>OV281085.1:20065000-25112720 GCA_923060345.2 Erebia aethiops
AGTAGTTCTAACCGGGGAATCTTTAAACTGTCTTGATCCTTTATAGGGATAAGTCGTGATTTTCCAATGATGAAACTAATTTTGCCCTCGTTTACTATGTATACTGCAGCGGCATAAGCTCGAAGAGAGGCATCTGTAAAGCAATGTAGTTGAACGGTGTTATCTTGTGCAGCCGTCATATAACATCTAGGTATCGATATTTCCTTGATTTCGTCTAACTGTCTACGTATTTTAGACCACTCTTCCTTCATTGGTTCTGAAAATACAGTGTCCCATTTAACTTTGCTTCTCCATAGTTCTTGTAAAAATAATTTAGCGGGTAGTATATATGGTGCAACAAATCCACACGGATCATAAATTGAGGCAATTACTTTTAATACTCCTCGTTTGGTGTCCGCATTAGAATCGACTTTATATCTCAGTTGAAGTATATCATCTTTCAAGTCCCATTCGAGACCCAATATCTTAACACGTTCGGAATTTGATGTGTCTGAAATTTGTGACATAAACTCGTCAGAATTCGAACTCCACTCTCTTAGGTTCATAGACATCTGTCCGAATGCTTCTTTGGAGTCCTGATATAATTCTAAAGCTTCTGTTACAGATGTACTACCGGTGACTAGGTTATCCACATATATATTATTGGCAAGATCTCTAACACTTGGTTTGTCATTATTTGATAGATGAAGTTTAATCGTGGCGTTTAATAAAAATGGGCTGCTAATAATTCCGAATGGCACACGACAGAATCTCATGTAAACGATGTTGTCTTCAGTTGGTGGTTTATTAATATCCTTAATCCACAAGAATCGAGTTACATCTCGATCATTATCATGAAGTGCGATTTGTAAAAAAGCTTTTTCTACGTCGGCTGACAATGCGATTTGGTGATATCTAAATTTTACTAACAATCCCGTTAAATCTTCTAACATCATTGGACCACAATACAAACATTCGTTCAGACTTTTGTCATCAGCTTTTGTTTTAGCCGAGGCGTCATACACTATTCTAATAGCCTTATCTCTTTGATGAACACAATGATGTGGTAAGTAATGAATTGGATGTTTTTCGTTATTGGTATGTTTCGATACTAGCTCTATTACTCCTTTACTAATTTGTTCCCTTAAAATTTTATCATATTCGACTAAAGTATCTGAATCTAGACGGTTAAGTAATGAGACTAATCTGCCAAAGGACAATCCAAAGTTGGTCGATAAAGATGGAGGATATTCTATCCACGGCCAGGATACAGTATATCTATTGTCGACAACTTCAGTAGTTTCATTAAAAGTTTTAACTGCTTCTTCATCGGCACTAATCTTAGGTGAGTCAGTGATACCTATGGATTCCAAGTCCCACAGTGATCTTATGTTCCCGTGATCTAAAGGTAAATCTGGCTTATTCAGTTTCGTCTCTCCACAAGATAGAAAGTAAGTAATTACAGATAATTCGTCCACTGGTTCTGAATTGGTCTCTCCTGATAGTATCCATCCTAGATTAGAATCTACTATGTACAAATTTTCTCTGATCTTTATTTTCTCCGTATTCATTATATTATGGTAGTAGTCGTTTCCAATTAAAATATCAACCTTCGATGATAATGATCCATCATCGGCTAAAATACCTTTATTCTTCCAATGTCCTAATTCTACGTCAGGATATGGTACGCATTGCGAGATGTGAGGCACGACATTAGCGTAAAGTAGTAATGTTTTATTGGTCCTAGTGCGGAGCTCTAATTTCACTATAGGGCTATCTATTATCTGAGGAGTTCTTGAACCAAAGGTAAATATAGAGAGCCTACTTTCTTCCTCAACTGGAAGGTTCAATCGTTTCGCCACTGATTGGGTTATGTAAGTACGTTGACTTCCAGAGTCCAGTAATGCTCGACATTTTACTTCTACGCGGTTATCTCCTACATTCCGGGCGTTAACAATCGCCGTCTGAAGTATAGTAGTAGCCCGTGCGTTTAGTTGCATCATTGCATTAGTTTGTTCAATTTCCTCTGAGAAAGTTTTAGGACAGAGCGCTCGATTGTGTGAGCCACTCTCCTTGCAGTGAAAACAACTTAATTTTCCTCTACAACCTTTTATGGTGTGCCCCTTGCGAAAGCATCCGTAACATCGGCTACCCAATCTGTTCCTTCTTTCCTTTAATGTTTTAAAGTTTTTGCATTGATCATTAAAGTGATTCTCTTGACAGAAAATGCATTGAAGTTTCCTACTCTTGGGATTTTGCCTTTCTTCGATTCTACTTTGATCTGTTGATTTCCTTTTGAATCGTTTCTTAAAATCCACTTCATGACCTTGAGGTAATTCTCGTTCCTTATTCAGGAATCTCCTTCCTGGTTTCTTTGTAAAATTTCCTTTATGATTCTGTGTTGGCTTCTTTGCCTTCCCTTTCCTATTGTTATCGTACGCATTCACCTGTAATGCTTGTGTAGTATAACTTTCTTCCACTTTTCCTTGAACAACCCTATCGGCATCCTCTCTAGCAGTAACAATAATCTCTAAGCATTTGCGTATCTCCTCGATGGATTCGGTACTTATTTTCATTTTCATTTCGTAAATAATTTCCTTCGGGAATTTCTCCATAATCAGGAAACGTAGATGATTATGGTTTATATCCTCGCCTAGCGACTTGAGCACTCTCAGGTGTCGTTCAATTTCGTTGAGAGTATGTCTCACTTCTGCGATGTTCATCGCTGTCGAAGCTTTCACTCGATATAGCGCTGAGTAGTGTGCATCGATTATATGATTCTCCTTCCCATATCTGTTTTTTAATGTCGTCAAAGCTATATCGTAATTTTTGTTTGTTGTCTCGAGCCCTTCTATGACTTTCTTCGCTTCGCCTTTTAATGATGCCTTTAAGTATAGTAACTTATCAACGTCCGTTAGGTTTCGCTTGTCGATATTTGAACTAAATTGATCCCAAAACGTCGACCATTGGAGGACATCGCCATCAAATTCAGGTAAACTCAGTTTCGGCAACCTACTGCTTAGACTCGAGTTCGCATCCTTAGCGACATGAGCTTCTCGTTCGATTATTTTAATTCTGTTTTTGATCTTTACTTTAAGTTCGCACAGTATATCCTCGGCTTCCAATTGCACTGTGGATATCTCTGATATATCGTCAGGTGCAGGGTTCTTGCTCAGACGAAAATAATTTGTTAATTCCGTACTCAACCTGGTTAATAGAGTTTCTAATTTTGAGGAAATAATTTCTGCTTCTTGTACGACCGTTGGAGATTGATTAGTTACATCCTCGAGAGTTTCTATTACATGGGAGGCATTAGTTACCAAATTTTGTAATTTTGTTTTCATCGAATGTAATATTGTTAAGAGACTTTGATCCATTTTGATCACACAACAATTGAACAAAGTTCTTTAGAAAGGTTAGTTATTTAAATTTTTATTTAGGTTTAGTCGTTGTCTTTGGTGTGATCAGGAACTTGCGGGCTCGTCCCTCTATAAATAAACAGCAGTCGCTTAGAAGAGAGAAAGAAAAAGAAAGAAAGTGGAAAATTTCAATTTGAATTGAAGGGAAATAAACAAATCCTTCCTTTTCCATTATTCTCCATTTTTATTTACTTTTATTTAGTAAGTACATCAACTGAACTGTTCATAGATTAATATGATGAATTGGTGACCAAGACCTTCTTTTAATTTCAGTTTAATAATAAAAAACAGAAATTTATTTATTTATTTATTTTAGGCTTCGCTATATCTGATGGATGTGCCACATTAAGGTTATATGGTTTAACTATCTATGGTAACCCTCGTTTTCTAAATTTAATTCATTCATTATTTATTTACATACTTTTATTGACCTCACAAATAAAGTTAGTTAGTCAATGAATCAATTTCATAGTCCGACCCTGTTCTCTTAGTGTTTCAATGACTTTACTAATAATTGTTCTTGCATAGGGTCTTAAGCCAAGGTAGGCATTAATTTCTCTTTTATGTCTCTATGACTTGCGCAATACCACCATTAATAACTATATATAATGGTAGATTCATTCGACTATTCATAAGCACTTGTAAAAAGTCCATTTGAATAAAAAACTTTTGAATTTGAATAACCACTAGTAACATTGTAAAGTGATCATTGTGTTGCTTCACCGAGGCTAGACAGTGCTTTTATGCCTCTATGATCTGCGCAAAACCACTAGTAAATATATCTATACATAACAACCACTAGTAATATTGTAAAGTGATTATTGTGTTGCTTCACCGAGGCTAGACAGTGCTTTTATGCCTCTATGATCTGCGCAAAACCACTAGTAAATATATCTATACATAACAACCACTAGTAATATTGTAAAGTGATTATTGTGTTATTTCACTGAGGCTAGACAGTGCTTTTATGCCTCTATGATCTGTACACCACTGTACACTAGCATGCTAGAAAGGTCATGTCTATCCTTCCGATAAGACACATAATTTGTAATAGAATAGAATATTTCTATTCAAATAAACTTTTACAAACACTTCCCGTTCTTTATACACCGTACTAACATCTATTTCTCCTATATAATTCACTTTATTAAATATTATCTCAGCTCTAATATTCAGTCATTCTGATTGCAGAGCGTATGGGAACACACTCACGTTGTAACCGACCGGTACGAACACTCAACGACAAAATGCTTAATGTTAAAGTTGCATTTTCAAGTCAGGATATTTAACCATGATGGCTGGTCCAACATACTTGCTTTAGTAAAGGTCAGTGACTCTATTGTACTCTTGCAATCACCTGTACCTAATACTCTGGGTATTGATCATGGCTAATATTTATGTTACTTCACTATTTCATTCATATACCTGTTAAATGTAAGTTCACCTTATGCACGGATACCCTTCATAACTGTCATACAGAAAATAATTCTGATTGGTATAGGTAAAACACTACAAAAATAATAAATATAGCGGTAGGTGCAAGAAGTTAACACTTTTAAATTCAAATTTCTTTCTTCATAGATACTGAACCCTAAGACACTTTTAAAATTGAGCCATATTCAACACTAAGTTTAATAAACAAAGCACAACATGTCTATTAAAGCTTTAATCTGTTAGAATGTTCATATGAACTCAAACTTTTGATTCAATTAATTTAGTCATACTTAAATCAGCGGAGTCATAATAATTATTCAACAAAGAAATTCAAAATTTATCCCATTTTATCATATATTACTATAATGACTCACAACATTGTTGATAGCACTATAGGTTAATGAGTTTTATAAACTTTTGAAAAGAAAAGAAGAAAATGTAGGTAAGTATTCTATTTATAGACTATGTAGGTATACGGTACCCTCACTTACTTCTTCATATTATTACCTTTTCTATTATATTAAATGGTAATATGCACTCTGCACTATTACATAGGTACTTTGATAATGTATGGGTACTAACATGTCGAGACATGTCTGACTTGGGCCAATGCATAATAACATTCACAACTTTTTTTTTACATAACACCCCCTTTCTTTTATTTCATGATTTTAGGTATCTTAATGAAAGTTGATTTATCAATTGATCAAATCCCCGGCATCTCCACCATGTCGGGACGCCTCCCCTCGTTCTGCATTGCTCTGCCCAATTGGTAAAATGACTGCCTAGGTACAAAAAGGGGGTTGCAGAGAGAGACGTCTCGAAATGTGTTGTGAATGTTTGATTATACACTTACCCTGGTCCTCCTAGCGTAGTCTGATTGTCCGTGTGTCACGAACCGTTTGCTTATCGAACTTATCACGATCGGGTCCACCGCAAGGACCGGCTCCCTTCGTGGTGGCCGCTGTCGTTCCCCAATACTTCGTGCTTTCTATAATGTAAGTGGCAACGGGCAGGTCTCGTCGCCAGACGAGACCCACCAGGGCGTTGACCTCGGCAACGGGCCGAGGAAACCAAACAGTGAACACAGATATTACGTACGTTAGAGCAGGAATGGTTCCATCGCTAGCTTATTGGGTCCTAAAGACCAACTGTGAATGGATCCTGTCGGATCAACTGTGATGCTATTCCCCTTGGAATAGCTAACTCTTGAGCCTGTGAATGGATCCCAATTTGATCAACTGTGAAGCGACTCCCCACGGAGTCGCGTGCTCGTGAGCCTGTGAACTGGTGGGTAACCCACCAACTGTGAGGTAGGATGGAAACATTCCCAATGTATTCCCATGATGGGTAATCTTAAAGACTATGCCACTTACTTGAGGAATACAGCGAGAGGTAGCAAACCAGCACGGTATGACGCTACTTGCCCAGACGCACGAGTAAAAAATGGTGCCAACCGCGGGAATCCCATATGAGAAAATTTGAGGTACCACAGACAATCGACTACGCATAAGAGATGTAAAATGGTTAACTGGTCTGTGGTAAAGGTAATGATCACAGTAAACTCACCATAGATTTATAAGCGTCGGGCTCCGAGTTCCGGCTTTGAGATACGTGATGTTGCCAAAGTTTATGTTTAAGTGATTTAGATTAGTGATTATTATTTACATTTATATTACAATTTACAGATTCGCGACGATTGTCGCGACAAAAGCTGTGAAAGGCTTTTCATGCTCCAAAATTGGGATTTGATGATAGGCGCTTTTCAAATCTATCTTGCTAAAAACTCGATATTTTGCAATTTTATTTATCACTCCATCGATGCTTGGCAGAGGATACGCATCCAAATAAGTAAATCTATTCACAGTTTGAGAATAATCAATGCACATTCTCCTTTTGTGATTTTCATTATTTGTGACTATAACTTGCGCTCGCCAGGGTGAGTGGCTAGGTTCAATTATACCTTCTTTCAAGAGCTTTCGAATTTCGGTAGATATAAATTCTCTATCCGAATCTGAAAATTTTCTCGATTTAGTAGCAATCGGCATCCAGTTTTCCTGCATGTTACTAAAAATACTTACTGGATCAATCTTCATTGTAGACACGGCGCAAACCAGTTTGAGAGGAGTGTGTGGTCCACCAAAACTGATTTCAAGCGATTTATATCGTTTTAATATATCATGTCCTAGTATTACATCTGAGCAAAGATTATCCATGACAAATAGATTCACTTTGAAAAGCTGGTTTTGAATCATTATATCTAATAAACATTTTCCGTTTATATTCGAAATTAATTGCGATGAAGCCATTGAGACTTGGTGAACACATGGATCTATTTCTAAATTGAATCGCTTGACTAAACTTTTATTAATGAAACTTGATGTACTTCCAGTATCTATGAGAGCTTTAACATTGATTGTGTTATTGATTTTTATAGGAATCGTAGCTTTGTTTAGTAATTCAGTTGAGGCTATGATAGCGTATACGTTATGAGGTTCGACATCAGAGACTGCATCCGTTACTCCAACAGCGGCATTGGCTTTTTGTTGACCGTTCTCTTTTAGTCTGCATACCTTGGCAAAATGTCCCCTCTTACCACATTTTAAACAAATAGCCGTCGATGCTGGACAATATCGCCGAAGGTGCAATTTATCTCCACAAAAATAACAAGATTGTTTCTTGTTAGGACGAAACGTAGATGCAGTTTGATCTACTGACGTTGATGCTGATGGAGAGTGCTGATATGTTTCATTATGTATTTGTGCCATTTCCATAGCTCGTGATTGTTGGAAAGCATCATCAAGTCCCAATGTACTTTTTTCTAATAATCGTTGGCGTATTATTGATGAGCTAAGTCCAGCTATAAAAGCGTCACGAATATATTCTTTACAATTTTGCTCCGCAGTAACTTGTTTGAAATTACAATCTTTTGATAACAGTTGTAGTGCCTGAAGATATTGGTCTATATTCTCATCGGGTCCTTGTAGCCTTTTAGTAAGTCTATACCTAGAGAAGAGTTCGTTTGGCGGCTTTATGAATAACGTATCCAATTTAGAAATTGCGACTTCGTAACTTGTACATTCTTGAATATGTGTAAAAACTGTAGATGATAGGTGATTCTGTAGCAATTGGAGTTTAAAGGATTCATCAATTTTTACCTTTTCTTTTACTGTAATGGAATTGAGAAAATTGTTGAAATTCGTTTTCCAATGTAGCCACTGTTGAGACTGATCCTTGCTTGAGGAAGGATCCGCTTCAAAACGATCTGGACGTAAATATTTGTCCATATTTAATATTAATTTTCAATAAATTGAAATAATAGATACCCGTTACTTAGGTTTTATTGAAAATTAAAATACAACATTATAACATTCTAGTAAATAATATTATTATGATGATTGATGGATTGAACCATCAATCTATTTTAAATATCGAATCATCACATTTATTTTTATCTCTTTCATAATGTATGCTGCGGAATAGGATAGCACTAAATTTCTTGGATGCTTTTTTTCCACAAAATACTTTTGAATTTAATAAGGTAAGTCGAACCAAGAGCTGGCAACAATTATCTTGTGATATGTCACGTGACAGCACGTGAAGTGCCATAGACAAAACGTCCATTCGCCAGTTTTCGGGCGAGAAGGCAGCGCAGTTTGGTGTTCTATTGAGCGGCCTGCCAAAAGAAAACTGAAACATGGCTAAAACTATGTCAGCTACCCAGGCAAATAAAGAACATGTCCTGGCTGTATCCAGGGATTTCATATCCCAGCCCCGTCTGAGTAAGTACGCTGTAAAATCATAACGTCATCTGATTGTACGTATTTAGAACTGGCAAATCTCTGATGTCAAGTTATTGATTTTGCTTCAGGAATCCCTTTCGATGTTTTATTTTCACCTTTTCTACCTTTTCACTGCTGAAAACAACGTCAAAGCTGTAACAGACGAGCCATTTCATCGGTAACTTCCGATTGCCGACATTATCTAAATCAAGGATGATTTCCATCAATCGAATCACGATTCTAATGTTGAAATTATTTGGTGATCTTTATTAGATTTACTCTTAGCGGATTGTAAAACCATAGTCAAATTTCAAGTTTATCAATACCTAGATTCTAATACCTAAGTATGTAATAATTCGGAAAATAAGACTGGTCAGGCGCCGCCCTAGATTTTTGATTTCGCCTTGAAAAAATTGTTCTAAAAAGTATGTAACTAATAAAACAATAGATTCGGTTTCCTATCCATTTTTACATAATCTTTCTAATGTTTTTTCAGTCTATTTCTATCCTAGGTAGTTGGTTTGATTAGTAGTAATCCTGATTTCTAGTATTCATTTAATGATTATTAGGTTAGCCTACATTTCTCATGATAAAATTTATTTGTTTATTGTGAGTTGTGATCATCATCATATTGGCTTCTGCTAAAACGGTTTTAATTTCTCCAATAACTCTTCTGCCGATTGCATCAAATAATTAAACTATATTACAAGGAATCATCAGTTGGTTTTTTTAGATTAAGTATACACATTGGAACTGTAACTTTTAGAAAAACTACTATTCCTTTATCTGGATAATAGATTTCAATTGAATTTTTCTATAAACAATATGTTATGAGAATAGTGCTGTCAAAGATCTTAAAATTTTGTAAAGTGCCTTCTTGCTCATATTATAGCCAAATTTAAAGTAATATTATAAAGAGGAAAGGTATGATTGTTTGTTTGTCATGGATAAACTCAAAAACTACCTACTCAACATGCGCTGCATAAATAGTAAAAGTTACACAAAAACAACATAATATGGTAGAATTGTTCCTCTCAACAAGTTCTAACAAAAGTCTGCAATAGCATTTATCTATCTATTAAGTTAGTCACACAATAACCAAATTTGGTCTAAAACTTAGCTTTACTTATGAAGGTGTTTTTCCTGACATTGTATTAATTCTTATCAAAATAAAATAGTTGGTCATCTCAAGTATTTAGTATAGACCAAATTCGCCCTTTACACCATTTAATTCAGATCAATATCTTAGAAGATATAGAAATAAAGTAACACTCAACAGAAATAGAAGCAGCCGCGACCTACAGTGGCAGCCAAAGTGGGCCACTGCTGCATTATTCTACAACAGTTGAAACCTTGCAGCCTCACCTTGCCACGCAGCTTGATGTTATATATTTTTATTAATATCCTTTTCTTATTAACAGCTTACAAAACGGTGTCTGGTGTGAACGGGCCGCTTGTCATTTTAGATGAAGTAAAGTTCCCCAAATTCTCTGAGATTGTCCAGCTAAGACTTGCAGATGGCACCCTCCGATCTGGTCAGGTAAATTTGCTGCAGCTTATTCAAATTGAAATAATTTTAGTTCAGGTAGCATAACCATAAAATAAATACAACCAAATAATATGTCATCATTTTTAAGACAATTACAAAAATTACTAAATTGCATTACAAAATAACATTTTTCATTATTAAATTATAAAATTGAATTATGCAATACAAAATAATATTTTCACTCATGATAAGAAAGATCAAGCAGAAAGCTTTTTGCTTGTTAACTTTTTTATTTCTTTTCAAGCCCCAAAATAAATCAGATTAAAAAAAAAAAAAAAAAAAAAATATTTTGTGTAGCAATAAAGCATTTATCTATCTATCTATCAATCATCACTAATAAGAATTCTTATTTGTATTTAAATGCGTTTTATAATACACTCATTTTATTAATACTGATTCTGATGTTAAATCTATATATATAAAAATGAAACCCGTTTTCCTTGGTCACGGCATCACGCGTGAATGGCTGGACCGATTTCACTAATTCTTTTTTTGTTGTATTTGTTATTATTAGGAGAAGGTTCTTACGGAAAAAAATATTAAGAAAATCTCTCAGAAATATTGAACAATATGTAACATTTAATTTTGCATACTAAGGCGGTACGAAGTTCAGCTAGTATAATAAATATAAGTACTAGAATGTAGTAATAGGTTTTTATTAAAATACTAGATGATACCCGCTGATAGCTTTTTGTCGTACAAAATACTTTATAATGCGGTCCCGGTATCATTTAGTGACTCATAAAAATCATTATCTAATTTATCTTAGGTTCTGGAAGTCAGCGGCTCCAAGGCTGTCGTACAGGTGTTTGAGGGAACATCAGGCATTGACGCGAAAAACACTCTTTGCGAGTTCACAGGCGATATTTTGCGAACTCCCGTATCTGAAGACATGTTGGGTGAGTGAAACCAATCATTATTTTTTCTCTTTCAGTCCTTGTGTGAAGAATCCTTAAGATGTAGCTTGAGTTTGTCCTTAGACTCTTCACATAGACATTAAAGAAAACTTACAGTTCTCCAGACTGATTTCACTTTGAACTATTAAGCATTTATTTTGCAACTATTAACTATTTATTTTGTGCTAAGCAGTACTTAACTTACATGATCCACCTTAGGCTGCATTCATCATCAATTGTACACTTTACTTTGTTAGTAGCTAAGTTTACTGTTGTATAACTTACTTTGCGGTGTACAATAAAAGTGTGTTCATTCATTAATTCATTCATTCATCATTACTTGTCAGTGGGTTTGATTGTAGCCAAGCACTAGTCTAGATATAAATAAAAACTAGCCAGTTCAAAGAAACATGTATTTTTCAAGGTTCTTCAATCTTTTTTTTCTGTTAACAAGGTCGTGTATTTAACGGATCCGGTAAGCCAATCGACAAGGGCCCCCCAATCCTGGCAGAGGACTTCCTTGACATCCAGGGACAACCCATCAACCCCTGGTCCCGTATCTACCCTGAGGAAATGATCCAAACTGGTAAGTCTCACAATTTACCATTAATTATCATGCCAATAATTTTAAAACAGATTTTTTGGGTCTCTACAGGGTTAAGTATGTAAATGTTGTCCTGGCTGACTTGGGTATCACATGAAATTGTCTATAATATATATTTTTTTTCTATGATTAAAGGCTGGTGTACACAAGTCTTATTTTTTTTTAATTTCTTCCTAAAGGTATTTCCGCCATTGACGTGATGAACTCGATCGCTCGTGGTCAGAAGATCCCCATCTTCTCAGCCGCTGGTTTGCCCCACAATGAAATCGCCGCCCAGATCTGTAGGCAAGCTGGTCTTGTCAAGGTATTTAATTAAACATTTTTATTACAAGATTAAGAAAAATACAGATAAATATAATTACACAGAAGGTGACCTTATCATTAACGTGATATCTTCCTCACAAACCCACACCAATATTCTAGACAATTCTGGATTGTGAAAACTTAGTGAACTGACGGAAGGATCTATTAAAACGTGTCACGTGCGATTTGCGGCAGTGAATTTGGCCACTACTCACGTTAGTAATATTCGCATTTTTCCATTCCATTTAAAATAGCTTTGAAACAGACAGAGTTTTCAGGCGGCCATCTTAAATTTTAATGTTTTATGTATGTTTAACAATGCACTGTTTTTTTTATTTAACAGGTGCCAGGCAAATCGGTCCTAGATGATCACGAAGACAACTTCGCCATCGTGTTCGCTGCTATGGGTGTGAACATGGAAACTGCCCGATTCTTCAAACAGGACTTCGAAGAGAATGGTTCTATGGAGAATGTGTGCCTGTTCTTGAACTTGGCCAATGACCCCACCATTGAGAGGATCATCACTCCCCGCTTGGCGCTTACTGCTGCTGAGTTCTTGGCCTACCAGTGTGAGGTAAGTTAATGCTTAAGTTGGTGTTTAAAGCCTTACAAGTTTAGTGCTTAAGAGGCCAGTTCGCGCCGCTCGCAACTTCTATTCGAACCGCAAATATAAATTTGCCGGTATATTGCTATCTCTATTTCACTGATGACACATGATCGCGTTCAAGCGAGATAGCAATATGAGCTTACAGAATTTGTTATACATTTAGTCTTGTTCCGTGAATACCAAAAATGATGAATGAAAACTTATCGTGCTTTTTACTTCGTTTTGTTATTCTGTAACTTGACAATATAGGCTATGCTGCTGACCAATTAATACGTAAGATATCGTTGGTTTTAATATAAAACAAATAAGAGGGAAACATGTCCATCTTGTCGTAAAAATATGCAAAACGCAATTCATTTACATTTCATTTTAGGAAAGTATTTTGAAAACATATAAATCCAGGGGACTAGATAAATACAATTTGAATCCAAATAAACTCTCATTTTGGTGGAAATGTTCTCGAATTATTAATTATTTTGGTATTACGTTTGTATGGGCAATTCATTCTCCGCTGGCACCTTAAGGACAATGATTGTATGGACAATTGGGCTGATTCTGTAGTATACAATCTCTAAACGAAACTAAAATGACAGCATTAAAAATATTGCTAAACCTTTCATGATATTCCCTGTGGAAAGGGACAGAACTAGATTTAAAGTTGTCATTTTAATTTAGTTTAGAGATTGTGTTATACAGAATTGGCCTCATTTCTGCCTATTTTTAAACATTTCAAAATAATACTAAAAAAAAATAGTATTTTTCAAATATTTATTTCTACCTCAAAGAAAGAAGTATTTGTCAGTAATACAAATCATAAATCTAGTGTTCAACAAAAACTAAGATAAGTCAATGAACCAATATTCTAAGTAATAACAATATTATAAGTTTAGGTTAAAATAATTTTCTTTATAGTTAAATCCTAATTTTACTGACTGAATACCAAAAATACCAAAAAATTGTTAGTTACGGTGCGTGAATAATCATATTTTATTCTTAGATATCCAATATATTATGGTATTGTTGTCGATAGAAACACGTGCTGGTCATCCTAACTGACATGTCCTCGTACGCTGAGGCTCTGCGTGAGGTGTCCGCCGCCCGTGAGGAGGTGCCCGGACGACGTGGTTTCCCCGGTGCGTAGCCACACACACACGCACGTATTAACACAACACGCACACTAAACTTCACACATGCAGATTGATAAAACTTACTGTACTACTCCTAATTACAATAAGACCTAACTTGTCTAGTGATCTTTCATGAAAAGTTTGTATTTTATATTAAAAAAAAAATGTCACTGTAAGATTGTGAACACTGTTAGATTGTAATCTATCTAGCGAGATTGTAAACTATCGAAATATTACAATTTAACGCATTATTTTTCGGTAGATTGTAATCTGTTAGGTATATTAGATAGAACCTAACCACTACCTGATTATTTATGTCGAACCCTAACCTAACCTACAAGAAAGAGACAAGAAAACGTAAATACAATGAATATTTCAAAAATTGACACTCAGAAAATTTAACGGTTCACAATCTGTCGACAGTTTACAATCTAACGATATACAAGATAAAAAAAGGTTTTTGCAAATTTACGGTGACATATACATTACATTTGGAATTTCTATAATTTTGTAAAAGTGCACAAGATATTTACTGCAACATATTTCATTTTATCATCGTCATATCCGCCATATTGAGTTTGACATGACGTCATATAGCTTTATAAACTCAGGTCTCACACACTATACTAACTTATTACACTTTGACTGCTAAGACAAAACAAATTTAGTAAAAATTGAGTAGTTTTGTTACTATGAAAGACCACATGAACTAAACACTTATACCTACCCCGTACTTAGGCAAAAACACTGTAATAACCTTTAAGCTTTAACGCTAAAGTTTGTTTTCCCCTACAGGTTACATGTACACGGATTTGGCCACAATCTACGAGCGAGCCGGGCGAGTGGAGGGTCGCAATGGATCTATCACGCAGATCCCCATCCTGACTATGCCCAACGACGACATAACCCATCCCATCCCCGATTTGACTGGTTATATTACTGAGGGACAGGTGAGAACACTCGCTGTACACTTTGCATCCTTAAACTAGAGTCTAGACCTCTAAAGTGAATTACCTGGGTAATTATCTCTTATATTGGGATGGGATTTATATCTGGGATATCTCTTTATCTATAAGCCCTGGGTGAGTTGAGGGTTGCAATGGGTCCATCACACAGATCCCATTTTATGCCCAACACATCACCGGTCTTGTCCCCAATTTGACTGGTTATATTACTGAGGGACAGGTGAGAACATTATCAATATGTTTTACATCAAAAAACTAGATTTTTGACCTTATTAAACCTGTGCGTTCAATAGTTTTTAAATTGTTTAAATAACAAAACTTCTCTTTATAGATCTACGTAGACCGTCAGCTCCACAACAGACAGATCTACCCACCAGTCAATGTGCTGCCATCTCTGTCCCGTCTCATGAAGTCCGCTATCGGCGAGGGCATGACCCGCAAGGACCACTCTGACGTCTCTAACCAGCTGGTGAGTTGTTTGTCAGGTGATAGAAGATCGTATCCGGTTCGAAGGACCACTAATGTGGTAAAGATCTCCCCTTCAGTAATGTGCTGCTTTCTCTGTCTGCCGAAATGGAATGTCTGATGAAATTAGGGCATGAACCGTAAGGATCGCTCAAACCAGACTGGCATCTGTAACAAGCTGGTGAATTTTTTAATGGGCGGTAAATGGACGTATTCGGTTTATACGACCGATAACTTAGCTTGAATATGAACTAATAAAACAAATTTCGAAACGAAAAGACAGGCTTGCAGACAAACACGGCGTGGGACTTTGTTTAATAATGTTCGTCCGATCGAATTACGGCCACAGCAGCTGATATCTACGATGAGACAGAAGTGTGTGTGCAAATTTATCTATAAAGTCCCATGCCGGCCTCGTTGGTCTAGTGGTTAGCATGTTCGGCTGCGGCCGACGAGGCCCCGGGTTCTAGTCCCGGGTCGGGCCATAATTAAATGTTGGGTTTTTCTGACTTTAAATTCTCAGTACTACTAGCCCGGAGTTAGGAAGTTGGCGGTGTTTCACCCCCGTGTCTCGGAGAGCACTGTAGCCGTCGGTTCTGCGCCTGATTTTTCTCCGATCGTGTCGGATTTTCCGTCCCATCGGGCTATGCGAGTAAAGGAACAGAGAGTGCACCTGTGTATTATAGAGCACACTTGTGCACTATAATATCCCCCGCGCAGATGGCTAATCTCTCAGGAGATAGGCCGCTGTGGTCGAAATTCGGTCGGGAGGACATTATAGAGTGCCCCTATCAAACTGAGTCTGACGGAAAATATATTTAAAATATTAAACATTACCACTAGGCCAACAAGCCGTTATCTGTGTTTTATAATTAGCCATTAAGGCTAGGTTTTCCCGGAACTTTAGGTATTTGCGAGCTACCTCGCGTTCCAAAATTCTCGCGTACGTAGTTAAATACGCGCTGTGCGGACATCGAGCGAAGCTAGAGCGCAGTGACCCCGTACGAGCACTGGTCATCACAGTATATAAAACTACAGTAGGTACCTATTTCAACTTGACAGATATTGTTTAGAATTTTAATAGACCAAATTATACGTATGTAGTAAACTACTTAGGGCTTTTAATTTTTCAGGAAATTTTACACTTTTAAATTACTGACTCGCGTTGTATAAATTAGAGTAAGCATCTGAAATTATAACTTTGAGGGCCTCAGAAAGGAAGGAGTAGTAAGGTTTTTGTTCCTCTTTCGATAACCGACTGAAAATATTGTTCAAACGGACGTTTATGAGACGGACTGACTTCATAAGGTATGTTTATATTGTATTCTATTATGAATGAAAATGAATCTTGTAAATTTGGATTTTTACTTAAAATAATAATATAATACATTAAATTAAAATTATAAATCAACGATTAAAAAAAGATCTGAAAATTGAATAATAAACGTTTAATTTATAAGATTGACCTGGGAGCTTTTTATCTTCTTCTTCTTCTCCTTTTCCCACGCTGTGTGGGGTCGGCACAACATGTTTTCTTCTTCCACTCACTTCTGTTATCCGTCAACCTCTCATTCACCCCTTTTATATTCATATCCTCTTTCACACAATCCATCCATCTTTTCTTTGGTCTCCTTCTACTCTTTTTTCCTTCCACATGCATATCTATCATTCTTCTCGTAATATGCCTTTCTTCCCTCCGCATTACATGCCCATACCATGCTAACCTATTACTCCTCATCTTTTCTGTCACTGGCGCTACTTTCAGACTTCCCCTTATATATTCATTCCTAATCTTATCCATTCTAGTCACACCACACATCCATTTCAACATTCGCATTTCGGTCGCATGTACTTTTCTTTCATCCGTCCCTTTCACCGCCCAACATTCTGAACCATATAATGCTACAGGTCTAACGACTGTCTTATATGGGGCATTCGTGGGTCGCATATAACACCTGAGACCTGTCGCCATTTCATCCATCCCGCATTCATTCTTTTGTTCACATCTCGGTCAATATTGCCGTCGTTTTGAAATAGCGAACCAAGGTACCGGAAATCGGAACAGACCGGTAGGGATACACCATCTAAGGCAATTTCATAGAAACGGGAGGGGCCACCGAAGTCACAGAACAGATGTTCTGTCTTCGTTCGGCTGATCCTCAGGCCAACACTCTCCAATCTCTCTTGCCATTTTCCCAGTCTGCTCTGGACCTCGGACGCCTCTTCCCCGACAAGCACAATGTCGTCAGCGAACATCATGCACCTGGGAGCTTCTTATAAAAACGTAATTAAAATTCATTAAAATCTAGCTGTCGTGTGCTAGGTCCAGGTTGGGAAAAGTCATTTAGCTGCTGCTGTAAGGGTAGGGCCGTAGTCATGTTGGCAAATTTTATTGGCTTCTTTCGGTTTCCATATTTTTCTTACTGGATGTTCTAAATTATTTTTTCGTTTCTGTGATCTTCTGTGCTCAATTTCTTCAGCTTTTCCTCCAGGATTTTTATTTATAAATTTTCTCTGTACTGTAGTAATTGGGGTTTTTTCATTAAACGAGCATCTTGATTGATAGCCTCGTTTTTGGGCGTAATTTACCCGTTTACCTCCAGTAAATTTAGCTATGACGCTGTTGTAGCATTCGACTGTGTTGGTATCCACATCTTCTATGAGGCTTCGGGATTCATGACTCTTATCAGATGCGAAACGATTTCCTTTACGAGGTATGGATGCACTGAAATAAACACAAACCAGACAGTAAACACTACCTATTTTATTTATAATGTTATATTCACTAATCGAATAAAATACGTTTAGGTTCAGTTTTGTAGTAAAACTCACCAGAAAAATAAAAATTCAAAAAATATGCGAATATTCGTTACATCACTAGTTTATACCTACCGTGTCTCAACTCTCAGTAAAGCCAATTATCCACAATTAGCAAAGACTTCGTCTCACTGTATGTATTTACACTGTGGTCACATTGTTACTACTAATACCTACACCTACAATAATTCTTTTTCTACAAAATTAATTATTCATGGCTTTTGTAAAAATTCTAATCCTAAGATTATATTCTAATCTATAAGTATATCACTGTAATAGTATAAAGGCGAAAGTTTGTATGTGTGTGTGTGTCTGTGTATCTTTATTCCTCTTTCCCTACTGGAAGGATTTGGCTGAAAAGAGTGGAGATAGATTGTCTGGAATGTATACTTTTTATCCCGGAAAATGAAAGAGTTTCCACGGAATTTATAAAAACCACACGGAAGAAGTCGCGTGCATCATCTTATACCTATTTAGGTACAGCGGAAGAAAACCATACTTGTTTTCTAATATTCCTTCGCTTCAAAGCGGATATTTTCTTTTTTATATTTCTTTTATTCCCCATTATTACTCACAAAAACAAACACTATAATATTTACAAGATAATAATCTAAGATACTAACTAAAAACTACTAAGATACTAACTAAGTAGCTACTATGCTAACTAACATCTAATACAAAGTTTTACTGACTACAAAATAATGATTTTACAACAAAATTAATGAAATTGAGAATTTAAGCGCGGGAGAGCGTGGCCTGCGAAAACTGACGTACGTCCAACCTCGATAGAGTCCGGTGGGCCACTGAAGCACCGCCACTAGAGGATGCGCGTGACCGTTTACGTCTAGAAATAAGCTAGAACTATGCTTGAATTTTTATTTAAAAATCTATGAATTGAAATCACTGACAAATACAATAAGCTTTATTTTCATATAATTTTTTTACAATTTAGTCAAAAACTTTAGGCAAAAAATTGGAAAAATAGTCAAAATCACGATTTCTTCATATTTTTTTATGATCGAGCAAAATATAGCTATACGTATTTCTGTGAATTAAGATCATTAGATAAAGAATGTATCTACAATATATATTTTTTTCGATGCTAAATAATTACTTCTTCATTATTTAAAACTGGTTGGAAAAGAGGAGAAATTGCTAGAAACAGGGAAAAGACCCCGTTAATACGTCATATCTCCGCAGTACGCGTGTTACGCCATCGGTAAAGACGTGCAGGCGATGAAGGCCGTGGTGGGTGAAGAGGCGCTGACGCCTGATGACTTGCTGTACCTTGAGTTCCTCGGCAAGTTTGAGAAGAACTTCATCACACAGGTTAGTTTTTATTTATCTTCGCTGCTAACTGTATTTATCAACACTATGTATTAATTCCTCCCCATCTCCCTTTTGCATCGCACTGATTCCTCATAGTCCTGAGTGTTTCCTTCTAATTATTTGTCAAAAATTGAAGAAATAAAAATTCACTATCAACTTATAGTGGAAAGGTAAAAGCAAAATATAATCAACAAATTAGAATCTGTACTATACACATTGAACAATATCATCCAACAGAAAGTAACCAACATGACCAATCTTAAAATGAATTTACACAAAAAAGAACGGAATGTTAGTCCGATCGTCTATTGTTTTCTATCATCTAAGGCCACGTGCGATCTTATGCGAGCTAGTCTCTGCCAATCGTTCGAAATTAATTTTCAATTATACAACATTATATTCATAACAATTGGGTTGAGGACCTTGAGGTCTTCTTTGAAGAAGCGAACTACTATAGTTGGTAAAATATAGCTTGATACCTGTGACAGCTGTCAGAGTGACATAGGTAGGGCTAGGACAATGTTGAAAATCCATCATAATATTATCGATATTATTGGTAGGTACTAGCTACAAATGTCGATTTTATTGTGACTATATTATGTTTTCATTGATACTATACTAGGATAATAATTTATAACTACTTGTTATAACGAAATCAAACAAAAGGGATAAATGTATTTAATTATTTCCAAAAATGTATTTAAATTGCTATTATTTTTTCAATTACCCAAATAATAATATGAATAAAATGTTAATAACTAGATTTTTTAATTTAAAAAGTAACAACTTATTCCGTTTCAATGTATTTGTAGTGCCCATAAAATACAGTTTGGTTACGATAAAAAAAGGAACGTCACTATTAATGTGCAGAAACCAATAAAGTATGTCATTTTTCGCATACATTTTTCATACATTTTTACGATGACAATACTGAACTTCATAGGCGTCATTTGGATGACATCTGTCACAGGTATCAAGCTATATTTTATCAACTATAAGAAAGTGGGTATCTTACATCATGCCACACTTTACACATACTAAATTTCTGATTGTTTCCCACAGAGCAACTACGAGAACCGCACCGTTTTCGAATCCCTGGACATCGGCTGGCAGCTACTGCGTATCTTCCCTAAGGAGATGCTGAAGCGTATCCCAGCCTCTGTCCTCGCGGAATTCTATCCCAGGGACTCGCGCCACTAGACCTCTATCCCGGGACTCGGACCGACATTCTAACCTCTCAAACATATAGCTATTTATCACACATTATATATTCCGCTAGAGGGCGGCTCGATGTGAACTTATTACTCAAACGTTTCCCTGTAAATTTTTACTTTTAAAAATATTATTTCTGTGCTAACACTGTAATTAGTGCCTTTTTCTAAACCAATAATCCGTAAAAATCTTCATATCACTGCAAATAAGTGTCCATAAGCTCTAGTGATTACAAAAACAAACTGTAGAATAGTGCGTGAACGGACTACGGCGCATTGATTCATTTGACGTCGCACTGTATTTTAGCAGTAATAGGTACTATAAAACCTTACTCAAAGGTAATATCCTGGAGTGTAGTGAACAGTGCTTAACAATAGAAAAACATATTTTATTACTAATAACTGTTATTTCCTACCTAAATCAATAGTTCAATTTGTGTTTTGTCAACCCACCCGCAACATTCGAAGTGCAAAACTGTAAACACACCGATCGTTTCCCGTACAACTAAGCGATCACAGCGCGTAATATCTACTAACAGCTTATATACTTAACACTATATTTGGCCGCTGAACATGCCCCGTTGTAGTACTGAGTGCAGTAGTGGGTGTGGACGTCCATTATCGGAACAGTCGCTTATGCAGTGTCGTCTGTGTAAACTATCGTATCATTGCGAGTGCTTAAACATAAACTTACATCAATATTCAACATTGACCAAGGACTACCTAGCCACCTGGCAGTGCCCTGCCTGCTGTAACGTGTCTCGCCGGCACAAAGGTAACCGTGAAAATACTCCGGTTCGTATCTCTGCAGTTCCACCCATCGATGAGACCACTTCCTCGAACGCCCCCCAGCCAAGTACTACTCATACGGATCAAGACTGGCGCACCTTCGCACAAGAGCTACAGGGAATGCTTCATGCGTGGCGCCAAGATATCGACAGTACTTTAAGCCAAATCAGGGGGGACATTAAAACTGTTTTAACCGAACTGAAGCATGAAATACAATCGTTGCGAACAGAGCAGAATAACATGAAGAGCAGCTTGGCCAGCTTAAGCACTGACGTTACAGACCTAAAAGAATCCACGACTTTTCAAGCTGAGCAACACGCTGACCTAGAAAAGAAATTCCACGACCTCGAGGGACTCAAGAAGTATACGCAGGAATCCACCAACCTTGTATCATCCTTGGAATACAAAATAGATGGCCTGGAACAACAGGCAAGACAGTGTAACATAGAAATCTGCAACGTGCCTGATAAGCGCAATGAAAATCTTTTTTCCATTTTGGAAGCTATAGGAACAGTTATTAAATACCCTATTGTACAAAAGGACGTCGTCTCAATCCACCGTGTACCTCATGCCCACCAGCAAACCAACAAACCAAAAAACATCATCGTTAAATTTACCACACGTATCCTACGGGACAACATTCTAGCTTCTTTTCGTAAAGCTAAGAGAGTAAAAAGCGATCAGTTGGGTATCTCCGGCCAATCACACGACATATATATGAACGAGCATCTCACGCTGAAAAATAAACAACTTTTTCGCGAATGTCGAGAGGAAGCGAAAAAATGTAATTACAAATACGTGTGGATCAAGAACGCGACTATTCTCGTCAGACAGAATGATACTTCACCAGCGTTTTCTGTGCGTTCTAGAAACGACTTTACTAAGTTTAAGTGTCCGGTCACGGTTAGTAGAATGGAAACTTGAAAATCTACTGATATATTATGTTTCATTCCAATGTACGCTCATTCACACTTACACTACGACTGTTTACTATATTTTTTTACTGTATTTTTTTGTTTACAAAATAAAAGTTGTTTTTCCTTTACATTACATGCATTTAAATGCGAAAATTATGATAACATACAATTTAAGCCATACTCATTACTATTGTCACAAATACCTAAAACACTATTATAGACCTCGATATATAAAGATACTATTAAATTATATAACTCTTGTAATTTCAAGGCATAATATAAACCTTTTATGTCCTAGACTAAACATACTTTATCTAAAATTAAACCTAAACAAGATATCTGATGACTGCTTTTTTTCTCAAATCCTCCTCAGACATACACTAACACATAGATATAAACAATCAGGTCAATTATTGTCAGCAAGGTATCAACTTATATTCACATTGTGTAAACCTGCAATGCCACTGTTTCAATTAATCTGTTCAATTGTAACTAACTCAATAATTATTACTGTTTCTATTTGCTATACTTTATGCCATGCTATTTCCTTTAAAACCTATGATGACATGCATAATAAGTTACTCATAGTGTACCCCTATACCAAACCTTATCAAAATCCTGTAGTAGTAATATTGATTTATAAAATACATCTCAACAGTGTTTAATAACAATTTAATAATTTACTATCAAAATTGTGGGGGTATTCGTAGTAAATTACAGACACTGCATATGAATATTCTTGCAAATTCGTACGATGTTATAATTTTAACGGAAACATGGCTTATACCTCAAATATACGACAGTGAATTCATCGACCAGCGCTACGCCGTGTTTAGATGCGACCGTGACCGTGCGGCCACTAAAAAAGCGGATGGCGGAGGCGTCTTACTGGCGGTGCTGAAGAGCTTAAGACCCTCTGAAATAATTATATCGAATCAGGGTAATGCTCTTAATCACTTGGAAAATGTCAATGTAGAAATACCCTGTAGTAGGTCCTCCTCGCGTATTATTTTTTCAGGCGTATACATTCCACCAAACTCATGTATAGATGCATACAGGTGCTATTTTGACATGATATTGGATCTATTTGATGAAGCTAAGGGCGATAGTTTTTATATAGCGGGTGACTTTAATATACCTCACGCGTCTTGGGTTCAACATGGTAATGGCCTGAAATGTGACAGCAACAGCCCTGTTTGTACATTATTACGTAATTTAATGTCGACATTAGATGCTTCACAATTTAACCATATTCGTAACTCTTATAACCAAGGTAGAATCTTGGACTTAATATTGTCAACTAGCGACTGCACCGTTAATAAACCTGATGTCCCTCTGCTTGGGGAATCAATACATCATCCACCGCTTACAGTTAGGATCGCCGAGTTAGACATCCCTCTCGTACGAAATAACGCTCCCAGGTATAACTACCGACAGGCTAATTTTGAAGATATTAACAAGAGTATAGAAATAATACCCTGGCAGTCCTTATTTCAAAACCAAAATACTGAAGGGACTCTCGAAATCTTTTATGAACAAATTTACAATGTTATAAAATCACACGTTCCTCTCAAAGTAACGCGAGATACATTCCCGATTTGGTTCACTCCTTCACTTATTCGGATCTTCAAGAATAAGACTAATGCATGGATTAAATGGAAAAAGTACAATAACATATCTGACTACGAAAAATTTTCCACATTCAGAGAAAGGTTCAGAATTCAGTGCGCTAAATGCTTTTCCTCCTATACCAAGTCTGTAGAGGACAGCGTGTGCTCAAACATTAAATACTTTTTCACTTATGTTTCCAATCGTAAACGGAAGGCAGGAATTCCTTCAAACATAAAGTATAAATCTAAGCACTCTCGCGATCCTGAAGTTATTTGTAATATGTTTTCAGAGTTCTTTCAGTCCGTTTACGAACCTTCATCACTGTGTATTGAGGAATGGTCTCCCCCGGACGGAGATTCCTCTAGTGATTTGTTGATAGACAATCTGCGCTTCGACTTGGAACAAGTGCGCAAAGCATTAAAATCCCTGGATGCGTCCAAGGGAGCAGGACCAGACAACCTTCCAGCGCTATTTCTTAAAAACACGTGTAACTCCATTTGTAAGCCCATGCATTTCATCTATAATAAATGTCTAAAAGATGCTGTTGTACCCAGCGTTTGGAAACAAGCCAATATTATGCCTGTTCACAAAAGCGGGTCGAAAAACGATGTCGCCAATTACCGCCCTATTTCCCTTTTATGCATTTTATCAAAAGTTCTTGAAAGACTTGTGCACAATGCACTATACCCGCTCCTTCATAACATCATCATACCCGAACAACACGGATTTGTGAAGTACAAATCTACCGTCACTAATTTACTAACATTTACTACCCACCTTTTCGAAAGTCTTGACAGGGGGATACAAGTTGACGCAATTTACACCGATTTCTGCAAAGCATTTGACAAAGTAGACCACGAATTATTGCTCAAAAAAATTGCTTACAACGGTATTCGTGGTAACCTCCTGCGTTGGTTCGCATCATACATTGCATGCAGAACTCAACGCGTTGTGGTGAACGGCTTTAGGTCCGACCTTGTATCTGTAACATCTGGCGTGCCTCAGGGTTCAATTTTAGGGCCCTTACTATTTGTCATATTTATTAACGATATTAAACACTGTTTCAAACATTCAAAATTCTTACTATACGCCGACGACTTAAAAATCTTTCTAGAAGTCAAAAAAGAACCAGACTGTCATTTACTACAAGAAGACCTACACCGCTTAACGGAATACTGCAAAACTAATAAATTAACCTTAAGTTTACCTAAGTGTAATGCAATTACCTTCACCAAAAACAAACACACCACAGATTTCTCTTATGCCCTAAGTAATGCAAAATTATTAAAAGTCTCTTCTCTTCGTGATCTCGGTATTCATCTTGACTCTAAACTGCACCTAGATGAACACATAAACAAAATCGTTAATAATGCTTACCGTCTTTATGGATTCGTGATGCGTTCTACGAGGGACTTCTCAAAACCGTCCACTTACTTGCACCTATATAGATCACTAATAAGGCCCCAGCTGGAATATGCCAGCTGTATATGGAACCCTCTGTATGACAAGTATAAAAACCAGCTGGAAACCGTTCAGAAGAAGTTCCTCCGCTCAATGCATTATAGATGTCATCATTCTAGACTTCCCTATGCTAAGCTACTTAAAAAATACAATCTTTTAAAACTCGACTCTAGACGCAAGCAGCTCGAAGCAATGGTATTGCATGGTTTGCTCCACAACAAATATGACTGCATTGACTTGGTTAGCAAGGTTTCTCTTAATGTTGTCAGGAACGCAAGTCGACGACAGGTGCGTGCTTATAATCTGTTCGCTGTCAAATTCTGCCGAAACAATGCGGGCAAGCGTTCACCTATGCGTCGACTTGTTGACGAATACAACAGAAGCTTCGACAGTGTTGATATCTTTGCTCTGTCTGAGGGTAGATATAAAGAGGCTGTCATCAAGGTCTTGAAGGAAAAACAATTTTTATAAGGATTGAATTTTTACCTACATTGGACAAGAGATTGTAACCATATTATATGTACCTCAATTATATTTTCTCTATTCCATTTTCTTATTGTTTCTGTTTATTTGTTATTATTTTTTATTGTTAGTAGTAAATTTAAATTTTAGTGTTATATTTTAGCATACCTATATATTATTTTAGCATATATATTATTTTAGCATTTTATTTTATATTTTATGTATAACATATATTTAATTTAGATAAGTTTGATACATTGTGTCGCCTTCATATTCAAAATTTTAAACTGTTAACCCGTGGATGGTGTGGTGTATTGCACATTTGTTTTATTTTGTTTATTAATTTTGTTTGTGTTTAGATAATAAGATTTTAATGTGTAATTGTTTATCGTCCCTAATAAATAAAAATAAAAATAAAAATAAAATTATAAATGAGATTTAACTTAACTAATATGAAAATTTGATTTTTGATTAAGAAATGCTGATGATATTATGATAGGTCATAAAAGCATATTTGTGACAATTCAATTTGTGACTATTTGTGTATTTATTTCGGGTGCAAAGCAATTGCGACCTGTCCATAAAAAATCAGCAATCTTCGGCAACAGAAGCAAAAAATCGTTGCATTCGGCTTCTTATATTGTGTGATAAATGATAAGAAATAATTATGAATTTATTCTTATTTCATGTTAATGCATTGTGAATAATTGTCACCCCTTTTATATCGCGTGAGAAATGTTTTCGATCTTTAAAACGTGTTGAAGTTAAGAATAGGACGGACAGTGAAACTATCATTCGAAAATTACTGTTTGCATGGAAAAATTTAATATTTTTTATTTTTAGTGCAAAATAAAATCCAGCTATGACGTCACAATATGGCGGAAAGTCCGTATTCTTAGCCTGTAGGCGTTTTCTTCGAAATCAAAAATTATGGTATGGTAAATTTTTCGTGTTGTCTCCTTATTTATTTCGAGTATAATGTTGCTGCCACATTTTTGTGTATGGCAACCCAAACGGCAAAATTCGCTCTTTGTATACAACGACTTTATTAATTGTAATGTCTATTATTATTTATTTATTTATTCCCTCAAGGTTAGTATGTCGGACCGCGATATTTTGTAAGATATTATATTTACTGTTTACTAGTAAGTTGTTAATAGTTTATAATAATGTGTATTACATGTATTACAATCAAGTTACAAAATTATAACAATCGTGTTGCTAATAATTGAAAAAAAAAAACATTGGAGTAAGAAATGTTGCCATGTGTATATATTTTCTTCTATAATAGTAGTTTTTGCTGGACAAATTGCAATGTATTGTGTTTTAAATAATTATTTTGCTGGTGCTTTGGACACTTAATTATTGTGAGTTGTTTTTGTACACAAATTGTTGATAACGTGTTCAATGGAGATATATTTTAAAAACAGGATAATGCAAAATGTATTGTAATATGCGTCCATGTGTGATATTCTTGGATTTGTAACAATTTGTGTCAGATTTTATTTATGTAAATAGCAAATAAATAAAGCAATAGCCCCGTAACAACGTGTTACATTCCAAATCGATTCCTCTTTCACTTGATAACTTGAAATTCTGTATTCGATGAGTAAAGTGAATTAGGACAATGTTGTTTTATGAAAATAAAAATATAGAAGTTTATACTATTGATTTATTTATCGAGAAACATTAGGCTAGCCAACTATGAAGTAATGGGAGGCTGTCGCAAAGTGGTCAGTAACCTTATTCAATTCGAAATCGAACCTGGGACCGCTTAAGTTGTTTCGCTAGGCATCTTGACATCTTGACATCCGCAGTCGCACAAGGATCGAAGGCAATTATACTTGTACGAAAGCCATCTATAAAGAGAGCAGATATAGCTTGGGCGAAAAAAAAAATAAGGGCGCCAATTATCGCTCTAACAGAATGTAGCCATACTAATATGGTAATTATTTATATTATTGGGATGCCCGCGAATTCGTCCGCGTCCCGGAATTCACCATCAAAATTTCTAGTTTTGAGAACATACGCTATACAGCATCAAGATTGAGGATTTGGAGTTAGAATTTTTTATGGGACTACCTCGCGAGCTTCCTCTAGCCACTGATGGTTAATAAAATAAAATAAAATTGGTTTTAATGTTACGTTTATTAAACGGTTACAATATTTTTTTAGTGTGATTTAAATGCCGCTCGGCGTAATTCTCTATTGTTTTACACTGGAATGAAAGTTTACCGCTGGATGGTGTTGGGACTTTAAAATCTCTGAATTTCCTTTATAAATACAAACTAGACAGTACGAGATACAACAACTATAATATAATAAAATTAACCGGCGATCCCAGCGATGGCTTCTGAAGCGAAATATTTTACGTCAACATCTGGATCTACGTTTAATTTTTCCAAAACTGGTTTGACTTGTGGTTGGATTACGGCTGGGTCGAGGAACGGCGCCATCTTTTGTAGGGTCTTGGCAACATTGAATCGTACGTTGGCAACATTATCGTCTGCCATAGATAGTACTGTTGGCAAAAGTACTCTTGTAGTTATATCCTTTCCGCACACTTCGGATAAGACGTTGATGCAGAATAAGTAAGTCATTCGGTGTAAGTAATTTTGTTCACGGGACATGGCTAATACTTTGGGTATCACATTTGTTTCGGCCCACGACGCTCCATACTGTTCAACGAGTTTCTTCAAATTCAATGTAGCGGCTTCACGAATAGCGTATACATGGTCGATCAACCAAGACATGCAGAGCCCAGTCAGTTTTTCATCGAAGAATTCTTGACCTAATTGGCCGGCTAGTAATGGCATGTGTTCGATTATGGCAAGACGTACGCGCCATTTTGTGTCTTCGGCTAACTCCACTATGGCTGGGAGGAGAGATTGTACTAATTGTTGGATTCCGATCACTTCGTTCACACATTCAAGGTTAGAGATTATGTTTAGGCGGACTTCGGGGCACTCGTCTTTGAGTTGTGTCAGGAACAGTGGCAGTAGGTGTTCGATTGTGTTCTGTCTTCCCACGATGGGGCTGAGTCCCATAATAACGGAGGCAAGAGCAGATTTGACGTGTTGATTGGGGTCGCACACTAGATCCTTGATTTGGGGTAGAATCATGTTCATGATTATGTGCTCTTGGTGTGCTTTGTCCAGGTTCATGCAGAAGTCTTTCACCTGTAACAAAAAAGAAATGATTTTTTTGTGCAAACATAGAAACAAATATTATTTTTAAATTAAAACTGTGGATTATTTCATGGTACAAAATGTGAACATCATAACGGCGTCTAATACGACAGCAAAAATTGGCAGCCATTTTTAATTCAGATGTAACAATTTAAAAAATAAAACCTTAAAAGCCCCTTTGATGCCCTCGAGGTTTATATGAACATATTAATATGTTGTCATATGAGCAGATTGGTTTAAGGAGAAATTGAAGGAGAACTAAGGAGAAAAAATTTAGTTGTTTAAGTCACTATGTTGGTTTTGACAACTCACCTTTCCAGCGGCAGCGGCACGCACCTCTGCTTCAGTGTCCTTTAGCAGTGCTTGGAAGATCTGCGCGAGATCGGAACGAGCCAACTCGGGACCCACAGCTTGTTGCAACTCTACAAATCTGAAACCAAACCAATTATCATGTCATCATCATCATTTCAACTCATTTACGGCTCACTACTTAGCGTGAGTGACCTCTCGGAATGAGAGTTCGACCATAATCATGCTGGTCAAGTGCAGATTGAAAAGAAAAACGGTTTATTCACCAGTGGTGTCACAGACAAAACTAGATACAAATGTAACACTTTCGTCTTTGACACCAGAAAGGGTGTACACTGTACAGCCCAGTGTTTTGCCCTGCATTATATGCCCATAAATGCATTGCACGATTTGCAGCACACCTTCAAGACCACTATGAACTACTCTTGTGCATGCAGGTTTCTTCATGTTTTTTCACAACAGTGAAGGATCTTAGTTCTATCAAAAGTGCTGCTGGTATACATATTAAATTTCATATTTTGTAGGTCAAAATCTCTTTTCATGCCATTAATTGCCAAGTGACTGGCAGACAGGATTTTGGCAAAATCCTACAATAGAGCTCCATTACCTCCTCAAAATCCTACAATAGAGCTCCATTACCTCCTCAAAATCCTAAAATAGAGCTCCATTACCTCCTCAAAATCCTACAATAGAGCTCCATTACCTCCTCAAAATCCTAAAATAGAGCTCCATTAACTCCTCAAAATCCTAAAATAGAGCTCCATTACCTCCTCAAAATCCTACAATAGAGCTCCATTACCTCCTCAAAATCCTAAAATAGAGCTCCATTATCTCCTCAAAATCGTACAGTAGACTCCGTAACCTCATGCCACCGGGACGATCTGAGTTTTGCTCATGCTAGTACTCTTTTTCTTATCCATTACAAGTTAGCCTTTGACTGTGATCTCACCCGATGGTAAGTGATGATACAGTCTATGATGGTAGCGGGCTAACCTGTTAGGGGTATGGCAGTTATATTAAACCCATACCCCTAGTCGGGTTATACACGGCATCGTATCGGAACGCTAGATCGCTTGGCGGCACGTTTTTGCCTGTAGGGTGGTAACTAGCCACGGCCGGAGCCTCCCACCAGGCCAAACCAGGGAAAATTTAGAAATTATAAATTCACAAATTGACCCTGCCGAATCCTGGACCTCCGCACGTTAAGACAACAGCGCTCAACACTGCGCCAGGGAGGTCGTCAAAACTCACTTGTCAGCGACCATGTAGCGCACTCGCCAGGAGTTGTCTCCGGCTCGGGCACGGACGGTGGGCATCACGAGCTGCTCCATATCCTCAGGGGGCAACAGGGCTGCCACCGCAGCACATGCCTCCGCCGCTAAAAGACGGACTGAATCTTGCTCATCCTGGAATAAAATAGAGCAATTATAAAATTATTAGAGTACTTGTATTGTGTAAGGTGAAAGAATATGAAAACTTTTGTTAATTTTGAGATAATGTGAAATCTTGGTTGGAACGTGCTTGCCTAGAAGATGCCAATTCACTTTTGCCTTAAGGTACCTAAGTATAGCGATTTGGATGAGAAACGTTGAGGAAAAACGTTTCGTGCGAGACGATTGGACGTCAACCACATAAGGATGCCAACGGTTTCTCGGTGGGTAATTTAACTGTGTACTTGTAGTAGGAGCACAATAATAATAATAATAATAATAATAAGCCTTTTTATTTCTAATCTCATGATAGGTATTTACAATTGTATATAACTACTTTTTAGATGAAATAAGTGTTAGTTGTGTTAGTGTTTGTCTTATTCTAGTTAGTATTGTTATTTGTTGCAGTATTTGTTGGAGATGTAGTCCCATATCGGGTAAAGGCCTCCTCCATCTGCTTCCAATGCTCCTGGTCTTTGGCAAGGGTCAGCCAGTTTGTGCCAGCAGTCTGGGCTATGTAAATGTTTTCTTCAGTAAAAAGCCAACTCCGTGTTTTCCCTTGGTTTCTCCCATGTAACATAGAATGTAGTCTTTGTATTCCTCTATATTGCAGCCTGTTCTTCTAACTTCGGAAAGACCCAAAATGTCGAAGTTAACATTTTCAAGAGCATATGTAAGTTCAAGATATTTTTCAGTTGTGGAGAGGGATCTCACATTATATGTGCATATTTGTAAATATTCACTTTTTGTCTTCCTTGTAATAGATGGAGGGTGGTGGTCATAATTCCCCACGGGGACCAGCCGGCTTGGGGAATGTGATTTGTTGTTATTGTTTGTTTCTGTGTTTTTTCCTTTATTCGGCTTTTGTGGGTAGGTTTTAATTGATTGCTATTGCTTGTTATTTTCGTTTTGTGTGTTGTGTCTGGAGCGGTTCATGTATTCGAAAGCATTTGTTTTGTTTATTTTACTTGGAGCTTTTGGTTGTGGGCTATTATCGCTGTTAGACTGTGCTTGACGGGGCTCGTTTCCTCTTTTCATTTCCTTTTTCTTGATTTATTTTCCCTTTAATTATTAATTTATCATATCGGATGATTGTTAAGTTTCCATTTTTCTTTTCTTGTAGTTGTTGTTGTTTTAACTCTTTCCTTATTTCCAAAACCTCTTTAGGATAATCTTCAGTGGCATATGTGGATGTTGGGAAATATTTGTTATTTCTTAATATTTCAAATTTTCTCCAAGCCAAAGTAAGTTTCACTAATATTGGTCTCCTCTTATTGTCTTCTTTTTTTCCCAACCGCCAATCCAATCCACAATTCCACAGATTCAGACACCAATCTCACAGATTTCCCACATATCAAATTCTCGTATTCCTCTCTCAGTTACTATTTTGTTTAGGAAATCCACAACCAAACTCATAAGTTCGTTGTTATTTTTCTCGGTTTCTTCTAGTCCATGTAGTAGTATATTATTTTTCTTAGCTTCCCTTTCCAACTTACTGATTTTCACTTTCAGTGTCGAAACCTCACTATTGAGTTTCAGGTTCTCTTCAACCAGTGGGTTCAGCTTTTCTTCTATTGTCGATGTAATACTTGAAGTTATTGTACTGGTGTGTTTCATGAAATCTTCTTTTAATTCATGCATCTTCGTGTCAATCTTCTCATCTATTTTCTGAAGAAATAATTCTATCTGTTTGTCCATTTTCTACTATTTGGTAGAAAAATTTATTATGTGGCAACTTTTTCCGAGCTCTGGCAACCCTATCTTATGGTGGTGAGACTGGCAGCATTTGTCATTGTCAAGTGACAATTATTTGTCAGTTGATGATTTATTAATATTTGTGGAGGTAGTTTTGTTTTCACTGAGCGATTTTGAGTTAATTGATCGCTTTTTTTGGGTTTAATAGTGAGTTTTGGAGCTGGATAACACTATCACCACGAGATGGACACTTTAACTGCACTTTGGTAGTATTTTTAGTACTTAAATCACAGTTTTTCTTAGCAAATCACGAAATTATTGGAGAGCACTGGTGCTTCTGGCAACAGTTGACAGCCGACCGATAGGAGCACAAGGAAGAACTATTCCTATGCCAAGTATGGTAAGCTATGGATACCCAGTTTGGGTGTAGCAACAACAGAGCATTATAGTAGGGAAACCGATTTTATATAATATGTTTGTGTGTAGCTGTAGGAACACGTTGTTGAGGGACGAGTGGGTTAGTTGTGATAACGCATATCAGTCGATTGCGAATGTCAAGCAACATTGACGCAAGTCCGTAACTGGATGGGTGACCGAAGTTGGAGGTTCAAATGTGGACTTTTCCCGCACGCACGTTAAGCCATTGTTCCCGGGAAATAGTTTGTTAGTGTGTTTTTATACTATTTTTCTTTTTCAATGTTTCTTATGTAATCTGGTAGATTATTATAGTCATTACATAGGGACTCAAGCTCTTATCTTTTTTATGAAGCAGTATTCTATAGCATCGTCATTTAATAATAATAATTTAAAAAAACAGTTTACCTGTGCCAAGTTAACAAACATGGGTATGAGATCGCTCTTGACGTACTCCACCTCGACGACGCGTGCAAATTCGCCCAGTTTGAAGGCGGCCGCGCGTCGCACCATCGGTGTGTCATCTTGGCACAGTGAGCGGAAGTGTTCGCGCAACTCCGCTTTTACTGGCGCCGATACTCGCGGGTAGCATACGCTGATAACAGAATCGGTGTTAGTGGATCGCCTTACTTCTGACCTTTTTTTTTATTTTTTAAAAACTTTATTGCACAACCAGAACTATAGTACGGCCATTTTAAGCGCGGACAAAAGTTAATTGACGCACCTTCACTATGAAACCCTCACGAAACTAACTAACTACGTCAAAACTATAACTGTCTCTTTCGCGCATATGAATAGACGCGCTTACGTGGTTTCAGGTAAGCGCGTCTATTCATATGCGCGAAACGTTGCGGTGGTACGGATTGTGGATTTCATAATAAAAGTCGTGACGTCTCACCGCCGAAACATAGGTGTAAGTAACATTTTACGCGTCGTAACATCATGATTCATAATGTACTATAGTAGTACTAACGTATGTAAATATATTATACATATACTTAGTAGTTCTGTAATCAACGATCAATTAATGTTGCGAACAATTACACAATTGCTACGTGAACCTTAAGAATTTGTGAAAAAAAAATTAATAAAAACATGAATAATTACTTCATTTGTTGATTTTCTTTGCCTTTGAATTAAACATATGTAATATAATAATCATATCCATCGACTTTCCAAATCACAGAGTTCCTCAGATTGGAAGCAAAACTAAACAGAATTCTGCTACTAATGACTGAAAAATAGCTTCTGTTTGTGTTTACTAAACTACAACGGCTACAAGTGATTAGTTTCTAAGATCAAAAATTCCGGGCTTAATCTTCAAACATATTAATAAATACGTAAACGTAGCCCTTGACGGTACCTCAATACATACATAGGTACATCTGGGTCAAATTGCTTATACCTCCTCCTTTTTTTAAAGTTGATTACAAATGAATCAATTACAATACAAGAATAAAAAGATAGACTCCGTACAAGGAGCCGATAGATTATATTATTTTTTACAGAAGACCAAAGTGTTGTTTACCCCTTCATTAAGCGAACGACCTCTCGTTTGTTCGTTTACATTTTGTCCGTGCTTAAAATGGCCGTACTTTAGCTGCTATGTACAATAGGCAGACTGGATATTTGACTAATTATATTATTATCAGCCACAACTATTTAAAAGTGATTTAGAAGTAATTATGTGACAGACTGACGGACAGACAAATGCAGACATCCAAGTAGACTTGGAAAACTTTCCTAGGTCAATCCTAGGTTTCCTTAGTTATCACAATTTCAGGCCCGTTTGCACAAGGCCCATAAATGAGTTTCATTTAAATTTTCTATACCTGTCCTTAACATGTCAACCCCAGAATGAACTTATCAAAAAGTGACATCATTATTAAAACTAGCTGATGCCCACGACTTCATCCGCGTGATTTGATATTTTTGGTTCCCGCCGGATCTCTTTTAATTTTCCGGGATAAAACGTAGCCTATGTGTTATGACTAATATCTATCTCTGTGCCAAATTTCATTCAGATCCGTTCAGCTGTTCTGGCATGATTGAGTAACAAACATTTATCCAAACTTTTGCATTTATAATATTGTATATAAATATTAAGTATAGATATACTAAGACATAATATGTACGTATTAAATACCAACCTGAATAGCCCACATGCAGATGCCCTTGAAGTAAACCAGTCACCTCCAGCCAAGCGCTGCACCAACGGCACAAAATGCTGCTCCAGAGCTTGTGGGGAATGGTGAGCGGCCACTGCCCTGAGGGATGCAACTGCTTTGTCCCTCACTACTGTCTCTTCAACTGTGGCCAGGGATTCCAGGGGTGGGAGCAGGCAGTGTGCATATTCTCCACCACCCACAAGGTTAATAAAGTTGCCTGGAAAGTTTAAATGATAAGGTGTAATTATTGACAAAAAATTACAATTACAATTAATAAAATAAAATTACAATACATAGAACTTTACAATTTAATTATGATACATAGAACTTCTCTAGAAGAAGAATAGAATCTTCTTCTAGAATAGTTTCAGTTTCTAAAAATCTAACAGTACCAAATATTGTCCAAATACATTAAAATATGTATATACTTTTGTCTAAGTAGATGTAGGATTTTACAAATTCTGTGAAAACTCTAAGACAGGGATGTCAAACTCAAATTCGTGAAGTGCCATTTGCATAAATTAGGGTCCGTTAGCGGGCCAGACGCATTTTTTTATGTATAGGCTAGGACACATCTGGTTACCAGATGTGTTAGTTAGCCATCCGTTGACCGCCCAGCGCACTGGGCGGCACACACTTTCTCACTAATAACTTTTAATATTGCCTATCGAATAAAAATTATGAGATCTGGATTCTGGCCGCGGGCCGTATCATAATAGTCCAAGGGCTGCATACGGCCCGCGGGCCGTATGTTTGACATGACTGCTCTAAGACATTCTGATAGAAATTATCATGTCTGTATCCTGGGGCTCTATTAATATTACACCCTACTATATATGATTGTTAGTCAGGAATATCATAAATTCCCTGGTAATAGGGTCACTTGTACAAATACAATACTTGATGATAAGTTTAAAAGCAGTGCTATTTTCACAATGGTACCTGCAATCATATCATACTATACTCTTCAATATGTATGATAGACCCATCAATTTTGTGCATACAGCCAAAATATCACAATATTTTTTAAAATAAATCAATAACTAATCCCAATGGCCCTAAATCGCTTGATAGTAGATTGAGCGTTAGAATTGACAACAGGCTAGGCTTATTTTTAGCAAATTGATAAAGGAGCATTTTTATTTCACATACAATTGACTCCCTGCTCAAAACGGAGTTCGTATACAACTAATCTATTACTAAATAAATATAATCGTTTTAGTTCCGTATTTTGCGATCAAATCGCGGAAAATTTCGCGATCGAGATTCGACCAGGATAAATATTCACAAATGCACTTACCAAGTTGTTCAGCGAGTGCAAGCAACACCTCATCTTCATCGTAAATAGTTTCCGTCAAGAAGGGAATGAGCTCCGACCGAGTCCTTTCGACGCCTAAGGCCAGTGCAATAGTCGATAACTTCTTGATTGAAATCAACCTTAGCTGAACATCCTCATTCTTTAGCTCGTCGATGAGAACCGCAATGGGGTATAATGACTCATCCGTCCCGGCGTCGCTGGCTGCCATCCTTAACTATTTACTGCGTTTTTCACGAATTTACCAATTAATCACGTTTTACACCACAAATTTGTCTTTATTTTTAGTAAATTCTTGCGCATTTAACAGCAAAATGGAAGCCAGCCTTTTTTGATGGTTGCCTATTGCTTTATTGCTGTCCAGTGTTTCCACTTTAATGGTTTCCTTTCCCCGCGCCTCAATTCAAATTTCCTCTTCTCAGGGCTTTTTTCCCCTCAAAAATTTTTCTGCTGTAGTTTTTACTTTTGGCCCTAGTGTAGTAACTAAAAAAAAAAGGTATTTATCGATTTTCTTTTATAGCCTGCCCAAGTGCCCACGCCTCTGGTGATACTTATTATATTATTATTTACAACTAAATGCGGATCGGTGGCTAATTAATAATTCTGCTAGAAAATCGGTGAGTTTGTGCTTCCATTTTTATATTGGTCAGTACTTAATTTAATGCACAATGAAATCTAGGTTAGAATTTTAGGATATGAAAAATGTTTTTTTTAATGTAGCCAGCTTAGAATAATACCTAACGCATAGAAACCTATTGCAAACACAAACAATTCGAAACTAAAACTAGTTGCGGAGTTTCATCCGCAACCTGTCAGTGCTCCATGTCACATTGTGTCAAACACAGCGCGCGAAAAATAATTAAAAATGACCGCTTGCGTAGTAAAGAAGTGTATTAACTCATCGGGAAAAAGTGATAATATTGCCTTTCCCACGTAAAACTACTTACATTTTACTAAACTAAACTAACTAAAATAAATAATATAAATTACTGTCTTATCAGAATATGCATCAATCCTGTGTGTAAAATCAGGCTTGAAAAGAACGGGAACAACTTTTGTACAACTAATGAAAAATCAGCTAGAAATACCACACCTTAAGTTTGTACAGTCCAATGCAACTGCAAGCGAATCTAAAAAAAATAGACTAAACATTAATAAAGTATAATTAAACGATTCGTATTTTATTTATAGCCTCACCAGAAATCTATAAAACTTGGGGCTGTTTCACCTCTTATTCCAAGTCAGTTTACGCAATCAGCACATACATTTTAGCACAGAATAATATTTTAGGCCTTAAACAGAATGGAAATAAGGGTAATTATACGCCACCTGCACGTGTTGTCATTGTTTCTTTTATACAGCAACACGCTAGTCCACGGTAGTCCATAAAAAAATTGTTCCGAAATTTACCGCAATATTTTAAGCTAGGTTTTACCCATGATTTCCCGCAATTTCCCCTTTTAATGTCTTCCCCTTTTGCTTCCCCTATGGACCCTAATTTCCCCTCAAATGGGGAATTTTTTTTTTATATTTTTTTTTATATCCACTACAAGCTAGCCCTTGACTGCGATCTCACCTGATGGTAAGTGATGATGCAGTCTAAGATGGTAGCGGGCTAACCTGTTAGGGGCATGGCAGTTATATTAAACCCATACCCCTTCGGTTTCTACACGGCATCGTACCGGAACGCTAAATCGCTTGGCGGCACGTCTTTGCCGGTAGGGTGGTAACTAGCCACGGCCGAAGCCTCCCACCAGGCCAGACCAGGGAAAATTCAGAAATTATAAATTCCCAAATTGACCCTGCCGGGGATCGAACCCAGGACCTCCGCACGTTAAGGCAACAGCGCTACACACTGCGCCACGGAGGTCGTCAATTTCCCCTCATTGTGGAAACACTGTTGCTGTCTCTAGACTCTGTCTTTCTGTCTTTGTCTTTGGTAAGTGCCACAGAGTACATTGATTATAGGGGTAGTAAGTGCGGTAAGAAAAAAATAGTGAAGTAACCAAATAAGCTATGAACTAAATAATCGGTATCGAATGGAAAAGAGCCGAAACACTAATATTCTATGTCACAGTGAAATATTTTGAATCATTGGTTGATGAGCTGAGCTGTAAACTTTTGTTACACACAATATTATTATATTATATTGCAAAATAATCAAACTATCGGTATCGAATATTAAAATCGACTTAACAAAACTTATGCCTCATCACTATTGCTGTATATCATAAAGTAGAAAACGAGATCAGTGTGACTAGTCACTAGTCAATAATTAGTCATAAAAAAATCACAAGTTCTAAAGTTCTTTTCTGAAACTGGGTAAATTATTATCCTTAGCAAATAGAAACATGAAAAACAACAACACAATAGAATAGAACGGAACACACTACGTTCTATTAAATCATCAAGTCTTTTCTATTAATATTTTTCAAACATAGGTTTCACAGGTACTACTTTATTCATCGTTTGGAAACCTGAAATTAAAAGACAAAGATATAAACTTATAATAAAAGAGTCGTCAAGTCCGGCCCTGTAATTTTTTCAAGTTCTCGAAATGTCAACAAAAGAATATTCAACAACATAAAACATGTATTTCTACAGAAAACCATAACATAAGTTTAAATATAATTTCACCATTTTATTTCAATAAATATTGGTTACTATACCTCCAAATTTCACAAAAAAATTATGACAACACAATGTAAACAAACGCCATAGGTCTTATAAATGTCTTTTACCCAAATGGCAGACCTCCACGCATTGAATTTTTGTCAATGTGAGCGTTGGTGTAGCACAGTGTTACAACAAATTAAAAAAAAGATAGGAACATAGACATTTTTGCTTGGAGGGAAAAGGACACAGATACCCATACACTTGTCTATGTAGGTGTGAAAATGTTAAGTCTCCTTTTCTTTAATATGTCTGTGATCAAAATCAAAGACACAGCTTCATAATCGGAGCTCGAATTTAGACAAAATATTATCACAGAATAATAAATGAATCATGGGTGAAAAATTATGGAAAAAGGTTGTTTAAAATCGCCAAATAAAATATTATATTCGTTGGTTACACCTCTTTGCTTCTTTTATTTTTAATTTGACATACGAGTCAACGCAGGAGATTATTGTAATTTTTGAAATGTTTTAATTTGTAGTAGTGTTTTTAGTTAAAAATTTATTTGATGGGCGATGATGACCTTAACGCCTCTATCGCACATGTCGTGCTGTGCTGTGTGGCCGGTGATGGACTGGGTCGAACGCATGTCAAGAGTTTCACACATCCGGGTATGCACGGCAACTTCTTCATACACGGAATCCTGGGGTTCTTCCACTACCAAAGTAAGACTTGCAACTAGATATTAGAAAACGTTAGGTACTAAGCCCGCCAACCTGCATTGGAGCAGCGTGGTGGGTCTAAGCTCTAATTGCCTCCTATAAAATTGGAGGCCTGTGCCCAGCAGTGGGACGTTAATGGGTTGTAGTGGTGGTGGTTAGGTACTATCCACATCAGCTATCATGCAGAATTTCAAAAATGTAAAACGTTAAAAATACTTAAAAATTCATAGAGTTATTATATTTACCTACTACTTGCAAAAATTGAATTTTTAAATTAACGGAACAATATAATACTTATCCGGAATGTTGGTTAATGGGTTCGAATAATGTAAGCTGGTCATTTAAAAAAAAGGCGCCGAATTAATAACCTCCTCCTTTTTTGGAAGTCGGTTAGTAATAAAAATACTTTTCCACTCTTCCACCACTCCATTGTGCACTTTGGCCTAGTGGTCCACTAGGCCAAAGTGCACAATGGTGGCGTACACGCGCATCGTTAGGTTGTCTATTTTAGTGATTGTAGAGCCCTTACCCTCAACTCGCGAAAATGGCCCATGACCAAATGGTCTATTTTCGGCGTAGCATTGGTGCTGACTGATAGGCTAAAGCTATTTCATTAGTATTATAGGTACGTATGTGCTGGATAAATAATATAAATTAGGTACTAATAAAAAAATAAGTAGGTAGGTACTAGGTATATCGATCCACACGCAATCTCTAAATGAAATTGACAAATCTAAAAACAATCCTATCCTTTTTCATAGGCAATTAGTGTGAAAGAGAGACCACTGTTTTTCAGCCAATTGGCTATTTATTAATTTAATTGTGGACAAACGAATTAGCTATGGAATGCTCATATAAATAATTTTTCGTTTATTGTGTATTGCAGGTGGAAAATTCAACACTGATTTCAAGGCAGCCTATGCGATTAGTACTAACGCGACGAGATATTTAGCGTTGCCTTGTCTAATGGCGGATCTATACCGGAGCGACAAAGGCGTCAGCACTCTACATCTTGTCTCTGGTCTGATTCCATTTGCGATGTCATTGGCGGGACACGAGCACCAACATTTGGGCAATTTGGTGATCGCTTGCAACATCGTCTCTCTGTGTGTGTACTCCCACCAACACGACAGAGTTTGGGGGTGGTACACAGCCGGTGCTGGGGTGCTAGCGTACTTTTGTACCCCACAGGCGCCCAAGAAAGTGATGTATCCGCTATTGCTTATGTTGTTGGAGTACTGTGCGTTCAGAATGTTTCATGTGGATTTTGGTGCGAGCAGCGCTCCACCTGGGCAAAGGCGCTGAATAAAATAATTTAGTTTTTAATTGTTTTTTAATTGTTTTATTTTCTTAAACATCTAAACGTGCCTGACTAAGCCGTCAGCACTTACATTATGACTGCGATTTCAGACGTATTCTCCTATGTTGGTGGGATACGAACAACAGCATTTGGGCAACTTGGCGATCGACTGCATCGTCTACCTGTGTGTATACTCTCACCAATCATGACAGAGTTTTAGCCTCGTATTCACAAGGGGATTAATGTCCCGCGAAACGTGTCGGCAGAGATGTCGGGCGACGTCGCTTAGTTCGCCCGACATCGCACGACAATTAGTCTGGAAGCAGACGAAAATAGGCAAAAAGTCGCACGACAAGAACGTCGTCCGCACAATATCTCTAGCGACACGTGTCGCGGTACACGTGTCCCCTTGTGAATACGAGGCTTTTGAGGGTGGTACACAGCCGGTACTGGCTTGCTAGTCTACTTTGGCATCCCACAGGCGCCCAAGAAAGTGATATAGATACCTACCTATCCGCTATTGCTTTAGCTTATTTTGTTAGAGTACTGTGTGTTCAGAATGTTTCATGTGCAATTTTTGTGCAAACAGCGCAGCCTCCATCAGGCCCTAGGCGTGGGATAAAGAGTTATTTTCTATTTCCGGATCAGAGAATCTTTATTGATTTATTATTGGTATTGAATATTGCGTGGGCCGCGATTTTAATATTCTATTTTCTATACCTATTATTAGGTATATAATATTACTTAAATTGCGTGCCATTTTTCTAATATTTTCTTACAAAATAAAGATTTTAATAGTTAAGAATTAATTTTTTAAATATGTATTAAATAGGTATAAGATGATGCCCACAACTTCGTCCGCATGAAATTAGTTTTTTTAATTCTCGCGGTATAAAATGTAGCCTATGTCCTTCCTCGGGATGCAACCTATCTCGAATTCAGGTGAGAAGATGGGCCGCTTAAGCATAGCAGACAGACACAATTTCGCATTTTTAATATTAGGATGGATGCCCACAGAATTGAAACGGAAATATTTTTCCGATAAGCGTCCAATAAAGCTAACAGTCACTTTATTTTACTCCTGATAGCTGCAACATAGCGCTGTATTGTGAGCGTTTAGTTCCCGTCAGCTGCATTTTATAGTTAATCTAGTTGCACTAACCGCCATTTTCCGAGTGGAATGCTTGTGCAGTCGTAACAAGTTTGCTTTATAACTTGTATAAAAATGGTATGTGATCTCGTAGCTACAAAAAATTGGATAGTAAAATAAAAAAGATAAACTAGGCGAGGCTGACTAAATTATAGATTTAATTTGCTTTCGCAGTAACAGTCAATCAGTGAAGAAATTGTATTCATGCAACAAAGGCACGTCACTAGGAAATTAACTGTTGATCGTTCGAACTGAATCGGGTCAATAGTAGGTACCAGCGAAGGTTATTGTTAATTAAAGAACTTAAAGTTTAATTCGCTACAATCCGCGACAAATTAAATCTTTGTGGTACAGCGTGTGTGCACTTATAGATACACACTGGGGCTGATTTTGAAATGCTCTAATTTTAGTTAAGTTTAGAGATTCAGAATCAGACCCAATGTACCACATAGATTTACCTATTGGCGCGGATTATAGCGAAATAAACTCCAAGTTCCTTCATGCCTGCTTTTATCCAATATATGATTATTGTTAAATATGACCACCTAAAACCACTTTGGGTTGCAAAAGTCAGGGATATTTTTATTGATTTTGTACCAAAATTGGACTCAAGTAGTTATATAACCTAACCTAACTCTAATCTTCTTATATTATATATATAAAAATGAAACCCGTTTTCCTTGGTCACGGCATCACGCGTGAATGGCTGGACCGATTTCACTAATTCTTTTTTTGTTGTAGGTATTTGTTATTATTAGGAGAAGGTTCTTACGGAAAAAAATATTAAGAAAATCTCTCAGAAATATTGAAAAATATACATTTAATTTTGCATACTAAGGCGGTCCGAAGTTCGCCGGGTCAGCTAGTAAAATTATGAATGTACTAGCTGATGCCCGCGACTTCGTCCGCGTGGATTGAGATTTTTTGGTTCCCGCGGGATCTCTTCAATTTTCCGGGATAAAAAGTAGCCTATGTGCTATTCCAGACTATCTATCTCTATTATTATGCTATCTATCTCTGTGCGAAATTTCAGCCAGATCCGTTCAGCCGTTTTGACGTGATTGAATGACAAACATCCTTACATCCAAACTTTCGCATTATTAAGACTTGAATATGAACAAAAAGAATTGGATCGGTTACAGTTTTATTATAGGTAAGTACCTATAGATTTTAGAACTGTCTCTTTTCAACAGGGGCATCCATCCAAACTTTCGCATTTATAATATTAACGTATAGATTAGTATAGATGTAAGAAGATAGCCCACCGTACCCGCATTAGAGCAGCGTGGTGGGTCTAAGCTCTAATTCCCTCTCTCCTATGAGAGTGGAGGCCTGTACCCAGCAGTGGGACGTTAATAGGCTGTAGTGAATGAATGAAGAAGATTTGAGCGGCACTTTGCTAGGTTTTAAGTTTTTTAAGTGGTGAAAATTAACCATCGATTGTACAATTGACCCTGTCCTATGTGAACGGGTTATAGATATGAGAGTGCTCAGGATGTCTCTAGGGAGACTGGATACCAGAAAAACATCGGATACTTGAGTATAAAATAAAGACGTTTGGCTACAAATGCAGCTTCTTAAATGCTGAAGACGAAAATTTCGTTTAACTTTAATAATCTCGAATCAGACTGACCACATTCAAACCACAAATAAGACTAATTGTAGACAATTACTAGCACGACAGTTAAAGCATCGAAGCTAGATTTACGTTTATTTTCTTAGTCAGAGGAAAACGAACTGTAACTGGGTGACATGAGATTGATATTTGTATGAGTGAAAAATGATTTTCAATCAAACTGGTGAATTATGTGGTTGTCTGTGATTTAAGTAGGTTGCTTTAAGTACTAGAACAAAACTGATAGAGTATAGAAAAATCACTAACTAGCGAATTTAGTTTTTGTTAGCGAGTTAGTGTTTTTAAGTAAATTGGGTTTAAGAATTAAAAAAAAATTACATATCGTTTTTTATGTATTATGTCGCTATGTTTGTGACGTCATAATGGATAGTACAGTATCAACACTGCATCAGCAGCAGCTATGAGCCTAATTGTGCTACAATCTATAATGAATAGAAATTAACATTGTGCCGTCACACGCGCTCGGTTTTATTCGGGAACTATCGGCGTGTTTTCGGTAAGTACTGAATTCAAATCTTCATTTTTAATTTGATATAACTTTTAAATTATAGCGAAAAACAAAAATCTAAAAATAGATTTGCTATAAAACTTATATAAGATCTTTCAATTTATAAAAAAAAATATATTAAAAACCTAATTATAGGTAGGTACCTACCACAGAAAACGGAATCTGCCTATTTGGTAGGTACCTTTTTCCCTACTTTGGAGGAGGAAAATCGTCATATTATGTACCTATATGCCAATTACTACTGCCTCCATGACGATGTTCCTCCTCCAAAGGACCCTCAGACTATGTATGCCCTCGCTACACTCGTTCATACAAATACCTCAAGTGTGAATGGGCTACTTTCCACCTCATTTAACAATCCACAATTATCCCGGAATAATAGAGTTCCTGCGGGATTTTAAAATTAATGACTTTTTATCCTTTAAAATCAGACAGTTCCCGAAGGATTTTAAAAATATAAATCCACGCGGACGAAGCTGCGGGAATCATGAAGGTAATTCTAAAAATTAAGAATGTGTGTTTGGAAAGTAATTGCACGTTACTCATGCTCTATTTTTCAGTAGTTTGTCGTAAAACTAAAACTGTGTAGGTTGGATTAATAACGGTTACTCTCGCACTGTGGGAAGAAAAAGATTTGCAGTAGGTACCTATAAAGGAACTCTTTTAAATTCAAATCTTATTTTAGTTATAATGTGAATTTTAATTAGATTCTGAAAATCTATATTATAATAATTACACAGGTTGATTTTTAGGAGCAGCCAGTGAGGCAAGAATCTCTAAACAACCGCGTCGTCGATTTAAAAAAAAATAAAAAAGTTTTCACAAATAAACATAGAACCACCAAATCCTCAAAGGCCGCGCGCACGGGCAGCTTAAAGTCGTCGAGATGTGATTTCATATATTCTAAATATTTATTTTATTTGACGACCTCCGTGGTGCAGTGTTGAACGCTGTTGTCTTAAAGTGTGGATGTCCCGGGTTCGATCCCCGGCAGGGTCAATTTGGGAATTTATAATTTCTGAACTTTCCCTGGTCTGGCCTGGTAGGACAATTCGGCCGTAGCTAGTTACCACCCGACGGGCAAAGACGTGCCGCCAAGCGACTTAGCGTTCCGGCACGCCGTACGATGCCGTGTAGAAACCGAATATAGGTATGGGTTTAATATTACTGCCATGCCCCTAAGAAAACTTAATTAAAGTGTTTAACATTTTAACTACTTATATCACGACGCGAAGTCTCACCAGTGCGCGTGCACCCTCGATCAACGCTATGATCATTATTTTGATCCTAAACTCTATTTCCAAGTAGGCATAATATGATAATTGACAAACCATACGTGCCGCTTGCTTTATGTACCATTCGCACATTAACCCTGATTCCTGCGGCTCTTTAGTTCTGGGGCGTGAATTTAAGGGTCTTGTTTACCCAAAACTTTCTAGCACAATAGGTACAGGGGCCTTGGTTGAACTGGGTAGGACGCTTTAAGGCTGAAATGAACTTAACGCGCAGCGGTTTTTCCTACATAGCTCTTAGGCCGGCCATACACGGACTGCTCGAGCAGTTAGCGATTGATCAACATACACTTGGAATATACGTTGGAAGTATGGCCTTTGCCACGATATAATGTTAGGACATAAAGTTTCTTTTATTTTACTGAGGACACTAGTACGCACGGGGTTTGTGTGATGTGCCGCTCATTTGCTGACACGCCGCTCTGCCGTCACGCATTTTATTTGTTCTAGGCTTTATTGCGTATTTCATATGTTTGGGGATAAGAGAAATGGTCCGTCATTTATTGGGGATACAATATGGGGAAGGTACAATCGACCAAAAGAGCCATGACCTTAGTTGAGTATTTAGAGTGAAAACATTGGTGGCTTGGTTTGTAGGTTTCATTTACATACTAAGTTTACAAATGCGAAAGTGTGTCCATCTGTCTGTTACGCTTTCGCAACGCACAGCTCAAGTCACTGAACTGATCGCGCTGAAATTTGGCAAACAGATTAGCAATTGCCACGTACCTAGGCATCCGCTAAGAAAGGAAATTTGAAAATTCTATCCCTGAAGGGGTGAAATAGAAGTTAGAATTTTTTATGAACTAACTTAACACGAGCGAATCCACAGGTAAAAGCTAGTGTAGTATAACATAGAGACTAGATTTTAATAAAGACTCTTATACCTAACAATGGTAAAAGCGAGCGGTGTCGCTTTCACCAGATGGCGCTACCCGTCGACCCATTATTGCAACCGATACTCCAGTTTTTTGCGGAGATCAATTTCCGATATTGATTCTTGCGGTTCCAGCACTTATGCTGAGTATTTTTTTTGTATTTGGCTTTACGGCTCTAATAGCGAACAACGTGCGAAGTGTTGGTTATTTGAGAATTTAATTAAATTCTCAAATTATATACCTACTAGGCACTAGCTGATACCCGCGACTCCGTCCGTGTGGATTAAGGTTTTTTTGGTTCCCGCGGGAACTCCTTAATTTTCTAGATTATATAAATATCTCTAGATTATATAATCTATCTACTATAGATTATAGATAACTAGGTAATAGGATAGGGGGGTAATACCTACGACTTCGCCGTGGATTGAAAAAACAACCCTAGGAGGCCTACCTCCTCGATTACGATTACGATTTTAAAGGATACAAAATTCACCGAGATGCAAGCTATCGTATCTTTACTCATATGCTATATTATCACATCGTTGAGTTTCAAAGCGGTTCGGTAACAATCATACAGATAGCTGAAAGAAAGGCAGAGGTTTCGAATTTATGAGTATAGATGTAGGTATATTATGTCACGGTTAGATTGTAATCTAACTAACGAAATTGTAAACTATCGACAGATTACAATTTACGCATTATTTTTCGGTAGATTGTTAACTGTTAGGTATATTAACCTGATAAAACCTAAGTGATTATTTATGTCGAACCCTAACCTAACCTACAAGAAAGAGACAAGAAAACGTAAATAAAATGAATATTCATTTCTTTTATTCATATTTTCTCAATCTTTAATTTTTTTTTCTTGTAGTTCTAGCTGTGCCCTAGTTCTGAGTGTCAATTTTTGAAATATTTAAATTCCCGGGAATTCCCGATATCGAAAGTATCGGGAATTCCCGAGACTTTTGAATATTTTTAGTACCGGTTCTCCACACCACAAAACCGGTACTTTTGATACTTTCGGGACTCGGGATTAGAGAAGTAAATAGATTCTGTCGATTACTTCTCTAATTTAGTACAACTGTACATTGTTACATACACAAATTAACTATTTCTGCATGTATCAATTAACTTGGTTCACTCTACTTAACCAAGTAAATTGTTAATTAATTAGTTAGTTAATTACTACAATACTAATAAATAAATAATTTTAATTTTGATGTTGTTTGATGGTTCAAACCAAAAAAACATTTGCGCGAATCCACAATGCTACTCGCTATGCTATATGCTATGCTATATGCTATGCTATATGCTATGCTATATGCTATGCTATATGCTATGCTATGGATGCTATGGATGTATGTATGGATGTATGGATGTTTGTTACTCAATCACGCCCCAACGCAACGGCTGAATAGATCTGGATGAAATTTGGCACAGAGATCTATCTCCTCTAAAAGTAGCCTATGTGTTATTCCAGACTATAATCTATTATAGTCTGGAATAACACATAGGCTACTTTTTATCTCGGAAAATTAAAGAGTTCCCGCGGGAACCACAAAATCTCAATCCACGCGTACGAAGTCGCGGGCATCAGCTGGTTAACATATATGGTTGGATATATTTGGTCTATTACATACTTTCTGTAATGTATTAGCCTTGTTTTTGTGATAATTTATGGTAGTATCGAAAGTATCGAAAGTACCGGGAATTCCCGGTTCCGTGACAAAATCGGTCCGAAATTGCCCGGTACTCAAACACAGTATCGACTGCATGCCCTACTCAGAACATTGAACGGTTCACAATCTGTCGACAGTTTACAATTTCGCTAGTTAGATTATAATCTAACGGTTTTTGCAATCTGACGGTGACATATACAACATTACGTTCCTTGATGAAGTTACCTATGAGTGTTTCATTCAAAGGCACCCTTAATGTATAAACAAAGCAATGGGGCCAGCCAACCGTTTCGTGAGAGGTCCTAATGCACTCCGCGGGGAGGCGGTCGCACCACGTGGGACAATCGCATTACGTAATGCTTTGTATATTGCTTTCAAATAAATGAAACTGGCCAAGTGGGCGGGGACGCTGGAAAACGTGTTCCGTATGTTTCGGCAAGGCCCATAGGGACAATTTAGAGAGGTGTCAGAGGACGATGGAACGCATATATGGTTGGAGTAAAGAAATGGGACCGAATCAGGAGCTCGGACATCAGAGAGAACAGGGGTCACATACATACTTAAAAGGATGGATCAGCTGACTTGGAGGTGGAATGGTCACATGCTCCTAGACCCGGAAAATGGAGTAACCTAGTGACACAGTGGTACCCACGGGAAGGGAAGAGAAATAAGGGCCGGCAGCAAAGACGTTGGGAGGACGAACCGATGCTGACAGCTGGTCCATTCTGGATAATGAGGTGGCACACAATCGCAAGCACTGGAGAGAGCTGGAGGAGGCCTTTGCCGCGAGTCACACAGAATTAAGGTACTTTTTGTGATTAATCTGTATAAACACTAATACTCTAAAAGCTCTGTGATAAAATGCATTATTTTTAATTTATTTATGTTTCAGGACTTAGGCTTCAGGCAAAACGAGGCAGACTTTGATATAGCCCCCTCACTAGGCCTACCTCCCATAATATGAGAAGGTTTAGGCCGGGGAATGTTCTGTATGTTTCTGTTAAACTCGCAAGACCAATTGTATGATCATAATTTGCTGCACTATTCCGCTCTTTTAAAGATTCATAATAGATGGGTTGTCTGGAGGAGATCACTTTTAGTGATAAGACCGCACTTTGTTTTCTGTACTTGTCTACTTTATATCTTTATGTTTGTGTGTTAATAAAGAATTTATTTATATATTTACCTGTTGTTATAGCCCCGTCATCCTCGAGCATTTAAAGTGGTAAGCACCAAAATTAGGACATTTTTAAACACAAAATAGGCTGGCGTTTGATGACAGTCATACTGATATAAAGACATTTGAGGTCTAGGTTGGAACGCGCTTGCTTATAAAACGATTTAGATCATAGTTGACCACGCTGGTCAAATGCATATTTGAGAAACTTGTGGAGACACTTTTGAGAAATTAATGAAGATATAATTCCCTCTCTCCTATGAGAATGGTGGCATGCGCCCAGCAGTGGGACGTTAATGGCCTGTAGTGGTGGTGGTGGTGGTTAAAGATATCTATTATTTGATTGCTTTTAAAACGAACTTAACTGAAAAGTTAGAGGTGCATGTTTCGAACTCTATTTCGAACTGGATTTGAACCCTGGACCTACTTCGCTCTTGATTGCTCATTTCAAACATAAATTTCTGCAAGTGCAATAGGCGTAATTATTACTATCTTTCTGATTATACCATAAACGTAATTATTACTATCTTTATGATTATACTCGAAGTATTCAAAACTTGATGGCCAGTGCCATTAAGTTTAAAAGCTAACAGCTTCATAGAATACAAATTTTGGCCATAATACCATTTTATAGCCTACATAGTTCGATGAATGTTTGTACTTACCTACCTACTTAATACTTAGTACATTTGAAATTGAAATTCAAATTAAAATGTTTTTATTTTATTCAAATTAACTTTTACATGTGTTTTTGAATTGTCTAGTGAATCTACCAGAGGTTGAAATGCCATTCCTACCGAGAAGAACAAGCAAAGCTCGGTTGTTGCTCTTTTGAAAAAAAATCATTTACAATTTCATATGGTGTAGATGGTTCACTAATGTTTCGCAAAAAACATTTAACAAATGATCATTTCACAAAAAACGTTTCAAAAACTAATCATTTCACAAACGTCGTATTCCGCAAACATATAATTTATTAAAAGATCATTTGACAAATACTCAATTCACAAATACTTTACTTTGCAAACGTGCTGAATGTAAAATTGTCATTTACTAATTTATTATTTCATAAAATAATGCATTCTTCAAATTCATAATTTTACAAAATATTAAAATATAAATTGTTATTTAAAAAGGAAATAACCACGAAGAGGACGGCGGGGTCTGAAAGACCCCACCACGAAGAGGATGGTGGGGTCTTTCAGACCCCGCCATCCTCTTCGTCACCTAAACCATCCGAGTCGGAGTGCCCCCAGTCCCGAGCTCGCTTCGCTCGCTCTTGCATGAGTAGGAGTTGTGCCTAAAAAGGAAGTGGAGATGCTAGGAAAACCACTCGAACTTCGTTTCGTTACGGACGTCGCCGGTTCGCTTCGCTTGCCAGCTCCTCCCTTCGCTCCACTCGGCCTCGTAGGCTCGCTTCATTCAGGACCTCCTTCGCGAGCTTCTGCCTACGCGCTTTACAAAAACACTCTAGGGGTACCCGACTCTGGCTGGATAATGTTAGGGATATGGGTTCTCTCCCTCTCCCTCTCACCTCCTCCAAGGCCCGGTCGACGGAGCCCCGCTTCGCGGGGCTCCTTCTTTCTGGGTGGTATAAAAAGGAAATAACCACGAAGAGGATGGCGGGGTCTGAAAGACCCCGCCATCCTTTTCGTCACCTAAACCATCCGAGTCGGATTGCCCCCAGTCCCGAGCTCGCTTCGCTCGCTCTTGCCTACGCGCTTTACAAAAACACTCTAGGGGTACCCAACTCTGGCTGGATAATGTTAGGAATATGGGTTCTCTCCCTCTCCCTCTCACCTCCTCCAAGGCCCGGTCGACGGAGCCCCGCTTCGCGGGGCTCCTTCTTTCTGGGTGGTATAAAAAGGAAATAACCACGAACAGGATGGCGGGGTCTTTCAGACCCCGCCATCCTCTTCGTCACCTAAATCATCCGAGTCGGATTGCCCCCAGTCCCGAGCTCGCTTCGCTCGCTCTTGCATGAGTAGGAGTTGTGCCTAAAAAGGAAGTGGAGAAGCTAGGAAAACCACTCGAACTTTGTTTCGTTACGGAGGTCGCCGGTTCGCTTCGCTTGCCAGCTCCTCCCTTCGCTCCACTCGGCCTCGTAGGCTCGCTTCATTCAGGACCTCCTTCGCGAGCTTCTGCCTACGCGCTTTACAAAAACACTCTAGGGGTACCCGACTCTGGCTGGATAATGTTAGGGATATGGGTTCTCTCCCTCTCCCTCTCACCTCCTCCAAGGCCCGGTCGACGGAGCCCCGCTTCGCGGGGCTCCTTCTTTCTGGGTGGTATAAAAAGGAAATAACCACGAAGAGGATGGCGGGGTCTGAAAGACCCCGCCATCCTCTTCGTCACCTAAACCATCCGAGTCGGATTGCCCCCAGTCCCGAGCTCGCTTCGCTCGCTCTTGCCTACGCGCTTTACAAAAACACTCTAGGGGTACCCAACTCTGGCTGGATAATGTTAGGAATATGGGTTCTCTCCCTCTCCCTCTCACCTCCTCCAAGGCCCGGTCGACGGAGCCCCGCTTCGCGGGGCTCCTTCTTTCTGGGTGGTATAAAAAGGAAATAACCACGAACAGGATGGCGGGGTCTTTCAGACCCCGCCATCCTCTTCGTCACCTAAATCATCCGAGTCGGATTGCCCCCAGTCCCGAGCTCGCTTCGCTCGCTCTTGCATGAGTAGGAGTTGTGCCTAAAAAGGAAGTGGAGAAGCTAGGAAAACCACTCGAACTTTGTTTCGTTACGGAGGTCGCCGGTTCGCTTCGCTTGCCAGCTCCTCCCTTCGCTCCACTCGGCCTCGTAGGCTCGCTTCATTCAGGACCTCCTTCGCGAGCTTCTGCCTACGCGCTTTACAAAAACACTCTAGGGGTAGGACAGACAAGACTGCGTGGAGTCTGAGTGCTCAGATTTCGACCCAAGAATGTCAACTTTTTAAAACGGGCTACGCCAGAAGACTTACAGTATTTATCAAACAATTCATTTTATCAAAAAAGAAATACGCTTTACGTTGTTTTATTAAATAACACAATTAATAAATCAATTGTTTGTCAAATTATATTTTATGAAATGATAATTTATCTGTTAATTGTTTTATCAATTGAATTATTTATAGGACCAAAAGTTTTATAACGATTAATATATGATTCATAATTTTGCGAAGCGTTGTTTGTGAAATGAAAATTTGTAATTCGTTTTTTATGAAATGATCGGTCACCGGTGTAGATACCTACATAAGTAAGTAAGTAGGTACAGCGCGCTGTCCTTAGTATGCTGGAGCGAGTCAAATCCATGCTATTTTATCTTTTGAGAAATCTTCAACCCTACAATAAGGTTTTTTCAGAAGTTAGCATAAGATTTTTGCATAAAGTCAAATTATTTTTTATTAGGTATTCTGTTATCAAAGTAAAATGCATCGAATAAGCTCCCATATCACAGAACTCAGAATAGGTACTATAAATAAGCGATGATTTAAAATTTGTTTTAAAAGTTGTTTCAAAAGTTTTTTTTAAAAAGTTGATAGAGTTGTTGATTTAACTGTAGTCTACTCAATAAATACCAAATTGCGGAATTCCAAAAAAACAAATTAAGAATTTAGTCATTTATCCTTTCTTTTATATAGGGTCATGTAATAAAAAGAAAAATCTCCCACTTTACGGCCGCCATTAACGGTGATTTAATTTCTTAAACAAAAGAATGCTTAATCTCATTTGCTCTTGTCTTATCTTACGTCTTGCTTTGTCTTATGGATTTTATTAACTTTTATGAGTTGTTAGGGTTCCGTATCGAAATGATAAAACGGGAACCTATGGTGTGAAGTGATGTCCGTTTGTCTGTCTATTACGCTTGCTTGTTTCAGTAATTATTATTTAATTAGTAGGCATATTTTAGTACTATCGACTAGATTTGGTTATAGATAATTAATACTTGCCCGATCTTATTGCAAATGAAAAATTATCATAATTAAAATTGGAAAAGGGGGTGAAAAGGGGCTAATAATTTTAAGGGGTCACTCGATCAAGTGGTATTACTGAATACTTACCGTAATAGGTGCACAGTTGAAATTTTCACAGAATGTGTATTTCTACAGCCGCTATAACAACAATGATGAAAATAAAATAAAGTTTTAAACTATAGGGGGTCCCCATCAGTTCAGGTTGGGTAAATACTTATTTTCAGGCAGGGCATGATGAAAAATGAGCATTGAGCTTTTTTTAACTAAGGTGAGAAACGCTTTCATACCTCTATGTCGTGCACGCCACTGGTCCCCATACAATAAACTTGTATAAAGTACATAGTGTTCAATCTTGAAGCATGGTACGGAACCCTTCGTGTGCAAGTTCCGATCACACTAGGTCGTTAATTCAGAACTTGGCAATAAAACTTGTAATAAATAAATATTTCCAAGCTACGATACCTTCGGTGCAAATCAGCCTTATTCACTTGGCCAGTTTTTTTAAATTCCCATGGACGTTGGCGTGGCGTTGAACCAACTGGCCGTCAGGCGTCCTGTTTGACGCAACCTTTATGCTCCAACCCTTTCGATCATTTGTTATTCCTGACAGCCCATTACATGCCCTGAGATGGCCAAGCCATTATTTTTCAATCGATTGCTTCTTACAGAAAATTGAAAGTATTTTAATATAATATGTCCCTTATTACCTAGTTTATACTTAAAAATATAAATAATAGATATAAAAAATACATAATTATTTGCACACCATTGTATGGTAGAATATGTAATGGAAATAATATTTTTAAGGCCTATATATATCTACGCATATTCCTGCAAATAAAATATTATTTATTATTATTAGTATTATTTAATTATTAAGATTTATTATATCAAAATATCAACAAAATATTCTAGTCCTTTTACTGAACGTCTCTTTCTGTACATAGTAGTACAGTTTCTGTAAAAATAGGTATAAGTATTTTGAAAATTTCATTAGAACCAAGCTTTATTATCGATAGTGAGCCCTAAACAGTAACTAGAAATAAAAGTTTTTCAGTCTGTGTAGGCACAACTTGTGCGCAAAGCCTTCAGGCAAAACGAAATGCTATTCGTCTTCATCTGGTATTCGTAGCTCGTATCCGTCAAATCGTAAACGTTTAATGAACTGTCCCTAATTTAACATCTTACTTTACGATGGCTCAGAGCCAGGGTTGACAGCCCTTATGACTCGAGTCCATCTATATTATGTCACCGTAAGATTGCAAAAACCGTTAAATTGTAATCTAAATAGTGAAATTGTTAACTGTCGACAGATTACAATTTAACGAATTATTCGTCGTCGACATGTCGACAGATTGTGAACCGTTGTTCTGAGTGTCAATTTTTGAAATATTCATTGTATTTACGTTTTCTTGTCTCTGTCTTGTAGGTTAGGTTAGGGTTCGACCTAAATAATCAGGTACAGGCACTTAGGTTCTATCGGGTTAATATACCTAACAGATTATAATCTACTGAAAAATAATGCGTTAAATTGTAATCTTTCGACAGTTTATAATTTCGCTAGACGAGGTTACAATCTAACGGTTTTCACAATCTTACGGTGACATAATATATTATAAGCGAAATGACACTCATTCTCATTCATTCACTCACTGACTCGCACTATTTCACACTCAAAGTGACCAAAATTGGAACTAATTTTTATTTTTAATAGATAATAGGTACTTTGACTCCGGGTCAGTTATGTTTGACGGACTATAAATTCTTACGTCTATCTACACCTAAAATAAACGTGCAGGAGGCAACCCGCAACCCTATACATAACTACCTATAAAGATGGAAGTCCATAGTCCTTTACACTGAATTAAATCAACTCATTTCCTTCTTTATTATAACGGTGACGAAATGAAGACAAGCACCTCACTCACAACAAGTTAAAATATTTTGTTGCAAAGAGATTTTTCAAATTAACTTGGTTTTTATTAGGATATGCAACCTATGGATGCATCTATATTTGTATTGAGTAGGTATAAGAATTTTTGTTTCTTTTTAATAAGTTTGTGTTTTAATCATCAACCCATTCAGGGTTAATGTCGATGATATCAAAATGTTCATAAAACTACTAGGAAATAGTTCTTAGTTAACTATATTCCTCAGTGAGCGCGTCAATAATATTATCGTTGAGTCCAAACAATGGCTCCTTAAGTTTTAATGAAGATGCTCGGACGACACAGAATATTTCTAATAAATTTCCTCAACCGTATAGGATTTTCTTTTCCTTCGCAACTCTTTGTTGTGTTCGACACAAAGAAAATACTCGTCATATTACGGGTCAAAAGTAAAGGCTTTCGAAATGATTGGTTAGTGTTCTTTCACGTCTTGAAAATTCGACACTTTAGATTCCTCTAACACTCGAGTTAGGTATACCTATCCTGATATTCCGTAGTTGACTGTCACAGTATGCATTACATTTTATAAGTTAATTTTTAAAGCTTAGGTACTTGTTTTCTTTTAGCTTTGTTACAATTTCATAAACGGATCCCAATCGAAAAATCGGTTTTCCACGCCCACAATATTTTTGGGCGACATTACATTGTCAAATTGACATTCACTTTATTTGACTCGTTACCTAAGTTCCGTGATAAAATCAGAACAAGAACCTTACCAAACTATTCTCTGTAGTAAGTATGATTAGTTACCTTAGTATTATGCCTCATTTTTAGTTTTATTCCCGTATTATGTTGTTTTTTCATTTAAATTTTTTTTTAGCTTTGTAACTAATTAATTTATAATGTTGTGTTGTACATTAATTTATATATAATGTTTTTAATTTAATTTTTTTAATTTAATTTATAATGTTGTATTGTACATTTAACTTTCATTTTATTTTATAGGATAAGTTTACCTTTGAATGTTTTAATGTAAGTGTCCGTTAGTAGACCTAATAAATAAAAAATAAAAAAGTTCCAGCTTTGTACAACCTTTGTAGGTAGGTACAACCACGGAATACTATAAGCTGTATTTATTTTTTCTATGGGTACAACACAATGTCGGTGTTTCTAGTACTAAAAACTTCGGAGCTAAGCCGCGGACAGACAGACGGACGGACATCGCGAAACTATAAGCCTTGTTGACTACAGAACCGTAAACAGAAATGTAACAATGAAACTGTAGCTTACCCGTACAAATCGACTGACTATATCATAGGTATAAAATCATATTCGTGTGGAATGTTTAAACTTAAAACGTTTTACTACCACTGGTGCTAAGACTAGAAGTACGTGTGCTAGAAGATAGGAGTGTATCGTTGAACCCATGTGAACTATTATTATAAAATTCTCCGACAGATATTCGTGGAATCGTTTATTGTAGTGGGATCGTAAAAGTAGCGTGAAGTGAGTTTTAAGTAAATTATTGTCTAGTTTAGAAGTAGTAAACACTTCAACGGCTGTAAATGTCGCCGCGTATTACCACAGAATAGGTAATAGTACAGTAGGTACGTGGGAATCGGTTGAGTACGTGGTATTTGGATTCGATCGTGATCGTGGTTGTAAATGGATTAGAAATTAAAATACCTAGTACCTACTGCTAGTAGGTATCTGTGATAGCGTAGAAATGTTTTAGATAGTAAATAGACAAGAAAATTTGGCCTTTTCGTTTCCTCCGTGCCTCGGAAAGCACGTTAAGCCGCCGTTCCTGAACATTGTCACTAACATCTGATAAGTAATAGTCGTTACAAAAACCTAAGAGTTGAATACTCTTAGTCGAGTCGTATGCGGAAGGAAGTGGGAACCCATCGCATTGTTATCCCAAGAAAACTCCTACCATTATGTGATTAATGGAAAGAGGTTGCGACCCTCAGTAATGAGGAATACGTCGCAAAGAGAGAGAGAGAGAGAGAGAGAGAGAGACACACAAGAAAGGCTGTTATTCTTTTTTACCCTAATATAATATGAAATCAACCCGCCGTGATAGGATAGGTAGCCAGACCGACAGACAGACTTACATGGAATATGGGTACAAATTAAAAAGTATTTTTAACTTCAAACTTTTAATTCAAAATGTAGGTAGAAGTAAGTCTTGATTTGGAAAACCTGTAAAGTTTAGGAAAGGTGACAAATAGGCAATTCTACAGAGACAGCTAAGCCTCGGAGTTCATAGCTCCATACATAATCATTTGCAGGTAACGAACAACGGGCATAAACATGTCACGAAAGATAACCTGCCTGGCAAAACACCAGGAATTATGAAGAGATTGCGAAGTGCTACTCTTCATATATTAGACGTTAAGTAGTTCCTTAGAGAACAATTAGGTTTATTTGAACGAAAGCATGTCATTTTGACGACCTCCGTGGCGCAGTGTGTAGCGCTGTTGCATTAACGTGCGGAGGTCCTGGGTCAATTTGAGAATTTTTAATATCTGAATTTTCCCTGGTCTGGCCTGGTGGGAGGCTTCGGCCGTGGCTAGTTACCACCCTACCGGCAAAGACGTGCCGCCAAGCGATTTAGCGTTCCGGTACGATGCCGTGTAGAAACCGAAGGGGTTAAAGGTATAGGGGCTCGACTTCATAAATAGGTATTACCTACCCATGGAGTCGAGACAAACCTTTACATTCATGCGAAGAATCCGCAGGCGAGAAAAAGGTAAATTCAAGGTAATTGCCCTGAGAAATGATAAATTACACTATATTCATTCCAATTTTAATCAAAACCCTCACAATGTATGCGTTCTTTCACTTTTCTTTTTTGATATAAACGCTGTTTTTCCACAAGGACAAATTTTTCATATGTAATAATGGTGATATTTTCTAAAAGTTAGTTACTTTTGATCAAAAAGGGTGATATTCTGATATGTGGTCGATAATAAGTTATATCACAGATTTCCAAATATTGTGGAAACAGGACCCAAGCTGTTCGATCCTCCTGAGGTCTTCATCGTGGGTAAATCTATACCTTATAATATTATAAATGCGAAGGTTTGGATGGATGGATGTATGGATGGAAGGATGTTTGTTACTCAATCACGCCAGAACGGCTGAACGGATCTGGACGAAATTTGGCACAGAGATAGTACATTATAGTCTGGAAAGGATGTTTGTTACTCAATCACGCCAGAACGGCTGAACGGATCTGGACGAAATTTGGCACAGAGATAGATTATAGTCTGGAATAGCACATAGGCTACTTTTTATCCCGGAAAATTAAAGACTTCGCGCGGGAACCAAAAAACTCTAACCACGCAGACGAAGTCGCGGGCATCCGCTAGTCGATAATAATATACATCGAGTGTGAAAAGATCAATCTAATGACTTGGACCTAAAACTGTCTATCCTAGAAGCTAATCGTCTATGACCAAATAAACACCCCAGCCAATTTCGGTCTTTGAACTTAAACGGGAAACTAGAATGATATGAAAGAACATCTATTAGAGAATTCCGATCCCAATAACGGCAAAAGAAAACGGCTACAATGATCCATAAACATTATCTGCTTAGCGAACGAAGAGTTCTAAGAGCCTATGCGAACGGCGTATTTTCTACGCGCAGACGACGCGATACAAACGCGATTCTAACGCAACCATGCGTGCGTCAGTCGCAGCCAGAAACCTCTGTGCTCGTAACGTTCACAAATTCAGACGCAGAAACGTCGATACCGACGCACTGTGGACGCGCATTTCACAATAAACATTTAAATTTGGGTCGTACTAGGGAAAATGAAAATAACTTGCGACAAATATCTGTGACAAAATACTAAGTTGATTCATATTCCATGGGCTCGATACTCAGAAAAACTAGTCCTCTATCCATATATCTCTCGAATGGCTATTATGTTTTGAATATGTTCTGATTTAGCCACAGTGCAATCTCTTTTAAATTTCTTGGAAAACAGTTGAACATGCTGCTTGAACTCGCCACTAGTTTTATACTGTCGCTCTTCATACAATTCAATTAATTTTTGCCTATTTCTGTGTAATTCATTTGTTGTCCATTCCCTTAAAACGTTTGCATCAGTAGTTAAGTAAAGTCCGTTTTACTGGTGAATATTGGTTTGAATATTTCATTGTAACCATAAGTGCATCGCTTAATCTTCTATGTAAAAGGAAAGGAAGGAAGAAAAGGAAGGAGACTACGTGCTTTAGTGAGACGCGCGCTTCTGCGTGTAGAAAATACGCCGTGTGTATAGGCTCTTATGCAACATACATTACCACTTGTCGACGCCAACGGTCAAATGAATAATTCAACACGTCAGCTGTAACGTTTTGTAAACGATATACGAGTACCTACAAGATTTAGGGAATATCATCACGAAGTCCTGAATCGCAGTTGAAACCAATGATGATAATATTAAGTGGTTAAAAAATAGATTTGGACGTCACTAATAATAATTAATTTTTTCCGGTTCCGGTTTCGTAAAGTGAACATAGGCTCTGTGATTAAAACAGATTTAAAAATAAATAACTCGGAAATTTCATTCACCGAAGTGCTTACCTCAACAAGGACTGTGCAAAACAAGTATACGAGTGTTTGCAAGAACAACAGTAAAGTAGTTCGCCTAAAAACTGTGTTGTAAATATTGACTGTTCGAAGTGAAATTTTCATAACAAAACACTCACTATCACAATAATCACAAATAATACATAAACAGAAATAACAAGTGCATAAACAAATAACGAAGAAAGTGTATAAATCTAATAAATATTAACTAAATTCACAAAACAACAATTCGCGAGACCGTTATTTTTCCAACAACAGTGACGGTAGTGCACCGGCGCGTGTAATAATCCTTGCACTGCGATGTACCTACAGTGACCTGTGCAGCGACTACGTAATTGAGCTGGTTATTGACACGACCGCAACACATACTAGCTCGTAAATTCGAACTGTTCTCTAGGCGACGCGGTGGAGTGTTACGTACAGTGCTCGGACTTCAATACGGACGTCCTACGGATCGGTTCTCACTCCGTATATATTAGAAGTACATTTTTTTTTTTGCTTTTTATTTTTGGACAGTTATATCAAATTAAAGCAAAATTAAAATACTATTAAGACTAAATATACAACAATTATGGACAACCAGTTGGAAATATTTTTCGAAAAAATTAAACTTGAAATGGAAAAACAAACAACCACTCTAACAAATACTCTAATGACAACTTTGGAAAGTAAATTAAAGCCGATACTAGAAGAAAATAATCAAATGAAATCTGAAATAGAAAAACTTCAAAAAAAGGTGGATGCTTTAGAAAATCAAAGGAGAAAAAGTAATTTGGTAGTTTATGGTCTTAAAGAAGAGGAAAACTCCATAATGGAGCTACTTTCGATGCTAAAAGGTATTATCCGGAACGAACTTGATATTGAACTTTTTGACCAAGAAATTACAAAAATACACCGTCTAGGGCGCACAAAGGGGAAATTGCCTAGACCAGTTCTTATTTCGTTTGGAAATTATTGGAAACGACTAGAGATTTTAAAAAATATGAAAAAACTCAAGGCTATATCTGTATCAGAAGACTTTTCTAAGGAAACTCTAGAGAAAAGGAAGGCATTAAAAGAGGATTTGGTTAAGGAGAGGAAGAAGGTTAACTATGCTTACATAAAAGGCAGTTCGCTTATAGTAAAAAGCAACAAAAATACAGACAAACGAAAAAGAGATAACACAGTATCACCGCCACAACCGAATGAATCGAATGGAGCAAAAACCACTCCGCAGTCGAAATTTAGTAAAGTTGATGCCTTTTCTTTAATGAGACAGAGAGCAACCCCTAATTTAAATAAGAACACTTGTTAGCAACTAGCTGTCGGTAACCGGAAGAATACAATAACTATCAATTTATCAGAGAACATAAGAAAAGAAAAATTTAAAGAAATCCCCAAGCCGGCTGGTCCCCGTGGGGAAATAGACCACCACCCTCCAGATCCCTCAAGCAAGTCATTGAAAAGAACTAAGAGAACAGGTATATATGCTGCAACATTAAATGTGCTAACGCTAAGAACCAATGAACACTTAGCAGAGTTCGAAAAAGCATTGGAAGATATTAAATGGGACGTCGTTGGACTTAGCGAAATAAGAAGATTAGGAGACGAAATTGAAGAATATGACAATTATTTACTGTATTACAAAGGGGAGAAACAAGGATTATACGGCGTAGGATTTATAGTTAGAAAACAACTAAAAGACAACATAGAAAGTTTCCATGGCATATCAGATCGTGTCGCAATATTGAATATAAAACTAGCAGGTTATGATGAGCCTTGGACTATAATACAGGTCTACGGTCCTACTGAAACATCGGACGAGAGTTCAAAAGACCAGTTCTATGAAGATCTTAATTCTGCATTACAACAAACACACAAGAATATAATTGTTATGGGTGATTTTAACAGCCAAATAGGAAAGCGAAGACAAGGTGAAGAAAATGTCATTGGAAGCTATAGCATTGGAAAGAGGAATAAAAATGGACATCGTCTGGTTAATTTCGCACTAGAAAACAATTTCAACATATTAAATACTGCATATAAGAAAAAGCTAAAAAACAGATGGACCTGGATCTCACCATGTGGGAAATACAGAAACGAAATAGATTATATCTTGACAAACAAACCAAAATATTTTTCAAATACAGAAATACTGAGTGTCAACTACAATACCAACCACCGAATGGTTAGAGCAACCCTATATGACAAGAAACCAAAGCAAGGACGGAAACATATAAGGCAACCAATGCAGATTATAAAGTTACCAATACCGAAGGATAAACTAGAAGAATTAAAAACTGCCTTGGCTAAGGTTCACGACCAAAAGTCTGTACAAGATAAATATGATAAGCTCGTGTATGAATTACAACATATAAACAGCGAACTATTGACCTCCAGCAAAATAAAAGATAAAATAGGTAAAAAAGCCGTAACTTTGATAGAAGAACGTAGGAATATGTTACTTGATAGAAAAAATAAACAAAAAGATATAGTAGAAATAAGCAAAAAGATAAGAGATGAGATAAAAGAACACAAAAACAAGAACATGACGGAAACTTTTAAGTATCACATCGAAAAAACAGGCGGTGTAAAAAAAGGGCTAAGAGAGTTGAGAGAAAAAATGACTTGGATACCAAATATTGCAGATAAGAATCTTAAAAAAACAGCAGAGAGACCGAAAATAATGAAAATTGCTACTAAGTTTTATCGTGACCTATATTCAGAAGAAGATGACACCACTGAATCTGATACTGAGCTGCAACAATACACATGCAAAGAAGATATTGTACCGGAAATATTAGAAAGTGAAATAAGATACGCTATAAAAACCCAAAAAAATGATAAAGCTCCAGGTGAAGACGGCATTAAAAATGAATTGTTGAAAGGTACCTTGGAAGCTATCATTGAAATATTAGCACACCTTTTTAACCTAATATTAAAAACAGAAACGATACCAGCACAATGGACCCAATCAACCATCATTCTTTTACACAAAAAAGGGGACAAATCACAAATTGAAAATTATAGACCTATAAGTTTATTGTCCAACCTGTATAAAGTATTTGCCAAAGTTATCTTAAACAGAATTTCATTAGTCCTGGAAGAGAGCCAACCGCGAGAACAGGCCGGTTTTCGCAGCAACTTCTCCACTGTAGACCACATACACGTTGTCAAGCAGCTTCTAGAGAAATGCAAAGAATATAAAAAAAGCTATTACATAGGTTTCGTCGATTACAATAAAGCATTTGATTCCTTAAAACACAAAGCAATCTGGGAGACACTCAAGAACCAAGGCGTACACTGCAAATACATCAACTTGATTAAGAACATTTACAAAAACAGTACCTCGAGAATACGTCTAGAGAGTACAGGAGAATGGTTTAAAATAAACAAGGGCGTGAGGCAGGGTGACCCACTCTCGCCGAAACTATTTGCAGCAACACTAGAAAGTGTCTTCAAAAACTTGCAATGGGAACCTTTTGGCATCAATATAAACGGCGTGAAACTCAACCATTTAAGATTTGCCGACGACTTAGTCATTTTCGCGGAGGATGCTCAAACTTTAGAATTAATGTTGCAGCAATTAGCAGTTCAAAGTAAGGAAGTTGGTTTAACCATGAACACAACCAAAACAAAAATTATGAGCAACACAAATAAGGAAAAGATCTGTGTAAACCAATTAGAAATTGAATATGTTGACGAATATATCTATCTAGGCCAAATCATTTCACCAAATGATCAAACTAACAAAGAAGTGGACAGACGGGTCTGTAACACGTGGAAAAGATTTTGGTCTCTTAAGGATATAATGAAAAACAGGGACATCCCAATGACTGCCAAGAGTAAACTACACGATACCTGTATATTGCCATGTATGACTTATGGATGCCAAACGTGGGCTTTGACAAAAAGAAATATGGAAAAACTAGAAACATGCCAACACGGAATAGAAAGAAGTATGTTGCACATTAGGAGAAGAGATAGACAGCGATTAGTCACCATTAGAGCTAAAACAAAAATATATGATGTGAAAAGAAAAATTAGAGAACAGAAATGGCGATGGGCCGGTCACATGGCAAGAAACAAGTTTCGTAAATGGACCAATGATATCACAGATTGGTACCCACGTGATGGAAAACGGAAAAGAGGACGGCAACATCTCAGATGGGTAGATGATATCAAGTCTGTAGCAGGGACTACATGGCAGAGACAGGCTTTAGATAGAAAGCAATGGAAGGGAATGGAGGAGGCCTATGTCAGAAGACACACTGGGGATTAAGAACGGATACCGACGGGTGCTTATAATATAATAGACATTTAGTAACAAAAAATGTAAACCTCAGTAAATAAAGGCTTTATTTATTTATTTATTTATTTTAATAATAATTAATAAAAATGACCTTGAAAGTATTGTTTTTTTTTTAAAATTATGTAAAATATTAATAGAAAAATTACATGAGAAGAATGCTGATTTATAATCTAAATATAAGGGAATGCCTGCGACTTCGTACGCGTGGATTGAGGTTTGTGGAGAGAATAGAGATATATTATAGTCTGGATCTCTGGAATAGCACATAGGCTAATTTTTATCCCGGAAAATTAAAGAACAGGAACCAAAAAACCTCAAACCACGCAGACGAAGTCGCAGGCATCCGCTAGTTTATAATATAAGAAAGAGTAGGTAAGAACTAAGAAGTCAGATTTTAAGATTGATTACGTGAGAATAACTAGTGAGGTAGGTATGCTATGCTAAGAAAGAGTTCCATTGAGTCAAGTTTTATTATTTAATTTATTGACGACCTCCGTGGCGCAGTGTTGAGGGCTGTTGCCTTAACGTTCGGAGGTTGAGGGTTCGATCCCCGGTAGGGTTTGGGAATTTAATTTAGTTTTTAAAATTTACCTTGATGCTAATGTGGCGCCCCCAATGTGGTGCATTTCGACGGACACTTTTTATATACAGACAATACAGAGATATAACACTCCTAACCTCTACCATCCATAGTAATAAAAGATTAAAAGTACGTACCTACCTACATAAATTCCAACAAACGGGTTTAAGAGCCTCCTCTGTTAAAATGCTCGTAAAACTGTTCCAACTGTGTTGTGTTAGTTGAGTAAAAAATCTTATAGACTAGATGATGCCCGCGACTCCGTCCGCGAGGGGTAAGGATTTTTTATTCCCGCGGGAACTTTTTAATTTTCCGGGATAAAAAGCCTATGTTCTTCCCCGCGATACAAGCTATACCTGTACCAAATTTCATCAAAATCTGTTAAACATTTACTCTGCATTTACTAATTTAACTACTGCGGACGAATTCGCGTCATCTATTATATACCAGTTTTTCAGATGATTCGATGAATGATGAATAATAAGCGATTAAAACACACATTTTCCCGTGAAAAACAGACTTGCATTTTATCTTTTTATTTCGTAAGTACTCATTTTTTTTCATCAATAGCAATACCCTATTTAATAAAATATCAACAACCAGAAAGAAAAAGTTAAGAAATCTAAATACCAAATCAACATAGTATATTCCAAGGTCCTTCCTTTCAAGGTGGTTCCTTTTGATCTGTCCTTCTGTCCCTTGAGTCCCAAATAAAGTTGTCCTAACTCAATAACAGATGGTCTATATTTTGCTAACAATATTTGCTATATTTCTACGTTTCTTTAGTTTATCGAATTCGCCTCTGCTATTATAAAATTATTGTACGTCACAGTACAATAATTTAACAGTACAATTTTTTGATTCCCGCGGGAACTCCTTAATTTTCCGGGATAAAAAGTAGCCTATGTCACTCTCCAGGACTTCAACTATACCCATGCCAAAAATCACGTCAATCCGTTGCTCCATTGACAACAAAAACTAACAAACACTTTCGCATTTATAATATTAGTAGATATTCAGTCTGATCCTCAAAGACATTGTAGCCAGTTAATCTTTCAATCACGCCGCAACGAATCAACGAATTGACGTGATTTTACTAACGTATTTAGAGAGGGACATATATGCTACTTCTTCTCGGAAAATTAAAGTAGAGATTCCTGAGATTCTTAAAAACCTGAATCATCGTTTAACAATTCGCGGACATAATCCAGGTAATCATTTAAATTCTAAAGTCATTCTTTCCTCTTGCTTTACACGAGACGGGTAAGAAGACAATTCTACATGCGTCCTAGATAAATTCCAAGTTGTTCGGTTCGCTTTATTAAAAGTTGTAGGAAGTCACTTTGTTCAGGAAGGCAACTTGAATGGAATTGGATATATTGGAAGACATTTGGTTCGTGACATAATGTTTGTTTGAAAACAATTATATGACACATTTGTGTATACGTATAGCGCTATTAGCTACGATTATAGTAATAGACTAGCGAATGCCCGCAACTTCGTATGCGTGGTTTGAGGATTTTGGGTTCCCGCGGGAACTTTTTAATTAATATAATAAATAAAAAGATAAAAATAAAAAAATAAAAGGATAAAAAGTAGCCTCATGTGCTATTCCAGAATATAATCTATCTCTGTGCCAAATTTCAGCCAGTTCCGTTCAGCCGTTGGCGCGTGATTGAGTAACAAACATCCATCCAAACTTTCACATTTATAATATTAGTAAGATTAGTGACCATAATAATATTATAGTATTATGGTTTCAGCTTAAAAACCGTTATATGCTCTGCTCTGCTTGCAATCAAAATCAAAATCAAATGTTTTTTTATTCAAATACAATTTTAAAGGTACTTTTGAATCTTCAAGTGAATCTACCACTGGTTCAGAATACCATTCCTACCCAGAAGAACCAGCAAGAAACTGGTTGAAAAAGTGGTTGCTCTTTTTAAATAACGGTTGTACTGGTTATAATTCACTTAACTGGTTAATCAGCTTTCCGAACCGGTGGTAGAGTCTTGGCGTATCATAAGTGACACAAGTTGTCCTATGTGAAATTAATAAATCATTTCATTTCATAAATCATTTCATTATACGTCATACTGCTTTAAGAACTTCGCTTTGTACTGTAAAATTGAAATTGTATTTCTTTTATTTGAGAGAATATGTGAGGATACAAGATGTGTACCCAAGTATTAAGCTGAAGGATTATGCGGTCCTAATTTAAAGTATACTTCAAGTATACTTTAAATTAGAAGCGCATAGTCCTTCAGCTAAGGCGTACTTTGAGTTACATAATATGAGTTAAGTTTATTCCAATCAGGTATATATAACGAAAAAAGATCACAGATTGTGTTACAACTTGTACCACACGGTGATAGAGTCCCGACTCGACACGAGTTATGTCCTACATGAAAATATAAATCGTTCCATTTCGCATTTTTTAATTGTCATTTAGGTAAACCCAACTACTATACCTGAGCACTTGTCTATTCTCAAAATGAGAAGAGTTCTTGCATACTTATTTCTTACTAGATGATTCCCGCGACTTCGTCCGCGTGGATTAAGATTTTTGATTCCCGCGGGAACTCTTTAATTTTCCGGGATAAAAAGTAGCCTATGTCCTTCCCCGGGATACCATCTAACCCTGTACCAAATTTCATCAAAATCGACAAACAGACACACTTTCGAATTTATAATATAGTATGGAATATGGAATTAGTATGAATGTCACAGTTTTAGCGTATCTAAATAAAGCATTTTATTTTTATTTTATTTATTGAGGCGCAAGTAGTTTACAAAATACTTGTAATTAAAAAAGCATACACAGACACCAGCGAAGAAACCACAGGAAAAAACAGTACAGATAGCACTTTCTTGGGGGCACCGATAATCTATCTACCTTTAGCCACAGGCTGCTGACTAGGTATTATTACTCCTATATAAACTATCCGGATGTGGTACAATTTGCTAATAAAGATTTTTATATCATTCATTTCATTGATTTTCTCGATATTTTAAATGGTGGTATCTTTTTTTTATTGTGGGATAGGGTTGCGCTTGACGACAATTATGTTTATTGAATAAGGATGGAACGCACTCGCCTAGAAGGTGCCTATTCACTCTTGCCTTGAAGGTACTTAAGTTATACGTGACAAGAGTATAACTGAGGTATACGAGTATAAGTTATCGTTTCTCTAAGTACGGTTTCAGCATCAGGAATTTTACTAGGATTGGGGTTAGTGGAAAATATTGTGGTGGTCGGAGCTACCACGTCATAGGATGTATGGTTAAGTAATATATGGTTATGCTTATGGCTGTTAAGGATGTCTGACGTAGATGGCCGTCAATGAGCGCAGAGCCCTACAGTTTGCTTTTACAATGTGGCTTTGATTATGGATGCGGCAGTTAATTGTAAATTCATACATGAATGCGGCCTCACGGGTAGGTTTTGTCTTTATTATGTTTGTAGTTAGGAAATAATCTGAGATGAAGCATTAGTTATTTGATATATACAGGGTTGAGAGGAACTTTTCCACCATACATTGTTTTCGTGTAACTTTAACTATTTTCGCAGCGCACCCAGATGAGACGATTTTTTCCGACTTATCTCACATTTGCAATTTTCGTAAGGATCTCTAATCTTTTGAAAATAAAATATAGCCTATGTTACTCGCTGATAATCTAGCTTAAATCTTTCCTCTTTATACCTATTGTGTAGAAAAATCAAAGAGCTCTCCCGGGAGTGTTTAAAGCATCCACATATAGGTGAAGACGCGAATACATCATCAGGACAGTCAGTTTACATGGGTAAATTACAAGGTGATGCAAAAATAGTATTATTATTACACGCTTTTTATTAGCTTCAGACGTATGTATGTTAGTATGTAACGGAATCTTTGAACATGATTTTGACCCCCTTTATAACGTCGGATTAACTCGAAATTTGGCATACTTATTAAGGACCGATGACAATTCAATATTTTAAACAGTTTGACCCGTTATCCTTACTAGGATAGTCAGGATTAGCGATTTTTTGTTTTCCTGAGACCCGGAGTGTATGCGTCAAAAGCGTGTTTTTTAGTTTTTTTAAACTATTATTATAGTTATTATTGTATGTATAGTATGTATTATTATAACTATATAAAGCAACACTGTGAAAGAATCATCGATGAATTAAAAAAATGTGAGAAACAGGCCATCTCTTTAAAAGTACTTGAATGCAAATTATTATTGGTGTCGTCAGAATGCGTTTTATACGATTTAAATATTTTTTTAAAATTTCTATGTAATTAATCTGACTTATTGAACAGACTCTAACATAATTTATACCGCATTTGACCTGAAGAACGCTTCGTACATCTCGCTCTAAACCCAGTAGCCCACAGTAGTGTTGTGCCCCATTACTTTGGTCGTTTGCAACAACTGACGCACACCGCGCCGATCGATGAAAGCTTACTTTATATTGCACTACGAACAGATGCTAGCGACTTCGCCCGACATCAGTATTCTGGATGAATGAACCTGCCAATTCCCACAGGTCCTACTGTTCATTGAACAAAAGCGCCAACGAATAGTTCTCGCGTATTTTTCGGCTGAATGAGTTACGGACTACGGTATTTAAAATAATCTACATTATCAATGCGAAAGTTTGGATAGATGGATGGATGTTTGTTACTCAATCACGCCAGAACGGCCCAACGGGTCCGGCTGAAATTTGACACGGAGATGGATTTTAGTCTGGATTAGCACATAGGATGGCCTATGTGCTAATCCAGACTTTAATCCCGGAAAATTAAGGAAATATGAAAATTTCTGTCTGTCTATTGACTACGATTTTACGGTTACTAAATTGGGCATAAAATCTCGGGGAAGGACATATGCTACTTTTTATCCTGGAAAATCGGAACGAGTTCCCCCGGGATTTTTAAATCTATTAAAAAATACGCTTTTATTTGGTTTTTTCGCGATATCGTAACGTTAAATCAGTTGGTGACATAGCCGGAACCACCCAACGCCAAAACAGAAGAGAAAGAAGCATATTATAATTAACCAAAGACATTTTTTGTTTTTAATCAATTTAAAAAAAGGTTTCTCAATTCAGAGCGTGATTTTTAATGAATTGCAATCATAGGTTGCCAGATAAGGGATTTCTATTGCCACTAACTAAAACCCGAAAACCGTCCAATTTGATATAATGCAAGTAGCATCAGTCTACAAGTAACATTAGCAAATTAGCTTTTAAAAGAAATGCGGTTTAGAACGGTATCTACTGAGAAGAACGACAGGAGTTAGAACCTATCTACTAGCATACTATTACCTACTAGATGATGCCAGCGACATCGTCTACGTGGATTAAGATTTTTTGATTATCGCGTTCGCGGGAACTCTTTAATTTACCCCTGTACCAAATTTCATCAAAATCGGTCGTGAAAGCGTATAGCAGATAGACACGCTTTTGCATTTATAATATTAGTTTATGGACCCGTATGCATGTCTGTACGTACTATGTTTTTTGTTTCTTTGTTATCGATTTTCTCGGAAACCAATGGATTTTAATGATTTTTAACTATCGTAATCGTAACGTACTTTTTGGATGGTTTTAGTATATCACCTAGGTATCTTTCTTAAGTAGAATCCATACTAATATTATAAATGCGTGTGTCTGCCTGTCTGTCTGTCCGTATGTCTGCTACGCTTTCACGGCTCATCTGTTCAACCGATTTTGATGAAATTTGGTACAGGGATAGGTTGTATTCCGGGGAAGGACATGGGCTACTTCTTATCCCGGAAAATTGAAGAGTTCCCGCGGGAATTAGAAAATCTACGCGGACGAAGTCGCAGGCATCGTCTAGTGTTATATATTTAGATTTACATAAATATTTAGTCATGTCACCAATATTTTTATTTAGTTTACTCCTCGGACCAAACAATACCTGGATGGAGTTAAAGCTTGCAAAAGCGTCAAATTTTTGTATGGAAAACGTGCAACTGCCAGACAATTTGGTAACATGTTAATTTCCGTTATGTTAGCCGACTTTCGAAATAAAAACCGAATTAAAACTATTCTTGATTAAATAGTCCAGCTAAAGCTTTGCGTATGAAATCAGTTAAAATTTTAGCTTCCTTTCGTTGATCTTGATACAACACAACTTGAAAATACATCGCATTTTCACTTTTATAGCCAGACCAATGCTGCGGACCGTTTTCTTTTTAAATATTTTATATTTGACTCAAATTCGACTAGTCGATCACAGCTCCGTTCAGGTAGCAATTAGTCCGAGGCCGAGGTTGACTTTCTCTGCTCTGCTTCTCGTAGCGACAAACGACACCATCAAAATATATGTTTTGTGTCGGAACACTTTTTCATTGCGACAAAATGTCTGATTTTTTTTGTCATTTTTTTATTCTCCGCCATATTACCTAATAGATAGAGGATGCCCGTAAGGCCGTAACTTCATCCGTGAGGATTTAGGTCTTTATAAATTCCCTGGGAATTTTTTGATTTTTCGGGACAAAAGTATCTTAATGATACAATCTAGCTCTAACAATTTTCGTCGAAGTTGGCTGGTCTTTGTAAAAGCTTTCATAAATAAAACTCATTTTTATAATTATAGTAGGTATTACGGCGAAACGCGACATTATACACATACTTTCGCGTTTCGCCGTAATGACTGACAGTCTGTCTGTCTGTCTGCAGCTGAGGTTTCACGGCCCATTGGAACAACCGATTTTGACGGTACAGAGATATGTTAAATCCCACACCCTATGCGTTTAGCCCGCTACCATATAGACTGCATCGTCACTTCTTGCATTTCTTGCAGTTCGCAAGTGCGCGTAGCTCATTGTTGAGTTTAGTCCTATCTGTATACATTTGTATACGTGTAAATGTGTGCATGTACATGAATGCGATGATCGCTTCGAGAGGCACGCACACTGACGCAATGTCCATAACTACAAGTAAAGTTCATGCGCGCTCATGAATTGCAAGAACTATACCAGAGGTGCAATCATGTATGGATTGCCGATCAAATCGTTAAAGTTCGGCTTCAATGTAAAATAAACCATAACATAATTGAATTAGAGCTCAATTTCGTGTATCCATTCTTATACGTTTAGGGTATCGTACATACCTTTTTACTGTGCTACCTTTACGAAGCCGAACTTTTACGATTTGATCGGCAATCCTTACATGATTGCACCTCAGGTGAGATCGCAGTCAAGATCTAATTCATACAACGACTAATAAAAAAAATTGTGAAAAAACTAGTCGCGATGTAAACGCAGTTCCAGTTCAAGGGCCGGAAGTTCAGATGTCATCCATCATCCGGACAGATGGCTAAAAGGTTCATATCAAAGGGAAAACGATACGGGCCGGCGTACCTACTCCAGTTTTTCCTTTCCTACATAATATGAACCACTTCTTAATGTAACTTATTTATTATGTTTAACGCTACGATTTCTATTTGTTTAGGAAGTTGATGCCCAATTTATGTACTTGCCACTTGGGTGTCAAAGATTTTTTTCTTTGATCAAAAAAATATTTAGGACGTCCGGTATACGGTTGAGCGCCTTTCTGATATTTATTTGTGCACGCATTTCGAAAATACCAGTCCTAAAAATTGACATGAAACCTAAAAATCATACTAGATGCTTACTGCAACTCTGTCATGTCCTGAGGGTTTTATATAATACCCATAGAGTTAGTGTACTATATACTAACAGCTAACTCTATGATTATACCCCTATTTTATATTATAACTCTCTAAGAGCTCAACTCCAACTCTTACGCATACCATTTTTTATCAGAGGCCCGATTGTATAAGCAAATCGTAATCATTCGACAACTTAAAACGTATTACTCGAACTGTTTAAGGAGTTCATACATGCTTTTTGACGTGCAGGAATCTATCAACTCCTTATACAGGTTGAATCATATGTTTGATTACGATTACGATTTCCGCACACAATCGGGAAGCAGATGCTAGGCATGTTACAAAATCGTTAAACTAGAATGTAAGATGAACGCAAGCTTGACCCAAATTTCACGCAGACGAAGCCGAGGGCAATTAGCTTTAGTATTTCTAACCATGAGGATTTATTACTAAGAAATTCTTAAACAAAGTAAAAAATGTAATTACCACTATCTTAATGTGAGCTTAAAACGTTTAAGAGGCATTAGTTGAACGCAATGCTGGCCGGATTTAGTAATAGACTAGAGTTCATAGTTCATACTCCTAGGGGATCTGATTTCATACATCATTCGGACATGCGATTAAAGTGTTCACATCAAACAGACAACGAGAATATCAAAAGATGAAAGAATGCGGGCTTTGTTTCTATACTTAACTAGACGCGACTTCGTCCGCGTGGATTTTTTTTCAAAAATCCCATGGGAACTCTTTGATTTTCCGGGACAAAAAGTAACCTATGTCCTACCCCGGGATGCAAATATCTCTATACAAAACTTTGTCAAAATCGGTTGAGTTTTGTAATGCCATCTAATTCAATATGATTTTGTATTGAGGGTGTACATGGGCCAGCACCCACTCGCAAGATCAGGTAGGTAGTGATAATGTGATATGTGTATCAAATAAAAGGGTTTGCTGAGAATACGAAAACTAAAATGACGTCACACTAAATTCAATATGACAGACGATAAAAACTTTTTTGAAGTGAAACTTCTTTAGAATCGATGTGATTTGACAATTCGATGAAACGAAAAAGCGACACTAAAAAGAGACAAACATATTCATAATAGGATTTAGCCTGCGAGAGAATGAGATGAGAATAGAAGTTATATTTATCTCATTCTCTCGTAGGCTACATTTCTGCAGTGTGTAACTTGAGAAAATTAGCCGACGAGAGAATTCTGCCGCGTGTGAATTGCATACACACACTTTTCTTTTAAATGGGTTTTTATTGATTTAAGTTAAGGCCCTGTGTAGCGTAAAAGGGGGTTTTAAAGGCAGTGTATCCATCAAATGGTGACATAATGTATGCTTGTAAAAATAATGTGCTGTTTTCAAGACCTTTGAGCAGCCATAGACGCATCTCATTTAACACAATTGAAAAAATCTCTGCATTGAAATTTATTTTAAACATACCTCTTAATTTACCTTTTAAAGCAATTTTTCTCCTTATTGAAACCAATAATTAGCTCTAGAAATATAAGATAAAATTCATATTTCTAAATCAAACACATTGTTGGTCTCATTTGTATTGAAAAGTAAATATTAATTTTTTTACAAATTATTTCATGCATTTTTTGCGACATGCGCTTGCTCGATTTCACCCCCGCGCGCATGTTTTTCATCTCGTGAGTTCACAGCGCCTTAAGTATTTAAGACGTTATTGGATAGATATACGTCTCTCCAATCTACGTATGCATTTTATAAAATGAACGTCAAGGTGACGTCAAACTGTCATTTTGAGTATTATTACTTAATTATTTCTTTAAGCGTTGTCAGTATGACCCGTCATTTTATTTACCCAAATACACTAGGGATTACAATTCAAATATGTCTATTTGTATCGGATATTTACGACCACAGCTATTCCTGAATTTCAAACTAGATTCACGGTGTTGACGTCATATACTATGTCAGTTTCCAGTATGTTTACACAATGATCCCGTTCATCATAAACAGTAAGATAAATCATTTGTTTAATTACTATCGGAATAGGTAATCAAAACTATTTTGACTTGACCTTATAAAATAAGATTTATTGGAATTTAAATAAAAACAAGATATTATTTATTTTAAAATTTGAAAGTTGTTGATCAGCGTGCAAAAAATATTACTTTTTTAGTTAGGGTTCCGTAGTAAAACTATAAGGATTCAAAGAAGCCTATCTCACTGTACAGTCCTCAACCATGCCCATGCAAAAATCACGTCAATCCGTTGCTCTGTTGCGGCGCGATTGAATGACAAACAAACACACTTTCGCATTTATTATTATTATTATTTATTTTAGTATGATGAGGTTTTTAATTTTTATCAGGTTACTCTGTAGAGACTAGTATAACCATTTATATACCTAAATAATTATATATCTGTCAGACTGTCATAATTATCAGGCTACAGGATAAACCGCTGGGTCTAGAAACTTGAGATTCACCATGTTGCTCATTAACGTAGGCCCGCCTCAAAGATTTATTAAAGATTTTCATTTCTCAAAAATTGTCCAAGTGATATAAGTTATATTCGGAATTTGAATTGGGTATTCGTTGAGTAAACGTCAAAACGCGCGCTTAATAGTTCCTTTCGATATTTTCCAAGCAAATGATATTTAATTTCCATAGATGCACATACTCGTAACCTTAGTTAGAGGTTAGCCTTAACCTTAGTAGAGCCCGAGCATCAAACCCACCACACGAAAAGGAGGTCGGATGTCTGAACCACTGGGCTATCACCGCTTCGATATAATTAAGTATACTGCAGGCATAATTAAATCGATGTTATAGGAGATCATTTAAACAGATAAATCAGCCGTGTTCCTTCGTTCAGCTTTTAATCCCGCTTTACTCATAGTAAATAGAACGTGTGCTGTAAATTATGTTTTACGAGCACCGTTCATTATACCCGCGGTTATTTAGTGAAGCTAAATGGTTGGATTATTTTTGGGATAACGTAGTTGCAGACAACGTATGCGATATTAATATTGTATATATAGGAAAGTCTATCTATTACGCTATCTGTTTGTCTGTCTACTACGCTTTCATGACACAGCTGTTCAACCGATGTTGATGTTTGGCACAGAGATCGGTTGCATCCCGGGGAAGGAAATAGGTAGGCTACTTCTCATCCCGGAAATCCAAGGAGTTCCCATAGGATTTTAAAAGCCCAAATCCACAAGCCTCCGCCACTATCACTACAGCCCATTAACGTCCCCGTGCTGGCCCCGTGCTGGAGGCACTCTCATAGGAGACAGGGAATTAGAGCTTAGACCCACCACGCTACTCCAATGCTGGTTGGCGGGCTTTAAAATCCACAAGCTTTATCTATTTAAACTAATATTATAAAGAGGAACGATTTGTATGTTTGTTTGTAATGGATAAACTCAAAAACTACTCAACCGATTTTAAAAATTCTTTCACCTATAGAAAGCTACATTATCAGCAAGTAACATAGGCTATATTTTATTTTCAAAAAATTAGATTACCTTACGAAAATTGCAATTATGTGAACTAAGTCGGAAAAAAAACATCTCAACTGAGAGCTTAGGTGGCGTGTGCTGCGTAAATAGTTAAAGTTACACGAAAATAATGTATGGTGGAATTGTTCCTCTTAAGAAGTTCTAAAAAAAAGTCTGCGATAGCATAATATCTCTCTTTTAAGGTTGCCTTACAATAACCATTGTTATGATTTTGGCTATATTGGGTATAGACTATTATGATTAGTATTAGTGCTACCCGTGCGAAGCCGGGGCGGATCGCTTGTCTTATCTTACTAATATTATAAATGCGAAAGTTTGGATGTATGGATGTCGGTAAGAATGTATGGATATATGGATGGATGTTTGTTACTCAATCACGCCCCAACGGCTGAACGGATCTGGATGAAATTTGGCACAGAGATAGATTATAGTCTGGAATAACACATAGGCTTTTTAGGCACACTTTTTATCCCGGAAAATTAAAGAGTTCTCGCGGGAACCACAAAACCTCGATCCACGCGTACGAAGTCGCGGGCATCAGCTAGTAGTAAATAAACAGCATCTAGTTTTTTCAACTCAAATGCAGTGTATTAGCAGAGTCTACTTAACTATAGTGGAGATTTACACCCTAAGTAACAGTTATTTTTACACCCTAAGTAACAGTTCGACGACCACCGTGGCGCAGTGTGTAGCGCTGTTGCTTTAACGTGCGGAGGTCCTGGGTTCGATCTTCGGCAGGGTCAATTTGGGAATGTATAATTACTGAATTTTCCCTGGTTTGGCCTGGTGGGAGGCTTCGGCCTTGGCTAGTTACCACCCTACCGGCAAAGACGTGCCGCCAAGCGATTTGGCGTTCCGGTACGATGCCGTGTAGAAACCGAAGGGGTATGGGTTTAATATTATAACTGCCATGCCCCTAACAGGTTAGCCCGCTACCATCTTAGACTGCATCATCACTTACCATCAGGTGAGATACTAGCTTGTAGTGGATAAAAAAAAAACCAGTTATTTTTAAATTCCTTCAAGTCTCTAATAATGATTGCGTATGAAATAAAAATATTAACAGCGGCGAACTCATTACGAAACGTAGTAGTTCTTATTTACTTTGAAGAGCCGATTGATTCCTGGCAATATTGATACTTCGCTCCCTACAGCCAAGGCCGTCGTCTTGTGACGTTATCGTATTCAACCAACAAACCTGAAATATATGTGTATTCTATGCCATATTTTGGGAAAGGATTAAAGGCCTGAACAGACGCAAAGCGTGCCCGAAACAGCTCAACAACGTCCACGTCACACGGCGTCAGTTTTTCTTGCAACTTATGACTTATGTGCCGAGCTCAATGCCAGAGTGAATAGACATTTTGTAGGCCAGTTTGCTGCAACCTAGACCCCATCATCATCTTTTTTTTTTTTTTAATCCATTACAAGCTAGCCCTTGACTGCGATCTCACCTAGCGGGATAACCTGTTAGGGGCATGGCAGTTATATTAAACCCATACCCCTTCGGTTTCTACACGGCATCGTACCGAAACGCTAAATCGCTTGGCGGCACGTCTTTGCCGGTAGGGTGGTAACTAGCCACGGCCGAAGCCTCCCACCAGACCAGACCAGGGAAAATTCAGAAATTATAAATTCCCAAACTGACCCTGCCGGGGATCGAACCCGGGACCTCCGCATGTTAAGGCAACTTTTCTTATGCATGATTGTTGTCAAGCGCAAATCTATCATGTAATTAAAAAATGCATCCCCAAGTAAATGCAAACCTTGGGGCGCTAGCACCGATGCTTCCTTGTCAATTGGGTATTTGACAACTATTCAAACATCTTTTTTTTGTGATTATTAAATAGAGGATCTCCCAAAAGTAGTAATATCCACTTCCCCTGATAGTTTTATGTTGAATAAACATTATAAACAATCGATTAGAGTAAAAAAGTGCGTCGAATTTTAATTAAGTCACATTTCATATAAATCCCAAACTAAGAACGCGTTTTGACTATTTGTCAAATACCCAATTGTTGACATTCGCGTTTTAGAATTATAATCCTTACTAGCAAATGCCCACGACTTCGTCTGCGTGGTTTGAGGTTTTTTTAGTTCCTGCGGGAACGCTTTAATTTTCCGGGATAAAAAGTAGCCTATGTGCAATAGCACAAAGAAGATTATAGTCTGGAATACCAGACTATAATCTATCTTTGTGCCAAATTTCAGCCAGATCCGTTCAGCCGTTGGGGCGTAATTGAGTAACAAACATCCATACATCCAAATATCCATATATCCATCCAAATTTTCGCATTTATAATATTAGTAAGAGTAAGATAAGATTAGATTTTAAGAACATCAAGGTACGTGACATCAAATGTCATTATGAGTAGGTAATATTGCTTTAAGCGTTGGCAGTATGAGCCCAGTTCAACTGCAGTCCGTCTGTCAACACCTTTAGGAGGAGAGTTCTAGACACAGCGTCGGCGTTGGTACAGGCGGCCCCTTATGGGATTAGTAAATAGTGGGGAAACGGCAGACGTATTAAATATGAGATTTCGTCATATTTGGATAGTGTCGTGTGGCCCTTTGATGGGCGAAGGTCTGTTTGCGTTATTGGGAAATGGGAATCCAGTGGCGTTTTTGATCTTTGTTTGAGTATTACCCAATTGCCGGGGAATTGGGGCAATGTTAAGCAATGGCAATACATTTTTAATAAGATACCATATGTGTCACTGTCAAAGCTGCCATTTTATTACATTTACTGCCGCTACGTTAGTAATAGCTGCAATTTCACGCCTGTCCTGCTTCACTTCTCGCGAATCGTGTCTTGTGTGGGCTTGCATCTCTTTGCTCGCTTCATCCAGTCACAGCAACTGCATTTCATGGCGTTTCTCTTTCTTGGGAGCAATAAAACGACAATATTATTCAGAGATACCGTAGAAATTGGTAAACATATGGGTTTAATAATAAAACTGCCATACTCATTCCATTAGTATGCTTCTGTCATTACTTAAGTCACTACGTAAGCACACGTAAGACCTCACAATTTGAAAAAATATTTATATCTATTTATTGATCAGCAAATAAATAATTTATAGCTGCCATTTAAGAAACATTCTTATTAAGTTATTTCACCAAAAGCAAGTCAATTAAAAATATCTGTGAGGATCTTTTGGTGTTCACAAAAGAACACTTCTTTACAAGTTGAGAGCGAGTTTCCCACAAAAATAAAGCAATTTTCCGAACTCGGGTTTCGGGGTTTGTTACAATAAAAGTCAACACACCGGGTAAGAGGATTTTGTTAAATGACAAATAGCACGAGTTTACGAATACGCGGATAGAATATATACGGTTAAACATTTTTGCCTTTCAGGAATATCTTTTCCGTGTAAGTTTACACTACTTACCTATTTTATTATAGTTATTCGGTCAAAGAAAAAATGTTTCTTGTGTGTAGCCTTAATAATAAAATTAAATATAATAGGTAAATTATAATAATATGTCGTCCTTTTCTTTACCGATAGACGTCCACGGCTGGACGAAATTTTGAATGGAGCTGGGAGCAAACAGTAGAGTATGACCGTTCATGCTATAATCATAAATCATTTATTTTGCGAAACCGTTTGCTCCCAGATTTGCTTGAAGCAGTTTTGCAGAAATGCTGGTAAGATTCAAGCGATGCAAGCTTGAAAGCTTTTTAAACCTTCCTAGTACAAACTAGGTAACTAGTGGTTCGCCCCGAACTGAGATACGGATATATACTCGTGTGACTGAGAACTCTCGGCGCCATCTATTGACATCATTGTGAAGTTCTGTTAAAAATACTGAAGCTCATTGAAAATTAAATAATTTCGTTTCCCCCCTTCTTCTAGGCAAGCGCGCTCCAACCGAGACCTCATCATTGCTTTGCACTAGGCATGATTGTCATCAAGCGCAAGCCTATCACGCAATAAAAAAAAAATTATCTAATTTTAGTATTTGTTGTTCAAGTACAGGATATAATTCAAATAATTGATAAAGTTTCAGGCTCAGCCTTTTAGAAACTTTAGAGTTCTGAGGTCTAGTTTGGACGTTAGAAAATCTCCATTTTGAAAGCCCCTCATTTCGTCAATTTTAGGAGAAAAATTTAAAAAAAAATTTGGACTCTATTCCTAATTATCTTTAAAATGATATACCGCAACCGTATGTAACGCTATAAAAATTTATTACTTCGCATTGGCTTCTATGAGAGCCCCCCTGAAATAAAGATTTGTATAAGTTTTTAAGCCATATTCAGCTGGAAGCCATTGGTTTACATATTATATTTAAAGCTCATTTAATTATGTTCAGTAATTCAGAAGTTATAATGCTCTGACGGATGGACGGACGGACGGACAAGTGCAAAATCACTCAAGTAGCCTCAGAGACCTTCGCTTCGCTAAGGTCAAATATTACAACTTTATAAGGGGATTTACCAATGAGGGTTTCATAATCATACGATTTAGAGGCCCTCTAGAACTGAGTTCAGTTAAGCCTGTAGAGTCTAGACCGACCATAAAAGCGGCAGTTAGTAGCGGCAGTAGCTAATGGCTACGCAGATTCGTAGCGATCGTAGCTTGAGCTCGACGAATTAATATATTATTTATTAATATTTACAGATTTATTTATTTTTCAACAGATTTGAATGAAATTTGGTATAGAGGTAGGCTACGCCTACATCCCGGGAAGGTGGTGGGAGGCTTCGGCCGTGGCTAGTTACCACCCTACTGGGAAAGACGTGCCGCTAAGCAATTTAGCGTTCCGGTACGATGTCGTGTAGAAACCGAAGGGGTATGGGTTTAATATAACTGCCATGCCCCTAACAGGTTAGCCCGCTACCATCTTAGACTGCATCATCACTTACCATCAGGTGAGATCGCAGTCAAGGGCTAGCTTATAGTAGATAAATATATAGATAGTTTCTATCCCGGAAAATTAAGGAGTTCCCCCAACAGATAAAAAACTTAATTCAAGCGGACAAAGTCGCGGACATCATTTAGTAAATAATATTGCTTCATGGAATATTGGGAGTTCGTATAAAGATTAGCGATTCCTTGGCAGTTACGGAAATATAATATAATCTTACCCAATAAAACAATTTCTTAGCGTTTTATGTAGGTACAAAAAGTATCTTTATACCGATAAGCAAACGAATGAACAACGACGATGTTATATTAAATCTCTTTCATTTTATTACTAGAAAAGATTCACTGTGACATTCCGTGCGGTTTCTCAAGAAAATTGCCTCCCGAAGATTTTCACAGTCATTTCCTTGTGACACATCCATTGATGCTTTTACAAGCTTAATCTTACTTTTCACTCTACAAACCCAGCAATGGATGCGCAAATTTGGTGTACTTTTCGTGTGTATCATAATATGTTTGATACGTGTGTATATTGTGTACTTGTCAGCGCACTTGTCGCTCGGTTTGACTTTATGGTTTGGGGACTTATTTTATTTTAGGTAAACTGAATGAAGATATTTTGGGTCTTTTTATGTGGTTCTTACGAGAAAGCCGGGAATAAAGAGGTAAGATAGAGATTCTTTTTTGGTATATTTGAGACGTTATCTTAAAAAACCGGTGAATTTTGAAAGTCATTTTGAATACGAATATTCAGTTGTTTGTTTATGGTTTCCAGGTACCAGGTATGATTATGGAACCTTAATTAACGATTTTGCGGATTTTTTCTTATACTTATGCTGTGAGACCTTGCTTCATACCAAATTTCATAATTCTAGGTCTACTGGAAGTACTCCGTAGGTTTTAATTTATTGGCGAGTGTCAAAATAAGTATGCGTCATAAACAGTCGTCTCTTTTGATTGCGTTGACTTGGAAGTTAAATTTTTTTACAGCTTCAAGGGACCCTACACTTAAGTATTTGCTATTAATTTTATGATATAATCTCGCGCCCCCGAGAAAAATGTGGTTGACAGACAGACCGACAACGAAGTGATCCTATAAGGATTCCCTTTTTCCTCTTGAGGTGCGGAATGATAAAAAGAATAAAAATAAAATAAATAGATATATAGTAATAAAACTTGACAATTATACAAACAGACTACAGAGATAATTAATAGTGCCTTTTTTTTTAATCAACTACAAGTTAGCCCTTGACTGCAATCACACCTGATGGTAAGTGATGATGCAGTCTAAGATGGTAGCGGGCTAACCTGTTTATAGCGGTATGGCAGTTATATCAAACCCACACCCCTTCGGTTTCTACACGGCATCGTACCGGAACGCTAAATCGCTTGGCGGCACGTCTTTGCCGGTAGGGTGGTAACTAGCCAGGGCCGAAGCCTCCCAGAAACCAGGCCAGACCAGGGAAAATTCAGAAATTATAAATTCCTAAATTGACCCTGCCGGGGATCGAACCCGGGACCTCTGCACGTTAAGGCAACAGCGCTACACACTGCGCCACGGAGGTCGTCAAAACCTACGCACATAATTTGGACGATCGACGTATCCCGGTGTGTTGAGAAGGTGAAGTGCACATAGATCGAAGAACCGGTAAGCTGTGATGGTAATTGACCGAGCGAAGCGAAGGTCTCTGAGTCTACTTGGGTGAATTGGCACTTGTCCGTCCGTCCGTCCGTCCGTCCGTCTGTCAGAGCATTATAACTTCTGAATTACTGAACGCAATTACTTCAGCTTTAAATATAATATGTAAACCAATGGCCTTCCGCCGAATATGGCTTAAAAAATAATAAAAATCTTTATTTCAGGGGGGCTCTCATAGAAGCGAATGCGAAGTAAAATATTTTTTATAAAGTTACATAGGGTTGCGGTATATCATTTTAAAGATAATTAGGAATAGAGTCCAAAAATATATTTTTTTTAATTTTTCCCCCAAAATTGACGAAATGGGGAGCTTTCAAATTGGTGATTTTCTAACGTCCAAAGATGACCTCAGAACTCTAAATTTTCTGAAAGGATGAGCCTGAAACTTGATCAATTATTTCAATTATATCCTGTACTTGAACAACAAATACTAAAATTAGATAAATATTGTAAGGAAACGGAATTATTTAATTTTTAATGAGCTTCAGTATTTTTAACAGAACTTCACATTTATGTCAATAGATGGCGCCGCGAGGTCTTAGTTCGGGGCGAACCACTAGTATAACTAAATCAGTACACAATGTGAATACAGGGTGTAATTTGTGAATATACGGTTGCAATGCCAATTCAAGGCATCGATCACTATGTCGCAATCCAAGGACAGGCAATCAACTAGGCTCCTAATATCCTCGGTCGAACGGCAATAGCAAATCAAATCAGTATTTGTCACACGCCAGACTGTCGGAATATTAGATTTGCATACAATCTGCTATGGAGTCCGGAAGCTAGCCAATCGTATGGAGATTTGGCGCATGTGTTCAATCTACGAATTTAGCTGAGATTATCAGCTATAAAATGCGACCTGAACGAGATTGAAGTTCCTGTAGGTTTTTTTTGTCATCCCTTTCAGTGCGGTGTCCGGTAGAATACTGGGCGCCTAGTGGGAGATTTTCTTCCCATTCGATCGCTTGATAGCTGGCGCTCGATCAATTAAAATGAAAAAGTGTGTTTGTTTGTGGGTTTGTCCTTGAATCACGTCGCAACAGAGCAGCGGATCGACGTAATTTGCATGGGTATGGTTGAGGCCCTGGAGAGTGATTTGTGAGTGACTGAGGCTACTTTTAATTACAGAAAATTAAGGATTTCTCGTGGGAATTAAAAACTTATTCCAAGCGGACGAATTCGCGGGTATCAGCTAGTAATTCATACATTCCACCTGAGCCAAGCTGGGGCGGGTCGGCTAGTATATTACACAACTAGTAACTATAAATACTCGTAGCGCACTCGACATCAAAGGCAGGCGATACTGCGTAGTGCACGTGCCGATGCGGAGTAAATGGAGTGTGGGACGCGGTAACATCTATTATCAAGAGCGGTTTGTATGCTCTTTGGGCCGTGGACAGGTTCTGCGGTAGAAAAATAATGAAACTCAACGAACATAAGACTGTTATGAAATTGTCGAGAAGTCAAAGATAAACCCGACTTTATAACATGTATAAAATCCATACTTATAAATGCGAAGGTGTGTCTGTCCGTCTTTCTGTTACTTTTTCACGATCCAATAGTTTAACTGATTTTGACGTATGTTGGTAAGATGCAAGCTGTCTCTGTACCCAGAAACAGCTTGCGTCTTGAATTAACATAGGTTACTTCTTATCCCAGAAAAACTGAGTTCTTACGGGTTTTAATTAATAATCTACTATGTAGTTCGTAGTGCATGTTGATGTGGAGTAAATGGAGTGTGGGATCTTATTATCAAGAGTCGTTTGTATGCTCTTTGGGCCGTGGACAGGTTCTGCGGTAGAAAAATAATGAAACTCGACGAACATAAGACTGTTATGAAACTGTCGAGAAGTCAAAGATAAACTTGATTTTATAACATGTGTATATAATAATTAATCATTTTACTGACCAAAAAAAAAACAATCGCTTTTTTTTTTATCTACTACAAGCTAGCCTTTGACTGCGATCTCACCTGATGGTAAGTGATGATGCAGTCTAAGATGGTAGCGGGCTAACCTGTTAGGGGCATGGCAGTTATATTAAACCCATACCTCTTCGGTTTCTACACGGCATCGTACCGGAACGCTAAATCGCTTGGCGGCACGTCTTTGTCGGTAGGGTGGTAACTAGCCACGGCCGAAGCCTCCCACCAGACCAGACCAGGGAAAATTCAGAAATTATAAATTCCCAAATTGACCCTGCCGGGGATCGAGCCCGGGACCTCCGCACGTTAAGGCAACAGCACTACACACTGCGCCACGGAGGTCGTCGAAATTTACAGGTTTAGCGTCCGATGTCTACGAAGTGTTTAAAAATTAAATTATATATGCAAAAGTGTTCTGTCTTCCCGTCTGTCTATCTATCTGTCTATTAGTATGAATTATGCCCATAGGTATGCTCTGTTATGAAGTTGTCGAGAAGTCAAATATAAAGTAACGAAGTTCTTTATGACAGGATCCGACAAAGCGCAGCGACCTGCAAAACTGTTCCTGATAGAAAAGCGTTAAGTTTCGGGCTCTCCTAATATACTTAGATGAAGAAAGAGATGTATGTACCTATTTGTAATCATTTTAGCAGTGTTATACATTTTGAACAAGTAATTAGTAGTCCTGATGGGTGTTTGTCAGGAGCCGGAACTATAACGCCCGTTGTCACACTTCACGTGCCACAACTCAGTTCCTGGCTGAAGTTGGTATCGCCACATTGGACTGGCCAGCGCTCAGCCCCGACTTGAATCCAATTGAACACTTGTGGGATGAGCTGAAAAAGAGGGTTCGTTCCAGAAATCCGGCTCCTTCAAGTGTTGAAGAGCTAAAATCGGCTTTGATAGAGGAGTGGGAAGGTATCCCACAAGATTCCATCAAGAAGCTGATTAGGTCCATGAGGAATCGTCTTCGTGCTGTAATTAGGGCTAGGGGAGGCAACACTAAATATTGATAAGCACCAAATAAAGGCTTTCCCTAAATTTTTGTTTTTTTTGTTTTTTTCCCCAAATTCAAATCCTTCAATTTTCCTTTCTCCTTCCCTTAAACCAGGATATCTCCTGAAATACGGGTCCAATTTCAATGAATATGGTATTAATTTAAAGTTTACAGTATAGCCTTTAAAATTGTACCATTTTTATTCATCTTCATTAGTCATTTAGTTTTTAAGATCGCTCGTAGCAAATTTTAAGTAGGTGATTCCATAGTTTTGCTCGCGAGTGTAGTAGTCCTGGCTGTTTGACAGGAGCCGGTTCGAAACCCAGTTGAATAATCGAGTTCCACTCATGAAATATGCAAATTGATAGATAGATAGATGAATACTTTATTGCACACATGAAAAAATACAAAGAGTACAGATATCTAAAAACTACGTATGCAAAGCCGGCCTTATTGCTTACAGAGCAATCTCCACCAGGCAACATTTGGTGAGAGGATCGAACAAGGGCAGGTAGCATGCCACAATACACGTTATTATTAAATTGATTCTTATAATAGAATAGCGGAAACTCGAGCGAAAAGAATTTACGTTCATACGGGGTGTCCAAGGACACCATGGCTTGTTTATAACCAAAATAAGTTTGCGCTTGAGGACAATATTGAGGTCAAAGCAAAGTTGAGGTCTAGGTCAGAAGATGCCTATATTCATTCTTGCCTTGAAGGTTTGAGTACCTTTTTTACTTACGTGGCAGGAAACACGTACGCCGGAAGGGCATCCCACAACTTAGCAGTTCGTATCGGAAACGTAGACTTTTTGATGCTTATTCAGCAGTCCCTGTAGAATCAGTCCCACGCGGCGATGCTTTGTTGGTGAAAAAGTCACGAGGAAGTTGTAAATAAAGCTGTAAATAAGAAATAGTCCAATGAGTGTTATAATATGATTGCCATTTTACGATGTTTACCTAAACCCGGATATGCATTCTACCTACCTAGATAAAGTGAATTAAGAGGCCGGTTCGCGCCGCTCGCAACTTCTATTCGAACCGCAAATATAAATTTGCCGGTATATTGCTATCTCTATTTCACTGATGACACATGATCGCGTTCAAGCGAGATAGCAATATGAGCTTACAGAAGTTGTTATACATTTAGTCTTGTTCCGTGAATACCAAAAATGATGAATGAAAACTTATCGTGCTTTTTACTTCGTATTGTTATTCTGTAACTTGACAATATAGGCTATGCTGCTATACGTAAGATATCGTTGGTTTTAATATGAAACAAATAAGAGGGAAACATGTCCATCTTGTCGTAAAAATATGCAAAACGCAATTCATTTACTTGTTGTATTTCATTTTAGGAAAGTATTTTGAAAACATATAAATCCAGGGGACTAGATAAATACAATTTGAATCCAAATAAACTCTCATTTTGGTGGAAATGTTCTCGAATTATTAATTATTTTGGTATTACGTTTGTATGGGTAATCAAAAAAAATATTTGTAACTTTTGAGCGAAAGCACATTACATTTTTTTTCCAACAAAAACAAATCAAAAAGCCCGCACGCGCATTTTCATAGTTAGCTGTTCTGTTCAAATTGTGTATTCGCCTTTAGCAAAGTTTGCCGAATTTTGCGATAGTATACAGCTATTACTTAGTGCCTATTGCAAAATTCAGCAAACATAATAGATATTTTTACAGAAATGAAATGTTGAAAACCTATACTTAATATTATAAATGCGAAATCTGGATAGATGGATGTATGGATGGATGGGTGGACGTTTGTTACTCATTCACCCCACAACGGCTGAACGGATCTGGATGAAATTCGGCACAGAGATAGATCATAGTCTGGAATAGCACATAGGCTGCTTTTTAACCCGGGTAATTAAAAAGAGTTCCCGCGGGAACCAAAAAACCTCAATCGACGCGGGCGTCAGCTTATTATCTATATGGAACAAAATAATTTGAATCTCAGTTTCACATAATAGATTGATATTTTCTGGTATTGAATACATCCATATCAAACCCATATCAAAGTAGCGTTCCAGTGTATTCACGTGTTGTGAAGTGTGATGATGACGTGTGAACTTGCCTTTGCCTATATTCCGGGAAGGCTGTGGATTATGCAATACATGTTTACACACTATTTCTTAAGGATCGATGACATTGAGCAAGTTCACCAGCTACTAATAATTGGCGAATACACTATCTGCTAGTAAACTAGCCCAGTGTAATCATATTCACTAGCTAAATCTTAATATATAAAACAAAGTCGGATTTGTTTGAACATTTAACTCTAAAAAGGCTGGACCGATTTTCATGGTTTTCGATTTGTTGTATTTGTCTCCGTCCCGAATATTAGAATAACTATAAAATATATTGGAAAATTGACAATAAAATAAAATAAAAGAAAAAACCCCCCTGATTTTCTCATACAAAATGTTCATGGATTTCGTAACTGTCAAACATCAGATTATAGTCTGGAATAACACACATCAATCCACGCGGACAAAGTTGCGGGCATCAGCTAGTAGCTATATATTATATAGAGATCGCTATTTAAGCGATAAGGCCGCCTGTTGTGCCATGCCCATTAGATTATTATTTTAGTTGTATTTATTTTTCTATGGTGAAGGTACAATACTTTAAGACCTAATCTGTACCCATATTCTTGCAAATAAAATATTATTTATTTATTTATTTATTTAATAAAGTATATTTAACTTTACATTAAATACACACACACAGTTGAAAGCCGCGCTTCTTTACTCTCTACTCACTGGCTTGTGGGCTTATTAGCTAGTAAACTAACCGTGTGTTCACCGTGTGTTAACCGTAGTACCTAGTAAAAAAAACAAGAAGTGGGTTCAACTCGCTAGCTAGTAGGTTACTGAGCGAGAGAAAAGCTTTGTGTGTCCTCGTCTCACTTGCTGACTCATCCGGTTCTCTTACTAGCCAGTGGCCAGTAAACTCGTTCAATGTTATAGAGCTTTTAGTACTAATTTCCATGTTCTCTGCTAGCTATAACAATAATAAGAACCCTTGTTATATCTAGCGGAGAACGGAAACCGGAAGGGCTAGCGGCGGTCATCCCGCCGCTAGATCGTCGGTGGTCGGGCGCTGCCTCACTGAATGGGGGCCTCAGATTTTAATATTTCTCAAGAGGGCGGCGGTCAGGGCTCTATATCTTTACTTTTGAATGATGAGCTTTAAGCCTCGTCTTCGTGCTCCGAGTTTTGAAGTGAAAACGTCTTTAAAATATAAAAATAAGGCGCGTTGAGCACCTTTTGGTAGGGGGTAAAAATGTGGAAACGCGTGACCGACACCGTGACCCGTCACCACCGTGACCGACACCTCGCGTTATTACGAAGACAAAAGGTCTTAAATATATTATAAATATAGTACATTCGTAATTAAACTTTAATGTTTTCTTTTTAAGGTTTATATTTTGAGTACTTTAAATATATTTTTTTCTTTTTTTTTTAATTAAAAAAAATTATTTAATATTCGTTTTCACTTCTATCGGCAGTCCCTATAGCCATTTTTTTTTAAAGACTCGAGTCCTTTGTAGGTCTCGTGAAATGACTCCTGCTCGGCTTGACTTTAGGCTCTGAGCATTTTAGCGTACTGCGGGTCCTCAAAATTATCACTTTGATGAACTTTTTCCATTTTGCTAGGATTTTTGCACAGGCAGCCTTGTCTGTTCTACATATCTTTAAACTAGATAATTATGAACGTTGTATACTTTCCTCGTGAAATGTTCCAAATGATGGTGAAAAACGCACTGATATACTCGTGCCTACAAGTTACAACACAGAATACTAACTAAGGAGCTGGCGGACGAAATAGTGAAATTGCACGAAATTCTTCCTGTTAAAAAAAATTATAGCGAGAACAGAAAACTTAATGATAACAGTTGTTTGTATTGTTGTATTGTTTTGATTGAAATCATGAACTAGAACTAAGTTTAGCAGATATATTTAGCTGTTTTCTTGGGAATGAGGTCAGAATTGTATTAAATTAGAAATCAGTACAGGCCATTTTTATTGGAAATGAGTCTAGATTATGGCTAGTGGGCCAAAAACTATCGGATTAAAAAAGTTCTTATGATCGGAAGCGTGATCAGATCGTTTTGTTCGCCAGCTCCTCAACTATTAAGCCTACGGTAACTTTAAAAGCTTTAAGCGATTACACAGACAAACATGGATTGCGATATATTTTTATTCTATCTCCACCTTCGAGCATTTACTATAGGATAAGATTGTCGGAAGTGGTAAACGGTAAAATAGAGAAACAATTGTAAATAAAAAAGTCTAAGGCGCCGTTTGGAGTGTATTTTATTAAAGGTAGGTCGCTATTGCCTTTTACTTTAATTTCATTAACCAACAGTTTTCTTACTGCACCACGTACTTATCTATTTGGACGTCCATATTTACGAAGTAGCTATTTTGTTATTCACATCTACCGTGGCGAGCTACAAGCGATCCGTAGAAGTATTCTTATGCTTGAAGTATTCCTTTGTGGGCCAGTCAGCAATGAGGAATTAGGTAGAAGAACCAGATAATCGAGATAGCTCAAGGAAAACTGATAAAGCGAATAAATTTGAATATCAAAATAGCGGGACCTGAAGGCTATGAACCTTGCGTCTCTACACTTAGGCACACTTAGGTAGTCCTTAGTGCCGAAAATTTTCATGCCAGTTTTATCGTATTATTAGTGACAACGTCCTAAGCTTTTGAAACAGTAACCCACACAGGAAAGATGTATTAGATATGTACTCGTAGATTGTTAGACCACTAACTAGGCGCACAAACGATCTTAGGAGGCATTCTGTTTATATGCCTTTGTGAGAGGCCTATGTCCAGGATGTGGACGTGATGACATCGTAACAGTTTAATTAATTTTGTCTTATTTAGGTATAGCGATGCAGCCGCGGTGTCAACTGAATGTGGGTTCTGCCTGAAAATTTGCGCTATGCTGTTACACTCATAGTATGAGGCATACAGCATAGAATAGGTAATGGTATACGCTGTCGCATTATGCTGATATGAAGTGCCGTGGTAACTCAATTATCTTAAGGTATTATATTGTGTGGCAAAATTATTATAATAAATGTCTTCTTTCTTTCTTTTCACCGAAAACTTATATCATGTACCTATTACGTACATACAAATAGTGCCTAACGTTATATAAGTCTTTAGAAGTTCCTCAAAGTTTGCAATATAAAAATTGGGACGCTGAGCACAGCTGTTTCCTAATGGTGTAGGCGCTATTAAAAAACTATTAACCTCCATACACTTTCGGGACATTTTTCGGAAATTTATTTGACTAAAACATTAGGTATTACAGTTGAATATGACAGTGTGACGACCTCTCTGGTGCAGTGGTGAGTGCTGTTGTCTTATACCGGAAGTATTGGGTTCGATCCCCGGCAGGGTCAATTTGGGAATTAGTAATTTTTGAATTTTCTCTGGTCTGGAGTCTGGACTAGTGGGATGCTTCGGCCGTGGCTAGTTACCAGTTACCACTTACCATGCTGACAAAGACATCCCGCCAAGCGATTTGCCTTCCGGTAAGATGCCGCATGTAGAAACCGATTATGGTTACGGGTTTAATTGCTTGCATATCTCTTTACCGTTACTATCATAGACTTGATCACTTACCACCGTGAGATTGCAGTCGAAGACTAACTATTAGTGGAGACTGGAGACAGTGAAGTAATAAAAAAAATTGTAATGGAAAAAGGTGCGAGGCCGATATTGGCAACCCGCAGCGCTTTTGGTTTGTGAGTTTAACCTTTTATTGCTTGCGCTGTGATGTCGGAATGTACAACTATCCTCCTGTCCGATCACTCTAATTCAATTGTTTTTAATTTAAAACAAGTGTTTTTGAGTACAAAAGAAACAAGGAAACTCGCAATGACCTACGATCAAAAGGGCTCAGATTGCCACAATAGATATTCCTGCGCTCATTGAGCCAGCAGGGATTAGTCGGGATGATGGCAAGAGACCTGATGGATTGACACTGGTTCCCTGGGAACAGGGACGGGCGCTAATGTGGGACAGCATCAAGGCCGGGAGCCGCAGCAGAAAAGGCTGAAACCGGCAAGCGGCGGAAGTATGCCTCTCTCATAGAGAGTTACATATTTGTTCCGTTTGCCGTGGAGACCCTGGGGCCATGGAGTCTTAGTGCCAAAAAAATTTTACGAGATATTTCACCGCGGTTAATTGCCTCATCTGGTGACAGAAGGTCTGGCACATTTTTTGCGCAAAGGATCAGCCTGGCTGTCCAGCGCGGAAATGCAGCCAGCATTATTGCCACCATTCCATGCGGGCATGATTTATATAGTAATTAGGTTAGGCTAGCTAGCATAAATTCTATTGTATTATTTTCAATAAATGTTACTAGGAAACTTAAAACAATATAGTAAGTAAGTAAAACTAAAATAAACAAATATTAAACATTAATATGCTGAAATCTAAATATTAAACTAACTTTATAATAAATTTTAATACCTAAGTGCTTTTGAATCGTCAAATGAATCTACATTCTACCACTAGTTCGGAATGCCATTCTACCGAGAAGAGCCAGCAAGAAACTCGGTGGTTGCTCTTTTCAATCAAAAATTACAGTCATTATAAGGATACAAGTATCTGCAGTACCAAGCATAGCTGGAGTAAGTCAAATCCACGCTCTTTTATCGTTCACATAATCTTCAACAGTATAATAAGTTTTTTTAAGGAGAATAACTTTTTAAACTTGTGTAAAGGCAAGTGTAACTTCTGACCTTTTTTTGAATTACCTGAAACACTCGTGTGTTTCCGCCTTTAGTATCGGTAGTACGGAAGTTGGTAGGTAGGTATTGCTATTAAAAACAGATTAGCTTCCTACGCTTTTGGGAACCTTTTCCGACTATTTGTTCTGCTAATGTTATTGCGTAGGTCAGATGTTGATTAAACACCTGGGATTCGATACGGAAGGCCTGTTTAGGTATGTACCTATTTCCTTGTTACGCTCGTAGCAATATTCATTCCCGAGCTGAAAGTCTAAGTAGCAGAACGGTCATCCCTCGAACGGTTTATTTATTTACTAGCCGATGCCCGCGACTTCGTCCGCGCTGCCCGGAAAATTAAGGAGTTCCCGCGGGAATCGAAAAACCTTAAACCACGCAGACGATGTCGCAGGCATCATATAGCGAGAGAATACAAAAGTGATCTACATAGAGATGATAATAAAAACGAAGAGTGATTATAAAATTCATAAATAATAATAAATAATGAATTAAAATAATTATTTTCCTTCCCGCACAATGCCGTGGGAATTCCGCTGGTTTCCTGAAACGCTGATAAACTTCGTACATACTCGTTCATGTTGACATTGACCTATACTGGGAACGTTTAATGAATGACATGACTCATTTTATAACACGACGTTGCTCGGATAGTGATTCTGTTTTCCAACAAAGTATTATAAATACCTATACAATATTTCGAGAACTTTTGGGACGTCATTTATTCCTAGTACTTATTTTAACCCACGGCGCAAAAAACATCACTAAATTATGTTGGCATCTACTCAAGCTATATCTTTGCTAAATTACGTCAAGATAAGCTTAATGCTTAGCTGTGGCAGGTAACAAACAGACAGACAGATAGTGTAACTTTCGCTTTTGAATTAGTAGTAAGTACTAATAATGTCCTCCCGACCGAATTTCGGCCACGGCGGCCTATCTCCAGAGAGATTAGCTATCTATATCGCGGGAGATATTTTAGTGCACAAGTGTGTGGTGTGCGCATACGCAGGTGCACTCTCTGTTCCTTTTCTCTGATAGCCCGATGGGACGGAAAATCCGACAAGACCGGAGAGAGATCAGGCGCAGGACCGACGGCTATACGTGCTGTCCGAGGCACGAGGAAACACCGCAAACTTCCTAACTTCGAGCTAGTACTGAGAATTTCTTATCAGAAACACCCAATACTTGTTATGGCCCGACCCGGGACTCGACCCCGGGACCTCGTCGGCCGCAGTCGAACATGCTAACCACTAGACCAACGAGGCAGTTAGTAGTAAGTACTAGTACTAGTAAGTATTATTTATAATGTTAAACATATAATAAAATTAGCATCAATTATTTATACTATAGTGGGACTTGGGAGACGCAATACTTAATCCAGATTATAATGTTTTATAAGACAAGATTAAACTGTATATTAATAGAGACAAGAATAAACTATTTATAAATTCCGTGTGTGCCAACATGTTACTGCTTTGACAAGTACTGCGAATAATATCAATGTAGGGTAGGGTTGCCACATGGGCATTAATTATGGATGAGTGTCTGCCCCTAAATCTAAGAGCCAACAATCAAATTAGTCTCAAAAGGTATTAGTATTATTAAAAAAGATATTAATGTCTTAACGAATTTGAGATTTAAAAAAAAAATTATGCAATCTAGTCGAATCGACAGTTCCCTAAACAACTTATAAAATTCAATAGAGCGCTACATCAATTTCATAAATTAACGACTAACGACGCAATAGTTTTATCGAAAGCCGCGGCGTTTTATCCTCTATTCCCTTAGCATGCTAAGCGATTATTTTTTTCCGCCGTATCCACTTCCGCCTGTACGCCACTATGACTTTTACCATCATCACCATCTAATTAAAAAAAATATATAATATATATTATATATGTTTAGTATAGTCCCACAAACTTACGTGACCCGGTGGTAGCGTTGCTAGTAGATATGAAAAATAAAATTTAAAAAATTTAACAGACATAAAAATTAGTTCCAATTTTGGCCACCGAGCCAGATGTAGTTTGATGGACTGTAAGTATAATATTATGTTTCTGCATTTGATCTCACAAATTAAATTAAAACTAGAATTACGAGAAATGTGAGTTTAGAGATTAGTAAACGCATTAGCGTTTACTATTAATAGTTGTCTGTGTCACTAACGTTTCAATCACCAAGAGATAATTAATAACTAATTAACTTGATTGAAACACCGAACTATGAATTCAAGTGCGAACGATGTCTTAAAAAATCGACGTAAAAAATATGTAAACTATTTTGGACAGCCCTGTTTATTAGAACCATTAGTCCGCGGCTGTTTTCGCGGTTGTGATCAAAGCAAACAACTGCAACTGATGTCAAACTTTACCGTAAATTTGGCAATGTGAATCGCGAGTGAAAATTAATGTTGAACTATTAGTACCTACTTACTTACCTACATGGACCTATGACGGCCGAAATTAATAAAAAATCTATCTGTAATCTGTCGATAAGTTGCTTAGCAATGTTGTTAATTAACAAAATATACAATAGGTACAAATTTCGACAATTGGCAACGTTGCTAAGTAACATACTGACTATTATAATCAATTTATTATATTATACTAATATTACAAATGCGAAAGTGTGTTTGTTTGTTGAACATTCACATTAATTCAGTTTCACTACATATTTTGGTCCTTAGCCGATACAATCCAATTATTGCTACTATAATGAGCACGCTGCATGGGTTTAACAATAAGCCAGGGTAGATATTGTTAGAGTGTCACATCCGAGTGGCAATAGCTTTGTACAGCATCGGGTATAATCTGCTTTAGTACAGTCGACTATTGAGCGTAAATTGGATTAATTAGCAAGCGTTATTACATAAATAGGCGATGCCTGCGTTTATCATGAATCAGAAATCATTTATAGCATCATACACATAATATTACAAAGGTGGTGCAAAAGATAATAAAAAGAAAGTGCTTTATAATGATCATGGTGTGCAATACTTAAAAATAATCGATAGAACAAATCAGGGTATTAATTAATTGTTAAATAGATGAACAATTAAGAAAATTCTTGACATATCGACAATACCTACATATTATCATATCAACTGAAAAATATATATATATATAAAAAGTGATCTGTTACTATTCGGGTCCTAAATTGGATATTTGACAAGTCAAATCAGTAACTTTTTTCAAAAGCCAGAATATCACGTGCTTAGTTGTATGAATTACTGAACAGGGACTTCATCAAAATAAGACGCACTTTTTACTTCTATCGATATTTTAAAATGGTTAATCTACTACACGATAGAAGATACGGTAAGAAACTCCGCAGTTGGTCTTTTCATGAAAAGAAATATTTTACACTATGTAAATAATATTAATACACACGTTACGTAACAAGTAGGTATTACACTGACTTTTGGGCTGCTGGATGCAAAGCCGGTTGTTTCTATGCAAATATCATCAATAGTCTATTAAGTGGACTTACAAAATGCTGTTTAACACAGTATTTAAATTTATGCAATTCTCTTCTCTAACTTTTTTCCTTATTTAAAAAAAACATACACTCAACCCTACATAGGAGTTCGTAGTAATTTTTTAATTATTGTGTTGTTTTTGTAAAAATAAAATTGAAATCAAGCAAACTTAGTTATTTGCTGACTTGTAAAGTTATTTTCCGATGGTCTTTTAACGCCCACGTGCGAATCAGAGGCATGTAATAGCCTAGCTTCATTAAAAGTTTATCTTGTTGCTGTTACTCAACAAAAAAAAGCACGTTTAAAAAAAATATTATTCCACTACAAGTGGCTCGTGGTATAGCTCTTGAATGCGACCTCACCTGATGGTGAGTGATGATTCAGTCTAAATGACGGGCTAACCTGTTAGGGGCATGGCAGTTAAATAAACCTAAACCCTTATTCGGTTTCTACACGGCAACGTACCGGAACGCTAAATCTATATGTAGGTATAGATAAATTTGCCGGTATGGTGGTAACTAGCCACGGCTGAAGCCAGACCAGAGAAAATTCAGCTATTATAAATTCCCAAATTTACTTTGCAGGGGATCGAACCCGGGACCTCCTACGTTAAGACAACAGCGCTCAACACTCCGCCAGGGAGGTCGTCAGGTAGCTTCATTATAAGTTTATCTTGTCGCTGTTACTCAACAAAAAAAAGCAAGTTATTTGCATCATCGTTTACAATCCCATACCTTGTTTATTATTGAAGTTACGAAATACAATCCTTTGTTCTTTTTCACTGAAATTTAAATAAATATTTTATTGCTACAGTAGTTTTACAAAGGTCTAAAAAACCATAAAGGTGATTTACATACCCTCCGTCATATCTATTACACTGTTTCATCTCGCGTTTTGTCGCCACGTTTTTTATTGCTGTTGTCAAACGAATGAAGATATTCTTACGATAAATAAAAGTTGTGCGAATTACGCGAACATATCTATTTTTTTTATCCACTATAAATTAGCCCTTGACTGCGATCTCACCTGATGGTAATTGGTTAGCACCCATAGTAATAAATGCGAAAGTGTATTTGTTTGTTGGTTTGTCCTTCAATTACGCCTTAACGGAACAACGGATCGACGTGATTTTTGCCATGGGTATAGTTGAGTACCTGGAGAGTGACATAGGCTATACATAGGAAAGCCCGGAAAATTGAGGAGTTTCTGTGGGAATTAAAAAAAAACTTAAACCACATGGACGAAGTGGCGGGCATCAGCTAGTAGGTAATGATAATAAATATATTTTCGTGCTTTTATTGTTTTCTTAATTGCACAAAATAATTTAAGAAGTACACGGAAACGGCTGAATCAAATTGGCTTTCAGCCTCGTATTAAGGTAACGACCGGAGTGGCTACAAATAGGCTCCATTAATAACACTTAATCATGCCCGAGCCAGAACACCTATATACTTTTGTGGAGCGTTCCTTTTCACGCTTGACTCATAACGGAGACCAATCTCTCTATGGTACCCTTCATTGCTGACAGTACGTGGTGAGCCATTAAAATGATTAAACTCATACCACCGAAGTTATTAAACAATCGTAATTTTAAGAAATAAAAATAAATAAACAGTAAATAATCCATTCATTCACTTTTCACTCGCACACACACACACACACACACACACACACACAAATACACACACACACATACACATAGGTACATCCCATTTATCCTGGTGGGAGGCTTCGGCCGTGGCAAGTTACCTACCGCCCTACCGGCAAAGACGTGCCGCCAAGCGATTTAACGTTCCGGTACGATGCCGTGTAGAAACCGAAGGGGTATGGGTTTAATATAACTGCCATGCCCATAACAGGTTAGCCCGCTACCATCTTAGACTGCATCATCACATACCATCAGTGAGATCGCAGTCAAGGGCTAGCTTGTAGTGGATAAAAAATACCTATAGGTACCTAATATTAAAAAAACTCTCGCACTTGACTACAATAATCCTGACAAATGATTATAATATCATTCGTTGTTAAATATGAGGCAAAACAAGAAGGTGTCTAGAGTCCCACAAACTTATCTGACCCGGTGGTTAAAATTGGAACTAATTTTTATGCCTGTTTAGTTTTTGTTTTTGATTTATCTTTCATAGATACTAGCGACGCTGTCACCGGGTCAGGTAAGTTTGTCGTCGTAACTGTTACATACAGTTTATAATATCTTCTGTTTGTACCAATGATGTGAGTTTGGAGTTTACTTCTCAAAAATCGATTTTCATATTATCTATTGGTATAAGCCCGGGGTATGAAAATTTATCAGGAGTAAAAACAAACTTTCTGCGTTACGTTACGTTATGTTTCCATGACTATGTAATGTATTTTGACGAATATATGAAGGAGTAAATTCCAGTCGTGCGTCGGAGCTGACACACAATTTTTTATAATAAAATTTATCTACACTTATAATTTTATCACCTGCAAGACACACATATCTTAGAAATTGGCCGCTGTGTCAGAAATTCGGTAGGAAAGAGGACATTTTTGTATGTATAGAGGATAATCATGACGAGGCAGAGTTTATACAGTTCTACATTATGGCGGGAACGTTTCATTTCACGCCTGACCGGTAGTGGAATACATACATTCTTATAAATAAAAATAATTTCTTCAATTTTCTAGGTTGATGTTTCCACTTGACTGCTACAAAGACAGCTCACCGAGCTCAGATTTTATAATATATACCTATATATTTTGCAAGTAGGTAATAATTCTTAATCCTAATACTGTGAAAGGATGGAAGAGCAAACGACAAAGGCAGCCGTTTGTTCATACAAATGTATCTTCTGTTTTCTCCGTGAATATAGAGCAAATACATATTTATTATATTATTACTAACTTCGTACCGCCTTAGCGTAGCAATGATGCACTACTTTATTTTCTTAATATTTTTTTCCGTAAGAACCTTCTCCTAATAATAACTGTAGGACCCTATATCCTGCACTGAAATTAAAACTAAAACTTAATTAAAACTAATATAAAACTTATCCCTAAAACTTAACATATAAACTTAATCTATAACTTAAAATCTAAATAAATATAAAATATATAATTATTAAATATTTATCATAGTTACATTCATACTTACAAACATAAATATAACACGCATTCATACATACACCAACGTACTTACCGTTCGGTTGAAAGTCTAACTGACCAAGCCGACGAAATGCAAGTTTGTCTCGATGCATACGTAGGCCTTTGTCTTCAAGTCATATGAAGTTAGCACCGCGCGCCGCGTTTGCTAGCGATGACGTGCAACCGGCGCGAGCTTCAGAATAGTTTGACTGTTGTGACGTTGCGTTCGAGCTCAGCTCTGTTAACTTACCTTATATATTTCATAAAATAAGTGATCACGAAATTGTTATTATCGATAATTATAGTTTATAGTTCATATTGACAATATAGTTAATAACTTTGAACGTGTGAGTGTGTTATTTGGATCACCTACCATCTCCAGAGGAAATTTACCGGTAGGTAAACTCACACCCACAAAAACTATACTGGTGACCCCGTGGTCACAATACCGGTGACCTTTGAATTGGTTGACCTTTTACTAGGTCATCCAGAAGACCACGCACTCTCATCGAGGGACATACCGCCATGTTCGGATTTAGCGAACGCGATCGCGAGGAAGCCGGAGGGAGTAAACAAAATGCAAGCGAAAAACGCATTTCAACGGACGGACCACCGGAACTTTTTAAGGTCGGAATTAAAGTGCCTCCTTTTTACCCAGACGAACCCGAAATATGGTTCGCTCAATTGGAAGGTCAATTCGCATTGGCGAACATAACTAGTGACACCACAAAATTTTATTACATTATGGGACACTTAGATCATCAATATGCAAAGGAGATAAAAGATGTTATGATCAGTCCACCGGCTACGAACAAGTATGAAAAGCTTAAAACAGAGCTGGTGAACAGGTTGTCGGCTTCTCGGGTAACAAAAATAAAGCAACTGCTTCGCCACGAAGAACTTGGCGACCGGAAGCCCTCACAATTCTTCCGACATCTGAGAGATCTAGCTGGCGCAGAGTTTCCGGATGAATATCTACACACAATTTGGATTAGCAGACTTCCACTAAACGTCCAGACTGTCTTGGCAGCACAGACGTCAGCAACGCTGGAGGAGCAAGCCGAGGTAGCAGACCGAATAATGGATATAGCAGCCCCAGCCTTACAAGTCCACGCAGCTGCAGTGCCAACTACCAGCACTGATGACCTGCGGAGAGAAGTAGCGGAGCTGCGGAAGAAAATTGAAGTGTTGACCACAAAGTGTAGTGATAGGTCCCGTCCGCGTAATAGACAATCGCAGCGTAGCCGCTCGCGAGGTCGCTCCCAGTCCAGCTACCGGAAATATCCTGTATGTTACTATCATACCAAATTTGGTAGCAAGGCTTTTAAATGCGTCCGGCCTTGTGACTTCAAGGCGACGGAAAACGGCAAGGGCAGTCGCTAACGGCGACCAACGATTGCCCTTCCCCTGCTGTGGGTCGCCTATTTGTCACGGACCGTACGACGAGGATTCAGTTTCTGGTAGATACTGGAAGCGACCTCTGTGTCTTCCCTCGGTCCTTGCTCATAGGTAGTTTTAAGCCAGCGAATTATCAATTAAGTGCAGCCAACGGTTCCTCCATAGAGACTTACGGATACGTGAACTTTAAATTAGATCTTGGACTTCGTCGTGATTTTGTGTGGCGTTTCATAATCGCTGATGTGACTAGACCGATTATCGGTGTTGACTTTCTCGTATTTTATAAGTTAGTGGTAGATTGTCGAAATCAATGTTTAATTGATAGTACTACTAATGTAAAAACGACTGCGCCAATCGCCCAACCTAATGGTATTTCTTCTGTTAAGGTTATAACTGGTCAATCTACGTATCATAAAATTCTAGATGAATTTCCAGAAGTCACTCGACCGGCAGGTACGTTACGCATCATTCCACACAGCACGGTACACCACATCCGCACGACACCTGGACCTCCTGTTTCTTGCCAGCCAAGGCGCTTAGCGCCTGATAAATTAAAAATCGCGCAGCAGGAGTTCCAGACGATGATGCAGATCGGAACAGCTCGACCTTCGGAGAGCCCCTGGTCATCCCCTCTACACCTAGCTCCCAACAAAAACAACGGTTGGCGCCCTTGCGGCGATTACCGGAGGCTGAATGCCAGGACGATCCCTGACAGGTATCCGATAAGGCACATTCACGATTTTGCCCACAGCATAGCTGGCTGTAAAATATTTAGTACAATAGACCTTGTGAAGGCCTATAATCAGATACCTGTCAGTCCCGAGGACATCCCGAAGACCGCGATAACTACGCCCTTCGGGTTGTACGAGTTCCCGTTTATGACATTCGGTCTCCGTAACGCTGCCCAAACATTCCAGCGATTCGTAGACGAGATGACCCGGGGACTCGATTTCTGCTACTGCTATCTGGACGACTTCTTAATTTTTAGTCAAAACCAAGTCGAACACGAAGAACACCTTCGCCAGATTTTTGGCAGATTAAGGGACTATGGTATGCTTATTAATACATCTAAATGTGTCTTTGGTGTCCCGGAAGTTACATTTTTAGGACATCATATATCCGAGAGCGGAACTAAACCACTTGATACAAAAGTGCAGGCAATCAAGGATTTTCCACAGCCCAAAGATATCCGTCAGCTACGAAGGTTTTTAGGCATGCTAAATTTTTATAGGCGGTTTTTGCCTAAAGCAGCCCAAACGCAGGCCCCTTTGCATGCGTTGCTAGTTGGTGCAGCTAAGGGTTCTCAACCTATCAATCTGGCGGGTGACGCACTTCAAGCTTTTCAGGACTGTAAAGATAGCCTGGCTAAGGCAGTATTGCTAGCACATCCCGACTATCAGGCTGAGCTCGCACTAGTGACGGATGCCTCGGATGTGGCTATTGGAGCAGTCCTGCAACAACGGAAAGGTAACGATTGGGAACCTTTGGGTTTCTTTTCGAAAAAGCTAATTCCTTCACAGCAGAAATATTCTCCGTATGATAGGGAACTTCTCGCTATCTATGAAGCGATTAAATATTTCAGACACATGCTAGAGGCTCGACATTTCGTGATCTATACTGATCATAAGCCAATAAGTTTTGCTTTTCACGAGCGGAAAACAAACTGTTCGCCTAGACAGTATAGACACCTAGACTTCATAGCACAATTCACCACCGACATAAGGCATATTTCCGGCAAGGACAATGTCGTAGCCGACACCTTATCCCGAGTGGATGAACTTCACGCTCCAGTCAGTCTAGAGTCTCTAGCAGAATGTCAATCTTCAGATCCGGAATTAGCTCATTACCTAAAAGAAAAATCTTCCTTGCGTTTGCAAAGGACAAACTTACCTGGAAGCCAGTCATTTGTATACTGCGACGTCAGTACACCGACTCCCAGGCCATTTGTACCTAAGCAGCTAAGGAGACAAGTTTTTGAGAGCCTACACTCCCTTAGCCATCCAGGCATCAGCGCGACTGCTAAATTAATAGCAGAACGCTTTGTCTGGCCAGGCATGAGGAAAGATTGCAGGTCGTGGGCACAATCATGTCTATCTTGCCAACGTGCAAAAATAAGCCGACACGTGTCTGCGCCTTTAGGTTCGTACAACTTGCCCCGCGCACGATTTAAAAATATCCACATAGATATCGTGGGGCCGTTACCGTCTTCAGAAGGTTACCGTTATTGTTTGACAGCCGTAGACCGTTTTACCAGATGGGCGGAAGTCATACCAATAGCGGACATTACAGCCGAAACAGTAGCAAAGGCATTGCTATCAGGATGGATAGCGCGCTACGGCAGCCCAGAGACTATAGTCACTGACCGAGGCCGCCAATTCGAGTCCGCTCTGTTCAGCTATCTGTCTAGGATAGCTGGATTTGAGCACAAAAGGACAACAGCGTACCACCCATCTTGTAACGGCTTGGTCGAACGCTTCCACAGACAAATCAAAGCATCCATTGTCTGTCACTCTAGTAACAAATGGACTGAGTCTCTTCCTTGGGTACTTATTGGAATAAGAAGTGCCTTTAAGGAAGATCTGCAAGCGTCTTCGGCTGAGCTGTTATACGGCGAACCTCTAAGGCTGCCGGGGGAATTTTTCCACCCCTCTGAAGACGGTACAACAGACGTAACCGATTTTACGGCTCGTCTACGGTCGTTTGCTGAGAAGTTACGGCCTGTGCCAGCTTCACGCCATGGCAGGAATAAAGTTTTTGTCTTTAAAGACCTAGCAACCACGGATCACGTTTTCATAAGAGAAGACGCATCACGTGGTTCATTGCAACCTGCCTACACAGGCCCGTACAAAGTGTTATCTCGCAACGAGAAAGTTTTCAATTTATTGGTTAATGGCAAGGAAGTCACGGTCTCCGTAGACAGGCTAAAACCAGCCTATTTATTAACCAATAAATTAGACTCCACTCCAAGCGAAATAGACGATGAGCCAGAAAAATGTAACCTTAAAGGTTATCAAACTCGCTCTGGCCGTCAAGTTAATTTTCCAAATTATTATCGCCCTTGACGGGCTCTGGAGGGGGGTGGTGTAGGACCCTATATCCTGCACTGAAATTAAAACTAAAACTTAATTAAAACTAATATAAAACTTATCCCTAAAACTTAACATATAAACTTAATCTATAACTTAAAATCTAAATAAATATAAAATATATAATTATTAAATATTTATCATAGTTACATTCATACTTACAAACATAAATATAACACGCATTCATACATACACCAACGTACTTACCGTTCGGTTGAAAGTCTAACTGACCAAGCCGACGAAATGCAAGTTTGTCTCGATGCATACGTAGGCCTTTGTCTTCAAGTCATATGAAGTTAGCACCGCGCGCCGCGTTTGCTAGCGATGACGTGCAACCGGCGCGAGCTTCAGAATAGTTTGACTGTTGTGACGTTGCGTTCGAGCTCAGCTCTGTTAACTTACCTTATATATTTCATAAAATAAGTGATCACGAAATTGTTATTATCGATAATTATAGTTTATAGTTCATATTGACAATATAGTTAATAACTTTGAACGTGTGAGTGTGTTATTTGGATCACCTACCATCTCCAGAGGAAATTTACCGGTAGGTAAACTCACACCCACAAAAACTATAATAACAAATACAACAAAAAAAGAATTAGTGAAATCGGTCCAGCCATTCACGCGTGATGCCGTGACCAAGGAAAACGGGTTTCATTTTTATATATATAAAGATTACAGGCAGACAGACACACTTTCGCATAATATATTGTTATCTAGTATATGGAATATTGAAGCGAAGTATCGAAGCAGCAAGGGAGCAAAAGGTAGATCAGATGTATAATTGCACGCCAGTGCTCTTCTTTTAATCCTGCAATAGACTGCATCAGTACATCCTGTTGAGTGATGTCGATGATGATGGAACTGCTGACATATCTAACAATGTAAGTCTAAATGCTCAATAAAAGGGTAAAGGTTTGAGTAAGGGTTATTATTTAAATCTTGATTGCACAAAAGTAAGTAGAATGAATTGCAGAAGAATAGGACTACAAAGAAATATTTTATATTTTTAAAGGCCTAATTATTAATTTATGTTTACAGAGACGAAAATTTATATTTGTAACCAAAGTAGGTAAAAGCGGCCAAAATCTGCTAGGAAGTACTCCTGCCCTGTTCCTTTCACTCGCAAAAAGGATACTTCGTAAATAATCGTAATCCTTCCATAACATTTCCCTAAAGTAATTTATGAAAATGGCCACCTAAATATAAGAACATCAATAAACAGCGATTATCGGGTTTCCAAAATTGGATTTCGTATTTATTGTCGTTCCACACCATTGCGATTTAATTTACTATTCAATTATATTAAACCTCATTGGTCTACCACTAAGCCGACCAAGGAAAAGGGTTACTAAAAAGAAAAAAAAAGGGTTTAGTTTTGACCATAGACATAGGATTTTTTCGCTATGGTTTTGACAAACAATCCTAATTTTAATTTCCTAAACCCTACAGACTCACAGAGTCCAAATACTTTTTTTGACGATAAGTTATAGCTGATTTCAAATTTTATTTTTATTGTTTAAGTATTATAAATTATATTAATAAAATAAAATAAAAAAGCCAACACCTACCTAAAAAATAAGAAGAACTGCAAATTTCCTAAATGATCACGCGGGTGCCCGCGCGTTCTACTATTGTAGAAATTTATCTTTGAAGTTGAATTTCTCTAAAGTTCGGTAATTTCGGTTGCAGTGACCTCACTTATTGCGTTCATCGGTTACTTGTAGAAGAATACGATGAGTTTGTGCGGTATCCACCTACTATTTACATTTAATTCCACGAAATGCATACGTGCTCTACAATGGTAGAACGCGCGGTCAATATATTAATTGAAACAGTACACATTGCCGATCTAAACGAAGCTAAATAATGTACTTAATACTATTCATACTTTGAATTTTAAGAATAAGTACCACCACCACCTCTACTACAGCTTATTAAAGTCCCACTGCTGGGCACAGGCCTCCACTCTCATAGGAGAGAGGGAATTAGAGCTTAGACCCACCACGCTGCTCCAATGTTGGCGGGCTTCGACGACTATTACCATTTTAGTGATAATAACCGCGACCGACGGCTTAACGTGCTCTCCGAGGCACGGGGGTGAGACACCGCCAACTTCCTAACTCCGGGCCTAGCACTGAGAATTTCTAGTGTAAGAATTCTGGTATAGTAGAGAAAAATAAGTACGCACCTTCTCATAAATAACTCGGTTAACAATCAAAGCAGAATAGTAAGAAGCTTTGCCTTTATTGAGTCAAAAAAAATTATCGCAGTTTGCAGTGATATCAGACTTTGCGTTCATTAATCGAAAGCGCTTTCCCGCCCTCAAATCATGTTCGAAATGTTATGAAAATTTCAAGGAAAACTTGCTACAAGACTTTTCAGGCAACTTCAGTAGCCGCGCGACCAGCGCCGAGGTAGGACGTGTTTAGGGATTACGTTTGATGCTGCAATTTTCCCGCGCTAAAGTTTCCGATCCATCATATATAATAACAATTATAATGACTTATATTTTAAAAGTTCTCTAACTAAGTGTTTACTACGGATTTTTCATAGTGTCGTGTTTGTGTGGATTAATTTTTATGCGCGTAAGTATTAGGAATATATTTTATTTTCGTATAATTTATGTTTTTTCCAAAGATAACAATGAAACTTGTATTGCCACTTTACGAGAGATAAAAAGAAAGGTTTTATTAATTGCGACATATTTTCAAACGGCTTGGAGAAATTTATGGCGTATAAAATTTATTTATATGAGCTTTTGATGACTTTTATGTCCGTCTATATCAATCCCGCTGTCAGCTTTAACTAATAGGTATTAATAAACCGATTTGTTTCAGAATATTAACGTCTTGTACGTTTCATCGGCTTATTTATTATGCTCTTATATCTTAAGTTAATAATAAATAAGAAAATTTCTGCGATTCTGCTCTCGTAATTGACAGATGTGTCACGAAAATTTTTTATTAGAGTAGCGATGGTTAGTAGATTTAAAAGTTTGCCTTAATTAATTATTTAAATACTATTATAATTACTTAAATAAATTATGAAATGAAATGTTTATTTCATGTAGGACAACTTGTGCCACTTAGTAAAAAATAGTTGGCGTACTGCAATAGAGGATGACAACTGCCGAACTCATTTCTTTGCTTTTGCTTAAAAACTACTTAAACTACTTAAAATACTTAAATACTTAAAATAGCTGCAAAAAGAAATGGGGCAACTGCGCTTTAGGCTGTAGAAGTGTATGTATTTTAGAGTTTACTAATGAAGGAAGGAAAACAATTAAAAAAAAGGGAAAAAAAAGAGAGACTTGGTACGTAGGTAATTAAAAATGGAACTGCACTTATACAGTACCTACTGAAATATTCCAAATTATAAGATAATTTAAATAAGTACTATAGAGTCCAAAGGTGCCGCCACATTGGAAGCGGCAGTTGATGTACAGTTTTAATTTAAAAAAAAAAAAAAACTTGTGCCACTTAAGATAGGTACGAGTATGTCATGACTCTACCACCGGCGCGCCGGTTCGGAAAATAGATTCTACTTAGAAGAACTGGCAAGAAATATCATTATTATAGTTCCTAGCAAATAATCATACTTATTATTTACATATATATATTATGTTCATAGTAATTGTTAGTTAATTATTTTAAATAGTTATAAAAGCGTAAGCTAGCATACAGTATCTAGATAACCGATAAGTGCGTACAGAGGACCATGGTATAATTTTTAATGCTAAGTATAAAGTAGGTATTACTTATGTACGTCTTTGAGATTGTAAAATTAAAATTAGAACCCTTTCTCAAAGTGCAAATATTAGTTCAACCAGTCGAACCATTACACTTTATGTAGACTTTAAGTGCCGCACTCAGAGTTGCTTAATCATCACTTCAGGAACTCCTTAGTAAGGCGAGTTAGGTCTAAGAATTTTAATTTATTAAAATGTACTCTACCCTGTACTTACCTACTATGTTATAAAGTAGCTTCGTACTAAAAAGCATGGAAGTCAATGCTTCTTCAAAGTTTAAATTTCATCACTAATTCCGTCATTTCAATTTGTCATGACTTCTACTTACAAACTTAGTCCTACTTAGGTATGGCGGAGTGATTAAGATATAGAAAAAATGATTTTAATGTTATTTTTGGTCATAGGTTTATGTCATGGCCATATTACGAAACTAATACCAAATTCGCGACGGCCATATTTGGCAACAATATTACCAAATATTAGGTCGCAAGTTCTAAAGTGGTCTAACCCACATACTATTTAAAATGGAGATATGATCATTTAGGTATGTTATATCCTTGAGAGATTATATTAAATTTGTTTTAAGTAAGTAAAATCCTTAAATATCTTCAGAATTGTTAAATATGATTTTAGCATATTCAATGGCCTTACCAAGTTGTATCTACCAGATAAACTTGGTGAAATATTGTTTTTGATTTGCATAAATGTATAAAGTCCATATCATACTAATTTATAAATGCGAAAGTGTGTTTGTATGTTGGTTTATTGGTTTGTCCTTCAATCACGCCGCAACGGAGTAACGGATCGACGTGGTTTTTGGAATGGGAATAGTTGAGGACCTGTAGAGTGACATAGGCTACTTTTTATCCCGGAAAATTAAGGAGTTCCCGGGGGAATAAAAAAACTTTAAGCACGCAGACGAAGTCACGGGCATCAGCTAGTACCTAATAATTTAATCAAAGACTTTAATTGTGACCAATGTTAATTTACAAAGGTTAACCCACTTTAGCTATGTTGCTATCATAGTATTCGTTGAGGTTTTGTAATAACTATTTTCATAGAAATACTTAGTAATTTAAACTCATCTACAATTATCACCTACATTATAATGTAGCATAGGTACCTATTATGTTTTAAGTCTTTGACGGACAAAAAATTAAAACAAGATAATATTACGTGTTGGTTAACGGTCTAGTCCAGATGTCCATTCTAATTTTTATTTTTATTTTTTTTATATGTTTCGCACTCAATTATCCTCTGACATGATGTCAGAGACCTTTTTAATGCGAGTTTTGCTCTGAATTAGGTGCCACTCACGATGGTCGTAAAGTGGTAGTGTTTTTTTTTTACAAGTGGTATTCATGCATTAAATGATATATATATATACCTATTGTAATATTTATTATTTTGTGAGCGGTGTTTTTTTTTCGTGTTAGTGTGAGTAGCGGCCCTGAATTCAGACACCTGAGTGCTCCGTCAAATTATTAAAATAGAATTATAGTAAATATTAATAGATAATATTAATATAATACAATTATTAATTAATTAGTGATTTAGTCGAAGCAATTTTTTATCATAATATGTACTTCAACATGCATTTTCCTATATTTTAATTAATTCACTACATTTAAAATACTTGATTAAAATACTGCTCATAAGCATAATAATATGTAATATTGTTGTTAATTTTTTAAAGCTGTGGAATACCTACCACGGCCGGCTAATTCTAGTATTTTAAATGCGAAAGTGTGTCTGTCTGTCTGCTACACTTTCACGGCCCATCTGTTCTACTGATTTTGATGAAATTTGGCAAAGGGATAGTTTGAATCCCGGGGAAGGACATGTGCTGCAGCCTGCATGTGCCGGAAAGTTAAGAAGAATCCGTGGGAATCAAAAACTTAACCCACGCGGACGAAGTCGCGGGCTTCATCTAGTATTATCTATAAGTACAAAAAGTTTTTCATTTTAATTTAGCTTTATTCTTAGCTATTAATTGGCTCTCCTAAATTAGACGAAGCCCACCACAATGCCCGGGCCGATTAAGGGTTTTGAAAATTCAATGGGAAGTTTTTGATTTACCAGGATAAAATGTAACTACCTAGCCTGTGTACAGGATAAATCTCTCTTTATTTAGTATTCAAGAACAAGATACAAAAAAAATCCTAAATCACTATTTTTAAGGAGTTATGTACCCTACAGCATCAGGGTTGAGGAGTTGGGACTCAGAGTTGTATTGTATACACGTGAATTCACCATCAAAATTTCCTAACTCCCTAGTTTTGAGGATTTCATGTAGTACGGTACACCTACAGCATCAGGATTGAGGATTTGGAAACAGAATTTTTTATGGGACCACATCGGGAGCTTCCTCTAACCACTGAAACAAAAATTTTTCAAATCGGTTTAGAAACCAGAGAATATGCACCGACATACATTATTTAAAAAAAAACATACGCGCCGAATTACTTAGATACTACTTACGCGAAAAAGTAACACAGACAGAGAGAGACTCTATCGCAATTATAATATCACTAGATGAAGCGGCTAGATAATCTGTTTTTTTTATATTCCCGTGGGCGTTTTTAAATTTTCCAATTTAAAAAGTATGTTAACCAAGACACAAGTTACCTCAAGATCGCTTCAGCTGTTTAGCCGTAGACTAACAAACAAATAGACATACACATTTTCGCATTTATAAATTGCGATGATGCCCGCGACTTCCGCCGCATGGATTAAGACCTTCTCCGTGTTACAAACTATCTCTGTACCAAATTTCATCAAATTTGGCTGAAAACAATCAATATAAGTATGGATATTGGGTCATATCAAGTATGGATTAAGTAGATGGCCTTTTTAACGCAGCGCGTGATGAGAATATTTTCTCGTTTGAACAACAACTTAGGAAAACTTTCCTATAAAAAGGCCTAAATCTTGTTATTATTTTTAAGGCTTTTCTCTGAAGGCTAAATAGCTTGATTCCTAATCTTCCTAAGATCTATGGTTGGACCAGTAGAATCCACTGGGATTCTACTGGTCCAACCATATTCCTCCAAGCGGGTGTTGTGCTCGGGGATACTGATCCCCGAGCACAACACCCGCTTGGAGGATGATCTGCATCCTATTGTTACGGTCGAGCTATATCACCTCCCGATGCTCCCGTACAACCGGTACGTTCGTGCCGGTAGGGTGATAACTAGCACAGTAAACAGATACAACCAGTATGGAAACTACCTAAAAACGTTCGAAACAGCTCACTCACACAAACGTGCGCATCGAACATGCGATGACGCGGCAGTCTGCACTCACTACTGACGGCACTGCGACGAGCGCTTGGGATCTCGTCGATGCGCACGTTTGTGTAAGTGAGCCTGTTTCGAACGTTTCTAAGTAGTTTCCATACTGGTTGCATCTGTTTACTGTGTAACTAGTCACGGCCGAAGCCTCCTACCAGACGACAGACCAAAGATATCCGAATTCACAAATTAATTCTGTACAAATAGGATATTTACCTACATCAACGTCAATGGTATTTCTGGCAATAATATTAGGTACTATTGAATTGAATATATTCAATATTCATAGTCTTAAACAAATTGTACTAAATAACATTATATTTGACTTTTATCAATTCACATTTCTCAGCTGAGCTGAAACGGTCGAGTATCAATATTTCGGTATCGGCGTCTAAACGGCGAAAGAGATTTGTCATAACTGTTATCTGACAAACGATATTGAGACCTGAAAACAGCGGTTCCCAAATATGTCGAACACATAGGCTACTTTTTATCCCGGAAAATTAAAGAATTGCTGCGGGGACCAAAAATCCTCAAATCACGTGGACAAAGTCGCGGGCATCAGCTAGTATGAATAATATTTTTTCATCATGCATAATATTATGTACCACGTAGCTATTTGCATTTTTTTAAATAGATGTCTGAAACTTTTAAAAAGTGCTCCCTATTAAACCCATTTCATTATGCCCATGTCAAACGAAATTGCTAGAGTAATTATTATGCTAAAGCTCTTATTTACAAAACCGATTTATTTGGAATTTTACGATTTCTAATTTGGGACAAATTGATGTGTGACATCATGTTACAAAATGCGAATTAAGCGAATTTCTGTGAAACTGACATCCACGCCGATGAATAATTCGTACATAATTTATTATTATGAATTTCTTTTTCTAACTGCCTCGTTGGTCTAGTGTGTAGCGTGTTCGACTGCGGCCGACAAGGTCCCGGGTCCGGGCCATAATCAAATATTGGGTTTTTCTGACACATATTTTTTTGTAATTAATACTAATTAATAATTAATTGTTTATGATAGAGAAAAACGGTGAGTAAGCCCCACATGCACAAGGACTTTTAAATTGATTTAGTTAAATATTTTAATACTGTCGCTTTTTGGCGATTATGCATTTGCCAAAAAGGGACAGCGTTACAAAATTTACCTAAATCAGTTTAAAGGTCCTTGTGCAAGCGGCGCTAAAAGTACTAAATATTTTAAATTACAAACAAAGTTTGAGAGCCTCTGCGTCAGACTAATAATATCGAGAATGTTGTTTGAGATAGGATGCTGCGTGAGACATCTCTGTGATTTACGTGTACAACTGTGGAAAATTCGTACGACTTTTTTAACGCGTCGAACCCACGGACAACGGTCCAGAGTTCCGCGTTTCACATAGGTAATTTAAGTTTTAAAATACAGTATTTTCATTAAATGGGAAATTAACTATCATATACAATATCAACATGTACAACCACTGGATCTTAAAATTTAAGTAGGTATAGACACTTATTCTGAAAAGGTTTTTCAGATATTCCGTCAGGTAAGACAGGCCGAAGAATATTTGATAGTAATTAAGTACAGGTATATCCTGAGACATCCTGCGGCTTAAGACCAGATGTTGTCCTAATAAATAAAACTAGAAAAAAAAGTAAGTTATGGGCCCATTACTCTGATCACAAAACAAGGAATCTGCTTATTAGGTATCTGTGGGCATACTACCATCGCTTTTTTAATATCGTTGACGTTCGTGTTTTAAAATTATAATCCTTATTTTAAGGGCCTCAAGGTACGTGATATAAAGCTGTCATATTGAAATAATACTGCTTTAATCTTTTGCTTTTTGATATTTTATGCTAATTGACAGCCGTCACGTCAAAAGTTATTGCGAAAGGCAGCTATATGTCTAAAAGCAACCCTGTGGACTGCTACTGGAAACTTGTGTTAAGTTAGAACTAGGCTTTTAGGATTTAGACCGTCAGCAGTAAGATTGACACCTTATTTACAACTGTAGGGGAATTCACACGAATTCCCAACAACCCCTCCACCTAATGCGCTTTTACTTTTGGGTGTAGTTTTTGATAAATGCTTTTTTTCGGAACATTTATCTAAGAACGCAGGGCTGATTGAATTCTGCAGAAACTGCACAATCTGGAGGATTTACGAGTGTTTATTTAAAATAATACGATGCAGCTAGTTTTAAGTAAGTACGTAAACGTATAATTTACTGAATTTGTGAACTGTTATAAAAGAATTAAATGACAATTTATTATAATACTCAAAAGCGTTTTACGTTAAATAATATTGCTTTTTTTCATGTTTTTTATTTGGTTTTTGGAAAAGTTCTCTTCCTTCTTCGTTCTCCATTCTTCTTTGCCATCATGATTTGGTATCAGAACGTGACGTTTTTCGCGGAGGTATTCAGCTCATTCGAGGAATCGCCACTTCTCTTCTTAAGTAGTTAAAATTTAAGAAATTAACTGTCAAAATTTTTAATTTTTACAATATTGTCAAATTTGTTTTGCTGGTCCACCGCAAGGATGACCTTTTCGTCCTCTGACGCCTTCTACTTTCTCTTTATCTTTGGACAACACAACTGTTTTGTCTTGTCACAACTGTACTGTCCTTTACATTCATCTAGGGCTTTATTTAGTAGGTTTACCAGGCAACTACCACGGCTTCTTACCACCGATGTATAAGGCCGTAGGTAACACAAAGTAGAGGTAAGGTTTAGAGACTAGGTAGATAAAATAGAAGTAGGTATAAAACTTGAACTCTCTATTTTATATTTTAATTATTTCCGTCTTAGTCGGCGATCTCATTTTGAACTTAGAAGAGCAAGTTTTTTTTTATTTTTTTATCCACTACAAGTTAGCCCTTGACTGCGATCTCACCTGATGGTAAGTGATGATGCAGTCTAAGATGGTAGCGGGCTAACCTGTTAGGGGCATGGCAGTTATATTAAACCCATACCCCTTCGGTTTCTACACGGCATCATACCGGAACGCTAAATCGCTTGGCGGCACGTCTTTGCCGGTAGGGTTGTAACTAGCCACGGCCAAAGCCTCCCACCAGGCCAGACCAGGGAAAATTCAGAAATTATAAATTCCCAAATTGACCCTGCCGGGGATCGAACCCGGGACCTCCGCACGCTAAGGCAATAGCGCTACACACTGCGCCACGGAGGTCGTCAAGTTATTTCATGGGATACAGATGTGACAAAAATCGAACCAAAAGAAGCCAATAGACTAACTATTTAGGGTTTCAGCACACTAGTGGCAAAGAAATGAGATGTCGTGGGGTGAATACGGAACAACTCAATAATAAAACTACTTCGATGGTTTGATTCGGTTTAAAGTCTATACATCTCAATTGAAAGTTACGTTAGTGTGTCGATAAATAAATCTCCCAAGAAGTTAATAGCCGCTCCCGACCGGACGTGCCGGCATCTATTGCAACCATAAATACACACAATTGAGCTGGACTAGGGTTCATGCGGTCATTGTGTACCAGATAGCACCGTTGGATGAATACTAAGTAAAGACTGTACTTCTTCGGATTTGTTCACTTTCTTGTAATGGTTACTCATATTTTCATCTTACCAGAAGTGAGCAGTTCCAGGCATCACGTACCGGCGTTTACTGTACCCAATGTCTTCGTTGTCGTCAGTCAAAAGGCTTGTAGGGGCTTTAGCAGTCCACAAACTGCTGTCTTGTACCGCCTGTCCCGCTAATCTCTCAGTGGCTATCAAGAAATGAAAGTTATGAAATACAAATCTTCAATGGATAAACAATATAATAAGTGGCTTTAAGTTTTTGATAGTTAGCTGAGTTAGAGAATAGGGCAGCTAGACCCAGCGGTTTTCTTCCATTCGCTTGATATCGCCCATCACACTGACGTAACATAAGAGACACCTGTATAGTGCATGTCCTACATCTAAAAAAATTCTACATCAATGCCTACATGTAATAAATAAATGGAACTATAGTGGAAAGTTCCATTATTCGCCATTATGTCGGACCACGACACCTTCAGCTTCGCGACTTGTCAATATGTTAGTTTGGTTCTCCTACGGCACTTCTCAGTTCTGTAACATTACGTATTCGAATTGATCACTTGACCAATTTACCCGGCAGAATCGCTCGTTGCGTAAGAATGACCGCGTTTAGCCAACATAACTCATAATGTCCAATGTTTTCAGAACAATATAGCGCTAACAATAGGGCCTTGTTAAAATGTTTGAAGGCGGTCCGAACTTTTCTAAGAGGCATTCCAGAAGTGAAAAACTGCCGTTGTCCGTATTTTATTATTAAACCAAAAAAGGGGATATCCATCAAAAATATATTAGGGGAGTGACATGGCCTAAAAACTAACAGTTAAGGCGAAATTAATTATTATTCATCACGGAGACTGGGGGTGTTAACAGAATTAGCCTAAATTAAGTGCAATTATACCAACATTTTGACTAGGAGACTGTTCATTTATTAGGCGAGGAGTTCTAGGGGTTTGAGGGTAGACAAGGTTATCTAATAACTTGTTTTATTCGGGTGGTAAAGGGGTTAGAATTATTCACGAATTTATTGATTTGTATGTTTCTTTTATTTATCTACTTCGTATTCTTCATTGCTGGGGATTGTGACCGCTTTTATAATACAAGTTAGTCAGTCAGACCTTGACTGTGATCCCACTGGGTGGTAAGTGATGACGCAGTCTAAGATGGTAGCGGGATCATCTTGTAGGGGAATAGCAGGTTTATTATACCCATAATTATTGGCTTCTACGCGGCATCGTACCGGAACGCTTAATCGCTTGGTGGCACGTCTTTGCCAGTAGCGTGGTAAATAGTCACGGACGAAGCCTCCCACCAGGCCAGACTAGGGAAAACTCTGAAATACTAAATTCCCAAATTGACCCTCCGGCTCCAAACCTGGGACCTCAGAGTCAAGACAACAGCACTCAATACTGGGCCAGGGAGGTCTTCAAAAGTACCTAAGGAGGTATTGATAAAGGAGGTATTGTAGGTAAAGGCTAACTAAAGTTCCCAAAAGAAGCCATAAAGTAGCAAATTCAAATCAGAGGAAACATTTTACTTTACTTCAAAGTTTTTGTCTGGACAATTTAATTTTACGTACTCACTTACACGGGATTTCGTGTGCATCCAACTTTAACATGAAAAAGTTTGTACCTAACTGAAATATTGTCTATGCTCTGTGAAATTCACCATTTTTGTTCGTAACCTACTTTTTAAAGTAATGTGTATATATCTAATCACGGCTGAACGGATTATGTTGCAAACAGATAGATAGGTATTAGTTTTTGGAGCGAATTTGTCTTTAGTACAAACTCTAAAAATATATTGACAAAATTAATGATAGTTTCTGTTATAGATTATAAAACATGTGTGTAGGTTAGGTACCTACTATTGATTACTTAATCCAAATTATAATAAGTAAAAATTCTTCATAAAATGTTCATAAATTTACTTCTTTAAGTACAAAAAACAAATTGTATGATGAGCGTTCGCGCATCGTTCCTCTGAATTCAAAATTTTTACAGTTGTTTTGTTGGCACTTGCGTGAAGTTATATTATAGTACTAGACGATGCCCCCGATTTTGTTCACGTGGATGTTTGATTTTTACAGATCCCTTCGATGTTCTGGGATAAAAAGTAGCCTGCGTGGTGAACACTATCTATAGAAATCAGTTGATAGTTATAATTCATAATTCATAATAATGATGGGCCATTAAATGGTGTCAGACAGACAGACGGAAAAACTTCCTGCGTTGTATAAGCTTAATTTATTTCCAACTTGACTGCAATTACACTGTGGTTACCGATGATGCAGTCTAAGATGTTACAGTACAGTCTAAGAAGGTAGCGGGCTAACGCATTATTTTATTAGTATTTCTATAAAAACAATGGGGATTTTATTACAAGTACTTAATACTTCGTCTAATTAGTTGAATAGATATATTTAAATATATTATAGATATAAAGGAGAACATATATTTTTATATAATCTATTAGTATAGATATTATACCTAATTAATATGGATATTATAAATGCGAAAGTTTGGATGGATGGATGGATGTATGTATGGATATTGGATGAATGGATGTTTGTTACCCAATCACGCCAAAAAGGCTTTGCATGAAATTTGGCAGAGATAGATTATAGTCTGGAATAGAACGTAAGCTTTTTATCCAGGAAGGAAATCCCGCGGGAACCAAAAAACCTTAATCCACGCGGACGAAGTCGCGGGCATCCGCTAGTGTAGGATATAGAAAACCATCTATCAAATGTATTTCATGACCGACCTCAAATAAATCCAATGCGCATGCTGAAAGAATAAGCCGGGAAGTTGAAACAGAATCTAAATTGGTTTTGTTTGATTTTAAAACAACATATTTCTAGACCGGGCGTGGCTGAAAAGTGAAAACTATCTAGCTAGATATTGAATTGTGAAAGATTTATAGCCTACTCGGACTACTTTTGTAATGCGCGTAATGTATTTAAGAGTTTATAATAATTCATAATGTAAGTGAATGTAATTTGCGTAGGTATTAAGACCAATAGGTAAACGAGTACGTACGAGTCATAATCATTTGACGACCTCCGTGGCGCAGTGTGTAGCGCTGTTGCCTTAACGTGCGGAGGTCCTGGGTTCGATCCCCGGCAGGGTCAATTTGGGAGTTTATAATTTCTGAATTTCCCCTGGTCTGGCGTGGTGGGAGGCTTCGGCCGTGGCTAGTTACAACCCTACGGGCAAAAACGTGCTGCCAAGCGATTTAGCGTTCCGGTACGATGCCGTGTAGAAACCGAAGGGGTATGGGTTTAATATTAACTGCCATGCCCCCAACAGGTTAGCCCGCTACCATCTCAGACTGCATCATCACTTACCATCAGGTGAGATCGCAGTCAAGGGCTAGCGTGTAGTGGATAAAAAAAATGTTCATATCTCATAATCTCATTGGATTAATTTTTTAATATAATATTATTCCTAATGTACTAAGTAAAATAAGTACTTACGTTAAATATTTGCATGCTAAATCTATACTTATATTATAAATGCGAAAGTGAGTCTGTCTGTCCGTCTGTCTGTCTGTCTGTCTGTCTGTTTGTCTGCTACGCTATCACGGCCCATCTGTTCCACCGATTTTGTTGAAATTTGGTATAGGGATAGTTTAAATCCCAGGGAAGGATCCCATCCCTTCCAAGGAAGACAGATGGGCCGTGACATAGGCTACTTTTTTTCTCTAAAAATTAAAGTGTTTCCGTGGGAATCAAGAAACTTTAATCCACGCGGACGAAGTCGCGGGCGTCATCCAGTATAGAATATGAAGAGCGCCTTAACATTGTAAACATCTGTACATATTAGTATTCAGCAAATAAATTTCTTTTTTTCTAGGTAAGCAAGCTAACAAGTAACAAATCGTTTGAAGCTTCGAATATCCATACTTCCAAACTCCATACTAATATTATAAATCCCAAAGTGTGTCTGTCGGTATGTCTGCTATACTTTAACGGTCCATATTTTCAAGAAATAGGCATTTTAATCGCGGAATCACATCTAGTTGGTCCGGTCAGTCCAACCGGTCATTTCGGCAAAGACGTGCCGCCAAACGATTTAGCGGTCCGGTACGATGCCGTGTAGAAACCGAAGGGGTAACCATCTTAGACTGCATCATCACTTACCATCAGGTGTGATCGCAGTCAAGGGCTAGCTTGTAGTGGTCAGTAATTTTTATTCAAAGGTATATTATACTTACAAACATAATATTATGTTCGTTCAGGTATCTCCACTCAAATTAACAGCCAATATCGGTTCAGTCGTTGTTACGTGAATATGTAACAAACATCCAAATAAACAAACTTTCGCTTTATATCTTTTTGTATAGTGTCTATCTGAAGAGTCTAAACTTTTGACGGGTTACATAATTTGCATCTGGAAGGCGGACGGATTTTTCCAGGAAGCAAAGCCTAAATCCCAGCAGTAAACTAGTTTGTATGGAAATGTCCATGGAAATAACTTTTCAGGAAATCTAACTAAATTTCCTGAAAACTCCGTAGCAATGTTTTGTTTTTCTGAGATAAAAGATTCCAATGTAGTGCAGCTAGTCTGTTCCAATATTGGTTATCCTGTCTCCAGATACTAAACTTATATATTTACTAGATGATGCCCACGTCTTTGTTCGCGTTTGGATCGAGCACGGTTAATTCGGGAATTTCATCTCTGGTTTGGTGGGAGGTATCGGCCGTGACTAGTTACCATTACCACCCTAATGGTAAAGACGTATCGCCAAAGGATTTAGCGTTCCCGTACGACGCCGTGTATAGAAATCGATTAGAGGTTTGTATTTTATAACTTTACCCCTAACAGGTTAGCTCGCTACCATCTTAGACGGTATCCACTCATCATCAGGTGAGATCGCAGTCAAGGGTAACTTGTAGTGGAATAATAAAAAAAAAAAGGCGCCGGAACCGTTGTCGCTCTGAGGCCTAACTCCCAACGCTTAAAGAAAAACTTAAGTAATATTACACAAAATGACAGTTGATGTCATGTACCTTGACGTTCCTAAATTAAGGATTATAATTCTAAAACACGATAGTCAACAATAATGAAACAATATAGCTTTAAACGCTAAGAGTATGGCCCCTGATTGTCCTTATGCCGCTGTCATCGCCATGTCATCGCAACAAATGTCCAAATAAAACTCTTTTATCAAATAAAAGGTATGTATTTGTGCTCTTCAGATTGCACAGAAAATCTGACCGTATTTTACGCTCAAAGCCAGAATTTTCGTCTGAAAAAAATATATTGAAGAGCTTGCGCTACTGGAAATCTCATTTAATCATGAAAATCTCTGGTAAAAATTTCTTTTTAATTTTTTTGCAATAAAATGAAACTACATAAACCTATCTGCTTTATGCCGTAAGTTAAGTTTCGGGAAATTTCTATTTATTGTTAATTTTTTTCAAAATAATTATTAAATTTCGCAAAAACTGAACGATTTTGTTTTCCGTATACTTATTTAATATTTCTAGTATGCAGATAGCTTTTTGAAGCCTCTTATTAGTAGGCATAGATGATAGACCGTTGATTATTATTAAACACGTCTGTATTTTCTGCCACGTATTACTTAAGTACCTTTGAGGCCAGCCATACACGGACAGCTTGACCCAGTCAGGATGGACTGCTTCAAGCTGCGACTGCATAGTGTACTTCAGTCTTCTGTACACACATACATGGAACCGCTCGAGCAGTTGCGGCTGTTTCGAGCGGTTGGTAGCAGTTATCAATGGTAGTTTCAAGCAACTGCAAGAGCGGTCCGTGTATGTTGATCGCTGGCTAACTGCTCGAGCAGTCGTCCGTGTATGGCCGGCCTTAGGGAAGAGTGGATCTAGCCATCTTCTTGGCAAGCGCGCACCAACTTCTACCTCATAATGATTGTCTGTAATTAAAAAAATTGGCAGTTATATGGACTGCTGATAGAAGTGAAAACTAAATCCATTCAATTTTACTTCACATTAACATTTGAGTTTCGGACTGGAAAACGTAGAAAAAGGTATTATATTAGCAACAACTGCAGTCAATTAAGCACCTTAGAACTAATACATAAAGCTACATTACGATTGGAAAATATTATTTTTTAAGACGTTCTGTCATCAGAAAAAACGTAGGAATAACCTTTCAATCCAAAATAATAAGTCGTTTAAAAATATGTAAAAAAATATTCATTATAAATTAAACCTTAAAAATAAGGAATTAAAGTTTAATTTCGAATGTAGATTATTTACAGTAACAACGCGAGCTTGTCGCTGTTCGCGAGCATGTCGGTCACGGTCACGCGAATCCAAAATTTTACCCCCTACCAAAACGTGCTCAACGCGGCAAAAGAAGGCACTTCAAAAACATTATTTTTTTATTTATATTTTTATTTTTATTGAATTATTTTTAGATTTCATAGCAAACTAGCTGATACCCGCGACTTCGTCCGCGTGGAATAAGCTTTTTAATTTCCACGGGAACTCCTTAATTTTCCGGGATTAGCCTTTGTCACTCTCCTCAACTATGCCCATGCAAAACATCACGTCGATCCGTCGCTCTATGGTGTGAATGAAGGACAAACCAACAATCAAACACACTTTCGCATAGTTTATATTATTATTAGTATTAGTTCTTTATTTAAATATACAATCTGCTGGTATGGGTTTCCGCCTCTCAATATAATATTTTGTTCGAGTTTCCCCTAAACTAAACCGTAACATGAAAGCTGTAGGTGCCCAGCTGTATGGAAGCGCTTTTGTGTAATTTATATGTAACAATAGAGAGCGGACGAGAAACGTTCCGCAGAACGTATGTTAGAGCTGAAACACACGCGATACTTATATTCACAGAGTGTGTATTTCTATTGCCGCTATTACAACGAACTCAACTTCCTCGTTGGTCTAGTGCAGGGATTCCCAAATTATTTCGGGCAAGAGACCCCTTTTCGTAAATTAACTGATACCTCAGACCCAAATGGCCAAATTACTTTAAAACTCCTATTTCTAGTTTTTTTCCTATCGATACAAAATACTTACCAATTTAAAAGCTTTGCAGTTGGTCAAGTGAATAAATAGACGTAAAATTCAGTAAATATCAAGACAGTAGTGTACCTACCTAATGACTAATTATTAATACAAATTACGTAGAAATACATAGGTAGGTAATTATGTTTTGAAAAAAAAACATTAATATCTATGGTCGATATTTAGAACTCGTCGACCCCCAAAATCAGTTTTCGTTTATGTCGACCCCTGGGAAACCGATATCGACCCCCTGGGGTCAATATCGGACACTTTGGGAATCCCTGGTCTAGTGGTTTAGCATGTTCGACTGCAGCTGACGAGGTCCAGTTTTCGACTCCCGGGTCGGACCATAAATAAGTATTGGGTTTTTCTGAGAAGAAATTTTCAGTACTAGGCCGGAGTTAGGAAGTTGGCGGTGTTTCACCCCCTCGGGGAGCATGTAAAACCGTCGGTCCTGCGCCTGATCTCCCTCCGGTCATGTCGGATTTTTCGTCCCATCCCATTTGGCTGGTTTTTTATTTAACACTGACGCTAACAGAGGACTGTTATAAGTTTAACGTGTACCATTGTAGGTTTCAAAAGGACGAACCAATTTCCATTTAGTTTTTTACGGTTTGAACGGTGACTTGATCAAAATTAGTGCGTTTGAGCAGCATTGGCTGGTCAGATTTCGACGAACGACGAGCTCATTGAACAGCTGGTTTCTATAGTGATGACGGGTTGTGGGGTGTGCGGATTGTGGTCACAATTATTATCCGATTTTCAATTTTTTTTCGCCATTTTGTAGCTAAACTAATACCCTAGGATGATTTTTTAAATTTTTTCTTAAGTCGGTTTTTTTCCTGAAATATTTACAATTTAGTAAACAAACAGCCCCCAAAATCCCGACTTTGTTTTACATTTTTCATAATTCCAAAAAAGTTAAAAACCGATTTTCAAAATTCAGACCCTCACACGTGTCTCGGTAAATTCCTCTACTCTTGATACTATTCCCATCTCGATCCTCCCAAAATCCTCGGAGCTGTGGCCAAAAATACATCTCAGGCAATTTGCATCTGATAACCATTTTAAATGGCAAAATGTTTGAAAACTGCAATATTTTTGCAGAAGCTAAATTTTTAATCTCGTGTATGTTGGGCCTAGCCTACTCTTCATCTTTTAACAGTTGTTTGGAAAAATATTTTTGAAATATCCGGGTGTAGAGATTTTAAAGAAAACACAGACGGCGTTGTTTGGTCTAAGAATAGATTGAAAATTACAAACACTAATTAGTTAAGTGGTCTTCTTTCAAAGAGTTGATGCGATTGAATCTTTTTTTTGATGCTGTATTTTTAGATTTTTCCTGATTTTGTTCGAAAGACTATTCGCTCTGCCTTTTTCCTCATTGTTTAGGATCGTAGGTATGTAGCTATGTTCCAGGATGTAGGTACGTAATGTATTTATTGGGATACTAATACGGTGGATTGTCAAATGCTTCCACATACGTCAGTCAGAAAATGACGCACTATTCCTGTACCGCTTTTTTATCCTACTACAGGTTAGTCCTGGACTGCGATCTCACCTGATGGTAAGTGATGATGCAGTCTAAAATGGTAGCGGGCTAACCTGTTATGGGCATGGCAGTTATACCCATACCCCTAATAGGTTTCTACACGGCATCGTACTGGAATGCTAAATCGCTTGGCGTCTTTGCCGGTAGGATAGTAACTAGCCACAGTCGAAGCCTCCCACCAGGCACACGGGTCAATTTGGGAATTTATAATTTCTGAATTTTCCCTGGTCTGGCCTGTTGGGAGACTTCGCCCGTGGCTAGTTACCACCCTACCAGCAAAGACGTGCCGCCAAGCGATTTAGCGTTCCGGTACCATGCCGTGTATAGAAACCGAAGGGGTATGGGTTTAATATTTAACTGCCATGCCCCTAACAGGTTAGCCCGCTACCATCTTAAGACTGCATCATCACTTACCATCAGGTGAGATCGCAGTCAAGGGCTAGCTTGTAGTGGATAAAAAAAACCTCCTCCTTTTTTGGAAGTCGGTTAAAAATTGGACGTGTTTCAAGTTGTTATATTTGAATCATCAAGAAAAGTAGACTGTGCATTTCCTTTCGACGTAACAGAAGCGTGTACGTGCTAATATAATCATTAATGTTACCATTCTTATCATTGCATTTATGCATTTCCTTCCAAAAACAAATATTACAGGCCTTCAGGAGGACAATTTGCGTTAATCCTCACATTAAGGAACATTTTCCTTTGGCATTTTCAACAAATTAATACAAAAACACAATGCATTTTGGACCTTAGCCAATATGAGCTAGAGTACACTTTTTGAATTTTGGGAATAAAAAACAAATTATGTGCATCCAAAGTAGTGCTAAGTATCATTTTCGTGTGGCAATTTGTTCAAATTAGCACGTATGCACAGAGCATTTTAAACTGTATGTGTAACATATTAAGGCAGCTTTTCAGTTTTGGTGTATTGATAAACCAGCTTCAGTAATAATCTCTAGAATGCCGGTAAAGTATTCGATAAGGAGCTGCAGCTAAGTTTCTTGTTCAGCGACATAGTTAGCGATATGCGTGGAAAAGTTATGACTTACATTGCTTAAGTGTTTCCTTTCCTTTTAACTATCGAAGTAAGTATTCGAACTAGCATGTTCGAGGTATTTGAACAAAGTTTATGAAATTTATGTTGGTGTATCTTATACTTTCATTGGCGCTTCGTACTTCACTTAAAAACTGTTCCAATTAAATTTATTTTCGATTTTTGTTCTATGAGAACAGATTAATAACTGATTAATTATTTTGTTGTTTTAGTTACGGATAATGATTGTATGACTGAAATAACAAAAAATAGCCACAGAAATAGGCTTACCAATGTTAACCTTGTCATTGACACTTAAACGACCGCCATAGTAATTTTCTAATTCTTGTAATTGATCGAAATTAGTTTTTTTTATTGTGAAACTTGCGTGTTGACGACAATCATGCTGAGTGCAAAGCAATGATGAGGTCTAGGTTAGAACGCGCTTGCGTAGAAGATGCCATATTGCCAAATATATAGGTCCCGTAGGTCTTAAGTTAGTCATAAAAAAGTTACCCCTATTTGCTTCTTTAAGGGCCTAAGGACACGAACTGTAACTGTAACTGTGTAGTGTGAGCAAAAATGGAAAAGACTCTTTGTTTCGTGTTTTAATTCTGTGAAATGACTAACCATAGAGTGAACCATAACTATAGATTTAAAACAAAGATACAACCTGTCTCTGTACGAAATTTCATTAAATTTGGTTGAAAATATGGTCCGTTGAAGCGTAGCAGAAAGACAGGCAGACATACAGAGTACAGACAGACGGACAGACACATTTATATGTATAATATTAGTATGGATATGGATTTATATTATTGCATTTTAATAGTGTGATAGACGGACTGTCAAAGTGTGTATGTGCAGATATTCTGTAAGTAAACCCTTTCATTCAATACTAAAGGTATCATATTTTAATGGAAATCTCTCAAGGATTTGCATCAGTCAAATTCGAATTAGGTTCTCGTTTGAGGATCAAGGAATTCACAAATCTCTTAAATAAAATGAAGGAAAAATCCTTTTATCAGATTGAAGACGGATAGTCAAATAAGACTGATCGATTTTGTTCTTTATTTCAATTCGATTAAGATTTACTTTAAACGTACGTACCTACAATATTTGAAGGAATCTCATCCAGTTTTAAACTTTTAAATGAAAGTAAAGAAAAGTCTTGAAATTTTAATGACTTCAGGAAAAAGCATTTCTTTAAATTGGCTCGGAAGAAACGATTTTGAAGTTGATCGCTTGACTGTTCCTCAGCGTTTTCTCAATACTCAATTTGTTTATATACTAGCTGATGCCCGCGTCTTCGTCCGCGTGAATTAAGGTTTTATGGGTCCCGCGGGAACTCTTTCGTTTTCCAGGATAAATAGTAGTCTATGCACTATTTCCGACTATAATCTATCTCTGTGCCAAATTTCATCCATCCATACATCCATCCTTCCGTCAAAAGTTTCGCAAAGTTTTTAGTATAATATTAAAGTATAGTATACAGTATAGATTATTTTTATTATAATTTCATACTAGATGACGCCCGCGACTTCGTTCGCGTGGATTAAGGTTTTTGATTCCCGCGGGAACCCCATAATGTGACATACATAGTCAGGGTCTGACTCTACCACCGCGTTTGAAAAGAAGATTCTACTGAGAAGAGCTCAACAGAATCTAAAAGCAAAATGTTAGATTTAGCAGATCTAGGTACAGTTAATGTGTTATTATACAATAGGCATGATGACTGATTTTGAAAAATGGTCAGATTATGTTCGGAGGTATCTACTATTTCGAAAAAATATCTTATTTCAGCAGAAAAATAAGGTTTGGTACACGGAATAGATAAAGGGAGATTTATTTTTTCTATGGTTTGGTAGATGTAATTGGCATTTGAAATTTTAATTTTAAAATTCACGCCAAAACGTTCGGCTGTGTCATGGCGTCGTTTGTGACGTCATTATTATTTTTACCAATGTACTCTGTGCCGTGTGTGATTGTGAAAGTTCGAAAATAATTGTAACGTCATTGTCGCTTCATTGGTGTTTTAACCAATATGGCGGATTGCTGTATTTTATAGTTTTATTTTATCAAAATAAATAGCAACCTTACTCGAAATAGGAAAAAACATACGGTTTTTATAATCCATGAATCCAAATTTATTAGATAAATTAATAATTGCATTGATTCTTTGTTACTGTCATCATGCCTATTCTGTAGGGCACTGGACGCAAAGTTGATTACCTACTACCATTGAATTATATGTACACATAATACCTCAATGCCTACTACCTACCATACAACTTGGTATGATTATAATAATTCCAGAGGACCTCAAACTAACTGTGTCTATGTAACTTTTCAGTTTAAAGTTACCTACGTCAAGTAACTAATATTTAGGTAATCTGTGCTGTATTTGCTTTACCGTAAATACATCTATCCTTTGGAATATACGAGCAAACTTTGACATTAACAGCACCAACTATACAAGTTCTTAATTCGACATCAGTGACGAAATGGTTTAGGTAATTTTTTTTAGTACCTACATTTATTGAAAATAATACAATAGAACTTAATGCTAGCTAGCCTAACCTAATTACTATATATTTAGGTATCATACTAATATTTGCGAAAGCGTGTTTGTTTGTTTGTCCTTCAATCACGGCGCAAGGGAGTAACGGATCGACGTGATTTTTTGCCTTGGGTATAGTTGAGGACCTGGAGAGTGATATAGGCAAATTTTTATACCGGAAAACTAAGGAATTCCCGTGGGAATCAAAAAAGCTTAATACACGCGGATGAAGTCACGGGCATCAGCTATATTCAGTGAGCGCTTTTAGGGTTCCGTACCAAAATGGTAAAATGGAACCCTTATGGTGCGACTTTCTCCGTCTGTCTGTCCGTCCGTCCGGAGTTTACCAATCGAAAAATCTGAAATAATTATGGTCAATAGGAATTTATGTATATTTTACAGGAAAACTATAGCCAATGCTCTAACTAGCATAGTTTTTTTGATATTAACAGTAAACCTCTACAAACAAAGTTAGTTTTGCGGTTCATTAACAAAGGTAATTATTACCGTTTTACATCTTTGGTCGTTACAGTTTTAGTCGTGTTACATATAATCCATCATCAGAATTGCTTAAAAAATACTTTTCAGTCATCATAAGCAATTGTGGCTAAGATTTTAAATGAAAATCCCTCATACTTATAGGGTTAAACGCAAGTTCTTCTAAGTACTCGTCGTCAAATAAACATATTGGTTTTTGCCTGATTGTTTTGCTTCAGTACCTACTTCTTGAGTACGGAACCCTCGGTGCGCGAGTCCGACTCGCAGTTGGCCGGTTTTTTTTTCTTTTTCTTGTTTCTGTACTTAAAACGGTTTCGCCTGATTAATATCAATAAAACTTATCAAGCTTGTACCTACGCATGTATACCTACTAAAAAGCTAGAAAAAGCTTTGCGTTGACGGAGTATTTTGTTCCTTGTATTTCTCAATTCAATTTTTTCCTCCCGACATATTTCAATACTCATAAAAAGTGTTGTGACCGGGAGTTCGGGACGGATTTGCAATTTGCATCAGCCAAACGCTATTATTGGATTCTTCTTTCACAGGATCAATCGATTCTGGCACTCATCATATACACTGGCAGATGGCTAGGAATTTGTAAGCTAAATTCTTGCAGATAATGCTGGGTTCCGACTGAACAATATGAAATTAATAATTTTACTATTAGCGAGATCTTTCTATAGGCTATTGAACATTTATATGCTATTGAATATTAGACGGTATTCATCATTATCGTCTGTTTAATCGATAGATGCCCACTTCTGAACTTTCTAATATGGATTGTAGAAATCCCCTCATGATATTATGATGATCACGTGGGGATTTCTGCAAGTTTATATGTAAGCATAGCACGAGCATAGTCCACTGCGGATCTCGAGGTCCTGGGTTCGATTCCCGGTCGGGAATTTGGCACAGGGATAGATGATTGTCTGGAATAACACTTTTTATCCCGGAAAATTAAAGAGTTCCCGCAGGAAGCGAAAAACCTCAATCCACGCGGACGAGGTCGCGGGCATCAGCTAGTTTATAATATAAGAAGTATAAGATATAGAAGTATACTCAAACTCAAACTCAAACTCAAAGAACGTTTATTCAATTTAGGTAGGTATACTACACTTATTGACGTTCGGTTATTTGTAACATATACGATTAACAATATAATGGTGATAACGACAGTACGACATCTTAAACTAAAGCTACGAGGGTTCTAAACGCGCCCTGGTCTGAGAAGAGCCCACAACAAACTCAGCCGGGTCTTTTTTTTTTTTTCATTATCACCATTTCACAATCATCTTAAAACTAAGGAACTATCAGGGCCATTAGAGAAAATCATTGCCAAGCTTCCTTGTCATTTAAATAATCCTTTACATGGTAATAAGATTTTTTAATGAGTTTACGTTTTACATTAACTTTGAACTTATTCAGAGACATCTTCAACATGTCTTCTGGGAGCTTATTGTAGAAGCGGACACTGTTTCCAACAAATGAATTGCTAATTTTACTAAGCCTAGAAGCAGGCATTACAAGCTTATTTTTATTTCTAGTATTGAAATTATGACAATCACTTTTCTTCTTGAATTTATCAATGTGTTTATGCATGTATACTAAATTTTCAAATATATATTGATTGTGCACTGTCATAATATTAATTTCTTTAAATTTATCTCTTAGTGACTCTCTTGGTCCCATATTATATATGGCTCGAACAGCCCTCTTCTGCAGCACAAAAACAGAATTAATATCAGCAGCATTACCCCATAATAATATACCATATGACATAACGCTGTGAAAGTAACCAAAATAAACTAATCTCGCCGTTTCTATATCTGTCAACTGGCGAATCTTTTTAACCGCGTATGCAGCAGAACTAAGCCTGTTCGATAAGTCATCTATGTGATGGCCCCATTGGAGTCTATAGATGTCTATATAGCTCTAATTATTTTACAAAAATCAGAAAGTCATTTCAGAAAAAAAATCAGAAATTTTAACTACTACGTAGTTAAAATTTCTGATTTTTCTCTCAATAATGAAGTACCTACGTAATAGCATCCTATAAAGACTATGCTAAATCTAGCATTTGTGCTCTTTTTCCCAATTATCTACGTCCCAATTCCCATAAAGCAGTATATCAAAGATCGCTTACATTTCCTCAGTAGATTCCCTTTATCTAGCTTTATGGCTCCCAAAACGGTCATAAATTTGAGTTGCCAATTTGTAACACTCAATATTCCTTCGTGTGTTTAACTGATAAGTGACTATTGCCGCAAAGCTATAGAAACTACATAGTTCCACTAATTGGTAACCTCTACAGCCCATTGCCGTCCCACTGCTGGGCACAGGCCTCCACTCTCATAGGAGAGAGGGAATTAGAGCTTAGACCCACCACGCTGCTCCAATACGGGTTGGCGGGCTTTAACGACTATTATCATGTTAGTGATAGTAGCCGGTACCGCCGGCTTAACGTGCTCTCCGAGGCACGGGGGTGAAACACCGCCAACTTCCTAACTCCGGGCTAGTACTAAGAATTTTTAGTCAGAACACCCAAATACTTAATTATGGCCCGACCCGGGACTCGAACCCGGGACCTCGTTTGCCGCAGTCGGACATGCTAACCACTAGACCAACGAGGCAGTCATCATTGGTAACCATCAAATTTAATAGGGTTTATGGTAAATACATTAAATACTCGTACAAAGCTTTGAAGAATGTAAAAACAGATAGTGTACGTGCCTTACTTCTATTTACTTACTATGTACTCTGTATCTCATAAACCGTAATAGGTAGAAGTTGAAATTTTTATAGAATGTGTATTCTATTGCTGCTTTAACAAATAATAAAAATAATATAAGGAAACGTTATTTTGAGCTCTCTTCTCTTGTTTCTTTTACGAAAGTATTCAAAAAGCTGCACATAGTGTTCAATAGATCTATGTCGTTGATGTACGAACATACGATGGTACGGAACGCTGCATAATTATGTCCAAGTTGAGTCCGACTCGCCTTGGCCGGTTTCTTTCAGTTAACCCTGCATGAAATAGTTGAATAATTCGAATTTGTTGAAAAAGATCGGTTATTTTATTAGTTCGTCGACACAATTCATCGGCCTTTGGATTAGCTTCTACCACTAAAATAGTCTAACCAATAAAATGTTTATGTGGTTACGATAGGGCATCGTAGACTAGATAAGACAAAAAGCTGATTGCATATTAGAGAAGAGCCGCTCGCGCACATTACGCATACGTGCAGAAAATGCGAGGAATCCTCAAGACTTATTCCTTACCTTATTTCAGGAAGTAAATGCAATGGATACAGAATATGCATAGAACTCTTTAACAACAGTGCGGTTTCCAACATTATATTAGGTATTTAGTATTGAAGTTAACAAAGAAAGAAAAAGTGATAATCATACTAATATTATAAATGCGAAAGTGTGTTTGTTTGTTGGTTTGTCCTTCAATCACGCCGCAACGAAGCAACGGATCGACCTGATTTTTGGCATCGGTATAGTTGAGGACCTGGAGAGTGACATAGGCTACTTTTTATCCCGGTAAATTGAGGAGTTCCTGTGGGAATTCAAAAACTTATTCCACGCGGACGATGTCGCGGGCATCAGCTAGTTTGATATAAAAATACTTTTTAAGCATATTAAGCAATTGCGATGCTGCAAATGTTCATAGGCAGGTAAGCAGGTTATAATCACTTAACATCAAGTAACCCGCCTGCTCCTATGCTCTATATACATAAATAAATAAAAATAATCAGCAGTGTCAGAAAACAACCGTCAAAGCCGAGCTGAAAACGATTTAGCGTTCCGGTACGTTGCCGCGCAGAAACCATTCAGGAATATGAGTATAATAAAGGGTTATGCTTTAAGTATATTCCAGGCGAGCCTGCTTCCATGAACCACTGAACAGATTATGACAAAATTTACTCAGAGGTAGTTTAGCCATTATGTTTATTACGTCTGGCGCGGTCTGTGCATTTATAATCTGCTAACAGTTTTATAAAACCATTATTTTGAAGTAGGAAATCAATGGTACGTAAACAGACACACAGAGGCGCGGCGTGCGTTAGGTTTTGGTACCACCTATTAGTATACCTACCTATTAGGTTTTATTTGAGGGCTAAAAGTGAAACAGCTGGGGATTTTTATTATTATTATTAGGACTTTATTTATTTCCTTACCTTTAACATTATTTTTATTATTACTAAACTTAACTATGAAGCGCTGGCACTGGAAAGCGCAGCGTTGGCAGACCCCCTACTCGCTGGACGGACGACCTCAGGCGAGTTGCAGGGGGTCGCTGGTTCCAGGCGGCGCAAGACCGCGACGTGTGGAAATCCTTGCAAGAGGCCTATGTCCAGCAGTGGACGTCTGTCGGTTGATGATGATGAAACTTAACTATTACAATTCGCTTAACTTAATGTTAGTACTGTTAGCATATTTTAATATTGTATTTTTTTGTGAGTAATGTTAGTGAGTGTTAGAAATAATTAATTAAATATAGGTATATTTAAGTGTATTAAATTTCCATCGGTATCAGATAAGGATCCCTAATTGGGTATAGGCCTCCCTCAGTTTCTGCCATTTATTTCTGTCCTTTGCTTTTTCCATCCATTCTTTTTCGGCTACGGATATCAAATCATCACTCCCTCGTGACGTTCTTAAACGTCTTTTCCCTGTTCCTAGGGATGGACCTTCCAAAATACGTTTTATTTATTAATTTTTACAAAACGAATAAAATCTGAGAAAAACCTCGTTTCATAAACAAGCCAAAAATATGTTTTACCAAAAAATACCATTGCTTTTCATTGGCACAAAGTCACTGGTGTATGCAACCCAATAAAATATCATCACTCATTGTCCTCATACTTCGAGCATAAGTAGCTGTCTCCTTCATAAAAAACCCATAGTTAGCAATCGTACAGCATACCCTAACTCCAAGTCACCACCCTTAACATAGTTTAGCAATACCACAGCAATACTGTTTATTTAACTAAATGAGGGCACATAATGTTGTGTCATTACTAAACACCAGTTCCGTGATTCACATAGGTCCGTTTTAGGATATACCTTAATGATCAATAAACTAATAACTTATTTTGACAGCCATTATTTAATTTGTTGTTTAGTTTAATGCTAAATAAGATTTTTCTGCAACTTATCTCTTACACTATGACGAAGATTTGAAGCAAAATAAAGTTCTTTATAGTGCAATGTTCGGAACAGACCATTTGTCGTTTAAAGACACTATAAAATACTTAATTAACTTTTTTTTATTGTCTGACTGAGTCGTTTCTTGATATCGAGTTTGTTACGAGCTATCGTCGTGTTTTACAATATAATAAGGACTGAATTTGTGTATAATTGCGCTGAATTATTTATTTTTAATTTGATTTACAACTGGATAAAATAGTTATAATGACTTTCCACACTTTTAAGAAATTTAAAGAGAACCCTGAGTCATGCATGCACCTTACGATGTTTATGTTTACAGTTGTGTACCTAATATTAATTTATAAAAAAAAAAATTAAAAAAAAAAAAATTTCACTAAAGTAATGAAAATGGTACAGAACAGCAAACATATTGCAACAGTATGTTGCAATCATTGTAATATGAGCAAGAATATAAAGTTCAGAAATTACATTCCATGATGCAAAGAGAATTTTCACAACCGTAAACTGATGTCGAACAAGTTTAAACTCTGTGTTGTAGGAAATAAAGATAGCTATTGTGTGTAATTTTCTTTATATCAAGTGTGCTGCCGGTGCATTATTGGTGGTATGCTGAAACTTTCATGCGAATGCGAGAGTTCTCGGAAATTTTAAGATTTTATGCAGACCGCATTTAGACTGCAAGTTGCAGTTAGAATACTGTTTTAGTGCAGTTGACTTAACTGCTTCGCAACCGTCGACTAGACTGACTGCAGTCTGCGTACAGTGCTTTAACACACAAATGCCACAACCTTATTCCTTGAATACACCGCTTTAAAAAACAACAACGTTGGCATCCTTATGTGGTTTGTATCCAGTCTATCGTTGGTCTTGTGGTAAGCACGTTCGACTGCAGCCAACGAGGTCCCGGGTTCGAGTCCCGTGTCGGGCCTGTTATGGCCAAGAAATTGTCAGTTCTAGCCCGGAGTAAGGAAGTTGGTGGTGTTTCACCCCCGTGCCTCGGAGAGCACGTTAACCCGTCGGTACTGCGCCTATAATATCTCCCGCGCAGATGGCAAATCTCTCCGGAGATATAGGCCGCCGCGGCCGAAATTCGGTCGGGACGACATCATAATTGTACAAAACGTTTTTATTCATTATTTCTGACACGAACCGCTAAGGCATTCCGCCTTTCCAACATCCGTGTATCCTGAGGGCTGGGAGGATACTCTCAATCGGGTTCCAAGCATCGATGGTTTCAACCTAGACCTCATCATTGCTTTTCTTTAACCATGAACCATGTTTTGCCTGGTGGGAGGCTTCGGCCCTGGCTAGTTACCACCCTACCGGCAAAGACGTGCTGCTAAGCAATTTGGCGTTCCGGTACGATGCTGTGTAGATACCGAATAGGGGTTTCATAATATAACTGGTATGCCCCCTAACAGGTTAGCCCGCTACCATCTTAGACTGCATCATCACTTACCATCAGGTGAGATCGCAGTCATTATGCAATTTTTGGCATGAAATCCTAGATACAGGTGTCAGTTAGGATTCAGACCCACCCACCCACGGAAATGATCAAATTATTACTTAGTAAATTTCCTAGTTAGTATAATGTAGATTATATTTGTTTATATTTTGTAACCTTTTTGAAAAAATAAATTTTAATTTAAAGAAACCAGTAAAGATCCGTACACAGTGGAATCTTTTTAACATCCAAATTTTATACCTTTATAGGTATAAAATTTGGATGTTACAAGAACCACATGAAAGAGAAAATCATATTATTAGGTTATCCTAATAATATGATTTTCTCTTTCATGTGGTTCTTGTAATGACAGGAAAATAAATATCTCTTCTTAGAAGCAGAAGTTGCGGGCGTTAGTAAGGTTAAGACTTAAGTGTAGTTAAAAGGTCATGAGAGTTCATTAGGTTCTACTAGTTTATTATCCAGATGAAATGCAACTGCGTTGGTGGCATGGAATAACTGATGTTCTTTATGCATAACGATATTATGTAAATGTGTTAACGTTACAAGTTAGAACACTAAGTTTATTCGTTTTATTAAGTTTAGACGAATATAGAATAGAGATACATGAAAGACAGTGACAACAAAAAATGCTTCAGGTTTGTTATTTATTTTTTAGTGAGAAATATCACCACGGTCATAAAATATTTTTGTTAGGCGGACAAAACCGGGAAAATATCCAAACACTAGCGTGAAAGGACAAAAAGTCGTTCCTTTCCGGATGTTTCGCGCACACGTTCCTCTTAAAACTTTGATTTAACTAGACATAGGGAGACGTTGAGCGTTAATTTTAGAAAGATTATACTTACTACATTTAAGAGAATGACAACAAAAAAGCTTTTCAGGTTTATAAAATCATTTTTAAGTGAGAAATCTCGCTACGGAGTTACGGACATAAAATATTTTTGTCTTGCGGACAAAAATGGGAAAAGCTGCATCCACTAGCGTGAAAGAACAAAACTTCGTTCCTCTCCGGATGTTTCGCGCAAACGTTTTGTCCTGTCCGGTCCCTAGTATGTTTTCGGTCTTAGAATTTTATTTTACTTGAGATAGGGAGATTTTTATAATATTATATGCAACACACAGGAAGGTATCATGACATGATCAACCATTTTTTGGTTGTTGGCACTCAAATACACATACATGGGCCTGTATTATGCTATTGATTATGCTGTATTGGACAGGTGGGTTTCATAACACACGCGTCACAGTTATAAATTTAGGTATCATGACTACAAAGAAAAAATTACTTATATAATTACGATAGGTTTAATGACACGTACACACTACATTATCAATCAGCAAGAATTAATTTAAAATGTAGGCATTTCCAAATTGAATTCCTTTAGTCTTTTACCCGTTTTATTCCCTCCAATTTTAGTATATTTAACAATCGACTGGTGACGGCGGTGCCATCGCTGTTTAATTAATTATAACCATTTATCGGCTTACGGAATGCTTGTGCTAGTGACGGGCTACGAGTGGGGCAAAGGCCTCCAGGCATCGCGTCTAGGGAGGCCGCCATTAGTCAAAGCCCAAATATTTTCAATAGTTAACACGTTAGTAGGTTGAGTTTATTTAGTAGTTTGTTGTTGTAGGCCTTTAGGGTCGAAGATTTTTTTTGTCTGATTGACAAAAACTCCACGCGCTCACTTGTACCGAGGACCCATGCGACACGATGAAATGTGTTTCCCATACAACGTAGTGTTCTCACCCTGAGGATCATTTATGTAAAATTAATTTAAAAAAATACTTTCTGTTTGATTTTGGAACTTGAAATAAGAGTTCAAATAAATTTTGTACTTTTTGTTTTTTGCCTCGTAAGCCCCCAGCCGCAGCCGGAGGCCTCACGCCGCCTGGCCCCTGGGCTTCCGACGGACTGGTCCACCTCTGGCTTGTTCGTCTGTGTAAAACGTGTAGCAATGCCCATTTTACTTTCTCCCGTTTTTACGCTTTAAATTTTTCCGACTGAGCGAACATATACACCTATACAAATGCAGTTAAGTGGAATAAGCTTTTTTTAAATTTTACGTCACTGGTCCACCTCTGGCTTGTTCGTCTGTGTAAAACGTGTAGCAATGCCCATTTTACTTTCTCCCGTTTTTACGCTTTAAATTTTTCCGACTGAGCGAACATATACACCTATACAAATGCAGTTAAGTGGAATAAGCTTTTTTTAAATTTTACGTCACATGCAACATAATTAGCAATATAAGAATACTGCTAGTTATGCTCCATGTGACAGAAGCGAAAAACGTGGCCCTTTGTTAACTTGCATAGCGAAGAAGAAGTTATACCTACTTGGCTTAAACATTCTATTTTGCCACACATAGTATATTATCAAGTATCAACATGTATCTTAACGTAAACATTTCTTTTGAGGAAGACACGGAATGTTTGGAGGATCACTTTAAAAATACATAAAAATAACTTTCTAAGAAAAAGCTTATAGTTCTAGGCCGTCCTCAACCAAACAAAAAGTAGAAGGAAAAGCCTAATCTGGTGACAGAAGGGCTGACTCATTTTTTGCGCAAAGGATCAGCCTGGCTGTCCAGCGCGGGAATGCAGCCAAAATTCTTGCCACCATTCCACGCGGGCATGATTTATATATTCGTAGTAATTAGGTAAGGCTAGCTTTAAGTTCTATTGTATATATAGGTACCATATTTATCTATTCCGTGGTATATTCAATAAATTGTTTAGAAGGATATAATTAAAAAGAGGAGTAAGGATTAAATAGTGAATTTAATCAAATATACTGATTGCAAAGAATCACGTTGATCCGTTAACGATTGAAAGACAAACCGACAAAAACACTAATGCATGTATTCGTAAGGATACGGATATTACCTAGTACCGATTTCGTAGAGCGCGGCTATCTAGAAGTTATTTACGTTAAAAAAATACTTGTACAATTCAAACGGCTTTCTTTCGTGGAAAAGAAAACAACAGCAGCTATCCGAGAGTTCGTAAATAGAATTCGACAAAATAATGAAGTCCCATGCAAAATTGATTAATACAAACATAATAGACATCGCATGAAAGGAATGTTCTGCGAAGCGGCGACAGTAGGTAGTAGTTTAATATTTGGCTAGATTAGTGTTCCACATCAAAGGCTTGGATGGATGCCAACTTGTCACAGCAGAGGGTAAGACTGTCGAGCAAGAATGTAATAGTTCTGTTGAGGTTCCGTACAAAATATACTCAGAAACAATCCATACTAATCTATATACTTCTATACTGATATTATAAATGCGAAAGTTTGGATGGATATCCATCCATCCATCCAAACTTTTGTTCGAACGGATCTGGATGTAATTTGGCACAAATATATCTAATCTGCAATAACACAATATTTATCTCGGAAAATTAAAGGGTTCCCGCGGAAACAAAAAAACCTCAATCCACGCTCGCAAAGTAGCGGGCATCAGCTAGTCAGCTAGTATTTTAAATGCGAAAGGACTCGTAGCTTTATTTTTAAGATACCGTTACTGATTATCACTATTATATTTTATTATAAATAACTAGACGTCAATAAGTGTAGTGTACCTACCTGTATTGAATAAACATTGTTTGAATTTGAATTTGAAAGTGTTTCGGTCATCATCTATGCCTATCTACGCCTTAATTTTTATACGACTGCCTGAAAAAAAGGAGTCATAATATTGTTTTCAGGATTCATGTATGTGTGTATGTATGTATGTGAGTTTGTATATTCCACCATAACTTCTATACGCCTGAACCGATTTTGATAAATAAGGTATCGTTACAATCCCTAGCTTATTCCGGGTGACATAGGCTAGTAAAATTTAAAAAAATGATGTGGTGACCATGGACACGCATTAAAGACTAAAGTTGAAAAAAAAAATCGAAAATAAGATTAACTATATAATCATCATCTAGAAAATGATAAGTAGATTCCAAAAATATATATAACAGTTCAGTATCCAGTGATTCACAAAAAATATCATTTACTTAATAAAAATGTGAATAAGATTCCAAAGGTAATTTCCCAATACGGTCTACCGCAGAGCAGTCGTATTTTTTAGTAATTTTAATTATATTCACTTGTTTCCACCGATTTTGATAAAATTTTGTGTAGAGGCATTAACTATTCTGTGGTAAAGGTAGGTTGTATACTGAAAACCTTAATGCTGCTATTTATTCCGGAAAATTAAGGAGTTCCCACGAGAATAAATAAAACGCGGACGAAACGGACGAAGTCTCGGGAATCGTCACCGTAGAACAGCAGTTGTTCAGTATTAGTTAATACGTATTACAATCTAGATGCTTTTAGGATACCTAGTAAAATAGGTTTCATATAAACAAATCATACTTTTATATTATAAATAAGAAAGTGTGTTTGTTTGTTAGTTTGTCCTTCAATCAGGCCGCAACGGAGCAACGCTTCGGCGTGATTTTTGGCATGGGTATAGTTGAGGACCTGGAGAGTGACATATTCGCTATATATTATGGAGTCATGGGCATGAGCTAGTACAAAATAACACAAATAGGAGATTCACTATTGTCGATACAACAATAAACTAACATTTAAATTAAACTAACTAAGTATAAAGTAAATTAAAATTTTAATTAATTAAAACTAAATTCTTAAATGGCTCAGATGAATAAAAAAACCTAATTAAAAATAGGTTAATCTCTTTTTACCCTCGACGAAACGGAGACGATATATGTGTTTGCCCTAAGAGGTTGTGTTTGTATGTTTGTTTGTTTGTTTTCATCTTATGATTACAGTCACTCGAGAGAAAATGATAAAATGCTAACCGTCATCCTAACATCTGGATATGATAGTCGGTTACAGAAGAGTTTCAAATCAGTATTTTTAAATTGATCATGTGTAATAAACTAAAGGAATGGATTTAATATTGTAAGTGTTGAAATATTACTAGTCTAATACTATACCCATATATAAGTACATCAAACTAATATTATAAATGCGAAAGTGTGTTTGTTTGTTGGTTTGTCCTTCAATCACGCCGCAACGGAACAATGGATCGACGTGATTTTTGGCATGGGCATATTTGAGGACCTGGAGAGTGACATTTTATCCCGGAAAATTCAGGAGTTCCCGTGGGAATTTAAAAGAACCTGGACGAAGTCGCGGGCATCAGTGTAGATATTTCTATTATTTACAGCGTCCATAACCCCAAGAGCTTTTTGTAAATGTGTAGAACACACAATAGTACGAAAACAGGCGAAGTAAACAAGCGTTGCTGTTTCGATGTCAGTTAGATAAACAAAAACAGCAGAATTTCAGTTTGCCTGCAATACAAGTGCAAGTATAATATTTGAGTGCTGAACAATTTCAAATGCAAGGTCCCCTGTAAAAAATTTTAGGGTTCCGTACTTCAAGAGAAAAATTAACCCTTATAGGATCACCTCGTTGTCTGTGTGTCTGTCTGTTGACCACCTTATTCTCGGGAATGTCTGGAGGTATATAGTTGTAATTAATCTATATTTTATAATCTGGAATAACACTTGGGCTTCTTTTTATCCCGGAAAACTTAAGATTTCCCGCGGGAACCAAAAAAACCTCCATCCGTCCATGCGGACGAAGTCGCGGGCATCAGCTAGTATCAAATACTTGTTGTTTGTCAGGCGCTATGTTTCACAGCTGATGTTGTTATGACATATTTCTTATTACTTACTAAAATAATTTACATTAAGTGGTTGTACGGAACCCTATGTGCGCGAGTCTGACTCGCACTTGACTGTTTTTTTCAACAAACGGGTTTGCGATCCCCGCGGTATTCCCAACAGACTCATAATGGAACCCCAAAATGACTTTATTGTGACCTTTATGACTAATTTTATAGAGATAGCACTCAAATGCTACGTTGGTAACTTAGAGTGGAAACACACTGGCAACCAAGCAGGTTTCCCTGGCGCACTGTTGAGCGCTGTTGTCTTAACGCATTTTAATATAACTGCCATACTCCTAACAGGTTACCCTGTTAGTTCCAATAAGATGGTAGATCTTAGACTGCATCGTCACGTACCATCAGGTGAGATTGCAGTCAAGGGCTAACTAATGGCAGTCATAGGGACTGCCGATAGAAGTGAAAACGAATATTTACCTTATAACCTTAAAAATAAGGCATTAAAGTTTAATTACGAATGTACTATATTTATACTTAAGACCTTTTGTCTAAGAAGAACGGTGTCGGTCTCGCGTGTTCCACAAATTTTACCCTCTACCAAAAAGTGCTCATCGCGCCTAAAGAAGTTTTCACTTCAAAAAAGCTTCAATGGCTTCTAGTAAGCGCCCAGAGTTTGGGCACATTTGGTTCGTTTTAACAATTCTAAACCATTGCATTTGTTGACGAGGGTCTGATGATGCATCCTGGAGTTGGGTAGTGGAACACTTCAATGGTCACTAGGAAACTGCTTGAGGCTTATTTTTTTAGTGCCTTTTTAAAAATGAACAAAATTACACTTTACTTTTATAGACCAACTAGCTGATGCCCGCGACTTCGTACGCGTGGATCGAGGTTTTGTGGTTCCCGCGGGAACTCTTTAATTTTCCGGGATAAAAAGTAGCCTATGTGTTATTCCAGACTATAATCTATCTCTGTGCCAAATTTCATCCAGATCCGTTCAGCTGTTGGGGCGTGATTGAGTAACAAACATCCATCCATACATCCATACATCCATACCGACATCCATACATCCAAACTTTCGCATTTATAATATTAGTAAGAATAAGAAGTAAGAAGCACTAGAAAAAAAACACAGGCCGGCGTTTGGAATCTGCAGCCCAAATATACCGTAGTCTGCTTTAGGGCTGACAAAAATGATTGTCATCGTCGGCGTCTGAACCTGTAGACGTCCACTGCTGGACGAAGGTCTGCTGCATGGATCGCCACAGTTCCCAGCTGCACGCTTGAGATCTTCCGCCCAACCTAGTGGGGGGTCGTCCAACGCTGCGCTTTCCGGTGCGAGGCCGCCATTCAAGCACTTTGGGGCTTTTACAAAAATAATCGACGAATTACAATAAACTTGTATTTAAAAAGTACATAGTGTACGATTATACGGAATCCTTCGTGAGTGAGTCCGACTCGCACTTGGCAGAATTTTATAGGATTTTTAAACATATTTTTTTAAATCCCCAGTGTGTTTTTGCTCTAAGCGATTATTTATTTCGCTTACTAAGAGCTTCCAAGACGTTATGACGATTTAACAGGATGTTTGTCAGGAAACTTCGATATTATCTTGAGATGGCGAGATTAACGTGAAATGTGAATTATTGTGCTCTTAAAATACTTTTTGTTGCATGAATCCATACTATAGCTAGACCTAGTATGTATGTATATACTTTATTGTACATACATACACATATATACAGAAGAAACATGTTACCAACAAGAAAACAACAATAAATAGGTAGGTACAATAAGGCAGTCTTATCGCTAAGTAAGTTAACGATCTCTTCTAGACAACCTTAACGCTAGGGAGAAAAACGCTAAAGAAAAGGATAGGTAGGTGGTGGAAAAATAATTATAGACTTACATACCAACCCAACTAACCAATATATGGTAATATATTATGATAAACTAAATGGTACGTATAATATGATAAACTAATATATACAAAATAATTATAATAGACCCGATTGTCTCTTTCCAAAGGTCGATGTGCAATATTTATTGCCGGGTACTGTAGATTCGCGTGACCGTGACCGACATGCTCGAGAACAGCGACATGCTCGCGAATATATAAATATACTACATTCGAAATTAAACTTAAAGTAAGGTTTATATTTTAATTAAAAAAAAATAATCGTTTTCACTTCTATCGACAGTCCCTATCCTATGACTGCCAATTTGTTTTTCTAATGTGGTCTGGTGGGACTGGGAGGCTTCGCCCGTGGTTAGCTGCCACCCTACCGGCAAATACGTACCGCTCATGGATTTAGTGTCCCGGTATGATGGCGCGTATAAACAGGTTAGGGGTATGGGTTGTTATTATATAACTGCCATACCCCAAACAGGTCAGCCCGCTACCATTTTAGACTACCTATATGATTAACAAGGACTAACTTGTATTGGATAAAAAAGTACCTATACAGGAAGCGAATGATTTAGTATTAAAAGGGCCCTGTCTAGACTCCCGTACATTAAAGCTGTAACAATTAAACCATGACCAATTTGTATAAAGAATGGTTCTCACCGGGACCTAAAATAAATAAACCGGGACCATTCGCTTTGCAAAGGATATGCGAGCATTCGTTGCGCGAGCACACTTGATCGCAAACAGTTTACTATTATCGCAAAACAGTATTATTGTAAGCTTGTTGACGCACTTGTTTCAGAATTATAATCCTTACTAATGCTCGCGACTTGGTCCCCGTGGATTGAAGTTTTTTAGTTTCCGCGGGAGCTTTTTAATTTTCCGGTATAAAAAGTAGCGTATGTAATATGTATTATTCCAGACTATAATCTATCTCCGTGCCAATTTCATCCAGATCCATTCCGCCGTTTCGCGTGATTGTGTAACAAACATCCATCCATCCAAACTTTTGCATTTTTATTATTAGTATCTATAGATTTTAGGGATGTCAAGGTTCGTCATATAACACGTAAATTTTAAAATAAGTAATATTACTGATATAAGTGATAATAAGCCCCCTGAACAATTTGGTGAGTACGTGTATCCCATCAAGACCATGGCATTCGACATTTTCAATGATAATGTAAGTTCTCCAGAAAAACGAATTTTTAAAGTTGTTTTACAGAATGCTTGATTCTGCACGAAAGAATGTGCTTGCGTAAAAAACGTTCGCGCTATGAATGCTCGAAAACGCGAGTTTGCAAAGCGGATGCTCTCAGTGAGTACAGTCCCTAACAGCCTATGGGGTTATTATTGGTAGAGTGATAAAAAGCAATTTGCACAAAGCCCATTAACCCACATGCCTGACGTCAGAGCCTTAATTCTTCCGTTCACATAAAAGCATATCATGCCGATTTAAAATATAGGACGGGCTGCTGATAACTGTATTTACGTTACTAGATAAAGTGCAGATATACCTATGTCATACATTTGTCATTTATTTAGGACTTCTCCTACGTCAGCGACAAACACGACAGCGCGACTATAATTTGACGCGACGAGATAGTATCAAACAGTAGCTGAACCTTCACATTGTCTTACAAATTTTCACCCATCCCTATCAACTCAAGGTATCCCATAGCCTATGGGCCATAGGGTTAAGTGAATAAAAAAGCTGCTAAGATCTACCGGTGGGGATTTGTGAAAGTCGAGTTCAAGTGAACTCGACTTTTATACAATACAATACAAGTTTATAGTATGGTTAAGTAACCATACTATAAACTTCAACTTTTACGGTTCAACTTTAATTTGGTGAGCGACGAAAACAATGCGACGCAACGCAACACGATATGAATCCATAGAAAATGATAAACTTATTAACACGTGAAGGGTCAGCTACTATTTGTTACTGTTGCGTCACGTCGCGTCGTTTAGAGTCGCGCTGTCACGTTTGTCGCTCACATAGGACAGTCTGCTGAATTCTATTATTCTGCCGAATCTGTTGGCCCATAATATGTGCATAAATGACGTGTCATAGGCTTCAAACCCAATAGATAACTTTTGTGTCTTTTCTATCTTTTATTTTATTTTGCCTTGCTTGGTTGGACGAGAATGAGTTGCTAATGTACTTTTTATTATTATTTCAAACTTTGCATTTGCTAAATGTTATCCTAGCTACATTTTATTCCCGGAAAACAAAGGGCTGTAATGGGATTTAAAAAAAAGTTTAACCTTTCAGAAGATACGAAGATCAGAATCACGGGAAAAGATAAAAAAAATAGGAAAAGAGACGTCTTGTGCCAAAAGACATTAATTGGCAGCACTTTCGCTAACTATACCAAACAATAGCACTTTAAAAAAAACGTTAATAAATAATAATGTTTTAGCAAAAAAAGATAAAATCCGCGCACGATTTCATTCACTTGACAGACGGACAGCAAACGACATTATTAGTTGCGGGTAAATGTAATGGAGCTAGAAGATATAAAAAGCCAAAGATACACAGTTTTCATAGAGTTTGACGACCTCCGTGGCGCAGTGTTGAGCGCTGTTGTCTAAACGTGCGGTGGTCCCGGGTTCGATCCCCGACAGGATCAATTTGGGAATTTATTATTTCTGAATTTTCCTTGAATTTGGCACGGCTTCGTCCGTGGCTAGTTACCACCCTACCGGCAAAGCCGTGCCACCAAGCAATTTAGCGTTCCGGTACGATGCCGTGTAGAAACCGAATAGGGGTAAGTATGGGTTTAATATAACTGCCATGCCCCTAACAGGTTACCCCGCTACCATCTTAGGCTGCATCATCACTTACCATCAAGTGAGATCGCAGTCAAGGGCTAACTTGTAAGGTAAAAAAAGAAAAGAAAAGAATAGCACCTAAAAACTGATCGCTTGAAACGCGTAACGCTGTCGTAATGTTTAGGACGTTAACCGTCAGTTTCAAGCTGAAATCAAATTCGGAATTTAATAAAATTCTTACGGGGTGAGCAACGACACAAAAAACTTGTTCATATCTGGGTTCATATATACCTATATCAGCGGTGCTAGAAGAGAAATATAATTAACGTCATTGGGAGCAGATGTCTAAACGTCTTGGCATGCTGTTGTCAGTTAATAATTACTTGTTATTTTGAGATTAAACTTTTATTAAGGGTCAACTGCGGTTGAGGACAGACTGATTTAGAGTCAACTACAGGTTGTTGGTGCTAAAATAGTTTCTTTCCCGAACATAAATAATAGAGTCAGGTAGGTTGTATAAGCTTATTGTTTCTTAATTAGGGCGTTGGTCTAGTGGTTAGCATGTTCGACTGCGGCTGACGAGGTCCCGGGTTCGAGTTCCGGGTCCGGCCATAATTTGGTAAGTACGTATTGGGTTTTTATGAAAAGAAATTCTCCGTACGTACACACGAGTAGTGGATATCGTTGGCCAAGTGCATTTGGCCAATATGCACATTATCGCGTTGGGAATGAGGCCTGTCAGTTGTCGTCACAGTTTAATGACGCCGAGCCTCATTTGCATCCCGATAACACACAAGCGGGCGTTTTGGCATCGGAGCCAAGTCGCGAGGAGTTGCCTCTACAGTGAACAAAAGACGGCAATTTACTTATCAAGCTCAGATAAAGTATGCCACTTTGGGTGTCAAGATACGCAGTAACAAAAACTGTCTACTTTACTACTTTACTTTATTCAAAGTGGAACAAAAAAAATGAACGAAATTCTTTAAACATCACTATGCATCCTAACTTCATATTTGTTTGTTTGAATGTTTATTCGTTTGTTACGGTTTCACACCCCAATTTTGATCTAATTTTGTACATACATCGGTTTTGTCTCACTCCCGGGAAAGGACATAGTCTTATTCGGTATATTAAATATAGGTAGGTATAATACTATATATCCCGGAAAATTAAGGAATTAAAAAAATATTATACCACGCGGACAATGTCACGGCCAACAACTAGTCCATAGCCCATACTAATATTATAAATGCGAAAGTGTGTTTGTTTGTTGGGTTTTCCTACAAGCAAAGGATCGATGAGATTTTGCACAGTTGCATAAATTTAAAGACCTGGACATAGGCACCTTTACTACGGAAAATCAAATACCTTTTTTTTAAATCAGCGCGAATATTACAAAACTTACGGTTGCATTATAAAAGTTACCATTATTTTTCAACATTTCATCTCTAACTTATATCGATTAAACATAGAGTGTAGAAAATTAAAAAAAGATAATTTTTTACTTTGTAGTTTGGGAGTCGGTTTTAACTTTATTTTATACAGAATATTTTTCATTAAAGTTTTCAACTTTTTGCATAATTACCTAATTAATTGGGCACGATTAAAAGATCCCCAGTAATTAGCAAACTTTTTAATGATTTTCACAAGCCGGTCTCTAGAGGAGGTAGACTGCGTAACATTTTATTTCCTGATTCCTCGCTGTTTACAATCAGGCAACGGGGGTTCCCTACAGTGCTTGTCCTAGTACCTATTTTATCAAAATTTGTATAAGTTACTTATTTTGCGTATGTAGTGGCACAATCACGTATAAAACACGTACAATTTATCACGTACTAGCTAATGCTCGCGACTTTGTCCGCGTGGTATAAGTTTTTTGACTCCCGCAAAAATATATACCTACCTATATCCATGCAAAAAATGACGTTGGACAAACTCTTTATTTAACGTTCTTGGGGATAGAAATGTGAAACTGAATGAATGAATGAATGAATGAATGAATGAATGAATGAAAACTTAATGGAAACTGTGGAATACGTATTTCATAATTTTAAACCGGAAGCCTAAATGCCAAGTTTCACGGCTATTTGTAAAAGTTTATTTGAATAAAAAATATTTGATTTGATTTGATTTGATTTATAACTTGAAAAACGACGGACTTTAATTAAATTTTTCAACCCCTATTTAACCCTTTTGTGGGTGAAATTTCGAAAAGCCCGTTCTTAGCGGATACTTACTCTTCACAAAGAACACACCCTCCAAATTTCATGTCTCTAGAACCAGCGGTTTAGGCTGTGCGTTGATAATATACTCGTATCAGTCAGGACTTTGATTTTTATATACACTACTTAAAGACACAAGTCTTTTAATGCGCAATAAGCCTTAGATAGATGAAAATAGCTTCTTAGCTTACCGTCGATGATGATCATAGTTTACAATTGATGAACTTAATTGTAAATTATTTTTATCAAAAGAGAAACCACCGAGTTTCTTGCTGGTCTTCTCGGTAGGCATTCCGAACCAGTATTAGATTCACTCGACGATTCAAAAGCACTTTAGGAGTTTATTTGAATAAAAATCATTATTCATTTATTTACTAGCTGGTACCCGCGACTTCACGTGGTTTAAGTTTTTTTTAATTCTCGCGGGAATTCCCCAATTTTCCGGGATAAAAATAGCCTTTGTCACTATCCAGGTCCTCAACTATACCCATGCCAAAAATCACGCAGAACCGTTGCGTTGCTCCGTTGCGGCGTGATTGTAGGACTAAAACCAAAAAACTAACTTTCGCATTTTTAATATAAATTATGATAAAAATCACATAGAAAGTTTCACTCACTTTCATTCGCAAGACCGCCGAGTGATACCAATAAAATTAATTGGTATTTGGTCTGTAAATAACGACGACAAGCCACATTTACATGGCGATAACACTTTGACGGATCTCTTGGCAAAGCATCCGATTGCGACCGATCGCTTTTAGAATTATGTATAGTGAGAGATAATTTATTTGTCACGCCCAATGAGAGAAATGCTATTTGTGATTTTTTTGCTTTTATGTCAATGACAAAACTATTTTAGGAGTAGTCGATGGTACTGTTTTCAACCCCTTGCAAAATAGTTAGACAAGCTTCTTCCCGTGGCTACGTCCGCGTGTATTTTTAGGACTTTCAAAGTTCGTGCAAGGAAGTCCTCAATATCCTTTCTTATTTATTATATTACTTATTTCGTACCCCCAGTACAGTACTACCACTTTTAGAAGTTACGCCGATGTAGAGAACCTGCGAGCAGAAATATTATTTTTGAATGGCGTGACACTATCTCGGCCAATCATAGCGTGCATCCGTCCGTAATTGGTTGTTGCCTGCGCGTCATGTTCGGTGTCCGAGCACGAGTCTCTGTTGTTCTTGTATTTAAAATCTTAAGGTGAAGCAATATGGTCCGTATTTCATTGGTGTTCACGTTCGATCGTAGTCGGCGTTAGGCTGCTTTTCTGGGTTAGGATGCGACTTATAAAAGTGGTAGTACTGTAGACCCCTTGACTGATTGATTGAAAAGTTGCAGGACATTGACATGTCCGGTTAATCTATCCTTTTATATAGGAGATGGTGGTGGCGAGGGCCAAACATTTTTAACCATACATAAAGTTCTACCGGATAAAACTCACATGTTATGTCGGAAATGCTCGACTAGTTTCGAACCCGTTCGGGGCCCTTGTTCATAAGCCTACACGTGCAACGCAGTCGCTGTCTGACTGCGGGCCGCGTACCCTAAAGCTTTCTGCGAAGGGTGTTGAAGGGGAGCGGGAGGTGTTAATCCGTCCTCTCCCGACGACTCCTGCTGATATTATTCACCCGCGTCGTCAATGTCAAAAATTAACAATGCAAGTTACCGCTGGCACTTAAGAATCTTGGAAAACTCAAGTTTAAAAAAAATATGCATAGCAAGTAAACGAACTGGTGTCTCACCTGAACATTAGCAGCACCAGAGGAACCACCAATGAGTTTGCCGTTTGGGTATTTGTTTATCCGCTCCTCGAATAGCCTAATGTTTGAGTTCTGAGGGAACACAAGAGGAAAGTTGGAAACGGGTTCCGTAATTTGTAGGCACGCAGGTTTTGTAAACTTTACAACACAATATTAATTATCCCTGGGGAAGTAAGTACACTAGGTATTCATGTATGTCACTGATTTTAACTCACATGTTTTATGCCCGACTAGTTTGAACGTTAAAATATTTACTTGCCTCTTTCTATGACTGTAAAGTAGACGCTTTATAAACAAACAAACAAACAAAGCATACTTTTTACTTTAATTATCGGAAAAAGTCATATTACTTGAGCAATATAACCGCGCGTCGTTTCCTGAATTATAGGGCTATTATTCAGGCAAACGGTAAACAAATTTTATTCTTTTATGCACACTTACTCGTAAGTAAGGGGGTCATAAAAACTGACCTTCATCACGTTTCCCTACTAACCTAATAAATGTAAGCTCATATTATATTGAAAAAAAAAACAATGAAATAATCGTAATATTGATTCGGTCTAAGCGCGCTGGCTGTGTTACGGGCTAAGTGCGTTATTGTGTTAGTTCAGTTTATTGTACGTGCCTGCTAAACGCCAACATACGTAGTTAACTGTTGCTAGCTTTTATTTTTGACTAGCTTTTTCCGCGACTGTGTCCGTGTGCAAAACAAAACAAATTCGTATATTATTCATTTTAATATGCAGAACGCACCCTAGGTGGAAGAAATAAACGTCGTTCTTCTAGGAAAGAGCTAGAGCGAAAATATGAGCATTCTTTCTAGATTTGCTAGTGTAATCGAAGGCTCCTAGACGTGGGCTATTCGCACAGATGTTTTTTCCTGCCCCTGATACTTTCGCTCTTAAAAATCTTTCGTTAGATCCCCACTGCTGGACATAGCCGTGCCTAAATTTTAATGTCTATATGGGTGTATGGGTTTAGGGTGGGCGTATTCTGTCAGTCACTTTACTGATTTATATACCTACATGCACTGACTAACTTTTGTGCCATGTACTTAAAGCAAGCTATGTATGTACCTAGTCATAGCATACTAAGTATGCTATTGAACTGCGATAGGTTTTTGCGTTTTCGCATGATTTGCGGGCAAACAAACAGACAGACATACAAATTTCAAATCTTTATTTTACATACAATAATTATTATCTTACTAATATTATAAATGCGAAAGTTTGGATGGATGAATGTATGGATGGATTGATGTATGGATGTATGGATGGATGTTTGTAACTCAATCACGCCCCAACGGCTGAACGGATCTGGATGAAAAACTAAGGAGTTCCCGCGGGAACCAAAAAACCTCAATCCACGCGGACGTCGTCGCGGGCATCAGCTAGTAATCCATACTAATATTATAAATGTGAAAGTGTGTCACAGTGTCTGTCTGTCTGTCTGCTACGCTTTCACGGCCCACCTGTTCAACCGGTTATGATGAAATTTGGTACAGGGATAGTGTAAGGAGTTCCCGCGGGAATTGAAAAAAACTTACCTAATCCACGCGTACGAAGTCGTGGGCATCATCTAGTAATTAAATATCTTGCCTAGGTAATTCTTTGTAGCAAATTATAGCTTAACCAGCTTTTATGATGCTGTTATTTTCTCTGAGGCTCTGATTGATGTTATCGAGAACAATGAAAGTGCTACTGAGAGGTTTAACCGCTGGGAGAGTAAATAAAACGGACCCCGACTAATAAACAAAGAGTGGTCATAGAGAGAAGGCATCGCGAAATTTTACGTTCTCTGCGTCCATCAAACGCCGGGATTTGTATAATTTTATGGCTCTTGTTACTGGATACCTAAAGCCTACTGCATTTAATCTTCTTCGCTGGATTGTTAAGGTCAATGAGGGTATAAAGATTTTTCTAAAAAATGATATGAAATGTGCACATTTCATACCCTGTAAATGAGTTCGAAAGTTAAACTTCCCGGCCTAGGCCAGTAAAGAATGTATGTATTTTCATTACATATCATAAGTTTGAATTTGGAATCTTTCTTCCTGAATATCTTGTAACTTGTTACAATGTTCTTTGGCCTAAATAGTTTAAATTTGGAACTCTACCGTATTACGCGTTCAGCACTCACAGTGCAAAAAAAATAATTAAAAGTATAAATATAACTAATATAACTTTTAATATTTCTTAAGTAGGTTGCTTTTTTATTTACATTCTTTTAATTACATAATATAATATATTTAAAAAAAGTCACTTGTTTCATTTTTTAGAAAAGCACTATACACACCTCGACCGGGAGCATTTCTGGTCTCGTACGAGTATATAGCCGGTCTCGCGTAGTTTGGTCTAACTAACACTCGACCAGAAAATGCGTGCTTCCCGGTCTCGCGATGTAATGTACTATAACCTACAATAGATGAGGCCCGCGGCTTCGTCCGCGTGAATTAAGGTTCATTGATACCCGCGGGAACTCATTAATTGGATATTTGACAACTGTTCAAATAAATGATTTTTTAGTGAATATTAAATAGTAGATCTCCCGAAAGTCATAATATCCACTTCCCTGTTAGTTTTATGTAATAATATTCAATCGTACTAGTTTTATAATTAAACCTTTCTCAATTACTTAATTATATTTATAATTGATAGATTTGAGTTTAGTGAACGTTACATAAGCTTAGTTCGTTTGAGCTGATCTGATTTAAAATGTAAAATTTAAATTTATAAGGAAAGTTGATAGCTGTTATAATTTCAATAGATACTTAGTTTAATGGACGTATGTAACTTTTTGATTTTGATGTTCTACTAATTAATATTATATTTGGATGGATGTATGGATGGATGTTTGTTACTCAATCACGCCCGAACGGCTGCACGGATCAGGATGAAATTTGGCAAAGAGATAGATTGCAGTCTGGAATAATACAGGCTACTTTTTATCCCGAATAACTAACGAGTTTAACGAGAACCAAAAAACCTCAATCCATGCGGACGTAGTCGCGGGCTTCAGCTAGTAACATTATAATTATTACGTCATAACATAAAATTAAAAAAATCGTCACCATCATGTTTGAATTATGACAATCATGAATCATATCACAACAATCATGACTTGAATTTAGGTCATGAATATGCGTAAACTTATGTAAAACTAAGTACTTATCTCAACAAACATCTTTTTCCCTGCAACTATAAACAAATCCAATTGTTGTTATTTAAATGAGTCCGCCCATTGTATTACAATTTGAATGGGTATTTAATCATGTCCTGCGTATATTGTAATGGGTACTTATGGCTATAAAATATATATTATGCACTTCCAAATTGGGAATCTCCTTGTTTTGAAGTCGGTTAATGTCCTGTTAATGTGAATATTTACAGCGAACGGGTGTCGTAAAGGCGTTGAGTTCCAGGCTACAATAAAACTCAATTTGAGTTGCATTAGGTCATCCCGGGAGGATTCCGAGCTTAATTACATTTAAATCTAATCCAGATTCTTTCAGGCACATTGTATTTCACTTTACGTGCTGGACAGTTTTAATTAACATTTGCTTGGGTCACAACTCACACGTATAAATAATAAAGCTAAGGAATATTATAATTGAACTTTCAGGGATTACTTTTGGACTTATTTGACTTTTAAATACGATTAAAACTGTGCTCTACTTACCTACTATTTTCCTTGCAAGATTTCAAATGCAAATGAAAAGAAAATTAAGGTCCAGTTGCATACCGAGCAGTTTTTTGTTCTTCCTAACTTAAGAACCTACTTTTTGGATGTGTAGTGAGTTAGCTATGTGAATATTTACAATGGCGCTGGTGTTTGTAAAGGCGATGAGTTCCAGGCTACTACTAGAACTCAATTTTAGTTGCATTAGGTCAACCCAGGAGGATGCCGAGCTTAATTACATTTAAATCTAATCCAGATTCTTTCACTAGCACCCTGTGTTTCACTTTGTTCGCGGGATAGTTTTAATTAAACGCATAGGTACCTACCAAGTACAATGTACATTTGCTTGGGTCACACGTACAAAATCGACTAAAGAATATAAGGGTTATATAATAATGAGGGAAGGAATATAATAAGCATTTTCATGTATCTACTACTGTTACAATTATTCGAATTAAACTGTGCTCTACGTTTTATTTAAAACCAAATTATCTAACAGTTTTAGGTTCAGTTGCATACCGGGTGGTTAAAGTTACTTACCTAGATTATTGAGAGCCTCGTTTCATGAAGTCTATGTACAATGAGTTAGTTAATGTAAATATTTACAATATTTTACTCATGTACTGATTACAGTGTGAATTTGCTTGGGCCTTGGAGTCACATACATTATTTGAATAGACATTTTTTTTAATGGATTGTAGTAGGTACCACAGAATAATCCCTCTTTTCTGAATAATCCCTGGTCTGGCCTGGTGGGAGGCTTCGGCCGTGGCTAGTTACCACCCTACCGGCAAAGACGTGCCACCAAGCGATTTAGCGTTCCGGTACGATGCCGTGTAGAAACCGAATAGGGGTATGAGTTTAATATAACTGCAATGCCCCTACCAGGTTAGCCCGCTACCATCTTAGACTGCATCATCACTTACCATCAGGTGAGATCGCAGTCAAGGGGTAACTTGTAGTGGATAAAAATAGAATTCCTATTACTAGTAGTACCTACATTTAAAACTTACAGCTAGCGTCACTGTCATCTAAAGATCGTTATACTATTAAAATAATACTGTCTTTTTTGCTGACGGTACAATGACCTACTTAAGGGCCGAATCCCCGCTGGTGCACGAATAGAGCCAACTGGGAAAATAACAAAGTTGCATTATTAATATAGTGGCTGTGACAATATTAGACATGTAATGCACTTAATATATTATTAACTGAAATACTACACTTATATCTAACACTATATTATATATAGCTATCTATAGTAATATTATAAATGCAAAAGTTTGAAGTCTACTTTTATCCCGGCAAACTAAAGATAACAATGCCAAAAATTTCTTGCGAGATATTTCACCGCGGTTAATTGGCGGTGACGGAAAGGCTGACTAATTTGAATAGAAGCATTAGGTACTTTGCGGAAGTCCACGATAATGAATGAACTAGAAGTTTAATTCGCTGTAATTCGCCACAGTAGACTGCAGCACCTGCACCTGGTGGGGTGCTGCAGGGATTTTTTTTTAAATATATAGGATAGCGCTTGGCTGCAATCAGACTTGCATGCAAGAGGTGATGCAGCCTAAGAGGTGGAGCGCGCTTGCCTAGAAGATGCCTATTCACTCTTGATTTGAAGGTACCTATATTAAAAGAGGATGGGAAAACGGAAGCCGGAAGGGCATTCCATATCCTAGCGGTTCGGATTAGAAACGAGGAAGCAAATCGCTTCGTACGAGCCCGGGGAATTTCGACTGCGTATAGGGTTGCAGACCTTGTCGATGCCTTGCGGTTCGATAATAAAAAGGTGACGGAGGAACCAGATCGAATAGTTGAGCACACTTTCCGAAATATATCCTGTAGAATACCGACAGACAGGCAACTTTGCAGTTTGCGCCGATGTTCTAAGCTTTGCAGCTTCATTCATTAGCTGGCAAATTTTTTGCGCAAAGATCAGCCTGGCTTTCAGCGCGGAAATGGAGCCAGTATTCTTGTCACAATTCCACCAACCGATCCACATCATCGTATTGTTACACTACTTAGCTGATACCCCCTTCGTCCGCGTGGACGTAAGTTTTTTTAATATCCGTGTGTGCCTGTCTGTCTGCTACGCTTTCACGGCCCATCTGTTCAACCGATTTTGATGAAATTTAGTAGGTATAGGGATAGTTTGTATCCCGTGGAAGGACATGAAAAATTAAAGAGTTCCCGCGGGAATCAAAAAACCTTAATACACGCGGACATAGTCGCGGGCATCATCTAGTTAGTTATCTAGTTAGTTAATAAGGATAACATAAAGTCATAGAACTCACTGTACCCAATACCGCAAGTTAGCCCTTGACTGCGATCTCAAAAAATTTACAGCTTTTGCTAATAAATGTGATATAAAATTTTAAAAAGGTGGGATTTCAATCTGAACCTTTCGGATCCTTCCGCCCCTTGGAAAGTTGAGTTCTTGAACCAATATCTTGACACCATCCCCTCATAGTTCCAATAACAACTTCGATGATTGTACTTCGTTCCCCTGATCGACACCCTAACTGCACATCAGCGGGACACCGACCCTTTATTTAATAGATCCATGTAGCGTCAGCAGCGTACAAAAAAAGAAATTTTATTCATTTACTAGATGATCCCCACGACTTCGTCCGCGTGGATAAAGGTTTTTTTGCCTAATTTTCCGAGATAAAAAGCCTTTCCCGGGATATACCTACCTACCTCTATACTAAATTTCATCAAAATCGGTTGAAAAAATGGGCCGTGAAAGCGCACCAGACAGACAGACAGACAGACAGTCAGACAGACACGTTTTCGCATTTTTAATAATAGTATGGATTCTCAACTTACGACTAGCATTACAGGGGTTTCCCTAATTCGTTAATAAGGATTTTGTTACGTTATAAAATACAATATAAACAATATCTTTGTGAAATCACCAAGAATGTTGTGTTTAAAAATTTCTAAAATACACAATATTCATTAGTAGTTTGACACATCTTGACCATTAAAAAAAAGGTTATAAACTATACTTAAGAATTCTAATATTTTGCGAGTACTTACTATACGAATTTTTCAAAATTATTCTCTGCGAGGTATGGAAAATTTCAAGGTTTTCCGACAGTAAAAAATTCCTTTCGTTGAAGCCAGTTATTTTCTAGTAATTAAAACGCACATAACTTCTAAAAGTTACAGTTACGTGCCTGGGAATCGAACCCCGGATCCTGACCTTATGTCTTAACCACTAGGTCAATCCGCACTAATTGACCGGCGTAAACAATGTAGGTACACAATGGTCAAACCCTTTTCAAATCTCATCTTAAGATGAAATTCATGCTCGGTAGTGAGTTGTAATGATGAATAGAGGACCTGGGGAATAAAACCTGATTAGTCCGAGGACGACGAAATAGTAGATTATTAACCAAGGGGATAAAGCAGTGTCTTCTGTCGCGGGTGACGATTTAAATCGCGAGCGTAACGAAGGACTCGAGGTTTACCCCCGAGCGTAGCGAGGGTGTTAAAAACTTAAATCACGAGCGAAGCGAGAGATTTAAGACGAGTCCTGAGTGTAGCGAGGGATTTAAGTTCACCCAAGACTAAGACAGCTTTATCACCGAGGAAAATACTCTACTGTTCGTACCATTTGCGAAAAAATTAACACAGTAATAATATGAGATAAGCATTTATTAAAAATAATGACAATTAAAAGATTTTTAGAACATTAACTTATTTATAAAAACAAATTAAAATAAACTTAACGTTTATGTATTTGAAGAAAACAAAAACGCGGCAAATTCCTAGACTAATATTTTTTTGTCGGAAAAGCAAAGGCATCAAGCTCATACCACACGAGTCTGTGCTCATACGGCCTCGTCGATTTTCGTAATTTTATTTAATAATCATAACTGCATAATAAATGCGTATTCCTTTTTAAAAAAGATGTATAATGCTTTACATACAAACTCAATGGTGTAAACACAGAAAATTTCGGTAAGTATTCCAAATTTAAATCACATTCTCCCCCTAGAGGATGAATGAAATTCAGTACAATTTTCTTTCCCTGTTTTTAACAGATTAAAAATGACTATTGTTATGTTCGCTTTTTGTGGCATAGAATGTCACTTTTTTGAGCAAGTGGTACGAAAAAACTATTATCACTCTATGGAGAACATCCTCGATATAGTTATAAAGCGCACTTTTGACAGCAATTTATGTCCTACTTAGGGACGGTTTAGATTGAAAAGGATAGACGCAACAGGATCAAGACACCGCGATTCGAAAAAAAATCTGTTCAAACTCATAATATATTTATTCAAAATAGGTACCTAAAAAGTACACCTTCTGAACGTCAGGCTTTCAAAGTATAATAAGACGTGATGGTGATATTTAACCACGGTATCTTAAAACTAAAGCTACGAGGGTTCCAAACGCGCCCTGGTCTGAGAAGAGCCCACAACAAACTCAGCCGGGTTTTTATTTTATTATCACCATTTTACAAATGTCGTAAATTAATTACATTTATAACATAATTAGCCGCTGGAACAAGCCATACCCGGCTTTTTTATCATTCAAATAATCCTTTACACTGTAATAGGATTTGTCAATTACTTCGTGTTTGAATTATAGTGGACTAATGCAGTTCTGTTCGCCAGCTCCTCATTATTATGATGGATACCACCTAAAAACTACACGCCTATGAACTTTTTATATGCTTATCTTACAGCTACCAGCATAGTATCTATAAATCATAGGGACTGCAGATAGAAGTGAAAACGAATATTTAAAATCTAAGAAAATACGCGCCGAATTGTGAACCTCCTCCTTTTTGGGAAGTCGGTTAAAAATACGTTTTTTATTTTAATTATTTTTAATAATTTTAAATTTTATTTTTTATTTAAAAAAAAATTATAAAATAATAATATTTAAGGCTTAAAGCTAAGGCATTAAAGTTTACCTATTTACGAATGTAGTATATTTATATAAATATACTACATTCGTAAATAAACTTATGACCATCATATGAAGACCTTTTGTCTTCGTAACAACGCGGTGACAGGTGTTGGTGTCGGTGACGCGAATCTACAAGTTTACCGCCTACCAAAAAGTGCTCAACGCGGCTAAAGAAGTTTTCACTTCAAAAATTAACAACTGTTTTAACGTTCTAACAAGTGCTGTAAATTTTCCCCTCGATTATTTTGTTTATCTACCACTAAACACCTATAAAAATAACTAGAAGCTAGAAAGTAAAATTACTGTAATGTGAAAACGTCTGTTTAGTACTTACGGACGATAAAACGCGTGTGTAAAAACAGTTGATATTAGAGAAAAAACCAGTAGGCGTCCGCGTGCGTTGAATCAACACTAGATTTTACGACAGTAATAAATATATTTAGCAAACCTATAGACCTACTTGTCCTCGCGGTAAAACTTTTTACGATTTATTTACACGCTAAAAGCATGTTTTGACGACTTTTTGAGACAACAACAACTACTAGGTATACCTAATGTCCTTAATATGGAGGAAATATTTGTAACAAAGAAAAACCCCGGTCTAAGACGACACGATCGAAAGCTGCGTCATCGATTGTCATCATCCAATCCCTTTGAACACTTTTTGAGCAACACAGCACCAATGCACCTACGCAATCCTGTGTACACTAGCGAGACAGGACAAGACGCGTTGCTTTTCCCTATAGTTGTGTTTTTGCCCTAACAAAGCTATGAATAATATGCGTCTCTTTATTCATATACCTACGTATTTCTTATTATGAAACATTTCAGACCCGAATTCCATGCTGTAGTGTGTAGTTGCTGAAAATGTCAATAGCTCCAAGAAGCTGCGATAAACTACAGACTGCCTAAATTCTATTCTAAGATAAGCTCCTTTTATCACTTAGTATGTACAGATACGTTAACGATACGATACACACGACGAATATTTTTTCAAGCTTTTATTACATTTTAATGGGGCTGACATTTAATTAATTATAAAAAGCCCCTAAACAAATAAGAAAAAAAAAGCTTTTCAATTCGTGCCACTTTCTTAAATTTGAGCTTCTCAATTCTTGTCATCATTTTAAAGATTAGGGTACTTCATATCCATTATAGTTTCTCTCAAACACGAGGAAACCGTCTCTCTTAAGAACTTCTGGTATGAAGTACAATAATAGCTTTATAAATTATTAGCTGATGTCCGCCACTTCGTACGCGTGGATTGAAGTTTTATTTTCCGGGATAAAAAGTACCCTATTTGTTATTCCAGGCTATAAGGTCTCTGTGCCAAATTTCATCCAGATCCGTTCAGCCGTTCTGACGTGATTGAGTAAGAAACATCCATCCATCCATACATCCATCCATCCAAACTTTCGCACTTATAAGTCTTAGATCTTGTGCATGTTGTATAATATTGACCCTGAAAATTGCAAAAATGAACTAACTAGTTTTATGGGTTTCGTTTAAGCGTACTAAAAAGTCTCCTTATTGTGTTTTATCGGTATCGCGTCGTGTCGTTGAGTGTAAAGACAAGTAGCTAACTGTCTAGATCATAAATCACGGAGGTAAACAGTGTAGTTGATAGATTTGCACAAATATTGGCCAAATTTATGGGGCTTTTTGTAAAGGGGTCACTTGACATGTTTATGTTCATTGGAGCCGTACTGTTATTGACTGATCTTCGTAAGGTTAAGGGCCTGGGCAGACAAAGAGAGTGACGAAACTGACGCCCACCGTCAACTGCAACAATCAACCTATTGCCGGCCCACTACTGAGCTTGAATCTCTCCTCTGAATAAGAAGAATTTTTTTTTAAACGTACATCCTTCGAACTCTCTCCAAAAAGGGCCTTGAAGGCCTTGGTAGGCCCAGTAAGGCGTAGGTAGGTGTAGTGCATAGACTACTGAGCATGAGTCTCTTCTCAAAATAAGACGCTATTTCGTGAGTCGATTTATTGCAATTTTGAAGGAATTCTATGTTTTTATATAACTTTTTCCGAGTCAAATCTATTGTTAAGGAACATATAAAAGCCCTATTCAAAGTTTTATTCAAATGGACTAAGCCATGCCTTTCTGTAAGTTTAAGAAATACGAGCGCAACCGTTACGGTGACGAGTAATAAAAGCAAGCCCCACACCTGTTTGTGGCCGTCTGAGAGTTTCGAAGGTCGTATTGCTTTCAGTTTAGCAGCCAAAATGTAGGTACTTGATTTTTTGACAGTTTAAATGATAGAGATTTTATAGAAATGTATAATTAAAATAAATAATATTTAAATTGCTTATTTTTTGCTCCAGAAACAAAACTCACGAAATAACATACTATCACGAAATAGGGGCCCGTTACCTTATGCAGTGGGCTTCCAGATCCTTCCGCATACTACCTACTCGACTAGGGTAGGTTAGGCTATAGGTCTATTTATCAGATCTAACCGACAAAAAAGATAGTAAGATTTGAGTGGAAATTACATCTTTCTTTCGTAGATCTTCGAAACAAATTTTAAAGCAATGACATTGCCCAAAGTAATGAGCGCAGTAGCAACATAGGGTTTTTGTTACAGCCATTGATGTAGAATTTTAGTACCTATACTTCAATGGTTACAGCAGTTTTTTTTTTCATTGATTCTATTTAATAAAAAAATCCTAATAGGTTTAATAAAAGAAGAATTTCATTAATTTATCAATGATAAGAGTTCTTTTGAAATTCTAACACCAGTTTGGAGAAGTAATTTGATTTTTTTCTTTTAAAATGATCCTTGTTGACAGCCTTGACAAAAAGTAATTAATCATCGAAAGTAGAAACTGGAAAGTAAATGCCTTTTTTATAAGACATTGCTTGATTCTGGTTAAGATATAGTTCTCCACCATTTTTTTTGCTATCCAGTACAAGTTCGCCCTTGACTGCGATCTCACCTGATCTTAAGTGATGATGAAAATTGCAATCTAAGATGGTAGTAGGCTAACCTGTAATATTAAATACATGCCCCTAATTGGTTTCTACACGGCATGGTACTGATTTGCTTGGCGGCACGTCTTTACCGATAGGGTGGTAACTAGCCATGGCCGAAGCTTCTCAACAGATCATACCAGAGAAAATTCAGAAATTATAAATTTCAAAATTTACTCTCCTGGGGACCGCTTATAAGACCAGGGAGATCGTCAAACAGATGTAGATATATTTAGGTATTTTACTTTTCCATACAGTTTGTGTTAATGAACTCACCATCCTGTGTACCTAACCCCAGTTGTTTCTTGTTCCAGATCACCGCAAGAATAATTGATGTCGGAACCGAAGCCAAACTAAAGTGCCAAAGAAGCGGAAAAAAATGTGAAGCTCACATGTCCACCCACACATTAAAACGCACATGATTTCAATAGCAAACTTCACGCACACGAACACACAAATACAGTATAACACAACCACATACAAAAATGCCACACAAAGCCCGAGGGACACCACAGACTTGTTCGAGAAGTTCGAATACCAGAATGGAACGTACAACAATTCGAATTCGACTTTCGAGATGTCGAACAATTTTACGGAGTACGCAGAGATTCCGTATTACATAAAGGCGACTTCGATGACCTTTTGCATAGTTATAATGTGTTTGGGCGTCATAGGGAACGTGATGGTGCCTATAGTGATATTAAAGACTAAAGACATGAGGAACTCCACTAATATATTCCTGGTGAACCTGAGCATTGCTGATCTGATGGTGCTGTTGGTGTGTACCACTACTACGCTCGTGGAGGTCAACTCTAAGCCTGAAACTTGGGTGCTTGGGAAGGAATTATGTGAGTTTTTTTTTTTTTTTATCCACTACAAGCTAGCCCTTGACTGCGATCACACCTGATGGTAAGTGATGATGCAGTCTAAGATGGTAGCGGGCTAACCTGTTAGGGGCATGGCAGTTATATTAAACCCACACCCCTTCGGTTTCTACACGGCATCGTACCGGAACGCTAAATCGCTTGGCGGCATGTCTTTGCCGGTAGGGTGGTAACTAGCCGAAGCCTCCCACCAGGCCAGACCAGGGAAAATTCAGAAGTTATTTACCTTTTGTTTACGATATGTACGAGCTACATATCGGGGCCAATTCTGTTTAGCACAATCTCTGAAACTGAAATGAAAGCTCAACCTGGTGCTACCTCTTTCCGTAGGGAATATTATGAAAGGGATAGCAATATAAATAGCGCTGACATTTTTGTTTAGTTTAGTGATTGTGCTAAGCAGAATTGGAAAAAAATTAACTATATGTAAATTAAATATATGACTCACAGCACAGATATGAAATCTTGAATAATGCACAGCGAGGATGCAGTATGTGGGATAAAATTTATCCCACAAAATCGCAGAAACATACTACATACTTGACACACATCCGTAGTGTAGCAACTTAGCATTTCTTTGATAGAAAGGCATCCTTAATTCGGTATTTGACAACAATTTTCAAACATAAAACTAACAGGGCACGTGAATATTACGACTTTTACTAATCATACATAAACTTGGTACTACTATGATAAATACGAAAGTGTGTTTGTTTGTTGGTTGGTGCTTCAATCACGCCGCAACGGATCAACAGATCGGCGGGATTTTTGGCATGGGTATAGTATAGGACCTGGAGAGTGACATAGGCTAGGAGTTACCGCGGGAATAAAGTAAACTTAAATCACGCGGACGAAATCGTGGGCCTCAGCTAGTCACAAAATAATTTATTTGAATAGTTGTCAAATATCTTATTCTGAATTCTAACCGCAGCGACATAGCTATGTCAACGATCTTCTCTGATACAATTATGTAAATTGCGATATTTCAATACGATACGACTGAAAATAGACAAACCTACACGTTGATTTGAATCTAGATACTCTCCGTTTCCTTTGAACGGATGTTATCAATGAATTATCAAGAAGGTATACCTATTCATATCTTGTGACTAGAATTAGACATTCATGAGGTTATTTGTAACTCGAAATTCTGGGAATAATGTTATTTACATGAATTTTCTGATATTTTATGATAAAGTATTCAAGAAACAGCATTCGTAGGTGTGTTTTGTTTTTGGTGAATTGTGATATAATATATTCTAATACACGTTTTAGGGTTCTTTACCTCATAATTGGAAAACATTTAGGTAAAACACCTATATTTTGTAGTTCGGTGATGCTATATGGCAAATTGGAAACTATCACTGTACTACATCAAAATTGGTTGGACAGAAAGCCTGTAAAAGCGTAGCGGACAGACAGACACATTTTTGCATACATTATATTAGTATAGATTATATTATGTGTATCTAATTAATTAAATAGAAACAAATAAATATGTAGGTAACACATGTAATGGTACGGAACCTTCTCTGAGCGCGGTTCTTTGCACTTGACTGTCTTGTTTCAATTCACAACACTGTACCCTAATGAGAGTTGTTCGATTCCTTTCAGCATACTAATTTCTATGCGGAATAAATTATGTGAGATACTTGACAGGTGCAAGGTTGATGAACTTTAGTTTCTTCTAGTAAGTACCTCCGTTTAGTAGTTGTGACGACCTCCCTGGCGCAGTGTTGAGCACTGTTGTTTAACGTGCTGAAGTCCCGGTTTCGATCCCCAGCAGGGTCAATTTAGGAATTTATAATTTCTGAATTTTCACTGGTCTGTCCTGGTGGGGGAGGCATCGGCCGTGGCTAGTTTGGTAACTACCAACCTAGCACATTCGGCGGCACATTTTTCCCTACCGGCAAAAATGTGCCGCCCAGCGATTTTGCGTACCTGTACGATGCCGTGTAGAAACCGAATAGGGTATGGGTTTAATAATAACTGCCATGCCCCTAACAGGTTGGCCTGCTACCATCTTAGACGGCATCATCACTTACCACCAGGTGCGATCGCAGTCAAGGGCTAACTTGTAGTGGATAAAAAAACCTATTTAAAAAAAAATTGGTCAAGTCTAACACGCTAGTACATAAGTATGGTAGAGTTCCATAGTCATGCTAGTTGCTGAAAACTTTGAGGGTAATTCATTTAAAAAATAAACCTGTAAATGTGGCAGTAAAAATGTTTCTATAACTAGTGGTTCAGCCCGACAGACCTTAATGCGTCCCTGAGTTCTGACCTACTACAGACACACATATTGTTCTGTGAGCCCTGTCACTTTTGCATGTATTGCTAGTATTGGGACCCAGAGAGTAACATAACCTACTTCCCGAAAAAAGTGTTCTCGCGGATTTTTTGATAAACCCTAATGCACATAGACTAAAGTCGCGAAATGCATTATTTCTATTTGATCACGTTCCAAATAGACCGAATAGTCTACAATCTACATAATACGTTGATGTACTTAGTTACAGAAGCAGTATTGTTTACATGTGCATTGTGTAAGTTTGCGACAATGTAGTTTCAAAGATTATATTATTGGTACAGACGTGAAAATAGGCATAAAACTACTACCCTATAGTACCATCACTGATTTATGTTATATCAGATATTGTATCTTACAGTCACTATTATAATATCTAGGCATAATATACAGAATAAGTTTATATATTATGGCCACGCACAACGGAAAATTCTCTAAAATCAAATGTTCCAAAATCCTAATGATAAAATTGCTTTAAAATCTATTTACTAACCTTATAAAGTTTATTTTAAATTCATATTAAGTTACAAGTTAGCTTATGACTACGATCTCAACTGATGGTTTGTGATAATTTTTTTTTTCTTTTTTTTTAATCCATTACAAGCTAGCCCTTAACTGCGATCTTACCTGATGGTAAGTGATGATGCAGTCTAAAATGGTAGCGGGCTAACCTGTTAGGGGCATGGCAGTTATATTCATCGGTTTCTACACGGTTTTGGATAACAGAACGCTGCATCGCTTCTTGCCACGGCTTTTTAGGGTAGCAACCCTTTATTAAGATAGTCACGACTGAAGCCTCAGACCAGACCAGAACAAGATAATTTGGAAATTATTAGCTTCAAAAATTACGCCTGCTTGGAATCGAACCTGTAACATTTGTAAAACCAAAGCGCTCATCACTGTGCCGTGTCAGGGAGATTATCAAAATTAGAAGAGCTTAAGTTGTAAGTAATGAGGTACAATGACAAGTGTGGATTGGAACTTTGTTTTATGCTATTTATAGAGATTTTACAAAGAGAAGTTAAAAAAACTTTCCAACTTCCCAACTTAAAATTGGATCCGTCATGTCTGTCAGTTCTGTCATTTTGAATGAAAGCTTAAGACGTTTGTAAAATTAGATTACTCTTTGACGGTCCAAGCGCCTTGCCAAAACAATTTGGTATCCGCTCGCGAAATTTAATATCGCGGGCTGAGAGCGTTCGGAATCAAAATGGAGGAAATTTTCGCTCATTATTCGCATAGTTTCACAGATGAAATGACACAGTTGGTGTTCGGTTGCTTTTCGACCTACATTTTTATTTTTTTAACGTCTATCATAGTTGGAAGCGGTGATAGCTTAGTTGTTTAGACACCTGGGGGTATTATTATCCCAATTTATTATTTTATTTTATTTTTTTCTGTTGATCGGAACACCCTTGTGCCACCCTCTCTCTAATAAATTAATATAATTTCAAAAGATATTACATGATATTATTAAGAATTTTATAAATTTGTAGGAGTAGCATTAGTATTATGATAACAAGTTTACAGCATCAGCACATTAGCCCGGTCAAAATAGACATTTCAATTTACAAAAACTCCGACTGAGCTGAATTTTGCTAGAGACCTTGGGTATACCAGTAGAAAAAAAGTGCCAGAAGTCCCCGTCGATCACATGTGTGCTAAAAAAGTTATTCAAGGTCAAAGGTCAATGTTTTCGGTTTTCTACATTCTACCCCACAGGTGAAGTGGAAATGTGTGCATAATACCTATAATGTAAAATGTAACACCTCCAAATTTTGAATCGTGATATCTTAGGAATGGTGATTGTTATGAAAAAAAGTTTTAAAACATTTTTATAGATAATTTTATGATCTTCATTTTTTATCTGGGCAGTATTTTGATAAATCTTACCGTTTTCGAGAAAAATCCAAAAAACTGAAAATTTTGACCTTTGACCTTGAATAACTCTTTTATCACACATGTGATCGATGGGGAATTTTGGCAATAATATATTTGTACTGGTGTACCCAAGGTCTCTAGCAAAATTCAGCTCTGTCGGAGTTTAAGTTTTTCTGTATAGCTTTTATTAAATAGTTAAGTTTAAGTTATTTGGTCACTATTTTTATGTCTATTTTGACCGGGCTACATAACTTAGAAAGTATTATAATATTTGCCATGTTTCACTTCAAAGTCGTTTAAGTTAGTTTAGTTTATAACCACCTTAAGTTACTCATTCTGTTTTTTGTTTTTGTACACGGTAATGGTCCGTGACATCTTCCGCCCTGAAAATCAGCGTTGTGGCATGGTAGGCTAGTGCCTATCTTGCTTCGGCACAGGCTGAGGGGGTGGGCCCATTGTCCACTCAGTTTTAAATTAAGTAGAATACATAATATTTCATAGACACAGAATTCATACTTCGTCCGCGTGGAATAAGTTTTTTTAGATTCCCACGGGAACTCCTCAATTTCCGGGATAAAAAGTAGCCCATGTCACTCTCCAGGTCCTCAACTATACCCATGCCAAAAATCACGTCGATCCGTTGCTCCGTTGCAGCGTGATTGAAGGACAAACCAACAAACAAACTGACTTTCGCATTTATAATATTAGTATGATTTAAGTCAATTTGTTAAAATTTATTCAGTTCTAAAGATACATTTATTTATTTATTCGGGTGATCCTCTGATCACCCGAATAAATAAATAAATATATCTCTATAAGCACGCACCTCAAACTTTTCGTACCTACTCGTAATTATTGCGTTTTAAGAAACATATTCATACTAATATTATAAATGCAAAAGTGTGTTGGTTTGTCATTCAATCATGCTGCAACAGATCAACGGATCGGCGTGATTTTTTGCATGAGTATAGTTGAGGACCTGGCGAGTGATTTATGCTACTTTTTATCCCGGAAAATTAAGGAGTCCCCGTGGGAATAAGAAAAACTAAAACCACGCGCAAGAAGTCGCGGGCATCAGCTAGTTTACTAACACTTGCTTTAGACAATGAAGGAATAAATCGTGAGGAAACCTGCATGCCTGAGAGTTTTTCATAATGTTCTAGAAGGTGTATGAAGCCGCCAATCCGCACTTGAACAGCGTGGTGGGCTATGGCCAAACCCTTCTTATTCTGAGAGTCGTGAGACTCAGTGTGAGGCCACGTGAGGCGGCGCAGCAATGTCCAAATCTGTCTGTTTTTCGAATTTGGAATTATTCTCCTCTTACCTGAAACAATCGTAAAAGATGCACTCATCTGAGCTTCCTCGAAGTTTATTTTAATCCTTTACAACGTTTTTAAAGTAAAAATTCACTAAAAGTTTATTACTCTTAATTGGGTCGAAATATTTCCTGATTATTCAAAGGAATTGCGACTCTATGTACCGGAAATAAGGTGGTAATCAATGCATTTTATGTTTATCTGGTGTTCTTTCATGCCATGGCAATGCACAGTCAATTTTGTGTGGCCGTAGTGACGGCGATTTGATAAGCGAAGCGAAAAACTCCGCTCGTTAAATTAAGATGTCTTAGCTATGATGCAGTCATTTTTGAAGTGAAAACTTCTTTAGCCGCGTTGAGCACTTTTTGGTAGGGGGTAAATTTGTGGATTCGCGTCACCAACATGCGTCACCGACATGCGTCACCAACATGCGTCACCGACATGCGTCACCGACAAACTATAAAGACAAAGAAGAACGAAGACAAAATATACTACATTCGTAATTAAACTTTAATGCCTTAGTCTTAAGGTTGATATTTTAATTATTTTAAATAAATTTTTATTTTAATAATTTGAAAAAAGAATTAAATATTCGTTTTCACTTCTATCGGCAGTCCCTGACTGCCAAATTTTATTTTTTTTAATTTTGGACCCATCGTCATGTCAATAATGAACATGACTGAGAATTTCATGAAGACAGACACAATTAAGTTTGTAAATATCGAAGTACGAGTTATAAATAAAAACATTAGTGTCAATTAAAAAGGAAAGCCTCGAAAACAGCATAATTATTATCCAAACTGTTTTAATTATCCTTTATAATATAGGTAGCTTTCGTGCGTAAAATGCGCGGGAATTAGTAATTATCAACGGAATATTAAAACGTTTTAATAATTATTAAACAACTTGAGTATTGATTATTAAGTCATTATCGTAGTCTTCATAATATATTTAGCTTACTTTTAAACCTTTTATTTCTTTCATTCCAACTTAGTCTTAAGAATTAAACACTTACAATAAAATTATAAGTTAATGCACAAGTATTTTAAAATTGACAAGCCTTTATTGGCAGCTTATAATTTTATTGCTTCCTTGAATCGAAAGTAAATGGATCATCGTAAAAACGCTGATTCCATGGCCTTTCAAATGAAATTACATCGAAATTGCCGAGTGAATGATGGCATGAAATCAATGTATCGGAATCGATTCCGAAAACGATCATTAAAATATGAGTTTTTCTTACGGGTAATAGTAGGGTTCATCTTTTAGTGCCAGCATTCGATTGTAAACTTTATCTGACTCAACAAAATAAATTAATTATTCGTTTTCATCTAAAACAAAAATCGAAATCAAAACTATACCTTTATGTACCAACTTAAAATAAAAAGTAGTAAGTAGTACATTAGGGTATTGTCAGCTTTGTGTTTAAAATTGAATTGAATTTTTAGAAAATATAAAAGATTGTGTATTTGTTTATTGACGAAGGTTTAATTAAGTTGATATTTGACTCATTCGATGTAATTCACTCGGTCAGTTTGTTGAAGGGGATACGCCATATTGGTATAATTTGCATAAATGCGAGTATTCTGACTTTGTTGGGTTAGTCTGTTGCCGACAGACTCAGCGATTATTGAATACTTTTGTGTTTAGATCGCAATTTGTTTTAGAGCTTAGCAGTAGCAACTGCAGCCTGATCAAATGATTAATTTATTGTTGTTGTGATGCTTTGGCCAAGTTTTTATAATTAACTGTTTACATTAAATCTATCGTAAAACCGCTACACGTTTAACCATTTATTCGTGCACGTTTTAAAGAGAGTACAAACATATTATTTTAAAAGTAATTTTAATTATTTGCTCCCCCTTCTGGAATTACGCTTACAGTATATATTTTGTTTTATGTTGATTTTCTCAAAAAGCGCTAAATCAATTTCGATAAAATTTATATCTTTAAAATTTAATTCTTTTTTTTGTTTGGTAGATCATACTTAGGCAAGTATGATCTACCAAACAAAAAAAAGAATCATCAAAATTCATAATTCATAATTGGCGGAAATAAATTGATCCCAAATAAATTTTATCGAAATTGATTTAGCGCTTTTTTAGAAAATCAACAAAAGACAATTTTTTTACTTTTTAAAGTAGAAGTAGAAGGAATAGTTTTGAAGTCGGTTTTTGTATTGAAAACATAAAAATAATATTATATAAACATCAATTTGCAAAAAACATTTGATTGGTAAAAATAATATCGTTCACGTAACTTGTATAAGTACTTAATTGAAATAAAAGCTTGTAATACCTTTTTTGTGGAAAAATTACAAATAAAGACACAATAACGGCGCTTTAATTTTATCTGTTTATAATCCTACTTTCCTTGACGTTCAGACCAAATGTTGCCACCTATAATTAGGTAAGAATCTAAATAGAGGCCATTTTAGATTAGTAAGACGTCTGGCGATTAAGTGGATTCCATGATGAGATTAATAATAATATTATGTCGTATGGTTTTAAGTACGTCGTCGTCTCTACCACGAGGTGACCACAAATGGACATAAGTATTTGGCAAGGATTGCCACAGCGTAAAATCTTGTATCACTTGAAGTGTCTTGTGTCTGTTTATAGGGTTCTGTACCTCAAAAGGAAAAAACGGAACCCTAATTGGATCACTTTGTTGTCCGTCCGTCTGTGTGTCAAGACCCTTTTTCTCAGGAATGCATGGAGGTATCAAGTTGAAATTCATATCAAATACTCAGATCCACGGTCCCTTAGAGCTGTGAAAAAATCAAGCTTCTAAGCCAACGCAATCAAAAGATAAACAAGTTTGAAATTATTAAAAATATTTTTATTATACGAGTATGATGTACAACAAAAAATGTATGCTTTTCGCAATTATTCCTATATCTGTGTTATGGCGTTGCTTCGTACCAAATTTCAAGGTTCTGAGTTCACGGGAAGTACCCTGTAGGTTTTGATTCCCTTGCGAGTGTATTTTGATTGCGTTGGCTTAGCAGCTTGATTTTTTCACAGCTCTAAGGGCCAGCCACCACATCGTAGAGGGCTACCACGTCACAGTTTGTACGGAACCCTCGGTGCGCGAGTTCGACTCGCACTTGGCCGGTTTTTTTTTGTTTATTTACCTATCTGTAATCAACAGCGTTTTATAATATAATCTACAATTTTATAAGTTACAATTAATACTAACATATAGCTCGATTAGTAAGTAAGTCAGGTCACTTTACGAGTTGGGATCTGCATATCTAATGCAGTTCTTCGAAATTCGAGCTACCCTAGCTTTGCACATGAGATAAATATTGGTAACTCCAGCTTAAAAACATACCCTAAGTATGGGCCAAGCTTTAAGTATGTCATCAAGCCAGTAAGCGTTCCGGTATCTATGCAAACATCTTTACAACAATAATTACGAATAGGTAAATCCCAAATATTTACAGAATAATAAAAAAGATATGTTCTTTATTTAGAAAATCTCTAGAACTAATGTGTGCAACCAAGCTACATCATCAGTATGTTGACATCCTTACAATTTACAAATTGTTTTTAATTGGGGATAAATCCCACCCATTTACAGAATAATAAAAAACCCTGGGAAAATAGCAGAAAAATCTCTAGAGCTAAGGTATGCAACCCTGATATATCATCAACTCAAGCGTTCCGGTATGGTGACACCCACCCTTACAATTAGGGATAAATCCCAAACATTTACAGAATAATTTAAAAGCCTGGGAAAATAGCAGGAAAATCTCTAGAACTAAGGTGTGCAACAATGCTATAATATCGTCAACTCATTAAGCGTTCCGGGTTCCGGTATGTTCACATCCTTACAATTAAGGATAAATCCCACACATTTGCAGAATAATAAAAAAGCTTGGGGAAATAGCAGGAAAATCTCTAAGGTGTGCGAGTCAATTTGAGTGTATAAGATTAACCTAAGTTCGGAATTACCATTCATTCATAGGGGATTTGCCAAAGCCCTTTATAGCTGGAAAGGGAGACTTTTACGTCGGTTCGCTAAATTTGAAAGGAATATATTCGCTAGCTTTTAAAGTTTGTACAGGCGTTAACTCCTGTGTAGCAAAGAGTTGTTAAATTAATTAGGACGGAAACTTACTTTCAGCACTACACCCGGAAGTTTGTTAAGCTTTAAGATTTATTTAAGGCTCCATATAGGTACTCATGTACTCGCCTCGTTGCATCGTTGGTCTAGTGGTTAGCATGTTCGACTGCGACCGACGAGGTCCTGGGTTCGAGTCCCGGTAAATGCACACAGCTAAACTTTTATGAAGTATAGTAAGCTTCCTAAATTGTTTATAACAATCATTGTTACATTGTTGCTCTAAGACATCATTGATTTTAGTATAGAAGGTAGTATAGGGATTAGGTATCTACTTAGTCAGTGATGTTAACTTATTAGTACATATTGTGTTATTAACTTATTAGTGAAATTGCGAGCTTATTTAACTTCGTGTACTTATTACTCGTAATATGCCGTGGGCGGATGGGAGTTTATAGCTAAACTTTTGACAAGTTTGGATAAGTCCTGTGTCGCAAAGAGTTACTGAACGAAGTTAGTTTCATAGTTGTTAAACTCTATTTTTCAAAACTTTATACCTACTCAAGTTTAAAATCTCTTCGTGGTATCCCTCAGTTCGGTTATCAGATTATTTATTAAGTATCTATAATAATTAATGAAAATAAATCCTAAATATCCATACTTAATATTATTAATGCGAAAATGTGTCTGTACTCTACTGTAGTACTCTGTGAATTCTGTTACGCTTTACCGGCCCACCTTTGCAACCGATTTTGATGAAATTTGAAACAGAGATAGGCTGTATCCCGGGGGAGGGCATAAAGCTACTGTTTATCCAAGAAAATTAAGGTGTTCCCGCGGTATTAAAAAAGCCTAAACCACGTGGACGAAGTCGCGGGCATCATCTAGTAGATAATAAAGCTTCCTCCAATGATGCCCGCGACTTCGTCTGCATGAATTTAAGTTCTAGAAAATCTGTGCTTAATTCATCAAAATCAGTTAAACAGATGGGCTGTGAAAACGTAGCAGACAGACATATATATTTTCGCATCCATATAGCAATCGTATCGTATCGTAATATACTCGTGGTGTTATTGAAACACAGCCCGCCACAAACAGCCCGCCAACCCGCATTGGAGCAGCGTGGTGGGTCTTAGCTCTAATTCCCTCTCTCCTATGAGGGTGGAGGCCTGTGCCCAGCAGTGGGACGTTAATAGGCTGTAGTGGTGGTGGTGGTGGTTATTGAAATAAGTATAGATTAGATTACTGTTGGTTAGAACTTGGACTCATTCAAAAAGTCCTCCATGATCCATTCAATATTCACGGAAGTCGGTTCTTTTTTTTCTATTAGGTTCACTAGTTAGAAATGAGAACAACAATAGACCGACGAATTAAGTAGGTAACCTGCCGCTTTACATTTCAATCCGCTCTTTTAGCAATTGCGGCTACAACACTGCTAATGAGATCTTGGACTCATTTTCATTCATTAGTGTCTGTGTTCGCGGTTGAACACATATTTTACAAGGAAAACTTTGTTGAGCTTCTGTGTTTGCTAAATTCGTTTAACTTTTCTGAGTATCGTGTATAATTTATATAATACGAAATTAGGGTAATAAACTAAGCGTGTGAGCAATTTTGGAATCACAATTTTGATTTGTTTCTACTTACTGTGTTTTCTATTTTTGTCACTTCAGTGGCTACTTATATTAACAATTCGAAGGTATGACTATCTGTATGCCTGCTATACGCTTTAAGGCCCTGTGTAGCGTAAAAGGGGGTTTTAAAAGCAGTGTATCTATCAAACGGTGACATAATGTATGCATGTAAAAATAATTTGCTGTTTTGCAGCCATTGACGCATCTCAAAACACAATTTAAAAAAAATCTCTGCATTGAAATTTATTTTAAACATACCTCTTAATTTACCTTTTAAAGCAATTTTTCTCCTTATTGAAACTAATAATTTACTCTAGAAATATAAGATAAAATTTACATTTCTAAATCAAACACTTTGTCGGAATAATTTGTATTGAACAGTGACTATTTATTTTTTTACAAATGATTTCTTGCACTTTTTGCGACATGCGCTTGCTCGATTTCACCCCCGCACGCCTGTTATTTGATCTCGTGAGCTCACTCTGTTTCACCGAGACAGATGTAGGTTGCATCCCGAGGAAGGATTCGAATCGAAGGAACCCTGAATCCCCGCATAGGAGTCCTAAGTCCTAACCACTAGGATATAATATACTAGCTGATGCCCGTGACTCCGCGTCCGCGTAGATTGAGGTGTTTTCTCTTTCATTTTCCATTATATAGACTATAATCTATCAAATACCATCCAGATTCGTTATTTATTTATTTAGATATCTTTATTGCACACAAAATATACAGTATACAGCTTAAAACTAGTAAGACTACATAGAAATGTGCAAAGGCGGTCTTATTGCTAGAGCAATCTCTTACTGACAACCTTTGGTGAAAGGATAAATAAACTGGAGCGCGGGATGGTGCTGTACTTAAAAAAAAAAAAAAAAAATAATAATAATAAGTAATGCATACAAGATACAGTACATAAATAGACCAATAAATACATATACCTACATAATATACAAGTATACCTATATAAATAAATATATATCTATAATATATACTCATTAATAAATTAAAATATACACTAATAATTACAAAGAGATAAATAATGATCATACAAGCGACTTTTGAAAATTGAGAGCGATTTGGAATGGCGGATTTCAGAAGGCAGACTATTCCACAGTATTACAGACTTGCACGTAAAGGAGTCGCCATAATACCGCGTATGATGGGCGGGAATATGCAAGCGGTTATCCTTGCACGACCGCAGATGTTGGCGCTCAATGTTCGAGCCAAGGTAGGAAAAGCGCTGCTTTAAGTAGGAAGGAGTTTGTGGATTGTAGAGAATGGAGTAGAGAAGAGAAAGCAGGTGTAGATTACGGCGGAGTCTTATTGGTAGCCACTTCAAACGGGCTCTGTATTCTGACACATGGTCATACTTACGAAGCCCGAAGATAAATCTTATGAACAGATTCTGGAGACGCTCGAGCTTATTGAGTTGTTCCTCAGTTAAGTCAGGATAGGAAGAGTCAGCATAGTCTAAGATTGGAAAGAGAATAGAATGGGCCAAAGAGATTTTAGTTTTGATGGGAAGAAAATATTTCCAGCGTCTCAGACAGCCAACTGACGCAAAAACTTTCCGGCTTACCTCAAATCAAATCAAATCAAATCAAATATCTTTTTATTCAAATAAACTTTTACAAGTACTTTTGAATCGTCAAGTGAATCTACCACTGGTTCGGAGTGACAATGACAAGTGATGTGAAGATGAGTGAAGACAAGGGCAGTGACGGTACTATGGCCAGCCCTGAAACCGGATTGGTTAGAGCTAAGGATATTATGTTTTGTCAAATACGTTTGAAGTTGACTATGGACTAAGCGCTCCAAGACTTTAGAAAGGAAAGGAAGAATGGATATCGGTCTGTAGTGAGAGAAAGATGAGGGGTTCTTTATTTTTGGGATAGGAATCACATGTGCATATTTCCAGGCACATGGAAATTCATTGGAGGAGAGGGAGAAGTTAAAGATGTGGCAGAGTACAGGCGCGACACATTCAAGGAGGAGAAGTAACATTTTCCGATTAATGCCGTCGCACCCAGCTGTACCAGACTTTATGCCTTGAATATGCTTTTTAACTTCCGCAGTAGAAACTGGTACAAAGTGAAAAGCAGGGAAATTGGAAGTTGGCAGGGAACTGAGGTGACTTAAAGTTTTCACCTTGACGCCGTTATCAATTGGGCAAATATTAGCAAAATGCTTATTAAGGGCCTCGAGGTCAAGATTAAGGTCAGCATGCATTCGTTTCCGTCCAATGCCAAGGGATTCCAGAAATCTCCAAGTCCCAGCAAGATCACTGTTTTCGATTTTGGAATGTATGAACTTGCGCTGAGCATCTCTGCATGCTTTATTGCAACGATTGCGTAATAGTTTGTATTTAGACAAATTTTCATCTGTCGGCTTTCTTTTATATTTAGACTTCGCTGCATTACGCTTCGCCATTAGGACTCTAATGTCTTTAGTTAACCAAGGAGCTGGCAGGTGCTTTAACTTTACAGGTCGAAGAGGAGCATGTTTGTCGAATAATTCAGTTAGCAGCGAATTAAAAATTTCCATTTTGATATTTATGTTTGGAGCACCTAACACAGCATCCCAATCTATTAAATTAAGGTCACTCATGAAGGAAGTATTATCAAAATGTTTAAAGCAGCGTCGCATAATAATCGTCGGCTTTAATTTGGGTGGGCGAATCTTATAAGAGAGATAAATAAGGTCATGATAGGAGAAGGCTTCCGCAGGGAATTGACCATAGCTACTTACATGATCAGGAGACGAAGTTATCATTAAATCTAGTTGTGATGGAGTGCAGTTAGGGAAGAAATGAGTGGCTTTGGTAGGAAGGATGTGGAGATTGCAGCTATCGACGATATTGTTGAGGCGCTTAGCCCGAGAGTCATTTTTCAACAGGCAGGTATTAAAGTCTCCCATGATGATCGTATGGTCCACAGTAGCAACATACCCCTCAAGAAGACCTTCGAACGCTTGAAAGTAATCAATATGTAGAGAAGGACTATAAAAGACACCGAGGAGCACCTTCAAGCGCCCAAAGAGTACCTCGATGAGTATGTGCTCTGAAGACTCGGAGTATTGTGGTGGTGACATATTCAATATTGAAAAGGGAATGTGTTTACGAAGGTAGATTGCTACACCACCGCCACCCTTGCCCGTACGATCGTTTCGGATTAGATGAAAATTAGGTAGACTGTAGGAAATGGAGGGGAGGCAAGGTTTGAGGAAAGTTTCGGATACTAATATAGCGTGAATATTGTCGTTGTCGAACGAAGCAATAAAGTCAGGAAAATGAGAAGGGATGCTCTGAGCGTTGATATGGATTATGTTAAAGTTTTTAGGAAAAACTGAAAAGGTGGACGCTAGGAGGGAGCTCAGTGGTAACGTAAGACTGTGGAAACTGTCATCAGAAGAAGAGTCAGCAGAAAAAAAGTGGATTTCACTCTCAGTATCACTAGAATTATTGTCGTTCATAATCATATTCGTTCTGCAATTCTGGCGTGATTGTGTACAAACATCCATCCATCCATCCAAACTTTCACATTTATATTATTAATAGTATACTTACATAACTTTAGTACAGGTTACACGAAAATATGTACACCGCAATCATACTGTACCGTAAACGAAAACCAGAAAATGATTTCAATACGCTCGTATTTCTAACCACATACTTTGTTTCCAATATTATTCGTACGTGCAACAATGAACAAAATCGGCGCACATTTTTCAAAGGCTGTCAATTATTTTCCGTGTAGGGAAAACATCTTGTTTTATTCAGATTATCTTACATCAAGGGAAACAATATTATATTGAGAACAACCGCTTTTTCCCTCAAAATACATTTTAATAATAGTCTTGAATCTTAGGGGACGAAAATAATTAGGTACATTGATGAAAATTTTAATATAGATTGTATTTTTAATTGGTTTCGGTTCTTCGGCCATTACACTTTTTACGAACGCTTAACCTTTATAGAAAAGTGTAAGGGCCAGGCCCTTATTCAATAAAATTTACAATCCGACAAATTTGTAAAAAAGTGACTTAGGAAATTGTAAAATTGTACGACTAATCTCATACAGAAATGATGTAGATATGTCTCATACATAATTTCACTTTCGTCACTTTTAAACAAAAAAATTCATTCTAATTTTTTACCGAATGAGATTATGCCAGACCCATTATAACACAATTATAAACTCAATATCTTTCATAAATCAAATACACAAATAAATAAAGCTTTAGAAATTTGACGACCTCCGTGGTACCGCAGTGTGTAGCGCTGTTGCCTTAACGTGCGGAGGTCCTGGGTTCAATCCCCGGCAGGGTCAATTTGGGAATTTATAATTTCGGAATTTTCTCTGGTCTGGTCTGGTGGGAGGCTTCGGCCGTGGCTAGTTACCACCCTACCGGGAAAGACGTGCCGCCAAGCGATTTAGCATTCCGGTACGATGCCGTGTAGAAACCGAAGGGGTATGGGTTTAATATAACTGCCATGCCCCTAACAGGTTAGCCCGCTATCATCTTAGACTGCATCATCACTTACCATCAGGTGAGATCGCAGTCAAGGGCTAGCTTGTAGTGGATAAAAAAAAATAGTATAACTTCTTAACTGCTGGATTGTAACTTTTATTAAATAGGGGCCAGACACTGACAGTACAAAACGACGGCTTCGAAGGTGTCTGGTTTTGTCTGGTTGCCTAGTGTATGCACAAGTGAATGCCGCGGTCTTTCTTGCCCTACTTACTAGATGATGCCCGCGAATTTGTCTGCGTCGATTAAGCTTTTTCTTATTCCTGCGGAAACTCCTTAATTTTCCAAAATAAAAGGAAGCAATATACTTTCTAGGAATACTACCTATGTGTGTATTAAAATACAATCATCAAAATCGGTTAAAAAGATGTTCAGTGAAAGCATAGCAGCAGGCAGATAGATGGACACATTTTCGTAGTTATAATATAATTATGGATTCGATCCGCAGTCTGTTTAAGCCCTAATAGCGATCACTGAGGTGCTACACAAAATGTTCGTAAATCAGCCAAAAACTAGACATAGTTTAGAGTTATCAAAGCCATTAAGATTATCAATACATACGGGCTAAATTTGTAGGACACCGAAATACAGTTCAAATTCTTGTGAAATTTCATTTAGGTATGATAGTGGTTTGGTCACATGGCTGGCATAGCTGAAATTGGCACACTTTGCAACTAATTTAAAAACTTAGGTTTTTCCTACTAGTATTTCCATGTTTTTTTCTAAAATATAACGGTAGGTACCTACTACAGAATAATAACGTATACCTACCATTAAGTACTATCCTAATGGTTATATTACAACTAGCTGATGCCCGCGACTTCGTCCGCGTGGTTTTTTGATGCCCGCGGGAGGTTTTTTGATGCCCGCGGGAGCGGGATGCAACCTACCTCTGTACCAAATTTTATCAAAATCGGTTGAAGAGATGGGCCGCGAAACCGTAGCAGACGGACAGACAGATAGACAGACAGACAGACACACTTTCGCCTTTATAATATTAGTAATTAGTAAAGTTAAGTGCTACCTAGTGGTTAAGTTTGCAAGATGTGGCTGTATCTCTTACTTTTGAGAGTCATGTGCGATATTAATATCGTTTGCTTAGGGAAACCGATGTGTGGAAACCCTTAGAGAGATCTAAATAATGTTTTAAAGATGTTTTCTAAATGTTTTTTATTCTTACTTGTTACAGGTCTGGCAGTGCCGTTCGTGGAATTGACGGTTGCGCACGCGTCTGTGTTGACCATCTTAGCGATAAGCTTTGAGCGCTATTACGCCATCTGTGAGCCTCTACGAGCCGGCTATGTTTGTACCAAGACTCGAGCTACCCTCATATGCGCCCTTGCGTGGTTCTTCGCTGCCTTGTTTACTAGGTTAGTGTACATCAAGTCTGAAGGTATGGCAAACTTATATAGTAGTTTAGGTCACTAATGAACCAGCGCGGCCAGCTATGGCTGTACCAAGACTCGAGCTACCCTCATATGCGCCCTTGCGTGGTTCTTCGCTGCCTTGTTTACTAGGTTAGTGTACTTCAAGTCTGAAGGTATGGCAAACTTATATAGTAGTTTAGGTCACTAATGAACCAGTGTGGCTGGCTATATTTGTACCAAGAGTCGAGCTACCCTCATAAGCGCCCATACGTGGTTCTTCGCTGTCTTGTTTACTAAATTAGTATGCAAGTCTTAAGGTATGATAAACGCTATGTAGCACTTACTTTCGGGCTACTAATACATCAGAAAGAGACCTCGGAGACTGGCTTTGGTAGGCCCTAGAAAACTTCAGCGGCTGGACTTATATTATGCGATCCGGCGTGGTTCTTGATCAGTTTATTTCCAAGGTTTATTATTATTAATAAAAGCTTACTTAAAGTTAGATGCCACTATAACCCATCCCATTTCCGGGCAAAGGTCTCCCCTAGTCTCTTCCATGTGTTTCTATGCCAAAGAGAGCCTGCGAACTCTGTAATATCGTCCAAGGTTAGTATGTCCTTAACTCCAGATTGAACTCGTAACTTGTAAGTGACCAATTTATAAACAGGTTTGGAGAGCGACTGTACGGGCCAATTGCATATCTTGTGTCTTTATTATCGCTTGTACCGTCTACAAAATTAGGTAACTTATATGTTGTAACTCCAATTGTATATCGGAGATTTCGTGATTTAAATCCACAACTTGATCTTGTCTTCAACAAATCGACCAACAAATTGATCAACAGGTATCCCAACATTTTGCGTTAAATTGTACGTCTTCAAAGACAGATTACGTCATGTCTAGACGTACTAGCTTTCTGTGTGTCGTCACTGGAAAGTGGGAAGCTCAAACTTGATCGTATACTTCCTTGAAATCCGTGTATGAGAGCTTCTTCTCTTAAGTAACATAATACTTATGAGTTGCTGGGTACAAATGCTTAAAATTACCTACTTATGGCTGGTTTAGTACAGCTACTAAAGGTTTACACACCGGCGAGGCGTGGCGTGGCGGAGTTAGACGAGAATTAATATTTGTATGGCAAAACTTCAGTTACCGTCCCGCCCGTCTTTGGTTGTGAAAAGTCTGGTCTTTGAATGTACGAGGCGAGAATGGAAATATTTGTTAATTAAATCATATTGCTGCTTGAATAGGGATAAGTACACAAATTTCGCACCCACCGGCCATCGCGGTATCGCACGCTCAGCGTTGTCACTCTCCGTCGCGCGCTTTCAATTATCTCCGTCCCATTTGCTTTACTTCGACTCGGCTCATCTCGCCTGTGTCAAATTTTCTTCGAGATTTCAATTCTCAGCACATCCTCGTCTCACCTCGCCGGCCGGTCTGAAACCACCTTAAGAATATAAGTGAAAATTAAACGTAACTGTAACTTTAAGCTGCAATCAAAGTTAAGTATTCAGTGAGAGTAGTTTAATGTCCTTACCTAACTTGACTGTCAAACCCAATAATGAATTGCCTTAATCGGATTGAACGATTTGGGTGCCTTTCATCTTCCTTACCGCACGCATCGTGTGTGTTTCAGTCCTTAGTAAGGGCGAATATATACGACAGACCGTACAATAGAATAACACAAACAGATTTAGGTCATAATTTTTTTTTTTTTTTTTTATGTCGTATGTCATTTTCTATGGCGGCGTATCGCGTCGCATCGCGTGGCGTCGCTTCTGTTGCTCCCTAGGACAACGGGTGAGCGGCAAACGCGACAGCGCGACGCAACGCGATAATATCAAACAGAAGCTAACCCTTTACGTAGCAGTACATTGCAGCGCAGAAAAGTTTTTCACTTTCTATGGAGTGGTATCGTGTCGCGTTGCGTCGCCTCGCTCTTGTCGCTACCTAAAACAGGTCAGATCAGGTAGATTTTCGGGTTACGTCACAATTACATATATAGGATCGCAGTCAAGGGTTTACTTGTAGTTGATAAAAAAAAGGTTTTTACGTAAGGGTCGTAGGTAAGTTACACTAACTAAAATTTGCGAATAACAAGACCGTTTACAATTGTTTATTCCTAATTGGGCTCATGTAAGCGACTTACGTAAGCAAAACTTATTAAAATATACTTCGCTACAGCCCATTTATGTCCCACAGCTGAGCAGTAGCACAGGCCTCCACTCTCATAAGAGAGAGGGAAAGAGCTTAGACCCACCACGCTACTCCAATGCGGGTTGGCGGGCTTTAGCGACTATTATCATGTTAGTGATAATAGCGGGGACCAACGGCTTAACGTGCTCTCCGTTACGGCACGGGGCACGGGGGTGAAACACCGCCAACTCCGGGCTTCCTAACTCCGGGCTAATACTGAGAATTTCTATTCAGAAAAACCAAAAACCCAACACTTAATTATGGCCCGACCCGGGACTCGAACCCGGGATCTCGTCGGCTGCAGTTGAGCATGCTAACCACTAGACCAACGAGGCACTGATACTGATATATATCTGATATATCTATAGTCTTATAATATACCTGTTATGCATATTTGTACCTCTTTCAAGACGAGGATTGTGTTGATAAAGAATTAACTCAATCCTGAATACGAGCATTTTATTCCCTACGTATCTAATCAAGAGACGCGGCAACGAAATCCAAGTAGTTTTCCGAGAAATCAAGAGTAAAGTTAAACTGAGTTGCCAACTCGGGTCCGAATTGCGACACAAGTTTACCAGCGACGACTCACGAGCGCAAGATCTTAGTTGCATCTACAAATGTTTAAGAGGAAGCGCGGCGGCCGGTTTTCCATACGAACGTATTATCCTGCATGTTTTCTCCGTGGAGAATAACAATAGCGAGTGTTAATCTATTACAGTACTAGCTTGAATGCCAATCCTACCGAGAAGAACCAGCAAGAAACTCAGTCTATTTTCGGTCGGTTTTTGTGTCTATATCTATCCCTGACATGTCTCTAATTTTGCTTTTTTTACAAAAAATTATATTTCTAAAGAACCAGACTGCAAAAAATACACAAATGACCCGGTTTAACGACCATTATCAGCCTTGCTAAAAAAATTAGCCGCATATAAAAAACAGAAAACATACTGACATAGCCATCGACCAAATAGCCAAAGTTTTGCTTAAACTATTACTCTTAACAAAAATAATCCAGTTTTGATGGAGGAAAAAAGAAAATACGGAAGAAAGAATGCGCCTGTTTTCATAGAATAATCAGTCCGTCCTGTAGCAGCTATTATCCCTATCGCCCTTTGCTTCGGGTCATTCAGGCCCAGCGTGATGACAATATCATATCATATATTTCATATTTATTCATAATAAAGCTACAAAAATAATAACAAATAAACCACAAACACAAATAACAATAGCATAAACTAAAACATGAAAGTTGAACTTACATCATAATTTGGCCATTTGCGTGGGTGGTAGGTCTGACTCCTAACTAGATATCTGTGTTTAGGATATCATTCCATAATACCGCGGGGCTCAAGGCTTATGAAGAACAACCTGTTTGGTTTATATATCACGTTATTACATAATATTTTTAAAATCCTTTCAGCACAACAACTCACAGATCTCCAATTTGAACAAAAATATCAATGTATTTTGTGTGCCTACCCTTTATTGGTGCGGTCAGTAAGCGGCGCGTAAACATTATGCGGTCGATACATAGATCTATGCGCATCCCGCAAGAAGAGACACGAGCATTGCATATTGAGCGTAGTTGGTATTAGGCAGTATAATAAAAGTATATTTTTGCTTTTATAAGTACCATAGAGGATAGCTTGGATTTTATTTGAATAATTATCATTATAGTAGGCTTAGATACGCATAATTGAGGTTAATTAGGATCTTTATTTTGTAATTTATTTTATTAGTGTGGTAGAAATTTATGTTAGTTAAGTACTTATAATATGTTAGTTACATAAATGTATCTAAATAAATAATGTTATTTTTTATATATAAGTATCCTTTGGGTTTAGGAACGTAAAATTTATAATATATGAACTAAGTACTTTATTTTATGGTTTAAGTTATTTTATTATTGTGATAGTTCGGTTAGTTAAGTATAATTAAATTTAAATAAGTTCTAGTTACTTTTGTGGTTTAAGTATATGCTTTATTTAATAAGTTAGGAACGTAAAATTTAATTTAAACTATGTACCTACTTTATAATTTAAGCGATTGTTTTATTAGAGTGGCGTTTAGGTTTAGGTAAGTACAATTACATTTAAATAAGTGCTGTTATAATTTGTAGTTTATAATATGGTTTAATTTTATAGGAGGTTTAGGTTAAGGTACTTAGAATTAATATAAGTGAGTACTTTATTTTGAGGTTTATGTGTAAATAGATCATAACTAGTGAAAAACATTTGTTTTTGATCTTTTTGAGCACCAACAGAGAAGATTTAGTAATCATCCTGGTAATATTAGATTATTCTTATTTTCTAAAATAATAATCCAAATAAATATAACAATGTACATACATTACTTTTTTTTTTTTTTTTGTTTCATCATTTATTCCAAGATGGTTAGTAAATTTTCTGTTTGGTCGTAATCCAGGGTCATAAGATAGTTAATGATGGTTTTCTTAGCTACCGGCTTAGTTTTATTAAATATACTAAGTGACTTATTTAATTTGTTGTAGAGGTAAGGTCACAGATCACGGAAACAAGGAGATGTGCTAAGGGGGCGTGTTGCGTGCGAACTCATCAGGCACAAAATAGGCCTGATGGCCGTTTTTGTCTTTAGTCGCATGTCATTCAAAGATTGGTTCACTTCTCTCGGTTTTTAACAAAATGCCGCGTTGTTCAGTGGTTGTTTGTAAAAATTCAAGCTGCAAAGTGAATTACATGAAAGATGGCATCTCATTTCACACGTAAGTACAAATAAATTGTTGTAATTTTCCATTAAAATCAATAAAACATTATTTAGTGGTATCATAATGTAATAGAGTGACAAGTCTATATCTCATTATGAACAAAAACCATTGCTTGCTTAGTAGAAATCTATCAATGAATCGGCCAGTCTTACGACGCAATGGTTAAGTGTTCTTTACCGATTCTTTCACTAGCACGATAGATCAAATTTCGTAGTGCGGCCGCTGTCGGCGTGCGGTGAACTAGAGATGTGACGATGCAGGTACGAGTACAATGCAGTTGTCGATATTTTAGCGACCAAACGATGATCTGTGATACAATAATTAATAGTACCTTAATTATAACTTAGTAAACAATTATTTCTATTTTAACGTTTAAACTATCGTGAGTAAAATTCATTATAACTATATTTTTAGTCATAATTATTACTATTTTTTTTAATGTAAGTACTCGACTTACTTAGCTGACGAAACGTATAAAAAATATACTAGGTGAATTAATATAATGTCAATTTACGTAGATACTCATTACTCATTTATTGATATATTTAATGTCACTCTTTAATATTAATATTTAAGATATCCGAAGGATGCAGAAAGAAAAGAAAAGTGGATAAATACTTTTCATAATCGGTAGTCATTGTCAAAAACCCAAATATTAAGAAATTTAGCATCGATAGATCCATTTTAGTCAATCACTAATTGTATCATATTTGAATTTTGCACAGCACATCGACAACGTTTTACGTTTGTGTGAGTAAGATGCACGGTGATTGAAATTGAACCCTGTTTGGTAAACAATAAAGTGTATATTTGTTCGTGCCTCATGCACTGATCTATCGGTATGCGTGTTGTGAGTGAGACTTCTTGTCTATTGTATTTATTTAGTTGCTTGTATTGGTAGCAGGTAGTAGGGATAGGTAGGGATAAACTGGAGACAGCAGGTTTCAATACAATTTGATACATAGGCATATCTCCTTGTTTCCGTGATCTGTGGGTAAGGTCCTATAAAAGTTGCTTGGCGGTGCGTTGACTTTAGTTTTGTTCTAGGAATAGTACAAACTTTCCAGGTCCTTCTTAATCCTTTTAGTTTTAGGGAAATTTCTTTGTATTTCAGTTTTATATAAATGTTAAATACCTTTTCTTTTGGATACGTTTCCTCTTAACGTTTAATTGCAGTGGCGCTACTCCGGTATTTAGTTGCTTATGGAAGTAAGGTTATTTCAACTCGATTCCCGCCTCGAAACTTATACAAAGCAATCCATATTTAAACTGATTGGCTCTGTAATCAACCCTAAACATACCTAACAACCCTAAACACAACCCACAACCTTTAATTATATTAAAGGAAATGTTCCATGTTTAGGGTTACGTTATTACGTAGGTACCCAAAGCTCAAAGGAACACTAAGTCGTATTAATGACACTCTGCTATCTGTTTGTCTGTCCGCCTGTATTTTTTTTATTCATTATAGGCTTACGCTTATAATGAATAAAAAAAAACCTGATGATACCTGATGGGAAGTGAATGAAGTTTAAAAGTTTATTTACAGGTCTTTTATAGTTTGAAGATAGTTGAGTTACAGACATTGAATATTGTACTTACTATACCTACAATTACCTACTTAAATTATTTTCCATACATTCGTTTTAAAAAAATTACACATTCTAGGGGTAACTATGTATGGGATACGCGGATGAATTGGGCGGAGTTCAAAATTTTTCTTAATTATTTTACCTGGAATGAAATGACCAGCCTAGCCGTCTAAAGAAAATTACCCTAAATCATTAATTATTAAAATTACAGAAACAATATTTCCAAAATATCCTTTCCAATAGATTTAGAAATAGATTTTCAATTTTGTAGTGTCTGTACCTACAATCTACAGATTTTAAAATTATATTTTTCACTAGCTGATGCCCGCATGCTAGCTGTGACTTTAAACTTAATTTTCCGGGATAAAAAAATTCTTTCCAAAAAACCGACTTCCAACGCCACTATAAATTAATAAATAATGTTTATTTCTACCTACTATGTTGAAGTCGGGCGAGCCTTACAGTGGCGTTGGAAGTCGGTTTTTTGGAAAGAATTTTTATTTGTCAGGGTTGAGGATTTGGAGTCAAAATTTTTTATGGGACCACCTCGAGAGCTTCCTCTAAAGACTGATAGAGAAAAAATTCAAATCGGTTCAGAAACCACGGAGATATGCACCGACATACCTCCTTTTTGGTAGTCGGTTAAAAATTAGCCTATGTTACTCTCCACTTCCAAGGTCCTCAAATATAAATTTGCCAAAAATCACGTCACAGATCACGTCGTTACCAATAAACCAACAAACAACACACACTTTCGCATTTATAATATTATAGGCTGACCGTTTAACTCGCGTATCGCCTGCGCGGTAAGAAGGGAGCGGGGGCGGGTAACGCTACACACGGAGTCAATAATCCAAAGATTTATCTCGAGATAGACATTGTTGGTAAAGAATAAAATAATAAGTATCTTTTTTTAAATCCGCTAACATCTCCCCCCGCTCCCTTCTTACCGCGCAGGCGATACGCGAGTTAAACGGTCGGCCTATAGTAGGTACGACTATATTAACTATCAAAATAAAACTTTATAGATTCTACAGCCCTTATGCGCAACAATCTGAATTTCATAACAATCAAAACTTAAACTCTCGCATTATTGGTTTAGTTCGCAAAACAAACTTAGCTCCAATGCTATCTTATGCTAATATCACAATAGAACAGCGATTCTTTAATATTCCTAGCAATGCAATAACACCCGAAAATACCTTTGTCGTCTACAAAAACACGAGCAAAGAACTGACATAAACTGTATTATACAGCGATTTTAATAATGTACGACTTTATTTTGACACTAACCCCTGAGATGGTTTCAATAAAGTCGTAGGTGTAAAGCAATTTATTTTAAAATCATTTTGTAGTGTCTGTACCTACAATCTACAGTTAAAAACTTACGCTATGGATCTGTATTCATTTGCGACGGATTTATTAGATATTATAATAAAAATTTTAATAATAAATGATAAATACAGATAGGTACGGAATGATTTTCCGTAAATACAGATAGGTACGGAATGATTTTCCGTACCTATCTTAACTGAAGATATAGTTAACCAAGCACTGGAAATTTAATACAAGTAAGTAGGTATAATAAGAGACAAAATCTTCTATCGTCAGGTTTCTGAGATAATAATATTGAACCTACAGGAAAAGAAGGGGCTCATCTAGGATAATGAGAGAAAATGACCAATTAAGGGTTTAGGAATTATATATGTTATATTATATAGCCCTTCTTAGCCACTATTGAATGCAATGGACTCCGGACTTTACATTTGCGGATTTTTAACAAGCCAATTTATCAGGAAATGAGCACCTTTTTTTTAAATATGTCATCAAAAAATCCTTTCAAAATCTTTTAAATGTAATTATTTGTTTGATTTTAATAAAAACTAGCTGATGCCCGCGACTTCTTCCGCGTGAATTGAGGCTTTTTGGTTCCCGCGGGACCTCTCGAATTTTCTGGGATCAAAATAACCCTATGTGTTATTCCAGACCTGTGATTATCTCTGTGCCAAATTTCATCTAGATCCGTTCAACCGTTTCTTCGTGATTGAGTAAAAAGCATCCATCCATACATCCATCTATCCAAACTTTCCAATTTATAATATTAGTATAGATGTCGATAAACCCCTTCTTTACTTGTACCCTTCTTATCTGTCAAAGTTATAGTCTACCCGATGATGGCGCCACCAATACCTTTGATACCATAAATCTCGGAAACCTCGGACGGACGCTTTAGAAGATTTTGTCTCATATAACACTTGCTTGTATTGATGCAAGCTATTAATTGATACCACCAACCACCACTACAGCCTATTAACGTCCCACTGCTGGGCACAGGCCTCCACTCTCATAGGAGAGAGGGAATTAGAGCTTAGACCCACCACGCTGCTCCAATGCGGGTTGGCGGGCTTTAACGACTATTATCATTGTTAGTGATAATAACCGGGACCGACGGCTTAACGTGCTCTCCGAGGCACGGGGGTGAAACACCGCCGACTTCCAACTCCGGGCTGGCACTAAGAATTTCTTAATTGAAAAACCCAATACCTAACAATTTTTATGCCCGACCGGGAATCGAACCCAGGACCTCGTAATCCGCGGTCGACTATGCTAACCGCTAGACCAACGAGGCAGTAATTAATTGATACGAGTTTCATAAATTGGCGGAACTGGTAGGCTAGGCTCTATTACAAAAATATATACCATTAGCGAATGCCCGCGACTTCGTCTGCGAGGTTTTTTGGTTCCCGCAGGAACTCTTTAATTTTCCTGGATAAAAAGTTCAGCCGTTGGGGCGTGATTGAGTAACATTACAAACATCCATACAAACTTTCGCATTTATAATATTAAGTAAGATTTAACTTTTGAAATATGCTGCACTAAGGACAACGCTTACTTAAGTATCTACACATTGATGTAGAAATTAAATGAATATGTTAAATGAATTTTTAAAAAAAACAACCACCGAGTTTCTTGCTGGTACTTCTCGGTATTAATGGCATTCCGAACCAGTGGTACATTCACTCGACGATTCAAAAGCACTTTCAATAAGTTTATTTGAAAAAAGAAATGGGTTTGAGTTTATGAAACTGCGGGCAACACTAAAGTCAACAAAAACAACGGCTCAATTATTATTATTCAAATGAGATTCAAATATTACCGATTCGTGCGGCCGCTCGTCATCCGCTCGTCTGCTTGTTCAGTATCAACTGTCAACAGCAATTTACCAATGTAAATAAGAGTTATTTTTCGATTGACATCGGTCACAACTGTCAGAAGTGTGTCATCGACGTTGAACCAAAATTAATAAAGCAAACTCTACTTGTGTTTATTTTTTTAGTGTTCCGTAGTCGAAAGGTAAAAACGGAACACTGATTTACTCGGTATCTATGATCTATACTAATATTATAAATGCGAAATTGTGTCTGTCTGTCTGTCTGTCCGTCTGTCTGTCTAGTACGCTTTCACGGCCCACCTGTTTAACCGATTTTGATGAAATTCGGTACAGGGATAGGTTGTATCCCGGGGAAGGATATAGGCTTTTATCCCGGAAAATTAAAGAGTTCCCGCGGAAATCAAAAAAACTTAATCCGCGAACGATGTCGCGGATATCATCTAGTATTATATATCTCTGTTGTACCTCATTATGTTACAGGGGTTTTATTTCAATAATATTATAATAAAAGCTGATAAATAGCACTAACTACCTTACTACGCTACTGTAGGCGTTTTAATTGTTTGTCGTGGGCTTCTCATTAGACAGGGGTAGTGTTTTGAACGATGCACGATGGTAAAAGCTAATTTGCTAAAGCACAATTAGTTTTGGTTTTGGGTTAAATTATAACCTACCTCATCTTATTACTTTGCATATAAACTGCCTAATTTCCGTCTAAATTGACTGGACTGATTAATTACTTACGCCCACTTTCAAAGTCCTATAAATATGTGTAAATTCAATTTAGGCAGTGGGATGCCAAACAGCCCTAATTTCTGAAATTTTGCAGTATAAAACATTGATGTCTAACAACTTTTGATTTATTTTCTAGTGAAATATAGTATAAATAATAGTAGAAATATAGTATAATAGTATAAATAGTGATTCGGAAATGGGTCGAATTGATGATGGCCAGCTACCGCCGTAAAAAGTATAGACAGACACACTTATTGCACCTATTAGTCTATTATCCATACTTCTATACTATAAATAAATTGTATAATATAAATGCGAAAGTTTGAATGGATGGATGGATGTATGGATGGATGGATATTTGTTACTCAATCACGCCAGAACGGCTGAACGGATCTAGATGAAATTTGGCACAGAGATAGATTATAGACTGTAATAACACGTAGGTTACTTACTACTACTTACTACTAGGGAACCAAAAAACCTCAAACCACGCGAACGAAGTCGTGGGCATCAGCTAGTGCAATACGCAATGCAATTGATTACGGAACACTTATTTTATAAAAACAACGGTAACTTGTCCGGATTTTCTTTAAAATAAAATGAATTAAAATTCGATGAGACCTTTTTTACGTAAAGACCTATGTAAATAAGAAATTTTAATGAGCTCTCGGCTTCGCTTTGTGGAATTCGGTCAAGCTGTAGAGGTATCTTGAGTACTGGTGAACCGATTTTGATTACAGTTCTTTCACTCAGTCATGCCATAGTTCGTGCACTCATGACAGAGTGGCCTTGGCAGCTGGAGTGATGTATACACGTAGGTACATAAAGTGTGTCTGACAAAGTTTGACCAAAGTTTGAAAAGAATAGAGACAGTATGGTATTTGTAAGAAATATAAATGTGCCGCATCTGGCGGAAGCGCGTGGCGTCCATACTAGCGCGGACTTTAGAAGTCCGCGTCGCAGCTGCCCCGTTAAATATGTCGAGGACTTCAGAAGTCCGCTCCACAGGCGAGCGGGTGTGTGGCTGATCCTACAGTGTTGATATTTTTATCTATATTATCTATATATATATTCCACTGCAGCTCATTAACGTCCCACTGCTGGGCACAAGCGTCCACTTTCATAGGAGAGAGGGAATTAGAGCTTAGACCCACCACGCTGCTCCAATGCGGGTTGGCGGGCTATGTATATGTACTTATATAGAAAAACAGACATAAACATAAACAAACAGATAGAAATAAACACAGATATGATGGCCCCGTCGGGTTCGTGAGTGGGTTCGTGACTCCTTGCTCTACATCGGTTTTAAATTTGGATCTTCTGCATTCTTCTACTTTAGTTCTCCTCCGTTCTATCTATGATCTATACTAATATTATAAATGCGAAATTGTGTCTGTCTGTCTGTCTGTCCGTCTGTCTGTCTAGTACGCTTTCACGGCCCACCTGTTTAACCGATTTTTATGAAATTCGGTACAGGGATAGGTTGTATCCCGGGGAAGGATATAGGCTTTTATCCCGGAAAATTAAAGAGTTCCCGCGGAAATCAAAAAATCTTAATCCGCGAACGATGTCGCGGATATCATCTAGTATTATATATCTGTGTTCTACCTCATTATGTCACAGGGGTTTTATTTCAATAATATTATAATAAAAGCTGAAAAATAGTACTAACTACCTTACTACGCTACTGTAGGCGTTTTAATTGTTTGTCGTGGGCTTCTCATTAGACCGTTGTAGTGTTTTGAACGATGCGCGATGGTAAAAGCTAATTAGCTAAAGCACATTTAGTTTTGGTTTTGGGTTAAATTATAACCTACCTCATCTTTATTACTTTGCATATAAACTGCCTAATTTCTGTCTAAATTGGACTGATTAATTTCTTACGCCCACTTTCAAAGTCCTATAAATATGTCTAAGTTCAATTTAGGCAGTGGGATGCCAAACAGCCCTAATTTCTGAAATTTTGCAGTATAAAACATTGATGTCTAACAACCCAATTTTTGATTTATTTTCTAGTGAAATATAGTATAAATAATAGTAGAAATATAGTATAATAGTATAAATAGTGATTCGGAAATGGGTCGAATTGATGATGGCCAGCTACCGCCGTAAAAAGTATAGACAGACACACTTATTGCACCCATTAGTCTATTATCCATACTTCTATACTATAAATAAATTGTATAATATAAATGCGAAAGTTTGGATGGATGGATGGATGTATGGATGGATGGATATTTGTTACTCAATCACGCCAGAACGGCTGAACGGATCTAGATGAAATTTGGCACAGAGATAGATTATAGACTGTAATAACACGTAGGTTACTTACTACTACTTACTACTATAGGGAACCAAAAAACCTCAAACCACGCGAACGAAGTCGTGGGCATCAGCTAGTGCAATACGCAATGCAATTGACTACGGAACACTTATTTTATAAAAACAACGGCAACTTGTCCGGATTTTCTTTAAAATAAAATGAATTAAAATTCGATGAGACCTTGTTTTTTACGTAAAGACCTATGTAAATAAGAAATTTTAATGAGCTCTCGGCTCCGCTTTGTGGAATTCGGTCAAGCTGTAGAGGTATCTTGAGTTGAGTTGAGTGAACCGATTTTGATTACAGTTCTTCCACTCAGTCTTGCCATAGTTCGTGCACTCATGACAGAATGACCTTGGCAGCTGGAGTGATGTATATGTCACCGTAACATTGTAAAATCCGTTAGATTATAATCTAACGGTTTCTATCCCGCTAGATTATAAACTGTCGAAAGATTGTGAACCGTTCAATGTTCTGAGTATTAATTTATGAAATATTTATAGTTTTTACGTTTCCTTGTACAGTTCGCGCGCGAGTTGAATGCAGAGTAAATGTAAGTGTCACCATACATTTACTCTGCATTCAACTCGCGCGCGAACTATAGGTTAGGTTAGGGTTTGATATGAATATTCAGGTAGTGCCCGGCCCTATCGGGTTAATATACCTAATATATTACAATTTACCGAAAAATAACGCGTTAAATTGTAAGCAGTATGTTACGGTTCACAATCTGTCGAAAGTTTATAATCTATCGAGATAAAAAACGTTATATTATAATCTAACGGTTTTTACAATCTTACGGTGACATATACACGAGGTACTAAAAAAATTCTACATCAATGTATACACGTACATAAAGTGTGTCTGACACTCTTAAGTACGTGTGGCTGATCCTACAGTGTTGATATTTTTATCTATATTATCTATATATTATATATTCCACTGCAGCTCATTAACGTCCCACTGCTGGGCACAAGCGTCCACTTTCATAGGATAGAGGGAATTAGAGCTTAGACCCACCACGCTGCTCCAATGCGGGTTGGCGGGCTATGTATATGTATACAGGAAAACAGACATAAACATAAACAAACAGATAGAAATAAACACAGATATGATGGACCCGTCGGGTTCGTGAGTGGGTTCGTGACTCCTTGCTCTACATCGGTTTTGAATTTGGTTCTTCTGCATTCTTCTACTTTAGTTCTCCTCCTTTCTGTTCTCCTATTTTGTAAAATGGTACACCTCGAACTGGATCTAGATGGTCGATCTGCAGCTCGAGTTGGGAGATTTCTACGTATTCGATCGCGAAAACGTTAACTAAGCACCATTGTTTATGGAATTGATCGAGCGCCAGCTGTCAGCGCTTGACAATTCCATACAAATCGTAGTTAACGTTGTCGCTTTCGAATGGGAAGAATAACTCCCACTAGGCACTTAGATGACACAAGCTCTCAACAGTACATAGATATAGCTTACATATAGCGTATATAGTATGTCTACCTTGCGCATAACTGAGCGACTGAGCTCTTTTACCAAGCCCATGAGAACAGATTTTTTTTTATCCACTACAAGTTAGCCCTTGACTGCGATCTCACCTGATGGTAAGTGGTGATGCAGTCTAAGATGGTAGCGGGCTAACCTGTTAGGGGCATGGCAGTTATATTAAACCCATTCTCCTATTCGGTATCTATACACGGCATCGTACCGGAACGCTGAATCGCTTGGCGGCACGTCTTTGTCGATAGGGTGGTAACTAGCCAGGGCCGAAGCCTCCCACCAGGCCTGACCAGGGAAAATTCAGAAATTATAAATTCCCAAATTGACAATGCCGGGGATCGAACCCGGGACCTCCGAGCGCTACACACTGCGCCACGGAGGTCGTTAGATTAAATAATTGACTTGTATTTAGGGATTGAAAAAGATATACTTACCTAGTTATTTCGGAACCTTTAATGTCATAACAGGCAACATTTTTTTTTATTCCACTACAAGTTAGCCCTTGACTACGATTTCACCTGATAGTGAGTGGCGATACAGTCTAAGATAGTAGTGGGATAGTGTTAGGGCATATGGCAGCTATAATAAATCCATACCCCTAGTCGGTTTCAACGCGACATCATACCGGAACGCTAGACCAGACCAAACCTTATTCAGAAATTATAAATTCCCAAATTGATCCTGCCGGGATCGAACCCGGGACAACAGCGCCTTACAGTGCGCCATAGCATTAGGCTGATGTTTCATAGTTGTTTCCTACATTTTTAAAAATTCCAATTTATATACCTACATAAGTATAGTACCAAGTTAAATGTTTTCTTTAATCCTTTAAAGGAAAACAAAACGCTGTCCTACGCGTATGTCTCACTATATTTTGTTGGGGTCTAATACAGGATTCTTATTGGAGAACCCTTTTTGGGGTCACAATAAATCTATTAAAGCTAAACATAGGGTAACCAAAACTTTTATTGCAAGAAACAACACTACGGGACAATAATTTTGCTTTTTATTGGTAAATAGCGGATGCCTGCGACTTCGTTCGTGTGAAGTTTAAGACAATTATTTACACAATATTATATGAATTTATAGCCTATATTTGTTTAAGATGCATTAGCAAGGTAAAAACTTTAGAATTTCGTCCAAGTCCGTTGTAGTCCGTCTAAGTAGCAAAAATATTATATACATTCATCCTCACAAACGTTCGCATTTATAATATTATTAGTATGAAAATATGATATACGATTAATACTATCATTTCAATAGATTTACCCAAACTTTAAACAGAGTTAGAGTTGAACAGCTGCGTTTATCCACACTGTTATTCCAAACCATGGGTAAAACTAGTTTATTATAATAGGATGTTGGTTTAGGTCTACAAAAATAATTTAGCTTAGTTTTAGTAAACGATTTCTAAGGTCAAACCTGTGATTGTTACTGTATGATATTGTTGTCAAAACTATATAATTTTGTCGAATAAGTAAGTAGTGGTAGAGTTACGGTCAATTGAAAGCATCGATGATTCAAATGTAGACCACTTATGTTAGAAACCGTAACAAATCGCGTCTGATGTCATTAGATATGCCGTAATAACGATAGTTCTTTTCGCTCGAGTTTTTGCTATTTAAAAAAAAAGTGGGACTCTAACCTGCAATAGCGCGGCTCCTATCAGTATGAGCTACCGCGGTTCCAATCATAAAGTTCACAATGTTCAAAATTAACTAAAATAACCAATTATTACCTATTCTGTTTCTCTCCATCGATACTAGAGGGAGATAGGGAGAGACTAACGCTTTTCTGTTACGTTAATTTTTTCCAGCCCATGGTCCCGCGTTTTATCGTGCCACAAAGAACTAGCGTTCTAAAAAATAAAAGAAGGCTGCAGTAAATACTTCTTGCTAGCGTAAGTTCGCATAGGAGTTCCCGCAGGAAACAAAAACCTCAATCGGACGGACGAAGTCGTGGGCCATAACCAGGTAATCCTGGTTATGACTAATTCAGATATCTTAAATCATAAATTCAAGATAAATCAACTTAAACTTAACTTATATCATTAATTTATATCATTTCACAATTCCCCACCATGGTCACCCTACTGGGCAAACCTTTATCGGAGTTTGAAAGCTGCAATAAACGCGAAACAAAACATTGAATGTCGACCTTACAAATAAACTACTGTTCCGCAGAATCTCTAATACTTATCTACTCTTTATTCACACAGAGAAGAACCCAGATATTTTCTACTTAGATTAAAAATAACTGAATGATATTACATACCTACATGCAACGTGAATAAATGAAATAACCATGAACCATACCTACTAATATTATAAAGGCAGAAGGCTATATTCTGTCTGTCTGTCTGCTACGATTTACCGACCCATCTTTTCAACCGATTTTGACGAAATTAAATACAGACATAGGTTGTGTCCCGAAGGAAAAAGGTAGTATGTTATGTCGTACCTATTAACACTTTTATAATCAAATAATTAAATAAGTCAATTTTATAAGATTAACTAGCTGATGCCCGCAACTTCGTGCACGTGGATTAATGTTTTTTGGTTCAGGGATAAAAAGTAGCCTATGTGTTATTCCAGACTATAATTTAACTTTGTGCTAAATTTCATCCAGATCCGTACTGCCGTTCTGGCGTGATGGAATAACTAATTCCATCCATCCATACATCCATCCATCCAAACTTTCGATTTTAAAATATAAGTATAGATCCATACTAATATTATAAATGCGAAAGTGTGTCTGTCTGTCTGCTACGTTTTCACGGCCCACCTGCTTAACCGATTTTGATGAACTTGTTATCCCGGAAAATTAAGGAGTAGAAGACGCGGACGTCATCTAGTAAATAAATAAAATAAAACTGTCCCGTAGCTCCAACGTAGCACGGATTAAGGGAAGATTTTCCAGGGGCTAGGTATGTTCTCATCTCGCCCACTCTTTGGAATGGATAATAATATTGTGAGAGGCGAATGGGGCCAACTGTAAAATTACTTGAAAATAATAGAACCTAATGTAGAGTTACAACCACAGAGTTATACAACGGTCTGAGAGTTTTTAACAATTTTTATAAATACCTCCATTTTTCTAGCGTAATTTTATAAACGACGCGCGTTCGTGTTATTTTAATGGTTTTTTTACGCCACTACAAGTTAGCCCTTGACTTCAATCTAACCTGATGGTAAGTGATGATACAGTTTTAGCGGGATAACGTGTTGGGGGTATGGCAGTTATATTAAACCTATACCTACCCAAAATCGGTTTCTACACAGCATCGTACCGGAACGCTAAATTGCTTGGCGGTACGTCTTTGCTGGTAGGGTGGTAACTAGCGACGGCAAGCCTCCTGCCAGGCTAGACCAGAGAAATTTCTAAAACTATAAATTCCCGAATTGACTCTGCCGGGGATCGAACCCGGGGCCTCCCACTTATTAGACCACAGCGCTCACCACTGCACCAGGGTGGCATTTACTTTACTTTAGGTTACAAGGCTTTTAACAATTAATATGGTCTCATATCGCACTGTAAAATTTAAATCTAATTTAATTTATTAAAAAATCAACATAATGTCTCTTTTTGGCACTTTTTATCGAGATATAAAAATATATGAACTTTATTATCCATACTAATATTATAAATGCAGAAATGAATCTGTCTGTCTGTCTGCTATGCTTTCACGGCCCATCTTTTCAACCGATTTTGATGAAATTTGGTACAGAGATAGGTGGCCTCCCGGGGAAGGAAAAGTAAGGAGTTCCCGCGCACGCTGACGAAGTCATGGGCATCATCTAGTTATATCTAGTTATAATATAAATGCGAAAGCGTGTTAGTTTGTTGGTTTGTCCTTCAATCACGCTGCAACACAGCAACCATCGATATATATGTAGGCACTAGATGGGCACTTTCATAGAAAAACGCCGGGCGTCTGAGTTGCTGAACACGTTCCGCACCTGTCTTTGTTCCCGTCGTAGCGCTGTCACGATCGCTCGTCGTGCAGATAATTTGTTTTTATTAAGTTAACATCTAAAATTTAATTAGTTTGGCACTGTATAATTTTAATTTTAAGGTAAGTGTATAACTGTGAATTGAATCACAGTTATACATTTCCAAAAAAAACGTTATTTAATCCTCCTATTTAATATTTTTATCCATTACGCAATCATTTAATTTCCGCGGCAAACTGTATGTTTTTTTTTTACTAACTGACCTTACGGCTATGACCTATATTATCTATGACCGAGTCATACGTTTTCAAGCTTTCATTCAAGATGTTGCAAGCAAGTTCCCGCTTTTCAGACTAGATGGCGTTGATGGCGTTGCTAAAAATACGCCACATTCTTTGCTATGTAAATTGAGGTCGTTGACAGCAACGGATCGACGTGATTTTTTGCAGGGGTATATAGTTGAGGATCGATTGAAGATCAAACCAACAAATAAACATACACTTTAGTACCTATTTATAGGCATACATTATAATTAGTACGGATATGTACTGTACCACTGTGTTTTTATATACCACAATTAATATGATGATGGATTAATACCTATCTAGAAAGTTTTTTTCGGAAAACTTCTGTAAGACTTGCGAAATTTGTGAGAAAATTATGCAAATCAAGAGTTAATCAGGGGCCATTGCGTGATTTATAAGTTATGGTTATGACATTTTAAAGTATTTTTATTTAAAGGCATTTCTCTATGTTAGCCTTATGTATACCCATTACAAAAAACAAAAAAATACTTAGTCATTTTTTCTATATTTAAGAATTCAACCGTGGCCAGTTACAACCCTACCAACATATAGACGTTCCACCAAGCAAATAACGATGCCGTGTAGAAACCGATTTAGGGTATGGGTTTAGTATAACTTCAATACCCCAAACAAGTTAGCCCAGTTACTTGCATCAGACTGCCTCATCACAATTCACAGTCAAGGACTTTTAGGAGATATTATGTAAAGGGGTGCTACCTATATCACCTTTCTGAGGATGGATAGTTAATAACTCACTAATTGTACACTTCATTTATTGTTCACGTGCGTATAGTAAGATGTTCCGATAAACAATATATACGGCCCTGTGTAGCGTAAAAGGGGGTTTTTAAAAGCAGTGTATCCATCCAACGGTGACATAATGTATGCTTGTAAAAATAATGTGATATTTTCAAGACCTTTGACGCATCTCAAAACACAATTTAAAAAAAAATAACTGCAATCAAATTTATTTTAAACATACCTCTTAAGCAATTTTTCTCCTTATTGAAACCAATAATTAGCTCAAGAAATATAAGATAAAATTCATATTTCTAAATCAAACACATTGTCGGTTTCATTTGTATTGAAAAGTAAATATTATTATTTTTACAAATTATTTCATGCCTTTTTTGCGACATGCGCTTGCTCGATTTGACCCCCGCGCGCCTGTGTTTTTAATCTCGTGAGCTCACAGTGAAGCGACCTAGCGGTGGTCCTGACTAAGCGTCAGGAGTCATGTTGCACTATGCATGTGTCACTATACGCCTACAGACTAACTTGCTCTCTCATCGGTCGTTTCATTGCTGAAGATCGTAGTCCTGGCTAGATCCTAACCTCGTTTCCATTGGCTTCGGTTGGTAGCCATTCTTACTATATTATAAAATTTGGACGCGTTCGACTCCCTCAGTTGGTCAGACCACCTAGTGAGTAGGTGAGCGACCTTTTGCTCTTTATCGCTCAGTTAAGAAATTTTTCCCCAGAGAAATGCAACGAATAACTAGTACTGGAAAAAAGCTGTGATAGCCTAGTGATAACACTTCTGTAGGATCTCTAACTTTGCGGAGCTACGTGTGTTTCAGAGCAATAAAATATCACTTACTTTTACGGTGAAGAAAATCCCTGCATGCTTGAGAGTTTTCTATAATGTTTCCAAATAAATGTAGTCTGCCAATACACATTTAGCCAGCGTAGTGGAACAACGGGCTAACATAACCCCCTCATTCTTAAAAAGGACTCTTTCTCAAGATTTTTTTCCTTTGTGGGATTTTCTACGACACATATTACAGTGTTTAGTCTATAAGAATTTTTTGTATCTTGTAATTTTGTTTCTTTCCTGTGTTATTTGAAATCCCAAATAAAAATTCTATTTATTTTAAGAGTAAGCCGGCAATAGGTAGATTGATGATTTGATAGATTGAAAGTTCTATTTATTCTAAAAAAACTTTTTCCGATAAAACTATGGCGTCATGTACCATTAATTACACATTTTTTGTTAATTTTACATTGAAAAGTGTAATACCCAACAAGTGGTAATACTTCACGTTTTAAAGTGTTTCAGATTTGGTTTCTATATGGCTTTAAACGTTAAAAAACAGAAAAAGAACCCTTTGTAAAACAAGGTTCGTACATATTTCAAATTATATATAGCTGTTATGTACGAAGCGCTTTCAATGTTTTCGAGCACATAATGTAAGCTTTTCCGCACAACTATTTCACTTTTCATTTTTATTATTTTTCACTTTTATATACATTTTTTACATAATTAAGCACATTTATATAATGCCACTAGAAGGTTTCACAGATGGTACTATTAGATTTACGATACTGAAATTGTTTCATTACAATTTTTTAAATATATTTCTTGGCATATTAACTTAGAGCTGTAAAATAGGAGGCTTATTTAGGAAAACTGGTCTAATACGGTCAAGGACCTTTAAACCAAAATACGGTACTCGTACCTTTGCTATAATTTAAATTAAGTTTTAAATTAAACTTTGAATTTTTAAATGAATGAAATTTTTTACACACAGATATTTTCAACCTCTTATTAATTTGTTTCAATTAAGTTTATTTCGACCATTGAGTTTGCATGTACTCGTATGTTTATATTCGACACCTAAACTGCCACACAACAAATTGAAGCCTTCTTACGATAAGCACAAGAAAGGTTTTGGCATATTACAATAGAAGTTAGGTATGTTATGGTCGGTTAACAGCCAGGCTTGATCCTATAAAATATCTAGACAAGAGAAAAGAGGAAACCAATGAAGGTTGTCACAACTGATAAAACATGGGCCCAATGTTCCTAGAAAATTCATTAATTACATCATATCATACCTATAATTCAAATTATAATAGCCAAAATCTGTACACTGTTATAGATTGATAGATTAGGCTTCAATCGTTATATAGGTTGTATATACGTACCTAGATTTAAACTTTGAAATGCGAGTTACAAAGAATTATCATTTATTTTCTCTTCTTTTTCAGCCCTATCCTGGGGATAGTTGAGCTGCACACCGTTACGAGATCAGATGGCACCTTCTACCAGTGCCTCACGCAAGCTGTCACCATTTGGCAAAACACGTTCTTCGTGATGACCATCATCTTCTTATACCTACTACCCTTAGTTATACTTATCGTCCTCTATACTATTATCGCTAAGAATTTAATAACAGCTGCATCTAAAGTAGTCCTTAATAAAACTGTAGACCCTTACAACGCTAGGGCGAGAAAGCAAGTCATTTTGATGCTTGGTACTGTAGTCCTGTGCTTCTTCCTTTGTCTTATGCCATACAGAGTACTCGTCCTGTGGATTATAATTTCACCTACGGAAATATCCGAAAATGTTAGTCCAGAAAAATGGTACAACTTGCTTTACTTCTCTAGAATTATGCTGTACTTAAATTCGGCTATAAATCCCATTTTGTACAACTTAATGTCGTCTAAATTTCGCATCGGTTTTTGTAAAGTGTGCATTTGTTATAAGAATTCTTCGGAGAGAACGCAAAATAGGCGAGTACGCAGAACTGTTACAAACGGGTCGACGACTAGCAGCAGTCTAACTCGAACAACGAATAGCCTAAAGAAGCTGTTTACACATAGAAGCAGTTTAGATAAGAGCGATACTGAGTTTGAAAGCAAAGAGAGCAAAGATGATGGAACGGCAAAAAATCGCTTCCTCAACAGAATGTTTACGAATAAAAGGTTTATAAGACAGCAATCCGCTCCAGTTTGCTCGAACCCTAAAACTAAAGTGATTAACAGAATGAGAAGCGAAGGGAGCATGCTTGAAGTGTCAGATATTTTAGGTGATCATAATAAAGAGTCCCGGGGTGACACGGCAAAGTTCATCAGACATTCCAATATAAGTGCGAAAAATAGATCAGATATTGAGCCCGAACAATCTAATCGCAGCCAAGGATCGCTGAGGCGTAGTGTTTTAATAAATAGCGCCAAAGCGAAAAGCTTTGAGGGTGACCCTAATAAAAAGTTTGTTTCTTACCAAAAGATTAAAGTAGATTGCGTTGTTGGCTTCCAGAAGTCTAAGAGTGTAGATTATGATTTTCCAGAGAGTTTCGTGTGATGGATATAGTTTGTATAGAAAAATTTATTGTATGAAAGTTGATTCATAAAACTGTCGCAAGTTCTCAACTTGGTGGTCATGCTTAGGAGTTTCTGAATAAGATATTATGTTAGCAATTTGTCATTCCTAGACCGATTTGTGTAGAAGTTGGAAAAGTTCTAGGATTCAAAAAAGTTTGAGTTGTAAAGAAACAGTATTAGGCATTTTTTTTTTAAATAATAAGTCATTGTTGTGAATTTAGACATTGTTGTGGAGTAAGAAAATATTCTAAATAACATGTTACATAAAAAGGACTAAGTACCTACCTGTTTATTAAAGTGTTTCATATGTAAATTTAAATTATTTATTCTTAGACAAAAATTATTATGAGTATTTTAACAGCCTGATGCATGAAGCCTAATTTGAATATTATACAAATATAGAAAGTTATTTAAATCTATTTTTATTTTTCTTAGCTATTTAATTTGATTTTTACCTCGATGACCGACAACATTCAGGTGCAATAATGTAAGTACGTGAGTTCCAAAAAAAAACGAAAACATCCCAGAATCATTTCAGAAACGATAACGTTTACCTTTCTGTTTCTATATAAAAATCCTTGATCGATTTCTACGAGATATCTGGCTTGGTGGCACCTATTGAAACCTCCCGCCTAAAATCCTTCTTTACCTTTAAATGCATTTGAAATTACTAGTTGATGCCCGCGACTTCGTCCACGTGGATTAAAGTTTTTGACTACAGCGAATTTTTATTGTATAAAAGTAGCCTGTGTACTTCTCCGGGATACAAATTAACTCAGTATACGAATTTCGTCATCGGTTGAACAGATGGGTCTTGAAAGCGTAGTAAACAGACAGGCAGACAGACAGGCTTCTAGACGGACATACTTTCGCATTTATAATATAAGTATGGATTAGTATAGCTTTAAAGTATGAGAAATGACAGCGCACTAAGCCAGGGAAGTCGTCAGATTACTCCAAGTTCTATTATAGGATTGGTGACCTTGCCCGCACAGCAAAGTTCGCTTTCATTTCACAAACTTTTGATTTATAGACAGACAATATGATTAATTTCATCAATTAATATTTGACTTTACGAAATAATTTCAAAGTCAAAGTTGATTAAATGTCTATTGACAATTATTAAGCTAACTTGGAACAGCTTTTAAATAATTCATTTATTGCAGAACGTTAACTTTTTTTTAAACTCTACTATAAACTATAATATCTACTCAGGTAAACATTAACTTTTTTATGTTTCGTAATATGACGAAAAAAAATATGGCTTACAACGCTCGAGTAATTTTTGCAATAATAAAAATATCAAACCTTATATCTTTTGCCTCCTTTGATGTTACTAGAAAGTACGAGTACATAAATAAGTAGCAAGATTTTTTTTATATTTATTCCGAGAATATCTATTTGCGTTCTTATCCATATCCATACTCATATTATAAATGCGAAAGTGTTTCTGTCTGTCTGTCCATCAGTCTGTCTGCTACGATTTCACGGCCCATCTGTTCAACCGATTTGTATCCCGGGAAGGACATAGGCCGGCATATTATCCCGGAAAATTAAGTAGTTCCCGCGGGAATCGAAAAATCTTAACCAACGCGGACGAAGTTGGGGGCATCATCTATAGTAATAAATATTACAGAAAAATATGAATTAATTTAGCAGGATGATAAAGTAGAATGACATCAGAATATGGATTATTTCCGCTGGCAAATGGTTTTCGTGCAAGACCTAGATAAACCTTAGTGTCTCTTGACTGTTACTTATTGCTTACTATTATTTCATTCTGATATTATACAATGACACTAAAGGACTCGCGCAAACGGACCACACACCACGGTCACGCATCGTCACTGGCAAGCTACGATAGTCTGATTGCAGTTTTTGTTTGGCCACAGAATCCAAAATAGAAATGGCATATATGCTGTCTTTATTGACGGCATACCGTGCCGCCAATTTTAAAAACTTAGTACAGCAAAAATAATTTGTATGGACATTATGCTTCACTACCGTTACACGATCTTTTAACTTTTTATAAAAAAAATTAACTTATTACTGTATAAACTTATTACCTTAAAATTGTATATCCGTTTTTCTACTTAAAATCCAATAGCTGTAATGTATTTATTTAAAACTTAACAAATTACTGAAATATTTATATTTGCACACTAGGTCATAGCGCATTGTCTGTGACACTATACCACATACTAGCATAACCATAATGCGAAATAATCGGAAGAAGTAAGTAAATCATAAAGTTGGGGAAGTCACTGGCCCCTAAGATTCATGGGATATCCTAGGTTAAAGGGTCAGGAATTCCTATGTAATGATCTGAGTCAAAGTTCTACTGATAATGAATACTTTTTCTACTTTTTCTCCAAATTTTATGACGTGGCCGGTGATATACACCATTATCAGCCAGGGGCCTTTTTTATTCGTATGGCGTTTTGTGAATAAGCGTTCAATAATAATGAAAATTAAATTAAATTAAATTTAGTCAAATAAAATAACTAATAATTAAAAATTAAAGTCACAAATCAGTGTCCAGTTTTTCTAACCACTAGACGGCCCGCGCATGGAGGTCAAACAGATCGTTTGGTAGGCCCTGATAGGAGAGAATGGGACAGCGTTGGATAATGTGCTCCATCGTCTGCTCTTCCTCGCCGCAATCACATAACGGAGACGGCTTCTTGCGATAAATTGATTGCTAATGTTGTAAACGAGATGTTGTAAACGAACGATCTCTATCTGGTTAACACTTTTTCCCTATGAGTCAAAATTCACTACGCAGCAGCTCAAAAATATCATAAGTTCAGCTAAAATGCAGCTTTTACGGAATAGGGCATTGGGTTGCAGGCCACACGTGTCTGTGGTATGTGGCCCGTCTGCGCGCAGCCCTTTATTCCAATAGCAATAAAAAGAATAACAACAATATAACCGACGCAAAACGTGGCATAAATAATGGTGACTGCGTATAATATAACTCGTAAGTGCGTAATTGCCATCAACAATGGGATATGTGAATATTGTTCGATGGCAGCGGTATTAAGCCTTTTATTCAGGGTTTTATTGAACAGAATTGGTTAAATGATTGGTATGATTCACGCTACATTGCGTCGAGATCAACCGGTGAATAATTTGCTGGTTCTTCTTAGTATAGAAAGAGTAGTACTAGTAAGTACAGTAACTTTGTATAACTTGAATTGAATATTAAATTTTCGAATTCTCACTCTGTACGTCGTATTGCTTAATGCTAAGGGTCATGAACCCTTTCCATTAATCACATAATGGTAGGGGATCCTTGGGATAATAATGCAGTGTGTTCAAAGGTCCTTCCGACTTAAGAGTACTATTTCAACTCTATTTCTAACGATTATTATCAGATGTTGATGATAATAACCAGTAACGACAGCTTAACGTGCTCTCCGAGGCACGGAGGATACGAAAGGGCTAAATTCGGACGTCGGAATTTGGCTACCCATCTAGTTAGCGACTTGGGTCAGCGTTGTATAAGTTTTTCAAAAATCCCGTTTTAACTCTTTGATTTTCCAGGATAAAAAGCAGCCTATGTCTCCCCCCGGGATGCAACCTATCTCTGTACCAAATTTCTTCAAAAATGGTTGAACAGATGGACCATGAAAGCGTAGCAGACTGACAGACACACTTTGGCATTTATAATATTAGTATGGATTTTCGGAAAACACATTAAGGAATCCTACATTTGACACACAATCTAGACTTTCAGCTTCACCTGTAACAACAAAGCAATACACGTCATTAGTGACGTTAAGGCCTCTTCACACGAAGCGCGTCAAACGCATATATATTTCATGTGATGCAGAAACAGGCGTCACTTTTTTGGCGGTACACTTTTGCATATTTTGGCTGTATGTAAAATCAAAAAATTGACTTTTTTAAATTTTACTTTACTTTTTATCTGAATTTGAGTGCGTTAAGAAATCTAGTACGGCTTACATAGGCATTAGGCGTAAATGAAATAGGCATTGAGTTAAATCATAAACTCAATGTCTATTTAATGAAATATACATTGAGTTTATAATTTAAATGTAATTATCTAGCATTTGTCTATTTCATGAAGCCGTTTGATATATCCTCAGCGAGTTTGCCATCGCATTAAGAATTTTCGCGTTGAAACGAGATTCGATTTCATGTAGATTTTCAGGTAACAAAAACTTAATTCACTCAAATATTATGATTATAATCCTGTGCTTCTACTGCAGCACTATGCAATGAGCCTAATCTCTGAGGCTGTAAAACTCCCGCTAAACTGTGCGTGTCATATCGCCATGTGCAAAGGCCCTTAGTAAGTCTCCGTATTGCTCTCCCGATGTATTTTTAGCGCAACCCACGCAAAGTTCGCGCCGAGCATTAATACTGTGAGGACATCGTATACATGGTAGGTCAGTTCATTGTGTTCAGTTGACTTCATTGTGGTGTTCTTTTTGAACAATTATTGTATGGAAAATGCTTTTTTTAGTCTTTGGTGACTATTTACAGAATGAGAATGGACTTAAAAGGGATTAAATGAGCTGCATGTTTGTATGAAAGTCAAAATTGAAATAAACAGGACTTTAATTTGCTATAATCCGCCACAGTAAGTAAATATATTCACCACACCACACAAATCTCCCAAATTATTCTCAACATACGTTTCACTCCGACACCGAAGCATCTTCAGGAGATGTTGACTCGACAATGCTCGATGTAACATCATATGAAAACATTGTAAACATGTATTACACGTATGAAATAAAAGTCCTTCATCATTCAAGATAGGTAGGTATTTATCAAGTTTTTTCCACGAAACTTAGTATTTCGGCTTTTGATTAAAAATAAAGAAGTACCTGCTTAATTTTTAAAAATGCCATTCTCAAGGGGTATAATATAGGATCAAAGATTGTACCTACGCAAGTCGTTTTTGAACAATATTCATGAAAATTCCATGCGGATGAAGTCGCAGGCAAAAGTAATATATATTGTTATCTATATTTATTTATATTATTTATATGTAATGTATAAATATATAATACGTCTAGTATGTTTTATATTATTTGATAACTTACTAATAATAACGTGTATTCTATTGTGCCACACTACCCTACACATCTTGTTCTATCCTCTCACCAAGGGTTGCCTGGTAGAGATTGCTCAGTAAGCAATAAGGCCGCCTTTGCATATCTTGTTTACCTAATTATAGTTAACTTTGTATTACTCTTTCTTGTGTGCAATAAAGTATTTATCTATCTATCTAATATTGGCATACCGACTACCGGAAAAGACAAGTCTTTCAATAATTGAAAATAAATTTTCCGCGACTTTCAGTAAACAGACGACTTTCCTAAAACAACAGTTTGTTTATTTTGTGTACCTAACATCGACAGACCAAAGTAACTCTACACTGTAAGTGATTTTCTCTTCTCTTAAAGATCATTTCCATTAACCCCTAATGAACTCGAGGTATTTGTAATTCTGATTTTGTTCCCGTTTTACATACCTATACGTGCTTATTCAATCGGTGTAAAAGGAAAACGTAATAAAATCGTTCGACTTTTACTTGTAAAAGCTTTTATATATTTATGTATGTAACGGACCTTTTTTAATTTAAAACTGTAAGTATGACTCTAAAGTTAGTTAAATTTTAATTTGGTGAAGATCTTCGGATATAGACTACAACTTTAGATTGTGCGGCCAATTCTGTACAACATAATCTCTAAACTAAACTAAAATGACAGCTTTAAATCTAGTTCTGTCTCTTTCCGCAGGGAGTATTATGAAAGGGTTAGCAATATTTTTAATGCTGTCATTTTAGTTTCGTTTAGAGCTTGTGTACAACAGAATCAGCCGCACTGTTGAACTACTGGTAACAGCAGTAAAAGTAAAGAGTATACTTTTCTAGAATTTAACTTATTACAGGTAAATGCACACTCCTGACAGGACAAAACAAAACGTTCAGCGCGAAATAGAGGCACGCTATTTTATATGGAGAATGCACAGACCTGCCTGATACGACGAAACGTGTTTCTCATACGATGAGGGAGTTTCGCGCTGACGTTTTGTCATGTTCTGTTAGTAGTGTTTTTACACACTTACGGTCTTTTCTAATTTAGTCCTCAATTTGGTAAAATTAACGATTATAAAAAAAGATATAATTATTGTATGTTGTATCCTCTAATTGAATGTCAAGCTTGGGTTGAACAACATAACAAAGTGACCTTTTGCTCATCTGTGTGCAAGAGCCAACCTTTATAGAATACTTAGTCGTTAATTGCATACCTCTCTTCTTTTACAGTCCAATTCTGGGTGTCGCCACGTACACCCACGAGAGATACCATGACGGCACCGAAGTCCCCGTCTGCCTCATGCAAGCCGACACCTTCTGGTCAGCGCTGTTCTTCATACTCATCATAGCTATCTTCTTCATCATTCCCCTTGGAGTACTCCTGGTCCTCTACAGCGTCATCGCAAAGAACTTAATGGAGAACCCTGTTATAATAGCCCAAAACACTAAAAACACTAATAACGCTGGCAATGTTGTTAGATACAGAAAACAGGTGATCCTTATGCTTGGTACAGTCGTCCTCTCCTTCTTCATATGCCTCCTCCCATTCAAAGCCTTGACCTTATGGATCATCGTGTTTCCACCAGAGACAATACTGTCGTTAGGTATAGATGGTTACTATATACTTCTATATTTTTGTAGAGTAATGTTGTATTTAAATTCAGCCATTAATCCAATATTGTACAATTTGATGTCGTCTAAGTTCAGGGAAGGATTTGTAAAGTTGTTAAGGATAAATAAATTAATGAGATGTGGTAGGAATTTAAGGGCAAACATGCAGAGACGTGATACTTTTAATACCACAACTTCGACTGGTTTTTCGAGTAGTCAAAACACATCAGACTCATTCTGGAGAAGATACAGTAACAGAGCATCGTCCCAGAAATATTTCTTTAACAGAGATAGCAAGAAAATTAAAGAATTGAAAGATGTATTCGATACAAAAGTTCAACAGGTCAAAATAGGTGAGATAATCAATGTAGAAAACACAAGGCGTAATAGCATGAAAATAATAGCAGCTCTGAATGAACTTAATGATGATTTGGGCGATGTAATCCAAAATGACACTGCAAAGCGTAATAGTATTAAAATTGCAACTATTAACGACGTGCAAGTTGATGTACATAACAATTGTACTGACGATGAAACAGTCAGTTTAACTGAGAACAATAAACAAATACAAATATTAAATTTAGATGTTAAGACCAATAATGTATATTCTGTAACGTTAGACGTTAGCGAAAGGCGTGATAAAAACAGGTTTGTTTGTGTGCCAGTGCAAGAGAGTAAAAATATATTTGTATACGATTATAAAGGGAACGAAAGTTTCGTCTAGATGTACTTAGTGTTTTGTATAAAGCTGGAGTCATACTTATACCACAAGATCCGACCCGATGACTTGTGTGCTAGATCACCAAACATCCAATACCAATTACTGGCCTAGAGCGAATCTTGATAATTGTTGTAACTAGGTGAATTTATGATATACCTATTGTAGGTGTGGCTGTGAATTTAAGCTAATTGCAATAAATCCGCCAATCATGTAAGGTTATTGTGATCAATTTGTCAAGTTGGAACTGCTGATAATGCGAATAAAAAAGTTAATTTTTAGATTAAAATCTTATTTGGGTCTTAACACAAACCGTGTTATATCGGGTCGGTTCACATGTTATAATTGTGTTTCCAGCATTATAGTAATAAAATAGTGAGTTTATGGCATTTGTGTGCCAATAAAATCATTGCATTTATTAAGACATTAAGGAAATTATTGAAATATACGTTGTAAGTTCCTATATAGATTCCAATTTTTATACATCGATGTACCTATATAGTATTATTGACAATTAAATACAGACAATCAATAAACTATAGTTAATTATGTAGAGAAATTAATAGGTTACTTATTTGTAATTAAAGATAATATTAATATTTTAACATTTTAATTTGTCCAACGTTAATAAGACAATGTAATCAACACTGCCTTCTTTAAGTGCTACGTTAAATACAATAATATGTTAAAGATTTTTATTAGAACTTTTGTTTTTTTTTTCCCAATCAATCAAAAAGAGCGGAGAAGGATCCAAGCATAGATATATATGTAGGTACTAGATGGGCCCTTTCATAGAAAAAAGTTGGGTGTCCGACTTGTAGGGCGTGACCCTCACCTGTATAAGCCTGTCCTTGTCTCTGCCATAGCGCTGTTCCACTTTTCAGACTTAGTAAAATAAGTTCACATTCTTTGTTTGATAGGGCTGTCTATGTAACTTGTGGTCGTTTCGACTTTATAGTTACTTTTACAAACATATTGAGATGAAAAAAATGTTTACTAGAGGTGGGCGCTTAGCCTTAAACTAACGCGAGGAAACTATATTCAACATGAGAATAAATTGGATATAAACTTTGAACATGCTTTAACATATTGAGTACGTTGTATCTTCTACCAGCTACTTTTATGCTGTAATATTTGAATTTCAACTTTTAGTGCGACTCCATTTTATATGAGCTAAATTTCCCCTGTATTTCTCTTGTCAGTGGTTTCTAGTTATACTTGAAAGCTGTAATAGGCTGTCGACCAACTGCCTCGTTGGTCTAGTGTTTAGCATGTTCGACTGCAGCTGACGAGGTCCCGGGTTCAAATCCCGGGTCGAGCCATAACAAAGCATTGGGTGTTTGACCATACAATTGTGCACTATAGTGTATCCCACGTATGTATTTATAAACGTTTCTCAATCGTCTCAGCTACCACAAGGTTAAATTTAATGGTGATTAGTGATGTCCACCAAAAGCACCCGTGACTGTGCCCTGTCCAACACCACGACACTTATTATTGCTATATCCAGACCTCAACGATTAAATCAGAGCATGCAAATAAGCTAGAAAATGGGCGCCATTAAGTCAAACCCACGACCATGTCGATACAATCTTAATGTAGACTGAGCAGGAACTTACAAGCTTAAAAGCGCATAAAAAGCGATCGGTGTTGACGATAAGTATTAAGTAGGTACAATATAATTGTTGCAAAGAGATATTTTTTATTATGCCTCTTCTACACGTCGTTCATAAATATTTACAATATATTTATGTCATACGTGGCAGGAAACACGGACGCCGGAAAGGCGTTCCGGAAATCAGAAATGTATATCAATATCGTTTTGTACGAGAAGATTGTCGACCAAATAAGGGCCAACCATTGATGTAGAATTTTAGTACCAAATGCCAACACTCACGGTTTCTTGCAGTTCTGTGATCAAACGGTGAAGGATAAATAAGGTAATGAAGTTCCTGAGCACTGTCTCTCTGAGAGTATGTATGTATATATGTACATACATACATACATACTCTCCAAAGTATCGCAATGTTTCCCATTCGTAGTTGGTTTTGTTCATGACAAAATTAACATGTGATGGGCACCAAAACAGGTCTACCCAGAGGCCAAGTGACAATAATTAAAATTATTAAAAAATACGACTGCTCTGCCGTAGCTCGTATTGAATTACCTTTTTAATCTTATTCACATATTTATTAAATGTTTTTTTTTTGTGGATATTGAACATAGTGTTATATATTTTTGGAATCTACTCATCATTTTGTACATGATGATTATATAGTTAATCTTATTTTCAATTTTTTTAACTTTAATCAATCCCACTAGGTATGGTCACCCCATCAATTTTTTTTAAAATTTTACTAGCCTATGTCACCCGGAATAAGCTAGGGATTCTAACGATATCTCATTTATCAAAATCGGTTCAGGCGTATAGAAGTTATGGTGGAATATACAAACTCACATACATACATACATGCATACATGAACCCTGAAAACAATATACTCCTTTTTTCAGGCAGTCGTATAAAAATTCGTTCTACTGTGTAACGATCGCTATATCACCACTGATTGGCTTTCTTTCGCAATCGACCAAACTCTATTGCCGTAGAGAATACTAGGTAAGTTATTTATTTAATAAGGTAGTTCCTGCGGACGTGAGCGGCGGGGCATCCCCCACAATTAAGTAAGTAAGTACTAGGTAAGTATATTAAGTTCAGCCTATCACATCAATTGAGATTGTAACAATGATTGATGCAGGTTTTACGAATTAGGTCTACTGACTATTCGCAATTAAAATAAAACAATTCGACGTTTTCTGAGATTTTATTGTAAAGTGAAATAACTTAGCAAGATCTATTAACATAATGTTTAGCGAAGTTCACGCACATTTACGGTGCGTGTGTAGAGCGGGCATTACATGCATTATGGATTGACATAGAAACAGTTTTGCAGTATAGTCCGAGAGCTGATATATTTATATGTATATCAAGGAGTGGTAGAACGGCTTTCATTTTTCTGCGCAAAGGATCAACATAGCTGTTCAGCGCGAAAGTGCAAGAGCAGCATTTGCACAGTAATTAAATTAGGCGTACCTATATTTGTGGTGTGACACTGTACCTACCTATATTATGTGTAAGTACATAGTGTGTAACCACCACCACTACAGCCCATTACGTCCCACTACTGGGCACAGGCCTCCACTCTCATAGGAGAGAGGGAATTAGAGCTTAGACCCTGCACGCTGCTCCAATGCGGGTTGGCGGGCTGTGACGACTATTAACATGTTAGTGATAATAACCGGGACCGACGGCTTAACGTGCTCTCCGAGGCACGGGGGTGAAACACCGCCAACTTCCTAGCCCCGGGCTAGTACTGAGAATTTCTAGTCAGAAAAGCCCAATACATACTTAATTATGGCCCGATCCGGGACTCGAACCCGGGACCTCGTTGGCCACAGTCGAACATGCTAACCACTAGACCAACGACTCAGTTACAGTGTAACACTTTAACCAAATCGCTTAAAGGCTCTTGAACTATAATGTGTTAAGTTAATTAAGATTTTTGTGTTTATTTGAAACGTACCAGGAAGTTTACCTTCAATTTAGCTTTTTTATAAATATTGCTTTAAGTAAGTAAGTAAGTGCATGATAATATTGTTTTGGCCTGATTTTGTTTTGTGTTTGGTACTAAGAGCAGAGGTCCAATTGTCTAAGAAAATCGTAATAATTTGACAGCTCAAAAGGTATTAATTACTCGAACAGTTTAAGGAGTTCATATATGCTGTTTGACATGCAGGCATCTATGAACTCCTTAAATACTTCGAATTATACGTTTGACAAACGATTTCCATACACAATCGGGGGGCTGGTTTCTATACTTATTTATGGCATACTTATAAACAGTAGTGTTTGCGAACATTCTTCAAGATCGTTTTATAGCAGTTGCATAATAAAAAATGTAACAGATAGACAAACATACCTTCCCGTTTACGTGTATTTGAGATTCTTATAAATACCGTGGGAACTTTACTTGGGATTTCCGGGATAAACGCATCATATTTCCAGGTACTATCATATTCTACGTTTGTTTGTTGGTTTGACCTCCAATCACGCCGCAAGCGAGCCACCGATCGACGTGATTTTTTGCATGGGTTTTGTTGAGGACCTGGAGAGTGACAGGATTCTTTTTATTCCGGAAAATGAAGGAGTTCCTGCGGTAATTAAAAAAACCTAAACCACGGGGCCGAAGTCGCGTGCATAAGCTAGTAGTATGATACTTTTACGATTATGCCACTTTTCGAGCTATCTCCGTGCCAAATTTTGCATTTATTATAGGTAAAAGCAAAGAAAGGATGTACAGTATCCAGCCGGCAGCCACCACTGGTCGATCCAAAAATGTGATTTTTCACCTAAAACATGAACACTTTGTCTCGTTTGTTGATAAACCCTTACACAACAACGTGGATAGTAGACTCTGTTTATTCTTCGCTTCCCCACAGCCTTTATTAAATGCAGTTTGGGAACGATCCGTCAACGTCAGCCAAGACAAACAATGTTACCGAAATTACCATTTTCTTGGTTAAAACGGTGATTTTTGCTTTAGGTAGGTATATATATGTAACTCAACTTTCACTTATCTATTTTGAATGATTTAAGCAATTCAGCGACATATTATATTGTACCTACCTTTTTTTTATCAACTACATGTTAGCCCTTGACTGTGATCTCACCTGATGGTAAGTGATGATGCAGTCTAAGATGGTAGCGGACTAACCTGTTAGGGGTATGGCAGTTACATTAAACCCATACCACTAATCGGTTTCTACACGGCATCGTACCGGAACGCTAAATCGCTTGGCGGCACGTTTTTGCCGGGTGGTAACTAGCCACAGCCGAAGCCTCCCAACAGGCCACATCAGAGAAAATTCAGAAATTATAAATTCCTAAATTGACTTTGCCGGGGATCGAACCCGGGACCTCCCGCGTTAAGACGACAGCGCTCAACACTGCGCCGGGGAGGTTTCAACCTACGATATTTCGCTGAAGCAATTTATTAGTTATCTAGTGACATGAAAAGTAATACTAAATGCGAAAGTATGTTGGTTGGTTTTTCTTTCAATCACGAACAGCAAAGCTATGGTGATTTTTACATGAGTATAGTTATAGACCTGGAGAGTGACTCAGGCTACTTTTTATCCTGATAAAACAATCAACTTTCACGGGGTTTTCAAAAACCTATAAATACACGCGGGCATAAGCTGATCTTTTATAAAAAACTTATTAAGAAGCACCTACGAATACTAAAAAAATTACAAAATTTATGACATCTCTGGCTTGACTCAGTTCCTAGAGTCTGTTTTTTTTGGTATGTTTGTCTCCTAAATGGCTCCTAACTAACCCGATCTTAAATTGGTCAAAAATTCTTTCTCCTGCCACTGGATTTAACCGGTGGTCCGGTTATAACCGGACATAGGCGACATTCAAAAGCGTAAAAATCGAAAATGATTGATAACGAAACGGAATATTTGCCTGCTTGTAAAGACGCAAGATTTTTTTTTCAGTAGGAACAATAATAAATGTTTAGAATAAGAATTTGTTATTATTAGATAAATTTTGCATGCCAATACATGGCAGATTGTAGTTCATAGCATAGCAATGTAACACCAATGTACCTACGCAATCTGGGCAAATAAATGATTTGATTTGATTTGATTTGATTTGAAATAATTTATGTAATAAAAGTGAAAAACTATAAAAACGGTCAAAATGATTGATGATGATCGAATTATTAAATAAATAGTAGGAACTAAAGTGTTTTAACTGCGACAATCAATCGAGGCATAAGAAGATATATTAAATCAACGCGGAACAATTCCGCTTTTATACTCGGAAAAGCTTAGCGATTGAGAAAAATAGCCTCGGGCGGGCAATCCCAATGACCTCTAAACGTTAGGGATGCAGATATATTTTAAAAAACCATCGATAAAATATATAGAAGAAACTTTTTCTGCTTACCCTTATTGCAAATATTAAGGCTAGGTTAGGTAAACTATAATAGTTCACGAATAAATAATACGTATAAGTATGGATATTATCTACCCAATACGTAAAACCATTTTCAATACACTTGCTCGAAAAATGCACTTACAGAGGCAGTAAACAGGGCTTGTAAGTTAAATTTACTGCCCGCGTGCAGTATTTACTGCCCTCGTGCAGTAAATTTACAATTTTTTTTTAATTTTTGTAAGTTCACGTTACTTCTAAATAAAAAGTTTTCTTGCAAGAAGGTTCATAATGATATTGACTTTGTATGTAGAAAACCTAAAAAATAATGACATTTAATGTGAATTGATGAAATCTTACTAATATTATAAATGCGAAAGTTTGGATGTATGGATGTCGGTATGGATGTTTGTTACTCAATCACGCCCCAACGGCTGAACGGATCTGGATGAAATTTGGCACAGAGATAGATTATAGTCTGGAATAACACATAGGCTAGGCTTTTTATCCCGGAAAATTAAAGAGTTCCCGCGGGAACCACAAAACCTCGATCCACGCGTACGAAGTCGCGGGCGTCAGCTAGTTAATTCATAAAATAAAAAATTGTATTTAATATGATTAAATAAAATTGTTTTAGGTTTTATAAATCAAAAAAGTAAAGGCTGAATAGTTCAGGCTGTTACTGAGTTAAGAACTAGAACCTAGAGCCATGAAGCCAATTTAAAAAAAAAGCAATTACAACAACGCGCCGTAGATACAATTCATACAGATCTTTAATTTGTGCGCGCTATTTTTAAAAGTTTCATTGAGTATTTCTTATAAATTATTAAATAATTTATGTGGTTTAAGTGATGTGGGATCATAAAATTAAATCAACAATTAGGTATTTTAGCTGTGAGAAAAAAATCGCGCTTGTACTTAATAGCCGCCAAAAATCTCGACTAAGTATAGCCCATACTCTAGAGAGTACCTAGTACCTTCCTACTCGACTTTTATTTTCAAGTTTTCTCACAAATGTATTGAAAAATATCGTGTGATACACGGGCGTTAAGGTTTCTACATACTCGTGACGATGGTCAGTCCTCGACTGGCGTCATCGGGCTGACATTAGTCAACTCGTATGTAAAAACCTATTTACCGCCCTTATATCACAAACTACTATTTTGCTTGACTACAACTACGCGTAATGCACACAGTGCTAATCATAGCAGTCCAATTTAGCTCCGAAAAATTTATTCGAGTTTTGTAAAAACAGTCAATGCAATCTCAAGTAGAACAAGGTTTCCTTAACTAAAACGTCACCCGTGACGTCACCCTGGTCATACCTGAAAATCAGCGCTCTGCATTGTATGTGCATTAATATACACTATATGATGCAGGGCTGTAATGTAAACCCATTAAAAGTGGTGACACAGAAAAAAATAATATTATTATGTATGCTCGTGACACTTATTTGTTTCTAAAATGTATGATAAAAGGAGAGTAGATAAGAGCCCGCAATTTTAATAATATTTTATCGACATCGGAACTGTGTTACATCACTAAGCTCGGTTAAATTGAATCTCTCACTATATAATGTCGGTTGCTGGCCGGACGCAGTGTTCGAAAAAAGGTGATAATAAAATATCGTGTGTACTTTGCTAGGGTTCTGTACGTTAACAGGAAAACGAAGTCATACTAATGAATATTTATTGCAATTTAGCGATTTGCGTGATATAGTAGGCGTTTGGGTGGGACAAATTAAGAAAACTAATTTATTTCTCAAATAGAAATACGTGAGTGCAAATACTCTAACGTCGCCCTCTTATCTTGAAATACTTAAGACATTTCATTTTAATGAAAAAAGTAGAATTTTAATTCGCTATAATCCGCCACAGTAAATAAATCTTAAAAAGGAAATCGTAAGGAAAGTGCTGATTTAGAAATTATGCTTAAATAATTTGGATAAAACAAGTACTATGTCTGAAAGTAGTGGTTCTCGTAAGCAAAATTTAGTCTATAATACGAATTTACCTACAGATTTTTCACATTTTTAATAGTTTTAAGAAGAAGTGATTTTTTATACAGCGCCGGCAAGGCACTACCAACCCCACTCTGAGGCAAGTTGTACCGTAGCTGAGGTCGGTTGTGCCGTTCAATAATGCACCTAGCATTTAGGTTAGGGGTTTTACATGAATGAAAATTAATTTGAATTTAAAAGACATCAATTTTACTATTATATATTTATTCGTTATACTTTTTACCATAAATCAAAAGTTTTTTTAAATTTAGTTGTTTATAATACTTAGTATTATAATTTAAAAAAAAAAACTGTGACATCTGGAGAGTGGTCGGCTTATCCCGGAAAATTAAGGAGTTACCGCGGGAATAACAAAAACTTAAACCACGCGGACGAAGTCGCGGGCATCAGCTAGTTTATAATATTCGTAAGTATGGTAGGTATTTATGAGTAGTATTATAGTGCAAAACTTTGAAATCAGTTACATAAAAAAAAACAGAAATCGTATAATACATTTTACGATGTTATTTTTGTAACACTTCCAGTGGTTTTAAATTTAGCCGGCAATAAATAATATTCGGAGCTAAGCAGTGCTAACGAATGTTATTTATTGCGAGTGCGGAACCATTCCGTACTCACACTATTTGTTATGGAAGATTTCGCTCGATACTCGTAATGTGGCCAACTTTTAGGGTTCCGCATCTAATAGCGATAGAGCTTCGATAGAGCTGTGATAGCCTGATGGTTTTTTTTTTTATCCACAGGTTATGCCTTGACTGCGATCTCACCTGATGGTAAGTGAAGATGCAGTGTAAGATGGTAGTGGGCTAACCTGTTAGGGGCATGTCAGTTATTAAACCCATTCCCCTAAACGGTTTCTACACGGCATCGTACAGGAACGCTTAATCGTTTTGCGGTACGTCTTTGCCGGTAGTGTGGAAAGTAGCCGCAGCCGAAGCCTCCCACCAGGCCAGACCAGGGAAAATTCAGAAATTATAAATTCCCAAATGTATTTATTTTTTCTATGCCCAAATTGACCCTGCCGGGGATCGAACCCGGGACCTCCGCACGTTAAGACAACAGCGCTCAACACTTCGCCAGGAGGTCCTCAAAAAGGCAGTTTAGACATTTAACCTCCTATTCGGGGGGTCGGGGGTTCGATCCTAGGGCACGCACTTCTAACTTTTCTGATTTGTGTGCGTTTTATGCAAATAAATGGGTATCACTTGTTTTAATGGTGGAGGAAAACATGGTGAATTTTGCCGCTACGAAAACGTTTTTAAAGTTCCTGTGTACAAAATTTGACCACAGATGGCGCTGTCGACAAATGTGTAATTTTAAACCCGCGCTATAACTCTGCTGAATAGTTAATTGCACGGAATTTTCGTAAATCATATGTGATTCAATTTAGACAACAAAGTATTATTATGATTTTTTGGAATTTGTATATATTATACCAAAATCTATGTTACTTGGATTCAGAACGTCGCGTCACTAAGCCAATAAAAGCCTAGTGAAGATTCAAAGAACTTAGTCATACTTACCCTTTTTTATTTTAAAGACGTGTATTTGACCCGATGATGTTCGCGTGAATTAAGTTTTTTCATTCCCGCGGGAACTCTTTAATTTATCTGTGGCCTATGAGTTATGACTTATGACCCTCCCCAGGGATGCAACCTATATTTGTAACTTTCATCAAAATGAGCCGTGAAAGCGTAGCAGGCAGGCAAATAATCATTCGCAATTATAATAATAGTATGGATTTTGATAGGAAGTTGGCCATATTATACCTAATGTTTTTTTTCTGGGATCTCACTTCTTTTTTCTAAGTATTTAAAAATCAATACTATCAGTACCTATCCAATAGATTCTAAATCCTCAATGCTTAGGCCTGGTTTAAACCTGCCAAAGATGACCCAGATTTTTTATTCAGTTATATGTTATACAGTCCATATATCGACCTAAATAGTGCACCGATTTTGATGAAACAACTACCAAGTATAGTTTTTTTATCCACTACAAGTTGGCCCTTGAGTGCGATCTCACCTGATGGTAAGTGACGATGCAGTCTAAGATGGTAGCGGGCTAACCTGTTAAGGGCATGACAGTTATATTAAACCATTACCCCTATTCCGTTTCTATACGACATCGTACTGGAACGCTAAATCACTTGGCGGCACGTCTTTACTGGTAGGGTGGTAACTAGCCACGGCCGAAGACTCCCACCAGGCCAGACCGCTCCTTGATATTATGTACTTACACGGGACGTGCTTCATCATTTTGATGAGTGAGTAAGTAGGTCCCGTTTGCGTTTAATGTAAGTGTTGGACCTGTGTATCTCAAGTAACAAGTGGTAGAGTAAGTAAGTAGTACCTACCATTTAACTAAGATATACAAGTCACACCAACTTATCTGGCCTGGTGGTCTAAATTGTTTTTATTTTATTATTCATATTTAAGAGCATGGATTTGACTCGCTCCAGCAATGCTAAGGCTGGGTATCCGCTATGTTCGAGAACCACTTGCGCTCCGCGCATCTGCAACCGCTCTGATGGAGGAAGTATTTTTTTTTCATTGAGTTTTAATCAAAACAACAACTAACATCCTTAAAAAGTATGTTGAGAAGCTGAAAATTACCAACGTAGTAGTAAACAAAAAAAATTGGCAGGACTGCCGATAGAAGTGAAAACGAAATTATTATTTTTTAATTTTTATTCAAATTTTTAAAATACAAAAACCTTAATAATAAGGCAATTTCGAATGTAGTATATTTATATGTTCGCGAGAATGTCGGTCACGGTCACGCGAATCTACATTTTTACTCCCTACCAAAAAGTGCTCAACGTATATATACCCAATAACCCACCTGCCCTAGAAACAGACTATAGTACCAATGATCTTAGAAGAAAAAGATCTAAGATCATTGTATAGTACCTACAAAGTAAACCGTGCTATAGGGTGTAAGTGGCGTCATGTGCAAAGGCGGTAATAAGTTCGTCAAAACTTTTCTCCCAACTAATTACTACATTGATCGTGTTCGCACGTGGCACAAGTATTAATAAAATTGTTTCAGAACTGAATCTACTTCGTGTCGTAAAGGACTTACGACTTACGACCTTGCAAAATTATTGAATAAGTAGAAATATAATTAAAATTATTAAAAAATACGACTGCTCTGCCGTAGCCCGTATTGAATTACCTTTGGAATCTTATTCACATTTTTATTAAATGATATTTTTTTGTGAATCACTGGATATTGAACTACATATTAAGTGTTATATATTTTTGGAATCTACTCATTATTTTCTAGATGATGATTATATTATAGTTCATCTTATTTTAGATTTTTTTTTAAATTTTACTAGCATATTTCACCCGGTATAAGCTAGGGATTCTAACGATACCTTATTTATCAAAATCGGTTCAGGCGTATAGAAGTTATGCGTAGCTTTAGTTTTAAGATACCGTTACTGATTGTCACCATTATATTTTATAAATAACTAGACGTCAATAAGTGTAGTGTACCTACGTATATTGAATAAACATTATTTGACTTTCACTTTGACTTATGGTGGAATATACAAACTCACATACATAAATACATACATACATACATACATGAACCCTGAAAACAATATACTCCTTTTTTCAGGCAGTCGTATAAAAGGTAAGCCGTGCTGTAGACTTTTTTCGTAACTGTATTAATGTGCAAAGGCGATAATAAGGATTTGTGTGGTGTGGTGAATATCGCAAGATACACACTGTACCACTTAGATTTACTTATTGTGGCGGATTATAGCGAATTAAACTTCTAGTTTTTTCATTATCCGCAAGCTTCTTCCGCAAAGTAACGCCGCGCGCCGCCTGCTTTTATCCAATATTTGATAAGGTCGTCCAAACTTTCCTTTAAATATTAGTTGAAAGTTGGAATAATAAATAAATTAGTCGTTACTCGTTAAGGAGTTACGACTTTACGACATTGTAAAGTTGTAGGTGCTTTGAAGAAGAACGCTATTTTCACTATAGGATACAAATAAGCGAACTGAAGTCCTGAATTCATTTTATGCGGGTTTCAGGCCTCTGTCACGCACGTCCGATTGAACGGGGCCCAGATTGGAATTTTGTATGACGTAACTTGGTTCATTTGGCGTCTAGAAGACTAGGTCACTCGGACTAATGAGAATCCTGTGATTTGACGACCTCCGTGGCGCAATGTGTAGCGCTGTTGCCTTAACGTGCGGAGGTCCCGGGTTCGATCTCTGGTCTGGCCTGGTGGGAGGCTTCGGCCGTGGCTAGTTACCACCCTACCGGCAAAGACGTGCCGCCAAGCGATTTAGCGTTCCGGTACGATGCCGTGTAGAAACCGAAGGGGTGTGGGTTTAATATAACTGCCATGCCCCTACCAGGCTAGCCCGCTACCATCTTAGACTGCATCATCACTTACCATCAGGTGTGATCGCAGTCAAGGGCTAGCTTGTAGTGGATAAAAAAAAACATTTCTAAGATATACCACAAAAGGTGGCCGCAATGAATCTATTGAAAACTAGTGAGCCCGGCAACCGTCGTCCTGCCCTAATCCTAGAACCCGATTGCAGCGTCTCCTACCGGGTAAAATTGTGAATATAAACCATCCCGGGAAACGGGCAGACACGAAAAAAATCCGTCAAAATAGGTGGTCAAGCAGTTTCTGAGTTTTAGCGAGACTAACGACCAGCAATTCTTTTTTTATAATACACCAATACCCGCGACTTTGTCCACGTGGATTGAGGTTTTTGGTTCCCGCGGGAACTCTTTAATTTTCGGGGATAAAAAGTGGCGAATGACTATTATCAAGTGTATTCAAGACTATAATCTATCTCTGTGCCAATTTTCATCCAGATCCGTTCAGCCGTTCTGGCGTGATTGAGTAACAAACATCCATCCATTCATCCATCCATCCAAATAACAATAGGCTACTTTTTATCCCGGAAAATTAAGGATTTCCCGCGGGAACCTTAAATCCTCAATCCACGCATACGTAGTCGCGGGCATTAGCTAGTTCATCATCCTCAACAATCCTGGTCCTCTATAACTATAGAGTAGGTAATCAGTGTGGAACATTCTCTCTCGTTGTCGCACTAATGTGCTTGAACTACCGGTCCTTAGTCCATAGGGCTCTTGTTCAAAATGACCCTAATTTATATGCCCATCCCAAAGGTTCCTGTTACGTTGATTTAAGGTATATCGTCGGCTTCATGTTTCAAAGGCCCTATAGTCGAAAGGAGGAACAATTTATGATCTTGTTAAGGATTTCCTTGAGTTAAAAGATCTAGGTATAATAAAAAGAAACAACGCTATCCGGTAGCGCGATTCGCAAAAGCTAGACTTGTGAATTAAGATAGCAGTTCCGTTTTATGACGCTAATATAAGGCCGCAATTATACTTGAAACCCGTTTTCCACCTCGAGCGGGGCGGGATCATGAATTTGAAAGTTCATTTGAAAAAATGGTTCAAAAAGAGTCACAATAAAGCTTGCTTATTAAGACAACTGTCCAAACTCTTTGTTAGTGGAAGTTAAAGTTCCACCAACTTATCTAACCCGCTCGCCAAAATTGGAACTAATTTTTATACCTGTTTAGTTTTTGTTTTTATTATTTTATTTTTCATATATTATTACTAGCGACGCTGTCGCCGGGTCAGATTAGTTTGTCGGACTTTACACCTATTTTCTCTATGGTCTACATACACAGAGTCCGTTCTGTATACCAAGCCACATCCCGCTCATTTCCCTACAGCAGTGGAAACGGTGCTTCAGTTTTACTCACGTAAGTAGCGTGCACGAGTAACTTACTTAATGAAATCGTAATCGTACCTAAAATCAGCCTGTTTAAGGTGTTCTTAAATGCTTGCACGTCAAAAAGCATGTATAAACTCCTTACACCACTACAGCCTATTAACGTCCCACTGCTGGGCACAGGCCTCCACTCTCGTAGGAGCGACTGAATTAGAGCTTAGACCCACCACGCTGCTCCAGTGCGGGTTTACGCAACTCCTTACACAGTTGGTGTAAAACATTTTAAGCTTATGGTTACGATTTGCTTAGACAATTGGGCCTCTGTAAGTCGCGTATCTTTTACAAATGTTACATGTTCCTAAGGTTTTTAGGCAAAAACTTACGGGACGTGTACCTAGATGCGGCCTGAGAAACATTTAACGAAATGCTTCAAAAAGTTGAGTTATAAACTGACAGTAATTTACAGGAACGATGAGTACCAATTGCTTACATATCTTGTTCATAATGATCATGATCATGATCATCATTAACACCTTTGGTCAGTATTTCGGTTCAATATGGGTATGGTTGGTTAAAATTTAGATAAGTTTGGTTGGCTGGTTAAGGTTTACCTAATGGTTCCGAAGACCAAAGTCGTCGAACAGTGCGTGTTGCCAGTGATGACATACAGATGCGAGACTTCGTCGCTAACTATGGGCCGCATAAGAAAGCTCAGGGTCACTCAGCGGGCGATGGAGAGAGCAATGTTTTTGGTTTCTCTGGGCGATCAAATCAGAAACGAGGAGATCCGCAGAAGAACTAAAGTAACCGACATTGCTCGACGTGTTGCGAAGCTGAAGTGGTAATGGGCGGGACGCATAGTTCGAAAAATCGATGGACGTTGGAGTCCCAAAGTGTTAGAGTGGCGTCACTGGCGACCTCGCACTGGAAAGTGCAGCGTTGGCAGACACCCTACTCGGTGGACAGACGACATCAGACGAGTCACAGGGAGCAGCTGGATCCAGGCTGGCGCAAGACCGCGGCGTGTGGAAGTCCATGCAGGAGATCAGCAGTGGACGTCTATCGGTTGATGATGATTGGTTGACCATACGTAATTATGTTTTTTGTTTAGAGTATGACGAAAGAAAATCGATCACGTACTCGCACGTAGCCTACTTAAAATATAACTTGGACCATAAAATAGAATAGAAAAAGTATGGAAGAAATACAATCTAATATTCTACATAGGGTTGTCACTATAAATAATAAGGATTTCACTAAGTTAAAGCATTGTACGAAAACAATTTTATTACCAAGTTTAAAAAAAACATTCTGACTACCTGACTTAAATAATGATTATACTTTTATTTTTCTTCGCAAAGAGAACAGAAGTGCCAAAATCATATCATACGTCCCCGAGTAATTCGTGTCCGCATAGTATCTAAGTATTCTTTAACACAAACACATAATAGATAACCTTGATATTATTTTCTATTTTATTTCGAAAATGGGTGTAAGTGGTGTATTCTTGCGCAAATACCTACTGCTGTTTATAAACCCTTAAAAATCAGAACCAAACTGTTAATTTCCTATTTAAGTATAAGGGGCAACCCTACTTAAGTGTTAAACTTTTTGGATGTAGTGTGCTATTTTTTCACACCTAAAAAGGGACTTCGACCCTTTAATATTAACGCTACTTTCCAAAAACTTTGTATAAGTTGGAAATTAGTCTGGGATATGGAATGAATGTGTTATTTGTTTTTCCTGTAGGCACCTACTATCGCCCTACCAACGTTTTTATTAGTTTATTTTGGTAAGTGTCCTTTAAGACATTCACCGGTATTCAAGTTCAAGTTCTATATTAATTAAAATTGGTACACTGTACACTATGAAACGTGATACCAAAAGGCAAAACACACAGGAAACGGGCACGGGTCGGGCGCGGGCCGGGTCAGGAGCACGGCGGATATAATTCCTTGTATTTATATGGACGACATCACACAGAACGCGGGTGACGTTGTGTGATGGACGACATATATAATAAATACTATAGCCTATGTGTTATTCCAGACTATAATCCATCTCTGTGCCAAATTGTATCCAGATCCGTTCATCAGTTGGGGCGTGATTGAGTAACAAACAGTAAAAACCCGCCGTGCACCCGACCTGAGGTGCAGTCATGTACCTAAGGATTGCCGATGAAATCGTAAAAGTTCGGCTTAAAAGTAAAATAAACCATAACCGCATTGAATTAGAGCTCGATTTCGTGTATCCATTCACATACGTTTAGGGTATCGTACATACCTAAACGTGTCGTAAATCGTATGAGAATGGATATCGGGCCCGCGCCCGACCCGCGCCCGTTCCCTGTGTGTTTTGCGCTTTAACGGTATCTTAAACTACGAGATACAAACACCAGATGAGATCGCAATCAAGGGCTAACTTGTAGTGGAATAAACAAAAATAAGGAACTTCGTTCCAAAAATTAAGCTACAATATTTTGAATGAGATGCAAAAGTGCACAAACTTTGTTCGTTTGTTTTTAATTTAGATTTTAATGAATTTCAAAGTTTATAACATACAAAATTTTAGTAGAATACATTAATCTTTGAATAACTGAGTTGTAAAAGTATGCGCTTTTCAGCAGAATCTTAATATAATTTATATATACCTACTTTTAACTCCGACTTTTAGTCCAATCACATTTTTATTGTTCCCTCATTTATAGAGCACGTGACAATAAAACTGAGTTTTGAAATCCTTTAAATACTGTAGACTTGGTGAATGGAAAAGTCCGATGCCCGTTAGAATATAAATGAGCTGTTATATTGTTTCAGTGTACCTATACCTACCTATGTTTTAAGGTCTAGCGTAGCGGCAAATATTATTTGTATGAGTTTGTCATGTGAGTACATATCAGTAAATGTGTCACTTCTAATACATACTGTAAAATTAAAAAAATAAAATTTTACTAGCTGATGCTCACGACTTTGTCCGCGTGGTTTAAGTTTTTCTTTACTCCCGAGGGAACTCCTTAATTTTCCAGGAGAAAAAGCCTTTATCACTCTCCACGTTCTCAACTATACCTATTATGCCAAAAATCACGTCGATCCGTTGCTCCGTTGCGACGTGATTTAAGGAAAACCAACAAACAAACACACTTTTGCATTTTTATTATTAGTATGATTGCAAAGTGTCTGTCTTTCTGTGACGCTTTCACGGCTCGTCTGTTCAACCGATTTTGATGAACTTTTTTACAGAGTTAGATTGTATCCCGGGGAAGGACATAGGCCACTTTTTATCTCGGGAAATCAAAGAGTTCCTGTGGAAATCATCTAATAGAGCCTATGAAAGATAAAAATCCTACGTCACTCTCGGTCCTCAATTATATAGATGCCAAAAATCACGACGGTCCGTCACTTCGCTGCGGCGTGATTGAAGGACAAACAAAGAAACAAACACACTTTCGCATTTATAATATTAGTATGATATAATGCACATGCAAACGCGACAGGAGAACACGTCATTTCCTTCGATGTTTTGTCCTGTCCAGTCCCTAGTGTGTTTTCGTTCTTATTACCTCACTGATGTTCAGAGATCTGTGAAACGATATATCCTGAACCCTTTATACTATAGAGTACCGTAAAAGCACGCAATAAGCAGTAAAGCCGGAGTGTATGAAAGACACCAACTAATCTTGATATCGCGATTTTAGCACGAAGGTCGTAAACGCCGTATTTCTGCGATCGCTATCTTTTGACGAGGCGAAATCAAATACGGATCATAAATTGCGAACATTCTGGACACCTGACTGTGTACTAAAATATTTGTGCTACTGGCGTTTATAGAAATTAGACAGTTCTTGTAACGTCCATGGGATATCATGGGATATTGATAAATCACCGTGTACAATTGGGTATTTGAAAATATATTAATTCAATTAAATTATTTTTTAGTGATTTAAAAATAGAGAATCTCCCTAAACTCGTAATATCCACGTACCCTGTTAGTTGTATGTTTGTTAACCATTTTAAACTATCGATTGAAGTAAGAAGTAAAAATCGAATTTTGATGACGTCACTGTTCACTATTTAATACAACATAATGTTTTAGTTTATGAAGTATATTTTACTTTACTTTACCCCATAGTAAGCGCGCGTTTTGACGTTTGAAAAAAGTTGCTGTTTTGACTGGTTGTCAAATACCCAATATCTGAAGCATTCTGCAACGTAAATCCCAACTGGTAGCAACTAGCAACACCTCAATTTATGAATTTTTAATGACGTCGTGACGTCGACGACGTCGTAAATGACGTCTTTATAGGTAAGTATCCATACTAATATTATAAATGCGCTCTGTCTGTCTGTCTCTCTGCTACGCTTTCACGGCCCAACTACTCAACCGTTTTTGATGAAATTTGGTACAGCGATAGTTTACATCCCGGTGAAGGACATAAGCTTTTTATCCCGGAAAATTAAAGAGTTTCCGCGGGAATTAAAAACATCAATCCACGCGGACGAAGTCGCGGTCATCTATATAAGTCATAAATAAAACTGTCAGTATCAGAGACAGTCATAGATAGTTCGGATGGAAAATTGTTGCGGTTTAGATTGAAATTCCGGTGCCAGGTTCTGAAAAATGATAAATCATTTATTCATTTCACATAGGACAACTTGTGTCACTTATGAAACGTTAACACTCTACCACCGGTTCCGAAAGCAATTCTACTGAGAAGAGCAGGCAAGAAACTCAGAAGGAAATCTCTTAAAGAAATGCTGAAATCACACATGTCTACGACACAATATGCGCCTGCCCTATCCCGTGTCTGTTAGTAATACACATGGGAAAAAGTTATATGTATTAACGCTACTTTCCAAAAACTTTGTACCTATAAGTTGGAAATTAGTTTTGGACATGGAATTAAAGTGTTTGTTTTTCCTGTAGGTACTACTATCTACCTACGTTTTTAGAGTTCCGTAGTCAACAAGGAACCCTTATAGTTTCGTCATGCCCGTCCATCTGCCTGTTTGTCTGTTTGTGATGGTGATAAATGATATAATTTAACGTTATCTTAAAGTTAAAGCTACGAGAAATCCAAACGCGCTCTGGTCTGAGAAAAAAGAGGTCTGTCTGGTCTGGAAAATTGTTGCTCTATAAATTCAAATTACGGTGCCAGTTCTTGTAAAGAAATGCTGAAATCACATGTGACTACAACACATTACACAATATCTACATAGATATTGTGTAATGTGTGCTTGCCATTGCCTGTGTATGTTAGTAATGGACATAGGAAAGTGTTATATTTAGGTCCCAAGCCTATTTAGTACTTTATGGAAATACTGTGCTTTGCTATTCAAGTTGCTTAACCAGAATAAGCATATTAAGGGCGAAATCACATTAGGACAGAGGATAACTGCAACATGATGTAGTCTGCCTGCCTGTTCCGCTTTCACGGCGCATCTGTTAAACCGATTACTACTACCCGAACCGAATCGAACCGAAACGAAGACAATAACCTATAACGTATTTATTATAAATGCGAAAGTTTGGATGGATGGATGGATGGCACAGAGATAGATAGTCTGGAATAACACATATAGGCTACTTTTTATCCCGAAAAATGAAAGAGTTCCCGCATGAACCAAAAAACCTCAATCCACGCGAACGAAGTCGCGGGCATCAGCTGCTTATTTTATTATTTTGAAATTGAAATTTTGATAGCATCTTAAACAACATTAATTATTATAACATGAAAATTTGTATATAAAACGTTACTCGGAGTTGGAGTTTGCCCTCGAAATGTAATCGTTATTTTTCAACGGTATAAGGTATCTTTTAACCTAAATTCAAATTGTTCACAAAACGAGCTTCAAATATTACTCTGAAACGGAGAAATGGCTACAATCAATTAAGTCACGAAAGAAGAACAGAATGACAAATGCAATAGTTTATTTTTAAATTGCAGTTCACACTCATTATTGTAATACGGAGAGGTAAAGCGCGGACGGATTGAGAAATATCCCCGGAAAATGCAGGCGCCATTTTTATAAACAACCTGTTCTCCAAGTGAATGGCGGTAGCGGAACTTAATTTCTAACCCAGATACTCGTAATATGACGCCCGCTAGATTTTTTACGGGAGTTCTTTTTTTAAGAGAAATTTCTTTAGAATCGTTGTGATTTGAAATATCGATGAAACGAAAAAGCGACACAAAAATGAGACAAACATATCTATTCATAATAGGATTAAGCCTGCGAGGGAATGAGATAGAATACAATGTTGATTATAAAGCTTCTTTACAATCAACATCTCCTGAAGATGCTCCAATGTCGGAGTGAGTGCACGTTAAGAATAATTTGGAAGATTAGTGTGGTGTGGTGAATATTGCAAGATACATACTGTACCACATAGATTTACTTACTGTGGCGGATTATAGCGAATTAAAGTTCTACTTCTTTCATTATGGATTTAGGTTTTTGAAAAATGCTGTGGGAGATCTTTGCTTTCATTTAATTTTGAAGGGCTATTAGTAGTCTACGTCCATCTCCGAGATGCAACTCATCTCTATACCAAATTTCATTAAAATTGGTTGAAGTGTTGACCAAATGGTCCTGAGAGCGGACAGACAGGCGAACAGACAAACAGATGGATACACAGACACACTTTTATGATATTTTTGGAGTTTACCTCCTTAAGAATCGATTTTCATATATAAGCCCGGGGTATGAAAATTTATGGGGAGTAAAATCAAACTGTCTCCGTTACGTTACGTAACGTTATGTTTATGTTTCCATGCTATCACTTTTCGTTCGTAAGGAGTAAACTCCAGTCGTGCGTCGGATCTGACACACACATCTTTTATTTTATTTATTTAATCGTATGGCGTTTGGTACATAATAAGCGTTTTTATAAAAAGAACGCTTATTTCGCCTGCAAGTTCGTCGCTCGTTTAGCACCACCCAGGAGACACGTGCAGGGAGGTAGAAGGTAGCTCCTGCGGACGTGAGCGACGGGGCATCCCCCTTTTATTTTATTATATTATTATTATCACATCGCATTCATCTTGCACCAAACGGGCCGCGCTGAAAGCCGCGATGTAAATATAAACAAAGGGATCTGTATTTTTGTCCCATTAAACCAACGTGCGTTTTCGCCAGTTACGTATATTTTTGAACGACGTTATACGCCGATTATGCCGTTTACGGTATTTATTCTTATTTATGAGACGATCGGGGGGCCTTTAAAGACTTACGAAAAACATAACTGTAATGTACGTATTGTAATTTATTATATTACACTCGTGTATTAATATATCCCTCCCCACTGATTAAAATGTTGTAGAATATTCAGATGGTACCTTGATATTATGAGGATGATTTGGGTTGTTTTTTTAATCCCGTCGGAATCTGAGACCTTCGATATGCCCGTTTCCGGGATAAAATCTCTGTACCGAACTTTGTCAAAATCGGTTAAGTGATTGGGCCGTGTAAAAACAGACAGACACATTGAAATGCGATCATGCAGTCAACAGACTGCCAACGCTCAAAGCAATATTGTTTTATTATTGTTGACTTTTGTAAATAAGGATTATAATGTGTTTTAGAATTATAATCCTTATTTACGAAAGTCAAGGAACGTGACATCTGTCATTTTGAGTAATATTGCTTAAGGTGCATGACAAGGGTCTGCCCGCGAAATTCAAATTTAATTTGGTTTTTCACAATTTGTAAACTAATACGACAAAGTAGGCTTATGGTATTCAAATTGCGAGCCTAGGAATATCATCTTCACAGGTTTATATAAAAATCTTTACTTGAAAGTGTCCAGTTTAAGAAATTAGTCAAAATAATGAGTTTGACGTGAGTTACTCGCAAATTAGTCATTATTTTGACTAATTTCTTAAACTGGGCACTTACACAAAACCAAATTAAATTTGAATTTCGCGGGCAGACCCTTGTCATCCACCTTAAGTATTGCTTTAAGCGTTGGCAGCATGGCCCCAGCTCCGAAAACACTATAAGGACAAACAATTTTTGTCTGGCGGACAAAAAACCCACATGTTTACTAGTCATCTAGCTATGTGCTAGATGACTAGTAAACATGTGGGTTTTTTGTATATGAGGGTCAAGTACCGCTAAACTACTGTTAAGCAGCGCTATTATGGCTAAAAAGCCCCTTAATGGCTGGTTAACAGCTATTTCAAATAAATAAATAAATAATATTTTTTTATTCAAATAAACTTTTAAAGTGCTTTTGAATCGTCGAGTGAATCTACCACGGCGGTACTTTGAAGTGAACACCCTACATGTGACCCTAGCTTTTCCATGAATTATTTCAAATTTTAAATAAATAGCGCAACACTCGTAAAATTTCGTCAGAATTTTAAGCGAGGTTTTATTTTTTTTTCGAAATACAAGAAAGGCCTTAGAAATTCGTAAAAGTTTAGCTAAGGGTATATTTTTTTAAAACCAATAAACCATAGAATTTCACGCTAAGCTCGTAAAGCTTTCTAAATTATTGCATCGAAACAAAAGCCAAAAATCTGACAAGCCACTTCGAAAGGCGAGTCATAAAGTCGGGTTTTTTTGCATCCTTCGTCGAATGTCTTGGAAATAATGCTTGCAGATGTTGAAGTGCCTAAATAGAAAAAAATAGCGTCTTGAGGAAAATATTAAGAAACGCAATGCAAACTGAGGAAAAGGGCGTGGCAGATCTATTCTGACAGCTGATTGGTCAAACACCGATAAGTCTTGGTTTAGACCAATGAAATGCGTAGAACGATTTACTTTTGGGTGTAAATTTCAAAATTGCAGAGCGGTGTCTGGGAGAAGGGATACAACCGGGACGAGAAGCCGGGACGCTGGAGACACAGTCATTCGGGTCCTAGAGTCCAGATTGAGTAGTAGTTTAGCATAAGTTATCTCCGCGTCTGATATTGTAAATTGTGTTATTAAATTTTACTTTCAAATTCAAAAGTAAAGGAGCGATTATATATTAATTGTAGAGTCGAGTAACTTTAGCTCCAATTTCTGTAAAGTTGTAATACTATTCTAGATTTTAAAAGGGACATAATATCTTAGAATAAAGTGAAGTGATCTGCAAGGCGAGTCGTCGTATTTGGTAATGTACACTATTTGATTAATTGTTTTCGAGTAGTTTCACAGTTCTACATAATATCGTATAAATAAAACTAAGGCGTTGATTTGACTGAAGTAATTTAAGATGAATCCAGTGATCGCAGTAGATACATTATATTATATGGAGGAAAGTGACTCTAAAACAAGTATGAAGTGGGTATATACGGGTCTTTTCGTTATATCAATTACTATATATCTGTTTCTATTAACATATAGACTCGGTTGTGGGTTCTGTAAATACAGAAACCGTAGTTACAGCCCAAGGGTGGCTAGAAACACGTGTATCAGGTACAACCCTACTTCAGCCCTAGCTTCAATAGAATTTGTTTGGAAATAAATAGATATTATACAACTGTGAAACCGCACGACCTACTTATTGTATAATTTAATCTGCTTTCATGATTAGAGTGTGTCTTACCTATAACGTGTGTCTTACCTTATGTTTCTTCTTGTCACGTATGTAAATATGAAAATAGTAATGAGTCATAACTGTGTGTATGTCTGTATATAACAAATTATAAGGTGTAATTTAGTTTTAAATGGTCGTAAGGGTTTTTATCTTGGATTTCTCTTTTCCCTTACAAATTAGTATGACCTAGGAACGAGAAATTCCACCGAAGTGAACGATTGCTCAAACACTCGAATTCGGTGTAAATAAATTAAACCAGTGTCTCTTTCTTTATTGTCACTCAGTGTTGAGTAAAAGAATTAAATTAATTACTCTAAATAAAAGATTAATTTGAACCATAACCAAACTCTTTCATTCCTATCTTTAAATATGTTCCCTAGAGTTTTGATAATGGAGATACGAGTTTAATTGCGCCTTACCAGTCAAAATACAATCTCAATAATGACTTTTTTCTAGGATAACTAGTGTGACTAACTACAATAACTAGTGTGGATAACTTGATATGCTCCGCTATTAAATCCTCTCATATCATCTAACCTAGATCACGATTCTCATATCAGAAAGTTAAAATAGACAGAATTATCTACCAACATTAATCTATATTAATAGATTAATTTTAATAATAGCTTTAGGTAATAGAGTTTTACTAGGACACTGAGATTCCTTCCGAACCAGGCCTAGAATATAGAGAAGTCAAATACAAACGCAGTCTAAATAGATTTGACTTTAATTTGGTTTGCAAAATGAATTGATAGAATAAAATTACGTCAATACAGTTTAGAATTGAGTAAATAAGATCACTAGTTATCGCAGTATCTTATTGTATTGTCCGAGCCGGCGAGGTCGTTCTACAATGCAGCTGGGGAGACCTACAAAGCAGGTAGGAAACGAGTCCTATTGTTTTTACATTTTACCAATTTTAGTTCGTAGGGTGACCATAATGATACAGCGAAATAAGGGACAAGACAGGGTGATAGGGTGTCCATGACGATACTAAGGAATAAGAGACACTGAAGTTGTTTGGCATTAAATTATTAATTGCACTTTGACTTTACCAGTCAAGTTTTATAACCAAATAGTACATGGTTATTGGTGGCGTACTGGCAGCGATATTCCGGCACAACCAAACACGTCATGTCTTTACAGCATCGACTCCCGACCTAGATTTGGCCAAATCTAAACCTAACTGAAACAAATGAATATAAATAATCAAAACCATGGTATGGGGCGAGCTATAAAGCTCAATCAAAAGAATAGTACCAGCCTTTCGAGGTGATCGGGAACAAAAAGTACCAGCCTTTAAGTGTTCGGGAAATCTTAGTACCAGCTTTCAGGTGTTCGGGAATTTACGCTTCGCAGCGTCCTAGGGAGTCGGGCTGTGCCCCACATAACATTGATTAAGGGCCTTTCCGAGGCGTAGGTGTCCCCCAGTGCTAGAGGAATTCGGTCAGAACGATGGCCCAAAGAGGCAAACACATGCATCAGCTAACCATTCACTCTAACTTGTCCGTTAAATCAAAATTTCATGGTCTCCCTCTGTACTTCAGAGTGTTGAAATAGAGCCACCACTAACATTGTCAATATAGGCTCAACTCGAGTCTCGCGAAACAGATAGAGTGAATTGGTAAGCCTGTCTGTCCACCTAACGCAATGTGCTACTCAAGCCAGAGTGTGGCGCATCCACTCCCCTTGAGATCCGCGAATTTTCAGATGACTGCCAGAATGCCTAAGTGTCTTTTTATCCCAAAGTACTGTTTTAAGAAATTTCCTTCAATATATCTAATCGCAAATCACGAGCTAAGACGATCACGTCGGTACCATCACAGAATTTTGGTGCAGTGGACCAGGATATAATCCTGAAAATTTTGGAAACCTGGGAATTTTGATGCCGAAGTGACCAGAGGTCTATGTACGTATTCGAAATAACGATATGACTAGATCTACATTAACAAAAAAAATATATAACACAACGTAGGAATAATGATTAGGTATATGTGAATGAATAGTATTTAGGTATATGGGAAGAAATCGTGATTAGGTATATGAGACGGAGATTAGCAAAAAAAAAAAAATATATATATAATAAATAATAAAACAGAAGAAAGAAAAGGTTAAGACACACTGTGCATGTTATTATTATGTTGTACATTTATTTATGAATAGGAGGAGCAGAGCAGAAATAAGCAGTATGTTTTATAAATGTACAATTTACAGGGATCGCAAGGAGGAGCTTTGTAGAGAACGAGATATTACTTTGCTTATTTCTTAGAACTATTTCCTCTGAATCCTAAAATTTTATATAATCGGAGCGCATTCCAAGTAAAGATAACATCTGCTATCAGCATTGCATTGTTTCATAACATTTTTCTCGACGTTTTACGAAGGTATAGCAAATAAGTAGATTAGCGTTTTGGCGTAATTTGAGCGGTGAATAGCTAATCGACGATAAGAAAACTTAGATAAGATGTCGACAGGTAAAAAGGGCCGTAGTGCGAAGCAGGTAGCGGAGAACGGACCGGAGGCGAGCGTTGTAGGTACGAGCGAGCAAACAGTGACCGTAGGGAAAGCGACATTAGAGTTGATTTTACAAAAAATCAGTGATTTCGAGAAGAAATTACAAAATTTGGGTTCGAGTCCCAGTACGATATTGAATGAAAGGGCAAGTGTCACGTCACACGATACGGTTAGCGTGGTACGAGGTGAAGGTGATGAAAGCGAAAGGCAGGGATCTAGTGTAGAGTCTACGAGTTCTAGTGTAGCGTCTTCAGAGACTCGGAACATTTATGTGGTACAACCATCGGTTAGCAAACCAAATTTTGATGGAAAACCATTCACAAATCCAATTTCATTTTTAAAACGGTTAAAGAAGTATATAAGGGCAGTAAATGGAATTGATCACGAGATTGACATAGCGCTAGGGTGCATTACGGGACATGCTCGTCAAGTTATGGAATTATATTCGAAAGATTGGACTACTTTCGCTGATTTTGAAGCCGATTTTAGGCGCACTTATTGGACTGAACAGATCCAGGAGTCTGTGCGATATAGGTTGATTAATGCGATATATACGAACAATTCGGGAATGACTATGTCTGAACATTTTGCCGAACAGGTAGAATCAATGCAGTCGTTAACTATTGCGTTTAGCGAGCGGGATTTAGTAAATGCTATTATGCGACACTATGCGATAGATATACAGCGTCTATGGTTTACTAGGACTGAGGAAGTTAGTATCATGAGCGGGGCAAAGTTTCTAAGGAGTATAGAACAAAATATTGTTGAAAAACCGAAGGAAGTTGCGAGAGAGGTAGTAGGTAGTAATTTTAGAGGCAGACGGTATAACGGGTCACCGTTGACACGTCCTATTGTCGCAACAATTTTCAAAAATAGATGGAGTACTAGGGGAAATACGACCAGACAACGGGGTTATCGTCAGAGTAGGTCAGGTTATAGTGCGAATGTTAACAGATCTGCGTAGTCTGAAATTGAAAGAGTCAGACCAACTATTACTTTTGTAAAGGAGGGCGAAAGCTCTAATTCATCGAAACATGTGGGGGAGGGAAATTCAAAAAACTAAATTTCCCCACACAAGTAAGGCCCGATAGCTTAGTGTTGTGTAGAACGGGGAATAAAGATATATCGGAGCATGAAAGAATAGGCTTGCCTTATAAAATCCTAACGAACAATGGATGGAACGCGGGACAAGCTTTAGGCGAAAGTGGAATTAAGCGAACGTTGAAAGGCGGAACGAACAACGGTGGTTATAATTTCCAGTCAGAAATTGGTAGCACAGGGATCTTATTGGAAAATCAGTTTAGTAACATACTAGAATGCGACGAGATAGATAGTGCATGTAAGAGTTGTTTGAAGCGAGGTTTAGATGTGTGTACAATGTTTCACGAACTCGATGAGACGATCGATGTAGACATTGATTATTCTTTACTTAAATTACCAGAAGTATGTGTGAGATTGTACGGTAGAAATGAGTGCACTTATCGATACGGGAGGTCAGATTAGCGGAATAACTAGGGAGTTGTATGACTCGATCTTAAAGGAAAAACATAATTTTACCTGAGATCGCGATCCCAGGAATTCAGGGATATACTAAACAGGATACAGGGAGCGTTCGGATCGCGAAGCGAGAGCATGAATCGGTTGGTGTTAATAGAATTCTAAGTTAGGTAGTACTTTAGTTGAAGCACCTGTATTAATTATGCGACGTTTGCCTAGGTCATTGATACTCAGATATGATTGGTTAGAACGAGTAAAGTGAGTAGTAAATTGCGGTAGTGAACTCACATTGACAATCGAACATTTGGGAGTTAGGTCTAGCGTTAGACTGAACTTAGATTGTAAAGTCGAAAGGTTAGGGGGAGAGACGAATGCTGCCACGATTAATTTGATATTAAATCAAAATACTATGTCGGTGGAGCATAACATATCGAGTAAAGAATCAAACGGCGAAATTCAAAGGAGGTATCGTTTGAATGATTCAAACTTAAGTAGAGAACAAAAGGAATTGTTATTACCTGTACTAGAAAACCATTGTAAGATATTTACGGACGGGTTGGGTTTGACTAGCAGGTACGAACACGTTATTAAATTAGTAGACGAAGTTCCTTTTGTGAAGCATAGCTATCCAGTACCTTAGCATATAGAGAATAGATTAAGGAGAAATCAGAGGAGCTAGAGAGGTTAGGCGTAATCAGACAGGAGGCAACTCCGTACTGCAGCCCTCTCATGTTCAAAAACAAAAGACAACATCTGTGGCAGGTTTCTCTAGAGCAATAGATTCAATACTAAAAGAAGTACGTGAGTTTTGCGTAAACTATTTAGATGACATTGTCATATTTGCCACAGGAGACATAAGGTTACACTTAGAACACTAAGACCAAGTACTAAACAGGCTCGAAACCGCAGGTTTAACGGGTAGAATAGGAAAGTGTCGTTTCTTATGTGTAGAAGTGAGACTGTTAGGACACATCGTAAATACTACTGGGGTGTGTATGGATCCTGAACGAGTAGAGGCCATACTAGATTTCCCCATACCTCGAACAATAAAACAATTACGAGGATTTTTGGGATTAATAAATTATCTCGAAATATAGTGCAGAAGTTAGGCTACTCTGCGATCTATTAAAACAAAATATGAAATGGTTTTTGGACGCAGGTAGTAAACGATTGTTTTGAGAGGGTCAAGAAATTATTTCTAGATACAATACTTCTTGTACATCCTAAATCGAAGGAGACTTATTATCTGCAAACCGATAGAAGTAATCTAGGAGCTTGCGAGGTATGTCAAAAGTCAAAACATACGTTAGAAACCCACACGGGACCGATTAAAACTGTGATAGCAAGAGACATAGGAGAACGGGTCTTTTCCGATATTTATGGACCATTGCCAACAGGACGGTTCGGGTACAAATACATATTTGTGATGCAGGACGCTTATAGCAAGCTAATCAGGTAATATTCATTAAGTCAGGCAATTGGAAAAGCTACATTAACATGTGAAAAAAAAGGTTTCATAGTCGAATTGTAGTTAAGACCTTATGTTCGGATAGAGGTGCGAATTTCACATCAGAGGTTTACAAGTCGGGTGTACGTCAATTAGGTATCGAATTGACACACACATCTGTTAGAAATCCGCGACCGAATTCAACAGAGAGATTTAATAAGGAGTTAGGGAGGTAATTCAGAACATATTTTGAAAAATCTCATCGATCTTGGGTAGATTTATTATCGGACATAGAAGAATGTTATAACCAGGTAGTGCATTCTGACTGGTTATACTCCGAATGAGATAGTATGGGGAAAGCGGATCTTACTATCGACTGATTTCGACAAGAGCGTAGTGAGTGAAAACGATTTACAGCAGGAGACGTTAGAACAAATTAGACAACTGGCACAACAAAACATAGTTAAGGCGGCGGAAAGTAGAGGGTCTCATTATAATAAGAATCATAAGTTAGTGCAGTTCGAGATAGGGGATTTGGTAAAGCTTAAGTCTTTTGTGAAATCAGATGCCGACAAAAAGTTAACAAAGCAATTCATGCGATTATATGAGGGACCTTACATAAAAAGGGAAGTGCCATATAATAACGTATACACCTTAATTGACGTTCGTACTAACGAAGTTAAAGGAAATTACAATGCGATCCATCTGTTTCGTTATTATGGAGATATTCAAAAGAATAGGTTTCTACTAGGGATTAGTGTTAACAAAAGGAAATGAGTGAAGTTACCGGTATCATCATAAACAATAGAGCGGCCGGGTTAAACGAGCAAAGAGGGATTTGAGTTAAATAGGTTATTGCGATGTTTAGAACATAATAGATGAGTGGAAAGGATTTAGATCTAGCGGAAAAGTATAGAGGAGAAATAGATTTTCAAACGACTAGTATAGAAACTAAGGTATAGGAATACTAGGTGTATTAAAAATCTATTTGGGGGAGTATGAAGTGAACACCCTACATGTGACCCTAGCTTTTCCATGAATTATTTCAAATTTTAAATAAATAGCGCAACACTCGTAAAATTTCGTCAGAATTTTAAGCGAGGTTTTATTTTTTTTTCGAAATACAAGAAAGGCCTTAGAAATTCGTAAAAGTTTAGCTAAGGGTATATTTTTTTAAAACCAATAAACCATAGAATTTCACGCTAAGCTCGTAAAGCTTTCTAAATTATTGCATCGAAACAAAAGCCAAAAATCTGACAAGCCACTTCGAAAGGCGAGTCATAAAGTCGGGTTTTTTTGCATCCTTCGTCGAATGTCTTGGAAATAATGCTTGCAGATGTTGAAGTGCCTAAATAGAAAAAAATAGCGTCTTGAGGAAAATATTAAGAAACGCAATGCAAACTGAGGAAAAGGGCGTGGCAGATCTATTCTGACAGCTGATTGGTCAAACACCGATAAGTCTTGGTTTAGACCAATGAAATGCGTAGAACGATTTACTTTTGGGTGTAAATTTCAAAATTGCAGAGCGGTGTCTGGGAGAAGGGATACAACCGGGACGAGAAGCCGGGACGCTGGAGACACAGTCATTCGGGTCCTAGAGTCCAGATTGAGTAGTAGTTTAGCATAAGTTATCTCCGCGTCTGATATTGTAAATTGTGTTATTAAATTTTACTTTCAAATTCAAAAGTAAAGGAGCGATTATATATTAATTGTAGAGTCGAGTAACTTTAGCTCCAATTTCTGTAAAGTTGTAATACTATTCTAGATTTTAAAAGGGACATAATATCTTAGAATAAAGTGAAGTGATCTGCAAGGCGAGTCGTCGTATTTGGTAATGTACACTATTTGATTAATTGTTTTCGAGTAGTTTCACAGTTCTACATAATATCGTATAAATAAAACTAAGGCGTTGATTTGACTGAAGTAATTTAAGATGAATCCAGTGATCGCAGTAGATACATTATATTATATGGAGGAAAGTGACTCTAAAACAAGTATGAAGTGGGTATATACGGGTCTTTTCGTTATATCAATTACTATATATCTGTTTCTATTAACATATAGACTCGGTTGTGGGTTCTGTAAATACAGAAACCGTAGTTACAGCCCAAGGGTGGCTAGAAACACGTGTATCAGGTACAACCCTACTTCAGCCCTAGCTTCAATAGAATTTGTTTGGAAATAAATAGATATTATACAACTGTGAAACCGCACGACCTACTTATTGTATAATTTAATCTGCTTTCATGATTAGAGTGTGTCTTACCTATAACGTGTGTCTTACCTTATGTTTCTTCTTGTCACGTATGTAAATATGAAAATAGTAATGAGTCATAACTGTGTGTATGTCTGTATATAACAAATTATAAGGTGTAATTTAGTTTTAAATGGTCGTAAGGGTTTTTATCTTGGATTTCTCTTTTCCCTTACAAATTAGTATGACCTAGGAACGAGAAATTCCACCGAAGTGAACGATTGCTCAAACACTCGAATTCGGTGTAAATAAATTAAACCAGTGTCTCTTTCTTTATTGTCACTCAGTGTTGAGTAAAAGAATTAAATTAATTACTCTAAATAAAAGATTAATTTGAACCATAACCAAACTCTTTCATTCCTATCTTTAAATATGTTCCCTAGAGTTTTGATAATGGAGATACGAGTTTAATTGCGCCTTAACAGTCAAAATACAATCTCAATAATGACTTTTTTCTAGGATAACTAGTGTGACTAACTACAATAACTAGTGTGGATAACTTGATATGCTCCGCTATTAAATCCTCTCATATCATCTAACCTAGATCACGATTCTCATATCAGAAAGTTAAAATAGACAGAATTATCTACCAACATTAATCTATATTAATAGATTAATTTTAATAATAGCTTTAGGTAATAGAGTTTTACTAGGACACTGAGATTCCTTCCGAACCAGGCCTAGAATATAGAGAAGTCAAATACAAACGCAGTCTAAATAGATTTGACTTTAATTTGGTTTGCAAAATGAATTGATAGAATAAAATTACGTCAATACAGTTTAGAATTGAGTAAATAAGATCACTAGTTATCGCAGTATCTTATTGTATTGTCCGAGCCGGCGAGGTCGTTCTACAATGCAGCTGGGGAGACCTACAAAGCAGGTAGGAAACGAGTCCTATTGTTTTTACATTTTACCAATTTTAGTTCGTAGGGTGACCATAATGATACAGCGAAATAAGGGACAAGACAGGGTGATAGGGTGTCCATGACGATACTAAGGAATAAGAGACACTGAAGTTGTTTGGCATTAAATTATTAATTGCACTTTGACTTTACCAGTCAAGTTTTATAACCAAATAGTACATGGTTATTGGTGGCGTACTGGCAGCGATATTCCGGCACAACCAAACACGTCATGTCTTTACAGCATCGACTCCCGACCTAGATTTGGCCAAATCTAAACCTAACTGAAACAAATGAATATAAATAATCAAAACCATGGTATGGGGCGAGCTATAAAGCTCAATCAAAAGAATAGTACCAGCCTTTCGAGGTGATCGGGAACAAAAAGTACCAGCCTTTAAGTGTTCGGGAAATCTTAGTACCAGCTTTCAGGTGTTCGGGAATTTACGCTTCGCAGCGTCCTAGGGAGTCGGGCTGTGCCCCACATAACATTGATTAAGGGCCTTTCCGAGGCGTAGGTGTCCCCCAGTGCTAGAGGAATTCGGTCAGAACGATGGCCCAAAGAGGCAAACACATGCATCAGCTAACCATTCACTCTAACTTGTCCGTTAAATCAAAATTTCATGGTCTCCCTCTGTACTTCAGAGTGTTGAAATAGAGCCACCACTAACATTGTCAATATAGGCTCAACTCGAGTCTCGCGAAACAGATAGAGTGAATTGGTAAGCCTGTCTGTCCACCTAACGCAATGTGCTACTCAAGCCAGAGTGTGGCGCATCCACTCCCCTTGAGATCCGCGAATTTTCAGATGACTGCCAGAATGCCTAAGTGTCTTTTTATCCCAAAGTACTGTTTTAAGAAATTTCCTTCAATATATCTAATCGCAAATCACGAGCTAAGACGATCACGTCGGTACCATCACAGAATTTTGGTGCAGTGGACCAGGATATAATCCTGAAAATTTTGGAAACCTGGGAATTTTGATGCCGAAGTGACCAGAGGTCTATGTACGTATTCGAAATAACGATATGACTAGATCTACATTAACAAAAAAAATATATAACACAACGTAGGAATAATGATTAGGTATATGTGAATGAATAGTATTTAGGTATATGGGAAGAAATCGTGATTAGGTATATGAGACGGAGATTAGCAAAAAAAAAAAAATATATATATAATAAATAATAAAACAGAAGAAAGAAAAGGTTAAGACACACTGTGCATGTTATTATTATGTTGTACATTTATTTATGAATAGGAGGAGCAGAGCAGAAATAAGCAGTATGTTTTATAAATGTACAATTTACAGGGATCGCAAGGAGGAGCTTTGTAGAGAACGAGATATTACTTTGCTTATTTCTTAGAACTATTTCCTCTGAATCCTAAAATTTTATATAATCGGAGCGCATTCCAAGTAAAGATAACATCTGCTATCAGCATTGCATTGTTTCATAACATTTTTCTCGACGTTTTACGAAGGTATAGCAAATAAGTAGATTAGCGTTTTGGCGTAATTTGAGCGGTGAATAGCTAATCGACGATAAGAAAACTTAGATAAGATGTCGACAGGTAAAAAGGGCCGTAGTGCGAAGCAGGTAGCGGAGAACGGACCGGAGGCGAGCGTTGTAGGTACGAGCGAGCAAACAGTGACCGTAGGGAAAGCGACATTAGAGTTGATTTTACAAAAAATCAGTGATTTCGAGAAGAAATTACAAAATTTGGGTTCGAGTCCCAGTACGATATTGAATGAAAGGGCAAGTGTCACGTCACACGATACGGTTAGCGTGGTACGAGGTGAAGGTGATGAAAGCGAAAGGCAGGGATCTAGTGTAGAGTCTACGAGTTCTAGTGTAGCGTCTTCAGAGACTCGGAACATTTATGTGGTACAACCATCGGTTAGCAAACCAAATTTTGATGGAAAACCATTCACAAATCCAATTTCATTTTTAAAACGGTTAAAGAAGTATATAAGGGCAGTAAATGGAATTGATCACGAGATTGACATAGCGCTAGGGTGCATTACGGGACATGCTCGTCAAGTTATGGAATTATATTCGAAAGATTGGACTACTTTCGCTGATTTTGAAGCCGATTTTAGGCGCACTTATTGGACTGAACAGATCCAGGAGTCTGTGCGATATAGGTTGATTAATGCGATATATACGAACAATTCGGGAATGACTATGTCTGAACATTTTGCCGAACAGGTAGAATCAATGCAGTCGTTAACTATTGCGTTTAGCGAGCGGGATTTAGTAAATGCTATTATGCGACACTATGCGATAGATATACAGCGTCTATGGTTTACTAGGACTGAGGAAGTTAGTATCATGAGCGGGGCAAAGTTTCTAAGGAGTATAGAACAAAATATTGTTGAAAAACCGAAGGAAGTTGCGAGAGAGGTAGTAGGTAGTAATTTTAGAGGCAGACGGTATAACGGGTCACCGTTGACACGTCCTATTGTCGCAACAATTTTCAAAAATAGATGGAGTACTAGGGGAAATACGACCAGACAACGGGGTTATCGTCAGAGTAGGTCAGGTTATAGTGCGAATGTTAACAGATCTGCGTAGTCTGAAATTGAAAGAGTCAGACCAACTATTACTTTTGTAAAGGAGGGCGAAAGCTCTAATTCATCGAAACATGTGGGGGAGGGAAATTCAAAAAACTAAATTTCCCCACACAAGTAAGGCCCGATAGCTTAGTGTTGTGTAGAACGGGGAATAAAGATATATCGGAGCATGAAAGAATAGGCTTGCCTTATAAAATCCTAACGAACAATGGATGGAACGCGGGACAAGCTTTAGGCGAAAGTGGAATTAAGCGAACGTTGAAAGGCGGAACGAACAACGGTGGTTATAATTTCCAGTCAGAAATTGGTAGCACAGGGATCTTATTGGAAAATCAGTTTAGTAACATACTAGAATGCGACGAGATAGATAGTGCATGTAAGAGTTGTTTGAAGCGAGGTTTAGATGTGTGTACAATGTTTCACGAACTCGATGAGACGATCGATGTAGACATTGATTATTCTTTACTTAAATTACCAGAAGTATGTGTGAGATTGTACGGTAGAAATGAGTGCACTTATCGATACGGGAGGTCAGATTAGCGGAATAACTAGGGAGTTGTATGACTCGATCTTAAAGGAAAAACATAATTTTACCTGAGATCGCGATCCCAGGAATTCAGGGATATACTAAACAGGATACAGGGAGCGTTCGGATCGCGAAGCGAGAGCATGAATCGGTTGGTGTTAATAGAATTCTAAGTTAGGTAGTACTTTAGTTGAAGCACCTGTATTAATTATGCGACGTTTGCCTAGGTCATTGATACTCAGATATGATTGGTTAGAACGAGTAAAGTGAGTAGTAAATTGCGGTAGTGAACTCACATTGACAATCGAACATTTGGGAGTTAGGTCTAGCGTTAGACTGAACTTAGATTGTAAAGTCGAAAGGTTAGGGGGAGAGACGAATGCTGCCACGATTAATTTGATATTAAATCAAAATACTATGTCGGTGGAGCATAACATATCGAGTAAAGAATCAAACGGCGAAATTCAAAGGAGGTATCGTTTGAATGATTCAAACTTAAGTAGAGAACAAAAGGAATTGTTATTACCTGTACTAGAAAACCATTGTAAGATATTTACGGACGGGTTGGGTTTGACTAGCAGGTACGAACACGTTATTAAATTAGTAGACGAAGTTCCTTTTGTGAAGCATAGCTATCCAGTACCTTAGCATATAGAGAATAGATTAAGGAGAAATCAGAGGAGCTAGAGAGGTTAGGCGTAATCAGACAGGAGGCAACTCCGTACTGCAGCCCTCTCATGTTCAAAAACAAAAGACAACATCTGTGGCAGGTTTCTCTAGAGCAATAGATTCAATACTAAAAGAAGTACGTGAGTTTTGCGTAAACTATTTAGATGACATTGTCATATTTGCCACAGGAGACATAAGGTTACACTTAGAACACTAAGACCAAGTACTAAACAGGCTCGAAACCGCAGGTTTAACGGGTAGAATAGGAAAGTGTCGTTTCTTATGTGTAGAAGTGAGACTGTTAGGACACATCGTAAATACTACTGGGGTGTGTATGGATCCTGAACGAGTAGAGGCCATACTAGATTTCCCCATACCTCGAACAATAAAACAATTACGAGGATTTTTGGGATTAATAAATTATCTCGAAATATAGTGCAGAAGTTAGGCTACTCTGCGATCTATTAAAACAAAATATGAAATGGTTTTTGGACGCAGGTAGTAAACGATTGTTTTGAGAGGGTCAAGAAATTATTTCTAGATACAATACTTCTTGTACATCCTAAATCGAAGGAGACTTATTATCTGCAAACCGATAGAAGTAATCTAGGAGCTTGCGAGGTATGTCAAAAGTCAAAACATACGTTAGAAACCCACACGGGACCGATTAAAACTGTGATAGCAAGAGACATAGGAGAACGGGTCTTTTCCGATATTTATGGACCATTGCCAACAGGACGGTTCGGGTACAAATACATATTTGTGATGCAGGACGCTTATAGCAAGCTAATCAGGTAATATTCATTAAGTCAGGCAATTGGAAAAGCTACATTAACATGTGAAAAAAAAGGTTTCATAGTCGAATTGTAGTTAAGACCTTATGTTCGGATAGAGGTGCGAATTTCACATCAGAGGTTTACAAGTCGGGTGTACGTCAATTAGGTATCGAATTGACACACACATCTGTTAGAAATCCGCGACCGAATTCAACAGAGAGATTTAATAAGGAGTTAGGGAGGTAATTCAGAACATATTTTGAAAAATCTCATCGATCTTGGGTAGATTTATTATCGGACATAGAAGAATGTTATAACCAGGTAGTGCATTCTGACTGGTTATACTCCGAATGAGATAGTATGGGGAAAGCGGATCTTACTATCGACTGATTTCGACAAGAGCGTAGTGAGTGAAAACGATTTACAGCAGGAGACGTTAGAACAAATTAGACAACTGGCACAACAAAACATAGTTAAGGCGGCGGAAAGTAGAGGGTCTCATTATAATAAGAATCATAAGTTAGTGCAGTTCGAGATAGGGGATTTGGTAAAGCTTAAGTCTTTTGTGAAATCAGATGCCGACAAAAAGTTAACAAAGCAATTCATGCGATTATATGAGGGACCTTACATAAAAAGGGAAGTGCCATATAATAACGTATACACCTTAATTGACGTTCGTACTAACGAAGTTAAAGGAAATTACAATGCGATCCATCTGTTTCGTTATTATGGAGATATTCAAAAGAATAGGTTTCTACTAGGGATTAGTGTTAACAAAAGGAAATGAGTGAAGTTACCGGTATCATCATAAACAATAGAGCGGCCGGGTTAAACGAGCAAAGAGGGATTTGAGTTAAATAGGTTATTGCGATGTTTAGAACATAATAGATGAGTGGAAAGGATTTAGATCTAGCGGAAAAGTATAGAGGAGAAATAGATTTTCAAACGACTAGTATAGAAACTAAGGTATAGGAATACTAGGTGTATTAAAAATCTATTTGGGGGAGTATGAAGTGAACACCCTACATGTGACCCTAGCTTTTCCATGAATTATTTCAAATTTTAAATAAATAGCGCAACACTCGTAAAATTTCGTCAGAATTTTAAGCGAGGTTTTATTTTTTTTTCGAAATACAAGAAAGGCCTTAGAAATTCGTAAAAGTTTAGCTAAGGGTATATTTTTTTAAAACCAATAAACCATAGAATTTCACGCTAAGCTCGTAAAGCTTTCTAAATTATTGCATCGAAACAAAAGCCAAAAATCTGACAAGCCACTTCGAAAGGCGAGTCATAAAGTCGGGTTTTTTTGCATCCTTCGTCGAATGTCTTGGAAATAATGCTTGCAGATGTTGAAGTGCCTAAATAGAAAAAAATAGCGTCTTGAGGAAAATATTAAGAAACGCAATGCAAACTGAGGAAAAGGGCGTGGCAGATCTATTCTGACAGCTGATTGGTCAAACACCGATAAGTCTTGGTTTAGACCAATGAAATGCGTAGAACGATTTACTTTTGGGTGTAAATTTCAAAATTGCAGAGCGGTGTCTGGGAGAAGGGATACAACCGGGACGAGAAGCCGGGACGCTGGAGACACAGTCATTCGGGTCCTAGAGTCCAGATTGAGTAGTAGTTTAGCATAAGTTATCTCCGCGTCTGATATTGTAAATTGTGTTATTAAATTTTACTTTCAAATTCAAAAGTAAAGGAGCGATTATATATTAATTGTAGAGTCGAGTAACTTTAGCTCCAATTTCTGTAAAGTTGTAATACTATTCTAGATTTTAAAAGGGACATAATATCTTAGAATAAAGTGAAGTGATCTGCAAGGCGAGTCGTCGTATTTGGTAATGTACACTATTTGATTAATTGTTTTCGAGTAGTTTCACAGTTCTACATAATATCGTATAAATAAAACTAAGGCGTTGATTTGACTGAAGTAATTTAAGATGAATCCAGTGATCGCAGTAGATACATTATATTATATGGAGGAAAGTGACTCTAAAACAAGTATGAAGTGGGTATATACGGGTCTTTTCGTTATATCAATTACTATATATCTGTTTCTATTAACATATAGACTCGGTTGTGGGTTCTGTAAATACAGAAACCGTAGTTACAGCCCAAGGGTGGCTAGAAACACGTGTATCAGGTACAACCCTACTTCAGCCCTAGCTTCAATAGAATTTGTTTGGAAATAAATAGATATTATACAACTGTGAAACCGCACGACCTACTTATTGTATAATTTAATCTGCTTTCATGATTAGAGTGTGTCTTACCTATAACGTGTGTCTTACCTTATGTTTCTTCTTGTCACGTATGTAAATATGAAAATAGTAATGAGTCATAACTGTGTGTATGTCTGTATATAACAAATTATAAGGTGTAATTTAGTTTTAAATGGTCGTAAGGGTTTTTATCTTGGATTTCTCTTTTCCCTTACAAATTAGTATGACCTAGGAACGAGAAATTCCACCGAAGTGAACGATTGCTCAAACACTCGAATTCGGTGTAAATAAATTAAACCAGTGTCTCTTTCTTTATTGTCACTCAGTGTTGAGTAAAAGAATTAAATTAATTACTCTAAATAAAAGATTAATTTGAACCATAACCAAACTCTTTCATTCCTATCTTTAAATATGTTCCCTAGAGTTTTGATAATGGAGATACGAGTTTAATTGCGCCTTAACAGTCAAAATACAATCTCAATAATGACTTTTTTCTAGGATAACTAGTGTGACTAACTACAATAACTAGTGTGGATAACTTGATATGCTCCGCTATTAAATCCTCTCATATCATCTAACCTAGATCACGATTCTCATATCAGAAAGTTAAAATAGACAGAATTATCTACCAACATTAATCTATATTAATAGATTAATTTTAATAATAGCTTTAGGTAATAGAGTTTTACTAGGACACTGAGATTCCTTCCGAACCAGGCCTAGAATATAGAGAAGTCAAATACAAACGCAGTCTAAATAGATTTGACTTTAATTTGGTTTGCAAAATGAATTGATAGAATAAAATTACGTCAATACAGTTTAGAATTGAGTAAATAAGATCACTAGTTATCGCAGTATCTTATTGTATTGTCCGAGCCGGCGAGGTCGTTCTACAATGCAGCTGGGGAGACCTACAAAGCAGGTAGGAAACGAGTCCTATTGTTTTTACATTTTACCAATTTTAGTTCGTAGGGTGACCATAATGATACAGCGAAATAAGGGACAAGACAGGGTGATAGGGTGTCCATGACGATACTAAGGAATAAGAGACACTGAAGTTGTTTGGCATTAAATTATTAATTGCACTTTGACTTTACCAGTCAAGTTTTATAACCAAATAGTACATGGTTATTGGTGGCGTACTGGCAGCGATATTCCGGCACAACCAAACACGTCATGTCTTTACAGCATCGACTCCCGACCTAGATTTGGCCAAATCTAAACCTAACTGAAACAAATGAATATAAATAATCAAAACCATGGTATGGGGCGAGCTATAAAGCTCAATCAAAAGAATAGTACCAGCCTTTCGAGGTGATCGGGAACAAAAAGTACCAGCCTTTAAGTGTTCGGGAAATCTTAGTACCAGCTTTCAGGTGTTCGGGAATTTACGCTTCGCAGCGTCCTAGGGAGTCGGGCTGTGCCCCACATAACATTGATTAAGGGCCTTTCCGAGGCGTAGGTGTCCCCCAGTGCTAGAGGAATTCGGTCAGAACGATGGCCCAAAGAGGCAAACACATGCATCAGCTAACCATTCACTCTAACTTGTCCGTTAAATCAAAATTTCATGGTCTCCCTCTGTACTTCAGAGTGTTGAAATAGAGCCACCACTAACATTGTCAATATAGGCTCAACTCGAGTCTCGCGAAACAGATAGAGTGAATTGGTAAGCCTGTCTGTCCACCTAACGCAATGTGCTACTCAAGCCAGAGTGTGGCGCATCCACTCCCCTTGAGATCCGCGAATTTTCAGATGACTGCCAGAATGCCTAAGTGTCTTTTTATCCCAAAGTACTGTTTTAAGAAATTTCCTTCAATATATCTAATCGCAAATCACGAGCTAAGACGATCACGTCGGTACCATCACAACTTGACCCTCTTGACCTGGAGATGGAGCTGCACAGACTGTCGCGAATGGCGAAACGTGTTTCCCATACGACGTGGGCGTTTTGCGCGAAAAATTTTTTTGTCTTTTCCGTAGTGTTTTTGCCGCACGTTCATACTTAGTATGTTTCATAGGTTGTCGTGATTTATTTTAAAATTCAATTACACCCATTTGAGTGCTGGAATATCATAAGATCTACAAATGACGTCCCATTGCTGAGCGTTTTAAGCCGTAATCCTTGATTTCAATTTTCAACACGCTATCCATAATGCTAGATCTGTGACTAGATCGCACGAGCGGTACGAGTGGTACGACCACCGAGAAACGAGATCCTTCAGCTTAAAAGATCCGACGACAATGATACCATCTACCATCACGGACAAGACTATTCTATAACTCGCTTTTTACTCACACGGGAACTTCTATTTTCGGGATTACTTTTTATTCCGAAAAATTAAAGAGTTCCCGGGATGCCTATGTCCTTCCCCGGGATGCAACCCTATACAAAATTTCATTAAAATCGGTTGAACAGATGGGCTGCGAAAGGTTAGCAGACAGACAGACAGACACACAGTCACACTTTCGCATTTATAATATCAGTAATTATGGATTATTAGTATGATTTTTACCGTAATTAGGTTAGGCTAGCTAGCTATAAGTTTTATTGTAACGTTTTCAATAAAAAAAAACTATATTATGATATTTAGACGAAGAGAAAGTCGCGATAAACATCATAAAAAGCTAAATTGATTTTCCGAACTTTCCCCTACCATAATTTCGTTTGGGAAAGTTATAAAATACGTTAATGGAAAATGTCAGATATACACTTAGGGATATTATTCCTTTGGAAAGATAAATAATTTGTAATGAAACGCCTTTTCGTGGCTTCTTTCGTGTCGGCACGGAGTAATATTTATAATGGTTTGTTGTACATAATACCTACCTACTCTTTCCTCAATAATAGTGTGTTATGGTTATTATTATTACAATATTTTTTTGTTGTTGTGGTCGTCGTTAAACGATAGATATTCACTGTTGGACATAGGTCCAATGCCCAACGAAAAACTAGCCAAGCGCATCTTTTATTCTGAACTTAAGAACGGAAACCGGAAGCAATCCTTAGATACAAATATGTGAAAGGAGGCATATGACTAGATGCAAGATCGATTTATTTCGTTGGGAAAGTCTGGCTGAAAACCGAGGGGATTGGAGGCACTTGATTAAGCAGAATATCACCGAATTTGAGAATAAAAGGCTAGATCTGGACATTTTTCGTGACTAACTTAAAATTAGTCTACCCTCCAATATAACTTACAATTATGTTGATATGTCCTCACTGCGCGAGTTTATTCCGTGCTAAAATAGGGTACATACATACCTAACAGAGATTCAGTCGCTGTTGCCGAACTCGGCAAAGAAATCATCATCATCATCATAGGTATCTTGTAGGGACCTCCACACTCCACTCCACTCTTGTAGGGGATCCAGCAACTCCCTGCAACTCGCTTGATATCATCCGTCCACCTACTCGTAGTAGTTAGTCCGTCAACGCTACGCTTTCCAGTGCAGGGTCGCCATTCCAGCACCTTCGGAAGCCAACGACCTTCGGTTTACTAACTTTATTTGTCTGGTATTTATAATATTAACCAAACGTATCTATAGCCTTAAAAAAAAACTATCTTCTGTTGGTACGAGTAAACATATAAGTAGGTAATTAAAAATTTAAGTATGTAGAGTCCTGACAGATTCCTGATGAAATAATACTTTCATTTATCAAAACCTTTGTTATTGTTTACATGTATGTGTTTCGTGGTGGTGTAAAGAATTTTTCATTTATTCATTCATCCTGTAGTTAAATAATTACGTAAATCAAATCAAATTTAAATAATTTTACTAGGTACATTTCAAATCATGTTTAAACGTAAGTGGTCTTGGTCTATGGAATTATCCCACAAAAATTCAGTGTTAGCCGAGAGAATCTTAAATTAGGATATTAACTGGTATTTTGAGAAGCTGGTATTTACTTAATGATCTAGTATTTTGGGAACATGGTATTATACTTTGGAGGGACAATTTCGTCATATTATTACACAACTCTGCGGGAAAAATAGAGTGGGAAAATTTCGCAGTGCGGGCTTAGGTACTCTTCAAGTCAATGATAACAGCTATTCGTAAATCTTCCCAAATGTATGGATATGACTGCCAAATCACGAACATTTTCCGTCCATTTCCCGTCATTACTTGAGTGATTTACGCACAGTTAAAATTAAAAGCGAAATGACACTCGCGTTCGACGAGAACGACGTTTATCCCTATCGCCAGTAAGCGTAATCTAAGTTTTAATTCGATTTATCGTAAAGCAATTCGATGATGACGTCAAAGTAAAATGAACTTTAATGACATTGATCAAAAATCACAAATTCAGTACTCTCTCTCTCTCTCTCTGCATCGTATCATTACTGAGGGTCGTGACCCTTTCCATTAATCAAATAATGGTAGGAGTTTTCTTAGGATAATATTAATTGGGATTCGACTAAGAGTATTTAAACTCTTAGGTTTTTGTAACGATTATTATCAGATGTTAGTGATTACAACCGGGACCGACGGCTTAACGTGCTCTCCGAGGCGTGGAGGAAACGAAAAGGCCAAATTTGAAATTTCAAATACGTTCACCCATCCAGTTACCGACTTGGGTCAACGTTGCTTAATAATCGCAATCAACTAATATGCGTTGTCACAGCTAGGCCACTTGTCCCTCTAAATTCAATACAACCGATTTTAATTTGGAAACGTATCGTATACGTAAACGTATATGAATGCATACATGTAACTAAGCTCATTTTTCTTTGACGCTAATGTCATCCAATTCTTATACGATCAATCGAAGTAAAGCTTAGGGTAAGGGTATTGGTGTGTGTTTGTGTGGGCCGCGTTCACGCGGGCGAAGTCACGAGCATCGGCCAGTTTATTATAAATTTCCTAATCCATTAATTATTTCAACTGTATAACTATTTCAGGGACGCATTGTCGTAAGATTTTATTTTATGTAGCATTATGGTTCCTGAAATATTGAACGAATGAAATTTTCACTAGCGTTAATTGAAGATAGAAGAGTTAATTATGTACACACACGAGTATAACCCGTTTATTGTTGGCATTTATTTCCCTTAAATTACTTTAATTGTGTAATTTCGGTTATTTATTCGAATCGTTGGCCTCTTTTCAATGCATTTAAATAAATAGAGAAAATAAAATGCGATGAACACAGGCTGTGTAAGTTTTAGGGCAAAAATACACTACGGACCGGGCAGGTTAAAACGTTCACGCGACGGACTTTCCGCGTCGTCCATGGACACACGACGCGTGCACTAGACGACAGGATGTATCGTTGTTACTCTCCATCTTGGACGTTCTGCGCGTATATTTTGTCCTATAAGAATTGGCTTATTTCTTATTAGGATGTCTGCGACTTCGTCCGCGTGGATTAAGGCTTTTTGATTCCCACGGGAGCTCTTTAATTTTCCGGGATAAAAAGTAGCCTATGTCCATCCCCGGGATACAACCTACCAATGTACCAAATTCTATCAAAGTCGGTTGAACAGATGGGCCGTGAAAGCGTAGCAGACAGAAACTAGCTGATACCCACGACTTCGTCCGGGTGGATTGAGGTTTTTTGGTTCACGCGGACGAAGTCGCGGGCATAAGTCGCGTGGTGTTGGGTACCTATTTAGTTCAGGCAGATCTTCAATAAAGTACAAAGTTATCCCAAGACAATTTAAATTTCTAACATATAGACGTAACGCTTGAGGGTTACATGGCGATTTAACAGTTAATGACTAGGAGCACTTACAGATTTCAGAGGATGTGGTGGGGAGATGTCACGCGATGGTTACTGCACGCGAAATGGTAAGTTATAGCCCTTTCAGCAGTCAGCACATTTCTATATAGTCTTACTACTGCGTTTAAACTGTATAAGTACCTACTTACTGTACATTTTGTGTGTGCAATAAAGATCTAAATTAAAAAAATAAAAAAAAACATACTTTAACTTACTTTAACATCGAAGTGTGTTTTTTGTCTGTTCAAGGTTCATCCAGGTTACGGAATTGCAACCAACTGACTACAATTCAGTCTCACTAAGTACTATTATATTCACTCTTGGATGAAATAAAAACGGGATGGGAAACGTAAGAAAACTGGTAAACTGGTACAGAGCAGTAAGCTGTAGTTGACACGACCGTTCTCACTTTAGTATAGCCGTATTTACTGTTTAGTGTATACCTGCCTTTAAAGAGATATTTTAAGCATCGATAATCAGTAGTTTTACGACGACAGCGCATAAGCAACGTTGATTCAAGTCTGTAAATGAATCTTTGTCTATTCCTATAATTTTACCTTTTCGTTTCCTCCGAACTCGGAGACAGATTAAGCGCGCTAGTTTGCCATTGCATAAATTTAAAGACTGTGTTAAACAGTATTTGTTAAGTCGACGTTATTATACTATCGATGATTTTTTTAATGACAAAGTTGCATGGAAGCAACCGGCCTCGCATCCAGTAGCTCAAAAGTCAGTGTAATAATTGTAACGTAAGAGTTGTGTCTTGTTTACTTATTGTAACATTTTTCTTATTAAGAATAGAGCAACTGAGATCGCAGTCAAGGGCTAGCTTGTAGTTGATTAAAAAAAAAAAACAAAAAAAAAACTTCTGAGTTTCTTGCCGGCTCTTCCCAGTAGAATCAGTTTTCCAAATCGGCGGTAGGGTCGTGACGTATCATAAGTGACACAAGTTGTCCTACGTGAAATTATCTATTAAGTATACACGGTACATAAACTCCGGTTAACTATACCCATACAAAAAATCACGTCAAACCAACAAACAAACACCCTTACGCATTTATAATATTAATATGAGTTAGCCCTCGATTGTCATGTTGATGAGAAAATAAACCAGATTGCTCGCTAGTGCTCAAAAAGTTTCGTGTTTTGCGCACACTAGATTAACGCGAACGTCGACATTTTTGACGCAAAACATGCTGGCAGCTGCGGGTGAAAAATTGCTGATTGATGAGAGGATGTTTTACCGCCGTTTTGTGGCGCATCGATGTTTATAAACTACACTTTTTTTACCACGATTTCATCCGCGTGGATTGAATATACTTACATAATAGAAAGAGTAGAAGCAAAAATAATATCTTACGAAATAACCTCATTCAGGTTTACATACAGAGTTAGCTTGCAACAAATATGATTTATTCCCCTACCGCGGGTAGGGTAGTGAGAAATAAAACAAAAACACTCGAGTTAATTCACACCTCCATGACAAAGAGACCTCCCGAGGTGGAATCCTCCTGTTTGATGGAATTTATGAATATGTAATTTCATTATTTTAACAAATTTTGTACGTAAATAATAAGATGAACTTTTATCATAAGTCATATCATAAAGTCAAAGTCAAAGAACGTTTATTCAATTTAGGTAGGTATACTACACTTATTGACGTTCGGTTATTTATAACATACTTATACGAGTAACAATATAATGGTGATAACGACAGTACGACATCTTAAAGTAAAGCTACGAGGGTTCCAAACGCGCCCTGGTCTGAGAAGAGCCCACAACAAACTCAGCCGGGTATTTTTTTTTTCATTATCACCATTTCACAATCATCTTATAATCACAATATAATATTATATAAACATCATAATAAAAAAACACCTACTACTAAAGTGCCAAATTAGTTAACCCAAATGTTTATACTCGAGCAAAAAAATGTTTTTTTTTTAAATTAAAATGCACTTTTATAAGCACTTTTGAATATTCAAGTGATGAAAATTTGTAAATTGGTACCTACCTACTTATTTTTTCCTCAAAAATTCGTAAGCGGTTTTAAGAAATACAATTTAGTTTTATAAAAGTTATTTTTGAAAACTAATTGAAATAAGACATTGTCCCGACAAATTGTAATTCAAATTACACGGGAGCTGTATGAAACCAGAGTGTTTTGTAGTATTAGTACGAGTTGCATATCCCGATAACTTTCAAGTCGATTGATTTTGTAGATACGTTTACATTAGGTAAGCCCAAAACAACAAAGCACAACACAAGCGATTTAGCGTTCCGATACAATGTCGCGTAAAATCCATCCATTAGAGGTATGGGTTAACTGCCGTACCCCTAATAGGTTAGCCCGCTACACCCTTAGACTGCATCATTGCCATCAGGAAGATCGCAGTCGATCGCGTAAGAAACAAAAAAACTCAAATTCGCATACTCGCATTTATAGAATATAATATAGTAAATTTATCCGTCTGAATGTGTTACAATGATGGGTTACAGGGATGGTATAAAAAGTCGCAGCATATCTATATCACATAGTCGGGCAACCCTGACGTACACATTTTTATGTAGTTAAATATACTATAAATAACATAGTAAAAGTATGTTCTAGTATTAGGATAGCCACCACCACTACAGCCTATTAACGTCCCACTGCTGGGCACAGGCCTCCACTCTCATAGGAGAGAGGGAATTAGAGCTTAGACCCACCACGCTGCTCCAATGCGGGTTGGCAGGCTTTAACGACTATTATCATGTTAGTGATAATTAAAATAAAATTAGGATAGCACTTCATAGAAATTACATTACATCTTCTATCTATCTATATCTATATATATATATATATATATATAAATGAAATCCGTTTTCCTTGGTCACGGCATCACGCGTGAATGGCTGGACCGATTTCACTAATTCTTTTTTTGTTGTATTTGTTATTATTAGGAGAAGGTTCTTACGGAAAAAAATATTAAGAAAATCTCTCAGAAATATTGAAAAATATACATTTAATTTTGCATACTAAGACGGTACGAAGTTCGCCGGGTCAGCTAGTATTGAATAAATTAATAATGTCTTGAACAATTAATTTGAAATAACGTCAGGCTTTGTAGACCAAGTAACATTAAAATTACCTACTCTTACAATAAGTCTATGCATACAATGAATGGCTAATATTAATAGTTCGCACATTCGCATTTATAATCGTCTATTAAAGTTGTCGAGCGGTGGTAACTCGTGCTAAGAAACCGAGCTTCTGACGAAGAAAGCTCGTAATTAGGTCTCAGTAACAATAAGCAGAATCGTTTTGTATGCGTCGCAAACAATTCGCGGGAGATTATTTTTTACACGTAGTGAATACAAAGTCGAGGATTTTAACTCAAAAGTAGGTTTAAAATTTGAATTTTACTTTGGAAACTCGATTTGGATTACTTGCTGCAATTCAAGCTCCCAATCGGAAAAACCTTGAAAGTTATGACCTCACTTACTCTGTGGTGTCTCGGTAGGTAGTAGGTACTGAGTGTGTATTAGTACTCGCTAGGTACTATATAAAGACCCTTTTTACCTTTGGTTCTTTAAGAATTGCCTTTCCAAGGAAAAAAAGCTAACATTTAAACGAATAGGTATAAAAATCATAATTTCCAGAAAGGAAACAGTTGAACTCTAGACAGAAACACAGAATTCGAGTCTTGTTCAGGAGTCTTAATTCCTATAAAACGTGATTGCCTGAACTTTTGGTGTACAATAAAGACTATTTCATTCATTTAGAATAGGTAATAGAAATCTAAAAAAATCTCTACCATATTGAGTCGGAGGGCTTGTGTCGGACTCCGTATAGGATTCGGAAAAATTACGTTTTTGTCTGACAAAGAATAGTGTGATTAAACGTGAAAACAAATATTACAAATGCGAAAGTGTGTCTGTCTGCTACGCTTTGACGAACCATCTACTGATTTAGACAAAATTTGGTACAAAGAAAGGTTACATCCAGGGAAATTAAAGTGTAGGTAATCAAAAATCTTAAATCAATCAATCAATATATATTTATTAAAATTAGGTACACTTAGGTGGGTAGGTACACTTATTGACGTCCAATCCACGCTTTTAATATTATAAATGTGCGCGAAAGTGTGTCTGTCTGTCCGTCTGTCAGTCTGTCTGTCTGTCTGCTACGCTTTAATGGTCCATCTATTCAACCGATTTTGATGAAATTTGGTACAGGGATAGGTTATATCCCAGGGAAGGACATAGGCTACTTTTTATTCCGGAAAATTAAAAAGTTCCCGCAAATAAAAAGAACTTAATCCACGCGGAAGAAGTCGCGGGCATCATCTAACTATTCATATAACATGTTGGTGATAATCATAAAACTAAAGCTACGATATACGACGTTAATTTATGCAGACAAAGTCGCGGGCAACATCTCGTATTTCATATTAATTAAAAACCTAATTTCCCACCTGACCGCTAGGAACGCTGAGCAGTTTCCCTCATAATATTATTTCAAAGGAAAGAAAAATATCCAAGGCAAGATTTCACCTTTGTGCTTTACATTTCAGGCAATAAAAGCCCTGGCCTGGTTCATTTGTTGCACAAACAATACCACGCTAACAGCTTACCGATTCAACATGGAAATTGCTGACTGCATTCTAGGTTTTTACATCTAGGTACCTCTGTTATGAAATTGACAACTAGTCAAATTATTTTTTTGTGATTATTAAATCTCCCAAACATAATGAATGTATTGAAGTAAAAAAGTGCGTTAAAATTTGATGACGTCACAATTATTTCATACAACTTCTCGTACTAAGTGCGCGTTTTAAACTATTGACGTTTTAAAAAAAAAAAGTTGCTGATTTGACTTATTGACAAATACCGAATAATCTTGAATAATGTCCTTCAGACCGATTTTCGGCCACGGCGGCTTATCTCCAGAGAGATTAAGCCATCTGCGCGGGAGATGTTATAGTGCACTAGTGTGTGCGCATACACAGGTGCACTCTCTGTTCCCTTACTCTCATAGAGAGTTCGAAAAAGAAAATTCGACAAGACCGGAGTGAGGTCAGGCGCAGAACCGACGGTTTTACGTGCTCGCCGAAGCACGGGGGTGAAACACCGCTAAGTTCCTAACAATTGGCTAATACATGTGCTAGTACTGAGAATTTCTTGTCAGAAAAATCCAACACTTGTAAGGGCTCGACCCGGGACTCGAACCCGGGACCTCGTCGGCCGCAGTCGAACATGCTAACCACTAGACCAACGAGACAGTAACTTAAGTAAATAAGAACAAACTCCTATAATGTCCTATAATGTCTATATTAACGCAATGTTAATATAGACATTTTCAATAATAGAATAAGTGCATTTAAAAAACACATTTTTAATTGTATGAAATAGTATCTTCTTGTAATTTTGTAATGCATTTTACTGTCTTTAAATTGTCAATCATTGTTGTTCATACTTTGTCAATCAATTTATAAATTCTATGCTTAATTTCTCTGATTTGTATTTATAACTTCAAACACTTAGATATCGATTTCTTTTCATCGTCATTCATTCACTAGTCTTTTCTATTTATGTTATATATTTTTTTGTGTATAAGTCATGATGTGTGCACATGTTTTGGGTTATAACTTAGAACCGATCCTATTATTTAATACTTACCTGAAATGTTGTAGTTATTTCCTGTTGTGTGTACCATATAAAGAATAAAGAATAAAGAACAAAATAAACCCGTCAAAATTTAGTATGAGATGATATATTTCCCCTCAACATACGACTAGGTAATCTAGAATATATTTTCAACGTGAAACATCAACTAATTCCCAAGGATATTGCAGGAAAATTGAATTCTAGATCAAACTACGACGCATATACCTAGGGGTATTACTGTATCGACGGGCGTATACGCTCTCTCATAATAATTTATTATGACATTATGTTACAGTAAATATTGACAGTGGAACTACTTATGTATTTCCTGTTTATTTTACTGGTTATGGGCCCGCGACAAGACCAACATAATTACGTTTGATTACGTCATGTTATTTATCAATATTCAATGTTTATTTATTCAGTTTAGTTAATTACACTCTACACTTATTGACGTCCGAAACTTATAAAACACTAGCTAATGCCCGCAACTTCGTCCGCGTGTTTTTTTTTTTTTTTTTTTTTTTATGCACTACAAGCTAGCCCTTGACTGCGATCACACCTGATGGTAAGTGATGATGCAGTCTAAGATGGTAGCGGGCTAACCTGTTAGGGGCATGGCAGTTATATTAAACCCACACCCCTTCGGTTTCTACACGGCATCGTACCGGAACGCTAAATCGCTTGGCGGCACGTCTTTGCCGGTAGGGTGGTAACTAGCCACGGCCGAAGCCTCCCACCAGGCCAGACCAGAGAAAATTCAGAAATTATAAATTCCTAAATTGACCCTGCCGGGGATCGAACCCGGGACCTCCGCACGTTAAGGCAACAGCGCTACACACTGCGCCACGGAGGTCGTCAAATTATGCGTGTATTTATTTCTCACGACAACAACCCTAAAATCACATTTTCAAAGTCCAGATACTTTGGTCTTCCGATTTGGCAACCCTACCCCTATACCAGGCGCAGGGGCACGATTGTCTACGTTTTATATTCCACGCCTCGTCTATGGCAGTAGAAAAGACTAATATATTTCAATTTACGCACACGAAACGCGGCAAACTAGGCAGTCCATGTTATAGCTAGCAGTTGTAACGGCTATCTGGACAATGGAGTTGATATATGCGCCGGTGTGTGCGACAGCGCTTTATTTAGTGTCTATTTGTGCTGCGTTAGTGTCGCGGGAATGTGTCGGTAACTTTTCATGTTACCTATAAACTTTGTCGGTTAACACTTATTTAAATCTATACATATTTATACTTCTATACTAATATTATAAAGGTCTAGTGGTTAGCACGTTCGACTGCGGCCAACGAGGTCCCGGGTTCGAGTCCCGGGTCGGGCCATAATTAAGTTCTGGGTTTTTCTGACTAGAAATTCTCAGTACTAGCCCGGAGTTTGTAAATTGGCGGTGAGCCACCACCGTGCCGTCGGTCCCGCTTATTATCACTAACATGATATTAGTCGTTTAAAGCTAGCCAACCCGCATTGGAGCAGCGTGGTGGAGAGTGAAGGCCTGTGCCCAGCAGTAGGACGTTCATGGGATGTAGTGGTGGTAGTCTGTCTGTCTACTACGCTTTAACTGCCCATCTTTTCCACCGATTTAGATGAAATTTGGTATAGCAATAGGTTGTATCCCGGGGAAGGATATAGGCTAGTGGCTACTTTTAGTTCCCGCGAGAATAAGAAAAAACTTAATCAACGCGACCGAAGTCGCGGGCATCCGCACTAGCTGCAAACTATTACACTAGTAAACTATTACAATAAGTGCATATTTTGCTAGTAAAGTTACTTTACCGATATTAAAATAATTATAAAGAAGACTTTACCCACACTGGTCCTGGGTCCTGGGTCCTGGTCCTGGGTTCGATCCCCGGCAGGGTCAATTTAGGAATATATATTTCTGAATTTTCCCTGGTCTGGCCTGGTGCGAGGCTTCGGCCGTGGCTAGTTACCACCCTACCGGCAAAGAGGTGCCGCCAAGCGATTTAGCGTTCCGGTACGATGCCGTGTAGAAACCGAAGGGGTATGGGTTTAATATAACTGCCATGCCCCTAACAGGTTAGCCCGCTACCATCTTAGACTGCATCATCACTTACCATCAGGTGAGATCGCAGTCAAGGGCTAGCTTGTAGTGGATAAAAAAATAATAATAGATACTTGGGCCATAAAAATATTACCGCACAATTACAAAAGATGGCTGTCTCTATCACTAGCCGAATGACTGAGCTTTCTTATTCGCAGGCCCATAGAGTCTATGGCATAGACCATGGGCCCATGTTTCGGTGCCTCATGTTGCCCAATCCTATTATTTTTTCCTACAAATCTCCTCATTTCCGATTTTATCACGTAGACATACTAAATTTAGCATTTACCGTTGGTAGTAACTAGTAGGTACTTTAGTAGATTACCTACTAACGTCGGTAAATACGTTGACCGCCTCGTTGGTCTAATGGTTAGTATGTTCGACTGCGGCCGACGAGGTCCTGGGTTCGAGTCCCGCCAGGATCCAGGATAACAAGCATTGGGGTTTCCTGACAAGAAATTCTCGGAGTTAGGAAGTGAAATTCAAATCTTAGGCTGCATCACCTCTTGCATGCAAGTCTGATTGCAGCCAAGTCAAGCCTTAGATATATTAAAAAAAAAAAAGTTGGCCGTGTTTCAGCCCCGTGCCTCGGAGAGCACGTGAAGCCGTCGGTCCTGCGCCTGATCTCTCGGGCTATGATAGTAAAGGCAGAGAGTGCACCTGTGTATGCGCACACACTTGTGCACTATATCACCCGCGCAGATGGCCAATCTCTCTGTAGATAGGCCGCCGTACCCAAAATTCGGTCGGGAAGACCAGTATTATTATTATTGACGTAGGTATTTATGTACTAAAATTCTTTCACTATTGCAACGAAGCTCTGAATAATTGAATCAAAACTTGAATCAAAGCTGTCAATTTACTAATTATACTTCGCGCGCGAGTTGAATGCAGAGTAAATGTATGGTGAGTGGTGACACATATATTTACACTGAATTCAACTCATACGCGAACTGTAGGTACCTACCTAGTTTACTCTGCGTTAGTTTTCCGGAAAGTAGTGGCCATATCGGAAATAGGTCGTATTCGGAGGTTGTCGCATCGGAAAGTGGTCGTATCGCGAAACTGTCGTATCGGAAAACGGTCGTCACGAACGAAAACGTTCCTTTACCAAGCGTTTACATAGTTATTAATCTCAATTCTCAAAATCTGTTTCCAATAACCAGTGTGGTCACTCAAAATAGTGTCATATCGTAATCCCGAGCCAAAACTCAGGAAATACATATCAAAATGGCCCTTCATGCCTTTAACATAAGAGCTATGGCGGTAAACGTGTTAAAGTCGAAGTGGAACGGGTTGATAACGTCCGAATTGTCTCACCCCAATCATTTGCGGAACCTAAATCTATTGACGCCTAATATCAGGGCTCTGAGCCTCTGGGTAAGGCGTATCACACAAATACAGTGTACATAAAAGTGTTAGGGGAAACGGGAAAATGTTATGATATATTCTTGTAACATGGAGAAGAAAACGCTTCCTGCATTTTCTGTAGACTAATTGCTAATAGTACCGCCCATCCACGTCTTACGACCTAGTTTGCCCACTGTTTCATTCCCTATTTCTACTTTGCCCATGGCCACGAGTCGCGACCCATAATCCACATTTTTTTTAAAATCTATGATCTATACTTGTATTATAAATGCCAAAGTTTGGATGGATGGATGGATGAATGTTTGTAACTCAATCACACCAGAACCGCTGAACGGATCTGGATGAAATTTGGCACAGGGATATATTATAGACTGGAATATCTCATATAATAGACAAATTTTCATCCCGGGAAATCAAAGATTTCCCGTGGGAATCAAAAAACCTTAATGCACTCCGACGAAGTCGCAGGCATCAGCTAGTTAATTGTAATATGCAAAAGTGTGTCTTGTATCTGTCTGTCTGTCTGCTACGATTTCACGGCGCATCTGTTCAACCCATTTGATAAAATATGATATAGAGATAGATTGCATTCCAGGGAAGGAAATACCTATAATCAAACCCCCCTCAATCGACACGGACGAAGTCGCGGGCATCGTCTAGTTTCATAGGACACTCTTAGTCTTACGAATAAGTCTTATTGAACTAGCCTCAACGGAGTTCGTTTCGTGCGATGTTAAATTATGTCCAAGCCTTTACGTAGCAGGCGTAAAGATAAAGGAACTGACACTACGGATTTGTGACCCTCAAGAGTAACGACCATTTATGTCACGAGTTTGTTTATAAAGAACCCTCCTCCTTTATTGGCTGTTAATATAACAGCCAATAAATGCAGGAAGAAGGCAGGAAGGAGAATAAAAAATTAGCCGATGTGTCAATTCAAGGACTGAAACCTGTTTTTTTGTAACTGCTAAAGAGAAACACATTTATAAATATAACTGATACAATACTGTAACCCAATCAAAGCGTAACCGTTTATATCTGATAATAAATTAACTTTTTCAGGTGCTATGACAGTGTCATAGTATCCTAAAAAGTTTAAGTAAGTCCCTATCGTAAACTTCATAAGACATGCTTGAATACCAAAACATATTAATCGTTTAGAAGGCATTTGAATTTCAGACTCGATTCTCTAAAATCATCCTAAAATCCTTATAATTATAACTAATGATTAAGGTGGAAAAAACGTGACACTAAAATTAATATCAAAAGCTAAAATAAGTACCTATAGGTAAGTAATATTTTTTAGAAACAAACAAAAAAGACGAAATGATTAGAACCTGAATAGATTTTAAGTGCGTAAAAAGGTGTGTGGGTGTGTCTAAAAACTAAAAAGAGAATGAAGACTGCGTTGCAAATTCGGCAGACACGAAAGCCGAATATTGCTGTTTGTTATTAGAATTCCGTAAATGCGTAGGTAGGTAAAGATAATAATAAACCTAATCTGCAGTCATACGGTAGGTAACTTACGTAAATTAGCTATGTATGTTTCGGGTCGCTATTTCTTATTGATGGGTAAAAGAAAATATGACTCTCGAAAGATCGTTTATAAAGACAAGAGCATCAAAACTACGTCTTTGTTGTTGTGTTTTCGCTCATTTAAACTGTCTACATTAAAAAAAACATTGGATTTACTGTGAGTGTATTACCTACCACAGATTAAATAATATGGAACATTTGCCAGTTTAATAAAATAAGCTAACTACGTACATGTATATCTTGGGTTTATATAGATAAGCTACGTTCGCTACGAGCTACGAAGCTACGAAACCAATGAAATAAACGCGTGTTACACACGTCGACGATAATATCACAACGCTCCTCCCAACTTCGGTAACCTATCCCAATGATTTAATAAGACAACCCTATGCAGTACAGTACCTAATTAAACAAGTATATAGGTAGGTATATTATAATATTATTGTTAATTAAACAGTAGGTACATTAGAACCACTGTATGGTCTGTGATTAGAACCTTACGTGAGCAAGACTGATGACAAGCAAGACGATTATTATGATTAGATTCTCTATGATTAGAACGGAGTCAAATTCGAATTTCGAAAGGCCATTATACTTTAAAACTCGCGTGCATAATAATAATTCAGAACTTTTATGGAGCTGCCCCGCTTCAGTAGCGCATCAGGGATGTCTGCTGATGCCAGAATAGACTGTTTTTCTATTCTGGATATATCTAATACTAGCTGATACGCGTACAATCCACGCGGACTTCATCCGCGTGGATTGAAGTTTTTTAGTTCCCGCGGGAATTTAATTTAATTTTCCGGGACAAAAAATAGCCTATGTGCTATTCCAGACTATAATCTGTCTCTGTGCCAAATTTTCTTCTAGATCCGTCCAGCCGTTCTAGAGTTATACCTAAGTGTTCGAAAAATCCCGACTTTGTTTTATTTAAAATTTATATATTAATTTATAGAAAATCTGCCAAGTAAGTTTAGATGAGTATCTGTAACGTGAAATAAACTTCTATTTATTTATTTAAGTCAATTTTGCCCGAGACTTCATCCGCATGGATTGAGGTTTTTTGATTCACACGGGAAATATTTAATCTTCTGGGATAAAGAGTAGCCTAGATGTGCTTCTCCGGGATGCGACAACCTTGTCCTTCCCCGAGACGCGACAACCTTGTCCTTCCCTGGGACGCAAGCTATCTCTATGTATCAAATATCGTCAAAGCGAAGCAGACAGATAGACTTTAAATAAGGATTTCCGGCTTTTTCTGAGGAAAAGTTACAAAAGGTGAAGGAATTAGAGGCCAGGTTTTTTCGCAAAGGCAACGAATTCGTATTCGAATTATTCGTTTCATAGAAAATTAAAGGGACTTTTACCGTGTTCTTTAACGTTTCCTACTTTGTATTTTTCACCGAAATACTTTAGCTTTAGAAAGGCTTTACCAGGCCAACGTGAAACGGGTTGGTAACTAGGTAGGTAGGTACTTACTTTATGTGCTAACTATACAAAAGGGTGTTATGCTCGGTGCTAGTTTAAAATCAAAGAAGTGAAACTGAAAAGGAAATTACAAGGTGCGCATTTAGAAGTTTGGAAATTAGGTTTAGCTTTTCTTAAAAGTTTAATAAATCAACCGTTAACCGTTAAGTACCAAGTGCGCGACAGAATAAACGCGACACGATACCGTCGTATTGAAAATGACAAACTTGTCTACGCGACAACGTATGCCACGTGAAGGGTCAGCTACTGTTTGATACTGTCGCATCGCGTTTGTCGCTCAAGGACACTGTACAACGGCGCAACCCGTTGTTACAGTTTGAAGGTGATCATCTACCTACATTATAATAATAATGTCCTCCCGATCGAATTTCGACCACGGCGGCCAATCTCCACAGAGATTAGCCATCTGCGCGGGAGATATTATAGTGCACAAGTGTGTGCGCATACACAGGTGCACTCTCTGTTCCTTTACTCTCATAGCCCGATGAGACGGAAGATCCTACACGACCGGAGAGAGGTCAGACGCAGGACCGACGGCTTAAGGCGAGTCACCTCAGCTCAGCGGTGAAAACTGGTTTGCTAGATCAAATTTTTTCGGTATTTACTATTAAATAACGGTCTTACAAAAAATATCCGATACACTTAAAGATATTGTCTAAAGAATGTGCTAATTTGTTACACGATAGGATGTACTTTACTCGATCAAAAAAAATCTTGAAACAGGCTAAATTCAAAGTTTAAAACGAATTTTTTATTAATAAAATTTTCGACTTTGCTCATCATTTTTATATGGATAAATTCCTCTTGAAGTATTAATGAGAACCTGCTAAAATTTATTTCAAACTGAAGTCCTATATCTATTTAATTCAAATTAATCCCAGAACTTGAAGGTTGCCAAGCGGTTTCAGAATATACCGCGCTGCCCGCTTCCCCGCCAGTCTCTACGAGAAATGTACCGCGAGACGCGCGGGCGGCACCCCACACCTCACCTCCTAAAATCTCTGAGGTGACTCGCCTTAACGTGCTCTCCGAGGCACGGGCCGCCAACTTCCTAACACCGCCAACTTCCTAACTCCGGGCTAGTACTGAGAATTTCTTGTCAGAAAAACCCAACACTTGTTATGGCCCGACCCGGAACTCGAACCCGAGACCTCGTCGGCCGCAGTCGAACATGCTAACCACTAGACCAATGAGGCAGTCATCTATCATCATAGCTACATTATAGTGGACTAAAGGAGCTCACTACTTCGTCCTCATTTAGGTTTTTGAAAGTCCCGTGGAAACTGTTTGATTTACCAGGATGCAACCTACCCCTGTGCAGAATTTTGTCAAACTCAGTTAACCAAATGAGCCGGGAAAGCGTAGACAGACACACTTTAGCATTTACAATATTTACCTTCAACTAACATTATGTATAGAGCCTGCAGAGAACCAGAATTGACAAGAGGCTATATTTGTACTCCGATTAGATTTTTTTATTGGGACCCCAAGGCTTTGGATTTATTTTATATTATTTATTTGGAAACCAAAACAGATGTTGATAAGTTGAAGACGTTGATATGTCATCCGTAGCCCTATTGAGGAAGTCATAAAGGAACCGACGCGCTGGATCCAGGCGGTGTAAGTTCGCAGCATATGGAAGCCCTTGCTATACAAGACAGGACACAGTGGACCACGTGGACGTCTCGCATGCCACCTATTGTAAGTTTACAGTTTACAATTGCATACAGTTTCATCGCAATTGGATGATGATGTAGGAACTTATATAACTTACATTAAATTTTATACCTACTATGGGAAATAACCGACAGACTTTGGGGTCCCAAAGTGCTGGAATGGCGACCTTGCACTGGGAAGCGCAGCGTTGGCAGACCCCCTACTCGCTGGACGGACGACATCAGGCGAGTCGCAGGAAGCCGCTGGTTCCAGGCGGCGCAAGACCGCGGCGTGTGGAAATCCTTGCAAGAGGCCTAATATGTCCAGCAATGGACGTCTGTCGGTTGATGATGATGGTGATGATGGGAAATAAGTGAATTAAGTAGACGTACCTACTCAGGTATTCAGGGATATGAAACGTAATGAAACTCTATATAATACTAGGTAGGCATAGTTTTTCATATTAAGGCAGGCACGTACTCAGCACGAAACTGCCTAAATCCTAAAGGTTCCATTGAAATAGGTACACACTACACATACAAAAGAATCCTATTTAAACTTAGCTTTAAATCTGAACTCTAGTCGAGAGTCTTAGACACTTAACAATTACAGAAAACGCGGGTACAATGGACTGAAACCCGGAAACTCACTGGCAGAAACTTTAGAGTTCGCTCTACTGGTATTGTTCCTTTCCCTTTTTCTGGTAGAAAGTTTGATTTGATTTTGAAATAAAATTGAAACGTTTTAATTAGTTAGGTAACTCACCACATTTTTTGTATACATATCCGACCGTAGAATTATTCATGTCTTATCTTTTTAATAGCCGGTGAGCGAACGACTAATGAAAACGATTAATTTGTCTGATATAGGTAAACCTATTTTGCATGAAAGCTTAAACACATTGGAGGCGTAACTGTTCACTTTTAGATTAAACGACCTCTACGTACCTACCTATCAATGGCACAATGTAAGTCAAGCAATGATTGGGCTATCACATAAGGTAAGCAGAGTATTTTGGTTTTAGCTTAGGTCATGAGAGAAGTCACCAGATCAAGAACATAACATTATTATTTATTACCGCCTGTCAATGTCTGTACTTCCAGCAATGGCCTAGAAGAAAACTCTACCTACCTACGTATTTTTTGGGACGCGCGGAATACAAGAGCGGAAGAACTTCCTGTGTAAATAATTAAATAATAGAAAAAAACCGGGCAAGTGCGAGTCGGACTCGCGCACGAAGAGCTGTTCCGTACCATTATTAATAAATAATTACCTTTGTTAATGTACCGCAAGACTAACTTTGTTTGTAGAGGTTTATTGTTAATATCAAAAAAACTATGCTAGTTAGAGCATTGGCTATAGTTTTCCTGTAAAATATACGTAAATTCCTATCGACCATAATTATTTCAAATTTTTCGATTGGTAAACTCCGGAGATAAGGGGGGGGGGGGGGGAACGGTATTTTTTAGACATTTTCCCCGATAAATCAAAAGCTATCATAACTAAAAATAATTAAAAATCTGTTTTAGAATGTACAAAGTAAACCTTTTCATATGATACCCCACACAGTACAGTTATCTCACTTTTAAATTTCAACCCTCCGATTTTCCCCCCTTTTTAAATAAGAACAAAAATAATTTCCAATTTTTTTTAATCCAGTGTCTTTGGGCCACTAATATACACAACTATTCCAAATTTCAGTCGATAGCTTTGGTAGTTACTGAAATAATCGAGTGTGACGGACGGACAGACGGACAGACAGACGGAGAAAGTCGCACCATAAGGGTTCCATTTTACCATTTTGGTACGGAACCCTAAAAAGGTAATAACGAAATCCTCGTGGATTAAGTACGTCTGTCTGTGCCAACAGTTTACTTACCTACTGTGATTATTTACCTACTTAAGTACCTGCCAAATATTGAAACACTTTAAATACTTTTATATTAAAAAAACTTGCTAGTTGCGTACGTCACCCAAAGGAAGCTGTCTGTCTATCTGCTATGGTTTCAAAGCCCATCTGTTCAACCGATTTTAACGAAATTTGGCAGATAGGTATACACAGATAGGTTTTCACCTTTTTGTCCCGTGGAAGAACATAACTACTTTTTATACAGGAAAATTAATGAGGCCACCTAGTTCGTATTTCAATCCTAAGATAGCCTGAGCAGAAAATGGATTGGACTTATTTAACAATGGTTCTTCTGAAAATAAGTCCACCGAAAGTGGGCAAATAAAACAGTGTTCCGATGTTAGCAATTCTCTTGAAACGCTGGACTTCACGAGTCTGCACACATTATCTAGAACTAGCTTTACCGACTTTTAATTGCTTTGAGCCTTTGTAGGATTGCGGACGTTAGACTCTAATATTAGGTATACCTATTTGTGCTTTATAGCACAGCTAAAGCTTCATAGAGGTTTGATTATTTATTTGTCATAATATGACTTTGAGAGAGTTGGTCAAAGTGGTCAAACATTACCACGTTTGACTAAGACACAAATGTGATGTTTTGAATCTAAAAGTGGTAAAGGGAGTCATAGAATTTGTGTAATGGTCAGTCGCAAAAATATTAAATCGAACTGCTGTAGGTACTTGCGGTATAGTGTATTATCTATGGGTACTTGTAGGTACAGATAGTACGTATCTATATAGTATAGCATCTGGGTAGATAAATTAAGAAGTCCTACCAATATTTGGCTTTTATAATAAAAAGCTGATGCCCGCGACTTCGACCGCGTGGATTGAGGTTTTTTGGTTACCGCGTGAACTCTTTAATTTTCCAGGATAAAAAGTTGTGTTATCTATTATTATTGTATGTTATTGTTAGTGTGTTATTCCAAACTATAATCTATCTCTGTGCCAAATTTTCTTTCAGATCCGTTCAGCCGTTCTGGCGTGATTGAGTAACAAACATCCATCCATCCATACAAACTTTCGTATTTATAATATTAGTATAAGTAGATGCCGTCGCAAACTGTTTAGCAACGGAAGCTAATAGTTTTCAAATAATCGCATCAAGCGACGCTATCGATAAAGCGCGCGCTGTAAAGCCGATAAATGGTTTATCTAGCTAACATACTCGTAATAAACAGTAGTTTGCAGCTTGCTTCACAGCATCCACCCTCGTATATCATAGTACTTCATACTAATATTATAAATGCGAAATTGTGTTTGTTTGTTGGTTTATACTTCAATCACGCCACAACGGAGCAACGGTTCGACGTGATTTTTGGCATGGTTATAGTTGAGGACCTGGAGAGTGACATATTAGGCTACTAGGTATAGATCTCGGAAAATTAAGGAGTTCGCGCGGGAACCAAAAATACTTAAACCACGCGGACGAAGTCGCGGGCTTCAGCTATTATAAATGCGAAAGTGTCTGTATGTCTGTCTGCTACGCTTTTACGGCCCACCTGTTAAACCGATTTTGATGAAATTTGGTACAGGGATAGATTGTATCCCGGGGAAGACCCGGAAGATCCCGGAAAACTAAGGAGTTCCCGCGGGAACGAAAAAATTAGTCCACACGGACGAAGTCGCGGGCATCATATAGCCAAATAATAAATCCTTAGAACAAAAGTCCACGCTACATAAAATGCTAAGGTATAGCAAACTAAGTACATTAGCGTTAATTTTTTACACTACTGTCCAAGAAAAAGATATTTTTGGGTTCATTTAAGAATGTGTTTCTTTATTCCACCATAACTTTTAAATACCTGAAAAAATTTGGATATTATATAGGGCATCGCTAGAATCGCTACCAGCATCATTCCGAGTGACACTGGCTATTATTTTGTTGAATTAATTCAATATGACGGCTGTATGGCACTCGCTAGGTACCAACTACCAGTCCATCTAGAGTCCGAGTTTCTTGCTGGTTCTTCTCGGTAGGAATGGCATTCCGAACCAGTGGTGATTCACTTGACGATTCAAAAGTACTTGTAAAAGTTTATTTGAATAAAAATCATTTGAATTTGAATTTGAATTCTAATGAGCACGAATCACCTCTCCGAATGCGGATTGGCAGACTTCACACACCTTTGAGAACATTATGAGGAACTCATGCATTTTTCCTCACAATGATTTCCTTCACCGTTATAGCGAGTGATTTAATAATATAATAAATGCGATAGTTTGGATGGATGGATGTTTGTTTCACGCCAGAACAGCTGGCCGGATCTGGATGTTTAGCACAGCGATAGATTATAGTCTGGAATAACAATATATAGGCTACTTTTTATCCCGGAAAATTAAGGAAAACCTACGCGGACAACTATAAATGGAAGCAATCGACTTTGGGTCCAGTGCCCCATAGGATAGCAAAATAACTTACACTACTGTATTTAATATGTATTGTAATATCTTGTTTTTTTTAAAAACTGCTGACTTTCTTGCGGGCTCTTCTCAGCAGAACTTCTTTCCGAACCGGTAGTAGAGTCAAAACATGACGTAACATAAGAGACACCTGTATGTCCTAAACGACACATTATAAATAAATTTAGTTTATTGAGTTGTGGGCATCACATATTATTTGTATAAAAACCACATAACTCAGAATAGTTATAAGTGTTTGCCTGAAGATCGGCCAAAAGTCTAAATTACTAGCCTATTGCCACTATTTCTGATTAAAACATGTGATTTACATGATTATCATAAAAGTTTCCTGTGTATTTCTATTTTTACTATTCATATATACAGCATAACAATACAATACCAATACACTGTGTACATGCATATGTACAATATTACATTATTTACTCCCCTATTTCACATTCATTATCTATTTTTTAACATAACCTAATAAATAACAATTAATTATGTTTTCTTATTGATATATTATTTGAACACAAATACAAAACAAAAAATTCCCTTTCTCCAAATATAAATCTAATCTAATACACATGTACCATACCATATATAAAAGTCCAAAAGAGTACATAGGTGAACAGAGCACCAAAGAATCCATTTGTTAGTAGACTCTGTCGTGACACGTAATACTTGTGCCAATTTGGTCCAGTTTTAATCATAAACATCACCCATAGAATTAGTACTGCAAAAACATAGAAGGCGAATCCATATAGACCTGTTAACCCTAGGATACCTGGAAGTAGAAAAATAGAATAATTTAACCTGTTTCTGAAATCTATATTAACACTAGCAATTGCCTGTGGGAGATTTCTGGAGAAATGCTGGGTGACTTGGTTAGGTTATAAAACACGATTTTGTGGCACAATTATTAACTTGAATTTTTGGATACTGAGCGAAACAGGTCTTTTCGATTTGGCAGTTTTTGAGGTAAGAGGACTATTGTTCTTCAGTACATATGCGACAGGGTGAATGAACCGTAAACAAATTGTACATAGACTATAAAAAATAATTGATATTTTATTTCCAACACTGCCCACAGATTTTCTCTTGTACAAGATTCAAAGAATCCACCTTATTCCTTATCTACATTACTTATTAATGTACCACTGTGCAAAGTTTCATCTTTCTAGGTTCAAGAGTAATAAAAGGTAGATTTTAAGCCATACAGTATAATAGGTACTTAAGTAAATGATTTAGTATTTTGTTAGGAGACACAACTTAGAAATTCTTAAAAATGAATGTTAAGCTACAATAATAACTTTGTGGGAAAAAGCCAATATAAAAAATTTAAATTGCAATTGTGGCCTCACTAGTAGAATAAAGTCCAAATATTGGTGAGTCTATCTTACTTGCAAACATGTACTGGATGCGGTTAACCACATCAAAAATTGATCTATACTTCAATACTAGGTAATTTTATAAATGCGAAGTTTGCATGGATGTTTGTTACCTACTCAATCACGCCAGAACGGCTGAACGGATCTGGATGAAATTGGGCACAGAGATAAATTATAGTCTGGAATAACATGGTACCTAGGCTACTTTTTGTCCCGGAAAATTAGAGTTTCCGCGGGAACCAAAAACTCAATCCACCCGGATGAACTCGCGTGTATCAGCTAGTAATAATTAAATTACAAAATTACCTGCCGTAGACCCCGATAAAGCAGCCATAGAAGTCCGACAGTACTCCACAACCGCTGCATTATTTCGAAGCGCAGCTTCGCTGTATGCTATTGGCTCCGGTTTTATATCCTTTAACTTCGCTGAAGACATTGTTTTTAACGTATCAAATCAAAGATTTTTACCAAAATACCTGCTGCAAATTACGATTAAAACATGACATCTCTGACATCTACATGACATGATGACTTGTCACTTGACAGTTGACAGTTGACATATATGGTTGACATGCTTGATTGGCATCACTTGACATTGACGTCACACTTGCAGTGCTCGCAGTGTATAACGGCAGGGCGACCGCGTATCTTTTGCATCAATCATTGATACATCGCAATCACCTCTGATTGGTTAACACTCTTCCACTATTGGACGAAATCCATTGACGCAGCAAGAATACCATAAATTCAGCCAATCAGAGGTGATTGCGATGTATCAATGATTGATGCAAAAGATACGCGGTCGCCCTGCCGATATACACTGCGAGCACTATGTAAGTGTGACGTCAATTTAGTATACTGCAAAACCGTTCCTCTATAGGATCGGTTTTCCTTTCCTTTTGGTTAGAATCATACAAAAATAGCGACGATATATGATTTACTTCCCTAGAATAGCAATAGCAGTATTCTGTCAGTCCATAACGCAACGAATTTCTCCCACAGATCAAGTATTAGTTACTACGATTTCTCCCCCAGGAGCACTGAACAATGCTCGCACTAAGAATATACTACTCTCTACTGGCGCGGAGCTACTAAACAAAAGAAGAAGAAGAAGCCATGCCCATGCCCATTGACAAAATATGACAATGACTAAACCTTCAAACTTTGAAAGTTTTGTGGAATAACATTGGACAATATGCATTGGAATAATTGAACTAAGATTGTGGACACTGTAGACAGAGATAGATATACAGACATGGCCTCAGCGTATACAGTATGCGATAGCGACGGTCATAATGCGATATTTTCATAATGGTAAATAAGTATTTTTTGAAGTGAAAACTTCTTTAGCTACGTTGAGCACTTTTTGGTAGGGGGTAAACTTGTGGATTCGCGTCACCTACATTCGCCGCGCCGACATCCTCGCGTTCGCGTTGTTACGTAAACAAAAGGTCTTAAATATACTTACTACATTCGTAATTAAACTTTAATGCCTTAGTTCTATGGTTTATATTTTAATTATTTTAAACTTTTTTATTAAAAAAAATATTTTAAATATTCACGTATACGTTTTCACTTCTATCGGCAGTCCCTAGACTGCCAATGTGTTTGTTATTTCTATACTTTGTAGCATTCATGCGAGTATCAAAATATATAACCTGTTTTACCTGTAACAATCAGGTAAAAACTAGGGTCAAAATTGTAAACTTACCTACGTATTAGGTTATTTTTCGTATTTACGTTCAGTTCGGCTTTTGCAGCCCAACACACAGTATTGCTCCATCGTCTATAAGTTAAACAACCTTTTTCGTAAGCTAAGTACGAGCACAGTTTCCACTTTGTCGAGTGGCGATGGGCGAGTAAAAAAATTACACAGGATTGTTTGACCTACTATCGGCATCACTTCTATCGGCAGTCCCTATGACTGCCAATTTTTTTTCTCTTTCGGATGTAGTTTATTTATATGTTCGCGAGCATGTCGGTCACGGTCACGTGAATCTACATTTTTACCCACTACCAAAAAGTGCTCAACGCGCCTAAAGAAGTTTTCACTTCAAAAATGCAAATCTGCGAATAATCTTGACCCAGAGCTCGCTAGTAATAAACATAATCAAAGGCTAGCAACATAAAAGCAATAGGAATAGGAGTAGTAAATATATTATTATGTTCCTTGATTAGGAGTTATGACCACGTTCCACGTTAGGACCAATCCTGTCTATGCTTAGTTGCTTAAAGGCAGGTTATAGGTAGATATTATAATTCCAGGAAATCAAAGATTTCAGATTTCTTATCGAGACCAATAATCTTCTTTAAATCACGTTTATTTCGTATATAAACTATTTGGACAATAAAATATGTTTTTAAAAACACCAAACAAAAACGCATGCGCAGGGACGACATTTTTTAAAGACAATAGACATTTTTGTGTAGTATGTAGCACAGAGTACATAATATGTAGGCCCGGCTTATTATTGTTTAATTTAGCAGCAGGCAAGGGAACGCAGGCAACAGCAACAGCTAGCTCTTCCCAATAAGTGCCCTCACTGCCCAGGCATAGTTTGACTATAGTACCAGTACCAATATAAAGTATCTAAAACGCTCTGCCAATGAACTTTTTGCATGTGTGAGTAGCATTCCAATAGTGCTCGTTCTCACTCACACTTTGACATTTTGTTCAATGGTGGATTTTCGCGGTACTAGAGCGTCGGTAACTTATTTTCTTTTGAAATGCCTGAATAAAGTGATAATATTGGTTAAATATTATTGTGAATTGGAGGTAATAGTTAATGTGCGTAGAAATATTTTTAGATAGTGTTCAAGTCGAGGTTTTTATGAATATCGACATATCGAAACTGTGCTGGCGCGTGGATGACGGCTCTAGTGTATCCCAGGTCGTAAGAAAATAGGACTTTGATCAAACAGTTATCAAGGCGTCGTCATTTTTAATTAAATATTCTATACCTGATATTATTTCTCTCTCTGAAACAGGTGTAAAATAAATTTTTGGCAGTACAAGTGGTTTGTAAAAAAGAAAATTAAGTTTTCGATATTGTGACATAGATACTCAATCCACTATGGAGACCGAATCTTGCATTTCATTTTAGTGCATCGTATAGCAAATGGAGCCTTATCGTGTTAGGATTTTTTGATCAAATGCCTAACACAGTATTTTATTCATAAAAATACAACACCACACTTGTTTATTTAGAGATTCATTTGAATAACCTTTGTGAGTGAATGCATAACTTCATTTCGATTTTTTTGTTTCAGCAAACAGATGTAAATGATTTCTGAGGCTCCAAACTCGTTTGTTGTAACATGACTTTGTATTTTCAATTTTAATAGACATTTAAAATGGCGATTTAGATAATTTGTTGGGATATACAATTTCACGACATTTTCGATCTAGCATTGTATGTGAGCATTACGTCGGTCGCCAATCAGCGGATGACGTCTCGCCTTTATACAAAATGGAGGAATCTGAGGACAATATGAGTGCCGAAGACATCAAGTTGGATGATATTCCGATCAAAGTTAAGCCAAAAAAGAGATCACTTGTTGAGAGAGAGCTAGAAACAAGTCTAACGGCGCAAGTTACGTCGCCTTTAACAAATGGTGATGCAGCAAGCAGAAGTCGTTATGGTAGAGCTCGAAGAATTAAATCTAATTCTGAGTTCTGTGATTCGGAAAGAAATGCGACTACACTTCACAAGTCTCCTAAACTTGACAAGTCTCCCAACAAAGTACAATTGCCTGCCTATAAAATGCATGCCTCAAACTCTCCTGTAAGAATTGAAACTCCAAAACGAGACTTGTCATTGGAAAATCAAATTGAGAACATCTATACTGAAAATATTTCATTAAGTCGATTCAGTTCTGAGGAGAAAGCTTGCAAGTCTGCTACAAAGAAATTCTCTAAAGTCTATGTACGAAAAGATCTGATACAGAGTAAAGACAAGGAGGATGACACCGTTGTTCTTATAAAAAATATGTTTTCACCATCAAAGAGTGCAAAGAAGCCTGATACTCATTTATCCAACTACTTAGAGAGGTCTTCCGAAAAGTATGTTTTGAAAAAACCTAAGAATGGATATTTGAATACGTCTTCCGTTGTGAAAACTTTAGACTTTGATGGTAAAAAGAAAAAAAGAGAAGAGAAAAAGACTGTTCTGTCAAAAAGCGAGTTGTTTGATTTAGAGGCACAATGTGAGTACCAAGTTGGAGACTTAGCGTGGGCAAGAATGGGCACCTATCCGTTTTGGCCTTGTATCATAACCAGAGACCCACTGAGTGGAATGTTTGTAAAAAAGAAATGTGAGTATCGCACTTAACTTATTTGCTAAATAAATATATGCATAGTCATTACTTACCCAATCACACCTGAACGGCTGAACAGATCTGGATGAAATTTGGCACAGATATAGATTATAGTGTAGAAGAACATATAGGCTACTTTTTATCCTGGCTAATTTTATGAATTTTTTAATTTTTATCAGTTGGCATGCACAGAATTATGTAACTAAATAGAATTTTATAAGTATTTCTTACTTATATTTTGACTAGGGTATTAGTGGTTTTGATTCCCACGAGAACCCCTTCACTTTCCGGGATAAAAAGTAGCCTATGTCACTCTCCAGGTCCTCAACAATACCCATGCCAAAAATCATGTAGATCCGTTGCCCTGTTGCAGCGTGATTAAAGGACAAACAAACACACTTTCGCATTAGTATGATAACAGATATGTACAATCTGCATAATATATAAATAATATCATCACATTTTAAAAACTGTGGTAATGAAATTATTCAAAGTTTAATGTGTACGTTGTGGCTAATTCAGTTGTACAAAATCTCTATACTGAACTAAATTGACAGGTCTAAATCTATGGCTGTCCTTTTTTAAAGATAGTATTATGAAACAGATAGCAATGTATTTAGAGCTGTCATTTTAGTATAGTTTAATGATTGTGTATAGCGAAATTAGCATAAATTATGCTGGATTTAGCTTGGTTCAACATATCTATGGTTAAATATATCAAATCACACACACAACCAAATTATTACATTTAAAATATATCTTATTAATGGCTTGTCATTAATAAGACATTTTACAAGAGAGGATTGCATTATTGCATTATCATTGCTGATAATGCAATCAATAATGTTGCTAACAACTTTGGTTATGCAACAATATATTACTTAATGATAAATATACAAAAAGATGACTGCTTCATTGGGTTAGCATAGTTGACTGCGAATCACGAGGTCCTGGGTTCAATTCCCAGTCTGGCATTAAAATTGTTAGGTACTGGGTTTTTCAGTTAGAAGATTCTCAGTGCTAGCCTGGAGTTGGAATGTGGTGGTGAGCCATCCTTGTGCCTTGTAGAGCATGTTAAGCCGTCAGTCCCAGTTATCATCACTAACATAATATTAGATATTAGTTGTTAAAGCCTGCCGACCCGCATTGGGGCAGCATGGTGGGTCTTAATTCCCTCTCTTCTATGAGAGTGGAGGTCTTTGCTCAGCAATGGGATGTTAATGGGCTATTGTTAAAAACAAAAATTTGTTGTAAATAAAATCTGCTAAGTAATTGTGATATAAACATAAATCCATACTAAAATTTAAATTTAAAAATTATTATAATTGCGAAAGTGTCTGGCTGTGTATCTGTCTGCTACATTTTCATGGCCCACCTGTTCAACCGATTTTGATGAAATTTGGTACAGGGATAGATAAGGACATACTTTTTATCCCGAAAAATCAAGGAGTTCCCGCAGGCAAAAACTTAATCCACGTGGACAAAGTCGGGGGCATCATTTTAAATATTAGTGACTTATTTTTGTTCAACCATATTAAATATATAATTAGTGCTTGAGCATTGAATACAGAGACATATTTCATCCAAAAATAAACACATTTTAAGTCATCTGTTGTATTTTTTTTGTGTTAATTTCAGTGATTAGTCGTTCAGAACGGGATGTGCTTCATGTGACATTCTTCGGAGATAATGGACGTCGCGGCTGGATCGTGGGCAGCATGCTCCGCAAATTTCTTGGTCAACTGGAGTTTGAAGCTGCAAGGGCAAACTTTCCACCTGAGGTTATTACTATCTTCATTTCCATTGTTATACTTTTGACAATACATTTTGTTTGGTCTCTTAAAAGGGGTTTCTTTCCTATTGCAGGCTAAGAAAAAGGATCCCAGATTGCATGCTGCATTTTTCATTTCAGAAAAAAAAATGCCACAGTGGCAGGTTTCTGTGGATGAGGCAGAAATGTTGTTGAAGGAGCCAAAAAGATTAAGAATCGACATTTTAAATGATATGCTTCAAAAGGTTAGAGAAATAAAAACAACCCCAAAACATGAGAAAAGCAAGACCATTGTAACAGCCAATAGTGATGTGTCTCTTAGTGAGAGTTTGCTAGATACATTGTTTTCTGAAGTTGACTCTAAAGGAAATGATGCAGATAGATCAAGAAGCAAGAGCAGGAATAGGTCTTTTGATGTTTCTGAAGTTGTCACAGCTTGTCTCGATAACATGGCAGCCAAAACTGGCATTACCAAGATTCAAAGACAATCTCATATGGATAGATGGCTGCAAAAAGCGAAATCAAAAACCCCAGAAAAATCCCATCTCAAATCTCTGTCTCTTAAAATAGAGAAAGAATTTAAAGTAAGTAACACTGCTAAATGTAAAAGAAAGCTGCCCAAAAAATCTTCACCCAGCAAACATTATAATTTTAGAAAAATCAACACTGAATCTCAATCTGAATATAAACTGTTGTCACATCAAAATGAACACGATTATAGCCTAAATTCCCGCGAGATTAATGAGCCTGTACTTTTAGACGACATTGAAATTGAATACGAAAATGCTGAAATGCTTACAAGTGATGTTATAGAACCAGGATCAGGTTTAGGTTTTATTTCTAAAGTTGAAACGCTTTGTCGTAAAGAACAAGAGGACATTAATGATCAAAATCACGTAATTATGACAGTTATTAATGATGAATTAACTATAAGTGACAAAAATTATATTCAAAATATGAATGTTAGAAATCAAGTTTGTATACAAAATCATGCAGATAATGAATTAGTGCCTGAAAAAGGAAATAATAAATCACCACCTGCATCATCATTAAAGGAATTGGAAATCATCGAAATAAATAATAAAATCGAACTTGAGATAACCGAGGTTATGGAATCAAAAAATACTAATGAATACGAAAATAATTTAGAAACGTCATCTATCAAACACTCTAGTATCGGTTCGTGGAAGGATTTAGATTTTAATGTATCACATAAAAATATTTTAAATGATGCAAGAATAGATAACGAAAGTTTGGATGTATATGGATCACATGTACAAACAACAAATAGAAAGAGTGATAATGATTCAGTTACAATCGTTAATCAAAATAACTCTTTATTTGACGCAGCAATTGAGACTGCAACACTAACAGTTGATCAAAACAACTTCGTAACAAGTAACATACAAGACGCAGTTTCTAAAATAGATCCAGACATCTATCTGAACACTGCTAATGAGTTGACATATAAAAATTTTACCCCTGATATAACTCCAAAAATCTTTGATAAAAATATCTTAGCACAAGTCACTATAGAAAACGAATGTGTTCTGAAGGAAAATATGCCTCAGGATAAAGTTTTAGAGTTAAACATTAGTACTTCATCAATCACTACACCTCCAAATGTTGTTACATTTAAGGACGATGGTATTGAAGATATTCCTGACTTCTCAACTAATACCTTGGATAAAAATACTTCAGTACAGCCCAGCGCTATGAAAGAAAATTCACTTCAGAATGAAGTGATACATTTAAATAATTGTACTGATATAAATACAACTACTTTAAGCACACAAAGCCCAGAAGTGTCATATGTGTCCAACATAAAGTATGCCGATGACGGGATTGAGGATTTTCCTGACACATCTAAAAATACGGGAAAAGAAAAAACAAATGGCACTGAAAATAAAACCACTAATTTAAGTACACAAAATTTAGAAGTGTCCCATGGTATAAGTGTAAGCGAATATGTAGACGATGGAATTGAAGATTTTCCTACGGAACCAGAACTTGCAAAAAAAGAAAGTTCACCCAAATGTAAAACGACAAAGTCAAATTCCAACACTGAAAATAAATTGACTAATTTGTGTACAATAGGTTCAGATTTGTCAAAATTAACCATGAAGAAGTTTGTCGATGAAGGAATTAAATATATACCTGAAACATCCACAAATAATTTAGATAAGAAAATATTTCAACAGACAACTTCAGACAGTGAAACTGCTTCAAATTTACCTCTAAATAAAAAGTTCCATTTGAATAATAGCACTGAGGATAAACTACCTTGTTCGATTACACTATGCTCAGAGGTGTCAAATGTTGTAAACATCGAAGATTATCCTTACATATCTAAAAATGTTATAGAAAAAACTACAGAACAGACATACAAAGATACTCTTTTGAAGAAAACTTTACTCAATGATAAAGAGCTAGAATCAAAAAATTCAAATACCGAAGACCAAACTGCTAACTGGCGCACAAAAAGTAATGTTGCTAACACAAAGGAGTATGATGATACAGAAGATTTTATAAACGTGTTTACAAAAAACGACGAAAAAGGTGTCATATCGGAATCAAAAAGTCTCCGGCAAAATGACCGCGAACGAAGAGAGTTTGAAACTCAATTGTATAATATTTTTGGTTTATCGAATAAAAACTCACCAAAACCAAAGTTAAATTTATCAATTAATAAATCTTGTAGCAATATAAATTCAACTGATGTAGTTAAAATTATAGGTAACAACCAAATTGATTATGACGTTGAACCGGAATGTGCGCAAAAAAAATCGAACAACAAAGTTATCAAAGAAAATGCTTTACTTAATATAATAGAAGTAGGTTCAGCGGAAAGAGAAATTTGTACTGAAAAAGAGCAATGCCTGGATGTTTTAGTAAACATAGAGAAAGAAATCATAACTGAACAAAAACCCTCATTACAAATGGTGGACAATAAGACTGAGAAAAATATCTGTGCAAAGGAAATTAAAAGGGAAAGTCTGGACACTCAGAACTCATTAGTAGAAACTCAAAAGGAAAATGCTTTGAGTCAAGCAAATTTTTCTAAAAAATGTGCTATCGAAAATGATACTGAGGAAGAGTTAACTGTCGTTAAAGTTTCACAAACTATCATAGAAAAAGGCGATGACGATGACGATATAATAGACGCAGCGAGTACTCAAGTTGGTGAAAAGTTGCCCCAAGAGATAAATTCACCTATGGACTATAAATTGTCTCATGATACCAGAGAAGCTTTAAAAAATCCTGATTTTCTAAAATATTTAGAATTAAGGCAGGACGCCTTAATCGATGAACAGCCGGAACTCACTGAAGTGGAAATAACGGATTATCTGTTCAAAACTTGGCTGTATGAAGAAAGCATGAAAACTGATATCAAGAAAACTGATGACATAAAAAATGCTAGATTAGTGAATGGCTTGAAGCATAGTCCTATAAAAATTAAGCTGTCTCTCAATAAATCAAGTAAAAAGCATAGAAAAACTTATAAGGTCCAAATAACAAACGACAATGAAAATAATGGCATTCTGCCTGTTAGCATATTTGATAAAAAAATGAAAACCGATTTAAATAACGTGAATAAAAACATAAATGCTGACTGTATAAGCCAGTCAGAATCATCACCAAAAAGAAGCAAACGAATAAAACGAAATAATCACTATAGTACAAGTTTTCAAAACTATTTTCTTAGCAGTGTCAAAAAGGATAGTTTTAGTAACAACATTCTTGAATTGATACCAAAAGAATGCAATGTACAAGAAAAAGATAAGTGTCAGGTTAGAATAGAAATTGATTCTAATGAAAATCATACTTCTAAAGATTTTGCGACGGTTTCTAGTAAATCACCAATACAAAATGGCTATAAAAATGTTCAGATTGATAAACAATTACATTCCTCTGAAAGTAATGACTGTATTGAAAAACTCTCACCAAAAGTAAGCGTGTCTTCGCAAAATGTTGATAACCAAGGCAAACTGAGTCCAGGAAATGCCTCTTTAGATGACGAGGAACCATTAGCCGCGCACCAGTTACGATTAACACTTTCCAAAAACCAATCTGCTTGTGTTGCAGATGGTGAAACAATAATGGAACACACTACAGACATAAAAGAAGAGCCAGAAGAAGACGACGCAGACAATGTATCAGTTAAATCAGACAGTAGTGAAAGTTCAAATTTTATTAATAAAATACATGCCAAAGATAAACAGTCTAATGTCAAAAGAAAACCTTTAGAAGAGCCAGAGTTTTTAAAATATTTAGAGTTAAACCAAGACACGCTTATCGATGAGCACCCCGAACTAACTTTAGAAGAAATAACAAATTATTTGTATAAAACATGGTTATATGAAGAAAGCTTGAAGAACGATGCAAAAAAAGCAGACGAAGAAATGGTTACTAATTTAGTTAAGGGACTGAATAAAGATGCCGCACCAGTCAAAAGAACTCGTAAGAAGAGAGTTGAAAAAGATAAACAGATAGACTTCTACTTAAATTCTGAAGATATGCCGCGCAAAGAAAAGTCTAAGCGAAAGATCATAAGACCATATTTTTACAAAGAACATTTTTCTGATATAGAGGATGATATAGAATTTTTTGAAATATTTAAGCCAACATCAAAAAAAGCTGCACCAGTTTCAACTAAAACTATAAAAATCGAAGGAGTTGAAGAGCAAAGTTTAGGCATCCAAATGATTGACGAAGAGGTAGAATTTGCGACGAATGAAATAGATGAAGTAGAAGAATATTTTAGACAACTGACTGTTCCAAAGCCGAATATATTTAAAGGTTTACTAAGAGAAAAAGTTTGTGAAATCTGTGAAAAGGGCATCAATCTTGTAAAGTGCAAGGGTTGCTACTGTATGTTCCACGTTGACTGCGCGAGAAAAAAACCTGAGGTAATCGAAGCGACGCCATCTGTTAGGGGTAGAAAAAAGAAGAAGAAAACTAGAGGTAGAAAGGCGAAAGACCACTCTAACAGCCTAGATTCTGAATGTCACAGCGACGAGAGATCGCAAGACCCCAACGCCTCTGACGAAATGCATAACACATCTATAGAAAACGAAACTGAACCCATTGTGATAGCGAATGCTGACGATTTTGAAGCTCAGTTGACTTTGAAATTGAAGGAACTCCTTGAAAACCCCGAAAGCAAGGAATACGAGTCGTTTTCTAGCGCGGATGAACTAGATTGGAATGACACTGACTATGGCGAATGCAAGGTCGTGGACGTGTTGCCACGTAAGAAAGATCGCGAAGTTGACATCGACTATTCCAATTTTAAATGCAACAACTGTGTGCAATACGATATTCCGGTATGCTTTGTTTGTAAATCATCGGTGTCTCCGAAAGATAAAGCGGAGCATAGACAAAGGTGTCAGGTGGCACATTGTCATAAGTACTATCACTTGGAGTGCTTGGACCATTGGCCGCAGACTCAGTTTAATGCTGGGGAACTTTCGAGAATAAACAATAGCAATCAGCTAGCGGAGGCATTGACTTGCCCGCGGCACGTTTGTCACACTTGCGTGTGTGATGACCCCCGAGGGTGCAAGACTAGGTTTAGCGGGGACAAGCTGGCTCGATGTGTGAGGTGTCCCGCTACGTACCACACGTTCACGAAATGTCTTCCAGCTGGCACTGAAATACTGACCGCGTCACATATTATTTGCCCGCGACATTATGAACACAGGTGAGGATTTTCATACACATTTATTAAAGCAGTTTTCTGAATACTTTATAACTTACTGTTTGATGCCCGTGACTTCATCCGCGTGGTTTGATTTTTTTTGATTCCCGCGGGAAATCATTAATTTTTCGGGATAGAAAGTAGACTATGTCACTCTCCAGGTCCTCAACTATACTCATGGCAAAAATCACGTCGATCCGTTGCTCCGTTGCGGCTTGATTGAAGGACAAACCAATTAACCAACAAACAAACACACTTTCGCATTTATAATATTAGTATGATATGATATGCCTCAAATTTTAGTTTAAAGTTAATTATTTTCTCACTAATCATCTACAATATACATTTTTTGAATTTCTGCGATAAAAGCAGCTTATGTGTGTTCCCGGGATGCAACTTATCTCTAACCTAACTTCGTCAAAATTGATAAGACGAATGGAAAAGATAGACACGCATATATTGCTAGACGATGCCCACGACTTCGTCCGCAGAGATTACGTATTTTATTTCCCAGGGAACACCTTAATTTTCCGGAATAATAAGTGGCATATTACCTTCACGGTGATGAAATCTGTCTCTATACAAAATTTCATCAAAATCGGTTAAAAAGATGGGCCGTTAAAGCATAGCAGACAGACAGACACACTTCAGTACATTAGCATGGCATAATAGACACCAACACTGTAAAAGCTCTGTAATAAAAGTTATTAGGCTATATAGGTATTTTATTTTTTTATTTATTTGGACAGGGCGGGCAAAGTGCCGTGCCACGTAAACACAGGCTGGTGCTTCATATGTGCGCTGGGCGGCACGCTGATATGCTGCGAATACTGCCCTACGTCGTTCCACGCAGAGTGTCTTAACATACACCCGCCTGAAGGTAAATAAAATAAAATTTAAATTTCCTTTATTTCGAAACATAAAAATGTTTGGCATTACATAATATTTTGACGATTACATTTAACAACATTCAGATTAAAACATAACATTACATTTAATTTACAAGAACTACATTAGAATGTATTTTTTTTTACAATTTGTAATTGTAAAAAAAAATTGCCAGTCATAGGGACTGCCGATAGAAGTAAAAACGAATATATTTTTTGTTTTTTCTAAAAATTATTAAAATATAAACCTTAACACTAAACGTTAAAGTTTAGTTTTGAATGTAGTATATTTATATGTTCACGAGCATGTCGCTGTTCGCGAGTATGTCGGTCACGGTCACTCGAATCTACATTTTTACCCCCTACCAAAAAGTGCTCAACGCGGCTACTAAAGTTTTACACTTCAAAATATGATTAATACATATGGGTTATACATAATTTAATTATTAAAAGATGTCGCGCGTTTAGAATTGCCTGTTGGCAAAGGCCTCTAGTTCCTGCCACTGTGGTCTATCGTGAGCTACTCGACGCCAATTTGGTCCCTCGGTTTTTTTTCGTCTTCCTACCTCCTATACGGTCTGCCTCTAGTCCTTTTTCCATCCCGAGGATACCGATTTGTTACAATTTTGCTCCATTTTTCCTGCTTGTCTCTGTGAATTTCATTTGGCATACAGGCCTTTAAATATTTCAAAATACTTGACCTTTCCAGGCCCTCTCCTCTCACTCTCCTCACTCTCTCTGTCGCCCTCGCTTTCTCTATCCTCCTCTTCCTCTATCTTTCTCACCTCTTTTTTTCTCTCCTATCTCTTTCTCTCTCTATGTCATATTATCTTAATCTTTGCCATATTTACCTTTTCTCATATTTCTATATTTATTTTAATTTCAGGTGGTTACATGTGTGAAGACTGTGAAACAGGACGTCTGCCATTGTATGGGGAGATGGTTTGGGTTAAACTAGGACATTATAGGTAAGTTATTACATAGTGTTATTGTATTTATTTATTCTGTACCAAAATCTAAAAACTAAAACGTAAACATTGAAAGGATATGCATAAGGACAACTTATCTCTTGAAGCTTTCATCTTATCTCTTCTACGAGAAGCCCAAGAAAATGGGAACAGTTAAACAAAAAAAGCGGAGTTTACTTTACTACTTTGTAACTAGAAGAACGAAAACTTTTGTGAAAAAAATCAAAAATCAATTGACACGAGTACTAGAGTCCGAGAGAATCGAAGTGGCTTGAGGCGCTTTAGCGCGCAGTAATTTCGATATTATGCATACGAAAGCAAGTCGATAATGGCTTTGCAGTAAAAATGCTCTTCGCTACGCTTCGCCAGATATGCGCCGGCCCTTAGACTTTAAAAAAACTCCACCGCGTGGTTAATTTTTTTTAAATTTCCACAGGAACTCCTTAACTTTCCGGGATATAAAGTAGCCTAATGTTCTTCCCTGGGATGCCACCTTAGTTAAGTCGGTTGAGTAGATAGCTCACAAAAGCGTAACAGACAGATAGACACACATCATACGAAGGGCAATCAAGATGTTTTCGATATGTTTCGATAAAGCTAATATTTTCTACTTCAATTTATTAGATTCAAACACTGGTTACTCACTCCAATAATATTTATTGCTTATTTTATATCACAAACACAGTGGCCATTTTCTAAACAATCATGCATCGCGATTAGCGTATCTAGATTAGTGTTGCCACCCTACAAAATCATAGAAGTGATACCATATGTAAAACGTTTTAAATTTCCATCTAACAAATTGGAATATTGAATATAATATTTCAAGTTATCGTATTCTGGTTAAAACAATCTTTTTCCTGAGTCTAAAAAAACACAGCAGACATGAGTCATTGTTCTCTTATTTCGTGACTGGGATATGCTCTTTTAACTTAGGTAATAATTGCTAGAAACGAGTTCTGGTGAATATGATGAGTGTTCCATCAATTGAAACCGTCCATTCTTAATGGCAGCGAGGGATGACTTTTGATGTGTTATCCAACGTTGCGCGGGAGCGTTATCTTCATGAAACAGAACACAGTGGCTAGGGCGATGATTCACAGATTTAAAAAAAAAGTGAAGCACAGAAAACAATTGTTGCAATGTCACAGCGAGAGAAAAAATAATAATAGTTTAAAAAAACTAAAAAACACGCTTTTGACGCAGACACTCCGGGTCTCAGGAAAACAAAAAATCGCTAATCCTGATTATCCTAGTAAGGATAACGTGTCAAACTGTTTAAAATATTGAATTGTCATCGGTTCTTAATAAGTATGCCAAATTTCGAGTTAATCCGACGTTTTAAAGGGGGTCAAAATCATGTTCAAAGATTACATACTAACCTATTAACATACATACGTCTGAAGCTAATAAAAAGCATGTAATAAATAAATATCAAATAACAATTTCAAAAATCAAATACCGGACATTTGGATGATAGTACTTTCGCTTATAATATTTTTTTGGATACATTTCAGATGGTGGCCTGGTATCATCCTACACCCGTCAGAGATCCCACAGAACATTCTAGCTGTGAAACATTCGCTGGGCGAATTTGTCGTGAGATTCTTTGGACAATACGACTATTATTGGGTCAATAGGGGCAGAGTGTTTCCATTCCAAGAAGGTAATTAAAAGAAATTCAACGTGAGTTATAATTAAACGAAATTACCTACAATCCTATAAAAAACTAAATTCTTGTTAATAATAATATCCTCCCGACCGAATTTCGGCCACGGCGGCCTATTACAGTGATTAGCCATCTGCGCGGGAGATATAATAGTACACAAGTGTGTGCGCAAACTCTCTGTCCCTTTACTCTTATAGCCCGATGGGACGGAAAATCCGACACGACTGGTGAGAGGTCAGGCGCAGGACCGACGGCTTAACGTATTCTGCGAGCCACGTGGGTGAAACACCGTCAACTTCCTAACTCCGGGCTAGTACTGAGAATTTCTTGTCAGAAAAACCAAATACTTGTTATGGCGAGACCCGTGGCTCGAACCCGGGACCTCGCTGGCCGCAGTCGAACATGCTAACCACTACACCAACGAGGCAGTCAAGTTCTTGTTAGAAGGTGTATGTATGTCGCTAAAACCACATCAAAATCGTTCCAATAATTTGTTTCAGAAAATTGGCTTAATTTTCATTAATAAAAAATTAATTGAAAGAATTATAGGACTGGTTTTTTAAACTCCGCATTGTATAGAGACAATACAGCCAAAAAATTTAAGCTATAAGTGCAAAATACACACTGTACCACATAGATTTACCTACTGTGACGGATTATAGTGAATAAAACTTCTAGTTTTTTCATTATTATGGACTTCCGCAAAGTAACGCCTGCTTGTATCCGAAAAAAGCGGTTTTACTCTTAGTAAATTTACTCTTTTCTTAGGCTCTATAACTCTTTTTACTTTTAAGGGGACTCCGGCAGAATATCAACGCAAAAAACCAAAATAGACGCTGCTTTCACTATGGCTATGGAGCATGCGCAAAGGGCTTGCGAGATATTAAAAAGTAAGTATTCACTTGTGATTGCATACATATACTTGATCCAATTGGGTATTTGACAACTAGTCAAATCAGCAACTTTTTTCAAACCCTTGCTTATTATAGTTTGTATGAATTTTTTTAACTTTAATCGATAGTTTTAAATGGTTATTCAACATAAAACCGGAGCCGTGGATATTACTTTTGGCTTTGTCAATCAATCAATTATTAATCATTTATTTATTGCACATTTGGGTTTACATGGTGTTATATTCTAAGTGTTGTACATCCAAAATATTGAAATTAGTAACATATACTTAACTATAATCATTTCAAAATACAATTGCCAAAGATTATCTGTTTACACAATTATTAGAATATTTATTAAAAGATTTAAGTAGGTATGTCAAAATATGAGAATAGATTAGACTTAAATAATTGACGTCATGGTAGTGCATACTTAATTAATATTCACTAAAAAATAATTTATTTGAGTAGTAGTCAAACCAATTGTTTGACTAAAACATCATATCAACACAAATAAATCCGATTAGTTAGAGATGCTTGCTCATATACAGTTTTTCATCTGTATCATATTACTTTAATTATCCATTAATATTATATTAACCACTAGCATATGGAATGCCCATCCGGCTTCCGTTTTCCCCTCCTCTTTTAATATAGTTACCTTCAAATCAAGAGTGAATAGGCATCTTCTAGGCAAGCAAGTCTGATTGCAGCCAAGGGAAGCCTATATATTAAAAAAAAAATTATTCATGAGTTTTTCTTTCAGCGGCGTTACCAAACGAAGAAGAGTCAATGGACATAGCGTCTTCACTGTTACCGCCGCACTATGTCAAGTTGAAAGTGAACAAGCCGTGCGGGTCACTGTGCGGGAAAAAGATAGAAATAGAGGAGAGCTCGCTCACACAGTGCGAGTGCGACCCCAATGAGCTTGACCCCTGTGGCCCCTACACACAGTGCCTTAATAGGTGAGTTTGGCCCCAATGCAGTGTTTAACAGGTGGTGTGGTATAAAAACTGGCCAAGTGCGAGTCAGACGCATCTACCGAGGTTTCTTGGAAAGAGTTAAAAACACATTTTTTTTTGGGTTTCTAGTGTTACGTGAATAGAAGCGTTTTTTTTTTGTTTTGTGGCGTCTAATTAAATACAAATATTATAAATGCGAAAGTGTGTCTGTCTGCTACGCTTTCACGGCCCAATTACTCAATCGATTTTGATGAAATTTGATACAGAGATAGAGATAAAGATAGGAAAATTGAAGAGTTCCTGCGGGAATAAAAAACTTCAAAACACGCGGACGAAGTCATCTAGTAGTTAATAAGTCTCAAAAACAAATCAGTTTTAATAGGGACCTTCACTATTGCAACTCTCATCTGTCTAAATTATCATCCTCTGTCCAATCATTGTGTTGCAGCTCTGTGACTATTTTGAAAAGGAAATTCGTACTGGTAATTACTAGATGAGTATACAAGTTACGAAATATCGAATAAAAGGGAACGACGTTTCACTATTGTGAAAAAACTGTGTCTATGAAGTATTGCCTTTTTTTGTCGATGCCTGTCAATAATTATGAAACTTCATGGACGTGCTTATGTCAAAAGTAAAATAAATCGTTGGACAGAATATAAATTTGACCAACCATAATATGACCCGCTTAACAAAAAATAAGAATCTTTTTTATAATTTAACTAATGAAGCCTTCTTACACGCTTTTTATTACCTTCAGACGTATGTATATTAGTATGTAACGGAATCTTTGAACATGATTTTGACCCCCTTTAAACAGTTTGACCCGTTATCCTTACTAGGATAATCAGGATTAGAGATTTTTTGTTTTCCTGAGACCCGGAGTGTCTGCGTCAAAAGAGTGTTCTTTAGTTTTTTAAACCTATTATTATTTTTATTTTAACGTCATTATTAAGTTACATTTGGTTACTGTTATGCTCGTTGTATTTGATGAATTAATTCTCGTGTCAGGATGTTACTGACGGAATGCGGGCCAACGTGCCGGGCTGGAGACCGGTGCAATAACCGCGCGTTCGAGAAACGCCTCTACCCCAAAATGACACCCTACAGGACACCGCACCGGGGGTGGGGCTTGAAGACGCTCGAGGAAATCAAAGCAGGTATTATTCAGTTGACGTCATAAAAACCATATATTATATTATATGTCACCGTAAAATTGCAAAAACCGTTAGATTGTAATCTAACTAGCGAAATTGTAAACTGTCGACAGATTACAATTTAGCGCATTATTTTTCGGTAGATTGTAATCTATTAGGTATATTAACCCGATAAAACCTGGGCACTACCTGGTTATTTATGTCTAACCTAACCTACAAGAAAGAGACAAGAAAACGTAAAAACAATGAATATTTCAAAAATCACTCAGAACATTGAACGGTTCACAATTTGTCGACAGTTCACAATATCGCTAGTTAGATTACAATCTTACGGTGACATATATACTTAATATTATAAACTAGCTGATGCCCGCGACTTCGTCCGCGTGGATTGAGGTTTTTTGGTTCCCGCGGGAACTTTAATTTTCCGTGATAAAAAGTAGCATATGTGCTATTCCAGACTATAATCTATCTCTTTGCCAAATTTCATTCAGATCCGTTCAGCCGTTCCGGCATGATTGAGTAACAAACATCCGTCCATACATCCATCCAACCAAACTTTCGCATTTATAATATTAGTATTAGTATAGATGCGAAAGTTTGGATGGATTGATTCATGGATGTTTGTTACTCAATCACGCCATAACGGCTTAACGGATCTGTATCACATTTGACACATAGATTTATTATAGTCTGGAATAACACATCTAGGCTATTTTTTATCCCGGAACTAAAAACCCCAATCCACGCGGACGAAGTTGCTGGCATCAGCAAGTTTGAAAATATTTTGTTCCACCACCACAGCCTATTAACGTCCCACTGCTGGGCACAGGCCTCCACTCTCATAGGAGAGAGGGAATTAGAGCTTAGACCCACCACGCTGCTCCAATGCGGGTTGACGGGCTTTAATGACTATTATCATGTTAGTGATAATAACCGGGACCGACGGCTTAACGTGCTCTCCGAGGCACAGGGGTGAAACACCGCCAACTTCCAACTCCGGGCTGGCACTGAGAATTTCTTAATTGAAAAACCCAATACCTAACAATTTTTATGCCCGTCCGGGAATCGAACCCAGGACCTCGTGATCCGCAGTCGACTACGCTAACCGCTAGACCAACGAGGCAGTTAATTCAATTATTTGCCGCAGGACAATTCGTGATCGAGTACGTGGGCGAGTTGATCGATGAGGAGGAGTTTAGGCGGCGCATGCGCAGGAAATACGAAGTGCGCGACGAGAACTTTTACTATCTTACGCTAGACAAGGAGCGCATGATCGACGCCGGTCCCAAGGGAAACCTGGCGAGGTGAGCCATACGATAGAATACAATAGAATAGTAATTCTTTGAAAATTCGTTCAGTGTTCGAGCTGTTCAGCTATGGAATTCACTTCCACTAGCCACTTTCCACTTGATCATTATCTTGCAAACTAAAGACGACAATAAAAATTATTCTTTAACTGAGTTAAAATATATGTATTAGTATATTTTATAATTAGCTATGTGATATATAATTTATATTTTGATTATATGTTTATTATTGGTTTATGTAGTTATTTGAATGTAAGTATATTATAGAACTACCTACCTATTTTCTATTGTATCTCCATTGTAAAATATAAGTTTTAACCTTTTAACTAAAGATTTAATTTAGAATAAAAAAAACACAGGTATTATTATTTACAAATTTATTATTTTATTAATTTGCTATTTATAGTCTATTTTCGAGCTTTAAAGAGCCTGACAAAAGTTTTGGTATATGAAAAGTGTCTGACACTTATGGTACGGTACTATTTTAGAATAATATTCTACAAAACATATATAAAAATCAGCTATATAAATTTAGGTTAAGTAACTCTTATTTTTAGTAACCTTTCTTACCTGTTACCTCCCTAGTGTCTCAAGGCGAGCTTCATAAGCACGCAGGTTATTCAAAGAACACGAGACGCTACTGAGAACCTAAGGTTTCATCTGTCATGTGAGAATAAGTTATGTCTGATCGCTCTGGGATCTTACTCTATACAAGTATATTGACTCGCTAGTTCTAAAAGTCCCAGACATTAGGGTTAAAACAAACGGTCTGAACGGGTGTAAAATGCTTGTTATTTTAATTAAAAAAATCTTCCAATTCTATTCTAAACATATCGTTCCATATTTTTGAATGTCAATAATTTTGTATTTCCATTCTCAGGTTCATGAATCACTCGTGCGAACCAAATTGTGAAACTCAGAAGTGGACTGTATTGGGAGATGTTCGTGTGGGCCTCTTCGCCCTCTATGATATACCTGCTGTACGTATCATAATTATACATAATATTATAAATGCGAAAGTGTGTTTGTTTGTTGGTTTGTCCTTCAATCACGCCGCAACGGAGCAACGGATCGACGTGATTTTTGGCATGGGCATAGTTGACCTGTGTGCTTAGCATGCGCACAACGAGATTATCTCGCGTCGAGAGAGAGATGTTGTCGTTGCCGAAAAATTTTTCATTTACCGTAACATGCACAAAATGCGGTATATTACAAGAAAAAAATTGTCGACATGTAAAGTTTCGTAGAGAAAAATACCACAGATAAGAAATATTACTTCTATCTCTACTTTTGACGTAACGGGACAAGTAACCATGTTAGCTTCTGTAGACAGAGAGAGATAACCGGTAGACATAATTTTACTCGTAGTGCGCATGCTAGCCATACTGGAGAGATCATTTTTATCGCGAAAACTTGAGGAGTTCCCACAGGAAGAAAATAAAACTGACAGTCATTCCAGGCTCCTGGCTGTGGAAGTCCATTGCTGGACATAATAATTCCAACCAGTTGCCTCTGCGAGCGAGTCGCCTCCCAGAATTGGAAGGGTTTGGCCATAGTCCACCAAGCTGGCTAAATGCGAATTGGCATACTTCAACACACCTTCGGGAACATTATCAAGAACTTAAGAATATAAGTTTACTCACGATGTTTTCCTTCACTGTTTGAAGCCCAATGATATTTAATTTCTTAAAACGCACATATAACTCCGGAAAGTAAGAGGTGCGTGCTAGCTTGGAAAGTTGGACACCACAAACTGTATCGTTGTATTGATGTTATTTTTTCTTTCATCATTTTTGGTATTTACGGAACAAGACTAAATGTATTAAATTCTTCTTTATAAATAATATATTTTTTTATAAATGTATTTACAAATTCTTGATTAATTAATATAAAAAACCCTTATATTGCTATCGCGCTTGCACGCGATCATGTGTCATCAGAAAAATAGAGATTAGCAGATTTTAGTTCGCGCCTTGAATTTTAGTTATTAGTATTTAGTTAGCGACGATATTTTTTTTTTCCTTGCCATAAAGTTCCATTACAATTTTATAATGGCAACTTTATTATCTACTACCATCTAGCGTATGGGCTAATAAGTAATATTAATTTAACTTAAACTTTTAATTAATATTAATTTCTACGTCTAATTTACAGTTCATTAACTGTCCTTAGTTTGTTCTAACTTAGTGTTCACTATGTTTTTGTGACCTAGATAAGTAGCACAAGCACTGATTCACTGACACAGTACTTATACACTTTTTACACTAATAAAGACGATATTTATGGAACAATATTTATTTTTCCGTTTTCAGAACAGTGAACTAACTTTCAACTACAACTTGGAATCGACGGGAATAGAGAAAAAGCAATGTATGTGCGGAGCGAAACGATGCTCGGGCTACATCGGAGAGAAACCTAAACAGGTAGATAATTTTGTGAGTCACATTGTTGCTACTTCACTACTGCCTCGTTGGTGTAGTTGTTAGCATGTTCGACTGCGGCCGACGAGGTCCCGGGTTCGAGTCCTGGGTCGGGCTATAACAAGTATTGGGGTTTTTCGGACAAGAAATTCTCAGTACTAGCCTGGAGTTAGGAAGTTGGCGGTGTTTCACCCACGTGCCTCGGAGAGCACGTCAAGCCGTCGGTCCTGCGCCTGACCTCTCACCAGTGGTGTCAGATTTTCCGTCCCATCGGACGTGGACAAAGGGGGGTAAAGGTACAGAGAGTGCACCTGTGTTTGCGCTTGCACTTGTGCGCTATAATATCTCCCGCGCAGATGGCTAATCTCTCTGGAGATTGGCCGCCGTGGCCGAAATTCGATCGGGAAGACATTATTACTACTCTACAGCCTCGTTGGTTTTGTGCTTAAATGTTAAGCTTTTTTTTAATTCAACAACAAGTTGACTATCTCACGAAGACACCAAAAACAAAGGCTGCCAAATCAATTCCTTGTTGGGTATAGACCATAGTAGCTAACTATAGTTTCAATATCTGCATTTTTAAATCCACTAAATAGCTATTTATGCAACTGTATCGTAATGAGGGTCATTTTAATTCGAGTGCTGTTTTTTGATACGAGGCTTGCCGAGTATCAAAGTAGGATAGTACTAGAATTAAAATGACTAATTACGTACAGTTGCATACAAGATTTTATCTACGACAAGGACGTCTTTATAATTTTTTACTTTGTAAATTAATAAAAAAGTCAAATCAATTGACTGGTTGGGAAAGTGCCAGAACCCAGAGCCGCTAAGCTATAGGTATCCTATTTATGAAGATAACCATATCGATACAGCTACGACTCATAACGATACAGCTCCCATACAACGAACTGTATCGTTATGAGAAGCAAACACGAAAGAGGGTTCAATTCGATATAGTTGTCAAATTCGAAATTGGAACTTTTCGATGCTTGAGTAGATAAAGTAAATTATGATGCAGTCTAAGATCGTAGCTGGCTTACCTGTTGGGGGTATGGCAGTTATATTATAGCAGTTATATAATAATATGGTAGTTATATAATATGGCAGCTATATTATAGCAGTTATATAATATTATGGTAGTTATATTATAGCAGTTATATAATATGGCAGTTATATTATAGCAGTTAAATAATATGGCAGTTATATAATAATATGGTAGTTATATTATAGCAGTTATATAATATGGCAGTTATATAATGTGGCAGTTATATTAAACCCATAGTGGGCTTAATCGATTTCTATACGGCATCATACCGGAACACATCATCATAAATCACTTGGCGGTACGTCTTTGCCGGTAGGGTGAATGAATGAATGAATGAAATATTTTTTACTGTACACCAAAACAAAAATTAATAAATAATTAGAATTAAATTAATTAAGAATTAATAATTAGGGTGGTAACTATTCACGGCCGAAGCCCCCCAACAGACCAGACAGAAAAATTCAGAAATCATAAATAGCCAAATTGATCCGGCCAAGAATCGAAACTGTGACCTCCCACTTTTAAAACCACTGTGCTAGAGGTCTCATCAAAAATATTGAAGTTTTAAATTTTTCCTATGCATATTTTTTAATTTATTATAATTTGTGATTAATTCATTTCGACTTGAAAGACTTATTGCAATCTTTACAGGATGACCAACCAAAGAAAAACAAACTAGGACTGCCAACCAAACGCACTTACAAGAAACGAAAAAACATAGAAGCATCGCCTTCCCCAAAACCAAAGCAGCGAGCCCCAAGGCCATACAAACCTAGAGAACTGACCGAAATCGAGAAAGACTTATTGATAATAAAAAACGCTTCAAACGGCGTGTCAAGCGATTCTGAATCTAGTAGACTGAGCATAGAAAGTAAAGATTCTAGAGGATTGAAGAGAAAAAGAACGGAAGATACTTTGTCGCCAAGTGCCAAGAAAATTAAGACTGTAAAACTTGAAGTCGTGATAGAAAGAGACAACCAGTGTCAAGAGGTTTTGACTTAGTATTAAAAGATAATTTTCAAGAATGTCTAGTATCAAGAGTGTTGATTGATTTACACTGAGATATTTTCAGTGTACTTTATGCTCGATATGCGTTGTGTTGTGATTCGCGCGCCATCTGTCGTACGTTGATCATACTATCTCAGAAACGTTCACGCAAGTGCCAATAACAACTGTACATAGTTTCAATTAAATCGATTGACGATGCGTGAACGAATATATACGTAACAGACAGACAAACTTGAATTTCTATACTATCAGATTACTCAATTCTCAAAATAAATATACCTACATGCTAAGTTTAAAGTAAAATCATGTAGAAAGTGATACTTAAGCTGAGATATAGATCGTACTTTGACTTGGCTCAGACTTTACTTAGAGATAAAACGAGATGGACTTAAGTGAGTAACATAATTCTGTCTCGTTTTAACCATGTCTTAAGTCTAAGCAAAGTTCGCCATATAGATCTCACACTGAGTATCGTAGAATATAATATACAGTACCCGGCAATAAATATTGCACATCGACCTTTGGAAAGAGATAATCGGTTATTTCGGCTTCGTATAGCGTTATCTCTGTCGCACACTACCTATATGACTCATATAGGTAGTGTGCGACAGAGATAACGCTATACGAAGCCGAAATAACCGATTGTCTCTTTCCAAAGGTCGATGTGAAATATTTATTGCCGGGTACTGTACAAACTAAGTTTATGTTTTACTATAGTGACTTCTATCCTATTTTGTATGCTGATAAGTGATAGTCAATCTTTTAATCTCAAAAGTTCTCATCACTAGCTCAAAAAGAGCGCCTTTGCTGCCTAAAAACAGTAAGCAAAAGTCGATTTTGCTCACCCCAGTGAGAAAAAGTCTTTTGAATTTAAAATGTCGGGGATTGGGCATTTCTTTTCATTTTCTCGCAAAAAACGTTCAGAAACTCCGCCACATCTTATGCAATATCTTATAAAATATATATTTTTCATCCACTGCAAGTTAGCCTAAGATGGTAGCGGGCTAACCTGGTAGGGGCACGGCAGTTATATCCTAATCTATCTTCCCATAGATTTAGGATTGGTCTCCTAAATCTATGGTTCGAGCGAGTAAACAGAAGGCGTCAAGTAAGAAGTAGGTATAAATAGATATATATAAGGTATAAGGAATTTAGAGTAAAATAACGATTTTAGGACACTGACGCATTCGCACGCATGCCTTATCATAGGAATAAAAACATTCATCATTTCGGTACCGCGCGCGAATACGTCCGTGTACAGTTGAAGGCAAAAAAATAGAAATAATTGAAAAACTTTTTTTTTAAATATCGAAATCACATTAATAAATGATATTTTTTTCCTAAACTGTAAAGTTGTTTGTGGGATCACGTACCAAAGAGCTTTGAAACTATAGTGATCACTTTGAACTAAAATTAAGCTTTGTACACATTGGCTATTTTTAACAATAATTATTATATTATTATTCATTTTAAGAAACTGATAAATTCTATGTTAGCATTAAGTTGCGAAATATCTAACCCAATTTCGATTGAATCCCTTATAGCATTGTAAATTGGGTATTTGACTACTATTGAAATATTATTTTTTAATGATTATTAAATAGAGGATCTCCCAAAAGTAGTTATATCCACGTCCCCTGTTAGTTTTATGTTGAATAACCATTTAAAAAAAAAGTGCGTCTAACTATAATGACGTCACATTTCAGAATCCATACTAATATTATAAATGCGAAAGTGTTTCTGTCTGTCCATCTGTCTATCTGCTACGCTTCCACGGCTCATCTATGCAACCGATTCTGATAAAATTGTGTAGTGTCAGTTTGTATTCCGGGGAAGGACATAGGCTACTTTTTATCCCGGGAAATGAAAGTGATCCCGCGGGAATCAAAAAACCTTAATCCACGCGGACGAAGTTCATATAAATCTCATACTAAGGATGCTATTATGCATACTAAGGATTTGACGATCTCCGTGGCGCAGTGTGTAGCGCTATTGCCTTAGCGTGCGGAGTTCCCGGGTTCGATCCCCGGCAGGGTCAATTTGGGAATTTATAATTTCTGAATTTTCCCTGGTCTGGCCTGGTGGGAGGCTTTGGCCGTGGCTAGTTACCACCCTACCGGCAAAGACGTGCCGCCAAGCGATTTAGCGTTCCGGTATGATGTCGTGTAGAAACCGAATAGGGCCGTATGGGTTTAATATAACTGCCATGCCCCTAACAGGTTAGCCCGCTACCATCTTAGACTGCATCATCACTTACCATCAGGTGAGATCGCAGTCAAGGGCTAACATGTAGTGGATAAAAAAAAATCGGTTTTGACGTTTGAAAAAAAGTTGCTGATTTGACTATTTGTCAAATACCCAATTGTTATTAAGCGTAAAGAAATTGTGAAACCGAGAAATCAATTGAAATCAAAATTATGTTATCTTACATCGACATCGATACGGCTAAAGCTTGCTTTAAGGTGCCTTGCCACCAGAGGTGTGCTACGTTGCTAAGCTAAGGATGTGTGCACACTCACGGTAGACTGTTTCACTGAAGATTGACTTGTTGAAGTGAAACTTCTTTAGAATCGTTGCGATTTGAAAATTGGATGAAATAATAATAATAATAAATAATAAATAAATGAAAAAGCGACACCAAAAAGAGACACATATTCACAATAGAATTTAGCCTGCGAGGTATGAGATAGAATACAAGTTATATTTATTTCATTCTCACGTAGACTACTTAGCCTGCGAGAGAATGAGATAGAATACAAGTTATATTTATCTCATTCTCTCGTAGGCTACTTTTCTAAAGTTTCACTTCTGCCGTGTGTGATATGCAAACACACTTTTTTCATTTAAAAAAACAACCTTTTCTGATGGCTCTGTATAAAAGATGTTGCAGTATTGTTGATAAAGTGGTACAGGGTTGCTTTGACACTTAAAAGTTAACAGTTGACGTTTTTGTAAAATATTAGGGCGGTTTCAGATAAGCGTTTTTTCGGCGCGTATTTAAGCGCTGGAATAAGTGCGTGTACGCGCGTACGGTTTTTTGAAGCGCAAAATGTGGCGCGCTTGTAAGCGCGTAAGCCGATACGAGCTTAGACGTGCAAAAACAAAATAAATACGCAAATTCGCTGGTCTGAAACCGCCCTCAAGCAGTAATCAATTAATCATATTATCTAAGTGATAAAAAGTAGAGCTAGGAAGATTTGTAGTAGACGTGCCATTGTGGCACTCGTATTTCCCTCTTGACATGTCCTCTAATATTGACCGTATCCATGCGTTTCGTTTTGTTTACCAATTGTATAGAATCGAGTGATCAGAGTTATTTTGTTTATACGTTGAGAGCTATGGATTTTATTTTACTTGTAAATATTTTTAGTTAACGCTTTTTACATATCAGCCGCAGAATAAAACACGTATTCAGATATTTGTGTTTTTTTTTAAATATCGCGCGACTTCCAGAGACGAATGACAGTGCGGTATGTGGGTGCCGGTGGTCTTAAAAGGGGCGGGACACTTTGAGAATAGGTATGTAACAATAGGCATGATCACTGATTTAAAAAAATGGTCAGATTATGTTCGAAAGTATCTACTATTTCGAAAAAATATCTTATTTCAGTAGAAAAATAAGGTTTGGTAGATAAAATATTGGCATTTGAAATTTAAATCTTAAAATTCACGCCAAAACGCTCCCCGGTGTCATGGCGTCGTTTGTGACGTCACTATTATTTTTACCAATGTACTCTGTGCAGTGTGCAGTAAGCAATAGTGTGCTCAGAAGGACTGGAATCCAGAGCCGTTAAACCAGTTAAATAAAAAAAAAAAAAAGCAATAGTGTGATTGTCAAAGCTCGAAAACAAGCCATTGTGACTCATTCGCTTCTTGGTGTTTAATCCATTATGGCGGATTGCTGTATTTTTAAATTTAATTTTATCAAAATAAATAGCAATCTCACTCGAAATAGAAAAATAAATACGTTTTTTATAATCCATGAATCCTATTTCATTAGATAAATTCATAATTTCATTGATTCTTGGTTACTGTCATCATGCCTATTATATACTCCTCGCGCTGCTCCTCGAATAGAATTCCATGATAGGGACAAGTGAAGCTTGGACCAATTATACCTATGAAAAACAGTCGAATTCTTATTCCCGTAATCTCCTGTTTCCTCCTCCAAAACTGAACCGATTTAATTTTTTCTCTCTTTCAAGAATAATTTAAGGACTCAGGCTATGTCAGTATGTCTTCCCTTTTTGGATTATATTCGTCAAATTTATTTGCGGGATGTCTGATGATCGCGTGAAAACTGGGCCATTTTTGGCAATTTTTGAAGGTTCCATGTTCTTAAAAGTATTAATTTATCGAAAAAAGAAAACATAGGGACATGACACGGATACATATGGATTTTATGGTGTAAGAATATTTTCTCCACGGAGAAAACATATGAATATGTTTGTATGGAGAAACTGCCGGTCTAGTCCCACTAAAGAGGCGCGGTGCAGCACATAGCTGATAGCGTCACAAACGACGCCATGACACCGGGGAGCGTTTTGGCGTGAATTTTAAAAATTAAATTTCAAATGCCAATATTATCTACCAAACCTTATTTTTCTGCTGAAATAAGATATTTTTTCGAAATAGTAGATACTTTTGAACATAATCTGACCATTTTTCAAAATCAGTCATCATGCCTATTATCCACGGAGAAAACAGATGAATATGTTTGTATGGACTATGGAGAAACCGCCGTGGCATTTCGTCTTAAGGTCAAGCCCCACTAAAGAGCCGCGGCACGTAGCAGCAAGTATTCTTTGTATGAGGTTATATAGCCAGGGCCCACTTGAGCGACACAGCACGGAGATGCACTGCGTGACGCGGCCCCGTACAAACTCAAACAAATAATATTTGCCGCTACGTACCGCGCCTTTAGGTATTTATAGTTCCTTTAGTACCAGACAGACACAGATTAAAGATCTATGTAGTATCTACGATGGTACTAGATAGTGACTGCGATTTGGTCCGTCAAATTAAAAAAAATATAGGTATATTCTTGAGAAGCTGATTTTTCGTTTAAAATCGATTGAGAGCAGATATGCCGATATATTTACTGACTTCAAAAGAAAATTAATAAAAATAAAAAACGTGAATAATTTCAAAATAATAATTATATTATGTTCTTACAAATCTCTATCGATTAAAGTGAATAAATAAAATAAGGAAACTACAAAGATAGAGTGCTAGCACAACTTTGGGCAGTTGGCTAAATACTTTATGCTTCAATACGAGTACCATCGCTCTGTACCTTTTTACCATGAGGATGTCTGAACACCACCACAACTGGAAATATAGACACAAACACATTTTTCTATTGATACCTACTTGCGAATTATGTAAAATTAGATGCTAGAAAATTTATTGCTACATCAATTTTAGTCTGTAGGTATAGCAGCAAAAGTTCTTAAGCCTAACGGTCACAAAGTATTTGAAGCACGTATAACTATGACCGAGCGAAGCGAAGGTCTCTTCTACTTGAGTGAATTTGCACTTGTCCGTCCGTCCGTCCGTCCGTCTGTCAGAGCATTATAGCTTCTGAATTCATGAACGTAATTACTTCAGCTTTAAATATAATATGTAAAGCAATGGCCTCCCGCCGAATATGGCTTAAAAAGTTATAAAAATCTTTATTTCAGCGGGGCTCTCATAGAAGCGAATGCGAAGTAAAATATTTTTTATAAAGTTACATAGGGTTGGGGTATATCATTTTAAAGATATTTAGGAATAGAGTCCCAAAATTTTTTTTAAAATTTTTCCCCCAAAATTGACGAAATGCGGGGCTTTCAAAGTGGAGATTTTCTAACGTCCAAAGTTGACCTCAGAACTCAAAATGTACTGAAAGGCTGATCCTGAAACTTGATCAATTATTTAAATTATATCCTGTACTTGAACAACAAATACTAAAATTAGATAAATATTGTAAGGAAACGAAATTATTTAATTTTTAATGAGCTTCAGTATTTTTAACAGAACTTCACAATGATGTCAATAGATGGCGCCGCGAGGTCTCAGTTTGGGGCGAACCACTGGTTATTTATACTATCTAGGTAGGAAGAAAAACTACTGCAGTAGCCGACATAGCTCGACGGAATACGAAGCTGAAATGCATCGACCATAGGTTGTATGGTCGATGCTGAAATGGCAATGGGCACAGTCGTAGTTTGAAGAACCGATAGGCGTTGGGGTGTCCCAAGGTGATGGAATGGCGTACCCGCACGCAATGGCGTGGGATAATATACGAGAGGCGCGGCGGCGGCGGAAGTGTGGAGGCGGTATGGCCTCGGAGTAAGCGGCCTCTGCATACTTGGCGTACAGTCGCTTTTGTATGAATTTTGTATGGAATATGAAAGAAGTCTCTTGTATATGGCCCCGCGCCTAAAGGCAGCGTTCACAGAACGGTGAACTATGCTGGTGAAATTTTACGCTGATCCATCACTTTGGTCAGTAATTCTGATGAACACGTTGATTTCGATTGATCGTTTAAGAATTCAATGACATTAGCGTCAAAGTAAAATAAACGATAAAGTCACAAATTCAGTAGGTACAACCAATGATCTATATTCATATTAATATTATAAATGCGAAAGTTTGGATGGATGGATAGATGTTTGTATATATGTATGGATGGAACGCCTGAACGGCTGAATGGATCTGGATGAAATTTGGCACAGAGATAGTTTATAGTCTAGAATAACACATAAGCAACTTTTTATCCCGCGGGAACCAAAAAAACTCAATCCACGTATACAGTCGCGGGCATCAGCTATTCTTTTACCTATATATTACAGTACTCGTACAACCGATTTCAAATTTCCGAGTTGAGCGCTGGATATGAATGTGTCACCGTCAAATTGTAAAAACCGATTGTAATCTAACGCTTTTTATGTCGTTAGATTCTAAACTGTCGAAATATTGTGAACTGTAACAACTGCTTATTTTTCGGTACCTAGATTGTAATCTGTTAGGTATATTAACCCGGTAGAACCTGTGGCCTGTGGCCGGGCACTACCTGATTGTTTATGTCGAACCCTAATTTAACCTACAAGAAAGAGACAATATAGGTAGTTACAATGAATATTTCAAAAATTGACACTCAGCACATTGAACTGTTTACAATCTGTCGACAGTTTACAATCTATCGAGTTAAAAAGCGTTAGATTGCAATCTGACGTTTTTCACAATCTTACGGTGACAAATGCACACCTGCAGTCCGCGCACGAGCTCGAATCGGGAATCGGGGTCTGAAGAAGCGACGTCTGTACGCCACCCCCGATCGTCGCTCCATATCCAGCTCACTCCCAGCACTAGTTTCGAGCTTGACGCGTGTAATTTTGCGATAGCAGTATTGTTTTGTACTTTAAACAACTCTAGGTCATTATTTTAACATTCCATTTCCTCGGAGCTCGCGCGCGGACAAATTGAGACTTGCGATACTGGCGTGTGGAACTCAGAGTGGATTTCTACTTACTATTCCCAAAATTGCGAAAATTGCAACACCCGTTTTCAGGTTAGGTACTATGAAATAGAACTGTTCGGTTTGCATCATTCTGTAAAATTTGCTTGAGCATAGAATTTCCTCTAAAAATATACAAGTAGTAGGTACCTAGTACAAAGCCATAGGTAAATACTTATTGTTTTGTCATATCTCATACTATTTTTGAGTTATTTTTGAGTGACTTGTAACCACAGATGAAAATATAAAGAAGCATAGCGAATTATTTATCTGTGTATTCAAGCGAGTTAGTATGGAGTGTAGAAGATAAGGAGTAACATCTCTGTATATCCGTCCGTCGAAATCACTGGTCGAAATCACGTCGAAATGCACCACATTGGGGGCGCCACATTAGCATCAAGGTAAATTTAAAAGGAAGCGCCAAATATTATTAGATTAGGTTTGAGAAATAAACAAGGAAAGAAAACATTCATCATTATTTTGTACAACGTTAATTTTCAATAATAATTAACTATTTTAGTCGAATTCAATACCATATCTACCCTTTGTTACACCAGTGCCACTGTGGAAGGTTTTTGAACTGTTATTTTCAGCAACCACTGGACACTTTTTCAACTTTTCTACCATAAGAGATGTTACTCCTTACCTCTACACTCCATACGAGTTAGGAACCTATCTATGATAAATCCCCCGGATTGGAACCGGGATTCGATTTCCGGTCACGCACCTCTAACTAGGTACAAGTCCCAACCTTTGTCCCAACAACAACAACACCAACAACTCAGGGTCGGTGGCCAAAATCTACTAGTGACGTCGCTGTCACCGGGTCAGATAAGTTTGTGGGAATGTGAGTTTTTTAAGCCGTTAAGAAACTTGCATGTCTGAGGGGTCCCGGTCGGATTTTAGACCCATAAATATATAGGTAATATGGACGCTGGAAGCAAGGAGGTTGTATAGTTTGCCCCGTAAGCGGTTCACATCAGGAACGAGCAACAGCATTTCATCCGTGACTTATCTTGAACTGTCAGCTTAAAAAGGAAAAATCAAGGAAGAAAACCATTACTTATCACTAAAAGCACCATTAAAATTTACTTCACTCTTGTGTTTAAGAATAGTTTATAGTCTAAATTTAGACTGTCACTGTAACTGAAATAAACGACTTCTGCTGAGAAATTCTCCTAGTAGTTATGTAGGTGTCTGCCAATTCGCAGTTCGCCGGCGTTGTGGACATTGACCTAACTCTTTTCATTCAGAGAGACGATCCGTTCTCAGTTTTTTTTTGTATGAAAGGGCCCATCTAGTGCCTAGGTACATATACATATATTATATCGATGGTTTAAACACTGTTTTTGAAACTGTTATAAAACAGAAACACTTATAACAGAAACAGAAACAATTCTGTAACCCAATCAATCTGTAACCGATTATTTCTGTTAATAAATGTTTTTTATCTGTAACCCTAATAACTAACTAGGTACATGCCCTAAACAAACTGCATGGTGTGACAACGCGATACTTAATGACACAACATTGGCCATGTTTTTCTTAAAACAATTGCTACCATCGGTGCTTTCACCTTAGGTTCAACTTTGAATACGCGTCAACAGTAAATTTGGAAACGTCGTTATTTCGGTTACACTTTAAAACACTTTTATTTCTGGTACAGATTCGTTTCTGTTACAGAAATAAAAGTGTTTCGCCCGGGTTAACAGAATTATAAAAACACATTCAAAAGGGCTACAGCTTCGATTCTGTTACACTTTCATTCTGTATACATTTTTGTAACCTTTATGAATATGTTGTTCAGTCCCTGGTAGTGCGCAAGACCTTTTTGAAATTGTTCCTCCTTCACCTTTCTACTATCGTACTGCAGGGCGTCCGTAGCCTACATAGTCTATATTCCACAGACGTGTAGCGTAGGTACGAAGCGATTTGCTTCCTCGTTTCTTATTCGAACCGTTGGGTATGGAATGCCCTGCCGGCTTCCGTTTTCCCCTCCTAGCTAGTCTTCTATAATATGAGTAGGTACACCCACCTGAGGGATTATTTTCAGGACTTCGCTCTCTTTATGTGTAATCCAGAATCCACTTTATGACAAAGGTGTAACCAAATCGCCTGCCCCATAACTTTGCGTTCACCGATCCGGTTATAAAGCGAGGATTATTGTATTCCTATTTATGACAAGGTGATTTCAACCTTATATGATCTTTTCGTGAGAAATGAGGAGATCAGTAGAAGAAATAGACCTAACAGACATAGACCTGTGGGGTTTATTAAATACTCATTTATACTTTTGCCAATCTATACCTAAAAATGTTGAAAATGTTGTTTAAAATTACCTATGTTCGGTTTGTTTATACCTATTGTCATTTTTGTATATATACCTTTTTAGAAAAACAGTCTTTTGGTTTGTCTTGCAATAAATTTTACTTTTAGTCAATGATATTTATTTTATATAATATATTTATTTTATATTTATTTTTTATATTTGTGCCGCCAAGCGATTTAGCGTTCCGGTACGATGCCGTGTAGAAACCGAAGGGGTGTGGGTTTAATATAACTGCCATGCCCCTAACAGGTTAGCCCGCTACCATCTTAGACTGCATCATCACTTACCATCAGGTGTGATCGCAGTCAAGGGCTAGCTTGTAGTGCATAAAAAAAAAAAAAAAATATATTTATGTTATAAGCAGGTTGAAGAAAGTGGCAGTGGGAAGGGCACATACCTACTTAGTTTGAAGAACTGATAGACGTTTGTGCCCTTACGTGGCCAACGTGGATTGGCGACCTGCACTTCAAAGCGTAGCACATCAACGAGTAGCAGGGAGCCGCTGGATTCAGCCGGTGTAAGACCGCGGCTTGTGGAAATAATTATATATAAAAAAGTGTGTGTGCAATTCACACGCGGCAGAAGTGAAACTTCAGAAAATAGCCTACGAGATAACGAGATAAATATAACTTTCTACTATTCTATCTCATTCTCTCGCAGGTTAAATCCTATAATGAATATGTTTGTCTCTTTTTGGTGTCGCTTTTTAGTTTCGTTTATCGTTTCATGGAATTTTCAAATCACAACGATTCTAAAGAATTCTAAAGAATAAAGAAGATTTCCTTTCAATAAAATATATATTTATTGGCAACAAGGTTTACAGTCATTTTTAAATTTAGTCTCCACACTAGGAAACCTCTAGCGCGGAGACCACATCCTTTCTCCAAATCCCTTCAAGAGACTTATGTTGGACGTCTATTGAAGATGACCACGACGATGATTTAGTTAATCCCGTAGTAGGCGGTTGGATAAGCAGACACAGTTAAAAAAGAATTTGTGGTTGAGATATTCAGATATTCGGCATTGTAGCACACATCACACTTAGGGAGACGCTAAAGCAAAAGGAAATAATTTATATAACTAACTAGGTGCGACCTCGTCCGCGTGGATTTCGATTTGTGCGAGAACTCCTTAATTTTCCGGAATAAAGAGTATCCTGTATGTCCTTTCCTGTCCTTTGCATTTATTAATAGTATACCTTAGTATGGATATAGTAAAAGCAGATCGGAATTAAGTAGCAAAGCAGAGAGTGAGTGAAGCATTACTCTCTGACAAGCGTCAACATTTTTTTTTCAGAAACTATTGTTAAAGATTTCCAGCCTGATTTCAGATTCTTGATTAGGTATTCATCATTCAATAAGGTCCCAGAGGCTGCGCTCCCAGTCCCCCACCGCCACCAAACCAAAGCACTGGACCATAACGGGAGTGATGGCACTCGGGGGAATCGCGTATTAAATCGTTGTCGACGAAATTTTAAACCACGGCTTCATGTGATTTAACGAGCTTTTGTGTGCTAAAAGGATTATTTATTTCGCTCTTTCGAGATAACATGCCTGTTTATTAAATGAGGACGGCAAATAGACAGATTCCAAATATATTTTTAATATTTCACGAGATGATGCGACTTCGTCCGCGTGGATTAAGGTTTTTTGGTTTCCGCGGGGACTCAAAATGTCGGCCAAAATACTTTAGTACGTAGCTATGTTTCGCAAAGCGGATCTTATGCTAAGCGTCAACTTGTCCGCATCATACGCATCGCATCAAACGGATCGTAGTATTATTTGTAAAGAAAGTCACACAAGTGCGTCCACTTATCCGCACCGTACGGATTGCTCGAATCTGCTCATCGGCAATGCCGACGCCGATGCTGCTGAGAGGCAACTTTTGCGATGCGTGCCGATGACGTCATGACAGACGATGCGGACATCGTCTGTCATTTGCATTTGACGATCGTCCTGTCCACATGCATTATGAACGTCCGCTCACTACGAAAATCCGAATGAAGTGTCGTCGGCAAACCGATTGCTTCGTAGTTGCGTTGATATTACTATGTAAAGCTAGCGATCATTATTATTATTGTATTCTTTATAGCACACAAATACACAAGAAACATAATATACCTAAACACATAAATCTTACTAATAATAAATAAAATGCGAAAGTTTGGATGGATGTATGGATGTTTGTTTCTCAATCACGCCCCAACGGCGGAACGGATCTGGCTGAAATTTGGCACAGAGATAGATTATAGTCTAGAATAGCACATATAAGGCTACTTTTTATCCCGGAAAATTAAAGATTTTCTGTGGAAACTGAAAAACCTCAATTCAAGTCATTAGCAAGTACTACATAAATCAACGGTACGGTGTCAAAAAAGACAAACCAAGGCCCATACTTGTGCGGTTTACTACTTTGAAACTGAAAAATTTAGTGTGGACTTCGAAAACAAGTCTTAAAGGTAGCGGCTTTACAATTACTGAGTTTCTGACGAAGCCAAGGCAAGAATTGTTTGTCGCTGCGCGAAAGCACTTTGGCATGAAGAACTGTTGGACAGCGGACGGAGCCGTGGTTATTGCGCTGCCAGATAAAAGCCGCAAAAAAGTCATTATCTCCTCAGAACTCCAGGTCTTGATAGATAAATTTCCGCAGGCTAGCGGTGCTCAGGATCAGAAGCCCGCCAGATCTCGTCGAGTGGTTAAGGCATCTGCATCGGATAAATAGTTCAATCTTAGTTTTAGTCGGTACCTACTCAGCTGCTCAGTGTTTCATACATAGCACTTTAAGTCTATTTTCCCTTGTAGAGTGCAGTGTAGTTGTCTATATAGGTAACTATGTATTTTACACACATGATCTGATTTCTTTTGCAAAATTAAAGCCGGTATTTTTATAAATAATTACGTAAACAAAGACTTGTCACGGTATTTGCTTGTCACCACTTGTCACTTAATGCCTAATTGTCAAACATGACACTTGACATTGAGTTGACAATGACATAAGATATTATGGACAACTGTTCTGCGTTTTTGTCTTTGCTCATGTTTAACCATAGACTTGTATAATAATATACCTAGTTGTGTTAGGTAAGTGTAAAATATCGTATTTAATAATTAATTTAAATTTTTAGCATTAATATTTTGTAGTTGTTACATTGTTACTTGTATACAATAGCATTTTCTGCCAGATAATGTGGGAATGGTTGAAATAATATCAATACTGATATTTAAGCGTTATTATAATTATATTTTATTTGTGTATATCATTGATATAGTATTATATAAATATATTATTTTATTATTATATTATTTTTATGTCTGATAATAATCCGAACAACAATAATGATATTGATTTCTTTTCATGCTCTTCGTCTGACGATTTCCGTAGTGCATGCAGTAGCACAGTTTCTCTTGACAGCATTGAATCCCTTGATGCAGAACTCAAAACTATATTTGTTAATAACTCTAATTGTCTTAATTTAGTACACATAAATGCTCAAAGCATTCCGGCTCACTATTCCGATCTTCTCGCATCCTTTAGCAACGTGCATGTTGATGGTATTCTGGTATCAGAGTCCTGGTTAAAACCTTCTCTTCCCTCTTCTCTCTATAATCTCCCTGGTTTTACGCTGATTCGCAACGACCGAACTGATAAGGGTGGCGGGGGCGTTTGCATTTACCTTAGAGACAACCTTACTTTTAATATACTAAGACAGTCTCCCAGCTCGTACTCTGGTAACCTAGAATACCTTTTTCTTGAAATTTCAACACGCCATACTAAACTTCTACTTGGTGTTGCGTACAGCCCTTCTCTTACTATCAACTACTTCAACACCTTTGAATCACTTCTCGAAGACCTTTCTCCGTTGTATGACCACATAATTGTTATGGGGGATCTAAATACTTGTCTCATTAAAAATAACTCGAGGTCCCATAAATTGAAATCTTTAGTTTCCTCATTTAACCTTTCTCTTCTGCCGCTGTCTGCGACCCATTTCTCCCCCAACTCTGACCCTTCTCTTTTGGATCTTATTATAGTTTCCAAAACAGATAAAGTTCTTACTCATGGTCAGCTAAATGCTCCTTTTTCTTACCATGACCTTATTTTCATACGCTATAATTTAGCGATACCTAGGCGAAAAGGTAAAACTATTCTGCGGCGTAATCTGAAGCACATAAACATTGAAGCTCTTCATAAGGATGTTTTTGCTCATAATTGGACCCCACTTTTTGCTGCCTCTACTGTTGATGACAAGGTTGGAATTTTGAATTCGACCCTTACTGACTTATTTGACTCACATGCTCCTGCCCGTCCTGTAAGGGTTAAGTACCTGCCTGCTCCTTGGCTTACCTCTGACATAAAATCATACATGGCAAAACGCAATAAAGCTAAGAAGTTGTGTAAAAAGAATCCAACCGAGGAAAATGTTGCTAACTATAAACGACTGCGAAATCGCTGCAATAAGATGTGTAGGGATGCTAAACGCCGTTATATACATTCTTCAATTGAGCGCTTCACTCCTGGTCAGACTTGGAGTTTTTTGAAATCACTGGGTGTGGGTAATTCTCCTCAATCTCTTAGTCAGTCACTTGATTTAAACTCTCTAAACATGCATTTCTCGTTACCTCCGGTTAGAATCGCAGATAGTAAGAAAAAATCGTTGCTTTTAAAATTAAATAGTGATGCCCCACCTACTTGTGATCCTTTTATCTTCAACCAGATCTCTGAGGAGGATGTTAAGAAAGGTATCCTTTCCATTTCCTCCAAAGCAGTGGGTTATGATGGTATTAGCCGCGATATGCTCTTACTAATTATTGATTACTTAACACCTGTCATTGCTCATATTCTCAATTTTTCCTTAACAACCAGCACATTTCCAACGTCATGGAAAATGGCTAATGTCATTCCTTTACCCAAAACAACAAACCCGACTTCATTCTCACAATTCCGTCCTATTTCCATTCTACCCATTCTCTCCAAATTATTAGAAAACTCTGTCTGCAAGCAAATCTCTCTTTATCTCTCACGCAACAATCTCCTAAGTCCTTTTCAGTCTGGTTTCCGTCCTTCTCATAGTACTACGACTGCATTGCTCAAAGTAACTGATGATATCCGGTTTGCTATGGATAACAAGGAGCTTACTGTTCTCGTGCTGCTTGATTTCAGTAATGCTTTTAACTCAGTTGACTTTGATGTAATGCTTGCTATCCTCCGTTCTCTTAACATTTCTCCTCCTGTGGTGAATTGGTTTAAGTCTTATCTTCAGGGTCGACGGCAGAGAATCAGGACTGACGAAGATTCTTCGGATTGGGCTGATCTCTCTGCTGGCGTTCCTCAAGGCGGTGTACTATCTCCATTACTGTTTTCCATTTTTATTAATGAAATTTCCAAAGCAATTTCTTGTCACTACCATCTTTATGCAGACGATCTGCAGCTTTATAGGCACGCAGCGTTGGCCAACCTTGCTGATGCCGTAGAGGCGGTAAACGCTGATCTAGCTCATATCAAGACATGGGCTGATTCGTTTGGTTTGCTTGTTAACCCTAAAAAATCTCAAGCGCTTATAATCGGCAGCAGCCGAATGCGCTGCAAGGTTGACTTCAAAACTTTACCTGGCTTATACTATGATGGTACAGCTATACCCTTTTCCGAAAAAGCTAAAAATCTGGGTTTATTTTTTGACAATAATCTTTCATGGTCTGCTCATATCAATGAGGTGAGTAGGCGTTTGAACTATTCCATTCACTCTCTTCGCAGACTTCAAAATTTTTTACCTTTTCGCACTAAAATTATGTTAGCACAATCTCTTCTCCTACCCCTCATCGACTATGCCGACGTTTGCTATTTGGATGCAACAGAGGAGCTACTCGACAAATTAGATCGGCTTCAGAATTTGTGCATCCGTTTTATCTATGGATTGCGCAAATTCGACCATGTTTCAGAATTCCGTCGAAAACTGAAGTGGCTCCCTATTCGCCTTCGCCGGAATGTTCATATTCTAACACTACTATTTAAAATATTAAAGTTTTCTTCCCCACCTTATTTACATGAGCATTTCCAGGATGCTCCTCCCCGAACAAGACCTCTGCGCACCTGTGTCATGATAAAGTCACTCGAAGTACCCCCATGGAACACCATATTTTACGCCAAGTCGTATGCGGTGGTAGCAGCGCGTCTCTGGAATTCCCTTCCAGGGAATATCCGTGAGAGTCCATCCGTGGGTGCTTTTAAATCTAGACTGAAGCAGCATTATCTTTCTTCTATATATGATTAGCTTTTATATTTTCAATATTATTTTATTTTTATATATTTATGATTGTATAATATGTATAATATACTGTTATGTATGTATACTTACTAGTATTTTATTTTGTATGTATGTTATTAATTTGTGTATTTCACGTATATATTAATATTGAGCTATATATAGTATATATATTAATATTATATGTATATGTTTATGACAATTATCATAAGTCTTATTAAAAGTTTTTACTTTAGTTTATAAGTACCTACTCAGTTTTATCTATTTTTCTCCATTCTCACATTCTAGGGCTGCTGGAAGAAATCTCTTCTAGAGATAAGTTGTCCTTGTACATGTCCTTTAAATTTTTATGTTTAGTTTTTAAGTTTGGTACTAAATATATAAATAAAATAAAATAAAAAATAAAATTAGCTTAATCTAATAGTAGAGCGTGCAAAGGGGGCCTTATCGCAAAAGCGATCTAATCCAGATAACCTTTGGTTATAGGAATTGCGAAATCACAGGTTTTGTGGCAAGAAATTTAGGTCCTACAATTTAAATTTATTTTATTTTATTTATTATTTATTTATTTATTATTTATTTATTTATTTATTTATTTCACCCAACTTAATTTAAAGCAAGCGATGTTGCAGAATAAAATAAAAAAGTAGTTAAGCAGGTAGGTAGGTAAAACCAGGATCGTAGCTTACTGGGAATAAAGGTCACCGCGTAGTTACCTCGCACATTTATAGTTATTGGTGGAAAGGTGTCTACCCTTAGCTGGGATAAGTCTTTCAAATTCAATCTCCGTCTATCAAAAGTCCAAAGATAAGCAATTAGACGCAACTTTTCCAAGTTCCCTACTTGTTCGTATAGCAGCGGTCTAATTAACTGTTGGTGAATATTATACTTACTGAACTTTAACTTTCCAAACGTGGTTGAGGCTTTTAAAGCGTATAAGGCGTATAAATACAAAGGAAGTGCGAAATAACAACACCAACATATTAAATTAACTTATTTTATACCTAGAAGCTTTATGCTAACTGTTTTAGACAAAAGCATGAGCCGGTCGATTACCGTGAAACAAGAGGATGTCCGCGTGGATTAAGGTTTTTGAAAAATCCCTTGGAACCAACGACCTCAATTTACATAGACGGGCGCCATCTAGTCTGAAAAGCGGGACAGCGCTATAGCGGGGACAAGGACAGGCTTATACAGGTGAGAGGCATGCACCACAAGTCGGATGCCAAACTTTTTTCTATGGAAGGGTCCATCTAGTATCTACATATAATATATCGAAGCTTGTTACTCTTTAATCCTTTCCATCTGGATCATTGGATGTAACGTATGTACTTTCCTACGGCGCTGGTTGACTGAAAAAAAAATAGCGCGACGGCATGGTCCTCTCAATTAATTATGTCCCAAAATTCATCAAAATCACTCCAGCTTTTTAAAATCTCTGAGATTCCTTGTTCTTACGTCCATAAAGTCGTTATTTTATAACTGTTTACAATCACTAGGAAATAAAATATCACTGAAACAGAAAGAAAATGTTAGCACTGAACTAGTTACTCAAGGTGATGTGTATTGATAAGAGTTTTTGATTGCCGCGCGAACTCTTTTATTTTCTGAAATAAAATGTAATGAGTTAATTTTTTAAGTCATCTTCATCCAAACAGCCAAATCAGCCCCCCGATTACGATGACGATTACGAGTAAGGTAATCGTAATCGATTGTCAGACAACCACCACCACCACTACAGCCTTTTAACGTCTCAGTGCTGGCCTGCACTCTCATAGGAGAGAGGGAATTAGAGCTTAGACCTACCACGCTGCTCCAATGCGGGTTGGTGGGCTTTAACGACTATTATCATGTTAGTGATAATAACCGGGACCGACTGCTTAATGTGCTCTCCGAGGCACGGGCATAATTTCATTCATCATCATTCTCAACCGATAGAAGTCCACTGCTGGACATAGGCCTTGCAAGGATTTCCACACGCCTCGGTCTTGCGCCGCCTGGATCCAGCGGCTCCCTGCGACTCGCCTGATGTCGTCTGTCCAGCGAGTAGGGGGTCTGCCAACGCTGCCCTTTCCCGTGCGTGGTCGCCACTCCAGCACTTTGGGACCCCAACGTCTATCGGTTCTTCTAACTATGTGCCCCGCCCATTGCCACTTCAGCTTCGCAACACGTCGAGCAATGTCGGTTACTTTAGTTCTTCTGTGGATCTCCTCATTTCTGATTTGATCGCGCAAGGAAACCCCGATCATTGCTCTCTCCATCGCCCGCTGAGTGACCCTGAGCTTTCTTATGAATTTCTTATGCACTACATCAGCTAGTAAAAATTACTTACAAAAATTCCATGTTAACAGTAATATCACCCGCACAACAGGTCTGAATATTTTGCCTTCTGTTTTGAGTATATTCAGCACAAACGCAATGATATTCACAGCAATAGACAAGCAGTTGAATATGAAGCCGTACCATACGAAAGCATGTATGATATCGAACTTATTCTGTAAAGAAACAGATCCAATTATGCTAACAAAATTATCTCAACAAAAGTTAATAACCGTGCCAGCTAAGAACAAATATGGTGAGCGCACTAGTGCATACATGATCCCTCGCTTAATAAATAGTATCGATAATAAATTTAAAATAGAATTAACTAAAAATAATTTAAAATATAAGTTAAAATCGTATTTTTTAAGTAAATTGTAGGTAGTTTAGTTTTAGTTTCCTTTGTATTTTTAGTATTTAGCTAGCTATAAATAGTTAAAATTATGATATGTTGACGGAAGAGCACGCAATTTAAACCTTCGTGGTTTTTCGTTGTGCTACCCAACAAAGCTGTATCGATTTTTATATTGATAATTAAAAAAAAAAACAAATAAAATTAATATGGACCCTAAAATGATCCTGAAATACTTCAGATGGTTTATATTTTATGCCTGCCTCGTTGGTCTAGTGGTTGGCATGTTCGACTACGGCCGACGAGGTCCCGGGTTCGAGTCCCGGGTCGGGCCATAATTAAGTACCTATTGGGTTTTTCTGACTAGAAATTCTCAGTACTAGCCCGGAGTTAGGAAATTGGCGGTGCTTCACCCCCGTGTCTCGGAGAGCACGTTAGGCCGTCGGTCCCTGTTATTATCACTAACATGATAATAGTCGTTAAAGCCCGCCGACCCGCATTGGAGCAGCGTGGTGGGTGTAAGCTCTATTCTATTATATTCTCCACGGCCGAAGCCTCCCACCAGGCCAGACCAGGGAAAATTCAGAAATTATAAATTCGCAAATTGACCCTGCCGGGGATCGAACCCAGGACCTCCGCACGTTAAGGCAACTGCGCTACACACAGCGTCACGGAGGTCGTGCTTGCGCTAGACTTAAGAGTATAGCTATAAGATGAGCCTGGACCAATTTTTTCGGGCTATGCCATAAGTGATATAAGTTCATTCCTGCGCCTCTTTTGCTTGAGGCGTTTTTATTAGTGACTTACATCGTTGAGGTGCAAGGTTGATCTACCTTTTTATTGGTAGGTATACTTGTCTATGTGTGGCGCAATTTGGAAATAAATGTTTTTCTTTCTTTCTTTTCTTTCTATATTCTAATTAGATAATTTTTAACATATTTTATTTACTTCCTGAAACCCGCGATTTTATGATTTTGATTTTTAAAAATCTCGGGGCAACTCTTAATTTTCTTTTTCGTAGCCTGTGTTCAAAAAAATACATCGATCAGTTGCCAAGTTGCGGCGTGATTGATGGACAAACCAACATATGAACACACTTTCGCATTTATGATATTGGTAGGCAGATAATTGTAATTTTTTTGAAAGGTGTACTCGATATTGCTAAAGGTCTAGCTCGACTTGAGCTGCACGGAGCGGGGCGGCACTTAGAGGCAAACATTACTTGAGTCAGTTTGTACAGAGCCGCGTCGAATAAATGGGTCCAGCTCTATACAACCTCATACAAAGAATTTACTTTCTTGCCGCGCCGCGCCTCTATAATGGGGCTAGACCTTTATCAATAGGGTATCCGGAATTCTAAACTCACCATTATAATACCGAGGAAGAGAACCCCTGTCGCCAGGAGCAGACCCGTAGCACTTAACATGTATGCGAGCTTGCTGTAGTAGAGCAAAGAGCTCTGCTTAACCGGTATGATACTCGACATCACTTTGTCCGCTGTTATCATCTGGAGAAGGGCCCAGAGCTAAAAATTACGTTAACTTAGGACCATCTTTTCAAACGATTTTGATGAAATTTGATACAGAGGTAGGTTACATGCCGAGGGAGGACATTTGCTAATATTAATCCCGAAAACATAAGGAGCTCCCCCGCGAATTCAAAGAAACTTAATCCACGGGGACGAAGTTCCGGGCATCATTTTGTTAATTATAAAGAACCTCACCTGAAGCCGCTATTCTTACCATGAAAATAATCCCAATGACAATAACCGCCGGCTTCAGATGGATGCATCTGCAGCATTTGGCTTTGTACCCCAAACTGTCCACAGGCGTACGTCTTTTGGGTTCTATTGTGTATGCGTCGAAAGAACCTGAGGCGAGAGGGCATGCGCAGCACGTGAAGCTGTAGAGCCAAAGAGAAGTTAAGAGCGATTCATTATCATCAGCGTTCCGGTACTATGCCGTGTAGAAACTAGAAACCAACTAGGGGTATGCGTTTTATATAACTGCCATACCCATAACAAAGTTAGCCCACTACCATCTTAGACTGCATCATCATTTACCATCAGGTGAGATCGAGGTCGGGCTAACTTGTAGTGGAATAAAAAAATGTCTATGAAACGGTACGCTTTATAGTATGGAGACCCCTGCATTAAATCCTCAGTCGTTGGCACTTGGCAGGGTTTAAGTATCGTATGAACCACAAATATAAAAAGATACAAAAAAACCGGAAGTTAGGTTTTTATACTAAAAACTTATCAAACGATATTGAAACCGATTATTTATCAGAACAAAACTGCGTTTACGCGATAATGCCATGCTTTAACAATTGGGTATAGCATAATAATACATCACCTACTTATATAAATACGTACGTTTAACTCATGATACTTTATCATACTGTAAAGTTTCGTCGTCTGAGGAATTATTGTTGGGGCCCACTACCTTCCTTGTCTATTATTAACGTGCGGATGTCCCAGGCTTGATCCCCGGCAGGGTCAATTTGGGAATTAATAATTTCTGAATTTTCCCTGGTTTGGCCTGGTGGGAGGCTTCGGCCGTCGCCGTGCCAAAAGATCTAGCGTTTCGGTTTAACTTGCATTGTATTGGATAAAAAAGAATTGACGACCTCCTGGCGCAAGGATGAGTGCTGTGGGTTGTCCCGGTTTCGATCCTCGGCAAAGAGGTGTTCCTAGAACTCTCAGACGTGCAGCTGTCTCTGAGATAAGCAAGTGATCATAGAATATATCTCCGAAAAGTAGTGTTTCTTTACTTTTCGGAGTTATATTAAACGAAAACCTTTGTGCTCGAATAGCTGAAGAGTAATATTAGGTAATTAATAATTAATACCAGTTCAGTGGCTAGAAATAATTTTTTTTCTATTTACATTTATCATTTTATAATGCCATGCCTATTTAATTAAGGGATGAGTGGCCTAGTTGCGACAACGCATATCAATCGATGGCGATTGACCCAAGTCGGTAACTGGATGGGTGAAGTCTGAATTTGGCCTTTTCGTTTCCCCCGTGCCTTGGAGAGCACGTTAAGCCGTCGTCGGTTCCGGTTATTATCACTAAAATTTAATATCGTCAGTAAGTAACCTAATACTTTAAATAGTACTTAGGTACTCTTAGTCGAGTTATGCGGAAGGACCTGGGAATCCACCGCATTATTATCCCAAGAAAATCCCTGCTATTATGTGATTAATGGAATGGCGTCACGACCCTCAGCAATGAGGAATACTACGCAGAGAGAGAGAGAAAGAGAGACCCTATTTGATAAATTCATCGATGTTAAGGTCAATTTAACATAATATGTTCATCGTTATATGATGGCATGACGACTTTAAAAAAAAGCTTACAATTTATATAAACACATCCTTTCGTTCTCATCGTATTACTGTTCTGGATGTATTTGAGTAAATACAAAATTAAAAAACATTAAAAATCTTCGATTTGGATTGTTTGTATTAAATCTGATTTGTTTACATAAATAATTTTGACACCGAATTGACGAAAATTTAAGCATATAGGTAAACTGTGGCTAGAGGCCAAGTAACCTCTTTCAAAAAGTTTCATTTGACAATTTTTGACGACCTCCGTGGCGCAGTGTGTAGCACTGTTGCCTTAACGTACGGAGGTCCTGGGTTCATCCCCAGCAGGGTCAATTTGGGAATTTATAATTTCTGAATTTTCCCTGGTCTGGCGTGGTGGGAGGCTTCGGCCGCGGCTAGTTACCACTCTACCGGCAATGACGTGCCGCCAAGCGATTTAGCGTTCCGGTACGATGCCGTGTAGAAACCGAAGGGGTATGGGTTTAATAACTGCCATGCCCCTAACAGGTTAGCCCGCTACCATCTTAGACTGCATCATAACTTACCATCAGGTGAGGTCGTAGTCAAGAGCTAGCTTGTAGTGGATAAAAAAAAATTAAACTTAAAATAGTGACGAGTTTATAATCCAATAAATACACTCACTGATGCTTCGGACGAGTTTGTTTCATCCAAGAGCTAATAACCAAAAATTGAATAAGATAAAGATTTTGATACCAACTCAGTGATTCGTTTTGACAGGGGATCCATCAAAATAGAGAGTGTTGAGATTTCTTTGCATCTCGGGGAAGGACATTCGCGCGAGAATAAAAAAACTCAAACCACGCGGACGAAGTCGCAGTCATCAGCTAGTATGACGATAAGTCTTGTTTTGACTCTACCACCGTTGCGGAAAATAGATCAAATAAAAATCTTAAAATCATATCATACTAATCTTACTTATAATATTATAAATGCGAAAGTTTGGATGTATGGATGTCGGTATGGATGTATGGATGGATGTTTGTTACTCAATCACGCCCCAACGGCTGAACGGATCTGGGTGAAATTTGGCACAGATATAGATTATAGTCTGGAATAACACATAGGCTACTTTTTATCCCGGAAAATTAAAGAGTTCCCGCGGGAACCACAAAACGTCGATCCACGCGTACGAAGTCGCGGGCATCAGCTAGTATTATTATAAATGCGAAAGTGTTTGTTTGGTTGTTTGGTTTATTGGTTTGTTTGTAACGGAGCAACGGATCGACGTTTTTTGGCACGGGAATAGTTGAGGACCTATAGAGTGACATAGGCTACTTTTTATTCCGAAAAATTAAGGAGTTCCACGGGAATCAAAAAAACCTAAATCACGCGGACGAAGTCGTGGGCATCAATTAGTCAACAATAATATTGATCGATACGTTCATCATTAAATTCGGTACAAGTGCACTCAACATGTTCGAGCGGTTTGGAGTAAAATATTCAGAGTGGTTGCTTTATTGAGTACCTATGTACTATCGCTACGGGCAGAAGAGCGCTGTATTAATCAAAATATTTGCTATTAAATATTGAGAATTTGGGTTAAGTAGTATCCTAGGCTGGTATACAACCCATGAAATACCGTAACACCGATTATTTTTATGAAATTAGGTAAAGTGATAGATTTTATCCCGGAAAATTGAGAAGTTCCCTTGGAAATCGAAAAACTTAGTCCATGCGAACGAATTCGCGGGCATCATCATAGTACAATAATATAAAAATACTAGATAATGGGGCTGATTCTGTATAACACAATCTCTAAACTAAACTAAAATGGCCGCTTTAAATCTAGTTCTGTCCCTTTCCGTAGGAAGTATTATGAAAGGGTTAGCAATATTTGTAATGCTCTAATTTTAGTTTAGTTTAGAGATTGTGCACTACAGAATCAGCCCCAGTGACCGTGACTTCGTCTGCGTGGGCTAAAGTTTTTGATTCCCGCGCGAACTCTTTAATTTTCCGCTATAAAAAGTTTTTGTTATAACCGGGATACAAGCTATCCCTATAACTAATTTCATCAAAATCGGTTGAGTAGTTGGGCCGTGAAAGCGTAGCAGACAGTCAGACACACTTTTGCATTTATAATATTAGTATGGATGTATAAAGATCTAAAATACTTCAATTTGGTTCAAGTTCTGAATTCAAAATTATTACACTCACTCTTTGAACACCAATATCATCATCATACTAATATTATAAATGTGAAAGTGTGTTTGTTTGTTGGTTTGTCCTTCAATCACGCTGCAACGGAGCAACGGATCATCGTGATTTTTGGCATGGGTATAGTTGAGGACATGGGGAGTGACACAGGCTTCTTTATATTCCGGAAAAATAAGGAGTTCCCGCGGGGATCAAAAAAACTTAAACCACGCGGACGAAGTCGCGGGCATCAGCTAATAGCTAATATTATATACGACTCAACAGGCGTTACATTAGGCGAGCGGCCTATTAAAAGTATGTTTCTAGCTTAACCGACAACGGGGAAGCGGGTGAATACCATTAAACCCAAATCACGGCTGTAATATAGACAGTTCACCGAGAGACTCCATAACTTGGCAGCAACTGCACTGCAGGTATTCGTTCATTATTTGTATATACTAGCATTTTGCACTGGGAGCACTGGGAGCACTGGGAGGCTTCGGCCGTGGCTAGTTACCACCCTACCGGCAAAGACGTGCCGCCAAGCAATTTAGCGTTCCGGTACGATGCCGTGTAGAAACCGAAGGGGTATGGGTTTAATATAACTGCCATGCCCCTAACAGGTTAGCCCGCTACCATCTTAGACTGCATCATCACTTACCATCAGGTGAGATCGCAGTCAAGGGCGAGCTTGTAGTGGATAAAAAAAAATGCTAGTATACAAATAATGAACGAATACCTGCAGTGCAGTTGCTGCCAAGTTATGGAGTCTCTCGGTGAACTGTCTATATTACAGCCGTGATTTGGGTTTAATGGTATTCACCCGCTTCCCCGTTGTCGGTTAACCCTCCAAACTTCGAGAATTTGAATAGTAAATTTGTCGAATGAATGAACAACGCGGGACGCCATTTGTACCGATTTTTCATATTTTGTTCATTAATGTTGTTGATTGAATGTATGTCTCTTGTTTAGTTATAACACTTTTATAGCTCAATCAACAATAAAGAATATTTCACATTAGCCATACTTACGAAAAAGGTAGCCGAGGTACGCCATAGTAAGCATCCTCACTCATGTGTCTGTCGCCCACATTAGCCTGCAGTTGAGAGGAAGGCCCCTAGTACTGCTCCGTGTTAAACTATAAGTGCGTACCTATAAGTCCACCGACCCGTGGGTCGTATCTAGTCAGACATTCGGCGCTTTGGGGCAGACGTGCTATAAATTTAAACGATTTACGAGTTTTTGCCACCCTTAAATGTGTAAGGGATTTCAATGAGGGTAAATAATTTATTAGACATTACATTAAAGTCAAAAAAATATCTATATACTTATAGTGAAACTGTAAATGGACGACTTCTGTCTTCTGTACATTAAATATAATTTAAAAACTAGCTGGCCCGACCCGGCTTCGCCTGGATGGATTAAAAAAAGTATGACGTTAGCTCTATGGTCTAAATCAATGGCCTACGGTGATTACTAGTTTCAATAGCACACGATTTGGTTTACTGTGAATACGGTTCGCAATCAAGCAATTGAACGCTCTTTGCCGGCGTTAAGGCTTTGTTCAGTCTAGCATTTCACGTACAATGATTGACACCAAGGACAAAGGCTGACAAATCAATTCCTAGTCGGGTATAGTAAGCTAACTACAATTTTAATGACAACAGTTTTTTTAAATCCACTAAGTTCAAGTTAAGAAACGAGTGGCCTAGTTGCGACAACGAATACTTATCAGTCGATTGCGATTATTAAGCAACGTTAAGCCAAGTCGGTAACTGGATGGGTGACCAAATTTGGCAGTCCGAATTTGACCTTTTCGTTTCCTCCGTACCTTGGAGGTTAAGTGCAGGTTAAGCCGTTGGGCCCGGGTATTATCACAACATCTGATAATAATCGTTAGAAACCCAGGAATTTAAATACTCTTAGTCGAGTCGTATGCGGAAGGACCTAGCAACCCACCGCATTATTATCCCAAGAAAACCCCTGCCATTATGTCATTAATGACAAGGGATCATGATCCTCAGAGGAATACGACGCAAAGAGATAATGCAAGTTACTTGTATCTATTGGCTGCCGTTTCATCTGGTGGTAAATTAGGATGCAGTTTAAGATGGTAGCAGGTTTACTACAAAATGACAGCTATATTAGAACCATCTAATCGGTTTCTACACGGCATCGTACCGGAACACTAATTCGCTTTGTGGCACATCTTTGACTGTAAGGTGGTAACTAGTCAAGGCCGCCTCTCACCAGGTCAGTCCAGAGAAAATTCAGAAATTAGGAATAAATTCCGAAATTGACACTGCTGGGGGTCGAACCCGGGACCTCACACTTATAAAACCACAGCGCCAGGTAGTTCGAGATCAAAATATGTATGGTTTACTGGTAGCTTTTCTCATACGTAGATGCTCTACGACTGTTACGCATAGCTACGACGCTTTGAATGATATTTTTGTTTTTATTTCTTACCAAAAATATACCTGGGAATCCAACTCCCAACCACTTGTCACTGACCACCAATACCGAACGTATGCACCACTAGGCTATCACTAATGTTCCATACATTACTGCATCACAAAACGTGTGTACATGCACCGTTTCAAACCTGCGCCGATCACAAGCTGCCGCAGCATGCCCAGTTTCATGCCAAGACTCGGCGTGACCGCGCGTCTGTGCGCCCCATTATCATATTCCGATATTCAAATACTGGGAAAACAGCGCGAAATACGAGTGCTTGTGGAAGTGACAGTTGTTCTTTTTTAAATGGAAGTGAGTTCTTTTCAAAGTAAACTTTGGAAGTGCATACGAACTCTTTATTTCGAAGTAAGTTTTTAAACTTTCTATTTCTTCCGTGAAACATCAAGTTTTTTTTCAGAATTTAAGTATTAAATAGTTATATCAGTTGATAATGATGATGATGTTGAATTATATTGTTTGCAATATTAATTTAATACAGTTTTCATTCATACAAATGTTTATAAATATACCTAACAAGTTTTCTATTCCATTTTATCAATTTAGGTAAGTACCTACTTTTTAAAAAATAAAGGTAGATTAAAAAAAGTAATAGACATTACAATATGATTTTCCATAATCCTGTAAAGCGTGTTTCTTAATTGAAATGCTATATTATGGAAATAGAAAATTAACTAATGAACTTGAAAATAAAAGTGTGTATGTGCAATTCACACACGGCAGAAGTGAAACTTCAGAAAAGTAGCCTACGAGAGAATGAGATAAATATAACTTGTATTCTGTCTCATTCTCTCGCAAGCTAAATCCTATTATGAAAATGTTGGTCTCTTTTTAGTGTCGCTTTTTCGTTACATCGAATTTTCAAATCACAACGATGCTAAAGAAGTTACACTTCAAAAAAATACGCGCCGAACCTCTTTTTTTTTTGGAATTCAGTTAAAAAGGGACACAGTATGGACAGACCGAGATACAGACGGAAACGAAATGAGTTTCATGTTTTACTACGCATCTTAAAAACTTGAAAGTAGTTACTAAATTACACGCTATAAAAAATGGAAGTTTATAAAATAGACATAATATTTTTGGCGTATTTTATAAAGTGCTCAGTGTTTCATTAAATTAGCTGACGCTATGAGCTATGACGTAAACGTAAATTACTTGAGACAAATTATAATTTATTGAATAAGTACTAGCCGATTGCCTCGACTTCGTCCGCGTTGTAAGTTTTTTTTAAAGTGAAACTTCTTTAGAATCGTTGTGATTTGAAAATTCAATGGAACGTATAAGCGACACTAAAAAGAGACAAACATTTTCATAATCGGATTTAGCCTGCGAGAGAATGAGATAGAATATAGATAGTTATATTTATCTCATCTCTGCCGTAGCCCGTATGTGAATTGCACATAGACAATTTTTGTAATCCCGGGGGAACTCCGGGGGATTTTCCGGGATGAAAAATAGCATATGTCCGGGCCCCGAAGTACAACTTAACTATCTACCAAATTTTATCACAATCGCTTGAAGAGACGGGCCGTGATAGCGCAACAGAAAGACAGGCAAACTTTCGCAATTTAAGTATAATATTAGACTGGATATTACATGGAAGAAGCACCTGTGAAATATTGTATTACAGTCCTCATAATCATGTACAATATGTCTTCATGTAGCGCTAACAAAGATATACGTTTGCAACAAAGCTGTTTGTATATAAAGCACCTTATTACAGCTCTCTTCTTTTCTTTCTGTACTTAAGACTATAATAATTATTATTATGATGAAAATATACAACATGGTACAAGTGTAATGACTTTGGTTCGGTACAACTAGGATAGAGTCGGTTGATTGATTGTGTTAGGGCGAAAACACAGTACGGACAGAACGCGCAGGTCTGTGCAGCTCCATTTAAAGTATAAATGCGCGGACTTTTTGTCAGTCTGAATTATTTTTAACTAGCTGAGGCCCGCGACTTCATCCGCATGGATTATGGTTTTTGGTTCCCGCGGGAACTCTTTAATTTTTCGGGATAAAAGTAGCCTATGTCTTTCCCCGGGCTACAACCTATCCCTGTACCAAATTTCACAGATGGGCCGTGAAAGCGTAGCAGACAGACAGACACACTTTCGCATTTATGATATTAGTATGGATATAAAAGCGAAATACCACTCAGTCACTCGCTGATTGACTGGCTGACTGGCTAATTACGATATCTCAGGAACTATAAAGCATACAGACTTGAAATTCAGAAAGTACGTTCCTTCTATGGTGTAGACATCATCTTAAAAACGGTTTTTAGAAAATTCACCCCTAAGGGGTTGAAATGGGGGTTGGAAGTTTGTTATTTATATTAGTAGGATGACCCCACACACTCCCACAACCCACAGACACAATTAAGTCCCACAGACTTAATTGGTGACTATACAATAATTTCATATTACAGAATAAACAAAAAAAAAAAGAAGCGAGCGAAAGTATTAACGTTATCAGAAGATATAATCTCGGATTAGCTATATCTAAAGTTAAAGTATCTAATAAACTCATATTTACGCATTTTGTAAGCGTATAATTAAAAATCTAATCAAAATTTTCCAACATCAGCGGCTTATGAAGCCGCGGCTTATATATACAAAAGCGAGTTAGAAACAAGTTTATATATAACAAGACGTTCAGGGCACTGCAGATTATAGTTACCTACCTACTGTAACTTATAATTTATGTAGGTAGTCAAGTATTGTAGTTTTCCCCACTTAATGTAATTTTCAGTCTATGATAGTAGCGAGCTAACCTGTTAGGGGCATTTGGCACCCATACCCTTATTCGGTTTCTACACGAAATCGTACCGGAACGCAAAATTGCTTGGCGGCACGTCTTTCTCGGTAGGGTGGTAACTATCCCTGGCCAAAACCAGGCCAGGCCATACCAGGGAAAATTCAGAAATTATAAATTCCCAAATTGATCCTGCCGGAGATCGAACCCGGGACTTCCGCTCGTTAAGACAACAGCGCTCAACACTGCCCCACGGAGGTCGTTAAATTATGTAGGTTTGTCGGGGGTAGTGAATTTATTAAAACTAGCTGATGCCTACGACTTCGTCTGCGTGGATTGAGCGTTTGTGTTTTCCGCGGGAACTGTTTAATTTTTCGGGATTATGTGCTATTCCAGACTATAATCTATCTGTGCCAAATTTCATCCAGATCCGTTTAGCTGTTCTGACGTGATTGAGTAACAAACATCCATCCATCCAAACTTTCACATTTTTAGTGATGATGAAAAACGAAGACAACCAGCCTTGTTTGGATTTAGTTAGTAAATCTCACAAAACATAAGTAATAAGAACATTCCTTTATCTGTCGTAAGCCTTATGAATATGAAAGGCATTCTAAACGCATTTTCTTTGTTCTATTCGCCTTCAAAATTGTAAGCGATTATATTATTGAGGTTCGTTCATTCTTTTGATTCCAAGAATATTCTATAGTAGGGGAGCCCATAATGCTAAATGTGGATTTACTCGAGCGTCGTAGATGGATGGATTTTTAAGATTAGATGGTAGAAAGAAAAATAGGTTATATGATGAATAATGTATATTCTTTCACCGGTGGGGGGGCGTCTACAGGTTTTTTTTCAAATCATCTGATTAAGAAAATTCCTCTAGATAATCGTCAGATTATAGGTCAGCACGTTTGGGACATGAAGCTGAACCGTCTGTATGATAATCTGACGCACTCGATTATTTCAAAATGGCTTTTTTTGTATTTTCAAAAAACCACAGTGACTTTACGTTTCAGGATCGTCAGTCTTTTGAATAGGAGCTTCCTTTGGGTCTACTTAACATCTCCTCTGATTATCTGACACGCTCGAATATTTTTTTATAGATACCCTTTCGTACGGCCAATCCCACCATGCAAACCGGCAGATTAACATACCGATAACAGATGCGAGGGGCGTATTCGCTATCAATATCTGACGCGCTGGAGTAAATCCAAAATTTCCCTTTTGGGCTCCCCTACTATTTTGTTTGATCTGTCTTGCCCTGGAGCATGGAGGTTGTAGAGTAGATATCACTACCCATATGCGAATGTGTTGGTAGGTTTGTCATTCAAATACGCCGCAATGGAGCGACAGTTGACGTGATTTTTTGCATGGATACTATTGAGACTTGCGAGAGTGACATTATCCCGAAAAATTAAAAACTCCTGCGGGGTTTTTTTATAACCAAGGTGGACGAAGTCGTACGTATTATCTCGAAATTATAAGGCCGTGCTCACTTTGCATTTTTAAAGCATTTCGTACGAACAGCGGTCGTGCGTACACGTAAGAATAGGCAAAAACGATCCCGATCGTTCGAGCACTACGGAAGCGCTGGATATGAGTTAGTCGTACAAATTAAACGCGAGTTCTGACATCCGAAATCAAACTGAACTTGTTGGGATTTTTAATACGCTTTCGTTGGATGGATAAATGGATGATAATGGTTGGATGAAAATGGATATAGAAAAATTGGTTTATTTGTTTATGCCGTTACAGCCCATTAACGACCTACTGCTGGGCACAGGCCTCCACTCTCATAGGAGAGAGGGAAATAGAGCTTACCATCACCCATCACGCTGCTCAAATGCGGGTTGGCGGGCTATTATCATGTTAGTGATAATAGCCGGGACCAACGGCTTAACGTGCTCTCCGAGCCACGGGGGTGAAACACAGCAACTAGTAGGGCTAGTAATGAGAATTTCTAGTCAGAACAACTCAACACTTATTATGGCCAGACCCGGGACTCGAACCCGGGACATCGTCAGCCGTAGTCAAACATGCTAACCACTAGACCAACGAGGCAGTCTGTTCATGCATACCTATTGTACGAATAGTATTCGTACGTTTACGTATGCACGAATTCGCATCCAAAGTGAGCGCGGTCTAATAATCACATTTTGATCGTACTTAGCCAAGTATACAGATATAAGTACAAGTAAGTATGTACAGAGAAAATAATCATATTCTTGGATCTTCTAAGAATATATAGGGAAAGTATGATAAATCATATACTTCGGAATATTTGGTAAACTTTCCGACGGGAGTGGATGTTGAATTTGGCAAGATGAAGTTTGCGAGTTGAGACTTTCAGAATAAATCTCAGATTGCGGATGTTAAAGGAGTTTGACTTTTTTATATTATGTCTGATTAATGCGGTAAGAAGATTTTACAGGGTAATTTTTATAAAGCGCGATGCTCCATTTAAGTATGAAATAGTGTTTCTTAAAACAAAATATTACCTTACCTATTTCAACAAATAAATTGATTTTGATTTTGACTTTACAAAGTGTTGTGGGGCTGAGTATTGGGTTGTTCAACTTGAGACCATTAACGTACTTACTTTATACATTTTGAATTTGCATTCATTCAAATAAGATGAATGGACCGATGGACAAACGCAAGATCAACCAAGTTCACGAAGTGACACAACGACAGTTTCCTAATTCGGGGCAAATCCTGAGAATTTGACAAAAAATCACGAATATTGACCCTGACCGGGAATCAAAAATGGTACAAATTATTTGAAAATTCAACCAATAAGCGGGTAAAAGGGGTTTGAATTTTGAAGTCGCGGGAAAAAGCTATAGTTATCTAAGGTATATTAATTTCTCTAAATGGACAAGTTTAAATTAAACATTAATTAATATAACCCCCCACACATTGGAGTGACAGGATACTAATTTCGATTCGATCATACCTATGGAAATTGCTCACATCTTTTCATCAACTAGAAAAGAGCTGATAATCTTCAAACGGCTGAACCGATTAGCTAAGAACACTCTTGATCAAGTCACATTTCGAACAAAAAAAAAACTAAATCAAAATCGGTTCATCCGTTTGGGGGATACGATGCCACAGACAGACACACAGATCATCGTCATCATTTTTCATCATTCTTAACCGACAGACGTCCACGCTGGACATAGGCCTCTTGCAAGGATTTCCACACGCCGCGGTCTGCGCCGCCTGGATCCAGCGGCTCCCTGCAACTCGCCTGATGTCGTCCGTCCAGTCGTTTGCCAACGCTGCGCTTTCCAGTGCGTGGTCGCCACTCCAGCACTTTGGGACCCCAACGTGTATCGGTTCTTCTAACTATGTGACACACAGATACACACAGAATACTTATAAAACCTCTCTTTTTGCGTCGCGGGCTAACTTACATAGTTTTAAAACAAGAACGAGAATAAAACTGAAGTACTTTATTATTTAACACAAACCAATAAAATAATGTTCAGTTTCATACGAATTATTTGCTCCCGGAGTTTAATTCTCATGACTGAAATAAAATATTAAGCATATGAAAAACGTGGGTACATCAAAGGGAAGCTTGATGTGCTTGATACATAATGTAAACAGATATTATTCCTTTGACATGAACAGAGATACAACGAAAATAAATCGTAATATTTGCGAACAATAAACATCACTTTAAGAAATATTAACGAATGGGTAAATATTTATGTTTGCAGGCTGGATGAAGTCCGCTCTACATATTATGGCGACTCTCTCTCTCTCTCTGCGTCGTGTTCCTCATTACGAGGGTCATGACCCCTTTCCATTAATAATGGTAGGAGATTTCTTGGAATAATAATGCGATGGGTCCCCACGCCTTTCCGCATACGACTCGAATAAGAGTATTTAGACTCGTAGGTTTTTAACGGTTATTATCAGATGTTGGTGATAATAACCGGGACCGACGGCTTAACGTGCTATTTGAACGTCCAAATTCGGCCACCCATCCAACTGGATGGGGACTTGGGTCAACGCTGCTTAACATTCAACATCGACTGATCTAATGCGTTGTCACACCTAGGCCGCTCGTCCCTCAACTAGGCCATTCGTCCCTCGTCCTTATGGCGACACCCACCCCTAAGTTTTCTCTTGCACAATCTAACATTCGCACATATTTTCAATGTTTGTGGTCCCATAATCAATGAAATATGTTTTTTTTATCCACTACAAGCTAGCCCTTGACTGCGATCTCACCTGATGGTAAGTGATGATGCAGTCTAAGATGGTAGCGGGCTAACCTATTAGGGGCATGGCAGTTATATTAAACCCATACCCCTGCGGTTTCTACACGGCATCGTACCGGAACGCTAAATCGCTTGGCGGCACCAGGCCAATTTTAAATTCCCCAAATTATCCCTGCCGGGGATCGAACCCAGGATCTCCGCTCGTGAAGGCAACAGCGCTACACACTGCGCCACGGAGGCCGTCAATGTGGAAGCCCTCTTTAATTTTTGGGGATAAAAAGTAGACCATTATCCTTCCTAGGGATAAAAACTATCCCCATACCAACTTTCATCAAAATCGATTGAGTAGATGGGCGGTGAAAGCGTAGCAGACAGACAGACACACACTTTCGCATTTATAATATTGGTATGGAAGTATGGATACGTAGTTTTTATTAGTGGAAAATAGCCCGCACAATTTTTTTAAATATACAAAAATAAATGACGCGGACTTTTTACTCACAAGACATTTTGATATCCTTCATTTTTGTTTTTAACCAACTTCCATAAAAGGAGGAGGTTCTCAACTCAGCGCGTATTTTTTTTAAAATATCAAAATACAAAAATAAACTTTCGGTCATTAGAAACTTATCTGACATGTCTCAAAAAACACACAAGTAAAATAATTGTTACTAACTTTATGTGATACTAGCCGCCCTACCCCGGCTTTTCTCGAGTATATTTAATTAAAAAAAAAGTGTTAGGGTGGCAAAACTATAAGGGCAAAACCATCGGGGCGTAAATCATAGTGAGCCCCTGAGAGTTACGTAGCAAAAACAATTCCAAGTCATTTGTTATTGCCACACTATTCGTTTTTATTCTCATCTTATGTGATTAATTGCCTTTATATCTTAAGTGAGGGCATTAACCTTTGAAGACTACTACTAGATAACTAATTATAATAGGGATTTAATAATAATTAATACTTTATTAATTAGATTACTTTATTAATTACTGGATAGACCGTACTAACTTAACATACTCGTATTAAACGAAGAACAGACTGATTGACCTAATATCATATAGGTTTCTGCCCGGCAACTGCAGTCGCATTCGTCTAAAATTGACTAGTTTCGGGTGGTTCATCAGGCATTGAAACACGCACTTTCAATGCAGGTTATATGAAAAACTAGCGAATGGACTTCGTCCGCGTGGATTGAGGTTTTTCGGTTCCCGCGGGAACTCTTTAATTTTCCGGGATAAAAAGTAGCCTATGTGTTATTCCTATCCTGAATAAAATATGAAGGAACAGGAACGTAACAAAAGCTACGAAGACCCGGCTCGTTAAAACGCTTGTTTTCCCCATATTTTTATACGCTTCGGAGACATGGACTTTGCGACAAGTCGAGAAGAAAAAGATCGATGCTCTGGAGATGTGGTGCTGGAGGCGAATGTTAGGAGTCTCATGGACCGAATTCCTCACCAACGTCTCTATTCGCAACGGCTTTCATCGCTAGTACAAAATTTTTTGGACACGTCTCCCGTCGTGAGAATGACTCCATCGAGCGCCTCGTCGTGTACGGCAAGGTGGAGGGCACCAGAGGGCGAGGTAAGTCGCTCATGCGATGGACCGACCAAATTAAGTCGGCTGTTGACAGTTCATTGCACGAGTGCACCAGGCTGCCGACCAGCAGGGAGAAGTGGCGGATGCTCGTGAGGCGGATAACATCTGCCACTAAAGCCGTCACTTCGTGATGACCACGATCACTCTGTCAAGAGTGTTACGACGAAGAAGAAGAAGTGCTATTCCACACTATGATCTATCTCTATGCCAAATTTCAGCCAGATCCATTCAGCCTTTCGGGCGTGATTGAGTAACAAACATCCATCCATCCATCCATACATCCATACATCCATAAATCCATACATCTATACATCCATCCAAACTTTCGCATTTGTAATATTAGTATGGTTACGGTAAAAATAACAGGGGCAATCGACTTTGGATCGATTATTACGGGTATTAGAACATCAATCATTTGCCCGTTGATGTAGCGTGAATCCTCATAATATTGAACAAGCCACAAATCTGAAAGTAATGAATTGAAATGTAGCCAAAGCAAATACATAGGTTGGTAGATAAATTCTTACCATAATGTACATCTCTATAGTATACTGGCCGCTGTATACTAACTCGCTCGCCGTAACTGGTTCGCTGGTCTAGTGGCTAGAATGTTCGACTGCGCCGACGAGGTCCCGGGTCGGGCCATAATTAAGTATTGAATTTTTCTGACTAGAAATAGGTACTAGCAATGAAGGAAGGTGGTGGTGTTTCACCCCCGTGCCTCGGAGAGCACGTTAAGCCGTCGGTCGCGGTTATTTATCAAGTAAATTTTATAAATGCGAAAGTTTGGATGTATGGATGTATGGATGTGTGGATGGGTGTTTGTTACTCATGTTTGTCACAATAATCACGCTCGAACGGCTGAACCGATGTGGATGAAATTTGGCACAGGGGTAGATTATAGTCTGGAATAACACATAGGATACTTTTTATCCCGGAAAATTTAATTGTTCCCGCGGGAAGCAAAAAACCTCAACCCACGCGGATGAAGTCGCGGGCATTAGGTAGTCACTAATATGATAATAGTCATTAAAGCCCCCAACCCGCATTGGAGCAGCGTGGTGGGTCTAAGCTCTAATTCCCTCTCTCATATGAAGGTGGATAGTCAGTATACCAGTAGGTATACTGATAATTTTTATTTATTTTTTTATTTATTGAATTACTTCTATTAGTACGGCTTCTTAGCTTGAAATACGGTCCCATCCGGAAGAAAGCATGAAACTTGGTATGCATGTAGCTTTGACATATATAACTCAATATAGAAGTAGAAACACCTCTAGAAATGATTTTTTCCCCCCCTCCCCCCCTATTTTGTATGCCAAATCGTGGTTTTTTAAATTTTTCAGGAAAACGGTTATAGCTATGAAAAAACTGTCAATAGCCGAAATGTTCTTCATTAAATTCCCTACAATACATTCTTTGGATGTATGTTGATACAACTTATAGTTCTCAAAATAATCTAACATTCATTGGTGTAAACACAGGGATTCAAGCAATTTATTAAAACTACCAGTCAAGTTTAGTGAAAAGTATGTTTATTTTAATTCATATCGCAGGAATCTCCCCCGCACTTACAGAGACCAGTACAGGGAAGCCCTGACTTTCTACATAGGCATCGACCAGTTATGCAGCTGCGGCAGGAGCACTTTGTTAACTCCTTTACGGATGCCGAGGTTTCTTTTTTCGTGCTCCATAATGGAGTCCAAACACCACCTTCTTTCTTCCATCCCCAATCCTCGAAATCAGGATATTCAGGGTTTGCTATCAAGCACCAAATGTTGGTGGCAGCCTATCCATAGCCCGCCCCCTGATAAATAACGTCTTTCTTGCTTGGTCGATATCTTCCACGTCGCTTGTGTTATCGTAAGTAAGGATAACATATCTTGCCAAACGTCCAAATGATGAGTTTCAATTTTGTGTACGGGCTGTGATAATTGTTGGAACACTTTTGTGACTTCAGGGAAGGACTTCCACGTTTTCCAAAACGACTTCTTTCCTTTCCCACAGAATCATGATACAGTATCACAGCCTGTAAATGCATGAAATAACAAAATACAACTGCTTCTGTCTGGACCGAGTGTAGCCACGAGTTGGTGGAATGCAATACCTAATACGTGAAGGTTTTCCAACACTGAAGGATATCCACAATTTATTCAAATTAATTTTTTTAAGCTAATTGCAATAACAACAGCATCCGTATCCATAGTTCTAATAATGACGTTAGTGTGACCATACCGGAAAGCGTGAAAGACATGGAGGAGGATCCAGAATCCTCTTCTTCTTGTTTAGACTTCAGGGAAGACATGTCTACGGCATCGTTACTCAAAACTTCTTCGCCTTTGGTTGCTACAATTTTTTTTATATGTCGGACCTGCTGGAGTCCATCGGCTAGGAAGTTGAAGAGTTCAATTTTGCTCTCCGTTCAACGAAGAAATTTTTGCCAGTTTTTAGGTAGCTTTTTTTGTCTACTCTTTTATTGGCTACGTAACGAACCAGAAGGGAAATTAAGTATGTAGATGTCGTTTTTGATGTCTATCATGATGATAGTCTTAAGAATTCCACCCGTGAAAAACGAGGAACAGGACTTCGTTAAAGGGTCATATCAACGGGCAAACTGGTCCAACATATAAAAAAAAATATAGCAACCAAAGAGGAAGAAGTTATGAGTGACGATGCCGCAGACGTGTCTTCCATGAAGTCTAAACAAGAAGAAGAGGATTCTGGATCCTCCTCCATGTCTTTCACGCTTTCCGGTATGGTCACACTAACGTCATTATTAGAACTATGGATAGGTACTAAAAAAATTCTACATCAATGATGGATACGGATGATTTTGTTATTGCAATTAGCTTAAAAAAATTATTTGAATATATTGTGGATATCCTTCAGTGTTGGAAAACCTTCACGTATTAGGTATTGCATTCCACCAACTCGTGGCTACACTCGGTCCAGACAGATGCAGTTGTATTTTGTTATTTCATGCATTTACAGGCTGTGATACTGTATCATGATTCTGTGGGAAAGGAAAGAAGTCGTTTTGGAAAACGTGGAAGTCCTTTCCTGAAGTCACAAAAGTGTTCCAACAATTATCACAGCCCGTACACAAAATTGAAACTCATCATTTGGACGTTTGGCAAGATATGTTATCCTTACTTACGATAACACAAGCGACGTGGAAGATATCGACCAAGCAAGAAAGACGTTATTTATCAGGGGGCGGGCTATGGATAGGCTGCCACCAACATTTGGTGCTTGATAGCAAACCCTGAATATCCTGATTTCGAGGATTGGGGATGGAAGAAAGAAGGTGGTGTTTGGACTCCATTATGGAGCACGAAAAAAGAAACCTCGGCATCCGTAAAGGAGTTAACAAAGTGCTCCTGCCGCAGCTGCATAACTGGTCGATGCCTATGTAGGAAGTCAGGGCTTCCCTATACTGGTCTCTGTAAGTGCGGGGGAGATTCCTGCGATATGAATTAAAATAAACATACTTTTCACTGAACTTGACTGGTAGTTTTAATAAATTGCTTGAATCCCTGTGTTTACACCAATGAATGTTAGATTATTTTGAGAACTATAAGTTGTATCAACATACATCCAAAGAATGTATTGTAGGGAATTTAATGAAGAACATTTCGGCTATTGACAGTTTTTTCATAGCTATAACCGTTTTCCTGAAAAATTTAAAAAACCACGATTTGGCATACAAAATGGGGGGGGGTAGGGGGGGAAAAAATCTTTTCTAGAGGTGTTTCTACTTCTATATTGAGTTATATATGTCAAAGCTACATGCATGCCAAATTTCATGCTTTCTTCCGGATGGGACCGTATTTTCTATTTTCTTGAGCTAACGAGCCGTACTATATATATTTTACATATACTATAGATTTACATTACTATACATTACTATATTATGTTTAGTAGGTACAGCCATTGATGTAGAATTTTTTTAGTACCTATTTCTATTTCAATGGGTACAGCGATAGCTTTTATCCTGGAACGTATATACCTACTAGTCCACGTGGACGAAGTCGCAAGCATCATTGAATCGAAAATTATATTAAACTTACTACTTTCAAAGGTTATCCATCGCCATTCAGCGTGGCAATGCTGCAAGTTTGATGGGTACCTTTGGCCCAGGGGCAACCAGGGGTGGTCTTTTTGATTAGGGTTTTATTTTTATTTTTAATAGTAGGTATATAAGGATTTGTTTTAAATTTATTGTATAGATTGTATAATATTTAGATATTAGATCAACTTTTTAATTAATTATTAGTGAAATAAACAAATATTCAATTAAACTTACTGTGTATCCAATTTTAGATATTGGACTAAAGAACACATCGAAACCAAGCAAGATGAAATTTCTATTTCACGATTCCTGATCGTTAATGGCTACACAGGAAAACCATTAAGGAAAAATATCTGCTTTATTTAATTTTCAAATCGTATTATTTGGGTGTAGGTATTTTGCACTGTTGGAAATCATTTAACGGAGTATTTTAAACCGACTTCCAAAAAAGGAGGAGGTTCTCAATTCAAGTGTATGTTTTTTTTGTATGTATGTTACGCGATCATTTCAAGACTAGCAGCCATTGACGCATCTCAAAACACAATTAAAAAAAATCTCTGCATTGAAATTTATTTTAGACATACCTCATATTTTACATTTCAAAGCAATTAATTTTTCTCCTTATTGAAACCAATAATTTGCTCTAGATATATAAGATAAAATTTATATTTCTAAATCAAACACATTGTCGGATTAATTTGTATTGAACAGTAAATTTTTTTTTATAAATGATTTCTTGCATTTTTTGCGACATGCGCTTACTCGATTTCTCCCCCGCGCGCGTCTATATTTTGATCTCGTGAGTTCACAGCGCCTTAGCTAAGAAGTGTTTTCTTTCGGACAGGTTTTCGCGCGACGTGTTCGCTTCCTTGGAAAACACGTTTGGTCCTGTCTCGGTAGTCTGTGCAGCTCCATATAAAGTGCTAGGGCGGACTTTTTGTCCGCAGTATGATCTCCCCCTAAATCCAGAGCTTTATGGTAACACGGAAAAAACATTAACGATGAATGAGAATTGTTTTTTATACGCTTATTTTATTTTGCACTTTGCATGAATTGATTTTTTAAAGGTTGATACATTGAATTTATCTGGTCGAATAAATGTGGACAAAAATCAGTTTTAGATTTGAACTAGCTGATGCCCGCGACTTCGTCAGCGTGGATTGAGGTTTTGTGGTTCTCGCGGGAACCCTTTAATTTTCCGGGATAAAAAGTAGCCTACGTTGAATAAACTGTCGTGAATAAACTGTTTTTCTTTCTTTCTTTCTTTGTGTTTTCCAGACCATTAGCTAACTCTGTACCAAATTTCATCCAGATCCCTTCTGCCGTTTTGGCGTGATCGAGTAACAAACATCCATCTATACATCGGTCCATCCAAACTTTCGCATTTATAATGTTAGTATAGATTTAAATAATAAAAAAAAGAATCTTTATTTGGAATTACCATACACAGTGAAGATACAAACACAAACTTACTAGTAGAAATGAAAAAATAAAATAACTTAAGAAAAGGGCATCGGCTCAGCGTAACGCAGCAGTGGAATGCTGTAGATACACCATAAAAGCGCTGAAAAATAAAAAAAAAAGAGTTTTCGACGCCCCGGACCGGCCCGGGCCGCCCGCTGACCTAACATCACTAACAGAACATTGTAATTATTAACTACTTAGATTTAAACTATGCTTACTAATACTATCCCATGATTTACATTAATTAACTAAACTATTATACCGCTTAACATATTTTAAAATAAGTATTTAAATAATCAAAACTGTAATAAAATAATTACAACTGTAAAAAAGTAGGCGCCACTATCGTGTTCAAAATTCAAAATTCAAAATGATTTTTATTCAAATAAACTTTTACAAGTACTTTTGAATCGTCAAGTGAATCTACCACTGGTTCGGAATGCCATTCCTACCGAGAAGAACCAGCAAGAAACTCGGCGGTTGCTCTTTTGAAAAAAATAATAATTTACAATTTCATTAATTTGTAAAATACATAAGTAACAGCTGTCCTTAGCATTGCTGGAGCGAGTCAAATCCATGCTCCTTTGTCATTTACGTAATCTTCAACAGTATAATAAGCCTTTTTCAGGAGCATAATTTTAATGGACTTCTTAAACTTGTGTAAAGGCAAGTTTAAGATAGGTTGTGGAATTTTGTTATAAAATAGAATGCTCATTCCCACAAACGACCTTCGTACCTTCTTGAGGCGGAGCGATGGAGTCACGAGCTTATGGCGGCCTCTAGTTTGCCTATCATGCAGATCGCATATTTTTTTGTAATTATGAATGTGCTGTTTTACGAATATTAAATTACTATAAATATATTGCGAGGCTACTGTAAGAATACCTATTTCCTTAAATTTCTCTCTAAGGGATTCGCGCGGTTTTAAATTATAAATTGCACGTATTGCCCTTTTTTGTAATACAAAAATTTTTTGAATATCTGCTGCTTTACCCCATAGTAAAATTCCGTAAGACATAATACTATGAAAGTAAGCAAAATAAAAAGTTTGGTAGCTTATTTATGTTTTAACTCATTAAATCTATGTTTCTGACTCCAACAGACTGATTATTCGTCTGTGGCCATAGAGTTAGTAAATAAACGAATACTAACTCTATGTCTGTGGCCTATTTGATTTGATCTTGGCAGATATAAAATCAAAGCTTCGCAGTGTCAACTTCGTCCATGGAGGTTTTTTATTCCTGCGAGTAAACCTTAATTTTCAGGGATAAAAAAACTATGTCCCTTCCCGTGAAGCAATCTAACTCTGGGGGGTTACCACCATCGCTTAAAGCAGTATTATTTCAAAATGACAGCTTTATGTTACGTACCTTGGCGTCCCTAAAATAAGGATTATATTTCTAAAACAGGAACGTCAACAATATTAAAATAATACGGCTTTGTAGTATGCCTCATTACCAATTTTCATCAAAATCAAAAAGCAAACAGACTGTCAGATTTTTATACTGGAAAATTAAGGAGTTTTAGAGGATTTTGACGACCTCGGTGGCGCAGTGTGTAGCGCTGTTGCCTTAACGTGCGGAGGTCCTGGGTTCGATCCCCGGCAGGGTCAATTTAGGAATTTATAATTTCTGAATTTTCCCTGGTCTGGCCTGGTGGCCGTGGCTAGTTACCACCCTACCGGCAAAGACGTGCCGCCAAGCGATTTAGCGTTCCGGTACGATGCCGTGTAGAAACCGAAGGGGTGTGGGTTTAATATAACTGCCATGCCCCTAACAGGTTAGCCCGCTACCATCTTAGACTGCATCATCACTTACCATCAGGTGAGATCGCAGTCAAGGGCTAGCTTGTAGTGGATAAAAAAAAAAAAAAAGAGTTCCCGCGGAAATACAAAAAGTTTAATCCACGCGGACGAAGTCGTGGGTATCATCTAGATTCTTGTGTGTTGATTAAAAATAAAGGCACCGAGCTGAAAAATACGAAGTATTAAAAAGGTTGGTTTATAAAGACTTTTTCTCGGTAAAATCGCAGAAAACTAAATCAGTTCCACTTGTGGCTTCGTAGCTGACTGACCTACTTCCTAGGATTCGCAACAGTACTTGTGACCGCCTAATTATGTTGGCTAGGTAATTCACTGGAGTTCATTTACTTGGAAATAAATAAAGAAAACCGGCCGGGTGCGAAGCGGGCCATGCGCAGTGTAGGGTTCCGTAGTGGGCTTTTTTTACATTATATAGGCTAATACTTGGCTGCAATCAGACCTGCTTGCAAGTGGTGACGCAGCCTAAGGTGGAGCGAGCTTGCCTAGAAGATGCCTATTCACTATTGATTTGAAGGTATCTACATTAAAAGAGGAAGGATAAAAATAGGTACACAATATACGGAAATTTCATAAGTTGGTCGGATAATTACTCGTTAACTTGTGAAGCCCACTTGGCTGTGATAGTTTTCCTTAACTACTAAATACTACTAAAACTACTACTGAAACTACAAGGGTTCCTTATAGTTTCAGTAGTCTACTTTACAGTACTTTACCTAGTGTAGGTACCTGTCTTAACTGCCTCGTTGGTGTACTTGTTAGCATGTTTGACTGCGGCCGACGAGGTCCCAGGTTCGAGTACCGGGTCGGGTCACAAAAATATTGGGTTTTTATGACTCAGTACTAGCCCGGAGTTAGGAAGTTGGCGGTGTTTCACCCCTGTGCCTCGGAGAGCACAATAAGCCGTCGGTCCTGCGCCTGGTCTGTCTCCGGTCATGTCGGATTTCCGAACCATCTGGCTATAAGAGAAAAGGAAAAAAGAGTGCACCTGTGTTTGCGCACACCCTTGTGTACTACAATATCTCCCGCGCGCCGATTGGCCGCCGTGGCCGAAATTCGGTTGGGAGGACATTATTATATTGAACTAGTTCAATAAAGCTAATACAGAGATGTATATATCGTAAAACTGTGATATTAGTATGTTCCTCCTACTTGATATACTCATAAAGATTATGTAAATGATTTATGAGCTACTCGATTCAGCAATATTTGGCATATTACTTATTATTTTCTAGGGTTGTAACGGAACCTCGTCTCCTCCTACAAATAGTACCTCCGCTTCCGCATCCGCTGTTTTTTTGCGGAGTTGTAACGGAGTTTTATTTACATTGACTTACAATGCGAGGTACAAATTGAAGCAGGAGACGTCAGTTATACCATTAAAACAAGCAAAAAGGCACCTCTTCTTAGAAGAATCCTCAAAAAAAAAAAATGTGGGATTCATCGCATTCTAGAGCACAGAAAATGTACGATGTGATCGGAGAAATCCACCTCCGCCTCCGCCTCCGTCAACCTCCGCATCCGCGGAGGCAAAGCCCCTTCGCCTCCGCATCCGCCTCTGCTTCCGCTAAGAACGCCTCTGTTACGACCCTATTATTTTCTTCAAGAATAGGAATGATTATTTTATATTTCGTATGTAGGTATACCTATCCACTTAATAATTTATGTTGTAAATACCTACCGAAAACTTTAATAGGTAGGTATATGTTATTTGTTATATAAATTTTTTATTTTTTATTTTTTAATCCAATACAAGCTAGCCCTTGACTACGATCTCACCTGATGGTAAGTGATGATGCAGTATAAGATGGTAGCGGGCTAACCTGTTAGGGGCATGGCAGTTATATTAAACCCTCTTTAATAAACCCTCTTTAACATACCCCTTCGGTTTCTACACGGCATCGTACCGGAACGCTAAATCGCTTGGCGGCACGTCTTTGCCGGTAGGGTGGTAACTAGCCACGGCCGAAGCCTCCCACCAGGCCAGAGCAGGAAAAATTCAGAAATTATAAATTGCCAAATTGACCCTGCCGGGGATTGAACCCAGGAACTCCGCACGTTAAGGCAACAGCGCTAAACACTGCGCCACGGAGGTCGTCAAAACTCCAGTAAAAAATCCAGACTTCCCCTGCGCAGTATTGAGCGCTTTAGTCTTAACCTGTCGTCACAAAATGGCTTAGGAAACAATGTTATAATAAGCTTACTCTTGGGCACGTCATGGTGGGATTTGGCGAAACAATATCAAAATAATAGTGCTTTAAGCAGTGGCAGTAAACCCCCTTGGCAGTCCCGGGTTCGATCGCGGCAGGGTCAATTTGGGAATTTATAATTTACGAATTTTCTCTGGTCTGCCCAGTTGGGAGGCTGCAGGCGTGGCTAGTTACCACCGGCAAAGACGTCCCATAAATCGATTTAGCATGCCGTGTAGAAACCGATTAAGAGTATGGTGCCATACCCCTAACAGGTTAGCCCGCTACCATCTTAGACTGCAGCATCACTTACCATCAGGTGAGATCGCAGTCAAGGGCTAGCTTGTAGAGGATAAAAAAAAAATAGTATGGGTTTAATATCTAACCGCCATACAAAATACAAAAAAATTAGCCTGGTACCATCTTAGACTACATCTTCACTTACGATCAAATGAGATCGCAATCAAGGGATAACTTTTAGTGGATTAAAAAAAACAATAATCTGTTTTGCAAAGGAAGATAAAACACAGGTTTTTATTATGGCTCTGTAGGTATAAAACAATTTTATCCGCAGATATTCACACAATCCTAGATGTGAAATGCAAATGTTTGCTGTTAGGTACCCGTAGGTGACTGATAAACTCAGATATAGTATTTAACACATTTTATACGTGTAAATATTTACTTTTAGGCGACTTTTATCTCAACCTTTTAGTCCGAATATTAAATTTCAGACATGATATTTTTGAAACCTTTTTTATTAAACTAGATGATGCCTGTGACTTTATCTGCGTGGATTAAGATTTTCATTCCGGAACTCTTTTAATTTTTTGGGACTACTTTGGATATAAAGTAGTCTCTATCATTCCACGGGATGCAAGTTACAACCTATCCCTGTTCCGAGTTTCGTCAAAATCGTTTGAGCAGATAGGCCGTGAAAGCGTAGCAGACACAGTTACTTTCGCATTTATACTTTAAGTATGGATTTTTTCAGCTAGATAAAAAAATTTTAATTAAACCCTCTCAAATAATTTTATACAAATTCTTTCTCTGAATTAATTTTATACAAAATTTCTTTAGATAAAAGTCTAGTAGGTACATTCTTTCCTGCAGCGAAGCCTAATTAAGTTTCTATTGGAATGCCTAATTAAAAAGAAAATTTAATAAGATTCTTGCTGCATTTACTTGCGATGCTTGATCAAGGTTTTTTTTTAAAAAATCATATTTGTTTGAAGGGGTTTGGTCACGTAGTGATCATGTCACCCCTTTGGAATCTAAAAACCTTGATCAAGGTTTAGTATTTAAAAAAAACAAACAATTAATCGGCTTCTGGACCATTTTTGCGCTATTTTTGACGGCCTACCTGGCATAGTGAGCGCTGAGTTACAACTCTAAGGGTGAGGTCCAGAGCTCGATACTTCTAAAAGTTAGCCTGCCTCCTGCTTCTTAGACGGCATCATCACTAACTAAGGTTAGATCGCAGTCGAGGGCTAACTTATAGTGGGATTAAAAAAATGCTATCCAAAGCAGTAGCTCTCTGTCGGTTTCAACAACAACGTGCACTGATGTTTAACTAGACATCACGCTTTTTTACTTCTTTATGTAGGTACTTTGTTGGGTCAACTTACGAGTACTAAAATATAGGCAAGGCCATAAAGAGCTTGAGTTCATTTCTGTATGTAGGTACAATGTGGAATAAACCTACTTACTAAAATATAGGTAAGGGCAATCTTGAGCCATTAAAAAAAAATTAGACAATTCAAGACAAAACTTTAATGAAATCAGTGTTCTACTTTAAAATAAAAATCCATCCATATTGATTTAACAAACCGATAAGCTTGATGAAAGGTAAACAGTTCGGATGAAATCCGATGATCAAATTGAGGCCGTACAAGGTACGTACGGCCTCAATTTGATGATTGAGTCCAACTTAAACACAACATCAGATTTCATTAAATGTCATGAAACTTCAAACTACCCGGATGAATATATTTCCTCTTTTCCCTTAAAATCGTTCGCACTTTGTTGACAGTGGGGCCAAGACCCTTTTTCTTAGAAACGGCTTAAAAGGACTGAGGTATCTACTTAAAGTTTAAACAGAATACCTACCAAGGTCTATGACCGATGGTCAATAGCCTTCAGCATTTAACCAAGTCAATAACGCTGTTCCAAGTACCTATCCTATCTATCTATATAAGAATAATACAGTTACGGGTGGCATGGTAGTGGCATGGATGGCCAACGGTATTTCGAATACTTAATGCACTTTTCCTCCACATTGATGAGCTCCTGGCGCAGTGGTGAACGCTGTGGACTTATACGTGGACGGCCCCGGGTTCGATCCCTAGCAGAGTCAATTTATAATTCCTGAATTTTCTCTGGTCTGGCCTGGCGAGAGGTTTCGAGTTCGACCGTGGTTAGTTACCACACTGGTTAGCCCGCTACGTTATTTGACTACGTTATCACTTACCATCAGTTGAGATTGCAGTCACGAACCAGTTAACCCTAACTTGGGCGTAAAAAAATGTCCTATTCATTTTGTCCATCGTGTATATAGTGCCATTAGAACATACTATTTCTATGCGATTAACCGCTTCACCGAAATGGTAAACATTACGAAATAGCTCGCTGTTCATTCTATCAGGGCCAGATTCCAAACCACATTGAGATCGAGTGTGTAGGTAACAGCTACCAACCCTTTTGCTGCCCCAGGAGATTTATTTAGGTAAAAAGCAATTCCCAGGGAAAAATTGCCCGGCTCGCACGGTTTTTTAGCCGTTGAGCAAACAGATTGTTTCATGTGGTATTTTTTTCTCTTGATTGAAGACTGGACTTGTACAGTGAAGCTTTCTTACTTTGTTGTACAACCACACATTAAATAAGTAGGTATTCTATACTTAGGTATAACTAGCTGATGCCCGCGACTACGTCCGCGTTGATTGAGGTTTTTTGGTTCTAGCGGGAACTCTTTAATTTTTCTGGATAAAAATAGCCTGTGTGCTATTCCCGATCTCTGTGCCAAATTTCATCCAGATCCGTTCAGCCGTTCTGGCGTGATTGAGTAACAAACATCCATTCATCCATCCAAACTAATATTGGTATAGATCTCTTTGTATCGTATTCCTCATTACTGAGGGTCGTGACCCCTTTCTGTTAATCACATAATGGTAGGAGTTTTCTTGGGATAATAATCATGCGGTGGGTTCCCACGTCCTTCCGCATATGATTCGAATAAGAGTATTTAAACTCTTGGGTTTTTGTAAAGATTATTATCAGATGTTAGTGATAATAACCGAGACAGACGACTTAACGTGCTCTCCGATGCACGGAGGAAGCGAAAAGGCCAAATTTGAACCGTCAAATTCGGTCACCCATCCAGTCACTTACCGACTTGGGTCAAAGTTGCTTAACAATCTCAATCGACTGATATGCATTGTCACAACTAGGCCTTTATTTTATTTTACCTAACTAACTACACATTTATTTTATTTTATTTTTATTTTATTTTTTATTTTTTTATTTGTTTACATCAGGCAACTAGACCCATAGAAATATACATAATACAACATATAACACAATAAAATAATATTAATACATATGAAAATAATTATGAAACAGTAGGCATTACTGGCTGGATCTGGCTTCCCTGAAGCGACGGTAAACTATGCCCTCAGGCCAAAAGTCTGAGCTGAGGAACACGTCTTTGCACGAAGCCGGAACAGTAAGGACATACGAGCTGAAGTAGGTTGTCCTACTGGACTTAAGTTTATCCAGGGTCAACTGCACTTCAGTCATCTGCGAACAACCCGATCCTAGCGAACCTTCTGCAGCTGTTCCATGGCGATGGCATTGGCGGTTTCTCTGGTGCTGCAAATGTTCATGGGCGGCGGTAATCACTTACCATCAGGTGACCCGCCTGCTCGTTTGCTCGCTATATACGAGTATATATATATATATATATATATATATATAGCGAGCAAACGAGCAGGCGGGTATGTATATATATACATATATACGTATATATATATATAAACACATCCTTCTTATTAGTACAGATATAGATTATTAATTATTATAAGGCCCACGGAGGAACAGAAAAATAAAAAACCGAGCATAACGTGGGTATCAGCTAGTATACCGTCATTGGAACATAATTTAAACAAATAATGAAATTACCGAGAACAGATAAGTACCTGATACCTACCTGAATTTCAGGTAAATTGTACCTGAAATTCTGATAATAACCCAAAACCGCTACTAGGAATGGATTTTCGACGAACGCGAGTGTTCGTTTAGTAAATAGGTAATAATGATATTACCTTTATGACAGATATCCAATGTTAGAAAGGTCATGAAGCGGTATTATGGTATTTAGTACATATCGCGCAAGGTTACATATCGCGCTCTCCAGCCTACGTCCAGCAGTGGATGCATTTATGAATGGATGGACTAAATTCATGTTATTATTAGAGACAAGAAGTGACGATGTCTATCATGTACGGTGCCCGAAATACAGGTTCTCCTAGTACCTACGGGTGCTAAAGCACTCCCTCCGGCTTCAAATTTTTATCGTTCACCTTTTCCCTTGTTACCTATATATTATGCTAATTGGAGTATGTAATGTAAAACACTTTCTGGCTAGTGAAGATATTATTATTTTAGACCCATAATACCCTTATAAACTCAATATCTTTCTTAAATCAAATACAAGAATACTTAAATAAACAAAGCTTTAGAAATTGGTATAACTTCTTAACTTTCTTGGTTTGATTAATGTAAAATATTAGATCTTTAGTAATGAATGTTATTGCAGGCGCATACAACGACAATTCAGAGTAAGTAACCATTTTGCATAAACACGCTCAGAATTTATTCAGCAAATTATGAAATAATATAAACGATTCCAAAGTAATTCATTATCTGTACCGACCACGATCAGATACGGGGAAGAGGAAATAGAATGAAACATTAAGGGGGAGTAAGATAACTCACGTACTGGATTGGGTTAATGGATTTTTAATAGGTACTTATTCCAACCCAACTTCTTTTGCGTTCTCATTGCAAAAATATAGTAGGAACCGTCGTTGGATGGAATAGGGATGATGCCTATGTCATAAAATTTCTTACTAAAATTAAATAGAGGTTATTCCAAAAGACCTAAAATTCACATCCTCGGTTAGTCAAGTTTGATTACCAGTTTAAACTATAGATTAAAGAAAAAAGTGCGTTGAAATTTGATGACGTCACAACTATGTATTTTATACACACTTACTATAAGCGTGTTTTAAGTCTGATAAAAAGTTGCTGATATGATTGCGCGAAATGTCCGCGACCGAGGGAGATTACTTAGAAGTCATTTGTTCAGTTGCTAAGTTGGAACATTAACAAGGATCAAGTTATTATTAAAAGTAACTACTGGAAATTATGTTATTTAGATTATTTGTTCCGCATCTGTTGCTCTGTAGTTCAGCCAAAATCAATATGGAATTTTACCTGAGAGTTAATACCCATTAGCGTAAAGTAGAGAATTTTTCCATTGACTACCACACGACACGATTGGTCGTCATTAAAGGCATATCACGACACCATCGTCAGCCATTATTTATTACCTCTTCCCTGACCTCAATGGCGCAGCGGTAAGCTCTTGCAAGCGGGAGGACCCGGTTACCAGCAGGGTCAAAACTGCTGATTTTTCTCTGGTTTGCCGAGTTACCCTACCGGCAAAGTGATACCGCCGAGCGATTTAGCGTTTCGGTAGCGTATTTCCATTTGCGTGTTCAATAGAAGGCATCATTGCCTCAAACCCCGCACGGATTTGATGTACTAACACTCTATTCAAACTCGTGTTCAATATAAGGAACTCGTCCTCCAATCGCGCACGGGTACCCAACCGAAATTTTCTTCCAAACGTGTGTTCAATTTAAGGCGATTAATCCGACAACGCTGTGCAGTCAGCCCGGGAGCTTGGGAGCGTTGATGACGGTATTTTATGGTGAATATCATGCTATAAAAGGGTCATAATATTATTCAAAAAAGTAGATCTCTCCCAAAACCGAATCAGCACAACCCGACTCCACGTAGTCTTGTCTGCCCTACCCCTGTTTTGTAAAGCGCGAAGCCAGAAGTTCGCGAAGGAGGTCCTGAACGAAGGTCGAGTATATAAAGCTGAATGAATGGGCGACGAAACGAGTCTTCTGGCGCAGCCCATTGGAGGACTCATGCCTCGAATTGAGCACGAGTTTGCGTAATGGAACCCGTGCGGGTTTCGAGGAAGTACTTCCTTTTATTGAACACGCAAACGTAAATACGCGTTCCGGTATGATACCGTATCGATCTGTCATAGCCCTAAAAAGTTAGCGCGCTACCATCTTAGACTCCATCATCATTTATAATACCACCAGATAGGATCGCAGTGGAGGGCTAACTTTATAGTGGAATAAAAAACACAGAAACCTTTGAATTGAGTTGAATTATGTCGCCAGGAACGTCTTTCGATGTATGGCGGCACAGCGCTCCTAAGAAAATGAAGCTTTGCAATTATCGATATATATGTAGATACTAGATGGCCCATTTATAGAAAAAAGTTGGGCGTTCGACTTGTAGAGCGCGCTCCACACCTGTATATGCCTGTCCTTGTCCTCGCCATAGCTCTGTCCCGCTTTTCAGGCTAGATGGCGTTAGTAAAATAAGCCCACATTCTTTGTTTGACAGGGACCGTGTATGTAAATTGAGGTCGTTGTTTGCAATGTCGTATCGTATACTTGGAAAAGCACCCTAGGTGTGAGCCAGTATAACAATGTTAATGGCGGATTTAACGAGCGGTTATGCGAGCACCTGTCGATGATATAATTTCACGAGGCGTCACCCCAAGTGCTCTGATTTAATGAGATTTATTGGACGACCGGATTTACCTTCTACCTACACGAGTTTCACAAGTATTTATTCAAAAAACCTACACGATAACCTTGATTATCCCCACACTGTCAGGGTTTCAGAAAAGAAAATATTTACTAGTGTCTTTCCATCTTCGGACCATCCATCATAGAGTCTTTCCATCGGTTAAGTACCCTACCCTTCTACGACCCATATTTTCAACCGATTTTAACATAATTTGGGTCTGATTCTGTACTGCACAATCTCTAAACTAAACTAAAATGACAGCAAATCTCAAATCAAATCTTTTTTTATTCAAATAAACTTTTACAAGTACTTTTGAATTTTTTTTTTTTTTTTTTTTTTTTTTTTTTTTCAAATCAAATCTTTTTTTATTCAAATAAACTTTTACAGCATTAATAATAGTTTAAAAAAACTAAAAAAAAACGCTTTTGACGCAGACACTCCGGGTCTCAGGAAAACAAAAAATGGCTAATCCTGATTATCCTAGTAAGGATAACGGGTCAAACTGTTTAAAATATTGAAAAGTATGCCAAATTTCGAGTTAATCCGACGTTTTAAAGGGGGTCAAAATCATGTTCAAAGATTCCGTTACATACTAACATACATACGTCTGAAGCTAATAAAAAGCGTGTAAAAATATTGCTAACCCTTTCATAATTTTCCCTGCGGAATGAGACCGAACTAGATTTATAGCTGTCATTTTAGTATAGTTTAGAGTATGTGTTATACATAGCCTACTTTAATCCTGGAAAATCGAAGATGGCGCTCGGCATTAAAAATAAATAAACGTTATTAACACGTGGGTCTGCCTGTATTTGTGCTGCACACTTGTGCACTATTTAGTGCAGCTATGCCTGATTTTTGTAAATATTGTCCGTCGAGACCGAAATTCGGTCGGAATGATATTATTATTATATGTCATGAGTTCAGATTTTCAAATGTCTCTATAGTCTATTGGAATATTTTTTGGTCCCAACTCCCAGCTCTTAGGCGAAGGCTAGACGGTAAATAATTCTTAGTAAATAATGTCGTCTACCGGTACAATTTAAATACCTTGGACGAAGAAACCTCGGGCCGCGTGATTTGACGACCTTCGTGGCGCAGTGTTGAGCGCTGTTGCCTTAACGTACAGAGGTCCCGGGTCCGATCCCCGGGTCGCAGGGTCAATTTGGGAATTTATAATTTCTGGACTGGAAATCCCTGGTCTGGCCTGGTGGGATGCTTCGGCCGTGGCTAGTTACCACCCTACCGGCAAAGACATGCCACCAATCGATTTAGCGTTCCGGTACGATGCCGTGTAGAAACCGAATAGGGGTTTGGGTTAAATATAACTGCCATGGCCACAGGTTAGCCCGCTACCATCTTAGACTGCATCTTCACATAAGGTGAGATCGCAGTCAACGGCTAACTTGTAGCGGATAAAAAAAATCGCCTTACCCCTCTAGCCACCAACTGTGCAGTTTCGCCACTAATTTGATATTGTGTTGTCATAGCATTGATGTAGAAGTTTAGTACTTATACATAGTGATCGACTTTTTCATGCATTAGTGGACAATTGGACAGAAAAAATTACAAGGCACTCTCCCCTCGCCCCGCAAAAGTTAGTCGAACGTGATTTCATACATTTTTCTTACGTTTCCTATCCCGTGTTTAGTTCATCCAAGGACCACAGTATTCAATGCGGAGCTCGGAGCGAACCACTAAGTACTTAGTTCATTAGAAAAACTGCCACTATAATAAACTGTTTTCATACTCACTGAGTAGAATACTGTAGGACTTGCATTTTATGCTATCACATGCCGTTAAAAGCAAAACGGTAGAGTCGCTTGCACTCGGTGGTCGTTAAGATAAGTGGGTGCCTACGCTTGTTATTTGTTTGAGATCTACATTAATATTTTCTGGCTGGATTTTTTTACGTGACTGAAAACACTTTTTCCTTGGGGCTTTCTTAGGATTACTATTCGGGATCTCTACCAGTGACCCTTTGTAGTGGGAGAGGTTGTGCAGCTATGAATAAGAAGAAACTGACTGACTGACATTAACGTGCAAGCCCGTACCGGCTCTAGAAACTTGAGATTTTTCATTGTTGTTATAGTTTTCGAGCGAGGCCTCGTTAATTCTGGCGAAGCTGTCTCGTTTGAGTTGATATTCAAGAAAAGGTATAACGTCTGTCACTATAATATTATACTGATGGTAAGTAAAATGAAGGCTTTTATTTTTATTTATTTCATTTTCATTTATTTATTATAGGTAGTATTAGTCTTTTTATATTGTATTTGCCTGCATACATGTATTTTATTTTATATTGTTTCTATTTTAAGTACCTATTATTGTATTTTATAAAATCATGTTGCCTGAAATAAATGAAAATAAAATAAAATAATCATATTTGTCGTAGTTGCATTATAGATGTAAAAAACGGCGCCATTTTGTAATACGGCTAGCATATCCATTAGCCAATATGATGCTCAGATTGCTAGTCGACTATTCGACGGTGATTAAATTGCTTGTGATAAAGGTCCGGAAGGGATAGATCAAAGATTTTGCTATCTCAAAGCAAATTTTATGATTATCTTGCCCTGATTTTGCTTTTTTTATATATTTGAAGATAGATAAAGCACTTGAATTATGCTATGCTGAATCAATTAAATGGATTGAACCGAACCAACTAAAGCAAAGGGATTATTTCATAATATTTCAATCAATTGTGTTTTGGTTGTTAAATCCTGGCTGCTTAATTTTTTTTTCAATCGCCATATCTACATAGCCCACCGTTTCACAAACTGGGAGAACCATAAACTATCACTGAAGATATACATTATTACATCTCGATACATTATCTCTTTGGCTATTCAGCGGAGTAACGCAGCCAGCATTCTGGGCTTGTGAATAAAATAAAAGTGTTACTGTGTTAGATACTTTTGTGAAGTAGTTTTTGACTTTTATCGATAAAAAATCATAACGCAAAATTTATACCTGAATAATTATTTTCTTTTTACCTCGACTAGAACTTGAAATTAATATTTATGTAATAAGGAACTTCGTTCCTATCTGGTGTCTCATGACACCATATGTTTTTAGGGTTCCGTACCAAAATGGTAAAATGGAACCCTTATGGTGCGACTTTCTCCGTCTGTCTGTCTGTCTGTCCGTCCGTCACACTCGATTATTTCAGTAACTACCGAAGCTATCGACATGAAATTTGGAATCGTTGTGTATATTAGTGGCCCAAAGACACTGAAATTAAAAAAAATTGGAAATTATTTTTGTTCTTATGTAAAAAGGGAGGAAAATCGGAGAGTTGAAATTTAAAAGTGAGATAACTGTACTGTGTGGGGTATCATATGAAAGGGTTTACTTTGTACATTCTAAAACAGATTTTTAATTATTTTTAGTCATGATAGTTTTTGATTTATCGGGGAAAAAGTCTAAAAAAAATACCGTTCCCCCCCCCCTTATCTCCGGAGTTTACCAATCGAAAAATCTGAAATAATTATGGTCAATAGGAATTTATGTATATTTTACAGGAAAACTATAGTCAATGCTCTAACTAGCATAGTTTTTTTGATATTAACAGTAAACCTCTACAAACAAAGTTAGTTTTGCGGTTCATTAACAAAGGTAATTATTACCGTTTTACATCTTTGGTCGTTACAGTTTTCAGTACGGAACCCTCGGTGCGCGAGTCCGACTCGCACTTGGCCGGTTTTTAAATTTAGTTTAAATTTAGACTAGCTGATGACCGCGACTTCGACTTAGAATAAGTTTTTTTAAATTCCCATGGGAACTTTTTAATTTACTGGGATAGCCTACGTCACTCTCCAGATCCTCAACTATACAAAACCCATGCAAAAGATCACGTCGATCCGTTGCGCTGTTGCGGCGTGATTGAAGAACAAACAAACAAACATTGTTGGATCATCAATTTGAGCGTAATGAAAAGCTGGATTATCTACGTGATTTACCTTTCTTATTTAATATTAAAACTCGCTTTTGATATGAAAACACCAGCAGGGCGATTGTGTAAAACCTGCATCAATGATTGTTACAGTCTCAATTGTTTTGATTGGCTGAATTTATGGTAATTTTGCTGCGTCAATGGATTTTGGCCAATAGTGGGAGAACGTTAAACCAATCAGAGGTGGTTGCGATCCTTACACTGTAGCTGTCATTTTTAGCCAATCGCCCTGCTGTTTTTGCTGAGGCTAAACGTTGCGTTGCTATAATATATTTTTCATTTTTTTTTAAATATTATTACTTTAGAGATATGGGTTTAATATAGATGAGCCCGCTTCTACCTTAGACTGCATCGTTACTTTCCGTCAGCTTTAATCGCAGTCAAGGGCTAACTTGTAGTAGAGTAAAAGCAAATTGAAGCGCTCTACATACTTTCAACGTATTATTTTTTGTCCCTTCCGTACCTTTTGGTAACCAGTGGACCCGTCCGCCGGGTCGGCAATTTGAGCGTAATGAAAAGCTGGATTACGTGATTTACCTTTCTCATTTAACATTAAAACCCGCTTTTGATATGTCTATGAAAACACCAGGGGGCGTACTACCATCGCTTTTATAGCAGCATTAGGTATCGTAGGTACCGTGACGACACTTAAATTAGGATTATAATTCTGAAAAAAGAGCGTCAACAATATTAAAATTATCTTTTTTGTTTACACATTTTTAGGGTTGCGTAGTCAACAAGGAAACTTCATTGTTTCACAAAGTTCGTCTGTTTGTTTGTTTGTCTGTCCGTGGCTTAGCTCAGATGCCCTTAGTACTAGAAACTGTTCTAATTCTAACAACAGTTCTTGGTTATCTACTTACTAGCTGATGCCCGCGACTTTGTCCGCGTGGAATAAGTTTTTTTTTAATACCCCCGGGAACTCCTTAATTTTCCGGGATAAAATGTTAGCATTATTACTATTTGTCATTATATCTCATCAAACAGGAAGTATAGTATCTGTCAATTTGACTCGTTTCATGTTATTCGATTTAATCTGCGGATACGGACGCCATTTTGAAAATATTATTAATACGAGGGTTTGAATCTTTGAACGATGGTAATTCAGTCTCCTGCCGGCAAACTTAGCGATTATTGAATACTTTTGTGTTTAGATCGCAATTTGATTTAGAGCTTAACGATAGTAATCGTGGCTGGATCAAATGAATTTTCATCCCATGTATTTGAAAAAGACGACTTGGTTCGTCTTTAAATGCACCCAAAGGTTGGTGTTTTCTATAAGAAACTTTTAGCGGGCAGAAATGAGTAGTTAATCCTCTTTATTTCAAAAAGTGCGCCGCAATTATCTTTGCCGCGCACTTTTTGAATTTGGAACATCTTAGTGTTCAGCGCCAAAGAAATCGAACGCAAATATTGTCTTAATAAAGACTGGCTGGTACGACGGCCCATAGTCGCACCGCCGGCTGAATAAAAAAAAAAGAAATCAAATTAAAAACGAGCGAACTACAGCCCGTGTTTTTGTCAATTTTCACGGATTGTTAAAAATTCATGGTTTTGTTTTGAAAAATGAGTTCTTCAAGTGACAGTGAAAGTATAGAATTACTCTATTAAATAATATTACAATAAAATATGAGGCGCCCTTTATTTTCTCCTACAGGGTGATGAAAAAAAGAGTGTATCATTCGGGCGCATAATTTTTTGGCTCGGGCGACGTACTTTGAATCCCTCGCTACGTTCAGGATTCCACTAAAGAATCCCTCACTTCGCTCTGGATTCAAAAAAGCACCCACGCCGTAAAAATATTATTTTGCTCCCTTATCTACTATTTTTCTTTAAGTTTAGCCAACTTTTATCCCTACTTCCTTATTAATACCTACTTCTGGATTGTCGCTTACAAAAATATAGCCTATGTCACTCTCCAGGTCCTCAACATGCAAAAATTTACATCGATCAGTAGCTCTTTTGCGGCGTGATTGAAAGACAAACCAACAAACAAACACACTTTCGCATTTATAATATTAGTATGATATTTTACTTTTGCTGAATGCGTTGGGCCAACACGTAGCACTGGCGTAGCACTGGCGTAGCACTGGCGTAGCACTGGCGTAGCACATTTAAATCAACGCCATATTTTACATATTACACACCACTCTGCTAAGTGCACTTGTAATCTCGTTCAGTGGATGGAAAACAGGAGTTACTACCATTTGTTAAAGCAGTATTATTTCAAAATGTCAGTTTAGTCACGTACCTTGACGTTGGCGAGGGACGAGTGGCCTAGTTGTGACAACGCATAACAGTCGTCGCGAATGTTAAGCAACGTTGACCCAAGTCGAAAACTGGATGGGTCACCGAATTTAGTGGTTCAAATTTGGCCTTTTCGTTTCCTCCGTACCTCGGAGAGCACGTTTTTTTTTTTTTTTTTTTTAATGTTTCGCACTCAAATTATCCTCTGACTAGGTGTCAGAGATCTTTTTGCTGCGAGTTTTGCTCTGAAAGAAGGTGCCAACTCACGATAGTCGTGAAGTAGGTTTGTGTGCGTTTTTTTTTTTTTTTTTTTTTTTTTTCCTGTGTCTATAATATTATGTGTGTATGATTGTGAGTGACCCTATCTCCAGCAGCCAATGAGTGCTCCGTCAGTTAAAATATGTATGTTTATTAGTATTGTTATTATTGTATATAGATTAGGTACATACATTATCATTAGTATAAAGATTTTTATTTATTAATATTAATATTATATATTATATATTATTTAGAAAAAATTATGTTACGAATTTATCATGTCAATAATAATTAATTTGTTATTTTTATGTCAATCGTGTGGAATATTATTGTTATATTATTATATTATTACGCATGCGGTGCCCTTCTTCTTTTTTTTTTTTTTTTTTTTTTTTTTTTTTTTTTTTTTTTTTTTTTTTTTTTTTTTTTTTTTTTTTTTTTTTTTTTGTTATGGTCCAAATCGCAGCACTACAGTATTTTTGCATTGTTAGTATTTTATGGTAAGTATCATTTATTTATACAGAAGCGTAGGCATCCATTTTGCAGTGCTGCCATTTGATTGACCAGCTGCTTTTGTTATTTTTTCACAGTATCTGATGAATCTTTTCCTACATTTCTCATTGGTAAGAAGAGTTCTTAAATTGCTTCCCGTAATATCTAATTCTGTTTCAGCCGCTATATCTTGTCTTAGTGATCCAAAACGTGGGCATGCCGTGATGACATGCACCACGTCTTCGACCACGCCAGGCTCACATATGCACCAGGGATGGTCTCGTAATTTAAAGCGATGCAAATATTGACCAAAGCCTCCGTGACCTGTCAGAATTTGTGTTAAGAGACCTCCAGGTCGGACATGTTTAAAAAATTCATATGCCACTGAGACATTAGGGAGGAATAATTCTAGTGGTTTATGTTTTATTTCTTCTGTATAAATCATATTCCATTTGTACGTTGATTGTTCTCTGAGGACTCTTTTCGCATATGATACTGGATAGAGATCGTAATCCGCTGCGGTTTTCTTAAATTTGGCAGCGCGTTTTGCGAGTTCATCTGCCCGCTCATTGCCTTGAGTGCCAACATGAGCTCGAAGCCAATGGAGTCTCAGTTTTATCCCTTTGTCTTCCAATTTGTCGATTTGTGCTCTAGTTTGGAAAGCTATTGGATGAAGAGAAGTCAAATTTTTAATGAGTTCAAGAGCTGCTCTGCTGTCAGAAAATATATTAACTTCATTGGTTTTCAAGCTCTCTGCCAATTCAGTTGCCTTCCAGATTGCTAGAAGCTCTGCTTGAAAGACGGAACAGTAGGAATCAAGCCTGAGGGTTCGATATTTTATTTCCTTATTTTCTTTCCAAATAGATAGAGCAGCCCCCACTTTCCCGTCTATCTTACTGCCATCAGTGTATATGTGCGTCCCTCTGATCTTCTCAATATCCTCTGCTTCTATCATGACATAATCTTTTGGACACTGGTTAGCTGGATGAGGAAGGTTGTCATAGGAAATATAGCTTTCGACTTCTCTATCTGGATGAATGTCAAGGGTTCGTTTCCCCTTTTTAATTTCGTACAAATAAGCTGATTCGTTTACGCGAAAATCGAGTGGTAGCACTCCCGCGATTGCAAGCGCAGAGGTTAACGATACAGTTCTATAAGCCTTTGCTATTTTTTGAACGAACCCTCGTTGAACTGCTAACAGTCGCTTCCGGATGGTTTTAACTTTTAAAGCTGGGGCCCATACACTTGCAGCGTAAAGTGCTATTGGTTCGATGACGGACACATATATTGTTTTTATTATATCTGGATTAAGTCCCCATGAACATCTCGCGGCACGTTCTAACTTTTTATATAGCTCTGTAAGCTTGATGCACATTGCATCGATATGCGGCCCAAATCGTAGTTTATCGTCAACTATGATACCTAGCATTTTTATTTGATTAGTTAAATTAATTTTCCCTCCATTCATTTCTAGATTTAAAGCTCCAAAATTCTTTTTCCTCGTAATGAGCATAGCGTGGGTTTTTTGAGGGCCAAAATTCAATTTGTTCCGTCGACCCCATCGAGTTACCACGTTCAAAGCGTTATTGACTTTGTCTTCGATTTCCTTAGATGAATTACCTGAGACTGCCAAAACTACATCATCAGCAAACGCTTGACAATGAATTCCCAATTTGGCGATTTCGATGAGAAGTGAGTTTATGCTGATGTTCCATAAAGTTGGCCCAGCAATTGATCCTTGAACGCAGCCACGGTTTGTGTTTTTTACATAGTCTACTCCAGCATATGAAATCTTCACCCGCCTGTCGCTCAGATATTTTTCGGGCAGTTTGCGTTCTTAAGTCCGATTTTTATAGCTGGCCACCAAGCATTATCAAATGCACCCTCTATGTCCAACGATATAAGCAATGTGGATGCCTTTTCTGTTCTGTTTTGCTTTAAATGCGTAATCAAATCATAGAGAGCATCTTCAGTGCTCTTTTGGGGCATGAATCCATACTGTTTGGGGCTAATTATTTTGTTCACATACCACCTTAAACGACATACCAACATCTTTTCCATTATTTTACCCAGAATAGCCAACAATCCAATCGGACGATATGATTTTGGGTTAGCTATGTCATCTTTATTATGTTTTGGAATGATGACCACAGTTGCTTGTTTCCACACGGCTGGAAAATATGTTAGTTTCAGGCAAGCATTTACTAGACCTAGATAAATCCCCCCATCAGAAAGTACTGCATGTTCACATATATCAGCAGTGAGATGATCGTCGCCAGGTGCCTTTTTAGGTGCGAAACTTTTGACAGATAGCTCTAGCTCCGTGAAGGTGAAGGGTGGGTCATCAGGTTCCACGGGATACTCTTTTTCTGCTAGTTCTCGAATACCTTCATGTTCAATACTATCGTTAATTGCGTCATCATCCGGAAACAAGGTGGTTGCCAACAGTGTCACAGAGTCTGTAGCTGAACAGGTGTCTCCATCTGAATTCCTCAGTAATACATCTGGGCGCGGCTTTCACGCGGAGAGCACGTTAAGCCGTCGGTCCCGCTTATTATAACCAACATCTGATAATAATCATTAAAAACCTAAGAGTTTAAATACTCTTAGTCGAGTCGTATGCGGAAGGACGTGGGAACCCACCGCATTATTGTCCCAAGAAAACGCCTAGGCCTACCATTATTAATGGAAAGGTGTCACGACCCTCAGTGACGAGGAATACGACTCAGAGAGAGACCTTGACGTCCCTAAAATAAGGTTTACAATTCTGTCAACAATAATAAACAATACAGCTTTATGTGATTGTAGTATGCCTCCAGGTCGTCAAACGTTGAAAGCTTTTGATGTTTTTTCTTTTATATCGCACTTCAAACTCTTATTTTACCTACTTTTAAATATTAAACTCTTATACGTAGTAGGAATAGGTATTTTCGTCGGCTTGAGTGGTTGACTTAAGAGGTTTCGTAAACATGGATGTTTGTATTGATGATGTGATTTATAGTGTACAATGATAATATAGCCTACTAACTGATGCCCACGACTTAATCCGCGTGGATTAAGTTTTTTTATTCACACGAAATCTCCTTAATTTCCCGGGATAAAAAGTAGCCTATGTCCTTTCACGGGATGTAACCTACCTCTATACCAAATTTCATCAAATTCGGTTAAACAGACGGGCCGTTAAAGCGTAGCAGACAAACAGACAGAAACACTTTCGTGTTTATAATATTAGTATGATGTGCAAAGTATAGTATGATGGGACAGCAATCCGACACGACCGGAAAAATAAGGCGTCGGATCGACGGTTTTACCTGCTCTCCGAATCACGAGCACCCTGCACCGTTAACTTCCTAACTCCAGGCTTATACTGAGAGTAATTTTCTTGCCAGAAAAAGTTTTTTTCCGGATCCCGGTATCGAACCAAGGATCTCGCCATCGCCTAGAATCTATACTATGACAAGAACTACTATTATAATGAATATTGATCACGCGTTGCTATGATAATATTGATGATAAATAGAGGATGCCTTTTTTGTGATTTCCTTAATTTTCCGGGATAAAAATGTCTATGGTGATAATGAAAAAAAAAGAAAAAAACCCGGCTGAGTTTGTTGTGGGCTCTTCTCAGACCAGGGCGCGTTTGGAACCCTCGTAGCTTTAGTTTTAAGATACCGTTACTTATTATTATCACCATTATATTTTATAAATAACTAGACGTCAATAAGTGTAGTTTACCTACCTATATTGAATAAACATTATTTGATTTGATTTGATATGTCCTTCTTCGGGATACAACCTATCTCTGTGCTAAACTTCATCAAAATTGGTTGAAAAGATGAGATGGGCCGTTAAAGCGTAGCAGACAAACAGATAGATAGGCAGACAGCTAGACAGATAGACAGAGAGACAGATAGGCAGACAGACGTACAGACAGATAGACAGAAACACTTTCGCGTTTATAATATTACTAGGAATGGACATAAAACAAAACATGGGCAAAAAAAAAACATCTGTGAATAAATAGACCCATGTTTATTTTCAGAGTGTATTTCTGTAATATAAACAGATGAAACGAATCCTCCACGACTTTACGTGTCTGAAATAAGTATATCAAACCTACCCACTTAGTTAAAGTCATTATAGAACCCTCCTTGCCTCGTCAGTATACAAATCCTAAGCCTGATAGGAATATCAGAAAACGATTGAAGATTATCCCAAATTATTTTCTATCTAAATTTTTTTTCGAATCTCGTTCCTTTGATCGTTTATTCAAATCTTGATAGGATTGTCTCAAAGAGCAACACGGTATCTCGCTTTGAGAAGACTAAAAACTACGTTTGTCATAACACTGGACCATTAGGTCAAAAAAATATGTCTGACCCTGGCAATGAGATGGCTGATTTTATATGGGCATTTAAAGTGTTCTAGTTGTGATAGTGGCCCTCACGTATTGTGATCCTTTCAAAGTTCTTACTATGCAGTGGCGTGCAGTTCATAGAGGCAAATAAGCACAGCTTACCCCAACTGAATGAAAGTTATACTCAAGTAAATTACATAATAAAATAATAAAAAAACAACTGTAATATAAATTCATAAAAACGCCATCTATAGTAAATAACCACCCGCATCTATATTAATTCTGTAATTATCACGAAGATGGCGCTGTCACGAATTCTATCCAAAGTCAATACGCTCATAGTAACATTGAACCGACGCGACGCTGGCGCCACGGAACAAGCAGGAGTTAAAAATGGCAAAAATTTTAGGTATGTGTGTTTCACATTCAGTAATACAACACGAAATACATTTACATGTGTGAGTCATCACTCCTAGTCATAACGCACGACGTTACGTCAATAAAAAGCTCAGCTTCCGGAAACTGCGTGATCAACTCAAGACTTATTTTAATAATGAAAATTAAGTAACTGTATTTACCTAGATACCAAAAAGAATTGTTGAAATTATTAAATAAATTAAAATTTTCTACTGTATTTCTTTCCACTGATTTTGTATTCTAAGAAATTATAAAGATTCTAAATTATTAAGTAAGTATTAAATCAAAAGCAGTCTAAATTAAAAAAACATAATACGGCCACCGATTAAACATCCAAAAGGGGTAAACATATTTTTTCACGCAAATAATAGCGTAATTAAAGTATTGAAATTAAATATTTTAATAAAAGAGTTATTTAGCGAGACTTCCGCCGGCTACCAGACGAACGCGCGCGCCATATTAGTTATTGTGTTGTTATTGTTTTGATTGCGAATTTCGTCCCGTTAAAAAATTGTTTTAACACGTTCAAGGACATTTCTTTGTAAAAAAACACGTGAATTATTGTGAGAACAGCATGTGACAACTTTTTTAGTGATTAGTGATTACAAAATTATTGGAATTGTTCAGAAATCGGTATTGCAATCGGTAACGTAACAATCTACTTACATAGTATTATTATTATTTTAAGTACCTACCTACCTTTTTGGGTGTGAAACGAGAGAGTTCTTGGTGTACTTTTTTGCATTACAATTCACATTATAAAATATATTAAGTACCTAGTAGTTGAGCATGGTTTGTTAGCATGGTTAGCATGTTCGACTGCAGTTGAGAGGTGCTGGGTTCTTTCCCGGGTCGGACCAAAAATCTTAGATAAGGAAGTTCGATATTAGGTTTTTGTTTTAAGAAATTTTCAGCACTAGCCTGGAGTTGGAAACTGGCTGTTTCACCCTCATACATAATTAATGCTTACCCTGGCTTCGAACCCTGTGCACGCCACTGGGTAGATAATCCTAAGCACGATAGTCGGGGAAAGGGCACGTGGACGACTAAGAAGGAAGAGGTATGACGATGTAAGGAAGTGAAATGGACATAAGTACTTATTTATTTTTTCTTAGTTTTATTGTTTAAATGTATTTCTCTTGTATTTTGATGTACAATAAAGAATATTTCATTCATTCATTCATTTAACTATCGTAAAGGCTCCAATTGACCACCGATCGAGCCTCAGTTTGAAGATGACACCATAGTGTTGAAAAAAAAGAGTGCTTTAGTCCACTCCTTGGTGTGTTGCTTACGGGGTCATGTAATGTTCGAACATAGATTCATTTTGAAATTGAATATCCTTTTGATATACCTTTTTTTACCTTTTTTTTGCCTTACCAATAATGATTCTGTGGAAAGATAGCTTTGATATTTTATTGCGTCTCAATTAAATATTTATTGAATAATAAAACTGATGTATTTTAGGTAGAATAAAAATTTTATTAAAATTTTTACCTGTTGTTGTAGTTCATTCTAGCTGATGCCCACGACTTCACCCGCGCGGATTGAGGTTTTTTGGTTCCCGCGGGAACTCTTTAATTTTTCGGGATAAAATACTTTTTATATCGGAAAATTAAATTAAAGCCTAGTAGCCCATGTGTTATTCCAGACTATCCAGATTAGTTCAGCTATTCTGGCGTGATTGAGTAACCAACATCCATCCATCCATACATCCATCCATCCATCCACACATTCGCATTTACAAATTTATAATATTATATAGTATAGACTACTTTTTTATTTTTTTATTTTGTACAGAAAACTTACAGCTACATCAGAGATGGATAGATAAATAAAGAATAAGTATAACGCCAATTACAAGTTTTTACAGATAGAATTTACATAAGATATAAATACTAGCTACTAATAGATAACTAGCTAATGCCCGTGACCTCGTCTGCGTGGAAGCGTCTACCGCCAAGACGTGCCGCCAAGCGATTTAGCGTTCCGGTACGATGCCGTGTAGAAACCCTATAGGGGTATGGGTTTAATATAACTGCCATGCCCCTGCCACCATCTTAGACTGCATCATCACTTAACATCAGGTAAGATCGCAGTCAAGGGCTAACTTGTAGTGGATAAAAAATAAAAAAAAACTTTTGATAAATGCTAAGACAAAAATAAAAAATAATTACCGCAGTGTGTAAGTGCTCAAGTTTCCGCTGCAGTGTGATTCCAACTCGGCACCAAGTTTCACTTAGCTTAGTTTAGATGCCCGGGTATCTAAACTGACAAAGTAGATTACAAACTTTATGCTTGTTGTTTACTACCTCAGAGAAAATCTATCTGGAGTTCTGTGTTCATATAAGTTATCTGGTTTTTGTTGTAATATGTACCTAGGTAGTATTTTTACTCCATTCAACAACATTTGTTGAGTCGAGGTTATTAAACTATCGAGGATTTTCTTCATGACAAAGTTGCATGGAAGCAACCGGCCTCACATCCAGTAGCCCACAAGTCAGTGTTATAGTTGTAACGTAAAGTATGTGTTTCATTGAGTTTCATGAAAAAAACCTTTTTGAGAAAAGAGAAACTGCTGAGTTTCTTGCCGGCTGTTCTCAGTAGAATCACTTTCCGAATCGGTGGCAGAGTCTTGACGTATCATAGTGACACAAGTTGACCTACGTGAAATAAATAAATCATTTATCATTACAAGTTAGCTCTTGACTGCGATCTCACAGGTAACAGTCTGATAGTAGCGCGAGTTTATCTTTTTAAATATTATGTTATAATATACATATAAAACCTTACGGGATATATTTAAGAGAGTGTGCTCAAGAACTATTCGATCTGCTTCCTCTGTCACATTTTTACTATCGTACCGCAACGCATCGTCAAGGTCCACACTCTTACGTAGTCGATATTCCGCGGACACGTATAAAACGATTTGCTACCTTGTTCCTAATTCGCAGCGCTAGAATATGGAATGCCCTTGCGGCTTCCATTTTCACCTCCTCTTTTAATACATGCACTTTCAAATGAAGAGTGAATAGGCATCTTCTACGCTCCACCTAATGTATATTTATTTAATGTTATTATTGTATCGTTAATGCTTATTCATATGTTTAAAATTAAAAAAATAATTAAATTAAAATGTAACCTGCAATTGCATTTGCCTCATGTAACGATTAAATCAAGAAATATATATTGCATTACCACTTGCAAGCAGGACTGATTGCAGCAAAGCTCCTATATAAATAAATAAAAACACAGGTAACCCCAAGCGGTTTCTAGTTCTACACGGCATCGTAGCGGAACGGTAAATCACCTGGCGGCACGTCATTTTGGTCTAGCCCCACTTGAGATGCACGGAGCGGCTCGGCACGTAGCGGTAAATATTATTTGTATGAGTTTGTACAGGACCGCGTCGCGCAGTGCATCTCCGTGCCGCAGCGCTTAAGTGGGCCCAGCTCGATACAACCTCATACAAAGAATACTTGCCGCTACGTGCCTCGCCGCGCCGCGCCTCTTTTGGAAATAATCACCACTCCTTGCAAGTGGTGATCCTCCTGAAAACGTAATGTAGGATACTTTTTATTCCAGAAAATGTAAGAGTTCCCACTTAACTTTTAATAAATCTAAATCAACGCGGTTGAAATGGAATGAAATATAGCTATGATGAATAAATTCTCACGTTTAATACTACCCATAATTTAATTAATTTTATTCAACAAAACAATGTTATTTCTGAGATCCCCTCGAAACAGAACCTAAGTATGCTCAATTTAATTAAATCCCAAAGCCCTCACAACAATATAATAATGATTACTTCGCTCATAAAGAAAATGTTGGAATATTATGTCAAATTTCACTCTGAATCTGTGGACTATAGGGTTAATTTAAAAAAAAAATTCTTAACGATAACTTCTATGTTTAATACTTTATTGTCATATTTTTAAAAATCATAGGTACAAAAAATTAATTTCTTTGGCTTCTTAAAAATTGACGTAACAATGCGGACGATGTTCAGATAATATTATATAACCCAAAGGAAAGCTCAAATTACACAGAACTGAAAAGTGGGTAGACTGTGAACATGAAAATTTTAAAGGTTGTTTTTAGTAAATATTGTGCATGTTAAGGTTTTGTAAAGGTTAATTATTGAGAATAGAAAATTAGCAGCGGGACCGCAAAATAGTATATAATATGGCGTATAATGGCGTCTACATACCTTGTTGCTTGAAAAAAAAAGTGTGTGTGGGTTCGCAATTCACACACGGCAGAAGTGAAATTTCAGAAAAGTAGCGTAAGAGATAATGAGATAAATATATAACTCGTTTTCTATCAGCTATCTCAATCTCTCGCAGGCTAAATCCTACATAATATGTTTCTCTTTTTGGTGTAATTTTTTCGTTTCATTTAATTTTCAAATCACAACGATTCTAAAGAAGTATCACTTCCAAAACGACTTCTCAATTATAAAGTAATGTAATTGTCGTTTAAGCAAAAATTGAGTACAGCCATATCAGCACGTAACCATGGTAAATAAATTTTATACGTAAAATATTATAAATACAAACAGGTAAGTGAGAAAATGGAAACCAAACACTACGTTACGTTAAAAAGGTCATGAGAAATTATTCTTTATTCTCTCATCTCTATAAAAGCCTGCTTACTTTTAAATTTCGCAACAAAATAACAAAATATGCCCCTCTTCAGAAAGTTGTCTCAACTTTCCGTCCATTAACGAGCCCTGGTTCCATTCATATAAAAAACCACTTTGCTTTAGTTTTAAAACTGGCCAAGTGCGTGTCGGGTCACGTGCAGTGTAGGGTTCCGTAGTTGACTGTCACAATATGCGGAATTTATAAGTTGGTTGCCTATTACTTGTAAACTTGTAAAGCCTACTTAGCCGTGTTAGTTTTCCTTAAATTTCGTTATATATAAACCACTGCTATGAATGTTTCACATATCCAAAAACAACCATTTGGCCGGCAAGGGGGGCACACTTGGCTCTAATAAAACGATCGACGTGGGACAAATGAGAAAAATCATCCCTAGTTTACGTGTAGGGGAGGTAAGTACCTACCCTTAATTTTTTTTTAAACATTTTATTTTACCAAATCGTTGGCGTGATTAATACTCGTATGTACCACTACAGCCCATTAACGGCCCACTGTTGGGCACAGGCCTCCACTCTCATAGGAAAGAGGGAATTAGAGCTTAGATCCACCACGCTGCTCCAATGTGGTTTGGACTTTATTATCATGTTTTATCATAATAACCGGGACCGACGGCTTAACGTGCACGCGCACGAGGCACGGGGGTGAAACACCGCCAATATCTTAACTCCGGGCTAGTACTGAGAATTTCTAGTCGGAAAAAACCCAATGCTTAATTATGGCCCGACCCGGGCCCCGAACCCGGGACCTCGTCGGCAGCAGTCGAACATGCAATATGTACACACATGCCAAATTACAGCTTTCTAGTACTAAGTACCGTCCGCACGTCCGTATGTCCATGGCTTAGCCGTACGGACGGGTGGACGGACGGTCACGGCAAAACTATGAAGGTTCCTTGTTGGCTACGGAACCCTAAAAATATGTTTCATTGTTAGGGTTCCGTACCTCAAAAGGAAAAAACTGAACCTGTGTGTCAAGACCTTTTTTCTCAGGAACGCATGGAGGTATCAAGCTGAAATTCATATCAAATACTCAAGTCTACTGTCCCTTAGAGCTGTGTAAAAATCAAACTTCTAAGCCAACGCAATCAAAAGATACAGCCGTTTATGCTGCAAATTTTCGACACTCGCAAGGGAATCAAAACCTCGTATAGGGTACTTCCTGTGAACTCAGAATCTTGAAATTTGGTGAGAAGCAACGTCTTATAGCACAGATAAAGGAAAAATTGCGAAAAGCATACATTTTTAGTTACATCATATGGTAAAAATATTTTTAATAATTTTAAACTTACCAATGTTATGAATTTCATTTAGCAATAAAAACCATAACTTTTACTTATATACCTACAGGTTTGTACGGAACCCCCGGTGCGCTAGTCAGACTCGCACTTGGCCGGTTTTTTTTGTCCTTCATGCTTCGCAGTCCATACTTCCATACTACATCATACTTAATTTTATAAATGTGAAAGTGTGTCTGTCTGTCTGTCTCCTACGCTTTCGCAACCCATCTGTTCTACCGATTTTCATGAAATTTGATATGGGGAATTGGGGATAGTTTGTATCCCTGGGAAGGACATAGGCTACTTTTTATCCCGGAAAATTAAAGAATTCCCGCGGGAATCAAAAGACCTGATTTTTTGCACGGATCTGTAGCCAGGGTCGTAGGCTTTTTATCCCAGAAAAAGGGTTACCTACTACGGGATTACTTTAATCCGCGCAGACAAAATCGTGTTTTAGAGCTGGCATAGGCACAAAAGTAGCCGACAAATGTCGCGTTATTTACCTTAGTTCTCGTATAAATTGGAACATCTGGTGCCACCCTTAGTTTTAATAAAGCGAAAGTACTCTCAACTTTTTTAAAACGCTACCGAGGTTTTGCGTGCCTTTTTAAATGAAAAGGCTTAAGGCAGGAATAAACAAAACGCGTTAAGGCCGCGTTTCTTTCACTTAAGGAAAGCCTTACACTTTACAGTAATCATGCCTATAGGATGAACGATGACGTCTTTTTTTAAAATTTATTTCTTAATCTAGTGTACAATTAGATTTACAAAAAACCTTTTAACTATTTTCACAGTTTGACTATAGGAACATCAGTCTCCGTCTCTATATTGTACTTAGGCTTAATAATTACTTAATAATTTACTTCATGCCTACTTAATAATACAAGACTTTTTTTCTCAGTTCTTAAGTAGGCAAGCTGTTTAACAAATGGAGGGTTCGATCCCCATAGTAGTTACTTACCCTGGGCAAAAGATATAGGTAGGGGCGCGCTTGATTGGATATCAACCACATAAGCATGGCAACGTTCACGATTTCTCGCTGTTTAATATTAAAAAGGAAAAACCTTGTCCTTTCTTGTTTAAAAGGCTAGTTAAAAGGATATCCACGTATTTTATCCGTGACGCAATGGCGATTCAACGGCAGGATGATATAATTATCGCACGCGTAATGTGTGTATGATTAGTAATGGCGCTCTCTGGCGCTGTGGTCTTATTAGTCTGAGGTTTATGGTTCAATTCCCAGCAGTGTTTAAGAATTTGAAATGACTAAATTGTCTTTGCTCTGTTCTGGTCTAGCTTCGGCTATGTTAGTTACGGTACCATGCTGTGTAGAAACTAGTAGACATCTGTGTAAATTTAGAAGATATTTGGTATAGAGATATGTTCCATCATGCGTTTAGAAGCAAAAAGTTAGTTTCCATAGCATTTTCAAAAGGCACGTTAGCTATACTCGCGTTAACATTAGGTAAATGTTACACTAAGCTCCTAAGTAACTAACTGTTCCTAGTACCTTGGAGCTGCGTAGAACTCTCTTCCGCAGCGCGTTGTGCGTGCCTATATCTTTAGCTAAACTGTACGAAAAAAGGTTGGTAAATAAATTGGATGAAGTTTTTTGTATTTTTTTTTGTATTTTATTTTCCGTTGTCCTTCCTACTCGGACGGCGGGAGAAGCTCGGGGCTCCTTCCTAAATTGGGTTCAGTTATCAATTCTTTAACAATGTTTTGATAAATTGATTTAAGTCTACGTGGTTGTTGTTGTAGGGGAGTATTCTTATATTTACGACTACATGTACCTTTAAGTACGTCGCCACATATACTTGCCTAGTTGATTTTGGAATACCTTTCACTGCATAATATCAAGTAAGTATATTTCACAATTTTTTTTGACGTTTCCTGCGCTACCAGATTTTTATGAAAAACTAGCTGATGCGCGCGACTTCGTCCGCGTGGATTGAGGTCGTGTGGTGCCCGCGGGAACGCTTTAATTTTCCGGGTTGTAGCCTATGTGTTATTCCAGGCTATAAACTATCTCTGCGCCAAATTTCATACGGATCCGTTCAGCCGTTCAGGGCCATACTGCCAGCTCTTAAAGCCATATAGTTTCATTACTGTTGACTTTCGTGATTTAGAATTATAATCCTTATTTTAGGAAAGTCTAGGTACGTGACATCAAACTATCATTTTGAGTAATATTGCATAAGTATTGCTTTGAGCATTGGCAGTGTGTCACCAAACGTGATTGAGTATCAAACATCCATCCATCCATCCATCGCTATCTAAAAATTTCTCGCTACACTGGCCCGCATTCATCTTAAACAATTAGTGCGAGTTGTAAATGTACCTCAGTACGTTTGGGAATAAGCCCCGAGGTTGAGTTCATTCATTAATTCATAAAACACGGCAGCGGTTACGTTCCCCACAGACGCATTTCCTAATAGACCGACCCAGATATTTAATCAATGTTACTGAAAGTCAACCAACAAAACACAACACATAATACTAATTGATGTATTATGCGGGCCCCTTAGGTCACGATTAGGTACAGTTGTAAGTTATAAGTTATGATACTAATATTATAAATGCGAAAGTGTGTTTGTTTGTTGGTTTATCCTTAAATCACGCCGCAACGAAGCAACGGATCGACGTGATTTTTGGTATGGGGACAAGCATTTACATCATATAAATTGTGTAATGACGGTATAAGTTGATAGTAAAAGTTTGAAAGGAAAGTTTATTTTATTATTTTTAGCGCATTTAAATAAAAGCTTGTTTTAAAAAAGTTTTTTTACTTTTAATTTATCTAAAATTTTTGGGCACCCTTCCACCACAGATGTCCTACGTTGCTAAGCTGTATGTTAAACCCAGTCCATCAATAGGAGCGATTGATTTTCATAGCTAAGATCGCTATATGTATGAAGTGCTCCTATTTAGTGACTCGTTGGTCTAGCGGTTAGCATAGTCGACTGCGGATCACGAAGTCCTGGGTTCGATCCCCGGTCGGGCAAAAAAATTGTTAGGTATTGGGTTTTTCAATTAAGAAATTCTCAATACCAGCCGGGAGTTGGAAGTTGGTGGTGTTTCACCCCCGTGCCTCGGAGAGCACGTTAAGCCGTCGGTCCCGGCTATTATCACTAACATTATAATAGTCGTTAAACCGCCAACCCGTATTGGAGCAGCGTGGTGGGTCTAAGCTCTAATTCCCCATCTCTTATGAGAGTGGAGGCCTGTGCCCAGCAGTGGGACGTTAATAGGCTGTAGTGGTGGTGGTGGTGGCTCCTATTTAGACATACATCCATAGCTTATAGCAACGTATCACATCTCTGGTGGAAAGGCAGCCTTCCATCAGCCATCTTTGTGCATCTACTTAAAGTATGCTTAGTCTACTTTATCCTTTAACTTTTATATTAATCTTCTGTTCCTTCTATCGTATTCAGTATCCTGTGATCCTGAATAATACAAAACCTTATTTGTTGATAAGCCTCTTATAACACAATATTCCACCCAATTTAGCTTTTGACCTTTCCGCCTCCAAAAATATGTTCAATAAGCGTTTCACAGAATTACTCGTGGGCGCTTACTACCATTGTTTGAAGTAAATATTATTATTTATTATCCTATTTTATATAATGATAGTTCCTTAGTTAAGATGATATTTTGTGAGATGGTGATAATGAAAAAAAAACCCGGCTGAGTTTGTTATGGGCTCTTCTCAGACCAGGGCGCGGTTGGAACCCTCGTAGCTTTAGTTTTAAGATACCGTAACTAATTATCACCATCCTGTTTTAAAAATAAGTAATTATTGACGTCAATATGTGTACCTACAGTGTACCTAAAGTGAATAAATGATTTGATTGATTGAATGATATCATTTACCCAATATTATTGACGCTATTGTTTCAGACAAGTTTCAGAATTATATAATACTTTTTTTATTATGTCAAGGTAAAAAAACAGCAATTTTAAAATAATAATAGCATTTGTTTTAAGCCGAGGCTAGTATACTATTGATGAATTTCTTAATGAAAAAAATTCTTTCCAAAAACCGACTTCCAACGCCACTGTAAGGAAAAAAAATTTTTTTATTTCTACCCACTATGTTGAAGTCGGGCGGGTATAACAAAGATAAGCAAAGTTGACGCATCAGGCTCGCATTGGAAGTCGGTTTTTTTGGAAAGAATTTTTATTTTTAACTTTTTAGTGTCAGGGTTGAGGATTTGGAGTCAGAATTTTATATGGGACCACCTCGAGAGCTCCCTCTAACGACTGAAAAAAATATTTTTCAAATCGGCTAAGAAACCACGGAGATATGCGGTAACATACATTAAAAAAAAATACGCACCGAATTGAGAACCTCCTCCTTTTTTGGAAGTCGGTTAAAAAGTTGCAAGGAAGAAATTGGCTTCGCATTCGGCAGCCCACGGGTCAGTGTAAATCTTGTTACATTACGTATGTTTTGTGTATCATCTACATATTGTAACTCTGAAACTGCTTAGTTTCTTGCCGGTTCTTCTCAGTCTCCTTTCCGAACCGGTGGTAGTGTCACGACATTACAAAAGTGGCACACGTTGTTCTACGTGAAATCATTTAATTTCAATATTGCTATATGCAATGGTAGCAAGCCCCCTGTTATAGATGTGCGCATCTGAAATAGGTGTAGGTATTTCTGTGGAGCGATTGAAGTATGTACGTAAATACTTGATCAAGTTGAGCGTGAATATTTATTTTTATCAACGCCTCTTCTTGTTTGAGGGGTCCTTGAGTGCTTCCTATAGACAAAGTCTAACGCTACGACGTATTGTATGCAAATGTAAGTTATGTAAGCTACTTACGTGCTCTACTTACGTGAAAACTTACAAGCGCAATCGTGGCCTAGGGGTAAATAATTTCTTTTCTACCAGTAATTTCTGTCTTGACGAAAGCTGGTACCATACAAAAAAAGTTTTTTTTATCCACTACAAGCTAGCCCTTGACTGCAATTACACCTGATGGTAAGTGATGATGCAGTCCAAGATGATAGCGGGTTAACCTGTTAGGGGCATAGCAGTTATATTAAACCCACACCCCTTCGGCTTCTACACGGCATCGTACCGGAACGCTAAATCGCTTGGCGGCACGTCTTTGCCGGTAGGGTGGTAACTAGCCACGGCCGAAGCCAGACCAGGCCAGACCAGGGAAAATTCAGAAATTATAAATTCCTAAATTGACCCTGCCGGGGATCGAACCCGGGACCTCCGCACGTTAAGGCAACAGCGCTACACACTGCGAAACGGAGGTCGTCAGATTGCATTCCGGGGAAGGACATAACATGTAAGTAAGCACCTTTTTGTATCTACCGGAAAATTACAATGGGAATTTCAAAGACCGAAATTCACGCGACTGGAGTCGCAGTATTAGCTAGTAAAAGTATATTCTTTTGGCCGTCGCATTTCCATAAAGATATAACTAGCTCATGTCCGCGACATCGTACGCCTGGATTGAGGTTTTTTGGTTCCTGCGGGAGCTCCTTAATTTTTCCGATATGAAGTAGTCTATGTGTTATTCCAGACTATAAACTATCTCTGTGCCAAATTTCATCCAGATCCGTTCAGCCGTCCTGGTGTGATTGAGTAACAAACATCCATCCATCCATCCATCCATCCAAACTTTCGCATTTATAATATTAGTATAGATGAGCTAATGATTTTTATACGCAGTCAGCAAAAATAGAGGCCGGGGTGAAACGTTAAGCCTGCTTGATTGTAGCTAATGAACCGGATTCAACGTCGTTAACTGAAAAAGGTTTTGTTTTACGATTCATGCGATGTGCAGAATTGGGATTATTTTATTTGAATAGGCTTTTTAACAAAGCATCTATACTACTGCTGGTCTGGCCTGGTGGGAGGCTTCGGCCGTGGCTGGTTACCGGCAAAGACGTACCGCCAAGCGATTTAGCTTTCCGGTACGATGCCGTGAAGTCTATGGAGCCAAATAGTTTAAAATAATATAGATAAATTACGATAATTAAAGCATATCGCGTCTCCCATTCTCGTGGTTCAGTGAGCATGATGAACAATATTACGCTCGTCGTGTAATGACGTATACCTATTAAAACGCGTACTATTTATAGAGTGTAACCTCTACCTGTGTTGAAGCCGATCGTACATTGCCGCAAAAGCCCTGTGGTTTTTGCGCATAGCGCAACGTATTTTTGCGTTTCTGAAATGCGTTTACATGAGCATTCGCATGAGATCAGCTTGTTTTTTTCCGTAAAACTTAGCTCGTCTCCTGAGATTTTTTTATTATGATTACGTAAATTATTTAATTTTTTTTTAAATAATTTTAATTCGATTTGGAAGATAATGATTATCTTCATCTTTCTCTTTGCATCGTATTTCTCATTACTGAGGGTCGTGACCTCTTTCCATTAATCACACAATGGTAGGAGTTTTCTTGAGATAATAATGCGGTGGGTTCCCACGTCCTTCCGCATACAACTTGACTAAGAGTATTAAACTCTTATATATTTGTATCGATTATTATCAGATGTTAATCATAATAACCAGGACCGATGGCTTAACGTGCTCTCCGAGACACGGAGGAAGCGAAAAGGTCAAATTTGAACGTCTAAATTCGGTCACCCATCCAGTTATTGACTTGGGTCAACGTAGCTCAACAATTGCAATCGACTGATATACGTTGTCACAACTAGGCCACTCGTCCCTCAATTATCTTTATAATCGATATGAAATCTTTTGTGTATGGCGTGCGGCTTTTATAGTTCACGTGGTAGTGTGCGATCAACTGTGAACTCAGCCGAGCGAACTGATGCGTACCAATTATATCTTTACACAATATACATACCTAACTCATAACAACGATCAGTAGCCTTATTCCGTAAAAGCTGCATCAATCATTGTTATAATCTCAATTACCTACTGTGATTTACCGACAAATTTGGTACAGGGATAAATTGTATCCCGGAAAATTAAAGAGGAAGGAAAGTTAATGGCAGGAATAAAAAAACAAAATCCATGCGGGTAAAGTCGCGCGCTTCATTTAATTATACTTAACTAGCTGATGCCCGCGACTTCGTCCGCGTGGTTTAAGTTTTTTTTTATTCCCGCGGGAACTCCTTACTTTTCCGGGATAAAAAGTAGCCTATGTCACTCTTCAGGTCCACAACTATACCTACGCCAAAAATCACGTTGATTCGTTGCTCCGTGGCGGCGTGATTGAAGGACAAACCGACAAATCAATAAACCAACAAACAAACACACTTTCACATTTATAATATTAGTATACTAGATGATGATGTGGATCGCGTGAGAACTCCAGGATATCTTATTGCTTCCCCGGGAAGCAACCTTTCTCTGTACCAAACGTGGTAAACGTGTCTGTGACGACCTCCGTGGCGCAGTGTGTAGCGCTGTTGCCTTAACGTGCGGAGGTCCTGGGTTCAATCCCCGGCAGGGTCAGTTTGCGAATTTATAATTTCTAAATTTTCCCTGGTCTGGTCTGGTGGGAGGCTTCGGCCGTGGCTAATTACCACCCTACCGGTAAAGACGTGCCGCCAAGCGATTTAGCGTTCCGGTACGACGCCGTGTAGAAACCGAAGGGGTAAGGGTTTAATATAACTGCCATGCCCCTAACAGGTTAGCCCGCTACCATCTTAGACTGCATCATCACTTACCATCAGGTGAGATCGCAGTCAAGGGCTATCTTGTAGTGGATATAAAAAAACCTATTCAAAATCATGACAGACAGACAGACAGACAGATGGACAGATACAGCAGGCTATAGCTTGTCATTTAATACACCTTAAAAAGCAATATTAGCTTTTGAATCATTGACCTAAAAGAAAAGCTACATTGCGATATCATTCTTACCAAACATGAAATTGAAAGATAAACAGCACTCCAGCCGAGATGAAATTCCCATTAGACCGCCATCATTCTTAGAACGAGGTTAGTTCTATTAACCCACAAACTTTTGTGATGTGCTTCTGAACTTTTTCCTTTTGTGCTTTAGTCTACCATTCGATAGGAAAATCCGATTGTGAATTACTTGTTTATAAACTTGGAGCTAGAGCGTAGGTATTACAAGATGTCATAACTTTATGACATGACTAAGAATTTTACTTTTTTAATACCGGTAGTACATAAGGTAGTATGTAGGTACGAACCGTAATGCAATCACCAAATACAAAATTACCAAGAACCTTTTAGAAAATTACCCATTTCGTAATCATACTTTTTTTTTTAAATTTTGTCGGGTTAAAATTATCAAAAATCTAAGTAGTTCATACCAAGGCTCGTTTTACCATATTGTTTAAGTCTTCTCTCTAGCTAAGGGCAGAGTCTGTTCCAGGCATAATGGTGGAACCTCAGAATTTAGTCCGTTCCTTTAACAAAGAGCTAGTGAGGCTTTGTATTGTAATCAAAGCAATTTAGCTTTGAACTGGATTATTGAAATAAAATGCTAACGTAGTGACATGAGCCTACTATTAGGTACTACTATTTTGGGTAGCTATTTTATTTTACCGCTATCCGAAAAACGTTAATAATTATAAAACAATAACGTTATTTAACTTATATCACTACAGCCCATTAACGTCCCAGTGCTGGGCTCCACTCTCATAGGAGAAAGGGAATTAGAGCTTAACACGCTGCTCCAATGCGGGTTAGTAGGTTTTATCATGTTAGTGACAACAACTGGCTCTCCGAGGCACGGGGGTGAAACACCGCCAACTCCGGACTTGTACTGAGAATTTCTAGTCAGAAAAACTCAACACTTAATTATGGCCCGTCGCGGGCGTGACGTTATTAGGAAACTTTGTATTACTTAAGTAATAATATATAGGTTTTGAGACTTATGCCAATTATTTCATACAATCATAAAGTCAGATTACATGGGTTGAGTTGGGTTCCATTACTTTGGGTAGGCATTTACCTTGACTCGCATAAGTTTGGGATATTTGGGCAATCATAACCGCAGATGTCGGTCGCCTAGACAAATACGGGTTTACTATAGATACCATGGTTGGAATAATTAAGGGACATTTTAATGGAAGTTCAGATGTTCTTAGATGAAGCGATCTAGGTAGTTATTTAAAGACAACTAGATGATATCCGCGATATCGTCCATGTGAATTAAGATTTTTTTTCATTTCAGTTCATTGGAGAAGTATACCATATTTTTTATTTTATTTATTATGAAAATTAAGACAAAATAAAACAAAAATATGAAAGAATCATTCAAATATCTCAACAAATGAAAAAGTTATGGAACTTTAAAGTTGCGCTTGCAAGACGGGAGACGTGACGTCATAATTCCCTATCAACCGACTTTATAAAGCCGAATAAAAGAAATAAATGGACTTAACGTGACTTAATTGAATTAAAAGCACTTAATTTGTGTGTGGAGATAATTTTGAAGTGTTAAATCTCGGCTAGGTATTAAAACTCACTCACAAAATTTCTCACTCGAGTAAGATACAGTAATCGGTGTACATTAAATAATTAAACTTTTAAATCGTCATTTCTCAGTCATTTATTATGGATGGAATTTAAAAAAAATCACTGATTTATTAGTGTTAATCTATATTTTACTTCCGTTGTGTTAAATATGGTAACTATTTACAACATCATGAAACTTCTCCATTCCATTTCTCGCTAAATTAAGTAATCACGTAAACGGCAGGTACAGAGAACTTAGTTACTGCAATCCGGGTAAAAAGCAACCCTTTAGCCTTTAATACCCTTTAATAATAACCCTTTACCTTAGCTGATAATATGCATACTGAAACGAACTCTTAAAAATATTATTGTGTCCATAATATTCAGGTCTATAATGGAAAAAATGCATCAATCATTGCCACAGTCTCAATGGAGAAGTTTCATGATGTTGTGAATATCATATTTAACACAACGGAAGTAAAATATAGATTAAAACTAAAAAATCTGTGTTTTTTTTTACAATTCGATCAATAAATGACTGAGAAATGACGATTTAAAATTTAATTATTTAATGTACATTAAACCGACCACCGACCACCGACACCGATTGCTGTATCTTACTCGAGTGAGAAATTTTGTGAGTAAGTTTTAATACCTAGCCGAGATTTAATACTTCAAAATTATCTTCACACACAAATTAAGTGCCAAATAGTTGTCACTTTACCGTAATAGAACATGGATACAATATGTCCACTATAAACGTGTGATCATGGTGTCTCTAGTCCAAAGCTGACACCACCTGCGCCCTTATTGATCACCCTAATTACTTAGTGAATTCGGCTCTACTGTTAACGACCACAAGTGTAGGGGATCAAACTATAACTCCAATAATTTCGGTCAATATTTGGAACCTGCGCTTACCGGTTTACGGTGTTCACTCCAGAAAACAAGCTTGTGCATATATTATGCTTAATATATAATGCTAGCTGATGCCCGCGACTTCGTCCTCGTGAAATAAGTTTTTTTATTCCCACGAGAATTCCTCAATTTTCCGGGACAAATAGTAGCCTATGTCACTTTCCAGGTTCTCAAAAAGGCCCATGCAAAAAATCACGACGATCCGTTGCTCTCTTACGGCGTGAATGAAGGACAAACCAACAAACAAACACACTTATAATATTATAGTATTTATAATATTAGTATGAAAGTAGGATAAGTAGGTAATATATTGCTTCAATCTTGAGGCGGTAGGAAGGGCTCAGCGACATCGATATATATATGAAGGTACTATAGATGGGCCCTTTCATAGAAAATCATTGGGCGTCCGACTTGTGGTGCATGCCCCTCACCTGTATAAGCCTGTCCTTGTCGCCGCCGGCGGCAGTAAAATAACTAACGCCGCCGGCGTTAGTAAAATAAGTTCACATTCTTTGTTTAACAGGGCCCGTCTATGTACGCTCTTCGGTACGGGCTCGCCATTCCAGCCCCTAGCATGACGCTGCTGTGAAATCCAAAAGTTCTAGCCCCACTACAGAGACGCGTCGTGGTGTGGCACATGGCTGCGAGTATTCTTTGTATGAGGTTGTATGCAATGCCCACGCGGCACGGTGATGCACTGCGCGTCCCGGCCGCGTACATACTCATACAAATAACATTTGCCGATACGTGCCGCGCCGCTCCGTGAATCTCAAGTGGGGCTAGACCTAAATTGTCAAAGTTTAAACGTATAAATTGTTTACAGGAGTTGAGGCACATATTGGATTCTGCGGATTGTCCCGAATTAGCGCGCATTGGAAACGTTCCCGAGTTATACGAATGGATTTAGGTATAGAGTTGTTAATCCTTTCGCTTCAACTTTAAATTATCTGCTTAGAAAACACAATATGTTTGTTGGAAAAGTTTTACAGTATGTTACGGGCAAATTGGTTATATGTGCACTTTGAATTACTTCATATTATTAAAGATGATACTACTAGCATACCATACAACTAATATTATAAATAAGAAAATAACTTAATTGTCGTACTGATTTTGATTAAATTTTGTTGAAAAAGAGCTTGCACATAAAAATTTGAAAAATGAAAATTGAGGGACTGTAAAAAACCTAAATACGCGTTTCATTCTAGGCTAGATAATACTGACTTCATCCGTCGCGGGTATCATTTAGTCTAGTATGCTTTAATTACTTAATCTACGGCCAAGGAGAAACTGACTGACTGATCAAATCACTGGTTTTAGAAACAATCTAATAGTTTTTAGAACCATCTATGCAGATCAAGTAGTTTTAAATACCAAAACCTTAAAGAAAAGCAATCTGAAATCTCTAATAAAGTACAACTTCTGGAGAACGGATTTCCCGGCCCGTTGTTCATCTGTTTGCGGATAGCCGTAAACTCCTTTCATCCAGCTTTTACTCTTTCTCTAACACATAAAAGTGGATTTTAAAACATTTTAAATCCCTCTCCGCTCCTTTAAACTCGAATATCAAGGAGATATAATGGCTATATAAGCCCAGTAACAAAGACAAATCCCCTATGCATGTATTTGTGGAACACTTCGGTCCTGAGAGCCTTTTGAATATTTTACGTCTTGGTCTCAGGGCATTAAATTCGCCGTTGAGTATTTCGTATGCGTCCTATGGTGAGACACTTTGGAAATATTCAAGAAGGCTGGCGACGCCATTTTAAAGTTGAGGTAATGTAAGCCTTTTACACTTCGCTGGTGGGAGGCTTCGGCCGTGGCTAATTACCACCCTACCGGCAAAAACGTACCGCCAAGCGATTTAGCGTTCCGGTACGATGCCGTGTAGAAACCGAATAGGGGTATGGGTTTAATATAACCAGGGACTGAAAAACAGTTTCATAAAGGTTACAGAAATATAAGTGGTACAGATTGAAAGTGTAACAGAAACGAATCTGTAACCCTTTTGAAAGTGTTTTTAATTCGGTTAACCCGAAACACTTATATTTCTGTAACCGAAATGAATCTGTAACAGAAATAAAGTGTTTTAAAGTGTTTTAATCTGTAACCGAAATAGCGACGTTGCCAAACTTACTGTGTACATAATATTATTGGCTATTAGATAGTAACACTGCCTCGTTGGTCTAGTGGTTAGCATCAAGGACTGAAACAGTAACCGAAATAAAGGGTTTAAACACTGTTTTTTGAAACTGTTTTAAAACAGAAACCCTTATAACGGAAACAGAAACGAAACTGTAACAGAATCAATCTGTAACCTTTTATTTCTGTTAATAAGTGTTTTAATCTGTAACCGATATAAAGTACATGCAATTACCTACTACCGCTTGAATATCGCGCGTGGCAACGCCGCATGCGCGGTCTCTCTCTTTGTGCAACTTCTTACTTCATTGGACTTTATACACACTGACACCACATCGGCCATGGTTTTCTTAAATCAATTGCAACCATAACTGCTTTCAATTAGGTTCAAATTTAAATACGCGTCAACAGTGTGATATTACGTATAGCAACGTACACGAGACTTTAGTGTTTTATTTATATTACCAATTTCGACCCTCGTATCCTACAACTTAGGTCCAAATTAGAAATAACTAAGTTAAGATCTTTCCTATTTTTCAATATTAGATTTAGTTGCATATGAAACAAGGTTAAAAACATTGATTTAGAATTTTGTTATTATACCTACTTAGGTTTTTGTCAATTCTTTGAATTTTTCAGTTTGAATTTCTTTGAATTCTTTGACGGTGTCTGTACCACATGAGTAAAGAAACGGAACTCATGTGGTCTGTACATCATACCTACAATAATAATATTATTATTATAAACTAGCGACTCGCCCCGGCTTCGCACGGGTGCAATGCTGATATTAAATAACCCCCGACCGCCGCCGCAACCGCTATGCATTTTAAATCTGTAATATCTTCGAAAATATTAATTTAAATTACATGCTGTAAAGGGCCATATGGATCTATACTAAATGCACAATGTATTTAATGTATTTAATTGGATAAGGATTAATGCTGTATTACTTAAAATCGCTTCGTAAATAAGCCATTATTTCTAGTAAAAAGTAAAGAATAAAAAATGGTTATTGTGGGTTATCCCTAAGAGATAGACATATACTATCGCGGACTTTTTTGTAGATCTTTTTAATGTGTACAATACTGTAGTACATTATTTTGATCTATCTCATAGGGTTCAGCCAGCGTTTGCAATGTAACGCAAAAAATGTGTTTATTTACGACATCACATTAGAAACCTCTAAAATTATCAGTGTTTCTCTACTATATTATGCATGTATTATACACATAAAACTTCCTCTTGAATCACTCTATCTATTAAAAAAACCGCATGCAAATCCATTGCGTAGTTTTAAAGATCTAAGCATAGGTAGGTACATAGGGACAGACAGCGGGAAGCGACTTTGTTTTATACATAAAAAATATTTGGTAGGTATAAAATATGTTAGTGATACAAAAGTGTGTTTGTTTATTTGTAGGCTTGTCCTTCAATCACGATGCAATAGAGCAATGGATCGACGAAGCATGTTAAACCAAATTAAACCTTAACACTGAAGCATTAAAGTTTAATTTCGAATGTAGTATATTAAGATCTAATAATTATTGTCTTCGTAACAACGCGAGCATGTCGGCGATATGCATGTCGTTGACGCCTCGAATCCACATTTTACTCCCTACCAAAAAGTGCTCAAAGCGGCTAAAGGAGTTTGACTTCAAAAATCATAATAAAAAATGTATACCTGAAATCTGAATAATTATTTTCTTTTTACCTCGACTAGAACATGAAATTAATATTTATGTATTATGGAACTTTGCTCTTAGCTGGTGTTATAGTTATTAGGTGGTATTAGGTGGTAGGTTTTATAGTTCATTTCGATAAGACTAATAGTTTCGGAGATATATGTTATCTGTGTTGCATGAAAAGATTTCTTATGATTTCCATAATAACTGATAGAGCTACGAAAATGTTGACCGTAGCAAAATGAAAGGTTATAATCATGCTAATTACAATTCATTTGAATTCATTCAGTAGATAGCTTCGGCGTGTTGCGCGGCCAAAATACAGACAGACAAAAATTCAGAATATATTCAATATACCTACTTACTTACAGAATTTGACCTGATACAGTTGCACTACAGTTGCATTATAAGTTAGTACCTACTTAAAGATTTGTAATTTTAAAATAATGTAGTTTCAAGCGTTCTTGTTAAATTATGATGAACTTTTTACACTGGTTTTAAGTAATTAAATAACTACGAGTAATAAATTCATTCTTTTGACTCAAACTATCGATATAAAAATAATGTCGGCCACGACAGCCTATCTTCAGGGCATCGGCGCAGGATATATTATAGGTTAGTGCACAAAAGTGTGTGCGCATACACAGGTGCGCTCTCTGTTCCTTTACTCACATAGACGGAAAATCCGACACGAGCGGAGAGAGATCAGGCGCAGGACTGACGGCTTTACGTGATATCCGAGGCATGGGGGTGAAACATTGCCAACTTCCCTAAACTTCCTAACTCGAGCTACTAGCTAGTACTAAGAATTTCTTGATAGAAAAATCCAATCTATACTATAATATTATACATGCGTAAGTTTGGATGGATGGATGGATGGATGGACGAACGGATCTGGATGAAACTTGGCACAGAGATAGATTATAGTCTGGAATAACACATAGGCTAGGTACTTTTACTTCCAGAAAATTATACAGTTCCCGCGGGAACCAATACACCTCAATCCACGCGGACGAAGTAGCTAGTATTTAATAATTATGGCCTAACCCGGGATTCGAACCCGGGATCTCGTCAGCCGCAGTCGAATATGCTAACCACTAGACCAACGAGGCAGTGTTACTATCTAATAGCCAATAATATTATGTACACAGTAAGTTTGGCAACGTCGCTATTTCGGTTACAGATTAAAACACTTTATTTCTGTTACAGATTCATTTCGGTTACAGAAATATAAGTGTTTCGGGTTAACCGAATTAAAAACACTTTCAAAAGGGTTACAGATTCGTTTCTGTTACACTTTCAATCTGTACCACTTATATTTCTGTAACCTTTATGAAACTGTTTTTCAGTCCCTGGTTAGCATATTCGACTGCGGCTGACGAGATCTATTATATAACTGCCATACCCCTAACATGTTAGCCCGCTACCATCTAAGACTGCATCATCACTTATCATAAGGTGGGATCGCAGTCAAGGGCATTGCGGTAGTTAAAAAAAAAATTGTAGAATTTTCACGCAGTTTTTCTTTTGCGCTATGGCAAACTAATCGCTATGCAACCGCATACTAATGCGTCGATGTACTAAAGGGTTTGCAAACACACACACTAGCTGATGCCCGCGACTTCGTACGCGTGGAATAAGTTTTTTAATTCCCGCGGGAACTCCTTATTTTTCCAAAAAGAAGCCAATTTCACTCTCGTCTTCAACTACCTATATCCTTCATAATATCACGTCGATCCGTTGCTCCGTTGCGACGTGATTGAAGGACAACCTAACAAACAAACACACTTTCGCATTAATAATATTAAGTATGATATAATGGGTCATACTCTGCGACAAAGTTTTGCATTTGACTTTACTCGAGTATCATTTTTACTGGTATCAGGTTTTTAGAATTTTTAGGCCTGGTAGGTGAAATAAATGATATTATTTGATTTCATTTAGTTAGTAATAATATTTTGACTAAAGTTCAGGCAGTGATCGAGTCTTTACTTGAGATTTGTCGGTTTTATGTAGTAATCTCGGCATCGGCCAAGTTTGAAATAACGCGTTAAACGCTTGTTTAAGTTTTTTTAGTGGTAAGCCCTCAGATAAGTTTATAAAGTAAAACAACATTATAAAACTGAAAATAATTGGAATCGGTGGCCAACGATCTGTTCATTCTTGCTTTGTATCTAGTTAACTTTGTTTAAAGTGGGGATGGGACATGCAAGGGTATCTAACCTAGCGGTTCAAGAAACTAGGAAGCAAGTCGCTTCGTACGAAGCAGAACTAGACGATAGTAGATAGTCCTGGGTATTGGGGAAATATTCTCGGTGTGATATCTACTTGGTGATTAAGGAAATAGAAAAGGGGATAAGAATCAGCTTTAAACCTACTTACTTATATTATTATTTTCTTAGTCGGCGTACCACTGCATAAAAACTTACCTTACACATGAACAAAGCACATATGAAAGTAAGTACTTTAGAATGACACTGAATTTTAATGGTTGCCATTCCGTAACCTGGAAAAAAAATGTGTTAAAAGATGGGTATAACACTTTTATATATTGCATCGACAAAATTCCTTTAAAAAATAATAATAATATAGGTTTAAAGCTGCTGATTCTTATCCCGTTTTCTATTTCCTTAATCACCAAGTGATACATTGAATAAAATAAAGCGAATGGCTAACGGAAATGACCCGGGGATTAAATTCCATCGGAGCGTCTTAATTTGAAACGGATAGATAAAGGCAATTCTGGAGAACCGTCATAAATTGTGTTTCATCTCTTCCGATAAAATTCAATTCTGTATAGATTTTGTAAACAACATTTTGTAACTTTTTCTGGAAAGTTTTTGTAACTATTGCAATTGTTAAAATAATCTTAAGTACTTATACATTGACTCATAATAATATACATACATATACAATATTAAAAGTCTTCATTAAAGTAAACAAATATTATAAGTATATTAATAAACTAAAATCTAAATATTAAACTAACTATACAACTTTTCCTTAGTTTTATTTGTTTCATAAGATCGAAAAGCAGATAAAAGTCTTTAAAAATTAACTCATTTTTTATTGAAATTACTAACTTTTCCAATTGAAAACATTAATATTTTTTTAAATATTATAAATCAATTAACAATAAATCACTTTAAATTAAAACATCAGACATATTTAGTAATTAATTCCGAATGTAGCTATATTTCAACAGAAATGAACAATATATATAAAATTATACAAACGAAGATTTGAAGATAATATTGGTAATCTTTCAACTTCCATCTCTTCAAATTGAATCCCAAACTTTTTCTGGAGGCCTCGACAAAGTTACCGTACGAGGCACGAGACGATCATTTCTCAAATACTGTCACAATCTTATCACAAAACATAAAAAGGGAAAACTTTCCAAATGAGCCGTCAACAACTAAGTCGGGCACGCACAAAAGAAATCACTTTTACAAACAACTTTCCTTTTTTCAGGTAACGAGCGCATCACAATGGACGGAGGAATTAAGAGGCACCCACGTCCTACAGCCCCGTTCTCACTAACAAAAGAGACGAACATAAGTTAAGGGATAAACACTGGACAAAATGTGAAAATCATGAGAGTGGATATCGATATCGTGCTGAGCGACACCCCTGAGAATTTAACTCTCGACTTCAGAGATCTATCGACATCAATGTATCTAACGGATTACTACGTTAATAAGAGCTTCGAGTTGAACGAGACAACCAACGATTTGGTCTACACCAACCAGTTCCAAGGCAATCCTGTGATCGTCTTTTTAATTATACTGAAATGTCTTATAATGCTGTTCATTATTTTGGCTGCGATTTTTGGAAACCTTCTCGTCATAGTATCCGTTATGAGGCATAGAAAATTAAGGGTTATCACGAATTACTTCGTCGTCTCCCTCGCTTTGGCTGACATGTTAGTGGCTATTTGGGCGATGTGCTTCAATTTCAGCGTGGAAATAACAAATGGAATATGGTTGTTCGGATACTTCATGTGCGATGTCTGGAACTCATTAGACGTGTACTTTTCATCAGCTTCGATCCTTCACTTGTGCTGCATAAGCGTTGACAGATACTACGCCATCGTTCAACCCTTGGACTACCCATTGATCATGACGACCAGTAAACTTGGAGTCATGTTGGCAGTCGTGTGGTTCAGTCCAGCTTTGGTATCATTTCTGCCAATCTTCATGGGTTGGTACACCACCCACGAGCATCTAGACTTTAGGAAAAGACATCCGAAAGTGTGTAGTTTTACTGTGAACAGAGTGTATGCAGTGATATCGAGTAGTGTCAGTTTTTGGATCCCGGGTGTGATAATGATTTATATGTATTATCGGATTTATGTGGAGGCTGATCGGCAGGAGAGAATGCTATACAGGTTAGTTGGATTAAAAAAATGATTTAATTTTTGGAAGGTTGCTCTGCTTTTTGTTGCAAAGGAACAGTATTTAGAAAAGTTTCTTAAGTTGTCACTTTAGTTGTATAATTCAGTTAAGACCATTCATGTGCCGTGCCGTGTCGCACTGAACATGAAGGTCTAGCCCCACCTGAGATGCTCGGAGCGGCGCGACACGTAGCGGCAAATATTATTTTTATGAGTTTGCAATTGGCCGCGTCACGCAGTGCCATACAACCTAATACAAAGCATACTTTCCGTTACGTGCCGCGCCGCGGCGAGCCTCTGTAGTGGGGGCTTAACTTGTGTAATACATTTATTAAGCAGAACGGTCTGCCACGAGACACTAGTAATACACTAATACACTATTCATACAGTAGGTATTATGCTACAATTATAATATCCAGGATAACCCGTTCTCCCACAGGCTTAGCGCAATATAAATCATGAATAATGGGTCTCGACTCCTGACTAAAGCGTTGTAAGCAACAAGGGGTATGGGTTTAATATAACTGCCATACCCCTAACAAGTTAACTCGTTACCACCTTAGACTGCATCGTCACTTACTATCAGATGAGGTCGCAGTCAAGGGCTAACTTGTAGCGGAAAAAAATAAATAACCGGTTTTATCCACTTGTTTTTATCGACTTTGAAACTGGATAACCAGTGCGGCAAACTATCGACCAACTTTGTATTTTTGATCCAATTTTGTTCCAAAACTTTTACTACTGCTGCTCCGACAATTTGATTCCTCAACCAATTCCATGTTTTAGATATTTATATTCAGCAAGTTTGTTAGTACGAATTTCAAATGAGCAAACTGGATAGGGTCTGGTCAAAGGTTATTTAACTTTATAATGTGTAAATTTTTGGGGTTAGGGACATTTTGAATTGTAAATTACCCAATAAATTGGAGGTAATTGAAAATATTTACAGTCCGTTAAACTTATCTGACCCGGTGGCCAAAATTGGAACTAATTTTTATGCCTAAGTTTGTGTTTTTATTTTTAAATAGCTGATGCGACTTCGTTCGCGTGGATTGAGGTTTTTTTGTTCCGGCACGAACTCTTAAATTTCCCGGGATGAAAAGTAGACTATGTATGATTTCAAACTATATTCTATCTCTGTGCCAAATTTCATCCAGATCGGTCCAGCCGTTCTGGCGTGATTGAGTACCAAACCCCTCCATCCATCCAAACTTTCGCATCATATTATCATACTTAATATAATAAATGCGAAAGTGTGGTTGTTTGTTTGTTTATTGGTTTGTCCTTCAATTACGCCACAACGGAGCAACGGATCAACGTGATTTTTGGCATAGGTATAGTTGAGGACCTGGAGAGTGACATAGGGTAATTTTTAAATCAAAAATCTTAAACCACGCGGACGAAGTTGCGGGCATCAGCTAGTTTATAATATTAGTATAGATAGATACTAGCGACGCTGTCACCGGGTCAGATAAGTTTGTGGAACTATTGAGTTAAAGTATGAGAATGATCTCACCTGATGGTAAGTGATGATGCAGTCTAAGATGGTAGCGGGCTAACCTATTAGGGGCATGGCAGTTATATTAAACTCATACCCCTTCGGTTTCTACACGGCATCGTACCGGAACGCTAAATCGCTTGGCGGCACGTCTTTGCCGGTAGGGTGGTAACTAGCCACGGCCGTAGCCTCCCACCAGACCAGACCAGGGAAAATTCAGAAATTATAAATTCCCAAATTGACCCTGCCGGGGATCGAACCCAGGACCTCCGCACGTTAAGGCAACAGCGCTACACACTGCGCCACGGAGGTCGTCAAAACACACTTTAGCAGATTTTACACACCTTTGAAATTTTTCTAGAGAACTCTCAATCGTGCAAGTTTCCACACGATGATTGCTTAGACCGTTAAAGCGAGTTATATTCAACTAGCTGATGCCCGCGACTTTGTCCGCGTGGGTTAAGTTTTTTTGATTACCACGGTAACTCCTTAATTTTCCGGGATAAAAGTAGCCTATGATGATTATTTAGTCCTGTCATTTAATTTCTGAGAATTATAAAATATATTTGGTTTGTTTAGACTATGTTTTTAAATTTGCATGTCAGTAATGGCGAAACATGTATGGTCAAATTTAGTCTGTGTCATCTTAATGTACAATGTTTCTAGCAAATAAACGATTTATTTATTTAACGATTTATTTATGTCACTCCAGGTCCTCAACTATATCCATGCCAAAAATCACGTCGATCGTTATGGCGTGATTGAAGGACAAACCAACAAACAAACACACTTTTGCATTTATAATATTAGTAACTATTACTTACAAAGCACTTAACTCCGAATATGCTAGACATGATGAAGAGGATAAAATGAAAGAGAAAAATTCGTGCCTGGAATTCGAACCCCGGGCCCCCGTATAGGAAGACGATATCTCGACTGCTAGGTTATCACTGCTTTTCTTATTTGAACTGTAAAAGGTACTTGAACAAAATCGCCAATTTTTTTATTTCTTTGTATAATACTCGTAGGTATAAACGATTTTATATTGACCGTCTTACCTTTGCCTAAAGTAAGTGGAGATATCACCCTCTGTCGCATATGAATTATGAAATGCCCGGAAAACCCACTCTCAAAGGTCGAGGGTGTATCCCTTCTAAGCCTAAGAGGGTTGAAAGACGTACATTTTCTCCTCACACACTTAAATTCATGTTTACACTGACATCGTGGCTTACTAAATCAGGTACATGAATAAGTGAAACAAAGGGTTGGAGTAACCCTTTGATATTTTAATAATAAAGTTTGTCTTGGCTTTTTAAAAGTTAAACGACCTTTTTTGCACGTGTTGTGGAATTTGTAAAATTAGATAGGCACAGTGGAAAAGTGTCAAAAACGGTTCCTTAACATTTTAATTCAATTCAATTTATTTATTTGTAAATACGGTAGACACAATGTTGTATAAAATATGTATGTTCATATAAAATAATAGATCCTAGGCATATTACGAGAAGAATGATAGATATGCACGTGGAAGGAAAAAAGAGTAGAGGGAGACCAAAGAAAAGATGGATGGATTGTGTGAAAGAGGATATGCGTATAAGGGGTGAATATGAGATTGACGGATAACAGAAGTGATTGGAAGAAGATCATGTTGTGCCGACCCCACATAGCGTGGAAGAAGATGAAGAAGATCCTAGTATTCTACCACGGTGTTCAATATGGGAATGAATGATCGAGCACCTACCTTAAGCACCGCCGTGTGAGTGGAAACATCTATGGTGGAAACCGGGCCCGGTCGTCGATATCACCCAATATTAAACTGGAATTGGGTCACTGGTCCAATTTGCTGTCACCGTCACAATCACAAAGTATATCACAATAGTATCAGGACGAGTACGGAGGCACCAAATAATGATTAGAAAAAGGCGAATTACACTGGAACGCGTGTATTAAGCGACCATTGATTCGTATAGTAGTAATTAGTTCCTGATCGCGCCGCTTCAGGTGCAGCGGTTCACTCAAGCAACCAATGGGATGCATTGGCTACTCTTCCCTCGGCCGCCAGAGGGCACTCGAAGATCAAACCCATTGAATAAAATAAAACAATGCATTATGTTAATTACAAAAATAGCTCCAAATCGTGTTGATCCTCGAATACCCTGTTCCGGTACGGAACATGCCGCTCGCCTTAAAAGAACGTAGGGCTTTTAATAATCGAATACACAAAAAAATATAACATAAGAGAAAAGAAAAACATGACTACATATAGAAAAACTAAACCTATGGCAAACATTTTAGCGATAGTATTATAATTATTGATTGGGCAAAGGGCAAATCTTAACGACGGGACGTTTAAAAAGGCCGTTGCCATGTTTCAGCGTTACAACTCGCGTTACACCGTCCGAACCGGGATGAAGGGCATGAACACGAGCTAAGCGCCATTGTAAAGGAGGTAAATTTTCGTCACATACTACGACGATATTGCCCTCACGGATAGGAGGGCCGTCATTACGAAACCACTTGTTACGCTGTTGAATTTCATGTAGATATTCGCGGCTCCAACGTTTCCAAAAATGTTGGACAGTTTGTTGTATCCAACGCCAACGCGTTAGCCTGTCGGGTTTAATATCTGTCAGTGGAACGTCAGGAATAGCTGTAAGAGCGTCACCTATGAGAAAGTGTCCAGGTGTTAAAGGCAATGGATCTGCGGAATCCGCACTTAACACGCAAAGGGGGCGCGAGTTCAACACAGCCTCAATTTGACACAAAAGGGTGTGCATTTCATCGTACGTCTGTGTCCGTGTACCCACGACGCGATGCAGATGGTGTTTAAAACTTCTCACCCCTGCCTCGACTAGGCCCGCAAAATGCGGCGAATTTGCCGGTTGGAAATGCCATGTTATACCCTGTTGAAGGGTTTTACTATTTAATTCATTTTGAACTGAGTCTAATCTCAAAAACTCATACAAATCCGTTAGTAAATTATTACATCCAACAAAATTGGTCCCTCGGTCGGAAAATATGTCCTTGCAAAGCCCGCGACGCGACGTCATGCGACGCAACGCAGCCAGTACCGCATCTGTAGTTAGTTCGGAAACTAGTTCTAAATGTACGGCCTTGACGGACATGCAAACGAATACAGCAACATAGCATTTAATTATTTTAGCATTCCGAACCTTATTGGCGCGGACATAGAAGGGTCCGGCGTAATCAATGGAAGTTTTGAGAAACGGACGTTCGGGTTTCACGCGTACTGCGGGTAATATACCCATGGCAGGCTGAGGTCGCTGAGGACGCACGCGAAAGCATCTAACGCATTGGTGTATTCGCTTGCGAATTGCATCTCTGCTGGATAATATCCAATAATTTTGATATAAAAAATATTGCACCGTTTGAGAACCGGCATGCAAAAGAATATTGTGTGCGTCATCAATTAATAAATTAGTAAAAGCGTGTTTCTTTGGTAAAATCAATTGATGTTTGGAATTGTAGGCGAGTAAAGATTTATGCAATCGTCCGCCCACGCGCAAGCATTCATTATTATCTAAGAAGGGATTCAAACGCTTCAACGCATTAGAAGGTTGATTGCCCTTTGAAATGTTCGCAATATCATCACCGAAGGTGGTTATTTGGACAACCTTAATTAAACGATTTAGAGCAAAATTAAACTCCGGAACACTCACGTGGTCAGAATTTGAATCCTTATTTTTTTTACATTTATGGTAAAACCGAAACACAAGTGCTACTACGCGAACCAATTTCCCTAAAGAGGAAAATTTCGAAAATAAATCAAAATCGTCAGTTGGCATGATCGTGGACACCGTACTCGAAGCAACCGGTATATTACGTTTTTCTTCACTCGTACCACCTATACTTTTAGTTACTGGCCAAAAAGACTCGTCCATCAAGAGCCATGTCGGTCCCTGAAACCATAACTCATGTTGTATAAAAGTTTCAGGCAACATGCCACGTGACGCGCAGTCAGCAGGGTTGTCAGTTGACGGAACGTGACGCCAACAACTGGCTGGAACGCGGTTTAGTATTTCGCTTGTTCGATTTGAAACAAACGTTTTCCATTCGTGAGGGGATGCACGTAACCACGCCAACACAATGGAAGAATCCGACCACGCATAAATATTTTGAAAATTGACGCGACCTTGGTATAGCTTAACGATCTTTTCGATAAGCTTTGCTAGAAGTAGGGCTGCCATTAGTTCGAGGCGCGGGATTGTCAGTCGTGGTTTAAGAGAAGCGACCCGCGTTTTACCGAGTAATAAAAAAGTATGAACTTTACCGAGTCTATCGACATGACGCAAATAAACACATGCCGAGTACGCCTTTTCAGATGCATCTGAAAAGCCATGTAAATGTATCGTATTATTCATGTCAGTAAAAACGTGACGTGGAATTGATACATTGGATAGGGTTGACAACTGATCAAGGAAATTTGACCATGAATTGGCAATATCGATAGGTAGATTATCGTCCCACCCTACGCCAGATAGCCAAAGTAATTGTATTAAATGTTTTGCGTAAAGTGTTATGGGAGATAACCATCCCATAGGATCATATATTTTTGCTATTTGAGAGAGTATGCCTCTTTTCGTGTAATTCCGGGGCGAATCTTTTACACTGAAGGTGAAAATATCTGCATTGGGATCCCACTCGAGTCCTAGCACCTTGGTAGTAGTGTCGTTTTCCATACCCGCAATGGAAACGATATCAGGCCGCTCGCCATGAGTGTCGGAGGGCTTAACAGCAGCGATTATAGCTGGTGTATTACTGTGCCATTTACGCAATTCAAAACCGGCTGATTTACAAAGTTGAATTAATTCGGTTTGCAATATAAGTGCCCTCTCAACTGTGCTCTCACCTGATACAACATCATCCACGAAAACATCTTGGTCTAAAACTTTGGACCCAATGGGAAAGCGGCTTGCTTCGTCACTTGCGAGTTGCTTTATAGTACGTAAAGCAAGGTATGGCGATGAATTAACACCAAACGTAACCGTACGTAGGCGATAGTCACGTATAGGTTCTTCAGGGCGAAATCGCCACAGAATCCGTTGAAAGTCGCGATCTGATTCACGGACCAAGATATAGCGATACATTTGTTTGATATCCGCTGTAAAAGCGATTTTATGCAGTCGAAACTTCAGAAGTACATCTGTTATTTCTGGGTGAAGTTTGGGACCTGTTAATAAGACGTCGTTTAGTGCCAGACCATTGCTAGATTTACTTCCAGCATCAAACACGACTCTAGTACGCGTTGTCAGACTTGAGTCTTTGAAAACGCAGTGATGTGGAATATAATAGGTTCCGCCCGGCGTAGGTGCATTACTCACTAACTCCATATGATTGGAATCTAAATATTCCTGAAGACACTCGTGGTATGAAAGTTTTAACTGTGGGTTGCGCTCTAAGCGATATTCTAATTTACGAAGTCGAACAAGAGCGGTATCGCGCGATTCACCGAGGTGTGGTGCATCTGGTTTAAACGGTAGGGCTACTACATACTGCCCTGTCTTATCACGAGTGAAAGTATTTTTATAGAAATTTTCACATATACTTTCCTCACGCGTCATAGACCGCTGATCGGGGAGGGACTCAAGCTCCCAAAAACGTTGTAAATAATTGTCATTATCGAAGGAGCTCGAGCAGGCATGAATCTTATCGGAGATCAAATTAATGCAAGCGTGCGTGGGGTTAGCATCGAAGGAAAGTTTACCCAACAATAAATACCCAAATATACTATTCACGGCAATGGGCGTGCCAGGTGGTCCCGAAATAATATTGTTGAGTAAAATCTCGGGCAATACATCTGCACCTAAGATTGCCTCTACCGGCTGGGGAGTGTGAAAGTTAGGATCTGCTAAGTTTAGATTTTTTATGTGTGCCCACTCAGTATAAGGTAATGGCACACTAGGCATTTGCGAAATCAATTTTGGCAATATCATCGCATCGACTGGTATTACAGGATTATTTCGAAGTCTAGGTGTAATATTGAAAGAGGCTATCCCTCGCGGATAGACGGGTTGGTCGTCTCCAATACCGAATACCGGCACGTGTACTGTCCGTCGTGATAAACCCAATCGCTGAGCGCCAGCCTCAGTGATAAATGTCCCTTGACTGCCCGTGTCAATCATACAGCGAACGGTCCCACGATCGACACCGTCAACACGCACGTTAACTAGCGCAGTACACAGTAATACGGTGTGTGTGCGATTATTAGACGCCGTCGAGTATGCATTTATATTGCCGGTGTTATCAACCGGAATCGAGGAGTCGGTATTGCATTCCTCTGTAGGAGCGCAGTCATCATCCGAGGCGATACCAACAGCTGTCGCTGCCGTGGGCCTTTTAGGAGACAGACAGGTCGCACTGCTATGTCTCTCAAAACAGTACCTACAGACAAAACTACTTTTACAGTTTTTTACGTCGTGACCTTGAGTGAGGCAGTTAGTACATACGGTTTTATTTTCCTGCACAAAGGTAAGTCGATCTCGCGGAGAAAGATTCATAAACTTCGTACATTTAGATAAGTGATGAAAATCACCGCAGCAAATACATACCCTATTACTATAGGCATAAGGTCGTGATTCGCTTGCTGATTCTTTGATCTTAGCAGTGAATAAACCACGCGCGCTGCGAGTGGCTTGGGTCGCGGCAGGCGCAGGCCGGCCCGTGGCCGCGGCGCTGTTACCGCGCGCCGAACTACCGCCGCTGTCGGGAAATTTCGATTGACCGGTGATTTCGCACGCAGCTAATTCTCGTTCAAGAAATTCAATAAGAACATGAACGTTTGGGATTTCCGATGGGCTTGCTAAAGAAAGTTCGAAACGTTTTCGTACAGAATGTGGAATTTTTCGTAGTAATATATTAATAAGAATAAAACTCCAATGTCGTATCGGAAATTGCATCGTCTCTAATGCTTTAATGTTTTCCTGATAAATATTTAATAATTCCCGAAGGCAAGATATTTTTTCTGAACATGGTTTCAAATCTAGAATTTTATTTATATGTTTTGATGCAATAACTCGTTTATTGTCATAACGCGATACCAAAGTATCAACGGCAATCGTATAATTGTCCTCTGTAATAGGTATGGACTTGATAAGGTTATAGGGTTCGCCCTTTAGCGTAAGTAATAAATAACGAAACTTCTCCACATCCGTGTAGGCAAGATTGTCATGGATTAATGAGCAAAATAAGTCATAATAGGATGGCCAATCGGTGGATTCACCGGAAAATGATGGCAAAGGAAGTTTAGGTAATTTATCGAAACGCGAACTATTATTTACAGAAAATGATTGACGCTGTGCTGTACTCGAACGTCTACGCTCTTCATCCGATTTTTTTAATTGATTCGAGTGTTTTACAATTTCGAAGTAACAATCGTTAAACTCATTACGAATGTCTAATTGTTCTTGTTTATCAAAACACTTAGCCTTTATTAGAGATTTTTCTATTTTAGTTTGAATTTTGGTAAATTTTCGATGTTGAGCAGTTAGGTCTTGTAATCTCGCCCGAAACTGCTCTTCGTCAGAGACTAGTTCTAGTGTCCTCCGTAATTCCGAAATAATTATCTCTCTTTCGTAAATATCAAACGCCGCGGCGTCGGCCATATTGCGTAGGTACTATGTAGATAGTAGCAAAATGTACCGAGAACGAACGCGTGGAAATTGAAAATTTACTTAAATAACCCTATTTCAAGGAAACACAATCTGGAGGTTTTCTGATTCGGTTCGAAGCACCAAAAAATATGTTCAATATGGGAATGAATGATCGAGCACCTACCTTAAGCACCGCCGTGTGAGTGGAAACATCTATGGTGGAAACCGGGCCCGGTCGTCGATATCACCCAATATTAAACTGGAATTGGGTCACTGGTCCAATTTGCTGTCACCGTCACAATCACAAAGTATATCACAATAGTATCAGGACGAGTACGGAGGCACCAAATAATGATTAGAAAAAGGCGAATTACACTGGAACGCGTGTATTAAGCGACCATTGATTCGTATAGTAGTAATTAGTTCCTGATCGCGCCGCTTCAGGTGCAGCGGTTCACTCAAGCAACCAATGGGATGCATTGGCTACTCTTCCCTCGGCCGCCAGAGGGCACTCTAAGATCAAACCCATTGAATAAAATAAAACAATGCATTATGTTAATTACAAAAATAGCTCCAAATCGTGTTGATCCTCGAATACCCTGTTCCGGTACGGAACACACGGTATGGTGTACAAATATAATATAATAGACATATAGATAAGGTGATGCAATGTTATTATATTGAGACATACAGGAAAGACTTTAAAGAAGGAATTAGAAATTGTAGTATTCAGTTTGTAGTTTAAAATGTAATTTGAATAAAACCGCACTAAAGGTTGACAGCATAGTTTATGCATCCTTGTGTAATCAATTTGGGAGGTTTACAAAAGCTCAATGAAAATGTCTTAACAATGTGATTTGACCTTAAATATTATGAATCTTAAGGAATGTTGACGTAATGAGATAGAGTTGTGATTTAGTCGATATTACGCTATCAATACTAACACATCTTTAATATCGTGCGCCTGCATTGAATTAATTATGAAATAATAATTCTATGAGGATAGTATGTGCAATAAGGAAGAAAAACTAATTGTATCACAAACTTTAATTTTAAATGTACAAAATGAATGTAAAATCTAATTAATCATTGTCGCAATCAGAATAATCAGTACTTTAAGGAATTTAAAAATTAAACAGCTATTTGTACACACAAATAAACTTTTAAGTTTAGTACTATTTGTACAATCTAAATAACATTATTATCGCAAAATTAAAGACAGGACTCGATAAAGCGTACTCTCGCGTCAAGGTCGGCACTAGTCTGCGAGCGTGCGGGGTATGAAGCGACGGTCGGGCGCGGTGCGCACCCGCCCGCTACCTCAGCCCTGATTCCTCAAAGCTCGCATGCGGATTATACTTACCTGGTTTTCATTAGTTAACCTATTCATATTATCAGTCATCCAATAGAGTTGAAACTTTGTTGTTTTAAGGTATTTGTATCAAGGTTCCTGATTAAGTACGCTTGCCGTTCAGTACATGACCAAATATTTAAATCATCCCATTGTCAAAACAGGAGCAAAGTAGCAGCGTTACTACTTGACAAGCACCTACAAATCAACGGTATTACAATGGGGGACGTGATGCGGGAGCGCCAGAGTATCCAGATGCAGCCTATGGCCAGCAACAAGATGAAGCGGGAGAGGAAAGCAGCGAGGACGCTGGGCATCATCATGAGCGCTTTTCTGGCGTGCTGGTTGCCCTTCTTTTTATGGTAATTTTCCTCAATGTGTTTTGTCGATGACACCTATGGGTGACACCTCTGTGGTGGAAAGTGACACCTCTGTGGTGTCATTAAGAATTATTCGTGGTAACGACACCACGTAGTAGTGAAGTAGGCCTAAATATAATAGGGGTGGTGATGTCAAAAACAAATAAATATTTCTTACTGATTATTAAGTAGAGATGGTCTTCCAAAAGACCCTCTCTATTGCCCTATTATTCGAAAATTCTTCAATTCATCTTTTGTGTTTAATATGCCATTTTAAACTATGTATACTTAAAATAGTCTATGTATCTATCAAAGATGGAAGTTTGTATTAAATACATAGTTGAGACGTTACAAATAAGCATGTATTTCATACAAACTTCCATACTAGAAGTTGTTGAATCATTCCAATTCACAGTATGCAGCTGACAATTCAAATTTAACGCTCCATTTATTTACTAGATGATGCCCGCGACTTCGTCCGCGTTCATCAAGTTATTTTGATTTCCTACTTAATTTTCCTGGAAAAGTAGCCTATGTCCTTCCCCAGGATGTTACCTACCTCTATACTATATAAAATCTATATAAAATCGGTTGAACAGATAGGCCGTGAAAGCGTAACCCAGAAGACAGCTGCCTCCCGCTTGGGTGACAGCAGTGTTCTGGGTTGGCTAGGTACTCATCGCTACGCCCGCTGATCTATGCCTACACTTCAATTGCTCCCCTAAAGTTCAAAGTTAACTCTCCATCTATTCACTAGGTACATCATAACAGCGCTCTGTGGCGCTGCCTGCCCGTCCCCGCCGCCTGTGGTGGCAGCAGTGTTCTGGGTTGGCTACTTCAACTCTGCGCTCAACCCGCTTATCTACGCCTACTTCAATAGAGACTTCAGGGCCGCGTTCCGGAAGACGCTGGATTCATGTTGCAGGTATTTTAAGTGATATTTATTTTTAAGTCCGGTACCTACAGTTAGTCCGAGTTTTAACTTTGCAATTTCGATTGATCGTATTCGAATGCTGGAATACATTGACGTCAAAGTAAAACCTTAAGAATATTGCATTAGAGCTGATTGTCGAGTGTGGATTCAGAGCCAGCCCTCCAAACGGAAAGGTTTCGAAATTAAAATCGGATGAATTTGTGACTTTAAATCAAGGGTTTTGGGTATTTTTTACTTTGACGCCAATGTGACAAAGACGTGTTCTGCCAAGCGATTTTGTGCAGTGTGTTAGTGTGTAGATACTGATCAGGGGTATGGGTTTAGTACAACTACTACATTCCTAATAGGTAAGCCCGCTACCAGACTCGTCACTTAGCATCAGAAAATCAAAATGAAATTATTTATTTCACGTAGGACAACTTGTGCCACTTATGATAAGTCTTAGAATCTACCACCGGTTCGGAAAAATGTTCTACTGAGAAGAACCAGAAACAGAAAAATGTTACACTTTGTAAATAATATATACAATAATGTCCTCCCGACGGAATTTCAGCCACGGTGGCCAATCTCCAGAGAGATTAGCCATCTGCGCGGGATATATTATAGTGCACAAGTGTGTGCGCAAACACAGGTGCACCCACTGTTCCTTTACTCTCATCGCCCGATGGGCCGGAAAATCCGACACGACCGGAGAGAGACCAGGCGCAAGACCGACGGCTTTACGTGCTCTCCGAGGCACGGGGGTTAAACACCGCCAACTTCCTAACTGCGGGCTAGTACTGAGAATTTCTTGCCAGAAAAACCCAATACTTGTTATGGCCCGACTCGGGACTCGAATCCCGGACCTCGTCGGTCGCAGTCGAATATGTAACCAACGAGGCCAATATATACAATACATACGTTACGTAACAAGTATCACACTGACTTGTGGGTTGTTGGATGCGAAGCCGGCTGCTTCTATGCAACTTTGTCGTCGAGAAAATCATCACTAGTATATAATGACCTCGACTTAACAGATGCTGAACACAGACTAAATTTATGCAATGGCAACCCCAGAAATAAAAAGTCTCTTTGTCCTAGATCCCTATGCGGCAGCTTCGGCCGTCGGTATTGCCTGAAGTTTCCGCGAAGAGAGCAACACCACTCTAACGTTTCATCGGACTTGCACCTGAACAACTGTCTCAAATCAACTTCAGCTGACGTGCTCCGGGCTCACCAGGCGTCTTGTTCGCGGCCTGAAGATGTCGTTATACGCGCCTGAGTGCGGCAAGGTTGTAAATATAATCTTTAGAAACTTCAAATGTTTTGTTGTAAGCAGCGTGGCACGTAGCGGCAAATATTCAAACTCAAACTCAAAGTATTCAAAACTAGATGATGCCCGCGACTTTGTTCGGTAGGTTGTATAGATTGGTACCTACAAAGTACAACTCCTGAACGTCACTTTTAAAAAAATATAAGACGTGATGGTAATAATTAGCCACTGTATCATAAAACTAAAGCTACGAGGGTTCACAAAGGAACCCTGGTCTGAGAAAAGTCCACAAGAAACTCAGCCGGGCTAAAATTAAATAATTATTAGTATGAGTTATTGATTCTCCGTGCCGCGTCGCTTAAGTGGGCCCAGCTCCATACAACCTCATACCAAGAATACTTGCCGCTGCGTGCCGCACCACGCCGCGCCTCTATCTATAGTGGGCCTAGACTTTCAAAGTGTGAACTTGAATTCAGTTTCAAATCAACATACAACAAATTGCTCTCCAAGCGTCTTGCTCGCGACTTGAAGATGTCATTATATGCACCTAAATGCGATAAGGTTGTAAATATAAACTTCAGTTGTAAATCTATACTAATATTAAAAAGAGGTAAAGTTTGTGAGGTTGTAGGGGGTAATCTCTGGATCTACTGAACCGATTTTGAAAATTCTGGTACCAATAGAAAGCCACATTATTTTGAGTGTCATAGGCTTAATTAACCCGAAAAATTAGGGAGTTCCCGGGGGAATTTAAAAACTAATTTCACGCGGACGAAGTCGCGGGCATCTGCTAGTGTTTTATAAGATTACTTAGGGTGTGAACTTGAACTACAATTTCAAATCAACATCGGAAAGCTTGCTCTCTAAGTAAGAGTCTTGCTCACGACCTGAAGATGTCATTATATGTACCTACTAACTGTTACCGGCGACCGACGGCGGCCGGCATGGAATAACTTTTAATGGAACTCCTTAATTTTGCGGGCATGTTTCACTTTCCATGTCCTCACTTATACTCATGCAAAAAATCACGTCGATCCGTTGCTCTGTTGCGGCGTGATTGATGGGCAAACCAAAATACCAACAAATCAAGAAACAAACACTTTCGCATTTATAGTAATATTAGTATGATATAATAATATGGTAAGGTTGTAAATATAATTTTTTGTGTAAAAAAATATCGTATTAGATAAAACGACTACGAACTTGAACTACTTATAATTTCAAATCAACATCGATCAACTTGTTCTGAGATCGCCAAGCATTTTCCCATTACCGTATTATGTCGTTGAATGTGTGAAAATTCGACAAGGTTGCAGATGTAATTTTAATATGAAGAGCTGTACTTACTTGAACTACGAGCACCATCTCAATTTCACACTAAATGAATAAAAACTACCAGGGGCCTTACTACCATCGGTTTAAAGCAGTATTATTATATATATTTATCCATACTAATATTATAAATGCGAAAGTGTGTCTGTCTGCTACACTTTCACGGCCCACCTATTCAACCGATTTTGATGAAATTTTTATCACGGAAAATTTGGAGTTCCCGCGGGAATCAAAAAAACTTAGTCCACGCGGACGGTATCGCGGGAATCATTTATTAATATTGTGGAAGCTCTTGTTTTTGGATTTTAATCCTTATTGTAAGGCTGTCAAGTAACGTCATATTAAACTAAAATTTTAAAATAATACTTTAAGCGATGGTTGTACCTATGCCCCCCACCCCACCATCCCCCGTAAACTTCTTGGTTTACCCAGTTTAAATTTGTGTTAAACAAAATTACAACCTCTAAGTAACAAGTTGGTAAGTTAACAGCCCATTTAAGTTTACTTCGTCAACATAATCAATCAAAACTCTATGAACACTTATATAATTTCACCCCCGGGCTATTCCTTCAATAGGCGAAATAGGATTTAACTTTTAATGATTTGTTTAAATGTTGTGACTCGTTTAAACTTTGACAGTTTCGTATATTCAAATGTTTACTAAATAGGCAGGTATTTTAAAAGTGATATAAATAAATAAATAAAATAAAACAAATCTTTATTTGGAATTGGGTATTTGACAACTATTCAAATAAATTATTTTTTAGTGATTATTAAATTTGACGACCTCCGTGGCGCAGTGTGTAGCGCTGTTGCCTTAACGTGCGGAGGTCCTGGGTTCGATCCCCGGCAGGGTCAATTTGGGAGTCTCCCAAAAGTCGTAATATCCACGTCCCCTGTTAGTTGTATATTAAATAACTATTTTGAACTATCGATTAAAAGTGCGTCGAACTTTGATGACGTTACTATTCAATATTTCATACAAAATCACATATAAAGCACGCGTTTTGACGTTTGAAAAAAGTTGGTCATTTGACTAGTTGTCAAATGCCTAATTCAAGGGACTACATAAGTGTCCCTTAAAAAAAACAAAACTACTAGTACAAAAATTAGGAGCTATATAAAAGAATCTGTGACCCAAAAATAATTCAAAAAATTGCATCGAATGCTGCAGCGCGACTCAGCGGAATGTTCAACTGTTAAGGTGTTGACAAAAGCGCTGATTTTCAGGCGATTCCTAAAAACCTTCGACGTCCCGGACCGGGCTGCCCGCCAATATAACGTCGCTAATAACAGACCAACAGAACCAGAAATGATTAAAACATATTTCATTGGTCCCTAAATTAGGACTAAAATAATTTTTTCACTTTCACCATACTACGTGGACGTTTCGCACCAATGTGTTGTCCTAGTATCTTTTCACCCTAACTTTCGTTCACTACTTTAAATACCTAGTCTGTAGTTGTATATTCACTTATTACTAATAGCTGTTGTAAGTATGGATAAATGTTAAATCGAGTTGAATAAGCCCCCGATTGTGTAAGGAAATCGTATTCGTAATAATTGTTTGTTAAACGGATAATTCGAACTGTTCGAGGAGTTCATATTCATGCTTGCATGTCAAAAAGTATTTAAACTTCTCAAACAATTCGAATAATACGTTTTAAGCTGTCAAAAAAAAAAAATTCATTCATTCATTATGCTGTAAAACGATTAGGATTTGCTTAGACAATTGGACCTTAGGTTCCTAAACTAACTTTCGTGGTGCAATATCCACTATGTACCCACCAAATCGTGTGTGAAAATGTTCAGAGTAAAATTCAACATGCGACATACTAGTAACAAAGGAAAAGTAGAAATAGTAGTAACAATGAAAAGTGTACTGGTTTTTCAGGCGCCCATATTATGCTGTTTTCTAGAAGTGGGCCAGGGTTTTAATATTATTCTAATAATGAAAAACAAAATCGCCCTGGCTGCATTGAAATAAAATCTAGGGTAAAAATGTAGAGCAGTAGGTACTGTATCTGATCGGCAAGGTTTATATCAGCTTTTACTGATATACCGTTCCGGAAATTGGAATACGTAGAATCGATGACCTGACTCCCGAATTTAATTGGTTTCTTTGGCGTTAACACGCCTATTTGTATACAGACACACATACAGAGAGTTGGAAATTTAAAATTTTTATTTGAGGTTACTTTTTGGAGTATATAGGCACTCATGATGAAGGACGAAAATACGCTATGGGAAAAAAATTTACTGGCGGACAAGAAGTCCACAAGCGTTCCTTTTTATATAATATTAGATAAGATTTTGTAAAATTCTGTTCCTAAACGGGAATAAATTATAACCGTCATTTTCAAGGTTAATTCATGAGAACTGGTATTGGAGATTCGGTTAAAATATCTAAAGAATTAGGAATTCCACATGAGAAACAGGGGCCACAACCTACATAAGAGTGAAAACACACTACGGACTGGGCAGGGCAAAACGTCTCTACGAATCGTCCGCATCAAAGGGTTAATTAGATTTCGCATTCCATCTATTTTTTTTCCAATAGAAGTTAGAGCTTGACTGTACTTGACTGTCCCACCTTGTGGTACCTAAGTGATGATGCAGTCTAACTGCTGCACTTACGAATCGCTTCATCATTACTTAAGGAACTCTTTAGTATAGATTTACTCGTAGTATTGAAATATCCCTAATTAATGATTAAGCGACTTTGAGTACGGCAATAAGTTGGTAGCGGTCTAATCTGTTAGGAATATTTTACCTCTAATCGGTTTCTACATGGCATCGTATCTAAAAGTGAACCAATGACGTGGAGTTTTTTGTCCTATTCCATAGTGCGTTTTCGCCCTAAGATGATTGGCTTAAAGTCAGTGATTATGACCCAAAAATGGCGAACTTTGTAAGGAGATTGAACCAGCCCCTATAATCTCTCAAATCTATTCAAATCTATTCAATCAATTGTAAGGATAGCTGACAAAAACCGAGTTAACCACTGAATCTAAAAGGAGCATCTTGACTTCGCAATCTTTGAATTCAATACAACCGAAAATAGATCCAATGACGTATTTGCTAAAGTTGGCATTCGATTGTGCGTTTATTTTTTCATTAAAGGTCACCGGAGTAATTTTGGAGGCTCGGTTTTGATTAAATGATGGACACAATTATTTGTTTTTTTGTGTTTAAAAAAAAGTTACCCATTATATATTATCATCTTACTATTATGTATCTACCTATCTAATAAGATAAAAAGGTATTACTGAATCTAAATATGTTTATCTAAATATATAAAAGGAATAGGTGACTCACTGACTGATCTACCAATCGCACAGCTCAAACCACTGGAGGGATAGGGCTGAAATTTTGCATACAAGATAGCTATTATGAAATATTATAGAAATATATTGAATCCATATTGATGTGACATGAAATGTGAACCATATGATTGATTCAATTCCATAAGTATGTCCACCTCTTGGATACAACCTATATCTTTAGCATGTTTCGTCAGTATCGGACATCAAAATCGGCAGACACCTTCGAATTTATTATTTTAGCATGGATATAAGGATTATGTTATAATTAATCCTTCCATCCGTCCATCAGCTATGCAGGGCTATGTCCAGCTGATGCATACAGATGCATCCACAGCTGGACATAGAATTTTATGAGAGCGCGCTACCAAAGTTATACTTCGTCGTCGTTGTCAACCGATGGACGTCCACTGCTGGACATAGGTCTCCTGTAGGGTCCTCCAAAAGCCACGGTCTTGCGCCGCCTGGATCCAGCGACTCCCTGCGACTCTCTTGATGTCGTCCGTCCACCGTGTGGAGGGTCTGCCGACGCTACGCCTCCCAGTGCGCAGTCGCCATTCTAGCACCTTGGGGCCCCAACGTCCTTCGGTTCTCCGATCTATGTGCCCCGCCCATTGCCACTTCAGCTTCGCAACTCTTCAGGCTATATCGGTGACTCTGGTTCTCCTACGGATCTCTTCATTTCTGATTTGATCACGTGGGGACACTCCCAACATAGCCCTCTCCGTCGCCCACTGAGTGACCCTGAGCATTCTTATTAGGTCCAGCGTCCATGTCTCGGAACCGTCGTCGGGGTTGGCAGCGGAATCTCTACCGGAGATTCTTAGCACCCCCTGCCCCGCCAAGGGCGTCCCCATAACCGCTGCCAGAGCCAGGAATAGCGGGGCCGCCGGGGATTAGAGGGTTTGGCCTTGTTTTTGCACCCTTGTTTTTTTTGTAGGAAATTGCCTATAATGACTGCGCTGGGCAGGCGTGTTGGTCATCGCAGGTCTAGACTGTACCAACCGGTGTCGCTGCTGCCCGACATCGGCCTGTGTCATTTACACAGTCCAGCCAGTTTTTTGAAATGGTTATACCGCCATTTGTCGGTCGCCAGAGCCTCGTTTGTAGACCAGCAGGGGGCAACACGAGCATGTGAGGTTGGCTGTTGGAGTGCTAGGTGGATGCACACTCCCTTACCCCCCAAAGTTATACTTACTATAATTAAAATAATTTCCGTTCGATAAAATTAGTCCTGTGACCTTTAAATATTCCACGTGCACACTATTTACAACATAAAACAATTTGAAAAATGCTTTTCTTGGAAAATCGGTTTTCTACTGCTTAATTAGGTTGCACGCAAAGCATATTAACACGCAAATCTTAAATCATTGACCTTAGCACCCTCATTCAGGGCACGAAAAGAAACTATATTATAGGGGGTGACTTTTGGAACGGCTAGTAAGTACCTAAGGTTCGCGCGCGAGTTGAATGCAGAGTAAATGTATGTGTCCCTTTGTCCATGCAGTAACGGACTATTCGTAGAACTAGGCGAATTTCAAAGTGTAGACCCCAAATGACGATACGAATTCCAAGCCTCACAATATTGATTACACCTTGTCTTTGGTGTGCCTTTGGTCGCGGATCAAATAAACAAGATTGATGTATTCGCAAAGGATATCGCCATCCCCTTTCAAGCTCGGTTAGGTTGTAAATTTTATGTAGGTATCAAAATACTAGTACAGCTAAAGTTTTGACGACCTCCCTGGCGCAGTGTTGAGCGCTGTTGTCTTAACGTAGGTTCGATTCCCGGCATGGTCCATCTGGGAATTTATAATTTCTGAATTTTCTGTGGTCTGGTCTGGTGGGAGGCATCGGCCGTGGCTAGTTACCACCCTACCGGCAAAGACGTACCGACAAGTGATTTAGCGTCCCGGTACGATGCCGTGTAGAAACTGGCTAGGGGTATAGGTTTAATATAATTGCCATACCCCTAACAAGTTAGCTCGCTACCATCTTAGACTGCATATTAACTTACCATCAGGTGAGATTGCAGTCAAACGCTATCTTGTAGTGGCGTAAAAAAAGTAATGAAGGCTGTTTGGATTGGGAGCGTTGAAAGATAACATTGTTAACGGAGCGAGAGGCGCCGACAGTGGATTGAATGGATCCATATATTGGCCGTTGACGTTCGACGAATGCCAGCCAATATATTTTTTTTACGTTATTGTGAATAGCGCTAAAATTATTCTTTATTGGTTTATCTCAATCTACTGAAATCTCTGCGAGTAAAAAATATTTCTTGCATTTGTAACATTAATAAATAAAATATATATACTAATATTATAAAGAGGTAAAGTTTGTGAGGTTGTAGGAGGTAATCTCTGGATCTACTGAACCGATTTTGAAAATTCTGCTACCAATGGTATACATTATTTGTGAGTGTCATAGGCTATATATTAACCCGAAAATTTAGGGAGTTCCTATTGGAATTTAAAAAAACTTGTTTCACGCGGACGAAGTCGCGGGCATCTTCTAGTAATAAATAAGCCTTTATTTCCCAACATTTCTTATACTATTTCTTAAACAAATATATTTCTTATTTCTATTTCAAGCAACACTTTTCTAAATTTCTCTCAAGGTATAGTTAATATTACTGAAATAATTTTAATGAATGGATGAAAATATCTCTTAAGTCTTTGATTTTAGTAGTTAATTACTGGTAAATAACATAGGTAGATATCATATCATATCATACTAATATTATAAATGCGAAAGTGTGTTTGTTTGTTGGTTTGTCCTTCAATCACGCTGCAACGGAGCAATGGATTGACGTTATTTTTGGCATGGGTATAGTTGAGGACCTGGTGAGTGACATACGGTGTGATACTTTTTATCGGGGAAAATTAAGGAGTTCCCGCGGAAATAACAAAAAACTTAAACCACGTGGACGAAGTCGCGGGCATCAGCTAGTGCAATATATTATCTTGTTCTTGTAACATTAATAACAAATTAATATTGTATTTGTAACATTATAAAACTTTAAATGTAGAAAAAATGGTAATTTGCCTTAACTCCTGTATACCTATATTTCATATCTCCGATATTGTACGTACGTAATAAGAACGTGGGCTACAATTTATTCCTACGATATTACAAGATATTTATCATGGGGATGCAACATGAAACTTTGCTGTTCTCTGAGCAATATTACAAGATATTAATCAGTATAATAAATTTTAATCTCGAGCAAGTATGTGTCAGACCACGAGTTATGTAGTCATAATTTTTGCCAATTAACTTTGTCGGACATATTTTCATGAAAGGCAGGTAGCATGCCACTCTACAGATCTTTAAGTATATCCATAAAAACGTCGATCCGTTGCTCCGTTGCGACGTAATTAAAGGACAAACCGACGAAACAAACACACTTTTGCATGTTGTATTATTAAGTAGGGATAGGCCTACTTTCTCTATCAAATTGAATTTTCCCTCACTCTACTGGTATGTTAAAGCTTTAGTAATCTACTAGATTGAGTTGTCCAACGCATAAGATTAATTAGTTATCGCAGAGACGATCTCTGACAGACAGACGGACGGTAAAGTATTGTCTTGTCATCAGAATACACGGGACACCCGTATGAGGAGTATATAGAGACCGATGTATTGTATTCTGGCTTTAGCCAGTGTATGTGGAGTACAATTATTATTATTTTTTTTTTTATTTTTTATTTTACACTTTATTTGTACACCACAACACAAAAAGGAAAAATAATAATTAAGGAACACAAATACACAGAAGGAAGTAGAATACAAAAAGGCGGCCTTATCGCTTAGCAGCGATCTCTGCCAGGCAACCTTAGGATTAGGAGAAGTTAAGGAGATTAAATTGCGGGTGGTGTATTAATATAAATAAACATACAAACAAATACCTACATACTATTACATAAACCATTTACACAAATAACATAATAATAATATAATAAATTATATATGAAAATAAACTAATATATATTATGTACTTAGTATTACTATTATATATAACAATGAAAACTAATTGTCTGTATTAGGATAAATAGAAATTCCTAACAGATTTTTTAAATATTTCCAGTGACCTTGATTGTCGTATGTTTAATGGGAGACCATTCCACAATAAAACAGCTTGCACCGTGAAAGACTGCGCATAAAATTTCGTCTTATGCGATGGTATGCATAAAGTTAATTTTCGGGTTGTTCGTATTTCGGACTGATCTCCCACAAATTTAAACTTCTCCTTCAGGTAAGAGGGAGTTTTTGGGTCAAATAGCACACGGTACAGAAGTGAAAGAACATGAAGATCCCGGCGACGGCGAATAGGGAGCCACTTGAGCTTTTGACGAAATTCAGATACGTGGTCATATTTACGAAGGCCGAATATGAACCGAATAGCAAGATTTTGGAGTCGCTCAAGCTTATTAAGTTGGTCCTCAGTCAAATTAAGATAACTTGCGTCTGCATAATCGAGAATAGAAAGTAGGAGGGAATGTGCTAACATAACTTTGGTTGGAATTGGCAAAATAGAACGAAGACGACGCAATGAGCTCATTGCAAAAAATGTTTTTCTACTTAGCTCTTTAATTTGTGTAGACCACGATAAATCACGATCCAAATATATGCCAAGGTCTTTAGTACAAGCACAGTAAGGTATAGTAACGCCATTGTATATAATAGAAGGGAGATTTTGCCAATCAACTCGAACAATCATCCTAGGACTGCCAATAATGATAGCCTGAGACTTAGTCGGGTTAACCTTGAGACCATACCGCCTGCTCCACTCGGAAATTGTAGCTAAATCTTCATTGATAGCAGAGACAGCAGAACTAAGGCTGTCAAGAGGAGTAGGGCGATATATTTGGATATCGTCTGCATACATGTGATAGAGAGAAGATATGTTTTTGGTGATAGAATTAATAAAAATAGCGAAAAGCAAAGGAGACAACACGCCACCCTGAGGTACCCCGGCCGTAACATCGCACCATGATGAAACGGTCTCGTCAACTCGAATGCGCTGTCGTCGGCCACTGAGGTAACTCCGAAACCAGTCAAGCACCAACGGAGATATGTTAATAGACTGCAGCAGACTTACCAGAATATCATGATCAACAGTATTGAAAGCGTTACTGAAATCAAGTAACGTCAGAATTGTAAGCTGCTTATTGTCCATAGACCATCGAATGTCATCAGTAACTTTAATGAGAGCAGTAACCGTACTATGACCGGGACGAAATCCGGATTGCAAAGGATTAAGGAGTGAGTGTCTATTAAGAAATAGACTGAGTTGCTGGAAAACTAATTTTTCAAGTATTTTTGATAGGAATGGTAGAATCGAAATGGGGCGAAAATCACTTACAACTAAAGGGCTTGTTTTCTTTGGAAGTGGAATGATTTGTGCCTGTTTCCAGGCCTCAGGGAATTTTCCGGTGTTGATAGAATGGTTAAGGATATGGGTAAGAATAGGGGATACAATATCTAGGATGGGAGCGATCATATTGCGGCTGATGTCATCAGTACCGACTGCATTCGAGGAAATGGACAATATGTTCTTCTTAACATCACGTTCAGTGAAAGACTCGAAGGTAAAAGGCGGAAAGTCAGGAGTTGAGGTGGATGAAAGAATACTAAGCGTGCGTTCTTTATCAACACTATCAATTGTATCACAAGTAGAGAAATGTTTATTAAGGAGATCTATATCTACATTAATAGAAGGATTGTGGGAAGATTTACCAACTCCAAGCGACTCAAGAAATTTCCAGGTTTTAGCGGTATTACCGTTCAGAACTGAATTATGAATATGGCGTCGTTGTGCATCTCTACACATTGTATTGCAGCGATTCCGTGCTTTATGGTACCTCAAGCGGTTATCATCAGAGTCCTTTAATTTATATTTGTTTTTAGCTGCATTCTTTTTTTCCATTAACTTCTTAATCTCATCCGACAACCACGGAGCTGGAAGGTGTTTTAATTTAACAGGCCTTATGGGCGCATGAGTATCATAAAGCTGAGTCAACAAAGTATTAAACACCTCAACTTTAGCATCAATCGCATCCACATCTGTGACAGCAGACCAATCTAGGTTGGCCGCATCATCACAGAGGCGATCCCTGTCAATTCCTCCAAAGTTACGTTGCAGAAGTATTCTCGATTTAGCTTTAGGAGGACGAATTTTATAAGAGAGGAAAATCAAATCATGATAAGAAAACGCATCAGCTGGGTACTGACCATGATTTGAGACGAAATCAGGTGAGGAGACCAAAATAAGATCTAGAAGAGAGGGAGTACAGCCGGGAGAGAAGTGTGTAGCAGCAAGGGGTAAAAAATGCAAATTGCAGGATTCTACTATAGACAATAGCTTCTTGCTACGACTATCATCCTTGTGCAAACACGTATTAAAATCTCCCATAAAAATAGAGTGGCTGTATAAGGGAACCATATCTTCCAGCAAGCTTTCGAAAGAGTTGAAGTAATTAGAAATAGGTGGACAATAGAATACGCCAAGAAGAATTTTTGTGTGAGATAATGTGATTTCTACCAATAAATGTTCCGCCGCATCAGGTAACGGAGGTTGTGCAGACGAACTAACAATAGAAAAAGGAATGTGAGATCGTAGATAGATCGCTACTCCACCACCTCCCTTACCCACGCGATCATTGCGGATGAGCCTAAATCCTGGAAGTGAATAAGATGTGGAAGGTAAACAAGTTTTAAGCCAGGATTCAGAGACGAGAATTGCATGTAGGTTACGAGAATCAAACGACGCAAGCAAATCGGGATAATGAGCCGGGATACTTTGGGCATTAATATGGACGACATTAAAGTGTTTCAGACAATCTGAAAAGTTAGAATCAAGGACTTCATTTATTGGAAGGAGAGATGTACTGTGAAAACTACTATCACCAGGTGAGGACGACATAGACAAAAAAAGATCACTATCAATACTATCTATTGACGACATAATATAATAATACAAAATAAATATATAATATAAATAAATAAATTAATAAAATAAAATATATTAACGATAACTTAACGGTATAAAACTATCTACTACTTAAATTCTTCTAATCCGCCAGCTGTATTAATGCAAATAGAAATAATCTTGAATTTAAACATTAATTGGACAGTCATAAAAGGTGAATAAAAATAATATTTGAACAAGCAAAAAAAAAAACAAAAATCAATGAGTAAAATTATAACTAAATTCAGTTGCAAAAATAAAGTAGTGTGCAGTAAGCTTTACAAAAAGTCAAGTGGTAGGTTGCGTTCCTAAACGAACCATCAATTGTCAATGCCAAACAAAGTGGTTTAGTGTCAGTGTCAGACAGATGACAAATTTCATTTTTAATTTAATAAACAAGATTAAAAGTTTGAGTACCTACCTACGTTTAAAATTTAAATATTAAAAAAAGTTAGTTTGGAATAAGTTTAAAAAGTTAATAGAAAGAACTACTCGTAACAAACTTTAAGTAATTGAGTCCAAACAAAACCGCACACCAGCAGCAAGAGAGAGTTCATTGGGACACCCAGCGCACCTACTTTTTGATCACTCTTTTAACTCTCGAGACCTTTGGAGCTTCAGCAGCAGCAGCAGGCACCGTGGCAGACCCAGCTACATCCTTGACAAGAGTCGGAATAGCACTCAACTCCGACATTGAAGTAATACGATGCCGCTTACCATCGGAGTCTAACACCATGATGCTTCCGTCTCTTGTCCAACACTTCGCTATACCGAATCGCTGCCGAGCCGCTAAGAAGATCTTATGGCGGCTAGGGATAAGGAACTCGGATAATGTAATCCCAGAGCCCTTCAATTTGGTTTTAGCGGCCCAGACTTTGTCCCGTAGCGGCAACTCCCTGAATTTCATCAACACTGCCCGTGGTTTGTCACCACCAGCACGACCCAGACGGTGACATCTACTCAAAGAGTCTACTGAGAGCTGCTGCAGTCCTAGATGCTCTGACAAAATCTTTGTTACTGATGCGCTCGGGTCCTCTTTATCCTCCTCCGCAACACCATGCACAAGAAGAATCTTTCTTCTGGAGCGCATCTCCAACTCATCCTGCTGTCTCGCCAGAAGCTCTACCTGCAGCTGCAGATTTTCTAGGGCAGTCAAGACAAAAGACCGGAAGGTTCCAAATTGAGAGTTTATATTTGACGTGGGGCTCGTGGCAGGGATTGCACCTTTCAACTCCTTCTGAAAATCGGCCATTCTGATGTTGAAGTGTTGAGTGATTTCACTTAACTGGCTCTTGATTGATTCCATTATTGTGAACAAATAGTATTCAGTGAAGTTCAAATTAAGTGAGGTTAGGATATAGCACACGGTGGTCACAATCACAAGTGAGGTTTCTTGCTGTACAACTATTTATTGTGAGTAAGCTGGCGGAATTTAGTTCATTATAGGTACATATTAATATACTATAAATATACTGTTTTTATAATTTTAAAGAATTAATTAAAATCAGAGCAGAAAAATATGACTACTTCATTTAATGCCTACCCACCAAAAAAAAAGAGCCAAAAATTTTCCCTCACTCTACTGGTATGTTAAAGCTTTAGTAATCTACTAGATTGAGTTGTCCAACGCATAAGATTAATTAGTTATCGCAGAGACGATCTCTGACAGACAGACGGACGGTAAAGTATTGTCTTGTCATCAGAATACACGGGACACCCGTATGAGGAGTATATAGAGACCGATGTATTGTATTCTGGCTTTAGCCAGTGTATGTGGAGTACAATTATTATTATCTTGTACGTTAGAGCGAAACTACACTAACGACATGGTAACGTCAACGTTTCTGCTCACATTTATTCTTGTCTTATCTGTAGTGTTTTTTAACCTATAAAAAAAAACATACGCACCGAATTGAGAATTTTTTGGAAATCGGTTAAAAATAGATTTTCAGTACAGTTGGCCCAATGAATATAATTAGAAGCCGGGCTAAATAAAAACTGAGTATACCGCTATCCTATTCACTTTTTGTTTACAGCATCACTTTGAGTGTGAGTGAAACGAAACCTGACTGATTGCGTTTTAAATCCAATAAACACAATAAGTCAGGTTTCGTTTATAAAGATAAAGGTAGTATTAAAAGACAATTCGAACTTAGTGAAGTTTGAATTGTCTTTTAATACTACCTTTATCTTTTAATACTATTAATTTTGAAAATGCCTTATTGCTGGTCAAATTGCACGTGTCGTTTCGTTGCTGAAAATCTCCCTTCCCACCTATCACTAGGAAGATCCAAACTAGTGACAAACTGCATAGACAATCTTCCTTCCATGTTTATTCATTGTTGTTGACGTCTTTGCGCCGATGTGTCACGCAGACGTTTTATCCTGTCCCGTCAGTACTTAGTGTGTTTCGCCCTAAATTAAAAAAAGTTTTATACCTATGGAGCGGCAAAGACTAGCGCGACAAGACGTAAGGTGTTTCCCATTCGACGCCAACGTTTCGCGTGGATGTTTTATCCTATCTTGTCTGTAGTGTGTTTTCACCCTAATTTACGTTTGTCGTTTCATCAAGGTTTATTTGGATTCTTTAGCTTTTTATTACCACCTTTCTACTGTTGGCTTCCATTCAACGCCCGATAACAAATCAATAACGGGTTATGAACTCTAATAATCACTGCCTTTCAGTATAAAGGCACAATGTGAATTATTCTATAGCACAAAGGAATTGATATTTTTATTATATAACATTTCAGGCGACGACATTATTTTCAAAGCTTTGAAATAACCTAAATGCTTGAGTACAATAATGACTTGCCATTCTATCTTGTTATATCATACTAAGCTACTCTCAACGTCGAGTTCGCCTTTAAATTCTATTTGATTTATCCAGTCTATATTACTAGCTCACTCACTTCGGCTTCACTCCTATTCTATAGAATAAATAAGAATGTGACCTACAAAATACCTATGAAATGACCAGACTGACTGATTTGGACTGACTGGTCTATCGAAGCACAACCTAAACCACTGAGATTAAAACTTCAAAAGTTTGACAGTAGCTTCTTTTTTTTTTATCCACTACAAGCTAGCCCTTGACTGCGATCTCACCTGATGGTAAGTGATGATGCAGTCTAAGATGGTAGCGGGCTAACCTGTTAGGGGCATGGCAGTTATATTAAACCCACACCCCTTCGGTTTCTACATGGCATCGTACCGGAACGCTAAATCGCTTGGCGGCGTCTTTGCCGGTAGGGTGGTAACTAGCCACGGCCGTAGCCTCCCACCAGGACAAACCAGGGAAAATTCAGAAATTATAAATTCCTAAATTGACCCTGCCGGGGATCGAACCTGGGACCTCCGCACGTTAAGGCAACAGCGCTACACACTGCGCCACGGAGGTCGTCGGTTCTTTTTATAACTTACTTTTTAAGACAGCTTCAACTAAGAAATAAACGCAAAATTTACTTCTCCATAAGCTCACATATTAGTTTAGAATACCTATTAAATACTAGATTAACTTTAAATTATTAAATTTCATCAATATATTTTAACAAATTTTGTCATTTATTATTTTTCATTCAATATTACATTAATATTAATTGAATTTTTAATACAAAACATTATTAAATTAGATACTAGCTGATCGTGACTTCGTCCGCGTTTATTGAGATTTTTTGGTTCCCGCGGGAACTCTTTAATTTTCCGGGATAAAAAGTAGCCTATGTGTTATTCCAGACTATAATCTATCTCTTTGCCAAATTTCATCCAAATCCGTTTTGCCGTTCTGGCGTGATTGAGTAACAAACATCTATCCATCCATCCATCCATCTAAACATTCGTATTTATAATATTAATAGGTACAGATAGATATAGATAAGCCCTCAATAGTCGGATATTATGTTTCAAAGCTTAGCAGTCAACTGTAGCGTTGAGGGCTAGGCTGTGAGCTCATAGAATAACACTACTATATTGGAGTTGCTCATCGACTAATCAACAAATTTTTCAATCTACTAGAGTGCTGTAGTGTATAGAACTTTCGATTTATGAACTTTTATCGAAATAGACTAATCATAATTTTTATGTTTTTTGGTTCTTAAGAGCGAAAACACATGAAACAGATCGGAGGGAGTGTGGCCGGCAGAATATTTTGTTTTTGTTCGTAGTGTGTTTTCTTTTTCCCACTAATTTCCAGACAAGATCTGGTTTAAAAACATTAAGAAAAATCCCAGGATTGCTTTTAAAATTTACGTATGAATTATTATAATAATAATTTCTTCTTAATGTACCTTTTGTAAATAAATGAAATGAAATGAAATTAATTGGTTGTGTCGTCCAGCTCAAGCCCCGATGATCTAACTCGTAGTTCCTTAATTTTGAGAGGCAGTACCTATTGGCCGCACACACATCTTCACCAGCGTCCCCTACCATTACGTTCGGTATTTGGTGTGACCAGCTTTTTAATATTGCCACACCAATAAATAATTATTATTTAGATAAATACTGTGTCTTGAAATTTATCTGATTCTATACAAATTATTCAACATTATTTTACAAAATCATTACATGTTTAAGCGATAATTATTAGCAAGATTATAAATTAATTTGCTGTAGCTACTTGTATAAGCACTTTTCCTATTCTGAGACATCTAAGTGAAGTGAAGAATAACCTAACCTTTGACTACCTCTTTTTAGTAAAGCCTTAACGAATTGAGCAGATTATTCTTGGTATAAACACTAAGCAAGTATAATATATCCAAGATTATAGTTAATAAACTAGTTTGTAAACTAAGGCTCCATTAAATCCCAAGGCGCGATACGGGAGCGTCCGGAATGTCAGGAATTCCTCATAATGGCGGCAATGCTGAGATGTCATGGCTTCGCAGATAAGACTGGCATACCATTCTGTAGGGGTGCGATAATTTCATTATAGAATTTACCATTTCATCCATACTAATCCATACTAATATTATAAATGCGAAAGTGTGTCTGTCTCTCCGTCTCTCTGTCTGTCTGTCTGTCTGCTACGCTTTCACGGCCCACCTGTTCAACCGATTTAAATGAAAATTGGTACTGGGATAGTTTGTATCCCCGGGAAATACATAGTTGTATCCCGGAAAATCAAAGAGTTCCCTTAGAAGTCGCGGGTATTATAAATGCCAAAGTGTGTCTGTCTGCTACGCTTTAACGGCTAATCTTTTCCACCGATTCTGATGAAATTTGTTACATCCCGGGGAAGGACATAGGCTACTTGTTATCCCGGAAAATTAAGGAGGGAACTCCTTAATTTCAATTCATGGGAATTTTCCACTCCTGGGAATCAAAAAATCTTAATCCACGCGGACGAAGTCGCGGGCATGATAATATTTTTTTAAAATATATAACTACTTATTTTTCATCTAAACAATACTATTCGGTAAATAATAACGACATCTCTCAGGGCAAAAGCCTAGACTGGAAAAAAGATAATAAAATAATCACTTTTGAAACTCTAGCTTCTCACAAATTGTATATTTTGTATGTGTAAATTAGAATAGGTATTCTAGTTGTAATAGAATATGAAACTGAGTGTGATAGGATAATTTGATGTACAATTAAAATAAAATAATTATATTTTTAATAATAATCTAATATCAATCAAGATAATGTTTATGTAAGTCATAGTAATAAAAATATAATAAATACATAAATTATTGACGGTAGGTAATTTATTTAAGCAGAAAAATTAATATAATAAATTAATATACATTTATATATAGCGGCAAATATTATAATAAACGTGTGTATATTTTCCTTTTAGCAAAGCAAAATGCGCTTAATAATTAATTAATATTTTATTTTATTGTATTTAGAATAAGTTGAAATTGTTAATAAATAAAACGTTTACATATCTGTTTGAGTAATAAATATAATTAATAGTATACAAAACTATATAATGTATGATTTGAAGGTAATGTACATAAAATAATTTGAAATTTAAATATTGAGGAAATAATATTATGTGCCATATTAAAAAATATAATGATACTTGAATTGTACAAATACAGTCATTTTGTATATATATATATATATATATATATATAGTTGAATTTGAGTAAATTATAATAAATGTCTAATACATTTACCTTCTTACGTCGGCAAATGTAGGTACATATAACGTATTTTACCGTAGGTACATAATTAATAGGTACTTTTTTAGCAATGGGATTCTAGTTTGTACGTTTTGCTAAAAGTCATATTATGGAGTCACAGGCATCTCAAGACAAATCTGAGGGGTTCAGATTTGTCACTGGACTCTAACAATTTTTCACAAATGGATCCCTAAATCGAAAAATGATTTTTTCCAAACCCTATTCAACGACAGGTTAGGTCGTTCAAAAATATTGCGGGTGGTTCAAAAATATCCCACATCATGGGATAGACAAGAAAAACATCATCCCCACTTTACGTGTAGGGGAGGTACCCTAAAAAAATATTTCAAGATTTTCTTTTACCACTTTGTCGGCGTGATTAATATACGTATACCTACATTACCCACCCATGCCAAATTACTGCTTTCTAGTACAAAGACTGCTTGAGATAAGCCGCGGACAGACAGACGGACTGACATGGGCGAAAAGAGTTCCTCTTTGACTACGAAACCCGATCTTTATGCTCAAATGCAAAGGAGTTGTAACACACACACAAATTTGCGTCGCCATTTGGTCATTCAGACACTACCGACTATTTTAGACTTGAATTTTTCTGCAGGACCTGCTGACAAACTAGTGCATACTAAATATTTAAAATGGCGCAAATATTTAGTGAGGCGTCTTTACTCTTTAATAATAAATGAAAACTACACTGGAAAAAAAAGGATTGTCAAAAAAGGATAACTTTGAATAAATTGGAATCCTAAGTTTAAAAGTCTCTCATTAAAAAACTTTAATACTAACCTTATAATTATACGACTTAGTTATAATTTTTTTCGAAATATAAAAAGATACAGTCTTTTTTAGACCGTCATAGCCTCTGATAGCGACAGTTATTGGTAAAACCTGATCGACTTGGTGCAAGGTATACTCAAATGCAACTCAAATTAGGATTTAACTGACATTCCTTTTTTTTCAAATACGGTCCGTAAAACTTTGGCTGTTTAGTGCTTCGATACTAGGAAAATTCTCGTAACATTTCCGAGATTCGCGGATCGTGCTAGGGGTAGGAACATACTGATCATTAAAATATTCCACATCACTGCATCAAAGTTGAAATGGTTTCACTCTATTCATTTCCAGCATCCGTATCGTATACCGTTGAAGGAAGTTGCGTTATTGGAATTCCATTAATTCCGATACCTGGATTCCAACGCTCATTTTTTGGAAGTCTCTCCGACTGGTACAACTCACTTCGGTTATTGAATTTCAACCCGTATTTTTGCAAGCGGTCCAAATTGAAATTTGTATATAAAAGATCATTGAATTCGAATGTGATGTTTTTGTTATGGCAGCCAGCCACAGATGTAAACTACCTATTGGTAGAATTTCTGAAACATTCTATTACAGAATTCGCTTGAAACCACATCAAATCTTTATTATAAATAATCTGAGTTTATAATTTCTGAATTTTTGCTAGGTATTTTGAGGTAGGCTTCGGCCGAAGCTAGTTACCATTCTACTGGCAAAAACGTATCGCCAAACGATTTAGTGTTCCGGTACAATGCCGTGTAGAAATCCGTTAGACTAGGGGTCTAATTATTCATATTCATTTATTTTGCATTCCAATTCTTATAATAAATTTACATAATGCTAATAGAATATATTATAGTACTTATTGCAATATTGGAACCCCGGTGGGGCACAGCAAATCAGTGGTAGTAGAGAGACGACTGCCTTATTTATCTTCAAAAAAGTCATTTCATTTGTAATAGGTACTAGCTGACCCGGCGAACTTCGTACCGCCTTAGTATTTTTTTTTTTTTTTTTTTTCAATATTTCTGAGAGATTTATATTTTATGAATTTTATGTATATTTTAGATGTATATTTTTCAATATTTCTGAGAGATTTTCTTAATATTTTTTTCCGTAAGAACCTTCTGCTAATAATAACAAATACAACAAAAAAAGAATTAGTGAAATTGGTCCAGCCATTCACGCGTGATGCCGTGACCAAGGAAAACGGGTTTCATTTTTATATATATATAATAATAATAATAATAATATAATAATAATATATAGATAGATGAATATGTTTTGGGTTTAATATACTGCCGTACCCCTGACGCTACCATTTTAGACTGCATTATCACTTACCATCAGGTTAGATTGCAGTAAAGGGCTAACTTGTAGTGGAATTAAAAAAAGAAATAGTCCTGACTCAATCACTGACTCCCCAGCACAAGCCTTAGAAAGCTTAAATTTTGCACAGAAGTTTTTTTTTATCCACTTCAAGCTAGCTCTTGACTGCGATCTCCCATGATGGTAAGTGATGATGCAGTCTAAGATGATAGCGGGCTAACCTGTTAGGGGCATGGCAGTTATATTAAACCCATACCCCTTCGGTTTCTACACGGCATCGCACCGGAACGCTAAATCGCTTGACGGCACGTCTTTGCCGGTAGGGTGGTGCCGGTGTAGTTTCTTTAATATTTTAAGCAGGCAAGGTATAGTATATTATAAGCATAGCATATTTTGGCAAATGGCTGCGGTAAGGCTGAATATTTTGAAATTCCCACGGGAGCGTAGCCGCGGGCCATCGTTGGTATTTCTTAAGAAGACAATATGAAAAAATTGCATTTATAGGAAAGTTATCTCTGAAAGGTTTTCTTTATTATGTCTCTTATTACATTTTCCTTCTCAGAAGGTTTGTATCTATTTGCTTTACGTGAAAAGGTTGGCTGTATTTCTTATACCTTATTGGTTTTAGAAGCCCTGAGGATACGAGTTATGATACCATGACATAAGCTATGTATATCGTATAATCTATACTAATACTAATATAATAAATTCGAAAGTTAGGATGGATGGATTGATGTATGGATGGATGGATGTTGGTTACTCAATCACGCTACTACGCTACACGCTACTTTTTATCCCGGGAAATTAAGGAGTTCCCGTAGGAACCTATAAAACAGCAATCCACGCGGACGAAGTCGCGTGCATCAGCTAGTTTTTCTATAATAAAGACCTTTTAAAACAACAAACAACTCTTGGATCATTATTAATTGATAGTCAAGTCAAAGTGAAACTCGTAGATATTCACGTAGCACCCATGTAGCTACGAGATGCTTCGTTGTAGCAAGCAATGTTAGAAATTTTTTAAATAAATTAAAAATATTTTAAAATTAAGTCCTTACATAGTGCGTGTTTCAATAGAGTTAGAATTTTTATACAGTGCCTCACAAATCTTTACGAAAGTGTTTCAAACAATAGTATAGAGTTTCAACTCAATCGGAAGATCGATACGTAAACGTATTGTTAACGAACATACAGACGAACAGACACACAAACATAAGTAGTTTTTTACTTATGCCTGACACGACACTATCACCTATTTAATTGGACTAGATTTTTGGTAGTTTCAATAGTTTAGGTAATTCCAGAAACTTGGACAAACGTGCCAAAAACAAGCTGTACAATATTTCAATTCAATCGGTTAACTTAAACTTAAAAAAATATAAACTTTATAAGTCTATGGACGCTATTGTAAATAATTTGAATGTTAACGTGTTTTATACTATCACAGTTTGATTTCAATTATAATAAGATTTATAATAAACACCTGTTTCTTATCAAAAAAAATTTAACACTGCTATAATGGCTCACAAATAATTATGTTAAATATGTATACGTTTTACTTTCTATTTCTATCATATAGGATATAGATAAATAATATATGGACTTGAATAAGGGATGTAAATGACTTATGTTCTTTTATTTTTAATTAGTATTTAAGTGTAAATAAATATGTTAGATATAATTTATAATAGTAATGTAATTAGAGATAAAAGGAAGTAAATGTGCAATATTTAGACTTTGTTTTGTATGTATTTAAACGGAAATAAAGTATTAAAATCCTAAAAGGCTTTTCTTTACATAATATTATGTAACCAGTTCGTAGATAGATGGCGAAAGTATATGTTTAAACCTAACAAGTTCTTACGAAATTCTAAACAGACTCAATAGATAGATAGATAATATTATGCAAATAATAGATAGCTTATAGATCAATATCTATATCACTTTTACGAAGTATCACTTCACACTAATATTATAAAAGAGTAAGTATGTTTGTTGGTTTGTCCTTTAATCACGCTGCAACTGAGCTACGGATTTTTGTCATGGGTATAGTTGAGGACCTGGAGAGTGACCGAAAGCCGAAACCTCCCACCAGGCAGGCACCGTTTGAAGATGTGTGCCGGGACTCGAAGCCTCCACAACCCGAATAAGGAGTCAAGCGTCTAAGCTACTAGCTATCAACGCTTAATTTACTTAAAACTAATTAAAATAAACAAGTACCTACCAAAGATTTATCCCTCAGAAGAAAATCCGCAGTACCAACACTACAGCAATTACGCCGGGTGAAAATGTGAGTATAATGGTTGTGGCCATTACCAAGAACGCCCTTAAGTTTGCATGCCTTAAAGGGCCCTTGTGTATTTCTCGCCCATTATTCCGAGGTTTCGAGCTTACCTTGAATATAACCAGCGGGCATTATAACTACACTAGTATTTTACTCATGGCGCCACTCTCACTGATGTTAGCTTTAATAATAATTTTCGCATGCCTGAAATTCAGTTAAGGTAGGCAATCTGAAACAATACTGATAGTGCTAAAATGGCTTTCCTGACGTTGGCTGTGGTCTAATATTATGAGAGGATCAGGGTTCGATTTCCGGCTGAAGCAATTAGTGAGAAATCTATACTTACTAAATTGGATCAAGTCTTTCTTCTTCTCAATATTATGAGTGCGAAAGTGTCTGCAATATTTTTACAACCCATCTTTTTAACCGATCTTATCAAACTTTGATACAGATAATACGTTACACCCCGGGGAAGGAGATAGGCTAAGTTTTATCCCGAAAATATTGCAGTTCCTACAGGATTTTCAATATACCTTCCTAGTTACTCCAATGTGAACGAAGTCGCTGTCATTATGTAGTATCTATAGGTATAGTTCGCGCGCGAGTTGAATGCAGAGTACATGTATGGTGACATATTTACTCTGCATTCAACACGCGCGCGAACTGTACTAATATTATAATTTCAAAAGTGTGTCTGTGTGTGTGTGTTTCTGGCTGCTACGCTTTAACAACCCATCTTTTCAACCGATTTTGATGAAATTTGTTATAGAGGTAGGTTACATATCGGAGAAGGACATATCGTCATACATTTTTATTTTTATTAAGGAATTCCCCCGGGAATCAAAAAACTTAATGTTCACGGACGAAGTTACGGGCATCATCTACCCTTTTACCAGTTGAACGAATCTGGGCTTGTTCTCTTGTAGAAGCAGGTATATAGAAGTAAAAATAAAATCAAATCAATACGTAGGATACCCGTATAATACTCCAAATCAAACGCAAACAGAAATCAAATTAAAAGTAAAGAGACAAAAATAGACAAAGCCTTTCAAACATTGAAGGGCGGATCAAATGTTTTATTCAGATCGTATTGAATCTAAAACATTCAGCAGTAGGTGTTGAGAAATACGGTCGACCCTGCCAAAGTCAATTAGAAGTTAGAACTGGTACAAAAATTCATCAACAATTAATAATTAGGCCATAATCTACCACAATAGCCAAGTACAATTGCCTTTAAAAGATAGCTTTAGTGATAAAGCCACCTTTGCGCATTACCACAGTTTCCTGTCATCTGTTTTGTATGCATAATTTTGTACCTATGTGTAAAGATGCAATAAAGACTTATACTACTACTGCATTAACTAGTGGTTGAGACTTCAGCGGTCTAGTCTTCAGTAGTCTAGTAGGTCGTCGGCGCGGGTTCGATCCCCGCACTTTTAACTTTGTTTTTAACTTTATTGCACAACCAGAACTGGCTGCTATGTACACTATGCGGACTTAAAGCTCGAGAGCCTTATCTCCCAGTCGACTTTTAGAAGGTGTAAAAGGGCGTGATGTGAGTGTGCTCAAAAGCAAAAAGCAGTCATCAGAAAAAAAAAAATGGAATATAATATCTCCCGCGCAGATGGCTAATCTCTCTGGAGATTGGCCTCCGTAACCAAAATTCGGTCGGGAGGACATTATTATTATCTCTTCCATCTCGGGACCATGGAGGCCCGGACCTTTGGAAGGCGCACGAGGGGTCGAAACCAACTCGCAGAGGCCCGTTAGACAATTTTACTCTAAAGGAAATGTGACACCAACCGGCGAATATCCGTATATGTACCTACTATGCGAGTGCACCTAAGGACAATCCCAGGTTAGTGCAGAACTATTGCAAAACATGGAAACAAATGATAGATATGGGTCTACGGGTTTGGGTTGCTATAATACTGGTGAACTGGGTCAAAGGACCCCTGTCTATGACCCCTGTGTGACCAATGATATTTTACACGGATAAAATTATTATTACATGTGGATACAATATGGCGGTGTGTTCGAGGTTTAAAAATGTTCAGGAAATATTATAGATCCCGGAAAGAGCATTTTTTACCCAATATCAATTTTTTACCAAGCCCTCTAAGAAATGAGGATGCATAGCTTTTCGGCTGTCAAAATGAATATTGACGACATGGGGATACAAACCCGCCCAATATCCGTTGAAAAATTGGTAAATGTATACCATTTACAAGGAACGGAAAAAAGGGGAAACAAGATCCAAAATTTCATGAGAACACTAATGAAATTTTGGGTCTATACTATATAAAAATAATATATCCTATACTAAATGATGCCTGCAAAGTCGTCCGCTTGGTTTTAATTTTTTCCCGAAATGAAAAAAAATATGTTTCCTCCCCAGATGCTACCTATCTCAGCACCAAGGTTCGCCATAATCGGTTAAACATCCCTTTTGAAACGTATCCTGTAAAAAATAAATTAAAAAAATATACCTACCTATCTTAATTATATAATATTATAATATGGCTTATTAATACTTTATCGACACATAATCACAGCACAACAATTATAATATACACACACACACGAACACACACTTCATACACTTCCCATGACGCTTGCATATAATAATGCTGCAACACAAACAGTATTATTATCATAATGTCACAGTTGTCACTTGTTTTACTTAATTATAATTTTTTTTTCTCTGTTCATTGTACCCGCATAATATTGTCTATTTTTTATTTTTTTATTATTGTTATGGAAGAGCGGAGTCTTCTGACACAGGGGTCATTTAACCCTTAAAAGAAGGCTCCAACCTTTTACGTGCTAAAATAATGTGGTTAGAAAAATAAACATATTTTTTTTAAACAGATGGGCCGTGAAAGCGTAGCGGACAGACAGACAAACTTTTTCGATTAAGTACTATAATAGTAGTATACATGTAAAACACCGAAGTAAGCGTAAAAGTCAAGCGATTTCCAAGCTCAAACCCGCCACTTGGTCCATAGCATGTAGCTTTCCTAAAAATAGCATAGGAACTGTTTGATTTTCCACGATGTAAAATACCTATCCCAAATTAGTCTTTTGGTCGGTACCAGATACACAAACACACATTAGCGTTAACCTACCACGGTTTTCATCGCTGCGTCACTGACTCAAGCGAGGATGTTCGCTTATAAAATAATAACACTGAAACAGCTCACCGACCGGAAAAAAGTAATATTTTCGACGTTGTACCAGATTAAAGTCGCAATATCTCAGCAAAAAGAAATACGACCCAGGTGTGTGACATTACATTCTCTCGGGACATCTCTGCACATTCCGGCTCATTCTGGGGGACATACCTACTACCATCGCTTAAAGCAGTAATATTTTTTAATGAAATTGGTTGAATCTTATTTCAACCTAATAAATAACAATATCTCGTATGAACCCATATTTTAGATCAGTAATAATTTATAATAAACTACCAAATTTGATAACAGATGAGACAAAAGAAGTAATTAATATTCAAAAGAAAATTAAAAGACTAGCTCATACAAAAATGTATTTACCTACAGTGTAAAAGATTTTTTGAGTGAATAAACCTCAATAACTTGATCAGCGTACCTATGTTAAGTTAAACTAATAATTGTAGTGTTGTCATTATTATATACACTATATTATTAACCGACTTCCAAAAAGGAGGAGGTTCTCAATTTAGCGCGTATTTTAATGTATGTTACCGCATATCTTCGTGGTTTCTGAACCGATTTGATTTTTTTTCTATCAGTCGTTAGAGGAAGCTCTCGAGGAGGTCCCATAAAAATTCTGACTCCAAATCCTCAACCCTGACACTGAAAAGTTAAAAAATACGCGCCGAATTGATCCTTTTTTGGAAGTCGGTTAAAAATAAAAATTATTTCCTAAAAACCGACTTCCAACGCCACTGTAAAGTAAAGAATAATTTTGATTTCTACCCACTATGTTAAAGTCGGGCGGGTATAACAAGGTTGAGCAGAGTTGACGCATCAGGCTCGCCCGACTTCAACATAGTGGGTAGAAATCAAAATTATTCTTTACTTTACAGTGGCATTGGAAGTCGGTTTTTCGGAAATATTTTTTCTCGTAATATGCAGGGACAGGATGCAATAATAATGATATAATAAGTATGAATGTTAGCAGCGCCCTGACAGGGCCTAATGTCCATGTACTTAACGATTAATATTATGTGATAGCACAGTAAGGCATGTACATAAAAGCTATCTAAATAAATGACTAAAAATCAGTTTTATGTGACGTACCTTGACGTCCCTAAAATAAGGATCATAATTCTGAAACAAGAGCATCTTAAAATAGCGATGGTAGTGTGCCCCCAGGTACATTTCGGGACGTCCTGGTCCTACAGTGTACCGAGCAAATGATAAATTAATTTCGGCGCGACTGTTGGCTTTGAAATATGAAATGTTGGCTTTGTACGCCGACAGGTAAAGGTTATTCGGCATATTTGTTTTGTTTTTGTTAATTTAGCTAAATTGAAAAAGAAGATTCATGGTGTGACGTGCAACAAATGTTTAATCTTACTAATATTATAAATGCGAAAGTTTGGATGTATGGATGTCGGTATGGATGTATGGATGGATGTTTGTTACTCAATCACGCCCCAACGGCTGAACAGATCTGGATGAAATTTGGCAAAGAGATAGATTATAGTCTGGAATAACATATAGGCTACTTTTTATCCCGGAAAATTAAAGAGTTCCCGCGGGAACTACAAAACCTCGATCCACGCGTACGAAGTCGCAGGCATTAGCTAGTCCATTATATTTCACTACCACCTATACCCAATGATATTAATAATGTTACTAGATGATGCCCGCATGGATTGAGGGTTTATGATTCCCGCGGGAACTCATTAATTTTCTGGGATAGATTCAAGATTCAAGTCATTTATTCAATATAGGTAAACTGTAGGTACACTTATTGTCGTCTAAAAATTACTTACTTAAAAAGCATGGTGGTGATAATGGGTAACGGTATCTTAAAACTAAAGCTTCGAGGGTTCCAAACGCGCTAAAAAAGGCCTATGTCCTTTCCCGGGATACAACCTAGCCCTGTACCAAATTTCATCCAAATCATTTGAACAGATTCCCGCCCGCCAACCCGCAGAGCCCGCCAACCCGCATTGGAGCAGCGTGGTGGGTCTAAGCTCTAATTCCCTCTCTCCTATGAGAGTGGAGGCCTGTGCCCAGCAGTGGGACGTTAATAGGCTGTAGTGGTGGTGGTGGTGGGTTTGAACAGAGGGGCCGTGAAAGCGTAGCAGACAAACAGACGCACTTTCATAATAAAAGTTTCAAAATAAGATGTCCATGGAGTATGGATTAATTGCATGTACCACTCATTGTCATTGATATTATTAATAGCTTGTTTATTCACTTTAGTTTTCTATATTAATTCTATATTTTTAATTTGACTAGATGATGCTTGCGACTTTGTAATTTTGCACCAAACTTAATCAAAATCGATTGAACAGATGGACTGTGAAAACGTAGCAGACAGAAAAACTAAAAATTCATATAATAAAATGTCTTTATAATAAATAATATAGAACATGCAAAAAATATAGGGTTTTGTACGCAGGTTTCGTTTACAAATCGTAATAATCTATTGTCATCATAAATCACCCGTCGTTTTGGCTTGAAACCGGAAAAAAACCTTATCGAAATGATAACGCAAAAATATTAAAAACTCGCCAAAATCCCGACGTCCACCCAACGACATCTATACGTGCCTTCCGCCCTAAGTATTTATAATTTTCAAACTTATTATATTTCCTTACTTACAAATTTAAGGCATCGTGTCATCATCCACATAGACTGATACACGTCCACTGCTGGACTTAAGTCTCTTGTGAGAGCTTCCACGCCTGAATCAATAGGCTCCCTGCGTCTCGCTTGATGTCATCAGTCCACCTAGTGGGGGCGGGGCTGCCAACGCTGCGCTTTCATAAATGCAAGGTCGCCATTCCAGTACCTTGGGACCCCAATTTTTCTTCTCCAAAAAAGCCCAATTTCACTTCAACTTCTCATCTCTTCGAAAGTTGGTAAGGCAAGGCAACTAATTCAAGGCAAGTAAGAAGGTTATTTAATTAGTACCTTCATTCCTCTTCTTAATAACTTTGATTTTGTACTTTCTTTACTGTAATGAGTATGTAATGAGTGGTTCAAATAAAAAATAATATGTGTTTGAAATGAATTTAAAATGTGTTTCATTTGTCGTGCCAAATATTCACCTTCGCGTTTATCTTATCCACTTTGTTTTTCCTTTTTCCATTCAAAATGGAGTAAGCAAGTATTTGTGTGACCTTACAGCTGTATTTTTGGCACGAATTCATTCCACAGTTGACCTTTCATATTTTCATGTGCACTTTCTGTAACAAAAATGTTTATCCGCTTGATTTCTTCAGAGCAACAACATTTTTATATCCACTACAAGTTAGCCCTTGACTGCGATCTCACCTGATGGTAAGTGATGATGCAGTCTAAGATGTTAACGGGCTAACCTGTTAGAGGTATAGCAGTTATATTAAACCCATACCCCTAATCGGTTTCTACACGGCATCGTACCAGAACGCTAAATCGCTTGCCGGTAGGGTGGTAACTAGATACGGCTGAAGCCTCCCACCAGGCCAGACCAGAGAAAATTGAAAAATTATAAATTCCCAAATTGACTCTGTCGGAGATCGAACCCGGGACCTCCCAAGTTAAGACAACTGCGCCACGAAGCCGTCAAAGTCAACTGGGACTTCTTTTCTGTTCATTGGTAGAGCAAAAACATACTACGGACCAGACGTCGTGACGGAGTAGAGTGACGTTTTGTCGTGTCGCCTATCATGCGCGCTTCATATGAAAGTGAATGACGCAGTCTAGTCGTTTTGTCTAGTCTAGTGTTTCTTGTCCGTAGTGTATTTTTGCCCTTATTTATTTAAATATTATAAATATTTTTTAAAATTATTAATAATATTATTAAATTTAAATATTTTATGTAGCTGTAGTAATTCTTCGAAGATACATATAAAGAGTATTTTCAAAAAGGAGTTTTCTTTTCCGTTAAAAATATTATTCAGAGACTTTCCAGGTTAAATTTTATTTGATCTTTCTTTTCTAGGATCTTTTTTGTGCTCCTAAGTTATCAAAGACTTCCCATCCATAAATATAGAAGATCCCGGTTTTGATTTTCAGTTAGGTACGTTTTATATTTAACTGTCTCTTTAGACAGGATTAAATTAAAAAGAAAGATGCGGAAAGTGATCACTGATGCCTGTGAAGCTTTTTTAGTGGAAACCCCGCTTTGTATAATGTACGGTCTACGTCAAAAGTCGATAGCTTAACTGAAAAAACTGTGTGCAAGCAATCTGAATCACTCATCCTCACAAACATAATCTATTCATAACATTTACCTTAATTTAACAACAGTAGGTTCAAAACATTACTATACAATACTACTTAGATCAATGCCATATATTGTCAACAATACCAACCTACAAGATAAATATTATTTATGTAAGTTTGATGGTGACTTTGTAACTAACAAGCCATCTTGTTTGCTTATTCTAAATGGACTTTTGACGTCGACTGTACCTTAGATACGTTCACTGCTCCTGTAACGTAGAATATCAGTTTTGAAAGCCACCACTACAGCCCATTAACGTCCGACTGCTGGGCACAGGCCTCCACTCTCATAGGAGAGAGTGAATTAGAGCTTACACCCACCACGCTGCTCCAATGCGGGTTGGCGGGCTTTAACGACTATATTATCATGTTAGTGATAATAACCGGGACCGACTGCTTAACGTGCTTTCCGAGGCACGGAGGTGACATACCACCAACTTCCTAACTCCGAGCTAGTACTGAAAATTCTAGTCAGAAAAACCCAACCCTTAATTATGTCTTGACCCGGGACTCGAACCCGAAGTTTTGAAATCCAATGAAATAAAAATATACTCAGGTTTAGTTTATGATCTATATCTGAGTGATTCGAAATCAAGTAGTGCATCTGTTGATTTGATTGAAAATGTAGAAAATATTAAAATATGCACGCCTATTTGACCTATATTTTGCGTAAAGCCTACGCTCCTAGGTTTGCTTAGGGTTGCTAAAATCAATTTTTACTCATGACGCGTTACTTATTACACAATGGGGGCTACCGCGTTTAAATTCGCCCCTAGAGGCGCTAGTGTGTGTATAGTGAGGTCTCCGAAATGTCAAATAGGTATTATCACTGGGCCTTTATCGCGGGTCTAATTATTTCATTAATGTATTTAGCAATACCGGATTAATTCATGAATATGTAAGATACGTGTCAATGAATATCAGTGCTCTGCGCTTTGAAAGCGGAGCTAAGAAAAAAAATTGCAAAATTAAGCGGGTTGAACGAAGAAGAATTCAGAAGTTAGTACATTATGTCCTTGAATCCTGTGTGCTTACTAATTAAAAATGTATTTTTTGTCAAAAGTATGCTTGTTTACCGAATTTACAGCTATACTAAGGACCTTACTCGCCAGTGGCGCCAACTAGTGAGCATAAAAACGGTAGCCTTCATTAGATACACATTTTGAAGTCCCGTAATATTATAAACTAGCTGACCCGGCGAACTTCGTACCGCCTTAGTATGCAAAATTAAATGTATATTTTTCAATATTTCTGAGAGATTTTCTTAATATTTTTTTCCGTAAGAACCTTCTCCTAATAATAACAAATACAACAAAAAAAGAATTAGTGAAATCGGTCCAGCCATTCACGCGTGATGCCGTGACCAAGGAAAACTGGTCTCATTTTTATATATATAGATAAATAAGTTTGAGTGTTTTTAAAGGACATTAATGATTACTTTCATTATGATGAACGTCAAATGTATATTTTAGTTTACACATTATCCTTACTTAGTAATACTAGACCACCCAGTTTTATGTAGATCCATATATTCATCAGCCTGCATGGAATGAGAAATTCATTTCCCACAATTTTTTCGACGAGAAATAACCAAACAAACAAACAAGAAACAAATTCCCACTCAGAAAACTCCAAACGAAACTCAGAGCACACTCAGGTCTTCAAATATATTTTCTTTATATTAATAATTACGAATTACTCGATATGGCGCAATGCTGTAAACGCCTTCTGCCCCTCTGGGGGGAGATAGAACTTTAAAATATAATAATATATGGTCTAAATGAAATATGCAATTATAATGTTAAAATAAAGAGAAAACAATAAAAGTAAAACACTTTTTTCGTTTTTAATTTTTCGTAATGTGATTTTCTGGTAAGGGACAACCCTAAGTGCGCCATTCACAGTCCCCGCGGCGGTCGTTTGTAGGAGTTATGAAAAACGAGGCTTGCAATATTAACACGTCACGGACCAACTTGTATAATAAAATGTTAACAAAGAGAGAATAATATAATGTCGTTTCTAGAGTTCCCTTGTAAAACAAGAAGTTCAGTACAGTCATTATCTCTGGAGTCTTATTACGTGAAAATGATTGCTACAGTATAAAGATCGCAAACACGTCTGATTGACTTGTTGGTTCTTTATTAACCGACTTACAAAAAAGTAGGAGGTTCTCAATTCGGCGCGTATGTTTTTTTTTAAATGTATGTCGGTGCATATCTCCGTGGTTTCAAAACCGATCTGAATTTTTTTTTTCACTGGTTAGAGGAAGCTCGCAAGGTGGTCCCATAAAAAATTCTGACTCCAAATCCTCAATCCTGATGTTGTAGGTGTACCCGTACTACATGAAATCCTCAAAACTAGGAAGTTAGGAAATATTGATGGTGAATTCATATAGTAGGTATCAAGTCACGTGTATACAATACAACTCTGAGTCCCAAGTCCTCAACTCTGATGCTGCAGGGTACAGAACTCCTTAAACATAGTGATTTAGGATTTTTAATGGTGAATTCAGATTGTAGGTGTCAAGCAACGACTTCATACTTAAAACCAAGTCCTAACTCCTCAACTCTGATGTTGCAGGGTACTGCACTCCTGAGCCGTGGGGATTTAGAGTACACTAAAATGTTAAAAATAAAAATTATTTCCAAAAAACTGACTTCCAAAGCCACTGTAAAGTAAAAAATTATTAATTCTACACACTATGTTGAAGTCGGGCGAGTACGACTAGGTATTTTGGAAAGAATTTTTATCGTGTTTCAATGTGAATGAATGATGACAACCAATCAAATCAGCAACTTTTTATCAAACTTAAAAACGCGCTTCTAGAATAGAAGTTTGTATGAAATACATAGCAAGTATGGTTTTTTCTTCTATCTATAGTATAAAATGGTTATCAAACTTAAAATTGAGTGAGGATTATGAATGAATTTTAGATCTTTTGTAAGATTATCTTATTTAATAATCAACCCCCCTATTCTTATCCATTGAAGTTTTGTTATGAAAACCTCATTTTTATTTCATAGCAAACCTTCAATGGATAAAAAATATATGAAAATTAAAAGCCACTAAGATAGAGAATAGGGCTGCAGTAAGAAATAATTTATTTTAGACATAGGCATCATCCCTATTAAATAAGTTATTAAACAACTTTAAGAGGTTATTATAGTATATTTAAATTAACCCGGTATTATAGTTGCGTGTAACTTGAAATAAAGCTTGACCTGATTATTTTATAAGCAGCCGAAGAAGGGCAATTACGGTAAAGTGGCATTAGTCGTACCCCCCAAGGGAAAATCACAAATTAAAAATTATATAAATTAAACAGAACTTCTTGTGACCATTTATTCTTTATTTAATGTTCTCCCGATCGAATTTCGGCCACGGCGGCCAATCTCTCGAGAGATTAGCCATCTGCGCGGGATATATTATATTGCATAAGTGTGTGCGCTTACACAGGTGCACTCTCTGTTCTTTTACTCTCATAGCCCGATGGGACGGAAAATCCTACACGACCGGAGATAGATCAGGCACAGAACTGACGGCATTAAGTGCTCTCCGAGGCACGGGGGTGGAACACCGCCAACTTACTAACTCCGGGCTAGTACTGAGAATTTCCGATCAGAAAAACCCAATACTTGTTTGTACTTGTAGTAATGGCTCGAGACCCAGGACTCGAACCCGGGACTTCGTCGGCCGCAATCGTACATGCTAACCATTAGACCAACGAGGAAGTTAAATTAAGCTCATTGCTATTTATTTATTTCACATAAAAAACAAATAAAAATTCCAGGTAAGACCAGGGAAGAGATTTAATCAAAGGTACGACTCAAGCGCAAAGGTTTTCGAAATTTTAAACAAAAGTTATTGCTTAAGCAAAACTAATTGTATAGTTTCATAACGCTTTTATGGAAGGCGAAATACAGTAAAATTACATGTGAATCTGAAAAATAGCTGTATCTCATTAGAGTTTTGAAAACACTTACAAGATTTTTTAAAGCAAATGGTTAAAAACTTACCTACATTTTAACTTTTTTCTCGATCATGAAAGCCCACCACGTTGCACCACCCAGTTGTTTTATTTACTCGGAGTACTAAGTTCAAATTGATGACGCTAGATACCTGAGGTGCAATCATGTAAGGATCGCCGATCCATTCTTATACGTTTAGGGTATCGTACATACCTAAACGTATAATAATGGATACACGAAATTGAGCTCTAATTCAATGCTATTATGGTTTATTTTACTTTGAATTCGAGCTTTAACGATTTGATCGGCGATCCTTACATGATTGCACCTCTGGTTTTATAAACCAGGTATCTAGCATTATCAATTTGAACAAATCAATGTTTCTAGCAAATAAACGATTTATTTATTTATTTATTTAGATGTTGCTGTCGTACGACTAAAGCAACCTTCCTTTAAGACATATTAAATATTGGATAGAATCAGGCGTTACTTTGTGGAAGTTCGTGATTTAGCAAGAAAAGATTACAATTATTTTGCTACTAGCTGATACTTCGTCCGCGTGGTTTAAGTTTTTTTTATTCCCGCGGGAACTCCTTAATTTTCCGGGATAAAAAGTAGCCTATGTCACTCTCCAGGTTCTCAACTATACCCATACCAAAAATCACGTCGATCCGTTGCTCAGTTGCAGCGTGATTGAAGGACAAACCAACAAAAAAACTGACTTTCGCATTTATAATATTAAGTATAATATGATCATCCGCCAACAGAAAATAATCTGTATAATATATAATTGTAATCTTTTCTTGCTAGAGACATATTATTAACAAAAACATTCTTAGTTCAATTTCCTAACAAAATGTATTATTTTCTATGGATAAATATTATTCCATGTTTCTTTGTGACAAAGGCCTTTGTTTCTTTGCCCCCAAACAATTAAATATGTCTCTGAGAAAAATAAGAACGCCATATGACCCGGTGTAATGAAACTATTTCTGTAATGGATCCGACCAATTACCGCGGCTTAGGCTGTTAACACATTGCCTACCTCGAAGGCCCTTGCGTCTATTACTTCGAAGGTTTTCTTGCACATAACACTGTATTTGGTGTATAATAAAGAATATTTCATTAAAAAACATATTCGTACATCAAATCCGTAAAGTATGACAAATAAACCAGTTGGTGGTTTATTTGTTATTTTTAAAGTATCTGATTCAATGTCCATATCAAAGCGCACATAACACAACGCACAGAACATGGGCGCGGGTCTGGCACGTGGCGGGTGACAACACTGTGTGATGTCGTCCATATAAATACAAGGAGTTCATCCAACCCGCCCCGCGGCCGACCCACGCCCGTTCTCTGTGTGTTTTGCTCTTTAATATTACAAAATATGCGAACGTGATCCTTTCTATCAGCAGGCGAGTGGGAGTTTTTCCATATAAATGGAATTAATCGAGCGCCAGCTGTCAAGCGCCTTGACTTGATAAAAATCGTAGTTAACGTTGTAGCAAGCGAATGCTAAGAAAATCTCCCACTAGACCCTCTGAGGGCTGAGTTTTTTTACTTCCTCGATCGCGTTAACCTTAACTACCATCTGTATTAAATTGATCGAGCGTCAGCTGTCATCTGTCATCTGTCATCAAGCGATGATTCCATACAAATCGTAGATACCGTTGATGCGACGCTCGTGACTCCATCGCTCCGCCTCAAAAAAGTCAGAAGGTCATTCGTGAGAATGACGAGTTGTGGAATTTTATTACGAAAAGAACGCTTTTTTCTGTCATAAAAAAACTTGCCTATACACAAATTTAAGAAATCCATTAAAAGTATGCTCCTGAAAAAAAGCTTAATAAACTGTTGAAGATTATGTAAATGATAGAGGAGCATAGATTTGATTCGCTCAAGCAATGCCAAGGACAGCAGTTGTTTATGTACACAAATAATTGTAAATGAATAATTTAAAAAGAACAACCACCGACAGTTTTTGCTGGTTCTTCTCGGTAGGAATGGTATTCCGATACCAGTGGTAGATTCACTCGACGATTAAAAAACACTTGTATTATAATATATTAAAAAAATATATGAGAATGAGAACCCCGGTCTCTCCCAGCAGGAGGGACGAGGTCTTAACCACTAGGCCATCATCGCTACGGCAAATTTACTGACTCTTATACCTAGGTTCTCTGAATTCTGTAGCGTCCAGCCTCAGGTCTCAGGTGACGCACTATAACATAAATCACCACTAGATTATTCAGGGGTGACAAAATTTGTGGGCAGCCAGAATTGAATTGACGACCCCTAGAGCTACCCGTAACGCGATTATAAGGATTTCTTTGTGGTCTTTGGCATAAACGGAAGCGTGTATTGTATGATATGATTTTTTTAAGTATAGTTTAACAACTATGCTAACTAAAGGAGTAATAGGGAGGGTGGACTATGCCCTACACCCTTCTCATTCTGAGATGAGACCCATGCTTAATAGTGGACCGGATAGGGGTGGAGATTAAGGGTGATAATCACGATACTGTCATTCATTTAACGTACATTGATGTTTTTTTTTTCTACATTAAGTATGTATAATGTGGTTTGAGCCGGATACTCCACGATCTTCACCGATCTTTAATTATAATTATTTAATTTAAAAATAGCCAGGTCAGGAATTTGATAGGCAAATATTTTAGGTGTATTATTAAATTTTAAAAAATATATGTTTCATCTGGTTAATAGATCAGTGAAGGTCGTAGTATATCCGGCTCGAATACATAGTAGGTACTTAAATGTGGCTGGTGATTAAAGCATAACTTAGTTCTGGTCTGCCGAATAAAATTTAGAAATTATATTTTATGCCTCCTGAGAATTCACGGTATTAAACTTTGTTTTTAATCAACAAAGTAATAACTTAATGGTCCAAATCAGAGTCTCGGCAATTTCTTGTACCAGATACAGGCTCCCCTTGTGACGTAGGACTAAAAGACAAGCCTGTAAGTTAATAAAATTGATCTCTAGGGAAGGTGGGGCTAACCGATGTCAATTCGATTAGGATGGGGATTTAAAGGACATTAAAAACGGTTTATGGAACTCAATTCATCTTACCTACCTAAATCTGTTGTAAATATAGGTAATATACCATTGAGGTCGATGTTGAAGACTTCGGTTTTAGGAGAGGTTCTTTTATAATCAGGGACTGATAAACAGTTGACGCAAATTTGAACCAATGTAGTGTCAGTGCACGTCAGTGTGTGTCCAATGAAGTGAGAAGACCGCGTTGTCACACTGTGCAATTTGTTAGGGCAAGTAGGTATGTACCTATTAGAGTTACAGATAAAAACACTTATTAACAGAAATAAACGGTTACAGATTGATTGGGTTACACTATCGTTTCTGTTTCTGATAAAAGTGTTTTTGTTCTCAGTTTCAAAAAACAGTGTTTAAAACACATATTTAGGTAACTGTTACAGTCCTTATTTATAATAACACTAGAGGATGCCGGCGACTTGGTCTGCGTGGATTCAGGATTTTTAACAATCGCCAAACTCAAACAATTTTTAAAAATCGATTATTTATAGTCAGGTAGCTCTGTGATTGTTTTTTAGATATTGTAGTGCACAAGTGTGTGCGCCAAACACAGGTGCACTCACATAGCCCGATGGGAAGGAAAATCCGTTACGACCGGAGAGAGATCAGGCGCAGGACCGAAGGCTTTACGTGCTCATGTCCGTGCCTCGGACGGTGGTGAAACATCTCCAATTTCGTAACTCCGGGCTAGTACTGAGAATATCTTTTCAGAAAAGCCCAATACTTGTTATGACCCGGCCCGGGACTTGAACCCGGGACCTCGTCGGCCGCAGCCGAACATGCTTACCTCTAGACCAACGAGGCATTCAAGTTATATTAGGTATGTATGACAATCTCTTGGTTTTCAATCTTATTATCCATGCAAATCATGGAGTTCCGTTGCAGTGTTATACCTATTTTTTTTAAAGTTGTTAGTTGTCTGGAGTAGATCACTTTTAGTGATAGAACCCGCCCTTGCGCACGCGTTGTTTCTGTTTTGTTTATAAGTTATTTCTATGTTATGTGTGACAATAAAGAATTTATCTATTTATCTATTGAAGTACAAACAAACACGCTATTGCATTTATAAATTAACACATTGATTTAAAACCAACCTACTAAAGCCAACAGGTAAAATCGAAGAAGATTTATTACCGCAATGCAGGCAAGCAAGTAAAGTTCAAACTGTAGTTTTCAGATTAACCATCGACAATAGAATCGCTTGAAAATTCATTTCACAGGCATTCAACGAAAAGGTTACGTACCGTATGTGAAGAAGATTGGCAAATATTTATATGTATGTACGAGGCTGCTCTACACAGAGTACTTCTATTTATTTGGGATCATTGATTTGTTTGCATCGGTTGTACTCGTATGTACACAGTAATTGAAAAAAAATTGGGGCAAGCGACACGGTACGAATAGAAACCTAAGTACTGCTATTTAAAATACTCGGTACATTAGGCTTACGAAAGTAACTTAGTTAAAACATTTGCAAACTATACGCCACATATAAGACTGTTTGCATTTCGACAGATGAGGAAGTAGTAGGTAGTTAGGTATCTAATAAGAATGTCCTCCCGACCGAATTTTGGCCACGGCGGCCTATCTCTAGAGAGATTAGCCATCTACGCGGGAGATATCATAGTGCACAAGTGCGTGCGCAAACACAGGTGCACTCTCTGTTCCTTTAACTCTCATAGCCCGATGGGACGGAAAATCGGACACGACCGGAGAGAGATCAGGCGCAGAATCAACGGCTTAATCTGCTCTCCGAGGCACGGGGGTTAAACACCGCCAACTTCCTAACTCCGGGCTAGTACTGAGAATTTCTTGTCATAAAACCCAATACTTGTTGTGGCCCAACCCGGGACTCGAACCCTGGACCTCGTCGATTGCAGTCATACATGCTAACCACTGTACCAACGAGGCAGTAGGTACCTACAACGTAAGTGAGTGAATACAAATGTAGGTAATTACGCTAAAGTAGGTATGTAACAAAATTTGATTTACGTCTAACAAAGCAATAATTGATATTCCTGCATAAGCAGATTTACGAATAAAATTAAATGAAATATAAGTAATTATATTTTAGCCGAAATGCTCAACTTCGTGTTATTACAAAGTTGGCCCGCCAACATTTGAATAACAATTAAATATTTCGATTGGATTGCAAATTTCGACGCCGGCGATTGTATGAGAGAATTGAGGCGAACGCCTAGCGCTTGTTATGAGCCTGTTTAAAAAGAGGGTGTGGTCTTACTGTGAGATCAAGTTTCGAATATAGGTATGCTAGACGATAACCGCGACTCTATCAAATAATTAAGATATTAATTTTGTAATTTTTATTATAGTGTTTACCCACACTTATAGGGATGTTTCTAAACTATTTTTAAATACATATCAAAAATTGTGGAACCGGCAGGATTTGAACGTCTCTGCGTTTCATGGGTAAGTGAACCGTGACCTAGCGGTCAAGAGCGTTCCGGGCGCGATTCCCACAGAGACGTATTTAAGAATAGTTTAGAATTAAGTTTTAATTAATTCCCGGAACTCCTTAATGTTCTGGGATAAAAAGTAGTTCTTAGTATATCCTTCCCCGGCATGCAAACTTCATCAAAACTTTGTATCTACTAACTTTCAACAGAGCTACGGATCAACGTGATTGTTTGCACGGGCGTAGTTGAGGACCTGGAAAGTAACATAAGCTACTTTTTACACCGGAAAATAAGAGCTCTCAAGAATTGTGAAAACTTTCTTGCAGTGACACAGAACACTAAATTACTACGTAATCGAACAGAATAGGTAATAGTACGTTGTAGTAGTAGTCTCAGTCAAAGGAAAAAAAAAATTTGGCACCTATACTATACTTTTTTAACGTCAATAAATTGTAACGTGATGGTTATAATTTATTACGGTATCGAGGGTTCGAAACGCGTTGGTCTGATTAGGCGCGGGATGTACACGAGAGGCGACGGGTGCGGGCGAGGTGCAGGCACCAGGTGTCGCTGGGCCGGTCATCATCATCATTGGCGCTACAGCCCCTTGTGGGCCCGGGCCTGGTCCAGAAGATACCGGTACGCTGGGCCGGTACTATCATAATAATATTTCATACAAAATGTATGCAAGCGACGAGACGCCAGGTATACACCGGCGGGTAGGCGCGGACGCCACTTGGACGCTGCTTTCATACTTCAAAGGCCACACCGCGTAACTAAGATCCCGCGCGAACCCAAACAAACTCAGTCAGGGTATTTTTTATTTTTATTTTTTTGCTTAAAAACTCTACAAATCAACCCACACCTCAATACTCAAACCCGACACAACGGTACGGATCGTGAATGTTTATTTAGCAATCTCAAATGCAAAATCCCTAGAATAGCAACTGAATATTCATAATATTTTTGGTGTAAATAATAACAATGAACATTTTTTTAAATCTTATTTAACGTACACTTTAGGATAAAAACTAATAAGCTTTAGCAAATGAGAAGCTTTAAATAAGAGCAAAAACATACTACGTACCAAAAAACGGTAGTTTTCGGTCAAAAAACTCAATTCATTTTTACATTGGTCCACAGACATTAGTGCGACAGGACAAACATCATTCCCCTCTGACGCGGACGTTTCGTGCAGACATGTTTTCTGTCCTACGTGTTTTCAAAAGGTAACTCCTGGTTTGGGACATGGACCCTCCAAATAGGTTAGCGTAACACCTGAAAGGTACTATTAAGTTTTCTGTGATGATAGGTCCAACCTTAGCCAAGTTAGTTTCGTGTCTATTCTCTTTCTATAATCATTAACGCTTTAGCGAAAGAGATTAAAAACGCTAATCATAGACTAATCACTTAATTTTTAATCTAAAGCGTTAACGATTATAGATTGGATTGGACATTAATGGACTCTACCTTAGGTCATAACAAAGAATGTATTGTTATCTATCGTAGCGTGCTCGGTGCTGCATGAAAAGCGGTTGCAAGCAATGCACCTTAGCATAATATCTTCGCTGAGCTAACAAGACCGCGCAACTAATATTTTACTACTTGGCAAATTACTACTTTGCAGAAGAGACGAGAAAGGTTTTTATTTTGGCCAACTGCAGCATAAACGAGGCAAAACTGTATGTCAGAAGGACGACTTGTGCGGTGTTCTGCAATGAAATTGACTTGTACGCTGTGTAAAATTTTCAGCATAATAGCTGCTTTAGACAAATTTACGCTTTTAGACCAATAGTCTAAAAGCGTAAATTTGGTAGATAGATCGAAACGTGCGTTAAAACTACATAGAATGGCATCCAAATCTGCCAATTTTCAACTTGATCGGTATTGTTAGCTTAACTAACAAAACCGCTTAAGTCGACGATATCCAATACTAACCCTGAAACAACGGAGGAACAAAACAAGCTTTAGAAAAGGGGAAGTTTTTAATAAGGGATCTGTTAGAAACTAGCCAACTTGGTGCGCTAACTAAACGCCAGTTTAGATCTTAGAAGTGAAGGGTATAAACTTAAGTAGTACCTAGACCTATATGAAACCTATTTTTACTATAGGGGGCGCTGCAATTGGGTTTTAGGTACAGGGCAAGTCAACATCAGCCGGGCCCACTAGTGTTTAATATATATAATATAATTGACAACAAAAATGCGCAACGTCTCATCAGGTAATTTTACATTGATGAATGCCCACACTCCACTACTGGACTATAAGTCTCTTTTCAGGACTTCCACACGCCGCATTCTTGTATTGCCTGGATACAGCTCTGTTTAATATTAAAATTAAAAAGCATAAACAAACGTTGATTGTTTCCGAACGCAGCGCTTAAGAATTAAAAAACTAGCTGTCAAAATGACACTCCGGTCTCTTTCCTTTTTTTCCTTGGACATCGCACAGGCAACAGCCAATCAATTTATGTTAAAACTAAAAAACTTAAAACTTATTAAAATAAAATAATTATACAGTGTGCAAGATTAGTTTCAATATATTCCACAACAATCAAGACATAAAAAGTGGTCCAAAAACGAGCCGGATTACGCGTTGAATTTGCGTAAATTACGATATGGAGGAACACAGCCACGCGGTGACGCGCATTGCCGACATGACTATGCCAGAACTTCTCACTATGAGAACGGTGACTAAAGGCAAACTATTAAGAATAATTGACTTCATTAACACTGCGGAGCATGCGGAAACATTGGATGTCAGCGAAATTTCAACAAGGATCGACGACCTAACCTCACTCATGAATAGGTTAGATGTCATCCAAACTCAAATTGACTTGGACGAAGATGACAACGAACAACTTCCACATCACGAAGCCGAAAGGGTGGCAATAGAATCCAAATACTACGCTACCAAAGCAGCAATTTCAAGAATATTGAATCAATCTAATGCAAGAAATTCAACAACTACAATGGTGCCACATGCAGTTCAGGTCCGGCTACCAAAATTAGAATTACCACATTTCAAAGGAGACCTACAGGAATGGCCTTCATTTATCAACTTATTTGAATCTGCTATGAACACAGCAAATGCATCTGCGCTACAAAGGCTACAATACCTCAAGTCTGCATTAAAAGGAGACGCAGCTGGTCTTATAAGTTCACTGTTGATAACCGATGAAAACTACAATAAAGCATTGGAAATCCTGAAGAACAGGTATGAGAATAAAACCATAGTGACTAATTTTCATATCAAACAATTTATGAGTCATCCTACAGTAAATAAATCAAATTTAAAACAATTTTTAACAGTTTTGCAACAAAGTTTAGACTCTTTAGCTTCTTTAAACCAACCCGTTGATCACTGGGATACACTCTTAGTTTATATTATAACCCAGAAGTTTGATAATTCTCTTAGGGCAGCCTGGGAACTTAACAGAAAAGAAACTTCTATTCCTACTATGAAAGAACTTTCAGATTTCCTTAAATTAAGAGCCACAGCATTTGAGCTAATGAATTCAGATACAAATACAAAACCTTCAAGTAAAGTTTCTCATACTGTTACTAATTCTACTACTGAAATTAATAATTGTATAATGTGTCAAGCTAATCATACTTTGAATAAATGTCCTAATTTTTTAGAAATGTCAGTAGATAAACGAATAAACTACATAAAATCCAAATATTTATGCTACAATTGTTTACAGCCGTACAGTCGAGACCACAAGTGCTCCAAAAGTACTTGCAGATATTGTAATAAGAAACACAGCAGCTTAATACATACTACTAACCCCCCAAGGAAGGTAAATATAACTAATTCTGCTAACCTTGCACACAATACACAAACATACAACACGTCCATACAACAAAACCATACTAATCCATTAACAAATACTAACATTCCTACATACACACCACAGTTTTCTAACATACCACAAGCTACACACAGCTCATACACTTCAACAGAAGACAATACACAAAACATACTCACACGCTTGGATATACATACATCTCCTCGCACACAGACTTCAACAGAAGCCAACATACATAATTTACAGTCCAATCATATCGAAACAAACAAAGCTATCACGTCAAACAGCACTGATAATACATTACAAAACTTAAATCATTTACAAAACTCAAACACACACATTGCTCATTCAAAAACACAACATTCACACTCAAAAGATGACACTATCTGTCCATCTACATCATGTATATCAAATACAAATACTAATAAAATTTTACTTTCTACAGCTCTCATAAGAATACAAGATGCTAATGGGAACTGGCACTTGGCCCGTGCTTTGCTCGACTCGGGAAGTGAAGTAAACATAGTTACTCATAGACTTGCAGCTCTATTGAAAAGTAAATTTATCTACAGTAGCCATATTATACAAGGCATTGGAAATACAGGTAAACAAACCCAATTATGTATAAATACAAACATAGCTTCAAGAGTGTCAAACTACAGTGACAATCTTAACTTCATTGTGATGGATAAGATAACAGTACCCCTTCCACACAATTACATTGAAAATATACATACATGGAAAATCCCTAAAAAACAAAGGACTCAATTAGCTGATCCTACATTTTACATACCACAGGATATTGATATACTTATAGGTGCTCAATTATTTTACTCACTATTATTACCAAATAGAATTAATTTAGGTCCACAAAAGCCTCAACTCATCGAGTCTGTATTTGGCTGGATAATTTCAGGTAAATATGTACAGAATACAATAGACCCTCACACAAAACATTCACTGCATATTAACTTACACTTAGCTAACTCAGCAACCACAGATGATCTCTTGGTCAAATTTTGGCATCAAGAAGAAATAAAACCTAAAGAAATATACACACCCGAACAAAAGTTCTGTGAACAGCTTTTCTTAGATACAACAGTGCAGGAAAAGTCAGGTCATTTTTCAGTTGAATTACCTATTCAAAAAGATAGAATTCATGAACTAGGTGAGTCATTTACCATAGCTTATAGAAAACTTTTATTTCTAGAATCTAGATTTCAAAAAGATCCCCAACTGTATACACAATACAAATCATTTATACATGAGTTCATACAGCTAGGTCATGCTGAATTTATTCCAAATTTCCAACAACAGCATGATAAGTTACATTGCTATTTACCACATTTAGGCGTACTGAGACCAGATAGCCGTTCAACAAAACTCAGAACAGTTGTCAATGCAAGTAGTCCTACTTCCACTGGTGTCTCGTTGAATGACATTCTCTATGAAGGTCCTAACATATACAACGATATTCTAGATATAATTCTACGTTTCAGAATGTATAAATATGTTTTCACTTGTGACATTATCAAAATGTTTAGGTCAATATTGGTTAAGGAACAACATAGACCTCTACTCAGAATACTCTGGAGAGACTCGAAAACAGATCCCCTTAAGTGTATACAACTCAAAACAGTCACATACGGTACAAAATGTGCTCCTTATCTAGCATGCCGTACTCTTAAACATTTAGCTCAGCAATATTCTCACATGTACCCCGATGCTGCAAAAATTATAAAAGCAGAGTGCTACATGGATGATTTCTTGTCGGGAGGAGACAGTATTGCACAAGTTCTGCACCTGTGCAACCAGCTAGTTCAGTTATTAGACATAGGAAACTTTAAGCTACACAAATGGTGTACAAATAACACACAAATCACTCAACAATTGCAAAATACACACATAAACAATACAGCCACTTCAGAACAGACTGATAGTGCAAATAGCTATGATTTTTCAGCCAATGATGTAATAAAAACCTTAGGTATTAAATGGTTAACACTGACAGATTCATTAAGCATATCTATTCCAGATTGCAAGACATTTGAACCCACAAAAAGAAATATTTTGTCTGTTATAGCTCAAATTTATGATCCCACTGGCATATTAGCACCAGTTATAATTAAAGCCAAAATTCTTATGCAAGAAATTTGGAAAGAAAAACTAGAATGGGATGCAGTATTACCACAAAACTTATATACTTTATGGTTAGAGTTTTATCAAAATCTGTCCAGCCTCAAAGATCTCAAAATCCAAAGATATTATTTTTCAGACATTCCTTTAGAAATCTCATTAGTAGGATTCTGTGATGCTTCACAGAAAGCATATGGAGCCTGCATATATTTTAGAGCCACATATCCCAATAGGAAAACCACATGCGCATTAGTCTTAGCCAAGACTAGAGTCTCACCAATAAAAGTTCAATCTATACCCAGACTAGAACTCAATGGTGCATTGTTACTTGCTAAATTAGTAGATAAAGTTCATAATGATAGTTTCAAAGATAAATTTAAAATAAATAAAATCTACTTATTTACAGATTCACAAATTGTAGTACATTGGATAAAATCACCATACAGAAAACTTCATACTTACAAAACACACAGACTAATGGAAATTATAGAACTAACAAATGCAAATAATTGGAATTACATAAACACTAAAAGTAATCCTGCAGATTTACTCACAAGAGGTATCTCACCACAAAACTTACATAAATGCTTTCTCTGGTGGAATGGCCCGCAATGGTTGATAGATGATGATCCTAATTCCTGGCCAAGCACACTGCCATCTGAAACTAGTCACTCAGAGATACAAGCTGAAATCACAACTTCACACACAATCCAAAGTTCACAATCAAACTCAGATTTTCATGAATATTTCACAAAATTCTCCAATTTTAATAAATTAACAAGAGTAATTGCTTATGTACGAAGGTTTGTACATAACTTAAAAAATAAAGATAAAATTAGTTCACATCTCACAACATTAGAGTTACATCAATCTCACACATTCATCCTTCAAGTTGTACAACAGAAAATATTTACAAAAGAATTTCAAGAACTAAAATGTCAAAACTTTCAGTCACAAAACTCATCAGACATTAATATCACTCACATTCCTTCATCCAATTTATACACATTTAAGTCAAGTCCCTTAAGAAAACTTAATCCATTCTTGGATTCAAATAATTTGATTCGCATAGGAGGAAGAATACACAATTCCAACATACCGTTCAATCATGCACATCCTATAATATTACCTCAAAAAGATCACATAACCACACTTATCATACAACAATATCATTTGCGCTTGCTACATTCAGGTATACAAAGTACTCTATCAAACATAAGAATGAGGTACTGGCCTATCAATGGACGCAATGAAGTTAAGAAAGTCATTCACAGATGCACTCGTTGTGTCAGATATAGAGCTCGAGCCTGTGAGCAACAAATGGCTAGCCTACCTCACCCTAGAGTCACTTTAACACGCCCATTCACACATGTTGGTGTAGATTTCAGCGGTGCAATTTATATCCGTAATCAAATGGGACGTAACTGTAGATATGTAAAGGGATATATTTGTTTGTTCATTTGTTTATCTACAAAAGCCATACATCTAGAACTTGTATCAGAATTGACCTCACAAGCATTCATTTGTGCATTAAAATATAAGATTAACATATGAATATTTATATACTGTATTAGTGCAAATAGAAGGTATTCTTAACTCGAGACCTCTTTGTTCTTTAACAGATGTACCAGAAAATGAAATTTCATGTTTAACCCCTGCACATTTTTTAATAGGCTCTGCAATTACAGATTTTCCAGAACCTAATGTAACTGAAAAAGTAGAAAATAGATTATGTTTATTTGAAAAAATAACACAAATAAAACAAAAGTTTTGGATTCAATTTTATAATAATTATTTGTCAGAACTTCAACCAAGAAGCAAGTGGTTAATTGCAAAGTCAAATTTAAACATTGGTGATATAGTTATATTGAAAGACGAATCAACCCCACCTGCTTGTTGGCCTTTAGCTAAAATTATAAAAGTAAATAAGAACTCTAAAGATAACTTAGTTAGATCTGTTATAGTAAAAACTTCAAAAGGTGAATTTGTAAGACCTATACATAAGCTTATTCTTTTACCATGTAATAGTAACAATTAGTACATAAGATAAACATAAAATATTGTAAAATTTAAATATAATATAGCATGTAAAATATTATATGTATAGCTTCATTTGTAAAAAGAGGCCAGAATGTTTAATATTAAAATTAAAAAGCATAAACAAACGTTGATTGTTTCCGAACGCAGCGCTTAAGAATTAAAAAACTAGCTGTCAAAATGACACTCCGGTCTCTTTCCTTTTTTTCCTTGGACATCGCACAGGCAACAGCCAATCAATTTATGTTAAAACTAAAAAACTTAAAACTTATTAAAATAAAATAATTATACAGTGTGCAAGATTAGTTTCAATATATTCCACAACAATCAAGACAAGCTCCCTGGGACTCGCTGGATGTGTTATTCCAGACCTCTATCTTTGTGCCAAATTTCATCCAGATCCGTTCAGCCGTTTGTGCGTGATTGAATAACAAACATCCATCCATACATACATTCAAACTTTCGCATTTGTAATATTATTATAGATTGTATACCTTGGTACAACAACAGCTATAATCCGCAATTTTTATTTGAGCTGAAACTTATATCTATAATACTCACATTATCCAGGGGTAGAATTATATTATCCTTTTGATCGCTATAACAACAACAATGTAAAAATATCGTCTGTAGGGTTGGTATGAGATTTTACATCTCACTAACGTTAGTAGAATTCGAGCCTATTGTTCTGATGTAAAAGTAAAATGGACCCAAAAAACTTCATTTAAGGTCCAAATCTCAGGTTAAGGTCAAAAATCAGTACCAAGTTGGTAACCCGTTTAATGAATTTGTGGAAGTGGACCTAAGTGTTTCGATAATCGAATTCTACCAGCGTTGGTGACGTGTACTAACCCTACTATTCCAAATCACAGGAGACTTAGCGTCGAGAAAACAAAAAAGAAAATCCCTTGGTCGATACCAGGGTTTGGTGATAGACGACGCATGAGCGTAAAATTGTGATTGTTGAGATCCAACTAATATTACCAATTAGTCCCACTATTCTTACTAATATTTCTTATAAAGTACCTACTATAAATAGGTAAGTATATTGGTTAGTTGATTGTTGGTTTGTCCTTCAATCATGCCTCAACGGAGCAACGACGGGTTGGCGTGATGTTTTGCTTAGGTATAGTTAAAGACCTAACATTACATATAGGTTACGTATTTTATTCCTAAAAAAAAAAGTGGATATTCAATCTGAAGGGGTTTTCGAGAAATATCCTCCTATTTTAAATCCGCTTCCGCTCTCACCAAACACACACACTTTAGAGACCTCAAAGCTGGATTTATTACAACAAATTTCTGGATAACATTGCTTTATCTGCGGCTAGTAAGAGTGCTTTGAATAAGCAAGTTAGGTCGATCCGGCTTAAAAAGCTATTTTCCCATAATTTTATTTCTTTATTTTGGGCTCTAGCCTCTAAAGCCCGAGCAATTTTTTTGATTCTCCAAGCTAACGTCGCGTTGTCATGATTTCGACCCATCGCCGACTCTCATACTTCAAAAGCCATTCTCGTCTCAAATTGAGAAGTATTTGGCTATAGTTCACCACGGTCTGGTGGGAGGCTTCAGCCGTGGCTGTTACCATCCTACCGGCAAAGACGCACAGTACGTTTAGCGTTCCGGTACGATGCCATGTATAAACCGAATAGGGGTATGGGGTTTAATATAACTGCCATACCCCTGACAGGTTAGCCCGCTACCATCTTAGACTGCATCATCACTTACCATTAGGTGAGATCGCAGTTAAGGACTAACTTGTAGTGGAATTTAAAAAAAACCCTGGCCAACTGCAGATTGGAAGACACCTTTGAGAACATTATGAAGAACTCTCTCGCATGCAGGTTTCCTAAAGATGTTTTCCTTCACCGTTTGAAGCAAGTGATACTCAATTTCCTAGATGCGCAGTTGCGGATGAACGCAAATTCAATAAACTTTAAATAAATAAACATCTCAAGCAAATAAAACGGGGATAAGACGATCAAAGCAATTACAGTGTGTTGTAGAAATAAACTTCCAGGGGTAAATGATGTTTGTACAAGACATATCGGAACTAGAAGTACCAAATTCCAGTGCATTTAATAAACTTTAACTTTGTTTAAGCTACTAGAATATTAATTAATGTTTTCTTTATTAAAAGCGAGTGTTCTAAATCATATTATGAAGTTATTAAGTATTTATTTACACAATTGTTTAAATTTATAATGCTGCTTACCAACTTGTACTAGGAATCTATATATATAAAAATGAAACCCGTTTTCCTTGGTCACGGCATCACGCGTGAATGGCTGGACCGATTTCACTAATTCTTTTTTTGTTGTATTTCTTATTATTAGGAGAAGGTTCTTACGGAAAAAATATTAAGAAAATCTCTCAGAAATATTGAAAAATATACATTTAATTTTGCATATTTAAAAAAACGCGCGTAACGAATGTCAATGTCACTACGCTAAGGCGGTACGAAGTTCGCCGGGTCAGCTAGTATAAAATAAATATAAAATTTTAAAATAAAGGTTGATGTACAGTGTAGAAATAGCAAAAAAACGCGGTTTGCAATTTATTGTCAGTTAAGTGTCTACTCACATACTACAAGCAGATTTGAGCGCAAAATTATGCGAAACGTGTAGGATTATATTATAAATGCGAAACTGTTGGTTGGACCTTCGCCGTAACGAAGCTACGGATGGACGATATTTTTTCACATTTACCTGAAGGAATCTGAAGGCTACTTTCTATCCCGGAAATTCAACGAGCTTCTATTTAATACGATTATTTTTATCCTGTCTTTTGTATGATTTCGCAGTCGCTTCTATACTTACGAAACTCTTTGTACGTCGAACAAATTGATCTCCGACCGTTTCTTTGTAGTACGCCTTCTTTATTATTAAAGCGAAGTAGTTCTAGATGAAAAACCGGAGAGTTTTTATTGAAAATAAGAATAATAAATAGTTGTAATTATTTAAACTTTTCTGAGAGTATTTAATATCAAAATCGATCCATTTGTTTTCGAGAAACTTGCGAACTTCCATTCCGAAGTCTGTATATTTATACAGACTGTATAAATATACAGATTATTTGTGTATTCTGAATGTTACCTTTTGAAAGTCGTTTATAAATAGTAGCAAATGAGGCTTCTTTTATTTTTGTTTCAACAACATATATCCAAATTGAGCTCTCGCGTTGACTGTGGGACCAATTTTAACGCCATTCCGCCAATTTACTGCCAAACGAAAGTACACTTCGACGAGCATTGTCCTTTTATTGAAGTCACCTATTTAAATTTCACCTAAAAAAAAATTAGTTTTTGTTTGTACACGCTCCATTGTAGTGATAAAATTATTTCAATAAAGGACACTAAAAATTAGGAAAATGCCTATCTCTTAACTTATAGAGACACTTAATATATTAGAGGATACTAGGTGATGCCCGTGCCTTTGCGTTTTGAACGTTTCATGATACCCTCAGAAACTCAAATTTTCCGGGATAAAAACTAGCCTATGTCCTTGTGAGTTGTCCTGTCCTGTGAGATACCTATCCTTGTAGGTACCTTCATCAAATTCGATTGAAAAGATAGGCCGTTAAAGACACACTTTCGAATTTATAATATTAGTATGGATTTTTTATATCTCTTAAAACAAAAACAAAATGACAAGGGAATTTTATAACCCGAATGATTGCAGATAAAGTCACGGGGTATCATCGGGGTATCATCTGGTACCTAAACAAAAATTATGCATAATATCTAATGCAAAAAACCAAGATTCCCAGGAAAATGGTAAGAAAAAAGTGCACAAACATACAAACAAACAAACGCACAACCTCAAACATATATAACCTAAAACCTGCCATACCCCTAACAGGTTAGCTCGCTACCATCTTAGACTGCATCGTCACTTACCATCGTGGGTAAAAAGACTGAAATATAGAAATCGTTTATATGGACTCTTGAACAAAACGAAAACTAAAACGATTGAGCGAATGCACGACTTAGCACCACTATTTCAATTTTATTCGCTACAGATATCACAGTTCACACCCTTCGATTGGAACAATAAACTTTACTTGAATGGAACACAAATAACTTTATCGTATTGACCTTTAGGTATACGGTACGCGAGGCACGACCTTTTATTCTCTTTTACTTTGAAATCAGAAGTGAGGTGAGGTGATTTTTCTTTTGTGCGTATAAACGTATAGGGCTTTTTCTGTGTAAAATCTGCTTTCCGATCTGCTATTGTGAACGCCATAGGTTGGTCTTAACGTATATACACAACAAAATTGGTTTGTTTTTGGCTCATCGTGGCTAAGTCGGAAAAGAGCTGCATCAAAAGCATAATGTCGTAGGTTCATATCAAAGTCACGAAAAACGTACTTTCGTATTATTTTTTTTGTGTTCGTACATTCATAATATTATTCAATTTAATTTTTCTTTTTAATAACTAATGAAAACGGGTGTCCAACGACACCACACGGCTTGATGACATTATGATGACGTAGGCATCCGATAAGAAAGGATTTTTAAAAATTCAACCCCTAAAGAGATAGGGCACTTAAAATTTATGAAAGTGAGCGAAGCCGCGGGCATAAGTTTAAAATAAACTGGTGCAAAACTGTACTTTTGGGATTCTCTAGAAGAAGAGACACATGTAGATTGTGCCCAAGAATTTATTACTATGGTTCCACCCTGACCTTTCCAGTAATGCAATAATCTATTTTAGGATGAGGAAACTAAACCCTCTATGCTCAGGTATCTTGTTGATGCCTTTCAGTGTAGTATAATACTATCATCAGCATCATCAAGATACCTGAGCATAAAGGGTTTTGTTTCCTCATCCTAACATAGATTTTTATTTATTTCTAGTTTTTGAAATATTACGGCAAATGAAAAAAAATACCCGAACCCCGGTGGGCGAGTCTGACGCGCTACTTCTGTCTTCTATCTACTGTCTATCTTGTAGCTGTAAGTTTTCCTATATACGAAAACTTACAGCTACAAGATAGACAAGTAAACATAGATAGTAAGTAAATTAGAGAAGTAAACCCAATTAAAAGTTTTCCCTGTTTAGTATTGATAAGATGGGAAAGCCTTTCGAAGTTTTTTTTTTTTTTAATTCACTACAAGCTAGCCCTTGACTGCGATCTCACCTGATGGTAAGTGATGATACAATCTAAGATGGTAGCGGGCTAACCTGTTAGGGGTATGGCAGTTATATTAAACCCGTACCCCTTCGGTTTCTACACGGCATCGTACCGGAACGCTAAATCGCTTGGCGGCACGTCTTTGCCGGTAGGGTGGTAACTAGCCACGGCCGAAGCCTCCCACCAGACCAGACCAGGGGCAATTCAGAAATTATAAATTCCCAAATTGACCCTGCCGGGGATCGAACCCGGAACCTCCGCACGTTAAGGCAACAGCGCTACACACTGCGCTACGGAGGTCGTCAAAAAAAAAAAAAGTAAAATGTAAAGCTTACATGGAAGTACCCACGTGAAAACCAAAGTGAAAACACGGCTTTAAAGCTATGTAGGTATGTACCTATTCTTATGAATAGACTTTATTCCAAGCGTAAAGTAGTATTATTTTAATATTGTTGACTCTCTTGTTTCAGAATTATTATCCGTATTTTAGCGACGTCAAGATCAATTTTAAAATAATACTGCTCTAAGAAATGGTAGTATGCCCCCTGTTTGTCCATCTGTCTTTTTGTCTGTCTGCCTGTATGTCCGTTATACCTTTTCATAGGTACTCTATTTACCAATTTTGATTTAATTTGGTACTTTTTATCCCGGAAAATCAGAGGGTACGCGGTGGCAATAACTTGAAAGGAGACCTACTTTTTTCCTCTTCCGTGCCTCGAATGTCTCAGTTACTATGATAGCACCATTAAATACTTTATTGCGGCAACCAAAAGACCAAAGACCAAGTTAAACCAAAGAATCAAAATTCTTTTCTCAGTCATATAAACAATTGAAATATTCACATAATGATAAAAAACTCCCATTATTATATTATATTAATGTAAATGAGTCACGACTTTCAACAATGAGAAATACAATAGAGACAGAAAGCTGTAGAATGGACAAAATAAAGTTTAAACTGTATTTTGTTTCGTTAGACGAATAACATATATCGCCATGTAACTAAGTCATTCATTTATTCGTATTTAAAACTAAAAGTTACAAACTCTATTTGGTATAGCATAAACTCGACTGAGGTTTTCTGTACACCAGCGAGCCCTCGATATTAGGTGGACCATAAATAATATAATAAACAATAATTCCAAGGTAGTAATTTCCAAGTCTGCAAACACAAATATCACTAATGGCACAGCCGAATATTATATCGAATAGAATTCCAAGTCTGCAATTCCTTAATAATCCTCTATATTGAACCACAGATAGGGATGTATTTTTATCTTCTATCATCTGTCGAACCAAAATAGACTGAGTTCAGACGGTATTTTATATCACGGGAAGTTTACTGGATCTAGGGCATCCAGACGTGGCCTTTAAATCTATTTGCGTGATACATCTTCTGGGAATAAACATGTGGACTGAGGTATAGTGTAGAACGAAGTGCATTTTTAGAATTGTTTGAGGAATTAAAGTAGAACGTTCCATTTATTATACGACTACATGATGACTGCGGTTTCGTCCACGTGGATCTAGGGTTTAATAATCCTGGGGGAACTTTTTAATTTTCCAAGATAAAAAGAAAAGAGAGAATCTGTAAATTATAAGAATGATGCCTATGTCCAAAGAAACTATTTCTTACTGATTATTAACGAGTCTTAGAAAAGACCTAAAATTCACATCTACGTTTAGTTTTAAGGTTAATCATTTTAAACTATCGATTAAAGAAAAAAAAGTGACCCCACAAAGCGCTAAAGTTCGCTCTGGGGATCGCCTAACCTAATGGATGTAAATAAGATATCACTACAGATAGCTCAAATTAAACTTGACTGCATCTTCCGAGCTGAGATTGCGCCGTCCAAGTTTCCATGCGACTATTAAATGGCTTTCTTAGCTTCCACGTCACTTGGAATAAGTGCCATTCTTTATCGAGAAACATTATAACTTAAAAATTTAATCTAAAGGAAGAATGTAAAATAACGTCTACTTATTTATGTCTGGGAGTATTTAGCATAGCCTTAGAATAATTGTGAGGTACTTGTTAAGAACTAAATGATGCCCGCGGCTTCGTCCGCGTGGATTACGGTTATTTTATCCCCGCGGGAACTCTTTCATTTTCTGGGACAAAAAGTAGCCTAGGTCCCCGGGATACCGTGAAAGCGTAGCAGACAGACAGACACACTTTCGCATTTCTAATATTAGAATGGAAGTATGGACTTAAGAGTGAAAACGTACTACGGAATGAAAGGGCGCGTTTGCGCAATATGTCTTGACTTTTCACGCAATTTAAGCGAAGAAAGAAAGAAAGACCCGCACGTCTTTCTTTCTTTCTTCGCTTAAAGTTTCTTTCTTTCATATAAAAGTAAGTTGATTACGAAGACTTTTTGTCTATCAGTATTTTTGTCCCTATAATAATAGTAGGTAGTATTAAAAGGAAACACTGGTTATCCACATAATAATTATTAATTACTTTAATTTAGCAATTTACACGAAAAAGGCAGCCGACGCCATTACAGAGAGTACCATAAACCAGTGTTACTAGCGTAGACCATGCAGGCAGTGATACCATGTTCAGCTCGCTGTTAGTTTCCATCTAACAGTAGGTATCTACACATGCGTGCTAAACCATATTTACATTTACACAATGTAATAGGGTCAGCTGTTGAGGTATAAAATATTTGCGGAAAAATCCGCAAGTACCTAGATAAAACAAAGGTAAAAAGCCACATCTATACAATATACTTATAAACATTCTGCCTTAAATTCATTACACAGGCGCTTTGGAGCGTGTAATTAGATGTAGCGTCTGCAAAAAAGGTTGTAGATCTTTTATTTAGAATTCATTTTATTTTATTTCAATGATATCCCATGGAAAAAGCATATTTTTAATGAAGTTGTGAAATACTCGATAATGCTTGCAACTTCGTCCGCATGGATTAGGGTTTTTGAAAATCTGGGAACTCTTGAATATTCCGAGAAAAAACCTACCATATTATATAATTCCCCGGCATGCAACCTATCTCTGTATCAAATTTCGTCAAAATCGTTTGACCAGATAGACCGTGAAAACAACGCAGACAGATAGATACACTTTTGCATTTATTATTATTAGTACGGATAATATGGACACCCAGTTGAATGATAAAGCATTAATAAAACATTATACCTGTTGTTTTACCTTATCCTTTTTACCAATATTTAATTTTTGCTTACTAAAGGGATTAAATAATAGGGGTTATGTGATTTATAAGGAATACAGGAGCCCTATACAAGATAGATAGAGTCTTTCCCTGTCTAATAGTGTTATTTCGAATAAACTTTGATGACGACTTCTGAGATGCGCTTTCAAAGGGACAGGCACTACTCTACTACTAAACAGGGCCAGTTATCATCTGACATAATCATAATAATTATTTTACTCTTTGAACTAATTTGAATTTTGAACAACATAAAATACTAATACACTACAATTACTTTTATAAGTCGCTTCGGCAAAATTCCTTGCGCAGAAAAGCATTCTAACGCCGACTAAAACCGAATATGAACACCAATGAAATACAGACCTTATTGCTTTACTTTAAGATTTTAAACACAAGAACAACAGAGATTGGTGCTATCTATCTATAGTGCTCGAACTCCGAACATGGCGCGCAGGTAACAACCAATAGCGGACGGACACGTCCTATGATTGGCTCAGATATTTTCGCGCCATTCAAAAATAAAATTTTTGCGCATGTATCTCAGCGTAACTTATAAAAGTGGTAGTACTGTAATAATATTTTATTATTATATAGAATGTAATTTGTGGCGAGTACTCTCGATGTCACAATAGCGTACACCGCATATCATATTATGTACGCGTCATATCACACACTGGCTTCAAGAATATCATAGTAAGGTTCCGACAGATAAGTTAGTAAGGTCAACAAAAATATATTATAACCCTCGAAGCTTTAGTTTTAAGATACAGTTGTTAATTATCACCAAGACGTCTTATGCTCTGTATGCTTGGCTTAAAGTTCAGAAGGGGTACTGTTGGGGGGGTGAGGGTACCAATTTTGATAATAATTAAATTAAAAAAAAAATTTGTTAGGCACTTTCTTAGCCTGTTAAGTTGTTTAGCATTACGGGTGTTTAGTTTTAATTCTAATCACACGTGACTGATTACAAATCTTCATAAAATTACTGTTAAATTGACTGTCACAAGCCATCTTTTTGATTAATTTTGTAACTGTTTATTGTTGCATTTGAATAAATCAACACCAAAAAAATACTTGAGTTATTTTCGTGATTAAAACCGACGCCGACAGATTTTTCTTTTCGTAATTTCCTTTTTTGTGGACGCTACTTCATTGCCACATTACACACCACAACCACGTAAAATGTACCCGACACATCGCGGTTCCTCTCTAGTTTATCAAGTTACATTATTGATCAATATCAGTTACATTCTACGAATAAATGCCAAAATGTGTCTGTCCGTCTGTCTGATTTTAAAAATTACAGCAAAAAGTAGCTCACTCTATCCAGGTTTCTTTTTCATCCTCTATAACATTGACTGCAATCTCACCTGATGGTAATTAGTGATGATGCAGTCTAAGATGGTAGCGGGATAACCTGTCTTGGGGTATGGCAGTTTTGTTAAACCCCCAATCGGTTTCTACACGGCATCATACCAGAACCCATCGCTTGGCGGTATGTCTTTGCCGATAGGGTAGTAACAAGCCACGACCGAAGCAGACCAGCTAGAGAAAATTCAGAAATTATAAATTCCCAAACTAACCTTGCCGGGGATCGAACCCGGGGAATCCTACGTTAAGAAAACAGCGCTCAGCACTGCGCCAGGGAGATTCAGTGACTCATAGTGGCCAATACTGTTTTACACAATCCCTAAACTAAACTAAAATGACAGCTTTAAATCTAGTTCTGTCCCTTTCCGCAGGGAGTATATGAAAGGGTTAGTGATATTTTTAATAATGTCATATTAGTTTAGTTCAGAGGTTGTGCTCTACAAAATCTGCCCCAATTGCTGTAATGATATTCAATAAAGGCTAAGATAAGAAATTAACACAAATATTGAACTGAAGCGGTGTTAACCTAGTGGTTTGGATGATCGGTCTCCTGATCAGGTGGTCGGAGCTTGAATTCTCGGACACGTACTTCTAACTTTTTTCGTTTTATTAAATCCTTACTAATACGAGTATTATAAATGCGAAAGTGTGTCTGCCTGTCTGTCCGTCTGCCTGTCTGTCTGTCTGTCTGTCTGTCTGTCTGTCTGTCTGTCTGTCTGTCTGCTACGCTTTCACGGCCCATCTTTTCAACCGATTTTGATGAAATTTGGTATGGGGATAGTTTGTATCCCGGGGAAGGACATAGGCTACTTTTTATCCCGGAAAATTGAAGAGTTCTCAAAACATCTTGATCCACGCGGACGAAGTCGCGGGCATCATTCAGTTAAATATAATTTGCACATCGTGGGGAAAAATGCAAGCCCGAAAGTTCTTCATTTGCAAAATCTGCCAATCCACACTTGACTGGCGTGGTGGATTATGGTGAGGCGCGTGCCATATTGGGCCGACTATGGGTAATGATGATGATGTTGTCGGAATATGGCCGACTAGTTTCGAACCCGAACGGACCACGGTGACCCCAGACGGATTTGAAACTATTCGGTCATATTCCGACTACATACGTGAGTTCAATCCGTTTCATTGCAAAAAATAAATAAAGCCTTAATTTCCAATTACTTAAATGAATATAAATTACAATATTTTTTTTAAACAAACATTACTACATAATATACAATAACATTACAATACAACTTACAAAACAAAACAATAACAAACTTACCTACAATCTATTCTAATAATAATAAAAAAGTGTGTGTATGCAATTCACACACGGCAGAAGTGAAACTTCAAAAAAGTAGCCTACGAGAGAATGAAATAAATATAACTTGTATTCTATCTTAACCTCTCGCAAGCTCCTATTATGAGTAAGTGTCGCTTTTTCAATTCATCGAATTTTCAAATCACAACGTTTCTAAAGAAGTTTCACTTCAAAACTGCGAAAGTTTGGATGGATGGATGTTTGTTACTCAATCAGGCCAGAAGGGCTGAACGAATCTGGATGAAAGGCAGATATTTGGAAGATAAGATTATAGTCTGGAATAACAACACTTAGGTTACATTTGATCTCGGAAAATTCAAGAGTTCCCGCGGTAACCAAAGAACCTCAACACGCGGACGAAGTCGCGGGCATTAGTAGTAAAATATAATGAATATTATGTTATAATGAATATCACTCACGCATGGCAGTTTCAATACCAAAGCAAGAAAGGCAGAAAATTATTTTCATGCTCCATGAAAATTGAGATTCACCACAACATCCCGTAACAATATAATATCGTACCTGCTGATCAAATTATAAAGTGTCAAGCAATTTACAATTCAGAATATTTAATGTACCTACTCAGAATTGAAAAGAGTGCTGCAGACCTGAGAATTTTTGTTGCATATTGGCCTCATCTACGAGTAATTTAACTGTATTTGTGCTAGTGGCTAGTGGCTTGACAAAAATCTAAATTTTCTTCTTCGCGTTTTTCAGAAAAAAATCCTGTTTTAGTTTTTAGATATAACTATTTTTTTCAAAAAATCCACCGACCAAAACCAGTTGCCAAAAATCTGACTGATCGATGACATCAAGTCGTCGAGTCGCAGGGAGCCGGGCAGCATAAGACTGCGCGCGGGTTGTGAAAGTACCTACGAAAGACCGTTGTCCAGCAGTGGACGTTTATTGGTTAACAACGACGACGACTTTTGTAATTGAAGTGAAAACTTCTTTTGAGCCGCGTTGAGCCCTTTTTGGTAGAGGGTAAACTTGTGGATTCTCGCGACCGTCACCGACATATGCTCGCGTTGTTCGATGACAAAAGGTCTTAAATATAAATAGATTACATTCGTAATTAAACTTTAATTCCTTAGTTTTAAGGTTTATACAAACAAAATTAAATATTCGTTTTCATTTTTTTATTTATTCCACTACACTGCGATTTCACCTGATGGTAAGATGGTTGCAGGCTAACCAGGCATATTCAACCCATACCCCAAATAGGTTTCTGCTAGCCATCGTACCGGAACGCTAAATCTTTTGGCGGTACGTCTTTGTCGGTATGGTGGTAACTAGCCAAGACAGAAGCTTACCACCAGACCAGACCAGAGCAAATTCAGAATTCATAATTTGTTTGACCCTGCCGGGAATCGAATCCGAAACGTCATACTGTAAGACCACAGCGCTCGCCATTGCACCATGGAGGTTGTCAAACAACCTAATTTAAACAAGATGGGGTTTCTCAATATTTCTGATATTTTCAAACAATTTAGAAGACAGACAATTTAGAAACTGCGACAAAGCAGTCGCAATTATGTTCTGCGCGATAGCCCTGAGGAGGTTGTCTTAAATTTGCATCCAAATAACCATAACCTGATCCCGAGGCCTTACACAAACATAACTCAAAGTGAAGATACAAGATATTGTAATACAAGGGTGCTTGAAACCTTAAAATTGAAGCGAAGTTTATTGTTTTATTCAACGTTATAAATTTATTTTTGCTAAAATTAAATGAAATTTGATGAGGCATGGTTTTTGGATTTTATATGAACTTATACTCCTTGTCTTTAAATAAGATCAATACCGTTTCAATTATAATTGAATTTATCAGAGGGCTAACACCAACTAACACGTTAATTTAAATTAATTGATTAATTATCATATTGCGATCTGTGATTGTGATAATAACAACTGTTGTAATGGAGAAGTATCATGATGTTGTGAATATCATATTAAACACAACGGAAGTAAAATGTAGATTAAAACTAATAAATCACTGGTTTTTTTACAATCCATCAATAAACGACTCAGAAATGACGATTTAAAAGTTTAATTATTTAATGTACACCGATTGCTGTATCTTACTCGAGTGATAAATTTTGTGAGTGTGTTTTAATACCTAGCCGAGATTTAATTAACTTACAAAATTATTTTCACACACTAATTAAGTGCTTTTAATTTAATTAAGTCACGTTAGGTCCATTTATTTCTTTTATTCGGTTTTATAAAGTCTGTTGACAGGGAATTATGACGTCACGTCTCCCGTCTTGCAAGCGCAACTTTAAAGTTCCATAATTTTTTCATTTGTAGAGATATTTTAATGATTCTTTCATATTTTTGTTTTATTTTGTCTTAATTTTCATATTAAATTAAAAAATGGTAAACTTCTCCATTGTCTTTATTATCTATGCGACTGACACACTGCCAGTAATAATTTTGGTCCTAAGCCAATTAATACGGGACTAGACCTTTACACTTGGATGTAATAAACGCGGGATACAAAACGCAAGAAATATATACAAGCGATTTCTTTAATAAAAACGCAATATTGATGTAAGGTAATGTCAGGTCATCGACCACCATTCCGATTCAACGACTCACGTAACGAACTGTGTTGATTGCTAAATAGTGATTCCTAAATCTAAAGTACGGCCATTTTAAGCGCGGACAAAATGTAAACAAACAAACGAGAGGTCGTTCGCCTAATGAAGGGGTAAACAACACTTTGGACTTCTGTAAAAAATAATGTAATCTATCGGCTCCTTGTACGGAGTCTATCTTTTTATTCTTGTATTGTAATTGATTCATTTGTAATCAACTTTAAAAAAAGGAGGAGGTATAAGCAATTTGACCCAGATGTACCTATGTATGTATTGAGGTACCGTCAAGGGCTACGCTTACGTATTTATTAATATGTTTGAAGATAAAGCCCGGAATTTTTGATTTTAGAAACTAATCACTCGTAGCCGTTGTAGTTTAGTAAACACAAACAGTAGCTATTTTTCAGTCATTATTAGCAGAATTAGGTTTAGTTTTGCTTCCAATCTGAGCAACTCTGTGATTTGGAAAGTCGACAGATATGATTATTATGTTATGTTTAATTCAAAGGCAAAGAAAATAAACAAATGAAGTAATTATTCATGTTTTTATTAATTTTTTTTTCACAAATTCTTAAGGTTCACGTAGCAATTGTGTTATTATTCGCAACATTAATTGATCGTTGATTACTGAACTACTAAGTACATAATATATTTACATACGTTAGTACTACTATAGTACATTATGAATCATGATGTTACGACGCGTAAAATGTTACTGACACCTATGTTTCGGTGGTGAGACGTCACGACTTTTATTATGAAATCCACTGTCGACCACGTAAGCGCGTCTATTCATATGCGCGAAAGAGACAGTTATAGGTTTGACGTAGTTAGTTAGTTTCGTGAGGGTTTCATAGTGAAGGTGCGTCAATGAACTTTTGTCCGCGCTTAAAATGGCCGTACTATAGATATCAAAATTATTTTACTTTATTTTAACCAATTAAGGAGGTTGTATAGAGCAATCTTGTGACGACAAATTATCAAAACTTTGAGAGAGAGTGACGTAAATTATGTTTATGGCTAGAAGACATAAGAAGTCGTCGGAACTGTCAAAATACCAAATTAGTAAACAAGTTTAATATTCCTGATTTCAATTAAAATTTCTGTTAACTAAGTATTATGTGATAATTATGTGTATAAGCAATATGTTGTGCACCTAAATCTTCTTTCTATTCTTCTTTGAAAATTAATAACAAAATTCAGCGTTCAAGATGAGGCCAAATATGGACAACTTGCCAAATGTAATCAGCTGTTGTTTCTGCTGCTTCCTGAGAGCTGGTACTGTTATGATAGCAATCTTCTCCTTTGTAAGTATTCTTCTTTTTAACTCTACTCTTCTGCATTTTATGTATTAAACACAATGCATACAAACGCAAATGATGATTCTGCAGTTCACATGATGGGCACAGGTTACTATAAAAACCCATTGATATTACTGTATTGTATTCTTCTTTTTTCATTCTTCTGCATGTTTTATGAATAAAATACTACTGTTGAGCCTGCAGAAAATCATTAAAGATCACATCACAGTTGTTTTATTATTTGTTTATGATTCTCATAGTACTTAATAGCCATATGCCTGATTGTTGAATGAAAACTTAGCAAATTTTGACGGGGTTTCACAATTTCATGGAGAAACATTACAGAATACACCTATTTTTCTCGGGCCTACATTCCAGGCTCTTATAAAACTTCAAGTATATCTGTGCACAGCGTAGCAACTTTAACACTTTTTAAAGTAGAACATACTGAGAAGAAACCTAAAACTTTAAACCTACGCTTAAACTAAGAAGCTACAATAATTACAACACTAACTATGCAATCTGGAGAGCACTTAAGTTTTTTTTAATCTGGTAAAAACTCTTTGAATATCAGGGATGAAAAGTCCCTATGACAAAACCAATCTTTCTACAAAATCGGTTTAATAGATGGGCCGTGAAAACGTTACAGTCATATAGGCAGAAAGACAGACAGACAGACACACTTTTTTATTTATAATACTAGCTAATGCCCGCGACTTCGTCTGCGTGGTTTGAGGTTTTTTGGTTCCCGCGGGAACTCTTTAATTTTCCGGAATACAAAGCCAATTTGCTATTCCAGACTATAATCTATCTCTGTGCCAAATTTCAGCCAGATCCGTTCAGCCGTTGGGGCGTATTCATACATTTATCCAAACTTTCGCATTTATAATATTTATTATTAGTAAGATAAGACTGCTAAGTATTGTTTCGGAGTATTGTTTACAAGAGTTTCTAAGACTAAGGCCGAATAAAGTACTTTCTTATTTTTACTTTTTCACCAACCAATGATATTTATTTCTTTTTAGATAGGTCATAGGGTTTGACCTCTAAATTATGATTCCAGATCTCAGGCTTGGTTTTTGCCCCTAACGTGAGCACCACAAAAGGCTTCTGGGACATGGACCCAGTGCTGTCATACTACAGTGCGGCAACAGAAACGACTGTACAGATAATCCTGGGCGCTGTGTCTATCATGCTGTGTGTAGTCAGTGTGCTTCTTTTGATTGGATCTATATGTGTACGTGGTTTTTAACTGACTATTATTTCAAAAATAATGATTAAGTCGAGGTTTCTTAACCAAGGTGCGTAAGAGTCCAAGAAAAAGTTTCTATTATTGGTTCAGTAGGTAGTTTTAACTAGTATGCTAAAAACCTTAACTGCAGTTTTCTGGGACAATATTGATCCCTTCAGAGTGTCATAATGAGCAAAATGAGAGTAAGAAAAAATAAATAATTATAATATCTACATAAGTAAGAATAACTTGCTTATGTAGATAGAGTTAGTTAAGATACGAGCTTATGCCCTCAAAAATTACGCTAGTCGGAAACTGCCCTTAGAGCTTTATTTTTTGTTTACAGAATATGCCAACGCTAATTCTAGTGTACCAATGGGGAGCCGTAACCTACTGTTTTACGGTGTTTGTCCTGTTCCTAGTGTTGGCGATGTTTTGTTTCTTCGTACACACAAACTGTGTCGTGGCCGGTGCTCTGTTGTGTGCTCTGATGGTTATTGAAGTTTTATGTAAGTTTACTCTATTCACATACTAGCCCGCGACTTTGTCCGCGACTTTGTCCGCATGATTGTGATGGGATGAAGATGATGATAATTATGTGTTGGGTTTTTCTGTCTAGAAATTCTCGGTACTAGCCCGGAGTAAGGAAGTTTTTTGTTGTTTCAGCCCCATACCTCGGAGAGCATGATAAGCCGTCGATCCCGGTTATTATCTAAGCTATAATTTCCTCTCTCCTATGAGAATGGGGACTGTGCCCAGCAATGTGACGTTAAGGGGCTGAGATGGTGGTGTTGGTGATGGTTTTAGGGCAGAATTAAAATTAATAGAATGTAAAAAGATTATATCTTTATTTTTTACACGCAAAAATAGCATGAAATTGTATGACATTCAGGCAAAATGCAAGTGCATTAAATTGCATTTCCCTCAACAATATAGCTTATTTCCGTGCTTGAAATTCTCGCTCTTAATTTAATCATACTCTAACATTTCTTGCTACAACGTAGCGTCTCGTAGCTACTTGAGTGCTACGTGAATATCTACGAGAGTGTTACGAAACTTAATCTCACTAGTTTCACTTTACATGGTTATCAAATGATATAACAATGATCCAAGAGTAAGTAGGGAGTAAATAATAGGTCTGTTTCTAAGGCACGTTGAAAAAATGACTTTACCCAATGACTCGATTATATTTTTAATTTTCAAAGAACAATTTTTTTTAGTAAGGATTTAAGTTGTTGCGCTTTTAAAGCCTTGTGCTGTAACATCTACACTAATATTATATACATAATTAAATACGAAAGTTTGGTTGGATTGATGGATGTATGGATGGATGGATGCCGGATGGATGTTTGTTACTCAATCACGCCAGAACGGCTGAACGGATTTGGATGAAATTGGGCACAGAGATAGATTATAGTCTGGAATAATACATAGGATACTTTTTATCCCGGAAAATCAAAGATTTTTTGCGGGAACCACAAAACCTCAATCCACTCGGACGAAGTCACGGGCATCATTATCATAATATTAGTATAGAGTTATATTATACTAATTTCCCGCCAGGCCTTGGGCTGTGAATGCCAGGCTTTGTGAAGCAACTGAATGGCTGCATTTGACGTTATTGAAGTATGATTTGGCTATTGAATTCTATTTAGTACTCAGTAGTATTGTAATAATAAGCTAGTTGCATTTGCATTAGTTACAGTTAATTAAAGCTAAAACACACTATGGACGAATGAAATTTGGCACTGAGTTAGATTATAGCCTGGAATACTACTACTGGAACATATGCTACTTTATATCCAGGAAAATTAAAGATTTCCCGCGGGAACCAAAAACCTCAATCCACGTGGACGAGGTCGCGGTCATCAGCTAGTATGACATAAAACAAGCCATATATTTTAAACGTGATTGTTTCTGGCCAAAAACTACAACATACACTTATAACATTTTCAATAATATTCCGTGGTCAATCATTCTAACCACTGCGACCTTGTGGCGTTTTCTTTGCCGCTATAATACCATATAAACTTAGTACTAAAATGTTACAGTAGAATTTTCAGGTAAACTGCATCTTCCCTTCGAATACCTCAAAGTGATTTTCTTATAACATTACCTACACTAATTGAATATTCGTAGCGTGGCGTAGCGCTACGGCGTAGACTGTCGTAGCAAAAATATCCGCAGGGCCACGACTTTGCCGTAAAAGCGATTGAAATTATTATCACTTCAAAAGCATTTTTGAAGTGAAACTTCTTTTGAATCTTTGTGATTTGAAAATGAATATGATTCGCAGATTGTAGCTTGGAACTATACTATTATTATTGTAACAACTTGTAATGTTTTTTGCCTGGTGGGAGGCTTCGGCCGTGGCTAGTTACCACCATACCGACACGGACGTTCAGCCAAGCGATTTAGCGTTCCGGTACGATGCCGTGTAGAAACCGAATAGGGGTATGGGTTTAATATAACTGCCATGCTGGTTAGCCCGCTACCATCTTAGACTGCATCATCACTTATCATTAGGTGAGATTGCAGTCAAGGGCCATTTTTTAAAGGCGTAAAAAAAAATTACTTACCTACAATCAGCAAATAAATGATTATGATTATGATTAATTTATACTTTCTTTTACAGTGACAGTGTATTTTGTGATCGTCGCGAACAGCCTCCGAATGTCTCTGCTGTATTTGTCAAGTTCAGAAATGATGCTCTGACAAACATTCTCTAACCTTTTTATGAGTATATAGTTGAACCTTTCTCAGTCCCCGAAGTGTTTTTATTGGCTGTTTACTTTATTTGAAGCGGTAAATAAAATATTTATAGTCTTTTGTACGCTTTTTTTCCTCTTATAGACTTAGGCTACAATTGATGAAATATATTTATAGTATAGAAGGTAGAAAAGGTTTTATTATTCAAATAAACTTTAGCAAAGTGCTTTTGAATTGTCAAGTGAATCAATACAATTCAATTTATCGGAATGAACGGTATTGACACAGTGGTCAATTTGGTCAACAGCTATAAACAACCAAACAGGTTGCAATTGTTACTCTGCAGCAATTATTTTACGTAATTAAGCATCTGATTCAGGATGTCCTCCTAAGACACCCTTTCTACTGAGAAGAACCAACAAGAAAATTTACTGAGGCTCTTTATAATAATTTGATAAGATTTTAATATGTTTATAACATGCACTGCTTGGGGGTTAGTAGCTGTTTAATTATAGTAATACGTAGGTATTTAATCTGAGTTAATACGTAAAGGCACAGGTTATAAAAAGTGCCAAAGGACACTCCCTCCCTCCCTGTGCACCCTCCACGGGTGCTCCACGGTAAAGGACATAGAGTTGGGAAGTAGATTTAGGATTTGATCAACCAATAAGAATTTATTTAAATAAAGAAGTAACGATACTTCTTACCACAGCTTCTTACATCATTTCTTTAGGTACTCATTTTCTACCTCCATGTTAAGTACGGTATGTATAAATTTATTATCTATAGTTCTTCAAACTTATCTGACCCGGGGTCAGCGTCGAAAATAAAAACAAAACCTATTTTTTTTTCAAGCAGCCGGGTCTTCTCCGTTTGGCCTTGGCCAAAACGAGGAAGACCGTTATATTTAGTTCCAATTCTGGCCACCAGGTCAGATAAGTTTGACAAACCTCAAGTTTGACGGACTATAATTGACAGTAAATCACTTGCAAGCTATTATACTCTTTGCTTGCAAGCATTGAAATAGAATGAGTACCTAAAATTCTACATCAATGCTTGCAAGTAAGAATTATACGAAGGTACAGAATATGATATAATTATAAAAGAACAAGATCTATATAGAATTAAATCAGCTGACCGAGATTTTGAAATGTGTTTAAACTGTTTGCCGTATTTCGAAAAATGTTTATTGTGTATAAATCTCAGGATTGCTGCGGCTTCAATTTCAGTTTTTATTATGGTCAGTGAAACGTATTACTAGCGACCAGTGGCTTCTCTCCGGTGTTTTTTTTAATCCGGTCATATTCCTTGCCTGCATTATAAACGGAATATCTGTGGATGTTTGAGTTTTGTAGTTCCATAGGTATAGGCTGGGCGTTGACATCGATGGCGTTGATGAGTCAGTCAGTCAGTCAGTCAGTCAATGAGTGAGCCAGGAACGTTAGTCAGGAATTTTTACTGTTTGAGATAACTATTAAATAACCCAGTGTTCTTTAGCTAGGGAAGAGTGAGCTATGTTCCAAGTCTCAAAATATATATAATGTAGTTCTGTAAAAGAACCTGGGCGACAAACGCGACATCGCGTCGCGATTCGACGGGACAGTATGATCCTTCACGTGGCCTACGTTTTCGCGTAGATAAGTTTGCCGTTTTCTATGGCGTCGTATGGCGTCGCGTCTCTTCTGTCGCTCACCCAGGGTAAATAGGTGAAGCGAGAATGAGCAGCCACTGACGACGACCAACTTGTTGTTGAATTTCTTTAATTCAGGAAAAGAGACATAGACAATAGAGTTATCCTAGACATTACAGATGATCATAGACATGTAGTTTACCACAGAGCACATATATTGGTTTACACAACATCTCCCTTTTTAAATATATTCTCTTTCAAGTTACACTGTAACTTGAAAGTGTAGTGTAGTTTAATTAAGAGTATCACATTACATTATTAAGTTAAACAGAATCTCAAGTTACAAACTTGCAATAACAATATAGTAGACATTTTACTTTAATTAATGCAGAGTTGACTATACAATAAGATTTTAAGTAATTATAATTTATAAAAAATATTATATAAGTTTTATGCTAACAGTTTGTTTTAATTACTAAATTACAGATCAATTCTCTTAGGTATATTTACTTGTCTTCCGGATTTAGTTACATATTTGTAATATTCCTTAACATTATCACATGAATCCATAAATGAATCCTGGTCTGCTTCCACCTGACCCTCGCTTGATTCCTCTTGCCTTAAGTTAATTTGGTTTTTAGAATCATTGGATTGCATATCGGAATCGAACTTGTGACAGCTTTCATTAGAAGTGAACCTTATTTGTACCCTATTCCTCCTGTATCTATTACCTTTACTGTCCTCTATTATATATGACCTCTGACACTTTAACCTCTCTTTTACAACAGCTGGAAGCCAGTCAGAATTAGGAGACTTTTTGAATGTAACATGATCACCAGGTTGTAGAAGTGGTAATGGTTTTTTATTCCTATTATAATAACTTTTTGTCTGTGCTCGGTCTTTCTCAAAACTTTTTTTATATTCACTGAAGGTGACTACTTTAGGTTTAAGTTTTTTATCAATGGTTGGTATATGCATTCTCAAAGCCCTTGACATTAATAGCTGAGCTGGAGATGGAAAATTAGCTTTAGGTGTGTTTCTATACTGTAACAAAGCCATGTAAGGATCTGTATTAGATTCTAAACTTTTTTTTAACAAATTTTTCATAATTTTAACAGAACTTTCAGCTTGTCCGTTAGATTTTGGGTGATAAGGACTAGTAAGTATATGTTCAATGTCCCAATTATGTAAGAATGATTTGAATTCCGCAGAATTAAAAGGCGGACCTCCATCTGAGACCAATGAGACCGGAATGCCATGACGTGCAAAAATAGATTTCAGCTGTATTATTATGTTAGAAGCTGTATGTCTATTGTCCAACATTGCTAATTCAATAAATTTAGAATAATAATCAGTGACTACTAAATAAGTTTTGTTATTAAAATGCATTAAATCAATACCTACTTGCTGCCATGGAAATTTACTCACATTGTAGCTTTGCAATGGTTCTGATTGATTGTTAGGCTTAAATTTTGCGCAAATAAGACATTGATCAACTAAATTTTTTATATCTGCACTCATATTTGGCCAAAAAATAATATTTCTAGCTAGACTTAGGCACTTATTGATACCTTGATGACCTTCATGAACTTTTCTTAACATTTCATCTTGCATTGACTTTGGAATGATTAATCTATCACTTTTGAATAACAGATCATTAATGACATGAATTTCAGCCTGAATATTCCAGTATGGTTTTAATAAAGGATCAACTTGACTTTTACTAGTAGGCCATCCATCTTGACAATACTTTTTTAACTTTAGCAATTGACTATCTGATTTAGTAGCTTCTAAAATTTTATTTTTGTAATGTTCACTTATAGCCAAATTAGAATATACTGCATTTACATGATATGACAAATCAGACTCATAGTTTGGAATATAGGTTTCTTTTAACGCTGCCCTGGACAATGTATCTGATATGTACATTTCCTTGCCAGGTACATGGATAACATTTAAATCATAGGCCTGTAAAGCAAGCATCATTCTCTGTAGACGGGCTGGTACGTCGTGCAAAGGTTTTTTGAATAAGTAAACTAAAGGTTTGTGATCTGTGTGAACGGTGACCTTATTGCCATAAACATATTGGTGAAATTTCTCACAACCAAATTGAATTGCAAATAATTCTTTTTCTATCTGAGCATACCTTTCCTGAGTCGTAGTTAAAGTTTTAGAACTGTAGGCTATCGGTTGTTTATTTTGCATAAGAACTGCTCCTAATGCATTTTTAGATGAATCGACTGATAAAACTATGGGTATGTTTGGGTTATAATGTGCTAAGACAGGTGCATTTGTTATTGCATTTTTTAATGATTGAAAACTTTTTTCACAATTTTCATCCCAGACCCATACAGAGTCTTTTTTAAGAAGATTTCTCAAAACTTGAGTTTTTTCAGACATGTTCTGAATAAAAGGACCTAAATAATTTATCATACCTAAAACTCTTTGTAGTTCTTTGACATTAGTTGGTGTTGGCATGTTAATAATAGCTTTGACTTTTTCCTGATCGACTTTGGCACCTTCCTTACTAAAGACATATCCTAGAAAACAAACTTCTTTGACTGAAAATTTGCATTTATCTTTGTTTAATTTTAAATTAACTTCTCTTGCTCTTTGCATGACTTTATACAATCTTTCATTATGAATTTCTTGTGTTTCCCCATATACTAAAATATCATCGACAAAAACTAAAACTCCTTCAATATCAGCAAAGATATCTGTCATTACTCTATGGAAAATTTCTGACGCAGCATTAATACCATAAGGCAATCTTAAATAACGATAACGACCAAAAGGTGTTTGGAATGTACAAAGATCTGAACTCTCGTTGTCTAGTTTTAACATCCAAAAGCCAGAAAAAGCATCAAGATGTGAAAAATAAGAAGCACCTTTCAATATTGACCTAATCTCATCTATACTTTTAAGAGGATAATGTTCCCTGATCAAGTATTTATTAAGATTCCTAGGATCAAGACAAATTCTTAACTGACCTGACTTTTTGACAGTTACTACAACAGAATTTACCCACTCTGTTGGATATGTGACCTTTTCTATGACGTTCATCTCTGACATGCGATCCAATTCTTCTTTTAATTGAGTATATAATCCGAATGGAACTTTTCTGGGAGGATCAACACATGGTATTGCATTTTCTTGAAGCTTCAAGTGACAGACAGGTGGTAGACATCCAAGACCCTGAAATACATCATTAAATTCTTTCAATATTTGACTTTGAGACATATTTTTACTGTTGATTGCAAAGACTCTTTGTAAAACACCTATTTCAACACATGTAGGTAGCCCTAAGACTGTAGAACAGCTGATGTTAGCTATAATGAATGTTATATTTTTTTGACACCCATTGAAATGACAAATTAAATTACATTGACCTAGAATTTCTATTGAGGACCCATCAAAACTTTTCACATTTGCTTGAGACTTTTTAATTAATGATTTTGCTAAATTTAACCTGTTAAATGTATTATAGGACATAATGTTTATATCTGCTCCAGAATCTAATATACACTTGACTTCTACCATGTTTATAAACACACTCAGATACCAAGATTTATAGTTGTCACTGCTGTTTTGCACCATCCCTATAAAAAACTGTTCCGCATTACACATTTGTTTTTCATTATAATTTTCTGTTGATTCTATATTTCTGACATTATTTTTATTTTTATTGAAGAAACAAAATTTTGAAAAATGGTTCAATCGATTGCATGTGTTACACTTAACTCCCTGGGCTGGACACTTGAATCGATGACGCTGACCACAACGTCCACAGTTGTTGTTGGGACTACGCTGATTATATGGACTCTGACTGCGCTGTCTCGACGACTTGACTTGACTGGTACTACTGGAACCATGAGACATATTTGTAGTTTTTGAACCTCGGGATCTTGACCTAGACCTTTGAATGTACATGACTGTATCAGAATTTTGTGAGTTGTCTATTTTTTGTGCATTTTCTTGGGCCATAATTACAGTTTTAGCAAGTGAAATTGTTTTCTCCAAAGTAGGGTTGTTTTCTTGAAGCAGCCTCTGTCTAACATTGATTAATTTTGAATTCATGTTTGCGATGAAAATATCTCTTATTAAAGAATCTTTTAGTTGCCCAAACTCGCACTTATTAGATAGGTTTTGAAGGTCTGTGATGAAACTATCGATGGACTCTTCCTGTTTCTGGAACCTTGTGAAGAATGTGTGACGCACCATGGTTATGCTTTTCTGGGGTTCAAAATAGTTGTCGAATTTGACCTTAATCTCGTCTAATGTGGTTTTCTCCAATTCTACATTGAATGAATTATAAATTTCGACTCCCTTTTCGCCGACCGTGTGGAGTAAAATGGCGATCTTCCTCTTTTCCGGTGCAGCCTCTAAGTTGGTAGCTAGCAAAAACATCTGGAAGCTCTGCCACCACTTTTTCCACTCTGTCGCGTTGCTTTGACTATCGGCTTTGGAGAACTTTGGTGCTGGTAAATTGTTGAAATTAATATGACTCGAGTGTGCCGACCACGTTTCACTGGCGCTCGCCGACGCGACACGTGTTTTGTCCGAATTAGACATTGTAAATTTCGAGATTTTTTATTAATGAGACGATATATTGTATTGAAATTGCTATTATAAAATACTTTTTTATGACTTTCGACCAATTTATCTAATTTAATTTTATAATTTTTGACTGAATTACGACTTCTGACACCATGTTGAATTTCTTTAATTCAGGAAAAGAGACATAGACAATAGAGTTATCCTAGACATTACAGATGATCATAGACATGTAGTTTACCACAGAGCACATATATTGGTTTACACAACACTTGTGTATATTGCTCAGAGGTAAAACGTATTATACTGTCTTAAGTATTCATCTTTATGTATACCTATTTTGGACGTGAGCATAAACGCATTGGAGACGCTTTCATATTGGATTAGACGAACTCTAACTCTTACCAGTTGGAGAGATGACATTAAATGATTCTAGGCTCAAGGGAGTCACTAGACTTAAACGGTCGTAGTTACTTCTCCCAAAGTCTATCAAATACCATATAGGTATAGTTAAAAACCGATCCTATACAGATTTGAATTTCAAGCCATTTAATAATCTTAATATTACTGTTACAGATCGTCACTATATGTTTGATTATGTTATTAAAAATGAATTCCATAAGCTTAGAGTCAAAAGGACCAATAGACTTTAACTTATGGTTCCTTGTGATAATGGGTTTATGGTTGCATTCAGCCGTTATATTGATGTTTGGATGGAGTGGGATTATTAAGGTACGTAAATACCTACTAAGAAAAAACTACGAAATTATAATAAGTTGCACTTGACTGTATGAATACATTGGTTAGATTTCGACGTAAACTGCACATATTGACACAAAATATGTCTATGTTAGTTACTGGAATACTCCAGTAACCAAAATCATCCAATCGACCAACCATCCATCACATTCTCATCCAATACATACGTATTGGATGAGAATGTGATGCTAATGCGATGTCCGCGACTCCGTCACGTTGAAAATGCCAAAATATTTCTGATTGTCCCACTGGTAGAACCAGTAGGAAATGTCAGTATTTTATTATGATAACTGTACATAGCAAAAAAAACGAGTAGGCGGATCACCTAATGTTAAACATGAACATTGTTAGAGGAACCGCTCATGCGTTAGCTTAAGGAATTTGTTTACTCGACCCTTTAAATATAATATTTTTTATGATTTACGCCTGGTCCCCAGAATATTAACAGATTCTGTCTTTTTATTTTACAATAAGAACGAAGACGTACGAGATATAACGCTGCAAGTCTACTTCTGGACGTCTGTAGCGATAGGTGCCATGCAGCTCGTCTTCTGCCTGTTTCTGTTGGTCCATTGCTGGAAGAACTGCCTCATTGTAGCGATTGTATGGTTGGGCATTACTCTACTTGATTTTTGTGGTACACCGTTTTTCCAATCTACTTAATATTATAAATGCGAAAGATTGGATGTATGCATGGATGTATGGATGGATGTTTGTTACTCAATCACGCCAGAACGGCTTACCGGATCTGGATGAAGTTTGGCTCAGAGATAGATCTGTAATAACACATATGCTACTTTTTATAAAATTAAAGAGTTCCCGCTGGAACGAAAAAACCTTAATCCACGCGGACAAAGTCGTGGGCGTTTTAGGCTGACCGTTTAACTCGCGTATCGCCTGCGCGGTAAGAAGGGAGCGGGGGCGGGTAACGCTACACACGGAGTCAATAATCCAAAGCGAGATAGACATTGTTGGTAAAGAATAAAATAATAAGTATCTTTTTATTAATCCGCTAACATCTCCCCCCGCTTCCTTCTTACCGCGCAGGCGATACGCGAGTTAAACGGTCGGCCTATAGCTAATAACTTGATAAATCTTGCAGTCATAATCAAAATTCAGTGTGTAGAACAGTACAGTTTTAAACGACAGTGATTAGGTACGTGTTTCTGTCTGTCCGTTACCATTTTACTGATAACAAATCTTGACGAAATTACGGGTAGGGACAGATTGCCGAGACGGCAAAGGATAATTTTTATCCCGGAATTTCTCAGATGAGAAACGGATTATGTAACGAGTTTTAGCAACTAGTTAATACCTAAGACGTATTACTGGCTAATAGGTAGTAATGAGTAAGCATATTAATGAAATTTTGCAGTTATGGCGTATTTTCTACTGGTCGTCAACAGCTACCGTATGTCTCTTTTTTGAAGAAACTGAAAAACTAAATAATTTGATTGTAAAATATAAAATTTTTAGGTAGGTATATAATTAATTCATAGTTTTTAATTTAGATTTAAATTTATTTCATAATTTTAATTTGAATAAAGATTATCTTACATGGTATATAATGGGATCCATGATAATATTAAGTATCAAATTTTATTTCAAGTTTAAGCTAAGTATAAAGGTTTTAATACTTCAGCAATGTAACAGAGTTGCAGCAACATTTTATAAAATATTATTTCGTGCTATATTGGAATCGAACTCCAGCTGGACCTTCTTAGTGATTCAAAGTTGATTGCTTTAGTCCAAAGTCTAAATAATATTATTGGCTATGCAAATTAAAGTCATAGTTGTACAGAAAGTAGAGGTGATGACTTCATTTCCTGGGCGGAAAATTCGGTATATCATTAATATTTAGGTTTTTAAACAATACTCCCGACGACGATTGAATCTAGTATTACGTGGCCCAAGAAACCTTGAAATCTACATTATTCTCAGTCAATAATTTCTAAACTTTTATCAAGTTCAAGCATTTTAAAAGCTGGTTCATACAACGTGCTTCCAACCGTTTGAGCCACAATTCACAAACACAGCTGAACTCTCTACCATTCCCTTATTCTCACAGCCCGATGGGACCGAAAATCCTGCACGACCGAAGCAGTGAAGGACATGATAAAAGGCTTTACTTACCCAAGGCACGGGGACGAAACACCCCCTAACTCCGAGCTATTAGAGAATTTATCGTCAGAAAACTTAATAGGTACATTAGGTACTTATTTATTAGCCCAAGCATCAAATCTAGGACCTCGTCATACTCCCGTCTGTCCCCCCTGAAATAGAAAGTTCCGGCAAAGGCAGTAAGCATAACAACGAGATAGGCTTAGACTGTAGAAATCGCCTCTCCATTTATGGCTACCAAACACGTCCAAACACCCCATACGTTTCTAAACGAATTGCTAAACTTCTGGCATACGTCAGGTACGTTATGACTTTATCATTATTCGTTGTTACGGTGTATTTCTCTATTTTTAAGAATTTTATATTTATGTATTAATTTAACGCTTTATATCGAATCTAGATAGAAAATTATAATGTGTGACATATTCCCCGAAGTGTCGACATGCTGCCTTTGTATATCGCTTCGTATTGGCATGCTTTTGATATCAATTCTCGCAATAGTAAGTTTGTTGTTAAAGTGTGTAAAGTCCGACTTCGTATCTGTAAAATAAAAATAAAATAAATATTTATTGCCAATACACAGGTTACAGTCATTTTGGTCTTCGCACTAGGGAACCTGTTTCGCGGAGACCATAAAAATTTCTGTGGATTTAAATTTTTTAAATGATTCCGACACCGCAGCATCCTCAGTAGATGTTAACTCGACAATGGACGATTGTAAAGTCCACTACAGCCTATTAAAGTCCCACTGCTGGGCACAGGCGTCCACTCTCATAGAAGAGAGGGAATTAGAGCTTAGACCCACCACGCTGCTCCTATGCGGGTTGGCGGGCTTTAACGACTATTATCATATTAGTGTTAGTACCGGGAGGCACGGGGGTTCCTACTGCTTACAAAAACTACTTACTCACTTACTACAACTTAGTACTGAGAATTTCTAGTCAGAAAACCCAATACTTTATTAGGGGACTCGAATCCGGGACCTCGTCGGCCGCAGTCGAACATCCTAACCACTTGACTAACGAGGCTATTGTCATTATTGTAATGTCAAACAAACTTAGATTTCACGATCTCACGATTGTAAATAAGTCTTTACAATCGTGCATAATCGAATCAACATCTGAGGATGCTCAGTGTCTCAACGTACGTTGAGAGTAATTTGGGAGATTTGTGTGGTGTGGTGTGCTTGCGATGCATATCGCCAGCTGCGTGTTGTACCTTAATGATTTGTCTGTTTTGTCGTATTATAACGAATTAAGCTTCTTGTTCCTTGATTTTTTTTTATCCACTACAAGCTAGCCCTTGACTACGATCTCACCGGATGGTAAGTGATGATGCAGTCTAAGATGGTAGCAGGCTAACCTGTTAGGGCCATGGCAGTTATATTAAACCCATACCCCTTCGGTTTCTACACGGCATCATACCGGAACGCTAAATCGCTTGGCGGCACGTCTTTGCCGGTAGGGTGGTAACTAGCCACGGCCGAAGCCTCCCACCATGATCATTATGGACTTCCGCAAAGTAACGCCTGCTTTTATCCAAGACTGCATAACTTCTAAGCACAGAATAGGTAATATCACAGTTGTAGTCTAAGTTACGCTTTTATTAGTGGTCCTCCTATTTTAAACTATGTCATTAATTATTGTAACTCTGACTGAAAAAAAATATTCTTTTTAATTTTCAGATGAGCGGCGTTATTGCCCTAAGTGCTGTGGTACAAACGACCAAATTACATTATCGTGACATATACAATTTAAAAAACATCAAAGGTGTGTTTTAACTTATACCTACCAAAATTGTATCTTCTATCCCGAAGGAACCTATTGCTTTTCATAAATTCAGAATATTATTTACTAGCGATCCGCCCTGGCTTCGCACGGATAGCACTAATAATCCTATCAGCAGGGCAGGTTATACATTTTAATATTACATTGTCAGAGTACGCCCCGTCCTCACCACATCTGCCACGGCCGCCAGCCCTTAGAATATACGTATTTAATCTGAGCGCCAATTAAATACTTGAGATGACTAATATATTTATTTTGATAAGGATTAATACCATGTCAGTAAAATCACCTTCGCAAGTAAAGCATTGTTTTAGACCAAATTTGAAAATCATTGAGTCAACCTTAAAAGATAGGTATATGCTATCGCGGACATTTTTTATGATTTTTTTTATAGAAACAATTCCACTTTACATTGTTTTTGTGTTTTTGTTAACTTTACCTATATAGGCAGCGCACGTCACGTAAGCTCTCAGAAGATACGATTTTTTCCGACTTCGTTGACATTTTGCAATATTTGTAAAGGTCTCAATCGGTTGAGTAGTTTCTGAGTTTATTCATAACAAACAAACAAACAAACAAACAAACAAACAAACAAACAAACAAACAAACAAACAAAAAAACAAACAAACAAACAAACAAACAAACAAACAAACAAACAAACAAACAAACAAACAAACAAACAAACAAACAAACAAACAAACAAACAAACAAACAAACAAACAAACAAACAAACAAACAAACAAACGAACGAACGAACGAATAAACGAACGAACGAACGAACGAACAAACAAACAAAAAAAGCACGCACCCAAACCTACTTCTGAACGACTATCGTGAGTTGGCACTTTCTTTCAGAGCAAAATTCGCAGCAAAACGGTCTCTGACATGTCTATGTGGTACAGTATGTATCTTGCAACACACAAATCTTCCCCAAATTATTATCAACATCCTACGTTTCACTCCGACGCCGGAGCATCTTCAAGAGATGTTGACTCGACAATGCACGATCGTCAGTCTTTGGATGATTGATACAATCGTGCATAATAATTGTCGAGTCAACAACTCCTGAAGATCCTGAACACCTGGTGTTGGAGTGAAACGTACGTTGAGAAGAATTTGGAAGATTTGTGTGGTGTGGTGAATATCGCAAGCTACTAGTGCAAGATACACATATATACCACATAGATTAACCTACTGTGTCGGATTATAGCGAATTAAATTTTTTATTCCTTCATTCTTCCTTTGGATATTAAGCTATCTCAATCTCTTCCTATCTTCAAAACTAAATTGAAACAACATTATCTATCATTATAATTTATTTATTTATCTGTCGTCTATTATCTATTACTTCTATACTGTGTATTTATCCTATATATTTTTACATTGTTTTTATGCTTATAATATTTATTTATTAGTATTATGTCTCAGTACACCCCTCCCGCTTTCTTAAAAGTTTCCTCTGCCCTAAGGTTGCCTGGAAGAGGCGATAAGGCCGCCTGTTGTGCCCTATCTATGAATATGATTGTTTTTTATCTTTTCATTTTTTTGTGTACAATAAAGTATATTTTACTTTTACTTTACTTTATTATGGACTTCCGCAAAGTAACGCCTACTTCTATCTAAGTATAATATTTTCTAGATACCGGGGAGGCCACAGATAAGTCAAGTACGCTCGTGTCTACCGGGATAGGCGCATTCTCATGTGTTTTCATGTTCACCGGCCTTGTATTACTGTTTGGAACTCTATTTGTAAGATAATCAAATCTCCTTTTTTATTCCACTACAAGTTAACCCTTGACTGCGATTTCACCTGATGGTAAGTAATCTTATATGGCAGCGGGCTAACCTTTTAGGGGTATAGCACCCATACCCTTGGTCGGTTTCTAGACGGCATCGTACCGGAACGCTAAATTGCGTGGCGGTACGTCTTAGCCGGTAGAGTGGTAACTAGCCAGGGACGAAGTCTCCGACCAGACCAGAGAAAATTCAGAAATTATAAATCCCCAAACAGCGCTCAACTCTGCGCCAGGGAGGTTACCGAAATCTCGTTAAATGTATTTTATTATAATTTGTAACGCCCAAAGAGTTTAAAAAATACCTACCTACTTACGAGTACATTCCATATTATATCTATTCTTAATATTGTAAATGCGAAGGTGTGTCTGTCTCTTGCGCTTAAACGGCCCATCTTTTTTACCGTTTTTAATGAAATTTGGTATAAAGATAGAATGCATCCCGGGGAAGGACACAGGCTACCCGGAAAATTTAATAATTCCCGCGGAAAATTTAAAAAACTTAATAAGAATAGGCATCAAATTAAAATTTAAATTAAAATGTTTTTTATTCAAGTACACAAGTGTTTTTGAATCGTCGAGTGAATCTGAATCGTCTACATCTTCATATTCTATGCAAGCGTACTCGGAGTCTACTCGGAGAGTACTTGGAGTCTCCAACCCACCTATACCACAGAATAGTCTAGAACTAGATCGTTGTTTTGCATTAAGCATGATTGTCGTCAAGCCTTGCGCTTGCCTATTCTGCAATTTAAAAAATACGCAGTTACTTTTTTTTCAGGACTCGGAGGGTCTCATACAAGTTTTCGTTTGGATTACGTTTCTAAACATCCTTACCGGCTTTAACATGGTGATAGCTATTTCAGTGGAATGTCTAGCGAAGGTTTCATGTATCCTGAGTGGTCTGGACTGGCTATCGGCGTCTATACTGCTGGTACTGTCAGTAGCTTATTTGTTTTGTAAGTATTTTTTGCTCTCCTATACGTAAGCCTTTGGATTTTCTTAGCGATCTCACCTGCCTCCCTATTCTCTTACTCAGTGGCTATCAAAAAATTAAAGATACTCTAAATTTTTTTTATCCATTGAAGGTTTGCTATGTTTATTTTTATTTTGATACCAAACCTTCAATAGTTATAGAGACCCTATTATGGTGATGGAGTGGCGACCCCGCAGTGGCGTCAAAGTAAAATTGACCCAAAATCCCTTGATTTAAAGTCACTAATTCAGTACAACCGATTTTAATTTGGAAACGTATCGCTTGGAGCGCTGGCTATGAAGTATGAATGCATACACGAAATTGAGTTCCAAATGAGTGCATTTAAGTTGTATTTTATTTTGACGCTAATGTCATCGAATTCTTATACGATCAATCGAATTAAAACTTAGGCTTAGCCTATTGGAAAAGTGTTGTAGGCCCCCGCCCTCCCACTAGGTGGACGGAAAACATCAAACGACTCGCAGGGAGTCGCTGGATCCAGGTGGAATAAGGCCGTGGCGCCGGCGTGTGAACTGTGAGAGTCTCAAAAGAACTATGTCCTACAGTGGACGTCTGTCGGTTGACGACGCCGACGACTTTAATATTGAGGAGATATTAGTTGATAGGACTTTTATAATTGTAACACCTTTTTGTACCTACTGTATTCACAAATAAATAAATGAAATGAAATGAGATCACTTTTAGTGATAAGAACTTTGTGTTTTGTACTTGTTTACTTATATCTTTATGTTTGTGTGGCAATAAAGAATTTATCTATCTATTTATTATCATACTAACTAAGAAAGATTTTCCTTTGCAGTGTGGATTTATTTCATATCAGTTGCAAATAGCTACTTGGTGATTGTTCAATAAAAAAATTATAATTATAATTTGTGTTTTTTTCGATTACGTGTTTTTGTTTGTTTGAAAATGTTTTGACATTATAATGTCAAAACATTTTCAACCCCTAAACCCTAACCCCTAAACTTTTTTAGATCCCTAGAGTTTTGTGTGGATAATAGATTAATCCAGCTAAATAAGTGTACCTAACTATAGTCTACGAGTATATCAGCACATTCTAAGTGTGTTAAGGTATACCTAATTTCAGCGTAGTTATGTTATTTCTAAAAATAACTTGGCAAAGATACGCGAGAGGTAAAATAATACAACGCAAATTATAATTTATCTTACATAAGAGATATAAAGAAACTTTCGAGTTGTTGAAGTAAATAAACCAGGATATTGTTAAGTTTAAGAGGCAGGTTGAGGAAACTTCATAATAGATTCCCAGAAAGTATAAGCGTCAAATATCACCTGGCTCCGTCGAGTAACACGGCTGGAATTAGATAGCTCTCATGTAAAATACACTCAGATACAGTTTCTATTGCGGGAAATCGCGATTCCAATACGCACATGGACAAAATTAATAATCTGGTTTGATAAATGATAAATGATTTATTTATTTCACGTAGGACAACTTGTGTCACTTATGATACGTTAAGACTCTACCACCGGTTCGGAAAACTGATTCTACAGTTGTTCTTTTCTTAAAAATAAAAATGTTACAATGAGTGAACAATACAACACAATAACGCTGACTTGTGGGTCACTGGATGCGAGGCCGATTGCTTCCATGCAACATTTTCAGTAAGAAAAAAAAATTATACTAGATCATGACCGCGACCCGCGTCGATTAGGGTTTTTTTAATACTTGTGGGAACCCTGTTTTTTCCGAGATTCCGATAAAAAGTAGCCTTTGTTCGTCCCCGGGATGCAACCTATCTGTGTAAAAAATTGGCGTCTGACTGGCGGCTTGGCGTCTGTGTATCGGTTCTAAAGTTATAAAGAGGAAAGTTTGTAATGGATAAACTCAAAAACTACTCAAACGATTTTAAAAATTATTTCTACATTATAAGCGTGTAACATAGGCTATATTTTATTTTCCTTCTTCCTTCCTTCCGAAGATCCTTAAGAAAATTGCAATAATGTGAATTAAACCGGTATTTTTTAAATTGCCTAGTTAAGTAAATAATAATTCTGCACATATCACCTCTCCTTGAAAGAGGACCGAGTTACTTATTGTTTGGCGTAATGGAGCCCGTGATGGGCTTATGCTTTTAGTGTAAAGTTGTAAAATAATGAGGGAATTTTACATTTTTAATGTAATACGCTAAATTGATGTTTTTATCTTATCTACCCTTCTTGATTTTGGCTTTCACAATAAAGTATTAATTTTTACATATTGCGTCTCCCTATATACCCTAAATTCCATTTCCACGCGAGCGCAGTGAGCTTTTTATTATATAATATGCAATGAGTTCGCATTTCCATCCGTTTGGTTCTTCCTACCTACCTGTGTTCTATACTCGAACTTTGACATGACCTTTTTTTCTATCCGCTATAGGTTAGCCCTTGACTGGTAATTAATAAGTGATGATGCAGTCTAGGATGGTGGCGGGCTAACCTACTAACGCAATTATATTAAACGCGTACCCCTAATCGATTTTTACACGGCATTGAACCGTAAAGCTAAATCAATTGGCGATACGTTATTACCGGGCCACGGCTGACAAGAGAAAATTCAATAATTTTTTTTTTTTTTTTTTATCCACTACAAGCTAGCCCTTGACTACGATCTCACCTGATGGTAAGTGATGATGCAGTCTAAGATGGTAGCGGGCTAACCTGTTAGGGGCATGGCAGTTATATTAAACCCATACCCCTTCGGTTTCTACACGACATCGTACCGGAACGCTAAATCGCTTGGCGGCACGTCTTTGCCGGTAGGGTGGTAACTAGCCACGGCCGAAGCCTCCCACCAGGCCAGACCAGGGAAAATTCAGAAATTATAAATTCCCAAACTGACCCTGCTGGGGATCGAACCCGGTACCTCCCATTTATAAGGCAACTGCGCTCACCACTCCAGGGAGGACGTCATTTTATTTCATAGTTTACGGAACACGATTCAGAGAGAGGCCAATGTATATAGCAATACTTATCCAATACCTATCCTTATCTAGTACCTTGACGTTCCTAAAATAATTAAGTATATTATAATTCTAAAACACGAAAGTCGACAATAATCTATACTTAATACCTATTATAAATGCAAAAGTTTGGATGGATGGATGTTTGTTACTCAATCACGCTAGAACGGCTGAACGGATCTGAATGAAATTTGGAACACAGATAGCTTATAGTCTGGAAAAACACATAGACTACTATTTATCCCGGAAAAATGTATGGTTCCTGTGGGATTGTTTTGTGACAGAGCAAGGGATCGACATTATTTTTTGCATACTGGTAGTTTAGGGGACAGAATGACACAGGCTACTTTTTATCCCGGAAAACTAAAGAGTTTTTTATGAAACTTTTTATCCCACGGGAACCTAAAAACCTCAATCTACGTGGATGAAGTCGTGGGCATCAGCTAGTGAAGCGTTAGCCGTATGCCCCCAGCCCCTATCTCCATGCAAGCTTACCCTATTTTGTCCGTGAAAGTAAGCTCGGTCATGACTTTAATGTTCCACAATAGTGGGACTAAAATGAGCCATTTCATACGAGATGTTTAGCTTACCGAGCGTAGCGAGGTATGCTATAGAATCGAGTAGAATGACTTTTAATCCCGTGGTAAACACTCCACTATTCACATCGATTGCGAGAAAATAAAATAAATAAAGATTTTTAATTATTTCTTTGCCTTTCTGTTACATTTTCATATTAGAAATAAGATCTTTATTTTTACTTGATGATATTAACAAATAAATAGTCACATTCACTTTACCTGCCTTCACGTTGCACCTACCGATTGTGCATCGAAATTTGAAATGGATTAATTATCATCCTTAAAACATCCATTTAAATAAATGTAATAATTACAACATAAAAAATCTATGATTTCGCGGCAAACCGCAATATCAACTTTATTTTTCTCCGTATCGTTATCAAGAAGAAATTAAAAAAAATACAGTAGTACCATAGACATAGATCTGTAGGATAATGGTAGGATACGATGGGTAACATTGACATTCAACTAAGTGACATTTTGGCTGTTGATAGTAACCATAGACTAAAAATTTTGGATAACCGAACGAGGATATCACGCATACTGATAAGAAGATAGTTCGGCAAAAATTAAAAAAAATATTTTATAGCATTAACTTTAGTCCGCCTTTTTTTTTTTTTTTTTTTTTTTTTTTTTTTTTTTTCGCTGGGAAATGCGTTTAGGCATCCCTCTCGGAGGCAGGCAGGTGAACTGCAGTGCCTCCGAGAGGGTATGTGGGACTCACTGGCACTCCAGAATACCCACTAAAACCCAGCGGCGCTCCTGCGCATCGCCTTACGGCTGGGTTACGGGAGCGCCAAAGGCATTCATCCGCGACCCAGCCAGCGACATCCGCCCAAGCGGAACCTCCTCCGGGGGCATACTGCTGCCCCGACTTCTTCATTGAGGGACACCACCGAGGTGCGCCTCACTCCCGCTTTTTTTTCTTCCGCGACCGAGGCTCGACGGGCGACAACTGTGATGGGTCGTCCGCCCGGAGCCCTCGCTAGGGTGGCAGACGGCGGTCGTACGCACGCCGTCGGCGTCCCGCCCTGCGGCGACGAAGAGGGTCCGCGGTGGCGTCAGCCTCCCGCAGTCGTTCTGCCGCCTCCTTCTGAGTCATCACCTCCTCGCAAAAGGAGGCGACGGCACTCCAGGCCTCCTCGCTGCCCACCATGGCCTGGACGACGGCGGGCAGCGAGAGGTCAGGTCCCACCTCCGCCACGAGTGCGGCGCGCTGGGGCGCCCACTCGGCGCACGACTCCAGCGTGTGCTGCGCCGTGTCCTCCGCGTGGCCACACTCGTGGCACACCTCGGTGGGCTCCCGTCTCGCCACCATGCACAGGTATCTCCCGAAGCAGCCGTGCCCCGAGAGAACCTGCACGAGGTGGAAGGAGAGGGCTCCGTGCTTCCGGCCGGTCCAGAGCTCCAGGACGGGCCGGATCGCCTCGATCGTCCGCCTGCCGGCAGTCGGCGCCAGAAGCCGCTCCCGCCAATGAGCGGCGAGATCGGCCTCCGCCAGCCGCCGCCAGGCGCGATCCTGCGCCGGCGTAGGGTGTTCCCCCCGGATGCGGGCATCCACCCTACGCCAATACGATGCCGAGAGCACTTCGGCGTCTAGGTCCCAGGGCGGCGTCCCCGCCAACACACAGGCCGCCTCGTACGATACGGTCCGATAACCCCGTATCACTCTGACCGCCATGACCCTCTGCGGTCTCCGCAGCAGGGCCCGAGTTTGGCGGTTCAGAGTGCCCGACCATACGGGCGCTCCATAGAGCGCCATGGACCGCACGACGCCCGCGTAAAGGCGGCGACACCGCGAACTCGGTCCGCCCAAATTTGGCAGGAGCCAGCTCAGGGCCCCGGCGGCTCCCACGAGCCTCGGGACGAGACGCCGAAAATGCTCCTCAAATGTCCACCGGCTGTCGAGGACGAGTCCCAGGTACTTCATCGTACGCTCGACACCGATTGACACTCCGCCCACCACCAACTCGGACCGGGCGGGAGGCGCCCTCCGAGGCCCATGAAAGCACAGGGCCTCGGATTTGTGCAAGGCCACCTCCAGGCCCAAGACCCGTATCCTCGCTACGATGTGGGCCACGCCAGCCGTGGCCCTACATCTAGCCTCCCGAAAGGTGCTGCCGCGAGCCGTGACGAGGGTATCGTCGGCGTAACATATCACGTCGACGCCCACCATCAGGGCCCCGCGCAGCACCCAGTCGTACCCGATGTTCCACAGGAGGGGCCCGAGAACCGAACCCTGTGGAACACCGCACGACATCGTCCTCTCCGACCAGCCTGCGCTGGTCGGATACCCGACCGATCGCCCGGAGAGGTAGGCGGCCACGATCCTCTCGAGGTACTGAGGAACCTCGTGGTACCTCAGCGCTTCCCTAATGCAGCTCCAGGGCAAAGTGTTGAAGGCGTTCGCGATGTCGAGAGACACCGCCACCAACACTTCGCCCCCGGACACCGCGCTCTCCGCAAGGGCCCTCACGCGCAGTATGGCGTCGACGGTGGACCTGCCCCTGCGGAAACCGTACTGGTTGTCGCTGAGGTCCGGCCCCACACTCTCCAGGTGGTGAACGAGGCGAGCGGCGACAACACGCTCGAAGAGCTTGCTCACCTCGTTCAGCAGCACGATCGGTCGGTACGACGACGGCTCATGGGCCGGGCGGCCGGGCTTCCCGATCAGGACCAGTCTCCCCTTCTTCCACGCCCCGGGAAACTGGCCCCTCTCGAGGCAGGCACCGAACAAGGCCCGGGCCCACGGCTCGAGCGGCCCTAGGGCAAGAGCCCAGGCGCGGCCAGGGATGCCGTCGGGGCCCGGGGCGGTGTTTCTTGCGCGCATGCGCATCACCGCCGCCGCCAGCTCTCCCTCCGTGACCGGGGGCGCGACCGGGCTCCGGACTCCCTCCTCGGGAGGAGGCGCCATGCGAGGTGCTCCGCGGTCGGCCCTTTCGGGGAACAGGGTCGCGACCACCGACTCTACAACGAGGGGCTCGAGACTCGATGTTATTGGAGGGGCCGAGGGTCGGAGCTTCTTCCGGACCGCCTTGTAAGGCCTTCCAAACGGGTCCCCATCCAGAGTCCCGAGCATCTCCTCGTGCGCCAGGTCCATGGCCACACCGATGGCCTCGCGCAGCGCTCTCACAGCGTCCCTGTAGAGGGAGTAGAGGCGCTCCTCTTCTCCCTCGTCTCTTCTCCTCCGCCGGCGGCAGCGGGTGTACTGGCGTCTCGCCGCAACGCAAGATCTGCGCAGCAGCGTGAGCTCATCGGACCACCAATACACCGCTCTCCTCGAGGGGATGGAGTGCACCCTCGGCATCGCCCTGTCGCAGACGCTCGTCATCGCCTCGCCGAGACGCGCCGCCTCCGCTTCCACTCCGCCCAGGCCGCCCTCTCGGGGCGCAGAGAACCAGGCCTCGACGAGGGCAGCCTCGACCAGGAAGTCCCGGTCCATGCGTTTCAACGACCAACGAGGGCCGAGAGGCGAAGGCCGAGTCGCATCGCTCGCGCTAGCCGCGCTCGCAGAGACGGCGAACCTGATGTAGCGGTGGTCCGCCAGTGTCTCCACGTCCTCCATCACCCTCCAGCCGCGGACACGGCGCGCCAGAGTGGCATCAGCGAAGGTGACGTCCACGATGGAGCCGCCCTGCCGCCGTACGCAGGTTTGGACCGACCCTCGGTTGAGGACCGTGAGGCCGGTCGCCGTCACCCACTCCACAAGCTCCTGCCCCTTAGGGTCCGTCGCTGGACACCCCCACGCCACAGATTTGGCGTTCAGGTCTCCAGCGACGAGCACGCGGCCGGAGCGACTCCTGCCGATCAGAACGCCGACCTCGTCCAGGAACTGTTCGAAATCGGCGAGACTCCGATTCGGCGAGAAGTACACACCGACGACCAGGATGTCGCCCACCACGGCAGAGACGTATCCCCGACCTCGGACTACGTCGACGAAGGCCGGGGAACCCACCACGGGACGGGACGTCAGCGCCACCACTCCGTCCCTGTCTCCCACCCAATCATCCCGGGTTGGGACGCGGTAGGGCTCGGCGACCACGGCCACGTGGATCGACCACTCCGCCATGCTCTGAAACAACAGGTCCTGAGCTCTGGCGCAGTGATTGATGTTCGCCTGGAGGAGGTTCAGGTCCATCACTGGTGCAATGACGTGGGTTCTAAGGCGTCTGATAAATGATACACGTGCGTACTAATCAAAGGTTCCTTTAATTCTGAACTTAGCATCTAGCCCCACTACACCTTCGGGGTGAATAGAAAAAAAAATTGTTGTTCACAAAAAAATTTTTTTTTTTGAAATAAAATTATAGAGCTACAAACAAAGTTGTTTCATTTCTTATTTAATGTAATATAATACGTTGGTACACGTAATGAAATATAAAACTATAGCTAAAGAATGCGAACATAATGCAAAGTTACTTACTAGCAGATTAAAATAACAGCGAGGTACCTACGCTTATCGTATTATTAAAACAACTTAAGCTAAGCACTTATTACTAGGTTACATATGGTTTTGTTCTATTTTTGTGGACAGTCTCCACTTTTGTACCCTTTTGCACTGTAACGTTAGGTTCACTTTCACTTATTACTGTATAGGGTCCGTTGTATAATTTATCGAGTTTTCTACCAGTTTCATTTTTGATTAAGATTAAATCACCTTTTTGATACTGAATAGGATTACACTTTTTGTCCCAAACTTCTTTCCTTTTTTGCTTGCTTAAAACTAAATTTTTATGCGCTTCCTTAGATGCTAACTGTAATCTATACTTAAGTTCGAGTGCATAATTATCTGGATTATATAGAGGTTCTACTACATTATTCCTTAAATTACTAGGCAAATTACAACTATTGCCAAATACGAGTTCGTATGGCGTATACCTAGTCTCTGTATGAACAGTAGTATTGAATGAGAAACACCAGAACTGAAGCCATTGACTCCATGTCTCTGTATGTCCGTCACATAAAGTTCGTAGATAGGCGGCGAGGTGCTTATGAGTGTTTTCCAAAGAGCCTATTGACTCATGGTGATAAGCTGTAGAGTTTACCTTTTCGATTTTAAGTAACTTGCAAACCTCTTTCATCGTTTCTGACTGAAATTCTGAACCTAAATCACTTGCCACAATTTTAGGCAAACCGTAACGTAATACGAAGTTACTAACAAAGGATCTAGCCACACTTACCGTATCCTTACGTAGCAAGGGATACGCTTCTACGTATTTACTTAACTCGCATTGTAAACTTAAAATATATATGTTACCATCTATATCTTTGTCTAAAGGACCTATAATATCTAGATATATCTTTTCGAAGGCTCTTGATGCTGTCGTTGTCACGACCATTGGCTCTAATATTTTTCTAGAATACTTACTAGTTTGACACTTTCCACATTTGCTTACGTACCTCCGTACATCCGATTCTAGTCTGGGCCAGAAGTACTTACCTTTGATATTGTTGATCATGCGTTGTACACCCGCATGTCCACTCGTAGGTAGTAAATGATAATCATGTAGGATGCATATCTTTTCTTCATCATTATGGACCCGTTTAACACCTTTTAATATATTTATCTGCGGTCCGTACCATTTTTCTCTGCTTTTTATTTCATTAATTAATTGTTTTATGAATTCTACATTTCTTTCATCTTTTATCATGCATAATCTTTTAATATTCAATTCATTACAAAATATACTCAATAAATTCACAAATTCGACTCGCGTAAAATGTGACATATAATTGAGGTTTATGTAAATAGAATGAGTTGACTCTTCATATGCTAAACATTCTTTCTCATAAGTTATCTTTTTCTTACTCATTTCACTTCCTAGAATAAATTTCAACTCTACATAATCACTTGGTTTCCTTAGTATCTCTGCGACTCTTGGTTGGCCAGACCTCGATCCGACAGGTATACAAGGATCCCTCGTGTCTTCTTCTTCCTTCTTACTTAACTCCTCTTTATCTAATCTAGCTTTCTGTGCTCTAGTCATTACTAAACTAACTTTACTATTCAATGATTTTAATTCTTCCGAACTTATGGTCACCCTACTTAAAGCATCTGCAACGTTGTCACTGCCTTTTACGTATTCGATTTTAAAGTCGTATTCTTCCAACTGCAATCTAAATTTTAAAAGTCTAGTTGACGGATCTTTCATTCCAAATAGATAAATTAACGGTTTGTGATCGGTTTTAATGGTAAACTGCCTTCCGTATAAATATGGTCTAAAATGCTTTATACCCCAAACTATAGCCAAAAGCTCTTTCTGAATAATTGGGTAGTTCAATTCCGCTTTATTTAGAGGTCTACTACTATACGCCACTGGTTTTAAATCTTTGTTACACAAAATTGAAGAAATTGCCAAATTTGAAGCGTCACATTGTAGGATAAAGTTGTTATTTTCGGAGAAATCCGGGTATTGTAGAATGGGGGGCGAAATTAATTTATCTTTCAACCATTCGAAACTATTTTGACATTCCTGAGTCCATGAAAATATTGAATTTTTCCGACATAATTTATTTAATGGTAGAGTAATTTCGGCAAAATTCGGTATGAATTTTCTATAATAATTGCAAAACGCTACAAATCTCCTAACCTCGTCTGAATTTGTCGGTACTGGGTAATGTTGTAATACTCTAATTTTTTCTGGATCTGGTAAAACACCGTCGGCTGACACCACGTGTCCTAAATATAATAACTGTGTTTTCATAAATTCGCACTTAAGTGGGTTAAGTTTAAGGTTCATTTTTCTTAAACGTTCGAATATATCCATTAAATTTTTATTGTGAGTCTCTCTGTTCCTCCCAAATACTATTAAATCATCACAGTAAATAAAACATTTTTCGTAAGTTAACCCTGACATCGCTATCGACATCACCCTGGAGAATGCACTCGGACTAATTTTTAGACCCATGGCTAGACGTTTCATTCTGTATTGACCGGTACTCGTGGCAAAGCTAGTAATATCCCTACTCTCGGGGCTTAAATTGACTTGGTAGAATCCTTGATATAAGTCCAAATGAGTGAAATAGATACTTCCTGATAATGAGTCTAGTATATCAATTATGTTCGGTAACGGAAACTTATCATCCTGAATCGAATTATTAATTTTTCTATAGTCTATCACTAAACGCCATTTCTTTCCGCTTTCTGATTTTTTAGGCACTAACAGTATTGGACTATTCCATTCGCTTTTAGATGGTTCTATTACATCATCATCGAGCATGCGTTGTACTTGCTTATTAATTTCTTGCTTTTGCGCCTGTGGCAACCGATAAGGCTTAGTGTACACGGGTTTCGTATCAGGTTTCACCGTTATTGACTGTTCTACAACGTTTGCGGTACCTAACCTATCGCCTTCCAAGAAAAATATGTCTGAGTACTTTGCACATATTATTTGAAGTGACTTTCTATCGTTGGAATCTAAATGATTCAATTTTAATTCTGTTAATAATTTTTTAATACGATTAACATCTTTTTGAGACTCACTAAATGAACATAAATCATAGTTTTCTAAATAGTCAATGTCCTCCGACTGAATAATATTGGATTTAGAAATTTTTATAGATTTCTCATCCGTATTCATTATTTTTATTGATATTTGGCCTCTATGTGGTTTTACGATACAACCTGCCAAAAATATGTTTTCATGTAACTGCTTTGGATATATAACGCAATCTTTATATAAGTTTTTACTAATACTCAAATAATGAATTGATTCGCTACGTGATGGGATAGTTAAATACTCTTCCGATTCTACATACTTATTGATACACTTAGTTATTCTCAAGGTACATGTTTCATAATAATTTAGTTGTAATGTAAGCCTGTTCGTAGGCAAGTCTATGTTTGCATTATAAGTTCTAAGAAAGTCTAACCCGATAATGCCATCCGCTCCGCACGGTATGCTATCGAATAGGTATAACTTGTGGCAAAATATGAACCCGTTCGACTGTAATGGAACATACGCGAAGCATTTCGATTGTATTTTTCCACCTATGCCTTTTATAACTGTATTACTCTGATATTTAGTTACGTGATTTTGGATGATTTGATTATCCAAGATAGATAATGATGCACCTGTGTCTAATAAGAACTTACATTTCCGATTGCCAATAAACAAATAAATGTAATCTAACCCTTCACATACTAAAGCATAGTTAGGCTCGAAAAAATTCTGCTAAATTTATATCTTCCACCTTTTGCTCCGATTCTGTTACGTAGGCATTACCTTGACGATAACTATTATTTGAGTTACCTCTATAAAATCTCGTGTTATTCCTCGGGTATCTAGACTGATTGTAGTACCTTGTCGGTGCAGTATTAGTACGATAATTATAATGATAGTAGCCTCTTCTTACCTGTGGTGTGGGCTGATACGTGCCTCGCGAAGGGGCACTCGCGCGGCGAAAATTTCCCCGACCACGACTGTACCTGGGGTAGCGAAATGATTGATATCTGTTACCTTGTGAATACGTGTACACCGTGTCGCTGTTGGGAGATGACCCGGAGGCCAGCTCCTCGTCCTCCGCTGCGCGCACTGCATCTTTTAGCGCGCTGTAGTTTCTGGCTGATATGATAGTGCTGAGTCGTCGGTTGCGAAGGCCATCTGCGAATCTTTTTATCGCTAGCTGCTCGTTTAAAGGTCTCAATATTTCGCATGCCTTATCATTTTGATCGGCTTGCGCTATAGTCAGGTTTATAAAAAGTTCCTCTAACTTTTCACCATACCTACCGATAGACATGTTGTTTTGATTTATGTTATTAATTTGGGATAGCAAGGAATTTGCTGACTTCTTAGTTAGTAAAAATTTTTTCATGTCTGATAACAAGCTTTCTACAGTAGAATAGTCAGTATTTAATTTTAATTTTGCCGTTTTCGACAGCCTAGTTTTTAAGATAAAAGAGATCAGCAACTTCTTATTATCCCCACTTTTTAGATAGTTATTATACATCTCGATGCCATCTATTATTTTTTCTATACTTTCCTGATGCCCGTCCATCACCGGTATCAAGGCGCTTGCAGTTTTTAGATCGAAATTATCCATTTTTTCCCCTGTTACAGACTTATTATAATCTAAAATTTGACGGAAAGTTTTCTCTATATTTCTACACAAATTGTCTATAATTAATCCTGAATATTCTGGAGTTACATCTTTTTCGCTTAAATTTTTAATATACTTTTTGTAATCTTCATTTATTTGTACGGCTTCTATTATTTTCCTTACCCCTATCTCCTCAAGTCTTCGTTTTGGCCCTAGTTTTCTAAGACTAATTCTTATGTACTCTAATTCACCGTATATTCTAGTTAAATGTCTTTCCATGAATTTTGTATTACGCCTATTGTCTCATTTCATTTACACGTCACAGTTTATTTTCCACATCTAACTCCAATGTCACCTTACACTTTTACACTAGGTACACTACACCATTACACCATTACACGCTCTCTTGCCCTCTTGCAGCTTGTCCCCTTGTTGATATCCGCTCTTGCAGTCGTCTAACAAAGTCTGCACGAACTCCTTCATTGATCCAATTTGTATGGCATTTTTTGTACTTGCTTACTATCATGTAGATTATGATGACTCCTGTTATGGCCACAATGGTACCCATAGACATAGGATTTTTTCGCTACGCTCAATAGACTGACAAAGCGTGGGAGCGAGAGGTATTTAGTTAATAAACACTGCCGCGAGCGAAAAAGAGATAGCGAAACAAAAGGCCAGTGTGTCATTGTTTACGCGAGTTATAGGCCAAAGCGTCCCGGCCTTTTCCAAGTCGAGGTGAATTTTGTGTATTTAATTAATAATCTTACGATTAAAACTTAAAATCTTTGTTCTGCCACCATGGTGTCTTGTTCAGTGAATTAATGTGACGTTACAAGATGTAATAACCCGCATAAATACACGTTTCACAGGTAATTACTGAATATTTTTCTGAATTATTCATAATCATTATTTCGTCACTTGTTGTTTGAAAATGAGGCAAAATAACTATTGAAAGCTTAGATAATAGGTTTCCCTTAAGACTTTTCATCAAATTACATTGCTAAATAAAGAATTTTTGGATATTTTGTGTAAAACTTAAAAATGTTTCGTTACGATAGGGATTGACAAAGTGATGACGTCATAAGTATCGATAGTCGATAATCGTGTCTGCCGGTAGGTTTGACGTGATTGCTCATAAGCTTAGGTGTGTAGAGTACAATATTAAACACTACTTTCCTGTAAAAGAAAAGAACGAAATAAATATTTTCCTTCATTTTTGTTTTATTTGGTGTGTGTCATATGTACATGAAATATATATACAGGGTATACTGTACATACTGGTAATTCAGTACATTATGTATTTAAGTGCTTATCGGGGAGGTCATTAGCTATGACTTGAGCGCCATATATGGTTATTATTTATTTTTATTAACTTGTCACTTATATATTATATCAGAGTATTATTGTAATTAATCAAATTAAAACTACTTGCACCCTTTAAAAAAATAGTAAAAAAGTAATATGCAACAATCAACTTCTGTTTGATAGTTTAAAGTATCATGTATTAGATCAAAACCCATTAAGCGATCATAGATATCTGCTCATGAAAAGCATTATTGAAATTTATTTTCTTCTCCGATTGAAGCATGAAAACAAATTATTGAAATTTAATCGGCAAACTTTAAGACCCCACTTAAATAAGACTATATTATTTAGAGGGCAATAAATATTGAGTTAGCACGAAAGTAATGAGATCCCCAAAAAAACTCTACAAAGAACAGTGGGCAAAATTGTATGGACCCCGTCCCCAGTGGTGTAGCATCATGGGCTATGCGTAAAAAAAATAGATATTAGTCTGAATAATAAATAATTGAATGAATTAATGAGAAAACTAATGTATGAATGGACATTCTTTTTTTCTTAATTATTTGTATGTATTAAAGGGATTATTAAAAGAGTTAAGTGTGAAGACTGTGTAGGTACATAGTTTATTATCGGACCCAACAGCTCTATGTAATAATTCGTTAATTATTAAGAGAGACTATTCGAAAACACACAATAAGTATTTGATATATCCAGCTAATGATGTTGCATTGTGTTGTAACGCTGAAAAACTTTTTAGAGAAAACATGGTCATCTCATCAATAAATAATTTGTACCTAGCTGTAGCTTTGTTGCTATTTGTGTATTTAATTTTTTTAAATTAAAAGATAGTTATATTTTACTTCGTTAAACTAACTCATTAGAGTCCTATGATTTCACCAGTAAGACTATCGATAATACTATGCTAGAGTCAAGACAACACTATTTCACGCACACATTTACATTTCATTTTTTGTAACACCGTAATCTGTCACTGTTGGTCTTGTACATTCTAAGTCTATGATGGTACCAACCAGGATATTGTTCACATACATCGGATGCTGAATTTGCGGGTCTCCGTTCTGCGATATGATTTCATTTGTTTCGCAGACGCATTTTGAGCACTCTTTACCCATTTTGCACTTTTATTTATGTATTGCACGTCGCGATGTTTGAGGTGTTACTGCGTGACCTTAGCTCGCTGCTAGCGCATACTGAACGTCGCGCGCGCTGGCAGGGTCGCCATGCAATGACGTGGGTTCTAAGGCGTCTGATAAATGATACACGTGCGTACTAATCAAAGGTTCCTTTAATTCTGAACTTAGCATCTAGCCCCACTACACTGGTCCGTAGCCATTGGAACCTCCTCTGCCCCTCGTGGCGCTTCCGCTTGCTGGGGTGGGGGAGGAGGCCTGTTGCCGCTCTCTCCTCCCTTCTTCCCTTTGGGCGGGGGCACGCAGGCCCTGCCACCCGCCCGGTGTTCTGACGGCCGCCCGGCCGCCGCACAGACTGCGCAGCGCAGCGCCGCGGTGCAACCGCGGGCCTTGTGGCCTGGTTGACCACAGCGGTAGCACCATCCGCTGCGGTCAACCCCCTCCGCGCATTGAGTGCCCATGTGCCCGGGTGCTAGGCACCTGTAGCACATCAAGGGGCGGGCCTCCAGCAACTCGACCCGGGCGGACACCCACCCCACCGTCAGGCGCCCTCCTGCCGCGATCTTTTTGGCGGCAGGGACGGGGCAGCGCACCAGAACCGCGCCCAGCCCGTCGCGTCTAACCCCCACCTCGCCGGCTCGCACCTGCTCCGCGGGGCACTCTCCGGCCCTGGCGATCGCCGCCGCCACCTCCGCACTGGTGACGGAGTCGTCCAAGCCCGACAACCGCAAGTCAGCCGACTTTACGGGTCGTGTGACTCGGACGACCTCGTCACCCAAGACCTCCCGGAGCCTAGTGGCCAGGGAGTCCGCCTTCTCCGCGCTGTCGGCTCCGGCACCGGGGATCTCGAAAATACGGCCTCCAGTTGCCGCTCTTCGAAATCGGACCCCTTGGTCGCCCAAGACTGCCGGGTCGATCCTCGCCTTCGCGGCGGCGATCACCTTCTCGTAGGTGGCGCCTTTTTCCGCAGCGGCCGGCAGCAGTGTTATAACTACCGCCGACGACTGAGGAGTGCGGAGCTTAGGGGGCTTGCGGGCTCGGGCGCGACCCTTCGCCTCTGGACGCCCCCCAGAGCCGACCCTCGTCCATTCCGCCGACGGCTGCTGCGACTGCTCCTGCCGTCGCTCTTCCGGGCCAGGTGTCTGACCGCCCTGCCCTCCACTCCTCTTCTTCCCTCCCTTCTTCCTCCTCTTGTTCTTTTTCTTTCCCTTTTTCTCCTTCCTCGCCTCCCTCGTATCGGAGGGTAGGGAAGAAGAGGAAGGGAGCGGGTCTTCCGTCTCCGGCCGAGTCCTGGGCGGCCTCGGCCCCGCTGGGCCCTGAGGCGTGCCGGGTCCTGCGGGTCCGCTAGGCGGCCCACGGGCCGGCGCCGTTCTCGGCGGGGGTGCCCCCGCTCCCGTCGCTCCGGAGGGTCCCGGAGCCGGCATCGACGCCACGCCCGCGTACGTGGGCCCGCTTCTCCGCCTATCGGAGGCCAGAGGCGGCCTCGTGTTCCGCTCCGGGAGGAGTCTGTCCTCGAGAGCGGCCAGGCGGGCGTTCAGCATCCCGCCGACCTGCATCATCACTGTGCGACAGATCTCCTCCACGGAGGGCGCGGCAGGGGTGGCCCCCGGACGTCCACTCCTGTCCTTCTCCTTATGAGGAGGAGGCCGCGACACAGAGGGCGCCTCCTCCGTCCTGCCCGGGGGAGATGGGGCGGGAGCCTGCTTCCTCGCCCTCTCCATGTCCTCCCTCATTTTGGCCATCTCCTTGCGGAGACTGGCCATCTCGGCCTGCAGACGGGCATTGTCCGCCTGCAGCTGCCGTGTCTCCTCCGACACAGTGCGCGACGCCAGAACAGCAACGACCTCCTTAATGGAGGTCGCTGCGTCCTTTAGGTCGCGCACAAATGTGCCCTTCAGGTTGGAGGACTTGGTCGCTACCTTTGCTATGAGGTCCAAGTCCTCCAGTACGTGCTCCTGGAGCCGGGCAGCGGTCTGCTCGTCTACCCGCCTCACAGGCTCGCGCGCCTCGCGCCTGAAGCGCGCCACGGCGGCCTCCTTCATGAGAGCCGTCTCCGCCTTTTCTCTGGCCTGGGCTCTCGCCTCCGCCGTCCTCTCCAGGGCAAGAGTGTCCCGAGCTTTGCCCAGGCCAACGTAACGCCCATGAATGGGCGGACGCCCTCGTCCGCGCCTGACGGCTGGCGTCCCCGGCCTCCCCTCGTCGGAGGAGACGTCGTCTCCCTCGCTGAGGCGAGGCCGTTTTACCCCCGGCAAACACTGCACTGCCGTTGACGACGCAGAACCCGACCTGGGCCTGCTGTCTGCGGATACGAGGCTGCAGTCGGACTCCGACATATCCGCTACCTCCGTATCCCCTCCCGTCTCCTTCCAAAACCTCCCTGAGGTTCTCTTCCCCTCCTCGCTCCTCTTCTCCTCCACCGTTTGGTTTGGGTTTAAATTATTTTCCATTTTGAATCCCACGAGTATGGGGGAAATAAAACGTCCGCCCGGGTGGTGCCCCCTGCACCCGAGTAAGCCTACATAAGTCAGGGTTTCGGCCGGTTCCCTGACTGGGGTGCGCTAACGACTGATGCCCTGTGAGGTCAGGGCGAATCCTTCAGCCATTCATCCTCTCGCCGCGCACAGAGCTTAGGATTAGGATCATTTTTTATAGAGGTTTGTTCCTCGTGATCCAGGCGACCAAGCCAAGACCCTCGGTCCCAGTGTCTGTCGTGAAACATGACCACGTCCGACACTCCTAAGGGGTTCCGAGTTGGTGGCGAGGACTGCGCGAGACTAGTTCTCACGCAGCCCGCTCGGAGGCAGGGTGAGTGCGCACCGAGCTCGCCCGAGGATACCCTCCCCTCCAGAGGATCCTCCCTCCTCCCGAGCGTTCCCACGCTCCCCTCCTGAGCGTTCCCCCGCTCCCCCCTCCCGAGCGTTCCCCCGCTCCCTTGGGCGTACTCGCCCCCCCACCCCACGGAGTTCCTCCACTGTGCCCTCTGCTAATCAGAGGGACACGCGGAGAACCTCTTCCCCCCCCCGCCAGGTTATTAGCCATGGCTAACAATATCCCATATAGAGAAATTATTAACGCTAAGCTATAATGACATATTTTTAGAGCATAAGAGGTGAAAAAGATATTTTGTCAAGAGTGGGCTCGTAAAATAAAATATTATGTAAATTTTCAATTACGGTGACAAAGGCCCGCTAACAAGCGACGGTGAGCGTTTGTTTTAAATTCAACGCTCATCAGTTTCGGGGGCCGTTGGTATTAAAACTGGAAAATTTATGCACTAATAACTCTTGACTCACTGAATTTATCTTTTGTACTTTCTTCTTACAACACTTTCGTCTCACCATATTTTATTTTACATTTACACTTTAAATAGAGTTATACTGACTAAATGACTGAAGCTTGAAAAGATCTCGCGATAAGGCAGCCTTTACACCCTAGTAAGTTGTAAATCGTAGGGGGTCGGCAGACCCCTACGCGGTGGATGGACGACATCAAGCAAGTCTTAGGGTTAGAGAGCCACTGGATCCAGGCGGCGCAAGATCGCTAGGCTTCTGGAGGACCTTACAGGAGAGGAGACCTAAGTCCAGCAGTGGACGACGACGACGAAGTTGTAAATATTTGTCATGATTTCTTTCATCTGTTTGTGTGTAGTGAAGAGTTTTCTATTTAATTACCTACAAGTGACTCGGTATTAAATACAACTTATACAATAAAATAAATTTAAAACAAATCCTTATATGCCTACTAACAAAAAATAAAAACCCTAATAAAAAAGAACACCCCTGGTTGCCCCTGGGGCAAACGTCCCAAACCCATCAAGCTTGCACCATTGCCACGCTGAATGGTGATGCATAACCTTTGAACCAGGTAGGAACCAGAGCGTGGGTCGCAGCCCCTTTCCCTCAAACGACGACCGATCTCTTTTTTATATTTTTGATATTTATTTCTTTACTATTGTTGAATATTTTTTAAATTATTTTTGCTGGACATTTATTAAGTTTTTTTTAATGTATTACTAGCTGACGCCCGCGACTTCGTACGCGTGGATCGAGGTTTTGTGGTTCCCGCGGGAACTCTTTAATTTTCCGGGATAAAAAGTAGCCTATGTGTTATTCCAGACTATAATCTATCTCTGTGCCAAATTTCATCCAGATCCGTTCAGCCGTTGGGGCGTGATTGAGTAACAAACATCCATCCATACATCCATACATCCATACCGACATCCATACATCCAAACTTTCGCATTTATAATATTAGTAAGATGAATTTATTTTATGTATTTAATGTAATAATTTTGTATAAGTGTACAACTTGTACCTATTTTGAATAAAATCTATGACTTTGACTTTATAAAATCTTATAAAATAATGTACTTAATTTAATATTTTTTTAATATATTGCATAGTTTTAATTTAATCTTTATGTTACTTATACAATTCTCTTCTATTAGATACATTATTTAGAGTTCTTGGCTCAAGTACTTAATGAAGATAAATCAATAGCACTGACTTGCGACGGTAGCGGCGTAGTACAAAATTCATGAGGCCTAGGAGAGTCGTTCACCAGACGATCAATATTCATTACAAATTACATAGTGTCGAGAAAGGAGATTCGGCTCTAAACTCTACTAAGAATAGCTGAACAAGAACACAACTTAGGCGCAACACCCACAGGCGTTGCGTAGTAGATCTCTTCTAAGCTTTACAGCTATCATTCGGTTGTAATGAAAATCCTCAAAATGCGCATGATCTATAGGTACTCATATTATAAATGCGAAAGTTTGGATGGATGGATGTTTTTACTCAATCACGCCAGAACGGCTGAAAGGATCTGACTGAAATCTGGCACAGAGATAGATTATAGTCTGGAATAGCACAAAGGCTACTTTTTATCCCGGAAAATTAAAGAATTCCCACGGGAACCAAAAAATCTTAATCCACGCAGACGAAGTCGCGGGCATCAGTTAGTTTTAAATAAGAAATTGAGCAATGCTTAAACTCTTATGTCATTAAAAATTCCACAATTCCTAAAAGAAAACTTATCAAAGAAAGCTCAAATTAAAATATAACGATCCATATTTTCCGCATCCGCAAAGTTAGCGGCGAAAGGAAATGGAAAGCGCAGTGCATCCGGAAGTTAAAGAAACATTCACTTCTTAGAGCCTTCATTTTACTTCCTGTTTTTAATAACTTGGTCTTTTGCTAAGCAAGCAAGTTCTCTCATCGTTTGTCACATACTTATAGAGATTGTACTACTTGACGATCGCAGTGGTGAGCGCTGTTATAAGTGGGAGGTTCTGGGTTCGAAACTGGCAGGGTCAATTCGGTAATTTATAAGTTCTGAATTTTCTCTCATCAGCCTACCAACGTACCGGAAAAAACGTGCCGCCAATCGATTAGGTATATAGCGTTCCGGTGCGATGTCGTGTAGAAACCGATTGGGTTTAATATAACTGTCAGGTTATAAAAGGTTAGCTCGCTACCATCTTGGACTGCATCATCACTTACCATCAGGTGAGATTGCTGTCAAAGGCTAACTTGTAGTGGCGTAAAAAAAGTCTCCTTGCATTTATATAATGAGAACTTTTATAACAATAACAGTGTGAATAGCCTCTAAAAGGTTAGGTCGATACCTCTGAAGGTGCTCATAGAAAAATCATGTGATCTAAAAACTATAGAGGTTTTATGCTTTACGACGGGAACGACACGATCACGACAATTAAACCCAAATAAATAATATTATAAAAACTTTAACACAAATGCTCATCGAAATATCAGTTATTAGGGCTATGCTTCCAGTATCCATACGCGATACTCGAAGTAATGAGGAGATCCGTCGAAGACCCAGAGGCACCGACATAGCTCGACCAGAAGCTGAAGTGGCAATGTGTGGGACATACTATAGTTCGGAGAATGGATAAACGTTGGGGTCCCAAGATGCTTGGAATGGCGACCCCGTAGCGTTGGCAGGCCAGCCAGTAGGTAGACGCACGACCTTAAGCAAGTCGCAGGAAGCCGCGGAATCCAGGCGATGCAATACCGTGGCATGTGGAGGTCCCTAAAAGAGCCCTATCTCCAGCAATGGACGGCTTTCGGTTCACGACGACGACACCGAATATATCATCTACTACCTACCCAATTCCAAACATATCAAAAATACCCTGTAGAATAATATGACAGTTGAAGATGTCGTATCGTTACCGCCTATGAAAATGGCTTATTTTGTCAAGTAATTTTTCATACGATCTACCCTGCAAATATACAGGTTGGCCGACAATTTTACTATACTCGGCCATTAAGAACCTTAAGCTTTGGTGTTAGGGTTTATTTCAGTTTAATTAGAGATCACGTTAAGATGGCCGTGGGCATAGGTGATCAATGTTTGAGAAGCTCTCACTTATGGGTTCTATGAAGATTGACAGTGTTAAGGGGGATATAGACTTTATACCAAACTTGGTGTATAGTTTTTGTGCTCTAATCAATTCTTCCCTACGTAGAGTGTGTACCCAATTAGTAAGTTTATATATGAGTTACGTAGCTTTGTAAGCTTGCGGTTACTTAAGTACCTATACTTTACCAATATAGATAGCCTAGTGTAGTGGTATAGATGCCCGGCTTCCTATTCGGGAGATCGGGGGTTTGATCTAATCACACACATCTAACTTTACGGAGGCATTTAAAAAAGTTAAATATCACTTGCTATACGGCGAAGCAGGCATTCGCCCGAGAGTTCTTCATAATGTTCTGAAAGGTCTGACTTCGCCAATCTACCCTTGGCCAGCGTGGTGGACTTTGACGCTAGCCCACCATTACATACGGTTCTCACTACGCTGGCCAAGTGCGAATAATATTAATCATCATTCTTACCCATCGCCGGCCCCCTGCTGGGCACGAGTTTCCTCTCTGAATAAGAAGGGTTTGGTTTGGTTGGATTTAATAAGATTTTTGTACAAAAAAAATTCATACCAAATTTTATTGAAATCGGAATCGTGTAAAGCGGCCTTAACACTACGTGCTGCATATAGGCACTTAGGATTTTCCAATGAAGAGACTCGGACGCTATCGCGTAAACCCTCATAAGATCGTCTATCAGAAGTAGAATATCTCGTCAATGTTGAATAGGCAGTTTTTTTTATCCACTACAAGCTAGCCCTTGACTGCAGTCTCACCTGATGGTAAGTGATGATGCAGTCTAAGATGGTAGCGGGCTAACCTGTTAGGGGCATGGCAGTTCTATTAAACCCTTACCCCTTCGGTTTCTACACGGCATCATACCGGAACGCTAAATCGCTTGGCGGCACGTCTTTACCGGTAGGGTGGTAACTAGCCACGGCCGAAGCCTCCCACCAGGCCAGACCAGAGAAAATTCAGAAATTATAAATTCCTAAATTGACCCTGCTGGGGATCGAACCCGGGACCTCCGCACGTTAAGGCAACAGCGCTACACACTGCGCCACGGGGGTCGTAGTTCTTATTGAACACAGTGTAAGACAAGTTATAATAGATTGTCAATTCCTTTACTCTCATAGCCCGGTGGGATGGAAATCCGATAAGACTGGAGAGAGATCAGGCGCAGGACCAGCTTTACGTGCTCTCCGAGGCACGGGGTGAAACGCCAACTTCCTAACTCCGGATTAGAACTGAGAATTTCTTGTCAGAAAAGTCCAAAAGGCAAGACCCGAGATTCGAACCCGGGAATCTCGTCAGCCGCAGTCGAACATGTTAATCACCAGACCAACGAGACAGTCACTGTATTCTATAGTAACTCGAAAACATTGGCCACGGTTGAGTCAGTGTTCTTATCAACGTAAGTTTAAAGTCGATTCTTTATACAGCTCATGGACGTATAGGAATTAGGAATTCATTGATCCGAGACAGCTACGAAGGCAATTCCGAGCAAGTAAGAGAAAGCCAATTTATTATGAATCCATTTCTCCGAAGGTCCGCAAGCACGAAGCTGCTCCACATTATTTTCTTATGAACAAGGTATTGCTAGAACTTTACGAGTTAAGTTGAGAGTTATAATGCGCCTGCCACGCTTCTCTGAATCACGACAATAAATAGTATTCTGAGCTATTCTCAAGGGCACTGCTTTAAGGAAGCAGTTACACTAGCAGCAGTTAGTCCTTAAAATATAGCTTTATTAAAATTATTCTCAAGCTAAAATAATGTGACTACTGCTGCTGATTTTTTGTAATACACTACAAGTTAGCCCTTGCCTGTAATCTCGCCTGATGGTAAGTGATGATGATGATAGTAGTGGGCTAACCTGTAAGAGGCATGGCAGTTAAACTAAACCCATACCCCTAGTCGGTTTCTACACGGCATCGTACCGGAACGCTAAATCGCTTAGCGGCACGTCTTTGCCGGTAGGGTGGTAACTTGCCACGGCTAAAGCCTCCCACCAGGCCAGACCAGGGAAAACTCAGAAATTATAAATTCCCAAATTGATCTTGCCGGGGATTGAACCCGGGGCCTCCGCAATATAAGACAACAGTGCTCAACACTGCGCCATAGATGACGTTATTTCTATACATATTTCCGTATATTTTTTTATTCCACAACTTGCTGTCATTTTTCTTTGATGCTAATGTAATTTAACTCTCGGTTATACGATAAATCGAATTTGCAATGTAAAAACTTATACTAAGCGTACTGGTAAACCTATTTCCGTTCAAAGTGTCCGGTTTTCGATCGAAACGTGTTACGAATTTATAACTTCAGACCGGGGGTATAAAATTAGTCGAGAATCGAGACCACTCCAGGCTAAATAATGGATCTAAATATATTTCAGCTCGTCCTCAAATAAATAAGCTTTCTAAGGTAACAGACTATTACTAACTAGCTAATACCTGCGAATTCGTCCGTCGTGTTGTTAGCTGACTTATCAAACAAGAGACAAAGTACCTAGCGTGACAGTGATTGAAGCTAGGGTATAGACATCGTTACTATTTTTTTTTACTTTTGTAGTATTTATTTTCATTATTATTTAGTTTCAATCTATTTTGTGGCTGCGCGTGGACAACTCACACCTTTTGCTTTTATACCTTGCTGATGCCCACGACTTCGTCCGCGTGGATTGAGGTTTTTCGAAATTTGGCACAGAGATAGATTATAGTCTGGAATAACAGATAGGCTACTTTTTATCCCAGAAAACTAAGGAGTTCCCGCGGGAACCAAAAATCCTCAGTCCGCCAATAGTCGCGGGCACCAGCTAGTTTCTAATATTTTTTTATCTAGTTTTATGTTTTATTTTATTTTTGTAATTTTGTAATCTTATTTGAGTTAATTGCAATTTTATATGACATTCGTAAGAGCTTTATACAAGCCAAAATCGAAATAAATTAATTAATATGAATATAAATATGAATATTTACTTACTAAATAAATACTTATTCTAAATCTATTCTACGAGTATCTTTACTTCTATACTAATATTATAAATGCGAAAGTTTGGATGAATGTATAGATGGATGGATGTTTGTTACTCAATCACGCTAGGAACAGACCTGGAAGAAATTTGGCACAGAGACGTTTGGCACAGATAGTCTGAAATAACAAACAGGTTACTTTTATCCCGGAAAATTAAAGAGAACCGAACAACCTCAATCCACGCAGACGAAGTCGCGGGCATAAGCTAGTATGCTATATTATATTCTATGTTAAATATTCTATAGTCAGCTATAAAGTTGTGAAGTTGAGAGCACCAGCCCACGTGTCGTAATATTTCCTCTGAAAGCCTATTTCCGTATTTCCGGTGCATCCGACATGAGCGAACGTACATCGAGTTTGCAACTTTGGAAATAACTAACGATGGACTGATTAATCGAGTATCGACTCTAAAGGTTATTTTATTGGATAAACTAGCTAATTTAGCATCAGCTGATGCAGGCAACTTCGTCCGCGTGGATTGAGGTTTTTTTGATTCCCGCAGGAAGTCGAAGAAAAAGTTATAAAAATCTTTATTTCAGGGGGGCAAAACATATTTTACTTCGCATTCGCTTCTATGAGCGAATGCGAAGTAAAATATTTTTTATAGCGTTACATAAGGTTGCGGTATATAATTTTGAAGATATTAAGGAATACAGTCCAATAATTTTTTTTAAATTTTCCCCTAAAATTGACGAAATGGGGGACTTTCAAAGTGATTTTTTTTGAATTTGAATTATATCCTGTACTTGAAAAACAAATACTAAAATTAGATAAATATTATAAGGAAATTATTTAATTTTTAATGAGCTTCAGTATTTTTAACAGAACTTCAAAATGATGTCAATAGTTGGCGCCGCGAGGTCTTAGTTCGGGGCGAACCACTAGTAATATTAGATTAGAATTATAGATAGCAGATGCTTTGGCCACGCGGATTCAGGTTTATCAAAACGCAGTGGGACTTTCTTCAGGGATTTTCGGGGATAGAAAGCCTCTCGTCATTATCTAAATCAATGCTAAAACTCACAAAGAAATTCTTAGAAATTTTTAGCATGTCATTAGACATTCCCTGATAGTAATATGTAGTTAGTACTTTGCCTTGCTCAAGATATATAGGCGCAAAATCAAAGCACATAAACGCGTAGCGTTTGTATTTGGGAGTATACTTTGGGTTTAAATTTCAAATAGCCTGACTTTCTATAATATATCTCTATGCTGACTTTATAATATTACTAGCGACCCGCCCTGGCTTCGCACGGGTGCAATGCTACTATACGGATACTAAATATAGGTACTACAGAATTTCTTCATTTAAATTACATGCTGTAAAGGGCCATATTGATCTATATTAAATACACAATGTATTTAAGGTACATAATTGGATAAAGATTAATGCTGTATTGCTTAAATTCGCTTCGTAAATAAGCCATTATTTCTCTTAAAAAGTCAAGGATAAAAAATGGTTATTGTGGATTATCCCTAAGAGATAGATATATATATACTATCGCGGCCTTTTTTACACCTTTTAAGGTGTACAATACTGTAGTACATTATTTTGATCTATCTCGTAGGGTTCAGCCAGTGTTTGCAATGTAAGCGCAAAAAAACGTGTTAATTTACGAGATGATATTAGAAACCTCTAAAATTATCAGTGTTTCTCTACTATATTATGCATGTATTATACATATAAAACTTCCTCTTGACTCATCACTCACTCTATCTATTTGAAAAAACGGCATCAAAATCCATTGCGTAGATTTAAAGATCTAAGCATACATAGGGTCCGACAGCGGGAAGCGACTTTGTTTTATACTATGTAGTGATAGTTTTTTTTTAATCGACTACAAGCTAGCCCTTGACTACGATCTCACCTGATGGTAAGTGATGATGCAGTCTAAGATGGTAGCGGGCTAACCTGTTAGGGGCATGGCAGTTATATTAAACCCATACTCCTTCGGTTTCTACACGGCATCGTACCGGAACGCTAAATCGTTTGGCGGCACGTCTTTGCCGGTAGGGTGGTAACTAGCCACGGCCGAAGCCTCCCGCCAGGCCAGACCAGGGAAAATTCAGAAATTATAAATTCCCAAATTGACCCTGCCGGGGATCGAACCCAGGACCTCCGCACGTTAAGGCAACAGCGTTACACACTGCGCCACGGAGGTCGTCAAAGTGATGAAGTGATAGTGAAGCATGTATACTAGATGAATGCCTGCGACTTTGTTCACGTAAATTTATTTAAAAAATTCTAGAGAAAAATTCTAGTTAAATAAACGCTAACTCTGGGCTGGCACTGAGAATTTCTTAACTAAATTACCCAATACTTAACCATTTCTAAGCTTGCCCGAGAATCCAACCCAGGATCCCGTGATCGGCAGTCGACCATGATAACCGCTAGACCAACGAGGCCTAAACTTACCTTCTAACAACTTCAAGCTCTCCTAATTAATAACGATAACCTGAATAAATTCCATTTATAAGCGAAATACTTCAGACAAAAGTCTAAAATTACATGGTTGACCCCGTCGACCTTTTAAGTTAATCCCCTAATTAGGGAGTAATAAGAGGCTTGGAAAACTCGACTTTTGGAGTGTTTGAATACTTAGTTATATATTATCTAGAGTTCTCTTTCATTAAGTGAAACTTAAGTTTATTTCCAGTAGAGTGGTACCACGGCCGAAGCCTCAAACCAGAGGTGCAATCATGTAAGGATTGCCGATCTAAACGTTAAAGTTCGGCTTCAAAGTAAAATAAACCATAAAAGCATTGAATTAGAGCTCAATTTCGTGTATCCATTCTCATACGTTTAGGGTATCGTACATACCTAAACGTACCTCAGATCAGACAAGAGAAATTATAAATTCAGAATACAGAAATTTTGTAAGAATTTTCGTAATCGGTTGACAAACGAATAATTCGACCTATTTAAGGAGTTCATATATGCCTGCACGTCGAAAAGCATGTATGAACTCCTCAAACAGTTCGAGTTTAATACGTTTTAAGCTGTCAAAAGATTACAATTTTCTTAGAATATTGGGTCTAATGGAATGGCCGGGGATCAAACCCAGGACCTCCCACTGTACAACTTGTCTCCTGACTGCAATCTCACCTGATGGTAAGTGATGATGCAGTTTTAGGATGGTAGCGGGCTAATCTGTTAGGGGGCATGACAGCAGTGGCGTGCATAGGTTTTGAAGCTAGGGTAGGGATTGGTTAATCAGAATACTTAGCTATTTACTAGCTGTTTTGATGAAAAACGAGCATTCACGTATTTCCATATGAGTAAGCAATGCATTTATGCCTCTATGAACTGCACGCCACTGCATGACAGTTATATTAAACTCATACCCCTATTCGGTTTCTACACGGCATCGTACCGGAACGCTAAATCGCTTGACGGCACGTATTTGCCGGTAAGGTGGTAACTAGCCACAGCCGAAGCCTCCCGCCAGGCAAGACCAGGGAAATTTCAGTAATTATAAATTCCCAATTTGACCCTGCGGGGATCGAACCCGGAACCTCCGCACGTTAAGACAACAGCGTTCAACACTGCGCCACAGAGGTCGCCAATGAAGTAATTACACAGTAGGTATGAAATAGGTAAGGGCTTACGCCCAGGTAAAATAGGAATCCATTTTTGACCCACTATATGGGGCAGTTGACATCGGGGACATTCGGCACACGTATCGTGCACAGATAATGTCATTCATATTCCACAACCCTGCGAATAGGGGAAATTGGCGTTGACATCTGAAATATCTTTATCGTAAAAAGCTTTTTCTGACTGCAAAGTAGAAATACATAACAATATTATAGAAACTTATACATACTAAGTTAGGTGACGCCTGTGATTTCGGTCGCATGGATTGAGTAAGCATTGTTGATTCCCGCAGGACTCTTTAATCCGGGATTTAATCCGTTCATTGTCATCATCATCATCAGGCCCGCTGAGTATGCGTCTCTTCTCATAATGAGAAGAATTTTGGCCACAGTCCACCACACTGGCCAAGGGCAGATTGGTAGACTTCACACTCCTTTGAGAACACTATGGAAAACTCTCAAGCAATGCTGACTTTCTCTTAAAGGTCTAGCCTACATGCAGATGCACGACGCGGCGCGGCACCTAAAGACAAATATTCGTTGTATATGTTTTTATGGAGCCGGATTCACGGTTTTTAAAAGCAGTGTATCCATCAAACGGTGACATAATGTAGGTATGCTTGTAAAAATAATATGCTGTTTTCAAGACCTTTGAGCAGCCATTGACGCATCTCAAAACACAATTTTAAAGATTATATTTCCCTGTGTTTTCAGAACTTTAATTATTTATATAAAATTAACTAAACTTGTTTACCTACTCGGACGCCATTTTCTTGTTTATAGTTGTTCTGGAGTCTCAATGGAATTTGTGGAGTTATTTAATTATCGCTTAGTTGGAAACTTACCTAAGTGCACGGTCTTCGAGCCTCGCTGTGGTGCTTTTCCATTAAATTAGTGTGCCAAAGTTTTGTTTATGGAGCACTTTAAACAGCTGGATCTTTGCTTTTGTTATTCCACTACAAGCCCTTGACTGCGATCTCACCTGGTAGTAAGTGATGATGCAGACTAAGGTGGTTGCGGGCTAATCTGATATGCGTACGGCAGTTATATTAAAGCCGTACACCTCAATCGTTTGGCGATACGTCTTTGCCAGTACGGTGTTTTTAACTACAGCCACGGCCGAAGAAGCTACCAGAAAAAACAAGAGATAATACAGAAATTATATATTCCCAAATTGACCCTTTCAATTGAATCGAACCCGGGATATCCCATATAATAAGACAACCTCACCACTGCGCCAGGGAGGAAGTCAAGCTTTACAACGATAAAATCTATGCTTTATACTTATCGGATGCAAGTTATATTGTATGCTAAGCTAGTCAAATGAGAATTTTAATTGTTGCTTCATTGATGTAGACTTTTAGTACCTATATTTCAATGGCTAGCTTAGATTAATTAATGCCCTCTTTGAGTAGATCTTTCACATATCTTTAGTGATTCATATTATTATCACCAGAATAAATCTTTCGTTGAATCCGTTAACAGTCGCAATTTAATTTTTATTCGCTCGATTAATAATTTCCCTGTTTTTATTTAAGTTTTAAACGACCCACTTAAGCTATAAAGCACGGAAATTCCCGAAGCAACGTGTAGCGTGTCGGAAAGGTATTCAAGCCCAAAATAGCCACTTAAGTAAATTACGTACTTACACCCACGAACAGTGGCGACTGGCGATCAACTGGCGATGGATCGGAAAATTATTTCAGACCTTTGTGACATCCATACTTTAATATTATAAATGCGAAAGTGTGTCTGTCTGTCTGCTACGCTTTCACTGCCCATCTGTTCAACCGATGCTGATGAAATTTGAAAAAAGGTGGAGCGCGCTAGCCTAGAAGATGACTATTCACTCTTGATTTGAAGATACCAATATTATAAGCGGATGGAAAAACGGAAGCCGGAAGGGCGTTCCATATCCTAACGGTTCGAATTAGAAACGAGAAAGCAAATCGCTTCGTACGCATCTGTGGGATCCCAATTAATTCCTCTTTTCAAATTCCAAAATTATAGTGAGTACCTAAGGATATTTTAGCCACAAGGTTTAGTTTCAGACTCTCTCACCTTTATCCAAAATTACTACCCTGTAGGTATAAAATTATAACATAGTACTCCGTACCGCAGTCAGGTAAAAAAGGTACCGTAATGAGACGCGAATAAACTTTGATGAGGTCTATTTTTATAAATAATCACGCTGTTTCTGTACGAGGGCCTCGTAACGCATCTCAGTGGGGTGGAAAATTGTTTCGGAGGCCTTAGCGATACGCAGATATGGCACGTTGTATTTGGAGGAAAATAAAGATAAACAACGTGAAATTTTATATGAACCCTCTTTCCTTTTTTAGAGTAAAACTTCTTGCGGGCCTCAGATTAAGAAACTAGGTGTACCTTGAATTTTGGTCGTGAGCCTTGGATCATTTTGTTTTGAAAAAATACGAAAAACTAGATGATGCCCGTGTCTTCGTCCGCATGTATAAAGGTATTTTTATTCCCTCGGGAACCCTTTTTTAATTTTCCGGAATAAAAAGTAGACAATGTTCTTCCCTGAAATACAATCTGCGACTGTACCAAATTTCATCAAAATCTATTAAACAGATAGACCGTGAAAGAGTAGCAGACAGAGAGACGGACTTTCACATTTATAATATTAAGTATGGATAATATGGATTGTGACTTTCTTACACGTTAACCAAGATATCCGTCGTCTTAGTCGACGGATATCTTGGTTAATTCTTAAATATCATAGGCTATATCGATTATAGTCACAAGGGTGAAGGAAATTTTTCATCTCTCACCCTTGTGATTATAATCAAGCGATCCCCTGGTGTCTTTATAAATTGGGAAGACCTTTTTCCCGGCAAATTTTGAAGAAGCTTAAGATTGTGTTTGTACTAAATAATTTTAATCATAAAATTATTATTATCTCAATGGAAAGTATTTCCTTTTCTTCAATAATACTTGTCGGTATTATTCGAGCTTAATATTTGTGTCAAAATGTTTCGTAAAGCCGGATTAAGTTAATACCGCTGAAAGTCAAGATTTTCCGGATTCCCGTCCAACAATTATATTGTCAGATTTTAAGATTAGTCGACTCAATCCGTGCTAATAAATCGAATCATAAGGCAACTATATTAACGTCTGCGTGGACTTAGGTTTTCGTGGATTTAGGAATACCAGTGGCAATTCTTTGATTTCCTGGGATGTTAAGTTAACAGTCTACGACAGTAGAGACTCTTGAAAGACTAGATGAAATGCGAAACGTCTTTTTATGTCTGTGCATGAAAAACACGCGTTTCGTCGGAAATAAATACAGCCAGTGAAAAAAAATGTGTGACAGGTCCGACGCACGACTGGAGTTTATTCATTACGAACGAAAAATGTTACCATGGAAACATAAACAAGTGTTACCATTTAAACGTAGTAAATAACGTAACGGAGAAAATTTGATTTTAGTCCCCATACATTTTCATACCCCGGGCTTAAAAATGAAAATCGATTCTTATGGAGGTAAACTCCAAAAATAGATCGCACTTCAGTTTTACGTGTTTGAGAGTATGATAAGTAAAAATTATATCATCTCAATTATTAAAATGTTCGATTAGAACGTTTACGTTCAAATTAAGAATAAATAAATAATATAATAACAATATTATGTAGGCATACCATTCTTTCTATGCAAATAATAACCAACCCTACGCGAAATAATATTGTATTCGTATATTGTATTGTAACGGAATATTTGTTCTCGAATAAATACGTATGGAATATCAGAAAATTTTTGGATTGCAGAGGACATACCCACTCGCTTCTACAAGAAATAAAAATTTAATAAGAGTCCCAAACAAAGGCGTGCCATAACAAAAGCCAACCTGCTTTACAGAGAGTTCCATGAGAGAAAAGATTGGATTTACAACAAACATAAGACAAGACATTGCATAAACTTAAGAATTCAGAATGGAAGTAATTCTTAAAATTCATTTCACTCATTAAATATCTTAATAATTCTAAAATGAATAATTTAGTAACTTAGAAGATGACTTCCCCGCCCGCGACTTCGTCCGCGTGGATAAAGATTTTTGTTTCCCGCGAGAATTTCATTTAAATTTTCCGGGATTAAATGTAGCCTATGTCCTTCCCCGCGATACATCTCTGTGCCAAATTTCGTCCAGATCTGTGCCAAAGTTCAGCCGTTGGGGCGTGATTGAATAATAAACATCCATCCATACATCCATACATCCATACCGACATCCATACATCCAAACTTTCGCATTTACAATATTAGTAACATAAGATAAGAAGATGCCCGCGACTTTGTCCGCGTGGATTAAGTTTTTAGATTCCCACGGGAACTCCTTAATTTTCCGGGATAAAATATAGCCTTCCTTCCCCGGGATTCAAACTATCCCTATGCCAAATTTCATCAAAATCGGTTGAGCAGATGGGCCGTGAAAGCGTAGCAGACAGAGAGATAGACAGACAGACAGACAGACAGACAGACAGACAGACAGACAGACAGACGGACAGACAGACAGACACACTTTCGCAATTATAATATTAAGTATGGATTAAATAAACTATGGATTCGAAAATTACGGACTTCCTTAATAACTTTCATGCTTTTGTCGGTGAGTCCGTACCTACCTACCTACATGCAGAGGCAGCGCGACCTTATGGTCCTTATTTTTTCCAACCCAGGGTCCCACGTTTTAACCTGCCATAAGAACAATCGTTCTAATAAGTTAGTATACACATAAATTCGTATACACATATTTAGTAGTATGATAGTTCTTAGTGGCAGATTAATTTATTAAGTCTAATATTATAACGTAACGCATATATTCTGTAGTCGTTAGATGTATTACGACTGTCTTAAGTCTGCCCGTATACGGTATAAAAAGACGAATATCGAATCTTACACACAACCTGTAAGTCCCCCAAATGCGCCCGCTATAAATGCTCTATTTCACATATTCCGATCTAATGAATCGAAATTGATGGCTTTGAGTTTCAATTTGAGTTGCTAGATGTTATTATTCTTTGTCAATGTTTAGTAATACATATAATAGCATCAGGTTTTTTACAATGTAGGTTTTTTCCAATCTGTTATTTCACTTTTGTAATGTTTGTGTTTTTTTAGGTCAAATCTTGCATCTGAATTTTAAAACCTGTTCTCCCCGACCGATTAAGTTGAAATTTTTAAACACATTTTATGATGAGGCTGATTGACGTGATTTTTGTATATTTACAGTTGAAGAGTTGGAAACTGACATAGGCTCCTTTACATCCTAGAGGATCAAAGAGTTCCCTAGAATTTCGAAAAAGTCATTAGTAAATTTAAAGTAGGTACCTACCACTAAAACGTTCGGTAGCTAGAGACCTTTGTGAGGCATTTAAAGTGATACACCTATCCAAACAAATCTAAATTAAACTGAATTAATAGCGGTCTGGCCGTTCATTAGTCACGTACTCTACTTCGTGCTACTTCCGAACTTGGACCTTAGGGCACTTGTCCACTGAGTCCGATCCGCTTGCGAGAAAATTTGAAAAAATATCTCACCTACATCATCATCTCCTCCCAACCCATCTGGCTGGCTGACTGGTTCACTATCAATACGAATATCTTTCCGAACCGGTGGTAGGTAGAGTCTTAACATATCATAGGTGACATAAGTGGTCCTACGTGAAATAAATAAATGATTCGTCTATTGAGTGTAGTTTAAGCCATAATCCAAGCTCGCCAAATGCGGATTGGCAGATTTCTCACACCTTTGAAAACATTACGGAGGCATCTTAGGCATGCAGATGTTTTTCTAACCTTTACCACAAATAGGTTGGGTAAAGGTTATTAACGGGCATATATAATCGGGCATTTAGGTTCTATTGCGTTAATATAGACTTAGTTAAAAAAACGAATCTATTTACAAAAAAAAACACAATTTACAATTTTTTTTGCGCGCTGTGAAATTAAAAATTGAGTCCCAGGATCGCTTTACCTCTCTCCCTACATCCTCAGTTAAATGAAATTAAGGATCACGTATTCTATAGCGCAGCCGTCTTATAGGCTTCTGGAGCGAGCTCGGATAGCTGAATGACAACTCCCGGTGCAGAGGGGCACTAGTAAGGCGACGTTAAGTGTGAAAACCAGCCCAGAAAGAAGATAGAAAACGTTTCCTGACATGTCGGATCGCATTTTTGAGTCTGATAGGCCGTAATGGTTAAACGCTCTTATGATATAGGTAATTACGTAGCTGTACTACGTAACCCTTATTAAGTTATGCATAATTTGCAATTAGTTTTACAAACTATCTCTTGTTTTATGTAGTTACCTAATTAATAAACGGTATTTTGAAACCAAGAATTTTGACAAAGATCTAGTTGCCTTTTTTGCTATCCTGAAAAATCGCGAAATCTACCGAGACAACATCACGGAAATAAGCTTTTTAACGACTCTAGAATCCCTCATTACTGAAGTATATTACAATGTATCACTAAAGCCTCCAAACATTTTCCATGAGTCCCCATTTCTGAACAATACTATTTTATATATAGACAAAGTACCTACCCTACACTAAAGAATCTGAGACAAAGAACAAACTCTTTCCCTTGAGAACATCTATTCACGTAAAAAACCTACACTAAACACTTTAAAGGCACTTCTGGGACAATAAGCTACACGATAAAACACCCAACCTTGTTCCAATATACACAGTCTCTCTCGCTCTTTTACATTTATCTCTTCTTATATCTTTCTCTACAATTCAATGGATTTATATCCAACATCCCTATATGTTATCGCTTGAATTTGAACATGTGACAACTAGCATCTTATATATCAGGCAATACTTAAGCATAGTACACGATTTAGATTTAAGTTTTTTTAGGTAACTACCTACCTAAATTCTGTAAGTAATCGAAAATAAACTTTCTACTTAACAATAAATGCTATCTGAACATAATACAAATCCATATATAACTACTAATATTATAAATGTGAAAGTGTGTCTATCTGTCTGCTATGCTTTAACAGCCTATTTTTTCAACCGACTTGATGAAATTTCGTATACAGGTAGGTTACATCCCGGGGAAGTACATAGGCTACGTAGTTTTTATCCCGGAAAATAAAGGACTTCCCGCGGAAATCAAAAAATATAATCCATGCGGACAAAGTTGCGGGAAACAATATAATAATGAGTACATAACTCATAGAGAGGAATATTAACAGTTGGTTAACATTCCGTGGTAGATTTGGGCCTTACGCCCACAGGCGGCAAGGCACGGCAGGGGATTTTTCCACTGACGATTACAAAAATAACTTAATTGTAAGACAATAAAATTGAAATTTCAATGCTTATAAAGTATAGCCTAGTGCCGTTTTTGTATAGTTCAATAATCAATAGTCAAATAATATTTATTTAATTTAGTAGGTACACTACACTTATTGACGTCCAGTTATTTATAATATGATGGTGATAATCAGTTAGGGTATCTTAAAACTAAAGCTACGAGGATTCCAAACGCGCCCTGGTCTGAAAAGAGCCCACAACAAACTCAGCCGGGTATTTTTAACTATCACCATCTTGCAATATCGTTCGTTCGTCGCAAGAAAGTCCCGTGTCGTGTCGGACCGTCTTTGGGCGCAGGTCCTAAGTTCTAATATTAAGTTTGAATGTGGCACCAAAACCAAAATAAAAGCCTAGTTAGCCTTATTCACGGTGTACCTTTTAAAATGGTACAACAAGCCTACTACAGATACGGAGTGCAGGTCGTGTATGGTGTACTTCTCCTTAATTGCCCTCTCTGAATGAAAAATGTACGGAATCTGGGCGAGATCTATTTATTCCTACATGTTGCCTCATTTATACTTAGCTTTAGCAGACAGAGTTAAGGCTCTATACTTAAGATTTAGAATTGGATTGAGACCAATCCTTAATCTATGTTTTACTTGACAATTTTCTCTTTCAATTATGATTTCCATGCCTATCGTAGTTAATATAATATGGATAAAATAAATCATCGAAAATAAAAGAAATCGAACTGAGTATACCTAAGTAGTTTTTCTTTTTACTTGTTCAAAACAATAATTTAACAACAATACAAATAATAAAAATATGTAATAATAACTTAGCTTTCTAAAGTACAAAAAGTACAATCCTTAGAACCCAGATTTTAAACCCCTAAACCTAAAACGTAGGCCAGCTTCGAGCATTTAACCAAACCGCAGACCGTTGTCGTAAACCCTTGGCTACGACAACGAGCCTACGGTAGCCTACGGACATCAGTGCGAACTGCGAATGGAGCTACGCCTTTTGTCCCAAAATATAAATTAAGATGAAAAAAGCTACCTCACCCAGCAACGTTTTTGTTCTTCTGCTAAGCTGTCTGACCTGTAGAGCACGCTCCACACCTGTATAAGCCTTTCCTTGTCCCCGCCATAGCGCTGTTCCGCTTTTCAGGCTAGATGGCGTTAATAAAATAGGTCGACATTCTTTGTTTGAAAGGTATAAATTTTGTGGCACGTCTGAACGGAGCCTTAAAAACGGGTTATTCACAGCTAAACGGATAGACATTTAGGGCGCGTGAATAAATAAATTTCCTTTAAGTCGACATAGATTGATGTATTGTGAATAATTTATAAGTATTTACCTACCCCGAAATTCATACGTGCGAGTAGGTACGATTTGCTATTAGGTACAGTGTACGTGAGGTGAAAGTGGGAAATTTTTGTTGAAAATTCTCGCATAGTAATGGCCAGCTAGTGTACCTACCTCCTGTAGTGATTTGACCAAGAGTGTATACCTATTTCACATTTAGGTCCTTTTTGTAGTCCTGGGTACTCGGTAAGTTATTTTTCTTACGGCCGTTTTCTCCATCTACGATTAATGTTTAACCGATGCGTTTAACTGACGAATGTGACAGAATTTTCATACTTTAAGCAACGCCTCAAAACATTGAAATAGAATGAGTACTCAAAACATCATTTTTATCCGTCGGTTAAACACGTAACGTCACGTACTCGGAGATGGAAAAATCGTACTATATCAAATCAGATGCGTATGTGAGAAAGTAGCAATCAGCTACGTTTGTCCAACGGCTAACTTATTGGAGTTTATAGATGCTTGCTTGACAAAAAACATCTACCTATGTTCAATTTTTTTTTTTATGTTCATTGAAAACCATTTTTCAATAATACCTATACATGCCGCTGTAAAGCGACTCTCAGATTGGTGACGGTTGAGACCGGCCCATCACCACGACCGGTTTCCCTTGTAGCACGGACTCCCCAAGGGAAGTCCTACTTCGCTGTGCTGCTGCTACTTCGATGTGTGTGAGATTTATTAGAAGTTCGCGAATTTTTCATTTTAAATAATTATGTAAGTATTTCGAATTTAAACTGTTCGAATTTAAGCTCTCAAAAACATTTTAAGCTCTCAAATGTTTATGATTTTCTTTCTCAGATGTACCTGTTCCCAGTATTTTCAGGGCCGCAAATATCAAAGGATTCACATACTGACCCTGTAAAGCGTAAAAGGCGGTTTTTAAAAGCAGTGTATCCATCAAACTTAATAGAATAGAATAGAATAATATTTATTTTCAATAAACAAGTGTCTTAATTAAATATCGGTCCCTACCCTCTACGCTAGGATAACCTGTAGGTATTGTAGAGGGTAGTTCCTTCCAGTGATACATGTGAAAAATATATTTAAAAACTAATTACTTATTTACGTGTCGAAAACTGAGCGAGTCTGCGTGTGTATGTGTGTGTGTGTGTGTGTGTGTGTGTGTGTGTGTGTGTGTGTATGTGTGTGTTAGTGCATGTGTAAGTGCGCGCAATGCTATTTTTTTATTTAATTTTTTTTAATTTGCACTAGCACACACATACACACACACACACACAATGTATGCTTGTAAAAATAATTTGCTGTTTTCAAGACCTTTACGCTTCGCAAAACACAATTTAAAAAAAACTCTGCATTGAAATTTATTTTAAACATAACATGAATCCGCTGCCACGAGGAAGAGGGGCAAATATGCACCTCTCTTGGGCCAATATTTATTTGTCCCACTGGCGGTGGAGACGATGGGATGCTGGGGTGGAGATGCAAAAAAATTTATAAAAGAGATCGGCTGTCGTTTGAGGGAAAGGGGCTGTGACCCACGTTCTGGTTCCTACCTGGTTCAAAGGTTATCCATCGCCATTCAGCGCGGCAATGCTGCAAGTTTGATGGGTACCTTTGGCCCAGAGGCAACCTTTTTGATTAGGGTTTTATTTTTATTTTTGTTAGTAGGTATATAAGGATTTTAGATTAACGTATATCTATAAGTTATTATTATATCTTGTAATTTTGTTTTAAATGAATAAATAAATAATTTATTTTAAACATAACTCTTAATTTACCTTTTAAAGCAATTTTTCTCTTTATTGAAACTAATAATTTGCTCTAGAAATATAAGATAAAATTCACATTTATAAATTAAACACATTGTCGGTTTCATTTGTATTGAACAGTAAATATTAATTTTTTTACAACTGATTTCTTGCATTTTTTGCGACATGCGCTTGCTCGATTTCACCCCCGCGCGCCTGTATTTCTAGTAGTTTTGCCGTCGTCTTATACCCAGTTCCTTGAGTCCGACTATGATTGTCGTAAAAATATGTCGTATCGTCGCGTCGTCAATTCGAAAACGCCCATTCAATGCCATAGACGTACTTGGTATGTACCTAATAGTATAAGTAGTATAATATATGTATGTATAAGTAAGTATAATGTATGTAATAGCTATATTATAGTAGCGCCAGTAGATGTACTGGCGTACCTACTTAGCAAGTAGATAGGTATGCCCGTGCATCTACTGGCACTACTTTAATATAGCTATTTTGTGTGCTTTTGTGCTACCAGTGAAGTCTGCTTTGGCAGTCTAGTCACGTAGCCTCGATATTTGAATCGCTTTTCGTTACATCGATTTGTTATATCTATTCAAGGTGGAACGTCTTTTATCGCCTGGTTTTATAACTCTCTAGGGAAGCTTCCATAAGATTTGCTACCTAGTACCTACTAAGGTTATTTTACCATAATACGAATTTCTTTGAGACGTATAAAAATCTAGTTAAGTATGTAGTCGGTTAATATTTCTCAGCTGTTCCTGGGAGGTGGGAGACTTCCACTGTGGTTAGTTACCACTCTACTGGCAAAATACCTATATAAAATACTTCCAAGCGAACCTTGCACAGCCTGTCAATGAAAACTATAGGGAGGTTATGTTAGGGGATGTACTAATCCAGTTGCAAGTCCATCAAAGCTGTGGGTACACTAAGGCTATCTTCTGTGTCACTAACCTATCAACGGATAAAATTGTAATCAAGTTCTTATGGGGTATAATAAAAAATCCAGGTACCTAAGTACCCAAGTAGAGATAATGCGTTAAATTGTAATCTGTCGACAGTTTACAAAATCGCTAGTTAGATTACAATCTAACGGTTTTTACAATCTTACGGTGACATCTCTTTGCGAAAACCTGTTATGTACATAGTATAAGTTATCTCATTTTAAGACAATGTAGAACAATAAGCTGTGGATTTTCCTCAATAAATGAAATAAAATCATTTATAGTCACATTGCGCTCGCACTAAAGGGAGTAACAGGGCTCGGGCCAGGATTCAATTGAGCTTATCCCTTGTTTGAATGACTCCCCGTAAAGGAGTCATATTACTATAGCATCGACAGTCTTGTCTACAGTCACATAGGCCTACGGTCAACTGTTACGTCCTTATATGCATTGTTTTAGAGCTCAAGTTCGTTCGTCCATAGTATCCACGGTCAGAATTCGAAGCGGGCTATTGCGAAATGAGAAATTGTGGTACTGAATTAGCGACTTTAAATTAAGCACATTTGTTTCCATTTTACTCTGACACCAAAGCTCGAATAATATGCTCAACGTCGGTGTGTTTATTATTTACTAGCTGATACCCGCGACTTCGTCCGCGTGGTTTAAGTTTGTTTGCTTCCCGTATGCTCCTTAATTTTCCGGGACAAAAAGTAGCATATGTCACTCTCCAGGTCCTCAACCCATGCCAAAAATCACGTTACGAAACCCATGAACATTTTGTATGGGAAAATCAAGGGAAAATGTTGTTTCATTTACTTTATTTTTCGTCAATTTTAAAATGTTTTTAATAGCTGTTATCCTGCTTTTCGGGACGGAGACAAATACAACAAATCAAAAACCATGAAAATCGGTCCAGCCGTTCTAGAGTTATAAGTGTTCGAACAAACCCGACTTTGTTTTATATAATACTAGTGAACCGCCCCGGCTTCGCACGGGTGCAATGCTGATACTAAATATACTACAGAATGTCTTCTTTATACACAACGTTCACAGCTTTTTGGCATTACAAACATGTTTTCTTTAGAGGTTAAAAATTGTTATTGTGGGTTATCCCTAAGAGATGACATAGACTACCGCGGATTTTTTTGTAACCTTTTTAAGGTGTACACTATACAATACTGTATTACATTATTTTGATCTATCTCGTAGGGTTCAGCCAGCGTTTGCAATGTAAGCGCAAAAAATGTGTTTATTTACGACATCACATTAGAAACCTCTAAAATTATCAGTGTTTCTCTACTAGATATGTTATGCATGTATTATACATATAAACCTTCCTCTTGAATCACTCTGTCTATTAAAAAAACCGCATCAAAATCCGTTGCGTAGTTTTAAAGATCTAAGCATACATAGGGGCAGACAGTGGGAAGCGACATATATGCAGTGATGATTAAAGACTGTGCAAATAAGGTAATAAATTGCACAGAACAATTATTAAGCAGATTTCTATTTCTATGGCTACTGATGTTACAAAATAAGACAACAGATCAGAAATTCAAATTAGTATTTAATCACGATAATCGATTATTATTTAAAGTCAATAAAAGATACAAAATATAAATATTAGTAACAAAGAAAAAAAGTAATTACAAAAGACTTAACCTAATGGCACTAACAAATAAAATGCAAAATTAAATATAATTTGGACGGTTCCTTCATTTTCTTATAATTTGTAAAAAAGGAGAATTATTATTCGATCTGGTACCAAATATTACTTAAATGGAAAAAGTAACATTGAAATATACAAAAAATTACATAGATAATGAACATATAGAGCTCCGCCAGCCAGGGCAAAAAGTGTGCGCGACAAGTCGCTACACTCTGTCCTGTCGTGCTAGTGTGTACGGCCACATATTTACAGTGAGTCTAGTGTATTTGAGCTCTACTAATTCGGTTGTTGTTTTTTTTTCTAGTATACTGCGTATGCCTTACTGGGTCCATAATGCCAACGCTCAGCCATATTGATTCATTCTTGTATAATCCTTATTTTAGGAACGTCAATGTACCTAAGTGAAAAACTAGAAACTGACATTTTGAGTAATAAGTATTGCTTAAGTATTGCTTTAAGCGTTGGCAGTATGGCTCCTGGCCACTACAGCGCCATCGGAGGTCGGTTGGTAAAATTTAAATTGGGAATTTGACAACTAGTCAAATAAATTATATGTTTTGATGACATCACTAATTCTGTGTTTCATACAAAGCCCCATGCTAAGCGTGCGTTTTGACGTTTGAAAAATGTTGCTCATATTTTGACTAGTTGTCAAACACTCAATAACTAAAATGAACGTCCTTAACGTTAAGGTTATGATGGATATGACAGACAACAAAATTAGCTACAACCCAACCATAATATTATATAATTTGAACTTTCTCTATGTTTTCTAAGGAAGTGTTGCATTAACGACTTGTTTTATTCAAGCGAGAATCTCTTTTTATCTTATTTTCAAGGACATTATAACCTAAATGAAAAAAATCTATTTAAAAAATACTGACATGTTCGAAAACTATAATATACTTAATAATTATTATTATTCGACTATTACTTAGCAATATTTCGATATTTAATGAACAGTAGTACAATTTTATACTTACATGGCTTTTTGTAGCCAAACATCATGATTATAAGTTAATCGAAGTCAAAAAACGAGTCACAAGAATTGTAGGTACTATAAAATGGACGGCCAAGTATATATCACGATTCGAGTTTGACTGTTTGTTTCGTTTATTTGTTCAAGTAAGACATATTAACAGCTGTTTGTTTACTCGAAAAACAAAGACCCTAAAGGACAAGTTAATAAACTCGTCAACAGATTATATTTATTTGTATGTGATAATGATTATATTTTATAACAAATATTTGTATATATTAATCAGTTGGAGAACCGATATAACCGATACCTACTTAAAATACAAAGAAATGGACGGATTTTCATAATAATTTTAGAGATTCAGATATTTTAACTAAACTCAGCCTTATTATATTTAAACAAATCTTAAGTACTAGAAGACATGTACGTATTATTTTTGAGCCTTTATCAAATATTATCCTCATTTAAATATCGCCATCGATTAGATTAAAAGCATTATACACAAGGTATGTTCCAGTATACACTGTGAACACTGTAAAGTGTGACGTCAATTTAGTATACTGCGAAGCCGTTCCTTTATAGTTAAGCTTTACTGAGTAGTTTAAAACGAAACGCAGTTAGCATTGAAAGCACCTAACTCACAGTAAAAAAATGGCGACGATTTATGACGTCATATATTTCCCTAGGATACTGTGGCAGTATACTGAAATTCTCCCCAGGAAGAGCACTAAACAGTGCTCGCAATGTATATCGGAACATACCATTAATATTAAATCAAGTTTTAATTCCGCGCATTGTTTATATTGGGCTATAATAGTGCTATACACATAATATGCGTGACGTGATTTTTTAATCCACGGAAGCCAAATGGGTATTTGACAACTATTCAAATAAATTCTTTTTTAGTGATTATTAAATAGAGGCTCTCCCAAAAGTCGTAATACCCACGTCCCCTGATGGCTTTATTTTTGACAACAGCTGTTTTAAATAATGATTAAAGTAAAAAAAGTACATTGAGTTTTGATTATGGTACAATTCAATATTTCATACAAAATCCCATAATATAATCTGTCCAACCATTTTTTTTACTTTTGACATAAGCACACCAATGAATTTTCATAATTAGGTATAGACAGGCAACCATCAACAAAAAAAGGCAATACTTTTTTACTTTACTTTTTTTAAATATTTTTTTTACAATAGTGAAGCGACATTCTCTTTTACCCGATATGTCGTAACTCGTATATTTATCTAGTAATTACCAGTACGAATTTCCTGTCACGAAGCTGCAACACAAGCTCTCTTGATTGTCCTTTAAGTACTACACATCTTTGACGATGGATGGTTTCTATGACCTGCCTAATTCATGTTACGTTTACTATACTGTTTTACATAAATTATTAATGTATACATTAATATACTTAGTCATTTAAACACTTGCGTATGTTTATAATACAATAAAATATGTTGAGCAAAAATAAATATCAATGTGTCAAATCGATTAAAAATTATTCATAAAGATTGTTATACAAAAAATTATCAGTAACGCATTAGAACATCATTGAATCGAGCTGACAAAAGTAAAATAAATGATTGGACAGAGAATAAGCGAGCGTTTTGACGTTTTGTAAAAAAGTTGCTGATTTGACTAGCTGTCAAATACCTATTTAGCCACATTTTTTTTAATACAACATGATAGCGCCGTTGACTTTTTCTTCGAGTGCGGGCGCGATTGTGTCAGCGTCCCTGCCTTCTGTTATCGCTATGAGGATACACACGTTGTTTACAAAGGCCGCTATACACGCTGCCACTACCAACCTGGAAAGTAACGATTGTAGGTTAAATATAAATAAATAAACATTATAATACATAATAAACATTACTTTTTCGCCAATATTGATTTTTCGATGATGATGATTTACAGCCAGTCAAGTTGTGAGACAAATATTTTCGATAAGCGTTCTATTTAATATAAAATCGTATACTTTATAATATTATAATATGCTAGTTACCCCGCTTACCGGGGTTACGAGACAATTTTTTTTTTTTAGCGAACATTTTTCTGTCTATTTGCCTGTCTGCTACGCTTCCACAGTCCATCTGTTCAACCAATATTGACGAAATTTGGTACAGCGGTAGCTATTGTATCTCGAAGGGCGATCTCATCTTCGACTACGACTAATTATCTGATCTGCACTAACCAGGCAGCATAAAATTTGTAAATAAAAAAAAATTAAATAATAAAAAGGGATTTGACAAAGCTATGAAGTAAAATCGACCAAAACTTAGTCCCGGTCCCCCTTAGTTAAACGAAGTCCCGGGTTCGAGTCCCGGGTCGGGCCATAACAAGTATTGGGTATTTCTGACAAGAAATTCTCAGTAGGTACTAGCCTGGAGTTACGAAGTTGGCGATGTTTCACCCTCGTGCCTCGGAGAGTACGTAAAACCATCCGTCCGGCGCCTGATCTCTCTCCGGTCGTATTGGATTGTCAGTCCCATCGGGCTATGAGAGTAAAGGAACAGAGAGTGCACCTGTATATAACACACTTGTGCACTATAATATCTCCCGCGCAGATGGCTAATCTCTCTGTAGATAGGCCGCCGTGGCCGAAATTCGGTCGGGAGGACATTATTATTGGTAGGTCTAGATTGCTTTTTACCAGAAAGACAGTCCAAGATCAGCAGTGGAGTCTGACGACCAGGTATTGGCTAGATCTTCATCTGACATAACGTTGTGCTGCAGTCGAAGGAAGAACTCTGTCAGCCATACTGACATAGCACCCATCGTGAACAGTACTGGAAAGATCATACACGAAAGTCAATAAAGGATAGAGACCAAAACAAAGCGAAGAACGTGAGAGATTTATTTACTGTAATGTACCGGGAAAGAGATGGTAATAAAGTATTTATTAGCTATTAGCCGCATTGGGAGGAAAATATCAAAGTATACCATTTTAGAAATAAACTTATATATATAGTTTTTTAATTTAAGTACAATTTAAAAAAGAACTATTAACATAATGAAAAAAAAGACAGGAAAACTTTACCGTGTCCGAATAAAATTAAAAATGTTTTACTCTGAAAAATCTTTGGAAAACATGTATTATCTTACTGATAAGTAATATTAATAGAAAGCTTAATAGAACTACTCACTATTAAGTAGTAACACAGTTTACTATGAGCAAGGGTTAAGGTTGCATCACCAACGCAACTGATAGTTCGGCAACCATAACGCACCTTGAGCAATGCCAGGCAAGATGCATAAGACCTCAACTGCAAGTAGTCCTTATGTCTTAGGTCCTTATGCAAGTAACCTTTACTAACAGTTGACCCTGACCAGTGTGCTTAGCATGCGCAGAACGAGATTATCTCGCGACGAGAGAGAGAGATGTCGTTGCCGAAATTATGCCGTTGTCGTTGTCGTTGCTCTTACTAAAATATATACTCACTAGTAACACAGTTGCATATGAGCAAGGGTTTCGGCGAGCATCGGTTCCTGGCGGCCGAGCCGAGCGCAGCGAGCACACACGCGCCGCCGGACGCTGCCAACGCCACTGCTAGTTGGGCAGCCGTACCACACCATGACCAACGTCGGGCAGGATGCGTACCAGCTTTTACTGGAATTAAATATTATTTCAAGTATTAGCCTCATAGTTATTGAGAAAAAAAGAAAAGTCTAGAAAATACGTAATAATCGATTATTATCGATAGTGAGGCGTATGACGTGACATTGTGGATTGAACAATCTATACCACATACATTAAACTTATACACCTATGTCAAAAAATAATGCTATCGGTTTCCTTCACCCAATCGATTCTGATGAAATTTGGTAGGCATCGAGATAAGTTGCATCCCTGGAAAGGACACTATTTATTCCGGAAAATTAAGAAGTTCCTGCCGGAATGAAACTTAATCTACGCGGACGATCATCAGCAGGTCATCATCAAAACTCAAGATATTATTAGGTAGATGTGGTCTGACTATTGAACAGTATTGTACTTACTACTTAAATCATAAAACCTCCATCCGTATCCTCCAAAATTCAGCTTCTTGCGGCCTTCGAACAGCCCAAAATGTATTCTACCTTCGGATTCTGTGGGGTTAGACAGTCTTCTCGCTCTCGCATCGACCCAATGCGTAGTTCCCAACGACGCCACAATCAGCGCGATACATAAACACGACCCGAAGAAGGTCGCGAATATCATCGATCGTTTGAACAAATTGAGCTTCATTTTTTTCGAGTCACTTTCGATCTAATTCTAGATGTCACCGATAGATGGCGTTACGTCACATTTCACACGCGCTAGAGTTTTTTGCTGCGTTTTCTATTGAACGCGTTTACGTTGAGTCCATTGTTGCTTTCCATAACAGTGTTTTCTTTCCCATGGTTAGGAAAGAAAATCTGAAACAAGAAGAAACGAGTGTCATTGTCATTGCCAAGGTATACTTATCTTATGGTATTTTATTAGATTATCTGAAAATGGTAAAAAAGCTGTTTGGTTGGCCTTCTATTCAGGAATCAGTTGGTCTGATCTTCGGGCACGCACGCACTTCATACTTTTCGCACTTCAGGCGTTTTAAGCAATTAAAAAACTAACGGTGATGGAAAACATCGTGAGGAAATCTACATGCCCAAGAGGTATCTCAAAGGTGTATGAAGTTTACCAATCCGCAGTAGGTTAGCGTGGACTATAATATTCAAAACCTTTTTCATTCTGAAGAGACTCGCGTAGGCGTGTTGGGCGGGCGATGGGTTGAAATGATGATGAATGCTTTTACCCAACCATCTAAAGAATTCACGTAAATAGTTCGGCATGGGTGACCGAACTATAAAATCTTTCGGACTTTTGTATTAATTACTGTTACCTATATCTTAGAATCGAGACTGCACATGTACCTGATATAGATGGATGGAGTCTGGTACTCTTGGGCATATAGACTTTAAGTAGATAAATACCTGCAGAATATTAAGATCTTTAAAAGCCAGCAACGCATTGGCGGTTCCTCTGGTGCTGCAAATGTTCATGGGCGGCGGTAATCACTTACCATCAGGTGACCCGCCTACTCGTTTGCTCGCTATACATATAAAAAAAACTACTTTACAGCTTAGTGCCTTAGAGGGAAGGCACTCAGATTAAAGTAGATATTCAAACCAGGAGATTAGGTATGTTCCATACAAAAGCCACGGCCCCAGTATGGAATTCTCGTGTGACTAGAATTTAATGTGCTTACCTATATAGAGACTTTAACCCACTTTTTACTAACCAAAACAAATAGACATTCGTTTAAGGAAACTTGTATTAAAACGTCAGGAAGTAGAAACTAGATAAACCAGATACAGATGTAGGGCTTACGCAAGTTTTTCTGATGTAAGTGGTACAGGTCTTTGACATCTAATTAGACTTGTTTTAATTGCCTTAAGTAATGCTATGGACTATAATTGCAATAAATATTCGGCTCGATTTAGCTTTTGCCCATACAAAACTGAGGTTTTCTATGGATAATTTTTATTATGACATTTTATTATGAAATTATGACATTTTTACTATCAAGATACGACACATATTTGTAAATCACATTATTTAAATTTTGTATGACTAGGTAAATTATTAATTTTTATGACATAATGTTTTGTATTAATATTGTATTGTACCTATTAGGTATATCAATCTGACTTTCGTAAGCGCTTTTTAAAGTCTATGCGAAGAATAAATATAAATATACGAAATATATACGAAATAACATATTTTTTAAATCCACTACAAGCTAGCCCTTGACTGCGATCTCACCTGATGGTAAGTGATGATGCAGTCTAAGATGGTAGCGGGCTAACCTGTTAGGAGCATGGCAGTTATATTAAACCCATACCCCTTCGGTTTCTACACGGCATCGTACCGGAACGCTAAATCGCTTGGCGGCACGTCTTTGCCGGTAGGGTGGTAACTAGCCACAGCCGAAGCCTCCCACCAGGATAGCCACGGCCATGCATAGTGCATATGCGTCTATTCTTTTATGCATCTGAACGTACCCCAAAGAATCCCTGTGGGATGAAGACATTCTGGGAATTGGATGAAACACGATATAGCTACTTGAAATTACGGACCTGGACCTTACGGGCCGTAAGAAGACAGTTCTGGCCCTCGCAGCGACCCAGTACGAAGTTACGATGTCACGAACTGAAGAAAGTCACGGTCATCAAAGATTCAGAAAAGAGGAACTATCAAAATGGGCCCAGAATCCATATTTGTCGAATTATGAAGATCCTAGTCCTAGAGAAACCCTAATTAAGATAAAATTAGTAAGAGTGCAATCACTGGAACTGGATATTTTTATTCGTAGCGTATAAATGTGAATAAATAGTAAATGCGCAGGTGTTTCATTCTCAGGTAGGTATGTACATTAATTGTCAAACAACCAACTCTAGATGCTGAATGAGCCCACCTCTTCCGCGAAAGTGACAAAAATGCAGTCGTAACTTTTGAAGTAGGATGTGATGCAATCTCCAGGACGTAACAGTCAGGAGTTTTCAATAAAGAATTTAATGACCAGTGAGTGTAATGATGTTGAGGAAATACGACCACTGTTTAAAAGCTTATATTATTATCAATGAAGCATTAAAATAGAATAGGTACTAAAATTCTACATCAGTGCAATGAAGTGTAAAAGCTTGCCGAATCCATATTTGACAACTAGTCAAATCAGCAACTTTTTTTCAAACGTCAAAACGCGTGCTTAGTATGGATTTTGTATGAAATTTTAAGTTGTCACGTCATCAAAGTTCGAGGCACTTTTTTCACTTTAATCAAAAGTTTAAAATGGTTATTCAAAATAAATCTAGCAGGGGACGTAGATACTTGATATTACCACTTTTGGGAGATCCTTTATTTAATAATCACTAAAAAAGAATTAATTTCACTAGTAGTCAAATACCCAATATTCGAAATGGTATGATGTATCGCTCATTTGAGTCTTTGTACGATTAACAATAGCTTACAGACCCAACCGGAGCTTACAATATTAACTTGACGATAAAGGTTCAACTTGGTACGTTCAACATCATAATCATCCAATCATCTTTCCCAAAATGTTGCCTAACTATCCTCAGCCTTCCTCACTAAGCAACTTTCCGTCACTTTATATTTTCGGGCCTCTTGCTTTATTCTATGAGGCTGCAAGTCTCATATAGACTCGAATGGACCCCATACAAACGTAGTTGGACCTAGATATAAGTCGAACCAAGATTCCAGCGACAATTTATTAGTGCATTTATTTATTACATTTAGGTATCACATTCAAATTCAAGGCGTAATAACGTATTATTGTATCATTGTGCAAAGTGCGAACACTAATAAATAAGAGGGGCTAATGATGATTACCAAGCAAACAATAACTGGTCAATTATATAACTACTCGTACTTAATAATTCAGATGTAATGACTACGTGCATTGCGATTAATCTTTATCACATTGCTAAATTGTTTGCATCGTAAAATCCAAGTCATAATGACCAATATTAACGTCATTAGCCATAAAAAAATTTCAAAAAAAAAATAAAAACCGACTTCAAAAACCACAAACACTAAAAAGTAAAAAATAATTTAATTTATTATGTATACAAGAGTTAATGTAGTTCTATAATAACATTTTTTGGAGTCGGTACCAATTAGCCGCATGAACCGTCTACCTACTCTTCATTATTGTTGACGTGACTCCACATTGGCACCGACTCCAAAAAATGTTATTATAGAACTACCTACATTAACTCTTGTATACATAATAAATTAAATTATTTTTTACTTTTTAGTGTTTGTGGTTTTTGAAGTCGGTTTTTTTTTTTTTTTGAAAATTTTTTATTTCACAATTTTTAGTGGCCCCACTGTTTTAAAATACAGGATGTAACCAGAAAGCTAGTAAAAACTTAGCGTTATTAAGAATAACGTCGTTTAATCGTTACTCGTCGATTTGTCTAACTTAGACAAGTCAAGTACTCAATCAATTTTTTTGATTTCCATGATATTGGGCCACTATTATATACAACTATTCCAAATTTCATGTCAATAGCTTTAATAGTTACTGAAATAATCGACTGTGACAGACGGAAAGAGAAAGTAATAAGGGTTCCATTTTTACCATTTTGGTACGGAACCACAGACCACTCAGCCTACGGAACCCTAAAAAAAAAGATATGCTATGCATGGTTAAAACATACTGTTTACAAAACTATCACACTGATCGCGAGCAATTTACTCTTCTCCATTGAGGAGTTCCGTTCTCCATCTCCGGAGATATTCATCAGATCTTCACCAAATTAAAATGGGACCACCTCTGAAGTATGACCTACCAAACAAAAAAAGAATTATCAAAATCGGTTCATAATTGGCGGAGAAATCGCGTAACAAACATACAAAAAAAAAAAAAAACATACGCGCCGAATTGAGAACCTCCTCCTTTTTTGGAAGTCGGTTAAAAATTGGCTTCCACAGCTTCGGAAGTTAATTCAGAATCCACTTAGTAGACTAATTCAATAAATTCCTCGGTCAAACTAAAATGACTAATGAATATACCACAATATGCAGTTTCAAATGCAAATCGCGAACTCCGATAAGAGCGAGTTAACGTTCTAGTGTGTAATACTTAGACACAAGAACTGCAATCTTACCACCAGGTGACTCAAAGAACCTTAAGGTACTGACAGACATGCTCATTAGTGGCATGCTAATTAATCTCTAAAAAGCATGCTCAAAACGAGCATGCTCTTTCACTGTACACAAATGCTTATTTTAGGCATGCTTATTTTAGGCATGCTTATTTTAGGCATGCTTATTTTAGGCGCTCCCAAGCCGAGATCGAAGTGACAATAAGCATGCTCATAAGAAAGCCTGTACAGACGTGCTCAAAGCACACCCCTTTCCACCCGCGCCTCAGGAAGCATGCTCAAAAATCAAACGGCTGTTGATTTTTGAGCATGCTCGAATTAAGCATGCTCATTACTAGCAACGTTACGACACACTTGCTATTAATGAGCAAATGCTCATTATTAGCATGCTTTCGTGCTAGTAATGAGCACGTCTGTCCGTACCTTTAGGCTATGCCTAAGGAATCTCAATGTTCAGGTGTGTGAAGTGTGCCAAACCGAACTTGGCCGAACCACTATGGCTCTTGACTTAATAGCATGACCGTTTCACTAAGTAGTTACCTTTTAATATCGTAGGTTACCGCCAGAAATTGTTCATGCACGAACCGGTAAAATATAAGTCATTGAAAAAAACAGTTTTTTGTCGATTCATAGTCGTTAAAATCCGTGACATAGTTCTCGCGGTGGCCATCCAAGTCCTGCACAATAGCTTAGTTCGAATTCTGATTAATGTAAATTAGAACCAACTTATTCATTTTAACGCACGCAGAAATTTAAAACAAGATTTTGTTCGGTTGCATAAGCCTGCATGCATTATGTAGATGAATTAAACTCCAAAGATACCGTTTGTCAAGGTCACTCTTAATAAGTCAGTTTTACTGCTCGTCTTCGTCCATTACTAAAATATCCTTGACATTATCATTGTCACAATTCGTGACCTTAAATAAAATGTTTGCTTTTCCTTTCACGATAGAGGAAAATCTCCTCTTTAAAATTGGGCCTATACCTACCATCTAGCCTAAAAATATAGTCAATTTTTAAACACTTACGAATTCTTAATTCAGCGCGTTATTATTTTTTCGTCCGAACTAACTATTTACTGAATATCGAAGATATCGAAAGTATACTAAGGACTCACAACATACTAGAATTCTACATCATTCATTAATTGTACTCACAAGTACAAATAATTGTCTGTGGATCAAGCATGTTCATTGTTCATCACCTCTTTTGCAAGTTGGTGACTGATGAATTGATAATCCATCTCCTTGAACTAATATGGAGAATTTTGATCAGTCTAATAATTTGCCCTTTATTACAAGTAAACCAATACAAATATGATATAGGTATATATCAAAGATATCAATTGCAAGGTTGAATTTGAAAGCGCAAGTATTAAATATATTATGTACTAGCGAATGCCCGCAACTTCATCTGCGTAGTTTGAGGTTTTTTGGTTCCCGCAGGAACTCTTCCGGGATAAAAAGTAGTCTATATGCTATTCCAGACTATAACCTATCTTTGTGCCAATTTCAGCCAGATCCGTTCAGCCGTTGGCGCGTGATTAAGTAACAAACATCCATACATCCATCCATCCATCCATCAAAACTTTCACATTTATAATATTAGTAAGAAGTAAGATAATTACTTAACTAGATCTGGTTTTTATTTTTTGCATAGGCGCTTGGCTGCGATCTCATCAGATTCTCAATGCAAAACTTCATGATGTTCAATGTAAGTTAAACTTTTTATGCCATTATGGTATGTCGGTACGCGATAAATGAAACACCCGAATAGCTCCGTAGCTAGTTTAATACTGTCAAATGACATAATGCATTGCAAGTGCATAGGTAATCGGTATACATATACATCATCCCTCCAACATTAATTTGGGAACCTGGAACAATTTAATAAACCTAATAATTATCCATCTAATAACAAAATACAATATTTACCTACTTAAAATATTGCTTATAATTTACAGGCCTTCTAGGCCTTTTTGCCCGATCGGCCGGACTGTTGGTCGCACTGCTTGGATTACTTGATTTATTATCGTCAACGTTTAGCTCATCCGTACGTTCTGCCGATCGGGTTTCGTCGTCCTTCACAACCTCCGCCCTCTCCCCGCTATCCAATTCCCATTGGTCCTTATCGTTATCAGCATCATTCACTACACTGGGTACATTCTCGTCCGATGCTACCTGCACTTCCCTCTCTTCCGCCACAGTAATTGGCGGAGGCGGCGGAGATGCCGGTGCCGGGGCGGGGGGCGGCGCGTGTTGCGACGCGGGAGCCGGTGGTTGTGATGAGGACTGTGATGGTTGCGCAATGCCCGGTAGTGAATCACGCGGCATTCCTAGACCATCATCCACACTTACATTACTACCATTATAGCTACTGTACTTCCTTATTTGGTCTAAATGTCTGTTACAAGTAGTTTTATAATCTTCAAAATAAATTTCAAACATTCGGTTACCTATAATTCTTTTTACAACGCCCAAACACCATTTACCTTTCCGTGCAGTAAACCATTTGGCCCATACCATTTCACCTACAAAAAAGTTTCGACTCGGCACTAAGGCAGGTTTGTCTTGTTTATCAATTACTTCATTGGGCGGTAAAATTAAATCCAACCTAGATCGTAAATCTCGACCTAGCATCAGCTTAGCTGGTGTAGCACCTGTAGCGCAGTGAACGGTATTTCTATATTGAAAAAGAAAACTTAACAATTTCTCGTGTACATGTTTTTGACATTTTCCTTCCGATAAAATACATTTAACCATTTTCTTGCACGTTTTAACTGAATTCTCAGCCTGTCCATTGCTAGCTGGATGGTAAATGGGCGAAGTAAGGTATTGGATACCATTCATACGGCAAAAGGTGTGAAATTCCTCAGAACAAATCTTAATATCATTATCGGAGACCATGACCGAAGGTAAACCGAAATTAGAGAACATTTGTTTCAGTTTGAAAATAAGCGCACTGGTAGATGTGCCGCGGTCCATATAAACACATTCTAGCCATTTTGAAAATGCATCTATGACAATTAAGTATACAGACTGTCCTATAGCCATGTAGTCTATATGAATACGATGCCACGGGCCGGGCGGCCGCGGCCACGGCGAGGGCGGCGCGCGCGCCGGTGCGCTGCGCAGCGCACTACACGTGCGACACGAGTTTACCCACTGTTCAATTTGTAAGTCGATCTGCGGCCACCACATTTTCCCTCGAGCTACATTTTTAGTTTTAATTATGCCAAAATGCGATGAATGCAATTCCTTCAACATCCTTTCTCTAAAAACCTCTGGAATGACTATTCTATGCCCCCGTAATAAGCACCCATCGATCACTTGCAAATCCGTCTTACATTGGAAATACGGTAGAATCGATTTACATTTTATTTTCCTAGGCCAACCTTTATCCATATATTTCATTACGGTTTTCAGTACGTTGTCCGCCGCAGTAGCGCGCCTAATATCGCTGAACAAAAGCGGTTCTACGTTCGACTCGAAGTAAAGAAAATATTTAGAACAATCGTCCTCTCGCTCACTGTCCACCGGTACTGATAAGGGTGACCGAGAAAAAAAATCTGCTATTTGATTATTTTTGCCATCTACGTACTGCACTGTATAGTTATAAGCCGATAGGGTTACCGCATATCTTTGCAGACGTAAGGCGGCCGTCACCGATATGCCCTTTTCCTTGCCAAAAATAGAAAGTAATGGCCTATGGTCTGTTTTCAAAACGAACGGTTCTTGACGACCATACAAATATTGATGAAAATATTTCACCCCAAAAACAATAGCCGTCGCCTCTTTTTGTATTTGGCTATAGTTCTTTTCACTCTGCGACAAGGACCGCGACGCGAACGCGATAGGGCGCTCGCGGCCCTCGGCGTCGCGGTGCGCAAGCACCGCGCCCAGCCCGCACGGGCCCGCGTCCACGGTGAGCACGAGCGGCGCGGCCGGGTCGAAGTGCGCCAGCACGCGCTCGCTAGCTAGCTCGCGCTTCACGCGCTCGAACGCCGCTCGCTGTCTCTCGCCCCACCGCCACTCCGCGCCCGCACGTAACAGCTCGTGCAGTGGACTCAGTACTGCAGACGCGCTCGGAATAAAATTCCTATAGTAATTTACAACCCCAAGGAAACGTTTAACGCCGAGTACGTCGGTAGGTGCGGGTGCGTCGAGTATCGCCTTGACTTTTGTTGGACACGTTCTTAACCCTCTTTTATCAATTACGTATCCTAAGTAGGTTACACTGTTTTGGAAAAAAACACATTTGTCTTTTTGTAACCGCAAACCGGCGTCTTGTAATTTGGCCAAAACTTGGTGAAGTCTAGACAAATGTATTTCTTTCGTTGGACCGGTTATACATACGTCATCAAGCCATACACTGACACCGTCCAACCCTGACAATAATGTTTCCATTGCTTTCTGGAATATTGCCGGTGCGTTAGCTAACCCATACACTAATCGAGTATAGGCAAATAGACCCTTGTGTGTATTTATCGTAGTTAACTTTTGAGATGTTTGTGAAAGTTTAAATTGATTATAAGCGTTACTAAGATCAATCTTTGAATAATGTTCTCCTCCCCCTAGTCTAGAAAACACTTCTTCTATTCTCGGTAAGGGGTACTTATCTATCTTTAGGTCTTTATTTAATGTGCATGAATAATCACCGGCGATCTTTAATTTCCCGTTTTCCTTCAAAACTGGGACTATTGGTGTTGCATACTCTGAATGGTTTACAGGTATTAGAATTCCTAATTTAACGAGTCTGTCAAGTTCTGCACTAACTTTATCTTTGAGAGCAAAAGGAACGGATCGCGGCTTAAAAAATTTCGGTTTTGCGTCTTCTTTTAACTGAAATTCGATTTCAAATTTATTGAAACATCCTAAATCGTCCTTCCAAATATCCGGATATTGTTCCAATAGCCGCTGCACATCATCCGTAGGCTTATCTTTACAAATAACGTTATTGTTATTATACCAAGCAAAATAAACTCCGAACTTAGCCATAAAATCACGGCCCAGTAAAGGTGGACCGCCATCTTTGATAACATAAAATTTTATGTTTTCTGTTTTGTTTTTATATGATACGTTACCAATAAAATACCCCAGGGGCGTAATTTTATGACCAGTGTAAACACACATCCTTAGATCACAATTATACAGCTTAAATTTCTCAAAAGAGTTTAAATACAGACTTTCTGAAATCACCGAAACACCTGAACCTGAATCCAACTCCATAAGTAACTTAATATCATTAACGTTCACAGTTATCTTAATAGGCCTATAGTCTACATACCTCATATTAAAAAGGTCACACTCCCTGCAATCACTTCCTTGGGACGTGTCAGATTCAGCACCAATATTATGCAGGTTTGCACCTTTAGCCTTGCACAGTTTTTTAAGATGACCTTTCAGGCCACACCGATTGCACTTTAAATTTCGGAACTTGCACACTTCCGCACTATGAGATTTAAGGCGCTGTCAGCTCTTAAAATCAAAACACAAATCAAGAGGTTGGCTCTCCTCAGTCCTCACCCCTCACGCCAGTTATGCCCACTTCGGCCGGGTGGCGCTCCCGTCGCGGTTTTCTTTATTTTCGCGCGCTTGTCATAGCATGTCACGGATGCCCTCGGATGACAAAACACGGTAACTCAAAATTTGTGAAATTGATAGAATAACGTAAGTGAGTAAATCACGTACCAAAGTCTCTTACATGAGTAGGTAATTGACAAAATACCTATTGTAAATCGCATATCGTGTGCAAATCCATTTTAATACTTAATATTATAAATGCGAAAGTGTGATTGTTAATTGAATTGCCCGTCAATCACGCCGCAACGGAGCAATGGTTCGACGTTATTTTTGGCGTGGGTATAGTTGAGGGAGAGTGACTTTTTATCCCGAAAAATTAAGGAGTTCCCGCGGGAATAATAAAAACTTCAACCACGCGGACGAAGTCGCGGGCAGAAGTTAGCCCAGCATACTAATATCCATACAAAATATAATAAATGCGAAAGTGTGTCTGTCTGTCTGCTACGCTTGCACGGCCCAACTACTCAAACGATTTTGATGAAATTTGGTACAAAGATAGATTACATCCCGGAGAAGGACATAGGCTACCCGGAATTACCCCCATTATCCTGGAAAATTAAACAGTTACCGCGGGAGTCAAAAAATCTTAATCCATGTGGACGAAGTCGAGGGCATCATCTAGAGTTACATAAGTATCTTATTTACATAAACTACTTACGTGAGTTAATTACAAGTATAATTGTGGCATAAATCAATATCATACGTATATACAATGTACTTACCGACTAAGAGTCTGATATTCATTTTTTGTCAGAAACAAGAAATACAGATGTTATTTCAAAAATTTAAATAGCAAAAAGATGTTGGAAATTGATCATTGAAATCAATTTCTAGTCTTTTGCAGACATATAGTATTATTTACAGTGTTTGAAAAATACTCAAAAATAAAAAACGAAGAAAATCATACAATTTTGGTGTCATGATTTTTTATCTTTACATACAGAATTATCTATATGGTAGAACTTCGTAAGAGCCAAAACCGCAAATTAGCCAATTTATGTAAAATTTCAAATTTGTACGTTGTTTCCGTACTCTAAAATTATAGGTTTGATTGACAATATTATGTCCGAAGCAAAACCTATTATATTAATTAACTGGACTTAGGTTGGGTGAAACTAAACAAATTAACTTTTTAAAAATCCCACTCAATCAAAATTAAAAATAAATCTCGGGAACGGCAAATTTTCAACTCAAGGAAACGGGAATAAAATTGGCCGATTCCCGGGAATTCCCGAGAATCGGGATTTTTTAAAAAATAGTTATTGCTACTTTTATGTACCTTATATCCAGTTTTTTTTAAATTAAATACAAGTTAGCCCTTGACTGCGATCTCACCTGATGGTAAGTGATGATGCAGTCTAAGATGGTAGCGGGCTAACCTGTTTGGGGTATGGCAGTTATATTAAACCCTAGTCCATATCCCTAATCGGTTTCTACACGACATCCTACCGGAACGCTAAATAGCTTGGCTGCACGTCTTTGGCGGTAGGGTGGTAATTGGTAACTAGCCACGGCTGAAGCCTCCTACCAGGCCAGACCAGAGAAAATTCAGAATATTTAAATTCTTGAAATACAATGCAAGAAAATATTGTTGCCGTGAATTCATTACGGTCCTTTAAGTAACTCTTTCGAAATTGTCAGTCAATTGAACAAATTGGTACTCAATGGATTTCTAAAGGTTTGTACACGGTTAAGCTTTTACGGCCCCGAGTTTTGCATTGGAAACGAGTATTGTATATATTAAATTATTCAGGTGTAACAATGGCGCTGACATCTGGTGAAATAACAAGGCGGCATATAGAGAAATTAAAGAGGGACTCTTAAAAGTTCAAACAATAATATATAAGAAAATAACACTTGGAGCTCGTAAAATCTAGAACAAGAAAAATATCCGAGGTGAGATAAAATATCAGAAAGGGAGAATCGAAGAAGACAAAACGCAAAAAAAAATTGTTACTTATAATCATTCTTACAATGTGATTTAACATACTATACATTGGTTGGAAGTTCTACTTATATTTTATAGACGACATTTTACATAATTTAAGTACAAAATAAAGAATAAAGAGTTTAAAATACTCAAAAGTACCTACTACGACTATTATAGTTTTATGGTAAGAAAGTACAATAATTCTTAACATTGTGATCAGTGCCCTTACTTTTCCTTTGAGTAATTGTCAAGGTTCCACTGACAAATTGTCCTCTCAAAAAATCCTCCAAAAAGTTTGGACAGATGGATGTATGGATGTATGAATGGATGTATGGATGTTTGTTACTCAATCACGCCCCAACGGCTGAACGGATCTGGCCGAAATTTGGCACAGATATAGATTGTAGTCTGGAATAGCACATAGGCTACTTTTTATCCCGAAAAATTAAAGAGTTCTCGCGGGAACCACAAAACTTCGATCCACGCGTACGAAGTCGCGGGCATCAGCTAGTATTGCATAAATACTTATAATATTGACAATTTATCATTAATATAAGTTATTGTTATGTTATATTTAAATGTATATTTTTTATCGTAAACTAACTTACTTGCAAAAACAAAAATAAAAAGCATTGTCTATTTCAGAAGTTATATAATAAATTATGACATAAATTTGCCTTTACGTTAGTCAAAAGAACTAAAATTATCAAATTTTGATAGTGTTTCTGTTATTTTATGTTTGCTGTCCTATTTTTGTGATTGGCATGATTGGTAAGACTAGTAAAACACTTCTGTGAATCTTATCTAAAGTTGTTTTTTTAAGTGCCTTTTGTGAGATAAAGTTTAGTTACTCAATGGAATAATTCTCCGTCACTTAATTTTAAAATGATTGTTTTTACTATAATTTAACATAATATTTGTAAACAGTGCTACTGCTCATAAAGATAAATAACTAAGAAACACAAATTTATCAATAAAATAACAAAACATGATGAAAAAAAAAACATCGATTTTATTTCATGTACAATTTTACAAAAATACGCCCAATTCCCAAATTCACTCTGCTGGGGATTAAACCCGGTACATCCCACGTTAAGACAATAGTGCTCAGCACTGCGCGAGTGAGGTACCTACCTAGTCAATAGGGCATGCTCCCGATAATTCCTGGTACCAAAAATTCCCGGTACTTCCGAATAATTTTCAGTCCCGGTTCTCCACACCATAAAACCGGTACTTTTGATACTTTTGAGACTCGAAGTACATACATTCTGTCGATTCTTCTCTAATTAAGTGTGGATATTTCTGCATGTAACAATAATTTAATTCACTATACTGTATTTTATGCTCACAAATTCGAGGTATTAGTTTAAAAACCCCTATTTTTACTTTGGCTATAACGATTATTTTACTGCCACTTCGTACAGTTTCGTATGTTAGTTTTTCTGGTAAGTATTATTTACCAGCAGAGAAGAGCTTTTTTGAAGATCAATGAATTGATGGATCTGTCACTGGAATAAAATTTGTTCAGCCATAATAAATTACAGTAGATTATGCTATATTCTGTTAATTGTATCGTTACTTTCATAAATTTCACATGAAGATTGACAGGAAAATATTGATAGACTGTAATATAAAATATACCTCATAAGCCCGAGGCTACTAAATTTTGATTTTTGACTCCACTGTCAATTATACCAATAGCAGAGGGAAAGAAAATATGGATATCCGTATCCATAATTCCCTAAGATGCTCAGGAGTTCTCCATACAATGTTATGTAAAAACCAAGACTGTGAACAGTCCAATCTTTATGTATGGATGTGAATCCTGGACAGTAACGCAGCAGTAACGAGGCTCTTTATGGCTGATAGGAAACGTCTTTAGAAAATCCTAGGGTCCTCGATCCTAGGATCCTCCATACGTACGGGGAGGACGGTGAATGGATACCAAAAATATTAAGAGGTACCATATCCAATATAATTGTAGAGACCAAATCAGCGTGCGGCAAAACCAAAAAAAGGCACAGAATAGGAGAGAGTAACATCTTCACGAGATTCTCTTGGGAATACTGAGTATGGGTTGGAAAATATTGTTGATTTAGATTAACATTTGTAATTCTTTGAGGTGAGGTTACTACGTACGTCTGTCTATAAAAAAAGACCCGTAAAGGATCACTTTGTTGTCCGTGTATCCAAGCCTCAAGGCTTGTTTCTCATAAACTGCTTGATGTAGTAAATTTATATTTGCACTGGCTTCTAATTGCTATAAAAGTAGTATCACGATAAAAAAAAATTCAACTTTTCAAAGTGTATTTTCATACAAGACGCAATCTCTGTAAAACCTATGAACTACAATAAAACTTTGAAATATGTAACGAAGCGAGTTATGGTACAAGTACATGAAAAAATCATGAATTTACAGTCCTGTGTGAAATATTATGCGATAAATTTTTGTATAATGCCTAATGAATAGTAATATTCAGTATATTCCTGTGTGAAATATTATGCGATAAATTTTTGTATAACGCCTAATGAACAGTAATATTTGGTCTATTTCATACTTTCTGTAATGTCTTAGCCGTGTTTTTGTGATAATTTAAGGTAGTATCGAAAGTATCGAAAGTCCCGGGAATTCCCGGTTCCGTGCCAATATCGGTCCAAAATTTCCCGGTACTCAAACACAGCACCGAATGCATGCCCTAGTAGTCAGGGAGAATTATAATAAACAAGTTAAGAGATCAACTTGTTCTCAAATATTTCTCAAGAGATAAGTTAAAAAAATACTCTGTACCTACACAAAAACGGAAAATCACAAAAAAAACCAACGACGTATTTCCCGGAAATTTCTAACTCCCGGGTCCCAGAAACGAAACCCTAAGGGTATCTAATATCCAATCAATTAGTAATAAAACTTGCAATAGGCACTTATTTGAAGTATTTGAGACACTACTAGGTCCTTACTCAGCAAGCTTTCGATATAATAATATTATCTGGTCGGTCTGGTCCAATGAGAGCGGACGAGTAGGCAGTAGCAAGCTGAAGTGGCAATGCTTGATTTTCAGTTTTCCTTTCTGTCTTACCACTGTTTTGTTATTTTCCATTCATATCAAAAATTGCACTGGAGGCATACTACTATCGCTTAAATCCGTATTGTTTTAATATTGTTGACGTTCGTGTTTTTAGAATTATAATCCTTATTTTAGGACCTTCAAGGTACGTGACATAAAACTGACATTTTTAAGTAATACTGCTTTAAGCGATGGCAGTGAACCCTCTGACAGTAATTGGATGTTTGACAACTTACCTATACTTCTTGGAAATATTAAAAGACGTCATTGTTACAACCAGCAGGAGATTTTTTTTTTAAATAGTGAAGCGACGTGCCTTTTTATGCGATATTTCGCAACTCGTATGTCAATCTAGTAACTACTAGTACGATTTTAATTTTGAAAATAGTTTTCAAAATAACTACGAAGCTGCAACACAAGCTCACTTGATTGTCATTTAAGTAGCGTCATCTTTGGCGTTGGATGGTTTCTATGACCTGCCTTATTGATGTTGCCAAATAATAAAACATACATTTACAGCATTGCTTCACCAAAAATATTAATTTTAATACATAAAAAAGACATTTAGACGCCTGGGTATGTTTATAAAACAATACAAAAAGTTGTAATATCAATGTGTCAAATCGATTAAAACTTCTTCGTAAATGAAGTCGATTGTTGTCAAAAATCGAATGGATAGCGCAATACGGCATCATTATTTCGAGCTGTCAAAAGTTTGGTCAGAGAACACATATTCATACTTTATTTGATTATGTATTTTTAGTTATATAAAAGAAGATAGCTCACGAAAGTTGTAATATCCACGTCTTCTGTCAATTCATGTTGAATAAACATTAGTCTTATTCATGTTATGTTTGAAAACCATTTTAAAATATCGATTTAAACGCTGGAGCAAAGGAGCACAGATCCATCGTCTGTGAAGTTCTTTCGAACACTGGCGGAGGTGAAAATGAGCTAGCGCTTCTCGAAAAACCGGAATACAATGGAAAACAGAAAATATGTGTACATTTTAATAAATATTAATAAATCAATGGATGTCATTTAGAATTTGGAATTTAATGATATATTTTTCAAGTAAATTGAGGTTTTCAATTTGGAGATGTGTTGATTTGAAAACTGAAATAAGAGGTATGTTTGAATTTATTTTTTATGCAGCGAAGTTGTTTAAATCGTGTTTTGGGATAAAACAATATCTGAGTTAAGGTCTTGAAAACATCATATATTTTATTCAATCTTCCATATGCCACCATTTAATGGATACACTGCTTTGGAGACCCCCCCCCTGACCACACACAGCGCCTTAAAACCACACACTGAACAGCGCTGGGACCCTTCCTCGAGTCCTCGTCCAGCCTTAGCCTGGCTCTGGCCCTGGCCGGCCTTGCGACGCTCGCCGACGCGAAATACAGGCTCCTCTTTCACGATTACGCGCGCCTGCCGCGCACATGCTGCTTTCTGCGCCACTTCCAATGCTTGTCCGAAGGTCAGACATTTGGAGTCACATTCGAAAAGTTTATCACGCTCCGGCCCTGCCCTGAAGCCGAGAACAAAACGGTCACGCAAAAGCGTGTCTAACTCCGTGCCGAAGTCGCAGTACACGGCTAACCCTCTCAGCCGCGCCGCCCATTCTTCGATACCCTCACCGTCCGCTCTGCTTGCCTCATAGAATTTCGCCCTATCTGCGAAAGTCGACCTTTTTGGCGTGAAATGCTTGTTGAGTACTTCTACTAGCTCACTATAGGTACATTCCTCGAGCTTCTTCGGATGCACGAGATTCCGAACCAAACGGTATGATTCATCCGACAAATACGTTAACAAAACTGCACTCTGACTAACGGCCGGTATACCATTTAACTTTATAAACTGTGATAATCGACTATGAAAAACTTCCCATTCGTTAATTTTATAGTCAAAAGGCGATAAACTTCCGAGATAATTATTTGGATTCATTTTAAAACACGACGCAGGTACTTTTTAAAACAGACGCTCGTCGCCAGATGGTATGTCGGTACGCGATAAATGAAACACCCGAATAGCTCCGTAGCTAGTTTAATACTGTCAAATGACATAATGCATTGCAAGTGCATAGGTAATCGGTATACATATACATCACATTAACTAGTGGAAAGAATTTCTCGGCGCCTTGTACAGTCTGGAGACATAACTTCATGGGAAAGCTAAATAGGTAGGAAGCAAATTCCACTAGTGCAATAGCTAAGTTCCATGCATTCAACTAGGTATGTGAATGAGATGGGGAATGAGTGGTACTTTTTGTGAAAGAGTTTACATTCAAATGGAAATGTATGCATGCCATTAGAATGAACGTAATGGGTTCCGTGCATTTATAGCATGGTCGACAGTTTTAGTCCACTAACACGATAATATTTTGGTTGAGTATTACCAACTTTTCTAGAGTTTTTACGTAACTTTCTATAGGAGAAACGATTTCATTAGTGAAGGCGGATTTTTATAATGTAGTCTAAGTATTTATTTTTTACCTTTCAGGGGTTTCCAATTTTCCACATCTCCTTTATCTCTTCAATCTCCTGGCAGTTTCTTTCATGAAGGAAGTTATATAAGGAAGGATTGGGTACCATCGATGATCACCCTCAACGCTTACCTAATAATAATTGTGTTAACTGGAAACTCTAAACAACTGTCCACTACTATCGTTTAAGAAAAAATTACGCGGGCGCGTTTGGATTTGGAACCCTCGTAGCTTTATAGTTTTATGATACCATAACTGATTATCACCATCATGTTTTACAAGTTATTTGGACGTCAATAAGTGTACCTATTGATTGATACTCCTTTGTCCAAATGTTGTAGCATCATATTGCATGATTGCATCCAAGTCAATTTGTGTTTGTAATTCTCGAATTAGAGCAATGACTAGTCTAGCCGAATTTTACAATCGGAAAAACGTTCGTTGGTTTTTTGTTAAGTGTTCATACGAAACGAGATTTCAAAAAACTTCAGCAGGCCTTATTGCTTAATCATCTTGGAAGAAAACAGACTTGCCTTTCTCGTGCGACGCCCGTGGTTCATATCTTGGTGAAGGCTAATTTAATTACCTTGGTCGAAGCATTACATGGATTATTTAATTAACCTTGTAAAAGTTCACAAATTGTCCCCCACGTAACGGCCAGTTTACGGCACGTTACGCTCGGCCCAACACACCGAGCGTATGTCATGTGTGACTTATGACTATGAGGTGTGATGTCTGCATAATTACACGCATTTGAGTTTTTACGAATTCACAGTGGTCGTTCATGGCAGCAGTTAATACAGTTGGTACAATTGAGTAGGTATGCATCAACGACGTCGTCGTTTTACCCGATTACAGATAGTCGTCCACAGCTTGGCATATAGATTTCTTGAAGGTGCATCTACATTCTACATTACACTGTGGTGGTTGTGTGATGTCCAGCGGCCCCCTGTCATTCGTTCACCTGACCACCAGGTGTTTGATCCCCCAACGATTGGGGCTCCAACGTCCCCTAAGTGTGTTCCATATATTAACTCATCAGTAACACATTGAAATATTTCGGTGACTAACTACTTCGTCTACTGATATCCTTATTTCTGATTCGATCACAACTCACAAGAGATATTCAGGATGTGTCTTTGACACACCCGATGAGTGATTTGAGCTTTTACGTGTCACAGATTGCCAATCTCTGGACACTTGCTGGTAGACTCGATGCAGCACTGGTATAGAAATGATGAATACAAATATTTAATTAGACAGACATGAAAGTGAATTCATTCTAATGGAATGAATCAGATTTCGGCTTACTGCGCCATTCGTTTTAACCAGCTAAATTAAGATTGCACTTCAAATGTTCTTGCAGATTTCGTCGGGCTACTACAGACTTAATATGATGATTGCAGGTTAAGTTTTTATCTTTATAACTAGCTGGTGCCCGATACCAAATTTCATATCCAGATCTGTTCAGCCGTTCTGGCGTAATTGAGTAACAAACATCCATCCATACATCCATCCATCCAGCCAAACTTTCGCATTTATAATATAAGTAAAGTAGGTATAGATATAACTGTAACTATAACTGAGTTAACAGAAGAGTTTGACGATTTAATTGGCTTGTTTCATTGGTTTGAATATTTAAGAAAAAAATATATAATAAAATAAAATATAAATATTTTGGGTTCGCTCTCACACGTACCTACGTAGAATGACAAACCGATTATTTTGAAATAGCTTCCTTATCTCCGCTTGCTCTAGACAAAACAATTGTAGCTAGTAGAGCTACATTTAGATTAACAAATACATGACCCGTTTTATCACATTCGAGTACTTAAATCATATTTACAATTATACATAACTAACTACCACGTAGCGCCCCTGTCCCCACGTAACAAACACGAAACGTGAACGGTTGAGCGCGCACCACCGTATGTAAATACAACGTATAGTTATGTATGTTGTGAATGCATCGTGAACATATCGTGAAGGTCAGCTTTGCATTCAGAAATGTTTGATGTTCTGGAAAATAGTACGCGCATACAATTTTCTCGTTTGGACTTTCTCTAGCCCACGAATTTGCCCGCGTGTAGAACGGCAAAGCTGTGTTGCTAAGTCGTTTGCCTGTGCACAGTTCAGTTACTTAAGTAAGTTATATTGTGCAGCCTCGTGAAGAAAAAAATAGAGATCTGTCATCTGAGTGCATAATAATTCCTACAGGGGCCATACTGCCAAAAAAATGCTCGATGTTTGCAGAAATAATACTTCATATTACAATCCTATCATAAGAATGTGTCGATTGTATAATGAAATTGGAAAAGATATTGATATTTTTAATGCTAGGTTATCTTCATTCATAAATAAATTATATAAAATAGTTAAGTAGGATAACACTGTGTTCGTTATTATTATACTAGGTATTATTAATTGTCTATTTTGTGGTTTACTTTGCACGCTAGATTAGACCTTATTCATGTAGTGCGACTCTGTAGGATTACAATAAGATTAAAATGTTTTTAGTTAAGACTTTAGGTTAGATCAGTATTACTATTGTAATCTGTTTTTGTTGCCAAATAAAAAAAAAAAAAAAAAAAGCAATACTTAAGCAATACTTATTACTCAAAATGACAGTTTGATGTCATGTACCTTGACGTTCCTAAAGTAAGGATTATAATTCTAAAACACGAGTCTACAATATTTAAGAAACAATATGGTTTCAAGCGTTGGCACTTAGCAGTATGGCCCCAGAAATGTAGAAATCAATCCGTGAAACGAAAACTAAATGTTTGTCGGAAATCAGTTTTGGGAGATCTAATTGGATTTTGCGGGTAACAAGGCTACATTTTATTATTATTATTCCGGAAAATTAAGGAGAAAATTCCCGCGGGAATCAAAAAACTTAATCCATGCGTACGAAGTCGCAGGCATCATCTAGTTATTGGTAAATTTGCAAAATCCCACAATAAGCAAGCATCAATAAAGATTCTGTTAACAGTTAAGAATAATTTGTGCCAACAAAATCCATAACATACCACATAGTTACGTAACACGAGTTTAATAGTTAATACTGACAATAACCGTTAACTCGCCTCGTAAAATATTATGGTTTGGAGAAGCATTATATTCAGTTATTACTGGCAATTTTCAAACAAGCGTTCTTTCATATAGTATATAGTTATTTAAATGCTTTATGTTATAGGTAAATTTAGAGATTGTGAGAAATTGATGTAAACTCTAGAAGATGCTGACTCATAAAATAACCCCATTTTCCAATCCCCACTGGTAGATCTGTGCAAAACCTTCATAGAGTTAATTGTTAAACGTTACAAAAGTGTGCGTTGATAGAGTGACGCAGATCCTATCGTATTGACCTGCCTCGCTGGTCTAGTGGTTAGCAATTTAGCATGTTCGACTGCGGCCGACGAGGTTTAGTATTGGGTTTTTCAGACTAGAAATCCTAGCCTGGAGTTAGGAAGTTGGTGGTGTTTCAGTCCCGTGCCTGCGCCCGTCGTCCTGCGCCTCATCTCTCTCCGGTGGTATCATGATTTTCCGTCCCATCGGGCTATGAGAGTAAAGGAACAGAGAGTGCACCTGTGTTTGCGCACACAGTTGTGCACTTATATATCTCCAAAGCAAAGAAGGCTAATCTCTCTGGAGATAGGCCGCTGTGGCCGACATTATCGTATTGACCAGCCTCACACAAATAACCCTGGACGGCATTTAGGCTCCTGGAGTGAGCTTGAATGACTGGAATGACTAATCTTGCAAAAAGTTTCATTAACAACAAATGAATCCGTAAGAGTGCAGCAGAAACCAGCACTGTAACTAAAACAAGAAAGTGTGAAATTTTCTCTACACTTCGAAGTTACGTACTGAGCATAAAAAATTACTAATTCCTCCTCCTACATGCATCGCCATCCTCACTGCTGAGGGTCGTGATCTTTGCCACGCATCTTTTCTTTTCGAACGATGTTACGCCATCTTAGTCTGTCCGTGGCATCGTGAAGAGCAACGTGGTCATGTGGTGTGCCCGAGTGTGGTGCTTACTTGGTCGGCCCAACGCGGTCGGGCTACGTCCTCTTGGTCTCATTTCTAAATTAGGTACTTAAATAATTACTAAAACTTAACCTAAAAAAAAACCGGCCAAGTGCGAGTCGGACTCGCGCACCGAGGGTTCCGTACAAACCTGTAGTAAGTTTAAAATTATTTTTATTATAATATGATGTAACATAAAATTTTCGCAATTTTTCCTTTATCTGTGCTATAAGACGTTGCTTCGTACCAAATTTCAAGATTCTGAGTTCACGGGAAGTGCCCTGTAGGTTTCGATTCTTTTGCGAGTGTCAATAATTTGCAGCATAAACAGCTGTATCTTTTGATTACGTTGGCTTAGAAGTTTGATTTTTACACAGCTCCAAGAGACAGTAGTATTTTGACCTGAGTATTTGATATGAATTTCAGCTTGATACCTCCATGCGTTCTTGAGAAAAAGGGTCTTGACAGACGAACGGACGGACAACAAAGTGATCCTATAAAGGGTTCCGTTTTTTCCTTTTGAGGTACGGAACCCTAAAAACTAAACTTGTTAGCGCAAATCAATGTTTTAACAAGAGTTTATAAATCAATTCGTTAGTATATATAAGTACATGGTCACGGCCGTCGGCCATTGATTAAGTGCTTTCCTCATATGTAGGTAACGGAGCTAAGCAGAAACAAACGAGCGGTGTAAAATTGAACCGTACCGATAATATAATTGTTAACTGTTACCTAACCGTAAACCTGTGGATCATAAATCATAATTGACGGTAGAATGCGTTGTAATATTTTTAACCGACTTCCAAAAAAGGAGAAGGTTCTCAATTCGGCGCGTATTTTATTATATAGTATCAAATCATTCTTGTCCCTTGATAAAAAAAACCACTTTCACACGCGGCAGAAGTGAAACTTCAGAAAAGTAGCCTACGAGAGAATGAGATAAATATAACTTGTATTCTATCTCATTCTCTCGCAGGCTAAATTTTTTTTTGGCGTCGCTTTTTCGTTTCCTTGAATTTTCAAATCACAACGATCATACGAAGTTTCACTTTAAAAATAAAATTATCCGTGATCTGCGTGGTTACATGGTAGGTGATTTGGAAAAAGTCATCATAGCAAAAGCAAAATTTGTTTTAAATTCTGAATAAGTAATAATTTAAAGTAAGTGACTTTCTTCTGGCTAACTTTAGCAATATACGTATAACTTCTAATGAATAGTAATTAATGTAATAGTTAGTTAGGTAGGTAGATATAGATTAAGGTACTTAAATCTGTTTTCAAGCACAAGGAAGAATTCCTTTTTACTCAATTTCAGTAAGTAAAAGTACAGGGACATTATTCTCAGAGCAAGCTTCTTAACCTGAGACATTATTTAACTATCAATGACATTCATCTTTTACAATCACTATTTTGTAATAGTTGTTCAGACATCGCGAAACAAAAACTGGTTTAAGTAGGTATCGCAATGACAAAGTAAGTATAATTTCATAATAAGTACCTTCTCAAACCATCCATCAGCTATTCAAAGGTGACAATTACTTACTCACAATTAAACATGTAACTAGGTAGGTACATAGCGCGAGGTTAGAACTTAGATCCCAGAGACCATAGGTTTACTACTCGGTGTTAGATACCAAAGGTTCTGAGTTCTAAAAGCTGAAATTCATTAGTTTATTTGGAAAGCTATGTTGAACAATTAAAAAATTTAAATTTATAAAAAAAATTAATTAAGCCCCGACATACTCGTACTATAGAAGTATCAGGATACTTTATCAACTAGAAAAGAGCTGATGATCTTTCAACGACTGAACCGATTTTCTTGACTCATAGCTAAGAACACTCGATGAAGATAGGTAGGTACCTCTCAAAAAACTAAATTGAAGTAAACCCGTTCATCCGTTTGGAAGCTACGACGCCACACACGGATACACACGTTAAACTTGGTACACCCCCTTTTTGCGTCGGGTATTAAAAAAACAGTCGTTACTAGTAGGTACTACGTACTTTTTTTTCAAACGAATATAATACGTTTTTCGCTCTCTTTCCTGTAGAGATAAATCCTTCGATTTATCTCTACAGGAAAGACGGCCCCCTGGGGATTGGTTCCATTCCAAATAGAACGTTAAATAAAATAAGCAAAGCAATGGTAAATAAATACTCGCAAAATCCCATTAGACTTACGAGAAATGGTCCAAGATCATCTGACACGAAAAAGTCTTAAATGGGAATCCGAGCAGAAAATCCGGATGACATAATAATTAATATACTTATTATTAGCTATTTTGTAACAATAAAAACATCCATACTTCCATACTAACTTTATAAATGCGAAAGTGTGTCTGTCTGTCTGACTGCTACGCTTTCGCGGCCCAACTACTCGACCGATATTGATGAAATTTGGTACAGAGATAGGTTAAATCCTGGGAAAGGACATAGGCTACTTTTTACACCAAAATTAAAGAGTTCCCGCGGGAATCAAAAAACACCAATACACGCGATTGATGTTTTTGATTCCCGCGGGAATTATCTAGTAATTCTATAAGGTAAAACAGATGGAAGTCCCATGATAATTTATAAAAAGCTAAGGATCGACTAGGCCTCCTGGGATATTGAGCAGGACAGCGGGAAAGTGAAATTATGCAAGCATCTGTCACCAATAAATATGCATAAGGCATGTATGCCATGCCTCCATTGTATTCCATCGTACATCGCGTAAAAGAAATCATAATATGAATTGCGTCGGGCGAAAATTGTACTTTCGAATCTAATAGAAGCGTGGCATCCATTACAATCACCCGAAACGCCAAAACGCCGAAATTACCGAGTTTTCTCCTCGCGTATACTCCATTAGATTGTTGAGGTCAGAATGGTTAACGAAATGATTAAGTAATTTTCACTTGTAACTGCAGTAATTGCATTGGTATTTTGAAAACTTAAACTGTTTTAGTTAAGGTGAACCGAGGCTATTGCATCTAAAAATTGAAATTTTTTTGACCAAGGTATGTTGAAGGAGCTGTATTTCTGCTAAAAAATAATTTAGGGAAAAACTGTTTATATATCTTGAATGATTGGATCCTTAAGACTTATTTTTACTCATTTGTGTTAGAAAACAACCACTATATTCTTATTAAAATTGATTTTAATTTCAAGGACCGATTTTAGCCACATTAGCCCCGTATCGGGGGTTAATGTAACTATCACTCCTAATTCCTAAACTCGAAGAGATATAATGCTCAAACTCACTGAATATGATAAACAAAGGTATATTTGAATGAATTTGAGACTTATCTCAATGTAGGAAGGTTAGTTTCTCTTTAAAAATACTTTTTCGGTATAAGTGGGGCTATTGTAGCTTTTTTTTAAATTTTAGTGTTGGATTATGCCTGATAATTTGTGCTGTGTCGATTGTCGATAATATTTTGAATGAAACACGTTTTCATATATAATTTATATAATATTTTTATTAATGAAATAAAATTAAAAGGACGAAATTTAAAGTAATCTTATGTTAAAAAAATACCTTCTAAAAATTAAAATTCTCCACTACAAAAATTAGGTTACTATCACAAAATCGCCTTGCGGCTTCACCAGGAATTTCATTTTTAAAGGGAGTGTCTATGCTGTTTCTACGCACATAATCTGCAATCAATATTTTCACCTCTTTTCTCGTTAGTGGATAGCCAGTCTTTTCCATTACATGCAGCAGTGAAGCGAGATGTTCTTCTTGTTTCTTGGGAAACACTGTAGGTTTTCCAGCTGATGGCATTTTTGCGCCACGCACCGCTTATCCGGGCGGAAATGGTTGACCCCGGAATACCAAATACCTTCGAGGCTTCATAACTGTTAATTTTTTTGGTTTTTACTGCCTCTAGAGCTTTAAAAAGGTCTTCTGTTGAGTATGTTTTTTTCTCCTTTTCTTTTGTATATACGCAGTACGCACCATCTAAAAATAAATCTTTCTTATAAATAATTAGGTTGATAGGTTTAGTTTGAATAATAATCATCATAAGTGCAAATAAAAGGTGTTGAAATTATTTAATAAATTAAGTAGAGTTTTGTATCATGTTGTGAGGGTTGAGAAGGGTACAGGGTGGAAGGGTTGTTAAGGAAAAGTGGTAATTTCCCCTTCCCACGAATCTTTTTGCCAATATTATTTTTAATATTTTAGCCAATATTAGTAAAAACGCACACAGTGGTCCTGGCACTTAGCTGGTTATTGAAGTGAAAACTTCTTTAGACGCATTGAGTTTTTGGTAGGGGGTAAAATTATGGATTCGAGTGACCCACAATTACGTCAAATTAAAAATAAAAAACTACACGTCTCCGGCAAGTTGGATTTGTGGGAACAAATACCCTCCCCTTCTCCCGCTACCCCTGTCAACCCTCGGTGGAGGTGGCTCGAGTCCGAACTTTTACCTTTTATTTTCTTACAAATTCTGTTTTTTATTTTATCGATAAAAATACGTTGGCATCACTAGTACTTTTATTTCCATACTAAAATCAACAGGGCTATTGTGTCTTTCTTTGTAGATACAAAAGCCTCGTGTCACAATTTTAGTGGGGTTAATGTGTTTTTACTAATAACTCTAGATAACTACGACACAGAAAGAAATTAATTATCAAATAACAAGGACATATTCATTAAATTTGTACTTACCGTAAAATATTGTTCCAAAAGGCTCACAGTAAATTTTTGTCGATTAAAATATCACACCATGTTTCCAGCACACTCAACGAAAAATGGCCGACTAAAAAAGAAGACGCCGTCGGTAAAACAGTAGGCGCGATACAAGCACACTGTATGATCCACTTTAGTAAACATTAGTTTGTCTATCCACCAATATATGTCGTTTCCCGTAAATCTATTTGTGAAGGAAGATAAAATGATAAGATGCAATAGCCCCGAAGTTACAATAGCCTCGGTTCACCTTACGTCATGTTTAGCCAATAGGGATGACAACTCAATCAAATCAGCAACTCTTTATCCAACTTAAAAACGCGCTTATAAGGAAGTTTGTATGAAATCAGAAATTCACAGTTGTGACGTCATCAAATTTCAACGCACTTATATTCTTTAATCTATAGTTTAAAATGGTTATCAAACTTAAAACTAACCGAGGGTGTGAATTTTAGATCTTTTGGAAGACCCTCTATTTAATAATCAGTAAGAAATAATATATTTTGACATAGGCACCATCCCTATTGCCATAACTTTATAGAAAACAATGGCTACCGTGTTTTTTTTAAATATGTCGGTAGTACGGCGGCCGAAGCGTAGCCTTCTGTCCTCCTGTTTGCCAAGATATGACCTAACCGCTACAGCCTGTACCTACCAAGAAAACGAATTGGTGTAAAAAGTCGAAGAATGAGCGTGAATGGCAGATAGATGGAGGATGGAGGATTCTTCTTCTTTAAAGCTCATCTTTAACTTCACTAGGCTTTAAATTTTTAATGTGATACCTACTTGAGAAAAGAAAGTACCTACGCAGTTATTATTATTATTATTAAAGCTTTGTTTCCTATAACAAATTATTTTTAGTGTAGGATAATATATTATGATTTATTTTAATATGTGGTCCCCTGCGGGTAAAAGCCTCTTCCATCCTTTTCCATTTATGTCTATTGGTAGCGATACACATCCAATTCTTTCCTGCTACATTAGCGATGTCGTCAGCCCATTTTTTCCTTTGTCCGCCTACTTTCCTTTTGCCTACTGGGCCTCGCCATTTTGATATAAGGTACGTCCACCTTTTGTCTTTGTACCTTGGCAAATGTCCTGCCCATTTCCATTTTTGTTCGAGAGCATACTGAAGAGCGTCTATTAACTTAGTTTTCTTTCGAATGTCTATGTTTCTTGTTTTCTGAATTCTTCTCAGCTTCAGTATGCTTCGTTCCATGGCATGCTGGCAGGACAAGATTTTGTTCTTTACTCTTTCAGTGAACACCCATGTTTGGCTTGCGTACGTTAAACTAGGGAGGATGCAGGAATCCATGATTATCATTTTCATTTTCAAATTGTAGTTTCCTTTTAAGATTTCTTTTTGCGCCCAGTATTTCTTCCAAGTTATGTTTATTCTTCTGTCAACTTCATTGTCGTTAGTGTTAGCTTCAAAGGATACCAGTTTTCCCAAGTACACATAACTGTCCACATATTCTATTGACCCTCCCTCCACCTCAATCGCTCTCTTGTGGCTGTTTGTCATTACCTTAGTTTTGGAGGTATTCATGTGTAGACCAACTTTTCGACTTTCTGCATCTAAACCCTGTAGCATTTTTTCCAGGTCTGTGGCAGATTCACTAAAGAGAGCTATATCGTCCGCAAATCTTAAATGTGTTAGCCTTTTATTTGATATCCATATTCCCTTATTTTTCCAATCGATGTTTTTGAAGAGGTCCTCCAGAACAGCTATGAATAGTTTAGGGGAGAGAGGGTCTCCCTGACTCACACCCCTTCCAATAGTGAACTCCTCTCCCTGTCTTTCGAGTTTTACTCTACTTACACTCTTAGAGTAGATATTTCTTATAATGTTTATGTATTTTTCACTTATGTTGTTGCTTCTTACCTACGTAGTTATGACGGGGAAATAATTTCAATTTTTTATTTATAGGCTTAGCACTCAGTAGCGTGCAGTTCATATAGGCATAAAATACTGCTTACCTAAATGGATATACGTCAATGCTCATTTTTCATCAAAACAGTGAGTATATAGGTTTACAAGTTATTAACTAATGCCTACCCTATCTTCAAACCCTGTGCACGCCACTGCTAGCACTTGATTGAAATCAGGCAAGTAGTTAAACCCAATTAAGCAATTAAGTATACCTAATTTTTAAATCTACGGAGGGTAATAATAGACCGTAACTATAAGAATGCTCAGTTGGCTTGAAAACTTTGCTTGAATGTTTTAGAAATATTTGAAACGAAATATAGTAAACGTGGTCACGGCTTAAAGAAACCAAGATGTTTAACAACCAGTTTATAAATAAAGACACTTTCGACGAGCGTGAACAAACGAGTTATGCACGGCGATAATCTGAGCCGATCCATTGTTATGGTGACTTTGGGTCGGTATTCTACTTTTAGCAATTTTATAGCATACAACAGAAGTTTTAGAAGATGATAAACAGCTAGAGTAGAAACTGATCTAGCTACTTATTCTGTAATGGTCAGGTCATGCCTGATAAATAGACACGGCGATCTCTAGAGAGATTAGGCATCTGCGCGGGTATATTATAGTGTGCATACACAGGTGCACTCTCTGTTCATTTATAGGCCTATTAGCTGATGCCCGCGACTTCGTCCGCGTGGTTAGAGTTTTTTTGATTCCCGCGGGAACTCCTTAATTTTCCGGGATAAAAAGTAGCCTATGTCACTCTCAAGGTCCTCAACTATACCCATGCCAAAAATAACGTCGATCCGTTGCTCCGTTGCGGCGTGATTGAAGGACAAACCAACAAACCAACACACTTACGCATTTATAATATTAGTATGATATGATTAGACTGCACTTTTCACAGGGACCCTTAACTCTGAATCAGTGTAGTGTAATAAGATTTAGGGAGAAAGGGTCCCTAATTTGGTCCTTATTGCTTTGTAATAAGCGACGCCCAACCGTACCACAGGACCCTGTGAAAAGTGCAGTGTAATAGGCCTATTACTCTCATAGCCCGATGGGACGATTTCAAGGTATTTTGTGTAAGCAGTGTTGCCACCTTAGCCCTTTTCGGGCTAGATCTAGCACATTTTACTGTAGGTAAACTCGCTTTTTCATGATTTAGCCCGAAAAGAGCAATCTAGCCCTTTTCAAGCGAGACGAAGACTTCGCACCGCGATTACCAAGTTATGAAACAATGCGCGTCATGTAGTATAGATTTCGTCAGTTCACACTTTATGATAACTAATTGGGTATATTTTTAGTTTTGCTATGGTAACATTGGTAACCCTACCTACTCTTTCTGCTTCTTTGCTGGGGAATTCCCCAAGTTTGTTTCTAAATATAAACCGACTAATTTAGGATGTAGTTACAATTTGTTCATCGTAATCTCTCTGGACTCTGATTTTTAACAATTTCATTACCAACTTAATTATAATTAGATTTTTCTAAATTAATACGTTTCGAATAAACAATTTTTAATCCTTTGCATTGGTATTTATGTTTTTTTCCCTTTCTAGCACCTCTTTTGATTGCATTTGCTAAATCTAGCTCTTTTTAACTTGTCCGACTGCTCTTTTTGAAAAACCAAGGTGGCAACACTGTGTGTAAGCACTAGGCATGGATGATGGAACTATAAAATATAATAGCTGTTAATGAATCATGCCTTCAAGAAACTCAGAGATGGATGGAAAGGTGGAGAATTACAGCTAACGCATAAAAGTCATTACACATAACTTTCACTCTTAGAACAGGTGACTGCCCACCAGTTAAACTCGGTGACACTCAATTGCTTCACACTAATTGTGTTAGATACCTGGGCATGCACCTCGACCGACGACTGACCTGGAGACAACACATCCAAGCAAAAAAGGAAGAAATTAACCTAAAATATCGAAGATTGTACTGGTTACTCGCTAGAAACTCTAATCTGTCAACTGATAACAAACTCCTTATAGGTATATAAGGCAGCACATTATACCGATTTGGACATATGGATTACAACTCTGGGGCTCTGCTAGTGACTCCAACATAAAAATAATACAAAGAGCCGAAAACTCAATACTAAAGCAATTAGCCAATGCCCCCTGGTTTATAAAGAACAGTGAACTTCATGAACATCTGAATATTAAAACAGTGAAAGAAGAAATACAGCTCTGTAGCGCCAAATACAAGTCGCGACTACAGCATCATCCCAATCAGCTGGCAGTCCAACTCACTGTTCCAGACTGTCTCAGGCGCCTAAAAAGGAAAAACATTTTAGACCTGGATAGGCCTTAATCCAGGCTCAGTCTATATTTGACTTTTCCAATGGGAAAAGTCATAAAAAGTCACAGAACCTACAACACATCTGATCATAGTCAGAAGACTGAACGCATGATTTTGCACAGAAAAAAAAAAATGAATCATAGACCTATATTTCCGTGATATAATGAGGGAACTTTGTCTAAAACAAGTGAACAGATGTAACTTACAATGGTAGCGCAGAACAAAGAGTGGATACGTAAGGCTATTATGAAACCGAATTCAATGAAACACGAGTTTTGGATGATAAAAACTGATGGTTTGGTTTGAATGGTGTAATGGTATTGAAATAGTAGGTAACTTTGCAAGAATTTCGTGTAGGTACCTACCTACCGTTTTGGCAATCGAAACCAATCTTTCATGCAAGCGTTTGTACATATCAGTTCCTACAATAAGTCCTACTTTTATTTGATTCTGTAATATGGTCGAATTCTCAATCGAATGGACATAACATTTCTACAAGTAGGTATTGCGACTTAGACTTCTTACCTACTTAGATTGTCTTGCGACTTAAATTGTCTTCTTTCCAGTTTCCATTAGTCGTGAGGGTATGAGTCCAGCAGATCGTGTTTGTGACCCCTCAAGTCATCAATATTCAATACTAGCTAATGCCCGCGACTTCGTCCGCGTGGAAAGTTTTTTGAATTCCCAGAGGAATTCGTTAATTTTCCGCGATAAAAAGTAGCCCATGTCACTCTCCAGGTCCTCAACTTTACCCAAGCCACAAATCACGTCAATCCGTTGCTCCATTGCGGCGTGATTGAAGGACAAACCAATAAATCAACAAACAAATACACTTTCGCATTTATAATATTAGTATGATTCCATTACTTACTTAGCTCCTATGTACTTACAATATGTAATGTGATGGTGCTATCTGGCAAAATAAGTAATTTGTTACGCTTATGTACATAACTAGTACCTAAGTAAGGTGAATATTACATAGGTAGGTAGTTATTTATAGTAATTAAGTAATGGCTCTCATAGCTTATAGTACATTCAACTCAAGATGTTAATTTTATAAATGTTTCATTTAAATTAGGCTCACATGCAATTTCACTTCTCACTTTCTAAGGTAAACTATTAATAATTATTTAAATAAATTAAGCAATTACTTAACTGTAAAAGTACCTATTATAATTTACTTCAGTAGAATTTTTGTGTGTTTTGTATTATAATCTGACCATACAGCATAACTGTGCAACTATAGATTCCAAGTTCTATGAGAATAATTTATACTAATATTATAATTATAAATTATTATAAAATAGATGAGCTGGACTTCATCTATGTGAATTAAGCTATTTTCATTCCCACAGGGACCCTTATTTCTGTGATAAACAGTAGCCTATGTCCTTTTTCAGAATGTAACTTACCTCTATACCAAATTTTATCCAAACCTGTTGAACAGATGAGCTGTGAAAGCATAGCAGACAGACAGACACACTTTCGCATTAATTATAATATTAAGTATGGATGCTAAAGTTTGGATGGATGGATGGATGTTTGTTACTCAATCACACCAGAATGCCAAAATGGACCTGAATGAAATTTGGCACAAAGATAGATTAAAGTCTGGATTAACACATAGGTTATTTTTATCCTGGAAAATTAAAGAGTTAGCACTGTTACCAAAAAGCTCAATCCACGTGGATGAAGTTGCAGGCATCAGCTAGTACTTACTTAATCGACATTTGAATAAGATCATTAACAATTATAGACTAAGCAAGTACCTACCTCATTCCTACTTCAGGGATATGGCAGTGATATTATGAAACCCCTTATCAGTTCATAAGGCATCATACCAGAACTTTTAATACCTAGGAGAGGCATCTTTGAATTTTGACGACCTACGTGCAGTGTGTAGCGCTGTTGCCTTAACGTGCGGAGGACCAGGTTTCCCCGGCAGGGTCAATTTGGGAATTTATAATTTCTGAATTTTCCCTGGTCTGGCATGTGGGGAGGCTTCGGCCGTGGCTAGTTACCACCCTACGATGCCGTGTAGAAACCGAAGGGGTATGGGTTTAATATAACTGCCATGCCCCTAACAGATTAGCCCGCTACTGTCTAAGACTGGATAAAAAAAATTATAATAATAATATTCCCACCAAGAACACAGGAGAGAACACAGGATCTCACAAAGCTTCTAATACATTTGTCAAGCGACAAAGCAAATTCGCTAATAAAGCTATTTTTGAGTAAATTAAACAATTATATATAAAGTTAATTTTTAAACAAGGTTGTAACTAACTACTAAGCAAAGTCTAGTCTCCCACCAAACCAATCTCATATCAATTACTTAAGGTGGCTCCCGAGGGTGAATTGCCCATACAAATGTAATACCAAATACATAATTTGTAGTTCGAGAATATTTCCACCATATTATGCAATTATTAAGATTGAACTTGTATTTATCTAGGTGCCTGGATAAATATTTTTTCAAAATACTTTCCCAAAATTAAATGTAAGCACATTGCGTTTTGCATGTTTTTACGACCTAAATGACATGTTTTTTCCTTATTTGTTTCGTATTAAAACCCAAGATATCTCGATATCTCACGTACTAATTGATCAGGAACATAGCCTATAGTGTCAAGTTACAGAATAACAACACGAAGATAAAAACACAAATTTTTCATTCATCATTTTTGGTATTCACGGAACATGGACTAAATGTATAACAAATTCTGTACGCTCAAATTGCCATTGCACGCGATCATGTGTCATCAGCCAAATAGAGATAGCGATATACTGGCAAATTTATATTTGCGGTTCAAATAGAAGTTGCGAGCGGCGTTCTCCGGCCTCTTAAGTAAACATTATTTGGTGATTTGCTCACAAAAATCCAGCCCTTTTGCATGGTTATAATTGAGGACTTGGAGCGTGACATAGGCATATTTTCATCCTGGAAAATCAGACAACTCCCCCAGTATTTTCAAACCTAAATCCACGTAGATGAAATTGCAGGTATTACCTAGTTTTCCATAATAACTAAGTAATTGGTGTAAGTATATTAAGAACTTAGTATAATAATGTTATCTTTTTAATGGCCAATTGCGAGTAGAACTGTGAGAGAGTCCACAGGTGGGGCAATGAAGACATTGTCTCGCTTCGAGAGATTTACACAAAAGATTTAAACTGACAATAATGAATATTGCATCACAATCTACTTCGTATTTTTTTTATTTTGTAAACAGTAAGTAAAATAAGTACTTAGATGCATGTTTTTTTTACTTTAGTATAGAATTGTTATTTATTTATTTAAATCTTTATTGCACACAAGTAGGTACAATGAATTAGGTACAGAAGACATTAAATCAATGAATATACAGTCAATAGTAAGTTCGGGGCTTGGATTTAAACCATAAGTACTTACTTAATATTAAGTTTAAATGTACCTACTTGAAATATATCTGACTGTCTTTTTTTATCTTGACATCATGACCCTCAAAACACTTCTAGGTCTGAGAACAACCCCACCATGCAAAAACTTGAAACCCTTCAGGCTTCATCAAAACAAGAAAAGTTCTTTCAAACACAACAAATTTTCATCCCTCAGCTTCTTTCCAGCTCAATATGAATACGTAGACATGGAAGTAAAGCATCTTGTAGCATTATTATTAGGTGGCCTGGTGGGAGGCTTCGGCCGTGGCTAGTTACCACCCTACTGGCAAAGACGTGCCGCTAAGCGATTTAGAGTTTCAGTATGATGCCGTGTAGAAACCGAAGGGGTATGGGTTTAATATAACTGCCATGCCCCTCACAGGTTAGCCCGCTACCATCTTAGACTGCATCATCACTTACCATCAGGTGAGATCGCAGTCAAGGGCTAGCTAGTAGTGGATAAAAAAATAAAAAAAATGTAACATGTTAAAAATTTAAGGGTTGATGAACACTATGATAGTGAATCAAAGAGCCTTTCAGTAAACATAGAGGGGACACTTGCGAGGTCCGTAAAACAATGGGATATTTTGAGGTTCTCAATTCGGCGCCGTAATAGGTAGGTACCAATCGGTGCTATCGGTATTGGCTTTTTGTTATAGATATAGGCAAAACCGTTAACCGAATAACTTTTGAGTAAGTTGAATGTGTTTATTTACAAGACAAATGGCAAAAAGTAGTCGTCCTTCCACATACCTGATATTTTAAAGTTATTAAAGTGAGGTGACACGGCCTTGTTTCGAACTTCGAACAGGATGTAAAAACTTTTTTATTTTCACTCACTCCACTGTTGAATGGCTTGAGGTTTGTTATTAAATATTATTTATGTCAAATATTTTTCATTCAACTAGAAAAGAGCCTGCGTTTTAATTTCACAAATCACAAGCAAAACTTTCGTGGCACAACACACGCGATCACAAACAGCAAAACCAAACAGACTCACAGAACACTTATATGAACAGACTACAAAGACATGACAAAGACAGACTGCATAGGGCCAAGGCACCTATCAAATGAAAGCACGAATGACAGTGACACTGACACAACGGATAAGTCCTTTCTCTGTCTACGGCAGGGCGACCGCGTATCTTTTGCATCAATCATTGATACATCGCAACAATGACCTTCTATACACAAGGACATCGCACTGGCGCGCATAACATGGGACCAAGTAAGTGTGCTTAAACTCGTTGTAAGCACACTTTTTTCATTAGTCGCATGTTCACTGCGAAGCTGTCAGGATGCCTAAGTGCGCGTTCAAAAAGTGCCGAAATAATACATTAACGACGCAGAAAAAAGATGGTGTGACGTACCATCGATAAGTTAATTTTATTTACGTAAGATAATATGCAAAAAAGTGTAAAATACGTAGTAAAACTATTGAAAACACAAGAAATATTTAAAATTATTTACAATGTTCCCATTCCTTTCTCTCACGCACATCGGAAAGAGACAGATGGAAGGGCGCGTCATTAAAGTCAGAAGAACAAAACTGTGGAGTAGCATTTTTTTGTTCCATGTAAAATCTATTGGCAATTATTGTTATCACATTTTTTTCACTATCTTGCAAGTTTTCCCAATTAAGGGCCTTTAAACAATCAGGCCGCAACCAACTGTAGGTATAAAACGTGTCGATATCCAGATATCGACACAGCTGTGATTCCTATTTCTTTAAAGTGTACCTGGAAACAGTATGACAGCGGTATAAGGCGCCTAAAGAAAAAACATATTACATGCCTCGAAGGTAATATTTTTTATCTTTACTCGATCAAATATAAATTACATAGGGTAAGTTGCGCAATCTGTAATGGCTGTTCTTTTAGATTTCCTGTACACGAGATCACAAGTTATTCAATAAACAAAAATTCTCCGCTCTTTTCGGATCTAAATCTAAAAATATCGCGATCCTAGGGAAAAATTGATATGGACTAAAATTGTAGGATATTTAATTTCAAACAACTTTGGTTATAGCCATTTTTCGTGTAAAATTGAAAATAAACGAATTATTCAATAAACAGAAATTCTCCTCTCTTTTCGGCTCTAAATCGAAAAATATCGATCCTAGAAAAATTGATAAGTACCAAAATTTTTTCCGTGTCAGCCACTCTTTTGATCTAATTCGACTGGGCTAATATAATAGTTTCATATTTACAAAAATGAAAAATCTCTCAGAAATAACAAAAATTAACGCGCTACACTACTCCATTCCCTTTTTGTTCCAGTCTGCTACTAAAATCACCTTATGAAGCTTCGACTGATTAATCGATTTACATTGCGGCTTAAACACAGAGGTCAGTTTACAGGACTTGAATGTCAGCGGCAATGTATAGATGGAGCAGTCGAAGCCAAATAGGGTGAATTAGAAGCGTGTGCCATGTTTGGGCTCTGTTTTTGTATGCCACGATTTGTCCATCATCGCAATCACCTCTGATTGGCTGAATTTATGGTATTATTGCTGCGTCAATAGATTTCATCCAATAGTGGAAGAGTGTTAACCAATCAGAGGTGATTGCGATGTATCAATTATTGATGCAAAAGATACACGGTCGCCCTCCAGGACACAACACTTTTACAATGTAGTGTTGCCAATAGCAATTTAATTTACCTTATAACAATGACCTATGCTTGATTTTCGTAAGATGTGTAAGGAGTAATTATTAATACTTTAAATAATAATAACAAAGGATTCCTATGGGTTAAGTGAGTTGAGATCAAAATAAAACACAAAGCAATTATTATTTTCTTTGTAAATTTCTTGCTACTAAATTATTTTAAACAACATGCCTTAAATGTATTTTATCAATTACTAACAAATCAATTTAATAGATATACCCTATGCAATATTTTTATGACATCCTTTTCATACATAAATAATTATTCAATTAATTGTTCTTCGGTGGTCTGGCTCCAAAGATTTTAGAACCTACTCGAACAGTCGTAGCTCCTAGTTCAATCTAAAACGAAAGTCAAATAGTTTTAGTAATCTATTACCAGGCTAGATTATGCTGAAGATGAAGATTTAAATTTTTAGAAATCATATTGCAACTCTTTGATTTTTTGTGACAAAACTAGTCTGTTTGTCTCCAGCTAAAGCTCATCCAAAGTCAGATGAGCAGTGAAAAAGTAAGAGACAGCAAAACACTTTCAAATTTATAATACTAGTTGATAACCACGACTTCGTTCGCGTGGATCAAGATTTTTTGAAGTGAAAACTTCTTTAGCCGTGTTGAGCACTTTTTGGTAAGGGGTAAAAATGTGGATTCGCGTGACCGACATGCTCGCGAACAGCAATATGCTCGCATTACTCGCGAACAGCGACATTCTAGCCTTGTTACGAAGACAAAAGGTCTTAAATATAAATATACTACATTAAAATTTAGTGCCTTAGTGTTAAGGTTTATATTTTAATTTTTCATTTATTAAAAAAAAAATTATTCGTTTTCACTATTCTATCGGTCCCTATGACTGCCAATTTTTTACCTAAGGATCTTCTCAGTTTTCTGGGATTATAAGTAGCCTATGTCCTTCCCCAGGATGCCACATTTATAAAAAATCATCAAAATCAGTTGAAAAGATGGTTCGTGAAGATGTAGCAGCCAGACAAACTTTCTCAATATATAGTATTATAAGTATAATATTGTAAGTATGGATTAAAAGAAGAACAACTTACAGCATGTTCAAAATCTGTTGACATTCCCATAGACAGTTCAACATTATTTATATCTAAGTTTAGTTTTTCACAAACTTCTTGCCTACATTTGGCCAGTGATAAGAAGTCTGGATTTGGCCCCAGAGATGTGTCATAATCATATTGACCAATTGTCATTAAACCTTGGAAGTTTAGGTTTGGACATTTTTTAATAACATATTCTACAAGGTCCGAGGCTTGCGATGGCTCTATTCCATTTTTAGCTGCAAAAAATAAAATAAATACTACACATAATATACAAAGTTAATCAAAATTAAGAATAATTGATGAGTCATTGAAAGTTTATTGTAATCTTTTCCTTTTTGAATTCTCAGCTTTGACTAGAGAATTCAAAAGGCGACAAATTGGAAAAAAATAGATCGGGTATTTCCCAATATCTAAACGGTTAAACGGTTAATAGCTAACGGTTGAAAATATTAGTAAATAATCTTTACTCCTGTGCATTAGCGAGTGAAAAAAAACGTTTCTTTTACTAACGTTTCTCAAAGGCTTAGTCCTTAGCAGTAGTAAACAATCTTTACTCCTGTAAAAAAAACAATTGGTTTTTTTTACTACCGTTTACACTCGTTAACCGTTTAACCGTTTAGGGACATGCTAACACCTCTACTGACAATACCATATTCAAATTTTTCTTTTGAGTAGAGATTGGACTAGATTGCATTAATAGCAATATAATTGGATGGCCTATAGCTCCTGTAGGTAATTTTAACTGCTATATTAAATAAAACCAATGTAAAGAACTCAAAAGTAATACCTTCTTCTGCACTAGTATTGACCTGCACCATGACATTCAACTTTTGCTCCTCATTTCTAGCCTTTGCCCATTGCTTATTTAGATTATCTGCCAGCTTTTCTGAATCCACTGTCTCTACAACATACAACTTTGGTACTCCAAGACATTTATTAACTTTATTACTTTGCAAGTGCCCAATAAAATGCCACTTTATTTCTTTACATTTCTCGAGAATCTGTGGATCGTGAGCCTTTTCAACTAATTCATTTACATAGTTTTCTCCAAAGTGCCTCTGTCCAGCTTCATAAGCTTGTATTATTATGGGTACAGGTTTGATTTTTGATACAGCTACTAATTTTGGTGGGATTTGCGGGAGATCCTGGAAAATTGTTGTTATTATATGTTTATAACTAAAATCAGTTACAATTTCTTATAGTACAAGATGATGAACAATTCATGCATGGGATTATGTTTTAAAAATACCAGGGAAACTTCGATTTTCTACTTAGTTACCCATGCTATGTAAGCTACATCTGGATATCTTTAGATTTTTAACTAGACGCGAAACGGGAATAAGTAGAGGTTAACAGAAGCGGATTGATTCATAAAGGCGATCGAAAAATCAACCAAAATAGTATAGTGACAGGTAAATCAACTTGGAATATTATTTAAACAGATTGTTTATCGTACGTTGTTATCAAACTAACCTTACTTCTTCTGGCTACAGCCCCTTCGATTTGTGCTAGAACAGTTTTGAGTCCATACATAATGTCCACTTCGTCACTTTTGTCATCGGACATTGTATTTATAATTGTATTTCGTTTTAACGCTAATTGTTTAGTTTACTAATACGTGACATTTGACAAAAAAAATGTATGCCATGACATTGACATTTTGTAATCTTATCAGCTTAAGGATGCGACGATCGGTCAACGCAGTTCAAAGAATATGTATAATCGAAACAAAAATATTGATTAGTGATTTACATTTCAAGGTAAAATAACGAAATTGCTGGAAACTGCTAATTTAATAAAGATGATGATGTTGTATATAGGGTAAAAATCAGAGTTATCTTTTTCAAAATATTCACTACTAACGCATTACGATTTACGTATCACAGTTCTTACTATGAGTACCAAAGAGTACTTACAGAAATATTTTAAAAAAACCTTCGACTATCGATAATTATTAATATTTTTCAAATGATATCATACTTACTAGTTTTATAAAATGTGAAAGTGTGTTTGTTTGTTCTTCAATCACGCTGCAGTAGAGCAATGGATCGACGTGATATTTTACAAAAAATGTAATAATTTTATAAATAATATAATATTTTTTAAATAATTTTACATACATAAAGTTGAACACCTGAAATGAAAGAGCAACGGCGAAATTAGTATTGAACACATTTACTAAATCTTGTTTGTACACAAGTAAGGTAAAGACGAAAGGAATTTTCTTAATTTTTTATATTTTATCAAGTACTAGCTGACCCGGCGAACTTCGTACCGCCTTAGTATGCAAAATTAAATGTATATTTTTCAATATTTCTGAGAGATTTTCTTAATATTTTTTTCCGTAAGAACCTTCTCCTAATAAATCAAATACAACAAAAAAAGAATTAGTGAAATCGGTCCAGCCATTCACGCGTGATGCCGTGACCAAGGAAAACGGGTTTCATTTTTATATATATAGATTCAACCTAGGTAAAAAAATAAAATATTTAGGGAATCTTTTTTGATTACCTATTTATTTCCCGTTTCTCAGTTTAGTGTTACCATTCTATGTATAATCTACCGAGTAGCTAGAATAAATCTAAATTGATAGATTATTTAAATTTTTAAAAAATTGTAATTATTTTGTCTGATTATTAGGATTGCTCTCTTGCATACATTATATAATAATCTCTAACAGAATGGTAATAATTGAAAGAATATTATGGCAGCACTGATGCTGATTGTCTGTGGTTGTCATCTGCCTTTGTATTGTGGCTTTCTTCCGGTTGCCATTTTTAGAAGTGATATTACCACATAACTAACCTCCAAAACTTTAAAACGAATTTTTTTTTTCTAGATTCATTTATAAAAAAATCTTACTTCTGTGAGCTTCGTATTCGACGCTTATAAATTATTTTTGTTTCACACGTGTACATAATTTTTTTTTCTCAATTTTTTTTTTTATCCACTACAAGCTAGCCCTTGACTGCGATCTCACCTGATGGTAAATTAGAGCAGCATGTTCAGACAGCTAATCCTGACGTACAAATTTCTTCGAGTTACAATAATTTTAATTACTTACTATATTGCCAATTATTTCGATGGAGAGTGACAAAGGCTACTTTTTATCCCGGAAAATTAAGGAGTCCCCGTAAGACTTAAAAAACTTATTTCACGTGGACGAAGTCGCGGAGATCGGCTAGTCGATATTAAAATCACTTCCATCTCTATCAATCAGTGCAAAACAAAATGTTTATTATCAATGACAGCGTACGTTTATAAATTTTCATCCTTAGAGTCTTCATTAAAATCTAAACTAATTGAAATATAGTTATTAATGTACCAATTTCATTTCCGCGCCGCTTGATTTTCACTTATTTGTTAACATTTTTATTAATTTTCTTCGCAGGACTATTTTTGTGTAACTTGCACCATAGGTTTTGAACGAAAGTAAGGTACTGCCACTTATCAATCATGATTTTCCCTTGTGATGGTAGCAAGGACTACAAATTAAATAAAGGACAATGAAGGTACCTATTATTGGATAGTAGCAGGCGTTGCTTTGCGGAAGTCCATGATAATAAAAGAACTAGAAGTTTAATTCGCTATAATCCGCCACAGTACGTTAAAAATAATTTGGAAGATTTGTGTGGTGTGGAGAATATCGCAAGCATGAATCGTAAGAATGATTAAACTTTACACAAACAGATACACACTGTACCACATGGTCGGCAATCGGCATTTGCAATGTAAGTGGAACTAGTCTCTGGTAGGTACCTCCCTAAAAAACCTAACCTAACTAAATCATTAATATTATAACAACAAAATAAGTAAGTAGTAGCCAGATACATAGTAATAAAATTATTTATACCTGTACTATAATAAGGCAGTCAGCTTGCAGTCCAGATACTATACAATGTAGAGGTTTTATATTCCTAATGGTACCTAACTCTATGGCTAAGAATATTCTAAAATGAAAGATGGCACAAAAGTATACTTAAATAAAAACATAGGGACTAAAACTATTTATTAAGGCTACGTTCACACCGTAAAATATTTGCATGATTTTTTTCACAAATCTCTAATAAATTAGAAATCATAGAGGTGTACGCACTTGCGAATAAAATATTCGTGCAGTAGATTACCCTCAACGCATTCCCAGTGCAATATACTACTCTCGGTAGAGAGTAGTATATTCCTTGCCCAGTGCGAAATAGGTGATATCCATACGCGAAATATATATTGAGGGAAAAAATTACGCGCATATGTTTTTCGCAGTGCGAACGTACCCATAAAATTTTTTATCATAAATTCTCAATTTATCGCCGTTTTCGGGGACTATGTTTTTGCACTGGTAGCACAAAATAGAAACGTCAGTCGACAACAAATGAACAAAAGTTTTGACAGACTTGAGTGATTGATTTTCCAATTTGTTTATAGTATTATATACTAATCTGTGTTTATTGCGTTTTCCGCTGCGGAAATCCCGAATTTCCGATTGTTTGCTGACCAATTTTCATAACTATGAGCATACCAACTTTTCCGTGCCTTGGCTGATGAATAAACAGCCATGAACGTGTTGGAAAAGGCGGAAAAAGCGTTAGAGTACTTGAAAAACAGTGAAGGACTAGCAAAGTGAGTACGGTTTTACGGTCGCAGGCAGTGTTGTTTTTGTGGTTCTTTTTTTGAGAAAAGTGTTTTTGCAGAGGCCATGAGCTTCAAGCTGCAGCTGGGACGTTGGGCCGCTGTTTGGGAGCGCTGGGCAGCCGGCAAAACTGTGCCAGACATTATGCAAATTTACTACACTCTGCTATACCGACTTTATTGACTTTAGCCAGCAATGAAAGTGTAAGTACCTACTTAGTCACTAACTGTAATTATAATTATATTGAAACACCTAGTGAGTTGTTTGAGTGGGAAGTTTAATGCAAATACCAGCCAATATATACCAATAATAAAATTGTAAGTGTAGTATTAGTGTATTTTGTGTGACATGCTTGCTATCATGCTTTGCTATAGTGTTTACAAAGTAACTACTTGATCATCAGGCAAATTCGTATATTGCTGTTGGTAAATAGAATCGGAATCTGATACATAAAATAAAGGTTCATAAAATAATCACCTTGTTTCAATGCTTGAATTTTGAATTTGAATTAAATATTTCTAAATTTGCGCAGGTCTTGGTGGGAGATATTGTAAACAAGAAATTGTTACAATTTTAAAAATCCTGTTGACTCACTCTCTCATTGACTGATTGATCAGTCTAATCCATTGGACCTAGAAACCGAAAATTTTGCAGATGTTCCCTTTATAATTTAAAATATGGGTGAATTTTTCGAAACCCGTATATACAAAATAGGGTGAAGACCCAGATGGTTTCAACTTCAATTTTATTAACCGACTTCAAAAAAAGGAGGAGGTTCTCAATTCGTCGTAATCTTTTTTTTTAAAAAAGCTTACACTTTAACCACAGAAATATAAATAACATTATACTTACTTACTATATTAGAAAACTCAATGTAATAATTTTGGCCATTTGTGTGGGAGGTTGGGACTGAATCCTATCTAGTTCTAGACTAGTATACTGTATCTCTATTTCATGCCCATTTCCTTTGCGGTTTGCGGCTCGTAAGTTTAACCAGTTTATTAGGTTGCTAGTTAATTAATAAAAAATATCTTAACAATAGATTATGTGTATAATTCTAGGCAGAGGTGCGCCTGCTAGGAGATGAGGCACTGAACAGAGCTGTGGCGGGAGGCTTTGCCTTCCACTCCTACAAAACTAATATTATTCTACAGAATCAGATAGATGTTAACAAAAATGCCAGGTAATTTTCTTTTTTATCATAGGATTTAGGGAGCTGCCACGTTCAGAAAATAAAGAAAATTTACTGTGCTATCTGTGTAGTTTGTTCAATAAGTCAGTTAACATAGAAATTATGGAAAAAAATGAACATCGCATTCTGACGACAACAATATGTATTTCTGTCAAGTACTTTTGAAGAGTTGGACTATTTCTCATATTTGTATGATTCATCAATGATGCTTTCACTTAGTCACTAGCTATTGTTCAACTACCTTATTGGACAGACTCTAATTGAGTTAAAGAATATATTTTGTTAATGTAAGTACTTAGCTGGTTATTTCTTTTTTTGTAAGTTTGGTTAGCAAATATTATGTCATTGCTGGACACAAGGATTTATTTTTATTTTTATAAGAATTATGAACTAATGTGAAATAAAACTAGCAGATAAAAGACTTATAAATATACTTTGTGTTTTAAAAAAAACACAGCATTCACTGTAATTGTCAGTTGACACTCTTACGACATAATGATAAATATTAATTAAATAATTTTATAAATCTATTTCAAAGATTTTGACAACCCTATTTTTAATGTGATTAATTTACCAAACAAAACCTAAATGTTTTTTAAATTAATATTATCTAACTTGTTTGTTACTCTAGGTGGATCAGGGCTGCCCTCTCTCGCATTTGTATCGGCGACTGTTGGCTTCGGCCAGGTGTTGGCAAAATCCGTTCCCAGGCACAAACACTGTTCCCAAAGCTCAGTCAAATTGTACGACAAACAAATGAAATTCAACTTATTGTGGAAGCGTTAGATCACAATTTGCCTCGGCTCCTGACGGCTTTGGCTGAGTATACAACTGATGAAGAGATATCTGGTATGAATTTTTATTGTAACTTAATTGAATTATTTTTACTCCATTAATTTTCAAGGATTCGTTTTTTTAAAAAAACTTAAACCTTAGGACTTCAATTACTAGTACAGGACTAACATTTCTTTATTCTTAGCGGTATTTCATCAAAATTCTGGACTGCGGATTAGCAGATTCTAATTAATTCTCTTCTATCCCATATTCTCTCTTATCTAATATTTCGTAACTCGTAGACCACACATCTTTGGCAATGGATGGTTTCTATGACCTGACTGATTCATGTGCATTTACTATACTGTTTTACATAAATGATTTATTTTAATACATAATAATATACTAAGTCATTTAAACACGTTTTGTTATGTTTATAAAACAATTACAAATGTTGAGCAAAAATAAATATCAATGTGTCAAATTCTTCATAAAGAAAGTCGATTGTTATCAAAAATCGAATTAGTAAAGCATTCGAATTTAGAACATCATTAACTCGAGCTGCCAAAAGTAAAATAAATGATTGGACAGAGAATACACATGAAATAAAAATATAGTATGGCACTCATTCATGGAATGAATTATCTACAATCTGTATTTTTCTTTTTCAGAACTATCAAAGGCTCTCTTAGGGCACGTGGAGTGTTCAGAGCCCGCTGTTAGGAGGGGTATCGCAAATTGTGTAGCACATCTGTGTTCCCACAGGGAACCTTTACTGACTAACGTATTGGCAAGAGTTTATGGTAAGTTGTAACCTCTATTTTCTATTTTTAAATTAAATAGTATTTACTCTGTAATTTATGTGGTAAAAGCTATATAAAAGCTAGTGGATCGTCTAGTGTTTGTCCATACAAAAGTTTTTTTCTTTCTATTATTGAGTACCAATGCAGGGTGCTCAATATAATTACAATCTAGCCAGACTATTTGACTAATAAGTAATTTTTTTAACCTAAACTTATAATTGTAATATAAAAGTGAATGACAAACTTTTTGCCTGTCACATAAAAAGTTTTTGTTTGACACTAAAGTTTTTATTTGTAGTGTGTTAACGCCCTAATTTCAAATATAAAACCAAAAGTTCTTTACTTTTTCAAATTTCTTCGACAGAGAAGCTATGGCCGACAGCGCAAGAAGACAACGCTGTAGTCGGATGGTTTTGTGTCATCAAAGCCATATTCCAGATAAACAATATATCGAAGTTCAAAGAAAACGATCTTTTCAGTGCACAGGATTATTTGGAGGTAAATCTGTATATATTTTTTTATTCACTACAAGTTAGCACTTGACTGCGATCTCACCCGATGGTAAGTGATAATGCAGTCTAAGATGGTAGCAGGCTGACCTGTTAGGGGCATGGCAGTTATATTAATCCCATACCCCTATTCGGTTTCTACAAAGCATCATACCGGAACGCTAAATCGCTTGGCGGCATGTCTTTGCCGGTAGGGTGGTAACTAGCCACGGCCGAGGCCTCCCACCAGGCCAGACCAGGGAAAATTCAGAAATTATAAATTCCCAAATTGACCCTGCCGGGGATAGAACCCTGGACCTCCGCACGTTACGACAGCGCTAGACACTGTGCCACGGAGATCGTCAAAAAAAGCTTATGCATTGGCGATACCTACTCGAATCCTAGTAGTTAAAATTTTGGCTTCCTATTCGAGGGTAGATGGTCATAGGTATCAGGGTTTTTTCTGCAATCGTTCCAAAATGTGTGTTTTAAGCAATTAACTATCATATGCAATAATGGTGGGTGGTTCGCCTCGTTGGTCTAGTGGTTAGCTTGTGCGAATACGGCCGAAGAGGTCTCGGGTTCGAGTTCCGGGTCAAAAACCCAATTAAGTATTGGATTTTTCTGACTAGAAATTCTCAGTACTAGCCCAGAGTTAGGAAGTTGGCGGTGTTTCACCCCCGTGCCGGAGAGCACGTTAAGCCGTCGGTCCCGGTTATTATCACTAACATGATAATAGTCGTTAAAGCCCGCCAACCAGCATTAGAGCAGTGTGGTGGGTCTAAGCTCTAATTTCCTCTCTCCTGTAAGAGTGAAGGCCAGCGCCCAGCAGTGGGTCGTTAATGAGCTGTAGTGGTGATGGTGGTGGTGGGGGAACAAAATTATCGTATGGAAACCTGCATGCCTGTTCTTAAAGATGTGTCAACTCAATCCACACTTGGCGAGAGGGGTGGACTATGATCAAACTTTTCAGATTCCGAAAAGATTTGTGCACAGTAGTGACCCGGTAATCGGTTGAAATATATGAATGATATTTCTTTCAGTTGTACCAACTATGCATTCACTATATTGAACAAACGACAACAGAGCACAACGTACAGAACACAGTGATGGAATGTCTGTCCGTATTGCTATCGCAAGCTAAAGACGAATATAGAAGAGCATTGTTAGAGAAAACCCCAAGGGCTGTTTGTCTAGATGAAAGGCGGAGTGAGAAAGGGCATAGGAGGAATATAAGTAAGAATAATTGTCTACTTTACCTTGCAACTGCAAGACTTTGCTATTAAATTAATAAATAAAGTGTGTTTTTTTGTTGGTTTATTGGTTTGTTGGTTTGTTCTTCAATCACGACGCAACAAAACAACGGATCGACGTGATTTTTGCATGGGTACAGTTGAAGACCTGGAGAGTGACATAGACTTTTTATTCCGGAAAATCGAGGAGTTCCCATTTGAATAAAAAAAACTTATTCAACGCGGATGAAGTCGCGGGCATCAGCTAATCCATACTAATATTATAAATGCGAATGTGTGTCTGTCTGTCTGCCTGTCTGCCTGTCTGCCTGTCTGCTTCACGGCCCATCTGTTCAACCGATTTTGTTGAAATTTGGTACAGGGATAGATTTGGTATGGGGCCTTCCCCATACCAAATCTATCCCTGTAATAATCCCTGTCCCTAATCAATCTCGTTAAGATACTTTCCGTCTGGGGATCGCCAAGTCCATTCTTTATGAGCTTTTCGTTGATACACACTATTTAGGATCCTTAGATTGTGTTCTAAGGCAAACTCTACTAATTTTTGACCCCGCGTACTTCTTTTTCCACATGAATACCTCCCGAATACTCTCTCTTCGCCCTTTTGTATCCGTCCAATTTGCGCATTGAAGTCGCCTAGTATAATTAAGTTCTTAAACTTTGCAAAATCTAGAGCTGACTCTACCGACAAATAGAAACGTTCGATTTCTTCATTATCACAATTTTCAATGGGAGCATAGACTTGAATGATAGACCAACCTTGATTATCTGATATTTGAATCTCTAGCGATGCGACTCTATCTGAAAATGCTTTAAAACATATAATTTTTTTTAATTTAGTAAGGTAAATTAGTAAGGTAAATTAGTAAGGTAATAAACTTATTAATGTTCATTTTAGTGGTGTACAACATTTTTTTACATTTTAGGTTATACAAGTGCTGTATCCTCGCGGACAGTGGCCAGCGTTCCCTTAGACGTTAGAGATACTGAAATATTGTTTAGCGGTGCTTTACAGTTGGGAAGCTTACTTCAGTTGAACTCTGAGTGTGGTAGCACTGATGAGTTGGCTATACAGGTAAGTAACTTAATTCTTCATTTGATTCAAAATTTTAATCTCATTAACTTGGAAAGGCTTTCTCTGTCGTTCCAAAACTGCGCACAGAAGACCATTTTTATGCTACAATTTAAAAGTTATTGAAACAAAAATTGATGATTTGATGACGCTCTCTAAGTTATATTTTATCTCGGAAAATTAAAGCTCCCGGGGGATCAAAACCTTAATCAACGAGAACGAAGTTGCGGCCATCAGCTAGTAAATGTATTTGGTTAATGGATCGTTTGAAAAGATTTCATATTTTTTCCTTTGAAAACTTCGAAGATAAGGATGTTGACTGTGGGGGGTTTAATAATAATGTATTTTGGGATGCGCAAATGAAGCCGTTTACCCAATGATATTTTTTTTCTTTTAAAAGACCCCAGATTCACCAGAAAGCGATTCAGAAGCCCACATGACGGACGCCGAGCAAATGTCTCGGGAATTATCGGAGAAGTTGCAAGAATACGAAGACGATGTTACTGACGATGATGGCATCGTCACTTGTGAAGGCGGATTTAAGGTAAGACGACTTTTAAAAAAAATTGCTCATTGCAAAGAGCCAGTAGAGCCTTGAAGTCGTTAGAGCTGTAATAGGCATGATGACAGTCATCCATCCATCCATCCATCCATCAGCCTGTATGCATCCACTGCTGGACATAGGCCTTTTCGAGAGCGCGCCACCAAACACGGTCCTCCGCCTTCCTCATCCACCCGCTTCCCGCAACCTTCTTTAGGTCATCGGACCAGCGAGCTGGAGGTCGTCCTACACTGCGCTTACCGGTACGCGGTCTCCACTCCAGAACACGTCTGCCCCAGCGGCCATCGGTTCTGCGACAGATATGACCTGAATGACAGTAACCAAGAATAAATGAAATCATGAATTAATCTAATAAAATAGGATTCATGGATTATAAAAACGTATTTATTTTTCTGTTTCGAGTGAGATTGCTATTTATTTTGATAAAATGAAATTATAAAATACAGCAATCCGTCATATTGGTTAAAACACCAAGAAGCGAATGACGTCACAATGGTTTGTTTTCGAGCTTTGACAGTCACACTATTGCTTACTGCACACTGCACAGAGTACATTGGTAAAAATAATAGTGACGTCACAAACGACGCCATGACACCGGGAAGCGTTTTGGTTTTTAATTTTTAAATTTAAATTTCAAATGCCAATATTATCTACCAAACCTTATTTTTCTGCTGAAATAAGATATTTTTTCGAAATAGTAGATACTTCCGAACATAATCTGACCATTTTTCAAAATCAGGCATCATGCCTATTCGCTAAAGATATAGTTCTCGCAATATTGATGATGCCTATTAAAAAAAAAATTAACTGATTAAATGGAGGGTCTTCCAAAAGACCTAAAATTCACATCCTCGGTTAGTTTTAAGTTTGATAACCATTTTAAAATATAGATTAAAGAAATTTGATGACGTCACAACTGTGAATTTCATACAACCTCCATGCTAGAAGTGCGTTTTTAAGTTTGATAAAGAATTGCTGATTTGATTGAGCTGTCATCATCCCTATGACATATGCATATTGCATATTGCGTACGTGTGCGTGCCTCTTGGAGCGGTCAGTCGTACGAACAATCACATACACACACACATTTACACATATACAAATGTATACAGATAGGAATTTGACACAACCATGAGATACACGCACTCGTGAATTCCAAGAAATATATACTTTGTTTAAACCTACTCATTCTCTAAGCGGCATCGTATCGGAACGTTAAATTGCTTGGCAATTCAACTATTTCATTACGATACGATATGATTTAATATCTCACCAAAGTTGATAGTATAAAGTCAATGTAACACTTTAGCGCTCAAATAAAATTGACTTTAAAAACCATTTCAATAAAGTTCAAATTGATCCACACACGTACAGCCAGTGCCCAAAACGGATCTACGTAATATATAAAATCTTATATTAGCCTTTTATAAAAGCTATGGTTAAAACTATTTTTTCAGATAAATATCGGAACCTCATCCGATGACGACGTGCGGTTAAAGTATTGCGCGAGATTGCTCGTTTCCAAGTTTCTTCTAACCGGAAACAAGGGAGGAGTCATCTCTGACAGGTTAGTAAAAAGGCTAGATTTAGGTAAATCTTATTTATCAACTAGCACTATTACCTTAATTCTTGTGCCTTATTACGTAAAATAGATTGCTACAGTGTAACGATCGTATACACTTTTGTTCACCATAAATTCAGCCAGCGACAATGATTGATGCAGGTTTTACATAATAGGGCTATTTAAACAGGCTTTTGCTAGGATTACATGTGAAATTTAACTATTGATGTTAAATAAATAAAATAAATAAATAAATAAAAGTTTATTGACCAACACTATGTTCAAAAAGTACCTGTTTTTGAAAATGAAACTTCGATGGTTGATATGTCACGACATGTTTTGCTTATTGAAAAACTAAACGCAGTTTGTACTGTATTAAATTTTACTACGATTTGTATGTTAAGCGCTTGATGACATAAGACCACTGGCGCTTTATCAATTCGATGCAATTTGTAGTTAACTTTCTTGCGATAAAAATCTCCCACTAGGCCTGCAAGAAATTCTCAGTACTAGCTCAGAGTTAGGAAGTTGGCGATGTTTCACCCCCGTGCCTCGGGGAGCACGTTAAGCCGTCGGTCCAGCGCCTGACCTCTCACCGGTCCTGTCGGACTTTCCGTTCCGTCGGGCTATGAGAGTAAAGGAACAGAGAGTGCAACCTGTGTATGCGCACACACTTGTGCACTATAATATCTCCCGCGCAGATGGCTAATCTCTCTGGAGGACATATTGCCTAGAAATTTTAGATTTGTTACTTTTTAGGAGTGTCAGGGTATCAGTGAAGTCGTCAGCTTTATCGTGTATATCTGTTATTATGCAGTTATACCCTCAAGCTGCTACTTTGTATGTGGACAAAGATGCTGACCTCAAATTCCAAAATTATTCAGGTAAGTACTTCAAATTTACGAATCGAAAATTTACGAATACGTTTTGTAACACGACATGATATTGTTTTTTTTTATCCACTACAAGTTAATCGCGATCTCACCAGATGGTAAGTGATGGTGAAGTCCAAGATGGTAGAGGGCTAACCTGTTAGGGGCATGACAGTTATATTAAACCCATACCCCTATTCGGTTTCTGCACGGCATCGTACTAGAACGCTGAATCGCTTGGCGGCACGTCTTTGCCGAACTAGCCACGGCCTAAGCCTCCCATCAGGCCAGACCAGGGTAAATTCAGAAACTTTAAATTCCCAAGCTGACCTTCCAGTGATCGAACCAGGCATCTCCGCATGTTAAGACAATAGCGCTCAACAGTGCGCCACAGAGGTCGTCAAAGGAGGAAGTTGTTGCTGTCGAAACATTTTTACTTCAAAAATACGCAACAAAATAAAATTTATCGACATGGCTAATTCTTATAAGGGTTTTTACGTAACCTTCGTATCGTAACAAAATCCTGTACTTCAAAATTTTCTGACAGCCTGTTCGAAATGACAAGTTACAAGTTACAGGTGGTTTTGTATCACAAAATATAATTTTATTTCAGGGGCATCAGAAGGCACTGATTCAAATCCCGATCACATAAACGAATTCATAATAGAAAGAAACGTTTGCTTCCAAGACTCAATAACGGAGTCTCTTAGCCAAGAGCTTTTAAATCGTAGCACTGACAGTCCATCACAACAGATATTCAACAAAAAAGACAGCAAGTCTTTAGAGAAATCCACTGACAGCGAGCAAAAAAATTCAAGTTCCAAAGATATACAAAGCAATATTCTAGATAGTAAAGCGTTTGCCAAAGATTTAGTAGCGAGTGGTTTAAGTGCAGATAGTACAAACCCTAATATGACTAATAGTAATTTTACTTCAAATTCTAATATGACGGGTAGTATAGACCATAATTCGACTGGGTATCCAATGTCTAGTAGCGGGGATATTCTATCATCTAGCATAGATTTAGATATGAAATTTGACCATTTCGGTGAATCCACAATCAATTTGGATACTAATGCAGACACTATGGACACGTCAAAAGACGAAAAAATTGTACGCAAAGAGTTAAAACGTATGGAAGAACTTACTTGTGACAGCAAAGATATTCTAGATGACACAAAAGTTAAAAGAGTAGAATGTAATGAAGACGAAAATGAGAATTTTGAATACCAACACATGTCTGATATATTTGTGTTGTTAGAAGGTCATAACGATCCCCAAATCAGGGGTCTGGTTAGGGTTTGCATTGGCAATTATTTGGTTGCCGCTTTGGAATTGGCCCATGGCGATTATAATAGATGGAGGAATTATAGTTTGCTGCCGAAGGAAGTTAGTGTTAATTTTAGTATTGAGAAGTTAATGGAGATTGTATTGAAGGTAAGATCTATTTTGGGTTTCTAAAATTACTATTATGTTTTTGTGTATATGTCACCGTAAAATTGCAAAAATCGTTAGATTGTAATCGCTAGTTAGATTACAATCTAACGGTTTTTGCCACATATAATTTAACCATCTGATGCCCGCGACTTCGTCTGCGTGGATTGAGGTTTCTTGGTTCCCGCGGGAACTCTTTAATTTTTTCGGGGTGAAATGTGTTATTCCAGCCTTTAATTTATCTCTGTGCCAAATTTCATCCAGATCCGTTTAGCCGTTCTGGCGTCATTGAGTAACAAACATCCATCCATCCATCCAAACTTTCGCATTTATTATATCAGTATAGATACGTCGTAAAAAGAGTAAGATAATTCTTCCTCTCTGTGAGTCAATTTACTAGTGTAATGTAGATTCACCAGTGTTAGATTCATTCGACTATTCATAACGTCTTGTAAAAAGTCTATTTGAATAAAAAACTTTTGAATTTGAATTTAATGAAAAATTATCACTTTCATAATTTTAACCATACCAATTCTTTACCAGGGACTATCAGACGACATCCATTCCTCAGTGAATCACACGTTGACAGCGCTGATAACTTTATCAGCGGCATTGTCCAACAGTGTCCACTGGTGGCTTATGAACGACGCGCTAAACTCGCTGATCAGTGTTATGAACAACAGCTATTGGCTGGTTAAAGTGACTCTAGCTAAGCTATACGAATCCTTGCCATATTCCAAGTAAGTAATATCACAGTAAACAGATACAACCAGTATGGAAACTACCTAGTAACGTTCGAAACAGCTCACTTACACAAACATGCGCATCAAACATGCGATGACGCGGCACTCACTACTGACGGCACTGAGACGAGCGCTTGGGGTCTCGTCGATGCGCACATTTGTGTGAGTGAGCCTGTTTCGAACGTTTCTAGGTAGTTTCCATACTGGTTGCATCTGTTTACTCTGGTAATATTTTGTGTCTCTGCGTCGTATTTCTCATTGCAGAGGGTCGTGTTTTCATTAATCAAATAATGGTAGGAGTTTTCTTGGGATAATAATGCGGTGGGTTCCCACGTCCTACCGCATACGACTTGACTAAGAGTATTTAAACTGTTAGGTTTTTGTAACGATTATTATCAGATGTTATAGTGATAATAACCGGGACCGAAGGCTTAACGTGCTCTTCGAGGCATGGAGGAAGCGAAAAGGTCAAATTTGAACGTCCAAATTCGGTCACTCATCCAGTTACCGACTTGGGTCAACGTTGCTTAACAATAGCAATCGACTGATATGCGTTGTCACAACTAGGCCACTCGTCCCTCAAATAAGTAATATTAGAGGTTCATTTTATTTTATTTTATCATCCATTGCATATATTTTTATTTTTATCAGTATTTACTCACCTGGTTGCTAGATTAGCTTGCGGACCTTGTATTTGAATCCAGAAGACCGTTTCTTGTAAGTTCTAATAAGTACATTTAAAAAAAATTGTGTATGTGCAATTCCCACACGGCAGAAGTGAAACTTCAGAAAAGTAGCCTACGAGAGAATGAGATAAATATAACTTGTATTCTATCTCACTATCTCGCAGGCTAAATCCTAAATATGTTTGTCTCTTTTTGGTGTTGATCTTTCGTTTCGTTGAAATTTCAAATCACAACAATTCTAATGAAGTTTCACTTCAAAAAATTGGTATCACCAAGAATATTTTCAATCCCATTAATAATAATCCTAATAATTAATATTTATACACATACCGTATGCATCATCCGCGCTCATCTGTTATGAGATTGTACATCCCACGCAAGTATGGAGGACGTGGTTTTTTGAATATCAAGAACCTCCATAATCGTGAGATTTGCAAACTCAGAGATTATTTTCTCAAGGTGAATGTGGGTATACATAAGGATGTAGTTACAGTTGATAAGGGTTTCACCCCGCTTTCCTTAGGCAAAGAGAACTGGCGCAAACCAATAGTACTTAGTGCTTCGGATCGCATGGCGGTATGGGAGAGCAAGGAGTTGCATGGTAGATTCTACAAGGCCCTAACCAGGGCGGAGGTAGATCCAATAGCATCTATATTTTGGTTACAGTTCGGTGACCTCTTTGGGGAAACCGAAGGTTTTGTGTGTGCAATTATGGATGAAGTTATCAAGACGAATAACTATCGGAGACACATTATGAAAGATGGCACTGTTGACATATGTCGTGCGTGTCATCTTCCTGGGGAGTCCCTCAGACATATTGTCTCCGGTTGTTCTCATCTTGCTAATGGAGAGTACTTGCACAGACATAATCAAGTAGCCAAAATAATCCATCAACAACTGGCTCTCCAGTACGGACTTGTTGAGACTGAGGTACCATACTATAGGTATGACCCCGTGCCAGTTCTCGAAAATAGTAGTGCCTTGCTCTACTGGGATCGGTCGGTTATCACTGATAGGTTTATTGTTGCCAATAGACCTGACATAGTGTTAGTCGACCGCTCAGCGCGCCGAGCAACAATTGTTGATGTTACTATTCCACATGATGATAACCTGGTGAAAGCAGAAAAGGAAAAAGTATCGAAATACTTGGACCTTGCTCACGAGATTACCGCCATGTGGAGTGTTGACTCAACGATTGTTGTACCGATGGTTGTATCAGTTAATGGTCTTATTGCGAAAAGTTTCGATCAACACCTTAAGAAGCTTTCGCTTGGTTGTTGGCTTAAGGGTCGGGTACAGAAGGCGGTTATCCTTGAGACGGCACGAATTGTGAGGAAGTTCCTCTCTCTGGAGCCCTGACCACCGGCTGCTTGGGTCTTTAAGACCCCGCAGTGGGTGAAAGTTTTATAAGGTTATTTTTAAATGTGTTTTGTATAGTATTTTATATATTTATGTAAAACATGTTTAGAAATAATTTTATAAATTTGTACAAATAAATGAGAGAAATATTTATATATTTTGATAATTTATGAATTATATATTTTCATTTAAAAAGTAACTGCTTTATAAATTCTGTACAGGCTCTTAAGGTGATAGCAATCTAGTAAAGCAAGCATAACCAATATTATTAGCAACTTAATAACTTAGAATGGACTTCTTTCAGACTTTTCACATTACATCCAGAATATTACTCTCGAAGTAAATTGATAATGGACGCGTTGCTACATTTATTAGGGGACCAGGATCAAAAGGTGCGAACTGCGGCCGCTCAAGCGATTTCGAGGTGCGTATACCTAAGATCAAAAGAGTACGAGTAAAAAAAAACATCCATATAGGACCAATTTGATGTACGCCTTTGTACGTGTGCAAGATGCCAATACATCTTGTCTCAGAAGCTTCATAAGGTTCATGTTAAACCGCCCATTAGATCAAGTAGAAAAATCAAGTTTTCCATAAACTTAATTACAATGTCTTACCATAGCGACGACCATGATGTCCAATGCTGGTGTGCACTTTTAACTTCTGGTTTGACAGGGCACAGGTGAAAATTCACACGGGGGATAAAGAAATCAGAATTTCAAAAGTAGTTATACTTGTAACAAAAACTCGAAATAGTAATAATTAACATACAGCGTCGCGTAGAGGCATAAAAATTAGTTACAACTAGGTGAACTAGCTGATGCTGATGGATTGAGGTGTTTTGGTTCCCGTGGGAACTCTTTAATTTTCCGGGATAAAAAGTAGCCTATGTGTTAGTCCAGACTATAATATTATATCACTGTACCAAATTTCATCCAGATCCGTTCAGCCGTTTTGGCGTGATCGAGTAACAAATATCTATCCATCCATCCAAACTTTTGTATTTATAATATTAGTATAGATATTGATAGTAGGCGGGACTATAAATTCTGGAAACCAGCATCTCTGTATATTTTGTTAGACTTATCACCGGAGTTAGACATGTTTGATGTAACTGAAAGTTTATTTTAGCATAGTACCAAAGATCTATCCACCCCGACGCGCAACGCCCATTTCAATGATGACCAACATATCAAAGGAACACACACAAACGTTCACGTTTGATTCGCACAACTTATCTCTAGAGTTAGTGAGAGAGATATATTTCTACAACGATCTGCCTGGACAATTGAAGGATGGGACGATTCTAGAATGTAAGGACAGTCTTATGACGATAGTTGGTGATTTGGTTGGGAGGCTAATGGCTTCGAATTGCAAGTATTATTCGGTAAGTAGTTAATGTACTCGTAATTTCTATCCATAATTTCTATCAATAATGCGAAAGTGTGTCCGTCGGTCTGTTTGATACGCTTTCACGCCCCATCTGTTCAAACTATTTTGATGAAGTTTGGTATAGAGGTATCAGGTAGTTTACATCCTGGGGAAGGACATATGCTACTTTTTATCCCGCAAAATTAAAGAGATCCCGCGGGAATCTAAAAACCCTAATTCACGCAGGCTAAGTCGCGGGCATCATCTAGTAACAAATATTACGTCGTAATACTTGAGGCAGAAAAATTAAGTCTTTTTTCACACGAACTGTTTGGAATGTTAACGTGCAACGTAATACGTTAATGTGCATTAACTAAGCAAAAAGTAACACCTGCAAGTTGCGAATTGGGTTTGGCAAATAGTTAGATTTAGCAAATTAGTGATATTTCTGAGTTAGATACCGATTTTCCTAGCGCAGTCTCAAGTCTTATGTCTTAAGCTGTCATTCTAATGATGCTATATTCTCAGAACTTGAAATTAACCCAAAAATTTTCTTTAGCAAGGTCTTCTAGAAGCACTCAGATTCATATGCCGTCGCTGGTCCCCATGGAAGCACATAGAAGCATACACTGAACAGGGCATTTTGAACTATTGCCTGGACAACCTGGACTATTGCAATGGAGTTGTCAACGTACGGACTTTGCTTCTTGATATCTGCCGATTGGTTTATCCGGGTATGTTTTCTGTATTAAAAGTTTTTACTTTTTATTTTTAAATATATAGGCTAGCGCTTGGCTGCAATCAGACTTGCATGCAAGAGGTGATGCAGCCTAAGGTGGAGCGCGCTTGCCTAGAAGATGCCTTTTCACTCTTGATTTGAAGATACCGAAGGGGAAAACGGAAGCCGGAAGGGCATTCCATATCCTTGCGTTTCGAATTAGAAACGAGGAAGCAAATCGCTTCGTACGAGCCCGCGGAATTTCGACTGCGTAGGGGGGACCTTGTCGATGCCTTGCGGTTCGACAGTAAAAAGGTGACGGAGGAACATGATCGAATAGTTCTTGAGCACACTCTCCGAAATATATCGAGTACCGACAGACAAGCAACTTTGCGCCTAAAGTACCTTATACATTTTGTGTCGAATTCAAAACGAAATTAGATTTCATACCAGTGCTGGGTTTCGTTATTTAAAGGCTATTTGACGTAAATGAGCATGTAAAATACTGCGATGCGAATGCGATGTGTCGGTCTGTCTGCTACTCTTTCCCGGTCCATCTTTTCAACCGATTTTTCTGAAATTTGGTATAGAGGTAGGTATATCCCGGGGAAGGACATAGGCTACTTTGTATCCCTGAAAATTAAGTAGTTCCCGCGGTAATCAAAAAACCTTCATCGATCCGAATGAATCCGTAGTTCATGATGTATTATGTTTGATTCTGTTATTGCCTCTAAACTGGTTAATATAGTTTTGCACTGGATAGCAATGTATTTGGCCTGTGCTGTTCAGAGATCGCGACCCAACAAAATTGCCAACATTGTCAGTAAAAATCTTATTTTACGTATGATTCTGATGAATATAAGGCTAATGTCGAAAGCCGAAAGCTCATAAATAGATGAATTATGTAATAAAATAAAGTTATTTTTTATTAATTAAAGTGGAAATCCACAACATAATGCGCCACAGAACAACCAATCGAGACATCTTCGAGCGGGACACTCAAGAGTTGAAAGAGAAATGGCAACACTTGGAGAATGAAAAGGTTGCCAACCTAGCGGAGAAATTCTTGCAAGTGACGTTGAAAATGTTGAATGTCCTGGTGCATTTGATAGAGGATGTTAACCCTAATGTGCATCTGAATAGGAGTGGTATTGCTTTGCCGGGGAGTCCGGTTAGAAGGAAAACACAAGGTAAAGCAAATCCAGTTAGTAAGCTATACCTTTTCATTTATTAGCGATCGAAAAATAATATAATTCTTAAGTCCACCATACCGTTAAATGTGTGTTTAATATATATATATGTCCTGTTTAGGTCAATCCTAAAATAAACGTGTTGAGAAGTGACAAAATTACAAAATATAACTTGCAAGATGGCCTTTTGACATGTATAGAAAAATTAACTTAAAAAAAGTGAAATTTTCTATACTTGTCTTTTTCATGTCAACTCCATAATAAACTTATGAAACAGAGACAGCATCACTAAATTCACTTTATCAGTTTAAGTTTGTGCAATTCTTAAAGTTTATTTAACATTACAAACTATTACATTATTATCCCAAAAAGATCCCTGACATTGGGGTCGTGGTCGTGATCCCTTTCCATTAATCCCAAGATTGTGATTAATGGAAAGGGATCACGACCCTCAGCAATGAGGAAAACGACGCAGAGAGATAGAGAGACAAACTATTACAAGACAAATTATTTCAAAATACGCATAGTATGCACAATTTACAAAAATTTTTGTTTTCAGATTCAGTTCAAAGAAAAGGCAGTATTGCCTCAGAATCTGACGACAAGGGATCTCTGCGTAAACGGACGCCGATACCAGCTACCAGTCTGAAGGCTAACTTTGCTGGGCATTTCTTCAACGAACCCTTTTATATGAAACTGTATGAAAATTTACGGGCCACGTACTCGAATCACAAAGTAAGTATTCAGAATTTAGAAAACAAATCTAAGTATGCTACTCGTAATATTTTAAATGCGAAAGTTTGGATGGATGGATGGATGTTCTCAATCACGCTTGAACGGCTTAACGAATTTGGCACAGAGATAGATTATAGTCTGGAATAACACAAAGGATACTTTTTATTCCGGAAAATTAAAGGGTTTTTGGGTTCCCGCGGGAACCCAAAAACCTCATAAATCATAGCGAAATGTGTATAATTTGTCCTTCTTTAATGAGTCCTTTGCAATCGTCAACTTCCTATACTAACGTTTGTGTTACCTATTCGTCAAGTTTTATGAAAAAAAAAAACTGTCCGAGACTACGTTAAATTAATTTAGGACTGGTTTTTACGTTAAAAATTGCAACTGCTTCAAATAAAGTCGACTGAAACTGAACATATTGGTTTCTAGAAAACCAACAACCTAGAATTCGTTTCTAGAAACTAGGTGTTTTGGGATAATATGGCACTATACTTGCTTTTATTATGCGAAAGTCTCATAACCTAAGTCATTTAGCATCATTGGATTGATTCGCTAATACAAGTTCTGTCACGGCAATCTAAAATAAGAGATTTTTTTAAAATTGTGAGATAGGCTTGCGCTTGACGACAATCATGCTTAGTGCAAAGCAATGATGAGGTCTAGGTTGGAACGCGCTTGCCTAAAAGATGCCTATTCACTCTTGCCTTGAAGGTACCTAAGTTATACGGGGCAGGACAAACGTGCGCTGGGAGTCTGCCCGCCCCCTATTTCTTATAAATAACTTTATATTTCAGATAAACTTAGACCCAAAAACAAGCGTTTTCCACGAATTCCTCTCAACGACACTCAACTGTTTGGCCATCCAACTCGAATTGGCAACCGAAAGAGAATTCGGGCCAGTGACCGAAGAGATTCTTTTCTACCTCAAAGTTATTATGCCTTTATCCCCGGACCTGACAGTCTATTGTGTGACTCAACTTCTAAAATGCCTTTTCGGGACCAATATGGTTAACCAATACACCGATTATATGAGCATTGCTGATAAGAAACCAGATATTGAAACTCCAAGTTTCTTTCAAGATGTGATGTTAGTTAATTCCTTGAAAAACATAGAGGACGACAAAAGTAGCGTTAGTTCGAACTCTAGCCAGAAATTGTCGTTGGATTCGAAAAATCCACGGATGATGGACGAGAGACATTTGCTGATGGCGATGGAGAATTTTTCGAAAAATCGCACGGACCGCAAGTGGAGTACTAATAAAAAGGAGTTGGAGCGATACATACGGTTGTTTGAGCCCGTTGTTATACAGTCTTTGAAGGTTAGTTTTTTTTTGTACTTAATACCTACCTATGTATTAAAAATTTTAAATAAAATACTCAGCCGGGAAATGTTATTAAATATTTCCCGGCTGAGTTTGTTGCGGACTCTTCTCGGACCAGGGCGCGTTTGGAACCCTCGTGGCTTAAGTTTTAATATACCTTAGTTAATTATCACCGTACTTTGTAAATATAACGTTCAGAAGATGTACTTTGTAGGTACCTATTTTGAATAAATACGTTTTGATTTTGAGTTTGATTACCTAGTCGAATACATTCTGAAATCAATTGTATATTTTCTTGTTACGTTTGTGATATAAGCTTGGTGATATATGGTTCTTTCTTTGTATTTTTTTTTTTGGTAAATTCACTCTGCGATTTAAAAACACTTGTAAAAGATTATTTGAATGAAAAACATTTGAGTTTGAATTTATATTTAAATATGGCCTAAATCGAAGCCAAATTTGAACGAAATAAAGTTTTAACGATGCAATTTATATTCCGATGCAGTTCGTTGAAGGAGTTTTAAAGAAACAAATAATTTAATAATACACCCACCCCCAAAATAATGATCTCTGAACAGTGAAATTTCCAAATCTTTAACAATAATCTTTTAATATTTCAGAGCTACACAATGCAGAACGACATACCACTACAATGTTCAGTATTACGCCTTCTCAATCAACTGCTAGCCTTACGAGTGAACTATTGTATGTTGGACAGCGATCAAGTGTTCATAGGCTTCCTTATGCGGCAATTGGAGTTAATAGAGCAGCATGAGATACCGTGAGTATGACTTAGACCATAAACACTCGTTACGAGTCATTAATGGTGTAAAGGTTACCTTATCCAAACCTTATTTTGACGACCTCCGTGGCGCAGTGTGTAGCGCTGTTGCCTTAACGTGCGGAGGTCCCGGGTTCGATCCCCGGCAGGGTCAATTTGGGAATTTATAATTTCTGAATTTTCTCTGGTCTGGCCTGGTGGGAGGCTTCGGCCGTGGCTAGTTACCACCCTACCGGCAAAGACGTGCTGCCAAGCGATTTAGCGTTCCGGTACGATGCCGTGTAGAGACCGAAGGGGTGTGGGTTTTGATATAACTGCCCCTAACAGGTTAGCCCGCTACCATCTTAGACTGCATCATCACTTACCATCAGGTGAGATCGCAGTCAAGGGCTAGCTTGTAGTGGATAAAAAAACGCATCTAAGTAACCGCAGCAAAAAGGACTCTCACAGCTTGACAGAGGATAATTTGAGTGCAAAATATTAAAAAAAGAAAAAAAAACAGGTGCACAATAATATTTTATTTCTAACTAGATGATTCCCGCGACTTCGTCTTAAGATTTTTTGATTCCCGCGGGGACTCCTTAATTTTCTAGGATAAAAAGTAGCCTATGTCCTTCCCCGGAATTCAGTCTACTCCTGTACCAAATTTCATCAAAATCAATTGAACAGATGGGCCGTGAAAGCGTAGCAGACAGATAGACAGACAGACACACTTTCGCATTTATAATATTAGTATGGACTAGCGGGCCCGGCAGACGTTGTCCTATGTATGTTTCCAATTGTGTTTTCAAACTCACCCATTGAAATATACACACAAAATTCTATCCAAATCGGTCCAGCCGTTTATGAGGATTCAGTTGACAAAAACACATACAGAAGAATTAAATATTTCAATAACATTGTTTATATCTAGATGTAAGGCTTTAGACTTTAAAATCTTATCTTATCTTACTTCTTATCTTATCTTACTTAATATTATAAATGCGAAAGTTTGGATGTATGGATGTATGGATGGATGTTTGTTACTCAATCACGCCCCAACGGATGGATATATGGATGGTATGGAACTTAATCACGCCAGAACGGCTGAACCGATCTGGATGAAATTTGGCACAGAGATAGATTATAGTCTGGAATAAAACATAGTCTACTTTTTATCCCGGAAAATTAAAGAGTTTCCGCGGGAACCACAAAACCTCGATCCACGCGTACGAAGTCGCGGACGTCAGCTAGTATATTTATATTTATCTTTTAAAAAACTGCAAGAATATTTTATAAGATAAGTTTTGTTGATTTTCAGAAACTGTTGTGACCTCGTCAACAGTATCCTGTTGTTTATGGTACAACTTTCATCTTCCAAACATCACACGAAGACCATTATTGAGATACCTAAGGTACGTAAATATTCGAAAATTCTTATGCCGAAACCTTTTAATTTATTGCTACTATCGTCAGGATCTGCATCTATTAAATTTATACTGATATTATAAATGTGAAAGTTTTGATGGATGGATGGATGGATGTTTGTTACACAATCACGCCAGTACGGCTGAACAGTTCTGGATGAAATTGGGCACATATATAGATTGTTATCCCAGAAAATTAAAGAGTTCCCACGGAAATAAAAACTCAATCCACGCGGACGAAGTCGCGGGCATTAGCTAGTAATTTTATAATCATCATGGAATTTCATCATGTAGTTGAAATTCCATGGCGATTAATTCCTCGTTTCTAATTTGAACTGCTAGGATATGAAACGGCTTTTATAAACAGCTAGCTGCGACTTCGCGTGGATTAAGGATTTCTGGTGTGATTGAGTAAAAATAGAAAAATAGAAAATTGCTACTAAAATTTGATTAGTTCAAGTAATGCGATATAATAACTTTAATTTCAATGTTTATTTCAGCTTATACAATTATGCGACGGTTTGATGGCATCAGGGGCGCAAGACGAATGTATCGCGGGCTTAGAACCGGTTGCTGTGAAAGTTTTCAGTAATATGGGAGGTAAGATAAGTTTGACGGCCTGTATCTGATTAAAAATTCGAGTATAGGCTAGCCCGCTACAATCTTAGACTGAATCCAGGTGAGATTGCAGTCAAGGGCTAACTTTTTGACCGAGCGAAGCAAAGGTCTCTTAGTCTACTTGAGTGAATTTGCACTCCGTCCATCCGTCCGTCCGTCCGTCCGTCTGTCAGAGCCTTATAACTTCTGAATTACTGAACGTAATTACTTCAAATTTAAGTATAATATATAAACCGATGGTCTCCAGCCGAATATGGCTTAAAAAGTTATAAAAAAATCTTTATTTCAGGGGGGCTCTCATAGAAGCGAATGCGAAGTATCGTTACAAAGGGTTGCAAATATATTTTATTAAATTTTTCCCTTAAAATTGACAAAATGGGGGGCTCAATTATTTGAATTATATCCTGTACTTGAACAACAAATACTAAAATTAGATAAATATTGTAAAAAAACGAAATTAATTAATTTTAATGAGCTTCAGTATTTTTAACAGAACTTCACATCGATGTCAATAGATGGCGCCGCGAGGTCTCAGTTCGGGGCGAACCACTAGTAGTAAATCTTTTTAGCTACATTTGTTTTATTTTTTATGTATTGTATTTAAGGTGCCAGTGTTCTGGGTCGAGCGCAACCATAGACTTAGAATTTTTTCGCTACGCTCAATAGACTGACAAAGCGTGGGAGCGAGAGGTATTTAGATAATAAACACTGCCGCGAGCGAAAAAGAGATAGCGACACAAAAGGCCAGTATGTCATTGTTTACGCGAGTAAGAGGCCATAGCGTACCGGCCTTTTCCAAGTCGAGGTGAATTTTGTGTATTTAATTAATAATCTTACGATTAAAACTTAAAATCTTTGTTCTGCCACCATGGTGTCTTGTTCAGTGAATGAATGTGACGTTACAAGACGTAATAACCCGCATAAATACACGTTTCACAGGTAATTACTGAATATTTTTCTGAATTATTCATAATCATTATTTCGTCACTTGTTGTTTGAAAATGAGGCAAAATAACTATTGAAAGCTTAGATAATAGGTTTCCCTTAAGACTTTTCATCAAATTACATTGCTAAATAAAGAATTTTTGGATATTTTGTGTAAAACTTAAAAATGTTTGGTTACGATAGGGATTGACAAAGTGATGACGTCATAAGTATCGATAGTCGATAATCGTGTCTGCCGGTAGGTTTGACGTGATAGCTCATAAGCTTAGGTGTGTAGAGTACAATATTAAACACTACTTTCCTGTAAAAGAAAAGAACGAAATAAATATTTTCCTTAATTTTTGTTTTATTTGGCGTGTCTTAGATTTCATATGTACATGAAATATATATACAGGGTATACTGTACATACTGGTAATTCAGTACATTATGTATTTAAGTGCTTATCGGGGAGGTCATGCTATGACTTGAGCGCCATATATGGTTATTATTTATTTTTATTAACTTGTCACTTTTACATTATATCAGAGTATTATTGTAATTAATCAAATTAAAACTACTTGCACCCTTAAAAAAATAGCGGCGGTAAACTAACAATTTTTATGAAAAATCTCAAAAACTGCTCTATTTCTCAAAAAAATTATAGTGTATATTTTCAGGCAGAATTTTTAAAAAATATCTCTATTTTAAAAGCTTTCTTTCGAAATATCAAAAAAAAAACTTTTATGGGGCTAAAATATCTATAAGTATCTCATAATATTTACAATTCTAGTTCTAGGTTTCCAACCAATTCTTTGCTACGTAACAAATGGTTACGGATTATAGATAGGGGCTCCTGGTTTCCAAAGAAGAATTCTACTGTTTGTAGTAAGCATTTTGAATCGAAATGCTTCTTACAAAGGAAACATCGAATATTGAGTTAGCACGAAAGTAATGAGATCCCCAAAAAAACTCTACAAAGAACAGTGGGCAAAATTGTATGGACCCCGTCCCCAGTGGTGTAGCATCATGGGCTATGCGTAAAAAAATAGATATTAGTCTGAATAATAAATAATTAAATGAATTAATGAGAAAACTAATGTATGAATGGACATTCTTTTTTTCTTAATTATTTGTATGTATTAAAAGGATTATTAAAAGAGTTAAGTGTGAAGACTGTGTAGGTACATAGTTTATTATCGGACCCAACAGCTCTATGTAATAATTCGTTAATTATTAAGAGAGACTATTCGAAAATACACAATAAGTATATATATATATCCAGCTAATGATGTTGCATTGTGTTGTAACGCTGAAAAACTTTTTAGAGAAAACATGGTCATCTCATCAATAAATAATTTGTACCTAGCTGTAGCTTTGTTGCTATTTATGTATTTGATTTTTTTAAATTAAAAGATAGTTATATTTTACCTCGTTAAACTAACTCATTAGAGTCCTATGATTTCACCAGTAAGACTATCGATAATACTATGCTAGAGTCAAGACAACACTATTTCACGCACACATTTACATTTCATTTTTTGTAACACCGTAATCTGTCACTGTTGGTCTTGTACATTCTAAGTCTATGAGCGCAACAACAAGAGATGCAGGCTACTAGAGAAGTTCTGTTCTATATGCTGCAGAAAACTATGCATCAGCCCAAAGTAAGCAGAAGACATGCCGCCAAGCGATTTAGCGTTCCGTTACGATGCCGTGTCGAAACCGATTAGGGGTATGGGTTTAATATAACTGCCATACCCCTAACAGGTTAGCCCGCTACCATCTTAGACTGCATCGTCACTTACCATCAGGTGAGATCGCAGTCAAGGGCTAACTTGTAGTGGATTTAAAAAAAAAGAATTATGGATTAACTAGCTGATGTCCGCGATTTCGTCTGCGTGGATTGAGAATTTATCTCTGTGTCAAATTTCATCTAGATACGTTCAGCTGTTCTGGCACGATTGAGTATAAACATCCATCCATCCATCCATCCAAACTCACACAATTTTAATAAGACAAGACGTTTTGACATTAACTTATGTCAAATTGTAAAAGTCACATTTAAGGTAATAGTGATGTGATGTGGTTCAGTTGTGTCATGTGAATGAGTCATTGAACCAGTACCTGCTACTCTATTTTTAGATTGAGCCGTCGACTCACAATGTTTAACACGTTTCTATAGTGATTACTGTACCTAGTGAGGTCATTCATACTATCAATCTATTTTGTCTCCAGTACTATATTTTAAGTTTCATAAATATTTGGTAGCGCTGGAAACGTCAAAAAATTAAAAATTCTGCTATAGATGACATTCCCCCCTCCCCCCCCCCGCTAGACGTAGAAGTTTATGAAATTTCCTTGGTAAGTCCTTCATTTTGTAAAATAAAAGGCCTTTGTCTCTGGGATTAAACCTGTTTCGATACCAAGTTCAAAATCGGTTTAAAAACTAGATACACCGTGAAAAAATAACAGATAAGCATAGAGATGGTACAGACACACTTTCGCAGTTATAATATATGTTTGCATATGGATTACTATATCTTTCTATACTTCTGTACTATCTGTATATTTAAATAATTTTTCCCTTTAAGGTTTTAGAGTTAGTATCAAGTGTACTATCTCTGTCTCAAGAGCATCCGGAAAGCTACTATCGCTGGTCGGAGTTAGCGAGTGACACTTTGCTGAACTTGCTCAGTGAGAGAAGCATAGAATGCGACTCCATACAAGCGGTGGAATCTCTGGAGAGATTGCTTCAATCTCTTTATAGAGATGTCTTGTTAGAACAGACACGGGTTGAGATAGTTTTGAAGATATTGTTCAAAGCACCTCCTGATCAGGTAAGTCTTAATTGATACTACTTAAATAGGCATGATGACAGTAACCAAGAATCAATGAAATTATGAATTTATCTAATGAAATAGGATTCATGGATTATAAAAAACGTATTTATTTTTCTATTTCGAGTGAGATTGCTATTTGTTTTGATAAAATAAAATTATAAAATACAGCAATCCGCCATAATGGATGTGTGGATGTGTCTTGGTGTTTAACCAAGAAGCGAATGACGTCACAATGGTTTGTTTTCGAGCTTTGACAATCACACTATTGCTTACTGCACACTGCACAGAGTACATTGGTAAAAATAATAGTGACGTCACAAACGACGCCATGACACCGGGGAGCGTTTTGGCGTGAATTTTAAAATTTAAATTTCAAATGCCAATATTATCTACCAAACCTTATTTTTCTGCTGAATAAGATATTTTTTCGAAATCTAGTAGATACTTCCGAACATAATCGGACCATTATTCAAAATTAGTCATCATGCCATAGTAGAAAAGTGAACTTAAATTTCTTGGATTTTAAGTCCAAAAGTCAGTACTACCGATTCCGTTTGCTGAAAACAAGGTTCTTTACTTAAACCCCAAGCTGTTTCGACGCGCTCGAATTTTACTAACTTTGATGATTAATAAAATCTCATATTAACCCTGTACCTGTAATTTTTTAAAGTTGTTTTTCAGAAATATAACTTGAGCCTCATAGATAATGTTCATAGGTAATATGTAGGAAACCTTTGCACATCAATATATTATGATATGAATAATGGAGAAGTTTACCATGTTTTTTTTTTTTTTATTTAATTTAATATGAAAATTAAGACAAAATAAAACAAAAATATGAAAGAATCATAAAAATATCTCAACAAATAAAAAAGTTATGGAACTTTAAAGTTGCGCTTGCAAGACGGGAGACGTGACATCATAATTCCCTATCAACAGACTTTATAAAGCCGAATAAAAAAAATAGATGGACTTAACGTGACTTAATTGAATTAAAAGCACTTAATTTGTGTGTGAAGATAATTTTGAAGTATTAAATCTCGGCTAGGTATTAAAAACTCACTCACAAAATTTCTCACTCGAGTAAGATACAGCAATCGGTGTACATTAAATAATTAAACTTTTAAATCGTCATTTCTCAGTCATTTATTGATGGATTGTAAAAAAAACACTGATTTATTAGTTTTAATCTATATTTTACTTCCGTTGTGTTAAATATGATATTCACAACATCATGAAACTTCTCCATTAGCAAATCGTAATCATTTGACACCTTAAAACGTATTACTCGAACTGTTTTAGGAGTTCATTCATGCTTTTTGACGTGCAGGCATCTATGAACTCAATTCTCAACTCTCTCAACTCTATTAAATAGGTCGAATATTCGCATGGTCGCATGATGACTGATTTTGAAAAATGGTCAGATTATGTTCGGAAGTGTCTACTATTTCGAAAAAATATCTTATTTCAGCAGAAAAATAAGGTTTGGTAGATAAAATTGGCATTTGAAATTTAAAATTTAAAATTCACGCCAAAACGCTCCCCGGTGTCATGGCGTCGTTTGTGACGTCACTATTATTTTTGCCAATGTACTCTGTGCAGTGTGCAGTACACAAATGGTGTGATTGTCAAAGCTCGTAAACATACAATTGTGACATCATTCGCTTCTTGGTGTTTAATCCATTATGGCGGATTGCTGTATTTTATCGTTTTATTTTATCAAAGTAAATAGCAATCTCACTTGAAATAGAAAAATGAATACGTTTTTTATAATCCATGAATCCTATTTCATTAGACAAATTCACAATTTCATTGATTCTTGGTTACTGTCATCATGCCTATTATACGTTTGAAAAACGATTTCTATTTCCATACATCGGGAGGCAGTTACTTGACTTGTTAATATTGTAAACAAACCTTTGTTACAGGATACAACACCCAGAAAACTCAAACTCCGCTACTTAACAATCATAATGGTGCTTCTGCGCAAAGTGTTAGTTTTAATACCCGAAACCGAGGTCCTTCTATCGATAAACTACTTAAAATCCACATGCATTTCCCCCCAATCTATATTTTTCAACGTCAAACCAAACGTAGATCCGTTGAACGTGCAAAATGTGAATGAGAATTGCGCGAATCTTTCACCAGATGTCATTCTAGTCAGATTTTTATTTAAGACACTGACGTATGTTATTATGGAGATGGATGATTTTCAAGCGAATGTCGATATTGTTGATGATCAAGATAAGGACCAGAATCGCTTGCTGTATGCGGTTTGTGTTAATATAATTGTGCAGGCGAAGCATATGCTGCATCTGACAAGTAAGTTTTTTTAAAAACAATATTGACATGCAATATTGTTGTAAGATACAATTTGTCCAACCATGTGTTTAACTTTTGACATAAGCACGCTTATGAAGTGTCATAATTATTGACAGGCAACTATCGACAAAAAAAATGCAGTACTCCATAGACCCATATCGTTTTTTACAATAGTGAAGCGACGTGCCCTTTTAATCGATATACCTCCGTGGAGCACTGTTGAGCGCTGTTGGCTTAACGTGCGGAGATGCCGGGTTCGATCCCCGGCAGGGTCAATTTCGGAATTTTTCCTTGTCTGGTCTGGTGGAAGGCTTCGGCCGTGGCTAGTTACCACCTTACCGGCAAAGACGTGCCGCCAAGCGATTTAGCGCTCCGGTACGATGCCGTACTTAGAGAATTATGCATGTGTTATACAAACCAATTTGCTAACCAGACTTGTTTTGTTACAGACGGATGCCTCTTTCCCCTAACAGCAAAAATGGCTCAAACGATACTACACAATGAGCAAAGTGGACTCAACACTGGACTGTACAGTCCCGAGGAAAATATACCTCTGGACACCCTTAATCTAATCTGCTTGAAAGTTGCTCATAGATTGCCTACGTTAACAGTTCATTGGTCGCATTTACTGATTAGGTGATTCATCTATTTTATTATAATTTTGGTAATTAATCGATTTTTGTGCACGATTGTATTTTATGCGTGCTATAAAGAAGTAAAAGAAATCCATACTGAAAGCCTGATCTTGGTTCGCTGATGTGGATGAAATTTGGCGAAGACAGCTTGCATTCTGATGATGGACATACGATATGTATCCCGGAATATTCATATTTTTCCCAATGATTTTAAAGGATTTTTAATTTCTGGTTCTGGTTGTCCTTCAATCACACCGTAGCACCAGAGCATCGACATGATTCTTTGGATGGATATAATTGGGTATTTGACTACTAGTGAAATAAACTATTTTTTAGAGATTAATAAATAAAGGATCTCTCAAAAGTAGTCATATCCACTTGTCTCCCGCAAGTTTTGTGTTGGATAACCATTTTAAACTATCGGTTAAAGTGAAAAAGTGCGTCGAACTTTGATAAGCACGCGTTTTTTTTTGTCGTTTAAAAAAGTTGCTGAGTTGTCTAGTTGTCAAATATCCAATTAAAGACCAGCTGAGTGATATATAGACAGTATAAATTATCCCGGAAAATCGTGTAATTTGAACGATGAGACGAAAAATAAAAAAAAACTTTAATATTTTAAACAGTTAAAAAATCTTTGTTCCAGGTTAAACTTCCTTTCGCACAAATACTGGCATAAACTGATAGGGTTCGCCCGTAATCTGCCATTGAGTGCGGACAGTGGGGATAAAACACTTCTGAGGGTCGATCTTCTACAAACTGCTTGTGTTATGGCTTATTGCGAATATTTTGTGAGTATCCACCACCACTACAGCCCATTAACGTCCCACTGCTGGGCACTCCTCCACTCTTATAGGAGACAGGGAATTAGAGCTTTGACCCACCACGCTGCTCCGATGCGGGTTGGCGGGCTTTAACGACTATTATCATATTAGTGATAATAACCGGGGCCGACGGCTTGACATGCTCTCCGAGGCACGGGGGAACCATTTAACTGCCACCGCCAACCATTTAAGACTTTCGATTAAAGTAAAAAACCGGCCAGGTGCGAGTCGGACTCGCGCACCGAGGGTTCCGTACTGAAAACTGTAACGACCAAAGATGTAAAACGGTAATAATTACCTTTGTTAATGAACCGCAAAACTAACTTTGTTTGTAGAGGTTTAATGTTAATATCAAAAAAACTATGCTAGTTAGAGCATTGGCTATAGTTTTCCTGTAAAATATACATAAATTCCTATTGACCATAATTATTTCAGATTTTTCGATTGGTAAACTCCGGAGATAAGGGGGGGGGGGAACGGGATTTTTTTAGACTTTTTCCCCGATAAATCAAAAACTATCATGACTAAAAATAATTAAAAATCTGTTTTAGAATGTACAAAGTAAACCCTTTCATATGATACCCCACACAGTACAGTTATCTCACTTTTAAATTTCAACCCTCCGATTTTCCCCCCTTTTTAAATAAGAACAAAAATAATTTCCAATTTTTTTTAATTCCAGTGTCTTTGGGCCACTAATATACACAACTATTCCAAATTTCGTGTCGATAGCTTCGGTAGTTACTGAAATAATCGAGTGTGACGGACGGACAGACAGACAGACGGACAGACAGACGGAGAAAGTCGCACCATAAGGGTTCCATTTTACCATTTTGGTACGGAACCCTAAAAAAGTGCGCCGAATTTAGATGACGTCACACGTTCAGTGTGTCATATAACATCCCATACCTACTAAGCATGTGTTTGAAAAAAGCTTCTGATGTGACTGTTGTCAAAGTTGTCAAATGTTACTGCAAACTTACCTGACCCGGCGACAGCGTCGCTGTGATCATAGTTAAAGTTGCTTATAAATATCCATATTTCCATATCCATACTAATATTATAAATGCGAAAGTGTGTCTGTCTGTCTGTCTGCTACGCTTTCAAGGCCCGTCTGTTTAACCAATTTCGATGGAATTTGTTACAGGGATAGGTTGTATCCCAGGTAAGGACATGGCTCCAGCAATGCTGGGGACAGCGGTTACTTATGTACACATTGATATAATAATTGTAAATGAATTATTTAAAAAGAGCAACCACCGAGTTTCTTGCTGGTTCTTCTCGGTAGGAATGGCATTCCGAACCAGTGGTAGATTCACTTGACGATTCAAAAGTACTTGTAAAAGTTTATTTGAATAAAAAACATTTGATTTGATTTGATTTGATAGGCTACTTTTTATTCCGGAAAATTAAAGAGTTCCCGTGGTAATCAAAACCTTAATCCACGCGGACGAAGTCGCGGGCATCGTCTAGTTAAAAATAAAATAAAAACAAAAACTCAACAGTCATGAAAATTTGTTCCAATCTTTGCCACCGGGCCAGAATAGTTAGTGGGACTTTTTGTCTTTTGACCCAATTTTGTCCCCCACAGGTAGACAACGGTCTATCAGAAGCGGTGCACCTGACTTGGCTGCTAGTGAACAGAGTCCACGTACTAGTTTCGCAGTTCAGTGAGGAAATTATACGTAGCCTGATAGATAGGGTCCAGGAGGCTGCGGGCGCTTCCGGGCTGTTGCTACAAGCTATCGCTGCGAGATGCCAGAGTTGCTTGAAGGTAAACCTTTCGTATTTAAGTGAAAACTTCTTTAGGCGCGTTGAGCACTTTTTGGTAGGGGGTAAAAATGTGGAAACGCGTGATCGACACTTATCGTTGTTACGAAGACGAAAGGTCTTAAATATAAATACAGTACATTCGTAATTAAACTTTAATGCCTTAGGTTTAAGGTTTATATTCTAAGCATTTTAATTATATTTTTTCAATATTTCTTTTAACAAAATTTAAAAAAATTACTGTAAATTTTTTTTACTTTATTTTATTAAAAAGGTCGAAAAACAACACAGGTTGCAAAAAGTGGTTGAAATATGACAAAATAGTCCAAGTAACAACACATGCATGCATTACCCGAGTTAGCAGAGAACAAAGTATTGTGGCTTCTTACATGAAAACTATTCTTTTTAACGGGCTTTTATTACTTTCACCTGTAATAACTAACTATAATATGTAAACAAATCTTGGAAGTCAAATTTAATCAATTTCCAAAAGTCGTATCGACTTGAATCGTTGCACATGCGTACAATACAGATGATAACAATAATTTGGTTCTGAGCTGACCTGATGAAGCAGCCAGGTGGATAGCTGAACATTAAATTGCTTCTAGTAAACCCCTCGTAAAGCACGTTAAGCCGTCGGTCCCGGTTCTTATCACTAACATCTGATAATAATCGGTACAAAAACCTAAGAATTTAAATACCTTTATTCGAGGAAGGACGTGGGAACCCACCGCATTATTATCCCAAGAAAACTCCTACCATTATTTCCTCCCTCAGTAATGAGGAATACCAGAGAGAAACCCCTCGAGTTTGGGTTAGTTTGGTTTGTTTTAACGAGTCCCATGTACATAACAATGTATATCTATGTACTCCGTTTTAGGATGAATTTGCTCTAAACACTTACAAAATTCTGTCTCTATGCCACGAGAGTCAGTCGGGTGCGCTTGTGTTTTTGATTTGTCGTATCATTGGAAAATTGGAACCGGCCATCGCAACAAGGTTAGTTTCGTTTTTATTTCCATACTAGCTGAGGCCCGCGACTTCGCCCGCGTAGTTTAAGTTTTTTTAATCCTGCGGGAACCCCTTAAGTTTCCGGGATAAACAGTAGGCTATGCCACTCTCCAGGTCCTCAACTATACCCATGCGGCACCGTTGTAGCGTGATTGAAGGACTAACTAACAAACAAACACACTTTCGCATTTATATTATTAGTATGATTCTATTTCTATGCTGGTTTTTTGCCAAAATATTTTAGCAACTTTAGGCGCTCTTTCAAAGATCTTTTAATGGTCTTTCCCCAGAAATTTTAGGCGCGATTTAAACAGTCGAACACGTGCCTGTCACATTTTAAAAGACTTAAAACCGCGCCTGAAATTTTTCGAATAGTGAGTTTTCGTAATTTCAGTTTCAATTTATTTATTTGTGAATACTAAATGCAAAAGTTTGGATGGATGGATGCTTGTTACTCAATCATGTCAGAACGGCTGAACGGATAGGTTATAATCTGGAATAATACATAGGCTACTTTTTATCCCGAAAATTAAAGAGTAGGGGAACAAAAAACCTAAATTCACGCGGACGAAGTTGCTTCAATCGGCTAGTGCTAGTACATATTAATAATCATAATCGAATAATTGATTTTGACGTTTTAAATTGATAGCGTTCGTTAAAAATATTGGGGCTGATTCTGTAGCGCACAATCTCTAAACTAAACTAAAATTAATTATTGCTAACCCTTTCATAATAGTCCCTTCGGAAAAGGACAGAACTAGTTTTAAAGCTGTCATTTGTGTTATACAGAATTGGCCACAATTTCTCATAACTTTGGTGTTGCGTTATAGATTCGCAAAATTAGCTATAGATAGATGTCGATTGCTAAAGGATATGACTACCGAAGATGTGAACAGTCAGCTTACTAAGGAAGACGTTCAGGTAGCCTTGGAACTTTTGCAACGGGAAAAGGTTCATATTCGGTAAGGATTTTTTGTATTTATGTTAAGTTATGGAAAATTTTATGCAAACAATTATTCGCTTTAGTAAAACAAAAACCGACTTCAAAACTATACCTACAAGTACCAACTTAAACTAAAAATTCAAAACATTATCTGGGTACGTTAGGGTAGAATCAGAAAAAAAGAATCATCAAAATTGATTCATAATTGGCGGAATGATCGCGTAACATACATACAAAAATAAAACATACAGTCGAATTGAGAACCTCCTCCTTTTTGAAGTCGGTTAAAAATGTTACTAATGTACCTACTATTAGTTAGTTAGTTAACCGTCAAATAGACTATTAATTAATGATGCAAAAATTGGCCATTTGACGGATTTTCCGCACAAAAACTGTAATTATTTTTTTTGGTTATTAAATATTTCAACTATTTTATTCTAATGCGCTTGCATGCTAATGTTATCTGACCTGAGTCTATAAGCTAAATAATTTTGATTTTATACTCATCCTCATTTAACCAATTTAACTTTTTTGATGATTGCAAAAGTTATATATTTATGCACTATTTTTTTTAGGTATTCAAACTTGGTAGTGGAGTTGAACGCGTTAGCATCGAGTATGTTCGACTTGTCTCCTCTGGATCTATCGCAAGAGAGAGCTATCAATACACACCATATTGCCACTACGAATGTTGATAGTAATTGGTTACTTAATCAGATCAAAAGCAGGTAAATTAAATAAATGACGTTTTACTTCCAATAAATCTAAACCTTTTGTTCACATCATCGACAAAGTATGGCTGTTTTTCCACAAGCATTGTGCGATAATGGATCGCTTCATTAATCATCTACATGCCATAACGTATGGAATCTATTTAGCTTTTATTTATTGAGCGAAAATGAATTAAAGTATGGAAATAGACTGCATTTTCCTTCTTAGTGGAGATTTTTACATACTCCTGTTAGAAAGGCAGTCTAAATTCTCAAAATGATAACTTAAATTGTAAGCCATACTTTATTCGACAGATGCTGTCAAGCTGATTGCACTATGCCTAAAGTATCAAAACATACCGATCTCGCTCACTTACTATCCAGCATATCTTTCGAGGATCTTACAACTATAATGAATTGCTCAGAGTTCGATAGAAAAATTTTATGCGCGTGTTTCAAAGTCGCATGTGAAAGTTTCACAAGAGATTTATTCAATATTGTGTCTGTATACGAACTGAGAGAGACAGAAATAGAGGCGATAAGGGAACAGAGAGAGATGGCAAAATCCCAAGACGAGATGACTTCATCTTACGATAGCAATAAACTAAACGTAGCGAATTCTTTACACGTTTTCAAAAAAAGTGACAATAAGGAATCAAAATCGCAATTTTTCATTCCAATTATCGAAAATGACACCAGAGAAAGATTTGGGAACTTAAAAATTTCGGATGAAGATTCCGATATAATTATACCAGAATTACCAAAGTTATATCTAGCTTCTGTTGCAACGCTTGACAAATCTTTGGCAGACGTCCTAAGATTGTTTCCAAAACAGAATCGACCGTTAAGCCAATCGGAAAACTTTAGCTTGAACGTGGAACAAACTATAGACAGATATACCAGAAGATGCCACCAAGTTTTTCAAGATAAATTGTTCTACCAAGAATTTATAACCATTCAAATGATTTTGACTGGATTTTTAGACGCCATTGACAAAGTTTTGACAGTTATAGACGAAACTGACTGTGATTTATTGGAAAAATGTGTTGAAAATATAATTCCAAATACTTTGGCGCGGAATATTGCTGTATTTTCTGTAGTATCGTTGCAATATTTGTCGTTTTTGATAAAAAATAAGAAAGTTGTTGAAACGCCTGTTCACGCGGATGTTTCCTTTCGAGTGACAAATGCGTCCACAGATAATGTATGCGTGGACCATGTGATGTTGGTTACCATAAATAATGTTGCAAAGGCGCTGAGTTTTACTGAAATCTGGTCGGAACTGAATGTTGAGAGTAATTTTAATAGGACGCAATCGGCCATTAGCTGTTTGTACGCAATTGTAAAGTATCTGGTGAAGGTAATATTTTTGTGATTTTTATGAATTTTTATTTTTATCATATTGCTACGTATATTTACTAGCTTTTGCTCGCAGCTCACGTTAGGTTTGATTTTCATACAAAAAATCCCTATTTTACCCCTTTAGGGGTTCAATTTTCGAAAATCCTTTCTTAGCGGATGCCTATGTTACAAAAGCTATCTGTAGGCCAAATTTCAGCCAGATCCGTCCAGTGGTTTGAGCTGTGCATGGAGCAGTCAGTCAGTCCTTTTATATATTTAGATATAAGCCCGCTTTCAACGATTACATCTTCATAGATTTTCTGGTTTCCTATGAGACTACTAATTTTATTGTACCTTATTTTATCCGATTGTTCCTTTTGTTTTTGTGAATGGATGTAGACAGACGCATTAATTATATTAGATTGGGGTTTATGTTATTAAATAATACAGTTCTATTTTATCGTTGGTTAGTTCTTACATCACCTTACAAGTAGAATCAGTAAAATTTTATTTCCCATTAATATTGATATCAGTTGTTATTTTATGTTTCAGGATACAAAACCATTGATACTAAAATCTCATTTAAAAACCCAAGATTCTGGCCCACAACCGGATATAATAATAACGTGCAATAAACTGGCAACACTAGTTGAATATTGGGAGGAAAACTTCTATACAAGAGAGAATAAACATATAATTGGGAAACGACATAGACAAGCCATTGAGAGTCTTCTTATCAGTTTAGCTAGGTATATTTTGTCATTTCAACGTTACTGCTCACTACTGAGCACGAGATTCCACTCAGAATGAAAAGGGTTTGACCGTATTCCACCACGCTGGCCGCGTGCGGATTGGCATACGTCATACACCTTCCCAAACAATTTACAGTCCCACAAACTTATCTGACCCGGTGGCTAAAATTTTAACTAATTTTTACGCCTGTTTAGTTTTTGTTTTTATTTTACTTTTCATAGATACTAGCGACGCTGTCACAGGGTCAGATCAGTTTGTCTGACTATAACTCTGCAGGTTTCCTTTTTTTGGAACCAGTTTCAAAATCGTGACTTCCTTCCGACAATTTATTTTATTTGTTTTTTAGTTTTTTTTCCTTGGATATTAAATTATTACGTAAAGCTCACCGTGTTTTGTGGCGCGCTCTCTAAAAGGCCATGTCCAGCAGTGGATGCATACATGCTGATGGATGGATGTATGGACGTAAAACTCAAACAATGGTGTACTTAGTAGGAAATTTAGATCTATATTACGCGATTAAAAGAGTATATTATGCATGTGCATGCTTTTATCAATGTCTTTTGTTTTATGTTCTTTTGCAGGCTGGAATTAGTGTCGAACGTTGCTCTTATACCCTCAATGGCATGGTCGTGCGTTGAAGTAATAGTCAAAAAGGATCAATTGGAAAAGATTGATTTGCCACTTCAACCATTGCAAGATATGGATGTTTTGGAAGCATTTTTATTCAGGTAGGTACGGGTAGAATATTTTTTAGCGACGAAGCAATTAACGACGAAACATGTGAGTTAAAACCGGTTACATATTATTATGTTTATTTGTAAGCGGTGCGTGTTTCTTTACTCTTTTTTTTCTACTACAAGTTAGCTCTTGATTGCAATCTCACCTGTGGTAAGTGATGCAGCAGTCTAAGATGGTAGCGGGCTAACCTAATGTATTTAAAAAAGCATTGAAGGTATCAAAATTAGTCAGCTGATTGTTTATATCCAAATATTTTTCTTGTTTCTTGTAAGTCTGAGTAAAGTCAAACAACGTCATCCATGTCTCTTTGGCATTGAAGTCACTTCGATTTTAATGCTTTTATTTCCTTATACTGTACCTATATTATATGTCACCGGTTATAAGTTACTTATTTTGTCGGAAATTGCCCGACTAGTTTTGAACCCGTCCGGGGCCCTTATTCATGAGCCTGTTCGCGCAACAAGGCAGCTGCACGTTGACTGCGGGCTGCCTGCCGTAACGCTCGTTGCGAGGGAGGTTGAATGAATATCACTCACGATAGTTTAAACGTTAAAATATTATTTTCTTGTTTATAGAGTAAATCTTATAGGATGGTCGTCTAAAAAGCAGTTCGAAGAGATCTGGGTGGGTATACTGGGAGCTTTGCAAGGGAACGGGACGCATTGGGCCGTGAATGGAATTACTCAACTACTGCTCAGTGTAGCGCCTTCTATACGCGGTAGGATGCTTCATGTGCCGAGGAAATACCAACCTTTGACTGACGGGTATGTTTTTATTAGTTGTTTATGCAGTTTTTTCCACCACTGATAATAACTTAGCGTTTGTATACGAAATCCTTTAAAAAGGCCTAGAGTGTTAATGATTGTTTGACAAAAATGCGCAAAAGACATGCGCATGATTTTACCAGGCCGCATGTACTTATTTAATAATAGATAATGCCCGCGACTTCGTCCGCGTGGACTAAGATTTTTCGATTCCCGCAGGAACTTCTTAATTTTCCGGGATAAAAAGTAGCCTATGTCCTCCCCCGGGATACAACCTATCCCTGTACCAAATTTCATCAAAATCAGTTGAAAAGATGGGCCAGGAAAGCGTAGCAGACAGACAGATGGACAGACAGACAGAAACACTTTCGCATTTATAATATTACTATGGATTTATGTAAGAGATCTCCTCCATGCATCGGTCCCTCAACTTTCAGTTTAGGACACGCCTACAATAATTCTTCTCACGATATTTTTTCCATTTTTTCTCTATTTCCCGCCGCGTAAAGGCTTCGCAGATCGCTTCCTCTATTTGGTCTGACCAATGTCTCAAGCTGTGTCCGTGGGAGCCTATTTCCTCCTTTTGTACCAGTGACCATAAGTTATTAAAGAGTCCATACCATATTAAATGCATACATATAGAAGAATGCTTTCGTTGTTAGTATGCAGCGTCTACGCAACATCCTTATTGGCACATCGGCGTACAGCATCTTCGAGGATATCAACCTTGAAAGGATACCGCTTTTAAACGAAGGTCATCGAGGATTTCACTACGGACAATTTAGTACGGAGTTCTTGAAATACGCTGCGGGTAAGTTAACTGCATTTGTTGAATAATTTTTGTGAGTCTAGCTTTGGAAATTATTGTCGTGTCGCGGAAGACGTTAGGCGATTTTATGGTGATATAATATTATTCAATAAACTTTTGACTGACTAATTTGCCGGTTAAGTTAACTGTTTATGATTATAAAGTGTTTGGTATACTATAGAAACTGACTTATAAAAGATAGAGAACCTTTTAAAAATTGTGTTTAAGAAAATACCAAGGAGTAAAGAAATAAACACGCTTTTGTTTACGGTGTTTAATGAAAAACCTTAAAATTTAAGTTGTTTTACCGGAACAGCGGAATTTTTGAACTATAAAGGGGACAACCTCTTTTGATTGCTTACAGATATATCAGATGAGGCATCATACAAAGTCCGTAAAGAAGTGAAACGCAAAAGAAAGAATAAGGAAATCGACGTGAACAGCTGTTTACAACTTCTGATGGATGTCACTACAGATATGTTGGATTCTAAGGTATTGAACAAATACCATAATATGATCCGTGTCATCTGTCCTTGTTTCACACATGAAATTGAAAATATTTTGTTCCTGTCTTGTCAATTCAGTTATAAATCCTCTATAAAAATGGGTTTTTATTTACTGTCCTTGTCCACTGTCATAGCAAGTCGAGTGGCGTTAGTAAAATGAGCAGCAGCGACCTCTATAGGTGCTATACATATACACTCACACGCAGTGGTCGCGAGTGGCAGCCCTATTATGGTCACTATAATCAAGCTATCTATACTATCCCAACCCTGTACTAATGGCTGATCATTTTATTTTTGTCATCAGCTGTCCTTGTTGCGCTTATGAAATTTAGAATTTGCTGTACCTGTCTTGTCCTTTCGGCCTAAACTCTTCTGGATATACTCATATCTGATGATCATTGATGTATAAATTGACAGTTTCCCTGTTTATAACTCCCAACAGATTTCCCCATTTCTGATGTTCTATAAAAATGGTTATTTATTTACAGTGGTCCACTGGCATAGCAGGCCGAGTGGCGTTAGTAAAAGTCGCAACAGGGACCTCTATAGGTGCTATACTATCCACTCATACGCAGTGGTCGCGAGTGGCAGCCCTATTATAGTCTTTATAATCATTAAGCTATCCATACTGTCTCGACCCTGTACTAATAGCCGATCATTTTATTTTCATCATTAGCTGTCCTTTTTGCGCTTATTAAATTTAGAATATTCTGTCCCTGTCTTGTCCTTTCGGTCAGAACTCTTCTGGATCTACTCATTTCTGATGATGTCCGTTTCCTTAATTATTACTCCAACAGTTTTCCCCATTTCTGATATCCTATAAGAATGGGTATTTATTTACAGTCGTCCACTGGCATAGCAGGCCGAGTGGCGTTAGTAAAATGCGCAGCAGCGACCTCTGTAGGTGCTATCCTATCCACTCACACGCAATGGTCCCGAGTGGCAGCCCTATTGTCGTCATCACCGCCACCGCAATGGGCGTTGGCTGCAGCATCAGCCTTACATTCCCTGGCTGCTTGTTTACCTGTTTTGCATCACGCACATCAGGTGAGATGGAAAAGTCTAGAAATTGTTATGGTAAGTTAGAAGTAGTTGTAGTTAAAACTGCTATGGAATGAAATTGCTATGAAAATTATATTATGGGTGTGGAATGCAATGTTTATGAAATTAATAAAAGCAGTAAAAAAAAGTATTTTGTGATTAGAGGCGAAGGATTTTTTGCTTTTTTAAGATCCTCAAAAACACAGCGGCGAACCAGTTTTAAATGATCATCCAAAAGTGTCTCTTCGGGAAATAAAACCAGAATTATCAACTTAACTTAACTTTACGTTCATTTACGTTTCGGGAATGAAACTCACAATTATCAAGTGTTAACTTTGATATGTTTAATTACTCTTAGCATTTTGGTATCGGGAAAAATCTGCATTTGATCACTCTAACTCTGTATTATAAAACTGCATGTGCGTCACGTTTTCGCTTCTTGCCATTTGCAATTTGCATGCTCAGCCTTTCGGACTATACTAGTAGTGTTAGGAAGGCGCAACTTATTTACAGAATGATAACAATTACCCTCTTTCGGTTAAAGACTCCCTTTCCACATGATTTTGAATACATTCGCTACAGTATAGTTATTTCCCACAGGAGCTAACAATAGTCCACGAGAAGCTACTTAAGTCCCTAGGATCGAGTTTTCCTCCATTAAGACAAGCAGCACTCCGAGGCTGGTTGTTGCAACTGGCGCAGTACGCACGAGTCACTCAACCGGAGGCCATCACGCAGTTACGGCAAACTACTGTATCACACCTAACTTGTAACTTCAAGTAAGTTGCAGATACCTGTTCAAAGCAGTACACTAATTTCTCAACCATCTAAAGACATCCTATAAAGTCCCTATTATCTAGTTTTCCTCCATTAAGACAAGCAGCACTCCGAGGCTGGTTGTTGCAACTCGCGCAGTACAAACGAGTCACTCAACCGGAGGCCATCACGCAGTTACGGCAAACTACTATATCACAACTGACTTGTAACTTCAAGTAAGTTGTAACGACGTATTCAAAATATACAAATTTCTCAACAAGCTGAAGACATCCTCAAAAGATTCAAGTGTATAAACTCCGAGTTTTTCTCCTTTATGACAAGTGGTGTTACGTGGCTGGTTCTTTTAACTTGCACATTTGACAGTACGCCTGAGTCGTTTGCCGGTTGAGCCTCAACCGGAGGCCATCACACAAATTAATGTGTCACACCTGACTTGTAACATCAAGTAAGTTTGGGCGACCTGTTTACAACCAATACCAATTTCTCAATCCTCTAAAGACATCCTATAGGGTCTCTAGGATCGAGATTTCATCTATCCTCTATTGTTGACTCGCGTATTACGCACGAGTTACTCAACCGAGGCTATTGCACAGTTCCGGCAAACTACTGTGTCGTCACACCTGACTTAATACTTATAATTTCATCTAATCGTTATTTTTATATTTTCTGCTAAAGTAGGATCTAGAACTAGGATCGAGTTAGTGAGAGATCTGAGCTAGATTGTTTAAAACTAGTGATATTTTTTTGGTCATTCCTTCAGCAAGATGGTCAGTTTCCGATTTCGCAAAAAAATTCGTGACACGATATTTAGTGTTAGACTGACGTTGACAGATTAAATCCATGGTCTCACTGTCTCTATGGCTCTTGACAGTGACAGCGCTATTTGAGACGCTTGGCGGGAGATCCGTGTGTAATGTAAATATGGCCACTGTATCTGTGTTATAAAATAAGCAATAAATAATTATTATTGAGTGCATAAACAGTGTCTGCATTTAATATCAGAAACTAGTTCGTATCTTTAACTGCAATCGTAGGTTTCCCTCATGAACATTATTAACATTTTTTTCTCTTTCAGACTCTCCCTACACGAGCAAAGTTTATATTGGGCGGTTTTGTTCACACTAGTGGAACTTGGACATCCAGATCTGATGAATATAGCTGTAGATTTTGTGCTAGCCAACCCCAGGCATTATTGTGCGGATTTAGTTGTTAAGGTAATTTTGATTTAGCGTTTTTAGCGCCTTAAGAAGTTGTTACTAATGTGTCCCACTTTTAATATGAGAAATTGCATTTAAGGAATACTTACTTTAGTATACTTTAATCATGACGAACTTAACAAAATATTGAATAAATTTTTTGGAATTCCATTTTGGCGGCTGTCTTCTCTAAGTTTTCTTCTCTCTCGCTCATTGCGTCGAAAAATTCTAGCGGTTTTAACCATTTTCCACTATCAAAAAAAGTATCTATAAAATATATAATTTTATTTTCAATTATGTGATTTGGCCACATCAAAAGTTAAGACACGTTGAGAATGAGAGTGGAAAACTGAGGGTAGGGTGCCGCTCTAAAAGGATTTAGGTACCCGTTTCTTGCCAGATTTTTATAAACTTATTACGTTTTAGGGTATAACATCAGTCCTACGTCAGCAAGTTTTGCCAAAAGATCTGAAAAACATTATAATAGAGAAGTTATTAGATATAGAAAATATGAAGAAGTATTCTGAGACTCATGCTGTGCAGATTTTGATGGTGCATCTGTTTTCAGGTGACAAATATTGAGTTTACGTTTTATGTTTTATTTTCTATGTAGTAACTAGTAAGATCAGCCTCCCTTGCCAAGTCAATTCTATTTCTATAATCGTTATAGCGATTAAAAGCGCTAACCATAGACTTTTCTCTTTTTTTGGAACCAAGTTCCTTATGGGACGATGCGGAGGGGTACCCTAAGAGGGGCAAAAACGTCCGTAACGAAAATGAGTAAGATTTTTCTACGAAGACAAAAGGTTTTAACTCTAAATATTCTACATTCTAAATTAAACTTTAATGCTTTATTGTTAAGGTTTATAATTCAATTTTTAAAAAACTTAATAATAGAACTTGAAATTAATATTTATACTTCGTTCCTAGCTGGTGTCCCACAACACCACGTCTTTTTTTCTTCGCTAAAGCGTGAACGATTAATTATTTATAGAAAGAGAATAGACATGTAACGTATGGAACTTGGCTAGGGGGGCTGAGCTATTGTACTACTCGGAACTGTATTGAAAGGTTTATTAAGTTAAACTGATACTTGTTTGGAAAAAAATCATATAAATAATAAAATATGAATTAATTCAACCTTCTCCATATTTTTACAAAGTAGCCTGAAAAAGAAGTACTTGAGTTAAATAAATAAATCAAATATTAGTATATGGGTATTGACGCAAACATTTTTTTACAGCCGATAACCGATTAATAAGCCCAAAGCTAGAATCGGATGTTTCAAACATGGATCCAGACGTTCTAATGAACTCTATGGAAAGGATAACTCTTCTATACAAAATACTTCGTCAATGCAGACAAAAGAAGAACAAATACATCATAGCATCTGCTTTGAAATACTTCTTGAGGGAAACATTACCCCCTGCAGCGACGTTGAGTAGAGTCGTTATAGAGTATTTGGAGTGTTGTAAAGAGACTGAGAGGAAAAATATGGCCATATTGAGTGAGAGGGACAGGTGGATTGATTGTTCGGTGTTGAATGCCGAAATAGTTTTTGAGGTACGTTAATTTATCATACTGAGTCCGTCTAGTGAAAGTGGGGGGTGCAAAATGGCGACAATTGTAAAAGAAATTTTGTTGGGTATCCCTGTTTAGGGATAAAAACTAGACCGTTTGGTCTAGTTTTTATTTGTTTAGTCTTCAGATTTGTATGCGCCAGTCTTGCCAGTACCTAAAAATTAACTCTCAGCTGTCTGTCACTTTTATATTAATCTCAAGCGACCCCAAAAAAATGTTTGTCTTCCGTTTAAGCGATTTTGACGAAAGTATCTATAGATAGATCTATAGATAGCTTGCATTCTGTACCTACTACATATTGACAGAAAAGGTACAGTTTCGCATTCATAATATTATTATAGATGGGTGGATTAATTCTATACTTCTTTAAATAAATAATAGTTTATTTACCTTTACACGGATACAGAGAAAAAAAGGAAGTACAAAAATGAGAAATTATAACTACAAATTACTTACTAAACTTGTAATAAAACATTACAAAAATACAAGATGTAAGTATTTTTAACTACAAAAAAAAAGTATGTGAAGGCAGCAGTGAAACTTCAGAAAAGTAGCCATCCAGAGAATGAAATAAATAAAAATTGTATTCTATCTCATTCTGAATGAGATAAATATAACTAATATATACATATGTCTTGTATTCTATCTCATTCTCTCGCAGGCTAAATCCTATCATGAATATGTTTGTCTCTTTTTTAGTGTCGCTTTTTCGTTTCATCGAATTTTCAAATCACGATTCTAAAGAAGTTTCATTTCAAAAAGAATTAGTTCCGTGTGTTACAGTTACTTATAGGTTTTTTTGTAATTGTAACGTTTCTTTACAGGTGTTCGAAACATCAGTAACACAAGACCAGCTTCCAGTACTCAGCGGTTGGATATTTGAGGCGCTTTGCCATTTGTTGTCAGGAAAAATATCCTCCAAACTCCTGCCTTATTGCCTCCTAACATTACTAGTTTCCGCCAGTTCAAACCAGTTCATAAGATCCATTAACCCTTTATCTTTTCACATATTCAGGGTGGGGCTCCACAAAAGTGGGGAGAACTCCCAGAATTCCCAAAATTGGGGACTTTTCGCCGATTTTGTGGAAAAATCTACGGGTAACATGTCCTTTTCCGATCGTAGGTTACTATGTATTGTGGCGTTACATTCAAATTTTAATGCGAACCAATTGGAAAGATTGAAGGAACTCGGCGAAGGAAATGATTGTTTAAATGACTTAATGCAATGTCTGATAGCGATTTAGGTTTATTTTTAAGAGTGTCGAGGTTTATTTTTAAGAGTGTCGAAAGGTTGTTTTAGAGATACAAGGCTTCGAAAGCTATGTTAGGTACCTTATAACTTCAATTCTAGGAAGATTGAATGGGTAGGGACACTGCCAATTTATCCCGCTAGGTGTCGCATCGTCGCTGGTGTTGTTTACCGGTCAAACACCATATATTTTTTACGCGATAGTTTAATTTTCTTAGATTAATTCATTATAATGCACACCGCTTTCCTGCTAATGAGGAAAGAAGACTATGGAACAAAGCCTTGCGCCAACAAAATTGGAAACCCAGTTCATCGACTAGGTTATGTAGCGCTCACTTTAGACCTGACGATTTTTATGTCGAGAGCACATACACTGGTTTTTTCCCCAGATTCAGTTAAAATAGGACGCCTAATTACCTCAAATATGTACGCAAATGAAATTGACAGTTACCAGCGAGGGTGGCGCCATCTGAGATTAACTTTGTCTGTCCCTCCCCATTGATCTATGTGAAGAAAACGAGATGTCTCGGATTTTGTGAGTTTCACAACGCTTTAAAGTGATGAAGGATTTCTTAAAGTTATGTTGCCTTGGTACTTAGACTTAACCACAATTTGGACATTCCAGATCAGAAAGAATAAAGGGATTTTAAGTAACGATGTTAAAGGGGAATTATTTATTGACTTTATGCAGTTTTTGACGGATTTGTGTTTAGGTTTATTTGATTCAAATTTGTTTCAATAATTCATTAAATGCAAAGCTCAGCTTATAACTTGTGAACAGTACAAGTAGGCGGTGTAGAGACGAATACTAAACTAGCAATTATTGATTAAAGTAATAAATTGTCGAATTTTGATGTGACGTCATCAAACTATTTTCTGTATCGTATCGCGTGGTCATTGTGAACTGCGTAAGAGCGTTTCAATATGATCCGATCCGATATCAGATATCGTATCAAATACCGATATCGGGGTAAGTAAAAATATGTATGAATAATTATCCGACGGTACCGAAGCGGACAATCTGAAAGGCATGTACATATTTTTTAAAATTCATTATAGGCTTACGCTTGACCACAATCACACCTGATGGGCAGTGATGATGCGGCCTCAGATGGGACGCGCTTGCCTAGAAGATGCCTATTCACTATGGATTTAAAGATAGCCGGATTGTAATGGAGAAGTTTACCATTTTTTTTAATTTAATATGAAAATTAAGACAAAATAAAACAAAAATATGAAAGAATCATTAAAATATCTCAACAAATGAAAAAGTTATGGAACTTTAAAGTTGCGCTTGCAAGACGGGAGACGTGACGTCATAATTCCCTATTAACAGACTTTATAAAGCCGAATAAAAGAAAGAAATGGACTTAACGTGACTTAATTGAATTAAAAGCACTTAATTTGTGTGTGAAGATAATTTTGAAGTATTAAATCTCGGCTAGGTATTATAAAACTCACTCACAAAATTTCTCACTCGAGTAAGATACAGCAATCGGTGTACATTAAATAATAAATCATCATTTCTCAGTCATTTATTGATGGATTGTAAAAAAAAACCATTGATTTATTAGTTTTAATCTATATTTTACTTCCGTTGTGTTAAATATGATATTCACAACACCATGAAACTTCTACATTGGTGGGAAACAGTTTTTGGTAGTGTTCCAGTTCACACATTTTACTTGCCCCGATATCCGATATCGGATCCGATAATCTGGAAACGTTCTTATTGTGTTAAATGAATCGGATTGTTAAACACTTAAAATGTTGTAGTACAAAATAAATGTAACATGTGTGGCCTTCGCCCTTTTTTTAGGCTGTAAACATTTGCTTTTAAGTGTTTGTATAGGTTACCTTAGTTTAAATTAAATTATAACGTATTAATGACTTAATCTCCAAGAGATTTAAATTTTACTTTTATGACATTAAAATTATTATGAAAAGCTGGCTTATCCATACTAATATTATAAATGCGAAATTGTGTCTGTCTGTCGGTCTGCTACGCTTTAACGGCCCATCGTTACAACCGATTTTGATGAAATTTGGTATAGGTGTAGGTTACATCCCGAGGATGGACATAGGCTTCTTTTAATTCCGGAAAATTTATGGAGTTTCCCCGAGAATTGAAAAACTTAATCCACGCGGACGAACTCGCGAGATTAAGTTTTTTTTAACCCGGAAAATATTAATATTGCAAAGCTAGTCCAGGAAAATGGCAACATTGCAAAGTCGATCAGCAGCCTGATTCTGTAACTCAGTGGCTATCAAAGAGTGAAAGCCACTGACATATATTCTTTATCCATTGAAGGTTTGCTATGAAAACTTAATTTTTATTTCATAGCAAACCTTCAATGGATAAAGAATATATGTCAGTGGCTTTCACTCTTTGATAGCCACTGAGTTACAGAATCAGGCTGCTGGAATATGAATATGAAACTTAGTAATAAATATAATGTTAACATTACAAACTTAAAATATAAGGGCAATGCTAACGCGCAACGCACACCTATGGAGCGAAGTTTAGCAGAGGCGCAGCGTCTTTTTTGATAGTGCATTAGCATTATTTATGTACTTGAGGACGGCGATTGCGTCTCATTTCAGTCTCCTTATTTTTGCTCATTTTCATAGATTTACAGTATCTTTCTTAATTACTTTCACATACACGTCACAAATGTATGTGAAAGTAAAAAAGATGAGACACTGAGAGAAGTTTCGTTCCTTCTGATTTTTTTCTCATATAAAAATGTTTCATTGTTCGCTTTTGGAACAAAAGCTTGGGAATGTCAGGAAATCTCTCTCAGTGTAAGTTGTTGTCGAAAAAGTAGCTGTGCCTCGGCTTCAATGCACTATGTAGGTGTGCGTTGAGTTTTACCGTATAGTGTCAGCTAGGACAATGCTTATATCGCGAGTCGATAACAAAGAAATGCGAACCTTGTAGAATTAGTCAGCAGTATCGGCGCATACTTTGGAAATTATTTCTTAATATTTATTTTGATAATAAAACTAATACTTGCTACTGATAAATAAAGGGTGTTATATTTTAAGGCATTTTTATACACTTATTAATTCTATTTTTTATATAACAAACCGTGAGCTTAGTCGACCTAGTGATCTCCTTAATATTTTTCTTAAAAAATTATTATTATGTCAATTAGACAAATATTAAGCTTAATTTATACCTAAGTTTTTATTATGTACACCTGTGCGCTAACCGACTATGTTAAGGTGCGTTTGCACCAAAGATGTGCGAGGAAGCTGAGCGGTGCTAGGACACCGGACACTAGCACCGCTCAATGAGTTGGTCAGGACTTGTAATATTAAGATAAAGGGTTCTTTCAACTAAATTATTCTGTTTACCGTATACACATCTATAGTTCCACCACCTTATCTGCCCCGGTGGCCAAAATTGGAACTATTTTTTATGCCTGTTTTTTTTAAAAGTTTATTTTTAATATAAACTAGCGACGCTGTTACCGGGTCAGATAAGTTTGTGGGACTACAGCTCTAACAAACACCATTTAAGTATTGACTGAGGCCCTGATCAACGCGAGTGACAAACGCGACAACGCAATTTGATACGACGCGACGCGACAGTATTAAACAATAGTAGCATTCTCGTGGCCTACGTTGTCGCGTAGAAAGTTTGTTTTGTACGGAATCGTACTACGTCGCTTTCGTCGTTCATCTAGGACAACGGGCCAGTCTGATAACTCGCGTCCTTTGCTCACAAGTTTTTTAAATGTAATCGCACTACCAAGCGCTTTATCACCAGAGTAGCGCTGAGGAAGGGAGGAATTGAAGTAATTCTTTTGATGGATTTTTCCACGCATAGTTCACTCTCCTTGTACATGCTTGGTGGAAACACACCTTAACTCCTTTTGCAGTGAATGTATGTATGTACCTTAATAATATAATCAGGCGTTATGATGATCAAGGTGCATTTTAAAATAATATCTTGACGATAGTAATCAATATTACAGAAACATTGTGTATAAGTAAGTATATTTTATGGAATTCACTGGAATTATATTTATATTGAAGCTTCCGCAATAAATTTTAGATAATAATGACGTACTTTTATTTAAATTACCTACCTACTGTTTTTTCTGCTGCATATAAACGTACTCTACCTACTTACTAGGCAAATGCAGACTTTTAAATTCTACTACAATTTAGCCCTTGACTGCGATCTCACCTGATGGTAAGTGGCGGGCAAACCTGTCAGGGGTATGGCAGATATATTAAACCCATACCCCTAGTCGGTTTCTACACGGCATTGTACCGGAGCGCTAAATCGCTTGGCGGTACGTCTTTGCCGGTAGGGTGATAACTAGTCACGGCCGAAGCCTCTTACCAGGCCAGACCAGGGAAAATTCAGAAATTACGAATTCCCAAATTGACCCGGCCGGGGATCGAACCCGGGACCTCTGCACGTTAAGACAACAGCGCTCAACACTGCGCCAGGGAGGTCGTCAAACTATGATACTTCATTTGCTATACATTCTGTAAATTCCAATATCGTGCAAAAAATGAATCAGCATGATTACACCGTCCAATTAGTTTATCATTTGATAATCCACATTATCTTTGATAGATATTAGAACGCTGCAAATGGGGGAATACAATATCAGTGTCCGATATTCAAGATGGCGGTAACACGTCGTAATTATATTTTCGGTGCGTTTATTTCCAGTGTTTTGTGCGTGATTTTGACCATTGTGTCCATAGCCAGTGACAGTTGGGTTAGTATGTTTGTCAGGTAACTTTTTTAAATTTATTTCACTACAAATTAGCCCTTGACTGCGATCTCGCCTAGTAGTAAATAGGTAATGATGCGGTCAAGATGGTCAAGCGGGTCATCCTGTTAGGTGTAGGTAGTTCCTCAGGAAAATTGAAACCACAGTGCACAGACAAACATACCTACTGTATCCTTTGTATGAAACTGTAGGTACTAACTGTTTTCTTTTTATTTAAGTACTACATTAAGTTAGCCCTTGATCTCATGGTAATTGATGATGCAGTTTCAAATAGCGGGCTAACCTGTTAAAGGCATGGCAGTTATATTAAACCCATACCCCTAATCGGTTTCTAAACGGCATCGTTCCGGAACGCTAAATCGCTTAGCGGCACCCCTTGGCAGTTACCGCCCGTAACTAAGCACGGCCGAAGCTTTCCACCAGAGCAGATCAGAGAGAATTTAGAAATTATAAATTTGCAATTTACCCCGGCCGGCTGTCGAACCCGCGACCGCCCACATATATAAGACCGCAGCACTCCTCAATGCGCCAGGGGGTATACGAACTGTTCTAGTCCAACCGACCTCCCATCCGTTCCAACGTCATCGGAAGCCGTGGTTTGAGCAGGCGCCATAACCAACATAAGGCGCCCTTAGGAAGACGTTGCCCCCCCAACGTCTCCGAGCCTTAGGACTCATTTCTCGGTGATGCCTGGTGACGTTATAGCGGTAAATATGTTCCTCCCTCGTATCTTTAGTTTTGTAATGGTTACGACTTATACTCTGTATACTTGACGTTCATTAAGTAGGTACAGCCCGCGCCAAACTTTGTGGCCGCCCCGAACTAGGCTCATTGCATGCGCAGAACAAAATTAGGTAGGTATTAGCGGGACGCACAAGAGTGCGCAGTAGCACGCTCGCGACTATATTCAAGGCGGCCACAAAGTTTGGCGCGGGGTGTAACTATACTTTGTATCAATATACTTTGACTTTGACTTTCACTTTGACTTTGCTGTAGCGGCGACTTTCCAGTAGGACCTAACTACGCAGCATACTTAGTTAGGTAACTAATCAATCTGATAAAAAAACACTTCGCGTTCGGGAGGTACGTAGTGTTTTTGCTCTAACCTACTTAACTACCTAATATTTCTCATTTCGTTTCCATTTCACATTCCAACATCAGTATTGATTGTTTGGGACACATCTGTTAGTTTTGTTCTATTCGGCTATTTGAGATAGGTACGTGCCCAGAGTTGGTAATAATATCTGCTACGTTTAGAAGTACATATTATATTATAGTCAGAAGGAATTGAATTTCTTATAAGACATTTATTCATAAGACAAGAAATTTTCTTATAATGCTTAATAGTAGATTGTTACACAAGGGACGTAAGTAAGCTATTACAGAACGAGATCCAATTTGGCGCCAGTGCGCATAGGGCGCTAATGGATCGCGTGCACCCGAGATATTTAGTCACACGAGCGAGCGCAGCGAGCGAGGGTGAATATAGTTCGAGGGTGTAATAGCTACTTGCAACCGAGGTAAGCATTCTACTTTATATCATTCTTGCGAGGTAAATAAAACATTGGTAATGCAAAATGAAATTTTAATTAGAATAATTAGCAAATTTAGAGAAAAAATAGAAAAAAATGGTTACTTATTATAATTAATTATAGTAATATTGTATAGTTAATTATAATAAGTAACAACAAATGCCGCCATTTCCATTTTTTTTTCGTAAATAGTTTTCCATTTTTTTTTACGGCTCTGAGTTCCAAGGAGTTTTGCATAGTTTGAAATGTATGGAAATTAAATGCCGCCATGTTCAGTGTTTTTTTTTCAGTAAAAAGTTTTCTTACCATTTTATAAGAAAAGAGATTGTTTACCAAGGAGTTTTGCATAGCTTGAACTGTAATGTGAACATTACAATTCAAGCATAGTGCGACGTAATGTTGCCTTGAATTGCAAACACCAACTTACAAGGAGAGTTTCCACCATAGTAATCCCTAGTTACTGAGCAAGTATGATATAAAATACCTTAAAGTAGGTACGTCTTTCTCGGTAGGTACATAATAACCGGGTGCTACTTACCATTCCGCCGACTTGGTAGAGTGGTAAGAAGCACCTTACAAACAAAGCCGTACCATAACACTAACAAATAGAGCATACAGATAGGCGAAGATGTGCCACCAAGTGATTACGTTTACCGGTACAAAAACGTGTAGAAAACGATTATGCGTATGAGTTTAATATAACTGCCGTACTTACCCCTTAAAAGGTACTTACGTAATCCCGCTACCATCTAATTATGCTGCATAAGCATGTATATTTTTTTTTGTTTCTCACTCAAATTATCCTCTGACTAGGTGTCAGAGACGTTTTTGCTGCGAGTTTTGCTCTGAAAGAAGGTGTCAACTCACGATAGTCGAAGTAGGTTTGTGTGCGTGCTTTTTTTTTGTTTTTTTTTTTTTTTTCGTGTGTATATATTACTGCATATTATACTTATTATATATCCAATTAAACACTTACTCCGAAGTAAGATTGCAAGACATAAAATGTGCGCACACTACGGGATAGGAAAAAGCGTCATTCATTTCACACCTCGTGACCTCACACCAGAGATCGTCAACGCTTCAAAATGTGTTTTTTCCAGATAGTTTCAACCGCTTACACCGAGAACCGAGATCAGGAAAGCAAGGTTCGGTATGGCATGTTCAGAGGAGAGTTCGGGTTGTATATCTTCGCTACGCCGTCTTACAATACCTTATACAGTCAGTATAATATATGTATCTATACCTATCCACTTGTTATCATACATAGCTGATGCCCGCGTGGATTGAGGTTTTTTGGTTCCCGCGAGATCTCTTAAATTTTCCGGGATAAAAGCCTATGTGTTATTCAAGACTATAATCTTTAACTGTGCCACATTTCATCCAGATCCGTTCAGTCGTTCTGGCGTGATTGAGCAACAAACATGCATTTGAGGATTTTTGGTTCTTGCGGGAACTCTTATTTTTCGGGATAAAAAGAAGCCTATGTGTTATTCCAGACTATAATCTATCTCTGTGCCAAATTTCATCCAGATCCGTTCAGCCGTTCTGGCGTGAAAGAGTAACAAACATCCACACATCCATACATAGAACATTTTACTGTGACAGTGCTCTGACAGTAATGGGGGAAATCCGAAACTATAGAAAATACAGTTGAACTGTCTTAGGAAGATTAGGAGGTCTTTTTTTAAAACAAATAAAATCTTTCTTTTGCCCAAGAATGCTCACACTTGACTAAGTGACTTGTTTCAGTGACATGCATCCCAGAAGTAAACGCTTGCGCAGTCAGTTGCAAGACTGAGGCTTTAGCGAGAGAGGCAGAGGTGAGTCGTCAGTCCATCCATCTTCCCATTTTATTTATCCACTACAAGTTAGCCCTTTACTGCGATCTCACCTGATGGGAAGTGATGATGCGATGGGAAGTGAAGTGGTGCAGTCTAAAATAACGTAAGGTAGCGGGCTAACTTGTTAGAGGCGTGGCAATTATATTAAACCCATACCCCTATTCGGTTTCTACACGGCATCGTACCGGAACGCTAAATAGCTTGGCGGCACGTCTTTGCCGGTAGGGTGGTAACTAGCCACGGTCGAAGCTTCCCACCAGGCCAGGCCAGGGAAAATTCAGAAATTATACATTCCCAAATTGACCCTGCCGGGGATTGAACCCGGAAACTCCACACTTAAAGACAACAGCGCTCAACACTGCGCCAGGGAAGTCGTCAAAAAAAGATTAAGTATGTAATTGGATAATTGATTACTCGTCAAATAAATTATGTTTTTAATGTCTGTTTAGTAGAGGATCTCCCAAGTCGTAATATCCACGTTCCGTTGGTTTCAGGTTGAATAACCATTTTAAACTGTCGATTAAAGTAAAAAAGTGCGTCGAACTTTGATGACGTCACAATTGAGTTTTCCTTTAAAAAAACGCACACTGAGCACGCGTTTTGACGTTTGAAAAAAAGTTGCTGATTTGACTAGTTGTCAAATACCTAATTCATATTTTAGGGGCGTCAAAGGACGTGACATAAAACTGCCTTAAAAAATAATACTTACTGCTTACAATGGTCGTAAACCCTGAAGGAAGAAATAAAGAAACATGATATTATTATGAAGGCGTGTTATTATGAGTAGCGTCAAGTAGTGCCTTTGCCCAGTAGTGGGAATTGGGATAGATCCTGATCGAATCTCTTATGTTGCAGGTTCGCGCCTTGGCTTCAGGCTACAGGACTAATTCAGCGTGTACTGCAGTGACGACTGTAAACACTACGAACCCTCGTAAGTAGAAGCGTAGATATTCTTTATTATTATACTGCATTTGTATAACGGGTGCCACCGGCGGGAATGGGGCTACTTTCTGTCTGCCCGTCTTTGACATGAATTGAATAAACAAATTTAAGAAATCCATTAAAAGTATGCTCCTGAAAAAAGCTTATTATACTGTTGAATATTATGTAAATGATAGAGGAGCATGGATTTGATCGCTCCAGCAATGCTGGGGACAGCGGTTACTTATGTACACATTGATATAGTAATTGTAAATGAATTATTTAAAAAGAGCAACCACCGAGTTTCTTGCTGGTTCTTCTCGGTAGGAATGGCATTCCGAACCAGTGGTAGATTCACTTGACGATTCAAAAGTACTTGTAAAAGTTTATTTGAATAAAAAATATTTGATTTGATTTGATTTGATTTGATAACCCAATTGGCGACTTATTACCTATTGCCCAGCGGTGTGTGCTGTTCGGTTTCGGGATGGGTCAATTTTGGAATTTATAATGAATTATTATTGTGTATTGGTTGTTAACAAAAAACTTTGCTATTGTGTAATACATAAAACTGTTTCACCTCACTAGCGAGAAAATACATGAATGACAAGATATAAGAAAAAATATTGAACGTAACATGATTGAATAATATACCTACCTACTATATACATTACATTTTACTCTAATGTTATTAAATTACAATCTACGCCACAAGATTCACCCATTAAACAAATACTAATAACCTATGATTTTTAAAACATTAGATACGTCACAGTAAACAGATGCAACCTATCTTGGCAAGAATAGAGTAAGGTATTTGCCGCAACCTCACTTAGTCAGGCACCGTTCAGCGTCGTGGCTTAACGTCTATTTTAATCTAGTGTTTTAAGCAGCAGAGGCGCCCTTTTTGAACTAGTGAAGTGAAATATTTATTTCCCTTACAGTAGGAGTACCGCCAGTGATATCGTTTGACGTGTACGTGGCCACTCTCGTAGTAGTATTTCTGAAGTTAACATTGGCGGTGTTGGCGGCTTCATTGGCCATACTCAACGCCACGAGGAATCCCACTGAGCCTATTTTTGGATTGCCTGGTGAGTTGAATCTTTTTACAAGCTTAGGTATAATTAACTTGCAATATTTATCGGTCAAATCGTACTTGCTGAGTTATCCCCAACCGATTGCAGATACGTTTAGTTTGGATGATTGCATGTTATGGTGACGCTGCAAGCTAAGTGACGTCATTCTAAATCCAATATGGTGGACTCTCGAAGATGCCCGCGTCTTCGTCCGCGTGGAATAAGTTTTTATAATTCCCATGGGGCTCTTTAATTTTCCGGGATAAAATCAGCCTATGTCTCTCCTCTCCAGGTCTACAACTATACCCATGCAAAAAATCACGTCGATCCGTTACTTAGTTGCGGCGTAATTGAAGGACAAACCAGCAAACCAATATACAAACAAACACACTTTCGCATTTAGAATAGATATTGCACCCCTATGATAGAGTCAATAGAATCTAATCAATCAATTAGATCAATTAGAGTGGTTTCCTGAGAAGAATACGAAAAATTAAATGACGTCACACTAAATTCAATATGGCGGACGCGAAGAGCTTGTTTTAACAAATATTTTTAAAGATTTGACCTACGATCTACGTAAATGAATGACCTACGTAATGAAGTATCTATTCTTAAGACATTTATTTTATTTTTAAGTCTTTTAAATAATTACAGGTTGCCTTTGGACAAATGTAGCGACTACAATTCTGGGATTAGTCGTGATGCTGGTGTTCGGAATATACTGGGCGACTTCTGGACTGAAAGACCACCTTGCTTTTTCCTATATAGCACTGGGTAGTTCGACACCTTCACCCGGTCTTGGCTACTCTTATTGGTAAGTATGAGATGATTCTTTGAAGACCACATATTCCTAATAGGATTTAGCCTGCAAGAGAATAAGATAGAATACAAGTTATATTTATCTCATTCTTTCGTAGACTTTAGCCGGCGAGAGAATGAGATAGAATACACGTTATATTTGTCTCATTCTCTCGCAGGCTTTAACCGGTGAAATAATGAGATAGAATACAAGTAATATTTATCTTATTCTCTCGTAAGCTACTTTTCTGAAGTTTCACTTCTGCCGTGTCTGAACACACACTTTTATTTATTGTTCTTTATTTATGGTAGAGTCAAAACATGACGTAACATAAGAGACACCTGTATGTCCTACATGTTATAAATAAATTAAGTTTATTTCCAGGTTGCTCTTAGGTGCAATTATATGTTCGACAACGAATGTGGTGCTAATTGAGCTGAGAAAATACCTGCTGGAACGGGATCCGCCACCACCTACCATCAAATTGGAAAACCACTCCGACGGCTCTATATTCCTCTACTAAAAATTTGACTGCAATAGATACGTATCCATACATATATGTATTATAAATGCGAAAGTGTGTCTGTATGTTTGCTACTGTCCCGCGTCAACGGCAAACGCGACAACAAAATGCGACGCGACAGTATCAATCAGTTGACCCTTCCCGTGGCCTACGTCGTCGCTTTTATCATTTTCTATGGCGTCGCATCGTGTCTCTTTTTCGAGATCGCTCACCTAGGACAACGGGTAAGCGTCGCGCTATGCACGGCACGGGCGCTTTAGGGCTTTCGTCCACGTCAGAGTTTTTGTAGGTCCGATAATTTCGCCGACTTTTATCGCCGATTTTGTGACCGACTTGAAACACACAATGAAAGAATTTGCCGTCCACATTGTCGCAATGTATCATGCAATGTAACAGAATTCCCGTAGTGTGGACGCCTTGCGCGCACGAAACGTGCACACTACGCGCACGAACAGAGCATTTCAACTGGTGCGCGCCGCGATCCGCCATTTCTCGGTTTTATCGCTGCAGTGTGCATGAAGCGCCAGTGTGCACGGGATGCGATGCGAGTAGGTACATGCTCGGTTCGTGCGCGCGCTGTGTCCACACTTATGAAATGCTCCTTTCATGTTACATTGCATGTTACATTTGGTAAGTGTGTACCCGACTACCCGGGTTAAAGTCCGAACCTTTTAATAATGGCAAAATCGGCCGGGATGCACCGATTTTGTCTTTGACCCGTTTTTTGTAGGACGTGTGAGTCCCAATATTGCAATCTGTATGTTTAGTTTTTGCCAACAAAAAATCGATGGCCGATATTTTTCTGACGTGGGCGCTCCGTAAAGTCCCACAAACTTACCTGTCCCGGTGGCCAAAATTGGAACTAATGTTTATGCCTGTTTTTTTATATTTTTATTTTAGCTGACACAAGGCTGACACCAGTTTGACGGACTATATTCGTATTACCCTGTAGTATTACCGCGATTTTTATCGTTAGTACCAAATATATTAAAAGTCTATGGTTAGTAGCTAGTCCATGACAAACATCAGCGCGAAACGCCCGCGTCGTATGGGAAACATGTTTCGTCGTGTCAGGTACGTCTGTGTGGCTCTTTAGTGCTCGCGCCTACGATTCGAACGGACTTTTTACTATTACTAAGTAAGTACTTTTTAAGTTACCTATTTAAATAGTACTTACTTCGATTTCTTTTCGGTTTTTTAATGCAGTTAGTGTAATTTTAATTGATTTCCTTAAAGTATATTTATTGTTTAATGTCGCAATGTATATTAATTCATAGTATTAGCTTAAACTCATTTTATCATAAGGTTGTTTTAATAAACATAATATTTAAAAAAAAAACGAAGTATTTTTTGGTACTTTAATATGAGTCTGGACACAGTACAGGACTTGAGTACTTAAAACTCAACATGGACGTATTGATAATATTATAGGTCTTCTAAGTTCATGATATTACGAGTAGGGGTATGGGTTTAATATAACTGCCATAACCCTAACATGTTAGCCCAATGTCATCTTAACACTGCATCATCTTACCGCCCAGGTGAGATCGCAGTCAAGGGCCAAATTGTATAGCTCGCGCCAATCATTTAACGCGTCTGAAGTTGACCGCAAGGCGCGTCGCACTAGCATATTTCCGCGCGTATTATGGATCGGGCTTCGAGTCCTGCGCATGAGATTTGCATGAGAGCTGCGCAAACTAGCACTCGCACCTCAGCTCAGAGACGACCATTTGTTTGGCGCCAACTATTGTAGATAAAAAAACCAACGACTTCAATTTATGTATAGACGAGCCTTGTCAAACAAAGAATGTGGACTTATTTTACGAACGCCATCTAGTCTGAAAAGCGGGACAGCACTATGGCGGGGACAAGGACAAGCTTAAACAGGTGAGGAGCACGCTCTACAAGTCGGACGCCCAATTTTTTTCAATGAAATTCATCTAGTACCTACATAATATATATCGGTGAAAAAAACACTCACCGATTCAAGGTTAGATTTTTATTTGACGGCAAATAGTAAGTATTAGCTGGGCTTTTTCATAATATCTCATTTCATATATTTTTGTTGAGCTGCATCTACCTGTTTTATCTATCGAGGCATGCAAGATGAAAATATCCCCGAGTCCCGTGCTGGTGCCGAATTGTGCTTCCTCTCGACTCATTAAAAATCATAATTAAAATGAATTGAGATTATTAGCTTAGCTAGTAGCTACTATGGACGAAAGAAATAAAAAATTTAAGCACAGTCAGCAAAAAATATTTTTCTATGTTCATTATGAAGTTCGAAGAACACGTTGGGGTTCCAAAGTGTTGCAATGGCGACCTCGCACTGGGAAGCACAGCGTTGGCAGACGCCCTACTCGGTGCGTAGACGACATCACGGAAAAAATTTGCTCTATTTTTGTCCACGGAGAAAACGGAAGAATTTCTTAGTTTTTATAGAAAAAGGGGCGCCGCGTTTCCTCTTAAAGTCCTGAACTTTATGAGATGGCGTAATTGAATTAAAGAAAGGTAGTTATTTTAACGTTAACAAGATAAATAGTGGGCAATATCAGTAAGCTGTTGGAATGATTGCATGCAAATTGTAGCTGGCATGTCCGACGTGAGTTTTACTGTGTTTGGTGCAAGTTATAAGCTGAACGTAGTTGGACAGTGCAAATCAGGAAATCGACCTACTAATAGTTATCATATCCAGATGCTATTAGGAATCTATCCTTTTCTTTCGAATGACTGTGATCATAAAAGGAAAAGAGATAAACCGATTGTTACTATCCTAATAGCATTTAGATTGGGTTATACTGTATTTAAAATTCAAATGTTATGCATCTTTAGTGTATTTTATCGAACAATCCGTTAAATCCCATAGGCTACACGTAACTTCATGCACATGAAGCCGATGCGGTTTCGGCAACGACCTCAATTTACATAGACGGGCCCTGTCAAACAAAGAATGTGAACTTATTTTACAAACGCTGTCTAGTCAGAAAAGCGGGACAGCGCTATGGCGGCGACAAAGACAGGCTAATACAGGTGTGGAGCGCACTCTATAGGTCAGACGCCCAATTTTTTATGAAAGGGCCCATATAGTGCCTACATATTACTTATTATCGATTAGGCTGGTCTAGGATTCTAGGGGATGACGGGGATACTTCGTTTTTTTGCCTTCTTGCCCGACTTAAGTAGTTTAGAAAGAACGCTCCCCTAGCAGAGTCGCCGGAAAGAAACTCAAGCAAATAAGGTAAGTTATCCACTTAAGGTTCGTGTGGTCGGCGACGCAGCCGTGCCGACACCACATTCCGTGACCATGTAGACAAACCCGTTGTCCTACGGGAGCGACAAACGCGACACTGCGACTCGATACGACGCGAAGCGACAGTAATCAGTATCAAAAATTAGCTGACCCTTCACGTGGCCTATGTTATCGCGTAGACAAGTTTGTAATTGTCTATATGTCGTCGTATCGTGTCGCTTCTGTTGCTTAAGGATAATGGGTGAATGCTACCATACCTGCCAACGCACCTCCGCTTGTGACATCGTTGTCAATCGATAGACGTCTTCTTCTTTTTTTGGTTTTTGGCTTTCAGTAGTGCCAAAACAGCACAGTGTACTTCGCCAATGTCGAGTAACTTGAAGGAGGCACGAAGGAGATTGGCCGGTTACAGAGTGCCAAAATTACTAAAAACGCTCTGTAATAGAAGGCATATTTATATATTTGTTAGTAAACTACACTAAATAATAATATACTATATATGGAAATATATTTTTAAAAAAAATGTAAGAAAAAATATATATACACATATATAGCTTTAGAGGTAGGCTTTAATACCTAATAAAAAAAATATAGAGACAAACACAAATAAATTTAAAAATAATCGGAAACTACTATATTACAGATTACAATTTAAGTTTGTTAATTTTAAATCCGATAGACGTCCTCTACGCACAACACACCTATAGGTACGTCTTATGTCTCTTGTAGGAATTTATTTTATTTATTAAGGTCCAAACAGTTTAGGTACTTTGTGCAGACACTAATTGACCTGAAGACGCTGTGGTTGTATTCGCATAATTATAGCGAGTCGTCAAACACAGTCCTGATCGTCAACAGTTAAATTTATTTATTCCGCTAAATTACAATAACTTATTCCATACAAAATGTGCTGAAATTCAGTGAACCACCTCAGCCCCAGCTGGCAATTTGGTTGGTCATCAATCATCGCAGATAGGTACAAAATGTTTCGTTCTCTCTCGAGGTGATGAAACTTGGATGAAACTTGATTTTTTATATGTTCATTATCTTTCTGGAAACATTTTATTAAGTTTCAGGAAACCAAAAAATTAAGTCGCGGGCGACTAGACTATAGCCTTATGTCTTTACCCGGGATGCAATCTATCTCTGTATACCTACCAAATTATAGCAAAATGTATTGAAAAAATAGGCCGTTAAAGCATAGCAGAAAGACAGACAGATACACCCGAAAAACAATTGTTAAAAGAGTTCAAGACTTCTTTCCATTGAAATAGAATGAACTAAAATTCTCCATCAGTGCAGAATTCTTACCTCGTAAGTTTATCATCATTTAATACTTTTTATAAAGTAGAAACGTCTCAATTGTCATAAAACTCATAAATACAGAAATGTCATATCTATTGAAGTAATAAAGCGTTGAAGATTCAATGTAGTATCTATCCGATTAATTATTACTAATTGATACCTACCTACTTGATATTAATATTTTATAGTATTTTTACAAGAACTTTTTTAAAACAAACAAAACTGAACAGACACCCTAACAATGCACAGTCAGTTCGAGTACGAGGACATTGATTTTCGAATAAGAATGAAATTATCAAAATGTGAGAGATACAAAACTTACCAAGAAGACCCACCGAATAGAAAATATCCGGCGAGTGAGAAGAATAATTATCAGAGTATACACAGATTGAAAATATTATCTGACGACGATGGTCATTTAAACAAAGCAAGTCAAACCCTCGACCAAGCTGCGATCATAGAGGAAGTAAAAGAAATAGAGGCAGAAGATCTTTCTCCTGCTACGGAAAAAATAGAATCAGAAGATCTTTCTTCTGCTACAGAAAAAATAGAATCAGAAGAAAAAGAAGTAACAGATGAAGAAATATTAACTGATGAAATAGAACAGGAATATCCAGAAATAAATAAAGACCACACCGGCGTTTTTAGAGACTATAAAAGACGGATTGACCTTATGTTGGTAGTAGAAGGTGTCGTTTCGAAAAATTTGTTTGATTGTTACAAGCTTGATTTTTTGACTAATATACTAAGAATTGGACTCCAGATTGAAATCGAACCCGGACAGATGAAAATTCATGAAAATTTGACTTTTATAAAAATCCATGCCCCAGACTCTGTTTTGAAGGAATATGGAAATATGTTTGCCGTTCAACGACAATTTGTTAATAACCGTCTGGCATCTAATATTTATTTTATAGACCATGAAACGGAGTGGTTAAAAATAATGCGAGAAAACTACACAATCCCTGATTGGTATTCAAATTATGAAAGGAGTCTTATAGTTTACAAGATTCTGCGGCATTTACCTTTCGGTGACCACGTGAACCAGTACGGACTTCATCGCTTGTTGAAGAGAAACATTATTTTGGATGCTTATGCACTTCACGACGGCCCATATTTTTATGTTTCAGATAAAATCCCTACAGGGGCACTTGGTCGGCAGATATTATACAACAATTGGGTTGGGTTCCAAAACTTATTTCAGAGGCAACCGTTGCATGTGATACATGAGTATTTTGGACCGAAAATCACTTTTTATTACGCTTTTTATGGTTTTTACAATGCTGCGCTGATGTTAGCTTCTGTCGCAGGCATTGTATCAGTGCTGATGCCATATTTGGACAACAAGGAACCCAATGCAATGAAGCAGATAATATGCAAAGAAAATAAGATGATGTGCCCAGAATGCTTTAGTAATAGATGTCACAGAAGACCATTGAAGGATTATTGTACCTCGATCGCTTTAAATGTTCATTTAGATCATCCATACGTTCTGTACTTCTCCGTATTTATGATATTTTGGGCGTTCGCATTCATAAAGATTTGGAGAAGAAAAGAGTATATATTAAATTGGATGTGGGAAGTTGGCGGACGCGATTCCTATTATGAGACTTCGAAGCGGCCAGAATTTAAAGTTGATTATAATAACCCGAGGAGATCTACCAGAACAGGATTTAAGTACGACGAAAGCGGATATCATAAAGTGATACGTATTTCAATGTCGATAATACTTAAACCGTTATGTATTGTTGCAGCATTGGCAATTATGGATGAAAGTGGAACAATTTATGACAATTTTGCCGATTTATTCATTAAAAAAGAGAAGCCAACCAAAATGAACGACTACCTTGTTTTGGCGATTTTTGAAACACTTTATACGTTGCTTATATCTGTGTTTGAGGTTGTGTTACATATACTTTGTTATTATATAGTTGAACTTGAAAATCATATATTCTATAAAGCGTATGAAAAAGCTTTAATTACAAAACAATTTGGATGCAGTATAACCTTGATGTACCCGTTTATTTGTTACTATGCATGGCGGGTGGGTAACCAAATTCTGTTTTATGGTGTATGTTTTTATAACCCACTAATGTTTTTTATTTTAAAGCTTAACAAGTGGGTTAAAACACCGTGGAACTATGGGAAAATTAGATCTATTTTTGGAGTAGATTGCAATAGATATTGCTGGCCTTTTACTTGTATAAATGAAGTAAGTATTTTACTGATCGTGATGCTTTTCGTCAAGCAAGTGATCTTCAGGATTGTCTTTAACACATACAGATTGACGACCGATTACAATGAAGCTAGGAAAATTAATGGAAAGATTCCGTGTTGGGAACGCGAGTACAAACTGGATGAATTCAATGAAGCACAGTTAACGAGGAAGTATATGAACCTTGCCTTACAATTTTCACTGATCACAATGTTTGTCATTGCATTTCCATTAGCGCCTTTAGTCGTTTTGATTGTAAATGTATGGGACATACGACACAGCGCTAGGAAATTAGTAATGGCAAGTCGACGGCCAATTTTAATCAGAAGTCCAGGAATTGGAGCGTGGAATAATATTTTTTTATTTGCAACGTACGCAGCAATCGCCTCAAATGCTTTAACTGTAGCGCTCACTACGAGTCTCAGAGAATATTTTCAAATGCCTCTTAATACTACAGCATTCGAATTGGTTCTTTGTAATCATGAGTTTACACGTCCATTTAATTATAGTTTCACAAATTGTCACGCACCATATCTTGTATCTCATAGGATATTTTCGATTAACACTAAGATTACATATACTTGGGTAGGTCTGAGAGGTTATGCCACGAAGAATGAATTTTTCACTATAAGTTTTATCTCGTACAAATTGTTTCTTGTTTTTGGAATAAGTATGCTATGTTTAGTCTTTGTTATAAAACATATATTTAAACCACATTTTAGAAATATAGAGGAAAGTAAGAATGTTGAAAACAAAATAAAAAATCTTTATGCTCATTATGATGGCTGAAAATAATAATAAACATACTAATCTACCAAAATTAAGGAAGTTCGAATTAAAAGTTATAAATTATTTTATGTTTTATTAAGGAATAACTAATATGTCGCAGCTGGATTGTAGAATCCGCCGAAATTGTTTTAACAGTTTTGTGAAATATACCGTGTACAATGTACCTACAAACACAATACAGTCACGTAGTCTGTTCTGATCTTTAGTATCACACAATTAACGTTTGTTACTCTTTCACTTAAAACTACTGGACGGATTTGGCTGAAATTTGGAATGGAGATAGATATTATAACCTGGAAGAACACATGGGCTACTTTTTATACTGAAAAAGTAAAATATACTTACTTTATTGTACACAAAGAAATTTAAAAAAAAAAACAATCATATTAATGGCACAGGCAGCCTTATCGCTTTTAAATAGCGATCTCTTCCGGGTTGCCTGGAAACTTTTAAAAGAAAGCGGGAGGGGTGTACTGAGACATATTAATATTTCTCAGTATCTTTTATTACCTAAGAAAATAGTACGCAACTGTAAAGATGACGAAACACATATATATGTAACAATGTAACGTTCTTGCGATAAAACAAAAAGTAAAATTACGCTTACTTATAGAGAACCTACTGTTTTACAAAGACGATTTATATAAAACTACAAAACTAACTAGAAAAGTAACAGCTCGGAAAATTAACACAATAGGAGCTAATAATTTTTATGGTGAAAGAACGACCGACTATCTTGTACCTAGGTTAATAAACAATTTACCATTAGCACTAAGAAATTCGATTACGGTAAAAAATTTAAAGCGAATTTAGAAAAATATTTTAAAGAAACTATTTTTACAGATAGATAAAATCTACAGTTGTAAAATATAATCAGCCTGTATGCTTGGACGTTCCTCGATGCACAAAACCGGTTTGGCGTTATCTATAGTCTTGCACGATACGATGTTACTCGAATGTAGACGCGCGCTCCATTCATTGTAATACGCTAATTACACCTACCAACTTTTTAGGGTTCCGTACCAAAATGGTAAAATGGAACCCTTATGGTGCGACTTTCTCCGTCTGTCTGTCCGTCCGTCACACTCGATTATTTCAGTAACTACCGAAGCTATCGACATGAAATTTGGAATAGTTGTGTATATTAGTGGCCCAAAGACACTGGAATTAAAAAAAATTTGAAATTATTTTTGTTCTTATTTAAAAAGGGGGGAAAATCGGAGGGAATCTATATAATATATAAAAGCGAAAGGTCACTCACTGACTGATCATCACGATATCTCAGGAACTGTAAAACATACAGACTTGAAATTTGGAAGGTAGGTTCCTTCTATGGTGTAAACGTCAGCTAAGAAACGGTTTTGGGAAAATTCACCCCTAAGGGGTTGAAATGGGGGTTCGAAGTTTGTATGAAAGTCCTTTGTTTTTGAAGTTAGACACATGAAAATTAGCATTTAAGTTATAAGTTAAAAATAATAAAAATCTGTATAATTTTTTTTCAGAAAATCTACCCCAAAGAGGGTTAAATGGGGGTTGGAAGTTTGCATGATGGTTCTAAGTTTTTGAAGTTACAGACTAGAAAATCGGGATTTAGGTTATCAGTTTTATATTATAATAACATGTCTAAGTACTTTTTCGAAAATCTACCCCAAAGAGGGTGAAATGGGGCTTGGAAGTTTGTATGAAAGTTCTATGTTTTTGAAGTTAGATACTTGAAAATCGGGATTTAGGTTATAAGTTTTAAATAAAACTAACCTGTATAAGCCATTTTACGATAATCCACCTCAAAAGGGGTGCAATGGGGGTTGGAGGGTTACATAAAAGTTCTATGATTTTGTAGTTAAACTTGAAAATCGGGATTGATGTTATTAGTTTTAAGTAATAATAAACTGCATAAGCAATTTTACGAAAATCTACCCCACAGAGGGTGAAATGAGGGTTGAAAATGTGTACACAGGTCCTATGTTTTTGTAGTTAGAGAACCTGGATTTAGGTAATAACCTAACTGCAAATACGACTGATCGACGTGAGAGCTCACCTCACCAAGTGTAAGCGAACGTTAAAGTAAAATGAACCTTAACTGCATTGGTTTAGAGCTCATTTCATCATTTCGTGTATTTATTCACAGCCAGCGCTCCAAACACTGAATTTGTGACTTTAAAGCAAGAGCTTTTGGGTCCATTTTACTTTGACCGTTCGCTTACACTTAGCGAGGTGAGTTCTCACGTCGATCAACCGTATTTGCAATGTCAAAACTCAGAGTAAGCGTACTAGCTACAATATCATTAGAATACGAAGGTAAATTTTGCCACCGTCTACAAGGTTATAATAGTTCAGGTGGGAAATCGGGCGGTCCCGAAACCAAAACACCCCGACTCGAGTCCAGATGTCTCCACTCCGATTATTTTTTCCCTTTTTTCAAATTCCTTCTTTTGTGAGAAAAACTATTATTGGGAGAGCAATTAATGTACTCGTGATTTTTATTTAAATAATCAGTTCATATTTTTTTATTCCTATGTCGGTAAGATCGAAAAATATTATTCATATTTCATCAGTATATATTTAAATATAATTTCCAAAAAACACGATTTACAAAAAAAAAACATCCAGGTACTAGTTCATAATGATATACTTAAATATTGTTTAATGAATAAATAAAATAAAATAATTAAAAATTATTATTATTATATAATATATTAAATCTTTAAAATTTACTTAGTTTTCATTTTATTTCATTTCATTTTGTTACGTTGTTTTGTTGCTACTCGTTGTTTGGCATAAACCCTTTTTGAATATAATATTTTTGTTTTATTCTCCATTCTGTATTTACAGTGTCCTCAATATCACTTGAATGAGTTGGAAATTCAGAATATATAAACAAATTTATCAAAACTCCAGCAATGGAATATAGTATAAGGTAGGTATTTTTATAATAATATGTGTATGCCGAATCAAATTCTTGAACGAATTTCTTCTTGGATCTGTGAAACCAGTGATCATATATAACATTCCAACAATGGTTTGGTGAACCTTTCGGTAATTTCTTTATTTCTTCTGCTGGTGAACCAGGCCCTTTGAATAGCTCAAATGTACTTTTACTGATTGCGACAAAAAAATGATTATCATGGTACCTTTTACGGAATGCACGATTAACAAGAAAATTTCTTGATTGAAACGCAATTATACAAATGTTCACTATCGGAACAAAATAAGAAGTGAATATAATAATTTTATGCCAAATGGTAGGTCCCGAAGTGTCAAGGAGCAGTGGGCGTCGGTACGTTAGCAGAAGGTTCCATGCTTTATGTTTTATATCCCATAAGTTGATCAACAGAATAAGCAATGGCGCTAAAGGAAACGTCAGCGAGAACAATGTGGCCATCGCGAACTGAATTGCAATTTCATTGTATTGATGGTGAAAGTAGTCATCTTTAAGAGTGTCCAGTTTGTATTCTCTTTCCCAGATCGGCATATTTTTATCGAGTACAACTTCATAATCTGTTGCTTTCCTCTTGAAGTATAAAGGGACTTTAACAATTATTTGTTCTATCACAACAGCAACAGCTAGCGTTACACACATGTCATCTAAGGAAGTACCTAGTCCGTTATTCATCACTTTGAATCCACTGATACTATACCAATTGCGCATGTCTAAGAGATGAGTGTGAAATACATTTCCAACCAATACATGCAACGTTAATAGTGCAAATGTTCCGGTGAAGTAAAATCCATAAAGCTTGAGTGCGAGGGAACATCTATATAATCCAAGTGTCTTATTGTTTTCAAGTGATGTAAGTTTGTGTGACAGCATTTTTGCAACTGGTTTTAATGCGGTTGTAAGAATAGAATAGATGCCTGCTTCGATGCCAATAAAAAGATACTCGTTATGTCTTTCGGCATCGTTCTTTTTATATGCCTTGTTGTATATTTTGTCCAACCAGTGCTTGACATACCAAATCTGTGTTGATAATATAAACAAAACGAACAGCCAGACACTGAATAATGCTGCAGATAGAAAACCATACTTAAACAACAACATTAGCCTGGTTAATCGTGATGTATGGAACCGGCGAAGGTTATAATATTCTGGATTGATTATATTATTGATATATTTTTCTTTCGCTTCCCACATCCACATCAGATTATTATGTTTCCTATTCCATATTACAGCGAATATGATTCCCCATATAGAGACGAAAAATGCAAATGTATTCATATACGACGTATCAATAGTTCTTAAGAATTTCAGCTCTCTACAATATGTCAGCGTTGGTCTGAACGGACAGAGGTCGAAATGGCGACACTGCGAGCACATGAAGTACTTTCTAGCATAAGAATTACATATTCGTTTAGCATATTTATCTAGTTCAGGTGGGTCCCCGTAATAATGTGTCACAGTAACCAGGGACCCAAATATAGCAGGAAGCAGTAACATACAGTTAAAATATTCATAGTAAGCAAAATACATTGCAACCCTTTCTCCCAGATATTCCTGTATCATATGAATCGGCTGCGCTGTCCATATATTTCTTAAACCCGTCCAATAATAAAAGAGGGTTTGTCGAGCATTGTTGCAGGTGCCTTGACCGGACGTAAGAAAATATGGTCCATCGTGTAATGCGAATACATCAAGTATAATATTTAATTCTAGTAACTGATTTATTCCAAACAGTTCCTTATGTTGTCCAAATGGTAAGTGATGTATAATGTTATACACAATCTTACTTCTCTCCAAGGTGGAGTAGTTGCCTGGGCCCGAATACTGTTCTCGTATAAGTTTGATCATCTCCCGTTCGTGTTTTATAGCGAGAGGATTAAATAATGGATCGACGCGGTCCACGTGGATGTCTTTGAAGAATTTGCGCACATTAAAATAGAGACCGTACTCTTCGATGATTGAGTCAGGAGCGTGTACTTTGACAAAGATTAAGTTCCTGTGTTCAAACATCTTTCCTTCGTCTAATTCTAGTTCTAAGCCAAATTTGATAACATTTTTCAAGTAATTGATGCGCATCTCTTCTGCTTTATAGCTGCCTCCATCAGCTATGACCAAAACGAGATCAATTCTTTTATGCTGATCACTGAAAAATCCTGTTAATGCTGGATTTTGTTCGTCCATTACAGTGTGTAAATATATAATTTATTCTTGGGTGTTCTTTTTTAAAACTCCTATTACAAAATAATAATAAAAAATATCTTTAAAAAAATTGACTAAATTATGTGCTTTCTGAAATCTATGATCTTGTGACAGACGTTTACTGTCTTGCAAATTTCAGCATTATTTAAAAACTTTTTTTAAAAAGTGAACCGACTTCAAAAGTACTGAAAAGCGTATTTAAATAATCACACTTAAATAATCAAAACTTATATTGTAGGTGTTGTGTGTATTTGGTATCTACCATTGATGTAGAATTTTAGTACCTACTGATGCCCGCGACTTCGTCCGCGTGGTTTAAGTTTTTCGATTCCCGCGGGAACTCCTTGATTTTCCGGGATCAAAAGTAGCCTATGTCACGAGAGTAACATAGGCGGCTAACAGGTCCTCAACTACACTCATGCCAAAAATCACGTCGATAAAATAATTGTTTATATCCATAGAATTGTGATGCGTGCGCCAAATTTAACCTAAGCTTTCCGTATCCCGAAGGAACCGAAAACTTTTTCGGGAAACACAATATCCTATATGTGTATCCCGAAACAGATTGTTAGTTATATAGATGCGCCAAGTTGCATTCAAATCTGTCCAGTAGTTTCAGCGTGAAACATACAGTATGAAAGTATAGAATACCGTAAGATTTTTTCTGGACATAAGTACCCATATATCACAAGGTCTTTTGTAAGGTCAAGCTTCGGTTTAAATAGCGTAGAAACTTGTAAAGATATTTAACGCCTTTCACCTTGAGCATAAGCTGTGGTGAAGACGGCCTCAAGCCGGATATCCGCTTCAAAGAAAAAATCCGGATATACGTGAGTGGGAAGATAATAATGTTCCCATACGCTTGTATATTACGTTTATAATGTGATTTTACTGCCAAAAATAAAGTGTAATGTTTTCAGGGTTTATGTATGTATGTATGTGAGTTTATTCCATTACTTCTAAATGCTCTGAACAGATTAGGATGTATAGGTATCTTTAGAATGAGCTATATTTTTTTTGAAAAGAGTTCAATATGCCAGGGCAGTCATGTTTTTTTTTTATTCACTTGTTCATCACCGACACTGAGCACAAGTCTCCTCTCAGAATGAGAATTTCGGCCATAGTCAACTACGATGGCCAAGTGCAGATTGGCAGCTTCACACACGTCTGGTTGTTCCGTCACCTCTTTATTATCGAACCGCAAGGCATCGACAAGGTCTGCGCCCTTACACAGTCGAAATTCCGCGGGCGAAGTCGAATCTCGTACGAAGCGATTTGTTTCCACCTTTCTAATTCGAACTGCTAGGATAAGGCTTCCTTCCGGCTTCCGTTTTCCCCACCTCTTTTAATATAGGTAGGTACCTTCAAATCAAGAGTGAATAGGCATCTTTTATGCAAGCGCGCTCCACCTTAGGCTGCATCACCTCTTGCATGCAAGTCTGATTGCAGCCTAGCGCTAGCCTATATATACTCGTATATATAAAAAAGACACACATTTTGAAGAACTCTCGGGCATGCGGGTTTCTCACGATGTTTTCCTTCACCGTTATAGCACGTAGCAACAGCTATCTGTAGTTAAACAATTTAGAAGTGCGTTGCCCAATAATCGAACCTGTCGCCGTCGAGGAAGAACATCTAAACACGTACAGTTCGCGCGCGAGATGAATGCAGAGCTAATGTTCGGTCACACATACAAAAGCTCTGCATTCAATTCGCGCGCGTACTATTGACAATAACCACTCAACCTTACGCGCTCCATCACTGTATCATCACTGGCCGGCAGTCTGATTGCAGCCAAGCGCTAGTCTATACATAAATAAATAAAAAAAACCATTCTGTTGTTTCTCCATCATCCAGGTTAATTGAACTCGGATGAGATTTTGTCTTTTTTCGCTCTTATAAAATTCTTATACGTGATACGAAATTGTGTTGTGTGAATTTGTGTATAAATGGTGTAAAAAATTGTAAAGAGTGTAAAGACGTTCGAAAAGATGAATTGCTTTCTAAAATGATATAAAATTGTTATCAGGTTCAAATGCCCATTATGGATGATGCCTATATCAAAAATAAATTATTTTTTACTGATAATTATTAGATAGAGAGTCTTCTTAAAGGCCTAAAATTCACATCTTCTATTTGTTTTAAGTTTGTTATCAAACATAAAACAAACACAATCGATTGTTCAAAATATAATAATCGATATTCTTTAATCGATAGTTTAAAATGGTTATCCATTTTAAACTATCGTTTAAAGAAAAAAGTGTGTCGAAATTTGATGACGTCGCAACTAATATATACTAATAGGAGAACTAGCTTAACTTTCTGTAGCCAGTGGCGCCATCGGACCAAGGTGTATAAAAAGCGCTCGCTGTATTACCGCGTGGTCATTCTTTAGTCACCTATTGAGGTACTAAAATTCTACATCAATGCCTTTTGAGCTGTCATTATGTCAGTTGAGAGACTTGCGATGAGTCACAATTGTGTTTAGATTACAGTGTGTTCTTTTTGATTATTTTGTGTGTTATGTTAAAATCATTCAATAGAATACATTTTGGTTTGTTATTTGCTTTTATTTTACTTTAATCCACTTCTGTTGCCTAAAAATACAATCTTCCACACTAGTAGCGCGTTTTTAAATTTGATAAAGAGTTGCTGATTTGATTGAGTTGTCATCATTCCTACTGCCATAGCTCTCAGGCAAGATCGCTACAATTTTAGACTGCATCGCTTACCACCAGGTGAGATCGCAGGTGAGGTACTATCAACTTGTAGTTGATAATAGCTGGGGAGTCTATATCGGCCCATTAACGCCCCACTGCTGGCCACAGATCTCACCTCTCATAGGAGAGAGGGAAATTAATTAATTGAAAAACATAAATCATACCCGTAAAATTTGTGTGTGGCATTGAAAATGGAACCTGTCAAAAGAACTGTCGAATTTCAGATTTTCGATCATTGTTACAAATCGCGCTATCATTAAAGTTTAATGGGACACGAATAGACTATAAATATTAGCTACCAGGGATTCTTCCATTGAAGAAATTGGAATTTCTTGACTCAAACAATTCCCATTTTTATTTAATGTTCGGAAAATTCGCATTTTCCTCAACTGTAAATATCTCTTGGCATGAAATTGGAATATTTTAGAACAATAAACGTTGCGTACAATTAAAAAATGAAAGGTATCTACGCCACAAGCTGAAATGGAAATCTTGCTATTAATATTACCTTATCTTTTTTTTATTACATCTTTTTAAATTCCATTTACCTATACGTTCATATCTAGCCCCACTACAGATACTCAGCGCGGCGCGGCAAATATTCTTTGTATGAGTTTGAATGGAACTGGGCCTACTGAAGCGACGCGAAACGGAGGGAGATGCACTGCGACAAAATTGCACAGAATAGGTAATATAATTGTACAGAAAATACTTGCATAGGTACATAACTAACGTTGTGTAACTGGCTTGTCCGTACTAATTAAATAAATTAAATTAAATAAAATAAATAACTAGAGGTTGCCCGTGACTGCGTGGCTTTTATAAAAATCCCGTAGGAACTTTTTAATTTTCCGGGATTAAAATGCGGGTTGGCGGACTTTAACGACATCATGTTAGTGATAATGACCGGGACTTACTAACTCCGGGCTAGTACTGAAAATTTCTAGTCAGAAAAACCCAATACTTAATATTATGGCCCGACCCGGGAATCGAACCCGGGACCTCGTCAGCCGCAGTCAAACATGCTAACCGCTAGAGTACTAGACCAACGAGGCAGTTAGCACACTTTCGCATTTATATTAATAAGGAGTTCAGGATAGTAGGATTTAACCTCGATTTGCCAGCAACATATTTTATGTTGCTGGCAAATCGAGGTTAAATCTGAGTTAAATCATTTCTTTTTAAAAAAAATCCGCTCCGCAATCAAATACGGTTCGGCGGATTTCCACTGATTAGTTAGACTGCCAGTGCGAAACTCAAAAATAGCTCTTGGATACACTATGCATAAAATACAATTTACTTTAATTTGTCTTCTTGTCTTTCGTAATTCAGTTTTCCCTACCATCTATTACTAATACGAAATAAACGACTAAACCCAAAACTTTTGGGTCCAAATTACGGAGTCTGTCATCATATTAATATATTCAAATGTAATTTGTAAGTTTTCTCTGTAGTTAATCTATTTACTTGGGTCGTTTTATCAATTTGTAACGTTACAAATGTTATTCGTAAATATTATATTGGCGCCTTTTGGTTTTTTTTTTTTTTTAAATTTATAATTTCAGAATTTTCTCTGGTCTGGCCTGGTGGGAGGCTTCGGGCGTGGCTAGTTACCACCCTATCGGCCAAGACGTGCCGCCAAGCGATTTAGCGTTTCGGTACGATGCCGTGTAGAAACCGAAGGGGTGTGGGTTTAATATAACTGCCATGCCCCTAACAGGTTAGCCCGTTACCATCTTAGACTGCATCATCACTTACCATCAGGTGAGATCGCAGTCAAGGGCTAGCTTGAAGTGGATAAAAAAGAACTACGTTCTAGCTATTCTGTAGTTCTACATTTTATGATCACGAATCCCGATCGCACTAATAAAACGGCTACCAAACGACGTCCTATTGTTTAACCAAAGCATATTATATCTACCTACCATCGTAAAACAAAGGTTCGTAAACTGAAAATTAATGCAAGGGAATACAAACACAGGGCATTGTTTAAATTTTCGAAATAGACGAATTCATTCACGAGTTACGGACTTAAAACGGAATGAAGTAGAGACACGCATATTTGAATATAGATAATAAAGTTAGGAAACCGTGTTTCTGAAAGGGTAAAATATGTATTTTTAGGTTTAGCATTTAGTATAATACTTTAGTTTGTAAGTATATTAATTATATTAACAAACATAGAATAAGTTATACCAACACAAATCATTGTTTACTAGATGATACCTGCGACATCATCCGCGTGAATTAAGTTTTATGATTCCCGCGGGAACTCCTTGATTTTCCGGGATAAAAAGTAGCCATGTCTTTCCCCGGGATACAACCTATCCCTGTACCAAATTTCATCAAATTCGGGTGAACGGTTGTGCTGTGAAATTGTAGCAGACGGACAGACAGACACACTTTCGCAATTATAATAAGTATGGATTATTACTGCCTCGTTGGTCTAGTGTGCATGTTTGACTGCGGCTGACGAGGTCCTGGGTTCGAGTCCCGGGTCGGGCCTTAAACAAGTATTGGGTTTGTCTGACAAAAAATTCTCAGTACTAGCCCGGAGTTAGGATGTTGGTGGTGTTCCACCTTAGAGAGAACGTAAAGCTGTTGGTCCTGCGTCTGATCTCTCTCCGGTCGTGTTGGATTTTCCGTCCCATCGGGCTATGAGAATAAACGAACAGAGAGTACACCTGTGTATGCGCACACACTTGTGCACTATAATATATCCCGCGCAGATGGCTTATCTCTCTGGAGGTTGGATTTTTGTGTGAATAATAAAAGATTCATTCATTCACTGCCCGAGTAACGAATTTTTTATTATTCCGGGATACTATAAAGAAGCATCAGTCGTCCGTCCCCAGAATTGAATAGTTAATACCTATATAGTGGTCCCCAGGATACCTATTTAGAGGTCCCGTGCAGAGAAAGGTGGCATTTTTTGGGCACCTTCAAACAGGATACCAGTACGAGTTCTCAAGGTTTATTCTAGAGGGCAAGGATCCCGGGAAAAGAGCACCTGGAAGACAGAATAGGAAGTGGATGGACGACGTAAAGGAGTGAGCCCGTCATAATTACGCATAATTAAAGAAGATTGCTCAAGATCGGAAGGCATTTCTCCTGCTGACGGCCAAACTTCAATTTGAAGATGACACCCGATGATGAAGATGGTCCCCAGGATGCAACCTATCTCCGTACGAAATGTCAAAATTGGTGCAAATGACAGGCAGTGAAACTGTAGCAGACAGACAAATACTTTTTTTTTAACCACTGCAAGTTAGCCCTTGACTGCGATCTCACCTGATGATAAGTGATGATGCAGTCTAAGATGGTAGCGGGCTAACCTGTTACGGGCATGGCAGTTATATTGAAACCATACCCCTATTCGGTTTCTACACGGCATCGTACCGTAACGTTAAATCGCTTAGCGGCACGTCTTTGCCGGTAGAGTGGTAACTAGCCACGGCCGAAGCCTTCCACCAGGCCAACACTTTCGCATTTCTAAAATTATAACTATATATAGATTGCCCGGGCTATTCATGCTTTAATTAAATACAAACCCGGCAGCAGAAGGGTTGATGTAGGTATTCAAAGAAAAGGGTGTGTTTGTAAGATAATAATATGTGTGTTTAAATGGTGAATGAATGGATCGGTAATCTTTATACATTATCCATATTATTATCTTGGTATATAAAAGTTTTTAAATTTAAATTTAGATTTTAATGTATCTTGTATAAGTACTTATAGAGTTTATTTGAATACAATAATAGTTAATGTATATTAGTTTCGTAATAAAGGTATAAAAAAGGGGAAACATCTTGTTTTACATTATATTTACACTAATTTAGATAACATAAAATAGCTTCTAATTTTGCTAATTTTGATAGTTGACGGAAAAGCACGCAATTTAAACCCACGTGGTTTTTATTTTGATAATTAAAAAAAATTGACGCTGGTTCCCTGGAAACGGGGACGGGCGCTGATTTGGGAAGCAACATGCGTAGACACATTGGCCCCGTGTCATATCAGGGAGACAGCATCAAGGCTGGGAGCCGCAGCAGAAAAGGCTGAAACCAGTAAGCGGCGGAAGTATGCCTCTCTCATAGAGAGTTACATACTTGTTCCGTTTGCCGTGGAGACCCTGGGGTCGTGGAGTCTTAGTGGCATAATTTTTTTGCGAGATATTTCACTGCGGTCAGCCGGCACTCTTGCCACCTTTCCACGCGGGCATGATTTAGATAGTAATTAGGAAAGGCTAGCTAGCTTTAAGTTCTATTATAGTATTAGTTTCAATAAATGTTTAAAAAATATAAACCCTTTTTTCCTGGTCCCTTGTGATGCCGTTGATCCTGCTTATTACAGGATGCAAGTGAAAATGAGTTTCGTTAAACCTAAGTGTCGAAAGCCGGTACACTTAGGGTGCCTTACCACCAGAGATGTGCAACGTTGCTAAGCTATACGGATGTGTGTCAAAACCACCAATAGGAGTGCTTGATTTGCATAGCTAAGATTGCTAGATGTTAGATCACATGGTCACATCTCTGGGGAAGCACACTTACTCTCGTCAGTCGTGGACTAGGTAATACTTATTCGGAAGCCCACTGCATTATTAACTCAAGAAACCTCTACAATTATCATACTAATAATTTTAAATGCGAAAGTGTGTTTGTTTGTTAGTTTTTCCTTCAATGACGCCGCCATGGATAGACGTGATTTTTGACATGACTATAGTTGAGGACCTGGAGAGTGGCATAGGCTACTTTTTATCCCGGAAAATTAAGGAGTTCCCGCGGGAATAAAAAAAATTAAACCATGCGGACGAAGTCGCGGTCATCACCTAGTAATCCATACTTTCATACTAATATTATGAATTCGAAAGTGCGTCTGTCTGTCTGCTTCGCTTTCCCGGGCCATGTTTTGACAAAATTTGGGACAGATGTAGGTAGGTTACATCCCGGGAAAGGACACAGGCTACTTTCCCGGAAAATTAAGGAGTTCTCACAAGAATACAAAGACAACTTTAATCAACGCGGACGAAGTCGCAGAAATCTAGTATTATGATAAATAAACTGGAGTCACGACCCTCAGCAATGAGAAACACGACGCAGGAAGATAACTCAATGAAATGCAAACACCATAGTTATATTCGATGCCGTGTGAAAGCTGTGGAATAATTTATAGTGTGTAATTTTGTGAAAGCAATTTGGTCGGTATCATTCGACGTTGAGCCACGAAAACTTTATTGGATGCAAAACTTCAATTTCAACGCATTGCAGGTTGACTTCCGAACACGATTCTCTGTCCTCGTGGAATGAGAAGGGATTGGCCATGGTCCACCACGCTGACCAAGTGCCGATTGGCAGACTTCGCACACCTTCGAGAACATTAATGCTGAGATCTAGAGAGCGTACTTTGACTTTAATCATGCTTTACTTAGAGTTGAAACGAGATGGACATAAGTGCGTATGAAAAATCTGTCTCATTTTTACTCAGTCAAAATAAGTCAGTTAGAGCTAAGTCAAAGTATGCTCTATAGATCTCACACTAGTGGCATGCACAGGGTTTTAAGCTGGGTTAGGGATTAGTTGGTCAGGATACCTAAATACTAGCTGTTTGGATGAATAATGAAGATTGACGTATTTAAATTTGGGTAAGCAGTGCATTTATGGCTCTATGAACTGCACGCCACTGTCTCGCACTAAGTATGAAGAAGTCTCGGACAGACAGGTTTTCTCACGAAGTTTTCCAATACCAATTCAAAGAGTAATAGTTAATACCTTCAACGCCATATATCACTCCGATAAGCCGGTATTAAACCCGCGACCCCCTAGGGTCAGGTATCTAAACCACTAGGTATAGTAGAGGTGGTAGAAGTTTAACGTATCCTAATGGGGACTATCGTTTCTTTGCTCACCAGTTGGCGCCACTGTTGACTAAGGTCCAGAGGTATAGCTGTCAAAGGCGACTTTATAAGATTGGCGCCGAAATAAAGTTTTAAATCTTGAATCTCATTAAGTTTATTAATTACTAGCGATCCGCCCCGGCTTCGCACGGGTAGCACTAATAATCCTAATATACATATACCTACCCAATATAGCCAGTGGGCAGTGGGCAGCTTACATTTTAATATTACATTGTAAGAATACGCCCCGTCCTCATTATTTCTATGATATCTCTTAAGCTATTCATCTAAATTAAATGGTGTAAAGGACAATTTTTATCATAGTTAAATACTTGAGATGATTAATATATTTATTTTGATAAGGATTAATACTATGTCGGCAAAAACACCTTCGCAAGTAAAGCATTGGTTTAGACCAAATTTGAAAATCATAAAAATGGTTATTGTGAGTCAACCTTAAAAGATAGATATATGCTATTGCGGACTATTTTTTAGAACTTTTTAAGAGGAACAATTACACTGTACATTGTTTTCGTGTAACTTTAACTATTTACGCAGCGCACGCCGCGTAAGCTCTCAGAAGAGACGATTTTTTCCGACTCGTAGTTCACATTATTGCAATTTTCGTAAGGATTTCTAATTTTTTTGAAAATAAAATATAGCCTATGTTACTTGCTGATAATGTAGCTTTCTATAGGTGAAAGAATTATTAAAATCGGTTTAGTAGTTTTTGAGTTTATCCATTACAAACAAACAAACAAATCTTTCCTCTTTATAATAGGTATTAGTTTAGTTAAATAGTTAACTATCTATCATCATATCGAGTAGCTATGCCGCAATGTTATGCAGTTCCGTTTTAATCGGAAAAAAGAGGAAAACACATGTTTCCAAAAGATAAAACTGTTCTAAAACAGTGGCTAGTGGCGATTTGCAGGAATAACTATACCCGACAAAAAATTGTCGTGTTTGTAAAAACATTTTAACCCCGAGGATTATGTGTTACCCAAAGAATCAAATAAGTACAGAAAATCGTAAGTAATTATCTTTCTTATTCATCTCCTAATTAAAGCCAAAAGTTGTACCTACCTAGTCAAGAGAGAAGAGAGAAAGGAAATTAAAAGAAAACGTGCAGAAAGAGCTCAACAACGTCAAAAAAAGATATGTTTGCGCTTATTTATGCGCCTCTTTTTCTTAATTCCGCCTTCAAAACGTTCACATTAATCGCTAAATAATACATATTTGCGATAATTTCACGAAGGAGATCACTTTTCAACAGGTAAATTAAAGAAATTACAATTTATGTCACGAAGCCCGCCAAAACCAGTGTAAAGTGAATGTTATTGGACCTCACGCGACACCAGCGCCTCTAGTGGCAAATTCACGCGCGATAGCCCCCATTGACACAAGTGTCAAGTTGTCCTACGTGAAATAAATAAATCATTTATCATTAGGCTATCCTAAAAGGCCCGCGCGAAACCGCGACAAGGGTGAAGCAAGCTTTGTCCTGTCGTCTAGTATGCGCGCTCTGCAAAGTGAATGACGCGGAAATTTTCAGATGGAATCAATTATTTCTTGATAATTGTAATTTGTATCACTGTTTCACTGTTCACGGTAAATAAGCGCCATTTATGATGCTGATTTTAGAGCTATGTAAATTTACTCACTGAGCAAGTATGGCACTTATGAATTATGGGCAATTAAGATGGATGGATGACTAACTATGGCACGCGGGGGCACAACTGGGTCGTATAAAGTACCATTTCGTTGCGATTTTGAGTGAGTAACTGCAAATTTATTTTTATTTTATTTACTTTATTTACATCCAATCAGAACGGCAATGCCACTAACACTAACTAGATTATTAACAAGGTATACAAACAAAAAAAACAAAAAGAGACGAAGAAGAATCTAAAACTATTAACAATTATTCGATGCTCTCTCACATATAGGTACTTCTTTAGGGTTCCGTAGTTTTGTTTTTGTTTTAAAAATGTCTTTATTATTGAATAAATTTTATATACATAGTTTGTATCTTAGTATCCTAGGTAAAACAGAAATATAGCAGATGCTCGCGACTTCGTCCGTGTGAAATAAGTTTTTTAAATTCCCACGGGAACTCTCTATTTTTCGGGTTAATATTTAGCCTATGACACTCACAAATAATGTGGCTTTCTATTGGTACCAGAATTTTCAAAATCGGTTCAGTAGATCCAGAGATTACCTCCTATAACCTCACAAACTTTACCTGTTTAATATTAGATAAACAGTTTAGACGTCTCTTTTAATCTCACCAACTTCAAGTTTTTACATTTGTGGCACCTTAATTAAAACAACACAATTGGATAAAAACTTCTTAAGCTAAACTAATTAATACGGTTTACACTTATAAACCATTTTATACAAACTCTAAAGATTCCTAAATTGTACAAATTAGCTTATTTCACTACACCTTCTCTCAGGGTTCCGTAGTGAAATCCTTATAATTTTGTCTGTCTTTCCGTCTGTCACAGCCATTTAATAAATCAGCTAGAGCTATACAGTTGAAATTTGGCACAGTAGTTTCGGTTACCGCTACAAAAAAGTATACTAAATTTTAAGGCCGAAAAAAGGGCTTAATAACGCCTGCTCTATGTTTTCGTACTTTTGTAGCCACTAAAACAGTAAGCGATATTTTATGGATAACCAAATACACTGAAAATATAGCCCATCAACACCAAAAAGAACTCTAAAGCCTTCAACATAAGGTACAATGTTAATCAACACTACATTTTCAATCACAAAACGGATAAATCACTTCGATCTTATGAATGTATAGCTATTACCTCCGGATCGTTTAAAGTCGGTGTTTTGCCGCACGTAATATTTGTTGTATCATTTATGATAAAATTACTCTATTTTAAAAATTATGTTATTATTGACTATCTGCCCTATTAATGGAGACTGTTTTTACAACATTGTCATAAAACGAACTCTAAACAAAAGAATTCAACTCCTGACCCCTTTGAATGAGTTTTTTGAAGATATTTATTGCATACAAACATAGTATTAAATATTATTTACAGGTTGGAAAAAACGTATTGGCCATGGAAGGAAAGTACTTTAAATCCATACTAATATTATAAAAGCGAATTCTAATTCAGTAAAGAAATTCTCATTGCCAGCGCGGAGTTGGAACTTCGTCTTGGCGGTGAGTAACCCCCGTGCCTTGGAGAACACGTTAAAAGCCGTCGGTTCTTGTCATTGTCACTAATTTGATAATCGATAAGTCGTTAAAGCCCGCCAAACCGCATTGGAGCAGAGTGGTGGGTCTACGCTCTAATTCCCTCTCCCTTATGACAGTGGAGGCCCGTGCCTAGCAGTGGGACGTTAATGGGCTGTAGTGGTATAAATATAAGTACTTTCCTCTTTGACCCGTCCGGTTTGTCCACCCTGTATAGTGTATAAAAAGTCCAAGTAGGTAACCCGTTTAAAACTATGAAATGATGTATAATAAGATAATTTAGAAGATGAGGCCTCATGTACCAATTTAGTCTTCGTGTATCAAGTTTCCTGAGGCAATAGATAAAACGAGCAGGCTTAGAATATGATCCCCTGGATAACAAAGTCGTTTAAGGCTCGTTTAGATGGTACTTTGAAACTGTTACTTCTAAGCGGGCTAGCGTTAGAGCTCGCGAATAGGCATTAACTTAAAGCTTGAAGCTTATAAGAAAAACATTAAAAACGTCTTTATTTTAATTCCTAAAGCTGAATAATTATGTCTTTGTTGAACAGTTTATTTGTTAGTAGAGTTATTTCATCTGTGGTAGTAGTGGCAACTATGCTGGCGCTGTGGTCTTGAATAAGTGGATGGTGTTGGGTTCTATTCCCAGCCAGAATAATTTTGGTATTTGTAATTAACGAGCTGATGCCCGCGACTTCGTCCGCGTGAACTAAGGTTTTTAGATTCTCGCGGGAACTCCTTAATTTTCCGAGATAAAAAGTAGACTATATCACTCCAGGCCCTCAACTACACAACTGCAAAAAATCACGTAAATCCGTTGCTCTGTTGCAGCGTTATTGAAGAACAAACCAACAAACCAATAAAACAACACACTTTCGCATTTATAATATTAGTATGTTAAAGTAAGTATAATTTTTAGACGACAATAAGTGTACCTACAGTGTACCTATATTGAATAAATGACTTGAATCTTGAATCTAATAAAAGTCTACCTATAGCTACAAACTTGTCGGCATTTAATACTCTCATCACTATTGGTCGAGTGACATTTAAGTTGACGTGATCAGACGTTAAACGACGTAAAGTTGTAAAAATTGCTCATCTGTATTGGAATAGACTATAATATGCAGTCTCTAAAGCCTAGCATCATTAGGGAATAAAAAATACGCGACACGTGTCGCTAGAATTAATGGCGGGCGACGCGGACTTTGCCCAAGAAACCTTGTCTCGCGAGTCGCGACTTTTTCCCTGTTGTTGCTTGTTGCCAGATGTGGCGTGCGATATCAGGCGAAGCCGAGCGACGTCACCCGACTTCTCTAGCAGCCAGTGTCTCGGGACATTTGTTCCCTAGTGTAATTGTCAGGCGATCTAACTGTGCGTAAAGGAATCACCTTCACGGTCGTTTAAGCCCGCAATAAAGATAGAGGCAGTAACGGCCGCGCTCTTTGTAAATAAAATATGAACGCAATTTGCACGCGAAGATAGAAACTGTACCTGGTACACTTACAAAACTATATTAGTAATTCAAAGGGCGTGAGTTTAATTTAACTGCCATGCCCCTAACAGGGTAGCTCACTAGCATCTCAGACTGTATCATCACTTACCATCATTTGAGATCGCAGTCAAGATCTAACTCGTAGCACAACGTACTCGTAGTGGTTAAAGAAAAATATATTGAACCTTGACCTTGGACGCAAAATTAATCTATTGAATATTAATATCTATATCTATACTTATAATAAAACTGTAACTGGAATATTTCTAGATGTACATTTAATATATTCTGAAAATTTTAATCGGGGTATGCTTTACTATCGATACTGAGCCCAAAACAGATTTTTATTTAATTTTTGTCTGTCTGTCTGTCTGTATGGCCACGCATCACGCGAAAACTAATTAACGGATTTACCGAGCGTAGCGAGGTATGCTATAGAATCGAGTAGAATGGTTTCTAGTCCCGTGGTAAACACTCTACCATTAACGGATTTAAATGAAATTTGGTATAGCGGTAGCTGATACTCCGGGTCAGTATATAGGATAGTTTTTATCCCGATAGATAATAAGGTTCCTCCAGGATAGGAGTTTTTATTGATTTTACTCCATAACTCAGTCAAATCTAACTGATTTGAATAAATCTTTCTTTATTAGAAAGTATGTATCATCAGGTAAGTTTTGCCCAATTTTGGTGAAGTTTTGATAAATATTATCAGAGATAGAGGACAAAACTCCTCAACAGATAATAGCAATTCACTTGATTTTTGGTGGCGTTTGAAAGAAACAAAATTAATTATAAAAAAATCTTGATAGATTTTCTCTTGGTCGCAATTTTTTATAATTAAAATGCTTTTTAGATAAACAATAGTATATTATGTACCAGGTATAAGTTGTATTTAGGTATTGATATAACTTTGCCATTTGAATAAGCGTAGGTTCAACGCGAGAAGCACAAAATCTCAATCCACGCAGACGAAGTTGCGGGCATCAGCTAGTTTATTAATATAACTTTTGATCATTAGATTAAGTTGCATCCAAGGTTAGGCGCGGCAATAGTGAGGATTTTTTTATTACATATTCACCAAAACTATTCGAAACAGTCACAAACTAACATAAAACAAAGGAATTCAGGCCTTCTAGGTCATGAAATAGGGAATCTATGTTCTAAGCATAGGTAGGTAGGTTCTAAGCGTACTTTACGGTTCTAGCACCACTAACTTATTTACTACTTATCAGGTACCTTTGGCATAACCAGAAGGAACGTAATATTTCTTGCTCATACGACGACATGGAACAAATTTCACATTTTCACGTGTCCCTTACTATTTATGTATACCTCACTACTTAAGGTCCTAGCACCACTAACATTTTTACTATTGTTCGCACTTGAGTTGAATGAAGAGCTTAGGAATGTGCTAGTGCTGTGACCTTATTACCTACTGACAGTCATATCGATAAATTACAAAAACAAGCAGTGGTTTTATTATTTTAAAAACATTTAAAATATTGATTGAAACACAATAATAAAGTCCAAAATTATTATCCAATACCAATCGAGAACAGAAAGCATAAAACCTAAGCCTAAGACGTAAAACAGTAATTAAAAACGAGTTTTGTAATTATGGTATCCATAATAATCTTGTACTGGTACACTCATTACTTGTCTTCTAGTAAACATGGTAGGGGACATATTCTATTAGAGAAGTAGAGATCTAAAATATCTCCTCGGTAACAATGCATCTGGCGGAGTAGATGTGACGCAGTTTACAGTCTCACGTCGTGGAGACGAATCTTGAAAGATACGAAATGTGCTCCGCAAGATGCTGCCGGAAAATGTGAAATATATTATGCTGCATTTTGTAATCAGAATTTTTGTTTCTTTAAAGGCTGGCTTGGAAAACTTTTCATGTACATAATAAAGAGCTTTGAACACATTGGCTCAACGCATTCGGCCAATGCATTCGACAAACGAAGTCACTCTGGATGTTGTTGTTTGAATACATCTCGATTAAATAAGTATTGTTTGTAGCCAGCTTAGTAACTGATATAGTCATTTTAATTTGATTTAGTTATTTATAGTAATAAAGTAAAGTATTACCTACTGATGTTTAAACAGTACAGCTGGCTACATGCTGCTAATGTATGGTGGTCAAACTTCACAAAGGTAAGCGATTTGTACGTGATATTTCAAAGCGCGCAAGCGTTTGCACAAACGCAGGTACACTTTCTAGCCTCTCACTCTCGAAGTCCAATAAAACCGACACGAATGGAGCGAATTAGATGTGCAAATACTCTCTGTGGCTGGATGCTTCTGTTGATACACTGTCAACATCTTAATTCCGAGCTAGTATAATGAGATTTTCTCGACAGAAATACTCCATATCCAACAACTATTGACGTGACTCGGTTATCGAACACAGAACTTTTCGCAGTCGAACTTACTAGGCCTTCGAGGCATAGCCCTGCCATGCTTTGCGCCTATTGCATATGCCGAGTGCGTTGGACCAATGTGTACAAGAGTCTTAACATCTCGACTCTATAATTATGAATTATGGATGACAATGGCAATCATAAAATGAACTCAATGGTCATTAATTTCTCCGGGTTCTCGAGAGATCATAATTACCTTTGCTTTATGCATTCATTTCCTCGAGGGCAAAGTCTGAATACAAAATGAAGACACGATGTAATTAGGTCATAAACTGAAATAAATGAATCTAATAATTAGTTATTACAGTAATTGGGCACTCTTACAATGGAGTTTTTTTATTGTATTTTGGCGTTATTTTATGCGTTGACCGGTTGGTATCTGGGGCCAACGCTAAGCTATTATACTCAAAATGACAGTTTGATGATGATGATGATGTTTGATGATGACAGAAGACAAAATATACTACATTCGTAATTAAACTTTAATACCTTAGGTTTATGGTTTATATTTTAATTCATGAATATAAATTAAAGTATGAACTAGATGCTGTCCGCGACTTCGTCCGCGTGGATTAAGTTTTTTGATTCCCGCGGGAACTCTTTCATTTCCCGGGATAAAATGTATCCTTCCCCGGGATGTACCTACCGATGTACCGAATTTCATCAACATTGGGTGAAAAGGCGCGGCCGTTAAAGCGTAGCAGACAGACAGACAGACACAATTTCAGATTTATTATATTAGCATGAATTTAGAAAGTTATTTGTAAGTACTTTAAAAAATTGTGTGTGTCAGCTCCGACGCGCGACTGGAGTTTACTCCTTACGAACGAAAAGTGCCAACATGGAAACATAAACATATCGTAACAAAGAAATATTGATTTTACTCCCCATAAATTTTTTCATGCTTAGGGCTTATACATGAAAATCGATTCCGATGGAGGTAAACTTCAAAACTCTTGCAGTATTACGGCTGGCAAATCGAGTAAGCCATAAAATAACGTTACTATATCTACCTAAGAAACCTGCAAGTTCCTCAGGCAGATATTTACTCGAGAGCTCCATGAGCTCGTGGATATAAAACACACGATGTTTACTTACCTAATACAGTCGCGAACGTTTGCCTAATAAAGCAACGTTAATGTTGTTAAAGTTGACAGTAAACAAATATTGACACGCCTCGGCACATCGAGTTAAGAACTCAACTCCACCTTAGACGCGGGTTATACACGAGGCGACGGGCGCGGGCGAGGTGCAGGCGCGGCGAGAGTTGGCGGCGGCCTGTTCTATCATATTTCATACAAAATGTATGCAAATGACGAGGCGCCAGGTACGAGTATACAGAGCGGGGTCCAAGCGGGGAGGCGCGGGTGCCGCTTGGACGCTGAGGTCATACTTTCAAGGCCACACCTACGCCACGCCGTCGGAGCGCCTCTCGTATATATCCCGCGCCACAATTGATACAAAAATGTTTACTTACTGTTTACGAGTTCAGTGTTAATTATTATAATTTATATAGTTTGTTGTAGAGAAACACGTTTGGGTAAATAATTGATGATTATTATAGTTTTGGATTGGTAAATATTTGTAATCCAAATTAATTTCTCATAGTCCGCTGTTATACACTATATCACTAAATAATTATTGCGCTCATTTTTAAATTGTTAGACTGCGTTTCCATCTCGTTTCCACCAGAGATGAGGAATTTTGACGACGTCGTCGCTACGATCGCTTGCGTGCCGCACTGGTAGGTACATTACACAAGTCGTTGTCTTTTAAAGGTCTCTAGCCTAACTACAGAGGCGCAGTGCGGCGCGGTACGTAGCTATTATGTCCCAGATCCATACAAACTCATACAAAGAATATTAGCCGCTACGTGCCGCGTCGCGCCATGAATCTGTAGTGGGTCGCCTGCATGGATTTTCACAGAACACGGTCATGTGCCGCGTGCTTTCAGCGGCTCCCTGCAACTCGGTTGATGTTCACCTAGGGGTTAACGGGGGTTAACGCGGTTGAGGAGTCTGCCTGCGCTGTTTTCGGTATTAGATCATCAATCTAACACCTCCGGACCCCAAAATATACTATATCTTCTAATATAATAAATGCGAATGCGATGTGTTTGTTTGTTAGTTTGTCCTTCAATCACTCCGCAACGGAGCAACGGATCGACGTGATTTTTGGCATGGATATAGTCGAGAAACTGGAGAGTGACATGGGCCTTTTTATACCGGAATCCAAAAAACTTAAACCACGCGGACGAAGTCGCGGGCATCAGCTAGTCCCACTTGCTATCCGGTAACGCTATGTCGCTTACTTATTTCTTTTGCGGATCTCTACATGTCTGTAGACATAAATAACATTAATATTGTGATTAATTTCGCTATTATAATAGTTTACAATAGGTATACTATATAGGTTGCTTTTACGCTACATGTTGTGCTTATCGGGGTGTATCCAAGCACACGGGTTGTAAATTAAGCATTCCACACACGTGTTCGCAACATGGAAGTAAACTTATACCTGAGTAGCGTAGACCTGCGATTACTTATTAAGTATTGTTATATTTTCCATACCTATATTGTATTATTGGGAAAATGTATGATCTGCTTTTACGACCCATCTTTTCAACCGATGTTGACGAAATTTGGTACTCAGATAGGTTTCGTCTTCTTTTTATCCCGTGAAACGAAAGAGTTCCCGTGGGAATCAAAAATTGTTATACTCGCAGAAGAAGTCACGGGCATCATCTAGTTATATAATAGAAGGAAGGGCATAACAATTTACATCAGTCAACATTTGCCACTTATGAAATGGTAAGTATTTGACTCTGTTTTTCGAACCGGTGCAGTGGTCTTGAGTCTTGACATTTCATTAGTGGCAAAAGTGGTCTTACGTGAAATAAACGAATCATTTATCATTTAAGTCGCAAGTTTGCGCTTTGTCAAATATAAATCACCGTTAGCACAAAACACGGAAGAGCGCGCGCTGCGTGCTTTATATATTTTGGCAGTTTATTGACTTCGATTGTGATATAAACGAGGCTTCGGATATGATCAAACTAGATGATGCCCGTGACTTCATCCGCGTGGATTAAGGTTTTTGATTCCCACGGGAACTTTCATTTTCCGGAATAAAAAGAGACCTATGCCCTTTCCCGGGATACAACCTGTCCCTGTACCAAATTTCATCAAAATCGGTTGAACGGATGGGCCGTGAAAGCGTAGCAGACAGACACATTTTCGCATTTGTAATTAGTATGGATTAGTATTGATATGGATTTAGTAACGCCATTTTATACGTCTTGACTCTTGACGTGATGGAACTAAATAAGGCTTTTTTCCTGGAAAATAAAGGGGTTCCCAAAAAAATTACAACGCGGACGAAGTCGCAGGCATCATCCAGTTATAATATAAATCTACAGAGTACGTCTAGCTCAATTTAACATATTCTCAAACGTCGCCATAGTAAATGTAGTGTACTAAATCGGCAGCAAATTCTGATTCATGCAACATTAACTGCACAAAGAGAATATATTATGATGGAAGAGATTTTCCCGAGAAAATGCAGCTGTTACTGTGTAACTTTGCTGAATAATGTTGTTTATGATTTAAGTTATATAACGTGTTGGACCTACGGCACCACAAGGTATGCCATTGTTGGTACGTGGATAAGATACTTGGATGAAATAAACACGGGATAGAATAACGTAAGAAAAATTTATGAAATCACTAGCTGACGCCCGCGACTTCGTACGCGTGGATCGAGGTTTTGTGGTTCCCGCGGGAACTCTTTAATTTTCCGGGATAAAAAGTAGCCTATGCGTTATTCCAGACTATAATCTATCTCTGTGCCAAATTTCATCCAGATCCGTTCAGCCGTTGGGGCGTGATTGAGTAGCAAACATCCATACCGACATCCATACATCCAAACTTTCGCATTTATAATATTAGTAAGATGTTTGACTGACTTTTACGGGGCGAGCGGAGAGTGCCCTGTAGTATTTTAACGCAATAATAAATAATATCCTCGCGACCGAATTTCAAGACAAGATCAGACCCAACACGTCGGAACCCAATCACAAAGACATTTGTAAAGTATATCCATATAAGTATCCATCCATTTAAGTAGGTACAGTAAAACTACACGCTGGTACCACATAGATTTGTCTACTTAGGCGGCTTACAGGGAATTAAGCTTATTTTTCCTTCATTACATGGACTTCCGCAAAGTAACGTCTACTTCTATCCAATATTAGAAATAATTTATTTTTAGGCATCATCCCTATAGTCAAAGTCAAATATTTATTAAATTTAGGTAGGTACAGTACACTAATTGACGTCCAGTTACTTATAAAATATCATGGTGATAATCAGTTCGGTATCTTAAAACTAAAGCTACGAGGGTTCCAAAGGCGTCCAGTGTGCCTAAGCGCACATCGGGATTATCTCGCGACGAGACAGAGAGATGTTGTCGTTGCCGGCAAATTTTTGATTTACCCTAACTGCACAAAATGCGGTATATTATAAGAAAAAAATTGTCGACATGTAAAGGTTCGTAGAGAAAAATACCACAGAAAAGAAATATTACTTTTATATCTACTTTTTACGTAACGAGAAAAGTAACCATGTTAACTTCGGTAGACAGAGGGAGATAACGGGTAGACATAATTTTACTCGTAGTGCGCATACTAGCCATACTGGTCTGAGAAGAGCCCACAGCAAACTCAGCCGGGTTTTTTTATTATTATCACCATCTTACAATATCGTAAATATCGTAAATAGACATAAATCATCGCAAAAATCCATTCCCCCGTCATTTCCCGGTCCGCAAGGCCGCTGAGCCGGTATCTATTAGGATTTACTGCGCTATGTGTCCGCCATTAGCTCCTGACAGCTCCGCGTAAAAGGGCAACGAGATCGATGCTCCGCACTACGAATGTGTTATCCAAATCTGGTTCAATAAAATGATTTAAGAAGACCTTTTAGGTTTGCCGTTACACAAATTAAAAAAAGTAAAGGATCACTCGTTGAGTCGAGACTATTATACAATTGACAAAGTTTTATGGAAGCAATCGACTTAGGGTCCATCGCTCTACAGGATAGTATACACTACTGTATTTAATTTATATGCCTAGGTATTTTAATGTCTTATTTAAAATTAAAAAAACAACTGCTGAGTTTCTTGCCGGCTCTTATCAGCAGAGCCTGCTTTCCAAAACATGACGTAACATAAGAGACACCTGTATGTCCTACAAGTTATACATAAATTGAGTTTGAGTATGAGTTTGATTTATTTTCTTATTTAAATAATACATTTATTGACAACAATACAATATAACTTAAAGCTTAGTAATAAGGTATTAGGGCTTAGTTATTAGGTAATATAGATCAATGTAGCAATTGTATAATAGCCTCGACTCAACAAGTGTTCCTTTACGGCTTTTTTAAATTTGTGTAACGGCAACTTCAAAAGTTCTTTTATTTTGGCACTACACTATAAAAGCTAATACTTACTCGACCCCACAAAGGATTTCTGCACCTTGCGTAGACGACATAGTGGCATTACTATAGTTTATATGCCGGTTTCTAGTATGTCGATTTTGTGTATCCCCTCTTTGTCTATAAAGATGAAATATTCATCTCTATAGACAAATCTCTATTACCTTTAGAATTATCTCTGTTTTATATTTAAAACTCGTTTTGGTCCTATCCCAACTGACCATCCATTTGTAATATTTAGCCCGTAAACCAATTCTGCCTAATCCAAAATCAAGGCCCGTGAAATTTAATAGACCTGAACAAACCAACCATTAGATGCGTTCATTCAAAATTATTCTTTAAAACTGATGACAGTTAGGTTGAAATTAGTTTATCGCCAAACCTTGTAAAAAGCCTCTGGGATTATTCATAGACTGGTTGTTTTCCTCTTCGATTATAGTTAAATGTGTTTGCCGTCTATTTATTGTATCGTATTCAAACCTTATTTACTTAGATATTTTATGGAAGAGTAAAACAATATGCATTAGGTATAATAGTCATTATGTGTGTGTGTGTGTGTGTGTGTGTGTGTGTGTGTGTGTGTGTACTTAATATTATGCGAAAGTGTGTTTGTTTGTTGGTTTGGTGGTTTGTCCTTTAATCACGCCGCAACAGAGCAACGGATCGATGGGATTTTTTGCATCGGTATACTTGAGGTCTTGGAGAGTGACATAGACTACTTTATTATTTAGCATTCTATTCTATAACAAACTTCCACAACCTATTTTAAACATGCCTATACACAAATTAATTCATATTACTCATATTCATTTATTTAAGAAATCCATTAAAAGTATGCTTCTGAAAAAAGCTTATTATACTGTTAATGATAAGAGAGCATGTATTAGACAGCGGTTACTTATGTAAACATTTATACACTTAATAAATGTAAATGATAATTTTAAAAAGAGCAACCACCGAGTTTCTTGCTTGTTCTTCCCGGTGGTACATTCCGAACCAGTGGTAGATTTATTCGATGATTCAAAAGCACTTTTAATAAGAATATTTGAATTTAAAAAATTGCCAGTCTTAAGGACTGCCGATAGAAGTGAAAACGAATATTTAAAAAAAAAAATACAATAATTAAAATATAAACCTTAAAACTGAGGTATTTAGTTTAATTACGAATGTAGTATATTTATATTTAAGACCTTTTGTCTTCGTAACAAAGCGAGCATTCGGTGTTCGCGAGCGAGGTGTCGGTGACTTTATTGGTGACCACTTGGTGACAATCCAATCCAATCCACAAGTTTGCCCCCTTCCAAAAAGTGCTGAGAGCGGCTAAAGAAGTTTTCACTTCAAAAAAGTTTATAAGACTATACAGACTATATTTAAACTATCAAACGACGAGTTATACGTAGAAGCACTTAAGAATTAGCAGCTGCTCCTTTTCAAAGTTGATGTAAAGGCTCCTTAGAATCCTGTGTGAGTGATGAGTATTCATTTATTCAAATTGCCCTTTACATGTTTCTTAGAATGAAGAGCCAGTTTGGAATGATATACTCATACCGAACTGGATGATGCCCGCGACTTTACTCGCGTGGGTAAAGTTTGTAAGAACTTCTTATTTTCCGGGGTTGAAGTAGCCTATATGTCCTTCCTCGGGATGTAACCTACCCTCAAATCTCATGTACAAAATCTCATCTAAATCGGTTGAAAAGATGGACCGTTAATGAGCAGCAGACAGACATACAGACAGACAGTCAGACGGGGATACAGTTGACAGACATACTAGTACAGTCCGCATGTATTAGGTTCGTTCTTAAAAAGGAAATTAAACTTTGAAAAGCATAAAATTCTTCATTCTTCACCAAAAGCACAAATAAGTAGCAAGTTTCATGGATATACTCGTATACCTTGAACCGCCTAATCTCTTTTGGGGTGAAATTTAAAAAATTCCTTCCTTAGTACACCTCTAGGTTGCTGGTATATTCCCTAAAAATTCAAATTTCTACGTTCTGCCGTCTGTCAGTCACTCAGGACAAAGCCTTTTATAGTTATTGATTAGAATTAAAACTAGGTATCATTTATTTTATTGATTGCAGGTTGATACAATGTAGGCGTTTTAGTACCTATGGATTATGGTTAGTTAAAGGTAAGTGAATAATAATTACTTATCTATCCGTTATATTTTGTCTGATAAGCAATTCTATCTAATCTAGTTCTGAAATCTGAAAGCCTGTGACATTAAATGGACCTGAATAGACAAATTGTTGGGAAGAAATTGTATTCTGTTAGAGCCTTTATTCTTTTATTCGTAAGAGTTGAATTGCTGTAAGATTTTCCTTATCATGGTCGATTTGAAGTTCAATGTCGCAGTTATAAGCTTGTAATATAATATTATGAGTTATTGCGAAAGTTTTTTGCGTTTGAGATAGCAGCTCACTCAAAAAAAGTTCACGCAACCATTTTCCATGAAATTTATATCTATACTTCCTAATATCTGTCCCATAGAGAGTTACATATTTGTTCCGTTTGCCGTGGAGACCCTGGGGCAGTGGAGTCTTAGTGCCAAAAAAATTTGCGAGATATTTCACCGCGGTTAATTTGCCTCTGGTGACAGTAGGGCTCATTTTTTTGCGCAAAGGATCAGCCTGGCTGTCCAGCGCGGATATGCAGCCAGATTTCTTGCCACCATTCCACGCGGGCACTATTTATATATAATTAGGTAAGGCTAGGTAGGTAGCCTAAGTAAGTTCTATAACCAGTAATCTTAAAAAAATATAAAAACGGGTCAGTTCTACCGCAATTATCAGACTTAGAGATTACTAAACTACATCTAGTATAAGATTTGCAGTACCCAGACAGGGCCTCATGCCAAATGAAATAAATGAACTACCCCCAAAAAAGAAAAACATATGTCAACAACCCTGTTCCCTAAATCTTGCCCAATAGGAAATCCGACGTAATTTAATGCTAAAGTAACTAAGAATAGGTCCCATGAAGTATATATATATACGTCCGTTGTTACGTTCCCTCAAATATGGTCGAGCGAAGCAATGGCTGGATCATGCGTCATGCTCGTGAACGGGTGCCACCGGCGGGAATGGGGCTACTTTCTGTCTGCCCGTCTTTGACATGAATTGAATAAACAAATTTAAGAAATCCATTAAAAGTATGCTCCTGAAAAAAGCTTATTATACTGTAGAAGATTATGTAAATGATAGAGGAGCATGGATTTGATCGCTCCAGCAATGCTGGGGACAGCGGTTACTTATGTACACATTGATATTGTAATTGTAAATGAATTATTTAAAAAGAGCAACCACCGAGTTTCTTGCTGGTTCTTCTCGGTAGGAATGGCATTCCGAACCAGTGGTAGATTCACTTGACGATTCAAAAGTACTTGTAAAAGTTTATTTGAATAAAAAATATTTGATTTGATTTGATTTATAAATAGAAAAACCATAAAATCGAATACTAGAAAACCTAATAGGTACCACGACAGAGTAAGAAGATATGAAATTTCCATATTTATATTCAATTTTCTTGCGTATCTATCTGAAAGAAAAATAATAAGATACATAATTCTCGCGGGACCTCAGCACGTTTTCGATAAAGCCGAAGGAAAATATGCCAATGTTATTCTAAAATACGTTCAATGCCTCTGTAATCTACGTAACTCCTTCATCCTTTTGGGATCTGTACTTCATAATGCTAAACAGTTCCCTAAAGCGTCCATTAGATGACCGTTTCTGCATCAGTCAATTCCATCAATCATGAGAGATAGAATTAATGGATCATCTAATAGAGGCCTAGTATCAATTTGTATCTATACGTGTGTTAAGGCATTTTCTTAGAAATAGCTTGATGTATCTACATAATATTAACTTAGGTTTTTTTATTTTTCCCAAACAAATATCCACTTCTGTGAGAACTTACAATAATCTATGCTTAAACATTAATGCTTAGAGAGTAAAGGTGACCTTATACAGAAATTAATAACTACAAACTAATCTTATTATTAAACTTCACCTTGTTTTTTTTTAATTTTACGAAAGATTTTTCACTAAAACCTTCGTTTGGGTAAGCCATTGTACAGCGGCGTTCCCTCAAACAGTATAATATTAAGTTCATTTTAAAATCCATGGGTTACAACGGGTATCAGCAAATCAGTTGCGATCAGTGTAACACCTTTATCATACCTATTATAAATGCGAAAGTGTGTTAGTTTGTTGGTTTGTTCTTCAATCACGCCGCAACCGAGCAATGGATCGACGTGATTTTTGGCATGGGTCTAGTTGGGGACCGATAGTAGTAGTTCCGTTTTTATCACGGAAAATTAAAATGGTCTCACGGGAATAAAAAAAACTTAAACCACCCGGACGAAGTCGCGGGCATCAGTTAGCTATTTTTAATCACACTGTAGAATACATAATGTGTACATGCTGTAGTATGTAAGGTAAGCTCACACTGCGAAATCGGGGCGGTTAATCTGGTAATCCATATCCAATATCCATACTAATAATATTATAAATGCGAAAGTATGTCCGTCTGTCTGCTACGCTTTAACGGCCCATCTTTTCAACTGATTTTTACCGGGACCGAAAAACCTCAATCCACGCGGACGAAATCGCTGGCAACATCTAGTAATAGGTTCTATCTAATCAGGTTATACCTATCTAATTATTTTACAATATTGTGGTGATAATTTAAAAAAACCCCGGCTGAGTTTGTTATGGGCTCTTCTCAGACCAGGGCGCGTTTGGAACCCTCGTAGCTTTAATTTTAAGATGCCATGGTTAATTATCACCATCACGTTTTATACTTTGTAAATGTGACGTTCAGAAGGTGTACTTTGTAGGTACCTTTTGAATAATAATTATACTTTGAGTTTCGAGTCAAACAATCCATAGAGTTATCATAATTGTAAAATAGACTAAAATTGGCTCACGACCGAAGGATTACAAATAGATAAGCCAAAGTGACATCGTTTGATCCCCGATTCGGAACAATTGAGTTGGGACAGAGGACAAACAGATTGAATACATTTAGCGATACGGTAACTGAATAACAATTGTGTTAAACTTTTTAGTTGATTTAAAGGCTTGGGTAAATTGAAATTCGATGCATCGAGTCAACATTATATTTACTAGATGATGTCCGCGTTTTGATTCCCGCGGGAATTAAACATTACATAGAGTAGAGCGTTTATAGACTTACGCTGAGTTGCACGGAACGAATTCAAATATTTATGTAATTGTTGTTAAATATAACACTGCATAAGCTGTCCAACGGGCATGGATACAAATTATGTACTTGTGTACTTTAATATAATAATATAATGTGACTACATTTATTTTATGACATGAAAATTATGTACCTTTTTCTTTTTAAATTCTAATATAATAATTCTGACATTTTTATTACGAAGCTGCAACATTGTTATTTGTAAATAACATAAATTAATTATATTTAAATTTTGTATGACTAGGTACTTGGATAACATATTAATTTTTATGACATATACCAATGTAATTTTTTATCAATGTTGTATTGTACTATACCGATCTGACTTTCGATCTAAGCGAATAATAAATATAAATATACAAATACTGTGACCTAAGTATTTAGAAAATGGGCTTATGGATAGTGAGGAATAAACGTTACTTGTCGCAGTGCTATAAACGGTAGTAATTAAAACAAAAAAGTGCATATTTTAACCATTTATTATTATAACTTTTTTACGCAGTATATCTACAATAGTACCTACTTACGACATTCAATATTGCAACAAGACTTGAAGATGAAAACACTGTTACTGTATTTTAATTAATAACAATATTCTAATTAATATTAATATACACAGATAATAATATCAAGCTTAATGCGGTACCGTTATTATTGCTTTTAAATTTCTCTTTTTTACAATATTTACATTTTTAAATATTTGTCTTTTTACATATTAAGAAGAATAGACTTATTAGACCTTTCCTATAAAAAATAGCCCGTTTTTACAAACGTGAAATATCGGTCAAGGACACGAAAGGATTATATTATTTCATATAGTAATTAGAAAAATATAGATTACTCAGAAAAAAATTAAAATGAAAACTGTAGTAAAATATTCCATAATTCAAATTATTATTGTTGTTGAAAATAACCAAAATTATTGAGCAAAAACAGTTTTCCGTTTATCCATCTGTACCTACTAGAAAATAATAGAAATAGACGTAATAGCACGTAGGTACTCGTATATCACGTCGTTAGTAGCTATTCTAATCAATGTGATGATACAGTTAAGGGTTAATATCTCACAGAATGACAAAAAAACGTAGCCAAAAGCCAGTTCCATGATAAAATATAATGTCAGAATGTCTGGAATACAGCTTTATTTACGTCTCCTCGTTCAATTCTTTGTCTAGGATCGTTACGGATGAGAAACAACGTCCTTCGCTATTCTAAGCCTAGTCCCACCCTACTCATTAAGAAAAATAAAACTAAGAGTTGTCGACGATACTGAAGACGATGTTTGTTGTGTCAATTTCTTTTAAGAGAGGATTTATTTGTTCCACACAATTTGAATTAGTAATGGCACAAATAAGACCGGGTTCTATCATGTGTTTTATCATACAATGTTATAGATTATATTTTACTAAAATGTCTCGTCGGTACGAGTCGATATGACGTGATATTGAATAATTAAGAAAACATTTTATACTTCAATTGGCTTCGGACTAGAACATTAAGAAAAATTTTTTATTACGACCCTTACTTATGCTAGTAGTGCCGATCGTTTATCCGTCGTTTCAAGGTCATTAGGGTTATGCATTTATACACAATTTAGTGGTCTCTATTGTTTCTAGCTGTTCGAATGGTGACATTGTACCGGTAATAGTAGTTGCAAGACTTTCACAAGTAGACAATGGGGCTGATTCTGTAGTGCACAATCTCTAAACTAAACTAAAATTAGAGCATTACAAATATTGCTAACCCTTTCATAATACTTCCTACGGAAAGGGACAGAACTAGATTTAAAGCCGCCATTTTAGTTTAGTTTAGAGATTGTGTTATACAGAATCAGCCCCATTAACATCAAAGAGACTTTGGTTGTGTCTACACGTTCAGATACTGTGGTCCTTCGGTATGATACATATTGTAAGATCACATTCCGTTGACGGAATACATTAGACTTCTATCAATACACTAGATTACACGATCAATAAGTACCACGATATTTGGTAACTACTGATACTGCCTTCGCCTTATGGCCACTGGACATCCATCGGTAGAGATGACGACAGTAATTACGGATGAAACTAATTTACAATTTAGGTACCAGTAATCTTTAATGTTTTGTTTTCAGAATTAATTATTGTTTCACTAGGCAGTATAATATTAATAAAATATGTCGCTTTGTGTCCAACAAACATAATATAGTTTGTAACTAGCTGATGCCCGCGATTTTGTGCGCATGGATTGAGGCTTTTGGTTCCCGCGTGAACTCTTTAATTTTCCGGTACAAAAGGTAGCCTATGTGTTATTTCAGACTTTAATCTATCTCTGTGCTAAATTTCATCCAGATCCGATCAACGGTCTGGCGTGATTGAGTAACAAACATCTATCTATCCATCCATCCATACAGCCATCCAAACTTTCGCATTTAAGTATAATTTTAGTATAGAAGTACAGATAGAAAACACATTAACAATTATAGATTATACATTAAAAACATAGATAACACATAAAAATAATGTCTGATACATTGGAATAACACATAAAAAGTTTATGACGCAGGGGATTAGGTATGTCATTTATTTGAAAATCGAACTGATCATGAATTTCTGCGCTGCGGGAATCGGGTCTAGATTACCGAAGCCTGAAGGACGTACTACCACAGAATACATAATATTACTTTTTTTTTGGCAGTACGCACCCTGGAGACAATATCTGGATTAGTGTCTCTAAGGCAACGGTTTAAGGGATATCGTTTTGATGAGTTTTTATTTAGGTACCCTGAACGGAGAGGAGGGAAATGTTATCTGTGATTTTAGCATTTAACCCTAAAAAACATAACATTACGTACTAGGAACAAATACAGCGTAATCCAGCGATCTTTTATATCTGGTCTGTTGAGTAATTAAAATAATAATGTGATCTAAACTTAGTTTTATAAATATTTAATACAATACAAGTTCTAATAATAAAATTCGAAGATATAATTAAAAATCTCGCGCAAGGTATGACCGCAGTTGGTGCAATTTAGTGCGCCAAATCAGCCGGGCGCTCGAAGACCTTTTTGGTGCGCATTTAAATTTGTCGCTGAGCGACCGCGGGCGCTCGAGAGGTTTTACATACTATATTTTTCATGAAAATATCTACTATTCTTTATTTTTTAGATTTTTTTAACAGATATTTATTTTTGCTAGTAGAGATGTAGAGATTAGCAAGGATACATTAGTTCTAAATTGTATCTATAGTTTAGTTAAAAAAGATACATAATATACAGGGTTAGTTAAAAAATAATAACCTCTTAAGGACAAGTTCTAAACGTAATATCGAACAACTGTTGTTCTACGACTTTTAAAAATTGTGATGAAAAAGGGGTACAATCGACTGTATGTAAGTAACCCCAAAATGGCGGTCGTCTGCGCAGGTACATTGTACTACAGGGCTGAGCGGAGCATGCGCGGGGAGCCAGGAGTATGGAAGCACGCGGCCCCTCGCGGCAAACCTCATACCGCATTTGACACCTGAAATGTGTTTCTGCGTAGAGTTCAACTTACGCGGCGGTTATTAAACGAATATTTTGGTCTACCTACCGTAACGTCATTTTTTTATTTTGTCGAAATAGCGATCACTCATAAAACCTGTATTAATCAATAGCTGGCAATAATATAAGCAAGTATTATCTGTGACAAAATCCTCTAAAGTGTTAGGTTTCCAACATACGAGTATAAGCTATCAAAGTTTCGGTTTACTCGATGATGTCTATATATGGCGCTAATTAATCTACCAATATAGCTTCGCTATATTGGTAGATTAAAAAATATATAGATTTAGAAACGTTGTCTTTAAAAAACTTGCTTGTATCGATGCAGGCTATTAATTAATTGTACAGGTTAAATGAGTGGTTGTTATTTAAAATAAAATAAAAATGTCAGAACGGTCGGTAGCTCCATACTTTTAAATTCTAGCCCCTTATTCATAAAAATATGGCCACTCTATAAAATGGCTGTATTATTCTACGCGACGCACTCTATCAGCCATAGACTAATGCAGCTGTGCAGCTTCTGTGCAGCGCAAAAAAAAACAAATTGATGAAAATATAAGTTTAAAAAAAGTTATAGATTTTTAGTAGGTTCCTATTATGAAGAGAAATGGTCCTTCAGAGTTTATTAATATTTCTGAAGTAACCCTGTATAAAGACTATCAAACATCACATAATATTATCTACATGTATTGCACTTAGTAAATATCTGGCATCACAAATAATTCTAATTAATCTAACTCTGTACATTGATATCATTAGTAACTAGGTACAACAGCTAATAATTGAAATATATTCTAATAATTTACTCTATTCGTTTTTCTCCACATGTAACTTAGAACGTTTTATCAACGCTTAGTAATTACGTATTTGTTTTCCCCTTAAGCAAATTAAACAAAATAAATTAAAATTCTTAGTAATAATTTATACATACTTTTACATTTTTCTACGTAACTACTTACAATACGAGTAAATTCATTGGACAAAATAAAAATTTACTTTATCATTTTACAGCAAAATAAATGATATATATAATAAAATACTATGAGTACTTAAAAATATTTTTAAACACCTAGTATATGACGTATTCTAATTTGATTCTAACCACAATTATTACTAGAATTGGTTAATCTACGGATAGTTTTGATGAAACTTGCTCAAATTACTCTGTTAAATCTAAAGTAATTTGAATAACAGCTTGTTACATAATATTATAAAATACTTAACAGGATAACACACGTTAAAAATTGTTAAAATATTTCATATTTGATGCAAAAAATCATTAGTTGTATGAAAAATGCTTTGAAATTTCTATTTTTGTTTTGATCGTTTGTAAAACACAACAGAACTTTTATCACAATCTAAGTCTAACACAACTATATGGTTAAATAAAACTAGATATAGATAAAATGTGAAAATTAGGACCCATATTCAAAGATTTATTCCTTTAAACGTTGCTTTCCTTTTGTCAATGTAATATGCCCAAAGGCTATTCCAAGATTAGGAAACTATATTGATATTCTTTTGGTGTGTCAGATACGAGTCCCTTGAGTGACAGCGGTGATCAAAGGAAAAAGACGGAATACATCGAAAATTCAGTAGGCATAATCTTTGAGTGGTATTGATAACTGATTTTGCTAATGGGCCATAAATAGATATTGATACCCACTGGAGATATTTTAAGACTAAAGCGCGCGTGTGTGTGTGTGTGTGTGTGTGTGTGTGCGTATGTCTGTGTGTGAGAGAGAGTTCGTCGAACCGAACCTATAGACGTTACGATCCCAAAGTGGAAAGCGCAATGTTGGCCAATTCTAGGGTAGACGGACGACATCAAACGAGTCACAAGCCTCGTTCCGTATCAGGAAAACTATATCAGACTGGAATCGATTTGGAAATACGCCGAATCCGGCATTCAGTGCGAAATAGTACGTGTCTATTTGAATGCTATATCCGCTCCGATGACGCCCAAGCCTCGGGCAAATGGCATTAAAGTGTTAATACATATGCATCTGAATGCATCGAACTGTTAGCATTCTGGCTTTTTCATTCCGTTTCTAGGGACTTAGTGCATCAACATTAGGTAACAAGTGATCATAATTTAAAAAAAAACACGACTGCCATGGTATTTTTTTTCAAAATAGTGTCAGGGATGGTTTTATATCGGGAAAGAAAAGGCAGGGTTCTTTTTATCCCGAAACATCTACGATTTTTCAGAAACCTAAAACTTAGTAATAATCTACATTAAATGTGCATTTTAATAACAATTATAAAATTAATTTCTCCGTCTGTCTGATAATGTTATGGTTAATTTAAATGAATTCGAAATTTCCATGTCATAACCAAAATATTAAATCGAATTATCTAAGCAATAATTTAGCCTACTAAATAATAATTTGATAATACATTTACAAGCCAAATTATGATTTCTAATAAATGTTGTAGTGTAAGTGTTGACAATCTTAGATACTATTAATAATTTATTCAAATCCTTAAATTATTGCCAAGTTACCATTCAGTAATACTACGATCTCAATTTTCTTTAATATGTTACATGATAAATAATATTGACATAATATTTTACATTTAAACGCATTTTTTAAAATGTAAATTTTATATTAGATACTAATAATAAGGTACTAATTTACTGGATATCTAACATTGATTTTTTATGAAATAACTAGCTAATGCCCGCGACTTCGTACGCGTGGATTGAGGTTTTTCGGTTCCCGCGGGAACTCTTTAATTTTCCAGGATAAAAAGTAGCCTATGTGTTATTCCAGACTATAATCTATCTCTGTACCAAATTTCATCCAGAACCGTTCAGCCGTTGAGGCGTGATTGAGAGTAACAAACATCCATCCATCCATCCATACATCCAAACTTTTGCAATTATAATATTTATTTGAAGATTATTTGATATTTGATTTGATTATATTTTGATTTAATAACATGATGTACCTAGTAATGATTACTTACCTATTTTAACAGAATTAGTAGTTAGAATAATTTTTGCCTACTAAATCTAAGGGCCTCACTGCAGTCACATATTTTCAATTTTTAAATATTATGTTGCACATTGCACCATTTTATAACATAACTAAATATTATTGCTATGAATTTTATTAGTTTTATTAGTATCATCTATTGGTATTTTAATATTCTAAAAAAACTATTTATTTTCCTAAAGTCAAAAATGTTGTCGATCTTTAAAATGCAAATGAAATTCGTTGTGGTATTTCATTTTTACGTCGAAAGAAATTAAATTTTTTGTTACACAAGTACAAGCTAAACGACTGACTAGTACTTTTATATCTACTTATATTCTAACGGATAACAAAAAATAAATAAAAATCTTTCACAGAGACACTACACATACATAACACGTTATAGACTTTATATTACTTCAATGGTTTGGCTTTTAAATCACACGAGATCTTTATTCAAAGTGTAACAATAAAATATTATTATTATGTCAAGTATTTATCAAAACTTACAGTCCTCTCAAGGACGACAATTCCTCTAATTTTAAATTTTTTGAGGACATATAAATGAATTGTTAACAAGCAAAAAACTGTTCATCCATATATTCCCAATAGTTGAAGAAGAAGTACCCAAGCATTGCTTACACAAAAGTGTTTTTAATCGCATAACGAAAGTTCGTTTAAAAAAACGTGCAGTCGAGTGGGTTGGAGGTTTAACTTTTAGCGTAGCACTTGCGATATTGATTTTAAATTATAATAATTAATACAAATATTATCATTAAAATATAACAGATATTAAAACTAAGTTATATTTAACGAAATTTAGTCCTTACTGTAGCATAGTCTATGGTCATAGATGTCAATGTCTATAGAAAGGAAAGAATAAAGTTTGTCTTTGATCGGAACTGAGAGCTGTGTCATTTACTAAACCTGGTTTCCCTTTAGAATTAATTAATAAAATATAAAAGCCAACAAATACTCTCCACTAGAAGGCCAATAATACATGGTGTCAGAAGATAAAACGAAGAAATAAGAAGAATCAAAATGGTAACGCCTGAAAAGTCACAAAACGTAATCCTCGCGAACGGTCTCAAGCCGCTGAAGCTAAGCGTACAAAATGGCGGAGGTACGGAATGCGCTAACTCGGAAAAATGGAGGAGATGGAAACAAAAATACGAAATTTACTGTGAAGCAAACGACTTGGAGAAGCTGCCAGAAAAGAAACAAATCGCAATATTGCTCAATGCGATAGGCGACGAAGGACTGGAAATATATGATTCATTTAATGTTCAAAGGTCAGAAGAAACCGTTAGGTCAATTCTAAAAAGATTTGACGAAAAATTTAATGCATGCAAAAACACAACAGTAGAAAGATACAACTTTTTCACCAGATACCAAAAGGATGAATCAATAGATGAGTATGTGACGTGTTTAAACAATTTAGCTTCCACGTGCAAATTCGAAAATCTAAAAGAATCCCTAGTGAAAGACATGTTTATAATTGGTCTAAAAAATGAAAACATCAAAGAAAAATTACTACAAAACAGCGAAATAAAAGATGTCAATGAAGCAGTCGCAATAGCAAAAACCATAGAATTGTCCGGCACAAGATCGAAAAGAATAAAACAACATCAAGAATTCCACAGTCAAGTTCAAACAATTTCAAAACAATTTCGTCAGCCAAGACCAGCCTCAAGACCGTCAAGACCAAAAACAAGACCAAGACAACCAAGCCAGGATCACAGCAGATCAGCATCAAATAGCCGCCAAGCCAGCAGTGGGACGTGCAGAAGGTGTGGGCAGGTACACCGCTACAAATGTCCAGCGCAGGGCAAGACCTGTGCAAGTTGTCACAAGCCGAACCATTTTGCTAAGTATTGTCTTAGCAGAAAAGTAAGTGAAATATACAGTAGTTCAGAAATAGACCCTAATTTTAGTCAAAATAGTCATAGTCCTAGTCAAAAGAATTATAGTCAAGAAAATTTTATCATTGAAACAGTCATAAATAAAGTAGAATGTAATAAAAATAATTGGAAAATTAATCTTAAATGTCAAAATCAGTTGTTAACTTGCCGAATTGACACTGGTGCTGAAGTAAATGTTATTTCAATTTATACTATCAAAAAATTAGAAAAGGATAACAACATTAAAATTCCAGTCAGAGAATCATTTGATAACATATTTTCATTTTCAGGACAACAAATAAAAAATTTAGGTAGTGTAATACTGACTTGTACACTTGAAAATGGGACTCAAGCTAACATTAAGTTCATTGTTGTGGATTGTGAATGTTCAACCATACTGGGTGCGAAAACATCTGAAGACTTGGGCATTGTCAAAAGACTGTTCGAAGTGACAAATCAAAGGTCAGTAACATCATTGTTGGAAACTTATTCTGATACATTTGAAGGTTTAGGCTGTCTGCCTCACAAGGCACATTTACATGTTGACACAAGTGTTGAGCCTAAAATTTGTCCCGTCCGTAGAATTCCTTATGCTTTACATCCAAAACTTAAAAATGAGCTAGATAGGATGGAAGAGTTACAAGTCATAGAAAAAGTCACAACTCCTACAGACTGGGTAAATGCAATAGTTCCGATAGAGAAACCTAATGGTCAATTACGCATATGTTTAGATCCAAGACCGCTGAACAAAGCGATTATGCGACCACATTTTCCATATCCTACTTTAGACGATTTAAGATCTAAAGTAGCTGGTGCCTCAGTATTCTCAAAATTGGATGCAAATTCAGGTTACTGGATGATACAATTAGATGAAGAAAGTAGTCGACTATGTACATTCAACACACAGTTCGGTAGATATCGATTCCTTAGACTACCATATGGCATTAAGTCTAGTGGAGAAATATTTCATAAAGTAATGTCAGATTTATTTGGAAACTTACCAGGAGTACTCATTTTTGTCGATGATATTTTAGTATTTGGATCAAGTCAAAAAGAACACGATGAAAGGTTAGAAAATGTTTTCAAAAAAGCTCGTGAAGTAAATCTAAAGTTCAATAAAGCCAAGTGTATGTTTGACAAGACGGAAATAAGTTATGTAGGTCATATTTTCAATAAAAATGGCATTTCAGCAGATAAATCTAAAATCGAAGCAATAGTCGAGATGCAAAGACCAGAAAATGTTAAAGAATTACAACGATTTTTGGGAATGGTGAATTATTTAGGTTCATACATACCAAATTTAGCTAATGAAACAAATTTGCTCAGAAGTCTACTTAAAAAACAAAATATCTGGCAATGGACAGATAATCATGAAAAAGAGTTCATTAAATTGAAACATCTCATTAGTCAGTCACCGGTCTTAGTTCATTATGATGTCAATAAACCTATTAGAATGTCAGTAGATTCGTCTAAAAGTGCGGTGGGTGCAGTTATTTTTCATGGAAAAAATCCTATTGCTTATTCATCAAAGTCACTCACAAGCACACAGCAAAATTATGCTCAGATCGAAAAGGAATTATATGCTATTTTATATGGGTGTAAAAAATTCCACCAATACATATATGGTAAAACCATACAGGTGGAGACAGACCACCAACCATTAGTCACATTGTTTAAAAAACCCTTGGCAGATGTGCCAGCTCGTCTGCAAAGAATGATGATTGCACTGCAGTCATACGACCTGATTGTTTCATATACAAAAGGTACTGAAATGTATGTGTCTGATACGCTTTCAAGGGCTCCAATATCATCAAACACAGCTATAGAAAAATTTGATGTAAACGAATTGGAAAGTAACATTGTTTGTCAAGTAAACTTACTAACCTCCAATTTAGCCATATCTCAAAACAAATTACAAAAAATTAAAGATTGTACTAAGTCAGATGTAACTTTGCTAAAATTACAAGAATATTTTTTGAATGGATGGCCAAACAATAAAAATCAATGTGATCCTATAACTTTACCTTACTGGAATGTTAGAGATGAAATTCATGCCATTGATGATATTTTATTCAAAGGTCAGTCTGTTATTATTCCAAAGTCAATGCGTACAGAAATATTAAATATCTTACATGAAGGTCACATGGGTGTAGAAAAAACAAAAAACCTAGCACGAGGTTTAGTTTTTTGGCCCAACATATATCATGACATAGAGATGAAAGTTAGACAATGTGAAACTTGTATGAAATATAGTCCAAATAAAACAAAAGAAACTTTATTGACTCATGACCAGCCTAGCCTGCCATGGCAAAGGTTGGCAACAGATTTATTTGAGTACAATAGCAAGAGATACCTATTAGTAGTAGATTACTATTCAAATTACATAGAAATTGCTCAATTGAATACAGATCATAGAAGTCAAACTGTCATCCAGCATTTGAAGTCAATTTTTTCACGTCATGGAATCCCAATGCAACTGGTCAGCGATGGGGGTCCACCGTATAATAGTCAAGAGCTCCAAAAATTCCTTAGTGATTGGGATATTGAACACATAGTGTCTAGTCCTCACTTTCCAAGGTCAAACGGTTTAGCCGAAGTGTCTGTAAAAATAATAAAGAATATATTAAGAAAATGTCAAGACTCAGGTACAGATTTTCACTTAGGTTTGCTACAATATAGGAAAACACCTAGAGGAAATTTAAAGTCACCGTCAGAATTACTCATGTCTAGAAAGCTCAGAACTAGGTTGCCATACCATTATGAAAGTCTAAAGCCTAAAGTGATTACATTTTCAGAACACTCTAAAAATAAGTCGGAAATAATTTCCAAAAGAGAGACATACTATAATAAAAGTGCTAGTTCTCCAGAGGAGTTTCAGTCAAATGACTCAGTATTTTTCAAGAAAAACCCAAATGATGTGTCATGGACAAGAGGTACAATTGTGTCTAAAACTAATTTTCCAAGATCATATTTAATCAAAAACTCAGATGGAACAATTTATAGGCGAAATACTCAACATATTAAACTGTTCAAATCATGTTTGTCAAATTCAGAGTCTAGATCTAGTAGTAATGTTAAGTCTAGGTCCAACAGTCTCAGTCAGTCCAATAGTGCCAGCCAGTCAAACAGTCCAAGTCAAAGTATGTCAAACTCCCAGTCAGAACAGTCGAGTCAAGTATTCACAAATAAAAACTGTCAGTCTCATAGTCACGGGTCGAGTCAGTATAATAAATTTAATTTAAATCAATGTCAAGATGGAGAAAAGGAAGATAATCAGATATTTTACTACATACCTGAATATTTACTTCAGAGTCAATTGTCAAGTTGTCAGTCTAGTCAAGATGGTTCAGATAATGAAAGCTTTGTATCGAGCCAGTCAAATGAAAATGTATCAAGTTCTAATTCTAGCCAAAATAATGAGTCTAGTTTAAGTAAGTCAGAACCTAAGGGTCATAGTAAAAAGAATGTAAACAATGATAACTTACCTTGCATGTCAACATCTATTGTTCAGAAAGAGGAACCTCGGTACAGTTCGAGAGGTAGATTGTTAAAAAGAAAAAACAAATTAGATCTATAAATAAGTTTATTTAAAGAATATGACATTGTATTTAAAATAATAATAGTTGACGAGGTTTCCACTGATGTAATTCAATTTGCACAAGTATTTAATTTCACTGGTTTAATGTAATAATTGTAAACATAATGACGAATAGATTGTTGTTGTATATCAATATGTAAATTTAATAATAATGTTAAAAGTATTTAAATGTAATTTCAAATTATGTATATTTAATAATTAAGCTCTTGTTTGCCTAAGGTAAATAAAGGTTAGCTGTCAAATTGTCGCATGCCATGCATTTTGTTTTTTTAAAAAGGGGCATGTAGCATAGTCTATGGTCATAGATGTCAATGTCTATAGAAAGGAAAGAATAAAGTTTGTCTTTGATCGGAACTGAGAGCTGTGTCATTTACTAAACCTGGTTTCCCTTTAGAATTAATTAATAAAATATAAAAGCCAACAAATACTCTCCACTAGAAGGCCAATAATACACTTACTTTTACGTAAAATAAAGCTATAATATACATTTTTTATCACACAAACGCCGCCGTACCCGTATCTTTCCAACAGCTGAAGCAGCAAGGCAGAGCACACATGAGCGTGTTTTTAAACGCGTCCCGAAAGTCACGGTTGAAATACGCGTAGATGAGCGGGTTTAGCGCAGAATTGAAGTAGCCAATCCAGAATAGTACGCCGACTACCACATCTGGTGTCTCGCACGGCTCGCCGCATACATTTGTTGTAACGTACCTGTGAAAATAGGTTAAGTTATCAAATAAATTATAACTGAACTAACTAACGGGCGTGGGAAAATGAAGGGAGATTGAGCTGGGGATTTATTTCACGAAATCTATCAAACGATAAAATTCTGCTATAATTAACTGGCTGGATAGCCCGTAAATTTGCTCATAAAATGAGTGAACAAGACAAAGTACAAGGGAAAAAAAATACAATAGGCAGCGAGCGCTCACTTTCTCTCTAATTTGTACATAAATAATACTATGAGTAAGTGATATAGGCTTTGTAATATTAAACAATGTTTCTGCTGTACATGATCTATAAACCAAACTGACAGGTCTGAATCAAGTTCAATCCTTTTCCACAGGGAGAATAAATGTGATAACAATTCAGTTAGACCTGTCATTTTAGTTCTGTTTGGAGATTGTGTACAGCAAATTATCCCGCCACATATTTTGTCACATTTTTCTTAACTATACTAGTCCTTAAGATTTTTTCGATATTAGTAAGCTAGGATGTAAAAAAGTAAAAATTAAAGCTGATATTTACCAAAGAAAAAACGGTAGCCAACACAACAAGAACGCGCCGACGATGATGCCCAGTGTGCGCGCCGCCTTATGTTCAGCTCGCCACGATTTGCCGGCCGCGCGTATACTGGCACCTGTGTATTTAAAAAATCATTATGTGGATTCAGCCTTATTTTTTAAGTAATCACAGACTTTTATAATACGTACAAGCTGCGACCATGACTTTTTATTAACTGTGAGTTTTTGAGTTCAAAGAACTGATAGTTATTATAGACCTCTACCTAATAGAATGGCGACCCCGCACTTGAAAACGTAGTGTTAACAGTAAGTGGATCTATAACATCGAGCTAGTCGCAAAGAGCCGCTGAATTCAAATACCTGAATCCATGCGGATGAAGTTGCGGACATCATCTCGACCTGGGAACCTACCGCATGAGGAATACCACGCAGAGAGAGAGAGAGAGACAAGACAAGTTAGCCCTTGCTGGCCGAAGCCTCCTACCAGGCTAAATAGGCCAGGTAAGTGACCATCCAGCTAACCTGTTAGGGGCATGGCAGTTATATTAAATCCATACCCCTATTCATTTTCAAAATGGCATCGGATTCTAAATGTCTTGGTGGCACATCTTTGCCGGTACGGTGGTAACTAGCCATGGCCGAAGCCTTCCATCAGGCCAGACCAGGGAAAACTCAGAAATTATAAATTCCCAAATTGACCCTGCCGGGGATCGAAACCGGGACCTCTGCACGTTGAAACAACAGTTCTCAACACTGCGCCACGGAGGTCGTCGGAGGCTTACTGTGTAATAAAGCATCATCTATTTATCATCCCATTACAAAATTGCACGATATTGATAATCGATATGGAAATCGAACAGCACCCGCATACAAATGAAGCTAGACATCTATTAATAAATTCTCTGCAACTCCTTGTTATTTACCGATTGCAAGGCTCCATAAAATGAAAAGAGCTTTTAAGACAATAGAGCAATGTACTACACTCTAGAGCATATGTGCTCTTGACATTTGCTTTGTATAAATAAATCTCTTTGTACAGTTTTAAACGTTGCTCTTACAATGTAACTGAAATAGACCCTCATATGGAAAATACTATTTGGTTCAACAAAGGGAACTACCATGTTATTTACAAGAAATTGACTGATTGATTGGCATTTTAACATACAGTTTTCTAAAAGTCTGTAAGATGTTTTAAAATATCTATTCACAAACGTTTCATTCGAGCGGTTAAACATGAAAAGCTAAAGCCAAAAAATGTTTGATATTTCGCCCTAGCTAGCAACCCTAATTTAACTAACAATACACATTGAAGCGGTAACAATATTCTACAATTGTATTATTACCTGTACAACTCTAATCTTTATGTGATTATTTTACTACGGAACTCTGAAAGCATAAATTCACGCGAACGAAGTAGTACGAAAAAGTTAGTGTAACAAGACCGTATCTACTTAGGACTTGTATTATATTTCCGTTGCGTAACATTTAACTTGATATTAAGCCGGTTTCTTGCCGGTTCTTCGCAATAAAATCTGCTTTCCGACCCGGATAATTATTTTATAGATATTAAGGCCTTGTGTAGCGTAAAAAGGGGTTTTTAAAAGCAGTGTATCCATCAAACGGTGACATAATGTATGCTTGTAAAAATAATGTGCTGTTTTTAAGACCTTTGAGCAGACATTGACGCATCTCAAAACACAATTTAAAAAAAATCTCTGCATTGAAATTTATTTTAAACATACCTCTTAATTTACCTTTTAAAGCAATATTTCTCCTTATTGAAACCAATAATTAGCTCTAGAAATATAAGATAAAATTCATATTTCTAAATCAAACACATTGTCGGATTCATTTGTATTGAAAATTAAATATTAATTTTTTTTACAAATTATTTCATGCATTTTTGCGACATGCGCTTGCTTGATTTCACCCCGCGCGCCTGTGTTTTTCATCTCGTGAGCTCACACCGCCTTAAACTTTCAGTAGAATACTAACAAGTGACAGCAGTAGACTGTAGGCAGTAGACTGACACAGTAGCACTGGCTTTCGTATTTATTATGTTTACTTAGCCTGTGGCACTGCAGCTAGAGGTATTACATTTTGCAACTATTATAATTGCAGAAAATTCAGAGTGGAGATTTTCCAACGAGCGTCTGAACTTGGCTTTTCTCGTTTGAAATTATTGTGAGTATAGTTACATAATTTTTGGAGAAAGACCTGGCAACGCAAGAAAACCTGCCACTATGTGATTAATGTAAAGGGGTCACGACCCTCAGCAATGAGGAATACGACATAATTTAGTAGATAATAGTATCTATACCCAATGTTATAAATGTGTAAGTGTGTCTGTCTATCTGCTACGTTTTTACGGCCCATCTTTTCAACCTATTTTACTAATTCAACCAATTTGACAAAATTTGGGTTACATACAAGGAAAGTATAGGCTACTTTTAACTTCCCGGGACAAAAAGTATCCTTTTTCCTGTATGTGTATTAGTATGGATATGGATTTCCGTTTGATTCGCAAAACTTTGGGTATACTCTGATTTCTAAAGGAACATAATGAATTCCCGAGGGCGAAGATAGGGAAGTCAAAATGTCGAGTTCATTTGGTCGGGTAAATCAGTTTGACATGTTCTCAAGCGAAATGCTTTGATATGTATGGAATAATTGTAACTTCTTCCAGTCTGTCGAGATTACGGTCTTGGATAATATTGTACAAGTTTTTAGAATTTATGGCTTGTACTAGAATTGTTATAGTACTTTCGTTCCAAGTTTGAAGGTCAGTTCCGTTGTATTATCTCAGAATAGGTTACTTCACGAAAAAAAAACAACAGTTTTTTTATTCCACTACAAGTTAGCCCTTGACTGCGATCTCACCTGATGGTAAGTGACGATACAGTCTAAGATGGTATAGCGGTTATATTAAACCCATAAAATTCCCGTGTCCAATTACACGAAATGTTGATAAAACTATTGTTACATGAAATTGAAAAAACATTGGTGTACGAGAGATGGGACTGAAGATAGCAATATTAATATGATTGAGAGCTGGTAGGAAGTTTGTATTAGTTGCTTGAAATTTGGTATCGTAACTCTTACAAAAAATATGTTACTGTTGTATCCACTACCACTACAGCCCATTAACGGCCCACTGCTGGGCATAGGCCGCCACTCTCATAGGAGAAAGGGTATTAGAGCTTAGACCCCACCACGCTGCTTCAATGCGGGTTGGTGGGCTTTAACGATTTTTTCATGTTAGTGATAATAACCGGGACCGACGGCTTAACATGCTCTCCGGCACGGGGGTGAAACACCGCCAACTTCCTAACTCCGGGCTAGTACTGAGAATTTCTAGTCGGAAAAACCCAACACTTATTATGGCCCGAGCCGGGACTCGAACCCGGAACCTCGTCAGCCGCAGCCAAACATGCTAACCACTAGAACAACGAGGCAGTTAGACCAACGAGGCAACTGTTGTATATTGTTTTACAAATCCAAAAGTTCTTTTGAAACCATATAAAAGCTAATACTCGACCTCACAAACAATTTCTGCAATGAATTCATATTTGCAATAATCCCCTGCAATTCTGTAAAGTTCCAGTTTTAATGAAATTCTAGATGATTCGGGCGACTTCATCCGCTTTTTGTGGAGGTCTATTATTTTTTTCTGCATAATCATTCAGACCAATTTTTGTCAAGCGCCTCTTGAAAAAAATTTAATTGGCTCTGAGGCCATAATCATGTTAGTGAATTAGTTTACCCTGACATTTAAACATCAACATCAGACAGTTTCACTTTGATGTCTATTCGTGTAGTTAACACGATCATTATCTATACGACATGAATGTGGTACTGCTCTTGATTAAACTGCCACAGTATAATGGATTGCTCGATGGCACAAAAAGCAACAATGAGCTACGGTTTTTAATTTGAAGCATATAAAGAGAATCGACATCGGTGGCTATCGAAACGGATGCTGTATAAAATACCTATTTTGTGAAATTTATCCGCGTGTAAATTATGTACTGCATTGCAGTTGATTTCGTGACATGATTAAATTTATTCATGAAAATTTTACAAAATGTTTTTGTACACCACTACATGTTAGCCCTTGACAGCAATTCCACCTGATGGTAAGTGATGATGCAGTCTAAGATGGACATGGTCGGTTTCTACAAAGAACGGTACACTGGCGGTATGTTTTCGCCGGTAGATTGGTAACTAGCCACGGCCCAAGCCTCCCACCAGGCCAGACCAGAGAAAATTCAGAAATTATAAATGCCCGAATTGACCCTACGGTGGATCGAACCTGGGGCCTCGGAAATGATTTATTTGTATGAATATGTGAAATTGAGATGTTTATTGATGAATGAGAAAGCCGCAAGATATCATTTTACAAGTTTTCACAATTATTTCAAAACAATTAATAGGTATATTAACACAAAACCATTGCAACTAACTAAGGAATGACCATAAACCATGAATGACGCGTGTAATATTAAGAAAGTAGACGACCTCGAAGCTCTAAAAATGTTAAATTCAATACTGGATTTTATGGTTAGCAGTTGCACCAAATGGGTACACTTTACTCCACCGCTCACAGTATAATCTCTCCAATACCTTTACTGTTAAGCTAATAAATGCGTAGGTGGTTCCAGGTCGTGAAAATATGAACTTTATTAGAGTTTTTACGTATATTACAGTTTCTAGTAACTATTTACAGAGTGAACGAGTCTATTTGAAGGTTATGAAACCCGAAATGGCAAAAGGCTTTTACGTTCTAGCTATTGACCTATTACCTACGCCGAAAAAGTTTGCGATAACACTGTCTGGATTGTATGAACTTTAAAATTGAGGATAACTTCTATTTAATTTAATATCTACTATAAACTGCGCTGTTTTGAGATATGGCCGTGTTACACAATATTATGCTATTACTACATATATATAATTTAGTAATTATTGTTTACTATAAGAAAATCCAGACTTACAGAAATCAAAGCACAGCCCTAAACCTAGAAGGCTTAAATTTTGAACAGATGTTCCCTTTTTAACAGAAAAATAAGGCCGGATTTTTCAGATTTCTCTCAAAACCGTGGGCGATCGCTAGTCTTTCAATAAAATTAAAAATGTTTACCTTGAGAATTTAGTTCTGTTGCCGCTCTCGCCAAATCTCTGGTGGCTACAGCTGAAGTACAACTGGGTCTCCATCCAATAGGAGGCTGCCCACTCGACGATCTCTTGTTCGACCCCCCAGAACAGTAACCCGAGCTCGCAGTATCACAGCTTATGTTCACCGATTTCCTCGGACTAGCTTCTTTGCTCGGGCAAATATCTCCCAGAGCCATCACAACTTCTCCCCCAAATTCAGTCTCTTCTGGCCCTACTTCTGTAAACGTACTATAGTTTGGACTTATATCTGAAGGTCTTCTGTCAGGATGTAAGTAATGTGAATGATGCGCACTGTGCGAAGTGTGCTTTATATGGACAGAATTGAGCAGAATATTCGACGAAGTTCTCGTCAAAGCTTCCCTTTGTCTGACCGCTTCTCTAAATATCTTACAGTACATAGATATCATAACAATACTCGGTATCCAAAAGGAGACGCTCGAAGATATAATCGCATACACCATATTGGCTTTAAAAATACAAACATCCGGATGCAACCTTCTGTATTGCCGATGTTCTGCTGTCGTGTACCATCCCATGAATATTGGAACGAAGCTAATGAACGCCGGCCATAGCCAAACATTGGCGAGCATAAAACAAACAGTTCTATGCGTCATCGTTACGGGGTACTCTAAAGGCCGGACGATAGCATAGTACCTATCAACGGATATACAGCACAGGTGGAGGATAGAAGCGCTGGAGAAGTAAACATCGAGGGAGTTGAAGATATCACAGACTAGAGGCCCGAATAGCCAGGCATCGGTCAACTCAGCGCTTGCGTTGAATGTCATCGCGCATAACGCAACCAGCATGTCAGCGACTGCGAGGCTGACGACGTAGTAATTGGTTATCACGCGAAGCTTCCTATGTCGGTGGACTGATATGATGACGAGAGCGTTCCCGAGCAGTGCTCCAAGGATGATGATGATAAAGACGAGCCCTTTGAGGACGAGTGAGATGGTGTGCAGGGTTTCGGGCGCGGCAGGCGGCAGCGTTGAGTGCAAATCGTGGAGTAACGCTGGCTCCGTACCGCGCCCGCGCGCTTCTACCTCCCCCCGAAGAGCGCCATCTGTTGACAAAAAAGCCATGTAGTATCGCAATAAAGGTTAAGATTGAAAATACCTGTGCCCAGATTTTTATAAGACCTGATTCAAATATTAATTAGCCCGATGAGAAGAATTCATTTAAAAAAGTTTACTTTAGCATAACTTGCACACTTATAATATCTATATACCTACGATAAAATTTAAGTTTCTGTTTGTGATTTCAAAGTATCTATATTTTATAGGGTCTAAAACCGTAAGACAAAACTCGTTTGAGTTTTGTCTTACGGTTTTAATCCCTATGGTTACTCATTTTAAATGGTTTTGTTAGTCTGTTAGATCAGCTATAACTTAAAAACTACTCAATCTATATTGTAGCTCATAAGCATGAAGTAATCATATAGCTCTGGGATAATAGGCTGGGTAAATTCACACGAAAGTCGTGGGCAAAGAAATAAAAATAAAATGATTCGTCAAACTTATCTTAAAATTCAGATTCAAAGACAGACAGTACAGGACAGGAAAAAGGAACTTTACATTTCTAATGACTTATAGGATTTCTTATTAAGCTTGAGAGGTAATGCATATTTCAAAATCCATTGCATAATGTTTGCTGAAGCGTCGTCAAAGTAATATCTGATTTTCTGTGTACTAAATCTGGACTATGAATTTTATGAATATCTGTTTTTTAAGCTTTTTGCTGCAATCTTACCAGTAAGTAAATAAATAAATGTTTATTGACCAACACAACCAAATACTTAAATTATTAATGATGACGTGTTACTCTACAAGTACAGCTGTAGGTACTATTAACTATTCTGTGCTACAAGTTAGTCCGCTTTCATTTTAGACTGCATCATCTCTTACCACCCGCCCCCCTATTCTCTATCAGTGGCTATTCAAAACAATGGCTATAAAAAAAAAGCAATGCTTCAATGGATGAAAAATATAATATATTATTGGCTTTAATTTTTTGATTTTATTAAACTTATCATTACTCTCGCTCGGTGTAGAAGTGCACTTTTACACCGAGCTTGATAAAGTTAGAGATCAAATTCTGGAAATGAGTACTAACTACCATTCTAGTGAATGGAAGTTCGTCCTTTGGTAAAACGAAAATACGGAGTGGAATTTCGCCACTAGCGTGACTGCATGTCGAGACCTGAGATTTGCCACTTAGCACTTTGCCCTTATGTGAATGTGTAAATAGGTACCTACGTGAATATACTACGTACAGGACAGGACAAAATGTCTGTGAAACGTCAGCGCTCGCATTCTTAAGGCCTAATGGACTACAGCCGATTCGAAGAATAGAATCGATTCGCATTTTGCCGTATGCGTCAGACGTTAATAAGTCAAGATGTTAAGAAGTTAAGACGGAAGGAAGGTTGGCGCAATTCAACAAGCCGCTAATCAACGTAGTTTCATAGTAAATTAAATGTATCGTGGCGAATTGTTGCGATTTGAATCGGCTCGGTGAGTCTATTGGATGTCAGCCTTTACACGACGAAACATATTTCCCATACGTCGTCCCAACATCGTTTGGCGTCCGAAGCCCGGAGTATGGAAGTTGGCAGTGTTTCACCCCCATGCCTCGGAGAACACGTAAAGCCGTCGGTCCCTCGCCTGATCCAGTCGTGTCGGATTTTTCGTCTCATCGGCCTATGAGAGTTAAGGAACAGAAAGTACGTCTGTGTTTCTGCTCACTCTTGTGCACTAAATATAATATCTCTCTAGTAGCTAGAGGCCGCCGTGGCCGAATATCGGTCGGGAGGACATTATTATTATAGCTCGGATAAAGCCGAGGCGAGCCAGTTAGTGACCTAAAAATATATTTTGTTTAGTGTAAATAAGTCTAAAGTTTCATAAAAGGTTATACAATAAAATACGTCTTTTAAAGCAGCTTACCCAGAGCCTCGGCTTTCCATGCAGAGCAAGTTTTAATGAGGACCTTAATTATAGACTAGGAGACGTGCGGATAATTTCTTTCATTCATTCTGTTTACTAAAATTTTGTAAACAGAATTAATGAAAGAAATTTTCTTCTGAAAACAGTTCTTCAATAGAGACATATTTAATACTCTATTGTAGAACTGCGCGTAAAATGTCGGTCTGTCTACTACGGATTAGTGGGCCATCTGTACAACGAATTTTGACAAATTCAGAAAAGAACTAGCGGCTAAAAGCTATTTTTTATGCTGGAAAATCACATAATTTCCCACGGGATTTTTTAATAACCTAATCCACGTGTACGAAGTTACAGGCATCATCTTTAAAGGTATCTATACTAAGTTATTACTAATATTATATATGCGAAAGTGTCTCTGTCCGTTTGTCTGTCTGCTACGCTTTTATGGGCCATCTTTTATGGGCCAACCGATCTTGATGGAATTTTGTTATAGTGATAGGTTGCATCCCGGACATGAACCTCAATTTCATATAGGGATGATGCCTATGTCATAAATAAATTACTTATTTCTTACTTATTAATTATTAAATAGAGGGTCTTCCAAAAGATCTAGAATTCACATCCTCGGTTAGTTTTAGGTTTGATAACCATTTTAAAGTGTAGATTTAAAAAAAAGTGCGTTGAAATTTGATGTTATAGAACTATGAATTTTATACAAACTTCCATACGCGCGTTTTTAAGTTTGATAAAGAGTTGCTGATTTGATTGTCATAATCCCTATTCGGAAATTCAATAAGTGTTCACGGGATTTTAAATCTACTAACTCCCGGTTGTTATAGCAGGATAATAATCGGGATTCTAATAGGAAGCTATATTTTATACACGGTTCTCCACATCCAATTTCCTGCCCCAGATGAATATTACAATAACGGTATAGCTTTGTTTGTTTGTATTAGTTCTACTAAAATAATTAAGTTACAGTTATAACTAATTAATTAATCCTCTCAACTTTTGCACGTACAATCATACTAATATTATAAATGCGAAAGTGTGTTTGTTTGTTGGTTTGCGTTTCAATCACTCCGCAACAGAGCAACGCGCGTCGTGATTTTTAACCGACTTCCAAAAAAGGAGGAGGTTCTCAATTTTTTTTTATGTATGTTACCGCATGTCTCCGTGGTTTCTAAGCCGATTTTAAAAATGTTTTTTCAGCCGTTAGAGGAAGCCATCGAGGTGGTTCCAGATCCGCTGAAATAACAAGTGCGCAAGGCGGTCTTATCACTAGGAACAGTGATCTCCTCCAGGCAATCTTTAATTATAGAAACAAATGCAATGAAGCGGGATAGTGCAACATCACTAATACATTTAACATACTGCATAAACTATACATTCTAATAATACATAAACAATTACACAAATAAAAATACTATAAAAATTCTTGCCAAAAAACCGACTTCCAACGCCACTGTAAAGTAAAAAATAATTTTGATTTCTACCCATTATGTTGAAGTCGGGCGGGTATAACAAAGATAAGCCGAATTGACGCATCAAGCTCGCCCGACTTCAACATAGTGGGTAGAAATCAAAATTATTTTTTACTTTACAGTGGCGTTAGAAGTCGGTATTTTGGAAAGAATTTTTATTTGCAAGGGTATAGTTGGGTAGGTACCTTTAGAGTGAACCTAGGAGGAGAAAGTACCTAGGGAATTAAAATAGTTATTCCGCACGAAAGAAGTCGCGGGCATCGGCTAGTGTGATAAACTTATTTCAGATTGTAAGAAACCGATTTTTTTTTATCCACTACAAGTTAGCCCTTGACTGCGATCTCACCTGATGGTAAATGATGATGCAGTCTAAGATGGTAGCGGGCTAACTTGTTAGGGGCATGGCAGTTATATTAAACCCATACCTACCCCCTATTTGGTTTCCACACAGCATCGTACCGGAACGCTAAATCGCTTGGCGGCACGTCTTTGCCGGTAGGTAAATTAAGGAAAGGATTAAGAAGTTCCTGCAGTTGCGGGAATCATCTTGTCAATTATAATAGTGGTCAACATTTGTCCGTCAGTCAATGTTTTTGTCCCTAGTTTGTTTTCGTTTTCAGGCGATGCGCGTAAAAATAATGTTATTTCCGAGTAAGATTTACATATTTTGTGCAATAGCAGACATGACAAGAGATGTAATTCCAGTTAGGTACGATGATATCAACTTTATCTCTTTGACTATCATGACGTGGCAGATACATTTCAAAACAGCTATCTCGGGTCAGTCAACTAGGAAATATGAAAACTCATTCCTGAAGTCTGACTTAATTACGTAGTGGATATTTTGCTGCACCAAGGCTTTAGATTTTTAACGACGAACTTCGAAATAATTTTATACGAAAATATAAAAATGCATACCTCATAGATGAGGCGTCAGTGCCTCTATATAATATCATCTTTTTACGTGGATCTAATGGAACTATTGAATTTGCAGTTTCACATTTATAATGTTTCTAGACGATGCACGCGACTTCGTCCGCGTGGGTTAAGGTATTTTGATTACGGGAACTATTCAATTTTCCGGAATGAAATGTAGCCTATGTCCTTCCCAGGGATACAACCTATCCCTGTACCAAATTTCGTCAAAATCGGTTGAACAGATAGGCCGTGAAATCGTAGCAGACAGACACACTTTCGCATTTTAATTTTATTAGTATGGATTATGCATGAAAATTGTGCAAATAGGTTGCACAGCAATCAGGAAAACGAAAAAGAGATATTTCCATAATACGTTGGATAAAAATCTGATTCTAATTAATTAAAATAATGTGCTTAGTTTCATAAGTAACTCAAACATAAACATTTCTCTTTTCAAAAAGCTCACAATGCGACCGCAAAGCTTTCAACAACTTTGAGAGCTTTTAATCCCGATAAAGTGCTTCGAGATTCCAGTACCGTTTTACGGCCAAGTTATTTTGATAGATGTATTTAAGGGTAAAATTTAGTATCGTTTGGCAGGAGGAGGGGGGTGGGGGTGGGGGGGGTGGGGTAGGGGGTGTTCCCCCTACCCCCCGACACTACTCCCATTTCAAGGTAACGCACCGTTTTTTTTCTATGAATTTTTAAAAATCTCATTTTGAGGTTATGTTTTCGTATATTTTTTTGATACCATGAACCTCATTTATGGAGGAGGGGAGAGGGGTAGGGGGGAGGGGTAGGGAGGGAGGGGGTGAACCCCCCCTCCAAAGGAAAAAGTACTTTAGAGGGGGAGGGGGAGTTAGACTTCACCCTCTCCCTCTCACCCCCTCCAAGGCCGGTCGACGGAGCCCCGCTTCGCGGGGCTCCTTATTCTGGGACGTAAACAAAGTAAATAACCACAAAGAGGATGGCGGGGTCTTACAGACCCCGCCATCCTCTTCTTAACCTAACCTATCCGAGTCGGAGTGCCCCCAAGTCCCGAGCTCGCTTCGCTCGCTCTTGATAGTGGGAGCGGAGGAGAAAAGAGTACCACCGCTATGCTGTCAGCAAAGCAAGGAGAAAGTGGGGACGCTAGGAAAACTCCTTAGACTTCACCCTCTCCCTCTCACCCCCTCCAAGGCCGGTCGACGGAGCCCCGCTTTGCGGGGCTCCTTATTCTGGGACGTAAACAAAGTAAATAACCACGAAGAGGATGGCGGGGTCTTACAGACCCCGCCATCCTCTTCTTAACCTAACCTATCCGAGTCGGAGTGCCCCCAAGTCCCGAGCTCGCTTCGCTCGCTCTTGATAGTGGGAGCAGAGGAGGAAAGAGTACCAACGCTATGCTGTCAGCAAGGCATTTCTGGGTGGTGGTGAGAGGGAGAGGGTGAAGTCTAACTCCCCCTCCCCCTCTAAAGTACTTTTTCCTATGAAGGGGGGGTTCACCCCCTCCCTCCCTACCCCCCCCCCCCCCCCCCCCCTACCCCTCTCCCCTCCTCCATAAATGAGGTTCATGGTATCAAAAAAATATACGAAAACATAACCTCAAAATGAGATTTTTAAAAATTCATAGAAAAAAAACGGTGCATTACCTTGAAATGGGAGTAGTGTCGGGGGGTAGGGGGCACACCCCCTACCCCACCCCCCCACCCCCACCCCCCTCCTCCTGCCAAACGATACTAAATCCAACCCGTATTTAAAATCGATTTGTTTAGAACATAAAATAACAAGCAACTAAAAGAGAATCTCGTTATATATTATACACACCTATATATGTGTAGGTATTAGATGGGCCCTTTCATAGAAAAAAATTGGGCGTCCGACCTGTAGAGCGCGCTCCACACCTGTATAAGCCTGTCCTTGTCACCGCTATAGCGTTGTCCCGCTTTTCAGACTAGATGGCGTTAGTAAAATAAGTCCACATTCTTTGTTTGACAGGGCCCGTCTATGTATATTGAGGTCGTTAACTATACACAATACACTTCTGATAAAAGAGAATCTTGTTATACATTATACACAATATTTGTTTAATGTTCACAAATCACCATATTTACAATTATTAAACGATATTTTGCCAATACCCTACAATTACGGCTCACGTTCAAATTGAACCACACGCTGCTAAGATGGCGTCCGCACACATAAAATTAGCAATATGGCGCGATCTTCGGTGTTGACATCTAAAAAATATTGCCAGCTACAACGTTATGATGCGATTACAACTTATAACTTTGTTTGAAATCTGATTTGATCGAGTTTTCTTAGCTATGATTAAAAATATATTCTTGTTGATGAAATTGCATATCCTGCTTCTACAATATTTCGGGCGTTATTTTGAATTTTTAATCTATACTGGTGTTAAGTAATTAGTAGTAAACATGATGAATTTCTCATCTGGTTTTGACATGACATAGTCTTGTGGGACTTGTTTGATGTCCTTCATTCACTAAAAGGTACTGGGTTGTCATCCCAACAGAAAAGAAATCAAATGAAGAGAGGTAACATGGTTCTCTGTTAAAATTGTGCTATGAAATTTCAAATCTCGCTCCAAATCTTTTTTCATTAAAGTAATAACTTTGCCGCGGACTTAGGGACAACGCAGACTGACTGAGAGTGGGTTTGCATTTGTTTTTGGTAGCTGATATAGCTAAAACCATTATACTGAAAATAAAATACCGATTCCACGCAACGCGTTGGGTGCATCTGGGCCTGCCGCGAGCGTTCGCCGCAATGCTATAATAAAACCTTTGTGAACCAACAAACAATGTTTGTATGTTTGTTTTATGTCTCCTCTTTGTTGTTGTTTGTTATCCTCAACCGATTGAGCTAAAATTTTGCCTACACGTTTAGTTTGGATGACAAACGAAATGACAATGCATGGTAAGCTAAGTGACGTCTTACTAAATCCAATATGGCGGACTAAACAGCGTCATCGGGGTTTTAGGAGAGCGCATCGCCAAGAAATTGGGTGTAAGCCCTATGAATCGAAGATCGGGGGGTAACATCTTCCTAAAGGCGCCTCCTGTGAGACTCTGATCTCGGCTTAGGTTGGGACGGGAAGTCGGTTGCTCTTCTTTACCTATTTATCCCGTTCATGTATTTTTTTGAAGTGAAACTTCTTTAGAGTCGTTGTGATTTGAAAATACGATGAAACGAAAAACCGACACAAACATATACATAATAGGATTTAGCCTGCGAGAAAATAAGATACAATACAAGTTATATTACTCTCATTCACACATAGGCTACTTTTCTGAAGTTCCACTTCTGCCGTGTGTGAATTGCACACACACTCTTTGAAGTGAAACTTCTTTAGAATAGTTGTGATTTGAAAATTCGATGAAAAGAAAAATGAAACGAAAAAGAGACAAACATATTCATAAATAGGATTTAGCCTTCGAGAGAATGAGATAGAATGAAATTTATATTTATCTCATTCTCTCGTAGGCTACTTTTCTGAAGTTTCACTTCTGCCGTGTGTGAATTGCTCACACACACTTTTTTGCTCTAATGTAAATAATTATTAAGTTTAGATTTAAAAAGAAAGACGTAACTCATTGGATCTGCCGGTATGCCTTGCACCTTAGTCAACTTAATTTATATATTAAACATCTGGTAGCGACAGTTTTAGTGGACATTGAAACATTATTTAGTTGGCATGGTGGGCGTTATCTAACCGGCAGTCTGGCTCGACGGCTTGGCAATAAGCCAAAGGTCAAGCTAGTACCACGGGTAACAGAAAAGCGCGAAATCGATTACGGCCCCGAAAATTTTAATAAGTTATTTGGCTACTTTATTAAGCTGCAGCTTCCAGTTAATTAAATAATTGTTAATTTACGACCGTGTTTCAGATAAGTAATTTACTTATATTCCAGCTAACTCAAAAGTCAAACTATTGAGCTTGCTTCATCATTTTAACCCCTTGCCGTATTACTACTAAGCAAAACTTCTCTCGGAATTAGAAGAGCTTTGGGTACAGTCCACCATAACTAACAACAGTTTGATGCCCGCGACTTCGTCCGCGTGGATTGAGGTTTGGTTCCCGCGGGTATTCTGTAATTTTCTGAGTTAAAAAGTAGCATTTGTATTATTCCCGACTACAACCTATTTGTGTGCTAAATTTTATCCAGATCCGTTCATCCGTTCTGGCGTGATTGTGTAACAAACATCCATCCATCCTTCAAACTTTCGCATTTAAAGTATTAGTATAGATTCTCAGAAAACTTCGATATCGCGATTCAGGCTTGTATGAAGTTTTCAGTTGATTAATTATCTATCCCGTGATTTAGAAACAATTACCGCCATCTAGTTTACACTTTGGTAACCGCTACAAAATCACAGCACAGCAGCTATTGATGGTAATCACATCCGCACCTGATCAAGCAGTTTGGCTAAGCGCCAGAGGTCAAGTTCAGACTCCGGGTCACGAAATTGATCAGTGTCATTCCCAAGTGGGACCTCGTTGACAATGTTATCAACAAGATAATTGATTAAGCCTCTTTAAAAGGTAACACTTTTTTGTTGAGTTTTTTTTGTCTTGTTATAATGCAGATCCCAAATGTGAGGTGATCTATACTTCTATACTAATATTATAAATGCGAAAGTTTGGATGGATAGATTTATGGATGGATGTTTGTTACTCAATCACGCCTGAACGAATTTGGATGAAATTTGGCACAGAGCTAAATTATTGTATTGAATACATAAGCTACTTATTATCCCGGAAAATAAAGGAGTTCCCACGGGAACCGAATGCGTCAATCCTAGCGGACGAAGTCGCGGGCATCAGCTAGTGACGGTATATATCCAAAAATTCGTAGATCTATCTATCAATTTATTCATGCTGTTGAAATCAATATTATTAAATCCATAATTCATAATCCGTAATCCATATTCCATAATCCATACTTATCTAATAATATTAAAATGCCAAAGTGTGTCTGTCTGCTACGCTTTCACAGCCCACTTGTTCAACCGATTTTGATAAAATTTGGAACAGGGATAGGTTGTATCCTGGGAAAAGACATAGGGTACTTTTTATCCCGGAAAACTATGGAATTCCCGGACTGCTGATGAATGGTACTGCGGATTGCCGAGATCTCCAGAACTTTTGCTGTAAGTAATACATTGAGGATGCTTAACTAATACTATATTATTTCGATGCTGACAAATTGGGTTGAAGGCATAAAGCACGGATAAAGTAAGGTGAAGTGACTATTTATTTGTGCGTAAGTGTCATCAAGTGAAAATGAAGATTTTACTCCTAAAAAGAAATGTAGCAGAAAGTCGAAGACGAGATAATTCAAAATTGTAACTTTATTTCATTTTCTCGCACTCGAAGTGAAAAGTTGTGTTTAACTCGGTACTAAAAGCCGTTCTACTCGATCTTATAGCATAAACTAAACATCTCGTATGAAATGGCTCTTTTTAGTCCCTCGTTGAACAATCTACTGCTAAGACGAATCTCTATTAATAAAGCTTATTATATTATAAGCTATATTAAATTGTTACAGCTGATCGTTATCGAACCATTGCTCGACTCTACTTGGCTTCGTGCCAAAGGTCTAACTTTGGAACCAAGGTCATGGCAAAATGTAAACTTGTTAAACAGCTGAAAAAAATCAAATCTTGAAAAATGAAATGACTCTTTTATTTGACTTGCAATGTTTGCGTTTGTTGTGATCAAATCTTGCAACTGAATTTAAAGCATAAAGTAATTCACGGGTTCACCCGTAGGCACGAGGCGAAGCCGAAGACTTGCCAATTGAATTTAAAAGGACGAATTTATGAAAGGGCGACAATAAACAGAGGCCCAATTGTCTAAGCAAATTGTAATCATTTGATAGCTTAAAACGTATTACTCAAACTGGTTAAGGAGTTCATTCATACTTTGTGACGTGCAAGCATCTATGAACTCCTTAAATACGTCGAATTTTCCATATGACAAGGCTGAATTTGTTAAGAAAGCTTTTCTACATTGCCGATAGATGGCGTTGACTCTCCTTAACTCACGCTAAAACCTTGTGTTGTATGAAAATAATAATAATAAATTTAATGATTTTCTAATAAAGTGGAGCCTAGTGGATTGAGGGTATATTTTCCAATTCTAGTATAAGCGGTCAGAAATAAGTCAATGTATCTACGTATTTTTTTTAAAAATAATGAAGCAATTTCCGAGCAAATAGAAGAAATAAAGACTGTTTTCACAGGGACGACGTCGCGGACATCAGCTAGTGAACAAATACTTAATGAAAATCTATGTGCTGGGACCAGGCACAAACCTGGCGAAATTACACGAGCGGAAAAATTCGTGCGAATTTTTGGAGTCCCTATGGCCTCCTCTCAACAGTACCATAATTATTGTGATGGCATCAGGAATGCATTTTATGTAGTACTAGCGACCCGCCCCGGCTTCGCACGGGTGCAATGCTATTACCATAAATATAATACAGAATGTCTTTAAGGTACTTAATTGGATAAAGATTAATTCTGTATTGCTTAAAATCGCTTCGTAAATAAGCCATTATTTTTCATAAAAAGTAAAGGATAAAAAATGGTTATTGTTTGCTATCCCTAAGATATAGACATACTAGCTGACGCCCGCGACTTCGTACGCGTGGATCGAGGTTTTGTGGTTCCCGCGGGAACTCTTTAATTTTCCGGGATAAAAAGTAGCCTATGTGTTATTCCAGACTATAATCTATCTCTGTGCCAAATTTCATCCAGATCCGTTCAGCCGTTGGGGCGTGATTGAGTAACAAACATCCATCCATACATCCATACATCCATACCGACATCCATACATCCAAACTTTCGCATTTATAATATTATAAGTATATAAGTAAGATTAGTAAGATAAGAAGTAAGAAGTAAGATACTATCGCGGACTTTTTTGTAGACCTTTTTAAGGTGTACATTATTTTGATCCATCTCGTAGGGTTCAGCCAAAGTTTGCAATGTAAGCGCAAAAAATGTGTTTATTTACGACATGACATTAGAAACCTCTAAAATTATCAGTGTTTCTCTACTATAATATGCATGTATTACATATAAATCTTCCTCTTGAATCACTTTATCTATTGAAAGAAACCGCATCAAAATCCCTTGCGTAATTTTAAATATCTAAGCATACAGACAGCGGGAAGCGACTTCAAAAAACTTTTTTAGCGAATTTAAAAAACTTATTTCATGTGGACGAAGTCGCGGGTATCTGCTAGTAATATTATAAACGCGAAAGTGTGTTTGTTTGTTGGTTTATCCTTCAAACACACCCCAACGGAGCTACGCATTTTGCATGGGTATAATCGAGGACTTGTAGAGTGACATCGGCTTTTATACCGGAAAATAAAGGAGTTCCCGTGGGCATTAAAATGACTTATTTTTATTCAACGTGGACGAAGTCGCGGGCATTCGCTAGTTCATGTATAAGTAGCTGGTGCCTGAACGACCAATGACGTCCAATTTGTATCTATTGTTTTTTTTGCGGGTGTCCGTACTTTGGAGGTAGGTACGTTCATTTTCAGACTCTGTATTTGGTATTGTATTTATTCTGTAATAAAACTACGAAATGTGATTAAGAAATTAAAGCTTATACTCTGTTTCGGTTCCTCATACGGTGGTATTCTTGACATGATATTATCTTATGTGACACAAGTAATTGTCCTACGTAAAAAAATTAATCATTTATCATTTAAGCGCATCCCAGCCATTATTTACGTTTCATCGCCCCGTTCGTTCGATCATTTCGCTTTTGCCACATAGGAATGTGTATGAGACCTATAAAACCGAAATATGAGTATAAACAAGAAATGTCGCGTTTGAGATTGTTTTATTATCGCGTTGCAAGACTTTAAGGGCGGCCATCAAAAACAAAATGGCAGTCAAATGGGTAGTAAGAAAAAAAGGATCTAAATTTTATGTTCTTTCAAATTCAATTTCAAGAATTCAGGATCTAGGTTTAAATCTACGTCTAGACTGTTTTGAGCAAAGGAATAGAACGATAGGAATTTATATTGTTTCAGGTTTAATTTTGAGAATATTTCTGCTTCCTGCCATTCTTAAAGCAATATCTCCTCGAATTTTCTACGTTTGTCTTAAACGTACAATATTACATTATGCGAATGATATATTGTGTTGGTTGTTTTTAGAGTTCCGTACCTCAAAAGGAAAAAACGGAACCCTTATAGGATCACTTTGTTGTCCGTCCGTCTGTGTACCAAGACCCTTTTTCTCAGGAACGCATGGAGGTATCAAACTGAAATTCATATCAAATACTCAGGTCTACTGTCCATTGGAGCTGTGAAAAAAAACAAACTTCTAAGCCAACGCAATCAGAAGATACAGGCGTTTATGATGCAAATTTTAGACACTTGCAAGGGAATCAAAAGCTACAGGGTACTTCCCGTGAACTCAGCATCTTGCAATTTTGTACGAAGCAACGACTTATAACACAGATAAAGGAAATATTGCGAAAAGCATAAATTTTTAGTTCCATCATATAATAAAAATATTTTTATGCATATTTTCTACACCACTCGCAAGGGAATCAAAACCTTCAGGGTACTTCCCGTGAACTCAGAATCTTGAAATTTGGTACGAAGCAACGTCTTATAGCACAGATAAATTTTTTGATCAGCTAGTAATATAATAAAAATAATTTTAAACTTACTAAGGTCATATATTTATTCATTTAAAACAAAATTACAAGATATAATAAAAACTTATAGACTAAACGTTAATCTAAAATCCTTATATACCTACTAACAAAAATAAAAATAAAACCCTAATCAAAAAGACCACCCCTGGTTGCCCCTGGGCCAAAGGTACCCATCAAACTTGCAGCATTGCCGCGCTGAATGGCGATGGATAACCTTTGAACCAGGTAGGAGGAATTTATAAAACAGATCGGCTCTCGTTTGAGGGAAAGGGGCTGTGACCCACGTTCTGGTTCCTACCTGGTTCAAAGGTTATCCATCGCCATTCAGCGCGGCAATGCTGCAAGTTTGATGGGTACCTTTGGCCCAGGGGCAACCAGGTGTGGTCTTTTTGATTAGGGTTTTATTTTTATTTTTAATTTTAAACTTACTAATGTTATGGATTTCAATTAGCAATAAAAATACCATAACTTTTACTTATATACCTACAGGTTTGCACGGGACCCTTACTTGGCCGGTTTTTTAAATTCCATACACGATATTGAATTCAGCAAGTGAGCTACGTAGAATTGTACAGAGATCTTTAGTATGTGATATAAATACCGAAATACGCTACCAATTAACTCAAAAAATTTCTTATAGATTGAATTACAGAAATGATGGGCAAAAGACGAGTTCTACAAAATATACGGCCGGCTCGGACTGCATACACCTTTCAGAAAATTACGGAGATATCTCTGACATGCCGGTTTTCTTACGATGTTCTTTACCCTACCATCTTAGACTACATCATCACTTACCACCAGGTCAGATCGCAGTCAAGGGCTAACTTGTAGTGTATAAAAAAAGTTATTCACCGTTAATGCAACCTATATAACATATTTCGATACAGGGAAACTTAATTCCCATTTATTAACATCCAAATGGAAATTTGATTGAAAAGAAACGTGGGAAAGGGCAATTTGGTATAAGTCAAGTTCGCATATTGGCGTAGAACGAGCTATAAACTAGACATACGACATGATTTCAAGCTGTGCCAATATAATGACCTTCGACTGCGCGAAATCAATAAAAACTACCCCTTCATACATTATTATTGTTGATGACTTATGTAACGTTTAATAATAGTCCCATCTGTTTTTGAAGGGAAACCTCTTTAGCCGCGTTGAGCACTTTTTGATAGGGGGTAAACTTGTGGATTCGCGTCAACGACACCGACACCGAAACTGTCACCGCCTTGTTACGAAGACCAAAGGTCTTAAATATACTACATTCGTAATTAAACTATAATGCCTCAGTTTTAAGGTTTATATTTTAATTATTTTTTTAAATAATTAAAAAATAATATTAAAATATTCGTTTTCACTTCTATCGGCAGTCTCTATGACTACCAAATTTTTTTTTTCAATATTAAAGCGCAAAATACTCAGGACGCGGGTGCGGGTCGGGTCGGGTTCCTCGCGTGAGACGCACTGGGCTAGGGCGTACCTTCAACCTTACCAGCTGCAGCGCAAATGCATATTGATTGAAATTTGAAATCAATCCGCTGCCATATTCTTGCTTTCAAAACAGTATTTTTATAGTTTATAACTAATAAATATATAAAGGAACACATTATATAATTTTTCCATTCAAATCCATTTTCAAAATGAACTATGTTTTATAAATAAATACAAAACCATCTCCCGACACGCGCCGCGCACGATCCGCGTACGCGTCTTTGTGAATGCCTATCGGAGAATACGTGTATTACGACGACTTCGCCCGCTCGCTACCCGCCCAGCCCGCGCGCTGTCTGTGGTGGCAGGCGACAGGCGCGGCTCCTGCGCGTCACCCGCCACGCGCCCGACCTGCACCCGCGTTCTGTGTGCTGTCGTCCTTATAACAAGGAATTCAACCCGCCGCGTACCCGACCCAGCCCGCGCCCGAATCGCACCTGTTCCCTGTCTATTTTGCCCTTTAGGGAATATTTGATGAATATCAACGTATCACACACAAAAGTCGCATAAGTTACACAACCCGTTATATTCCGTTGAAGGGAGGCTTAATCCCCATTTATTAGACTTCCAAATGGGAAGACGACTGAAAAAGAACGTGTAAGGTGTACTTTCGTACGAGTCAAGTTCGCATATTGGCGTGGAACGAGCTATAAACTAGATCTCTGGCGTGATTCCAAGCTGTGCCAAGATAATGACCTTCGACTGCGCCAAATCAATAAAAGCTACCCCTTCACATGTTGTTCTGTATGAACTTATGTAATGAAAATGTATATCTATTCATATCAAGCATACAAACATACAAACATACCTTATTATTATAATACTAGCTGCAATGCCCGAGACTTCATCCGCGTGGTTTGAGGTTTTTTGGTTCCAGTGGGAACTCTTTCATTTTCCGGGATTAAAAAGATTTAAGAATAGTAGCCTATGTGCTATTCCAGACTATAATCTATCTCTGCGCCAAATTTCATCCAGATCCGTTCAGCCGTTTTGGCGTGATTGAGCAACAAACATCCATCCATACATACATCCATCCATCCATCCAAACATTCGCATTTATAATATAAGTATAGAGATAGATAATCAATTCAAAAAATTTTGTCGCCGGTACCGAAATTCGGTTTAGAGGACATTACCTTTTAAGGGCATATTTTCATTCAAAATAAACTATTACTAGTACTTTTAAAATGTCAAATAAATCTACCATTTGTTCGGAATGCCATTAATGACAGAAATGTGGACAAAAGCTTGTTTACAAAACAAAATTCAGTGTAATTATTACGAGAAGATAAAGTTATTAATCAAAGCTTTCAAGTTTATAATCTTAGTGGAAGTTAGAACGATTAGTTCATAATACTCGTAGCAAAAATTATTAGCAAGTTTTTGAAGCGTAACGGCAAATTGACTGAAGCATAACTTTAATAGAGCAGCGATTAAGTCTAGACGTCTAGCTAATCAAAGGAGCACTTGGGAATTCTAGATTAAATTAGTGCTGTCGGGAAAGTATTGACGTTAAATGGATAGATTCTTTCTTTGATAAAATCTCATCTTATTTTTATACTAGATGATGCCCGTGACTTCATCCACGTGGATTAAGGTTTTCTGAGGCTTTATCCTTCCCCGGGATGTAATCTACATTTTTACTTTCGTCAAAATCGGTCGAAAAAATGGACCGGGAAAGCATAGCAGACAGACAGACCGACAGATAGACAGGAAGGAATAGGAAGTATGGTTGATGCTCGCGACTTTGTCCGCGTGGATTGAGGTTTTTTGATTCCTACGGGAACTCTATAAAATGTAGCTAAGGTAAGGTAAAGTAGCACATTAATAGGCTACTTTTTATAGAGTTCCAGACTTTAATCTATCTCTGTGCCATATTTCATCCAGATCAGTTCAGCAGTTCGGCTGTGATTGAGTATCAAACATCCATCCATCCGCACATCCATCCATCCATCGAAACTTTCGCATTTATAATATTAGTGTAGATGTGGAAGCATAGATTAAATCTGGTTTTTTAGTAACTCTGATTTTCCGGGACATAAAGCAGCCTATGTCAAGCTATATTATATGTAGAAAATTTCGTCAACCGTGAATATGTACAGGCAGATAGCAGCGTCGCTTATTTTATGATATTATTACGCACGGGAACACGCACGGGGGCACGGGAATTCTTTCTTTGTACATAACTTTTTATACACCCCGAAACATAAAAGTTTATAAGTTGGAATTTTGATTTACGATTTCGACTCTTCAGCGATGATAAAATAAAAGATGGCTGATAAAACTAAAATAAAAATAAAACAACCTTTTTTATTACGCCGTGTTTGAAGAACGTAGGAAAAAAATAAAGGTGCGTTTCTACCAGGGATGTGTTACGTTGCTATACGCAACGGATGTGTGTCAAATCCACCAATCAAAGCACCCGTTAGATCAAGCGTACACCTTTATAGTCGGTTTCTCATCAAGCTTGAACTTGGACCAATTTTGCTTAACCAGCACAATCGACTGATGGGTATATCTTGTCGTAACTAAGCCATAGTCGTTTATCGTGTACGAAATCCACTAAAATACTCGATATAAACTTATTATAAATGCAAAAGTTTGGATGGATGTTAGTTACTTAATCACGCCAGTACGGTTGAACCGATCTGGATGAAACTTGTATGAAGCACAGAGATAGGTTGTAGTCAGGAATAACGCATAGGCTACTTTTTATCCCGAATAATTAAAGAGTACCCGCGGGAACAAAGAAACCGCAATCCACGCGGACGAAGATGCGGGCATTATATTATAAAAAACGAAATAAAGAAGAAGAAAGATGTAACAACGTCTTTTTCTAATGTTACCCACAGCGAAAATAGACAAAAGCCTAACGTTCCTCCGCTTTAAAACGGCTGAGAAATATTGCTTTTGCTGATGCCATTAGTAAGCCTAAATAAAAAAGAAAAAAGAACTTTCTGCATTTAAAGTGGAATAAATTCGTGGGACACAATAAGGCACGACTTCCTTCATTTATTTTTATCTTTGTCCTCTATTCGTTAGGCGTAGTTCTAACAAATAATTATAATATAATGCTACAAAATTTTAGTTCTTAATATACTGGAAGCAATATATTATATTAATACAAAGAAGAAACATAAATGACATATTTTTTTCAGTTTCTTATGATTTCGTCCGCTTGACAGACAGACAGAGCGGCGGATGGATGGGCAGACGGGCGGACGGAAAATAAATTGTATTTTATCCAAAACCTCATCCATATCACCGCAGCGAGACATACTACCTTCATAGTAACCAAGATGCATTATTCTTTTTGTTTTCTGGGTAATATTATCTTTATGTATAACACATTTTTCTTAAAATGGTTTATGATATTGCCATTATTGGGGTAATTTCATTACAATGGTCCATTATTGTTCATAATTGCCTTCTACTAATTACTAGTATATACATCAATACTACTTTACTTACTTAGATGCCGACCGATCGATATTTTTTAATTGACTTCAAAAGGAAAATGAGGTTCAAAAATATATGTCTTTAGGTGACAATGGTTGGCCTTGAGGTCGATGTACGGTGTAATAAACATACCTACCACAAAGCCTTTATATAAGTTCCGCTTTATATAAGTTTCTATTTTTATACCATAAGTGAGGACTCAAAAATAGCCGAAAGCAAATCTCAAAGCGAGGTTGAAGCGGCCTCGCACGCTATGCCCTTGACAAATCCTACCCTTGACTTGTTGTGAACAGCGATAGGTACCAAATTGAACGCTTTGGTAGAAATATTACGATTTTAGTAATTTTTATTTGTACGTAAATCCATTTTTATTTGTACGTAAATCCATTCAGTCGTGTCTGCTTAACGCTATATTAAGTCGATTTTGAATAATGTAGTGTTACTTCGGTGTACTTTAAGAGGTGTTAGCATGTCGTTAAACGGTTAAACGGTTAGTAGTTAACGGCTGTAAGCGGTAGTAAATAAAACAATGTTTTTTTTTCACAGGAGTAAAGATCGTTTACTACCGCGTTAACCGCTTACGTTTAACAAACGATAGTAAAAACAATGTTTTTTTTTCACTTACTAGTGCACACGAGTAAATATTGTTTACTAATATTTTCAACCAGTAGCCGTTAACCGTTTAACGGTTTAACGACATGCTAACACCTCTCTACTAAAGTAGAAATGAGTAGGTATTTTTACAGACTTAAGGAGAAACTGTGAGCATATTACTATCGCTTAAAATAGTATAATTTTAAAATTAAAGGATTATAATATGACTTACCTTGTTTGTCCCTAAAATAAGGATTATAATTCTGTAACAAGAGCCTCAACAATATTAAAATAATACTGCTTTAAGCGATAGTAGTAAGCCCCCCGACTGTCTGCATACGTTACTAAAACTGAAAGAGCTGTAACCATAGCTCTTCTAGAAGAAGGCATTTTGCGCTAGATGTTCGTTAGAGGCTTCTCGGGAAATTTATTTTGGCCATGCAAAAATCAAGAACAAATAAATACTTACACTGTCGCTTTTCTATAATGCTAGATAAAACTTAATTTATTAATACTAACAGCCTTTTAAAAGGGCACTTTCTGTACATAATACTGAACAACTTATGTTATATGATTTTTAAACATGCTCGTTTTAATTTATTTATATATAAGAAGATAAGAAAATATTTCGAAAATATCCCTAAATTGTTGCGAATGAGGTTGCCAATAAATATCATATATTATATACCATGGAACAGTGGCGTGCAGTTCATAGAGGCAAAAAAGCACGGCTTACCCAAGTGGAAATACGTCAGTGCTCATTTTTTATCAAGCTAGTAAATATGTATTCTAACAAACCAATGCCTACCCTAGCTTCAAACCCTGTGCACGCCACTGACATTTTTTTATCCAAATATTCCATGGCATGAAATATCAAAAACATAAAAAAAATCAGTATAAATAAGTGGATTAACGTAGAAGATTTTTATAAGGTAAGAATTTCCCAAGATGCTCTTTTTTAAAAAACTTAAGTGCGATCTCTAATTATTTGTAAAACGCTGCAGGGAAGCTAGCAGCTACCGTCCTCAATTACGAAACACTTATCTCGTTTGATAAATTAAATTTCCCACTTAAAGAAGCAACAAATGGAATTAACGTAACAGTTGGAGCTATTATGTAAATGAAACTAAATTAGGTAAATTCAAGGCTGTGTCTAAGCAGGAAGGTTAACCGAGAATAAGTTTACTTTCGTGATAGCGGTAATACACTGATTAAGATTATAATCGTACAAAATAAATTAGTTTCGACTGCCTCGTTGGTCTTGTGGCTATAGCGTGTTCAACTGCGGCCGACGAGGTCCCAGGTTTGAGTCCCGGACTGGTTATTTGAAAACTATAAACGGGAATGGTTTTGATATAATATTTTCAGTACGTACCTATTAGTCTTAGATCCGGATATACAATGACCTTCACTGATCTGTTTACCAGATGAAACCTACTGTTTATTTTTATTTAATAATACATAAATAGGTTGCCTATAAAAATCCAGCCCAGGCTATTTTTAAAATATATTTTTTTTTTGACATCTTTATTGTAGCCAATGCAATACCATCGCGTTTGATAAACAATTACCTCTATTTTGATCCATAGGTAACTACATGGATCTGTTAACCGCTTGAGTTATATATAAAAAAATAATAAATACCAATAACTCATAGGCGACTTTTTATCCCAGAAAATACTTGCCGCTACACTACCGCACCGCTACACTTTAACACAGAAGTTGTTCCATGTTAATAGTGAAACTCAATACGTTGCAGCTTTAGGTCTCTGGGTAAATTTTTGAGCATTCTCATATTTCTTACCAAATGTAAAAAGAAAGGCTATTATATTATATTATATGTATGTAGTATTATGTATTATATTTATGTATTACCTACTTATTTTATTTGCAACTAGCTGACCCGGCGAACTTCGTACCGCCTTAGTATGCAAAATTAAATGTATATTTTTCAATATTTCTGAGAGATTTTCTTAATATTTTTTTCCGTAAGAACCTTCTCCTAATAATAACAAATACAACAAAAAAAGAATTAGTGAAATCGGTCCAGCCATTCACGCGTGATGCCGTGACCAAGGAAAACGGGTTTCATTTTTATATATATATATAGATAGATAGATATAGATAGATAGATAGATAGATAGATAGATAGATAGATAGATATAAAATTTCCGACAAAATCTACTACCACTGATAATCAGGTAACATTGGATATTAGATATTCTTTTTTTTAAATTAATTTAAAAAAAATACAATAGAACTTGAAGCTAGCTACCCTAACCTAATTGCTATGTCAATCATGCCCGCGTGGAATGTGGGCAAGAATGCTGGCTGCATTTCCGCGTTGAACTGTCAAGCTGATCCTTTGCGTAAATAATGAGCCCTCCCTTGTCACCAGATGAGATAAAATTATTCTAACTTTAGTTAAAAAAGCGCCTTTCAAGCGCACCCGATGGTAATTAAAAATAACACAATTTATTATTATCTGTGCTTTATACAAGTAGCTGTGCCGAATGTGCATTAGAAAGACTTTATGGACCCTATGCTTTCACAGTATGTATATAAAACTCGTTTATAGTGCAGGTAGCAGGTACCTAGCAAAATATATTTTAGGTAGCAGATAGCTCGTGACTTTGTAAGCGTAACAAATGATCGTGAAAAACTTTAGTCCACCACGAGCGCAGTTCACCGGAAAAGTAATTTCTGCAGCCCTAGCACAATCAATGTGACATAGACGCAAGCTGCGATTTAGCGTTCCGGTACGATGCCGTGTCGAAATCGCTCAGTCGACGCCATAGCCGTAACAGGTTAGCCAGCTAACCTAGACTGCAAATCGCAGGGAATGTCAGAGACCAACGACCTCAATTTATATAGACGGGCCCTGTCAAACAAAGAATGTGGGCGTATTTTTAGCAACGCCATCAACACCATCTAGTCTGAAAAGCGGGAACTTGCTTGCAACATCTTGAATGAAAGCTTGAAAACGTATGACTCGGTCATAGATAATATAGGTCATAGCCGTAAGGTCAGTTAGTAAAAAAAAAAAATCATACAGTTTGCCGCGGAAATTAAATGATTGCGTAATGAATAAAAATATTAAATAGGAAAATTAAATAACGTTTTTTTGGAAATGTATAATTGTGAATTGAAACACTTACCTTAAAATTAAAACTATACAGTGCCAAACTAATTAAACTTTAGATGTTAACTTAATAATAACAAATTATCTGCACGACGAGCGATCGTGACAGCGCTACGACGGGAACAAAGACAGGTGCGGAACGTGTTCAGCAACTCGGACGCCCGGCGTTTTTCTATGAAAGGGCCCATCTAGTGCCTACATATATATCGATGTCAGAGACACATAAAAATATTTAATTGGTTTATTGTCTGTGACAGCCAGTTTGTTCTGTGATTTTAATTGTCAGCTGTCACTGACTAACTTTTTCTCTTTTATCAACCTGTCAAAATTATTAAACTAATTCAGTAATAATTGTTTAATTTAAACATTAATAACCCTAACTTCAACAGGGAAGGGCTAACGCTACCGCGGAAAAAAGGCTTAAGCTACCGCTTCGAAATTTAGCGTCCTAATCCTTGTCTACAGCCGTTACATTGTAAACCACCACTCACTAAAAAACCACGCTGCTTTGTGTTCCTACCACTAGGTTTCAGAGTTTTTAGGCTATACTACACTAGATAGGACAGGTCAGAACAAGCAGCTCCTTACACTTTTTATCCGCCAGGCATTTTTTTGTCCGTAGGTGTTTTCCCAATACGGTGTCTAGGAACCGCTTTCAATGCACAGTTCTGCGTGGAATTTTCATCGACAAAGCCTTACAAAACCACGAGAGTGGCCCACTGTCCCAATAATATGTCCCACTGATTGTGCTAAGACGACTGTGGTTTTAATCATCTCTTGTAGTGTTTGGTCTGATATAAAAATCCTGAAGCGCTTTCCACGTTGAAATGGACCGCTTTTATATTTCTCTCTAAAACATCACAACCTTTTTATTTGCTGAGCACGAGTATATTACGTGAAAGATAAAAGCGCTTTACGCTTTTTGTTTTAGAAAAAGTTTTACGACCGCCACTTATTTTACTTACAAGTTACAACTTTAAAATTCATTTGACGTTTTCGTATTAGGTTTTTGTAAAAAAGGTGTGAAAAATAAATGAAGAAATATATAACAATGTTCGAACTGTTACTGACTTTTCGAAGGCAGCTTTTTCGGTAGGCAGCGGGGCAGAAGCGTTCGCTACTGAAACAACCGAATCGTATGAAAATCGGTTCAGTAGTTTTTGAGTTTATCGCGTTTAGACAGACAGTGATAGTGACAGTGATAGTGATCTGTACGTTCTATGAAAGCATAGATCATAAGCATATAGTATATTTCTTATGAAAGAGCAAAAAAGAATCGACACCGAAAACATTTTAAACAAAATGTATGGCACGAGCATATTGCAACTGCGTATCCGCTTCCGCCCCGTGTGAGTGGAAACAAAGTCATCTTTTGTCTCCATAATATTCACAAACACCATCAATCCATCATCCATCCATCCTGTATGCATCCACTGCTGGACATGGGCCTTATCGAGAGCGCGCCACCAAACACGGCCCTCCGCCTGCCCACTGCCACTTCAGCAAGCTAACCCTCAGAGCTATGTCGGTCACTTTAGTTCTTCTCTGAATTTCCTCATTTTGGATTTTATCCCTAAGAGAAATTCCCAATATAGCCCGCTCCATAGCACGCTGAGCGACTTTTAATTTGTGGACGCGGCCCACCATCAGTGTCCATGTTTCCGCCCCATACGTCATTACCGGCAGGACACACTCATTGAAGACCTTTGTCTTTAGGCTTTGCGGTATCGACGAATCGAAGACTTGACGTAGCTTTGAAAATACTGTCCAGCCCAACTGGATTCTTCTGTCAGCCTCCTTGTCGAAGTTGTTCCTACCATGTTGTACATATACAAACATCATGCTGTCATGAAATGAAAAGTCGTTCCCAAACAAATCGCTCCAGTGTCCCGGACGCCAGACTTCTACCCTTCTCAGTTTAATAGTCTGGTAATCTTGAACATAATAAATCTTGTACCTTTCTGCTTTAACGATGACAAATTACAAAGTAACGGAACTGAAGAGAACTTTTTAGCATGAATATGAAAATAAGTTTATTAGTACGTTAGGATTAAGGTTCAATTTTGTTTGACATTCGAGTAATTAACAGATTTAAGTTAACTTAAGACTTGCCAATTGCACCAACTTCGAGTAATGTTTAACCTAGGAGTAAATTTGAAATTTTATTTTTTTGCCTGAATTCGTATACAGCATCATTCAAACACCAAAAAAATTTTTCTAGGCTAAACGTTAACTCTAACCAAACCAGAATAGAACCATGAGGGGAAGTTCAGAGGGTGTAAAAACAGTCTAGAAACTATACACTCCGTAAAGAAAACATTAAATGGTTTTCTTTTGAACTAAATAGATAGGGAGAATCCATCTAAACCGAAAGCCACTATACCAATCTATCGTATAACCATTATTACAAACTTCAATGCTATCGACTGGAGCCGTGAAATTGCTTTAAGGAAGGGCCGAAAAGAAATCTGTTAATTTCATTAAACGTCGACATAATTTAAACCGTAAACTTACTATTACAGAGTTTAATATGGGATACGTCAGCGTATAATTCGTCATCGTTAGACCGGAAAGGGACAAGATTTATTATGTTAAAGATTACCCGACTACGGGGAGGGTATGCGTTGGGTGTCTTAAGGGAGTCAAGTGATTTGTTGGATACTATATTATGTGAATGTACGTCTGATTTGATTCTGATCGGCGGCCTAGCCGTACGCACCGTACCTGTATCTCAAAAATTTCACTCAAAGTATCATGCAAGCGATTTTCAACAGTTTCGTGTTTTGGGAGCGGCGCCTTAAAACATGGTTACCACGCTGGAGACAGCACATAATATCTGATATCTCTTGACCTGCCATGATTTTTCTTCTCAAATCATACTAATATTATAATGCGAAAGTGTGTTTGTTTGTTGGTTTGTCTTTCAATCACGCTGCAACGGATAGTTGAGGACTTTGAAAGTGATGCAGGCTTTTGATCCCGGAAAATTAAATAGTAACCGTGGGAATAAAAAAAATTGCAAGACTGCCGATAGAAGTGAAAACGATTTTTTTTCACGGTTGCACAGCACTTATTAATATAAAAATTAAAACTGAGGCACTAAAGTTTAATTACGAATGTACTATATTATTATTATACTTACACAGACCTTTTGTCTTAAGAAGAATGGTGTTGATCACGCGTATTCACATTTTTACCCCCTGCCAAAAAGTGCTCAACGCACTTAGGAAGTTTTCACTTCAAAAACTTAAACCACGCGGACATTAGCTAGTGAAGCAATATTTGTGTGTGTCGCTGTGTGTGTGTTTTAGGGTGCGCTCAAAGTGTGCGGCTTGCTTATAATGTGCGTTCAGCCTTAAAGACTTTACGTTCCATTTTGTTCAGAGTTAGGTGGATTTTAGTTGGTCCGTGTCATTTTTACGGTTCACTGGCGCGCATTAATTCGAGTATAGAAGGGGTTTGATGAAATATTGTAAACGTTGAAAACTGTATAACTACTATGTGTGACATATCGCACGGTCGTCGGCCTTTGGAGATAGTATTGACACGTGCAAACAACGACCTCTCATGTGTAGGTACAGGTGAGTGCGTTGGAGGTTTAATATGCCTATGTCCAACAGACTGAGAATGATTAACAATTGGTTTCGTTGGCACTCGATGGGTACCTTTTTTTTCTATCTCGCTCAGCGTCGTATTAATGATTACTGAGGGTCGTGACCCTTTTCCATTAATCACATAATGTTAGGAGTTTTCTTGGGATAATAATACTTTTGTTTTGTTTTGTAATGATTATTATCCGATGTTAGTGATAATAACTGGGACCGACGGCTTAACGTGCTCTCCGAGGCACGGAGGAAACGAAAAGGCCAAAATTGAACGCCTAAATTCGGTCACCCAGCCAGTTAAGACTTGGATCAACGTTGCTTAACAATCGCAATCGTCTGATATGCGTTGTTACAGCTAGGCCAATCGTCCCTCCTTTTTTATTATAGAACAAGTCTTTTTTAAATTATTTCCTTGGAAATTGAGCCCCGATCCCCGTGTATAAGGCCGAAACTATCACATCTACAAAAGTACACACGTATAAAAAACCCTTGAACATTGCTGTCGCATAAGCCTACATACCCAGACGACCTCCCTGGCGCAGTGATGAGCGCTTAACGTGGGAGGTCCCGGGTTCGATTCTCGGCAGGGTCAATTTGGGAATTTATAATTTTTGAATTTTCTCTGGTCTGGTCTGGTGAGAGGCTTCGACCGTGGCTAGTTACCACCCTACCGGTTAAGACGTACTGACAAGCGATTTAGTGTTCCTAGCCTTGTTGAAACCGATTATAGGTATGGGTTTATTATAACTTCCATACCTCTAACAGGTTAGCCCGCTACCATGTTAGACTGCATCATCACTTACCAGTACCACCAAGTGAGATCGCAGTCAAAAGCTAGCTTGTAGTGGAATAAAAAAAGTAAATCAAAACATCGTGCGTAAAAATAACCATTAATTTATCCTCTGTCAACAGCAAACAAGAAACTTTGATAAGAAAATCAATCTTCCTCGATCTCCTCCGGGAAATAAAAAATTGTATTATATTAACAATTGTATTGCCCAAAGAAACAGTAAATAACAAAACGTTTAAATGAAAAGAAAATCCATACATCAATACCGTCAGTAACCGCATTATACAATAACGCAATAACCACGAAGTAGATAAATGAAATACAATAAATCCTGTAAAACAACTACGTAAAGAAACAAACATTAAAACCCCTTTTGTCTAGCAGGAAAACAAGTAGCTTTTGTTACGAAAAGCAATCTTCCCCGATCTCCTCCGGGTGATAAACAATTGTGTTATCGAGTGTTACATCAAATCGCCTCGAGGGACAGTAAACGGTGTGAACGATTATACTTTTCACAGTCAATAGTGACTGCCCGCAGGTTTATTCGATTGGAATTTGATTTATTTACCTGCGTAGCTGCTCTGATGAATTTGAAATTCGAATGTGTATTTTATTAATAAACTAGCTGATGCCCGCGACTTCGTCCGCGAGGATTGAGGTTTTTTGGTTCCCGCGGGTATTCTTTAATTTTCTGGGAGAAAAAGTAGCCTATGTGCAATTCCACACTATAGTCTATCTCTGTGCCAAATTTCATCCAGATCCGTTCAGCCGTTCTGGCGTGATAAAGTAACACATGGCACAGGGATAGGTTGTATCCCGAGGAAGGACATAGCCTACTTTTTATCCCGGGAAATAAAGGAGTTCCTGCGGGAATTAAAAAAACTTAATCCACGCGGACGAAGTCGCGCACATCATCTAGTCTATACTTCTATATTTATACTAATACTAGATGATTCCCGCGACTTCGTCCGCGTGGGTTAAGATTTTTGATTCCCGCGGGAACTCTTTAATTTTCCGGGATAAAAAGTAGCCTATGTCCTTCCCCGGGAAACCATCTACCCCTGTACCAAATTTTATCAAAATCGGGCGAAGAGACAGTTTTTTTTTATTCCCGCGGGAAATCTTTATTTTTCCGGGATAAAAAGTAGCCTATGTCCTTCCCCGGGATACCATCTACCCCTGTACCAAATTTCATCAAAATCGGTTCAACAGGTGGGCCGTGAAAGCGTAGCAGACAGACAGACAGACAGACAGACAGACACACTTTCGCATTTATAATATTAGTATGAATAAAAAAAGTAAATCAAAACATCGTGCGTAAAAATAACCATTAATTTATCCTCTGTCAACAGCAAACAAGAAACTTTGATAAGAAAATCAATCTTCCTCGATCTCCTCCGGGAAATAAAAAATTGTATTATATTAACAATTGTATTGCCCAAAGAAACAGTAAATAACAAAACGTTTAAATGAAAAGAAAATCCATACATCAATACCGTCAGTAACCGCATTATACAATAACGCAATAACCACGAAGTAGATAAATGAAATACAATAAATCCTGTAAAACAACTACGTAAAGAAACAAACATTAAAACCCCTTTTGTCTAGCAGGAAAACAAGTAGCTTTTGTTACGAAAAGCAATCTTCCCCGATCTCCTCCGGGTGATAAACAATTGTGTTATCGAGTGTTACATCAAATCGCCTCGAGGGACAGTAAACGGTGTGAACGATTATACTTTTCACAGTCAATAGTGACTGCCCGCAGGTTTATTCGATTGGAATTTGATTTATTTACCTGCGTAGCTGCTCTGATGAATTTGAAATTCGAATGTGTATTTTATTAATAAACTAGCTGATGCCCGCGACTTCGTCCGCGAGGATTGAGGTTTTTTGGTTCCCGCGGGTATTCTTTAATTTTCTGGGAGAAAAAGTAGCCTATGTGCAATTCCACACTATAGTCTATCTCTGTGCCAAATTTCATCCAGATCCGTTCAGCCGTTCTGGCGTGATAAAGTAACACATGGCACAGGGATAGGTTGTATCCCGAGGAAGGACATAGCCTACTTTTTATCCCGGGAAATAAAGGAGTTCCTGCGGGAATTAAAAAAACTTAATCCACGCGGACGAAGTCGCGCACATCATCTAGTCTATACTTCTATATTTATACTAATACTAGATGATTCCCGCGACTTCGTCCGCGTGGGTTAAGATTTTTGATTCCCGCGGGAACTCTTTAATTTTCCGGGATAAAAAGTAGCCTATGTCCTTCCCCGGGAAACCATCTACCCCTGTACCAAATTTTATCAAAATCGGGCGAAGAGACAGTTTTTTTTTATTCCCGCGGGAAATCTTTATTTTTCCGGGATAAAAAGTAGCCTATGTCCTTCCCCGGGATACCATCTACCCCTGTACCAAATTTCATCAAAATCGGTTCAACAGGTGGGCCGTGAAAGCGTAGCAGACAGACAGACAGACAGACAGACAGACAGACAGACACACTTTCGCATTTATAATATTAGTATGGATGTTTGCAATTTAAAGGGACATTGGGTATATTGTTCGTTTCGTATAATATTTCCTTGTACTTATCAGTATCTTTTGTATCTATTCATTTGTAGCCATTGCTTCGCTCGACCATATTTGTTACGTTCCCTCAAATATGGTCGAGCGAAGCAATGGCTGGATCATGCGTCATGCTCGTGAACGGGTGCCACCGGCGGGAATGGGGCTACTTTCTGTCTGCCCGTCTTTGACATGAATTGAATAAACAAATTTAAGAAATCCATTAAAAGTATGCTCCTGAAAAAAACTTATTATACTGTTGAAGATTATGGAAATGATAGAGGAGCATGGATTTGATCGCTCCAGCAATGCTAGGGACAGCGGTTACTTATGTACACATTGATATAGTAATTGTAAATGAATTATTTAAAAAAGAGCAACCACCGAGTTTCTTGCTGGTTCTTCTCGGTAGGAATGGCATTCCGAACCAGTGGTAGATTCACTTGACGATTCAAAAGTACTTGTAAAAGTTTATTTGAATAAAAAAGATTTGATTTGATTTGATTTGATTCATATTTTTTCATTCAATGAGAAATTCATTTCGGAATAAACGTTGTATAACTTATTTGTGGAAATACTGTAGGTATGCCTAATATAGAACTAATTATTCTACATTATTAGCTTACCCTACCGTATTATTATCTTAAGACTAGCTGATGCCCGCGACTTCGTCCGCGTGGATTGAGTTTTTTTGGTTCCCGCGGGAACTCTTTAATTTTCCGGGATAAAAAGTAGCCGTTGTGTTATTCCAAACTATAATCTATCCCTGTGCCAAATTTCATCCAGATCCTTTCAGCCGTTCTGGCGTGAAAGAGTAACAAACATCCATACATCCATACTCACAAACTTTCGCGTTTTTAGTAAGAAGATAGTAAGAAGTAAGAAGTAAGATAAATTTAATTTCACTCGCTTCACCGTTCGAAGTTTAAACGGTGAAGAAACATTGTGAGGAGACCTGCATGCCCGAGAGTTCGCCATAATCTAAATACGAATGTGCCTTACAAAACGTTTGCGTAATTTATTTAATTGTTGACCGACAGATTCGGCAGAGTCAGTGACTGAACGACCAATGATGACGTCCAATTTGTGTGTATTTGGTTTTATTGGCAGTAAACGTGTAACCACGTAAGGCGAAGGCTAGACGTTCAGTATATTCTGAAGTCCATCAGAATAATAAATACTGAAACATCACATTCCTTTGACACTAGACATCTATCAATACACTAGCACTACACGTCTGATCGTCTAGCCTGCGCTTAACCATAACGTAACTTTAACGGTCTTTCATGCAACTGGACATTAAAGATAAAAGCCATTCTTTATTCGTTATCCGTATAAAAGTACAAATGTATCACATATAGCCTCAGGGGACACTACGTGACGTGGCACACTATTACACAACTCCGGTTGTTAGCTCTAGGGATTTGGTCATAGCGTAGGTAGATAAATTGGATATAATATTTATTTGTTTTAAAAATTTGTTCACCCCCCAGCCAAGTTACTCTACATTTCGTGTCTATTCTCTTTCTATATTAGTTAACCGAATCGAAAGAAATAATAAGTGAATAGTCGATGGTTAGCGTTTTCAATCGCTTTCGCTAAAGCGTTAACGATTATTGAAAGAGAATAGACACGAAACGTATGTACCTACCTTGGCTAGGCGGCCTGAAATACTCCATGTATTTTACCTCAAGTCTTGCCGTCTCAGTCGTTGAGTACGAATCTCCATTCTAAATGAGAAGGGCTCAGTCACGATGGTCCACGCATGCACCAAATACCAAAAACCATTGATGTAGAATTTTAAAGACGAAATGCGTGAAGCGAATGCGTGAATATGGACCCCGGACGTGTCAGGCACTAGTCGAGTATATTCCATGAGTTCAACTGTTAGTTCAATTAACTGTAACCTCTAAATCAACAAAAGCCACCGAAAAACCAAAATCATAATTCATAGGAGTGACAAATATGAAGAAAATAAAAAACACGACGCATGTTGAATTAAAAAAAAAAATATAGCCAGTGCTACTCGGGAGACGATACCCCAGACTTCCAAATCTGTTCAGGCATTTTAGAAGTCATGGTGAAATAAATGTGTGAGCAATTCACACACGGCAGAAACTTCAGAAAAGTAGCGAGATAGTGAGATAAATGTAACTTAACTTGTATTCTATATCATTCTCTCGCAGGCTAAATCTTATTATGAATATGTTTAACTCTTTTTGGTGTCGCTTTTTCGTTTCATCGAATTTTCAAATCACAACGATTCTAAAGAAGTTTCACTTCAAAAACTCACATACATACATACTTACGTACATTAAAAAAACACTGCCCTCCTTTTTTGGGCAGTCCTGTTACAATTAAAACATTCAAAGTTCTCCCAAAATTTTAAAGAACAATAACATAGACGAAACGAAATTTCTACGTATATTTATTCTATGAATATAAATTATGAAACTATTTTGCTATTATAGCTCAGATTCATTCTAGCGTCTGTGTCTGTGGAGATTAAAAATGCAGTCAGTTCTAACCGAGTTTTCATTTTCATAATAACGTTTCGCGTTTTATTTTGTCTTGCTTAAGCTTGCAGTTTGCAGATTAATCTATACTAGTACAACCGCGTAAGTACAACCTTACAGTGGATCAACGCCCATACAAATTGAAGACTACAGTATCACCTACTACACCTACCTACACCTGCGCAGATGTATGCACTGCCTATGCTACTAATTTTGTGCTGAAAATTCTGCCAGATTAAAGATACCTACTACCCTATCACTATCCGGTATACCCTATCCCTACCCTAGCTTACCCTGTTTTGCCCCTGTCACCGCGCAGCGTTACTATTTCTAGACGGTCTTTGATGAACGGACGTTGACCTTCCCATCGGGTTATGTGAGTAAAATAACAGAGAGTGCACCTGTGTATGTATCTTTGCACTATGATATCTCCGGTGCAAATGGTTAATCTCTCAGGAGATAGGCCACCGTGGCCGAAGTTCGGTCGGGAGAACGTTCGTCGGATGTCTGGCATACACATGTCCAAATTTTTAATACAAAATGTTGTCTCTCTAACTCAAATAGCTAAGTATGCAGTTCCCTACCGTGTGCCGTATAACTGTACTCGGTACCAGCACGGTACGGTATAGAACTGATACCGTAACTTTAGCCGAGTCTGTCATTTATATGAGCGCCCATCCACTGTATGAATTTTAACTTACTGTTACATCTCTATCAACTAAAGGTATATTATATTGCTGACCATTTGCCTATGTATAATTTTGTCCCACTATTAGATCAATAATGGCAATCTAAGCCTATAAAAGCAGATAATTCATACTAAATCTCCAGTCGATCTGTTAATTAGCCTAATTGCTGCCCACCTATGGACCTGGTTTCTGCCTGCCGAACTGGATCAGCAATGAAGCAATAAAGTCCTGAACAAAATATCGCCGAAAGACCTTTGGTGGTCCTCGCGAGTCGCGATAAGTGATTTAAGTTGACAATCTCATTAATTTGTGAGGACAGTAAAATTATCTTAACTCAATAAGCAATAGTTCAAAAGTCCTCGTGTCGTGTTTCTTTTATGGCCACTGAGTACTTGAGACTAACATTACGCCGTGAAAAACTGTACCTGGTCATTAGTGTGGTATTCCTTACAAACGTAAAATTACTAGTTACGCTTAGCGAGCAGTTGATGTGACCTTTAATTAAATCCGCCGATTGTTCGATGAATGGTCTTCCTAATGCAATAATTTTGCTTATCGCGTAACAATTAGACACGGTTTTTGGTAAAGGTCAGAAGTATACATAAAGGTTACTGTACAATATCGTATTTTCGGGAGTCAAATCACATCCATACTTATTCTAAACTAATATTTTAAATGCGAAAGTTTGGATGGAGGGATGTATGTTCCCTTCCCTTCCCGTACTCTCAATTCTCACAGCCTGATTGGACTTACGGCTTGACGTGCTCATCGAGGCACGGGGGTGAAACACTTACTCCGGGCTAGTACTAATAATTTCTTGTTAGAAACTTATTTTATACTAATATTATAAATTCAAAAGTTTGGATGGATGTATGGATGGATGTTTGTTACTCTATCACGCCAGAACGGCTGAACGGATCTGGATGAAATTTCGCACATAGGTAGATTATCCACATGGACATCAGCTAGTAACTTTTAATCACCTGACCCAGGAATCGAACCTAAGTAACCTCGCTCGCAGTCGAAGACAAACGAGGCAGTTAAGATACTTACCTACATACACCCTAGAACATTACCCACTTTCTTATGCAGTCGAATAGAAATTAATGAACTCCCAAAAAATGTATAGCCTAATCATTCATCAGAATTTATGCCAATTAGTAAAGTGGACCGTAAAACGAAGATTTCCACCAATTTGCCTATCAAATCAAATATTCTGCCTCGAGTTTTCCTTTCGATTAGCAATTTCTCCGGGCGATTGGATTGTAAACTTTGGTCCGTTGCTAGTGCTACAGATGTTTCGAATGTTTGTTCTCAAGTCAACACTGCTGGACCTATTCAAATACTTTTCTGTTCCAGCAATTCAAATATTTGCATCTATTGTACGATTTTTTTTCGATATTCGTAGTGCAAAAAGAAAAAATGATCGTTTCTGAATATCTATACTTAATATTATACTCGTAAATGCAAAAGTTTGGATGTATGGATGGATGGATGGATGTTTGTTACTCAATCACGCCTCAACGGCTGAACGGATCTGAATGAAATTTGGCACAGAGATAGATTATAGTCTGGAATAGCATATAGGCTACTTTTTATCCTGGAAAATTAAGGAGTTCCCGCGGGAACCAAAAAACCTTAATCCACGCGGACGGAGTCGCGGGCATCAGCTAGTATGTGAATAGAGTAAACTTACATACAACTTACATAAAGATTACATAAAACGTATTGGAGAAAACCAACAGCTTATTGTAGTAATAGTAATAGCATAAGTAGTCTTAAAATTAGTAAACTCATAGCTAATAACAGGTGTTCGCAAACAAAATAGTCCTATTAAAATATATATAAAAATATATTGTTTCTATTTTTTTTACTTTTTTCACCGTCAAGTCAAAAACTAGAGACTTAAAAATAAATAAAAATCTATTTTAAAATTTAGCAATGAAGCCCTTTTATATTATGATACTTTAACGTTCACTTATACACTTGGCGTGGTGAGCTCTCACGTCGATCAATCGTATTTGCAATGTAAAAACTCAAAGTAAGCGTACTGTTTGATAGTGTTGCGACTTGCGTCGCGTCGTATTGAATCGCGTCGTCGCGTTTGTCGCTCACGTAGGATTTCTGGTAAGTCCAAACCAAAATCCTTGTATCGTAGAATGAGCAATAAATAATTGATTACGTAATCACGTGCTCGATTTAGTTTGGCCCAAATATTTGATCGTCCATTCAAATACCGACTTTGTGTTTGCTTATTGGTAAACAGGATTACTGGAGGCCTATCATAGTTTGCACGTGGAACCAGTCTTATTAGACCAAACAATTTAGCAAATTAAGCAATTATGTTACCGCTAAAGTGCGTAAACCCATTAGAGTATTGCTAATCTCAACTCTGACTGACTGAGATCGATAAAATGCGGAAAAATAACTAGTTGTTGTTGTGATTCCGCAGCTAATCTCCAATTAGACTAGTCGGATCAGTGGGAACTTTTGTTTGATAATTCATCAGGATTCCATAGAAAAAAAATACAATAAAAATAAAAATCTTTAGTGACCAATAATTTTACTTTTTTGCAAATTGATATATTTCATGCAAAATGTGTCTGTCCGTCGAATACTTGCTAAGTATTTTTACTACAGAGTGTCCGTAGCGTCTTTTCGCCCAAGAGGTCTTCATAAAAAAACATCTATCATATCTATACTCTGAAAGTTTGGATGGATGTTTGTTACTCAATACACGAACTGAATGAAATTTGGCATAGAGACAGATTATAGTCTGGAATAAAAGGCTGCTTTTTATCGCGGAAAATTGAAAGAGTTCCCGCGGGAGTCAAAAAACCTCAATCCACGTGGACGAAGTCGCGGGCAACAGCTAGTTGATCATACAATGAATCAATGTTCTCTTATCTACTCGTAATTATCTGGACACGTTAAGATTGACCGCAAACTTTCTATACCTAAAAACAGATTTTCGCTTTATAAACTGTCTCAAGAAACTAGAGTTCTCAAGTTGCCACATCTAAATTTACGAGTTTAATTTAGGGTTAAATGACAGCATTTCAAGATAAGATATTTATTGGTTTGAGCAAATAAACTTGAGGGCTATAAATAAATGAAATAGTTTTGGTAGGTACTTGTAACAAGGCGGGCTTTGTTAGCAATAGTTATCCACTTAGCAAGAAACGCAGGTTTCTAACCAAAAACAACAAAAAGTAAAAGCCCTTTTTTGCCAGTAACCAGTTTTTTCCCGCCTCCCGTATTGATATGGGTTATAATTTTTTGACATCCTTCAAGAACTCTTTAGGTCTAGCTCCATTAGAGTTGCACGGAGCGGCGCGGCAAGTAGCGGCAAATTTTTATTTTATTTTTATCCACTACAAGCTAGCCCTCGACTGCGATCTCACCTGATGGTAAGTGATGATGCAGTCTAAGATGTTAGCGGGCTAACCTGTTAGGGGCATGGTAGTTATGTTAAACCCATACCCCTTAGGCTTCTACACGGCATCGTACCGGAACGCTAAATCGCTTAGCGGCACGTCTTTGCCAGTAGGGTGGTAACTAGCCACGGCCGAAGCCTCCCACCAGGCCAGACCAGGGAAAATTCAGAAATTATAAATTCCCAAATTGACCCTGCCGGGGATCGAACCCAGGACCTCCGCACGTCAAAGCAACAGCGCTACACGCTGCGCCACGGAGGTCGTCAAATAATAAAAAAAAAATTATTTGCCTGAGCCTGTATGGGGCCGCTTCGCGCAGTACATCTGCTTGCCGCGTCGCTTAAGTGGGCCCAGGCCCATACAAACTCATACATTGTAGTGTGCATCTGTTGTGGGGCTTTAGGGTTTGCTCGGGATTAATCTTAGTCTAAATTAATTAACCTACAAGCGAGTTACTATGTTAAAGTTTTGTGTCTTTCATTACAGAAACCAGTAGAACAGTTGAGGCTTCAACGAGAGAAAAACAAACAAACTCATAGTTTCGTTTAGAGAGTAGAGAAACTTACATAGAAATGGTGCTTATTCCTCTACAAATTAGCTCTTGACTGCAATCTCACTTGGTGCAAGGTGGTAAGAGATGATGCAGTCTTAAGATGGTAGTGGGCTATGATCTGTTAGGTATTTATGACAGTTATATTAAACCCATATATCATAATCAGTTTATAGCATCGTACCGGAACGTATCGCTTGGCGGGATGTCTTTGCCGGTAGGGTGGAAACTAGCCACGGCCGAAGCCTCCCACCAGGCCAGACCAGGGAAAATTCAGAAATTTTAATTTCCCAAATTGACCCTGCCGGCGATCGAACCCAGGACCTCCGCACGTTAAGGGAACAGCGCTACACACTGCGCCACGGTGGTCGTCGGTGGTGGTCGTCGTGGTGGTATAAATTCAGCCAATCAAAACCCTGTCGGTATTTATAGCTAGTCTCATTCTGAATCACTCAACTGGTAATCAAACCTGGGATTTTCATTTCGTATGCACACAGCAACAGAGGTCATAAAAAAGTTGCGAGAGAAAATTAAACACTTCAAATACTCAGTACTTTTTTTAACTACCAAGCCAAATCAGTTTAGTTATAATAGCAAAGTCAACAAAGTTAAGCGCTGTGTATGCATAATGAATACCGCGTTTATATGACGAGAGATGTGCTTTAACTTATCGCGTATATGGTTGAATTACTTAGATAGAAAGATAGATAAATAAACTCCTTATTGCACACACTTAAAACCAAAACATTATATAAATAAAAAAGAAAGGTGCAAAGGCGGTCTTAATGCTAAAGCAATCTCTTCCAGACAACCTTTGGGGAGAGGAGATTATCAAACAAACTTAGTTGCTACTTGCTAGGAAATATAATCAATACAAATATCCATACAAGTAGTATAAATGGGAAAGTGTGTCTGTCTCTCTGGTAAGCTTTCACGGCCCATCTGTTTAATCGATTTTTATGGAATTTGGTATGGGGATAGTTTGTATCCCGGGGAAGGACATAGGACATAGGATCTACTTTTTATCCCGGAAAAACGCGGACGAAGTTTTTACTAATTTTTTTTAAAATCTTCTGCAAATTACCCTTTGCCTGCGATCTCACCTTAGCAGTTAGCGGTCTGTGATCAGGGGCCATACGAACATCAAAAGCCGTATTATTTTAATATTGTTGACGTTCGTATTTTAGAATTATAATCCTTATTCAGACGTCAAGATCTAAAGCTGTCATATTGAAATAATTCTGCTTTTAGCGATGTTAGTAACCCCCCTGATAAGTGGGCTAACCTGTTAGGGGTGATAATCGCTGTCCACACAGCATCTTACCGGAACGCTATGCTAAGCGGCACGTCTTTGCAGGCAGGGTGGTAACTAGCTACAGCCGAAGCTTCTCACTAGACTAGACCAGATTTAGAAATTATGTAATCCCAAATATTTTTTTTTAAATAAAAAGTTTTTCAGGAACCCTATAGCAGTGTACGCTACATTACAATATCTAAGGGCCTTTTCGTGAATAACTATTGTTTCAATGGAATAATCGCAATCTGATTTGAATCTCTTCCGCTCTTGGCCAAAATCTATAGTCCGGAGCTTATGACTGTAAAATATCCAGATATTTAATATTTATACATCTTGATTTTAGACAGATCTATTCAGTATTTTGATATACCTCGCTCGGTCGGCCTCGGTCGCCATTTTGTATTTAAAGGGCCGCTATTCTTAAAAATAAAAAACCTAGCCAATCAAAATGTAATAATTTTACCTATGAAAAATGCTGTAGGTATACCGGAAATCGCTGGAATGCATACTGCGTTCATATCAAATCAATAAATCCAAATCTTATTTATTTGCTGTCTGAAAATTAAAACATGTAAGTGCTTTGGCAAGTTTTTTTTTTACAAGATTTGACGAAATCTAATACCTAAAACAACTTGTTGGTTGACGTAAATATATAGTTTAGGACTATTTTGTGCTAGGTAAGGCTATTAGCTGTTTTGTGGTTAGCAACTACCGCAGCAGAAATCAGTAGTGCATTGTCTTAGAAGGAAGCTCTCACCGCATTTAGTTACTGCAAAACATAATTAACTCTGTTGTGACAATTTGAAGCCCGAATTTACTGCCAAGTGGCTTAACGTTCCGTACATTCGGCTGAATATTTCCTAAATCATTCTCTTTAGATAAGCCAATTAGTAATTAAGGGTATTCACAATAATTTTGCCGTCTTCACAATTACACGCCTTATTTAGCAATATATAATGAGAAAGTTTGATAGCTTCCTTGGCGTAGTGGTAGGCGGCCAGTCTTACAGGGAGGCCCTGGTTTCGATCCTCGTCATGGTCAATTTGAGAACGAATAATATATTTCAGCTTTTCACTTTGTCCTATACCGGTGCAACTCTTCGGCCGTGGCAACTTAGGGTTCCGGTACGATGACGTGTAGAAACCGATTAGTGGTAAAGGTTTAATATAAATGCCATCCCCTACCAGGTTAGCCCGGTTCTATATAAGACTGCATACATTCTCCATCACACGATGAAAGATTCATAAACAACAGCTGTCAAACTCATAACAAAATTCCATAGATGGATAAATGCAATAGACTACCCCAGGTGTGTTCATAAAGCAGGCTCTCCTTTAAACAGAAGCATGTTAAGGCTTTCAGCGTCAATTTAGTGAAACTAATCACCTTTGTGGAGAGCTTACACGTTCTGGTAAAAGCATATTTCACTTGCTACTCCATATACGTCTTGTTAACCTGCGCCGTAAATTTATAGAATACTAGGTGATCGCGACTTTGTCCGCGTGGACTAAGTTTTTTAGATTTCCGCGAGAACTCTTTAATTTTCCGGGATAAAAAGTACTCTATGTCCTTCCCCTTATACAAACCAATCACTGTATCCAATTTCATCAAAATCGGTTGAACAGGTGGGCCGTGAAAGCGAAGCAGACATTCACACTTTCGCATTTATATTTATATTAGTATGGAGTATGGATGTTTCACTAGCTTATGCCCGCGACTTCGCCCGCGTGGACTACACAAACTTCAACCCCCTATTTTACCCAGTTGGGAGTCGAATTTTCAAAAATCCTTTCTTAGCGATGCCTATATAGCTGTCAGCCCGATTCGTCCAGTGGTTTGAGCTGTGCATTGATAGATCAGTCACCTTTTCCTTTTATAATATATTAACAGAAGGTGTGACTTTAAACGTAAAATTTATCTTGGCAAACGTGTGTTAAGTAAAGCGGCTATTATCAGTTTAAAAATAAAATAAAAACCGACTCCAATTCAATTTATATGAGTACTTTCAAGTATGTCACCTTAAACTTTACTATTTTTAAAATTAATATTGTTATTGTAATAATATTTGTACTGTACCTTACAGACTGTAATCTGTATTTATTTTATTGTAAATAAACCCTTTTTTTATTTTGTTTATGTATTTAAACCAAAAACCTTAATCAAAATCGGTTTGGGGTTTGGGAGCTACAGTGTCATAGACAGATACACAGATACACACGTTAAAATTAGAAAGCCCCTCGGTTTGTGTCGGGGTTTAAAAAAGTTCCAATTTATGAACTAGGGAAAGTTAAATGAAAGTCGGCCTCATCTTCACTGACACAGATTTGTAAAGATAGGCCGCGCTTACTTCCAACCCAATACGTTTTATATAGACTTAGTACATAAATATAATAATAATATTGTCCTCCCGACCGAATTTCGGCAACGGCGGCCAATCTCAAGAGAGATAGCCTTCTGCGCAGGGATATTATAGTGCACAAGTGTGTGCGCGCATTTCTAATGTAAATTAACAAGCTACTGTGCAGTTCTGTTGCAGTTCAAATGCAGCTCTTTTGCAGTGCCAACTACACAATTACTGCAAAATGCAATTTTGCAGTCAGCGTGCAGTTCTATAGCAGTTCGTCTGTCTATACTGCATCATCACTTACGACTATCGCAGTCAAGGGCTAAACAAAAGAACAGTAAGCGCATTTACATAGATGAACCCTGAATTTCAAGGATGTCTTTTCATCACCGTTTTAAAAAGCAAATAAAATAATATTATATTCATCCATGAGATATGAAGGTGAAAACAAATATTGTGAAATATTTTTTTTTATATTTTTACAATTACATATTGCAAAACTTAACAATGCATAAACAATACAACACACAAATTAAGGTATAAGCAAGGATATACGTAGGTACGTAAGTTGATAATCAGCTCATTCAATTAACTGCCGGAAAATGCAGTCAAATCATCGCAAACCAATTTTCAATTATCGAAAAAAATACAATACCTTCCAATCCATAGAGTCCGCTCGCATTCCCTCTCACTATGATATTGTACGTTTGCTTGTTAGATAGAAACTTATCCACTTTTTACATAACAATATTACGTGCGTAACAGTATACAATATTCACTCATAACCGTAATATTTACGTGTATCTTTTCCAGTAATAATATTGCGTAGACGTGCTACGCAAACGGCCTACGACGGAGTACTGCCGTAGCAGCTACGAAGCTACATAGCCGCTACAAGTGCTAATATCTGTGGTGTTTAGTTCTCGTTTTCGCTTACTGGGATCTGTATGTTTGTCTCTGTTCTCAAATACGGTATCTCAAATACAGTGGCTGTAGAGTGTAGCAGGCTGTTTGCTGAAGGCTTCAACGGGAATCATTGTTGCCGTTTTGGCGTAAAGAATTTTCTTTTGCCGAGCGTGTGATATCTTCGTGTGACGGGTTAAAATCGGGTGTTTCGACTAGATTTATAGCTCGCTTTCTTTTTGAAACTTCAAGATTTATTTATATCACTTGCACCGAAATAAATAAAGGAAATAGTGGAAGAAGTTTCATGGTGTTTTTTTTACGAAATTAATAAAACAAATTTCACATAAAAATTGATTAGTTTATTTTGAACCTAACTTTTTAATCATCTAAATAGTCAGTCCACAATTTGTAAAAGTCCACCTTATCGTAATACAAATCGGAAGTGTCTGTCTGTCTATTACTTTTATCCCGGAAAATCAGAGGTCTACAGGAGTTTCAAAAAACCTAAACCCACGCGGACGAAGTCTCGAGCATCATCATGTTTTGTAATTTTTTTTTATTCCATTACAAGTTAGCTCTTGACTGCAATCTCACCTGATGCTAAGTGACGATGCAGTCTAAGATGGTAGCGGGCTAACCTGTATAGCAGTTATATTAAACCCATTTTTAATTTCTTAAACTCCAATAAGAGCTAAAGAATTTTATCATATTATAAAATCCAATTTTGAAAGCAAATTCAATATCATTTTTACAGGCAATGTTCGCTGTACAGATAATGCTACTAGCATTATCTGTACAGCGAACGGTCCATGTCATATTAAACAGTGCATGATAATGAACGAGATTTTACCTAAGAGTAGGAAATTAATATTCCGTAACGTATTACGTCGCATCTCACCAAATGTTGCAATATTGTGGACGGAATTATAGTACACCTAAGAAAACAATCATCATACTATCAATACGAGGTGGGCCCATTGACCACACAGTTTTAAATTAAGTAAAATACAATTATGTTGTACCATTAAATTTAATATGTTAAAATTTAGTTAGTTATTGTAAATGTCAATAAAGATTTATTTATCTATTGAAGTGAAAACTTCTGTAGGCGCGTTGAGCATTTTTTGGTAGGGGGTAAAAATTTGGAATGGTGTCGGTCTAGCGTGACCGACACCGTTCTTCTTAATACAAAAGGTGTTAAGCATAAATATAGTACATTCGTATTTAAACTTTTATGCCTTAGTTTTAAGGTTTATATTTTAATTCTTTTTATTTTTGTATATTATTATTATTATGTCTGTTTCTTCCATATCGAGACCATGGGGTCCCGGACCTTTGGAAAGCATACAAGGAGCCGAAACCAACTCGCAGAGGCCCGTTGGACAATTTTACTCTAAAGGAAATGTGACACCAACCAGCGAATAAAGTCAAAGTCAAAGTCCCTATATGCACTATGCGAGTGCACCCAAGGACCATCCCCGGTTAGTGCAGGACTATTGCAAAACATGGACATTATTATTTGATTAGAGATAGAGATTTTTTTTAATTAGAAAAAAAAATCGTTTTCACTTCTATCGGCGGTCCCTACTGCTGCTGCCAATTTTTTTACATAACGTTAAGCAATAAAAAATTACTTGCTACCTTAATTAATAGTGGAATTTTCTGAAGTTTCTTTTTGTTTATAGAGTAGAGCAACTGCCGAAACAAAAGCGACATAAAAGTGAGTTTATGGATTTGGACGAAAAAAAATATTTGAAAGATTGCTCCCCCAAGTTTTTTAGGCAAGCTTGGTGATATTTGTACTAGCGGAAGCCCGCATAAATTAAATTTCTTTATAAGTAGCTTATCTCACTCTCTAGGTCCTCTACTATACCCATGCAAATAATCACGCCGATCCGTTGCTCTGCTGTGACGTGATTGAAGGACAAACCAACCAACAAACACACTTTCGCATTTATAATATTAGTATGATAATATGATAGGAAATTATCATGCGAGTCAAGCCGCGGGCGTTTGCCAGTATGACATAAGATTTTATTTGAAATACTAAAATATATTCTTGAGATAGACATTTAAATTTTATCGACATGGCTCCAAGTGTATCTAAAGTATTAAAAGTTGAAAAATGAAAGCGCTTTAAGTTGACAGCGTGTTTCCACGTGTGTATGAAGACTTTCTTGAACTATACGTTATGATCCCTATTTTATAGGCATTAAGAGCTATATTATAAAACTTTAATAAGCCCTAAGGTTGGACATGAATAAGTGAATGAGCCTTGACCTTTGGATTGTAAGCCTTAATGACACGGTTTTATGTCCATTGATAAAATATTACTGCGTATACCTATTACCTTTAAGCTAACGTAATGTTACTAAATGTTCCGACCCGGCTTTTTACGGGACTTACCTAATGTATTACCTAAAACGTTAAAATCTATTTATAGTCAAGCTTTTACTCTGATTGCGATTACTTAACTTTTACAGATTTAGTTTGCGAAACACAATAATAAACATTAAAATCCGCCTAGCTGTTCTGAAGTGATGCGAGAACATACATTTCGGCAGTTGGTTTTCTAATTTAAATATATTGATGGAACACGCACACGTAGCTAGAAAGGACATAGCGTTGTATCCCTCCGATTCAGACGCCCTCCGATCCATACCGGGTTTCAGTTCTTACTGTTTAGGGAATATCATCATCAATTCAAGCCATTGCCTGCTCACTATTGAGCATGAGTCTCCTCTTAGAATGAGAAAGGTTTGACTATAGTCCACCACACTGACCAGTGACCAAGTGCGGATTAGCAACCCACCTTTGAGAACATTTGTATAGAACTCTCGGGCACCTGTGTCGCTGGCAAGGACTGAAACTGTAACCGGAATAAGCGTTTTAAACACTGTTTTTTGAACTGTTATAGAAGAAAAACTTTTATATCTGTTACAGATTCTGTTACTGGGACATACGTTTTTTGGGTTAGCAGATTTAAAAACACATTGAAAAGTGTTACAGCTTGGATTCTGTTATCAATTTATACTGTAATACATACAATTCTGTAACCTTTATGAAACTGTTTTTCAGTCCCTGGTCTCTGGTGTACGCACTCCGTATAAAATTAGACTTAGCATTTTGTCCACTCTATTGTGTGTTTTTGCCCTTATATATATACAAGATAATATTCCAAATGTATACGAATAGAAACAAAGGATTTAAAACTTATCTACTGACAAGGGGTGTCTTCAAATGTCATGTTACAACCTGCTGAACCAGAAACTTTATTCGAGCTTCAGAAGTCTTAAGCCATGCTCATTAAATCTGAGTTTAGGGATGTAAAGATTTTATTTTTTAGTATCGATAAACAAGGTACAGTTTTATTTCGACCTCCCTGGCGCAGTGGTGAGCTCTGTGGTCTTATTACTGAGAGGTGTCGAATTCGAATTGATAACTTTTGATTATTTTGTGGTCTGGTCTGATGGTAGGCTTCGACTGTAGTTATCACCCTACCAGCAAAGACGTGCAGCAAGCGCGACTTGTGCTGTAAGACCTTGCTTCTTGCCAAATTTCATGATTCTAGGTCACCGGAAAGTACCCTACAGGTGTTGATTTATTGGCGAGTGGCAAAATATGAAAAATATGTGGCATAATTTAATTTTTGCTTACGTAGACTTAGAAGCTTGATTTTTCAATGGCTTCAAGGGAATGTAGAATTAAGTATTTGATATTAATTTTAACTTAATACTTTACACATTCCCGAGAAAAAGGGCATTGAAAGACAGACAGACGGACAACGAAGTGATCCTATAAGCGTTCCTTTTCTCCTCTTTAGGTATTCAACTCTAAAAAAAAACAGATGGTATAACATATATCACATAATGGACGCCTTAGAAGTTAAATTGCTATAGATATCCCGACAGATCCTGTATTTTTAGTGCTTCTCAGTACAAAAGCGCGATTGTTTTGTAGAATACAAAAACATAAAAGAGATTTCAAAACTTTCCTTTAGTTCTTTACTTTCCTTGAGTAGCTTTGTCCACATGAATTTTTAACGAACTCTGGACTTTCTCAGCTCTAGTTTCTACAGGCTACATTTAGTTGTCGATTTTATTTCCGTTTCATTGTTAAAGTTATTGGGTTTGCTTTGTTGAGAATTTTTAACATAATAAAAACATAAAACGCTGAAAGATGATATTATTATGTTATCAGTCATTGTCTCAAGTCATTATTTATTATTAGTTTTAGTCCCACTTGGTGCGAGGACCCGAAAAGGGCAGGTTAAACTTATTAAAAAGTGGCATCAATAAAATTTACTAAATCAGTTTAGGCAGTGTTAATGTGCAAGTTGGCCAAGTCGCGCAAGGAAACAGAAGTTTAATTTAAAAAAAAAAACACTGTACCACATAGATTTTCCTGCTTTCGCGGATTATAGCAAATTAAACTTCTGGTTTCTTAATTTCATAATGTTATCAAAGGCGTTTGAAGTCTGCTAATCCGCACAAACCTTCATAAACGGATGATGTCTATGTCAAAAATAAATTATTTCTTTTTGATTATTTAATAGAGGGTCTTTCAAAAGACCTTAAATTCACATCTTATGTTACTTTTAAGTTTGATAATCATTTTAAACTATCTATTCAAGAAAAAAGTGTGTTGAAATTAGATGACGTCACAACTATGTATTTCATACAAACTTCCAGAAGTTTCGCGTTTTAAAGTTTGATAAAGAGTTGTTGATTTGATTGAGTTAGCATCATCCCTTTTCCAAGAGCAGATTCGTGCTCAGGTTGCATTCTACCATCGCATTATGCAGTATTATTACTAAATGACAGTTTTATGTCATATACCTTGACGTCCCTAAAATAAGGAATATAATTTTAGAACAAAGTTTCGCGTTTTAAAGTTTGATAAAGAGTTGTTGATTTGATTGAGTTAGCATCATCCCTTTTCCAAGAGCAGATTCGTGCTCAGGTTGCATTCTACCATCGCATTATGCAGTATTATTACTAAATGACAGTTTTATGTCATATACCTTGACGTCCCTAAAATAAGGAATATAATTTTAGAACACGAACGTCAACAATATTAAAACAATACGGTTTTAAGCAATGGTATACTGCTATCGCCCCCAGTAGTAAGCTAGCAGTGACTGGCTTTGCTTATGTAAAGGTGACTGGCACGTGGGACTGAGCACGTTACAGAATACTTTGAATGATAAAGTTAAATTTAAAAAAAAGTTAAAAGTACGTGTCCGAGAACCAAACCACCCGACCACCAGAATGGGGGCCTTTATCGTATTGGTACGAAATATTTCTTCCCTTGTAGTTAATGCTTGGTAGGTAACTTCATGAAATACGTGATCTCGTAGCTAATCTCAAAGTACTCGTAAATTAGTAACTTAGTTATTACTTTTTATCCTTCTTAAGTAAAACTCAATTATTTTCCATTAATCTTTTAGATGCCACTAATCCAAGCATCGATAAAAGTTAGGAAAAGTCTATTACTACCCACTTACAACTTTGGAAATAAATTAACGTTTTTCGTGTGAAAGGCTTCATTTACTGGAGGGATTGATTATTTACTGGCTAATGACTGCATCTTTGCCCCTCGTTTTTTTTAATAAGGTAGGAACTGTTACATTTTCAAATATTAATAGTATCCTACATCTACCAGGATACAAGCTATGTCTATGTGTCCAATTTAGTTAGGATCTGTTGATCTGTAAAAGGTACTGATAACTCTTGAAGACCTCGCAACGGAAAACCGCGCGCGACGTACAGGCTGCGTGCGCACATCGCACACTCCGGCCACTTACTAATACCGGTCTTACGCGGCAAGTGTACGCTTTTATAACATGGTTCTAAAAGAGTTTCTAGATTTGCCATTACATAAATTTAAAGACTGTGCCAAACAACAATAACTTTGTTTGTTAAGTCAAGGTTATTATACTATCGACGATTTTATTAACGACAAAGTTGCATGGAAGCAACCGGCCTCGCATCCAGTGACCCACAAGTCAGTGTAATACTTGTAACGTTACGTAGGTATTGTATTGCTTCATTAATGTAATCTCTTTATTTTTTTAAGAAAAGAGCAACTGCTGAGTTTTCAGTAGAAACAGATTTCCGAACCGGTGGTAGAGTCTTGACGTATCATAAGTGACACAAGTTCTCCTACGTGAAAATAAATAAATATTTCATTCATCATTCAATGATGTAGTAGAAACATATATACAGTCCACATATATTTTAATTATTAATATAGTATTGGTGACCATTAAAGGAAAGTTAAATCATATTGTAGACTTTCTGTCGTCCTTCAACGTACTATCATTATAAATAACTTAAGTTGTTTTAGGATTTAAATATGAATTCAACTAGGTATAGGCAGTATTTTATAAAGTGGAGGAGATTTTGACCTTTGAAACGACTAAATATCTACTATAAATGTAATGATTATATTAACTTTGAGAAAGTTTAACTCCCTACGTAATAATAAAAGTACGAAAATGTGTTTAATATCGATAAAAGTATTCATATAAAACTTGAACATCCCTTATTATCAAACGAGAGTGGAGTTAAGTCTTTAAAATAAACACAGATGGGAAACGTAGCGTACATACAACATAACTCTTAAAAATATTGTATACGAATTTAGCCTTTAGTACATAAGTAATAAGATAGATCGAATAACCTCTGTACACTTCCAGTTCAGTTTATATAAGTCCAAAATACGCTTATTCTACATAATAATTTACTTCGAATCGCTATTGTAAGGTTTGTAGAAGCAAGACTATTAACATGAAAATAATTTGTTATACGGCATGGAAAATTGTTTTAGCGATATCGTCTGATCACAAGGGTTCACTAACATTTCTGTCACTCACACTCACAAACCAATTGCTGGGTCGCTACTAATTACGAGTCTCTTCTTCGAATTTCAGAATGAGAAGGGTCAGGCCATAGTCCACCACGCCAGCCGCTTTCACATACTTTGAAAACATTATGAAGAACGCTTGGCATGCAGATGTCCTCAAGATGTTTTCCGTCACCGTTAAAACAAGTGGTATTTAAAAAGTTAGAGGTGCATGCCTGGGTATCGAAGCCGCGACCATCAGGATAGAAAACCGAGCGTTTAGACCAATAGTTTGAGTTAGACGACCTCCGTGGCGCAGTGTGTAGCGCTGTTGTCTTAACGTGCGGAGATCCTGAGTTCGATCCCCGGCAGGGTCAATTTGGCAATTTATAATTTCTGAATTCTCCCTGGTCTGGCCTGGTGGGAGGCTTAGGCCGTGGCTAGTTACCACCCTACCGGCAAAGACGTACCGCCAAGCGATTTAGCGTTCCGGTACGATGCCGTGTAGAAACCGAAGGGGTATGTTTTTAATATAACTGCCATGCCCCTAACAGGTTAGCCCGCTACCATCTTAGACTGCATCATCACTTAAACCATCAGGTGAGATCGCAGTCAAGGGCTAGCTTGTAGTGGATAAAAATAAAATAAAAAAACTAGTCTATCACCGCTTTCAATAAGGCCTAGTGGGAGATTTGTCGTCTTTCAATCGCGTTACAGTTAAATGCGATTGTATGGATTTTGATAGTTCAACAATAAAACGGAATATTTGTTAATCTGTTCACGGAAGAGCACGCAATACGTGCTTTTCGCAGTGCTCCAAATTCAAACTGAAAAAAAAACTGCACAAGCACCGTCTGTCATCTGCCATTAAGCGCTTGATACTGAACTCCCTAAAAATCGTAGTTTCTAAGTCAATCGAATAGGTTTAAATCTCCCACTAGGCCACCAGAAAACGCAGCGGAGGCAAACACACGGGGTTGATGGACTACATCAAAGGAATCATAGCCGTTGGACCCTAGCAATATTTCACTCTTTCCTACGAATGAAGTGGCGGGCAAAACTAGTTTCACGCTGGAGTGCCAAGAACACCGAAGACACTTTAGTTCTCTTAGTGTGTTCTATCGACTCTACAACGGGGAGTGCTCTGAAGAGTTATTTAATCTAATACCTACTACCTTCCGTGTTCTCTAGTCGCGTCTTTCATTTCAGAAACAAATTTCATCCTGACCACCTTGATACCAGCAGGGCGACCGCGTATCTTTTGCATCAATCATTGATACATCGCACTCACCTCTAAAACGCTCTGCTCGGAAAACGAGAACATGTGTGAGAACTAACTCGCGTTTGATTCTCGTTTCCAAATGATTCAATTGTTCGTTGCTTCGGCTGCTCTAATCACTTGTTCTGGTCGTGGTGGTGTGGTATTAAGTGTTGGATATTATTAATACTAGAGGGGAGATTGAATTAATATTTTCAACACACTAGTTAAATCATTTCGAACGCACTACTCTATTTCGATGCTTGTCTAGGAGCCTTAGTACTTATGTGCTTCGTGATACTAGAACACACGTATAAAACACGTGTCATTGATTTGATTTGACTAAAACAATACTCAAACTCGCTTATTATAATTCATATAAACATCGATATGAATTTATGCTCTTATTTACTATAACTCGAACGCGTTTTAAAGACAGTCTTATGTAAACTGAATTTCATCTAAATCGGTATATCTAATGTCGATGGGTCGATTGAACTCGAAGCTTCCGAAACTCTAAAAGATCTTGGGTTATTATGAACACAATAATGTAATAAGAGTCTTACTGCTAGATGATTCATGTGTCATTTTAAAGAAATATTGAATTTCATAGGTAGAGTAAGGTGTAGATTCTTAGGGACCCCGTCAATTGGTTAAATTTTTCCACCTCCCGTTATTGCAGAGAATTTCTGCTACGTGTCTGTGAATTACTACTGGAACTAGCATCTTCTATGTTCATGACTACAATATGGGGCTCTTCAAAGGGCAGATAAGCAAATTTCCCAAAAGCCGACAACGCATCGGTGGTTCCTCTGTTGCTGCAAAGGTTCATGGGCGGCGGAGGACTCGCTTTCTCTTAAATATTAAAAAAATTGTTATAAATTTTATATCCCCATCGAAAGCATCACCTCATTAGAGGATGAAAATGAATCGAAGCGAGAAATGACGGCGCTCGTCGGAGATAACAATGAAAAATATCGATTGTTATTATTTGTATTGGTACGCGTTTGATATTACAATGAACACAATGGATGCTGAACCAAGGATTTTGATTTCTCTATTTGTCTGGTTTTTCAATATAATGACAATCAGATTGAATTTTTTTACTCATTGGTCTGTACTTTTTTTTATCCTTTACAAGTTAGCCCTTGACTACGATCTCACCTGATGGTTAGCGATGATGCGGTCTAAGATGGTAGCGGGCTTATCTGTTAGGGGTATGTGAGTTATATTAAACCCATACCCTTATTTGGTTTCTACACGGCATCGTACCGGACGCTAAATCGCTTGGCGGCACGTCTTTGCCGGTAGGGTGGTAAGTGGTCACGGCCAAAGCCACGACCAGGCCAGACCAGGGAAAATTCAGAAATTATAAATTCCAAAATTGACCCTACCGGGGATGGAACCCTGGATCTCTGCACATAAAGACAACAGCGCTCGACACTGCGCCACACAGACAACAGTGGTCGGCACACGTAGTGGTCTGTTGAATGGAACCGGGTTTGATTACCGGCTGTGTCATCATTTAATAAATCATCTAAAAGTAACACTGGCCCACTACTGAGCCACATGTCACCTTTAAGAGCAGATTAAGAGCAGTTTAGGCTGTAGTCTACCACGCCGGTCAAGTAAGGATTGGCAAACTTAACACCTTTTTTAGAATATTATTGAGAACTCTCAAGCGTAGGAGTATACGCAACATGATTTCCTTAACCATTAATACAAGTGCATAAAACAAGCTTAAAAAAATTATATTATATTATTTGATATAAATAATTTAACAAATAGGTAAGTTGACCACTCAATCAAATCAGCTACTTTTTATCAAACTTAAAAACGAATTTATAAATTCTTGAATGGAAATTATTAATTTAGCAAAATAATATTATCATCATGGAGTTATCGTACACCGATTTCAATTTGTATTTTAATAAAAATGTTTTGAGCGAGTTTTATTTATTAACTTGATAAAGAACTTTTTTTTTAAAGCGATAGCCAGTTTTGCATTTTGATGAATACCAATAAAATGCGTCTATGAACTTTTCGTAATGAAAAACAAAATGTTTTTGCAAAATTTCGTGACTAGCTTACGCTCAGAGTTGTATCCACTTTAACCACTCTACCGGCAGCATCATCACTTACCACCATGTGAGAACACAGTCAAGGGCTAACTTGTAGTTCCGAGCTTGCAGTGGACATAAAAGGAACAAATTGTTTAAATTATAGGCAAACTTTTTTACGACTAAAGTCAAACCTTTTAGGTACATTTCAAAACTGTCACATATCTATAAAGAGTATAACGTGACGTATTAAGGAGTTTTGTTGTGCCCGGCTGATTTTTTGTGGGCTTTTCTCAGAGCACGTGAGTACATTATGAGCGCAAACACACTTCAGAAAAAACACGTCTGGGGCCCAAAAAACCTGTATATTTTTGTATTTTTTTTTTTGATGTAGGGCATCTAGTTCGAAAAACTGACCTGACCAATTTGAACCGGAGACAGCGTCGCTAATATTAAAAATAAATTAAAAAAAACTTAACAGGCATAAAAATTAGTTCAACTTTTGGCCACCGGGCACATGTATGGTCCTTTGATTATGTATAGGTATAGATTAAAGGTATGGTCGGTCAAACTTATCTAAGTTTGACGGACCATACAAGCGTACAAGTGTCTCTTATGTTACGTCATATTTTGAATCAATTACTTTTATATGGAGCGATATTAGGCGATTGCATAGTACGGCATTCCCCTCCGACGCGGAAGTTTCGCCTGAACATTTTCTTCTGTCCGGTTTGTAGCTGATGCCCGGACTTCATCCCCGTGGTTTAAGATTTTTAAATTCCTAAGGGAACTCCGAATTTGCTGGGAAAAAGTAGCCTGTGTTACTCTATCTTTTACAGCGGGTTTGAAGGACAGACCAACAAACAAACACGCTTTCGCAACACGCATTTTATTTATTTATTTTTATTTTTATTTATATGGCAACAAAAACAGATTACAATAGTAATACTGATCTAACCTAAAGTCTTAACTAAAAACATTTTAATCTTATTGTAATCCTACAGAGTCGCACTACATGAATAAGGTCTAATCTAGCGTGCAAAGTAAACCACATAATAGAAAATTAATAATACCTAGTATAATAATAACGAACACAGTGTTATCCTACTTAACTATTTTATATAATTTATTTATGAATGAAGATAACCTAGCATTAAAAATATCAATATCTTTTCCAATTTCATTATACAATCGACACATTCTTATGATAGGATTGTAATATGAAGTATTATTTCTGCAAACATCGAGCGTAAATATTTTCGATCTACGGCATATATGCCTGGTGTTTAATTTAATCTGAGATAGCAAAGTGGGGGAGTCTATATTCGCATGTAGTATTTTATGCAGGGTCAGCAGATCTTGCCGTTTACGGCGAATATGAAGCGGAGTCATGTTAAATTTTGTAAGGCGACCAGCATATGATGGGATTTGCCTGGAGATCCCGCATCGGAAAGCGAGTATTCTCAGGCATTTCCTCTGAACACTTTCTATATTATTAGAGTGTACATCATAGCAAGGAGACCAAATTATTGAGCAGTACTCCAGCACCGTCCTTACCAGGGCGTTATATAGTAGGATGAAACTGTGTGGATTTTTAAATAATTTCGTGGTCCTTGCTATGAAACCTAGGTTCTTATAAGCTTTGTTAGTGATGCTGTTGTAGTGATCGCGGAAACTAAGCTGGTCGTCAAACAGTACGCCAAGATCCTTAATAACAAATTTTCTATCAAGAAGTTGATCATTAATTTTATAATCAAAAATAATTTTTGTTCGTTTTTTAGTGAAAGAGATGACAAAACATTTTTTTATATTAAGATGCATTTTATTTTGTGTACACCAATTCAATAAGTTAAATAAATCATTCTGAAGATTCATACAATCACTAGTTTCATTTATTTGATTGAATATTTTAAGATCATCGGCGTACAGAAGACACGGTGAAGACAATTTTTCAACTAAGTCATTAATAAATACTGCAAATAATAGGGGACCTAAGTGGGAGCCTTGAGGCACCCCAGATCTAATTAAAATTGGCTCTGATGTTTGTCCTTTAAGTCTTACTAACTGACTCCTATTTAGTAGATATGATTCTACCCATCTAAGTAGATTGCCATGTACTCCATAGCATAGTAATTTCCTCAATAATAGCTCATGATTAACTTTATCAAATGCTTTGCTAAAATCTGTATAGATTGAGTCCACTTGACCTCTTTTAGCAAATACTCTACATAAATAATTTTTATACTCTAGTAAATTACTAACTGTGGATTTACGTTTGAGAAATCCATGTTGCTGATGAACTAATAACGAATCAAAATGACTGTAAAGATACTTATAGACAGATGCTTCAAACAGCTTAGCCATGCCAGATAATATACTGATTGGTCTGTAATTTTTACAATCAGATTTACTACCAGACTTATGGATTGGCACTATGTGAGCTATTTTCCAAGCTGAAGGAAATTTACCAGTACCGAGTGACTTGTTAAATAATAAGAATAGAGGCAGGGACAATTCGAGTGCACACTTTTTCAAAAAGAGTGAAGGAATGCCATCCGGGCCTGGACCTTTATTGGGATCTAATTTTTTTAATATGTCAAATATTTCTTCCTGTGTAATATATATAGAACTAAATGTGGAGTGCAACTGACAGTCAGCATCAAAATGAGGGCTAACATCTGAACCGATAGTTTGTTCGAAGACTGAGCTAAAATATTTAGAGAATAGTTCACAAGTTTCGTTGATGTCCGATGTAGACTTATCATCATAATGCATGTTCTGGGGAAGATCGTTAGAACCCTTCTTACTATTAACATACTTGTAGAAAGGTTTGATATCCTGCCTGAGTGCATTCTCAGTCGCTAACAAGAATGAATTGTAAGAATTAGCAGTAAGTTTATTACACCTACTTCGTAATAATGAAAATGTGTCATAATCTCGCGGATTTCCGTACATATTAAAACGTCGATGATATTTGTTTTTTTCGGCGAGACACTTTTTTAATGGCCAAGAATACCAAACAGGATATTTATCCACTTTTATTTTAAATTCTGGCGTGTATTCCTTAATTAATTTATTTAAAATAATATAAAACTTTTCAATGCAATTGTCAATATCGTTACATACAAATAGTTCATACCAGTCAACTTCAGTTAACTTACGGCGTACCTCACTGAAATTGCATTTGCGAAAGTTTAGTTTACTACGAGTTGGTATTTTCATATATTCAGTATTCAGTGCAAGTTCTTCTATGAATATTGACAGTGTGGGATGATGAGAGTCTACACGTACGATAGGATCAGCACTTTTGACAATGACATTTTCTGTGGAAGCTAGAACCAGATCAAGTTGTCGATTATTTTTATTTGGAATGCCGTTAAACTGTGACAGGTTGCATAAAGCCAACATTTGACATAGCAGTAATGCTTTGTGGTCTTCAGGCGTACTAGGTTCAAGTATTTTACTAAATGAACTTGAAGACCAAGAGAGGCCTGGAACATTAAAATCACCGATTAGCAGGTTAATGTTGTTTTCGTCCGAATTAGTAATATTTTTTTGTACATTTTCGTAAAACAAAGTTAAATTTTCATTTGATATGTCAGGTGGCAGGTAACAAACACATATATTAATGGTCACATTTGATAAAATAATACTAATCCACAGGTCCTCCACTTTGCTTTCCCACGTATTACGACGGATAACATTAAGTTTTCTATTGACAGCTATCAATACCCCACCACCATCTAATTTACTAATACATGTGCTTTCGCGATCTCTTCTAAAAATAATGTATCTTTGATCCAGTAATTCATTATCATAAATACTAGAGTTTAAATTCGTTTCGGTTAAACAAATGAGATCGTAGTTATCATTTAACGAGTTGATAAAAAGTTCATTAATTTTGGTTCTTATTCTATTTACATTTTGATAGTATATTAACATTATTAAAACAAGACATTAGACAAAGACTTTTAATATATATAGTTTACTAGGGGGATCATCTATTGTGTTATTTTTGTTAAATCACTAATGTTCCGTATAAGTAAAGCTGGAGATTGATCGTTTTTCCTAATGTATACGCGATCGTTTCTAACCCACACATAAGTGTAGGAATGTTCCTTGGCAACCTTTCGAGTTGCAGCATGAATAGCTTTACATTCAGGAGACAGATGTTCACTTACGTAGATGTTGTGCTTCTCGCCTGGGATACCTAAGTGACTCGTGTTAAATGGCTCAGATTTATTACTCTTGTTATATCGTTTAAATGTTGAAATAATAACATCGCGGTGCCGTTCGGAGGGCAGGGTTACAATAACGTTTCGAGGTCTGCTTGACTGGGCATTTAATTTAGCAACCCTACGAATTGAGCACACATCAGATTCGGTAGTAGGAGTCTTTAAAGCGGTACACAAATTCTTAAAAATTCCCATTAGATTTTCATTTTTCTTCTCTGGAATTAGCTGAATTTCTATATTGCGGCTTCTAGAAGATTTTTCCAAGACGCTCAAACGACGATTAAGTTCCTGAACCTCAGACTTCAATTGTATGTTTTCAGAGTTAATAGTTTCAATCGTTTTATTGGCCGTGATCAAGTCATTTTTCAGAGTACATTGTTCCGCGGAGATAAACTCTATCGATTGTGTGAATTCTATTTTTAGTTTCTCGACCGCATTCGCAAATTCCTTTTTAAAATCTGAAACCAAGGCGCTCCTAATCTTTTCGATTTTTGAGTCAAAAAGTTGACCGAACTGATCGTAGGATAAGGTAGGAGCACTCGTGCTTGCGCACTGGATAGGCCTTTTTACTGGAGATTTATCAACGCAACTGCTGGCAATATCATCGTATGACATGTTAGATTCTTCCACCAATAGTTCGAATTGGTTCCGAACTGGAGTATTTTCGTTCCTACGACGGGTAACGTTTATGCACGAAGGACATTCCCATGACCGTTTTACTTTCTGAATGTGTTCAGTGTAATATTCCTTACTTATGTTTAGGCATTTATAGTCATACGTGCTGCGACAGGAACAACAACTTAACAGTTCCCCACGCTCAATATTCTTATTACATGCATTACACTTCATGATAATGTATGAATTAATGTATCATATCAGTAGAAATTCAAATAATTCCGTAAATAATATGCATCGACCGCCACTTGTTGTCAATTGGCAACGAAACAGTTCACTGCAATCAAACCCGTCGTACGCTAGTAATAAGGTCGCAGAACGCGTGATCAATGCGAGCGCTCATTACAACTAGTACTTGCCGGTAACAGCTGATTTTAGTCATCAAACATTAAAACACTTATTTCACTGAATCCAAGCCACTATTTTTATAACTTTATATATTGATATTGAGTTTAGCAGTAACACTATCAGTTTGACACACCTAATGAGGTATTTTTAGGCTATTGGAATTAAAATACACAAATTTATTAGGGTTTACTCACGACGCGCGCCGTGCGTAGTAAAAATTAAGCATTTATAATATTAGTAAAATTACACTGTTGTGCAATAAAACACAGACCATTGGAAGTTTGTATAGAGCATTTACGAATAAATAGACGGACATCGCGTCGTTACGAAAGAGAGATAATAATAAATGAGGCATTTGTATTGTAGCCTTTCAGACCACACAAGGCCACGGACGGACGGACAAGGCCTATTATTATTTATCGAACTTAGACCTAGCAAGGCGAAGTTCAATAAATTCTAAGGGTTACTTGACACATAGTCGGGCCAGCACATGGAATTCGGATATTTTCCATAATATACTTTATTTGTACCACCTTAAGTAAAAATAACAAAGACAAAAATTGGAAAAAAAATTGGAAAGTATCTGTATCTTTTGTTATTGAAATGTGGTTTCAAATTTACACATGCTCAACGAGTTTGTCGATAATTTAGTTTATTTTAATTATTATTAACCAGATGATGCCCGCGACTTCATCCGCGTGAATTAAGATTTTTTGATTCCCGCAGGAACTCTTTAATTTTCGGGGAGAAAATACTTTTTATATACTGTTGTATCCCAGGGAAGGAGGCTACTGTCCTTAGTCCTTCATAGAGATACAACTTACCCCTGTACCCTTCATCAAAATCGGTTGAACGGATGAGCCGTGAAAGCGTAGCAGACAGACAGACGCACCTTCGCATTTATAAGTACTCGTACCTAAGTACTTACATAAAGTCAAAATATATTTTATAGCCCGGCTATTTTAATCCAATTATGTGTATAGCAACCCTAATTGACACAACTTCATCATTACTGATTCTACGTTTGCAAGGACGATGGCGATCGATGCAAGAAAATTAACATGTACAAACTTTATATCAATGGAACGAGTCTGGTAGTTTTCGCATATGTTATCAGTAAAGTTAGACTTTAGTTAGGTGGAGTTTTCACAGTTCTACCGAATCACACATAAGTATAATATTATTCTGGATTCAAACTCATAAAATGCAAATGTAGTTTTAAAAGCTTCGGAATTGTTATAATTTTTGTTTCCAAAGTAAAAAATAATTTTGATTTCTACACACTATGTTGAAGTCGGGCGAGCCTGACACGTCATCTTTGCCTATCTTTGTTATACTCGCCCGACTGAGGATTTGGAGTCAGAATTTTTTATGGGACCACCTCGAGAGCTTCCTCTAAACACTGAAATTTTTTTTTCAAGTCGGTTTAGAAACCACGGAGATATGCGGTAACATACATTAAAAAAAAATACGCGCTGAATTATAATAAAATATAATACCTTGAATACCTTCTCCTTTTTTAAAAGTCGGTTAAAAAGTAAGTGCGGTTTCAGCTTTGTTTGCTCGGACCCGTGGGAAGTAGCACAGAATAGGTACGTGTACTAGTATACGAGTTCAAGTGCGTGAACGCTCGTAAGAGTTGCGGATGTGGCAAAGGGCACGCCTACGGGCCTATACCATAACTATTACCTATTCTGTGCCTATACGCGCTTCCAAAACCGAGCCCATTCGCGCCAAAAAGATGCCAATATGAAAGCGCTTTCACTCTGAACATAGTATTCTTTGTCATTAAACTGTTATTTACAACGGTCTCAATTTACATAGACGGGCCCTGTCAAACAAAGAATGTGGACATAATTTACTAACGCCCTCTAGTTTGAAAAGCGGGACAGTGCTATGGCGGAGACAAAAACAGGCTTATACAGGTGAAGGGCATGCACCACAAGTCGGACGCTTAACTTTTTTCAATGAAAGGGCCCATCTAGTACCTACATAATATATCGATGGTTATTTACTCTAATTATTAACAAAGATTAAACTCAATATTCGCATATTGAGTTTAATCTTCGGTATAGATGTGGATATTAATTTTATTATCTGTAATTTGTATAAAATATGATAAAGGGCTAAGGGCCTGGTAAGGTTATCAATGAAAGTTTTATTAAAGTTAACAATCCCACTCGACTGATATGCATTATCATAACTAAATCGTCCCCATATAACTACCGCATTGATGTAGAATTTTAGTACTCATTCTATTTTAATGAACTACCGTCAAGTATATTCCAGCCTCATTATTCTCTTACAAAAGCCACTGACATATTATATTTTTAGCCATTGAAGATTTGCTATGAAAAAATAAAGCTAACATTTAGCAAACCTTCAATGGCTACAAAATATATGTACAGTAACATTCATTTTTTAATAGCCATTGAGTTAGAGAATAGAGGAAGTAAAGAAGTAAAGTTCAATAGACATTATTAGATGTGTCAAAGGCTATAATCAATGGAGGTCTACATACGAGTCAGCTCTGTTACCACAAGGACAGTCGCGATCGATGTAATAGAAAATTCTGACCTTACTTCTTTCCCATTCGCAGAACCTATCAGAGCTTAACATCCGTTTCGAGGTTAAGAGGTTATGGAAACAGTGCAAATGACAAAGGCAGGGTGGCTATCGATTTATTTATTTACTAGATGACCCGCCCGGTACTTAGCATGGTTCAGTAGGGTTTAGACACACGGACTGCAATAGGAGTGCACGCCGACTGCAAAATTGCAGTTTTGAAGCAGTTTTTCTACAGTTCGTAGAACTGAATTTGAACTGCAATTCAACTGCAACAGAACTGAACAGCAATTTGTTCATTTTTAACTCCCGACGCAAAAAGAGAGAGGTGTTATAAGTTCAACGTGTCTGTTTGTGTATCTGTCTCTGGTATCGTAGCTCCCAAACGGATGAACCGATTTTCGTTTAGTTTTTTTTTGTGTCATAGATAATTTTATCCCGAGTGTTCCGTTCAGCCATTTGAAAATCATCAGCTCTTTATAGTTGATGAGGGGATCTGACTACCTTCCATATGTCCTATCAATTAGAAATTTGGTACCGTATTATTTCAATGATATTGAAAGACCATGGTAAGGTGGGTAAGGTAAATGACTTTAACTACTTTAAAAAGGACAAAATAAAAGTAAAATTAATTTTTTTCTAGTAATTGAGTACACCTACACCTGTTTTTCTCACTTAGCGGCCCCCGGACGCGACGACGCTTGGAAAATAAAAATATTTGAACTTACATTTTTTTTTTTAAATTATCAAATCAAAATACAATACAAAAAGCTTAGTCTAAAAACACCGAAAAAACCACAGAGGTTTGTCCTCAGTGCCTAGCTGCAACGATTTGGTAAATTAATTAATTACTTAAGAAATAATCCGGTTGTAAGACAATGTAGGTAAGTACTGCAACAGTAGGTGTAGAACGCAAAGAATCAAGTAAGTATGTGACACGTAATCGTCAGTTGGTTTACTAGGTTTATAGGTTTCTTAGGTGGATAGGATTAGCGCTAATATAATAATTATATAATCTACATAGACACAAAAGACTCAGCGATCTACTTTGTTAAAAAATATTCTTTTAATTTATACCTAATGTTTTTAATATCTATTTTTTTAGTCAGCGTTTATGAATCGCGGAACCAAGTACATGGTGGTTCGCTCACCGTATGTATTGTTAGCGCGCGTAGTGTGGAGACGGACGACGGTTAGCCGTCATCATTCGCGTCTTTACAGGATGTTTTTTTTTCGGAGTATGTTCTCGTTGAAGAACTCCTCCTTTAGTAATGAGCATTTAAACTGTTCCTGAACGGGTAATGTTTTGCAATGTTTAAATAGCCCTAGTTCATTGCCATCGTATTTAGATTTAATGGAATTGGAGACAATATTTTTTAAAATTCTTAGCTGTAACTTATATATATGTTATTGAGGTAAGTTTTATAAGTACGACCGTAGCTACTGAGACCATAATGTACGTAAGTAAGAGCAAACGAGTTATATAGCATTAATTTGATTTTAAATGGAATCCGTCCATTCAAGATAGTTATATTAGCGAGAAATTGCCTTATTTTATTACATACATAATCTATGTGCAGAATCCAGTTAAAGTTACAGTCAATGGTGAGACCGAAATAGGTATATCGGTCGACTAGCTCAATCGAAGGGCAATTACAGCAGTTAGGATTATCACTGTGTAGACATATATAAAATATATTATGTGACGATAATAATTATAATAGGTTTATAATATTATTTGTTAGTTATTACAGTTTATTTTCTGGGGTTTTTAATTTTTTAATTTTACTTTTATCATCAGAACTGCACACCGATGCAAGCGGACTGCGCAGTCGGTTTGCAGTTTCGATGCAGTTATACCAACCGCACAATAACTGTAATTTTGCAGTCAGCGTATAGTCCTAATGCAGTTCGTCTAACTAACGTCTGACGATCTATGTATCACACAGTTTGTTTAAAATCTACCTTTAATCAAGCTATTATACTGATCGAGATGAATTCGCTTTTACAGTTTTTTAAAAAATCATCCTGAACACATGCAAGCTATATATCTGTACCAAAAACAAAAAGACCGTGAAAAGGTGACATCCACATAGGTAATTATGTGGGTGATTAAATTATTATTTAATCAACAACCCTGAACCCATACACTACATTATAACATGAAATTTCTCGTAAAATATAGGAATTTTCTCGTGTTACAAAATGCATTGAAGCAAATCAGAATAAAAAGTAAAAATTTTCCACAGTTTCCTCAGAGGGAAAGAAACTTAATCCGCAGAACTGAAGAAAAACATGAGAGAAATGAACAATCTAAAACCTTCTACACCGTGAGAATAAAATTTCATTACCAACTTAACAAGCATTCAAAAAATATTCTTAAAACCTAAAGTGACTCTTAAGCATGGATAAATAAAGTTCAATATCACATTACTGAGAATTTTATGATGGAAAATTCTTAAATTAGTTTTAGACTCGTGTAACAGGTCGTTATAATTTGCAAAATGGTTTTTATTCTGATTAGAGTAAAGTCTATTTCGAGGTCGCCCCATAACGAAGAGATCATCTAAACGACAAATGGAATCTCCTAAAAGTTTAAGTAGACGACTGATTTATGTTGGAGATTAATCCGCCATATCTTGGAGTGTTATCAAATTTCTACATTAAATTCGCATTTTAAGAGGTATTATAATAATGTTCAGAAAGCATCCATTGTGTTAGTATTATCGCAGGCACAATACTAACAGAATGGATGCAAGAGATTATGTCACCATAAGATTGTGAATACCATCAGATTGCAATCTAAAGCTTTTTATCTCGATAGATTGTAAACTGTCGAAAGATTATGAACCGTAACAACTGCTTACAATTTAACGCATTGTTTTTCGGTAAATTGTAATATTAATCCGATAGAACCTGATTATTTATGTCGAACCCTAACCTAACCTACAAGAAAGAGACAAGAAAACGTAAATAAAATGAATATTTTAAAAGTTGACACTCAGAACATTGAACGGTTCACCATCTGTCGACAGTTTACAATCTATCGAGGTAAAAAGCGTTAGATTGCAATCTGACGGTTTTCACAATCTTACGGTGATTTATTACTATAATATTACTATTATGCTTGACGATACCTGCGACTTCGTCATGTGGATTACGGATGTTTTTAATTCCCACGGGAACGTTTTAATTTTTCGCGATAAAAAGTAGAATATATCCTTCCCCGGGATGCAGACAATACCAAATTTAATCAAAATCGGTTTAACAGATATGGTGTGAAAGAGTTGAAAACAGTCAATGGTACAGAAGGTAGTAGAGTCAAAATATGACGTAATATTAGAGACACCGTTTTATTATATCCCTAAATTAAGGCTCTATAAGATGGTGACTAGGATCTACCCTAAAAGCGAAGTCGTTAAGCGGTTTAGCGTTCCGTTACGTACGTTTACTTAATGGGTAAAAGCCGATTAACGTTAGAAACTTGTTTTTCCGGGACATATTATTTTCCCTCCAATGGATGAAATCTTTCATCGTACTAAATTTCAGCAAAATTGGAACAAAATGAGATGGGGCATGAAAGCGTAACAAACAGACTGAAAGAAGACTGAAGACTGCTTCTATTATACGAGATAATACGAGTACGGAATATAAACGTAAACTCCTAAACTTTCACAAAAATTGGACTGTCAGGGTCATTCACAGAAAGGATTTTCAGCAACAATTTATACCATTCAAGATTACACTCAAGGGCACTTTTAAACCAATGCTAATTGGGCAAATTAATTTGGGCAACCCTAACAAAGTTTCGGGTTATATATTCTGATGTACTTTTGGGCCTTTGTGAAGATTGATGCTGTAACTTTTGGAAACTTTTTGTGGTTACATTGCTTCTATAAGTTCAGATCAGAAGTGGGATTTCAAGCCGAATTTCCTAGGGTTTAGGGAGTTCCCAAAAACAAAATATTATGTGGCGTTTTAGAAGAGTTATTTTATGGTCATACCGTAGTAACTTTACATCCTCTGTGCTCATACTAAGCAGTTAAAGTTCGGATGTATTTTGATTTTAAAATTCTAATCTCGTACGTACTCAGAGGTCTGCAAAGGGTCGGGTGTCAAAACGAACGGAGGCGGTCGTTACTGCCAAATAGGAAAGATTGTTTGTAGGTTTGTCTATCAATCATACAAAAACAAAGCAACGGATCGACGTGATTTGCATGGATTTAATTATAGCTATGGAGCGAGCAAAGGCTAACTTTTATCCTGGAAAATCTATAGCGGTCAGTGTGGTGACACTGATCCAACTATTACAATACAATCTAACTAATATTATAAATGCGAATGTTTGGATGGATGGATAGATGGATGGATTTTTGTTACTCAATCACGCCAGAATGGCTAAATGGATCTGGATGAAATTTGGCACAGAGATATATTATCGTCTGGAATAACATAGGCTACTTTTTATCTCGGAAAATTAAAGAGTTCCTGCGGGAATCAAAAAATCGTAATCCACGTGGACGAAGTCGCGGGAATCATCTAGCATTTAAACTAGTATTTAATATAAGGATTTGCCTCGGTATAGTGGTGATTCTAGATTTCATTTCTAGGACTTATGGAATTTCTTTAAAAAATTACATAAAATTATTAATAAATTGCATTCAACTCAAAAACCATAGATTGGCACGGTTAAATTTTTAAGACAAATTTGTAGATCTTTATAACAACTTTAATCCATACCTACATTTCAATCCGATCCGTACAATGATCAATCGTACGAATCGTACTTGTAAATGGTACAAATCCATACCTACTAATAATATTATAAATGCGAAAGTGTGTCTGTCTGTCTGCTATGCTTTCACGGCACATGTTTTCATCCGATTTTCATGAAATTTGGTATAGAAGTAGGTTATATCACCGACAAAGACATATAATCAAAAAATCTTTATATACGCAGCCAAAGTCGCTGTTATCGACTAGTGATAGAATGTATCATAAATCTACTTCACAGCATCAATTTTATATAACAGTCGTGTCAGACAACGGGATAGATAAAGTTACGCCATTGTTTGGAACCCGACGTTTCGTTACACACAATGCAGAATTGCATGGATATCTAGGCTAAGTTTCAGAGAAACCCGACTATTGGAACTGGACTTAGCTACCTTTGTATGCCGGTGTGTTGATTGCATTCTTTGTTTGCTAAATTACACAAGGTACAACTGTTGCAAATGACTTTGTGTTCAAAACTTCTAGCTACCTAACAAGATTTTTTTTCCCATACCATAAAGCACCCTTTAACCATGTAGCTTTAATTTCTACTACGATCTAGCCTATGGTTTGATCCATACCCATAATAATATCATGAATGTGACAGTGAGTCTGTCTGTCTGTCTGTCTGCTACGCTTTCACGGCCCATCTGTTCAATGATTTTGATAAAATTTGGTATGGGGATAGTTTGTATCCCAGGAAAGGACATGGGCTACTGTTCATCCCGGAAAATTAAAGTGTTCCCGCGGGAGTCGAAAAATCTTAATCCACGCGGATGAAGTCGCGGGCATCATCTAGTAAGTAATTAACGTGATTTAAGTTTTTTGATTCCTGCGGGAACTTCTCAATTTTCCGGGATAAAACTAACTAAACCCGCAAAAAATCAGGTCAATCCGTTACTTTGTTGCGGCGTGATTGAATGACGAACCAACAAACAAACACACTTTCGCATTTATAATATTAGTATGATAGTATGATAAGTATAGATTTAAAAAACTCGACAATTGAGTCCTATTCCTTTTATCCTTTTGAATAAGCCATTTTAAAATTTTCAACTTTATTCACCCACATGGGAAATATGGGAGATACCTACGCAAAACTGAGTGAACAAAAGTCGAAAATAATTAAATACCATGTCGGTTTCATATCGTTCCGGTCATAAAGTGGTGCGGGTGTGTCCCGGGCGACAAGCGCTCGACCACGGGATGGCGGTTTTGGGAAAAATGTGTGTAAAATGTAGAACATTTTCACTTCCTAAATTAAAAGTGTCGGTAATTTTTTACTAGCTTTCATTCTCTGCGTGAATTGAGGCTTTTCGGTTCCCGCGGGAACTCTTTAATTTTCCGGGATAAAAAGTAGACTATGTGTTATTCCAGACAATGTTCTATCTCTGTGCCATATTTCAACCAGATCCGTTCAGCCGTTCTGGCGTGATTGAGTAACAAACATCCATCCAACCATACATCCATCCATCCAAACTTTCGCATTTATAATATTAGTATAGATAGTATACTTAGAAGTATAGATTCCACTACAAGTTTAGCCCTAGACTGCGATCTTACCTGATGGTAAGTGATGATGCAGTCTTCGATGGTAGCGGGCTAACCTGTTAGGGGTATGGTAGTTATAATACACCCATAACCGCATCGGTTTCTACGTGGCATCGTACCCGAACGCCAAATCGCTTGGCGGTACATCTTTTCCGGTAGGATGACAGCCACGGCCGAAACCTCCCACCAAGCCAGACTAGAGAGAATTCAGAAATTATAAATTCACAAATTGATCCTGCCGGGAATCGAAGCTGGATTTCCCACTTATGACCACAGTTCACACCACTGCGCCAGGAGGTCATCAAGTTCGGCGAGGGAGGTTTTGTAGCGTTGTCAGTGTTGTATGCGCGTGAGTTTGTAAAATTGTGAAATTATTATTAAAAATCGTGGGAAAATTTCAAATTCTTCTAAAGCTGTCCGTCCTGCGCCTGTACTCGCCCCGATCGTATCGGATTGCCGTTCCGTCAATCCGACAAATACTTGAGCAAAATACGAAAAAAAATTATAAGTAAGTAGATACCATTCTTTAGAGTGCAGGCGTAGAGCTTAGCATAATTTATCGACTTACGATGCTCCAATGCCTTGTTATTCTTGACAAGAATAAAAATTGAAGAGACAATTGCATATCCTCAGTAAGTATCGCTTGTTAATGTAAAACATACCTTAATATCTGACAATAAGATCGACAACAAGATACATAGAGACTAAAAATAAATTGTGAGGCGAATAAAATTCGAAATCGATAAACCGCTGTCGTTGAAAATAGCAATGAAATGAGGGTTGACTTTAAAAAAAATGTACGCCTGTATAATATCACTGTTCCACTTAGGGCTGTCATTTAGTAATGGATGGGTTTTATCTTCCGTCGAGGCTTGATGTAAATTCATTTTACAAAATATTTTTTTTAAATGAAAACGATTTTAAAGAAATATAATATTTTATGAAAAAGGAAAAGGTTCATTTTAGGCCTTCTCTTGTACACTCTACAATGAATAGAGGAAAATACATTGATTGTATTAAAAATACTACTATAATTTAGAACAGTAAAGTAAATAACGAGCAAAAAATAAAAATGTATTTCAAGTTTTCGATATGGCAACCTTCCAAGATGGCAACCTACAGCCATAGAGAAAGCAGTAGGCGCGAAATGTATCAAACGTCATTTCTGACAGTCACTGTCAAAATAACGTGTTTTTCTTTTGAAAACGGCAAATACATGAATCCGCCATTGTTACCCACTCATGGTTAGTGTTCCGTAACTTAGAAAGATAATAATATAATTTTACCAATAAAAACTGGTCTAGTATTTTATTTTCCTTCATTTCTCTGCTTGTACAAGACTTGACCTACGCCCCATACAAATCTCTGCAGCTTAAAATTACAACATAAAACTTTGTAATTTAGCACATCTTCATATTTAAAAAGTTAGTATGGATTTATATTCAGAAAGTATTTCAATACACTAATATTAAAGCTTGAGACGCCCACTTGAGACGCACAGAGCGACGCGGCACGTAGCGGCAATTAATATTATTTGTATGAGTTTGTACGGGGCCGCATCGCGCAGTAAAATGAGCCTTAACTGAATTCATATAGAGCTCAATTTCATGTATGTGTCACCGTAAGATTGTAAAAACCGTTAGATTGTAATATAACGTTTTTAATCTCGATAGATTATAAACTGTCGACAGATTGTGAACCGTAAAATACTGCTTACAATTTAACGCATTATTTTTCGGTAATCTGTAATATATTAGGTATATTAACCTGATAGAACCTAAAACTCTAGCACTACCTGAATATTCATGTCTAACCCTAACCTAAACTATAGTTCGCGCGAGTTGAATGCAGAGTAAATGTATGGTGACACTTACATTTACTCTGCATTCAACTCGCACGCGAACTGTACAAGAAAGAGACAAGAAAACGTAAATACAATAAATATTTCATAAATTAATACTCAGAACATTGAACGGTTCACAATCTTTCGACAGTTCACAATCTCGCGGGATAGAAACCGTTACATTATAATCTAACGGATTTTACAATCTTACGGTGACATATGCATTCACAGCCAGCGCTCCTTTGTACTTTAAATCTAGAATTTTGAGTCCATTTTACTTTGACGCCAACGTGATCGAACAATCGGTTACGATCAATCGAATTTAGAATGTTAAAACCAACGACCTCTATTTATATAGACGGGCCCTGTCAAACATAGAATGTGAACTTATTTTACTAACGCCATCTAGTCTGAAGAGCGGGACAGCGCTATGGCGCAGCGCACGCCCTACAAGTCGGACGCCCAACTTTTTCTATGAAAGGGCCCATCTAGTACCTACGTAGATATCGATGGTTAAAACTGATACTAAGCGTGCTTGTAGACTTACAAACTTGGAACTTTCGTTCGCGTCTTCACTATAGCTAATACCTTAGATGCAGAACTTAAGTTGTACTGAAATCTATTGAAGTGTTTTAATGTTTTTTGCATTTAAAGTTTTCAGTTGGACTTATATAGTTATTCGATGTTCTCAAAGGCAAACAGGAAATGCCAACGTTTCTCTGTTAAACAAAAATAAACACGTACGTAAATAATATGCACGTGTGTAACGACTCTATGACCGTGGCAATATCCTTTATATTAAAGGAACTTTATAATAGAATAGAACGGAATGGGTTGAAAATAGACGATAAATTTATTTAACAAACATCTTAACTTTGAAAAGCGTTTATGTTATTCTATTGGTGAAAGGGTCGAATAAATTAAGGCGTATTGGAGCGTACCCTTTGCTGAGAGAAATTAATTTATCGAACCACAACGTTATCGAGTGACTTCTTTGAAAAATATTGCGGATCCTTTTTTGGGATTTTTCCTCCCTGCGTCGGTTTGTCATTGCTGAGGGTCTCAAATCAAAACCTACCTTGTATTTAATGGTTGGGGTTTTTATGAGATGATGGTGGTTTCCAGTAGTTTTTTGTCTATTTTATTTTAATTATTTTCCGAAAAAAGTACAAAAAATTAATTTTCGTCAAACTACACACGTAGTATGTTGAGTGCGCCAACAACTAATACCAACTTCCAACTCCGGGCTGGCACTGAGAATTTCTTAATTGAAAAACCCAATACCTACAATTTTTATGACCGACCGGGAATCGAACCCAGGACCTCGTGATCCGCAGTCGACTAAGCTAACCGCTAGACCAACGAGGCAGTACAACTAATACCTACTAGATAATAATAAAACTGGACCTGAACGATCCATGGATATACAGTATGAAAATTTTAGTTGGAGGAATAGCAGAGCCCGGAAGTCTCCATAGGTCTCAAGTTTCGGTAAAGTTAGGAGTTTCGATTCCCGGCAGGGTCAATCAGGGAATTTATAATTTCTGAATTTTCTCTGGTCTAGTCAGGTGGGAGGCTTTTGTTGAGGCTAATTACTACCTTACTGGCAAAGACGTAGACGTACCGATAAGCAATTTAGGTACGATGCCGTGTAGAAACCGACTAGGGGTATGGATAAATGATTTATTTATTTCACGTAGGACAACTTGTGTCACTTAGGATACATCAAGACTGTACCACCGGGTTGGGTTGGGTATGGGTTTAATATAACTGCCATACCTTCTCCTGAAATGTTAGCCCGCTACCATCTTAGATTGCATCAAGCAATCAATCATTTATTCAATTTAGGTACTGTAGGTACACATATTGACGTCAAATTACCTACATATAAAACACTAGCTGATGCCCGTCCGCGTGGATTGAGGTTTTTTGGTTCCCGCGGCAACTCTTTCATTTTCTGAGATAAAAAGTAGCCTATGTGTTATTCCAGACTATAATCTATCCCTGTGCCAAATTCCATCCAGATCTGTTCAGCCGTCCTGGCGTCGGTTCTGGTCCTGATTGATTGATTGTTAGATGCCGAGTCAAATATCTATAACTTCACAAAATTCTCTGATCGAGAATCGACTTGGAAAACTTTTGATTGCATGTTTGCCATACAATCAAAAGGTTACAAAGTCGATTTTGATTGTACAGTAAACATACACATCGCCTAGCTAGGTATCTATTCAAAACATGTGCAGAATTGCACTTGACCCGAGAAAAAGCGCCCGGCGTCGAATCGTCTAGAAACCCTGAACTCGCGAAGCCGAGAAAGTTTGGCAAGCGTTCGTGAAATTTTTATTAGCAGGGCATTCGGAACGATTTTCTGTGTATACGGCATTGAAATAGAATGAGTTACTAAAAAATTCTACATCAATGGTATACGGCGTCAAATATGAAGTTCCGTATGTACTCGTAGGTTGTCATATCTATATTTAGGTAGGTACTGTCACAGAAATAAGAAAAGTTATAGAAGTGTCTTCATTGAAAATTGTGGTAATTTTGAATGCATTTCTTTTCAAAAATGTGAACACATCTAGCAGATGCCCGCGATTTCGTTCGCGTGGTAAATGCTTAAGTAATGCTTAATGCGAATGGAAATGGTATGGAATGGAAATGGAACTCCTTAATGTTTTGGCATGAAAAGATTCCGCAAAGACTCATTAATTTTTCGGGGTAAAAAGTATAGCTTATGTCCTTGGTCCCCCCTTTAAACATGTATTAAAAACAGCATATCATACCATTTCTATCACCTTATTTACAATTCTGGCGATGTTGTACAGAACCTCACGTGAAGTTGAACATTCATCATTTCAAGTTATTTTACACGTGGAAAGTTATGCTGTGTCTATCCAGATCATGTTACATAATATAAAACTTTTGTAGCGGCATACATCCACTTTGAAACATTGTATAGTTACTACAGTACTTTGAAATATTTTTATTGTTTTATGTTTACCTTTTAAAACAGTGTTTCTGCATGTCAGCGTGTATTTTCCAACGCTGTGTTTGTCTCTATTCCAGTACTAGTGACTCCAGCATATATATACTTAGGTTATTTGAGCTAAATACTCCCCATTATCACTTCAGCTTCGGGACTAATTAAAAATAATATAACAGAACGGTCAAGTTTTTATTCAAATTAGTCAAGACTTTGACCACGTAACAATCCTCTGTGTCGCAAATAAAACATGTATATCGTAGCTTTAGTTTTAAGATACCCTAACTGACTATTACCATCATGTTTTATAAGTACTTGAACGTCAATAAGTGTACAGTGTACCTAATTTGAATAAATAAATATTGATATGATTAAATTTATAAAAATGGTCCTTATAACAGTATGCTGGACTTATGAGTCCGTGTATTTCCATTTTATTACTATCTTTTCATAGCTATCCCCATCGATATGTAATATATATAATAGGTATTAGATGGACTCTTTGGACCTGTAGAACGCGCTCCACATCTGTATAAACCTGTCCTTGTCCGCGTCATAGCGCTGTCCCGCTTTTCAGGCTAGATGGCGTTACTAAAAAAGGTCAAAATTCTTTGTTTGACAGGGCCCGTTTATGTAAATTGAGATCGTTGGTTATCCCAATTGAGTTGACAGGGCCCGTCTATGTAAATTGAGGTCGTTGGTTATCTAAATTACTAAGTGCAGAATAAGGAGCTTTTCGTAGCTTTATAATCCGGTAACCTCACAGTACCCTCCGCAAATACATTCGTTGGTAAACATTTATAGAAATGGCTGTCGGAATTAGGTCACTCCACCCTTAACCTCTGCAAATATATTACAAGCCTCGCGAAAAGATTCAATTCATTAGTGTTAGTGCTGGCTTGTCTGCCAAATCTGAAAGATCAAGGTTAACGGCGTCTAACAATCGTTGTAAAAGGGGTAGTAGGGGGTAGTAGTATAAATAAAAGTTAAATACCGAATGAAAGTACTTACTTAGTAGTTACTCGTATTTCGACCGATAGACATCTACTACGGCTATATCTATTCTATAATATTATAATTATATTATATTATAATTACATATCTATTCTATATTATTATAATTATATGCGCATTTTTAACCGATTTCCAAAAAAGGAGGAGGTTCTAAATTCGGCGCGTATGTATATACATATATTTATTTAAATGTATGTCGGTGCATATCTCCGTGGTTTCTGAAACGATTTGATTTTTTTTTCTATCAGTCTTTAGAGGAAGCTCTCGAGGTGGTCCCATAAAAAGTTCTGACTCCAAATCCTCAACCCTGATACTAAAAAGATAAAAATAAAAATTCTTTCCAAAAAACCGACTTCCAACGCCACTGTAAAATAACATAGTGGGTACTTCAACATAGTGGGTAGAAATAAAAAATATTTATTACATTTACAGTGGCATTGGAAATCGGTTTTTAGTAAAGAATTTTTTGGATGGATGTTTGGCACTCAATAATGCCAGAGAGGTTATAAAATAATAGCAGATTGTTCTGTTTTAAAACGAGGACAGGAGATATCCTGTCTTTTTTGTGAGACCAGAGTGGAATTATTTTAATGCAGTCTCATTCAATTTGCAGTAGGTATGAAGATGGTATGAAGCACGCCTCACAAAAAATTATTTACATAATTTTTTTTTTTTATTTGCAGGAATATATAGATATGGGACAAAATAGTAATTTCCCTTGCAAATTCTGCTATATAAAATGGTGTGCAAATTGTTAGGTATTTTTAAGTAATTATATTAAGGTCGATGACAAGGGTCTGCCCGCGAAATTCAAATTTAATTTGGTTTTTCACAATTTGTAAACTAATACGACAAAGTAGGCTTATGGCATTCAAATTGCGAGCGTAGGAATATCATCTTCACAGGTTTATATAAAAATCTTTACTTGAAAGTGCCCAGTTTAAGAAATTAGTCAAATTAATGACTAATTTGTGAGTAACTCACGTCAAACTCATTATTTTGACTAATTTCTTAAACTGGACACTTTCAAGTAAAGATTTTTATATAAACCTGTGAAGATGATATTCCTACGCTCGCAATTTGAATGCCATAAGCCTACTTTGTCGTATTAGTTTACAAATTGTGAAAAACCAAATTAAATTTGAATTTCGCGGGCAGACCCTTGTCATGCACCTTAAGTTATTTCATTAGACCAATAATCCATTCTAATATTATAAATGCGAAAGTATGTCTGTTACGCTTACACAGCCCATTTGTTCAACAGATTTTGATGAAATTTGGTATGGAGATAGGTTGTATCCCGAGGAAAGACATAGGCTAGGCATAGGCTTTTTATCCTGGGCATAGGCTTTCTAACCCGGAAAATTAAGGAGAACTCCTTAATTTTCCATGATAAAATAAAAGCGGGAATATACAAAAACCTTGATCCACGCGGACGAAGTTGCGGGCATCGTCTAGTTTGTCATAAAATTAACTTATTACAGTATCACATTAGTTATCTTAGTCGAGATATTAAAGTACCTATAGGTAATTATTGTATATCATTAATTTATTGAATGTTATTACTAAAACATTAAAATAGACTATTATTAACTATGTAATAAAATAAACCATTAACAAAGTATGTTTTATCCTTATAAATTGTTATAATATGTCTAATAATAAATCTAATAAAATATGGACTCATTTCTAAATAGGCAGTATTATTTTGTTGAAATAAAATAATTATGGGCCCGTTTCTAAATAGTGACAGTCTAGATGTGGCTATAACAAAACTAAAGTAGGGAGTAGCGAAGATATATGACAGAAATAACCTCCATTGATCAAGGACAGCCTTGGGAGTCGCCAATATGTCTGAGGCATGGTAGTACGACTGTTACCTTACCACAAGTTTTAAAAATACACCCAAGTTGAGCGTATTCGAAAGTCGAAACACGTTGGTATCAGGGTAAAATGGACCCAAACGCTATTGATTTAAAGCCACAAATTCAGTACCATTGATTTTTATTTGGCAGCGTATCTACTTCAAGTGCTGACAATATCGTACCGCAAGGCAGGGATGTTATGGATATGAAATTTCGGATCTGGATACGGTAACAGCTGATATATAAATAATATTATACTGGTTTCAGATACGGTTACAGACATGCAATTATCCGTTAGTTTCGGATAGTTTCGGTTTCGGATATTAGATTTTTTGATTTAGCGCGCGGCTAGTGTGTCAGCTCGGCCGCGCTAAAACACAAACCTGTCTTAACATGTCTCATTTAAATTCAGACCCTATCCGAAATTATTCGAAACCTTTGTATCGGATTCGGTTACGATTACGGATAGATTTTTATTTCGGCTATCCGATAGTTTCGGTTACGGTTACGGAGCTCCATAACATCCCTGCCGCAAGGCATCGTCACGGTTTGCATCCGTACATAGTCGAAATTCCACGGACGTAAGCGAAGTGATTTGTTTCCTTGTTTGTTATTCGAATTTCGAACTGATAGGATATAATAATTTAATCGAATCACTTCCGACTTGTTTTAATATTCGCATCTTCAAATCAAGAGGATAAATAGGTATATCTTCTAAGCAAACGCCCTCCACCTTACAATGCATCACCATTTGCCAGCTTTTACTGTACCCAAGCGTTAGTCTTCATTATTGTCATCTATATTAATATTATAAACTAGATGATGCCCGCAACTTCGTCCGCGTAGATTAAGATTTTTTTGATTCCAGCGGGAACTATTTAATTTTCCAGTATATCAAATCAAATCAAATCAAATTCAAATCAAATTATTCTTTATTCAAATAAACTTTTACAAGTACTTATGAATCGTCAAGTGAATCTACCACTGGTTCGGAATGCCATTCCTACCGAGAAGAACCAGCAAGAAACTCGGTGGTTGCTTTTTTTAAATAATTCATTTACAATTATTATATCAATGTGTACATAAGTAACCGCTGTCCCCAGCATTGCTGGAGCGATCAAATCCATGCTCCTCTATCATTTACATAATCTTCAACAGTATAATAAGCTTTTTTCAGGAGCATACTTTTAAACCAACAAATACTGCAACAAATAACAATACTAACTAGAATAAGACAAACACTAACACAACTAACACTTATTTCATCTAAAAAGTAGTTATATACAATTGTAAATATCATGAGATTAGAAATAAAAAGGCTTATTATTATTATTATTATTATTACTTTTAATGGATTTCTTCAATTTGTTTATTCAATTCATGTCAAAGACGTGCAGACAGAAAGTAGCCCCATTCCCGCCGGTGGCACCCGTTCACGAGCATGACGCATGATCCAGCCATTGCTTCGCTCGACCATATTTGAGGGAACGTAACAACCCGCACCACACGACACCACCACAGAAATGTTTAAAGAGAGCGTGACATACCCAGTCTACCCGTATCAAAGCATCGAATTGAATACTAATATTCAAACACTAATTTATAATAAGTAACCGCTGTCCCCAGCATTGCTGGAGCGATCAAATCCATGCTCCTCTATCATTTACATAATCTTCAACAGTATAATAAGCCTTTTTCAGGAGCGTAATTTTAATGGACTTCTTAAACTTGTGTAAAGGCAAGTTTAAGATAGGTTGTGGAATTTTGTTATAAAATAGAATGCTCATTCCCACAAACGACCTTCGGACCTTCTTGAGGCGGAGCGATGGAGTCACGAGCTTATGGCGGCCTCTAGTTTGCCTATCATGCAGATCGCATATTTTTTTGTAATTATGAATGTGCTGTTTTACGAAGATTAAATTACTATAAATATATTGCGAGGCTACTGTGAGAATACCTATTTCCTTAAATTTCTCTCTAAGGGATTCGCGCGGTTTTAAATTATAAATTGCACGTATTGCCCTTTTTTGTAATACAAAAATTTTTTGAATATCTGCTGCTTTACCCCATAGTAAAATTCCGTAAGACATAATACTATGAAAGTAAGCAAAATATACAATTTTTGCAGTTTCAACGTCAGTAAACTGTCGAATCTTTCTGACAGCGTAAGCAGCAGAGCTGAGTTTGCCAGCCAGAGTTGATATATGAGTGCCCCATTGAAGCTTTGAATCTAAGGTCACCCCCAGGAACACAGTGGTCTCTTCTATTTTTAAAATATCATTATTTACAGTTAAATTTATGTTTCCTGCGGACTTGGTATTCGGCAATGCGAATTCAATGCACTTAGTTTTCTTTGCGTTTAAAAGTAAATTGTTTACAGTAAACCAGTTAGTGACTTGAGAAATTGCATTATTTACGTCTTCATAATTGTCCTTGTTTCTATTGACTTTAAAAATCAAGGACGTGTCGTCAGCAAATAGCACAATATCGCAAGTATTTTGGACGTAGTATGGTAAATCATTTATATAGACCAAGAACATGAAGGGACCCAGAATAGAGCCTTGAGGAACACCCATAAGTGAGGCTGATCCGGACGACTTCACATCGTTGACACATACCGTTTGAATGCGGTCACTGAGATAAGATGCAATGAGGCCAAGTGCAGTGTCTTTGATTCCATAATGGTTCAACTTAACTAAAAGCGTCTCATGCTCAACGCAATCGAATGCCTTAGACAAATCACAGAAAATACCAATAGCATTCTGTGATTTCTCCCACGCATCGAATATATGCTTTAACAGCATAGCTCCCGCATCGGTTGTTGATCGGCCTTTAGTAAAACCATACTGCTCTGAGTGTAGTAGTTTATTTGAGTTAAAGTGCAGAAGCAGTTGGTTGAGCATAATTTTCTCAAATATCTTGCTGAGTGCTGGTAATATAGAAATTGGTCTATAATTATTAGGGTCACTTCTACTACCAGATTTAAAAAGTGGAATCAATTTACTGTATTTCATAAGATCTGGAAAGGATCCTGAATCTACAGACTCATTAAATATTAAAGCAAGATATGGTGCAATTATATCAATAACATTGCTGATTATTTTTACTGATATTCCCCATAGATCCCCGGTTTTTTTGCACTGCAAAGATTTAAATATTTTAATAATATCATATGGGGTCACATGTTTAAACTTAAACAACACACTGCACTCGGTGACATTACCCTTGAGAAGCTTAAGGGCTTCTATTGGCGAGGAATTAAGGGAGCTAGTAGTGGTAACAGGAATATTTTTGAAAAAATTTTCAAATGTATTTGCAATTTCAGTATCGCAGTTAATAATACGGTCATTAACTTTAAGCTCCAATTTAGGCTTTTCCACTTTATGTTTCCCAATTTCATCTGTGATTATTTCCCAAACTGCTTTTATTTTATTATCTGAATTAATAATTTTTTGTTTTATATAAAGTGATTTTGCTTGCATGCATACATTTCTAAATAATTTTGAATAATTTCTTACATATTGAACAAATGTAGGAGTGTAATTATACTGTTTTTCAGCATACAGATCAAACAACTTATTCCTGCTTTTATAAATGCCAACAGTAGCCCAGTCGCTAAATTTGAGATTTTTAAACAATTTTTTTTCTACTATTTTAAAAATGGAACTATACTGAGAATTTAACAGATCAAAGAAGGTATTGTAGTGTTCATCCGGACCACCCTGTGTAAGGTCAAGGGTAGGTAAAGTATTTAAGATATTTTGTTTAAATAGTTGTACTTTTTTAGTGGTAACTGGCCTATACTTTATTACTTTAGTTGTATTTTGTTTAGAGCTTTAAAAAAAAGCCTATGTATGTATGCCTGGATACAAAATACCTCTGTACCAAATTTCATCAAAATCGGTTGAACAGATGGGCCGTGAAAACGTAGCAGACAGACAGACAAAAAGACAGACAGACCCACTTTCGCATCTATAATATTAGTATGGAAGTATAGATTCGAAAGTTTGGATAGATGGATGTATGGATGGATGGATGTTTGTTATTCAATCACGCCAGAACGACTGAACGGATGTAGATGAAATTTGGCACAGAGATATATTATAGTATGGAATAACACAAAGGCTACTTTTTATCCCGTTAAATTAAAGAGTTCCCGTGGGAACCATAAAACCTCAATCTTTAAAAGTTTAAATAAAACTAGGGATGTATGGACGAAATTGAGCTCAAAATCGGGTCGAATACCTTTAATGTCAAAGTGTTTCGATGCTCGAATATACTCCTCGTAGGTTTGATTTGATATTCTTGTCGTAAGGGTGTCTACGGGGTCACGTCGAGTTATTTGGCGTGTATAGGTGTAATACTGCCAAACCACCGGGTATCCGGAAAAAGAACTAAAATCTGATTAGAGTTCCAGAAAGAAAATAGACGGCGCCCTTAAACACTTACATGTTTGTTCCACTTTCTTTCACAGACTTAATATTATATCTCCATACATCTATCTATTTTATAATAATTGGGCATTTGACAATTAGTCGAATCAGTAACTTTATTTTAAACGTCAAAACTTGCACTTATTATGGGATTTTGTATGAAATACTTACTGAACTATGACATCATCAAAGTTCGACGCACTTTTCTACTATAATCCATACTTTAAAATGGATATTCGACATAAAACTAACAGGAGATTACGTATTTCAGGAGATCCTCTATTTAATAACCACTAAAAAATAATTTATTTGTAAACAAATACCCAATTATTATTATTCTAACTGTCGCGGTTAATTTTAACAGATCTATAACTGTCGTTATTCCAGTACAGAAATATTAGATATCTTTGAATTACGTTTGCCATAGAGCGGAAAACGTGCATGAATGGAGATGATGACAAACTCAATCAAATCAACCCCTGTTTATTAAAGTTAAAAACACACTATATTATAGAATGAGTGACGACATCTTTCAACGCACTATTTTTCTTTAATCTGTAGTTAAAAATAGTTATTAAACTTAAAACTGTGATGTGATGATTTGAATTTAAGGTTTTTGGAAGACCCTCTATTTAATAACCAGTAAGAAATAATTTATTTTCGACATAGGTATTATCCCAAGAACGTTCTATTAGTCCTGATTTTGTACCATACGTCAAGTTCTTAGTTCAAGTACACACAAGTCATAAAACAATTGGGCTGGAAAAGCCTTGAGGAGCTTGTGTTACAAGGTTGTAACTTATTAATATGCATCATGTTTGTTTTTTGCTCCATTTAAACGTAAATCATTAAAAAAAATTGCTAATAGTTAGGTAGCCTAGCTCGGTTGAAGATTTTTGCTGTATTTTCTAGTAGAACCCTAGAGTTTCCTTTTTCCCAGAGTTTTCTTTAAAATTCAAATATAGAACACATCGGAGAGCACTTAACCATGGGGGCTTACTACCATCGCTTGAAAGAATATTACATCAAAATAGTAGTTTTATGTCACGCACCATTCTTCAGGTATATATTGCTGACCATTCATGTATAATTTTGACCCACTATTAGACACTGACGCAAAACATTAAAATGTTAATCAGCAATCTAAGCCTATAATAAAAGCAGATAATTAATACTAAATCTCTAGTCGTTCTGGTAATTAGCCTAATTGCTGCCCACCTACGGACCTGGTTTCTGCCTGCCGGACTGGATCAGCACTAAAGCTAAGGTCCTGAACCGCCGAAAGACCTTTTGAAGGTCCTCGCGAGTCGCGACACAAGTGATTTAAGTTGACGATCTAGTTTGTGAGAACAAAAAATTATTATCTCAACTCAATATTCAATAGTTCAAGTGCTTGTGCTGTGTTTCTTTTATGACCACCGAGTGCTTGAGACTAACAGTCCTTAAAATAACGATTTAGGAAGGATAAGGCTTTAGACGATGGTAGTAACCCCCCCAGATGGTGTGTTGTGTATTAAATATTTTGTAGATTGTGTTGCAGTTTGACATCTCTGAGAGAATAAGAAAACCAGCATTATTTGAAAATGACAGTATGTCACGTACCTTGACGTCCCTAAAATAATAATTATAATTCTAAAACACGAACGTCAATAATAATAAAACAATACGGCTTTAAGCGATGGTACTTGGTAGTTAGCCACCTGAATCATGATCTTGTACTTACCATACATCGAAGTTCGTAGTTCAAGTACAAACATGAGCATGGTAAATTGTCCTTATTTCCTGAAATCTTCAGACATGTCGGCGTCTGGCAAGACCTTGAGGAGTTTGTGTTATAAGGTTGTAACTTATAACACAAACAAATGTTTTTTTCACCTTGATACTTGAAGCTTATCGTCTACCTACTAGATAGGTCAAAAAGAGTTTACCCGTTTCCAAATTAGATTTTTTAAAACACTGTGTGCATGAGGGTCTAAAGCGCTTAAACAAGGTACATTTATTACGATTCAAAGCGTTCAAACATCATATTCAACAAAAAGAGTATTTATTAATGACTCTCTTAAAGATTTTTTATAAATAAATTTGACACATTAGCATCACCGCATTTGTTAAAGTGTCATTAACTAAAAATATTGAAAGAGGTTTTCTACGTCTACTCTATCTAGTTGCCACATTTGCCACCCACTGAAAAAGTTAACAAATCCATGATCTGTGCCTAATCAATCCACAAAACGACCTTCTGACACCGGTGGGTCCATATTTATGGTAAACATTTTCTGACCGCGACTGTACATGCTCGCCTTCTAGGGATAAACTACATTGGCAATATCATGTATTGTTGGTAAGAATTTCGGGTTGAGTAATATTATGTTTGTGTGTGTGGACCAAACTTTATGTTTTCGGCTTACACTGCAGGATTTAATAAGAGTAAAATTTTGGCTTTCGTCCTAGACTGTAATAAAGTTTTATTTTTTTGGTACTAAACTAAGTTATATTAGAGGTTTGACCTCAAAGGGGCCAAATATTACTGGTCTGACTATATATTCTAATTATTAATTACTAGCTGATGCCCGCGACTATGTCCGCGTGGTTGAAGTTTTATTTGATTACCGCAGAAACTCTTTACTTTTCCGGGATGAAACTCCCGCTTATGTCCTCAACTCATATCTGATCCGTTACTCCATTGCCGCGTGATTGAAGGAAAAACCAACAAACCAACCAATCAACCAACAAACAAACATACTTTCGCATTTATAATATAAGTATGATGACAAAGTTAACGATAAATTCGTTCAATTATTATTTCTAGCTTCGGCCATCTTACCGACAAAGCAGTACCTACCGCCCAGCGACTAATAGCGTTCCGGTATGATTTCGGGTATAAACCGACTATCGGTTTAATATAACTGATGCCATACCCCCTAACAAGTTAGCTAACTACCATTTAGACTGCATCATTACAAAAAAAAATACATTTTTCACCTTTAAAAATCACCGAAAAAATTATAATCCGAATGAAAATTCATCTCTTGTAAGCTGAAAAAGCAATTTATCATTTTCAACACAAAACCAAAAGGATTAAAGCAGCATTCTTTTATTCGTGGAACAATATATTTTGTATCCCTGACACAGCAAAAATATGGAAGTATTTTCGTATTTGCTTGCTTGCTGAAATCATTTTATTATTATTAGCAATTCCGATTGTCGGTAGGCTTCTTTGTCTTATCTTCATTTCGAAATTAAGGGGATGAAATTTTTCAGTCCTGTTATTACGAGTAGAATATGACTTAATTTACTTTTTATTAAAAGTCATACATTATGAAACTTAAATAAACAAATATTATACATTAATATACTAAAATATAAATATTAAACTACCTATGAAATAAATAATAAACACTAACTAAATACTAGTTTTAGACTTAGGTACTTGACTGTTGGTACGAGTACTGAATGCATATATAATTAAGTATTGTAATGTAAAAATTGAAAATTGGGACTATAATTATTGTAACTGTGTGTATATAACAAATATTGGATGCCTTCTGCTAGGCGAAACATATGACCATTTAACTTTGTAACATGTAAATCAATGTTTCTGCAAAATAAAGAAATTGTATTGAATAAATCCTCATATACCTACTAACAAAAAAAAACCTTAATCAAAAAGACCTTGGTTACGCCTGGGCCAAAGGTACCCATCAAGCTTACAGTATTACTGTGGTATTACCACGCTGAATGGCGATGGATACTGCATGGATGAACCAGGTAGGACCTCGAACCTGGGTCGCTTATCCCTTAAATAAACTTAATTAATATGTATTTTTAAAGTAGATTTTAATGTATTTAAAATATGTAACGAAAGTATATTGTGTCCTAGGGAAGGACTTAGATTACATCTTATCCCGGAAAATCAAGATTTTTTCGGAATTCTCCTGAAACCTTAACCGTGTAGATGAAGTCGCGGGCATCATCTAGTATTTTTTATTTTTTACGCCACTACAGGCCCTTCACTGCAATCTCACCTGATGGTAAGTGATGGTGCAGTCTAAGAAGGTAGCGGGCTAACCTGTTATGGCAGTTATATTAAACTCATACCCCTAGTTAGTTTCTACACGGCATCGTACCGGAATGCTAAATCGCTTGGCGGTAAGTAAGTAAAAGCGAAGATGTGTGTATAACCATGGCCTTTCTTGAGCGGTAGGGACAACATGACCGCTCTTGGCATTGCGCTCCCGGACGAAGCTCGGTCGTTGACCGCACTATCGATTTCATGCCGTGTGATTACTCTGAGTTTTTACATTGCAAATTCGATTGATCGTATTAAACGTTCGATCCCATTGGCGTCAAAGTAAAATGAACCTTAACCGCATTGAATTAAAGTCACAAATTCAGTACAACTGATTTTAATTTGGAATCGTATCTTATTCATAAACGTGTATGAACGCATAAAAGAAATTGAGCTCTATCTTAATGATTCTAAGGTTTATTTTACTTTGACGCTAATGTCATCGTATTCTTATTCGATCAATCAAACAAAAACTTAAAGTAAGCGTACTGGCCCGTCATAAAGTAGACCCACTTTTATTTATAGTACCAGCTGACCCGACAGGATGTCGTCTTCTCCCAATAAATCGAGTTCACTTCAGTTTTGCCCGAACATTCCATTTTTACAGAACACTCTTCTCCAATTTTTCTTTCTAAAAACCTTACTCGGACTGATACGAACATTTGAAAAAAAAATTTCCCAACATTAGACTACCTCCACCACCATAAATCTATATATATCTATGCTTCTATACTCTATCCTTCTATACTAATATAATAAATGCGAAAGTTTGGATGGATGCATGGATGGATGGATGTATGTTTGTAACTCAATCACGCCAGTATGGCTCAGCGGATTTGGATGAAATTTTATTCCGAGATAGATTATAGTCTGGAATAATGCATAAATAAATAAGCCATTTATTCCCAAACAAGACATTACAGATTCATACAATTTACATATTATTATTTATTACTAGCAAATGCCCGCGACTTCGTTTGCGTGTTTTGTTTTTTGGTTCTCGGGGGAACTCTTTAATTTTCCGGGATAAAAAGTAGTCTATGTGCTATTCCAGACTATAATCTATTTCAGCCAGATCCCAGCCGTTGGGACGTGATTGAGTAACAAACATCCATACAAACTTTCGCATTTATAATATTAGTAAGATTAAATTTACACAATATCAAATAGAATTCAGTTAATTAAGTCAAAACATTTTAGTCAAAATTGACACAGTTATAATTCAAAAAAGAAAACAATTACATTATAATCAGTCACAAGCGCAAAACACACAGGAAGCGGGTGCGGGTCAGGCGCGGGTCGGGTCGGGTGTCAGGCGGGTTGAATTCCTTGTATTTATATGGACGACATCACACAGCGTCACCGCCACGCGCCCGACCCGCGGCCGCGTTCTGTGTGATGTCGTACATATACGTACAAGTAATTCAACCCGCCTGACACCCGGCCCGGCCCGCACCCGACCCGCGCCCGCTCCCTGTGTGTTTTGCCCTTAAGGGTCCGTATAATAAATATATATTTATAGGTAAACGTAGTTTATTTATATTTGGGTACCCTTTTTGGGTGTAGGCCTCCTCCATCGTGCTCCACTGTGCTCTCTCCGCGGCGAGCCAGGGCGAGCCTCATCCATGTCGGTCCTGCGACATTTACATATAATCTCGTCGTTCCAAGGAGCGCGTGGTCGCCCGCGTGGCCGTATCTGGTCGCGCGGCCACCAGTGTAATACACGCTCGCTCCACCGACCGTCGCTGCTCCGAGACACATGTCGAGCCTATCTAGATTTGAGTTTGCATGCGAGCTCTGCTGCGCTAGTTACTTTTGTTATCCTTCGAATTTCCTGGTTTCGCTGGCGGTCGCTCAGCTTGATACCCAACATACTTCTCTCGGCTGCCCTTTGGAATTTTTGATTTTTTTTCTATTACACTCTTAGCGGGCGCCCAAGTTTGGCATCCATATAATAGAGATGGGAGGATTTTAGAGTCCATTGCCTTCTTTTTCAACGTTATTGGGATTTTAGACTTAAACTTAAGTTTCAATGACCAATATTTTCCCCAAGCAATCTTGATTCTCCTTTCTACTCCTTTTATAGTATGGTCTATGAAAGAAAGGCTTTGGCCGAGGTAGATATACTTTTCCACGTAATTAATCGTCTGCCCTTGGATACTCGTGGTGATTTCTGCGGAGTTAGTCATTATGCATGTTTTACTGGGGTTCATTTCTAATCCACAATTACGGCTCTCCTTGTCCAACGTTTGAAGTATGTTATAGAGATCCTTAAGGTTTTCAGTTATAAGAACTACGAGTATATCATCGGCGAATCTCAGATGATTCAGGAATAACACATAGGCTACTTTTAATCCCGGAAAGTTAAAGAGTTCCCGCGTCAACCCAAAAAACCTGGCGGGTATCAGCTAGTATAGTATATTTCAAAATCAATCGGCTCACACCTAGTCTACGACATACCTATCATATGTTAATGTATATTCTATGCCCGCACTCTTTGTGCAATGACCTAGTTACGCTTCAAGCCACAGATGGCAGGTAATATCCCAGAGGCACTTTACTTTGTCTATGACCTGTAGATGGTTAATATTTCCTTCAAATACGTGGCTTGAAGCTATTAATTCCACCCATCTCATGGTAGCAGAGAATTTGAGCATGCACTCTCTATTCCCATACTATCACAGTCTGAAGAGACGGATTTTCAGACACAACCGGAGAGAGATCAGGCCGACGGCTTTACGTGCTGTACGAGGGTGAAAACATCAACAGCAGCAGTCGAACATGCTAACCACTCTCTCTCTATCTGCGTCGTATTCCTCATTCCTGACGGTCGTGACCCAATTCCATTAATCACATAATGGCAGGAGTTTTTTTTCGACAATAATGCGGTGGGCTCCCAGATCCTTCTGCATACGACTCGAATAAGAGTACCATTTATACTCCACATCCAGTTACCGACTAGAGTCAACGTTGCTTTACAATTGCAATCGACTGATATGCGTTGTCGCAACTAGGCCACTCGTCCACCAATGCTAACCGTTAGACGTGACTAGACCATAGAGGCAGCCTATTCCACTCAAGCAATGCCGGGTAGGATCAGTTAGTCCATACTAATATTATAAATGCAAGAGTATCCATCCATCCAAGACATCCATTCATACATGCATCCACCCATCCATACTTTCGAATCCATACTTCCATACTAATATTATAGATACGAAAGTGTATCTGTCTGTCTGTCCGTCTGTCTGTCTGCTAAGCTTTCAAGGCCCATCTGTTCAACCGATTTTGATGAAATTTGGTGCAGAGGTAGATTAAATCCTGTGCAAGGACATAGGCATATTTTCAATTCCGGAAAAGAGTTCCCGCGGGAATAAACAAACTTAATCCACGCGGATGAAGTCGCGGGCATCGTCTAGTTTTTGATAAAACTCGAGATTAAATGTTTCCAAATTTAATTCCGAATGTGGCGAGCAAAAGTAAATCTATATTTCAGGCAACCGACCGGCTTTTGGGCATTAAAATAGTAAGTGCTAATGAAATCCCAACATTAAGCTTTATGTGCACTAAATATTTTCAGCTGGCATTAAGACCAAAACACACTATGGACAATTTTTTCTGGCGTACGTCAATTGTGTATTCACTTTTAGAAGCGCGTACCTACATTGTTTTATTCCGCTACAACTAAGCCCTTGACTGCGATCTCACCTGGTGGTATGTGATGATGCAGTCTAAGACGGTAGCAAGCTCACTGCCAGAGTATGGCAGTAATATTAATCCCATACCCCTAATCGGTTTCTACACGGCATCGTACCGGAACGCTATATCGCTTGGCAGTAGGTACTTTTTTTGCGGTAGGGTGGTAACTATTTAAAGATCAAGTCTCCTGTAGGGCTAGCATGCGCACAACAAGTAAAAATATGTCTACCGGTTATCTCTGTTTGTCTACCGAAACTAACATGGGTTTTTTGTCTCGTTACGTCAAAAGTAGAGATAAACGTAATATTTCTTATCTGTGGTATTTTTCTCTACTAACCCTTACATGCCGACTATTATTTTCTTGTAATATACCACATTTTGTGCATGTTAGGGTAGACGAAAAATTTGCCGGCAACGACATCTCTCTCTCTCGTCGCGAGATATCTCGTTGTGCGCATGCTAGGCATAAAGGCCAGGCCAGAGAAAATTCAAAAGTTAACTTTGACTAGGCGACAGTACAAACCATTGTTCCTTTCCTAGTGTGTATTTACTCTAAATAACTTTCGTTTTACTAGACATTTTTGATGAAATAAAAGTATTTTGTTCATGGTTTGCGTGTGAACACGGTTTTATAGCACTCGTTTAGTACAGTTACGTACGTATTACTATTTAGTGCGTGTTGATGTACTATTTTTATACATAACATACCAACTTGTAGCTTGTAGTTGAATAAAAAGTGAACATAACAAAGAAGAAAAAGACTGCCCTGCCATATTGATTAAAAAAAACAGCCAGTTTCACTCGGGAGGATGTAAGTAAGGATTCTAACGATACCTACGTTAAACATTCATATCTTTTCCGGCATTTAGAAGTTATGGAGAAATATAGAACGTACATGAACTCTGAAAACATTGTACTCTTTTTTTGCGCAGTCGTGTAAAATACTGAATTACCTACATAATTACTGAATATCTACTGAATTAAGAGATACAAACAGAAACATTATTTTCGAATAATGATCTGGCGTTAAGGATGTCTCAAAGGAAATTCGATTTCTTCCACGCCTATCATTTATTAGGCCGGGAAACACCTGACATTGACTGTCGGAGATAGTGACGTGATCTCTCACAAAATGGCAGATACTTGACACTTATTTTTCAATATTCCTAAGACAGATTTCCTATCGAGACATTTGCGAAAATATTGGAATTTGTAACAAATCAACTGCTATTTTCACTAGTTCCTAGTGGGAAAACGCCATCTTATTTTTTAAAGGGCATAGCTTTAGAAAGCCGAGTGTGGTAATATTAATTCCTTTCAATAATACTCGAGATTTGCTCATCGCGTACCTACTTAACACGTCTAATCACAATAGTTATCACACAAACGTTAAAAACTACCCTTAATTATTTTTTTTTGGAATAACTACTTTTATTTCGGAAAATTCAGGAGCTCCCACGGCATTTTTAAAATCCATAATTCCTTATTGAGATGTAGCATAAGAAATGAAATAGTATATTTCATTACAAGTGTGGAAAGGAAAGGAAAGTTGCAATGACGGTTCCGCACGTGTACTGAACGACTATTTTTAATACAGTTGCGAAAAAATGAAGCAATTTAATAAAATAATAAAAACACAATAAACTCAACTAACTTAACATTTATTTTCGTCGTATGTAGATATGTAGCGACTTTTTGACTTTTCCGGTAAAATATTCTCCGAAGCATTTTGTGCAATTATACTGAGTTCCGGTGGTGTTAATTCAAAAAAACTAAGGTCGAAATTATTGATTTTGTGCAACAAACAACTAAACTCGCAAAGAAAATTTCTGAAAAATGGCGCCAACCGTAGAATATAAGCAGAGTTTTTTTTTCTTCACCCATTCTGGTAGGCAAAGGGAACTATGCCCATACAGCCAAGTCTTCAGTAGAATTTTTTTATTGATATGAAATGAAAATGAAATTTAATGAGATGAAATGAAATCAAACCTAACCAAACTCATTCAATCAAATCATTAAAACTGATATTGAAACAAATTATTAGCTTCTTTTTAGAAATATACGTATTTGCATGAATCATAAAAACTTCTATGAATTTTTTTAGTAAAAACTTCATGGTTGGTTTTTCTTTTTAATAGACATTATTTTGACAGTTGGGAAAGAGAACGCACGAGTTCGGGAAAGGTAAAAAAAAGCACGAGTATGTAATAGCCCACATCCCGAACGCTATACGTCCCTGCAATACGCCACTTTTTGAGCAACTGTATTAAAAAATATTGTTCAATAAGAGAATAAAAATTTAAAATAAGCAGTGTACCTGACTATCTAACTGCCTCGTTGGTCTAGTGGTTAGCATGTTCAACTGCGGCCGACGAGGTCCCGGGTTCGAGTCCCGGGTAAGTAATGGGTTTTTCTGACTAGAAATTCTCAGTATTAGCCCGGAGTTAGGAAGTTGGCGGTATTTCACCCCCGTGCCTCGGAGAGCACGTCAAGCCGTCAGTTCCGATTATTATCACTAACATGATAATAGTCGTAAAAGCCCGCCAACCCACATTGGAGCAGCGTGGCGGATCTAAGCTCTAATTCCCTCTCTCCTATGAGAGTGGAGACCTGTGACCAGCAGTGGGACGTTAATTGGCTCTAGTGGTGGTAGTGCTCCTAAAATACTTTCTATCTATCTAAACAAATACGAATAAACTTAAGAAGTTAATTACAGGTATCCAGAAGATTGGTTCTGTAGATTAACCTAATTAGTTTTGCTAAGAACAACACCACTTAGAAGATTGCAAAAACACGTTGAAGAGGAAAAGGGAATAGTTCTTTTTATTGTAAACCACATTAATTGCAAAACACTAACTAGGAAACAGCTGCACAAATTAAAATAATTACTTTATAGTAAGCAAGTAGCAATTTTCTAATTACACGACTGCCACCAAAACTTCAACATGTTTGAACAGTTTTGGATATATGGGTATAGCTAGAATCATTACATTATTCTGAGTGATACTGACTATAAATTTTTGAAAAATAATTCAATATGGCGATTGGCGGCTGCAAGGCGCCATTTTCAAAACGGCACCATATCATGCATTTAAATTTTTTTTAATATGTTGTTTTTTATTGAATGAATTAAAAAAAAAATTAAATAAAGAATAGAACCTAAAGAAACTGTTGAAATAACGCTGTTGAAGAACACCGTACCACAAGAAAATTAAACAAACCTGTGTTAAGGGTTGCCTGGAAGAGATCGCTTCTCAGCGATAAGGCCGCCTCTTGTACAGTTTTCCATAATTTCTTGTTTTTTAAATGTGTTTTATGTATGGTGTACAATAAAGTATATTTTCATTTCATTTCATTTCATTTCAAACTTGCTCGCATGTTCATTTTAATACTATTGGTTTTACCATATAACATCCGTTTATAGTTTATACTTTTAATTAGTATTTATGATCAGATGATGCCCGCGACTGCATCCGCATGGATTAAGGTTATTTTGATTCCCGCGGGAAATCTTTAACTTTTCGGGATAAAATTTAACCTACTTAGGTAATACTAGCACAGAATAGGTAATAGTTAGAATCCATGTGCAGACACAATATCACCTCCGCTGTCCTTCAGCGTTCTATTTCATGAAAATCGTTCTATTTTGACGACCTCCTTGGCGCAGTGTGTAGCGCTGTTGCCTTAACGTGCGGAGGTCCCGGGTTCGATCCCCGGCAGGGTCAATTTAGGAATTTATAATTTCTGAATTTTCCCTGGTCTGGCCTGGTGGGAGGCTTCGGCCGTGGCTAGTTACCACCCTACCGGCAAAGACGTGCCGCCAAGCGATTTAGCGTTCCGGTACGATGCCGTGTAGAAACCGAAGGGGTGTGGGTTTAATATAACTGCCATGCCCCTAACAGGTTAGCTCGCTACCATCTTAGACTGCATCATCACTTAATATCAGGTGTGATCGCAGTCAAGGGCTAGCTTGTAGTGGATTAAAAAAAAAAAAAATGTACCAATATATAATGTAAAAAAAATACACAGTGCTCGTTTAAACTTAAACTCAATTTTAATTGAACACGTAATAGCAAGAAACTCTGAATATTCCTCTACCTACTATCTAGTTGTTTATCACCTTTGCTATGCGAAAACTAATATAACTTTAGATTAACTGAACGAAGTTAGGGTTCGAGGTTCGAACGCTAACGGAATTCTCAATGTACGGAAATACATAAAATCTCTGCATAGTTTGAAGGAGAGTCAGTATTTTGCTTGATAACTCTACAAGTCCGTCATAGAAACCTTTGTGTGAAGTAGGGTCCGATCGCGTTCCCATACAACTCCCCGAATGAGAGAATGATGAAACATTTGTTCACAGCATTGTGCCACACAGAACAGTACCTTATGGTAAATGTTACCACGGGGCCTCCAGTACCTAAGCATCATGAGTCTGATGTCATAGAAGCACCATGATAACGTTTGTCGTGTGGACCTGGAAAAGGCATCAGCTCAGCATAATGCAGAATGCCTTGCAATAAATTACAAGATCATTCAGCGCTGATTTTCAGCTGGAGCCAGGTGACGCCACGGCTTCGGTAGCCTGTACACATTTTTTTTAATCCACTAGAAGCTAGCCCTTGACTACGGTCTCATCTGATGGTAAGTGATGATGCAGTCTAAGATGGTAGCGGGCTAACCTGTTAGGGGCGTGGCAGTTATATTAAACCCATACCTCTTCGGTTTTTACACGGCATCGTACCGGAACGCTAAATCGCTTGGCGGCACGTCTTTGCCGGTAGGGTGGTGGCCACCAGGCCAGACCAGGGAAAATTCAGAATTTATAAATTCCCAAATTGACCCTGCCGGGGATCGAACCCAGGACCTCCGCACGTTAAGGCAACAGCGCTACACACTGCGCCACGGAGGTCGTCAAATTTCACTCCTAAATTTGCTTGTACGTGTAAGCATTTAATAAAAATATGTGATTTTGGGCTTTCGGCTTTGGGCTCTACTAATTTATTTGTAGGAAAAGAAAAAGGAGTTGTAAAACTTATCTCTATAAGAGATACCTCTATAACCCTCAGCAGTGGGAGAGATAGTAAATAAAGAAGTATATATTGTGCAACAAACTGCATGAGGTGGAATTCATAGAAATGCTTATCTATACTTAAATTGATAAAGAGGTAAAGTTTGTGAGGTTGTAGGGGGTAATCTCTGGATCTTCTGAACCTATATTTTGAAAATTCTGGTACCAATAGAAATCCACACTAATAATGTCATAGGCTATAATATATTAACCCGAATAATTAGGGAGTTCCCGCGGGATTTTAAAAAACTTATTTCACGTGGACGAAGTCGCGGGCATCTGCTAGTACACTTATATAAATCCTACTAGTACCTACTAACATTATGTGTAAAATTTTGGAGGTTTTTTACTCTTCCACACGCCAACAAATGAACTGTTTTGGCTGAAATTTAGAATGGAGTTAGCTTAATATCCCTCTCCTTTTTTTAAGTTTGTTGTCTGGAGGAGATCACTTTTAGTGATAAGACCGCCCTTGCGCACTTTGTTTTCTGTACTTTAGATCTTTGTTTTGTGTGGCAATAAATAATGTATCTATTTATCTATTATACTCTGAATTAGAACATAGGCATTTGGTCCCGGAAAATTAAACAGTTCCCGCGGGAATCAAAAAACCTTAATCCACGTGGATGAATTTGAATGGCGAAAGTTTTGATGGATGGAGATGTATGGATGGATGTTTGTCACTCAATAACTGCTGAATGAATCTAGATGAAAGGCACTATGGAATAAAACATAAGATACTTTTTATTCCGGAAAATTAAATAGTTCCCGCGGGAACCAAAAAAACCTCAACCTACGCGGACGAAGTCGCGGGCATCAGCTTGTATCCTAATAATAATATTAATTGTGAACTTGATGCTATTGATATTTTCGTAAATTCAGAAAATATAAAGCTCTGAAAGATGGACAGACAGATTGACAAAGTGCAAATTAACCCTCAGACCAACCATACTTCACTATGTCAAAAATTTAAACGCATTTTCTGGTGGAAAAATTGCGGTCATAAAATTTTCCCACAACGAAATTAATATTCGTTAAAAGTGGTTTCCGGCTGGTGATTTGGGACTCAACGGGCAGTAAAGTGCGTCGAAATTGTTTTCGACCATAACAATGTCGTAAACAAGGAAAAATACTGACAAATTTTATATTACCTAATCTATAAAAAATATTACAATCACGTTATTGAATTTTGATCGAAATTGATGTGAGATCTAATATCTATACTATTATTATAAATGGGAAAGTATGGATGTATGGATTGATGGATGTTTGTTAATCAATCATGCCAAAACGGCTGTCGGATGTCTGGATGAAATTTGGCACAGAGATAGATTATAGTCTGTGTACAACTCAGCTTGAATCAGCAGCTCAGAATTATACCTACAAATGCATGCATAATGCCGAAAAGAGTTCCCGTGGGAACTAAAAAAACCTTAATATACGCGGACGAAGTCGTGGGCATCAGCTAATTAATACTAAATCAGTCAGTCGTTCTGGTAATTAGCTTAATAATAAACAAAATAAACAGTAGTACCAAGCGCTATCACCACTTACTACTGCATAATAGACATATTAATATGAAATTAAGTTGCCAATACATGGTCCTGCTTGCTATATCGTGTAATAACTATTGTCGGCGCCAAAGGATAAAAGCAAAAAAGAAGTCAAGAAAGTTTGAACTTTGTAATGGTACGAGTTGTATAGCATTCGTGATAAAAGAAAAAAATGTAGGATTATTTTTATACGGAACCGCAAGCCTTACTGAACGTCCTCGTAGGCAGTTACGTTGTCTTTCCGAACTTTATACGATTTACGAGTAAGACATGTCTTAGTAAAGTCGCGTAATTTATTGCGGTGCATGTTTTGTACGTACGTGCATACGCGGCATAAGGAAGTAGGTTGATGACCTCCTTGGCGCAGTGTTGAGCGCTGTTGTCTTAAAGTGTTGGAGGTCCCGGGTTCGATCTCCAGCAGGGTCAATTTGGGATTTATAATTTCAAAATTTTCTCTGGTCTGACATGGTGGCAGGCTTCGGCCGTGGCTATTTACCACCCTTGACCCTACCGGCAAGCAAGTGCTGCCAAGCGATTCAGCGTTTCGGCACAGTGCCGTGTAGCAACTGATAAGGGATATGTATTTAATAAAAATTGCCATGCCCTTAACATGTTAGCCCGCTACCATCTTAGAATGCATCATCACTTGCCATCAGATGAGATCGCAGTCAAGGGCTAACTTGTGTTGGATATATAAAAAGTTTAGGGTATAAACCCAACTGACAACAGATTACAACTTACTAGCAGATGCCCGCGACTTCGTCCGCGTGAAATAAGTTTTTTTTAATTCCCGCGGGTATTCCCTAATTTTTAGGGTATAATATGTAGCCTATGACACTCACAAATAATGTGGTTTTCTATTGGTACCAGAATTTTCATAATCAGTTCAGTAGATTCAGAGATTAGTCTCTACCAGGTCACAAACTCACAAACTTTACCTCTTTATAACGTGATTCAACGAATTATAGGAATAATTCTTTGAATTTATTATTTAACACAATGTATTTACATGTGGTAGTATTTTAATTTTTTGCCAATTTTATACGCATGCATATACTGAGAATTATGTGGCCATAATTTACTTTACGGCCCACCAGCTTTCAAACAGCGATAAAGTTGGTGTTACAGTGAGAAATCACTATTTTTCTTGAATAAATTACTGAATGAAAATAAGGTCTCAACATTCACATGAGACCCTGAACAGTGATTACCTAATAATGATAAATGGCATATTAATGATAAATGATTTATTTATTTCACGTATAGGACAACTTGTGTCAAGACACTACCACACCAGTTCGAAAGTTCTACTGGGAAGAGCCGGCAACAAAATCATTTGACAAAATGTCCGCGCGAAACATTGGCGTATGGCAAAAATGTTTCGTCCTATCGCGTAGGTCTGTGCAGCTCCGCATAAAAGTGCGTGCGTACATGCTATTTGTAAACCAGACATTTTTTTGTCCGTAGTTTCCATGTATAACGATGATATCTGGAGAATTGCTAGCATCGAATTAATATGGAAAGATAAGTATGGAAAGGTAACGTTGGCACTACGAAATAGGCATATTAATGACAAAAAGTGTCTTTGTCTTTGGTTGTCGGGATGCAACCTATCTCTGTACCGAATTTTACCAAAATCGGTTGTATAGATACGCAAAAGCGTAACTGACTGACAGATAGCTAGACAGCAGACTGACACACTTTTGCATTTTATACTTACTATTACTATAAATGCGAAAGTGTGTTTGTTTGTTGGTTTGTCCTTCAATCAAGATTCACGCCACAACGGAGTAACGGAACGACGTGATTTTTGGCATGGGTATAGTTGAAGTCCTGGATAGTGACAGAGGCTACTATTTATCCCGAAAAAATAAGGAGTTCTCGCGGGTACCTAAAAACTTATAGAGCGCGGATGAGGTAGCGGGCATCTGCTTGTTTATAATATTAGTATAGATTTTCTTTATGTGCCACTATAAAAACTAATAAATATCAAAATACATTATGATTTTGAATAGTTCAATAATATTAAATAGCACTCTGTGTACAACTATCTTTACCCTGTTTAGCTACTAAATTATTACGCTTATAAATCAAGTCGGTTACGTAGCCCGCCGTAAACTGTACAATAATTATATACGGCTTAATACTTGTATAATGTAAGCACTGAAGTCAAGAACTTAAATCCCTTTTAATTTATCAACTGTGTAAACTTGTAGAGTAACATCTAAAAACATAATATTATTATTATTATAAACTTTGCTAAATGTAACGTATCGTTTACTAATTCTATTTAATCCTGCCTATTCTATTAAGCCCTGTAGATGTGTTGAGGCTTTAGGTATAAGAGTAGGTTAGGTTAGGTATTTTGTTTTATTTTTTACTAACAATTGTTACTAACAAATTATGAACTGTCAGTTTGTAGTTACCTGAAATAATAACTTAAAGTAAGTAGGTATATATTTTTTTAAATTAATAATATGGAAAGGAATGGCATTCCGAACCAGTGGTAGATTCACTTGACGATTCAAAAGTACTTGTAAAAGTTTATTTGAATAAAAATCATTTTGAATTTGAATGGTTTTTTTACACTATGCTAATTTCAGGTTATTTTAATAGGTTGATGGACGACTGTTTATTGTGCTGCACAGACTTTTGGGCGGACATTTTATTCTACCCGTAGTGTGTTCTTAGCAGTTCATACAGTTCATATCAGAAAAGTTGAACAAAAGCGTTTCATGCGACTAGATTGGATGTCAATTAAAGCTTCTGTCGTCTCATTAACGTTTCTTTGTCCAAGTTGAGACGCTGTTTAGAATTCCGGACGTTGTCTAGAGGTTAAGTCTCTTAAGAATAACTTTGAAATAAGTTTCACTTTGACCAAAAGTTCGGAAACTATTGTTACCACCCACTTTATTTATGTAACTACAATTATATACTAAGCGTTTAGATAATAATAAGTTCAGAACAATTAATAAGGTATAATTGTGTTAAGGTTAAGCACAGAATAGATATGTAATAATTTTTTCTAATAAGTAAATAATTAGATTCAGATTCAGATTCATTTATTTGCATTTAACATGAACAATACAATAATTGACATGTCACCCCGTTAGGGCATATGCAGTTTGAGTGACAGGGGTGCTACGAAATTATTATTTTTATATCTATAATATTATTTCTCTGTAGGTACTTATTAATGTCTTGTCGAATAAATTAATCTATTATCCACGAAACTGTTAATCGTTTTTTTAAGTTGAACTGCAACTACGTTTTAATGGCTAACTTTAAGATTAATTCGATTAGGACGCTTTTAAGATTAATTTTTCGATATAGAACTTATCAACCCTAAAAAATAATAAATAAATAAAAATAATGATTCAAAGTGTAACCTGTCAGTCAAATTGCATATGCCATAACGGGGTAACATAACTATGACTATTGTACATGAATAAATGAATCTGAGTTAGTGCAACTGTGGTATTTAATATAACGTTGTAATGGCAAAAGTTTTAAAATCATCTATAAACAGTATAACTTAGTGTTAATATTATTTTTCGTTCGCTGGTTCCATCTGCGAGAGATTTGCATAGCCAAACATTTAACGTTGATCTTTAAAAACTATGATGGGCCCTCATACAAAAGCAGTGTCGATATATAGCTAGGTAACTCGAAATGATCTTCATAAATTTTTATGTATACTTTACTGTATGTAGTTAGGTACTTTTTTTTTTTTGTATTTATATTAATTATTTTTGTCAAACTATGTATCGTACTGGGCAACTTAGACTTTAATAAAAACCTTATTATTATAAATGGGAAAATCCATAGAAACTAGAGCAAGTGACTGCTCAACGGATTGCGAACTAGCGAAGTGCAGGTGGAGCACGAAGAGGCTTGCGGTCCAATGGTAACTGGAACTGAATCCAGCTTCCCGTTGCAGGTTAGCCAACCTGCAACGGGAAGCTGGATTCAGTCTGTAGCGTGACTGCGTGTAAAAGTCCCTTCGAGAGATTCATTTTAGCCAGTGTACTATTCGATTGAGAACGATGACGGCGATGTTAAACGTTTTTTTATTCCACTACAAGTTAGACCTTGACTGCGATCTCACCTGATGGAAGTGACGGGCTGTTAGGGGTATGGCAGTTATATCAAATCCATGCCCCTATTTGGTTTCTACACGGCATCGTACCGGAAAGCTAAATCGCTTGGCGGTACGTCTTTGGCGGTAGGGTACTTGGCCACGGCCGAAGCATCCCACCAGACCAGACCAGAGAAAATTGAGAAATTATAAATTCCCAAATTGACCCTGCCGGTAATCGAAACATGTTAAGACAACAGCGCTCAACACTGCGCCAGAGAGATCGTCAAAATGTTCAAACTCTTGATTTTTTTTTTATCCACTACAAGCTAGCCCTTGACTGCGATCTCACCTGATGGTAAGTGATGATGCAGTCTAAGATGATAGCGGGCTAACCTGTTAGGGGCATGGCAGTTATATTAAACCCATACCCCTTCGGTTTCTACACGGCATCGTACCGGAACGCTAAATCGCTTGGCGGCACGTCTTTGCCGGTAGGGTGGTAACTAGCCACGGCCGAAGCCTCCCACCAGACAATATTATATTACTATCGTAACTAGGGCCCACTAATGCACGAGGAAGTTAAATGTGTTGAGTTAATATTCTATACTTTTCCATTTCGTATCCACCCCGGAATATACTTATTAAAAAATGACAGCGTCACAAAATTTAATTAAATCAGTTAAGGCAGTGTTGTGTAACACGACTGTTCAAACTCGAGTGATACTACCCTAAAAGAACCGATTCTTTAAAAGTTATTTTATTAGGACCATGCCTAAAAGTCAGGCGATTTACGAGTGGGGTTCAATACTACTAAATAATGGAAATAATTAAATTTGAAAACAACCCTCGTGAGAATGGGTGGCCATTTAACGTCATTGTCAATTCTTTGTTCTGAAAGGGTAAGTCGGGGTGGAATAGGGTGAGATGAAAGGAAGCCGGGGTAATTGGAATCGTGACTCAATTATTCAGCTTTTGTTCTTACGTTTTGAGACGTGTAAGCGTCTTTAATTTGTTGACTTATTTGGGAGTTTTTTTTTTTTGAGATTTATGTATCTACTACAGCCCATTAACGTCCCACTGCTGGGCACAGGCCTGTACTCTCTTAAGAGAGAGGGTATAAGAGCTTAGACCCACAACGCTGTTCCAATGCGGGTTGGCGGGCTTTAACGACTATTATCATGTTAGTGATAATAACCAGGACCGACGGCTTAACGTGCTTTCGAGGCACGGGGATGAAACACCACCAACTTGCCACTGCCACTGCTAGTACTGAGAATTTCTGATCAGAAAAACCCAATACTTAATTATGGCTTGACTCGGGACTCAACCCGGGACTTCGTCAACCCCCTGGCCCAACGAGGCAGTTGCACTGTAAATTCAGTCTGCTACGCTTTCATGGCCTATCTGTTTAACAAATTTTGATTAAATTTGGGACTAAGATAGGTTACATGACATAGGCTTTCTATACCTTAAAACAAAGAGTTCGGGCCACGGGAATAAAAAAAAACCAAGCATACAATGTCGCGGACATCATTCAGTAAATTATGTTTAAGTAGCTACTACCACAGATAATAGGTAATGTACTATCTATAATGTATATAGGTCTCTATCTAACATGTATATCCAGGTCAATACTTATTACATCCATGATCCAGGTGCTATTAAGATGACAGTTAACATGACAGTTAACATTCTATCCTTTTCTCTTGAACGACTGTAACCACAGGCAAAGAGATAAACCTATTTTGATTATCCTAATAGCATCTGAATTGGGTTATACCTGTACTATTACCTATTGTGGTTATACGCACCAACGTGGCACCAACGCTGTCATTAATGAAGTATCGAGTGTAAATACGATCATGAAGTTTTAATTAAAGTGAAACATGTCCGAACGTTTATTTAAATTACGAACGTTATTTGTAATTCAAAATATTGTTCTTTTGATTACAGTGGATTTAGTTTATGTGGACCGATTTATATTGAAATGAAAATAAACTCTATTGTACACCAAGCCAGATACAAAACAGATGAACATAGATATATACATAAAGGGAAATAAGCTGTACAATAGGCGGCCTTATCGCTAAGAAGCTACCTGTTCCAAGCAACCTAAAGAGGAAAATATAATAATAGAAATACTGGATGAGGATGTATAAAGGAAGAAATAATAAATAATAAAAAAATTGGCAGTCATAGGGACTGCCGATAGAAGTGAAAATGTTTTTTTTAATTAAAAAAAAAAAAATTATTAAAATATAAACCTTAACACTAAGGCATTAAAGTTGAATTTCAAATGTAGTATATTTATATGTTCGCGAGCATGTCACTGTTCGCGAGCATGTCGGTCACGGTCACACGAATATACATTTTTGCCCCCTACCAAATAGTGCTCAACGCGCCTAAAGAAGTTTTCACTTCTAAATTTATAAAAACTACAATGATCACCGCGCCATCCAGGTCGTCGGTTTTGTTTTATTTAAATACTAAAATTGGGTAGGAAAAAGGAAGGGAAATCTACCATAAAGAATAATCCATATCGGTTTTGGAATCCCAAGTCTGTAACAAAAGGGGAACGAACTTCTGATATGTCATCTCCAGACAAAGGACTGAAAATCAGATGGTATAACCACATTAAGTATTATACTGCTCGAATACAAAGTTAATGAAGCTGACGAAACAATGGATAATAGGTCAAAGGTTTTTTTAGTCAGTGTATTACTAGCTGATAACCGCGACTTTGTTCACGTGGATTGTGGTTTTTTGGTTCCCACGGTAACTCCTTAATTTTCGGGATAAAAAGTAGCCTATGTCACTCTCCAGGTATTTAACTATTGTAACCAATTCCATGTAAACAATCAGGTCGTGACATTGCGTGTGAACGAACAATGCTCTGTTGCGGTTGTTGATTGAAGGACAAACCAACAAACAAACACAATTTCGCATTTATAATAATAGTATGATAACTTACATAGATATAACTCTGTGGCGCCTGGTACACGACCCCGATTGACTGTGTACGCCCCGCCAATCTTAGGAAAGAGTTTGCCACACCTTTCTTCTTTGCAAACATTGACTTAATCAATGTATTACTTATTATAATATATTATTGCAGAAGCTCCATATAATACTCCTTCCTTCTGTCCATAGTAATACTCATTTGTGAAGAAGAAAACATGATTCAAGTATGGAATGAATTTCAAAACAATGCTGCTGCGTCAGGGACGAGCTTATAAAAGGATGCGCGCGCTGCTGCCAGGCTCTCTCTTCCTTGTCATCCGTCGTCGCGTGTCGTTCTTGTGTGATTTTATTTGTTGCTGTAATATTTTTATCATGTTCAGGCAAATAAATGTGCCAGGAGAGCTTTTTGGTCTTTCTTCTTCAAGTATCCTCTAGAAATTTGCAATATATTATTAAGTCAATGTTTCCAAAGGTTAAATTTGGTAAGGTTAGTGCTAAATGAATTAAGTAAATTGAGGAAACGTGGATTGAGGTTTTTTTGGTTCCCGCGGGAACTCCTTAGTTTTCCCGGATAAAAAGTAGCCTATGTGTTATCTATCCCTATGCCAAATTTCATCCAGATCCATTCAGCCGTTGGGGCGTGATTGAGTAACCAACATCCATACATCCATCCATCCATCCATAGATCATACATCTATCCAAACTTTCGCATTTATAATATTAGTAAGATTGATGATCCAGACCACCAGACCAGACCAGGGAAAATTCAGAAATTATAAATTCCCAAATTGACCCTGCCGGGGATCGAACCCAGGACCTCCGCACGTTAAGGCAACAGCGCTACACTGCGCCACGGAGGTCGTCGAATTAGGCCTTTAAGGTGGATGACAAGGGTCTGCCCGCGAAATTCAAATTTAATTTGGTTTTTCACAATTTGTAAACTAATACGACAAAGTAGGCTTATGGCATTCAAATTGCGAGCCTAGGAATATCATCTTCACAGGTTTATATAAAAATCTTTACTTGAAAGTGTCCAGTTTAAGAAATTAGTCAAAATAATGAGTTTGACGTGAGTTACTCACAAATTAGTCATTATTTTGACTAATTTCTTAAACTGGGCACTTTCAAGTAAAGATTTTTATATAAACCTGTGAAGATGATATTCCTAGGCTCGCAATTTGAATGCCATAAGCCTACTTTGTCGTATTAGTTTACAAATTGTGAAAAACCAAATTAAAATTGAATTTCGCGGGCAGACCCTTGTCATGCACCTTAATACAGTTGGGCCAATCCATGGATTCAGCTATCAAAAATGTAATAGACCTGCAATAAAAAATAAACGGTCGTTTTCCGCAATAACGTTCACACAATTTGAATAAAAGGGTAATCTCCCAGATTCGGGGTCTTCCAAACAAACATCTCTTAAATCATAGCAAAAGGTTACCGAGAAATGTTTATTTATTACTACAATCTGTGGGCGTCCTAAGTCAATAAAATGTACGATATTATTACCTTTTGGCCTAACTGATTTGGGACAAAATGTGTAGCCGGGATTTCTGTAATCCCGTGAGTGTTGGTGGTAAAATGTCAGCAGTAAGTACCTACCTGTCTGTAGTCCCACAAAATTATATGGCCCGGTGGCCAAAATTGGAACTTCTTTAAATTTTGTTTTTATTTTATTATACGACTGCCTGCAAAAAGAAGTATATTGTTTTCAGGTATGTTTGTGTGTATGTATGTATGTGAGTTTGTATATTCCACCATAATACGCCTATATTCGATACGCCTAAACCGATTTTGATAAATGAGGTATCGTTAGAATCCCTAGCTTATTCCGGGTGACATAGGCTAGTAAAATTAAAAAAAAAAATTGATGAGGTGACCATGGTCCCGGATTAAAAACTAACACAGACACTGGCTATAATTTTTTTGAAAAAAAAATCAATATCGCAGGGCAGTCGTATTTTTTAATTATTTAATTATGTTCACTTGTTTTTCATTAATACTAGCAACGCTGTCACCGGCTCAGATAATATGTTTGTTCGACTTACACTGTACTCATAGTAGGTACCTACATACAATTTTTTTTTTAACCGCTAAAGTTAGCCCTTGACTGCGATCTGATGATAAGTGATGATGCAGTCTAAGATGGTAGCGGGCTAACGGGTAGCTATTCGGTTTCTACACGGCATCGTATCGCTTGGCGGCACGTCTTTACCGGTAGGGTGGTAACTAACCACGGCCGATACCTCCCACTAGGGCAGACCAGGGCAAATTCAGCAATTTTAAATTCCCAAATTGATCCTGCCGGGGATCGAACCCGGGACCAACAGCGCTACATACTGCGCCACGGAGGGCGTCAAAAATTTAATATTTTTTTTGTGTTTATTAAACAGAGTACCGGGTAATAAGTCGTTGACGACCTGCCAGAAGACGTAATATTCATGTCCCTCCTTTTATATTATTTTGATAACCATTTTAAACAACCGATTAAAGAAAAAAACACAAGGTCACAAGTAAGTTGTTCATACAAAATCACAAGGTATATCCACTTAAAATAATGTAATTAGTCTCCACTTAAAATAATGTAATTAGTCTTTCTCCATGCAGTGATCAATTAAAAAACTTTTATTTTATTTTTCTTTCTTAAATTCTGCGACAGGTGCGTGTTGTTTGAAAAATAAATTGCTCAAATTGCCCAATTTATTATAACTGGACAATTCAGGCTGAAATTGTAAATAATAGTTTACAACGCAGGCGTCCTCTAAGAAATATTTTTTGAAAATTCAACCCCTAAGAGATAAGGGTTTGAATTAAGACTTTGAAATTTGTTTGATTATTATCGAACTTTAAGCGAGCTGTGGGCAAAAGCTAGTGTTAAATGATAGAGATACTTTTTAGAATATCTAGTTTCCTTTGTTTTTTAGCTCCTAAATAATTCTGGAAGAGTGCGTACCTTTCAAAACTATTCATTTTGTATTCTAAACGCAAACACGGCTAATGGCCGACCGGTGTCGCCGCCACAACCGCCCTCTACTAAGTATCTACCTAACTTAGTTTTACCAAAAAATAGGTCTAGTATATGATGAATATTGCAAACGTTTACTCGCTTGCGTCTGTTTTAAAAGCTCCAGCTATTTCTAAAAGACCTTGGACATAATATTATTAAGTTATATAAAAAAATATCACTATTACTAACCATCTACATGAGTTTGTAGTCGAGGTCTAAGTTTTAATAAAATAATTAAAAAAATCTCCCAATGCAAATGAGGGCCAAAATGGACCAAAATTTTAATCAAAGGGGCTTCATTTGCACATTTGTAAATGAAGGACTATAACATTATCATGATAACACCATTCCAGTTCGAGCAGGAATTATTTTAGTAGGTACCTAATATAAGTAAATCGTCAAAATATGCTAACTAAATTATCACCGCATACAATTCCAATGGAAAACATTATTTCAATTATATGAGATGAAATTTTTTTTTCCATAAAATATTATGATATGACAACAGATAGTTGTATCTGCCTGCGACTTCGTCCACGAGGATTGAGATTTGTTGGTTCCCCGGGAAACTTCTGAATATAATTTATCTCAGTTCCAAATTTCATCCAGATCCGTTCAGCCGTTCTGGTGTGATTGAGTAACAAACATCCATCCATCCATCCATCCATCTATCCATCCATCGAAACTTTCGCATTTGTAATATTATAGTTAAGTAACATAGTAATTGTAAGTATAGAAAGTGTGATTGAAATATCGAATTATTTTAACAATGCTGCAAGTTCGTAAAAACATTTAAAATAGTTTAATCAAGTTAACATTTTATGTTACATTTTCTAAGCTAAATCGTTCGTGCCTACTAATCTGTTTTATTAAGCAAATTAGTTAAATACTCATTGGCAATAAACTATTGAAATAGCGCTATTAACTATTTCAATTATTCTACGCGTGTACCGCGACGATAATTATGTGTGGTGAAGCCATAATCCGATAATGTTAAAACCGTGTCATTGCATAATATGCGTAACGTACCTATTGCGATAAACTATTATTTATTTATTTATGTGTTAAACAGCATTTGTTAAGTCGAGGTTATTACACTATCGATGATTTTATTGATGACAAAGTTACATGAAAGCAACCGGCCACGCATCCAGTGACCCACAAGTCAGTGTAATGATTGTAATGTTTTTTTTTGTAAATATATAGGCTAGCGCTTGGCTGCAATCAGACTTGCATGCAAGTGGTGATGCAGGCTAAGATGGAGCGCGCTTGCCTAGAAGATGCCTATTCACTCTTGATTTGAAGGTAGGTACCTATATTAAAACGGGAGGGGAAAACGGAAGCCGGAAGGGCATTCAATATCCTAGCGGTTCGAATTAGAAACGAGGAAGCAAAGCGCTTCCTCGTAATGTGTGTTTTGTGTTGTCTACTTATTGTAAACTTTTCCTTTTTTAAGAAATAAGCAACTGCTGTGTTTCTTGCCGGCTCTTCTCAGTAGAACCGGTGGTAGAGTCTTATCGTTTCATAAGACGTGATACAAGTTGCCCTACGTGAAATAAATAAATCATTTATCATTGATTATTTATCATTTATCAAGGGGTGGGAGGGGTTCTAAGTTTTATGACGTCACATTTCAAAATCGTATACGTCATCTGTGTTTAAATGCCCTTGAACTATAAACGAAAAACTTAAAAATATTTCCATCTCTATCTGTATCTTTACCTAAGGTTTAAACTGTTTTGTTGGCATGTTTTCTAGATGTTTCTAGATGTAAAATTGCAAGATATGTGACGTCACACTAGGAAGGAGGGGGTCTCACAAAATGTGACCAACTGTGACGGACGGGGGAGCTGGGGTCAAAAAATCACGAAATTAGTGTGACGTACTTTATGGATGGATTTAAGTTTAATTCATCATATTATAATAACGATGTGAAAACAATAAGGTTTACTATTGTTATATTTTGTTAATCATCAGCGTTGTTTAATATAATATCATAACAGCCTGCTAGCTGCGCCACTGTCATGATGTCTGTCACTGTCACTGTGATGTGGTAATGTATAAGTAGTTTCTTTATGTGCTTATTTCATTTAGTTTAATGCATGCATGTTGTGCAATGCATGTTGTTGACCTTATGAGGGTGACATGGTCAGAATTGACAAAACCCCTAAAAAATTGAGAATAAAAAAAAATCAATAACGATTACTATTGCTACATTACATATAATTTCAGTAGACCTTCATCCTGCTTTTAGAGCTAAAACACACTACGGACCAGAAAGAAAAAATATTGGAGAAGTTTACCATTTTTTTTAAATTTAATATGAAAATTAAGACAAAATAAAACAAAAATATGAAAGAATCATTAAAATATCTCAACAAATGAAAAAGTTATGGAACTTTAAAGTTGTGCTTGCAAGACGGGAGACGTGACGTCATAATTCCCTATCAACATACGTTATAAAGCCGAATAAAAGAAATAAATGGACTTATCGTGACTTAATTGAATTAAAAGCACTTAATTTGTGTGTGAAGATAATTTTGAAGTATTTACTCTCGGCTAGGTATTAAAACTCACTAACAAAATTTCTCACTCGAGTAAGATACATGTACATTAAACAATCAAACTTTTAAATCGTAATTTCTCAGTCATTTATTGATGGATTGTAAAAAAAAACACCGATTTATTAGTTTTAATCTATATTTTACTTCCATTGTGTTAAATATGATATTCACAACATCATGAAACTTCTCCATTTTCTAAGCACATCGTAATCATTTGAGAGCTTAAACCGTATTACTCGAACTGTTTAAAGAGTGCATAGATGCTTTTTGACGTGCAGGCATCTATGATCTCCCTAAACGGGTCGAATTATATGTTTGAGAAACGATTGCGATTTCCTTACACAATCCGGGGGCAGAGGGCAACAATTATGTATGCACTAGGTTGTATTATGATTCTTGTTTAAATTTTAGCCAACCCAGATTTCAGTCTATCCTCATTTTAATTTCAGTCAAGATCGGTTGAATTGTTGAGCCGTGTATTTCAGCCGATCTCTGGTCAGATTTCAGTACACTCTAATGTATGCACTCGGTTGTATTATGATTCTTGTATAAATTTTAGCCAACCCAGATTTCAGTCTATCCTCATTTTAATTTCAGTCAAGATCGGTTGAATTGTTGAGCCGTGTATTTCAGCCGATCTCTGGTCAGATTTCAGTACACTCTAATGTATGCACTCGGTTGTATTATGATTCTTGTATAAATTTTAGCCAACCCAGATTTCAGTCTATCCTCATTTTAATTTCAGTCAAGATCGGTTGAATAGTTGAGCCGTGTATTTCAGCCGATCTCTGGTCAGAGTTCAGTACACTCTAAGTCTAATGTATGCACTCGATTGTGTTATGATTCTTGTATAAATTTTAGCCAACCCAGATTTCACCCTATCCTCATTCGAATATCAATCAATCCTTATTTACTTTGAAATCCACTCTAAATTCATCCATTATCTTAATACATTACAACCGCATTTCATAATTATTTCGGCCCCATATTTAAGAACAATTGAAGCCAATTGAGCCCCTTTTACTGAGTAGGTTTCATTTAATCCCTCTTTAGTACTCTTACCGTTAAATAAGGTTTCCCCAATACTTCAATGGCACTCCTCGTAATGCCAAAAGCTTAGTAATGGCGTAATAGGCTGAGAACAATTATTTCAATCGAGCTATTTTGAGCAATAAATGAAGCGTTTCTTGGATATAATTATTATCACGAAGTTTTAACTGACATAAGTTATTTCAATTAGGAATTATTAGCTGATTCCCGCGACTTTCCGGGATAAAAAGTACCATATGAACTACTTTTTATCCTACTATTATAATTAATCTATCTCTGTGCCAAATTTTAGCCAGATCCATTCAGTTCAGGCTTGAATGAGCAACAAACATCCATCCATCCATCCAGACATCCATCTATCCATCCATCCAAACTTCCGAATTAATAATATATATAGATGAATTTGAATTATGTTAATCGCTCAGTGAGGTAAGTTAGGTTTCTCTCTGAGAGGAAAGATCTGTAACAAGGAAATCCGAAGATGAATAAAAGAACCCGCCCAAACAAACAACCCGAACAAAGCCCTAATTTTTTTTTTTTTTTTTTTTTTTTATTAGTCCACAAAACCAACAGCAATTACAAAATCACCCTTAAAAAGAATTACAAAAATCACTGAGTTATTCATAATTGCGTCTTCTCGATGTGGACATGGCATGCATAATAATTGGGTACTAATTATTAAAATCTAAAAACTTAATAACTACAGCGTAAGTTACGTCACAAAGAAAAACATTAATAATTATTAACAAAAACAACTAAATTAACAAAAACATCTAAGTTAAACAAATAAATCAAACATTAAGAACCTAATGAAAAGTACGTACCTAGTAAAGAGAACACTCACACTATCGTATTTATAATAATCTATACTAATATTATAAATGCGAAAGTGTGGATGTATGGATGTATTGATGGATTTTTGTTACTCAATCACGCCCCAACGGCTGAACGGATCTGGATGAAATTTGGCACAGAGATAGATTATTATAGTCTGGAATAGCACAGCACAGCTACTTTTTATCCCGTAAAATTAAGGAGTTCCGTCGGGAACCAAAAAACCTTAATCCACGCGGACGGAGTCGCGGGCATCAGCTAGTTATTTTATATGGATTATCATACTAATATTATAAATGCGAAAGTGTGTTCGTTTGTTGGTTTGTCCTTCAATCACGCCGCAACAGAGCAACGGATCGAAGTGATTTTTGGCATACGAGTAGGTATAGTTGAGGACCTGGAGAGTGACATAGGCTACTTTTTATCCCGGAAAATTAAGGAGGAGGAATAACAAAAAACTTACACCACGCGGATGAAGTCACTGGCATCAGCTAGTGTTGATATATAATTATCAGTCAGTCAGCTCAATCACCTGGGTCTGGACTCTAGAGACTTGAAATTTCGCAAGTCAAATTATAAAACAAAGTCAACCGAGCGTAGGCGGGACGGGTCAGCTAGTATTAATAAAATTATTTCCAAAAAACCGACTTCCAACGATGCGAGCCTGATGCGTCAACTTTGCTTATCCTTGTTATACCCGCCCGACTACAACATAGTGGGTAGAAATAAAAAAATATTTATTACTTTACAGTGGCGTTGGAAGTCGGTTTTTTGGAAAGAATTTTTATTTTTAACTTTTTAGTGTCAGATTTGGAGTCAGAATTTTTATGGGACCACCTCGAGAGCTTCCTCTAAAGACTGATAGAAAAAAAAAATTAAATTGGTTCAGAAATCACGGAGATATATTATGCACCGACATACATTAAAAAAAACATTTTAAAAAGAGCTTCCTCTAATGACTGATAGAAAAAAAAATTAAATTGGTTCAGAAACCACGGAGATATGCACCGACATACATAAAAAAATAAAATACGCGCCGAATTGAGAACCTCCTCCTTTTTTGGAAGAAAATATAGTACATCATTACGGATAATACCAACTCATATTATCAGTAAGTACAAATCAGACACATATTAATTAATCTGAAAAGAAAATTAATACCCTACCATCTTCTCTCTCGCATAACGAGCATTAGTTATTCTAAGCAATTACGGTCATTAGTTAGTCTGCGATACGGCGATCTCGCTAGCTCTTACCCATTACTTTACCCATTTACTGTGTCACTTAAGGCTTCAGCATACTTATAAAGTGAAGGCAACACGGCGTGACTGCAGGCCGAGTGGGAGTTTTTTTACGTATTCGATTTCGACAACGTTAAAGCTACCATTTGTATGAAATTGATCGAGCGCCAGCTGTCAAGCGCTTCACAATACAAATCGTAGTTTTACGTTAACGCGATCGAATATGTAACAATCTCCCACTAGGCACTCTGTATGTGGTGATCTCACATTTGACGTGACTTATACATCGAACTATATTGTACTAGCGGACTTATAGGTAAAAAGCTTATGCGTTGTCGCGTAGATAAGTTTGTCCTTTTCTATGGAGTCGTTCGTATTGCGTCGCGTCGCTTTCGTCGCTCACATAGGACTTTGGGCGACGTGATGTGGGCCACCATGCTATTGATTCGCCAGTCATCGTTTTCTTCCTGCGTTGTAGCAAAGTAAGAACAATGCCTCTGCATAGACATTAGCTCCTCCATTGAAATCAATTTATTTTTACTATAAGGTTACATATTTTGTAAGGTAAGTGTGCACGTATTTCGACAAAGTTGCTAAACACCGAGTATTGAAACCATAAAACGTTAAAACTTCATGCTCGTTTCAATTATAACTTCAAGTTTACGTGTTGGGCACATAAGTAATACCCGTCGCTGGCTGTGTGTTTCAGGCTTAACGAATTTTATCCTACAGCGTTTTTTACTCAAGGAATAGTAAATTTGCGGCCGTATTTAATTATACGCGAACAGACGCGCGAATACTTTTAATTAAATATTTTCCAAGGTGACCTGAGATAAAATTACTGTCTTTTATGAGATTTGCGTTGTTGACAAGTTTGCGCGTCGTGATTTCAATTTTTCTGAACTAAAGCTGATACGATTTTTTTTTTCTACCTGTGCAATGCATACCTTGAGCAAATTTCGCAAATAGGAAGCAACAGTTTCGAGAAAGAGATAGAACGAAACACGTAGTGGAGCGGAGGCATACAGTCGAGTACTTTCGTCGCCTATACCGCAATGCCTGAAGAGTGAAGACCAAAGTCTGCTTCAACCAGTGCGTCCTGCCGGTGCAGAAACGTGAACACTGACATCGAGACTAGTCCACAAACTACAAGTTGCTCAACGCGCTATGGAAAGAGCTGTGCTAGGAATTTCTTTGAGGGATAAAATCCGAAAAGATATAATTTGCCAAAGAACCAAAGTAATCGACATAGCTCTCAATGCTAGCACGTTGAAGTGGCAGTGGGCTGGTCACGTTTGCCGTAGGACCGACGGCCGCTGGAGTCGCAAGGTCCTAGAGTGGATACCGCGTCTCGGCAAACAGAGTGTGGGGCGCCCCCCGGCTAGGTGAAGCGACGACATCCGGAAAGTGGCTGGCATCAAATTGATGCTAACAGCCAATGATAGCCAGTGGATGCATATTGGCTGAAAATGATGACAATTCTCTATGAGAGCTGTTCCACCACTACCACATACTTAATAGTCACAATTCGCGACGTTTCAGCCGATGAACATCCACTACTGATTCTGACTATAATAATGATTTATAAAAAGAAAAAATAATGATTATGATACTGAATGAAGGTCTTGAAACTGCATGGATCTCCGCACAGGACACGGTATTGTATCGCTTGCTACCAGCAACTCCCAGCTACTTGCTAGATATCATCCGTTCCCCTCGGTGGGGAGTCATACAACGCTGCGCTCCCCGATATTAGATCGCCATACAAGCACCTTGGGACCAATCATCCCCTGTCGGTACCTAACTTTCTGCCCTGCTCATTGCCATTTCAGCAAAGAGACTTCCCAAGTTTTCGAGTTCGAGTCTCAAAGCTGAATAGCAGTCTAGCGACGTCATTAAGCCTTGTGTAGCATGGTATTAATGTATTTAATTATAAATTCCATAGTTTCACGGCTAATAGGCGAAACGAAACGCTAAACAAATATCTAAGCTGACCCTTCACGGGGCCTACGTCGTCGCGTCGATGTGTTTGTCGTTTTCTATTGAGTTGTATCGCGTTGCGTTGCATTGCATCGCTTTCCACAGTCACCTAGTACAATGGGTGAAAAAAATTGCGACGTTCTGTTTCTTGCTTCTATACTAATATTATAAATGCGAAAAATGGATGGTCAATCACGCCACAACGGCTGAACGGATCTGGATGAAATTTGGCACAGAGATAGATTATAGTCTGGAATAGCACATACGCTTCTTTTATCCCGGAAAATTAAAGAGCCAACCAAACCAAATCAAACCAAAAACCTCAATACACGCGGACGAAGTCTGGAGCATCAGCTAGTTGGTAAAATTAAAAAAAAAAGTTAAAGATATAATAGAAAATCTTTGCTAAAAAATCTTGAATATTGCCATTTAACAAACTAATCTAATCACAACCAAACTTCAACAGTAAAAGCTGACTTTAAGCTTTGGAATTATAAATGTCCACCCGGTCAAAGCAGGTTAATGACGTAATTTGTTAGAGTTAAACGGCTCTAACCGAGATCTAGGGTAATTGGCAAACGACCTGAATCCAGACAGTTTATTTGTACCTATTTATAATTTTGTTGATTGGATTATGTTGATCGAAAGTCATATACAATATTATAAAATATGCGAAAGTGTGTTTATTTGTTGGTTTGTTCTTCAATCACGCCGCAACGGAGAAACGGATCGATGTGATTTTTGGCATGGATATAGTTGAGGACCTGGAGAGTGACATAGGCTACTATTTATCCCGGAAAATTAAAGAATTTCCGCGGGAATAAAAAAACTTAAACCACGTGGGCGAAGTCGCGGGCATCAGCTAGTATAGTTATAAAACTTGTACCGAGTTTTATTCGTATCCTTCCAGTAGTTTCAGCGGAATGACGTAAGATACATAAAATACGTAAGAAATTATCTCCACATGAAAAAACTTAACTTTGCTCTTCTCTACATATTCTTTCTGACAGCTTATTTTCCCAATATAGTCTGTGGCGTTAAAACAACAACCCTACGTTAACAAGTGAAAAGTTACCCTCATTCGTAGAGTTTTCTGATAAATTTGGCACGCTGTTGGTGTGTGTTGGAATATGAAAATTTTATTATTAAAAAACTTTCGAAACACATTTGCAAACACGTTACGTTTACAGAGAACTCTGTGCCAAATTTGGCTCACTTCCATAAAGTTTAATAGCGCATATATAACTGCAGAAGTTAGAACTAGGTGGAAATATTGTAATGCTAAAGTTGAATATACCAAAAATTTCACAATGCTTTATGTATTTCACTCTCTTCTTACAATGAGAATGGTTTGGCTATAGTCCACCGTGCTGGCCAACAGCTGCGGGTTGACAAACCTCACTTACCTTTGAGCAGATTTTTGAAGAACTCTCGGGCTTTTTTTTTATCCACTACAAGCTAGCCCTTGACTACGATCTCACCTGATGGTAAGTGATGATGCAGTCTAAGATGGTAGCGGGCTAGCTTGTTAGGGGCATGGCAGTTATATTAAACACATACCCCTTCGGTTTATACACGGCATCGTACCGGAACGCTAAATCGCTTGGCGGCACGTCTTTGCTGGTAACTAGCCACGACCGAAGCCTCCCACCAGGCCAGACCAGGGAAAATTCAGAAATTATAATTTCCCAAATTGACCCTGCCGGGGATCCAAGCCAGGACCTCCGCACGGCGCTACACACTGCGCCACGGAGGTCGTCATACATCTCTCTCTCCCTCTCTTGAAACATTTGTGATAATTACTTAAATTACATCTATACTAATATTATAAATGCGAAAGTGTGTCTGTCTGTCTGACTGACTGCTACGCTTTCACGGCCCATCTGTTCAACCGATTTTGATAAAAGGGATTTTTATACATGGATTGGTTGTATCTCGGGGAAGGAAATAGGCTAATTTCTATCCCGGAAAGTTGAAGAGTTCCCGCGGGAATCAAATAAAAAATCTGTTCAACCGATTTTGATGAAATTTGGTACAGGGATAGATTGTATCCCGGGGAAGGTTATAGGCCTCTTTTTATCGCGGAAAATTCAAGAATTCTAGCGGGAATCAAAAAACCTTAAGCCACGCGGACTAAGTGACGGACATCATCTAGTGTACTCATAAGTTAAAAAAGTTAAAGATTACAATATGCTAGTATTCTACGAGATATGGGCCCCTTCTCGCGTTAAGGCCTCTTCCTATATTTTCATAACCTTCATAAAGGTACCTAAATATAATTTTTTGATAGAATGTACGTTTAGTAAAGTTTTCAGAATTCGCAGTCAAACGAAAATGCAGTAGTATCTGTCGCATTCATCAATATAAGTATATGTAGGTACTAGATGGGCCCTTTCACAGAGAAAAGTTGGGTGTCCGACCTGTAGAGCGCGCTCCACACCTGTATAAGCCTGTCCTTGTCCCCGTCATTGCGCTGTCCCGCTTTTCAGACTAGATGGCGTAAGTAAGTATTTCTACATTCTTTATTTGACAGGGCCCGTCTATGTAAATTGAGGCCGTTGGTCGCATTAGTCTGTGCAGCAACATAATATAAAAATGAGAGTGGACATTTTGTCTGCCAGACATTTTTTTGTCCGTAATAACTTTTCACTTTAAACAACTAGGGATTACTGATTACACCGCTGGGTACAATACCCTAGAGTCCCCTGAATAACCTCAGATATTACACGCTCATATGACAAGTTGAAATTGTATTAACATATAATCTAGAGACGAAAGGGACTCATTTGGGACCAGTGATCTGAGTAAATGGAATGTGGTCTGCTGAGCCGAACCCGTACACTTGGGATAACAAGATTAATTAAATAATTTCTCTTTAATAATGCAGTTAACTGCTGTTATAGCAAAAACTTGTTATGCTACTTCAAGTTAGCCCTAGACTGTAATTATACTTCAAGCGGTCAAAGATAGTAGCGGGGCAAATGCGTTAGTGCTTCTAACGGCTTTGCCCCACTACCATCACACACCGCAAGCAAGGCAAGGGTATGGAATTTATATTAAATCCACACCCCAAATCGGTTTCTACACGACATCACACTGGAATACCTACCCACTTACTCGCTTGGCGGTAAATCTTATCGGTAACGCGGTAACATAAGCGACGACTGAATCTTCCACCATACCAGACCAGAGAAAATTCAGATTTCATAAATTCAAAAGTTGACCCTGTTGAGTATAGAACTCGGAACCTCTCACTGATAAATCAGGCTACAACTTAATTACCAACGTGCCAGGGAGGTAGATTAAAATAGCAAACAATTTTCAAAAATCAAATATTACTTTAAAATATTGAAATTTCGAGGGAAAACTGGCAACATTCGTTTAATCTGTCAAAGTGTTGTGGTCTTATTGTGGAAAGTTTAAGCCCGTTTTCGGTGGTTGTTTGGTTATTGTTTAGGTTTTGCTTTAGTTTTACTAAAAAGTGCTTAAAATGTTGATGTAAACTTTACATCAACATTTTAAGCACTTTCACTAGTCTACCTAACCACACACATTGTAAAGTATAAGTATACTAGCTAATGCCCGCGACTTCGTCCGCGTGGATTGAGGTTTTTGGATTTGTGGCACAGGCTCAGGAAGTGACCCATTAACCTTAGTTATAATATTACCTTAGTTTATATTAAATTGGTACATTAGCAAGTAATTAAGTTGGTTGTTTTTTTTATTAATGTGTTAGTCAATAAAATTGTATTTATTTATTTATTACTTGTTTAGGAAACGTCGTAAATAAACCTGCGTACCCGGTTATTTTACGACGTTCTCAAAGGAGTGTCAAAGTCTGCCAACAGCACTTGGACAGCTTGGTAGAGTCTCGAGTCTACTCTCAGAATAAACAAGTTTTAGCCAAAGTCCATCACACAGGCCAAATAAGGATAAACCCCAACCACCCAAAATAGTCTGCTAAGCGTATTTACCAAAGGTATTACCTCTCGGGTAGTTCGTTAACTTACTAATAAGATAACTAAGTGTAAGAGCTAATCTTTACTTCTATTAAAATTTTAAATGCGATAGTTTGGATGTAAAATGCAATCCACCACCACCACCACCACTAGGTACAGCCCATTAACGTCCCACTGCTGGGCACAGGCCTCCACTCTCATAGGAGAGCGGATATTAGAGCTTAGACCCACCACGCTGCTACAATGCGGGTTGGCGGGCTTTAACGACTATTTTCATGTTAATGATAATAACCGCCAACTTCCTAACTCCGGGCTAGTACTGAGAATTTCTAGTCAGAAAAACTCAATATTAATATGGCCCGACCCGGGACTCGAACCCGGGACCTCGTCAGCCGCAGTCAAACATGTTAACCACTAGACCAACGAGGCAGTTAATAAATAAAATGCAATATAGAATGTAAATGTTGTGTGAGGAATAATAAAAAGCTATTTTATTTTATTTTATTAACTTACAACTTACCTACTTACTTAGTGTGTATCGTGCTAAACCTCACTACTTTCCGTGTAATTATTTAATTTGTGTTTATCGGTGATGTTTTTATAATCAACTCAGAAAAGTCAGAAATGCATGCCTGAGTGTTGAACCCATCCGCTAGAAAAAAATGCTACGATATCCCTGCTTTTTTATTCTGTTCCAAACTTTAATTAAGGCGCTGTGTGTGGTCAGGGGGGGGGTCTCCAAAGCAGTGTATCCATTAAATGGTGGCATATGGAAGATTGAAAAAAATATATGATGTTTTCAAGACCTTAACTCAGATATTGTTTTATCCCAAAACACGATTTAAACAACTTCGCTGCATAAAAAATAAATTCAAACATACCTCTTATTTCAGTTTTCAAATCAACACATCTCCAAATTGAAAACCTCAATTTACTTGAAAAATATATCATTAAATTCCAAATTCTAAATGACATCCATTGATTTATTAATATTTATTAAAATGTACACATATTTTCTGTTTTCCATTGTATTCCGGTTTTTCGAGAAGCGCTAGCTCATTTTCACCTCCGCCAGTGTTCGAAAGAACTTCACAGACGATGGATCTGTGCTCCTTTGCTCCAGCGTTTAAATCGATATTTTAAAATGGTTTTCAAACATAACATGAATAAGACTAATGTTTATTCAACATGAATTGACAGAAGACGTGGATATTACAACTTTCGTGAGCTATCTTCTTTTATATAACTAAAAATACATAATCAAATAAAGTATGAATATGTGTTCTCTGACCAAACTTTTGACAGCTCGAAATAATGATGCCGTAATGCGCTATCCATTCGATTTTTGACAACAATCGACTTCATTTACGAAGAAGTTTTAATCGATTTGACACATTGATATTACAACTTTTTGTATTGTTTTATAAACATACCCAGGCGTCTAAATGTCTTTTTTATGTATTAAAATAAATATTTTTGGTGAAGCAATGCTGTAAATGTATATTTTATTATTTGGCAACATCAATAAGGCAGGTCATAGAAACCATCCAACGCCAAAGATGACGCTACTTAAATGACAATCAAGTGAGCTTGTGTTGCAGCTTCGTAATTATTTTGAAAACTATTTTCAAAATTAAAATCGTACTAGTAATTACTAGATTGACATACGAGTTGCGAAATATCGCATAAAAAGGCACGTCGCTTCACTATTTAAAAAAAAAACTCCTGCTGGTTGTAACAATGACGTCTTTTAATATTTCCAAGAAGTAGGTATTATAGTTGTCAAACATCCAATTACTGTCAGAGGGTTCACTGCCATCGCTTAAAGCAGTATTACTTAAAAATGTCAGTTTTATGTCACGTACCTTGAAGGTCCTAAAATAAGGATTATAATTCTAAAAACACGAACGTCACCAATATTAAAACAATACGGATTTAAGCGATAGTAGTATGCCTCCAGTGCAATTTTTGATATGAATGGAAAATAACAAAACAGTGGTAAGACAGAAAGGAAAACTGAAAATCAAGCATTGCCACTTCAGCTTGCTACTGCCTACTCGTCCGCTCTCATTGGACCAGACCGACCAGATAATATTATTATATCGAAAGCTTGCTGAGTAAGGATCTAGTAGTGTCTCAAATACTTCAAATAAGTGCCTATTGCAAGTTTTATTACTAATTGATTGGATATTAGATACCCTTAGGGTTTCGTTTCTGGGACCCGGGAGTTAGAAATTTCCGGGAAATACGTCGTTGGTTTTTTTTGTGATTTCCCGTTTTTGTGTACTTATAATTCTCCCTGACTACTAGGGCATGCATTCGGTGCTGTGTTTGAGTACCGGGAAATTTTGGACCGATATTGGCAAGGAACCGGGAATTCCCGGGACTTTCGATACTTTCGATACTACCTTAAATTATCACAAAAACACGGCTAAGACATTACAGAAAGTATGAAATAGACCAAATATTACAAAATTCACACAGGAATATACTGAATATTACTATTCATTAGGCATTATACAAAAATTTATCGCATAATATTTCACACAGGACTGTAAATTCATGATTTTTTCATGTACTTGTACCATAACTCGCTTCGTTACAAATTTCAAAGTTTTATTGTAGTTCATAGGTTTTACAGAGATTGCGTCTTGTATGAAAATACACTTTGAAAAGTTGAAATTTTTTTTATCGTGATACGCTCATATGTAACTACTTTTATAGCAATTAGAAGCCAGTGCAAATATAAATTTACTACATCAAGCAGTTTATGAGAAACAAGCCTTGACACACGGACAACAAAGTGATCCTTTACGGGTCTTTTTTTATAGACAGGCGTACGTAGTAACCTCACCTCAAAGAATTACAAATGTTAATCTAAATCAACAATATTTTCCAACCCATACTCAGTATTCCCAAGAGAATCTCGTGAAGATGTTACTCTCTCCTATTCTGTGCCGTTTTTTGGTTTTGCCGCACGCTGATTTGGTCTCTACAATTATATTGGATATGGTACCTCTTAGTATTTTTGGTATCCATTCACCGTCCTCCCCGTACGTATGGAGGATCCTAGGATCGAGGACCCTAGGATTTTCTAAAGACGTTTCCTATCAGCCATAAAGAGTCTCGTTACTGCTGCGTTACTGTCCAGGATTCACATCCATACATAAAGATTGGACTGTTCACAGTCTTGGTTTTTACATAACATTGTATGGAGAACTCCTGAGCATCTTAGGGAATTATGGATACGGATATCCATATTTTCTTTCCCTCTGCTATTGGTATAATTGACAGTGGAGTCAAAAATCAAAATTTAGTAGCCTCGGGCTTATGAGGTATAATTTATATTACAGTCTATCAATATTTTCCTGTCAATCTTCATGTGAAATTTATGAAAGTAACGATATAATTAACAGAATATAGCATAATCTACTGTAATTTATTATGGCTGAACAAATTTTATTCCAGTGACAGATCCATCAATTCATTGATCTTCAAAAAAGCTCTTCTCTGCTGGTAAATAATACTTACCAGAAAGACTAACATACGAAACTGTACGAAGTGGCAGTAAAATAATCGTTATAGCCAAAGTAAAAATAGGGGGTTTTAAACTAATACCTCGAATTTGTGAGCATAAAATACAGTATAGTGAATTAAATTATTGTTACATGCAGAAATATCCACACTTAATTAGAGAAGAATCGACAGAATGTATGTACTTCGAGTCTCAAAAGTATCAAAAGTACCGGTTTTATGGTGTGGAGAACCGGGACTGAAAATTATTCAGAAGTACCGGGAATTTTTGGTACCAGGAATTATCGGGAGCATGCCCTATTGACTAGGTACCTCACTCGCGCAGTGCTGAGCACTATTGTCTTAACGTGGGATGTACCGGGTTTAATCCCCAGCAAAGTGAATTTGGGAATTGGGCGTATTTTTGTAAAATTGTACATGAAATAAAATCGATATTTTTTTTTCATCATGTTTTGTTATTTTATTGATAAATTTGTGTTTCTTAGTTATTTATCTTTATGAGCAGTAGCACTGTTTACAAATATTATGTTAAATTATAGTAAAAACAATCATTTTAAAATTAAGTGACGGAGAATTATTCCATTGAGTAACTAAACTTTATCTCACAAAAGGCACTTAAAAAAACAACTTTAGATAAGATTCACAGAAGTGTTTTACTAGTCTTACCAATCATGCCAATCACAAAAATAGGACAGCAAACATAAAATAACAGAAACACTATCAAAATTTGATAATTTTAGTTCTTTTGACTAACGTAAAGGCAAATTTATGTCATAATTTATTATATAACTTCTGAAATAGACAATGCTTTTTATTTTTGTTTTTGCAAGTTACGATAAAAAATATACATTTAAATATAACATAACAATAACTTATATTAATGATAAATTGTCAATATTATAAGCATTTATGCAATATTAGCCGATGCCCGTGACTTCGTACGCGTGGATCAAAGTTTTGTGGTTCCCGCGAGAACTCTTTAATTTTTCGGGATAAAAAGTAGCCTATGTGCTATTCCAGACTATAATCTATATCTGTGCCAAATTTCGGCCAGATCCGTTCAGCCGTTGGGGCGTGATTGAGTAACAAACATCCATACATCCATTCATACATCCATACATCCATCTGTCCAAACTTTTTGGAGGATTTTTTGAGAGGACAATTTGTCAGTGGAACCTTGACAATTACTCAAAGGAAAAGTAAGGGCACTGATCACAATGTTAAGAATTATTGTACTTTCTTACCGTAAAACTATAATAGTCGTAGTAGGTACTTTTGAGTATTTTAAACTCTTTATTCTTTATTTTGTACTTAAATTATGTAAAATGTCGTCTATAAAATATAAGTAGAACTTCCAACCAATGTATAGTATGTTAAATCACATTGTAAGAATGATTATAAGTAACAATTTTTTTTTGCGTTTTGTCTTCTTCGATTCTCCCTTTCTGATATTTTATCTCACCTCGGATATTTTTCTTGTTCTAGATTTTACGAGCTCCAAGTGTTATTTTCTTATATATTATTGTTTGAACTTTTAAGAGTTCCTCTTTAATTTCTCTATATGCCGCCTTGTTATTTCACCAGATGTCAGCGCCATTGTTACACCTGAATAATTTAATATATAATATAATACTCGTTTCCAATGCAAAACTCGGGGCCGTAAAAGCTTAACCGTGTACAAACCTTTAGAAATCCATTGAGTACCAATTTGTTCAATTGACTGACAATTTCGAAAGAGTTACTTAAAGGACCGTAATGAATTCACGGCAACAATATTTTCTTGCATTGTATTTCAAGAATTTAAATATTCTGAATTTTCCCTGGTCTGGCCTGGTAGGAGGCTCCAGCCGTGGCTAGTTACCAATTACCACCCTACCGCCAAAGACGTGCAGCCAAGCTATTTAGCGTTCCGGTAGGATGTCGTGTAGAAACCGATTAGGGATATGGACTAGGGTTTAATATAACTGCCATACCCCAAACAGGTTAGCCCGCTACCATCTTAGACTGCATCATCACTTACCATCAGGTGAGATCGCAGTCAAGGGCTAACTTGTATTTAATTTAAAATAAAACTGGATATAAGGTACATAAAAGTAGCAATACCTATTTTTAAAAAAATCCCGGTTCTCGGGAATTCCCGGGAATCGGCCAATTTTATTCCCGTTTCCTGTAGTTGAAAATTTGCCGTTCCCGAGATTTATTTTTAATTTTGATTGAGTGGGATTTTTAAAAAGTTAATTTGTTTAGTTTCACCCAACCTAAGTCCAGTTAATTAATATAATAGGTTTTGCTTCGGACATAATATTGTCAATCAAACTTATAATTTTAGAGTACGGAAACAACGTACAAATTTGAAATTTTACATAAATTGGCTAATTTGCGGTTTTGGCTCTTACGAAGTTCTACCATATAGATAATTCTGTATGTAAAGATAAAAAACTGTAATCATGACACCAAAATTGTATGATGTATGTTTCTTCGTTTTTTATTTTTGAGTATTTTTCAAACACTGTAAATAATACTATGTGTCTGCAAAAGACTAGAAATTGATTTCAATGATCAATTTCCAACATCTTTTTGCTATTTAAATTTTTTAAATAACATCTGTATTTCTTGTTTCTGACAAAAAATGAATATCAGACTCTTAGTCGGTAAGTACATTGTATATGCGTATGATATTGATTTATGCCACAATTATACTTGTAATTAACTCACGTAAGTAGTTTATGTAAATAAGATACTTATGTAACTCTAGATGATGCCCTCGACTTCGTCCACATGGATTAAGATTTTTTGACTCCCGCGGTAACTGTTTAATTTTCCAGGATAATGGTTCCGGGTAGCCTATGTCCTTCTCCGGGATGTAATCTATCTTTGTACCAAATTTCATCAAAATCGGTTGAGTAGTTGGGCCGTGCAAGCGTAGCAGACAGACAGACACACTTTCGCATTTATTATATTTTGTATGGATATTAGTATGCTGGGCTAGCTAATGCCCGCGACTTCGTCCGCGTGGTTGAAGTTTTTTTTATTCCCGCGGGAACTCCTTAATTTTTCGGGATAAAAAGTCACTCTCCCTCAACTATACCCACGCCAAAAATAACGTCGAACCATTGCTCCGTTGCGGCGTGATTGACGGGCAATTCAATTAACAATCACACTTTCGCATTTATAATATTAAGTATTAAAATGGATTTGCACAGGATATGCGATTTACAATAGGTATTTTGTCAATTACCTACTCATGTAAGAGACTTTGGTAGGTACGTGATTTACTCACTTACGTTATTCTATCAATTTCACAAATCTTGAGTTACCGTGTTTTGTCATCCGAGGGCATCCGTGACATGCTATGACAAGCGCGCGAAAATAATGAAAACCGCGACGGGAGCGCCACCCGGCCGAAGTTAGCATAACTGACGTGAGGGGTGACGACTGAGGAGAGCCAACCTCTCGATTTGTGTTTTGATTTTAAGAGCTGACAGCGCCTTAAACCGGCCGAATGCCTATCGGAGTTTCCACTGTACCTACGGCCGGCGTTCAATTTGACGTCAATTGCGATTGTGTGTGTAAATTACCACAATATCGGACAATTGCAGGCCTCACAATGGTGGCCTATTTGAATGGGGACATAATGCGCTTGGATATTGCTTTTGTTGTTGATAACTATAGGTGAAACTAGCTGTTAGATGTAGAGTCTGTATCTTTTTGGAGTGAAACTTCTTTAGAATCGTTGAGATTTGAAAATTCAACGAAACGAAAAAGTGACAACAAAAGTAGAGAAACATAATAGGATTAAGCCCACGTGAGAATGAGATAGAATACAATTTATATTTATCTCATTCTCTCGTAGGCTACTTTTCTGAAGTTTCACCACGTTTCACTTCTGCCGTGTGTGAATTGCACACACACACTTTTTTTTATTCCACTAACTCCTCTACAAGTTAGCCCTAAACTGCAATCTCACCTGGGGGTAAGTGATGAAGCAGTCTAAGATGGTAACGGGTTAACCTAAGGATAGCCCACGTAGCGTAGAGTTATGGCAGTTATACTAAACCCATACACCTAATCGGTTTCTACACGGCATCGTACCAGAACGCTAAATATTTGCCGGTAATGGTAACTAGCCACCGCCGAACCCTCCCACCAGACCAGAGAAAGTAACCAGAGAAAGTTTAGAAATTATAAATTCCCAAATTGACCCTGCCGGGAATTAAACGTGGGACCTCCCACGTTAAGACACGTTAACAGCGCTCAACGTTACGACAGGATGGTCTTCAAAAGTTAAGTTATTTTTTTGGCTCAAACCAGCTACTTAAAGTGCAATTCGGAGAAAGCTTCCGAACCGTAATGCAGACTGCGGAAAATAAACGGTGTGACTCAGATTCGCATCTTGTTTAGAACTGTGTACTCCTGCGTGAATATTGCAAGTGATTTGTACTGATTTTTGTAAATTAATATAGATATTGAACACGTCGTCTTAGTCACTCTTATGGTAGGCCCACACTGCGAAAAACGTCCGCGCGTTTATTCTCGCGATTTATTTTACGCGCACGGATTTTACCTATCACGCACAGCGAATGCGGTGAGTGTCACACAACTCCATACAGCACAAAATACTCGTATTGGCGCAAATTTAATTCTTACTGCACCGTGTGAAATTTGAAAGAAAGCTTATTATAATAGTGTGTTGAATTGCGAAGAAAAAATCGCGAGGTTCTTTTTAACAGTGCAAGCCTAGCCTTCAGTAGCCAGTGACTGCAAAAACGCTACTTTCAGCAGTAGCAGCCCACGGGGCCACTACAAAGCAACTTTTAATAACGTTAATAGAGTGATCCGTCTGTATAGACCCTTATCCTGATTTGACTTTTACCTTCAGCAAACTGGGCAATAGCAGGTCATAACAAATTCAATTATGACCGAAAAAATGGAACAACCCTGTTTAATAATTATGAAACTTGTTAGACCCTGTTGGATGGTAATAATCACACTCATGGTATCTATTGATGAAACCAACATCGTGTTGAAGTTTGAGTATAAACCGTATTATAGAGAAAAAAGGTTGAAATTTGAACGAACTGACTGTATCAGATGTTCAGGCATGTATCCCTTACGAATTTAGGTCAGAATGCTATCGGAGCAGATGTGACTTTTGGCCCAAACTATAAACTTTAGCGGTTTAAAACGGTCTAGCCAACTTACTCCAGTTTTGCTCGGAGCCGCTAGAGGAGCCGCTTGATTTCCATACCTTAAATCGCTAGATGTTAGATCGATTGCGAACTCGTAAGCATACCAGATTGTCTCAAAGCGCTCCTATTAGTGGGTTAGACACACATACGTAGTTTAGCAACGGAGCGCATCTCTGATGGAAAGGGACCCTTATGTTTCCAGACAGTTGTATCTTTTTCAACATTTATCATTAATATTATCCTGGAAAATCAAACAGGTCTGACGGTCCTCCGAAAAAGGTTTTTTCATAATGTCAGAGCCGGCCAGCTGGACCATACAATTTAAAAATATTTAAAAAATAAATGATTTTATGTTCATTTCGTTGTTCTTTGCTCACTTTACTTTTTAAAGGAAGAACTTTAAAAAACTAGTAGCTTCTCGCTGAATTTCGTGAAAGTCGCTTTTCACGGCGATTAGACGAAAACTCGAGAACATTAATTTAATTTCCGGGAAAAAAGGAAAGGTTTTTGCGATTTTTTTACTTCTATTTATCTATAGGAAACTAGGAAAAACTATATTATATTATGCGTTCGCTATGCACAATTCATTTCATTCGAGTTGACTAAATTTGTACACTCTCAAAACTTTCTGACGTCAGGCAAATATTATTTAGCTATATATTAAAATCGCTATAGGTCTATCAATTAAAGCACACCACAAGAGACGTGGGGAAGAACCGTTGGAAAGTCCCTAAGAAAAGAAATTCGATGAATGTAAATTAAATTTTCATTGAATTTCCATTTATTTTATACTTGAATGCATTCTAATGAACCTAATTGTATTTCCCTACAGACCTAAGAAGACTTTCTAGTTCCTACTGGGGCCTTTGTACCTACATAAACTGATTGGTCTTCAGAAATGAATTTAAAATGGTCTGAAACAGATGTCCTCAATCTTTATTATTATTATTATTTAGAACCAATACTATTTATAAATGCTTAAGTGTGTCTGTCTGTACATATATCTTTCTGTCTGTCTGCCCGTTACCTGTTCGTCCCATGTTTAGCCGTTAAAATAAATTTCGTAAAAATTATAAAATTTGCTACTTTTATCTCGGGCATCAGCTAGTTGAGAATAAATTAAATTCGAATCATAAATCATTAACGCTGTATTAGCGCCATCTTTGAATGTTTGTATGAACTACGTTGTAAAGGTGCAAGAAAATTGTAACCACCTGCGTTGCTTCAAACGTTTTTATAGTCGTTTGGCTTTTCTAAAACCTTTTAATGTATATGATTTGTGACAGATGGAGCTTTTCTTAAAAGTTTATAAGTTAAGTATACAAGTAATATTGTTTCCTATCCACCACCACCACCATTACAGCCCACTGCTGGGCACAGGCCAAAACCTAAAAATATGTTTAGAGGACTTCCTTTCTAAAGACGTTAAATCCATGTCCTCTGTTAGTTTCAAGTTTGATACCTATTTTAAGTGAGAAATGCTACGAATGTTCATGACGCCACAAGATCCTACCACTTAGCTCCTCTTACTTAGACGTTTTAGTCAGAGATCCGGATATAGGTACTGCACGACCTTCACCGATCTGTTTAATAGATGAAACCTACTTTTTATTTTTATTTAATAATAGATAAATACGCCTAAAATAGGTTTCCTACCAAAATCCGGTACAGGCTAACTCAAGCGGTTCCGATCCGTTAAGTTACCTATGGACTATGGTAAGTTGGTAAGTTTAACGATTGTCCATATGTAACTTCACGGATCTGTTAACCGCTTGAGTTATATATCAAAATATAGGTTATTTTATTACAAACGCGATGGTATAGCATTGGCTACAATAAACTTGTCAAAAAAAATTAATTAATTTAATAATAGCCTGATCGGATTTTGATAGGCAACCTATTTTAGGCGTATTTATCTATTAAAAAATAAAAAGTAGGTTTCATCTATTAAACAGATCGGTGAAAGTCTAGGTATATCCGGATAGGACTATTTGTTATAGAAATTTTGATGTGTCTATTTAGCTTTTGCCACTCAACAGGCAGTAAAAAAGAACGAAGGCGTAACCACATATTAATTTTTGATATTAAAAAAAGACGTGTTAAGTTAACAGTCAAACAGACATATTTTTATGAGACTTTAAAAAATATGACAAGCGAAACATAAATCCCCACAGCTATATAAATCCCTCCCTATGCTCCCATGTGAGTATCAGCTTCCAATACATTAAGTTTACCCCAACAGGCGGATGGATCGCTTTCCTAATTTATGGGCGTATAACAAAAACTATGAAAAAGTACATATATCATAATATTTTATGTGGTATTAAACTTAGTCATATAGCAGTTGGTTTAATGTTTAAATTAGATGATCTCCACAACTTAAAAATCCCCTGGTCACTTGAAACCTTGAATTTTTTTTTGAATTTGAAAGAAACACTTTCGCATCATCATACTAATGTATAAATGCGAAAGTGTATTTGTTTGTTGGTTTGTTAGTTTGTCTTTCAATCACGCCGCAACGGAGCAACGGATCGACGTGATTTTTGGCATGGGTATAGTTGAGGACCTGGAGAGTGCCTACTGGCTACTTTTTATCCCGGAAAATTGAGGCGTTCCTGCGGGAATAAAAAAAACTTAAACCACGCGTACAAAGTCGCGGGCATCAGCTTGTTTATAATAAGGGTAGTGATCACACTGAAGTTGTAAGAAGTTAGGCATTAGTTTAAAGTTGAATGTGATATAAACTCCGTTTAATAACTTTGCTAACTGAAACCATAGTCGTTAGTTCCTATAGTGGTAATTGTTGTCAACTCACCCAATATAGAAGCCGACTGCTAACAAAAGGTTTCTTGTAGGGAGTTCCACTAACTCCATCACCTGCTAAGTGACCCTGAGCCTTCTTATCAACCCCCTAGCTAAGTTAAATACCTTTCGTATGTTTCTATACTTTCTATATCTCTTTCTATAATCGTTAACGCTAAAGCGATTAAAAATGCTAGACATAGACTATTCACTTCTTTTTTCTCCGCTAAAGCGTTAACGATTGTAGAAAGAGAATAGACACAAAACGTATGTAACTTGACTAGGGGGGCAGGTCCATAGCGTAGTTAGACGCATCTTAGTCTTCTATCATCCTTATTTGCTCTCTGCCTTCTAGCACTTACCTAACTAACCAGATGTTTAACTTTCAAATTCCTTAATTATCCACTTAAGTACTAGGACCTAAAACTTTGATCAAAGGCACGACTTTCCAAAGTATTCCAGAGCATAACACCCTACCCTAAGTTATTACAAAGATATGCGTCGTACTTTAGCTAGGCTTACAACCAAAGCTTGGGGCAGTATTATTTAAAAAATAATTGCAGTTTTATGTGACGTACCTACCTTAAATACCCTAAAATCTGTACTTATATTATTTATAATATTATAAATGCGAAAGTTTGGATGGATGTATGGATGTTTGTAACTCAATTACACCAGAACGACGGAACTGATCTGGATGAAATTTGGCACAAAGATATATTATAGGCAGGAATACACACATACACAGGCTACTTTTTATCCAGGAAAATTATAGAGTTCTCGCAGGAACCAAAAACCTCAATCCACGCGCATCAGCTAGTAAGGATTATTATTTTGAAACCAGAGCGTCTAAAATATTAAAATAATACTGCTTTGAGTGATGGTAGTAAGCCCCCAGTCTAGCACTCAGTAGCTCTACATTATTTAACAACTGCTCTAGCGGCATGCGTACTGGTATTTCATATGTTGATATTTCTAAATGGGTGCCTCAGAGACGGAACAAATACGTATTATATATATATATATATATATATATATATATATATATTAATTGAGTAGCTGATGTCGTCGTTTTGATTCCCACTGGAACTCCTTAATTTTCCGGGATAAAAAGGAGCCTATGTGTTATAATAAAAAGTAGCTTATGTTATTTCAGACTATAATCTATCTCTGTGCCTTTCAAATACCTATCATACCGAAATGCTAAATACCTTACCTACCTTTGTATTGTACAACAAAAAAATGTAAGTACACACTTGAAATAGAGCTACGGATCGGCGTGATTTTTGTGGACCTGGAAAATTAGGTACTTATGCAATTTTTTAATTCGGGAAAACATAAAAAAATCCCATGGGATTAAAAAACATCTAAATCCACACAAACGAAGTCGAGAACATCTGCTAGTATTATTATAATAATGATAATATGATCAGAATAAGTATGTTAAAAGTTTGCTTGTTGCGCACGATATTAGATACTAGTTGATATTTTCGTTAGAGTATTTTGAAACTTGAGAGTTTGTCTTGTTGTGGTATTTGAAATTCTAAATAAGCTTTATTCAAATTTGCATACGCTCTTTTGAGACATCAAATTCCATTCGCTTCTGTGTGGTAGACACTTTATTTACTGTGGAGTTCTCATTTTATATTCAACACTAGATGATGCCCACGACTTCGTCCGCGTGGATTCTGGAATTAGGTTCTTAAATAAGAAATTTCAATAAAGTGTGAAAAACACAAATTTCTTAAGTTATAAAACTTGATATACATTGTTCTTTTATGGATATAACTTAAACCGCCTAGCTAACGTCCCTGGGGGTGAAATTTTAAAAAATTCCTTCCTTAATACACTTCTAGTGTGCTCAAGGAATATTCTCTCAAAACACTAAAGTCAGTCGTTTGGGCTGTAGGTTGTCTATCAGTCACTCAGGACAAAGCCTGCTTTACCTACTTATTGGTTTATATACGGGTGATATATATATGCAAATTGTCGCATAGTTTCATCTACGTTGTTCCCTTAAGAACTCAGATGAGGTTCCTCAGAAGACGTGTGAATTAAATTCTTAACTATAAAATTATGAACGGTTTTATAACTACCAACCAACCAACCAAACCAAACCAAAACTAATCATAGTAAGGCCTAAGACTCATATCCCCACTAGCTGATTCCCGCGACTTCGACCACGTGGTTTAAATTTTTTTTCTCAACTTTCCGGGACCTAAAGCAGCCTATGTCACTCTCCAGGTCCTCAATGATCCGCTGCTCTGTTGTGACGTGATCAAAGGACAAACAAACACTTTCATATCAATAATATTAGTCAATTGCAACTGGCAGAATTTATGGTATTTTTGCTGCCAATATCGAAAAAGTGTCGGCAAATAAGAGGTGATTGTCATCGTCACAACTCACACTATCGTTAAACCACAAAATACGGTAGTAAATAGTTCCTTTCAGGATCAAATTGAAATCAAAGGGCAGAACCTCCATCCCCATAGTTTTGTGGCGTCATATTGCTTTTGTTACAGATGTTTTGACTGTTCACGTGCTCCCCTTATATTTAAATAAGATAAAAATAACTATGCATAGGTTTTTATACCTACTTCAAGAAGAATCTTTTTTATTTGCTGTAATAAATAAAACAAAAGATTCTTTTGTATTCAGGATAAAAGGCACGCACGGTTAGTTAGACTTGGCGAAAAGAAATATAAAACATCGTCCTTTCTATGCCAAAATTATGTTACCGACTATATACAGAATTCATCTATAATTTTGTTTCAGTAATTTTGGTCGCACCATTTTTGGTGTACTTATTTTTGTCTCTCATATTTTTGCATGTCCAGGATTTCTTTCAATTTCAATAAATAAGTCTGTGTGTAAAAGTATTTCTATTCCACTACAAGTTAGCCCTTGATGGCGATCTCACCTAATAGTACATAAGTGATGACAATTAAAATCTATACAAAAATTATAAATGCGACAGTTTGGATGGATGGATGTATGTTTGGTAATCAATCAGGCAAGAACGGCTGAACGGATCTGGATAAAATTTTGCATAGATGTAGATTATAGTCTGGAATAATACATATTAAAGTCTGTCACGCGGACGAAGTCGCGGGCATCAGATAGTTTTGATTAACTCTCGCGCTGTTAGTTAGTAAAGTTCGAAGTGCGTGCTCGGTATCAAACCCATTGACTGTACCTCTATAGGAAGCCGAAAGTAATAAACTATAAACCACTTGGCTATCACCGCTATGCAGACATAGCCTTTTGACTACCTATTAGTCGAACATTTTAACCACTAGACCAACGAATCTAGTGGTTAAAATGTGCGACTGCGACCGACGAGGTCCCGGGGTTGAGTCCCGGGATAACATGTATTGGGTTTTTCTGACAAGAAATTCTTAGTACTAGTCCGGAGTTAGGAAGTTGGCAGTTTTTGACCCCCGTGCTTCGGAGAGCACTTTAAGCGTTCAGTCCTGCGCCTGATTTCTCTCCGGTCGAGTCGGATTTTTCGTCAAATCGGGTTATGAGTGTAAAAGAACAGAGAGTGCCAGGTGCACTCTCCGTTAGTTTGTTTTGTTTACGTTTGTTTGAGCACAGACTATATGCACTATAATATCTCCCGCGTATCTATCTATGGCATATTTCTCTGGAGATAGGCCGCCGTAGCCGAAATCCGGTCGGGAGGACATTACTTTTTTATCAAGTTGAAAAGTAAGCATGAAAGTATTAGATTTGGATAAGAAATTCTCGTCTAAAACTCAAACTTAGCCACGTTAGATACTTTTCATAGCCTTACGGTAATTGCAAAACGCACTTAGTTCAGAACAGAACAAAACGTTCTCCTCTAACGCTTAGGTTTGTTTTGAGCTGACAAGCTCAAAACAAACCTAAGCGTTAGAGGAGAACGATGGTTTGGCCTCTCGCGCCAGTCTGCGCAGCTCTATTTTAGATTTGTCTAAATCCTGAACTGAGAAATCTTCTACTTTAGGCGGAAACAACAATATAAAAAGCAACAGCACTTTAATAGTACTTAATAATATTAAATTGTTTATAAATTGTACAATTAAATTGATTGTTTTCGCCTAAAGTAGAAGATTCCGTTCAAAGATAAAACAAAGATGCATACAAAATATCTAAATCTCTACGGACGTAGTAGCGAGAATCAGCTAGCTAGCAATAAATATGCTGAAATTGCATATAAATGACACGACCAAGCATCTGCGATATGATAAGTTGGAATAAAATCTGAATTTCCTTCGGGACTGTAATGCAAAATTGATTTCTAATTTTATTTCTGCTGTGCTGTGATTTATTTATTTAATTCCATTTACAGATATTTATATCTGAATTGAACATTAAAATGGAATTACGTAATTTACATTCTGTAACAATTTTCTTTTCAGGTTTTATATACGTACAACTATCTATGATTGACGACTGTCCGTATAACTACAAATTATAACGTAACATTGTTATAGGCAAAAATATTGCAAGTTTCTTATACGTCCTCCCGACCGAATTTTTGTACATAAGTGTGGCGGAACACAGGTGCACTCTGTGTTCCTTTATACCGGCGATACACGGACAGCTTGAAGCTGTCAGGATGGACTGCTTCAAGCTGTCATAGTGAACTGACTGTAGTTCACACATACGTGGAACCGCTCGAGCAGTTGCGACTGCTTCGGGCGGTTGGCAGCAGTTATCAATGGTAGCTTCAAGCTGTTGACTTTGACTGCAATCGCGGTCCGTGTATGGCCGACCCTCTTATCCCGATCGGACGGGAAATCCGACACGACCGGAGAGAGATGATGCGCAGGCCGACAGCTTTACGTGCTCTTCGGGGTGAAACCTAATTTAATATTGGTCAGAATTAGGTATACAAAGCAAACAACTGTGAGTATTTTTTATTTTTGTTACCTACTAGCTAATGCCCGCGACTTCGTTTGCGTGGATAAAGGTTTTTCGGTTGCCGCGAGAATTCTTTAATTTTAAAAGATTAACTTGGATAGAAAAACTAGCCTATGTGTTATTCCAGACTATAATCTATCTCTGTGCGAAATTTCATCCAGATCAGTTCAGCCGTTCAGGCATGATTGAGTAACAAACATCCATCCATCGATCGATCCAAACTTTCGCATTTATAATATTAAGTATAGATACTCTTAATCATCATGGAATCCACTAGTGAATTTTAGAATGCTTTGCTTCTTATCACAGATGTTTTATATTTTATTGCTTTTAGCAACATATTATTTTGGTTTTCACATTGATGTAGAATTTTATTTTCATACAAAAAAAAAACAGCTTTTTATTGTGTTTTGATACAAAAAGTTAACAATGGCACGTACATTTAAAAACGCGTAGAAACAATGCTTAAGTAAAATATATATTTTTTCCATTTCTGCAATGAGAACAGAAAACGCTATTTATCTTCGCTTGACATAAAAGGAATAATACCTTATACCTTTTAAATGTGGCGTCAGATGTTCTGAAGTAAGTAAACATTGTACCTACTTTGTATTGATGTCTGACAATTTGGCTTTCGCCCTTGGTTTGCCCTGAGTAAATTTATTTCGGTTAAACTTGCTATAGGTATAAAGTACTTACTTAAATAGTGTTCTTCTTCTTCTTCTTTCTGCTGGGCAGGTTTCCGCACTTAAACCTCCAGTTGGAGGTTTAAATAGTGTTATTTTATTCATGTAGTCTTCTAAAATGTTTGCTGCCCTGTGAAATATGTCGCTCACATGCTTTTAAAATGGCCTAGAAAATAATTATGTGACTCATAATTTCTTCTTCGTAGTTTTTGAACTCAATGATATTATGTTAGACTTGACTACAACGACCTCAATTTACATAGACGGGCATGTCAAACAAAGAATGTGAACCAATTTTACTATCGCTGGACAAGACAAGGACAGGCTTATACAGGTGAGGGGCACGCCCTACAAGTCGGAAGCTCAACTTTTTTCTATGAAAGGGCCCATCTAATACGTACATATATATATATCGATGCTTCACTATGATCTTCAACCATATCAGTTCTATATAATATATCTTCTGTTCTGTTACATATCTAAAAAGAGTTCCGCAGTTCAATTAAATCTATACCCCTATATATATGTTTCTCTTTCTCTCTCTGCGTCTCTTTCCTCATTACTGAGGGTCGCGACCCCTTTCCATATTCTTAGGAGTTTTCTTGGGATAATATTTCGGTGGGTTCCCACGTCCTTCCGCATACGACTCGACTAAGAGTATTTAAATTCTTAGGTTTTTGTAACGATTATTATCAGATATTAGTGAAAATAACCGGGACCAACGCGACGGCGAACGTGCTCTCCGAGGCACGGAGGAAACGAAACGGCCAAATTTGTACGTCCAAATTCGGTCACCCATCCAGTTACCGACTTGGGTCAACGTTGCTCAACAATCGCAATCGACTGATATGCGTTGTCACAACTAGGCCACTCGTCCCTCAACATATTTTTTTAAGAAACTTTATTAGTTTTACGATAATTATTGACATGCTCAATTTTTTTTTTATCCACTACAAGTAAGCCCTTGACTGCGATCTCACCTGATGGTAAGTGATTATGCAATCTAAGATGGTAGCGGGCTAACCTGTGGGCATGGCAGTTATATTAACCCATACCCATTACCCCTATTCGGTTTCTACACGGCATCGTACCAGAACGCTAAATCGCTTGGCGGCACATCTTTGCCGGTACGGTGGTAACTAGCCACGGCCGAAGCCGTGGCTTCCCGCCGTCCCACCAGGCAAAATTAAAAATTATTTTCCGCACAGCCATGAGACCGCTATTTTCATCTACCTACGTATGTATATTTTTCATTTGTGTTTATCGCAGAACACCGCGTCACCGCGTACGACGTAAGCAGAAGCAATTCTTTGAAAAAATATATTTGCAACTCCACTCAAGAAAATATTGCGTTGGAGGAGTGAGGTTTCACAAACTAGAAAAATTCTGGGACACAACTGGGAGAGCGGATAAAACACCACTTTAACTCGTATTTCTACTATATACTGTTCCATATTACCATTCCATGTGCTGCTACTACCTATCCATACTAATATTATAAACGCGAAAGTGTGTCTGTCTGTTTGTTTACTTTCCACCGCACACCACGATTTGACACAGACATAGCTTTAATCTTGAAAATGATCATACATAAAAGGATGGTTACGGCGAACAAAATTATCCATAGATTAAAAATGTGTTTTTTTTCCTGTAAGAGCGAAAACGCACTACAGACTGGACAGAACCATAAGTCCGCGACATTCATTTTTATAAGGAATGCGAACACTACGTCCGTCGCGTCGTTCTCCTTGCTGACATTTTATATACTGTCCAGTCCGCTAGTATGTTTTCGCACAAAACGGATACGCCGTGTAAAAGTTAGAGCAAAACATACGTCTATAGGGTCCTGTCTAGTCTGTAGTATATTTTCGCCCTTAACCAATTTTGGTAGAGAGATATATTGCATCTCTGGGACACACAAGACTTTCTTCATTCCAGTAAAAAAACGATTTTCATAAAACCTTAATCCATGCGTACCAAGCAGCGGATATCATCTATTTAAATAAAAGCTGGAGATTCGGGTGTAAAAAGCGGGACGCCCCCAACAGTCCCGCATTTGTCGTATTACCTGTGGGCTGCGTTGTCTGCGGGTATGAGGATGGATTAGATCGGTGTTTGAATTCGCAATGAAAATGTTTTATTCATGCCGCGGGAAACTCTACTACTAAGACGTCCAAAGACAAGTGTCGTATTGTTTTAATTCAGTTATGTATGTGAAGTCAATAGGTACAGCTGAAAATCATCGCCTTGCTCTGTATGCATGTTTGGGCATAATATGATGTAGGGCAGAACGTTGAGCTGTTCACCCATTATGCGTGGTGACATAAACAAAAATATAACAATGTTTCTCTTATCACTGATGTTTTAGCCTTGACACCGTAAGCGAATAAAGTAATTTTCTTTCTTTCAAAGGTGGTGTGTAAACTGAGATGTCCCGGAAAAGTCCCGCATTTGTCATTTAATCTGTTGGCTACGCTGTCTGCGGGTATGAGGGCGGGTTAGATTAGTGGTTTGAAAAATCTACGCGAATTTTTTATTCATGATGCCGGAAACTCTGCTGAGACATTCAAAGGTACAGTGTGAAAACCGGGACGTCCCGCAAAAGTCCCGCATTTGTCATATTACCTGTGGGCTACGCTGTCTGCGGGTATGAGGATGGATTAGATCGGTTTTTGAATACGCAATGAGAATGTTTTATTCATACCGCCGGAACTGCTTCTACTAAGACGTCCAATTTAAATAAGTCGTCTAAAGTTTGTATAAATTTCTTGTTTTACTGCAATTTAAATCAAGTTTTGCATACATACTTAAACGACTTGGTGAAGACTCTATCCTGCTTCTTACTATAATAATATCTAGCTAAGACTAACGTTTACCCGTGACTTCGTCCGCGTTGAATTAGGTCCATTAAAAAATGAATTTTAGAAAGTGTAAAAAACATAAAATACTTCATTTTTCACCGAAAGCACAAATACCAAGGTTCATGGATATGACTTGAACCGCCTATATTTTGACTCCTTGGGGGTCTAATTTCGAAAATTCCTTCCTTAATACACGTCTCCGGACAAAAGGAAAATTTTCAATTTCTACGTTCAGCCGTTGGGGCTGGGTTGTCTGTCAGTCACACAGGGCTTTTAAGTTATTCATGTGAAAGTTTGGTTGTTTGGAAGTTTGTTACTCTATCACGCCGCAACGATTGAACCGATTTGGCTGGAATTTGGAATGGCTTATAACTTGAATAAACACATAGGCTAAATTTCATCCCGGAAAATTAAAGAGTTTCAGGGGGAACCAAAAAACCTCAATCGCAGACGAAGTCGCCGCCTGTTGGATAAATTGAACGCATCCCAAACTTATGCATAGACTTGTCAACCTGTCGTCTATGGTATATACTTCCTTCCTCCTTCCCTTTTTGTCTCCGATCTCCGCTACGTTTGTCAGAATTGTAAAATTATTTAGAATATTGATATTAATTATAAACAAGAGTCAAGCAAATCCGCGTTTTATTTCATGAGGTTATGGGCCGTCCCATACCTAGTAAATAATTAGTAAAATGTCTACAAATAACCATCTAAGTTTATGTGAAAAACTCAAAGGCCGGGACAACTACGCCACGTGGAGTTTTTCTATGAAAGCCCTGTTGCAGTTAGAAGATCTCTGGGAATGCATCGATGATGGCCGTCCTGACCCCAAGAAAGACACAAAGGCAAGATCTAAACTTATTTTATTAATTGATCCCACGCTTTATGTCCATGTTAGAGAGGCTACTACAGCCAAACAAGTATGGGACAATTTGGCGCTGGCATTTGAAGACTCTGGTCTAACACGAAAAGTAGGGCTACTAAGAGACCTTATTAACACGACGTTAGACAACAGTACAAACGTGGAAGACTATATTAATAACATTATGACCTCCGCACATAAATTAAGAAACATTGGTTTCAATGTCAATGATGAATGGCTCGGGACGCTAATGTTGGCAGGCTTACCCGACATATTATATAAGCCTATGATAATGGGAATCGAAAGTTCCGGTGTAACAATTAGTGCAGATATGATAAAAACAAAACTTTTACAAGAAATTAAATTATCTGATACTACCGCATTTTACACAAACAGCAAGAGAAACCCTCCGAAGCACCAACATCAGCAGTCAAAGCCAAAGGGACCACGGTGTTTCCATTGTAACAAATATGGGCATTTGAGCCGGAATTGCTGGTTTAAGAAGAATGATAGCCATAATAAGTCTGATAATAATGATTCTCGTAATGGTTTTATTGCTGCTTTTTCAGCCACTACCCTAAACGATTCTCAGAGCTGGTATGTTGACTCTGGCGCCTCCATGCACATGACAATGCACAGAAGCTGGCTAGAAAATGAGACGTCTCCTCCAGTCAAAAGCATAAGGATCGCTGACAATAAAGTCTTACCTGTGGAAAGCTGTGGCAATATTACAATCCCAATACCTGATTCTGAAGGCTGCATAAGGAACATACAGGTTAGAAATGTCATATATGTACCAGAGCTCACAACTAACTTAATATCAGTTAGCAAAATTATAAAAAATGGTTGCAAAATAGAATTTGATGCAAATGGATGCACAATATTAAATTCAAAAGGTCATACGGCAGCAAATGCAACTTTAACAAATGATATGTATAAGCTTAATACTGCTCCAATGGAAGGTCATGCCATGTCCGTTCTCGTAGAAAGCGATGCTTATCTGTGGCATCAGCGCATGGGCCACTTAAATTTTAATGATGTAAACAAGATACCTAACTGTACTACTGGTGTAAAATTGTCTCCGATGAAGAAAGATATAACATGCATAAGCTGTATAGAAGGCAAGCAGACCAGGCAACCATTTCCAAGTGAGGGCTCCCGGGCAACCGAGTTGCTAGAGCTCATTCACTCTGATGTATGTGGACCGATGCAAACTGCAACACTTGGAGGTGCCAGGTACTTTGTCACTTTTATAGATGATTTTTCACGGAAAGTATTTGTATATGTAATTAAAAGTAAAGCAGAGGTATTTGAAAAGTTTGTTGAGTTTAAAAACATGGTAGAAAATCAATTAGAAGGAAAACGGATTAAAAAATTAAGGAGTGATAATGGCCGGGAATATAAAAATAAAAATTTTGAAAATTATCTTAAAAAATTTGGTATTTTGCACCAGACTAGCAACCCATACACGCCTCAACAAAATGGCCTAAGTGAAAGAATGAACAGAACTATTATTGAAAGAGCTAAATGTATGCTTTTAAATGCTGAATTACAGAAAAGCTACTGGGGTGAAGCAGTGGTCACTGCAGCACATATCATCAACCGCTCGCCTACAAGATCTCTCTCTGACATCACACCTGAGGAGGTGTGGACTGGCAAGCAGCCAGACCTAAGCCATTTGAAGATTTTTGGATGCAAGGCCATGGTGCACATACCAAAAGAATGTCGACAAAAGCTTGATGCTAAATCACGTGAGTTAATTTTTGTTGGATACAGTAACTGTGTAAAGGGTTATCGTTTCATAGATCCCAAGAGCAAACAAGCAATAACCAGCAGAGATGTTGTATTCCTTGAGGCCACTGTAAAAAGAAATAAAATTAATAAAGAACAAAATGATTTATTAATAGAAAAAAATACATTAAAAAATAAAAATGATAATTTATCACAAGAAAATGAAAACAATACTCAGATCTCTTACTCACCATCCAAAATGACTTATATACCATTTCTTGACACTGATGTAGAAGAGGAAAGTCAGCCTGATGATAAAAATGATGATTTAACTTTACAGCAGGACTCAAGTCTGTCATCACAATATACTGATCCTGATGAAACTTACACACCTGAAGAAAGTTGCAGCTCTCCTGTATTTGTAAATGTTAGAACTCGAAGAAATATAATTAATAATGAAGACTCCACATCACCTACTTCTTACATCTGTATGAACAGTGAATCAGCAATGAGTATTTTAGACTGTGATCCACAATGCCTTACCGAAGCCCTGCAATGCAATAACTCTGAGCTGTGGAAAGAAGCAATGAATGAGGAATATCAGTCATTATTAAATAACAACACATGGACTCTTGTAGATTTACCAATAAATAAAAAAGCCATACCATGTAAATGGGTATTCAAAACCAAAACGGATGAGAATGGCAGTATATTCAGATACAAAGCAAGACTTGTTGTGAAAGGCTACTGTCAAAAGAAAGGGATAGATTATCATGAAATCTATGCTCCTGTAATACGCTATTCTTCAATGAGGTATGTCATTGGCCTGGCAGCAAAATATAGTTTAAAAATTTACCAAATGGATGCTGTCACTGCTTTTCTACAAGGAGACATAGAGGAAGAAATATATATGTTACAACCGCCATGCTTTGTGGAGGGAGACAAAGTCTGTTTACTAAGAAAGTCAATATATGGCCTAAAACAGGCAAGTAGACAGTGGAATAAAAAGTTAAATACAGCTCTCCTTGAAATTGGTATGTTGCGGTCTAAAGTTGATCCCTGCATATACTATCGAATAATTGATAAAGATATATTATTTATTACTGTCTATGTTGATGACTTGCTATATATATTTAACAAAGATGAAACGGCTTCTATGATAAAAAAAAAATTAAATGAAAAATTTCATATGAAAGACTTGGGCATAGCAAAGCGATGTATTGGTTTTAGAATAAATCAAAATAGTAATCAAAATGAAATATCATTAGACCAGTCTTTATACATAGAGAAAATACTAAGTCGCTTTAATATGAATGATTGCAAACCTGCATACACACCTTGCGATGCCAATTTACAATTAAAGAAAGCTAAAAGTGACGAAGAAGTCTTAAAAAATGTTCCATATCAAGAAGTGATCGGATGTCTGTTGTATCTATCACAAGGAACCAGACCAGACATAGCTTATGCAGTCAACATGTTAAGTAGATATAATAACAGCCCAACGGCTCAACACTGGATTGCAGTTAAAAGAGTTCTAAGATATTTAAAGGGAACTTTGAATACCAAACTTACCTTCAAGAAAAATGATGCCAATATTGTGGGCTACTGCGATGCAGACTGGGCTACTGACACAGAAGACAGAAGATCATGTTCCGGATATGTATTTTTGTTTCAGGGTGCTGCAATAAGTTGGTGTTCTAAGAAACAGCCAACTATAGCTCTATCTAGTACAGAAGCTGAATACATGTCATTAGCCACCGCTATACAGGAAGCTATATGGTTGAGACAGTTGGAAACTGATTTCTGGCCACATCTGTCAGGTATACCTACCTCTATTTATTGTGATAATCAAAGTGCTATTAGTATTTCAGGGAACGATACATTCCATGCAAGAAGTAAACACATAGACGTCCGCTACCACTTTATAAGAGAGAGGGTGACAAATAAGCAAGTCTCAATAACCTACACAAGTACACAGGACATGGTAGCTGATGTCCTCACCAAGGGTTTGCACCGACCTAAGCATCTGGGGTTCACCAAGGCAATGGGTCTGCGTTCAGAGGAGGGTGTTGGATAAATTGAACGCATCCCAAACTTATGCATAGACTTGTCAACCTGTCGTCTATGGTATATACTTCCTTCCTCCTTCCCTTTTTGTCTCCGATCTCCGCTACGTTTGTCAGAATTGTAAAATTATTTAGAATATTGATATTGATTATAAACAAGAGTCAAGCAAATCCGCGTTTTATTTCATGACCGCCATTAAATAGTTATTAATAAACTATAATATTATGATGCCCACGACTTTTTACAAGGGGATTTAGGATTTTTTATTCACGCCAGATTTCTTTTACATTCCGGGATGTAAAATGGACTGTAAAAACACAGTTTAAGAACAGTAAACAGATACAACCAGTATGGAAACTACCTAGAAACGTTTGAAACAGGTTCACTCACACAAACGTGCGCATTGACGAGACCGCAAGCGCTCGTCGCAGTGCCGTCAGTAGTGAGTGCCGCGTCATCGCATGTTCGATGCGCACGTTTGTGTGAGTGAGCTGTTTCGAACGTTTCTAGGTAGTTTCCATACTGGTTGCATCTGTTTACTGTGGTTTAAGGCTGCTCGAGCAGTTAGGCAGTGATCAACATGTGTATGTTGATCACTGCCTAACTGCTCGAGTGCTCTTGCGGTCATAGTCAATAGCTTGAAGTTACCATTGATAACTGCTGCCAACCGTCCGAAGTAAGTGATGATGCAGTCTAAGATGGTAGCGGGCTAACATGTTAGGGACATGGCAGTTATATTAAATCCATACCCCTATACGGTTTCTACACGGCATCGTACTGGAACGCTAATTCGCTTGGCGGCACGTCTTTGCCGGTAGGGTGGTAACTAGCCACGGCCGAAGCCTCCCACCAGGCCAAACCAGGGAAAATTCAGATATTATAAATTCCCAAATTGACCCTGCCGGGGATCGAACCCGGGACCTCCGCACGTTAAGACAACAGCGCTACACACGTCGACGGAGGTCGTCAAAATATCGTCTTTATAATATTACTAGCTGATGCCCGCGACTGCGTCCGCGTGGATTGAGGTTTTTGGTTCCCGCGGGAACTCTTTAATTTTCCCGGATAAAAAGTAGCCAATGTGCTATTCCAGACTATAATCTATCTCTGTGCAAAATTTCAGCCAGATCCGTTCAGACGTTGGGGCGTGATTGAGTAACAAACATCCATACATCCATCCAACTTTCGCATTTATAATATTAAGTATTAGTAAGATAAGATGCTTTTTCACATGAAGTCTATGGAATAGAAAATACGCGCCGAATTGAGAAACTCCTCCTTTTTTGGAAGTCGGTTAAAAAGCGAGTCTGTGAGAAGCTGCGGCAAGTCAGTCTGTTACTATAATTATGTATTGAGCGAAAACAAATAAGGGAAAAATGGCCCGGAACATAAAATGAACAAGAAAATATTTTTCATTAGCGATGGAGACTGACGTTGAAATTTCTTTGAACTGTTTTATTTGACTTGTTACTTACTAAGTTTTTATTAGAGGACTAAGTATTTCTAAGAGCAAGAAAAACTGCTTCCAGAAACTTAACAAATAGATTGCATCTTGAATTTGAATGTTTTTCTTGGGTTGCCGATGAGTGATGCTTTTCGAATAAATAAATAAGAGTTTAAAGATCTTAACCAATCAAAAATAGGTATAAGGAATACCTAATGAATGTCCTTCTGTCTGTACTGAGTCTTGGTACCAACTCTTTCCCAACAATTGAAAGCGAGAGCTGTTTTTTTTAGTTATTTATATAAAAATAGGAAATTCAAAACCATTATGAAGTATGTTAAAGACTACCTTTCCGTTTATATGACCGTCAATTTTTTTTGGTGAAACTTAATATGAAACTGAGTGGTTGCGCCATATGCGCATTTCTTTTATATTTAAGATAGAATGACTCGTATAAAACCATAATCCTAGCTTCCTTTATGAATGTCCCATCTTCCTTTAAACTGACCAATCACGAATCAGTATGCTACCGAGAACGCACGAAGACAATACGAAGTTAGTCCTCAATGGCTACCTATGCAGTACGCATCACCCGCTTTTGCGAAAAACCATACAACGTGTAACACCGCTCCGCTGCCGTTCCGCTCGAATCATATATTTATCATAAGGACAGTTTCCCGAATTCTACCATTTAAATTACCGCTTATTAGTGACGCTAAACAGTGATTGTGGCCACAAACAAGTGAAATAAGTGTTGAGTGCATCAGACATTAAAGATCATTCTCGCCGACAAGCAAAAGGTCAGTGCATCCCTAATTTACCTATTACCTAATATAAATAACCTATGGAAAATCGAGTCATTCTGCCAACAAATTTACAGTCCATTAAAGATAAGTTAATATCAACCGATAAGTCTAGATCTTGCAAAGGAAATCTAGAAGACAACGCCCCGCTCCGCCATTTTTGGTCCAATCGATCCGGATTTTGAATCGTAATCGTAATCGTGATCGATCATTATTACCGCGAGTGATACCTATTTTGCGCCTTAATTTACGTTATACTACCTATTAATTGTAGATCTGTTAGTATAAAAAGGGCTAAATACAGTACTATATAGGTAGATAATAACTGATTAGGCAGTAGGCACTCGTAGTTTTGAAGCAAATTGAATACGTTTCAATGTGATCCGAAGGTCACGGTCGGCCTTTCACTGCAGTTGCATCTGAATAGGTATAAATTATTGTCTCGACGGAATGGTTTTAACTCGTATAGTTTATAACGCTCGCATATTTAACCGCCCGCTAATATAAATAAGAGTTGTGTGTTTTCGCTTATATATTATTGCGCATTTTATAGTCATTAATATTTTACGCATTATAATAACGCATTTGGCTATATAGTATTTACGCTTATATATATTAATTGTGTTCGATTTATTAGATAATATAATATATTTAACTTCTCAAAATGAGTACTAAAGGTGAATCTAGTCTATTACGCACTAATGACGAATGTCAAATGTTATTATTGGAATCTAAACGTGATGTAATGTTTGCTCGAATGCAACGAATTTATGATACCGCCTTGCAAGTAGAAACAGATGAAAGTAAATTGCCTAGTCTTTTGAGTCAAGTTGTTAATCTAGATACCTTGCGAAAGGAATTCGAACAAACATTAGATTTATATAACGCTACTCAGTTAAGATTAAATCCTAAAATTCCAATTAGCTATCAATCATGGACTTCTTTTGAGGAACTTTTCTGTTATGTTAAGCAAATATTAGCCATTAACAGTAGTGATAAAGAATCTGAGACTATTAGACAGAGCTCCTTGTCAAGGTTCCCCAAATTAAAGTCTCACCTCCCGCCAATTAATTTAATTTCTTTTGATGGTGATATAACGAAATGGCCGTTGTTCTACCAGCAGTTTAAGAGTATGATACATGATAACCCGAACTTAAATAATAGTGAAAGAGTATTTTACCTTGTCGGAAAATTAACCGATAGGGCTGCCGCCGTATGTGCAGGGTTGCCAGCAACCGCTGAAAATTATTCAATTATTTGGGACGCCCTGATACAGAAGTACGACGACCAACGTTCGCTCGCTTCCGCTTATTTAAATCAAGTGTTGCAATTTAAACCGCTCACTAATAATAATGATAACGCTTTGGATAATTTCATAAACACCTTCGATTCGTCGGTAGAAGCGCTTAAACAATTAAAAATAGACTTGTCTGATTTTATATTCTTTCATTTGGCTACACTTACGTTAGACTCAGATACAGTTAAGATGTTTGAACTAATTAACCGCAAAAAACAAATTCCATCTTACAAAAGTCTAATTGATTTCGTGAAAGAACAGAGTAAGGTGTTGTCTAGGGGCAGCAAAACAAGTTCCCTAGGTGCACAGTCAAATAATAAGTCGCGCTCTAAAAATGTAACTGCACCTGCCACGAAGTCTACTAAGTCTACTAAATCTTTTGTGAGTATAGATGACTCTAGTAGCTTGAATGAAGGTAATAAGTGCGTCGTGTGTAAGAACGATTGGCATGACCACTTATACAAGTGTTCTGAGTTTATGAAGTTGCCCCCTAAGGAGAGATTTGAAATTGTTAAGAAGCACTCCTACTGTACGAACTGCTTAAGTACTTCTCATAAGAATTCTGCTTGCTCCAGCAGCAGGAACTGCTCAAACTGCTCATTGCGTCACCACTCAAATTTGTGTTTTTCTAGATCTAGTAAATCGAACTGCAGTGTCGTGGTCAATGCGCCATCGACACATAGTTGTCCGCACACCTGTACACATCCCGCTTACTCAAATGATATGTCTCGCACTGTGTCAAGCAATCATTCTGAGCCTAGTTTAATTCAACCCGCTTATTCATCCGCTTATTCACCCGCTAATTCATGTGATAATTCACCCGCTAATAATCAAGCCGCTTATTCACCCGCTAATTCATGTGATAATTCACCCGCTAATAATCAAGCCGCTTATTCACCCGCTAATTCATCTGATAATTCATCCGCTAATAATGAACCCGCTTATTCAACCGCTAATTCAACTGATAATTCACCCGCTAATAATCAACCCGCTTATTCACCCGCTAATTCATCCAATAATTCACCCGCTTATTCAACCGCTAATTATTCATCTCATAATTCACCCGCTAATAACCAACCCGCTAAAATAAATAACTCTGTATCGCTCAATGATTCTCCCGCTCATAATATTCCCACATCTATATGTACTATATCTCGTGATCATCACCACCGCACCGCTATTACAACCTTGTTAGGTACCGCTAAAATTAAAATATACGATAAGTATAACCGCCCTCACTTTTTACGCTGTCTTGTGGACCCAGGGTCCCAGCAGGACTACATTAGTGTAGCCTGTTGCAACCGCTTATCACTACCTATTAGCTCGCAAACTCGTTTCGCTGAAGTACAGGGTATAGGTGGATCTTCACAAAAGATCTTAGGTGACACCGATTTCAAATTTAAGTCTCGCTTCGATGAGATTAAGGAATATTCCATTCGCCCGCTGGTTGTTGAGCGGATTACGTCACAGCTGCCCGATGCACGCGTCGACGTTGCAGCCATGAATGCTCTGATACGGAATATTCCCCTCGCAGACGATGAATTCTCGGAGCCAGGATCTATCGATTTATTATTGGGAGTAAATCTTTATTGTGAAATTTTACTCTTCAATAAGTTAACAGGTTGTGACAACTCGCCTTCCGCTATAGAAACCACTCTTGGTTATATTATTATGGGTGACGCTCCAGTCGTCCCACAGCTCCCGCGTACCGCTGCGTTCTGTTCATGTATACAGCGCGAACCGCTTCATAATTTAGAAAATATTCCGGCCGTAGCAGAAATACCTAAAATAGAAAATTTAAATTCCGTTGAGCATGAGTTTGACAGTACACACACAGTGACAATTAACGACCCTGTCGATAACTTATCTGTCGATCGTCCTTGTATGAAAGGCCTCTCAAGGATTTATGCTGACGAATGCATCTCACTAGGTCCTTACCTTTCGTATCATTCTGTCAAACGTAACGATCAACCAACCACTATTGTTAAAACCGTTGATTCAGATTACTACCCGCATACTGATATTTATAATATTCTGCTGAATAATAGGTATTTCAATATCGCTTTCCTCGCCAATGTAACGCACATATATTTTTGCAGTGATTTGCATTCCCCGCACCACAAATATAAAATAATCTTATATAGATTCAACAACCCGCTTTATACCTATATATTTAATCGCATCAGTTTCGAGTCGCACTACTCTTCCCTCTTAGCACTTCACAAATTGCGTGAAGTCGTTAAGCAAGAGAGAGAGAAATGGCCTCCGGTGGTCGCGATTCGCGAAAGGAACATCTATATGAACGATCTTGCTTCCTCTGCTACCTCTAGTAGGGAAATAGTTGTGACAGCAGACCCAGTAGTTCAAACGATCAAGCCGGGAGAGTGTAATTTGGTCAATTTGACTAGCAACTCGCCTGAGCTGAGACGCAATAATATACCGCAAGCGCATCGACAATCTCAAGGTGTATCCTTTCATACCCTCACGATTTCAGGTTTACGTAACAATAGTTCCGCGCATATTTTAATCTTGTTTATATCTCAAACGCCGCTAAAATTGACAAACCGCTTTTTTCTGCCCGCAACTGCGCGATTTTATAATGTTTTCGATCTTGTAGGTCTCTTAATTCTTTGCGTTATTTATGTCAAAGAATTATTAAGGAATGAAATAATTCCCGCGTACGTCATTGAGACTTGGAATTTTATTTTTGAGTTACCGCTTCTATCGGAGTTTCGAAGTTTACGTCACCCCGGTGTAGAAGAGAGATCGAAGGTTTCCTTTCTCACGTCCTCTGAAGCCAGCGATGGTACATACGGCTGCGGTACCTATCATAATCATAGTAATTCGCCCTCTCAATCCTTTTTATCGTCTGGCTGTTTAAATAACATCCCCGACGGTAAAATTCCCGCTGATTACTTTTCTCGCGTGCTCTTACCGTTGCAGTTATCTTACCATTACTATTGGCTTACTAGTCCTTCGCGGTCATCGTTACCTAACGATGAACCTCCTAGTCAAAGAGCATTACTCTTGGATAACTCTGCCTTGTTGAGACGGATAACTTCAACTCACACCGCTCACGATTTTGAAGAAAATCTGATACTTGTCTTAAGTAACAAGTTTTCATCATTGTTAAACTATAGAAAAAACTTAATATACGTTTTACTTTTAATTAAGGACTACCTGGATGCGTTATTATATCCGCAGTTATTGCGTAGATTTTTATTATTATACGCTATAGTTCAGTCCTTCTGGATACGCTTTGAGTCGAAGCACATTTTGCAAGTTCGTAGAAGGTTTCACATCGCTTCGCGTCCAGTCAAGGAAAGAACTATCTTTTACTTACCTATAGAAAACGCACCACTCTTACGTTGTCCACTTGGTATCGACACCAAGATATTGCCTAGCAAACAGTATTGCCGGTATAGCGCAAGTTATAACGCGTTTGCGCAACAATAACTTTTGTTTAGTTTAATATTATTAGTTCTATAGGTAGTATAACGCATAGCTTAGTACTTATTCATAATATTAGGATAGTATTTAGTTTTACAGTTTACACGCGTTATCCGCGCTGCAACTGCTAAGGGCATCTGCGCCCAGTAGATCGCGTCTTTCGCTTACCTTATTAATATAATTAGTTAACGCAAAACCGCTATTTAAGTTAGAGTAATTTATATATTTATAAATATTACGCTAGAATCTTCGTGTAGGTCTCATTATAAATACTTTTCGCATATTATTAATTATAATTTTTGAAGATTCCTTCAAAGCCCGGGAGCATGGTTGCGCCATATGCGCATTTCTTTTATATTTAAGATAGAATGACTCGTATAAAACCATAATCCTAGCTTCCTTTATGAATGTCCCATCTTCCTTTAAACTGACCAATCACGAATCAGTATGCTACCGAGAACGCACGAAGACAATACGAAGTTAGTCCTCAATGGCTACCTATGCAGTACGCATCACCCGCTTTTGCGAAAAACCATACAACGTGTAACACCGCTCCGCTGCCGTTCCGCTCGAATCATATATTTATCATAAGGACAGTTTCCCGAATTCTACCATTTAAATTACCGCTTATTAGTGACGCTAAACAGTGATTGTGGCCACAAACAAGTGAAATAAGTGTTGAGTGCATCAGACATTAAAGATCATTCTCGCCGACAAGCAAAAGGTCAGTGCATCCCTAATTTACCTATTACCTAATATAAATAACCTATGGAAAATCGAGTCATTCTGCCAACAAATTTACAGTCCATTAAAGATAAGTTAATATCAACCGATAAGTCTAGATCTTGCAAAGGAAATCTAGAAGACAACGCCCCGCTCCGCCACTGAGGTTGACTAGCGCAACAGGACGAAACGTATACAATGTAAACACAAGATAACAAACAGGATAATGTGTACAATATTTTTGTCTAGTGGACAAGAAGTCTGCGCGCGTCCTTTTGGAGCTGCACCGACGACCGCGACAATACGAAACGTTTTTCACTTATGAAGCGGGCGTTTTACGCGGACTTTTCATCTTGTGTTGTCCGTAGTGCGTGTTCAACCTATCTTTTTTCTGGCACGATTACCGGCATACCATACACGTATGACTTAATTTTTTTTTAAATTTTTTACCTATTAACGTATTTTTAAAATCATCAAGTACCTACTTAAATTGCATACCAAGTCTATTTTAACTCGGCAGCTTTCAAAACTGTTAAAAAGAAGGTTCTTTCCATAGCGCGTACAAAGAACAAAGTTTCTTTCAAATCTCTTCGATGTACGTCCGCGTCGTTACGTTAAAAATACCTTCTGTTCGTGTTAAAGCCAAAGCGTATTGAAGTAAAACTTGTATTCTGGAACGAGTAGTTTTGTTCGTTAGTGTACTAAAGGGTTGGTCACATGCAACGCGTGGTGGTGATGAATCCAACGCAGCTTCTAATAAATAGTATGCGCATGTGCCTGTCCACTGGTGCGAAGAGTAATAAAGCAGTGAGAAGATAGACATATTAACCAATGGAATCCAAAATGTTCTGACTAAATTTAGTACACCGACAGGATGTATGAGGGAGGGTGGCATTGCAGCAACAACGCATATCAAACCATCATCATGCTAATATTATAAAATAGCTGATGCCCGCAACTTCGTCCACGTGGATTAATATATAAATATAAATATTATTTAATATAATATAAATATTGTATTATATTAAATATTTTGGCTTATTGGTTAATTTTCCGGGATAAAAAGAAGCATATGTGTTATTCCAGACTATAATCTATCCCTGTGCCAAATTTCATTCAGATCCGTTCAGCCGTTCTGGTGTGAAAGAGTAACAAACATCCATACATCCATACTACAAACTTTCGCGTTTATAATATTAGTAAGATGCAAATACATATATAAAGTGTGGTTGTTTGTTGGTTCGTTGGTTGGTCCTTCAATCACACCGCAACAGAGCAACGGATCGACGTGGTTTTTGGTATGGGTCTATACCCATACCAAAAACCACGTCTGTTTAGGACCTGGAGAGTGACATGGGCTCCTTTTTAGCCCAGAAAATTAAGGAGTCCCTGTGGGAATAAAAAAAATCCACGTAGATCAGATAGTCAGTCCATAAACACCAAGAACAATGTGTACGCGCGCGTTCACTAACTGTACTATCGCTATCGCTTTGAGTCTAATCCAGCTTTAGTACTGAAGTGTTTTGTTCAAAGCAGCCATATTGCTTTCGAAGTTTCGATGTTGCTTGAAGGCACGCTTTAGCAAATTAGTAGTTTGTTTTGTTTTTACAAAATTAAAGTTCCCGATGTTATAATGGCTAATTCACATTGTTCCAGTTACTAGATATTATATTATTCCAGTGCTGAACTGGGATTCCAGAGGGAGGCCATGACTGTTACAGTCATTAAACTGACCCTTATTATGGCATCTGTTTGTATGCATGCCCTGGGTGGTTTTACAACAGCTACATATTTTCGTAGCGAAGCTTCTTTACAAACGGTTTAGCTTCCCTGTATATTATAAGAGAAAGTTGCACTTTTTGTAACTATTGCTTGAAAAGCTGATGAAAAAAGTGATATGGTAACCAAAAATGAACCATAATAAGAAAAGCTGATTCTTGTACTTACAGTACTAAAGTATGCACAGTACCTATGCTGCTATGCTACTAAAAATTGCCGACATAATAATTGCTAATAAGTCATCAATCATAAGAATCAGCTTTTCTAACCATTCATTTTCATTTCAGTTCATTTTTGGTAACCATATCACGTTTTTGATCGGCCATATCTAGTGAATGGCCCATCAGCATGCGGGCTGAATTTCACTATGGACATCAGTGGAGAGTGTAGCACCCACCTATTACTGAATCAGCTTTTCAAGCGATAGTTACAAAAAGATGCAGCTATCTCTTAGTCTAGTAGGGAAGAAGATAATCCATCAACGGCACATGGGTACGTGATATAGGTAGGTACCTTAAGCTGCATTACTACTTCCAACAAGTCTGATTGCAGTCAAGTGCTAGTCTATAAATACTTTTTAAATCCTAATAACAAAAATATCAAATTCAAACTATGAAATACATTAAAATTTAAATTAAAAACCAAACATTAAAAAAAACATACGCGCCGAATGGAGAACCTCCTCCTTTTTTGGAAGTCCGTTAAAAATTCACCCAAAACGCTGCAATAAGGCAATGTGTCTAGAAAGCTGCGTTACCTCTCTGAATAGCCAAACTTATATGTCGGCCAACGTAACTGCCAGCCCTTCGGTCACTGCCCAGTATATAATTTAAATTAAAAAATATTGTCTTCGGACAATCTGTCGGACCCAACAAGACCGAAATAGACTAATCAAATCTACGGTCAAAAATAATTTCACCGGAAAATGCGTAGAAGATTCGCTTCTGCCAAAATTTCTTGAAGTGGCGAAATTTATTGCTCGCGAGTTTATTTAAACGTGTGTATCGATAATAGAGTTGTCGAGTTTAAGTTTTAGGAACTTGTTTTCTATACCAAATCATGTATCAGCGAAACTGTTCCAAAGTATACCCAATGCGCGTCGTGTCACGTATAATGTGTTTATCTGTACAGTTTTGCAAACTTATGAGTGCGTGTGGTGGAGGCGCCACTGTCTATTAAAAATAAACATTTTAGGATGAAATGTTTAGTTCCAAATTTTGCCACACGCACAAATAAATGTGTCGGAGTGTACGTTGTTTGCGAAAGTTTATCTGCGTCCCAAAGGATTCCTTATATCACGATACTTTTGATCACGTAGTAAATTCGACGCAAGTTCTTTCATGTATTTGGGAGCATAAACGTAATATTATTAGTACTCACAAATATACCAATAAATAAGAATTTCTTTTTCTGTGGCCGGCAGCAGTCGAGACGTGAACAGGTTAATAAGATAGACAGACACACTTCAGTATTTGTATTATGATATTAGCAGTCTAAGGAAACAGGTACGTTCTTTTCGGTCAGTCATACGATGACGTACAGTCCCACCAACTTATCAGACCCGGTGGCCAAAATTGGAACTATTTTTTATGACTATACCATTGATGTAGAATTTTAATGTTGGACTATAATATAGTTTTTGTTTTTAATTTTATTATAGCAACACAATATGATGACAGCGACGCTGTCACCGGGTTAGATAAGTTTATGGGACCATAGATGTTCTATCATACTTTCTATCAGTACAACTACGTGATAGGGGTAAAATGGATAAGGGTGTTTTTTCCAAGCTGGCAATTTTTTTAGTAAGTAAAAAATTCATTCTAGCATAAATTTAGTAGGCATCTTGGAAGTGTATATCAAGGTGTAGTAAGTGCAGAGCCTGTAATCTGTAATTTGTACGGACGTACATCCACTGTAAGAATGATAAATAATAATACATATTACTCTTTATCCACTACAAGTTAGCCCTAGACTGCGATCTCAGTGATAATGCAGTTTATGACGATAGCGGGATAACCTGTTAGAATAAACCATGGCAGATATATTAAACCCATACCCCTAATCGGTTTCTACCCGGCATCGCTTGGCAGCTCGTCCTTGCCGGTAGGGTGGTAACTATCCACGGCCGAAGCCTCCCAAATAAATTCCCAAATTGACCCTGAAGGGGATTGAAACGGAACCTCTTACTGATTTTATTAGTTTAAATTTCGGAATACCCCAATTAACGAGATCTTTTTCAAAAAGGCTATTATAGATTACAATAGCATTTAACCTTACAAAACAGACAAAAGCTAACAAAGACATTATTTCCCGAGCAGTGGGTAACGGTGAAAAGTCTAGCTACAAGAATGGAATGCCACTATTAAAGACAATGAGACAAAAGCTTCAAATAATCTCTTTCACAGAGTCCTTTGTTTAAGGGGCGTAGATAAATGAATACACAGAGGTCAGCCATGTCACAGGACGTCTACTACTGTTTAATACAGGACAACTACTGTTTAATATAGATGGGTATATAATATTCCTAGTTCTGACATTTTCAACTCAACCATGAAAATTAATCTGTTACGTGCATTTTTGAAGTGAAACTTTTTTAGAATCGTTGTGATTTGAAAATTAACGAAAAAGCGACACCAAAAAGAGAAACATATTCATAATATGATTTTGCCTGCGAGAGAATGAGATAGAATAATAGATACATCTATCTAATTATCTCGTAGGTTACTTTTCTGAAGTTTCACTTCTGGCGTATGTGAATTGCACACACACTTTTTTTCTTTGACTTGCTAGAATATTGAATATACAGAGATAACTTTCAACTTTATAGTAATGTTTAATAATTTATCCCTACAGATTCTCATACCACATACAATATGTAGAGTCTAGAAGCAGGCGTTACTTTTCCAAAGTCCATGATAATCAAGGAACAAGAAGTTTAATCCACTATGATCCGCCAAAGCAGCCAAATCTATGTGGTAAAAGGTGTAGCTTACTCTCTGAGAGAGTAATTTGGAAGGTTTGTAATGTGTGGTGTTGTTGCGGTGCGAATCGCTGGCTTATGAATGAATGCATCCTTTATAACAAACAACAAAAAAAAATTGCAGATAATATATAAAGGTAACAAGTGAACCAATAGGTCCTTTTTTATTTGCTGAGAAAATTTTCTCTTGTCTGCTATTTCAAGGGACGAATGATAAAATAGGGGTTTTAACTAAATAGCAGTTCAAAGCTAGGGTTTCAGAATTCGGTCTAGACCTATTACCAGTGTGCAATCCCCTTGAAAACACCTCTAAGAACACGTTATTCTGTGCCAAGTATTTCAGTCCTGTTCACTGTAATGACATTTGCGGTACCAAAGACCGTAAAATTATGAGATTCACCCTACACATCATCACATATGAAAACCGTTCATTCAATTTTATACTCTAAAATATTAAACATAGGGCTAATTTTATCATAACACGTAATAAAATAGGTTTGCGGTTGACCGTACATGCGGGGAAGTAAGTTGATTTTATAAGTCTTTAGATTCCCTTGTGGTTTGGAAATTTACTGAAAAGATAATAATATAGCAAAAGACTTTGTGGCTCACCTGAGTTCATATAACAGGAAAGGATAGATAATCTACGGCCTAAAATATAACCTTGTTTCCTTTGGGGAGAAGGAAAATTTTTCATGGATGCTTGATGCCTCAGTACCTAAGGCAGATTCTGTTGGAGATGCATTGACCAACGGTTTACGGAACTTATGTGTTAGAATGATAGTTTAAAAACTGTAACGCGAATTTGACGACCTCCCTGGCGCAGTTTTGAGCGCTGTTGTCTTAACGTGCGGAGGTTCCGGGTTCGATCCCTGGCAGGGTCAATTTGGGGATTTATAATTTTCGGAATTTTCCTTGGTCTGGCCTGGTGGGAGGCTACCGGCAAAGACGTGTCACCAAGCAATTTGGTGTTCCGGTACGATGCCGTGTAGAAACCAATTAGGGGTACGGGTTTAATATTATAACTGCCTCTAACAGGTTACACCGCTAACATCCTTGTAGCTTGGGATGTTGGGATAGCTTGTAGTGGATAAAAAAACTGATAGTAAATTTGTCTGTCGCTTGATATAATAAAATATTATACTAGGTAAGTTCATGTTTATGAGTAACGGAGATTTTTCTTTTCTTTCATTTTCTCTCATCACACTCGATACAAAAGCAAAAAAAAAAAAAATTAGCAGACAGACATACTTTCGCGCTCATAATATTTAGTATTGATAATTTTTGAATATAATTTTTGACGACCTCCGTGGCGCAGTGTGTAGCGCTGTGGCCTTAACGTGCGGAGGTCCTGGGTTCGATCCCAGGGTCAATTTGTGAATTTATAATTTCTGAATTTTCCCTAGTCTGGCCTGGTGGGAGGCTTCGGCCGTGGCTAGTTACCACCCTACCGGCAAAGACGTGCCGCCAAGCGATTTAGCGTTCCAGTACATGCCGTGTAGAAACCGAAGGGGTATGGGTTTACTATAACTGCCATGCCCCTAACATGTTAGCCCGCTACCATCTTAGACTGCATCATCACTTACCATCAGGTGAGATCGTAGTCAAGGTCTAGCTTGTAGTAAGAAAAAAAAAATTCAACAAACTAATGATTTGCTTACTAAAAAAATATAATCATGATATAAAAGAGTCATGTGCTGTCTGTCCGTCCATACAAATGGCAGATTTTTAAATATGGATTAAACGTTAATTGTCTATCCTAAGAGCACGGCAAAAATTTGCTAGAAGCAATAATTCTCAAAGTTCAGTAATTTCGTAGTTAAGTAACTTTAGAAAGCTACAAAAAGTATTGGGAAAAAGATTACTGTCATGCATAGAGTTAGACCAATAAAGAGTAACAAATCTCATAGGATATGAAAAGCGCCGCCATTTTGTGGCTGTTAGTAGCACAGATTTCTCATCTAAACTAACCCTAGAAGCCTAATCTATGCCTGTAAGGCGTACACGAAATCGAATATTGTGGGTCACTTCCTAACGGTTGAAGCTAGCGCGTCGTGCTTTTCAGCCATCTCAGTGGCCGACGGGAACTAGCGGACGGTGCCTTTTCGTTTGAGGTTAGACCCACCATTTTTGATTTATCGAAGTATAGCACGCCTGCGAGACGTATGTTAAGGCTTTGTGTAACTTTTATGATTATGATAATTTGTATGTGTGTAGACTGCTAATAAAGTTTAGCTAGTCTGAGTCTGATTAGTTTTAATGTTTGCTCTAACAACAAGTAATTAGCGTTAAAAAAAAATATAAAAAAGGAACCAGTTGATTTTGAAGAAGTTAAATTTTTCTATTTAGTTCAGTTCCAATTTATGCATATTGTTTTTTCGTTGTAATAAATAACTCTGGTTATAGTAAGTATATAGTAGGTAGTAAGAGTACTGTCATTTCCATGTTGAAACCGATTTGCAGTAAGTATGTGTTTAATATACATGTCGTACTTCCAATTGGTTAGCCTGTTAACATCTTAGACTGCATCATGACAGAGATCGCCAGTCCAGGAATAACTTGTAGTGGAATTTAACAACATTGCTTGCATTTTACGTAACATTACTTTTGCAATAAAACCGCCTTTGCATGTTTCTGTGTAGTCTTACTGTTTTTAACGGCATACTGTAGTGTATATTTTGTGTGTGCAGTAAAGATATCTAAATTAATAAATAACTAAATAAATTGCTGCTCTATTAGTACACAACTCTGAGCCGCCATGAATAAGAAATGGCAAAAGTTTAAAGTGAACCGTACCGACTTCAATACGACTTCGTAATCCGACTTAGAGATATTCATAATTTGACATCGCAAAGAGAAACGATGAGCTTATTTTTGCAAATACTCTTTGAATAAAATTATTGATCGAGCGAAGCGAGGTCAGGTAACTTCTTGGATGGATGAATATAATAATCATCTATCAGATCTAAAACTTCTAATAATTACCTAGTGGGAGATTTTCTTTAAATTCGACCGCAAAAACGTTAAATACAATTTGTATAAAATTGTCAAACGCTTGAGAGATTTCGCTCGATCATTTTCATAAAAAATATGCTGGTTAACATTGTCGCGATAGTATACGTAAAAAAAAGCTCCCACTAGGCCTGCTATAAAAATATAATATATATATAGATTTACGGACAACTGTGACTTGTGAGTGAGTGAATGAGCGAGACTGAGTACCAGAAGTATCTTCTTCTGGTACATGAAAGTGACAAAATAAATTTCTCCTTATCATTGTATGCTTCATCAGCACAATGCATTTCACCAATACTACGTGAAGACAGTAGGTAAGTATTCTTATACTCGTAAGTGTCCAAGTTTCCTTTACGAAAACTTACAAAATTAAATATCAAATCAAATATCATCAAATATCAAATCATCAAATAAATATTATAAATGCGAAAGCTTGGATGTTACTCAATCACGCCCGAACGGCTGAACGGATCTGGATGAATTTTGGCACAGAGATAGATTATGGTCTGGAATAACACATAGACTACTTTATATCCTGGAAATTTAAGGAGATCCCGCGCGAACCAAAAAACCTTAATACACGCGGACGGAGTCGCAGGCATCAGCTAGTATTTACATTAAATTATTTAATTAAAATTTCTAAAGTATAAATTAATGTAAAATATTGCCCAAACGCAATTGGCGTGGTGGACTATGGTCGAACCCTTCTCATTTCAAAATGAGACTCTTGCTCAGTAGTGGTAATGGTGGTGAAATGATGATGATAAATAAATTCGTAGTTTTTTTTCAAGAAACAACATAACAAGCCATAATCCGCTAAACAGGTTACATCTCTACAAAAGAAATGAACCATGAACAATATTTAACTCAAAAATACGTTTATTAATGCGAAATAAAAAAAATGCTAACTTTTATGAGTGACTTTCAAAAGAAAGCAAAAGTGCTTATTGGGGATAAGATCAGAGAAACGAATGAAGAATGGTGAAAGTTAGAGGGCACGAGATTCTAATTGGCTTCTGAGTTAGAATTTAGAAGTCAGAGTACCTTAGGATGAAAATCGCATAGAACAAGATGGCGTTCATCAATAGGTAGGTACAAATAAAATTAGTTGTTGAATTAATTTAAAAAAAATGACAGAAATAACAGATCGATTGCCTGATCTTACAACTCTTCAGCCCCAAGCACTGATGTTAATTTGAGTAGTAGCCTCGCCTCCCTTTATGACTTATGCCCGCGACTTCGTCCGCGTGGATTTAGGTTTTTTGGTTACCGCAGGAATTCTTTAATTTTCCGGGATAAAATGTAGCCTATGGGTTATTCCAGCCTATAATCTAACTCTGTACCAAATTTCATCCAGATCATTTCAGCCGTTCTGGCGGGATTAAGTTCCATACCATCCATATATCCATCCAAATTTTCGCATTTTTAATTAATGATTCAAAGAACTTACCTGTAAGTTCGATCACAATTATACCACGAATTCGACGATTCACGATTCGATTCTTAGTGCTACTAAGAAATGATTTTCGGAAATTCCTTCTCCAAATAGAGGAAGAAAATTACTTTTAAAAATGAAGGAACACATTTTCTGAATAATAATTATTTTTGTTTCTTTAACCAGCTATACCCGGCTATACATTGTAAGAAACAATATTAACACACAAAAAAATTAATTGGAAACTAAATAATTATGCAAATGTACAACAATAGTAGGTATTCTCACTCCGATTCTTTATTATTTATTCTTATAGGTATTCTACTCCTCAGATTGTTTCCAGAAGAACTGTCTTCCTCAATAGTTATCGTTCGTGTCAATAAATCCATCAGTCACCCATTGTGTTCCATTATTTAGACAAGGGGTAAAGCAAGAACCCATTTTTACGGCCCTTAAGGCGCTGTGTGTGGTCAGGGGGGGGGTCTCCAAAGCAGTGTATCCATTAAATGGTGGCATATGGAAGATTGAAAAAAATATATGATGTTTTCAAGACCTTAACTCAGATATTGTTTTATCCCAAAACACGATTTAAACAACTTCGCTGCATAAAAAATAAATTCAAACATACCTCTTATTTCAGTTTTCAAATCAACACATCTCCAAATTGAAAACCTCAATTTACTTGAAAAATATATCATTAAATTCCAAATTCTAAATGACATCCATTGATTTATTAATATTTATTAAAATGTACACATATTTTCTGTTTTCCATTGTATTCCGGTTTTTCGAGAAGCGCTAGCTCATTTTCACCTCCGCCAGTGTTCGAAAGAACTTCACAGACGATGGATCTGTGCTCCTTTGCTCCAGCGTTTAAATCGATATTTTAAAATGGTTTTCAAACATAACATGAATAAGACTAATGTTTATTCAACATGAATTGACAGAAGACGTGGATATTACAACTTTCGTGAGCTATCTTCTTTTATATAACTAAAAATACATAATCAAATAAAGTATGAATATGTGTTCTCTGACCAAACTTTTGACAGCTCGAAATAATGATGCCGTAATGCGCTATCCATTCGATTTTTGACAACAATCGACTTCATTTACGAAGAAGTTTTAATCGATTTGACACATTGATATTACAACTTTTTGTATTGTTTTATAAACATACCCAGGCGTCTAAATGTCTTTTTTATGTATTAAAATAAATATTTTTGGTGAAGCAATGCTGTAAATGTATATTTTATTATTTGGCAACATCAATAAGGCAGGTCATAGAAACCATCCAACGCCAAAGATGACGCTACTTAAATGACAATCAAGTGAGCTTGTGTTGCAGCTTCGTAATTATTTTGAAAACTATTTTCAAAATTAAAATCGTACTAGTAATTACTAGATTGACATACGAGTTGCGAAATATCGCATAAAAAGGCACGTCGCTTCACTATTTAAAAAAAAAACTCCTGCTGGTTGTAACAATGACGTCTTTTAATATTTCCAAGAAGTAGGTATTATAGTTGTCAAACATCCAATTACTGTCAGAGGGTTCACTGCCATCGCTTAAAGCAGTATTACTTAAAAATGTCAGTTTTATGTCACGTACCTTGAAGGTCCTAAAATAAGGATTATAATTCTAAAAACACGAACGTCACCAATATTAAAACAATACGGATTTAAGCGATAGTAGTATGCCTCCAGTGCAATTTTTGATATGAATGGAAAATAACAAAACAGTGGTAAGACAGAAAGGAAAACTGAAAATCAAGCATTGCCACTTCAGCTTGCTACTGCCTACTCGTCCGCTCTCATTGGACCAGACCGACCAGATAATATTATTATATCGAAAGCTTGCTGAGTAAGGATCTAGTAGTGTCTCAAATACTTCAAATAAGTGCCTATTGCAAGTTTTATTACTAATTGATTGGATATTAGATACCCTTAGGGTTTCGTTTCTGGGACCCGGGAGTTAGAAATTTCCGGGAAATACGTCGTTGGTTTTTTTTGTGATTTCCCGTTTTTGTGTACTTATAATTCTCCCTGACTACTAGGGCATGCATTCGGTGCTGTGTTTGAGTACCGGGAAATTTTGGACCGATATTGGCAAGGAACCGGGAATTCCCGGGACTTTCGATACTTTCGATACTACCTTAAATTATCACAAAAACACGGCTAAGACATTACAGAAAGTATGAAATAGACCAAATATTACAAAATTCACACAGGAATATACTGAATATTACTATTCATTAGGCATTATACAAAAATTTATCGCATAATATTTCACACAGGACTGTAAATTCATGATTTTTTCATGTACTTGTACCATAACTCGCTTCGTTACAAATTTCAAAGTTTTATTGTAGTTCATAGGTTTTACAGAGATTGCGTCTTGTATGAAAATACACTTTGAAAAGTTGAAATTTTTTTTATCGTGATACGCTCATATGTAACTACTTTTATAGCAATTAGAAGCCAGTGCAAATATAAATTTACTACATCAAGCAGTTTATGAGAAACAAGCCTTGACACACGGACAACAAAGTGATCCTTTACGGGTCTTTTTTTATAGACAGGCGTACGTAGTAACCTCACCTCAAAGAATTACAAATGTTAATCTAAATCAACAATATTTTCCAACCCATACTCAGTATTCCCAAGAGAATCTCGTGAAGATGTTACTCTCTCCTATTCTGTGCCGTTTTTTGGTTTTGCCGCACGCTGATTTGGTCTCTACAATTATATTGGATATGGTACCTCTTAGTATTTTTGGTATCCATTCACCGTCCTCCCCGTACGTATGGAGGATCCTAGGATCGAGGACCCTAGGATTTTCTAAAGACGTTTCCTATCAGCCATAAAGAGTCTCGTTACTGCTGCGTTACTGTCCAGGATTCACATCCATACATAAAGATTGGACTGTTCACAGTCTTGGTTTTTACATAACATTGTATGGAGAACTCCTGAGCATCTTAGGGAATTATGGATACGGATATCCATATTTTCTTTCCCTCTGCTATTGGTATAATTGACAGTGGAGTCAAAAATCAAAATTTAGTAGCCTCGGGCTTATGAGGTATAATTTATATTACAGTCTATCAATATTTTCCTGTCAATCTTCATGTGAAATTTATGAAAGTAACGATATAATTAACAGAATATAGCATAATCTACTGTAATTTATTATGGCTGAACAAATTTTATTCCAGTGACAGATCCATCAATTCATTGATCTTCAAAAAAGCTCTTCTCTGCTGGTAAATAATACTTACCAGAAAGACTAACATACGAAACTGTACGAAGTGGCAGTAAAATAATCGTTATAGCCAAAGTAAAAATAGGGGGTTTTAAACTAATACCTCGAATTTGTGAGCATAAAATACAGTATAGTGAATTAAATTATTGTTACATGCAGAAATATCCACACTTAATTAGAGAAGAATCGACAGAATGTATGTACTTCGAGTCTCAAAAGTATCAAAAGTACCGGTTTTATGGTGTGGAGAACCGGGACTGAAAATTATTCAGAAGTACCGGGAATTTTTGGTACCAGGAATTATCGGGAGCATGCCCTATTGACTAGGTACCTCACTCGCGCAGTGCTGAGCACTATTGTCTTAACGTGGGATGTACCGGGTTTAATCCCCAGCAAAGTGAATTTGGGAATTGGGCGTATTTTTGTAAAATTGTACATGAAATAAAATCGATATTTTTTTTTCATCATGTTTTGTTATTTTATTGATAAATTTGTGTTTCTTAGTTATTTATCTTTATGAGCAGTAGCACTGTTTACAAATATTATGTTAAATTATAGTAAAAACAATCATTTTAAAATTAAGTGACGGAGAATTATTCCATTGAGTAACTAAACTTTATCTCACAAAAGGCACTTAAAAAAACAACTTTAGATAAGATTCACAGAAGTGTTTTACTAGTCTTACCAATCATGCCAATCACAAAAATAGGACAGCAAACATAAAATAACAGAAACACTATCAAAATTTGATAATTTTAGTTCTTTTGACTAACGTAAAGGCAAATTTATGTCATAATTTATTATATAACTTCTGAAATAGACAATGCTTTTTATTTTTGTTTTTGCAAGTTACGATAAAAAATATACATTTAAATATAACATAACAATAACTTATATTAATGATAAATTGTCAATATTATAAGCATTTATGCAATATTAGCCGATGCCCGTGACTTCGTACGCGTGGATCAAAGTTTTGTGGTTCCCGCGAGAACTCTTTAATTTTTCGGGATAAAAAGTAGCCTATGTGCTATTCCAGACTATAATCTATATCTGTGCCAAATTTCGGCCAGATCCGTTCAGCCGTTGGGGCGTGATTGAGTAACAAACATCCATACATCCATTCATACATCCATACATCCATCTGTCCAAACTTTTTGGAGGATTTTTTGAGAGGACAATTTGTCAGTGGAACCTTGACAATTACTCAAAGGAAAAGTAAGGGCACTGATCACAATGTTAAGAATTATTGTACTTTCTTACCGTAAAACTATAATAGTCGTAGTAGGTACTTTTGAGTATTTTAAACTCTTTATTCTTTATTTTGTACTTAAATTATGTAAAATGTCGTCTATAAAATATAAGTAGAACTTCCAACCAATGTATAGTATGTTAAATCACATTGTAAGAATGATTATAAGTAACAATTTTTTTTTGCGTTTTGTCTTCTTCGATTCTCCCTTTCTGATATTTTATCTCACCTCGGATATTTTTCTTGTTCTAGATTTTACGAGCTCCAAGTGTTATTTTCTTATATATTATTGTTTGAACTTTTAAGAGTTCCTCTTTAATTTCTCTATATGCCGCCTTGTTATTTCACCAGATGTCAGCGCCATTGTTACACCTGAATAATTTAATATATAATATAATACTCGTTTCCAATGCAAAACTCGGGGCCGTAAAAGCTTAACCGTGTACAAACCTTTAGAAATCCATTGAGTACCAATTTGTTCAATTGACTGACAATTTCGAAAGAGTTACTTAAAGGACCGTAATGAATTCACGGCAACAATATTTTCTTGCATTGTATTTCAAGAATTTAAATATTCTGAATTTTCCCTGGTCTGGCCTGGTAGGAGGCTCCAGCCGTGGCTAGTTACCAATTACCACCCTACCGCCAAAGACGTGCAGCCAAGCTATTTAGCGTTCCGGTAGGATGTCGTGTAGAAACCGATTAGGGATATGGACTAGGGTTTAATATAACTGCCATACCCCAAACAGGTTAGCCCGCTACCATCTTAGACTGCATCATCACTTACCATCAGGTGAGATCGCAGTCAAGGGCTAACTTGTATTTAATTTAAAATAAAACTGGATATAAGGTACATAAAAGTAGCAATACCTATTTTTAAAAAAATCCCGGTTCTCGGGAATTCCCGGGAATCGGCCAATTTTATTCCCGTTTCCTGTAGTTGAAAATTTGCCGTTCCCGAGATTTATTTTTAATTTTGATTGAGTGGGATTTTTAAAAAGTTAATTTGTTTAGTTTCACCCAACCTAAGTCCAGTTAATTAATATAATAGGTTTTGCTTCGGACATAATATTGTCAATCAAACTTATAATTTTAGAGTACGGAAACAACGTACAAATTTGAAATTTTACATAAATTGGCTAATTTGCGGTTTTGGCTCTTACGAAGTTCTACCATATAGATAATTCTGTATGTAAAGATAAAAAACTGTAATCATGACACCAAAATTGTATGATGTATGTTTCTTCGTTTTTTATTTTTGAGTATTTTTCAAACACTGTAAATAATACTATGTGTCTGCAAAAGACTAGAAATTGATTTCAATGATCAATTTCCAACATCTTTTTGCTATTTAAATTTTTTAAATAACATCTGTATTTCTTGTTTCTGACAAAAAATGAATATCAGACTCTTAGTCGGTAAGTACATTGTATATGCGTATGATATTGATTTATGCCACAATTATACTTGTAATTAACTCACGTAAGTAGTTTATGTAAATAAGATACTTATGTAACTCTAGATGATGCCCTCGACTTCGTCCACATGGATTAAGATTTTTTGACTCCCGCGGTAACTGTTTAATTTTCCAGGATAATGGTTCCGGGTAGCCTATGTCCTTCTCCGGGATGTAATCTATCTTTGTACCAAATTTCATCAAAATCGGTTGAGTAGTTGGGCCGTGCAAGCGTAGCAGACAGACAGACACACTTTCGCATTTATTATATTTTGTATGGATATTAGTATGCTGGGCTAGCTAATGCCCGCGACTTCGTCCGCGTGGTTGAAGTTTTTTTTATTCCCGCGGGAACTCCTTAATTTTTCGGGATAAAAAGTCACTCTCCCTCAACTATACCCACGCCAAAAATAACGTCGAACCATTGCTCCGTTGCGGCGTGATTGACGGGCAATTCAATTAACAATCACACTTTCGCATTTATAATATTAAGTATTAAAATGGATTTGCACAGGATATGCGATTTACAATAGGTATTTTGTCAATTACCTACTCATGTAAGAGACTTTGGTAGGTACGTGATTTACTCACTTACGTTATTCTATCAATTTCACAAATCTTGAGTTACCGTGTTTTGTCATCCGAGGGCATCCGTGACATGCTATGACAAGCGCGCGAAAATAATGAAAACCGCGACGGGAGCGCCACCCGGCCGAAGTTAGCATAACTGACGTGAGGGGTGACGACTGAGGAGAGCCAACCTCTCGATTTGTGTTTTGATTTTAAGAGCTGACAGCGCCTTAACGCATGATTGCGTCCACTTACCTCAAAGAATTATAGAGGGCCCTCCGGAAGAAAGGATCCAATTCCGGGCAAGCCCTTAAAGTCGCTTGTTCCATTAAAGCGTTTGTTTATTACCTACCAGCTACCTATTTCATCGCTTAACCTTCTTGAACTCTGATTTCGGTCACAAAGACCGATATCCGACCGATATTTCGGAAAATAAACGGATATCTCCGAATTGGTTCTTGGATACAATGATTCGAATGTTTTTTTAGAGTACACTGACAGATTAGTGGTTTATTCAAGCGACCTCTTCTTACACATTTGCGGGGTCGCGGTTTCAATCCTGGGCAGACACTTCTATGTTTAGATGTACCCAACACCTGAGCTATGTGCGTTTGAGGAAATTAAATATCACTTGCTTCAAATAGGAAAACCTCGTGAGGAAACCTGTCTGTCCAAGAATAATCATAATGTTGCCGAAGATGACGTGTGAAGTCTGCCAAACCGCACTTGGCCATCGTGGTGGACTACAGCTAAACCATTTTCATTCCGAGAGGAGACTGGTGCCAGCGGAGGGTGAATTGCCCATACAAACGTAATACCAAAATAATTTGTAATTCGAGAATATTTCCACCATATTATGCAAGTATTAAGATTGAACTTGTATTTATCTAGGTACCTGGATAATTATTTTTTCAAGATACTTTCCCAAAATTAAATGTAAGCAAATTCCTTTTTACATGTTTTTACGACATAAATGACATGCTTTCCCCTTATTTGTTCTTTTTTTTAATCCACTACACGTTAGCCATTGACTGCGATCTCACCTGATGGTAAGTGATGATGCAGTTTAAGATGGTAGCGGGCTAACCTGTTAGGGGCATGGCAGTTAATTAAATACCCGTATTGGGTTTCTACACGGCATCGTACCGGAACGCTAAATCGCTTGGCGGCACGTCTTTGCCGGTAGGGTGGTAACTAGCCACGGCCGAAGCCACCCACCAGACAAAATTTCTTATTAAAACCAACGATATCTCACGTACTAATTGATCAGGAACATAGCCTATATTGTCAACTAGCTGACCCGGCGAACTTCGTACCGCCTTAGTATGCAAAATTAAATGTATATTTATCAATATTTCTGAGAGATTTTCTTAATATTTTTTTCCGTAAGAACCTTCTCCTATTAATAACAAATACAACAAAAAAAGAATTAGTGAAATCGGTCCAGCCATTCACGCGTGATGCCGTGACCAAGGAAAACGGGTTTCATTTTTATACATATATATAGATATAGATATACAGAATAACAACACGAAGTCAAAACACAACAATTTTTCATTCATCATTTTTGATATTTAGATATTAGAAAATTTTTGTGAATATTATCTTAATATTAATGATTTAGTTTAGTTTTTGTAACCATTGTCTTGAATCTAACATGAAACACTGCACAGTGTCTGAGGAGGGCGATAACCACTGCAAAGCAGTTTTTAACTTTTGCAGCATAATCGTTCCTAAATGTTTTTAAGTCCTTGGTTAATGTTTCTAAATAAAGTTTTATTTATTATTTATTTATTCACGGAACAAGACTAAATGTTTAACAAATTCTGTATGCTCATATTGCTATCGCGCTTGCACGCGATCATGTGTCATCAGCCATCAGGCAAATTTATATTTGCAACTCGAATAGAAGTTGCGAGTGGCGTTCGCCGGCCTCTTAATTGACCATTACTTGTAGAACTTGACAGAACTTGTAGAAACACTTATGTACCTATATTAATAAGTTTCTCAAGTATAAATACCAAATAAGTAGTTATAGTACCTACTTTACATTGCTTCATTTAAATTAACGACAATTTAAACACAACAACGACGGTTCAAAGAGAAACTAAATGTCACTTTAGGAAATTCCAAGCGTTCTCGATTACAAACTGTCTATAAATCGAGTCCTGCAGAAGTTAAATCATTAGTTACTTCAAAGTTCCACCATTCCATATTCATATCCATTAAGCAGCTCGGCTGGAGCAAGTCACAGCACTCACGTCTAAAATAAAATTTCTGACATTACATGGCGCGCGCGGCGCGGGGCAAATGACAATTCAACAGGCTCCTAATTTCATACTTGCATACTAATATTCTAAATGCATAAGTCTGTCTGTCATTTTCTCTTTTACTTTTCACAAGCTTTTTTGATGAAATTGAATACAGAAATAGCTTGCATCTTGGAAACGGGCGTAGGTTACTTTTTGTAAAACGATAATCGTCCACATCGTTCGCGTAGCTCACGTTAAGTTTTACAAATTCCGTGGAAACTGATTTTCGAGCTAAAAGTGGTCATGTTACTCAGTATTTCAGTGTCTGGGATGCAAGGTATCATCTCTGTACCAAACGTCGAAATCTGGGAAAAAATTAGCCGTCAAATGTAACAGATTGGAAAATAGACATACTCGAAGTATAAAATTCGTGGGTTATCAAACACCCAGTTTGCGGCCCAGTGGTCAAGTCATATAGCTGACCTGTTAATAGCGCCTCTCTCTCCACGGGCTGTGTTTCTTTTTATTCATACTCGTAATCTTTTTTCCGATACTTTTGCTTGGCGTTTCGAAGTCATGAATCAGAATGGAACTTTATCGGATCGAAATGGCAACATTTTGAACAAATATTTTTCTCTTTCTCTGTGAATGTTATTTTTTACTCGTCCCTTATCCCCATCGTCAGGGAAAATCGGATCAAAACGCTTCATAAGTATTTTTAATACATGTGGAAAAGATAAAACCTTATTTTACAATTTAGGAAGAATTTCTAAATTGAGATTTGAGTGTTGTGGACTTGCTGGGAGATTTCGGTTTCGATTGCCGGCAGAAGCATTTTACAAATTCTTAGTTTCTAATCATTCTCCAAGAGTTTTAGATTCCACCTCCAAGAGCGATGTTTCAAAAGCAATGATAGTTCGTTTAGAAAATCTAGCTTTTTTTCAAGATATAAAAAGTTTGAGCATTTTCGGGACCTCATCACCGATTTGCGAAAATTACACTTAAGGAAAGCAAGGGCGTGTCAGGTTGTTTGAATATAAATAATTATCCTATCCAAATCTAGTTTGAATCAAGAAAAGATGTACTTGTCCACTTAAAAACTTTTGCCATTTATCATTGATGCTAATAATAATCTTTTTAGGGTTCCGTACTTCAAGAAAAAAAAGGAACTTCGTTGACTTCGTTGCCCGTCTGTCAACTACCCTTTTCTTGTTTTTTTGGTGACGCGTATAGGTATCAAGTTGAAATAATTATCAAATATTAAGGTTTTGGCCCTTGGAGCTGTAAAAAAATCAAGCTTCTAAGTCATCGCAATTAAAAGATACGGCTGTTTATGACACTCGCCAATGAATCAAAACCCATAGGGTACTTCCCGTTGATTTAGAATCATGAAATTTGGCAAGATGCAAGGCCCCACAACACAATTATTACTTATAGAAAAAAAAATCTGAAAATCGTTAATTAGGGTTCCAAACTCACAAGGTGTCGAATCGTTTGTCAGGCGCTACCAGTTTAGGGTGCTAAGTCAGACAGTTATTTCACAGCTGATTACGTGTTGTTATGACATCTTTCTCTTTATTTACTTAAAATAATTTATATTGTGTGGTTGCACGGTACCCTTTGTGTGCTAGTCTGACTCGCACTTGACCGGTTTTTTCCGATTCTTTCACTTTATTTAATACCATTTAAAACCTGTCTGGAAAATTATCTGATCCAAAAGGCGACTTGGTGAATAATTGCGCTCTGTCTCTTACTGTTTTATAATCCCAAGTATCTTAAACGACAAAGTGATTGGACTAATGTGTATTTCTAAACGTTTAAAGGCCCGGGGCAGAGAGGGGCCTCAGATCTTGGGGGTCTGAGAAAGTGTGAACGTGTTTAGACGTTTACACTTTCGCAGACCCCCACGACCTGAGGCCCTTTTTGATTCATAGGTAGTAGAAACTAAATCAAATACAGTAAAACTGGATAAATAATTTTATCTTTATTTTTTAATTCAGATATTAATAATTAAGTCAGCTAAGTTAGAAGTACGTGTCCACTCACGTGTCCGAAGATTGAACTCCCGACCACGCGGGTAGCAGGCCGGCGTCTTAACCACTAGGCATTCATCAATTGCTTCTATATAAAAATACAAATTATTTTAGGAATAAGGTTAAGAAATTAAATTTAATAATTAAACTTCAAAACTTCAAATTATAAGGAATTAATTTCCCATGCAGACAGACGGACGGACATAGTCGCACTATACCTAATAAAATCGGGACTTTTTATCATTTGGGTACGGAACCCTTAAATTAAATGTTTGTGGCTCATGGGGCCATACGGCCAACGCTAAAAGTCATATTGCTTCATTATTATTGATATTGTGTTTTAGAATTATAATCCTTATTTTAGGAACGTCAAAGAACGTGACATCAAACTGTTATTTTGAGTAATATTGCTTTAAGGCGCTGTGAGCTCACGGATCAAAATCACAGGCGCGGGGGGGTAAAATCGAGAGAGCGCATGTCGCCAAAAATGCAAGAAATCATTTGTAAAAAAATAACTATTTACTGTTCAATACAAATTAAACCGACAATGTGTTTGATTTAGAAATGTAAATTTTATCTTATATTTCTAGAGCAAATTATTAATTTCGATAAGGAGAAAAATTGCTTTTAAAGGTAAATTAAGAGGTATGTTTAAAATAAATTTCAATGCAGAGATTTTTTAAATTGTGTTTTGAGATGCGTCAATGGCTGCTTAAAGGTCTTGAAAACAGCAAATTATTTTTACAAGCATACATTATATCACCGTTTAATGGATACACTGCCTTGAAAAACCCCCTTTTACGCTACACAGGGCCTTAAGTATTGGCAGTATCGCCCCTGCTTAGCCGTAGGTACTTTGCGATCAATATCACAAGAGTTTTTTCATCAGAAACTCGTAATTACAGTTCGCTGGAGCCAGTTCGAGTGGTGCTCGTCCTATTTGCTGATGCACAGGGGATATTAGCATTTTACGTTCTCAATTGCATTTTAAAAATGGCCTCTAATCAAGAATTCGAATCTGAATTGCTTTTTGTGATTAAATTACTTTGAACTGCGATAGTCTTTATTAAACTACTAGCTAATGCCCGCGACTTCGTCCGCGTGGATGGTTTTTCGGTTCCGCGGGAACTCTTTTATATTCCGGGATAAAAAGTTGCCTATGTGTTATTCCAGACTATAATCTATCTCTGTGCTAAATTTCATCCAAACCGTTCAGCCGTTGGGGCGTGATTGAGTAACAAACATCCATCCATCCATCCATCCAAACTTTCGCATTTATAATATTAGTAAGGTAAGTAATAAGTAATTAGTTATAAGTTATAAATTATACGTAATAAGTTATAAGTTATGTTATGTTAGGTAAAGCGCGGCAGTTAGCGGCAAGTATCCGACATAAAATAATATTGCGGCTATAAATTAGGATGTAAGCTATCCTATCTTTCAAGTTGGATCAAACTGCACACGGTGTGCAAATTTAATTTAAAATCGGCTAAGAAGTTTAGGAGTCCATCGCGGACAAACAACGTGACACGTGATTTATATATATTAAAAAAATTATTATAAAAATCAATTGCTGTTCGTTTGTCTCGCTATAACGGCGAACGCTAGAACGGCTGGGCCGATTTAGCTGATTTTGGTTTTGAAATGTTTGTCGTAGTCCAGGGAAGGTTTAAACGTTGAGAAAATATGGAAAAATTAGTTAGTTACGACGCGCGGACAAAGTCTCGTGCATCAGCTAGTCATCAATAATATGGTTCCTGAATTTGCCTAAAGAGTTTCTGGATTTGCCATTACATAGATTTAAAACTGTGTTAAACAGCATTTTTTAAATCTAGGCTATTATACTATCGATGATTTTATTAATGACAAAGTTATATCACTACAAGTGAGCCCTTGACTGCGATATCACCTGCTGGTAAGTGATGATGCAGTCTAAGGAGGTACGGTAGTTATATAGTGAAACCCATACCCCTATCGGTTTCTACATGGAATCGTACCAGAATGCTTAATCGCTTGGCACTGCGTCTTTGCCAGTTGGGTGGTAACTAGCTACGGCCATTGCCTCCCACTAGACCAGACCAGAGAAAATTCAGAAATTAGTTATTTCCAAATTGGCCCTGCCGGGAATCGAACCCGTGACCTCCCAAAATAAGACCACAGCGCTCACCACTGCGCCAGAGATGTCGTCAAATACAAGATTTACCTCAGATAAGATTGAAGTAAGTACCCCGACAAAGTTACAGTCGGATTTATAAGATAAAATATTTTAGTTAGTAATAAATCATATGTAATTTGAAAGTTCTCTTCAATACACCGCAAACCGCAGCTCTAGTCCAACGCAAGTTTGTTCTGAAACTAAATCCCGCAGTGCAATTGTAAACGGTAACTGCTACCAACTCATTAGCAAATAATTCAAGAATCGCTTAAACTCATTGCAATAAACTCTAATCAAGGAAATGGTGCTACTATACATTCTCGACAATTTATAAAAATAGTAAATGAAATGAATTAATGTTTATTTCAATTAGGAAAAGTGTCACTTATGTGTCTACCACCGGTTCGAAAAGACAATTTTACTGAGAAGAACCGACTAAAAATATTAAAATCGAATTTGCGATCATTTATTAATCGTTACAAACCACAAAGTTGGCCCCAGATTGCAGTGAAACTACATCTGGCACGACTGTCAAAAATGGTTTCAAAAATTTGTGTGTGCTACTAAAAAAATTCTACATCAATGGTGCGATCACATAATGATCTCGCGTGTCACACATAGATCAAACAGTCAAGCATGACACACAACTAGGCAAATCATTAACTTTTTTCCTCTTTTTTCAAACGTCTAGTATGGGATATTGTTGGAATAGTGAATTGTGATGTCATCAAAGTACGACGCACTTTATTACTTTAATCGACGGTTTAAAATAGTTATCATAAAACTAACAGGGGACGTGGAGATTAATATTACTAAAAAAAAACACTACTTGTGGAATACCCAATAATAAGAAAACGGCGACGGCTACTGAAAATTCATTTTCAAATCATTATTTGTTAATTAAAGAACAACTTACAGAACGGGCATGGAGATAGATAGAATAAACAAAGTAGCAACATAATAATAATATAGCAGATGCAACTAAATTCAATCACGTCTCAGACCACGACTAAGGTCCTCCGAGTCTTTTGACAAACTTTGAAATTTGCAGCCAAACTAAATTTGTAATGCAATTGTAAACGTCGTCTGTGATGGCAAATAATAATTCAAGGATGACTTAAATAAATATATTAAAGCAGTCTTAATCAACTGAGTGATGGTGTTACTATTGATTCTCGATTATAAATATAACGCAATTTAAAACTCGACGGGTGCAGTAGTGGTCACTGTGCCCATAGGGTGGTTGCGGATTTCTCTACCGGCAGCTGAGGAGATGTAGACATGACGTCAGCGTGTATACGAGCCTGACGCGTCAACTTAGCTATCTTTGCTATACTCGTCCGACTTCAAAATAGTGTGTACCACTACAGCCTATTAACGTCCCACTGCTGGGCACAGGCCTCCACTCTCATAGGAGAGAGGGAATTAGAGCTTAGACCCACCACGCTGCTCCAATGCGGGTTGGCGGGCTTTAACGACTATTATCATGTTAGTGATAATAACCGGGACCGACGGCTTAACGTGCTCTCCGAGGCACGAGGGTGAAACACCGCCGACTTCCAACTCCGGGCTGGCACTGAGAATTTCTTAATTGAAAAACCCAATACCTAACAATTTTTATGCCCGACCGGGAATCGAACCCAGGACCTCGTAATCCGCAGTCGACTATGCTAACCGCTAGACCAACGAGGCAGTTCAAAATAGTGTGTAGATATTAAAATATTTTTTTACTTTACAGTGGCTTTGGATGTCGGTTTTTTGGAAAGAATTTTTATTTTGAACTTTTTAGTGTACTCTGAATCCCTACGGCTTAGGAGTGCAGTACCCTGCAGCATCATAGTTGAGGAGTTGAGATTTGGGTTTAAGTATGAAGTCGTTGCTTGACAAAAAATCAATATGAATTCACCATAAAAAATACTAAATCACTATTTTTGAGGATTTCATGTAGTAGGTACACCGACAGCATCAGGATTGAGGAATTTTTTATGAGACTACCTTGAGAGCTCACTCTAACCACTGAAAAAAAAATTCAAATCGGTTTAGAAACCACGGATATGCACCGACATAAATAAAATAAAAATATGCGCCGAATTGAGAACCTCCTCCTTTTTTGGAAGTCGGTTAAAAATGCCACAGGATTGTCTGATCTAAACTGTGGATTAAACAAAAAAAAAGTGATACGCTGAGCAGGACAAGAAAACATTTTCTCGTACACATGCGTATGTATACTCTCATCGCCAGTGTAAAATTCTTGAGTGACACATTTATTTCTTCATAAGACATAGCTGCCAAACAATAATTATCGAAACTCCTTACATTACACTTACCAAAATGTCAATGATTTTCAGTTTTAAATGATATAATATTTCTGACTGTTAATAAATCGAGAACCTCAGTCGAGAACCTATAGTAACAATTTGCAAGACCCACAATCTTCGCGATTGTGTATGCTTGCACTATTTGCGCCGCTATCTTCCTCCTTGTTAGTTAGCTTACTCAAAAGTAAAGCAAACGACTTAGATTCAACTGCAGTTGTGTAAACTTCACGTAAACCACGGCACAATGTTGTAAGTTTGCTCGCTGAAATAAATTCGAAGAGACAATAAAAATGTCTTGTTTCTGAAGTACAAGCCACATCGCTACATTGAAATAGAATGAGTACTAAAATTCTACATCAATGCATCGCCACAACAAAGAGTTGAATCAGCAACGAATGCATGCCTCTTTGGATAGAATCAGGCGTTACTTTGCGGAAGTTCAAAATAGCAGTTAACTCTGGATTAAAAGGATCATCGTCATCGGGTGCCATCTTCAAATTGAAGTTTGGCGGTCAGCAGGTGAAATGCCTTCCAATCTTGAGCAATTTTCTTTAATTCTGCGTAATTATGACGGGTCCACTCCTTTACGTCGTCATCCACTTCGTCCTCTTTTCCCGGGAACCTTGCCCTCTAGGATCAACCTTGAGAACTACTCTTTGAAGGTGCCCGAAAAATGCCACCTTTCTCTGTACGATGGTTATCAATTTAAATTTAAAAAATACTTAGCCGATACTGATATTAAATGTGAAAGTATGTCGATTTCTACAACTATACATGTGTATGTTACTTTTTATGGCATGACTACTGGACTGATTCATAATAGTACAAAAGTTCTTTGTGCCTTCCCGTAAATCAGAGATAGACTAGGATGCTTTTTATGTAACAATATCTAGTTTACAAAGGATAATTACAACCCTATATCCATAAGGGCGTGAAGTCACGTGCATCAGCTACTAAGAAAATAAATATTTGGTTGGCTGCCATTATTAGCAGACACAATTATTCCTTTTCGTTAAAAACAAATAATAATTATGGTTTACTTGTATAAATAATACGTTTAAACTTCATATACTTAAGCCACAGAAAGTACCCCTAGAATGCAAGTGACCTAACTCAAAAATTGCAATTTGTGGGAAATGAGTAAAAAAGATTTCAAAGAGGTAGGTATAGTATTGATTTTTTTTTTTTATCGACTAAAACCTAGCCCTTGACTGCGATCTCACCTGATGGTAAGTGATGATGCAGTCTAAGATGGTAGCGAGCTAACCTGTTAGGGGTATGGCAGTTATATTAAACCCATACCCCTTCGGTTTCTACACGGCATCGCACCGGAACGCTAAATCGCTTGGCGGCACGTCTTTGCCGGTAGGGTGGTAACTAGCCACGGCCGAAGCCTCCCACCAGACCAAATGAAATATGATATATGATGATATTTAAATGTATCTCTCCCGTGATTCATTGGAAATGATTGATATTTTGCGGATTTATATATTGATCTTCTGTGTATGGATTGGTATTATTCTATTAAAATTTAATGTGTTTTGACATTAAAATATAACTTAGTTTAAATTAAGTCCACTTATTGCAAAAATATTTCTGAATTTCTAAGACTTTTTATGAGTTAGGCCTGTTTTAAGACGCAAGATACAAAATAGTGACTGATTATGGAATCAGTCACTATTTTGCTCTAGAGTTATATAGATTTAAGGGCGCAAATTAAAATTTTGAGAGTGCAAATTAAAATTATTATATAAAATTTTTGCAATAAACCGGCGAAATTTGAGATACGTCGATGTTATACACTGCCACCTGCGAGTAAAACGTAGTGGTTATATTCTCATTGGCGAGCACCTCTGACGCAATACTGATTCATACTGATAAAGGGACCGATATATAGGATTTTTACCTCAGGGTTTTAGAGTAGGCTATTTAAGGTCAGTTTATTAAAAAATCTGAATTCACAGGAATTTTGAGTTAGGTCACTTTCATTCTAAGGGTGCTCATGTTTTGTACATCTGGTTACTTTCAACGAACTTTGCAAACAACACTCGTGTTGAATGTGTATGCTTTATACACGCAACACTGGAAATTAGTGTACGTCTTATGAAAATTACACATATTTTGAAATAATTACTGTAATTGTATTTATTATAATATTTAAGTATGGTACTCCGATAAAACAAAGTCCCAAATTGTGTGTTCCTGGCGCAGATCCCCGGCAGAGTCAATTTGGGAATTCATAATTTCTGAATTTTCTGCGAATGTTCCCCTTTCTGGTGCGAGGCTTTGGCCATGGCTAGTTACCACTCTACCGGTGAAGAGTGCTGCCAAGAGATTTAGCTTTCTGGTACGATGCCATGTAGAAACCGATTAGGGAAATGGGATTTTTTATACCCTTACCTTCATATTCATATTCATTTATTTTGCATATTTAGCCCTGTTAGGGCGAAGCAAGTACATACATTAATAAAATGACAGTAATTAAGTACATTACAATAAGTTACCTTATCTTAATTGTTACATTATATTGAAATTAAAATCAAAACATAAAAATCAGATTACATGAAATAAAATGATGTCGAGTACCTACAATAAACTATTATATTATGTCAAAATCAAAATGAATTATAAAATATTAGATTAAATTATTAAATAAAATTATGTATAATACAGTAAATTTAAATGTCAAATACAATACAAATTTAGTTACAATAATGGAGGTTTTTCGCGCAGATTGTTGAATTGGCTAAAAATTCACCAACCTCATAACCTTGTTTTTATGATACATAAGATATATTTTTGTTGTTATTAAATTCATGTTAATTACTAACAAATCGTTTCTTTTTATGTTTTTAAAGCATTTTTACAGTATCTAAGTTTACTTAAAATCACTAATTTTAAAAGAAATTAATATCCATCCAAGGGTATGGGAGTAGTATTACTTATTTTGTGACATGGGTTTAATATAACTGCCGTACGTTTAACAAGTTAGCCCACTACAACAAAGCAAACTTGTAGTGGATTGAAAAAAATACTTCTGAAGAGATTTTCATCCTGTTTTCACCGCTAGTATAATTCTTCAGAAAGGTTTGCTAATGTATAATTAATCAGGTTTAAGTGTAAACAGTACAGAACGATTGGAGTCCTTCAATCCTCGAGGGTAAATCGGGTCGCACCCGGGCCTAGTCCTCTTGACCTGACCCCTTGGTCCACTTGAATCAGTAATGTCAACTACTACGTGCTTTCAATGACTTTACTGCATTTATTTTTTGCTTACCAAGTACTGGAAGTCCGCGATGTAGATCTATTTTTCCGAACCAGTGGTAGAGTCAAAAGAATACAGATAGTTCAATGTACGAGGACCCACTCCTATTTTCTTATTTATGCCCTATCTATACTTATATTATAAATGCGAGGGTTTGGATGGATGGATGGATGGATGTTTGTTACTCAATCACGCCAGAACGGCTTGACGTATCTGGATAAAATTTGGCCCAGGGATAGATTATAGTCTGGAATAACACATAGGCTACTTCTTATCCTGTAAAATTAAAGAGTATCCGCGGGAACCAAAAAGCCTCAATCAATCCTCAAACGCGGACGAAGTCGCAGGCATCAGCTAGTATGAAATAAACATTTTTTGACGACCTCCGTGGCGCAGTGTGTAGCGCTGTTGCCTTAACGTGCGGAGGTCCCGGGTTCGATCCCCGGCAGGATCAATTTAGGAATTTATAATTTCTGAATTTTCCCTGGTCTGGCCTGGTGGGAGGCTTCGGCCGTGGCTAGTTACCACCCTACCGGCAAAGACGTGTGCCGCCAAGCGATTTAGCGTTCCGGTACGATGCCGTGTAGAAACCGAAGGGGTGTGGGTTTAATATAACTACCATGCCCCTAACAGGTTAGCCCGCTACCATCATAGACTGCATCATCACTTACCATCAGGTGTGATCGCAGTCAAGGGCTAGCTTGTAGTGGATTAAAAAAAAAAAAAAAAAAAAACATAATATTTTTGAGTACCTCCGATTTTTGACGACCTCCGTGGCGCAGTGTGTAGCGCTGTTGTCTTAACGTGCGGAGGTCCCGGGTTCGATCCCCGGCAGGGTAAATTTGGGAATTTATAATTTCTGAATTTTCCCTGGTCTGGCCTGGTGGGATGCTTCGGCCGTGGCTAGTTACCACCCTACCGGCAAAGACGTGCCGCCAAGCGATTTAGCGTTCCGGTACGATGACGTGTAGAAACCGAATAGGGGTATGGGTTTAATATAACTGCCATGCCCCTAACAGGTTAGCCCGCTATCATCTTAGACTGCATCAGCACTTACCATCATTTGAGATTGCAGTCAAGGGCTAACTTGTAGTGGATAAAAAAAAAAAGAGTAGGTATCTATCTGATACTTCTTATTTAATTATCTGTGGCGATCCTTGTAGAAGATGAGATGAGCAGTAGATGTCTACATTTGCGCGAACGATATTCGAAGTATACTAGCAGACCCAAAATGCGCTTTTCTAGAAGAACACCTACCCTTATAACATAAAACAATATTACTCTCTCTGAACTTAAGTGCCTCTAAAAAAGTTTTATAAAGTATCTATTACAATATTTAAGATACGCAGATGGTTAAAAGCACGATGCTTTAAGCCTAATGCTTTTTGCTACGAAAATATGCTACGAAAGTCTACGCACCTGCTACGTTACTACGAAACACTTAACTTTTTCTCTTGGCTGGATAAGACTGTAACCAAATGGAAATCTTTTCCACTATATAATATTTTGTTCAGGTTTGCCTTTTCGCCACAAAGGCTATATTTTATCCTAAAAAATTAAAGAGTTCCCGCAGGAATCAAAAACCTTAACTATAAATTAAACTATATATTATAAATGCGAAACTGTGTCTGTCTGTCTGTTTGCTACGCCTTCACTGTCCATGTATTCAATCAATTTTGACGAAATTTGGTACAGGGATAGGTTGTATCCCGGGGAAGGACATAGCTAGTAATATTATATTAATACTAGGAGACGCCCGCGACTTCGTCCGCGTGGATTAAGGTATTTTGATTCCCGCGGGAACTCTTGAATTTTCCGGGATAAAAAGTAGCCTATGTGTTATTCCCGACTATAATCTATCTTTGTGCCAAATTTCAGATCAGTTCAGCCGTTCTGTCGTGATTGAGTAACAAACATCCATCCAATTTTTCGCATTTGCCTATATATTATATAGTATAGATATTCGTGTGAACTTCTAAGTGATGCGGTTTTCACCTAAGAAAATTTTATGAGGAAAGTTATACACTTTTACATTCCACAAAGTTGCGAGTAACTGCTAGTTAATTTTGCATGTAGGTATTTCCTTCATTTTCCCTAACCAGGATTTTGCTATGTAATAACGTGCATGTCAAGTTAACGACGTCATATCGTTACGTGAGATGAGTTTCTTATCGCGGTAATGGGCTTGTTACTTAACGGTTCGTGTGGCAAAGAATGTTATATTCTTTTTTGACCGACTTCAAAAAGGAGATTCTGTATTCGACCCGTTTGTTTGCTAACGATTTTCTCGGCAACGAATGAACCGATTTTAATATTACGTATCGTAATCTAACATATTTAAAAAGTTCTCTTAACCACCTTATTTGCAGGAACACTTTCTGGATGCTCCTCCCCGGACAAGACCTTTTCGCACCTGTGTAATGATAAAATCACTTGAAGTACCCACATGGAACACCATATTTTACGCAAAGTCATTTGCAGTGGTAGCAGCGCGTCTCTGGAATTCCCTACAAGGGAATAACCGTGAGAGTCCATCCGTGGGTGCTTTTAAATCGAGACTGAAGCAGCACTATCTTTCTTCTTATATGATTAGCTTTTATATTATCATATTATTTTATGTTTATATTTATTATTGTATAATATACTGTTATGTATGTATATTAGTACTTTATTTTGTATGTATGTGATTAAATTGTGTATTACCTGTATATATTTATGATATTTATCATAAGTCTTAGTAAAAAGTTTTCTATTCTCTAGTTTATAAGTACCTAATCAGCTTTATCTATTTTTCACCATTCTCACTTTCTAGGGCTGCTAGAAGAAATCTATTCAAGAGATAAGTTGTCCTTGCACATGTCCTTAAAATTTTTATGTTTAATTTTTAAGTTTGGTACTAAATATATAAATAAATAATTAATATCTTAAAACGATGAAAAATTGTAGCTGACTTTAGACTTTGAAAAATTTCTGAATAGCTCTGTCATATTCTTTTCTAAGATAATATGTACATTTTTGTACATAAAACACTGAAAGAACAAAAATGTGTTAAATCCGTTTCAGTACAATAAATCATATTCTTGGCCATAAAAACGTAGCAACTCAATCAAAGGTACACGTTCCCTATTTCCTCTCTGGCGAAACCGATCTATGGGAGTATGGACAATGATTTATGGAAAATATATTTTCGGATTTTTCCATTTATATTGAACTAGTTTTAGAACTTTTTGGGACAAGTCTAAATATTGAATATGTTTATTCAAAATTGGTACCTACACAGTACACTTTATTTACGTCAAGTAAATCAAATATAAGACGTGATGGTGATACATAAATAACGACGGTATCTTAAAACTAAAGCTACAAGGGTTCCAAACACGCCCTGATGAAAAGCCCACAACAAACTGAGGCAGGTTATTTTTTATCATCACCATCTCACAAAACAGTAAAATTAGATCTAGATTAAATAAAACCTGAAAACTGGTCTGGAAAAATTGTACATGACATACAAGCTTCTCTCCCCTCTTATCGAGAAAGCCAGAGTACATGAATGTACCTAGTTATTGTAATTAGTAAAATTTTGAACATTTTCAACTACCTCACCTCAACGTGGCTCAGTCAGAAAATTGCCGCGTCGTAAGCAAGCAGTCGCACGTTCGAAACTCACAAACGATATTCTTGCATTCGTTTTTTCTTGTATAAGAATAGCGAAAGTAGCTGAAACGTCAAGGTACGTGACATAAAACTGTCATTTTGAAATAATTCTGCTCTAAGCGATGGTAGTACTTAACCCCCTGGTAATTCCAGGGGGGGCTAGGAACGCATTTTTTTTTAAACAAGCTTTTATTGGTTGTTAATAAAAAATAACTTCTAGTACCAGAGTACTTAATGTCAAGACGAATCCAAGGGCTCCAAAAAACCAGGGGCGGAGTTTTAGATGCAAGATTTATGTTCTAGTAAATCGGTGCGGTGATCAAAATCAAATTAATCATTTGTAGCTATAGAATCTATAGAAGTTCTTTTTAATATAGAATTATACTAATAAAAATAATCTATGCCCATTGAGTATTGTATTGTAAAATAAAGATAATAGTCGACTAGGTGCGATTTTGTTACGTAGCCGAGATATTGATCATCGAAATTGATCAATCAAATCGAAAATATCGTACCGGAAATGAGGTACGATGTAATATTACGTTGAATTGAATGATTTCGAAAATAACTTTCTTCACATATATTATACTAATAAAATCTATTTTTAAAAAAATGACGGGACTTGTTTCCAGGGGGGTTGTCCCACAAACTTATCTAACCCTTGTGAAACTAGTTTGTTTCTAGTATTAGGAAGGAAGTATGGTTAGATACTCGTAAAACTCAAGTATAAGCAGTTAAACTTATTGCGTTCGAGATTTAAATGCAATGGCTGCGTTAAGCCACTATTGCTGTTTCCAGAACTGTGAGACGTTGAAAGCAATTCTTTTCAATCCATTTTAGCCTAGTGCACAATAAATTTAAGGGCTAAAATTGCTTGCAGTTTTTATGCACTCTAGCTTTCACGGTAAAGTATATTTGAGGCACTTTGCAGTTTAGAAAGATGCTGTTGAGCTTTTGAAGTTGGAACATTGATAATAAATAAAATATTTTATTCAGGTTATAACACTTAGGTCCTAGAAAATAATGTTTACAACTTTACTAAAATTTAGTGTCATTGTTCAGAAAAAATTTAAGAAATTGAAATAAGTTAAGAGGGACGAGTGGCCTAGCTGTGACAACGCATATCAGTCGATTGGGATTGTTAACCAACACCAACAGAGTTCAAATACTCTTAGACGAGTCGTATGCGGAAGGACGTGGGAACCCAGCGCATTATTATACCAAGAAAACTCTTGCCATTATGTGATGAATGGAAAGGGGTCATGATCCTCAGTAATGAGGAATACTACACAGAGAGAGACTTAAGTAAGGCTGGGCATACATTGGCTACTATTATTGCTACACTACTGAGCAGAAGTGTACTTGCAAGTGTACTTCTTTACGTAGAAATAATTAGTATTTTTTGTTACTACTAGTTACTATTACGTGCACGCAAAAAATCGTATTTATAATATCTAGTATATTATAAATGAGATTTTTTGCGCTGATTCCGGCGACATCGTCCGCGTGGTACAAGGTTTTGTGATTCCCACGGGAACTCTTAAATTTTCCGGGATATAAATTAGTCTATGTGTTATTCCAGACTATAATCTATTTCTGTGCCAAATTTCATCCAGATCCATTCAGCCGTTCTGGCGTGATTGAGTAACAAACATCCATCCATCCATCCTTAACGTGCTCTTCGAGGCATGGTGATGAGAACCCCGACAACCTAACTTCGCTCAGACAGAAAGCCCCAAAAGTAACCAATAAATGTGGCCAGGCAGTTGAGCTATAGATACATTCTGAAAAAACCTTCAACAATAAACTAGACCTTACTAAAACCAAAATTCTTCAGTGACCTGACCTTTCTACTTATAGCACCAAGGCCGAGGTCATAGCACTAGAGTTGTCATTAAAACTTTTTAATTAGACTCCTAGTTAGAGCTTTTTTATAACTTCAATAGGTCTTTTAGTTAAAAAATGGCATAACTACTATCGCATCAGTAATATATTTTTTGTTAGCTCAAATATTATATTGGTTTACTCATCTAGCTTTTCTCACACACATTAACTCAAGCAAATATGGATTTAAATATTAGGGTCATAAAATCCCATATGGCTTGTACAATTTAAGGCTATCACGCAAAGATGTTTGTTGTACGTCTTCATCTAACGTTTACTAAAATCATAGTACGCAATTTTAACTCTTATTTATAGCACTATAGGTATTTATATTACGTGAAGTATTTATGGTGTTTGGCGAATTTTGTGCTGTGTATACGGTTAGTTGTCCTAGTATCTGCACAATAACAAACAAATATCTTTATGTTTAATGAGCGTACTGCGACCATTAGTGTTCTATTTTGATGAATAAATAGCGGTTTGTCATTGTGTACAGCATCCGATAATTGTAGTGTTATCTTGGGGGATGCCCCGTCGCTCACGTCCGCAGGAACTACCTTTTACCTCCCTGCACGTGTCCCCTGGGTGGTGCTAAACGAGCGGCGAACTTGCAGGCGAAATAAGCGTTTCTTTTTCATTTTTGGCCTGAGAACCTAACATTATTATAAAAACGCTTATACGTCATACGATTAAATAAATAATTGTTATCTTAGTGATTGATAGTACTTAACTATATTAGCAGAAACTAGAAAAAAGGAAACATTTTCTTTCGATCGCTTTTTGTGTGTGACTATGGAACTGCCCAAGGTATCATCACCCGTGGGAACCTTAAAGAAATCCTTACAAATATTATAAATGCGAAAGTATGTCTATTTATCTGCTACAATTAAAGGCCCATCTTTTCAACCGATTTTGATTAAACTCAGTAGGTATATAGATAGGTTTCCTCCCGAGAAAGGACTTAGGCTTCTTTAGGTATATCTGGGAAAATTAATTATACTTCCCCGGGGAATTAAAACACATATTATTTCACGCGGACGAAATCGCGGGCATCATCTAGTAGGTACCTAATAAAAATACTAATTGGTTTTTTTGTTCATTTTTAAGGCTACTAGGTGATGCTCGCGACTTCATCCGCGTAGTTTTTTTTAAATTCCCGCGGGAACTTCTAAATTTTTCGGGATAAAAAGTAGCCTTTACCGCTAGCTTTATAGCTTCTACCGCCTGAAGATACTCTATAAAGTGAGGAAATATCTCTCCCAAGAATTACGCATTCAGTTGGTGGAAGCTTTAGTACTGTCAAAGTTGAATTACGCCGATGTAGTATTTGGGCCTCGTCTCTTGTGCAGAACAAAGCGCATTATTCAACGCGTGCAAAATGCCTGTGCGCGTTTTTGTTTTGACATACCTCCGAGAAACCATGTTACTCCTTTTCTAAACAGCCATCAGTTATTAAAAATGAGGTCTAGGAGAAAACTACATCTTTCTGGTCTGCTTTTCGGAATGTTTAAAATGGGAAAACCTTTATACCTCATTAATAAACTTAACTGGGTTGGCGACGGCGAAATGGATCGTCTTAGAAGTGTGCGCAGGAATCGTCTTTGTGTGCCATTTCATCGTACAGCTGCATTTCGAGGATCTTTTACATACTCCGCCACTAAATGTTGGAACAATATACCACCACCGATAAAAGATCTTAAAAGCAAGTACTCATTTACACTACACCTTAAAAAATTTCTTCTTAGCAAACAATTAGAATTCCAGGATCATGTGGCGGAGTTTTCTTTTCTTTAGAGTTTAAAATATTATGATGTTTCTTATTTATTTATTTTTAAAATATCTGGCTATTAATATAATGGGTTAATTTTGCATGTACAGTTTATTTATTATAGTATAGTCTATTTTAGTACAGTTTATTTATTTATATTTGATTGGTTTTTATTTTTATTTTTTTATTTTTTATTTTTTATTATTTTTAACCAGCAATATTATTTTATTAGAATTTTAATTCACCTGTACACACAGCCCTTTAGTATAAGTAGAATAATTGAATAGGTACCTAGTAATAATAAGTAGATAGTCGTGGCGTCACCTGGAGTAGGGCTCCAGCTGAAAATCAGCGCAGAATGCTCTTGTGATTTATTGCAAGGCATTCTGCATTATGCTGAGCTGATGCCTTCTTTCAGGTTGTGCCACACACGACAAGTGTTTTCATGGTGCCTCTAGGCATGAGTTTAATGCTCAAGTACTGGAGGCACCATGGTAACATTTACCTAAAGGTATTGTAATGTGTGGCACAATGTGAGAATAAATAGTCTTTCTTTCTTTCTTTCTTTCTTTCCTTTGTCCTTCCCTGAGATACAATCTACCCATATACCAAATTTCATCAAAATTGGTTGAGCAAATGGGCCGTGAAAGCATAGCAGACAGAAACACTTTCGCAGTTATAATATTAGTATGGATTACTAGCGTTTTATAAGTATGGCTTATACTCTCGAATACAGGGGCCATACTTGAAGCCATAATATTGTTTCTATATTGTTGACTTCCGTGTTTTAGAATTACAACCCTTATTTTACGAACGTCAAGGTACGAGTAAGTGACATCAAACTGTCATTTTAAGTAATATTGCCTATGTATTGCTAGCGTTGGCAGAATGCTCCCAGTCTAGAAGAATGCTTAACTTTAATTTCTTACCTATACGTAAACTCATCAAAAAACAATCTAACCCATAATGGTTGTTCCACATCCACCAAAAACCGCTCAAAGTTATATGACATGAAATCGTGTTATATGGTTCATTAATAAAACGTTACGCCGGATATGTAAACACGATTAAGCGTATATTACCTATTGTATGGAAATCACTCGTTCAAAATAACATTGCGAAATAATGCCTATTAATTTGAACCGCAATTTTCCGGAAAATCGGATTTCTAAAAACGAACGCATTTTGAAAATCCACTTATATGTCGATAAAAATCTTGGCCTTTATAAAAATAATTTTAATATTCAAACAATTTATTTTGGGAAAGACCTTCGAGTTCGCGCGCGAGTTGAATGCAGACTAAAATGTATGTGTCACCATACATTTACTCTGCATTCAACTCGCGCGCGAACTATAGGTACTCGTACATACATAAATAACTCCTTAGTATAAATTTTGTTTTGAAATCTACCTATATTCTGACGACGGTGAGCGCTGTGGTCTTTTTGTGGGAGTTCCTGGGTACGATTCCCGGAACAGTCAATTTAGGAATTTATATAATTTCTGAATTTTCTCTGGTCTGGTTTGAGGAGGCTTCAGCTGTGGCTAGTTACCCTACCAAAGACGTACCGCCAAGGTATTAAGCGTTCTAGTATAATGTCGTGTAGAAACCGACTAGGGGTATAAATTCCGTATCCCTAACAGGTTAGCCCGCTACAATCTTAGACTGCATTATCATTTACCATCAGGTGAGATCACTGTCAAGGGCTAACTTGTAGTGAAAAAAAAACAAGGTGCTCCAATTATGTAGAACTTTATTTTACCCTGTAGTATATTTTCTTATACCCGACGAGTTTTTTTAAAATCCTTCATATCTTTTACTTAGCTCCATTTTATCCCAACCTTTGTTCCAAATTTTAGCCCTTAAGAACGTATTTGCATAAAGATTCTTAATAATAAATTTTTTGTGAGAATAACTAGGCTTTACAAAATTATGCCTCATAGAAATCAGTGGCCTTTCTCTTTAATCTTAAGTAGCAGACGCCCTTCTCAGGGTTGCAACTTATCTCAAATACTTTTGTCAAAATTTGTTCAAAAGATTGGCCGTGAAACGTATAGACATACAAACACATTCATCCATACATCAATAAAAACTTTCGCATTTAAGATTAGTAAGATAACACTGACTCAGAAAGGATTTACCTATAGGAAACTAGCTGATGCCCGCGACTTCGTCCACGTGGATTGAGGTATTTATGATTTTTATATTATAATTTCGGTTATAAATGAAGTAGCAAAACGTAGTCATTGATTTTCAAAAATTATACCCTGACTAGATGACGCCCGCGACTTCGTCCGCGTATATTACGTTTTTTATTCCCGGGGGAACTTCTTCATTTTCCAGTATAAAAAGTAGCCTATGTCCTTCCTCGCCGCTATACCAAATTTCATCAAAATCGGTTGAATAGGTGGGCCGTGAAAGCGTAGCAGACAGACAGACAGATAGACAGACAGACAGATACACTTTCGCATTTATAATTATACTAGCGAATGCCCGCGACTTCGGCTGCGTGATTTGAGGTTTTTTGGTTCCCGCGGGAACTCTTTAATTTTCCGGGATAAAAAGTAGCCTAGCATAGCATTATAGTCTGGAATAGCACACTATTCCAGACTATAATCTACCTCTGTGACAAATTTCAGCCAGATCCGTTCAGCCGTTGTGGCGTGATTGAATAACAAACATCCATCCATACTTCCATACATCCAAACTTTCACATTTATAATATTTATATTTGATTAATATGGAAGTATGGATGGATACCCCAAGTGAAACTGGCGCTTATCAACTTGTGTTTATTAAATTTTTCATAACAAAAAATACTTCCGCAGTTTAGATTTGGCACGGATCGGCGCTGAAATGATCTCTATAACGCTTTTCAACTGTGAAAAAAAAGAAGAGAGAAACAAAACGAAAATTACCAGTATTGCCTTCCATATTGGAACGGCTTCAACGCTACAGTATTATTTTATTAAGCTTAATACCCAATCAGATTGGACGGCAGATGACTACAATGCCTGCAACTATCGGTTTTATTCTCGTACGCTATTACAAGCGGTCACAGCTTGGTGGTTTAGTTGTTGGCTTTATATTCGTGAGATCGGGGATCTATCTTTTTTTTTTATCCACTACAAGCTAGCCCTTGACTGCGATCTTACCTGATGGTGAGTGATGATGCAGTCTAAGATGGTAGCGGGCTAACCTGTTAGGGGTATGGCAGTTATATTCAACCCATACCCCTTCGGTTTCTACACGGCATCGTACCGGAACGCTAAATCGCTTGGTGGTACGTCTTTGCCGGTAGGGTGGTAACTAGCCACGGCCGAAGCCTCCCATCAGGCCAGACAAGGGAAAATTCAGAAATTATAAATTCCCAAATTGACCCTGCCGGGGATCGAACCCGGGACCTCCGCACGTTAAGGCAACAGCGCTACACACTGCGCCACGGAGGTCGTTAAAAATCTTCAATCTTCGGGCACACCCTTGTGACTTTTCGTAGTTATCTCAAAATGTTGGTACATTTTGATTCATCAGTCGATTGTGCATGTCAAGCAATGGTGACCAGAGTCGGTGAATGGATACGTGACCGAATTTAGAGGTTAAAAAATGTTTTTTTTTATTTTCCGTGCCACGGAAAGCACGTTAAGTCGTCGGTCCCGATAATTATCACTTATATCAGATAATAATCGTTACAAACCCACGAGTTGAAAAACTCTGTCGAGTCGTATGCAAAAGGACCTGAGAACCACCCGCATCATTATCCCCAGAAAACTACTACCATTATGTAATTAATGGAAAAGGATCACGACCCTCAGTAATGAAGAAAACGATGCGTATTCCTCGTTACTGAGGGTCGTGATCTTTTTCCATTAATCACAGACATTAGACAGAGAGTGTACCTACATTTTAAGCAATTAGGTAAATATCACGTGTTTTAACGGTGAAGGAAAATATAGCGAAGAAACGAGCACGAGCATCCAGGTTCTTCATAAAGGAACGTGTGTGAAGTTTTTTTTTTATTTATTTTTTTAATCCACTACAAGCTAGCCCTTGACTGCGATCTCACCTGATGGTAAGTGATGATGCAGTCTAAGATGGTAGCGGGCTAATCTGTTAGGGGCATGGCAGTTATATTAAACCCATACCCCTTCGGTTTCTACACGGCATCGTACCGGAACGCTAAATCGCTTGGCGGCACGTCTTTGCCGGTAGGGTGGTAACTAGCCACGGCCGAAGCCTCCCACCAGGCAAAGTCTGCCAATTTGCACATGGAAGGTGTCGGACTATGGTCAAAACCCCTTAGCTGGGGTTAATCAACTTGTATTTATTAAATTTTTCATAAATAAAAATGCGTGAGACTTCCGCAGTTAGATTCGGCACTGATCGACGCTGAAAAGTTATAGATGAAAGGGCAAAATCACGACTTACGGGAAAGGACCAGACGTTCTTGCAAAATGTCGGCTTCGTGTGTTATGTCAGTACGCTTACTCTGAGTTTATAGATTGCAAATACGGTTGATCGACGTGAGACCTCACCTCGCCAAGTGTAAGCGAACGGTCAAAGTAAAATGGACCCAAAAGTTCTTGCTTTAAAGTCACAAATTCAGCGTTTGGAGTGCTGGCTGTGAATAAATACACGAAATGATGAAATAAGTTCTAAACCAATGCAGTTAAGGTCCATTTTTTCGCTTACACTTGGTCAGGTGAGCTCTCACGTCGATCAATCGTATTTGCAATGTAAAAATTCGGAGTAAGCGTACTGCACAGCTCCATGTAGAAGTGTGCGCGTTGACTTCATTTCCACAAGACAATTTTTCTTGACCGTAGTTTTCGTTATATCCTTTTCCTTCTAGTGATTGAATCAAATTCAAAAAATCCAAACTAACGATTTCCTATTTCCATGCAAAACTGTGCGCGATGACTTTTAGTCAGTGAAAGAAAATGTCTTTGCGGCTTAACGGCACAGGTGGGATAATGTTTCCTCAGGTATGTCACTGCATGACAGAAACAGATTTCCTGGAGGTTATCCCAGAGGAAATCTGCGGGAGTTGACATCCAAAACAACAACTGAAGTTATGTTTGAAATAGCAGTCGGCAGATCCTGTGATTTGTAGAAATAATGACCACTGGGAAGGGACCTTTAGATAAGATTGTTAAGTCAAAATTAAGGATACCTTAACACAGTCTTTATCCACGGAACAAGAAAATATATGTTTATTTCTATATCTATAGCGGTAAACATGTAGCGCACTTAATATAATAATAATATTGTTCTTATTTTTGTCTTGATTTCGGTAAAATAAGGTTTTTAAAAAAATATAATGTAACAAAAACTTATAAAATACGTATAAAGGAAGCACTTATCTCTACCAGAGACCCTTAGCTGTTTAAAAAAGTAGTTGGTTTAAAAAGTTGTTTGTGCTTGACAATTAGGTACCACGGAACCGTTCGAGATAACTGCTACAGAGATTGAAAGCTTTAGACAGACCACTAAATTCCGCCTCGTAAGACTTGATATGCCGATAACTTGACCTGAATTTCACGCAAACAATGCCGAGGCCAAAAGCCTAATAAAAACAGTCCTAAACAAAACAAATAGTTTGGAAGAAAATAAACGACTGTCGTTCATCCACAAGACTATAAGACCTGAAATACAAGATGATATACGCGAAGACCTTTGCGTATACTCTCCTTTATAGTTACCAAATCTTGATAAACCTTCACTCTGTTTCAAACCATATTCAGAAGTGACTTAAGAAGTAAACTCCCGTAACGATGTTTAGATATTTGCATGATTGTATTAAGGTTTCTTCGTCGTTAGCGTATTTATGTCAACGTTGGGTGTTTTTGATTAAAAATATGGCTCCGAGTGGGCCTTTTCGTTGCGTATAACAAATATCGTGGAATAGCTTCTAATCTAGACAAGAGCTTTTACCTTATTACGAGCTCAAAATCTTGTACTGTTAATATTGTATTTTATTACTTGAATGCAAGCATAGGGGTACTTTGAAAATTAAACTAATCTATAGCGAAGAAGTAAAAGCAAATACAAACGACACAAGCTGCATTCATTATTGGCCATTTGGGGATCACTTAAACGTACGTTGACTTAGCACATTAAAATTGCAAGATTGCAATGGGCTGGACACGTACAGCGTATGAATGAACATAGACCACCAAAAAAGCTAATGTCGTCGCACCCAGATGGATGTAGAATCATTGGTCAGCCAAAACTTCGGTGGTTAGTTGGAGATATCCAAGAGGCCAAGCGGCTTGGAATAAAAAATTGTAAAAAGGAGGGCAAAGGAAAGAGACAGATGGAGAAATCTTCTGGACTAAGCCCGGACCCACAAGGGGCTGTAGCGCCAATGATGATGATGATGATGATGATGATGAACAGCTGACATAAAAAAAAATATTGTGCGTTAATACCTATTTAGTACTAGCGAATGCCAACAAACACAACAACAACAACTAAACATACGTTGACTTAGCACATTAAAATTGCAAGATTGCAATGGGCTGGACACGTACAGCGTATGAATGAACATAGACCACCAAAAAAGCTAATGTCGTCGCACCCAGATGGATGTAGAATCATTGGTCAGCCAAAACTTCGGTGGTTAGTTGGAGATATCCAAGAGGCCAAGCGGCTTGGAATAAAAAATTGTAAAAAGGAGGGCAAAGGAAAGAGACAGATGGAGAAATCTTCTGGACCAAGCCCGGACCCACAAGGGGCTGTAGCGCCAATGATGATGATGATGATGATGATGATGAACAGCTGACATAAAAAAAAATATTGTGCGTTAATACCTATTTAGTACTAGCGAATGCCCGCGTGGATTGAGGTTTTTTGGTTCCCGCGAGAACTCTTTAATTTTCCGGAATAAAAAGTAGCCTATATGCTATCTCTATGCCAAATTTCAGCCATATCCGTTCAGCTGTTGGGGCGTGATTGAGTAACAAACATCCACACATCCATCCATATATCCATCCATACATCTATCCAAACTTTCGCATTTATAATATTAGTAAGAAAACAGCCATTTAGTAAGAAACCTAGCCTCTGAAATAAAACTGAATTACTCACCGACAATTTTATTCAAACCTATGAATCCTCAGTAGGTACATACCACTGTATCACAGAGGTCGTAAAATACAAGTGTTATTTCTTCAAGTTTCAATTTACAAGCAAAGAACTGGGGGATGTGTGAAGATGAAACAGCGAGGTGCCTGTAATTCACTCCCGGTTGGTAATATTCCCCGAGATGTATACTCTACCCCGCCTTGTGGAGATATCGCAGATTATACTGAGCTTGTAATGGATGGTGCTCTACTGAGAAACGAGAAAATTAAAAAATTTGAAAACATACGAGAACAGATTCCAAGTTGTTGCAAATAGTGCCAATTCTCTAGTTATATTTATAAGATCACTAGCTGATGCCCACAAATTTGTCCGCGTCGATTGAGGTTATTTTTGGTTCCCGCAGGAATTCTTTAATTTTCCTTGATAAAAGGTAGCTTATGTGTTATTCCAGATTATAATCTATCTCTGTGCCAAATTTCATCCAGTCTGTCGTGATTGAGTAACAATCCATCCAAACTTTCGCTTTTATAATATTAAGTAAGTATAGAACATTGGTGCCAATAAAATGCAAATTATTATCATTATAATAATACAATATAACTATATAGATCCAAGAAGTTAAATACTATAAAAAATATGCCTAAATGACAATGCTTGCATTCTTAAATAGACAAGCCTTCATCTACACTAATTGGCCAGCGTGATGGACTATGGCCAAACTCTTCTGTTTCAAATGGCGATGGGTTGAAACATCGATGATGATGAGTGAAGCATGACGTGAAAAAAGTTAAATAATTTAACTTGTATGTAACTTCAAACAATTTCTTTTGTAATTGCTTTTTTTTTTAAATATTCCAATACCCTAAAAAAATAGGAAAAGAAATTGTTACCTTAATAAAAATCTCAACAGGTTTTGAAAAAAAAAATATTTTTAATCGAGACGTTTGGGAAGGAACTGCCCCTAAGGTACGGGTCGTCCTAATAGGGGTCAAGAATTCATTGTATTTGTGTACTATGTTAATTTCATTAATAAAGATTTCTGTTTCTATTTCTATGAAACCTTAGGAGCTTGGCAGAGCATTTTTCAGTTGAGGCACCTACTACTATTTTCCTTGAGTTAAATATCATATTGGTCACAAAGCTACGATGCAATTTAGTTTTATTTTTACTATTAAAGCAAAGCTTTATTAAACAAACTTCCATTGTAATATTGAGTCAACACCTAGTTATGTGAAAAGTATATAATCTGAAAAAAGCTTATTATACTGTTGAAGATTATGTAAATGATAGAGGAGCATGGATTTGATCGCTCCAGCAATGCTGGGGACAGCGGTTACTTATGTACACATTGATATAGTAATTGTAAATGAATTATTTAAAAAGAGCAACCACCGAGTTTCTTGCTGGTTCTTCTCGTTAGGAATGGCATTCCGAACCAGTGGTAGATTCACTTGACGATTCAAAAGTACTTGTAAAAGTTTATTTGAATAAAATAAAAAATATTTGATTTGATTTGATTTGATTTGATTTGTGCCAAATTTCAGCCAGATCAGTTCAGCCGTTGGCGCGTGATTGAGTAACAAACATCCATACATCCATCCATACATCCATACATCCATCCATCCAAACTTTCACATTTAATATTAGTAAGAAGTAAGATTAGTATAGATTTATAACCACGCTTAGTTCGCATGGATTTAGGTTTGTTTTAATCCGGTAGGAATTCTTTATTCTTTTGGGATAAAACGATGCGACAGTTACCAGGTCTTTAAGAAATACGTCAATCCGCTATGACAAGTTACTAAGACTGATTGAAAGACAACATGTAAACCAACAAAACAACAAACAGACACACTTTGATATTGCCTAATGGGAAATACAGGTTTCAGCATGATCTTAGCTGAAGTAGAGACGAGAAAACTAGCAGGGTAATTTTACGAAGGGTAATATTATTATGAGAAAAGATTTTCGCAACTGCATGAGAACTTAATATTTTCCAACTGGGAAAAGTAGCGCGAAAGTGACTATTCATCTCAAAAAGCTATTTTGGAGTCCGCATACATCAAAGATATAAAGCGCTCCGGGGGTAACTTTAAGCTCAGAAATTTTTAACAAGCAAACATTTTTAGGTACGATAACGTTTCGTGCCAATGACGTTAGCACTTCCCGTAGACTTCTAGAAGACTACCCGATTACCCGACTCTAGTAAAGTCGGGTAGTCTTCTAGAAGTTTTTTTTTTAATCCACTACAAGCTAGCCCTTGACTGCGATCTCACCTGATGGTAAGTGATGATGCAGTCTAAGATGGTAGTGGGCTAACCTGTTAGGGGCATGGCAGTTATATTAAACCCCCTCGGTTTCTACACGGCATCGTACCGGAACGCTAAATCGCTTGGCGGCACGTCTTTGCCGGTAGGGTGGTAACTAGCCACGGCTGAAGCCTCCCACCAGACCAGACCAGGGTAAATTCAGAAATTATAAATTCCCAAATTGACCCTGCCGGGGATCGAACGCAGGACCTCCGCACGTTAAGGCAACAGCGCTACACACCTCGCCACGGAGGTCGTCAAATTAGTAAAAGCTGATTTGATTTTCCGTCCCATTGGGCTATGAGAGTAAAGGAATAGAGAGTGCATCTGTGTATGCGCACACTTGAGCACTATAATATTTCCCGTGCAGATGGCCAATCTCTCCGATGATACGCCGCCGTGGCTGAAATTCGATCGGGAGGATATTAGTAAAAGCTGAGAGTCGATTTACGTTTCTAGTAACTGGGGATTGAGATAGTATAAATCTTCATATTACCACCATAGTTTCAACTGAAATTTAATCTTACCAACGTTTTGCCATTAGCCTGGGTTGAATTTTGACGACCTTTCTGGCGCAGTGGTGAGCGTTTGGTGTTATTATGGGAGGTCCCGGGTTCGATTCTAAGCGGAGTCAATTTTGGAATTTGTAATTTCTGAATTTTCTTTGATCTGGTCTGGTGGGGGATTTCGGTCGTGGCTAGTTAATACCCTATCGCTTAGCAGCCCAAGCGATTAAGCGTTCCGGTACAATGCCCTGTAAAAGTCAATTAAGGGTTTAACATAACTGCCGTCCCCTGACAGGCTACAGTTTTAGACTAGCTCATGCCCGCGACTTCGTTCGCGTTTAAATGAGTTTTGCAAATTCCCACGGGAACTCCGTTATTTTTCTGGTTAATATATAGCCTATGACACTCACAAATAATGTAACTTTCTATTGGTACCAGAATTTTCAAAATCGCTTCATTAGATCCAGAGATTACCCCCTACAACGTTACAAACTATAGCTCTTTATAATATTAGTATAGATAATACAATAAGCTCCCAGAAGACATACTGACGATGTCTCTGAATAAGTTCAAAGTTAATGTAAAACGTAAACTCATTAAAAAATCTTATTACCATGTAAAGGATTGCTTAAATGACAAGGAAGCTTGGCAATGATTTGACCTAATGGCTCTGATAGTTCCTTAGTTAAGATGATTTGTGAAATTGTGATAATGAAAAAAAACCCGGCTGAGTTTGTTGTGGGCTCTTCTCAGACCAGGGCGCGTTTGGAACCCTCGTAGCTTTAGTTTTCAGATACCGTTACTGATTATCACCATTATATTTTATAAATAACTAGACGTCAATAAGTGTAGTATACCTACCTATATTGAATAAACATTATTTGACTTTGACTTTGACTTTGACATACCACCAGGGCAGATCATAGTCAAAAGCTTATTGTAGATAAAAAGCTATATACAACTTGACAGCAACTTTGCCCAACATAGCCCGTTGTATAGAATGCAATTTCTCGTTATAGAGACTCCATAGATATCTTCTGTGACAGTGTACTTATAATTAAAAAGAAATTAAATACACTTAAGTTAAGCTAGTTAATTTTAGTTAGTAATTGAATTATTATTTTTTGCTTTTTTTGTGTTTTGGTGCTGCAATAATATGTTTGCTGATGATGCGTTGTCGTGAAGGTTCCCTATTACCATATTGTATGCTTTTTCCACATCTAGAAGACTCAACTGTATACATCTCACAATATTGAGATGTATTTAGTAACCTAAAGCAATTGTAGTCAGGATTACTACCATCGCTTTAAGCAGTATTATTTTAATATTGTGACGTTCATGTTTCAGAATTTTAATCCTTATTTCTGGGATGATAAGATACGTCATATCAATCAGTCATTTTAAAATAATACTGCTTTAAGCGATGATAGTAAGTCCACAGTTTTGTGGATTCTAAATAATAAATAGTTTTTTTTTTTACTACGAAGTACCCTAAAAAGGAAAAGGAACTCCTCATTATGATTATCACGAACATTGTCACGAGGGACCAACCACAGAAAAAGAAAAAAAATTTTCCCACACAAGGAAATTATTTCACGCAACAGCAAGAAAATAAGTTTTCAAAAAAAATACGTGTTCAGAAACGCTTATATACTTTCAAAGGCTGTAAAGCTTTTATGAAAGTTTCTTTTGAAACTGTATCAAATGTTTTTGTTCTACGGCTTTGAAGTTGGACTACAACTCTCTTGGTATTTGTAGTCTCTGAATATATTATTATTGTGATTCATTTTAAGGGTTTATAGGTGCCTGCGTGTCAAAAAAACTGCTCTACCTCTCACGTTTGAACCTGCATATCAATAAAAGTATTGAATCAATAATATTGAAAAAAATATATAGTAAAATTAAGGATATACACTGAGTCCTATGTGGTGCGAAAACACGATTACTAAAAATTTTCTCGATAGAAAAAAATCACAAACTTCCATCTGAATTTTACAAATAAACCACAGTAGTCACTGAATACTTTACCTATACTAATTAAACTTTGTATAGAAACTCAACTTAGTACAATACGTGTACTATGTGATCTGAATTTAAAATTATGTTTTTTTTTTCGTTGTTAGAAATTAAATTCTGAAATATTGCGAGTTCACTTCACGTTCACCCGCCCCGCACCGCTTGAATTCAGTCGCGCTCCGGCATTCGAACGAGGAACCTGCGTCGCTTGCTCTAACACCGACTTACCAGAATACGTAATTACCTAAGAAATTAAAAGTGTAGTGAAATGGGAAACAATCGGAATAAGAAAAAAAAAAGACGGAATTGGAGAATAGAAACTGCTAAAAACATGAATAAAATATTGAAGTAAGTACCTACCTACTAAAGGTCATAAAATGTTTGTTTGCACCTACCTATTTTGTGTTGTTTTGTTGACATAAAACATGATTAGAAAAATGAAGTACCTAGGTAATGTACCTATGTATAGTATTGTAATGGGTAAGTAAGTAAAGTAGGTAGACCTGTTACGTAATCGTATTATTCCCACCTACCTACAATACATTGTTCATTTTCAGAAATAAACAAATATTGCTCGATACTGACTGCAATAAAGAAAATGGACCGGAGGTGGACCTGTGGCCGTGAGTATCACCTAGCTATGTAGATACCTAAATGTTTTCACAAATAGAGTAAAAACAGGTTCTTAGGTACTTAGGTGCTAGGTAGGTAGTACCTACCTAGTATCTAGGTACTTACCTAAAAACCTACTAGGTACATATTATGTTTATAGTGAAAGGTAATCGTCTTGTCTGTTGAATATGTACTTACATACACCTACCATCTCTAAATATTAGGGTAGTCGTCCCAGTAACTTGCCACGGTCACATTATTTTAGCAGTATGAACAAAAGAGAAGTAATAGCCTATTTTCTTACAGAATGCAAATACAAACGGAAGTCATGGATGCCAGTAGTTCCAAAAATGCAAACGAACCTGATTTCACAACGTTACAAACTGTAGAATTGTGAGTTTATCTATCTAAAATATTTTTTCTAATATCTTTACATAGGTACATTTTTTCTCTGACTCAGTAGTATGTAATGGGTAGGTTAGTAAAGTAGGTAGACCTGTTACGTAATCGTAATTCGTATTATACCCACCTACCTACAATACATTGTTCATTTCAGAAATAAACAAATATTGCTCGATACTGACTGCAATAAAGAAAATGGACCGGAGGTGGACCAGTGGCCGTGAGTATCACCTAGCTATGTAGATACCTAAATGTTTTCACAAATAGAGTAAAAACAGGTTCATAGGTACTTAGGTGCTAGGTAGGTAGTACCTACCTAGTATCTAGGTACTTACCTAAAAACCTACTAGGTACATATTATGTTTATAGTGAAAGGTAATAATCGTCTTGTCTGTTGAATATGTACCTACATACACCTACCATCTCTAAATATTAGGGTAATCGTCCCAGTAACTTGCCACGGTCACATTATTTTAGCAGTATGAACAAAAGAGAAGTAATAGCCTATTTTCTTACAGAATGCAAATACAAACTGAAGTCATGGATGCCAGTAGTTCCAAAAATGCAAACGAACCTGATTTCACAACGTTACAAACTGTAGAATTGTGAGTTTATCTATCTAAAATATTTATCTAATATCTTTACATAGGTACATTTTTTCTCTGACTCAGTAGTATGTAATGGGTAGGTTAGTAAAGTAGGTAGACCTGTTACGTAATCGTAATTCGTATTATACCCACCTACCTACAATACATTGTTACTACCTACCTAGCTAAAATATGTATACCTAAATATTTTCACAATAAGAGCAATCACCGATTCTTAGTAACCACATGTTTATATTGTATTTCTAATTTTTTTTCAGACTTCCAGAAACATTTACTGGTGATTTACAGCATGAGTCTGACGACGATACTACTCGGTAATTGTAAACTTTTACGTATTTTTGAAAAATACGAAGTGTTCTTAAAATAAGTTTAAATGCTGTAATTGCGCAGCTTATTTCTGCGGCTTATTTATTTATTTCTTCACTAATAAATCCGCCGCGTGTTACATTCACGAAGTGCTAGTTACATAAGTCACATAAGTATTAATATTGAATCTGGTTATTTCAGGTACGAAATAAGCTATTGTGATCGCGAAACGGAGCGCATTTTCCCTATGAATGGACGAAGACTCATCGATATGGAACATTTTTTTAAATCACTTCAAACAATATGTAATCACAATAAAGAGTTTGGATGTACATTGAGTAATGTCCACATTATTGGAGAAAAAAGAAAAGGACTACTTTCCAAATATACGTTGAAATGCAACATGTGCAATGTAAAATTTAGTCTTGACTCAGAACCCAAATCAAACCTGGATTTAAATAAAGCTGCAATATCTGGCATTATGTCTACTGGAATTGGCTTTTCACAATTTAACGAATTATTTGCATCAATAGATTGTCCATCTTTCACTCAAAAACATTACGATAAAGTTCAAAATCAGATATACGACGATTGGCGAAGCACAGCTGTAAGTGCGATGGAGGCGGCTGGTACACGAGAACGTGATGCTGCAATTGCGGAAGGGAGTGTCAATAAAAACGGCATTGCTTGCATAGACGTCATTGCCGATGGGGCCTGGAGTAAACGCTCCTACAACACAAACTTTTCCGCCCTATCTGGAGCCGCAGCTATCATCGGGAAAAGGTTTGGTGAGGTATTGTTCATTGGAGTAAAGAATAAATATTGTTGCATCTGTGCGAGAGCTAACAATAAAAACATTGTGCCAGGAGACCATGTTTGCTATAAAAATTATACTGGTTCGTCTACGGGTATGGAGTCGGACTTATTGTTAGAAGGATTCAAACAGTCTATTTCTATGCACAATCTTATTTATAAACGTATGATGGCAGATGGCGATTCATGTACGTACAAAAAAATTCTGGAAGGACGTCCTTATCCTGATTGCACGGTCGAAAAAGTGGAATGTAAAAATCATATTTTTCGGAATATGTGTAAAAAACTGAAAGGCATAGGCACAGAAACTAAATATCCATCAAACCTAAGAAAAAAAATAACAACGCAGAGAATACTCGCTATAAGAAAAGTCATTTGCTCTTCGATATCTGAACACATTTCAAAAGACGCAGACTTCGATACAAAAGTAAATTTGCTGTTCACGGATATCACAAATTCATACAATCATGCATTTGGAAACCACGAACATTGCCAGCCATATTACTGTAATAGCCAGAAAAACAGTGAAGATTTGACTTTGACTTTGAAAACGTGTGCTATATGGCACAGAATAAAGTTTATAGTCAACACTGTGGCGTCTAAAGCTCGAAGTCTCATGCACAATAGTGATAGCAATAAAGTTGAGTCGTTTAACAGCATTATTGCAAAATTTGTTGGAGGAAAAAGAATAAATTTTTCGATGCGCCGTGGATATGAATCAAGATGTAATGCTGCAGTGGTTGCATTTAACACAAAACGTCCTCTTTCAACTTTACACAGATCCATTTTGGGAAAAAGCCCAAGTGCCGCCGTGAAAAAACTAGAAGAGAATCGTTGTCGACAACGAATGCGTGGTTCTAAGAGTATGAGAAAAGGAAAGAAGTTATTTTTCAGCAGCCAAGAAAGATCGGCCGATAAAAATTATGGCGAAAATTGTCAAAAACCAGATATGTCAGCTTCAGAGTACAACCGATGTAAAGAAGAATTTTTAAGAAGTTTACAGTGCTCGGACGATGATAGAAAAGTAATAGAAAAAAAGACAATTTTGCAAAGAGATTCAAGTGAATGGTTAGAACTTCGACGAAAACTTCTTACAGCATCAAATTTTGGGAAAGTGGTAAATAGGCGACCAACTACAAGCGTGAAGAATTTGGTGAAAAATCTTATTTATCCCAAAAATCTCAGTCATGTGCCTTCCTTAAAACACGGAATCGAAAATGAGAGTACTGCTCTAGAGCAGTTAGAAACGCAACTCAAAATCAAAATTGAGCCTTGCGGTCTCTTTATTGATAAAGATTTGCCGTTTTTAGGTGCAACACCAGACGGAGTTGTAGGTGAAGACACCTTAGTAGAAATAAAATGTCCAATCACAGCATTTAAAACATCCATAGATGATGCCATAGAAAAAAGAAAAGTTAATTTTTGGAAGAAATCAAAAGACGGTCTTGTTATAAATCAAAAACATGCCTGGTTTCTACAAGTACAAGGCCAACTACATGTCACTGGCAGGCGTAAATGTATTTTTGCGGTGTGGTCCGGACGTGATAAAGAGATGAAAATTGAAATAATTGAAAGAGATGATCATTTTTGGAAACAATATATGGAGGAGAAATTGAAAGATTTTTATATATTACACATGGTGCCTGAGCTGTGCGATGCAAGACATATTCGAAATATGCCAATTAGAGATCTCTAATATTTTTTTTTGATGTCAAATGTCAATAAAGTCTCTAATGTTAGCATTATTACTGTTTGTCATTAGATCTCATGAAACAAGAAGTACAATATCTGTCAATTTGACTGGTTTCATGTCATTCGATTTTATCTGCGGGTACGGACGCCATATTGAAAATTGTTAGTATAAATGCGAGTGTTTTGACTATTGTAATTCAATCTCCTGCAGGCAGACTCGGCGATTATTAAATACTTTTGTGTTTAGATCGCAATTTGATTTAGAGCTTAACGATAGCAATCGTGGCCGGATCAAATGAATATTGTATTTAAGTATAGCCAACTTTTATCTAATTATATTAAATTTCTCGTGAAACCTCTCCACGTTTAACCATTTACTCGTGGAAGTTTCAAATGAGAGGATAAATACATTAAAAGTGTTTCATTAATACATACTTCTGGATTGTCCCTTACAGTTCAGAAGTGGGATGTGAATCATGTTGCCTTGATTTTGCTTTGCCTTCTGCACATTTGTTTTGTGTACTTTTTTTTAAACGTGGGTAATTTGAAATTAATTTTTCTTTTGATCGGTGGCTATGACAAAGTTAGTTTGAATGTTAGATGCCACCGAGTTTCTTGCTGGTTCTTCTCGCTAGGTTGTGGCATTCCGAACCAGTGGTAGACGCATATTTGTGAAAATACTCGTATTTTACGTGATGACACTATTGGGCATTTGTTTATTTTTTTCTGAATTGTCCCTTACACTAAGTATTGTTATTCTTTGTTTGTTTCTGTATTATTGTATTATTATTATACTATTATTTATCAGTTTCTCTGTTGTTTATTTGCAATTCCTAGCCTACACACCAAGTCATCTAATCAGTCATCTAATACTTCAGGATGTACCCAAAAAATATCTATTTCTTGCACATGTATGCACCCCCTATACGAGAGGTTGAAGGGAGAAAGTTTCCGATTTATTCGTTTTTCCGTTGTTTATAAGCAATTCCTAGCCTGCATACCAAATTTCAGTCTTCTAAGACTTCAGGAACTCAGTCATTATGAAAGAGATTTGTACGTACATTCCGAAATGAAAACATATTCAAAAATAATGTCGTACTGCGAGATGTACAATAACTGATAATAAAAAAAACCGGCTGAGTTTGTTGTGGGCTCTTCTCAGACCAGGGCGCGTTTGAAACCCTCGTAGCTTTAGTTTTAAGATACCGTAACTGATTATCACCATCATTTTTTACAAGTAAGCAATTTTTAATGTCAATAAGTGTACCCACATTGTACCTATATTGAATAAAATATGATTTGATTTGTGTGTTTACCCTATCGTAAGGCGCTTTGATACTTTTCTACAATCGTTTCATTTTATTTCCATACCTATGTACTAGATGTACGATAACTGTGTCTTATACCCTATCGTATGGCGCGTGACCCCTGCCGGGGGATGAACTCGTGCGAGTGAAATAGCTGCGATGCGCGGTGCGGGCGGCTACACCGCCGGACAGTGAGGAGAGGGAAAAATTTGGATACGAGCTGGAGTACTGTAGGCTCAGCACGAATTTTTAATTTTCTGGGATATAATCTAGCAGTCCATAATCCAGTCTAAGCAGGTAATTTTTTTCAAATTTCAAAACGCGCGCTCCCTGAAATACTGAATTCAGAGTTCTGAATATTGAATTTTCTGTGATTTTTATTATATCTTTATATTTTGTGTCGCAAAAAGAGAATTTTTATATCTGAATAAATTTTTGCAACGCACTTTTTTGCTTTAATAGACAATTTAAAAAGGTTGTCAAACATAAAGTTAACAGGAGACGTGTATGTAACGTAGCGTCTTTTTGCGGGTCCTCTATTAAATATCTAATCACTAAAAAATAATTTATTTGACTAGTTGTCAAATACCCATTATTAAATAAGCACTTATTATAAATGGTTACTTAGCACTTGAGTTTATAACAAAATAGTTGCCAGTTTTAAAGCGTGAAGGGACAAGGATAAGCCCAACTCGAAATTACTGAATAAATCGGCTGTGAAACATCGCTTAGCAAACTTTATATTTGCTTTTAAACCATTGATGTAGAATTTTTTTATGTTTTAAACGTTCCACCTTTACTCACATAATATTACACACTTCAAGCAATTTTAAAACTTAAACTTCATATCATAGATATTAAAATCGTTTGCGGGCTACAGAGTTATGGGTCTAAGTTAAGTTGGACGCTCCTGATATAAGCCAAATTTCTTCAATCAATCACCAACTTTAAAATTACGGTGATAGAGATCAAATTAGCTTGTGCCTTTTTATTTGTACGTTCCGCGATGGATCCTCGCTAGTTACCTACTCCAAAGTTTGTTTGTTTTGCTGTCCATCTATAACCTACTAGGTAAATTAGTTCTAGGTTACTTTGTATCCTATATAATATTATTATGAGAGATTTTGGAAGTACTATGTACCGACCTAGGCAGTTTTCCACTCGAAGAAAGCTCGTTTTAGAATAAGGTACGACAGTTGCAATTCAACGAGTTGGAACTTAAACGGTTTCTTAACTTAAACTTGTATGAAAATCGAGATTAATGTGAGCGAAAACGCGTGCAAAAGCTTATATATAGTTATTAAACATAGCAGAAGATGTCCCCAGCATAACGGTATAGAACAAAACTAATTGTTTGATTAATTTTGTAGCTACGCAGCATATTCAATCCGAAAAAAAAAACATACGTTGACTATAGAGAGTAACATGTATTGAAGTCCTTTTAAGTTTGAGTATACGAGTAAAATAGCGTGTTAACTAGACCCAGTACTTGAGTGTTCCATTTCAACAGACTTCGTAAAATTCTTAACATAATATTTTATTATAATTGCATTATACCATAGAGTAAGATCGCACTAACGCGAAAGTTGAATTAACGCTTCCTCTTATAAATAATTATATTATTATGCAGCTGAGATTTATCATGTAATATTATATTTTTAATATCCTTGGAGAGCGCAATGAATATTAATCACTGTTTAGTTTCAATATAATTTCTCTATGCGATAGCTTTGGGCCACCGGCCTAAGCACAAGCGGCAGCGTTTATACAAGCTGTGTTATTCTACTTGCTAAGTGTGTTTGTTTAGGTCAAATCTTACAACTGAATTTTAAAATAGTTATCCCCAACCGATTGAGCTGAAATTTTGCATACATGTAGTTTGGATAACAATATATGGTTAGCTAAGTGACGTCATTCTAAATCCAATATGGCGGACTCAAAAGATGGCGGACTGGTTATTTTTGTGCACCACCATGATATTATTAAGGGTATCAATAATGAAATGGGTTTTCTGAGAAGAATACGAAAAATAAAATGACCCTAAATTAAATATGGTGGACGATAGAAGCTTGTTTCTAAATAATAATAATATCTTGTTATAATTTTAAACAAAATGATACCTGTGAATATTATAAATTCAAAAATGTGTGTCTGTCTGCAACGCTTTCACGGCTCATCTGTTCAACCGATTTTGTCATTATAATATTAGCCTAACTTACAACTTCATGAGCATACGAAACAAGAAAGCAATCTCAGTTGAGTTGACAGCTTTAGTACTTGAGATCCAATTAGACGTTGCATTGCATTTCTATCAAAAGCAGCAACACATAATATTATAATCTACTAGAACTAGGTTATGCCCGCAACTTTGTTCAGGTTGTTTTAGGCTTTCCAATAATCCTGTGGCAATTTGTTCGCGTATAAAATGTCTTAATTCCTATGCCCGTGGCGGGATGCAATCTACCAAAATGACATCAAAATGGTTTCAGCAGTTAAGCCACAGAATACTAACTCCTATTGTTTAAGCCACGAAAAACTAGACACGCTGTTTTGCATTAATATTGGTAGATATATAGATTTTTTAAATCCTCTTATTATCTCGTACACTGATTTTAAAAACCCACGAGGAACTGCAGAGCTCCATTATGTCCTTTGTAACTTTGAAACAACAATTAGAACGTATAGCAAAAGTATATTTAACATAATATCTAAAACACAAAACTGCATCTTTGACGACTCAGTAGTTTTTGACCAGCGTGGTGGACTATGGCCAAACCCTTCTCATTCCGAGATAAGACTAGTGCTTAGTAATGAGCAGAGGTGTCAAATAGTGTTAAATTTTAATATTCTGATAAATAATTGTTAAAAATACGACGGGTTTACGATGAGATCTTAAGGAGTTTCCATGACCACCTCCTGGCTCCATCATGAGACCCTGGGCAGAATCTAGGTACAAGCTAAATATATCTAATGCAAAAAACCGCATCTCAATCAGCCCAGTACTTTTTGTGACAAATGGTAACATATTGAAAAATTAAAATCATAGACTACAGCTCAGCTTGGTTGTCTATGGTCCTAAAATATATCTAAGAACCTTCTCAAAAGCTATACACATCTAATGCAAAAAACCGCATCTCAATCGGCCCAGTACTTTTTGAGAAAAATGGTAACATAAAAGTGCAGAAACAAACAAACAAACAAACACAACCTCTTAGGGTAAACACATATACCGTCTCCGTTTGGTCATATTTCGTCGAGGGTAAAAAGAAAAGTTCTGACCAAATCACTGTCTTACTTACTAATGAACTCAAACTCAAATGAAAGCATACTGGCTGACCCTGATTCAGAGGCAGCCAGAATGCTTTTTGATAATTTAATAGAACAAATGTATAGATAATTAGGTATAAGTTTATCACAGGGATTTTCAGGGTTTTGAAATTCTCAGTGCCAGCCCGGAGTTGGAAGTTGGCAGTGTTTTCACCCCTGTGCCTCGGAGAGCACGTTAAGCCGTCGGTCCCGGTTATTATCACTAACATGATAATAGTCGTTAAAGCCTGCCAACCCGCTTTAGAGCAGCGTGGTGGGTCTAAGATCTAATTCCCTCTCTCCTATGAGAGTGGAGGCCTGTGCCCAGCAGTGGGACGTTAATAGGCTGTAGTGGTGGTGGTGGTTATCACAGAGAACGATGGGGTTGACTTTATTTTGTTTTGTGAATAAAAATCATTTATTTTTCTGATTTATTTGGGGGCTTTAACCAAATATATCAGAAAATAAATGATTTTTATTCAAATTATTTTTTACTAGTGCTTTTGCATCGTCGAGTGAATCTACCACTGGTTTGACATGCCAGTCCTACCGAGAATAACCAGCAAGAAACCCAATGGTTGCTCTTTTGAAAAAATTAAATTACAATTAATTAACGGCCAACCCGAACAAAATTATTTTCTTTCTTGATAATACTTTTTTGAAATTCGCACGGGAGCAGAGCAACGGACGATTGGTAGTTAAGATCTTAGCTCTAATAATCCAAATAATATAGAAAGCTATTACGTTATTAATTGGTCAATTCAGTCATAGATAAAATCAATAGCTCGGTATGGAGGTAAAATCTCGCTCGGGATGCTGTAATACGAGCTGTAGCCTAAAAAGGTATAGGTGGAGCGCGCTTGCATAGAAGATGCCTATTCTCGCTTGATTTGAAGGTGCCTATATTATAATTAAAGATACCATAATTCCCCATGCCCGCCATGTGTAGAATGTCAGAGTCTACAAACCGTTTTTATCATTATGAAAGACTTTCATGCATGTAGGTTTCTCCACGACGCTTTCCTTCACCGTTACAGCTTCTTCGTTCTTAAAACCCAAGTAAAGTAAGAGGTGCATGCCCGGAGACCCCGGGCACCCGAATATGAAGCTGGCTGTCTCTTAACCACTAAGTTAATCTTAGTAGATCTGTAGTAATCTAAGTAACATATTATTATGTTACCGTATGAAGTCATTATAGTCAGCCGCTTGCGTATCTCGATTATTAATTGCTCAATAATTTTCCGATAAAATCAATAGCTCGCTGTGTAGGTTAAATCTGTTTTGCTGTAATAGAAGCTTTAAGTATCTTTAACATCTATCTTAAAGTGGTAATAGCCCTAAGTTTCTAAGACGTCGGCCTCATATCCAAGTGGTCGACGGATTTGAACCCCAAGCACGCTCTTGTAACTTTTCGGAGTACAACGCTTACGTACGTACGTACTTATGTACGTTTTAAACAATTAAATGTCACTTGCTTTGTGAAATGAAATTATTTATTCCACGTAGGACAACTTGTGCTACCACCGGTTTAGACAAATGTTTCTACTGAGAAGAAACGGCAAGAAACTCAGCAGTTTCTCTTTGTAAATAATATAAAATGCATACGTCACGTAACAAGTATTACACTGACTTGTGGGTTGCTGGATGCTCATTTCTAAATTGCTGCACTCATTCCCGACTACTGATATTTCCAAGCGATTGAGCTAATTTGGGAACATTTACTAGTGTAATAAAACCAAAGAGTGTATTTCGCGAGTTTTTATTCTGCTTAAAAAGGTACTATGGGATTTAAAAACAGTCATGGCGTATGAAATCGAGATCAAATCTATTCCGAAATTAGTTGACGTTTTGGTTCAATTCCGCGAAGGCATGTCGATTTTCGAATCGAATTTACCTGTCGATAATCGACGTATTGGGACGTAGCATAGGGAGTTATCCAGTCGGAAAATGGTCTGAAATGCTGAATTTGAAAGCGTTTTGGCAGCATCACATGAATTTGTGAAACAATAAATAGACTCTTCGCAAAGTCTGTCCATAACAGTGAAACGTTTTTAAGTAACACGCTAAGTACATGGGTTGCACGTATCAAAAGATATTTTGTTCTGTCGTGCTCGTCGCGCTCAAAATAAAAGTAATTGATGCAAATTTTTTTGCTCCAACAAATTACTGGGCTACCTTTTAGGACCAGCACAGACCTGCGCGACACAACGAAAGGTGTTCCCGATACGACATAAGAGTTACCCGTTGTCCTACGCGACTACACGACGATAAGACGACGAGGAATAACCTTCTCGGTAAGAATGGCATTCCGAACAAGTGGTACATTCACTCGACGATTCAAAAGCACTGAAAAAGTTTATTTGAAAAAAAAAACATTTGAATTTTAAGACGTGACAGTATCAAACAGTAGATGACCCATCACCTGGCCAACGTTGTCGCGTAGACAAGTTTGCCATTCTATGTGGTCTTATTCTGTCCGTCGCTTCTGTCGCTAGGATAACAGGGCGTTGGCTTTCTGGTATGCCCTGTCAGTAGTGTGTTTCACCTTAGGCCTATTGCGCATTACAAGAAAATGTATCGTGTCTTGTCTAGAAACGTCTTATAAGAAATTCAGTCACAATGGTTGTTTTAAGATACCATACATATTACAAGATATCATACCTACTTAATATTATAAATGCGAAAGTGTGTTTGTTTGTTGGTTTGTTGGTTTGTCCTTCAATCACGCCGCAACGGAGCAACGAATTGACGTGATTTCTGGCATGGGTATAGTTGAGGACCTGGAGAGTGACATAGGATACTTTTTATCCCGGAAAATTAATGTGATCCCGCGGGAATAACAAAAAACTTAAACCACGCGGACGAAGTCGCGGGCATCAGCTATTTACATATATTTTTTCTTATGAGACACGCGCATAGAAAATTTGACTTGTTGGTTATATTACACAAGACATTTTAATACATTCTCTTATAATGCGCATGAGGCCTCAGTCACAAACACGGTGCTAAATTATGTTCGCTACATACCGGAACATCAATGCTATTATAACTTGTTTGAATAACGTAACAATTGTTATTATAATAACGTTATTATTTGAATACGAATACGCAATTGTTCCATGTCATCAAACGAACCATTACAATCGAAGCTTCAATAACCCAAATACCGTTTTAAGTTCCCAATTCACATAACCATGTACGCGATAATGAACGTCAATAAAACGATTTCGGATACAATCCGCTACTACGCCCAAATTTCTCATCAAAGCCCGATTCAAGTAACTGGATTTCGCCTAATGAATTGCTTCGAACGTAGTGTATGAATACTGATTTGTTTTATGATTCGACGGGTAGATGTGTTATGAATAAAATAGTGCTATATTTGTAATATTGTATCACAAAGTCAATTTTATTTTATTGATAACTAAATAGAGGATCTAATAAAAGACGTAATATTATATCATCATACATCGTAGTATAGTAGTAGTTTTGTGTTTGATATGTATTTTAAACTATCGATTAAAATAAAAAAGTGCGTCGAATTTTGCTGACGTCACTACTAAGTATTTCATACAAAATTTGACGACCTCCGTGGCGCAGTGTGTAGCGCTGTTGCCTTAACGTGCGGAGGTCCCGGGTTCGATCCCCGGCAGGGTCAATTTGGAAATTTATAATTTCTGAATTTTCCCTGGTCTGGCCTGGTGGGAGGCTTCGGCCGTGGCTAGTTCACCCTACCGGCAAAGACGTGCCGCCAAGCGATTTAGCGTTCCGGTACGATGCCGTGTAGAAACCGAAGGGGTATGGCTTTAATATAACTGCCATGCCCCTAACAGGTTAGCCCGCTACCATCTTAGACTGCATCATCACTTACCATCAGGTGAGATCGCAGTCAAGGGCTAGCTTGTAGTGGATTAAAAAAAAAATCCTTACAAAGCGCGCGTTTGGTTATTCGCCTTGATAACTTCATCCATACAACATCCATCCTTCATGAAAGAAAGGAAGAAAGAAAGAAACGTGGACACTGACATCGAGGCTAGTCCACAGACTTCAAGTCGCTCAACGCGCTATGGAAAGAGCTATGCTAGGAATTTCTTTGAGGAACAAAATCCTAAACGAAGTAATTCGCCAAAGAACCAAAGTAATCGAGATATCTCTCAAGGGTAGCATGTTGAAGTGACAGCGGGCTGGTCACTTTTGCCGTAGGACCGACGGCCGCTGAAGTCGCAAGGTAATAGAGTGGAGACCGCGTCTTGGCAATCGGAGTGTAGGGCGCCCCCCGGCTAGGTGGAGCGACGACATCTGGATAGTCAGTGATAAATATAGGCAACGTTGGCACAATCTTAAAGAGGTGTAATATCACATAACTGTGACCAAAATATAGATGCTATTGGATCTACATTCGCCCTGGTTAGGACCTTGTAGAATCTACCATGTTACTCCATGCTCTCATATACCGCCATGCGATCCGAAGCACTAATTATTACTTTTCACATTAGGTAAGTAGGTATAATAAAATAAAAAAATCGGTCAAGTGCGATGCAGACTCGCGAACAAAGGGTTTAACACACAACAATATAAATTATTTTAGTAAATAACAAGAAAGATGTCATAACAACACGTAATCAGGGTCTGTGAAAGAACTGGTTTGCATAATATGGCGCTAAACTAGTAGCGCCTGACAAACAATTCGACGCCCTATGAGTACAGAACCCTAATAAACGATTATCGGATTTTTTCTTATACTTGTGCTGTGAGACCTTGCTTCTGGCCTGATTTCATGATTTTAGGTCATAGTTTTCGATTTATTCGCCAGTGTCAAGATATGCAAAATATACGGCGTAAACGGCGGTATCTCTTAATTGCTTTGACTTAGAATCTTGATTTTATCAGCTCCAAGGGACCGTAGACATTTCCGTGGAGCTTGGAGTGGATCTTTTTAAAATTAATTTCAACTTGATACTTCCACGCGTTCCCGAGAAATAGGGTGTTGACAGACAAAAAGACAAACGGACAACGAAGTGATTATATGCGAGTTCCTTTTTTCCTCTTGAGGCACGGAACCCTAACAAGATACGTTTAATCCGAGGTAGCACTTTTACCAGGAAAGCGGGGCTGGATCGCTTTCCTGGTGATTTATGTCGACTTTTATCTCAATGAAACACGAGCGCTTTAAGTCGCTTAATTACTGACGAAAACTTAAAAATTACCAAGAGAATTTCGTGGTATAATGACTAAATTTTATGCTATAACTATGGTAGACTTTGCCTGAATTTGGTTTCTCGAAATATTTTTAGAACCTAAAAGGAAAATACTCATGCTGTCTTATTTTGGGAATCAGCGGTTTAGGACGAAAAAGCTGCAGATTTTAAAAAGTTTTTGTAAGTTCAAGGTATAAGTTTTGTAACCATTGTTGTAGAATTTTTGTACCTATACTTCTATTTCAATGTTTGTAACAATAATCCAGGTTCAATAAATCAATCAATCAATCATTTATTCAAATTAGGTACTCTGTAGGTACACATATTGACGTCCATTACTTACATAAAAAACATGACGGTGATAATTAGTTACGGTATCTTAAAACTAAAGCTACGAGGATTCCAACCTCGCCCTGGTCTGAGAGGATCCCACAACAAACTCAGCCGGGTTTTTTCTTTTTTTCATTATCACCATCTCATAAATTATCATAACTAAGGAACTCTCAACCAACTCCTCAACTTCATTGCAACCAAACTACAAGGATACGTACTGCCCACCCAGGTATCACCTCAGAGGAAATTCTTAGATTAGTACCGTTGCAGTTCATCGTTAATTAATTATTATTTGTCTTGTTACAATAATTTAAGATTAAGTGCGTTAGTAGTAAAATTATTGTTATGATATTTTTATTGAAAACAATACAATAGAACTTAACGCTAGCTAGCTTAACCTAATTACTATATAAATCATGCCCGCGTAGAATGGTGGCAAGAATGCTGGCTGCATTTCCGCGCTGGAAAGCCACGCTGATATTTTAGGCAAAAAATGCCCTTTCCAGACAGCAAGCCAGCCCTTCTGTCACCAGATGAGGTAATTAACGGCGGTGAAATATCTCGCAAAAAATGTTTAGCACTAAGACTCTATGGCCCCAGGGTCTCCACGGCAAACGGAACAAATATGTAACTCTCTATGAGAGAGGCATACTTCCGCCGCTTGCCGGTTTCAGCCTTTTCTGCTGCGGCTTCCGGCCTTGATGCTGTCTCCCTGATATGACACGGGGCCAATGTCTACATTAGCCCCGTTCCCGTTATGATGGGTACAATTAGGGTTTAGGGTTAAACTGTCCTTTTGTATAATATAGAGAGGTCGTCAAACTGAAAATAAACAAACTACTTAATTACTCTTTATCAAACTTTGTTAATTAAAAGCAAAGATGGTTAGCAGAGTCGGTTCTTAGATAAGCTTTCAAATCACTTCTTATCGGAGTTGAAGTTTTGCTTTGATCAAAAAGATTGTTAACGAATACTTTTGAGATTTTATGGGGTTGATCAAGTTAGTACTAAAAGAATTCGTTTATGATATAAAATACTACTTACTACTTATGTAATAAATACGAAAGTGTGTCAGGCTGTGTGCCAGTCTGTCTGTTTGTCTGCTACGCTTTAACGGCTCATCTTTTCCACCAATTTTGATGAAATTTGGTACAGACGTAATGTTCCGTCCTGAGGATATAGGCTACTTTTTATCTCGTACTAGCTGATGCCCGCGACTTCGTCCGCGCCTCGTAACTAAAAATTTTTTCCATATTTACTCACCGTTTAAACCTTCCCTGGACTACGACAAACATTTTAAAACCAAAATCAGCTAAATCCGCCCTGCTGTTCTCGAGTTTTAGCGAGACAAACGAACAGCAATTGATTTTTTATATATATAGAAGATAGAAGATAATTAAGAAGTTCTCGCTAAGTAAACTTGCTCCATACTAATATTATAATTGTTAAAAGGTCGGTCCGTCTGTCTGACTGTTACTTTTTCACGGCTTTGAAGAAATGGGTACAATAAGTTGCATACCAGGGGGACATAATAAGTAATTACAATAATATCTTTGAACCTTTATAAATAAAAAAAACTCGATCCCTAAGACAGATTCTACTGTATACTCGTATGAACACATCAAACGTAGGATTTTACAAATAGCGCCGATTTTTCATGCCATCGACACTGATATCGACCTTTTCGGGAACTTTTTCACCTGGGCTGTTATAGATAAATTGACTCAGTTTAGCCCAATAGCCATAATACGTCAACGCTTTGTGATTTTTTTGGTAAAGGGTGGAATTCACAGAATTAAGGTTTTGTTTACTACTAGAATGCCAGTCCTATTCGATTCTGGTCAATATTGGCCTACTACATTCTTGGCCTAGTGGTTAGCATATTCGATTGCGGCCAACCAGGTGTGTGTTCAAGTCCCGGGTCGGGTCATAACAAATATTAGGTTTTTCTGGCAAGAATTTCTCAGTACCAGCCGAGTAGTTGGCGGTGTTACAACTCCGTGCCACGTAGGGCACGTTAAGCCGTCGGTCCTGCGCCTTATCTTTCACCGGTTGTGTCGGATTTTCCGTCCCAACGGGCGATGAGAGTAAAGGTACAGGGTGTGCACCTGTGTTTGCGCACACAGTCGTGCACTATAATGTCTCCCGCGCAGATAGCTAATCTCACTGGAAAAGAAATAGAATATGTCGACGAATACATCTACCTTGGTGAAATAGTCTCAATGAGAGATTCGATGACAAAGAAGATAGAACGTCGAACTACAAAGTCATGGAACAGATATTGGATGCTAAAAGAAGTAATGAAGTCAAAAGAAATGCCAATAAAATGCAAACAAAAGGTATTCGATAGCTGCATACTCCCTATCTTAACATACGGTGCTCAAACCTGGGCCCTAACACAAAAATTAGAGAATAAACTCGCAATTTGCCAGCGTGCAATGGAACGCAGCATGTTACATGTTAGACGAAAAGATAGAATAGCAAATAATTCATTGAGAAAAGAAACTAACATAGTAGATGTGAAAGGAAAAATAAGGAAACTTAAATGGAAGTGGGCTGGACATGTTGGCAGACAAAACCAAGATAGATGGGCTAAAAGAGTCACAGAGTGGTACCCAAGAGATGGTAAAAGATCAAGAGGGAGGCAAAGAATTAGGTGGAGTGACGATTTTGTTAAAAGAATGGGAGCAACATGGCAACGGCTGACACAAGACACAGAAGTATGGAAACGACTGGAGGAGGCCTTCGTCCAAAGGGCGTACTGAAAATAAGGGAAAAATTGTGAATAGAAAGTAAAATGAATAAATAGAGTGATAAGTAAAATAAGTAGGATTTAAGTTATTTAAAAATTAAATTAAGTTATTGTAAGTATGTAAAATAGTGTATATTATGTATTGTATTCTTTTCAGTAATAAAGGCTTTATTATTATTATATTATATTATTAGGTAAACTCACTCACAAAATTTCTCACTCGAGTAAGTGATACAGCAATCGGTGTAGATTAAAATAATCAAACTTTTAAATCGTCATTTCTCAGTCATTTATTGATGGATTTGAAAAAAAAAACTACTGATTTATTAAATTTAATCTATATTTTACTTCTGTTGTGTTAAATATGATATTTACAACTTCATGAAACTTCTCCATTCTCTGGAAACAGACAGGCTGTGAAAAGGTAGACGGCAGACATATACTGTTTAATAGAGATGCGCCGAATGTAGGTTCAACCGAATACGAATGTTCGGCCGAATATTCGGTCCAAAATGTACCGAACCGAATATTGGGCCGAATCATTCGGTTCAATTCTGCGCGGTAAACACGTTTGTACACGTGGCAAATTTTGAATGAAGTATTAAAACTGCTGCAACCTTTCGAAGAAATAACAAAGCTCACAAGTTGTACTTTTTCATCTGAAGTAATTCCTCATATTACGACACTTCTAAACTATTTAAAAAAGGTAAACACTATACAAGCATGCCCAAATGTCAATGAACTGCGAGAGATACTAGAAACAGAGTTAAAACACATATTTGCAAACATTCAAGAAGACAAATATTACACACTGGCCACATTATTAGATCCCAGATTCCGACTGAATTTCTTTTCTGCCGAAAATATTGAATCAATTAAGTTAGCATTTTTTAGAGAACATAATATCAGAAGGAGTGATTTAGAGAGCAGCAGCGATGAAGTAGAAAGACTACCATTACGAAATGTGACAAGTATGGGCACTTGCGAATCTCACGATCCTCATTCAGCATTTTGGAGTTGTTATGAAGAGTTAGCGTCTACTAAGCAGTCAACGATATCTGAAGAAAGTCAAAGTCCTAAAAGCCAATTAGCTTTAGAATTACAAAAATATTTGAATGAGACTTTATTACAACGCAGTATGAGTCCTTTTACAAGGTGGGCAAAAAATCAAGGAAAGTCAAGGAAACTCATGGCTATTTCAGCCAGAATTTTTTTAACTTCTCCAGCAACCACTGTATATAGTGAACGGTTATTCTCGGAAGCAGGCAATGTATATGAAGAGAAAAGAAATAGATTGTTGCCTCACAGGGCTGACAGCCTAGTATTCTGCATCATAATTTAGCACTCTTAAATTTTAATTATTAAATATTATGTTGTTTTAATTTGTCGATAAATCATCATAATTTAAGTATGTTAATGTTACGATATGATTATTAAAGGACATAATAGTAATCTTGAGAATCAGATTTTATTTTGCTAACATTGTCATTCGTCAATAAACCACACTTCTTTAGTAATTAGTTAACCTTACTGTTTAATAAAATGTTATTTTTTAAATATTTAAATATTCGGTAATTATTCGGCAAATCAACCGAATATTCGGCCGAATACGAACATGAAAAAATATGCCGAATGTACCGAATACGAATATTCGGCCGAACATTCGGCGCATCTCTACTGTTTAATGATTGTTATGTATGTATGTTTTATTCACAAGTTGCGTCTAGAATATTTACGTAACCAAAAGAAACATATCTAATCATAGTTATATTATAAATGCGAAAGTGTATTTGTTTGTTGGTGTATTGGTTTGTTGGTTTTTCCTTCAATCACGCTGCAACACAGGAACGTGGCGTGATTTTTGCATGGGTATAGTTGAGGACCTGGAGAGTTACATAAGCTACTTTTTACCCCAGAAAATTAGGGATTTCCTGTGGAATTAAAAAACTTATTCAAAGCGGACGAAGTCGCGGGCATCAGCTAGTATATTATAAGCACAAAAGCATTACAGAACTGGCTTCTAAAAATAAGTGAAAATATAAATTCAGAATTTGTTTTTAAAAGGCAGGTGTTACATTTCACGAGATTACTTAGTTTAGCCGGATAAGTGGAAGAGTATTAAAACTTTCTATCTCCCCTACGTTGGCGAAATTCTATTTGGGATGGTTTCCTATTTTATTGGGGTTCCGTGGTCAACATGGAACCATTATAGTTTCACCATAATATACGTCCATCTGTTTGTTAGTCTGTCCGCGGCTTATATTAGCCTCTTAGAACTAGAAGTTCTAAGAGCCGCGGAGACCTCCCGGGCGCAGTGTGGAGCGCTGTTGTCTTAACGTGCGGACTTCCCGGGTTCGATCCCCGGCAGTGTCAGTGTGGGAATTTATAATTTCTAAATTTTCCCTGGTCTGGCCTGGTGGGAGGCTTCGGCCGTGGCTAGTTACCACCCTACCGACAGAGACGTGCCGCCAAGTAATTTAGCGTTCTGGTATGATTCCGTGTAGAAACCGATTAGCCATTCCCCTAAAATCATCTTAGACTGCATCATCACTTACCATCAGGCTAGATTGCAGTCAAGGACTAACTTGTAGTTGATAAAAAAAAATTGCTTACAATCAAATGTGATCGCAGTAAAGCCCGTATTAAAAAAAACTACGCGCCGAATTGAGAACCTCCTCCTTTTTTGGAAGTCGGTTAAAAACTAGATGATGCCTGAGTATAATATTAGTGTGGATTTCTAAAAAATCAACCGTCGCCGGTTCTTTTCATGACAGCAATTTGCAAAAGTGCCCCCTCCAGAGTCTGCCTGTGCGTTAAAATAAAAGTTATAAATTTTCCCACTTTCCAAAATGCTCACATTCTGAACAGACTTTCCAAAATATGCACCCTCGTAACTTTTGTAAGTGTCCTCATGGAGCGAGCGATACTGAGCTGACTGCACTAACTACTTCAAACAGAAAGTTATTGTTGCAAAAAAATACATAGCGATAGGAATGGGTTCAATACGGACGAGGCAAGGAACTATTTTCTTTTCTTTTATATTATTCCACACAAGCTACGAGTACCTACATAAAGATCTTGACTGCGATCTGCAATAGATGATGATGTCTAAAATGCAAGTGGGCTGACGTGGGGGGTTAACAATAATTACTATAAAGCAGTATTATTTAATTGCCTTGTTGGTCTAGTGGTTAGCAAGTTTGACTGCGGCTGACGAGGTTCCGAGTTCGAGTCCATAATAAGTGTTGGATTTTTCTGACTAGAAATTCTCAGTACTAGCCCGGAGTTAGGAATTTGGCGGTGTGTCACCCCCGTGCCTCGGAGTGCATGTTAGGCCGTCGGTCCCGGTTATTATCACTAACATGATAATAGTCGTTAAAGCCCGCCAACCCGCATTGGAGCAGCGTGGATGGATTTATTAGTATTATTTAGTAATCTATTATTTCATAATGACAGTTTAATGTCACGTATCTTAACGTCCTTAAAATAAGAATTATACTTTAACCACGTCATGAACAAAATCAAAATCAAATGTTTTTTTATTCAAATTAACTTTTACAAGTACTTTTGAATCGTCAAGTGAATCTACCACCAAAACGAACATCAACAAAAACGTGAACGTCAACAATATTAAAACAATACTGCTTTAAGCGATTTTAGTATGCCCCCTATTAGGGGTATAGCAGTATATTAAACCCATGCACTTCTCGTGCCTCTAACCCTAAAGTATGTGCCTGTCTATATATGCCTGTCACGTATAAAGTTTTTTTTATCCACTACAAGTTAGCCCTTGACTGTGATCTCACGTGATAGTACAGGGCTAACCTGTTAAGGGATGGCAGTTATATTAAACCCATACCTCTATTTGGACTCTCCACAGCATCGTACCGGAAAGCTAAACATCGCTTAGTGGCGCGTCTTTGCCGGTAGGGTGGTAAGTAGCCACGGCCGAAGTCTTCCACCAGGCCAGACCAGGGAAAATTCAGAAATTATAAATTCCCAAATTGACCCTGCCGGGTATCGAACCCCTGACTTTAACAGTTAAGACAAAAGCGCTCAACACTGCGCCAGGGAGGTCGTTAAAAGTGTCTGCGATCTAGACCATTCTTTTCCATGTCCCTTGCGTAAACTTATTTTTCGTTTTAAAACTGTAAGGATTGCGCACTATGATACAATCCCACATGACTAACAAACAGCATACCACGTTCACTGTATGAAAAATTGACAGTCAAACTGTTGCAGGAAACCTAGTTGTAGCATGATAATTATACCTATTACTTATTATTATTATTACTTATCTAGTGCTAGTATGCTATAGAATATTTAAGTATTTGTGTACGTAGGTTTATATAGGTATATATTTATTTTTATATGTATTTATAAAATTATTTATGTATTATTAGTATGTAAAGTTTATGTAGTATATTATTAACGCTGTCTATATTGTTGCACTATCCCGCTCCTACCTTAAAGGTCCTTAACTAATGGGTTGTCTGGAGGAGATCACTTTTAGTGATAAGACCGCCCTTGCGCACTTTGTTTTGTTTTGTTTTCTTTTCTATGTATTTTTATGTCTTGTGTAGCAATAAAGAATTTATCTATCTATCTATCTATCTATACCTAATTATATTATTTAAAAATTATTAAAGGATATCTGCGACAAATAAGTGAAAGATTTTATATATGTTTCATGTTTGTAATATTTTATTATTAACTAGATGATGCCGCAAATTCTGTCCGCAAAATATATGAAGTCCGCGTGGATTACGGAATGTAACCTACATCTATCTATACCAAATTTTATCAAAACCGGTTGAACAGATGGGCCGTGAAAGCGTAGCAGACTGACAAACACACAGACATACACACTTTCGCATTTATAATATAATTATGAATTTATTTATCAGTTTTTTTTAATTAGATACAAAATAGGAAGCAACGTCAATAGGGTTGGTTGGACATTTACGGAAATGTTATCGTTCCTGTACGAAAGGCATAAGATTTAGGTATTTAGATATATCTACAGGCTGAGTAAAACGCGCAATTAAGTTGAGCGGCGAGTCAGAAAATTAATTCTGAAGGCTATCACGGCAAGGGACGATTCGCATCCGCTGGGGGAAGTCATAAAACGGCCCACTCTAGATTTGAAGCCTGCTATCATACATCAAGGTCACTGGAATCTAAGTGGGAAAAAAGAACAAAACCTAAGCCCCGAAACAAAAAAGGCACGGAAAAATATATCTGGCTTACAAATATTACACAAAGCTCACTTTGATTCCCTTCCAATGTAGACTTTTGTTTGGTTTTATATGGAACCGCACACACTAACCTGATAGAATGAAACGTCGTTCCCCTATAACGTGGATGTTTTGTCCTGTCCCAAGTGTAGGTATTATCGCCGTATGAAAATCGTCGCTCGAGTTAGAGATCTTCTTCTTCCGGCCCTAGTCCCGCGTTATGTGGGTTCGACACAACACGTCTTTTTCTTCTACTCTATAATGCCATTCATCAACTCAATCTCTTACACGCATATCCTCTTTCACACAATCTATCCATCTTTTCTTCGGTCTTCCGGCTCTTTTATCCGTCTGGTCGTGACTGAAGGACAAACCAACAAACAAATACACTTTCGCGTTTATTATTGAGGTTCAATAACAAGATAGATAAAGTCTTTATTGCCACCATCGAAATAGAGAGGTACTAAAATTCTACATTAATGATTGCCACGCTTAACATAGAACTAAATTATAAACAAAAAACAGAAAACAACACGTGCGCAAGGGCGGTCTTATCACTAAAAGTGATCTCCTCCAGACAACCCGTTTCTTAAGGAACTTATAAAAGGAGCGGGAAAGTGTAACAATATTAATGAACATGCAATAATAATATCTTACAACACCACAAGAATACATTTCTTAAAATTACGCAAAAAAATTAAGTAAATATTATAATTAGGATATACTCGTGTAAGTAAGTACTACACAGACTAAGTGGCACTCGCATCGATATATGTGTGGGTACTAGATGGGCCCTTTTATAGAAAAAGGTTGGGCGTCCGACTTGTATGGCGTGCCCCTCACCTGTATAACCCTGTCCTTGTCCCCGCCATAGCGCTGTCCCGCTTTTCAGACTAGATGGCGTTAGAAGAAGTTCACATTCTTCGTTTGACAGGGCACGTCTATGTAACTTGAGGTCGTTGAGCACTCGCCCTAAAATGGGCGACATCCCCGCCCAAGGCGGTAGCAGCCGCTCACAATATAATTTATGCGATATTTTAATTTTAATTAACAAGACTCCTAATGGGGACCGACTGTTAAACGACTGTCATTTCTTACCGCTAATTTCTGAGATTAATTTACATGTACCGAATGGTAGTAAAACCTTTGACCACACTAGCTCAAAAAGGGCGCCTTTGATGCTAAAAACCAGTGAAGAAAAGTTATTTTGACTAAACTTATTAAAAGTACTTTTGTTTGGTATTTCTATTTCATTATGTTGTTGTAGTGTGGTAGTGTGGTAATAAAGAATAGTGTGGTAAATAAATGTGGTGTGTGTGATAATAATGGTGATTCTACGTGTTTAGAGGAAAGTCTGACTCACTGACTGACTCACCTAGCCCAAAACTCTTGGACCTAGAAAGCTTAAATTTTGCACAGAGGTTACCTTTCATGTGTACTTATATAAAGATTAAAAGGATTTTTGAAATTGCTACATTTTACTAAGCAAAGTTGCCGATGAACTCTAGTGTATAAGTGTAGGAACAGTTTCTAGAGAATAAAAAGTATATCTATCCTCGGGATGCAATACTTATCTCTGAACTGAATTTCGTCAAAATCGGTTCAACAAATAGCCGTTGATTAAGTAGCATATACATAGACAGAGAGACAAACGGACAGATATGCTTTACCCCTTTCACTAATCAAATAATGGCAGGGGATTTCTTGGAATAGTTAATAATGCGGTGGATTTCCAGGTCTTCCGCATATCAAATAATATCAAAATGGATTTTGATATTTCTATTTACTTTGGAATTTGTATTTTTATCCCCCACTAAACATTTGCAGCAAAATTACACGTAAACGCTGAAACTGACAGTTCATTATATCCATTCAGGTGAAAAGGAATACGGTGTATCGATACATTCTCAATATAGCTGTATGAATCAAGGCATTGAATTTATATGGTAGTATTTACGGACTATATTAAGGAAATAAACCCATACCAATTTTTTTTCCCAGCCCGCCAGAAAATCGTATTTCTATTGTGGGCTGACCCAAGCGTGGGCTGACCCGACCGTGGGCTGACCGGAGCGTGGGCTAGTGGGCTAACGTTGACTCACAATAACCATTTTTATGATTTTCAAATTTGGTCTAAACCAATGCTTTACTTGCGAAGGTGTTTTTATCGACATAGTATTAATCCTTATCAAAATAAATATATTAATCATCTCAAGTATTTAACTAAGATAAAAATTGTCCTTTACACCATTTAATTTAATTTACTCTTACAATGTAATATTAAAATGTAACCTGCCCACTGCCCACTGGCTATATTGGGTAGGTATATATTAGGACTATTAGTGCTACCCGTGCGAAGCCGGGGCGGATCGCTAGTAACAAATAATTATATTAATTAATTACTACGGTGTCGTTGTATACAGCTAAACGATCTTCATTGTAATAAAACTTCTTTGTGAGATTAGCTCATATAACCTTTGATATATAGCTAAGATTAAATTGAATAACTTTGCTTGTACAAATCATAAAGTTTCTTTGTAACTGGAGAGTTAATAATTCGGTATCTATACTTACTTAATACTTCATACTTAATATTATAAATGGGAAAGTGTGTTTGTTTGTTGGTTGGTTCGTTTGTTGGCTTGTTGGTTTGTCCGTCAATCACGCTGCAACGGAGCAACGGATTGACGTGATTTTTGGCATGGGTATAGTTGAGGACCTGGAGAGTGACATAGGCTACTTTTTATCCCGGAAAATTGAGGACTTCCCGCGGGAATTAAAAAACTTATACGATGAGGACGAAGTCGCGGGCATCAGCTAGTAATATTATACATGCGAAAGTTTGGATGGATGGATGTATGGATGGATGTTAGTTACTCAATCACGCCCTAACGGCTGAACGGATCTGGATGAAATTTGGCACAGAGATAGATTATAGTCTGGAATAACATATATATACATATAACAATAACATAGGCCCACATACGTTTCATCCCGGAAAATTAAAGTGTTCCCGCGGGAACCAAACCTCAATCCACACCGACGAAGTCGCGGGCATTAGCTTGTTACATAATATTTTAATCTTGTAGACGCTCTCGTTTCAGGATTATAATCCTTATTTTAAGGACGATAAGGTTTTTATTTTTATTTTTTATTATCATGTTGTGAAAATCAACAGCGATTCAATCAACAGATCAGACTAGACACCTCCGTATCGCAGTGTTGAGCGCTGTTGTCTTTACGTGCGGAGGTCTCGGGTTCGATCGACGGCAGGGTCAATTTTTGAATTTATAATTTCTGAATTTTTCCTGGTCTGGCATGGTGGGAGGCTTCTGCTAGTTAGTAGTAATTAGTAGTTTAGTAGTAAAAATAAAAATATTTAAAATACTTAAAATATAAACATTAAAACTAAGGCATTAAAGTTTAATTACGAATGTACTATAATTATATTTAAGACCTTTTGTCTTCGTAACAACGCGAGGTGTCGGTCACGGTGTCGGTCATGCGTTTCCACATCTTCACCCCCTACCAAAAAGTGCTCAGCGCGCCTGAAGAAGACTTCGAAAAATTCATTTTTGGACTAAACATCAAACTTTTTTTTTCACAAGAAAATCACTTAATGAACCCATGTAATTTTTTATTCAAAGATAAAGTTTAGTGGACAGCATAGTTTTAAAAACGCTTTATTAACCTCTATTTAGGTGATACGTGCCTGTTACGTACAGTTTATTTCATTTAATATAAAAGATAATGGCTGTCATAAACCTGATATTGCGTGTCGAGGATCAGTGAGCTTACTAAGCAGTATTACATTTAAAATTGACGTTTTATATCTATCTTATTATTAGGTTGATGATTTTGACAGATGAGACGTGTACAGCACAATGGGGAAGGACAAGAGTGAGACAGACTGTAGAAGATTTTGCAGTAGTATGCAAACATCTGCCAAAAAATATTATCATCCGAAATAAAATTAGACATACCATTATTTCTGCTTTTTAGTGTCTTTTTTTTATCCACTACAAGTTAGCTCTTGACTGCGATCTCACCTGATGGTAAGTGATGATCCAGTCTAAGATGGTAGCGGGCTAATCTGTTAGGGGCATGGCAGTTATATTAAACCCATACCCCTTATCAGTTTCTACACGGCATCTTACCGAAACGCTAAATCGCTTGGCGGCACGTCTTTGTCGGTAACCTGGGACCTCCCACAGACAACAACGCAGACACTGCGCCAGGGATGTCGTCCTTATTTACACTGATCAAAACGACTAATATATAAACTATAGATTGCTGTAACTCTAAGAAAAGATTCTAAGACATTTCTAGAGAACCAATCGTGGATAAGCTTCTCAATTTCTACTCAGTATTCACGAGTTAATTTTTTTTTATCCACTACAAGCTAGTCCTTGACTGCGATCTCACCTGATGATAAGAGATGATGCAGTCTAAGATGGTAGCGGGCTAACCTGTTAGGGGCATGGCAGTTATATTACACGGCATCGTACCGGAACGCTAAATCGCTTGGCGGCACGTCTTTGTCGGTAGGGTGGTGACTAGCCACGGCCGAAGTCTCCCACCAGGCCAGACCAGGGAAATTTCAGAAATTATAAGTTCCCAAATTGACCCTGCCGTGGATCGAACCCATTGCTACACACTGCGCCACGGAAGTCGTCAAAAGTTAATATTTGAATGTTACTTCACCGTCTAAGCCTCCCTCAATTCAAAGTATTTAATCACTAATCATTAATTACTTACGGCCGTTATTTCTCCTTGGCATGTGGCTTAGGATTTATGGTCTCATTATAATTTGCTGAAGAACTTACCTCGCTGAGGGCATTTACGAGGGATTGAGAGTGCTTAGGGTGGGAGACCAAATTGACACTTAAAACCAAGCCCGTTATATTGTTTGACCCTTACAAAAGCTACACAACTCTTAAACACGGCTTAGTATAATTATCTATTCTAATTTTATAAAAACGAAAGTTTGTATGGAGGGATTTGAATGTTTGCTACTCAATCACGCCAGACGGCTGAACGGATCAAAAAAGAAAGAGGTTACAATATTAATACATACCTACGTAACATTACAAGTATTACACTGAATTGTGGGTCACTGGATGCGAGGCCGGTTATAATGGTCATGGTCATCACCATGCAACTTTGTCGTTAGTAAAATTGTCAATAGTATAATAGCCTCGACTTAACAAATGCTGTTTGACACAGTCTTTCAATTTATGTAATGGCAAATCTAGAAACTCTTTTGGAACCATGTTATAGAAACGTACCGTACGTACGTATTGGCCAGGAACTATAGATGGTGGGGATCACAATACATCAGCAACGGTCAAAAAGATACCAAGTCTCTTGACAGAGCCCTTACACATCCCCAAGAACAAGAAAATAACTCATTTATAAACTCACAGCCACCCTAATCAAACCTTGATGGGAAATTCCGTAGCCCGACAAAGTATACAAATTATTTCCACCAATGTCAACGTAATAATACGTTTGAAATTTAGGAAAAACATTATTTGCACATGAACTTAAGCATAAAATCAATAAAATTTTCACGTTTGAGGGCTCTCGAAGAGAATAAATTCATATATTCATGACTGTCTCTAGCGGTACATATATTATAGGATTATCTGAATAAGTTCTGTAAAAGCCTTTGAATTATTCACGTGGGTATGTAATATTATATTATGAATCAGATTTATTGTATGGTTGGAGGGTGTTATTGAAAGTAGCGGGCAAATTTTTGACTGCCTCTCTGGGAACCTATTATAGGTCAAATCTGTATTTATACTTCTATTATAAATAGTAATAGTAATAAATGCGTAGTAATAATACAATATTATAAATGCGAAAGTTTGGATAGATTAATGGATGTATGGTTGGATGTTTGTTACTCAATCACACCAGAACGGCTGCACAGATCTGGATTATAATTTAGCACAGTGATAGATTATAGTCTGGAATAACACAGCTACTTTTTATCCCGGAAAATTAAGGAATTCCTGCGGGAATCAAAATGCCTCGATCTACGCGGACGAAGTCGCGGGTAAAAGCAAGTATGTGTTTTTTTTTAACTACTACAAGTTGGCCCTTGACTACAATCTCACCTGATGATAATTGATGATGCAGTCTAAGATGGTAGTGGGCTAACCTGTTAGGGGCATGGCAGTTATATTAAAACCCCTAATCGGTTTCTACACGGCATCGTACCGGACCGCTAAATCGCTTGGCGGCATGTCTCTGCCGGTAGGGTGGTAACTAGCCACGGCCGAAGCCTCCCACTAGGCCTGTTCTGTAATCACAAAAATTTTCGCGCTAATCGTGCTTCCGTTACTGATGTCACTTTAGGCCTTTTTACATTATCATTGACGTATAATTTTAGTAATTCTATTTCGATGTACATTACGCTTAATGTAATGCCCGGCGCCTCAAAGTCAAGCACAATTACTGTGATAATGCTCACTCCCGTCAATTTTATAGACTTTGCAAATGTTAAGAGACGGGGGATAGATGTTTAGATACAAAAACTGATCCACGCCTCTGGTGACCAAAGAGCTGGCGCTTATTTAGCCCAACGGCATAGACTTGCTATTCAACATGGTAATAGCGCCAGTGTTTTGGGCACCATGCTCATTAACGATCACTTGGACGGCGAGTATTTTTTAACCGACTTCAAAAAAAAGAAGGAGGTTTTCAATTCGACTGTATGTTTTTTTTTTTTTTGTATGTTTGTTACGCGATTTCTCCGCCAATTATGAACCGATTTTGATAATTCTTCTTTTGTTTGGTAGGTCATACTTCAGAGGTAGTCCCATTTTAATTTGGTGAAGATCTGATGAATATCTCCGGAGATGGAGAACGGAACTCCTCAATGGATAAGAGTAAATTGCTCGCGATCAGTGTGATAGTTTTGTAAACAGTGTTTTAACCATGCATAGCATAATATCTTTTTTTTTTAGGGTTTCGTACCAAAATGGTAAAAATGGAACCCTTGTGGTGCGACTTTCTCCGTCCGTCTGTCACAGTCGATTATTTCAGTAACTATTACAGCTATTGACATGAAATTTGGAATAGTTGTATATAATAGTGGCCCAATATCATGGAATTCAAAAAATTTAAAATTATTTTTAGTTTAATTAAAAAAGTGGGGAAAATCAGGGGTTTGAAATTTCAAAGTAGGATAACTATACCAAGTGGGGTATCATATGAAAGGACTTTGTACTTGACTTGTCTAAGTTAGACAAGTCGACGAGTAACGATTAAACGACGTTTTTACTAGCGTTCTGGTTACACCCTGTATTTTAAAACAGTGGGGCCACTAAAAATTGTGAAATAAAAAATTTTCAAAAAAAAATAAAAACCGACTTCAAAAACCACAAATACTAAAAAGTAAAAAATAATTATTATGTATACAAGAGTTAATGTAGTTCTATAATAACATTTTTTGGAGTCGGTGCCAATGTGGAGTCACGTCAACAATAATGAAGAGTAGGTAGACGGTTCATGCGGCTAATTGGTACCGACTCCAAAAAATGTTATTATAGAACTACATTAACTCTTGTATACATAATAAATTAAATTATTTTTTACTTTTTAGTGTTTGTGGTTTTTGAAGTCGGTTTTTATTTATTTTTTGAAAATTTTTTATTGTAAATATAATCATACTTTACTTTTTTAATATTATAAATGCGAAATTGTATTTGTTTATTGGTTTATTTGTTTGTCCTTCAATGACGCCGCAACGAAGCAACGGATCGACGTGATTTTTGGCATGGGTATAGTTGAGGACCTGGAGAGTGATATAGGCTACTTTTTATCCTGGAAAATTAGAGAGTTCCCGCGGGAATCAAAATACTTAAACCACGCGGACGAAGTCGGGATAACCCCTTTCCCGGGATGTAACCTACCACTACACCGAATTTCATCCAAATCGGTTGAACAGATGGGCCATGAAAGCGTAGCAGACTGACAGACAGATAAACAGACAGACAGACAGACACACTTTAGCATTTATAATATTAGTACAAATAAAATTCATGTATGTATTTATTTAGTACCAGAAACTTAAAAATTAAAACAAGTACATTGAAAGGGCATGCACAAGGGCAACTTATCTCTTGAAGAGATTTCTTCCAGATACCCCAGAACAATATGTACATAACAAATTAACTATTCAACCACATAGAATAAAACTTTAGCCCGTCAAAGCACCTCCCAAAGTTAGGAGTATTTACGAACTAAACTATGCTAACTCAGCTCGTTTCGGAGCTTAAATGTTAATTTGGCAATTTATATCGGAACTTCAGAGAGATACGTACTTTTCGCTATAAATTACGACCCGGGTCGTACTAATCGGGAGCACACGCTTCATTATACCTACAGTTAGGGTGATTTTATACTACCGGTGATAGCATATTACGTATACCTACGTATAGAGGCAGACGAGGTACGTTCTTTAGAAGGACTTTGGAGAAATAAGGAGTTCCACTGTGTATTAAAAAAATCACAGATTTATCTCAGTCCCCGCAAGAAGTGGAGCATTGAAAATGAATACAGAAATTTAATAATACGTGACCTATATATGTGACTATATAAAAAAAAATGTGACGTATAGGTGGCTAAAGGTAACAATTATTGACCGATTTTTTAAATTTTTTGGCCATTTTGTAGCTATACTAGGAAACTATTTTTCTTTTTTTCTTAAGTCGGTTGTTTTTCCGAAATATTTACAATTTAATAAAAACACCCCGAAAAATCCGACTTTTTTACATTTTTAAAAATTTCCAACTCTTGGCACTGTTCCCATCTCGGTCCTCTTAAAATCCTCAGAGCTATGACCAAAAGTACGTCTCAAGCGATTTGCATCTGATAACCATTTTCAATGGTAAAAATTTAATCCACGCCTCAGACATCATCTAGTTAATTATAATTAAACGTAGCCTAGTTAGTACACTTAATTGTCAAAGCCAATAGGTAGCAGTTTGCATATTAATATTAATTCCCTATTAACCCCTCAATAGGTAGACAGTTAAATTCTATTAACTCAGTCTAATTACTTGCCTGACGCTAATCACTACCAACATAATAATAATATTGTCCCTTCCTCTAGGCCCTAGAGTCTAGAATATGAGATTTATCCACCACCACTACAGCACATTAACGTACCACAGCTGGGCACAGCTCTCCACTCTCATAGGAGAGAGGGAATCAGAGCTTAGACCCAGCACGCTGCTCCAATGCGGGTTGGCGGGCTTTAACGACTCTAATCATGTTAGTGGTAATAACCGTGACATACAGCTTAACGTGCTCTCCGAGATACGGAAGTGTAACACCACCAACTTCATAACTCCGGGCTAGTACTGAGAATTTCTAGTCAGAAAAAACCAATTCTTAATTACGACCCGATCCGGGACTCGAACCCGGGACCCCGTCATGAGATTTTAGAATCTTCAAAATTGTATAACCTGTTTGAAGGCATAATTCATGCCTTGTCTATTGGCCTGACTGAATAGGATGTACATATTATATGTACTTAATTTGAATATAGTGACGGACTTTCATATAGTTTTTAATCCCCAATTCTACACGCTTAGGATTGGAATTTACAAAACTTAATCTTGAAAAAAAGTTTGAACTAAAGTTGCTGATTTGAGTTGTTGTCAAATACCCAATTAAATATCACTTGTTTTATCGGTGAAGGAAAACATCGTGAGATAACCTGCATGCCTGAGAGTTAAAAGAGTTAAGAGAAACATATTTTCAAGTTTCTAACACCAACAGTTAAGAATGTACGTCATTAGATCAGTCAATTAGTAAGTTAGTATATTTTACACCTACATAATACAACAATGTCGGTTTGTGGACGGGATTTACATAATCTTCCCATCACCAATCGAGGAGCACATGAATATTTATCAAGCGGCCAGTTTTACTACAAATTCAGCCCCCCGTATGCTTACTCTGAGTTTTTACATTGCAAATACGGTTGATCTACGTGAGAACTCACCTCGCCAAGTGTAAGCGAAGGGTCAAAGTAAAATGGACCCAAAAGCTTTTGCTTTAAAGTCACAAATTCAGTGTTTGGAGCGCTGGCTGTGAATAAATACACGAAATGATGAAATGAGCTCTAAACCAACGCAGTTAAGGTTTATTTTACTTTAAAGTTCGCTTACACTTGCTGAGGTGAGCTCTCACGTCGATCAATCATATTTCGTAGTTCTAGATATTTTTCATAACAAATTGAGTAGCCTATATCGACCCTTTTTTAAATGGTCATAGGCGACAGTAAACATATTAAACAATTTGCTTGCCTACAGAAACTTTTATTTCCATTTTATTACAACGAATAAGCCGTCAATCCAAAGTCCATAGTGAATAGCGTAGTCCAAATACCTAAATTCGCATGTCCCAATCGAGTATATTAGGCAGAATTCCACGAATCGGTAAAGTGCTGATAGAATTTAATTAATTAATTAACATTCAGGGCATCTCGCTTTGATGGAAGCATCGACCGGCTACTGGTTCGTTTACGAGGACGCTGCAATTATATTTAGTTCCTGAACGGCGGTAGGTAAACGTTGTGTACAGTTACATTGCAGGCTTTTAAACCACTATTTTTGAAGTGAAAACTTCTTTAAACGCGTTGAGCACTTTTTGGTAGGGGGAAACTTGTGGATTCGCGTCACCGTCATGCTCCGAACCGACATGCTCGCGTTGTTACTTAGACAAAAGGTCTTAAATATATTATTTTTTTAATCGTATGGCATTTATTACGCCTCCTGGTTCGTCGCTCGCTTAGCACCACCCGGGGGACACGTGCAGGGAGGTAAAAGGTAATTCATGCGGACGTGAGCGACGGGGCATCCCCCAAGCGACGGGGCATCCCCCGTATTATTTATATACTACATTCGTAATCTTCGTAAACGCGTAATTTAAAACTCGTAATAAAATTCGTAAACTTTAATGCATTAGTTTTAAGGTTTATATATTTATTTATTTTTATTATTTTAAATATTCGTATTTAGGTATATTGGCGTTCGAAAATTTTATATTATTTTCAAATTTGAATACTAAAATTCTAAGTTATAAGTTTTCACTTCTATCGGCAGTCCCTATGACTGCCAATTTTTTTTCACTACAAGTTAGCTCTTGACTGTGATCTCACCTGATGGTAAGATGGTAGCGGGCTAACATGTTAGGGGCAGTTATATTAAACCCATACATCTATCCGGTTTCTACGCGACATCGTACCGGAACGCTAAATAGCCACGGCCGAAACCTCCCACCAGGCCAAACCAGGGAAAATTCAGAAATTATAAATTCCCATATTGACCCTGCTGGGGATCGAACCCGGGACCCGGAACTCCGCACGTTAAGACAACAGCGCTCAACACTGCGCCACGGAGGTCGTCACTATGCTACGATAGGAGGCGTTTGTTTGATAATAGTTTTCATTAGTCGATCCGCTCCTGATTATATTTATCGGTTTTCATTTATTGTATAACTATCCACCTGCTCCCTAACCCTAGTCAATTTACATACGTTTCAAGTCTAATATATTTCTATAATCCTTACCGCTCAAGCGGAAGTGATTTTTATTCACACTTATTTTTTATTTTTTTTGTCTCCGCCAAAGCGTTACTGATTATCTTCGCTTGACGCGAACTATATGGGTTATTTATTTTAAAGTATGGTTAAAAATCTAACTTTTTCTGATCGTAATCGATTTATTGTAACCCATTGAAGAGTTTTGCGCGCCGTGCCTAAACTATTCATAGCTAATCAGTAGGTACCACATAACATAAACTTTACATAGGAAAAAAATTGACAATTGTCTCTGATTCGACGGAATTATTAAGTAAATTCGACAATAAATCTCATTGACGGACAAAAATTCCAACAAAACTGGCATGGGCTCTATGTCGATAATAAAGCTTCTTCTAATTAAAAATTCAAACAGTATTCTTCTGAGTATAAAGATTTCTTAGCACTTTTTATCGTAGAATTTACGAAACACGCTATTGTAAATTCGCACTTTTTCCATGGGTATTAGCTGTTGTTTCAAGGATAATATAATACCACAGTCTACGGAGATACGGTCGGTGATTGGCAATGCACTACAAAGTTTAATTAACTTTGACTATCAAACAATTTTTTTTTCAGTCACGTCGCTACGAAAAACTATTCCGGACGTACGTAAAACCAATCGTCACGGATTCGCGTAGATTTTAAGAGCGCTTTTGCAGTTTTTGCGAAAAAAATTGTTTTCCAGCGCATTTTTAAACTCGAGTGAACGTCGGTGTCAATAGGATACCCAAAATGTGTATTGCTTGTAGACTCGTACGTGCCTCATGGAAAATATACGATACTGAACTATGTAAAAGCTTTCAGAATTTTCGTCCTTTTATCGAGGTTTACAGTTTTTAAAAAAATCTTTTTTTCTATTTCAATGTGCTGTAAATATTCGATTTCCATTTATTGAGTCACCATCCGATAAAATAAAACGCAATTTATTAAAAAGCAGGTTACGTTTATTTAGATTTCTAAATATCGAATTCAAATAAAATTCATGTTATGACTGAAAATTACAATATTTTATGACCAAGTTATAAATGTTTATAGCCAATATGAAAGATTTTGTACTCGTGGCTTTAGAAATTTTGGTTCCACTCATTTTAGTCTAGGCAATAAAGCTAGTTGACCCCAACAATAATTCCTCAGGCGACGAAACTTTACGATATGATAAAGTGACATGAGTTATACGTGTAATAAAAATATCCAATAAAAAATCAGAAAGGAAGTAAGGTTTTTTATGCTACACCCAATTGTTAAAGCAGGAAGGTACATTATCGCGTAAACACAGTTTAGGTTTGATAATAAAATTGGTTTAATTATCGATGTTCTGCATGATTATTTCGTTTGATATTTCGGTTTTGAGTGTAAATATACTACCTACTATTATTTTAAAAAGAAATCCAGAAAATATTCAGTCATATAAATTAAGTTTAAAGTATAAATACCTAACTTCCGCATGGATATTTTTTTGGATATTTTTTCATAAGTTTTAGTTCATGTCATACTACAACCCTGCCAAGTTTCAACGACTGAGGATTTAATGCGGGGGTCTCCATACAACGAACCGCCCCGTTGCCAAGACTACCCACATACCGTTGCTAGTGAAATCTGACACAAATATTGTTGACATCGTTTAAATGGGTTATGAAAATATTTATTAGATAGGTGGAAAATAACATATGTATGTATATCAAATTTAGTAGTTTATTTGTAATAGGTAGGTAATGTGAACGAGTTCTGGATAGATACTAATATTACAAATGCGAAAGCGTGTCTGTCTGTCTGTATTTTTGTCCGTATGATACGTTTTCACGGCCCATTTCAAACTCAAACGCAAATTTATATTTTTTAACCAACTAAACTTATTACGAGTGCTTTTTAATCGTTGAGTGAATCTACCATTGGTACGAAAAAAAATCGGTGGTTACTTTTCTTAATTTTTTTTTTAAATTTATAAAATCTATTTAAGCGATTTTGACTAAATGTGATACACAGATAAGTTACATCAGGGAGAAGGGCATGAGCTATTTATCACAGAAAATCAAAGTGTTCCCACAGTTTTAGGAAAAGCCTAAATCCACAAAAACGAAGTCACGGGTGTCATAGTTTTCCTATAATTAAACAAGCTTCAAAAGTCAATAGTAATTATAAATTTCTCTTTAATTTAAACACAGATTGCGTTTTTGTTTCAATTATAGAGAATTTCCGCGCTTAACAGAAAATCCGCTTATAACTTCGAAACTCATTGATGCTGGATTTCAATAAATTTTCCACCAGTATATTGTACACGCCTTTGCTCTCCCTGCGTCGTCGTATACGTCGTTTCCGAGGGTCGTGACCCCTTTCCATCAATTACATAATGGTAGAGGAGGTTTCGTGGGATAATAATAAATAAATAAACTAATAATATAATGCGGTGGGTCTTTCTTATAACAATCCGCGTGGATTTAGTTAGTGGTTTACTTAAAAGTAGCTTAGAGAAAAATCTACAAAATAGGGTTAACCTTACCTACTACTTTAAAGGAAAGTTGGAAGAAATTTATATTTAAGAGATATGGTCTGGAACACTCTACCAAAAACTGTGTTTCTCACCAATTACAATTCGGGTATCTTAAAATCAAGAGGCACAGGAAAAGAATAGGCATCTTCTAGGCAAGCGCGTCCCATCTAGGCCGCATCATCACTTCCCATCAGGAGTTATTGTGGTCAAGCGTAAGCCTAAAATAAATAAAAAAAAATGCTTTGTCCTCTTTGTATTTCGTCAACTGTAATAGGAAATATTAATTTTGTACAAAAAGAATTTCAAAAAATTGAAACACTACAGACAGGACAAAAAGTCAGACCTTGTCCTGCATCAGCGACAACGACGCGACGCGACAGTACCAAACACTAGCTTGCCCTTCACGCGACTTACATTGTCGCGTAGATAATTTTGCCATTTTCTATGGAGTCGAATCGCGTTACGTTGCTTTGCGTCGCTTTCGTCGCTTACCTAGGACAACGGGTAAGGGACACTTTTATTTAATTGTATATTTTTATACAGGAAAAAGTGACGTTCTCCTCCGACGCGGTAATTTCACGCGGATGTTTAGTACTGAGCGGTCCCTAATTTGTTTTAGCTTCACGAAATCCAAGTAAATACCTGTCTACCTTGAAAGATAAACGGAAAAAAGTTAATGTAACTACGTGACAAGGAACCTTATCAGAATGTTCACCGAAAATCACATTTGAACCAAAATCTCATTACGTTTAATGTGGCTTGGTTTACTTATGAAAATCGACCCCGACTGAGATAAGGGTCCCACAGAATATTACGTGTAACCGGATCATACGTGTATTCTAAAATAAGACTTATTTATAATGTAATTTAACGGCGGCAAGAACTAAAATCCCTTGAACCGATATTATTAATTTGATTTCATATAACCTTTCATATAGGTACAATGGATTGACTACACCCAAAAGTCTCTTGACTTTTTTCTAGTCCAGTAAAGTATAGACAACTAGCTGATGTCCGTGACTTAGTCTGCGTGGATTGAGATTTTTTCGTTGCCAAGGGAACTGTAGTGTATACGTGTTTCAAATTAGATATATTATACATCAAATAAAAGCATACAAACATAATTAACTTAAGATACAATATATTTGATTAGCTTAAATTAAGATTTACATGTATACTTAATTACTTACCTATTCTATAGCCTATTTCTTAAACTATCTTTTTTCTATTATTATGTCTAGCATAAAATAATGCTAGACCTTAAATATATAAATTGACTAAATTTATTTTTTATATACAAAATTAATTTTCAACGCACGGCCAGCCGCTCCGTGCACAATTTTATGATAGCTAATAGCTCGGCCGGGGAGGTGTGGCATCGTCCGACTTCGTAACCGTGCGCAGGCGCATGTGATTTTTAAGTTCGTCAGTCGGTATTCCATAGGAGTGGGTAATATCGCTTTTTCTGAATATCGAATCGAAACTATATATTGATATTTGATATCGGATTTCGAAACACTATATTTTCTGAAACCATATATTGACCGATATGCCGTTCTAGCAAATACCGCGCGATGAATATCGACCTCTTTCGATATCGGGTTCGCAACGATTTTTAACTAAGTGGATACTGACCTGATACTGGGTTAAGTACAGTATCTACTATCTATTGTAACTACCTACTATGATACTTAGAATGACTACTATTATGAATTTATTGTATTTTAAATACCAAAATAACACAAATAAACCGTAATAATAAATAAAATATTATTATTAGTTAATCTCAAAACTTTCAAAACTATGAAGGAACAACAAATAAATGGTACATTTATTCGACTCGGCTGTTTAAGTGAAACTAAGAAATTTTTTCTCACCTAATTTCTTTGCTCTAGAGCTAGAGTTGAACTAGAGTTCAAGGCCAAATGTCAAAAAACTTAAAACAAACAAGTGCATACTGCATGGGTCAAAAGTTGAAATTTCTAATAAAACTAAAAGTAATATGATCGCGCCAAAATACTAAAAGATACAAAATACTAAAACTTCAAACAGATTTTGTAAGTTAGAGATAGGGTTTAGAATCGTATGTATTGTATAGCTATTTCGGCTTCACCATCGCGCACTCCCTCTCCTACCTAGATATCGTGATTCGGTTCGGCTTCGAATTTCGATTCCAGCGCGATACAATATCGTCGCAAATCGGAATCGGCCGTCGCACAAGCAATATAGTGTTTCGTTCGAGTATATGGTTTTTGGTTAGGCCGATATCGGATTTCCGATATTGAATCAATATATAGTTTCAATAACTGTATACGTTTCGTATCGCCCACTCCTAGTATTCCATAGCTTGACGCGAGACCCGTGTGGACGGATGCCCCGCCGCCACGGCTAAGTACCTACCGTGTGTTTACGAAATTAATTATATATATTTGCTAATTACGTAACTATGTGACTTGTGACATATATCAAAAATAAAGTATAGCGTGCATTAAAATAGTGTTTGTATTCAATAACATTAAAACACTAAATTGGTGACCCCGAACGAACACGATGAGCGACAGCAGCAGCGACGAGCGGCAGGGCGAACCACATGTAACTGTCCAGCCAGCCAAGAAAACGCGCCCATCCCCAGCTAAACCGGATGACATCGTGACACCGACTGACTCCCGCCGGTTCAGAGTAAAAGTGCCACCTTTTTCGCCGGAAGAACCGGAAATCTGGTTCACACTTTTGGAGGGGCAATTTGAAAACTACGGCATCCGAGATGACGCGGCCGAATTCACTCAAGTCATCACGAATCTGGATTTGGTGCACGCCAAGGCTATTAAGGATCATAGTGAACCCGCCTGAACGTGACCGCTACACAAAAATTAAGACGGAGCTTATACGCCGGCTCTCGGCATCCCACGAAAAAAAAGGTCAAGCAGCTGCTGACCCATGAGGAGTTGGAAGACCGAAAACCATCACAATTTCTACGGCACCTGCAGGACCTGGCTGGGCCGGCTGTTCCAGCGGACTTCATCAAAACGATTTGGAGCCAACGTCTGCCTAACAATATCCAGACGCTGGTAGCTTCGCAGCCGACCCTCTCACTGGAGCAGCTAGCCGACCTCGCCGACCATGTTCATGACATTTTCACGCCTTGCAGCGTGGCGGCAGCGTCGACGAGCCACAAATGCACAAACAACAGCGTCGCCAGTGAGATCGCAGAGTTAAAGTGTATGGTGGAACGGCTGGCACTAAAAGTCGACGAACAAGCTCGCTCATCAAACCGCGCGTTTCCCCGCGATAGATCTAGGCGGCGACAGCGTGATACCCGTCCTCTCTCCAGATCCCGTCCGAGGTCTAGGTCGGCCTCAGAACATAGAAAATTTCCAATTTGTTGGTACCATCATACCTTCGGGAATGTTATTTGAATTGTGTACAGCAAACGGATCAACAATTCATACATACGGTTTTGTGCACTTAGTTATAAACCTAGGCTTGCACCGCGACTTTGCTTGGCCATTTATAGTGGCGGACGTCACTAAGGCAATTATCGGCGTTGATTTTTTATCTGCATTTAATCTTATTGTTGATATCCGCGGTAAGCGCCTTATTGACGCCAGCACTACAATTTGTGCCGCGGGTTTGCCTGCATTGTCGGCCGAGGGCATATCTTCAGTGAAAGTTATTATGGGTAACTCAGTGTATCATAACATTCTTTCTCAATACCCTGAAATAGTAAATCCATCTGGCATGCATCGTACACCCAAACACAACACAGTTCACCACATTCGCACTACACCTGGGCCACCAGTATCATCAACACCGCTAGCGCCGGAAAAATTAAAAATTGCTAAGGCTGAATTTGAAGCCATGTTACAGATCGGCACCTGTCGAGCATCAGAGTCTCCATGGTCGACAGGTGCCTCTTCACCTCGCACGAAAGAAGGACAGCAGTTGGCGGCCATGTGGAGACTACCGCATGCTGAACGCCCGCACAGTGCCTGATAAATATCCAATCAGGCACATACATGATTTTGCCCACAGTCTTGCAGGTTACAGAGTCTTTTCGACGATTGATCTGGTCAAAAGTTTTAACCAAATTCCAGTCCACGTCGACGACATTCCAAAGACAGCAATTACCACACCATTCAGTCTCTTCGAATTCATGTACATGACGTAATTTAATTTAGTTTAATTTTCCGTTAAATTATGTGCAAAATTTCATCCAGATCCGTTCAGCCGTTCTGGCGTGATTGTGTAACAAACATCCATCCAAACTTTCGCATTTATAATATTAATCACATATATTAGTATAGATATTTAGGAAATGTATAAACAGATTAATGTTGAGACTCAATATTATTGATTCCAGTTTTAGAAAATCCAGTCTAAAGAACCAAGTAATCATGCATAGGAGAGGATCGCCTCATTTTTTAAATGCTAAGTTAGCCCTTGACTGCGCTCTCACATGGATAGTAAGTGATGATGCAGTCTTAAATAGTATCAGGGCTAACCTAGTAGGTGTTTGTGAGTTATATTAAACCTGTAGGTATTCCTAATCGGTTGCTAAGCGCTAAATCGCTTCAAAAATATAAACCCTTAAACTTTTTTTATATTGTGTACAGCTTAAGCTTAATCCCTATTTGAGTTTGACGGATTTTATCGATATAAAAATTTTAACCCGCTCATCGACATAATTATAAATCGACCGTAGATTTGGTCAGAATAAAATGCTGCCATAACGCGTAACAGTCGCGGTCTGAAAATGTTTAGCACCTTAAGGTTCATAATTGCATGCACGCCTCTATGTCAGAAGGTCGAAAAGTGATTTGACTAGGCATAGGTCATAGATTTTTTAACATGTATCGGTCGCTACAGCAGCTGGCAACTGGATAGGATTGATGTAGAAAACTTTTATAATATTTTTTAAAATGTCACTTTAACAAATACGATGATGCTAAGGTGGACACCTTAGCATCATCGTATTTGTTAATACAAAATTAGGAATTCATTTTTTTATCAAAAAATGCTTGAAGACTTATGATAACTTTGAAACGTAATATTTACCTTGCTAAGGTGTTAAAGATCTTACTGCATGGAGAGTTTTATAGAATCTAATTTGAAAACTAAAATTTTCAGACCGCGACTGTACCTACATACCTATAGTACGCGGCGGATGCAGCGATCAAATAATTAAATTATTATGCTCGGGTGACATGAGGCTGGTGTATAAAGCTGGAATAAATTAATGTGCAGAAGTGTTCTGGAATAGACGCACCATCAAGCGCAGTGTAGGGCGACCTCCACTAAATCATCATACTAATATTATAAATGCGAAAGTGTGTTTGTTTGTTGGTTTATTAGTTTGTTGGTTTGTTGGTTTGTTGGTTTGTCCTTCAATCACGGCGCAACGGAGCAACGGTCGACGTGATTTTTGGCATGGGTATAATTTAGGACTTGGAGAGTGAAATAGGCTACTTTGCAAATACAGCGTGAGGGGAACTGCACCCAGAATCGCTATGGCAAGACACAAAACTGCCGCATTCCGGGGCACATTTAAGCATGCCGCCTTTAAGATGTGGAATGACCTGCCTCCCCCAGCTCGAATGCTAAAATCTATAATTACTTTTAAAACTCACATAAAAAACATCTTTTAGAACAGCAACCTGTTGCTGTTGCTACCTAATTTTTTGTCCTATTTGTGTTGCCTAACTTAAGTACTATGTTTGAGAAAAAGGTGCGCTGGTCGCTTCCGGTTCGTGAGTCATGACGCCACATAAGGCTCTGCCTGAAAATCAGCGCTGCAGTTATCATATACTGTGGCAACATGCTGAGGTAGCAGCCTTTTTAGCGATTACGCGGAGTAATTTATTTTTTGTATTTATTTTGTAAAATACATCTTGTATTTTAGTAAGTAAGTTTAGTAAGTATTTATTCTGTAGGTATAATTTCTCATCTCTGTAATTCTTTTCCGTGTAAAGCTAAATAAACATGTATTTATTTATTTATTTTAATCCCGGAAAATTAATTACTGTTTTATTTAATAGTAAATCTAATAATTCTTTGAGTCACAACAAAATATTTAAATCTATTTTATTGAAACCTAAATAAAAACCTAATATTTAGGTTACAATAAATGAAACACAAATGAACATTGAACACAATGAAATTTTTTTAACTTACGTTAGTTACGTTACGTTACGTTACGTTAGGCTGTATATTAACCAGATAGAACCTAAGTGGCACTACTTGAATATTTATGTCTAACCCTAACCTAATCTAACACTTCGACAATCCGTTGTAAGATTGTATAATTTAGTGTGCAAGTCAGTATATTTGTCATGCAGTAGTTTAATTAGACACTTCGTTTGCTTAAATTGTAAATAGAGGTGCAATTAAAAAACTTCCAATAAATAATTAGGTCAATTAAAACATCTCAAAACTCAATCTCTATAACTAAGCGCCGTCCTACCATTTTAATAGAGTGCAAATAAATAAACTTCGCTGTGTATTTGTCAACCAAGATAGCTATTTACTTAGCATTATTGATTCTGTATCATTAGAGCTTACGTATACTATTTTGTCTTCATTGACTTCGCTTCCACTTAGAGGTTGAAGTGAAACTTCTTTAGAATCTTTGTGATTTGAAAATTCGATGAAATGAAAAAGCGACACTAAAAAGAGACAAACATATTCATAATAGGATTTAGCCTGCGAGAGAATGAGAAATAATGATAATTATGTCATGAAAGTTTGGTTCAATAACGGGCCTTATGATATATTTTGCGATTTCCGAAAGATTTATTTGAAAATTATAAATAACTTTGTTATTTAGATAAAATATTGTGACTTTAGGTATTTAATTATTCCTGCAGACGCTCATGAGATTTTAACATAACAATGCATGGTTAAGTAAGTCAACATCTCCTGAGGAGGAAACGTTCCTTCAGGAGTGCTTTGGAAGATATATTTTGTGCTAGGCGATGTCCGCGACTTCGATACGCGGATTAAGGTTTTGATTCCCGCGAGAACTCCTTAATTTTCCGAGATAAAAGGAAAAAGAAGGAAAAAGGAACCCTTATCACTTCGTTGTCCGTCTGTCTGTCTGTCAACCACCTTTTTCTCAGGAACGCGTGAAGGTATCAAGTTGAAATGAATATGAAATACTATGTCTACAGTCCCTGGGAGCTGTAAAAAGTCAAGCTTCCAAGTCAACGCAATCAAAAGATACGGCCGTTATTTTCGGAATTGGTATTCTGTTACCTCAATATATTGGGATAACTTTGAATTTTGACGTTGATGTTGACTTAGAAAATATTGGCTGCAGCACGCAGGGCCAAGCTGTGCCTGTGCCTAAAACTAAAACTAACTGTCCATATGGAAAAAAATTGGAAACCTTCCGAGCTCAGTGGAATTCTATCGGAATTTTTCAGCATGAGTATACGTGGGACTCAGTACTCACTGTGTACTGCGCTCGCATCGTTTTCAAACATTTTCTATCGGAACAGGGACTTACATTACAAAGATTAGTTTTCCGCTTCGCTACATTTGTATATTTATTTTTCGAGATTGACCTCTTGTCGTTTTATGCTCGGTTCGTTTTATTGTTTGGTTTATTTTATGACCATGTTGACAACTATATTGGTGGATTTATGTGATATAGGTCGTTTAAGCCTCGTATTCGCTAGCCGTTAAATGTCCCACGACACGTGTCGCTAGAGATGTCAGGCCATGTTGGGCGATGTCGACTGATGTCGACTGATGACGCCAGACTACGTGTATCGCGACATTTTGCTTGTTGTTGTCTGTTGCTAGACTTGTTACGCCATGTCGGGTGACGTCGATTAATGTTGCCCGACTTCTCTAACGATACGTGTTGCGGGGCAATTGTCCCCTGTGACTTTTAGATTCAATTTATTTATTTTAATAGCTTTTTATTTGATTTCAATTAGATTTCATACCATGAATTAACTAATTAACTATTATAAGAGCAACTAAATAAAAATGACAGAATAAAAAAATATGTAAAAAAAAAACTTAATAGCGCAGCAAGTAAGGCATCAGCTGTAATATAAATATGAATATAAATATAAATATAAATATAAATATAAATATAAATATAAATATAAATATAAATATAAATATAAATATAAATATAAATATAAATATAAATATAAATATAAATATAAATATAAATATAAATATAAATATAAATATAAATATAAATATAAATATAAATATAAATATAAATATAAATATAAATATAAATATAAATATAAATATAAATATAAATATAAATATAAATATAAATATAAATATAAATATAAATATAAATATAAATATAAATATACATATACATATAAATAAATACAGAAGTATAGATTTTATGCAATAATACAATAAATGACGGGCGGTCACTCAGCCCTGGGGCACATTGCTTAACATAGGAAACTTAGATTCATGTTCAGCAGCTTAATACAAACGGTTGCGATAAACACAATTAGTTAATTAGACCTATCGACGGATCGTCTCCTATACGGTGCCGTGTAATCAAAATCGATGTAGTCTAGGAGCTTGTAACCAAAACTATGTTAACAAGGCTATAGAATAGTCAGACTCTTAACTTAAAGTAATTACCCTGAAAAATATTTTAAACTAGCAGATGCCCACGACTCAATATTTTTTTTTAAGTTCCTACGGGAACTCCCAAATTTTTCGGGTTCATATATAGCATATGAAACTCACAAATAATGTAGCTTTCTATTGGTACCAGAAATAGAATTCAAAATCGGTTCAGAAGATCTAGAGATTACCCCCTACAAACTCACAAATTTCAATAGATTTCAATAGACTCGCAATCACAGAGTAGGTACATTGAATACTATAGGCCCTATTATTCTTTTGAAAAAATGAATTATTTTACGGTGACCTAAACAAGACTTGCTCGTTTATAGGTTTTAGCTTGGTTTTCGATTATTTCCCCAACTAGTGCAACAACTTAGTAGCGATTAAAGCATACTTACACCGGTACACGTGTTTTCAATATTATTATTATTTTAAACGGTTTATTTTGCTATAAAAATTAAAAATATTTTATGTCAATGTTAAAATTAAAGGTTTATTAGTTAAACGTGACGTGCCTACAGGTTTATTGCACCGGCAGCATGTATATAATGGAAAATATATTTTTAAATTATGGTTTTAAGTACCCAGTAAGGCGGTGACAGTCTAGTGGTTAAGACACTCGACCTCCTGTACGTAGTCGCTGGTTCGAACCCCGGGCACGCACCTCCAACTTTTCGAAGTTATGTACGTTTTAAGAAATTAAATATCACTTCAAATGGTGAAAGAAAACCTCTTGAGGAGACCTGTACTCCCGAGAGTTTTTCATAATGTTCTCAAACTCAAACTCACTCAACTCAATCCGCACTTGGCTAGCGTGGTGGACTACGGCCAAACTCTTTTCATTTCGAGAGGAGACTCGTGCTCAGAAATTTACTGGCAATGGGTTGATAGGAGAGACAAAGACCGAGATAGAGGTGTATACTAATGCGTAGAAGAGGAGCCTGTGGTCTAAAAAAACTACATGGGCGTCGATCTACTTTTATAATAAATACTTGTACGCTTTGCGATTAGCCTAAGACACTGGGATGGGTGACGCTAAGCCATATATACTTTCTTTATTATAATCTGATGAGGTAGTTTAGCTATTATAAGGAAACCGACCGTGTAATCGTTTAAAATAAAGCGTTGTAGCTACATTGCTAGAGGCACATTAAGTCGATGGCTCTTATACTATTGCCTTCGAGCTATTCCTGTGCAATTAAAGTGTACAAATTGAATCTATCGAGTGGCGGCTGAGAGCGGAGCTTTGACTTAAAGAGACGTAGAAATAGCAGGTACTTAATGGTAATTTAGACTAAAAGGGATGCACAAATAAATTGTGTATTTTTTTCTAACCTTAAAAAAACTATTCTTAAACACATATTAAAAATTGCGTAGTACCTACTACTAATATATCTGGGTAAACACTATAATAAAAATTACAAAATAAGTTTTTTTTTCTTTGTAGCTCTACAGTTAACGCCCTTTAGTACCTATAGGTACATTAGCACGCGATAGTACGAATAAGCGCATTCTGTCGACAGCTCTTGTACTATCGCCTTCGGGCTATTCCTATACAATTATAGTGCACGAATTGAACCGATCGAGAGGCGGCTGTGTTTAATGCTTCGGGCATTCGGGGGAGCTGTGACTTAATAGCCTGTAGCAATTGTTACGTCACAATTTAATAAAAAGAGGAGTAAAAAAGTTAAATGCACTTTTTTCTCTATTGACACTACATTTACAGGGGGTAAAGCCCCTACAGCCTACCCTTTAGCACACATTTTTTATTCACTTGGTGGTAAGTGATGACGCAATCTAAGGCGGTAGCGGTCAATCCTGTTCCCGAAACGACGAAATTTGCGCTGACGTACGACAGTACGTAAGTATGTAAGTATCTTGTAATAATAAGACCACAAGATATAAGACGTTATATCTTGTGGTCTTATTATTACAAGATAGCCCCTGTCATTTTGTAAGCATTGGAAAAGGCTCACGACCCTCAGCAATGAGGAATACGACGCAGAGAGAGATTGTCTTGTACAGTCTGTAGTGTGTTCTAGCCCATAAAGTCAGTTCGAAAATTTATTCGAATTCGAGAGTTTTCTGGTCCGGTGTATGACTCCGGTTGTAGCTGTAACCAACTGTGAAGCCTCTATCCCTCTATCCTCCCTATAATAGCCTCTATCTCCCTGAACGCAACGACACGCGGTAACTCTATGCTTGTGTCTGCTATGTTTTTCTATCAGTTATCAGTATTAAAGCTGATCAGAAATACTCGCGATACCAATAATAATACCACTGACTGTATGTGACAACCCTTAGAACAAAACATTGCAACATAATATTTCGGCACGCTCTGTACCGTTTCCGTGGCAAGCAATTTCGAGCAAGCATGTTTAGTTTGCAACACTTTCGCGAAACTAACCTTAAACTGCGGCACGGCAACCCTAATCCATGTGCTTTCCGTATTTTTCTAGCAGTGTTAAACCTTAAAACCAAAAGATGACAGCGAAAATACTTCTCTCCACGCCACGCCGCGCGCCGTATGTATTCGTCAACCCTTAATAATTCTATATTTAGGTATACTAATTTTATAAATGCGAAAGTTGGAATGGATGGACGTTTGTTACTCAATCACGCCAGAATGGCTTTTTTTTTATTCCACTACAAGTTAACCGTTGACTGCGATCTCACCAGATGGTAAGTAATGATGCAGTCTAAGATGGTAGCGGACTAACTTATTAGGGGCATGGCAGTTATATTAAACCCATACCCCTATTCGGATTCTACACGGCATCGTACCGGAATGCTAAATCGCTTGCAGGTGGCACGTCCTTGCTGGTAGGGTGGTAACTAGCCACGGCCGAAGCCTCCCACCAGGCCAGACCAGGAAAAATTCAGAAATAATTAATTCCCACATTGACCCTGCCGGGTATCGAACCCGGGACCTGACAACAGCGCTACACACTGCGCCACGGAGGTCGTCAAACGCCTGAACGGATCTTGATCAAATCAAATCAAATCAAATATTTTTTTTTTATTCAAATAAACTTTTACAAGTACTTTTGAATCGTCAAGTGAATCTACCACTGGTTCGGAATGCCATTCCTACCGAGAAGAACCAGCAAGAAACTCGGTGGTTGCTCTTTTTAAATAATTCATTTACAATTACTATATTATCAATGTGTACATAAGTAACCGCTGTCCCCAGCATTGTTGGAGCGATCAAATCCATGCTCCTCTATCATTTACATAATCTTCAACAGTATAATAAGCTTTTTTCAGGAGCATACTTTTAATGGATTTCTTAAATTTGTTTATTCAATTCATGTCAAAGACGGGCAGATAGAAAGTAGCCCCATTCCCGCCGGTGGCACCCGTTCACGAGCATGACGCATGATCCAGCCATTGCTTCGCTCGACCATATTTGAGGGAACGTAACAACCCGCACCACACGACACCACCACAGAAATGTTTAAAGAGAGCGTGACATACTCAGTCTACCCGTATCAAAGCATCGAATTGAATACTAATATTCAAACACTAATTTATAATAAGTAACCGCTGTCCCCAGCATTGCTGGAGCGATCAAATCCATGCTCCTCTATCATTTACATAATCTTCAACAGTATAATAAGCTTTTTTCAGGAGCATACTTTTAATGGATTTCTTAAATTTATTTATTGGCAAGTCCAAAATAGGTTGTGGAACTTTGTTATAGAAAATAATGCCCATTCCTACGAATGACCTTCTGACTTTTTTGAGGCGGAGCGATGGAGTCACGAGCTTATTACGGCCTCTAGTTGGCCTATCGTGCAGATCGCATTTTTTTTTATAATTATGGATGTGCTGTTTTACAAAAATTATATTTTGATGATGTTTGGCACAGAGATAGATTATAATCTGGAATAACACATAGGCTATTTTTTGTCCCGTAAAGTTAAAGAGTTCCCGCGGGCATCAGCTACTCGCAATATATTTCGGCACTCTGCCTTCCGTTTCCGTGGCAAGGCAATTTCGAGCGAGGTTTAGTTTGCGAGGCTTTCGCGCAACTAATTTTGAACAACGGAATGAAGTTCACAACTCCGGTTGCAGGCTCGAGTTATATTGCCAATAAAAATTCTTATTTTAAACCAACTTTTGCCCATGACTTTGCTCATATCAAGTTCGATTTATATTCAAATTTTAAGCCTCTATTTTACACTCTCAGGAGTTTAACTTCTAATAGTTATGGGCTCTTCTCAGACCATGGCGCGTTTGGAACTCTCTTAGCTTTAGTTTTAAGATACCATAATTGATTATCACCATCATGTTTTAAAGGGTTCGTACGTCAGTGTACAGTGTACCTAATTGCATTTGAATAAATAATTAATATCGAATTGCAAAATAGGTACCCTTTCTATATCTGACTGGAGGATATCTACGTCATAAAAGCTTTCTCAATCCCAAATTTCAGGTCTGAGCTGTGCGTTGATATAATTTAGCAGTCAATAGCCTTTTCAAAAATGAAAAATACGATATTGAGAAGTTCGAGAGTTGCAGTTAAGAACTCAAGTAGTTTAGTAATGAAACCCAGATTCATTCATACTTAGAAACATAATGGCAGACTCTAAAAGCCCTAACTCTATTAAATATCCAAATTTTGCAATGATCTAAAGGCATTTATGCAAAGCCTAAAAATTTATAAAACAATTACAAATTCAACACGTTCCTATTTTATTGAACATCCAACAAAAGTAATTTCGGAATCATTTTTCGCATTTGTTTGTATCGAAAGCAATCAAGAGATTTAATAAAAGCATAACTGTGTTTTTTTTTTAAATATTTGTATCGCTATTATGTAAGTGAAAGAAATATTAATTTGAATGAAGTTAGAGTTAATAAAGCTTTGGATGGCATGTGTGGATACCAAACTATGGCCATTGAAATCGTATTTGACTGCTTTCTTTTTGAAAAAGTGATAAGTATTTTAAATTATTTTGCTGAAAAAATATACCGATGCCAATTAGTTACATCATAATGTTTATAAAAAACACCGATCTTCTAAATGAACTTAAATTTTAAAAAAACACAGCATTTAAATAGGTTAATGACACACAACACAACACACACACACACACAATAATAAATACCTACTCAGCGGATACGCTATTTGATTGGGGTCAAAATAGTAAGCATATTTATCACATTAGGTTACCTGTGAGGATAGATTGGTGATAAGTAAAAAAGAAACCCGGCTGAGTTTGTTGTGGGCTCTTCTCATACCAGGGCGCTTTTGGAACCCTCGTTGCTTCAGTTTTAAGATACCGTAACTGATTTGTCAAATCATGTTTTATAAGTACCTGGACGTCAATAAGTGTACAATGTACCTAATTTGAATAAATGAATATTGATTGATTGATTGATTTTGTACAAATCAATAAATAAAATATTAAAAAATTATGCAGTCCTTTTTTGTTTTATTTGGAAAAAAAATTGAAAGTGTGAAAGTTTTATTTAGTCAAAACGATTGTAGTTTATTTTTAAAAGCTGTAGGTAGTCTGATTTTTTAAGGATATGTTGCAGCGAACATTGCTTTATTCCATCTCTTTTCCGATCTACCATGTTTCTATAGTGCGTATATGAATCTTGGCCTAATCTAAAGGGGCGTTATGCGACTTAGGTATCTTTTCTGATTCACTGTTCCGTACTTTATTTTCTTCTTTTATGATACTAAAATATTATATATTTTTCTATAGCTCCCCTTATCCCAGTTCATCCACCTTTTTTGCCCCTGCCAATGCCCCCATAAAGAAGTCTTTATTGTACGGCAGTCCGTTGACTTTCCATTTAAAGGTCGCTGGCTTTATTTATGGTAATAAAAAAATAAAAATTTATTGCTAAATTGGGATACAATCATTAGAAAACCACCAAATTCAGTTTTTATCCTTCAGAAACTTCAAATGACTTTCAGTTGAACATTTTTCAATATGTACCCAGCATCCAATAAGACGAAGTCAGGAACAAATCTCCATCACATCCATAATTTGTTTAATAACTGATAATGCCCGCGACATCGTCCGCGTAGATATTTAGGTTTTAAATTGATTTTCAAAAATTGAAAAAATGCCTATAATATCAATCCTGCACTATCCAAGTCCTCAATGCTACATCAAAACATAATATCAATCCGTAGCTCTATTGCGGCATGATTAGAAAACAAACCAACAAACACACTTTCACATTTATAATACAAGTACGGATCATTGGACTTGTAGGTACAATTTACAAGGAAAATTACTATTGATTATTCATTTCACATAAATAAGCCTTATATTTCGAATCCACTTCAAATACACAAAATTAATCATCGAATCCTTTCCCTCTGGTCTATTTAATTGTTCAAATAAAATTCAAGTATTCTTTACTTTCAATTCTATGGAGAGCTCTTTGGGTATACTCCATTATTTTATTAATTGAAATAGTCGACATTTTCAACGATTAATGTGCTTCGAAAAACTCGCTTCGTGAATTTGTTCAAGAGTTACCTAGTGCAAATTGTGTACCACCACCACTACATCTCATTAACGTCTCACTGCTGGGCACAGACCTCCTCTCTCATAGGAGAGAGGGAATTAGAGCTTAGACCCACCACGATGCTCCAATGCGGGTTGGCGGGCTTTAACGACTATTATCATGTTAGTGATAATAACCGGGACCGACTGCTTTAAGTGCTCTCCGAGGCACGGGGGTGAAACACCGCCAACTTCCTTACTCCGGGCTGGTATTAAGAATTTCCAATCAGAAAAACCCAATACCCAACTAACGTCCGACCCGGGGCGCAAATCCGAAACCCCGTCGGCCGCAGTCGAACATGCCAACCACTAGACCAACAAGGAAGTTTCATAGTAATACCTACAGCATGAGTTTTAAATTACATTACCTCCGTAGTAGTATTCGTCGCTGAAGGTTTACAATTTGCAGTAGGTATACGACCTAGTTCCATGGGTTGCGAAGTTAAAGTGTCAATAGGCGGGGCACATATGTATTTCAAACAACCGATAGACGCTGAATCCTATGTGTATATAAAAATTTAAAACGAAAATCGCGACCATAATACAAAAACTGTTTTAATATTATACTAGCTAATGCCCGCGACTCCGTCCGCGTGGATTAAGTTATTTGGTTCCCGCGGGAACTCCTTAATTTTCCGGGATAAAAAGTAAGATTATATTTTGTAAAAAAAGTGTCTGTCTGCTACGCTTTCAGGGCCCAACTGTTCAACCGATTTTGATGAATTTTGGTATGGGGATAATTTGTGTCCCGGGAAAGGACATAGGCTTTCATCCCGGAAAATTAAAGAGTTCCCGCGGGAACCGAAAAACCTCAATCGACGCGGACGAAGTCTCGGGCATTAGCGAGTTGTAAATATTTTTAGTAAGCTTATCTATCGCATTAGTCTACCTGTAAGGAAAGATTTAAGTTTTAAGCTAATATATAATAATAAAGTCATAACTCACTAATATTCTCAGCTTTCCGAACCGGTGGTAGAGTCTTGACGTATAAGTGGCACAATTTGTCCTATGTGAAATAAATAAATCATTTATCATTTAGTCAACAGAGTCGACGCGACGCTACGATAATGCCTACTCTACATAACTATAGGATTTAAGATATCTAAAAGGGTTTTTGCGATACTGAAGAGACCTAAAAAACACATTTCTCTATATTTACGTACACTGGGAATACCAACCTCAAGAGAATCCTGAGATGTTTAAAAGCATCCATCATAGTCACTGAGAATGCTTATATGGACATAATTAATCACGATAAATACACGATTATATCTGTCGATATTTCTCGTCATATTAAATACCCGTTTTAACACAGAACAATTGTCTTTTTTTTTAGCTAGCTAGCTAGCCCTTGACTGCGATCTCACCTGATGGTAAGTGATGATGCAGTCTAATATGGTAGTGGGCTAACCTGTTAGGGGCATGGCAGTTATATTAAACCCATACCCTTTCGGTTTCTACACGGCATCGTACCGGAAGGCTAAATCGCTTGGCGGCACGTCTTTGCCGGTAGGGTAGGAACTAGCCACGGCCGAAGCCTCCCACCACGCCAGACCAGAGAAAATTCAGAAATTATAAATTCCCAAATTGACTCTGCCGGGGATCGAACCCAGGACCTCCGCACGTTAAGGCAACAGCGCTACACACTGGGCCACGGAGGTCGTCTTAACGACATAATCAATGAAATAAATCTTAAATCCTTGCTAGGAGTCTTTACGTTATCAAATCAGAATAGGAGGTCCGTAGAACTAAGGTAACCGACATAGCACCACGTGTTGCGAAGATGAAGGAGGCAATGAGTGAATCACATAGTTCGAAGATGTAAGATGGTGATCATTAAAAAAACCCGGCTGAGTTTGATGTGGGTTCTTCTCAGACCAGGGCGCGTTTGGAACCCTCGTAGCTTTAGTTCTAATATACCGTGGCTAATTATCACTCTCATGTTTTATAAATAACTAGTTGACTTCGTCCGCGTGGTATAAGTTTTTTTCGATTCCCGCGGGAACTCCTTAATTTTCCGGGATAAATAAATAAGTAGCCTACACACTCTCCAGGTCCTCAACTATACCCATGCCAAAAATCACGTCGATCCGTTGCTCCGTTGCGGCGTGATTGAAGGACAAACCAACAAACCAATAAACCAACAAACAAAACACTTTCGCATTTATAATTTTAGTATGATTGGATGTCAATAAGTGTACAGTTAAAATTGAATAAATAAATATTGATTGATTGACATCAAAAAATTTAACATTTTTTTTTCTTTAAAATTTTTGTCTTTGTTATTTTTACGTGTGGAGGTACACATAAAGTGTATAATAATAAAACTGTCATTTTGAAATAATACTGCTTTAGTCGATGGTAGTAACCCCCCAGGGTCCCAAAGTGCTGGAATGGCAATCTCGCACTAGAAAGCGCATTGTTGGCAAACCCCCAATCGCGGTGGACAGACAAAAACGCAGGATTTGAAATACAAATACAAATGCTTTATTTTGTTATGTGAGTTCAAATACATAGTAGGATGGAAATTGGATTGTTATGTGTGACACGTTTTTTTTCAAATAATTGGCGTGCAAATTTGGCAGTAGGCACAGTTACATATGCTGCTCAAAATACATGCGTTATAAAAATTAAATATATTATTAGATTAGCATATTATATGAAATTAAAATAGATTTAATTGATTCTTGTATTGAATTGAAATGTCATAATCATGTCATATTGTCCTAGTATATAATAACATAGAATTACAATACACTCAGGTCAAATCTTACATTTAGAGAGCCGATAGCTTACATATAGATTTCATCAAGAGAGCCGCTGGATCAAGGCGGCAAAGTACTGCGGCATACGGAAGTCCTGACGAGAGAGAGGCATGTCCAGCCGTGAACGTCTATCGATTGTCGACGACGATGAGGTGTATTGATCTTATCACGAAGGATACTCTCTATGACGCTAAGTTACCCTTTGTCTATGGACTAAGTGTAACATACTTTATCTATGGAGAGTCGTAATTAATATTAACAGCTAAAGTAACTACACTTGGGAACAACACCGTTAAGTTTATGATTTATAAAAGAACCAACTCATGCCCGCGACTTCGTCCGCGAACTCTAATTTTCCGGGATAAAAAGTGGCCTATGTGTTATTCCAGGCTTTAAACGATCTCTGTGCAAAATTTCATCGTGATCCGTTCAACCGTTCTGGCATGATTAAGTAACAAACATCCATCCATCCATACAACCATCCATCAAAGATCTAAAACCATGAACAGCTATGTCGAATGGTCACCCCACTTTAAATTCCCTAGAGAGTCGTAAATATCAAGTATCAACAGCTACAGTACACTCCCTCTGGAGTCGACATCGTCAAGTTTGTGATTTAGATAACAAAAGAACTAGAAAACGAATAATTTCTGCTTCTAAATAAACATATTTTGATCTCTAATAGTGTTTTAATGGATAAATAAAACTTACTTGCGAGAAATAACACTAAGATTAAAGCATTTATCATTATATTTCGATTAACATTAAACTCACAGTTGTTAGTATAAATATACGACTACTTTATACTCGTAAAGTATAGGTCAGTCGAAAAATTGGATAAAATACGGATCAAACCTTGACCCTTAGTAAAATATTATTTTTGAACAAGGTGCCGGTTTTGATTAGATATAAAGAGGTAATCTCAAAAAATAATTTAATTTTTATATTTCAGATTATACGACCCATTTATATCATCACTTTCATCACTTTCATCACTACATAGTATAAAACAAAGTCGCTTCCCGCTGTCTGTCCCTATGTATGCTTAGATCTTTAAAACTACGGAATGAATTTTGATGCGGTTTATTTTAGTAGATAGAGTGATTCAAGAGAAAGGTTTATATGTATAATACATGCATAATACAGTAAAGAAACACTGATAATTTTAGAGGTTTCTAATGAGATGTCGTAAATAAACACTTTTTTTGCGCTTACATTGCAAACGCTGGCTGAATCCTACGAGATAGATAAAATAATGTACTAGAGTATTGTACACCTTAAAAAGGTCTACAAAAAAGTCCATCTTTTAAGTATACGTCTTTCTCTTAGGGATAACTCATACATAATAACCATTTTTAATCCTTTACTTTTTACGAGAAATAATGGCATAATTACGAAGCGATTTTAAGCAATAGAGCATTAATCCTAATCCAATTAAGTACCTTAAATACATTGTGCATTTGATATAGATCAATATGGCCCTTTACAGCATGTAATTTAAATGAAGACAGTCTGTAGTACCTATATTTAGTATCAGCATTGCACCCGTGCGAAGCGGGGCGGGTCGATAGTAATACAATATTTTGTCAATTAAATTAAAATTGGTTACATTATAAAACTAGTGGTTCGCCCCGAACTGAGACCTCGCGGCGCCATCTATTGACAACAATGTGAAGTTCTGTTAAAAATACTGAAGCTCATTAAAAATTAAATAATTTCGTTTCCTTCCAATATTTATCTAATTTTAGTATTTGTTGTTCAAGTACAGGATATAATTCAAATAATGGATCAAGTTTCAGGCTCAGCCTTTCAGTAAATTTAGAGTTCTGAGGTCAACTTTGGACGTTGGAAAATCTCTACTTTGAAAGCCCCCCATATTTCGTCAACTTTAGGGGAAAAATTAAAAAAATAATTTTTGGACTCTATTCCTAATTATCTTTAAAATGAAATACCGCAACCCTATGTAACGCTATAAAAAATATTTTACTTCGCATTCGCTTCTATGAGAGCCCCCCTGAAATGAAGATTTTTATAACTTTTTAAGCCATATTCGGCTGGAGGCCATTGGATTACATATTATGTTTAAAGCTGAAGTAATTACGTTCAGTAATTCAGAAGTTATACTGCTCTGACAGACGGACGGACGGACGGACGGACTGACGGACGAACAAGTGCCAATTAACTCACTAGACTCAAGTAGTTTCAGAGACCTTCGCTTCGCTCGGTCAATTAAAAATTATATAAAAAATTGCATTATAAAATACCTATAGATATTTTATGTATGTTGTATCTGTCAATGCCAAATTAGAAATTATTATTATTACCATTATTAATTTGTTCCAAATAAAGATTTTTGATTTTGATTTGAAATGTGAAAGTTTGGATGGATGGATGTATGGATGTATGGATGTTTGTTACTCAATCACGCGCCAACGGCTGACCGGTTGGCTGAAATTTGGCACAGAGATAGAGATTATAGTCTGATTAAAGAGTTCTCGCGGGAACCGAAAAACCTCAATCCAAGCAGACGAAGTCGCGGGCATTCCCTAGTTAATAATAAAATAACGGTTAGTATTGCACCTACCAACCTTGAAATTAAACAAAGTCAATAGTCATTCTATGTGCAAAGTGCAAACTCAGCTACGAATACTCTACGAAAACGTGTGGAGTCAGAAAAACAACGCTTGCACAAACCCTCGATCTCTACTTAGTGAAATCGCGGTTCAAAAGTGTTAAGTAACATTCAATAAAACCTTCGAAAAGGTTAGCAATGACCATCAATTTCGGAACGTCAGATACATGCAAAAAAAAAATCTCGCATTTCCTTCACCATTTCCCGCGTTTTCCCACGACCGCAGCTCGCCTCCCAGGCCAGTCGTTGCCGGAGCGCCGTACAGTGCGCACGTATCGCGACCTCGGCATAAATAATGAAGGCGTAAAATTTTTGTCGTAACGGACAACTATTTTTGTCGCCCGATCTAAAGCGTTCAGTGGTTTATGAATTAATGGTGACAGTGGGGAATTTGGTCGAATCTTCCAGTGTTTTGTGTTAGTGTCAAACGAAGGGGATATTCATTTATCTGTGATCGCAACTACCTGAGCGGAGACCAGTAAGTTTTGAATGCATTTGTTTTGTATCTTTTCAGATTCGACAATTTCTTTTGATGCGGCTAAAATTGTGTGAATGAGGAAATTATTACCCAATTTTTTGATAAACCTACTGAGATTTATTAGTATGTAGAATACATGCTATTTTCATTACTGTCTCTACAGAGACAGTAATGAAAATGGCATGTGACATAATATTCATCCAATAGTAAAATATTACCTCATATTATATTATCTAGTAATGAAAATAACCTCATATTATAAGCCTGATGAAAATCTCTACATCTATAAAGAGAAGTCCTAACTCAATGTCTCATCAACGTCCAGCCCAAATCCTTGGACCTAGAAAGCTGAAATTTTACACAGAAGTTCCACTTTTTATGAAGACAAATAAAAATAAGTGATTTTTAGAAATTCTCACGGCAGCAAAGCCGGGGATGGTCGCTAGTTTCTTTTAAACAAACCGGCTAACGTTTGAAAATACAATTCATCACTTCAAACCTTGGCCGGAGCACTACTGAGCACGAGACTTTTCTCAAAATTAGAAGGGTTAGGCCACAGCCTACCGAGCTGGCTAAGTGCAGATTGGCAGACTATAAATATACTAGCTGATGCCCGCAACTTCATCCGCGTGGATTGAGGTATTTCTTCTCCCGCGTGGACACTAATTTTCCGGGATAAAAATTTTCTGGCGTGATTGAGTAACAAACATCCATTCATATCAAACTTTTACATTCATAAGATTAGTATAGAGTATAGATACAGATAAACCTAACTACTACGTAATATTATACTATGAATGTCTAGGGTTTTAAATCTGTATACAGACGCAATCACTTAGTTCCCGTTCCATCAATTTAGCGCAACCATCTTGGACTGCATCGTCACCGTTTATGTATTATCAAGTCAGAGCTCTAGCGCGGAAGTTGTTATTATCATATTAATTGATAGTCGCTATTGTTGTGATTGACGGAATTTATGGCATTTTATCCACTACAAATTAGCCTTTGACTGCGATCACCTCATGGTAAGTGGTGATGCAGCCTAAGATCGTAGTGGGCTAACCTGTTACGGGCATGGCAGTTATATTAAACCCATACGCCTATTCGGTTTCTACACAGCATCGTACCGGAACGCTTAATCGCTTGGCGGCACGTCTTTCCCAGTAACTAGCCAAGGCCGACCAGACAAAAATCAGAAATTATAAATTCCCAAATTGATTCTGCCCGGGATCGAACCCGGTACCTCCCACGTTATACACTGCGGCAGGAAGTCAAATGTGCAAATTTGCGGACTTCACACACCTTCGACGCCGGTATGGTGGTAACTAGCCACGACCGAAGCCTCCCACCAGATTCTTGCGCAATTGTGCATTACAAAGGTACGCTTTGACTGAAGTGGAGATGGAGCGTAGTCGTGTACGCTTCTATACCAATTAGACTAATCAAAAATTACGCGAAGAATTATCATGTCATCTAACAATTACCTGATTGGTCCATCGAACACATCTCTTAATTCAAACTCGAATGTGTTTTTTATTCAAATAAATTTTCCAAGTGCTTTTGAATCGTCGAGTTTATCTACCACTGGTTTGGAGTGCCATTCCTACTGAGAAGAGCCAGCAAGAAACTCGAATATGCTCCACTTCGCTTCAGTTGAAATGCAGCTAGCACGTTAGTATGAATGATCCGATATAACGATCGCAATCACCTCTGGGGCCATACCACCATTGTTTTAATACCTTGTTGTTCTAGAATTATAATCCTTATTTTAGGGATGTCAAGGTACGTGATATAAAACTGTCATTTTGAAATAATAATGCTTTTAGAGACAGTAGTAATCCCCCTGTTTCGAAGACACTCTCTCTAGTGGCTTGTGTAGACTAAAATGTAAAGTCGGAACAATCATCTTCATACCAAAGCATCGTTGGCCCAAAATAAGTAGAGTTTAAGTCATAGTCCACCATTCTGGCCAAGTGCGGATTGACAGGATTCCCTTATTGTTTCTAATTATGAAAAACTCTCGGAATGCAGGTATCCTCACGATATTTTCCTTCTCCGTTAAAGCATCTTCTTCTTCTTCTTCCCAGGGCTTTTCCGTTCCGCAATGGTTCCGGGTAATTGCTTGAAACCAACATAGCTCTGAAAAGTATAAAGATTCAAACTTCAGACCAACTGAAAATGAGACTGAAGTCTACCACCACTACCATGAACTTCTACTAGCACTATATTCTATTATCAATTGAAGCAAGAATACCTAATACCATTAAGGCGCTGTGAGCTCACGAGATGAAAAACACAGGCGCGCGGGGGTGAAATCGAGCAAGCGCATGTCGCAAAAAATGCATAAAATAATTATTTGTAAAAAAAAAAATATTTACTTTTCAATACAAATGAAACCGACAATGTGTTTGATTTAGAAATATGAATTTTATCTTATATTTGTAGAGCTAATTATTGGTTTCAATAAGGCGAAAAATTGCTTTAAAAGGTAAATTAAGAGGTATGTTAAATCTCAATGCAGAGATTTTTTAAAATGTTGTTTTGAGATGCGTCAATGGCTGCTCAAAGGTCTTGAAAACAGCACATTATTTTTACAAGCATACATTATGTCACCGTTTGATGGATACACTGCTTTTAAAAACCCGCTTTTACGCTGCACAGGGCCTTAAGTCCAGCCAATCAACTTTGGCTATAAGAATTTACCTACACAATTTTGTTACTAAAGGACCAGACTTGATTGCCTATAAGCATAGACCCGTAAATAAAACCTCTTCAAAGATTAAAGTAAGAGTATTTAAATGTTATTATCAAAGTAACTGTAACTAAAAGGGTCCTTTCAAAAGAGTTAAACAGACTTGCGGGTACTGTGGGGTAAAAGGGTTTTGGTTTAAAATAATGGCAACACTTAATTTTATTAAAAGTTTTGTTCCAATTAAACTGAAATTAGAAATTAGGTAACCTCTTTATTCTGAAAGGGACATTTAAGCTTAAAGTCTGTTCCAATAGAGTCGAGCTAATTTTTCAACTCCTGGAATGTCTGATAACGCAATCTCAATTGCTATTCGACCAATAATGATGGGTGGTGGGATCCATGCTAATATTATAAATGCGAAATTGTTTCTGTCTGTCTGTCTATCTCTCTGTCTGCTACGTTTTCATGGCCCACCCGATTTTGATGAATATGATGAGGTACAAGGATAGTTTATATCCCGGGGAAGGACATAGGCTACTTTTTATTCCGGAAAATTAAGGAGTTCCCGCGGGAATTAAAAAACTTAATCCACGCGGAGAAGTCGCATCATCTAGTATCTTATAAACTTGTCAGCATCCAATGTTCCTCTTACTATTGGTATATATGCAATATGCTCTAAGACAATGTTTGTCTATAATATAATTTATCAGAAAAAATTCTAACATATTACTGTGAGAAAAAATAATATAATCAACTTGGCACTTTACATCATACAAGCAAATACATTATTTATTTTATTCAATATACTACTACTTAAACAAATATAGTATTGCTCATTAGACATACGTGATCAAAGCGGTACCTATCCCAAAATAATGGCGCAATTACACTTGGCCATTAGCCCGTTTTGAGCTACCCGAACGACTTTACCCAAATTCGGGCACAAGCCCAGTTAGGTACACGATAATAATAAAAAAGTGCGTGTCAGAGCACGCATATCTAATGTAGGGTTCTGTAGTCAAAATTTTCTTAATAAAAAAGTTGCACGGTTTCGCATTCAGCAGAGCATGAGTCAGCATAATACAACATATAAATACTAAAGTGTATTTTATGGTTGATTAGTCCTTCAATCACGCCGCAACAGAGCAATAGATTGACGTGACTTTTTCCCTGGATATATTTGAAGACCTAGAGAATGACATAAGCTACTTTTTATCCCGGAAAATTAAAGAGTTCCTGCGGGAATTAACAGAATTATTCCAGCGGCCATCAGCTAGCGTTACATTAAAAAAAAACTTTAAAAAAAGTAGCAGCTGCTGAATTTCTTCCCGGTTCATCTCAGTAGAATCTGCTTTCCAAACAAGTAGTAGAGTCCTGAAATATCATATCTGTTACAAGTTGTCCTACATAAAATAACATTTCAATATAATTTATTATTAATCCGTATATGATAGTCTTGGGCTAATCTCTGCTGATTTTAAAACATCCATTCATAAAACTACCACTTTGTTTAATGTTCATGGTCACAACGAAAATGTTTTTTTTATTTTACCGTCTCTAAATTGAAGTATGGACATCTCTCTCTCTCTCTCTCTCTTTGAATTGATTTTTGAGAAGCCTTGATGTATCACACGCAGGGTTAGGCGGATTCTAACAAAACTACTTACATAGGTATTTTCGTTCCTTATTATACTATGGAATTCTAAAAAGGTAAATTCCACCTTATAAGAATGTGTATGTTAAAATGATGCCTTCTATGGAAGCGAAGCTGTTCGGTCCACAATCATAACGATTCATCTCTCTTGCTGTTTTTGCAACTTTATAAAACTGCTTGGAAACGTTATCGCACTGACAGTGGAATTCATAATCGTTGGGTAACCAGTCTCCGCAAAAATGTGCTCGTAGCCTGCCTCCCGTAGTCTTAAACGTGACGTAAACGAAATCGTAATCGTAAAACGTAACCGTTTGTCAAACGGATAATTTGAACTGATTTAGGAGTTCATAGATGTCTGCATGTCAAAAAGCATCATATAATATGCTCAGTTCAGGAGACAGTAAATGTCCCCTGAACTGGCTTAAACAGTTCGAATAATACGTTTTAATCTTTAAAAATAATTACGATTTGTTTAGACAGTTGGGTGTCTAATTTAGTTTTAAAAAACTCCATTCTTAAAATACTTTATATTTAAATCCCTATCCGTTTCTAAAACCGAATCCTAAACTCACAAAAAATGGGATGGCACATGACAGAAAGCACAGTATCGAAGTCGTTATTGACTGACGTGGGTCAGTCGAGATGATTTTAACTTAATATAATCTCGAAATTCGAAATTTATACAATCACAATGACAGAAATAATTTTTGACAACCTTATTGGAGCATTATCATAATCAGATCATGCTTCTATGCTCACGAAAGTGAGTTTTGTTTGTTGGTTTGTCCTTCAATCACGCCGAAATTGAGCAATGGATCGACGTGATTTTTTTACATTTTTAAAGACCTAGAGAAAACAAAGAAAATACATTTATTCAAAAATGGTGTTACGGACAAGCATCTGACATAGATAGATAGATAATTCTTTATTGCCACACATAACATACAGATTACATAAAAATATGACACCACCCAGAATGGGGGTACAGCTCAGCCGTGTGCCCAGCACATACAAATGCAAGCATGTTGCCGGACCCCGTGTGACGGGTGAGTAGAGAGTATCATAGGCTACTTTTTATCCCTTAAAATTAAGGAGTCCCCGCGGGAATAAATAAACTTAAACCACGCAGACGAAGTTTTTTTTTTTTTTTTAATCTTAAATTATTAGGGACTTTTGTCCGACACGGACACGCCAGCCCCATCGTAACCTAAATTGCTGGCTTGCTAGTAGTGAATAAAAACTGTTTAAAACGTGGTGATAAAGCTAACTAGATTTCATAGTCATAAAAATAATTTTATGTACACGTACCGTTTGCGAAAACTCGCAGTAGCTTCACATAATCGTTTTTAATATGTATTGTTTGTCACGATACGAATTAAAATTTGAAATGCGAAGCCCGATTTTATTAAAGCCCTCCTTTTTATGGCGCCATTAGAAAATAATTTCCAATTCACTGACTCATTAAAGTTACGCTCCAATCTACGTGAAGCGGCGTTATTTTAGATTTTCTAACTGATTAATTCGTCCGGATTTAATCGACGTAACTTCGAAGGCTTTGACAAAAAAAATCAATTGGCAATTTGATTTTCCCCTTGATAGCAATTAAAACGTTAACCGGGCGATTCGTTAACGGATAGAGTCATTGTTTGGATAGGTCATTGAAAATTCTTTATTTGAAAGAAAAATCTTTATTTGAGGCAACTTCTGGACAAAAATTAACTTAAAATAAAGTTTACATGCGAAATCAAATTTTGTACAGTAGTGTAACTACTAAAATAGTTAAGCCACTCAGCTGGTGTGCTCCGTAGTAGGTCCGTTCCGTAGTAGCTCCAATTTTAGCCAGTGGGTCAAATATGTTTGACGAACTATTAAGTAAATGAATAGCAACACACACAAATTAGACGCAGTCACTTTGTCATTTGGTTACTGGCTAGACATGAGCTCTAGTGCATAGTTAAATGACGCTAATGTTTAGTTTCGCCTACCTTGTAGCTGATTACTTAAAACTGTCGTAGTTAAAGCAGTAGGAACCTAAATTCCTGTCCTAAAACAGCTGTCAGTAATATTGTAACAAAATACTAACTATTAGCACGGAATAAGTAACAGTACGATGGTAAATAGTTAGTATTTTGTGAGAGTAGTCATTTAACGCACAACCTAAGACGATGGACCCAAATATTTTGGGGGGTTACTTAATAATTAGCAGGGATGTTATTGAGCTCCGTAACTGTAACCGAAACTATCGGTTATCCGAAATAAACATCTATCCGTAACCGTACCTGAATCCGATACAAAAGTTTCGAATAAGTTCGGATAGAGACGGAGACTAAATAAGACATGTAATGACAGATTTTTGTTTTTAGTAAAAACAAAAATAGTATAATTACTTACCTATAAATTATAATCAGTCATATTTTATATTATATTTTACCTAACCTAGACTACAATAAAACCAAAATATTACATGCTATTTCTGTTAATATTTTACTTCAATCTAATATCCGTAACCGAAACTATCCGAAACTAACGGATAAACCGAATTAATAACATATCCGTAACCGTAACCGATATATTTTTATTCCTATATCCATATCCGTATCCAGATCCGAAATATTATATCCATAACACCCCTAATAAGTCTTATAGATATGTAGGTAACCTAAAGGTGCACTTACCTATTAAAGCATTTAATCAGGATCTTTAAAAATCCTAAATCAACGCAGACGAAGTCGCAGAAAAAGTAAGGCGTCTATAAAACAGTTACTGCATATTATTAACGTGACATCATTTCATTTCATTATTAATCAACAACGCAATGAACTCCAATATTGTGATAATGAGACAATTAATAGTCTAGTACCATGTAATATATCTGAGAATGACTTCCATTCTGAATAGATCATCTCTATTCGTGTTAGGCATATCAAATAGATTTATAATATCCTACTTAATGTGATTTATTGGCGCCATACCCATAACGGGCGAATAACGTTTTGTACCTCGTGAATGTGAAGTCAGAATTCATACCTATGATTTAAAACCTGCCTTTTCTTTCAATTTCACCCATTCGGATTCAAGATTCAAGATTCAATTCATTTATTCAATACTAGCCGACGCCCGCGACTTCGTACGCGTGGATCGAGGTTTTGTTTTGTTCCCGCGGGAACTCTTTAATTTTCCGGGATAAAAAGTAGCCTATGTGTTATTCCAGACTATAATCTATCTCTGTGCCAAATTTCATCCAGATCCATTCAGCCGTTGGGGCGTGATTGAGTAACAAACATCCATACCGACATCCATACATCCAAACTTTCGCATTTATAATATTAAGTAAGATAGGTACACTGTAGGTACACTTATTGTCGTCGAAAAATTACTTACTTAAAAAGCATGATGGTGATAATGGGTAACGGTATCTTAAAACTAAAGCTACGAGGGTTCCAAACGCGCCCTGGTCTGAGAAGAGCCCACAACAAACTCAGCCGGGTTTTTTTTTTTTTTTTTATTATCACCATCTCACAAATCATCTTAACTAAGGAACTATCAGAGATGTTAGAGCAAATTATTGCCAAGTTTCCTTGTCGTTTAAGTAGTCCTTTACATGGTAATAAGATTTTTCAATGAGTTTACGTTTTACATTAACTTTGAACTTATTCAGAGACATCTTCAACATGTCTTCTGGGAGCTTATTGTAGAAGCGGACACTGTTTCCAACAAATGAATTGCTAGTTTTAAGTCACTACTCCTTTCCCAATCCTTTTCCTATCCTAATCCTATCTATACTATATACTATACTATAATATTATAAATTCGAAAGTTTGGTAGGATGGATATGTATGGATGGATGGTTGTTTGTACTTTTAATCCTAGAAAATTAAAATGTTCCCGCGGGAACCAAAAACCTCAAATGGATGTTTGTTACTCAATCACGAAAGAACGGCAGAGCGGATCAGGATGAAATTTGGCACAGAGATAGATTATAGTCTGGAATAACACATAGGCTACTTTTTATCCCGGTAAATTTAAAAATTTCCCGCGATCAAAATACGTTAATCTTCGCGGACGAAGTCGCGAGCATCATCTAATGATCCTTTAAATCCTTGCTGAATGGGCGTCTACGTTATACTCTACCTATACGCAAAATCATTTGACTGCCTCGTTGGTCTAGTGGTTAGCATGTTCGACTGCGGCCGACGAGGTCTCGGGTTCGAGTCCCGGGTCGGGCCATAACAAGTGTTGGGTTTTTCTGACAAGAAATTCTCAGTACTAGCCCGGAGTTAGGAAGTTGGCGGTGTTTCACCCCCGTGCCTCGGAGAGCACGTTAAGCCGTCGGTCCTGCGCCTGATCTCTCTCCGGTCGTGTCGGATCTTCCGTCCCATCGGGCTATGAGAGTAAAGGAACAGAGAGTGCACCTGTGCACACTTGTGCACTATAATATCTCCCGCGCAGATGGCTAATCTCTGTGGAGATTGGCCGCTGTGGTTGAAATTCAATCGGGAGGACATTATTATTATACGCAAAATCGTAATGTATGAATATATATCTAAGTAAGTAGATTGTACATGTTTCCATTAAAAACTTTTCAAAAGAACTAATGGCAAATTCGTTACGACTGAAGTTTTATTGAAAAGAAAATGCTAATGATTCTTGTGGCACAAGTGTTCCAAACTCCAGTTTAATGATATTTTATAGGAAGCCTTGTATTAAAGAATATGCGCAACACCAAAGTTTGTAGGTACCAGATTGTATGAATACTAAGGTTGAATTTTCGGTGTCACCATACATTTTTGTATGAAATGTTTTCAGTGGCGAATGGAAAACATTTCATACATACATATCGTTTACCAAATTTCATCAAAATCTGTTGAAAAGATAGGCCGTGAAAGCGTAGCAGACACACACACAGACATACTTTCGCATTTATACTGTTACAGGCTTATGCCCGCGACTTCGTCCGCGCGGACTTCAGAAACTAACTTCAAACCCCTATTTTACCCCCTTAGGAGTAAAATTTTCAAAGATCTTTCTTTGAAAATTTTACTCCGTACTTTTATTTATTTTAATTTTAAATTTTAAAAGCTGTCTGCAAACTTTTCAGCCCGATTCGTCCAGTGGGATTGAGATGTGCTTTGATAGATCAGTCAGTCAGTCAATTACATTTTCCTCTTATATATTAAGATAGTATGGATAATTTTATCTTAGTTATCATTGCTACAGTGATGTTTAAAAAGAAAATGAATGAGTTATTTCATTAATTAATACTAAAACCACATTACCGGTAAACCGGTAGTAGCTAAATTTAATTAAGCTATATTTCCTACGTACTAACCAATTACCAAGAGCCTCGGTTCCTAATTGAAATGATCGTTTGGTTTAATATTTTAAGCGAAAAGTTTAATATTCCAGCGTCGGATCCAGCTGTCCATTAAAGTGCATTTTGTCGCCAATAAAGCATGGCAGCTTGCATAGCAGACTTGCGCAATTTTTACCCGGCTGAGTTTGTTGTGGGCTCTTCTCAGACCAGGGCGCGTTTGGAACCCTCGTAGCTTTAATATACCGTTACTGATTATCACCATTATATTTCATAAATAACAAGACGTCAATAAGTTTTGTGTACCTACCTATATTGAATAAACATTTTATCTACTCCAGCATCGAAAAGTTCCAATTTCGAATTTGACAACTATATCGAATTGAACCCTCTTTCGTGTTTGCTTCTCATAACGATACAGTTCGTTGTATGGGAGCTGTATCGTTATGAGTCGTAGCTGTATCGATATGGTTATCTTCATAAATAGGATACCTATAGCTTAGCGGCTCTGGGTTCTGGCACTTTCCCAACCAGTCAATTGATTTGACTTTTTTATTAATTTACAAAGTAAAAAATTATAAAGACGTCCTTGTCGTAGATAAAATCTTGTATGCAACTGTACGTAATTAGTCATTACGATACAGTTGCATAAATAGCTAATTTGACTTTGACTTTTAATGTCAAACCCTGTCCAACGTCAGCGACAAACGCGACAACGCGACTCCGTACGACGCAAAGCGACTGCTTAGATTGGCGGACCCTTCCCCGTGATCTACGTTGTCGCAAAGACAAGTTTGTTATTTTATATGGAGTCGTATCGCGTCGCGTTGCTTTCGTCGCTCATCAAGGACAGCGGTTTAGGTCAGAGACTTAAAGTGGGAAAACGCGTGAAAGAAAAGAAAGAAATTGTTTTTATTCGATCACAATATGTAGTCTAAGAAACAATCAAATGAATAATAAATTATAGCGACAAAATTCCACTCTCGGCATTCCGCAGAAACGCAGTACCTACGGACAATAATTTTTTTTCGCGCACTTTATATTATAGAGTTGCACATAAAACGTATTTCCCTTACGTTCTTGTAGTTTCCTGTTCTGTCCGGTAGTGTATTTACGAACAAACGCGGACTTTTCATTCGCTATCCAAAATTTTGCTGTCCCTAACGTGTTTCGCGCTTAATTATTATGAAAACATCGAAATATACCAAAAACCAATTTATAACTTTCAGAAACTGTCCGACACCTATTGCGATGTTTTAAAACTCCTTTCAATGTAGTTTAACGTTTGAAATAGTGCCGTTTTGCCTCGTAAACCGGAGCTGTTTATGTACTGAAAACTTTGAAAGAGATTATAAATTTGTTCCTTTCCTTTAAGAAAAGGTTAATTTTATTGAAAACTAGCTGATACCCACGACTTCGTCCGCGTGGATTGAGGTTTTTCAGTTCCCTCGGGAACTCTTTAATTTTCCGGCATAAAAAGTAGCCTATGTGTTATTCCAGACCATAATCTATCTCTGTGCAAAATTTCATCCCGATCCGTTCAGCCGTTCTTGCATGATTGAGTAACAAACATCCATCCATCCATTCATACATCTATCCATCCATTCATCTAAACTTTCGCATTTATAATATTATATATAATATATATTATGTATAGATGAACATCGACCCTAAGGTATTTTTAAAGGCTCTAACGATCAAAGTCCTAAGGTCGAAAACACACTACGAAAGGACAGGACAAAACCTCCGCGCGAAACGTCAGCATTAGTCTAGGCAATAAAGCTAGTTGACCCCAACAATAATTTCTCAGGCGACGAAACTTGATAGTATGATAAAGTACCATGAGTTAAACGTATATTTTAAATATCCAACATAAAATCTGAAAGGAAGTAAGGTTTTTATTATGCTATACCCAATTGTTAAGGCACGAAGGTACATTATCTCGTAAATGCAGTTTAGATTTGATAATAAAATCGGTTTAAATATCGACGTTCTGCATGATTATTTCATTTGATATTTCGGTTTTGAGTGTATAAACAAAACATACAGTCGAATTGAGAACCTAATCCTTTTTTGAAGTGGGTTAAAAAGTGGAATAAAGTAGTTACAAAAACACTCGTCACTAGTGCATAAAAAATATACGTACTCAGTCTTGTTTTCCCTTTGTATAAATGTCCCACTTTGGAATATAAAATGTGAATTCCGTGGCATTCTGCGATGTTCTAGTTTTAAAAACATGCTAGTTCTTTTTATAAGCATTGACATTTTCTTACTTTTGTAGCTACTCTGTCTACAAGTTTAGACTGGCATTCCTGTTGTTTCTTACTTCAGTGTTTTATATTTCTATTAGGTATAAAATTGTCTATACCTACCTTCTTTTAAACCTGCATCACACATTGTTATTGAAGTGAAACTACTTTAGAATCGTTGTGGTTTGAAAATTCGATGAAACGAAAAAGCGACACCAAAAAGATACAAACATTCATAATAGGATTTAGCCTGCGAAAGAATGAGATAGAATACAAGTTATGTTTATCTCATTCTCTCGTAGGCTACTTTTCTGATGTTTCATTTTTCCGTGTGTGAATTGTACACACACACTTTTTTTATAGTTTCAATTATTGTAACTCATTGTTACAGTTTTAATTTTAAATGTATGTTGGCCATAATTTTAAGAGTGTTAACCAATCAGAAGTAATTGCGAATATTCTGTAGGTATATATTTTTAATCTATTAAGGCTACTGATCAACATCTTTGATATTACAGCCCCAAGCGCGAAATACTTTGAGTGTGGCCCTTTTACCACTCGCCGATGTACGATGTTTAATAATTATCTTCCGTAACCGTTAATAGTTTCCTAATAATTCCCATTACATTATCATCACTATATTTTATGCTATCAGAGGTGAAGGCTTTCCACAGCAACTTTTCCGCTCTAGTTTATAACTTGCAGTGGCCTTATTGTCATTTACCTTTATTCATGCAGGTACGTGGCAATGCTCACTAATAACACAAAAATAAAGCCCAATTTTTACGTTTATTCCAACATAACTTCACGTTAAAGGTCAAATTTATTGAAAAATGAACAACAGCCCTGGAATAATTTTAAACGCATTGTTCCGGCGAACAAAGTCTTAATGGCAAAAACACACTATGGACAGTACAGGACACACGAAACTTCGGCGTCGTCAAGTTTCATCGGATGAACGAACGTTGTCTGTGCAACTCCATGTAACATACTTTTCGTCAAGTCAATCGTTTATGTCTATAGTATGTTTTTGCCCTAAACATACACTAGAGGCTTGGGTCGAGTGTTTCGGGGTCGCAGTCAAGTGCAAAATCGGTCGTAAAAATGGCTATAAATAAAAAAAACCCTTTTACTTAGGTATTAGATGATGCCCACAACTTGGTCCGCGTAAAGTTATTGTTGCGAAAAACTCGTTTGAACTATTTGATACAAAGTACCTAGCCTATGCCTTTTCCGGAATGCAACTTATATCTACCAAATTTCGTCAAAATCGGTTTAACAGTTGGACCGTGTAACAGGAGCAGACAGACAGAAAGACACACTTTCGCATTTATAATATAAAACCTGGAATTGTACTTATAGCCCTTCCTGATTCCGTTTTTCCATCCGCTTATATTATACCTTTTTTTATCCACTGCAAGTTAGCCCTTGACTGCGATCTCACCTGATGGTAAGTGATGATGCAGTCTAAGATGGTAGCGGGTTCAATTCGGCTCAGCGGTACCTTCAAATCAAGAGTGAATAGGCATCTTCTAGGCAAGCGCGCTCCACCTTAGGCTGCATCACTAGTTCCAGCAAGTCTGATTGCAGCCAAGCGCTAGTCTATAATTTTTTTTTACTGTAAGAAAGGAGTACTGTAAGAAATTTTAAAGGGATTCAAAAATGTAAAACAACGCGGTGTAAGTTGCCGAAAAGCACCATAAATAAACTAAACAAAGGAGTATAAAAGGTTATTATCTCCTTCAACAAAGTTAATATACACATTACATTACTAGTTTAGAAACTTCATATTATGTTAATACCTGCAAAAGGATAAGCACTCGTACCGCAAATGTATTCCTAAAAAGGAGGTTTTTCAAAGGATTTACGTAGTTTTGTTGCGGATTGAATTTGCCAATCCATTTCGATTTTACCTTTGAGCGAATAGATAGAGTGATACAGAGAGCACGTCGATGTTTTATATAACACACGTCTAGCTAGGTCGCCTGCGACTTCGCCCGCGTACAATTTCTGATTTCCTATGCGATAATGAGATTTTTCCGTTGCAAAAGGCGTAGAATAACGATTTTCATGTCTCTAACTTCATAATCATAGAACTTTCATACAAAATTCCACACCCCATTTCACCCCGTTAGGGTTGAATTTTCTCAAAACCGTTTCTTAGCTGAGGAATTTATTTTCCAAATTTCAAGTTTGTATGCTTTATAGTTCCTATTATTATTATCGGTATAAATTTAGCTCTCACGCCCGCAAACAAAATAAATACATATATGGCCAAAAGATTTATAATAAACTTACGTAAACAAATGTAAATTAATAAACTTACATACACAAATACACAAATAAATAGTTGCAGCGGGCGGAGGATTACACCCCGGCAGGGGAGACCAGACGGCCGGGGGTCAGGGGGACAGGTTGAGAAACCGGCGGACTATCCTAGCCGAGTCTAGCAACACCGCTTTCTGCATCCTGGCTGCGAGCGAACTGCCACGGAATCCCAGTCGCCTATTATTATTATTATTAATTATTATTATAGTAAGGTTGCCTGGTAGAGATCGCTACCTAAGGCCGCCTTTGTATCCTACTTCTGTCTGTGTTAATTTTATTTCCAATTTTTTTTTTGTTGTGGTGGTACAAAATAAAGTGTATAATAATAATAGTTCCTGAGATATCGTGATTAGTCAGTCAGTCAGTGAGTGAATGAGTGGTATTTCGCTTTTGTATATGCATAGATAGAAGACTAGAGTTGTAGTTATTAGACGATGCCCGCGACATCGTCCGCGTGGATTTAGGTTTTTGAAAAATCACGTGGGAAAACATTAATTTTCCGGGATAAAAATTATATTTGTATCAAATTTCTTCAAAATTGAATCATACTTCATATTAAAAATGTAACTTTGTACAATATTTACAGTCTCTTTGGGGATGTAAAACTAACGAGAAGTTGAACGTAAAACTGCGGTTACGGTCAAATTGGAAGTAGGTATGAACTGAATTTTTTTTTAATCCTCAATACAAAGGTATTTGAAATAATTTGTTTTTACGGTCTTACCACAAAAATACACAAAAAACTTACTAAAAAGACGCGCTTGACAACAGAATCACGTCGATTTGTTGTACTGTTGCGGCGTGATTGAAGGATAAACAAACACACTTTCGCATTGATTACATTAAAGTAAAGAAGGATCAGCTCTGCCGGGCCTTAATTAACCCAATACTACCCACAAAGATCGCAGTGCAATGCTCACTTTGTTAGGTGGGTTAAATTGGGTATTTGACAGCTAGTCAAACCAGCAACTTTTTTCAAGCGTCACAACGCGTGCTTAGTATGGGATTTTGAACGAAATATTGAATTGTGACGTCATCAAAGTTCGACTCACTTATTTACTTCAATCGATAGTTTAAAATGATTATTCAACATCGAGCTAACAGGGGACGTGGATATCACGACCTTTAATATCCTCAATTTACTAATCACAAAAATATATTGTATTTGAATAGTTGTCAAGTAGGTACCCAATATCTATACAATATGAGCAAGAGCTCCTGAATTTGATCCCCGACTAAGTCAGTCAAAAATTAAGGAAATATCGTATTATCACTCTACTGGAAAAGAAACGGCTGAACGGATCTAGATGAAATTTGGCACAGAGATAGATTATGTAGTCTGGAATAATACACTGTTACTTTTTATCCCAGAAAATTAAAGATTTCCCACGGGAACCGAAAACCTCAATCCACGCGGACGAAGTCGCGCATTACCTAGTTGTTAAGAGCAATGCGAATGAACGGGCAAAGTTGAGAGTAGGTATTCAGGTAGGTATATTGCCGTCGCGCTGCTCCGGGAGAAGACCGAACGCTTATTCAATGCGCATGTATGCGTACGCACGCCGCTCGCTCGAACGAGTTCCTAAATAAAATTAAAATATGTGTTTGAGCTACTCGCAGTCGGCAAAATGATATACCTAGATGTGTTTTGTGTTTCGTATATTTTTTACTATCTAATAACTCTGACCCTGGACTTATTTGACTTATTTGTCTGTTTTTGATTCCTTTTTTACCCTCGACGAAACGGAGACGGTATATGTGTTTGCCCTAAGAGGTTGTGTGTTTGTTTGTTTGTATGTTTGTTTGTTTGTTTGTTTGTTTGTTTGTGCCCTTTTTTGTTACCGTTCTTCTGGAAAACTACTGGACCGATTAATATGCGGTTTTTTGCATTAGATATGTATAGCTTGTGAGAAGGTTCTTAGATATATTTTAGGACCATAGACAACCAAGCTGAGCTGTAGTCTATGATTTTAATTTTTCAATATGTTACAATTTTTCTCAAAAAGTACTGAGCCGATTAAGATGCGGTTTTTTGCATTAGATATGTATAGCTTGTGAGAAGGTACTTAGATATATTTTAGGACCATAGAGAACCAAGCTGAGCTGTAGTCTATGATTTTAATTTTTCAATATGTTACCATTTTTCTCAAAAAGTACTGGGCCGATTGAGATGCGGTTTTTGCATTGGATATGTATAGCTTGTGAGAAGGTTCTTAGATATATTTTAGGACCATAGACAAACAAGCTGAGCTGTAGTCTATGATTTTAATTTTTCAATATGTTACCATTTTTCTCAAAAAGTACTGGGCCGATTGAGATGAGGTTTTTTGAATTAGATATGTATAGCTTGTGAGAAGGTTCCAGGTTTTAGGACCATAGACAATGCTGCAATCGTGATTTGGTAAGTGGTCATAGGAACTCCTTAAGTTCTCATCGTAAACCCGTCGTGTTTAGACTTTATTGATTTGTCTTGACTAGCATTTTGTACCTAGATGCTGCCCATGGTCTCATGATGGAGCCAGGAGGTGGCCATAGGAACTCCTTAATTTCTTATCGTAAACACGTCGTGTTTGGACTCTTTTGATTTGTCTTGACTAGCGCTTTGTACCTAGATGTTGCCCAGGGTCTCGTGATGGAGCCAGGAAGTGGTCACAGGAACTCCTTAAGTGATCACATTTTTTTTAAAAATTTTTAGCAAAATATTAAAATTTAACACTATTTGACACCTCTACTCATTACTAAGCACAAGTTTTATCTCGGAATGAGAAGGGTTTGGTCATAGTCCACCACGCTGGTCAAAAAAACTACTGAGCCGGCAAATATGCAGTTTTGTGTTTTAGATATTATTTTATATTTTGCTCAGTTCTAATTGTTGTTTCAATGGAGCTCTGCAATTCGTCGTGGGTTTTTTAAAATTTTTAATTTTATAACTTGTTAATGTTTTTAATGCACTAACAGTTACCTAGCCTTAGAGTGCGATCTTAGCTGACGGTAAGTGATGATGCAGTCTAAGATGGTATCGGACTAACCTGTCAGGCATAAAGCAGTTAGTAACATTAAAGCCCTAAGTAGCCTTCATCGGTTAGTTGCTACCGGAACGCCTAATCGTTCGGTAGTACGTCTTTGCCGTTAGGGTGGTAACTACCGAAGCCTGCCACAAGACCAGAACTGAGAAAATTCAGATATATAAACTTCCAAATTGAACCTGCCGGGAATTGAACCCGTGACCTTGCGCTTACATGACAGCACACCTCACACCACTGCGCCAGGGAGGTCATCTACTCAGTTGGGAACTATTTTATATGTTTTTTTTATTCTACTACAAGTTAGCTCTTGACTGCGATGAGCGATCTTACCTGATGTTAGACAAAGTCAAAGTCAAAAAACGTTTATTCAATATAAACTACACTTATTGACGTCAGGTTATTTATAACATATAACATAATATAATGGTGATAATCAGTACGACATCTTAAACTAAAGTTACGAGGGTTCCAAAGTCCAAACGCGCCCTGGTCTGAGAAGAGCCCACAACAAACTCAGCCAGGATTTTTTTTTCACTATCACCATTTCACAATCATCTTAACTAAGGAACTATCAGAGCCATTATAGAGAACGATGATACAGTCTAAGATGGTAGCAGGCTAACTCGTTAGGGTTAGTTATATTAAACCCATACCCCTAACGGTTTCTACACGGCATGACGTATCTACACGCATCTACCGTAACGCTAAATCGCTTGGAGGTACGTCTTTGTCGGTAGGGTGGTTACTAGCCACGGCTGAACCCTCCTACCAGATCAGAACACAGAAAATTTAAAAATGATAAAGTGGACCATGTTGGGAATCGTACCCGGGGCCGGAACCTCCCACAATATGACCACAGAGTTTCAGGATTGCTATAATGTCCTCTCAACCGAATTTCGGCCACGGCGGCCTATCTCCAAAGAGCCATCTGCGCAGGAGATAATTATAGTGCACAAGTGTGGGCGCATACACTGGAGCACTCTCTGTTCCTTTACTCTCATAGCCCGATAGGACGGAAAATCCGACAGGACCGGAGAGAGATCAGGCGCAGGACCGATGGCTTTACATGCTCTTGGAGGCACGGGGGTAAAACACCGCCATCTTCCTTACTCCGGGCTAGTACTGAGAATTTCTTGTCAGAAAAACCCAATACTTGTTATGGCCCGACCCGGGAATCGAACCCTCGTCGGCCGCAGTCGAATATGTTAACCACTAGACCAACGAGGCAGTCAAGAAATAAATTAACGCGCAATAGAAATAGGGGGCGGCCGGCAGTGCGGAGATATCGCAGTGTTAATATAACTGCCATGCCCCTAACAGGTTAGCCCGCTATCATCTTAGACTGCATCATCACCTACCATCAGGTGAGATCGCAGTCAAGAGCTAACTTGTAGTGGATAAAAAAAAACCTGACATGTGCTGCCCACTGCCGACTGGCAATTATTGGGTATGGATTATATGCTCACAGAATAAGTAAAAAGTTAAATATCGATGTCGATAAACAACACTAGATTATCGATAATATAATTATATCGACTACGCCTGAACTCACTAACTATGTACATATGTGTGTGTGTATACGTATTTAACCTCCCCGAATAGAGGCCGATACAACCCGATAGGGACAACTGCAGCTTGGACCGATTATACCTATGAAAAACAGTAGAATTCTCACTCTCGTATTTTTCTGTTTCCACCTTCAAAACTGAACCGATTTTAATTCTGTTTTTACGAATAATTTAACAAGGGCTCAGGCTATGTCGGTATGTTTTTCTTTTTTTTATTATATCCGTCAAATTTATTTGCGGGATGTCTGATGATGGCACGAAAACTGGGCCATTTTTTGCAGGTTGTGAAGGTTCCATGTTCTTAAAATTATTAATTTATCGAAAAAAGGAAAACATAGGGGCATGGCACGGATACATGTGGATTTTATGGTGCAAGAATATTTTCAATATTGTAATTATCCACAGAGGAAACAGACAAATGTTTTTGTATGGAGAAATCTCCGGGAGAATTCCTCTTAATGCCGCAAGGTTACACAGAAAAATGTAAAAGAAACTCTAAGCTGATTGCAATAGTGCAAATGCTCGTAGTAAATAAACAACTATTTCTAAATCAATTTATACTGAAAAAAAGGCTTAAAAACTCCAGCACAGATTCACCATCTCGTTTCCAATAAAAGCCGAGCCTTTTTCTATTTATGGACTCTGTAAAGGGGGAACTCTAAAAGGGGTCCCCTTTTCCTAATGTCAATTTGAGCGGACAGTTCTAATGAAAGGTACTTTGTGGGCACTTTTTGAAAGGTTGCATTAAGTAGTTGCGATAAAGTTTTAAGCCGCTCCATGTCACGCGTGTTTAATTAAAATTTTTCAATTCAAATAAGTGTTTACATCATTAGTTTTCTATTAGACCGGCCCTACACTGACAGCTTAAAGCAGTCAGGATTGACTGCTTCAAGTTGCGACTGCATAGTGAACTGCGATCTTCTACGTACACGCATACATGGAACCACTCTGACACTTGCGACTGGCTCTGGTTGGCAGCGTGGTGAAATTGCATCGTGTGGTCAAGTAGTCGCCAGCTAATATACTGAATCCTCGAGCTGTAGACTGCTTCTCGCGCAGTCAGCTCCGCCCGCGCTCTTCATTCCACGTCACGCGCGCCACCCGCGCGCTCGCTTCTTGTTATTAACTGCTCCAGCAGTTATCAATGGCAGCTTCAAGCTGTTGACTATGACTGCAAGAGTGGTCCTTGTATGGCCGGCCTTAATCCTATCTAATGACAAAAACACACTATGCACAATGTTATTGTCTGATGTAAAAAAAGTCAGTGCGCGCACTTTTGAGTACTGAGAGTACGTATTGAGCTACACAAACTACCGCGACTTGACGAAACGTATTGAACATACGGCACGACATGGGAATTTCACGCGAACGTTTTATCCTGTCGTGTCCGTAGTGGTTCTTGCTCTAATATAAGAAATGTGACAATTCACCTAACTGTAACCTTTTCTTAATTACTAGATACAATATTATGTTCTCGATATTCCTGTGGTTGTATTTGTTAGCTAGTTATCATGAGAATACTTGAACGACGGTCATATCTATAATAATGTTATTACTTAGCTCAAACTTGGTAAACTTAGTAAAGGACCCTAGTTATTATGGACTAAAACTGTTTTATTCATAGTACTTCAAAGTTTAATAAGCCCGCTTGACCATACACTCCAACATTTATAGGTTCCACCCACGAATTATAGTAGGCGTGAAAGTCACTATTAGCCCCCTTAACGCATTATTTATTTTAAAAAAGGTATTTATGAAACTAAAAAGGTTAAACATATTTTTATATCTACACGAATATAATCCTATACCTACTCATCCCTCCTTTGGCCTCATTACGTGAAAATGGTTGATTGATGCAGGATTTACATACTAGTGTAGTGCAGGGGTAAGCTACAACCATAATATTAGTATTCGTAATGTAAGCAGTATATACCTATGTCACTGTAATATTGCAAAAACCGTTAGTTTATAATCTAATTTCGACGACCTCCGTGGCGCAGTGTGTAGCGCTGTTGCCTTAACGTGCCGAAGTCCTGGGTTCGATCCCCAGCAGGGTCAATTTGGGAATTTATAATTTCTGAATTTTCCCTGGTCTGGCCTCGTGGGAGGCTTCGGCCGTGGCTAGTTACCACCCTACCGGCAAAGACGTGCCGCCAAGCGATTTAGCGTTCCGGTAGGATGCCGTGTAGAAACCGAAGGGGTATGGGTTTAATATAACTGCCATGCCCTAACAGGTTAGCCCGCTACCATCTTAGACTGCATCATCACTTACCATCAAGTGAGATCGCAGTCAAGGGCTAGCTTGTAGTGGATAAAAAAAAACTGCCATGCTCCTAACAGGTTAGCCCACTACCATCTTAGACTACATCATCACTTACCATCAGGTGAGATCGCAGTCAAGGGCTAGCTTGTAGTGTATAAAAAAAAAAGATTACAATTCAACGCATTATTTTTCGGTAGATTGTAATCTGTTAGGTATATTAACCCAATAAAACCTAAGTGCCCTACATGTCTATGTCGAACCCTAACCTAACCTACAAGAAAGAGACAAGAAAACGTTACAATGAATATTTCAAAAATTGACACTCAGAACATTGAACGGTTCACAATCTGTCGACAGTTTACAATTTCGCTAGTTAGATTATAAACTAACGGTTTTTGCAATCTTACGGTGACATATACACATATGAATAGCTTAAGGCATATGTAGCATTAACAATGCAATCGAGTCGTCACTGGACACTCGCACTGTCGCTCACAGTAATAAATGATCAGTAACTTTACCGTGTTTATCTGAAGGCACCCCTACTCCTAAACTAGTGCTTCTGTAGCTTTATTCCGTTAAACCTGCATCAATCATTGTTAAAATCTAAATTGTTGTGATTCTTGCCGCGACAATAGATGTTTTCCTACAATGACCCTTAAACCTTGAAGGTTAAGACCGCCCTTGCACATGCGGTGTTTTCTGTTTTTTTTTATCTCTATGTTATGTGTAGCAATAAAGAATTTATCTATATATGTTTTCCAATAGCAAAAAAGTGCTTACTACTTGCGATTGGCCTGAGGTGAATCCGATCGTTACATTTTTTTTTCTCACCATAAAGTAAAGTTACAATATTATAATTTAAACGTTATTATTTACTACGACTAGGCTATGGGCTAATAATGTAATATATTAATTTAGCTCAAATTTCTAACTAAAATTAATTTCTACATTTATTAACAATCTAATACTAATACAAATAAACAAATATACTTAAGAATAAACTGAGGACAGTCCTTAGTTTATTCTAATACTAGATGAATACCGCGAATTCTTCTGAGTGGTTTAGAATTGTTTGACTCCCGGTGGAACTCCCTAACCTTACCACCTGTATCAAATTTCATCGGTTGAACAGATGAGCCATGAAAGCTTAGCAGGCAGACAGACATACAGACACAGTTTCGCATTTATAATATTAGTATGGATACTTAGTGTTTAGTAAACTAATTCACTGACACAGCACATAATACACTTTTACACTAATTCGAACGGTATCGTTGTTTTAAGTCTCCTTTAATGTCTAATAAATGTCCGCGTTATCTAAAAGCTTGACAGCCCCAAGATTAACATGATGATACGACATGATCGTTACATTGCAGCAATTCAGGTGTTTCTAAAAATAAAACCATCGAAACTCATTGATGTTCTGGGATAAAAAGTAACCTATTTTACTCTCTAGGTCTTAAGCCCAGGTAAAAAACAAGTAGAGCCGCTATTCCGAAAGCAGCATTAGCTGCTGATTTCCAATATATTTAATGACACGTAAAAAACTTTACGAGTCCTACGAGTGCCATTACATGTGATATCGACCTCATAAACAATCCATTGAAACGACACTGGGAAACTTGCCAAAGGCTCGAAGGAAAATGCCCGTAGGCGGTATAAAGCTCTAGCCAAACTACAGAGGAGCGGCGCGGCGCGGCACGTAGCGACAAGTATTCTTCGCTTAAGGTTGTATGGAGTAGAGGAGTTACCTACTATACCATCGCTTAAAGCAGTATTACTTCAAAATGATAGTCTCATATCACGTACCTTGATAAAATAAGGATTATTGTTCTAAAACACAAACGCCAACAATATTGAAACAGCTGTGGTAGTATGCCCGCTGGGCCCACTTGAGCGACGCGTCACGGAGACGCACTACGACGCGACGCGGCCCCGTACAAACTTCATACAAACAATATCTGCCGCTAGGTACCGCGCCGCTCCGTGCATCTCAAGCGGGGCTAGAATCTTAGCTGAAGCGATATTATTCCATCCTAACTAACATTAATGCGAAAGTGAGTTTGTTTGTTACAGTTTACTGGAGCAACTTTTCAAGCAACAAACATTGGTTAGGTATTTCCCCGGAAATTGGAAATAGCCTAATTTTTGTCCCGAAAAGTTTCAACGGGATTAAAAAAACTTAAATTCCTGAAGACGTGGGTATCAGTTACCAGTATAATTATAATAGTAGATGTCAAGACCAATTAGGAAACAACTTTTCTGTAATTAGCTATGAAATCATCGACCGAAATCAATATAGTAAGTAGATACTCTATATAATTGGTTTTAGGATGGAATGCCTCATATAAGCGCTGTTAATATTTTACTATCACTAAATTGAGGCACTATAATGTTTGATTACAAATGATTGCATCACAAAAGATATACTAAAATAGAAAATCAAAAGATATTCTGCACTACACAAAACTAGATATCGCAATACGCTAGTGACTCCTCTCCACTTCAAGAAAGCCCGAAACTCCATCAAGGGAATGAACGTACTGTTTAATAATGAAATTCCACAACCCTTTTTAGACGCCTTTACACAAGTTTAAAAGTATGCTCTAAAAAAGCTTAATTTAACTCGCTCCAGAAATGCTCGGGACCGCAGTTATTTATGTATTTACATCTTAAATACCTAACTGTTATTGTATTTTTTTTATAAGCCGCCGATTTTCATGCTGTCTCTTTTCAGTAGGAATGACATTCCGAACCAGCAATAGATTCACATAAGTACCTACTTATTCAAAAGCATTTGTAAATGTCTGTTTGAATAAAACATTTGAATTTGAATTAGACCTAAAAATAAGTAGATATTCATAAATCATAATACTGCATGTGGTAAAATTATTATCATAGTTGTAATATTTTCAATTTCTAACAATATATATTACATTTGGTCGCTTTACTCTTCAGATATAAAGCACTATAGAATAGTACTTTTAACCTGCAGCACAGAATAGCAAATAGAAATAGAACATTTCGCACATTTCAGAAATAAGTAGTTACCTACTTATTTCTGAAATGTGCGAAATGTTAAAAGTTTTTTTTTCTTGTGGGTAGACTCAACGAGTTGGCATTCTTTCTAGAGTAAGTTATGTTACAAGGAACAACATTTTCTTGATAAGGGTTCGGGTGGGAGGGAGTTTATATCTTCGAATGAAGTGTACTCATATAATATCGATCAAACTTCACTTTCCAAGTTCGTTTTATCATAATATAATATTATATAAAAAATGTAACTTATATAATTCTGAATGACAAAGGTGCATGGTAGCAACCGGGCTCGCATCCATATGACCCACAAGTCAGTGTAATACTTGTAACGTAATGTATTTGTTGTATTGTTACATAATGTAACCTTTTTCTTTTTTAAGAAAAGAGCAACTGCTGAGTTTCTTGCCGGCTCTTCTCAGTAAAACAGTTTTCCGAACTGGTGGTAGAGTCTTGACGTATCATAAGTGTCACAAGTTGTCCTACATGAAATAAATAAATCATTTATTATTTATCATAATATTATTCAAGTCAGTTGTTTTTTTAATCCGATTTTATTAGTTTGTAGTCGGTTTAAAAATTCATTTCTATTTTCGCTATAGCTGTACCGTATAGGCTGGGGCTGATAAATTACATTTTATTTTGTTATGAATGTGTCGACGTTGATCTGACAATGTGATGTGAAATTTGCGTAGCTACATGATATTCATTTCAGCCACATTCTGTATTATATAATACTCCACAACAAAATCCGCTTGTGGGAAATCTGCCAAAAGATTGTTGAATATTATATTTTTCTATATCAATTTCATAATATAATATTAAATATATATTATAACGTTTACTTAGAAAAATACGATTATTATTATCCATTGTAATATTATAAATAAAAACTAACCCATGGACTGGATGATATTATAATTTTGATTCGTCTCTGCTTTGTGCAACCTAGATAACGGACATTTTAGAAGTTTAGATTATTTTGCGTGAATCCAATTCCATACTAATATTATAATAAATGCGTAAGTGTGTCCGTCTGTCTGTCTGTCTATCCGTCTGTCTGTCTGTCTGTCTGCTACGCTTTCACGGCCCATCTGTTCAGCCGATTTTGATGAAATTTGGTACATGGGTAGATGGTATCCCGGGGAAGGACATAGGCTACTTTTTATCCCGGAAAATTAAAGAGTTCCCGCGGGAATCAAAAATCTTAATCCACGCGGACGAAGTCGCGGGAGTCATCTAGTTTGGTATAATGCTAAGCAAAAACTAACCTATGGAACTGGATGATATTATAATTTTGATTCGTCTCTGCTTTGTACAACCTTATAGCTATTGGACACTTTAGAAGTTTCGATTATTTTGTGTGAATCCATACTAATCCATATCCATACTAATACCTATTATAAATGCGAAAGTGTGTCTGTCTGTCTGTCTATCTGTCTGTCTGCTACGCTTTCACGGCCCATCTGTTCAACCGATTTTGATGAAATTTGGTACAGGGATAGTTTGTTTCCCGGGGAAGGACATAGGCTACTTTATATCCCGGAAAATTAAGGAGTTCCCGCGGGAATACAAAAAACCTTATTAACGCGGACGAAGTCGCGGGCATCATCTAGTATATAATAAGCTGGGATGGATCATCTACTTTTATAATAATATTGTAATGTAAGTTTCTCATTTAAATTTACTGACCATTTAGTATCAGTTTACAACAATGAAACAGTTTGGCTGCGACTTTTTTTTAAAAGAGTTTGTATTTTAAAACAAGAAAAAAACTTATTTGCTGTGAGTAGTTTTTTAATAACGAGTAATATAATAATTTTGCTTTGCGCGTGTTTTAAAACTCTCTAACTACCTATTAAATTGAATTACACATAATTTTATAGCCAATAGATTTCTAAAACGCACATAGCACTGAAAAGTTATTACAAGTGAAAAAACAAAAACATTAATTATTTAATTTGCATTTTATTTGTACTTTGTCACTGATCGAGGTTGTATGGCGGCTATAAAACAGCACTTGACCTTAGTCTTAATTCTCCGAACAAATAGTTATTAGAGTTCGTTGCCTCTACTGAAGTAATGCATGGACGTACTTTGTCATTTGTTAACAATGCAACTGAACCAACTAACGCCATTAAGTGCTATTATACTCCGTATAACGCTTGAAAATTAGGAATTTGGCTTGACTTTCAAAATTGTTTGTACGATTCTGTAGGTACATAAACACTATAATGCCTGTTACTAACTGAAATACATAAAATAAAAATAGTATCCTATAGTAGTAGTATCCTAGTAAATCAAATAGTTCGCAAGTAATCCTTACTTTATTTAATACACACATTATTAATAAATTATTTAATCACACATATTAATTTATCTAATCACACAAAAACTGTAAATAGGTTTCAAGAAAAGCATAGGTAAGTACTTCGCATGCAAAGTTGGTATTGTCATGATTTTCTAGTTTTATATTCTCTGTACGACATTTTGAATCCAGGGCCGTAGAACATATTAATTAAAAAAGAATGTATTCATAGCCAATCAGTGGGTTTCCCGCCAATTAAAAAAGGATTGAAAGAAAAGAAAACGGAGGATGTAAGGATTGTAAAAAAATTATTATATTAGGTACTCTAGAATTTATTATGATCGGAAGGAATAAAGCATATAAAATAACATTGGGTTTTGATTAACAAAAGTATTATCCCTTACAGCGTTGAATGTTTTAAAAAATCTAAGCGAACGAGGTTGCTAGCATCAGCTTCCATAATATTTGCCTCTGTGACTCGACAAAGTCACAGAGGCAGTCAATCGGGTATACCAACTCATCGATAGTCATTTACATTGGAGCAGGTGGAAGCTTAAAAGCTTTCTGTTTTACGGGCCGGGCCTTTTAGCATATTGTAGAGTGTAAGCGGTCCAAACAACTACTACAACGTACTACAAAGTTATGTACTTCAAGTTCTATCGTTGAGAAACTTATCTAGGTAATAAGTAACATGGTTGTAACGCTGTACTTTGTATTTTGAAACTTATTACGTGATTCTTGCAAAATGGATAAGACTACTTATATGAACTACGTAATACGGAATCTTCAAAAACCTGTCAAAATTTCTCTAGAAACTAACTTAGAATTTCAATGTTATTTACCTACCTAGTAGAATTTTTTAATTCGTTCAAGGTAAGTATTTAGATGAAGCCGACTTACTTTAAGGATTTAATTTTACGAAGACTTAAAGTTCAGTTACGGTTCATTTTTCATATTTCTAAGATTCCATGCTCTTCTTTTTACTTGGAGACTTTTAAGGGAATTAAAACACAGCCCGGACGTAATTACGAAATACTTTCAGACATTTTTTTCGAAACCCAATTCATTTTAGAGAATGCTTCAGACATTTTGAAATCCAATTCATTTGCTCGAAACGGGGATTCTTTATCGCTCGCATTTTATTGTAATGCCATTATAAATATATTATCTGACTTGTGCTCGCTCCATGAATAGATTCGTTGATGTCTCTTATCTCTTTTGTTAATGGGATCCTATTTATGTTTTCTCTTTTATTTATTATTCAATTTAATTCATGCTAGATCTATGTCACGTGAGGCTTTGCGCCTTTTTACCTTTTATCTGCAAATAATAATTGCTCGCAAACTAATATTTAAGCTACTTTACCAAGGTTGTGCAAATGTTTGAGAGCCTTATGCGAGAATTATAACTTTTTTTTTTTATCCACTACAAGCTAGCCCTTGACTGCAATCTCACCTGATGGTAAGTAATGATGCAGTCTAAGATGGTAGCGGGCTAGCCTGTTAGGGGCATGGCAGTTATATTAAACCCATACCCCTTCGGTATCTACACGGCATCGTACCGGAACGGTAAATCGCTTGGCGGCACGTCTTTGCCGGTAGGATGGTAACTAGCCACGGAACAGCGCTACACACTGCGGCACGGAGGTCGTCAAATATATTACTACGTATACGCTTGAGTGATGTAAGTCGGCAATTCATCAAGAAATCTCGGCAAAATATTTCATAATTTTATAGTCAGCAATTGCATAGAATGGATAAAATTAGAGAAAATGAGATGCACTGAAAAAGCAGAAGCTTCAACTATTTCAATTCAATAAAACCGTACACATTGCTAGAAACGTACCCTATCTTTTACCTTGGATTGTATTCTCCATTACAGAAGGTCGTTATCCCATTCCTTTTTCCGACGTGGACCGCTGAGTGCTGGACTTGTGCGCCTCGTGCTGGGCTTTTCATGATATTTCTTTTTGTCTTGCGTTGCTTGGATTCAGTGGATTTCTGCGACTCGTTTGATGTCGTTGGTGCTAGTGGGGATAAACTAACGCTGCGTTTCCCAATGCAGCTTCGCCATTGGCTTTGGAACACCAATGTCTTTCAGGTCTTCGAACAAGTCGTTGTATAGGTACAGACATACATAATATATTGTGGTATAATTATTTCATAGCACCTATTGCTGGGTCTCATTAATGTCCTGACCGTATGTGTACCTTTCCCGACCTTGCGTTATTAGTCCCTCTCTGAGTCGTATTCCTCATTTCTGAGAGTCGTGACCCTTTTCCATTAATCACATAATGGCAGAGGTTTTCTTGGAATGGTAATGGGGTGCGTTTCCAGATCCTTCCCCATATTAGTAGAGTATCTATCAACGGGCCTTTGTTTGGGCGACTAGAGATGTTTATGTTAAAAGTTATGAGATCGCGTTCACATTACGGATGATTGTTATTTCTTTAGTCTATTTCGGCTTAGTGTAAGATAAGTTTTGTTTATGTAACTGTAATATGATTATTTGTAGCTTGGGGCCAGTGATTTTGTTTTGAGTGGTTCAGGCCTGACCCTTTGTATGATGTATCACTCGACCCGAGCACAGGTTTTAAGTGTTAAATAAAGCCAAATATGTATTAATTATGTTCCATCCTGACTCACCAACTATTAAAATTGACATCAGTTTAGTCCTGCAACCTTTAGTTCTGCAACAGCTTGGCAAAGTAATAAGTTAAATATCTGTTCTAGTCTGTACTATATAGTCTGTTCGTGACAGTCAGAACTCAGAACCAATACAATTAAATGTAACTCAGCATCTGCTATTGACTCGATATCAGTATTGGAGGTTGCTTTAATGACCGGCCCCATTTCATCGAGATTGTGGCTTTAGTTCTTGACATTGTGGCTACAATCAGCGATACTCATTAGCGAAGACGTTGTTCCAAAAGTATATTTTACTAGCTGATTGGCCTACGATTTCGTCCGCGTGGATTAAGGATTTAAGTTCCCGCGGGAACTTTTAAATTTTCGGGGATAAAAAGTAGCCTATGTGTTATCAGATTATGATCTATCTCTGTGCCAAATTCCATCCAGATCCATTCAGCCGCTCTGGCGTGATTAAGTAACAAACATCCATCCATCCAAACTTTCGCATTTATAATATTAGTATAGATTGTTTCCGTTTTCTCATTTAAACTTGCATGCATAGATGTAGAATTTTAGATGCTTGCACGAGTAAACTAATACAACATTTAGAGTCCTTAGGAGCTAATTAATCTTATCAAGTAATACACTATAATTACACTTGTCTTAGCATACCTACTGGCAATAATCATTTGTTTGCGCAATTGCTACTAATTGCAACTTCTTCCAAATCAAATAACGACCACTGTCTACTACCACTACGACATATTCAATAGCTGTGACAGTAATAGGTGGGTTACCCCTCTGAATAGCCAAACTTACATGTTTGCCGAGGTAACTGCCAGCTCTCCGGTCACCTACGTATTAAGTAAGTATGAGTTTGAGAAAATTAGATTTTTATGGTGACTTTTATTGCTATTCAGTGTACATTTGCTCAAATAGACTTGCGATTGTTCGTACCGCATATTATTATCTTTACATTGTACTCAGACAATAGTATAGTCAACAATAATAAACGGTATGTCTGTTATGACATCATGAACAACAGTTATGGTACCAACTCCGTTGAAAACTGTAGCTAAATTGGTATCGCCATTTTTAAATTTTAAATTGCTCTACACGGAAAAGGACGGGGGGAATTAAAAGTCCTTCAATTTAGTTTATTGTATAAGCATTTCCTATATCTTTTCAGTGAGCAAGTACATATTACATAGGACATTTGACTTTGTAATAGTATAATAATATTTGGGACTATCAATGTACGGTACAGTACACCGACTGGATATAAATTCTTGAAACTTTTAGTGTATGGGCACGAAATGAGCGGTGGCGGGGCGATAGCGGCAATGAGGCGATGCGATTAGTTGGAGAGCTGGCGACGAATTTCGCCGCAATTTAGTCGTACTTATTTGAAAACTTTATTCACGTTTAAAACCGCCAAATTTGTCTGGCGATATGCAGGTATTATTGAAATTACATAAATACGTGATTAAAATTTCAGATTGCCAAAAGTATATTTTATGGGAATTTAAATAAAATATTTTTTTAGAGAAATAACTGCAAACGCTGACCAGACTGGCAGGAATGGATTCGCCAGTTAACGAAATTATATTTTTTCACAATTTCAGTTTGCCTAAAAGGCGTTCCCGAAATTCGTCGCTAGCTCTCGGACCACATCGCCCCGCTGTCTTCGTCGCTCGTCCGTCGCTAGCCTTAATGGTTATTATTAACTTTTATCAACAGATGAAATAGCATATTTATAACATTAACTTAATTGTTATTAAATTAGCTATTATCCATACAACAAAAGTATGTTTGCCTGTATGTCTTTCTTTAGCATTGTCAAAACCTATCTTATCAACAGATTTTGAAAGATACAAATATAGCTTCGATCCCAGAGCGCAATAAACTAATTTTTATCCCAAAAAATCAAAACATTCTCACGGGATTTTTAAAAAGCCTAAACATACATGGATGAAGTGCGAGCATCTTATTATTTTAGCTAAATAAATGAATAAAATAAATATAACAATGCTTTATATGAAAATTAAAAGTAAGCCTAGATTTTGTATGATACAATCAATTAAAATTTTATTGTTTGTACAAACGATATTTGTTTATTCACACAAAACATTAAAAGCGCTTACTGGAATAATGTGTTTATAAGAGTGGTAAAAAGATGAAGTATAACCAGACGAAATAAAGAAGATAATTAAATAGCCATTCCATTCCATTTTATCTTTATCAAAAAAGTTTCGAACGAGGCCCGGGGGGGTTTTTTTCGGGATAAATGCTTTTTGTTTCGTTTATCAAAATTGGGAGGGGCTAGGGACCATACATTAGGAAATATTTGAGATAACTCTAAATTTATTAGGCAACGTGGGCGAACAGGCCTCATAACATTTTTCAACTTGAATAAAAAGCAAATTTAAATCCTATAAATTAAATACTAATATTTTTTTTAATCTTTATTTATTTAAAAGGGCTTTTATACAATATGTATATGACAGTCCTATTGTAGCTTATCCATTATTTTTAATATTCTACTTAATTTATTTTACTACACATAAATTCTAATTATGTATCTATTCTATTTTTTATACTATTAATATAAAAGTCAAATAGAATTTTAGCCGAAAAGGATTCCGATTCAGATAAAATGCTGTTTAACCACCCAATATTATATATTTTTTAAATTCAATTCTGACAGAGAATTTTTTTTTTCTTATCATTGTTTTGTACTAACAAATATGGGCATTTGTTGCCTCAAAGAAACTTATTAATTTATCTATCTTTAATATCATTAAATTTGAAATTATATTACAAGTAAGCGCAAGACTAGAATCTAACCTCTTGGTAACTGATGATGCAGTCTATGATGGTAGTGGGCTTACCTGGTAGGGGTATAGTAGTTACATTAACCCATATCCCTAGTCGGTTTCTATACAGCATTTTACTGGAACGTTAAATCCACAGTAAACAGATACAACCAGTATGGAAACGTTCGAAACAGCTCACTCACACAAACGTGCGCATCGAACATGCGATGACGCGGCACTCACTACTGCGAGGAGCGCTTGGGGTATCGTCGATGCGCACGTTTGTGTGAGTGAGCCTGTTTCGACCGTTTCTACACTAGCGGCACGCTATGATGGCCGGTTACCGGTTAATTTAAACCTTTAATAAAGGTCCTAAACCTAAAACTACATTCGATAAAATTTATGAATCTCTGCACATCACTATCGTCAATAAAGTAATACAATTATTTCCTTCAAAGTCGTTATCGGATATACGGAACTTCATGAGCGTTGATGATTCAAACCGGCCATCATAGCGTGCCGCTAGTGTAGGTAGTTTCCATACTGGTTGCATCTGTTTACTGTGTTAAATCGCTTGACAATAGCTACACAAGAGTGTTAACCAGATGCCATAGCCTCTCGCCGGACCAGACTAGAGGCGATTTAGAAATAATTATAAGACCACACTCACCACAGTGCCAGAGAGGTCGTCGAAATATTATAATATCAATCTAAAACCCTATAGCGTCAATTAGGGTACTAATTAAATGTTTCTAAAATGAACCATTACCCACTATAAGTTAACTAAAAGCTTAATTGAAATTACTATCAACGTAAATTATTCTCAACGTACGTTTCACTCCGACACCTTCTTGCAAGAAAACTTTTTATTTAGAAGTAACGTTAACTTACAAAAATTAAAAAAAACTGCATGAGGGCGGTAAATATTTACTGCACGAGGGCAGTAAATTTAACTTACAAGCCCTGTTTACTGCCTCTGTAAGTGTATTGAAAAATAATTTGAAAGATTTGTGTGGTGTGGTGAATATCGCAAGATACCACATAGATTTACTTACCGTAGCGGATTATAGCGAATTAAAGTGCTAATTCTTTCATTATTATTTACTTCCGCAAAGTAATGTATGCTTTTATCACAAATTATTATCAATCAATAGGTACTATTTGTATTTTTTTTTAATCCACTACAAGTTAGCCCTTGACTGCGATCTCACCTGATGGTAAGTGATGATGCAGTCTAAGATGGTAGCGGGCTAACCTGTTAGGGGCATGGCATTTATTTTAAACTCATACCCCTATTCGGTTTCTACACGGAATCGTACCGGAACGCTAAATCGCTTGGCGGCACTTCTTATGAGTATGAGTAGGTACAGTCACAACTCGCATCATCACATTTGAACCTATTGACTGTACCTGACAGATTTAGTGCCAGGTTGAAATGCATGATTTAGGGGGTGAAACCGTGAAATGATATCAACTCACTACGAATTTGCTGTCAAACCATGTATCAATTTGTCGGCATAGTTGAGTTATTCAAGCTAAAATATTCCCTCACACGATTTCAAAACTCAAATTCAAATTCAAATGTTTTTTATTCAAATACACTTTTACAAGTGCTTTTGAATCGTCGAGTGAATCTACCAACAAACTGCGGTTCATCCGACACTAACCTGCTTCACTTAGGCTATAGTTACCACCCTACAGAACAAGACGTGTCGCCAAGCGATTTAGCGTTCCGATACGCGACGATACGAGTGTAAAAACTTATCATGGGTTTCATATAACTGACATACTCTTAAGAGATTACTTCGCTAATGTCTCATGCTGAGATTTATAGAGCGTACTTTGACATGGCACAGACTTTACTCAGAGTTAAAACGAGATGGAATTATGTGAGTAGCATAAATCTATCTCGTTTTAACCATTTCTTAAGTCTGAGCAAAGTCAAAGTTCGCTCTATAGATCTCACACTTAGACTGCAACTTAACTTTGGTACCGCGAGAAGACATCGCAGTCTAGGGCTAACTTGTATTGGTATGGAAAAAAGACATCCATTTTCAACACATTGTTCCCGTGTATCTTGATATTGGTTTCTAAATAACCTATTGAGTAATTAATACAACCATAAATCACCATAAATTCCTCTGTAATGAACGTACCCTCGTGGTTGACAGGTTACGAGGGGGAGTTAATTAAATCTGCGTATATTAAGATTCGCCGGAACTGTTGATTTATTGCGATGACACGTTAAATGAGTAATGACTGTGTAAGGTACCATGCATTACTAAGTTTCGTGCTAAGATGAAGTTGCAATGGATGGAGCACATAGCTAGATGATCCGATAGGCATTACGGCCCTAAGGTGCTTGAATGGTGGCCTGTTACACTTTCATTCTGTTTGAAACTGTTGAATCTGATTTTCAGTTCATGTTCCTCACATTGTTGCAATAAACATTTTTTCAATCGCCTTGTAATTTTCCCATGTAAACTGAACTATTGATCAGACACTACTTAATGTGTGTCCTTGTATGAGACCTTCGGCCAGCAATGGACGTCTACCTATCAGTTGGAACGCCAAATTTATGATTATATTGATTTTAGAGTCATCGTCATTCGTCTTCAACTGAAACACGTCAATTTATAGGTACATAATGTCGATCTCTTATTGATCAATTTACATACTTAAGTACCTTTAAAGCAAGAGTGAATAGGCATCTTCTAGGCAAGCGCGCTCCAACCTAGATCTCATCATTGCTTTGTGTTAAGCATGATTGTCGTCAAGCGCAAGTCTATTCGGATATTACGCAGCAGTCTTGCCCCAGCAGCTTCCGGCTAATAGGAATCTGCCAACGCAACGATGCACTTTCCAGTAAGTACGCGGTCGCTATTCCAGCTCCTCGGAACCCCTAACTCTATCTGATCTTTAAACTATGTGTCCCGCCCACTACCATTCAACTTCCACATGACCAGAAAAAAAATACGCCACGAACGAACACTAAAATACGCCAAAGAACGTAAATTTAGTTCCTCGTTTAGTTCACGTTTAGATCATTGAAAATTCTATATTCTGAATGAATTATCCGCTAAAATAGATCCATTCAGTTCTAGTATATTCGAATGATAAAGTATCATTCAGTTTTAGAATATTTTGGTAGTCCACTAGTTCTGTTACGGGAACTTCGGTTTATATAATAAAGTTCCGTATTTGTGCATTCTCTAAATTTGCATTTGCACTGTATTTGCAATATGTAGTCTGTTTTCAGAATATTATGATGCCAAAATACGGCTTTACTGTTCATGTTTATTATTATTAGCATAATAATTTACTCAATACTAGATTATTCCAGAAAATTTGTTAGCTTAAATTTAGGTTTTTTGCACTAATCGGTAGAACGAGAATATGACTATTGATTAAAAAAAAAATCATATCTCATATTCGGAAAATAGGCATTATTAATCTGATTTGCGAGTAGAAAGCACTTCATCATACTAATATTATAAATGCGAAAGTGTATGTGTGCGTTCGTTTATTGGTTTGTTTTTAGGGTTCCGTACCAAAATGGTAAAATGGAACCCTTATGGTGCGACTTTCTCCGTCTGTCTGTCTGTCCGTCCGTCACACTCGATTATTTCAGTAACTACCGAAGCTATCGACATGAAATTTGGAATAGTTGTGTATATTAGTGGCCCAAAGACACTGGAATTAAAAAAAAATGGAAATTATTTTTGTTCTTATTTAAAAAGGGAGGAAAATCGGAGGGTTGAAATTTAAAAGTGAGATAACTGTACTGTGTGGGGTATCATATGAAAGGGTTTACTTTGTACATTCTAAAACAGATTTTTAATTATTTTTAGTCATGATAGTTTTTGATTTATCGGGGAAAAAGTCTAAAAAAATACCGTTCCCCCCCCCCTTATCTCCGGAGTTTACCAATCGAAAAATCTGAAATAATTATGGTCAATAGGAATTTATGTATATTTTACAGGAAAACTATAGCCAATGCTCTAACTAGCATAGTTTTTTTGATATTAACAGTAAACCTCTACAAACAAAGTAAGTTTTGCGGTTCATTAACAAAGGTAATTATTACCGTTTTACATCTTTGGTCGTTACAGTTTTCAGTACGGAACCCTCGGTGCGCGAGTCCGACTCGCACTTGGCCGGTTTTTGTCCTTCAATCACGCCGCAACAGTGCAACGGTGATATCGACGTTGATTCTTTGCATGGGTATAGCTGAGGACCTGGAGAGTGACATAGGCTACTTTTGTAATGGAAAATTGAGAAGTTAGGAGGGAATTAAAAAACTTACTCCACGCGGACGAAGTCGCGGGTATAAGCTAGTTCACTATACTATAGCCCGAATGAAGTAAACCTTCTATAAAATTGGTAGACCTACGTTTATTTCTAGCATAATCCGGGCAAACACGTTTTTCTGCCGTAGTTTGTGGTCTGTTCTGACTTCTGCTTCATACAAAATGGTGACAAAGACAAAGTGGGTAGCTATCAATATTTTAGTCAATGGGGCTGATTCTGTATAACACAATCTCTAAACTAAACTAAAATGGCAGCTTTAAATCTAGTTCTGTTCCTTTCCGTAGGAAGTATTATAAAAGGGTTAGCAATATTTGTAATGCTCTAATTTTAGTTTAGAGACTGTGCACTACAGAATCAGCCCCAATAATTTCTTACACTTTATTATTATTAATTTAGTTTCCTCGCAATCGGAAAAGTAGTATTTTTGACTTGGGATAAATACCCATAGACATTACACCTTTATGTATGCACGAGCGTACCGCGTTATATCGCGTGTGTAAATGGGTTACTTTCCGCCTCGTCTAACAATGTACTATTACTTTTATCATCCAACGCTATAATGTACAAGCGATTTACATTAGGTTCCTGTGAAAACACACAAACCTTTCTTAAAGGTTGCCTGGAAGTGATCACTCGTAGTGATAAGGCCGCCTTTACACCGTAACAATACACAGTTGTAAATTTTGTCACGATTCGTGTTACCTCTGTTTTATTATTTGCTTGTGTGTAATGAAGTGTTTTTCTTACTAACAGAAAGTCGTAAATCAAATCGTCTGTTAGACTTTCTAGATCCTCCAAATGGATTAGCATTGAGAATTGTGTGTACACATAATACCTACTATGAACATTTTGTTTTCAGTTTTTAAGTGCACGGCGACTTAATTTTGGCTCATTTGCATGACTATTGTTCAGGTAGGATGGCCATGATTGATTGTTTTGTGGGAAAATTTTGTATTTATTTTAATAACAATAAATTTTAACAAGAACATAATTTATGCTAAGAATGCTTTTTTTCATATTATTTACTGCCTTTATTATTTCATTTGAAGTTTCTTCAGGTTTTAAACAAGTCCTAGCTATCGAAATATTATCTCAGGTCCAAGGTAATATCGTAATTTTTTTTAAAAATCGTATGGCATTTATTACGCCTCCTGGTTCGTCGCTCGCTTAGCACCACCCGGGGGACACGTGCAGGGAAGTAAAGGGTAATTCCTGGGGACGTGAGCGACGGGGCATCCCCCAAATATCGTAATAATATGTATGGTATTAATATTAATGCGTAAAATATGATGTGAACGTTTAGAGAGACGCGTTCATCTATACTGATCTATACTAATAATATTATAAAAATGAGAAAGTTTGGATGGATGTATGGATGCATAGATGGATGTTTGTTACTCAATGATGGCCGAAAAGCTGAATGAATCTGGATGAAATTTATAGAAGGTTATTGTTTACCACCGATTACCACATGTTGCCTTAATTAATGAAACGATGCCAGAATCTACTTAAGGCCTACAGAACCCGTTAACTTACACAGGAAAAGGGTTGTGGTTTTTTCATTTGTTCTGACATACTTGACTTCTTTTCAATGAACCTATGATGAGACATTGAAGGGCTACTTTGACAGAAATTACGCTTTTCATCGAAAAATTCATTAACCATTTTTAATTAATTACTTATTTCTCAAACATAAGTACGCCATTATAATTAAATTCCACGCCGCGTTTGAGGCTTGATCCCGTGTTTTTGCTAATGAAAATTATTTTTTACTTCATATTATCAAGTATTTAAATAAATACTGGCGAGATATTTGAAAAAATAAACCATATTAATTTTACTTATATTTTTCTCGTATTATTGTCGTTTTTTTTCGTATTTATCAAATTATACATACGAAAGTGTGTATGTCTGTCTGTCTGATACGCTTTCACGGCTCAGGGTCTATTCAACCGATTTTGATGAAATTTGGTACAGGGATAGGTTGTATCCCGGGAAAGGACATATGCCATAAATCCAGCAGAGGATGTCTATCGGCTGAAGATGACAACATGATGACGACCATAAATAACGTAACGTGGAGTAGTTTGACGTAGCATTGCGTAGCGTTCCGTAGCGTTGCATAGCGTGGCGAAGAGTTGCATAGCATTGCGTAGCTTTACATAGCGTTGCGTAGCGATGCGTAACTTTGCGTAGCATTGCGTAGCGTTGGCCCAGAATCTTACTAATATTATAAATGCGAAAGTTAGGATGTATGGATGTCGGTATGGATGTATGGATGTATGGATGGATGTTTGTTACTCAATCACGCCCCAACGGCTGAACGGATCTGGATGTAATGTAGCACAGAGATAGATTATAGTCTGGAATAGCACATAGGCTACTTTTTATCCCGGAAAATTAAGGAGTTCCCGCGGGAACCAAAAAACCTTAATCCACGCGGACGGAGTCGCGGGCATCAGCTAGTAGGTAATAATACGTCGTGTGTTGCAATATAGCAAATATACAACAAATTTGTTTAAACTAGGAAAACGTTATTTTATACACAAAAGCGGTTTACCGATACGAGTGGGTAACCAGAATAAATGGCATTAATATCAAATGCTCATTACCTTGAGTACCTACCCACTATTCAATTCAGGTAAATAGCAGTTTGGAGTACGTCAATATTACTTACAATAGCCAAACAAAAGTATATATAAATAGTATATAGACTATTGCTAGTATATACAAATAGTATATAGACTACTCATTTCTCATTTTCTATGAATAAACTGTACACAGTTTAATCAAAGAACCCTTGATAGTATTTTAATATGAGGTTTGACCAATTTTTTTATCCACTACAAGTTAGCCCTTTACTGTGATCTCACCTGATGTTAAATAATAATGCAGTCTAAAATGGTAGCGGGCCAACCTGTTAGGGGCATGGCAGTCAGAATTAACCCATACCCCTAATCGGCTTCTACACGGCATCGTACCGGAACGCTAAATCGCTTGGCGGCACGACTTTGCCAGTAGGGTGGGGACTAGCCACGGCCGAAGCCTTCCGGGGAAAGGCCAGACCAGGGAAAATTCAGAAATTTTAAATTCCCAAATTGATCGAACCCGGAACCTCCGCACGTTAAGGCGCTTAACACTGCGCCAGGAGGTGGTAAAAATTTTTGTTATTAGAAAAAAATTAAAAAAAACTAGATACCTTTAAAAAACATACGACAACAATTCAGCTACATCCACAAAATATGCCGTCGGCTTTGTTGCGCGAACTTTGAGGGAAAACACCCAAGTCCAAGTCCTATGGCAAACATTATTTTCATCCTGTCGCAGTACAAATTGCACAAGCGGACTTTTTGGTCCCCAATCCAAAAGTTTCGTATCTCTAGTTTATTTTCGTCCTAAATTTTACGTTATAGTTAGTTATTTGACAACCTCCCTGGCGCAGTATTGAGCGCTGCTATCTTAACGTGGGAGGTCCCGGATTTGGTCCCCGGCAGGGTCAATTTGGGAATTTATAATTTCTAAATTTTCTCTGGTCTGGCCTGGTTGGAAGCTTCGACCGTGGCTAGTTACCACCCTACCGGCAAAGACGTGCCGCCAAACGATTAAGCGTTCCGGTATGATGCCGTGTATAAACCGATTAGGGGTATGGGTTTAATATAACTGCCATACCCCTAACAGGTTAGCCCGCTAGCATCTTAGACTGCATCATCACTTAGGTACCATCAGGTGAGATCGCAGTCAAGGGTTAAGATGTAGTGGGTTAAAACAAAATGTAACAGACAAACTTACATCACTTTAAAAAAAAAGTCGATTTTTGTAGAAATATTAGTAGGTATTTCTATAAAATAGTCATGATGCATCAATTAATAAATTTTTTTTTTATGAAAAAGACTTAAACGCTTTTATTTCACCTGTAACTAAATAATTACTATCGTAAAAGTGAGTGGGTGAGTGTTGCAGCGAAATTGATTAATCCGTTTAATAAATCGCTGCTGTAAAATGGTGCCACTATTATTATTATGACGCTCTATATCACTGGTGCTCCGTGCTTTATAATATTATCAGGTAATTTTAAAGCTGAAAATTGTTTAGATACTCCACTACCAGCACCACTACAGCCCATTAACGTACCACTGCTGGGCACAGGCTCATAAGAGAGAGAGAATTAGAGCTTAGACCCACCACGCTGCTCCGGCGGGCGGGCTTGGACGATTATTATCATGGTAGTGGTAATAACCGCGACCGACGGCTTAACGTGCTCTCCGAGGCACGGGGGTGAAGCACCGCCAACTTCCTAACTCCGGGCTTGTACTGAGAATTTCTAATTGGACAAACTAACAAACAAACACTCCACTTGCAAGCATTTAAAATATTATAAGTATGATGATACCATCTTGAACAACGTCAATCAATCAATCAGTCATTTATTCAATTCACGTACACTGTAGGTACACATATTGACGTCCATTACTTACATAAAAAACATGACGGTGATAATTTGTTACGGTGTAGGGGGCCGCTGACGCTGCAGGTTTCGCCACGTTGGCTTTCTTGTAGGACTTGACACAGTAGCCAGTTGCTCCCAGCCCGCCGTAGTTACTGGTCCACTGCTAGCTAGTTTGTTCATTGTATTCATTTTGTATTTTAACCTTAACTTTAATAAATCTGTAAGTAATTGGAGGACTTTGTGTTATTAAACCCGATAGACTGAACAGGACACGGCGCTATATTACATCGGTAAGATATTTCCTTATAAATACCTAGAGGCAGGTAAAACGGTATCTTAAAATTAAAGCTACGAGGGTTCCAAACGCGCCCTGGCCTGGTCAAGACAGGTAGGACGTCATTTATGTTCAAATTTATAATTGCTATGTAAAACAAGTTACTAAAAATAAACTAAGAAACAAAAAAAGCTGCAATTACAGTAATATTTTGTTGTTTTGAATATTTTTTTCATACATTAATTTTAATTTTCCTGTTATGTTTTGATGTAAGACCTTGAATTATTATTGCAAATTTTGGTTGAAAAACAACTTTAAAAATTTCTCACATCCATACTGATATTATAAATGCGAAAGTGTGTCTGTCTATCTGCTACGCTTTCAAGGTTCAACTACTGAACCGATTTTGATGAAATTTGGTACAGAGACAGGTTACATCCCGGGGAAGGACGTAGGCTACTTTACATCCCGGAAGAATTAAGAGATTCCACGGGAATTGAAATAAATGAGATCCACGCGGACGAAGTCGCGGGCATCATCTAGTTTATTATATACCTGTCACGTTTGGCCCTTAAGTTTTACGTTGATATCTCAGTTAGAAAATTGCCTCCTTATTACTTAAACATAAAAAAATACTTTTTTTTTAAATATTTTAATATTATATTATCTAAATTATTCTTTATATACTTATTTAAAAATTTTTGGCCTGTTTATTTTGTCTGTTTAGAGTTTTTTTTTGTGTAGTTGATTTAAAAGTACTTTTTACTTATTTTGCATGTTGCGTTAACCTGTAAGTGTGTAATCAATGGTAGTCATAAGATTATATAACCAAGTTGTAATAGAATAAGACAAATGATCATTGCATTACCGTTGGCTTCCTATTAAATAAATAAATAAACATAATACCTACATATTACTTAAAAATAATACTTTTTACATAAAGATAAATAAGCTACAGTGCAAAGATCGCAATCACCTCTGATTGATTATACTCTTCCACTATCGGCCTAAATCCATTGTCATTTGTTAAAGCAAGAATACCATAAATTCAGCCAATCACAAAAAGGCTGTGACAATGATTGAAGCAGGTTTTACGTATTAGGACTCCTGATTTCTAAAAACCATGGTTATACGACACAGTGGCTGTGACAGTAGTTAGTGGGCGGAGCAAGCGCAGTGGCGTGCACAGGTTATTGAGCTATGGGTAGGCATTAGTTAGTCAGAAACCTATTTACTAGCTGTTTTGATAAAAAATGAACATTGACGTTTCTGTTTGGGCAAGCAGTGCTTTTATGCCTCTATGAACTGCACGCCACTGAGCAAGCGTCTGCTGTCATAACTATCTGAAGAGTGTCAGGCGTGCTGATGAATAGTTTCATGTATGGTACAATCTATACTTATATTATAAATGCGAAAGTTTGGATGTATGGATGGATGGATAGATGTTAGTTACTCAATCACGGAAGAAAGACTGAACGGATCTGCATGAAATTTGGCACAGAGATTATTATAGTCTGGAATAGCACACATAGGCTAATTTTATTCATGGAAATTAAACAGTTCCCGCGAGAACCAAACGCAAAACCTCAATCCACGCGGACGAAGCCGCGGGTATCTGCTAGTTTTATCATATTTTGTATCAAAGTTTACCAAATAAATTCTTTGTTTTTTTTTTTTTTTTTTTTTTTTTATCCACTACAAGCTAGCCCTTGACTGCGATCACACCTGATGGTAAGTGATGATGCAGTCTAAGATGGTAGCGGGCTAACCTGTTAGGGGCATGGCAGTTGTATTAAACCCACACCCCTTCGGTTTCTACACGGCATCGTACCGGAACGCTAAATCGCTTGGCGGCACGTCTTTGCCGGTAGGGTGGTAACTAGCCACGGCCGAAACCTCCCACCAGGCCAGACCAGAGAAAATTCAGAAATTATAAATTCCTAAATTGACCCTGCCGGGGATCGAACCCGGGACCTCCGCACGTTAAGGCAACAGCGCTACACACTGCGCCACGGAGGTCGTCATTGTTTAAATAAAATAAATAAATCTTTATGTTGGAATAACAAAGGACACAGATAAAATACAAAACCAAATTACGAAACTTAGGAACTAAACTGTGTAAAAAAAATAATTCCAAAAAGGGCATGTGATGCTGCTATGGTTGATTTTCAGGCGATACCTAAAATATTTTCGATGCCCCGGACCAGCCCGTGCTGCCCGCCAAACTGACTTCGCTGGTAACAGGCCAACATAACTGGATACCTACGAGTATTGTAACAACTAAGATTAAAAACTAATGTTTAACGACTTTTTTTATAATATCACATACGTACGAATATTTTTCGCATTTATAATGCGAAAGTGTGTGTGTTTGTTGGTTTGTTGATGTGTCCTTCTATCACGTCGCAACGGAGCAACAGATCGACGTGATTTTTGACATGGATATAATTGAGGACCTGGAGAGATACGCTACTTTTTACCCCGGAAATTTAAAGAGATCCCCCAGAAATAAAAAATACCACGCGAATGAAGTCGCAGGTGTCAGCTAGTTATCAAAATAAATCGCTCCACTTGTGTTTTACGCCACACAATTTCAAGGCTCCGTCTAGTGATTACGTCGCGCTCAAGTAAAGACCTGTTTTAGTAATTTTCTTACGAGTATTGTCTGCTTTGTTTAGTTTTTTACTGCACGGCAAATCATCATAAACTTACAGCATAAACATCTTAAAACGAATGAGATTTGCGTAAAGTTTGAATTACTTTGTATCCATTTTTGAAGTAGAAAAAAATTTAATACAGTTTTTTCTAAGTAAAATTGGCTGTTGCATGGAAATCTATTGTTTTGCGACTTAATTTGTTTGGATTAAGGTTTCTCAGAAATCCCGTGAAAAGTCATTGATTTCAAATATTGGATACCTATGTGAAATACACACCGTACCATATAACCTATTGTCGGGGATTATAGCGAATTAAACTTCTAGTTCCTTCATTGATTTCCGCAAAATAAATAGTATCCTTTTTTCATCTCCAGAATACAAGACGGATACGGTAAAGGTCTTGCCCCACTACAGATGCATGGCGCGGCGCGGCACGTAATGGCAAATATTCTTTCGAGTTGTATGGAGCTGGGCCCACTCAAGCGACGTGGCACGGAGAAGCACTGCGACATAATTGTACAAAGAATTCATGCCGCTACGTGCCGCGCCGCGGTGCGCCTCTGTACCTTTACAGGTAGGTAGTGTTCGCTAAAAAGTGCGTTGCCTCCTCTGTCGGTGAAACTGAAAAACTTTTTTCAAAGTAAATAGGTAACCCGCAACTCAACTCCGGTTGGTTACATTTTCGAAGGCAACAATATTATATTTATAATAGGTTCCCTGTGACACTAAATTAACAACAGCTACAGACAGTGCCGTGCAAGTTATACATGCATAAAAGCTCTGCTTACCTACTTCAAAGCTTATTTTACATTATAGCCGATCAATAAAAATAAACCTTTCTCTGGCTTCGAAGTTCAAACCGTCTGCACGTCACTGGCAGAGAATAACGATCGTAATCACCTCTGATTGGTTAACTCTCCTAACCTCTTTTTTTATCAACAGCAAGTTAGCCCTTGACTGTGATCTCATCTGATGGTAAGTGATGATGCAGTCTAAGATGGTAGCGGGCTAACCTGTTAGGAGTATACTAAACCCATACCCCTTATCGGTTTCTACACGGCATCGCACCGGAACGCTAAATTGCTTGGCGGCACGTCTTTGCCGGTTGGGTGGTAACTAGCTACGGCCGAAGCCTCCCAGCAAGTCAGACTAGAGAAAATTCAGAAATTCCCAAATTTATTCTGTTTGTCATTTGCTATTGACCAAAAACCAATGTCGCAGCAAGAATACCTACCATAAATTCAGAATATCAATAAAAATTGGTAGTATTACCTACAATGATTGATGGAGCTATTTTTGGAATAGGCCTACTATTCTAGTACCTATATCAATAATATTATTATGTTGACATTGAGATATTGACTGCCGAACATCCGTCGCCCCATAACAAACAAGTTGCAAGTAGGCTCACAACGCAAACATCGGAACTTAATCTTAGATCAAGCCTGTGCCACTCCCTGGCACTTCCGAAACCAGCCCGAATTGGATGACGGCAATCGGTACAGAGTACTTAATTGATAGAATCACATTCCAATCAGTTTTTATTTATTTTCAGTTATGAGTTCTTATCAGCTATTTAAACTAATCTTACTAATTTTTTTTTTTGGTTTGCCCTTCAATCCCGCCGCAACGGAGCAACGGAGCGACGTGATTTTTGGCATGGGTAGTTGAGGTCCTGGAGAGTGACATAGTCTACTTTTAATCCCGGAAAATTAAAAAATTTCCACGGCAATTACAAAAACCTTAAATCATGCGGAGGAAGTCGCGGACAACAATTAGTTAAGTATAAATACGAAAGTTTGGATGGATGGAAATATGTTGTTACTCAATCACGCCAGAACGGCTGAACGGATCTGGATGAAATTTGGCGCTGAGATAGATTATAGTCTGGAATAACATATGAGCTAATAAGTCGCAGGCATCAAGTATTGACTTTATAAACTCGACTTTACATCACTCGCTCCGACTCATCACAGATGGTTTTTACACGTTACACAATTAAAAATATCGAAATCGTCGCGGACTTTATTTTGTGTAACTATAAAATTTATAGCTGGTAATCCTATTATGTATATGTATTTTTTTATGTAATAAAATTTTGCCACTAGGCAACAGATTAAATAAATTACCTTGACTGCAATAGTAACTAGCCTGTGCCCTGTAGGGGTCTATCGTAGTTCATTTATAAACCAAACGTAATCGGTTTCCACACATTTTACTGGAACGCTCAATTGCTTGGCGGTATGCCTTTGCCTGTAGGGTAGTGACTAGCCACGACCGAAGCGTCCCACTAAAGCAGACCAGAGATAATTTGTGAATTACAATTTCCCAAATTGACCACGAAACAAAAACGGTCTAAACTGACAGCTTTGACAGTCCCTAGTGTATGTATTTTGGGGATAAAAAATAATACAATTTTGCTATCTATGCTAGCTCTATGCTTCCTTACCCTATGTATGTGTGTATGACTTAATTCGACATCACTTGAACTATGAGTGATGTGGGTCTGTGATCGAGTTCAGTACGAGATTGTTCAACTATTGATTGGATAAAATCTCTTAAACCAGAATCACTGTCAAGCGGAAGTAAACCGAAAATAACTTATAGGATGTATTATAACGACCTTTCTGGCGCAGTGGTGAGCACTGTGGTCTTTTATGCGGGAGGTCCCGGATTTGAAACTCAATTGGGTTATTTTTGAAATTTTCACTACTACAGTCTGACAGGAACTACAAAAAATATACTGACATGTGTTGGGGGTCTTGGTCTTACCCGCGACTTCGCCCGCATGGATGAAGGTTTTCTTGGATTAGGAACTCATTAATTTTCCGGGATAAAATGTAGCCTTTGTGTTATTATAATCTGGCTCTATGATAAATTTCATCAAGATTCGTTCAGACGTTCTTGGGTGATTGGGTAAATTTACAGTTAAAATAAATTTGTAATGTGGGTGTGGGAGCCCGTCGCATAAAATACACCAATTTTCAAAACTCCCGAGAAATTTTCCAGGTAACCCCCTTTTTGAGCACTAAATTACCGCATTAAATAACAAAACAGAGGTAATACGAATCGTGACAGAATTTACAACTTGTTACAGTGTAAAGGCGGTCTTATCACTATGAGTGATCTCTTCCAGGCAACCCGAAAGGAGATTGGTTGCATGATGACAGGGTCGTATGCACACGTGTAAATTTCTAAAAGAAAAATTATAATAGAAGATGCCTATCACTATTGATTTAAAGATATCAATATTAAAAGCGTAGGGGAAAAGGGCACTCCATATCCCGGCCGTTGAAATTAGAAACCAGGAAGCAAATCGCTTCGTACGCGTCAGTGAAATCAAATAAAAAGGAATTCCCATAGAGTTGTACGTGGGTAACTCTATGGCATGTTGCTCAGTGAGGCAAGAATAAATGAATTTGTATTATATAGAGGAAAATCGAAATCTTTTGACCCACGCTATGATTCGGGTCCAGACAGTTCTGACAGAGATTTCACGTTATTGGATCCGTGTCTAATCACAGATTCAAGTGACATTGTGATAATATTCAATCAAAAGATACATAAACTGGGGGACCCAATCAGGGTGCATCGGGTGTTTCTGAAAATCCATTCTCAGTGGGAATTGAATCTGCATACAAAATACCCAGTAATTTGAGCTGTGCTTTGATAATCCAGTCTATCCTTTAGGCTGAGCTTGCATCCAATTGCAAAGGTGCTTTCAAATTTTTTTAACCCCCGACGACGGTTGTTATAAGTTTAACGTTTAGGTATGTACGATACCCTAAATGTATAAGAATGGATACACGAAATTGAGCTCTAATTCAATGCTGTTATGGTTTATTTTACTTTGCAGTCGAGCTTTAACGATTTGATCGGCGATCCTTACACAGATACATGCCCTCGCGCCTGGCGAATTGTTAAACAGTTTTATTTATTTATCTGTCAGAAACTACGAACAATAATTATGGAAGCAACAAAGTTTATGATTTATCGCCGGAGAACCAAGCGTTTAAAGAGTTTTGAGACATGACAAAACGTTCGCACGTGTCACGTTAGGCTGAGCAGCCTTATAAAAGTGTACGTGCAGATATTTTGTCCGTCAGACATTAATATTTTGTCCTTAGTGTGTTTTCACCCATACCTTGTTGCCTGAAGGTATTTGCACGTCGGAGTTGCACATTGCACTTTTAGCTCAACCGGGAACCAAACCTAGGATGTCTTGTTTACATTCAAGTATGCATTGTTAAAAATGTGTTTTAATGTGGAACAGCGATTCTGTGACCCATTTTCGCATCTCATGATACTACTTCGTTTGAAATATCATTTCACAATAGCTAAGCTCGGCTGCATTCATTTCAGAAGAGCAAAAAAAAGTTTAATAGGGCTGTCAGTCTTACATGAAATTAATAAAAACAAAATCTCTTCTACCATATCGTACCATGAAACAAAGTCGCAACTCGCATTCGCTTATGAGTTCTAAACTTCGTAATGGATTTTAAAGTGGGTTTCACCATCCTTTAGAATATTTTACGAGGAAGGTTTATGTATTCAGTGTATTGAGTATATACATGTTTACAGCAGAGTGGGTTAGTTTTATGTAACGAATAGGCTCCCACTAAGGAATTGGGTGTAATATTTTAAATATTACACTTAAGTTATGCCTACTATGGAAGGAGCGGCAAATCAGCTAAATTAAATAAGAAAGAATTGTTGTCTCAAGGTTAAACAAATGTTAAACAAGATTAGACGTAGAATGGAAATTCGAAAAAGTCTTAGTTCAAACAAGACCTATTTTTTAATTCTCGCATCTACTCTGACTATCAACTTTTCTTGTATCCAAGTTTGATTTTAGTTTTAAGGAAGGTAAACAAGGATAATATAGTCATGTTTTGAAACATGAAAAATAAAATAGTATAAACCATCTATATGCATTAAGTAGCAGCCCTATATTAAAATGGGATTGTAGTTTTGTACTAAAGTTCTGATTATTCAATGAAAAGGGCTTCATGAAAAATTACTACAACTACCACATTTACAACAAATCATTTCCGAACATTGCTTGCAATAAAAATATTGTTTTGGATATTGTAAAACCTTTGGCCTCGATTGAAAACGGAATGGAATTTTTGAACAAGAAATTCTTTTTACAGTACAAAATGTGCTTAAAGTTGCTTTTACTTCGCCACTATTTTAGACTGTAAAGTAGACATTTCCCACCCTTAGGCAATAAAAATATTACCGCACATTAAATTTATTAAGCTTACGAGTACAAAGGAGTGCGGTAAGTGCCAAAACAACATTTCAACGTTTCTGTTACGAGCTGCTAAAGTAATGACACACCTTTCCAGCGTCCATGTTTCCTGCCACATTATGAGTATAACATTCTTGCCTTAGGTACTTCACTTTGGGCAAGAATGTGTAGGCACCTTTTGGCAAGCGCGCTTCAAGACAGATCTCATCATTTTCATTTCAAGTTCATTGACATCGAGAAAGCAATGTCGCATTGATTATTCAGGCCGTAATTTTTTTTTATCCACTACAAGTTACTGCACTCTCACTCCCTGACTACAATCTCACCTGATGGTAAGTGATGATGCCGCCTAAGATGGCGGGCTAACCTGTTAGGAGCATGGCAGTTATATTCAACCTATACCCCTAATCGGTTTCTACACGACATCGTACAGTAGTCCGGAACGTTAAATCGCTAAATTGGGTGGTAACTAGCCATGGCCGAAGCCTCCCACCAGGCTAGACCAGGGAAAATTCAGAAATTATATATTCTCAAATTGACCCTTGATCGAACCCGGGGCGACCGCACGTTAAGACGACAGCGCTCAACACTGCGCCAGGAGGTCGTCGCAGTTGTATGACAACTATAATTATTTAAAGTAAATTATACTAGGCAAAGTACTGTTACCCTTATTTACCACTAATCTAAGCATATTAGTTGAGTGTTAGAACAGTTTGGCGTCAAAGTAAAATAGACCCAAACATCCTTGATTTAAAGACATATTCAGCACCGCTTCAGCACCTGCTTTTAATTTCGCAATGCTTAAGACTTGGAGCGCTGGTTGCGGATGTACAAATGAACTTAAACTCTAAAACAAGGGATTCAAAGTTCATTTTTCCTTTAATGCGTAACTGTTTCGAAGATCGAATACGCACAATGTGGGTATGATTTAAAATCTTCTGGAAATGGTCCTGGTGTTTGAAGGTCTAACTCCATTACAGAGACGTGGCGTGGCACGTAGCGGCAAGTATTGTTTGTATGAGGTTGTATGGAGCTGCTGGAGGAGCTAACTCATACAAATAATATTTGCTTTACCGCGCCGCTCCGTGTATCTCAAGTGGGGCAAGACACGGCTTCAATGAAGCTTCAATGTGATCCGTAGGCATCTAATACCTATCTTTTGTTATCTCGTTGCACGGTTGTTTGTAACGAGGGTAGACAATAGACACATCTGTAGCAACTGACCTCGATACACCCTACTACCCTAGACTAGCGGTCTACATATAGTACGGGACTAATAAACATTGACCCTAAAATAAAAAATGTAAAGCTGATTTTTAGCACAAGTGTTCCTTGGGGTCTGAGAAGTACCTCTTAAAAATTCCCCCCCCCTAGGCCGCGGGCTTAACCCCCCACCCCCCCAAAAGTCTCCCCAACCGCAGTTTTTTGTAATTTTCTCAAAAAATATTAGTGCTAGAAAAAAGCTTTCTATGGTGAAAATTATCTTCATTAAATTATCTACAAAATAATATTATAGTTCATTTTCATAAGACTAATAGTTTCGGAGATATGTTAACCCTTTGTGCATGAAAAGAAAATATTTTGCATGTATGGCTTTTTGTAATGTAGTTTCTTGTAATTTCCATAAGAACTGACAGAGCTACAAAAATATTGTCTGAAGCAAAATGAAAGGCTATTAAATAAGCTATAAAATGATATTTATTTTATTTTGATAAGAGTAATAGTTTTGGAGATATGCCTACCTATTGTGTAAGATAAAGAAAATAATATGCAAATATCGTGTACGTTGTTTTTAATTTTCGAAAAAAAAATAACAGAGTTAGGAAAAATTGATTGAAGCAGTAAGAAACACAGTTAAATTACCTACAAAATAGTATTTAGGTAATTTTGATAGCACTAATAATTTCGAAAATATACCTGTCATAGTTAACATAAAAGCAATATTTTTCAAAATTTTATATGTTTTCTGTAATTTCTAGAAAACTATTAGAGCTAGGCAAAAAACTCCCAGAAGTAAAAATAAACACCATTTAAACACTTATTTAAAAAAAATTAGTTCATAAAGATAGGACTAATAATTTCGAATATATATCCATGTATAGTGTACGAAAAAAAATAAAAAAATTGCTAGAATCCTATGTTATTTGCAATTTCCACAAAAACTATTAGAGCTGGAAAAAATCCTCGGAAGAGTAATTAATTTCACTAAATTACCCACAAAAAAGTCTTATGGTGAATTTAGATAGGACCAATAGTTCGAGAAATATGGCAACCTATATTCCAAGAATATTTTTTTTTTTCGACAACCGTTGGTATATTTTTGAATTTTCACAGAAACTACTAGAACTAGGAAAAAAAACATAAGAAGCAAAAATGAACTTCATTAAATTATCTTCAAAATAATTTTTAGTTTATTTTGATAGAACTAATAGTTTCGGAAATATGGCTGCCTAACTGGAATAAAAAACTAAACCTTTGTAAAATCCGTAAATGTTTATTGTAATTTCAAGAAAAAGTATTAGAGTTAGGAAAAAAGCTGTCAGGACTTAGTACAAAGATTATTAATTTACCTAAAAAATAATGTTTAGTTTATTTTGATAGGACAAATAGTTTTCGAGATATACCTTGCTGTTGTGTAAGAACCGGTGGTAGTCATGTAGACTTAGCATAGTACTATGGAATAAATAGAAATTAACCTCGAAATAAATAACGTATTTTTGATTTTAGGCGCAAATGATGTCCTCTTTTCTCCCCACTCTCACAACCCCCCTCCCACCTCCCACCTCCCCCTCCCACCTCCCCCTCCCACCTCCCATCTCCCCCCTCCCACAACCTCACTCGCACCTCCCACAACCCCCCTCGCACCTCCCCCCTACCACGACCCCCCTCCCCCTCTCAAATATCTAGCCGATTGTGCTTTTTTGTAATCGTATTACAATTCAAGTATCAAATCAAATGTTTTTACTCAAGTAAACTTTTACAAGTGCTTTTGAATCGTCCAGTGAATCTACCATTGGTTCGGAATGCCGTTAACTGTTAAAAGTTAATCTGATAAAATTATCTGCAAGATAGCTGTTGGATGTTGGTGGTTCATTTACATATTTTTTTAGATGATGCATATTGCATACCTACATAGTTGAAAGGACTTCGAGACGTAGGTATTTATTATTATTATATTAGTAGGTATTATTAAAGCACATCATCATCATGGTCGTCATCATCACCTTCTTCCCCATCAATGGTAACATTTGCACACGAACCATGTCATTCCACCCGCATTTCCTTTGCAATCCTATTCGTTATTCTTCGGCCGACGCGACGCCTTGTCTTTGTTAGAACTTTAAACGAATATAAATAATAATATTTAATATATTATTTACTGAGTGTGGTGTTGTTTTGTAGATAAAGATTTCATGATTATTACCTACTATTAATTTATTGTAATATAGCATCGATCATTATCAAATAGAATGTGTAGGTACAAAGTCAAAATTATTGCAAAATATTTTTCTGTCATGCACGTTTTCGATCGATCGTTTTCGGTCGATTGAAATGAAATAAAAAGCATTTTGTAGAAGATTTTATGAACTTTCATTTTGTTCTTGTCGTTTTTTTCCTAGCTCTTATACATTTTGTGCAAATCACAAGAAACTTACACGATTTAAAAAAAAAAAAAACAAATGCGTCAAATAAGCCGGCATATTTGCAAAACTATTTATCCGATCATAATGATTTAAGTGTCATATGGTAGATTATTTAATGTTAATTATTTTCGCCATAGATGGTTTTTTTCTAGCACTAATATTTTTTGAGAAAATTACAAAAAACTGCGGTTGGGGAGACGTTTGGGGGGTGGGGGGTTAAGCCCGCGGCCTAGGGGGGGGGGGAATTTTTAAAGAGTACTTCTCAGACCCCAAGGAACGCTTGTGCCAAAAATCAGCTTTACATTTTTTATTTTAGGGTTCCCATACATAGCTTGCACAAGTAGCCTGGGCTAATAGTTATCTCATAACCCTACAAGATAAAGCCGGCATGCTATATAATCTCTTTACTAAATTTCATTAAAATCGGTTGAAAAGATGAGATAGACAGACACACTTTTGAATTTATAATATTACTATAGTAGTAGACTAGATGATGATGGTCGCTAACTATGGGCCTCATAAGAAGGCTATGGGTCACTCAGCGGGCGATAGAGAGAGCTATGCTCGGAGTATCCGTGCGTGATCAAATCAGAAATGAGATCCGTAGGCGAACCGGAGTAACCGACATAGCTTGAACAGTCGCCAAGCTCAAGTGGCAATGGGCGGGGCACATAGTTCGTAGAACCGATAGGCGTTGGGGTCCCAAAGTGCTTGAGTGGCGGCCTCGCACCGGGAAGCGCAGTGTTGGACGACCCCCCACTAGGTGGACGGATGATCTTAAGGCGAGTCACCTCAGCTCAGCGGTGAAAACTGGTTTGCTAGATCAAATTTTTTCGGTATTTACTATTAAATAACGGTCTTACAAAAAATATCCGATACACTTAAAGATATTGTCTAAAGAATGTGCTAATTTGTTACACGATAGGATGTACTTTACTCGATCAAAAAAAATGTTGAAACAGGCTAAATTAAAAGTTTAAAACGAATTTTTTATTAATAAAATTTTCGACTTTGCTCATCATTTTTATATGGATAAATTCCTCTTGAAGTATTAATGAGAACCTGCTAAAATTTATTTCAAACTGAAGTCCTATATCTATTTAATTCAAATTAATCCCAGAATTTGAACGTTGCCAAGCGGTTTCAGAATATACCGCGCTGCCCGCTTCCCCGCCAGTCTCTACGAGAAATGTACCGCGAGACGCGCGGGCGGCACCCCACACCTCACCTCCTAAAATCTTGGAGGTGACTCGCCTTAAGCGTGCAGCTGGGAGCCGCTGGAAACAAGCGGCACAAGACCGTGCTCTGTGGCGATCCATGCAGGAGACCTTCGTCCAGCAGTGGACGTCTATAGGTTGAGACGACGACGACGACGACGAGATGATGCCCACGACTTCGTCCGCGTGGGCGAACATTTTTGATTCCCTTTTAAACTCTTCAATATTCCGCGGGAACCAAAAAATCTTAATTTAGGTACAAATTCTGAATTTTCTTTGATTTAGTCTGGTGGGAGACTTCGGCCGTGGCTAGTTACCCTCTAAGCTAAGAAGTGTCGCCTAGCGATTTAGCGTTCCGGTCAATGCCGTGTAGAAGCTGATTTTGGGTATTTTAAAAAATTAAAAATTAAAAATTGTTTATTTTCATACCAACATTATTTTTACACATAAAAGGTTGAAGCCTTCTTTTAAGAGTTTAAGTTACCCCTGTAGTAGAAGGCTCCGCTCTTCCTTAACAATAATAATAAAAATAAACAACATAAAACAATCAAAATTATAACAGAACAATAAGTGGGAAAAGAAATTTAAATTAATATAGTAAACAAATGTAGTGGCAGCTGTAAATTAAGTTTGTAATGCTGTTTGGTATGGGTTTAAAATAGCTGCCATAGCTAACAGGTTAGCCCGCTACCATCACAGACTGCATCTTCACTTGCCATCAGGTGAGATCGCAGACAGGTGAGAACTTGTAGAGATTTAAATAAAATTCAAAATCATATACTAATATTATAAATGCGATGCGAACCTTTAATCACGCCACAACAGAGCAACGGATCAACGGGATTGGCATGGGTATAGTTGAGGACCTGGAGAGTGACATAGGCTACTTTTTATCCCGGAAAATTAAGGAATTCCAGCGGGAATTAAAAAAACCTAAAATCACGCAGTAGTCGCGGGCATCAGTTAGTCCGTAATAAGAATGGTGAAAGAGATAATATGTATTCTATGTCGAAAGGGCATCTCGCATACTACCCATGCGTAGTGGTGCGTATTCATGGAATGTCAATTAGGAAGGGTCCGAAAACCGAACCTTTACGGCGCCTTGCGGTTCAAAGCTAGACGCATGACTAATACCTATCATTATTTCATCCTTCATGAGGTATAGGTACGTATCTACGGTATGTTTATTGTTCACATCACATACAGTTGTTTTAGCATTTCTGACTATTCCGATAGCAGCAATAACCAAGATCTTTAATTGCCTCGTCAGTCACTCTAGTTTCTATTCTGTTATGATGTATTCAAACCTCAGGTGTACCAACAATATATTCGATATACCTACATGTTTCCTGCCACGTATAACTTACGTACCTTCAAGGCAAGAGTGAATAGACATCTTTTAGGCAATTAGTGCGCTCCAATCTTGACCTCATCATTGCTTTGTTTCACAATAAAAAAAATTGGGTTCTAGAAATATTTTGGTTCAAGAAGTGTACCTAAATCCATACCAATATCCATATTCATTCTTGATAATGTTATAAATGTGAAAATGCGTTTGTTTGTTGATTTGTCCTTCAATCACGCCGCAACAGTACAATGGCTCGACGTGATTTTTGACATAGGTATAGTTAAGGACCTGGAGAGTGACATAGGCTACTTTAATCTCAGTTTTTGGAGTTCCCGTGGGAATTAAAAAAGGGATTATAATAACTACCACCAAGAAATACTTTGAGACCCTAAGCTTTCTTACAAAAATCATATATTCGAAGACCAAATTTAGTAAATTATTGACGTCTGATACTTATAAATCACTAGATGATGCCCGCGACTTCATCGGCGTGGAGTTCTTTAACTTTCCGGGATAAAAAGCCTATGTCCTTCCCCGGGACATAACCTACCTCTATATCGAATTTCAGCAAAATCGAATAAAAGATGGGCCGGAAAAGCATATAATTTTTAGGGTTCCGTACCAAAATGGTAAAATGGAACCCTTATGGTGCGACTTTCTCCGTGTCTGTCTGTCCGTCCGTCACACTCGATTATTTCAGTAACTACCGAAGCTATCGACATGAAATTTGGAATAGTTGTGTATATTAGTGGCCCAAAGACACTGAAATTAAAAAAAATTGGAAATTATTTTTGTTCTTATTTAAAAAGGGAGGAAAATCGGAGGGTTGAAATTTAAAAGTGAGATAACTGTACTGTGTGGGGTATCATATGAAAGGGTTTACTTTGTACATTCTAAAACAGATTTTTAATTATTTTTAGTCATGATAGTTTTTGATTAATCGGGGAAAAAGTCTAAAAAAATACCGTTCCCCCCCCCCTTATCTCCGGAGTTTACCAATCGAAAAATCTGAAATAATTATGGTCAATAGGAATTTATGTATATTTTACAGGAAAACTATAGCCAATGCTCTAACTACCATAGTTTTTTTGATATTAACAGTAAACCTCTACAAACAAAGTTAGTTTTGCGGTTCATTAACAAAGGTAATTATTACCGTTTTACATCTTTGGTCGTTACAGTTTTCAGTACGGAACCCTCGGTGCGCGAGTCCGACTCGCACTTGGCCGGTTTTTTAATATTAGTATGGATGATAGTGTTTAATCAATTACGGTATCTTAAAACTTAAGCTACGAGTTTTTAAATGTTCACCAGATCTTGTTACGCAATATTCTGAAACAGCAATTAAACTCGAAGCATGAACAATACCCTTTATTCTGAAGCACCAATACACAAGAAGCGTATATGTCACCGTAAGATTGTAAAAACCGTTAGATTATAATATAACGTTTTTAATCTCGATAGATTGTGAACCGTAAAATATTGCTTACAATTTAACGCATTATTTTTCGGTAAACTGTAATCTATTAGGTATATTAACCCGATAGAACCTAAGTGAAGTAAGTGAACTGAATATTCATGTCAAACCCTAACCTAACCTATAGTTCGCGCGCGAGTTGAATGCAGAGTAAATGTATAGTGACACATACATTTACTCTGCATTCAACTCGCGCGCGAACTGTACAAGAAAGAGGCAAGAAAACGTAAATACAATAAATATTTCATAAATTAATACTCAGAACATTGAACGGTTCACAATCTTTCGACAGTTTACAATCTCGCGGGATAGAAACCGTTAGATTATAATCTAACGGTTTTTACAATCTTACGGTGACATATATACTACATGGCGAAAGCAAACTAGGTTCTGCTAGAGCACAATCTCAATAGAACTGGGACAATCGTCGGCTGGAATTGTAAGGCAGACATGTTAGGATACTCCAATAGCTCAACGGATAGAAATCCAGCTTCGGTTCAAAGGTTCGTCGTAGGTTTTTTTTTTATCCACTACAAGCTAGCCCTTGACTGCGATCTCACCTGATGGTAAGTGATGATGCAGTCTAAGATGGTAGTGGGCTAACCTGTTAGGGGCATGGCAGTTATATTAAACCCATACCCCTTCGGTTTCTACACGGCATCGTACCGGAACGCTAAATCGCTTGGCGGCACGTCTTAGCCGGTAGGGTGGTAACTAGCCACGGTTGAAGCCTCCCACCAGGCCAGACCAGGGAACATTCAGAAATTATAAATTCCCAAATTGACCCCGCCGGGGATCGAACCCAGGACCTCCGCTGCACGTTAAGGCAACAGCGCTACACACTGCGCCACGGAGGTCGTCATAAGAACACTACTAGCCTTGAAATATTAATGTCTAAAGGATGCCCGAATGTAATGATATTTGCAATGATAGCAACCATTGGTTCTACTAGGGCAACCAGGGGTGGTCTTTTTGATTAGGGTATTTTTATAATACCCTTTTTTTATAATATATAATAATAGGGATTTTAGTATAATATTTGTTTATTTAAGTTACATAATGTATGATTTAACTTATTCATTAAATTATTTGGTTTTAAACGACAAACCAAGTAATCACACAATAGGACCAAAGTACCAATAACCAAGAAGCGTAACACTCAATGGTGAAAGCAAACTAAGATCTGAGTCGAGCCGTGACAATGGAAGTGGGACAATCAGCGACTGAAATTGTGTAGGGGACATTTCTGCGTAGCCATCAATCCTTAACTTTGAGGTTTATGTTTGAAACAACGCTTGTACATAATGTGGTTAAGGGTTCATGCAACATGCCGACAATAAAGCAAATAAGACACCTTTATTTGGGGGTAAAAATGCAAAAAGTAAACATGTACATAAATACAAGCATAAATTTAAAAAGAAAAGAAAAATATCCTTAAAAAATGAGATTTGATCCCGAAAATGGTCTTCACTCAGCATGTAAAACAGGTTAGCCGTTAGAATACAGTTCTTCAGTGAAACTTGTATGCTTGGACAGCGCCATTACAAGGACAGGACAAAAATACATTAAGAAACCTTACAATACAATATATAAATTACGATATTTTACTTAAACTAGCGGCACGCTATGATGGCCGGTTACCGGTTAATTTAAACCTTTAATAAAGGTCCTAAACCTAAAACTACATTCGATAAAATTTATGAATCTCTGCACATCACTATCGTCAATAAAGTAATACAATTATTTCCTTCAAAGTCGTTATCGGATATACGGAACTTCATGAGCGTTGATGATTCAAACCGGCCATCATAGCGTGCCGCTAGTGTAGTAAATAAACTCTGCTTTATTGCCAGTAATACATATAATAACAGAAAAGAAAATAATATTATGATAATATCGAATAGGCAACAAAATACCCTTTTAAGCTTTTTTTATATTAATAATCTCTCAAATATTTTTTGAAAAGATTTTTACTTTTGTGTAAAAATTTGATTTTGGACTTAGGGTACAGCCAAATGTGATTTTGCCCCTGGAAGTTACTGCGACCAAAGTCGCTCAACATCGCCGGTACGCTGCACGAGCCCTAAGTTTTGAACACACTATGCGGGCAAACCGCAATCCTGCGCAATCCTTTTAACGACCTCTATGGCGCAGTGGTCAGCGCTGTGGTATTGTAAATGATAATGAATTTCTAATTTAAAAATTTTGGTTTGGTAGTTATGGCTCTGGCTAGTTACCACCCTTCTGACAAAGACGTACCGCCAAGCATTTTAGCGTTCCGATACGGTGCCATATAAAACCGATTACGGTTACGGGCCACATTAATAAAGTATAGACTATCAAAGCATAAATTTGTGAAAATTTACTCAGAACACTCACATAATTCATTTTTATTCTTACACTTTATCCACTATTTCATTTTTGTTCTCAAATTTACCTAAAACCATGTAGAAAGGTATCATATTTTGCTCAAAACGAATTTATATTCTCATCACAGAGCTGATATTGCATAACGCCCTTTATTCCCATGCAGTACGTCTCATGAAGCGTACACAATTGTAGTAAATGCTAGCTCAGCCGCACACAAGCATTGTAAAGCCGTGCCACAATGCAACGGGGACAATCACCGAGCCGTATTGTGTGGGTAAGGACATTCTAACGTAGGCATCAAAATTGAATTTACTGTCATGTTCGCATAACTTGCCTGCTTTAGAACTTTCTGAGTCTTCTCCGGTGGCGCTAATTAATACCACTAATGGCGGGACTTACTTCGTGAAATGGACTATAATGTCGCACAATGTAAGAGCGAAAACACACTACCGATAAAATATAGAACAGGGAATCTGCTTATCGATAGAACATGAGAACAAGTCAGCGAAACCGACGTTTCACGCAGACATTTCATATATTTCATCATCTCAGCCTGCGGACATCCACTGCTGAACATAGGCCTTTCCCCAAGAACATCCGGTCCTCAGCCTTCCTCATCCAGCCACTTCCCGCCACCCTCTTAATATCATCGGTCCATTGTGCTGGAGGGCGCCCCACACTCTTACTTGTACGCGGTCTCCACTCTAAAACTTTCCGGCTCCAGCAGCCATCGCTCCTTATACAGACATGGCCCGCCCACTGCCACTTCAGCTTGCTAATAGTTTGGGCTATATCAGTGACCTTGGTTCTCTTACGGATCTCTTCATTTAAGAGAAACTCCTAACATAGCCCACTCGAGCGACTTTAAATTTGTGGATCAAGCCTTTTGTTAGTGTCCAAGTTTAAGCGCTTTAAGTGAGCGCCCATACATTTAGGTCTTTTTCGCATTATAAGAAAATTTATTTTGTCTTACACGACAAGTAATTTTCTTATAATGTGCAATAGGCCTAAAAAAGCCTTGTCTTATAAGTAATGTCTTATAATATTTTGTATGCGCGTGACTGATCCGACACAAGAAAAACTATCTTGTAATATTATGTGTGGTCTCATACAACCATTGCGACTGAATTTCTTTAAGGGCTAGCTTGTAGTGGATAAAAAAAAACTCTTAAGACACAAGAAATTTTCTTATAACGCACAATAGGCCTTACTTTACTTGATTTTTTCGTCAACTTAGAACGCAATAAAATAGAGTTTACGCTATGTCTGCATAATGTTTATAGACTTTCTCTATAAAGATAAAAATGGTTAGAATAGAAAATTTTATACAGATTTCGCTGTTTTTGTTGCCGAATCAGCGGGTTTGCGGTATTAGTTTTTCGGCTCCAGTATTTTATGAGGGTGAATCTAAATCATCATTCTTTATTTTTCTTCTCACGTATTCGTACCTGTGGTGGTTGTTTTTATATAACATCGTCTCTGTCTGTTTGTGACAGACGTATTATTTACACGAAAACGTTATGTTTTCAGAAAAGGGATTCAAAATAAATAGATAGTAGTGTGGTTATTATAAACAATTATTCTTGATATAAAGCCTACGACACACTAATATTATTAATGCGATCGTATCTGTCTATCTGTCTGTCTCAAATCAAATTAAATGTTTTTTATTCAACTTTTACAAGTGCTTTTGAATCGTCGAGTGAATCTACCGATGGTTCGGAATGACATTCCTGCCCAGAAGAGCCAGCAAGAAACTTTGTCTGTTACGCTTTCACGGCCCATCTTTTCAACTGATTTGACATTTGGCAGGTACAGAGGTAGGTTTCACCCCGGGCTACACACAACTTACCACACACACAAGCACAAGCTACTTTTTATTCCGGAAAATTGAAGAGTTCCCGCAGCAGTCAAAAAACCTAAATCAACGTGTACCAACTCGCGGGCATTATTTAGTTTATTTAATAATAGGTACTAGCTATTGCCGGCGCCTTCGTCCGCGTGGATTAAAGTTGTTTGGTTCCCGCTGGATCTCTTTAATTTTCCGGAATAAAAAGTAGCCTATGTGTTATTCCAGAGTAAAATCTATCTCTGTGTCAAACTTTACCCAGATCCGTCCGTTCTGGCGTGATTGAGTAACAATTAACACATTTCCATCCACCCATCCAAACTTTCGTATTTATAATATTAGTATAAATGTATAAGGAACTTCTCCACTAAACTTTGTACAACCCTCGGCCGGCATAACACCGAAAATGTAATCCTTTGGAAATTATGATATATGAACACAATAGCTAGTTGGGGCAAAGTTTCCCTACACGGCGGTGCAACGATGCAAAATGCTCATTCAACTCTGCCGAAACTCATTACAAACTTTATACATTAAACGTCCGATAGGCATGACAAAGGAAGTGGGTGGAAGGAATATATTATTACTAGCTCATGTCCGTTGCTTAGTTTTAGGGGATGTTACCTACCCCTATACCGAATTTCATCAAAATTGGTTAAAACGTTGGGCCGTCAAAGCGTAGCAGGTAGACAGACACACTTTCGCATTGAAATATTAAACTCAAACTCAAAGTATCCACCACTACAGCCCATTAGTGTCCCACTGCTGGGCACAGGCATCCACTCTCATAGGAGAGAGGGAATTAGAACTTAGACCCACCACGCTGCTCCAATGCAGGTTGGCGGGCTACTAACTCAAAGTATATTTATTCAAAATTGGTACGTACACGTACCACCTTCTGAACGACAAGTTTAAAAAGTATAAGGCGTGATGTATCTTAAAACTAAAGCTACGTGGGTTCCAAACGCGCCCTGTATTAGTATGGAAGTATAGATTTTCTCTGGTCTGGTCTGGAAGGTCTCGGATTCGAACCCCAGACCTTCCGAAGTCTTAGCCATCAGGCTATCGTCGCTTCGAGTAATTATTTTATGTTTATCATTAATTTTGTGTGAACATCAATTATTTCTGTGGTTGTATTCATCTCAAAGGCGAGCGTTCGTTTAATATTCCTTTTGAGATACGATATTGATCGTTTGGAGCAATTCAAACAGTGTTCAATGGTTAGAACTGTACGATTAATTTGATTCTGTTTGCTTTAATAATGTTTGCATCGTATTTGAAAGCAAGTTAACCACCTAAAGGTATTAAATTCTAGCCCCACTACAGAGACGCGGCGCGGCACGTATCCTTTGTATAAGGTTGTATCGAACTGGGCCCAAGGTATAGAGATCATGCACTGTACGCGACGCGGCCCCGTAGAAACTCATACAAATACTACTTGCCGCTACGTGCTGTACCGCCCCGTGCATCTCAAGTGGGGCTAGACCTTTAAAGGACAACAAGGACAGTGTACTGTCGAGAACCACTAAATAATTAGATATAGAAAGATATTAAAGCGGTGTGACTCCTGGGCTCATATTCTAGCCCCACTAAAGAGGCGCAGCGCGGCGCGGCACGTAGCGGCAAGTATTCTTTGTAAACTGATATGCCTGAGAGTTCTTAAAAATGTTTTCGAATGTGAGTGAAGTCAGCCAATTGTGGCCAAACCTTTATCAATCCGAGAGGAGACTGGTGTTCAGTAGTTAGCCGGTAATGGGTTGAAACGATGATGATTACAGATAAAGAAATATGACAGTAAAATAAACTCTCGTATCAATTAAAAAATTTAAAAACGAAATTCATATTATATGGTACAGTGATTAATTAAAGCAGGTCCGGGGACGTACGTGGATGTACGAATTTTAGGACCTGTAGGCTGTCGGCATACTACAGGTATAGGAGTAAGATGTACGACACTAATTAATAGTTACACAATTTAATTAGGCTAAATTAATTACAACATTTGACATAATTACTACAAAGCCGGAACTGCTTGGTGTAGTTACAAATAACCACTAATTGCTAAAAGCACTGAGGCGTACATTCCAAACAATGTACGTAGTAGATACGTACTAGAATAAATACACAATAATGTAATTTTTCTGTTTGTTTCCTTTTTATTCGATGATACCACACGTCATCTTGGCGCGGCGCTTTGCCTTTTTTACACTGGTTGACCAGCTCTGGCTTCGCACGGATGGGATACCTTATGTACCTCATACGTATGTATGCAGGTATATACATACGTAAAATATTATGTGGGTATAAACGCACTATACTCAATTTATTTATTAGCCGATGCCCGCGACTTTGTCCGCGTATTTTACCTGAACTCCTTAGGTAATATTCCGGGATGGCGTGATTGAGTAACAAAGATCCATCCATCAAAACATTCGCATTCATTATATTATTATAGATATAAATAAATTAAATAGAAAAACAATTTACTGCCCAGAAAAAAACATGTAGGTAAGTAGAAGTAACCTATATGCAGAAAATGAAAAATTTCTGCATATATACTTATATTATGTGTATAAAAAGATGCAGGGTAAAAATGCACACAAAATAATTAAAATGTCTGTCCCTAGCAAGGGTGAGGGTGCTTTTAGAGTGGTAATATTATGTTGTAGAAAATGCCCCTAAATTATCGCCAGTTCGATCCCGGATATACCATTTATCAGAAAAAGATAAAAGTAGGTATATTTTTTCAATCGTAAAACTAAAATGTACGAAGAATCCAAGGCCAAAGCTTTTAAATAACGTTGTCTAAAAAGCTGTCAACGGCTGGTAATGGCCGGTTTATGAATCCATCACTATTCTTACGATTCAAATTATTTCACTTTAGAATCTCTTCCTTTGTCTATTTTTACTTTCTTTTGAAGGAAATATTGCTACAAGTTCTGTGCCAAGTTTTGTGGAACTAGATCGAAAGCACACTACCGGCAGGAGAGGATAATCTCTCTGCGACGTATACCTCATTACTGAGGGTCGTGACCCCTTTCCATTAATCAAATAAAGGTAGGAGTTTTCTTGGGATAATAATGCGGTGGGTACCAAGTTCCCACGTCTTTCCGCATACGACTCGACTAAGAGTTACTATCTGATGTATAAGTGATAATAACCGGAACCGATTAACGTGCTCTCCGAGACACGGAGGAAACGAAAAGGCCAAATTTGAACGTCCAAATTCGGTCACCCATCCAGTTACCGACTTGGGTCAATATTGTTTAAAATTCGCAATCGACTGATATGCGTTGTCACAACTAGGCCACTCGTTCCTCATAGGAGAGGATAGCCTTTCGCCTGTGGCGCGGACTGAAGTAGTCCGTCTAAAGTCTAAAGTCGTATTTTAATTTATTGTCCAAGCACTTGATTTATCGCGACCTGGGCTTTTTTTTTTCTAGTTTTATGCAAACATAACATACATGTCATCGCAAAAAATATAGTCACAAAAATACAAAGATAAACATAAAATTATTGTTTCCAATGAACTATTTGCATATTAATATATTGTATACAATATTTTTATAAAAGGAATAGCTTTGAAATAGGAATTTTTGTATGAAATCCATTTTTCCAACAATGCAGTTCACAATTTTAAATGGAGATGCGCAGACTACTGCGACAGGACGAAACATGATCGCCGTAAGACACTAACGTTTTTTCTGGCAGGCTCTATGTACATAAACTTTTCGTGTGATGACTTATGACCTCAAAACTTAATTTTAAAGTAGGCATAGTATGAATATAGTATTATTTTGTTTCTGTCTACTTATTGCAATAAGATTTTAAAAGAATTATTTCAATCATAAATACTCCAGGGTAAATATGAATTGATAATTCAGATTACAATACCGAGTCTTTTAAAAACCCTACGCAACGCAATTAGAAAACCGTAAAAATTTTGGCGTACAATTGAAGGCATTTAGTTACAGTGTTATCAATAAAACTCTAATAATAGTTAATCATACTATTGAGATGAATTAGATCGACAAATGATACTATTTGGCAATTGGCATCAATCAAACAATGATGCGTCACGGCCGAATGTGTGCCAAAAGTATTTCCGTGCAAATATAATTGTTATGACAGCTACTTTTATACGTGTCATGACACTAGTAACTTGACTATAATTTTCTGCTTTGGCGGATTATAGCAAATTAAGCTTATTTTTCCTTGATTATCATGGACTTCTGCAAAGTAAAGATGCTTCTATCTAATGTTTCTTTAAAAATCCAAGGAAACTCTTTGAAGGTATAAAATTCTGATAAAATTAGCTACGCGGATGGGAAGCGACGGATGGAAAGACCTTTAGAAGTAGTAGCTCAAATACCAAGTTTAATGGATATAACTTGAAAAATAACGGACTTTCATACAAATTTTTAACCAATATTTTGCCCCTTTGAGGGTGGAATTTTTCAAAACCATTTCTTAGTGGATACCTACTTTTCCCAAAAAACACACCCTCCTGTCTCTAGGACCAGCAGTTTAGGCTGTGTGTTGATATATAAGTCAGTCAGTCAGTTAGGACAGTTTTATATATACCTCTAAGGGAAATAAAGCTGAGTTAAAGATTTAAAATTTTAACGCTCTCAAAGATTTCCCATACAAGAGCTGTCAAGACGTCAATTTAGTAATTATCAACTCGTCGCCGTCAATTATCAACTGTTAACCGATATAATATTTCAATGGTTGTTATAGTTAACTTGTATATTTTTGTTGTGGTAAGACCGTACGTTGTTATAAAATAAAACACGCGGCTCAGCTAGACTCCATGTCCATAAACATGTTTTGCGTACATTATTATTAGCAAATATTATATTCAATTTGTCCTGATGCCCAGATCACTGTATTTTTAAATGAGATAAAAAGGTTTAAAAATACAGCTCTAACACAACTATTGTAAAATCATTATACCCAACCGGAAGTAATATTGTAAAATTGTTTCTTGGTCGCTTGACATATTTTAAAATTGTACCGTATTCACATTTATAAACTCAGAATTTTCTCCTCATTCACTTGACATCGCACTCGATACATCAGCAAAAACAATTTGAGATTTCCACTTTTTTGGATGTAAAATTCGTCATACCAATTTTATAACAATGTACCCGGACTATGATAACGAATCGATTGGCAACTCATCCATCAAAATCGGCCCAGTAGTTTAGACGCTACGGTGGAACATACATAAATACAAACATATATACATAGACTGCTAAAATCATAACCCTTCGTTTTGGCTTTGCCAAAAAAAAGTTTTTTTTTTATTCCACTACAAGTTAACCCTTGACTACGATCTCACCTGATAGTAAGTGACGATGCAGTCTAAGATGATAGCGGCCTAACCTGTTAGGGGTATAGCAGTTATATTAAACCCATACCTCTAGTTGGTTTCTACACGGTATCGTACCGGAACGATAAATCGCTTGGTGGTACGACTTTGCCGGTATGGAACACGGTTGCCGGTAGCCACGGCCGAAGACTCCCACTAGAGAAATTCAGAAATTATAAATGCCCAAACTGAGCCTGCCGGGAATCGAACCCGGCCCTCCCACGTTTAGACAACAGCGCTCAACACTACGCCAAGGAGGTTGTCAAAACTGTTATTAAGCTTCTGTGACGTCACTTCTCCACAGATTATAATTCAGTAGATAGCTCTTTTGCCTCGTCAGCGAATCTCGACGCTCGAGAGTAGACACGCTGCCCCGGTGTATTTGATTAGTGGGTGCACTGATGAATTCCATTGTTAAGAACTTCGTTTGAATAACTAATTTTTAAACATCTTTGAGTTATGAAGGAAAAGTATTTGTAGAAGAAATGTTCCTTTCGATCGAATTTCAGCCACGGCTGCCAATCTTGTACATTTGTGAAACAAGTATGTATGCAATCAACACTCATTATTCCTTCACTCCCATAGATGGCAATCCAATGCGACCGGAGAGAGTTCAAGCGCAAGGTGGCTTTACGTGCTTCGTTAGCTTTGTAACGTTGCCAACTTCCCATATCTTCTTGAATTTCTTCATTCTCTTGCTGCAGAGGATGTCTTACTCTACACAAAACCCAGTAACTTTTTTTGACCCGACTGGGGTTATCTACATGACAGGTCCATGGGTCCCAATAATATTATGACCCCTCCATTGGTGATATAAAATTAGGAAGTATATTATTAATAAAAGATTGATAAACAACTCATTAAACACACTAATTTCGAAATAGATAATAGCATTATGTACCTAGTCGGTATCTCGTATTTTACCTAAGAAACCTAATTAAAATCGAGTTTGAAGGAGATGTGCGTGTTTTCGAATAATATTCCAAACACATCAAATTTAACAAACACAGTAAATTGGTACAAGTTGCTAACGGCCTTACGGTTACGTGTAACTTTACATTTTATTCGCCTCACGTCATGTTAACAATTAAAAATTTAATTGCTTACACAGTCGTTCCAAATGAGAAAAATGCTTACGCAATTTTGACACATCGATCTTTGATTACTAGTCCTAAATTCCTTTGCACAGTTTTCCAGATTTGTATGCAAAATTTGTTAAAAACAAACATTATCGTTATTAAAATCTTTTCTTATAACACAATGGCGTATCGTTGTATCTACGTAGTCTTTATGATTGTTAACCTTCCCTGACCTAAGTTCTCGGTCTCACGGACCGACGCCGTTCGCTTGAATCGATAATATCTATAACTTACAAAACAAATATTATGAAACTAGATGATGCCTGCGACGTCGTACGAGTGAATTAAGTTTTTTTCCCGGGATAAATAATAGTCCTTCCCCGAGATTCAAACCAAATCTCTATACCAAATGCAATAAAAATCGTTTGAAAAAATGGGCCATTAAAGCGTAGCAAACAGACAGACAGACAGACGGACACACCTTTGCATTTATAATATTAGTATGGACTTAGATTTGTATTTATTTCAGTACCATTTTGCAGGCTGTAGCTATAATAAAATTTAGCGCTCAACTACATATTTTAACCTTTAAACCATTAGAGAGTGTACAAGACTGACCAGAGCTACAATTATTTTTCAAAATGACAAGAAAATACGGTTTTTGAGCACTATAGGTAAAAAAGAATTGTAAGTATTGGTAGGTATATATACAACGTGTTTATAAGCAATTCCTATAACTTCGAGGTATTGAGCAGACCACTTATAAGAATCGAACTGCATAAGAAATATTTTTTAATATTAAAAAAAAAAAACACAGTTTTCATACAAAGTAATTCAAATATTTCCGACTATTTATGTTATACACACCTTTATGTGAAAAGCGACAACGTCGCATTTTATACAAAATTTAAGAAATATTTATTTGTTAGAATTTTATCAGCTAGTCGTATCGTTTTAAAGAATGGCTATGGCAAGGTGGCTATAATGTTATTAATACCGTTACTAGTTACACCGTAGGATATTTTTTAATGATTTAAGTTTGGCAACGTCGCAAAAACAAGGATGTGGCATATGGGAAACAATTTTGGATCTATTTATAAAAGAAAAATTATTTTCTCCGAAAATATCCATTTTAGAACACATGTTCCTTAGCCATTTTTGATTACTTTTCGTTAAGGAATCTAACCCTAGAGTTATAGGAAATGCTCATAAACACGTTGTATAAGTAAGTTGATTTCTATTTGTTATATTCATCAGATATTTGTTTGGTATTGTATTCCTGTACTCATTAACACTAAAGTGAAATAAATTTAAAAAAATAACATAATAAAAGATTTTGAATTTAAAATTGCTATATTGAATTTATACAAGTATACATTATCGGTCGGAGGGACCCAAACGAATATTGTATTTGTTTTGGAATACCGTGCGGGCTCGGGATAGTTAAATTATTACGTATCGTTGGTTGCTCTTATAATATGAGTGGAGATCCACAGAGTTATGCGAACTGAGCTATTTATATCAAATAGGTTAATGAGCGGCGGTCACAGTTCTATTGATCCTATTAAAAAGGGTGGAGATGAGTCATGCGTTGTTATATTCTAATAACAATTACCTAACTATAATACTTATTGGCTCTATGGTGTGTGGTGCTCTATGCTGCAGCCAATGCTTTTTGAGGTACAGTCGCGGTCAGAAAATGTTAACCACCTTAAGGTTCATATTTGCATGGACCCATCTGTGTCAGAAGGTCGTTATGAAGTTCGGTTTGATTAGGCATAGATCATACATTTTTTTTACTTTTCCAGTAGGTCGCAAACATGGCAACTAGCTATGAAAGATGTCGAAAACCTGTCACTGTTAGAAAAATGACAATAACCCTTTGATTATGGTGATAATGCTAATGTGTCCGATTTGAAAGTAGAAAATGAATTGTATTATAGAAATATCATTAATACTCTTTTTGTTTGATTCGATGTTTGAAAACTTTTGATAACTACAAAACGTAATAAATACCTTGCTTAAGCGTTTTAGACCCTAAAAAAATATTAAAAAATCTAATTTGAAAACTGGTAAACATTTTCAGACCGTGACCGTAGATTATGAGTATACCAATATAAGCCGCGTTTTTTCTGTGTCGGCATACGTCTATTTACGTTAATCCCTTACGGTAATACAATAATTATGTGAGGGTTGTTCTCAACGTTTTGCTGATTAATATAGACTAATAATAATGTCCCCCCGACCGAATTTCGGCCACGGCGGCCTATCTCCAGAGTGATTAGCCATCTGCGCGTGAGATATTATAGTGCACAAGTGTGTACGGCTGCGCATACACAGGTGCACTCTCTGTTCCTTTACTCTCATAGCCTGATGGGACGGATATTTCGAGGCGACCGTCGAGAGATCAGGCGCCGACCCGACGGCTTAACGTGTCTCCGAGGCACGGGGGTGAAACACAGCCAACTTCCTCACTGCAGGCTAGTACCTACTGAGAATTTCTTGTCAGAAAACCCCAATACTTGTTGTGGCCCGACCCGGGACTCGAACCCAGGACCTCGTCGGCCGCAGTCGAACATGCTAACCACTAGACCAACAAGGCAGTTAAAAAGCTGATTATTATAGACTACATAACCGTAATAGACGAAAGGAAGAAAGGACGATGGAAATGAACATTCTGTTCTTTAACAAAATTCTATACAACCTTTTTTAAGCTTGCCTTTACACAAGCTTAAAAAATCCATTAAAAGTAATTTATGTTAAGTACCAACGCCAAAAATACATAGCTGTTTATTTCGTGGTGCTATTTTCAAAGAGAAGTCTGGTTATAATTACCTACTAAACTGATTTGTTTGGGTACAGCAATCACTTTCTAAATATAGTTGAATGCCTGAAGAGATACATAAGCTACTTTTTTTCCGGAAAATTAAAAAGTTCCCACGATGTTTTTGAAAAACTAAATCCACGCAGATGAAGTCGCGGGCACCGCAGAAATTATGTTTTGTTTATAGATGAGAACTATATTCTCATCTGTAAACAAAATATAATTTCTACAAACAAAAATCTAAAATATTCCGAGAAATATGGAAGCAATTTCAAACAAAATATGATATCTTATCTAATCTACATATGATATTTGAAATAAACGCTCATTGCTTTCCCTATAACTAAAGTGAGTAAAATATTTGTACATTAATCTTATTACTTCGAATGAGGTTTCTCTTGAAACTTCTCGGGGTATCTCCGATAAAATTAAAGTAGTAAAGGCTTGGACATACAAAAAGCGAGTTGAAAGCGCTGTGCTACTTAAACTGCTACGCGAACACAACTAGAGCCTACACATATATCTGACGGCATTTCAACGCGTTATTGTTCAAAAAGCCGCGAAAAACGTACTAATGAACGATTTTTGTCCTATTACTGAGTACCAACGAGATACTCGTGTAATTAAGGCCTAGCCTTACTAGATAGATAGATAGATAGATAGATAAATACTTTATTGCACACAAGAAAGAGTAATACAAAGTTAACTATAATTAACCTTACTATTTGGCGATTGAGTAATTTTTTTTTTAACCTAATCTTAAAATTATCTATTAAGCTAAGAAATCATCTATTGACGCATTAATAATAATAATTAATAGTCTTAATGAACGATTTGTAAATTGCAATACAAGGAACTATTACATTATGGTGTTGGCAAGCATAAGGTCCAAGTTGGAGCGTATTTGCCTAGAATTTGCTATAACCCTTGTCCTTATTGTACTTACCTATGAAGTTATGCGTGGCAAGAAATCCGGAAGAAGCGGATTGTGCTTTTCGATTTCCACACTAGTGCCGCTTGTATACGAAATTATTCCTTTTATAAAAAACTTTCACATTACGTTAGGGGACGCATGCCTGTCGTGGAGCGTTTTGTGTGTCCTATCCTTAAAACCCATTCGACTTCCAGCAGAAATATAAATCCTGTGCTTGCTTGATGAATATCTCTTGTAACAGTCTCCAGCTCGGGATTTTAATAGCTAAAACGAATTAAAATGTCCGTTCTTCTATCTTTATAATGGCTAAAGTTGCAGTTGTAAAATTTAAGCGCACTTTAGAACTAATTTGAGAAATAAAAATGACAGCGTTTAAGAAATGCAGTGTTTTAGCCAAATGATGCCTAGGATTTCTTTAATCTCTTTTTTTACCGTAGTTTATATCTTGCATTATTCAACGTCCCTAGAGGAGTGCTTTTCAACAGCTATAAGAAGTGAGAGGTAACGTATAACTAATGCATAACAAAAGACTTAATACTTATAAAAAACTTTATATATATATATTAATTTAAATATAAGTGGATGGACTAGTGAGCTTAGGGAAAATAGTTGGCAACTTCACTCCTCACAAAAATCGGACAAAAGTCCCACAAAATTTTAGATAAAAAAAACTTCCACTCGCCGTATTCATTCGGCGCTTCATCGGCTCCCTGCAACTCCCTTGATATTGTTCGTCCACCTAGTACGAAGTCCTTAGTGAAGGGTCTTTCATTGCGAAGTCACCGTTCTAGAACTTGGGGACGGTTCTTCAACCATGTGCGGGCTGTGCCCCGCCCACTGCCACATCACTTCATGAATTGCAAGAGCGCAATGGTGAATTCAAAATACGTTCCATATCTCAAACTTGCAACGCATGATACGCAAGAGTCTTGGATGTAATAATCACGGGATAGGAAACGTAAGAAAAATGTATGAAATCACGTTCGACTAACTTTTGCAGGGTGTGGGGAGAGTGCCTTGTCTGCGTAATTATTGATACTAGTGCATGAAAAAGTGATCACTATGACAACACAATACCAGTTCGCGGCTAGAGGGGTAAGGCGAATATGGCCAATATTAAGCGTCCCCTGGGTAATTCGTCCAAGGAAAGAGTCTATTTTATTCACGTATCCACAAAGTTTCCGGATAATATTTGTACATCAATCTCTTAACTTGAAATGAAATTTAATAGAAACTTCACCAAGCAACTTCAGCGAAATTAAGTCAATAAAATGCACCCGGCGTCGGCGGGAGCTCTGAGTTCTGGATCCCTTGATGAATATCTCGCAAAAATAGATTAAAACGGCCAACTTTTTGATATTTCAATATCTTGTCGAGTAGCGTCTGAATTAATTTCGTGAAGTGGGTCTAGTTTCAGAGTGGGTTGAAAATGTTTACTATTTCTGAAATCCCGTCGAATTTTTCGCAAGACTTTTCTGCGGCGTACCCGTACCTAAAGCTGTAACTGAAGTTTTTTTGTACCGTTCTTCATTAATCACGATTCCTTAAATGATAAATGTGTCACTTTGACTCAAGGTTCTATAACCGGTTCAGGAAAATGATTCTACTGAGAAGAGCCGACAAGAAACTCAGCAGTCGCTCTTTTCATAAAAAAAAACTTACAAGGAAACATGTTAACCTTCTATGGTTCTGTAGTAAAGTCTTAAAAACCCTTCTAGATTTGTCCACTATGTCAGTCCATATATCTGTGGATCGCAGTGACTTAAAAAATGCTGCAAAGTAGAAATTGAGAAAAGCTATACGTATACATTAACTGTTACTTTACGAGACCAAGAGGCATAATATTTAGTTTTAAAAATGAAGGATTGGTACCTCCGTAGCATGAACATTGAGAGCTGAAATAAGTTTGATTTACCGCCCTTGAGAGATATACTCGTCGAATAAGAAAAAAGTTGGAAAAATCAACTGGCAAAATTCGGATCTAAAAGAATTCACTCTATGCTGACCCGATTTTTTAAAAGACAGTGGGACCTACGCCACATGCACGGAAGTTTGCCAATTGTAGTTTTATTTCTATCAAATCTCTACTCCATAATAAACTAATTTAATTAGACTAATGAAATCATACCAACGCAGTCGTACAGGTATGTACTTGACCGGAATTTCCTCTTCGATATAGTAAATGAAAAAGCTATTTTCGCGTATGAATAAAAATATTTTCCCGTACGTATGAATTATATTTAATGCGGAATATATTACTGTGCGACGACTATGTTAGGGTACAAACATACTTACAACACGCCTCGTCACCCGAAATTTCTGAAATCAAATCATTAACCAATAACTGATCATAGTAGTAAGCACGTTCAGACCTAGACCGCAGCATTGCTATTCATAATAAAAATTATCATCATAAGCTAGCCTGTTTTGTAATAAAAAAAGATATTAGGGTAAGGTTGCTTTAGTCGTACTGCCGCTTAAGTCGTACTCCAGTAATAATTCGTCTCTTTTTTATAATTAGTGACATCTAGTACATTCATCCGGGACTATTTAGTCGTGCGAGTAAACAAACCAAAGTAGGCGACCGGCCGACGTCTGTGACGAAAAATATTTGAAAAAGTAAGTTTTTTTACCGTTTTCATTAAAATTTTTGACTCATACGTAAGCTATTTCAAGGAGGAATATGATGGTGATGTTATTTTTTCGATTCATGTTTATTTTTGTAATAATCCAGCACAGCATTTAGGCACACGAAATTAGTAGAAAGTTTTTAGGTTAGAACGAAATTTGGTTTAAAACTATGAAAGTCTCGTTCGCCTAAGTCGTACCTGTGGACGATTCCTTAATCGTACCGGTATGACTTAGGCATTCATGGGAATAATTTGCAATTTTGAAGTGAAAACTTCTTTAAGCGCGTTGAGCACTTTTTGGTACATAAGGGGTAAAAATATGGAACGGTGTCGGTCACGCGACACCATTCTTCTTAAGACAAAAGGTTTTAAGCATAAAAATACAGTACATTCGTAATTAAACTTTAATGCCTTTGTTTTAAGGTTTATATTAATTAAAAGTGATGTGTAACCGTGACAGACACCTCGCGTTGTTACGAAGACAAAAGGTCTTAAATATAAATATAATACATTCGTAGTTAAACTTTAATACCTTAGTTTTAAGGTTTATATTTTTATTAATTAAATAGTCTTTTTTTTCTCAAGAATTTATAATTTTGTTTTTTTTTTTTTTCGAGAATTCATAATTTTGTTTTCTAAATGTATAATTACATTTAAGCTCTACTTTGAGACTGAGAATTTGACTTGATCTTAAACAAGTACCAGTTTGTAGTTTTTGATTTTCTATTGATCTCTTGTCTATAGACTTTATTGAATAACGTATATTCTGGCTGATGTTTTATTCTAAGTACGACTTAGGCTATAGGTGGTACGAGTTAAGCGACCAGGCGCCTTAATCGTACCGAAGGTACTTTTTCGAAAAAAAAATATATAATTTTTTTTATACAAGCTAATTTTATTTTGTGAATGCTGATTAACAGTTAAATAAATAAAGATTCCCTGGGCTAAAAAATGATTTTATTATTTAAATTAATTTAAGAGTTACAGCAATTCTTCCTTAGGGGGTACGACTTGAGCAACCTTACCCTAACTGCTGACTTTCAGCAGTTCATATATAATCTGCTACGACGAAATGAAAATTAAACTGTAAATCTTTCTAAAAAGGTCAGTAGTATTTTTTTACCACTAATTGAGATTTGAGCTACACGTAAGAAGGTAAATTCCATTTTTGCAGGATATTGTGATCAATTCTATATAACACAATCTCTAAACAAAAATGTCAACTTTAACTGTCATTTTAGTTTAGTTATGAGATTTTGCATTACAGATCTGTACGCTTACTTTGAGTTTTTACATTGCAAATTCGATTCACGTAGTGAGCGTTCACTCACATTAGCGTTAAAGTAAAATGAATCTTACCTGCATTGGTTTTAGAGCTCATTTCATCATTTCGTGTATTTATTCACAGCCAGCGCTCCAAACGCTGAATTTGTGACTTTAAAGAAAGAGATTTTGGGTCCATTTTACTTACGCTAATGTGAGTGAACGCTGGCTACGTCAATCGAATTTGCAATGTAAAAACGCAGAGTAAGCGTACAGCCCCATTGTTGCTCAGCTAGAAACGCGACAACTCCGGTTATGAGTATGCTTCCACCCTAATAGTAAATGCGAGTCACATTGCGGTACGGCGACAGCATAAAAGATCGATCGTGGTATGATGCAGGAATTTAATTTACATGCCACTATGAGATACCATGTCGCAATATACATAAGGGTTCATGAACTACAGTCTCGGTCTGAAAATGTTTACCAGTTTTCAAATTAGATTCCTTATAACACTGCATAAGTTAGCTGATGCCCGCGACTTAGTGACTGAGGCGTGGATTAAAGTTTTTTGGTTCTCGCGGGAACTCTTTAATTTTCCGGGATAAAAAGTAGCCTATGTGTTATTCCTGACTACAATCTATCTCTGTGCCAAATTTCATCCAGATCCGTTAAGCCGTTCCTGCGAGATTGAATAACAGACATCCATCCACCCATTCATCCAAATTTACGCATTAATAATATTAGTATAGAATTGAAAGTATGTCTGTCTGACTGCTACGCTTTCACGATCCATCTATTATACCGATTGTGATGATATTTGGTAAAAAAAAAAAAATTAATATGTAGGCTTAGCATGTAGCACTTGGCTGCAATCAGACTTTTTTTTTATCCACCACAAGTTAGCCATTGACTGCGATCTCACCTGATGGTAAGTGATGATGCAGTCTAAGATGGCAGCGGGCCTACCTGTTAGGGGCACGGTAGTTATATTAAACCCATATCCCTATTCTGTTTCTACACAGCATCGTACCGGAACGCTAAATCGCTTGGCGGCATGACTTTGCACGCGCTTGCCTAGAAGATGCCTATTCACTCTTGATTTGAAGGTACAAAGAGGAGGGGAAAAGGGAAGCCGGAAGGGCATTCCATATCCTAGCGGTTCGAATCAGAAACGAGGAAGCAAATCGCTTCGTACGAGCCCGCGGAATTTCGACTGCGTAAGGTACCTTGTCGATGCCTTGCGGTTCTGTAGTAAAAAGGGGACGGAGAAACCAGATCGATAGGCATTAGGCATTTTTATTCCGGAAAATCCAAGATTTGATCTCGGACAATCAAGAAGGATTGAAGAAATCCTCTATTTATAATATACTAGATGATGCCCGTGACTTAGTCTGCGTGGATTAAGATTTTCCGGGATAAAAAGCCTATGTCCTTCCCCGGGATACATTCTACCTCTATACCAAATTTCATCAAAATCGGTCGAGCAGATGGGCCATGTAACCGTAGCAGAGAGACAGACACACTTTCGCATTTATAATATTTGTATGGATTTTGTTTACAACTCTAAAGCTCTACTCACAGTAAGATGCTTAAGAAAGTGTTAAAAAGTAATAACTCATCTTTACAGGTAATTCTAAACATCATCGGCCGACGACTAGCATTCCGGAGTTTATGGTGAGTTATTAGGTGTGCTACAAACTTAAACCGATATTATATTACGGCGTAACTATTGAATGGGTGTAAAAATAACCGTTTATTTTTAAATGACCTATATATCAATATTATGGAAAACTTTAGTCGATTAGTCGACGAAAATTAAAAGATTCCCGTGGGAAATAAAAAAACTTTTTCCACGCGGATGAAGTCGCGGGCATCGGCTAGTTAATGACATTGATCATGATCCTGGTGGGAGAATTCGGCCGTGGCTAGTTACCACCCTGCCAGCAAAGCGATTTAGCGTTCCGTTACGATGCCGTGTAGAAACCGATTAGGGGTAGGTATGGGTTAATTACCCAAGACACTTTAAAGTTTATGCCCAAGTTGCATTAAAATTATTCAATAGTTTCAACGTGACGCGTTAAAAGACAAAAATGAACCCAAAAAGAAATTGGTGTTATGCTAAAAAAGACCCCATTCTTTGTACACTGCCTATATGCGGTTTAATAAAATATTTTGCAATTTTCAGTTCAGAATCCAGATACACCCGCATTGCGACGAAATACTTACACCTACTATTTCTGCCTCATTTGCATCGCTTTTTGTGAGGTAAAGGCATGTAAACCATACACCACTACCAAGCACGTACCTACCACCCATTACTATATAACCAATAACCACCTTGTCTATTATAGAATAGACATATGAGTGCCCGATAGGCAGGTCTTCTAAATTTTGCAGGTGGAAAGGAAAGTAAATGAAACGAATTCTTCCAGCGTAGTAACAACTTATAATTTTGAATTTTGGTTTTATATATATGACCATAAAGTAAATAGACGAAAGATAATAGACAACATAATAGACAATAGTCTATAAGCCCTATATACACCTTGAAACAAGGTTGGCTGCGAAAGCAAATGTGTTGGCGTTAACACACCTATTATAATGAAATGATTTATTTATTTCATGTAGGACAACTTGTGTCACAGTTGCTCTTTTCTTAAAAAAGAAAAAGGTTACAATAAGTAACAATACAACACCTACATTACGTTACAAGTATTACACTGACTTGTGGGTCACTGGATGCGAGCCCGATTTCTTCCATGCAACTTTGTCATTCAGAAAACCATCGATAGTGTAATAACCTCGACTTAACAAATGCTGTACAACACAATCTTTTTTTTATTTTTTTTTATTGCTTGATAGGCTTGCGCTTGACGACAATCATGCTTAGTGCAAAGCAATGATGAGGTCTAGGTTGGAACGCGCTTGCCTAGAAGATGCCTATTCACTCTTGCCTTGAAGGTTCTTAAGTTATAAGTGGCAGGAAACACGTGCGCTGGGAGGGTGTTCCACACCCTAGCGGTTCGTATCAGAAACGTCGAGCAAAAACGCTTCGTGCGAGCAAATTGGACGTCAACCACATAAGGGTGCCAACGCTCACGGTTTCTCGCTGTTCTGTGGTAAAACGGAGAAGGAGGAACAAGGTTATGAAGTTCCAGAGCACACTCCCCATGGTAATCTTTAAATTTATGTAATGGCAAATCTAGAAACTCTTTGGGAACTGTGTAATGCTTTTATCATCCCACTACAAGTAAGCCCTTGACTGCATTCTCACTGGTGGTATGCGATATTAATAAATCCACACTAATAAATAAAAAAAATATTTATGCTAAAAACCGGTCATAAGCCAATATTGACCGATTCTTGAGAACGTGTTCTTTGCTGATGTCGGTTTAATACGGGCTAAGATATAGTAGCGAACTAACCTGATATGGGCTTGGCAGTTACAATATAAAATCCCGGATACCCCTAATCGTTTTTGATGCGTCATTATTATTCATAACTATCTGATGCCCGCGACTTCAACTGCGTGGTTTAAGTTTTTTTATTCCCGCGAGAACTTTTTAATTTTCCGAGATAAAAAGTAGCCTGTGTCACTTTCCGGCAGACGTCTTCTTCTACGTTGAAGTTTTTTCAGAGTAAATAAAGACATCTACGTAATTTCATTAAAACAACAATATATCGATTCAACCTGTCATATACAACCATTCGAAGATTATTTTAATGCGTCATAGAAAATATCATGCTAATCGGTCCATAACTCTCAAAATGGCTAATAATTTTTACTAAATGTGCTCTCCTGTAAAATTGCGATTTTGTAGATGTCTTCTTCTACTTTGCTGCCAAATGCCAAAAATCACGTCGATCCGTTGCTCCGTTGCGGCGTGATTGAAGGACAAACCAACGAACAAACACATTTATAATATTAAAATGATGAGATATTTCATTTTATTTTATTTATTAGGTCTATTAACGGACAGTTTACATTAAAACATTCAAAGGTAAACTTATCCTATAAAATAAAAAAATAAAAAAATGTAGTACCCACTTCAAAGTAAACACAACATTATAAATTTAATTCGTTACAAAGCTAAAAAAAATGAAAAATCAACATAATACGGGAATAAAACTAAAAATAAGGGATAATACTAAGGTAACTAACTACTTATAAAGAGAATAGTTATGGTAAGTAAATATGGGTAATGTAGTAACATTATTTTCGTTACTGTGTGTGTTCGTACTATTATTGGCAATGCAAACTAGAGGCCCAACCTATGGGCCCAACTGTCTAAGCAAATCGTAATCATTCGACATCGTAAAACGTATTACTGAACTGTTTAAGGAGTTCGCACATGCTTTTTGACGTGCAATCATCTATGAACTTCTTAAACAGGTCGTATTATCCGTTTGACAATCGGGGGGGAAAACCATAACGCATGGCAGTGTCACAATTCAAGATTTATAAAAGGAGTTGAAAAAGGTACCATTCAATAAACTCGATCAATCATTATAGCCGTGAGGGGCTATCGAACGAAATGAAAAGATTGTTCCATCAACGGAAGATCCGTAATTGACAATCTGCGAAGCGGTCTGCGCAAGATGGAACATACCTATTGTGAACAGCGAGCGTGGAAAGACCCCCAAGGGCAGATTGTGCTTTACCAATGCTCGAGTTGGTGTGGTAATTGAATTTCTTAGATAATATTTAAATTAACTCTGTGTATTGTAGTTTTATCAATATTATCGATAAAACTACAATACACAGAGTTAATTTAAAAATATTAATATCCTTTAATCAATGACCTCAATTTACATAGACGGGCCCTGTCAAACAAAGAATGTGGACTTATTTTACTAAAGCCATCAAGTCTGAAAACCGGGACAGCGCTATGACGGGGGCCAGGACAGGCTTATACAAGTGAGGGGCACGCTCTACAAGTCGGACACCCAACTTTTTTCTATGAAAGGGCCCAACTAGTACCTACATATATACCTATATCGATACCTCTAATGGATAACTTTTGTAGGTACGTAATAATGAAAAACTTTTCATTTACGGCTGCTAATTTTTTTTTTCTCTTCATACAAAAATAAAAATGCTTGAGTTGGCTGCTCTAACCCGTTGTCCTTGATAAGCGATACTACGCTTTCGAAAGCGGCAAACTTGTCTATGAGCCAACGTTAAGGGTCAGCTACTGTTTGATAGTGTCGCGTCGCGTCGTCGTTTAAAGAAAGAAAGAAACATAATAAAAAAGATATATTAAAATCATAATAATCAGTATTTGTGGCAACTTCTAAGAAGCGGAACGCGTGAAAAGCACATCTAATTCTTCTCTTCTCTAAATCTTTTCTATCGTGTAGTAATGTAACAAAACATCTATGCAAAATATCAGCTTTCTAGATCCTTGGGTTGATATGTATTTCAGTCCGTTTCTTCTTCTATGGATATAATAGCATTTATACATTGAACTTATCAGCGGGAGAACAGACCAAATTCAGCCCATTGTTATTCAAATTGTAGCAATCAATAATTCGTATTACAAATTCAATTGCAACTTGGTACGCATTTACACAACTTCGCGTTTTACAATTACATTATTTATGGTAATTATTCGCTACTGATAAATTTTAGTTACTTAGATAAAATAATTCTAGATCCTTAGATTGATACGTGTTTCAGTCCGTTTCATCTTATACGAATATAAAAATAGCTCATTGTACATTAAACTTATCAGCGGGAGAACGGAGTAAATTCAGCCCATTGATATTCAAATCGTAGCAATCAATAAATCCTATAACAAATTCAATTGCAACTCGGCTTTTACAATTACATTATGGTAATTGTTCGTTACACAATCGAAGCTGTGCTTATAAAGGGGCCTAAACTTATTCTAACAAAAAATGCAGTATTTTCAAACGTTATGAAGAGCCACATATGCATTATCGTTTTTAAATTATTCTACTATTTTTCAGAGATTTGTAATAGGCAAAATAATATTCTACAGAGTTTAATTTATTGTTTACTTTTTGAAAGTATTTCCGTTATGAGTATTATATTTATATGGTTGTTATTGTAACCAAAGGCCTGTTTTAAAAAACATTAACTAAAATAAGAAAAAAAGTACGGCTGGTACATTTTGAAATTAAAATAGTTTTTCTAACAAAATCCGAAAACGGCTTCTTAGGCCTTGCGCGCCTAAACTGATTTACTAAAATTTTTTGATGCTGTCACTCTGTTGGGTAAGTTTATTCCGGAGTTGACACGAAAAGGACAGGTACAGAAAATTATACTACGGTCTTGTGAAAATGGGTATTAGATGCAAATGACGCGAACGGTCTTCATTTAGTAATTTAGGAGCGTCGTCTTAAATTATTTTAAGCCAGTTACACCATTAATGACTTTCCCGATTGTGAATTATGCGATAAATTAGATAACCATTTTCTATATTGACGTCTAATTGTAATCACAATTTGAGAAACACATTCTTGAAAATTTTACTTAAACTAGGAATAAAATTTTCTATTTTTTTGCACTCAAGCCTTGAGAGTACCTACCTATTCTGTAGTACGATTACCAATCGAGTTAAGTGTGTGTTTATTTTAAAAGCGCATACAGAAAAGTCATCATAATCATAATCATTTATTTGCTGACTAGCTGATGCCCGCGACTTCGTCCGCGTGGAATAAGTTTTTTTGGATTCCCGCGGGAACTCCTCAATTTTCCGGGATAAAAAGTAGCCTATGTCACTCTCCAGGTCCTCAACTATACCCATGCTAAAAATCACGTTGATCCGTTGCTCCGTTGCAGCGTGATTGAAGGACAAACCAACAAACAAACTGACTTTCGCATTTATAATATTAGTATGATTGTATAGGTTAACAAACACACATTCGTATTTATAATATTAGTATGATATATCATACTAATATTAAATAATAAATTATATAAAATAAAATACGAATGTGTGTTTGTTTGTTGTACGGAGAGTACAACAAACAAACACACAAGATAGATTTAGATCCGTTAACAGAGTAACGGATCGACGTGGATACAACTTATCTCTGTACCAAATTTCATCAAAATTGGTTGTAAAGATGGGCCGTTAAAGCGTAGAACACAGACAGACGGACACACTTTTGCATAATATACAATATTAGTATGGATAGTACGGATGCAGGCATAAAAAATCCGCACGGAAGAAATCGCAGGAAATATCTACTAATTTTAATGAGACTCTGTTTTGCAACGTAAATTGCAGCAAAATACATGCCGCGTGCACAAAGTATGTCAGCCACAGTGTAGCGGGAATATATACTTATCGCTGAGCTGTGTACAATGCTACGTGCATTGTCATGTAGTCGGCCTATGTGTATACTACGAGTATATTAGTACTTAACAATGTTCCACAGTACATTGCTAGTTGCTACATAAATAGCATTATAATATTATGTTCATAATATAATGCTATTATGGGGAACATTGTCATTCCGTGGAATATTGCCTATTTCTCCCAATTTATCTCACAAAAGACGTAATATAACGTCCGCGTAATATTATTAATATTATAGTTAAGTTCATTATCCATTTTGAACTATCGATTAAACTAAAAGAAGAAAGAAAGAAAGAAAATGTTTTTTATTTGATCACAATCTAAGTACTAGTCAAGAAACTATCAAATCAGGTACAGCAACAAAGTTGTGTGACCAAATACAGGTCTCCAGCTCAGCATCATGCTACAGCAGGCTGCAGCGCTGGTTTTCAGTGGAAACCTTAATAGGTGAAGTCACGGACAAACTACGAATGCAAATATCTATTCTAATACGTTTATAGAGATCTCATATAAGTATTACATTATTTATAAAATACAGTATGAATCAAAGCATGTATCTATGTAAGAATTAAAAATAAAAATAAAAAGTATTAAAATTCCGAAACAAGGGCGTTAATATTATTTAAACAGCACTGATTTATGCGATGGTAGTATGCTCCCAGAGTTCTTAAAAGTACTCGCAACCTCTACTCATGCAATATTATGGCGCACCCGATGCTTACATTTCGAAGCTTAGTACTCTTGCAACATTGTTCGCGTGGATTTGAGATTTTAGGTTTTGTAAACAATCAGATTCATTCATAGTTCATAATGATTACTATCATTGCATGTTACATATTACATCATGCTAATCATACTAATATTATAAATGCGAAAGTGTGTTTGTTTGTTGATTTGTTGGATTGTTGGTTTGTCCTTCAATCACTCCGCAACGGAGCAACTGATCGACGTGATTTTTGGCATGGGTATAGTTGAGAATCTGGAGAGTGACATAGGCTAATTTTTATCCCGGAAAATTAAGGAGTTCTCGCGGGAATCAATAAAACTTAAACCACGCGGACGAAGTCGCGGGCATCAGCTAGTCTCCTATAATAATTATTATTATTACTAGCCCACAACTTACGTGGATTTAGTTTTATTAAATTTCCCAAATAGAGGATGATTTCCTTTCATAATGAAGGTTTACATTATAGAGAAAAACTACCTGCAAAATATCAAGTTTCGTTAACTTTACGTTAATTAACGTTACGTTCATAACGTTCATTCAGTCAAATTAGTGTGAAAATAAATTAGAATTAGATCATCAAAGCGAATCGCCCGTTACCGCTAAATCATAAATAAACTTCTAACATCTGATTATAGCATTATATCTATATATATAAAAATGAAACCCGTTTTCCTTGGTCACGGCATCACGCGTGAATGGCTGGACCGATTTCACTAATTCTTTTTTTGTTGTATTTGTTATTATTAGGAGAAGGTTCTTACGGAAAAAAATATTAAGAAAATCTCTCAGAAATATTGAAAAATATACATTTAATTTTGCATAGTAAGGCGGTACGAAGTTCGCCGGGTCAGCTAGTACTTCATAAATATAATTTTGACTACAAAAGCCAATGACAGGTAGATTTTTGTTTATTAGTTTATTGGTTTGTCCTTCAATCACGCCGCAACAGAGCAAAGGATCAACGTGATTTTTTGCATGGGTGTAGTTGAGGACCTGAAGAGTGACATAGGCTTACTTTTTATTCCGGTAAATGAAGGAGTTCCCGTGGGATTAAAAAAAAACTTATTCCACACAAACGAAGTCGTGGGCATTAGCCAATCCTTTTAAAATATTGTAAAGACTAGCGAATGCCCGCGACTTCGTCTGCGTGGTTTGAGGTTTTTTGGTTCCCGCGGGAACTCTTTAATTTTCCGGGATAAAAAGTAGCATATGTGCTATTCCAGACTATAATCTATCTCTTTGCCAATTTCAGCCAGATCCGTTCAGCCGTTGGCGCGTGACATTCATCCATCCATACATCCATACATCCATCCAAACTTTCACATTTATAATATTGTAAAGATTAGGTACGTTAAACATTTATTCGAAAATTTCCAATCGTTAGATTATTCATGAGTTCTAGTGAATCATGCAATTATTCGAAACACGTTTAAGCCCTGGATCCGAAATCCATTTGCGGAGATTACATGCACGGCCTAAAAGGTATCTCGTATATTGCATATTTCCCGCCGTACTCCACTTTCATATCTCTACCAGCATATGCTTTTATTAGACGGAAATGCTTATCACCACAGATCATAATATAATATATGGACATAAAATGTCTATTATGTATGATTATCACTTTTGTTTGTAATTCAACTGCAGATTATAGAATAGAATAGAATAGAATAGAAAAATCTTTATTGGCAGCAATAAACACAGATGCACAAAATAAACCAAAATTAAATTGAGTTAAGTACATAATATTATAAAATGTAAGTTTGTACAGCAGTGTAACTGTACCTAACGCTACCAACAGGTGAGTCACTCAGCTTGTGTTGGGGCTCCTGGCCTCTCAGACTTAAAACCGGCGACGCTGCCAGGACTCACGTCTGAGGTGCCAGGTGTCCCAACGCTGATTTTGATGATTTTGATTTGATTAATGGTAACGACGATACTCTTCCTAGCGCTGTATTTAATAATATTAAATATAAATACTTGAATAAATAATTCCTTTATTGACAAATACTAGTTGATGCCCGCGACTTCGTCCGCGTGGATTGTTTTTTTCACGCGGGTACCCTTTAATTTTCCGGGATAAAAAGTAGCCTATGTTCTTCCCCGGGATGTAACCTGTCTCTGTACTAAATTTCAATCTCAATCCAAGCGGACGAAGTCGCGGGCGTCAGCTAGTAAAAATATAATTGTGTCGGTTGATGTCTGCTACACTTTTACAGCCCATCTGTTCAATCGATTTTGATGGGTATAGAGAATTAGTTTGCATCTTTAGGCGCGGGATTTAAGCACGAGGCGCGCCGGCGGTATGTCGGCGGTGTGGCCTTGGAAGTATGAAAGCGGCGTCCAAGCGCCGCCCGCGCCTCGCCGCTTGGATGCCGCTCTGTATATCTGGCGCCCCGCCAAGCGGCGGGGCGCCAGATATACAGACATACATTTTGTATGAAATATGATAAACCAGGCGACGCGCCTGCGCCACACCCTCGCTACAACCGCACCTCGCCCGCGCCCGTCGCCTCTTGTGTGTGTCTCGCCGCTTAGACTACTTTTTCTGCCGAAAAATCAGAGAGATAGACTAAACAAACTAAATCCGGACCCGAGTCTTGGGTATCATTGAGTTGGTTAGCAATTTCCCAATAAAAAGTATTGTTAATTGTTTTTTCCGATTTCTTCGACGCAGAAAGGGATAGACTAGTTGAACTTATAGTGTACCTACCTACCTACCTACCATTTATTATTCCGTCCAATAAAATCGGACCTCTATCGGAATTTACTATGCTATTTACCCTCTCTACAAATTCCTATTCTACCTAGATTTTCCCGTCCTTAAGTACGGTACATTTAACATCGGAAATCTTAAATCACTAGAATATATCCTGAGTACTTATTGTTTGGAAAGTTTTGATGTTTTTTCCTTGGTTTCAAATAAAAAGCCCCGAGAAATGAAAATTGCGGAGTTATTGAGTGGAATAGTATTATTTTTCTTCTTGTTCTTTAACTTTTCACTTCTGGGTTAAAAATAGCTTGGCCCCTCCTAGTTATACAGGGGCATATGGTAATTCATTCACAGTTAAGGCTGTACTGCTTTGGAATGAATTGCCAAGCGACATTAGGCAGTCAAAGTCTTTAAACATCTTTAAGAGTCGTGTAAAGGAATTGTTGTGTATTAAAACCACGAGATTCGTATACTGACTGTTTATTGGCTAACTTGACAGGTGACACAATTATTATAATTACAAAACTACCTACATTATATTTTCATACATATCATTGTCCCCCTCTAATACAAAACTATGACAAAACTTAATTACTTTATGTACCTATGGGTACCTCTTTGATACATAGTTACATACTTATAGGCAAATAACAGAAAGCCAAATACAATAAAAGCTTATTAATAACTATACAATACCATAAACGTTTTTTTTTAATATCGTTTTATCTTTTGAACACATTCGAGGGCAGCTGCCCGACGCGGGCGCATATCATCCGGTAAATTTTGATCTGATTTTATCAAATTAGCACCGTTAACATCTTCTGTGTTTAATTCATTTACAATACCGGAAATCAAACCTTCCTCGACACTCGCTGAACAGTCTTTCAATTTATCAGTTTCGGGTAAGACACTAATGTTCGAGTCTTGAGGCTCTTCACAATTCGGAGACACTAAAGCTAAGGAATGACGAGATTTCCGTTTGTCTGTTAAGATTTGATCTATGTGGCGCTTCTGTATTCGACCATCTTTAGCTTTAACTACATAAGATACCGGACTTTTACGCTCTAGTACCTCACCCTCCGCCCATTTTTCACTATTCTTAGAATAATCACGTATTAGCACCGCATCTCCGGGCTGCGCCTCGCGCAGCGTGTGCGGCGACGCGGCGCGGCGCTCGGCCGCCTGCTGCGCGGCGCGGACCCGCTCGCCCGCGTCTGGCCGCAGCAGGTCGAGGCGCCCGCGCAGGCGTCGCCCGAACATGGCCACGGCTGGCTCGCGACCGGTGGTGCTGTGCTCCGTATTGCGATACGTAAACAGAAATCTACTGAGCGCAGTTAAATCGTCTACTTTTTCGATTATAGCTTTCTTTAAAACCCGCTTTATAGTACAAACTGCATTTTCGGCAGCACCATTGCTGGACGGGTGATACGGAGCTATGCGAGTATGCTTAATACCGTTCTGTTTTAGATACAGCCCAAACTCAACAGAGGTAAAAGGCGGTCCTCCGTCACTAAGAATTAAATTTGGGAGCCCAAATTTAGCGAATAGTTGTCTTAAACGACCTATAACAACCGCTGCAGAAATACTCTTTAATTTCTCAACTTCGATCCATTTCGAATGAGCATCCACGATGACCAAGTAATACGCGTTGTTGAACGGTCCCAGAAAGTCCACATTTAAGCGTGACCATGGCTCAGTAGGCCAGGGCCACGAGTGCAGCGGCGCGGCAGGCGGCGCGGCGCGCTGCGACACGCACGCTGTGCACTGCGCCGACACGCGTTCGATATCTGTGTCTAAACCCTCCCAAAACACATAGTTACGAGCGATCTGCTTCATTTTGACTATACCCGGATGACCTTCGTGTATTTCTTTTAATACTTTCTCACGGAATACTCTAGGAATTATCACTCTATAGCCCCAAAGTAAACAACCTTGATCTATATATATGTTATCTTTTCTATTAAAGTAAGGTTTTTCAAATTCAGACGTTACTCTATTCGGCCATCCGAACATAACATAACCGTAAATTTTACTCAGCAGTGGATCCTTCGCAATCTCCGTTTTTATTTCTTTAAAACTGAGTGGAAAATCGTCCTGAATGAAGTTAAGGTAGCTACATCTTTCGGCCTCGCTTCTGACTCGACTATCAGTCGAGCGCAGTGGAAGCCGAGAGAGCGCATCGGCCTGACAGTTTTCCAGAGACCTCACAAATTCAATTTCGAAATCATACGCACACAATTTAACCGCATATCTTTGTAAACGACTCGCAGCGGTCAAAGGAATACCGCGCTTTTCGCCAAATATATAACTGAGAGCGCGGTGATCGCTGCGAAGTATAAAATGCCGCCCGTATAGGTATTGGTGGTGTTTAGTTACCCCGAACACAATAGCGAGCGCTTCTTTGTCTATCTGCGCGTAGTTGCACTCGGCGGGCGAAAGCGTACGCGACGCGCAGCTCACCGGCCGCTCAGTGCCGTCCGCGTGCCGCTGCAACAACACCGCGCCTAGCCCGTAAGGACTGCTATCCACCGCGAGTATGAGAGGAAGGCTCGGGTCGTAATGCGCCAGCACCGGGGACCTACTTAGTACCTTTTTAATTCTATTAAAAGCATTCATGCACTTTTCGTCCCAATTCCACTTAACATTTTTCTTTAGAAGGTTGTACATTGGTTTTAAAATATCGCTCATGTTAGAACAAAACTTTGAGTAAAAATTTACGAGGCCCATAAAGCTTCGTAATTGTGTTACATTCGTGGGTGGAGGTGCAGCCACTATGGCTTCAATTTTTTTATCATCGGTATGCAAACCAAATTTATCAATTTTATATCCCAAGTATGTAACACTGTCTTTGAAAAACTGACACTTGGACCAATTAATTCTCAATCCGTTTTCATTCAATCGCTGTAGCACTGCCCTTAAATTTCTTAAATGTGTACTTTTATCTTTACCCGTAACACAAATATCGTCCGCAAACACAGCCGTTGAAGGTAATCCACTCAATGTTTCCTCCATAATCTTTTGAAAATTCTCAGGAATACATTTAATTCCAAAAGGAACGCGCCTATAAACAAAAGTACCCATGTGAGTCGTGATGGCCGTCATCGGCTGTGAGTCTTCTTCTAACACACACTGTTGAAATGCATTAGATAAATCGAGCTTAGTGTACTGATCGCCCCCACCTAGTGTGGCAAACAGGTCTTCGATTCGCGGCAGCGGGTAGTGAAAATCTTTAAGACGGGGATTTATGGTGATTTTATAATCACCACAAATGCGAATCGAACCATTAGTTTTGACAACCGGCACTATCGGTGTCCCATAGTCCGATCTCTCAACTTTGTAAATAACCCCTTCCCGCTGCAAACGTTCGAGTTCCCGCTCAACTGGCTCCCGAAGCGCTAGCGGCAGCTGACGGGCTTTAACAAACACAGGTGTATCGTCCTTTAATCGCAAACGCAATCGCGACTTAAAAGTACCCAGGCCCTCCGCGAACACTTCGGGAAATTCTTCTTTTAAATTAACAGCGATAGACTCTTCAGTAGCCAAATTGTAACACTGAATGACTTTTAACTTTAATTCTTTTATCCAAACTCTGCCCATGAGAGGAGGCCCCCCATTTTCGATTATATACAATTTTAATTTTGCCGATCTGGACCCACCAGTCACATCGACTAAAATGTAACCGATTGTTTCAATTACGTCACCGGTATAAGACTTCAAAATTAACGATTTATTTTGTATGGGAAATTTAGAAAAGAATTTATCGTAATATCGTTTAGATATGGCTGAGATCTTACTTCCCGTATCTATTTCGAATTTGTGACTCGCGTTATCTATATTTAAAATCGCATAATAGGGGCCATCGTCTCCGCCGCTAACAATGTTATAAAAGTGACTATCGTTGTCACTATCAGAATCGGAATTATTATTAAAATAAATCTGACCTTTCTGTCTCTGTCTCGAACCACCACTCACTGCACTCACTTCACTTTTGCCCTGAGGGCACCGGGCCTTCAAATGGCCTTTTTCACCACACTTATCACAAGAATAGTACTTGTATTTACACCTGCCTTCCGGGTGCGGCCCCTTGCCGCACCGGCCGCAGAGGCCCCGGGCCCCCGCGCTGCTGCCGGCCCTGGCGTCGGCGCGCGCGCCTCGCCCGGCACCCACCCGATGTAGGCCGTCCCCGGCGTCGCCGGTGCCGCTCGCCGCCCGCGCGCTCGTCGCAGCCGTCGCGCACGCCGTCATCGCGTGCCGCTCCGCCGCCTCCAGCGCCAACGCCAGCTCCACCGCGCGCCGATAATCAATATTCTTTTCGGCAAAAAGCCGCGAACGCATCTCCTCACTGAGAAGTCCCGACACGAACTGATCTCGAAGGTTCACTTCGAGTTGAGCCCCGAAACTGCATGTCTTAGCGAGATGTTTCAAGCTTTGTAGGTAGACTTTAACTCCTTCGCCTTGTTGTTGCTTTCTTTGCCGAAATAAATGTCTTTCAGCTATCTCGGATCTCTCGGGTTCCAGATGATCTTTCACCAATTTTACCAACTCGTCGAAAGTTTTATCTTCTGGTTGCACGGGTGAACACAAATCACACATTAACGCGTAACAATCAGCGCCCACTAAAGTGACCAACGTGGCAACATGGAGGTTACGTTCGATTGCATTTAGCGCGATAAACTGCTTAACGCGTCGCACATACGCGTCCCAATCTTGAGTTCCCACATGAAAACTTTCCACTTTACCGAGTGGCATTATTATTATAACAATTAACTATAAAATTAGAATAACTTGGCACCTCGTCGCCAGTGTTGTGTATTAAAACCACGAGATTCGTATACTGACTGTTTATTGGCTAACTTGACAGGTGACACAATTATTATAATTACAAAACTACCTACATTATATTTTCATACATATCAGGAATATTACCTTTCTAATATGCTATAGAATATTAAAGTATAATTTTCGTTTGTATGTAGGTTTATGTACTGCTATATGTTTATATTTATTTATATTTAGTTATTCATGTATCATTAGTATGTATAGTTTAAGTAGTATAGTATAGTTGCATGTTTTAGTTTATTATTGTTGCACTTTCCCGCTCCTTTTTAAAGTTCCTTAAGAAATGGGTTGTCTGGAGGAGATCACTTTTAGTGAAAAGACCGCCCTTGCGCACGCGTTGTTTTCTGCTTTTTGTTTATAATTAAGTTTTCTCTATGTTATGTGTGGCAATAAAGAATTTATCTATCTATCTATCTATCTATAGCTCGGTACTTGCCTACTTTGTATAAAATTTAATCAAATTCCGATTATTTTACTTATTAAATCGTCCACCCTATTAATAGATAAAAAGTACTTACCACTACAGCCCATTAACGTCCCACTGCTGGGCACAACCCTCCTCTCTCATAGGAGAGAGGGAATTAGAGCTTACACCCACCACGCTGCTTCAATGCGGGTTCGCGGGCGTTAACGTCTATTATCATGTTAGTAATAATAACCGGGACCGACGGCTTAACGTGTTCAAATAGTAATTATTATTTGATAAAACCGCCTAATAATTGGTTATTTTTTACAAGCTTTTGCCCGCGGCATCGCTCACACTGGGTTCGATTCTTTCAAAGCCCTATTTCGGTTTAAAGATTTTTATTTCTCTTAAAGAACAATTTTTCACTTAAAAAGAGATTAAGTACACATAAGTTTAGTGGTTACACAGAGGCATGCATTTTAAGATATTACACTTAATTTAATGTGTAACAAGTGAATTTATTAAACAAACAAAATTACAAGATATAATAAAAACTTATAGACTAAACGTTAATCTAAAATCAATAAATAAATTATACAAACCATACAATAAATTTAAATCAAGTCCTTATATACCTACTTAATTTAATTGACTTATTACCCCCTAAAAAACCTTTATTAGTGGATGCCTACGTCATAATAACTACCTGTATGCCAAATTTTAGCCCGATCCATCCAGTAGTTTGAACTGTGCGTTGATGACCAGTTTGCCATATTCCTAACATGTTAGCCCGCTACCATCTTAGACTGCATCATCACTTACCACGAGGTGAGATTGCAGTCGAGCTAAGCTAGCTGCAGTGAATAAAAAACTAAAAATCCATACCAATATTATAAATGCGTCTTAAAGTGTGACTGTCTGTCTGTCTGTCCGTCTGTCTGTATGTCTGCTACGCTTTCACGGTCCATCTTTTCAACCCATTTTGATGAAATTTGAAACAGGGGTAGGTTATATCGTGGGGAAGGACATAGGCTACTTTTTATCCCGGAAAATTGAAGAGTTCCAGTGGGAATCAAAAACGTTAATCCACGCGGACAACGTCGCGGGCATCATCTAGTAAAATATAAAATTATATTTCCTATAATATTCTAGATTGAAAGCTTTTTAGAATCATCCCTACCAAAACATACTTGAAAGTCCAAACGTAAAAGAAAAACCTTTATCTAAGAGATAAAGTTGCTTGGGGCTTTGCCCCACGCATATTTATTTAAGTATTTAAACACTATTTATAGCTGACGCAGATTGAATTCTTGTTTGAGGTCTAATTTAGTGGAAAACTTGTGTACAACATTGCATGGTTCCCAATTAATTAATTTTCTGCTTAGTTTTATAACTGACTGAAGGCATGAGCGGATTTTTGAAATTTGGCATTTATCGATTTGGAAATAAAATCATAAATGTCTTTTTTACAGTGGAGTTCTAGTTCGTTGGAGTCTTCATAAAAGAAAACATCTTTGGTCTAGATTTTAGAGCTTAACCTGTAATTTTCGAAATGTTGTTGATGTCAACTCAAATAAATCACTCTTTATGAAACTTTAAAACGCGCTTCTATTAAGGAAATTTATAAGGAATACATAGTTGTGAAGTCATCAAATTTCAACAAACTTTTTCTTTAATCTACAGGTTATAATGAATCTTGTTACCTTTTCAAGCGGGCATGATTTCTATAGTATTTACAGTTCGCGTTAGTTCAATATTTAGATTTTAGTATATTAATGTATAATATTTGTTTATTTCAGTTTTTATGTATGAATTTAAATAAAATTGATAAATTAGAATTTACCATAATGTACAAGTAGATAGCTACTGAAGTAAACAACACACTTCAAAGAGAATTCCACTGAAAACAAACCAATTAAATAGCTTCAAAGTATAGAACTTTGACAACATTCTTATTACTCTAATAATTTGAATAAAAGCTAATTTAATTATTGCTTAGATACGTGTCATCGGTTCTAAACGGTGCGGCGCTACGATGTATTTAAACTTTTAAAGCTAAGCTTAGTGCATACATTCCATAATCGATTCTACAATAAGCTTCCAGAAGACATGTTGATGATGTCTCTGAATTAGTTCAAAGTTAATGTAAAACGTAAACTCATTGAATAATCTTATTACCATGTAAACGACACCCATCTGTCCATCCATCGATGTGTCTACTTAAACGACAAGGAAGCTTGGCAATAATTTGCTCTAATGGCTCTGATAGTTCCTTAGTTAAGATGATTATTGTGAGATGGTGATAATATTAAAAAAACCCCGGCTGAGTTTGTTGTGGGCTCTTCTCAGACCAGGGCGCGTTTGGAACCCTCGTAGCTTTAGTTTTAAGATACCGTAACCGATTATCACCATCATGTTTCATGTTTTATAAGTACCTAAGTAATTTTTAACGTCAATAAGTGTACCTACAGTGTACCTATATTGAATAAATGATTGATTGATTGATTGATTAAATACGAAACATAATTATAACTTTGTATTGTGACGTTCCAAAAGTATACTGTGTACCAATCATATACTAATATTATAAATGCGAAAGTCTACTTTTTATCCCGGAGAATTGAGGCGTTCCCGCGGGAATCCAAAAAAACTTATACCACGTGGACGAAGTCGCGGGTGTTAAATTTTGAGGAGTTAAACAGGGGAGGGTTTTAATATGGATGGTTACTAAAACTGAATGACGACTAATACAAGTTATCATCTAACTGGCTTCTATGATGATTGGGAGCTAATAACCTAACGCTTATTTATATCTCGATAGCTAAAATAATTAAATAGCAAAAGTGGGTAGGTAATAAATACAGAAGTAAAACCAACCAAGTCAAATAATAATTAATCGTTTATTGAAAGATCTTAATACTTTAGTCTTTATAGACCTATCTGTATTTTGTTGTATTTCTCAGCATAGGTCTATTTATATTCAAACGAATCTATACCACCCGTTTCCAACGGTGTGTGGCTGTGTAGAAGAAAGGGCAAACAAACTACACAACACACCTCTTTCAAAAGTATTACAACATCACCGAATATCTAAAACATATTGGGTACACGATTATAACAAATAAAGCAAATGATTACGTATATTATAATTAATAATAAAATATAAGAATACTTAACTTTTGGACAGCCTGCCGCCGCTGTTTATGATGCCCGTCTCTGTTTCGAAGCCAGTACAATAATTCCCCTCCTCGGCGGTGTAAGGCACTTTTATAAATTCTGCCATCACAAACAAGCGGAAGTGGACCGTCCCGCGATCTTAATATTATTCATTATATTTATTCTAGTTTTGTTGACAAAAGGTATGTTGACACACCCAACTTAGAATAATAAAATCATTGATATTGACGGTCTACATATTAATAATTTACAATAATAATAAGAGACTTACATTGTCGGATTACATAATAGATATTATTTCACATGATACCGATTGCCAACTGTATGTTGACGACATCCTAGTATGATGATATTCTTAGTGTATTGACAGTATTTAATTTACAATGAGTAATTAGTTAAATATATCGATAATTTATACAATATTATTTTCCATATCGTCTCATTCCTAGATACCAAATTAAACAAGAGAAAGCAATAATTATTGCACATTATGGTATTGTATAATGACAGTAAGAAACTAGAAACATTGACATTGTATCATGTCGCGGAATAAGTATTCCGTTTAAGGTATTACCAATAATTATTTCAGGCTCCAAGTTTATGATTGGCTCAATGTTACCATAATAACTATAGACAATTTTATCCCTATTTGACACGGGCATCAGCTAGTTTTGAATAAAGTTCATTCTTCCACTATGTTAAGGTCGTCGCTATCATGACTGGAGGCCATCTTTATTTATTTCTTTACGAATAAATCACCACTAAATGGATGGCTACTCTTTGCTAATTGAGTTACATGCGCGATTACCTTTTCTTTGAAACTCCCTTGGATAAACTACCAACAACTTTGCTGTGTTAACGCTACGGTATGCTACGAATGTCTTCATAACCCGATATAGTCTGACATAACCCGGATTTTATCCCGGAAAATTAAGGAGTTCCCGCGGGTACCAAAAAAACTTCAATCTAAAAAGTCGTGGGAATCAGCTTGTATTATTATAAGTGTTAATGTGTTATTAATGTGTTATTTATACCTAAACCTTTTCAAAAACCAATTTCCTCGCTTCCAAATCCAAAGTGCCTCGCGTGAGTTACCAAAACTCTGAAATGTGGGCGTTAATTTGACAATTTGTACGAACCAGAGCTCTAACTATTTGTATACCATCCAACGCTTTCAAGTCCCAAACAAGGGGAGAATAAAACTACGATGAATAATTAACTCAGCATTTTGATAAGCTACATAATAATTGTACCTGTAGGCTTATAGAAGCTTCGGGCGTATCATCCAAACAAGTTAATTTACTCCAAGGATTGCGCGCATTTTGACGACCTTCCTGGCCAAACAGGTAAGCCCGCTACCATCTTAGACTGCATCATCACTTACCATCTGGTAGGATTGCAGTCAAGGACTTAATTGTAGTGGCATTTAGGCATTAGGGCATGCGGAAATTTGTTCGTAGTTCGAAGCGTATAGCGTAGCGTACCGTAGCATACCGTAGCGTTAACACAGTAAAGTTTTTGCTAGTTGTATTATGTCACCGTAAGATTGTAAAAACCGTTAGATTACAATATATCGTTTTTTATCTCGATAGATTATAAACTGTCGACAGGTTGTGAACTGTAACATACTGCTCACAATTTAACGCGTTATTTTTCGGTAAATTGTAATATATTAGGTATATTAACCCGATAGAACCAGGTTTCAATATAATTCAACCGATATAATTCAACATAATTAAATCAACCGATAGATGCAGGTAGTGCCCGGCCTGTGGCTGGGCACTACCTGCATATTCATGTCAAACCCTAACCTAACCTATAGTTCGCGCGCGAGTTGAATGCAGGGTAAATGTAAGTGTCACCATACATTTACTCTGCATTCAACTCGCGCGCGAACTGTACAAGAAAGAAAACGTAAAAGCAATAAATATTTCATAAATTAATACTCAGAACATTGAACGGTTCACAATCTTTCGACAGTTTATAATCTCGCGGGATAGAAACCGTTAGATTATAATCTAACGGATTTTACAATCTTACGGTGACATATACTCGTATATGTGAGTTTCAAAGAAAAGGTAGTCGCGCATGTAACTCAATTAGCAAAGAGCAGCCATCCATTCAGCGGTGATTTATTCGTAAAGAAATAAACAAAGATGGCCTCCAGTCATGATAACGACGACCTTTAGTGGATAAAGAAGACGCTTGAAAAAGTGTTGTGGTTTTACGTTCGGGTTCTAGTAGGCTGATTTTATTCAAAATTGGTTCAGTATTTCAATTTTGACTATGTGCTTCCGATTTAAGGAAAAGGAAAAGTTGTGTTCAGAGTTTCTCTATGTGATTTAACACAAATGAAGACATCTGTTGAGTTACTACAGTATCCGGCATACCTCAATGGGTTACGAAGCTGTAGTAGCGATGGTCGGGGTTAATAGTACAATTATTTAGAAGAGCTGATAGACTTACGGTTGGTAGTCGGCAACATTCCGGTACCTTGAGGCCCCCAACGTTGCGCAACCAATATATCTCGTAGTTAGTATTCTGTGACCAAAGCGTGGCGTAGGCAGACCCCGACCAGGTGGACAGATGACAGGAAACGCGTCGCAGCAGCTGAAAATCAGAGCCTTGCTTTGTTTGTTTACTTTGTATGCATTTTTGTTGGTGAATAAACTGTTTTTCTTTCTTTTCTTGTTTCTGTTGAATCCATGCGGCATTACATTACATCGATATATTATATGTAGGTACTATAAATGGGCCCATAGTAAAACTTTGGTCGACCGAATTGTAGTGCATGCACCTCACCTGTTTTAAGTTTTTTTTAAAGTTAACTTAGGGTTCCAGCCCTATAATATTCCAGCCCAGTACAATACAATAAAAATAACCAAGATTAGTCAAAGTATAGATGGAACGGACAATAGCTCAGTTGAGGTCGTCAGTGTGAACTGTAAAATCAATCAAATATTTATTCAATTTAGGTACTCTGTAGGTACACATATTGACGTTAATAATTACTTATAAAACATGACGGTGATAATTAGTTACGGTATCTTACAACTAAAGTTACGGGGTTCCCTAAAATAGCTATAGGTATCCTTCAGTGGACGTCTATCGATTGAGGTTGACGAAGACTGCAGGCTGAGTCGTCTCAAATAGAACTAGCGGTTGGACTGGCGGTGGATACAATTTTCTGATAGAAGAGTGATACATTCAGAACTTCATTCAAAATTGGTACACAGTACACGTTTTGAAAGTCATAATACAAAGTTTAAATTATATTTTTTTTTGTATTTAATCGATTATGGAGTAATAGCTGATGCCCGCGACTTCGTCCACGTGGATTCATTTTTTTTATTCCCGCGGGAACTCTTTAAATTTCTGGGATAAAAAGAAGCCTGTATGTTATTTCAGACTATAATCCATCTCTGTGCTAAATTCCATCCAAATCCGTTCAGCTTTTCTGGCGTGATAGAGTAACAAAATTCCATCCATCCATTCAAAGTTTCGCATTTATAAAATTAGTTTAGATAAGCACTAAGCATAGCTTTCAAAGTTTAGATACATCGTAGCGCCGTTTAGAACCGACGACACGAACCTAAGCAATAATTAAATTAGCTGTTATTCGAATTAGAGCAATAAGGCTAATAATGTTGACAAAGTTCTACTTTGAAGCTATTTAATTGGTTTGTTTTCAGTGGGATTCTCTTTGAAGTGTTGTGCTTACTCCAGTATCTATATATCTTAAGATAAACTCTTTTTTTTTAATGTATTTATTTTAAATGGATCACACATTTTTTTACAAAATACAAATCTCGCCAAACTGGTGGGCCAGTTTGTTGGCGAGTTGGCGCTCTAAACATAATTTTAAAGTTGCATCTAAAATTAGCACTAGTATACTTAATAACCAAGCACTAACAAACAAACAATTTTAAAAAGAAACCTATCTTAACAAAAACAAAAAAAATACAAATAAACAATATAAATAAAAGAGAAGAGAAAAATAAAAAAACATATAATCGAATACCTGTATAGTTTAATGTCTATTATTATCAACATGATCATTATCTCAACCTATGACTTAGGACACTGGCCCACTATTGTGGCCCACGGTTCACTTCCCAGAATTATAAGGGCCATAGTTCACAACGCTGGCCAATTACATATTATAAGACTTCACACACCTTTGAGATGATTGTAGAGAACAAGATGTTACCGCGACTTCGTCCGCGTGGATTAAGTTTTTTGATTTCCGCTAGATCTTCTTAATTTTCCGGGATAAAATGTAGCCTAGAACACCAGGCAGACTCAGACCCAGGGCGCTTTTGGAATCCTCGTAGTTTTGGTTTTAACACATTGTCGTTAATTATCACCATCACGTCTTATCCTTTATATTGTACGTTCAGAAAGTTTACTGTGTTGGTACCAATCTATCTATCTATAAATATATATATATATATATTTATAGATAGATATAAATATTTCCTTAGTGAGCGCCTACATCACAAAAGGAACCTACTGCCAAATTTTCAAGTTTCTAACCCCAGCGGTTTATGCTGTGCGTTGATATAGAACAATTTTATATATATGTTAATATATATAAGTATATATAACATTGTTCACTAATCAACGCACAGCCTAAACCGCTGGGGTTAGAAACTTGAAAATTTGGCAATAGGTTCCTTTTGCTAAGGAAGGATTTTTCAAAATTTTGTTTTGAATAAACATACTTTTCATATAACCTGCATTGAAAATGCGAATTTTAGTACTTATTTATCATTATCAAATCAAACACAGATATATCCGACTCTACCTATCGGGGAAAATTGGCAAGACTCTATATCGTACGTATCCGGGATTCCCATTTTATTCGCAGCTCCAAAGCCAGCCCGGAGGCTATAAACCGTTTGAAGTATTGATTGGAAACAAGTTCCGAACCCGTGTAATCTTTATTTCAATTTACACTTTCGCTCATTTTCGGAAAAAAAGGAACCGCGAGCAAACATAGATATCAATTTGTATTATTAACTTGGCCTTATGATTATAGCCTTCAACAGTCAAAGAATCTATAATACTGTGATTGTGATGGTTGCAACTTTGTTACCAAATAGTCACTGGATGGGTGACGAAACATAGGAAGTTCTTTGACCTTACTTTACGTTTGCTTTGCTACATAGAACCTGATAGTAAAACCTAAAATTGTCAGTCACTACTCCAAATGAGAAATGTCCGAAAAAAAATTACATGCGCACTGAATTGGGAACATCACTCTTGTTCTTTTCCCACCTATGTGGAGTTGGCACAACATGTGTTCCTCTTCCACTCACTTCTGTTATCCGTCAACCTCTTATTTACCCCTCTTATACGCATAATATCCTCTTTCACACAATCCATCCATATTTTCTTTAGTCTCCCTCTACACTTTTTTTCCTTCCACATGCATATATATCATTCTTCTCGTAATATGACTTTCTTCCCTCCGCATTACATGCTTATACCATGCCATGCGAATTGGGAACCTATTAATTTTAAAAGTTGGTTAAAAACTAAGTAAATGACTGTTACCAAAACCAGTAACTGAAAGAGTTGCGTCTGTGAATTACTATAAAAAAGTTAAAAAGTGGATTTTTTAGCAAGCTCGATATTTATTGGTCCCTATCAAATCAAACACCCATATATCCGGCTCAACTATCGGGGAAAATTGGCAAGACTCTATATAGTACATATCCGGGATTCCCATTTTATTCGCAGCTCCAAATCCCGCCCGGAGGCTATAAACCGTTTGAGGTATTGATTGGAAACAAGTTCTGAACCCGTGTAATCTTTGTTTCAATTTACACTTTCGCTCGGATTCGAGAAAAAAGGGAACCGCGAGCAAACATAGACATCAACAAGGTTTAGCCCGCGACTTCGTCCTCGTGGAATTAGGTTCCTAAAAATCCTTTTTGGTGTTGGAATTTTCAAATACTATGAATTACTTATTTCGTGATTTCGACCGACCGACCGACCGACTTTCCAAAGCCACTGTAAAGTAAAAAATAATTTTGATTTACTAAAGACTATAAAGTTTTTTAAAAAATTGCGAACCTCTTCTTTTTTGGAAGTCGGTTAAAAAAAGGGGAACCGACTGAATTCAAGACATCTAATTTCATGGCTAGCGCCATGCGATGCACCGATAGATTCAGCATTCCTAGTAAGAGAAAAAAAAAAGAAAAATCATAAAAAGAAAAAAAAAAATCTAGAACCAAAATGTGCGCAGACAATAAATAATATCCAAAGTTATACTCGTCTTTGATAGTAAGCAGTAAGCTTTGATAGCGTATATCTCTGGAACCTGACACTTTGTAAGATTTTGTCTCATAAAATGCTTGCTTATTAATACAAATATGCCAGTTATTGATTAATACAGGTTTTAAGAGTGGCCGTTATTTCGAAAAAAAATAGCGTGATAGTAGGATAGATGGTACGCCAGGCTCTATACAAAAATATTCAAGTCCTTTTGTATGTGGTTTTCTGCCTCTTTCAGCTACAAATGTCATGGTACCCAGGTCTGTCGTTTATATGGGCTTTGACCCATCTGGTGATTACTATGGGCATTTTATCCATCTTTTGCTACATTAATATTATTATTTGATACTATTTACTTTACGGCTCTGGGTTCCAGCCCTTTAGAGCCTGAGAAATAACGCCATAACGGAATGCTGAAAGTATTTTTTTAGAAAAACGTTTATTGAAAATAATACAATAGAACTTAATGCTAGCCTAAACTAGCTTAAACATAAATAAAATTTAAAAAAAAAAAAATTTAATAAAAATTAATTAAATAATTTTTTAGAAATATATTATATTATGTGATGCCCGCGACTTCGTCCGCGTCGATTAAGGTTTTCGGTTCCCGCGGGAACTCTTTAACCGTTACCGTTCTGGCGTGATTGAGTAACAAACATCCATCCATCCATCCATTCATCCAAACAGCATTTATAAAGTTAGTATAGATAATAATATTATCTTTATAGCTTATACAGGTCTTCCTACACATAATATAGCTTCTAAGTGACACTTATCTCAACATACCTACCTACCTACAGTTACCGTAATCACGGGCGTAACTAAACGGAAGTGCAGCGGTACGTGCACAACGACATTGTTAAGTGACTAACGCATGCAAGCACATCGCTACTTGAACTATTACACAACAATTATTCCAATATTCTACGAGTTATATGAAATTCCAACTTGCTTTGGCTACGAAGCGGATACGTATATATTAAACTATATGATTCCCGCGACTTCGTCCGCGTGTATTAAGATGTTTGATTCCTGGAACTCTATAATTTTCCGGGATAAAAAGTAGCCTATGTCCTTCCCCGGGATACCAGCTACCCCTGTACCAAATTTCATCAAAATCGGGTGAAGAGACAGTTTTTTTTATTCCCGCGGGAACTCTATAATTTTCCGGGATAAAAAGTAGAAAAGTAGCCTATGTCCTTCCCCGGGATACCATCTACCCCTGTACCAAATTTCATCAAAATCGGGTGAAGAGACAGTTTTTTTTATTCCCGCGGGAACTCTATAATTTTCCGGGATAAAAAGTAGCCTATGTCCTTCCCCGGGATACCATCTACCCCTGTACCAAATTTCAGCAGCAAAATCGGTTGAAAAGATGGGCCGGGAAAGCGTAGCAGACAGACAGACACACTTTCGCATTTATAATATTAGTATGGATTCTGCAATTTGGTGTAAGTAAGTGTTTGTACTTTGTACCTTCGATGTAATAAACACGGGATAAGAAACGAAAGAAAAATTTATGAAATCACGTTCGACTAACTTTTGCAGGGCGAGGGGAGAGTGCCTTGTCGTTTTTGTGGTCAACTATTGACACAAAAGTCGATCAGTATGACAACACAATATGCGAAACTGTCCAGTTCGAGGGGTAAGGCGAATATGGCCGATATCACGCGTCCCGTGGTTAATTTGTCAAAGGTTTGTACCTATACAAGTTACATTAAGTACATACTAATCTTTATGCTTTCTTTAATCCCAATCTCAATTTCGGGAAATGTATCGAGTCAAAGGCCAAAACAGCTGCCAAAAAACTTGGCATCCTGAACAAGGTGAAGCGATACTTCACGCCAAAACAGCGCCTCGTTCTCTATCAGGCACAAGTCAGATCTGGCATGGAGTATTGCTGCCACCTTTGGGATGGATCCGCCAAGTACCAACTCGATACATTAGACTCTATAGATCGCCGGGCCCGAAGGATATAATAGGCGATCAATCACTTACGCAGGCGAAATTGCTCAGTTTACAGCACCGACGCAATGTCGCCTGCTTATCGGTTTTTTATCGGATATACCATGGAGAGTGTGCTCAGGAACTTCACAACCTTGTTCCTCCTTCCCCGTTCTACCACAGAACAGCGAGAAACCGTCTGCGTTGGCATCCTTATGTGGTTGATGTTCAATCGGCCCGCACAAAACGTTTTTGCTCGACGTTTCTGATCCGAACCGCTAGGGTGTGGAACACCCTCCCAGCGCACGTGTTTCCTGCCACGTATAACTTAGGTACCTTCAAGGCAAGAGTGAATAGGCATCTTCTAGGCAAGCGCGTTCCAACCTAGACCTCATCATTGCTTTGCACTAAGCATGATTGTCGTCAAGCGCAAGCCTATCTCACAATAAAAAAAAAAAAAAAAAAAAAAAATGTAATAACCCGTGGAAAATCTTTAATTTCCCGGGATACTAAAGTAACCTATATCCTTCCCCAGGATGCAACCTAGTACTAAATAAATTCATATATAATATATATTATATATACTTTTAATATTTTTAATATAAATGCGAAAGTGTATCTGTCTATCTGCTACGCTTTCCCGGCCCATCTTTTAACCGATTATGACGTTCATTTTTTATGGTGCTAGGTTGCATCCTCGGGAAGGATATAGGCTACTTTTTTCCCGGAAAATTAAGGAGTTCATCGTCTATTCTTCTTACTAATATTATAAATGACAAAGTTTGGATGGATGGATGTATGGATGGATGTTTGTTACTCAATCACGCCCCAACGGCTGAACGGATCTGGATGAAATTTAGCACAGAGATAGATTATAGTCTGAAATAACACATAGGCATATCCCGGAAAACTAAATATTTAATAATTTGCTGCATGTGAACAACAGACCAAGTACGAGTAGGACTCTCACACGAAGGGTTCCGTACCATTATGCAAGCTTTAACACTGATTACTTTTGAAATACTTTCGTAAAAAAACAGAGATGTCCTCAATAAGCACGTTTTTTATATTATTTTCAGTATGGCCAGCAGAGGCTAAATAATAAGTACTCATTACTCAGGTTGGCACTCTTTAGTTACGGAACCCTAAAAAATGAAAATAAATCTCAAAATCAATCGATGCAAATGGGGGCAGGGTTTTACTTTGTAGGCTAAGCCCTGGAGCACGAAATGCAGGTCACTCGCCGTATTTCTCTCAAGCATCGTACGAATGGCCTAGAAACCATTTACTTTGTTGGAGAGTGACTGTTTTATGCAACGACAATAACACTGATGTGGTATATGGATACTTATTTGCACAGAATTAGGATTAAACTTGTTACTATAAGCATTCACAGCACAGAATCATAATTTAGGTTCTGTGCTAGTTGAAAAGTTTCCATTTTTTTAAATTTATTTGAAAATGAAAATTAAGATAAAAATATGAAAGAATAATTAAAATATCTCAACAAATGAAATAGTTATGGAACTTTATAGTTCTGCTTGCTAGAATAATTTAATTACGGTCGTGTGACGTCACACGATATATCTCATTAATTTATTGATGGATTAAAAAAGCACTGATTTATTAGTTTTATAATCTATAATTTACTTCCGTTGCGTTAAATATTCACAATATCATGAAAGTTTCATCTCATATTCATAATATCATGACACTTCGCCATTACTTACATCCATATCCATACTAATATTATAAATGCGAAAGTGTGTCTGTCTGTCTGTCTGTCTGTCTGTCTGCTACGCTTTCACGGCCCACCTGTTGAACCGATTTTGCTGAAATTTGGTACAGGGGTAGATGGTATCCCGGAGAAGGACATAGGCTACCTTTTATCCCGGAAAATTAAAGAGTTCCCGCGGGAATAAAAAAACTGTCTCTTCACCCGATTTTGATGAAATTTGGTACAGGGGTAGATGGTATCCCGGGGAAGGACATAGGCTACTTTTCACTTCGGATTCCCGCGGGAATCAAAATTCTTAATCCACGCGGACGAAGTCGCGGGAATCATCTAGTCTTGAATATTTTTCAAGTTTTCAGCAATAGATACATCAGGTACATGTACATTACATACTATATGTACAGAATTTTTAAACTAAACTTATAATTGACATCCCTAGTGTTTTCCGTATGACTACTAAAAAAAACAAATGTTTTTGAATCAAATAAACTTCAACATTACAACATATTACAACATTAAACAACACATAACAACATATAACTTATTAAGTTTATAAAAACATAAGAAGTTTTAGCTATTATCAAATAAATATGTCTTTTATATCTGACATTTATGTACCTATATCTGACCTTTATGATGCCTGGTGGGAGGCTTCGGCCGTGGCTAGTTACCACCCTACCGGCAAAGACTTGCCGCCAAGCGATTTAGCGTTCCGGTACGATGCCGTGTAGAAACCGAATAGGGGTATAATAAAAAAGTAGCCTATGTCCTTCCCTGGGATACAACCTATCCCTGTACCAAATTTCATCGAAATTGGTTGAACAGACGGGCCTTGAAAGCGTAGCAGACAGACGGACAGACAGACACACTTTCGCATTTATAATATTAGGTTGGGTTTAATATAACTGCCATGCCCTTAACAGGTTAGCCCGCTACCATCTTAGACTGCATCTTCACTTACCATCAGGTGTGATCGCAGTCAAGGGCTAGCTTGTAGTGGATAAAAAAAAACCTATCTTTTAGAGATTGCGTATGACAGAATTAATCACATAGATAGGGTCCACATGATAGACTATTAATATTAAAGTAAGTTAGTATGAACACTGTAAAACTTGATAAACAAGTTATATATATAAATAAATAATAAATGCAATTTTGTTGCAGGTACGTTAAACTACAGCAAGCAAGACTATACCTACTTCTCAGTAAGTTTTTTAATAATATCGGGAATAAATTTTCCGAGATGTCTCAAGCAGGAAGATGCTTCGCCCACTGTATATTATATACGTGACGAAAAGTTGCATTTTCATAGCCTACGTCGTTAAATAAACTTTTGAAGCGAATCTTCTGGAATGTCCTCATTTCAGAACGATTGTTTAACTTTTCGCCATTAAAACAAAAAGTGAATGTTATATCTTTATGTCTTTTCCCGTAAGTACCTATTTTTGGGGCTTACCTCCTTAAGAATTGATTATCATATATAAGCCCGGGGTATGAACATTTATGGGGAGTAAAATCAAACTTTCTCCGTTACGTTATTTACTTTATGTTTCCATGGTAACACTTCGTTCGTAAGGAGTAAACTCCAGTCGTACGTCGGAGCTGACACTTTTTTTTTCGTACAATTTTTTAAAATTTTTTTTTATAGGCTAGCGCTTGGCTGCAATCAGACGTCCAGGGTAAGTTACTACTATGGCAATTGAACCCTCCACAAACGCATCCCATATTAGTTAAACAGCTTGCCAGACTAATTAAGAAATGAGAATAAACTTCTATATTATGTGTTCTATTAGTTATTCTATTATATTATTATATGTGTTAATTCAGGTTATAAGATAATATCTCCATTTCATTTAGTGTCTCAAACACATAACAGAATCTCAAAACTAAACTAAATTGACAGCTCTATTTAAATTCAAATGTTTTTTAACCGACTTTCATAAAAGGAGGAGTTTCTCAATTCGGTGCGTATGTTTTTTAATTCAAATGAACTTTTACAAGTGCTTTTGGATCGTCGAGTGAATCTACCACTGGTTCGGAATGCCGTTCCTAACGAAAAGGACCAGCAAGAAACTCGGTCAACTTCTGCCCCTTTACGCAGATAATTTTATAAAAGGGATAGCAATAAAAATGGAGCTGTCATTTCAGTTTAGCGATGGTGTACAACAGAATTGATCTCATTGTGGGGTGAAAGAGCAACAAACATCCAAATATACAAACTAACAAACATCCAAACATTCACATTTAAGTAGGATTGATAAAAATGTATTCTAGAAGATTTAAACTTCTCTAGTTCCATATCTTATAATATTATCGTTCTTATCAAACTTTATATGGGTAGACTAACTGTTTCAAAGTAGCACATAAACTGGGTTTTATATCAAAGAGCGACATTTACTACGTAGATAAATAGTGTTCCGTACATTTTCCGCGGTACAAAGCAAGATGGCGTTGACTCTAAAACAAAGGTTTTCTCTTGCTTTTTCACAGTAATGAGAAAAAGTTTTCTTGCTTGAAACAACTTATCACTGCTAGAACTCCTTTTGGCTTTAAATATATATCAGTGGAAACGAGAAAGTTGAAATAAACACTGAATAAATTAAAAACTGTGTTTTAGTCTAGATGTCGACGGCCACAAAAAGTCCGCGTCATTCAATATTCTATGGAGCGTGCTTCTCTAGGCGACAAGACTAATGATAAATAATTTATTTATTTTACGTAGAACAACTTGTGCCACCTATGGCATGTCAAGATTCTACTACTGGTACGTTTTTTTTTAAATCCACTACAAGCTAGCCTTTGACTGCGATCTCACCTGATGGTAAGTGATGATGCAGTCTAAGATGGTAGCGGGCTAACCTGTAAGGGGCATGACAGTTATATTAAACGCATACCCCTTCGGTTTCTACATGGCATCGTACTGGAACGCTAAATCGCTTGGTAAACGTCTTTGCCGATAGGGTAGTAACTAGCCACGGCCGAATCCTCCCACCAGGCCAGACTAGGGAAAACGCAGAAATTATAAATTCTCAAATTGACCCAGCCGGGGATCGAACCCGGGACCTCCGCACGTTAAGGCAACAGCACTACACACTGCGCCACGGAGGTCGTCGTCGTTCGTAAACTGATTCTACTGAGAAGAGCGGGCAAGAAACTCAGCAGTTGATCTTTTCATAAAAAGAAGAATGTTACAGTTACACTATGTAAATAATATACAGCGCATACGTTACGTAACAATTACACTGACCTGTGAATGGCTGGATGCGAAAGCCGGTTGTTTCCATACAACTGCGTCACTAAAGTAAGAAGCTAAGTCAAAATGTGGTTCCCCAAGCGGACAATTCGCGCATATTATTATATCTCGTCCCGTGTACATGGCATCGTACCGGAACGCTAAATCGCTTGGTGACACTTCTTTGCCGGAAAGTTGCTAACTACGAACTAGCCAAGGCCGAAGCCTCACACCAGTTATTATCCAAAGAAAACCCTTGCTACTATGTGATTAATAGATAGGGGCTTTATCAAAAATTTAAAAACTAAATGATGCCCGCGACTTCGTCGGCGTGGATTACGGTTTTTTGATTCCCGCGGGAACTCTGTAATTTTCCGGGATAAAAAGCCTTTGTCCTTCCCCGGGATACAAACTATCCCCATACCACATTTCATCAAAATCGGTTGAACAGATGGGCCGTAAAAGCGTAGCAGACAGACAGACACACTTTCATTTATAAAATTTATAAAATTAAGTATGGATGGATATGGATTAGATCCTCAGCAATGAGGGATACGACGCAGAGAGAGAGAGAGAGAGACTGTCGTAGAACAGAGGTCATCAGAAATCACGGGCATCTGCTTATGCAATATAATTCGAGTAAAAAGTGTAATAGGCGATAAAGGAGTACCGTTTTGCACCATATGGCAACCGCATTGAACAAACGATAAAAATTTTGTTAGTATGTTTGAAAATGTTTTGCCATAAACTAGTCGTTTTATTGGTGTGTTAAGTTTGCCTGTCGATAGAAATCGTAGTAGCCATCCATAAGCTTGTACAGCGGCGGTTTCCCCATACAATCGTATTAGTCAGCTCCTTGGATATTTTTTTTTTTTATCCACTACAAGCTAGCCCTTGACTGCGATCTCACCTGATGGTAAGTGATGATGCAGTCTAAGATGGTAGCGGGCTAACCTGTTAGGGGCATGGCATATTAAACCCATACCCGTTCGGTTTCTACACGGCATCGTACCGTAACGCTAAATCGCTTGGCGGCACGTCTTTGCCGGTAGGGTGGTAACTAGCCACGGCCGAAGCCTCCCACCAGGCAAAACGATAGAGAAAATATTTTTGCACCATAAAATCCATATGTGTCCGTGCCATGTCCCTATGTTTTGCTTTTTTCAATAAATTAATAGTTTTGAACAAGGAACCTTCAAAAATTGCACAAAATTCGAGTATCGAAACAGTATGAGGTCCTAGCAATTGGAAATAAGTAGGTACCAGTTAGATCTATGTCCAGAACTGGACGTCTATCGGTTGACGACGACGACGAAACCTCGCGTCGTTCCAGAGGCAGGTGCATTAAAAACTTATTTGAAGTGACACTTCTTAAGAATCGTTGTGATTTGAAAATTCGATGAAACGGATGTTGTCGCCACGGTACAAGTGGCGCCACCGGACAAACGTGTATATGTCACCGTAAGATTGTAAAATCCGTTAGATTATAATCTAACGGTTTCTATCCCGCTAGATTATAAACTGTCGAAAGATTGTGAACCGTTCAATGTTCTGAGTATTAATTTATGAAATATTTATTGTTTTTACGTTTTCTTGTCTCTTTCTTGTACAGTTCGCGCGCGAGTTGAATGCAAAGTAAATGTAAGTGTCACCATACATTTACTCTGCATTCAACTCGCGCGCGAACTATAGGTTAGGTTAGGGTTTGACATGAATATGCAGGTAGTGCCCAGCCACAGGCCGGGCACTACCTGCATCTATCGGTTGATTTAATTATGTTGAATTATATCGGTTGAATTATATTGAAACCTGGTTCTATCGGGTTAATATACCTAATATATTACAATTTACCGAAAAATAACGCGTTAAATTGTAAGCAGTATGTTACGGTTCACAATCTGTCGACAGTTTATAATCTATCGAGATAAAAAACGTTATATTATAATCTAACGGTTTTTACAATCTTACGGTGACATAATATACAAAGCGTTCTATTTTTGTAATTTTCTGTAGTAGAAAGTCTGATTTGTTAATTGCCTTTTTTGTTTTATTTTAATCCGCCTCTGGTTGATAAAACGAAAAACGAAACGAAAAAGCGACACCAAAAAGAGACAAACATAATTATTCATAATAGAATTTAGCCTGCGAGATGAGATAGAATACAAGTTACATTTATCTCATTATCTCGTAGGCTATTTTTCTGAAGTTTCACTCCTGCCGTGTGTGAATTGCACACATACACTTTTTTCACTCTCACTTAAACTTGCTGAGTGAATATTTACGCGTAGAGGCCACACGAAATTGATATTATTAATGTGACTAATTAGTAATAATTAATTAATTCGATTATGTACTGTGTTTAATGGTTATTAACGCACTCGGCTAAGCCTAACGGCAATATTCACCTGATTAGCTAATGCAACCTCTTAATCAAAATCGCATCTAAACACTGAAAGTACATTTTCAATAATCGTTTGAGTCTAGTACAAAATATTCAAAATAGACTTGAATAAACTAGAAGTTTAATTCGCTATAATTCGCCACAGTAGACAAATCTATGTGGTACAGTGAGTGTCTTACATCAACAACATGCGACACCACCCAGTAATTCGGCACAGCACCACACCACACAAATCCTCCAAATCACTCTCAACGTACGTTTCACTCCGACACCGGACCATCTTCAGGAGATGTTGACTCGACAACATCATCATCTCCTCCTCATCTCCTAAAGATGCTCGTAATTGCCTATCGTAATCATGCATGCATGCATGCTTTTTAACGTGCAGGCATCTATGAACTCCTTAAACAGGTCGAACTGCTAAAACGAAGCGAACGATCAACATTTTAGTAGAAGCCAAGCGGCGTTCCGTCAATTATAACAATAATTACATTATGGAAGTCGTCATCGTGCCAACCTATAGGGTCTACCAACCTTCAACAAGTGTCAAAAAGGGTCGTGCCTCCCGAAGCTACTGGGACTTCACTTCAGTTTAACATGGGTTAACAAAATTAGACAATATAATTGTAAAGGTCCGTTTGACACATTCAATATGCATAGCGTAGAAGCGCGAAGTGAATATTTTTGGGCTCTGGTTAAACATCACTCCGTTTACTCCGAGAAATACTTTTTAGCTATAATCTTTAGAAATATCATGTCTAGGCATTGAAATAGAAGTATAGGTACTAAAAAAATTCTACATCAATGTGTCTAGGACATAAATTTATAAGCGTGAGAGGGAGGTGTACAGATGACGGAACGAAATTCTCACCTATTTACCACTAGCTCATGCCCGCGACTTCGTCTGCGTGGATTGCGGTTTTTTGTTTCCCGCGAGTATTCTTTAATTTTCCGCGATAAAACGTAGCACGTGTCTATTCCAGACTATAGTCTATTCCTGTGATAAATTTCATCCATATCCGTTCAGCCGTTGTGGCGTGATTGAGTAACAAACATCCATCTATCAAAACTTTCGCATTTATAATATTAGTATAGATATATATATATGTATATATATATAATAATATATATAAGTAATAGCAAACAGACAGATAGACTTTCGCGTTTATAATACAAGTATGAATTGCTTGTTTTTTTTTTTTTAATGCTCTACAAGCTAGCCCTTGACTGCGATCTCACCTGATGGTAAGTGACGATGCAGTCTATGATGGTAGCGGGCTAACCTGTTAGGGGCATGGCAGTTATATTAAACAAATAACCCCTTCGGTTTCTACACGGCATATTCGGTTTATGTATACCTATATGCGTACAGCGTAAATACCTAAGGTTAATCCACTGAATTCTTTAAGTACCTACTTCTTAGAGCTTAAAAGCTTCTAAAATATTTAATAACTGCCATTTAACTTTGGCAAAGACAGAATCCCTAAAACACTTCAACTGAGACACTCGGTAAGATTGAACTTTTAAGATGGTTACCTTGCATTATTTTAAAAGCCTGTTTTTTTAATCACCAAAAAAAAGGGGTTTGAATTTTGGGAGTGATAACTTCTTTAGCCGCGTTGAGCACTTTTTGGTAGGGGGTAAACTTGTGGATTCGCGAAGACCGACATGCTCCCGAACAGCGACATGCTCGCGTTGTTATGAAGACAAAAGGTCTTAAATAAATATAAATATACTACAAATATAGGTTTTATGAGTTATCGCTATTTCGCAAAAAAAATATGATAAAACCTATAGGTAGGCTAAAATATTCAAAGGTTTCTAAAAGGAGAATCATAAAAAAACATTTTAAAATGTTTACAGTGTTGGAAATCTGTCAAAATATCGAAATTATTCGTCTAAAACGTTCCATCTAGTATCTGGTCAAAGTCAACTCTACCCGGGTTATCGCAATTACACCCTTTCTGGGTGGTGTTACAGACGGAAGTTTTACATTTGTAATCTATGTAGTTTTGTCTCTGACGCCACTGGTGAATAAACTATTTTTCTTTCTTTGTTTTTCTTTCAATTTCACCCCCTACACACTGCGAGCGTAACCTGTTTGTAACATACGAATCTATGTTGTAGTAAAAGCTTTGAAGAATAATCCACAAAAATGTAAGCCTCTGACGAAGCAACTATATCTAAAGGTGGTTCTACACAGCTTATTTGCAGACCACGATCCTTGTCACGTATCCCCGAAGTCACTGCCACTTTTCATTGGACGCCTATATTCGTGGATGGGTCTGGCCATCAATTTAAATTAGAGTTAATTTTGACCTAAAAAATATGAGCGAATTATGATAAATGACCTGAGAAAAATTAAACGATAAACTAAGTTTTTTAAAACAGTTGACATTGAAATAATAAAGACGATCGGATAGAATTTCGCTCGCTCTTAGCACCTCAAACCTATAGAAATATATTTAGTTTTAATATCATTACTATATTATTAATACATTAAATTCAGTCTAAAAGCTAAATAAATCAGTAAATAACTCAGACGTCCTATATTCCAATTGCATCACGTACTTAATTTCTGAAATGTATAAAAACTTCTAGCAGTCACAATTTCAGTAATGCTGCATGGATAGAAGTGAAATAAAAAGAGTGAAATGTATGTGATCTATGCCAGATATTAGAACTATTTTGATGTAAATTTTGAAGATACCAGTCTTCTCCATTGTGATTCGCAGCTGCCAGGCTAATACTATAGAATAGGTAAAAGTACAGTTGGTTGGTTGGTTGGTTGGTAAACGTACAACTGTACTATGCAAACGCCGATTACAGCATTTCGGATATAGGATTTATGATCAGTAACTTTGAACGTGTAAAGAAACATTTGTCGATATCATACAACAGCTGTTAGCTATATAATTTTGGTTATTTTACAATAAGTCAAATCAGCAACTTTTTTTAAACATCGTAAAGGTGTGCTTCGTTTGGATATTGTATGAAATACTTGAAGTCACGTCATCAAAATTTGATGCATTTTTTTACTATAGTTTAAAATGATTAACGTAAAATTAAAAATAACACATTTAACGTGAATTTAATATCCACACGTCTTTCGGAAGTCTTTTGAAACATCCGCTATTGAAATACATGGGCAGCATTCCGATTAAGTATTGTATAGGAATCCCAACAAAAACAACTTGATATAGTAAAAGTAATTTTGATCGTCAAAAATAGAGGGTGAAGGGATGTATGCGCACATCCTAAGTAGCGGATCATTTTTCACGCTACAAGAAAAAGTGCCTTCAGCTCGATTCGGGTTTTTATGACCCAACGGGATTGAAGCCGTAGACTGTCTTAGATTGCTTTCAAAGATATTGCATTAAGGATATCTCTTAGACTCGCGGCAGGACAGGAAATTTGATTGGGATGTGGTTACTCGATTTATTAAATGGACCTTTGATGTTGTAAAAGTGGACTACACTAGCTCCATTAGATACGAGAGAGAGGATAACAAAATCATGTGTCATGGTGATGTAACGAAGATTTACAAGTAGGTATTTATTTATTTGGTATAATGAGTATGGAAGGATTCATTATATTACCAATAATAATTTAAATATTTACAAACAATAACCTACCATCCAAATTATCGTCCATGGGCATGGTACCCAAAACACTGGCGCTATTGCCTCTATGAATTGTCGGGTTAAACCGTTAGGCTATATAAGCGCTAGCTCTTGGGTAACCAGTACCGTGGACCAACTTTTGGGAAACAAAATGGTAAAAAAAGTTTCGTGTCCGATGGCCATGGGCCCAGAGTTTCAAAAGCAAGCACCGAAAAAATATAGTCCTTGCTAATGTCTGTGTGTTTACAGCGCTTGAGTGTTTGAGCAGATTCGGCAGCTGCACCAGTCTTTTGGGACGTGCCCGGTAAGTGAAACGCTGTCAACGTATCAACATAGGTGGCGTCCCACACCAGAGCCTGCCCCATCGACCACGGTAGTATAGTCATGCCATCCGGTCTCTTGCCGTCACCCAATTGTGCAGGGATGGATGCTGATGCCAAATAAGATCACTTGCTATCATAGCTTGGTACATCAGATCATCTATAGCCTAGTGTGGTTAATACTTCAGCTATTTTGGAGGTTCAGAGTTTATCTGGGCATCTCTAACTTTAAAAAAGAATTGTTTCACAATTTCGGGGCACCAGAGGCACATGGCGAATCGCCCCTTCCGCTTTTAGTCCACCTCCGTTTTAGCCCCGCGTTTTGTTCGTTCAAGGCTTATCCAATCATAAAAGTTCTTATCTTAAATAACTTTTTGTCACTTAGCTTCCTGCAATATTTTCACAGGCGTATCATATTTCATGTCTCACAAAAATGCCAAAGCCGCAAATCAGTTTTTCAAGCCCAGCGGGAGTGAAAAATGTTGGTGATCTTAGATTACTTTCAAAGAGATAATATATTATATAATGGTGTTTTAGACGTTTAGCTGGTTAATAAAATAGATGTATTCTATTACTAATGCCCGCGACTGGATTAATGTTATTCGAATCCCAAGGGAGATCCTTAATTGTCCGGGTAGCCTATGTCCTTCCCCGGGATACAACCTATCACTGTACCAAATTTCATTGAAATCGGTTGAACAGATGGGCCGTAGCGTAGCAGACAGACAGACAGACGCATATTCGCATTTCTAATATCAGTTTAGATACGTGCTGATGCCCGCGACTCTGAAAACCTCCGTGGCGCAGTGTTGTGCGCTGTTGCCTTAACGAGCAGAGGTCCCGGGTTCGATTCCCGGCAGGGTCAATTTGGGAATTTATAATTTCTGAACTTTCCTTGGTCTGGCCTGATGGGAGGCTTCGGCCGTGGCTAGTTACTGGCAAAGACGTACCTTCAAGCGATTTAGCGTTCCGGTACGATGCCTTGTAGAAACCGTTGTGAGTGTCATAGGCTATATATTAAGCTGAAAAATTAGGGAGTTCCCGTGGGAATTCAAAAAAGTCATTTCACGCGGACGAATTCGCGGGCATTAGCTAGTTATTTCATAATATTATAATTCATAGTTTTATCTGAACCGTTTCACGCCTCAAAAATTTAAACTAATAAGAATTAATCGCTAAAGTATAAAATGTGTTCGTTCTCAAAAATATAGTCGTGACTCGTGAATATAATTAATTAAATATCTCACGAGAAATTCATAGCCCCATTTAGAAACTGTTTCACGCCTCAAATAATTTTAAATTTAGAATTTAGACTTAGCCCTTCGTAAGAGTTTTTTAACGGCTTTAAAATTATTATTTTAAGATCAGTCTGTAACAATTACTTATCGATATTTTTTCCATAGAACTAAAAAAATCATTTGGTCATACTTAGATGCCTAAATCCTAATATTTTTCAAATTTTTGAAGTGAAAACTGTTTTAGCTGCGATGAGCACATTTTTGGTAGGGGGTAAACTTGTGGATTCGCGTCACCGATACCGACACCTCGCGTTGTTACGAAGACAAAAGGTCTCAAATATAAAATATATTATATACTACATTCATATTTAAACTTTAATACCTTGGTTTTAAGATTTATATTTTAATAATTATTATTATTAATTATATTAGTTTTTATTTTAATTTTTTTGTTTTTAATTAAAAAATAAATAAAAAAGAAAAATTAAAAATATATATTTGAAATATTCGTTTTCACTTCTATCTGCAGTCCCTATTACTGCCAAGATTTTTTTTAATATGTTGACAAAATAGTTTTTAATATTTTATCGTACCTACTATCTACTTCTTTATTAAATAATTCGACAAAGACGGCAGCATCGAAAAAGCTGATGTTTCGTATGGCGGCCATTATGTTACCGCACTAGTGCAAACATCAGTATTTCTGCACGGCTATGCAGAAAAGTCTACTTTATAATTTTAATTGTGGGAATCTATGAGCAACTTTACGATCAAAATCTATTGTAATAATACTGTCCTTTAGTGTGTTTTCGCTCTAAAATATATTCACAAAAATAATTAGGTATCTAATTATCTTAGCTTCAATTTAAAACCGTATTACGCGTCAAATACCTAATTTAAATTAATAAGAATAAATCGCTAAAGTTTAAATTTAAATCTAAGACAACTGGAAGTTTAAACTTTTCTTTCCCACTCGTTTTGTTAAAGTTTGGAACTCTTGTGCGGACAAAGTTCCGTCCCGGGCTTGGAAACTTTGAAGTTTGACGTGCAGTTTAAGACTTTGGGTATTCCTCGATGCTCTTGCTCCCAATTTCAATGGTTAATAATGGTGATACAAGCAGATCTTGGTCACCTGTTAGGTACAATAGTTATAATTATTAACGCTTGTAAAATTAGGTAATATGAAATTTTGAATGTTTGTAAGTTTGGATACTTGTTACTCCTTCCGACTTGTATAATATTTTTAAAAAATGTGTATGTGAATGTGTGTGTATGCAATTCACACACTTAAACTTCAGAAAAGTAGCCTACGAGATAATGAGATAAATGTAACTTGTATTCTACCTCATTCTCTCACAGACTAAATCCTATCATGAATCCTTTTTGCTGTCGCTTTTTCGTTTCGTTTTTCTTTTTATCCTCCAGAGGCGTATTAAAATAACACATAAAAAACAAATAACAAATCAGACTTTCTCCTGCTACATTTGAACAATCAAATAGAAAATTACAAAAATGGAACGCTTTGTCATACACGTTCGTCCGGTGGCGACAACATCCGTTTCATCGAATTTTCAAATCACAACGACTCTAAAGTTTCACTTCAAAAAAGTGAGTGTGAAATCTACAAGCCTTTTGGCACCGTTTCATCCCACATAAAATCCGTGCTCACTATATAGTCTAGGCTCTAGGCAATGGGGCGGTCCGTTGTATGGAGACCCCCGCATTAAATTCTCAGTCCATGAAACATGGCTGGGTTTTAGTATTGTTTTTAAGAGCCGGCAAGAAACTCAACAGTTGCATTAAAAAAAAGAAAAATGCTACAATATGTTAACAATATACAATATACTTTTTTTTTTCTTCTGATAAAGTCTGTTTTTTTGTCTTGTCTCCCTGAATAAAGATTTCTTTCTTTCTTTGATGATCCAAAACTTACACAAAAATATCCAATAAAAAAAAACATCCGGAAGTTAGGTATTTATACCTCAAACTTAATATTTATGACTGAATATTTCATCGATTTCTTTTTAAAATAATAGTAGGTACTATTTACACTCAAAACCGAAATATCAAATAAAATAATCATGCATAACATCGATATTTAACTAGCCACGGTCGCCTCCCACCAGGCCAGACCAGGGAAAATTCAGAAATTATAAATTCTCAAATAAACCCTGCTGGGGATCGAACCCAGGACCTCCACGCGTTAAGACATCAGCGCTAAACACTGCACCAGGGAGGTCGACAAGCAAATTTCTTCCCATCTTCCCACAGATGATGATAGGATACATTTGTCGCGAAACTGTTTCATGTGTATGTCACAATGAATTCTTACTATGTCACTTGTGTTTGGCGACGCGCCATGTTGTTATATGTGGGGACAGATTATTTCGAGAGTCACCGGCAAGGTCGCTACCAGGGACAGGCGTGTTAGTGGGGAGGCCAATGCACCTGTCCAATAACCGTATTATGTATACGGTACGCCATTATGATAAATGATAACTGATTTAGTAACTTTTGAAGTGAAACTTCTTTAGAATCGTTTTGATTTGAAAATTTGATGAAACGGAAAAGCAACACCAAAAAGAGACAAACACATTCATAATAGTTTTTAGACTGCGAGAGTTGATGGAATACAAGTTATATTTATCTCATTCTCTCGTAGGCTACTTTTCTCAAGTTTCACTTCTGCTGTGTGTGAATTGCACACACACACCAATTTTTTTTATTATAGTATTTACCACAGATCACGGAAACAAGGGAGATATGCCTATGTATCAAATTGTATTGAAACCTGCTGTCTCCAGTTTATCCCTACCTATCCCTACTACCTGCTACCAATACAAGCAACTAAATAAATACAATAGACAAGAAGTCTCACTCACACACACGCATACCGATAGATCAGTGCATGAGGCACGAACAAATATACACTTTATTGTTTACCAAACAGGGTTCAATTTCAATCACCGTGCATCTTACTCACACAAACGTAAAACGTTGTCGATGTGCTGTGCAAAATTCAAATATGATACAATTAGTGGTTGACTAAAATGGATCTATCGATGCTAAATTTCTTAATATTTGGGTTTTTGACAATGACTGTAGCATTTATCCACTTTTCTTTTCTTTCTGCATCCTTCGGATATCTTAAATATTAATATTAAAGAGTGACATTAAATATATCAATAAATGAGTAATGAGTATCTACGTAAATTGACATTATATTAATTCACCTAGTATATTTTTTATACGTTTCGTCAGCTAAGTAAGTCGAGTACTTACATTAAAAAAAATAGTAATAATTATGACTAAAAATATAGTTATAATGAATTTTACTCACGATAGTTTAAACGTTAAAATAGCAATAATTGTTTACTAAGTTATAATTAAGGTACTATTAATTATTGTATCACAGATCATCGTTTGGTCGCTAAAATATCGACAACTGCATTGTACTCGTACCTGCATCGTCACATCTCTAGTTCACGGCACGCCGACAGCGGCCGCACTACGAAATTTGATCTATCGTGCTAGTGAAAGAATCGGTAAAGAACACTTAACCATTGCGTCGTAAGACTGGCCGATTCATTGATAGATTTCTACTAAGCAAGCAATGGTTTTTGTTCATAATGAGATATAGACTTGTCACTCTATTACATTATGATACCACTAAATAATGTTTTATTGATTTTAATGGAAAATTACAACAATTTATTTGTACTTACGTGTGAAATGAGATGCCATCTTTCATGTAATTCACTTTGCAGCTTGAATTTTTACAAACAACCACTGAACAACGCGGCATTTTGTTAAAAACCGAGAGAAGTGAACCAATCTTTGAATGACATGCGACTAAAGACAAAAACGGCCATCAGGCCTATTTTGTGCCTGATGAGTTCGCACGCAACACGCCCCCTTAGCACATCTCCCTTGTTTCCGTGATCTGTGGTATTTACCCAGACTGAAGGAAGGTTTCTAAATCATATCAAAAATTGTGGAACCGGCAGGATTTGAACCTGCGTCTCTATGAGAATCGCGCCCGAAGCGCCTTTATTGAGAGAGGAAATCTCTATTGAGAAGAGCCGGCAAGAAACTCAACAGTTGCTTTAAAAAAAAAAGAAAAATGCTACAATATGTTAACAATATACACAACTTAATACAATACAATTAACCTCGACTTAACAAATGCTTAAACAGTCGTTATATTTATGCAATAGCAAATCCAGAAACTCTTTTGGAACCATGTTATAAAAGCGTACTCGACCCCACAAAAGATTATAATATGAAGGTCAAGCGTCATTTAGCATTAGGAGCGAAAACACACTACGGATAAAATAAAATGTGAGGCGGACAAAACTCCGCATCATTTCGCAGGAGCGGGCCAGTGTGCCAGGAAAAAACATCGTTTTCCTCCGGTGCGGACGTTTCACGCGGCAGTATTTGTCCTGCAGCAGCAGTGTCTTCTCCGTTTGGTCTTGGCCAAAAGGGGGGTATGGGCCTCGAGGCGTAGCCTACCTGCCCGGGCGTGGCGCGCGGAAGTATACTTCCCCGGTGTCGTCTTTTAGCCTTGTGACGGCTAGGGCCTGCCGTCTTGGCCTAAGGCCCCGTAGTCTTGGCTGGGTATTAAGTTTTGGGTCCCCGCGCTATGAGCGACATGATAATAGTCTTTAAAGCCCGCCAACCCGCATTGGAGCAGCGTGGTGGGTCTAAGCTCTAATTCCCGCTCTCCTAAGAGAGTGGAGGCCCAGCAGTGGGACGTTAATTGGCTGTAGTAGTAGTATTAGTAGTAGTAGCTATGAGCGATATGCGCGAGAGTGTCTTGACTGGTTAGGATGGCGTCGTCTTCTTGGTCGCCATCATCACCGCTGTGTTATGCTGGTGAGGGTGAATGCAGGAGCTCGCGGTGTAGTGGATGTAGTATTTGTCTTATCCGGTGTTTTGTTGTGTTATTGCTCTAAAACTGACAGATGTCCCCTCTGGCACGTCGCTTGCACATACAGTGCAAGCGACGTGCCAGAGGGGACATCTGTCATATTACATCGTTAATATACATATTAACGATGTAATATGAACGCTGAAAAGTCAATTTGAAATCATAAAAAATATTAAAATTAATAGCATTTTGTGTCAGGCAGCTCACAGCTATAAGCTTTATCAATAACTAGCTGATGCCCGTGATTTCTTCCACGTGGATTGAGGTTTTCTGGTTCCCGGGGAACTCTTTAATTTTCCAGGATAATAAGTAGGTAGCCTATGTGTTATTCCAGGCTATAATCTATCTCTGTGCCAAATTTCATCCAGATCCGTTCAGCCTTTCTGGCGTGATTGAGTAACAAACATCCATACAAACTTTCGCATTTATAATATTAAGTATACAAGTATAGATATAAATTGTTGTGAAAATACTATTAGCACAAAGGATTCAAAAATTGTATATTGCATGATATTGTTTTATTACTTGTCTTCTTATTATAAAAAAATGGAAAAAATAATGTTTGTCCGTCTCTCTGACAGTTTGTTACCCATTCATTCGCGCATCGTTTATCCAATTTGAGGTCGAACTTTGTACACTTGTTGTCGGGAATTGGGTGTGCCAGAGCGATTCAATTTTAAAGCATCTAACTTTTAAAATAATATCTTTCTTTTTATATTATAAAGCATTTAAGTTTAAAGCATAGAAAATATCATATAATTACTACAAAATATGAATACTACCGAATTATAAGATAACGGGTAAAAGGCTTCTACGTATACATAATAACAAGCATTGCTACTAATTACCGTGCTAATTAAACACACGAGTGTCACTTTCGTAACAAAACTCCAGCCGAAGTTTTAACGAATTATCGTAACATGACAGCCGTCATGTACGTGACGATGAAACGAGTGGAAATGACAGTCAAAATTTCATTTCAACGTTTTAAAACGATAATTTTAACAAGAGAAGAATACATTTAGGAAATGTATTTACGCGTGGATCAAAGACTAATTCCTATACTTATTTGTAGCCTATACTTATATGTTAATTATAGGCTTCAATCCATACTTTTGACGACCTCCCTGGCGCAGTGTTAAGCGCTGTTGTCTTAACGTATGGAGGTCCCGGGTTCAATTCCCGGCAGGGTCAATTTAGGAATTTGTTATTTCTGAATTTTTCCTGGTCTGGCTTGGTGGGAGGCTTCGGCTATGGCTAGTTACCACCCTGCCGGCAAAGACGTGCCGGCAAACGATTTAGCGTTCCGGTACGATGCCGTGTAGAAACCGATAAGGGGTAGGTATGGGTTTAATGTAGCTGCCATGCCCCTAACAGGTTAGCCCGCTACCATCATAGACTGCATCATCACTTACCATCAGGTGAGATCGCAGTCAAGGGCTAACTTGTAGTGAATAAAAAGAAAGAAAAACTAATATTATAAATACGAAAGTGTGCCCGTCTGTCTGTCTGTCTATTTGTCTACGCTTTCACGGCCTACTGCTCAACCGATTTTGATGAAATTTGGTACATGGGTGGATTGTATCCCGGGGAAGGACATAGGCTACTTTTTATCCCGGAAAATTGAAGAGTTCCCGTGGGAATCAAAAAATCTTAGTTCAAGTCAGACGAAGTTGCGGGAATCATCTAGTATTTTAATCAATTTTTGTTTATTTATTTATTTTATCTCCATTCCAAATTTCAGCCAAATCGGTTTAGTCGGTGCGATGTGAAGGAGTTACAAATATCCAAACTTACAGACAGTCAAACATCCAAATTACACACAATCCAACACCACCCAACACACACTTTCACATTTATAATATTTTGATGTACCGCTATTTAGTTAAATAGTAGTTAAGAGTTATTACTCTGAATTAAAAACCAAAAAAATGTAAATCTTCCATATAATTATGTAATAAATTTATTGTATTTGTAATAGGTACTTATCAAACTAGAAAAACAGTAGGTATTCTCAAACCAAAACACACAATATCCTTAATACCTACTCGAAAATTTACATAATATTATTTTTCTAAACATTTCCAGTTAAATGGAAAGCAAATCCGATTCGTCAAAATAATCTTAACTAAACATTTCTGCCAAAATCTATACAGAGTAGATATACCCCGAAAACAATAACATTATTATCTTGAACTGTTGAACATTATATACAGCTTCGTTGCCACAAATCAGGTAATCGAAAAGATCATTAATTCAAAGCCGACCGTATCATTTGTTGTATCGAAATACACATTTGAATGAGTATTTGGATATCATATTCGTATCTAAACGGCTGCACGCATTGCCAAATGACTATGGGCAGCCATTTTGACGTCATAATGCAACGCTTGTGTGAATGTTAGTGGCTTCTGTACGCTTACTCTGAGTTTCTACATTGCAAATACGGTTGATCGACGTGAGAACTCACCTCGCCAAGTGTAAGCGAACGGTCAAAGTAAAATGGACCCAAAAGCTCTTGCTTTAAAGTCACAAATTCAGCGTTTGGAGCGCTGGCTGTGAATAAATACACGAAATGATGAAATGAGCTCTAAACCAATGCAGTTAAGGTTCATTTTCCTTTAACGTTCGCTTACACTTGGTGAGGTGAGCTCTCACGTCGATCAATCGTATTTGCAATGTAAAAACTCGGAGTAAGCGTACTGGCGTTCTAGCGACTGGAAAAATATTCGAGCCAATATTAATGTACACACAATATTAATGTACACAGAATATTATGTACACAGAAGCTATGGGCACTTTTGTCTAATGGTAAATTTGTATAATTTCTAGATGATAAACCTGGAAGGTATTTTTTTTTAGCCACAGTCGCACAGTGCAACTGTGCGACTGTGGCTAGGCACAGTCACAGCAGGCACAGTTGCGCTTCATTGAATTTGTTTCTATAATTAAAGATTGCCTGGAGGAGATCACTGTTCCTAGTGATAAGACCGCCTTGTGCACTTGTTATTTCTTTTTGCTTGTAAGGTAACTTTTTTGTTTCTTTTTAATGTAAAAGTGTGGCAATAAAGCATAGATGCTGTATTGCCACACAAAACATTAAAAAGAAACTAGATAGACTAAGACTAGATAGACTAGTTTCTTAACAAAAGACACAACTTTCTTAAGCAATACTAACTACTATGGGCTTACAGACTTTCTCCAAAGACTTGAACGGAAGAAGCGGACTAGCATTCAGAGATAAGGTCAAGTGCGCTAAATTAACGCTAAGAGCACATAAAACTTCAGTGTAGCGAAAAGCGAACCGAGAATATGTGGGCGTTCAGTTTTATAATGCTTTTTAAATTTACCATTAGTTTCTCTTATTATATAACATTAGACGTATCAATAGCGTTATTATGTAAAACTTGCATCAATCATTGTTACAGTCTCGACTGTTGTGGTTGGCTAAATTTATCGTACTTTTTCTTGTGACGACATCTAGCGATTATTGAAAGCTTAGCAGACAGATAGACAAACAATACTTATATAGGTACTAATATTATAAATGCGAAAGTTTGAATGGATGGATGTTTGTTACTCAATCACGCCGAACAGCTGAACGGCTCTGGGTGAAATTTAGCATAAAGATAGATTATAGTCTGGAATAACACATAGGCTACTGTTTATCCCGGAAAATCAAAGAGTTCCCGCGGGAGCCAAAAAACCTCAATCCACGCGGACGAAATTGCGGGCATGAGCTATTTTGTTACATTAGAAGAGAATATGAATCAATGCTCTTAAATGTTTGACACAATCTATAGATCAACAATCTTATGCTGGATTCGGTCGCAGTCCCACATCACTCACAGTTTAAAATGGACACACAAAATAGAAATTACTAGATCTGTCCCAGTAAATTAATGATATCTACTTTATTAACGTTAAAAACATGAAGTAATTTTAACGTGGCATAAATGTTAAAACGACAAACAACAGATAAAACAAATTGGTCTATTTACGTCGCTTTCCCCATTTCCTGTAACCATTTAAAAATGATTTATCTGTGTCATGTCTTGGCCAATGTTTATTTTATAACGACGAGACAAAATGTCGTTAGTGTGACTTAACCTTTTTCCGTATAGTTAAAAACATCAGAAATTACGTAATTTCAACGTGACAAAAATGTTAAAACGCCAAACGACAGATGAAACAAATTGGTCTACGAGTATTTGTGTCACTTTCCCCATTTCCTGTAACCATTTAAAAATCATTTATCTCTGTCATGTCTTGGCAAATTTTAATTTTATGGCGACGAGACAAAATGTAGCTAGTGTGACTTAACCTTTTTCCGTATTCGTAGTTCACATCAGTCTGTGCTCTCAGCTTTAATGTAGAAGCGCACTTGACCCACCTTATCTGTGAATACAAGTCTGGCTTCGCTCAAGGTTGCGACGTAAGGTTTTTCTAATCAGAAGCACTTTAAGCGTAGATTTTTTTTCATTTTAAAGAGAAAGATTTTAAAGATAATTATAAATTAATACCTGCACAATATATAAAAGTAAATATCGCTTAGTAAAATATAAATAGAAAAGTGACTCACTTACTGATTTGACTCATCAACGCCCAGACAGGCTTTTTTTTAATTTATTTTATTTATTTCAAATGGATACAACAATTTTTACAAAATATAAATCTCGCCAAACTGGTGGGCCAGTTTGTTGGCGAGTTGGCACTCTAAACATAAAATTTAAGTTGCATCTAAAAATTAGCACTAGTATACCTAATAACCTGACACTAACAAACAAACAATTTTAAAAGAAACCCATCTTAACAAAATTATATTAAACAAAATTTGGTTTGGACCTGGGAAGCTGAAATAGTAAAAAGTTAGATAGGTACGTAATATTAACAAGGAATAAGGCTAGAGTTTTCGAAATTCTCATGGGAGAAAAGCTGCGTGCGGTCGCTCAGTAATGTTTAAAATGACTGTCTACATTTCAGGCAAGTAAATTGAATAAAGGGTTTTTATTTCTTTAAGGTTTCAATTCTACCCGACCAAAGCCAGTTTGGGTCAGCTAATCGAGTAGTTTTTTGATACCTACCGCCTATTCGCCTAGAGTGAGCGACAAACGCGACTCGATACGAAGTATCAAACAGTTGCTGACCCTTCATAGGCCTACATTGTCGCGTAGACAAGTTTGTCATTTTCGTCGCGTCGCTCACTTACGACGGAACGGAGAGTCGTGTTAAAACATTCAATAATGTTAAAAAAAAATACCTATAGGAGCATTTATAAACGCCCTGACACGCGACAACATTCGTCGCATCCATCTGGACGTAGTCCAAAACCAAAAATAGATTCAGTGTTTCAGTGGCATATAAAAATTGATCTTTATGGTTAATAGCACCCATCTTCCTAGTTTGGGCTATATAGGTACTGTTTTTTTTTATTTTTCAGCAAAATATTGTTTTTATGACACTTTTGTTTAGTAGTGTTGGCTTAATGTAATAGGGTTTTATTATGTCTAGTAGTCGGTGTATCCATACAATACCTACTTAGAATCATCTTTCCGAACTGGTGGTAGAGTCTTATCGTATCTTAAGTGACAAAAGTTGTCCTACATGAAATAAATAAATCATTTATCATTTTAATATTATAAATGCGAAAGTGTGTCTGTCTGTCCGTATGTCTGCTACGCTTTCACGGCCCAGTCGCTCACCCGATTTTGATGAAATTTGGTACAGGGATAGTTTGTATCCCGGGGAAGGACATAGTCTACTTTTTATCCCGGAAAATTAAGGAGTTTCCGTGGGAATCAAACAAACTTATTCCACGCGGACGAAGTCGCGGGCATCAGCTAGTAATAATATAATGTTTGAAAGAGTAGGATATTGGAAATTCAATGGAAACTTATTCTGGCTGAATTTAATTTGATACTGTTAACGTAAGTAGTGGCGTCATATCTCAGCGATCTGCCACTCACTAAAGTTTATCTCAGCCTCAAAAAAAACAGAAAATTATGTTCCCCTCAATATATCTCAAACTCAGCCATCGATGTCGCAAGACGCTTTCAAAAATAAACATAATATGACTGGTGCATTATTAATAGAATGAAATGAAATATGCATTAAAACAAAATATATATCATGTGGGCGGACACCGTGTATTTTGTGTCGTCTACAAAATTATAATAATTTGTCTGTTTATTTATCTATTTAAATACCGGCAATGGAGACGCCGTTGCAAAAATAACCAAAAAACACTCTAACACAAACTTCAAGTTGGTTCATATCCAAGTATAGTCCCGTTCCACAAACTTAATAACGGTGGCCAGAATTAGAACTACTTTTTATGCCTGTTAAGTTTTTGTTTTTATTTTTCATCTAAATACTAGCGACGCTGTCACCGGGTAAGATACGTTTGTCCGGTGGACCATCACCAACATAACTGGCCCATTGGACAAAATTTGAACGAATTTTTATGCCTATTTAGCTTATGTTTTATTTTTAATATTTACTAGCGACGCTGTCACCGGGTCCGATAAGTTTCTGGGATTATTCTAACTTTTTTTTTAATATCGTCGTTCTATAGATATGGAAACAGAAGTGTTATGTTAAAAGTTTAACGTGTTTCTGTGTATTTGTGTATCTGTCTGTGGCATGGTAGCTCCCGAACGGATAAATCGATTTTGATTTAGTTTTTCTTGTTTGAAAGACGGCTTGATCGAGTGTCCTTTACTATAATTCAAGGAAATCTGCCGTTTGAAGTCAGCTCTTTTCTATCAGATGAAATGATAATTATAATCCACTTCCACAAGTCTCACGGGGTATTTCAATTTGTTTTAAACCTAAACATGTTCATTTCATGCAAAAACTGTCAATAGTCATCATTTCATAACAGTGTATTGAATTTACAAAAAAATACATTTCAAAATAGGCAACGAAATATGACATAGCCAACCGTCGTCTATTAGATCCTTTTATTAGATGTATATGTTACCGTAGGATTTGAAAAACCGTTAGATTATAATCTAACTAGCGATATTGTAAACTGTCGACAGATTGTGAACCGTTCAATGTTCTGAGTGTCAATTTTTGAAATATTCATTATATTTACGTTTTCTTGTCTCTTTCTAACCTAACCTAACCTAGGTTAGGATTCGACATAAATCATCAGGCAGGCCGGGCACTTACGTTTTATTGATGATTAAACGAACTTACCTATAAGTGAAGTTCTATCACAATTATGTGAGTACGTTTCATTCGAAGATATATTAGACACATTGTAGTACCTTCATTGTACTGGCAACTCCGCACTTATTTAAATATTGGGGTAGTTTAAAAAACTTCCCACCGCTGTTACCTACGTCGTGGCCCCGAGTCACGCCATTTCTCATTCTTTAGAGTATTACAAAATTTTCGGAATGATAATATGGGTTCTGGGCGGGCAGGGACCTTATATATCTTCGAATGAAACGTACTCACATAATTGTGATAGAACTTCACTTATAGGTAAGTTCGTTTAATCATCAATTATATTTCATACGTTTCATTCTTCAGATATATTAGACACATTGTAGATGTTTAGAGTCGAAAATTTTGTATTAAATTAATCAAATTAAAACACGTGTTTTTATTTGAGAAATTAGGAATAATTTAATAAACTCATCACAATTCTCTTAAAATAAAGTTATCCATTTATAAAGTTTATAATTACATATTGAAACTCAAGAACATTTTTATTTTTTATTATTTAGCGAGTAAAACAGATCTTGCGAAACAAGCATCATCGTTCACTGGACGGTTATAGAATTTTGCAAACGTCTGAGACGATTGTGACCAACCAACAGTCTTCCTGATGACGTCAAGCGACACGCCCTGCGCGTGCGCCGTGGATGTGGCAGCGTGTCGGGTGCTGTGCGCGCCGAACGCAGACACATCCACGCCACTCTCTGCCAGCACCTGCTTAATCCATCGGCTGATTGTTTGAGTGCTGGCAGCTTTGTAAGGTCGCTTGTGCGTTATCAGGAGGTTTTCTATTGAATTAAGCCTTAGGTCTTTTGTAACCGACAAGTAATCTTTTAATGTTGTTGCTGGGCAAATATTTATATTTTAGTTGAAATACGGTAAGAATAAAATTGGTTGGTCTCGACCGGCTGCCGATGTTTTAATGATATCGGAGATTATGATTTTGACTCCGTTTGCACATATATAAATATTTTTAATTTTAATAGATGTAAGTGTTTGTGCCCTATGGGCTGTACATAAAGCTAACAAAATAACAAGTTTCTGAGAAATCTTTTGTAAAGACAATTCTGTATTAGTGCCCCATTGAGTGATGTGTTGTAACACGATCTGAGGATCCCATGTGGATGCATATTTTGGGAGGTTCGGTCTTAATTTATATATTCCCTTTAACAACCTTTTTATCTGTTCATGAGATCCTAACTCATCACCAAAAAGTAAACTTAAAGCCGAACGATAACTATTAAGAGTACCATAAGCTGCACCTTTAACAAACTGTTCCGTAAGGAACGATAAAACTGATGGTATACAAGATTTATATGGATCCCTATCATGTTTATGGCAGTACTGCCACCAAAGTTTGTAGGCAACACTATATTGTTGTAACGTGTTCTTGGCTAAAGATGCCATCATAAGATCCAGAGAGTTTACAGGAACACCTGGTTTCTTAAATGCGTTCCTGAGAGCTTCGCTGCTCCCAGGGTAAATCCTTTGAATTGTGGGTTCCTAGGGGAAGACCAAATCACGTTATTTTTGGAATTTATAAAAATTATGTTTGAAGTAAGCACTTTTTGTAGTAGAGGAAACCAAGGCTGTGAAGGCCAGTAAGGGAATACAAGTATGCCTTCAGCCTTATCTATTATAATTTTTTCTAGACATTTCAATATTAGGGAGAAAGGTGGGAAAGCATAAAAGAACATGCTATCCCATGAAATTGTGAATGCGTCTATCGCTAAGGCATCCGGGTCTGGTCTCCATGATACGTATTGACTACATTTGGCATTGGTGCGAGTAGCGAATAAATCGATATCCGGAGTGCCTATCTTCATTGTGATTTTACTAAATATTTTATCTGATAACGTAAGTTCTATATCATTGTTAACTTTCCGGGATTCTTCATCAGCTTCTTTATTATCTTCACTTTTAATATAAGAAGCAGTTAACCATATATTTCGCTCTTCACACCATTGCCAAATTTCTCGTGTCAAATCATTTAAATGGGGGTATTGAATGCCACCCATACGATTGATGTAGCTTAATGCTGTTGTATTATCGATACGTAGTAAAATGGAGCAGTTGCGTATGTTGCGTGCAAAACATTTGAGACCAAAAAATACCGCCATCAGCTCTAAGTAGTTAATATGAAATTTTAACTCGGTTGATTTCCATTTACCGTTAACTCTTTCGTTATCACAAAATGCACCCCATCCAGACCTGGAGGCGTCCGTGAAAATCTCTAGTTGAAACTTATTAGGTCTTAGGGGGGTAGATGTCGAAAAAATGTTCTGTAACCACCATCTAAGATCCGCTAATATTATTGACGATGGGCGAAATTTAGCTTCATATTTTTTATGCGTCTTTAGTGCTAAGTACTTCTGTCTCTCGAGGCGTTTTGTGTAGACCCAACCGTACCTAACCGCTGGGCAGGCAGACGTAAGTACTCCGATTAAACAAGCTAACTCTTTGATAGTACATCGAGGTAAGGGAATAAATTTTTTCACTAATTTAGAAATATGTATCCGTTTATCCTCAGGTAAGGATAAAGACATGTTGATGGTGTTGTAGATAAAACCTAGGAACTTAGCCTGTTGCGAGGGTTGTAAATGACTTTTTTCAAAATTTATCACGAACCCTAAGCATTGCAACAGTTTAACCGTCTCGGTTACGTTATGTAAACACTCGGTGTATGTATGACCAATACATAATAAATCGTCAAGATATATGACGGATAAAAGGCCGTGATATCTGAGGTAAGCCACAACTTCTTTCATAATTTTTGTGAACGTTCTCGGTGCCGATGATAAACCATAAGGCATTGCTTTGAACTCATAAGTTAAATTTTTACCATAATCATTTTGAAATTGAAATCTTAAATATTTCCTCTGTGATGGATTGATTGGTACCAATAAATAAGACTCCTTTAAATCTATTGAAGCCATGAAGCCGTTATTAGGTAATAATTTGCAGGCTGTCCTATAATCTTCCATTTTAAAATGATTTTGAGTTACGAATTTATTTAATAATTTTAAATTTAAAATAAATCTTTTGCCACCATTAGATTTTGAGGCTAAGAATATTTTAGATATAAATTGGTCCGGCTGTGGCTCACACTCACATATCGCGCCTAATTCCAATAAATTGTTAATTGCTAAAGACATCTCTCGCTTTTCCTCTGACGCAAATGTATTAGTCGGTACGACATGTTGATAAACGTTTTTTGAAAATGGTATAAGATAACCATTATATATCCAGTCCAAGACTGTTTTATTACGGGTGATTTTCTGCCAACATTTTTTAAAATATTGTAGACGACCAGCATGTACCTGTACCTCTAACGTCGTGTGTAGACACGATGCTTGCTCTGGCTGGAAGGAGCTCGGGATCGCGTCGCCGTCGCTGCCGGTCGCCGATACGCCGTCGATGCTCGTGGGTACCCTCCTCGCCCCCCCCTGTTCCCCGAAGCGTAACGAGGGGGGCCTGTTTCGTTTCCCGAATACCGAGACTTCACTGTCGATGTTCCAGCTGTGGGTGCTGATAGAGAAGTCGCCCTCGGGGTGGATTTTTTTATTTGCGACCCTTGACGCTCAATAGCTTTCGAAGCTTTGATAGTCTCTGAAAGCTTTTCTCCGAAAAGCGTCTCGTCCCTTTCGTGATCTTTTAACAATGGCGTAAACGAATTGTCGAGACAGGGAGTTATAAGTTTTGTCCTTATTTGGGTTTCGGTATAATGTAGGTCGGTTAAGATCCGACAGCTATCAGAAAGTATCTTGATAGCCTGTATTTTGTCATCTCCCAGAAGAAGCAAGGTAATAGCTTTATTGATGGCAGTTATACCAAGACCTAGTTGGTCCTGCTTTAACTGTATGTTTTTATCACGATTGGTTACAATATCGGAGACTGCCGCCTTAACTTCTGGATTCAAAGTAGGCGCCTTAAGAAGTTTGCAGTTTTCCGGTATTTGGTACTCTTTTAGTAATTTTTCTTTAATATCCTTGGAGAGTCCTTTTTTCAATATGGGGATCCAACGTTGTGCTAAGGTGTGGTGAATATTTTCGCCATAAACTGGTTGCTCATCCGTGGGGTCACCCAGTGCTGATAGTAGTTCAGGATCGAGCTCTGGGTGTTCATCCGGAACTTGTTCTATCGAAGACGTATCATGAGGGTCCACTAGAACAGGAGGCTGCGTCGTCGTGGTATCACCTTGCGTGGTTCCGTCATCTGAAACGATCAAATGTGACGTTTCTTATGTGAACGAAAAACGTTTTGTTTTTATAACCCTCGTGTTGACCCGCAGTCAACCTCCAGGCTTATTTTATGCATCATGCTATGCCTTTGTGATACCCTCAAGGCTAGCTTAGAGATGCTTTAGGTACAACAAAAGTGCCAGCTTTTACTGGCGAGTAGATTTCTAGGTTATTTTATCTTACCTACTCTATACACAAAATCACTTGTTAAAATATTAATCTTCACTTACCCTGATTTTCCTCGGAATCCGACGAAGATGAATACGATATTATACGATTTCGTCTCTTTAACTTTTTAATTTTATTTTGATAATATGTAATTTTCTTGTCGGCGCTACGCTTAGGCATAATTCAAAAGTTTTTTTTTTTTTTTAAAAACACTGAATAATTAATGTATAAAAATATTGAATAGTGAGTGATCGTTGCCGCGCACAATAAAAGAATGAGAAATGGCGTGACTCGGGGCCACGACGTAGGTAACAGCGGTGGGAAGTTTTTTAAACTACCCCAATATTTAAATAAGTGCGGAGTTGCCAGTACAATGAAGGTACTACAATGTGTCTAATATATCTGAAGAATGAAACGTATGAAATATAATCGGGATAATATACCTAACAGATTACAATCTACCGAAAAGTTATGCGTTAAATTGTAATCTGTCGACAGTTTACCATAATATCGTCAGTTAGATTACAATCTTACGGTGACATGTATAATATTTCTTTAATATTTACTTATAATATTATGTTGTTTGTTGATTCTCTTAATTTTTGGCCTTGGCTATGAATAATATTTATGTGATTATGCTTTGACTTAGGTATAGTGAAATAAAGATTTGATAATATTGCTTAAATGTAGTTTATAGAGGTATAAGTATTCACATCCGTTGGCTGTGACGTCATCCGGGTCACAGCTGAAAATCAGCGCCCGGCATTATGCATGCATTTATAGGTATGATGCTGGGCACAAGGCTGAGCTGTACACCCATTCTGGGTATGTACAATGAGTGAGTATAACTGTATGTTAATTAATGTTTGTCTGTAACACCATTGTTGATTAAATGTATTTTCTTTCTTCTTTCTTTCTGTCTATTTACTTGTATATTATGACACTATAACTGTTTGAAAAAAACTACAAAATGTACTATGAAACTGTTTTCGGGCGCCCACACTTTGCCGCCACATTAATGAAAGACGCCGCATTAAATAGCAGCTTTTTAGGGTTCCGTACCCAAAGGTTATCACGGGTCCCATTTATACTAAGCCTCCGCTGTCCGTCCACCTGTCTGTCAACAGGGTGTATTTCATGAACCGTCATAGGTGGTAATAAGAAAAAAATTTAAAATATTATACGAGTATATACATGGCATACAAGAAACAATGTGAAAGTGATTTGTGAAAGTGATTTTTGAGGGTCTCTCTTGTTTCTTTTACGAAAATATTTAAAGAGTAAGTACATAGTTTCATCATTTGAATCTGGTTAGTAGGAGAACTTTTGCATCTCTTAGCTCTCTGCGTCGTCTGCGATCTTTTCTTCCAATTCCTACAAAAATTATGTTGGCACAGACTCTACTGCTTCCTATTCTTGATTATGCTGACGCAAGCTATATTAACCTGACTGAAGATCAGTTCAATAAACTTGAGAGACTTCAAAATATTAGCATTCGGTTCATATTTGGATTACGCAAATATGACCATGTATCTCAATTTCGTTCTCGTCTCAAGTGGTTACCCATCCGTCTTCGCCGGAACTTGCATATCCTTTCTATTCTGTACTGTGTGTTATTTAATCCTTCATCTCCTGCTTATTTAAAGGAGAAGTTTGAATTCGTAGGCCGTCCAGGAGAAGTTCTCCGTACTACAAGGAAACTTGTTTTAGGGACGCCTACTCATAATTCTTCTTTCTTCCATAAATCCTTTTCTGTACAAGCTGTTAAGCTGTGGAATGCTCTGCCTCTTGACATCAGAGAGGCTCAATCGATAAATATTTTTAAAAGACTTGTAAAAAATTACTATTTGTATTAATATTATTATTTGACTAGTAGTTTATTTTTATATATTTTGATACCTACTGTTTCTTTTTCTTATGAGGTTTACGTTTATTTATTTGTATATTTATTTATTTGTGAGTATATATATGTATGTATGTTTATTTATATATTATGTGTGTAGTATTTATGACTGATGTTTTATTTATTATATATAAGTGTATATATAATATGTATTATAATTTGTAGCTTTTTATAAATATTTTTATTTATTTTGTTATTTCTGCACCTTCTACCGGTTGTATTTGTAGCTAATGTCCTTTTAAACCATTGGTTGCCTGGAAGAGATCGCTGTGTAGCGATAAGGCCGCCAAATTGTATACTTATTTTAATATTAGCTAAGTTTACTATTGTTTATTTTACTTTGTGGTGTACAATAAAAGTATATTCATTCATTCATTCATTCATAGTTTTAAACCTACGATGGTACGTAACCCTTCGTGTGCGAGTCCGACTCGTACTTGGCCGGTTTTTTTAACCGATGAAACGACAAAAACGTGCGCACGATGACACAATTATAAATCACGGGGCTTTTTCTCAATAAAAATGTATATTATATGCCGTACGAAATTATTCTTAGCAGAATGGCCGATATATAAAATTTTGAAACGTGTCCGAGGCGCCTCTGTATCGCTTATAGCACACCTACGCATCCGAACACGCTAGCTTAACGCCGACGATACAACGGCGTTTGAGAAAAACCACACTAGTGACTACACTACTGCTTAAAAAATTACAATCCATAATAAAAGTGTAACGAGTGTGCCGATAGAAGTGAAAACAAATATTTAAAATATATTTTTTTAAAATAAAAATAAAATTAATGTAATTAAAAAATAAACCTTAACACTGACGTTTTGTCTTCGTAACAACGCTAGCATGTCGCTGTTTGCGAGCATGTCGGTCTTCGCGAATCCACAAGTTTACCCCCAACCAAACAATGCTCAACGCGGCAACAGAAGTTTTCACTTCAATAAAAGTGAGTGACGCGGACAATTTTGTCCGCCAGACAAATTGTTTATCTCGCTATTCTTTACTGCATTCGAATACATTGTTATGCTAGATGCGTAAATTTTATTGCAAAAATATAGGTGCATTTATTGAAAAACTTGATAAATCTATGTATGCAAACAGCGAAAGCTTTCTGATTTTTTTGACTTTACTATACATTACTTAGTATAAGTACATTACTAGAGATGATGCTAGCAACTTTGTCCGCGTGAATTTCTAAGATTTATTTTAATACATGAAAATAATAATATTCTAACTATCCGCGACAAAAAACGTAAAAATATGTCAATCCCAGGGATGAGCCAAATTCAGTCAAAATCAGTTGAAAAGTAAACCTTGGAAAAGTAGCTGACAAGCAGAAAGATCGACTCACAGATGGAAAAATAATACCAGTATGGAGTCTATTCTCGTGCAAAGGTCGCCACGGTCCCTAACTTTTCCATGGTTGGTTACGCATCGATTTTGTCCTGAGGGCAAAAGTTGTCTAGCCTTGAGAGTAGTGTCCCTACACAATTTATTCTCTTGTCATACTCATGTCGAGACATGTTTTCTCATGCGTACAAATAGGGGGTGAATAGGGATGACAACTCAATCAAATCAGCAACTCTTTAAGACGCGCTTCTAGTATGGAAGTTTGTATGAAATCACGGATTTGGATGGTATGTTTGTGAAATCCATAATTGTGTCGCCATACAACACCCTTGTTTTCTTTAAAATGATTATTAAACTTAAAATAACAGAAGATTTTGAATTTTAGATCTTTTGGAAGACCCTCTGCCTAATATTATGACATAAATGTAATATCTCCTGATGTAACTTACAATCATTCAATAAATTAATAAATAAACTAATAATCAGTAAGATTTTTTTTTGACATAGGCATCATCCCTAGGGATTCTATAACTCCAGGCAAAGTTATCTACTTATTTGTCTTCAACAGATTGTTAAATATAGAATCACTAGATGATGGTCGTTACTTCATCCGCTTGGATTTAGATTATATAAAAATCCAGTTGGACATGTTTTAAATAGCTACTGTCCTTCCCCGGGATGCAATCTATCTCCATAAGTACCCAATTTCGATTAAACCGGTTGAATGAATAGGTTGTCAGAAAGACAGGATGTCAGACTGAAATATTTTATCCTGTCCAGATTACCGTTAAGAATTGAGATGAAATAGAGATGAATATAGGTGAATAGGCATCTTCTAGCCATGTAGTGCCCTGCAGCATCAGAGTTGAGGAGTTGGGACTTGAGTTTAAGTATGAAGTCGTTGCTTGACACCTATAATATGACTTCACCACAAAAAATCCTAAATCGCTATTTTTAAGGAGTTCTGTACCCTGCAGCATCAGGGTTGAGGAGTTGGGACTCAGAGTTGAATCGTACGAGTATATACGTGACTTGATACCTACTATATGTATTCACCATCAAAATTTCCTAACTCCCTAGTATTGAGGATTTCATGTAGTACGGTACACCTACAGCATCAGGATTGAGGATTTGGAGTCAATTTTTTTTATGGGACCACCTCGGGAGCTTCCTCTAACCACTGAAAAGAAATTTTTTCAAATCGGTTCAGAAACCACGGAGATATGCACCGACATACATTAAAAAAAAAATTATAATACGCGCCGAATTTGGAACCTCCTCCTTTTTTGGAAGTCGGCTAAAAACAACTGAAAGTCGATAATCGAATGTTGCACATGTTTTAAAAGAAGAACTACGTAGGTACCATGTGAAAAAAGTTTCACTCAAAAATCTCAAACCATGAAGGTTCTATGTCAATTCGAAGTACCTATTACAATAAAACGGCAATTTCATACTTTAACCCCTATATTATTAGCGACGCATTGTTTAGGCTGATTGAGACCATAGATTTCGCAGCGGAGACCAGTGCTAAATCTGTGAATACTAGAATCAGGAGATCCGTAGAAAAACCAAAATAACCGAAGTAAAATCGTGGGTGATTTAATATTCCAGTTTATCTGATGATAGTATGACGCATTACTGACTTATTTACCAATCCGGTGATGAGGTATGACAGGTGGTGCGTGGTAACGTCGACGCATTCAAAGGACCACATTACTAGCATGATAGGACCAGTCTCAGTAAATATTTGTGTTTGTTATATGAGTGGGATATTCGTCGTTAACTGCCTCGTTGGCTTAGTGGATAGCATGTTCGAATGCGGCCGATGCGGTGGGTTCGAATCCCGGGTCGGACCATAATTAATTATTTCGTTTTTCTGACCAGAAATTCTCAGTACTAGACCGGAGTTAGGAATTTAGCGGTGAGTCACCCCCGTGCCTCGGACAGCACGTTAAGCCGTCGGTCCCGCTTATTATCACTAACATGTTATTGGTCGTTAAAGCCCGCCAACCGGCATTGGAGCAGCGTGGTGGGTCTAAGCTCTAATTCACACTCTCCTATGAGAGTGGAGGCCTGTGCCCAGCAGTGGGACGTTAATGGGCTGTAGTGGTGAGGCTATCTACATGCGTGGATCAGGCTATAGCGCGGACTGTGTTGTAAATGTACGAGTATGTATAGGTACTCGGTTTTTAAATTCCCCTGCCTCGTTGGTCTAGTGGTTAGCATGTTCCATTGCGGCCGACGAGGGCCCGGGATGCCCCGGGTCGAGCTGTAAGCAAGTATTGGGTTTTCCTGACAAGAAATTCCCAGTACCTACTAGCCCGGAGTTAGGAAGTTAGCGGTGTGTCATCCCCGTGCCTCGGAGAGCACGTACAGCCGTCGATCCTGCGCTTGATCTCTCTCCAGTCGTGTCGGATGTTCCGTCCCATCGGGCTATGAGAGTAAAGGAATAGCAAGTGTACCTGCGTATGCGCACACACCTGTGCTTGTCCTGCGCAAGCGGGAGATATTATATAGGTAGATAGTGCACAAGTGTAGCCACGGCGGCCAATCTCTTTAGAGATCGGCTGTCGTGACCGAAATTCGGTCGGGAAGACATTATTATTTTTTATAATTTACTAGCTGACCCGGCGAACTTCGTACCGCCTTAGCGTAGCAATGATGCACTACTTTATTTTGTAATTTTTCAATATTTCTGAGAGATTTTCTTAATATTTTTTTCCATAAGAACCTTCTCCTAATAATAACAAATACAACAAAAAAAGAATTAGTAAAATCGGTCCAGCCATTCACGCGTGATGCCGTGACCAAGGAAAACGGGTTTCATTTTTATATATATAGATTTAAGTTATTATAGATGGTGGGAGCGACTTGATCTACGTGGATTACGGTTTTATAAAATCAGTTTCCCTGGTATAAGTACACACCGACAACTCGTAATTATCAGCAAGTACGTAGCTATAACAAGGTTAAAACCTAACGATAGGGATCACTTAAAACAATGCCAGATTAGTTATGCATCGTTAAATTAAATACGGAGATTTAAAAACTACTACGGCTATTTTTAGAATTAGATATGAACTTGTATTCCTACTTCTGTAAGTAGTAATACACACTTACTACTTACCTACTAATATATTACTAATAACTTTTATTTACTTTATTATTATAAATGCGAAAGTTTGGATGGATATGTATGGATGGATGTTTGTTACTCAATCACGCCTGAACGGCTGAACGGATCTGGATGTAATTTGGCACAGAGATAGATTATAGCCTGGAATAACGCAAAGGCTATTTTATTTTCCCGGAAAATTAAAGAGTTCCCGCGAGAAGCAACAAACCCTCAATCCACGCAGACGAAGTCGCGGGCATCAGCTAGTTTTGAATAATTACTTTTAGTTTAATCTTTATAAGCAGGTACTACATCTGTATAGAAAAAGAGAAATTACTAACTCACTGAGATACCAACGGATTTTATGTGGATAAATATCTTATTAATTTGGTGGTAATATGCAAAGATCTTAAGTTAAAATATATTAAGTCAATCACGGAAGGTGTAGGTGTGTAGTTAAATATTATTAGATCTGGTAGAGATCTCTTATAGAGATAAGTACTTGTCCACTATGTATCTGTTTTTCTTCGTATTTTACAACTTTTTGGTACTAAATAAATTTTAAAAAAAATTATTAATAACAGCATTGTAATTATATACTCGTATTACTAGCTGATGCCCGCGACTTGTTCCGCGTGGTTAAAGTTTTTTATTCCCCGGGAACTCCTTAATTTTCCGGGATAAAAAGTAGCCTATGTCGCTTTCCAGGTCCTCAACTATATCCATGCCAAAAATCACGTGACACGTCGATTCGTTGCTACGTTGCGTCGTAATTGAAGGACAAACCAACAAACAAACACTTTCGCATTTATAATAGTAGTATGATTACTATATTATTTTAATATCAATATCCTAAATTACCAGTTCGCTGGATGATATTGAAAGCAAACACAATCAAATATTACTTCACCAAGTCCATTGGGTCATGCGTGATACAAATGGTATACAAAAGAGCATTTAAACCATTCAGGTGGACCATAGAGTAGCAAATCTCATATTAAAACCTGGTGTAACAATATACCCTGACCATTGCTGATTAATAACATACGTAGACTTGGAACGTGATTGATATTCATTTAAACTATAACTACCAGATAAACTCACGTGTAATGTCGGAAAATGCCCGACTAGTTTCGAAACCGTTCAGGGCCCTTATTCAGCGACCGCGTCGCACGAACAGGCTCATGAATAAGGGCCGTGAACTTGTATGAAACTAGTCGGACATTTTCCGACATAACACGTTAGTTTCTCCGGTAGTTATGTATGGTAAAAATAGGTATATATAATCATATTAAAACGCAAAACCTATTGGTTTTGATGTATCATAATACTTAAGTGAAGACTGAATCCATTATTTGAAAAATAATATGTATATAATAATATTACGTAGAAAGTTATCTTATAAAATAAAATTTTATATTTCAGCGATGTAATAAGCAAATTTTTATGTTTTAGACTCTGTACTCTAAAAATATATCTACAATATAACTACACATTTATTTTTCAGTCCCTGCTTCAATGTATTTTGTAGACATCATTTTATTGTCAGGCAGAGCAGTCATTGCAAGCACTAGCACCAATTTACAGAGTGACGAAAGGAACGAATAAAGTCCCTTATAATTCTATACCACATAATTATGTGGAGGCTATTTTGCAGGGCATTGATGCTCCAATAGTGACAGCTCTCTGGTTTGAACTGTTTATGTTACCTACATACTTGGTCCGTAAATAGTATAATACATTGTCGGCAAACCGTAACGCCATAACATTGTTATTATCGACAAACTGTTTTAATGCACGACCACAGAATAGTACAGCTGACGACGTAGGTTCCAGTCGTTTTGTGTGAATTTGTCCGCGTGATATTCCATGTTTTTCACTTAATTTACCACCATCACCAAAACGTCTCTTAAGAATTTGGATCTTCTTTAAATATGATTGATGTTAAATGCTATGAACACATTGATTAAATCATATTATATTCATAAGACATAGAAATCACGTGACTAGCAAACGCTCGACGCAACACCGCACCCTGTGTGAGGCCATACAAAAGACCTATGTCCTGATGTGATGTCTATCGGAATGAAAACTACACAGAGACACATTTCTACTTCTTCTTGCCCTTTATCCCACTCTATGTGGGGTCGGCACAACATGTTTTCTTCTTCCACTCACTTCTGTCATCCGTCAACCTATTATTCAACCCTTTCATACGCATATCCTCTTTCACACAATCCATCCATCTTTTATTTAGTCTCCCTCTCCTCTTTTTTCCTTCCACACGCACATCTATCATTCTTCTCGTAATATGCCTTTCTTCCCTCCGCATTACATGCCCATATGATGCTAGCCTATTACTCCTCATCTTTTCAATCACTGGCGCTACTTTCAAACTTCTTTTTATATATTCATTCCTAACCTTATCCATTCTAGTCACACCACACTTCCATACTAAACTGCATAGAGACACACAACTTCTTTTAAGGACGAAGAACCGTCTGTTTTTTGGCAAATTATTCATGCAACAAACAAATTTTAATAATTATTTAGATATTAAAACAGTCATGTTCGTATCACAGACTATTAATGTCTTCAAATATGCAATACACAGAAAAATGTGACAGACAGATAAATCCAATTTGAAAACGGCGCTCGTAGAACATTTTTATTCATCACCCGACGTTAATATCTTCCACACAGGCTCCGTATTCCAGAAATTCCGTCTGGATTCCAACAGTGAATAGAACGAAAATATTGCGTCGGAATGGAAAATTCCATTCGGATATAGCTTCTCGTAATAGCTTGGCAAGTGGGACAATTGAAATGTCTCTTTACACCAACTTCTGGATTCAAAAGGGAATCCCTTAACCAATAAATTAAAGCGTTGACTACAAGACAATATAGACCGGATGCGTCATTCAAAAAGATAAATAACAATATCATCCTTTCAAACCTTTACCGGCCACTGTTGAATACAAGTTTCCAACAAGAATGAGTTGGATTCAGACCATCAATCTAAATGCAAAGGTTTGTATGGATGGATGGATGAATGTATGGATGTATGGATGGATGGATGTTTGTTACTCAATCATGCCAGAATGGCTGAACGGATCTAGATAAAATTATGGCCAGAAATAATACATAGGCTACTTTTTATCCCGGAAAATTAAACAGTTCTCGCGGGAACCAAAAAACCTCATCCGACGCGGACGAAGTCGCGGGCATCAGCTAGTAGAGTAGACCATATTATAATGGCTTAATGCGGAATAACTTCACATAAGTACCTTTTTATGTAGAATTTCAGACCCACCAGGATAGTAGTCCACCAAGTTGGCCAAGAGCGGGGTCGCAAACTTCATGGACCTTTCAGAATATTATCATGGAAAACTCTCAGGCATGCCGGTATCTTGACGTAGTGATTAAATTCAACTAAAAATTACTTAAATTCTAATAGTTGACAATCAAATTCAAATTCAAATGTGTTTTTATTCAAATAAACTTTTACAAGTGCTTTTGAATCGTTGATTGAATCTACCACTGGTTCAGAATGACATTCCTAACGAGAAGAATCAGCAAGAAACTCGTTGGTTGCTCTTTTGAAAAAATTAATGTACAATTATTTCATTAATGTGTAAAGACATAAGTAATTGCTGGAGCGAGTCAACTCCATGCTCTTTTGTCATTTACGTAATCTTTAACATAATAAGCTATTTTCAGGAGCATATTTTCCATTGACTTTGGAACTCGATTTCACGCTCAAAAGAACCAATATGGAATTGCTTCATCGGCAATATTATTCTACATTCAGGATAATAATATTATATGGAAAACAATAAAATAATTTCAACATTGCGACCGCGTTCAGAAACGATGTGTAATTGCTGCCACGGCCATTCAGACTTCCTTTATTCCGGGCCTAATGTCATTCTGCTGCTAGGGTTGCCTCCTCCAGACTCACATGTTAATGCACACAAATGTTTTCTAAATAACACACGAGTTTCTTTCTTTTATTCACTAAAAGTTAGCCCTTGACTGCGAACTCACCTGTGATGAAGCAGTCTAAGATAAGCAGTATAACTGCAGGATAACCTGTTAGAGGCATGGGAGTTATATTAAACCCATATCCCTAATCGGTTTCTACACGGCATCATACCGGAACGCTAAATGCTTGGTGGCACGTTTTTGCCAGTAGGGTGGTAACTAGCCACGGCCGAATCCTCCCACCAGGCCAGACCGGGGAAAATTCAAAAAAATTCCCAGGACCTCATCCAAGGACCTCCGCACGTTATGACAACAGCGCTCAACACTGCGCCACGGTGGTTATCAAAATAAATCTAAAAAAATCAAAAAAAACCTGCATCAATCATTATTACAGTATCAATTGTTGTGATTGGCTTTATTTATGGTATTCTTGTTGCGACAATAGATTTTGGCCAATAATTGATATTGCTACACTGTAGCTGTCATTTCTACGTAGCTTCTACGTCTAATTGGATATTTGACAACTATTCAAAAAAATATTTTTTAGTAATTATTAGATAGAGGATCTCCCAAAAATCGTAATATCCAAACTTTGATGACGTCACTGTTTAATATTTCATACGAAATCCCATACTAAGCACGCGTTTTGACATTTGAAAAATAGTTGCTTATTTGACTAGCTATCAAATACCCAACTATGCTCAAGAACGCGAGACATAATAATATGGCACATTTTTTTTTGTTTATTTCCAATTTATAATGAGTTTTGAAAACCCTATGATTTGGTTAGCAAAGGTTAGATGTTTTGTCATAGAGCCAAACAGCGCTTCTGCACTTGATAGTAGCGGTATAGTATCTAAACTGATGAGCTGTGGGCAATGCCATAGAATATTCGGTATTGGGCAACTATGTTGTGGAACTCCGAATTCATACTAATATTATAAATTAATGCAAACGTTTTTCTGTCTGTCTATTTTTCAGTTTCACTGACGATCTGTTTGTTTGTCTACAACGTTTTCACAGCATATCTGCTCAACCGATTTTGAGAAAATTTGTGTAAGGGACAATCACGAAGTTGGTATCTATTAATAAAACACTTTAATATATGTATTTATCCTCTCATTTGAAATTTGCACGAGTAAATGGTTAAACGTGTAGAGGTTCCACGTTATTGTATCTAGATAAAAGTTGGCTAAACTTAAAGACAATATTCATTTATTCCGGCCACGATTGCTATCGTTAAGATCTAAATCAAATTGCGATCTAAACACAAAAGTATTCAAAAATCGCTGAGTCTGCTAGCAGGAGACTAAATAACCGTATTTACTTATACTATTTTCAATATGGCGTCCGTATCCGCAGATCAAATCGAATGGCATGAAACGAGTCAAATTGACAGATATTATACTTCCTGTTTCATGAGATATTATGATAAATAGTAACAATGCTAACATTTGGTACAGAGTTGGTTCGAAAGTTGCGTGAAGCATCCCGGGATTTAAAGTAGCCAGTCCATTACTGGCTACTTTTAATCCCGGAAAAACAAAGTGTTCGCATGGGATTTTTCAAAAATCTATATCCACGCTGACAAAGTCACTGGCAACATCTAGTCCTTTATATTTTTTTTACAAAAATTTTCAAATCGGTTTCGAAACCATGGAGATATGCACCGACATACAGTGATTAAAAAAAATATATACGCGCCGAATTGAGAACCTCCTCCTTGTGTTTATGGACTTATGTTTGTTTGTTTAAAGTTTAGACGCATAAAAGCGACAACAGGGGCCATATTGCCAGCTCTGTTTAATTATTGTTGACTTTCGTGTTTAAGAATTATAATCCTTATTTTAGGAACGTCAAGGTACTAGAATAGAATAGTATAGTAGAATAATATTGCTGAAGTATTGCTTTAAGCGTTGGCGGTGATGATGAAGTCCTAGATGGTAACGGGCTAACCTGTTAGGGGCATAGCAGTTATATTAAACCCATAGGTACCCCTTCGGTTTCTACACGGCATCGTACCGTTTGGTACATGTGTTGCTTTGTCAATCAATGACACCGCAACGGAGCAACGGATCGACGAGATTTTTGGCATGGATATAGTTAAGGATCTGGAGAGTGACATAGGATTGGAAAATTAAGGAGTTCAAGCGAGAATTAAAAAAACTTAACTCGGACGAAGTTGCGGGCATCAGCTCGGGAGCTTTATTGAGAACTAGCTAGTCTGACTCCAGCTTCACACCCTTTAGGGCTTGAATCTTCAATAATCCTTTCTAAGCGAACGCCTACATCTGACAAATTAGCAGTAGACTAGAAATTCTATGCTCAAATTGGATTGTCACCGAGACATGAATTTCACGGTTCACGAACTAGTACAATAATGTCGCGAACGTTCAGTGAGGTGAAATAAATTATTATGCTTTCCGATAGGTTTGCGTACCTATAGGAAAGCATATTTTTTTAGATGAGACTACCTCTACCTTTAAAATTTAAATAGTTTGAGAAAACCAGTCCAGCAGCGCAAACGAGTCACGTTTCTCTCTCGCTCTCTTTGCGTCGTATTCCTCATTACCGAGGGTCGTGACCCCGTTCCATTAATCAAATAAAGGTAGGAATTTTCTTGAGATAACAACGCAGTGAGTTCAGTGTAGTACTACTGAACATTTTTGTAGTCGTTTTTGCAGATGTATAGCACTTTAATTAATTTGGTAGATAGATAGACAGATAATTAGATAAATAGATTTGCTGTTTACTTTATGTATAACTATAAGTAGTTTTTTAAGTATCCTACCAGCTTGCAGTTACGTAGTTTTTTTCCGTGGTGTCATCTGAATCAGGGTTCAGGCTGAAAATCAGCGCTGTATGGTTAGTGCTTGCACTGAACATACATCATTATGCTGAGCCTGGGCCTTTTTTTGGGTTGTGCCATACGTGATATAGTTCATCCCTGCGCCTCATCGGTGTTGTTTAGATTCTAGATCTTGTTTAGATCGTTGAGGTGCAGGGGTGATCTACCTTTTTAGGTATGTTTGTTATGTATGGCACAATTTAGAAATAAATGTTTTTTCTTTCTTTCTTTCTATCAAATTATCCTATGACAAGGTGTCAGAATCGTTTTTGCTCGGAAAAAGGGTATCAGCTCACGATAGTCGTGAAGTGCTTTTTTTCGTGTGTGTCTGTTTGTGTGGGATTGTGAGTGACCCTATCTCCAGAAGCCAATGAGTGCTCTGACTGTTTAAGGTTCTTAATTTATGTTTATTCACAAAAAAGATACAACTTTCCTCCATCAAATACAATAATAACGAGACATTGTCGAGGCTAACCCACTTGTCACCGAGCCAAACACACAATGTCTATAATATACTTAGGTCATTACAATTTGTGACGTTAACGTTTTGATTACGCTACACTGTGGTATTTTAGAGAGCTGAATGCGAATATTGGATATAGAAGCAGACGGACTTACTTTGCGGAAGTCCATGATAATCACGGAACAAGAAGCTTCATTCGCTATAATCAGTGGCGTGCACAGGTTTTGAAGCCAGGGTATAGGCATTAGTTAGCAGAATACCTATTTACTAGCTGTTTGGACATTAGAACATGAAAAAGAACATTAACGTCTTTCAATTTGGGTAAGCAGTGCTTAACAGATCAATCTTCTTCAATTTTTACAATCGTGCATTTTCGAGTCAACAGAACAGCGAGAAACCGTCTGCGTTGGCATCCATAAGTGACCGGCATGAAACGTTTTTGCTCGACGTTTCTGATCCGAACCGCTAGGGTGTGGTATACCCTCCCAACTCCCTCCCTACCTATAACATAGGTACCTTAAAGGCAAGAGTGAATAGGTATCTTCTAGGCAATCGCGGTCCAACCTAGACCTCATCATTGCTTTGCACTAAGCATGATTGTCGTCAAGCGCAAGCCTATCTCACAATAAAAATTAAAAAAACATCTCCTGAGGGTTCTGGATGGTGCGAATTGCTGGCTTATTGGGCAGTGCATGTCGCAAGTATGTGTACTTACGACATTGTACCACATAGATTTGTCTGTTTTGGGGGATCATTGCGATTTGAACTTCTTGTTTTTTGATGAACTGATTGCTATTGCTTGCTAAGATGAGACATGACCCTCACATGGCCTAAGCTGAGAGAACCAGGGCCTCCAAATCAAATCAACATAAATTTATTCAAATTAGGTATACTGTACACTTATTGAAGTCAAATTACTTAAAACATGATGGTGATAATAATCAGTTATGGTATCTTAAAACTTAAGCTACGAGGGTTCCAAACACGAACTGGTCTGAGAAGAGCCCACAACAAATTCAGGTTTTTTTTCGAGTCTCAAACCTGAATTCCACCGCGACAGAAGTGGGACCCATACGGACTTCGTTTAAAGGTCTAGTCCCACTACACTGTTTATATGAGTTTGTACGGGGCCGCGTCGCCTAAGTTGGGCCCAGCTCCATTGAACCTCATACAAATAATTCCGATCATCTCACGTGGGGCTAGACCTTAACTTGCAGATGAAAACTGCATACTAAGCACTTTTACCAACGGAAAGGATGGACGGAGGCTGAGTAATAGTGTTCCACCCTTGAGTTGGCACTCTTTGGGTGCGGAACCCTAAAACATTTCACATCTTAAGGTGCATTTTCACTTTGCCGGTTTGCTAGTCCGGCTTTTAGAGCCTTAAAAGTCGAAAAGGTGTGAAAAGTGAATAAAAGAAGCTCCTCTGTACCATTTTGTTGGATTCTAAGCACTTTGGCGCTCAAAAAGATCAAGACAAGTACGTGGAATAGTAGTTTTGCAAGAAAAGGAAATGCTACGAGCTTTTGTGTGGCAATTTTTCAATCCTTTAAGCCTTTAGTGTCACTTGCAAGTTGCACCGCACTAAGCGGGCTTTGTCAGTATTTTTCGAGGAAAATGCAACGTCAGCTATTTTTGAAAAAAATTCAAAGTTACAAAGCTAGAGATAACCCTATTTAGCCGCGTACCTACCTACTGATTGAGTATCAATTATATTCTTAGTGATATAAGTACTAATATAATAAATGCGAAAGTGTATTTGTTTGTTGGTTTGTTAGTTTATTGGTTTGTTGGTTTGTCCTTCAATCACGCCGCAACGGTGCAACGGATCGGCGTGATTTTTGGCATGGGTATAGTTGAGGACCTGGAGAGTGACATAGGCTTCTTTTTGTCCCGGGAAAATTAAGGACCGCGGGAATCAAAAAAACTTAAACAACGCGGACGAAGTCGTGGGCATCGTCTAGTACACAATAATTGGCCTCATTAATGATCCAATTTGCGGATGATGCAAGGAAAATTTAATGATAATTTAAATGGATACCAAAACTAAACAACGCTGAAAATACTAATATCATTAAGCCATTAGCGTGCCGAAATCTGTTTACTGATTGAGTTCAAACGTCGTATTTGCCCGCACGCTGGATAATTTGATGGCTTTCATCAATCAATAAAACTGTTTGATCTTGTGACCAAAATAATTAATAATTTTGGTGATATCGCATGTCCGTATGACGTAGCCTGGTATGGGGACCGGAGGAAGTTTTTGACGACCTCCGTGGCGCAATGTGTAGCGCGTGCGGAGGTCTCGGGTTCGATCCCCGGCAGGGTCAATTTAGGAATTTATAATTTCTGAATTTTCCCTGGTCTGGCCTGGTGGGAGGCTTCGGCCGTGGCTAGTTACCACCCTACCGGCAAAGACGTGCCGCCAAGCGATTTAGCGTTCCGGTACGATGCCGTGTAGAAACCGAAGGGGCGTGGGTTTAATATAACTGCCATGCCCCTAACAGGTTAGCCCGCTACCATCTTAGACTGCATCATCACTTACCATCAGGTGTGATCGCAGTCAAGGGCTAGCTTGTAGTGGATAAAAAAAAAAAAAAAAAAGTTAGTTGTGGACGACGTCAATGAGTTAAACCCCGGATTTTTTATTGTGCTTCTTGTTACTCTTTATTATTATTTATTGTTGATGTAATATTAGAATGTATAGTTTATGTAGTATATTATATGTATTAATGTTGTTGCACTATCCCGCTTCATTGCATTTGCTTCTATAATTAAAGGTTGTCTGGAGGAGATCACTTTTAGTGATAAGGCCGCCTTTGCGCACTTGTTTTTTCTTTTTGCTTGTTAACTTCTTTTGTTTCTTTTTAATTTTTTGTGTGGCAATAAAGCATTTATCTATCTATCTATCTATCTTTTTTGGAAGTTTGGGTGTGAGTTTTTCTATTACACTAAAAGTTAGCCATTGAATGCGATCTTACCTGATGGTAAATGATTAATTTCAATTTCAATTCATTTATTTGAAACATGTAGGACATACAGGTGTCTCTTATGTTACGTCATGTTTTACCACCGGTTCGGAAAAAAGATTCTGCTGAGAAGAACCGGCAAAAAACTCAGCAGTTGTTATTTTTTTTCTTTCTTTTTTTAAACAAGATTATACAGTCTAAGATGGTAGCAGGCTAACCTGTTAGGGGTATGGCAGTTATATTAAACCTATATACCTAGTCGGTTTCTACACAGCATCGTACCGGAACGCTAAATCGCTTGGCGGTATGTCTTTGCTGATAGGGTGGTAACTAGCCACGGCCGAAGCCTCCCACCAGACCAGAGAAAATTCAGAAATTATAAATCCCAAATTGACCCTGCCGGGAATCGAACCCACGTTATGACAACAGCACTAAACATTGCGCCAGGGAGACCGTCAAATTAATAAAGCAAACGAGAGACCAGAAAGATGGCACATGATGTGCCTTGCCCCTAATGTGATGATAATCCCAGGTCACACGATGCGTATGATTATACTGAGTTACATACGATACTTTGCTTGAACAATGATGTAAATACATGATGTATCTTGCCCCTGAAGTGATGAAAATCCCAGGTCAAAACAATCGTTAACCAACCTAACCCGGGTGTACCATAGTATTAAGTTACAATACATACCTATTATCGTCACACGATGCATCTAATCGACCAACTGGTCGTTGCAGCCAAGGACACAATGCGTATGATTATAGCTAGTTACGCCCCTGGATGTAGTCATAGCCGCGTAGTGTGTGAAGCCCCTAAATACATTATGTGTTTTGCCCCTAAAATGATGAAAATCCCAGGTCAAAACAATCGTTAACCAACCTAACCCGGGTGTAGCATAGTATTAAGTAACAATACATACCTATAACCGTCACACGATGCATCTAATCGACCAACTGGTCGTTGCAGCCAAGGACACAATGCGTATGATTATGCTAGTTACGCCCCTGGACGTAGTCATAGCCACGTAGTGTGTGAAGCCCCTAAATACATTATGTGTTTTGCCCCTAAAATGATGAAAATCCCAGGTCATAACAATCTTCAACCAACCGAACCCGGTTGTACCATAGTATTAAGTTACAATACATACCAATTACCGTCACACGATGCATCTAATCGACCAACTGGTCGTTGCAGCCAAGGACACAATGCGTATGATTATGCTAGTTACGCCCCTGGATGTAGTCATAGCCGCGTAGTGTGTGAAGCCCCTAAATACATTATGTGTTTTGCCCCTAAAATGATAAAAATCCCAGGTCAAAACAATCGTTAACCAACCTAACCCGGGTGTAGCATAGTATTAAGTTACAATACATACCTATTACTGTCACGCGACGCTGATCGTTATTATTCTCCATCACGCAGGCAACTAAATTACGGTGGAGGAGATTTTTTCAGAACTTTCATCAATTAGAAAAGTTTCGGTTTTGATTGACCGTGTTTGTATACAAGAGTTATTTGTGTTTGTCATTAAGGATGGTATCTTTTTAATTGGTGTTCTTGTTCTCTTTGTGACGAATCGACTAAAATATTCTATACTAATACTCGTATAGCTACAAATCCTCTCTCTATACTAGTTGGGATGTTTTCTGTGGCAATTATTTTATTTTATTATTTTTACAGAGTTCCTGCGGGAATTAAAAAAAAAACTTAAACCACACCGACGAAGTCATGAGCAACAGCCAGTATTTTTATTAAAATAGATCACACTAATATGTATTATATTGTAGTTAGTAGTGAGGGACGAGTGGCCTAGTTGTAACAACGCATATCACGCGAATGTTAAGCAACGTTGATCCAAGTCGGTAACTGGATGGGTGACCGAATTTGGAGGTTAAAATTTGGCTTTTTTATTTCCTTCGTGCCTCGGAGAGCACGTTAAGCCGTGGGACCCGGTTATTATCACTAAAATCTGATAATAATCGTTACAAAAACCTAAGAGTTTAAAATATACTCGTACACTGAGAAAAATGTCATTTTTTCTTAATCTTAAATATGGTGAAATAATCTTAAACCATGTGCGTTATTCTAAAATAAGTTGATAGTAATTAAATGTTATGCTAGAAACGAATTGTTTGGATATATAAAGCAATATTAGGATACTAGTCATCGTAAAAATCGGTCACATAAAATTACTTTATCCTTTTCTTGTAATAACACGATGTAATAGGAAATAATACACTTTCTGAGGAAATAAGATGATAGTTACAATTATGTTTATAATAATTGTAAAACATAAGGAAAGTGTTTCCGTATATTATAAAGCTTTCCTACTATGAACTTAATGTATACTTATAATAAAATTGTAACAGGTCCAATTCTGTACATTGAAGATATTTTGAAATTATTTTTGGGAAGGCACTCTTCAATCGATACTAAAGCCAAAACTGTCTGTCTGTCTGTTTGTCCGTCTGTCTGTTTCTTGGCCGCACATCACGCCGAAACTACTAAACGGATACAAATGAATCTTGGCACGATTAGAGTTCATACTACGAGGTAGGACATAGGATATTTTTTATCCCGAAATTCAGCACGGTTCCCTTGGGAGAGGGGATGAAAATCAAAATATATATTTAGTTGTAACTCCCTTATACGGCGACCGATTTCATTCATCTTTTTTTGTTAGAAAGAAGATACTTCAAAGATTGATCCATAAAAATTTCAAGGTCATTGGTTTTGTAGTTTAGAAGTTACAGGCATCATAACCCTCAGTATTAGGTCCAATTAACTTCAAACCCGGAATAAGTTACTTTATTTGATAAATGCTTACAAATAAAACATATAATAATATATACAATTTCTTAAAATATCTTTAAAATCTAAATTAAAAACTAAAAACTAAAAATTAAAAATATAATCTATGCCGCTGCAATGAGGCAATGTGCCCAGAACGCTGGCTGCGTTACCCCGCTGAATAGCCAAACTTATATGTTGGCCGAGGTAACTGCCAGCCCTCCGGTCACCTGTGGACTCTGTGAGACGAGAAGATAGATCCTTAAAAAAGAATCTAGCATCTTCGCCCCACGACCCCATGGTTTCAACACCAAAAGGCACAAATATGAAATTATTTTCTATAGTTTCATATTTGCGCCTTTTGGCTCTTTCTGCATTAGTGGCCGCCGCCCCAGCCGTCATGGAGGTCGCCTGCAAGTGTGACAACGCCAGCGTATCCACGCATGTGGCATCCCAAACAAGCGACCTTCCTAGCTTCCACGGAACCAGAGTCATCCCGTCTGGTCTCTTACCATCACTGCGTGCCAAGCCATTTGGCTCTAATACTGCAGGCACTTTAGCGGTGGCAAGAGACCTACGAATGATGTCGTTCAGGGAAGCATGACGCGATAGACGACCGGCACTTTTAATGCAAGAAAGCCCGTGATGACCATACGCGTCCACTGACCCACCACAGTGGCATAGATGTGGCTGTTGTAACTTGGCGCCAAGTCTAAGACCAACCGCAATCGTCAGAGTGAGGTGGTCCAACAGAGTGCCTAAATGCTTAGAGGGGAGAGCTTGAAGCCAGTAACTTGATTCCCTCGTAGACACCGCAAGAAGGCGAGCACGGTCGCTTGCAGTAGTTGATGAATTTATAAGTTCCTGCAAAACATCCGAACACAGTGCGTCGTCCCATTGTCGTTGAGAGAACAAAGATACCGGTTCCTTACTAGGACATGCCACATTGAAAGCAACTCTAGCTTCTGCCAAATACGACGGCTCTATGGAACCTAATGAATGGTTTATAATATTCCCAAAGAGCTTAAACGTACCATAAGCAGAAGATAGAAATGCTGGTAATGATACACTACTAATTTTACGAATGCCTAAACCACCGTATCGAACTGGGAGAGAAGCTTGTGTCCATGTCGTGCCATCTAAAGGACAATTTAGAATTTTGGAAACAAATAAATAAAAATAAAAAATAAACCCGGAATGTAATTTGAAAATTTGAAATAATAGTCCTTGAATACCTTAGAAGTGTATTAAAGAAGTACTTTTCAAAATTCCACCCCCTAGGGGTTTAAATAGGGGGTGAAAGTTTGTATGATTCCGTCATTTTTCAAGTTGTAGCCATAAAACTTAGTACTTATTTGGGATTATGGTTAAAAATGAAGAAATACGTGTTTTACAGGTTTGGTAAATTCCGCACCCAAAAGGGGGAAATAGGGGACGAAAGTCCGTAATTTGATTTTTTTGTTTTTAGAAACTTAATTCGACGCGGACGAAGTCGCGGGCAAAAGCTAGTCTCTTATAAAACGCTGAAGTCACCTTGACGTAGTAATAAAACAATTATATGTGTAATGTAATTTCACTTATAGTGAATGCATCACATTTTATGAACCTAAATCATATTATTATTATGTGAATCCTATTACCGAAACAAAAATAGGATAAAGTCCTCGAAAATACGATGACCGCAGCACGACGCGCGACGTTCGCGACATGTCTTAACTCGAAACTTTTCATTTGTGGCTTCGTCTATTATTTATATTTTATTCTGTGCTTCGTCCCCGTGGAGTGACAACTGAACGTGGTTATTATGGGTTATTGTGCGACTAGAGTTCATGTGACATTCTTTTCTTTATAAATAATAGTATAATATTATAAAGGAAAGAGATAAAATTATATTAGTTTTAGTTAATAATATGAATCAACATCAAGCCACTTGTGACTTGCTGATCAAATGGAACCTGACGGACTTTAATGAGCAATTTGCCGGTAAGTTGACTACTTTTAACTAAGTACAGATCTTTTTCTGAACTGGGCTTTCAACCTCATTAAGTTATTTCATATACCATGTTAGGTAGATACCTATTCATTAGGTACTCATTGTGTCATGGAATACCGAAGTAGATTGTAATGCTACTTAATTGCTAATCACACTAATATTAAAGGCAAAAGTTTGTATGTGTGTAGTGTGAAATGTGAATGGTTACTCCTTCAAGCCTCAACTAGGTACTGAACTACTGAACCGAATTGGTTGAAATTTTGAATGGAGATAGATTTTTAAGGTGGGCTTAAATTACGCTGTAAACACTCACAATTCACATAGGTACAGTGTGGGTAGCTGGTTTTTCCGAAATTATAATACACAATCATGTGTATTATTCTGTCGCTTGTTTGCTTGTGTTTAATGAATATTTACATACCTAAAAAGTAATAAATGCAAACAAGCGGAATTAAGTAGTGATAGCCTATTGCTTCAGGTCATTTCATTGGACTCTGACTTTTTATACCTATGTGCGTTTGTGAATATATTTTGTGAAACATAGTGATGTAATCTGCATGCTGGAAAGTTCACTAGGAGTACATAGTTCTCAAAGGTGTGCGAAACCCACTAAGTATATCCCTCTCATTCTGAGAGGAGACCCGTGCCCAGTAGTAAATAGGCTGAGACAAGCGGAATTATTTACTATTATTCTATTTTCTTTCCAGATTCAAAACCAGAGACGAGAGTGATCGCAGCAATTTTGCTGCTGGGTTGCTTATTTAATATTCCTCCCGCTCGACGATCCAAAAAAGACTGGCACGCGAGCCGAGCAGAGATACTAGACGGCTTCGTGACCCACGTCAAGAGTGAGGCAGAAAATTCAAACAATTTTGGTGACCGATACAGATGATGTTTATTTTCATTGCTGTATGCTAGAAACTATTGAATTTAATTTTCATTACAATGCTTAAGAAGTGAAACGTACAAGTAAGTCTTATCTGTGTTTTCCATACCAATATGCTGTTGGTCCTTGCCCAAACACACTAACTCTAATGCGAGGTAATACGTCTTATGTGTAATTAATTCGTTATAATTGATTGGATGTAAATAAATAGTAAGTGCTGCTCATATATATGTATCGGTAATAATTGAATAAAATATTGAATTTATGCTACTTATGTTATTTCTTTTGTATGTTGTCTCCAATCTGCCCCTATTAGAAGTGTTTATTCTCAGTGATTTTATGTATTTCTCACTTTTAAGGTTCTTGTTATGTTTTAAGTTTTCAGTTTCTTCCTCTATATTTATCTATGCTTTCCTTCCTCTTGAGATGAAAGGAAAGCATAGATAAATAGTAGGAAAAATAATAGGAAATAACTTGAGATGCGAGGAAAGCATTTAAAATATCAGGACAAATAACATGAATAACCTGAGATGAGAGGAAAGCATAATAAATAGTAGGAAAAATAATAGGAAATAACTTGAGATGCGAGGAAAGCATTTAAAATATCAGGACAAATAACATGAATAACCTGAGATGAGAGGAAAGCATAATAAATAGTAGGAAAAATAATAGGAAATAACTTGAGATGCGAGGAAAGCATTTAAAATATCAGGACAAATAACAGGAATAACCTGAGATGAGAGGAAAGCATAATAAATAGTAGGAAAAATAATAGGAAATAACCTGAGGTGAGAGGAAGGCATAGATAAATAGTAGGAAAAAGAATAGGTAATTACCTGAGATTAGAGGAAGTCATAGATAAATACTAGGACAAATAATAGGAAATAACCTGAAATGAGAGGAAGGCATAGATAAATAAGAGCACAAATAATAGGAAATAACCTGAGACGAAAGGAAATCATAGATGAATAGTAGGAAAAACAATAGGACATAATTCGAGCTAAGAGGAAAGAATAAATAAATGGTACGATGAATAATAGGAATAATTCGTGTTATGGGGAAGGCTCACTTAAATAGTAGGAAAAATACTAGGAAATCACTAAATACTGTATACGCATCATGTTACAGCAATGGTGACACGTCATCATAATACACAATTATCAGCAGGAGCAGTAGCATCTTCGTACTTTTTGGTGATATCAGTATGCTCCGTGCTTGATGTGAATTCACGGTATTTGTGATGAAAATTTTTCTCAGTGTACTCTTAGCTAGTCGAGTCGTATGCGGAAGGACGTGGGAACCCAACGGATTATTATCCCAAGAAAACTCCTACCCTTATTTGATTAATGGAAAGGGGTCACGGCCCTCAGTAATGAGGAATACGACGCAGAGAAATTATAATATATATAGCTCGATTACCACTCACTCACTCACTGACTGACTGACTGTGTGTGTCTGTACGTTTTTAGTGTTTCACGCAAAAACTACTAGACGAATTTGGCTGAAATTTGGAATGGAGATAGATTATACTCTTGTTTAACACACAGGCTACTTTTTAAAGCGGAAAATTAAAGATTTTCCGCGCGATTCAAAAAACACCAATTCACGCAGACGAAGTAGCTGGCTAGTAGTAAGCTGGCATCAGCCATAGTAGATAATAGGATTTAAAATCACTTTTACATTTATCCACTTAATATAGAAAATTCTATGAAATGGATACATTGAGGGACTAGAGAGGTAATCGAGGCATTAAACCGTTCTAGGGACGGGTTGTATCGATTATTGTTTTACCGCGAAATATCCCCAGGGACTGGCCCGGGGCTGGGGTTTCCTTTGCTCGGACTTATAGCATTTCAACGATATTGAATTTCATATTTTATCTTCTTTGGAACGTCAATGTATTTCTCGGCTTTGACTTTCGACTTCGGCTTTATTACTATACCTATTTCTATACTGTAACACCTTTTTGTACTGTATTCACAAATCATTATGTGAATTCATGAACAATATAGATGAATATGCGCAGAAATCCAAATTATCTATAGTAATTTTATAAACTAGCTAATGCCCACGAATTCGGCCGCGTGGAATAAGTTTTTTAATTCGCACGGGAACTCCTTAATTTTCCGGGATAAAAAGTAAGGTTATGTCAATGTCCAGGTCCTCAACTGTACCTTTTATTATTATTATTCTTCATTATTATAAAAAATATGCCAGGGAAGACTTTACAGTTGCCCAATTCATCTCCCCTGGCTACATAATATACCTAAAACTACAACAACAATTAAAAATTAAACATAACAATAATATACATAGGAAATTACTAAACTAAATCTTTACAAAAAAAAAAGTTTACTTACTAAATTTTTACAGATAAAATTACATTATTACAGCTACATTATTTCCACTCTAAAAAAGGTTTTATTTTTTTAATGAGTTGGAGCGGTGGGGTGTGTAAAATTACTACCCTTGTACTTGTAGGCCTTTTTAATAATAATTGACTTTTTAATTTTATTCACCAGTACCTATTGATAATTTAATATCTAATTTAGCTATCAGTATTTAAGATTATTATTATTTTTGCAACACCTCCCTTTGTCCTCTTCTTCATTTTCACCCCTGGAAGAGATCGCTACTTAGCGATAAGACCCTACGTTATTATAAGTTTTCTTATTTGTAGCATGTTCTTTTGTATATTTTTGTTGTACAATACAGTATATACATACATACATAGGACATCCACATCCGTATCCGTATCCGTTAATTTTTGACGGATCTTTTACCTTATTATTTTTCAATACATAGATAAAATTATATATAATATAAAGGTGATAAGATAGCAATGAAAAACTATTAAGTATATTCCATTCAGATTATTTTTTATTTCTTAAAATTAAATATTTGGTACCTTTATATTGCAAACATTAGTCATAGTCATAGTCATAGTCATTTATTTATTAAATATAGGTACACTGTAGGTACACTTATTTTCGTCCAAAAATTACATAAGTACTTAAAAAGCATGATGGTGATAATGGGTAACGGTATCTTAAAACTAAAGCTACGAGGGTTCCAAACGCGCCCTGGTCTGAGAAGAGCCCACAACAAACTCAGCCGGGTTTTTTTATTTTTTTATTATCACCATCTCACAAATATTCTTACTAAGGAACTATCAGAGACATTAGAGCAAATTATTGCCAGGCTTCCTTGTCGTTTAAGTAGTCCTTTACATGGTAATAAGATTTTTCAATGAGTTTACGTTTTACATTAACTTTGAACTTATTCAGAGACATCTTCAACATGTCTTCTGGGAGCTTATTATAGAAGCGAACACTGTTTCCAACAAATGAATTGCTAGTTTTACTAAGCCTAGAAACAGGCATTACAAGTTTATTTTTATGTCTAGTATTGACATTATGACAATCATTTATCGTAATGAGGTTAAAATTCAGGCGCACTGACAATGATTGAGTAAGAAAGTTAAAGTTCGTATCCGTATCCACGGATACACATTTTTATCAATCCGGCACATCACTAAATATCATACATACCTACCGTAATTTTAACCATAGAAAAAATAAATACCTAACGAATCTCTCGAACGGATTATGTATTGTATTGTGTTGAATGTAATACGAATTGCGGCGGATTTCCCTTGCCTACAATTATTGGAAAGCTTTTTAAACATGGCGCCGAATACGTAACATTTGATGGGTGGATTAAACAAATAATGCTGTTTTAATTGTTTATTAATTATACCAAGCGATAAATAAATTGAAAAATAATCCTACATAACATTATAAATGCAAAAGTGTATTATTATTAATCGTTGGTTTTTACCTACGTCAATCACGCCACAACCGAATAGCCGACTGATGTTTTTTTCGCGAGGATATATATCTATACTAAATTATAGTCTCTGTATAAAAATCAGGTCAGGTAGGGCATTATTTTCAGCTATCCCATCCACGCTGAATGACGAAAATCAATCATCTCAAGCCTCGACAAAATACATAAACCTTGATATTGGCTCAGCCTTTCTAATTAATCAGAGAGCACGACAAAGGTTTGGGGTAAAATTGTTATTTTTCTTTAAAGAACTAGCTTTTGTCCACGGCTTCGTTCACGTCAATTTCGATAATAACACCTGGGTTGAATTTCAATAAAACTTACTTAGGTCTTGCCTACATCACAATAGCAATCTGAATTCCAAATTTCAGCCCAATCCGTCCAGTAGTTTAGCTGTGCGTTCCAGTCAGTCAATCACCTTTTCCTTTCATATAGTTAATTATGTATTTTGAACTTGGATGAAATAAGCACGGGATATGAAACTTAAGAAACATGTACAGCCTAAGATCCCTGTGTAGAACGACCTTCACTGAGCTGGTTAATGGATGAAACCTACTTTTTATTTTTATTTTATAATAGATAAATATGCCTTAAATAGGATGCCTATCCGATCCAGACTATTTTTTAATTAATTAATTATATATATATTTTTAAAGTTTATTGTAGCTAATGCTGTACCATCGCGTTTGTTATAAAATTACCTATATTTTGATATATAACTCAAGCGGTTCCGATCCGTAATCGTTACCTATGGACTATGGTAAGTTGGTAAAATACCATTGTCCACATGTAACTTCATGGATTATTAAACAGATCGGTGTAGGTCGTCGTATATCGGGACCTCAGATTAGTATGAAATCACGTTCGACTTGTAATTTTTTTGCGCGATTATTGACACTTGTGTATGAAAAAGTCGATCACTATGACAACACAATTAATGGCGATAGTCGAATCTGTCTATATAGTTCGCGGCTAGAGGGGTATGACGAATATATCACGCGTCCCGTCCAAGAATCGTTGATTCGTCCAAGATTATCAAGAACATTTGGGTTTCTTTGAAACGTCGATGTAACCTATTTCTATTTCGAATTTCGTCAAAATCGATTTAACAATATGGACCGTGAAAGCGTAGCAGATACACTATCGCATTCATAATTATAGTGTAGATTAGCGATTCAAATAAACCAGCTATGCGGCAAATTGCCCCAGTATACATTATTGCAGTGTCAATATTAGATGTATTCAACGTCACAGTGGTACTTTCACCAAGGCCTTGCTGATGCTATCGATTGGGACCACCTGAAGTCTCACACGGCTGTTTGACATATGCTAACATGTAAAAAACAGTACGTTATAATGTTAAAGTTACGTAATGTATTTTTGTTAGTTTAAATCCATAATATTATAAATGTGAAAGTGTGTCCGTCTATCTGCCTGCTACGCTTTCACGGCTCATATACATAATATGGCATAATGAAATAAAGGTAGGAAATAAATACCGTTCAATGAATGATACACACTGTTATTAAATCAATCAAATCAAATCAAATATTTTTTATTCAAATAAACTTTTACAAGTACTTTTGAATCGTCAAGTGAATCTACCACTGGTTCGGAATGCCATTCCTACCGAGAAGAACCAGCAAGAAACTCGGTGGTTGCTCTTTTTAAATAATTCATTTACAATTATTATATCAATGTGTACATAAGTAACCGCTGTCCCCAGCATTGCTGGAGCGATCAAATCCATGCTCCTCTATCATTTACATAATCTTCAACAGTATAATAAGCTTTTTTCAGGAGCATACTTTTAATGGATTTCTTAAATTTGTTTATAGGCAAGTCCAAAATAGGTTGTGGAACTTTGTTATAGAAAATAATGCCCATTCCCACGAATGACCTTCTGACTTTTTTGAGGCGGAGCGATGGAGTCACGAGCTTATTACGGCCTCTAGTTGGCCTATCGTGCAGATCGCATTTTTTTTTATAATTATGGATGTGCTGTTTTACAAAAATTATATTACTGTAAATATATATAGTTATAAGTTAGTTAGTGTAGTTATAAGTTAGTTAAGTTAGGTACTTACTTTTAATTAGAATTTTAAATTTGAATAGGTGTAAGTGATGGTTCGTAACGTCTTGACTCTTGACCCTTAGGCCCCTCCTGAAAATCAGCGTTGCAGTATGTTTGGTAGGTATAACCTATCTCTCATGCTGTGGCACGGGCTGAGGAGGTGGCCCATTGACCACACGCAGTTTAGGTTTAATTTGTATGTGTATAAGTTTAGTTAAACTAAGTATAATGAATTGTAGTGTTGGTCAATAAACTTTTACTTTCAAATCAAATCAAAACAATGTTTATTCCATTTAGGTAGGTACACTACACTTATTGACGTCCAGTTATTTATAAAATACTAGCGAATTCCCGCGACGTCGTCTGCGTGGTTTGAGGATTTTTGGTTCTCGCGAGAACTCTTTAATTTTCCGGGATAAAAAGTAGCCTATGTGCTATTCCCGACTCTAATCTATCTCTGTGCCAAATTTCAGCCAGATCCGTTCAGCCCTTGGCGCGTGATTGAGTAACAAACATCCATACATCCATACATTCCTCCATACATACATCCAAACTTTCACATTTATAATATTAGTAAGAAAATGGTGATAATTAATCAGTAACGGAATCTTGAAACTAAAGCTACGAGGGTTCCAAACGCGCGCTGGTCTGAGAGAGAATTTATTTATTTATCTGTTAAACCGATTTTGATGAAATTTGGTACAGGGATAGGTTTGTTTTCCGGGGTAGGACAGGGTACTTTTTATCCCGGAAAACTAATAAGTTTCCGCGGGAATTGAAAATACTTATATTACTATACTATAATATTAGATATTGAACACAAGACACAATTTTTGCATTTAAGTACGATCTTCTCCGGTTTCGGCATCAATAACTATAACTACCTACTCAATATGAAAATGACTTACAGTTTATTCGTGTAATATTTTCCTTTCTATTCGTCCATGTTTCTTTCACGCCTATATGGAGAATCGAGGATCAGTTTTCTTTGGCATTGATAATATAAGGATTAAGCCGGAGAGTTGTTATTTTCTATAGGACTTACTGTTTCGCATATTGGAGCTAAAGAGCGTAAGAGCAAGCCAATTGCTTTTTTTTCTGATTAATATTTTTTTACATAAGACAGCAATAAAAATTTAAGAAATACAAAAAAACAAATTCTCGCGGACGGAAATGATGCCTAGCATACTGGCGCTATTGCCTCGTCATCATCATCATCCTCAACCGATAGACGTCCACTGCTGGACATAGGCCCCTTGAAAGGATTTCCACGTGCCGCGGTCTTGCGCCGCCTGGATCCAGCGGCTCCCTGCGACTCGCCTGATGTCGTCCGTCCAGCGAGTAGGGGGTCTGCCAACGCTGCGCTTTCCAGTGCATTTTCTCACTGGATAGCAATAGGCATGATGACAGTAACAAAGAATCAATGAAATTATAAATTTATCTAATAAAATTGGATTCATGGATTATAAAAAATTATTTAAAGTAAAAATATAAAAAATTAATTTAAGTATTTTTTTTCCTATTTCGAGTAAGATTGCTATATATTTTGATAAAATAAAACTATAAAATACAGCAATCCGCCATATTGGTTAAAACACCAATGAAGCGACACTGACGTCCCAATTATTTTCGAACTTTGACAATCACACTATTGCTTAGGCACACTGCACAGAGTACCTTGGTAAAAATAATAGTGACATAACAAACGACGCCATGACACCGCCGAACGTTATGGCGTGAATTTTAAAATTTAAATTTCAAATGCCAATTTCATCTACCAAACCTTATTTTTCTGCTGAAATAAGATATTTTTTCCAAATAGTAGATCCTTCCGAACATAATCTGACCATTTTTCAAAACCAGTCATCATGCCGATTAGCTTTGCAGTTGGTTCCTCCAGACGAAGTCGCGGTTATCATGTAGTATTATAATATATGTATTACAAAAATTCAGAGGTTTGTAATCATAGGGTTAAACGACAGTTTTTGTGATGGCGCGTCCATAATGTCTGATGGTTTGCGCCTCTAGTTATAATATGACATCTCTCTGGATAAAACGATCTACCTATTTCAGACCAACTTTCTGTTTATGTAACGGGACAAAAGATTCGGGGCAGGCTTGGCCTATTTGACTTCTTATTGATGAATTATTTTTATGTTTTTGTATATTTCCAGAACGTAGAATTCAAATTAATTTGATAGAAATCGCAACCGCTGTCTTGTGTCAACTTTTCTAAATCTGTTAAAGCGGATGAGCCGTAAAAAAGAAACACACTCTTTTTAAACTATACTAGTTTATTTTATTTGTAATCACTCTTACACGTTTATAATTTACAAATGGTACACTAGGCTGGTATACTATTATTATATGGCTATACTTCCAACGCTAAAAGTCATATTAATTGTTTCATTATTGTTGGCTTTCGTGTTTTAGAATAATTATAATCCTTATTTCAGGAACGTCAAGTTACGTCACTTCAAACTATCATTTTAAGGTACTAAGATTCTACACCAAAAGAATATTGTATAAGCTTTAAGCGTTGGCAGTTCGGCCCCCGGGCATATTTGTACAGTTCACAGACATGCATATAGGGTCTTGTGCCGCTTGTTCCAGCGGCTCCCAGCTGCACGCTTGAGATCATCCGTCCACCTAGTGGGAGGTCGTCCAACCGTGCTCTGCATGGATCTTCTTCTTCTTCTTCTTCGTGTCCTGGGTTATTTTCCGCACTTGAAGCGTAGTCGTCCGCTGTGCGTGAAATCCACTGGTGCGACTCCCTGCCGGATCACTCCATCCAGCCAAGCTCACTCCAGAATCCAAGCAGGCCGCCCAGGTCGGCGAGGACTTCCGGTAGTGTTGCTGGGGAGCCAATGTAGGCTTCTCGTTGGGTGGAAACACCGCTGCACTCGAGCAGCACGTGTTTTGGTGTCTCGTCGCTCTCCATGCAGGCTCTGCATAGAGGGCTGTCAGTGATACCTAGAGTAAATAGGTGTTTGTTTAGAGAGCAATGTCCTGTTATCATACCTACAACTGTCCTGAGTTTGACTCTGTTTAGTTGCAGAAGTTTTTTGGTTAGTGGTTTATTAGGGCTGGGTATCGCCTCTTTTGTTTGTCTGCAGTCTGTAGTGTTTGCCCATAGTTCGGCATGTGTACTTACGGTTTGTTTTCTTACCCATGTTTTGTATTCACTGAAGGGTATCGGGACGATCGGGTCGGGTCCCACTACCTTCAGGTTTGAGGCTCGTCGTGCTAGCTCGTCGGCTGCGTCGTTTCCTATGTTCTCACTGTGACCTTTTACCCAGCCCAGTGATACTTGGTTCGAGTTAGTTAAAGTCTGTAGTGCATTGTGGCAGTCAAGTATGAGCCTAGAGGTAGTTGTGTTTTTTGCCAGGGCTCTCAGTACTGCTTGACTGTCACTGTTAATGTTAATTTGAAAATTTGTTACCTGTCTGTTGGTCAGAGCTATGGCCGCTACCGTGATTCCGACGCACTCCGCTTGAAAAACAGAGTTATTCTTACCGAGGGCGTAGGCTATGTTTATGTTTAGTTCGGGACAGTATACTCCTGCGCCGGTTCCCTTGTTTGTTTTTGATCCGTCTGTATACACATCTATTGTGTCGATGGTAGGTGCTTGAGTTGTGGTCTCTGCGGTGTTAATCTTGTACCTTTTCTCGATTATGTGTTCTTTCTGTGTTTTATCACATATCCACTCTAAGTGTGGACATTTTGTGTTTTCACTCGACAATATCTGGGTGTGCGTTGCGTTCATGTCTTTCCAGAGCCCATAGGTTTTTATCCTTAGTGCTGCTATGGTAGCCTCTTCTTTTATGTGAAGATGTAGAGGTGGTATTCCTAGCATCACCTCCAGGGCACTTGACGGAGTTGTGCTCATGCAGCTGGTGATCGCTAGGCAGGCTTGTCTTTGAAAGCTTCGTAGCTCCTGTTGTGTTGTTGTCTGATTTGTCCTGGGCCACCATACTAGTGACGCATATGTTAGTGAACTCCTGACTACCATTAAGTAAAGCCACAGCATTATCTTTGGTTTCAGGCCCCATGTTTTCCCAATCATGCGTTTGCATTGATTTAGGATTATTGTTGACTTTTCAATTTTCGTTTCTATGTGTTTCTTCCAGTTGAGTTTGCTATCTAGAGTTACCCCTAGATATTTCACTTCTGGTGATAGTGATAGGCTAATGCCAAAAAGTGTTGGCATTTTTGGGATGTCAGGTTTCCTTTTGTTTGTGAACAGAACTAATTCAGTCTTTTTCGGATTTACTGTTAGTTCATTGTCGTTGCACCATTTCTCTATAAGTTTTAGTGCATCTTGCATTATTGCACTGAGTGTGTTTTCATGTTTTCCACTTATTAGGATTGTTATGTCGTCAGCGTATCCTATAGTTAAGAATCCGCTTTTGTTCATTTTTGTTATTAAGTCATCTACGACCAGGTTCCAGAGTATGGGAGATAATACTCCACCTTGGGGGCAACCTTTGGCTACGATCCCTTTAGTTGTACCGTTTATGTCGAGCTGTATAACCCTTTTCTCTAGTAGGGCGCTTATCCACTTACGTAAAGTACTCGACACTTTGTATCTTTTCAGAGCATCATCTATGCTTCTGAACGTGGTTTTGTCGAAAGCGCCTTCAATGTCTATGAAGGCTCCTAGTGTTGACAATTTGTTGTTTAGGTCATGCTCTATCTTACCTATCACATGGTGTAGAGCTGTCTCTGTTGATTTGCCAGTGCTGTATGCGTGTTGGTTTTTGTGTATTGGTAGGTTTCTTAGCGCTCCGTCTCTGAGAAATCGATCTCCGAGTCTTTCCAGCGTTTTAAGTAAGAAGGATGTTAGGCTGATTGGTCTAAATGCTTTTGGTTGAGTGTAGTCGTTCTTGCCAGGTTTTGGCAAGAACACTACTTTGACCTCCCTCCATTGGAGTGGTATGTATCTAAAGGCTAGGCAGGCTTGGAAGATCTGTACTAGCCATGGTGTTATTTCTGAGGCCCCCCATTGCAGGAGGGCCGGGAAGATGTTATCTGTTCCTGCTGATTTGAAGGGGTGGAAGGTGTCTATTGCCCACTGAACCTTCTCTTGTGTAACTATTTTGTTTGCTATTTCCCAGTCCGCTTCTGAAGGTATCACCTGTAGGTCGTCTGACCAGTCGGGTGTATCTATTATTTTACAGCCTGGAAAGTGTGTTTGTATGAGTGTTTCGCTTACTTCTTTGTCGTCTTTCGTGTAGGTGCCATCGGTTTTCTTTAGAGTACCGAGTGTTCTGTTGTTATCGTTTGCTAGAATTTTTCGGATTCTAGTCGCTGTATCGTATGATTCTATGTTCGTGCAAAATCTTTGCCACGACTTGTTCTCTTTGTTCCGTACCAGCTTACTGTATTTTGATTGTGCTTCTTGGAAGTTGTCCCAGTCTGTGGGTTGTCTGGTGTTTTTTGCTCTGTTGAATAGGTGCCTTAACCTTTGTCTTTCCTTTTCTAGGTCTAGGTCCCACCAACTGTTTTTCGGTTCTTGCTTTGTCTTTCTGGTTTTCAAAGGGCAGGCTGACTCGTAGCATGTCCTCAAGTTTTCTGTTATCTCTGTAACGTTTTTGTCGATATCTGACACATTATGGATTCTGGTTGTGTTCCTTTGTCCTATGTGTCTTGTTATTAGTGTTTTGTATTGTTTCCTGTTTGTTTTCCTTGGATTTCTCCGAGGTGTTTCTGGTGTCTTGGTCAGATCAATTTCGAAGCATATTCTGCAGTGATCTGACAGTGATGGTTCGTTACTTACGTGCCAGTTTTTTACTTGATTTACTATGTTGTTTGATACCATGGTTAGATCGATTATCGTCTGATATCTGCTAGATACGAATGTCGGTTTAGTGCCTATGTTTGCTATGTCGAGGTTAGTTGTTAGTAAGTATGAGGCTAAAAGCTCACCTCGTCGGTTGGTTTTCGTGCTACCCCACAGGATGTGGTGTGCGTTGGTGTCTGCTGAAATGATCAGGTCCGTCTTTTGTTCTTCACAATGGTTAATTAAGTCCATGACTTCTTTTGTTGGAATGTGGCCTTCAATGGGTAGATACAGGGATGCCAGGACTAGGGGTCTGGGCGTTGACCCATTGTTTTGTTTTATTCCGTTGGGTATTTTGACTGCTGTTAGGTCTCTGTAACAGTAATGTGTAAGTAATGTTGCTGCAATGCAGCGTGGTATGTAAATGCATGTTCGGGGCGGCTCTTGTAAACTATGATAGAAGACTTTACCTTCGCAGTTGCCAAGGCCGCATACGCTGTTTGCCCGAACCCACGGCTCTTGGATTAGGGCTATGGTCTCGGCCTCAACCTCCAGCTGTCTTCTTAGAGTAGCCGTCGCAAGATGTTTATGCTGGAGGTTGGTCTGCACTATTTTAATGTGCTTGAATGTTGTTGTTTGTTGTTGTTTAAGGTGTTGGTCGTTAGTCGTCGTTATCGGCCATAGGGGCCCACGTGTTCAACATCTCTTGGAGTGTCGTGTCTGTCATGTCAGTTGTGTCGGTCCCCGCCTCCTCGGCCCACTCGTTTGGCAGGGGGGTTGGCGGGGACTCTGTCAGCACCGCGTTTATGTTATCAAGCACGGTGCTGACAGATGGTTCCGAAGTGTCGTCCGTTTGTCTGTCTGTCTGTGTATTTGTGTCCTCAGTTGTCATGTCCGTGTCCGTTTCTGTTTGTGTCTGCATTCCTGGCTCGAGAGGTTCCAGCGGGGGTACATCACTTACTCCTTCTTTTGTGAAGAATCTGATGTATATCGACCCCGTGGAGTAAGCTACTTTTCTCCCTCGTGCCAGGATGTCTGCAATTTGCTCCTTGGGTATTCCTAGTACTAGGAATACACCAGGAGTGTTGCTGTCAACTCTTCGGTAGGTATACAGGGTCCACGTCGATACCTTGTACCAGGGATTTTGACCGGCCATGATCCTGTGGAGTTTTCCGATCTCTTTCTTGTACTCTGGTACGAAGAGTGCCGATCTGATCCGTACTGGTATTTCGGACTGTTTCATCAACGCGAGCCCCGTTCCCTCTCGTGGTGACTTGAGCCGTGGTACGACCTCCTGTAACCACGATAGGGCTTCGTCATTGTAGCACCATAGCTTTAGCACCCCCTCGCTAAGGAACGCTTTTCCTTCGAAAGCGGGCGCATAAGGTACGGTGCCTGGTAATGTTGGTTTGAGGCAAGCGTCGAAGATCTCTTCTTCTATCTGTTCCTGGACCTGTCTTGCCTCTTGTTGGTTCATGTTAGCGCGTGGCGTAAGTGTTACAGCTACACTGAGGTGTGGCTGGGTTGCGCGGGCGTATGAGCCCGTGTGTTCTGTCCTCCGCCGTTTGTGTTCTCCCCGCGGGGAGATTGTGTCGTCGAGCCTATCTCGCTTTTGGCTTGACTGGCTCGGCGACGGGGCGGGACCTTCCGACCTTCCACCGGCTCCACCGCTGCTCCGCACTCGCCAGTACGCATTCGACCGGCGGGCGACAGGGTGTGGCCGACGTTGGGTCTGGGTGTTGTCACTTTCGGATTGGTTGGTTTTTGATGCGTTCTGGGTGACGGTCGGTGAACCGCGTCCTGCACCTAGCTGGTCTGCGTCCACTAGCCCTACGCCCTGGCTCGGGGCGACAGTCTCGGCGAGCGGGCAGCGGCCCTGTTGGGGCGGCCGCCCGCCTCCGCTTTGACCATGCGAGCCTGTTGCCTGGGGTTCGGTATCGGCGGTCGCTGACCGTTCGGGCGCTGGTAGCGGCTGACCTCCGCTCCTACCCGTGGGGGGGTTTGTCCGTCTGTTTGTCCTTCGTTTCTTCTTTTTGGTCCCTGCGACCACCTGCGTCCAGGGATTTAGATCCACAGGTGTGGGTAAGGGGGGGGTCTCGGTGGTCTGGGGGGGGAGTGGAGGTATGTCGGAGTCCGTTGTTCGGGTCTTGTCTGCTATGTTCGTGTTTGGTCCGTCAGTCCGTTTTTCGCTTGCCTGGGGTTTTACGTGAGTGGGGATGTCCGTCGGTGTCCGAATTGTGTTTGCCAAAGGTTGTCGGGGGTGCATAGCACCAGGCGACTGAGTGCCCAACCCAGAATACGGAGGGCGGCCTGTGGCCCGTCCTCCGGTCGTTGCCGTTCCCGGAGGGCGAGCCACAGCAAGGGATTCTCCAGCCCTGGTGGGGCTGGTACCCTTCTGGGGTCGAATTTGCTTAGTCGTCTTGTTTTCCATTTTTTGTCTAAGAGTTGTGTGTAAATTTTGATCGGTGTATTGTGTATTGTATGCATGAGTGGGTGTTGTGTGGGACAGTATTCCATAGCGCGTGCCCGGCCCCTGCGGGACTTTTCGCAGTGCTAAGGCCGGGGGGACACATGTCTATGACATGCATCCTTCCCGCCTCTGCCCCGTTCCCAGCCCCGCCAGAGCCGGGGCGCGCTGTATGGATTTCTGTCTGTGTGTGTCCGTGACGTGACTGTGTGTGCATGTGTAATCTGTGTGAGTGCATGCGAGTGATGGGGACGAACGGGTAGGACATAAGGGTAGGAGGTTTTGGAGGGGGGATCATGGGAAAGGGGTTATAAGGGACCCCAACCAGTGTTGGGTGTGTCACTGGCCGGTCCTCTTGTCCGGGGCCCGTAAGCTTCTGTCCGGTTCCGGTCCGGCGTAGGCCTGGCCAGAACCGGGCAGATCCGGCAATCCGCAACCCGCCGACCCGTCCGGTAGCATGAGGCATGCTTCGTAAAACAATGCATTTGTGTTGCAGGGCCACATGTAAGTGGCATCTGCACCACCAATACAATCGTCCGCCGGACGATTGTATTGGTGGATGGATATGCAGGAGACCTTCGTCCAGCAGTGGACGTCTATAGGTTGAGACGAAGACGACATGCATATTATACTGCTGTAATAATCTCCCATAGAGACTTCTACTCGCCACGGTCTTACGCCGGTTACCGGTTTTTATTTTGGATCCCAATTTGATGCAGACAGATTTATAGGCCTATTACACTGCACTTTTCTCAAGGACCCTTAACCCTGATTCAGTGTAGTGTAATATGATTTAGGGAGAAAGGGTCCCTAATTTGGTCATATCCTTTACCTTGGCTACATTTTGTCCACCACGTTCTTCGTTCGAGAGCAGGCGCGCTATTCTGAAATTATTTTTGATTTTCTTATTTTGTTTCGTACTCTTAAATTATTGTATTTTTAAAACCTGACGCAAATTGGTATCCCTGTAAATTACGAAGTAGGTATAGGAAAATAATAATGTTGTCTTTAACTATTTACAATGCTGCAGTTCGATCATGAACTGCCAGCAATTTCAAAAATAACTACATCCCGGATAATTCAATCCGGTCTGATGGATGGATGGATATTATAACTGAGAGTGATCCTGATATTATTATAGATCAAATATAACAAACTTGTAGCGCGATGTAAAAACGCGCAGCGCCATCTATGTACAAGTAGTGGTACTTACAAAATTTAACTGACCGTTTCGAGGTATAGGTACTTTATTAGGCCAACCATTTATTTTACTTTTTCCAGCTCGATTCATACTCTCTCAGATTCGAACTCCAGTCATACTTTTAAGGATATTTAAAGAAAATCTGAGCATCATACAAACAATAATCCCTATTTCTGTTCCCTGTTTCTACTGCGATGTTTTTTTTTAAATCGAGTGTAGATGACTTTATTAAAGTGCCAGATTTTCTTCATTATTTTAAATTTTAAAATAATTTTTATGCAGACTTGTAGTGCTTTAGGTATAGTATATACGCTTACGCTTGGAAGCACGTATGTGCCGGTAGGGTGGTAACTAGCAACAGTCTAAGCCTCTCACCAGGCAAAATTTATTATCTACCTACTGTAAAATAATAAGTAGATGTTTTCAGTTAAACTGTTTTATCATAAACTAGATGATTCCCGCGACTTAGTCCGCGTGGATTAGGATTTTTCGATTCCCGCCCAACTGGACTGCACTAACAACCTGGAACTCTTTAATTTTCCGGGATAAAAATTGCCATGAGCCATGAAAGCGTAGCAGTCGGACAGACAGACACACTTTCGTAATTATAATATTAGTATGGAAATATGGATTCGGTATTAATTTTCATGCATATCCGGATAATCCATTAGCATAGAATACCTGCTATACTTAACAGTGGGAGTTTTGTGCCGGGTAAACTTTTTTAATTTGGGAGCTCGCAGTTATTGGCATTCTTAGGTCAGTTCCCTACTACAAGGGTGGCGAGATGCGATAAAATATATTCTAATGTTATTTATTAGGAAACCAGAATACTGCACACTTACTAGCAAAAAACAAATATTTTATTTATTTATTTAACTCTATTTGCACCGCACAATAAAAATAAAGACAATATTATGACATGAAATAAAATAAAGAAGAAGGATAGTGTAATATGTACTCAGTTCGAACATTGAACGTAACATTTTCATATTAACTGCAGCATAAAGATGCAACTCCTCAATAAATCGATGTAGGTTGTATACTCATCGATTTGGAAGAAATGTGCATTGACAGTGTAAGTAGGTTAGATTAAGAAATATTATTATAACAATAGCATGTAAGATTTCGTTATTAATTCTGTTAGTTAGTAAAGAGTAGATACTAAGGCACCGTAGAATAAGGATGTCTTCACCAACAGTCTTCATCATTTGAATAAAACCAAAAAAAATGACATTATTTCAATAGGTAATGTTCGTCAGTGAGAAACTAAGGAACTGTTATAATAATGTTAAATCAACACGTCCACAAAATAGAGATTTCCAGGAAGGTCTATGTAACGTAGTAACGTAGAATATTCTTACAAGTGACTGCCTGCCACTTCGCTTCCGTGGGTATTAGCTGGGCGTTGATGAGTCAGTTAGTGAGTCAGTCCGCATTTTTAGATTAAAATAATTGAAAATTCTTCATGCCTTAGTTTAATAATGGGTTACAATTTACTGTCCATCATACTAATATTATAAATGCGAAAGTGTGTTTGTTTGTTGATTTATTATTTGTCCTTCAATCACGCTGCAACAGAGCAATGGATCGACGAATTTTTTGCATGGATATAGTTGAAGATTTGGAGAGTGATGAGAGCCAGACTCTGTGGGTGACAAGAAGAAAAAGATAGCATCACTAGATTTAGCCATGTCAATCTAATTTAGTTCAAAGATTCACACAAAGTTATTCAAACGTACGCTAAAACTATTGATTGTAAAAAAAATGTTACCACATAAGTTGTAGGATTTTTTTCTAGTTTAATTAATTACATAACTCGTAAAATTAGTCCGAAAAGAGTTGTTCTCAAAAAAATGTTTTTGGGCGCCATTTTTCCAATATGGCGGTGCGAGCGGTAAAGATACGAGATGGCAAAGTGAAAATTCGGAAAGAGCACGTCGAAATCTATAAAATACACCAATTTCCAAAACTCCCGAGAAACTTTCCAGGTAAAACTAAAAAATGTCTGCACTCGGCATAACGTTCCTACATAATATCTAAATATCTATCTAGAAAAAATAGCTTTAGTAAAGTATCGCATCGTTATAATTGTGACGGAAGCTTTAGGTACCTGTTTTTTATTTTAATTTGCATAATTCGTTATACGATATGGCCCATTTTAATTTCCTACTGCACCTGCTGCCTGTACATTAATCTAAGCTTTTTTTATAAGGAAAATGCAGTTTTAAAACTATTTGGGGACTATTTGGGAGCATTTGAGTCATTCAGAAAATAGGAGAAAGACTATTGGAGAGTTTTATTTGGAATTGGGTACATTGTCACACTTAAATCTGTTAATGTTATTCCAAAATAATTCGGCTAATGTTCGAAAATTTTAATTATTTTAGTTTTATTCGGTAACGGTGACAAAAAGATTTTCTGTAGCTAATTTTACTATAATATATTTTACAATACGTTCATTAGTTATTCGCAAAGTATCATTGTTGACAAGAATAACTCATCTTGGTTAAACAATAAGCCTTACACAAACGTAACTAGTTTGTAAACCACTAGCTGATGCCCGCGACTTCGTCTGCGTGGAAAAAGTTTTTTTAATCCCACGGGAAGTCCCTATGTCCAGATTCTCAAATATACCCAAGCAAAAAATCACGTCGATCCGTTGCTATACGTTGCAGCGTGATTCAAGAACAAACCAACAAACAAACACTTTCGCATTTATAATATATTATTAGTATGATAATTGGAAAATGCGATTTTTTTTTCTTTCGTATCGGTACCCGGTTTTTAGTAAGCAAAACTATCCCTCTCACGTGCATAGCATATTTTGGGCCCATATTTTTAGCGATGCTCAGCAGGTAACTTTAGGTACATCAATATAGATCAATTACCGTAGTCTTTAATATAGTATTTAGGGTGCAGGTGTCGGTGACTGCGGCTTTGGCCGCTGAGCTGTTTGACCTAGATCCTCACACCGCCCCCCGCCCCTCACCGCTAGCTCCCCTTTAGCGTACAACTGCAACGCGAAACCGTAAAGCCTTGAACACACAGAACCAGCAAGTGATTCCACCACCACAGTTTTTGACGACCTCCGTGGCGCAGTGTGTAGCGCTGTTGCCTTAACGTGCGGAGGTCCCGGGCTCGATCCCCGGCAGGGTCAATTTGGGAATTTATAATTTCTGAATTTTCCCTGGTCTGGTCTGGTGGGAGGCTTCGGCCGTGGCTAGTTACCACCCTACCGGGAAAGACGTGCCGCCAAGCGATTTAGCGTTCCGGTACGATGCCGTGTAGAAACCGAAGGAGTATGGGTTTAATATAACTGCCATGCCACTAACAGGTTAGCCCGCTACCATCTTAGACTGCACCATCACTTACCATCAGGTGAGATCGCAGGGCTAGCTTGTAGTGGATTAAAAAAAACCACCACTACAGTCTATTAACGTCCTACTGCTGGGCACAGGCCTCATAGGAGAGAGAAAGCTAGACCCACCACGCTGCTCCAATGCGGGTTGGCGGCTTTAACGACTAACGTGTTAGTGATAATAACCGTCACCAACGAATTAACGATCTCTGGAGGCACGGGGGTGAAACACCGCCAACTTCCTAACTCCGGGCTCGTACTGAGAATTTCTAGTCAGAAAAACCCAATACTTAATATTACGACCCGACCCAGGACTGGAACCCGGGACCTCGTCAGCCACAGTCGAACATGCTAACCACTAGACCAACGAGGCAGTTATCTAATTCAATATAAAAGTATAGTTAGCGCCAAACAATTGATAGTCAGGGGGGTTACTGCCACTACTTAAAGCGATATTATTTTGATATTGTTTCTACAAATCCTACCATCACGCCTCTAAAGTAAGCTTGTTAGAACATTGTTTTCCTAAGCAGTTTTGTGACGTCATTACGCAAATCAAAATAATATAGCTACATCTCGCTTACTCTTAAATCAAGGAATAGACAATGGTAGGGTATCATTCGTTCTTGCCATCATGTTTAAAAGAGTAAAAGCATATTACTTTTGTGCTGTCATGGTAGCTTTCTCAGTAATATTACAAAGAGATTGAAACAATATGTTCCTGTATCATAATGGTTTTCTAAATGTTGATAGTGACCCCCAGCTGAGGTGCGAGTGCTTGTCTGTGCCAGCTCTCATACAAACTGTCGAAGTCCGGTCCGTACTACACGCGTATTGCGGTCAACTTCAGACGCGACTACATGATTGGCGCGAGCTATACAGTAGTTAAAGAAGTCCAAACAAACTACTCGAAGAAGATTAATCATAAAACAAGTAGAGTAATAAAACGAGAATGGACCCTAAAGCTCGTTTCCAAGAAATGTAGCTAATAACGTTACGGGTTGGAGATACGCCAAGTGTATCAGGTTCATCTTTATTAGAGTAACTAATTACAGAATACAGCCAATGAGTCATTTAGGTCAATCGTCACACGATTGATAGTCAATTGTTAATTGACTATCAATTTGACGACCTCCGTGGCGCAGTGTGTAGCGCTATTGCCTTAACGTGCGGAGGTCCCGGGTTCGATCCCCGGCAGAGTCAATTTGGGAATTTATAATTTCTGAATTTTCCCTGGTCTGGTCTGGTGGGAGGCTTCGGCCGTGGCTAGTTACCACCTTACCGGCAAAGACGTGCCGCCAAGCGATTTAGCGTTCCGGTACGATGCCGTGTAGAAACCGAAAGGGGGTATCGGTTTAATATAACTGCCATGCCCCTAACAGTTTAGCCCGCTACCATCTTAGACTGCATCATCACTTACCATCAGGTGAAATCGCAGTCAAGGGCTAGCTTGTAGTGGATAAAAAAAACAAAAAGCTACCTGCATCTGTGTGGTAAATATTTATCATTGTCATCTTGTGAACTCGTTTCCGGCTCACTACTTAGCACGAGTCTCCTGTCAGAATGAGAAGGGTTTGGCCATAGTCCAACACGCTGGTAAATTGCGGATATGAAGTACCTACTAGATAATGCCCGCGACTTCATCTGCGTGGATCACCTTTTTAATTCCCACGGTAATTTCTAAATTTTCCGGGATAAAAAAGGCCTTCTCTGGGATACAATCTCTCTCCGCGTCGTATTCCTCATTACTGAGGGTTGTGATCACTTTCCATTAATCAAAACTTTTCTTAAAACTTCATTTTTGAATACATAGGTATTACTTATTTTTATCGTACTGAAACCATAGATTTATGATTGCCTGCGTTTGTAGTGCAGCGGAGAACAATCCTAAATCTGTGACTGGAACATCACCCCATAGCCGGAGATCCCGCTGCCTGATTGCTACATGAATCGAGTAGGTGATCAAAAACTAATTTTTACCTATGTATTAAATTAGTCTCGCGCAGCGCGAGACAAAGTACAAGTGGTGCCATCTAGGTGGCACAAAGTAAACTAAATTAGACGGAAACATTTTTTTTAATTAAAAATACTAGCGGCCACTTTTTGATTGGCAGCCTGGCAGATATATAATATTCTCCCATTTATAATAATACATAAAAATTAGTTGTGGTCGGGCTACCAGCATGTTTCGCTTCATCAGTTCCCGTCAACTGCCACTTCCGTTTCGCAACCCGTCTAGTTAAAACAATACATTGTACCTACTTACCCTAATGAACGTATCCATTAATATAATATTATATTTTCTCGCACAAATAAATCATATTATTAGCCTTACTTTCCCGTGATCCAAATCTCTGGGCTATCTGACAAATTGCTACAATTACTTACGAATTATGTATTTCGGAAATGCGTGAAACAAGTCGAAATGATTTATAGCCTAGTATTTGGGTCAAATCGCAAATATATCTAATGTTGTTCGTCACTCCCAAAACAAAGACCTTAATGGATTGTATCATTCATTTTGCACTGGATCATACGCGCAAGTTTTTTTTTTATTCCACTACAAGTTTCCACATCTGTCAAGAGTTCGGTTAGCCGCGCATCTCATCGCGGTATGTCATGATACAATTGTTTTTTTTGCCTATTGTGAACCCTGTAGGAACGTTGTCAATATAATTTTATTTGATATTGATAAATATTATAAATGCGAAAGTTTGGATGTATGGATGGATGTTTGTTACCAAAAAACCTCAATCCACGTGGACGTAGTCGCGGGCATCAGCTAGTATTTATATAAATGGGAAAACTAGCTAATGCCCGGGACTTCGTCCGCGTGAATTGAGGTTTTTTATATAGTTGCGCGGGAACTCTTTAATTTTCCGGGATAAAAAGTAGTCTATGTGTTATCTATCTTTGTGACTAATTTCATCCAGATCGGTTCAGCCGTTGGGGCGTGATTGAGTAACAAACATCCATCCACACATCCATCCATCCAAACTTTCGCATTTATAGTATTAGTATACATTACATTACATAATTAATTTAAAGATTTTCTGGAACAATCCTAGGTATCTTAAACCCCAAAAACATAATATGTTTTATGAGTTATGATAAATAGTAAACGTTATAAATATGAAACTTTCTACTGTCAATAGGTACGCACTTATATGACTGTCCTTGGCAATAAAAACTTTGCCATGTACCATACTTTGCCATGAGTACGCATTGATCTTTATTTTCGGTCTCTATTTTCCTGTTTATCAGATTAAGGCGTGATTGACTGGGATAATATGGCTTATTTATGGTTTCGTAAATTACTTTTTTCTTTTGACATAATCTGTACAGCTACTGACTATTTATGATGCAAGTTGATCATCTCTTAAATATTGATTTTTTTTTTAATTTAAAAACTTTATTACGCCTTATTTTTTACTTACTAGATGATACCCGCGGGAACTACTTAATTTTCCGGCATAAAAAGTAGCCTATGTCACTCTCCAGGTTCTCAACTATACCCATGCCAAAAATCACGTCGATCCGTTGCTCCGTTGCGGTGTGATTGAAGGACAATCCAACAAACCAACAAACCAACAAACAAACACACTTTCGCATTTATAATATTAGTATGAAATACCTATGATTTAAGGTTTTTAAAAATGCCGCAGTAATTCTTTAATTTTTAAGCATAAAAGTATAGACTATTCTTTACCAACCAATCTCTTTACGAAATTATGTCAAAAAGAACGGAAAGACGGACGGAGAGAATTATCTACACATTGCATTTAAAATATCAATAATTATGGTATTTATTGACCAAGCGAAGCGAAGGTCTTTGAGTATACTCAAAATTCTTCAAAAATATTTTTATTTAATTTTTACTACGAAAATTTACGTTTTGGGGGTCTACCAAAGTTGCTTTTCGCAGACCAAATTTGTCCTGGGTGTCATATAAAAACGACTTTACATCAAAAACTATTACTCACGTATCATTTCAGGCATATCCTGTAGTTGAACGCTAAATACTAATATCAGTAAATTATCTAACGGAAAGGAAATTACCACAGTTTTTACTAGAACAATTTTTTTCTTTGGCCAATCTTCAAAATAGTTTTCATAGATGGCGCTTCTTTTGCAGCTCTGTTTTGGGCAGAATAAAATTAATCAAATATAAAAAGATCGTCAAATATAACAAAACGTGAAAAATAGATACCATTGTACGTATTTATTGTAGGTCTGTTATCTCATAGAATGCGAGGTTTTAGTTATTAAATCAAATCAAATCAAATGTTTTTTATTCAAATAAACTTTTACAAGTACTTTTGAATTGTCAAGTGAATCTACCACTGGTTCGGAATGCCATTCCTACCGAGAAGAACCAGCAAGAAATTCAGTGATAGTCACTAGTTTTTTAACCACTAGTATTTTAGTAGTGAACCTTCATAGTTTTCATTTTTACCTGCAGTAGTATTTTTGCCATGTCTACGCATCTATGTAAACCCTTATGTGCGTTCTTTTTTTTTAAATCCACTACAAGTTAGCCCTTGACTTCGATCTCACTTGATGGTAAGTGATGATGCAGTCTAAAATGGTAGCGGGTTAACCTGTTAGGGGCATGGCAGTTATATTTAACCCATACCCCTATTCGGTTTCTATAAGCATCGTACCGGAACGCTAACCACCTTACCGGCACGTCTTTGCCGGTAAGGTGGTAACTAGCTACGGCTGAAGCCGACCAGACCGGGGAAAATTCGGATATTATAATATAACCCAAATTGACCCTACCGGGGATCGAACGTTAAGACAACAGCGCTGCGCCACGGAGGTCGTCAACAGCGTAGCAGCCGTTATTCACAATTAAGACCCGTCCAAATCTGAAAGTGGATTCGCGAAGAAATATGGAGAAATGATTGAAAAAATTTCCTCTTAACGCCACAAGGATTACCATAAATCTCCCCCTCGGCTAATGATAGCAAAATAAGCTTGTTGATGAGAAATATACCCATCTTAAAAATCTCCGAGCCTTTTCACCTTATTAACTTAATGAATTTGGATTATGCTTTGTAACTTTCTCGTTAAAAACTAGGTGATGCCCGCGACTTTGTCGTTGTAGATTTAGGTCCCTTATGAAATAAATTAGTCTCTAGATTAAGTACTCAGGAACTCTTTGATTTTCGAGGATAAAAAGTAGCCTATGTCCGTTCGAGGGATGCAAAAAATTTGGATAAAATCATTAAGAAAGGCCGTGAAAAGACAAACACACTTTCGCGAAAGAAGTCCTGAGTTCAATTCACGGGTCAGGCCATAAATAGATTTTGATGACCTCCTGATATGATATTTGAGAGTGGTGATAGCTACGAATGTCCAGTGGGAGGATCCCCGGCAAAAGCTATTTGGGATTTTGTAATTTCTAAATTGTCTACAGTCTGGTCTAGAGGGAGGCTTCCGCCATGGCTAGTTACAACTCTACCAGCACAGTCGTGCCGCCAAGCGATGCGCGTTTCGTTACGATTCGGCATTGAAACAAATAAAAGGTATGGGTTAAATAAAACCCGTATCAAGTTAGCCTATCTTATTCTGAAGCCAAGGGCTAACTTCTTACGAAAAAAAATACTTAGCCGACCAAATCGGATTTCAGCTGAATATTCACAATTCATATTTTGAACGCTCACGTTTTAATTCTTAACTCATCTTAATTAGGTATTCATAGGATATAATGAACATTATTTAAAACTTTAGCGCTCACTTTACACCACTTTAGCAAATATTTAATTCTAAATTCATTATTTTACGACGATTAGTAGGTAATTATTAAAATTAATAACTACTTTTGATTACTTAGTTAATATTTTCAGTAGATATAGCTAAAGAGTTAGTAGGTGGTATAAACAGTTTTCGAGCGATACAAGTCCACCAGTCCACCGCACCGCACCGCACCGCGTGGAGTAATGCCATCTTAGAGCATCCAATTTAAAAATGAATACTTGTTTTTAATGAAAAACAGTTTATTTATGAAGTTGTCCTGGAATAGATCACTCGTAGTGATAAGGCCGCCTTTACACTGTAACAGGTTGTAAATTTTGTCACGATTCGGTTTTCCTCTGTTTTGCTATTGTTTGTGTGTAATGTTTTACTTACTTACGTATTTATCAAAAATTTTAAATGTCGCAGAACAAACGTTGCTCTTCATTACATACAGAACCCATTAATAGTAGAAGAAGTAGTACCCGTAAGAGGTTATTGGTATTTTTAAATTAACCCACTTTAATAAACGTCATAGCTAGGTTTCCCCGCCTTATTTATATCAAAGAAAGCATATTTACAAGGATAGAAGTATAGTCTTAGGCCGCTTTTCTACCAAGCAAGGCCTCCCAGTGAGCACTCGTTGACCCAGAAACAGACAATATGCTGGCAGATGCGCGGGGGTTTTCAGATTTCATTTTTATTTTATGTGCACATATATGGGACATGTTTTCAGAAACTTTATATAGGTCTCCTTTTCGGTTGGTCGCGGGGGCTCGGTACTCGGGCATGCGTTCTAAATTTATACTTTTATCATCCATCCATCAGCCTGTATTCGTCCACTGCTGGACATAGGCCTTTTGGAGAACGCGCCACCACACACGGTCCTCCGCTTTCCTCATCCCACTTCCCGCCGCCTTTTTAGGTCGTCAGTCCAGCGGGCTGGAGAACGTCCCAAACTGCGTTTACCGGTACGTGGTCTCCACTCCAGAACGCGTCTGCTCCTACGGCCATCGGTTCTGCGACAGACATGACCTGCCCACTGCCACTTCAGCTTACTAATTATCTGGGCTATGTCGGTGACCTTAGTTCTCCGGCGGATTTCTTCGTTACGGATTCTATCCCTCAGAGAAACACCCAACATAGCCCTCTCCTTATAAACTAATATTATAAATGCGAAAGTTTGCATGGATGTTTGTTACTCAATCACGCCAGAATGTCTGAACGGATCTGGATGAAAGGCAGAGGATAAAATATAGTCTGGAATAACATATAGGATACTTTTTATCTCGCAAAATTAAAGAGTTCCCGCGGGAAACAAAAAAAGAAAAAAAAATCCCACACGGACATCTTATACCGAATAATGTTCTTTACAAAATAATCATAAAAATATCTTGTATTCATAAAAGCGATACGTGTTCCTCCTCACGTTATTATATTACCTACGCTGCTCTTTATTCCATTCCAATGTCATTCTCAACAATACCTGAAATATTATTATCTGTTTCTATAAACACGTAAAAATGTTTTTATTGCGTGCTGAAAGATTTTCTGTTTACATGATAATTCCTTGTTGATATAAAATGAAGATGGAAAAGCAAAGTGAATATTATATTGCTATTTCCCTTCACTAATCTGCATTAAATTTTTGGAGTTAAGACTGGCGCGACACAGAAAACGTTGTTCTCCTAACACAGGGATATGATAATATTGAGAGAAGTAAACGTCTAGCAAATTTTCTTGGTAACAAGATTACATCGCAACACAAGCGAATTAATTCACTAGCCAAAATAAAGCGAGTTTGCAGAAAATTGCTACTCTAGTAATACGATAACACTAAGTACCCCATAAAGGTTTAACTAACTGTTTATAAAAACAACAATGTAATAACAAACTATGCAATCTAATCTCTATTAATAATGGTTAAATTTATTTTTACGATCAAATCGTAAATACCATAATTGTTAGTTTACGTAGCGTGTTATGAAACCATTACTATGCAAGCATAACGGCTGGCCAAAATCAAAACCAAATAAGCGGCATAATTTTTTGTGTTCGTATTTCGAATATACGAATCCCAAGAAAGTAAAATTTATTTATTCGATAGTCAATAATCAATAATCAATAATGTTTATTCAATTTAGGTAGGTACACTACTACACATATTGACGTCCAGTTATTTTTAAAATATAATGGTGATAATCAGTAACGGTATCTTAAAACTAAAGCTACGAGTGTTACAAACGCGCCCTGGTCTGAGAAGAGCCCACAACAAACTCAGCCGGGTTTTTTTTTCATTATCACCATTTCACAAATCATCTTAACTAAGGAACTATCAGAGCTATTAGAGCAAAACTTCGGTTAATTATGTTTAGCTGTGTCTTATATATGTCTTAAACTCTATCACTGATTCGGAAAATGATTTACTAAAAAAAACCGGTTAGTAGCAGGTACTAAATTCAGAACACAAATCGCAAAAATATCATATTATTTTCACAATTTAGTACCTACACAATCTTGTGGGTAACTGAAAGCATGATCGTTTTTTTCCACGCAACGGTATTCGTCTACTTTATACCTAGCAGCCTCGGCTTAATTTCTGCAATGGCTAATCTTAAATTAAAGGGATTATTATGGTGACAAATATTGTAATTTGTCACCATGTAATCTCAACAAAGTCATAAGAAAATACATATAATATTATGTACCTATAAGGTTGCCAAATTCAAAAAATTGTATAAGCCAAGTATTAAACAATAAAACAAAATAAAAACTCAGTTGCACGTATTTAACCTTTAAATTATTATCAATTCACACTCAATTCAAAAAACGCGCTTCATTCCACTTTTTTTGCTCCGGCATACTTGCGTCAAGTTCTTATCGAAGCTTACCGCAACTAGCATTTGGTCATTTACCAGGTTTTGTTTTGAAGCAGTAGAACAGAAACACGCAGACTTATAGCGTGTCGCCATATCGACTACTATACTTAGTTGTTAATTACCAAATAAGTGTTTCAGTGGATTTCATAGGTTGTCTCGCCACGCTAACCATGACCAAAACATTATTGTAGCTAAAAAACTTACTGATACGGTGCTACTACATGAATTTTTGGGTTTTTTATTCCCGCGGGAATTATTTAATTTTCCGATAAAACGTGATAATTAAGAGTAAAAGACGTTAAGTCCATCCCAAATTTCAGCCAAATCGTTGGTTTAGTCATTATAGTGTGAAGAAGTAACAAACATTCAAACATGCATTAGAGTAGCAATTTTCTGCAACGCAAGTATAGACAAACTAAGATTATAACATACAGACATCAAAACTGAAACACTCATTACATTAGTCGTGATACCTGTGACTTCGTCCAAGTAGATTTATGATTACAAAATTACGCGGGAAATCTTATGACAGTTAATTACCTACTCCAAAAAAAAAGCTATAATCCAACTGGCCCGAAAAAACAATTGAAAATGTCTCAGCTTTGCATACAAAATGGCGTCTAAATTGTAATATCCTTTTATTATGGAAAAGTAAACAAATAGGTACGTAATTTAAATTCGGAAACAATAATAACCCGGCTTAGAAAACGTTATGTGGGCACGTACTTAATCCTACCTATCTGGTATTAGGCTGGTATCCGGTATTGGGGAAATAAGTGATTAATCCCGTAAAAGGGCAATATGGAGACCCCTTAAGGACGACTATTTGTATTTTCTCAATATAGAATATTAAAAAAAAGTGTGTGTGCAATTCACACACGGCAGAAGTGAAACTTCAGAAAACTTGTATTCTATCTCATTCTGTCGCAGGCTAAATTCTATTATGAATATGTTTGTCTTTTTTTGGTGTCGCTTTTTCGTTTTCTCAACCAGAGGCGGATTATCATAAAACATAAAAAGCAATTAATAAATCAGACTTTGTAGTGCTACATTTGAACAATCAAACAGAAAATTACAAAAGTGGAACGCTTTGTATATACGCATTCGTCCGGTGGCGCCACTTGTACCGTGGCAACAACATCCGTTTCATCGAGTTTTCAAATCACAACGATTCTTTTGTCGGGAGCGTATGGTATAATATGCTCCCGAAGCAATAGGAAGATTTTCCTCCAAGCCGGTGTCATACTCGGCGATCCCAGCTGGGCCAATACTGTTGTGGGTTGAAATTTCTATATATAGTTCAATTCCGAAGGAACTTCGTTAGCGTGATTCAGGCGGCGGCACGTGATTGGCTAACGTAGCCGCGTCATGTATACGTCATCATGTTGGTGATTGGCTAACGTGGCCGCGTCATATTTACGTCAGCATGTAGGTATGTGTGCACCTACACCTTCAATCGAAGCAACAGAGCAAGCAATGGACATATTTAATTGGTTGCTCGGTTACGATAACTTTGCATGGATGTTAAAGTTAGAGATCTTTAAGCATAGACGCATGTTTGTCCCGGAGTATTACAAAGTTTCCATGGTATTTAAAAAACCGAAACCCGGGTAGCATCTGGTAGGGAATTAGAGCTTTTTTTATTTTTATTATTAATACTTGTAATCTCCGACGGAGGACGGAGTTCTTGTTTATCATTTATTATGTCTGTCTCTTCCATCTCGGGACCATGGGATCCCGGACCTTTGGAAGGCATACGAGGGGCCGAAACCAACTCGCAGAGGCCCGTTAGACAATTTTACTCTAAAGGAAATGTGACACCAATCAGCGAATATCCCTTTATGCACTATGCGAGTGCACCCAAGGACAATCCCTGGTTAGTGCAGGACTATTGCAAAACATGGACACAAATTATAGGTATGGGTCTACGGGTTTGGGTTGCTATAATGGACTGGTGAAATGGCTCTATCTAAGTACTATGGCCCCTGCCTGACCAATGTTATTTTACACGGATAAAATGGCAGGGGGTGACTCGCACACTCAGTAAATGGGCCCCCGGAAACAGCTGCTGGCACATAGTGACGTAGCGACAAGGGGGCAACATAACCTGAGGTGCTTGAGGAGTGGAGAGGTATTCCACGGCTCTCAGGACAATCCTGGTAGTCCATTCAAGATCCCTACAAGCATCTTACTGGAATACTTCCTTCCTCCGAGCATCTTTGCAGATGCTCTTGCGAATCTCCACTCAAGCCGGCCAATGAAGGCAAGCAAGAGGTGGGAGTTCTGTTCCTCGTCAGTGTTCACTCCAGCCGGCCAATAAAGGCAAGCCAGAGATGAGGAACAAGACTTCTCCCGGGAGCGATCAGGTCCGTGGGGTCGCTACTGCCCAACAGCTCGCCACAAGCTGCCCTGCGGGTTCATTTATTATTATTATTATTATCAAAATTTATTTAGTTATTATTCTTATTTTGGTTGTAAAATTTTGCATAATCTATGCGCATTGCATACTGTGTAATCTTTGTTTCTGTAAGTTAGTATATCCTCTTAATATACAAAATACACGAAATCTATATTACCTTATGCAATATACTTATTTTATACTAATTAATATTTTATTTATTTCTCCTTATTACTTTCAACACTATCTTTTTACAGTAGTCTAAGAATATTTCCCTATCGTTTATATTTTCCATTATTTCGATGAAATTTTCTACTTTTATTTTCTTGTCTATTCTCATCTCTGTTTCGAATCTTTCCCTTGCGTATATGGGGCATTCAACCAGGATGTGGATGACGGACCGGTGCAGGTACTCTGAGAACCCACCGTGCCCGGTCAACACCTGGGTTATCCCCGAGGTAAGTTCTATTTGCTTGATTACTTTATAGGAACGCACTGCATCCGGAAAGAACAGCTTCGTGGTTGCCGCTGTCTCACCCGACCCGTACCTTTGGCTCCATACATCCAGCGCTTCCATACGGAGCTGTCGCTTTATGTACGAAGCCGGACACAAGTCGTAATTGGGCTTCCTTTTGAGAGTAAGGGCCGCCTCTTTAGCCAACACATCAGCCCGCTCGTTGCCCTCCATTCCTGCGTGGGCTTTTATCCAGAATAAGGAAACATCCTTATTCTGGCTTCGACACACGGGAATTAGAGCTTAGACCCACCACGCTGCTCCAATGCGGGTTTGACGACTATTATCATGTTAGTGATAATAACCGGGACTGACGGCTTAAAGTGCTCTCCGAGGCACGGGGGTGTAAAACCGCCAACATCCTAACTCCGGGCTAGTACTGAGAATTTCTAGTCAGAAAATACCAACATTTAATTATGGCCCGACCCAGGATTCGAACCCGGGACCTCGTCGGACGCAGTCAAACATACTAACCACTAGACCAACGAGGCAGTTTCTTTATTTCATAAACTATAAAAAATTCCTAGGTGCCGACCTGATCGCGAGCCTCAATGACCTGAATGCGGGCCTGAACTCAGAAGAGAAATCCAAACTCGCTCCCTAATTATTAGCCACACATTTACTGGAATTAGTTTTACACATATCCCATACATTCAACTAATGCCCCTAATAAAGGGATCGAGGTATAAAAACGTTTTCTCTGAGGGATCTCAATTTTACCCTTTTTGGGGATTATGCGGTTGTTTCCCAAACATTGAGTAGGGGATTACATAGACTGGTCAAGTTTGAAATGCTATGTAAGCTAAGGCTATGAGGGTGTAATTCAGACCAACAACAAACTTCTCTCCGTCGGACTAGAATTTCACAGGAAACCCATATTTAACATGCTAGCTTATTGGCGAAACATTTTATATAGTTTAAACTTCACCATGTTTGCGATTTGCGAAAATGTTCACCCCTAAAAAGGTTAATGTCGAAATCACTCAAAGAAAACATTTTCATGCCACGATTTGCTTTGGTAAGAAAGGTTTACTGAACAAAAATATTATTTTAGGATTCATCTTTACTCTACCACTGTTCTACAAGTAAGTGCGTAAGTTTTTACCATTGATAAAAAAAAAACCGCCTTCAAAAACTAAAAAGCAAAAAATAATCGGATATTGGCGGATTTTTTTTTATTTAAAAATAATTTTATTGTTTGCTTTTTAGTGCTGTAAATATAAAATAGGTTTTCGAAAGGTAGACAGACCTGTACCTAATAACTATCTGGGTTCGTGTCCTTATAAAATTTTAGTTCCTTTGATTTCCCCAGGATTCCATCATCAGACCTAATGAAAAAAGTTTATTCATTTTCAATGCTTCGATTCTTGCGGGGATTGCGAAATCTTTGATTTTTTTGTTAAGTAGTCATCGTGAGTCTTATTATCATTTTTAACTACCTAAAGCTTTCATTGATGTTTGACGGACTTCCAAAAAGAAGAAGGTTCACAATTCAGCACGTATTTCTTCTTTTATTTCGACCCGTATTCGCCAAGTCATTACCAAGACAAATGTTGAGGTCCCAAAGTATTAGAATGGCAATCCACACTGGAAAATGCATTATTAGCAGATCTCCATTTTGGTGGATTGGCGAAATTAAACGCATAGCAGCCGCTGGATTCAGGCGAAGAACGCGGCGTGTGGAAGTCCCTACAAGAGACGTCTATAGGTTGTCAATAGCATACGAAGTATTTTCAACGAAATAAAATTTTTTTTTAATTAAATAAACTTTTGCAAGTGCTTTTGAATCGTCAAGTGGATATGCCACTGGTTTTACAGCTATACGGGTACAAAACCTCGCTTACCCGTACCAGTCGCGCTCTTGAAGTCGCACATAATATGTTTAAAGTATGAATAATTTAGTATATGCATGGTAATACATTTTACTTTTTATTGAAAATAATACAATAAACCTTACAGCTAGCTAGCCTAACCTAATTACAATAAAAAATCATGCGTGGAATGGTGGCCAGAATGCTGGCTGCATTTCCGCGTTGGACAGCCAGGCTGATCCTTTGCGCAAAAAATGAGCCAGCCGTTCTGTCATCAGATGAGGCAATTAACCGCGGTGAAATATCTCGCAAAAAATTTTTGCCACTAAGACTCTACGGCCCCAGGGACTCCACGGCAAACGGAACAGATATGTAACTCTCTATGAGAGAGGCAAATACTTCCGCCGCTTGCCGGTTTCAGCCTTTTCTGCTGCGTCTCCCGGCCTTTAAAGAAATACATTGTACTTTAAAAAAATACCTAATAGTGTAGGATCAGATAACGTTGCACCTCATTAACTTTTATTTCCTGAATGCGACCGTAATTTAAAAGGTTAAAAAAAAACGCAATCCGTACGCCTACGATTGTAGGACTGTACAGAGTACGTGATAAACAGAGTGAAAAAACTTTAGTGTTTTCGCATGAAAACGTTATTATACATTTTAAGCGCGGGAATTAAGAATTTTTTCACGCTTTTATCTCTCGAATTAAACCGGCTTTCAGTTAATTAAAGTTAATGGGGTGCAGTGTCGTTGAGTATAAAGTTTTTGTCGGATGAATTTACTTTTACGTTTTTTAAGGCCAGGCAATAGTTACATGCTAAGTGCAAATCTAGCTGAAATTCGGCACACGAGTTTAAGCACAAGAGTGTCAATTATTGCACTAAATAATTACTTATTGTATTGTTTTGGCAGTGTCATTGAGTGTCATTGAGTGCGGAAAACGCCGCCACACAGCAGTAGGCCCTTTTTACACACAAACGGCTTTCGTATGAACGGTACCGTGACGGTTGAGTAATGTAGGAAGGCAGCAGTATGGAATTGGAAACTGATATACCAACAAACAAACACAATATATTCGCATTAATTATATCAATCAGAATACAAATAAATGGAATAAATTATTATTTTTTCTATAATGCTACATTTTACCCAAAACGTCGCTAAACAAAGAGTTCTCTACGTGATTTTTTAAAAGAATATATCAATCCACGTGGATTAAGTCGCTGGCCAAAGCTTATGAATATAAAATATTATCCATATGAAGGGTCTTTGAATAATCAGCTATATGATTTGATCGAAACTCTTGCGTGTAGCTACTCTGTATCCAAGTTTAATAATGATCCCTTCTTCATTGATCAAACCCCGGAGCCTCCCGAATTCTTAAAAAGATTTTTCATTACAATTTTCTTTCGTTTTTCACGAGCCTGGTAATAATGAAAGCTCTAAGTTAATTTCAACTTTTAAATCTGCTTTTTTATTGTTTACAGGTAATCGCCAATTGAGATCTTCATTGAATGGTAATGAAACGAATCCCAGAGGCCCAATTGTTTAAGCAAATCGTAATCATTTTACAGCTTAAAACGTACCTATTACTCGAACTCCAAAAAATGTTATTATAGAACTACATTAGGTAACTCTTGTATACCTACATAATAAATTAAATTATTTTTTACTTTTTAGTGTTTGTGGTTTTTGAAGTCGGTTTTTATTTTATTTTTTGAAAATTTTTTATTTCACAATTTTTTGTGGCCCCACTGTTTTAAATAAACTAAAAAAATGTTTCAATTTTTTTGATTTCCATGATATTGGGCCACTATTACACAACTATTCCAAATTTCATGTCAATAGCTTTAATAGTTACTGAAATAATCGACTGTGACAGACGGACGGAGAAAGTCGCACCATAAGGGTTCCATTTTTACCATTTTGGTACGGAACCCTAAAAAAAAAAGCTATATGCTATATGCATGGTTAAAACATACTGTTTACAAAACTATCACACTGATCGCGAGCAATTTACTCTTATCAATTGAGGAGTTCCGTTCTCCATCTCCGGAGATATTCATCAGATCTTCACCAAATTAAAATGGGACCACCTCTGAAGTATGACCTACCAAACAAAAAAGAATTATCAAAATCGGTTCATAATTGGCGGAGAAATCGCGTAACAAACATACAAAAAAAAACAAAAAAAAAAAAACATACAGTCGAATTGAGAACCCCCTCCTTTTTTTGAAGTCGGTTAAAAAAGAGATACGTATAAGTATAAAATATTATTTTCATATTTTTCTAAGAAAGCTAATTATGCCAACTCATGGCATTCATGTGTCCGCCTAAGCAAGCTTCCATAATATTAAAATCTTATTGTTTTTTAAAAATCCAAGTTAGCCCTTGACTGCGATCTCACCTGATGGTCAGTGATGATGCAGTCTAAGATGGTAGCGGGCTTACCTGTTAAGGACATGGCACTTATAATTAACCCATACATTTTCGGTTTCTACGCGACATCGTACCGGAACGCTAAATCGCTGGGAGGCACGTCTTTGCCGGTTGGGTGGTACGTCGACACGGCCGCAGCCTCCCGCCAGGCCAGACCAGGCAAAATTCAGAAATTATAAATTTCCAAATCGACCCTTTGAGCGTGATTTTTTGCACGTGTATAGGTGAGGATCTGGAGAGTGACAGAGTCTTTATCCCGCACCGCGAGAATAAAAGAAATTACACCGAGCGGACGTATCGATGGATCATATCTGACGTATTCGTGTTCATAAAAATGATACAGAAAGTCATTTTTTTATTAAAATAGCGCAAGGAATTTTAGTATGTAATGCGATTTAAATTGATATAGTGAATAAGAACAACAGATTGGAAACAATGCCAACTCACGCTTAATGTGTCCATTCGTTTGAGCGAAAGAATGAAATTGATCCGTTTTGAAACGTTTTTTTTAACCGACTTCAAAAAAAGGAGGAGGTTCTCAATTCGTCGGAATCTTTTTTTTATTTTTAATTTATGTTCCCCGATTACTCGAAGACGCCTGGACCGATTTTGAAAATTCTTTTTTTGTTTGAAAGTTTATACTTCAAAGCTGGTGGTCCCATATAAATTTGGTGAAGATCTGATGAAGATCTTCGAAGACAGATAATGGAACTCCTCAACGGATAAGAGTACATTGCCCACGATCAGTGTACTATAGCTTAGTAAACAGTAGGTTTTTAAACAGGCATTGCATATTTTTAACCGACTTCAGAAAACGAGGAGATTCTCAATTCGTATATATGTTCCCCGATTACTCGAAGACACCTGGACCGATTTGGAAAATTCTTTTTTTTTGAAAGGGTATACTTTCCAGGTGGTCCCATGGTCATTAGGTCTGATTAAGGAATCATGGGGAAATCAAAGGAACTTAAATTTTATAAGGACACGAACCAAGATAGTTATTAGGTACAGGTCTGTCTACCTTTCGAGAACCTATTTTATATTTACAGCACTAAAAAGCAAACAATAAAATTATTTTTAAATTTAAAAAAACCTCCTTCAAAAACTAAAAAGCAAAAAATAATTGGATATATTATTTACATATTGTTATTTCTACCCACTATGTTGAAGTCGGGCGGGTATAACAAGGATAAGCAAAGTTGACGCAAGGCTCGCCCGACTTCTACATAGTGGGTAGAAATAATAATATGTAAATTTATCCAATTATTTTTTGCTTTTTAGTTTTTGAAGGCGGTTTTTTTTTTATTTAAAAATAATTTTTAAATTTGCTGTAGAGAACTTTGACGTGTGAAGGCAGTGATAGCCTAATGGTTAAGGCCCCTATTTGACGGTACAGGGTTCAATCTCCGGGCACGCACCTCAATTCAATTCATTTATTCAATATAGGTACACTGTAGGTAGATTTATTGTCGTTAATTTTTTATTTTTAAAATTAAAATTACTTATTTAAAAAGCATGATGGCGATAATCGGTAACGGTATCTTAAAACTAAAGGTTCCAAACGCGCCCTGATCTGAGAAGAGCCCACAACGAACTCAGCCGGGTCTTTTTTTATCATCACCATCTCACAAACCATCTTAAACTAAAGAACTATCAGAGGAGTTATGGATGGAACCTCGTGGAGTTATGTGCGTTGTAAGCAATTTAATATCACTTGCTGTAATGGTGAATGAGGAACCAGTGGCTTAGTGAGGAACGAGTGGCCTAGTTGTGACGATTGCGTTTGTTCAATGAACCCAAATGGGGCAAAGTCAATGAACCCAAATCCAAGGGCACGAAGTCACGGGCATAATTTCATGTTAACTTAAAGCACAGAATAGGTAAAAGTAAAGAAAAAAAGTATGTTACAATCATTGCAAGTTGCACTAAAGTGATAGATGCACTTTTTTAAAATTATGTTTCATTTTGAAATTTCACTGAGTATAGGAGGTAAGGCGAAGGTAAAGTATACTCTCAATGAGCGTTAATTTAATTTGTCACGTTCAAAAGCCGTGTCTGGAAAGGCTTTTAGTGTTAATAGGTATTTTCAGTCCCCCGAAGCGAAGATATTTCTAATTATTCTCCTTGAATTTCCGCGTCGGGAGTCAGAATTTGCCTTTTTTACGTTTCATTTATTTTAGTGACAGGTACGTTTTACGGCCGGCTGACATTATTCGAGTCGCTTGCCCTGACAAGTATGCTTGTGCCCGGATTTTCTGGGACAAATTTATATTATTATCTAAATACTAACAACGTCCCAAATGTAAGTATCGTTCGCATTTATAATATTAGTAAGAAGTCAGATGATATACGGACATTTTGTAGCGCTTGATTAATTCGCTGGCCTTGAATTCTATACTAAATGGTATAATGTCATCCAGCCGTTAGTTTCGAGTTTGTCCTGGAGTCAAGGCTTTAGGGAGGTAATAATTATTTTTTATCTTCGCTAAGCTCCCGTATATAAAAGTTTATCTCTGGTAAAGGCTTACAATAGTCATAATCCATAATATCCATAATATTGTAAATGCGAAAGTGTGTCTGTCTGTCAGACACTTTCGCATACGCTACGCTTCAACGGCTCAACTGTTAAATCGATTTTGATGAAATTTAGTATGGGTATAGTTTGTATCCCAGGGAAGGGCATAGGCTACTTTATATCCCGGAAAATTAGGGAGTTCCCGCGGGAATCAAAAATCTTAATCCATGCGGACGAAGTCGCGGGCATCATCTAGTATTTAATATATTTTACCGTAGTACAGTTGCTGATTCAAATAAAAATACAAAGAAAAATATACAAGAAAATTTCGTTCTTTCAAAGAAAAGTTATCAATTTGGGACTTTCATCAGTGGTCTGGAGAGAAATACAGCCTATATTGGTAGCTAAGTCTGCACGCTTCGCTAGAATAGTTTTTCTTTTCGGGCAATGAGAAAACAAATTTAAATTACGGACTGGGATTTACGAAAACAGCTGTTACGGTAATCAGATGGGCTTATATTTTTTTACTAGCGTATTTATCTGGCCCTAGTAGCTTCGCAATCTTAAAAGATTAGTAATGACAATCTTGAAAACATTGTCATTACTGGCAAAGTGGACGGCAAGAGACTTCGGGGACGTAGCCCGATGCGTTGGTCATATCAGAGGTTTACGTTATCGTACATACCTAAACGTATGAGAATGGATACATGAAATTGAGCTCTAATTCAATGCCTTTATGGTTTATTTTACTTTGAAGCTGAACTTTAACGATTTGATCGGCAATCCTTAATGATTGCACCTCTGATCCGCACCGCTCTCGATAGCTAGGTCCACGATGCCCTGCATGTCGCATAACACAGAACAACATGGCGCGAGCCATCGTCCACAGAAGAATTATTGGTGGAAGGGGTCACGACCCTCAGTAATGGGGAATATGAGTAGCTTCGCTCGGGAGGAACTTCAAAGTAATAATTAAGGCTGTGTCATTGGGTAAAATCTTTAAAAATTCTAAAGCAGCTTATCTATTAAACGGTGGCAATCGTATGTTTGAGAAAAATTTAATTAAGTACCTATAAGTTTTTTAAGAACTTCAAACAGGCGTTTTTGTATCCCATAACACAATTTAAACAACTTCGCTGCATTAAAAAAAACAAACATACCTCTTATATCACCTTTTAAAGCAGTTTTTCTCCCCATTGAAAAGTATAATTGACTATAAAAATTTAACATTAAATTTCAAATTATAATTAACAGTATCATTAATTTTTATGAAAAAGCAGTTTTTTTTCAAATTTATCATGTATGTTTTTTGAAAAGCGCTTGCTCATTTTCACCTTCGCCTGCAATCCACATTCAGCCAGCGTGTTGAACTACGGCGTTAATGGTGGTTGTGGTGGTGGGCGGGCATTACAAGCCATAAACGTATGGAAAACGAAATATTATGGAGTAATCATTATAGCTATAAATCAATACTCCGTAATATTTGTAAAAGTAATTTGGAACTACCGCAGACAACCGCTTTTTGTCTTCCAAAGGTCATTGTGACCGCAGAATATTAATGGCACGTCTTTCGCGAACAGCTAACAAATTGTTACATTTATCTTACGCAATTATTCGGCTGTTTGTCCTTTCCCTCTAATTGGATCTCATGACAAAGCTGAGCAAAGATGCGGAGGCGCTAATCTGTTTCTACATTTACTCGAGCCGTATACCTAATGTAACCAGCAAACGCCCACAGTTATCGGAATCGGAATTTTGAAAAATCTGGCCTCTTTTGCTTAATGCTCTTTTGCTGAATGCCTTAATGCAAAATATCAGCTTTCTAGGTCTATGGGTATGGGCTAGCGTCGTTGATGAGTGTTCGAAGAACCGATAGTTGTTGCGGTCACAAAGTGTTAAACTGTTGACCACGCACTAGAAAGCGCAGTATTGGCAGACCCCCTACCAGATGTCCTACATCGGTCGTCGGCTGCAGGTCGTCCCACAATGTTAGCGGTCTCATATCATGTGGTAGGTACGGCGAACGTCAACTACTATAGCTTTATCAAGCATGTCACCTAGGGAACCGCTGGATTCAGGTAGCACAATTTTTCATCCCTTAACTAACCCCCTTGATGGTGGACAAGTGTAGTAGGTAAGTAATGAAAATCGTAAGCTTTTTCAAACCATCAAGATGAGAAAAGTATCATTATAATATGGGGGTACGTGTTCAGGTAGGTAGATGAGATACGAACGTCTACAACTTATGATTGGAAAAGATTTTTGAAAGAGCGGAAAAAGATCTTGGTTATGCAGTGTACGGAAGTCGACCAGAATCGCAAGTGTCGCAGAAGTATTTCGCCAAAGAACTAAAGTGACCGACATAGCCCTTAGGGCTGGCACGCTGAAGTGGCAGTGGGCTGGTCACGTGTGTCGGAGAACCGGATGGACGTTGAATTCGAAAGGTCCTCGAGTGGAGACCGCGTCTTGGTAAATGGAGCGTAGGGCGCCCCCCAGCAAGGTGGATGCGACAACCCGAGGAAAGAGCACGGTAGCGCTACTTGAAGGAGGCCTATGTCCAACAATGGGTGCACCATGGCTGATGATGATGCAGAAGTATTTTGCCTCGCAAAGAACAGAAGGAAATTTACGAAGCCGACTGCATGAACAAGAAGTAGGGTTCATAAGGATTTTTTTTTTGTATCCACTACAAGCTAGCCCTTGAGTACTATCTCACCTGATGGTAAGTGATGATGCAGTCTAAGATGGTAGCGGGCTAACCTATTAGGGGCATGGCTTACGTTAGACTAGAGTGAGCACTCAGGCAGTCTATAGGTCGTCGATCCTGCAGGCTGGAAGTTGTCCTACAATGTTACCGGTCATCATGTGGTACGTCAAACGTCAACAACTCATACAAAATTTAAGACCACTCGGACGCATATCAGGACATGATGCAATTAACTATGCATGAACAATATACAGAGTGTTATTTCGGGAACTGCCAGTGAGTCTAAAAGGCAACCGCACTCAAAATAATGACCTGTATATATATATTTAAGTATGGACTTTAACGTAGGCATAAAAAACTCTAAATCTATCTACCTGCTAAATATCAGCAGTAAGTCTAACTGCGACCAGCTCTTACCAATGTTTGACGGAGAGAAGCAAGAAATATACGAGTGAAGTCGCGCCATGCAAACTTACTTAAGACAGTGTGCGATAGCACTGTCTAAAGTCCATCTCAGACACGGCCCCCGTGGCGCAGTGTTGAGCGCTGTTGTCTTAACGTGTGGAGGTCCCGCGGGTTCGATTCCCAGGCAGGATCAATTTAGGAATTTATAATTTCTGAATTTTCCTTGGTCTGGCCTGGTGGGAGGCTTCGGCCGTGGCTAATTACCACCCTACCGGCAAAGACGTGTTGCCAAGCGATTAAGCGTTCCGGTACGATGCCGTGTAGAAACCGAATAGGTGTGGTATGGGTTTAATGTAACTGCCATGCCCCTAACAAGTTAGCCCGCTACTATCATAGACTGCACCATCACTTCGCATCAGGCTCGCCCGACTTCAACATAGTGGGTAGAAATAAAAATTATTTATTACTTTACAGTGGCGTTGGAAGTCGGTTTTTTGGAATGAATTTTTATTTTTTTACTTTTTAGTGTCAGGGTTGAGGATTTGGAATCAGAATTTTTTATGGGACCACCTCGAGAGCTTCCTCTAAAGACTGATAGAAAAAAAAATTCAAATCGGTTCAGAAACCACGGATATGCACCGACATACATTAAAAAAAAAAAAGTTGAATTGAGAACCTCCTCCTTTTATGGAAATCGGTTAAAAAGAGTCTCTGATGCTAATCATGAAGATAATAATGAAGAGAGGCAGACATGTGTGGAGCCGCCTTTAACTCTAAACAAAGTTTGTATTCGGAGCGTTTAACAGCTACGTCTGAAAATTGAAATTAACACCCTTATGGGCTTCGACACGGAAAAAATGCGAATAAGTGTGTTTGTTGGGTCCTTCAATCACGCTGCAACAGTAAAGCGGAACAAGTTGCATGAGTATAGTTGAGGACCTGGAGACTGGCATAGAGAGTTCCCGTGGAAATTAAAACACTTAGTCCACGCGGACAAAGTCGCAGCCATCAGTTAGTGGCTTATAAACTACCTGAGTGAACATCACTAATTACGTTTGTGTACAGCTTATTGTTTAACCAAGATGAGTTATTCTTGTCAACAATGATACCTTTGCGAATAACTAATGAACGTATAATATTATAATAGGGATCTTCAAAGGCTAGCAGCAGCCCAAATTGAAATCCATTCTGAAGGCTTAAATCCATAATTCAGAATAGGTAATATTAATGCCTTCCCGACCAAATTTATCCATGGTGGCTCATAACAAGGGATTTACCATCTGCGCCATCTTGACCGTCGGTATTTGCGCCACCACCATAATGTATAAATCAACAGTAACCGTTTAACAGTTGAAAAGTACTGCAAAAGCGTAAATTAACATTTACTAAAAAACTGTGTGGTTGTGTGTGTGAGTGTGTGTGTGTGAGTGTGTGTGTGTGTGTGTGAGTGAGTGTGTGTGTGTGTGTGTGTGTGTGTGTGTGTGTGTGTGTGTGTGTGTGTGTGTGTGTGTGTGTGTGTGAACATGAAAATCGATATCCGAACCCAAGCAAAAATGTATCATGTAAATTCGCTATTTTCTTGAGAGTTATTCAAACCTGCGATGTTATGCTAACGATATTCCCGCTCTTAATGGTCGAACGTCTACCAAATGAGCTACTATAACTAGTCCCTACTTGGAAATCTATAAAATGTTCAACACTAACTAAAATAATTACATAGAGGTACTTACAAATGTAGATGGAGAAAGACAGCGCTTAAAACGCTATCACGTTTCCAGCCCCAGGGCCCCACGTTTTATCCCGCCATAAAGAACTCACGTTCTTATGCTAGCGTTTGCGAAATAATACATTTTAAGTAACTTACTAACGTGACTACGTATACGGAACCCTACTTTATCCGTATTCTGACTCACACCTGACCAATTTTTCATTCTCGGAAAGGAGTAGCACGATATTATTATCATTACAGAACGCATGGCTATATAAATCGTCTCGATTACAACAATATTTCACAATTTAGCCAATTTATATCATGTGCCGCTTATGAGAATGGATTCTGTAATATGGCACCTAAACTGTTTGAAACATGGAGTTATAGACCACATAGAGATGCACAGTCTTTATATATCGGGCGTGTAAACGTACTCTGTACACGTAGTCATCCAATCTTAGAATCAGTAGTCGGTACTACGCCTCCAATGTGTTTTTGCTCACATGCAAAGTAGCCACAAATTATTTTTCACTGGCTGATGCTGGCGACTTCGTCGATCCAATGCTCTGTTGTGGCGTGATTGAAGGACAATAATCATTCGCCTTTGGACATTCAGTCACCGGCTGGCCAACATGAACCTACGGACGTATCTGTTGTTGTCCGACCACATATTCCACGACGGGAACGTATAGTGAGGCGCGATCATTTTTCTATTAGACGACCTCTACGGCGTTTGTGATACGTACCACTAATATGATAAGCCTTTCCGCGCGGCGTCAGAGTTACCTGCCATATATAACTAAAGTACCTTTAAAACAAGAGTTAGGCGTCTCCCATTAAGAACTTTTTTTCTTTATTAAAATGATTGTCTTAATAAAAAGAAAGTGACCTAGTAAAAACTTCAATAAAAAATGTACGTATGTACTTCCATTTTCAATTTTCTTAAAAGACGATTTGAATTGAGAATCTCCTTGATTCTTAACGTATTTTTTTTATAATTCTGTTAAAAATTAGTGGCATTGTGAATATCAAAATGCATTTGCATCCGAATTTTTTTTCAGAAGTGGCTCTTGCATTGGGGCTGATTTTGTAGTGCACAATCTCTAAACTAAACTAAAATGACAGCATTAAAAATATTGCTAACTCTTATAATACTCCCTGCCGAAAGGGACAGAACTAGATTTAAAGCTGTCATTTTAGTTTAGATTATGTCGTCACAATAACTGAGCGGCACCGTATTTCATTGCGGCGGTTTCGTGGCATATCACCGCCTCTAGAACATGGCACCTCGCTGGCGTTAACCTAGTATTTAGGTATTGCGATTACACGTGCATCTGTCGCAGTGCGGTGAAACGTGGAAAATACTCAAAGTGCAGTAATACACTAATACATGGCGCGCTTACAAAGACTATATATCTTTAAAAAAATTATAATTGACTAGCTGATGTCCGCGACTTCGCCCGCGTGGATTGTTTCACCGAATTTTTTTTTTATCCGCTACAAGTTAGCCCTTGACTGCGATCTCACCTGATGGTAAGTGATGATGCAGTCTAAGATGGTAGCGGGCTAACCTGTTAGGGGCATGGCAGTGATATTAAACCTATTCTCCCCTATTCGGTTTCTACACGGCATCGTACCGGAATGCTTAATCGCTTGGCGGCACGTCTTTGTCGGTAGGGTGGTAACTAGCCACGGCCGAAGCCTCCCACCAGGCCAGAACAGGGAAATTTTTTAAATTATAAATTCTCAAATGACCCTGCCGGGGATCGAACCGCACGTTAAGACAACAGCGCTACACACTGCGCCACGGAGGTCGTCAAATGTCCTTCCAAGGGATACAACCTATCCCTGTACCAAATTTCATCAAAATCGGTTGAACGGTTGGGCCGTGAAAGCGTAGCAGACAGACAGACACACTTTCTAATTTATAGTATTAGTATGGATAAAGCCTATTACAACTAATTAAATGTCTTTTTTTTATTTTTATAAATTCGGCAGCCGTCTCTCAACTGATTTGCTCTGCCCCAACGGGGTTCCAATATTGTAATAAGAACTATAATATTCTACTGACATTATGTTAATTACCTAAGAATAATTGTATTGTAATGCAAATAAATGAATATGAGTCAATTAACTTGACAAATGGCGGACTTTCATAGAAACGTTGATCCCCTATTTCACCCCCTTAAGCGCAAAACACAGGGAGCGGCGCGGGTCGGCCGCGGGTCGGGCCGGGTGCGCGGCGGGTTGAATTCCTTGTATTTACTCGTATATGGACGACATCACACAGAACGTGGCCGCGAGTCGGGCGCGTGGTGGGTAACGCTGTGTGATGTCGTCCAGGCGTCGTCTTACTTCCGATTTTCCGATCGTCACTTACCGATTTAGCGGTACGATGCCGTGTAGGAACCGATTAGGAGTATGAGTTTAATATAACTGTCGTACCCCTACCTTGTAGTGGAAAAGGATATGGGTTTAATCGCAGTCAAAGGCTGACTTGTAGTGGATAAAAAAATAAGGATAAGTAACATGGCAGTCCTCCCTGGTGCGGTGGCAGAGGCGGCCTTAGGGGATGGCAAGCAGGGCAACCGCCCGGGGCCTCTCTCTTGCAGGGGCCTCGCGCCCTCGCGCTACAGCCCAAGTAGAAAAAAAGTCCCACCTATCAATAGGATGTAAGCTAGGAAGATCCAAAGTCTAAACTAGTGACAAACTACATAGACAATCCACTGTCTATTTAGTGATCTGAGATGCAAATGCTGTCAACTGCAAAAGGTAGAAAACGTGGAGGAAAAATAATGCACTATACTTCACAAAGCTTAGGGGCCTCGCATGTATCTACCGCCCAGAGCCTCGCAATGGCTAAGGCCGCCCCTGTGCGGTGGTAAGCGCCGTGGTCTTACAAGTGGGAGATCTCGAGTTTGATACTCAACAGGGGAATATTGGCAATTTCTGAATTGTGTCTAGTCTGCTCTGGTGAGAGGCTTCGGTCAAGGCTTGTTACCATCCTACCGGCAAAGAAGTACCTATCGCCCAGTTTTTTGGCGACTGGTACGAACCCGTGTAGAAACCGCTACCATCTTAGACTGGATCATCATTCATCACTTACTTCTAGGTGAAATCGTAGTCAAAATCAAACTTGTATTTATGAATTAAAAATTAAGCTATTTTAGTACCTACGCTAACAAAAATTCTTCCCATAACTTCAGGTCATCGAATACAGTGTGCAAGCAATAATGCGAAAAATTCAAAAGCTAATACAGTATGTCATATTGAATATTTATGATACTATCGACAAAGAGTTATCCGGGGACAAAGATTTTGGGACTCTCTGAAAATATCGTTTCGGGTACGAGGAATTTCTGTCACACATTTTATCAATTTCAGTAAAATATGTCATAGTTAAACACCAACTAGATGATGCCCTCGACTTCGTCCGCGTGGGTAGGATTTTTTGATTCCCGCCGGAACTCTTTAATTTTCCGGGATAAAAGGTAGCCTATATGTCCTTCTCCGGGATACATATAATATTAGTATGAAGTATAAATGAAAGAATACCACAATTTTTTTTTATTTTTGATAACCTCTACAAGTTAGCTCTTGACTGCGATCTCACCTGATGATAAGTGATGATGCAGTCTAAGATGGTAGCGACCTAACCTGTTAGGGGCACGGCAGTTATGTTAAACCCATACCCCTATTTGGTTTCTACACGGCATCGTACCGGAACGCTAAATCGCTTAGCGGTACGTCTTTGCCTGTAGGGTGGTAACTAGCCACGGCCGAAGCCTCCCACCAGGCCAGACCTGGGAAAATTCAGAATTCATAAGTTTCCAAATTGACCCTGCCGGGGATCGAACCCGGGACCTCCGCACGTTAAGACAACAGCGCTACACACTGCGCCACGGAGGTCGTCAAATGTGAAATAAATAGCTTATTCCACGCGAACGAAGTCGCGGGCATAACCTATTTTGTGTTAATAGCTTTTTAAGCTGTTTCTGGCACTGGCTTTAAACAATTTAATCATTATTGTAATATTTCGCTCGTCAACTTTCAAGAGATTTGTAAAATAATATCTTGAGGTGCCCAAATGAAGAACCCTTAAGACTTAAGCCCGTTAGAAGTTGAAGGCTTTAAGTTGCTATTGTAAAAAGTTATTAAAATAATAATTTATTAATACTCTCTGTCGCTCGCTGCGTTGTATTTTCATTAGTTCATACTTAGTCATCTTTTTTTTTTTAATATATAGGCTAGCGCTTGGCTGCAATCAGACTTGCATGCAAGAGGTGATGCAGCCTAAGGTGGAGCGCGCTTGCATAGAAGATGCCTATTCACTCTTGATTTGAAGGTACCTCTATTAAAAGAGGAGGGGAAAACGGAAGCCGAAAGGGCATTCCATATCCTAGCGGTTCGGATTAGAAACGAGGAAGCAAATCGCTTCGTACGAGCCTGCGGAATTTCGCCTGCGTAGGGGGACCTTGTCGATGCCTTGCGGTTCGATAGTAAAAAGGTGACGGAGGAACCAGACCTAACCGACGGCCTCCCTGGTGCAGCGGTGAGCGCTATAGCCTTAAAGTGGGAGGTACTGGGTTCGATTACCGGAAGGGTCAATTTGGGAATTTATTAATTCTAAATTATCTATACTAATATTATAAATGCGAAAGTTTGGATGGATGGATGGACGAAAGGATGCATGTTTGTTACTGAATCACGTCAGAACGGCTGAACGGATCTCCATGCAATTTAGCACAGAGACAGATTATAGTCTGGATTAGCATAGGCTACTTTATCCAGTCCCCGCGGGAGCCAAAAGACCTCAATCCACGCGGGCAAAGTCGCGGGCTTTAGCTAGTTATTTCTAAATTGTCTCTGGTCTGGTCTGGTGGGAGGCTTCGGCTGTGGCTAGTTACTATCTCCCTCTGGTCGTGTCGGTCCGACCCAATCGGTCAAGAAGTTTTTTTAGGAAATTTAAATTGAATCCATTAACTGTACTAACCGAATTAAAATAGTATATTTTACAGGGGGCTTACAACCATCGATTAAAGCAGTATTATTTTAAAATGTCAATTTTATATGATGTACCTTGCCATTCCTAATATATGGATTCTAAGTCTGAAACAAGAGGGTCAACAATATAATAATTACTGTTTTATGCGACGGTTTGATGCTAACGACCTCCCTGGCGCAGTGTTGAGCGCTGTTGTCTTAACGTGGGACGTCCCTGGTTCGATTCCCGGCAGGGTCAATATGGGAATTTATTCGGCCGTGGCTAGTTACCACCCTACCGGCAAAGATGTACCGCCAAGCGATTTAGCGTTTCAGTACGATGCCGTTTAGAAGCCGACTAGGGGTATGAGTTTCATATAATTCCTGCCATACCCCTAACATGTTAGCCCGCTACCATCTTAGACTGCATAGTCATTTACCATCAGGTGAGATCGCAGTCAAGGGCTAACTTATAGTAAAATATCTTTTTAAAAATGGTAGTATACCCCAGTTCTCATTATATTTTTTTAAAATATTTTAATATTACTCAGTTGTTACACAAATTAAAATCTCGAAACACGAAATTCTTTTGTTTCCTCTAATAATTTTCAATTAAAATATTATACGGCCGTCCAGTGCAAATTTCTAGTTTAATACAAGTCGGTAATTTAATTGTTTTCTAACTAAACTCAGCACAAAGGTATTACAAATTTCGAATATATTTTTGGTATTAATTAAATAAGAACAGAGATTCGATATTATTTTAAGTAATTAGAATTTCTATTAAATAAATGAAACTAATTAAGTTTCCTGAGCGATATTTTTGAAGTGAAACTTCTTTTCTATCGTTGTGAAACGAAAAAGCGACACTAAAAAGTGACAAACATATTCATAATAGGATTTAGCCAGCGAGAGAATGAGATAGAATACAAGATATATTTATCTCATTCTCTCGTAGGCTACTTTTCTGAAGTTTCACTTCTACAGTGTGTGAATTGCACACACACACACATTTAAGGTACCCATACGATGACGTGTCCACTGGCAATTAAACTATTCTATTAATTGTTTTTATGATTGAAATAATATTGTCAGATATATTCTAAACTCTGTCTGCCAAGTAACTTCTGCGATTTTTGCAGGTCATGTTGTGGCAAGCACACGCAAGTCATATTCTGCAAGTTTTCTTGCACTTGCTCCTGACTTGCTGTGAATGTTTACACCTTTTTTTTCTGGTCGGTGGTTTACACATTAAGTACAGTGTACCTAAGCACACGTTCTTTCCTACCAGTTTTTTGCCGCTCGGCTTCTTGCCGGCCTTCTCAGTAGAATCTGCTTTCCGAACCTGGTGTCATGACATACTTAATATCATTTTATTTTACTAAACAGACTAACTAACCCCTTAACCAACTAACGAAACATCGTTGAACCCCTAAAATGAAATAAACATCTTAATGTACAAAACAAGTGATCGGTGACACATTATTAACTGTAATTAAATTAAATTAAAATAAATCATCATAATGTACTAAAAATCATCAAATAAAAGTGACACTCATATAAATTGTTCAAAATAATTTAATTCGAACAAAACAATACTCATTTATAACGATCGTGAGACCTCTTGACAGGAAGACCCCATTTAAACTCGTCGCTTCGTTCCACATCCATATAAAATACTGGAAATACCTAGGGCGTAAGCAAAAGCAAAACAGGGTACGGCAGTGTTATTAAATCTATACTAACCCTACTCGGTTTCTACACGGCATCGTACCAGACGGCTAAATCGCTTTGCGAAACGCCTTTGCCGGTACCCGGTAACTAACTACCAGGTCATACCAGAGCGGCTTCTTGCCGGCCTTCTCAGTAGAATCTGCTTTCCGAACCTGGTGTCATGACATACTTAATATCATTTTATTTTACTAAACAGACTAACTAACCCCTTAACCAACTAACGAAACATCGTTGAACCCCTAAAATGAAATAAACATCTTAATGTACAAAACAAGTGATCGGTGACACATTATTAACTGTAATTAAATTAAATTAAAATAAATCATCATAATGTACTAAAAATCATCAAATAAAAGTGACACTCATATAAATTGTTCAAAATAATTTAATTCGAACAAAACAATACTCATTTATAACGATCGTGAGACCTCTTGACAGGAAGACCCCATTTAAACTCGTCGCTTCGTTCCACATCCATATAAAATACTGGAAATACCTAGGGCGTAAGCAAAAGCAAAACAGGGTACAGCAGTGTTATTAAATCTATACTAACCCTACTCGGTTTCTACACGGCATCGTACCAGACGGCTAAATCGCTTTGCGAAACGCCTTTGCCGGTACCCGGTAACTAACTACCAGGTCATACCAGAGAAAACTCAGAAATTGTAAATTCCCAACATGACGGTGCCAGGGCCTTGGCTGCAATCAGACTTGCTGGAAGTAGTGATGCTGCCTAAGGTGGAGCGCTCTTGTCTAGAAGATGCCTATTCACCCTGATGATCTAGTAGCGAATTATTATAAATTACAAATTTGGTACGAATATCACTTCTAGAATGTTTAATTCTGAAATATTGCCGGACGTTAGTGAATGGATAATTTCCTTTGAATTTCGATTTGTTATTTTATGGGAATATACTTACCTACAACTACGAAATTGTAATAATTGTTTCAATAGAAGTAGATATTTTATTTATCTATACTTCTCATTGATGTAGAATTTTAGTACTCATTCTATTTCAATGATACTTCTATACTATGTACTTGTATTATAAATTCAAAAGTTTGGATCGATGTTTGTTACTAAATTACGCCAGAATGGCTGAACGGATCTGGATGAAATATGGCACAGGGATAGATTATAGTCTGGAATAACACTTAAGCTGCTTTTTATCCCGGAAAATAAAAGAGCGCCCGCGGGAACCAAATAACCTCAATCTACGCGGATGAAATCAGCCAGTTTTAAATATATTTAAGGGAAATAACAAAGCTAGCACCCTTTGCTATTTGACAGCACTAACCTCTAAATATCTTAGATCTTAATTTATTAGATCGAAGAAAACATTTCGTCTTTTCTACCTTTTCGACTCTTTGTCATGCCCTGTCAGTAGTTTTTTCTCCCAGCTTCCGCTAAATTTGTATAGTGTGACAAATATCTGACCTGGTCACAGCGTCGCTAGTATAGTACACGCGCGAGTCGCGCAACTCGCGCGCGAACTGTAGGTTTCTATGAAAAAAAAAGTGTGTGGGTGCAATTCACACATGGCCATCGATATATATGTAGGTATAGGCCCTTTCATAGAAAAAAGGCGGGCGTCAGACTTGCTGAGCACGTTCCACACCTGTCATAAGCCTGTCTTTGTCCGTGTCGTAGCGTTGTCGCGATCGCTCGTCGTGTAGATAATTTGTTAATATTATGATAACACCTAAAGTCTAATTAGTTTGGCACAGTATAATTTTTATTTTAAGGTAAGTGTTTCAATTCACAATTATATATTTCCAAAAAAATTTATTTAATCTTCCTATTTTAATATTTTTACCATTACGCAATCATTTAATTTCCGCGGCAAACTGTATGATATTTTTTTTTACTAACTGGCCTTACGGTTTCTATGACTATGACCTATAATGTTATCTTTGACCGAGTCATACGTTTTCAAGCTGTAATTCACGATAATTTATCTATGGCATTAATATGTTGCAAGCAAGTTCCCGCTTTTCAGACTAGATGGCGTTATAAATAAGCCCACATTATTTGTTCGACAGGGCCCGTCTATGTAAATTGAGGTCGTTGCACATGGCAGAAGTGAAACTAGCCTACGAGAGAATGAAATAAATACAATTTGTATTCTATCTCATTCTCTCGCAAGATAAATCCTATTATGAATGTTTCTTTTTAGTGTCGCTTTTTCATTTCATCGAATTTTCATTTTTCAAATCACAAAAATTCTAAATAAGTTTCACTTCAAAAAGTGTGTATGTGTGTAATTCACAAACGGCAGAAGTGTGCCTGCAGCCTAGTGTAAGCTGACAGTGACAGAATTTTCACCATTTTCACTATGATTTTCACAAATAAATAATTATTATTGATCATTTCAACACTTTACTTAATGGGATGGACGGACAGTGCCAGACCATTAAACAAGTTATGATTTTCTTTACGAATTTGAGCAACGTGAAATTGAAACGTGCATCAACGTTTCAATTTCGCATTGATTAAATAAACAGCGAAAGCAAACCAACATATTTCCAATTTCCACGTAGTGCCTATGATTGCTATAAAATTTACCTTTTATCCTAGGAAATATGATATTTGGAACGCAGTTTGTTCACCTGAAAAAATGCAGACATTGTTTGCAGAGAAAACATAAAAATGCTCAAATTAAAAATTTGAGTGGCAGTGGCTGTTTTCATTGTTGTACGAGTTTAAAACCATTTTGCCATAATATATTGATGGCCATTACTCTAAATTACAGTTTGAAGTCATGTACCTTGACGTTCCAAAATAAGGACCACTATTCGAAAACACGAAATTTAACAATAATGAAACAATATGGCTTTAGGCGTAGGCAGTATGGCCCTAGGGATGCCCCCTGTATAATCCTATCCTGTATACACCTACTATAATCGATTAAAGACGAATAGTGATTTACTATTGCCACAGATATTGTGTCGTTCGTGTTTTAAAATGTTTAATTAAGTATATCATAAATTTTAACGGGTTTTTAGACACGAATGTTATCTTACACTTTTTTTACTATGGTTTTATTCCTCATTGTTGGGGGCGGGACTCTTTTCATCTCTATAGACCAACTAGCCCGTGACTTCGTCCGCGTGGTTCAATTTTTTTGATTCCCGCGGGAACTCCTAAATTTTCCGGGATAAAAAGTAGCCTATGTCACTCTCCAGATCCTCAAATATACCCATACCAAAAATCACGTCGATCCGTTGCTCCGTTGCGGCGTGATTGAAGGACAAACCAACAAACAAACAGACTTTCGCATTTATAATATTAGTATGAAGTATGATTATGATATAGGTTGATGCTCTACATATTGTAAATGATTATCTTCTATATTCTAAATATATATATATATATATATATATATATATATATATATAAAAGGAAAATATAATTGACAGATCTATCAACGCACAGCTCAAATCACTGGACGAATCAGGCTAAAATTTATCTTATAGAAAGTTATTACGGCATCGGCTAATTTTTGAAAATTCAAACCTAAGGGGTTTCAAGTTTACCAACCAAAATTGAACTTAACGTGAGCGATACCGCGGGCAAAGGCTAGTCTCTACATTATAAGTGTGTACCTAAAGTAAATAGCTCTGAGTGACTCATCAAAGCCCAGACTATACTTTTTGACCTAAAAAGCTCAAATTTTGCACAGAGATTTCTTTGAAATAAATTAAGGCAATATTTTTTAAAACTCCCTAGGGATCGAAGCTGCGAGCAGTCGCTAATTAATCATTAGATAATGATAGCATTTGATAAAGAATAACAATTCCCTGGGTTCATACTTCATTTACAATTAAAACACTCTCGGAACACTGGGACAGGATAGTCAATTTTGACGACCACCGTGGCGCAGTGTTGAGCGCTGTTGTCTTAACGTGCGGGGGTCCCGGGTTTTGATTTCCGGCCCCTATAGACCCTATTTGGGAATTTATAATAATTTCTGGTTAGCTCCGGTCGGGACTAGTTACCGCCTTACCGGCAAAGACGTCCCGCCAAGCGATTTAGCGTTCCGGTACAATGCCGTGTAGAAACCGAACAAGGGTATGGGTAACCGGTTAGCCCACTACCATTACTGCATTACCACTTACCATCCGGTGAGATTGCAGTCAAGGGCTTACTTGTAAGTTGTAGTGGATAAGAAAAAGGTCTTCATCAGAGTAAATAAAATACGATAAATGTTATATTAACGAAGGACAACTTATGTCACATAAGTCCAGACTCTACCAACGGTTCGCTTTGTTTGCTCTTTTAATTAAAAAAAAATTAAAACCTGTAAAGATTTTTATTCAAAGAGACTTTTTACAAGTGCTTATGATGTCGAATTAATCTACTACTTGTTTGGAAGGCCGTTCCTACCGAGAAGAACCTGCAAAAAAAATTTCAGTTGCTTATTTTAAAAAAAAAATTACAATTTCATTAATTTGTAGATACATAAGTAACCGCTGGCCTTAGCATTCGAGCGAATCAAATCCATGCTCCTTCGTTATTTACGTAATCTTCAACAGTATAAAAAGCTTTATTCAGAATCATACTTTTAATGAACTGTGTAAAGACAAGTTTAAAATAGGTTGTGGAATTTTGTTTTAGAATAGAATGATCATTCCCACGAACGGACTTTCTTGAGGCGGAGTGATGGAGTCATGAGCCCGCGGCGGTTTCTAGTTGGCCTATCGTGCAGATCGCATATTCTTTTGTAATTCTGAAGGTGCTGTTTAATAAAAAGAAAACTGTTAAAATAGGTATATGACTTGAATTATTTCCTAAATTCTATGCATTTAATTGTTTCCACTATTATCCCTGGTGAAATTTTTTACCTGGCGCACTAAAAGTCCGTATACAAAACGTTAATACAAACTTACAAAAATCATAATATTATATACATAAGAATAAAGATAATGAATAAAATGGAATAAGTAACACAAATAAGGGAGGTTATTACATTCAGTCAGTGGCTAGGACGAAAGCTTAATAGAATATTATAATCATACAATAAAATATGCATATTACATGGATAAATGAACTCGTTTGTCCCGTTTGTCGGCCATAATACGCTATTTGCTTGCAAGTCTGTCCCTGTCACTGTAATTTCCCACCGTAACTCATAAACGTTCGCTGCCGGAATAATAAGAGGAAATTCCATCTTTAGGACTGAAACGGGTCGACGCGGCGTTCGAGTACCATTACATACTAGACTCTAGAGGCCATACTGCCAAAGCGAAAAGCCATATTGATTCATTATTGTTGACTTTCGTGTTTTAGAATTATAATCCTTATTTTAGGAGGTACGTGACATCAGACTGTCATTTTGAGTAATATTGTGTTGGAATATAGCAAAAATACTAGTCTATAATACAAAAGTCTGTAATGACACAATATAATAGTTGTTGTTGTTGTTGTTTTTCATTTTGTCCCCTTTCGGGACAGGCAAAGGTCTAAGACCATACAGCCTATTCGGTAATTTTTTTTTTCCGTATATAATAGTTGTCTGTGGACGTAGTTCATACTTCATTCCTTATCTCAATAAATAGGATACCCGGTTCCGGAGAGGACCGATAAAAAAACTAAAGTAACTTAAATAAAAAATTCACGTATCTAGTGTTTTTGGAATATATCTACATAATTACTTATTAAAGTACAGAATTACTTAAAAGGTATTTACAGATTTCGAATTAAAACTAAAAATCACGATTTTGGACCATTATTTTGAAAATGAATTCGAGAAAATTGTAGCTAATCATACTCATATTTAATCTGTTTATACAAGAGGACGCCCTCGACTTCGTTCGCGTGGCTTGAGTTTTTTAATTCCCACAGGCACGCCTTAATTTTCCGGGCTAAAAAGAAGCATGTGACACTCTCCAAGTACCCAACTATTCCCATGCAAAAAATCACGTCGATCCGTTGCTCTGTTACGGCGTGATTGTAGGACAAACTCTCTATTTGACGTCCTTGGAAATAGAAATTTCAAAAACTTTAAAATCCGTATTTCATCATTAGCGGAAGCCCAAATACCAAGTTGCATGGCTATAGCATTTCATCTATTTCTAATAGAAAAGAAGTTTATTTTTATTTTTTAGCGTAGCACACGCCGGGTATCCGCTAGTTAAGATTTTAAGGCCCAATGTACTTATAGAGGGGACGCCCGCCGTCGCCAGGCGGATGATTGGTCCATTGAATTTTAAGGCCCAAACATCACTATTAGTATTATTTTTTTAATAAACAGCTTCTAAATAAATATTCATATGGCCCGTTAGTAAATCGAAGTTTACGTCATCTGTACGAGGTCGGATCCTCTAAAGTCTACATCTCAATGTCTACAATAGGTTGGCCGTATTAAGTTGCATAGCTCACCCCATTAATGCCTGCTGGAGCCTTTCTGGAGCAACTGTTTATTGGGCAGTATTTTGTGCGAGTTTCCTCGAATTTCATTACAAAGCTGTAAATCTCAGTAAAGACTATGTGCCACATGTAAGTAGAACAGTGGAACACAATGGAATTGCCTTTCATGAGATTTTAGAATTTTTCGATCTTAAATCTATATAAACGTACCTACATAAACTATTCATACTAATATTATAAACGCAAAAGTATGTCTGTCTATCTACTACGCTGTCACGGCCCACCTATTCAATTCAATTTGATGAAATTTGGTATAGGACATAGGCTACTTTTTATCCCGGAATTAAGGGGTTCCCGCGAGAATCGAAAAAACTTAGTCCACGCGGACGAAGTCGCGGAATCATCTGATTCTAAATATTTTAGTCCTGCTTAACACAGATTAAAACTCACTAAGTAAGATTGTTTAAAAACATACCTACATATAGTTATTGTGTTTAAATTTGTGTCAAACAAGTCTCACAGAAATTCGTCAATTGTTGTTATTACATCAAATTTCCAAGTCACTAATTGGTTGCAAAGTTGTGTGGAAGCAATCGGCCCAACTCCTTTGAATATAATTTGATTCTATATCTATAATATTATTCCTATATAGTTTATTGATTCCATGGTTTCTCTTTGCACTGTTAGGCTTAAAATTAAAATATTCAAGGCTTTTTGTATCTATGGTAGTGGACGCTGGAGTGGAAACACCAGAGTAGGAACGCGGGAGAGATGGTCAAGATGGCCGCGCAGCCGTGTTAGAGTATAACTAAATGGATGTAATATCACGTAATCCTGGAGAAGTTTGCCAATTATTATTTTTTTATTTAATATGAAAATTAAGACGAAATAAAACAAAACTATGAAAGAATCATTAAAATATCTCTACAAATGAAAAAGTTATGGAACTTTAAAGTTGCGCTTGCATGACTGGAGACGTCACGTCATAATTCCCTATCAACAGACTTTATAAAGCCGAATAAAAGAAATAAATGAAAAACGTGACTTAATTGAATTAAAAGCACTTAATTTGTGTGTGAAGATAATTTTGAAGTATTAAATCTCGGCTAGGTATTAAAACTTACTCACAAAATTTCTCACTCGAGTAAAATACAGCAGTAGTGTAGTTACATCGGTGTAGTTACATTAAATAATTAAACTATTAAATCGTCATTTCTCAGTCATTTATTGATGGATTGTAAAAAAAAACACAGATTTATTAGTTTTAATCTATATTTTACTTCCGTTGAGTTAAATATGATATTCACAACATCATGAAACTTCTCCATTCTCCTTTCATTATCCGCAGTATTTGACTAACAATACGCGGAATTCTTTCAAAATGAACCAAATGATCACCCTATTAGTCCCACAAACTTATCTGGCCCGGTGGCCAAAATTTGAACAATTTTTTATGCTTGTTTAGTTTTTTTTTAAATTTATATTTCATAGATACTAGCGACACTGTCACCGGGTCAGATAAGTTTGTCGGCATAGAGATAGTAGATACTATGGGTTATCTGTGTTTGTCAGACTATACTACCGTAACGATATACCGTCACTGCTTTCTACCGAATTTTTACTCAAAAATGCCTTTGAGGTTCAAAAGGCGTCCTTTTGGCATCGGTAAGCTCACCTGTAAAAATTCAAGCAGCTTGTCCGTGTGGATTTAGGTTACTAGAAATCCGCTGTCAATTGGATATTTGATAACTAGTCAAATCAGCAACTTGTATAGGATTTTGTATGAAATACTGAATAGTGACGGCATCAAAATTCGACGAACATTTTTACTTTAATCGATAGTCTTAAATGGTAATTCAACATTAAACTAACAGGGACGACTACGACTAACTACTACCTAACTAACTACGACTTTTGGGAGATCCTCTATATAATAGTCACTAAAAGATAATTTATTTGATTGGTAGTCAAATACCCAATTCTTTCACTTTCCGAGATAAAAAGTAGCCAATCACATTCTCCAGGTCTCAATAATTATCGTCATCAACTCAACCCAACGCCGATCACGAGGAGATCCGTGCGAAGTAGTGCCTACACCCGGTCTCCTCTGACAATAGACATTATGACTGATTTTGAAAAACGGTCACATTATGTTTGGAAGTATTTCGAAAAAATATCTTATTACAGCAGAAAAATAAGGTTTGGTAAATAAAATTGGCATTTGAAATTTAAATTTTAAAATTCACGCCAAAACGCTCGCCGGTGTCATGGCGTCGTTTGTGACGTCACTATTGTTTTTACCAATGTACTCTGTGCAGTGTGCAGTAAACATAGTGTGCCTGTCAAAGCTCGAAAACAAACAATTGTGACGTTACTCGCTTCTTGGTGTTTCCATTGTGGTGGATTGCTGTATTTTATAGTTTTATTTTATCAAAATAAACAGCAATCTCACTCGAAATAGAAAAATAAATACTTTTTTTATAATCCATGAATCCTATTTCATTAGATAAATTCATAATTTCATTGATTCTTGGTTACTGTCATCATGCCTATTACAGTCCTACACGCTGGCAAAATGCGGATTGGCAGACTTCACAAGCTGGATTCCTAGGATCTTTCCCTTACCATTAAAGAAGTTACTTGGGCTGTGCGTTGATTGTTCATTCCTTTTCCTTTTTAACCGACTTCCAAAAAAGGAGGAGGTTATCAATTCGGCGCGTATGTTTTTTTATTTTTTTTTATTTTTGTATGTTTGTTACGCGATTTCTCCGCCAATTATGAACCGATTTTGATAATTCTTTTTTTGTTTGGTAGGTCATACTTCAGAGGTGGTCCCATTTTAATTTGGTGAAGATCTGATGAATATCTCCGGAGATGGAGAACGGAACTCCTCAATGGATAAGAGTAAATTGCTCGCGATCAGTGTGATAGTTTTGTAAACAGTATGTTTTAACCATGCATAGCATATCTTTTTTTTTTTTAGGGTTCCGTACCAAAATGGTAAAAATGGAACCCTTATTACTTTCTCTTTCCGTCTGTCACAGTCGATTATTTCAGTAACTATTAACTATTGACATGAAATTTGGAATAGTTGTATATATAATAGTGGCCCAATATCATGGAAATCAAAAAAATTGAAAATTATTTTTAGTTTAATTAAAAAAGTGGGGAAAATCAGGGGTTTGAAATTTCAAAGTAGGATAACTATACCAAGTGGGGTATCATATGGACTTTGTACTTGACTTGTCTAAGTTAGACAAGTCGACGAGTAACGATTAAACGACGTTATTCTTAATAACGCTAAGTTTTTACTAGCGTTCTGGTTACATCCTGTATTTTAAAACAATGGGGCCACTAAAAATTGGGAAATAAAAAATTTTCAAAAAAAAAAAAAAACCGACTTCAAAAACCACAAACACTAAAAAGTTAAAAATAATTTAATTTATTATGTATAAAAGAGTTAATGTAGTTCTATAATAACTTTTTTTGGAGTCGGTGCCAATGTGGAGTCACGTCAACAATAATGAAGAGTAGGTAGACGGTTCATGCGGCCGACTCCAAAAAATGTTATTATAGAACTACATTAACTCTTTTATACATAATAAATTAAATTATTTTTAACTTTTTAGTGTTTGTGGTTTTTGAAGTCGGTTTTTATATTTTTTTTGAAAATTTTTTTAGATCCACAACTTCGAAAATCAGCGCCCTGTAGTGTACGTGTAAATTGCAAGTTTGATACATAGTGCAAAAGGCTGAGCTATTCTGGGTGGTGTCACAGACAAGCATGTTGTTGGGTACGATAGTATGACAAAGGTTTGTTTGAAGGGGTGTGCTTGGGATTCGAATCCCCCGAATAGGTCCAAAGTCAACGCTTGGCATTTACCGTTTCAAAGAGAAATAAATAAATATGTTATTATTTTTTAATTTTCTGTTTCCCAGTTGTGGCCCATTCCGAGAACCTAAACAAACAAGCGACGGTGCGCATCCGTTTATTTTATTATCTCATTGCTCCTAACATGACGATGAAACAACCTTTTTAAATTTTATTACGCTACATAATTATTGTTTTCCTACATTAACAAAATTGTTATTTTTTTCTTAACTCCGGGCTATGCCGCACTGCGAAATTATTTTCCAGGATAAAACATTGCGGTATTCTGAGGTGTAAAGATTGAGCAATTTTTTTTTAACCAAAGTAATGAGAGCCTTACTAGTTAGTAAGACAGACTTTTAAAGGTTGTTTATTCAACCCCCACCCGTTATACAAACTAATATTGTATCTTTTCTTAGCACAAACTTTACTATTACGCAAAAAAATCGGAATGTTTCTTCTGATTTTCGCCTATTAAAAACCGCTCTCTTTCAACAACTTTTAGATCTTTGACGAAAGTATGTTACTGTAATATTTATCTCATTCATCTAAACCACGTGTGATTCTAATTTTTACATACATAGCTGGTGCTGTACAGTTGTTGTTGATTAAGTTTTTTAACTTAATCAACAACAACTGTACAGCACCAGCGTTAATTTTTAAATTATTATAATATGCATTGTCATCTTATCGTTACAAGTAAGCGTGGGTGCCGATTTGATAAAGTCAACTAATACGAACTTATATTTTTTTTATTGTTACAGATTGAAAAACCAAGAATAATAAATTAAAGAAGAAATCACACACGATAAACATGAAGTTATTATAGCCGAAGATGTATGGGAGAAGAACATTGGAAATAGGATCAGAGACGGTTAAGAAGAAAAGGATGAAAACTCACTTGATACAACAGTTATTACAGTAATTAACATAATAATGATCATTGCAAAGATATCAAGAACAAGGACTGTGGTAGCTTGCGACAATGAAACTAGAATAACGAGATTTAGACAAGAAAGATAAAGGTATGTTGTTAATTTGTTGATTATTTCATTATAAAATTAGGAACGTAAGACAAATTTGCTGAGTATTATGGTCATTCTCATCTCATTTATCAGTAGATAATTTCATAGACAAAAATATATTAATAAGATTTAATTCCTATTGGGAGTTTTGGAATAGTTTAGAATAACTAAGAGGATCTCAATTTTATTTTAATTAAAATTCCTTAGTCAAAAAATAAATCTAATTTTTTTTCAAATTTACAATATTAAATACTACGTCCTATTTGAATTCTAGAGGATGAAAATTAATTTTAACTCATAAGAAGAACGATGTTTTTTTTTAATTATAAAACTATAGTCTCGTAACGTGTTTAGTTTTCAAACAGTATTTCTTGATAAAATGAACTTTGATTGAACTTGATGATAATCCAAAATCCAGACTGCCCCTTATGGATCAAGTAAATGTGACCCGGAACCTGACGAGCAATGAGACGGAGGTGGAAGACCCACAATGGACGCAGACGGTGATGTTCAAACTGCGGACCGCGGTGCTGCTGCTGATTGTGATCATGGCCGTGCTGGGGAACATGCTGGTGATAGTCAGTGTCATGCGGCACAGGTAAATATTTCACATAAGATAGACTTTTATATTATTATGTCTACCTTTGAAGATGGAAGGCCTAAAGTGGACCTTGATAGTAGACACGGTATTTTAAATTCGGATTATAATGCTCGAGCTGATAGTGATCATGGTGGTGTTCGTGAACGTGCTAGTGATGGTAAGTGAGATGCAACACAGGTAAATATTGATCTGTATGAAGAATATGGTTTATCAAGAGACAAACTATTCATAGTAAAGATCAAAAGTAATTCAACGGTAGTAGAACAGTAAAAAATGGACTCTGATCATGGCCATGCTGAGAAATATGCTGGTGATAGTCAATGTTCTATGGCACAGGTAAGAGTTAATAGTAATCCATAGGTAGAAGATTATTTCCCATTTAAAGAGACAAATTAACTATTCATAGGTAACTAATGCAATGGGATGGAAGAACAAGATTGAATGTAGACCTTTTAAGAATCAATAGTACGTTTTTAGTTTAGTAGTTGAAAAGATACCTGATAGCATGTAATTAAAGATAATTTTAGAACTCAATTATTAAAGGTAAGCTCCATATGAAAAAAGTTAAACAAGTACCTAAGAGAACGGTAGCTATAGCTCAACAATTTAAATCTCGAAAGACTCATCGCTTCATAGTAAAAACCTTTGAACCACAAATGCTCAATCAAGAGACTACCACTAAGCTCTTGGATCAAATGTGGATCAAAGGCTACACGGCCTTTGAAAGCTTTAAGACACGTATGTCGTATAATCTGCGATAGACGCTAGATTCAAGAGCCCTTACCCTAGCATGGATTTTAGTAGGTACCTTATTAGTTCAATATACAGAATTCATAATATTAATAGAATTAAAAAAACTGAGACGAAATAATTGTAAAGTGTAAGTCAGTTTCGCTCACCGAGAGTTCCATTGTTCAGAAAGTTATTGAGGACCCTAGATGCTTTTATTTATGATCGCAAAATTAAATTTGTTTGCAAATATTTGTGGCCGATTCTCAATACAATTATTATGTTAATTTTATAAGCTAAATAAATAAACCTGAGCCACCCTTTTATTTCACTAAAAGCCGTCGCTGAACACAATATCACAACCTCAAGCTCAAACTTAAAGTAATTTAAGTACTTTGAGTTTAAAGTTTGTTTTTTCAAAATTGGTACCTACATAGTGCAAGGTGCACTGAACGTCATGTTTACAAAGTATAAGAGGTGATGGTGATAATTAAACACGGTATCTCAAAAGTAAAACTGCGAGGGTACCAAACGCGCTCTGGTCTGAGAAGAGCCCACAACAAACTCAGCCGGTTTTTTTTAATATCACCATCTCACAAATATCGTAAATGACTTAATTAGATTTATAATTATATCAGATTAATTAATCGCTGGAACAACTCAAACCCATGCTTCTTTATCATTAAATTCTCATCGTTTCAATTCTGAAAAACAATACCTTATATTATAATCTTCTATACAATAACACCACAAAAACACAAAAGAAACAGATTACAAAAATGAAAACTTAAATCGTAGGTACAATAAGGCGGTCTTAACGCTAACCAGCGATCTCTTCCAGACAACCTTATCGATACGGAGACAATGAGCAAGTGGACAGTAGGAGGTGGTGCATAAAATTAAACTTAAATACTAATAGATACATAAACTAACCAATATCATAAAATTATAACATATTAATACACTAATATATACAAAATAAATAAAATAGACATACGTAAGATTTAATACATAAATGAATACACATATAAATAATGGACAAATTAAATTGGACCATAGTGTTTTGAGTTTTCGTAAGTGATGTACCAACTATTACATCCAGATATGCTATCAAGACAATAAAAATAGGTTAATCTACTTTCCTCTTATTATACAGTCACTTGACAGAAAATTATAAAAGGATTGGGCTAATTATTATCCTAATAGCATGTGTACCCTTCCAGCGCACGTGTTTCCTGCCACGTATAACTTAAGTACCTTTAAGGCAAGAGTGAATAGGCATCTTCTAGGCAAGCGCGTTCCAACCTAGACTTCATCATTGCTTTGCACTACGCATCATTGTCATCAAGCGCAAGCCTATCTCACAATAGATAATAATATGATGATTGATATAGAATTATTTTATGGGTTTTGACACTACCTTTTCTATTGCAGGAAACTTCGCGTCATAACAAACTACTTTGTGGTGTCGCTAGCGTTTGCGGATATTCTCGTTGCAATGGTGGTGATGCCCTTTAACTTCAGCGTACAATTCTACAACGAATGGATCTTCGGCCCCATCATCTGCGATCTCTGGAACTCCTCAGATGTTTACTTCACATCCACCTCGATCCTACATCTATGTTGTATATCCGTGGACAGATACTACGCCATCGTAAAACCTTTGAAATATCCGATTAAAATGACGAAAAAGGTTAGTAGCCATACTAATATAATAAATGCGAAAGTCTGTCTGTCTGTTTGTTTGTCTATCTGTCAGTGCGCCTGCTACGCTTGGCGGCCCATCTTTTACACCGATTTTGATGAAATTTAGTACATGGATAGGTTGCATCCAGAGGAAGGACAGAGACTTTAAAGACTATCCCGGAAAATAAAAAAACTTATTTTCAAAACTTGATGACGACCGTTTCGATGACGTGCATATAGGTTTTTTGGGTAATCCCGTGATAACTCCTTGATCCTGGTCAAAAAATCCTGGAAATCCACCGCATTGTTACCCAAGAAAACTCCTAATATAATTTTATCAATGGAAATGGGTCAGGACCCTCATAAATGACGAATACGACAAAGAGACAGAAAGAGAGACTTGAAAAATGATTGAATGCCCAAAAATCAGCAATGAATACTTATGCAACCTATTATCAAAATTTCAAATTAAGCTGAACGTTGATAAATCAGTCTAGACGGCTTTTTTTTAATTTATATTGGTATAGCAAAGCCCACTTAAGCTCAACTACTTACGAAATCCAGGTGATCTTTCGTTTTTAATTACCACTTTAAATATTTAACAAACTTCATAAAATCTCGTAAAATTTCGAACGTTTATATTCTAAGAAAATTCTGCCACTCTTTAATAATATAAATAATAAATACTACAAAATGCATCTTCTTGGAAAGCGTTTTTGTTTGAATAATCGGCTACTTATAAGTATTAAATTACTTAGTATACTAAAAGGGTTATTTAGAAGAGGTTAACAAAATTTGCTCAAACGTTACAAAGCCCAAGTTCTTGAAGGCAAATGTTTTTATAATTTAATGGATTTTAACAGCAAACAGCTTTTAAAGATGTATTTAATCGAATGTTTTCGCCAAGGAGCTTAGTTTATCCTGCTTGTCTTAAATTAACCGGCATCATAATAATTATGTTCTCAGTCAAGTTTTTATTAGCATAATAAAGACTCTCAACTGTATACCGTAAAGTTTATAAGATGTGTATAAATAAATCCCTGTAATAACCAAAGACTAAAGAGATCTTTTTAAAAGCATTAATATGAATATGATTTATGTTGGCGTATGCCCAACAGACCCATAAACGGCGTTAGATCTTTGATCTTTCAGTGAGCGCAGCTATAGGCCCCCGCGTGACTCCCGCTCCCGTACGATCTCATGCCGAGCTTATAACTCAAGAACCAAGAGGTTGAGTCAAAAAGTCGTCGGACTTATACCGACAAGATCAGAATTTACATATTTGATAATTACAACACTCATGATAATTTTAATTTACTTATACTATATTTTTATCCCAATCAGACGGACAGTTACTTTAGTAATAAAAAAGAACATAAAATAAAATAATATAAATAAATTAATATTTATGTACATACTAATATTTATTTTCCTATTTCAGATGGCGTTTGTCATGTTAGCAGCAACATGGCTCAGTCCCATAACAATATCGTATGCCCCAATTTTTATGGGCTGGTACACGACCAGTCAACATATACAAACGCGAAAATTAAACCAGTGTGAATTCATAGTTAATAAGCCATACGCTGTTATATCTAGCTCAATATCATTTTGGATACCTTGCACCATAATGTTATTCACGTACTTTGCCATTTTCAAAGAAGCGAATCGCCAAGAGAAGGCACTCCATGCTAGAGCTGGTAACGCAATGCTGATGCATCGCCATTCGAGAGACGTTAGTGATAAAAATGGACTACATATCAATGCCAATACTCCAACCAAAGATAAGAACATTTTGAAAATGAAACGTGAACACAAAGCAGCCAGAACGCTGGGCATTATTATGGGTGCATTTATCCTTTGCTGGCTCCCTTTTTTTCTGTTCTACCTATCGACGTCTTTGTGTGATACATGTACATACCCTGAAGTAGTGACTGTGATCATGTTTTGGACTGGTTATTTTAATTCCGCGTTAAACCCGATAATTTACGCGTACTTCAATAGAGACTTTCGCAACGCTTTCAAGAATACTTTGGCATGTGCGTTCTGTAGTATCTGCCGTCGAGGATCTCATGATTCTGACGTGTTAGACAGGCTGGACCGGCGGGCTTCAGGGCAATTAAGAGTGCCGCTTCCTTCTAGAAGACAGTCGGACCTTGCGTCTCTTTGAATATCGCCACAGCGCGTCCAAGTGACAGCCGTATGACAGGCCTAGTGTCTCAACGAAATAACTTTACGACGTACTCGTAACTAATTCCGTAAGTGACTGATTTAAGAACAATGTAATTTGATGATGTAAATATTTTTAAACGAATCTCTCTATTTTGAAATGGTAGACATGACCTTCAAGACAGTATTTTAAAATTTATAAAAATAAATAGTGTTCTTATAAACTATCTCAACTAGTACGTATTATATTTATTTCTGTGTTTTCAGTTCCTCAGTGTATTGATAACCTTGGTGAATAATGTAGGTATAGAATATCAAAATGTACATAGATCGGTGTGTAAATATAATTAGCAATTAGTATACATTCTGAAGGTGGCTGAACTGAAGGCCTAAAGCTTAAAATAAAATATTTGAAAAGGCCAAAGGTACATTGTATAATATACTAGTGTAAAACATTCAGATAATCTGAAACTCATATTTTGTAGAAATCTCAATGTTCATAATAATATAGATGAATAAAGATAATTTATTATTATTAAGTTGACACATTATTGTAAAAAAAAGTTAGTATAAAGGGTATTTAACGATTTTTAAGATTTGATAACAAGGTTTAACAATTATTTGCATGTTTTTTAGCATTAATTGTGAAGTAATAATAGTTTTTGCATGAGCAATGAAAGGAATTTCAATATTATAAAAGAAAGTTTGTTTTTTACTACGAAAATCGCAAATTAGGTTTTTACTACCATCCTTTCATAAATAATTAATAATAACTTAAAATTTTCGAATCGTAGTTTGTTTGAGACTCACAAATTTAAATTAAAAGTTCGGTTTTAGCTTTTTATTGAACTAATGAACAACTCCAACTTTTGTTCGATTTAAATAAATTCCTATAATTCGGTATTGGTTGAACGTGCAGAATTCAAAATAATATTTAGAAATACTTATAACCTGAAAATTGTATTTGCCAATCTATTTCAGCATTAAGTACACGTAAATTAAATTTTAAGCAACATAGCGATACAATTTAATTTAAGTTGGTTACGTTAGTACATGAACGTCTATATAATAAAGCGCACCGCTCCTTTACCGCATCTATAGCTGTTTTGAATTCTGTGGTTGAACCACTTTTCTCTCAGAGATAAGCAGTAAATTGTAATTTTAGTAATAAAGTTTTGTATAGCCGTCGGCGTTCGAGTTGTAAATAAAGTTGGGAGTAAATTTAGAAATTAAAATATTATTAGTAGTAGATTAAGGAAATATAATATTATAATTTATAAGATAAGGGATGTCATTTTGAGTAAGGTTAGTGAAGTGAAAATAAACTGTTTGAGATATACACACGTTGATTACTGAGGACAGAAAAACTATATTTTAAATGTTTCAACATTCTCATATATTTTCATTTTTATTAATAAACTTGGAGAATTGTAAATCTAGCTCAGTCGTATTTAATTTAAAGGCTTGGTTTATTAAAATAGTCTATAACTATATTAAAACTCTCTGTTTTATAATCCTGAGCTGTGTGTGATTTTGTTAAACATTTTGTGCACAATGTTTCGACGAGATGATTCCCCAGACCAAATTTCTCTCTCTTACATTTCTAGTTTTCGTCTCACTGACCATTCTCAAAATTACATCCTGTAAATAGAATATCATTTTAAACATTAATAGAGAGATATGATAATGATTATTATGGGGACAAATAACGCTTCAATAGAAAAATCGAGTTTTAAAATAATAATTGATGTGCTATTTATTAACTGTAACCGACCGATTAGAATTTGGTGTGTTGATGTCGTGTTTACCAGTCTGTAGACAATTAAATACTAACCTTGACTAATTCGATGGATAATTATACGAATCTCTATTAAAATTCTGGGCAGCATGAGACCAGCTCCAACTTACCGGATATAACGTCCGCGTTACTCTCGTCCGTATTTAATGTAGCCGCAAAACGAAGTGTTTAGAGGTGTTTTAAATTACAAAGTGATTAGCTGTATGAAATAAAAGCTCTATTTTTGCTTACTACTTCTATTCTATACTTTACTATTACTGTAATATTATAAATGCGAAAGTTTGGATGGATGGATGGATGTTTGTTACTCAATCACGCCGGAATGGCTCAACGGATCTGGATGAAATTGGGCACAGAGATAGACTATAGTCTGGAATAACACAAAGGTTACATTTTATCCCGGAAAATTAAAAAGTTTCCACGGAAACCAAAAAAAACCTCAATCCACGCGGATGAAGTCGCGGGCATCAGCTAGTTATTTAATACAAACCTCTTGCTGACTCATTTCCATAAAAGCAAGATAGGCTGGTGCTTGACTGTATGTCATGCCTGATAAAAATCAAGGTTTTTAGATAGGAACGCGCTTGCCTAGAACATTCACTCTGGATCTTACTATGGTATTAATCCTGTACAAATCAATGCAAAAATGTAGTAAAAGTAAATGTTGTAAATGTGATATCTCAACTGTCGGCCATTACTACTTAATCAGTCTTCTGCCATTATGAGAATCACGAATCACGCTGGATCAACAGAATACACACATTTAAGAGAATTATTCAGAACATGGCTGCCCAAAATTTTAAATATACGCCAAATCATAGATTTAATATTTTCTTCGGTGTTCATCTTAACTCCTCATAAATAACAATCTGTCTGTCGATGTCCATAATAAATATGTCTTTGCTTAAACTCTGCGACCTCATAATGACTGAGTGAAGCTACGGTTTCCTATAGAAGAGCGATGCCGCCTCATACCTTTGAGAGGCCACACTGCCAACGCTTAAAGCCATAATGTTTCATTATTGTTGACTTTCGTGATTTAAAATTATAATCCCTATTTTAGAAACGTCAAGGTACGTGACATCAAACTGTAATTTTGAGTAATATTGCTTAAGTATTATATTACAGCACTCGCACCTACTTTGTCGTCGCTTTTTGGCGGACTCGATTACTTAAGAAACCCTAGCTTCAAAAGCTGTTGAAAGTTTCAGTATAGTACCGGACTTTTGAATATTAGCCGAGAGCAGAACGAATCAGCCGAAATATTAATTTACTTGTGGTCTCCGTACTATTTTGTCGGTATATGTCCGACAAAATAGTACGGAGTCAGACACACACCGACCAGAACCGGCACGTTCGTAACTGAACCTGCTTATTTTAAAACCTTTTTTTAGAATTTTGTTTCACAGAGCCTTGCCATGGACGAAAATCATAAAAACTCATAGTTGAGTTGAGACAGAAAAAGTTATCGAGCACAAAGCTTTAAGCAGTACTCATTATGCTTAAATTAAAATATAGTCAATGAAGTAAAGCTTACTGAAACTTGCACAGTTTTCGTGATGACGTCGCTCTTTCAAACTCAATGTGTCTTCCTTTGAATAAGTATTTAAGGCTCAATTCGTAAATGTTTTAGAAAAAGTAACAGGAAAATAAATTAAGTAATAACTGGTCCTGTAGCTATTTTAAATCTAGATGTATTTATTAGAGCCCAAATGTATGATTTCTACTACTTGAGATTTCTATGACTGTAGACAAAAAATGTAATGAATCTAAATGTTAAAATGGGCTGTAAATGTAATAAAAGTAATAATATATGGTTGTGACTTCTTTAGGTATTACAACTATTTAACGAAATCATATCTTAATATTACGTTTATTTATAAAGGCAACGAATCAACTCGCTTCCTGACGGTGCATATTCGACTACTTTTGAAACCTACTAGTAACTGAAACAACTGAAAACGGTAAATGAGACCGTTCTGCGCAGACTATGAGACTTACTGAGCTACTAAAAAGACCTCAAATGGTTACAAAATATGTCGGATATACACCGACAAAACTCTGCATAAATTGGACCGTTACCGTGATTTCAATAAATGAGATCAACTCACAACAGTAAATTCAGAAATAAGTCGGATAATGTAAATTATTTTACTGAACTCTTACGTTACATTTGAATGTCAAAGTCCGTTTTATTAGCGAATTCGTAAATGTTATTTGTATAAGAAACATTGCTTAGCCCATTTGAAATTTCATTTATTTCTGTTGAATCCGTCCAACGTTATTTCATTTTAATCATTCATTCTTTTTGTAATTTTTTTCATGGGATTTCTGTGTATTTGTTAAGCCTGACGTCCACTAGATTGCAGTATTTAACCTCCTCCTTTAACTCCTATTTTCGAGTTATTCGACTTGCTTATAAATTACCGCGTTTCTTTGCTTATAAATTCCTATAGGATTAGAATGCAGTTTAACATTTGCATCGCAGGCCGCAGCAGCATTAAAACGCAGCTGCATTAAAAGTATTCTGGGTGCCATTAGACAAAGTTATAGTCAATAAGTCGTAGTAAAAGAATCGTAGTAAAAATTTTGAATTGTCATATTGTGAATCTACCACTGGTTCGGAATTCCCTTCTTATCGAGAAAACCTAAAATCTCGGAAAGTTGCACTTTTGGATTTAAACATACGACAGCTGTCCAGTAGTTAAAGTTTGAGAGGCAGTAGCCACTGGGCGCCTAGAGTTGCCATTTTATTTGTTTAGTTGCTAGGTTATTTATTAATTACTAAAAATGCTAACATATTTTTAAGGAAAACTTGTTACTATAACACACTAACATAGTTATTATGTTAAAAATCAGAAATAGACACTCGTCTGATATGAAACATTATTTATTTATTTTAGGTATTATAGGGCAGCTTTGTGTGAACATGTTAATAAAAATTTATTGCTGTTATTTTTGTACCATATCATAATGTATTATTTGCTATATTCTATTAATTATTATAGCGAAGGCAAAATTGGGTTGTGTCAACGTAGTTTCGTAAAAAATATAAGGCCAATAATAGGGTTTTAGATACAACAGTCTTGTGGACGTTAGGCCTTAATAACGTAGACGTAAATTCATGTAAATTCAAATAATAATGTATTTAATATGCTTGTGGAAATATTACATATTAATATTATGTCTAGGTACTTATGACTTTCATAGAACTTCTTCGAGTTTAAACATAGCTAGATCTAGATCAAAGTCAGACAGCAATACTATAATATGTAACTTTAAAAGTCATTATACATAAGTAGATCAGTGTATAGCATAGATAATGAAATATAACATACTTTTTTATAGTAGTTTGGGATTTTTTTATTCTTCAAAACGAAAAGTTGACTGGTGTTACCAGTTGAGTTAAGGCCATTTTGAGGGACATACTTTACACCTCTATGAGTAATGCAGGCAATAGCAAATGTGTAAGTATTCTGATTAAATTCGTAATTTTTTTAAATATATCTGGACTGTGATACTTTGTATTATTCCTTGTTAACAGTTTTGTTATCACTAAAGGCAAATACACACGATGATTTTAACATCAGCGATCAGCGATGAACATCACGACGAACTGCAATAATTAATCGCGCCAACGATATCACACAGCTCCGTTCGTGCTTCCGAATAGCGACCACATCTTTTTGATATACGAATTTAAAGAGACTTACCTGCGTATAACCCGTTATTCAACGTTAACGATAAAGGCGGTAATGCGATGTAACGCGACGCGACAGGAACAAATACTAGCTGATCCTCCACGTGGCCTACGTTGTTGCGTAGATAAGTTTGTAATTTTCTATAGAGTCGTATCGCGTCGCATCGCGTTGCTCAACTAGGATAACGGGTTAACGTTACTACAGCTAAAACCAGCCCCCCGATTGTCTAAAAATGCTGTTATGGGTTATTTTACTTGGACGCCGAACTATGATGATCGGCAAATCTTACACAATCGCACCTCTGTTTATGTAAACTTTAGATTTTGCTAGTAGGTTGCCGTAAAAATGTCGAAATACAAACCTCTAAATTGGATTTACATGATCCCATACGAATGACGCATGGATGGGTAAACTATTCGCCGATAGCTGATGCTAAAATAATCGCGTGTATTTTGGCCTTAAATACATAATTTATTTAGAGCTTTGCAAAGTTACCTTTTTATATTGCTAAGTTATTTATTCAGAGTTTATTTGTAAGTCCGCATTTATTCAAAGTTATGAAGAGTTCTTTGACTGGTGTAAATTTAGACTCACGGCACATTGATGCAAAGTTGAAGCGAAATGAAGCTATTTTCTTCAAAATATTTAAAATGTATCACTAATATCGCTTATGGATGAACAAACGCAATGTTACACAATGCTATCATTTACTCATTTAATATGATGTAAGTCATCATATTAAATAAGTAAATGTGAAAATTGTGTAAATGCAGAAAAAGGAATTGGATTCTGATTTTTGAATATTCAATCTGAGTATTTGTCATCTTGGCAACCTTTTTATTTTATTACTAATTATTTTTGACAAATACCAAGGCTCTCAGGTAACTTGTTGACGGTTTATAGAACGATTAGATACAGGATACTGAATATAGCAACTTACATAAAAACAACAAACGAATTGATCGATTCGTTTTGCACAGCGTCAGATTATACATATTATATAAGTGACTTTTCATAACTTTAAATAAGTGAGGACAATTTAGATTCTATATCACAATAATCCTTAGTATTACTTAAATCTTGATACCAAAATAATAAATGTAAACTTTCGTTGTAAATAGTCTCTTTAAATTATATAGAGTTATAACAATACATAAAATCGTACTATCATTGTCATTATAATAGAATCGTTTTAATTATGTGAACAAAAAATGGAAGGTTCAAATCACATTGACGAATATTTGAAGCGCAACGTCACTTCAACTCCACTTTATGTATGGGGCTGGAGCAACATACTAGAGAAGTGCGAATAAGCACGTCCAACTTTGCGCCAATGTGGGCTGAGCCTTATGGTCTGGTCTTACTACGTAACTTATTTCTACGTATCGTATTCCTTACTCCGATTTCTAAAATGAGATATTTGGGAGCTAAATTACGTATCTTCGTAATGTATGGGAATTTAATTACCTACCAACCAGCCAGCCACTACAGCCTATTAACGTCCCACTGCTGGGCACAGGCTTCCACTCATGAGAGGAGAGAGGGAACTCTCACTCTGATGAAAATTTAAAAACAATTATTATGGTATCATTAAATAGCAGCAGCGTTGTTGCGGAAATCCATAATATCCGTCAAAACCAACAAATCTGCCCCCCGATTGTGTAAGGAAATCGAATCGTTTGTCAAACATATAATCCGTCCTGTTTAAGGAGTTCATAGATGCCTGCACGTCATAAAGCATGTATGGACTCCTTAAATAGTTCCAGTAGGAATACGTTTTAAGCTGTCAAATGATTACGATTCGCTTAGACAATCGGAAATCTGTTTCGTGCAACGTGTGTTTATTGTTTATATGCAAGTGTAATAATATTTATTTCTAACTTTACAAACGACTGAGTACAAACTGTTTCCAATGTTTATTTCCACTTATTATTTTCTTCCACTATAAAGTTTATCGGCTTTCCCACCAAAAATCATAACTTATCATCTAATCAGTCTATGGTATCAAGACACTTGTTTCCTATTTTTTTTTTAAGTCCATACGAGATAACACGGCACTGGATTCGGGGCTTTTTACTTTTACTGCAGAATACATAGCAAATCACAACACTCGGCCATCCAACGGCGTGCTATCTCCGGAGCACGCAAAAATCACAACACTCGGCGAAACATGAATCTTAAAATATGCTTTTAACTATATATTTTTTTACTTTTACCGTATATAAACTTATTTATTCATAAACACTTATTTATTAATTATGCGACAACAAAAAATATAAACGTAACATTTTGCTTTTAAATTTCAAATAAAAAAAAAAAAAAAAAAAACATGTTCTAATACCCAAACGCAATTTACATTTTACTGCGATTTCTAATAACATGACCTAATAATTATTTTATTTAATCATTTGTTTTTCAGAATCTGTAATAGTATCAGAATCTGAAGATGATTCTGAACCAGAAGATTTGTCTAACTCTAGTGATTGGATGTGGATCCAAGGTCGCATCCTATCTGCCGCTATGACTGCCTCGTATTTTCTTGCATTAAATCCTGGCACATTAACAACTTGATAACGATCATTGCCTAAACATTTCGCCACTTTATATGGCCCAATGAATTTGGGAAGTAATTTTTTACTTTTCCCATCGTTGTGAAAGTTTGTTTTGGTTATCTTTACTAGATCTCCAACAGTATATGTAATAGCAGGAGATCTCATAGAATCGTAGGCCTTTTTCTGTCGCTCTTGACTCTTTTTAATGTTAGTAGAGGCCTCCTGCCTGATGCTATCTAGTCGTGAGGATTGAGAATGGAGACTTTCAGAAGTTCCATCCCGTGGAGCCTCCACATTGGGCGATACCAGCATATTGTCCGTGGGACCGTTTAACTTTACCCCAAATAATAGTTCTGCTGCAGATTTTTTTGTTGTTGAATTTATGGTATTATTTATTCCCCATTGTATTTTCCCTAGCTGTTGGTCCCAAACACGTTCGTCCTTATTAAAATTTTGTGTACTCAGTGATGTGAGTATTGTCTGGTTAAATCTTTCTGCCTGGCCGTTGGCCCTAGGACAAGCAACTGCGTTCAGTATGTGTTTTATCCCGTTACTACTACAAAATGTTTTGAATTGAGACGATGTAAAAGCCGTTCCTCTGTCTGAAATTATTCTATTAGGTATTCCAAAGTCGTTGAATAGAGATTTAAGAACTCTGATAACGTTTTTAGTTTTTGTATCCTTCACCGGCTTTGCAAAGAGGTATTTGGTAAACGCATCTACTATTGTTAAAATGTAACAATTATTTGCTTTACTTTTTACAAAAGGGCCAAGATGATCTAGATGTAGAGTATGGAATGGTCTACTGACCTTTTCAATTGGGAATAAAAGCCCAGTTCGCGTTCTAGACGCACTATCTTTGTTATACGCGCAGTCAATGCACGAACTTACATATTTTTTTACAAATTTTTTCATTTTGGAAAACCAATACTGACTCTGTATTCTCTCAGTGGTTTTTCCAACTCCAAAATGACCAATATCGTCATGGTTTGCTTTGCAGATCTGCCATCTGGCACTCTTGGGAACCACTAGTTTTCGGTCATCGCCAATTTTTCTGTATAAAGCATGATTTTGAATCACATAATTTTTCTTCATCTCTTTACTTTCTTCGTCATTGTTAGGCTTCAAAGTTTTAATTATGCGTTGCAATTCTGGATCAGCATTCTGTAAAGTGAGTATCCAGTTTTCAGTAGTGATATTTAAAACCTTTATACCATCGTTTATCTGCGTAGTAGAGGTTGGATTCCTGCTAAGAGCATCGACGTGACACATACGGGTACCAGAACGGTATTCAATATTAAAGTTGAATTCACTGATTTGGAGCCACCAACGGGCAATACGTGGGATCAAATCTCTTTTGGTTAATGCTGTCCTCAAAGCATTACAGTCTGTATAAACCGTAAACTCTAACCCCAAGAGATAAGGCCGAAATTTCTTTAGGGAACAAACCACTGCCAGAGTCTCTAATTCATAAGAATGAAAGAATCTTTCTTCTGGAGTGGTTTGCCTACTAAAGTATGCCACCGGCTTGAGTGCCCCAGTGTCTGTCTGTCTCTGCATCAGGATACCACCTAACCCTAATGAGCTAGCATCGGTGTGCAACTCGGTTTTTAAATTTGGATCAAATAGGGCTAATATCGGACGTTGTATCAGCAGATTTTTCAAAGTTGCGAAAGCCGTTTTCTGATCTCCTGCCCAACTCCATTCAGCATCTTTCTTCAGAAGCTTCGTAAGAGGTCTGGCAATTTCACCGAAACCCTTCACAAATCTCCTGAAGTAGCTTGCTAAACCAAGAAACTGACGCAGTTCATGAACATTAGTAGGCATAGGGAATTCCTTAACGGCAATGATTTTTCTCTCGCCAGGCTTGATGCCCTCCGAAGAAACCTCATATCCTAGATATTCTATCTTTGTATCAAAAAACCTACACTTCTCCAGTTTTAGGGTAAGGCCAGCATCCTGTAAAAGTCTCAAAATGTCCTCTAATTTCTCAAATCCTTCATCTATCGTAGCCGACGGGATAAGAAGGTCGTCCATGTAAGCGTGTGCAGAGTCGAATCTTCTAGAACCAAGCAGTCTATTCATAATCCGTTGAAATACAGCTGGAGCGTTCGCTAAACCAAATGGCATTCGTTTGAATTCGTAATGGCCATCTGGCGTTATGAACGCAGTAAGATGGCGACTTTCTTCTCCCATCGGTACCTGGTAGTATCCGGAGGCTAGATCTAATGTAATGAAGAACTGTTTTCCACTTAAGTTTGAAATTTGATCCTCTATTAGTGGTAACGGATACTTATCTTTGGTTGTTTTGTTATTCAATGCACGGTAATCTACGCACAACCGGCATTCTCCATTTTTTTTCTTTACAACTATTATTGGGCTTGCATAGTTCGACTGCGATTCTTGCACAATGTCATTCTTTATCAAGTCGTCTACCATATCCTGTACTATTAGTCTCTCGTGGTGTGATAGCCGGTATGGTCTGTATACAACAGGGCTTTTGTCATGTAACTCTATATTCATTTCAGCATTTTTAACACATCCTAGTTCACTAAGATTTTGTGCAAAGCATCGTCTATATTTTGTCAACAGGTTATGTAATCGTGTCAAAGTGTTCTCATCTACACCATCTCCAGTTTTAATTTCACATTTCTTAATAGGTAGATACTTCTTTGGGTTTTCTTCAGAGTTAATTAAAAAGGTTCTAGTCTCTGCTATGGGATTGGCTCGAGCTATCAACATTCCTGCTTTTAATTTTAGAGGTTTTGAGGTTAACGAAGTTGCAAATATAACTGCTCTTTTATCATTAACATTGTAACAACCTTGGTGTAAATGGTATTCTTGATTAGGGCTCGACCTAGTGCTCCCATCAAAATACACATCTCCTGAGTATGGTTCTTTAGTAGATACATTCACTAAGCCTCCTTTATTTATCGTAACATCTCTTTCAACGTAAAGATTAATTTTAGGGGTTTCGTCGGAAATACTTTCTGTCGGTGTATTATAAAAAAATAATCTCTCGTTGTCTTTCATTACTGTCACAGCTGGTAACTCAGTAAAGTTTTGTCCTACTAAGAGTGATGCCGGTAAAAACGCGTCGTCAACAGCTAATACAGCAATTTCAGCTTCTACTTCATCGATCTTAACCACAATTGTGGTCTGAAAAATAGGTTGTATTGAAGAGTTCCCAAACCCCTTTATTACTGGTAACTCGTCATAATTTTCTTTAAGACCAAGCAACTTAGCTTTTGACAGCTTAATGAGGGTACAATCGCTGCCAAAATCTACAAACGCATTCAAGGTAGCGCCATTGATACATATATTTTTGAAATATTTATCATTTGCTGGCACAAGCGTAGATATAGGAGTAGATATAGTATCCAATCCTACATCCCTATTTATTTTGAGCACTTTTTTATCATTAACCACATTTTTGTCACTGCCATGAGACTGTAAGGGTCTTTTAATGCAATTATCTTGATTGTGCCCTATTCTTCCACATTTCAGACATTTAATAATGGGTTTTGAGCAATCACTATAACCATGCCCACGTTCCAAACAGTTGAAACAGGTCAACTCATTAGCTCTAATTGTCATAGTCTTACCTCGGTTTGGTACATATCGCTTCCTAATCGAATTGTTATTGCTAACCTGATAATTAGCATTAGAATTAGAGGCGTGTGACGGTTTTGGATGATTAAACTGTTGAGAGGCTAAATAGTTTAACAAATCTTCCGGTTCGTCACATTTCATTGCTTGAGCTCCATTTCTAATACCACTATCGGTAATTCCGTATACCAGACAATCTACTGCCTTACGTCCACTAATTTCACATCTACTTAACAACGACAACTTATCATAAAAATAATCTCTAAGAGTCTCATCTGTACGCGACTTGCGACCTAACATTTCTTCTAGTATCTTTCCATAATTTTCATCACTTGGAAATGCCCGTTTTATTTTACACTGCCATTCTTGCCACGTAAAGTTAAGAGTTGGGAGCGACTCGTACCATTTCTTAGCTAATCCACTCAATTTTTGTAGAGCGAAGTGTATAATTTGCTTCTCCTCCCACTCGTACATCACGGCACACTCATTCACCTTCTTCAACCAGCGTTCCACATCTTGGGCTCTATTGTCAGGATCAAATTCGGGCACGACATTTTTTGTGCTGTCCACGCTCCTACCTTTTTGTAGTGTCGATATAACCCTCATGAGATCTTCAGCAGTCAATCCTCTTCCCCTTGAATGCCGTTTTCCCCTCTTATCTCCTTCGTCACTCGATGACCTTCGACGGCGCCGCTTCGAACGTTCCGGAGTACGGGACGAGCGATTACATTCTCTCTCGTCTGAAATACGATTTTAAAGTACTTCTTAGTATATTAAAACTATTGCTCTAAAGCGTCGATTAGTTGACGTCACCTTAAATTTTTAAGTTCGGATCATCTACATTATCTAGACTCTTACTCTTTATTGCGAGCACCAACATGCCTATCTCAGTCAGCTACATGACTGTAGCACGGTCACCTACATGACTACGGCACACGTTGCAATCACCTACATGACTATGTTCCACGTGACACAAGTTGTCCTATGTGAAATAAATAAATCACGTTGAAGTCACCTACATAGCTGTTGCACGGTCACCTACATGACTACAGCACACGTTGCTATCACCTACATAACCTTTGCACCGTCACCTACATGACTGTCGCACGGTCACCTACATGACCATACCTCACATTGCAGTCACCTACATGACTGTTGCATAGTCACCTTCATGACCATACCTCACATTGCAGTCACCTACATGACCATCACACGGTCACCTACACGTCCGTGTCCCATGTTGCAGTCACCTACATGACTGTTGCATGGTCACCTACATGACCATACCTCACATTGCAGTCACCTACATGACCATCACACGGTCACCTACATGTCCGTGTCCCATGTTGCAGTCACCTACATGACTGTTGCATGGTCACCTACATGACCATACCTCACATTGCAGTCACCTACATGACCATCACACGGTCACCTACATGTCCGTGTCCCATGTTGCAGTCACCTACATGACTGTTGCTTGGTCACCTACATGACCGTGGCTCACATTGTAGTCACCTACATGACTAAATATCTGTTAATTTCCACTATAATAGATAGCTTCACCACAATCCATCGCAAGCGCACCACTGATCATGGGTCTCCTTCCAGAGAAATGATTCTGATTAAGTTGATGCATTAATGCTGCTATCAGAGCTACTGTTATAAGCTTTGTTGTACAACTTTCTATACCAGTTATTTTGTTTTTCTTTAAAATTATAAAGGTAAACATGAAAAATAATCACCAAATCTGTGTTCTGCTCAGACATTAAGTACTATGTTCATTATTCATAATTTGATTTTTACTAATTTTTGCATTACCTATTATCTTGGAATTATTAAAAAATGAATTAATTACTGTAATTCACCGCTATCTTTAAGTTAATAATATTAGAGGCCAATGTCTAAAAGTAATATAGTGGAATCTGTCCTAAGTTTGTTATTAACTAAGCTCAACATTATCTCTTTGTTAGCTCCTCACACCTAGCTCTAACCTACCAACCAGCTTTTACTCTAAAACAGATAACTTGATTACCTACTACTAACTAAGCCTGTTTCAGACTGAGATTTTAATAGATTGCTACACTAAACAAAACCGTACAGCAATTGTATACAATCACAGATGCTTGCTGAGTAATATTGCAGCAGTTTGCATTCCAACTTCTATGTTAATGACTGATTTTCAATGCTTTGATTGGGTCCATTTGAGATACCTAGATAGGTTACAGGTTAACCTATGGAAATTCAAGTAACAAACTTTCTGTAACTTATTTAAAGGCTGAGAGTTGGCATTAAAATACTTACATCAATTATTATTATTGAAATATCATCTATTTTAATTAGAGGACACCACTACACAAGCGTAAATACTTAATTTTGGCTGTATTTCTTACTGAATGTCCTCGAATAGGCACCTAGTTATCTCCATCAAACAAACTAATAAACATGTAAGTAGGTGCTAGTTAAATTATAGGCTTATTCCTTACTCAAAGCCATCTCAAAGCATAGCAATTAGAACGATTCAAATACTTCTTGGAAGGTTCGTTGTAGAAATTACTTACTGTTTCTTTCCGACATGGCTCGTGGGTATTGTCACTTCTGAATTGTAATAATATTTATTTCTAACTTTACAAACGACTGAGTACAAACTGTTTCCAATGTTTATTTCCACTTATTATTTTCTTCCACTATAAAGTTTATCGGCTTTCCCACCAAAAATCATAACTTATCATCTAATCAGTCTATGGTATCAAGACACTTGTTTCCTATTTTTTTTTTAAGTCCATACGAGATAACACGGCACTGGATTCGGGGCTTTTTACTTTTACTGCAGAATACATAGCAAATCACAACACAAGAAACATTGGACAATTATAAAGATGACAAACTAATAAAAAGAACAAACATGTTTCGTCAATGCTGACATGAAAATTTTCAAAGTAACTGGGTAATACAATTTATGAATCATTAAGTTATTACCATAATCCAAAATTTATATAATTATTTCTAAGACAGCATTGAGTTAGTCCAAGTACCTATAATATGTTAAAATCTTATAAAACATAAATTAGTAAATATGTCAGATCTCATAATACCAATTACCATTAATTTATCATTACTTATTAGGATTTACATACCTACATTTGTTTTTCTAAAATGTCTTAAAAATTGAAAAATTGACAATAAAATAAAAATAAAATAAAATAAAATGTCAAATATATTAGAAAAAATTGTAACAAAAAATTAATTTGCATTAAAAAATTCATCGAGACAATATCTACCTATTAAGTTTTATGTCCCTTGATGATTTGGTATCTCCAAACTGCTAAGATGAGGGAGTTCTAACCAAGGCAACGGCACCTTCTAATGTCTCAACTATAAGCAGAGTTTGACCATAAATTGTCTCAGAGATTCTATCGGTAACTTTATCTTATTGGTATTGCAGGACTACAATTCGCATCATAATGGTTAGAAGAGAAAGTGTGTTGTTTTTAAACATATTTTGAATGATTGTGACAATTATTGAGGGACGAGTGGCGTAGTTGTGACAACGCATATCAGTCGATTGCGAAGGTTAAGCAACGTTGACCCAAATCGGTAACTGGTTGGGTGACTCGGAGAGCACGTAATGCCTTCGGTCCCGGTTATTATCACTAACATCTGATAATAATCGTTAGAAAAACCTAAAAGTTTAACAACACTCTTAGTCGAGTCGTATGCGGAAGGACGTGGGAACCCACTGCATCATTATCCCGAGAAAACTCCTACCATTATTTGATTAATGGGAAGGGGTCACAACCCTCAGTAATGAGGTATACGACGCAGAGAGAGAGAGACAGAGTGTCAATTTAACTGTAGAGAGTCAACCATCACAATGTAAAGTAGACAGAGTTTAGATACCTAATGATTATAAATTTTGAATAAATGGTTATAAGATAGAAAAGACCTTGTGACTGTTGGTAATCGCTAACATAATTTGCCGGCCAATTTATTTTAATGTACAAAGGCCAAATTGGTACTCTCTGTTTGGGATAACATACTTAAAATAGATTTTAGTGATATTCCAATCAAAATTGGAGCAGGGACATATGACTTGCTTTTTATAATAACGATAATTAACGATAGCAATCGTGGCCGGATCAAATGAATATTATTTCTTTAAGTTTAACCAAGTTTTATAATTTAATTAATTAAGTACATTAAATCTCTCGTGAAACCGCTACACGTTGTGACCATTCGCCCGTGCACGTTTTAAAGAGAGTGCAAACAAATTTTAAAAGTAATTTTAATTATTCGCCCACTATGATTTAATTATTGAATTATGCTTATACTTTTTTTTTAACCTTTATTGAAAATAATACAATAGAACTTAATGCTAGCTAGCCTAACCTAATTACTATATAAATCATGCCCGCGTGGAATGGTGGCAAGAATGCTGGCTGCATTTCCGCGCTGGACAGCCAGGCTGATCCTTTGCGCAAAAAATGAGCCAGCCCTTCTGTCACCAGATGAGGCAATTAACCGCGGTGAAATATCTCGTAAAAATTTTTTGGCACTAAGACGCCATGGCCCCAGGGTCTCCACGGCAAACGGAACAAATATGCTTATACTATACAGGACTTGAGGACAGTGGCCTAGTCTGGCAAAGTCTGATAACTCAATGAACCTGCTTATAGTCAGACGACTGATTGCAGCTTGCAACATAAAAAATGTGTGGTTGTGCTATTCACACGGCAGAAGTGAAACTTCAGAAAAGTAGCCTACGAAAGAATGAAATTATAACATGTATTCTATCTCATTCTCGCGCAGGCTAAATCCTGTATATGTTTGTCTCTTTTTGATGTCGCTTTTTCGTTTCGTTGAATTTTCAAATCACAACGATTCTAAAGAAGTTCCACTTCAAAAAGTGATTGCAATCGTGATACTGTAGTGATCAAATTTCAGGGGCTAGGCTAACATTAACGTAGATTAAAGTTACGCAATAAGACCCAAAGTGCATGGTGAGATGTAATCTACGGGTAAACACCCAATATGTGCGTGTAATCCAAAATGCTTTTTGCAAATAAAAAAATTGTTTCATATATAATAATTGATCTGGTTTTATTTATACACAATCAAACATTTAAATAAGCAAGTAAGGAAGCACTTGATCCCTGTATTAAATTAAATAAAAAATCACGCAACTGATCTCTTCCAGGTAACCCATATTGAAGATTGATTCTGAATTAACCAAGATTACTTTCTCGTACATCATGTTACTTTAAAAAATGTGCGTTTTTATATGTACAATATACTCATTACTATATTTTTTTATTTATTAGTACTAAGTACCTACTGGTGAAAATGCATTTTTGTGGCTTAATCGCTAAATAAAACAAAATTGTGTGTTTGCAATTCACACACGACAGAAGTGAAACTTCAGAAAAGTAGCCTACGAGAGAATGAGATAAATATATCTCTGTTTCTTCTGTCTCATTATACTTATAATTCTATATCGCACAGGCTAAATCCTGAATATGTTTGTCTCTTTTTAGTGTCGCTTTTTCGTTTCATCGAATTTTCAAATCACAAAGATTCTAAAGAAGTTTTACTCAGAAAATCATTTATACAATTAACGAACTTTGTGGTGTTTTAGTTTTTCAATCATGGCTTAATATGAACACTTTATTCGTTTGTTACTTCAAGTAAATTGTGTTGCACTGAAGAAATCTGCTTATTTGATTAGACCACTGAAAAGAGCGTAAAAATCCATTAAGATGGACCAAAAATAGTATATGTATTTTAATTTTTTTTGGAACTTATTGCGGTTCAGCATCTGCGACATGTTATTGTTGTTGTTGTATGTTCTCATTTTTAGCAAGATTTAAATCAATTTTTGTTTTTTAAATAATTAGAACAAAGGGTTAAAAATACAAAATTAATTCTCATTAAAAACGGTATTCCTCTTCGCCGCAACATTCATCACTTGTCAAAATGTAGGTAGGATGAGTGAAACCTGTGGACCGAAAACCATAAATCAGTGGGGATTATCATGAACGAACTGGTGTGTAATTTTCACGTTTATATACCTTCTACTAAGCGGTTACTTGAATTATAGGCAACTAGTGCTGAACGTTGACGTCCCGCTAGATGAACATTGTAGCTGGGAGTCGCTGGTAAGCGGCACAAGACCGTGTCTTGAACGCTTATAGGTGTGGGATATATACTTACGAGATGCGCGGCAACGCGACGCCGTGGCGGCGGTGTGTCCTTGAAAGTATGAAAGCGGCGTCCAAACGGCGTCCGCGCCTCGCTGTTTCTGTATACCTCATTCCGTCGCGTCGCTTGCATACATTTTGTATGAAATATGATAGAAGCAGCGGCGGCGAGCCCACGCCGTGCCTGCACCTCGCCCGCGCTCGCCGCGTGTCTTGTGTATATCCCGCGCCTTAGTCTAAGTTTTTACATTACAAATTCAATTGATCGTAAACGAGCATTCAATCACATTGGCGTCAAAGAAAACTGAACCTTATCGCCATTGTATTAGCTAAATTACGTGTATGCATTCACAGCTGGCGCTACAGAAACGTCAGAAATTAAAAAAAGGTTGTACTGAATTTGTGACTATGAATCAAAGGCATTTAGGACAGTTTTACTTTGACGCCAATGTATTCGAACGCTCGAATATTATAATAAACAACGTAGGTGTGATTTTGAAAACTTGTGGTAAGGGCGCAGTAAAGATCCATGCAAGGAGACCTTCGTCCTGCAGCGGACGTTTATCGTTTAAGACGAGCGAGCAATTATAGGCGACTATTATATTATGGTATCCATCTATATTTCTATGTATAATATCATCTATATATAATATATGGTCTTAACCAATAAAAGTATATCAATGAAAGTTGGTCCCATTAAAATCATTTTGTGCCTCGCAGATGTCTAAGGGGTAACTTGTAGTAGATTAAAAAAAACTTATTATTAGTTCAACAAAGATGTTGAAAGGCGTAATTTGATTGGTAAAGATTAAACTTTCTTGTTTTTCTTTAGGTACCAATGATTTGTTGTAGGCGTTCTTATCTTTCCTTTGTTCTCATCTTGCCTATCCATACTTTACTAATATTATAAATAGGAAAGTGTGTATGTCTGTCTGCTACGCTTTCACTACGTTTCACAGGTGGGTACCTGTTCAACCGATTTGATGAAATTTGGTACAGGGATAAGTTGTATCCCGGGGCTATTTTTTATCCCGGAAAATTAAGGAGTTCCCGCGGGAATCAAAAAACTTAATCCACGTGGACGAAGTCGCGGGCATCATCTAGTTCTAGATAACTTTGATTTTGGTGAATAAGTTATTTAATGTTCTTTAATTAGGGGTTTTTTATTTGAAGTCTATCTATCTGTTTAGTATCTAGTATTCTATTTAGTATCTATCTATAAGTTTATTTTACTTTGAAACCGAACTTTAACGATTTCATCGGCAATCCTTACATGATTGCACCTCAGATCTGAATGAAATTTGGCACGTACGAAGTCGCGGGCATCAGCTAGTTATTAATAATAATATATACTTACTACCACTGTGCTACTACGGCTAATAAATAAATATAACGGAATTAAACTGTTTGTTTCTTTCACAATTTCATCCTATAATTTTCTGAAAAAACATCGTATATTATAAAAGTGACAGTATAATAATTATAATATCAAAGCTTCTTCTACAAAATGTACGTAACACTGAGCACATAACATAAATATCACTCGCTCGTGTCTCTGTCGCCAGTGAGGTTTATATGCACTACTGCGGGATAAAATATTTATTTCATGTAGGATAATCTTATTTTTCAACACACTTGCTCATAAAGTGGCTCTAATTTCACCGCAATTAGGCACATAATGGGGCTGATTCTGTATAACACAATCTCTAAACTAAACTAAAATGGCAGCTTTAAATCTAGTTCTGTCCCTTTCCGTAGGAAGTATTATGAAAGGGTTAGCAATATTTGTAATGCTCTAATTTAAGTTTAGTTTAGAGATTGTGCACTACAGAATCAGCCCCAATGACACCCCATGAAGTGAGTTAAAGAGTTTTTATATTATTTTATCTACTAAAATAAAATTATTTTTTAGTATTATTATTATTCACAAGTGAGTTATAGTTATTTTTTATTTAATCTACTAAATAAAATTATTTTAGTATTATTTTCATCACAAGTGTGTTGAAAAACGTCGTATGATACACGTGTGTATTGATGATTACACACTTGTACCATAATGTACTATTACTTAACCCTTATATTATGTCAGGACTCTAGCAGATTCTACTGAGAAAAGTAAGCAAAATACTCAACAGTTACTCCTTTTTTTCAATGTTACATTTTGTAGATAATATTATACAAAAGTTAGTATAATACATGTAACAAATATTAGACTAACTTTTGGACTGCCGAATGCGAAGACGCTTGATTCCATGGATAAACATCTTAGACCTGAATAGACCTTAATTCAAGCCCATTTAAATATGATTTTTTCAATGGGAAAAATCAATAAACGAGAAAAAACTTACACTGAAGACTGGTCGCATGATATTGCACAGAATGAAGGGGGGATGCCCCGTCGCTCACGTCCGCAGGAGCTACCTTCTACCTCCCTGCACGTGTCCCCTGGGTGGTGCTAAACGAGCGACGAACTTGCAGGCGAAATAAGCGTTTTTTTTTATTAAAACGCTTATTAAGTACCAAACGCCATACGATTAAATAAAATTGCACAGAAGAAAAAAAACTTTTTTTGCAAGAGGTATGAAATAAATAGCTCATGGTTTCCGTACAAATAAAAACTCTCATAGAAGGATAGAAATGCTGGTTAGAAGTAAACAAGTCAGTTTCCGCGTATCACGTGTAAATTTGGCGAGACTTTTAATGCAAGAGGTATTTAAAAAAAGATTCCGACGAATTGAGAACCTCCTCCTTTTTTTGAAGTTGGTTAATAAATAGTGCATGGTTGATGGTTCTAATACAGAAAAAAAACTGACTGTCATAGAAGCATAAAAATGCGACCTCCGTGGCACAGTGTTGAGCGCTGTAGTCTTAACGTGCGGAGGTTCCGGGTTCAATCCCCGGCAGGGCCAATTTGGGAATTTATAATTTCTGAATTTTCTCTGGTCTGGCCTGGTGGGAGGCTTCGGCCGTGGCTAGTTACCACCCTACCGGCAAAGACGTGCTGCCAATCGATTTAGCGTTCCGGTGCGATGCCGTGTAGAACCGATCGTAGACCAAAGGGAAGGGGTATGGGTTTAATGTGACTGCCATGCCCCTAACAGGTTATAGCCCGCTACCATCTTAGACTGCATCAAAACTTACCGTCAGGTGAGATCGTAGTCAAGGGCTAACTTGTAGTGAATTTAAAAAAAATTAAGCGAGACTCCGTAGTGCGCAAAGGAATCAGGAAGACGTTTATTTATATTCTACGACATAGCTCTCTATCATTGGACGTTGGATAATTTCCAACAACATTTCCAGTCGCTCCGATCTAATATTAGTTTATAAGTGTTCAGTGATAAGGTGGCCTCATATTTTAATGGGTGGTGGGATCTACATTTAATGGCTGATAAAGTCTAGCAAAGTCCGCCGATGTTGCAATCCATACTAATATTATAAATGCGAAAGTATGTCTGTCTGTCCGTCCGTCTGTCTGTCTGCCGGCTACGCTTTCACGACCCACCTGTTCAAATTGTGTAACCCAAATTTGGTAAAAGGATAGGTTCGTGGAGTGTTCCACCTCGAATATCAATCTACCTATATTTGACCTAGAACCGTTCGCCTACGCTATAGTTTTTCAATAGACTCAGCTGGGCTCATTCTCGCAATAATTTTCCGGGCTGACAGTTTTCCCGGCCTTATGCGGGAACATTTTTTTTTTCATTCTTTCAGTGCACGCGAAAGGTGGTAAGTTATTGTGACCTTTTATTTATAGCTTTTCTGTGCCTAGTTTTTTTTTTATTCAAATAAACTTCTAAAAGTGCTTTCGAATCGTCGCGTCGAGTGAATCTACCACTGGTTCTGAATGGCATTTCTACCGAGAAGAACCAGCAAGGAACTCGGTGGTTACTCTTTTTAAAAAAATCATTTATAATAGGGATAATGACAATTCAATCAAATCAGCAACTCTTTATCAAACTTAAAAACGCACTTCTAGTATGGAAGTTGTATGAAATTCACAGTTGTGACGTGATCAAATTTCAACGCACTTTTTTTTAAATCTTTATTTTAAAATGGTTATCAAACTTAAAACTAACCGAGAATGTGAATTTTTGGTGTTTTGGAAGACCCTTTATTTAATAATCAGTAAGAAATAATTTATTTTTAACCGATTTCCAAAATGGAGGAGGTTCTCAATTCGGCGCGTATGTTTTTTTTTAATGTATGTCGGTGCATATCTCCGTGGTTTCTAAACCGATTTGAAAATATTTTTTTCAGTGGTTAGAGGAAGCTCCCGAGGTGGTCCCATAAAAAATTTTGACTCCAAATCCTCAATCCTGATGCTGTAGGTGTAACGTACATGAAATCTAGGGTACAGTACTCTTTAAAGATAGTGATTTAGGATTTTTAATGGTGAATTCAGATTGTAGGTGTCAAGCAACGACTTCATACTTAAAACCAAGTCCTAACTTCTCAATTCTGATGCTGCAGGGTACTGCACTCCTAAGCCGTGGGGATTTAGGGATTTAGAGTACACTAAAAAGTTAAAAATAAAAATTCTTTCCAAAAAACCGACTTCCAAAGCCACTGTAAAGTAAAAAATAATTTTGATTTCTACACACTATGTTGAAGTCGGGCGAGTATAACAAAGATAGGCATAGTTGACGCATCAGGCTCGCCCGACTTCAACATAGTGGGTAGAAATCAAAATTATTTTTTACTTTACAGTGGCTTTGGAAGTCGGTTTTTTGGAAAAAATTTTTTGATATAGGCATTAATCCCTTTACATCAATATGTAGACACATAAGTTACCGCAGTCCTAAGCATTTCTGGAGCGAATCAAATCCGTGCCCTTTTATCATTTACATAATCTTCAACAGTATAATAAGTTATAAGTTATAAGGGTTATAGTAGTTTCTTTATGGTTATTTGAATTGACACTGTTTCATAATATCAGACGAAGTACCTTTTTAGGGTAGGCTTGCCCATACCAAAATGTTAAAAAGGTCTTTGTTTGGTTTTTAATGCGATCGTAAGAACATTCAGACATAAATTACGGATAAAAAAATTTCATAGAAGGTACCTACCTATATGCCCACAAACTTATTTTGGTCCGATGGCTAAAATTGGAACTAAGTTTTATGCCTGTTTAGTGTTTGTTTTTATTTTATTTTTCTAAATAATACTAGCGACGCTGTCACCGGGTCAGATAAGTTAGTGGGACTGTTTTTTTTATCCACTACAAGTTAACCTTTGCCTGCGATCTCACCTGATGGTAAGTGATGATGCAGTCTAAGATGGTAGCGAGCTAACCTGTTAGGGGTATGGCAGTTATATTAAACCCAATACCCCTAATCGGTTTCTACACGGCATCGCACCGGAACGCTCAATCACTTGGCGGCACGTCTTTGCCGGTAGGGTGATAACTAGCCACGGCCGATCCTCCCACCATGCCAGACCAGAGAAAATTCTGAAATTATAAATTCCCAAATTGACCCAGCCGGGGATCAAAACCCGGGACCTCCCACGTTCCCTCACTATACTAGTAATTGAAACTATTCTGAATATAAGAAATCGAAATGTTTCACCACAGTTGGATTTTATAAAATAAAATCTACCACGTAGCAGCGGAAATTCTTTTTGAAAGCTGTATTTTATTTCAGCGGGATTAGAGTCCGGTTTCTTTGACAATCGGCTAATGGCTAATACAGAGAAGTGCATTTGATATGATTGGAGCCGGATTTCAGTACTTATTTTAATGATACTCCGTGTACTTGGGGATTAATCCCAGCCCCATTGGGCGGTTGCAAACTAGCGTATTGTTTGGGCGTAAGATAAACTTCCGAAAAGGCATACCGCCGATGAATCTGAAATTTGGTATAAGAACGTATTTTGACCTCCTAATCACGAATATCATAACAAAAATTGGCGCAATCGACATTTTGATTTATTTATTTTTATCCACTACAAGCTAGCCTTTAAGGTGCATGACAAGGGTCTGCCCGCGAAATTCAAATTTAATTTGGTTTTTCACAATTTGTAAACTAATACGACAAAGTAGGCTTATGGCATTCAAATTGCGAGCGTAGGAATATCATCTTCACAGGTTTATATAAAAATCTTTACTTGAAAGTGCCCAGTTTAAGAAATTAGTCAAATTAATGACTAATTTGTGAGTAACTCACGTCAAACTCATTATTTTGACTAATTTCTTAAACTGGACACTTTCAAGTAAAGATTTTTATATAAACCTGTGAAGATGATATTCCTACGCTCGCAATTTGAATGCCATAAGCCTACTTTGTCGTATTAGTTTACAAATTGTGAAAAACCAAATTAAATTTGAATTTCGCGGGCAGACCCTTGTCATCGACCTTAACAACGATCTCACCTGATGGTAGCTGATGATGCAGTCTAAGATGGTAGCGGGCTAACCTGTTAATGGCATAGCAGTTATATTAAACCCATACCCCTTCGGTTTCTACACGGCATCGTACCGGAACGCTAAATCGCTTGGCGGCACGTCTTTGCCGGTAGGGTGGTAACTAGCTACGGCCGAAGCCTCCCACCAGCAAAATATGAAAATCGAAGAAGAAGATTGCTAACCGATTTAGACTAAAGTGTGTGTGTGTGTATGCATGTAATGGCGGAGATTAAGGAATGCACACCGAACGAAAAGAGGCTCTCCTTCGTTTTTCATATTCAAAATGGCGTTTGTGCCAAAATACGTTATTATACCAAAATTCTGATCGATCGGCTGTATGCGCTTTTTGGAAGTACACCCTGGACGTATAAGCACAGAATCATATTATCATACTAATTTTATAAATGCGAAAGTGTGTTTCCAAATTAAAATCGGTTGTACTGAATTTGTGACTTTAAATCAAGGGTATTTGGGTCCATTTTACTTTGTCACCAATGTGATTGAATGCGTATACGATTAATCGAACTAAAACTTAGAATAGGCGTACAGAACATTATTATGATACTTACCCAAAAGTTTATAGCAGACGTTTCAAGCCCCTGGCATTTTAGGAACATGTTGAAACTTGTTATTGTAATAATATATACCTGAACGCCCTTAACAGTTCCTATCGCTATAGTGATGCTAGGGTTGCAGCAAAATATAGTATTTTCAGAATCTATTCAGAATATTTTTTGAAAATTTTTAGAGAATACTTTAAAAAATTTGGTCATCTTAAAAAAAGTAGCAAAAACTACTTTTTTTTCTTCATTTTACTCTTAGTTTATTTGGCCTCTAAAGATTTCAATTGAAAAGATACATCCCCTTTCTTAATTAAAATATAGTATTTTACCGGACTATATACTTTTGCATCAGTAAATGTATAGTACATAGAACTGAAATAATATAAATAGTAAGTATAATGCAAGAAAATAAAGTCTTTATTCTAACAGTAGCTGAACATTGAAGAAATGATAAATTAAAAAAAAATATATAAAAATGCTATATGTTATAGTACGGTTGGCAGCCCTAAATGTAGCGTATGGTATAGCGCCTCCCTGGAGTTTAATTTATTACCGAAATTGCGAATCTGTACTAAGTTCGATATAAATTAACGTTAAGAGGTGGCAAGGGTGATATGATTAAAGTACTTGATACTTATGACTTTATTACATCCAATCATAATATCATTATAAAATCTTTTTTGTTCTGTTGTGGACTTGTGGCACAGTAAACAGATACAACCAGTATGGAAACTACCTAGAAACATTCGAAACAGCCTCACTCACATAAACGTTCACAAACTCACGCACGTTTGTGTGAGTGAGCCTGTTTCGAACGTTTCTAAACTGGTTGCATCTGTTTACTGTGCTTGTGGTGTCTTCTCGACAGGCCGAAGTCTGTCGGGGTACGGGCCTCGAGGTTGAACCTCCTTGTCCGGACGTGTCCTCACAGGTAGCTTTGACTTCCTGGGTGTTTCTTTCTGCCACTGCCTCGTTGGTCTAGTGGTTAACATGTTTGACTGCGGCTGACGAGGTCCCGGGTTCGAATCCCGGGTCGGGCCATATTAATATTGAGTTTTTCTGACTAGAAATTCTCAGTACTAGCCCGGAGTTAGGAAGTTGGCGGTGTTTCACCCCCGTGCCTCGGAGAGCACGTTAAGCCGTCGGTCCCGGTTATTATCACTAACATGATAATAGTCGTTAAAGCCCGCCATAACCCGCATTGGAGCAGCGTGGTGGGTCTAAGCTCCAGTTCCCTCTCTCCTATGAGAGTGGAGGCCTGTGCCCAGCAGTGGGACGTTAATGGGCTGTAGTAGTACATGAAATGCCAGAGAAGTAACCTTTAAGAGGATATGATATTTTAGTGAGCTTCAATACATTGCCGGCTTTCTAGTCTCTATTGAGCACTAGTCTCTTCTCTGAATGAGAATGTCTCAGACCATAGTCTACTACGCTGGCCATTTTAGATTGGCAGACTTCAAACATCTATGAGAACTCTATAAAACCGATCCGATGCGGGTTGGCGGGCTTTAACGACTAATATCATGTAAGTGATAATAACCGGGACCGATGGCTTAAAATGCTCTCCGAGGACCAGGGGTAAAGCATCGCCAACTTCCTAACTCCGTACTGAGAATTTCTAGTCAGAAAAACCCTACACTTAATTATGGCCCGACCCGGGACTCGAACCCGGGACTCGAACCCGGGACCTCGTCGGGAACATGCGAACCACTAGACCAATGACGCAATTAACGAACCTCAAAAGTAGGTACGTGGAAACCTCTAGAATCATACTAATTATAAATGCAAAAGTGTGTAAGTTTGTTGATTTGTCCTTCAATCACCAACACAGCCACGGATCGACGTGATTTTTTGCGTCGGTATAGTTAAGAACCTGGAGAGTGACTAATGGCTAATATTTATCCCGGATAGTAAAGGAATTAAAATTCGCGGGCATCAGCTAGTTAATGTCTGTTTCTAGGTTTCCACGTGCATACGAGCTGATAATCTGAGACACAAACTCGTAATTCATGTTACTATCGGCGCCTCAGGCATTTATGGAAAGCATTCGGATCGAAACAGTCTGAAAGTACCCTTATCGCAATAATGAAGAGTACGTACGCTTCAGAATAACACGTCCCATGAGCGAAATTTATCTTCGAAGGTGCGTATCTGTGGAAAGTTTGGATATAAATGAACTAATTAATACTAAAATGTTAAGTAGTTATAGTTTAGTCGTAAATAAATAAAGCCTTTATTTACAATTCAATTAGTTATTACAATATCATTGTTACAAGGATAATTATGAACTTATTATTTAAGATAATAATTTATACAATTCAGACTTACAAAATAAATAATCGTTTATCGTCTTATAATAATTAGCAGATGGCCAATCTCTCTGGCTATTGGCCGTCGTACTGGAATTCGGTCGGCAGGACATTATTATTATTTTTAATCATAAGGTCGAGATCGGTGACAAGACAAGAGAGAGTATTTCAGAGCTGGTACAACTTTCAATACAAAATTCATTCAGTGTTTCTGTATGCAGCTCGGAGGTGAAGGTACACGAAGGTGTATGTCGGCGACATTCCAAGTTTTCCAACATTATTGAAATCCGTAGATCCTAACAAACATTAATTTGTATCACAATGATAATTATTTACATAATAACTTTCAAAATTACTATAATAAAAATTAAGTTGAAACAAAACGTCTAGCCATTTTTGCTATGGATATGAAAAGTAGGTTTTCCGCCAAAATTCAGTTAAACAAAAGACGATCGAGACGCTCTGATTGGTCAATATTAGCATATCCTAAATTCAGTAATTCACATAATATGCGTGATAGTTTTGTATGGATTGGCGCCAAATTCAAATACAGTTATCGAACTTCTCATTATAGTAAAATATCGTTAATAACTAAATCTTCACAATACTTGATACAGGATAGTTATAAAATAATAGAACAACAATTTAAATAAAGCTTAACGATAGGAACAGGCGAGTATTAATTAATAATCTAGTAACATGACCTATAGCAACTTCATAGGACACTCACTAGATGGCGGTAGACGTTCAAAAAGGTTGTATTTAATAAAATAATATTAATGATGATACGCGCCCACATGTATGTGTGGACTGTGGAGCCTGTTTCTATAAAGGCTTTGGTCCACTGTACGAATATATTTTTATAGGTGTGTACGCACGCAGTAACCCTGAAATTGAAGACACTCAATATGTGAAAACTTTTAATCTCCCATTAAAGTGTTTATTACATAAAACTGAATGTTCATTTGAAGTAGTAAAACTAATAATAGTGTCTTATGACTCTCCTTTAATCCAATCATCATAAAACTTTTATGGTGATGATCTTTAGAGTTCAATTTACAGCAACGCGATAGGGCGTGTACAGTGTAGAAGTTATGACTACGGAGCAACGCATACCAGCAGAGGCGAGGGGCGACGAATTCTTGATAAAACCTCAAACTTTCTAGATAGTCCGCTAAGGGGCTATTTCGGTCGAGACTTGTATAGTACTTTTATCTAATTTCCGATTGATGGCGTTGACTTATCTTAACTATCGCTAAAATCTTGTGCTGTAGGGGCAATGGTATGATTTCATACCTGAAAGGCTGAAAAGAGACAATGTACGGCTTCAATTTAATAATGAAGCAATTTCAGAGCAAGCAGGAGAAAATGTAATTACCTACATCTTAATCTGTCAAAAGTCGACTAAAGATCAAAGACCGCTTTCCATCTTATCTTAACCCCTCTTTACATATCACATCTTCACGTGGGCTTTTCCCTAAAGGGACATTTAATGGTATTAAGATGTATCACATAATTAAGATGAAATCCTTGTAAATTAAATTTTTACAGGGACTTTCAGACTTATCTTAAAAACTTTTTTAAATTCCCACGGGAACTCCTGAATTTTTCGGGTTAATATATAGCCTATGACACTCACAAATAATGTGACTTTCTATTGGTTTCAGAATTTTCAAAATCGGTTCAGTAGATCCAGAGACAACCTCACAAACTCACAAACTTTACCTCTTTGTAATATTATAATATAGTATTTACTAAATATAGTAAAATAGTAGGTATGGATTGGTACCAACACAGTACGTCTAAACTGAACGTCACGATTACAAAGTATAAAACGTGATAGTTATAATTAACTGCGATATCTTAAAACTAAAGCTACGAGGATTTCAAAAGCACCCGGTCTGAGAAGAGCCCACAAAACTCAGTCGGGTTTTTTTAATTATCACCACCCGCTGTCACCACCTCACATTTATATCGTAAATTAAATAGATTTATAATTACTTTAATAATTACATTAATTAGCAGCTGGAACAAGTCATACCCATGTTTATTTATCATTTACATAATCCTTCAGTGTAATAGGATTTTTCAATTAGTTTACAATTGCATTACATGAGTATTGTATTTCATACAAACTTTCATACTAAGGCTCTTTTTTAAGTTTGTTATAGAACTGCTGATTTGATTGAGTTGTCATCATCCCTATTACTAGAAACGTGCTGTATAAGATCATCTCACAACATTAGGTAGTCACTGTTATCTCGGCTTAGTACAGAGATAAGCCTGCTTCGGGGTACCTAATAAAGATTAGAGAAGGCAGGTCCTCATTACGCTGAGCCGTTTGTCCTTTGTCGGGCATAATCGGGCAAATTGGAAATAATTATATCCGATTTCCTTTAATGTATTTTTTGAAGTGAAACTTCTTTAGAATTGTTGTGATTTGAAAATTCGATGAAACGAAAAAGCGACACCAAAAAAAAAAAGATTCCGACGAATTGAGAACCTCCTCCTTTTTTTGAAGTCGGTTAAAAAGAGAGAAACATATAGATACTAATATTATATGTAAATGAGAAAATTTGGATAGAAGGATGGATGGATAGATTTATGGATGGATGGATGTTTGTAACTCAGTCACGCCAGATCCGCTGAACGGATCTAGCTGCAATTTGGCACAGATATAGATTATAGTCTGGAATATATAGATAGATAGATAGATAGATAGATGATTTATTTGCAATCAATTCACAATTTGTGCTTACAGAAGTAAGTCAATTATTGATTACTTATTGAATAGCACATAGGCTACTTATTATCCCGGAAAATTCAAGAGTTCCCGCGGGAATCATAAAACCTCAAACCACGCCGACGAAGTTGCGGACATCAGCTAGTTCATAAATAACTATTTATTTAATTTATTTTTGTTTTCTATCTAATTTCTCTCGCAGGCGAAATCCTATGATTTCGCCTGCGAGAGAAATTAGATAGAATACAAGATATATGTTCACGATCAATAGATGGCGCTGTACGATATTGAGTCGCGCTACTGCTCCATCAAAACGTATATTTTTCTCATTCTCTCGTAGGCTATTTTTCTGAAGTTGCACTTCTACCGTATGTGAATCGAACACACACACTTTTTTATTTATTTCCATAGTTAGCTCGTATCTGCGATCTCACCTGATGGTAATAAGTGATGGTGCAATCTTCTTACCAGGCCAGCCTGTAAGGCTTATAGGAACCAATATTTTGCAACCTGTAACATTGTATTTATTTAAATAAAGGCTGTACAAATATATACAACACTTAAACCTTAATTATTGTTTCCAATGAGCTTTTGCATAATGTATAAATATTTTTTCGTAATATATAGCTGGGTATTATTTATAGCCGTTTAAAGAATCAAAAATTATTATTATAATTTTTACCAACTTTATTTATATTGTTGCGGCACCGCTTACTGTACCACAACTTAGGATGGGTTGAGTGCTAAATTAAAGACGTATGGCGTTCACTGTCCAATATATTATAACTTTGAAACACCGATGTTACAAGTATGGTGGATGGGTTAGCACTGCCTGTCGGTCGCGCGCAGGCGACTATACGTAGTGCCATCCTGTGCTTCGTAAGCACATTGTATCCCCACAATATTCCCCCCTTTTACAAAAAAAAAAAAAAAATGGGTGCTCGAGCTGCGCGGCCTTGAAAATGCTCTCGATGGAGTTCTCGGGCGACGATGGAATTTTCCGGTTTTCCTTTGGAAATTTTCCAGCCTGCTCATCCGATCACTTAATTTGCTGATTTCTGCAATAAAATTCGGAGAGTCGCCATTCCCTTGTACTGTAGACACGCCTTGAATGGGACGCGCGTTTTCCGTGACTTTGTCCGCTAAAAGTGCCAGACTTCCTAAATCCTTTGTCTCCGTTACGGCCAGAATCCCTCTAACCCAAGTCGGCAAATGGTTTTGCCAGAGTATGGTTAGGGTCTCGTCGGAAACCTTCCCTGTTGCCAGCTCTTGCATTCGACGTAGCAATTGTGAGGGTTTTTGCTCTCCCAACTCCATTTCACTTATCAACTTTTGTACCTTTCGTGTCTCCGATTCTTCGTAAATTATTAGGAGTCGTGCTTTTAGTGCCTCGTAACGGCCTTTTTCTGGAGGGTTTACTAGAAGGTCAGTTACCTGCTGGATTGCGTCCTTTCCGAGTTTAGAAATTATAAACTGGAATTTCGCTTCGTCCGACATTTTCTGCGGATGTAGGACAGCCTCAGCCTGAATGAACCAGTGCCTGGGTAAATCCTTCCAAAATTCTGGAATGCGGGCGGCCACCGATACACCGGACAATTCAGGTTTTTCTTCCGCCATTTTCTGATGTTTTCCAAGTCCCGTTTTATCAAATTCACCGTGTTTTTTTTTTTTTAGCGTCCGGGGTCACCAATTGTTGCGGCACCGCTTACTGTACCACAACTTAGGATGGGTTGAGTGCTAAATTAAAGACGTATGGCGTTCACTGTCCAATATATTATAACTTTGAAACACCGATGTTACAAGTATGGTGGATGGGTTAGCACTGCCTGTCGGTCGCGCGCAGGCGACTATACGTAGTGCCATCCTGTGCTTCGTAAGCACATTGTATCCCCACAATATTATCATCGTAAATACCATAATATTAAATCATACCTACATTTTTAGGATTATTACTAAATCCCATGAGACCTCTGTGAGAAAGTAACCCGGATAAAAAGTATCCCATGTCAGCCTCTTTTACTATACCAGTGTCGTTTTTATACTTATTTACTAGTATCCATAGAATAGATTGTACAGTTATGTATTGCATGCAAAGCCCTAGGGAGCCCGGAAATATACTAAAGGCCGTTCCACACCTATACGACTCAACACCGCTCGAATTATCACGTAAAGTAAGATTTCCAGAATTTAAGTGAAATACTCATTTCACTAGATTTTTTTATTTTTTTCTATTATTAGTAAGTTTCTGATGCCGCGTGTTTAAAGTTTCTTCTTCTTAATTTCTTAATTTTCCGGGATAAGTAAAGTAGCCTATGTCACTCCTATGTCACTCTCCAGGTCTTCAACTATACCCAAGTAAAAAATCAGTATGATGAAGCGCGCGTTGCTAATTCGTTTATCTCATCTACGTCCTGCATGCCACTGGTCAGATCAGCGTTGACGACTCGTTGGTACCGAGTTGACTCAATCAAGTCTTCCATCTTCAGGTTCTTCTCAGTAGAATCTGCTTTCCGAGCCGGTGGTAGAATCCTGACATATTAAGTGGAACAAGCTGTCCTCCTGTCCTAGGTCTCTCAACCCCTGTGACAATGTAGCGGCCAGTAGGGCCTACGTAGTATACTGTATCTGAAAAAAAAAGGAATAAAAATTTCATTTTATTTAAATTACTCCCTGCACATAACGTTAAAATGATTAGTTTAATGTAATGAAATACTCTCTCGCTATTGGCCAAAATCTTTTCTCTTGAGATTTTAACGGATTAAGGCTTATTGTCGCTAGAACAAACGCGGCAACGCGACAGTATCAAACAGTAGCTGACCCTTCACGTGGCTTATGTTGTCGCGCTTGCTTACGTCTGTCATTTTTTATGGAGTCGTATCGCGTCGCGTCGCTTCTGTCGCTCGCCGACAACACGTCAGTTAGTAGCCTTCTTTGCGACGTCTTATCTATTCGATGACACTTAGTGAACGAAAGGTCGGTCAACTAATAAGTAGACACCAAATCAACGATTCGTTGATGCCGAGAAGAGAATTGGAGTTAGGACAGTGTTAGTTTATGAATATTATGGTGTGCAACGGCCTTAAATCCGATTCCCTATTACCGCCATCGCTCTCTGGGGTCTCATTTCCCGGGAAAAAGGAAACCTCACTTCCGTTGGGGTTTGCTTCGATATATCCAGTTTTTGCTGAATGTTCTTTTTTCCGCATTGGAACGGAGACGGAAACGCGTTATTAGCTGATAAGGAGTTATTATTACATTGCATAATATACTGTTGTAGGATTACTACCTCGTTCATGAATTAATAATCATGAGGTCCCAGGTTCGAGTCCGAAGTGGATTCAAAAGTTATTGAAATTTTGACGTAGAGAGAGACTACCTACTGCGATCTCACCTGGATAGTGGATGGTAGTTAAGTTCAATAACTTAAAGACTGGTTAACCAAAACATGTTTTTATGAAATAAACGAGCTATTCATAAATAAATAATCATACTAAGCCTGAATTGCACGACAGCGCTAGACAGACAGGACTAGATTTTTATTACTTATTATTTTACTAGCTGATAGCATACCATAAATCACGTCGATCCGTTGCTCCGTTGTAGCGTGATTGAAGGACAAACCAACAAACATACTGACTTTCGCATTTATAATATTAGAATAATTTTTGTGAATTTGACTGCTTATTGGACTACTTACTTATAATTCGTAATAAGACATAATCATAGACGTAGAATTATATGACTTTTATATACTATAATTAAAATGACTTTCAAAATAATGCTAAACACTATTACCTATTCTGTGGACATGCCACCGTAAAATTGTAAAAACCGTTAGATTGTAATCTAACGCTTTTTATCTCGAAAGATTGTAAACTGTCGAAAGATTTTGGACCGTAACAACTGCTTACAATTATTTAACGCATTATTTTCGGTAGATTATAAGCTGTTAGGTATATTAACCCGATAGAACCTGAGACACTACCTGATTATTTATGTCGAACCCTAACCTAACCTACAAGACAGAGACAAGAAAACGTAAATACAGTTAATATTTCAAAAATTGACACTCAGAACATTGAACGGTTCACAATTATGTCGACAGTTTACACTCTGTCGAGATATAAAGCGTTCCATTGCAATCTGACGGTTTTCACAATCTTACGGTGACAGATACATGACATGTTTAAATTTACCAAAACCGTGAATTCGTATTATGTAAATAAATCTATAAATTTATTTTAAAAGTGAAATTCTAATCTGTACGTATAAATTTATGGAAATAATTTTCGATTTGAAAGTTTGATCAATTATGTTGACATTATTATATAAGTATATATGATTGTATAGAGTATCTTTAATTTAAAATATTCAATGTTGCAATGCCCTGACGGTGGCCTCATGCCTCTGTAATTGTATTATGAATATTGTACATGAAATCAATAATAAATGAAATGAAATAAGCGATAATAATAATTATAGTCTGAGATGGTAGCGGGCTAACTAATACATAGTTAGGGTTATGGGAGGCCCATAACCCTAACATAGGTATAATAAGTAGGTACATGTCATCGTACCGGAACACTACATCGCTTGGTGATACGTCTTTGCCGTAGCAATTGCCTGTAGGGTGGTAACTAGCCACGGCCGAAGGCTCTCACCTGACCAGACCAATGGCCAGACGTAACTCAAAAAGAAGTGCGGGCCCGAGGATTGAACACCTGACCACCCGAACAGCAGGCCGGACGTCTTAACCACTAGGTATTTTTAGTGTGTTAAATGTGTAAAATAGGAATCTATTCTATCTATTCGATAACAAAATTCCACAACCTATTTTAATGGATTTCTTAAATTAAAAGCGTGCGATTATGTAAATGATAAAAGGGCATGGATTTGACTCGTTTTGATTTTTTTATACAGTTCCTTGCTGGTTCGTCTCGGTAGGAATGGTATTCCGAACCAGTGGTAGATTCAAACGACGATTCAAAAACACTTTACTAAGTTTATTTGAATTAAAAAAGTATGAGTTTGGTGTATGAGTGATCTCATCTATTAAATTCAATTCAGTCAAAGTTCAATCGAGTCGCGTAATCCGAAAGCTAACATATATAAAGGCCAAGCGTTGCTTGTTAACCGGCAGGGTTTACGTTAAGTTTGTCTTCGCTTAGTAGGCATTAGACCCACTTACACCCGAAACTACTTTAAACTCAACCCGTCTAAATAACTAGAGCTACCTACCCTGTCTGAACTAGAAAGTAATACGAAACTTACAGGATTTATTAGGGGTTCTGAAGACTTAAAACAAGTGAATATAATCCTTAAGGGTTGCAAACCTGCCTTTTAGGTATGCAACCCTGCTAAAAATTAAAAAACACGACTGCACCGCCATATTGATTTTTTTTCAAATGTATAGCCAATTTCACTCGGGATGATGTAAGGATTCTAGTGATACTCCATACATCTAAATCTGTTCAGGCATTTAGAAGTTATCTATACTTCTACACTAATATTATAAATGCGAAAGTTTGGATAGATGTTTGTTACTCAATCACGGCAGAACGGCTGAACGGATCTGGATTAAATATGGCACAGAGATAGATTATAGTCTGGAATAACACATAGGCTACTTTTATCCCGGTACATTAAAGAATTCCCGCGGGAACCATGAACGCCGAAGTCGCGGGCATTAGCTAGTGGTTGAATAAAGACACTCACATACATAAAACTAGTTGATGCCCGCGACTTCTTCCGCACGGATTAAGTTCGTAGATTAATTTTCGTTGGAACTCCTTAGTTTTCCGGAGAGGTCCTTCCCCGAGATGCAAACTATCTCTGTACCAAACGTCAAAATCGGTTGAAAAGTTGGGCCGTGAAAGCGTAACAGACAGAGAGATAGACGGACAGATTAACTTTCGCATTTATAATATTAATATGGATATGAATAATGAGCTCCTTTTTTGGCAATCGTGTAGATACCCTTATGAAGCCTATATGATCCCTATTATCTCGTACAATATAAACAAAAAGGCCCGACTCACACATTGTCAGACTTCTCAACGCTCAACACAAACCTCAAGAAAGCTGAAATTTTGCGCATAAGTTTCCATTTAACTAACTTAATAACATAACTAATAAGGCAGTCGATTTCGAAATTCCTACGGAAGCGAAACAGCCCGTTGCTAGTTCTAACTATCTAACTATTAAAATACAGCGTCTTGTACTTATACGCTTGAAAAATATTTCATATAATACTTAATGATTATAATTAAAATATATTTTGCTATTCTGAAAAAAAATACTTGAGATTCTGAGAAAAGCTTTCTTATATATGCCATTGCAAATAATGAAAACGTCAGTGTGTATCAACTTGAAGACCCGATGCAATATTTTTGATGAAATGACGTCGAAGGAAAGCTACATAAATATACAGAATATAATATAATAGATAATACAGAACATACAGAATAGCTAAATTTGACGACCTCCGTGGCGCAGTGTGTAGCGCTGTTGCCTTAACGTGCGGAGGTCCTGGGTTCGATCCCCGGCAGGGTCAATTTGGGAATTTATAATTTCTGAATTTTCCCTGGTCTGGCCTGGTGGGAGGCTTCGGCCGTGGCTAGTTACCACCCTACCGGCAAAGACGTGCCGCCAAGCGATTTAGCGTTCCGGTACGATGTCGTGTAGAAACCGAAGGGGTATGGGTTTAATATAACTGCCATGCCCCTAACAGGTTAGCCCGTTACCATCTTAGACTGCATCATCACTTACCATCAGGTGAGATCGTAGTCAAGGGCTAGCTTGTAGTGGATTAAAAAAAAAAAAAAAAAAAAAAAAGCTATTTATGCAACTGTATCGTAATGAGGGTCATTTTAATTCGAGTGCTGTTTTTTGATACGAGGCTTGCCGAGTATCAAAATAGGATAGTACGAGAATTAAAATGACTAATTACGTACAGTTGCATACAAGATTTTATCTACGACAAGGACGTCTTTATAATTTTTTACTTTGTAAATTAATAAAAAAGTCAAATCAATTGACTGGTTGGGAAAGTGCCAGAACCCAGAGCCGCTAAGCTATAGGTATCCTATTTATGGAGATAACCATATCGATACAGCTACGACTCATAACGATACAGCTCCCATACAACGAACTGTATCGTTATGAGAAGCAAACACGAAAGAGGGTTCAATTCGATATAGTTGTCAAATTCGAAATTGGAACTTTTCGATGCTGGAGTAGATAATATAATATAATAGAATAGAATATAAACAGCAGCGTTGTGTTTATGTAACTCAGTAGTTATGTTATGTAGTTATGACCTGAAGGAAACGCCGTCGTTTCCGTCGGGTCAAAAAGGGGTTGCAGTGTAAGAGGCAGCATCTATCCACTGTCTCCATTGAAAAAGCGAGAGGAAATAATTTTTCATTATATGATAATATTATAATCTGTCATAGGTCAGGAATTATTGCAATAAAAAATAAGGAAGCCCTAACGATGTCCAATTAAGACAATTCATACTGCAGACTTTGGATTGGGTTCATTTAAAATAAGTTGTGAGAAAACAAATTGAAAGCGCGCAGAAGCCCTGCTCGGCTAAAGAAATTGATTTAAAAGACAATTGAAGGCTCAAGGCCAGCGGAGCAATCAGTTCTTTGAATATCTAATTGAGGGCATTTAATCTAAATGAAATCCGTCTTTTTTTACAATCTATCTCTGTATTGTTTTTAGGGTTCCGGCCAAATCCTACTTCCTACTTCTATATGAATATTATAAATGCGAAAGTTTGGATGGATTTTAGTTACTCAATCACGCCAGAACGGATTTGCATGAAATTTGCCAGAGATATATTGTAGTCTGGAATAACACACTGGCTGCTGTATATCAAGGGAAATTAAGGAGTTCTCGCGGGAACCAAAAAACATAAATCCACGCGGACAAAGTCGCGCGCATCAGCTAGTAATATAATAAATGTGAAAGTTTGGATGTTTGTTACTTATCTCGCCGCAACGATTGAACCGATTTGGCTGAAATTTGGAATGGAGATACTTAGCTTATAAGCTGAATTAACACAGGCTAATTTTATTCCTGAAAAGATCCTACGGGAACCTAAAAGGTAGACTATGGTCTACGTGGACGAAGTCGCGGGCATTATGCAGTAGTTTATACTTTCTGAATTTTCTTTCTACCTCGTTGCCTGCCTCGTTGGTCTAGCGGTTAGCATAGTCGACTGCGGATCACGACGTCCTGGCACACGAGTATATATCCGGTCCTGGTGTCAATTCCCGGTCGGGCATAAAAATTGTTAGGTATTGATATATTGAGGTACACATAATAATTGGTAAATTTAATCTAACATCACAAGGACAAATCATTTTTTTTTCTGAAGTTTGGGACTTATTCTTGTTATTCTTGTACTCAAACTTAGTATTGTTTTCTACTCATAAAATTCTGAAATCTGTGCTAGTTAGATCAGATAGATGTTGGTTTTATTGTTTCTGGTTCTAAAAAATATTGTGTGTAAAGTTTTTTTTTGCACCCTAGAAGAAAAAATCAAATACGAGGCCAGTCTCATTTTGTTCAGTGGTATGTATCTAATAAAAAAATGTTAAATAATATCAGAGGTGTTCGTTAAAAGCCTTAAATCTTCTAGTAATGACGTATTCCACGTTTTATATTTCCGTAAAAGCCGCTATTCATTTGAAAACAAAACTAATACTCATTTTTTTTCTTTGAAGCAAATATCAGAATTTATATCTTTGGTAATTAAAGATAACGAGCGTCATTAATTTCGTCGTTTTCTTTTTTTCTTTTGTTAATTTACGATCACTAAATGGTAATATATTTTCGCCTAAAAACAAAATTGGGTGGGCGTTCATTTTCACGATGAAAAAGGCTCCAAGGGAATATAAAAGTGAAAGCGGCTGTTGCTTTATTAGTCTTATTTGCATAATTTTCCCTTTGTGTGATTCCCTCTACTCTTCGTGTATTTTATGATTTTCCTTGACTTTTTTCGCTTCAAAAACATTTTAACTTTATAATGTAAAAATTTGTTCAGTTCTAATTATTATTCTTTAAAGCCCAGGGATTCCCTAACTATTTTGGGCAAGGGACCCTTTTTCCAAATAACCCATAGCCAAATTAATTTAAAAATCCTATCTCTAGTTTTTTTCCTATTGATACAAAATACTTACCAATTTAAAATCTTTGCGGTTGGTAAAGTGAGTAAACTTGACAACATTTTTTCATCAAAATTTAACAAAATAAATAGACATAAAATTCAGTAAATATCAAGTGTAATTAATAATTATTAATACAAACTACGTAAAAATACTTAGAGGCAATTATTTTTGAAAAAAAAAAACATTAAAATCGCAAAGTAAAGATTTAAAAAAAGTGTGATGGATGAACCTGGTGACTTTGTACTAATCTAGCTAAATCCGGTTCAATATTGGTGAGATGCAGCCTAAAATCTCCGCGTTCGTTGATTTTCAAACGGTTTCGTTGCTTTGTCAAAATGTTTATAACCACACTGAAGCCTTTTTCGACTAGGTATGATGATGAAAAGTTTTTTAAAAGTACAACAATGGATATTTTCTTTTAAAATATTAGTCTTAGTAACTCTTATAACAAGTTGGTACTCGGAACACAACTTATAAAGTATCTTGAAAGTTTCAAATAAGAACTTGTGTTATAGGGGTCGTAATAGGGGTCGATTTTTAGACCTCGTCAACCCCCAAAATCCGTTTTGTCGGCCAAAATCACAAAATTTCGGTCTTTGGGAAACCACTTTGCTCTGCTTTAAACTATTTAATAATGCTATCAACTTCGTAGGGACTCTTGAATTTTCCGATATAATTATCCGGCTGTATTGATATCTCTCTCCGGTATCCAAGTTATCTCTTGCTTACCAAATTTCGACAAAGTCTATTAATGTGGGGCCCATAAAAAGGAAATATACATTCATGGACGGACAAACAGTCGTGTTTATAATATTAGTGCCCACGGATTAAATCGATGCTGCTTAGCATTCGACATCAAAATTGTTTCCACGGGTCTAATATATATTATGTAAACTCTTTGCCCTATACCCACGTAATCAGTTTTCCGGAACATTGATTTTTTCACACTCCCTTTTCCTTTCCTTTGTGGGTATTTCCGGTTAGCTGGCTAATTGAGTATTACAAACAAAGGTTTAATTGCAGATTTTATTGGCTTCTGGATTCCCTCGGGAACTCTTTGATTTTCAAAAATAAAATTTAACAAACACCATACAAATATTATGAATGCGAAAGTATGTTTGTTTGATGGTTTGTCCTACAATCACGCCGCAACAGACCAACGGATCAAGGCGATTTTTAGCATGGATATAGTTGAGGACGGAGAGTGATATAGGCTACTTTTTATCCCAGAAAATTAAGAAGTTCCCGTGGGAATAAAAAAAACTGAAATAGCTAGTCCAAACATAAATAAGACATTCATACAATATCAGGACTTTCAAAATGTATCTTTCTAATATTAAAAATGTAAAGGTTTGAATGTTTAAAGTAAGTTTGTAGGTATATTTTTATTTATTTGTTTTATATTCAAAACCAAAAACAGATGCTGAGACAAGTAAAATACTTATCGATGTGACGCTAGAATTTATATTTAAAAAAAAAACAGATTAATATTATAAATTATTCGAAAATGTGTCTGTCTTTCTGCTACGCTTTCGCGGCTCATCTTTTCAACAGATTTTGAGGAAATTTGGTACAGAGATACTCTAGGTTGCATCCCGAAGAAGGAGGTAGACTTTTTATTCCCCGCGGATATTAGAATTCCCGCGGAATCAGATAAAGCAGCATCATCATATTTTTATAATAAAAGTGGTTAATTAATAAATAAATAAAGTCTGTGTGTGTAATTCACACACGGCAGAAGTGAAACTTCAGAAAAGTAGCCTACGAGAGAAAGAGATAGAGTACAAGTTGAGTACAAGTAGAGTACAAGAATAAGATAAATACAACTTAAATACTCTATCTCATTCTCTCGCAGGCTAAATCCTATTATAAATATTATGTTTGTCTCTTTTTAGTGTCGCTTTTTCGTTTCATCGAATTTTCAAATCACAACGATAAGAAGTTTCACTTCAAAACGACTAAAGAGCTCAGTTATTGAACTGAGCAAAGTTCTGAGTTCATATTCCAAGCAAAGAGAATTTACTTACCCAATATATCTGTGATGGTAAACGCAATTCCAGAGGTACGTGGAGCCTTAAGAGACAAGTAAAGCTACTTATCGGTGTGACGCTGGGATTTATGAGGAAACTTTATCACTTCCCTATACGGCGGCATTACGTTGATACACACACGTCGTTCCTTGGAATAAAATGGAATGCTTTCGGACAAAGATGGAAACATATTTCTCACCTCAGTAGCTCGTAAAAGGCGATTATTGTTCCAAATTCGTACGAAACGTTCGGAAAAACGGTTGGTCGTTACAGTTTTTATAATCATATAATACTAGAGCACGCCCGCGACTTCGTCCGCGTGGATAAAGGTTTTTTGAGTCCTTCGGGAACTTTTTAATTCCCGGGGGTAATATATAGCTTATGTATTAATTTAGGGTAAATAAGCTATCTCCATTCCACAGCCAATTCTGCTGATTTGGCTGTAATTACAGCCAAATCGGTTCAGTCTGCACCTGATGTGATTAATTTTAGTGATTATTAAATAGAAGACATACCAAAAGACGTAATATCCACGTCTCCGTGAATTTTATGCTTGATAACCATTTTAAATTATCCATTAAAGTAAAAAAGTGCATTGGCTTTTGATGACATAACAATTCTGTATTATACAAAAAATTCTTAAACGCGCGTTTGATAAAGTATCTGATTTAGCTAGTTGTCAAATACCCAATTCTTTCTCTTGCTATTTAAGTTATTTGTATTTTTTTAGTTTAGGAATGAAATGGAACAATACTGTCTTGTCCATTTATTTATTTGTCATCCATTTGTCCTAGAAATAGACTTTACATAGAAAACACTGACAAGACGTGTAATTTGATCGGTAATACCGCGCGTGTGATCGAGTCACGTAGCGCGTTTAAAGTATGTTTCTATCTTATTACTCTGCTAGAGATAGCCTGGCGTGGATCCGTTGAGATAACGTATAAAACAAATGTGCTGTTCAAACGAAGTTAGCGCCAGACGATCGATGGTTGAATAATTTTTATTATTCGAAGACGGGTGGGCATGACATGACATGTTCATGATCATGTCATTTTGTGAACATTGTCATGGTCATCACGCTTCGACTACGGATATATACTCGTGTGCTTCGACGATAATTTTGCCCTAATGCAGACTACGGTCTATTTGAGCACATAATAGGTGCTATACTTCGATTTGGGCTGCAAATTGCAAACGCCAGCCTGTGTTTTAGTCTGGTGATCTGGTCTACAAAATTGTGATGTAATATTAGATTTTTTAAAGGCATTCAATAATTAAATAAATGCCATGTGATGTTGTTACGACTTCAATATAACCTAAGCGTGTGGGCTTAGGTTTCTTAAAAATGCCGTGTAAAATCTTTTATTGAAAGTTATTGAAACTATCCTTAGATTAAAAGTATTCTTGATCCATCCCCTAGATTTAAGCTATCTCTGTACCCAATTTCGTCAAGATTGGCTCAGGTTTTAATCTGAAAAAAGGTAACAAATCCGAAAAAAGGTAACAAATGGACTGTGGGATTTATCTATGATATCTATACTATAATATTATAAATGCGAAAGTTTGGATCGTTGGATGTTTGTTACTCAATCACACCTCAACGACTAAACGAATCTGATTGAAATTTGGCACAGAAATAGATTATAGTCTGGAACAACACATAGGCTACTTTTTATCCCGGTAAATTAAAAAGTTAGAGTGCATGATGAGTGCATGATGAGTGCATAATGAGTGCAACGCGGATGAAGTCACGGGTATCAGCTTGTCAGCTTGGGTACTGTAGGTAATATTATTTTAAGGATATAAGTAGATATTAGCATTGAAATAGTTTTTTTTATTTCCACTACAAGACTTTAGCGCTTTTAACTGCGATCTCTGCACCTGATGGTACCTAAGTGATGATGAAAGAAAGAAAGAAAGAAAAACAGTTTATTCGACAATGGTTTATTGTCAATGGTTTGACAATGGTATGATGCAGTCTAAGACCACGGGCTCACCTGTTAGTGGAACCCATATTCGGTATAGATCAGAATGGTCGGATTTAGATGGAATCGAGCAACTTCTAAGAACTTATTCCAACTCCGGAATCAAGGTGAAAAGCTAACAGACAGACATACTTCCACATTTTATATCCATACTCCATACTAATATTATAAATGTTAAAGTGCGTCTGTCTGTCTGTCTGGTACGCTTTCACTGCCCAACTACTCAACCAATTTTGATGAAATTTGATACAGAGACAGGTACATCCCGGGAAATTTGAAGAATTCCTGCGGGAATAAAAAGCAATCCACGCGGACGAAGTCGCGGGCATCATCTATATAAATAGTTTAAAATAATTATTAGAATAGGCATGATGACAGTAACCAAGAATCAATGAAATTATGAATTTATCTAATGAAATAGGATTCATGGATTATAAAAAACGTATTTATTTTTCTATTTCGAGTGAGATTGCTATTTATTTTGATAAAATAAAACTATAAAATACAGCAATCCGCCATATTGGTTAAAACACCAATAAGCGAATACGTCACAATGGTTTGTTTTCGAGCTTTGACAATCACACTATTGCTTACTGCACACTGCACAGAGTACCTACATTGGTAAAAATAATAGTGACGTCACAAACGACGCCATGACACCGGAGAGCGTTTTGGCGGGAATTTTAAAATTTAAATTTCAAATGCCAATATTATCTACAAAACCTTATTTTTCTGCTGAAATAAGATATTTTTTCGAATTAGTAGATACTTCCGAACGTAATCTGAACATTTTTCAAAATCAGTCATAATGCCTATTGAGTATTGATGTTCACTTAGTATAGTTTGTTCTTATGCTTACAACTTACAAGTAATAATATCGAGCTGAAGGAAAACTATTTCCTCGTATCAGTCAACTCAAACATTCCGTATCCTAAAACACACAACGTCGATCCCGGCCGGTAGAGGATTTACACAGACTCAGATTGCACTGAGAGAAGTCAACAGTGAAACTGTAATGCAATTAGAGCCGAGCTAATACTATTTTAGTGAACACTGTTGATACAACTGTATGTTGACAGTTGCTGATCTCTTTCCGGTTTTGTTGGATTACCGTTCCATCGGACTGTGAGAGTGAGATGGTGATCTATATATTATACTAGTATAATAAAATGCGAAAGTTTTGGTGGATGGATGGATGAGGGGTCTTTGTTACTCAATCACGCCAGAACGGCTGAATGGATCTGGATGAAAGGCATAGGGATAAATTATAGTCTGGAACAGCACGTAGGCTACTTTTTATCCCGGAAAATTGAAGAGTTCCCGCGGAAACCAAATAACCTCAATCCACGCGGAAGAAGTCGCGGACATCAGCTAGCAATGTTTGGATGGATGGATCGATGTTATAAATTTTTGGTCGTTTTTGTCGAAAATATATCTGTCTGCGTTGTCATCCTTATTTCTAAGGGGTTTGACCCCTGCTTTTTAAAGTGGGGAGTTCTCAAAATAGTATAGTAGGTAAAAATATAGTAGATAGACAACAAAGAAACGAGTGTCGTAAATACGATGTTATTGTACTGTTTTTTTAATTCCACTACAAGTAAGCCCGTGATTGCGAACTCACCTGATAGTAAGTGATGATGCAGTTTAAAATGGTAGCGGGCTAACCTGTTAGGGGTATGGCAGTTATATTAAACCCATAATAAATAGTCGGTTTCTAGTAGCTTTCCATTACGATGCTGTGTAATTACGATGCTTTCTACACAGCATCATAATGGAACGCTTTGCCGGTAGGGTGGTAACTAGCCACGGCCGAAGCCCACCACAAGACCAGACCAAAGAAAACTCAAAAATTATAAATTTGCAAATTTACCCTGGCCGGAGTCGAACCCGGGGCCTCCCACATTAAGACAACAGCACTCAACACTGCGCCAGGGAGGGAAAAATAAATAAGTAATAAAATAAATTAATGTATAATTTGGAAAAAAAGGAGCTCTACGTTTTTACTCATCACCAATAATTCTCCTCGAGCCTAGCGCTTATTTTAAAAAAAAATGAAATAGCACAATTTAGTAACAAAGAAAACGTCTCCCGCATTCGTGTCCCACTTCCCAAATAAAAGAGAGCTGCACCTGAAATTTAAAATTAAAATCCGCCGCATAAAAACCGTTGACTCGGTGAGGGCGGAAATTAAAATAGAAAACGGGGACACATTTTTACATACAAAGTGGTTTAGATTCAAAGTTTGGTAGAGAATAGAGCTCGAAGGACTCTTCTGTTTTCATGCTCTGTGTAAAAATCTGTTAGCCTGTCGACAACATTTTATGTGTTTCACTTTTAAAAAAAATAGTAAGTGGTTTTGCTTTTTCCTTGAATAGCGCGCAAGGGAGAATGTATTTGCATTTATAGATACACTAGATGATGCCCGCGACTTCGTCCGCGTGGACTAAGTTTTTTCGATTCCCGCAGGATCTCCTTAATTTTCCGGGATAAAAATATGCCTATCCTAGAAAACAAGGATGTACTTCCCCGGGATATAACCTACCCCTGTACCAAATTTCATTAAAATCGGTTTGAGCAGATGGGCCGTGAAAGCGTAGCAGACAGACAGACAGACGGACAGACAGACACAATTTCGCATTCATAATATTAGTATGGATATTACGTGTACATAGTTCGAAAACACGCTTTCTGCTTCATTGGCTCCATCATAAGACTTCTTATAACAAATCGTACATACAATGTAAGGTAAAATGTAAAGCCCACTTGCACACTTGTAAGTTAAATTGCCTTACCAGTCCTTTTTTATTTCAACCCCGGAATAAACTTGTCACAATGTGACAGCATCACAAAATTTAACTTAATCAGTTTAGGCAGTATTGCAAATAGGCCTTATTATAATATTATATCTATAGTCCGACAAAGTTATCTATCTGATCCGGTGACAGCGTCGCTATAATCTATGTCTATCTATTCTCTACATCTATATCTAATATATGTATATTATAATCTATAAAAAATAAAATAAAAACAAAAACTAAACAGGCATAAAATTAGTTCCAATTTGGTCAATGGGTCAGGATAAGTTTTGGGACTGTAATAGAAAAATGTGACTGACTGATATATCAACGCCCGAAATATGTCATACAGATAGGTACGCATCCGCTAAGAATTTTTTACTAAGAATTTTTTTTTGAAAATTCAACCCCTGTGGGGGTTGTCAAATCGATACGACAGTTAACAATGAGTAATATTCGATTTGTTGGCGTGTTAAAAATATTTTTTATCATCAGTAAATAGCGTCAATATTCAGAAATCTAACCTTTGTTTACAATACCCAGCTAACCGGAAACACCACAAAGGGAAGGAGGAAGGAGTGTGAAAAAATCAACGTTGCGGAAAATTGATTAGGCGTGCGTACCTGCGTAGGCAGGCAACTGTGTCACATCCATGGAAACAATATTTTGGATGTCGGATGTTAAGCATTACGGAATTATTTCAAATTACTTAATTATGGTTACTGTGGTAGATTCTTACGACTAAGTATCATAAGTGGCACAAGTAGTCCTACGTGAAATAAATCATTTCGTTTTCATTTTCGTTTTACGAGTACTTCCAATAATGCCCACGAATTCACCCGTGTTTTTAAGTTTCTAAAGTCCCGTGGGAACAAATATGAAAAGTGTACTGGCCTATGTTGATGTATGGGTGATGATCATATCCCTTGAATAGTAATAAAAAAAATTGTGTGTCAGCTCCGACGCACGATTGGAGTTTACTCTTTACGAAAGGTTATAAAATATATACGTACTTAGATTTGTAAATGAGGGTAAATGAACGCATTTTTTATATTATTGAAGGCATGCTTGATACATTTATTTATATTAATTACCTATAAAAGTATTAAAATAATAATAATATATACAATTTCTTAAAATAATTAAAAATTACCTATATAATATTTTATATTCATCAAAATACATCACATAGTCATGGAAACATAATACGCAAGGTGCAGAAATCCTTTGTGGGGTCGAGTATTACCTTTTATAATATGGTTGCAAAAGAACTTTTAGAATTGCCATTGCACAAATTCAAAAAAACCGTAAAAGAACACTTGTTGAGTCGGGGCTATTATACAATTGACGAATTTCTTAATAACAAAGTTGTATGGCAGCAACCGACTTTGGGTCCAGCTCCCCACAGGATAGTATAATAACTTACACTATTGTATTTTATTTAACTTACATACTTACTTATGTATTGTAATAGATTGTTTAACAAAAAAAGAGCAACTGCTGAGTTTCTTGCCGGCTCTTCTTTGCAGAATCTGCTTTCCGAACCGGTGGTAGAGTCAAAACATGACGTAGCATAAGAGACACCTGTATGTCCCACATGTTTGAAATAAATTGAATTGAATTGAATTGAATTGAATAAACAAGTGTTACCGTGGAAACACAAAGTCAATAACGTTACGGATAAATTTTGATTTTACTCCCCATAAATTTTCATACAATTTAATTATACCTCGCGTAACGAATGCTTTGCCGCACAGGTACAGCACCATCTGTAGTCATCGAGCGGCGCTGACATATATGAATGTAGTTATATAATTTAATACGCTATTTATACAGGGCCTAGTTATAAGTTGCCATAAAAGCAATAAGGTAGCCCGATCCCCCTTCGAGTTAGGAAGTTAAGTAAATATTAGGGCACGTCCTTTCATTATACCGCGTCGGGTTATTGAGGATTGTCCCTTGCATCTTTCCTTATTACCAACTAGCTGGTTCTGTCTGGCTTTTCATGGGCGTACCTATTCTGCACATCTGTGTATTTCTTCTTCTTCGTCGTATCGCTCTTGTCAGAGCAGTCGTGGTCGTTACTTTGGTGTTGTGGCACGCTTAAGTGTCCGTCTGCTTTCTTCTCTCATGGCAGCCTTGCGAGTGCTGTAAGGGGACGTTCACCGCAGCCCTCACTTGGTCTGTCCACCTCAAGTTTTTTTTTATTTTTATTCATTACAGTTTAGCCCTTGACTGCGATGTCACCTGATGGTAAGTGATGATGCAGTCTAAGATGGTAGCGGGATAACCTGTTAGGGGCATGGCAGTTATATTAAACCCATGCCCCTATTCGGTTTCTACACGGCATCGTACCGGAACGCAATCCTTTGCGTTTGCGTGCCGTTTGGGTGGTAACTAGCCACGACCGAAGCCTCCCACCAGGCCAGACCAGGGAAAATTCAGAAATTATAAATTCCCAAATTAACCCTGCCGGGGATCGAACCCGTCACCTCCGTACGTTAAGACAACAGCGCTACACACTGTGCCACGGAGGTCGTAAAAAGCCGACCGAGCGGTCGAATGATCTGCCACGTGCCCTGATGCCCTCTACTCTTCCTTGAACCACCTCTTCTTGGGAGAGAGAGTGGAGATGTTATCGTCGCGTCTAGTTACGTGACCAAAGAAAGTGAAAATACTAGTCTGTACAATAGAGGAGAGACGCTGCTTGATGCCGAGTTCTTCAAGAATGGACTTGTTTGTTCGGTTTTTTTTTTTTTTTTTTATTCACTACAAGCTAGCCCTAGACTGCGATCTCACCTGATCTCACCTGATGGATCGCTTAGCGGCACGTCTTTGCCGGTAGGGTGGTAACTAGCCACGGCCGAAGCCTCCCACCAGGCCAGACCAGGGAAAATTATAAATTCCCAAATTGACCCTGCCGGGGATCGAACCCAGAACCTCCGCACGTTAAGGCGACAGCGCTACACACTGCGCCACGGAGGTCGACAATTTGGTCCAAGACACACTCAAAATTCTTCTCCAGCACCACTCTTCTTCTCACTTTCTCGCAGAGTCCACGTCTCTGAAGCGTAGAGAAATATGGGGAATAAAAGCGCTCTGACAAGCCGGATTTAATGGCCTTGATGATGTTTCGGTGTATTTACAAACCTTCTAAAATGAAAACTTCAAAAATCCGTTATCAGGATCATAGATAGTAATACCTTTCAAAGGTACTTCCCGTTGAAGTTTGAACTTGCTACAATCTTCCCTAAAACCAATTACAATTTTGATACGGTATGATAAACTAATTATGGAAGGCTTAAAGGACAATCACACGTATGTAATGGATTGGCGCCGTGTAATGAAAGGGCCCTTATCTCTAATTGACTTTCCGACCCCCAGCATACCCCGGTTAGTAAACTGAGCGAAGATATTCACACTGAAACAACAAACTTCTACAAAGCTCAGATTGGACGGAACTCTTGCGATCAGACTTAAGTGGTTGTTTTTCTGTATAAATGACTTTCATAAAAATTTCAATCCCCGTTTTATCCCCTTAAAGGTTGAATTTTTAAAAATCATTTCTTAGCGAATGCCTACGTCATAATTTAGCTATATTTACGCCGCGCGCCGTTCGATTTCGTATCCATCACCTAGTCACCTTTTCTTGTTCTAGATGTAATACTTTTTTGTATGCAGTAATTAGCTGATGCACGCAACATCGTCCGCGTGGTTTCAGTTTTATTGATTCCAGCGGGAACTCCCTGCAGGTCCTCAACTATACCCATGCCAAAAATCACGTCGATCCGTTGCTCCATTGCGGCGTGATTGAAGGACAAACCAACAAACAAACACTCTTTCGCATTTATAATATTAGTATGATGTCTCCAATTGTTTTTATTTGCATGCCGATTTTTTTAATCTATCTATATCTAGATTAATATTATAAATGCGAAAGTTGGGATGCATGGATGGATGTTTGTTACTCAATCACGCCAGAACGGCTGAACGGATTTGCATGAAATTTGACACAGAGATAGATTATTGTCTAGATTAGCACATAGACATTTTTATCCCGGAAAATTAAGGGGATCCCGCGGGAACCAATAAACCTCAATCCACGTAGATATAATTGCGGGCATCAGCTTGTGATTTTAAAATAGCAACCGAATATTCTTGGTATTCGGTTTACTACCGACAAAAATGCAGGGAAAAATTAAAGGAAAAATCTTACTAAGTTCTCTCTCTCGTTGGTTTTCGTGCGAACGTCGATTATACGATTATTAAGGAGACAAGGGGCCAATAGGGATCGATGAGAAGTAATAAAAGGACGGCTCCCCATAATCTTTACTAAGCTTGACTCATCTGGGACCCAGCCTCGCAAACTGAGATAACAGAATCACCCTTACTTATATCTATACCTATCCTTAGTAGATATACAATGCTAAGTAATATTATCTAGACTAGAACAGATAATATTAATATACGTTACGTTTTCTGGGATAAAAAGTAGCCAAGCCAAGTAGTAAAAGTCCTTTCCCAGTAGGCTTCATGCGCACAACGAGATATCTCGCGACGAGAGATGTTGTCCTTGCCGGCTAATTTTATGTTTGCACAAAATCCGTTATATTACGGGAAAAAAATAGTCGGCATGCAAGGGTTCGTAGAGAAAAATACCACAGATAAGAAATATGTTTAACCAAGTTAGCCTTGGTAGACAAATAGAGATAACGAGTAGTCATAATTTAACTGGTTGTGTGCATGCTAGCCCTACAGGACGCTCTCATCTCTATACCAAATTTCATCAAAAGCGGTTGAAAAGATGAGCCGTGTGAAGCGTAGCAGACAAGCAGACCCATTTATATTTCCTATTTATAATATTACTCTAGAAGTGTGTCTGTTACATACCATTACAGCGCATTAACATCCCACCGCTGGGCACAGGCCTACACTCTCATAGGAGAGAGGGAATTAAAGCTTAGACCCACCACGCTGCTCCAATACGGGTTGGCGGGCTTTAATGACTGTTATCATGCTAGTGATAATAACCGGGACCGACGGCTTAGCCTGCTCTCCGAGGCACGGGGGTGAAACACCGCCAACTTCCTAACTCCGGGCTAGTACTGAGAATTTCTAGTCAGAAAAACCCAATTTCCTTAACTATGGCCCGACCCGGGACTCGAACACGCCAACAACTAGGCAGTCACTATCTATCTATATATATAAAAGCGAAAGGTCACTGACTGACTCACTGATCATCACGATATCTCAGGAACTATAAAACATACAGACTTGAAATTTGGAAGGTAGGTTCCTTCTATGGTGTAAACGTCAGTTAAGAAACAGTTTTTGGAAAATTCACCCCTAAGGGGTTGAAATGGGGGTTGGAGGTTTGTATGAAAGTCCTTTGTTTTTGAAGTTAGACACATGAAAATTAGCATTTAAGTTATAAGTTTAAAATAATAAAAATCTATATAATTTTTTTTCCGAAAATCTACCCCAAAGAGGGTTAAATGGGGGTTGGAAGTTTGCATGATGGTTCTAAGTTTTTGAAGTCTAACTTCTTGAAAATCGGGATTAAGGTTATTAACCTTAATCCCGATTTTCAAGAAGTTTTAAATAAAAATAACCTGTATAAGCAATTTTCCAAAAATCTACTCCAAAGAGGGAGAAATGGGGGTTGGAAGTTTGTACGAAAATTCTATGTTTTTGAAGATCGCGACTTGAAAATCGGGATTTAGGTTATAAGTTTTAAATAATAAAAACCTGCATAATCTATGCTATATAAAGCCTTCTTAGATAGACTTTTTGCAGCGGGAAAATTTCATAATCTCATAGGAAATCAGAAATTGTACGCAGACGAAGTCGCGGGCGACCGCTAGTAGGTACTGTTATAAAAAAATATTGTACACTAAAACTTTTCCCTCGCAGATGGCTAATCTCTCGGGTGTTAGCCTGGAGATTTGTCACCGTGGCCGTGATTCGCTCAGGGGGGTTAACCCTCGCTTAAATAAGTATTATTTCAAAATGAAAATTTTATGTCACGTACCTTGACGTCTCTAAAATAAGGCTTATAATTCTAAAACACGAACGTCAACAATACGATGATAGTATGCCTCCCAGGAGGACGTCATTCACTACTATCTGTTGCTACCTTTTCACCTTCCCCGAGACGAACAAAGGCATTTGAGATATCCCAGAAAATAAAAAATTCCCATGGGATTTAAAAATAAAACTAAATTCACGGAGACAAAATCGCAATCATTAGCTAGTATTTTAATACGCAAGTAAGTGTGATATTATTTCTTCTCCAAGGGCTTCCCTTGGTGACATTTTTTATTTCAAAAAAAAAGAAGGAAAATAATTTTTGATCTAATGTTATTGTGATCGTACTTTTTTTCTATGAAATCCTAATCTACTACCAAATTGTGTCAAATAAATCTGACAAATGGGAACAAGAACAAAAGTTACCGTTGATCAGGGGTGCGATTGTGTAAGAATTGCCGATCAAATCGTCAAAGTTCGGCGTCAAAGTAAAAAAAACCATAATAACATTCAATTAAAGCTCAATTTCGTGTATCCATTCTCATACGTTTAGGTATGTACGATACCCTAAACGGATGAGAATGGATACAAGATTTTTTTATTTTTTTTATTTATATTTTATTTTAAGTCAGCAACAATGTAACGCAATATAGGATTTGTTTATGATTTATTTATTATTAAATTGAGCTCTTATTCAATGCCGTTATGGTTTATTTTACTTTGACGCCGAACTTTGACGATTTGATCGGCAACTTTTAGACAATCAGGGGGCAGATCAGTCTAACCACCAATCTGACGAACGGTAAACACTGGTCCTATACTTTAATTAGTATAGAGAATGGAAATCTATCATGTACTTCATTAAGCAAAAGGACGCGAAAGATAAATGTCTATCTACAAGTAAACAAGGTTAATGAGAAAATCTGCTTCATTATATTGTTCCTAACGAATGGCAGATGTAATCAATAGGATAAGATCATCGCGAGATGAGAGGGAGCTTAATGAAAGGGACTTTTTGGCGATCCGTCCCAATCAGCTTTATTCGTAGGAAAGGCGCTTGCTTTATAATGACCATTATTAGGTACGTGCAAAAAATACGGTCAAGTGCGAGTCACACATTTCTCTTCTACATGTATGAAAGGAAAAGGTGACTGACTGATTAATTAATGCACAGCTCAAACTACTGGGCGGATCAGACTGAAATTGGGGGATACAGATTATTTGACGATTTCCGTAGCGCAGTGTTGAGTGCTGTTTAACGTGCGGAGGCCCCAGGTTCTATCCCCGATAGGGTCAATTTGGGAATTTATAATTTTTGAATTTTCCCTAAGAGGCTTTGGCCGTGGCCCTACCATTTACCATCAGGTGAAATCGAGGCAAGGGCTAATTTGTAATGGATTTTAAAAAAATGTCGCATTATTGATATTTCACTTCTCACTCACTCACTTCAACCCATTAATTAATTACTGCCGGTTCACTAAGTACTGAGTATAAGTCTCCTCTTAGGATGAGAAGGGGTTGGCCATTGTCCATCACGCTGGCCAAGTTAACCAAGTTTTATTTTAAACTAGTGGGCCCGGCAGACGTTGTCCTGCCCTGAACCTTAAGCCCGTTTGCAGCGCCCCCTGCCGGGTCCAATTATGAATATAAAGTTATAAACCATCCCTGGACCCACTCAAATCCACACAAATAATTCCATCTAAATCGGCCCGTTCTCGAGTTTTAGCGAGACAAACGAACAGCAATTGATTTTTATATATATAGATATAGAGAGATGTAGAGATTAAAGTAAATTTATATTTGAGGCGGTTGCAATAAAGTTCTCTTTTTTTAAACTCCTTCTTCCCCTATACCTAACGTTATATTTTATGGATGACCGGTCGTCTAAACCACTAGGATATCAACGTAAACATCTATACTGTACGTGGATAGTCTTTGTCAAAGTTGTACATTCCCAAACATTGGCGGTCCCGAAATTTAAGTGAATCCGGTCGTTCAATAAATATTCATGACCTCCACGATTGGTAATGGAAAGATTATGTAAATGTCGTCCTTTACACTCTAAACACTCGCCGGTACAGGTATATCAGCTGTATAGCCTTTTATATTTATTATATTTATACGTCGTATCATATAAATATAAAGGGCTATTATATATATTTATACGTCGATAGGCGTTGGGGTCCCAAAGTGCTTGAGTGGCGGCCTCGCACCGGGAAGCGTAGCGTTGGACGACCCCCCACTAGGTGGACGGACGATCTCAAGCGTGCAGCTGGGAGCCGCTGGACAAGATCGTGGTCTGTGGCGATCCATGCTGGAGACCTGCGTCCAGCAATGGACGTCTATAGGTTGTTATCTATATACTAGATCATTCCCGCGACTTCGTCCGCGTGGATTAAAATTTTTTATTCCCGCGGGAACTCTTTAATTTTCCGGGATAAAAATTAGATGTCCTTCCCCGGGATACCATCACCCCTGTACCAAATTTCAGCAAAATCGGTTGAAAAGATGGGCCGGGAAATCGTAGCAGACAGACAGAAACACTTTCGTATTTATAATATTATAGCCGCCTGTTAGCATAGCCAATAATTAATTTGTATTTTAATCTTATTAAATTTAATATTTAATGAATTGTATCGAAATAGCTTACTTTTCAAATAGCCTATTGAAGCGAACGAGTATTGTAAACAAATATAAAGGCAGAGACCATTCGAGTTTGATCGCCCGTTGAAGTCGGAAGTACTTACTTATTTAAATGTGATCAATTGTGGAATTACTGAGTAAAGTAAAAGTATAATATTATATCTTAATATAATCCACTGGAAATATAAGATAAGTATCATAGCGCTAATGCATATAATATTATAGTTATATATAATTAGTTACGTATGAGTCGATTAAATTTAAAATAGAATGTCAGGTGTCGTAATCAATTATAATCACCTATATTAAATTCATAAATGTATCATGTTAATAACAGTGTTATTATAATTATATATATTTACTGATTAGTCAATTAAATAGATATAGAAATATCCAGTACTTTAATTAACGACCAATATTTACAATAATAAACGTATCATGCTAACAATTATGGATATGGATTGGCAATAGTTTAAGTGAACATAAACTATTGCTTCATAGACAAAGACAAAGTAAAGAGATAGAAAAGGATGATCTATAGTCAGTCATGGTAGAGATGTCATAAAAAAGTTTGGGAAAAAGTATTGTATTTACATTTTGCATAAAATAATTGATGAAGAATAAAGTTGATGTTAATCTGAACGCCGAGGTTGTATTATTATTAAATATAATTTTTAATTTAATGAATTAATTTCATCAATCCATCCAAACTTTATTTTTTCGGCGTTTTTTTTATGTCGAAAAATTCCTTAAAGTAAAGAAGATAATTAAAGTTGTTCTTATTGTTTCAACTAAATTTTAAACGAAGACACAAGAGCTTAAACGAAAATGAAATAAGCTGAAATGGTCCAGAGCACAATCTCGACTTAACGAAGTCACGAACATTTCCTAGCACAATATAATATAGGATAAACGCTAGATAGCGCTATCGCAGAACGCTAGAATATACTAAAGTCTAGACATAGTCTAGATTCCATATTACTGACATCGTCTTCGGAGTCTCATTTCCTTGATAAAAGGAAACCTCACATCCTGTATGAGATTTTCCTCCGATATAGTCATTTTTAAATAGTTTCTCGTGAGAAAATTCTTTTGTATCTCCTGAAAGTTATGTTGTGACCCATTAGTAATATGCGAAAAAAAGACGGCTGAGTTTGTTGTGGGCTCTTCTCAGACCAGGGCGCGCTAAGAACCCTAGCCTAGCTTTAGTTTTAGGATTTATTATTACGAAATTGACTATCACCATTGTTTAGTTTTGCTACAAATCATTACAAATTTATCAGCCATCTATTGACAATTATCTCTAACTATGATTTTTGTATTTTGCACAGTATTTTGTTTAGTTTTGCTAAACATCATTACAAAGTTACCCGCCCTCTATCTACGCCCTCTATGTCTATCATACTGGAATATGTTCATGGGTCCTTTTTTATTTGGTTAGGTACCTAGGTAGGTAAATAATCACTTAAATTATTTTTTATGAACTTTGTGATACGGTCGAAATTGGTTTACACGATTTATAACCTTGAGCTTACTTACTACAGTATTAAAAAAAAATTAACAAATATGCAAAAACACATTTTTCAGTTTAGTACTACAAACTTTTCTGATAATCGCCGAGCAAAGCTCTCAATTTGAATGATAGAGAATTGAATAAAACCTCTTCAACTTACTAATAAATGAAAAAGTACTTTTCAACGAGATAAACAAAAGAAATCGCCAAGTATTAAGTACGCGGGCGAGCGAAGAACTCGGAGTGCCTACATTGGTAATGGCACGGCCGCTAAAGCGCAAATTCTCTATAAATAATCTATCTCTGTGCCAAATTTCATCCAGATCCGTTCAGCCATTCTGGCTTGATTGAGTAACAAACATCTACTTATCCATCTAAACTTTCGTATTTACAATATTAATATGTAATGTTTTTTTTCAGTCTGAGAGGAGACTTGCTCTCAATAGTACACTGCTAATGGATTGATGAGGAATGATGATAGACTGAATATTCACACGCAATTTTAAGATAAAAAATGATATCCTTGCTCACGGGTCTTGAAGTTCTTAAGGCTTTTGAGGTCTCGGTCTTGACTGTCGTCCGTCGGTATGCGATCACCTTTACGCGTAGAAATGAATGTTTACCTGTGTGTCTCAACAGAGCTTTTAAATATATCAAACATAATACGCATAAAGCCCTCTAGTTTATATATAAAAGATCATTGTCTAAAGCTTTCTTTTTAGCAAAAAAGAAACACATTTACCTGAGAGGTTTTCGCCAAAGAAACGTGCAAATCCTTTTTTTCACATTATTGTATATTACCACAGATATTGCTAAGCCTAAGAGTGTGTCGCCAAAGAAACGTGCAAATACTTTTTTTTTCACATTATCGTACGAAAAAAACGGTGATAGCCTAGTGGTTCTCACGAGCGGTCGCGTGTTCCGGTGGTCAGGGGTTCGAATTAAAAGTTAATTTCACTTGCTATCTAGTAAAGGAAAACATCGTGAGGAAACAACTGTATAAAATACCAATTCCTATCTGTTTTGGAGTTCATTTTGTATTCAAGTATTGATTAATGATCTATGTAATAACTATAGGTATAATAACAGCATTGCTAGACAACATCTACTAAACTCTATTCAATATGCACTTGCAATCCTGTGATAATATTAGTTTGTAGTGCACGAGGGAGAGGCCGTTAAAATTTAGCAATGACAGATAGTCCGCGCACGAGCTCCAAGGAATCGGGGTCTAAAGAAGCGACGACGGCTGTACGCCACCCCCGATCGTCGCTCCATATCCAGCTCACTCCCAGCACTAGTTTCGAGCTTGACGCGTGTAATTTTGCGATAGCAGTATTGTTTTGTACTTTAAACATTAATTACAATTAATTAATTAATTGTACATTAATTTAACATTCCATAGAATTCCTCGGAGCTCGTGCGCGGGCTTATACTTACTGTTCAAAGTGTTCATCAATGTCATCTTAGTAATGCATATCTTAGGTATATTGTAATCAACTTAACCACTTGTACCATGTCTATGTAATTGATAAATGATTTGATTTGATTAATATTATCCCGAGCTCTTTCATTTTCCGGTACCAAATTTCTTCTTCCAAATTTTAGTAAATTTTTAATTACTTTTTGGTAAATCTGTTAAACGAATGGACCTTGAAAAGGTTGTAAACCGACAGACAAACACATTTACAGCATTAGTAGGTCGGTAGGTAGGTAGGTAGGTACATCAGCGTATGAGAAATTATTATTAAAGCTAAACATTCTGCCCGGTCACACAACACGCATTATGACACATTATGATAATATTGATAGACTCGGTCAGCCTCGCCGCCATTCGGCTAGAAGGAAGAAATCCCTCGGAAAAATATAATGAAATAGTCCACCCTAATATCACGCTTGTGTTGGGCAGATAATGATGTCGTGGTGAACTAAGCTGGCTGTCTCAAATACAAGCGAAAGCGTATTTTATATAAAGTTATAGCTTAGCTACCAGTGGCATTCCGAACCAGTGGTAGATTCACTTGACGATTCAAAAGTACTTGTAAAAGTTTATTTGAATAAAAAACATTTGATTTGATTTGTATGTATTTTTGATAATTATATATCCTTATTTATACCCAGATTATGTCCGAAACGAGTTGGAAAGATTTCATTTTAAGACTAGGTTTAATATTGATTTGCGGGATTTGTCTGTATGTAACAGTGTCCTGGCTTACCCCTTATCACAGAGGAGGCCAGGGCGCGGTACGAGATGTATAAAACACATGTTAAGCGTAGGCAGTGAAGTAATGATTTTGTTCCTACGAGTGTCATGTTCAATATTGAACAAACCCTTTTTAATAAATATAGGCTAAAAAAATGAATCTGGGAACTCATTTGTGGAATTAAAAAGTAGCCAATGTCCTACCCCGGGATGCGACATATATCTAACCAAATGTCAAATTCAGTTGAAAAGATGTGCGTAGCGTAGTAGACAGACAAACAAGCACACTTATGCATTTTTGATGACCTCTTTGGCCTTGTGATCTTATTAACAAGAGGATCTAGATTCCAAATCTTATTCTTATTCGACAAAGCCTGAAACAAAAAAATTTCTGGTACAAAACTGCGTAGAAACCAATAGGTAGCGAGCATAGCTGTTTTAGTAAACTTACAATATCCTGCTCTTCTTAGACTACATCATCATTTGAAACTAGGCGAGATCGTAATAGTAAGCGTGTAATTCAATCAAAAAATGTTACGTAGTAAGGTATTTCTCTTCATCAAAACTTTGCTTTACTTTCTAGAGGAATATGCACTCTGATAAGTCGAAAAGACTTAAGGTTACTAAGTATCCATATATTTAATTTAAAACTGTTAATGTTAATTAATAAATTAAATTACCCAGTAAAATCTACGGAATAATGAATGATAATATCCTTTTACTTTGTACCCCACCGTATCTACGATTTTCGCAAGTCGTTTTTAGAGGGATCGTGGTAATATAATTTTGCCGATTACGACCTTTTTCAGGATTCTGACGTACACTGTTGGAATACTGAATACGTTTTGCTAACTTAGTAAACTGTTTCAATAACTTTATCGGTAAAATAAACTATCTATTTTTCATATTATTTAATAACTTACACGGTGGAATGACACCTTTACAGAAAGCCATTAATTAAATAATTTGGCAACAATGAGGGAAACGACAAAGACGTAGTCGTATTCTTCAACCGAAAGACATTAAACTGATGTACATAGGTCTTTTGCAAGGGACTTCTACCTACATGCCACGGTCTTGCGTTATTAGGAACTAGCGACTCGTATCGACTCGTCACCTTCTAGTAGGAGCCTGTCAGTCATGGCCTACTGAATAATCTCTGGATCTACTGAACCGATTTTCAAAATTCTGGTACCAATAGAAAGAACCATTATTTGTGAGTGTCATCTCTAGAGGGCTATATTATACTAACCCGAAAAATTTTGGAGTTCCCTTGAGAATTCTAAACTAATTTAACGCGGACGAAGTCGCGGGCATCTGCTAGTCTATAGTTATAAAATTCAAAGTCCTGACTGACTGATTGTCTCACTGATAACGCACAGCCTAAACCACTGTTCCTAGAGACGTGAAATTTGGAGGGCGTGTTCTATGTAAAGATTAAGTAAGTATCCACTAAGAAAGGTTTTTTCGAAACTCTACCCCCAAAAGGGGACAATAGTGGTTGAAAGTTTGTATGAAATTCCGTCGTTTTTCAAGTTATAATCATGAACTTTAACTTGGTATTTGGGCTACTGGTTTAAAATGAAAAAAAAAACGTGTTTCGCCATTTTTGAATATTCCCAACGGGCTGAAATAGGGGATGAAAGTTTGTATGAAAATCCTTTATTTTATAACTTATATCAAAAAGTCTTAAAATAGGGGTTTTCAACAAATAACTATAATATGAAAGTCCGTCTTTTTCAAGTTAGAGTCATAAAACTTGGTATTTGGGCTTCCGGTTTAAAATGAATCATGATGACAGTTTTTGAAATTTCCCGGAAAGTTAAGGAGTAAGGGAGGTACCTGTGGGAATTAAAAAAACTTATGCCACGCGAACGAAGTCCCAGGCATCCGCTATTATTTAATAGACCTCCTAGCCTCGAAGCTAGAATGAATAAGCATTTCCCAGGCTTGTGTTAGCTAAAGCTGCAATATCATTTTGCATCAGGTGCGATTGCATTCTAAGCTGTGCATAAAAGATTATAATAAATTGCCTGGATTATCCTTTGCGGTAGTGTATAGTCATTATCCATGAAACTTAAGGCTCTGTCATAGTGTAAGATCGGCAAAACGGAGTTTTTTTTAACGTCAAAAATTTTAAATACCGTTAGATTATAATCTCTCCTCGCGAGATTGTAAATTTTCGAAATATTGTGAACCGTAACATACTGTTTACAGTTTAAAGCGTTTTTTTTTTCGATTATAATCTACTAGATGATTCCCGCGACTTCGTCTGCGTGGATTAAGATTTTTTGATTTCCGCGGGAACTCCTTAATTTTCCGGGATAAAAACCTATGTCCTGCCTCGGGATATCATCTACCCCTGTACCAAATTTCATCAAAATCGGTTGAATAGATGGGCCGTGAAAGCGTAGCAGACAGACACACTTTCGCATTTATAATATTAATAGTATGAGTATGGAAGTATGGATTAGGTATATTAACCTGTTAGAACGGAATTGCTCTACCTAACCTAAAAGATCAAGAAGAGGAAGAACAAGAAAACGTAAATATTTCAAAAATTGACACTCAGAACATTTAACGGTTTACAATCTTTCGACAATTCACAATCTCGCGAGATAGATTATAATTTAACGGTATATACAATTTTACGGTGACATATCTATATTTTTATGGACAATAAATGATTTATCTAAATCTACCAAACGATGATATACCTACGTTAGCTTGAAAAAATTATAATGTTTTCATGACCTATATAAAAGCAGGTCAAACCACAATTTAAACAAAAACATTTAAAAAATACCTTTATACATGTTTACCTTTTAAAGCAATTGTTCTCCTCATTGATACTGGTAATTTGCTCTAAAAATATTAATTGGGTAGGTACATGAAATTTCAATTTCTAATTCAAATTGTCGGATTAATCTATATTGAACATATCATATATCATCATAGATTTAGCATTGGTCTTGAAGCCCGCGAGCCCAATACTAAATCTATATGCAGTAGATTTTTTTACTAATATTTCTGTCATTTTTGTGAAATACGCTTTCACCCCCGAGCGAGATTTCATGAGATCAAAATGACCTCGTGAACTGAGAGCGCCTTAAAATTTTAAAAAGGGTGAATAAGAAAGAGTCTGTCTGTATGTCTGTCTGCCTGTCCGTCTGTCTGCTGTGCTTTCTGTGCTGTCGGCCCATGTTTTCATCAATTTTTTACGAAATTTGGTACAGGGATTGGTCGCATTATAGGTATAAGTTTTTTCTTGAGAAATGTTAGAGTTCCCACGGGATTTTCCAAAAACCTAAATCCACGCGAACGAAGTCAGGAGCAAAAACAATTCAAGTAATTATGCGACTGTAGGAACACAGAATATTCGTTGTATGCAGAAATGGCCGAACTTTATTGCCTTCATCGGTCCACTGGCACGTATTGGAAATTTGGCCGATTTGCACAAATTGCTCGTAGGTTCTCCTACGACTGACCAATTGTATGTGGGTGTACTGAAATTGCATTGAATGCTCTAAACAAAAGGCTACAGCCTATAAATTTAGGGATAAGGATAGGACAGGATAAGGAATAAGTTTTTTTAATTCCCAAGGGAACTCCTCAATTTTCCGGGATAAAAAGTAGCCTATATGTCACACCAGTCACTCCAGGTTCTCGTATACCCATGCAAAAAAATAAAATCACATCAATCCGTTCCTCTGTTGCGGCGTGATTGAAGGACAAACCAATAAACAAACACACCTTTGCATATTTTATAATATTAGTATGAAGTATGATATCTTGATATGATCATAGATTTAGAATTGGTCTCGGTGGAATTCCAAATCTATGGATAGGTATGCATTATGCATAGATTTAGAATTGGTCAAGCAAACCAGTCCTGAATCTGTGGGATATGATATGATAAATCTTTGTTGGATATTCACATGTAAGTATTATGTTTGTTGGAAATTTGAATTTGCGTCAACTTATCTACTTTTTTTTTAATACATAAAAATTCACTACCATTTATGAACTAACAGTGGAATTCATAAACGCTTGAAACGCGCGCCACCGAGACATTTCAGGCGCTATGTGTCGAATTCAAGCTTTTTGCATTTCATAGTCGTAAGATACTCTCAATTTGGTCGCTAGCAGCGACTGAATACTGATTCGCCGAATTCCGTCAACCAATCCATCAAACAGTGCCAAAGTTTTGAAGGGAAGTTTTGTTCTGTTTTAAAAGGGAAACCAACAATTCCTTCTCTTCCGCAGAAAATGGAAATTTTGCTACCAATGCCATATTATTTGTTTGTGTTTCGCGCGTGTCAGAAACATATCCTATACCTCAGAAAGATGTATCAAGTACCATAGACACCTCATTTTTACCAACTCCATAGAGCTTTTTTACAGATAACACATAAAATAAGTGACAATATTAATATATTCTTCATTCAGTTAAGTGATTCTTTGGAGAACGTTTATGAATTGCAACAAAGGTTCATTCGACATTCAATCGCTTCGCGAATCGTGAACGGCATTTTTGCGGAGACTGGTTACCCAACGATTATGAATTCCACTGTAAAACATTTTGAAGCATTCTTTGGAAAATATTTGTATATAGAAAATTGTAAAAGAAAATGCCATCGTCATAATAAAATATTAAATATGCAAAAAGGACTTATTGAAATATCAAAGCAATTTTTTATAGTTTTCAAATAAAAAGCTTTCATAAAGAAAAAGCTAATTTCTTATATGGGCACTTAAGGTATGACTACACTAACCAAATATCTGGCTTGCGAGACTATTGGAGAACAAGCTTATAATTGAAGTATGAAAAAGGTCAACAACGTATCTATAGTCTGTTTACACCGATAGCTGTTAGGTTGGTTAACCTGATTGTCCGTGTTTTCCACAGATATAAAATGTTATTATGTCTGTGGTGTTTTCACATGAGAGTATCCGCAGTTAAAACATTTAAGAAGTAATTTTTAGGCCTCTTTAGTTTTTGTTTTTATTTTATTTTTCATATCTACTAGCGACGCTGTCGCCGGGTCACATTATTTTGTTGAATTATATCTGGTTGACAGTCAGGTTAGCCAACCTTACAGCCAGAGGTAAATACTGTAAACGCTTTTAACGGCTTTAGTACTGAACAAAATTCACATCGCATCCAATTTGCATTAATACCTAAACAGAAAAACGTGGAGAACCGCTAATCCAACGGATTTCATGTCGCCTACGCATGAATGCGTTTGTAGACACTTAGGTTTGATTTTTATATCGCATTGCAGAAACTAAAATGTAGTTCATTTTATTTCGCAATAAAAAAAATAGGTTTATACAAATTACAGCATCACGGTCTGAAAATCTTGACGTTGCACATTCCTTTTAAACATCTAACTACATAAAAATAATAGGTACAAATCAATACTTAAAACATAATTCGTGGATTGAACTTTCTGTGACGACTAACAAACACTGGTTGCGATTGGTTCAATCTGTCTCTCTGCGTCGTAATCCTCATTACAGAGGGTCGTGAATCACGGCTTAACGTGCTCTTCGAGGTACGGAGGAAACGAAAAGGCCCAATTTGAACCTCCGAACTCGGTCACCCATCCAGTTACCGACTTGGGTCAACGTTGCTTAACATTCGCAATCGACTGATATGCGTTGTCACAACTAGGCCACTCGTAGCTCAATAGCTTCAATATTGGTTCAATAGCTTGCATGATTTACATATTTGATTTAGGTACATCTCTTTGCAGAACCGTTCTATTCCATGAATTGATATGAATTCAAATCGCTCCTCATGCTTGCAGATACGAAAACTTTTAATGACATACTCCTTACGGAAGTAATGAGATCGCATGATAAAGATGATCGCATACCGCGAGATAAGCAGCAAGAACCGCAAATACACAACGCATGTTTCAATGTGGAAAGTGTGTGTAATGCTAGGTGCAAGAACCAGATTTGTATTAAGTATTTAAGCAATTATAAATTAAGCATATAAATTACAAATGTATCATGGTTGATTAAATAAAACTAAGCATAGGCTTAAATAAATAAATAAAAATTTACGCAATTGACTTTACGCTTGACTTGATGCTCTACGGTTTATGTAAGACTCGGCTTCATCGGGCGGGTTTGCTTATTGAAGTAATTCGCATGCTAAATTGTCAGTTATGACTTCTATCAGTTATATGCAGAAGCACTTCATTTCGTCAGAGATGTGGTTTAGTATAATATTTCAGACCTTTCTTATAAATCACGTTACGTGCAGTATCAGATCTGAAAATACGCTTCTTGACCCATACGGCCCTGTACAATCAAACCTTAACTCTTAATAAAAACAATTGAGTCAAAAATAGCCGTTGTAGAACTTAGAAAAATTGCAAGATTCGGCTGTAGTATATTATTGAGCAAATGAAAAAGTATCAGTATTAATCCAAAAGAATCTGCCTAAGTTGCAGCTCTGTGCGATCACCATTAGTAGAATGCAATTGACTCAAATAGGCCGCTGTGCCGTTTGTATAACAAAGCAAAACTTGAGACCGCTTCCTTTCGAAGCAAACATGCGAAATTTATCTTCCTTCGTAGTATGCAATTTATGAAGTTTGAGAAAGTTTAGACGTGGCATTTATTTATTACTTACGATGCAAATTGTATACTGAAATACTTATTACGGTTTTGCGTCATTAGTCGAGTAAGTAGTTAGCATGTTCGACTGCGGATGTTGAAAACCTCAAAGTTGAGGTCCTAGGTTAGGAATTTAATCTAGGACCTCAACTTGAGGTCCTAGATTAAATTCCCAGAACGTGCTCAAAATACTACCAATACGTACTTAATATATTGATTGTTTCTGACAAGAAATTCTGTACTAGTTGTTACGAAGATGTCCTTTCAAACCCCGTGCCTCCGAGTGCACTTACCTACAACTTTGTTGGATGCTGTTCCATTAAACTATGAATTTCTCTCATAGTAAGGGAATGGAGATTACCTATTCACTAGTGCTGTAAAATGACAATCGACTGAAAATCAGCACTGTTATGGTGCATCTACATCCACATGCTGATATCCAGCATTCGATACGCTGAGTCGATACCCTTTTTGGGATTTTTTGTAACACAGATTGCATTGATTAATCTTTTTTGCGTATCAATATACAATTAATTTTGTTTGTTTTTATAATGTGTCAATTGTGATCCAAAAAAAAATTATTTGTTCATTTATTTATTTAGAAACGTGGCCATGTTAATATTATAATGTCTATAAACGTAAACAAATGGAGCGCCAAGTTTTACATATATTTTCTCGCGCCTTACTTTGTTTTTTAAAAACTCTACAACCCTGTGAAATGTGTCTGTATACCAACAGCCTTAAATTAGTTTACGTTGACGAATAGTTACATATATCTTACCATAACATACCTCGCAGATGCTCTCTCGAAATTGGAACCGCGTGGTGACTTACTCGTAGTATGATACAATTTATTTTAATACCACGCATCTTTGTCACTTCTAATACATTATGAAGGCTATATATCTAAGTCACAAAAGCCTTTCAAGAGCCGCCTGAAGAAGGCAGTTTACCGGGACGATTCCATGGATAACATTTTTATAGAAAGTTTTGCCAGATTCGACGTTCGGAACCCTTTGTGTATTATATGGGCGGCATATTTTACAGAGTAGAAAGGAAAATAACGCTGAAATAAGAGGTTTTACCGTAGGTATATTTATGAAAGTAAAGTCAAGTAATCTGTTTTATTACTTTCTTTTAGAGATGATGTCTCTATATGTAATATTCCATTACATCTAGTTCCATATTCAAACATTAATAAGGTTTTATACTTACCCCATGAAATCCCGTAAAGCGTTTTAACACCAATCTTAGAGCAATATATCAGGGTAGTAGATCGTAAATCATTTATAAAGCCGTAGGACAATTTCGGCTTCAGCAGCCCTTATACTGGTCAGACATTAGGCCGCATGCATTTCAAGAGCCGCACGAGCCGTACGTCAATCATATTTGGTTGATTTCAAACTCATTAATTATTCAAGTTGGTTCCACTGTACACTTTTAAAATAATTAAAAGTTCGGACGTGACGGTGACAAACAATTACAGTAGGCAACTTGAAACCAAATAAGAATAGGTTTATTATTCAAATCGTGGTCTTAAAGATCTCATCTAATGATAAGTGATGATGCAGGCTTACTTGTGAAGGTTATGACTGTTTTATTGCCTCTAGATGGTTCTACATATCATGGATGGTTGTTCGGGTACGGAGGTACCCGATCACTTGGATCTATAATATAAGATGTTGGTAAGCCAGGGCGAAATTCTGTCACATGGTTTACCAAATCAAGCACCAAATTACCACTGCCGAGAATTGAATCTGGGACCTCCAACAGCTTATACCACAGCGCCAGGGATATCTACAAAAACGCTCGCGCTTTTATGCACATACATATACATGCACGTAGCGCGACGCGTACGGTTTGTCAATACGTGCGGCTAATCCACAATGTGCGTTCAGCATTCTTTAGCTAGATATGTATAGGATACAAAATATCTCAGCGCCGGATCCCATAAAAACGTCTTCGAAGCGGATCCGGAGAGGTATAGCCCTTCTGAGACAACGCTATAAAACTGTAGGATCGCAGGCCGTGTTTGTCACACACGAGCGTTTCGAACAAGAAGCGTTTATCCATACTGGATCAGCTAAGTAGGTACTCTTAAAAGCTTATCTTGGAGCTGTGTTAATATTCTACTTTATATATTACAATGACTGGTGGTCAACACTTCAGCCTCCTATTCGGAGGACTGGGGACTGGGAATCCGCGTGCCTTGCACCTCTAAGTTTTAGCGTTAGGCACATAAATGTGGCAAATTCTATATACTTAACACAATCTCTAATCTAAACTAAAATGACACCTTTATAATGTCCCTCTTTACAAAGAGAGTATTATGAAAGGGTTAGCAATATATTTTGTAATTCTGTCATTTTAGTTTAGTTTAGAGATTGTGTGCAACAGAAATGCATCCCCATTGTATGTACCTAACTGTAAAACTTATTTACGTACCATATATTATGTATCTTTAAACGCACACATTATGTGCGTATTATGTTGACCATGACATGTCATTGATGTAGAATTTGAGTACTAAAGAAATATGTTGACCTTGTTGATTCTCGAACCCAAAATACCATTAGGTAACAATTAACTGGATTCAGTCTGTATAGTGAAAGAAAACCTCTATAACACTCAAAACAAAAAAAAGCTAAAATAGTCTAATACATACACCCAGGATATACCCGAACAAATTTTCTTTAATTTCCGCCATTTTGCACTCTCAGCTTTCTCTAATTTAAAAGGCCTGATTAGCCAAACGCAAAGACCGTGTGTGACAAGGAAAACGCGAGATAATTTTATTTATTCACGCGCTAGGCCCCGCGAGTAAGAGGTTTTATACCCCTCGCGATCCAACCTCTTTACGGTAAACTGTAAATTTTCTATTGACACAGCATGATGTATGTCTTTTATAAACAACGTAAACATATGCTACAGTAAAGAAAAAAGCTTTACGTTATATCTAGATGATGCCCGCGACTTCGTCCGCGTTGATTAGGTTTTTATTAAATTCCGGGGGAACTCCTTAATTTTCCAGAATAAGAATAAGTCCTTTCCCTGGATACAATGTCCTATCGTAGTGCCAAATTTCGTCAAAATCAATTGAATAGATGGGGCGTGAAAGCGTAGCAGGCCAAATCATAATTTCTGAATTTCCTCTCGTCTGATCTGGTGGGAGGCTTCAGCCATGGCTAGTTATCACCCTACTGGCAAAGACGTACCGGCAAGCAATTCAGCGTTCCGGTACGATACCTTGTAAAAACCAAGGGTATGGTTTAATATAACTCCCGTACGCCTAACAGATTAGCTTGTTACCTTATACAGCATCATCACACGTCCAGGGCTAGCTTGTTGTGGAATAGACTGAAATAAAAAATACAGACAGACACACATTCGCATTTTCACACTAAGCTATCATCACTCAGTATATCAGGCAGTATATTATGTTAACTTCTTACAGCTGTTAAATTACAAAAGTCTATCTAACTCCTGTTAACTTTATAGCCGTAATAAAGGAAAATGCAATTTGTGTGCCCGTACTCCATTAAAACTCTTCAAAGAAACGGAATCAGTGCAAGTGTAACAAAAAGGCGCACAAGTGCAAGTTCTCTTGCACCATCAGTGTTCCGTACAAAAAAAACTTCTCTAACAAACCTTCCAGAGTTATTTTTCACATCTATACTCGCTTGAGATTGTCCATTCACATAGTTGGGGGTTGCCCAAAGCTGCACTTTCTGGTGCGAGGCTTCCTTTCAAGCTCTTTGGTACTCTAATCCTGTCCTATCAGTTCTTTGATCTTTCAAAATGCTGCTGCTTCAACTTGGCGTTTGGATATGCCGTTAACTCTGGTTCTACGATTCCCCTTGCGTAAAAAAGAGTAAAGATCCTAGCTTATGTACCTAATTAAAAAATGCCTGTGCCTCTCTCTGTCTGACTGCCTGTTTGTCTTTGTGTAATTTTCAGGACGCTACGCCCATTTTGATGAGATTTGGTACAGAAGTAGTATTCTGGGTTCGAACGGCACCGGCGACGTGCACAGGCGACGGCGACGACGGCTACTTCAGTTTTACAGCATTAATAATTTAATTGTTGGTCAATAAATTAACGTCTAGATAGGCAATGGGGTGATTCCATAAGGTTCTTACTAACAACTACGGAACTCTAAAAAACTTGGCAACCAACCAGGGGAGAGTTATATAAGTGGTAGGTAATTAAGAAGCGAAACGAACTTGGCAATGAGCCCTTTTTGTGTGAGCCGCGGGGTAACGAAAGCCTTCATCAAAGTTGCATCCCGGTGTATTAAAAGAAGATATGGCAGTTTTAAATAAATGTACTATTAATAATCTATGATAAGTACCTACTTATAAATCACCACCACCACCACTGTGTTATTCCAGACTATAATCTACCGCTGTGCCAAATTTCATCCAGATCCGTTCAGCCGTTCTGGCGTGATTGAGTAACGAACATCCATACATGCATCCAAACTTTCGCATTTATAATATTAAGTAGGTATAGAAGTATAGATTAGGTACTGCTCAACCGAATACATCCTTCCGTAGTCGAGTAAAATGCCGTATCCAAAGTAAGGAGCTTCACATGTAGTTTGCAACTATTCGTTTGATGAGTTTAACTAGCTGTTTCAAGTATCTCGACAGAATTTGATCGTAGCCCGTATACAGGATGCTACTTTGAGAATTGTCAGAGAGAAACTTAAACCACAGTCATACAGACACACACACACACACATAAACGTACACTTACTCACACACACTCATACAAATATTATTTAAGTACATTTAAGTATTTGCTTTTCTTTTTATTCTAATGTAACCTAAATGATGTAATAACCTAATAATTAACTTAAATGTAAAATAAGAAAAAAATTGTTACCTTAAAATTAGAAATCTCAGAAGTATTTGTTTGAAAGATTGAAAAGTTTGGGGCTTTTAGTTTTTTACTTTAGTTAAATTCATTAATTAAGATTTCTATTTTTGTTTCTGTTTCTGTTTCTATTTCTATTTCTATTGCTACCAGTCCTTCGATGAAGGCGTCTAAACAGATAGACGCTGCTGGGTGACAGGGACGTGACAGGGGCAACTGGCAGAATTTTCATTTTTCAATACAATACAGTCAGTTTGCTTCTTCTTCTTTTCTTGGTTTTTGGCTTTCAGAAGTGCCTTATTTTAGCATTGTAGTTCGCGGTGTGAACCGAATTAAGCTAAAATACTTTAGCTTAGCTCGCGGTGTGGCCAGCGCTTTAGTCAATGGTGACCTCAAGTCAAATAAATTTTGTTCACTGACTGCAAAAGTTTTCTTATATTGTATTTAAAGAACATGTAATTAACGTAGACTAAATTAAGCCTTAATTAAGAGATTCCCACGTTTTTTTCCAAAAACTAAACCTAAAACGTTCCATGCGACCGAAGTCGTGAACATCATCTTTTTTTTATCCACTACAAGTTAGCCCTTGACAGCGATCTCACCTGATGTTAAGTGATGATGCAGTCTAAGATAGCGGGCTAACCAGTTAGGGGCATGGCAGTTATATTAAACCCATACCCCTAATCGGTTTCTACACGGCACTGTACCTGAACCCTAAACCGGCACGTCTTTGCCGGTGGAGTGGTAAGTAGCCACGGCCAAAGCCTCCCGCCAGGTCAGACCAGAGAAAATTCTAAAATTCTAAATTCCCAAATTGACCCTGCCGGGGATTCAACCCGGGACCTCCACAGGTTAAGACAACAGCGCTCAACACTGCGCCAGGGAGGTCGTCAGATCTAATAGTAAATAGTTTTCATAACATTGAAACTCCCATAATATAACATCCTGTATATTTACATGCCCTCGTTAGTTTATGCCTCATAAGTGGCTCAATGCCTATAATGAAATAAATACAATACAGACTAGTATAAGAGTATGTACCTTTACAGCGAGATGTTATATCACTAGAGGATGCAATGTCCCGCAAAGTGGCGTTTCTTTGCGTGACGCGATACTAAGGCGATACTTTTGCAGTCATTTTTATATCACTATCACTACACATATTGTGACTTTAAAAAAACTGACTGTGACTATAAATGTGACTTACTGATCTATCAACGCACAGCTCAAACCACTGGACGGAACGGGCATACAGATACCTATGACTTAGGCATCCGCTAAGAAAGGATCATTGAAAATTCTACTCCTTCTCGAAATTCGGTCGGGAGGACATTATTATTTACCTGATAAAAAATCCTCTGGAAATATTTATTCTTCAGATGCATTAGCTCTGTTCTTCTAGTAATATGACATCTCTATGTCGCTATATCGGTTTTGTTTCAACAGGCGCGGGGTAAGTTTCCAGACAGGCTTTGTTATCTAACTTTACAAATCAAACCTTAATTATGTAGAAAGGTACATAAGTACCCTTCATCACTAATCAAAAAGGTCGATAAATGTTACCCTCGCGTTAATATTGTTTCACTGGTAATCAGTTATTTACTAGCCATATTATAAATTATATTTGTTTTTTTGTTGGCTTGTTGTATTATAGTTCAAGTAACGTGATAAATTAGAAATGAGGAGATCCGCAGAAGAGCTAAAGTAACCGACATTGCTCGACGTGTTGCGTAGCTGAAGTGGCAATGGGCGGGGCGGGGCACATAGTTCGAAAAACCGATGGACGTTGGGGTCCCAAAGTGCTAGAGTAACGACCCCGCACTGAAAAGCGCAGCGTTGGCAGACCCCGTACTCGCTGAACGGAGGACATCAGACGAGTCGCAGGGAGCCGCTGGATCCAGGCGGCGCAAGACCGCGGCGTGTGGAAATCCTTGCAAGAGACGTCTACCGGTTGAGGATGATGATGAACGTGATAAACATATAGCGGTGTAAGCTTAGCTGGTGATTTAGATTAAGCTTCCCATTTGTGCCGTCGGAGGTTCAATCCCCGCATACGCACTTGTAACTTATCTTACTTATGAGCGTTTTAAGAAATTAAATGTTTTTATTTAACAGTGAAGGAAAACATCTCAAGGGAACGTGCATGTCCGGGAGTTCTTCATATTATTCTCAAAGGTGTCAGAAGTCTGCCAATTCGCACTTGGTCAGCGTGGAGGACTATGGCCAAACGCTTCTCATTCTCCAGGTCTTTATCTATATACGATTGACACGGAGTAACTTATTTTTTGTAGTTATTTTGTAAAATACATCTTGTATTTTAGTAAGTAAGTTTAGTAAGTATTTATTCTGTAGGTATAATTTCTCATCTCTGTATTTCTTTTCCGTGTAAAGCTAAATTTATTTTTAGTTTATTTATTGTTATGCATATGCATATGCATGCATATAGCATGCCAAAAATCACTTCGATCCGTTGCACAGTTCCCGTGTGATAGACAGACAAACAAACACTTTTGTAATAAGGCCTATTGGTAGGATTAGTTTTTGAGCATCCATCTTATTTCTTTCCTCCAGTTATTAGTTCAGTCATGTTCGTCGACTGCAGACGGCAATATAATTGGTAAGTACGGGTTTCATAAACCGAGGACGTGCGGGAAATTGTAACAGGCTCTTTAATAAAATAGCTTTTATTAAAGAGCCTCGGTCCTCGGTCTCCTGCTTGGGAGAGATCGATGAAATAATAAATAGAACTTTCACGTCTTTTTAATTTACAAGAATAATTATATTTTTTTAACACAATATATTAATGACAGCGTATTTCATTTCTTATAAATAACGTAATAGACTAAGAGATAACTGCACTTTTTGTAACTATCGCCTGAAAAGCTGATTCAGTATTAGGTGAGTATAGGGCTCTCCACTGATGTCAAAAGTGAAAGTCTGCCCGCATATGGATGGGCCTCTCGCTAGATATGGCCGCTTAAAAACGGTTTATCGTTACCAAAAATGAACCATACTTAGAAAAGCTGATTCTTGTACAGTATTAAAATATGCACAAAACAGATTCAAACAATATAAGAACTGACGCTATTTATCGGGCCTTTCATTAGATATCACCTCTCAAAGACATTATGAACATACATTCTATTCTAACTATTTAACCAGATGTTAAATAGTTAGAATAGATGCATATATACGGACTTAAACGTTTTGTTTTATCAAACAAAGCCACATTACTATAAGGAACTTAGTAAATCTTATTCCTGGAATATTTGCCTGCTTACACCCTGATTCACTGCCATGGGAATGTGGACCTTAGAGTCAATAGTAACACTAGATTTTAAGGCTAAAAATAGATTAAACTGTAACATTAGGATAGCATGCGAGGGCTCGATTTGCGTGCTTTTTGTTCGCGGCGCTGGTTTAATTTTTGCGATGTCGGCGCTGTTTGTGACGTGGAACGAGGCGAAATTGATACGGTATATTGCCTACCTAAAGCTCTGGACAGACGAAACGTAGCCATTTTATGATTTTTATCCGAAACTGCGAAAGTCTACGTACTAATATTATAAATTCGAAAGTTTGGATGGATGGATGTATGGATAGATGGATGGATGGATGGATGTTTGTTACTCACGCCACAACGGCTGAACGGATCTGGATGAAATTTGGCGCAGACATAGATTAGTCTGGAATAGCACATAGGCTACTTTTTATCCCGGATAATTAAGTAGTTGCCGTGGGAATTAAAAAGCTTATTACACGCGGACGACGTCGCGGGCATCAACTAGTTACCAATAAAGTAATAGTTTAAAAATTACCTAAGCCTAGAAACGCAGTTAAAAATGTTCTAAATTTTGGCTTTCTAAACGTAGGTTATAATTTAAATAATAAATAAATAGATAAAATCTTTATTTGGAATTACCAGACACTGAAGATACAAACACAAACTTACTAGTAGAAAATAAAAAATAAAATACCTAACATATGAAATAGACTGTGACAAAATAATTCCAAAAAGGGCATCGGCTAATAATAATAATAAAAGTATAATAAAAATAATAAAAGTATAAAAATAATAGTCTATCCAAAAATAAAAGTTTTTATTAGAGGCATACAGCCCACTTGTAAGTATACATATTAACAATGTACCGTTAAAATATAAACCTAATAATTAAACAATTTAAAATAAAATAAAATAAAAATACGAAACTTAAAACTATCTGGGAAGGTTAAAAAACTCTCCCCAGGTGTCATTATCAAACAGCAGTAGGTATATTCTTTGTCATCTTACTTTCTATTACGTGTTTGATGAACAGATAGCCAATATGTGAATATTGGACTAGGCATACCATCACACACCGTTTGTAAAATGGTATTTTGGGATTGCCTAATCCTCTCCCAGAAGGATACCACTCGTGTTTTTTTTTTTTTTTTTATCCACTACAAGTTACCCCTTGACTGCGATCACACCTGATGGTAAGTGATGATGCAGTCTAAGATGGTAGCGGGCTAACCTGTTAGGGGCATGGCAGTTATATTAAACCCACACCCCTTCGGTTTCTACACGGCGTCGTACCGGAACGCTAAATCGCTTGGCGGCACGTCTTTGCCGGTAGGGTGGTAACTAGCCACGGCCGAAGCCTCCCACCAGGCCAGACCAGAGAAAATTCAGAAATTATAAATTCCTAAATTGACCCTGTGAAGTAGACACCCTACATGTGTTCCTAGCGATTCCATGAATTATTTCGAATTTTAAATACATAGCGCAACACTCGTAAAACTTCGCCAGAGACTTAAAACCAAGGGTCAAATTTTTTATTGAAAATACAAGAGCTTTAGAAATTATAAAAGTTAGCTTAGGATATTTTTTTTTTGAAGCAATAAACCATAGAATTTCACACTAACTAAGCTCAATAAAGCTTTGTAAGTTATTACGGTTGAGACAAAGAGGTCCAAATTCTGACAAGCCGCTTGAAAAGGGCGAGGTACGTAATTGACGGGGTTTTTTTTTGCGGCATTTCTTTCGTGGACAAGCGTCAAGACAAAAACTTTAAGATACCAGATGTGGCACAAAATTGGCGCGAAACATGCTAAAGCGGGAACGTGACCATGCGTTCGACTATTGGCTAACACATTGACGCGTCATTGTTTGACGAATCATGTTTGAGCATTTGATTGTGGCGGAAATTTGTGTTTTGCAGTGGGAGAAAGGAGCCAATGGAGGGAGAGAGAAGGGAGATCTTTGGCTCGAGGCGTGCGGAACGACACTTCGATTCTAAGGCTCCGAGAGAGCAGTCACCTATATATAGTCTAGTAATAGTTTTGATATAGTGTTAATCTTAGTTTTGTAATATAAAAACTACATTCTGATCTTGTATCTCCGAGTGGGCGGTCAACTAGCCAATAGTCTAGAAGTAGTTTTGACATAGCGTTAATCTTAGCTTTGTGTAATATAAATAATATAAAATTGTTTAAACTTCAAGGTATAAGGCTAGGTAAAGTGTTTTAGTGACAGACGCCGAGTTGCTGTTATTATTGGTAATGTACTCAATTTGTTTTCTTAAGGTGTTATAAACGAGGCTCACAGTAAATTCTAGTAATTTAAATCATTCAATAAAGTACTTATTTATTATAAGTGAAGTCAAAATGGATCCGGACACTAGTTTGGATATCACGTATGAAATGACGGGGAAAAATAGAGGAAGTACATGGTCAACCATTGACATTATTACATTAATAATGAAAATTATGGGTATTGCATTTCTACTTATAATGTTGTATAAAAGAACCAAAGTAGGAGCCAGATTATATAAAATAATCACATGTTGTTGCATCCAAAATACCTCCGGATCAGATATAGAATCGGAACCGATAAACTGAATTAATCAAATTAAAAGTATATAGCCGTGAGCCTTGTCGACACATTGTAAATATAATTTAATGTCTAAATTTATGTGTGTGTCTTAACGCTTTTTTTTTATTGAACTGATGATTCATAAATGTGTACGTGTGTGTATATAGTAAAGTATAAGGTGTATTTTAGGTTAAATGGTCGTAAGGGTTTTTATCTTGGATTTCTCTTTTCCCTTACAAATTAGTATGGCCTAGGAACGAGAAATTCCACCGAAGTAAACGATTGCACAAACACTCGAATTCGGTGTAAATAATTTAAACCTGTGTCTCTTTTCTTATTATCACTCAGTGTCGAGTAATACAAATTAAAGTAAAAATTTTGGGAAAATAAAAGTAAATTATATTCATAACCATTCCTTTTTATTATACAGTTAAGTTTACCTTACAGATTTATTATTGGAAGTTTATTTTGGTCTAAACTTTAATTATGGTTTATATCATAATATATTACATTAATGACTTGTGTTAAAGATTATGGATAACACTCCAATAATGAATTTCATCCCACATGTCCAAGTTACAGTCACGATTCTTAACCCTGAAGAAACGAACTAGGTTAATTTTATAGGTCATCGCAATTAATTTAGGTCTACAGGATAATTTCATAGTTCGAGCCTATGAACAGATTTTGTTGTAAACAAAAATCCATTCACTACTTTTTATACAATAGAACAGATAACGGCTCCTCAGAAAGTTTTCAAATGAGATAAGACGACCTAATGCAGTCTAAGAGGTTCCGACTTACCCAAATTTGGCATAAGGGTTAAAATAGATCTAAATTATATACATAAGATATTTGCGAGAAATAGGGAACAATAGGTTTTATTAATATAGGTATATAGCATCCGAACGAGAAGGCGGTCTACAGCGACGAGAGCGAGAGTGAAAGCGAAACGAACGGGGCATACGCAAAATAAAAGAGTCAGGCTACAACTATTGTTTCGAAAGCAGGGACGTACTCGCAGAGTGTGGAGCACTTTTGGTTGATTGGGGAACCAAATCAATCTTGATAACATGTTTGACAGTGATTGACAATATAGTCAAAGTAATCGGCTACATGGCTGCGTGGTGACAAGTTGGCAGCAATGGTTCAGCACACCATACACACACTCCTCTCGCAGATCGACCTCCGACCATGAATTGGCCAATTCATAAAACTTACTATATGAAATGATAAATAAATAAAAGTCCATGGACCAGGGGCGGGCTAATAAGCCCATAAAAGATAGTACCAGCCGCTAGCGGATGTGGGAATAAATTCGCTTCTCAGCGCAATAAAGGAGGTTGACTGCTGCCCCAAATAACAATGATTAAGGGCCTCGTGCAGGCGTAGGGACCATTCCCCGTGCTCGGTTACCATTGGTCAGCTAAGATGCCTTTTTTAAAGGAAATACATGTAACAGCAACCACTCAATCCGGCCCTGATTTGCAAACTCGAATTATATACTTGTTACTAAACTGTAATTTAAACATTTCTAAGATAGACTTCGCGCTAAGGTATCAATAAAGAATACTATGATTCAGGCGGATTGATTAGGTCTGCCTTACAATGTTCACCCAGCGTACTGTGCTAAGTACCAGTTTTACTGGTAAATCATAACCAACAAATACGACGACCGGATACCTAAAGTGCTACTAACTCTGCAGTGCTATTTTCCGTTTCTAAGTTTATAGAATTTTTTTTCTCTTTTTCACATATACAAGCCACGATATTTAACTAGCCAAGACGATCACGCCGGTGCCATCACAGAATTTTGGTGCCGTGACCAGGATCTATGTCCTGTGTCACAGATCTGTGACCATGTAGGTCACAGAATTTTGTTGCCGAGCGACCAGGGGTCTATGTACGTATTCGAAATAACGGTATGACTAGATCTATATTTAAAAAAAAAAAAAAAAAAATATAAACACAACGTAGGAATCGTGACTGAAAAAGGGAGAAAAAAAAATTTTTTTTATATATACATAAAATAAATAAAGAAAGGGTTAAGACACACTGTGCATGTTATTGTATAAGAGATGTGTTTTTCTTTATAGGAATAGCCGAGATGAGCAGTATATCTTATAAATGTAAAATTTACAGGGATCGTCGGGAGATTGATCGCAGTGACCGAGATACTAATCTTGCCTTATATCTTAGATTTATTTTCTTGAATTTAAGAATTCATAAAATCAGTATATACTCCTAAGTTCAAACATCTGGTGTCAGTATTGCATTGGTTTTACATTATTACAATAACAAACTGTCTGACGAGTTCACGAAAGTCGCGCAAGTAAAACGAGTAATTTAGCATTTAACGGGAATTTAGCGAAAAATAGCAAATAGAGAGGTTTAAGTCGAACTAGAGACGATGCCAGCAGGTAGAAAGGGCCGTAGTGCGAAGCAGGTAGCGGAGAACGGACCCGAGGCGAGCGTTGTAGGTACGAGCGAGCAAACAGTGACCGTAGGGAAAGCGACATTAGAGTTGATTTTACAAAAAATCAGTGATTTCGAGAAGAAATTACAAAATTTGGGTTCGAGTCCCAGTACGATATTGAATGAAAGGGCAAGTGTCACGTCACACGATACGGTTAGCGTGGTACGAGGTGAAGGTGATGAAAGCGAAAGGCAGGGATCTAGTGTAGAGTCTACGAGTTCTAGTGTAGCGTCTTCCGAGACTCGGAACATTTATGTGGTACAACCATCGGTTAGCAAACCAAATTTTGATGGAAAACCCTTCACCAACCCTATTGCATTTTTAAAACGATTAAAGAAGTATATAAGGGCTGTAAATGGAACGGATCGCGAGATTGATATAGCGCTAGGATGTATATCGGGACACGCGCGTAAGGTTATGGAGTTGTACTCAAAGGATTGGGTTACGTTCGCAGATTTCGAGGCTGACTTTAGGCGAAACTACTGGACCGAACAGATTCAGGAATCTGTGAGATATAGGTTGATAAATGCAATTTATACGAGCGATTCAGGAATGACTATGTCTGAGCACTTTGCCGAACAAGCCGAATCAATGCAGTCTTTGACTATTGCGTTTAGCGAGCGAGATTTAGTAAATTCTATTATGCGACACTATGCGATAGATATACAGCGATTATGGTTTACTAGAACTGAGGAAGTTAGCATCATGAATGGAGCGAAATTCCTAAGGAGCCTAGAACAAAACATTGTCGAGAAACAAAAGGGAGTCGCGGGAGGTATTGTAGGTAGTGGATTCAGGGGACGGAGGTACAATGAGTCGCGGGTGGCGCGTCCCATTGTTGCAACAATTTCAACTAACAATTGGGCTAGTAGAGGTAATTCGACAAGGGGACGAGGTTATCGTCGAGGTAGATTAGGTTATAGAGCGAATTTTAATAGACCTACATTATCCGAAACTGAAAGAGTCAGACCAGCTATTACTTTTGTAAAGGAGGGCGAAAGCTCTAATTCATCGAAACATGTGGGGGAGGGAAATTCAAAAAACTAAATTTCCCCACACAAGTAAGGTCCGATAGCTTAGTGTTGTGTAGAACGGGGAATAAAGATATATCGGGACATGAAAGAATAGGCTTGGCTTATAAGATCCTAACGAACAATGGATGGAAACCGGGACAAGCTTTAGGGGCCGGCGGAAATGGAATTAAGCGAACGTTGAAAGGCGGAATGAACAACGGTGGTTATAATTTCCAGTCAGAAATTGATAGCATAGGGATCTTATTGGAAAATCAGTTTAGTAACATATTAGAATGCGACGAGATAGATAACGCATGTAAGGGTTGTTTGAAGCGAGGTTTAGACGTGTGTACAATGTTTCACGAACTCGATGAGACGATCGATGTAGACATTGACTATTCTTTGCCTAAATTACCAGAAGTATGTGTGAGATTGTACGGTAGAAACATGAGTGCGCTTATCGATACGGGAAGTCAGATTAGCGGAATAACTAGGGAGTTGTATGACTCGATCGTAAAGGAAAACATAATTTTACCTGAGATCGCGATCCCAGCAATTCAGATACAGGGAGCATTTGGTTCACGGAGTGAGAGTACGAATCGGTTAGTACTGATAGAGTTTCAGTTAGGTAGTACTTTAGTTGAAGCACCTGTATTGGTTATGCGACGGTTACCCAGGTCATTAATACTAGGGTATGATTGGTTAGAGCGAGTAAAAGGAGTAGTTAACTGCGGTAGCGAGCGAACCTTGACGATCGAACACCTAGGCGTTAGATGTTGCGTAAGATTAAATTCGGAATGTAAGATAGAAAGGCTTGGGGGAGTGGCAAACGCCACCACAATTAATTTAATATTAAACCAAAATATTAGTTCGATAGAACTTGGCTTATCGAGAATAGGAGCGGACGGTGAAGTTCAAACAGACTATCACTTAGATGATTCGTGTTTAAGTAGTGAACAAAAGAAACTGTTACTGCCTGTGTTAGACAAACATCGTGAGGTATTTACGGACAAATTAGGGCTAACTAGCAGATACGAGCACATTATTGAGTTGGTAGACGAAACTCCTTTTGTAAAGCACAGCTATCCGGTACCTTTGGCGTATAGGGAACAGGTAAAGAAGGAATTGGAGGAATTAGAGAGGTTGGGTGTGATAAGACAGGAGGCAACACCTTACTGTAGTCCACTCACATTTACGAAAAAGCGGGATGGGTCAATAAGACTCTTATTAGACGCGCGCGAACTTAATAAGAAAATGATAGGTGATGCAGGTTCACCACCACTCACATCTGAGATTTTACAATCTTTTCATGGAGTGAATTATATCAGCTTGATTGATTTGAATAATGCTTATTTCCAAATACCTTTGCATCGGGATTCTAGGAAATATACAGGGTTCTCTTTTATGGGGAGAACTTATATCTATTGTGTGCTGCCTCAGGGATTAAAAACGTCTGTGGCAGGATTTTCAAGGGCAATGGATATTATACTAAAAGAAGTGCGTGAGTTTTGCGTGAATTATCTAGATGACATTGTCATATTCACTACAGGGGACATAGAACTACATTTAGCACATTTAGACCAGGTACTAGACAGATTAGAGACCGCAGGATTGACAGGTAGGCTAGGAAAGTGTCGATTTTTATGCCTAGAGGTGAAGTTGTTAGGGCACATAGTGAATACAAACGGGGTACGGGTGGATCCAGAACGAGTAGAGGCCATATTGGATTTTCCCATACCTCGAACAATAAAACAATTACGGGGATTTTTGGGATTAATAAATTATTTCAGAAGATTTATTTCGAAATATAGCGAAGAGGTTAGACCGCTCTACGACCTATTAAAACAAAATAACAAATGGTCATGGACGGAAGAAATAAACGATTGTTTCGAGAAAGTCAAGAAATTATTCTTAGACACAATACTTCTCGTACATCCAAATCCGAAAGAGATTTATTATCTGCAAACTGATAGCAGTAATCTTGGAGTTTCGGGATATGTTTATCAATTGAACGAAGTAGGGGAAGAGTGTATAATAGGATTTTGTAGTAAGTCATTGTCGGAGGCAGAGCGTAAATGGACGGTTACAGAACAGGAACTGTGGGCAATCATCTTTAGTTTGTCGAAGTTTGAAACTTATTTGAGAGGAGCACGGTTAGTGATTAGGACAGATCATAAGAGTTTGACATTCTTACAAACATGTAAATTACTGAGCGCACGAATGATACGTTGGGTGCATTACATGGGTCAATTCGACTATACAGTAGAACATGTGAAGGGTAAATCAAATACAGTTGCGGATGTATTATCCCGGCACATAAAAGGGACCACCGATGTATTGACAAATAAGGCTACGAGGCCTGAGATGAATTTATTCAAAACGACGTTGGGACGAGTGGTACAGGCGAGATGGGGAGAGATAAGTAGTTATCAAGGGCGTGATAAGGTTGTTAGCGAAATAATTAGGCGTATGGAAATAACAGGTACACCAGAATCAAGGTATTATGCGACAAAGGAAGGGATTCTATATAGGACGGATAAAATTGGAGATAGATTAAGACTATATGTCCCCGAGGACTTACAAAGAGATTTAATTATTAGCATACATGAAGAGGTAGGACATTTCGGACGTTACAAGGTATATGCTTTGATGAAGCATCGTTACTATTTCCCAAATATGTCTCGTAAAATAGGTCGAATTGTAAGAGCTTGCGAATTATGTCAGAAGTCAAAACATGCGTTAGAAACACATACGGGACCGATTAAAACGGTAATAGCAAAAGAAATAGGAGAGCGAGTCTTCTGTGATATTTATGGACCATTGCCAACGGGACGGTTCGGGTACAAATACATATTTGTGATGCAGGACGCTTATAGCAAGCTAATTAGGTTATATCCATTACGACAGGCGAGCGGAAAAGCTACGTTAACATGTGTGAAAAAGTTCCATAAACAGGTTGAAGTTAGGACATTATGCTCGGACAGAGGCGCGAATTTTACTTCAAAGGTCTTCGAGGCAGGCATTCACCAGTTAGGTATTGTACTAACACACACGTCTGTTAGAAACCCACGACCAAATTCAACGGAGAGGGTAAATAAGGAACTAGGTAGGTTATTCAGAACGTACTGTGACAAGTCACATCAATCTTGGGTAGATTTGTTACCGGACATAGAAGATTGTTATAATCAGGTTATACACACTACAACTGGTTATTCACCTAACGAAATAGTTTGGGGAAAGCGGACCCTGCTATCGACCGATTTTGATAAAGGTAAAACAAACGGGACCGGTTTACAACGGGAGTCGTTAGAGCAGATTAGGGAGCAAGCAAGGTTGAACATAATAAAGGCGGCAGAGAATAGGGAGTTTCATTATAACAAAAATCACAAGATAATACAGTTTGAAATAGGCGACTTAGTGAAATTGAAGACTTTTGCAAAGTCGGATGCCGACAAAAAGTTAACAAAGAAATTCATGCGACTTTATGAGGGGCCTTACATAATAGGAGCAGTGCCGTACAATAATGTATACACCTTAATTGATGTTCGAACTGATAAGGTTAGAGGAAATTACAATGCGATTCATCTGTTTCGGTATTACGGAAACACATAAGGGAATAGGTTTCTACTAGGGATTAGTGTTAACAAAAGGAAATGAGTGAAGTTACCGGTCTCATTAAGAACAATAGAGAGGCCAGGCTAAGCGAACAAAGAGGGAATGCGAATTAAATAGACTATCGCGATGTTCAGAATATAATAGATGAGCGGGAAGGATTTAGAACTAGCGGAAAAGTATAGAGGAGAAATAGATTTCCAAACGACTAGTATAGAAACTAAGGCATAGGAATACTAGGTGTATTAAAAATCTATTTGGGGGAGTGTGAAGTAGACACCCTACATGTGTTCCTAGCGATTCCATGAATTATTTCGAATTTTAAATACATAGCGCAACACTCGTAAAACTTCGCCAGAGACTTAAAACCAAGGGTCAAATTTTTTATTGAAAATACAAGAGCTTTAGAAATTATAAAAGTTAGCTTAGGATATTTTTTTTTTGAAGCAATAAACCATAGAATTTCACACTAACTAAGCTCAATAAAGCTTTGTAAGTTATTACGGTTGAGACAAAGAGGTCCAAATTCTGACAAGCCGCTTGAAAAGGGCGAGGTACGTAATTGACGGGGTTTTTTTTTGCGGCATTTCTTTCGTGGACAAGCGTCAAGACAAAAACTTTAAGATACCAGATGTGGCACAAAATTGGCGCGAAACATGCTAAAGCGGGAACGTGACCATGCGTTCGACTATTGGCTAACACATTGACGCGTCATTGTTTGACGAATCATGTTTGAGCATTTGATTGTGGCGGAAATTTGTGTTTTGCAGTGGGAGAAAGGAGCCAATGGAGGGAGAGAGAAGGGAGATCTTTGGCTCGAGGCGTGCGGAACGACACTTCGATTCTAAGGCTCCGAGAGAGCAGTCACCTATATATAGTCTAGTAATAGTTTTGATATAGTGTTAATCTTAGTTTTGTAATATAAAAACTACATTCTGATCTTGTATCTCCGAGTGGGCGGTCAACTAGCCAATAGTCTAGAAGTAGTTTTGACATAGCGTTAATCTTAGCTTTGTGTAATATAAATAATATAAAATTGTTTAAACTTCAAGGTATAAGGCTAGGTAAAGTGTTTTAGTGACAGACGCCGAGTTGCTGTTATTATTGGTAATGTACTCAATTTGTTTTCTTAAGGTGTTATAAACGAGGCTCACAGTAAATTCTAGTAATTTAAATCATTCAATAAAGTACTTATTTATTATAAGTGAAGTCAAAATGGATCCGGACACTAGTTTGGATATCACGTATGAAATGACGGGGAAAAATAGAGGAAGTACATGGTCAACCATTGACATTATTACATTAATAATGAAAATTATGGGTATTGCATTTCTACTTATAATGTTGTATAAAAGAACCAAAGTAGGAGCCAGATTATATAAAATAATCACATGTTGTTGCATCCAAAATACCTCCGGATCAGATATAGAATCGGAACCGATAAACTGAATTAATCAAATTAAAAGTATATAGCCGTGAGCCTTGTCGACACATTGTAAATATAATTTAATGTCTAAATTTATGTGTGTGTCTTAACGCTTTTTTTTTATTGAACTGATGATTCATAAATGTGTACGTGTGTGTATATAGTAAAGTATAAGGTGTATTTTAGGTTAAATGGTCGTAAGGGTTTTTATCTTGGATTTCTCTTTTCCCTTACAAATTAGTATGGCCTAGGAACGAGAAATTCCACCGAAGTAAACGATTGCACAAACACTCGAATTCGGTGTAAATAATTTAAACCTGTGTCTCTTTTCTTATTATCACTCAGTGTCGAGTAATACAAATTAAAGTAAAAATTTTGGGAAAATAAAAGTAAATTATATTCATAACCATTCCTTTTTATTATACAGTTAAGTTTACCTTACAGATTTATTATTGGAAGTTTATTTTGGTCTAAACTTTAATTATGGTTTATATCATAATATATTACATTAATGACTTGTGTTAAAGATTATGGATAACACTCCAATAATGAATTTCATCCCACATGTCCAAGTTACAGTCACGATTCTTAACCCTGAAGAAACGAACTAGGTTAATTTTATAGGTCATCGCAATTAATTTAGGTCTACAGGATAATTTCATAGTTCGAGCCTATGAACAGATTTTGTTGTAAACAAAAATCCATTCACTACTTTTTATACAATAGAACAGATAACGGCTCCTCAGAAAGTTTTCAAATGAGATAAGACGACCTAATGCAGTCTAAGAGGTTCCGACTTACCCAAATTTGGCATAAGGGTTAAAATAGATCTAAATTATATACATAAGATATTTGCGAGAAATAGGGAACAATAGGTTTTATTAATATAGGTATATAGCATCCGAACGAGAAGGCGGTCTACAGCGACGAGAGCGAGAGTGAAAGCGAAACGAACGGGGCATACGCAAAACAAAAGAGTCAGGCTACAACTATTGTTTCGAAAGCAGGGACGTACTCGCAGAGTGTGGAGCACTTTTGGTTGATTGGGGAACCAAATCAATCTTGATAACATGTTTGACAGTGATTGACAATATAGTCAAAGTAATCGGCTACATGGCTGCGTGGTGACAAGTTGGCAGCAATGGTTCAGCACACCATACACACACTCCTCTCGCAGATCGACCTCCGACCATGAATTGGCCAATTCATAAAACTTACTATATGAAATGATAAATAAATAAAAGTCCATGGACCAGGGGCGGGCTAATAAGCCCATAAAAGATAGTACCAGCCGCTAGCGGATGTGGGAATAAATTCGCTTCTCAGCGCAATAAAGGAGGTTGACTGCTGCCCCAAATAACAATGATTAAGGGCCTCGTGCAGGCGTAGGGACCATTCCCCGTGCTCGGTTACCATTGGTCAGCTAAGATGCCTTTTTTAAAGGAAATACATGTAACAGCAACCACTCAATCCGGCCCTGATTTGCAAACTCGAATTATATACTTGTTACTAAACTGTAATTTAAACATTTCTAAGATAGACTTCGCGCTAAGGTATCAATAAAGAATACTATGATTCAGGCGGATTGATTAGGTCTGCCTTACAATGTTCACCCAGCGTACTGTGCTAAGTACCAGTTTTACTGGTAAATCATAACCAACAAATACGACGACCGGATACCTAAAGTGCTACTAACTCTGCAGTGCTATTTTCCGTTTCTAAGTTTATAGAATTTTTTTTCTCTTTTTCACATATACAAGCCACGATATTTAACTAGCCAAGACGATCACGCCGGTGCCATCACACCTGCCGGGGATCGAACCCGGGACCTCCGCACGTTAAGGCAACAGCGCTACACACTGCGCCACGGAGGTCGTCAACAATCATCGTGTGTCAATCAATCGTCGTGTTCTGATAACAGCATAAAAGTCAGGCACTCTCGATTCGGCAAACATACCCGAAGCACTACAGTACCTAGGCAAACCCATCAAGATGCGAAACGCATCATTATACTGCACGCGTATTGCAGTGTAGGACTTTCTCAGAAAATTTGTCCAAAGTTGGCAGGTATAGAAACACTGAAAATACGCGTTGAACAGTGTTTTCTTGACAGGCTTGCTACATTTTCCGAATCTGCGCGCTATCATATTGCATCGAATCGAGAGTGCCCTCCTTTCTCTCTCAATATCACAGTCGTCCTTTAGGTGCTCAGTCAAAACATGTCCTAGATATTTAAAGTTTGTTACAACCCGAACTGCTGATCCATACAGAAAAACTACCGGCACCCTCTCCGGACCTTTGCCTGCGCGAAAAACTAGCATTTCGGACTTATTTACATCATATTTCAGCCCATGAGCATCAGCATAATGCTCACAGACTGAGAGCAACTTTCTTTCCATGTCGTCTGCGTAACTGGGGCTATTAAAGCATGTACTACCAATGTGACATCCTATTTTTGTAGCTCTCAGCTCCTCTATCAAGTCGTTTATAATGCTGTTATGGTGTAGATACACCATAATAAACGATATGTAACAGTCAAATAGACACACTTTTCTGATAATACCTAGGTCCTAGATATTATAATGCTACAAGGTATATGGCGCTCGCGACATCGTCCGCGTGGATTTAGGTTTAAAAATCCTAGGGGAACTGTTTGATTTTCCGGGATAAAAAGTAGCCTATGTCATACTCCAGGTCTTTGATCAACTAAAGCTTCCTTGCTTCCTTGTTCTAGTTGTTTACTTCCTCGTTTCCAATTCGAGCTGCTTGGATATGTCCGCTCTTCGGCTTCCGACTTCCCTTTTTCCTTATAATATTGGCATAATATCTTCAAATCAAGAGTAAATCGCCATCTTCTAGGCAAACGCGCCAGCAAGTCTGATCAAACAGCCAAACGCTAATCTATACCTAAAAAAAATCACGTCAATCCGTTGCTGTATTGCAGCGTAAAATTTTTGCACAGGTATATATATGACTGCTGCGACTACTGTCCGCGTGAATTTAGTTCTTGGAAAATTGAAAGTGATTTCTTTTACCATTTATTTAAAATAATACAACAGAACTTAAAACTAGCTAGCTAACCTAATTACTATATAAATCATACCAGCGTAAATCATACGGCTGATCCTTTGCGCAAACAATTTGCCAGCCCTTCTGTCACCAGATGAGGCAATTAACCGCGGTAAGTGAATTTAATTTTTAACCGACTTCAAAAAAAAAAAAGGAGGAGGTTCTCAATTCGTCGGTCTTTTTTTTTCTATAAAAAGTAGACTCGGACACAGGGATACAAACTATATCTCTGTAAGTACAGATATGGGCTGTGACAGTGCAGCAGATAGACATCGATGTATACCTGGTGATTGAGAAACGTGTGGCCTAGTTGCGACAACGCATATCACTCGATTGCAATTGTTAAGCAACGAATTTAGAAGTGCGAATTTGGCATTTTCGTTTCCTTCGCGCTTCGGAAAGCACGTTAAGCCGTCGTTAGTAACCTAAGAGTTGAAATAGTACCTAGGTACTCTAAGTCGAATAGTATGCGGAAGGACCTGGGAACCCACCGGATTATTATCCCAAGAAAACCCCTGCCATTACGTGATTAATGGAATGAACTTACGACCCTCAGCAAATGGGGAATACGATGCAGAGAGAAAGAGTTTACTAGTACTAAGAATTGTCTTAAATTACCGCATCTAAAATTTCGCATCACATCCGCCAGTCGGAGTTGATGAATAGTTTTAATTAGAAACACCGAGGCGAGTTTGCCGGTCGTTAGACTTCAAATGACGATGTTTATGCCTCAGCGACTGGCGGAATTTACTTAATCCTATACATATTAATATTCAGAAAGTTTTAGGCTTGGACATACAAAACTCCTTATGGCAGACCGCGCTGGTAAGTACTACGTAGTCGATCGAAATACGTCCACTGATAGTAGGGACTTCCACACGCCTCAGTCTTGCGCGCGACGCGACGCCTGGACCCAGCGCACGTTTGACCAAAAATAGTTTTTCTGTCAAGAAATTCCCAGTAGGTTATAATCCGGACCGGAGTATAGAAGTCTGTGTAGTGGTTCACCCCCTTGTCTCGGAGAGATAACACGCTCTCCGAGGAAAGGGACCTTCTGCCTAATTACTCCCCGGTCGTGTCAGATTGATGTTTAATCAGACAATGAGAGTAAGGGAATAGAGACACGCCCACGCCATAGAGCCCACACTTGTTCAATATCGCTGATGGCGGGTTATTTGCGGAGACTGGCCACCGAGGCCAAAATTCGGTAACAAAATCTTTTATACAATAAAATCCTGACCCGTTCACTCACTCACCGACTCATCATCGTCCAGATCAAACCCTTGGACCTAGAAAGATCAAATTTTGCACTGAGGTTCACTTTATAATGTTAACCACTTAATCACTACATAGTATAAAACAAAGTCGCTTCCCGCTGTCTGTCCCTATGTAACTATGCTTAGATATCTTTAAAACTACGCAACGGATTTTGATGGGGTGTTTTTTAATTGATAGAGTGATTCAAGAGAAAGGCTTATATGTATAATACATGCATAACATAGTAGAGAAACACTGATAATTTTAGAGGTTTCTAATGTGATGTCGTAAATAAACATGTTTTCACTAAGTAAAACAAAGACATTCTGTAGTAGTTTAGTATCAGCATTGCACCCGTGCGAAGCCGGGGCGGGTCGCTAGTAAGAAATAAAGCCGAATTATTATATCATAAGGCATCTTTCATTGTAGCCAAATAAATGGTTACAAGTAACAAGGTGTAATACCTTTTAAAATAATTGTAATTAATTAACCACAATTTTATTGGAGCTATTGTTGTCATGTTTTGTAACGGGAGTAGGTAAACAATGGAACAAAAGATTTGTTTACTAGTGAACATTATGAATACCGTCTACGAAATAATTCTTTTAGGTACTAGTTGATACCCGCAACTTCCGTTCGTCCAAATGGACTCAAAACTTTCTGACTTCGTCGGTTTTTTTATCCTGTTGATATTTTTATTCTTGCTCCAAAACGCAGAGGGTTTTCTTTTTTAACCGATTTCCAAAAAAGGAGGAGGTTTTCAATTCGGCGTGTATTTTTTTCAATGTATGTCGGTGCATATCTCCGTGGGTTCGAGTCCCGGGTCGCGCCATTATTAAGTATTCAGTTTTTCTGACTGGTATACTAGTTTCTCAGTATACTAGCCCGGAGTTAGGAAATAGGCGGTGTCTCATCCCCATGCCTTGGAGAGCACGTTAAGCCGCCGGCACCGGTTATTATCACTAACATGATAATAGTCGTTGAAGCCCGCCAACCCACATTGGAGCAGCGTGGTGGGTCTAAGCTCTTATTCCCTCTCTCCCATGAGAGTAGTTCAGTAGTTGAACGATCTCGCGAGTTGCATAATATCGGTTCCTTTCCCTTAGCCTGTCAATATTGCCACAATACGCATTCAACGCAGTCGAGATTTGTACAGATATTTGTACAATTCAATTCAAATTAGGTACACTGTACAGTACCTAGGGTAAGGTTGCTAGTCGTACTGCCGCTTAAGTCGTACTCCAGTAATAATTCGTCTCTTTTTTATAACTAGTGACATCTAGTACATTCATCCGGAACTATTTAGTCGTGTGAGTAAACAAACCAAAGTAGGCGACCGGCCGACGTCTGTGACGAAAAATATTTGAAAAAGTAAGTTTTTTTACCGTTTTCATTAAAATTTTTGACTCATACGTAAGCTATTTCAAGGAGGAATATGATGGTGATGTTATATTTTCGATTCATGTCTATTTTTGTAATAATCCAGCACAGCATTTAGGCACACGAAATTAGTAGAAAGTTTTTAGGTTAGAACGAAATTTGGTTTAAAACTATGAAAGTCTCGTTCGCCTAAGTCGTACCTGTGGACGATTCCTTAATCGTACCGGTACGACTTAGGCATTCATGGGAATAATTTGCAATTTTGAAGTGAAAACTTCTTTAGGCGCGTTGAGCACTTTTTGGTACCTAGGGGCAAAGAGCATAAAGAACTGGTTCTTTATGCTCTTTGCCCCTAGGGGGTAAAAATATGGAACGGTGTCGGTCACGCGACACCATTCTTCTTAAGACAAAAGGTTTTAAGCATAAAAATACAGTACATTCGTAATTAAACTTTAATGCCTTTGTTTTAAGGTTTATATTAATTAAAAGTGATGTGTAACCGTGACAGACACCTCGCGTTGTTACGAAGACAAAAGGTCTTAAATATAAATATAGTACATTCGTAGTTAAACTTTAATACCTTAGTTTTAAGGTTTATATTTTAATTAACTAAATAGTCTTGTTTTTCTCAAGAATTTATAATTTGGTTTTTACAAGAATTTATAATTTTTTTTTTTTTGAGAATTTATAATTTTGTTATCTAAATGTATAATTACATTTAAGCTCTACTTTGAGACTGAGAATTTGACTTGATCTTAAACAAGTACCAGTTTGTAGTTTTTGATTTTCTATTGATCTCTTGTCTATAGACTTTATTGAATAACGTATATTCTGGCTGATGTTTTATTCTAAGTACGACTTAGGCTATAGGTGGTACGAGTTAAGCGACCAGGCGCCTTAATCGTACCGAATGTACTTTTTCGAAAAAAAAAAATATATTTTTTTTTATACAAGCTAATTGTATTTTGTGAATGCTGATTAACAGTTAAATAAATAAAGATTCCCTGGGCTGAAAAATGCTTTTATTATTTAAATTAATTCAAGAGTTACAGCAATTCTCTTTGCTTCTCAATTTCAATTCTTGGGTGTAAGACAAGAGAGAGTTCTTGGTATACTTTTTTGCATCACTGCACATGATTGTTCATCATCATCATCAACCGACAGACGTCCACTGCTGGACATAGGCCTCTTGCAAGGATTTCCACACGGATTGTTCATCAAGGGACTAAAATGCCATTTCATACGAGATGTTTAGTTATGCTATAGAATCGAGTAGAATGGCTTTTAGTCCTGTGGTAAACACTCTACTTTTCACTTCTAATTAACAATCACAATAAATAAAATTACGATTTTTAATTATTTCTTTGCCTTTCTGTTACATTTTCGTATTAGGAGTAAGATCTTTATTTTAACTTGATGATAATAACAAATAAATAGTCACATTCACTTTACCTGCCTTCACCTTGTATTACGTATTTTGCATCAAAATTTGAAATTGATTAATTATCATACATAAAACGTCCTATTAAATAAATGTAATTACAACAAAAAATCTATGATCTCGCGGCAAACCGCAACACCAACGTTATTTTATAACGATACGGAGCGTTACCACTTACGACTACCAAGAAGGAATCTAAAAAAATATTGTAGGTACTGTAGGTGCTGTAAGCAGTATATAAAGCGCGTCTCCTATATGTTTCAGCGAGACGTTCTTTACCTTTCTTCTCGTAACATAAAAACAGACTGTACCTAAATAAATAATAAGGCCGTAATAAATAATTTATTGTAAAATTTTCAATAAAAATACTTTTAAAAAATGTGTGTCAGCTCCGACGCACGACTGGAGTTTACTCTTTACGAACGATTATAAAATATAATTATAGATTAGTAAATGAGGGTAAATGAAAGCATTTTTTATATTACTGAAAGCATGCTTGGTACATTTGTTTATATTAATTATATTATTTATATTCATCAAAATACATTACATAGATATGGAAAAATACACAAGTGTTACCATGGAAACATAAAGTAAATAACGTAACGGACAAAGTTTGATTTTACTCCCCATAAATTTTGGCTTAAGCATACATATTATATGAAAATCGATTCTAAAGGACGTAAACTCCAAAAATCCATTAGTTGCATTTTCTGACTGCTAACTAGCTTTACACTCATACATTGCTTTAGACACAGAATACTTACTTGCTTTTATAATGAATTTGTCGCGCTTCAACTGCTTGTTAAAATATCAAAGGCTCTTAAGAAACCTAGGAAACTTAACTAAGAGGCTCCTGTTACTAATTAATGAACATTATAGTTGCTATGAAAGCGGAGATGCAGCCACTATACCTACACCTCTGCCAGACATAAAAGTACTTAATACTTCATACCGTAGTATTATCGTTCATGACTGCCTCGTTGGTCTCGTGGTTAGCATGCACGACTGCGGCCGACGAGGTCCCGGTTTCGAGTCCCGGGTCGTATCAAGTGGTGGGTTTTTCTGACAATAAATTCTCAACATTAGCCCGGAGTTAGGAAGTTGGCGGTGTTTCATCCCCGTGCCTCGGAGTGCATGTGAAGTCGTCGGTCCTACGCCTGATCTCTCTTCGATGACTCAATTAATTACAGCTCGTAAGGTGTTAATCCCTTTTTATTACAGCCGACGTAATGCTGTGTAATCAAAGCGGAAAGTGTTAAAGAAAGGGTTATAAGAGCACCAATCATGAAGTCTTTTCAAAGTTAAAAGTACAGGTTTAATAGGCAAATTAATAATATTCAGGCAGATTTCAGACATCAAATTAATAATTATTTGCTGTAGTTAAGTAAATATTAAAACTTGAAAGAAAGAAAGAAAGAAAAAACATTTATTTCCAAATTGTGCCATACATAACAAACATACCTAAAGAGGTAGATCACCCCTCAGGGATGAACTAGGTATATCACGTATGGCACAACCCAAAAAATGGTCCACTAACCATACAGCGCTGATTTTCAGCCTGAGCCCTGATTCAGGTGACACCACGGAAAAAAAACTACGTAACTGCAAGCTGGTAGGATAGGTACTTAAAAATCTACTTATAGCTATACTTATAGTAAACAGCAAATCTATCTATCAAATTAAAGTGCTATACATCTGCAAAAACAACTACAAAAATGTTCAGTAGACTACATACAATTCTCATATCTATGCAGTAAAATTAACTTTTATACCTACTACTAATAGGTACTATACCACTATATCCTTTGTTATAATTATTATTATTATATAATATATTAACTACATAAATAAATAATTAATATAGAAGTATGTATATATATATATATATATATGACGGAGGCCGAGGTGACACCTCATTATCGTGGGCATGTTCTTCGTCTTGATCTGTTTGCATTATGTGGGTACTCGGACAAATAAACGCGAGAAGCCGATCACGTTATTTATTGCACACACTATATTTACACTTCGTAGAATACTAGGCTAGTAAGAATTAACACAGTAGTTCAAACAGAAATCACTTTAAACACTTTGTAGATTAACTAAGTAAACCAAGACCATGCTCCACCAAGTTCTCAAGCACAACTGTCCCTGGGCACCAGCCCCTCATCTTTTTATCGAGTCGTCACCCCCCCGCCACACCAACTCCATCCAGGCATGAAAGTATGTCAATTGACTAATTGAGTCAAATGAGGTTTTGAATAATCGAGTACAAACAATACCTGAGTTCGCTATAGATGGCACTTTAGAGTCAATTGAGCGATTCATTAAACTAGTACAATTAATACCAGATAGATGGCGCTTTACATAATAATCATTTTCATTTTATTCTCCGACACGGCCAGAACTGACACGTCACACGTCCCTGTGTGATACCCCTGCCAAAGAGAAAACATTCTGCAATACATCGAGTTCTTCGCTCGGCCCACGTACGGCCTTACGTAACAAACCACACACTAACGGTTAACATCAAGTATCTTCAGCTTGTTAACAAAATTACAAGATATAATAAAAACTTATAGACTAAACGTTAATCTAAAATCCTTATATACCTACTAACAAAAATAAAAATAAAACCCTAATCAAAAAGACCACCCCTGGTTGCCCCTGGCAAGGTGAAGAACGTATTGTTTAGATGAATTGTTTTCGCACAATAAATTTATCTCTAATACACTCTGCGCTAATCATAATAAACTTACAACAAATTAAGTCTTAGAGAATCTGAACTCTAATTACTTTCTAACTCGACACAAACGATCGCTACACTTTCTCAAACTCAAAGCCAACTCTACACGATCCAAACAACAACCTTGTCGTTTACTATCCAAACAGTCACCCAACTGTTCATCGTCCCAACAGCCAACTCGCCGTTCATCATCGAAACAGCCAACTCGCCGTTCATCATCGAAACAGCCAACTCGCCGTTCATCATCGAAACAGCCAACTCGCCGTTCATCACCGAAACAGCCAACTCGCCGTTCATTATTGAAACAGCCAACTCGCCGTTCATTATTGAAACAGCCACCCCGCCGTTCATCCTCCCAACCTTATTCTTTACACTTCTTAAACGACCAGCACTATAGATACGCACGACTAATAACTAGTGTAAGTACATTAAAAGGGTTATTTGAATCTACATGGTTCATCTTTTTGCCTTCTCTATAAATAATATCGAAGTCAAAGGCCTGTAAGAAAGCCTACCACCTGTGGACTCTGGGAGTCTACGCGTAAAACACCGTCAACTTTTTGAAAAAGAATAGCACCGTAGCCATCACTGCACTGGCGTCCGTGTGGCAGCGTATCGATGTCACATATTACGTCATATCACCAGAGGCTCGATGGAGTCATCACCTCACCACCATGCCAGGCGAATGCCAGCCGTACCACGGGAAAGCGCGCAGCAAGGCACAACAGCGTGTCGCGCAGACCACTCCGTCGCTCCGCTCCGATCGCGCCCTCGTGGCATGCACACCCAAGCGCACTCGTGAGGAGCCTGAAGCGTGAGCTGCGCAACACCACAGCTCGGCCACGCTCCGCGAGTCAGCGATATTATTCACATGAAAACAAAACACAACTTTAGCACACAAAGAAACACTGCACATTACGCGAGTCACCTTTCGAGAGATATCTTGATCGGTAACGTGATCTACTTTAAGCACTTTAAATTTGGGTACTTAACTGGGTGGAACTTCCTGCTTCATATCCTACGTGGGCCTATTTAGCGGTCCTTTATCCCCGCTTCTGATGACGGAGGCCGAGGTGACACCTCATTATCGTGGGCATGTTCTTCGTCTTGATCTGTTTGCATTATGTGGGTACTCGGACAAATAAACGCGAGAAGCCGATCACGTTATTTATTGCACACACTATATTTACACTTCGTAGAATACTAGGCTAGTTAGAATTAACACAGTAGTTCAAACAGAAATCACTTTAAACACTTTGTAGATTAACTAAGTAATAGCACTAAGTATATAGCGAACGATGGGTTTGGCGCGGCGTGGCGGTATTACTGGGAGACCATGCTCCACCAAGTTCTCAAGCACAACTGTCCCTGGGCACCAGCCCCTCATCTTTTTATCGAGTCGTCACCCCCCCGCCACACCAACTCCATCCAGGCATGAAAGTATGTCAATTGACTAATTGAGTCAAATGAGGTTTTGAATAATCGAGTACAAACAATACCTGAGTTCGCTATAGATGGCGCTTTAGAGTCAATTGAGCGATTCATTAAACTAGTACAATTAATACCAGATAGATGGCGCTTTACATAATAATCATTTTCATTTTAATCTCCGACATATATATACACACATTTACATATATACGTGTAAATAAATTATTAAACGAAATACATATTTATTATATATAATATATAACTTATTAAGAACTATTATAGAAAAGAGTACTCTGCCACAAGATCCTGACATTCCACCTGTTTCTCCAGAAGGAATTTTTTCAATTTGAATTTGAACGAAACTTATTTTATTTTACGTAAAATTTGATTTAAATATCTACCACAAAAAATAAGATAAAATCATATTTTAATTGTTTAATAAACAAGTTAATAAAAATTAAAAATTAAAAAGTTAGTTTGTTTCATCGCATTTATGATCGGACTGAATCTTTTGGATGTCATTTTACTAAAGTTTAACGACTCGGTAAAGTAGATAATTGCGTTTCTATTATTTAATCCGTTACTTGACTGTTTAAATGCGTTAGAAACTTTTCTTTCCTTAATTTTAAATTCTAAGGAAAGTTCCTTTAATTTTTTTTTTTTTTAGGTATAACTGCGTATATTTATTCATTTAAAACAAAATTACAAGATATAATAAAAACTTATAGACTAAACGTTAATCTAAAATCCTTATATACCTTTCTGTAAAAATAATTTCTGTTCCTTTAATTGTATAAAATCAATCCTATTTAAACGACTTTGGAAATGGATACAAGATAAGAGTTAAGACACGCTAGTTTATTTGCATGTTAAATTTATACAGATTAATTCATAAACGGAGCAGGCCCCAAGCACATAGCAGATAAGGCAGTATCGCTGTCATCACAGCCGATGAATGGCAAACAATTTGCATTTAGATCGCTATTGATGTTAATTACAATACAACTCTGCTGGTCTTACTACACAAGACAATGTACTAAGGGACTATAAAGTAGATACATCTAAAATCAGGTATAGGTAAACGGCATAGTCCCAAATCTTTAGTTTCTAAACCCGATTCATGTCAGTTATTGAATTCAATTCTGCCTTTGAAAGTTTATTTTATACTAGCTGATGCCCGCGACTTCATCCGCGTGGTTAAAGTTTTTTAATTCCCGCGGGAACTTCTTAATTTTCCGGGATAAAAAGTAGTCTATGTCACTCTCCAGGTCCTCAACTATACCCATGCTAAAAATCACGTCGATCCGTTGCTCCATTGCGGCGTGATTGAAGGACAAACCAACAAACCAAAAAACAAACACACTTTCGCAATGTAGTATGAAGTATGATAGTATGAATCTTGAAAATGTCAATGTCACTGAAAATCAGCGTTGGAGCACTTGGTACCTCAGATCTGCGACATTATAGTGGTTTCGTGTCTGAGAGCCCCGGAGGCCCAACACAAGCTGAGTGGATTATCTGTTTGTTGCACTGCTGTACAATACAGTGTTGATTTTGTTTATGTGTTTAGTTTAAGTTTATTTTTGTGCAGAAGTGCCTCAAATAAAGATTTTTCTTTCTTTCTTCCTAATTTATAATTTTATAACTTGCCACAAATCAAATCAAATTAAATAAATATTATAAATGGCAAATGCGAAAGTTTGGATGGATGGATGTTTGTTACTCAATCACGCCCGAACGGCTGAACGGATCTGGATGAAATTTGGCACACAGATAGATTATAGCACATAGATTATACACTGGAATAACACATAGGCCTGGAACAACTTTTTATCCCGGAAAACTAAGGACTTCCGGCGGGAGCCAAAAAACCTCAATCCACGCGGACGTAGGCGTGGGCATCAGCTAGCAAGTACCTTATAACTTACTCGTACTGTCTCACTTTATCACTTTTAACATGATTATTGTTAAAAATATACGCTACGATGTCCACAATGAACTTTCAAGTGTTGGTAAAAGTGACTTTTCAAGATTAGGTAGTTACCATTTTAATACCTCAAAATTAGGTACCATTTTAGTTCCTCAAAATGCCTCCAATAACTTGATGGCAAAATTTAATTGGAATAGACTGGATGTGGGACTCTTCCAGAGCGTTCTGGCAAGTCCCACATCAGAATCGGCGAAAAGTTTGATTAATTTGGTCACTGCTTGCCATCGGTGACCTTCTTCGGACGTCGACATAAGTTAAGTGATAGTTTTTTATTTTTGTGTTAGTTATGTTAAGGTTTTTTTTCTCTATTTGTTAAATGTATTTAAATAATGTTTCGATGGGGTTGACATATTATATATAATAAATAAAACGTTAGGGGCTTACGAACTAAATCTCATGAATTTTTAAATAGTGTACTAAATTGTGAATACGATATAATCTGTATCACAGAATCTTGGCTAAACGACAGTTTTTACAGTTCGGAATTTTTCGATAGTAGATTTGAAGTATTTAGGTGCGACCGCGATCTTCATGCGAGCGGCAGCGCCCGCGGCGGGGGGGTCTTGATTGCGGTGCGCCGCGAGCTGCAGCCATGCCTGCAGTCAGCCTGGCGTGCGCCGCCGCCCGCTGACGAGCTGTGGGTGAGTATACCTCTCCGCGGGCTCGCTGCAGCCGCTGACTCTGCCCAACCCCACTTGCATATAGCATGCACATATATACCACATGGTAACCAGCATCAGCGCTTATTGACTTCATTCTATGATAGATCGTGTGATATTATTCACGCCCACAATAACGATGTATTTTTAATTGTTGGAGATTTTAATGTTACTCACGCAGATTGGTACTATGACGATGACCTGAGTTGTATGAACATTAGGCCTAATAATGAACTCTTAACATCTCTCACTTGTGACTTTATAAATCTTTCACTTTTATCCCAATTTAGCTCGGAATTAAACATTAATAATAGATTATTAGATTTAATTTTCTGTAACGAGACCTGTAATGTAACCTCATGTGTTCAACCATTAGTGCCCGAGGACATTCATCATAAATCCCTTGACATTGAGATAAATTTAAATGTAAAAATCTCATTGAAATGTAACACTTTCATAAAAAAAAATGTTTTTTAAATCAGATTTTGACAGTATTTGTCTGGGTTTAAACTCAATAGATTGGGATGAAACTTTCTCGACTTTAAATGATGTTGAATCCAGAGTTAGTTGTTTTTATGAAATTCTGTATAATCTTATAGATAAGCATGTACCACAATGTCGCGTTAGTGATTCATACAAATACCCTCCATGGTATAGCCGTTCTCTCATTAAGGTTAGTAAAGAAAAACGAAAATTTCATGACAGGTGGAAAACATATGGAAACCACATGGATTACATTCAATATTCTTGTCTTAGACGTAGGTTGAGAAAAATGGAACATGATTGTTATGTAACCTATAATATTATCTCTGAGAATAGAATCAGGTATAATCCAAATTTTTTTTGGTCTTATGTTAAGTCAAAATATGGTAATATTGATATACCTGAAAAAATGATCCATGATGGCGAAACTTTAACACAAGGCAATGATATTTGTTCAGCATTTAACAAGTACTTTCACTCTGTTTTTATTTCACACAATAATTATAATTCTGACACTGTAAGTAAACTTCCTATCCATTGTGACTTTGCCCCTATTGTTGACATTAATTCAGTTAACCTTAGTGATGAAATTATATTACAGGAACTTAAATCTGTTAATACCCGTAAAGGCGCAGGCCATGACAATATTCACCCTGTTTTAATTTCTAGATGTGCTACTGAACTATTAAAACCTGTGGCTAATATTTTTCGCTTATCTATCGAGACGGGTATTTTTCCTTGCATTTGGAAACAAGCACTTATTACTCCTATACCTAAAAATACACAAAAAAATCTAATCACTCAATATAGACCTATTTCTAAATTATGTATTCTAGGAAAGCTTCTTGAGAAAATAGTCACAAATCAACTTTCTTTGGCGATCCGAAATCATGTCAATGAAAATCAGCATGGTTTTATAAAGTCACGTAGTGTTGAGAGTAATTTAGCTGTATTTACAGACTTTTTGTATCGATCTATGGATATAAATACACAGGTAGATGCAGTGTATACTGATTTTTCTAAGGCATTCGATAAAATTAACCACGATCTACTTTTAGAGAAACTTTGGAAACTCGGTATTCATGGTAATCTGCTTAGGTGGTTAGAATCATATATCAAAAATCGTAGTCAAGCTGTTTGTCTGAAAGGTTTTCGTTCAAAATTTTTGTCTGTCCCCTCCGGTGTTCCGCAAGGCTCCCATTTAGGCCCAGTACTTTTTTCATTATACATAAATGACATAGGAGACTCTCTGTTTAATAGTAATTACCTTTTATATGCTGATGACACTAAACTGTACAGAGTCGTTACATCCTTTGATGATTGTCTAAAGTTACAAGCGGATCTCGATAATCTATCAGATTATTGTGCTCGTAATCAACTCTTTCTAAATTCTGACAAATGTTCTGTTATATCTTACACTAGAAAAAAAAAGTCCCTTAAAATTTAACTATAACCTCTGTAACAATACTCTCAAACGTGTAAACCAGGTTCGTGATTTGGGTATGATCTTAGATGATCAACTAACATTTAACTTGCATATAGATAAGATTATACAACGTGCTTTTAGAAACTTAGGTTTTATTAACCGTATTACTAAACCATTTAATAAAATTATAACATTAAAAATTTTATATTTTGCTTTTGTTCGTTCTATATTAGACTTTGGTTGTGTGATTTGGAGCCCTTTCTACAAACATCATATTGATAGAATCGAAAAAGTTCAGCGTAAATTTATCAGAATATTAAACTTTCGTTGTAATCGCTATAATGAATCCTACGATAATTCCTTAAAACACCATAGTATTTTAAGCCTTCATAACCGCCGAAAGCAATTCGACATCGCATTCCTATATAAAATCATAAACGGTCAAATTGATTGTCCTGCGCTGCTATCTAAATTTAAGTTTTTATGCCGATTTAAACTCCCTGTACGCCCCAACCGTAAATATAATTTGTTTTCTCCGCCTTTTTTTAATAAAAACTATACACGCAACTGTTACGTTTCTCGAGCTACGAGACTATACAACGATGAATTTTCTGACGTAGATTTATTCTTCAACTCTTTGAAGGGAATTAAAACAGCATGTTTTAAAAAATATCTATAATCTATAATATCTACTGTTCTGCTCAATGCTTTAATAACTTTATGTATGTATTTTTTCGGCAATGTTTTGTCTATATATAAGTATGCGACTATCATTAGAAGTAATTGTTTGTAATGACTGTTTTTGCCAAAATAAAATAAAATAAAAAAAAATAATAAAAACCCCAAAAATAAAAATGAGATTAAAAAAAAAAAAAAAAAACTTACATAATAGTTTACTAGCAGATAAGGCTGTATCGTAGTTATAACAGCCGACCAATTGCAAACAATTTTCATACCTATAGATCACTTGATTTTAACTAATTGACAAACTTACAGGGTCTTACTACAGAAGTCAATGTACTTAGCTATAGCAACTTAAAAGTATATAAAACATAATAAGACTAATAAATGGCCTTTGCACGTTTCTATGTAGTTTTACTACTTCTTTTTAACTGTATACTGTATATTTTGTCTGCATCGTTGGTCTAGTGGTTAGCATGTCTGGGGTCTGGGGTTCGAGTCCCGGGTCGGGCCATAACAAGTATTGGGTTTTTCTGACATGAAATTCTCAGTATTAGCCCGGAGTTAGGAAGTTGGCGGTGTTTCACCCCCGTGTTTCTGAGAGCACGTAAAGCCGTCGGTCCTGCGTCTGAACTCTCTCCGGTCGTGTCGGATTTTCCGTCCCATCGGGCTATGAGAGTAAAGGTACAGAGAGTGCACCTGTGTACATGCGCACACACTTGTGCACTATAATATCTCCTGCGCAGATAGCTAATTTATCTGGAGAATGGCCGCCGTGGCCGAAATTCAGTCGGGAGGACACTATTATTAACTCACTAATTGACTCACTGAGCGTCGCTTTGAACAGTATAATATTAGTAATTTGCATAAAACAGTGAATTCCGCAAAGCCCAATTGAAAATAGTCTTCAAGAGAAGAATGGCGCTAATGAGGCCCTTTTGAAAATCACACCTTTTGCGATTAGAGAATCTCTTCAAAAACTTTCCTATGAAACTTTGCCTGGAGTTAGTTAAGACTTGAGCACACACAATAAAGGCAGCTCACTCACTCATTTCAACACATTTGCTTGCTCACTACTGAGCCTGAGTCTCTTCTCAGAATGAGAAGGGTTTGGCCATAGTCCACCACGTTTGCCAAGCGTAGATTGAACAAGGCAAGTACATTTATCTATACTAATGTTATAAATGCGAAAGTTTGGATGGATGGATGTTTGTTACTCAATCACGCCCCAACGGCTGGATCTGGATGAAATTTGGCACAGAGATAGATTATAATCTGGAATAACACATTATATAAATATTATAGATAGCTTAGTGGTTTAGACACCCAAACACCTTTCGGGTGGTCGCGGGTTTGATCCCCGGGCATGCACTTCTAACTTTTCGGAGTCAGGTATGTGGTATTAAGAAATTTTATATCACTTGCTTCCATAGAATTAGATAATAGAGAGAAAACCTGCGTGCCTGAAAGATCTTCACAATGTTCTCTATGGTGTGCGAAGTCTGCCAATCCATACTTGGCCAGCGTAGTAGTCCACCACCCTGGCCAAATGCGGCTATAGTAGTCCACCACGCTGGCCATATGCGGATTGGCAGATTTCAAACCCGCCTCATTTTATTTTTTATTTTTTTATCCACTACAAGCTAGCCCTTGACTGCGATCTCACCTGATGGTAAGTGATGATGCAGTCTAAGATGATAGCGGGCTAACCTGTTAGGGGCATGGCAGTTATATTAAGCCCATACCCCTTCGGTTTCTACACGGCATCGTACCGGAACGCTAAGTCGCTTGGCGGCACGTCTTTGCCGGTAGGGTGGTAACTAGCCACGGCCGAAGCCTCCCGCCAGGCCAGACCAGGGAAAATCCAGAAATTATAAATTTCCAAATTGACCCTGCCGGGGATCGAACCCGGGACCTCCGCACGTTAAGGCTACAACGCTACACACTGCGCCACGGAGGTCGTCAAAACCGTCATTCTGAGAGAGAGTATTCAATGGTGAGCCGGTAGTGGGTTGAAATGATAATGATGATACCATTTAATGATAATGCACAGGCTGAGGAGGTGGCCCATTGACCACACTTAAATTTCATACTTACAAAGTTGGTACATAGGTACGACAAGTAATTAATTTGTAAAAAGTGGTCAATAAAAAATGCTTCGAACATAATCCTTGTTTCTTAAAAGCAACATTGGCAAATATTGAAGTACGAAACACGAGTACGAGTTAATTAACAGCACTCAATCTACGCCAGCTCGTAACGAAGTGCTTTCCCGTCTAGGCTTAGCTAATCTATCATTTGCCGCCCAACTATTAACCCGCCGAAGCACTAAGGGGTACAAAATACCTTAGACATGGCAGGCGATGCATGCCCACACGTCGTGGACATGCACCGCCTGTATCCAACGATCCTAAGTGTGAGATCTATAGAGCGAACTTTGACTTTGCTTTGAAAGAATTTCAGCAATTCCCAAACGAACTGAGTCAGCTAATGACAACTTGAATGTACTGTGGGTATTTTCAGTCGGTAGCAACCGTTTCTGTTCTAAATTAGGGCGCGCTTTTTTACGGGTTAATAGTACCTCAGATTAGTGTTAGTGATAAAGAAATTACAAAGCATTATGCCGTTGTTAATATTAGCACCCTTATGTGCGAAGATTAATAATAGGCCGAAAATGGGTTCAGAAAAAAAATATCTAAGTAGATACTTAATTTTTATTAGTAGAGCTTCTCGGTAGAAAATTTTCCGAACCGGTGGTAGAGTTTGTCCTACTTGAACGGTGAAATAAATAAAACATTTCATTTTGTATTATGTGACTACGGAAGTAGTGTATACCTACCTACCCAGCACTGCTGACTGCTGAGGCAGAGTCGTTCTGGAGTGGAGTGCTAGTTATTTTTCGATAACAGTGACTCTCTGCAAATGAAATGTAAAAAGCGTAAAAAAAACAATTTGAAAAGAAATATACTTTATTCCACAGACCAAAGAATATACACAGCAACACCACGGCTTACATTCGCGAAGAGAGATGTCCCAGCCCCGTTTTCTAGGAAACAACCCTCCACCCCTTATGGCCCCATCAATCTCACGGTTATATAAGCCGAAGCAACGAGAAGAGCACCCGTTCGGTAATTGCTCTTGGAGTGTTTCTGGGGTGCACACTTTACTCCATTAAAATTATTTATCTCTACTTTTTGTCCCGTTTATACCTACACTCTCCTCCCCAGCTAGGGGGCTGGACGACACTACTCGTATCACAGCTGAGATCCCGCTCCTCCTATGTGGCTCCCTCTCAGGGGCGGCCTTAGCCATTGCAAGGCTCTGGGCGGTAGATATTTGCGAGGCACGAGATTCAAATACACATTAGTACCTAATGACTTTCTCTACTAGGGCTGTAGCGAAAGAGCGCGAGGCCCCTGCAAGAGCGAGGCCCCGGGCGGTTGCCCTGCTTGCCATCCTCTAAGGCCGCCACTGCTCCCTCCCTATCCCTCCGAACTAATCCGCCTCTTATGTCATGGCGCGAACTCACGCAGCCGATCGTAGTTAGTATAGCCTGTTCTTTACGAAACGTAGGAAGTAGGAACCAACGCTTCATGTTTCTAAAGGGCCGTTACGTAACGGCATCGCTAGGAAACCCTAAGCTTTACAACAGACTAGCCGAACCTGCAGAACTTTCATCATAAAGGGTTGATACATATGAATAATCGTTTCGCATTCATATCAAACGCAATCCATTGAATATAAATCCACCGATAACCCCGCAAAGTAAACCCATCCGAGTGTTCGATGCAATAAAAATTATTTACGAGCCCATTGCCTTCGTATCGGATGTGAATCGATTATTACCGATTTATTCGGTTGTCACGCCTGAATCGGTAGCGATTCCGTTTGTTCGGAAATCAGGATCAGGAATTTTAATTGCTTTATTTACACGTTTAGGTCACAAGTCATGACATAATGTTTGGCTCAAACAACAAGCGAAAAAAAAACGGAAGAAGCGTTGTGGTCATTGTAATAGATAAGTACATCAACATCGCGAAATCGCCCCAATCGTAGACTATCATAGACGAATTTCGCTATGACGGTCTTTCTGGCATACTATTTACTTTATTTCAATCATACAAACAAATAATTATAGAATAGATATATCACACAAATTAAAACTAATTTAAAAATTAATAATAGCATCTAAGCCGCTGCAATAAGGCAATGTGCTCAGAACGCTTATACGAGTATGTTGGCCGAGATAACTGCCAGCCCTCCGGTCACCTGTGGACTCCGTGAGACGAGAAGATAGATCCTTAAAAAAGGATCTAGCATCTTCGCCCCACGACCATAGCTGATAATAATAATTAGTTTTTCTGTGTTTGTCACAAGTCACAACGTTTCGAGCTGTTTTTTCGCTCAAATGAGCGTTCGGTTTCCGAGGGGTCGACATAAACGAAAAATGATTTTGGGGTCGACGAGGTCTAAAAATCCACCCCTATTTTAATTTTTTTTTTTCAAAACATAATTACCTAATTATGTATTTGTACGTAATTTGTATTAATAATAGTTAGTTACAATAATTGATATTTACTGAATTTTATGTGTATTTATTTTGTTAAATTTTGATGAGAAAATGATGTCAGGTTTACTCACTTAACCAACCGCAAAGTTTTGAAATTGGTAACTACGAGTATTTATTATCAATAGGGCAAAATTAGAGATACGATTTTTAAAGCAATTTGGCTATGAGGGTCTGAGGTATCAGTTTATTTTGGAAAAGTGGTCGATTGCCGAAAATAGTTTTGGAATCCCTGGTCTATACGGTGGCATTTACTGGTCTGGATGGAACTCAGTACTGGAGTGCGGGCTGCGGCAGTGTTTGTGTGAATTGCTCAATAAAAGTATAATTAAATGGATAACAAGTGTTTCCTTCTAAAATAACCTAATACACACCACAGTTAAGCGACAAACTAACTAATCCTGAGTGAACCTGAAAGTTCAGTTGATGCCGCGTTACAGATCAACTAGAATAGATTTGAAAAGGAGATAAGTTATACTTATACAAGTGAAGGAACTGGAAGTTTAATTCGCTATAATCGACAATAGGTGAATCTGTGGTGCAGTGTAATAAGTGCGGGATACACACGTTATCATGGACTTCCGCAAAGTAACGCCTTTTCTTTTTTTTCCTGGGGAGGAGGAAATCCTCATGGATGCCACCATAGTTCGGTGGTATGTCCGACTTCACCTTTCTCGGTGCCCTACGGACTGAAACCTCCTCCCTTCACTGGCCGTCCTTCCCGGTACTGCAGGTGTGCAAAGCTTCAGGAGGGAGGCTGTCAGGCTAGGCTTCGTTACTCTTTTGCCTATCCAACGTAAAGTAAATCCAAATCTAAAGTAACGCCTGCTTCTATCCAATCCATACTGATACTATGAACTATCCATACTTCCATACTTTAATATTATCCATACTAATATTATAAATGCGAAAGTGTGTCTGTCTGCTACGCTTTCACGGCTTTTGATCAAATTTTGTACAGGGGTAGTAAGTATCCCGGGGAAGGACATAGGCTATTTTTTATCCCGGAATATTCAACAGTTCCCGCGGGAAACTTAAAAGATATCTGTAGAACCGATTTTGACGAAATTTGGTTCTGGGGTAGGTTGTATCCTGGGGAAGGAAAATTACTTTTTATCCCAGAAAATTCAAGAGTTCCCGCGGTAATCAAAAACCTTAGTCGCGGGCATCATCTAGAGATATACGAGTGGTGATCAAAGTGGAATACACCCACATATCATCGATATTTATCTACTCCGATTCCCGCAGCGATATTGGTCGAATGTTGCAAAGGTATCGGATCCAATCAACAAATTGCAGCAGGTTTGATTTTCACATTGTTTCCACTGCACCTGTTTGTTTTAATTACTTACTCGAAACGCTCTCCGCGTATTTCATGTTTTTCTGTTCAGAATTATGACAAACTAGCTGATACTCGCGACATCGTCCGCGTGGATTGAGGTTTTCTTTGGCTTCCGCGGGAACTCTTTAATTTCCCGGAATTAATAGCCAATGTGTTATACCATGTGACTGCCTCGTTGGTCTACTCTAGTGGTTGCATGTTCGACTGCGGCCGACGAGGTCCCGGGTTCGAGTCCCGGGACGGAACATAAATAAGTACCTATTGGGTTTTTCTGACTAGAAATTTTCAGTACTAGCCCGGAGTGCACCGCCAACTTCCTAAGTTGGCGGTGTTTCACCCCCGTGCCTCGGAGAGCACGCTAAGCCGTTGGTCCCGGTTATTATCACGAACATGGTAATAGTCGTCAAAGCCCGCCAACCCGCATTGGAGCAGCATGGTGGGTTTAAGCTCTAATTCTCTCTCTCTATGAGAGTGGAGGCCTGTGCCCTGTAGTGGGACCTTAATGGGCTGTAGTGGTGCTATACCAGACTATAATCTGTCTCTGTGCCAAATTTCATCCAGATCCGTTCAGCCGCTTTGGCGTGATTGAGTAACAAACATCCATCCATCCATCCAAACTTTCGCATTTATAATAATAGTATAGACTATCTTTTGCTCGTGACTTTGTCGCGCATGTTACCTCTTATTTATCCCGGAAAAATAAAGGGGGCTAACCCCTTTATTTTTCCGGGATAAATATCGCATGTCTTGCACCATGTGATATAAATCACTGTGAGCACCACTTTGCTGAAATCGGTTGAATATAAAATGTACTTTGTAAGTATTGGTGAGGGTCATGACCCCGTTCCATTAATCACATAACGGTAGAAGTTTTCTTGAGATACCTAATAATGCAGTGGGTGCTCAGGTCCTTCGGCATACAATAATATAATTTAAACAAAGGAAAACAACACACTGACACTTACACTTTCGGAATAATGGAAGGGGTAAGCAAGGGGTCCCTCAGCAATGACCGATGCAGAGAACACACACTCACACACAGAGAGAGATATATGGAGCACTCACACAAGGCAACCGGACAACACGTCACTACCCTTCAACGCGGACGTTTCGCGTGGATATTGTCCTGCCAGATCCGTAGTGAACTTTTTCTCTTGATAATCATACGCACAGTTGAAAGGAGCGAAGCAGCAGACCTTCTCACGTCTGAGCCACGGCCGAAGTCTTCTACTAAAAGCAGTCCGCTTTTGGTAGAAGGGTTCGGCCGTGGCTAGTTACCACCCTACCGACAAAGACCCCCTGTGAGTTTTAGCAATCAGGCACGATGCCGTATATAAATCGATTAGGGGTTTGGTTTTAAGATTATTGCAATATGTACCCCTAATAAGTCAGCCCGCTTCCATCTTAGACTGTATCATCACTTACTATAGTTACTACCAGGTGAGATTAGAGTCTAACTTGTAGTGTGCGACCATACACCCATAACAGTTTATCAACAACGGTTCAAAAAATGCAATTCCAGATATTTTAAGCTCTACAAGCTTAGGTACGTCATAAGTTGGAAAATAAGTTCTTATTATTTGTAGCAAAGAAAGTCATTATAACTTCTAGACACGGCGCAGAGAAAACCGATAGGATATCGAGATGTTTGCGATACAGTTTTATAGATCCTCGGTGGAATACTAATGAATTGAGTCCTTAAATAAAATGCTCGCTTTATTGACTCTTTTGCTCACAGCTTCGTTGCCTGGAACTACGGCTGCAACTATTTGAAAGAAAAATAGAACCCGGTCAAGTACAAATTTTTCTTTCAGATGCTCCGTAAAGAAAATCTCGCAAACAAACTAAGTTACCTACCTTTTTTTCTATAAGTTAGCCAACTAGACCAAAGCAGAGATTATAAATACCCAAATTGACCTTACCGGGGATCGAACCCGCGACCCCTTGCTCTTAAGACAACAGCGCGTTCAACTGCGCCAGAGATGTCGTCATAATTTCGTATAAGTTGAATGTAGCAGAGACAACATACAACCCTGTCTTACCCCCAGCATACAGTTACTTAATTTGTCTCCTCTTCGTCGACGCTTAATAAATAACTAGGTATTATTCAAATACTGTGTCTTGAAATTTATCTTGAAATTATATTTGAAGCTATGATTAAACAACATTCTTTATTAAAAATCATAACAATCAGTATTGCCATTCTATAAATAATAAATAAATGTTGCCAGTAGAAAACACGATCTCGACACTAGGTAGGTGCCTAGGTCGTTGTCTACAGGCGTCGATATCCTTTCGGATTTCAGATGATGTATTGAACTGACTACCAAGACCCCCGCCCCGTCCCGTCGTCGTTTGTAGCTTCCTGTAAGGCCGTGGACAGAGCGTAAACGATAATATTGTGCTGTGCAATAAATATTAAGTACTAGCTGATGCCCGCGACTTCGTCCGCGCGTCGTAACTAACTAATTTTGGCATATTTTCTCACCGTTTAAACCTTCGCTGGACTACGATAAACACTTCAAAACCAAAATCGGCCCAGCCTTTCTCGAGTTTTAGCGAGACAAACGAACAGCAATTGATTTATACCTATACATGTAGGTAGATTATATTTTTCTTTAAGTACCATTGAATTATTATGTAGGTAGTATAATAATTACTCAAAGTTTAGTACTTACTTTTTATATTTCATACAACATGGTGAGATACTTGTCGCTAGTAACCAGCGCGTAGTGAGATGAGATGTCCTATGGGTTTCTTTAATAAAACTGCCATATCTCTAACAGGTTAGCCCGCTACCGTCTTAGACTGCATCGTCAGGTGAGATCGCAGTCAAGGGCTAACTTGTAATGAAATAAAAAAGTATTCTATCGACTACCACTACACTCATATTCAGTCAAAGGTATTATAATAGGTATACTAGTACACAGTTTAGATTCATAACATTTTGGGAATTAGATTCCTGACCTATGGTTTGTCTAATTTGATGATAATTTTGACAGATGAGAGGTGTATAGCAATAGTAAAGGGCAAGAGTGAGACAGACCGAAGCAGTACTATGCAAATGGCATCTGCCAAAATATTATCATACTAAAACTAGACAAACCATGTAATTAAAATTAATGTAATTTAAATTCAAATGTATTTAATTCGTTCTTTTACAAGTGCTTTTGAATCGTCGAATGAACCTGCCACTTTGGATAGGTACGTTTTTTAAACCATGGAATGAAATGCCTCGTTGGTCTAGTGGTTGGCATGTTCGACTGAGGCCGACGAGGTCCCGGGTTCGAGTCCCAGGTCGGGCCATAATTGAGGATTATTGGGTTTTCTGACCATCTACTAGCCCAGAGTTCGGAAGTTCCTCGGAGTGCCTCGGAGAGCACGTTAAGCCCTCGGTTATCAAGTTACTATCACTAACCTGATAAAATTCGTTAAAGCCCGCCAACCCGCTTTGGAGCAGCGTGGTGGGTCTAAGCTCTAATTCCCTCTCTCCTGTGAGAGTGGAGACCTGTGCTCAGCAGTGGGACGTTAAATCAAATCAAATCAAATGAAATATTTTTTATTCAAATAAACTTTTACAAGTACTTTTGAATCGTCAAGTGAATCTACCACTGGTTCGGAATGCCATTCCTACCGAGAAGAACCAGCAAGAAACTCGGTGGTTGCTCTTTTTAAATAATTCATTTACAATTACTATATTAATGTGTACATAAGTAACCGCTGTCCCCAGCATTGCTGGAGCGATCAAATCCATGCTCCTCTATCATTTACATAATCTTCAACAGTATAATAAGCTTTTTTCAGGAGCATACTTTTAATGGATTTCTTAAATTTGTTTATTCAATTAATGAGCTGTAATGGTGGAATGAAGAATGTCACGGTATTTTAACTTGGCCATAGCTTAGTGCTATGTCGTCTAAGTTAAATTCGCGTTGTGGAAACATTTTTAAATGTATAGAGCTTAAATAAACAAACAAAGTGATCTATTGTGCCGCCCGTTTCCACTCACTAGCTAGCGGAACGCTGAGGTGAAAGACGTGTCACAGGGATACACCAAAGATAATAACAAGTGTTTTATTTGACATCTATAATTAATCAAACACCAAATCCAGCGGCATCTTGCAGAAGGTGGACCCCAATCCTGTTCGAGCTAAATGTACGAGCTATATTTTATTTCTCCTTAAGTGCTTTAAAACATAGGTGATCTGGGAAATTCAGTTTGAAACTTTTAAATTCAGCTCCATTCAGTCACAGTTGTCCGACCTAGATTCATCGTGGAACATTTTCTAATGTAATTTAACGGTTTTGCTACTGTGCCATTTACATTTAACCTTTCGCGAAACTCTTTTTTAATGGATGAAAATATGAATGAAAAGTGTTTTATTTCTTGGTAGCAGTGATTAATTATGTCTGATTGAGTAGGTACATACCTACTTTTTTAACCGACTTCGAAAAGGAGGGCCTATTATATTCGACCAAAATGTATATGAATTTAAGATTTCCGTGCTTTTGAAGTCGTTTGACTTTTTTTTAAGTTTTAATATCTCTGCAGCATGTGCCTAATATTTAATTAAATCTAAGCTAAGTTTATTAAAAAATAGTTGATGACCGTGACTCCGTCCGCGCGTAAAAAGGCTTTTTTTTAGATTTTCCGAGATAAAAAGTAGCCTACCTATATCCATCCCGAGATGGATGAGAGAACAGATGGGCAGTGAAAGCATAGCAGACAGACAGACAAACGTGATAGACACTTTTGAATCCATACTTAATATTATAAATGCGAAAGTATGTCTGTCTGTCTGTCTGTCTGTCTGCTACGCTTTCACAGCCAATCTGTTCAACCGATTTTCATTAAATTCGGTACAGTGATTGGTTGTATCCCGGGGAAGGACATAGGCTACTTTTTATCACGGAAAATTCAAGAGTTCCCGCGGAAATAAGAAAAATTATCTGTTCAACCGATTTTGATGAAATTTGGTACAGGGATAGGCCTCTTTTTATCCCGGAAAATTCAAGAGTTCCGGCGGGAATCAAAAATCCTTAATCCGCGCGGACGAAGTCGCGGGCATCACACTAATCTAGGTATATCTATATATATTATATAAAAATCAATTGCTGTTCGTTTATTTCGCTAAAACTCTAGAACGGCTGGGCCGATTTAGCTGATTTTGGTTTTGAAATGTTTATCGTAGTCAGGGAAGGTTTAAACGGTGACCAAATATAGAAATATTAGTTAGTTACGACGCGCGGACGAAGTCGCGGGCATCAACTAGTTTATAATAATTATTAATATTAGTATACCATAAGCTAAGGATATAGGATAAGCTGATACCATACCCGCGACTGCAAAACCACGTCCGCGTGGTTTTCGGCTTTATAGAAATTCCGTGGGAACTGTTTGATTTTCTATTACTCTTATTCTTCCTATATTCACTGTATTATTTACTAGCAAAACCAGATGTTTTAATTTTATTTTCACTCTTTGTAAAGTTCAACAAAAGCTTAGCACAAAGTTTCCTGAAATCCTACTAACTGCGAAGTGACATCTGCTTTTGTGAAAATTCAATTTTCCAAACTAGAATCACAACTGTAAGAATGTATTTACCAAATATTTATGTACCCATGTTAGGGGCAAAGTGTGCAGCGTGTGCAAAGTTGACCTAGTCCGGCAAATGTTCACTTTGCTTTCCTTATTTCAAGTACGTATGGTACTTACATGAAAAATTAAAAAAAAGTGTATGTGTGCAATTCACACACGGCAGAAGTGAAACTTCAGAAAAGAAAGCCTACGAGATAATGAGATAAATATATCTTGTGTCTGTCACCGTAAAATTTAAAAACCGTTAGCTTATAATCTAACTAGCGAGATTGTAAACTGTCGACAGATTACAATTTAACTACCTGATTGTTTATGTCGAACCCTAACCTAACCTACAAGAAAGAGACAAGAAAGAGACAAGAAAACGTAAATAAATACAATGAATATTAAATAAATTGACACTCAGAACATTGAACGGTTCACAATCTTTCGACAGTTTACAATCTATCGAGATAAAAAGCGTTAGATTACAATCTAACGGTTTTTACAATTTTACGGTGACATATTTATAATTTGTATTCTATCTCATTCTCTCGCAGGCTAAATCCTATTATGAATATGTTTGTCTCTTTCCAGTGTCTCATTTGCGTTTCATCGAATTTTCAAAAAGACCGAAGAATTGGGAATTGGAATTGAAAAATGATAATATTGGCCCTAGGGTGGATTCGATTCGACGAACAAGGCTTATTTTTTACCCGACTGCGGAACGCATAGGGTTATGTGTTCATCAATCTATATGTTTGTATGTTCCTTGCAGGAAAGCTACAACGTAGGCCAATTTTTTTTTATCATCTTCTCTTGGTATGGAAATGCATTATTTCAGCGGATTCGGAAGATGACCGACTGAATTTCTGCGCTGAATAGCCAGACTTAATTCTGGTACCTATTCTTTTATTTTATTTTTACCAGAAAGTTATAAAATACGTAGAAAAACAGAAACAATAGTATATAGTGCATATAGTGTAGATAGATTCTCATAACTTGCGTGTAAATTAAAATATAATATCTAACGTATTATCTACAAGATCTCAATTTGGACATTGTCAAAATTGCACACCAAGCGTACTTCGACTTTAACATAATTATAATATTATATAGATACCTACTACAATAATATTTCCCAGTCCGGTCGACATGAAATATCGCTCGAGTTCCACTTATTCTAGAAAAGTTTGAAAATTCGATTTATTTTTATTTATGAAAGTTTTGCTTCTGCTTTGAAGACTTCTTCAGCGCAGGAGTTATATTCGTTGGTCTATCTTTATAATGAAAAAAATGTAATTCTGAAGTTTGATTCATATTTAGTGAAAAACTTGACATAATAATGTAGTTAAAGTACCTACAGTTGAAATCGGTTAGACACGTAAACGATATGAAAACATGAAGCCCGCTAAATAAATCCTTCAAAGACTTACCTTACGGTACTTAGGAACTCCTTTACTGACTAAAAATTGTTTTTAATTTGTAATTTGCTTATTTGTTGCTTGCAGGACTTAAGATAGATATATTAGACCATACCTACCTAATAATTATTCATCAATCTAAATTCATTGTTTTGTTTTATTTCTTGTTTTTCTGTTACTTTCAAATACTTATGAAGTAGTAGTAAAAGGTAGCTTAAGTCTAGTGATAATACCTAGGTGTATAGTATACCTACTAGTGCTAATGATTATAAGATGCATTTAACTATAATTATATAGGGAGCGCCAACTCGCCAACAAACTGGCCCACCAGTTTAGCGAGATTACATTTTTGTTTTAGCAAAATTAGCAAATATTAGTTTTAGCAAATACGCGTGCTTCCTCGATTTATCTAAGGCATTCGACCTGGTGGCTTACGATCTTTTGTGGGAAAAACTCAAGCGTACAGAATTGCCCCGGGAACTGGTCAATATGTTCCAGTATTGGTATGCGCACCGATCCAACAGTGTTCGTTGGGCGGGGGCAATGTCGGATGCATATCAGCTTGAATGTGGCGTGAGACAAGGTGGGTTAACCTCTCCGACTCTGTTCAACCTCTACATGGATGAGTTGATCGTCGCGCTCAGCAGCCAGCATGTTGGTTGCCATGTTGACAGCGTTTGCGTCAATAATTTGAGTTACGCAGACGATATGGTACTGTTGAGTGCGTCGATTTGTGGCATGAGGAGGCTTGTGCAGATTTGTGAGGAATACGCTGGTCGTCATGGCTTGAAATACAATGTGGCAAAAAGTCAATGCATGGTCTTGGAGGCTGGTCGTACAAAAACTCCTCAGAATGCACCACCTGAGCTGCTGTCTGGGGTTCCTCTAGTCACGGTGGAGCTGTTTAAGTACCTGGGGCACATAATCACCACCGACCTCAAGGATGATGCAGATATTGAGCGGGAGCGGAGGTCACTGTCGATAAGAGCAAACATCGAGCGATAAGAGCTCGCAGGTTTGCACGTTGCTCAGTCAAGTGTCAAAGTTACACTTTTTAAAGCGTACTGTACATCCTTGTACACATGCAGCCTGTGGGCTAATTACACAATAAAAAGATACAGTGACCTCCGCGTCCTCTATAACAATGCTTTCCGCATGTTGTTGGGGTTGCCCCGATTCTGCAGCGCCTCAGGCATGTTTGCGGACGCGCGCACTGACTACTTTAACACCACAATGCGCAAGCGGTGCGCGTCTTTGGTGCGCAGAGTGAGGGGCAGCTCCAACACAGTTGTGAGGATGATTGCGGACAGATTGGACTGTCCGTATGTTCGGCATTGCTGTTATAGACATGTTGCTGTACCAATGCCGGAGAGAAGGTACCTACTAGGGTCTGTCCGCAATCCTCTTTTGTAGAGGATTGACAATACAATAATGACAATATGGTATAATAATAATATAATAATGATGACTAAAGTGAAAATAATGATAATATTTTAGATATAATGTAGGTAATAATTTTATTGTAATTTAATTTTTGACATACTTAATTAATATAATATTGTATATGTATCATGTTATCTGAAATAAATAAAAAAATTAAAAATTAAATTAAAATTAAAAAATTGTTGCATATTTTTTTTTGGTAAAAATCATTTTAAAATAAAGTGCTGCTATGCTACCACTGCTATATTTACCAAAGAAATTGCTTATTTCTCACTAGATGATGGCAACGACTTCATCCGCATGGATATAAACATTAAAATCCCGGATACCCATGAAAAATAACGTCGATCCGGTGCTCTGTTTTGGCGTAAATGAAAGAACAACCAACAAACATACTTTCGTATTTACAAATAATATTACGGATTGTTATCATGTCCCACTAGTTACGTATACCTACGACGTCATGGAAAAAATCACTTTCGTTGCAAGATCGCAACCTTGCACCTCCAGCGAACGGCCATGGTACCAGTTCATAGTCAAGTGTAAGTGCATAGCGGATTCCACGGAATTGCATCACGTCCAAAGAAACGTGACAGCAAGCATCGCTTAGATTTTAGTATGAAGATGTACGATATAAAAGCTAATGAAATAATGAGAAGATCGTTCATTAATCCTGTCGTCTCACATCGACGCAGGATGCTAGTTAGGGTAGATTAGGTTAGCCCTAGGTAGTCATAATGTGAACCGCTGCGTCTAAAATCGACGTAGCATTAGATTAGGTCATAATGTAAGAATTATTAATTAATAAATTTAATAGTTAATTAATCGTCGTCTCCTTCTGTAATCCTTCTGGCTGCCGCCTTACGTAACTCACTCTACTCTGCAGGTGTGCGATGTGCCTAAACTTTCTTGTAAGCGTTGATCTACATAAAGTAACTGAAGTGTGGATGCACCTTGAAACATGTTTTCTTAATGAGACGGCGCGCGGTTTTAACAATACTCGCCAAGTATAACTTAAGCTATGTACCTTAGCGTTCTGGCGTTCTATGTACCTATTCGGTGTAAAGATAAGAATACCATATAAGAGTAAGCCTTGTGATATGGGTCAGGGCTAAATCTCATTTTCAAGCCTTGGAGAAACAAAACGCGCTACGGCAGCGACGCGTGATAAGGGTCGCCAGACGTTCTACTTTAGCCGGACATGTTTAGCGTTTATACTTAGTCACAATGGGTTTGACCGTCTTTTTTTGTTTTGTTTGTAGGGCCTGTAAAGCGTGCAAAGCACAGAAATAAGCAATGTGAATTACGCCAATCCCCGCAACGGAAAGCCGAGCGTTGAAGGTTTTTAGTTTTTGTGCAATATGTATAAAAGTTATTCCCAGCTTTAAAAACTTATTTCAGGTTTTAATAAAGACAATATGACAAGCTTTTGAACCAAAATGACCCACCTAATGTAGCGTCGGATCCTTTTTTTTCTATTTTACAACAGATAGGACAGACTGATAGACAGACAGACAGACTTTCGTAATATTAGTATCGATTTGCATGTTACTTCGCCTCATATTTCAATTTCTAGGAGGTGCGACGGACGCTTATTTGACGCGCTGCTGCCCGCACTGCCAACACGAGACCTATTTGTTTTTACCCAGACGCAACGTCCGACGTCAGTCACGCGGCTGGACGTCAATTCGCGAGTAGTATCTACAGTTTTATACTACACGCTGCCGACTCGCGATTTGTATGTCGAAGCCTTTTTTTTTTGGTGACAAAAGATTGTACGGGGCAAAACGAGTTATTGTCAAATGTCAACGGATACCGCAAGAAGGATACGTTGAATGGGATTATCTCCTTGTGGCATTTGTAATTCCTAAAAAGGAGAAATCGTATAGTTGCCACGTTAACGCGTCGGTATTTCCTCTGATGCTGCAAATGTTCAATTCAGTTCAATCAAGTGACCCGCCAGCTTGTTTGCTCGTTTTATAAATAAAAATTAAATAAATATAAAATATTGCAGTTATATTAACATATATACAGGCTCTAGCCTCTATAGCAGTTCTTTAAAAGTCAAGCTTTGACTGTATAGCGTTCGTTATCCAACCCTTGTGCCTAACGACTCTATGCTAGTCTAGTACCTACTGGGGCCCTGTGACCTAGATTTTTCGCAAATTTCAAATCAGTGAATGCTTTGCCTGAGCAAAACGATGTCTGACCTAGATTTTATAGTTAACTAGATTGATGCATGCAACTTCGTCCGGGTGGAATTTTTATATTCCTTTGCAAGCTAGTCCTTGCGATCACAGTTCACACCTGATGGTAAGTGACGATGCAGTCTAAGATAGAAGCAGGCTAACCCATTAGGGGTATGGCAGTAATATTAAATCTATACCACTAGTCGGTTTCTACGCGGCTTCGTACCGGAACGCTAAATCGCCTGCCGGCACGCCTTTGCCTGTAGAGTGGTAGGTACCTAGCCCCGGGCCGAAGCTTTCCACTAGACCACACCAGAGAAAATTCTTGTTTTCAAAATTGAGGTACACGTCCACGTTGTCCTTGTACCTGCGCAGTATAGGCTATTTTTTAAATCTTATTTGTTGGTACCAAGTGTGGCGCGACAGCAGGGGTATTCAGCCGCACGATTAGTTTTTCAGTCAACCTTTCGTTTAATATCATAGAAATGGAAAGTACGTTAGTACAATTTAATATTTCTCTGGAGAGAAGATTTTCAGCTCAGATGACAAAATGATGACAAATGACTTATTTAGCAAAAATATTAGTTTTTTTACCGTTGACATAACTAAATCCCTTCATATATTTCACACCAGAAAGTTGCATATAATACTAGAGGCGATAATAATGTAAAGTTTGGATTGATTTATGGATGTATGGATGTATGGATGTTTGTTACTCATCACGCCCCAACGGCTGAACGGGTCTGGCTGAAATGTAGCACAGATATAGATTAGATTAGTCTTGAATAGCACACGTACAGGTTATTTTTTATCCCGGAAAATTAAAGAGTTCCTGCGGAAACCAAAACACCTCAAACCACGCAGACGACGTCGCGGGTATTCGCTAGTAAATAATAGATAATAGGTAATAATGGTTAAATTTTTTACCAATCTCGAAACGCATCGTTCATAGTCTCCGATAAAAGGATGGTTTTTTTGGGGGTTCATGTAAATGAAGTCTGTAGGTAAGTCCTACAGAAAATTAGCGCTGAAGTTTGCTGCGACTTTGTGCTTCTGTAAGCAAATATTGCATGTTTTCGTGAGCAAATAAAATATCTATCAATCTATCTATAAATTCTGCATCTCTAAAATATTCTATATCTCAATGTCTCACCCAAACAAATGCTGCGGGAAAACAGAGAAAGATTCTTAATCGCACGTCAGTCGCCGACAGAGGGCCGTGGTTTTGCTTAGCGTCTACTCAAGCGGACCACGGCGAAATCACCCGACATTGGTCGGTGAATTAGTCGGGATATCCCCTAAGATACTAGTATACTAGTTTTCTTTTCTTTTTTCTTGAGTTATGTATGGCCCCATTATTGTAGGCATCTAAAACATCAAATAATCTCATTAAAGACTCTCAAGTTTCACTTCACAGACTCTATTAGCATTATTTTAGCTACCCATTATTAACTACCGACCTACGCAGACTATCCCGGTGGTTGCAAGTCACGGTAAGAATGGCATTCCGGGCCCGTGGTAGACACTTGACGATTCAAAAGCACAAAAAGCTTATTTGTGTCTTTTACTCAATTTGAACTGTTAGCGTTTGTGGCCGCAAATTATCGGATCGCGACAGCCGTTTGAAATTAGTTGCAAATAGTGGTATGTGTTTTTGAAGTTATACTTCTTTTGACGCGTTAGGGAAAAATTATCAGAGAGAATTTTTACGATGCGCACACCGACACCCAAATTCGAAGTTGGTCAACTGAAGTCTTGCTGAAAAAGGCCTACCAACAAAATATAAATAAATACATTTACTGTATGCTGGGTGAGAACTGATAACTATATTCAAGATATTTATTATTTGCTATCAAAAATTATAACTTCTTGCGTGCGTACATACTACATAAGTACACATACTTTTTTTTATTCATTATAAGCTTACGCTGGACCCCAATCACATGTGATGAGACGCGCTTGCCTAGAAGAATGGAAACGTTGCGTTTTTCGCCTGGCGACTGTGAACTGCTTATTGTGGCCTGATGATGTAGCACTTATGAAAGGTCCCCTACACAGCTGTATGCTTTATCCGTACGTAGACCACGAATTTGTTTTTTTTTGCTGGTGTCTGTCGTAGCTGTCTGTCCTTTTAATGGTTTATATGGTTATCCTTTGTAATAATAATTATTATGTAATATTGTGTAATAAATTCTTATGTATTTTATAGCTGATATTTTTAACATTTTAATTTTTTTTATTGATTGTATAGATAAATTATTGTGGTAAATAAATTTATTAAGTAGGATGAATAATAATGTATTGTACGTTCATTTGCACACCATATAATTGGTAGATTGTGGCTGGATACCTACTATAACTTTATTGTAAGAACTTCTTATGTAACCTAAAATCCGCAAATAAAGATTATGATTATGATAATATTATATACACGAAAGTGTGTCTGTGTGTCTATCCGTTTGTTACCTTTTTAAGGCCCTAACAGAACCATGACAGGTTTCTCCGGGAGACGGACAAAGGCTACATTAATTAATACGGGAATTTCTACGGGAAAGGTTCCTACGAGATTTATATAAGGCCTTTAATGACGCAGACGAAATCGCGGGCATCATCTATGTCTACGTGAAATACTTTTAAATGGTTTCGAATTTTTCGCTCAAGAATTTTTTGCATAAAAGTAAAACCAAACAGATAAGATTCTTTTTTCACATTTTAAAGAATCCCATAACAAGACAAAGAATGAAAGTACCCATAATGATGCAAAGGCAACAGCTAAATATTAGATATACCTATAGTATATGCCTCCCAAGTCCCAACCGTAGCGGCCTTTTGTTCCATTGTACCAAAGAGTAGAAATGCTTAGAAGCAAAAATTACGTCTTACTTACGAGCTCAGAGTGAATTATATTATGATGATTCTAGACATAAAAATCATATACCTACCAACTTATTTAAAATACCTGTCTATTTATTCAGACAGCTTGCAGCTCTTTAAGGAATACGTTTCAGTTTTCGGCATAGAATAAAAATATTTTTAGACTGTCTATTACTTACTCTAGTGAAAAATGAGACTGCAAAATGGCAGAAAAAAGTTGGTCGGGATCCCCGAAATATCTAAAAACATAAAATAATTGACTCTCAGGTTTCACTCCACAGACTCTATATTCTTTGTTTCTAGGTGTTTTAGACCGATATCAGTTAAGAACAGGTTCTTTAACCTGATCCCAACTGAGATCGGTGTATCACAGTAACTTCGTACGTACTCGTATAGGTAAGGCATGTTATAAGAACAAAAGAACAGAGTTTCTTACTGATTCTTCTCGGTAGGAACGTCATTCCGAACCAGCGGTAGATTCATTCGACTATTCATAAGCACTTGTAAAAATTCTATCTGAATAAAAAACTTTTGAATTTTTAATTTTTTAAAAAGTATAAATCTATGATAACTTATCTGACCCTTTTTTTTTAATCGCTGGAAAAATGCTTTTACGCACTCTGCACTAAACGGTTATGTGGGACTCGCTCCAGAATACCCACTAAAAAACCAGCGGCACAGTCCGCGTCGAGAATGAACCGTCTCAGGGTACCAAATCTTGGATACGACTGAGACGACTCGACGTTTACCGGCATAGGGTCATTCACACCTAACAGTCTACACTATGGCGGGAGAAGGTGAGCATATCGTCGCCTTCTTCCACCCTGTCTTCTTCTGCGGATCGGTGGAGCATTAGCGTCCAGCACACGTTCCCGCTCCGCAGCAAACTTATCTGACCTGGTGACAGCGTCCCTAGTATACTTATATGAAAATTATAATAAAAACAAAAACAAAACAGGCATACATATTATTAGTTCCAATTTGGGCCACCGTATCAGATAAGTTTGACGGACGATCGAAATTACTAAAAATCTATATACATCAATAAACCTACTCGTATTACGTGTACTAATTTTAGGTTAAGACGGTCCTAGTAAGAAGACCGCTTATTAACACGGGCCTAAGTAATGCTTTATTAGAGTCAATTGTGAAACTACTCTGTGGTCGTTTGAAAACGTTTCTCCTTTATTTGTCGGCGATTTGCTAAATTGCCAAATCAAATGACTTTGTTGATTCCGCCCCAACAATAAAACGGAATCCGATTGTTTTCACTAACAGTGAATTTTGTGTGAATTTGGTAGTCACAGATAATAGGTAGGTACAAAGTGACGTACTCGAAAATTGATTTGGCTATTCCTATTTCCTAATTAAAAAGCAGTTACCTTCTAATAATCTACACACACACACACACACACACACACACACACACACACACACACACACACACACACACACACACACACACACAAACCGATTAATAAAGAAGTTACATAGATAATACAATATAAAAATAGAAATGCATGCTATGTATAATATTAAATCTAAATAATTTTTTAATTTACAATTACAGCACTTATTAAGTTAGTCATATACCTGTACATAATATTTCCATTCCTCGCTCGGCCGTCACGCGAGCAATGCAACTCTATTATTGTATAACTAATATTATATCACTGTTCTGTTAACTTAGTTGTTTATGAGGAATGTGCAACGTCCATATAAACTCATGCGAGTTTCAGGACGTGAAGTTAATTATGATATGTAAAAGTTATTTTGTTAAATTAAATAATTAAAAAAAAAAAAAATTAATCATTATACTCGGGAAAGAGTCTGGTGTCTTCAAACACAGGATTATTACCTAGCTCAAGCACCAGTCCCTTCATTGTTACTGTTTTAATATTATACATATATGTATTATTATGTAATAATGTAATGCTACTCGTAGGTATGTAATTGGGAAAATTAATTAAACGATTCAAATTCAAATGTTTTTTATTCAAATAGACTTTTTACAAATGCTTATGAATAGTCGAATGAATCTACCACTAGTTCGGAATGCCGTTCCTACCGAGAAGAACCAGCAAGAAACTCGGTGGTTGCTCTTTTGAAAAAATAAAGTAAGTATATTTACAATTGCATTAATCTAAAGATACACAAGTAACAGCAGTCATTTGTATATTTACAATTGCATTAATCTAAAGATACACAAGTAACAGCAGTCATTTGTATATTTACAATTGCATTTATCTAAAGATACACAAGTAACAGCAGTCCTGAGCATTGCTGGAGCGAGTCAAATCCATGCGCTTTTATCATTCCATTGATTGATTGAAAAATAATAGGTCCGGACCGATGTCACAACTTTTAAGTCTTGTCGACTTAAAATCATAAGTGGCACACGTGGTGGCACAAGTTGTCCTGAGTGAAATAAATAATTTCATTTAATTTCGAATTCCTATAAATAACATCATCGTCATATTATTATTAGATAGTATTATAAAAACTAAAGTATAATTAAATGTCAGTCTGTATGTTAGCCCACCTCTGTGTGTATGTACCTATGTTACCATTTTGCGGTCCATCTATGCCTTCTTCTTCTTTCGGTGCCTCTTCTATCGAAGGTTGGCGATCATATTGGCAACTTGAACTTTCGACACTGCAGCTCTAAATAATGATCGGGTGCTCTTATTAAACCACTGGCGTAAGTTCTTTAGCCAGGAAGTCCTTCTCCGTCCCACGCCCCTTTTGCCTTGTATCTTGCCCTGGATAATTAATTGTAGTAGGTCATACTTAGGACCACGCAGTATATGACCCAGGTACTCCAGTTTCCTCTTTTTTACAGTTAGAAGAATCTCCTTCTTTTTCCCAACGCGCTGCAACACATCTATGCCTATAAAATCTATACCCACAGCTTACATCCCGGGAACGGATAAAGGCTACATTTCATCTCTAAACCCCAAGGATTTTAAATAAATTATTTATTCCATGCGAACAAAGTCGCGTGCGTCATATTATGTGGTAAGCATATGCTAAGTTTCTTGCCGGCTCTTCTCACAGAACCGGTGGCACACACGTTGATGTGTTATTTTAGTATACACATGACATTCAAAACATGACGTAACATACGAGACACCTGTAATTTATTTTGATTTACCTAAATATGAAGCATCAATTATGGAAGATATTAGAAACCACGCAAAGCTGGGGCGTATCAGCTAGTGTAATAGAAACGCATAACCCAATGTACTTAACTACCCGAATCCCTGGTAAACTTAAATCTATTAGCTAAACACATTACGAACTTGAAGTTGGAATCTCCGGACGCCATAACTTAAGAGACGAGAGACGTCTTATGCAAATCCTGAAGGGACAGTTCGCCGCTCTAATGAAAACCCCTAATGGCGTGACCTAGATCCCACATTTTGCGGGCTGCATTACGTTACTATAAAAACCAGGTCAAATAAAATAAAATATACCTACTGGGATTTCATAGCTCCTAACTATGCGGTTATGTGAAGCGGTGAAGTGTGCTATGTGCACTAATCCATACATGGATGGATGGATGGATGTATGGATGGGTGCATGGATGTTTGTTACTCAATCACGCCAAAACGGCTGAACGGATCTGGATGAAATTTGGCACAGCGATAGATTATAGTCTGCAATAACACATAGGCTACTTTCAATCCCAGAAAATTAAAGACTTCCCGCAGGAACCAAAAAACCTCGATTCACGCGGGCGAAGTTGCGGGCATCAGCTAGTATTCAATAATGATTATATATATATATATATATATATATACCTACGTATCTAGCTCCCTAGCATCTTGCAATAGTCTAGTTTTCAGATTATCTTGTTCATTTGGTGTTTCTTCTATCGAAGGTTGGCGATCGTATTGGCAACTCTAACTTTTGACTGTACCTAGCTCTAAAATCTAAATAATAATCGCTTGCTTAAGACTGTTTGACTTGTTAAATTATTTTGTGATGCTGTCACTTGTTGATAAGTTGACATGAAAAGGACAAGTATAGAACCGGTGGGCCTATACTCAAATTCTACATCAATGGCCTAAGCGGGTCCTTTTATTGAACCACAGATTTCAGAGTAGGCAAAGATAGAAAGGCAAAGGATCGTAAAAACCATCTAAGCGAAATACATAAGCGAATTTTTGCCTACTTAAATCAAGAATAATTTATATTTAGTGATTAAATATCAACATATAGTTATGTAATAGAGGATGTTCCAAAAGACGCAATATTCAGTTACTTTTAAGTTTGATAGCTATTAGTGCGTCGAATTTTGTTAACGTCACAACTCACAAATAGCTACATATAGCCGCTTGATTATTTTTACAGCTCTAATAATGGAATTGATCGTAAGAAGTGTAAAAAAATGGCTCATGAAATATCAAAAAATTTAGTACTATAATCAAAAAATAGATGGCGCTATAATGCTTTAAATCGCGCTTCAGTTTGGTTCAAAGTAACCAATATAGTAAAATCACGCTCTGAACTCAACGTCCTGCGCCTGATCTTTAACCATAATAATGGTTTTATTTTTGAAATAGATACCGTTGTCCTCTCCTGGTATCTAATTAAATAATATAGGAACATAATCCGCATGAGCGTAAATTATACTTGTACAAAGGACTTGTCTCGAAGTCTTGCTAAAACACCGCATTCAGATTTCTGTTACCTTTTAATATAATAATAATTTTCGTACCACTTTCTCAAAGAAGTGACACTCTATGCCACAAAAAGCGAACATAACAATAGTCATTTTTAATCTGTTAAAAAAACCTCTAGGGGGAGAATGTGATTTAAATTTGGAATGCCGAAATTTATACTGAACTAAAATACATCTGTGTTTACACCATTGAGTTTATATATGTCACCGTAAGATTGTAAAAACCGTTCGATTATAATCGTAAGATTGCGAACCGTTCGATGTTTTGAGTATTAATATTTTAATGATTTCTGACTAAATGTATGGTGACACTTACATTTATTCTGCATTCAACTCGCGCGCGAACTGTACAAGAAAGAGACAAGAAAACGTAAAAACAATAAATATTTCATAAATTAATACTCAGAACATCGAACGGTTCGCAATCTTACGACAGTTTATAATCTCGCGGGATAGAAACCGTTAGATTATAATCTAACGGATTTTACAATCTTACGGTGACATTTATATTACACTTTTTGTTATTAACTACTGCCTCGACCCTCGTTGTCGTAGCATGTTCTATTGGCCGACGAGGTTCCGGGTAGGGCCTTATCAAGTATTGGGTTTTTCTGAAAATAAATTATTCTCAGTACTAGCCCGGAGTTAGGAAGTTAGCGGTGTTTCGCCCCCGTGCCTCGGAGAGCCGTCGGTCGTGCCAGTCGTGTCAGATTTCCGTAAGAGCTATGAGATTAAAGGAAAAGAGAGTGCACATATATGTATGCGTGACTTGTGTTATCTCCCGCACAGATTGCTAATCTCTCTAGAGATTTCGCAGCGACCGAAGTTCGGTCGGGAGGACATTATTAACTAATAGGCCCCGGCCCATTTTTGAGTTTTAAAGAGACTACGCGCTACATATAAAGATAACGTTTTCCTGATCAATAAGTTTTTGCCTCTTGAGCGATCTCTAAAATAAACTTTTGCACCACTCACGGTATTTAACGTTCCTATAATAGTTATTTTACTTGCTAGGTAATAATTGAGAATTTTTGTTAAAAAGTAGAGACAAGGCACCACTTTTTCCGTAATAACCCTGACCTCAACTTAGATGAAGTTTGATTTTATTCCCTCGGGATTGCTTTTTTTACAACTTTGTCATATAAAACTGGAATGAAAAAGTTGCCAAGTTACTGTTTCTTACGACCCTCGTGATAATACAAAAAAAAACTTTAACTGTCGGAAGTAAGGAAGGTATACTTACTTACATTGTGGCTTTCCAACAACTTTTATTGTGCCCACTTTTTTCTTATAGAAGTAGATATAAGTTTCTTTTCCATTACAAAATAGTTATCTTTTTCAACTGTAAGCACCATTATGAATGTAAATTTTGTTGGTAGCACATGTCACGTGACCCCAAGATATATTCCCATCTTCCCTATAGGGCGGCACAATCCCTCGACGACATACATAGCCCGTTGTCCTAGGTGAACGACAGAAACGACACGCGACGCGACGCGTTGCGACGCCATAGAAAATGACAGACATCGCGTAGCTATACGTCAGTTTTCTATAGCGTCGATTCGCGTGGCGTAGCTTCTGTCGCTCACCTAGGACAAAGGGTAACAGTCGAATGTTTTGCGCGCACTGTGAAATACGTTCTTTACACGTTCTCATTACTCATAGATGAATGAAATAAATACAATAAGCGATATTGAATAATTTTTGGTTGTTTAAACTCAAAGATATTACCGACTTATCACCCTAATTCATAACAAGGAGTTAGAAGACAACCCTAAATACTGCACGCGCCACGTTAGAAGGAATAAGAGCTACTCGATAGAAGATGGAATATTATGTAAGTACGAATTTTTTTCTTTCCATCGCGTTACTCTTATCCCATATAGAAAAGTTGCTTTGCAAGTTGAAGGCTTCAAAAAAATAAAACACCAGAGTCATTAATCCGAAAACAATAGTTTTATTTAAGAACTTTTCACTTTCTCATAAAATATACACATTGTTTTTGTCATTAAACTAAACTGTAAGTAAATACTAATTTTAAATACCAATCACGATTCTCGGATTACCTGGGTGGCTATTGCGTTCCGTCTATAATAAACATGCTCATTCGCTTCATGTACAAATCCGAACTTAATTCTATTTAGAAAAAGAAAAATAAATGAAAGCATGAATTTTGTACATTTCAAAGTAATAATAAAAAAAAACACAAGTCCTCCTGTTTTCTTTAATTAATTAAAGTGTGATGATAGGTCTACAGTCCATTGTCGATACTTAAAAATAACAGTTTTTTTTATGCATATTGCAGCTCGGGCGAGCGGGGTCAAATGCGAACAAATGCTGAACACACGAATGGGGCGATGAATCCAACTTCCAAATTATAAACTTGTACCGCCTAGTTCAGTAGCAACCTGATTATTCAGTTCCTAATTTCAACAAAGTAAAATGGACCTAACCTCCTTGTATTAAGTTATTATACATTTAATAACGATTTGCATTTCACATTTTCAGTGACTCAGCCAGTAGATTTTGAGACTTGAGAGGAACTAGACAGCACTTTTTTTGTTTACTCCTCGAACTAGAATTGCTAGCTATTCAACTATAGAATTCGTCAGACTGCCAATGCAGCAGAATACACTGAGTTTCATTCAGCAAAATGTTAAGAATATGGCCCTTATTTTTGCATAATACTTATTTAAAACCTACAAACTAGGTCAAGAGCCCTAAGATTGTATGTAGGCTTTCTCTACAACATATACCCTCACTGGGTAAGTGTTTTAGTTACCTATTACAGTTCTTACTGCGCCACTTGTTACTCAATGTGTTTATTAATTTATCTGAATAATTGGGTTCCCACTGAATCATCTTTCATCATAGCACATGTGACAGGACAAAACATCGGAAACTTTTGACCTTGTCGCAAACCTATATTACTGTGACAGTATATATGATGCAAGTTAATCTTGTTGCATATGCTAAGAAGGTCTTAGCATTCTTCAATTTAGCTATTTATATTTTCTAAGTCGGAAATAAAAGCATAATTATTTACATCTCATGTTAGTGATTGAAGTTTTAATGCAAAACTTTACATGTCAAAAAGTTGCATTGACCAATTAGAAGCTTCTGTTACAAAAAATATTTAACAAATACTTTATTTTATGTAAACTAGTAAAGAACATGAAAGTTTTGCAAAAACAGCTTAGATATCCAACTCCAAACTGCAGACATTATGGAGATCCTATTTTTTTAATAGAATTTGTAACAACTACCACCCGAATACTGAAAAGCATTTTAAGATTTTAGAGTCGTGCTTTATTTTATTTAAAAAGTACGTACACTAAGCATTTTGCAACCAGACAAATATAAGAACAGCAGATCGGGATCCAAGTAACAACCCCCAATAATATTGTGTAGGTAAGCAACATTGTAAAATTTATGCATTAGATAAAGTATTTAATAACAAGTTTAAAAGTACAATTTTAAAATATCAATTTGGACCATCCAAATACAGAAGTAATACAATTTATTGTAAAAAATTGTAGAAATGTAGAATTGCTTGATTTAATTAAAACATTTATTTCAGGATTTTCTACCACACTGAAAATGACAAAAAACCAATCATCTACTCAATATTTACGAAGCTCTTATGTACTAAGAGACGTTTCAGTATTCGGCCGTAAGTTCCGCCAAGTATAATTTTTCGTGTGCTTAAACGAAAAATAATAAAGAAAATATAATTCTTACAATTTAAGTAGATTTAACATAATAATATTTCAATTCCATCATACAGTAGACGTCTCGTAAAAAGGACCTTGGTCGACAGTGGATGTTGTAGTATTATTTTCTACAGCACGAGGTAGAACCAATGAGCTGAGACACAAAAACGCCAGCTAACGCAACTTTTTTCGTACCATCTGAAGTACTGATAAAGGTGTGTTTTCACCAAAGCATTGGGAAATGATCAGTGCCTAGCAGATTCTTTTCAGCTTTTAAAAAAAATATATCTCCATGTAATGACACATTTAATATTTAGTTGTCCTTAGAATCTGTACTTTCTTCCATGCCTTTCTTTCTCTCCGCCTTGCTCCCCATCTCTCTGCATATTCCTTTCTTGTTTTTTATGCACCAAGAACTTATTGCACTAATTGTGAGATCTATAGAAAGAATTTCGACTTTGCTTAAACTTAAGGTATGGTTAAAACAAGACAGATTTACGTTACTCACATAAGTCCATCGCGTTTTAACTTTAAGTAAAGTATGAGCCAAGTCAAAGTATGCTCTATAGATCTCAGCATAAGAGCTGTGGTGAGCATGGCTTGGAAAATAAAGTATTCCTACCAGCATATTTTTACTTAATACACTGCTTACATGGCTTGTATGTCTCTGGTGGAAACACACCTATACCCACTGTGTAAATTAAGGCCAAAGTTCTCTTTACTCGACGACACGTGTACAGTACGTTCGAAACATCGCCCCTACATTCTACACAAATACATCGGCCCGCGATATTTGCACGCTTTATAACAGTATATATATAATATAGCTGTCCCAACTTACCAAATACAAACACAGAATCGACTATTCGCTCAAACGACGTTTGCACCAACACGCTTCACTTATACACATCAAATATACTTTAAAGTGTCCGTAAGCGGAGTCCGTTGGACGATAGAATTGCAAAAATATTCAAAAACACCCCCAAATTATTACAGTCCTTCACATTCAATACATGCACTATATAAAGCTACATTTATTATTTTGTACGCTCCCTTATCTCACTCTCTATATTGTTTTAATGTCTTTTACACTTATTACAGGCGTAGTTAAATATAGCTTTAGGGGTATGTCCTTTATGCTCACTGCAGAGACAAAATACTCGGGCAGGCAATTTATACCTCAACATAAGGTACTGCTTGTGTCCGGTAGGGTTGCCACCTCAGCGTTTCTCAACTGAACAGTTTCAGGAACTAAACTAACAGGCATGCGTATGCAAACGTCGGTCCACTTGATATCACTCGTTGGCTTACGACGTAGGTACTTATGACATAGTTGCGATGGAATCAATAAAACTATTGTTTGTATATTTGTTTGTTTGTTTGCTCGGCGCTGACGGTACTGCAACGTAGCGTGTCGCCTAGTGGACGTCGGAGCTCTCTTGCTTCATCTGGTGGTTAGCCGGGTCCGAAGTGTTGATTGGCTGAAATTACAAAAATATTTCATCTATACTAATATTATAAAGAAGTAGTTTGTAGGGGGTTAACTCTGGATCTGCTGAACCGATTTTAAAAATTCTGGTACCAATAGGAAGCCACATTATTTGTGAGTGTCTAACCCGAAAAATTAGGAAGTTCCCGTGGGAATTTAAAAAACTTATTTCACGAGGACAAAGTCGCAGGCATCTGCTAGTCAAAAATAATTTTAATATAGTATAAAAAAAACTAAAACATGTGTTGATTTCACATTGAGTACACATTGAGATTTTCAGGGTAACTGGCAGGAAGTTGTATAACTAAGAGCCTAAAGCACTCTGCGTTTTAGATCAAAAAGCAGATTGCAGCATCTGTATCAATGCAAATGCGCCTGTTTTGATGATCACACAATGTTTTTTAGTTTGTACCTAAACATATATCTAAACTTTATAAAGAGGAAAGATTTGTTTGTTTGTTTGTTTGTAATGGATAAACTCAAAAACCACCAACCGATTTTAAAATTCTTTCACCTGTAGAAAGCTACATTATCAACGAGTAACATAGGCTATATTTTATTTTGAAAAAAATTAGAGATCCTTACGAAAATTGCAATAATGTCAACGAAGTCGGAAAAAATCGTCTCTTCTGAGAGCTTACGTGTCGTTACACAAAAACAATGTATGGTGGAATTATTCCTCTAAAAAGTTACAAAAAAAAAGTCCGCGATAGTATATATCTATCTTTTAAGGTTGACTCACGATAACCATTTTTATGATTTTTAAATTTGGTCTAAACCGATGCTTTACTTGCGAAGGTGTTTTTACCGACATAGTATTTATCCTTATCAAAATAAATATATTAAGTAGTCATCTCAAGTATTTCATTAAGATAAAAATTGTCCTTTACACCATTTAATTTAGATTAATATCATATGAGATCATAGAAATAATGTAACGTGCAAGGGAAAATGGCGCGACTTCGGCCGGGGCGGCGGCGTTCAGATTAATAAATACCTTTAATCTAAGGGCTGGAGGCTGTGGCAGGTGTGGTGAGGACAGGGCGTACTCTTACAATGTAATATTAAATGTAAAACCTGCCCACTGCCCACTGGCTACAGACTATTAGGATTATTAGTGCTACCCGTGCGAAGCCGAGGCGGATCGCTAGTTTATATTATAAATGGATGTATTTTTATTACTCAACTAAGCCAGAACGATGAACGAATCAGGATGAAATTTAGCACAGAGATTATAGTCTGGAATAGCAAATAGACTACTTTTTATCCCGGAAAATTGAAGAGATCCCGCGGGAACCAAAAAACCTCAATCCACGCGGACAAAGTCGCGGGCATCATCTAGTGTGATATAGATGGGTGTGATGTGGTAGTGGTGATATGTGATTGGGCTTTTATAATGGAGGCTATGTGATGTATGGTTTCGCGATAGGGTTGTGACTTGTGAGGCTGTGCGTCGGAAGCGAGTGTCGCGAGGTGATGGGCGCGGGCGCTCTAGAGGTTACAATATTTTAAGCAATACATACGTAACGTTACAAGTATTACACTGAATTGTGGGTCACTGGATGCGAGGCCGGTTGTACACTCGACCCCACTAAGGATTTCTGCACGTAGCGCACACGATATGGACGCTGTTACTAGTTTATGGCAGTTTCTAGTACGTAGATTGTATCACCTATTTCCTTATAATGATGAATGTAATGTGATAGACATGTGATATAGATGGGTGTGATGTGGTAGTGGTGATATGTGACGGGGGTTTTTATGATGGAGGCTATGTTATGTATGGTTTCGCAATAGGGTTGCGACTTGTCAGGCTGTGCGTCGGGAGCGAGCGTCGCTAAGTGATGGGCGTGGGCGCTCGCTATACTCACGAGGGTGATGGGCGGCTGCTGCGGCTGCGGCTGCGGCGCGGGCTGCGGCGGCAGCGCGGGCGCCTCGTGCACCGCTGTCGTGGAGTGCGCGGCCTGCGCGCCGCCGCCGCCGTAGTACCCGCCGTTCATGCCTGCGGTCACATAACACGTTAACACTAGAGTACACATCCACCACCACCACTACAGCTCATTAACGTCCCACAGCTGGACACAGGCCTCCACTCTCATAGGAGAGAGGGTATTAGAGCTTAGACCCACCACACTGCTCCGATGCGGGTTGGCAGGCTTTAACGACTATTATCATTGTCAAGGACAAGGACAAGTGCGGTGCGGGACGCGGGGAGTGTGCGGCGTCGCAAGCCGGCCGCGCGTAAAAGTCAGTCGCTGCATAGCCAGGAGCTCAATCCGATACATTGTAATTGCAAAGTCAAATTAAAACAAATTTACAGTCCTCTCGCGTATCATTTATCAACAATCATGTTAGTGATAATAACCGGGACCGACGACTTAACGTGCTCTCCGAGGCACATAATCTAATAAATAAATAAAGGATCTGGAGGAAATTTGGCAGACATAGATAGTCTGGAAAAACACATAGGCTACTTTTTATACCGTAAAATTGAGGAGTTAACGTGGGAACTTAAAAACCACAATCCACGCGGACGAAGTCGCGGGCATCAGCTAATAAAATATACAAGAAATCAATGTAATCATTTCAGAAGAGTCACCAACCCCTAAGGTTGGCAAAACAATTCAAAATGACTTCTAAATAAGAAATTGATTTGGGTTTCGTTGCCATGGTTTTCTGATAAAGAAAATGATGTCCATTTTGTAATGGCCTTAACGGAATGAAGTAGTTCCTGTCGATGCAGTAGCGCAGTCAGAGTCAGTGTCACGTGTGTTGTGTGCGTGTGTGTGGGACAGTGCAGTGCTACCTTCGCTGTAGGTGCTGGGCGGCGGCTGCGGCGCGGGGATGGGCGGCGCGGGCGGCGCCAGCACGGGCGCGGCACCGGCCAGGAAGTAGTCCTTGTTGACGCAGTTGCGCAGGCAGTCGGGGATGCGGCCGACGATCGCGCGCCGAATCTCCGACGCGGCCATCTCGCGCAACTCCTGCGCACTCGCGTCCGAGTAGAAGGCCGCGTGCGGCGTGCACAGCACGTTTGGCGCGTCCTTCAGAGGGCCCTGCCGTTCAAAACACGTTACGATATTATACTAATAATAGGCATGATGACTGATTTTGAAAAATGGTCAGATTATGTTCGGAAGTATGTAGGTACTATTTCAAAAAATATCTTATTTCAGCAGAAAAATAAGGTTTGGTAGATAAAATTGGCATTTGAAATTTAAATTTTAAAACTCACGCCAAAACGCTCGCGGGTGTCATGGTGTCGTTTGTGACGTCACTGTGGTTTTTGGCAATGCATTTTATGCAGTGTAAACAATAGTGTGATTGTCAAAGCTCGAAAACAAACAATTGTGACGTTATTCGCTACTTGGTTTAATCCATTATTGGCGGATTGCTGTATTTTATAGTTTTATTTTATCAAAATAAATAGAAATCTTACTAGAAATAGAAAAATAAATATGTTTTTTATAATCCATGAATCCTATTTCATTAGATAGATTCATAATTTCATTGATTCTTGGTTACTGTCATCATGCCTATTAGAGATCGGATAATCGAATGCATATTTACCTAAATGATCAGATGTTGGCAAATATGAATAAGCTTCTACATCAAAAAAAATTCTTTAGTGTTCTGTAAAATAGAATCAAAAATCTCTTGCTAGAATTATTTCTTAGTTAAACTGACTGAGTGAATTTACCACAAAAAGTAGTTTCTCATACAAAAAGTCTTGTATAGAGCCAAATTCAATGTGGAATCTTTGTAAATGTCACTGTAAGATTGTAAAAACCGTTAGATTGTAATCTAACTAGCGATATTGTAAACTGTCGACAGATTACAATTTAACGCATTATTTTTCGGTAAATTGTAATCTGTTAGGTATATTAACCTGATACTGACCTAAGGGCACTACCTGATTATTTATGTCGAACCCTAACCTAACCTACAAGAAAGAGCCAAGAAAACGTAAATACAATGTATTAATGTATTTCAAAAATTTACACTCAGATCATTGAACGGTTCACAATCTGTCGACAGTTTACAATATCACTAGTTAGAGTACAATCTAAAGGTTTTTACAATCTTACGGTGACATAAACAAACCATAAATCGTCGCTTATAGGGTTGTCTGTCTATCTATACTGTCTGTTGTAGTAGTGAAACTTGCAATAATATTATCACCATTTCCTAGTTATGTTACAATTTTCCTTTAACACGGTTTCATGGAACTTAACATGTATTGGATTCTGTGCGGACCGCGAATACCACAAGGTATTTGTTTTTGCGCTCAGTTGTCACTAGGGGAGGGGTTGTACGGTGCATCAAGTGACTCGCCTGGAAGACATTGAAGGGCTCGTTCTCGTGCACGTCGAGCGCGGCGGCGCGGATGCGGCCCTGCTTCAGCGCCGCCGCGAGCCCCTCGTCGTCCACAAGCCCACCGCGCGCGGTGTTCACCAGGAACGCGCCTGGAACCATCATTGTCTATAGGCGAATGTTAAATAAGACGTCTCCTTGACGATTTTCGTAGCTATCTCTTCTATTCACTACAAGTTAGTATGTGATTTAGAGTGCACCATCTTAAGAGTGCAACTATGCACTCACCGCTTGGCTGCACGTTAGACCAGAACAGAGAAAATTCAGAAATTGAGTAGTTGAATAAAAAAAATATCGATTTTTTTTAATGTATTTTAAAACTTTAACCCAAATTGCATAAATAGTCGATGCGAAAAATTCTTAATTTCAAAAAAAAAAAAAAAATAATAAACAATTAAAAATTGATGTTAACACAATTTCGATGTCATAATGTAAAGTGTCAACACTGCATCAGCTGCGTGCCACAATGAATAGAAATTAACATTGTAACGTTACACGCGCTCGGGTTTAATCGGCGTTTTCGGTACTGAATTCAAAAATTTATTTTCAATATGATATAACTTTTAAATTAAAGCGAAAAAAAAAACTAAAAATAGTTTTGTTATTAAACTAATTATATTTATTATGTTTCGAATCATGACAAAAAAAAATTCATTCAAAACCCCACTTATAAATTCCAAAAGTGACCCCGCCGGAAATTCAACCCCGGACATGCCGCTTATAAGAAGACAACAGCGCTCACCACTGTGAGGATGTCAATGAAACCGATCTCTAGACCAAATGTTGTCAAAATTGGTTAAACAGATAAAACAAGGCATATAGACAGACACGCCTTCGCATTTATAATATTAGTATGTGTAGATTTAGTAGTCCCATGAATAAGTAAAATAATGTAGAAAAGAATTAAGTATCGTTCGCGACAGATTGGCATGGCAATTTTCTAGTGAGGAGACATCACATAAGAATTAATTGATATCGATAAAAATTTGTACTATTGAAAAATATATTACTTAGGTAAAATTTTAGACCTCTTTTCTTCAGTTTTTTGGGTAAAATCACCCAAATTGTTCATCTGGTTCTACTGATTTTGATTTTGATTTTATTCTGTACATAGTTCTTTTCGACATGCCAGTGTAGCCTACACAGCCCATCTGGTGTCTGATTGACAGGATATTTCTAACCATTATTTTTAAGTTACAATTTTCTAATACTTTTCTAGCTATTTCACGTGTTTGAAAATGGTTTATTGTTTTTTTTACATGTGATGAAGAAGTAAACTCATTTTCAATACACAAAACTACCGGCACAACGAAAATGATAAACGCGGTCGATGCAGACTCATGCAGCACTAAGACTAGGATAGCGGGGGCCATGGCTCACCTCATGTTGACTTGTAGTGTAGTCAATTGTATAATAATTATAAAGCTGATATTATTTTTACCTGGGCGCATCTGTTTGATAGTGAACTCATTGATAAGGTGATGATTGTGTTCATTTAAGCTGCAGTGCAATGACACACAGTCACTTTGGAATAGGAGGTCCTAAAAACGAGAAATGTTTAAAGTTATTAGGTTGTCACAATATTTTCGTAAGTACCGAATTTCTCTAAATTGGTTGGAAATATTAACAGATTAGCTTCCTGCACAAAATAAGTAGTCACAACTTAATAATAATACATTACTGCCCAGGCCGAAAATAAAGTAATTTACGGCTGAGTAATATTGGAAGGACGAGGCGCCAGCCGAGGTCTTTTAAGTAAACAAGGCCGTGAATTGCTATTTCGGCCGACACTTATATATATAGAGCTGTCTCCATAAGATTGCAAAAACCGTTAGATTGTAATCTAACTAGGGAAATTGTAAAATGTCGACAGATTACAATTTATCGCATTATTTTTCGGTAGATTGTAATCTGTTAGGTATATTAACCCGATAAAACCTGGCACTGCCTGATTATTAATGTTGAAGAAGTGGTTAGGTTAGGGTTCAACAGTTGGGGGTGTGGGCCAGGTAACCTCCTAGTGTGCTTGGGCGCTGCTGGTCCCTTTGGACACGTCCGGGGGGAAGAGCAGTTCTTGGGCCGGTGTACCCCGGTAACATGGTTAACAATTTCTCTTCGTGGGATATTGTTAGCCATGGCAAATAACCTGGCGGGGGGATGGTTCCCTTCACTTGTCCCTGGGATGAGTGGCGGGACCAGTGAATGGAACCTGGGGGTGGGGGTGTGAGACCCCGGGGCGGGGAAGGAGGTGGTAGTCGAGGGAAGTAGTTGGACTACTTTAGTGGGACGGTCTCGCCTTAACCGGCCGGACTGTGAGGAAGAAAACCTCGGTAAAAAATTACCCCGAATCCTAAGCGGCGGCGCACCGCGAGGGGATGCATGGCTATTGGGTGGTATAGTCGTTTGTGCGAACCACGTCAGGGTACCGGCCGACCCCCGTGACGTAGTAGGCTTATCCGGGTACAGGGGGCACTGCTCGGACGGACTTTATATTTCCCCCACACTCGTGGGACTAAAATGGATAGAAACTTAAAAACAACCCAAAACCAAGACGAAAATGTAGAAGGAGAGAAGGAGGAGCGAACAAAGAAGCAGACTAGAGACGGCTCCCGGACTCGGAGTCCTCTATTCCGAGTCCCAAGTTCTGTCGGTTCGGGGTCGGACTCGGAGGGCTCTAGAGCCTCGTCGAGGTCCGGCTCTGTAGCCAGCCGTGGCAGATCTGTGGCCAGAGGGCGCAGCTCTGGCACTGGCATTGCCAGTGCTCGAGTTAAGCTGCGGGAGGCGAAGGAAGAGGCGCGCGAGGTGCAGTTCAATCAGTACCTGAGAGACCGGGTCCACCGCAAAAAGGTGCCCACACCATTGTCGGACCCCGAAGAGGTGGCAGAGGTCCAATGTACCAAGGATCCGAATACTTTGGATGCCGAGGAGCTGCGGGCTCTCGGAGGGCATAACGTGGCGAATATTATCCAGGTTGCCAGCAAGTCGGGCAACCTCAAAGGCACCTGGATAAAACGGCTTAAAGACGCTGCCAAAACGCTGCAGGAGGTAGTGGATACTCTAGCAGCCAGAAGCGTAGCCGACGAGACGCGTCGACTGAGAGCCGACAATGAACGTTTGCGCAACGAGGTCGAAAGCCTCAAAGTCGAGCTGAAGGCCCATCGGCGTGAGTTCAGCGAAATGAGGACGTCTATGGCGGATAATGCAAAGGACGCTCCCGCACCTAGTCTGAGTGGCGACCTTATCGAAGAACTGAAGGCCTCCATTGTTTCTTCGGTGGGTGGTATGCTGGATGCTCGGTTCGCCGGGATTGAGGAGCGGCTCTTGCCCGAAAAAGTGCACCGCCCACCGCTGTCGTCGGATCGCAAAAAGCAGGTGGCACAGGCAACGCAACCGGTTGTTTCCTCTGTGGCGGCCCCAGCGGTATCAAAGAGCCGGAACACTACTGTGGCCCCACCATCTGTCGATACTTCGGAGGCTACTGCGGGCCCGAGCCGAACGCAAGCAACTACCGACGCTGAGTGGGTGACGGTTGTGAAGAAGAGAGGGAAAAAGAAGAAAGCCCCTGCCTCTGCAGCTCCGACGGCCACTCCCGCGGCGAGAAGAGCAAAATCGGCTAGGCCAAAGCTGGCCTCCCGAGACACCGCCGCAGTCATAATAACGTTACAGCCGGAAGCGGCAGCAAGAGGTATTACCTATGCGCAAATCATAGAGCGGGCTGAGCTGAGCGTTAATTTGCAGGAGCTTGGCATAGGCGAGGGCATGAGGATTAGCCGATCTGCAACCGGTGCCAGACTGCTGGAGCTGCCCAAAAATCAGACGCAGGAGCAGGCCGAACTGTTGGCGAGCAAGCTTCGGACGGCGCTGGATGGCGTAGCTGACGTCGTTCGACCCTTCGAATCCGCGACCCTCAGGGTTACCGGACTCGATGATTCGGCCAACAAAGAAAAGGTGATTTCTGCGGCCGCACGAGCGGGGAATTGCTCTGCCCAGCTGATAAGAGCTGGAGAAGTGCAGCCTGGTCCCAGAGGGATGGGCACAGTAATCGTGCACTGTCCCGTCGAGACAGCAAAAGTGCTGTCCAATGCCGGCAAACTCCTAGTTGGATGGAGCTCAGCACAGGTTGAGGTGCTTGATCGACGCCCCCTCCGATGCTTTAAGTGTCTTTGCATTGGGCACACAAGGCCTGTCTGCCCCTCCACGGTGGATAGGGGTAATCTGTGCTTCAGATGCGGAGGCAATGGCCATAAATCGGCAGAATGTGCCAAGGAGATGCGATGCGCAGTGTGCACAGACGCAGGGGCGCCCGCTGGTCACATTATGGGAGGCAAAAACTGCCACCCTCCCAAGTTCCGGGACCCGGGGGTTCCAAGGGATCGGCCCACTACCAGCGCTGGGCGTAGTCAGGCGCAAGAGGAAGCTGATATGTCATCATGAATCAGCTGCGCCATAACATCAGCTTCCTTCAGTCGAACCTGAATCATTCGGCAGGCGCCCAGGATCTCCTGCTGCAGTCCATGGCGGAGTGGGAGATTGATCTGGCCGTGGCTAGTGAGCCTTACTACATCCCCACACATTCCCACTGGGTAGGAGACCTGGATGGAACGGTTGCAGTCCTGATGGGCAACAGTGCCGGCCCCTCCCTCTTAGCTCTGGAAAGAGGCTCAGGATTTGTGGTGGCGAGATGGGGGGAACTAGTCATTGTGGGTATCTATTTCTCGCCCAACCGCAGCCTGGCGGAGTTTGAAACCTTCCTTGACTCCGTTAGGGAAGCCATCATCAGGCAGTCGAGAATTGGACACATCATCGTCTTGGGCGACTTTAACGCCAAGTCTCAAGCGTGGGGGAATCCTAACACCAACGAGAGGGGAAGGGCTGTGCAGGTCTGGTCTCTGCTTTCGGGTCTGTCCCTTCTCAATAGAGGAGCGGTGCACACCTGTGTGCGACAACAAGGTGGATCCATCGTCGACCTTTCTTTTGCCGTGCCTGCAGTAGCCGGCAGAGTTCTCGACTGGAGAGTGGAGGAAGATGTGGAGACCCTCTCCGATCATAGGTATATCCGCTTTGGGCTTTCCAGCGCCTCTGTTCCTGCAGGTCCTCCTAGGGGACCAAGCCATTTTCCGCGGTGGTGCGTCAGTCAGCTGGACCGGGAGCTGGCCAAGGAGGCGGCCATTGTTCAGCGGTGGTCGTCTTCCGGCAATGGTGCTGGTACTGGCGTGGAGGAGCTCGCGAGTTCCCTGCACAACGCCCTTACGAACGTCTGCAACGCAGCCATGCCGAAAGCCCGTCGTCGGCCACGCCGCCGCTGCGTGTACTGGTGGTCGGCGGAAATCGCGGAGCTTCGCAGAGCTTGTGTAAGGGCACGTAGGGCATATGTCCGAAACCGCAGGCGGAATGGGCTAGACCCAGACCGAGAGAGCCAACTGCACAACACCTATCGCCAAGCCAAGAAGGCACTACAACTGGCCATCAGACAGGCCAAGGAGACGGCCCGCGAGGAGTTACTGCAGACGCTGAATAGGGACCCGTGGGGACGCCCTTATCGCATGGCGCGCAACAAACTCCGTGCCCAGTGCGCCCCGCTAACGGAAACTTTGCAGCCGGATGTTGTACTGCGCCTGGTTGAGGAGTTGTTTCCGGACCCGCTGGGCCATACCCCCCCGGTCATGGCCCCTCCTTCTGGGATCGTGCCGGATCTCCACATCCCTCTTGTCACGGTAGAAGAGATGGAGTGTGCCCGCGAATGCCTAAGAACAAAAAAGACGGCACCGGGGCCTGATGGTGTCCCAGGCAAAGTGGTGTACATTTCATTTGAGTATCTGGCGGAGCGGCTTCGGGAACTTTTTAACGAGTGCTTGCGCGCTGGACAGTTCCCGAAGTCTTGGAAGGATGGGAAGCTGTGCCTGCTTCGGAAAGAGGGTCGCCCGTTAGACTCCCCTGCGGCATACAGACCAATAGTGTTGCTTAGTGAGACGGGCAAGCTCTTCGAGAGAATTCTGGCCGCTCGTCTCACCTCACATCTTGAGTCTGTGGGACCGGGATTATCCGAGGTGCAGTTTGGGTTTAGAGCGGGCCGCTCGACGTTAGATGCCCTGGAAGCCCTAAGAAGCCTAACAACTGCGGCAGTAGAGGAAGGAGACGTTGTACTTGCGGTCTCTCTCGACGTCACAAACGCCTTCAACAGTCTCCCTTTTGAGACGCTACTGGAGGCGCTTCGGTACCATGAAGTGCCACCCTATCTCGGAGGACTGTTGGAGGCGTACCTTCAGGGAAGGGATGTCCTATGGGAAGGAAGCGATGGCCGACTGTACAGGCGCCGTGTGAGCTGCGGAGTCCCGCAGGGCTCGGTTCTCGGGCCAACCCTTTGGAATGTTGGGTTCGATTGGCTCCTGCGGGGTCAGCTGCTCCCAGGGATGAAGGTGTTGTGCTACGCTGACGACACCCTAGTCACTGCCCGGGGGGAGACCTACGAGGTGGCAGCTCGCCTTTCTGAGATCGGTACGTCCATGGTGGTGGATAGGATCAGGATGTTAGGCTTAAGGGTTTCAGTCTCCAAAACTGAGGCCCTCCTCTTCCATGGCCCACGCAGGGGACCTCCTCGAGGTGCACGGATCACCGTCCAGGGTGCAACTGTGGAGGTAAAGGGTCAGATGAAATACCTTGGTCTGATCCTGGACGGCCGATGGAACTTCGGGGCACATTTCCAGCGACTAGCCCCGAGGCTGATAAATGCTGCTGCTGCCCTCGGAAGGCTGCTGCCTAACGTAGGGGGGCCGGATTCGACCTGTCGGCGACTCTATGCCGGAATAGTGCGGAGCATGGCTTTGTACGGGGCGCCTATATGGGTACACAGCTTGACACCAAAAAATAAGGCACTATTACGGGCACCGCAACGAGTCATCTCGGTGCGTTCGATCCGAGGGTATAGAACGGTGTCTTGGACAGCTGCCACGCTTTTGGCGGCTGACCCGCCCTGGGAACTTCAGGCCGAAGTACTAGCCGAAGTTTACCACTTTAGGGCGGACGCTAGAGCTCGAGGTGAGCGCCCTGGAGCAGAAGATTCGGAGCGAATAAGGGCCTTGGCCCAGTCGGCTCTGATCGCTAGATGGAGGGAAGACCTGCAGTGTCCCGCTGCCGGTGCCTGGACGGTGGATGCGATTCAGCCTCACCTCGAGCGTTGGATCAAAAGACGCCACGGTACATTAACGTATCGGCTGGTGCAGGTACTCACGGGACATGGGTGTTTCGGTAAGTACCTGCACCAGATTGCGAGGCGTGAAGAGACGCCTGCCTGCCACGAATGTGGTGCACCAGCCGACACGGCGCAGCACACCCTTGTAGAATGCGCAGCCTGGGCGCCGCAGAGGCACACATTGTCGTGCATCTTGGGCGGAGATATCTCGCTTCCGAACGCAATAAACTGCATGATCGGAAGCGAGGCCTGTTGGGCGGCAATGGTGTCCTTTTGTGAGCAGGTGCTCTCACTGAAGGAGGCGTCTGAGCGGGAAAGAGAAGAGGCACCCGACGCTCATCCGATGCGCCGTAGACGGCAGGGGGGCAGGAGGCGCCGATATGCGCACCTTTTAACCCCGTAGAGGCGAACACAATTTAGTGGCTCTACCGTTGAGACGGCACAGTAGTATACACTTTTGTGATCCTGTGCCGCCCCATTACTGCGGAAGACGGGTCCGCTGGGTTTTAGTGGGTATTCTGCTCTGACAGTGAGTCCCACATACCCCTCCGGAAGGAGCGCAGGTCTACTTGCGCTATTTTCGGGGGGGATGCCTAAACGCATTTCCCAGCGTTAAAAAAAAAAAAAAAAAAAAAAAAAAAAAAAAAAAAAAAAAAAAAAAAAAAAAAAAAAAAAAGGGTTCAACAGTTGAATCCTAACCTAACATACCTAAAATAAAGAGACAACGTAAATACAACGAATATTTAAAAAATTGAAACTCAGAATATTGAACGGTTCACAATCTGTCGACAGTTTACAATTTCGCAAGTTAAATTACAATCTAACGGTTTTTGCAATCTTACGGTGACAGAGCCAGTGTATGTATAGTTTTTTTTTAAACTACAATTTTCCAAATAGTATAAAGTAGCTCGTGTAGAGGGTGTCGCCGCGCTAGTGTGTCTCACCTGCAGCGTATAGACCCTGGTGAGGCCGAGGGACTTCTCGATACCGTCGGGCAGGTAGGGGTCGTAGAAGATGACGTTGAAGCCGAACGCCTTGGCTCTCAGCGCCACTGCCGAGCCGATGCGGCCCAGCCCCACGATGCCGAGGGTGTCGCCGCGGATGCGCGCGCAGCCCGTCGCCGCCTCGCGCACCTGCTCCGGACCTGGAATCCGATAAGTACAGCTCAATTTTTTTTTAATTAACCGTCTACGTAACTTACGTCACTAAAACACAAATTCGTGAAGACCGACGCGATATCCGCCCGAAGTAGCTTCGTAAATTAACCAGACGCGTCATTATTAGTTATGACGCCTCTTGTATTTATATCATAATAATCATCACTAAATATGATGATGGTAATCACCATATTTATCACCACCTTTATGTTCCTAACATTAATAAGGAATCTGCTATTCTATTTAAGTAAAATTTCGCTCCTTAATTAATTTCCGACGGTTAAATATTTTACGTAAAATTCCGTTCGTTAATTAATTTCCGACGGTTAAATATTTTACGTAAAATTTCGCTCGATAATTAATTTCCGACAGTTAAATACGACAGTCACGAGACGAGACATTGGGTACTGATCGATGACCGATCGCCCAATGGCTTCCATTTAATGAAGATCAAGAATCAGAATCATAATTTAATCAAGAATATCATAACTACATCAGCTTTGGTGAAGTAAAATAGATATCTTTAGGTCTTCATTCACCATTTGAGTTACTAATTCTGATCAACATTGCAACAACATAATCAATTTATAATAGCTATTCACATAACCTCTAGAAGGCCTTAAACGCCTCGTAGAGGCTAATGAGTTCAGTTAGTATGTTCTTATTACGGTTAAGTAGTAGGTGGTAGCATACCTGTGAATTTTTTCCCTTCTCGCACCATGTTTGCGAGCCAGTATGTCCGTCGATATAAATTCAATATGAGACACATCGTCGTGTCCGCTACCTCTTCCACGCCGTAGCCGGGCACATTACATACAGCTATGCCTGAAACGAACAATGCAGAACATTAATTGGCATAATTGGGTACAGAAGTTTTGTAAGAACCAGCCTGTTTTTTTTTTTTCGTTTGAACCACTTAGACAAAATATGTTACCGAGGTAACTTGCATACCCGGACATACTTTTACCCGAGAATATTTAGGGATAGGCAAAGGTATATTTAGAAACCTAAATACAGGCGGAAGACGCCATCTAGTTTTTAATAATGAATGTCTGTTGTACTAGGTGCTACAACTGTAAATTGTATCACTTTAATTAAGGCGAGTCACCTCCAAGATTTTAGGAGGTGAGGTGTGGGGTGCCGCCCGCGCGTCTCGCGGTACATTTCTCGTAGAGACTGGCGGGGAAGCGGGCAGCGCGGTATATTCTGAAACCGCTTGGCAACGTTCAAGTTCTGGGATTAATTTGAATTAAATAGATATAGGACTTCAGTTTGAAATAAATTTTAGCAGGTTCTCATTAATACTTCAAGAGGAATTTATCCATATAAAAATGATGAGCAAAGTCGAAAATTTTATTAATAAAAAATTCGTTTTAAACTTTTAATTTAGCCTGTTTCAAGATTTTTTTTGATCGAGTAAAGTACATCCTATCGTGTAACAAATTAGCACATTCTTTATACAATATCTTTAAGTGTATCGGATATTTTTTGTAAGACCGTTATTTAATAGTAAATACCGAAAAAATTTGATCTAGCAAACCAGTTTTCACCGCTGAGCTGAGGTGACTCGCCTTAATTAAGGCATTATTACACCTGCTTAGTCAGTTGCATATTTAAACCAGTTCCAGTTTTGACTGTAAGAATAAAACCTGTATTTTAGTACAAAAGTGATAGAAAATTATCTAGCAGAGCTATCTTCTATTTCCAAAGTGTTTCTTTAACAGCTGTAAAGATCCATTAAAATCCTGGTCTGCTTAGAGATCACTGAGATTTAAGAGGAATGTAAAAGACAGTTATGATGATTTTGCAACCCATAAATAAAAAAATAGATTCCGACCGTGACTAGTACAGGAAAATGCTCATTTAAGGCTGAGCTACCTTAAAAGCAGAAGAGTAATCTCATCTCTCATTTCGTCATATACCAATTTTTTTTTTTCAAACATCAAAACGCGTCCTAAGTATGGGGATTTATATGAAATTCTGAAATACCACGTAATTATTTACTTTACTTAATCGATTGTTTAAAATGGTTATTCAACATAAAACTATCAGGGGACGTAAATATTACTACTTTTGGGAGATCCTCTATTTAATAATCACAAAAAAATAATTCCAGTAGACGTGTATGCGTGTATGAGGTATCTCACCTAATTCTCCAGCCGCCTTAACATCAATGTTGTCGACGCCGGAGCCTATGCGCACGATGATCCGCAGCGCCTTGAACTTCTCCAGGTCCTCCTTGGTGAGGATGATGGTGTGCCACATGAGAGCGCCCACCGCCTCGTTGAGCACCTTCTCGTGGATCTCCGACGTGGACTGCGCGTCGCAGAACGCCACCGTCGCCACGTCCTTCAGGATCGGCATCTCCACCGTGCAGTCCCGCCCGTCGAGTAACGCCACTAGCGGCCTGGAACGACGAAAACAATATGCATTACATTTGCGACAACTTTGAAATCATGTCTACAGCCCACTTGCACAAGGTCTCTTCAATTGATTTAGTTCAATATTTTAATGATCCTTTTTGGCAAATGGTTTTTTATCGGATATACCATGGGGTGTGTGCTCTGGAACCTTGTTCCTCCTTCTCCGTTCTACCACAGAACAGCGAGTAACCGTGAGCGTCGGCACCCTTATGTGGTTGACGTCCAATTTGCTCGCACGAAGCGTTATTGCTCGACGTTTCTGATACGAACCGCTAGGGTGTGGAACACCCTCCCAGCGCACGTGTTTTCTGTCACTTATAACTTTAGTACCTTCAAGGCAAGAGTGAATAGGCATCTTCTAGGCAAGCGCGTCCCAACCTAACCCTCATCATTGCTTTGTACTAAGCATGATTGTCGTCAAGCGCAAGCCTATCACGCAATAAAAAAATGCATATTTTAGTTGGACAGCATTACAAAATTTCACTAAATCAGTTTAAATGTCCTTGTGCAAGGGGCCCTTACCGTTTATAATAATATTTGCAATATTACCACATAACTGGCCACCGCCAGTTGCCTGGCAGTGATTACTTTAATCCCAATTTTATTTAATTCATTTTTTTATGTTTATTTTATTGTATTACAATTTCTCTTGCAACTTAAGGTATTAAGTGTAAAGCATTTATAAGAATAGCTATCCCCTAAGTCCACCCTTGTCCACGAATCTAAAACAGAAAACTGCAACGTGACTGTTGCTCGCACTCATGATAAAATGGACCCGTACTTATTTTGGTGCACTGGCCCGTAGTATAACAAAAAACAACATCCGAATCCTGGCATCGCCTTGAATAGATAGAATTCTATTGTTATGATTATTATACAGAATGCAGCAAAACGTTTTCAATTACTCATTGAAGAGAGTGGGAATTCTTAATATGAAATCACACTTGGCAACAATGCTATAAAATAAACAATTGCATATTTCAATAGAGTGTGCATGCATGCACAGGAAACGATTTAAAAACTATTCTGGTAATACTTGCCAGCAACTGACTGGATGCTAAACAATATGGTTTCTGCTAAACTTGCAACAACAGTAGAAACAAACCTGTATACGAGGATACTATAATAGTTGAAAAAGTTTTGAACATATTTGAATGTTGGCGTAATAAAACGATATTATGGTAAGTAAAATTATAAGTTTAGCTGTTACAGTTTATCAAACAAAGGAATCAGCACATTGAAATAAAACAACGTTTATTTCAAGTTCACGGCGATTCTCAACATCATCAACTTTAATTTCTGTATACATAACCATACAAGTGATAAAATAGTTGATAAAATTGATTTATTTACTTCACATAGGACAACTTGTGTCACTTATGATACATCAAGACTCTACCACCGGTTCGGAAAGGTGATTCTACTGAGAAGGGCCGGCAAGAAACTCAGCAGTTGCTCTTTTCTCAAAAAAAAAAAGAAAGAGGTTACAATATTTAAGCAATACAATACTTTATACGTAATACTTGTAACGATGCGAGGCCGGTTGCTTCCATGCAACTTTGTCGTTAGTAAAATCGTCGATAGTATAACCAGCTCGACTTAACAAATGCTGTTTGACACAGTCTTTAAATTTGTGTAATGGCAAAATTTACTAAATACTACAATCTATAACTAGTCACTCACACTGTGTTATATAAATATAATATTATAAATGCGATAGTGTGTCCTATATTGTTCTGCGGCCCATCCCGAGATTGCCTCGCAACGTGTATACTGCTCGACGTTTTTAATTAAAATCGAAAGTGAAGACGCGAGTCTTTCCCGACGGGCACTACGGAAGGATTTGGAGGATTGGTCTCCCAAGAGCGTAGGAATGTTGCTCGAGGTTCTTATTTTAACGACCTTCCCAGCGCAGTGGTAAGCACTGTGTGTCTTAAAAATGGAAGGTTCTGGATTCGATTCCAGACTGGGGAATTGGTTATTTCTACATTGTCTTAGGTCCGGTTTGGTAGGGAGTCGGTAGAAAGTAACGAGCCGCGGTGAAGCCTCCTACTTCACCGTGGCTCGTTACTCCCTACCGGCAGACACTCCACCGTTAGTTACCACGTAGTAACCAATGAGGTATTATTTATGGAAACGGGTATAAAAACTACAATACCCTTCCGCGTTAGCCTGTTTCCATCTTGCATCACCCCATCAGATAAGATTGCATTGTATCTGAACACAAAATAACGAGTACACATCCTTGGAACATGAATTAATAATGTATCTAGTAGGTATTACTATTGCGCTTAGTAACATTTTTCCTTATACAGATACAGAGCAGAGCTGAGCTCTTACGTAAACAGCATTAGCATAAAAGCCATTTTATTGCGTAATTCACATAACGACCGACAATAGTCTTTTATTCGGAACATAGTGGCCATATTCACGATGCAAATCAGACGCTATTTTTAAACAATACATACTCGTAGCATTAAATTCGGTATTATGACGAGAAGCATTATTCTACTTAATATTCTTACTTGCTGTGCTAATTTTATGCGTATTTATAATATTTATACGTAGTTATGAATCTTGATATTCCATCATTTCCATTTCCCTTTAATTTACTTAATGTCGTAATAGATAAAAAGTCATAATCATTAAAATCCATTTTAAAAACAAGCCTTTATCGTCGCCCATTTTGATTTAAGTGTGAAGTCATTATTGCATTGTCTAAAATCCATTTTAAAAACAAGCCTTTATCGTCGGCCATTTTGATTTAAGTGTGAAGTCATTATTGCATTGTCATCCAACCTAAACGTGTATGCAAAATTTCAGCTCAATCGGTTGGAGATAACTGTATTAAAATTCTGTTGCAAGATTTGAAATTAAGAAACCCATAAACGTTGCAAGTTAAAAATTAATAAACTTGTAAAAACGCATATATACCTATTAATATTTAATAGCTTTAGTTTTAAGATACCGTTACCCATTATCAACATCATGCTTTTTAAGTAAGTAATTTTTAGACGAAAATAAGTGTACCGTGTACGTATATTTAATAAATGACTTGAATCTTGAATCTAATACATATCAAATTTAATATTATAAATGTGAAACTTTGGATAGTTGTTACTCCTTTACGCCGCAATGACTGAACCGATTGGGCTGAAATTGGGATGGAAATAGCTTTTAATCTGAATTTTCAAATAGGCATCCCGGAATATCAAAGAGTTCCCGCGAGAACCAAAAACCTCAATCCATGCGTACGAAGTCGCGGGCATCATCTTGTTTGATAATAATTAATTGAGAACCATCTCATCCATCTCAACTATCATTTAGTTAAATACATCTGTCTGAAACCCACAATCATAGGCTCCGAATAGATAGATTGAGAAATCAGATTCGAACTCAAACGTCGCGTCGGCTAGTCAAGTCAGGGACGTGAAACTAACATCCTAACTAAATTAAATCGATTCGGGGACCCCTCTACAACCCCCGAGAATAATTAAAGCCGCGCCAGCGCGATTAAACTAATAAATTAAACTTTCGTCATAGCGAAGCGGAATTATTATTATTATTATTACAGCCGAGGAAAGTTTCGGGCGAAACGAGAAAGTAATTCCAGAGGAGTTTTACGTTTCTCCAACTTTCCCGGGGCAGACGAAAACAGACTCGGGCGGGAGACAAAGGGATGGGGTGTGGGGGCGAACCCTTCGGCCAAGTTTTGATGGAAGGCAAATAGGATTAACGCGAGAAAAGAATAAGTTGACTGAGCCCAAAAGCGGACCGGCGGCGTTGGCAAGGGTTTGGGTGAACTTCTAAAGCGAATTAGAGAACTTAGTTAGGGTGTCAAAGCTTTATGTAACAGATTGTATAAACTGCGTTCGTCTTTCGTTTAAATACTTACTAGATTGTGCTCGGCATACGATGCAACGACACGCGTGCCGCCTATTGTACGATGATGGTACTATGTGAAACCTTCGCGCGACAGTTCCAACTTCCAACAACAATAAGACAGACAAAAATATTTTATACCTACTATTTATATTTATTTTATATTTTTCTTATATATATATATATATATAAGAAGATAATGCTAATAAGTTATAACGAAGAGAGTACGTACAAGTGAATTATTATTACAATACTAGCTGATGCCCGCGACTACGTCCGCGTGGATTGAGGTTTTTTGGTCCAGACTATAATCTACCTCTGTGCCAAATTTCAGCCAGATCCGTTCAACTGTTGGGGCGTAATTGAGTAACAAACATCCACACATCCATCCATACATCCCATCCATCCAAACTTTCGCATTTAAAATATTAGTAAGATTAGCCTCGTATTGATAGATAGGTCAAACTATATCTTACTCGATTACTTCGGTCACATTATTAGGAAAAACGCGAGAAGCTTGGAGAAACTCTTTACGACTGGCAAGATCAGTTGGATTGGGACTTGGAAGATATCCTGCGGTCCTGAATCGTTGGTCTGATGAGATAAGAAAACGGTCGACACTTCATTCTCCAATGCGTTTCGCACGGCTTTCAAATAATCTAATGGAGAGAAAAGGCATAAAACCATGAGGCAGCCATCTACTCAAACCTGAGGATCACTCAGCACGAAGCCGCAGCAAGCTACAGGCTATTGAGACTAATTTCATACTTTTGTTCATCTGTTTTGTGACTGTAGATTTGGTACGAACCAATAACTTCCATATTTGAAAAAAAATGTGCAAATAATGTAGAGAACATTTTCATAAAGAGTTCAAAAGAAGCAAAACTGCATTGCAGGCAATCATAGAAACGTTAGATGGGTCAAGGTGGAATGAAAATGGCACTGCACTCGTTTCTTTAATGTGTAGAGCAAACAAGTAAATGAAACAATAACTACATCGACCAACGCTTTCAAATGCTCACTGATAGGAGGTTCGGAAATACGTAAGATCACGTCTGTTATATATACTTAATCTTATAAAGAGGTAAAGTTTGTGAGGTTGTAGGGGGTAATCACTGGATCAACTGAAACGATTTTGAAAATTTTGTTTCCAATAGAAAGCCACATTGTCATAGGCTATAATATTTACCCGAAAAATAAAAAGACTTTCATGGTAATCGGATTTGCAAAGTAAGTCAGGGAAAAAACGGTCGAGCGAACACGTTTCTTACGAACGCTACCTTAAGGATGAGAGATATATATGATTGAGTTTTAGAGTTTGACAATGCCTACATAAGAGTCAGCAACAGCATATGTCTAACTTTCATATTTAAGTCACAAAAAGATGAAAAGACCTTTTCGTGGTAGTCGGAACCAAAAAACCTCAATCCACGCGGACGAAGTCGCAAGCATCAGCTACTACCTAATAAAGGCAAGATTCCATTTTTTTTTAATCACGTAGGACTGTGTGTCTTTCGACATAGTCCTAGTCATAGATTGTAGGTTAGATATCTTTGTAAAATATCCTCGTATGACGTTGATTTTTATATACAAAAATATTTATGTGGAAGTGTGTTTGTCAATCTGTTTTTAATTCAGCTCATCTGTTCAACTTGTGTTACTATTTCTAAGCTGAATTATCAAATTAGAAATAGCTCGCATCGCAATAAAACTTATGACGCATAAATAATTAAATAAAATTACGAAAATATTATAATATACTATTGTGGCATGACTACAATCACTTGAATTCCTCATTAACGGGTTAGAGGAGTAACTTACTTCCAGCACGCAAACGGGTAAGCTAACTGGCCACAAAAAATCCACCCAAATATTTTAAATACGAAAGTGTGTCTGCCTATTATTTACCGTTTCAAGATCCTGTTAAACAGATTTTGACAAAATTTGGTACAGACTACAGAGATAAGTTGCATCCTGGGCATTTGCTCCTTTTGATCCCGGAAAATCAACGCCGGCAAATTCGCGGGCATCACATAGACTCATTGTACTCTCTTTGCCCAATGCGTTCGACGAGTACCTTGAGAGTAGACGAATTGCGCAAAGATCTTTGCTCTTGCGAAAACCCCCTGCAACGGAACGCGGATACTATACGATGCGGCGCAATGCTTTAGGAAGAAATCCTTGGAAGCACTGCTATTACTGTAGTAATAGCGAAGACGTAGCGCCTCTTAACGAAAGCACGTGGATTGGACAGGAGTCAGGACATAACTGTCTGCGTGAAACGTTAGCGTCGGAGGGGAACGACTATATTTTGTCATAACGTGCTAGTTTGCGACTCCATATAAAAGTGAGTTATTGCAACTTTTTTGCCCTTAGTGTGGTTTAAACCCAGTTTTATTTACGCAACTTTAGAGGACAAGAACGACTAAGCGCCACTTCACTCAGCACTAGCAGGTGTACCTTATCTACTACTAATTAAGCTTTCACAAATGTTTGCTCGTATGATCTAACCTACCCAAGGTTATTTATAAACCTAATATAGCTAGAATCCAAAGAAACATCACGAAAGATTCCCACAATATTTTACCATACATAGGCCGACCTCCTATTGTTTCAGTGAGGTAATGTACTAATTGATGTCAATCCGTTTATGGAAAGTTAGATCGTCCAAAGAAACTACTCTAAGCTGATTAAATCATTATTTATGCATTTATGCGACAGTAATATTACCGATTATGAGTTACAAGACGGGTGACGAATGAAGGACATTCGAGGACAATGTTTAAGAATTAAAATTAAGTAATATACCTACCTATACAGTTAAAAAAAAGTATAAAACCGGATTTTAATTAAGTACATTCACGACGCGTCGTGGTCGGAAGTTCGTTTTGTTCTTCCAATAGCATTAGATGTTTATTACAGGGAAAAATAATAAAGCCGCCGTTTTAAACATGCTTACTGAAAAGATTATAATATCAAACGATGGAGAATTCCGCTCAGGATACAGGAAACGATTCGCTTCGCACCGATTGCAACGCGAACCACCGCCTTTGTGTGGGTATTGAGTATTGACTATTAGGGGCTTCTTGAAATTGGCGCAAGTGGTCGCATAAAATAAGTTTCCATTTCGCGCTCACTCGCATCCCGCATCCCGTGCAGAACTCTCCACAGTTTGACTGAAGCTTAAATATTTATAGATATAGACTATAGATAACTACTCCTTGGCATTTCTTTGGCGGATCGTGGGACTTTCACTTAACTTTAAGTTTCGACGCATATCTACGGAGTGGAATGGAGTTTCTGATTGCTTGACATACGGTTGGAATTGGTATGATGAAAACCGTTGCGCCCCTACGCCACGCCGTTACTACTTACAAGTATTATGTTAGACTTATGTTTAAGTTACTATTGAAATCGCTATTTTTGCTCACCTTGACTGCAGGGGTCCATTGGCTATAGGACCCCGCATACTTTCCATACGCGCTCTCTTTGGCAGCATCTTGCGTTTGTCCATTTAAAGCGGCAGAGCCGCTTTAACCACCGCTCTGCAGCGCGTCACCTGGAATTAATGCAACAGTACATTTAATCGACGATAATATGCTACAAGGAAAAGTTAAAAGCCTATACAGAATCACGAAGTGAATTCACGGCAATACGTAAAAACAATAATTAATGTTGTTGCTGCCTAGCCAGTTTACTTAGAGGTACAAAAACGTTAATCTTCGAACATAATTTTAACGCTGACCCTGTGGATACATCCCGTAACCCCTGCGTAAGCGTCAGTTCCAACTTCAAACTATTTGGAACAACATTTTGAAGCATGTATATGTTGAACATCTCTCATGTATTTTGTCCAGTATTTAAGGTATTTTGACTATTAAAATTTAAAAAATTAAAATAAAATTACTAACGTACTTACTTAGTAATGGATCAAAATTGATTTACGGATGATTTCATAAGTTAAGAATTTAATTAAATTGGCTCAAATTATATTGAACTACAATAACAATTGTTATATGTTTGTATAATGAATTAATCACGTAGTTTAATATTGATTGGCCTGCAAATAAAATTGCTATATTTCACTTAACCTACATAGCTACACAAATAATGCACATTGACCTACTATTTCAAGTTTAAAATAAACATTTCAGAATTTTAAAAATACCACGTGTATATTTTACCCCAGCTAGTTTCCAAGCTGAGCGGCCGCAATATTGTCGCTTCAAATACTGTCATCTTGGTCTTAGGTAATCCTAGGTTATGTCAAACCCCGCTCTATTTGGAACCACACAGTCTTGCACCATAGCGGCCGCAATGTAGCTTCGAATGCTGTCACCTTGGTCCTAGGTTATCCTAGGTCAGGGATGGCGAACCAATGGCACGCGTGCCATTAATGGCACGCGACATAATCTTTTGATGATCAATATTATTAGATGGCACGTCTGTCTATGACCTCATTAGACATTTCTTTAGAAAAAATGGCACGTTGATACATAAAGGTTCGCCTTCCCTGTCCTAGGTTATGTCAAACCCCGCTATTTTCGGAACCACACAGCCTTGTTTATAAACAAGGTTTCAGTGACAGCACTCGACGCTACATTGTGGCCGCTATGTGAAGACTCGACAGGATTAAAGATCCGTGTCGGACTAGAAGGATGTTTTGTCCTGTCGCGCTGGAGTGCGCGGCTCCATATTAAAAATTAGTTACGCGTGCATTTTGTCTGCCGGACAATTTATTTTGTCTCCAGTGTTATACCTAACTAACATAGTAATATCATAAACAACCAGTAAGTATTCATTTAAAACTATAACCCTACTACGAAATAAAATCCAGAGATCCTCACATTTTTGAATGTAACATCCGTCATATCGATTTTGTACATGTAAAGTCTAGACCTGGACCATAATAACGAATTGATTGGCACCTTATTTATCAAAATTGCCTAAGTAGTTTAGGCGCAACGGTAGAACATAAATAGTAAATACAAACATAATAGACTACTAAAATCCTAAATCTTCTTTTTGACTTTGACTTGTCGGGTAAAAACAACTGGCCCTGGGCCATGAATGGGCGAAGAGAAAAGCTGGTTCAAAGTAGGTATTATGTTAAATTGTTTAGCCAGTATCGTTTCTTGACCGTGGGCTAGGTCGAAAGTCGGCGAGGTCGTAAAACCGTGCGATTGTATAAAATTTTGGAACACATCCAAATCGGACAATAAGTGCATAGCAAATGTTATTGAAACACTTTGGAGAGGATTTACCGTTCATTTTGTGAGGATTTTTATACAACTAAGGTATGTTGGCTTGGATGTGAATGTGAGGTTTTTTATCTTCTTCTAACTTAACTCTATCCTTGCATGTATAATGCGATAGACTAAGACAAACAAGTGAACATAATTAAAACAATTCAAAAATACGACTGCCCTGCCCCAATGAAATTTTTTTCTTAAAATTTATATATAGCCATTACTCGGAATACCGTAATCTGTTCAGGCATTTAAAATTTATGAATTTATGATGGAATAAAGAAACTCACATACATACATGAACTCCGTGAACATTACACTCCTTTGTTTGGCAGTAGTGTAATAAAAAAACCCCCTCGAATGGAAGTACGGCTACAGTCTGCTACTACGTAACGATACCACAGTCATCAATTACCTTTGGAATCTTATTCACATTTTTATTAAATGATATTTTTTTGTGAATCACTGGATATTGAACTATAGTGTTATATATTTTTGGAATCTACTCATTATTTTCTAGATGATGATTATATAGTTAATCTTATTTTCGATTATTTTTTCTTTAGTCTTTAATGTAGGACCATGGTCATCCCATCAATTTTTTTTAAAATTTTACTAGCCTATGTCACCCGGAATAAGCTAGGGATTCTAACGATACCTCATTTATCAAAATCGGTTCAGGCGTATAGAAATTATGGTGGAATATACAAACTCACATACCTACATACATATATACATACATGAACCCTGAAAACAATATACTCCTTTTTTCAGGCAGTCGTATAACTAGACTGTCAGCATAACAATGCACTTTCAAATAAGGATGTACTTACAATTTCAATGTCATTAGGGTTGGCGTTGGCAAATCGTTCTCGGCCGCGCTGCGCTCATTTTACCTAGAGCAAAAACACAACAGTATATTTACTTGGCCAATTAATTAAGCTATAGTTCGCGCGCCAGGTCCGAGTAAACTTAAGGAATGTTAACGTAATGAGATAAAGTTGACATCTTTTGTATCTGTGCGCGTTCATTAAATTAATTATTAAATAATAATTCTATGAGGATAGTATGTGCAATAAGGAAGAAAAAACAAATTGTATCATAAAATTTAATTATAATGAACCGTACAAAATGAAACTAGTATGGGAGTATGCGGGGTATGAAGCGACGGACGGGTCGGGCGCGGTGCGCACCCGCCCTCTACCTCAGCCCCCGATTCCTCAGAGCTCGCGTGCGAACTATTCACATAGAAATACCCATCCCGTACTCGTACGTACCTACACATTTATCTATACTATACAAATTTTATAAACGTGAAAGTTTGGACAGATGGATGTTTGTTACTCAATCACGCTTGAACGGCCGATCGGATCTAGATTGAAATTTGACACATGTATAGATTATATTCTGGAATAACACATACCCTACTTTTTATCCCGGAAAATTAAAGAGTTCCCGCGGGAATCAAAAACCTTAATCCACGCGGACGAAGTCGCGGGCATCATCTAGTAACATATAAAAATAGCAGAGCAATCTGATTGATTCAGAAACAACAAACCCTGTCGCATTGCTTTTACGTAAAATTTATACTTACAACTTGAATTTTGAATATAGGGCAGTATTTCATTAAATACCCCGATGTAATGAAATTATATTAAAATCAAACCGCTACTTCTGAGAATCAACAAACTAGTTCCCCGCTGTCGGCCACTCGACGTGTCAGTTGTACGACCTTGCACTGAATAATTGTTCACCAGTTTCTCACGATACTTTCTGCTATACTAATACTACGCTAATTACAGGTATTTATTATAGATTGCTGATGACCGCGATTTCTTTCTCGCATGGATTGAGGTTTTTGAAGTAAAACTTCTTTTCAATACACTTGCTCGATAAATGCACTCACAGAGATTTGCTGCCCGCGTGCAGTAAATATTAACTGCCCTCATGCAGTAAATTTGCAGTTTTTTTTTAATTTTTGCAAGTCCACGTTACTTCTAAATAAAAAGTTTTCTGGCAAGAAGGTTCATAATGATATTGACTTTGTACCTATGTAGAAAACCTAAAAAATGACATTTAGATGTGAATTGATGATTCATTCATAAAATAAAAAATTATATTTAATATAATTAATTAAAATTGTTTTAAGTTTTATAAATAAAAAAAGTAAAGACTGAATAGTCCAGGCTGGGAGTTAAAAACTAGAACCTAGAGCCATGACTCCAATAAAAAAAACGCAATTTTATTTTTTAATTTTAATCTGTGCGCGCTATTGAATTTTTCTTATAAATTATCAATAAATAGTAGAAGTGATGTGGAATCATAAAATTAAATCAACAATTAAGTATTTTAACATCTTTCCGAACCGGTGGTGGAGTCTTGACGTATCCTAAATGGCACAAGTTGTCCTATGTGAAATAAATAAATCATTTCATAGATCTGAGAAAAAAACCGTGCTTATAATAGCCGCCAAAAATCTCGAAATAAGTATGGGCGTGAAAAACCATTTTCTAGTGAGTACCTAGTGCCTACCTACTCGACTTTTATTTTCAACTTTTCTCACAAATGAATTGAAAAATATTGTGTGATACACGGGCGTTAAGGTTTCTACATACTCGTGACGATGGTCAGCCCTCGACTGGCGTCATCGGGCTGACATTAGTCAACTCGTATGTAAAAACCTATTTACCGCTCTTAGGTATATGACAAACTACTATTACGCTTGACTTGGGGAGTAAGCTGGTGAATGCGGGACGAGAGCGTTACGAAAAGTGTGATCGGGCGAGGCGAACGAAAGTTGATAGGGTGAGGGAGTGATAAGTTAGTGAAGATAGAGAGTTACGTTTCGTATATAAGAGAGGTGCGACACGTTTTCTTTCTCTCCTTCTCTCATAGCCAGTTACATTTCGTATACGTGTATGTTTCAGTTATGTATCTTATTTCTCACATCATAAAGAAGTTTTACTTCAGTCGTGTGGTCTAAAGCACACTCGTTTTTTTGGTTCCCGCGGGAACTCTTTAATTTTCCGTAATATAAAGCCTATGTGTTATTCCAGACTTTAATCTATCTCTGTTTAAAATTTCAATGCAAATCCGATCAGCCGTTCAGGCGTGACTGAGTAACAAACATTCATCCATCCATACATCCATCCAAACTTTCACATTTATAAAATTTATTTGATAGCATAGATTCTTGTATAATAATTTTAACGCAAGCCGGCGCGGGCGCGGGCGTGGCGAGCGACGGCACAATATACTCGTAAGAGCGGCATACTAAATGCGTTATACGTTATGTTATTGCACTGCCAGGAATCAGGATCTTTAACTGTCACACGGATGACGAGCACGACAGCAGCAGTACGGCTTTTACTCGCGCTCCGCTGCGCGATAGGTAAGATTATTGCAATGTAATGTACCGAGTAAGACATCGCAATATACCTAGCAATGTTGGTCGCAAGTAGCAACGCGACGGGAGGAATCATCAAATCTATTTCGATGGGATTCTGAATCCACATTATTTAGAGGGGGTATAAAATGAGCAAAGAACTTGGTCATAATTTTGATCTCAGTACTTTAATTGTCCAATATTTTTGATAGGAATTTGGCCATATAATTTCACATTTTAAGGTTTTCTCTGGGACAAAAATTACAGGAAAACTGTTTCCGAATAAAATCTTCAGTGAAGATATTTCAGACTTCTTCCAAAAAATATTTCCGAGATATAATGTACTAAACGTCAAAATCTGTTGAAAATATGACTGGGAAAACGTAGCAAAAAGATAGGAATTAATTCAGAAAAATTAAGGAGTTCCCGCGGGAATCAAAAATGCTTAACCACGCGGACAAGTCGCGGACATCAATCTAGTGTATAATAATTTATAAGTATTTTGGCGTCTTTAGCTATTTGACTCTAGCAAAAGCTATTGGATTTATACTATGTAAAAACATGTTCCGAAAATTTTCGGAATTTTGTTCATTTCAAATGGCACATTACGCTATAATCAATTACAAATCGCGACGAAAAGGACACGCGACAACAGTTTCACATACATTGTCATTATAACGTTACATGGAACGCGCTTACGCGTAATAAGTACCTATACGATTATACGCGTAAATTGCAAGCAAGAAAGTTGCAATATAAACCGTAATATTGCAAGCACATTTGTGCTCCAAGCCTTAAGGCGATTACGTTTGTTATGTATGTGTTTGGTCATATGAATTAATGAAGCTATCTGCTTGCGACTAAACGTGTCACCGGATTGGCCTTGCACTGCATAGTGATTTAATTATTTAATTATGCGTTTCTCACGTTACTATTGCGTGGTTTTTATCTTCGCGTGTATCTATCTATACTAAGTAATCCATACTAATATTATAAGTACGAAAGCGTGTCTGCCTGTGTGCTACGCTTCCACGGCCCATCAACAGAGACATGTTGCATCCCGGGGAAGGACATAGGCTACTTTATAGCGCGGAAAATAAGGGAGTTCCTACGGGAATTTCAAAAATCCTAAATCCATGAGTCCCGGGCATCATTTAGTACTATTAAACTAGTATCAGATAATAATACGAAGCCATTATACGAACTTGACCTAATGAAGTAGCTCAAGAGAGGCTACTATAGTAATGTAGGTATATGTAGTACATCACAAGCGTCGCGAAGTACGGTCATATTACGCGGCACGTGCATGGATGGGGCTTGTTTTGCGCGTAGTTATAACGACAAACGACTTGTAGTATAATTTTAGTGATAAATGTCCATGTCACCGTAAGATTGTAAAAACCGTTAGATTATAATATAACGTTTTTTATCTCGATAGATTGTAAACTGTCGACGGATTGTGAACCGTAACATACTGCTTACAATTTATCGCGTTATTTTTCGGTAAATTGTAATATATTAGGTATATTAACCCGATAGAACCTAAGTGACTACCTGAATATTCATGTCAAACCCTAACCTAACTTATAGTTCGCGCGCGAGTTGAATGCAGAGTAAATGTTTGGTGACACTTACATTTACTCTGCATTCAACTCGCGCGCGAACTGTACAAGAAAGAGACAAGAAAACGTAAAAACTATAAATATTTCATAAATTAATACTCAGAACATTGAACGGTTCACAATCTTTCGACAGTTTATAATCTAGCTTGATAGAAACCGTTAGATTATAATCTAACGGATTTTACAATCTTACGGTGACATCCATAAACGAAAACATTTCGCTAAAATCAAACTACAGCTACAGTTTGATTTTAGCGAAATATTCCATAAACGTTCCCGTTTCATGTTTTAAGGTCAAATCAAGCGCTTCTATGAGTTTTACGTGAGTTTGACACATCCATAGCTTAGCAATGTAGCGTATCTCTGGTGGAAACGCATCCTTAAGGACAAGATAATAATATAGTCAGTCACTCATTAAGGCACTGTGAGCTCACGAGCTGAAAACACAGGCGCGCGGGGGTGAAATCGAGCAAGCGCATGTCGCTAAAATGCAAGAAATCATTGATTTGTAATCAATAAAATATTTACTTTTAAATACAAATTAATCAATGACAATGTGTTTGATTTAGAAATATGAATTTAATGTTATATTTCTAGAGCAAATTATTGGTTTCATTAAGGAGAAAAATTGCTTTAAAAGGTAAACTAAGAGGTATGTTTAAAATAAATTTCAATGCAGATTTTTTTTAAATTGTGTTTTGAGCAGCAAATTATTTTTACAAGCATGCATTATGGTACGCTACTCTACTTGAATTTATTTTAGATTCCATAAACTTTTCCACGTGTGCACGGTGTATGAATGACACACAAATACACATTACACATGAGCGACAACGAAGGCTAAACTAGTCAAAAACCATAAAAATAAGACCACTGGACTGCGTTGTTACTGTCTATGTTGTTATTCAAGGGGAACCACCAACAAATTTCCTGATAGCCAGCAACGCATTTACTGTTACTTTGATTGGGGCGGCCGAAATCACGTCATATCAATAACATCACGTTATGAGTTTCAATCCTAACTTTAATTTTCCTGTTTCACATAATCGTCGGCTGTCAGCAATTACTGTAATAATACGTCTACATCCGCATAACAACAACAACCTACTCTAAATGTTATGCACATGTTCAAATATTTGACTTTTAATTAATAGATTAATTAAAAGTCTGCATGCAAATAACAAAGTAATTTGAATAGAACGCCGAATAGTTAACTAATCATAGTAGTACACAAAATATAACCGTGGGTTTGTTGATTAATACAAAATAAAAGAAACAAAGAAAAATATATCGAGTAACTAACTATGCTAGCGATCAACTCGGTGATAACTTTAAGGCCGCCTTTGCAGTTTGCACCCTAGAGGCTATAGAACAAAATGTTTTCTTTCTTGTTTGCATGTATGATTGATTTTACTCTTGTACGTAAATACTGTACCTATTGTAGTTATAAATTTTGATACTGTTTATTACAACTCTACTACAAAATAATAATACTTTTAAGGACAGAGCTCTTTTTTATGACGCCAACAGGATTGCCAACTAACTTTCAATGTGAATAAAGCATATTATACTTGAAAATATAAAATACAAAAGGGCTCAGAAATGTAAGACCCACATATTCGCAACATCTTTCACATTTTTAGCCAATATATTTCCTGAGTATAGTCTGAGTATAGTACGTGACTATTTCAACACACGAGGAAGAATGCAGCGGAATACTAGAATCACGTTCGTGCTGTCGAGATTGAAATGCGTCTCAGATTCCGCTAGAACATCAATTTTCAAAAGTAGGTCACGTTCGACTTGGAGAGAGCTATTTTAAGGGGAGTCTCCGTTTAATGTTCATGATGACTTATGACTGGTTGAATTCAAAGTTTTAAAATATTAATGGCCCTTAGTTGTAAAGATTTCCTCTAGGTAAGTAATATTTTGTCATGATAATTTGAACTTGTCAAAATATATACTTACGTATCAGAAATTTGTAGTATGTAAGTTGTGTGTAAATGTTTATTACGAGTAGGAAGTTCTACTAAATAGACTATAATAATTTAGCAGTAATAGCGATTAGCGCGGACGAGGCGTTGACGCGTCTCCTCCATTCCATGTAACCGAAATGTAGCGTTAATTTTACACAAAGGATACTCGAGTTTTTGTTCGTTTTGAAGCACCGTCTTAACTATGTCTAATCCTTTGCTCTGATATTATCGATGGGAGTCTTGACTGATGCTTTTCAGCACTATTATTTAAAACCAATTTTTAAGTTTATAACCACTATATCAATACTTAATATTATAAATGTGAAAGTGTCTGTCTGCTACGCTTACACGGCCCATCTTTTGATGAAATGTACAGATTTTAGCTACATAGCTAGCTGTTTTACCCGGAAAATGAAAGTTCCCGCAGGAATTTAAAAAAAACAATCCACGAGGACATCATCTAGTCCTCTATAACCTAGCTAACCTAGCCTAATATTATATGATGCCTTATGCCAATACATTATAAAATTAATCCATCAGTCGCTTGGCCATTGACGAGGCCTTTCCTGGCTTTTATCATATCTTACAACAAAATGAGTCGCAGATTTCCAGCTTTATATGTTTAACCTATTTAGTATAACTATTTTAGTTGTGCTGTGCTATTAAGTATATTTAAACCGCTACAAAAATATGCTATGTTATAATTTTATTGGTAATTAAAAAAAATCTAAAAAAAATAAACGTGTTTTGATTTCTATCACCCATTTAAAAAGATACCAAAAAAACAACTATCGATATCACTCATCGACTGCAGTAATGCACAGGGGCCGTGCCATAGGGCCCGTGAGTGGGAAAGAGAGCGAAACACTCGAATGATTTATGGCCGAGTCTGCGGCGAGATAATAACACTACTATAGTGACATAGTCCCCTCTACGTCTATGTCCACTCGACCGCAAAGGTATCTAGAGATAAAGGTTGTTTCAACTCACCAGCGCTGCTCTAGCGATGTAGTCAGTTCGCGATCACCGATCCATGGGCGCACCTGCATCGAGGTGTCGCTCGCGTCGGCGCCACTTCGGACGCGCGCACGCACACACACACTGCCACTGTTCACTGTGCACACACTCACACTACACGGCACTTGCACTCAATACGACGAGGCCGCCACGCCACACACACCTCCTCACTCTACACCTGCAACAAGAAAATTTAAATTGTTACAAAGGTTACAAGAAAAATGTACACGCGGATCACAATAATAACTTTAAAACTGCATTTTTCTTATCTACTACAAGTTAGCGTTTGACTGCGATGGTAAGTGATGATGCAGTCTATGCATATAGTCAGGGTTATATTAAACCCATACCCCTATTCGGTTTCTACACGGCATCGTACCGGAACGCTAAATCGCTTGGCGGCACGTCTTTGCCGGTAAGCTCTACCGTCATTAACCACGGCCGAAGCCTCCCATCAGGCCAGATCAAACCCGGGACCTCCGCACGTTAAGACAACAGCGCTCAACACTGCGCCACGGAGGTCGTCAAAAACAACGTCGAAATCACGAATAACAACATCGAAATAGAAATACACTCGAATAATATGCTGTAGTATTTTTGAAAATTTCATCAAGGTATGGGGGAGCCACCCCACCGAGAAAACCTAGGTACATAGAAATTCTTAAGATTCTAGATCCTGCTGTTTGAACTATGGATACTTCGATGTAAAGCCAGTCCGTTTGGAAGACAAACTTGCTGACCGACCCTTCACTTGAAAATATTCGGTACCTCTTAGTCTAAGAAAATCCAATATAATTCGAGATACCAAATCAGCGAGCGGCAAAACCAAATAAATGCACAAAACAGGAGAAAGTTAACATCTCGGATGCCAAGATTCTCTTGGGATTACTGAATATGAGTTGGAGAAGATTGAAATTTGTAATTCTTTGAGGTGAGGTTACTACGTACGCCTATCTATCAAAAAAGAACTACCCTTAAAGGATCACTTTGTTGTCCGTCTCCGTCCGTCGTCCGTCTTTGTTTTCTCAGAAACTGCGATAAAAAATTACAACTTGTGTATTTTCATACAAGCCCCACCTACCTACTCACTAAAACCTATACGCCAGCTCTTCCCGTTGAACTACGTCTACAATAAAACTTTGAAATTTGGAACGAAGCTAGTTATGGCATACCGCACAAGTAAATGACAAAGTCATCAATTTACAGTCCTGTGTTAATATTACGCGATATTTTTCTATATATTATGACAAATTAACAGTAATATTTGGTCTATTTCATACTTTCTGTAATGTATGAAACCTTGGATTACTGAATATTAGTTGGAGAAGATTGAAATTTGTAATTCTTTGAGGTGAGGTTACTTACATACGCCTATCTATCAAAAAAGAACTACCCTTAAAGGATCACTTTGTTGTCCGTCTCCCTCCGTCGTCCGTCTTTGTTTTCTCAGAAACTGCGATAAAAAATTACAACTTGTGTATTTTCATACAAGCCCCACCTACCTACTCACTAAAACCTATACGCCAGCTCTTCCCGTTGAACTACGTCTACAATAAAACTTTGAAATTTGGAACGAAGCTAGTTATGGCATACCGCACAAGTAAATGACAAAGTCATCAATTTACAGTCCTGTGTTAATATTACGTGATATTTTTCTATATATTATGACAAATTAACAGTAATATTTGGTCTATTTCATACTTTCTGTAATGTATGAAACCTTGGATTACTGAATATGAGTTGTAGAAGATTGAAATTTGTAATTCTTTGAGGTGAGGTTACTTACATACGCCTATCTATCAAAAAAGAACTACCCTTAAAGGATCACTTTGTTGTCCGTCTCCGTCCGTCGTCCTTCTTTGTTTTCTCAGAAACTGCGATAAAAAATTACAACTTGTGTATTTTCATACAAGCCCCACCTACCTACTCACTAAAACCTATACGCCAGCTCTTCCCGTTGAACTACGTCTACAATAAAACTTTGAAATTTGGAACGAAGCTAGTTATGGCATACCGCACAAGTAAATGACAAAGTCATCAATTTACAGTCCTGTGTTAATATTACGCGATATTTTTCTATATATTATGACAAATTAACAGTAATATTTGGTCTATTTCATACTTTCTGTAATGTATGAAACCTTGTTTTTGTGATAATTTATGGCAGTATCGAAAGTATCGGGAATTCCCGGTTCCGTACCAGTATCGGTCCACAATTTCCCGGTGCTCAAACACAGTATCGACTGCATGCCGTAGTAGTGTACTGGGGAAAGACATAGGCTACTTTTTATCCCGGAAAATTAAGAAGTTCCTGCGGGAATCGAAAAAACTTAGTCCACCTGGACGAAGTCGCGGGCATCATCTAGTTTGTGATAAACCGATCACAAAATCGAAAAAACAAATTCACCTGGGAACAATCCGTCAACATACACAGCAAACAGAAAAAAATGCTTAATAAGATATTTTATTATACGATTTCAGACCTAGACCTACATGCATTCATTCATATTATAATGCCTATATTATACAACACGAGAAATAGCACTCGCAAAGATTATTTTTATAGCATTACGCGGCCCGACGTAATATTTTACGGGCCATAAACTGAGCGGCAGACATTGTACCTACTATGATATGAGCTAGGACTTGGGAACATCGCTTCTATTGTTCCCACATTGTATAACGTTGCTAGTTACCAAGTATTTATAAATGAGATAGTTAGGATGTTTGTACGTTTGAATCTTAGAACTCTATAATCTATATTATATTTGTTATTCTTTAGGGCCATCCATTAATTACGTGAGAGAATTTTGGAAATATTATTATGTATGATTTAGCCATATTTTAGTAGAGAATAATTTTTTACTTGATTTAACCCAGTTTTCCGCAATTTTACACTTTTGCGGGAAAAAAAATACGTGATATTTGCCAAGACCACTATCCCCCGCGTGAGATTGAGTAAGAATTCGCTTGACCCCCTCCCCTCCTAAACGCCTCGCGTAATTAATGGATGCACCCTTTCAGGCCCAATGACTAAACCGATTTGGCTGAAATTTTGAATGGAGATAGCTTGTAGAGTTCCCGCGGGCATCAAAAAACATTAATCCACAGTCCACACGGACAAGTTGCAGGCATCATATAGTTTATCATAAGTAAGGAGAAATGTGTATATTTGTCGATGCTCCTTAATCGAATATTATGTATGTTTTAATATCATCGGTTGTTAAATAATTTTAAAAGAGCAACTAGGTATACCATTTTGCTGCAGTTTCTTCTGAATAGAAAGGCTTTATGAGACTGTGGCAGCTTCATTTAATGATGAAGAGATTTAACATTAAGATTATTTAAATTATAAATGCTATTTCTAACATACACAACCAACTTAAAAGAACGGAAATAAAAATCTTTTCATGGTTATCTTGTGTGTATTTCTAACCTACCTACTGGCGGTGTGGTCTAATATCTTTGACACGAAATATAGCAGTCGATGGTAAATAAAGTACCCAAGTAGATCGAAACAAAAGCGATAAACGCACCACAAAAAGCGAACAATTAAAACGAACCAACGCGGCGCGGCAGTTCAAAAGGGTAACTTTTAATTGAAAGGACGACTGATCGCTCGCCCGAGCACGGACTACCTTCCATTACTAAATAGAAAAGTGTACAAACTCAGAAGTTAGATAAAAGTTACCGTAACTTGTAACAGTATTAAAGTCACGGTGACACGCCACGGTTTCGCACGGGTGGGCTTACCTATTCTGTAGACATCTAAATGTGTAGTAAGACTAGGTATATTATAATCATAGGAAAAACCATATTGAAATCCAAAGAGATATTTAGAAACTACTCGTATCGACACTATATGTACATAATATAAACATAGCACAGACAAATCTTTGGTCTGGTTATCTTTAGTTCTCATAGAAACGGCTGATCAAATCAGTGGGGTGCAGTTCATAGAGACAGTAAAGCAAGCAAGTAGTAAATTAAAAAAAGGTCACCTAAAATACCTAATCGTTCCATTCAAAAACCTTGTTCATACCACTACTAATCTATACTATATTATAAATGCGAAAGTTTGGATCTGTGGATTGAAATTTGGCACAAAAATACATTAGTCTGTAATAACACAAAGGCTACTTTTTATCACGGAAAATTAAAAGAGTTCCCGCGGGAACCAAAAACCTGAATCCACGCTAAAGAAGTCCCTGACGTCAGCTAGTGCTATCATAGTTAGTAATAAAGCCCCAATAAACGATAGTAGGGACCTAATCAACGGAATGTAAAACATATTGTCATGTATCTACATGAACGGTATGTGTTCAACTAAAGTTTTCTCCGCAAACGCAAACGCAAACTTCTCCTGTATAAAAAGGCAAGTTGACTGTTGAGTTGTATGAATTCCCACAAAAAGCATACAGACAACTCTCCACAATGTAGCGACCGGTTGGTTACGGGGAAACTTTTAATTGAAAGAGCCTTTGATCGTTACCGGTGCGAGCTCACCCTTTGTTGGAAAAAGCGCATTCTTTCACAGAGGCGACACTCGAAAGGCCATGTATTTTCAAAATCTAATGTCCTCCCGACCGAATTTTGGTCACGGCGGTCTATCTCCAAAGAGTTTAGCTATCTGCGCGGGATATAATATTATAGTGCACAAGTGTGTACGTGCTCTCCGAGGCACGGGGGTGAAACACCCCGGCACAGAAACTCCGGGCTAGTACTGAGAATTTTATGTTATGACCAATATTTGTTATGACCCGGCCCAGGACTCGAACCGCGACCTCGTCGGCCGCAGTCGAACATGCTAACCACTAGAACAACGAGGCAGTCCCTCCCTTTCAAAATCTATTGAGTATCAGACAAAATGTTTACTGAAAAAAAATTACAAGCAACAATTAGTTTTGAGCTAACATAATTGAAATTAACGAACGTGTATTTTTAGTCATTTTAGTCATTTATTTATTAAATATCGGTACACTGTAGGTACACTTATTTTCGTCTAAAAATTACTTTAAAAGCATGATGGTGATAATGGGTAACGTTATCTTAAAACTAAAGCCACGAGGGTTCCAAACGCGTCCTGGTCTGAGAAGAGCCCACAACAAACTCAGCCGGGTTTTTTTTTTAGACTGATTCCATACTAATATACTAAAAATTAAAAAATGTGTCTGTCAGCTGTCTATATCTTTAACATTTTCAAGGCCTATCCGTTAGTCCGATTTTGGCGACATTCGGTACAGAAATAACTTCTTAAATCCCAGAAAGTTAGACTACTTTGAATCCCAGTATCTCAAAGATTTGCAACGGAACTTGTAAAACACCTAATCCACGCGGGCGAAATTGTAGAACTCAATAATTCACTGCATTGATTCCGAACCAGCGATATTCACTCGACTATTCAAAAGCACTTGGTAAAAGTCTACTTGAATAAAAAATATTTGATTTGATTTGTAAAAACGCCATGTTTAACTGAATCGATTGTTGAACAGCGAACTCTTAAAACAAAGGAGTAGTCAAAACAAAAAATTTAAAAAGAACTGTTATTTTAATTAACCGCAAGATCTACTGCGGTCAGTAATGAAACAAACGTTTAGCTGCAATTAAAAGATAAATTAGAACAGATAATTGTATCGCGTCGTCCGGTTATCATATTAATTGCGAAACATCTTGAACCGTCCACGGTTTGATGTGTGATGACAGATTTATTGTAAACAATAAGAAATTTCACTTCTTTGGTCGTGGTCTAGATTCTTGAATCTAACTTTAGTGATATAATGCGCCATCCCCGATCCTCGGCCGACACAACGCACCTCTAAATTTTCGGAGTTGTGCGTTTTAAGAAATTAAAATCACTTGCTTGCAAACGGTGAAGACCTCGTGAGGAAACCTGCACGCCCGAGATTTCTTCATAATATTCTCGAAGGTGTGTGAAGTCTGCCCATCCGCTTGACCAGGATGGTGGACTATGACCCAAATCCTTATCATTCCGAGAGGATGCTTAGTAGTGAACCGAAAATGGGTTGATAAGAGAGAAAGAGATAAATGTGTCATCACTTATCTGCAAATCAACCACCATTACAGCCCATTAACGTCCCACTGCTGGGCACAGGCCTCCACTCTCATAGGAGAGAGGGAATTAGAGCTTAGACCCACCACGCTGCTCTAATGCGGGTTGGCGGGCTTTAACGACTATTACCTATCATGTTAGTGATAATAACCGAGACCGACGACTTAACGTGCTCTCCGAGGCATGGGGGTGAAACACCGCCAACTTCCAACTCCGTGCTGGCACTGAGAATTTCTTAATTGTAAAACCCAATACCTAACAATTTTTATGCCCGACCGGGAATCGAACCCAGGACCTCGTGATCCGCAGTCAACTATGCTAACCGCTAGACCAACGAGGCAGTCAGTTAGGACATAAACCAACTGTATACCTACAATAAACGTACTAATACTAGGGCAATATTATACCTACTACAATACTCTTCGTAATAGGTACGTTATCAAGTTGGCGAGCGGCAACCGTGAACGGTTTCGAAACTCAGTGACTAGTAGAGGTCGTCGAACTATTGATTGCAAGGGCACTTGCGCGAGTCGTGGACTTATTGTAACTCCGAGAATCGAGAACGTGACATCCGTTATCATTTTTTGTGAATTAAACGGTTGCTTCGGCGGCGATGTAAGCGTTCGAACTTCGAAGAGTCTTGAATAGAGAAAGCGACTAAACAACAAGACAGATTAGAAAGTACGGCAAATTCGTGCGTGAAAAGCATCGCGGGTAATTGTTAAGTCACGCTGATATTGAACATTTATTTGTACCTACTGGTAATATTGTTAGTAATCAATTTGAATTATCAATAAAATGTAGATCTACTTGAATCAACCACTGAATAGAGGTATTTTTAGAGCAATTGAAAGTTCATCAAAATAGACCTTCACAAATCAACAACAGTAATGAAAGAACTGAGGTGTACACGTGTCTATCAAAAATAGGTAAACAGGACCGAAAACTAAATCTAAAATGTTTTATCTTTATTAGTATCTTATTTCTTAAATAAGTATACATAAAAGGAAAAGGTAACCGACTGATCTATCAACGCAAAGCTCAAACCACTTCCTGGACAGATGGGGTAGTAAGGCATTTTCTAAGAAAGCTTTAAATAATAATTTCAATATGTATTAAAATAGTGGTAAGGGTAGGGTAAAGGAGTAAAATAGGGGTTTTAAAATTAGTATGAATTTCCTGAAGTCCACCAGCGGACGAAATCTCGGGCAAAACCTAGTAGTTCACAAATACAAAAGAAGCTGAGAGAAGTACAAAGCGAAACTTTAAAAAGTAGGTCAATAGATGATAGATAGATGCGGTCATTTAATGTAAAGTAGAATATGTACATTCAGAAATTGCTACCGCAGCTCGCAGCTGCGGTTTCTGCCATGTTGAGCTTGACCCGGTTATCGATGCTTCAACGTTTTTAATACATTACCATACATTGTATGAGTATCGTATATCGTATGATCGTCATTGTTGATTGTTGTTATTTTTATGATCATAACATAACGTTAGCAAAACTTCTCACAAGTGTCATTTTATAGATGTAACACTGTCTAGATCAATCCAAGTCTTTAAAAGTCGTTCACTGTCAATTGTTGACACGCTAAAATAGTCGTTAACGTTTGCAGATTGTATTAGAACTAGATGATGACCGCAATTTAGGCCGCGTGGATTTAGGTTTGGAAAAACTTTTGTATTTTACAGGTTAAAAAATAGATTCACCTTTGTCTGTACTCTGTAGTCTAAGATGGAAGAACGGATGAATCGAACAGACCATGAACAGACAATAAACCAATCTGTCATACAAAAAATTATAATAAACAGAGTACAAACTTACTATAAAGTCGATTCGTAAAGTCAAGTCTAAATAGGTATATACATACAATTACAGAGTCAACTTGGTACGTTTGCGTGTCGGTCACACTATATACCTACTTATTATCTATCTGTAGTGTGACCGGCACGCAATCACTACGTTATTGATTGGAACGGGAATCCCGATCCAATTACTTTAGTGATACGTTATATCTTCCCCTGATTAAGGACAAGTGTTTACTCGATTACTGTGCGTTTCGGAACATGAGGTTATTTAGATGCCTTAAAAAATATGTAGGACAGTTTGTTTTCTCGGAATCAAAAAAGTCACTAGTAATAACAATATTCCGAAGTTTAAGTGCGGAAACCTGACCAGTAGTAACAAAGAAATAAATAAATAATACAATATTAATAGTCGTCTTCAGGAATCAAGTTGACTTAGAGCCATTTCGTGAAAATCGGTTCAACTGGAAAAACCGTGAAAGATAACTGTTTAGGCTGCTAACAGGGCCAGTGAGAAGCAAGCCTTTGACTCCAGTGACGGGGACCCATAGCCGTCCCTAGATTCGAAAGGTCACTGGTTCTGTGCCGCTATCGTTAAATTGTTGAGCCCTGCGGTTACTGGGGCAAGTTACACTAGAATATAGGGCTTATAGCTAAGTACTACTCACGATTCAAGACCCTGCAAGTTGTAATCTCGGAGGGGTGAGTGTATCGGTGTGGTTGTGTTAATGATAGTAAAGTGTTGGTAATGACCCTCCTTGATTGCTGCTGGAAGCTTCGTCCGAACAAGCTGGACGCCTCACAACAGTGCACTTAACTACAAAGTTTTACACGTTACTTGTTGCCTCGTTTCAATTTGAGGTTATACAATTCAACACAGCACGAGATGAAAATTGTAGGTTAGTCAACACGGTAGTGATAATTCCACCAAAACGAACCGCGACCTACGTATATTATTTTCCACCAGGACAAATCAGTAACTAGTAACAATTTTTATGTTATCACATCAAAACATTAATTATTAACTCGTCACGCCACACAATTTCAAGTCAAAGAGAAAGAACTGTCAAAAACAAAGGGACAAAGATTAAGAAAAGAAAAATGTCACCCAAAGACAAGTTAATGGTTTGTAGACAAAATATGCGCGTGGCGCCCTCCAACGTGAGGTGGCGCTAACAATAACACAATATAGTCCACTAATTAAAATATTAGTACGAATAATCAACCAATTATTACCAGCCTACTACTGAGTCCAAGTCTCCTAACAGAATGAGAACGGTTTAGGCAACAGTCCACCATGCTGAGTGCTGACCAAGCTCAGATTGTCAGTCTTCACTCGCATAATTATTTGTGATATATGGAAAACTAATGTTTACGATGAATTTCCTCACCGTTAAAGAAAGTGATATTTCAATTAATACGAAGAATGGAAATGGATAAATAAGAATAGAATATTATGTTCACGCCCAATATTCGTAATAATACGTACAAATTAGACAACAATCCGCGTTAAACACGCCAAAGAGAGGGGCTTGCAAAGTTATAATGAAATTCAGGAGCAATAAAACTTCAGTCTTTCACCCCTGGCTGTACCTACATTCGTATAGGGTTGCCAGTTACCACTTGTCTTCGTGGGATCCGTGAAAATGTAAATTTAATGGGGACTAATAGATTCAAATTGTTACAACGGAGTCGAGATGTCTCAACGACTCCTCATTGTTTTTCTCTCGCTTTTCTCGTGTCTTTTTTAAAGACCAGTGCAAAATATCTATTACGGGAGCTATAACTGGTACTGGCAGATTTGCTTTACAATGTATTTGAGACAATATTTTGCAATAACTTCTCTCTACCTAATGGTGAATTTTTACACATCATTAATTTTACACAGGCGGGTGTCAGTTCAATTTAAGATCGATTCGACTCAATAATTTAATTCGAAATAGCTTCGACTCGATTCGAGTTCATCTGGGCGGTAGATATAGTAACTACACTAGTGCATGTGCTCTCTATTCCCTTTATCTTATTACAAGATCGATAGCACGGCAATGCGACACGACTCGACTGGAGAGATCAGGCGTAGGACCGACGACTTCACTAGCCCAATGAGGCAGTGGCACCCCTAAAATTCACAAAGTAGAGTTATGTGCAACCAGACAGGCGCAAACTTATACAAAGACGAGCAAGCTTCCATTAAATCTTTCGCAACTAAGTCCCCGGCCCCGCCGCCGAGACCTGCATGTTGTTTTACTCACACTTGTACTTTGGAATATTAGATACTCTACTTTAGATACTCTACTTTGTCTTACTATGTCAAACAAATCTTATAATTTTATTACAGTGCTTCACACACGAGGAAAGTTTCTAAACTTACTTAATTAAATACACATCAAAAATTCGCGGAACCGGCAGGATTTGAACCTGCGTCTCTCTGGGAATCGCGCCCTGAGCGCCTTGACCACTAGGCCACGGTTCACTTTCGAAATTTGAGATATGCATCTTTTTTACTCCAGTCTTCTAACGCGACTGTTTATGCCATCCAGTAGCGATATATTTCAGTATCGAAACTACGATCTACTAGGTATGTACGATACCCGAAACGTATGGATACACGAAATTGAGCTCTAATTCAATGCTGTTATGGTTTATTTTACTTTGAAGCCGAGCTTTAACGTTTTCATCGGCAATCCTTACATGATTGCACCTCAGATCTTATTCAGGAGAAAGGTGGCCAGATTTTTAACCACTAGGCTATCTATCACCGCTTTCTTTATTTTCGACTACTGGCCTAATTTTGATCAAACTACCAGGTTTCGAGAATGAGACCCTAATTTTAGGCAGACGAAGCCGCCGGCAAAAGCAAGTAATAAATATAAGCGTAGGGAAATGAAACGGCGTAATTATTCGCATAGAAATAACTGTTACACATAAAATTATACCAAGTGATAATGATGATTGTAACTGTAAATGTGAAAGCGCTAACTACTCGTGTTTATTCTGTGATAACACGGAATTGTTACGAAGTATTTCTAACAATAGCCGCGCTACGTTTAGTGAGTGTAGTATTTAAAATTACTGTGGTATTATTATTATATTGTATCAGGTAATGGCTACTTCAAGTATATAACTTTCCCAAAAAATCATTACCTAGCTCACCGTTATTTGCTACAATAAAATTGGTAGGTTCTATTGAGTTACACAAAAATCTAAACTTCTTAAAATCTAAACGTAAGTAACAATAATTTTAGAAGTCAATCAATTATGTTAAAAGCATACAACAGCTACTAATAACCCCATTGTAATGTTAACTAGTATAGCGTTATTTATTGTTATGATATAATAATTTATATTAGGTTATATTTTTATTGTAAATAAGTAATTGTAGTTACTTATTTACTTAATTGTAGAAATAGCTTATCGATCGCATTAGGTTAACCTGTAAGTTTCTTAATAATCCAATAATCCATACTAATATTATAAATGCGAAAGTATAACTGTCTGTCTGCTACGCTTTCACATTTGTTCAACCGATTTTGATGAAATTTATTATAGGGATAGTTTGTATCCCGAGCTACTTTTTATCCCGAAAAATTAAGGAGTTCCCACAAGAACAACATCAAAATCGCGGATATCATCTAGTGATAATAAAGAATAACATATATTAACAATTTTTACAAAATAGTAGTCACCCCTAGTCGACGAAGTTGAAGGGACGAGCTGCGAACTTAAAACAAAGCAGACCAACTACCATTACAATCTTTCTTTAGTTCGCAACTTTGTCCCCGCTGTTTCAACCCCGCTGACTGTTGTCTGTGTTGCATTAGTATCATTTACTTTTCTTCTAAGGCCACATCTTCAGAATAAAGGGTATTGAGGAATGTCCAGTAGGTATTATTTTAACGCATGTTAATGAAGAATTCTCATCAAGTAGATAATATAATTAATAATGCCCACAACTTCGTCCGCGTGGATTTATATTTCAAAATCCCCACGAAACTCTTTGATTTCATTTAATTAATAGGGATGATAACAACTTAATCAAATCAGCAACTCTTTATCAAATTGTAAAACGCACTTCCAGTATGGAAGTTGCATGAAATTCACAGTTGTGACGTCATCAAATTTCAACGCCCTTTTTTTCTTTAATCTATATTTTAAAATGGTTATCAAACTTAAAACTAACCGAGGATGTGTATTTTAGGTCCTTCGGACCCTTTTTCTATCTACTAATCAGTTAGAAATAATTTATTTTTGATATAGGCATCATCCTATTGTGACGTGAATGAATAATAACCATCCGTAAAACATACAAACATCTAAACTTTCACATTTATAATATTAGCAGGAAGTAGGATAACAATGTAATTATGTTAATATATTAGCACAAAATATATCAAAATTGACAGTAAATTATGGCATCTGGGCACGAAGTCAAACATTGATATGCAACAGCCACAAGCACCCACAAGTTAAATTGAGGACAAACATCTTCAAAGCTTTGAGGTTTCAAGACTAATTAATAACTGAAACGACCTAACATAGCACTTACATCCCAGAAACCGACATGTTTTTTATGAAAACCAAAGAGTATCCCATCGATTTCTTAAAAACCTAAATGCGGGCGAGGACGCGGACATCTTCAGTCTTACTTAATGCCTTTAAAACGAAAACAAAACGTACAAAGACGAGAAATATTTCGCATTACTTTCAAATCTGTACACAGAATACAGATTAATAAAGGTAGGTAAAGTTTGGAAAACTCCCCAGTGTTGTTGGCGTAGGTTTAACATTGAGAAAAACAAAAGTTAAAACTTTACATAAAACAAAAGCGTATAAACTTTATAATGTTATCAAAAGCTTTTCTAATACTTTCCCCCGTGTTGTCGGAAATAAACTTGTTGTTGAATGTATATTTATATACTGAGTACATCTTGTACACGCGTACTTCGCTTTTAAAATAGAATAGGAATTTAGCCATATTGTGACGTCATATTTGAAATATATTTTGATTCAATATTTCCTACTAATATAAACATCGTGAAAGTTTCGATGAGTGGATGTTTGTTACTCCTTCACTAACTACTTCGAAACTGAAGGCTGAGAATGTAATTAGCTAATAACATGAATTATTACAGTTAAGACTACAAAATTTATCTCGGAAAATTAAAGAGTTATCGCGGGAATCAAAAACCTTAATTCACGCGGCCGAAGTCGCAAGCATCATCTGCTTTTTAATATATTTCGTAGTACTCATTCCTCTTTCATAGCCCGACACGACTGGAGCGATCAGGCGCTGGACCCAAGATGCTTTACGTGCCCACAGAGGTGATACACACCGGCAACTTCCTTACTCCGGGGACTAATACTGAGAATTGCTTGTCCCTAATTTTGGCTCGTCCTTGGAATAGACCCGAGGACCTCGTCACCCGCATGCTAACTACTAGACAAAGAAGCAGTCGAAAGATAAAGAAACTAACATACGAAGGACAGTACAAAGTAATACACGGGAATATGAAAAACAAACTCTAAGCTCATAAGCCGTAGTAGTTGAAGGACGAAAAGCTATATGCACGGGGTAATAGCGCGCAGCGTATACTGAAACTCACGAATTTGGATGAAACTATGGAGAGGGATGCTATGCTAGGTATGGTATCATGTTTTGAAGGATTACACATTTTAACTAACTCGTTCAGAACTACACCTATTTATTTTGAGTTCTAAGCAAGCGTGCAAGTTACAAAGTTACTGAAAAACCTTTTTTCCTCTTTTATTTTACAATACGTTACGTTTCAACATCAAGTGAAAATATTGTCAGACACACATAAGTAATCGTATGTATGTTATCCATCAGTCACATGCTGCAGCAAAAATGACTACAAAAACCTGTTACCTCTTATAATCTGTTATAATATACGTCCATAGAAGTAGTGAAAAGCGATTACTTTCGAATAGGAACCGAAGCAACCGTGTGCACTAACGAGCGAACTAGCGCTTACGAACTTAGTTAAAACCGTAGATAGGTGTACTTCAATATGTTTTTGAAGGATTAGTTGGAAAGTTAAAGTTGGTAAGCTTGGCAACTGCCGACAAAGTTCAGTACCCGTGTATATGCCCAACTTTTAGCAACACAGTCCAGCCCTATAATGGTAGTTGAGAACTATTGATGAGTTGAACACGAGTTACAAAAGTTTTGACGACCTACAAAGCTCACTGGTGAGCGTTGTGGTCTCATAAAGCTCGATTCCCGGCTGGGTCAAAATTTCTTCGCGTGGATTATAGGTTTATTGACTGCCGTGGAAACTCTTTAACTTTTTGGGAACTTTTCTTTGACTCTAACTAGGAAACAAGTGAAATAAATTAAAAAAATTAAAAATACGACTGCCATGCCAAATTGAAGTTTAAAATAAAAAATCCCCCTCGTATGGAAATACGGCTACCACTGCTACTACATAACGATAGCACAGTCATTAATTACTTTTGGAATAATGTTTGGAATCCTTATTCACATTTTTATTAAATTATATTTTTTTGTGAATCACTGGATATTGAACTTAAAGTGTTATATATTTTTGGAATCTACTCATAATTTTCTAGATGATGATTATATAGTTAATCTCATTTTCGCTTGTTTTTTTTTTTCAACTTTAGTCTTTAATACGGGACCATGGTCACTCCATCATTTTTTTTTAATTTTACCAGCCTATGTCACCCGGAATAAGCTATGGATTCTAACGATACCTCATTTATCAAAATTGGTTCAGGCGTATAGAAGTTATGGTGGAATATACAAGCTCACATACATACTTAGTACTTATACATGAACCCTGAAAACAATATACTCCTTTTTTCAGGCAGTCGTATAAAAAATATCCTTCCCCGGTATACAGCTTATCCCTGTACCAAATTTCGACAAAATGGGTTGACAGATGAGATGGGCCTTGAAAGCGTGGCAGACCGACAGACATAGTTTCGCTTTTATAATAATACTAGCAGATGCCCGCGACTTCGTCCGCGTGAAATAAGTGTTTTAAATTCCCACGGGAACTCCCTAATTTTTCGGGCTAATATATAGCCTATGACACTCACAAATAATGTGGCTTTCTATTGGTACCAGAATTTTCAAAATCGGTTCAGTAGATCCCGAGATTACGCCCTACAACGTCACAAACTTTACCTCTTTATAATATTAACTATGGATAAATCTTGCTTAAGTTCTTGACTAGTTACCTATGTACAGTACATGTACAGTACAGCCCAAGCCATTTATTTCCGGTAAGATGCCACGAAGATACTTAGTATTAAGGGTGGAATTTTAATAGTTGCTAAATTCCTAACACGTTCCTGTTTGACCACCCAGAGTTGAAGTAGGAGCGTAATATGTAAATGGCTTATCTAATCTGGCTCAGTTACTGAGGCTTTATACAAAGGCCAACATACAGGCTTCCTTCTCCTTGATTATTATGTGACATTACCATAAACTAAATTTAGTGTGTTGGTTGGCGACTGCGTGTGAATAGAGACTGCATTTTAATAGTCCCCATCTATATTTAAAGGACCCTCCTGATGTTTATGAAAGGATGAATTAAATGAAAATCGAAAATGTGCTATTTTCATCCTTTAGTGTAAGAAGCCAATGCAAAATTTAACCTTCAGTGTTACGAATCGATATGGTTAGGAGCTGAAAAGAAGTTTGTGACAAACAAATAAGTGTTATAAAGAAAGAAAAAAATCAACAATATTTTAAAAGAGGGTGATATGAAATGAAATGAAAATATACTTTATACTTCTACCATACCTTTACTACTGTTTTAATCATACTTTTGCGGGTCTAAAGTCAGTCTTCATGCCCTAGGGCCGTAATCTAGTCGATCGATCGCCCAACTAGTTGACCAACCCCATACTGTAAATATGCACAACAGAGTCTAGGCTCCAGCCAAACGATCGTACCATTTGACATAAAAGTTTTTAAACCAAGGTAGGTACCTGCATAAACACTGGCAGCATGAAAAGCAAAATGACAAATGGACAAATGTGACTCTATCGAACGTGAACATTCACTTTTAATTTGTCTTTTCTTTTTATTATTTACTAGACCTATGTATCCTACTTACTATGATTTGCAATAAATATCTAACCGTTACAGTTTGTTTTACTGTTATGGTAGAAGTATAAAGTAGAGTATACACCACCGGGATAAAGCAGTTTTTTTCTTGGGCGCTTGAATCCTCACTGCACTCAGGACTCAATCTTAATTCCCTCCCTTTGGTCGGGAATTAACTTATAACACCCTCGCTGCGCTCGGGAGTTAAATTTGGAGTCCTTCGTTACGTTCAGGATTCAATGTAGCGCCCGTGACATAAAACAGTGCTTTATCCCCTTGGTGTATAAACTACTATTATTGTACATCATACATAAAACACATTTAGACAAATACAAGAAATTATGAAAAACTGTACAAGAGGCGGCCTTATCGCTGAGAAGCATCTCTTCCAGGCAACCAGGAAAGGAACTAATAACAGAAAATATGGTGATCCTACAGTGCTACTGGCAGAGAAAACAGAAAGTACGGTAAAATGTCTGTCGCGCAAGTGGGGCAGCCAATGCAAAATTACCTTCAGTGTTACGAATCGATATGGTTAGGAGCTAAAAAGAAGTTTTTGACAAACAAAGAAGTGTCATAAAGAAAAAGGTCAACAATATTTTAAAAGAGGGTGATATGGTGATCCTAGTGCTACTGGCAGAGAAAACAGAAAGTACTGCAAAATGTCTGTCGCGCAAGTGGGGCAGCCAGGCCGGCAGGCGGCAGGGCGAGCGGAGTGGCGCGGTGGAGAGCCTTCGATCGCTCGCGGGGACGCGCACGGGTCGTTCACCCGAGCCGACCGGACCGACTGTCGTCATCGCGTCCGCTTACGGTTGGCGACACGACTACGATATAATATCTAGTACTCAGATATTATTAAAATGCCTGTTTTATATAAAGAGATACGATAATCCACTTAAGCAGTTTTAGTTGCGTACCTATTATAGAGCGCGTTACTTTATTGTACACCTCACATGTTCTTTATAAAACACTGTTGCAGGCCCAATCATGCTCAATGTGATCTTTTCAAAAGCCCTTTATTGCATTCTTCAATATTAAGCAATCGTATCTGTTACGTAACGTGACGTAAACGTAAGTCGACCAAGGTTTCACGTGCGCGCTACGTTATAGACCGTGAGCATTTGGAAGATGGCCGCTAGTGCGTTTGACAAATCGATAATATGTTGTTTACAATCATCATTCACTCATTACCATGTTTACGCAAAATCAACAGCAGACATCATTCCCCTCGCTTGACCCAATTTTGGGACATTTCATTTATCTCTTCCGTATAACGGTTACATTAAAAAGATTATAAATGCAAATGAGTGTGTCTGTTTCTCTGTCACCTTTTTACAGCACATCCGTTTGAAGTTTTAAACGATTTTGTCGTGGTAGCTTGTAGATACAGACATAAAAGCTACTTTTATCGCGGGAAAACTTTTTTTTAAATTTCCCCACAAGTAAGCCGCATCTCTGCGACCTCAATGACGAAGAACACGTAATCTATCATACAGTAAAGAATGCTTATTTCAGTAATCCACCATTATTACGGCCACCTTTTTTAGTATAGGTCAAAATCACGTCATATCAAAACAACACAGTAACATAATTTTACACAATGAAGTTAATTACTCAGCTTGCGGAATAACGAACTCAACTTTTAAAAACTAAAAGGTAGGTTTCTGAAATATGAGTACAAAATGGCAAATATCAACTTTTTTTTTAATATTTAGAAATTGACTACGATTAAACAAAGGAAGGGTAAGGTCATTCTACTGTTATTTCTTGTATTGCCTATTATTAGGCCGAATTTATGTCGTTGGTTATGTCTTAGCATTCTACTAATAGGTACACGGCATTTATAAATCCTTCAAAATAAATTAGACCGTACGCGTCACTGTTAAATTAACAAAGAGCTAGGAGAGTTTGAACTTCGGCGACAAAATTATGGTAACCACATTTATTCAGCTAAAGTCTACGACACGAAAGAGTATTGAAAGCTAAATTTTATTCATAGCACCTAGCGGAACGGAGCAGATGCCAACAAAAAGACTCCCGTCGGCGTTACACAAAGGCGCTTCCGAACAAACGAATTTAAAAGACAAACATATATATATATATATATGCACAATTTCTGGCTGCAATCTTGAAAAGTTTTATATTGTGCTGCTAACAGCGGATTGCGTCAGAGTACCTACCTTCAAATGAGAGCAACGCGAGGACAAACGAAACCGCGCTTTAGATGGTTTGTTTTTGTACGGGTGTTATTTCATTGGAGAAGTCTTCTTTTCATCCAAATTTCCTTCAATCGATCTCAGGATCAAGTCTTTGAATAGTACGTATTGCCTGATACGTTGCTACTTGCTGAGACACGTGAGCCGAATCCAAAAATCAAAAACTTCCTAGTTTTGAACACAAAGGGGACATACTTTATCTAAGACGTTGAGTTTGTAAAAGTGATGTCACTATTTCTGAATAAATCACCAACGTATTTTATTGTCTTGTGTGCTTTTATAATAAGTTACGTAAGGTATCACCCTAAGAAGCTTTCTCAAGTTCTTGGCAAGCATTAAAACGAGTTACGGGCCCGATGGCTTGTAGTGCTGGTGTAGCTAAAACCAACCGGTTCCAGTGAAACTCGCTAATGTTTAGTGGCCAGGTAGGGTGTCCCTTATCATTAAGTATTTGCGATTTAAACAAGTTATTTATATTAGAACTTTTTTTGTTCAGCAATATATCCTGCTACTGCCAGGAAGTGATTGCTTCAGCAATAAGGACCCCATTGCTTTGTACCTTCTTGTTTACATATTTTTCGTGTACTTTCTATTGTGTTTTGTATGCTATTATCATATGAAGCAATACTATAATAAAACAGTATTAATTTATATTTTTAAAGAGATTCTAATTCCAAGAAAAAATACACACTATCCCAGTTTCTGTTTTTATTAGGTATATCAATGTCACGGGCCACGTACCCATTATTTCACACAAATTGTCTGCGTTTATAAATAGTATGCGAAACGTCTGGACCATTGAAACATATCCGTTAATGTGTGCGCGCTAATGACTACACTACACGCGTATTACACATACGTATGAACGTAATATATATGCCGCTCTTTCATCACACCTACAAGAGGTTTTGTGTGTATGTGCGTGACCCGGCTTCTAGAATACGAGCGGGGACTTTGAACCTCTCCGCGCACGACGACATTCGCAAACTAGAGCCGTGAATGCAATGAATGGGTATATACTGTATTTATAAAACTTAACATTCGTTACTTGTTAAGTAAGGTAAGTAAGCTCTGTAGTATACAGACTACAGAGCTTAATTACCGTTACGGATGTTTTACATCCGAGACAGTTCCTATGGAGCTACAATAAATTATGACAAACTCGCAATACAAGAACTTTTTTAGGATATCATTACACCAGCACAGAAATGTTTGTTTATTAATGTAATGAAAAGGAGCCCTAATAAGACCGTGTACACTGTACATACCTAATATCTTACTAATATTATAAATGTGAAAGTTTGGATGGATGTATGGATGGATGTATGTTTGTTACTCAATCACGCGCCAACGGCTGAACGGATCTGGCTAAAGTTTGGCACAAAGATAAGATTATAGTCTGGAATAGCACATAGGCTACTTTTTATCCCGGAAAATTAAAGAGTTCCCGCGGGAACCAAAAACCTCAAACCACGCATACGAAGTCGCGGGCATTCGCTAGTAAGTAAATAAAAACTTGGATAGTCAATGCTGCTGAGAAGGTTGAGAAGCTTTTTATAGCTATTTGATGTGCTTGTTTTTAACCATTTCCTAGATGGATGGCAAAATGTAGGTACTTAAGCGTATGTGCGGTTATGCGTATAAGATTTGCTATTCGCCGCTGGGCGCTGACCAAGAGGGTGTGGACAAGAAACATGTGATAAGGCTTATCGTAAATTTTTATTATTTTTTTATTATGAGATAGGCTTGCGCTTGACGACAATCATGCTCAGTGCAAAGCAATGATGAGGTCTAGGTTGGAACGCGCTTGCCTAGAAGATGCCTATTCACTCTTGCCTTGAAGGTACCTAAGTTATATGTGGCAGGAAACACGTGCGCTGGGAGGGTGGCACACCGTAGCGGTTCGTTTAAATAGTTTTAGTTGAGTGAATACCTACAGGTATTTTTGCTGCATCATCTAGTAAAGAATAGTTTGAAAAGCAAAACACGTAAAGAAGCCAATAAATCGGATATTTTCAAAGACGGGGAGGCGGATACTGGGCATTGTTGCGACTTGCGACCGACTGTGGGAAACGGGTCACGGGCCGACTTGGATATACTTACTGCGGTTATACCTACTCGCGTATATTGCAAACAATATCATAACTAACAATTTTAAAGACAGCCTGACATCTATGTTATTTTGAGTAGACTTATGAGTTGAAACCAGACATACTTGTGAGATCTAAACTACAACATACATATCACTTAGAATTAGGTTACGGGGATTGACGAATGCAAAGCTACCGTCTAATGGATTCTTAGATTTTCTCCAAAAAAGCAATGTTCCAATAAACAAATCAAAATTCAAAACTTTGACTTTCAAGCAACAAAAGTAAAATAGAACTAGACTTATTTACCTACTTATCTACCTAGTTAAAATTTTATGGACCTGTACCTAGTGGTTTAGCTATAAAATCTTTATTTTCAAGCATAAGTTGAAAGCAGAAACTTTCACGGCTTGCGCCTTTAATACATATGGCTGCATGCCGTGTCGAGATTCCATTTTGTAAGATATTTAGAATTTTTGTGATCGCTGCATTGAGAATTCTAGGTAGGCTACCTACACTAGCTAAAAGTAATGGGTAAGAAAACTAAAAAAATAAAGACTTCCTTCGTGGTTTCATGATATAATATGACATTATAGTAGGTTCACCTACTACTTCAGGTAACACGATAAATATATTTAAAAAAATGTTTGAGTGATAAAAATGACGACTTTGGATTTTAATTAGAAAGTTAATAAGAGCGCCCTTTTAACCAATCTCTATTTTACCATAAAGACTGATACCTATAAGTTTGCGATACAGATTACGGTTTTTTACTCACAGCTAGTTCTTGGTACACGAGAAATTCAAACCATTCAGTAAGACGAAATCTACTGTCTTATAAGCTAAGCTTTGTGTAGCGTCGCGTCAAACTTCAATAGTATTAAGTTAGTGCGAGCTGTGAGAATACTAAAATGAAGCTTCCTTGCCTTATTTATTTTTTCCTTCGCAATTTCACTGAACAGGGAAGGAATGTTAGCGTGTGGTCGATGCACTTATCAGAATCTGTACTGTACTGTACCGGTATACATAACGATATACGAGTAGCGGTGATGTACCTACTTGCTTTTATACTCTCAGTGGGTGGGCTGGTAGGGTGACCATATAAATGGGTTGTATGGATTTAATAGAGAAAACTACCAAATAAATCAAATCAAATCAAATCAAATCAAATCAAATATTTTTTTATTCAAATAAACTTTTACAAGTACTTTTGAATCGTCAAGTGAATCTACCACTGGTTCGGAATGCCATTCCTACCGAGAAGAACCAGCAAGAAACTCGGTGGTTGCTCTTTTTAAATAATTCATTTACAATTACTATATCAATGTGTACATAAGTAACCTCTGTCCCCAGCATTGCTGGAGTGATCAAATCCATGCTCCTCTATCATTTACATAATCTTCAACAGTATAATAAGCTTTTTTCAGGAGCATACTTTTAATGGATTTCTTAAATTTGTTTATTCAATTCATGTCAAAGACGGGCAGACAGAAAGTAGCCCCATTCCCGCCGGTGGCACCCGTTCACGAGCATGACGCATGATCCAGCCATTGCTTCGCTCGACCATATTTGAGGGAACGTAACAAATAACAAAATAAATAACCCCTTAACATTAGATACGTGAAGTATGGAAAGGAGTCACGTCACTCAGCAATGAGGAATACGACGCAGAAAAAAAGTTGTTGAAGGCATGGAGAAACATGCAACTAGAAATCCGAAAATAGTCGATTCAAGCACCTTGAGACCCCAACGAGTATAGGATCTTTGAGTTATGTGCCCCGCCCATTGCCACGTCTTAGCTACATTGCATATCTATTTTATTATGAAACGATTTACGAGTACGAAATGCAACAGAAATGCTACAACAAAGATGATAAACACAAAACGAAATAAATTTAATACGATTTCCTAAAGCATTGCGAGATTCCGTGAATATACCCCAGGCGCGAAACCAACCAACTAAGCAGACATGTTTATGGCGTATTAAAATAGTTACACTATCAGGTAACAAAGTAAAATAAATAAGACGTAGCCGGCGGTAATTCGCGAAACGTGGCGCACGTTTCGCAAATCATCTGTCACACCGTTATACGAACATAGATGAACGATCCAAATTGCGCGAACACCGTTTCCAATTTATTAATAGGTCTCACCTGGTGGTAATTGTTGACGCAAGACGGGCTAAGTTGTTAGGGATATGGCAGCTATATTAAACCTATACCCCTATCAGTTCCTACACAGAATACTACCAGAATGCTAAAACCATTGTCATGTCTGTGCCGGTAGAGTGGTAACTTCAGTTTGTCTAGTTCTGGCTGATGAGCCAGCAGAGATTGATTAGCTTATCTTAGGTCTGATGGAACTGATTAAAAGGTAGAATCAGAATAAATAAATTTGCAAAGTAAGTAGGAGAAAAAACGGTCGATCGAAAACGTTTCTTACGAACCCTGGCTTAACGAAGAGAGATATATGATTGGAGTTCTAGAGATAAGTAATAGAGCTTGATAATGCCTACAAAATAGTCAGCGACAGCATATATGTCTCACTTTCATATTATTTATTTATTTAATTCTATTTTTATTTATTTGGCAACCAAAACAGATTACAATAAATTTTGCACTAACCTAAACAACATTTTGAACTTATTATAACCAGAGGGTTGCACTACATGATTGAGGTTCTTAGGGTAATAATAATTGGCGCGCAAAGCAATACCACATATTAATGATAAGCAGTAATACCTAGTTTGAGTGGAGTAATGAATAGTGGCAATCTTTTCGTGGTAGTGGGAACCAAAAAACCTCAATCCACGCGGACGACGTCGCGGGCATCAGCTAGTATTAAAGATATACAGTCAATATGATACTAAGCTTCTCGAGCGCAAGGATGGATGCCGAAGGCCGGTTACAAAGCCGCAACATTTTCCTGTTTACGGTATTTGACTTTATATTAAGGATCACAAGGGCTGTGTCAAAACAACACTGTCGTTTCGGCAATCTTTATATACCACCACCACCACTACAGCCCATTAACGTCCCACTGTTGGGCACAGGCCTCCATTCTCATAGGAGAGAGGGATTTAGAGCTTAGACCCACCACGCTGCTCCAATGCGGGCTGGTGGGCTACATACATGTGTACATGTATACTATAATCATATGCAAAGTAAATGACGTTTCACATCAAACGCGCCACATCATACCATATGTGTTATGCGATCCGGTTCGATTCGATGCGGCGCGTTTGATGTAAATCGTCCTTAAAACTGCAGAAGTATTGGTCTATAAATAAATGATTAACCGTTAATTTCAAATAAGTCTTCTTCTTCTTTCCCTGGGCTTTTCCGCACTTAAGCAAGGTTGCCCGTTGTGCGTGTTCAAATAAGTCATGATTTAGGTCAATTTAACGATAAATTGAATTAATATGAAACCCTACTAGGATTTAACAATTTTTTTTTTTTTAATGTGTTCCTTTCTTTTTTCCTCCGACATGGCGATCGGAGACTGTTCTAGGTCGGTACTATGAATGGCATTTTTTTTTAACCTTTACTTATTGCTGTAAATTGTTGTTACTTACTGCACAAGTTTAACAATGTCCAGATATTTTTTGAATCGCCAGATGGATAAATGTAATTGCATGTTTAAATTCGGAAAAATATTATTAAACAGTGCCAGCCCTACTCTCGTTGGTAACACAAAACGTGTGAGGCGAGCGAGGCGCGAGTGGTGACAGATCGCGCCTTATATTAGCGCATTATTCACAAGCTCAATAAACAGTTACATCAGCGCGCTTTTTTTACCTGTTATTAAAATTGAGGAATTCTAGCAAGAAATAGCATGACAGAGTGACAGCTGCATGCATCTTATCGAGTATAGGCCATTGACACTGAAAATGGCGCTGGAGTATTAAGTGTGAAAGAGAAGTGGTAGAGGTAAAAAGAACCAAGCATGCCAAAAGCTTTTATCTAATCGAATCATTCACACATAATAGGATTAGATTCAACATTTTTGTTAGATTGCGCATTCATCCAGTGGCGGACCAAATAAAAGATAATAAAAAGCAATTTAATCAATATTTATGGGAACTTGGAAAATGGCATTATCGTTGTATGAAGTATGTATGAGTATTATGTTCACTCACAAAACGATGTTTCACAGCGACGTAGTAACGTGGGAAGTCAGACAAGCCACAGACTGGGGAAAGGGCAAAACGTTATTCTAATGGCGTACCTGGCTCTTAATATACCTAGTAGGCTGTAATTGTACACGAACACGGTGTATGCTAGAGTGGAGCACGTCCTACTTAGAAACGTATATCATACCTACCTACCTACTCGTATGACAGCTCTAGTAATATTATTTACTCCGTGCTTCCACATAAAAAACAAACTTTATAATATACTAGCTGATGCCCGCGACTACGTCCGCGTGGAATGAGGTTTTTTGGTTCCCGCAGGAATAAAAAGTGTTATTCCAGACTATAATCTATCTCAGTGCCAAATTTCATCCAGATCCGTTCAGCCGTTCTGGCGTGATTGAGTAACAAACATCCATCCATACATACATCCATCCAAACTTTCACATTAATAATATTAGTATAGAAGTATAGATATTATGATTGATTGATCAATAATTTGATATTTGATTTTAAGTGTTAGATTCAGATAATAAGTTTTTTATTAAAATAAACTTGGTTGTCATTTTCGGACAAAAATATAGCTTTTACTCACGAATATTTGTATAACAATCCATACAGCATACTCTGCTTAAATACGATTTAATTATGTATTCAAAACCTTGCCAAGTAACAAAGGAATTGATAATAAACTTGTCGGCGTCACATCGTCGAGTCGAAACATTACATAAGCGCACATAAATATAAAATACCACAAAAACAACTTATGGTAATTTAATGAAATTCTACCTACTGTTCGGGTGTTTAGTACTTGCCTGCTTGATTTTGGCTCAGTTTTTTATTTTTTCGTGGTCGTAAATTTATATTAATTAATCAACCGCAACTTCTTATGAAAATAAACAAGTAAATGCCGGCGACTTCAGTCTTGTTCATTTTACTACCATATTCATGTAAGTGCTTGGCAATAGTATAATAGACGTAAGAAAATTATTTAGTGTCAAGAGTGATCTTGACATCAAAAGACGACTTTGTTTGTAGACAGATCGACATTGTATCTCACTTTATGATATTTGTTATAATAAAGACGTGCCGAACTTAAAGTCAAACAGAAAGTGAAGCTACCGAAATCTAAATTAAAAATCAAATGAGAATATTATGCTCAAGCTAGACATAGACCTATGTACCTATAAGAAGAAGGAATCTGGAAGATCAGTCAATTAGAAATCCAGAAAACAAAGATATTTCTCAGAGCGCCAAAAATTGGCTGATTGCAACTAACTTTTGCTTATCTTAGCTTCATAGAACACAATTTTTGGTGGCAATAGGCAATAGCCGTTCTGTATATTGACTTCAATGGCCCCAACATATTGTTACATCTGTGTAGCTATTGTAGTTTGACGTCGCTGGTGCTAATGGACGCCAGCCGCAATAATTGTGGCGGGTCAATTCAAAAGGACGAGTGGCAATCAACGCAATTGCAACCGTCGCGCGGCGGTCTTTGAGTCGAGAGGTGGGCGATCAAGAAACAACTTTTAAATTACGCACTAATAAAACTGTCATGGAAATTCTTACATGTGAACCATATAAAAACTATTCAATGAAGTGGTTAGATGTTGAGTGACTAGTGTCTACGCAAATTGAAAAGGATAATCAAATTTTTAAGAGAGAGAGTATGGCGGATTGAGGTAATACGGAAAGCCCGCAGTGGAAAACACTGGTACTAAACTAATTGAAAAGACAATCTCAAACAAGTCGCTGCGTATCGACAACAATAGGAAGAATGTCTGCAAGCATCTGATAACTCTACATGTTCCCTATCCATTTAGGGCCTTAGAAATCGTATTTATTTTGAGTAGCTTATGTAAAAAAATTCAATGAAAACAAATACTTTCCACAGCCGAACTTCGCCCGCATGTAGAGAAAACCTTATTCCTTATTTCCTCCGACCCGTCTTTCACAAGAAACGATAGCCAGCAAGTATTGGTATGCGAAAGCCGATAACGCCGAGCAAGGACGTCGGAATGCACCTTTCTGTGTGTTTGTGCGTGCGTTCACGTGTGTATTGTCTTGTGTAGCCGCCTCTGGGAATATGCCTATATCGTATTACCTGTATCCTTTCGCTTGAGCGCCTAATAGCGTCGATAGATATACCAACACAAAAATCTCAAAGTCGGCAGCCTAATTCTCGTATTACTGTAGCTTCTTCAGTAAAGATCTGACCGCACTCCGTTTTAATTAAATACCACTCAGTAGGTTATATTGCTATTCAGTAGGTCGGTGAGGGTAGTTGGCCTTGGCCCCATAGTAATAATCGTAATAATACATTTATTAGTCAGATAGGCTGAGAACGCTACGCTACACATATTATTACTACTAGAGTTCACTTACAAAGGTCGAGTTCTCATTTCGCGTTCACTGCTAACCATTTCAGTAACGACTAATAAGATAAACTGACACATGATTACATTTGTGTTTGAACGTTGGACACAAAAGTAATTAGTATGAATATATCGCATAGAATTAAAGGCTAAGCCCAGACCTCACATAACATCGATCGTGCACTTAGAATGTGGGATCGGGGCCTAGGTTGGAACGCGTTGGTAGCTGATTTGTTGGCACATCTGTATTTGTGGCCAGCTTGAGTGTACCTATATATTTCATGGTATCTCTATTCTCTACCTTCTATCCTTTCGAGCTAGGGCAATAGATTCTTTCCAAACAAAGGCTTAAGCGTTCCGCGTGTAGATAACGCTTCGATACTAGCTACACTTACTTTGATACTACATGGATAAGTACCTATAGGGATAATTAAATAGCAGATGTCCATAACATGGTCAGCGATATAATTTCCTCTAGTACCGGTTTAAGCTTTCGTTCACAGTGCAAAAGGTTTTTTTATTTAAGTTTTATGTTATTAGTTATATCTTATGACTCTCAATAAATCAATTTTGTTACACAAACTTAACTAGTTTTATGGACCATGTTAAAAATAAACAAATGAAACTGAACTCTTAATTTGTAGATTGTGACACATTTCTTATTTGTTGTAAAATAGTGATTGTATCTAATATTTATATTAATATTGAGAGAATTTTGCGTGATAAGTTTGAAATAAGTTCCATTAATGTATCTACAACGGCGAATTACTATATTTAATTCACTACACTATTGTGATCGACAGAACATGGAAACTACATAAGAGTAGGTATACTTAAGCGTTTCATACATGACAGCGCTCTTGGATGGCGGTCCCAGTGTCGAATACAAACAAGCAAATGTATTTAGGGGCTGAAGCTTCCGAAATAGCATTGACTACGGAATATGTACGCGCTGTAATTGGGCTTTTATTCGAAACTCGATTTTCTGATGCGCCAAACAGCAGTCGGTGTTGAAGCTCCTGCTAAATGAACTTATCTTGTGTTTAGTTCACCTATCGTAATATTTTAGAGAGACAACTGGATAAATTATAATTATTTGAGAAATCTGCTTTTAACACATCTCCGATTCGCTTGAGTGGAGAACATGAAAAGGGTCATGGGCCATGGCCCATTACGCCTTGAGTCTTAACATTATCATAATTCATAACGGCCATTATTTATTTATTTGAGTTGGCCTTCTAGAAATATTATTACGAAATCCTTAGTAGAGGATGTAATTTTTTTTTATTTTATTTGATCTACCAACTGAATACATGTTAAAAGTATAATAAATAATAAATGTCTTAGGCACTAGGTACACACGCAATTCAACTTAAAGGTAGATATATCATGCAAATTAGAAGTCGTCAATTCACATAAGTAAAACTACTATCTTACCAACCAAATTTACCAAGTTAGGTGCCTTTTTTTTTTTTTTTTTTTCCTATTATTGAGAACCAGCGAGGTACTCATTTAACTACGATCTAGCCTAACTAATTGGCTAATGAGCAGTTTTGCTTTAACCTAAACTTATAATTTATCTTATGTACTAAGAAGTTGTCCATTGACGCATCTTAGTCTTTCTTGATAATCTTAGACACTTTGTTCATGTGTTCTATTAGCACTACACTTTACACTGTCACTTATCACTATACACTAACTCAAAAGGCTTAGTCCTTTTTAGTCTTCTCACTAGTTTCGTTACGTCGAGCAGCTGGATTGCCTCAACGTTAACGTGGTGATGAAGCCGATGGTCGTGGGCTTTGGCAAATTTGGTTATAATTTGTTCGACGTATTCAATATTGAGGTCCCGATGAATATCGTCATTTCTGATGTACCAGGGCGCATTTACTATACTCCTGAGTACTTTATTTTGGAACCGCTGTATGATTTGGATGTTACTCTTTTTGGTACAGCCCCATAGCTGTATGCCGTAGGTCCAAATGGGCATCAGGACTTGTCTGTATAACAGGATCTTGTTGTGTATTGACAGCGAGGAATGCCTACCAAGTAGCCAATACATCTGTTTATACTTTATGTCAAGTTCTTTTCTTTTTTTCTTGACATGAGCTCTCCAGCGTAGCTTCACGTCAAGGGTCATCCCAAGATATTTGGCTGTATCCACGTAGGGAATTTAGGTGCCTTTTGATGATGACGATTTCCCGAAGATTTTGATGGATGAAGAAAAAAAGGAGTTGTAATTATCGGTACCTTTGGACGTTTATTTGTACTAGTCGCGCGGTGCAATTCCGCAGTGCGGTCTAGCGTCTACATTCGGAGCTATTAACGAGTCGGCAAGCGTCGCCGGAGATCACGTAGGGGACCGCTCGTGAGAGTCCGCCTCCGCCCGCCTGTGTTAAATTACCGCCATTTCGGACCCGGCGGCGCGGTCGTAAAAATGTGCAACCTAACGGAAAAACTACTACGGCAACGTAAGCTGGAAAAGGCGCTTATCTACATTCTACAGCAGCCGTTTTGGCCACGGTTTCAATTTTTATGTCCACGAGTGACTCTATTAATAATAGAAATGCGTTTAGGGGCAGTCGTGCACTATATAAAGTTTTAACACCAAACACCAATTTTCATTACATACTGGTCATGCTATCCTTGTTCATTTGTGAGGCACTGGGTATGTACATGCATTCCCAGTGCCTCACAAATGGTAGATATCATATTATTAATTAACACCACTATATTCCACCGACTGATCGCACGATAAGACACAGAAGAGAGAAAGAAAATATTAACACCACTAACATAGTTCTAAGTTTTTTCTTTTACTAACATAATCTAACATTATGTATCGTTTTAAGTAGTATCTCGCGTATTGTAATGGATGCCATGTCTGTAAATAAAGATCTATATAATAATATATCCTTGTTGTATATTTCATTTGTCAAAGAAATTAATGATACTCAGTACTCATCAGCATCTTAGAAAGAAGACAATCCACGTACCTACTATTGATTAATTATTGTAATAATATATAGCATAACATATTGTACGTGTTACTCGTTTAAGTAACAGGAAAATTAAACCCTACAATGTATTTCCACGAAAATTTCGCTTTAATTCATCATACAAATGATTAATTATAGAAATCAAGGTTACGACGATGAAATAGTTTGATAAGCGGACCAAAAACCATTTTAATGGCGGTGAAGTAAAATATTAATAGCATTATTATTAACTTGAGTTGTAAGTAATTTATAAACTACTGTCTCGTACAGACGTTATACAGTTCAATCAAATAGCAATAAAGGTACAGCTGTTACGATTATGAGAAGCGACTCAAGTCCAACTGCTCCATAAAATTAAATATACAATCAATAAAGATATTCAATTTAAACAAACCGTGTCGCAAATCCATATAAGTAGAAATTAAAGAGCCTAAAAGAATTCAAAGTCGGCCATTAGCGATTCTGAGTGCATGCCTGTAACATGCGAGTAGTTAATTATGACTGACATTAATTATTATGGAGTATAATTCTTCAACGTGTCACGATAAAAATATATAGCTGGTTTTTTCGTGTCATCTCAACCAATGGAAGCTCTTACACTAGGCACTCATGACAAAGAGCAGGTATCATACGTATACTTGTGCACATGTAAACTGGTCGTCCATTCATTCTGTACAAACTATGCTATTTCGTCTCAAGCGGGCCGGTTACTGATCCGAGTGGCTGAGGGGCGAGGGGGAGGGTTGCTTGGCAACTGCGCCATTACTCGCCGCGCTCGTATGGCCAGACAATCGCAATTATCATTAACAGATACACGTATACTTAAGTCATACTAGCAGACCGGCGAAGACAGCATTTAGCGTCACAACAACGTAGGTATCTTTGTATATTTTGATTTAAATTTTAAAACGACAGATTCATCTCAATTCCTATATCACTATATAATTTACACTAAGGTCTTTAACGAAAAATGAGACAAGCTAATTATTCATGGAAAAACACGGGATTAAAAAACTTAAACGCAGAAGAAGTCCGGGCATTTTCTTGTAATAAATATAATTATTACAAGAAAATGCCCATAATATAGTGTAACTTATATAACTTACTGTGATCATAGTTTTGTAGCTGAATATTTAGTGTCCTTGGTAAAACCTTGAATTATAGCTGATAGTGAAAGAGTCTGCGAATAAAAATAGTTCGGATTATCGGATTATCCCATTACGTTTAATACCTATTCGTGGTTACTAGTTAAATGTAACCTACAATCCCCTCAATCGCTGTGTGTTTGACAAGGGAATTACTGATGATCATGACGTTATATTTACTAGATACTAAACCCTATAATATCGTTCCCAACTGTACCGTGTACGAGACATTTATGGGTGGATATTAGTTGAGAGGCGAATAGTAGGAGGAAGAAAGGGGGGTGGGGTGAGGTAGATCCTTGTGGAGTCGGTCGAGTGATGATTTGTAGTGTGGTTAGCGTTAATCTAGCGAACTGTCGGCCCACTGCACATAACTCATCTCTAACAATGACGAATAGTGGACTCGACAAGATATGTGGACAATTTACTAATGCGTATAATATAAGGTAGGTACGGGTTGCAAAGCTGAAGTGACAATGGGCAGGGGCCGGTGGTCGTAGAAGCGATAGGCGTTGGGGGCTGGGGTTTCAACTTTCAAGGTGTTGAAATGGCGATCTCGAACCTGAAAGCGCATCGTTGGCAAACCCACTTGGTGGACAAACGACATCAAAGGAGATGCAGTCTCAGACATAATATTTCAAACCTACGTCGCAAGATCGCGCGTGGCGTATAAAAATGAGAAAGTCCTCACATTGGGGAAGTTGACGCGCGCCGACAATGCAGTACTACTTTATTATAATTTTATTTGGTCACCGAATGATGCGATATATCAGGGTAAAATAAAGTGATATCTTTCGATTGCTCCGTATAAACCTGTATCATCCTAATGTTCGATATAACCGGTTCACACCGGTCAGTCCGGAAACCGGAAGTTCTGCGCAACGGTCCGTTAGTATACCTACTTACTTCCATAGATTTTATCATAGTAAAACTCGTTCAATTTTTTAACTGTACAATATCCTTAAGAGGAACGTACACCTATATGAAGTGGAGAGGTTTAAATAGCTTAAACCAAAATATAAATATAATGTTTTACAAACAAAACCTAGTCAATGCTAAGGTCAAATAACTTTTTAAGCAAATAAGTATGCGAGTGCTTCCGAATTAAGTATAGCATACACAATGCATAATTATATTGTTTAGATACTTGAGTGGAATCAATTTAAGCTCAGCTTTATTTCATTTGCATACTTCAAATTTCAGGATGGAATTGGTATACTTGATGAAAACAAAATACTCAGGAGGAGAGGACATTCAAATGACGCATCGCGCGCCTATTTTCTTTGGAACCGCGACTTAGCCGATGTTATTTAAATCCGAGAGTTACAGGCTACAGCCGAGTTTTAGTTGCTAATCAAAACAAATGCTGCGGTTCGACTCTACTCCACGCGGCAGATAAGCGTTGCGCCTTAACTGTATAAAGTCGTCTAAAATCTAAATAGGCATTGGATGCCTGACCAAACCTACAAAAAAGTTTATAAATCACAACTCACTCTGTTTAGTCCAAACTGCTTTCTGCTCCGGTTATGACCTAAAACCAACAAATAGGCATATTAATTTATTATCGTGCTATAAATATGTCGCAAAGATGGCTTTAGGAAGTTCGCCGAACTACCAAACAACTTACTAAGCACATTTAACTTAGTATATAAAACAATCACGAATTCCACTAACTAGTTTCGTGATTTATTGAATAACTGACTACATTTTCGTAACAAGACCAGTTCATGCGGTTTCACCCAAGTGGTTAAGAGAAATTGTTCGAAAGTCAATTCTAATAGAATTGCTTAGTCATTAGATAAATCGTAGATACATTATATAGTTTGTAGCTACTTCTTGCCCATGTGACAAGATTAGATGGTCGTATCGATAAATTATGTATGTATAATGTATATAAAAGCGAAAGGTCACTCATGCATCACGAGATCCCAGGAACTATAAAACATACAGACTTGAAATTTGGAAGGTAGGTTCCTTCTATGGTGCAGACGTCAGCTAAGAAACGGTTTTGAGAAAATTCACCCCTAAGGGGTTTAAATGGGGTTTGGAAGTTTGTATGATAGTCCTTTGTTATTGAAGTTAAAGACATGAAAATTGGCATTTAAGTTAATAGTTCAAAATAATAAAAATCTGTATAAGCAATTTTACGAAAATCCACCCCAAAGGGGGTGAAATGGGGGTTGGAAGGTTGCATGAAGGTTCTAAGTTATTGAAGTTAGAGTCTTGAAAATCGGGATTAAGGTTCTTACTTTTAAATAAAAATATCCTGTATTTAAGCAATTTTCCGAAAATCTACTCCAAGGAAGGAGAAATGGAGGTTGGAAGTTTGTATGAAAATTCTATGTTTTTGAAGATAGCGGCTTGAAAATCGGGGTTTAGGTTATTAGTTTTAAATAATAATAACATGTATAAGCCATTTTACGAAAACCCACCCCAGAAAGGGTGAAATGGGGGTTGAAAATTTGTATGAAAGCCGTATATTTTTGTAGAAAGAAACATGAAAATTTCCGGTCGTGTCGGATTTTCCGTGTCATCAGGCTATGAAAGTAAACAGAACAGAGAGTGCACCTATGAACTTGTGCACTTGAACACACTTGTGCACTATTACTATAATATTATCCCCTATCAGATACCTCATATCAGATGGCTAATCTCTCTGGAGATAGGCCGCTCGGTCGGGAGGACATTATTATTATATGTAGTGAAATACTAGTTCCCCTTACTTATTTTTATCACAAGATAGGCTTGGGCTTGACATTAATATATAAACTGATGGGTGACTTTGTGACGTAATGACGTTGTTGTTAACATTTTGTTGTTGTGACTTGTGAGCAAACTCGCCTGTGTTTGTGATTTATTACAAATAAATAATACTTAGGGGCACCAATTTGATCATTAATCCAAAATTAAATTAGTTGCAAACCACGGTCAATATTATTGAAAGAGTATGTATTATGACTATGACATACAATTTACAGTAGCGTTCTTTATACCAGCACTAATAAATACAATACCTATACTAATAAATAATAGCTATTTATGCAACTGTATCGTAATGAGGGTCATTTTAATTCGAGTGCTGTTTTTTGATACGAGGCTTGCCGAGTATCAAAATAGGATAGTACGAGAATTAAAATGACTAATTACGTACAGTTGCATACAAGATTTTATCTACGACAAGGACGTCTTTATAATTTTTTACTTTGTAAATTAATAAAAAGGTCGAATCAATTGACTGGTTGGGAAAGTGCCAGAACCCAGAGCCGCTAAGCTATAGGTATCCTATTTATGAAGATAACCATATCGATACAGCTACGACTCATAACGATACAGCTCCCATACAACGAACTGTATCGTTATGAGAAGCAAACACGAAAGAGGGTTCAATTCGATATAGTTGCCAAATTCGAAATTGGAACTTTTCGATGCTGGAGTAGATAAACAAACTAAAAGTTCAAGGCAACTCAAGTCTCAACACTAGACTCTATAGCTCTACAGCTCGCCCAGACGGAGTAAAAGCGATTTCTTTTGTAGTACATCAATAATACAGTTGGGATTCGAGTAGGGGCGTTGGTGCTGTGTAACGAATGGACAGCGCGCATAAAAAATCAATAAAGGCCCGGCCTTCGCGGAGGTCGAGTGACGCGCGGATCAGCCCATCACATTCCGAGACTGCCCTAAGATGGCGGATTTGTTTCTTTTATATTTGTCTAGCAAACAGGGCGGTCCGTTGTATGGAGACCCCCGCATTAAATCCTCAGTTGCTGAAACTTGACAGGGTTGTAGACTGTAGTATAGTATGGTATGAACCAAAACTTACCTATACAAAAATCCATGTGGTAATCCAAGTTAGGTATTTATACCCAAAACTTAATATTTATGAATAAAAATTTTCTCGATTTCTTTCTAAAATAATAGCGGGTAGTATATTGATGTTACCGTAAGATTGTAAAAATCGTTAGATTGTATTCTAACTAGCGATATTGTAAACAGATTACAATTTACATTATTTTTCGGTAGTAATCTGTTAGGTATATTATTAACCCGATAAAACCTAAGGGCACTACCTGATTATTTATGTCGAACCTTAACCTAACCTACAAGAAAGAAGCAAGAAAACGTAAATACAATGAATATTTCAAAAATTGACACTCAGAACATTGAACGGTTCACAATCTGTCGACAGTTTACAATATCGCTAGTTAGATTACAATCTAACGGTTTTTACAATCTTACGGTGACATTTACACTCAAAAAAGAAATAATCATGCAGAACATCTATATTTAAACCGATTTTATTATCAAACCTAAACTGCGTTTACGCGATATTGTACCTTCCTGCTTTGACAATTGGGTATAGCATAAAAAAGCTTACTTCCTTTCTGATTTTTATTGGATATTTATAAAATACGTTTAACTCATGATACTTTATCATACTGTAAAGTTTCATCGCCTGAGGAATTATAGTTGGGGTCCACTAGCTTTATTGCCTAGAGTAGACTGTATCTTGTTAAAACGATATTTTATAGATGCTTGTTTAACTTAGCTGTTTAAAAACAACTTACCTGGGAAAGTGTAAGTTAAGTAAGGTTTATCGCATACGCTTGATTAGTGACATAAATGCATAACTTAGTATTGCATGATACCATAGTACAATGATAACGTCTGGTGGGCTCACCTTATTAATTATTTTTTAATTATAATATCATCGAAAATAATGTTATCGAAGCCATATAATATAAGCTGGATAGATGACATCAAGCGAGATGCACGGAGCCGCTGGGTCCAGGCAGCGCAAACAGTAGCGTTATTTTTTAAATCTACTATAAGATAGTAGATCATTTACCATTAGGCATCGTATCGGAACGCAAAATCGCATAGCGGCACGTCTTTGCGGGTAGGGTGGCAACTAGCCACGGCCGAAGCCAGGCCAGACCAGGTAATATTCAGGAATTATAAATTCCCAAATTGACCCTGCCGAGAATCGAACCCCGGACCCCCACACAACAGCTCTCAACACTGCGTCAGGAAGGTCGTGTGGATCTCCCTACAAGAGACCTATATTGCAAATTGGCTGCAGGAGATAGGGGTAGAGGCCTAATGACAGTTTTCAATCGAAAGTACAGTTTAAGCTACAGCAAAATTGCGTTTGCGATTAGCCTGTGAATTAATATTCCATCCCATCTTACTAATCTTATCTTATTTTACTAATATTATAAAACCGAAAGTTTGGATGTATGGATGTTTGTTACTCAATCACGCCCCAACGGCTGAACGAATCTGGCTGAAATTTGGCACAGAGATAGATTATAGTCTGGAATAGCACATAGCCTACTTTTTATCCCGGAAAATTAAAGAGTTCCCGCAGGAACCAAAAAACCTCAAATCACACAGACGAAGTCGCGGACATCCGCTATTCATGTAATCAGTGGCGAACCCTCTATAAATGTTAAAAAGCCGGGCTTGCCCAATGCCCTGTGCCCAAAACAAACACCCAAACATACAAACTCAATAAATAATAACTCAGTAATTAATCGATCAGTTTAAATTTCGCGCGTCCTACAATCTCAGTTCAATGACCGCTTGCGATTACGTCTTACGAGCTTAGTTGAGTGATGAGTGAGTGAGAGGGGCTGTGGCTTTGAATTTTCTGTTTCATGTCATACATTTTGTCTGTTTAATCCGATATAAATTCCTATAAATAGTATAGCGACATCTATGACCAGATATGTTTGGCTTTTTGAGCTTTTACTACGAACGATATTTTCATATTTATAATCCGCCTAATTTAAGAAGTCCTACGGGAATTTGTGGAACTAATACTGTACATACAAAAATGGCTTAATTAGACTTCTAGCGCCGCCTCTAAGGGAATTCTTTCGTTATACGGACTAAACCTTCATAAATTCAGTGTTTGCTTTTTGCTGTGGGAGTGCATAGTGAAATAATATTATAATTCGTGAATGAATTATTGGTAAATTTTGTTCAAAATGAGTTTAGATTTAATTAATATTGTTCCTTGTGACAATTTAAAGTGTGTGCAAATATTGATTGGCGAAAATAAGGTAAAAAATTTAACTTTTAAACAGAAAAAACTTCTTATAAATTCACCAAAACCTACTCCAGACTTGTGTATTTCATAAACTTTTAAAAATCGAAAAAAGCATTTTAACAGATCCGCGTATAAAACTTAATGGATTGTCGGTTGTTCTCATACAAATAAATTATAATATTGTTGGTGTTGCATATTTTTTTCTAACGAAAATAACGTTTGGAATTCGAGTGGATATGATGATTTAAATAATTTACGTGGTGCTATAAGAAGGCATCAAAATTCCCAAAACCATATTATGAGTTCCGTTATTTCTCTTTGTAATTTCGGAAAACAACGCATAGAAACTTCTTTGTCCCGCCAATTGGCAAATGAAATTTCAAATCATATAATTCGCATTTCGCACGTACCTAGATCACAAATGTAGTGTACCATTGCTGACTTATGTATCTTAATTCTGTCTAGTAGTAACTTATGCCTTCTGTGTGCTTTGATGAGCTCGTCAAGACAACATAAGTAAAAGTAGACGGAAGAATGCGATGGGCAGCTGGCTTGCCTACGTTTGAACCCTACGGCACGCCACTGCATGTAATAAGTTAACTAGGGCCTTACAAAGCTAGGTCTCTTGGCGCTTTATCCATTCAAATAAATAACTAGAGTTCTCAAGTAACCCAACCGGGAATAGAATGATGGTGAGATGAGTTTTCACGCCGCCATGCCCTAGAGTTCGTTGGAAAGATTACTTTGGCCACGGTTCAAAGAGTAAACGCCGCTTTATTCAGTGCCAAGTGCAATATTTTTAGATGGATGTGTGACACGGCGAATTTTGAGGCGCGTAATAACTAAATTTAACTAATATTTGTACTATTTTTCAGTCGGCTAGTAAGAAGTTAATTTCCACTCTTATGAACCTACAGTCATTAATGTAAAGATAAGATATGCTCTTGTTGGTCTCAAAAAGTGTGGAAATAAAACCATATCCATACTATAATATTATAAATGCGAAAGTGTGTCTGTCTGTCTGTCTACTACGCTTTCACCTCCATCTGTTTTTGATTCTCCCTACCGATTTTGATGAATTTTGGACATACGTTTCTTTTTATCGCGGAAAATTCAAGAGTTCCCTCGGGAATCACCCGTGGATTGACCACGCGGACGAAGTCGCAGGCATCATCTAGTTTAATAATAAAATAAGCAAACTAAGTACATATTCTGAAGATCTTTGTTCAAAAAGTTACGATGACATTAAACACAATTCATTCCTTTTGGTAAGGAAAACTAGAAAACACTTTTAAGACCTGCATATTCGTAGGTATACTTAAAAGTTCGGGACTATCTTGGAAGTTTTAAAATAATATTTTTCCAAAGTTTGTAGGTAATGGTTCCATTTGTTCAAAGTACTTAATTTATACTTCTACGAACTATGAGATAAAAGACCAGCGAAATATTTCATATCATTAATGGATTTTGATTGAATTGAAATTGTATAGGTACACCTGGTAGGTACATGACATATTTTAGCTAGTTATTTTGGCAAACAGCGCTTTTGTCCCCTTCTGAAAACAGCATACCTAAAAGACGCGTCCTCTTTAAATTCTTTGGCAAACGATAGCCACTAAATCAATAAAAACATTTGGAGAATACTAAAGCGTCACGCCTCCTTCCATAAATCAGTTCCCCTTATGACGTTTTATCACGAAAATCATCCAACTGAAAAGATACGAATGAGCTCGATATTGTAGCAGTAGGACACGTTCATAAAAATAGCCCGCTATAATAAATGAATAAACTCTTATTTCCAGCAACAATTATTGACTCATTTTAATAGTAGATAAATAATACAAACACATTTCCTATTAATAATAATTATGTTGTGTCAGCTTTGTTTTTAAATTAAAGTAGAATTTTTAGAAAAGATAAATGATTGTTATTTATTTATTGATGAAGGTTTAATTAAACCGATATTTGACTCATTCAATGTATTTCACTCGGTCAGTTTGTTGGCGGGGATACGCCATATTGGTATAATTTGCATAAATACGAATATTTTGACGATTGAAAGGCAGTCGTGGCCGGGATCGGGTGAGTGTTTTCTTTATTTTACTAAGTTTTTATAATTAACTGTTTGCATTGAATATCTCGTGAAACCGCTGCAAGTTGTGAGTTTTGAAGAGAGTACAAACATATTTTAAAAGTAATTTTAATTATTCACCCACTTCTGGAATTATGCTTACAGTTGTAAGCCGTCAATGTTCTAAAATAAACTAGAATGAAGGTCGAAATGTAGGTATAACATTCATATTGCTCAGTAACAGAACATGATAGTAAGTAGTAGATAGTGAATTGACCAATCAATAAACCGCTTCGCGGTTCTGCAGTTACAACAGAATTATCCGAATTATCCAAACTGTTACTAAGTCAGGATTATTTTTTAACGCTACTTAGGTACGTAACGCCTTAGCGTAACGCTATTTATTCGCGAGAAAGGAACTCTACTTATCTACTTTATTATTTTTTCTTAAAAAAGAAAGAATTCAGTAAAAGCCACAATATCTTAGTGAAAGAAGAAACAGGTCTTTTATTTTACTTTTAATCAAGCTTACTTCCATCATTCATTCTCTGTCATTACAATTAATATCAAAACTATAAACTATAAGAACGGCCGATGCGAACTATGAAGCGTAACTTCCTACGAACCGACACTTTAACTCTATTATGGTAGAAAGATGCCTCTGAATTGTAAATTAGCAAAACCGATTTGATGCACTTAGGTACTATAATATTATGTAATTGTTTTTTTTTTCATTGACATTGATGCATTTCGTACAACACGTCCTGTGATTTGTGAACGTAATGTGCAAAGTATTTGTCGAGTCACTAGATTATTCATTTATCGATCAAATCATATTATACTTCGTCGCTTCATTCTTCAGATATAAAGACACACACGTAGTTTCCCCACGTTGAGCAAATAATCGCACGTTGTTCAGAGGAGTTATAAAAAAAAAGAACCCCCACTACTCGCGTCTGTCTCGCACGACAGAGCGGATTCGTTCGTCATTCCTTTTTCGTGCGTAGCAACGATCACACGTTCCTACTTTCTACAAACAAAGATAATTTTATCTTTAAAAATATAATAATATTAAAATTAAGATAGTGTTAAATAGTGTTATAAAGTGCTTTTTACAAGTACGTGTTTAATCTTTCATTTTCAGCAATTTATTTCAGCACCACGTGTCTGAGTAATCATTATTTGATGCAGTGTTTATATTTTACACTAAAGGTTTTATTGGGGGTTGGCCAAGAGTCAACACGAAGGAGAATAAACCTTTCAACATGACGCGCCTAAACCATTATATTTTCATGCAGTGTTTGCTTACACTAAAGGTTTTCCTGGCGGTTGTCTGAGGGTCAACACGAAGGAGAATAAACCTTTCAGCATGACGCGCCTAATGAATTATACTTTCATGCAGTGTTGGTTTACGCTAAAGGTTTTCCTGGCGGTTGTCCGAGGGTCAACACGAAGGAGAATAAACCTTTCAGCATGACGCGCCTAAACAATTATATTTCCATGCAGTGTTTGTTTACACTAAAGGTTTTCCTGGCGGTTGTCTGAGGGTCAACACGAAGGAGAATAAACCTTTAAGCATGACGCACCTAAACAATTATATTTCCATGCAGTGTTTGTTAACACTAAAGGTTTTCCTGGCGGTTGTCTGAGGGTCAACACGAAGGAGAATAAACCTTTCAGCATGACGCGCCTTACTTTCTTGGAGTGTTGGTTTACACTAAAGGTTTTCCTGGCGGTTGTCTGAGGGTCAACACGAAGGAGAATAAACCTTTTAGCATGGCGCGCCTAATCAATTAGGTATACTTTCATACAGTGTTTATTTATACTAAAGTCTTTTCCTGGAGGTTGCCCGAGAGTCAATATGATGGACAATAAACCTTTCAATATACGACGCGCCTGAAGAATTGTAGTACAATACCATATAAAATGTATGATTTCCTAAGGAGGGTACTTAAAATAAAAGTTAGTATTGAATCAGCTATACGCGCTCATTACAGAAAATATATACTTTCATGCAATGTTAAATTGCACTAAAGGATTTCTGGGAGGTTACTCGAGAGGTACTTAATACAAAAGAATATAAACGTTTTCAGCATGGAACGCACTTAAGAGATTACTCGTCCATGTAGTGTTTAATTGCACTAAAGGACTTTCCGGCGGGTCGCCTCAAAGTTAACACGAAGATTAAGCGTTTCAGCATGATAAACCTAAGTAAAATAGGTACTTACACGAAGACGTGTTAAAGTACGACAATGGTACACTGGGAGGTCGCCCGCGAAGTAGCATGACGGAAATCAAACCTTTCAGCTAGACGAGCCGGGCGATGACATCTGCCCAATTAGCATTCCGGCGATGAAGAATTTGTCCACTAAATCAAGATAGCTGGCACTTAGCAAGCTGTTCACCGTCCTCTGAACCAGGGGGAAGGCGTTGGGGGTTAAAGTGGACCAACGATCGGATACGTCACCAAGGCCCAGCTTAGTACGCCTAACACAAAGTGATTTCGAGCAATACTTGAGAAGTAATCGGAACTCAGGTAAATACTATGCACCTACCATAAAGAAGGTTACCTTCTACTTTATTTATCCACTGCGGTAAATTATTAACAATCTTCAGGATTCACTGGGTCAAAGATTGTATGGATACTTACTTAATTCGAAATCGAAGCTAAATATTATCTTTTGTAGGTACCTAGGTGTTACCGCTCAAAATAGTGGACATGATTTATTCAATCACAAGTACCATGTAATGTAATGTATCATAATTATTATTAGTGTTTGCATCGCCTACCATATTTTTTTTTTTTTTGCTTTGTCTTCATAGTTCACACACTATCACCGATAAGGCCAAAAAACCTTTAAATACTAATGAGGTTATGTTTTTAAGATAAATATATTAGCATGGCCATAGCACAATAAAAGTGTTTATTATTTACGGCGACAGATAAACAGAATACTTAAAAATATCTATGTATTTAATTTCTTTCAAGCAAGTAAATGCAATTATTAATCTAATATCGGTATCACAGAACCTTATTTTAAAATGTAAACCTACGGAACAAATTCCATGATATAATCTTTGGAGTACCGTCTTACAAAAAAGGTAGGTATGTCTAATCGACCTTATAGAAGACTAGTAAAATTCTATACCAGTGTTTTTACTTTCAATGAAACACTTGTGGTGATTCTAGTCATTTCTGCAAACGTTACTTACATAATATCTGCTCGACTAAAACATGAAAAGATTTTCATTTCAAACATTTCAGATTTTTATTTTGAGATTGCAATATAGTAATATTGAAGCACCGCTATTCAGCGTAACACCGCTATTTAAGTTTTCAGCTTTTACAGATTTCAGCGCCTCACACGCAGTCACTATGGACAAAAGAAACATAAATGTTTCATACAGTGTATGCAGACTCAAGATCTGGGGCTCAAAATTTTCAGATGTAATTTTTTCAATGCAAAGCCTCTCGGTATCAAACATACACCTGCGGAGTGGTAACGAAAGTTCTGACAATTCTGAGGTAATAAATATCTTTATCTTTTTTATCAGCTACTTCAGCAATAAATCAATTTGTTTGCTAATATGATACAGAAACGTCAAATTTAAAAAAAAAAAAAAAAAACTGCTAGTATTCTACCCTCAGCGTGGTAGGTATGCAAAGAACATTTACGAAGGAAATTCAGATTCAGATTCAGATTTATTTATTTCTGAATACAGTGGAGGTATACATAGATGTTTTACAATAAGGTATCATGTATTCTACCACAGTGTGGTGCACAAATATTTTAACTTATTAATTACAATTAATATTATTGTTAAATTGTGTGGATTGCAAAATTACCCACAAGTTTTATGTTTTTTCCCTAACAACGTACTCTCGAGTTTTACAACTCTTTAGTGCCCGGGAAGCATATATCATACACCCGTTGACATGTAATACGATTGACCGAAGGGGTATGGGTTTAATATAACTGCCATGCCCCTAACAGGTTAGCCCGCTACCATCTTAGACTGCATCTTCACTTACCATCAGGAGAGATCGCAGTCAAGGGCTAGCTTGTCATTATTTAAAGATTATCCATAAAAGAGTTCGAAAAACCAAAAACTAATAAAGAACCTTCTTCATTTTGGAAGTCGGTTCAAAATGATAATCTAACGGCGAGTATTTTAACGAACGGATGAAGACTATATAATATTACGTAATAGGTTAAAATATCCATCGTATTATTGTTTTCTGTTTTAAAAATATTTCGTTGGAAATTGTTTCTGCAGACACAGTAAAACGCGTAGGTTGTCTTACCCGAAACGCGAATCCAAGCGGGGTGCCATGGGTAACTGGTAGAGATCTCGTATAGAGATAAGTGCTTCCTTGACCACTATGTTTCTGTTTTTCTAAATATTTAATAAGTGTTGGGTAAAAAGTTTTTAAGATCCATCCATAAATATCCATTATCCGCATATTGGAAACAATCTTTGAAAAACTGTTATAAAACTGTCGTTATAATAATACGTACTCGTACATCGTAATCGAAAACATGGTACAATTTACTCGCGTAAACAATATGCTCCCGCAACACTTGCATAGAGTTGTTTGCAAAATTAAAATTCTTATTTAGTCAATTCAGACCCTGAATGAGAGTTACCAATAAAGACATTAATGAAAACCAAAAATCGGCATTGAGCAGCGGCCGCAAATGTAACCTCTGGATCACACTTACCTCACATAAGATCAGTGGTGTCAGTGCATTTTCCATAAAATATCAGGGAATTAATGCATCGGTTCAAAGATTCTCATTAATTAAATAGCTTATAATGATGTTTATTTTTCTCATTTCAAATGTTTTTTTTTTTTTATTCAAATTCAATATTCAATGACCTGCACAGCTAGGTTACGCATCGTTAAATAGTATAGAAGTCTAGACTTCTTAGATAACTTACTTTAAAGCTTCTAACGTCAGTGGGGCTAAAAAGTTCAAACCAATCGATTAACCCTTCAAAGTCGATATTAGTAGTCTGTCACAATATCGACCGAATATTCATTCTTCACCTATAATTTCGGGGTAACTTTTATGCGGGTAGGAATTTATTACATTCCATAACCTTATTGACGATATAATTGTTCGACAAACATCTTAAAACGGTATTTTAATATAAAATTTTACTCAAATATATAGTTAAAGCAATACTCGAGATAGTACCTTCAGAACAGGACCAGAATAAACCTGTTCTTTTCTCGCCACGCTTCCAAAAAACAAAACGTTCCGTCTTCTGCTACTGGGCAGGATTTCGCACTTAAACGTCCCATTGGACGTCTGTTGTGCTAATTGTGTAAATAAAATAAAGTATTGCCCCGGCTAATATACTTGGTATTAGATTATAAATCTTGCTACTAGTTATGGACATCAATAACTATTTAGTTCCATTCGATTGCATCGAAACTATAATACGTTTATGCTTGTTACTAGCAACTAAAGCAAAAGAGCGCAAGATTGTATTATTGGTAAATTGAAAGTTATTTAAATTGAAACTTAAGTACAATAAATACTTAAGAGAAATTTTAATGTCATCTTAAATGTACGTAAATAAGCATCTCGGGGAAATCAGCTCATGATTCCAACCTTAAACATAAACTGTTTAAAACATTACAGCTCAAATAAGAGATAAGAAGAATAAATAAAATTATTGATAACAATAATTAGTATCTATTCAGCGTAGATACAGCTCTTGCAAAAATATATAATATCTCTTAACATCTACGTGTGTGTCTTTATATCTGAAGAATGAAGCGACGAAGTATAATTAATGATTAAACGAACTTACCTGTAAGTGAAGTTCTATCATAATTATATGAGTCGCTTCATTCGAAGATATAATATTAAGTTCCCAACCCACCCATCCCGAAACATATTTTCGCAAGAGCTTTAAGTATAGGTATATATCTCTAAACTAAATGACGAACGAATCCGCTCTGTCGTGCGAGACAGACGCGAGTAGTGGGGGTTCTTTTTTTTTATAACTCCTCTGAACAACGTGCGATTATTTGCTCAACGTGGGGAAACTACGTGTGTGTCTTTATATCTTCGAATGAAGCGACTCATATAATTATGATAGAACTTCACTTACAGGTAAGTTCGTTTAATCATTAATTATAATCGACTTGCTGATACCCGCGACTTCGTCCGCGTGGTTTAAGTTTTTTGATTCCCGCGGGGACATTCTGATTGTCCGGGATAAAAAGCAGCCTATGTCACTCTCCAGGTCCTCAACTATACCCATGCCAAAAATCACGTCGATCAACAAACCAACAAATACACTTTCGCATTTATGATATTAGTAGGTATGATTTTTATCCATACGATATCCACATACGAAATCCGAAAATAAATCAACTAAAGTAGAAAATCAAATAAAACCCAAACAAACTCTAAATACAAACTCGTGAATAACGGTTCTACGGCACTCGAATGGAGGTAGCAAGTAGCAACGACACTTCAATTAGTCGGTAGTCCGCGTGCGCACTCAAAACATACGTTTGCCAGTTTATTTACTTGTATGTAGAGCTCACGTGATACGTACCTGCCTACCTGCACATCGAAAAACAAGGGATTAAACAATACCATTGTATTAATTACAAATCTCCCACTTCTCTGAGTGAATACTTTCCACTGGGTTTACTTTTCAAACTAGGTACGATCGGATTTCATAAATAACTCTTGGAAGCTATTGAGGCTTTGGTAACTTCAAAATTGAGTAAATTTGATAATGACTTTAATATGAGTATATATTATAGAAGAAAAAAAAAGATACGGAGAAGACAAGAAAAACTAGGTATGCTTTTAAATGCCTTCCACATATTCCAACACCAACATTATGTATGATATAATATTTGGCAAAGACGTCTTGCAGCATTTTCGTAAGAGTGCAATGAATGAAAGTACAAACCGAACAAAGGGAGAATTATTCTTAACTAGCCGCGACTGCGTCCGCTTGGAAAACGTGTTATTCCCATGTTAACTCTTTGATTTGCAGGGATAAAAACTAGCGTATGAATGTTCCTCCGTGAAGCGAGCTCTCGTTATTATCCGCCGCGATAAGCTAACAGACAGACACACTTTTACATTCATTATAATATTAGTTTATTCATTATAATATTTATTATTTATTTGACAGTGATAGAAACCAAGCTGACTGGGCGCGTCAATAGGTACGAGTACAAGCCGTGAGAATCACATGAAAAAAAAATTGGGAAGTGATTACGGGCGAGATACAAACGCGTTTTTATATCATTATGACGAATAAAATATGGCAACTGTTAACGTATCAGATAGCAAACTTTCACACGGCGACGTCCAATTACTCGGTGGATTTCAACAATGACATAGGGTCAACTACCTTTACGCGTGTGGGAGATTGCAAGCATCCGATAGAAAACGCTATATATGCAGTTGCTAGGGAATACTGTTAACTTTTTGGTGGCTTTGATCTAAAATGTTGCCATGTTGGAAAATATTTTGGTAGTGTGTATTAAAAACCCAAAAATAAATAAGTATTGCATATTGCATTTTTTTCATGTTTGCCTGTCAATCATTATAGAACTTAATAGGCGTGCTTATGTCAAAAGTTAAATGAATGATTGGACAGAGTACAATGTAGGTAACATAATTTTTACATAGGCATTAACTAGTAATATTGTTTATGATTTTAACATTCGTGGCCTGTAATTTAAGGTACAAAGCCCTTAACAACGTATGGTTAACAACTAAATGCATGCAAACGATACAACTGGCAATAGGCAATAAGTGTTTATTCACTAACCACGATCAAAACATAATTAATAGTTATACAGTGACACTTTCGAAAAGCTTTTTTATGGTCCATCATAAACTCGACCTCGGGACTTTTCGCTAGAAAATGGCCATTCTAAATCGTCTAGACTAAATCGCCATTTAGGACATCAATAAGCACGTACAGGGACTATAGTCTATACTTCCAACGCTTAAAGCCATATTGTCTCTTTTTTGGTTAACTTTCGTGTTTTAGAATCATTATCCATTTAGGAATGACAAGGTACGTGAAATCAAGCTGTCATTTTGAGTAATATTGCTTTAGTATTGCTTTAAGCGTTGGCAGTATGGCCCCTGAACTATACAAACAGTACAGTTAACAGTATGACAGCGCAGCTCGATAATACTTTCTATTCCGCCCGTGTCAGCACAACCGAACACTATAAATTAATGTAAACGCTAAGACCTACGACACTATAACTTTCTTTGATCCTCGACACTGTAAAATTATTCTGTTCTGCATCCCCTTCGTGTTGAAATACACTAGTTTTCAAGTTCTATGACAATCGGCTGAGTTAGTGTAAAGTTATGGTTAACTTTGACCACCAATAAAGCAGTAAAATAAATGGCTTGCTCTCAATATTCAATCAGGGTTAGCTAACTAACTAACCGCCTATCTACAATTGGACCTTAGTAAACACTGATTAAAATAAACAAGTATTAAAGTACATACTAGAGAAAGCTGTTGAAAAACTATCAAGACCATTGTGTCGCAGTATAACTAACTCAATTCTACTTTCCATTCCGCCAGTGTCCGCACAACTGAGCATTGTAAAAATACGAACGCCAGCTAATTTTATTTTATTATATTTTTGCTATTCTTCTACTCTATCCTAGCATTAAAGTTGCAGGAATTGTTGATTTTATATCAAGCAATCCATAAATTACGATCCCTACTGTGGAAAGGAAACTATATTTTTGATCCTTGGGAAATTAAACTTGACTGGCTAGTAGCTATGTGAAAACTTAGGATCATTGAGTTTATAACAAGCCAAAAAAAAGATTATTAATAAATAAGTACGTTCTTTATATTGGTATTTGGGATTTTTACAAAACTGTGCTGTAACAGTGGCGATAGTCTCTTTGTACACTACTACTCGTACATATATATAACGTTCAGAAAATACTAACACACTATTAGGACAAATTGTGTAACATTGGCTGAAAGCAGAGATTCAGGATCAACTATTTTCTAACCAGTGACAACAAAACTTTGTTATGTAAGTTTCCTACATTGAACGTTCGAGAGTAAAGCTTTATTGCAACTCAAAGGAACTTTCTATTCCACCCGCGTCCTCACAAGCAAGCGGGCATTATAAAGGCTGAATCAAACAGAAAGATCGACGGAAACGTGTCCAACGCGATTCCTAGCAGTTGTCATACGAGTACAAGTAGTATATTTCGATAGACTTCTTATGTTGAATCAGTATGGGTCTTGTTTAAAAGTCGTAAACATTCATCATTACCAGCCTTTTTAACCAATGAAACATGTTACATTTGTGCACCGTCGTCCGTCAGAAACACGTAGTGACGTTTTGTCGGCGTATTTCCGTTTGCTTATTCAGTAGGAATCAGCGAACTTTCAAACGCACAAGGATAGATTTCTCTTCAAACCCGTGGTCGGAAAACCCGTAACGCTCCTTCAATTCTCTGAATCGAAACTGATTAAGCAAGCGTAAAACGCGTCCTGACTCCAGTCATCTATATTTGCCATTGCACGTTATGTGTGATTCAGGCTCAAAATGTAAACACATCGACCTACGGCACTAGGTACAACTTTCTTTGATCCCGGGGCGTATTTTCTAGCCTGCTGCGTATGTGTGCCAGACCGGTTTTAATAAATGCCCGGCTCTACTGTATAAATAACGTCTAGTTGCTGGATAATGGATGACTTGCCTTTCAGGCTGTCCATGTTGGCTCCGTGGGTATACATCAGTGTCTTAGCTCGAAGATAAAACTCGCAATTTGCATGGCTCCTTGTCAATATTTGTCGTCTGTAGTTCTACACCCAGATTTGTTAGTGTAAAGGTTTATGTAAGGTAAAGCATAAATTATAGAGTTTTTATTATTCTTTCATCTTTTACTCAAGTATTTGGACCTAAATAAATATATCAACGCCTAATTTTATTTAAAGAATAATTTTTTTACATATCAATTGTCTCGTCGTTTCTCGATCAACTTTCGTGTAAAGCTGGAAGCTCCAAACTATTATATTAAATTCTTCATCATATTTCTTTTTCATGAACTCACAACGTAACCAAACATAACATTGACATTGAGCTTATTAGGCTAAAAGTATATGTATTTCGCAATCCAATTGTCACCCCACCCAGATACAAAATAGCTTAGGAAAGTGAAAATAAAAATAACAATTCATATTATTTGAAAACACATGACTCTTTTCCGCATTCGTCGGCAAATTGGGATCGCTATCAGCACGCCTATGAGTGTGACATCATTAGTGAAACATTTCCACTTGCGTATATACACGTACATATCCAATAGGTTATACCTATCTACGATATTGTAATAGCACTCACGTTTAGCTACATGCCACGTCAGTCACCACACGTCTAGATAATGCGAAGAGTTTCCCGATAGAGACTATATTTTTTTTTCTTTTTTAAATATATAGGCTAGCGCTTGGCTGCAATCAGACTTGCATGCAAGATGTGATGCAGCCTAAGGTGGCGCTTGCCTAGAAGATGCCTATTCACTCTTTATTTGAAGATATCTATATTAAAAGAGGAAGGATATTGTGTTGTGAGTTGTGACCTACAACATATGTACTACTAAAATAGATCGAACTGATGTTCAGAGTTAGTGTAAGTGATGTAACTTTTTAAAAACATGGCACCCGAGAGACGAAATAAATAGGTACGAATAACAATAATAATAATTTAAATATTGTAATGGTATTTATTGTTGTAATTTAATAATTTATTGAAATAAAGTTCGGTTTCAAAGTAAAATAAACAATAACAGCATTGAATTAGACGTAAATCTGCCACACCGTGAAGTTTAAATGGATGTCCGAGTAGTAACCTACTAATACTAATATATACCGTACTCTATAACTCTGTATGCGAGAGTAGAATATAATAAATACGTTTTAAAAAACGTACATATTATTATGGTTCATGTATTTCATGAATATAACTCATAAACTATCAATTTTAATGTTTTATAGCTGTCGCTCGAGTTGCAGAAGGATATTGGCAACGCATATGCATATTGTTAGAATACCTACTCGTGAAAATTGGGATTTTAGGCTTCATAACTAAATATACTTACAATAGACTAGCTGATGCCCGCGACTACGTCCGCGTGGATTGAAGTTTTTTGGTTCCCGCGGGAACTCTTTAATTTTCCGGGATAAAAAGTGTTATAGGTCCCGTCACGTAAAAAGAACGCTGAGGGGCAGTGTAGGGGACGTGTCTGATCAATGATTTTAGCGTAATCTCAGCTCGGGAAGCATGGTTCAACTGACAAGCCATTAGCGTACGCGCAGCGGAATACCGGCGGAGCGTTCCCCCGTCGCCCCCCCTTCATACCACTAATTTGATCGGTAAATCGCTCAGTGCGCAGGTGAACTGCCAGCGTTCTTTTTACGTGACGGGACCTGTATTCCATGCTATTTCTTGGCCAAATTTTCAGATCCGTTCAGCTGTTCTGGCGTGATTGAGTAACAAACATCTATCCAAACACATCCTTCACATTTATAATATTAGTATAGATATAAGTACATAGATGTCTCGCTTTTCAAGTCATGAAACGTGGTATCCGCACGCACGGTAAGCGACATTCGGCCCTGCCTCGTAAGCGCCGAGCCACACGGGCGTGCAACTTAGAATAACATGGCTCGTCGGCAATTTTGCGTTATGCAACTTCCGCGTAGGCATGTACTTTTATATACAGTTACATACATCGTTAATTGTACACGGATTTCGCACATAACGTACTCGTAATTGAACAGGTATTACTTTTTGAATAATATGAACATTGAAGTAATAACATTATACTTCAATTAATGGGAATGTACAAACTTATACTAACAACGATATTTTATCTTTACCAGCTGTTTTCTGCAGCTTCGGTTCCGTTGGATTTTTTCTAAATCCTTAATTAGCAGAGGTCTACGTTACAGTGAGATCTTACATAATTTATGTTATCTGTTTTATTACCCACGACGGAACGGAGACGGTATAATTATGTGTTTTGTTACTACTTTCCTGAAGAAAATACTGGACCTATTAATATGCGGTTTTTATGCATCAGAAATGCAAACCATCTGACAAGGTAGATGTTTTAGGACCATAGTCCACCAAGCTGCGCTGCAATCGTGATTTCATAAATGAAAAAGAGGGCTATTGTTTTAGTTAGCGTTTATTAACAAAACTTTTCTCTAATCAGCACTGGTTATTAGTTACTAGCTAATACCCGCGACTTCGTCCGCTTGGATTGAGGTTTTTTGGTTCCCGCGGGAACTCTTTAATTTTCCGGTATAAAAAGTGTTATTCCAGACTATATTCTATCTCTGTGCCAAATTTCATCCAGATCCGTTCAGTCGTTGGGGCGTGATTGAGTAACAAACATCCATCCATCCAAACTTTCGCATTTATAATATTTATTTGATTACTGATACACTACGAACCACGGAATATGGATACGGATGATATGGGAAGTTGACACAGCGGTTTCATTCCAGATCATATATCCAGGGAGCAAGCAAGCCAAGAAAAATGGCATAATGTAGATGCCAGCTATTTCAATCCAACACTGGAGTGAACTTGACTGGAATCATGTGAACGGGCATCAAAGCCAACAAACTATACAACTCGTTACCAAAATAGATACCTATGTTTATGATTCAAATGAATATACATGAGAGATACTAGCATTGCTCTGATGCAAACTCTATCTAAACACAAACACGGCAAATCACAGCCCGTTACCAAAATCGATTGGTACAACATCCTCTTGAAGAATAGGAATAACAAGTGCGCTTAAGGACGTCAAAATGTGTCCGTGGAAATATGTAATAACTAGCGGTCCGCCCCGGCTTCGCATACTTCATACTAAACTAATATTATAAATGCGAAAGTCAGTTTGTTTGTTGGTTTGTCCTTCAATCACAATTACGGATCGACGTGATTTTTGGCATGGGTATAGTTGAGGACCTGGAGAGTGACATAGGCTACTTTTTATCCCGGAAAATTGAGGAGTTCCCGCGGGAATCCCAAAAAACTTATTGCACGCGGACGAAGTCGCGGGCATCAGCTAGTACCCAATAATAGTAGCGAAAGCAAAGCTTTGTTTAGACTAAATTTGAAAATCATAAAAATGGTTATTGTGAGACAACTTTAAAAGATAGATGACATCGCGGACTTCTTTTTTCGAGGAATTCCACCATACATTGTTTTTGTGTAACTTTTACTATTTAGGTACGCAGCGCACGTCCGGAAGCTCTCAGGTGAGACAATTTATTCCAACTTCATTTACATTATTGCAATTATCGTAGGGATCTCTAATTTTTTTCAAAATAAAATATATAAATACCCTATGTTACTCGCTGATAAAGTAGCTCTCTATAAGTGAAAGAATTTTTAAAATCGATTAAGTACTTTTTGAGTTTATCCCTTACAAACAAATCTTTCCTCTTTATAATATTAGTTTAGATAATAAAGTAAGTTTTACGATGCAAAGTGAATTAATTTAGATACTAGGAACAAATTAGTCATTGTTTTCAAAAGCATTTTCACATTTTGTTCCAAATATAATCACTTGTCCCTTATAGTTTACTAGCTGATGTCCGCGACTTCGTCCGCGTGGATTGAGGTTCTTTTGGTTTTCGCGAGAACTCTTTAATTTTTCAGTATAAATACCAGCCTGTCTTATTCCAGACCATAATCTATCTATGCTAAATTTCAGCCAAATCCGTTCACAATTCACATCCATCCAAACTTTTGCATTTATAATATCAGTATTTATTTATTTATTTATTTATTTATTTACATCTAATCAGAACGGCAATGCCACTTACACTAACCAGATAGTTAGATAGTATAGATAGACCGCATTGTGCAAGCAAGTAAAAACATAGACACTAAAGCCGAAGGCACGGCAATCCGATACGACCGGAGTGCGACGGGGCGTAGCATCGATGGGCTTTACGTACTCTACAAGGCACCGTGTGAAAGACCGCTTACTTTCTAACTCCGGGACCCGGGTAAGTATTGAGTTTTATACAGAAAAACTCAATAGGTACCTAATGTTTGCCGGACCCGGGAAATCGCACCTAGGACCTCTTCATTCTAGACATGTCTAGACTGTAGAGCTAGACCAACGAAGCAGTCCAGGTATACGTAATTACGTACAGTGTATGCAATGATCGTCAGCAAAAATACTAATTTGTTGCTATGCAAGAGTTTTATACACGTGTTCAAACTTTATTGGATGTACGAAATATGCAAACCCGACCGCTGCCGGCCACACGCTCGATATAATTTACATAAACGGAAATTAAAACCACACGTAACCGAAATAAATCTTTAAATATAAACAACTCGTATTATTTTATTAATCACTAGCTGATGTCCGCGACTTCGTCTGCGTGGATACAGGTTTTATAACAATGTGCTATTCCAGACTATAATCTATCTCTGTGTCAAATTTCATCTAGATCCGTTCAACCGTTCTGGCGTCATGATTGAGTAACAAAAATCCATCCATCCAAACTTTCGCATTTATTACATCAGTAATTCAGTATAGACTAGCTGTGGAGTATGCTATCATATTATATATACCATCATCATCATATCGGCGCCGCCAGCTCGCCACACCCCACCACCAGACTGCTTCGCTCGGGTTGAATTTTTGCAAATCCTGGCAGTACCTAAGGCCCTGCCCTACGTGAGCGACAAACGCGACAGCGCAACTCGATTCAGTATCAAACAGTAGCTGACCCTTCATGTGGCTTACGTTGTCGCGTACACAAGTTTGTCCTTTTCAGTCGTCGCGTCGCTTCGCTTTCGTCGCTCATCTAGGACAACGCCAACGGGTAAGAGAAAAGAGAGAGTGCTCCTGTGGTTTCTGAATTCTGCCCCTTCCCGTGGCCTACGTTGTCGCGTACATAATAAGTTTGTCATTTTCAGCCATCGCTTCGCTTTCGTCGCTCACATAGGACAACGCCAACGGGAGAGAATAGAGAGAGTGCGCCTGTATTTTCGTCAATATCTCACGCGCAGATAATCTTCATGGAGATTGGACGCCGTAGCCTAAAATTCGACCGGGAGCGGGGAGGTTACATTTACCTATTCAAAGCAGTCAACATCTAATCGCCCTACATTCGGCATCGGCACTATAATAATATCATTGGCACATTATCGTATGGTGTAACACTAATAATAATAACTACGCCATAAAAGCGGGCTAATCAGACGAGTAAACAGTTTTGCCGCCACGTGTACGATATGCCGGCGCGGGGCCGCGTCACTAGCAAGGTTACTGAACGCTTGTACATACCGAGTGGAACCTATGCGAACCCTAGCGTACCTACTTCACAAATTCACCTGCTTATCGGGCTATGAGTCAGGGGTGTCACATCGAATGTTAATCTTTTTATTTTCAAGCAGGATTATTTTTATTTATTTTATTTATTCAACAATAATATGTTTTAACAAATTAAATCTTCACGCCCTGAAACTCTCGTGAGTTTATCCGGACATTCCCAAAAGAAAGAAGAAGAAGAGTCTTCAAAAGATGAATATTAGATTTACATGTTCTATTCTTAATATTATTTACGTTGATTAAAATTTGACTAATTTACTAATACAAATGCTGTGATAAGCAGGAGGTACGAGTCAACAAACTAGCTACCACTATATTTACTAGAGACGATGCTCACGACTTCATGCGCGTAGCTTTTAAATTCTAATTTTTTTATTCCTGGATAAAACGTAGCATTATATCTTTAGCCATCACTGTACCAAAACAAAGGTTTCATAGAGGCTTACACTTTCCTGGTACTTTCTTCCTGGTTCACAATATGTTGTTGGAGTGAATCGACAAACCTGGTTAGTTACTGGGTAGCCTAAAACAGTAACCTAAAACCGCAGTGAACTAAATGAGGTAGCCCTACTGGCAGCAGTTGCTAGGTAAACAGAAACACTCGCAGCACCATTGTTTACGTTAGCCAAGTCAAACAAACGTACCTGATAAGTCCTTCGGTTCGAACTGTGAACAATCCGATCACAATGGCACTATTGCATGGCGGGTACACGGCACTCGGTAGATAGATATCACAATGGAGACTGTAAAGTTACAACAATAACTAGGTATTATACTCTGCTTCATAAGACGATGATGTGAACTGAAAAATTACTGTCCAATAAAAACTAACGATGGAACGTCAGTCGTCACTTTTAAATTAGGGGACACTGGCCTGTTAGTGGCGGCACTGGGCAAGCTACAAAAAGTGTAAGTTATCATTTATGTTGTTAATGTTACAACAAGATGATTTTCCAAAGATGTCACAACTTACAATTTCTTACAAATCTTAATCGACAAATTTTTAGCCCACTTTCAAAAAAGGAGGAGGGTCTAAATTCGTCCCGTATTTTTTTGTTGTTTTATTGATTAAAAATCGTGTTCAAAAAGTATCAAACTTTTCCAATAGCAAAATGTCCATTTACCTTATCAAATTACGAATATATATTATAACGAAGAAATAGTCGCACGGCGCACTACACTGATACACAAACTAACACGGTATAGCAATCTATCAAAGAAATATCTGCTTCCGTTAACGAATTTTGAACAAGGTGGCAACAGTTTCACTCATGCACGTAACGATTAATAATTAACTAGACCACACAGAAATTTCCAATTCCGTTATCGAATAACACACACAGCAACAACAGTGTATCCTGAAAGCACAGAAACGTCCGATCCCTTTATCAAATTATGAATGAGGGAGATAGTTACACTAGTCACTAATAACACGGTATCTACACGATATGATTCGATCGCGCGTAGTGTAGAGCGGGTATTTATCTGCCGATGACAGCGGTCGTGTGGCGGTGGACAGCGGCCGCCAACAACTGGCTAATAATTATTATTATTATTGGACGCGGTCTGCCTCGGACGTAGATAGGTGGCGTAATCACTGAATTCCATATAATCGGCGACGCACACAAGCGGACGCGCGTCCCCGCCACGTGTGCCGTGTGTCGTGAGACTGTGTACCTAGTACCTGCAGCGCGCAAAATGTTATAACTACTGTTACTGAAATATATCCATACTCATATTATAAATGCGAAAGTGTGTCTGTCTGTCTGCTACGCTTTCACGGCCTATCTATTCAAGCGATTTTAATGAAATTTGGCACAGGGATAAGTTGTATCCCGGGGAAAGACAGGCTACTTTTTATTCCGAAAAATTAAAGAGTTTCCGCAGGAATAAAAAAACCTCAGTCTAAGCGTACGAAGTCGCGGGCATCTTATTTAAAATAATTACAATGAACATAAATTATTCAACTAAGTAAATACGACAAAGGGCTGTGTAGGACTCCAAAATTATAACTTTTAGAATATCTACCTCATAATTTTCATAAAGCCACAATAGTACTGGTAAAAATGGGTTTTCCGTAAGAACTAAAATAAGTATATTTTTATTTAGTTTTTAATTTCAAAATGAGCATTTGTTGAGTTGTTCTCTTTTGTTACCGGGGCCGCTGGTAAAAGCGCTTCGGCCGGGCGACGGCTTATCGATCCCGCGATAAATTCGATACGGCCGCGAGCGGTGAATGCAGCGGCCGGCCGCTCGCCTTTCACGCCGCACGCCGGTGAAACCGTAATTTAAATCCCGTCACTACAACGACGAAAAATAGATACTATCGAGAGACCAATGTTGTGTTCGTTTTGTCGGAAAAGCTTTATTTTTGCCCGACTGAGGAACGCACAGGGGTTATTTCGCATTATTTCAACAAAAGTAGGTCACATTCACGAAATCAAATTCAGTCTTTTATATCTGTCTCGACAGGACTCTATGATATTGAAAATTATAGTAGATTGCGGTAATTTCTCCATAAACTCAATGAGAAAGACAGTAGAAGTTATCTTAATAAAACTACTGTAGTATTATAGATTAAATTTACTTTTTAGTCAAATTTCAATATTACTGAACGCATAGTTTCTGTATAAGAAGTGCGATTTTAGCATTGGCCGACAGCGATGAATGCGAAGCCGCGCTGTCTCACTCACTCCATGTAGGAAGCCCATATGGCTATCCTTATCATCACCTATTGTTTGTCGCGCGTGTTGCGACATTCCGACGCGAGAGGGCCACGGCAAGCGGCCCGTGCGTCGAGGGAGTCACCCCCTGAACTTTCGAGCGTCTGCCCGCGCCAGCCCGTGGTCTCTTCAAGGCCCGGGAGATGTGAATTTTACCGAGTGTGAACCGCCATGCGGGACCGCGGTATTTCTTTTTAAAATGGGAGGTCTCAGTACCTAACCCAGCCTTTGTCAGGCCCCATAACAATGGGGGCATGACTCGTTACCTTTCCTTTGATTTTTTTCTCACTCTCTAGTGACATATATTTTTGCCTCGTGTCTCCGGACCGAGTTTTGCTACGGAACGTTCCGCCATTTTGTAGGACGGTCACCATATACGCGTGATTTGTTCTTGTTATATTAACTTTATTAATGTACTTACTAAATAAGTAGTGTAACCAGTGAAAAGCACAAATGTGCCGTAATTTCAAACAAGTGAAAGTGCCCGCGAAACTTCGTGATGCGCGAATTTACGAACTATTCTCCTGGTATCCTGCCGCGCGCATTGGGCGCGCTCGCTGAGGGTTAGCAGCCGGCCATGGCCGCTGCCGCCCACCCCACGGGTCTACTCTTCGAGTTTCTTCGAGCGTAGGACTAAGTGGTATTGTAAAGAAAATGGATTGTAAGTGCGAAAGTACCTATAACTTGATCTTAAGTCTTATCTCTCTTTAGTATAACATATCAATAACTAAAATTAATTATCGCGCTTTGTCATTTATACTCATTGAAATGTTCCACATTTAACCTCTTTTTCATTTTTTCGCCATACGTCATCAGTTACTCTTGTCTCCGTGACAATAATGGCGCCCGAGTCAATGGTGCAGGTGTCGCCCTCGCACTCAGTGAATGGTAGAATGTGGAACTAATTAAATGTCAAAGTCATAGTTCTTTCAATAATTGTTCTGACACATTTCAAATTTAGAACTTGTCATTCTGAAATACGTCAAAACTGACACTCTTGTACGTCTGTCAGTTATTAATTGTCTTTTGACATATTTCTTTGTTATTATTGTCAACAGTACGTAGCAATACTGCTAGCGTTACTTTATTTATATTAGACTTGTACGCTATTCTTATATCTTGTCTATTTTTAGAACAAATGAATAATAACTTATGAATACATAACGGTGTATACAAACTGTTTATAACTTAATAATTTAAAGTGTATATGTGATTTCTACAGCAATCCTGTCGAAATTGTTGGACGAACAGGCAAGGATACGCATTCGCAAGTAAGTACTTAGTAGTAATTGTCAATCAACAATGTAAACAATTTTCAATATCAACTATTTTACAGTTGTCCTTTTATACAAGCAAGGAAAATGCGGAATCCTAATAACGCATAGAATTCACATAGTGTTATGATTAGTTAGATATAAACAACATAGTTTTAAGTGTGTTTAGTTATAAGTATAACTTGTGAAACAAGAACATTTCACTTTATAACAATATTATGACCTTTTTTCCCCGGACTTTACGAATATAATTGATACGATTCAATAAAATTAATTAAAAAAAATTTATTTAAACATATGAAGGAAATATGAATTCCGAAGCCAATATGGGCACAGCTTCTCTTGTTAACGAGTTCGTCGCTTCAATTCAGTTGACGTACTCCACACTCGGAACAACCCGTACTTCGGTAATTAACCCCACGACTCATCAACCAGTTTTTGAATGTAAGGATTTACAATTTTTGAATGTGAATATTCACAGTATGTGAATGATTTAGTATGAAAGAACTTTGTCCAATCTAACGCAACGAGCTTCTTTTTAGCGAAGCTCGCTTCCAGATTTGGTAAGACAAAGATTATTAAGAAATTATATTTATAAGTAGTATTACTTCAAAGTAAATTACTATTATATACCCACATTACTATACAAGGTCTACACCTTACATAATACACATTTATATTATGATTTGATACATATTAAGTTTTTGAATTTTCCTCACTGAAAGGAGAATGTCCAAATAAGGTTGCAACTCCAAAAATAAAGGAGACCGACCATATAAATACTTTGTTATTTTATTTTATTACATGTTATGATCGAACATTGATAAACATGAAGTAGATTGCTCTGCGATGGTAGACACTGCACATTCTTTTTGAAGAATTTTTTTATTCTTCTTGACCTTATATTATAAGGAATTTTTTTGCTTTCCCCAAACATTATGTTATCATAATGTCATTACCTACCAAGGTCCAACTAGTAAATAGTCTAGTAGACGCTATGCATGTAGGACCGTAGGACGATATACCGTGCACTAAGTTGTGAAGCCAAGGGACTCCATGCATAGCCCCTTTTGCCCGCACATGGCACAGTTTTTTGTTATTTACACTCATATACAGAGTATAGAGAGGCACAAGTAGTACCTCAAAATTAATTAAAATGAAACACAACCTAACAAATAGGTATAGTTAATTCTTGGTTCTTACTATATACAGTGAGACATAATCAATTATAGATTAAATTTATAGTCTAGGAGACGGTGATTTTTTAAATACATCGGTTTAGACACTGAACTTCGTTCATCTCCTATTGAAATGTATTAATGATGACATTCATACTTTGAAATAGTCCAAGAGACAGTCACATTTAACACTCAACTATTGTTAAGGGCATATGAAACTTAAAATTTAAGTTTCCTTTTTAGATTAAATATTAGTCTACAAAACATACCACGACTCAACGAACATAAAAGGCAACGTTCCCAATTTCAGGAACAGTGCCAAACCAGTACAGTATAGATACAGGCTATAGTTAGGTATCAAATAACTATAACTATTTTTCTATACAAACAAAACAAATTGTTAGGATTAATACTAGGATAGTTACATACACATTAAGCAAACTTAGCCAAGTAGAAACTAACATAACTTTAATATTAACCAAATAATTTACTCCGACGTCGGTATAGTCTAAGAACAGGTCGAAAGCGTGATGTATGCAAGTAAATAATAGATGAGGTTCAAAATTTTTTGCGCAACAAAACTGTATTAGGACACAATACGAAAGCGAATTAGGCTAATTTAAATATTTTATAATACTAACACTAAACTAACACTAAAGATTAAAAGTTTCAACTAGAGTTTAATAGTTTCAACACAATTTAGGTATAAGCATAGATAATAGGTATTTTTTTTCTCGGGTTGAAACGGCTGTGGAGACAACTGGGTTGTCTCCTACCCAAAAAAGGGGGTATTGTAGTATTATAGATTAAATTTACTTTTTAGTCAAATTTCAATATTACTGAACGCATAGTTTCTGTATAAGAAGTGCGATTTTAGCATTGGCCGACAGCGATGAATGCGAAGCCGCGCTGTCTCACTCACTCCATGTAGGAAGCCCATATGGCTATCCTTATCATCACCTATTGTTTGTCGCGCGTGTTGCGACATTCCGACGCGAGAGGGCCACGGCAAGCGGCCCGTGCGTCGAGGGAGTCACCCCCTGAACTTTCGAGCGTCTGCCCGCGCCAGCCCGTGGTCTCTTCAAGGCCCGGGAGATGTGAATTTTACCGAGTGTGAACCGCCATGCGGGACCGCGGTATTTCTTTTTAAAATGGGAGGTCTCAGTACCTAACCCAGCCTTTGTCAGGCCCCATAACAATGGGGGCATGACTCGTTACCTTTCCTTTGATTTTTTTCTCACTCTCTAGTGACATATATTTTTGCCTCGTGTCTCCGGACCGAGTTTTGCTACGGAACGTTCCGCCATTTTGTAGGACGGTCACCATATACGCGTGATTTGTTCTTGTTATATTAACTTTATTAATGTACTTACTAAATAAGTAGTGTAACCAGTGAAAAGCACAAATGTGCCGTAATTTCAAACAAGTGAAAGTGCCCGCGAAACTTCGTGATGCGCGAATTTACGAACTATTCTCCTGGTATCCTGCCGCGCGCATTGGGCGCGCTCGCTGAGGGTTAGCAGCCGGCCATGGCCGCTGCCGCCCACCCCACGGGTCTACTCTTCGAGTTTCTTCGAGCGTAGGACTAAGTGGTATTGTAAAGAAAATGGATTGTAAGTGCGAAAGTACCTATAACTTGATCTTAAGTCTTATCTCTCTCCTGTGTAACATTCACTGATTAAATTTAATTATCGTGCGAGTAAGTAACTCATTTGTTCTCATTGAAACGTTCCCCATTCGCCAATAACCCTATTGTAAGCTGCCACTGGGCGCGAGGCGCGCCACCTGTGCTGCCGAACGGTCCTCGACTCCAAAGGTTCGATGCCCGACGGCTGAATCTATCCGAAGCAATTATTGCGTAGGTAAGTTTGGGTAAGTGCCTACGCAGTCCTAATTCTGTTCATCCCATTTCTTTTATTGTCACGTCATAACCTAAAAGGCGCGCTGCGGTGCCACGTGTTGTCACACCGGCGCACCCGCAGCGCCCCCTATCGACCGACACCCGCAACTCACGTAGTTACTCTTCTCTCCGTGACACTACAATAATTCCGAAAAATTTATCTTCATACATTTTCATACATTACTCATATCAAGCAGACTTTCGCAGACCACCGAATTTTAATTCATGTCACGTTTAACTAGGCTTCATGGATCATGAATCATGATCCATGCGTGCTTTCTCAAACTGTGCTGTAAAGGTTTCAATCAAACAATTATTGTACTACAAGCTAGGATACTAGGAGGCTAGCAACAAAGGGACTTGTTCACACGTCTGCAACTCTGCAACTCACGTACCTACAGTGGGTAATTTTGATACTTGTGCATTATTATGAATTATGATAGAAAGGATGGCTATGTCAGAAAAAAATCCTAGAAGGAGTTACATGCTTTTTTTTGGTCAGCACTCAGCAGTGTGTGTCGTATTAAATACAAGGACCCTTCGCCTCTTCGAACATTCTCGATTTTAGTTGGTCGAGATAACATGTGTTTATTTATCGTAATTGCGCAACAATATGGTAGTGATAAGAGCGTTTACTCTTTGCCATACAAGTGGGTATTTAAGGAGAAGGTGACGAAAGTCGAACGCTGAGTGGGCGGGAATTCAATTGATATTATCGATTTCTCTCCATACCAGATACTAGAAACACTTTATTCTCTTATTCTTTCCTTAGTTAAAAGTATCCTGTCGTTTTTTTTTAGTTTGTTTGTGGTACCTACCGTCTCCTCTCGGTGGTTGGCTAGTGGCTACAATTAGACCTAATCTACAATTCGGACAAGGATCGGGTACTTTTCCCGAATTACTGAAGTAAATTCTTCATCTTCACCCAAGACGTTATTTTTCGAATGAATCAAAAGTGATATTTTGCCGCATATGAAACCCTGAGCCACGGTAATATTATATTACCGTGCCTGAGCTGAACGAGTCTAAGGTGGCGGGATAAATGACAATGAACTCTGGTTGTGCGGCGATACCAGAAATCACAATACAATAAGACGACTCCGTATTGTTACGTATGTACTTGTACATCAATTGCGACACGGATCTTAGGTTACCAGCTGTTATCACGCCAGAATAAAGCGAGCCTCAAAACCTGTCAATTGTCACCCATACGAAGCGCCCATCAAGAAAAAGCTCATGCGAAAACGGTATGATTTTCGCATGGCCTTCCACTAAGTATAGTAAATGACACGAGATTCTCACTCCACAGGACAAAGACAATCAATAATACGAACCTCTACGGTCACAATGAGTCACTGGAGTCGCCTACAAAGCAATAAAAACCAGCGGATACGTGATACGTCTCACTTGTTCTATTGAACCGAGTATTGTCGACTTGTCTAAATTAGTTCTTCTGTCGGCGGTTGGTGTTATTGCCTCATATTGAAATAAATTACGACGTTAGTGTACATAGACGACTGACGAATTTATTTCCAACAGCTGTCTTTCAAATTGGGAAACCGGGGGCCTAACACGGAAGTTGCGGCTGCCACATTGCGATAATTGCAACTGTTGTGGCCTAATTGACTGAATTTGTGGCAGGTGTTGTTGCGACAGTGAGTTTTATTCTTTAAGCAAGTGTCAACTTGTCAAGAGAGTGTCAGGCGATACCCAATCGAATGTTTACGATTGTCATGATGTAGCAACCTGTAACTAACCTGACGGGGTCCCTAAGAATCTATACCTCTCTCTACAAGTAAAACTCAATGTTTCTTTGTAATGGCTCATGAATCATCTAGCAGTAAACCCTCATCATTGTTGCGTCCATAATAATCCAAGTTCTTTTAGAGTTTCAGAAGCTTCGAATTCAATCAACCCAACGACTAGTTTAAGAACTGATGAATTTCAGTTCACATAAGACTGGCTTAAATTACGCGTTCGAGTTATAGAAAAGTTGTAAACATGATCAAGTATAAATCAACAAAGTGAAGGCAAGTGCTTTGTTACGTGATCGAGTATAGAACTAGTATACAACTATGACACACTTTATATGAGTTTTATATTTAACGTGTTCGAGTATCTAAATAGTATACAACCATGACACACTTTTAGAGGTGTATTCTTCCTATGTGATCCTGTTCAAGTATACTGCGCTTTGTTTGTTTTAATGTTTTGCCTCTAACATACACAGCAAGCCAGATTTATGTTTGCCTCTTAACATACACAATAAGTCAGTCTTATGTATAGGATCAATCATATTATATTTCTATGCGAAATATATTTAAAATCAAGAGAGTTGACCTTATATATGAATATTTACTCAGAGTTTCGATTTCTATCTTATGTAACATACATTTAAGTAGTTCCATAAGATTCCATAAGGTCTCACAGTGGTGAAGCTAATTATCCCTAGTGGCAAGCATCTTCCTTGAATTAAAGGAAGATGCTTTGTTTGGCATCATATACTTTGACTAACAAAATATATGATGGTTGGAATGGCTCCACCCCGCCACCAACGGTAGACTTCTTCCCACCCTTGGTATTCCAAAAGGCATATCGATACATGGGAACATGGGCCAATAAGCCTCATAAAATACCAAAAGCCAACAAGCCTCCCCCCCCAACCACTAGGCATCAACCGCGAAATGGCGCAACGTACACGAGCGTACTTTAGAGTGGTGCGTTCCACTTATGTCAGCATAAAGCTGGATAATTACATTTTTAAAGTGGTGTAATCCCACATATACCTGTAATAGGTTTCAAGGATACACCAGGCGCACTGCAGGGATGTTCGCCGCAACGAAACAGAGTCCACAGGCGTGATGCAACCTTCAGTAATAGTATATTAATCAAATATAGCGCGCAACCATCATGGGTAGTAGAACATTGTTTGGAAGTAAGTTTGATATTGGTAATAGTAAACATAGTCCTTCCAACCATGATTAGTTATTGTTCGATCATAGCGAACATCGTAGTAATTTTGTATAATAATTAGTTATCGTTCGACCATAGCGAACATCGTAATTGCATATAATAGGTATGTTGTTACAATAAAATCGCATGGTAAAATCAGACGTACTGTAGAACATAGAAATGCACACGAAGTGTACTACGCACAGAAAGCAAGCTCTCTGGTTCAACAACAACCTATCCCATCTTGACGTCCTACCGAGGTAAACATCAAGACAGAACCAGCCGTGCCGATGCATCGCCGGAGCGAGTGATATATTCTACAGGCCCAACTCAACCTGCAATGATAATTGTATGTTATGGGTATATATGTAATATGTTATATTTATATATGTTATTAATCCACCATAGGTAGATTGAATATCGTAGGACGCCATCCAGCCAGGTTCACGAAGTACAAGTACTAAGGCTCCCTTACCAGATTGCATCCAACAACTAGTATGTATGCAATACAATATTGGCACAACGAGCGAGCATACCCACACTCAACATGAATCGGTCTCAATGCCTCAATAATGCTCAGCACACATACACGTCGCAATCCTCGTTCTGCCGAGTGGACCGGACGCCGGGAAGCTCATTAGTAAGTTTCCATGCACCTTCGATTAGATCATATATACTACTATGTACATATAGTATGTACTATTATTCTATTATTGTTTTAATATTATTTTACTACTATTTTATCATTATAATATATTTTAAATTTTTTTTTTCTTTCTAATAATAAATTATTTTATTCTGAATAGTAAGATACGTATAGTTACAAACCAGAGCAGAGATGAAGTGGAAAGCTTATCACGTCATTTATCAATAATCTGTTTGGCCCGCTAAACACATATCTAATTTAAATTTTTAATCTATCATCTAGGGTCTACAGCTCGATATTATACTCTGTTCTGTGGGCATCTGTTCACCTTAATAATTCTCCTCAGTCCTCACAATTCAGGTGTTGCAAACTACTGCAGTAGGTACTGCAGTAGCTTGCAACATTTCAGCTACCGATACTACAGGTGTCAAACATACAAAGATAGTATAAAAAAAACTGTTAAAAATACATTCCAGACAATCAACATAATGTAAACAGCACAGCTCTATTGAGAGTTGAGACACATCTAAGTATAAAATGCGACAATCGACGAAACAATGGCCTTCAATGAAGCCGAACAGTCTGAAATGGAAATACTTTTTTTTGTGATTCGACGCGACCGATCCGAGCCCGGAAACCGGAGTGGTCGTCCAAAAATGACAACGGCGTATCAAGCTGTGCGTGGTGCAAAAACGGTCATGTGGACGGACCGAGCGCTCGGCAAGGTCGCCAGCTAATTTGTGTTTCCTGGATAGTCTCAATATTTTTTAAGAAGAGGACTTGTAGATGCGATCTCAGATACTTCTCCCGGAAACTCACGCGGATATTCGCTAGTGGAAGCTATAACAAGAGCTGGTTTTACAACAGCTACACAACACAGAGATAAAATGTTTAAAATTGAGAACAGATAATTATTTTTGTGTAGAGCAGAGGAACACCCACTGCTTATGATTGTATAAAGCAATTAATTAGTATAGCGTCACTGTTTAATTTAGAAGTTTAGATGCTTGACAGAATAAATAAAATGTTCTTTTGATTTTTTTCATGATATGCATGATGCTTGGACACGCATCACCGTATCGTAAATCGTAAATAAAGTCAGGCGCTAACGTTTCTATAACCTTCTTTAGAACGAGATGATACCCGCTACATTGAATGTATGGATTTACGTTTTTTGAAAACTCCATAAGAACATTGATTTTTCGGAATAAAAAGAAGCATATGTCTGTCTCCTGGGCCAAGCTTAGTGACAAATTCGTCAAAATATAAAAGGCCGTGAAAAAGGGTAACAACATGCAGGCACATTATCGCATCTAAGTAATGACGGATTATATGGTCGTAATGACGTGTTCGTGTCCCAAAAAAAGTGTCTGTATATCTGGGGTTCATAGTACAGTATCGAGCTAGCGCACTCTGCAAAAACTGAATAATGACGGACGCCGGCCGCTCGCCTCGGCATCGCACAATTGCGCTATTTCGAGACACGTTTTCCTGCTAGCAATAATACCTATTAATAATAACAGACGCTAGTCGTCCTGTACAATACAAAGATACCGATTGTTAAGCCGCAAACGGTATGACAAATTGAGAGGCGGCTGCGAGAATTCGCATTGAATTTATACAAGCATTATGTGAGTTAACCGATATAATTATTTTCTTTCGTTATTTACCCATAATAAGTATGAATTTGCGCAAAACTCGGCCAGCTCAGTAAGACTTCGGATCGATAGGGACTTTTGACTTGTGACGTGAGCCCTTGAAATTTTTAATTTCCCTGGGCGAGTTAGACATGTGGAACACGTACATGAAGAAAAACCTCGCAACAATAAGTAATTTATATGTAACAATCTCAGTATAATCATAATATCGCCTCTGGGACTATTAACGCAAATGTTATAAACATGGACGATAGCTGAGTCGCTATGAAATAGTCACACGTGGACTTGAAACGCGCAAGGTGAACGGCTCGAATTATGTACATCGTCACTCGTCACACTGGAAATATTTAAGTAATTGATTGGAAATTGTGCCGCGAATCATAATCGTTTACGAAAGTACGTCATATTCTTGGATTGAACACAATTCACTGTTTTTTGAGCGTTTTATCCTTCCACGGCTAAATGTATACCAGAGTTTGAACACATTTTATCCACTTTACTAATAAGCGTTTTATCCTTTCACGGCTAAATGTAGACCTTAAGATTTCGAGTATTTTTAGACCATGACCGAAGCCGCGAACTTCTATTATTATTAATATAAATAATCTGATACACATATTTCACCTCAAAGCAAATTGACACGTCTGGGCCGAGTGCTGACTTCAAACGGGTTTTCGAGTCTCTAATTTACGTTTCTGTGTCCGAAGTTGGACTGACGCAATAATTAAAGCAGTAAAGATTTACGTGGGAACTGGGAATTAACATTTTTATTAAAACATCGTAAGCATATCCACGTTATAATAACAAGCTTATTGGAGTAACTATGATATGTCGTATGACCTTATCAAGTAGGTATGAGAAGGTTACGACGCCAGTAGTCAAACAGAACAGATTAATATTGTGCCTTTTAAAGGCAAATCAATAAGTCCTTTGCAAGGATCACAACTCTCAGCAACGAGGAAGACATAACAGAGCGATAGATATCATCCTTAGATAACAGTTGGCTTGAATATATTTTTAAGGCTTACTTTAACTTCATTTGTGTTAAAAGAAGTTGTAGTTAATTATAAATTTGGGTGCTTATTCCTAAAAGCTAAAGTTTATGTACAGAGGGGGATTGTTCGCTGGAACTACGACTATAGCTAAGTAGAATGTAGATTTTCGTATGGGTGTAAGTTTGGGAAAGTTTCTAGTTGCGAAGTTGCCGGGACATGCGCTGCAAGTAGTTCAAAGTTGAGGGAGCCGTTGCGCTGACGGCGCGGGCAACTGATCGACTGGGCAAACTGTTATTAAGATGCAACTTGCAAGTGTTGTTTTGTATATATTGCAAATTGCATATATACAAAGGATTAGTGAATAGAGGATTCCCGTGACTGCATCTCCCGAGGATTTCGTATTTAAAATAAACCCGTGAAAATTCTTTGCTTTTCCGGAATAAAGAGTAACCTATTTTCGTCTTTGGGATGCAATCATGCAAGCTATTAATCTCTGTACATTTCATCAAATGGGTAAAGCGGATAGTTTGTGTAAACTGTAAAGGTAAAACAGAGACACTATCACATTTACAATATAAGTATGGATTTCGCTCCTAGTAGGTACTTATATCTGCTTTTGCAACTAGCTACTAATTATTAAACTTTGATATCGAAATAATATTGTTGGAGGGTTGACCTAACTTAATTCATAGATCACTAGATATACCTACTAATGCTCGCTGAGTTGTTATTAAGAATCCTAACAATGGAATGTCTGTGACTCAGGCTTTCATTCCAACATCATTCATCACACCCCGACTAAACATAACAGGTGCCTGGGCAAACTAGTTGTTAACAGTTACATAGTCTAAAACTACATCCTATTGAAATGGGTACATCGGAACCAAAATAGACAGAGGTTAAATTCTTAGAAAACTAGGTCAGAATAACAAACGGACCCCCGCTAACAAGTATCGAGAAACCGTTAGCTCGCGGAACAAAGGAATCGAACATTTCGGAAAACGGTGTCGTTCAAATTAATTAAGTTTTAAACGTCGCGTCGTTCAGTCAGAGTCGTCGGGTTTCCATGAAAACGTGGCGGCGGACGCAATTCATTAAGGTGAAAGCTAGTGACTCACGGCTACACGCGTCGTGTTGCTACGCTGCTAATTGCTTTACCTGGAAAAATAAAAAGAATACTTTATGAATGTCACAAAATGGAAATTTTATGAGTAGGTAACTAGATAGGTATGTTTTATGGCTAAGTTGGTTCGTTTTTGGCGGTTCAATTGATTCCGTCCTTTTGTCCAATACATTAATTAGTATTGGTATCCGCTTAAAATAGATAATCTATTAGTACTTAAATAGATATCACAAATATGAAGTGAATAATTTCAGATCCATATCTGTTACATAATTTACTAGTCAATAATTAATTCTTGTCGTCAGTCCATAGATTGGATTATTGAATAGGGTGAATAAGAAGGATAAATAAAATAGATTCATTTACATAATAAGGCGAAGCTGTGTTACACACATTATACGAGTACAAGAAGCTCTACGTCAGTCATGTCAAACATACGGCCCGCGGGCCGTATGCGGCCCTCGGACTATTATGATACGGCCCGCGGCCAGAATCCAGATCTCATAATTTTTATTCGATAGGCAATATTAAAAGTTATTAGCGAGAAACTGTGTGCCGCGCAGTGCGCTGGACGGTCAAGGGACGGCTAACTGACACATCTGGCAACCAGATGTGTCAGGTAGCTAACCTTTTTCCTTCCGCACAGCAGTGGTGCCCGGCTTGTGCAACTACATACAGCCGTAGATCGAGCAGTCAAGTCGCATTTTTAAATTACTTATTATTGTTTGTTGTTATTGTTTTTGGCATGATGTCGCAAAAACGTAAAATTGACAGTGAGTGCAGAGTTTTTCACTCAAAATGGGAAATGGCGTATTTTTTCATGGAGTGGAAAGGTAAACCACTTTGCTTAATTTGTAACCAAACAATTGCAGTTTGTAAGGAATTTAATTTAAAGAGACATTATGACACGAATAATAAAGTAAAATTTCATTGTCATACCGATAAGACAAAAATGGAAAAACTATCATCTTTAAAATCTAAACTTCAAAGCCAACAGTCAATGTTTACTAAAGCTAAAACTGAAAGTGAAGACGTCTTAAAATCTAGCTGGAATCTACACTAGAAATCGCCAAGCGTACAAAACCTTTCACTGATGGTGATTTTATTAAAGAGTGTATGTTGAAAGTAGCTGAAATATTATTCCCATGTCAAAAATCAATGATACAAAACATACCGCTGTCGAGAAACACTGTTGCTTCAAGAATAGTAGACTTATCACAGAATTTAGACTGCCAATTAAAGGAAAAAATCAAAGAATTTACGTATTTTTCGCTAGCTGTATATATATTGGAGGAGTATTGTCAACTTTTGCTCAATCTCAGCACAGAATTTAACGGTTGTTTTGAAGATTTTCGTAAAATGAATACGTTGGAATTACCTCTATTCAACAACCCATTCACTTTTGAAGTTGCACAGGCACCAATTAATTTTCAAATGGAATAAATAGATCTCCAATGTGACTGTGTTTTAAGGGACAAATTTAAAGAGGTAAATATTACCTCATTTTACACACAGTACCACAAGAGTTTGGATAACTATCCAAATATAAAAAAGCATGCAGCACGAATTCTGTGCATGTTCGGTAGTTCCTATTTATGCGAGCAGATGTTTTCTATGATGAAAATTAATAAAAACAAACATCGCTCAAGGATTAGTGATGAACATCTCCAGTCTATTCTTAAAATCACAACCTCGAATATGACACCCAATATTAGTGAAATTATTAAGAACAAGAGTAAGTTATAGATTAACGTTAGGTTAATTATCGCTAGTAATGAAACATTATGTGCTTGAGTAAATAAATATATTACCAATTAAGTATGTGTTTGGTTATTTTCAATTCCATTTTTTATGTAGGTCACATCTACAAAGGCAATCGTAAAGGTACGCCAGAAGACATTTGCTAGCCATGCCCTAGCCTATACATAAAAAAATGCGTCTGGCCCGCTAACGAACCTTAATTTATGCAAATGGCACTTCACGAATTTGAGCTTGACACCCCTGCTCTACGTATTCTTATTTTTTGCAGGTTCTACATCTCCTGCAGTCTTTTCCTCAAAAACCGAAGTCTGTCACAAACGACACTGCAACTTGCAAGCTTATCAGCTTCGCAATGTGAGTACGGGCATCATCATCACATCAGCCCATCGACCTACGCTGCTGAACATAGGTATTTCCCAAAGAGTGGTACGACACCCGCTTCCAGCTTTCCTCAAACGGACTTATATCATCGGTCCATCGTGCTGGAAGCCGCTCCACATTACAGTTGCTACTTGCTAGTACGCGGGTCGCCACTACAAAATTTTCCGGCTCAGACAAAAAAAATCGCCTGCCTAATGCCATTAAGTAAGCTTACTGATGGTTTCACCGACTTCAGCGTGTACTTTCAACATGAATACCTAATATTCGTTAAACTACTCATAATAATTTACTAGCAAATTCTAAGTCGCCATAAAAACATACTTTTCGAACACCATTGAATATATGGTTGGCCGCTAAAATTCGATAAGATCGTAAAGCGTGAGCCCGGCGACAGAGCTAGGTCGGGCGGGGTTACGCAGACAAGGGCGGCGACCTTGGCACGAGCCTCGCCCGCCCACCATCACCCCATCCCCCCTCGCCCAAGATGTGAGCTGACTACAGATGAACATTCTTTTTGCTACGCTGCTTTATCTAATCTTGGGATATCATCTACAGACGTGACGACTTTTTACGCCAACTTAGATTGGCATACGACAGTTCACACGATTTGAGGTTAGATTCTGGACTCCAAAGTTTATTTCAAAGTATAGATTATGATTTCTGAATGGAAGTGTATCTAATGAAGTTATGATAATTGTATACATCAATTTAAAACATAATGTAAGAGTTCTTAAAACTAATTTTTGAAAGAAGGTATCTATATTGTTTTTATCTCATCATTAGTTCTGAGTATGGAAGTTGACACATGACTATTGACAAAATTTTTCATTACTAATTACCATTTGTTACTTATCGTCAATACTTTTTGACATGTTTTAATAAGTGATGAACCGGCAGTATTCCGTGTCGCGCGACGCGTCTGTTGGATCGCTACTCGCAATCACAGATCTTATTGTTGATCAAATTTCATATTGCCGGCAGCGGTTTAGTTTGCTGATCTGTAGGTGGTCTATAAAAATTTGCTGCGAATTCTAAGAAATTAATTAATAACATGAACAATAGAAATATATTTTCGCAAGAACCTTACAAAGCAAACGTGTTTTATTACTGCTTACACTTTGTGAAACTCAAAGAGAAAAATAATTATAAAACAAGTTCTTTTAAAATTTAAACTTAAAACGAATTTATTATTTAGGTATTGCAGGATTTTTTTCTATTTATACTGAAAGTTGAACGTAATTATACGATTTTATGACCATAATATTCTTCAACTTGATTATAATTATCATATCATACTAATATTATAATTGCGAAAGTGTGTTTGTTTGTTTGTTGATTTGTTGGTTTGTCCTTCAATCACGGCGCAACGGAGCAACGGATCGACGTGATTTTTGGCATGGGTATAATTGAGGACCTGGAGAGTGACACAGGCTACTTTTTATCCCGGAAAATTAAGGCCCAAAAAAACTTAAACCGCGCGGACGAAGTCGCGGGCATCAGCTAGTTATACAATGGTTTAAAGTTGAATCCAGGTTACAAATACTTTCATGAAAAGGATTAAAAACTTTTGTTATCAATCAATGATGCTCGTGATAAGTGAATCATCAATATTTTTGATAGGACTTGTAATAAGTGTATTAGGTATAGTTATTGTATTAATGAGCCGTCTCAAGCGCATGATAATGATATATTCATACAAGAGCTTACAAAGTAAGCAAATCTATGAACTGTTTAATTCAACGTGGAACAAATAAGGACCGTTTTATTATAACGCTGCATAAATGAAAACTTGTTTTAATCAAAATTGCCTCACGCTGGAAAGAAATTATGTGAATAATTTTATTACAAACGTCCACATAAATATTCCCAGCCGATAGTAACAGTCAATCCATAAATTATGTGGACGGCAGTGTGCAAATTGCATGTTTATTTATTACGACATTTTGACCCTGCGTCGCGTCGGACAAACGGTATTATGCTTTTGAAATTTACAAAACCATTTTCTCTCTCATCGGTCGTGCCTTCATGGCTAAAGATCGTGGTCCTGGCTAGATCCTAACCTCAAACGGATTATTGTTCCATCCTAGGTTTCCATTGGCTTCTGTTGGTAGCCATTCTCACTATATTACGAAATTTCCACTTGTTCGACCCCCTCAGTTTGTCAGACCATCTAGTTGGTGAAGCTTTTTCACTATTGAATTGTAGTGACATTGCAGTTTGTAGTGTAGTAATTGTAGTAAAAGAAGCCTACGACTCTGTCCTCAAATCAAGTTTAAAAAAAATGTAGGTGTAATATATGTAGCAATCACTCTGTATCTATTAATTATTAGACCTATGTAAATATAGATGTGAAGTAGGTATACTTTAGTCTACTTTCTATTTCTTAGTTGTAACCCAGGTCGAATGTACCCATTACGGCACGTTTGGTTTTATTTTTTAACAACGAACAGGAATCTAACAAAACTGACTTTTTCTATAGAGCCTAATAGACGGTGGTCAAGCGTTTGGGAGGAATGATCAATGAACATAGGGACACTTGGTGTTATGTTATGGGTCGTTGTTACTTTGTAAGCCGCGTTTGACACGACGAAAAAAGATTTGCTAAACCTTAATGCATAATCTAGAGCCATAAAAACTGTATTTGTATAAGAAACGTGTCTCGAATTTATTTAACAATATGCATATTGCGGCTAACATGTATGCATACAAGTGAATATAATCACGTATTATGTGCTATTCAGATTTATTGCTGCCACATAAGTAGCCGTGACTCATATGTAGAGTTGCGTTGCGTCATACTTAGGAGGTAAAACTTCTTTAGCTAATCACAATGATAAAATTAAAATAATCTAGACTAATTTATGCGAGTGCATATCAAATAATAACCTATTTAGACAAAATTTAGTATAGAGATAGCTTACATGATACATTCCGGAGACTTGGGCTTCTTGCCCCGGAAAATAAGTTTCCAAAGTGTTTGTAAAAAGTACCGATGTGAAAAGTGTGGCCACATTAAAATCAACTTAAAATTACGTTTACCTGAAAGTCATTAAGCTAAGAAAAGAAGAAGGATGTATGTACTTAAGCAAGCAAATCCAATTATCACATAGTACATACAGGTTCTTTCATCACCGTGTTTTTAAACTAAAATGCAACGACACGACTACGATTCAAGTCATTTAGTCTAGAACTTGTAGTTTAATATACTGACAAAAACTCCTGCAACTTAGTTTGGGTGGATTAAACTGAAAAACCCGAGAAAACTCGTAATTTTTCGGGACGAAAAGTAGCCACTCTCTTGGTCTAGGTAGGTAGGGGGTTTACGCGATAGTCGAACCGTTGTACCGTTACGACTTACGACATGAAGGACAAACCAAGCATACTTTCGCATTTATAATATTGCTTGGATTTGGAGAAAAAGATAATGAGAGCTATTAGCAAACAATAACTTCCGCCAAGGCGAAATTCAGTCGGGAGGACATTATAAGCTACCACTATAGTCTGTCGCTAGCATTGCATACAATTGGGATGGCGCCTATTTCAAAAATATATTCTTTTTTTAGTGATTATCAAATAGAGGATCGAGAAAAGACAATATCCATGTTCCCTGTTAGTTTTATGTTGAATAACAATTTTAAACTATCGATTAGAATAAAAAAGTACGTCGAACTTTGATGACGTCACAACTCACAACTACAAAATCTCATACAGAAAGCGTTTTGACGTTTGAAAAAATATGCAGTAGTCAAATAGGTATCCTAACAATTTATCGTTGAATGTAAACCGCCTATTCGCAGAAGATGCTAATTGCCCCACCAGCCGGCTGCAAGCGCGTTTTTTTTAATTGACATTGACAAGCCGGTCGGGTGCCACCTGGCTTCGAAACCAGTTTACGAAACGATTGCAGAACTGGCTGTTAGGTATTTTTAGAATAATCGATATTATTTAGCTAATTCAAATATTGTAAACTTTGCATATTATGCCCATTTCTTTATTATTTCGTCATCTCTATTATGAATCCTTACTATATTGATTTTAAGATAAGATAATATATTTTCGTCTAAATAAATATTTTGATTTTGTTATATTCTATTATACGTTGGGAAGCAGCCTCATTGTTGACTTGCTACAACCCTTATAGGCTTATGCCCACTTTCACCGACGAACCATAAGATTTAAGGGACCCCCCCTTAGCATATTCAGGGGCCAGGTAGGGGATCGTATCCGTTTCAGCGCTTAAAGTGTCCCTTAGTGATAATGTCCCTGTCCCTAAATTTAGGAGATGGATTATTGGTCCCATAAACCTTCACATAAGTAAAAGAGACTTCAAGAGGATGAGATGGACAGTGATTTGTTTGATTTACTTGATAATTTCGAGACGATTGATACTATCTACTTATAGTATATGGGTATATAAGTATGTGAAATGTATGTTTGCACATATGGTGCATTTTATCCAGGAAAATGAAAGAGTTCCCGTGGGAATCAATCAAAAAACCAAGCAAACGAAGTTGCAGACATTGTCTAGTATTTGATATAAATCGTAGTCGAAGACAAGTTAAGTACTTCAACGCTTATTATTTAAAATCAAAAGTGTTACGTTTGTTGGAAAAAATGTAACACTCTTAAGAACTTCCAGACAATACCTTCTTACATATTCAATCATACCATAGATTCAAGTGTATTTAAATATTTATTAACCTAATAGGTGGATTCCTACCTACTACCTACTGACTTAATAACGTATTATAGCTATGAAACAAAGAAAAAAAGGTTAATTTATTGCTTACCCAACGGTTTCTTTTGAATGGATGCACTATCGTTGTAAAAAAACCCTAGTTATGGGTCTGTTGCGAACGTGAAAACAAATTTTAGTTACGGGCCGGTTTAGGGGACCTTTTAGCTTAGCGGTATTTTAACTATGTGATTGTTTAGGTGATGTCCTTGAAACTGGGCATTAGCAAGTTAATAATGAGACAATACACGACAAAGGTAGAGAAATGTATGCATATATATTTATGTAGCCACGTCTATTGCAGCTTACTGCAGGATTTGTGGAGTGTAGACACATGGTTATATGCAAAAGATAATGGTAAGTTTCTTTTTTTTTAAATGAAATGAAATTTATTTATTTCTGTAAACTGTAACAAAATTTGTACTTATTTCTAAGAACGATGACGGCTAAAAATGTATAAACTGCGATTCAGCCGTGCGTCAACGCCCTCCAACGAAACAGCTACGTTACAGATATCCTTATCTGTTATCTAAAATTAATTTATTAAATTCGTAACCTAAAGTATTAGGATTATATCAGGATTATTATCAGTGAATGAAACCACTTGTTTCTCATAGAATTTGTGATTTAGCCCCATCGTGTCTGACATAAAGTAGATACCTGCAGAATAGCAGATGTCGTATCTCTTTGAAGTGGCCGCGCCCGTGCCTAGGTGAGCGAAACCCCAGTTGGTTACATCAGCTACTTTTTGTCAACTAAGCGCAATTCAAGCACACAAAGAGAAAGCCGACGAAGCTCCTTTTATGATGATAGCACGCTCGTTTCCAATTTCTTTTTGTATTTTGTTACATTTCCGACAGCTCTTTTTTGCCGACTTGTTAATTAGTGGGATCGGAATTTTTTTTTGGACAATTTAGCTCTTATCTTACTTGAATTATTTACTAGCGATTTTTAATTAAAACAATACCCGTTGTCTTACGTGAGCGACATACGCGACAGTATCAAACAGTAGTTGACCCTTCACGTCGTATCGCGTGGCGTCGCTTATGTCGCTCATCTAGGACAACGGGTAAAACTTAGGTAGATAGATTTCTACGTGACATCGTATAAGAACGCTAAATATCTGGCCCCTGGGCAGCAAGTTAACATCAAACTAATATTATAAAATAAGCGAAAGTCAGTTTGTTTGTTGGTTTGTCCTTCAATCACGCTGCAACGGAGCAACGGATCGACGTGATTTTTGGCATGGGTATAGTTGAGGACCAGCAGCCTGATTCTGTAACTCAGTGGCTATCAAAGAGGGAAAGCCACTGACATATATTCTTTATCCATTGAAGGTTTGCTATGAAATAAAAATTAAGTTTTCATAGCAAACCTTCAATGGATAAAGAATATATGTCAGTGGCTTTCACTCTTTGATAGCCACTGAGTTACAGAATCAGGCTGCTGGAGAGTGACATAGGCTACTTTTTACTCCGGAAAATTGAGGAGTTCCCGAGGGAATCCAAAAAAACTTATTCCACGCGGACGAAGTCGCGGGCATCAGCTAGTAACAAATAAAAATATCATGAAATATTATAAAATAAGCGAATGTCAGTTTGTTGGTTTGTGCTTCAATCACGCTGCAACGGAGCAACGGATCGACGTGATGTTTGGCATGGGTATAGTTGAGGACCTGGAGAGTGACCAGGCTACTTTTTATTCCGGAAAATTGAGGAGTTCCCGCGGGTATCCAAAAAAAACTTATTCCACGCGGTCGAAGTCGCGGGCATCAGCTATTTTAGATTATCAGGTAGAGTAGACTAGATTTGCTAATTTATTTAAATTAGATACTAGCCATGCAATTTTACACTTAAACCAGAATATAGCTAGCTTTCAGTAACTTGAAACAGCTTTCTATTCGATAAACCACCAACTGTAAATAATATATCATACTACAGTAACAATGGTGCATAGATTTTGTTGTTGCATAGATCCCCGGCAGGGTCAATTTGGGAATTTATAATTTCTGAATTTTCCCTGGTCTGGCCTGGTGGGAGGCTTCGGCCGTGGCTAGTTTACCACCCTACCGGCAAAAGTCGTGCCGCCAAGCGATTTAGCGTTCCGGTACGATGCCGTGTAGGAACCGAAGGGGTGTGGGTTTAATATAACTGCCATGCCCCTAACAGGTACGCCCGCTACCATCTTAGACTGCATCATCACTTACCATCAGGTGAGATCGTAGTCAAGAGCTAGCTTGTAGTGGATAAAAAAAAAACTAGATGATGCATGCGACTTCGTCGTAGAATAACACTATTTTTTATATTAACTTCAAGACAATCCAAAATTATTCCCATATGAAGGTTATATTAAAAAGTAAGAAATCTAGTAATCTACTCCATTACGTTCACAATAGAATGTGCCTACACAATAACTAACTACACAAACGATACCGCGAATGTGGTTACCCTAACTAAGCCAACCGCCGCACTGTCGAGCGAACGAGCAGAACGCGAAATTCCACTATTTATTCACGTTTCAGACATATATAACTATGACAATATGAATGTATGTGACGTGTGCGTGACTAAGCTTTACGTGTTAGGGTTGTCAGAATTGTTACTGTGAATTATAAAAGGTAAAATTCTGGTCCAGAGTCCACCTGTAATAAAAATCATACTAATATTATAAATGCGAAAGTGTGTTTGTTTGTTGGTTTATTGGGTTGTCCTTCAATCAAACCGCAACGGAGCAACGATTCGACGTGATTTTTGGCATGGGTATAGTGGAGGACCTGGAGAGTGACATAGGCTACTTCTTATTCCGGAAAATTAAGGAGTTCTCGCGGGAATCAAAAACTTAAACCAATCGGACGAAGTCGCGGGCAGCAGCTAGTTGTTTATAATTTAAATTATGCCAATTCACATCCTAACTCAATGGTGTACTCTTAAAATTCATAAGTGTTTCTGTATTTCTTTACATTAATGGAATGCAATGCAATGCTTAATGAGACTTTTAGATAAGTAGAATTAATAATTAAACATTTACCAAAACTGTATAGTAGCTACGCTTAACGCTACACAAAGGTCTTAACAATAAAAGTTTCATAGCCTATCTTGTTTTTACGAGCTAAGAGGATTTTATGTGACGTAATAAAAAACTCAAATACCTTTACACAGACACAAAAAATCTGCCAAGCTTATGTGGCAACCCTAGAGTTGGCTAAGTATCTAGTTATATAGTTATAGAATCAACCTACGTGTGTACCTACATTATAAATAGCCTAAGTAGGCATACAACATATAGTGGTGAGCAAACATTATCGACTATTACGTAGAAATTTCTATCGAGCGATAAATAAACATTCGTGTTACTGATGTAGATAAGGTGTCTTCACAATGAAATGAAAAATGATTTATTGGCACTCGACTTGATATGCCTAATGCTACGTATCCATGGGCGTACGTAAGAACTCTTTGACACAGGTTTTGTGGGTTGTGATTGGCTGAATTCATGGTAGGTATTATATATATACTCTTTTTGCTTTTACAGTTTTGCTGTAAAAATACCATAAATTCAACAAATCCTAATGACAAACATGGCTATACTCTGTCTATGAGAACATACTACAGTGGTATGCGATCTCGACTGCAAATTGTCGTACGTGTGAAATTGAATAGAACTATATGTATACGTATTTTCTAACGATTTTGAGTGTGTGGGCAGTTGGATAAGTTAAATTATTACTACCTGAACCGGTCAAAACCAGTTGAAGCGTACCTAATTTGAGTACATTCGGCTCGGAGATAAGATAGCAAGCATTTCTTGTTGACCTTACGCGGTTGTTGAATAGCGTCGATAACGAAATATGGCTTTCTTTAATAAGTTACAATTTTTGTTATCAAGCAAGATAACCTCTAATGGCATTATGTTGGTGAAATCCTTTTAATGAGGTTTGTAAGTTCCTGGTATTTTAATGAATATCTCATTAAAACAACAAAAATGACGATTAAGTGGTGACTTAAAACACACATGGTTGGACAATACCTAGAAAATATGTAATGATCATTAAATTTACAAACATTTTGTACATAAGATTTTTAATATGTGGTAAGTATAGGTATACAATTAAACTTAAATAGTTGACTAGTGCCCCATCATGCCCCCCAGGCTCATGCTTTGTGCAAAAGAGCCAGCACTTCCAGCTCTAGATATGGTTAATTGCGATGTCGTAAGAATTTTTGAGCACTAACACAGGCACTAACACACTTTGAGGCCTGGTTATCAAGCCCAAACGGAACAAAAATGTATTCGCTGAAACAACGACCATAATTTAAAAAAAAAATGGCAGTCATAGGGACTGCCGATAAAAGTGAAAACGAATATTATTATTTTTTTAATAAAATAATAATCAATATTTAAAATGTAAAGATAAACCTTAAAACTTAGGCATTAGTTTAATTACGAATGTAGTATATTTATATTTAAAACCTTTGTCTTCGTAACAACGCGATGACGGTGTCGGTGTTGGTCACGCGAAATCCACAAGTTTACCCCCTACCAAAAACTGCTCAACGCGGCTAATGAAGTTTTTTTACTTCAAAAAACATGAATGGAAAGAAAACCCATGAAAGAGTTGAAACGGCTTCGTACAGAGAAGTTGGGATGAAAAGAAAACTTTCTTTTATTCTAGTCGAAACAAAATATTTAATCCAGATTACAAACGTTCATTACATCATTCTACTTCGACCATAGTTAATTTGTGCCATCGTTTCGGATTCCAGCCCTGCCGGGTTCCTTGAAGCTCGATGGGCAGGATATAGCAGGTTTTGGCATAAAATATATATCAATCAAGATGTGGTGAATATTTACTACATTTGAGTCTTCAAATATATTGTTTAGGTAAGAAAGCTTAGGATCTCAGGGTATTTTTTTATGGTCGTTATCTTTAATCCCATTGTTTTATAACGGTCGGGCACACCTACATTAGACAGGCGATATCCGGTGGCCCGGCCCGTTAGATGCACAGCAAGCAAAGCAAGGCCACACCACATGTGGGTCGGTGTTCCAAGTTCCAACAAGAGACCTATGCCCAGCAGTGGACGACTATCGACTGACGACGACGGAAAGCAGTTCCTTTAATTCATAATTAAATTTCTTTTGAAAGTTTTAACTTCATAGTTTCTAGCGGGTCGTATGCATGTCAAGCTTCGTCTCGTCTGAGTAATTGTTCTTTTAGAATGCTCTCAAGCAATTGCTGGCAGACTTATTCTACGTATTCTAAACGGTCTGTTAAAAGTGTCTCGTGTATTTAGAAAGCATAAAATTGGCCAGCTGTCGTGATGTTCGCGACCTACTATCTTTTCACAATAAAAAATTGAAGTAAAAGAAATTGCGTGCTCAATTACGCATCGCTTTTTATCTTCGTTTTCTAGTAAAATATCCAAATACTTTGGCAATTTTACTTTAAAGGTTACCACCGAAAATAATCACTCTCTTTCATTGACTAACTGGTAACTAGGTCCATCCATCATCTTGTATGCGTCCACATTGGGAAACACTTTTGATAGCACGCCACAAGTCAAACACAATCCTCCGTTTCCCTCATCCACTACCATCCAAGTTACGTAAACATGACAACACTAACTACACGGAGATGTAACATTACAGATTCGTTCGTAAGAAGCGAAAGCTGTACCTTGGGAGCCATTCGTGTTGCAGATGCCTAGGAAAGTATGAGGCACTTATATGAAAAAAATATTGTAAAGCAAACCTGCATATGTAAGTGCGTTACGTTTTTGTCGACTTAGTAGTGATTGCCTTGTATAAGGCAATCACAGATCGCAGATCTGTATAGATCTGCCACAAAATACTTTCTATCTGACTCATTCGTTATCTATGCTTTTTCAATTAGTACTTAAAGGATTTTTGAAGTCTTGTAGTCCTAGATGATATTAGAGGGTTAAGAGATGAAGTTTTAATTGGATCTCAAAGTAATCAGAAAGGCTTATTAGCCTTAGAGTACACAAGCGATGACCCCAAAAGTAAAGCAAAAGTTTTAAAATTTGTAGGAGTGATGACAAAGGACAAGAAATAGCAGAAATATCGATGTAAATTCCGTTGCCGTACAATTCACTAAAAATACTGGCGTAGAAAACTTCCCGAACAATGAAAATGACACAATTAATCAAAAACAAAAACAAGAAACAAACGAGATAAAAGAGTTTTGAAAACGAAACGGATTCGTAGTGGCGAAGTTGGCGCAAAGAGAAAACTACATCCTGCGTCCATTTGTGTTCGGACTTCGGAAACGAGATGAAAGAGGCAAAACTACGAGCTCGAGTATGCAATGAAAATAAAAATTCTAACATTTTCCGACGCTCCCTGACGGATTTGTCGGCAGTGTAACGATCACACTGTTCAGAATCTATACTACCGTTGTAAATGTGAAATTGTGACTGTCTGCATACATGTAACCTTTGCACGGCAATTCTTATTAACTGATTTTGACGAAATGTACAGACGTTAGATTTGCTTCTCGGTGGCTACTTTTGACATAGGCTACTTTTAATCCCGGAAAATCAAGGACGATAATATAGTCTAAGTGTGAAATCTATAGAGCGAACTTTGACTTTGCTTAGAATGGTTAAAACGAGATGGAGTTTTAAGTAAAGTCTGAGCCAAGTCAAAGTACGCTCTATTGATCTCAGCATTAAGTCTTCAAGATTACCTAATATTCGTTTCAGGTGTTGCTTTTTCTATGGATATTTACAAAAGCTAAGTAGCTTTAAAACAACTAATATGTCAAGTCACGTCGTTCCAAATAGACTCTGCCGGAGATCGAAACCGGGACCTCCCACTTATAAGACCGCAGCGCTCACCACTGCGACAGGAAGTCCGTTCAAACTCAACTGTATGGTCGTTAAACTATGTGATCTGTCTAAACTCTGAGCCTCAAGTAATTGGTTTTTACAGTTTTGTCGTCGCGAGCAAATTCAAGCTGACTCACCCTGACGTCGTCTAACTCAAAACGTGATTTGAGTTTTTCGTAATACAGAAAATTGACTAACTATCTTTGTACGCAGAGTGCTGAAATGCTGATTTAGAATAAATGTTTTATCATAATTTAATAACGAAGTTCTACAAAATATTACAAAGCAGTGCGATTCGTGCTTTATAGTTTAGTAAAAATGTAGTACATAAATCATAACAGAGAATAAAATATGGTATAAATATATTTGTACACTCGAAGGAAATCAAAGAACGAAAGAAAACGCTCTCTGCCTTAGTTGTTATTGCGGTTGTTACTTTGTTCAATTAAACAGTTTAAATTCAAGTAACTAACCTTTGTCGTACGGAGCAAAACTCGAGAAAAAGAGATTCGTGAATTCATCAAAAGGATATTAAATAGGTATTAAATATATAAAAATTAATCAGCCTAATGACTGGTACTTAATATTCAATCTGAATTATCACGCCTTCAAAAACAAACAACATTAACGCATGTGTAATTCATTTCATAACGAGAATTTGTTATCTTTAGCGACTTTAAACTTCCATTAACAGTCCGCCCCGCCAGCGTTGATTGTTGCGTAACAAAATCATTACAAAATTGGAAAAGATTCAAAGTCGGACAGCGGCGGTATCAACGACAACTTAAAGAGTAGCATAAATCCTGTTTTCCACGACGACGTTGAAAACATGGCTCAGCGGGTGCCACGTCGACTCACGTCCCGGTGTGTCGCTGACACGCCGATCTCGGCAAAAACAACGTGCCTCCACAGTACTACAATAGGTGGCTGAGTCGAGCGGTTTCATCCCCTCCCCGGCCCCCTTCAGTACCCCACCTCCGCAACCTACTCAGCTCCCCACGGTCGCCACTTACGTGACTCAGCACCGAGCTTTATATCAAAATCGACGTCGTGCGACTTTTGTGACTTGTTTTTCGTTGTAATGTAGATTTTTTTTACCGATAAAACACTTTGTAATAGCGCTATTGGCAATGAAAGAAGTGAGCAACTGAGAATAAATTATAGAGGCGAGGGCCGGTGCAAGTTTGCCTTTTATTCTTATAATAAAACTTTCGGTAAATTCTGTATAGTATACCCTTCGCGGAGAAAGAGTAACTTTTGTCGAGGTTCCGAGACCCATTGAAAAGTTTGCCGGCGAGGATAAAGTTGACTTCTAATATTTCCGAAGGCAACCACGAAGTTTTGAACTGAAATAGGCTAAGTCTATACGTACCTACTAGTACAACACAAGTACAAAATCTAGGTAGATTTAATGCTTTACAAAACTTGCTATCCATAGGTGTGAGAACCGAAATTTTTCTTACTTTGTTAGTGTACCGTACATATAATGCTATTTTTTATGATATTTTTACGCATTTACGCATCGACTGAGTGATATTTGTGATATAGATCTTTCCTGGTTGAATTTATAACAAATTATTGTTATTGGTAAAAAAAGACATTAAAACAGGTCTCAAGGTGAATGACCCCTTAGAAAATGTGGCATCGCCAGCTGTTTCTGATACAGAATAAAATCCAATTAGCCATCCCATCCCGGCGGCTTTTATTAACTGGCCGAATAAGCGGAAACCGTAAAATACCCCGAGAAAATAAAAAATACACGGTACATTTTATATTATCGTTATAGCGCTAACCGGTTACTGAGTAGAATAAATAGGTACGAAGATTTTAGTACGGAACGTGGCCACTGGGCCAGGGAGAGCCCATGATCCTGGGTTTTGGCAATTGCTAAAAAATCGGTTATTTGGGATGTTACTAGGATATATGCCAATAGTGTTAAACCAAGTATGCAGCTTCGAAAAAACTTTGGTAACTGCGTGTATAATAGTGCTTACGAATGTCACAAATCACAATGTGTCTAAGGGTATCGTTCAAATATAATATATCGAGAACGAGAACCTTTATAATGGAAAAATCACTAAATAAATAAATAAATGAAGTCGTTGCCCTACAACTCGCATTTATTTTGGTATCATAAAAGGAGAACCGCCTCTTTCTATTGAGAGTTTCAATAGAAAGAGGCGGTTCTCCTTTTTATTTTTTTGGAACTCGCATTCAATTTCAGTGTGGATTTGCTGTGCTCCAGCTGTCGTGTCTGTCCAACCAAATCCTAGACCTAAGGCAATAGTTTCCAATTTCCAAGGAAAACCGCAAAGGCATTATTATTTTTATTAGTAAACACAAATATTCCGTTATTAAATTTTATTGTGCACTGATAGCAAACGGAATTTCCCCAACACTTTACGACTCAGTAAATGGACGTCTGATACGAAGTCAATTTAGGTTATTGTGTTTACGAAAGAGTTCGATAAAATATACTCGCAGGTAAGTAAACCAATTTAGAGAGCAATTTAATAAGTACGTACAAGATTTGATCAAACGTTATTACAAAGTTGGCGATTTAAAATTATTAAATCCAACGCAGGACTCTGTAAACTTCGGCCGCGTTAAAGTTTAAACTCATCCAGATGTTTGAGTTGCAGAAGTGTTTGATATTCACACTACAGGTGGTAGTCTAGATCCAGGTTTCAAGGCCCATCTGATAAGCCAATTTTGACGAAAATAAGGAGCCGTACGGACATTGGATACTTTTAACGTACTTGTAGATGCAGATTAAAAATCCCAGAGGAACGTTTGATTGAAACGGAATGTTTGATTTTTCGGGATAAAAATAAGCCATCAAGATTACTGAGTTTCGTGCCGGTTCTTCTAAGCAGAATCTTCTTTCCGAATCGGTGGTAGAGTCCTGACGTAACAAAATTGGCACAAGTTATCGTACATGAAATAAACTCTACATTTAATTTAATTTCAGGTCCTAGAGCAAAAAATCACGTCAACCCGTTGCAGCGAAATTGAAGGATTAACCAACCAACAAACCAACTTTTGCAAATAATATTAAGTGAGAGTAGTTTGCAAGATTTCTGTGGTGTGGTGAATATCGCGGGCTATAGCTGCGGGATACACACTACCACATTGATTTATATATTATATTATGGATTTACGGTTTACCTATAATATTATATTGGATTATAGCGAATTAAACTTCTAGTTCCTTCAATATTAAATGCGATGATTGAAATTACAAATAACATATTATATCGTGGTTACTAGGGCATTTATCGATCACGTACCAGATAGGGGAAGTGATAGAGCGATAGTGCACGGAGTATGGGTGAAATTGAGCCATAAATCCTTTATCGCCGCGACCGTTTGCAATAAACAACGGAATGATCGCGCTCAAATGGATAATTCGCGTGTTTATATACTTTATATTGCATTGCAACGGTCGTATTGCGTTTGTTTAATATAAACTGCACATGTGACGCCGCCTACGCGGAAAATTTAAAATTTAATCTCCGCTGTTATGAGTCGTAACCAGGCGTCCGATGAAATTCGGGACATACAGGCTAAGTTTAATCAAACATAGTACAACATAAGAGCATCAAACATCATGGGTTTCCCATTGAACAACAGTCGTATCCCTTAAATGTAGACGTTAATCGTTCTTCCGCTAATACGATGCTCAGAGTTCAGAGAAATTACCAAAAGTTTCTGTCTTTTTACAAAACTTGCTACAGACTACAGGGTTAACTTGAATCCTGGTGATGTACATAGGCTCCTTTTTAACCCGTAAAATCAGTTTCCATGGGATGGGAAACTATAATTACATATTTCCACGAGTACGCGGGTATCATCTAATTCTAGTCATACACAATTGGGTCCTTTTTCCAGCTGGACTAAATGATCTAACTTTGAGCAGTATTTAAGTCTGAAAATACCATTTCTTGCTGCGTAAGTTTGGTATTAATCTACAATGATGCATTGAAATCACATATGAAATTGGGCTACCTGGAAGGGGTGCTAAAATCTATTGATAGGTCAAATTCGACCAGGTTAATCGTGGTAACCCTAATCCCACCCAACATGACATGACATAACTCACATAACATTTCCGCATCAAAACAGAGAATGCCGCTGTCGCCGGTATTTTGTCGTTAAACAAAACTTTCCATCATTCATATCATCCTAGTAAACAACGTTTCGTTTATTAAAGCAAAAATAATGTACAAGTTCATCAACTCGCCTCAAGAAATTGTTTGAAGTAGGTTCGTAGCTAATCTTTATTACTTTTTATGCCGCGTTACGAGTTAAACCTCCCGAAATCACAAGGCGTCTAGTATTAAAGGTGGCACGATTCGCGAAGTCGTAAAAATATCACTGCGGAAGGTTTCCACTAACTGCAATAAAAACCACGCCCAAACCACTAATAACATGAAACTGTAGGAACTTTACTTCCTCTACGATCGAATAAAAGCTTTTCAATATCCTATGAAATGAGAAGTAGTAAATTCTCACAGAAATCGGTCAATAGAGAGACATCCTTATATTTTGATAAGAGAAAAGTGTCCGAGTGTTTTGAAGTGTGTCAGTTGGTAGTACGCAATACGCATAGTTGGCTGCTTGTGAAGAGGGAGGACGGGGATGCATAATGCATATAATCAAATTGCCCGGTTAGCTTATTGTTTCTTCCGAAAATTAACACCTGCGTCTATCCAACATATTGAACCCGGGAACCCTTGGAAGAAGCGAGCATTCGGACCACTGCACCGGACAAATGTCTCGGTCGATCGAAATAGTATTATAATAAAAATACCGTAGCTATATCGAGCATGTCTGAAAGTACGAAACGTGGGGGCGTCGAGTGCTGCAGTATTTAAGGTTATCTATAAATACTCATTGCGTTGGTTTTACACACGTAATCGGTTTTTTTGCAAGAGGCCCCGCCACGCCGCGTAGAGTTTTTGTTTTGGTGGAAACAGTTTGGATTCGAAATTGGTAGTAGATAATTTTAGCTCTGTTAATGTTTTTTAGCTGCCATTGTTTGTTTCATCGGATTGCTTCCTATCATATTTTGATCTTTTGTAACTTCTAGTGGTTAAACTGCTAACCACATACCCAAGGTTTTACTCGCATTCTGTGGCTGAAATAAAACTTATAATCAGCAGGTACGCGTGTGTGTGTGTTAAGCTTGCTTTAGATCGCGTGTACAACTTAAAGGATTTAATTTTCAAAAATGTCTGCAATAAAAGAATAACTCCAGTGTAACTATTCCCAAAGTAATAAAAACAAGTTAACTAAAAAGCACTAATGTTATTGCACCCGCGAAGATTCAACGAATATGCATTAAGAAAGTTCCTTTTGATATTTGTCTCGGGGGAAACGTAGCGTTGCAAGGAATACAAAGTTTCTAAATTGCTGTCTTCGAATACTATTATCACTAGTTCTTATGAGGTGATTCACCCAAGTAAACGTTTAAATATTTATACATACATAGGTTTTACCCACAGATTTCGACAAAACAAATGTAGTTTAAACTCCAGAACCTAATCTTGATGTGATTGTGTCGTCTAACGTCTGTTTTCAATATCTAAGTAATATATATTATGATCTGTAATCCGTAGATAAGTTACTTAGCAACGTTTATCTTTATCGTATCTCTTCTAGTAAACATGGCATGACTTGAGAAGTGACTCTATGGATTGACGATTTCAAAAGGTGGCGAGAAGTTGCTGGTTGCGGACGGCTGAGGACGAGGTGGCGGTGGTGTCGTCTACTAGGGAAGGCCTATTTATAGTTTTTTTTTTTTATCTACTACAAGTTAGCCCTTGACTGCAATCTCACCTCATGTGATGATGCAGATCATCTATCATCTAAGATCGTAGCGGGCTAACCTGTTAGGGGCATGGCAGTTGTTACGCACCCCCATACCCCTAATAGGTTTCAACACGGCATCGTACCGGAACGCTAAATCGCTTGGCGGCACGTGTTTGCCGGTAGGGTGGTAACTAGCCACGGCCGAAGCCTCCCACCAGGCCAGACCAGGGAAAATTCAGAAATTATGAATTTCCAAATTGGCCCTGCCGGGAATCAAACCCGGGACCTCCAACAGGAACAGCGCTCAACACTGCGCCAGGGAGGTCAAATGTATGTCCCGCCGCAGGCTGACATGATGTCAAAAATGTTATTGGTACAACATAGTAGGAAAACTAGCCCTTAACCGCTGCTCTTTTTCCAATTTATGAATACATACCTAGTTGTAATCACAAATTATTTTTAGAAGAATTCAACACGTTTATAAATCAAGCTAGGATACCCGGCCTTATACAAGCGGGTTAGCGGAGGGGACGAAACAAGGTCGTATCTCGAATCTTGAGCTAGGTGTCCCAATGCCGTCCTCGAGGGAGTGCTCCCGTCCTTCCCGAGCACACCCTATTGTGCTCAAATCACATTTACCATTGTGCCACGTCCTTTTGTACTTTGTCGAGTAACTCTGTAGGGGGTGTGGACTGTGGATATGACATAGTGTCTATTTTTGGAATATTACTCCAAATCATTTTCCTTTGTGAATTGCGTTTGGCTTGGATATACCTAATGCGCGAAGGAAACAGGTCCAACACAATTCTAGGATCTGAGCCGTATCTATGGCTGTATGAAGTCTTCCAATTGACGAGGTGCGCACATCAACAGTGAGTCCATAGGTAACAGTTATGCACCGTGAACGACGTGTGCTGTATTATGAGTTGTAACGTCGCAGGTTAAATAATTAGTAGATTGTTACACAAGGGACGTAAGTAAGCTATTACAGAACAAGATCCAATTTGGCGCCAGTGCGAGCGCAGCTCGCATAGGGTGCTAATGGATCGCGTGCACCCGAGATATTTAGTCACACGAGCGAGCGCAGCGAGCGAGGGTGAATATAGTTCGAGGGTGTAATAGCTACTTGCAACCGAGGTAAGCATTCTACTTTATATCATTCTTGCGAGGTAAATAAAACATTGGTAATGCAAAATGAAATTTTAATTAGAATAATTAGCAAATTTAGAGAAAAAATAGAAAAAAATGGTTACTTATTATAATTAATTATAGTAATATTGCTGTAATTAACAAACTTTCAGATCAAATGAAATGCCGCCATTTCCGTTTTTTTTTCGTAAATAGTTTTCCATTTTTTTTTACGGCTCTGAGTTCCAAGGAGTTTTGCATAGTTTGAAATGTATGGAAATTAAATGCCGCCATGTTCAGTGTTTTTTTTTCAGTAAAAAGTTTTCTTACCATTTTATAAGAAAAGAGATTGTTTACCCAGGAGTTTTGCATAGCTTGAACTGTAATGTGAACATTACAATTCAAGCATAGTGCGACGTAATGTTGCCTTGAATTGCAAACACCAACTTACAAGGAGACTTTCCACCATAGTAATCCCTAGTTACTGAGCAAGTATGATATAATAGTACATTATGATACAAGTGCGCGAAGTTGGTCATTACAGTCGAGGCGGTATTGCACAGCCCGAGCCGCAAGGCGAGGGCTGTAATAGAGCCAAGACTGTAATGAACAAAGCACACGCGTATCATACGACGTTTTTCAACACACTTGCGAGGAAAAAAACAATTAGGTAGGTATACATTTTAGAATGCCATCCACGTTGCCTCCAATGGTTCCATCATCAAGATACGGTTAAGTCCAGAGGCACCGAACACCGCCATTCAGCCACAATATATTAAACTTTATTAGGTTTTTAAAAGGTACACTTTCCTCTATTAGGTTTTTTAAATGTGCATTTCTTTCACTGATATATTGTAAACAAGAAGGTTATATATTACACTCCTTGTTCAAGATTGTAAAATTAAAAAAAAAAATTAATTAAATATTTATTTACAAAATAACAAATCTTTTGGTAACAACCTCTTTACGGATATTAAAAAAAAAGTGGAATAAGAAAAACACTAGTGCGGATATGAAAAGTAAAACGAACTAGTGTGTAATAAATCGCATACCGGGCGTAAGACTAAAGAAAATATAGCAACTTTACGAGCAAGTGTGTTGAAAAGGATATTTAAGTATTTATAAAATAGATGGTAGGTACTCGTTACTTCATCCGCGTAGATTTAAAAACCGCACGTAAGGTTTTTAAAATCCTGTATTAACTCTTTATTTTTTCGAAAATAAGTAGCCCATTCTATGTCTGGATATGCTAGCTATCTCTGTCAAAAAGTAACAAACAGATAGACACCCTTTGACATTTATAACATTAGCATGGAACAAACACGCGTACGCGCGCATTACGTATGACTTTATGCAGTTCAGCTTTTTCAAAACTTTTATAATTAATAAGTTTGTTTTGGCGCCTTTGTTCGTGTTAAGTAACCAGTATTTTTTGTTTTAAATTTTAATAACTACTAACAAAGAAACTGGCTAATTAGAAATTCTACTGTTTCTGGTATGTTCAAACTTCTTTGTTGTTTTGTTTATAGTATGTTAAAAAGGTTATAACTACGACCATTCACTACCAGTATCATAGTATCATAGTTACTAGTCAAGTCTTTTATGCAGGTAGGTATATGATAACATGAACAAATTATTCACTATAACAGTTCCAACACGTACCCATTCGTTCATAAAACGTGTGATTCATTTGCTTCTGTATTTGACTGTACATAAACCTCAGTATTTTCCTCGGTCGAGTTGACTAGTTGACCATTCGAACGAAATTCTTTCAGTCGAGATGACCCCCTATTTCCTTTGTGCACTTACACATTCTTTACTTTACCATGACTAATTTTTAACTTTTATTATATTATCATATTCTGAATAGAATAGCGATGTTCTAAGAAATCTAATATTTATAAAATAAACGTATCTTATAATATCTTCTTTCACGAGTTTTCGAGTTTTGTCACGAAAAATCTCGATAAGGAACACAGCTACTCCTTTCAAAGGGCAATTTATTTCATAAAGATTGATTTGATCTGTATAATAATAATCAATACTCAAATATAAGTAGCCACCTGCATCAGTATACACCGACGACGTAAATGTACGATCAGTAGAAGTTTGAATTTGGATCAAAAATACGCAAGTGTAAGTACCTACATTACCACGAAATGGCTGAACCAAAGGAACGGAATTTTATGTAACTATTTCAGCCGTACGAAACGCTGAGCAATAACAATGGAGTGTTTTATTACACGATTCCGCTGTTACAGCATCGGCCATTCGTTGGCGGTCTTTAGATAGCTTGGCGAGCACTAGCCGTCCGTCCGTATAATCTGCTAGCTAGGCGTTATGGGGAAATTGGTCTATGTGAAATTATATACCTATCCCTTATTTGGATTGGTATTATAACTCGACAGGAAACTCGGTGTGCGCCTCGTTTCTTAAAATCATTGGGGAATTCCTCGGCTTCGCCTTGTCCTTCTAATATTACTCATCCAACTGCCTCGTTGGTCTAGTGGTTAGCATGTTCGAATGTGGCCGACAAGGTCTCGGGTTCGAGTCCCGGGTCGGGTCATAATATTAAGTATTGGGTTTTTTCTGACTAGAAATTCTCAGTACTAGCCCGGAGTTAAAAGTTGGCGGTGTTTCACCCCGTGCTTCGGAGAGCACGTTAAACCGTCGGTCCCGGTTATTATCACTAACATGATAATAGTCGTTAAAGCCCGACAAACCGCATTGGAGCAGCGTGGTGGGTCTAAACTCTAATTTCCTCTCTCCTATGAGAGTGGAGGCCTGTGCCCAACAGTGGGACGTTAATGGGCTGTAGTAGTGGTAATGAATACGGACGTGGTATTTTAAGCTCGGAAATTGTATTGATTAGCTCTGAATGCTGACGTATAATCTCGTTTTTAAAAACGCTGCCTTTGCATTTATCAAAACGTAACGACCAATTTCTTTTAACGAACCATTGAATATTGGAATAACAGAAAGGCCGGCGCGGGGGAAAATCAATATGACATCATTTCGGCAATAATACACAAAGCCGTCTGGTAATTACAATTTTAATAGGTCGGTCAGCGAGTGGGGGAGGTAGGATGGGGGTCGCCCACGAATGCTCCGGGTAGGGGGTGGAAATACAATAGGTTTACGTAACTCAAATTATAATACAGCTTTTGATAATGTTATTGGGCCTTGAGCGCATGATTTCGACGTTGAAACTTTATTTATTTCGAAATATTGAGTTTGTGATGTTATGTGAAGATTTTCGTGTGTCAAGTTTAAATTACGTGTTCGACTATAATTTGAACTGGTATTATGGATAACGCAGTGACAACTGACAACCCTAAAGAATTACGGCAGTAATTTATAGAGGTGTCGCGTCGAGGGAAAACCTAGGGGGAGGTGCGTGACATAGGAGCTCAATTTGGCAAGAACGAGTTCGACGTCGAAATAATGAAATCATCAATGTATCTTTGCGTATAGCCTTCTTAAATCGTCTGGGTGTCAACTGGAATAAATATATTATATAGGTTCTTTCTCAAATAAGAAAACTGAATTACTATACATAAACAACATAGGTTTAGCTATATATAAAATTGACACCAGACTACTCAAAAATGGTAAAATGCAAAATCGATTTTTTTTATGGAGCAAGAACCTTCGAAGTTTACGTATTTTGATAAATGTGAACTTAAATAGCTCTACACGTTCACGTATATAGAATACGTCCACGATCGACGATTAGTTTCGATTTCACAATGATTCACCTGCCAGCCAGGTGGTAGTTTAATTAGAAATTGTGACGAAGGCTCAATAACACAAGGGTAAGGAGGCGGATAGAAAACCGATAAAAAGAAAGAAAGATAAGACGGCTCAAATCCACTCGCACTATAAATAAATTATAGGAGTGGGTAGGCCCTAGCCCTACACTCTCCTAGCCCAAGAAATAAGCAAAAATAAAACTAGAATATTCCATTATGCTAAAGTTAGGATAAATATATTTTTAATCAAGTACACTAAGTAATATTTTGGTACCTAGTTACGTTTGAACAACAATTTAAATGATGTATACTAAGTAAAATAAATAAAACAAACTATGTTCAATAGACACTTCAAACGAGGAAAATTGCATTAAATTATACATATTATCTTTAATGTTACTTGCGTAAGCAGAACAAGAAGATATTAACGCGCAATTTCGTACTTTGTAACTCAATAATAACTGTTTATTATATCTGTACGTAAGTTTGAGTAAGTGTTAGTTACTGGGTAAGTTTGACGTTACAATATAGAAGTCAAAACTGTCCTGAATTAAATATTTTCATGGCGATTTAAACGGGTTCACTGGGCTTCATTTTTATGTTAGATCTGTTGCGTTTTAATTTTATAATTTAACAACAATCATGCCCAATTGGATTCAAATGAAGTTCTAGACGATTTATAGAGCAATTAATTTGCTGTTTTAATTATGTATTTACTCACACATTTTATAACCCCTCCCATTTAAAGAAAAACCAGGACAGGATCGCTTTTATTTCATCTTAATATCGTATTAAGGTGAAATCAAAGCGAGTGTTCGTATTTGTGTAAGGTGGAACGACTGCTAATCTGCTAATATTTCCCTGAGGTTCTCGTTCGGTTTTTCAACATTCGTTATTCCGATTTTCTCCTTCCAAAACGAAAATCGTACAAGTTCCTTTACCGGTTACCTTCCGCGAAATTCCTACCTAAATCGGAAAGGAAAAGTACAGTTTTTATAAGGTAACGCTTTCGGAAGGAGAAAATCAGAAGGAACGTCGGAAAATTTATCTCAGAAATGAAAGCCATTGCGGTCAATAGGAGAGATATAAAGTGGAATAAAAGCACCGTCCAACTGTCCGTATTTAAAGGCAGGCAATCGATATCCGATAGCCGATCAAGCCCGCGGCGACCGGTTACTCTGTATGTGTGAAAAGGATAGTGACGATGTGTGCGCGAACGGATGTGTTGCATGGATGTGAAATGTATTTGCTAAGACTCCGGGAGGCATCGTGCGAACTGGTGGCAAACTATTAAAAGGAAGTATAGGACTAGTAGCTTGGCGAGCACTAGCCGTCCGTCCGTATAATCTGCTAGCTAGGCGTTATGGGGAAATTGGTCTATGTGAAATTATATCTCCCTTATTCGGATTGGCATTATAACTCGACAGATAGCGAGAAAAGGCATTTGCGTCGCCTCGCCTTTTTAAAATCACTTGGGCAGTTGGGCACTCTATTTTTCAGTGTCTTTGGTGTTAAATGTGTTGAATCCTTATGGTGGTTCAAATTAATTCTGAATTCGGATGCCTAACTATACGGAATTAGGAAACGCGATTATGAAAATATCGTGTACGCAGGTCCATATGGACCGTAGACCGTATTGTTGACGACGAACATGACGGAATTACCCGTAGAATACGATTATCTGTAATGTATTATGTAACCCATGTTTTAAGCAAACAAACGAATTTATTATTATTAAGTTCGTCTTAATAATAATAAATTCGTCTATCTATTAATTCCTTAGATTGTGTGTCGAATGGCGAGCCACTAAGTGAAATGCCGCCAACAAAGTAACTAAGTTCGTATATTGTTGAGGTCACAATATTTTCCAGCATGCATAAAGATAACTTAAAACTACTTAGAATTATAAAATATTCATAATGCCCTCCTTATTGGTTACCGCATAGGATTTACTTATTAGGTACGATGGGCATTAGGTCTACTTGTAACAGTAATCTTCTAAATATAAATATCCATTGTCAAAAGTAATAATCTATATATATAAAAATGAAACCCGTTTTCCTTGGTCACGGCATCACGCGTGAATGGCTGGACCGATTTCACTAATTCTTTTTTTGTTGTATTTGTTATTATTAGGAGAAGGTTCTTACGGAAAAAAATATTAAGAAAATCTCTAAGAAATATTGAAAAATATACTTACCTACATTTAATTTTGCATACTAAGGCGGTACGAAGTTCGCCGGGTCAGCTAGTACATACTAAATATCGGATGTTATCCAACGAAATTCTTATATACACTAGCACTTAAGGTGCCAGCGGAGAATGAATTGCCCATACAAACGTAATACCAAAATAATTAATAATTCGAGAACATTTCCACCAAAATGAGAGTTTATTTGGATTCAAATTGTATTTATCTAGTCCCCTGGATTTATATGTTTTCAAAATACTTTCCTAAAATGAAATGTAAATGAATTGCGTTTTGCATATTTTTACGACAAGATGGACATGTTTCCCTCTTATTTATTTCATATTAAAACCAATGATATCTTACGTATTAATTGGTCAGCAGCATAGCCTATATTGTCAAGTTACAGAATAACAATACGAAGTAAAAAGCACGATAAGTTTTCATTCATCATTTTTGGTATTCACGGAACAAGACTAAATGTATAACAAATTCTGTAAGCTCATATTGCTATCTCGCTTGAACGCGATCATGTGTCATCAGTGAAATAGAGATAGCAATATACAGGCAAATTTATATTTGCGGTTCGAATAGAAGTTGCGAGCGGCGCGAACCGGCCTCTTAAGTACTTACTAATTGGTAACAGCTCATTAGCAACTTCATAGTCATAAATCTTAGGAGTAATATAATAGGTACTTACAGGCTACATTGATAAATTGTCGAAGCAATCAGATTAAGTAATAATAATTATAAACAGCAACAACGATTAATAATATTTTAATTTTTTTAACGAACCGACTTAACCAGTTTTGAGGTCACAGTCATACAAAAACTAATGCTAATGCTAGACGATATTTTGATTGGACCTAATACTCAATTATGTCCAAAGCATGCCTTAGACGTATCTATATATAGGCTGTTTTGTAACTGTTTCTCATGAACACTTCCCATTTCATCATCATATTATCCATCTTAACCCATTGCCGGCTTACTACCTAGTTTCTACTAAGCACTGAGAATTGAGATCATCAACAAACTTTTGAGAATACATAATATGCAGAACTCTCATGCATCCAATTTTCCTCGCGATGTTTTGCCTTTACCTTTAAAGCTTAGAGTAAATTAATATCACCCGGAAAAACGCACATAACTCGGAAAAATTTGGCCTGGCACGCTATACGGCGATACGCGGCGCTAAGCACGCGGTGTATTTGGCAAAGCCCTAAAATAGTTAACAAGTGGCAACCCTACGTATGAAGAGAAACCAAGTCGGCAATGCCACGTAACATTCTCTCCATAGTACAGACGCAATGCGACCGAGTTGTTAGGTAGTACGTATAACGTACTTACAAACGGCGAGGCGCCAATGATAAAATCAAATTTAGGTAGTTCGATGTTTTCGAGTTTTCGAGTGTCAATTTTTTTTTTTAAATCTTAATTTATTAGGGACTTTTGTCCGACACGGACACGCCAGCCCCATCGTGAGTGTAAATTTTTTAAATATTCATTGTATTTACGTTGTCTTGTCTCTTTTTTGTAGGTTAGGTTAGGGTTCGACATAAATAATCAGGTAGTGGCGGGTTATCGGGTTAATATACCTAACAGATTACAATCTACCTACTGAAAAATAATGCGTTAAATTGTAATCTGTCGACAGTTTACAATCTCAGGAGTTAGATAACAATCTAACGGTTTTTGCAAATTTACGGTGACACAACCATACAGATAGGTAGAGGCCAAGCATTTTTGAAATGACACAGCTAGAAATCATGCAGTGCAGAACTTTACAAGGGAGTTTGCATGAGCTTCAAATTTCATCCTCACCACCTGGGATGCCTGGTCTTCTTCCACCTCCCGTTATTCCAGATCATTTCTGCCACGCACCTGCAAATTGTGGAACCAGCTTCCATCTTGTGTGTTCCCTAATGACTATAATATGGGGCTATATGTATATATTATACTATAACGCATTGGCGGTTCTTCTGGTGCTGCAAATGTTCATGGGCGGCGGTAATCACTTACCATCAGGTGACCCGCCTGCTCCTTTGCTCACTACATATATTTTTAAAAAAACCTGTAGGAAAATCTAGTTACACATCAAAGCTTTTGTTTTACAGTAGCATTTTATATATTTACTTAGTTGCGAGTAAAGGAATGATGCAATATTTTTGACAGATTTTGTTAATCAATATCCAAGTAGGTACAAAAAAATCATTTTTATACCATTACCTATGAGAAGTTTGGCCCTTTGAAAAGTTATGTAATCAGTAAAGTTGTTGTTGTGGCCAAGAACTTAGTTTACACAACTTTTGACTTCTAAAATTTCAAAGAATAAGACAATGTTCAAGACAATAAAGTTCCAAAGAGTTAGAGTTCTTTTAAATTCTTAATTCAATAGCAGACATTTTTTTTGTTATAAGATCATAATAGAATTGTTTCTAAACCAAGTGAAACTTCAAATGGTAAAATTCACAAAAATTGTGAAAAGTATTCTGCCAAATCTAAACCTTACAAAACTTTAAAAACAAAAACAAAAAGCTAAATAGGTAGGTAAGTAAATAATGAAAAGGAAAACTTTCAACTGAAATCCATTCAAACTTTTTACCCAATTCAAAGTTTAGTTGAGCGAGTCTGTACTAATTTAACTTTTCTAAGGGACATGGGAAACAATGTTTGATATTGCCTTGGAGGAAAGTACTTGACAGTTTAATGACTTTTGGGATGTCTTAGAAAATTAATGAGTGTATGTTAGTTTAAGTATTCTATACACCAACTAACTAAAGAAAATGTTTTGTTTACACTGTATGGCTACAGCAAAAAGTATTTTAAGTATTTCAATTTCTTTGTTGTGTAATTGCATCATGCCAAACTGCAAATTATAGGTCCTAGCTGATACACAATGCATCAAATAGATTTTTCATACAAATCAAAGACACAGTGCTTCTGTCTTTGATTTTGTATGAAAAATCTGATAGATTGCTGTGACTCGGTTCTGCTTGAGAAATAAAAGCGGAAGTGACATAAAAAAGCATCTATAATGTGAACTATGAAAGGATTTTGGATTCATAACAAAATGTTTAAAAATCCAAATCCATGTGAACAAAGCCAAAGGCTGTTGTACAGTCTCAGTAAGAGAAATTGTAAAATCTTAAAACTTAACAAGTATGTTCATTTTATTGGTGGTTTAATCTCGTTATTCATAAATTATTATCAAGTACATATTCCTTGATAATAAGATAATTGTAGTTTATCTGACATTGATATTTTATTTGTGAAGATGAGTCAACATTTTTATAATACTTAGGTAAAAGCTAGTTCTCTTTAAGTATAGTTTGACTTCTTTTGTATGACATTAGATTTCAAGATGAAGTCCTCAACAATACCCATGCCAAATGCCCCATTGTTCACTGGAAAGAGCTGTAAAGAGAATATCAACATACAAGTTCTCCAGCATGATGGTTTGCGCCGGTTTAAGTTAAGTATTAACTCTTTTAAAACCCTCAATAGATAACTCGTATAAAACTGATGGAATGACCAACAATCGTTACGTTATATGAATTATTTACACTAAACTTTCTACGCCAAGTAGGTCAGCGTCCCGTCATTCGGACAAAAACCGCGTGGTGTCGTTCGATTAGTTGGTAGGTTCTAGAAAACTGACGCGGCCAGCGCGATCACCGGTTGAAGCGCAGCCAAGCGTCGACAAAGGACATGGCGGAGACCCCAGCACTGTCTCATACAAAACGCCAATGCTCATAATACCTACTGGCATTACCACCCGGACGACGCCAACATATTCGCTCAAACCTTATCTCAAATCGCTGCCTTATAGGTACCAAACTAGTCATACATCATTTTTGGAGCATAAATATAATGAAACAAAAGGGAAAAGTGTGAAACTTACCTTTTTTACGCCGAATCCAACAACAAAGAGTAACCAGCCACGCGCTCCAATTACAGTGCACTCACAAATCACGAAAGCACTTGGTACCGAAGCAAATTGTATACACTAAATTGTCAATTACGCCTAAAGTCAATCGGAGAAGGGGTCAAAACTAAGTTTTCCAGGTTTTCCACGCAATAAACACTAAGCCGGGAAAGCAAACCCCGAATCACCGCCAGCTTCGTACAAAATGGCGGATTCGCGTTATGAAAGTGACGCGGTGACGCGCCGACAAACGCATAGAATAAAAAGTATGTGGTTTGTCTATTGTTGTACAATTTGAAAATGAAAATGTATAGTTTGTTATTTTCAGGTTATTTTCCTCTATTTTTCCTCGTTTTTTTCTCGTTATGAAATTAATTGACGCGGTGACGTGCCCATAAACGCATAAAATAAAAAGTATGAGGTTTGTCTATTGCTGTACAATTTGAAAATGAAAATGTATAATTTTGGATAGAATCAGGCGTTACTTTGCGGAAGTTCATGATTTAGCAAGAAAAGATTACAATTATTTTCTGTTGGCGGATTATAGCAAAATAATTGTAATATTTTCTTGCTAAATGTATAATTTGTTATTTTCAGGTTATTTTCCTCTATTTTTCCTCGTTATTTTCTCTTTCTAAATGACTTCATCACACGAGTATTTTTATATTAACAAATAGTAAGTATTAATTAAATAAAACTGTAACCCGACTACGGAAATTTCATATAAGGAACCCAAATTTTTTGTTGTAATATCTGTCATGTCATGTCGGTAGAGAGTATATTTTCTTTGCAGACCACTCAGCCTAGTCATGATCGACTTTGTTCGTATAAAATATAGCACGTAGCGCAAAAGCATAGCGCTCTTTTTTCCATAGCATGGACAGCATGCCATCCGAGGAGCCTCTATGACGCTACGGTGCTACGAATATCAAACGATCGCACGCGGTGCTTCGTAGTTCGTAGCACTAGTAGCACCCGTAGTGGCTCCCACCTGCCGGTAGCGCGCTGCCCGACTATTAGTCTCGCGTAATGCACTGCTATGAGCGTACATCATAACTCATTTATCCATATCTAGCAGAACGCTATTAATCACGCGAGCTTACATGCTATCATCAAAATTCTTTCATGCGTGCTATAGGATAGCATATTTAAAAGCATGCTAGAAATTTATAGTTTATAGCCTGTAGCGTGCTATGGGTTTAAAGCAGTTTTGAACAACTCTAGTCTTATTATATTTCCTACCGTTGCATAAATATCCATCCATAATAAGGAATCGATTGAAACCTCATTCATTAAAATCGGTACAGTAGTTAAGACGCTACGGTAGAACATACATAAATACAAAAATACATACATTAACAGCTAAAATCATAACCTTTCCTTTTGCCTTTTGGTAATAATATTAGAAAATAATTAAGTACAACTATGGAGGGTAGATGTAAGGAGAATCATCAGCTCGTATGGGAGAAAAGTTGAAAAAGTGTCCAGTTGTTGCTATAAATAACAGTTCAAAAACCTTCCACAGTGGCGCTAGTGTAGGCAAAGGGTATGATATGAATGTAGTAGTGGTGGGTCGTTATCGTATTTTTGACGGACGAAACGCAACCGTTTTCCTGGCGACGAAAAAGGTTGCAGAAAACGGTTGTCGTTGCAACTAGTTTTGAAGACGGCTTAAAAACCATCTTCAAACCAGTTGCAACAACATGTGTGGTTAAATCAATTCATTCTCGACTGTATGTCATGGGCATAAAGTTCACTTTTGATTGTAAGAACTGTTTTTACAACGAACGTGGAACGAGGACGACTACGTTCGCGACGACGTGTGTCGTTGAATCAATTCATTCTCGACTGTATGTCATTGGCATAAATGTAACTTTTGATTGTAAGAACTGTTTTGTGAAAAAACGTGGAACGAGGACGACTACGTTCGCGACGACGTGTGTCGAAGACTGGTTTGTGCAACGAAGACTGTTTTACCCAGGACGTAAAAACGGTTTCACCGTCGCAGAACAGAAAACGGTCTTTAGAAACGGTTCGTCGTCGCAACGCCCACCACTAGAATGTAGCAATTGTAGATGAAGTGAAGTATGCCGAGTTAGAAAATTTCATATAATTGTCGACTAAAGTAGTTATTTATCAAAAATTTCAACAATTTACGTTGTACAAAATAATGATGAATGTTTTCTTTCCTTGTTTCTTTCTCAAACCTACTCTAATAATATTTGGCACTTCATTTTAAATTTACCCTGATGCTAATGTGGCGCCCCCAATTTAATTCATTTCAACGGACACATTGGATATACACATATGATTCTCCTTACCTCTACCCTGAAGCATATGCTTACTTTATGCCTCTGGAGGTCATTCTACGACAAGGTGGCTACCGGTAGTAAAATATAGTCTATGGTAAATAAATTCTAAATTTCTAGATGACAGCCCTATTTCCGATATGCCGCCATAGATAGTAGACTGTAATGCATGGAACTAATAGGTACTACGTACAACCGGAATGAGCTCTTGTTAATAAAGTGTGCCGAGTGAGAGATACCATACTGACCCTTGTGTCCCTTTTCCACAAGAGTGACCACACGATTTTTGAATTTTGGGATACTTCAATATACGGGATATAAATATACCTCTATGAAGAAATAAAAATCAGCAAATAATTTTAAAATATTTATATTTATAATGATGTTGATATTTTATATGTAGTGCCTATTGCCTCTTAGTAAGTCTCTTACACAAGTAAGCATTTAGGTCGTCGTCAACCGATGGACGTCCACTGCTGGACATAGGTCTCCTGTAGGGTCTGGATCCAGCGATCCATTTAGGATCGATAATTACGAAGCATTTAGGTAAAAATAGATAATTATCGGTGATGGTTTAACAAAAAAAATTTTTTTTAAGTCGGTTAAAAATTCAATAAAACTGGTATTGCTGTAAAGCGAAACATAAATTGACTTCTCGAACCATACATATTTGGCTTTTCGAGCCATACATATTTGACTTTTCGAACATACTGGGTATATAAAATTATCAACATGCTCAAATTTTTCATACAAAAAATATTTTTAACTCTTTGTCACTCCTGAACTCATCTCATCACTATGCCAGTCTCCATGTTTGAAAATGTTTTTAATTTCATTCTGTTGAAGTACGGTGATACAGCACATACGGTGAAGAAAACATCGTAAGGAAACCTGGACTTGACAGTCTGACATCACCAACCTGCAATGAGCAAACGTGGTGATTAATGCTCATGCATTCTCCTAGTGAGAAGAGGCCCTTGCCCAGTAGTGGAACAGTTACGGGCTGGATTTTATCATTATCTGTAAACGTCTATTCAAGATAAAAATAAAATTGATCTTGCTTACCACGAGGAATCGTGAGGGAAGAGCATTTTCTTTTAAAACGGGCCGTGATAAATTTGGAATATAATCCTCTGGCATGAAATGTTTCTGCATATTACAGAATTTTGGGTCACTTTTCTGTTACCACCAGGTATAATGCTTAACCACTTTTCACGCAATGTATCATTTTTTGGTAATCTGAAATATGAAAAAAATATCTATCCTGTTATAATTCGTGTTTCATAGTTTACGATACTTGTCCCGTATACTTGGTACCTAAATTTATGTCACCCGAAATTTCGTCTATCGTAAGCTTCATCAAAATGGCCGTTTGTGTTGCAACCATCATAGTACATAATAATTCCATGGTTGCAACGTTTTTATTTTTATTACTACTACGATTGCCCCCTTCAACACGAAAACAAGTGAATCATTGACGTACTAATTTTCTAAATGCTTGAAATTTTAATCGGAGGATAGGAGGTGACTAATTCGATAGTATAACCATTTTTCAGATTTCTTTTATAAACGTACCAAATTTGAAGTATAATGTTAAATGTGAAATAGCAACACAAAGACCACTGTTAGAAAGGGACACCGCGGTATGTTGTGGATGTCTCACTCGGATTCATTTTTATATTGCGTGCGTAGTGGTCCTTATGTCCGTGAAATAAGGATTAAATTTGATTAAAAATAAGTTAAATAAGTTTGTAGTACGCATTCCAGTTGTACGTAGTACTTATTAGTTCCATGATTGGTATTGACATTAAAAGTACCTACTCTGTGACTGTGTATTGAACCAGAGACAAGTAACATACCATGAATGACCATGAATGTCTGACTCATCTGACTCTGATGAACACCGACCAGAAAAAAAAGTGATGATGAAGTGAATCTCCATTTGCTTTTGACTTTTGTCAGGAATTTAATAATTAATTTTCCTAGAAATTCTTAAGTTTTACGCATCGTAGAGCCCGAATATTTCGATGTTAAAATATTTTTGTTAGTAATTTGAAATACGAAACTGCTCTCACTATCTACGATTTTGTAGGATCTGGTAGTCACAAAATTGACTAATCAACATAGAATCTCAATCAGCTGAGTTTTGTTTTCATTAGTAGGGTGGCTGTGTTTTGAAGCGTTATCACATCGTATTTTGAGGAAGTGACACGAATTGTCTGCAATGAACGAAATAAAATCTTTGGAACACGCTACTTTGAAGGTGAGTGAAGACTAATTTGTATTTACGATCAATATACGTGTTCTTGAAGGTAGCTACCATTTTAGTGACGCACTTCGTGTAAAGTCTATAGTACTATAGTAGTATAGTTTATAATAAATATAACTTAGCCTTATGTAAGTTGGTAGGTACTTAAAATATAATCAAACAGAAAGCCTGTCTCTCTCAAAGTCTTAACTATATCCATGCTTAATATCATATTGATCAGTGGCTCTATTGTGGTTTAATTGGAGGACAAACCAACAAACACTTCCACTTATAATACTGGTAGGATTATATTTAATGTCTTATGATGTTAATAAACTTTAAAAAAAAGTTGTGACATGTGACAAAACATTATGACCTACAAGCATTGATGTAGAATTTTTTTAGTACCTATACTAGATGTAGGATTAGCGCTTCAAAAATGTCCCCGACAAATTACAGCACAAAATACGAAAGTGCTCTTATTTGCCACTAGTATGAGCCAACCTTAGCCAACATAACGACGCGTCGAAATGCTGCAGTGCTCATATAAAAAGTGTGCTAATATCCTTTGGCCAATGTTTGTGACAATGCGTCAAATATTGTATCAAACATTGACTATTCTGGATAGACGGGATGCATGGAGTAGTGTTGGTGTTTTAAAAGTATTGTTGCTTAGTGATTCCCTGGTAATCCATTTCGTTATGCAGTAGAGTTGTTTAAGCCATCTAAAATATACAGATAACATTAATTATGTTCAAATTCATTTTGATAAAATTGATATTACTGGAAACACACATACCTACATAGTTACATAAATACACATAAAATACATGGGTACATAAAGATATTATATACTTTACATAAATATTTTATAAAAAAATGTAGTAAAAAATAATAAAAGCCGCAAAGGCTAAATCTGAATAAAGTTTACTTGGTACTTTTAAAGTTTACGTGTAATACGTCAATAAAACGTAGATTTTTAACCTTGATATTAATTTTAAAATGAAACTAAGTAAGGACAATTTAATTTTAAGTTAAAATCTTACTTCTTAAATAAATGTTAGGTAGTTTAGTTTTAGTTTCCTCATGTTTTTACACAGATACTTATGCATATCATAACATTGTATAGTTATAAATATTGATAGAAGAGGAGAGAGTACGCCATTTAAACCTACGTGGTTTTTCGCAGTGCTACCCACCAAAACTGTATCAATATTTATTTTGATAAATAAAACATACTGTACAAGTATAACACATAAGTGAGTTGCTGGGGCGCGTAAGCTAGTAATAAATATACACGACCACATACCACCACGATATACAACTTTAAAAAAATCAGCAACTCCATGTCTCCATTGTTCTATTTGAATTTCGTTCCATTGAATTTTTTGTTTTTGCCTTTTTACAAAGACAAAAGGTCTTAAATATAAACATACTACATTCGTAATTCAACTTAAATTCTAAGTTTTAAGGTTTATAATAAATTGACGTTATTGATATTGACAATGTGATGCCAAGAGTTGCGTCTTGTTCCAAAATAGTGTAAAGGTATCAATTTGGCCACGTATGAAGTACCTTATTGCTTACATATTAAGTTTTATTTTAATAATAAATATTTTTGTACTTATTTTAAAAATTACTTTTTGTTTTGGATTGAAAGGTTATTCCTACCTTTTCTCTGATGACAGAACGTCTTAAAAATTAATATTTTCTAATCGTAATGTAGCTTTATGTGTTAAACTTAAGGTGCATAATTAACTGAAGTTGTTGCTAATATAATACCTTTTTCTACATTTCCCACTCAGCATACAAATGTTTATGTGTGTGCAAATTGGGACATTTTTGCGATATTTTTTATTCGTGACCCTGTTTCTAGTACTCATTCTATTTCAATGCCTACAAGTCTATTTAGTACAACCACGGCCACCTGCTAACTACATAACATAATTTTGATTTCCTGTAATTTTCTGACATTAGTTTATTTTATATTGAATTAAATTAAATTATTGATATTGTTTAGCTGAAATCCTAATAATTAATTAATTTATTAACTTACCTACTAATTAATTATTCCTAATATTTGCACACTATTAATTTAGTTGAATGTTTATTAATAGATTACTATTTTACCAACATTATGTACCAATATTCTTGCAAATAAATGATTATTTATTTATTTATAAAAAATATGAGTTTGATGACAGGTACCCTATGAAGTATTTAACAAGCGCTACCGCAATGCCCAGAGGGTGCTGGATGTAGAAGCAAGACAAGTGGCCTCCTCTGTTGGGGACATTGATGCCGCTACAAAGAAAACTGCTACAACTGGAGAGATTGACTCACTATTGGGTGGTATGGTAAGTTATTCCTTTAGCTTTTTTGGATAGTACCTACCTGCCATTAGTTTTACCAGCCATAATCACTTGAAAAGTATCTAGTTTCCGGTTATTTACTGTAATAGGGGTTTATTTGAATCACTTGAATTACTCAAAAAGAAATATTTTGTCTTTTATAAGTTAATTTGTATAGCTTTATAAGTTAATTTTTGTAGATTAAGTGGAAACAAAATCATTATAAGTAACTAGATGATGCCCGCGACTTCGTCCGCGTGGATTGATGTTTCTTGATTTCCGCAGGAACTCTTTAACTTTCAGGGATAAAAAGTAGCCTATGTCCTTCCCCGTACCCGACCTATCTCTGTACCAAATTTCATCAAAATCGGTCCAGTAGTTGCGCCGTGAAAGCGTAGCAAACAGACACTTTCGCATATACATATAATATTAGTATGGATTAGTATGGATTACTCTGTATTTTGTACATCCAAAATTTGTGTTATAGGTTGAATTTCTTCGGCAAAATGAAATCATTTTCGACATAAGATCCACACCCCATACTGACGAAAAGTTAGGTAAATTTCAACACTATTTTCTCTGATTACAAATGCATAACGAATTACTTAAATGATATTGTGAAAATTGTGTTTCACAATACCACTTATAATACTCGTAATAACGAATTATTACATTATTCACTGGAGATATTATACTAAGTACAGACTTGTGCACTATAACATCTCCCGCACAGAGGGCTAACCTCGGAGATTGACCGCCGAGGCCGAAATTCGGTCGGGAGGACATTATTATTGTGAAAATTAACCAACCTTTTTTTGGTTTTTCAAGGTAGAGAAGCTAACAACAATGAAACGCAAAGCGTCAGAAGCAATATCAGAGGAGGTCCAAGCAGCATTTGTGTGCAAGAAACGTCTGGAACATCTCAAGGAGCAGGCGGAAGCGCTCGCAGATCCTAGCGCGCCACAGGCTAAGGTTTGCAGCTTTTTAAAGTTTTTAGTATTTGTTGCTGAAACTATATATATTGCAGCAAATTATCGTTTTGTAACTTTTTTTGTATCACACCTATCTGATTATTTCAAAATGCCTTCTTGAGTGTCTTTAGTTTAAACAAGGAAACTTTGTCTAATTTGCCATAGAGCTAGAATTTAGAAAAATATGGCATTGTTTTTTGTGTTTATTGAGCCAGGCATTGATGAGTGAGTAATTACTTTTCTTTTTTTCTTCATTCCATTCACTTTTTGAGCGACAAATAAGTTGTGATCATGATGATGAGGATAGTGCAAGCTATGAGGGTTCCAAATGCGCCCAGTAGCCCTATTCCTAGCTATCAAAATGACCATTATGATCTTAAAAGCAAGTACTCATTTAAACTACACCTTAAAAAATTTCTTCTTAGCAAACAATTAGAATTCCAGGATCATGTGGCGGAGTTTTCTTTTCTTTAGAGTTTAAAATATTATGATGTTTCTTATTTATTTATTTTTAAAATATCTGGTTATTAATATAATGGGTTAATTTTGCATGTACAGTTTATTTATTATAGTATAGTCTATTTTAGTACAGTTTATTTATTTATATTTGATTGGTTTTTATTTTTATTTTTTTATTTTTTATTATTTTTTTTATTTTTAACCAGCAATATTATTTTATTAGAATTTTAATTCACCTGTACACACAGCCCTTTAGTATAAGTAGAATAATTGAATAGGTACCTAGTAATAATAAGTAGATAGTCGTGGCGTCACCTGGAGTAGGGCTCCAGCTGAAAATCAGCGCAGAATGCTCTTGTGATTTATTGCAAGGCATTCTGCATTATGCTGAGCTGATGCCTTCTTTCAGGTTGTGCCACACACGACAAGTGTTTTCATGGTGCCTCTAGGCATGAGTTTAATGCTCAAGTACTGGAGGCACCATGGTAGCATTTACCTAAAGGTATTGTAATGTGTGGCACAATGTGAGAATAAATAATTTTTCTTTCTTTCTTTCTTCTTCTTTCATTACCAATGACATAATACTTTTAAAGTGAAACTTCTTTAGAATCATTGTGATTTAAAAATTAGATGAAACGAAATAGCGACACAAAAAAGAGAAACATTCATAATAGGATTTAGCCTGCGAGAGAATGAAATAGAACACAAGTTATAAGTTCACGACCAATAGATGGCGCTGTACGTATTGAGTCGCACTACTGCTCCATTGCTCAACAGGGTATATTTATCTCATTCTCTCGTAGGCTAGGCTTCTATTCTGAAGTTTTCCTTCTGCCTTCTGTGTGAATTACACACACACTTTTTATTATCCATTTAAGGTTGCTATGATATAATAAAGGGGGCTGGTCAATAATTAAATTAACAAAGTTTAATACAATCAAAGTCCACGATAATGAATGAACTAGAAGTCTAATTATTGTCTACTGTGACTATTATCCGCCACAGTAGACAAATCCATGTGGTACAGTGCGTGTCTTTAACCAACAACATGCGAACACCCACCACCCAGCCCAGCCCAGACTTGCTCGCAAGTGGAGTGCAGCCTAAGGTGGAGCACGTTTGCCTAGAAGATGCTAAGATTGTAAGAGTTGTATCTTTAAGAAGTTTTGTTCTCACTTTTTTTCAGACACAAATGAATCAATGGCGCAGCGTGCGTTTAGACAGGATGCTTGTGGACTATTTCCTGCGCAATGGCTACTATGATTCAGCCAACAAGTTGGCAGATAAGCGCAACCTTAGAGATCTCACTAATGTTGGTGAGTAAGCTGTAACTGTTTTAGACCCATGCTGGCTTGGTTAGATGGTAGAAACATTGTCTTGGTTTAATGGAGATGTATAGACTGAGCCATTATAATTCATGTGAGATATGTATGTATGTATTCATGAGGAGGTCAATGTCCAACAATGGATGAAAAGAGGCTCATAAAGAAAAGAAGAAGATATATGTATGTATATTCTTTATTGTACACCACAAAAACACAAAAGAAACAGATAACAAACGTGGTCTTATTGCTATGTAGCGATCTCGTCCAGTCAACCTTATCGATACGGAGAAAATGAACAGTGGACATAAAAGTAAACTTAATTACTAATTTACATAAACTAACCAATATCATCTTACTAATATTATAAATGAGATAGAATAAAATTTATTAATTTAAAAATAGCCTGGACCGGATTTTGGTAGGCAAGCTATTTTAGGCGTATTTATTTAGTATTAAATAAAAACAAAAAGTGGGTTTCATCTGGTAAACAGATGGGTGAAGGTCATTGTATATTCGGATCTTCGACCATATTGTTCGTTTCAGATATTTACGCAGCGGCCGCGGAAGTGGAGGCTGAGTTATCCGCTCGACGCACCGCCCGATGTCTCCAGTGGTGCGCCGATAACCGCTCCAAGCTGCGCAAACTCAACTCCACTATGGAGTTCAAGATACGCATACAGGTATAACTCGCTAACCGCTCCAAGCTGCGCAAACTCAAATCCACTATGGAGTTCAAGATACGCATACAGGTATAACTCGCTGTACCTAAACTGAATAAATGATTGAGTGATTGATTGTTCATTATCAATCACTCAATCATTTATTCAGTTTAGGTACACTGAAGGTACACATATTGACGTCATAGTCATAGTCATAGTCATAGTCATAGTCATTTATTCATTAAATATAGGTACACTGTAGGTACACTTATTTTCGTCTAAAAGTTACATAAGTATTTAAAAAGCATGATGGTGATAATGGGTAACGGTATCTTAAAACTAAAGCTACGAGGGTTCCAAACGCGCCCTAGTCTGAGAAGAGCCCACAACAAACTCAGCCGGGTTTTTTTTTTTTTTAATTATCACCATCTCACAAATATTCTTACTAAGGAACTATCAGAGACATTAGAGCAAATTATTGCCAGGCTTCCTTGTCGTTTAAGTAGTCCTTTACATGGTAATAAGACTTTTCAATGAGTTTATGGTCCGGGAGGCAGCGACATTATTGGTGCGATTATTCCTACAAAGCTGATTCTTTGCTATTTTGTTATTTTAAGACCGTACGTAAACAGAATGGCAGTCTGCCGCGCCGATGTTGTTGCAAAGATTTACAACAATTTTTGAAACCTGTAAATAAATGATACGTAAATGTGTTATACCTACAAGACTGAAACTTCTTACAGTGAACAAGGATACCTAAATATACAGGATAATGATAGTCTGCCGCATAGGAAGCGTTGCCATCTAAGGTCTTCCACTCACGTAATGTGTTGAAAAATTAACTTTTATGACTTATTTCTACAAGGCTGATTTTTTTTTCTCACATAGTTAGGTTTATACAAGAACAAAAAAAGACAGTCTGCCGAGAATCCAATGTTGCTAAAGCCTTGGTAGACGCGATGGAATGCACTATTTCCCGAGCGCAGCTACTGCGCCGATCCGCTGTAAGTCGCTCTGAATGGGCATACTGGCATTAAATTAAAATCTACAACGCTGGTCTTTCGTCTACAAGCGGTTTACGATAAATATTATTGAATTATCGTCGTCTACTTTCGATAGAAGGTGGCTAAAGCTTCGGTAGACGTGGCCCAAGTTGTAGCGCAAGAACTTAATTGAAATGTAATGCCAATGAACGAATAAAAATTCTAATTTAAATCTGAATTTGATTTTTTTGTTTTGAATTTATACCGCGATTATTAATTTTAACCGACTTCAAAAAAAAAGAAGGAGGTTATCAATTCGGCTGTATGTTTCTGTATGTTTGTTACACGATTACTCCGCCAATTATGAATCAATTTTGATGATTCTTTTTTGTTTGATACTTCAGAGGTGGTCCCATATAAATTTGGTGAAGATCTGATGAATGTCTTCAGACATGGCGAACGGAAGTCCTCAATGGATAAGAGTAAATTGCTCGCGATCAGTGTAATAGCTTAGTAAACAGTAGGTTTTTAACCAGATATCCATACTAATATAATAAATGCGAAAGTGTGTCTGTCTGCCTGTCTGCTACGCTTTCACGGTCCATCTGTGCAACCGATTTTGATTAAATTTGGTACAAAGATAGGTTGTATCCCGGGGAAAGACATGCTACTTTTCTATCCCTGAAAAATCAAAGGTTCCCGCGGGAATAAAAAATTTTCAATCGATTATAATGAAATTTAGTAAAGGGATAGGTTGTATCCCGGGGAACGACTTAGGCCACTTTTCATCCCGGAAAGTTCCCGCGGGAATCAAAAACCTTATTCCACGCGGACGAAGTTGCGGGCATCATCTAGTAGCCGTGGCCCGTGATCACTAAAAATTGTAAAATAAAAAAAATTATAATTATAAATTGTAAAATAAAATAAATAAATCTTCAATAACCACAAACACTAAAAAAATCTTCTATCTATATATATAAAAATCAATTGCAGTTCGTTTGTCTCGCTAAAACTCGAGAACAGCTGGGCCGATTTAGCTGATTTTAGTTTTGAAATGTTTGTCCTAGTCCAGGGAAGGTTTAAACGGTGAGAAAATATTGGAAAATTGCGAGGAAGATAGTAAAAACAGCAATTTCATTTTCCCATATATTTTGTCGTTAGGATAGGTGATACGAAGTACACCGGGTCATCTAGTATTTTCATACATTACCTACCATTTATTTTGTAGAAACTTTTTATAGTTTTTTTGTAAATTATAAAAGTACACTAATTAAAATAAAATGAGTTCTATTATTCAATGTTATTTATAATTATCGTAGACAAAGACCAGCTTTGTAGATTTTAATTTAATGCCGGTATGTCCAATTATTCAGAGCGACTTATAGCAGTAGCTGCGCTCGGGAGATAGTGCATTCCATCGCGTCTACCAAGGCTTTAGCAACATTGGATTCTTGGCAGACTGTCTTTTTTTGTTCTTGTATAAACCTAACTATTTAAGAAAAAAAAATCAGCCTTGTAGAAATAAGTACAAAAAGTTAATTTTTCAACACATTACGTGAGTGGAAGACCTTAGATGGCAACGCTTCCGAGGCGGCAGACTATCATTATTATGTATATTTAGGTATCCTTGTTCACTGTAAGAAGTTTCAGTCTTGTAGGTATAATACATTTACGTATTATTTATTTACAGGTTTCAAAAATTGTTATTAATGTTTGCAACACTAAAAGCTTGGCAGACTTTCACTTTCATTATTTATACGGTATAAACATTGCTTGACAGAAAAATTAGCTTTGTAGGAATGGGTGCAAAATTTCGGTCGCTGCCTCCCGGACTATTACGTTTTACATTAACTTTGAACTTATTCAGAGACATCTTCAACATGTCTTCTGGGAGCTTATTATAGAAGCGGACACTGTTTCCAACAAATGAATTGCTAGTTTTACTAAGCCTAGAAACAGGCATTACAAGTTTATTTTTATGTCTAGTATTGACATTATGACAATCACTTTTCTTCTTGAATTTATCAATGTGCTTATGCACGTGTACTAAATTTTCAAATATATATTGGTTGTGCACTGTCATAATATTGATTTCTTTAAATTTATCTCTTAGTGACTGCCTTGGTCCCATATTATATATGGCTCGAACATTCATTACTTACATATTATAAAACATGATGGTGATAATTATCACCATCATGTTTTATAATAAACTAATTAGTTACGGTATCTTAAAACTCTACGAACCCAAACGCGCCATGACAAACTCAGCCGGGTTTTTTTTTCATTATCACCATCTCACAAATCATCTAAACTAAGGAACTAACAGAGCCATTAGAGCAAATTATTGCCAAGCTTCCTTGTCATTTAAGTAATCCTTTACGTTGTGAACGTTACTTGTGCTATGAGAACTTGCGTTTTGCCGTACCTCTAAAAAATAAGGATCCTTTATAGCCTCTGCCTGTCTGTGCGTCTGTAAAGACGCGTTTTTATCAGGAACGCATGGGGTATCAAGTTTTTATCAAATACTGAGGTCTACGGTCCCTTGGAGCTCTAAATAAATCAGGCTTGAAGCTTCTAAGTCAACGGAATAAAAAAAAGTGTGTGTGCTGTGTGTGCCACTGTGCAATTCACAACTGAATTGCACACAGAAGTGACACTATAGAAAAGTATTCTGAGGTGTCACTACAGTAAAGTGCCTACGAGAGAATGAGATAAATATACCCTTTTGAGCACAATGGAGTAGTAGCGCGTGGTAGCGCGACTCAATATCGTACAGCGCCATCTATTGGTCGTGTCCATATAACTTGTATTCTATCTCATTCTCTAATTCTTTAAGTCGCTTTTTAATTTCATAAATATTTTCAAATAACAACGATTCTAAAAAAACTTTCTTCTCGGCTTTTCTTGCATCGATATAGGTACTAGATGGGCCTTGTCATATAAATAAGTTGGGCGCCCGACTTGTAGTGCATGCCCCTCACCTGTATAAGCCCGTCCTTGTCCCCGCCATAGCGCTGTTCCGCTTTTCAGACTAGATGGCGTTAGTAAAACAAGTCCAGTCTTTGTTTGACAGGGCCCGTCTATGTAAATTGAGGTCGTTGTTTTCTTGGTGCTGCAGGAATTCATAGAGTTGGTCCGCGAAGACCGACGCCTGGAAGCGGTGCGCTACGCAAAGAAGCATTTCTCCACATACGAAGACGGCCAGCTCGATGACATACAACACTGCATGGGAATGCTCGCGTTCCCTAAGGACACTGGTGTGTTTTTATTTTGATACCCGCGACGCCCGCGATGTTTTTTGATTCCCGCGGAACTTTAATTTTCCGGGATAAAACGTAATCTATGGCCTTCCCGGGATGTAACCTGTCTCTGTACCAAATTTTATCAAAATCGGTGGAACAGTTGGGCCGTGACAGCGTAGCAGACAGATAGACAGCCAGACACACTTTCGCATTTATAACATTAGGATATCCTAGTAAAGGATATGTTTTTCTTATTGTATCCTCCTTAATGCTGGCCATTGATAGTAAGTCATTTGACTTGAGAGTAAAATCGTTGGATGCCAAATTTTTTGCCCACTAATCAGTCCAAAATCCAAATGACTTAATCGCGGACCTCTCACGTAGTTTAATTCAAATCAAACGACCACGACGAAAAACAAACGACAACTCCACGACCATGTGAGATGAACACTCCTTATCAAACGCCAAAAACGTTTGATAAGGAGTGGCACAATAAACAGATGCAACCAGTATGGAAACTACCTAGAAACGTTCGAAACAGGCTCACTCACACAAATATGCGCATCGACGAGACCCCAAGCGCTCGTCGCAGTGCCGTCAGTGCCGCGTCATCGCATGTTCGATGCGCACGTTTGTGTGAGTGAGCTGGTTGTATCTGTTTACTGCGGGAGTGGTCACCTCACTCCAAGGTGCTCCAGTGCAAGTTGGCGGGCTTAGCATCGTATGCATACATCCCCACAATATGGTTGTTCGGTGCACGCAGAGGTGGAGCCGTACCGGTCTCTGTTGGGCGCGTGGCGCTGGGGCGCGCTGGTGGCGCAGTTCCGCTGGGAGCACGCGCGTCTGCTGCACCCCGCGCGCCTGCCCGCGCTGCCCGTGGCGCTGCAGCTCGGCCTCGCCGCGCTCAACACGCCATATCCTTTGCCGATACCGACCACATCCGGCTCTGTCGCCGTCCCGCACTACACTGACACTGACCGCACACATGTACGCGCGCCTGCTGAACCCCGTCACGCTGGCAGGGCTGACCATCGTCACGAGTTTGTTAAAACCACGAAGGTGTATCACACAATATTTTTCAATACATTAGTGAGAAAACTTGAAATTAAAACTCGAGTAGGTATTCAATAGAAAATGGTTTCTCACGCCCAACTCGCGCCTATACCTATTCTATTTTTTTTTGGAACCCTTTAGGGAAAAGTCAGGAACGATTAAGGTGTGCCACCACCTATATATATAGAGCTGTCATTTAAGTTTAGTTTAGACATGGTGTACAACAGAATCGGCCTCGTTAGCTACCAATTCACGTGATAACTCCTTAACACCACAACACTCAGTGCTACGTAGAGAGCACCCAAGTGTCCGCGTGCCCCGCGTGCCAGCCGCCGCTGAATGCTCTGGCGCGTCTGTTGCCGCACGCGCACTGCTCTCACTCGCGCCTCGTGTGCCGCATCTCGCGCCTGCCGCTCAACGAACACAACCAGCCCATGGTGTTGCCCAACGGACAAGTGTACGGCGAGAAGGTATGTGAACCTGTACACTAGACACTACCCATTTCAGTCGCACGAGAAAGGGATGCATATTCATTCATGACACGTAAAAGAATGAGATAGAATTACCGCTGAACGCGCACTGCTCTCACTCGCGCCTCGTGTGCCGCATCTCGCGCCTGCCACTCAACGAACACAACCAGCCCATGGTGTTGCCCAACGGACAAGTGTACGGCGAGAAGGTATGTGAACTTGTACACTAGACACTACCCATTTCAGTCGCACGAGAAAGGGATGCATATTCATTCATGATACGTAAAAGAATGAGATAGAATTACCGCTGAACGCGCACTGCTCTCACTCGCGCCTCCTGTGCCGCATCTCGCGCCTGCCACTCAACGAACACAACCAGCCCATGGTGCTGCCCAACGGACAAGTGTACGGCGAGAAGGTATGTGAACCTTTAGACTAGACACTACCCATTTCAGTCGCACGAGAAAGGGATGCATATTCATTCATCACGTAAAAGAATGAGATAGATTTACCGCTGAACGCGCACTGCTCTCACTCGCGCCTCGTGTGCCGCATCTCGCGCCTGCCGTTCAACGAGCACAACCAGCCCATGGTGTTGCCCAACGGACAAGTGTACGGCGAGAAGGTATGTGAACCTTTAGACTAGACACTACCCATTTCAGTCGCACGAGAAAGGGATGCATATTCATTCATCACGTAAAAGAATGAGATAGATTTACCGCTGAACGCGCACTGCTCTCACTCGCGCCTCGTGTGCCGCATCTCGCGCCTGCCGCTCAACGAGCACAAACCCACGGTGTTGTCTTTATCTTATCTCGATAGAAATTTTTTCATTTGCATGTCGAGATATTATGTGTCAATATGATGCCATGAAAATTTTTTGGTTGCCACATCGACTCTGCGCTAGCATGCCGCAACCCTATACTACACTTATTCCGCACTGTGCTTCAAATAAAGCCAGGATTTTATTTAATTGTTTTTTTTTTCTAATTTTTGGCAAAAGTGTTTTTTGGGATTTTAGAAGTACTTTTTACTAAAATTTTAATTTTTTTTTGTTTTTATTTCAGGCCCTCAAGGAAATGATGAAAGAACACGGATCGATCATATGCCCGAAGACAAACGAAGTGTTCTGTATGAAGCGCGTAGAGAAAGTGTACGTTATGTAAACCATAATATAGTTACTACAAATTATGTATTTATGTCGCCGCGTTTTTCTCAAATATTATGTTTTTAAAATATAAAATTCTTGTTTTATATAAAAAACCCTGTTGGGATACGAAAACGGGTGTAAAGTAAAAAAAGTTTTAGTCAAATTACGCCATTTTAACTGTGATTTTAGAACTTTTTTTTGTATTGAACTAGGAACACCACTGATAACGGTATAGAGTTCAGAGGTCTGGAGTCCGCGCCTAATACTGATCAGATAGACACATATACTTTTGGAATATTATAGTAAAATTGGGCTACTAAATTTTGGGTATGCAGAAATCCAATTTTTCTTCATATAAATTTCGTGAAGCAGAGAAATTAATACCTTCATATCTTAAGTAGTACATTTGACCAGACATCTCCAAAATTTTTAGCATATGGGCCAAACTGAGTATAGAACTTTAGCGTTATAGTAAAATGGACTTAAAATACATTGCTTTAAAGCTCAAGCTCGTTCATACATGTAGTCACCGCTCCAAGTGAAACCCCTACGTTAGACCAGTAGGTACTGAATTTTTGACTAGATGTCAAAGATGTTTAGGCTCAGTTTTCAATGACGCACGTTCGAATTTTATCAAAGGTTGTTGAGTCTCTTATCAATCATACAGTGGTATAAAAACGGTCGACATAAATGTTAGTGTGTTAATAACTTTATACTCGTGTCCATATTCGTATTATTATTTAAGATATTTGCTGTTTTTTTTATTTCGGTCTTATTTTGCCGCTGTTTTTACTGTAAAACGTTTTGTGTATGCTCAATTCTTTCCACTTTTTATGTATTTGCAGTAGGTACTATTTTAAGGTTTTATCAGTTAGCAACTTCAATCACGATATGCAAAAAAGTCCCATACAAAACTGTCATATAGACGACATGACAGTTTTGTATGGAACTTGCTGTCTTCATCCAGACTTCGGTGGGGATTATTTTCGGAAAATCCTTTTTTAAATCCTACGGTATAGATGTGAGCTACTTACAAAATAACAAGTTTCTGCACCCAGGTTATCTGTATAGTTGGTTCTATCATTTTATTTTAAGTATATGAAAAGCTTATAATTACGCAAGAAATTGCATTTCGACACTACATACATGAAGCGCTTCTGAATAATTTCAAAAATATAATATGTAGTATAAGTACATCACTTAGATATTTTATTGCAAAGAAAAATATTTTCAGACGTTTTACATTAGGCGCAACATAAGTACCTACCATGTATTATTTATAAAATATAGTATGTAAATTATTTACTAAACCTATGTATCGTACTTACCTACCATGATTTGCAATAAATATCTAACCGTTACAGTTTGTTTTACTGTTATGGTAGAAGTATAAAGTAGAGTATACACCACCGGAATAAAGCAGTTTTTTTCTTGGGCGCTTGAATCCCTCACTGCACTCAGGACTCAATCTTAATTCCCTCCCTTTGGTCGGGAATTAACTGCGCTCGGGAGTTAAATTTGGAGTCCTTCGTTACGTTCAGGATTCAATGTAGCGCCCGTGACATAAAACAGTGCTTTATCCCCTTGGTGTATAATCTACTATTATTTTGTTCATAAATTAACTACATTGACAATACTGAATCTCTTTGATATCACGCTCATTACCTTCCTTAAGGATATGTTCACAAAGCAATACGATCCGGTGAAGCTAGATACAGAGCTTGGATGTTGGAAATTAGTTCACTGTTCACTGCATTGTTATATGAACATATTGTTGATGAATGACAAAATCTATCCATTTTTAAAAGAAATTTAAAATTCCGAGTGTTTATTTTATTAGCATTTTCAAAAAAAACTTGAAGAATGTAAGCGTTTCAAGTATCTTATTCTATGTAATTTTAAAGAATAAACACTAATCACATACCTACTATATGCATTTTTATTTGGCTTCAAATTTTTCGTTTTTTACTGAATTTGAGACAAGTAGGATACATTAATCGTAGTTACAATAGGGCTGACACATGTTGTGGGTATCGAATGATGAATTAGTCCGAATAAAAAAAACAAGATAAAAATTCTAACACTAACTATTTATTGACTAGTTTTGACTAGACATGATTCTTTCAATGCTGATGAAATAACTCGTAGGTAACATTATATTATAGGTTCTATAGACTGCATAGTACAATAATTAATTTATCTACTCCAGCATCGAAAAGTTCCAATTTCGAATTTGACAACTATATCGAATTGAACCCTCTTTCGTGTTTGCTTCTCATAACGATACAGTTCGTTGTATGGGAGCTGTATCGTTATGAGTCGTAGCTGTATCGATATGGTTATCTTCATAAATAGGATACCTATAGCTTAGCGGCTCTGGGTTCTGGCACTTTCCCAACCAGTCAATTGATTTGACTTTTTTATTAATTTACAAAGTAAAAAATTATAAAGACGTCCTTGTCGTAGATAAAATCTTGTATGCAACTGTACGTAATTAGTCATTTTAATTCTCGTACTATCCTATTTTGATACTCGGCAAGCCTCGTATCAAAAAACAGCACTCGAATTAAAATGACCCTCATTACGATACAGTTGCATAAATAGCTATACCTACAGAGGTAGTGTTGTTTCTTATAGTAAAATCTACTTTAGTGTCATGTAATTTTTGCTGAACATTTGAATTAATTGTGTGTCAAAGAACCTATGTTTGATGTTGAGTTTAAATACGAAAATCTAAAAATGTCTAAGCACTGTTTTCTAATATAATAGGTATTGGGGCTGATTCTGTATAACACAATCTCTAAACTAAACTAAAATGGCAGCTTTAAATCTAGTTCTGTCCCTTTCCGTATGAAGTATTATGAAAGGGTTAGCAATATTTGTAATGCTCTAATTTTAGTTTAGTTTAGAGATTGTGCACTACAGAATCAGCCCTATTGAGTATTTAAACAGGTAATCATTGTGCCAAGACTTCAGCAAAACCAAGTCTTGACAGGCGGTTCAGAACCGTCCGTAACATCATGTCAAATCTGCCCAATCCCGGAAATCCCGTACTTGGACAACTCTGGCACATTTATATCGTCCAAATCCGAATTATTCGAGACGTAACCGGTTTTATCCGGTTTAATCGACAAATATTCGGTTGAATCCGTTTTTATGGGAACATAATCGTCAGAACCGTCGGTGAGGTCGATTATTTTGCTCTGTAGCAGTAAGTTGTCGAATTCGTTGGTGATATTGGCTTCGTTTAGTAGTTTGAGTGATTCTTCGAGGGCTAGATGTCCGCGGTTGTGTTCCGGTGTGTGTGAGTGTGTGGACGGGGTCCGGTCGTGCGGTTTGCGTTGGTGTGTGTTGCTGCCCATGTAGGGGGGAGGTTGCGGGCGGTTGTAGTTGCCCGCTAGGTTTGTGGTCGATTTCGGGCTGTGAGGTCGGGCTAGGCTGTTGTTTGGACTGAAACAAAAAAAGTTAAAATAAGTCCAGTACGTATTAAAATATTTACAACAGAATTTTGCTTACAATAACTTCTAAAGCACTTTTTGGCACGACCCAAGACTTTAACCCGAGACATCTTAATCCGACAAACGTACTAGATCAGTGGCGAAATTATAAATTAAGTAAGTAGGTACTATTTGCGTGTCGTTCACAGTCAGGGAATGCACAAAAGGCAGGTTACGAATTTACTAGTAGGTAAGTAGTTCGAAATTAATACTAATAAAACCGGGAAATAAAATAAATTATCATAGAAACTAGAAACATAAAATAATAAATAGATCAATTAACCTGAGTCCTAAGCTCTTTTGGCTCGTGTTGTCGCCAACTTGAGTCTGCTCAGTGTTGCCAGTGCCGTACCGGCAAAGTTCCACTTTTACGGACTTGTGGGCTCTGGAAAAAGATTTATTTTAGTTTTTTTTTAATAGATAACCCGTTACTAATTGAGGTGGTTGTTAGCATAAATCAATTGGCGAGTCTTTTTTTTGCAAGATAGGCTTGCGCATGACGATGACGACAATCGTGCATATGAAAAGCAATGATGAGGTCTAGGTTGGAGCGCGCTTGCCTAGAAAATGCCTATTCACTCTTGCCTTGAAGGGAAGCACGGTCGCCGGAAGGGCGTTCCAAACCCTAGCGGTCTATGAATATTACAGTCATTATTCCGTTCTGTGACTGTTTACTTCAAAGGTATCTTCACAGGGCACACTTCGTCACCGAAGTATGATTGTAGCTACTATGTCAGTAGAATTTCAAGTTAAAAGTACGGATTTTATTTGTTTGCAATTTGTAGTTAGGCGGGTAAGTACTAAGTAATTACGTAAGCCCTCCAACCCGCATTGGAACAGGTTGGTGGGTCTAAGCTCTAATTCCCTCTTTCCTATGAGAGTGGAGGCCGGTGCCCAGCAGCGTTAATGGGCTATAGTGGTGGTGGGTAAGTACAGTTCGCGCGCGAGTTGAATGCAGAGTAAATGTAGATATGTGTCACCTAACATTTACTCTGCTTTCACCTCGCGCGCGAACTATAGTATCTATTCATGATGTTAGTAGGTAAGCATTAAAATACTTAATTATAAATTATTCAAGTTTCAATTTTAGCTTGTTAATTTATTGGTCACACTATCGAACCTGCGCATTTTATATTCTTCACAAATGTGATAAATGCCTTCAAGGAAATTATCTGACTCCGGATCTGGTCTGAAAGATTGATCGGTATATTATTAAATTAAAACCATCTGCAAATAATTATCAAATAATAAAAAAAAGGGTGTGTACATACAATTATATATATTTTATTTTCAAAGATCCAAGTTTATAAAAAAAATAAGGTTGCGGTCACATTGATTTATCTTACTAATAAAATAAATGTGATAGTTTGGATGTTTGTTACTTCTTTACACTGCCTTCATGTACTGAACTGATTCGGCTGAGAACGAAGATAGCTTAAAACCTGAATTAACACATTGGCTATATTATACCTACCACGGAAATTAGTGTTTAACTACGGGAATCAATAACCTTTAACCCACGCGGACGAAATCGCGGTCATCTAGTTTCAAAATATTTGTGTCTTGTCGATAATTTTGAATGGGTAAAAGCCTGTTTCATTACTTACATAGCAGCATAGTGGAAGCACAGCACAGCAGTGAGCGCAGCAATGGACAGCAATAGCAGCGCCATCGGCGCAGCGATCGCTGCTGTTAATTGCTGCGCATAGCTCCGCGACGGCAATGACTGCTTGTACGGCGCTGACCATACGTCGGTCTCTAGGCCCTTCGAGTTACGGGTTTTAGATGTATTTGGTATTTCCGTCAGGTACTCTAGGTGTTCGGTTGTACGCTCTTTGTATATTGTGTTGTACTGAAAGATTTTGAGCAAATTAATAATTTATTCATATCCTTATGTTAAAAACACTGAGGGTTGTAGTTCCATTGATCAATTAATAAATTGTAGGAGTTTGCTGACATAATAATATGGCAGTCTAGTCATCGTCCAGGTCTTCCAGATTCCAATGACAATACCAAAAGTCTGTCATTGGAGTCTGGCTATGGACCTCCCGGACAAAGGACAAAGAAGAAAAGTCTTGATCTAGAAGGAGTGAACAAGTACGTTTTGCACAAGGAGAAGTGAATCCAACTGAAATGAGACAAAAAAGAGAAGGAATTTTTTAAAATTACCAATTCAAAACTGCACCAATCAAGGGTCAGTCCAGCGTCTCTGAACAGTCTTTCAACAGTAGTCCTTTTATACTCACGAGGACAGCTTGGTAACCGTGATAGCGGTCGAACCTCTTCTCTGAGTCGTTTTAGTTCTGATGAGAATGGCATTGTACTGCCTAGTCGAACTACGAGTCTGAAATCACTCAAAATATCAGGTCTCCCACCGACTTGTTGCTATCTAAATAGTAAATACATACATTCCTAACTCTATGTCTACTTATACTATAAAACCAGAAATTGACATAACAAGGTATCAACAGCTCAAACCGTTGGCTCTACAGTCTTGAGATTTTGCAAATAGATTGGCCCTACAATGTAAACATTACTGAAAATTGAAAAATTTCAGAAATTATATCCGAGCAAGAACAATATAAGTGGTTAGCTTGTAGTTGTACCTATAAAAATGCAATATTATGAATCTCACCCTTCTCCATCACTGGGCTTCAGAGGCAAGCGTGCCCCCAAATCGATGGCAGAGGCTAGAAATGTGGGATACAAGTCCGTGCTACTTTCCATCCATAACTTCGTTCTAAGGATGTCTTTTAGACGTGTCATCCTGGAGAAGAGAACAAAAATTTAAAAATTACTACTTTCCAACAACCATTTAGGATCTTGTTATGGCCTCTCATTGACATTTCTTACCATCACGTAATGAGCTTTAACATAATATTACAATATTTAGGAACTTTTAAAAAATTCAAAATTAGAGACGATATTGAATGATGACTCTAAACTCTAAAGCATACTTATGAGTTAATATGACCTATGAAAGATTAGTAGAATAAAAGCAAAATACAGATAAAAAGTAAGTAAAAGAAATGGATAACCAAGAAATTGGCGGACGCACGGTTGAAGATACCAAGTTTACAAATAATCCGATAGAACATAACCTGACCGAAGTTTATACTTATAATAGTAACCTAACACATGAACCGTTAATAAGATAACTTAAATATTAATAAAAAGATGATGATTATATTAAACAGAAATATATCAAGTGACTCCATTTACTTAAAGCTTACCTATGTTCATCTAACAAATCCTCAACATTAAGATTGTCGATCTTTAGTTCCACCTCATGTTTCGCCATGTTGTCTTTTGGGATGACATTCAGAGTCAGTAGTATTCGGCGGGTTTCATAGTCTTGTCTGTTCAGGCCTATTACCTCCAGCTGAAAATAGTTTTGCTCTCAGGGCTTGATTTACCAGGTGAAAATCAGTGCTATATACGATATTGTGTTGGCACAAGACACAGCATTATGCTGAGCAGAACAGAACTTGCTGAACAGATATCTTAATTCCGGAATCTGCTTGAGACTGTTTAGCACATAAGTATGCTCTAGTCTTAGAAGTGACGGGAATCCGGATAATCTACCTCTATTTTCTGGTTAACCGAATTTTATTGCAGACGATTTGCAGTCACCTGTTATTCGGTAGTTAGTTCAATCACTACTGACTAAGTACCCCTTGATCATTGACTGTCGGTCATTTCAGTGTCAGTACCTTGAGTATGTTTAAAAATATTGTTTTCGTGATCTCTTACATCAACGAAAGAAATTATATTAGATATTTAAAGATCAGAAAAAACATCATTATTATTTTTATCGATTCGATCGAGCTATAAATTTTGTCTGAATTAGAACAATAACTATTGTAATTTATATACCGTCGTTATTAACCGACTTCAAAGAAAGGAGGAGGTTCTCAATTCGTCGGAATCTTTTTTTATATTTTTTTTTAATGTATCTTCCCCGATTACTCGAAGACGCCTGGACCGATTTTGAAAATTCTTTTTTTACATGGACGTAGGTATAAAACGTTCCCGCTAAAGAAACATAAAATAACCCAATTCAATCTTCAAATCGCACACCAATCGTTTCATTGCTCAATACCAAAATATTTATAGAAAATCGTCCGAAGATTTTACGATGAGCAATAAATAAGACGATCGAAACTTCAAAGAAATTAACGTAAACTTTGCAGTGATCGGCGATTTGGTGTTCCTTATTCTGAAAATAAACTATGAGAGATGGCGGCCTCTGTAGTTTGTTAACTCGAGTAGGTAAGTACTAGCAGTGGATATCAACATTATCAACTGTTGAAATTCCAGCACCCGTAATGTTTGGTCCAAGGATATTCAGTCCGAGTACAGCTCGCCCACGAGCCGCGAGTCATAAAAAGCAGCATCTTTTGAAATGAAATGATTTATTTCACGTAGGACAACTTGTGTTACTTATGATATTGTATTAGTTTTTTTGGATTCCCACGGGAACTCCTTTATTTTCTGGGATAAAAAGTAGTCTATGTCACTCTCCAGGTCTTCAACTATGCCCATGCAAAAAATTACGTCGATCTGTTGCTCTGTTGCAACATACTTTCGCATTTATAATATTAGTATGATTAATGTCAACTCTGTCAACCTGGCTTATTATAGCATGAGTTTCCTCGGCAAAACTTCCTGAAGTAAGTATCTGGCAGCCCGCGAGATACTTTGGGAAACCGGAAATCTAAACCGAAGCGAAGCTGCTTACGTATCGTACGGAGCGGTCAGTGAGGCGTGAAAGGTCAAGAGTGGTTCAATGCTTGAGTAGTAAGTGTAGCACTCACAGTGATCGGCGACTGGGTATTTCTCGGTGGTGTGCCAAAAATGAATCCGGAGTGGTGTCGGCCACTATAGATGTAGCGCAACCACGGCGGTAGCTCCGGCTTCCCGATCAGAGATGCATGGAATCTATACTGCTGGTCGAATTCTGTGGAAGCAGAAAATATATTGAACTATTGACTACTTACTTAGGTATTTTTAAACACCTGCTAGAAATAACAGCAATGCTAATTTTGCCAAAAAAGAAAAACATGGGTTTGGTGGAATAAAATCTTTAATTGCTCGAATTCAAACTGTTTTGCTTGTAGTATAGAACCGCATTTATAATATTACTAATTGGCGACCATTTTAAAAACATAAAATAACGTTAGCCTTCTTCTTTTTTGGAAGTGGTAGGTACCTGTGCAGGGCTCTTGCAGAACCTGTATTTACATCCATCCAAACTATCGCATTTATAATATTAGTATACATAGACATACCTTGATATGTCCAGTTAAACAAATTGGGACTGATCGGTATTGCAAACATTTCCGTCTCCACCGCATTGTAAACATGCCCTAATGCCGCTTCGCCAAAGAATAACATCCAAATCAATAGAAGCATCATTTTCTGAAAATTTAAAATAAGAATAACTTTCAGCTGTTATAAAGCTCGTTGGGTTACTGAAAATAATTTCGATACATGCCATTAATATTCATAATATAGTTACTTCCATAAATTATTACTACTTACCTAAATACTTACATACCTAGATAAGTACCTAGGCACCTAAAAAAATACGCGCCGAATTGAGAACCTCCTCCTTTTTTGGAAGTCGGTTAAAAATAGAAACAATCGACCCTTGATCGATGTTTAGCTAAGAAAAAACATCAGTTCAACTTCCAACAGAGGTATTGGACATTGGACAACAGAGGGAGAGGATAAAATGTATCTACTTATATAGTTAATATATATTTTTATAATATAAAGCGTAAAAACACACAATAGGTACTTACCTAAATAACTACCTGGTACCAATAAAAAAATCCGCGTACGCACGGTCCTAAAAATACTGAGCTACAACACTAATAATACATTCCTTCAAACCTACGCAAGCAAACTTAAACTAACTTAATTAATTAAAAATAATAATAAGTTATTTAATTTCGAATAAGAAATATTTATTTACTTACATTTTATACTTCTTATTTATTTCCGTTTACGATAAAAATAAGCAAATACGTCCCTGAAAATAGGGCGTGACGTACGAAAATCAGGCGCGACGTCATTGGTTGCAAACAATGTTGAGAAATGTTGGTATTGAAATTTACGTTCCGTTCTACGAGATAAATTATCATTAGGTTTTATTCTGAAGTACTTGAAATTCTAAATAGAGACCAATTTATAAATACGACAATCTCAAAACCTTACGAATCATTACATAAATAATGTACCAATGATTTATATATAGTAAAAATATGAAGAATCGGACTTAAAAAGTTTATATTGAGAAACGTATGTGACTTTTTGCACATAAAACATAACGTCACGTCGTCCCATTCATTACCTACACATTACAATTACAAATGTCAATTGTCAGTTTGCTTTGGTTGGTCGAAAGGGCGAGGAGTAGTGGTGCATAAAAAAATACTATGTATGCGAAATAAACATGTTGAAATTCAAAAAGATGGGTTCTGAGAAGGTACCGTTGCTGCTTATTACTGCAAATGTTGGATCTATATTCGAGGATGTGAGTAAAGTTCATTTAAAAACAAAGTTTCTTCGCGACTCAGGCTCAACTAATCACGGCCTATGCCTGCCCACATTTTTCAAATTAAATGTTGCGTGTCAAAGTGTTCTTAATTTGAATCAACTTTTAATACGTTAACTAATTGTGGCAATTCTTTAATTTAGATTGTCATTTGTCATTCACTGAAATCACATAGGTAATTTCTTAAATGCCTCCTATGTCCAGCTTTGGATGATGATGATAAAGACTAAGTAATGTTGTATATTACTCGAGATAGTTACTAACTTTGATACCACTTACTTAAGTACATACATTGTCATCATAATATCAACCTATAATAGGCCCACTACTAAGCACGGTTCTCCTCTCAGAATAAGAAGGTTTAAGGCCATAGTCCACCACACAGCCAGGTGCAGGTTGGCCGACTTCACACATCTTTGAAAACATAGTGGGGAACTCTCAATCATATAGGTTTCCAATATGCATGTTTTTCTTCATGGTAAAAGCAAGCAATATTTGATTGCTTATAACTACATAACTAATTAAAAAGTCCTATTACCAGTATAAGGATTATTTGAATGATAGGAAGGCATGGGTATGAATTGTTCCAGTGGCTAATTATGTAATTGTTATAATTATAAATCTAATTAAGTAATTTACTTATATTTTTGGTTTTGACGACCTCCGTGGCGCAGTGTGTAGCGCTGTTGCCTTAACGTGCGAAGGTCCCGGGTTCGATCCCCGGCAGGGTCAATTTAGGAATTTATAATTTCTGAATTTTCCCTGGTCTGGCCTGGTGGGAGGCTAGTTTCCACCCTACCGGCAAAGACGTGCCGCCAAGCGATTTACCGTTCCAGTATGATGCCGTGTAGAAACCGAAGGGGTGCCATGCCCTTAACAGGTTAGCCCGCTACCATCTTAGACTGCATCATCACTTACCATCAGGTGTGATCGCAGTCAAGGGCTAGCTTGTAGTGGATTAAAAAAAAAATTAGTGAGATGGTGATACTAAAAAAACCCAGCTGAGCTTGTTGTGGGCTCATCTCAGACCAGGGCGCGTTTGGAACCCTCGTAACTTTAGTTTTAAGATACTTACCATAACTAATTATTACCATCATGTTTTATTGATTAACGAACAGGAAAAAAAAAATGTTTTATTAGTAATTGGACTTTAAAAAGTGTACAGTGTATGTATATTGAATTGATTTGTATTATTATTATTGTACCTAATGATTGCATAGTTACTGTGTTTCAAATTTCAAACCCCAAGCCCTGAGTAGGTGACTGTAGTCTACCACCACTAGGCTATCGCCATTTTTATCTTTACCTGTAGCTCAAAGGGTGTTGAGAGAACTTTGAAAAATAAACTATTAGGTAAACATTATGTTAGATTATTTCTTCAACATTGGAATTATTTTATAAATTGTTTATCTGTTTCAACAAAGTATACATTTGCAAACACATTTAACAATGTCAGTATTAATTCAATTAATTAATTAGATACACAACTATCAAATTAATTAACTATTGATAACTTTGATGGTTTAAATTGACATTTATTTACAAGCAAATTATCAGCAAATAAGTGATACAATCACTATGACTACCTCCCTGGGGCAGTGGTTAGCTCTGTCGTCTTACAATCAAAAGGTTCCGACTGACAGTGTTGGTTTGAGAATTCATATTTTCTGAATTTTCATAGCTAGTTACCATCCTATCCACAAAGACGTACCTCCAAGTGATTTAGGGTTCTGACTTATTACTGTGCACAAGTCACCTCTTAGAATAAGAAGAGTTTTGGTGATAGTCCACTATGCTCGTCCGGTACAGATTGGCATACTTGACACACTTTTTAGAATATTACTAGCGAATGCCCGTGACTTCGTCTGCGTGGTTTGAGGTTTTATGATTCCTGCGGGAACTCTTTAATTTTCCGGGATAAAAAGTAGCCTATGTGCTATTCCAGACTATAATCTATCTCTGTGCCAAATTTTAGCCAGATCTGTTCACTGTTCAGCCGTTGGGGTGTGATTGAATAACAAACATCCATACATCCATCCAAACTTTCGCATATATAATATTAGTAAGTTAAAGAACTCTTAGTATTTACGTTTCACCTAAACTTCACAATTTAAACAAGTGATACTTAATTGCTTATAAGTTTTGTCTAATTAAAAAAAGTAATTAAAGTCAATAATTATTAATCTCATTAAAAGTTTCAAAACATAATTATGTACTACTATCAAAAATGTTTGGGATTCATTATATTATAGTAAATGATTATTTCATGATATAATACATTCATTAGCGAATTTCTAATTTGTGAATAAACCCTAAGCTTAATTAATAACTGATACTGAAAAACAATTCATGAAATAAAAATATGTAAGAACTTACTTAATAAAATTTAAGCAAAAGTATTTCAGACAAAAAAACACCATTGACGTCAATATTGTATTTGTAATAAACAGGAAACATGAATAGTTAATTAATTATGTACATAATTATTCATAATTTATAATAATATGATATAATGAAGTTGTAGAAAAAAAAACAAGATTATTATTTAAGTACTAGTTATGGAGGCTAGAAGATCCTTGCTTAATATTATAACTGTTAAAATTCGGATGTTTGTGAGTTTGTATCTTTGTTATTTACTTCTTCACACCATAATGTCTGAAATTTGGAATGCAGCTAACCTATAACCTAAATTAACACAATATAGTCTAGGTTTTATCCCAGAAAATTCAAGAGTTCCTGTGGGAATCAAAAGCCTTAATACACCCAGAAGAATCAAGACACCCATCATCCAGTGCTATCATATCCAAATGCCATTAGGATGACAGTTAGCATTCCATCCTTTTCCTAAAATTCCTTCTATATTTTTTTAAAGCGATAGACCTATTTTCATTATCCAAATATTTATCATCTAAATTGGGTTATTAAATATAATTCTTGCTTTATTCGGAATAAAACTTGAGTAAAGTATGAGAAGTGTTTTGGCCACTGTCCACTACACTGGTCAAGTGCGGACTGGCAGTTTCACACACCTTTGAGAACATTATGGAAAACTGTTAAGCATGTAGGTTTCCTCACGCCAAGCAAGTTATATTTAAATGCGTCTAAGTAACTCAGAGGCGGATGCCTAAAAAATCCCGGAGTAAAAAAATATTTGCAGTCGGACTGCCAATAGAAGTGGAAACGAAGATTAATTTTTTTTAAATTAAAAATAAATTATATCAATAATAAAAATGTAAACCTTAAAATGAAGGCATTAAAGTTTAATTACGAATGTACTACATTTATTAAGTATTTAAGACCACTTGTCTTCGTAACAATGCGAGGTGTCGGTGACGATATCTATTCCGTGGTGACGATGTCGGTCACGCGTTTCCACAATTTTACCCCCTACCAAAAAGTGTTCAACGCGGCTACATTTTTCACTTCAAAAAACAAATTGACCGAAACAATACCCTTTCAGCCTTCCGTAATGCTCCCGATATGGACGTCCGAGTTCCTCCAAGCAGTAGCGCGTATGGACCCGAAGTTCATAGCACTGCACCTCCAAGAGGTCGGCGGCAAAGCGTATGAGAAGTCAATGCAATACGTCAAAGACTTCGTACAGAGGCTCTGCGATAGTCCGGAGCTGCGGCTTTATGACAAGATCAGGATATTCCTGGACGAGGACTTCAGCTCGCCTGAGAAATTTACGGTATGATTTGCACATTTTTGCTAAAACTCTTCATAATTTTTTTTATTTTTTTATTTAAATCTTTATTGCACACAAGTACACGGAAAAAAAAAGAGGGAAGAAGACGATGAAGGAGAGAGAAAATATCTCGTCACTATAATGTTTTTAACTCAATAAATGCAATTTATTTATAACATGTAGGTCCATTGTAGGACATACAGGTGTCTCTTATGTTACATCATGTTTCGACTCTACCACCGGTTCGGAAAGAAGATTCTGCTGGGAAGAACCGGCAAGAAACTAGGCAGTTGCTCTTTTTAAAAAACAAGATGTTATTAAAATACCTTTAAAATATTATATACAGTACTGTAAGTTATCATACTATCCTGTGGGGCGCTGGACCCAAAGTCGATAGTTTCCATACAATTATGTCATTAAGCAATTGTATCCCATCACCACTATAGCCCATTAACGTCCCACTGCTGGGCACAGCCCTCCACTCTCATAGGAGAGTGGGAATTAGAGCTTAGCCTAGAGCCACCACGCTGCACCAATGCGGGTTGGCGGGCTTTAACTATTATCATGTTAGTGATAATAACCGGGACCGACGGCTTAACGTGCTCTCAGAGGCACGGGGTTCATCCCCAACTTCCTAACTCCGGGCTGGGACTGAGAATTTCTAGTCAGAAAAACCCAACACTTATTATGGCCCGACCGGGGACTCGAACCCGGGACCTGGTCAGTGGCAGTCAAACATTACTACCACTAGACCAACGAGGCAGAGTCAATTGTATAATAGCCTGTAAAGGTGTGTGAAGTCTGCCAATCCGCACTTGGTCAGCGTGTTGAACTATGGGCTAACCCTTCTCGTTCTGAAAGGAGAATCGTACTCAGTACTGACGGGATGATGATATATTATGCAATAATTTAGGTACTAATTTCTAATGAGACTACTTTGCTTCTTCATTCAAATTAGTTGCGGTATTTTATCATAGAAACGTATAAACAGTAAACCCCGCAAAAGTGCTTGTTTACGAAGGCTTAGCTATGGCGTCGTTATTTCTATTTTAGGAGCACTTTAGTCACGGCGACTTGTTACGCAAGATATTTTTTCTTATTTCATAATCTCCCTCCCTCATAAAATATAGTATCTTACCTATTTGCCTTATTATCGAGGTTCGATAACTCGACGGTAAAAGACGTTATTAACCAAGCTTTGCTCTTTGTTGGACATCATCATCATCTCTTCTTAACTAATCGAAAAGGGCTAAGGTCGTAGTTCAACACGCTGGCCAAGTGCGGATTGGCCGACTTTACACACATTTGAGAATATTATAGAGAACTCTCAGGCATTAGAAGTGGTCATTGTTTCAACCATCTCCGGGCTCATTACTGGTACTGAGCGCGAGTGTCCTCTCGTAATTAAGAGGCTATAGTCCACCACGCTGGCTAAGTGCAGATTGGCAGACTTAACATACCTTTGAGAAGAGAGATTTTCAGGCAGGTTTCCTTACGATGTTTTCCTTCACTGTAACAGCAGTTAACCCAGCAAAGTTAGAGGTGCGTGACCGGGAATCGAACTCGCGCCTCCCGTTTACCAGGCCGAAGTCTTAACCAGTGCTTAGAAGTGGTAGATTTTAAGAGTGGTGTTTAGAGTGGTGGTTTTGATAATACCCTTATCTGGTGGACTCCATTCTCAGTAGAATTGCTTTCCGAACCGGTGGTAGAGTCCTGACATATCTTAAATGGCACAAGTTGTCCTTCATGAAAGAATTTTTTCATTTAATTTCATCTTAGTTCGCCTACTCGACGAAAGCGATTTATTAGCATATTGTCGCGAGCAGAAATCGATAAACGCTGCCTATGACCTATGACGTAGGATTGAAGTTGCTAAGTTGCCATAAACATAATATAAATACCTATCTATTGACGACCTTCTGTGGTAAAATCCGGGGTTCAATCTATAAAAAATAAAGGAATTTATCCTTAAATAGATTATGCCCGAGGCTTCATCCGCGTTTAAGTTTTTTAATTAAATAAATAATAAAAAAACTTTATTATGAAACATTAACCAAGGACTTAAAAACATAAATGAACGATAATCCTGCAAAAGTTAAAAATTACCGCGTGAATTTGAAAAAGGCTGTAATTTTACTAAGGCTAAGGCTACTTTTATCCCGGAAAATCAAAGAGTTCCCACGTAATTTTTCAAAAAACTGTATCCCATGTGCAGGCAAAGTCGCGGGCATCGTCTGGTGGTTTGATAAAATGTTATACTCATACCCCTTCCAGGTTAGCCCGCTTCCGTCATTTGCATTCCTATTACGCATGAATCAACCGGTTCTTGGAATAGAATGTGGCTTAAAGGGTCAATCAAGTCATCCAATAAGGTGTAATGACGTAGGTAACACTATTGAACGTCATCTATGCATGGATATCTGCACAATCTAACATTTTCATACTATTGCCTCTCAGAACTACCTGCTAAACGGTGACTAAAAGCAACACAGCAAACTAAGAAGAAAACAAGTATTTCTGACCCGCCTGGGATTCGTTCCGGTATAGAATTTCTGGAAATCTTTAAATAAATCTTTATTGCTCAAAGTAACATAAAAACAAATATTAAATTATGACTAACAATACATAGTCAATAATACAATAAATGCAATTAAATTAAGATTACTAACTAAAACTTAGAATTAAAATAATTATCAAAATTTGTGTGGGTTGGTTCTTTTATTATATACTAGATGATATAGAATAAAAGAAGATGCCCGCGATTTCGTCCGCGTGGATTAAGGTTTATTGATTGGGATACAATCTAACCCTGTACAAAATTTCTGAGTTAAATAGATGAGCCGTGAAAGCGTGACAGATAGACAGACCGACGAATAGACACACTTTCGCATTTACAGTATTAGCATGGATAGAGCGAATTTCCTATAGTAGCTTCTAGCTGAAACGCGTAAGTGACTCTCTTTGCACGGCGGAGTGATAGCTTTAAAACGATTGTATCGAGAACGTCTAAAGCGCCGGGTAAACCGCGTCGCTTACAGCCTTACACGTATCGATAAAAAGATTTCTATGATTCGTTTGCCTCTAGTATATTGTCAGAAAAAATAGACATCAAGTTCCTAGACGTTGGAGTTTGAGTTTTCTGTTAGTACTCGTATGTCAGCCAGTCAGCCAGTTTCTTCTTTAAAAGTAGCCATATTATGTGAAATCTACTTGAATCATTGTTAGAGTCTCAACTCTCAATTGTTTTCATTGACTGAAGGTTTTCTTTTCCGTGGAGAAAGTTTCTGATACGATCTGCTTGGGTGTGGAACACCCTCCCAGCGCACGTGTTCCATGCCACATATAACTTAAGTACCTCCAAGACAAGAGTGAATAGGCATGTTCTAGGCAAGCGCGTTCCATTTCCAACCTAGACCTCATAATTGCTTTGCACCGCAATCCTATCTCGAAAATAAAGAGTGCTAACCAATAAGAGGTGCTTGCGATCTTTACATTGTAGCAAATACATAATAAGGCCACAGGTTTATGTGTATGAATCAAATGGGTTGTGGAATAGATTACGGTTAAAGACCGTGTAAATAAAATACGGTTTAGTGACGTAACATATATTGAACGTCATCTATGTATGGAATACCGCATATAATATAGGAATTCCGATTTCCCGTTCATTACTCATACGTAATGAGTATGTTACGGGCAAGTTTATTAATCGTGCAAAATTGACATTGCCCGGGCAGAGTCGACTGTGCACAGCCTTTAAGTAGAGTTACGCATAGTAATGGCTGAATGGCTAATCTCTTTTGCTACCCAGTCACCACCTCAATAGTACTGCCTAATTAGGTAATAGGTACTAGGTTTTCTCTCGGGAAATCCCGAAACCGAAAGTACTGGGAATGGGGAAATCCCGATTTTTAAGTAGCCGTTCGGTTCCTTAGATATTATTAAGATTTACTAAGGGTGCTTAAATATATCATCCAAGAGCACAATCTTGTGCTTACATAATATAATACTCAATACTCAATTTATTTATTACATAAAGGACATAAAGTTGACTCTTATGTTACGTCATGTTTTGACTCTACCACCGGTTCGGAAAAAAAATAGGTCAATGCATATTATAATAAAAACGGAGATAATGGGAAAATTAAAGGTTCTAGCACCCCATCTAGGGTTCTAACTTCTAAGGTTACGGTATTCTTTCCACATGATTATTATTTAATACTAGATGATGCCCGCGACTTCGTCTGCATGGAAAAAACGTTTTTGATTCCCGCGCGATCTTTAATTTTTCGGGATAAAAAGTAGCCTATGTCCTTTCCCGGGTTACCTCTACCCGGGTATCTATCTCTGTACCAAATTTCATCAAAATCGGCTGAGCAGATGGGCTGTGAAAGCGTAGCAGACAGACAGACGAACAGACAGACACACTTTCGCATTTATAATATTATTAAGTAAGGATTTCATTTTTAGTTTTGCATGTTACCTTAGCCAATAATTGCAAAAATCAGCACCTATGTACTGATTTATTTTAAAAAAGCCATATACAAATTGAGCCGTCTTGTACAGACCTACACCTGGTATGTTTTTATACTAACTTTTCTTAAAACTCTATGAAGTTTGCCTGTTTCATACCTCCACCAATTTATGTTTAGATAGTTCCGTGAGGATTTCTTGTTGGTAAAGTCAAGAATAGTGATGGATATGCAATCGTATAGTGAGTTTTCTGTGATAAGTATTTTACTATTTATACCATGCTTAACATGAAGAGGAAACGATTGCTCGGTACTAGTACCGTGGTACTAGACTTGTAACGATAATAATCGAATGAGTAAGTAATCGATGTAATGCTAGCAGAGTGAACTAGGTACTATAGGTAGGTACTGTGACAAGGCTACAAGCCACATCACTTAAATCAGTACCTATGTCATGGGAAAATACATAATAAATTTAAGTATGAATGAACTAAACGTCTTCGTCCACGAGGATAAACTGTCTGTCGTCTTTTTTAAATAAAAATCCTATGTACCTCGTCATCGCCACTCGCAAAAAATCACGTCGGTCCGTCGCTCTGTTGCGGCGTGGTTGAAGCACAAGCCAACAAACAAACACACTTTCGCATTTATAATAAGACTAGCCGATGCCCGAGACTTTGTCCGCGTTGCATAAGTTTTTTAAAATCCCACGGTAACCCCCCTTAATTTTCCGAGATAAAAAGTAGCCTATGTCACTCTCCAGGGTCCTCAACAATACCGATGCAAAAAATTACGTCGATCCGTTGCTCTGTTTGCGGCGTGATTGAAGGACAAACACACTTTCGCATTTATAATATTAGTATGACTAGGATAGTTTTTGAAAATAATGTGTCCCGGAGGACCAAATAATTCCAATATGGCCTAATGACGTTACAACTCCATTGAGCGTCGCGGCGTCACCTATAAATGGAAATGGGCCGATTTTTAATAGCTCCTTCCTAAACAATGACCGAGAATTTGTAACATTGTAAAAAATACGCTATTCCTTGTGCTTTAAAGATTACTTTTAAATGTCCAATACCTATCTAATTGATTTAGTTGTGCGACGTGTCTGGTTTGCTTTATGCATCATTTGTTTTTTTGAATGGTAATAGCTGCATAAACAACAGGATCTTATGAAATGAAGATCTAGTGAAAGTGCATAGTTTATTTGAGTATAGCAGAAACTATTTATATCGAAATTACTTATTAATATTAAGCTACTTATATATTCGAAATATTATTAATAATACCTCTAGACCTCAAACAACTCTGAATTATTTCAGATTATTCAGGTTAATTTACCTTAATATTATCATATGCGGAACCCTCGGTGAGTGATTCGACTCGCCCTTTGCCGGGGGTTTTAGCCCCTGTGCATTAACTATTCATTTTGTAAATCAAGCAAAACATTCAGGGCGTGTGCCCACTTCGGCCAGGCGTTAATAAATAACGCCCGCCCCGTCCTTGACATGATACTAAAATAAATACTCCCTTACAGCACTCATGGGTTATACAAAAAGTTTAATACCGTACTAACATACTACCACTACAGCCCATTAACGTCCCACTGCTGGGCACAGGCCTCCACTCTCATAGGAGAGAGGGAATTAGAGCTTAGACCCACCACGCTGCTCCAATGCCGGTATTGGCGGCAAGTTCAAAGTTTTTGAAGTAGGTACTTGAAAAGTCTTATTATAGTGTAAAAGATTATTTGATGATAGGCAGCCATGGGTATGAATAATTGTTCCAGCGGCTAATTATGTTATAATTATTTGTTAGTTATAATTATTTGCGAGATGGTGATAAAAAACAAATACCCGGCTGAGTTTGTTGTGGGCTCTTCTCAGACGAGGGTGCGTTTGGAACCCTCGTAGCTTTAGTTTTAAGATACCGTAGTTAGTTATCACCATCAAGTCTTATTCCTTGTAAACATGACGTTCAGAAGGTAGGTATACTTTGTAGGTACCTATTTTGAATAAAGATACTTTGAGTTTGAAGTTAAAAGACTGTTATCATGTTAGTGATAATAACCGGGACCGACGGCTTAACATGCTCTCCAACATACGGAGCACAAAAAGTCTAGCACCATAGAAAACATCAGTTTTTGATCCACCACCATAAAACTGTGACCATACTTGCTGAGTATTGATCAATTGAAGTGAATAAGTGTAAATAGTACCTACTCTAACTATCATCTTCTTTTTAATCTACATGGCGTAAACTTATGGTGTACGTAATCGATTTGTCACAGAATTGATTCGACAATGTTGATATCGTATCTATCTTATGTCATGTATAACCAGATATTACGTTTATGGTACCTAAGCACTTTACCCCTTTTAATAACGACTTATTAAAAAAACATCTGACGTAAGCTGTGGGTGTAATAAGTACATCGAAAATCTAATTTATATTGTTACTAGAATATCCTCGCGACTTCGTCCGCGTGGATTTATTTTCCGGGATTAAATGTAGCCTATGTCCTTTCCCTGGATTCATCTTTTTCAGTACAAATTTCGTCAAAATCGGTTGCCATAATGAACTGTGTAAGCGTAGCATCTACAGATTTTCGCATTATAATATTATTGTAGTATGGATTATGTTGATCACACTATCCTATATTTATGAATGTTATCTTTATAAACTAATATTTATTAAAATAAAATCAATTAATTTAATAGTTTCATTAGTTTTAAATAAATTAAAATACTTATCAGTTTTATCTTTACCTATATTTTTTGCAGGCCCTTGGCAACATGTACTTCGCTCATTCCACACTAACAGACCTCAAGATTTGGGACTTCGAGCTGAAGTCCTACGTGGACGTAGTTAGCAAAGAAGTCAACAGTGGGAACATTGAGAAAGTCACCACTAAGGAGAAAGCAAAATTCCCACAGCACTTCTTTCCTGAAGTGAGTACCAATATCCTATGTTCACTCATTTATAATTTTATAAAGATACTTCCCTAATTCCTCACTAACGGGCCTCAAGATTTGGGACTTCGACTTGCTTGTCCGTTGACATACTAAGCAACAGTGGGAACATTGAGAAAATCACTACTAAGGAGGAGTGATTCCCACTTCTTCCATGAAGTAAGTAGTTGTTTATACTACATGTGCAGCATCATGAAAATCACACTCGAGGAGCAAGTAATATCTGACTCCTGAGCCGCAGGCGAGGCTACACTCCAGGTGTAGTATAAAACGTTTTACAATACGTTTGTTAGGAAAAACCACAGAACTACTAGCGGATTCGCAATCTTGTGTTAAAAATAGTAAAAAAATTAAAATCTAACTAATATTATAAATGTGAAAGTTTGGTTGGATGTATTGATGTTTGTTACTCAATCACGCGCCAACGGCTGAACGGATCTGGCTGAGATTTGGCACAGAGATAGATTATAGTCTGCACATAGGCTACTTTTATCCCGGAAAATTAAAGAGTTCCCGCGTGAACCAAAAAACCTCAAACCACGCAGACGAAGTCGCGGGCATTCGCTAGTAACTAATAAAATAAGCAAACTCGTGCGAGATTCCATTATTGAAAATGTGTTTTTTGGGTTTTTGGCATGTAGTTATGTAACATATTATACATAATACATAACTTTTAATGTTCTCCCATAAATACTTGGTAGTATGAAACACCATGGAAACACCTCGATAATGAGATGGTGGTATCGAGACTGCTGTTTTTTTGATAGGCAGCCACTATACAAAGAACCGCACTATTGCGGTATCACCGCACGGTTTTTAAAGCTAATAACTGAGCGGCAATATTTTTATCGCCCAAAGGTTATAAAAATGTACTGTATAGTTTTAATAGCGGTGCTTTCTTCACCGCCATTGAAAGCTACGCTATGAGCATAATATGTATTGGAAAACTAGCTGATGCCCGCGACTTCGTCTGCGTGGATTGAGGTTTTTTTGGTTCCCGGCGGGAACTCTTTAATTTTTCGAAATAAAAAGTAGCCTATGTGTTATTCCAGACTATAATCTATCTCTGTGCCAAATTTCATCCAGATTTTTTCAGCCGTTCTGATTGAGTAACAAACATCCATCCATCCATTCATACATCCATCCAAACTTTCGCATTTATAATATTAGTATATTAGGTGTTTTGTAATGTTATTAAATAGTTCTTTTGGCACTATAAAACGCAACGACCTGGCCTGCTAAAATCGTATGTGACAAAAGAACGTAACATCTGTCTCTCCCCCTCTAGTATAGATGGAGATACACATAGTACCTGTATGTAATTATTTTAGTTTAGGCTTGTTTTTTTGCATTGTTTTGTTCGCGTTGTTGCAGTGCAAATGGTCTCGCAAAGGTTTCCTGCGCACGCGCTGGTCGATCCGAAGCACTTCGATAGAGTTTGTCAACATACATCTGTTCCACGACGCATCCAACCTACTAGCTATGGAGCCATATCCCTCTGTAAGTTCGTATGTAGTTTAAAAAAATGACTAAAAACACGTCTATAATTTAATATTGTCCTGCCGACCGATTTTCGTCTACAGCGGCCAATCTCCAGAGATTAGCCATCTGTATGAGAGATATTATGGTGCACAAGTGTGTGTGCAAACACAGATGCACTTTCTGTTCCTTTACTCTCATAGCCCGATGGTACGGAAAATCCGACACGACCGGAGAGATATCAGGTGCAGGACTCGAAGGCAAGAGTGAATAATCATCTTCTAGGCAAGCGCGTTCCAACCTAGACCTCATCATTGCTTTGCACTAAACATGATTGTTGTCAAGTGCAAGCCTATCTCGCAATAAAAAAAAATACTGTTGTCTGTAAAGTCGGATTACGGACGATAGTTTTACGTGATAACTAGAAGTTCTCTCGCGCGCTCGCGTGGTGGCGTTACTGTAGCAGAACTATTCGAACTGTCACTTTCTGACGTCACGCGATCGTGCCTCTCTATTGCTTGTTCCGCGCTCTCACTTGCACGTTCACGCTCAGGCGGAACGTGACACTTTTTCGTGCGTGCAGCCGGTGTTCATCAATTTATAAGACGTTATCACGTCAAAAAAGGTGAATCTGCTACCATTTCAGACTGCTTATCAGTCTTACCAGCAGATGGCATAGCGGTCATGTGTTATCTATATATAAAAATCAATTTCTTTTCGTTTGTCTCGCTAAAACTCGAGAACGGCTGGGCCGATTTAGCTGATTTTGGTTTTGATGTTTGTCGTAGTCCAGGGAAGGTTTAAACGGTGAGTAAATATGGAAAAATTAGTTGTTACGACGCGTGGACGAAGTCGCGGGCATCAGCTAGTGGTGGATAAAAAAATAGTGCTATTAACCCTTTTCAGGTATATTGTCGCAGTCGACGGCGCGCGTTGCGGCATACGTTGCGACATCTACATTCTGACGTCAACGCGGCGCCGTATTTCATATTCGGGGACTTCAACTTTAGGACCGACACTGGTGCCGTCGTTAAGGTATTTAATTTAATTATTACCCGCTTCAAAACCATATCTCAATTTTCAGGTGGTTTCTCTTATTATCACCTAAGCGATCAAAGTAAAATTTACCAGGGCTATGGCTGATTGATATCACTAATGGGAATAATGATTTCGTATCTGTGGGATTCTTGTTGGGTTGTATCATTATTAATAAATTCAATTTTTCGAGTCAAAGCTCAAGGTTCAGTAGCCTATTTTCGTCCCCGGAATGCAAGTTATATTTACTGAATTTCGTTAGTAAGATAATATGAAAATATAACAGACAGACAGGCAAAGTTCATTTAAAATATTTGAATGGATTTTGGTTGATATTTTCAGAAAGTAACAGAAGAACTAACTGCCTGTCGCCTGCAAAACGGCGCGAGCGTAGACTCGTCCAAGCTACAGTATCGCGCCAAAGCGGACGACAGAACCGTGCTCACTGTGGGCAAGAAGGAGTTTGCGCATGTCGACCATCAGAAGATATTCCGCGAGCCCTGGGTGAGTGATATAACGTTCTCATCGCCTGTCGCCTTCAAAACGGCGCGAGCGTAGACTCGTCCAAGCTACAGTATCGCGCCAAAGTGGACGACAGAACCGTGCTCACTGCGTTTGTCAAAAGAAGTTTGCGCATGTCGACCATCAGAAGATTATCCGCGAGCCCTGGGTGAGTGATATAACGTTCTCATCAATAATCAAATCTTTAATGATTAATTGGTTCACTGATATACCAACATACAACTTAAGCCTTTGGGTATAAAGAAGTTTAGGCGTTCCTTATAACGTAGAGAAAACATCCTATATAGGTCGTGGTCCATCGTAAGTCCGCGGACTTGCGCTGAAAAGTAAGTATTTTCAGTGATTGAGCTGAGCGAAGCCAAAGTGGGCCAACTAGTTTTACACAAAAAGGTTTTAATTTTTGTTGTTTTTTCCTGCCAGTGCGGCAGAGGGCCGATGGTCGATAACTTTGGTCAGAGATGGATTTTGTGACCTGCCACGTCTCGCACCCAAATGTCAAAAACAGACTTCACATTACTTAGGAAAATTCTTAGTTTCAGATTTCTTGTTTGTGGTTATACAATATGTAACAAAAACCCTGTTGTTCCTTTTAGGTACGTATATGTCACCGTAAGATTGTAAAATCCGTTAGATTATAATCTAACGGTTTCTATCCCGCTAGATTATAAACTGTCGAAAGATTGTGAACCGTTCAATGTTCTGAGTATTAACTTATGAAATATTTATTGTTTTTACGTTTTCTTGTGTCTTTCTTGTACAGTTCGCGCGCGAGTTGAATGTAGAGTAAATGTAAGTGTCACCATACATTTACTCTGCATTCAACTCGCGCGCGAACTATAGGTTAGGTTAGGGTCTGACATGAATATTCAGGCACTTAGGTTCTATCGGGTTAATATACCTAATATATTACAATTTACCGAAAAATAGCGCGTTAAATTGTAAGCAGTATGTTACGGTTCACAATCTGTCGAAAGTTTATAATCTATCGAGATAAAAAACGTTATATTATAATAATAATAAACGGTTTTTACAATCTTACGGTGACATATACATAATCATATAGGTGTACCAAAACTGAAAATCTTATTTTAAAAAAATCAAGTACTGGTCAGTTATTGTTCATAGTCAAGATAGCTTATAAAATAGACACATTAAAAAAATGTTTGTAACATCTGAGTCGGCTCAATCAAAAGCGAGCTCAAAGGATACCGCCGCGCCGCCAACCTCTTTTACTAAGCCGCCGCGCCGCCCGCGGCTCGCTTCCTATCCTAGTTGTTAGTCGCTCACGCAACCGAACGGACGTGCGCATTACGTTGCGAAATTACGTGAAATGTCTTACAAGAATGAAGGATATTTTAAATGTTGATGTGTCTCTGGAGAAGTGACTGCAACTATGCAGAGGCGCGCAGACTTTACCAGGAGTACTATGCTATTTCACGACGCTCAACATGTAACTACCACAGTGGCAGTGCCCATCACCCGTTGGCGAAATAAAGTCCGATTCATCGGTACTACGACGCGTACGTGCAAATATCGCCAAACGGTGTGAGAAATGCATAGAGCTACAAGGCGGACATGTAGAGCAACATCTCCGTAATCGAAAAGCTGTTGACATCATCATAAATTAGTGATACGATTAGATTACATAACTAAGTACTTAATACTTTTTCTAATAATTGAACGAATCACATTTTAAAAGTTGCAACAGTGTTAAACAAAAGTGTAAACAAATTGGACGTTAAAAAGTTGTGTTCAGCACACAGCTGAGTGATCTTTGTGACTCGCGGGTGACACGTGACGAGTTCATGACCTCAGTACCCTCAGTACAGTGACCCTAGAGCGCGCGCGGCTGCCGCCTGCCGACGAGCTCCTCGGTCGGCAGTCGGCACCTTTGATACGATTTGCTATCTCTCTCGCGCTCGCTCTGGCTCGCATCGCCTCGTAGAAGTGCAGAGGCGGTGGCAGGGGTGAGCAATCATTTTCATTTTACAAATAATATTGATTTAATATTTAATTTGAATATTTTAATTTAAGAGTTTTACCAAATAAGTTGATTTTTTATGTTTGAATATCGATACTGATAACGCAGCTCAAAGGGACCACAGGGTTTTTGTTACACAGTGTATATGGCTTAAACTAAATGTCGTGTTTCAGTTGCAGAAATATGACCGCGAGCTGGAAGCCTTCAAGCCGAATCTGTACGAGTTTCCCGTCAAGTTCCCGCCCTCTTACCCCTTCGAAGAGGACGTGCATCTGCCCACGCATTATATGAAGACCAGGTAATCTATAAACTCAAAATTCTTCTCCGGGAAATTCTCCGTACTAGCCCGGAGTTAATAAGTTGGCGGTGTTTCACCCTCGTGCCTCGGAGAGCACGTTAAGCCGTCGGTCCCGGTTATTATCACTAACATGATAATAGTCGTTAAAGCTCGCCAACCCGCATTGGAGCAGCGTGGTGGATCTAAGCTTTAATTCTCTCCTATGACAGAGGGCCTATGCCCAGCTTTGGGACCTTAATGCGCTGTAGTAGTATAGCTGGCGCTAATGAAATATTCGCGTCTGAAGTTGACCGCAAGACGCGTCACTATAGCATATTTGCGCGCGTAGTATGTTTTTTTTAATGTTTCGAACTCAGTTATACTCTGACATCATGTCTTTTTTTCTTTACAAGTGGTATTTATGTATTGTATGATATAAATATGTATATATGTGTAATATTTATTATTTTGTGAGCGGTGTATGTACATCAACAGTTTGTATGAGAGCTGCGCAAACAAATCTCGTGGGGCCTTCCTACGTTAAGACAACAGTTCTCAACACTGCGCCAGGGAGGTCGACAAATATTATACACAACATTATAAAATTACTTATAACTAGGTGATTCCCGCGACTTCGTCTGCGTGGATTGATGTTTTGATTGATTCCCGCGGGAACTTTCCGGAATAAAAAGTAGCCTTTTTCCTTCTCCGGGATACAACCTATCCCTGTACCAAATTTCATCAAAATCGGTTGAGTAGTTGGGCCGTGAAAGCGTAGCAGACAGACAGACACACTTTCGCATTTATAATATTAGTATGGATGTTGTGTGTATTTGCTAAAAACGTGTCTGGGGTCCTTTAAACCCTAGACCCAAGTGGATGCCGTTGTCTGTCCTCCAGATGTCCGGCGTGGTGCGACCGAGTGTTCCTATCGCAGTCCGCGCGTCTGCTGGTGCAGCAATGCGACGCCAGAACCGGAGAGAACCGGTTACATGGCTCGCGGTGAGTTCACTGAAAAAATAATTAATAGTACATACATCGCGAGACCGGGAAGTACGCGTTTTCTGGTCGAGTGCTAGTTAGACGACCTTACTTAAGAAATATTAAAAGTTAAATGAGTTATATTTATACTTTTTTTTTGCGCTGTGAGTGCTCAACGCGTAATACGGTAGAGTTCCAAATTTAAACTAGGCCAAAGAACGTTATAACAAGTTACAAGATATTCAGGAAGAAAGATTCCAAATTCAAACTTATGATATTTATGTAATGAAAATACATACATTCTTTACTGGCCTAGGCCGGGAAGTTTAACTTTCGAACTCATTTACAGGGTATAAAATGTGCACATTTCATATCATTTTTTAGAAATATATATTGGAAATAGAGGCAAACGTTACTTTGCGGAAGTCCATCATAATGAAGGAACCAGAATTTTAATCCACTATAATCCGCGACAAAAGGAAAATCTATGTGGTACAGTGATTTTATATATATATATATATATATATATATATATATATTCGCGTGAATTCAGGTTTTTCGGTCCGCGGGAACTTTAATTTTCCGGGATTGTGTTATTCCAGACCATAATCTATCTCTGTGCCAAATTTCATCCAGATCCGTTCAGCCGTTGGGGCGTTATTGAGTAACAAACATCCATCCATCCATACATCCATCCAAACTTTCGCATTTAATGGGTATGTAAATCCCTACTATTTTGGGTTGTAGGAAGTCTGTAGCGGATTCAACGGATAGCGGCAGCGGCCGAGTGTCGTCTTCAGACAGCAGCCCCGCCCGGTCCGGCTCGCCGGCGAAACATAGTCAGGTAACGTGGAAACACATTGCAATGGTTCTTCCGAGACTGAACTGAGATTTTGGAACGAAACTCAGTTCACCTTGCGTTGCGTACCCTTGCGTTGGATGCGTTGGGGTACCCTAGCCAGCAAAAAACGTCCGTAACGAAAATGCGTGGAGTAAGATTTTTATGTATAGTTTATTCGAAATGAAACCTTAACATTAAAGCGTTAAAGTTTAATTTCGAAGGTATGATATTTATATTTAAGACCTTTTGTCTTCGTACCTTTTTTACCTCGACTAGAACTTGAAATTAACATTTATGTAATAAGGAACTTCGTTCCTAGCTGGTGTCCCACCACACCACGTTTTTTTTTTTTCATTTCTATAACACGAGAAGTCATACGAGGTACGCGTCGTATCGAGTCGCGGTGTCGTTTTTGTCGCTGATTTGGAAAAACAAGTTAGCTACGGATGTGTGTCGAATCCATCAATATGAGCGCTTGATCATAGTTTATAGCCCCTAATATAATTTAAAAATAATAATAATATTTAAAAAAACTTAATTAGTTCCAATTTTGGCCCCCGGGTCAGAGAAGTTTGACGGACTATAGATCGCTAGATGTTAGATCAAGCGCTCCTATTGGTGGGTTTGACACACATCCGTAGCTTAGCAACGTAGCCATGTGTGACATAAGATCCAATGATTGACGATGATCTTTCCCATTCCTTTGTCCGTAGATTCTTAAACTCGTAAACCTTCATTTCCTCAGCAATGGAGTCCCAGTAAAACTCTAGAGAAGAAAAGCAGCGCGGCAGAACTGGACGTGCTAAACGTGCCCGGCATTCAAGTGAGCCGGAAGAGCATCGCAGACCCCACCAGCTTGCAGCAAGCAATCAACGCTAGGTGAGTGTCTTGCTGGTTCTTCTCGGTAGGAATGGCATTCCGAACCAGTGGTAGATTCACTCGACGATTCAAAAGCACTTGTAAAAGTTAATTTGAATAAAAAATTGGCATACATTGGGACTGCCGATGGCAGTGAAAACGTTTTTTTTTAATATTAAAAAAAAGAAGTAATTAAAATATAAACCTTAAAACTAAGGCATTAAAGTTTAATTACGAATGTAGTATATTTATATTTTAAGACCTTTTGTCTTCGTAACAACGCGGTGACGGTGTCGGTGTCGGTGACGCGAATCTACAAGTTTACCCCCTACCAAAAAGTGCTCAACGCGGCTTAAGAAGTTTTCACTTCTAAAAAAACATTTGAATTTGAGGTGTTACAGCTTCGCCACTCAATGCATTACTACCACAGGACTGGCTGCCACCGCAGAAATGATAGAGTTCCTGGTAGATTTTATTATTATTAAAACTTTATTTGTACATTTAACAGAAAATATGAAATAAAACACAACTACAAAAACCGGCCTTATCGCTAATAAACTAAGGTTTAACCGTACTTTTGGTAACTATCGCTAGGAAGGCTGATTCAGTATTTGGTGAGTTCTCCTCTGGTGAGAATATTGACGGAACATATACTAGTATGAAGGCGTTAAATTAATTGCTATGCTTTTCTTATTACACTTGTTTAATTATGCCGAATTTAGTTTACCAGGTAGTTTTTAGTGCGTGCGTGCGTGAGTCATGTGTGTTTGTGTATGTGTGTGCTAGTGAGAGTGCGTGCATGCATGTAAACAACGATTTATCGCCATTATCACCAGCGTAATGGCAGGAGATTTCGCAAAAGTGCGCCTTATGTGTCATAAGAAACTGAATCTGTACTGAACTTTTACAGACTGAAATGGAAATTTTTCACAAAGCAAAAGCAGTAAGTTGATCGATGTCGAATGTTCGATTGTGATGGGATTGAATTGCGATAAATGTACTTTGACTTTTAAATGTGGAACGTTTTCTGTGTAGGTATTCTGAGTCTCTCAAACATTAAATACAAGTTATTCGGGCTGTCAGGTTGTTTTATTCATAGTTTCGTTCATACACTCATTCACATAAACTCTCATTCATTAGATAAAATTTTCAAGCTAAAATAAATTTCATTTAGTTTGTTTAAATAAATAATTAATTAAAAAAGAATGCTGAATTTTGGAATGTTATATGTTGTCTTGCATTTTATTAATGTTTTGAGTAAATAATTTACTTCGGCTACTTTATTATTTTGGGCACTATTTGGGATGATGTTGGTGGTTACATGTAGCTTTCAATGGATTTGAGTTATTTGTTTATTTTTATTTATGATTGCGTAAAATGTAAATACGACATTATGCCATGTCAGTCATCATACATTTGCAATGCACTATTCATATGTGTCTATCGCCCTTGGAAGGTTGGAACTTGGAAGGCATTTCATGTTAACTTCATAATTCACTTCTTTACAGGAATCCCTAATACAATATTTATATCTAGCTTAGCTTATAGAAATGTGCAAAACCTAATACAATATTTAAAAATTAAAAAAAAAATATCACCTACAGTTGCGCAAGTTGAATGCAGAGTAAATGTATGGTGACACATACATTTACTCTGCATTCAACTCGCGCGCGAACTGTACTTAATTATAACTTTTAGTCCACATTGCACATAACATCATTGGTTACATTACATTTCACACATTGTAATTTTACATTGCGTCCTTTAAAACGCAATGGAATACTACTAGTATAGTATTACTTTACTGTACTAGTAGGATTTTTAAGTAGGTATTTTATGAGCCAGCATCTGTCAGCATCCGCGACTGTGTGGACTTTACTTAACCAATTCAGATAGTGTTTGAATTAAAATACTGATAGTGATTTGTAGTGATAGTGATGGGGTGATATGATTAGAATTCTTTTAAATGGAAGATTGGAGTGATCTAACTACTGACTGTGAAGTAAACTCAACTAACTAAGTAAGAAGCCAATCAGTGGATCGAGGGTCAACGGCTATAACTTGTACCTGAATTATACTAAAAAAACTATCCGAGCGAAGCTAATAAAATTTTAAATCATTATTATTGGTGCAGGGTGTCGGATTCGGAAGTTTCTCCGGGCCGTCGCAAACTAGTACGGAATCAATCAGAAGGATCACCAAAATCGGGCGAGGCGTCGGCGGAACTGCGGCGATTGGTCGACGCGCCGGCAAGGAGGCGGAGCGAGTATGGCGTTATAGGAGACGCTGCTTGTATGGGTGACCACAAGGTAAACTGAATTTTCTACCTATTGTGTTGCCATTTCTTTCCAGCTAGTACTATTTTCTATGAATGATTAAAATTTTCTACCAGTCATTAATTTACTGACAGTTATTAACTTTTTTAACAAAATTATACTAGGTTGACATATTGTACAACTTCAAACACAAATATTTTTCAAACACTGCATGATCTCTTTTTATAATTAAATTAGGTAGGTATGTCATAGTTTAAAAAAAGTACTATTCACAAATTTTTTACTTTATTGAAAACAAGTAGAATGATTAGTTTGAAATTAATTACAATGGTTATTTGAATAATTTTGTATGCCGCAGTAAATGCAAGGCGTTACAATTTTTTAAAAGTAGATTGAGATTTTTTGTATTAATTAACTAAATAGTTTGTCGATTTTCTTAACTATGGATACTAAAATACAACAAAAAAAACCTAAAGTATAATAAACTTTATTTAAAAATCTTAAAAATCTTATGTTTTTTTTACTATAGCATGTTATGCATTATATAGCTAAGGGAATGGATAAACTACATACATAATTTATATTTAAAATAAAATACATTGAAATAACGAAATATAGATCTTAGATTCATTCGCATACTCTTCTACCAACCGTTAAAAATTGTCCACAGCCGATTTACCTCCGAGTGATGCTGCAAAGCGACCGAGGTACCGTACCCTGCAACCCTGTCCCCCCGCGTCTCAAACGCTTGCCCACAGACCCCGACATATACGCGAACAAAAAGCTATTAACCATAAAATATCTAGAATATTCCACCAGCAACCCTAACAAACTACTACCCGACAATCTTATCAAACGCACTAGGACGGGTTCACTTAACGAAAAGATGTTTCGTATTCCATTCGTCGAAATCACTCGAGCAGACTATTCGAGCTACGATGGTATATTCGTTAACGATATAGACACAACGCTGTTGAGTCCCAAACAGTTTTCCGACCCGTATACGCCTGAAAGTATCGAATCTCACACTCCAAACGCTGAAGTATCTGTCGATTTGACGGATATTGTCGATGATTTGGTCGGGCCTACTCTAACTCGAGACAGAAGTGTATCGCCGTCCCAATTAAAATCTAGATTAGATATGCTCTTGAATAGACACTGTAAAAGCAAAAATAGTGATAAAAAAAACGTTCCTGAGTTACAAAGGTTAGACAGTAGGGAGTCTTGCAAGTCGGGTAGTAGTAAAAAAGGGGGGTTATGTTGTTTGGCGTTGAAATGTTACGGTTTCTGTAGGAATAGAGCTCGTAAAGTGAATTGTAGATGTAGTGGCTTAAAGTGTTGCTCATCATGACGTTTGAACGTTTGTCCTGTATAACGTGCCTCGTTTGACCTATGGATTTTTAATTAAAAAAGTAGAGATTGAGGGTTGCCACTTTTTATGAAAAATAAAAAGTGCTGCAACAACAAGAGACTGGCCCTGAAACACTGATAAATCACTGACAAACATTTTGAGAACTCAATCTAAATAGTGTTATGATTTTGTTCATTGAATCATTAACAGTGATGCAACTGAACTATTTCAAATCACTATTATAACTTTCATTATGGCATCATTATTTTGCATTTTCACATTAGCTCCTGTCTGTGTTTACTTTTTTTAATTAAAAATTCGAGTTAAGTTGTTAACCTCGTTGACTGCCTCGTTCGTTAGCAATTAGCATGTTTGGTTAAGGATTATAGGATAGTAAGTCCTAAAGTATTTCGGTACTCGAAATTTGTAAACGTTGTCGAGATGTGTAAGCTTATACTAAGCCAGGGACTCATCGGTCGATTACGGACATGACATATTAATAAAAAAACGGTAATAAGCTGTCTTTTTTCGCTAAGTACTTACAATGCATTTATATATTTTTTTTTTTTCAATAGAGTCATATAGGTTGACGCGACATGTTCTATAGTTTATGACTTAATTATACGATGTATAATAATTATTGTGTATACAAAAAGTATAAAATTAATAAAAGCTAATTTTTAATGTCTGTTGTCGTCTTATGAGAATTTCTATGTTGTTCAACCCTCCGTTGAAATATAAAAAAGTTCATATTTTTATTCACTGTGAATAAAAATAAAAGTGTCAACTGAAAAAGCGGATTTGACCAAAGTATCCAATCTCTTTATTTTTATTAGCTAGTCGTTATAAGATCTTTCTAAGACCTTGTGCGTATTACTTAATTATATTTTATTTCAATTAGATCAAGGTTTTTTTTAAATTTTAAAGCTAAAGGCATTTAAATTAAAACTGTATTTTTATATAGCACGAATAAAAACACTTTATAAAGGCAGGTTTATATTAAGAAAGTGACTGATCAACTATCATGCCAGTGCTGATGTTCAATTGACGCTACGCTATCGCCAGTCAGCATCGCAATTTAGACGTGTCTTAGTTTACTTAGCTGTGAACTGTTTTAGTTGTTTTTTGACGCTTACTTAGATAAAGTAGGTACCTATTTGTGTGGCGCATGCTTACCCTAGTATTTTGTAAAAATAAAATTAATAAATCCTTTGCGGAAATACTTGATATGTTTTGGTGTAATAAAAAAGGAACTTTAAAAAAACATGATTGCTTGCCAGTTCATATATATCATCGAGTAAATATATTCAATATATCATTCAGCTTCACACAGATGAACCTTGGCTGATCGAACTCATATGCATTTCCAAACCAAACAACAGTTATGTTTGGTCAAAAACTGAATCGAACTGAGTATAAGATAGTAATTATATCTTGCTCTCAAGTGGCGCGGCTAAAGTTTTACTTTAATAAGTGTTTTTTATAACATCAATTACAGCACATTTGTACACGTTGGATCGAGAAACTGTACCAAAGTATTCAAGGCCTTTTACGTTAATGGTTCTTAATTAGGTTGTACAAAATCTCTAAACTAAAATAAAAACTCCAAATGTTGCTATTTGATATCCTTTTCATAATGCTATCTGAGAGAAAGAGATAACACTCGATTTGGCCCTTTCATTTACTTTAGATTAGAGATTATGTGTACATCAGAATTAACATCAATATAACTCATGCATTTTATGTTGCAATATCTAGTAGATCCGTAAGTTTAGCAAGTAACGTTTTTGAATGTGTAAATAATTATATTTGGATAGTTCCACTAGTCTATGGCACAGTTGTATTTTAAAGTATTTTTTACCTTACAGAATTAAAATTCAATATTTTATATGGTTCTTATATTTAAGACGCTTATTTTATTATTTTGTAGATGGCAGATTACTTGAATAACGACCTAATCGACTTTAAAATATGTTTAATATCGGTGCTCCGTTTCACATAAATTACATCTGTTTTATAAATTAATTCAATTCATTCAATATTACAGACTTGGTATGAAGGTTTTACACTTATTAGATTTGTACTTAGTGTTTGTGACGTGCACTGGCTTTTAGTGAATTATATCGCTCACAAAGTTCATGGCCGATTCACATTATTCCAGTAGCACTCCAATCCAGTGATACAAATCAGCGCTGGATTGCAACTGGAATAATGTAAGCAAGCACTGGAATGCACTGGATCTAGTGAGATATAGCTGAATTGATCCAGGATAGCCAATCCAGTACCAGTCCAGTGCTAAAAAAATCATTTTCTATTATACAGAGTAAATTCAACCTACCTAAATAAACTTCAGCTGTGCCGATTTTAATAATTATATTCATATCTATTTTATGTACGTAGCTTTTATATATGAAGTGAAGTGAAATTATACCAAATGGTCTATGATTCTAGTCTAACGGATGCTCAAATGGACCTTTTATTAATAAATACCGATAAATTATATCTGCTTTTTATTGAAAAATTAAAAATAAATGAATATTGACCTAAGTTTCAGAAAACTAAAAAATTAAATGGAAATGGTGCTAATTCTGTTTTACATTAGTCTCTCCTACATTTTCTGATGTTAAAGTAACCTAATATTTTTCTTAGGGATCATTGCTAAAGTGACGACACAACTTTAGACGAGTTAATTATGTTTAGTTTAGAGATTTGAAATCGAATTGACACCAATTCTTTATTATTTGTGACTTACACAAAAATATTTTTATTTTTAGTTGAAATTTTTCTAGCACCTCCGAATAAAAGCTGTTGTAGTAGTTTGTTGTGCTTATTTTTGTAGTTTCTGTATTGTTGACCGAGCGAAGCGAAGGTCTCTGAGTCTACTTGGGTGAATTGGCACTTGTCCGTCCGTCCGTCCGTCCGTCCGTCCGTCCGTCCGTCCGTCTGTCAGAGCATTATAACTTCTGAATTACTGAACGCAATTACTTCAGCTTTAAATATAATATGTAAACCAATGGCCTCCCGCCGAATATGGCTTAAAAAATAATAAAAATCTTTATTTCAGGGGGGCTCTCATAGAAGCGAATGCGAAGTAAAATATTTTTTATAAAGTTACATAGGGTTGCGGTATATCATTTTAAAGATAATTAGGAATAGAGTCCAAAAATATTTTTTTTTTAATTTTTCCCCCAAAATTGACGAAATGGGGGGCTTTCAAAGTGGTGATTTTCTAACGTCCAAAGATGACCTCAGAACTCTAAATTTTCTGAAAGGATGAGCCTGAAACTTGATCAATTATTTCAATTATATCCTGTACTTGAACAACAAATACTAAAATTAGATAAATATTGTAAGGAAACGGAATTATTTAATTTTTAATGAGCTTCAGTATTTTTAACAGAACTTCACATTTATGTCAATAGATGGCGCCGCGAGGTCTTAGTTCGGGGCGAACCACTAGTTATAGTCAATTTCAGAACTCACTGTATTCCCGCATATATGAAGCTTTGCTTGTAAGTATGTTTTTCTGTTTGTTTTTAGGACATTTGGTCAAATGAGCCGAAACCCGCGCGGGATGTGGGATCGCGTGTGTATATTATTAAGCACAGAAATATATGCGAATTTTCGGGTTTATGATTGCTTGAAACGATTAAATATCACTTGCTTTAACCGTTAAGGATAGTCGAAGATAGTTCAAAAGTCCAAAATATTCTCAAAGGTGTATGGTCGTCCAATTAGCACTTGGACAGCGTGGCGGATTGTGGCCTAACCCTTTTAATTTTCAGGAAAGACCGCGCGGGATTCGATTCAGTTTGACCGAAGCTTTATACAGTTACAGTTCGCGTGCGAGTGAATGCAGAGTAAATGTATGTGGCACATACATTTACTCTGCATTCAACTCGCGCGCGAACTGTAGTTAATTGTGCTTTTCTTGCAAGCTTTACTTTAACAGTTTTAGACTTTCGTAACTGGCGTAATGTGAGGATATGAACAGAGAGACGAGTGCCAAATCCACCAATAGGATTGCTTCAATTTTATAGCTAACCTCATCATAGCTCTGATTGAAAAGGGCTTTGAATTGCCTTTCTGGCACGCTTACAGCTGAAATTATTAATCCACTAGCTGATGCCTGCGACTTCGTACGCGTGGTTTAAGTTTTTTTTTTACAAGAAAACCGTTTATTTTTATCTTTTGGGTGTGGGTTTAATAAAACTCCAGGTTAAACCGCTTCCAGATAATACTGCACTATTAATTACAACACCAAGTGAAATCTTATGCAAGGGCTAACTTGTGTAAAAGAATTATTTAATGAACATATTTATCGATAATCCTATTTTTTAAATGAAAAATCATATAAATTGTAAACTTTTCAGGCAACTTCCGTCACGAACTGCATTCAGAAACGTCGCCCAAGCAATCTGACGATAACGAAGAGGCGGAGTCACCTACCACACGCTATATTCACTTCAACTCTACACCTAATGATATATTATTCAAAGAGACAGATATATAAACTGTACTTATTCCAAAAAAATTGTAGGCAAAGTCTTTGCGCAGTTTAAGTTGAATTAACGCGCACGGGATTCCATAATTCCATATAGTAAAACAGTAAAGATAATATATGGCAAACTACTTGGTACTAACACCTCCAGATGGCGGTCATTTTTTGTAGAAGTGACCTATAGTGTACATGCGACGCTAACGTTACTTTCGTCTAAAAAATCTTGACCTACTCTCAAGTTTATTTATATAATAAAAGGTAAAAATTAAAAAGGCAATATAATATTACACCTGCCAGCATAAAACAGGCATTCTTCATACGTGCGCTTGGGGTAATTATGACAATTGGGTAGGTAATAAGTATTCACAAATTATTAATAAACTAGGCAACATTTTTATTTATTGCTACATTTTCACCACGACTTCTAGGATAATGTTGCATTACAAAAAAAATGCCTGTTTTAGTAGTAATGTAATTATCGTAATCATCCCAAAGCACCCTAAGCCAAATTCAGACTGGATTTTCGCTTTTTGTCTATGGATAATGGCTATTTGTGGGTGTGAATATACTATTATTATTGTTGTGACGTGAAACTGGCTTAACATCACAAATAAATAATAAATATACAAGGTGTAAGATAAATGGTATAACATACCGGCGGCTACCCATGCAATTTTGACGTTATAAACACTATGGCAGAGTTAAAAAGTCAAAATTAATTATCAAAAACTTCCATACAAAATTAATTAGTTAATTAAGGAAAATAAATTTTGGCAACCCTATGGCGATTAACAACCTCTACCTATTATTATTACGTAATACATAACTTACGAAACATCAATTTCTAATGCCCTAGTACGACAAAGTCAACGAACTAAAGAGAGTCCTTTGACCGAATGCCGCCGCGCGACTTTGACGTCACTGACGGTATTTTTATCTACTTACTGTCTAGTAGTGTTGAGATAACGAGGTCTTGTGTTCGATTCCCGGGTCGGTTCAAATCTTGACTATTGACTAGGAATTCTCAGTAGGTAGATAGGTACTTACCTGAGTTAGCGCTGATTAATCCCGTTCCTCGTAGAACATGTTAAGCCGCCTATCACTAGTAGCTGTAGTAGTAGTAGTAGTAGTAGTAAAGGTAAGTAGTGCGAACTGTAGTGGGTTTATAACCCACTACAGCTCGCATTGTTAAAAAACGTGTGGTAATACCTATTAATAATCGATATAACGATCATTCATGTTATCGATAATAAGTAATAAGGATCTTACGTAAATTACCTACCTACTTGGCGAAAACCCAAGGTGAAACGGGATCGACCCCTATTTCCTAGATGTGGGCTGGTGCCGGGTGGGTACTTATGAGAAATTCTTTACATAAAACTCAAACCTAAAAATGTTATGACCGAAATAGGACTCGAACCCAGACTACGAGATTCGCAACCGAACCTGTGTTTCCACTGGTCACTCAGAGGCAGTCATGTACGCTAGTTCATCATACAATTTAATAAAAATACAAATTGCAATCCAAATCAACTTCTCACTACAGGCAATCTCTTGAAATTTTATGTAAACCTGGTACATGCTAGGACGGACGGGCGCTACTTACTAACGCGGTATCCTCTTTGAAAACACCGCGCCTTTGATAGCTGATGCCGCCGCTCGCGCCGCGGGCCGACTTTGCGAAATGAATGATATTTTTTAACCGACTTCCAAAAAAGGAGGATGTTCTCAATTCGGCGCGTATTTTTTTGGAAAGTTGTACTTACCTAATTACGAATACTTCTACCTAGGTACTGACTACTAGGTACCTAACTACTTAATAAACAGTTACTAGTAAGTACTACCTACTTTTTTTTTTTTTTTTGGTATCGGGGGGGAAATCTTCAAAAGATTCTCCCCCAAGAAATCAGGTTATGTGAGATTTTTACTCACTAAAACCCCCTCGGTGGTCACCCTCAGCGCTGTGTTGGCCACAACCAAGCTGCCGACTACCAAGGGCAAGGTCAAGGGCAAGGGTCGTCCAAGGGTGAAACGACTGGAGCCCCCACTCCAGGCCGCTCCGGACCCTGATGTCCCTTAGCCTGGGACTATTGAGTTGTTGGATCGGTGTGGTGGCCATCGCCACCACGTTGTCCTCGTTTCCGAGCAGGATCAGGTCGCTCACGGGCTCGCTCAGCGGCCTCCTTCTTAACCATTACGGTTTCACAGAAGGAGACCACTGCCCTCCATGCTCCGACCGCCGACAGCATTGCCGCTATCGCAGCCGTTGAAGAGAGATCACTCCCCACGCAGCTGACTAGGATACGAGGTTCAGGTTACCTGACAGGGCATACTTTAAGTGTGCTGCGCAGAGTCCTGGCGGCGTGGTGTGTGGTGGTGGTGGATGCTACAGTGGTGACACCGCGGTGTCGCCTCGCGAACCTACTACCTACTTACTACTTACTTAGCATGTACTACTACTACTAGTACCTACTACCTACTTACTCGTAAAAGGGATCCAGAAACCAGCATCATGATGAAAAGATGGCAGTAGCACAGCACGCACCTCGTAGATCATGCACACACAGTACACACACACACACACACACGTATACGACACATAATACAGCAAAAAATGTAAGCTTGCTTACAGAAAGGGTTCAATGTGTGAACCCGCTTTTTCTGTGCACAATTCCATTCTGCGCAGCACTGAGCCCGTAACACGAGAAAGCATTTGGGGTGTTACTGTCTGAAATGCATCCAGGATTCTTTGGCGCATTTCTTCACTACTATTGCACTCCACTGCGTACGCTTTGTTTTTAATGTAACCCCATAGAAAAAAATCTAGTGGGGTTAAGTCCGGCGAACGCGCTGGCCATGCAATGGGACCACCACGCCCGATCCAATTATTATGAAATCGATGGGTTAGGTATTCCCTGCACTGTCGTGCAAAATGAGCGGGAGCCCCGTCGTGTTGAAAAATCATAGACGCGTATGTTGCAACCGGCAGGTCTTCCAGCATCTCTTCAAGTTCAGTTCTCAAAAACTGCACATAATTTTCTGCGTTTAAAGCGGACGGTATGAACACTGGACCTAACAACCGGTCACCGATTATGCCAGCCCAAACATTGATGCGCCAACGATGTTGAAAACTAGACATTCGGTGCACTTTTGGATTTACGTGGGCCCACACATGTTGGTTATGGCAGTTAATGAGCCCTCCTCGCGTAAAAGATGCCTCGTCCGTCCATAGGATGTTGCGGCTGAACGACGGGTCACCTGCCGCGCGCTCACGGAACCATTGAGAATACCGAACGCGGGGGTCGAAGTCACTACTGGATAATTCCTGGGTCTTACGGTAGTGATATGGGTGCTGACCATCACGGTTCAGTGTATTCCATACTGCCCAATGGTTAACACCCAAAACCTGCCCCGCACCACGAGTACTGCGGGTCGGATCCTCTTCAAAATAGTCCAAAATTGACTCTTGCAAATCGGTGCTAATAGTCGTAGGCCGGCCTTCGCTTTGGCGTGGATGAAAAGATCCAGTCTGGTGCAGCCTATTCACCAGATCTCGAAAACACACCGATGATGGAAGCCGTCGCGGGTTAGGTCTTGTTGTAACATACAAGTCACTATACCGCCTTCGAGCTGCTTCTAAATTACCACTACAAGCTCCTACACACATAATCATGTCATAATACTCTGAATTAGAATAACTCATTTTCTTAATAACTTATTAACTTGCCACCGAGACAGTTTACGCGCAACTGTTGAAATTTCGAAAACCTAATAAAATAATGCGTTTTAAAAACAGGGTTTCCAGTCACGATTTTGATTCGGATTTTTTTTAAACGGATGTAAAAGTCTGTAAACTTTACAATTTTCTTTGTAACTTTACTTTACTTTTTCTTTGTAATAGCATTACTTTACAGTTAAGCTGAAATAAATATTTTAATTTTCATTTTCATTATTTTAGTTGAGTACCTAACAATTTAAACAGAGCATTCGTAAAGTCGTTCTGTAAAATTCTCGTTTAATTTGTGTTATGTTTTTCCCCAAATAAGGGTAAAATTCCGAAAAGAAACACTATCAAAAATTTATTTTCTAAAAATCTACTTTGTTCCATGCGTTCCTAGTACAGTCGCCCATCAGCTCGGCTTTTTCATTTACCTAAAATCCCTACTATGTACACAGGAATACGTCTAACTCCGCCCAACGACAATATGGCCGAATTATTAGGGTTCCATTGTAAGATATTTACAATTATGAAATTATTTTGAGTCACGGAGAAACTAAGTACTTACTAGCAGCTATCAAAAAATATTGTAATTTGTGTAGGAGTTGAAGGGATTTTTGTTCACATGTAGTTCAAACTAACCTTCCACGCTGCTCCAATGCGGGTTGGTGGGTTCTAACGATTATTTCGACTTTAGGGTGTACTGCTAAGGACCACAGTAGCATCGTGGAGAAAAATTTCTTTAATCGACCGAAGATTCTTTTCTCATTGGTATACTAAAAATTTATTGGCAGAAAAACTCAAATTCTAAAAATTTGATTACTGACGATCGAATCTGGAACCCCAAGATCCGCAGTCGATCTTAGTACTACCAAAGACCATTAGAAACAAAAACTAGTTAAAGTGTAAAAATACGGGAGCCACCTCGTGAATTAAAATTAATGATTAAACGAACTTACCTGTACGTGAAGTTCTATCATAATTATACGAGGGCTTTGTCCGAAGAGATTAGCATTAGGTATACATGTAGTAGACACACGGTGTCGCCAATCTGCACTGTCTATTGAGATTTTTTTTTTTTTGCGGTTGGTTACTATTCACTAGATGTTAGGTACCTGCAATCTTCATTTAGTTTAGAGCATCTAGCAATTATTCTTTGTCAAAGTTGATATTTGAATGTACTCGTATATACTGTAAAATACATAAGGTAAGCAGATTTAACAAGTATATATGACGTTAAATAGTCTCATTATTCGGGAAATGTTAAATGGGGTGGGTGGGTTGCTAATCTCTTCGGACAAAGCCCTCGTATAATTATGATAGAACTTCACGTACAGGTAAGTTCGTTTAATCATTAATTATACTCATGCTTTGTCCTCGAGATTAGCATTAGGTATACATGTAGATGTTGAGAGTGAAAATATCAACTTTCAAAGAAACAATAGATTTCTTTATCTAGGAACAAATGAATCATCATATATTTTAGCTTAATTACATACATTATAATCAAGTATATATTAAATTAAATTAACATCAAATAAGTTTAATGTTTTTTTTTTTTTTATTTTAATCATAGTAAATCACTCATAATACCTCTTGCGAAAGAGACATCACGATTAGCATTTTGAGTTACAATAATTCTAATATAAAATTTTCCAAATATTTGGGAGCTACCGCTCCACCCAGCAGTTTTTCTGATAAGGTCTAAATTAACCCCCAGACTATGAGCTTTGGAAGTAGCAGCATGTCTTGTGTTATGGGCGGTAAAAATGGCCACATCTATTCTACAACTACTTAGAGTTGTTTTAATCCATCTGCTCAAAGTCTGACATGTGATGGATTTATGAGGTTTCCTAATACTAATAAAAAGATTATCATCACAACGCAAAGATTGCGTTACATTTAGATAGCAGCGCAATTTAACAACAGGACATGTATCTGGCCGCTCATGAGAAGTAGGAAGAATCAACACTGGCTGGGCTGTTCCAGGACGGGAGGATTTTATCAGGTCTGGGATTTTAATGCTAATTTTATTTTGTAGAATTTCTATATTTTTTATATTAATCTTAGCGATTGTTTGCACTGTATGTGCTGTTGTTAGAGCAAGTAAAGTTGCTATTTTTTTTTTTTTTTTGATAAATTTTCTAAAGTTATCTAAGGTTTCGTTGGGGTACCAGCTTGCTAAGAAATAAAGTACAATAGATGTGTCCCATGTGGTGTTATACTTGGGCAACGGTGGACGCAATCTAAACACCCCCTTAAGGAAACGCTTGATATGATCATTATTGGTTAATTCTTGGCCGAGGATGGGAGAAAGAGCTTATCTACAACTACCTACTTAAAGTTCCATATTTTGCACCAGACTCATACAATTGCGTTAAAAACATTATAAATACTTTGTACAGATCCTAAGTAAAAATTGATTTTATTAGATTTGCAAAATATGAACCACTTTTTAAAAATATGTACTGCTTTACTGAGTTTTCAGAAAGTGATGCCAACATTATAGGCAAGGAAGCTGGGGGTACACTTCTTCTCAAGAGTGACGTCCTGATAACATCCCGGCAACCAGGGTAATCTTCCGATGCACATCTCGATTGCTGGAATGGGAGATAATCAACATGTCAGAGGGCTTTAAGACCAACGGTTTAGAAATTAATAGACTTTTAAGCAAAGGGTACCATGGCTGCGTGGGCCAAAATGGAACTACTATGATTCTTTAGCCTTGTCATTAATAATTTTCCTTAGTGCCTTCAATATAACGGCAAATGGTGGAAAACTATAGAAATAAAGATATTCTGACCACGGAATTGTGAATTGTAAACGCATCTATAATAAAAGCGTCACATGTCTTGTTCAGCCTACTAGCAAATCTGTCAATTTCAGGATTTCCAAAACGTTGCATAATTTTTTTTGAAAACAATATCTGACAGCTCCCATTCAATATCTGGATGGACACGTCGCGATTCTGTATCCGCAACATTATTATCGACTGAGCTGATAATGTAGGATGCGAAGACGTCTAGATTACGTGCTTCACACCACTAACAGACTGCCCTAGTAACGTTTGGGAGACGAGGGAACTGGACGCCTCCCATGCGGTTTATATATGAAATCGCCGTAGTATTGCCAATCCGTAAAAGTATCATACTGTCCTATCCGACGTCGTGATAAGATTTGGCAAAGATTTTCAAACCAAAAAATGCAGCTAAGAGTTCTAAATAGTTGATATGTCGAGAACGTTCACTGTCCGTCCACATCCCACTAGAGCGTTCCCCACCACAGGCGGCTCCCCATCCCGTAGTTGAGGCATCGCTAATAATAGATTTCCAAACAAAACTCATTTTGTTTAATATCATTCATGGGATTAACCATCGTGTGAGACCACCACTCAAAATCTGGTAATACTGACGATGGATTTGTCATAATCGTGACGCTCATGTGTTTGTCATAATAGTTATCACCTTTCAGGGTTAAATATTTACATCGCTCCAGTTCTTTTGTAAAAAGCCAGCCGTATTTGACGGCTGGAGAGGCAAAGGTAAGTAGCCCACTAAACGAGCGAATTCTCTAACTTTACAATGTTTTATATTAAGGAATTTACTGACTTCAGTTTTAATTCTTGAAACTTTTTCTTGAGGTAAGGTGACTTTTAAATTCTGGGAATCAATTATGAAGCCCAGGAATTTACATGTTGTATCCGGGGAGAGATTACTCTTTTCGGTGTTGATGATGAAGCCTAGGGCTTCGAAAAGTCTAGTATGTTTTCCAGACATGATTTTAGACTATTAGATATCAATAAAGTGTCATCTAGATATATCATGGCTACACGATCTCAGTAAACTGATTACCGGTTTCATGATCTTCGTAAAAACAAAAGGGGCAGTATTAAGGCCAAAAGGTAAAACATTAAATTCATATATTTTATTGTCAAATTGAAAACGGAGATACTTTTTGGAATGATCATGAATGCGTATCAAAAAATATGCATCTTTTAGATCTACCGTACTCATAAAACATTCTCTAGAAACAAGTTTTAAGGCCGTTCGCAAATCTTCAAGCTTGAAGTGAGAAGTATCAACAAACTTATTTAATGATTTTAAGTTTAGAATAAACCTATATTTTCCATTAGGTTTCGGTACTAAAAATATAGGAGATAGAAATTGACCCTTGTAAGGTTCACATTCCGTGACAGCTCCTATTTCTAAAAGATCACGAATTTTCTAATTTTTAATTTTTTCCGTGGCAGAAAACATTCTTATCGCAGGAACGTTTGTTTGTTTCACTGAACGGGAATAAGGTATTTTATATCCCTCTAACCTGTTAGGGGCTAACCTGTTAGGGGCATGGCAGTTATATTAAACCCACCACCAACCCTTCGGTTTCTACACGGCATCGTACCGGAACGCTAAATCGCTTGGCGGCACGTCTTTGCCGGTAGGGTGGTAACTAGCCACGGCCGAAGCCTCCCACCAGGAAAGACCAGGGAAAATTCAGAAATTATAAATTCCCAAATTGACCCTGCCGGGGATCGAACCCAGGACCTCCGCACGTTATGGCAACAGCGCTACACACTGCGCCACGGAGGTCGTCAACGCCTACCGGCGTAATTCACCATGTCTAGTAACGGTTGTGGCTTCGATGAGCTGGCGGGGCGATCCTTGTAGACCTTCGTCCTCTGAGTCCCTTGTTTTGGCTATCACACAAAAGCTTAATTGCGTCCATCAAGATTTGGATGAGGCCGGTATTTTTTGGTTCGGAAGACATTAGCAGAGTGATTGCTTTAGCAACACACGATATTGTGGAAGAAATTCTATACTAGAGTTTTATACCCTTATATCTTTTAACCACTGCCTCGGGGACAGCAGCAATCACTTCCGGATTGAGAAAGGGTGCTTCAATCAAAGTGTAGTTTGCCGGCGGTAAATGCTTATCTGTGAGCTCCTTACGGATATTTTTCTGCAAACCCGTCCTAGCTATATGCTGCAGACGGATGGCAAGGTCTGGTTGAATCGGTTCACCGTACGACTTTGCCTGCGTAGGATCCTGACCTAGTATTAATAGGAGTTCACGGTCCAGAGCCGGTGTCGGATCTACTGGGGACAGCATCCTGTCGATTCCATCACTGGTGGTAGGTGCTGATGTACCAAGCGGTACTATCGTATCGGTGGCGGCAGTGGCACTGGTCGCCGGTATTGGCACACCTGAGTAATGAATTTTCAAATAAAATATAGATAGTATATTTTGGTTAAGTGACAGCCCCAAAGGCTGACCGCATCTTCAACTTTATACTTCTGCAATTATTAGTAAAGTGACAGCCCCTAAGGCTGACCGCATTAGTAATTTATTGCGTTTATTTGAGTAGGTGTGTCATACACGTGAGCAATGAAGTGACATTCCCAGAGAATGACCGCATCATCACTTTTATTTAACTACGTCATTTATAGCGAAGTGAAAATCCCACAGACTACCCGCATCACTATATTATAACGTAAATGAAAAAACGTCGTTTTTTCAATAGAGTGATAACCCCATAGGTTAACCGCAGTATTGATTTAAAACGAATATATTGTGGGTATATGAGATTTCATCTACCTTCAATGTGTATTGCGTCCGGCGGCGGCGAACCTGAAGCGGACCTTGAGCGTGATGAGCGTGATGAGCGTGATGAGGATCTTGATGTGACCTACGATGAAGACGATGACAGCCTTGAAGATCTCGGTGCTCTTCGTCGATCTCTGCGTCGTGTGCGCATAATTTTTGTTCCAATTATCTAATTTTGTTAGCTATAGATTCATAGTCCTCGAAAACGGCACGAGTACGTTTCCCCACGTTTATTTTTGTAAAGGAACACTTAAATGCACAGTACGAACGAACGCGTGCACACTGGCGGAGCACTGAATGTGTAATGAAGATTGCAGGTACCTAACATCTAGTGAATAGTAACCAACCGCAAAAAAAAAAAAATCTCAATAGACAGTGCAGATTGGCGACACCGTGTGTCTACTACATGTATACCTAATGCTAATCTCGAGGACAAAGCATGAGTATAATGATTTATTATGTAACTTCATTCATGATAGCCTAGTACCTTCGATTAAGTTTAGTTAGGTAAAATTGCGGCGGCGGCGTCTTTTGTCACCTAAAGTCAGAACTGTATTACAAGCGATAATATTAATTATTATTATTGTATCGTTATGCAATTTGGAAATTCATTACAATTTACAAATCATTCAAAAAACTACACAGAATAATTAATTATTAATCAAAACTTCAACGAAGTATGTCGAAAAATTTAATCACAGAGAAAGGCGGCTCATAAATTAAAGATAAGGGACTGATTTCGACTTACGAAGTCCGAAACTAGTGGGGATTTTTTTTTACAAAAATACGTGAGTTCTAGCCGGGCTTTTACTTTGAGAATTTTATTTCATGCCGAATAATGATTACTTGGTATCGCTACTGGATTTTATCGCAACGCTCACGCTGGAAACGAGGCTTAACATACGGTATTATTCGCAGTTTATTGATATGGAATCAGCTGTTTTAAGGGTTGCCACCTGAACATTTATGCTAAAATTTTGAAGTCCTCATAACTCCCCCAGGATATGAGCTACGCATCTCATGATATTTTTCCAATATATCTATACACCATCTAACATGGTTAGCCGCGGGTATGTTATACCAATTACCTTACACCTGTATATATATTAAATAATATATATATTAAAGTCCCACAAACTTATCTAACCCAGTGACAGCGGCGCTAGTAGAAATGAAAAAAAAATTAACAGGCATAAAAATTAGTTCCAATTTTTGGCATCGGGTCAGATAATTCTGACATGCTTCTAAGTAGAAGTAAAACCGCCGTACTCCTTCCAGTATAGGTAGTAGTGTAGTGCAATTTATTTGACGATTAGAAATTACTTAGAGGTATAATAATTAATATTCGTTGCTAGTCATTCCTTAATGTATTAGGGGCCGAATTTTTTATCGCCCCATAATCAATAGTATATGATGTATCTATGGTAGGTATCAATAAATGTGAGGTTTTGACGGATTTTATATTAGAAATCTGCCAAAATGACATTTTGGTCCTAGGTTTGGTCAATGTTAGTTTATTGTGTTTGAAAAATCAGCTCTAAATTAATTTAACATTAATTATAATTAAGTCTCACTTGCACAAGGCCATTTAAACTGATATATATATTTTATTTTGTAATGTTGTCACTTTTGTATAAATGCCGCAGCGTAAGTTGAACTCTGCGCAGAAGCGCATGCTCCGCTCGGCTCTGTGGTACCTATAAAATGCGCAGACGACCGCCATATTGGATCAACTTACATACAGTCGATTGTAGCAAGAGCATAATGCGGTTGCCAAAAAATGACGGCATAAGAAAATTAACTACTTAAGCCAGTTAAAAGTGTCCTTGTGCAAGTGGACCTAAATGTAGCTATAATAATTTTAAAATTAATTGTAATTTATTTCGACTTCTAAAATAATCTTTAACTACAGGCTTAATAATAATCTTTACATATTATAGTTTTTATTTTATTTTATTGTGTGTTTTGCTAGGAATCCTCCGACATGGTTATCGGAGACTTTACATATAGTTAGACATAATGAAATCAAACGTACCTATAAATTACCAACTTGAATTATTACTCTTTAAATATTATGTCACTGTAGCTCTCGTAACTAAAAGACAGCTCTAGACAATATTGCAAGTCCCTACATAATACCCCCTGCAGAAAAGAACAGCACACGAAGTAGATTTAGACATGTCAAGTTTAGTTATGAGTTCATAGTGTACTACAGAATTAGCCATATCAGACCTTTGTTTTAATTCTAGTCATATATTATGTATGTCACCGTAAGATTGTAAAAACCGTTAGATTGTAATCTAACTAGCGATATTGTAAACTGTCAACAGATTGTGAACGGTTCCATGTTCTGAGGGTCAATTTTTGAAATATTCATTGTATTTACGTTTTCTTGTCTCTTTCTTGTAGGTTAGGTTAGGGTTCGACTTAATTAATCAGGTAGTGCAGCTAGGGCACTTAGGTTTTATCAGGTTAATATACCTAATAGATTACAATCTACCTAAAAATAATGCGTTAAATTGTAATTTGTCGACAGTTTACAATATCGCTAGTTAGATTACAATCTAACGGTTTTTACAATCTTACGGTGACATGTATACTAAGAAAATCGTAATCATTTCCTATCCCATACTTTTAACTAAATTAATATTTGGTAATATTATAAAAATACACTTATAATCATCGACTCGATCAATCGACTATCAATTAATTGTTAGAACAAAATAAAAAAAATAAGTGGAGGTCAATAATACTAGGAGACTATAATATATAAGTTTAATCCACTTAAATTTTTGAATTTGTTTCGAACAACTCAGATAACTACTGCACTCAGAGTCGCTAATCATTACTTAAGGAACCCCTTAGTAAAGATTTTGTATTGAAATGTGTAAGCTAACTAAGGAGTTCCACAATCAAACAATTAAGTAATGATTAAGCTACTCTGAGTGCCGCAGTGACTATAAAACAGAATAACTTGTTCATTCATCAAAATTCGTCTGTGTTTTTGCCTTTTAAGTTTATAAATACCGAATATTTGTTTAAATATATATATATTAATATTTGTTATTGTTAAGTTCTGTGTCCCAATCGCTAATCAGTTGCTAACACTTGAATGTACAAAATGTTAACTTCACATAAGAAATAAGTTTCTTACCTAAAATACAAAGTTAACATTTTGTATATAATTTTAGCAAAATTGTCTATGCTGCGTCTGTCGTAAGATATTTTAGAAAATGACTAACTAATCAAATATACCGATGCAAAAGAATATTTCTTCTTTCATGCATATTAAAGTGTGGTCTATAATTTATATGAAACTTATTAATTGTCTAATAACCAATTTATAACACTTATAAAGCTATCATAATATACATAATAATTATATCTTATTTATTTTAAATTGTTACGTCAATTTCCTTGATTACGAATTTATTAAGAAGTTAATATGTAAAACGAAGCCAAAATAATATCACAGGGTAGACTTTTAACACCAGTTGACCGAATTTCATTGTAAGAGGATTACTATGTTATGAATGGTTTAAGGAATAATAATATATTATTCGTAGGTAATCAATAAATAAATTAATTAATCATTAAAATGTGGTAATCAATAATGAATCATTAATTTTTTTTAAGTGGCTTAGAAATTATTAATGATAAATTGGCACAGCGGCGTATAGATTAGGCCGCAATTACATCTTAGATACAATATAGCCTGTAGCTTATATGAGTAACTTACGGTAAATTTACAATAGTGATGATACGTAACAATGTCTAAAACAAATTATTTCTTACTGATTAAATATCAGTAAGAAATAATTTGATTAGAATATAAATCCTCGGTTAGTTTTAAGTTTGATTACCTTCAAACTATAGACTAAATAAAATGAGTTGAAAATTGATGACGTCACAACTATGTATTTCATACAAACTTCGATGCTAGAAGTGCGTTTTTAAGTTTGATAAAAAGTTGCTGATTTGATTAAGTTGTCAACATCCCTAATTAAAACTTAATTAGGTAAGCCTTTATGTATTCCCTATTGTTGTGATTATGAAATCAAGTTCACAACGAAGAAGTAAGTATTTAACTGAAGTAACTCGGTGTGAGTGCATGTATCAGTGATATGAAGTTAAGATTGATTTTTTTTTATGAGTAAAAATTTCCAATAGCGTCGTCGCAATCGTTTTTTTACTTTTACTATTACCTTATACATATACTTAGTATTTTTAACTTAAAACCAAAAATATTTTGTATTTAAAACCACTAAGTGAGAACAACTTTTACTTTTACTCACTGGTTTTAAGCAGCAAAGGCGCCCTTTTTGAGCAAGTGATGTGAAAAAGTTATTAGTATTTATAAATGAGTGAATCTTGGGACGGGGATTGTTAGTAATATAACTCCATTAGAGTAAAATGTAACACATTATTGTTCAATCAAGGTAGGTTAAATATTTTTCTTCTGTATTTTCTCGCTAGTGATGTGAAAAGTTTTATGTATCAAACGATAGCAATTTTTTTTGTTACCTTGTTAAACAAACTATTATCATTCTACTTATCGTAATCGGTATAGGTATTGCTCCGGTATAGTGCATATTATAGCTTTCATTTATCAATCAATTAGTCAATCAAAGATATACTTAAAATAGGTACTTATTAAACGTTATCACGGTGCACAGTAAAACCGACTGTGGTTTGTGTGGCACTGTATGTAACACAATTTTACGTTAATTTTATAAGATTAATAATAAATAAAATAATTACAACAAAAAATATTCGGTAAAGACAATACAAGCTTTAATTTTTTTAAACAAATTTACTACACAGAATTAATGTTACTGCTAGGGGCATTTTTAAATGCTCCGAGCAGTAATTATTTTTAATTATTAGTATATTTTAGTCTTTTATTGAGCTAGTTATTTTTTAATAACTAACTCAATAAAATAATAAAAAATATACTTTTAAAACTATATACTATCAACTATTAAAAAAAAAAAAATTTATCTCCCAAAAGTCGTAATTTCCACGTCCCATATTAGTTTTATGTTGAATTACTATTTTAAACTAACGATTAAAGTAAAAAAGTGCGTCGAACTTTGCTGACGTCACTATTCAATATTTCATACAAAATCCCATACTAAGTACGCGTTTTGACGTTTGAAAAAAAGGTTGCTGATTTGACTAGTTGTCAAATACCCAATTTTAATTGGTTGAGCGCTGAGTAAAGGCATATTTTCCACACTAATATAATAAATACGAAGGTGTGTGTTGTTTTGTCTTTCAATCACGCCGCAACAGCCCGGTGATGGTTCTCAAACATAGGTACCCATTAAGGAATTGTTTGAGAACGGAATGTGTGTCGAAAAATCAAAGAAAATTTAAATGCTATCCACGCGGATAAAGTCACAGGCATCATCTAGATTCTAGATAAAAGAAAAATAGTAAAGTAAAAGAAAGTAGATCAGCGATTACTCAATGAAAGTACTTATTCTATAATAGGTTTCATCGCTTCCAATATGTACCTAGATTAAAAATATTATAGTAAATTATTACGTGTTCGGTCTACTTCATATTATTTGTCTTGAAATAGATAAGATGTAGGTATACATCTATATTTTCTTAGCTGACTTAAAAGTTAAACGTTTTGAGACCACTGTTCTAAACAATGAACTTGTGCTCTTCCCGAACCGCCGCGCTGGCGCAAGTTTTTAAGCCACGTTACCCTTCTGCGGGAAGGCCTCCTCTTGCCAGCCACTTTTCCTTGCATAATCAGTTGAAGGAGTTCATACTTCCTGGTGCTCATATTCATATTCATTTATTTTGCATTCCAATATAATTCTTATAGTAATTCCTATAGTGTTCCCCATTACGTATCCAAAATATTCCTTAATATAAATAAAAAACCTTTCCGCATCCTCTATAAGACAGTGCTATTCCGTACGCGGTCTGTCCAAGATATGTTTTTAAACATAGAAAAAATAAAATTTATCTAGGTATTCCGTGTTTTTAAACATACGTCGGTACAGCGACATCTCGAAAATTATCAGCATGGTGGTTCTCAGCATCCATTTAAAAATCCCATATTTGCGAAACAGCAAGGCTTTCACTCTCCTTGTTGTTCTAAAGCTAATTTGCCTTTAGCCTTACACCCGAGGTTCGTGTAGTTTGGTTTTTTTTCTATCTTTTAAGTCAGTTAAAGATAAATTTGTTGTACATATTTAAATTTTAATACGTGTTCTAATAGATAATAAAGTACCTTTATTGTGTGGTTGAATGTTACTGTTACTTGTAAGTCTAAATACTAGTAATTTATTATCACCTATTTGGTAGGTATTTACTACCAGTAGGTACATTTTACCTGAAAACAAACTAGCAACTGTACATTCAACCTTTGTTTTGGGTTTGCGTTTCGAAGACCTATAGATCCAACGACCTCAATTTACATAGACGGTCCCTGTCAAACAAATAATGTGGACTTATTTTACCAACGCCATCTAGTCAGACTATATGTGAGGGGCGCGCCCTTCAAGTCGGACGCCCAACTTTCTAGTATATATGTATATGTAGATATATCGATGTATGCATCCACGCAAAGCGTTCACTACAAGTTCACTAGCAATATAAAATATTAGAAATGCAGAAGTCACTGCATAAAAATTCCGGAAGTAACTTTCCAATGGAAAAACTTTCAGAAATTGACTTGCTGTGGAAGTATTTACAGTGGAAGTGACTTGTCAGAGATAACTACAAGTTAGGTATACCTATTCCTAGAAAAAATATTTGTCTAGTCGCAACTATGATTTTGGTTTTATTAGGACAGGATTTAGAAATCGGAATGTACTAGATTTTTTATTGCTTGTATTGCAGTGTTGCTAGTTTTTAAAAAAACGTAAATAATGTACCTACTTTGAATAGACAGATCTCTACCTAAAAAGTATGTGAAAAATACTCAAAATATAAATTGTTAAACGTATATTATAAATGTTGTAATTGGTGTCTAGTCATTTTATTATGTAGAAGTGTCTATGAAAATAAAATTTTACTATTACTATGGAATTTGTTTCTTTCTCTAAACCCACCGATTTGTAGGTAACTAACTAAGTAATGATTCAACGTGGAATTACCTAATAAATACCCACTACCTAGAATGTATATGATTCAGGTGCATTTCCCAAGTCAGGCCACATCAAGTGTTGGGTTTTTCTGACTAAAAATTCTCAGCACTAGCCCGGAGTTAGGAAGTTGGTGATGTTTCACCCCCTTGCCTCGGAGAGCACGTAAAGCCGTCGGTCCTGCGCCTGATCTCTCTCCGGTCGTGAATGATTTTCTGTCCTATTATTTATGTTATAGGTATCGAAGTAATTATCGAATTACCATTCCGATGGTAAAGGAACACGGTGTGCACCTGTGTATGCGCTTGTGCACTATACCTAATATCTCCCGCGCAGATGGCTAATCTCTCTGGATATACGCTGCCGTGGCCACATTCAGTCGGGAGAACATTATTATTAAGTCAGGTGCAACCTAGTGGTTGGCGGACGATATCAAGCTGGTTGCAGAGAGTCACTGGATCCAGGCAGCGCAAGACCGTGGCGTGTGGTAGCTCCTAGAAGAGACATGTCCAGCACACGTCCCATTGGTTGACTACGACGACGATAAATGGTAATGGCCGTAATGGTCTATGAAGTACAGCTGTACCTAGCCGAATGAGAATCGAAACTTACTCTAGAAATACAGTAAATAAATAAATAACTTAAATACTCTTAACTGAAAATATTGCCCCGTTCAGTAGTAATTTATAAATATCGTAATTACCCCATTTTCATCATATTTACGGACCTCCCTGGCGCAATGTTGAGCGCTGTTGTCTTAACGTGGGGGGTCCCGGGTTCGATTCTCGGCAGGGTCAATTTGGGATTTTATAATTTCTGAATTTTCTCTGGTCTGGTCTGGTGGGAGGCCACCGACAAAGTCGTACCGCCAAGCGATTAAGCGTTCCGGTACGATGCCGTGTAGAAACCGACTAGGGGTATGGGTTTAATACATATAACTGCCATACCCCTAACAGGTTAGCATCTTAGACTGCATCGTCACTTACCATCAGGTGAGATCGCAGTTAAGGGGTAATTTGTAGTGGATTAAAAAAAACTTTCATACGTTAGAAAGAGACGACACAGGAAGTCACTGACGCCTTGTGTCGTCTCTCTCTTAATGTACCTATATCTAAATGTAACAATAGATAAACTTGTGACGCGTCAAAGTAGCATTTTAGTTAGCGATACACTTGCTTTCAAATTATTTACAATGAAATAAACTAGACAAGTTAAAAATTAAAAATCAAGGATATATTCAAAAATATTTTTATTAAAAGCATTCCAACATATAGGTAAAAGATTCAAAATATTCTGTACTATATAATAAATGTATTATAGGTATAAAAACTTAGTAGATTACTTAATTCTATAATTAATACAAATCAATTATTATTAATAAATGTATCAATTCCACAATTTAGATTAAATATCTCTTAGAGCCTTTAAGCATTGGACCAACTTCCCCACTCCAGCCAGGCTTTGTCTAGTGAGAGTACATAAATGGCAATTAAAATGGCAATCTCAGAAACTCTTTTATAAGAGCGAAACATTGTAAATATAAAAAACACTAGTAACAAAATACATTGTTTGTATATTTTTATAAAACCATTTTTATTATTATATACATAATTATAAGTAAATATAAAAGTTAAGTAAGTAACTATTTATAATATTAAGAACGTTAAAATAAAAAGCTTCCAAAAATCAAAATTTTTTTCATATGGGCCCTTAATATAAACATCAAACTACAGATTTTGAATAAAATGTAATTCAGTGGTTTATAGAAGTTATAAATTCTAGGATACCACTGGCACCTACTTGTTTGAAAGCCAGGTCTAGGGAAACTGAATACCTATTAATAATACAAAAGTAATTGATTTATTCTGTAAGTACAACAAATACTTTTTACTAAGTACAAATTTGGAATAGCAGACCATAGCACAATTTATTTTTAAAAACCAAAAATAATTTAACCTGCACATGGGTTAAATTTAAATGAGTTATAGCTACAAACTTATCTGGCCCAGTGGCTAAAATTGGAACTATTTTTATTGCCTGTTTAGTTTTTGTATCAATTTTATTTTTCTATATTAATATTATAAAGAGGTAAAGTTTGTGAGTTTGTGAGGTTGTAGGGGGTAATCTCTGGATATACCGAACCGATTTAGAAAATTCTGGTACCAATAGAAAGCCACATTATTTGTTTAAAGTGTTATTAACCCGAAAAATTAGCGAGTTCCTGTGGGAATTTAAAAAACTTATTTCATGCAGACGAAGTCGCGGGCATCTGCTAGTCATATATGTACTAGTGACACTCACCGGTTCATACAAGTTTGCACAGAAAAAATTCAAAAATATTGAGATTATTCTGCCCATATTTAAGTCTTATACAAAATATATGAACAGTCAGATTTTCTTCAGACAAAATTTCTGATAACATGTGACCGGCCATAACGTAAACATTCCTCTAATCTGAACAATCACAGTCGCAATCACAGCCACAGTCGCCGCAGTCCGCAAAACAGTCCCCACACTCCGTACAGCAGTTCCCACACTCTGTACAACAGTTTCCAAGGCACTCGCAACACTCTGTACAACCACACTGTATACAGTCTGTAACTGTACTGCTAAACCATGCTAGACATTCACAAAGATCGAAGACAGTGTCGACATCATCTGTGTCATTGCAACATGCATACCAACCATCATTTCTCTTCTTTTTCTCTTCTGCATCCATTGCTTCCTCATTTTCAATAGGATGCAAAACTTCGTGTTCTTGGCTTTCGGTTGAAATAGTATTCGTTGATTCAATGTTAGGGTTCTCAGTGTTGCTTCCAGGCTGAGGTTGTGTTGTGATTGGGACTGACATTTTTATTACTACTTTGAATCGTAGTTAGTCCTAATTACTTAATTCAAAGTTTGAACTCTTATATTCAAGTAAGTACACTTCAATTCAATTATATAGATTATAGATAAATGTATATTAAGTACTACAAAAATAGGTACAATAATAGAACAAGACGTTGAATAGAACACGATAGTTAACTGGCATTTGAGAGAGAATTTTATTATTATATTATGTAAAAGTAATTACTTTGAACTTATGTAGTTAAGTTAACTAACTAATTAACTTTGAAAGATATACTTTGATTACCTAGGTACACTCCCAAACTTAATATCACACTCACATCACACTGATGACTGAAGTGCGAACTGCGAAGGCGAACTGCGAAGTCTTCAGCCCTGGAGTCAGGGGGCCTTGGCTAAAAATGACAGCTACAGTGTAACAAATAACAATCGCAATCACCTCTGATTGGTGAACACTCTTCCACTATTGGCAAAAATTACATTGACGCAGCAAGAATACCTTGGATGCCAATAGGCTTGCCGTGTTTGTAACTCTGGCAGTGACACAATTTATTCCATTATTTTGACATTTGACTGTCACATTAGACATTTCGCAAAGATTATGACGAATTCGTAGATGTATCACAAGTACAGCATAATTACCTACTTAATGCGTGTGGTGGTACGCGACACCAACGGCTATACATTAAAAGCTCAAAATAATGTTAATAGATCATGGCACCTGCAATACTTCTGTATCAACCATTATTATCTTGTACGACAAGTACCTACTAATTATTTTTAAACCTAAACCTACGCAGACGAATTCACGGGTATCGTCAGCTGGTGGTAAGTAATAATATCATGAGTAAATCTTTTTAAAAAAAAATTACTTAAAAAAAAATATCCTATTGTTCATCAAGGGACTAAAATGAGCCATTTCATACGAGATGTTTAGCTTACCGAGTGTAGCGAGGTATAGAATTGAGTAGAATGGCTTTTAGTCCCGTGGTAAACACTACTTTTCACTTCGATTGCGAGAAAATAAAATAAATAACGATTATTATTTATTTCTTTGCCTTTCTGTTACATTTTCATGTTAGGAGTAAGATATTTATTTTTACTTGATGATTTATCAAATAAATACCTAGTCACATTCACTTTATGATTAATTTTTCTCCGTATTGTTATCAAAAAGGAATTTAAAAAAATACAGTAATACCATAGACATAGATCTGTAGGATATGGGTAACATTGACATTCAAATAAGTGAAATAATTTTTTTGGCAGTTGATAGTACCTAATCATAGACTAAAAATTTTGGATAACCGAATGACTAATGAGGATATCACGCATACCGATATGAGGATAGTACGGCAAAAATTAAAAAATAAACTTTTATCTCTAGACAATGCTAACTTTAGTCCGCATACGCTAAGCTATTTAATGACATCTTTTTAGAGCATGAGTGGTGAAAAAATATAAAGGAACCACTAGTTTAGATAATAGCTAATCTACTCCACCTCCTCCACTGTCACCACCAGTGTCACCTCCACAATCGCCGCCAGTGTCGCCTCCTCCGCTATTACCACCGGAGTCATCTACACTCACGCAATGCCCACCTGAGTCATCTCCACTCCCCGTGTGGCCCTCAGAGTGACCTCCGCTGACACAATGTTCTCCACCCTGATCATTACCACTTGGGTGACCACCGCTTTCAGAATGTCCCCCAGAGTAACCTCCACTGGCTGTACGTGTAGGAAATACGCCTACTGATACTGTATGATCTCCACTGCCATTATTAACATGTGAGTGACCTACGCCTTCAGAAGGTCTCCCAGAGTGATCGTTGTAGGAATGTATATAGTCATTCTCATCGTTTAAGAAGCCTCTTGTAACGTATAAATCATCGTTAAACACAGTATCATTAGAATAATAATTTTTCACTTCACGCCTTTGAGGTCTCCGACGCTTTTTTTCATCATCGCAGCAGCTAGAACAACGGCATTGACTACAGTATAAGGAGTAGAAATAAACGAAGCAACATTGGTCGTTGTCTTCGCGACACTTTTCACAATTATTTATTTCGGGCGGTGGTGGTTCTGTTGAATTATTAATCTTTGCCTCTAGCCTTGGCTGTGACGTCACCACATTCGACATTATTTCTAAATAAACTACTAAGTAGGTACCTGAATTTTACTTTGCAGAAAAAGCGATCCACAAATTCGACCTTCACAAGTTGCAAAAGAGGAGCTTCAAGCTTGGCGACAGCTCTTTCACTTATCTTGTTCCCTAAGTTGTAATTTAGTAGAAACCCAGTTCTGAAACCGTTAAGGCTTCACTTTAAGAGGGCACCAACAAAAGCACTTCCCTTTAAGGGAATAGGCAGTTAGGGGGAGAACTGTGAATGAGAAACACCGAGAAGACTGGCCTACTGTCTGAACAGCATAGTGGATACTCTTGATCGAAATCGAAAGCACCGAATCTCGAAACTATTCGATTTTTTTCGTGGAAAATAGCAAGCACACAACAGAGTACACAACACAGGACACAGACTACAATGTACTTCGACTTCCTTAGTCTTTGAACAGACTACAATCTATGACTCGTACCTATTAAGCATGGAACTAATAAGTACTACGTACAACCGGAATGAGCTCTTGTTAATAAAGTGTGCCGAGTGAGAGATACCATACTGATTACTGCATGATTACTGACCGTTGTGTCCCTTTTCCACAAGAGTGACCACACTATTTTTGAATTTTGGGATACTTCAATATACGGGATATAAATACCTATACCTCTATGAAGAAATAAAAATCAGCAAATAATTTTAAAATATTTATATTTTTATAATGATGTTGATATTTTATATGTAGTGCCTATTGCCTCTTAGTAAGTCTCTTACACAAGTAAGCATTTAGGTCGTCGTCAACCGATGGACGTCCACTGCTGGACATAGGTCTCCTGTAGGCTCCTCCACAAGCCACGGTCTTGCGCCGCCTGGATCCAGCGATCCATTTAGGATCGATAATCACGAAGCATTTAGGTAAAAATAGATAATTATCGGTGATGGTTTAACAAAAAAATTTTTTTTTTAACTCGGTTAAAAATTCAATAAAACTGGTATTGCTGTAAAGCGAAACATAAATTATTGACTTCTCGAACCATACATATTTGGCTTTTCGAGCCATACATATTTGACTTTTCGAACATACTGGGTAGGTATATAAAATTATCAACATGCTCAAATTTTTCATACAAAAAATATTTTTAACTCTTTGTCGCTCCTGAACTCATCTCATCACTATATGCCAGTCTCCATGTTTGAAAATGTTTTTAATTTCATTCTGTTGAAGTACGGTGATACAGCACATACGGTGAAGGAAACATCGTAAGGAAACCTGGACTTGACAGTCTGAAATCACCAACCTGCAGTGAGCAAGCGTGGTGATTAATGCTCATGCATTCTCCTAGTGAGAAGAGGCCCTTGCCCAGTAGTGGAACAGTTACGGGCTGGATTTTTATCATTATCTGTAAACGTACCTATTCAAGATAAAAATAAAATTGATCTTGCTTACCACGAGGAATCGTGAGGGAAGAACATTATCTTTTAAAACGGGCCGTGATAAATTAGGAATATAATCCTCTGGCATGAAATGTTTGCTGCATATTACAGAATTTTGGGTCACTTTTCTGTTACCACCAGGTCTATTGCTTAACCACTTTTCACGCAATGTATCATTTTTTGGTAATCTGAAATATGAAAAAAATATCTATCCTGTTATAATTCGTGTTTCATAGTTTACGATAATTGTCCCGTATACTTGGTACCTAAATTTATGTCCCGAAATTTCGTCTATCGTAAGATTCATCAAAATGGCCGTTTGTGTTGCAACCATCATAGTACATAATAATTCCATGGTTGCAACGTTTTTATTTTTCTTCCTACGATTGCCCCCTTCAACACGTAAACAAGTGAATTATTGACGTACTAATTTTCTAAATGCTTGAAATTTTAATCGGAGGATAGGAGGTGACTAATTCGATAGTATAACCTGTGGTATAACCATTTTTCAGATTTCTTTTCTTTTAAGTTATAATATTATAAATGCGAAAGTGTGTCTTTCCGTCTGTCTGCTACGCTTTCACCTGTTAACCGATTTTGATGAAATTTTGTACAGGGATATCTTGTATCCCGGAACATGGTTACTTTTTATCCCGGAAAATTAAATAGGTATAGACTGGAATCGAAAAAACTTAATCCACGCGGACACCATCTAGTAAGTTATAAAGTTTGCCCACTACAGCCCATTAACGTCCCACTGCTGGGCACAGGACTCCCCTCTCATAGGAGAAAGGGAATTAGAGCTTAGACCCACCACGCTGCTCCAATGCGAGTTGGCGAGCTTTGAGGACTATTATCGTGTTAGTGATAATAAGCGTGACCAACGGCTTAACGTGCTCTCCGAGGCACGCCGGTGAAAACACCGCCAACTTCCTAACTCCGGGCTTGTACTGAGAATTTCTATTATAGTCAGAAAAACCCTATACTTAATTATGGCCCGACCCGGGACTCGAACCCGGGACCTCGTCGGCCGCAGTCGAACATGCTAACCTCTAGAGCAACGAACTATGGATTTATTTTTAGCATATCAGTACCCAATTACAATACAGTTAAAGCATTGCTAAAATGTGCCATACGGACTCGTCGCACCGGTTTTCTTTTTACCATTTCGGTACAGACTAGGGAAACCCTAAAAATAGTCGGCTTACGGCGGATTTATTCGTGCCATTTTGATATACCTACATATTTCATATAGTATAGGTAGGTATGTATATTTATTATACTCACATATTTATATTTTACTTTTCCTTGTACGAAGTTGTAGAACAACAAAACAAGGATAAATTATTAAATTGTTTTAAAGCAGAGTCATCGAGATATGGAATTAGGTACCGATGGTGAACGCCTATAATATGGGTAGGCTATAAGACCGAGGGACGAGTGGCATAGTTGTGACTTGTGACAACGCATATCAGTCGATTGCGATTGTTAAGCAACTTTGACCCAAGTCGGTAACTGGATGGGTGACCGAATTTGGACGTCCGAATTTGGCCTTTTCTGTTCCTTCGTGCCTGGGAGTGCCTCGGAGAGCACGTTAAGCCGTCGGTCCCGGTTATTATATCACTAACATCTAATAATAATCATTAAAAACCTATGAATACCATGGAGAGTGTGCTCAGGAACTTCACAGCCTTGTTCTTCCTTCCCCGTTCTACCACAGAACAGCTAGGGTGTGGAACACCCTCCCAGCGCACGTGTTTTCTGCCACTGAATAGGCATCTTCTAGGCAAGCGCGTTCCAACCTCATCATTGCTTTGCACTAAGCATGATTGTCGTCAAGCGCAAGCCTATCTCACAATAATAATTAAAAAAGAATATAAATATACTCTTGGTAGAGTCATATGCGGAAGGACGTGGGAACCTACCGCATTATTATCCCAAGAATGAATTAATCTTCCAAGATCTTGTGTAAGGTAAACATTTCGTATAAATTAAAACGTATAGATATAATAAAAGCTTTTATTTATCAATAAAAAACTTACTTTATTATACTCAGCTACTTTTATTACAATAAATATTTATATCTATCTGATGAAGGCATGTTATTATTCGCTACATTAACGAAGTCTGACAAGATTCTTAATTTCTTAATAGGCATGATGACAGTAACCAAGAATCAATGAAATTATGAATTTATCTAATGAAATAGGATTCATGGATTATAAAAAACGTATTTATTTTTCTATTTCGAGTGAGATTGCTATTTATTTTGATAAAATAAAATTATAAAATACAGCAATCCGCCATATTGGTTAAAACACCAAGAAGCGAATGACGTCACAATAGTGTTTTCGAGCTTTGACAATCACACTATTGCTTACTGCACACCGCACAGAGTACATTGGTAAAATAATAGTGACGTCACAAACGACGCCATGACACCGGGGAGCGTTTTGGCGTGAATTTTAAAATTTAAATTTCAAATGCCAATATTATCTACCAAACCTTATTTTTCTGCTGAAATAAGATATTTTTTCGAAATAATAGTAGATACTTTCGAACATAATCTGACCATTTTTCAAAATCAGTCATCATGCCTATTTTCCGAATTACCTCACATTAACGCCTCTCCGCGCGTGTAAGCAGTAGGTATATGTAGTCTTATCTAAGCAATAAAGCTAATGGACCTCAACTATAATTCCTCAGGCAACGAAACTTTACAGTATGATAAAGTATCATGAGTTAAACGCATATTATAAATATCCAATAAAAAATCAGAAAGGAAGTAAGGTTTTTTATGCTATACCCAATTGTTAAAGCAGGAAGGTACATTATGACGTAAACGCAGTTTAGGTTTGATAATAAAATCGTTTTAAATAATCATGCAGAACATCGATATATTATACCGATGTTCTGCATGATTATTTCGTTTGATATATCGGTTTTGAGTGTCAATATACCCTACCTACAATAATTTTAAAAAGAAATCGAGAAAATATTCATTGTTATGAATGAATATTTTCTTAATACATTTTATATTAAGTTTTAGGTACCTATAAATACCTAACTACCGCATGGATTTTTTTTGGATAAGTTTTGGTTCATACCATACTACAATCCTGCCAAGTTTCAACGACTGAGGATTTAATGCGGGAGTCTCCATACAACGAACCGCCCCGTTGCCTAGACTAGTACGAGCGCGCTGCACTCCGTCGCGGGGCGCGTCGCAGTGTGTGATTCGCCGTATTACGTAGGAATTAATAAAATAACTACATACATACACAACTTACAATAATTTCAAAAGTAAAATATTAATATCAACTTTATAGTGCAAGCCGCTTAATCAATCAGCTTTCACTAGACATACCTTCTCAGGATTTGTTATATTAGGTACTTATTGAACTAAAGTCTTAAGACTAAAAAATCTATTGTTTTTACTTTAGAAAAATATAATATTCAGTTAGTACGTCATTACTGATCAGGTCGTAAATAAAGCAATTACTACCGAGTAATATTAGAAGCACGAGCCGAGGACTTACCAAGTTATTTGGGCTTTGGCTGGACGCCTCGTCCTTTCTGAGTAAACGAGGCCGTAAATTGCTATTTCGGCCGAGACTTGTAAATTACTTTTCTCTCATTTGCGAGGAAACTATAAAAAAATAATTCAAGAAATAATAGCTATTTGTCCAACAAGAGAGCAAAGTTCGCCTTCGTTGCGAGTCTCGAGTAACTATATATTAGAAAAAAAGCAAAACTACAAAGTTCAATAATGAAAAACAACAAAATTTATAAATAACAGCACCTAATTCATGATTAAATGAAAACCTAACTCTCCAGCTATTTCTATTATTGTCGCGTTAACTGTCTAGTGTCTAGTAATATATTTTATTATCAGCCTGTGGACAGAAAAAAATACTTAGCAACTTCTATTATTTAGCTGAGTTTCGCTGGCCACAAATTTCTAGCCCGCCAACCATTGGAGCAGCATGGTGGGTCTAAGCTCTAATTCGGATTCCCTCTCTCCTATGAGCGTGGAGGCATGTGCGCAGCAGCGGGACGTTAATGGGCTGTAATGGCGTGCGGCCAGAAAAGAGCCAATGTACGTTTTTTTTAATACTGAAGCAATTACTGAGCAAGTAGGAGAAAAATATTATTTTTCCGGCTATGATGTCACATTATGGCGGGCATTCATACTCTACTCTTAGCTTGAGTGCATTAGCGCGCGGTTTTGTGATTTAATCTTTGCCATCAATTTTGTTCGAGTATTTCAAACACCCGAACGGTTTAACCCTTCTGACCTATGAACGGTTTAAGTCCTAAATGAGCTACAAAAGCGACGCGATACGATTCAATACCTAACAGTCCATAGAAAACCACAAGCTTATCTAAGCGACTGCGTAGGCCATGTGAAAGCCCAAGGTCAGGTACTGTTGATACTATCTCTTCGCGTCGTATAGAGTCGCGTTTGTCGCTCAATTGAACAATGCCTGACGATAGAAAACAGTCATTTACTATGGCGTCGCATCGTCGCTCACCGAGGACAACGGGTAAGACACGTCCTTTACGCGTTTTGTGTGACCAGTGTGCTGAGCATGCGCACAACGATTTTATTTCGCGACGAGAGAGAGAGAGAGATGTTGTTGTTGCCGGCAAATTTTTCATTTACCCTAACATGCATAAAATGCAGTATATTACAAGAAACAAATAGTCGACATGTAAAGGTTTGTAGAGAAAAATACCACAGATAAGAAATATTACTTTTATCTCTGTTAGCTTCGGTAGACAGATAGAGATAACGGGTAGACATAGTTTTACTCGTAGTGCGCATGCTAGCTATACAGAAAAGCTCATGTTTATTTATTATGCAATATATATATATTTAAAATCTATCTTTACTAATAGATAAATGCTTTTTTACAACAAAAATAAGTATTTTATGATCAGAACTTTTTGTATTGTCTAAAATAATATATAAAACTTCTTATATATATTTATTTCGAATATTCCGTATCGCTTAATCTAATATTATAAATTCGAAAGCGTGCCTGTATAACAGAATCTTTTCACGGCCCATCATCTCATATAACAGATTTTGACGAATTAAAAGCTTGCTTTCCGGAGAGGGACCGACTAATTTTTCTGGAAAAATAAGATAATCCACTAGCACAGCACGTGCGTTTCATTCAGCACGCGCATTTTATTGTGTGCCAGAAATAAAGAGACGCATCGCAATGGCAAAAACCGCCATGTAACAATTAACTGGGTTGTGGAGGAATCGAAGTATCTCGCTCAACACGAAGGGTCGCCTCGTACGTGCCTTAATCTTCCCAACTTTCATGTATGGAGTGGAAACATGGACCATCAAAGTTCTTGCTTTGATGGTCCATGTTTCTCTTGAAAGGCAAAAATAGATGCTTTCGAGATGTGGTGCTGGAGGCGAATGTTGCGGATTCCGTGGACTGCCAAGCGCACAAACGTGTCTATTCTTTCGCAGTTGGGAATCACTGTTCGCCTCTTCTCCATATGTTACCACCGGCTGCTCTCGTATTTCGGACACATCATACGACGCGCGACGTGGGGACAATAGTCTCGAGAAACTTATTGTCACGGACAACACTGAGGGCAAAAGAGCGAAAGGCCAACAAGGTGGTCTGACCAACTGAGGGAGTCTAACGCGTCGAAATTTCATGCTTTAGTGAGAATGGCTACAAACAGAAGCCAATGGAAACAAATAATCCGTTCGAGGGTAGGAGTAGCCACGATCTTCAGCAATGAAGGAACGACCGAAGAGAGAGATAAGCGAAAATTATTGATCGTTTGAAGCTTGTTAAACTGTATTTCCTTGCTATATTGTAGTTTTTTTACTTTTTATTGATTTCAAAATATTAAACTATTTCAAGGAAAATAATCCCAACTCTATTCCGTGAACGTAAGGTATATTATCTGCAGTCTTATAAGCGATAAGTCTTAAACTTTATGAGCTAACCATAGCAGCCAACTATGGCTAATTTTCGCCATCGACGATAAATCATTTGACTGAAATCACGTCAAGTTGCAGCCAAGCGTAGCCTATAAAAAATAAAAAAAGAGGAATAAAACATTTTATCATAAGTGTAAAATCAATAAGCCAATGCCAAACTTCCGTGCTCACCATACCGCTTCGAATGAAATATTATGTTTCAAATATGTTAGAGGGGCCGTATTTTCCCATCCCGTTTAAAATAACTAATCATGCTAATGTCATGACTTTTATTTAAACATAGTTGAGACTATCTCTCCTTTTTTTAAAATATTAGATTTAATTGCATAATATACAACGTTTAAAACTGATTTTCTAACGTAACGTGAACGTAACGTGATTTGATCACGTAACGTGATCTGTGTTCCAAGTAGATTGCGTCCGCGTCATGCCATTTTAAGGCGAGTCACCTCAGCTCAGCGGTGAAAACTGGTTTGCTAGATCAAATTTTCTTACAAAAAATATCCGATACACTTAAAGATATTGTCTAAAGAATGTGCTAATTTGTTACACGATAGGATGTACTTTACTCGATCAAAAAAAATCTTGAAACAGGCTAAATTAAAAGTTTAAAACGAATTTTTTATTAATAAAATTTTCGACTTTGCTCATAATTTTTATATGGATAAATTTCTCTTGAAGTATTAATGAGAACCTGCTAAACTTTGTTTCAAACTGAAGTCCTATATTTATTTAATTCAAATTAACAAATTAACTTGAACGTTGCCAAGCGGTTTCAGAATATACCGCGCTGCCCGCTTCCCCGCCAGTCTCTACGAGAAACGTACCGCGAGACGCGCGGGCGGCACCCCACACCTCACCTCCTAAAATCTTGCAGGTGACTCGCCTTAACTGTGAGTGCGGAATTTTGCATCTTGCCACGCGAAATTCGAATGTGTGAGAATTTTTTTGACGTTAGTATTTTGTAAACAAATGGCTTTTGGACCTAAGCGTCCACATGTCCGCATCGTAAGAATCGGACGCAGCGCGTCAAACGGATAGTTGTATTATTTGTATAGAAATTAGAAAGTCACTCAAGAGACTACTGATCCGCATCGTACGGATTGCTCGAATCTGCTCATCGGCAATGCCGACGCCGATGCTCCAAGAGGCAACTTTTGCGAAGCGTGCCGATGACGTCATACGGAATGCCGACCAGGTGGACGAGCCCCGGCGCTCGCTCCGCATCGTCCGCCATTTGCATTTGACGATAGTCCTGTCTACACGCGTCTCACGCTCACTACGAAAATCCGAATGAACTGGCGTCGGCAATCCGATTGCTGCCGATGAGGTTTGCGAATGAAAAATTCATCCGTTTGATGCGATGCAATTCTCATGCTTACGGTACGGACATGTGGACGCTTATTTCTCAGATGACTTATAATACTAATTTGACTTTTTATTACGTGTATGATTATTGTTTTTTTTTTTAATAATTGTACGTTAAATTAATAGAATGATGTAATTGATGTAATTTATGTGATGTTTATCAATATGCTTTATACTACTACAACTTGACATATATATTAAAAATATTATGTTAATTTTAACACCTTTACTTTGCACGCCTTGCCGGGCAATACACTGGGAGTTGTGACGTTAATTTTTGGTAACACCAACGTGTATTAGGCAAATAAATATTCTTATTGTTATTCTTGTAACTAGTTTGACTTATCGTCAGTGGCGATTTGGCGAACATGATTCTGTTTTACGCAATCTCTACACAAAACTAAGATGCAATTTAATATTGCTGCCCCTTTCATAACGTACGCGGTAGATTCATTCGACGATTCGGAACCACTTTTAACAAGTTTATTTGAATAAAAAATGTGAATTTGAATTTATGAGAGACTAGCTAATGCCCGCGACTTCGTCCGCGTGGATTGAGGTTTTTCGGTTCCCGCGGGAACTCTTTAATTTTCCGGGATAAAATGCCGCCTATGCCTAGGCCTATGTGTTATTCCAGACTATAATATATCCCTGTGCCAAATTTCATCCAGATCCGCCGTTGGGGCGTGATTTAGTAACAAACATCCATCCATCCAAACTTTCGTATATATAAACTTTATAATATTTATTTGATTTGATTGATAACGATAGCACGAGATTGTGTGCAACATAATTAGCCAATTAGGTTTATTTACACAATTGTGCTTTGTAAGGACACGTACCGATTGGCCAGGATCAATCAAAACATTATTTTGTACATTTTATGCCAATTATGTACAGTGGCCTTATGCACGCAAGGTAACTAAGTTTCCCCCCCTCTCTCTCTCTCTCTGGCACATTCTAACATTTCAATGACTGCAAGTCTCGGCGTTCTATAGTAATATTATAAATGCGAAAGTGTGTCCGTCTATCTGCTACGCTTTCACGGCCCACTTGTTCAACCGATTTTGATGAAGTTTGGTACAGCGATAGGTTGTATCCCAGGGAAGGAACGCGGACGAAGTCGCCAGCATCATCTAGTTGACCATGAAATGACGTACGTTTAAGACGGAGATTTGATAGAGAACATTGGCGAAAACAACTAGTATCTTTCCTCGCCATTTTTTTGGTATCAAAAACTAGGTAATATTATAATAAAAAAACGTTTGCGTCTCGGGACGCTCGACCGAAGTGATAACTTAAACTAATTAATAAAATCTTTTATTGATTATAAATATATGGAAGCGTCTGTCCGAAATATGCGCTATGGGTTAAAGTGAGAGAGGACGAGCCTGCCTACTGCTGCCGTATGCGTGAGAGAAAGGGAAGCCAGACAGACTGGCGCCGTAACGCGTTATGTTACGAAGCGGTATACCCTCCCATAATCACTTCAAAATGTCTCAAATGACAATATTTGTTACAATCATTGTGAGAATGTGCGAGAGAGAGAGAAAAACTTAGGTTTTTTAGTAAATTATTGCAATCGAATTCGACTCAGACCTAGTGGACGTAAGTTTTAGTAAGTTTCCAATACACAAACGAAAAACGGGCATATTTTTATTTAAGGTTCTTAGCTGATACTGGTTTTAAAAAATACGGACCTTATAGGCCGTCTCTGCACTTAGCTTTTTAAATTGATTACTTTAGTCACACGCCTTTATTGTACTATTTCCGAACGTACCGTTCGTATAAATTTCGTATTATTTCAGAATTTGTATATCCGTATCCAAAATGTACATTAACTAATCTGTGGCAATGTGTACCAAAACTAAAACTACCGTCATTCCTTCGCTTTCGAAGGACTATCTTCGGCCTTTCTCTTGCTACCTGCTTGTTGAGATTTCTTATCAGGCCTGTATTTCTCCCATTTTTTATGATTTAAAGTATCAAAATCATCACAATATAGAGCGATATCCTTTAAATATGTCGCTAGATATAATAGTTCCCGGTCTTTGTCCCTATTAAGGTGCGCTTGTCGGAAAGGTCGTATCTTGAGTCCGCTCTTTGGGTTCATGATGAAGTTTCGTCGAATGTCGTCGAACATTATCGTGTTTTTTGAGCTGTACTGCGGATACTTACCCCATATTACGCCCAGGGGTTTAACCTGAAAAGTAAACATTTCAATAAACAATAACACATGATTTTCTATTGCTCATTAACAGCTCAGTCGAAAAAGCAAGCAAAAGTCGCGCGCTTTGTAAAGGAACTTGTTTATACTACTGATTTGTGTCATTTCGGTGTACAAAATTAAAGTAAAAATGTAATTTTAATAGTTTCAAATGGTTATCAAACCCAAAACAGCTAACAGATGAGGTGAATTTTCGTCTTTTGGAAGGCCCTCTATGCATACTGATATTAAATGCGAAAGATTTTAATGTTTGGTACAGCGATGTGTTGCATCCCATTAAAATAAAGAGTTCCCGCGAGAATCAAAAACCCTACACCACGCGAAAACACTGGCATCATCTAGTATTAGGTAAGTATTATACTCGTATTTACGTATTCGACACGAAAACAATTTTTTTGAAATTAAAAATGTATGGAAAAAACAGGGATATCCATTTTATTCAGGACTCGAGAGAGTGCCCCTTATTTCCTCTTGTACGATTTTACAATTGGGTTGACAACTAGTCAAATCAGCAACTTTTTTTCAAAAGGTAAAATGCGTGCTTAGTATTTTGTATGAAATATTGAGTAGTGACGTCATCAAAGTTCGGCGCACTTTTTTACTTTATTCGATAGTTTAAAATAGTTATTCAACATAAAATTAACAGTGGACGTCCTCTATTTAATAATCACTAAAAAATAATTTATTTCAATAGTTGTCAAATAGCAAATACCCAATTGTTCATTTTTTTTTAAATATTAATTACAGTAGCGCCATCTAATGTAGATTTTGGAACTACTAAATAAATGCTGCCATTGCATGCGTTATTATTGTCTTCTAATTTCTAATAAGGAGTGATAAGTAATATCTCTATTAAAGTTTAAATAACCAAGAATGGATTCATTATCGCTTATTGTACTTATTATTTCATTCATCTATGAGTAACGAGAATGTGTAATACTCACATCAATAGTTCCATACTTAGTAGTATGCACTGTGATCATGGCCAAATAGTCCAAATAGAACATGACCTTATAGTCCGAGTGTGTAGCGACGCCAAGCAACTTCATCTTCTCCTCAATCCACTTCATACCCGTCGCTGACCAGATAACTATGTCATAGTCTTCGTATGCCGATGTTAGGAACTCATGGAGGTATGGACGCATTAACTCATAACCTGGAATATTACAAGATAAAAGATAAAAGTTTTACAAACTCGAAAGTTAAACTTATAAGAATACAGAAATAATATAGTAAAATTGTTTTTCTGTTGCTTGGTATATTTTAATTGTAATATACTAGCGTTTGCCCGCGACTTCGTCCGCGTGGAATTAGGTTCTTAAAAAAAGAAATTTCAAAAAACTGTGAAAAACATAAAATTCTTAATTTTTCACTGTAAACCCAATTATACCAAGTTTCATGGATAAAGCTTGAACCACCTATTTAACCTCCTTGGGGGGGTGGAATTTTGTAGGTTGTCGGCCAAATACACAAAGCCTTTTATAGTTATTGATTCATATTAATTATGAACCCAGAATTTTCTCCCCTATACATATGTATATTTTGACATCCCATAATAGTAGAAAATGTTAGAGACCCCACTTTTCTGGATACAAACGTTATATCGATTTTGTTTGTATAAAATGTAGTCTATGGCACCTCATTCATCAAAATCGGTTCAGGGGTTTAGGCGTTACGGTGGAACATACTTATATACACACATATACATAGTCCTCTAAAACCATAACCCTTTCTTTGGGCTTTGCAGTATGTGGGTGATAAAGGGAAATGCATATTTGACTGCTCTGAACAAAACCGATATTCGAATTCATCAGAGATCGATAGATAGATAGATAAAGTCTTTATTGCCATAACATAGAACTAAATTATAAACAAAAAACAGGAAAATAATGCAAAAAACAGAAATAAATAATAAGGGCAGTCTTATGACTAAAAGTATTCTCCTTCAATAATGATAAACAATAAGCAATAATAATATACTACTATTCACATAACAATAAATGTTTTCTCTCATTTTACAGAAAATAACAAAAATTATGAAAATAATCTTACCTGTTTCCGCAACTGATCTGTGGTCGAATAGTGTATAATCTATATCAAGTACAAGTAGTTTTTTTCCAGCCCTGGGTTCATTGAGTATATTTATCTTGTAATCTCTAACTCGTTTGTTTATTTTCGCTAGATAAATCTGTAATTAATAAAAATTGTAGTTATGATTGAGATTCATGATTTCATCTTATTGCCGGCTCACTAAGTACAAGTCATCTATCAAGTATGTATTGTAGTCCTTCCACCCACATATTGGATAAAGAATTTTACAAATGTGAGATATGGAAAAATAATATACCTCCTGGTTCTCCACATCAACTTCTTCTTCTTCAATGTCCAGATCATTAACAACCTCATCTCCCACATCAGGTTTGGTTCTAGCACCTTCTATTGCCTCCTCCAATGACCCCATCATCATTATTTTGAGATTCGGTTTGAGATTCAGCTCGGACAATGCATAGTTATCTGTAGCTACTTTACCTAGAAGTATAGTATTGAATTGAATGTTCTGCCTTCCTAGTTATGGAACAGCTAACAATGGTAATGATAAGCTACTGTTGAAGGAAAATTAAAACGAGTTTGTACAAGGCCTTATTGCCACCTGTAGGGGACTTCTTTTGTGAGACGGATAATTCCTTCATAATTAAGTGAATTGCTTTTCATTGTGGCAAGTGTTTATTATTTGTGAAATAATAGTGAATTTTGAACAAAATTAGTTCAGATTTAATTTGAACAGAAAAAACTTCTCATTAATTCTCCAAAACCTATTCCAGACTTGTGTATTTGAAAAACTAGTAAAAGACTTTTTAAGAGTTTTTACTTAAAACTAGTAAAGAAATTTTGTCTAGTACAGTGGAATCTCAATAACTCGAACCTTGTTAAGTCAAAATTCATTCGTCAAACAGTAAGTAAAAAAAAATGCCATTCCCTTCTGCTGAACCCCTAAACATGCGGTATCTCGAATTATTTAGACTTTGTAACAAAATGTTATTTCCCTACAAAGTATTGATAATACATATTTATACTCTTTAAGTCGAATTTCAATAAGGAGACTCCGTAAGTTGTAGTTAGTAAAATACAATGACAACTTACTTACGTGGAATTCCCCGAAATAATAGCAATAAAATGAATGTTCGGGTTCCGGCCTCTAATCTATTGTTTTTGTCTTGTACACGTGCAATGAATGAAAACATTTATTAAACTTTCAAAGTAACACAGCTGTGAACGATATGTTTGTTCTTTGTCGACACAGGACACGGTTCATTTGTTTGAGCTTAAAAAAATAATTGATAAAAATCTGCAAATCGTTTAAATCAAAAGAAGATAATGGATTTTTTTAGTGTACATAGTTCACTACACTAATATGTAATTTGTTTTAATATAAAAAAATATACATACTATAAAAAGTTTAATTGTTATTCAAATTTGACTCTACAAATCAAAAAATATTAGAAATTGCACCTTTGTAAGTCAAAATTTTGGCAGTTAAATCATGTATATCTCGAACACATGATTGATTAAAATGCGTTAACTCGAATTTTTTAGCATTTCCCCTGACATTCGAGTTATTGAGATTCCACTATAGTAGTATGCCTCCTGTGTGCTTTGTTGAACTTGCAAAGACAACATAGGTAAAAGAAGACAGAAGTAAAGGATGGGCAACACCTGGCTTGCCTGTGATTGCTTGCTGTTACAGCCCCGTGCCTCGAAGAGCACGTAAAGCTGTCGATCCTGCGTCTGATTTCTCTCTTTCTCTCTGGTCGGAGCCATCAGGCTGTGAAAGTAATGATAGCACCTGTGCTTAAGCATACACTTACCATTATAATATATCCCGCTTAGATTGACCGTAATGGGGTAAATTCGGCCGAGAGAACATTGTTTCTAGTGCCACAAGTCGTCGGTGTTGACCACGCGTTCTGGTAGTTATTCATTACTCACCACATTATTGCCGCTGTGGTTTTTATGTAGGTTGGGGAACTTCTGAAAATCCCTAAACCGGAAATCGTCATAGTTTAATAAATAAACTTGAATTTACCTTGAATTTTCACGTTAAGAAGCTTTTGTCTTTCCGGCCGAACTCCAGTGGCATTTTCAATGGCGATTTTCAACATCGCAACTGAATCTGACGGTGATAGCTCCGGTAATTCGTATTCTTTACCGTTCCATTTAACACTTAACTTAATTGGATTGTCGTTTAAATCGCACATTTTCCCATTAAAACCAGAAAACTAAACAAACTGGAAATGTGACTAAGTTCTTGCAAGTGACAAATGACACATAAACAAAACAATGTTTTTTTTTAATTTTTCGACATGACACGGACAAGTCTCTGGACCACCGACCAGAAAAAGAAGACTCTGGACAAGACGATACTATTTTTTTTCTATTAACTGGCTTTACAGCTCTGGGTTCTAGCCCTTGTGAGCGTAGACGATATACTTACTCTATGCAGCGATTATCACAGACCTCAGATAACAGATACCTAAAGATTTCGCCATATTCCAACTTTTATAGCTAGGACGAGATAGCTTAGAGGATAGATAGCTAGCTATCTATCCTCTATGTCTCTATCTATATCTATAGATCGAGAGGTTAATGCACATAAATTGTCCCCGTCACCGTGTTCATTTTTTTTGCTTGTCACACCAGTAACAAGTGACACACAAACATAATATGTATAGCGTACTTATCTAATTGGAGGTAAGTTAGGTAGGTAGTCAAAGTTTTTGATATTATTAATAGGTATAATATTTGTAGGTGGAATCATTTATGAAATTTTGTATTGTGCAAAGCGAATGGAAAATCGATGAAATTACGTTTGACAAGTAATTTGTCAAAATGTTGATTTAGTGACATATTAATCTGTAAATTATAGTGACTATAATTACGTGTAACTCAAGTAAATGAAAGAAATAGGGCCTATTTTTCCATTTTTCATAGTAAAAATGATAAGAAAAGTTTATTATTAAAATGATTATATTATTTATTGCCACATTTATATTTGAAGGACCCAAATTCAAATCCTTCGTTCGAGCAAGACCACGCGGTCGAAGTCGCGGGCATCAACTAGTTTTTAATAAAGATGTTTTGAGTTTGCGCGTAGTCTGTGGTGCGGTTTAATGAATTTTGACGCTTTAATGCTGCAATTAGTTCTTTTCAGTAGGTATATGAGGTAGGTATTACTATGAGGTTATTTTCATTTCGACTTTTTTACAAAAAAAAACACAAAGTTTTAACAAAAATAAAAGTTATAACCACAGCTGAACTTTTTTTGAGATTATTTTTGCGCCTCTTCACGCTCTGCGCCCGTAGACAGAGATAGTAATATAGACCAAGCCATATTCACCTTTCACTCTCATCATTTTCACTCCCACATGAAAGACATGCAGTGTCGAGATGTTACACAAGATAGAATGAGAACAAAATATGATTTCTTCTATCCCTTTCTGCGTGTCATGGGTTTAGTTTGTTTTGTTCATAAAGCGCTTAATGTGCTTGGTGCATTGCAGCGTTTCAAATATTATTACATTTATTATTATCCCTTTCGGTTACACGCTGGCATTGATTCTAGAGGTTTAATTATTCTATGCTCTGCGCCTCATTGTAACTTTACGACTTACGCGTAGTAGACAGAGTGTTCTTAGTACTTACTATGAGGACGCAGACAGAGAGAGGTATATAGACCAAGCCATATTTCCTTTTCACTCCCACATGAAAGAGATGCAGTGTTGAGATGTTACACAAGATAAAATGAGAACAAAATATGATTTCTTCTATCCCTTTCTGCGTGTCACGGGTTTAGTTTGTTTTGTTCCTAGAGCATAATGTGCTTGGTCCATTGCACCGTTTTACCTATTATTACCTATCCCTTTCGGTTACACGCTGGCATTGATTCTAGAGGTTTAATTATTCTATGTCTGAGGACTTACTGCTTTGGGCACTGCTTTAAAGACGTCTTGTTGACAATCGACATGTGAACATATAGCTTTATTTTGTCTATGCGCAAAATTATTTTTTCTCCCCTATTAAGTCTGTGTTTTCTATAATCTTTGGTGTTTACAATAAATTGTGTCATATGGTGAAACCGTAATTCCCCTAAACGCAAAAGCAGGGTTGCTATCATAACCTAATTGAATTTACCTTTCTAAATGGGAAATAGTAGTCTATCTTTTAATTACATTATAATATATATATGATTATTATTATAAACAGATAGACAGACAGACATAAACACTTTCGCGTTTATTATTTTATATAGTAATATATAGTATAGATTTATGCCACAAGTGCAGCAGCCAATTTTACGCCTTGAACGTAATTTTCAGCGTGCACACTGCACATGTATATTAATTTACAGCAATTATAATTCATAATAAACAACAAGAGCACTTGAAAATGTGTCAGCCAAAGGTTTACTATGTCCTGTAGTAATAGTAAGATAAGATAGGTTTATAATAAGTATCCATACTAATAATATTATAAATGCGAAAGTGTGTCTGTCTGTCTACTACGCTTTCACTGCTCATCTGGCATACAGGGGTAGGTTGCATCCCGGGGAAGGACATAGGCTTTTTATCTCGGAAAATGAAATAGTTCCCGAGGGAATCAAAACAACTTAATCCGCGCGGTCGAAGTGGCGGGCATCATCTAGTTTATAATACTTGGTAAATTGATTGAATACCTAAATAAAGATGACAGCATCCAAACAGCTGATGAAATGTATGGTGGCCGTTATATTATTTCACTAGTGCAAAAATGAATATATTAATCCACGGTTTTATGGGCTAAATGCTATGCTGTGTCTCTGTGTGTGTGTGTATTTTTGTCGCTAAGAGTGGGAAAAGTCTGTAGTTTTAATAGCTGTGCAGTAAGCTGCAAGATCAACATTACGAGCAAATGTTGTCTACAACTATTTAAGTAAGTAAATGGGGTAACTTTAAAAATAGCATTGCAATACTGCCTTAAGGATGCAATTAAAATAACAACTGAACAGACAAAGTTTCAACTTTCAGTAAGATGCTTCATGGCGTTCATGCTAGCATTTCAAGAGGATTAGTAAATAATCTCAGAAATAATAGTTGAATGGAAACTTTGAAAGAGTATGTAGTAGTAATCTAAATAAAGTGTTGGTGCTTCATGTGATTGTATCTAGGTACCTCGGTATTTTCATTCCCCTGTGCATCCAGAAAAATTGTAAGTAAGTAGGTACAGTTTACATTTAAAATCTATCACAGAAACAAAAAAAATTGATGTAGGTAGGTAAATACTTTTTTTTATAATTTTATGTAATGTGCAAAATAATAAATCCAGCATATCCAGTTGACTCCTAAAGAGGAGGAGGTTCTCGGTTTTTTCGCTTCCGCTGCGCTTCAATGGACCAGTCCATTGAAGCGTCAGGCACCTTGAGCCGGTCAGAAAAATTTTATGTTATATATGTATATTTATGTAACAGCCATTATACGAGCATTAGCACGGCAAAACGTCGCGTCGTCAGGGGTGGGCGACGACTTTTTCACTCATATAATATGTATAGGTACATTAATAAGTATAGGTACCTGACTAACTATAGAGTTTTCTGACTGACTCAAGCCGGTTCCGCGTCAATGGATGTGGCCATGCCTCCTGGCCCGTACTCGCGCTTAGCCCTACGGCCAATCGTCGCGGTCGAAGACCCGCATTCTATTTATAGGCCGCGATCCCCGAATAATCACTGGGTTAGAGGAAGATCTTCCTATTGTTAGTTGTTACGGTCGAGCCTTTTCACCTGTTCAAGTATGAAGGCATACCTACCTGAATTTCGAAATATTATCATCGAACCCGCGCGCGATGGCGACTCTATCGCCGCAGCGCGGAGTTCCCGGATGCTCTACTCTATCTACGCGCGCAACGGAGACCATATCGCACGCAGTGGTGGAGCATATCTGATAATATAGTAGGTAGGTACTAGGTACTAACCTAACTACTTATCTAAATCTATTTTATTTACAGAAAGTGAATGGGATGATATAAAAATGGACGTGGACGATGGAGAAAATGAGCCAGGACTAGGTAAAACTATAAAATTATGTATATATAACATTATCTATCAATCGTACTAGGTATAACCGTCCAGGATGTCACCAACGTCAGTTACATTTACGCCTGATAGACCCCCACTGCTGGACCTAACTATGTCTCTTGCAAGGATTTCCAAATGCTGCGGTCTTGCGCCGCCTGTCGATAATATTATGTACTTACTAGCTGATGCCCGCGACTTTCGCATTTATAATATTTATTTGATTAATTAACTAGTTATTATTTGATTGATGTTTTTAATATAGGTAGGTAAATAGCATAGTTATTAGAAGCGGGAAGCACTTTTCTACAGAGTCAATACTCAATAGTTATTGACATTTGACTCAAGTGTCCATTAGTGCATTCTTTGGTTAACTATTACTAGCTGAAGCCCGCGGCTTCGTCCGCGTGGTTCAAGATTTTTTGATTCCCGCGGGAACTCCTTAATTTCCCGGGATAAAAAGTAGCCTATGTCTAGAGAGCTAGGTCCTCAACTATACCAAAAATAACGTCGATCCGTTGCTCCGTTGCGGCGTGATTGAAGGACAAACCAACAAACCAATAAACCAACAAACAAACACACTTTCGCATTTATAATATTAGTATGATAGACAGTGCTCGATTTCGTATCTCAATGTTCGAGCTGGTATAATAGTAAGGTACCTATAATAATGTTTGTGGATTACTGCATTGATTTTTGTCTTTGTTTACGGAACTACTTTAATTTACTGGAACAGATTTTCAAGTCTTGCTTAAAAGGTAGAATACTACCAATATACTTCAGTATAACAAGACCTGTGTTGTTTACAACATGGGTGACCGTTATTTTAGATCGAATTTCATTATTCCGGCAACGACTCGCCGATTAAAATCAACAACGAAAGTGAACGTGTGAAAATTTTAATATCGTAGGTAGCGATGAACATTTTCCCTGATTTGATTTCGCAGATTAGGATTGATATAATAAAATTGTTCTCAGCGTTTTAATTATATTTGTCGAAACGAGAAGCGGCGTAAAAATTTCGGCCAGATTAGGATCCGCGAAATAATTAATGCAAGTACGACAATTATTGTTTAGTTTACCAGTACTTTTAGTATCTTTAGTCAACAACCTCAATTTACATAGACGGGCCCTGTCAAACAAAGAATGTGGATTATTTTACTAACGCCGTCTAGTCTGAAAAGCGGGACAGCGCTATGGCGGGGACAAGGACAGGCTTATACAGGTGTGGAGCGCGCTCTACAGGTCGGACGCCCAACTTTTTTCTAAGAAAGGGCCCATCTAGTCTTTACATATATATATCGATGTCTTTACTCCTTTGCAACTTACTAATTTTAACAATAATTTATCTTTTCAGCGACCCCTCAACCAATGGATCAGCCAACCAAACATAATGACACAAATCAGGACAATAATTCAAATTTTGATATGTCGTTGGTAAGCTCCGAACATGACGACAGTGACGAAAAACCTCATGCTGTCCCAAAAAAATCGAATACAATGGATTTTTTTATGTTACAAAATCTCGCCAAATTGGAGAGCGAAGAAATAATTTCTCAAATTAACGATAACAAGGAGGCGTTCATGCATTTACTACAGTCGCCCATACAGAGTCTTGATGACTTTGCTTTGGTAATGGAACTATTGGCGAAGGTTTGCCAGTCATCCTTTGATCAGAAAAAGTTAACGATCCTCTTGGATGTATGCAATTCGCCCTTCATACTCAGTTTGCGCAATTATATAGCTGATCTGCCGTACCCAGAACTGAAGTCTGCAAACGACATTTACTGGCAAAACCCTGATGATTTTTGGGCAAATTTTTTAACATTTTGTGAATGCATAGTTACCTTATCCCCACCAACAGTTTTAGCAAAATGCAGGCCTCTCATAGACGTAACAACGAAGCTGTGTTTGGAAGAATTAGCCGAAAGACACGATTATACGTTAACAGAAAATTGTGAATTGATTCTAATAAAATTGCGCGAGGCATTAATGAAACGCGAAAAAGAGAAAGACGAAATACCGCAAGATCGTCCAAAAAAACTCAGTACTATGGATTGTTTAATGTTGCAAAATCTCGCCAAATCGGAGAGCGAAGAAATAATTTCTCAAATTTACGGTAATAAGGAGGCGTTCATGCATCTACTACGATCGCCCATACAAAGTTTTGATGTATTTGCTTTGGTAATGGAACTATTGGCGAAGGTTTGCCAGTCATCCTATGATAAAACAAAGTTGACGATCCTCTTGGATGTATGCAATTCGCCATTCCTACTCAAGTTGCGCAATTACATGGCTGGTCTGCCGTACCCAGAACTGAAGTCTGCAAACGATATTTACTGGCAAAACCCTGATGATTTTTGGGCAAATTTTTTAACATTTTGTGAATGCATAGTTACCTTATCCCCACCAACGGTTTTAGCAAAATGCAGGCCTCTCATAGACGTAACAACGAAGCTGTGTTTGGAAGAATTAGCCGAAAGACACGATTATACGTTAACAGAAAATTGTGAATTGATTCTAATAAAATTGCGCGAGGCATTAATGAAACGCGAAAAAGAGAAAGACGAAATACCGCAAGATGGTCCAAAAAAACTCAGTACTATGGATTGTTTAATGTTGCAAAATCTCGCCAAATCGGAGATCGAAGAAATAATTTCTCAAATTTACGGTAATAAGGAGGCGTTCATGCATCTACTACGATCGCCCATACAAAGTCTTGATGTATTTGCTTTGGTAATGGAACTATTGGCGAAGGTTTGCCAGTCATCCTATGATAAAACAAAGTTGACGATCCTCTTGGATGTATGCAATTCGCCATTCCTACTCAACTTGCGCAATTACATGGCTGGTCTGCCGTACCCAGAACTGAAGTCTGCAAACGACATTTACTGGCAAAACCCTGATCATTTTTGGGCAAATTTTTTAACATTTTGTGAATGCATAGTTACCTTATCCCCATCAACAGTTTTAGCAAAATGCAGGCCTCTCATAGACGTAACAACGAAGCTATGTTTGGAAGAATTAGCCAAAAGACACAATTATATATTACCGGAAAATTGTGAGTTGATTCTAATAAAATCGCGCCAGGCCTTAATGAAACATGAAAAAGAGAAAGACGAAAAACCGCATGATGGTCCAAAAAAATTCAATACTATGGATTTTTTAATGTTGCAAAATCTCGCCAAATCGGAGAGCGAAGAAATAATTTCTCAAATTAACGATAACATGGAGGCGTTCATGCATCTACTACGGTCGCCCATACAGAGTCTTGATGACTTTGCTTTGGTAATGGAACTATTGGCGAAGGTTTGCCAGTCATCCTTTGATCAGAAAAAATTAACGATCCTCTTGGATGTATGCAATTCGCCCTTCATACTCAGTTTGCGCAATTATATGGCTGATCTGCCGTACCCAGAACTGAAGTCTGCAAACGACATTTACTGGCAAAACCCTGATGATTTTTGGGCCAATTTTTTAACGTTTTGTGAATGCATAATTAATTTATCCCCATCAACAGCCTTAGCCAAATGCAGGACTCTCATAGACGCAACAGCGAGACTGTGTTTGGATGAACTAGCCGGAAAACACGATTATAAGTTACCTGAGAATTTTGAGTTGATTCTGATAAAATCGCGCGAGGCGTTAGCGAAACATGAAAAAGAGAAAATTGAGGTTGGTATGGAATTATAGATTTATTTAAGTAGGTTAGTAAATGTAAAAGTTACTAATCTAGTTTTACAGTACAGTACAGTACAAATTTGTAAATTATTAGAGTTCATAGAAGTTTATGAAAAACACAAAAGTTGTTCACAACCTCAACAGATTGAAGAACAGCGCAACGTACGTCATGGAACAATTGAAGAATCGGAACCACCTGAGAATTTTAGGTATCTCAGTGTGATGCCTACAGCATTCGATTTTGACCAGGAGGAAGGGACTCTGTACCTTCGAGCGAATATTGTGAAGGGAGGATACCGTGACGTAGAACACTACTTAGACGTGCAGTTCAGACTGCTCCGTGAAGACTGCTTCGGCCCACTTCGTGACGGGATTCGTAAGTCACATAAAAATCCATACTAATATTATTTAAAGTGAAAGTGTGTCTGTCTGTCTGCTACGCTTTCACGGCCCATCTGTTAAACTGATTTTGATGAAAGGTATAGAGGTACAGTTCGCGCGCAAATTGAATGCAAAGTAAATGTATGTGTCACCATACATTTACTCTGCATTCAACTCGCGCGCGAACTACAGGTTGTATCCCAGGAAAGGCCATAGGCATTTTTATCTCGTAAAATTAAATTGTTCCCGCGGGAATGACAAAAACTTAATTCACGTGGACGGAGTCGCGGAAAAATAAAAACCGGACAAGTGCGAGTCGGACTCGCGCACCGAGAGTTCCGTACAAACCTGTAGGTATATATAAGTAAAAGTTATGGTATTTTTATTGCTAAATGAAATCCATAACATTAGTAAATTTAAAATTATTAAAAATATTTTTATTATATGATGTAACTAAAAATTTATGCTTTTCGCAATTTTTCCTTTATTAGATTCTGAGTTCACGGGAAGTACTCTAGTAGTTTTTGTTTTGTGTTTTTCCCTTAAAAGTAGGTTTTGATTCCCTTGCGAGTGTCGAAAATTTGCAGTTTAAACGGGTATCTTTTAAATTCGTTGGCTTAGAAGTTTGATTTTTTTCACAGCTCCAAGGGCCAGTAGACCTGTGTATTTTTATATTATTTAAAATAATTAAAATATAAACCTTAAAACTAAGGCTTTAAAGTTTAATTACGAATGTAGTATATTTATTTATATTTAAGACCTTTTGTCTTCGTAACAACGCGAGCATGTCTGTGTTCATGAGCATGTCGCAGCGAGGTGTCGGTGACGCGAATCCACAAGTTTACCCCCCTTTTTTTTAACGCTGGGCAATGCTTTTAGGCATCCCTCCCGGATGCAAGGCAGTGTAAACTGCAATTCTTCCGAGAGGTTATGTGGGACTCACTGGGACTCCAGAATACCCACTAAAACAGCTAGGTTACGGGAACACCTACGGCAATCATCCGCGAACAAGTTTACCCCCTACCAAAAAGTGCTCAACGCGGCTAAAGAAGATTTCACTTCAAAAAATAGTGACTCGAGATTGGCTGTTCCCACTGTTCTATTTTTGATGCCCTCTTTTTATACGACTGCCTGAAAAAAGGAGTATATTGTTTTCAGGGTTCATGTATGTAGGTAAGTATGTGAGTTTGTATATTCCACCATAACTTCTATACGTCTTACGAACCGATTTTGATAAATGAGGTATCGTTAGAATCCTTAGCTTATTCCGGGTGACATAGGCTAGTAAAATTAAAAGAAAATGGATGGGGCGCTGGATGGGGCGCCCAAAAAAAAATTCGAAATTAAGATTTACTATATTCTAGAAAATGAGTAGATTCCAAAAATATACCAATGATTCACAAAAAATATCATTCAATAAAAATGTGAAAAAATATCATTTAATAAGATTCCAAGGTAATGACTGTGGTATCGTTACGTATAGTAGCAGTGGTAGCCGTACTTCCATACGAGGGGGATTTTTTATTTTAAAGTTCAATTTGGCATGTCAGTCGTTTTTTTAATTTTGTTCATTTCCGAATAATAGGTATAGCAATTATGATAAGCAATTTATGGAATACTTTTTTACTTATAATTTATACTTTCAATTACAGATCAATTCAAACAAGATCCAACGAAAAGTAAATACGACAGCGTAAGGTGGGTTTTTCTTTTAGATGACGCCTACGACGACGATAGGGATTAAGGTTTTTGAATATCGTCTGGGAACTATTTGATTTTCCGGGTTCAATAGTAGTGGTAGCTGCAGTGAGCTGCGCGTGGTAATTGGGTATTTGACAACAAGTAATCAGCAATTTTCGTCGCTGATCGCAAACTTCAAAACGTTTCGTACAACGGATGTTGTATGAAATACTGAACAGTGAAGTTATATGGGAATGTTAGGATCGAAATTAAACAAACCCAATGAAATTTAAGAATATTATATTTTGTATATTTAAAGTTCATTATTTATTTAGTACAGTATAATAATTAGTTGGTACTGAGTGAATTAGCCGGACAAAATAATTGCGTATACGCAGCCTCCCAGCGTCGGGGGTCAAGATTCACTGAGGTAGTAGTTGTACATAGTTATCTATCACTGAACTGGAACGCTCGGGAGAATCCCGACCGAAAGCGAGTCGGAACGGACATTCCCAAGGGTTCCGTAGATCCTGCGGGGCTTCGCCAAAACGTCATCAAATTTCGACGCACCCTTTTATTTCAATCTTACTTAAAACTAACAGGGGACGTGAATATAACGAATTTTGACGACCTCCGTGGCACAGTCGGCAGGGTAAATTTGGGAATTTATAATTTCTGAATTTTCTCCGGTCTGGCCTGGTGGGAGGCTTCGGCCGTGGCTAGTTACCACCCTACCGGCAAAGACGTGCCGCTAAGCGATTTAGCATTCCGGTACGATGCCGTGTGATACCGAAGGGGTATGGGTTTAATATAACTGCCATAGGCATAGGCAAGCTATTTTAGGCGTATTTACGCCTAAAATAGCTTGCCTATCAAAGTCCGGACCAGGCCATTTTTTAATTAATTAATTGTATTTTTTTTTACAAGTTTATTGTAGACCATGCTATATCATCGCGTTTGTTATAAAATTACCTATATCGCCGCTGTAGTTGGAAAAATAAATAACTAACAAAACTAATATCGCGAGTAAAACGCGATTTACTGTTTTTTTGCGTTAAAAATGGGGATAACTTTTTTTTAATAAACAATTTAACCGTCCATGTTTTTATATGTTATAGATTGTTGCTGTATCTATTTCAGAATCTACTTGTCATACATTTTTATTCATTTGTTTGTGAGAAAAAAAATAAAAAGCAACTATTTAATTTTCCCTCGCCAGACTTTTGAATATTTGATGCACTTATTTATTTGTGCATGTTAGTTATTTAGTTCTTCTTCGTCAATATTGCGTTGAAGTTCAAAAAATTTACGGTATAAGTACCTTTATTTAATTTTTCTTCTTTAGTGAGATGATTAAATGACCTATTATTTACTTATTTTACTATGACTATCCTATTCATGGGTAATATTTTAACTAAAAATAGGAAGTTTTTTAAAGGGAAACCAACAAATAAACATTTATTTTTATTGGAACTGTGAAAAGTAATCAACAAAACTACTGAAACACTTAGGTTCTTCTACCAGACGTACAAAATAAAACCACCAATCTATTAATCAACTCTACTCATAAAATCAACAAAATTTCACTTTTAACAATATAACAATTATACTTGAAATGATAACTATCAACTTTTCTTCTGTTTTACCTTTATAAATTTAAATTTAACAATAGAGATCAGCCTTTTCAAACCAAATAGCTTAATAATTTATGAGTAACGTACAGTATTATCAAAACTATGTATTTAAAGATTAATAGAATTAACTAAGAATGGTTTAATCGAATTAGGAGTATGTAAGTGAAGCTAGTAATTGTTATAATAACGACTCTATACATAAAATAATAAAAATTTAAACAATTTGTAGAACACAGCTATTAAAGACTAGCTGATGATTGATTCGCGGAAGTTCTTTAACTTTCCGGGATAAAATATGCTATTCTGATGGATAAACTTTTACATCATGAAGTTTTATCAAAATCCGTCGTATAGTTTTTGCGTGAAAGTGTAACAAACATTCATCCATCCACTCTCACAAACTTTTGCATTTATTTAGTTATTAGACATCAAAATCAAAAAGGTACATGCGTCCATTAAAATTTAAACTAAGTATCTATTGAAATTATAACAGCTATCAACTTTCCTTTAGTTTTACCTTTATAAATTTAAATTTTACATTTTAAATCAGATCAGTTCAAACGAATTAAGCTTATGTAACGTTCACCAAAATCAAAACTATCAATTATAAATATTATAGTTAAGTAACTGAGAAAGGTTTAATTATAAAACTAGTACGATTGAACTGATTTAAATGTAGATAGGTATGCTAAAAATTTACTATGCCTGTAAGAGTTAGCCTAATTCACGTACAGTTCTATAAACCTGCCTGCCTGGTGGGAGGGTTCGGCCGTGGCTAGTTACCACCCTACCGGCAAAAACGTGCCGTGTAGAAACCGAATAAGGGAATGGGTTTAATATAACTACCATGCCCCTAACAGGTTAGCCCGCTACCATCTTAGACTGCATCATCACTTAACATCAGGTGAGATCGCAGTCAAGGGCTACCTTGTAGCACAATAAAAATAAAAATAAAACCATTCTTAAGCAGTCCAATCATTTATTAATCAACTTTTTAATTTACTATCAATTATTAAATGACTATTGGGAATCATTTCCAGATTGCAAGTGATATCAACAACTAATATCTTATAATTTATGTTTCGGTTGCTCTTATAATGTTGAATAAAATCCCTTATTTAATTATATTTGTACTGAAATTATAAACAGTCTGAGAAGTATTTTTTTGATAATTGAATAAATGTGCTTATATCTTAGCAATCATGGGATGATTAATTAAATAACTGACTTTGTTTAATTTTTCCCAACTGAATTGCCCCTGTTAAGAATATACGTGTCGAGGGAAAACTAAATATCGAACTTTATGCATTTTTTTCGCTCTCGAAGTGATGCATGAGAGAACGTATTTATTTTTTGATAAGTTATTTAACTTTCATTCGCTACTTTTTTATCAATTTTTCAATATTTATTTTTCCACCTTTGGCGCCTTGCGAGATTCATTTATCTTTTTAATTAAAACTAACTAAGAAAAATTAGAAATACAGAAAGATGCGGCTTTAATTGGACTTTCTGGAAATGCAATAAAGTCGATTTCCCAAAAAGTGTAATTATTTAATTTTCCAACTACAGCGACGATATTTTGATATATCCGTGAAGTAACCTATCGACTATGGTAACTTACCAATGTATCATTTTTTTTCCAGAGTGTACCGTAACATCAAATTTGTTCGGCCATATTTATCGTCGCTAAAAGTAGGCGTAGTTGTTGAACTGGATGAGACCACAAAGAGGAGTTTTAAAAATATTGATTGGACCAATAGCAAGCGTTTTATATATGGATCGCTCGTTATGTTCACAAGGGGCAATAGTAAATATTGCCTTCAGGCAGCGACAATTATTGATAGAGATGTAAACCTTCTTCGTAAGGGACAGGTAAGAAAGAAATTAAATACTTAAGTAAATCGTTTATTCGACAATACTTAAGTGCAGCTCAAACAAATTATACCTAGTAATAATACTATGTTTTTGTGACACCATCCAAAATGGGCAGTTTTTATACACAAAAAAATATTTTCAAGAACGACTTCCAAAAAATTTATTTTTTCTACACCTATGTTGAAGGCGGGATGCGTGATGCGTCAATTTTACGCAGTATCTTTTTTTATGCCCCTCTTCAACAGTCGGTTTTTTGGAGATAATTTTTATTATTACATAAATAATTATTGTATTGCTTTCTTAAACTTACCTAAGTTTAATGACGTAAGTAGTCCATGCTCAATACTGTACAAGAATCAGCTTTTCTAAGTATGGTTCATTTTTGGTAACGATAAACCGTTTTTAAGCGGCCATATCTAGCGAAAGGCCCATACATATGCGGGGAAACTTTCACTTTTGACATCAGTGGAGAGCCCTACACCCACCTAACACTGAATCAGCTTTTCAGGCGATAGTTACAAAAAGTGCAGTTATCTCTTAGTCTATAATGATAAGCTTTTTAAAAAGAGCAACAGCTGATTTTCTTGTCGGCTCTTCTCAGTAGAATCTTCTTTTCGAACCGGTGGCAGAGTCAAAACATGACGTAACACAATAGCCCTGTACAATTATATACAGTTCGCGCGTGAGTTGAATGCAGAGTAAATGTATGTGTCACCATACATTCACTCTGCATTCAACTCGCGCGCGATCTTTACCTACTTAATATAATTGATAAGCTTTTTAAAAAAAGCAACTGCTGATTTTCTTGCCGGCTCTTCTCAGTAGAATCTGCTTTTCGAACCGGTGGCAGAGTCAAAACATGATGTAACACAATAGACACCTGTATGTCCTACAGTAGGACACACGTAATAAATAAATTGAGTATTGAGTACAACTTTGATTAGTAAAATTTTAGTGCTGAAGCATTCGCTCAATGATTTCAGATTGCGGTATCAATGTGCAGTGGAAGTGGATACGATTTCATTAGAAATGGAACATGCACGATGATAGAAAGCGAAATATATTTCGAACCGTACTATCATGTACTTACTGCTATGCGAGAACCTTCTTTTCCACAACAAATAGCTATGAAGAAATACATTATTGATGTAAATGTAAGTTTCATACTAGCTTCTGTCCAATGAAATACCTCATAAAATACTTAAATCTAGGGAAAGCTGACAGTGGATAATCTTACGTTTAATTATGTAAACTGTCCATGGCTAAACAAAACACACAAGGCTAAACAAAAAAAATATGTAAGTATTTCCATTTCATTCGAGGATGAAAGACTAGACAGACAAGGGTGGTCCCATAGACTCAGGATCCAATCCTAAATCTATGGATGGTCCCTAAATCCTTTCAAATAAACTTGAAAATAAGTTTAAATTAGAGTTTAAAAAAACCTAAAAAAACACCTGACTACCTGACTGAGGGCTTATCAAAACAAACCAAATGAGAATTAATTGAAGAGTCGATCCAGCTCCTGGTTCCATCATCAGATCAGCTCGGTGGTAGCAAATTGTTGTATTCTCATTTGCAGTTTCAAATCGATACAACAATTGGAATTAGAAGGTTAAATTCGACTTTCAATTTGTTTTCATACATAGCTAGTTTTTTTATCCACTACAAGTAAGCCCTTGACTGCAATCTTATCTGATGGTAAGTGATGATGGAGTCTAAGATATTAGCGGGCTAACCTGATATAGGGGTATAGCAGATATTATATTAAACCCATACCCCTAATCGGTTTCTACAGGCATCGTACCGGAACGCTTAATCGCTTTGCGGCACGTCTTTGCTGGTGACTAATCATGGCCGAAGCCTCACACCAGGCGAAACAGAAAATTCAGGAATTATTAATTCCCAAATGGACCCTGTCGGGGATCGAACCCGGGACCTCCCATGCTAAGACAACAGCGCGTAACACTGCGCCAGATGTCGTGAAACTCGAGTTACAGGTGAAGCTAACAAAGGCGTGTTAAAAGTGAACCAAAACAAATGTACTGCAAAACATACAAAAAAAAAAAAACATACAGTCGAATTGAGAACCTCCTTTTTTTGAAGTCGGTTAAAAATACCTGCTACCAAACTTAAATTATTGTTGGTAGTTTTTGAAGTCGGCGCCAAATCAGTGCTTTTGAAGTCCTGTAAGTTTCTTAATTCCCACGGTTTAGGAGTGCTGTGCACTGCAGCGTCAGAATTGAAGAGTTGGGACTTGGTTCAATCATTATTATTATGTCTATGTCTCCGGTACCTACTTCACCATCAACAATTCCCTAATCCTTATAGTTTAGGAGTGCTGTATGCATCATTCCATACTAATTGTGGGCGCGTTCGGAACCCTTGTAGCTTTAAGTTTTAAGATACCGTGGTTAATTATCACCATCACGTCTTAATACTTTGTAATTTTTAATAAATACCTATATTTTTAATTTGAGTTTTTGAGTTTATTTGTGTGTTAATATGTTACACGAACCACATGAACAGAAATCTAATAGTTTTTAATGATACCTATAACACTTTCCTGCTAACATGAGTTATATTTTCCGTAGCCTGAAACTGAGCCTCCAGCACATTTAGACCAAAATAGCTCATACATAGTGAAAACTAAAGAGTCAAGAAAAAAGTTAAAAGTATTGGATTTCGACACTTGGCCCAGCAGTGAAGAATTGAATTTAAATGAAAGTCAATACGAGGCGTACCGAATGGCCCTAACCCACGAGTTCGCCCTCATCCAAGGACCTCCTGGAACAGGAAAGACTTATTTGGGAGTGAAAGTAGCTGAAACGTTAATTAAAAATGTCTGTGGTCGTATTCTTATAGTATGTTATACAAATCACGCTCTAGATCAATTTTTAGAAGCAATCTTATCTATTACTCACTCCATCGTACGCATCGGGGGTCAGTCTCATAACGAGGCTCTTGACGAAATCAATTTGAATACATTACGCAAGAATGAAAGAGAGCAAGCTCGAGAGGAGCGTAGGAAACCAACTATGATTCAACAAGTTTTCTTCGAACGAAGACAGACCTTAAGAAGTTGTATTAATGAATTGGATGAACATAATGAACTCATCAAAATCTTAGATACTTGTGTCATCAGTTACGACGATTTAAAAACTTATAAGCCAAAAATTCCTGACCTTCACGAATTTTATAGACATTCGAATGATATATTTAAAGATCCGTTACACTTTTGGTTGTTTGAGCATGTCGTGTACGACCTGAACGAACCCGTTACGCTCAAAAATAAGGATTTTGGAAATCCTGACAACAACGCAAACGAATCCGATAACAGACAAGAGATTAACTTGGATAATTTTGAAAAAGATCTAAGTTATGTAGAGTACTTTATAATGAGGCGATATCGGTTAATAGAAATGAACCAAGAGATACTTATAAATTTGTGTGAACAGTATAAATATGCAAAAACTATGGAAGAGCAGTATGACCTGCATAGAGAAATAATTATAAGGAGATCCATAATCCGGACATTTGAAGTAAGTTTTTTTATCATAATAGGTACAACATTAAAAATAACTCAATCGTTTATTTTTAATCATTATGATTAAGTGCAACACACACATTGGAGCAGCGTGGTGAGTCTAAGCTCTAATTCCCTCTCTCCTATGAGAGTGGAGGCCTGTGCCCAGCAGTGGGACGTTAATAGGCTGTGGTGGTGGTGGATACAGTAACAATAATTTATTGATATTGAACAGAATATTTCAATTATTTTTTATTTGATTAAGTACATGTACCTAATTAAATTATTATTTAGTGATTATTAAATGGAGGATCCCCAAAAGACGTAATAAAATATGAATAACGATTAAAGTATTATGGGCGTCGATATTTGATGACGTCAAAATTCCAAAATCCCATACTAAGCGCGCGTTTTGACGTTTGAAAAAAATACTAATTTGACTAGTTGTCATATACCCAATAATTATAATGTCTTCCCGACCGAATTCTACTAGAAGCAATTGAAGAGTTCCACTATCCACTTCCTTTCCATTTTCAGGTTCCTTCCATCATCAGTTCCATCATAAGTTCCATCATCAGTTCAAGCTCGATGGAACCAAATTAGTGAACTTATCTGTGTATTTGTGTATCTGTCTATGGTTTAGTTTTTTTTTTGAAGAACTTTATTGAGTACTAGCTGACGCCCGCGCCTTCGTACGCCTGGTTCGAGGTTTTGTGGTTCCCGCGGGAACTCTTTAATTTTCCGGGATAAAAAGTAGCTTATCTGTTATTCAAGACTATAATCTATCTCTGTGCCAAATTTCATCCAGATCCGTTCAGCCGTTGGGGCGTGATTGAGTAACAAACATCCATCCATACATCCATACCGACATCCATACATCCAAACTTTCGCATTTATAATATTAGTAAGAAGTAAGATAAGATAAGAGTAAGAAGTAAGATAGTAAGAAAGTAAGAAGTAAGATTCTAAGCTATGATTCAATAAAGTTCAGCCGTTTGAAGATTTTCAGCTTTTTTGACGTGATAACGTCTTATAAATCGGTGAACACCGGCTGCACGCACGAAAAAATGTCACGTTCAGTCTGAGCCTGAGCGAACAAGTGAGAGCGCGGAACAAGCGATAGAGAAGCACAATCGCGTGACGTCAGAGCTAGCAGTTCGAACTTCGAATAGTTCTGCTACTGGAACGCCGCCACGCAAGCGCGCGAGAGAATTTCTAGTTATCACGTAAAACTATCGTCCGTAAACCGACTTTACAGACAACCGTAAATTTTTTTAATTGATGATGGGATGTGAGCAAGTTCCACAGGGTGTTCTATGCATAACCCTACTTGTGTCATTATAGGAGATGAAGAGCCATTACCAGGAAGGAGTTCAAGTCAGCAATCAAACAAATACGCAAACAAATGTCGATCCGACCAGTACCAGCCCAGTTGATCGTTGGATGTTGTATTTCACGTGGACAGAAAATATCTCTGATCGTCTGCGGGCACGTATTAGTAGGCTGCAGGTAATCCACACTAATATTATAAAATATGCGAAAGTGTGTCTGTCTGCTACGCTGTCTGATTTTGATGGAATTTGGTACAGAGATAGTTTACATCCTGGGGAAGGACATAGGCTACTTTTTATACCGGAGAATTGAAGAGTTCGCGCGGGAATCAAACAACCTTAATCCATGCGAATGATTATAATTATTATTCTAACGTCAACAATATTAAAACAATACGGATTTAAACGATTGTAGTATGCTCCAGTAATAAAAAATGTATATATTGACGGGCGCTTGGTTTTTCTTTTAGAACGTAGTGCATAGAGCTAATGATGAGTACGAAGAGTCTAGAATGAGAGTGGATTGCGAGCTGTTGAGCAGATTCAAAGTTATAGGGATGACGACAAGCGGAGCTGCCAGGATGAGAAAGCTTATCGAGACATTGGAACCAAACATTGGTATGTATCCCTAGCAGTGCCGGATTAACACTTTTAGATGCCATAAGCACTTCATGCCTGTGGTCCCCACCGCCGATTTTTTACTTGTACAAAAAGCGAAAAACAAAAGATAATAGTGTTTGACCACTATTTCACCTATTCACGCGATAACTGTCGATTGCACTGTGACATTTTTTCAGACTACCGTGACGTCGGCTCGCCCTATTCGTCATATTTCGATCTTAAAAAAATACGCATTTATTACGTACCCACGCTACACACAGAAAACGTACATACCTAGAATTAAAATTGACGTGAAAAATCATTACTTGTCTCTCTGTAATCATCAATAGCGACATGTTTAATTTGTCCATTATATAAATGTGTATTTATTTATGTATTAAATCTTACGTATGTCTATTTTATTTATTTTGTATATATTAGTGTATTAATATGTTATAATTTTATGATATTGGTTAGTTTATGTATCTATTAGTATTTAAGTTTAATTTTATGCACCACCTCCTACTGTTCACTTGCTCATTGTCTCCATTTCGATAAGGTTGTCTGGAAGAGATCGCTGGTTAGCGATAAGACCGCCTTATTGTACCTACGTTATAAGTTTTCATTTTTATAATCTGTTTCTTTTGTGTTTTTGTGGTGTACAATAAAGTATATACATACATACCTAGAATATGTAGAAAAGACGAAAAAGATCTTTTCATTACATGTATTCGAAAAGGACGACTTGGTTCGCCTTTAAGTGCACCCAAAGGTGGTGTTTTCTATAAGAAACTTTTAGCGGGCAGAAATGAGTTTTTAATCCTCTTTATTTCAAAAAGTGCGCCGCAATTATCTTTATCTACTCCAGCATCGAAAAGTTCCAATTTCGAATTTGACAACTATATCGAATTGAACCCTCTTTCGTGTTTGCTTCTCATATCGATACAGTTCGTTGTATGGGAGCTGTATCGTTATGAGTCGTAGCTGTATCGATATGGTTATCTTCATAAATAGGATACCTATAGCTTAGCGGCTCTGGGTTCTGGCACTTTCCCAACCACAGAGTTCTTAGTATGTAGAGGAGCCATACCTACATCATGGCGGATGGTGGCACCCGTCATTGAATATGTACATATTATATATTTCATCTCCACCTACTCTATACTCTATGTACCCAACCCACTCTATGGTTGGTACTGCCACTCTTACTGCCAATATTTAAAAAAAAATTAGAAAAATTACGCGGTAAACGGATTACTTTTGCAACTTGTGAAATTTGTATTGATTTCAAGCAAAAATGTCTACGTCGGAGATGTCGTCAGACTGCGAAATTGGAAATACTCCACCCGATATCACAGAGAGAGCCAAATTTACAAAGTAAAAAATTATAAAGACGTCCTTGTAGTAGATAAAATCTTGTATGCAACTGTACGTAATTAGTCATTTTAATTCTCGTACTATCCTATTTTGATACTCGGCAAGCCTCGTATCAAAAAACAGCACTCGAATTAAAATGACCCTCATTACGATACAGTTGCATAAATAGCTATTTCATCATACCTATTCGAAAAACGAATATTGGCTTTAGAGGATAGCGGGAGCAAAATGCAATTTTTAGGCCCATGGGACTTTTCATTTCTCTGTTCTGATTGGTCCGCGTTCGTGCTTCAGTATTGAATTTCGAACGGAATTATGGCTGCTAGTCCAAAGAGGGAAAAAATACGAGTTAACCAAATAGGTCGAACGCATAATGTATGAAGTAACCTATAACTGGCCGGTTACGTTTTGGCGGCATTGCGTGCTGAAAAAAAAGTCATCTTCTTTTTACACGCTTTTTATTAGCTTCAGACGTATGTATGTTAGTATGTATGTATGTATGTATGTATGTATATATACTTTATTGAACACCACAAAAACACAAAAGAAACAGATTATAAAAATGAAAACTTATAACGTAGGTACAATAAGGCGGTCTTATCGCTAACCAGCGATCTCTTCCAGACAACCTTATCGAAACGGAGACAATGAGCAAGTGAACAGTAGGAGGTGGTGCATAAAATTAAACTTAAATACTAATAGATACATAAACTAACCAATATCATAAAATTATAACATATTAATACACTAATATATACAAATAAATAAAATAGACATACGTAAGATTTAATACATAAATAAATACACATTTATATAATGGACAAATTAAACATGTCGCTATTGATGATTACAGAGAGACAAGTAATGATTTTTCACGTCAATTTTAAACTTATTAAGAGTTTTAGCTCGATGTATTTGCGAGGGCAGTTCATTCCACAAGCTAATGGCCTTGAACATAAATGAATTTTTGAGATATTTTGTCCGATAAGTAGGCACTGTAAGAACGAGTTTTCCGGCTGACCGAAGAACTCTTTCTGGTCTGTCATGACCAAGATATTTAAAGTTTTCCGTTAAATAACTTTGTATGTAACGGTACTATGTAACGGAATCTTTGAACATGATTTTGACCCCCTCTTAACGTCGGATTAACTCGAAATTTGGCATACTTGGCTGAATAAAAAAAAGAAATCAAATTAAAAACTCGCGAACTACAGCCCGTGTTTTCGTAAATTTTCACGGATTGTTAAAAATTCATGGTTTTGTTTTGAAAAATGAGTTCTTCAAGTGACAGTGAAAGTATAGAATTACTCTATGTTTTATTAGATAAATAATAATATTACAATAAAATATGAGGCGCCTTTAAGTAGAGTGTATCATTCGGGCGCAAATTTTTTTGGCTCGGGCGACGTACTTTGAATCCCTCGCTACGCTCGGAATTCTACTCTAGAATCCCTCACTTCGCTCTTGATTTAAAAAAGCGCTCTCGCCGTAAAATATTATTTTGCTCCCTTATAATACAATCTACTATTGTGCAGCTCCAACCAGGCCGGTGATATTGCTTGGTGAGCCGATGCCCGATGATTCATGTTGGGCGGTCGTATTATGTGTTTATGCGCGTCATAACTGTTAAAAAAAAAAACAGTAATTCATAAATTCAAATGCTTCCTGCGCTCTTTATTTGATATAAATTCTTTGCATAGGTATCTCTTTTATATTATCTAGTGTCCTCAGAATGTCAGATTGTATGTATAATATTTATGATAAGATAAGATATGAATAATTTTCAAACAGCCTTACTTTTCATGAGCTAGTTTTTTTTTTGGTGCTGGCTCTGGTGCCCTAAACACGTGCTTTTAATCCGGAACTGATCCCTAGCCGTTAATATTTTTGGGTTTTCACACCAAATACATTTTTTATTTTTTTTTTATCTGAAGAATTGGCTTGCGTTTGAATTCACTCATGCTAATAGAAAGCAATGATTATAATGCGGTTTTCTGTATTGGATATGTATAGCTTCTGATTAGGTTCTTAGATATATTTTAAGTTCAAATTCCACCACGCTGCGTTGCTATCGTGATTTTTTATTTTTTAGATAGATAGATAGATAGGTAAATACTTTATTGCACACAAGAAAGAATAATACAAAGTAAACTATAATTAGGTAAACTAGGTATGCAAAGGCGGCCTTATTGCTTACTGAGCAATCTCTACCAGGCAACCTTTGGTGAGAGGGTAGAACAAGATGTGTAGGGTAGTGTGGCACAATAGAATACACGTTATTATTAGAAGGTTATCAAATAATATAAAACACACTAGACGTATTATATATTTATACATTACTTATAAATACAATAAATAAATATAGATAACAATATATATTATACATAAACATACATAAATAGTACATACATAATACATACATAAGTTACAGATATTATATAAATAATATTACTTAAGCATTGTAACGAATTACGATAGAAATATAATTAGTTATGTTATTAATATTATTTAGGCCATATTCCACCACGCTGGTCAAAAAGAAGCCGTTGCATTCAGGATTTTATTTGTCTTATCGTTTCAACTTTCAGTTTCAACCCATTGCTGGCTTCTCCTTTCGGAATGAAAACGGTTTGGCCATAGTTCACTACGCTGGTCAACAAGGGGGCGTTGCATTAATGATTTTATTTTTACCCAACATTTCAACCCATTCCCGGCTCACTTCTGAGTAGGAGCCTCCTCTCGGAATGAGAAGGGTTCAGCCATAGTCCACCACGCTGGCTAAAAGAGGCCCTCCGATGGTGATTACCATTTTTCTTTAAAAAATACTAAGCAGTTGCCGTTTTTGGTTCAAAGTTAATTGTTGTTTCAAAGTTATAAGCTACAAAGAAGCGGTGCAGTCCGTCGTGGGTTTTAAATTTTATTACTTGTTATTAACGTGGTTTCCTTGTTCAGTGATAGTGGAGGAAGCGGCAGAGGTGTTGGAGCAACACATTATCACGGCCTTGACAGAAAGTTGTCAACATCTGATCCTTATAGGTGAGTTTGTTCAACGCAGCAACATCAATAATTTTTCATTTATGAAGGAGCGTTTGAAAAAATTATTGATTTTTTTATTTATTATAATTTTTTTTATTGGAGTTTATATTCGATTTTAATCGTTATCTTCGTATATATCTTAATAATGACCTCAAAGTTTAATCGATTTTCATATAAGTACATAAGCCCGGACAATCCGCTAAAACAGACAAATCTATGCGTAGCTTGCACGTGTACCTAGCTTGCGATATGCACCGCCCAGTAAGACAGCAATTCGCACCGCCATCACACCACACCACACAAATCTTCCAAATTACTCTCAACGTAGGTACGTTTCACACCGACACCGGAGCATCCTCAAGACTTCAAGAGATGTTAACTCGGTATGCACGGTTGTAAAGTAATTTGCTAGGTAGTAGGCACATTTTTAGTATAATGACGTTTTTTATAACACCGAAAATGACATTATATTTCTTGAATCCAGTTTAAAGTCAAACGAGCTCTTATTATTCATAAACGCTAACACTTTAGACCTCTACTTGAAATAAGCGGTTTTCGTATTAAATAGGAGACCACCAGCAGCTAAGGCCGTCGGCGTCAAACATAAAACTAGCGAGGCATTACAACATGGAAGTGTCCCTATTCGAGCGCATGGTCATAAACGGCATACCAAGCCGCCGCCTCAGCGTGCAGCATCGCATGCGGCCGCAGATCGCCGCTCTGATCTCCCCGGCGATCTATCCCGACCTTCAGAACCATCCTTCGGTCAACGAGTTTCCAGACGTGCGGGGTGTCACTTGCAGTGTTTTCTTCTTCACGCACACTTACAAAGAGGAGGTTCGTACATAGTCCGTTTTCTAGTATGACAATTTTGAATAGAGCAAATTAAATAATGCTTTTTTTTCCACTACGAGTTAGCCCTTGACTGCGATCTCACCTGATGGTAAGTGACGATGCAGTCAGCGGGCTTACGGCTTACGGCTTATCTGTTAGAGGTATGGCAGTTATATTAAACCCATACCCATCGGCATCGTACCGGATCGAAAGAAATCGCTTGGCGGTACGTCTTTGCCGGTAGGTTGGTAACTAGCCACGGCCGAATCCTCCCATCAGACCAGACCAGAGAAAATTCAGAAATTATAAATTTCCAAATTGACCCTGCCGGGAATTGAACGCATGACCTCCCACGTTAAGACAACAGCGCTCAACACTGCGCCAGGGCTACTTTCGCTTCTTCTAAAAAATAGTCCAGTGCCTACTGCGTGATACTAGTCCGGAGTTATAGGAAGTTTTCACCCGGGCTCGGAGAGCATGTAAAGCCGTGTCGTGCGCTTGATCTCCGGTCGTGACGGATTTGCCGTCCCATCGGGATATGAGAGTAAATGATACCTGTGTTACCTGTATCTAATACTAATTTCTCTGGAGATGGACCGCCTTGGCCGAAATTCGGTCCAGAGGCCGTCCACACTTTAGGCACAGTAAATTAATTTGCAAAGCTTTTTTTTTTTTTAAATCTTTATTTATTTTAAAGGGCTTTTATACAATATGTATATGACAGTTCTATTGTAGCTTATCCATTATTTTTAACTATTCTACTTTATTTATTTTACTACACATAAATTCGAATTATGTATATCTATTCTATTTTTTGTACTATTAATATAAAAGTTAAATAGGATTTTAGCTGAAACGGATTCCGGTTCAGATAAAATGTTATTTAATAACCCAATTTATTATATTTTTTAAATTCAATGCTAACAGAGCTTGTTCCCTCAGACTGTTGTTCTGAACACATTCCATTAATAAATGTTGCATATTATCTTCAATTTTATCACATGTCAAACAATTTGCAATGTTATACTTAGGCCATTTGATTCATTTGTTTTATCTGCAGTTTATAAATAAAAATGTTCGTTTACATTTTATCGGGTTGGAGGCGGGCGGTTTTTTTATTCAAAGCACAACAACAAAACAACTTATACAGACTGATTATTTACTCTCGTTCCCAGGGACAGCTTTTGATAGTTCATATTTCAACAAGTTCAAGCTTTTGTAAAACGTAAACTAATAATTTAAAAGTCCTACTTATTATAGTGTAAAGGGTTATTTGAATGACAGGAAGGCATGGGTATGAATTGTTGCAGCAAGTAATTATGTTATAATTAGGTATAAATCTAATAATCTAAGTAGGTAATTTACGATATTTGTGAGCTGGTGATAATAAAAAGAAACCGGCTGAGTTTGTGGGCTCTTCTCAGATCGGCGCGTTTGGAACCCTCGTAGCTTTAGTTTTAAGATACCGTACAGTACCCGGCAATAAATATTGCACATCGACCTTTGGAAAGAGACAATCGGTTAGTTTGGCTTCGTATAGCGTTATCTCTGTCGCACACTACCTATATGAGTCATATGAGTCATATAGGTAGTGTGCGACAGAGATAACGCTATACGAAGCCGAAATAACCGATTGTCTCTTTCCAAAGGTCGATGTGCAATATTTATTGCCGGGTACTGTATAACTGATTATCACCATCATATTTTATAAGTACCTACCTAACTGGACGTCAATAAGTGTAAGTACATTGTTACCTAAATTGAATAAATATATTTTGACTCTGACGTTGAATTTATTTTAGGTTGTATACGAAGGTGCTAGCAAAACAAATGAGAAGGAGGGAGATATGGTTCTAGGTTTAGCAAACTATCTAATGCAGCAAGACTACAAACCCGAAGATGTCACAATTTTAGCTGCCTATTCCGGCCAAATGTTCTACATGAAGAAGGTATCTACTATCTATTTCTATACTATATACATACTAGCTGATGCCCGCGACTTCGTCCGCGTGGTTCAAGTTTTTTTGATTCCCGCGGGAACTCCTTAATTTTCCGGGATAAAAAGTAGCCTATGTCACTCTCCAGGTCCTCAACTATATCCATGCCAAAAATCACTTGAAGGACAAACCAATAAACCAACAAACAAATAAACACACTTTCGCATTTATAATATTAAGTATGATGATATGATTATTATAAATATTGGATGGATGGATGGATGGATCTGGAAATATTTGGCACAGAGATAGATATAGTCTACACTTTCGAGTACACATATGCTACTTTTTATCCCGGAAAATTATGAAGTTCCCGCGGGAACTAAAAAGCCCTAAATCACGCGGACGAAGTCGCGCTATTAAGGTTTCGCATTTATAATATTAAGTATGGATATTTATAAGATGATTTCACCTAGAGCGTAGGTTTTTATTTTCAGCAACGTTTCCAATATTCCCACTTGTCTGATGTGAGAATAACAGTTCTGGATAATTACCAAGGGGAAGAGTCCAAGATAATTCTTTTATCGCTGGTCAGAAACAACGACGAAAACAAAATTGGGTTTTTAAGCGCCGATAATCGCGTCTGTGTGGCCTTGTCCAGAGCCAAACAAGGTATGGTAGTTAGTTATTTTAGTAGATAATTTTTTTATCCACTAACAGTTAGCCTTTGACTGTAAACTCACTAAGATAATAATAATAATAAAAGTGTGTGTGTGGAATTCACACACGGCAGAAGTGAAGAAAAGTAGCCTGCGAGAGAATGAGATAGAATACAAGTTATATTTAACCATTTAGAAGTTATAATCCTATTATGAATATGTTTGTCTCTTTTTGGTGTCGCTATTTCGTTTCATCGAAATTTCAAATCACAACGATTCTAAAGAAGTTTCACTTCTTTATGTCGGATAATAATAAATTCGTTTATTCCAAAGGAATACAATGGGGCTGATTCTGTATAACACAATCTCTAAACTAAACTAAAATGGCTGCTTTAAATCTAGTTCTGTCCCTTTCCGTAGGAAGTATTATGAAAGGGTTAGCAATATTTGTAATGTTCTAATTTTAGTTTAGTTTAGAGATTGTGCACTACAGAATCAGCCCCAATAACCAATTTTAAATACATAATATTTCCAAAAGCTGCCGGATCAGTTCTCTGCGTAGCTGAAGATTCAGCTAAGTACAATTTTTAATTTCTTCATACTTTTGACTATTAAGCCTTTTAGATTGTAGCGAGCTAACCTGTTAAGGGGTAAGGTAGGTATACCCCTAATCGGTTTCTACACGGCAACGTACCGGAAAACCAAATCGCTTGGCGGTACGTCTTAGCCGACAAAGTGATAACAACCACGGCCGAAGCCTCCCACAAGACCTGACTAGCGAAAATTCAGAAATTATAAATTCCCAAATTTATATGGTTCAGAATGTTGGGCGGTGAAAGGGACGGATGAAAGAAAAGTACATGCGACCGAAATGCGAATGTTGAGATGGATGTGTGGTGTGACTAGAATGGATAAGATTAGGAATGAATATATAAGGGGAAGTCTGAAAGTAGCGCCAGTGACAGAAAAGATGAGGAGTAATAGGTTAGCATGGTATGGGCATGTAATGCGGAGGGAAGAAAGGCATATTACGAGAAGAATGATAGATATACATGTGGAAGGAAAAAACAGTAGAGGGAGACCAAAGAAAAGATGGATGGATTGTGTGAAAGAGGATATGAGTATAAAAGTGGTGAATGAGAGGTTGACGGATAACAGAAGTGAGTGGAAGAAGAAAACATGTTGTGCCGACCCCACATAGCGTGGGAAAAGGGCAAGAAGAAGAAGAATAAATTCCCAAATTAACCCTACCGGGGATCGAACCCGGGACATCTCACGTTAAGACAACAGCGCTCACCACTGCGCCAGCGAGGTCGTTGAAAACCTTACCTAGATACAAAATTATCTGAATCTTAACTGTTTTTTGGTCAAAATCAGATATTTTTTGCAGGATTCTACATGTTCGGCAACATTGAGATTCTGAAAAGTAATTCACCGCTATGGAGAAAAGTTGCTGCTACACTAGAAAGTTTCGGATCGCTTGGTACAAGCATACGACTAATGTGCCCCAATCACGAGCAAATATCTGTGGTAAGCTAGAATACTCACCCCGCTATTTATCCAGATACGGCTTTGCATACTCGTCAGTTGTTGATGCCACCGGCTCGCTGCGCTCGCCAAATCCCCCCTTTACTCCACTCGGTCTCATAAGATTGATTATTTCTAGGATTCATATTAGAATTCCGTATTCTGGATTCTAGCAAGTTAAAAGTAAGTGTTGCTTGCAATTTATTAAAACTAATTTTTACTGAAAAAAACTACACGTGGGGAAATCTGCAATTTTCCTGGGTAAAAAGTATAGCCTATATCTCCGGGGGCGGGATGCATAATATATTTTTCCAAAATCGGTTGAACAGATTGTACGTGAAGGCGTAGCAGACAGACGAACAGACAGATATGAGACAAATAGACACACATTGCTATTTAAATTATTAGTATGGATAAACAGGCGTGAAGCGTCGCATGCGCGAGCCTGTTTATAATTTTAATTTTACATTCAACGTAAGTACTATTAGGCACTTCTGTGATTTAACTTAAAATTAATCATTGTAGATTTCAGCTCCACAAGATTTTATTAGAAAGGTGCCTGAAGGCGGTTGTCTTCAGAAATGCGACAAAAATCTACCGTGTACCCACGCGTGCCCACTGCCGTGCCACGGCTACGATCAAACACATAAGTCCATCAAGTGCACACTGAAATGTGAAAGGTAAGATGACGACACGACTTTCAAATTGTTAGTTTAGTTTATTTTTATTTTTTTCTGATACCATTGAAAATGGTTATCAGATGCAAATCGCCTGAGACGTATTTTTGGCCATAGCTCCGAGGATTTTGGGAGGATCGAGATGGGAATAGTACTAAGAGTTGAGGAATTTATCGAGACACGTGTGAGCGTTTGAATTTTGAAAATCGGCTGGTAACTTCTTTTAGAATTTTGAAACATGTAAAAAAAGACACTTTCAAAAAAAGTTAAAATGTTAAAACATGTAATTTTGGTCCACAGGATTCTTTGCGAACTGAATCACGTTTGTCCGTTGCTGTGCATGGATAAGTGTATGCCATGCAATAAAAGAGTGATGAAAAGATTGGCATGCGGACACGATATGTTAGTATCTTGTCACGTGGCCCCCGACGATCCCGACGTGCATTGCTTGGCAATGGTCCCCGCTAAGTTACCGAGCTGCGGCCATGAGGTAAGTAAACCTTAAATTTTATATTATGTACTGTTAGGTGTACTACAATTGTACTTTTGTAAGGCTTTTGTAGCCTTCCTGAAAGTACATAGATTACAAAAATAAGCATAGAGACGCAACAATTACAGGATATAGCATCCTGACCATATATAGCATGACCTACCATCTTAGACTGCATCATCACCTACTATCCAGGTGAGATCGCAGTCAAGGGCTAATTTTAAGTAAAATAAAGAACCGGTATATAGCTAGCTAATGCCCGCAACTTCGTCCGTGTGGTTTAAGTTTTTTGTTATTCCTGCAGGAACTCCTTAATTTTCCAGGACAAAAAAGTGGCCTATGTCACTTTCCAGGTCCTCAACTATACCCATGCCAAAAATCACGTCGATCCGTCGATCCGTAGCTGCGTGATTGAAGGAAACCAACAAACAAACACACTTACGCATTTATAATATTAAGTATGTCAAGAAAGATATCATAACAACACGTAATCAAATATCTACAGTACCCTAACAAAATACTTTTGTTATGATCCCAGGTGAAGAAACCTTGTTACATGGCGCCAGATAAGATGAAGTGCCCCGTACCCTGTAAGAACGCCATAGAAAAATGTGGGCACATGTGTACACGCACTTGCCACGTCGGGGACGACCCGTCTCACGAACAGGTAGGTATAGCATGCGCGCGAGTTGAATGCAGAGTAAATGTGTGTGTCACCATACATTTACTCTGCATTCAACTCGCGCGCGAACTGTAAGTAACTATACTCTTCTGTTGTCCACTGTTGGGAATGGATCTTTCCTGAAACCCACACCCACTCCCGGCCGGATCAATTTGGGTATTTATAATTTCTGAATTTTTTTTGGTCTGGTCTCGTGGGAGGCTTCGGCCGTGGCTAATTAACACTCTACCGGCAAAGACGTACCGCCAAGCGACTCATACAGAGTGATGAAAAGTAGAGTGTATCATTCGGGCGCAAATTTGGCTCGGGCGACGTACTTGGAATCCCCCGCTACACTCGGAATTCTACTCTAGAATCCCTCACTTCGCTCTGGATTTAAAAAAGCGCCCTCGCCGTAAAATATTATTTTGCTCCCTTATAATACAATCTACTATTTTAATACCTATGGCTTTGTTGTTTCAGTACTTATGCAAGAAACTATGTACCAAGGCTAAGAGCGGATGTACCATGGAGTTGGAAGGCGACCGCGGTGCCCATCAGTGTGTCAACATGTGCCACGAGGAATGCGATGAATGCGAAGTCGAAGTATGTTAATTGCAATCATACCCCACTACTTAGCAGGTCACCTTAAATCTCAAAAAAGTCTAATGCCTAATCCTCCCGCATATTAATTTTAATGTGACGTCATTTTATTTTTCGTATTATTCTCAGTAAACCCTTTTATTTGATACCCGATATGAAACAACTATTCCGCTATCGTTGGGTGTCCGCCATTTTTTTTCCGGATCGGAGATGTCTCTCAAAGTTTTGTAAAACGTAAACTAACTGAAAAATATAAAGGAAATGATAAAAAAACATGGGAATGAATTGTTCCAGCGGCTAATTAAATATACGATGTTTGTGAGGTGGTGACAATTAAAAAAAAACCCGGCTGAGTTTGTTGTGGGCTCTTCTCAGACCAGGGCGCGTTTGGAACCCTCGTAATTTTAGTATTGAGATACCGTAATTGATTATCACCACCACCATCATGTTTTATAAGTGTCGGACGTCAATAAGTGTACCTACAGTGTACCTAAACTGAATAAATAAAATATATTGATTGATTGATTCAGAATGAGGTCACATAACTGCATTGCCATCCAAACTAAACATACATTAGATGAAAGCTTATAAAAAACCTTTTACTAAACAAGGGAACCATTACGCAAAACTTCAGCATTCTAGGTCCAAGGGTTTGGGCTGCGCGTTGATAAATAAATCAGTGAGTCAGTCAGAACTTTTGATGTACATATATAGATTTAGTTTTCCTTATTAGATTTACACAAATCTTGTCGTACAGGTGGTCAAAAAAAGGAACGCCTGCAAACACAAGGAGACCGTCGCGTGCTCCAAGAGTCCGGACGAGAAGCCGTGCACCAGGAATTGCGCACGCGTTCTGGCGTGCGGACACTTCTGCAAGTTGAAGTGCTACGAACCGTGCGGGAACTGCAAACAACTGGTGAGTTAAAAAATTTTTTTTTTTTTTATCCACTACAAGCTATCCCTTGACTGCGATCTCACCTGATGGTAAGTGATGATGCAGTCTAAGATGGTAGCGGGCTAACCTGTCAGGGGCATGGCAGTTATATTAAACCCATACCCCTTCGGTTTCTACACGGCATCGTACCGGAACGCTAAATCGCTTAGCGGCATGTCTTTGCCGGTAGGGTGGTAACTAGCCACGGCCGAAGCCTCCCACCAGGCAAATTTTTCAAAAATTCAATAATAAATTAGTTAAAACCGACTTCAATAACCACAAACATTTTACACCACAATTTTAATTTATTACCGAAATATTTATTATTTAGAAAAGTTAATGTAGTTCTATATTATTATATTTTGGAGCCGGTGCCAAGTATTATATTAGCCGCACGAATCGTTTATTTTTCATATTGTTTCGGGTCTCTCCACATTGGCAACCCCAGCATTTTCACCGACTCCGAAAAATATTATTATAGAACTAGATTAACTTTTCTAAATATAATATATTCGGTAATAAATTAAAATATTATATCTTTTTTGTGTTTGCGGTTATTGAAGTCGGTTTTTATTTATTTTAGAATTTTTTTATTTCACAATTTGTAGTGGTCACGTATTAAAATAATATGCTATGCATGGTAAAGACCTACTGTTTACTAAGCTATTACAAAGATCGCGAGCAATTTACTCTTATCCATTGAGGAGTTCCGTTCTCCATGTGCGAAGATATTCATCAGATCTTCACCAAATTTATATGGGACCATATCCTGAATCTGATATATCAAACAAAAAAGAATCATCAAAATTGATTCATAATTGGCGGAGTAATCGCGTAACAAACATACAAAAAAAACACAGTCGAATTGAGAACCTCCTCCTTTTTAAGTCCGTTAAAAATAGCCTTTATTTCAGAGGGTTTATAGTGTAGGTTTCTAACATTGTATTAAAAGTCCCTTAACTCTGTATGCTTCGCGGCAAAGGCCTCCTCCAGCTCTCTCTCCTGTGCTTGTGGGGGGCTCGGGGTCGCGGACATTATAATAGCTAGTATTTAGATAAAGGCTTATAAATAATAATAACAGTAAAATCGTAATTCGAAGGTAAAGAAGCAGATCCCTGAATGTGGCCACGAACTATCGCTCGAGTGTGGTGTGGAGCCGGAACGCGAGTCCTGTGAGAAGGCGTGCGAGCGCACAATGCCCTGCGGCCACCGGTGCCGCGGCCGCTGCTCTGACCCGTGCGACCCTACCGCATGCGGGGAAACGGTGCAGTGCGCCTCGCCTTGCGGGCACCCAGTACAACTGCCGTGCAACGATTACGTAGCCTCTGGTAAGTTACAGCAATGCCCTGCGGTCACCGGTGCCGCGGCCGCTGCTCTGACCCGTGCGACCCTACCGCATGCGGGGAAACGGTGCAGTGCGCCTCGCCTTGCGGGCACCCAGTACAACTGCCGTGCAACGATTACGTAGCCTCTGGTAAGTTACAGCAATGCCCTGCGGTCACCGGTGCCGCGGCCGCTGCTCTGACCCGTGCGACCCTACCGCATGCGGGGAAACGGTGCAGTGCGCCTCGCCTTGCGGGCACCCAGTACAACTGCCGTGCAACGATTACGTAGCCTCTGGTAAGTTACAGCAATGCCCTGCGGTCACCGGTGCCGCGGCCGCTGCTCTGACCCGTGCGACCCTACCGCATGCGGGGAAACGGTGCAGTGCGCCTCGCCTTGCGGGCACCCAGTACAACTGCCGTGCAACGATTACGTAGCCTCTGGTAAGTTACAGCAATGCCCTGCGGCCACCTGTGTATCGGCATCTTCGGGAACCCGTGCGATCCTACCGCATGCGGGGAAACAGTGCAGTGTGCGTCGCCTTTCGGGCACCCAATACAACTGCCGTGTAACGAGCGATTTATCGACCAAATTGGTGGTATGAAGGGGGCGCGACCATCGATATATATGTAGGCACTAGATGGGCCCTTTCATAGAAAAACGCCGGGCGTCCGAGATGCGGAACGCGTTCCGCATCTGTCTTTGTTCCCGTCGTAGCGCTGCACTGTCACGATCGCTCGTCGTGCGGATAATTTGTTATTATTAAGTTAACATCTAAAGTTTAATTAGTTTGGCACTGTCAATTATACATTTCCAAAAAAACGTTATTTAATCTTCCTATTTAATATTTTTATCCATTACGCAATCATTTAATTTTCGCGGCAAACTGTATAATTTTTTTTTTTACTAATTGGCCTTACGGCTATGACCTATATTATCTATGACCGAGTCATACGTTTTCAAGTTTTTATTCAAGATGTTGCAAGCAAGTTCCCGCTTTTCAGACTAGATGGCGTTGATGGTGTTGCTAAAAATACGCCCACATTCTTTGTTTGACAGGGCCCGTCTATGTAAATTGAGGTCGTTGGGCGCGACGGGGAATCGATACCTATTATGATTCTACAAAACAATAGGCAATATTATAGAGGACGATAGGTAGCTAGGAGTAGGACGCGACTGTACCTGTGCGCAGACACATCCCTCAGCGTTATAAGCCTATGCTCAGCGTTCTTTTTATGCGACAGGACCTTAAAGTTACAGCAGAAGTAGGTTAATGCTGATGGGAAAAATTGTACGGTTGGACTGTGGTCCATACAGAGGGTAAATACGTTGCGTTCATGCAGACTTTGTGCGCCAGACAATTTGTTTTTGTCCATTTTGGTCCATCCGCTCTTAATTTTGACCAAATGATCGGACAATAATATAATTAATGAAACAATAATAAGTTCGCATTGAATTAATAATAATTTATCCTTCCAATTAAGCTCTAAAATACTGACTGACTGCTTGCAACATGAGTTAGGTACTTTTTGAATTTTTTTTTAATTTATTTAAGGTGCCGATGTTAACCCTGAAGTGCTGCTGCAGCATTGCACGGCGCCGTGCGGCACAGAGCTGGCGTGCGGCCACGCGTGCGCGGGCTCGTGCGCGCGCTGCCGCCAGGGCCGCCTGCACGCGCCCTGCCTGCAGCCCTGCCGACAGCACGGCCTCTGCGGACACCGGTGAGTGCTGCTGCAGCACTGCGCAGCAAAGAGATGACGTGCGGCCACGCGTCGCATTGTTTGAAGTGAAAACTTCTTTAGGCGCGTTGAGCACTTTTTTGGTAGGGGGTAAAAATGTGGAAACGCGAGACAGACACCGTTTTTCTTAAGACAAAAGGTCTTAAGAATAAATAGTACATTCGTAATTAAACTTCTTTGTTTTAATTATTTTAAAAGTGCTGTGTTGTTATTTTATATTATTTAAATATCCGTTTTCACATAATAGAAGTCAGTACTGCCAATTTTTTTTTAAATTCTTTATTTAAGTATTCAATACACCTGGGGAGACATTACCTCGCCCTCCCCAGGCTACAAAAACTGCCTTAAAATTAAAATTTAACTAGACACAAAAAGAAACTAAGTAAACTAACAAACATATATAGACATAATTGCCAAACCCAATTGCGACCCCTTTAACTTCCAGGAAATTACGGTTGGTGAGGTTAAGAAATCAATACAAAATATTTCATCAATATGTATTATATAATATGTCATATGTATATTGGTATGTATTTATTTATGTATATGTAATATATATTTATGTCATTAGTATGTATATTTGTATGTTTATGTGTAATTTTATGGTACAATTCATTTCATCATAATATCTTGTTGTACCTTGATTCTTCCTCCACAACCTTTCTCACTGCCAAGGGTCACTGGTAGAGATCTCTCATAGAGATAAGTGCTTCCTTGTCCACTATGTATCTGTTTTTCTTCTTATCTTATAACTTTTTGGTACTAAATAAATTTAAAAAAGAAATATTAGATTTAAAAACTTGTCATATTTTGTCATCATTTATCTGAATGTACAAGTAACATGTAACGCCGTTGCAGATGTCCGGCGCCGTGCAACCAGGTGTGTCCGCCGTGCGAACAGCCGTGCGGCGCGAGGTGCCCGCACTCGCGCTGCCCCCGCCCCTGCGGTGCGCCCTGCCAGCCGTGCCAGGTGACCGCAGTTACACCTTTTTGAAGTGAAACTTCTTTAGCACCGTTGTGATTTGAAAATTCAATAAAACGAAATAGAGACAAACATATTATTATAATAGGATTTAGTCTTTCGTCGAAGATCTTCTCCGTTTGGCCCGTGAGGGTCAAGCGGGGGTACGGGCCTCGAGGCTGGGCCTCCTTACCCGGGCGGGGCGCGGGGCAACTTTGTGCCCCGGTGAGTTTCTTTGAGCCGAGTCGAAACTTGGCTAGGGCCTGCCTTGTAGGCTACAGGCCCCTGTTTAGTCTGCGACAGAATGAGATAGAAATGTTCACGAACAATAGATGGCGCTGTACGATAGAGTCGCGCTACTGCTCCATTGTGCTCAAAAGGGTATTTATCTCATTTGAAGTTTTTTCTGAAGTTTCACTTATGCCGTATTGTGAATTGCACTTACACTTTTTTTTTGTTTTTGTTGGAAAATCTTCTTGAGATACCCGATGTCCTGGGGGAGAGAACGGGTTGTTTGGGATAATTAATTAAAAGTTCGTAATCTGTTTTGTTTACATGTTTTTACCCCTGCAGTGCGAACGTCAGTCTCAACTATGCAAGTTTTGGATTTGTTCCATCCAAAAAGTTGCGAGACATTACATGTTTAATGTTGCGTCAGTTGTTTGTATGAGTTTGTATGGAGCTGGGCCCACCTAACCCGCGCGGCACGGAGATGCATTACGACATAATTGTACAAAGAATACTTGCCGCTACGCCTATAGTGGGGCTAGACCTTCGACCTTCGCGATCGAACTCCTCGCCGTGTCTTTTTTATATCTGCTATAGCTCGCTATTTACGCTGAGCCAAAATTTGATCGTGAATGTTTTTAATGACCTCCCTGGCGCAGTGATGAGCGCTGTGGTCTCATAATGAGATGTCCCGGATTGGAATTTCCTAGATCTTAAATAAATAAAATCTTTATTTGGGATTTAAACACAAAAACAAAGAACAAACAACAAAAACATAAAATTAAAACTAGAACTAAACTAACTTAACTTTTTAATCTGTGCCACACATAATCTCAAAAAGGGCAGCGCCTCAGCGTAATGCTGAAGTGGTGTTTACGCACCACTCGAGCGCTGTTCGGCGATCCCTAAGAGTTTCCGATGCATCGGACCAGCCCTGACTGCCTTAAACAGTGTGCGGTGATTACAGGAGCCGTGCATCCGCGCGTGTCCGCACAGCGCGTGCGCCCGCCGCTGCGGCGAGGAGTGCTCCCGCGAGGCGTGCGCACAGCCGTGTCCGCGCGCGCTGGGCTGCGGACACCCGTGCCGCGGACTGTGCGGCGAGCGCTGTCCGGACGTGTGCGAGCCGTGCCGCCCCGAACAGGTCCCCACCGACTTGTGCGGCGAGCAATACCATGACGACGCCCTGTATGTCTCCCAATATATCGCTAACTACCCTCTTATTTAAAAAACAAGCTTTCCCCCGCGACTTCGTATTTCTCTCTTAGCGGATGTCTACTTTATAATAACTATTTGTAGCTATGCCAAATTTCAGCCAGATTCGTCCAGTGGTTTGAGCTGTGTGATAGATCACAGAATGTATATCTATCACAGTATAGAATGCGGGCAAGCGTTCACCTATGCGTCGACTTGTTGACGAATACAACAGAAGCTTCGACAGTCTTGATATCTTTGCTCTGTCTGAGGGTAGATATAAAGAGGCTGTCATCAAGGTCTTGAAGGAAAAACAATTTTTATAAGGATTGAATTTTTACCTACATTGGACAAGAGATTGTAACCATATTATATGTACCTCAATTATATTTTCTCTATTCCATTTTCTTATTGTTTCTGTTTATTTGTTATTATTTTTTATTGTTAGTAGTAAATTTAAATTTTAGTGTTATATTTTAGCATACCTATATATTATTTTAGCATATATATTATTTTAGCATTTTATTTTATATTTTATGTATAACATATATTTAATTTAGATAAGTTTGATACATTGTGTCGCCTTCATATTCAAAATTTTAAACTGTTAACCCGTGGATGGTGTGGTGTATTGCACATTTGTTTTATTTTGTTTATTAATTTTGTTTGTGTTTAGATAATAAGATTTTAATGTGTAATTGTTTATCGTCCCTAATAAATAAAAATAAAAATAAAATAAAAATCACGTCTTCAAGTCACTTTTCATTTTATTATAATACCTACTAGCGGATGCTCGCGACTTCATCCGCGTGAAATAAGTTTTTTAAATTCCCACGGGATCTCCCTAATTTTTCGGGTTAATATGTAGCCTATGACACTCACAAATAATGTGGCTTTCTATTGGTACCATTTTCTAAATCGGTTCAGTAGATCCAGAGATTACCCCCTACAACGTCACAAACTCGCAAACTTTACCTCTTTATAATATACAGTATAGATTACTTTTTATAATATTAGTATAGATTTAGATAAGTGGTCATGCCTATAGTACCTGAAAGGTATTCTGTGGTAAATCCAAATGCGCGCATTCGTAATATTGAGAACGCCCTATATTTGAAAATGAGCGGCAAATGAAGGTTTTTCTCATATCGTCAAGAAATCACGAAAAATAAACACAATCCTGTAGCAAGTAAAAAATTTACCAGTTACTTGACATTTTCAAATATTTCTATGAAAGATGGCGGCCAAGAGTTAAATAAATATATTTAAGAGAAATAATATGTGAAATGTATTAAATTATACTTAGTAAGGGACTCCACCTCATTTCTACTTTTTAGGGTAAGGCACAAATCTTTCTCAGTTACACAGAAATCTTCGTCAACTTTCGCTTGAACATTTCAGATTCATCGTACTGGAAGACTGCGGCCACGTAATGGAATTTGAAAACATGGAGAAGCTAATGAAAGAGGAAAACAGTCTTGTCCCAATCCGCCTTTGCCCATACTGTCGCACACGTATCATCAACACTCCTCGATACATAGACCTCGCTAACAGTATGTTGGCAAAGGAGATCAATACCAATGAAGAAAGGGTTATTGTTAGAAGAAGGGAACTGCAGGAAATTATAGAAAACTTTCAGGATATTCACAGCAGCATTTATACGGGTTAGTACTCAATGATTATTATTTCGTTTTGTAGTACGCTTCTAAGTAAAATGCAGTATTTTGCCACAATAGGGATGATGACAACTCAATCAAATCAGCAGCTTTAAAACGCACTTCCAGTATGGAAGTTGCATGAAATTCACAATAATGACGTCATCATATTTCAACGTACTTTTTTTCTTTAATATATATTTTTAAATGGGTATCAAACTTAAAACTAACCGAGGATGTAAATTTTAGGTCTTTTGGAAGACCCTCTATTTAATAATCAGTTAGAAATAATTTATTTTTGATATAGGCATCATCCCTATTGTTTTGTCGTACGGTTTTGTCTAGTCCGCCTGTCTGTGTGTCACAGGCTTTTTCAAATCAAATTCATCTCTATAGACAGATACACAAAATCGACTTACTAGAAACCGGCATAAACTAGTAATGCCGCGATGTCGTCTACGCAAGGTGCAGAAATCCTTTGTGGGGTCGAGTATTAGCTTTTATGATGTGCTTCCAAAAGAGTTTTTGGATTTGCCGTTACAAACATTTTAAAAAGCCGTAAAAGAGCACTGTTGAGTCGAGGCTATTATACAATTGACGAATTTCTTAATGACAAAGTTGTATGGAAGCAATCGACTTTGGATCCAGCGCCCTACAGAATAGTATAATAACTTACACTACTGTATTTAATTTATAATATACCTACGTATTGTAATATCTTGTTTAAAAAAAAAGAGCAACTGCTGAGTTTCTTGCCGGCTATTCTCAGCAGAACTGCTTTCCGAACCAGTAGTAGAGTCAAATCATGACGTAACATAAGAGACACCTGTATGTCCTAATGTTTCATATAAATTGAGTCGAGTTGAGCTGTACTTTTGAAATTTAATAAAGAAAACTGTTACCGCTCAACAGTATTCTTCAAATGTTGAAAAAAATTAAGGGTGTACCTCCTGACAGAGTAAGATAAAAAGTGAGAGTCGAAAAACTATTTTGGTGAAAAAACTAAGTAACGTTTAATGCGCTATAATCCGCCACAGAAGGCAAATCTATCCGATACAGTGCGTATCTTGAACTTGCAGCCCGCGTATTCACCACACCACATAAACCCTCCAAAATAAAACCCTGCGCGGTTTATGTGGAGGCTTGTACAAGTAAATTGTAAATTGTAACATTTCCACTTTTATTTTGAATAATTAAAAAAAAAAAAAAAAAAAATAGCCTCACTAAACTATTTTGGTTTTATTCATTACCAGTCTTAATACCAGTAGTAACATGGGTTATCCTTTGTCTGTGGTAGTAGTGATACCTCGTTAAATAGGTATATTAAAATCATTATGGACTTTCATAGATCGTTTATGGAAAAAAAACCTGTTCACAAAATAACGACCGTAAAAATTTTGCTATGACAATTTTGTTTTGACTTCTAACCAGTTTTTATTTATTGCAGATGAATCATACCCACACTGGAAAGAGGCGTTTGACCAAATCATCCCAGTTGTGAAGTCAGAGAAAAAATACTCTTTGTTACAGCTGGAGAAATACTTTATTTACTTGAACATTCTAGAATTGCTTTCGGTTGTTCACAAGAAATATATCACAGAAAATTTGACAGAGTTGCAAGATAGTCTGATTGATCAGAACAAAATGATATGCGAAGAACTCGTGAAGAATGTTCACAATATAAGTCAGCAACAACAGTCTGACATAGGCAACGAAATAGAGCGCATGGATGCTATTGTCCACTTAGCTATGTTAATAAACCATCCGTTTTACGTCGAAAACAAAAGTGTCCCTGAAGTAAAAGAGACTGTGGACGCTGCTGAAACAGTTATTTTTAAATCAGATTTATATGACTATGACAAAGCTATTGAAGCTCTAAATGCAATTCAAAATGCAATCAATGTAAGCGACATCGTCACAACAATGGAAAGACTTAACATCAAAGGCATGGAAGCCAAAGCCGGGCAGTGGTTTAAATGTCCCAAAGGGCATTTCTACAGGGTAGAGAAATGCGGTGGAGATATAGAAGTATCTAGATGTGTGGAATGCATAACAGAGATTGGCGAAGGGAAAGATTAGAGAATTTGACGACTCAAGATTGCCTGCCTATTCAGAAAGGTCCAATAAATGGGCCATTTTTAGATTTACCGATCGTTGATAAGATTTATGTTATAAGTTTTAAACTTTTTAAAAGTGACAGATGTAGCCAGACAAAGCCCGATAGTGGTTCAAATGCACCAATGGATATTCGTACGGCATAGAGGAATGTGGTAGAGCAAGTATCTAGATTCTTGGTGCGTGGAATGAATAGCCGAGATAGGCGAATTGAAATATCTCCCTTCTAAAGTTTAATTTAACGACTCAAGAAGAGAAACTAAGCTATTTTTAATATTTTACAAGATTTATCAATCATTGATTAGAACATATTTTTAAGCTTGAAAAGCTCTTATAGGTCTTAGACCTCTTAGTTAAGTTTATGTGTTTGAGTTCTAAAGTTTAATTTAACGACTCAAGAAGAGAAACTAAGCTATTTTTAATATTTTACAAGATTTATCAATCATTGATTAGAACATATTTTTAAGCTTGAAAAGCTCTTATAGGTCTTAGACCTCTTAGTTAAGTTTATGTGTTTGAGTTCTAAATGTTGTATTTAATAAGCTTTAAGTTCTAAGGTAGCTTTGTGTGACATACCTAATATTGACCAATAGACTATTCAGAAGAGGCTTTACTAAGCCATTTTAAATATTTTACTAGTTTTTTAAGATTTATCAATCATTGATTAGAATATATATTTAAGCTTTAAAAGCTCTTTAAGGTCTTAGTGTGAGATCTATAGAGCGAACTTTGACTTTGCTTAGACTTAAGACATGGTTAAAACGAGACAGATTTATGTTACTCACATAAGTCCATCTCGTTTTAACTCGTAAGTCTGAGCCAAGTCAAAGTACGCTCTATAGATCTCAGCATTAGACCTTTTAGTTAAGTTTATGTGTTTAAGTTCTAAATGTTAAGCTTTAAGTTTATAAGTTTTAATATTTTACAAGTTTTTCGAGATTTGTCAAGCTTTGTATGACAGATCTAATATTGACCAAAGAGCAAATCAATGCTTCTAGATCACAACGATATTGACATCACCCTTTTTATTTTTGTAATTTTCACGCATTTATAAATCATCTTTTATAATAAATATATGGGACCATTACGTTAACATTTATTCCTTAGTTTAATTATACCTGTATGTACCTACCTCCCGATAATAGTTCTATGAGGCGCAACAGAGACATTTTGTGTATGAAAGTGAAGCGTGAACTAATAGCGAGCTTGAGACTTTAGTACTTCGTCCCCATTTCACAACAATGCCTTAATTTTGGCCGAATGTTTCCGCATTGTTGTGAAAACGGGCCATATGTAACTATTTTATCTAATCTAGTAATGTACAGTCCGTCAATCATAACTGACCCGGTGGCCAAAATTGGAACTAATTTTTTTTTTAATTTTATTTTGCTTATATCTACTTACATGCGACGCTGTCACCGGGTCAGATAAGTTTGTATGGGACTGTAGTAGGTACTATCAAATTTCAATAGGTGGCGCGGGAGTTGCGAGGAAAAATATCTTGTATAAAATTATATTTTTTATTTAATATGGTTGATCAATGTCAATAGCCATCGGCATCAGCCGTTTTCCCTCTCTCTTGCTCTTGGCTGTTCTTACTATAAGCTTCTCGCTCTTCAAAGTACTGCTCCGGTTCGTAATTCGGATCCAACTTCCTTGAACGTACGATTTCTTTGTAAATGAAAGCGGACTTTCTTGGCGTTGTCGTCTTATCTGGACTGCTGAAATCCACTTCGTATAGACCAAACTTTTCGCTGAAAATAAGGTAGTATAAATAAAATATAAGATAACAGGTTAGCCCGCTACCATATCTTAGACTGCATCATCACTTACCATCAGGTGAGACCGCAGTCAAGGGCTAACTTGTAGTGGATAAATAGATAGGTAAAATTTAATATGAGGATTGAATTTAATAAGTTTTAAAATGGGTACATTAAGAATAGCAAGGAAACGAGCAGGCGGGTCCTGTTGTTTTTGACTAGTTGTCAAATATCCAATTGCTAAGGCCGACCATACACGGACTGCTCGAGCAGTCATAGTGAACAGCTTGAATCTAGCATTGATAACTGCTCCCAACCGCCCGAAGCAGTCGCAACTGCTCGAGCGGTTCCATGTAGGTATGTGTACGTAGAAGACTGTAGTTTACTCTGCAGTCGAAGAGTCCATATACTGACTGCTTCAAGCTGTCCGTGTTTGGCCGGCCTAATGCATTTTTTTTATCCACCCCTTGGATAGTCCCATCATAATACTATCATACTAATATTATAAATGCGAAATTGTGTTTGTTTGTTGATTTGTCCTCCAATCACGCCACAACGGAGCAACTGATCGACGTTATTTTTGGCATCGGTGTAGTTGAAGACCTGGAGAGTGACACTTTTTATCTCTGAAAATGAAGGAGTTCCCGCGGGAGTCATGAAAAATCTTAAACCACGTGGACGAAGTCGCGGGCATCACAGGGCAGATAGTCAATAATAATTGGTAATATTTTGACGAAATGACTGCTAGGACTATGATATCTACTACATTGGCCTTCTTTGTACTTCTTTTTATCCTGGGATTATTTTCCGCACTTGGGCGCAGGCGTCCGCTGTGCGTGAAGCCGTTGGTCTCGTTTCTAGAATAAAATACTTACGTATATCCCCGCAGCCATTCAAAATTATCCATCAAGCTCCAAGCCGCATACAATTTGACATTGCATCCGTCTTTGACTGCATCTAACAGTGCAATGAGGTGGCTCCTCATGGAGCGTATCCGGTCCTCATCCAGCAGTCCCCTCGGTGAAGACCAGCCGTTTCCGGTGACGTACACCGGTGGGTTGTCGTAGAGTTTGTTTATTTCGAGGAGCAACTTGTGGAAGCCCCAGGGAACTTCCTGGTGAACAAAAAAGTTGCATTTAAGGCAGTAAAACCAGTTTTAAATCCATACTAATTGACCGAGCGAAGCGAAGGTTTCCGAGTCTACTTGAGTGAATTTGCACTTGTCCGTCCGTCCGTCCGTCTGTCAGAGCCTTAAACTTCTGAATTACTGAACGTAATTACTTCAAATTTAAATATACTCGTAATATGTAAACCGATGGCCTCCAGCCGAATATGGCTTAAAAAGTTTATTTCTGGTGGGCTCTCATAGAAGCGAATGCGAAGTAAAATATTTTTATAGCATTACATAGGGTTGCATGCAAAAAAAATTTTTTTTTTCCCCTAAAATTGACGAAATGGCTTTGACAGTGAAGATTTTCTAACCTCCAAAGTTGACCTCAAGAACTCTCAATTTTCTGAAAGGCCTGAAACTTGATCAATTATTTGAATTATATCCTGTACAAATACTAAAATTAGATAAATATAAGCACAAACGAATAAACTTTTACAGAGCGCCATCTATTGACATCATTGTGAAGTTCTGTTAAAAATACTGAAGTTCATTAAAAATTAAATAATTTCGCTTCCAAAAGTGCAAATTCACTCAAGTAGACTCAGAGACCTTCGCTTCGCTCAGTCAATAAACTATCTTATGGATACCACGAGGTCTCAGTTCGGGGCGAACCACAAAATACTAGCTGATGCCCGCGACTTCGTACGCATGGATTGAGGTTTTTTTAGTTCGCGGGAACTCTTCAATTTTCCGGGATAAAAAGTAGCCTGTATGTGTTATTCCAGACCTATCCCTGTGCCTAATTTCATCCAGATCCTATCTGCCGTTCTGGCGTGATTGAGTAACAAGCATCCATACATCCATACTAAAAACTTTCGCGGTTATAATATTAGTAAGATAATCATTTTAAACTATCCAGTTCGTCGAACTTTGATGAGGTCACAATAGGCATGATGACAGTAACCAAGAATCAATGAAATTATGAATTTATCTAATGAAATAGGATTCATGGATTATAAAAAACGTATTTATTTTTCTATTTCGAGTGAGATTGCTATTTATTTTGATAAAATAAAATTATAAAATACAGCAATCCGCCATATTGGTTAAAACACCAAGAAGCGAATGACGTCACAATGGTTTGTTTTCGAGCTTTGACAATCACACTATTGCTTACTGCACACTGCGCAGAGTACATTGGTAAAAATAATAGTGACGTCACAAACGACGCCATGACGCAGCGTTATGGCGTGAATTTTAAAATTTAAATTTCAAATGCCAATATTATCTGCCAAACCTTATTTTTCTGTTGAAATAAGATATTTTTTCGAAATAGTTAGATACTTCCGAACATAATCTGACCATTTTTCAAAATCAGTCATCATGACTATTCAGTACAAAAACCCATACTAAGGACGCGTTTTGACGTTTGAAAAAAGTTACTAATTTGACTAGTTGTCAAATACCCAATTTTATCTTTTGGTAAAAACTATTATACATAAAAGTTTTGGTTGGCTACTTGGTGATAATAATATAGTACAACTTTAGGATAGTGTACAAGTGTGTGTGCAAGTCGCAAACAGATGCACTCTCATCCGACACAACCGGAGAGAGATCAGGGCCAGGACCGACGGCTTTACGTGTTCTCCGAGACACGGGGGTGGAACGCCAACATCCTATCTCCGGGCTAGTACTGTGCATTTCTTGACATAAAAACCCAAGCTAACCACAGAACCAACGAGGCAATGAATGTAGAAATTGCAGTTACATTTATAAAATAGCTTACATGCAACCAAGATGACTGGCTTCGAGGCCACGAAGGATCCTCCGCCAGTACCGCCCCCACGTCGTCCCTATACGAAGGTACTGGAAACATCCCCTCCAAAGAAGCATCTCTATACGCCAGTTTCGTGGTATACGAGTTAAGTCCGAAGAAATCCGACGATCCTCGTATGAGGGTCACTTCTGATGCAGAAAGCTCCGGGAGACGCGATCGTGCGTAGCCTTGTTCAGCGCTCTTGGTGTTGACGTTATTTTTCACTTCAACTGGATAATCGCCTTCTTTTGAGAATATTGGATGGGCATATAGACCCCACTGAAAAAATAATCCATAGGTACTACTTAAAATCCATACTAATATTATAAATGCGAAAGTTTGGATGGATTTTTGTTACTCAATCACGGCAAAACGGCGGAACGGATCTAGATGAAATTTGGCACAGAAATAGTTTATATCCTGAGGTTTAAGCCTGACATAGAGTACCTAGGCCTGGAATAACACATCGGATACTTTTTATCCCGGAAAAAACTTATTTCACGCGGACGAAGTCGCGGGCATCTGCTAGTATAACATATTCCACAATGACCAACCACTAGAGTGCAAAAGGAAGTAAGTAGATACACATACATCTACTTAATTGTGGTAGATGCGAGAAATGAGAATACAAACTCACATCGAATTGTCTAGCATCCAGCGCTGCTTGATGGTCATCGATCACATCAGAGGCCGGCTCGAACCATACCCCACCGATTGAAATACCAATAGTACCACCTTGGATCTTCCTGTACTCTTCATCGTACAAACGGTACGCCTTTGATAGAAAAGAGATTAAACGTTTGATTATAAATCAAACACACACATAACTAAATACATACTCAGCGCGCTATTTAGTTAGCTGGGAATCTCTCCCTGAGATAATATCGAGAACGAGGAAATTCGTAGAAGAACAAAAGTGACCGACATAGCTCTGAGGAGTAGCAAGTTGAAGTGAAAGTCACTTTTTTTGTCACCGATGGGGCAGACGTGTTCTGGCTAAAATATATAAATTCATAACAGACCTTCAATGAGTAAAAAATATATGTCTGCGGTGTAGTGCGGCTTTTATTTTATGACAGCCGCTGAGTTAGAGAATAGGGCTGCAGCTGTGAACTTGTACAGGCTGATAGATAGATAGATGGATAACTAAACACACCAAAAAAGGTATATCATCCCTTCACATTCACAATCTAAGCACTGACGCTTAAGAACCTCTTGAAGAAGTCTTAGGCGCTGGAATGAACTGTGCCAGGACTGGCACAACCTGAAAAACTACCCCTCCTTAGCATTTATTATGTCCTGTGCAAGCACAAAAGTATACCTACCTACAGTGCTCATTTTCATCTGGAACCCTGATTCAGTTCAGGTGACACGACAGAAAACTTCGTTGCTGTAAGCTGGTAGGTAGGTACCCACTTCAAAAACTTAAATTTAAAGAACTGTACTTCTACAAAGGGAAATAAATACCTTTGCGTGAGCTAGCAGAATGTTCTTCGCACATAGATATTCAGCGATCCCTGTCATATTCAGTAGAGGAGCTTTTATATCCGAACCGTAACCTTCATGGCAGATTTCCTTCGGCTCGTTGATAGTAATCCACAATTTAACCCGATCACCAAAACTATCGAACAAAATCTTCGCGTAATCGACAAACCAATCGACAATAGCCGGATTCATCCACCCTCCCAATCTTTGTAAATCGTGGGGAAGATCCCAATGGTATATTGTAACAAATGGAGTTATATCATTTTGGAGTAATGCATCGATAAGATTGTCGTAGTAATTCAGTCCAGCTTGATTCATGTTATTGGAAAAGCCATTTGGTAGAATCCTCGTCCAGGCTATGGAGAATCTGTAAAAGCCTACGCCAAGGTCTTTTACCATAGCCACATCTCGTTTGTAGCGATGGTAAGAGTCGGCCGCGGTGTCTCCTGTACTCCCATCGTCAACTAGTGACGGTTTTGTGTGAGTCACTACGTCCCATATTGAAAGGCCTTTGCCTGAAAAATGTTTAACACTTTAAATTCAGTAAGTCAGTATAAAGTTTTATTATTTACCTACATAGGTCAAAAACATTTTTTTCCGCTAATACCAGACAAATCTGTATAGGAAATTAAATTAATTTTCTGATCCTCGTAAAATCTTTCTATCCTGAAACGTGTGTGAAAAGCGCAAAACGTGTCTTGGCAAATCAGATATGTTTTGATATTTTTGGCGATGGTGCATTTTGCTTTTCCAGCGTGTGTTGCTAAAATGCATCCCGGACACCATTATTAATATTATCCCAGAAAATCAGCGAGTTCCCACGGGAATTAAAATCAAAGAACACACCGATGAAGTCATCTTTTAAGTTAGGACTTATTCTATAGTTTTACTTATTAGAATATTAGAAACGAGAAAGGTTTAGTTAACAATAACGTAGATTTCTGGTTTAAATAGAACTTACCATCTTCAAAACTACCACCCTCAATTTGGTACGCAGCCGTAGAGACTCCAAAAAGGAAACTCTTTGGAAAACTTCTAATTGCACCTTTTGATAATACGCCATTTTTACCCAATGCTAGAAATAGGCTGAAATACATTATTTGTTTTAATTATATGTACAAACTTAAACTTTATGACTTAGGTACTTTTTAAGCTTGGATTAAACTTACCGTGAGAGGATTAAATGATAATAATAATTTTAATGCATGTTGCTTATTTATAAGTAGGTGATATAATATACTCTCTAACGTATAACAAAGTTATTATGTATAAGCACGCTAAATGAAGCATTTTTACCAATTTTAAGAAAACTAGTAAGTTATTTAGGTCTACAAACCTGCAGACTAGGTATTACTTACCAACGGATTTTTCACTTTAACAAACATTATAAATTTGTTTAAAGAAGACATTTAAAAATAAAATTAAGGACCTACTTCGTACTTTCTTCCTGAATTGTGAATAAAAATTACAAGCTACAACTAAATCTACGACGGTAGTTAACGTGCCCCAGTCTCCATGCCCAAATCAATCGCAGACTTGGACACGTCGTTTAAGACAAACAGACACAATTAAGTAGTAAGCAGTGTTTTATCTAAATACATAATATTTAAAAGGAAAAGGTGACTGACTGACTAATCTATCAACGCACAGCTCAAACCAATGGACGGATCGGGCTGAAAGGCATACAGATAGCTATATCATAGTATAGGAATCCCCTAAGAAAGGATTTTTAAAAACCCTTTCAACCCCTTGAATATTTGAAAGTATGAAAATCGAACCTAACGTGAGCGAAGCAGCGGGCAAAAGCTAGTTATGTATAATATAGTGTAATCTTACCAAACAAATGCAAAACGAGTCATCGCATCACCAACCAAACTTGAACACTAGATTTAGGTTGCAATCTGTTTGAACAGTCATCTGGGTGATTCTATTCTTATAATATAGTATAATATAGTTGACAACGGAAGCTTAAAAAGAGGAGAGGAAGACCAAAAAAGAGATGGATGGATTGCGTGCAAAGTGGTGGATAATTTTGTGGTGGATAAAAGCGAGTGGAAGAAGAAATGTGGTGCCGGCTCCATATATTGTGGGCTAAGGACAGGAAGAAGAAAGGGTGACTCAGGTGCTCACCCCAGCTTCTAGGGTTGATTTTTTTAAATTCTTCTCTTGGGGCGAGGTAGGTATAGTTGTCAATCAGTCAGTTTTTCTCATAATATTATGGTGATCTTGGTTCATTTTGGGGTCTCATGATATCTATTATCTACCTTGCTTTATACTTAGGTACGCAATAAATCACCACTTTGATTGTAAGCTTGATGTGATCATGAGAAAATCTGATCGAACGAAATTCGAACGGTTTTAGTTGTAGAATAACTCTCCTAAAGATAAATGAGATCATAATATTATTCAGTAGAGTCAAATAGAAGGTAAGTGTACATTATTGTTTTGTCAATTTTTCAATCGTATTATTAAAACAACCTGCACAAAGGTGTATAAAGGCCGGTATACACAGTGTAAATGCGCATGTAAATAAACCCACATGCCCACCACTACAGCCCATTAACATTAACTGCTGGGCACAGGCCTCCACTCTCAGAGGAGAGAGGGAATTAGAGCTTAGACCCACCACGCTGCTCCAATGCGGGTTGGCGGGCTTTCACGACTATTATCATGTTAGTGATAATAACCGGGACCGACGGCTTAACGTGCTCTCCGAGGCACAGGGGTGAAACACCGCCAACTTCCTAACTCCGGGCTAGTACTGAGAATTTCTAGTCAGAAAACCCAATACTCAATTATGGCCCGACCCGGGACTCGAACCCGGGACCTACGCCGCAATCGAACATACCAACCACTAGACCAACGAGGCAGGCATTAAATAAACCACAAGCTGTAAAATAAATTTTAATAATATAAAAGAACTATACAAACCATAATAGACCCAAAAATTATAAAACATCACAAACACAATCGGAATAAAGATTAGAATAACCTCCTCTAGTGATATCTTACGCTAGTTCCTAAGAGCGCGCGTTCGAATAATTTATATTCGTTTCGTCAGTTCGTATTGTGTTAATGTTTGATTTTGAAATCTAAAAAAAAAATACAATTTAGGAAATGCAAAATAAAATTAATTGTAACTAAATTAACGCTTTATTTATTTTACCTTTAAACGCGGCGAATTTTTTCTGTTTAGCCTTTTCGTTTTCCGTCCTAGAAATAGTTTAAATTATAAACAGTGATAGTAAATTTTTAATTAAAGTATAGTCTCTAAGGGTGTTATGCCACTCATCAAATTTCTTTGATCAATTCTATAGTCCGTATCACAAACGAAAATCACGGCAATTAGTGGAACTAATATATTTTCCATACAACGAATTTTGTACCTTTTCTGTTGCTGTCTCTCGAAGGCCAATGTTTTTCATAATCTTTCGTACCCTTTAGACAAAAATGTGATTTTTAAAAAACAGTAAGTAGGTACGTTTGATAATAAATGAGACTTTAAATCTACAAACCTTTATTTTCACCGGGTAAACGCGAGGACAGTTAAATCTTGAAGAAAATAACTCATTGTAATACTTTTGTGACTGAAATTAAGATAATAAATAATATAAATACAGAAAAGCAAATTCATAAGAAGCAAGAATCTAAGTTAGTTTCCCAAAATGTAATCATTACAATACAATAAAAAATAACAACTACTTACAGCAAATTGAATAGAATTTCTTATGATAATTTAATATCGAAAACAAATAATAGAAGAATTCAAAACAAGCTTATATTTAAAGTAATGTAAGTAGTAAGTACCTCTAACAAATAACGTGATGGTGATAAAATATCTCCTGTCTCTGTAAATTAATAATATTTTGTTTAAATTCAGAAAGAAAATTAAGAAATTATAGTAGTAATCATCATGTAAACAAAATAACCTGTGGGTATAATTTGTGCTCGGCTCATAAATGTTACAATCCTCCCATCGGTGCAAACAGATTTATCTCTATAAGACTTCTTTCTCGGCCTTCTTCTTTCGTACATTTCACCTCTTCCCAAATGTACCTTTCCTAACTTTTTCTCAACTATTGGACTCCACCAATCACTTGTGATTGTACTGACATCGCATTGCTTGGCTTTATCTGTGGATGTTCCTTGATTTGCTTTAGTTATAACATCAACTTTGACTTTTCGGACATTCTTCTTCGGTTTTGCACGGCTGGGCGACACTTCATAATCTATTGTCACTCGACTACATACGGTTGTATCAGTTTTTGTGTCTTCCGCCAGGGATATAGTACTTAACGTTACATTCGATTCCGTTTCGTCTGAGGAATAATCTTCTATGTTGGCCGTAGCACCAAATTCTACTATATTAATCATAAAGTGTCAATAATGTAGTGATTAATAATGTATGTATGTAATTTTTTCAATTCAGACATAATAACTATCTGGGCAGGCGTGTAAGTTAATTTATACATGACTGAAACCATTACCTTTGGTGTCTTTATCTTCTTTCTTACAACTACAAGTTTTGTGCTTGCTCTTCGTATACTGTGTAGCACACGTACAAGTTTGTGCTACGACTTCTACTTCAGCATCTTTAATGTCAGAAATGTATTAGTTAATTTTTGATTTCACTTCTTCACATATTCATAACTAGCTGATGCCCGCGACTTCGTCCGCATGGATTGTGGTTTTTCGATTCCTTGTGAGATAAAAAGTAGCTTATGTGTTATTCCATGCTATAATCTATCTCTGTGCCAAATTTTATCCAGATCCGTTCTGCCGTTCTGGCGTGATTGAGTATCAAACATCCGTCCATCCAATCGTTCGCATTTATAACATTACTTAGTATAGAAGAAAATAGCACCTAGCAGTTTTCATTTTCCACCATATTTTAGTACTTAAGCCAAAACCAGTGTAATATTAGAACTTAGAGCTTGATAGAGAAGTCTATGCCATTTTACCTCGTAAGTGCTTGGGCATAATGAGTTGAGTTGTGTTTTTATCACGCTTCTTATCAATTTGAGTTGTGCGATCTTCATGAGCTGTTGGCACATAAATGTGCTGACATGCACTAAAATAAAAAATTCAGAATCAGATAATATAAATTCGTACATTAAAATATACAAATATTATATTATGCTTATGTACCAAGTTTTTACGATGGGCAGGACAGTTACACCTTTTTCGTCTGCAATTAGCAATATAAAATTTGATTTTAGAACTTTTTTTTCAATTTCTAACTCTTTTGGTTACCTAATTACAACTTTGATCATAATTATAAAATTGATCTTCAAAATTAAATGAATAAGAATCATTTTTTTAAAAAGCAATCACCGAGTTTTTAACTTGTCTTTCTCGGTAGGAAAAGAAATGAGCAATGGTATTCCAAACCCAGTAGTAGATTCACGTGAGCATTCAAAAATACTTGTAAAAGTTTATTTTACTTAATAAAAAAATCTTTTGGATATTTATTTGATACGGTATGCTACTGCCTCTAAAGAAGATGCATATTATGACTGTCAAAATAAAACTATACCATACTTGTGCAGAAGAACTTTACGTCTACCTGTAACCTACCCTTATTTTTTAAAATAAATAATTTACTATATACCTGTCTCCTTATCCATACGATTTTCTTCATATTTTGTCCCTTTTTTGTTTTTAGACGAAGCTTCTAATAGCGTGGAATATATACCCCTCATCATGGGTAATGGATTTTTCATCCTGTATAGTGTTGAATTCTGTTTTATTTTTCGTATGTTGGTAGTACAAGTAATTAATTAGCGAATCTTACCATTTTTTTATATTGAAAGTAACTACTCATGGTGTTTAATTTGTAAATGTATTTAAAGTACCCGTGTAGGTACATGTCTTGCATTGGGTCAATTTTATCCATAATGTCAAAATAAGGCACAGTGTACCTAGATACACGTAGGCAAACGTGTAGTTTGATCACTTTCTTATAAAGTTAGTAGATCCTACACGGGGTATTTTAGGCACATGTACCTACAACGGAACAAGGCAAGTGTGATGATCGCGAAACCTTGACATCAACCACCAATCAATACTGTAAAATGAGAAATTGTGTTGTGTTTAACAAACCAACAAGTTTGCCGGTTTGTCCTTGAATCACATTAGTTCCTTTTTGGTTGCGGCTCGCCGTGATTTAAAATCGATTGTACTGAATTTGTCACTTAAAATCAAGAGCTATCGGGTCCATTTTACTTTGCCGCTAATGGAATCGAACGCTCAATACGATCAATTGAATTTGCAATGTAAAATCTTAGACTATGGTACAGGCATCGACCATTTAAATGGTCGATGTGTACAGGAGAGTGACTATTGTATAACTGCCGGAAAATCGAAGAGTTCGAGATTGAAGGACGAAGTCATTGGTATAAGTGGGTAGATGCAGGGTAGATTTAAATGTAGAGGCAAACGGATGTCTGGTACCTACTTATATATTGTAAAAACATAATAATTCGAGGTTCCTGATTTTTAAATAAAATTATGTAATATTACCTACCGCATATGTAGGAAACGTTCTGATATGGCTCTGAAAAAGTTTAATTAAAAACTTTATTATTTATAATCGCAAAAAATACAGTTTATATTATATAATAAGTACCTATTATGAAAATAAGCACTGCATATTTAGCCTTCGTGAAACTTTAGCGTCCCACGCTACCCCCCCCCCGTACGTTACGTACCCCGTACGTTTCCGTACTTCATAAGACGAGCGTAGTCACGATTTTGTTACGATATTATTATACCCATTAACCTTCAAAATACTCCCTATGGAAAAGGACAACACTAATAATTATTTGTCTGTCAATTTAGGTTAGATTTTGTACAACAGATGACGTGACTAAAGCGAAGCACAAGCGTTGTCGGTTTCTAAATTCGAACATTACGACGATGAGCGCGGTGAGCGAACGTAATCATGATCAATACAACATGATCAGCGACAATACTAAACATTCACCTGCAAATAAAAATCTATGGTCTTAGAAATATTGGTACCCCAAAAATCCCCACTCCTAAGATGCGGGCTTCCCCCCTTCCTCCCCCTAAAATATCTCCCTGATTGTGTTTTTTTTGTAATTTTCTCAAAAACTATAAAAAAAGCCTACCTAGTATTGTAGATTCTGTGTAAAATACAAAAAAGAGGGGCGAAACCCGAAGAGTGGGGATTTTTGAGGAAATACTTCCAAGACCTTAAAGAACACTGATGCCAAAAATCAGCCTAACAATTTGGTGGTTTCCATACAAAGCTTGCATAAATAGCGTAATGTTAGACGTTTTTCTGGGCATTAGCGCGGACACGGAATAGATAAAAAAAAATCTATGAGCGCGGAGAGCTAAAGGTTCCCCAATGTACTCGAGTTACGACTTATGATACATACAGTTTAATGTCCTTAATTTTGATCAATTTTATATTCGTGGTCAGCCAGTCTAAATCGAATCTCTGGGAGTAGCTGTGTTTACTTGATTTTGTTTTCGACGAGCCCGCGATGTTAGAGGGAACAGTCTGCAAAGCGAAGACACTTTTACTTTTGTTTTTGAAGTACCTAATCCTTTAAAAAAAGTTTTTTACAAATACTTAAAAAAATTACTGAAAATACTTTGGAAAAGAAATGCTTCTTTTTTTTATCCACTACAATATAGCCCTTGACTGCGATCTCACCTGATGGTAAATGATGATGCAGTCTAAGATGGAACGGGATAACCCGTTAGGGCATGGCAGTTATATTAAACCCATGAAATCTTCTTCCTTGATTTGATTTGTCTTTATTTGATTCCTTATTTTAGAGATATATCAATAGGTACATGATCTCAGATTAATAGTAGGGTTAACTTCTTACTAAGATCGAAAGTTACTATTACTAAAGGCGTAGTAATTTAATCTAAAAATGTTACCGTTTCTGAACTTGTATTTTTTTCTTCTTTAGAACAGGTAGAACCGGCTTGAGGACTGTAAATAAAAAACTAAACTTTTCAACAATTTGTGAATCACTGTGTAATATAGCCCGATGTAAGTTTTACTACTCCTAACGAGCTCTAGCAATCATGTATACTAATATTATAAATGTGAAAGTTTAGATGGATGGATGGATGTACATGGACCGATGGATGTTTGTTACTCAATCACGCCAGAACGGCTGAACGGATCTGGATAAAATTTGGTACAGAGATAGATTATAGTCTGGAATAACACAAAGGCTATTTTAAATCCCGGAAAATTAAAGAGAACCGCGCGAACCAAAAAACCTCAATCCACGTGGACGAAGTCGCGGGCATCAGCTAGTCCTCTGATAAAGACGGAGTACGTATGTGGCGAATTGGCGATCATGTACGACGCTAGAAGGAATATCCAGCAGATGTCTTACAAGAATCTAATTATACTCGAATCTACTCACATATCACCAATTGCTTCAAAGTCATGGTTGCCCAACGAAGTATAAAAATTCAGCCTTCTTGCTAATTGGGCGTCCGCAGATTCTGTTGCCCCTGAAACAATGTTGTGGAATTTCTTAGGAAATTGCACCAGCCACCAGATCCATTTCAGCTGAGCAAGTAAGGTTAAGTATATTGAAATAGGGAAATATAGAATCGAAATTCCAATTACAAGGAAATTATTATTTAATTATGGGTTTGTGCCGGACGCTGTCTTAGCGTTTTTTTTTTATCCACTACAAGTTAGCCCTTGACTATCATTTGATATATATGAATATCACCTAATGGTAAGTGATGATGCAGTCTAAGATGGTAGCGGGCTAACCTGTTAGGGGCAAAGCAGTTATATTAAACCCATACCCCTATTCGGTTTCTACACGGCATCGTACCGGAACGCTAAATCGCTTGGCGGCTCGTCTTTGCCGTTAGGGTGGTAACTAGCCACGGCCGAAGCCTCTCACCAGGCAAACGTGGTACCCTGGTACGTTGTGGTAACGTGGTAGGTCACGGGTTCGATTACCGGTAGGGTCAATTTAGGAATTTATAATTTCTGAATTTTCTCTGGTCTGATTTGGTGGGAAGCTTCGGCCGTGGCTAGTTACCACCCTACCGGCAAAGACGTTCTGCTACGATGCCGTGCAGAAACCGACTACTATGGGAAGTTCTAACTTCCCATATTAGTCGGTTAACCTGTTAGAGGTATAACTATAAACTTTATACCCCTAACAGGTTAGCCCGTTAACATCTTAGACCACATCGTCACTTACCATCAGGTGAGATAATAAATAAAAAAAGTTGATAAATCAGTCAGTGACTGGGTTATGACTTATGACTTTCCTATTTAAAAATAGTGTTTGATACTTTGGCACAAGGAATCAGAAGACGTTGCTTCTTAAGTCTTTAGGTAAACTGTTGCAACTCACCACATTGTTCAGTAATAGAATCTTTTTCGACATATTTTGGTGATCGGAAATCTGTCTTCTTCGCTTTGGAAGTAGATTTTTTGGAACTTAAATATTTACAGTAATACTTTTTGGAATCAAAGCTTGTTTTATTAATTATATCACGATTCTCTGAAAATACATAGAAAAAAGATAGAAAATAAGCTATACATAGAGTTGGAATAAATAAATAATTGACGATCGACAACAACCCATATAGAAATTAGAAAACATAATGAACAGTTAGATCTAGCTAATAGACCTGCAAAGTTGTCAACGCTAGTCGCTACTTGCTACTTAAAAAGTTAAAATTTTAAGGCAAATGCAATATTATTTTAAGCTCATAATTATAAAATATATAGAGCTCACAACGAAGAGTTCAACTTACTGTTTATTTTTTTATTATTGCTGGGTTGCAGCTGTTCACAAACGCAAACATTTGAGGGACAACGACATTTGTGTGTGGTCTTCTTGAAAGCTTTTTTGATGACCTGAAATCCATTCATAAACTTACATAATATGCGTGAAAACTAAATGTCTTTGTCCTATAACTAATTTTTTTTACAAAGCTCTTGTGTCTCTTAAGTATTTTTTATCTTTTACATTAGATTGTGGTATACGATTATTATTTTAGTAACTTAATTATAACAACTTCATACTTTTAGTAATCGAGCTTCCTTGGTTTGCTGATTGGTAACAGCTATCCTCAGTTCTGCTAGATCGCACAAAACGTTCATTTTTTTCATCCTCTCTGCCTCGGAATCTTTACATAACTTCTGCCATATCCAGCTCTGATCTGATAGATATGAAGATAACCTATAATTTCTGTCATTTATATTCTCCTCCTTAGCCATACGGTTTTTATTACTTATTAGCTCGCTTTTATTAACCTTGGCCGCCTTTTTTCTGCGCTTAAAATTGGTTTTGTGCTTTAAACAACAGCACTCGCTTCCTTCCACAATTTCTCTTGAAGGTGAATGTTTACAATTGAGAAAACACGAGCAAAAGCTACAAAGTTTCTGGACTCCATTTGAACTATGTTTATTTTTAGCAATTTTGTTGTGCTTTTTACATATATTTGCATCGTTTGAGTCTTTTTCCTTTTTGTTTTTACCCGATTCTATATTATTTGACAAACCATTCAAATCTATATCTCGATTTTTTTTACTTTTTTGGTCTTTATTTTTTGATGTTTTATATTTGCTTGTTGTTAAAAATGTTTTTTGAATGTTGGATGTTGTCATGTAATTTATGATATCTTGGTGTTTTTTATTAGAAGATTTATAATATCCACGTTTATTTTTTTTAAATTTTCTTGAATGTGCATTTATTTTGAAAACTTGAAACGATCTGTTTGTAGATTTAATATGGTAGTTATTAAAATTATTAATACAATCACATCGAATTCCAAAACATTTAAAAATCTTCAAGTGACGAAAGCGCATTTTGTTAGACAATATTCTTAAAATGTGATGCCATTTATTGTTTTTTACATTTCTTTTTAATTTGTTTCGGCATCTTTTTCTAAACTTTAAACAATTTTCAATGCTATACACTTTTTGTCTTTTATTATCATGGGCTTTAGTGTATTTCTCAAAGTTATACAAATCTATGTATTTTTGCATGTTCTTCTGTCGATGTACTTTGAAATACGAATTATTATTGAAGTCAGTATGTTCTTTAAAAACAATGTTAGTTTTATTTTTAATTAAACTCAACAGTATTGTCTTTGATTTATATTTGATCAGATATTTTGTGAATCGACTATTAACTATTTTATGCTGTGGTCCATCATCACACGAAATCAGTGATATTTCATCTTCAACTTGATTATTATGTTCTTTTGAAGCTTTTATTCGTTTATTTTTTGTATTTATATCTGATCTTTTAATTAGTCTTTCTCTTTCATCATCATGGAGATTATTTCTTTGAAACTGCAATTGTATAAGGTTAATTACAGAGAGAAAATTTTGATATAGTTGCATTTTCAAAATATGTTAGAATACCACTTTTTACCGCGAGAGTATCATTATTGTGATCTCCATTATCTTCACATTCTTGGTCACTGTTATCATCGGATGAACCTCTGTAATAAAAAGAAAAAAATTGCTTATCAGGAATTTTCAAGTTATGAAATATAATTACTCGGCTAATGTTATTTCTTTCATTAACTCAAAGTAACAATATAATTCTTTTATTCCTTTACCTTTGCACCTTTCTGTTTTATCTTTTAACCTTTTTGTTTATTGTCTTTGTTCTGTGTGCAACAATAAAGAGTCTATCTAGCAATAAAGAATCTATTTATCTAATTAGTAACTCGAAAACTTACTTTTCTAAGCTTAAATCACTCATATCCCCATAGTCCTCGGGTGATAAACAAATGGTACATAAATGGCCGATATCACAAAAACACCGCGTACAATAAACTCCAGGACATTCAGCGGTTTTACAACTGAAAAAAATTAATCAATCTGAGAAGAGCCCACAATCAAACTCGGCCGGGTTTGTTTTACTATCACATTTCACAAATCTTGTATATCTATTGTTAACTATTTGATTAATTAGCCGCTGGAACAATTCATTCCCATGCTTTTTTATCATTTAATTTAATCCTTTGCATTGTAATTGGGAATACCCAATTGTAATTTTAATTATTTTAGTCAGTGAACTGTTTGGTAGATTTTAGATAATTTAACCGTTATGGTTTTCAACGTTGTTGATCAATGTTGCTGAAAGTAAGCTGACTTACTTTATAAGTTTCGTGTCAGAATCGTTCCTTTCTTCCATAGTGTTACATAGCAAGCAATGAGGGTCCTTAGGTAAAGTACCGAACATATAACGAAGACACCAACAACTGAAAAAATCAAGCAAATGGTCTAGGATTGTGTGAAATTAAAGGCAAGTAGCTAAATGTCGTGCATATAAAATAAATCATGGACGAACCATATTATTACTATACTCACGGTAATAGTGAATTTATCCAATGCCGAAATGTTAGATGCCCTTGGTCTGAGTATTTGTATTCACGATGCAGTTTTCTGCGAGCTAATTTCATAAAGCTACCTACAAATGACAGTAATTTAAAAACTTAGAAATACATATTTTTTTTTAAATATTCCTATTTTACGTAAAGAAAATAGCTACCTACAAAAGAGAGTGACCAAATCAAAACTGCATGCAATAAATAAATCTGACAATGGATGTAATAAAAATGTAACTATACCTCTAGTCCTCAATATATGGTTGTAAAGCCAAACAGCGCGGGTTTTAGCCCGCTCTGGTCGATAATGCCCCATGATGACGTGACGGAGACGAAGACCATATGGTTCAAATAAAGCAAAAAACCACAAGAGCATAATTAATACGGCTAGAACATTTAAAATGGATTTACAATTTATTAGGATGAAATGTTTGCATAACTTAGATTCACTAACTTTAACTTTGTACGCTAACCCAACTGTTATTTTGTTTTATTAATTGAATATTAAAGTGTGTCAGTCCCACTCGAATAAAAGTTATTTGTACTGAATGTTATGAAAAAACTATATGCATTCTAAATACCAGCAATGTAATTTTTGAGGAAATTTGAACTGAAAAGGGATAATATGGAAAACAAAGTACAGAAGATGAATAATTTATTTTCCCGATTTTTGTCTTAATATAGAGCGATGGCATAAAATGAAAACAAAATAATACCTAATCGCTTACCAATTTGTGTATAGCGTTGCAAATCAGGTGGATATGGATTCGGAAGGCAGGTCACAGGCGATGGAACTTTTTGCACTAGTGGAATAGTTAGGGCATTGAATATAGATCGGATAAAATCTGCTACAATCCCATATCCAGATATATGGACGCCTGCGTCAGACGGGCCGGCTAGATACAAAAAAGATGATTGATTAGAGCTCCAGTTTGAGACTTAAATATTGGAAATGTCTATGATACTCGTATAATACAATAAAGAGCAAGTGGTCGTGACAGTTTTTACACATACAGTTATTACGTTTTACAGCAGCGCTTCGTATAAGGTAGATATTTGTCCAGCAATAGGAGGTATAGGTACGCTTAAAACGATGCAAAAAGCAAAATTTGCGCCTTATGAAGAGTCAAATAGGCCAGACTTTACAAAAATTAGCAATATGCGTCGGAGAAATTTTAGCGCTATTCCCTCACTCTCATTATCCGATAGTATGGCAATGCAATATGACCCCAGAGAGATCAGGTGTAGGACCATAGTTGATCGAGGTAAGGAGGTGACAGTGACACATCACCAGCTTCCTAACTCCTTTTAGTCCTCAGAATTTCTCAGACAGAAAATACCCATAGGTACCTTACTATTTTAGCCCAACCCCGGAGTCGAACTACACATCAAGAGGCAGTAAAATATTCAAAATATGACTAACGTGGCAATATAGTTTGGAATCGTCCATGGTAGCGTATGGTCATTAGGACCCAGTACAAACTATAGTCGGCAACAATATGTATGAGAAGTTTAAAGGTTGTTATAGTCATGAAAACCATGGATCGAGTCAGGTGAAGCTTTTCAGATGTTACTAAGCGGAAAGAAGTTACCTGAAAATAAATGAATATTATGAGAAAATTCACGGCCATCAAATAGCACACAACATTGCTCGTAAAAATTTTAAGATTTCAGTTTTCAGTGAACAAAAAAATTGTGACAGATAGACATCTAGACAGAGATACATATTTTATGGGCGGTAATCACTTACCTAACATCAGGTGACCCACTTGCTCGTTTGTTCGCTATATAAGTAGGTAGGTATATGAAAAAAAAAATACACAAGCAACAATCATCTAGATTCTAGTTAATAATTACTAGCTGACGCCCGCGGCTTCGTCCACCTGGATTGAGGTTTAATGGCTCCCGCGGGAACTCTTTAATTTTCCGGGATAAAAAGTCATCCAGATCCGTTCAGCTGTTCTGGCGTTGAGTAACAAACATCCATCATGGAAGCAACCGGCTTCGCATCCAGTCAGTGTAATACTTGTTACGTAACGTATGCACATTGTATATTATTTACAAAGTGTATCATTTTTCTATAGAAAAGAGCAACTGCTGAGTTTCCTGCCAGTTCCTCTCAGTAGAATTCCGGATTCACTTCGGAAACCTTCCGAACCGGTGGTAGATTCTTACGACTCATCGTAAGTGGCACAAGTTGTCCTACGTGAATTAAATAATTTCATTTTCATTTTCATCCATCCATCCTACCATCCATTGTGTTCTAAAAACAAATCAACTAACATTGATGTATTTGGCCTTTTCTCTTCTATTCAGGGGTAATATAGTTTCACGGCCTTCGCGATACCTCTTCAAATCCAATTCACGCAGTTCTTGAGTCACGTAGCGATTGTCGAATCGTGATCGCGTTTCGAACATGTGCTGGTAATATTTAGCTCTGATGAAAGAAGAGAGTTTGCTAAGAAATTATATTTTTATAATAGAAGCCTTTTGCTGTAATCTCGCCTGGTGGTAAGTGATAATGATGATGCGGTCTAATGTCCTCCCGACCGAATTTCGGCCACGGCGGCAAATCTCCAGATAGTTTAGCCATCTGCGCGGGAGATATTATAGTGCACAAGTGTGTGCGCAAACACAGGTGCACTCTCTGTTCCTTTACTCTCATAGCCCGACGGGACAGAAAATCCGACACGACCGGAGAGAGATCAGGCGCAGGACCGACGGCATAACGTGCTCTCCGAGGCACGGGGGTGGGGCACCGCCAACTTCCTAACTCCGGGCCAGTAATGAGGATTTCTTGTCAGAAAACCCAATACTTGTGACCTGACCCGGGACTCGAACCCGGGACCTCGTCGACCGCAGTCGAACATGCTAACCACTAGACCAACGAGGCAGTCGTGATGCGGTCTAAGATGGTAGCGGGCTAACCTGTTATGGGTATGGCATTCTCTTAGATATGAATATTATACCTAAATGCGAAAGTTTGGGTGGATGTTTGTTATTCAATCACACCAGGGCCCAGAACGACTGACGGATCTGGATGAAAGGCACAGAGATAAATTAGAATAACAGAGGATACTTTTTGTCCCGGAAAACTAAAAACTTTACGTGGGAACCTCAATCCTCCTTAAACCTCACTGCGGACAAACTAATGCGGACTTTTAAGTAATAAAAAAGCGCTAGTTACTAGTGAGGCCGTCTATAATGTTTCTTGTTCTTAGGGCTGATTCGTAATTTTTTGACCCCTCCCCCCCTTCTCCCCCTAATGTGACGTCACATATCTTGCAATTTTACATCTAGAGAACTCGCCGACAAAACAATTTAAACGTTTTTCGTTAATAGTTCAATTTTGGCATTTTAACACTTAGATTTTGAAATGTGACGTTACGAAATTTAGGACCCGTCCCACCCCTTGTCACACAGTGTCACACTTGGTCGACCCCCTCCCTCCCTCCCCCTTAAAGTGTGACGTACTCTATGGATGATCCCTTACCTAAATATGATGAGCAATAGAAACAAGCTGGTGACACAAGAACTCCAAGACAGCCAAGTGAGGAGAGGGTCAGCTCTGTTCCTGAGCTCAGTGACGATCCCAGCGGCGACCTGGCTGGCGCTGTCGCTCGCGTTGCTGGTAAACGTGTAAGTGTGCTGGGTTTCGATGTGTATGGAAAACATTCTGTTGATGCGATCAGTGAACACCCTTAGCTCTGAAATATATATCACATTTTTTTAATATTTTTAATTTTATTTATTAAGGATAAAAGCAACGACCTCAATTTACGTAGACGGGCCCTGTCAAACAAAGAATGTGGACTAATTTTACTAACGCCATCTAGTCTGAAAAGCGGGACAGCGCTATGGCGGAAATAAGAACAGGCTTAAACGGGTGTGGAGCGCGCTCTACAATTCGGACGCCCAATTATTTTCTATGAAAGGGCCCATCTAGTACCTACATATTTTATATCGATGGATAAAAGAACATGGATTTGACTCGCTCCAGCAATGCTTAGGACAGTGGTTCAGTGGTGGAAAGTTTACACATTTTTTCAAAAGTACAACCACAGAGTTTCGTGCTGGTTATTCTCGATAGGAATGTCATTCCGAACCAGTGGAAGATTCACTCGACTATTCAAAAGCACTTGTCAAAGTCTAGTTGAATAAATAAGTACTGTATCAATAAACACGAAATAAACACGAAAACGTAGGTTACACAATAGTACAATTTCTGCTATGTAAATCAATTAAAAATGTACATAGCTGCATTCACAGGCTAGGTATATTTCATGCAAACTAAAAGGAAATTGGGGTATTAAAAACTTATATGAAAATTAACTTGCTGATTAATTGCTAAAGAGAATCAGTTATTACAAGTTGTAGTTGTAAAATAGTAGTTAGGTAATCCAAAGAGGTCGAGACTGGAGACATTGTTAAGTAACTTGCTATCAATCAACACGGTAGGTAATATACTCGCTTTAATAATAAGAAAAAATAAATAATAGCAATTCGTACTTCTTTTCATCGTAGCTGCAAATGACGTGGTAGCGTAATCAGCGATAAAGCAAACAGATTTGTACGGCCTTACAGTCCAACAAGCAGACTTGGCAGCTAAGGAAGCGCTGCAGAGCCATGCTGAACCGTCTCTGAAGGTCTTCTTACAGTTCAACACTCCGCGATTAACAGCTTTCATACAATAATCGTACGGCGTCCCAAACTTCTTGTTACAAACATCGCCAACTGAATTCAACCAGGATAAGGATGATTGGATGACATCAGCTGAAATTGCATTTTCGTAATCGGCGTTGAGCTAAATTAATAACAGAATTAAACTTGAGCGGAATTGGAATTGTAGGTAGGTAGCTCTAACACAAGGTACGTAACACTAGATAATGTACGTCTCCGGGATGCAAGCAAGTAACGTCCATCGTCAAAATAAGTGAAATAGGTACACAATTGTAATTGTAATTTTTTTTTTCAAAAGTGCAGCCACCGAGTTTTTTGCTGGTTCTTCTCGGTAGGAATTTCATTCCGAACCAGTGGTAGATTCACTCGACGATTCAAAAGCACTTGTCAAAGTCTACTTGAATAAAAAAGATTGGAATTTTGAATTTTAACAAAGTTCGCGTGGATTTAGGTTTTTTGAAAATCCTGTCGTTACTTTTAATTTTCCGTGTTAAAAAGTAGTCCCCCAGATGTAATGTACCTACCTACCAATTTTTTTCAAAATCGGATGAAGATAATAAATGGGCCGTGAAAACGCATTTATAATAATAAGTATACGCGGAAAATTATAATATTACGTCCTCCCGACCGAATTTCGGCCACGGCATATTATCTCCAGAGAGATTAGCCATCTGCGCGGGAGCTAATAATTGGTGCACAAGTGTGTGCTCATACTCAGGTGCTCTCTCTGTTCCTTTACTCTCATAGCCCGATGGGACGGAAAATCCGACACGACCGGTGAGATGTCAGACGCTGGACCGACGACTTAATGTGCTCTCCGAGGCATGGGTGCGAAACACCGTCAACCTCCTCACTCCGGGCTAGTACTGAGAATTTCTTGCAGAAAAATCCAATACTTGTTTTGGCCCGACCCGGGACTCGAACCTCGCCGGCCGCAGTCGAACAACTAGACCAACGAGGCGGGGAATTAGAATGGAATTATATGGATGGAATAGTCAATAGCATTCGTGAACGAAATGCATGTACTTATAAACTTACAAATACTTATGACCAAAACACTTATCCTCGAAATAATCTCGTCGAGAGTGGAGGTAAGTCGTTTGATTGTCTCCACCATTAACTTTACAGTGTCCTTCATTGCGTTGAAAGGTTTTCTCATGGACTCGTTTATTTGTCTAACACTCGTTTTTATTTGTTCCTGGAGCCAACAGAAATCATTGTTATCTACTGTAATTTAACACCAACGCTGGCTATCGGATAAAAAATGTTAATTTTCTCTTTGGAGGTCCAGATCCATGACCTCTACCACAGCCTAGCTAGCACCTAAAAGTTTTCATGCAGAAAGCGTTAAACGGATGTGTGTAAACTTATAGTGGAATAAATAAAAATATGAAAAATAATATTTTTTATTCCACTACAAGTTAGCCCTTGACTGCGATCTCGCCTGATGGTAAGTGATGATGCAGTCTAAGATGGTAGCGAGCTAACCTGTTCTAGGGGTGCGGCTGAAACATTGTACCCAATCGGCTGTGATCGGTTTCTTGTGTTTCTGCACGGCATTTTACTGAAACGCTGAGTCGCTTGGTGTTTCAGTATGATATTGTGCAGAACCCACTGGCCACCCGCCACAGCCGAAGCCTTCCACCAGACCATAATATGAGAGATTTTCTGTGCTTTACTTCATCTAAGGGTCGCTTTAAAGTCGCGCTAGAAATACGTATTAATTAGGTACGCTATACGTACCTACAGAATATTTTTTATCTTCAATAGTTATCTAATACTACCTAGTTAGGTTGCTTGCGTTGACTACAAATTACAATCCTGCTTATTGGACAGCAATGATGACGTCTGTCGTCTAGGTTTTAACAGTTTTCTAAGTTATTCAGGGCGCCTCACAAAGTCTAAGTGCTTTTTTTAATGTGAACGTTATAACGATTTCAAGGTAGGCACTTACAGTTATAAACACCACGGAATAGATAAAGGGATAAACACTATACTTATCTACCTACCTCTAACCGTGCTACCTACTATTATTTTCCTTGGTTTATCTTTGAGGTTATTTATTAACCATTTTTTTATATAATTATTATCACTGACATATGTATGATAATAATCCGAGTCGTATGCTGAAAAACGTGGAAGCCCACGGCCCACCACATTATTATCCCAAGAAAACTCCTGCCATTATGTGATTAATGGACGGGGGTCACGACCCTCCGTAATGAGAAATACGACGCAAAGAGAGATCTTTGCGGTTAAAGTTTACCAAAATGACCTTACCTGACTACAAGCCATAGATTCCGATAGAACTTCAGAATTTTTGAAGGTATTCGTTGCAGGTCCCGTCAGTATCAGGACGAGGGCGTAACAAGTGAGGGTGTAGCGTCCCACGCGCGAGAATAGTTGTGGAATAAGGAGAAATACTAAGCATCTGAAAATACACGGTCAAGGTTAGCTCATTCATTTTAATTTTTTTAACTGATGGCTGCGATTTCGTTCACATGAAATTTTTTTTCATTCCTAGGGATATCCTTGATTTTCGGGAATTAACCGTATGTTCTGACATGGCTCTGACCGTTATGGCTCTGTGCCCAATCGTACGTAATCGTCATACAGGACATATTAAGATACTTTTTATACCGGACAACATAAATGGCAATGGCACCGGAAAATATAAATGGCATCAACGGGAAACTTTGAGAGTATGTTTTGAACAATTATATTGCCGTCGCGCTGCTCCTCGGATAGAGTCCTGGACAACTGCAGTTTGGACCGATTAACCTATGAAAAACATTCTTACTCTCTTATTTTTCTGTTTCCTCCTCCAAAACTGAACCGATTCTAATTATTTTTCTATATTAATTTAAGAAGGCTAGTCGGCTATGTCGGTATGTTTTTCTTTTTTTGATTTATTTTTTATGTTTTCAGGATGTCGGATGATAGCGCGAAAACTGGGCCATTTTTGCAATTTTTGAATGTTCCTTGTTTTTAAAATTATTAATTTATTTAAAAAAAGCAAAACAGGGACACCACGGAGAAAACAAATAAATACGATTGTATGGGGAAACCGCCGTCCCAATTCCTCTTAAGGAGCTCTCGCACGAATCAAAAAACCTTAATGTCGCAGGCATTGAAATACTTACATAAAATACCAAAACGTCACGTGAAATTTTTTCAGGGATCCACTAAATGAAGGTTACTGAAAATATTTCGGCGTGATTTATTATTTTACTAGCTGAACGCCCGCAACTTTGTCAGCGTGGATTGAGGTTTTTTGGTTCCCGCGGAAACTCCTTAAATTTGCGGGATAAAAAGTAGCATCCAGAGTATCTCAGTCCCTGTGCCAAATTTAATGTAGATAGTTAGTTAAGTCACAAACATCCATCTATTCAAACTTTCGCATTTATAATATTAGTATACCTACTTAGATTTAAGTAAGTAATCATGAGGATTTGTCAAGGTTTGGAGGCCCCTCTTTACCCGGGGCCTGGGGCGCACAGTTCGCCCACTGTTAGTCCACCACTAACTAATGATGAGTTAATCTTTTTTTTTCTTTTTTTATTTTGGGGCTTTTATAATTAATTACATGTCAGCACCATTATAAATATTTACTCGTCTGGCTATACCTACCTGATTCTGTAACTAAAGGCCAGTCCCAGAGTGAGCAGAACGCCAATGACCGAGCTCATAATAGTAGCGTGCATAAGTGATATCGACAATTGGAACACAAAGAACATAAAGCAAAGGTACGTGAGTACAATCCCGCCGAGAAACCCGACTACGCTTTTCAAGACGAAGTTAGGAAACGTCTGGTCGGTTTTCAAGTAATAATACAAGTTAGATGCAGAGGATCCCTCCGGGAAAACTTTCTTTAACTTCCCGGCCAAACGCGTTTTCGTATCGCGTCTGTAAATGCGCCATTTCTGCATCATGCTCGTGCTCTTACGAGGTAACTCTGTGTTGGACGCGAGTATGGAATTTATTTTTTCGTCCTCATACTCCCTTTTGCATTTATCGATAATTCTCGCCTTCCATAGCGAGGTGAAATACGCCATTTTATTTTATCGGTAAGTTTTATTGCTCTCTCGAAAATGTTCGCGGTGTTGGGCACATTTTCAGGGTTAATTTGGAAGCTGCAAATAATTTTCCACTAATTTTATACTTGCTTCCTTATTTTCACAGCCTTTTTCTTGAGTCTATCTATCTGTCATTTTAATTGACGCAGGGAGACAGCAATTTTTTAATTTTAAAGGATTGTAGGATTGCCTTAAACTCTTAACTTTTTTAAAGTTATCCTCTTTACACATAAAACAGCTGTGTCCGCACAGTTTCCATGATTTCGAATATTTAGAGCCAAAATTGTATCAACTTAAACCCCAGGCTCGTTCCTTGAACCAGATAAAAGTTACTGATCTCTGCTTGAACAGAAGTACGGACTATCGCCTACCGGGTAGTACAATATAACATACCTACTTATATGGAAACGCCTGAAATGGATGCAAAGGCAATATTCTTGAATCGTTGAATAAAGCATTGCTTTATTTCTAAGCCAAGAAATATTATGCAAATAAATAAAGCTAGTCTCTACAATAGGACTGTCTACATATTGTATAAAAGCCCTTTAAAATAAATAAAGATTAAAAAAAAAAAAAAGCTAGTCTACACCAGACTATTGATTTTTTTTTATTAATTTGACTGTTCGGGCAATTCTTTGTTATGTAAGTAAGAAAATTAATATGTAAGTAAGCAGACCAGTTTTTTCCCGGTTCCGGTAGTCAAACTGTGAAGACGTACGATTGTGACTCTCGCGAATTTTATTCGAAAACTGTGATATATCGCTAGTGTACTGCACGTAAACATTGATAAAACGACAAAACAACACCCGAAGAACATATTCAATAAAAGATCCAAGTGTTTAAGGTGAAATAAGTGCCGAAAACCGATACCGAAAGTGCAATTCATATCGTTATTTCTTCAGTTAGACGTCAAAAAACTCAAAAGTCGAAACGTCAAAACAATACCCACAGAACACCAAATATCTCACTATTGCCAACATAACAACCTAAAAGCTAACTTCATACCGTACAGACTATAGACAATTTCAACCTGGACTCTAGTATTTTGGACGAAAAGTATTGCCATATAAAAAACTTTTCCCCAAAAATGGATATGACAATTTTGTTGGAAAAAATTGATGAAAAAATGAATAAACAAACTACTGCAATAACCAATGCTGTGACTAAAAACGTGATGGAGGCGCTTGATCAAAAGATGAAGTACCTCATGGAAGAAAATAAAAATCTGAAATCAAAGGTCGAAAAACTAGAAGAAAAAGTAAGCAACATGGAAAAAGAAAAGCGACATAACAATATAGTTATATTTGGAGCCGAAGAAAAAGAAAAAAATCAATGGGATCTGGTAGATCAAGCCAAGGAAATTATCGAAGACTTAGGTGTGAACATAGAAAGCCAGGAAATAAACAAAGCTTTCAGGATTGGAATGAAATCGGACAAAACGCGACCAATAGTAGTCTGCCTAACGACCAGATGGAAAAAACAATTAATTATGAAAAACAAACGAAATCTCCCCACAGGCCTTAACATTAAAGAAGACCTACCTAAAGAGGTACAGGCAATCAGGAAACAGCTACAGCCAAAACTAGAGGAAGAAAGGAAAAAAGGTAACATTGCATACATGAAATATGATCAGCTGATAGTAAAGGAACCAAACAGCAATATGCGAGAAAAAAGAAAGAGAGAAATATCGGATCCTCCTATGTCGCCAATGGAAGATCTCAGAGCGGGAGAAGCAAAGAAAGTGAACAGAAAAACTATGGCAAACTACCTCTCCAGTTTCAAAGCACATTCATCAACTGACGCGACGCCAAAAAACTAATAAGCAACTGCGGCAACCGGAAAACTAAAACTAATGTAAAAATAACTACTAGACTAAATGCAACAAACATAAGCTTTCAAGCAAAAAGGAATACAAATAAAATTAAATACAACGAAACGCAACAAAAAATAAGGCCCCCAATACGGCTGGTCCCCGCGGGTGCGCCTGAAGACCCAAACCCTCCAGCAAAATCAAAATCAAATGAATACCCAAAATATAAACACTGTTACCCAAATCCTAGCCAGAACATTACAGCCGCAATAACTAAAAGTAAAATCAAAAAAGAAGTTTTGTACATAGCAACTCTGAACACAAGGACACTCAGAACTGAAGAAAGTCTTCAAGAACTAGCTTTAGCAATACAGGACCTAAACTGGGACATCATAGGCATCAGCGAGATGAGAAGAATTGGTGAGGCAATAGAGGAACGAGAAGACTTTATATTATATTACAAAGGAGAAACTGCAGGCCACAAAGGTGTAGGTTTTCTTATAAAAAAACATTTAAAAGCAAACATAAAGGAATTTATTGGAATAACAGAAAGGATAGCCGCGGTAGTAATAAACATACCAAGTTATAAAAAAGACTGGTCCATAGTTCAAGTCTATGCTCCCACAGAACAGTCAGAACCAAGTGAAATAAATAAATTCTATGAAGATTTATCTACTTTCTTAAAAGACCATCAAAATAAACACCTGTTGGTGATGGGAGACTTCAATGCCCAGGTGGGAAAAAGACTTAGTACAGAGGAATTTGTTCTAGGAAACTATGGCTTTGGGAAAAGAAGCAAAAATGGCCAGAAGTTAGTGCAATTTTTACAAGAAAATAGACTGACACTCCTCAATAGCATCTTTAAAAAGAATGTGAAGTGCAAGTGGACATGGGTATCACCTGACGGAAAATATAAAAATGAAATTGACTATATTACAAGTAATTACCATAAAGCTTTCACAAACACAAGTGTCATACAAAACTTAAATTTTAACACAAACCACCGCATGATTAGAGGTGAATTAAATCTACGACCACCAAAAACGTCAAGAACAAATATCGGCACCCACAACAAAAACGAAATAAACCAAACTACTATCAAAGAGACTAAAAAAAAATTACAGGAGTCAATAATCCTTACTTCATACCAATCCTCAGATATTGCAGCAAAATACAACACAATAGAGAAAGTGCTAAAACAAGTATCAACAAAGACAAAATGTGCCAAAACCAGATACCTGAGTGATACAACTAAAAATCTGATGGAGGAAAGGAAGAAGCTAATATCCGGACAAAACAAAAAAGGAAACCTCCACAAGATTGCTGACATCAGCAAAAAAATCAGAGAAAGCATGAGACGTGACAGGAAAATAAAGAGACTAGAGAGATTAGAATATCATATAAAAAAGACAGGGGGAACAAGGAAAGCCTTAAAAGAACTAAGGGAGAGTGGAAAAGAGTGGATACCAAAAGTAAAGAAAAATAACAAAAACATAACTCAAAGGAGCGAAATTTACAAGGTAGCTACAAACTTCTATAGCGAGCTCTACTCGGCAAAGAACTTACCAAGAAATGATGTCGATGAAACAACTAACACCGAGCCAGAATTTCTTACTAGCGAGATTGTAAAAGCAATAATAAGCCAGAAAATGGATAAAGCCCCTGGGCCAGACAAAATTTGTAATGAACTTTTAAAAGGTACAATGGACGAAGTAGCCCCAGTGCTTACCTCACTGTTTAATGAAATTTTAACCACGGGAAAAATACCCGCTCAATGGGGGGAATCGCATATCATTTTGTTATATAAGAAAGGGGCAAAAGATGATATAAGTAACTACAGACCTATAAGCCTAATGTCCAATGTGTATAAGATTTTTGCCAAAGTCATTCTAGGTAGAATAGAGGCCAAGTTAGACGAGAACCAACCAATTGAGCAGGCTGGTTTTCGCAAAAACTTTTCTACCATCGATCATATCCACACAGTCAAGCAACTGATAGAAAAGTATAATGAGTATAATAAACCTCTCTACATAGCGTTCATTGATTTTGCCAAAGCTTTTGACAGCCTTTACCATAGCCGTATATGGACTAGCCTGGAAGAACAAGGAATCAACAGTACATATATAAACCTTATCAAAAGTATCTACTTGAACAGCAAGGCACGGATACAATTAGAAGCTTTGGGAATCGAGTTCCCCATAAGGAGAGGTGTAAGGCAGGGTGACCCTTTGTCCCCTAAATTGTTTTCTTCTGTCCTTGAAAGTATCTTTCGTAATCTAAATTGGGATGAAAGGGGTTTATCAATAAATGGCCGCAGACTTCACCATCTCAGATTCGCGGACGACATAGTGATATTCGAGGAATCACCAGTAAAATTGGAGTCTATGATACAAGACCTAGCAATTGAGTGTAGCCATTTCGGTCTGAAAATGAATCAAAACAAAACAAAAGTTATGACCAATGTAACTGATGCTGAAACACCAATTACAGTAGGAGGTGAAATCTTAGAGTATGTAAAGGAGTACACTTATCTGGGACAAATAATCTCGCCTGAAGATCAAACAGCAAAGGAAACAAACAAAAGAATTGCATTAGGTTGGAAAAAGTACTGGGCTTTAAAGGAAATTTTCAAAAGCAAGGAGCTGAGCTTGAACCTGAAGAAAAAAGTATTCAACACATGCGTCCTTCCAAGCATTACATATGCCTGTGAAACCTGGGCACTAAACAAGGCCCATAGGGAAAATTTTGAGAGGTGTCAGAGGGCGATGGAACGGAGTATGGTTGGTGTCAAGAAAAGCGACCGAATCAGGAGCTCAGTCATCAGGGCGAAAACAGGTGTCACAGATATACTCAAAAGAATGGATCAGCTGAAGTGGAGGTGGACTGGTCACATGCTCCGAGACCCCCACGGAAAATGGAGTAACCTGATAACACATTGGTACCCACGGGATGGGAAAAGAAACAAGGGCCGGCAGCGAAGACGTTGGGAAGACGAACTGAAGCTGACAGCTGGTCCATTCTGGAGACGGGTGGCACTAAATCGCAAACACTGGAGAGAGCTGGAGGAGGCCTTTGCCACGAGGCACACAGAACTAAGAGACTTTATTTATTAATAATATTCTGTAAAAACTAAAAGTGTGAAAAGCTCTGTAATAAAAGGCTATTTTATTTATTTATTTAAGCAGACCAATACAACATTTGAATCTATTGAACGCAAGTAGTAACTAGTAATAGAGATGTCATTCGTATCGTATAGTCATACGACCGCAAGTTTAATTAAAGGCTATTGACCACGGAACAAAAGTGATATGAAGGCAATAATTTAGAGTTCGGACATTGAAACAAAACTGCCTGTTAAGAGTTCATTGACTCGATAAAAATTGTCAATAGCACTATTAAAATGTGCTCGGCCAGCTTGCTTGCGGATCTGCGCAGGGGGTTCATTCATAAAACATGCGCAGAACACTGCATTGCTACAAAATCAACTTCACTCTGTAATCGTTCGGATAGGTATCGGCTATATTTTCATTAATATTTAAAAATATTACACGGATGCCGCTGTGTTAGTTCGTGAAAAACTCGTTTCTTGTAGTGAGCAATAAGTAAATGTGAAAATGTTCAGATGATCTTCGTGATTCAGATTAACTTTGGTTTTTAGTGTGTGGACGAATTCATTAATCACTGGGATCCCGTAAGTGAATTATGAGGTTTTTCTTTGTGTGTGTTTTTATAATAATTATTAATTTGGTACTGCCTAGGTACATAACTTACAAGTTTAATAGCTAATTTTGCATCTTATTGATTGAATAATTCTGCGATTTCGTGTTTACATATTATTTTGGTCTATAAAATATGGTTCATTTGCCGAAGTAAAGAAAAGCTTCGGCTTTGAGTACTTGCATAGTAATTAAATTGCATTTTGTTTGATTTTTATTGATTTGCCAGGAAATTGATTTCCTTAAACACATTGTGAAACAGGTGTGAAATGAGCTTTATATTTAATTGTCAAATTACCATTTTGAACTTATTATTTTTGTCTGTGGTTAACAGCTGATTTTGAAAGCTTTTTTTTCTTTTTTGTGAATGATAAGTTTGACATTTCATGATTTCATTCATTTCAATCAATAAAATCAATATTTGAAAATGAACAATGAAAATAAAAGTTTGCAGGCATTGAGAAACTTTATTATCATGCAATCGCTTATTTTGAATTGAAATAATGTTAGAATTTATGGTAAAAAGTCCTTGCCAGACAGCTTTAAGCTACGGTTAGTAGATTTACTATGATTTCAAGTGTATTGAATACCATGGCTTTCCCCTTATTTCGCCATGTCTTAGAAAAAACTAAACTTAAACTATTGTGACGTGCAACTATGGAACCCTACTTTACGTGTCGCTCGACACGCACTTGGCCGGTTTTTTCATTAACAAATGGATCTTAACAGTCTCTTCTCCATCCTTGCATGTTTTCACCGTACAAGGTTATTTTATTACCTAGTCTAAACCAGAGAGTCCCAACCTTTGTTCACTCATATCACCATCAATATATATAAAAAGCAATGCCACTTTTCGTTGTAATTGTATAACTCAAGAACGGGCTCACCTATCCAAACCAAATGTTTAGGCTTTGTTTGGACTATTTAGTAGATGGTTTATGTGAAGTTTGCACAAAATCGGTCGAGCGGTTCTTCATTTATCACATTTTTTGTAAACGATTTATATGTAGCGAAGCACGTACCGGGCCGCTAGTACTCTATAATAGATAGATAGGTAAGGAACTATTTCAACAATGTTGTTTAGGTATTCAAATACTTACTTTATCTTTTACAAGTTTACGAGTGCTTTTGAATCATCAAGAGAATCTATCGCTGGTTCAGAATAACATTCCTACAGAGAAGAAGCAGTAAGAAACTCAGCAGTTGTTCTTTTAAACCAATGTCCGGCGCATTGCTGGAGCAAATGTAATCCACTCTTTTTTATCATTTACATTATTGCATGTCTGTACCAATTTTTAGTTATTATTTTTAGATTCATAATGTAGCTGATTCTATACAATCTGTACACTAAACTAAAATTAAGTACAGCATTAAAAATATTGCTAACCCTTTCATAATACTCTCTGTAGAAAGGGCCAGAACTAGGTTTAGAAGTGTCAGTTTAGTTTAGAGATTGTGTTATACAGAATTGGCCACAATCTATACTAGCCCCGACAGGGTCAGTTTGGGAATTTATAATTCCGAAATTTCCCTGGTCTGGCCTGGTGGTAGGTTTCGGCCGTGTCTAGTTACCACCCTACCAAATGCTATGCATTTTAAGCTATTGGGACTTTATAAATTTTGTTGTTGTTTTCTCATAGAGCTGCAGTAGTTTGAAAAGCTGTCTTGCAATCTCTTGTAATTAATTGTGTTAAGGCTCTATAATTTGTGCACAAAAACACAAGCTATTTCTTCCAGACCATGGACAACGAACAGCCCCATCAGGAGCTGGTGAAATGCGTGGTAGTTGGAGACACAGCGGTGGGCAAGACGCGGCTAATATGCGCACGCGCATGCAACAAACACGTGTCACTGTCGCAACTGATGACCACGCACGTGCCCACAGTGTGGGCAATCGACCAGTATCGGATCTATAAAGACGTAAGTCATTAGTACAGTAGTTGGGGAAATGCGTGGTAGTTGGGGACACAGCAGTGGGCAAGACGCGGCTACTATGCGCGCGCGTGCAACAAACACGTCACTGTTGCAACTGATGACCACGCACGTTCCCACAGTGTGGGCGATCGACTGGTATGACCTACATATAAAGATGTAAGCCATTAGTACAGTAGTTGGGGACATGCGTGGTAGTTGGGGAAATGCGTGGTAGTTGGGGAAATGCGTGGTAGTTGGGGAAATTCGTATAAGTTGGGGAAATGCGTGGTAGTTGGGGAAATGAGTGGTAGTTGGGGAAATACGTGGTAGTTAGAGTCATAGCGGTGGGCAAGACGCGGCTAGTACCTACGCGTACTTGCCCACATTGTGGGCGATCGTAACGGATCTATAAAGATGTATGTAATTAGTACTAGTTGCGGAAATGTGTGGTAGATGGGGTGTAATTTGGTAACTCATGGGTGGGTAAGAGTAAAACGCGGCTGAATCTCATGTGTTTTGTTCCTCATTTTCTCACTCCAATTCCACACATTTTTTACAATATTTTTATAATATTAACCACCTAGCTCTTGCCCGCGACTTCATCAGCGTGGATTACAATTTTTTTTGCAACTTTAATTTGCAGGGATAAAATGTAGCTAACGTGTGTAGGATATATGCTATCTCGATTTATAATTTTAGTAGGATAGGATGATAACGATTTAGTTTTGAATTCCTTTGAAGGTATTGGAGCGATCTTGGGAAGTCGTTGATGGAGTCAACGTGTCGCTTAGACTATGGGACACTTTCGGAGACCATGAAAAGGACAGGAGATTTGCATATGGAAGGCAAGTTTTTTTTAAAAATGTAATCTTCGATCAGTCCAAGCAAATGAGTTATAAGAAAATGTCGCTTAGAGCTGATCCTCATATAGGAATCAGGACTCGTTAGTCATTTAACCCAGGTCAAGTATGCGTCTTCTTATTAAGCGTCTCGGGCAATCCTGGTAAGTAATTTGTTTAAAGATTTTGTTTGCAAAATAATTAATATTAATAAATAAAATAAAATAAATAAATCTTTATCTGGGATTACAATTAACACAGAAAAAAATCAAGAAAAAACAAGCAAAAATACAGAAAAAACTTAGACTAAACAATGCGATCTGTGTCGCAAAAAATCCCTAAAAGGGCATCGACTCAGCCTAATGGTGATATGGTGTAGACTGTAGCTGAACCATAACAGCGCTGATATTCAGTTGAACCGTGGTTGAACCCTAACCCCTCGACGTCCTCGAAATATAGGACCTACTTTAACTTAGATTTACTATAGGTATAACTTTTTCACACTTCGCACTTGCTCTATGTTTGGACATACCTCTGGGTTCGTAGAATTGAAATATCTACATAGTTGAGTCGAATGCGGAAGGACCATGGGAATCCACCGCATTACTATCCCAAGAAAACCCCTGCCATTATGTGATCAATGAGGAATGCGACGCAGAGAGAGAAGTCTGAGCAAAATGAAAGTTCGCTCTATAGACAGATTACAAACTGAAAGTTCTCTATAAAGTTCTCAGACGTGTGCGAAGCCAATCCGAACTTGGTCAGTAGAAGACTATCGCTTTAGCTTGTTCGTAGCAAGCAAGCAAGCAGCAAGTAATTCTCAGTACTAGCCCGGAGTTAGGAAGTTAGCGTTGTGTCACCCCCGTGCCTCGGAGAGCACGTTATGCCGTCGAACCTGCGCCTGACCTCTCATCGGTCGTGTCGGATTTTCCGTCTCATTAGGCTATGAGACTAAAGGAACAGAGAGTGCGCGTGTGCACTATAATATCTCCCGCGCAGATGTCTAATCTCTCTGGAGATAGGCCGCCGTGGCCGAAATTCGGTCGGGAGGACATTATCCTTGTGCCAGCGATCCGATAGGTTGAGTTTATTACAACGTTGAGATCAGTTTTATCTTAACTACCTATAATCTATATGTATTTTAGGTCTGATGTTGTTCTGCTCTGTTTTTCCATCACCAATCCAATATCACTGAGGAACTGTGGAGCTATGTGGTATCCTGAAATAAGGTGACTATATTATCCAATTCGCATGTCTTCGTACGTCATAACTGTTTCGGTGAATCAAATTAACTGCGATCGTTTGAATTATCGATTTAACTATTGCGACGTTATACAGGCCCGCTTGCAGAGACGCCGGATTACGTTTAACCCAGGAATAAATATGAAATTTTGACAGAATCTTTATACGAATTTTGTCAAAGACCAAAGTAGCGTTAAAAGGATAACCCGGCGTTTCTGCAAGCGGGCCGAAATGCCTAATTGGGTTTTTTTAATCCACTACAAGCTAGCCCTTGACTGCGATCTCACCTGATGGTAAGTGATGATGCAGTCTAAGATGGTAGCGGGCTAACCTGTTAGGGGCATGGCAGTTATATTAAACCCATACCCCTTCGGTTTCTACATGGCATCGTTCCGGAACGCTAAATAGCTTGGTGGAACGTCTTTGCCGGTAGGGTGGTAACTAGCCACGACCGAAGCCTCCCACCAGACCAGACCAGGGAAAACCCAGAAATTATAAATTCCCAAATTGACCCTGCCGGGGATCGAACGCGGGACCTCCGCACGTTAAGGCTACAGCGCTATACACACTGCGCCACGGAGGTCGTTTTACTGTAAACTCTTAGTAACCAGCACATCTTTTCTCTGTTTGTCTAAACATAAAAACGTCGAACATGAACGACGCCGTGCCTTGCCTTTACACAAATTTAAGAAATCCATTAAAAGTAGGTATGCTTCTGAAAAAAGCTTATTGTAATTTGCAAAAAGCATGTATGGACTCACAAACAGTTCGAGTGTGAGGTTTTAAGCTTTCGAATGATTACGATTTGCTTAGACATTTGGGCCTCAGTGGTGCAATCGTGTAAGGATAGCCGATCAAATCGTTAAAGCTCGGCTTCAAAGCAAAAGAAACCATAACCGCATTGAATTAGAGCTCAATTTCGTGTATCCATTCTTATACGTTTAGGGTATCATACATACCTAAACGTATGAGAATGGATACACGAAATACACCTCGGATCTGTCCGCAACGCTTTCATGGATCATCGAGAAAACGTAGCAGACAGACAGACAGAGCAGAAGGACGGATAGAAAGTAGTTTTCACATTTAGAATACAATTAGAATGGATTTTTCGCAACGCCATTAGTTTTTATAATAATCGTCCTACATAAAGGTAAAAACCGCAATGATCTCTGTCTAGTGGCTCCCGAGTTATGCTTAAGCCTAAGCTAGACATGAACATGGACACATATTTAGCCGTATTATAGATAGTAAACTCGTAATTCTGTGGATTTGGCATAAACAATATGAACACATGAACAGGCGATAATATGTAGTTATTTGTTATACAAGAGTGAAAAGTTGTTTTTTAACCGGGTGCTCAATTTTGTGCGTGCTCAATTAAAAAAAAATGATCGAGCAAGTGAAGGAATCAAAAAAGCACGAGGTGAAAAATCTTTTCACTCGAGTGCAACACGTAACTTTTCATCCCACCTCAGCGAGGAAATTACTAAATGCAAAAAAATCACAAGATAAAAAAAGAAAATGGTGCGCGCAAAGCAAATTAAAAAAGTACACCAAAAAGGTTACGAGTGTGAGTTTTTAATAAATTAAAAACGGTTGTATGGAAATTCGGCACCATATCAAATCAAATCAAATCAAATATTTTTTATTCAAATAAACTTTTACAAGTACTTTTGAATCGTCAAGTGAATCTACCACTGGTTCGGAATGCCATTCCTACCGAGAAGAACCAGCAAGAAACTCGGTGGTTGCTCTTTTTAAATAATTCATTTACAATTACTATATCAGTGTGTACCTACATAAGTAACCGCTGTCCCCAGCATTGTTGGAGCGATCAAATCCATGCTCCTCTATCATTTACATAATCTTCAACAGTATAATAAGCTTTTTTCAGGAGCATACTTTTAATGGATTTCTTAAATTTGTTTATTCAATTCATGTCAAAGACGGGCAGACAGAAAGTAGCCCCATTCCCGCCGGTGGCACCCGTTCACGAGCATGACGCATAGAGGTAGAAGTAAATAGGTTTTAATGATGTTTTGAATTCACAAACTTCATAGACGAGTGATATTTACTAACGTGCACACGATGTTCTAAATTCAATTTACTTTATCCTCAAGAGGATAATAACGGCTTTTGCATTCAGATATCGAAGAGTAAAAATACTCTTTCCGAGATGGTGGGATGAAAAAATAATTTAATAACACATTTCGCTCTCAGAATTCCGCAATCCATACTAAGTTTCCACGGGAATTTAAATGTCGGACATCAATTCGTCTATTCAAATTCAAATTCAAAATGATTTTTATTAAAATAAAAATTCGTCTATACTAATATTATAAATGCAAAATTTGGATGCAATGGATTTTTGTTACTCAATCACGCCAGAACGTCTGGACAGATCTGGATGTTTGGCACATATATAGATTATAGTCTGGAATGACACAGGCTACTTTTTATCCCTAGTTATAGTATAAAATAATATCATATAAGGGATGCGTCATCTCTGTGCGGACAAAGCATAAAGCGTATGGTGTTGCAGCTGGGTTTGACATCATTAGACGAAAAATAATGCCATAAGTGTTTTGAATCCTAAAGTAAGTTTGTCTGTCTGTTACCATTTAAAGGCCACTCCGCTCAATAGCTAAGATAAAATTGGGTGCAGAGCTTGCATCCTATATAGACTTTTTGCCCTTGAATGCCATCTAAGATGGTAGCGGGCTAACCTTGGGTATGGCAGTTATATTAAACCCACACCCCCAATCGGTTTCTACACGACATCGTACCGGAACGCTAAATCGCTTGGCGGTACGTCTTTGCCGGTAGGGTGGTAATTATAGCCACGGCCAAACCAGGCCGGACTAGAGAAAATTCTGAAATTATAAATTCACGAATTGACTTTCCATCTTCCAACCTTTCGCGCCTAGAGGTCGTCAAAAACTACTAAAAAGACAAACAAAGACTACTTTTAATGGTACCGAAAATTCAAAGACTTTCTTTGGGTTTTGGAACCTAAGTCCACAAAGTTCATCTAGGTACTATAAGTACATATTATGTAGTCGCACATCATGTAGTCTAAATATAATATGTAAACTTGTAAAGTTAAATAAAGTGTATTTTCAGACGTTTCTGCCCAAATACACCGATATTACTTGTGGGGTGTAAGAACGATCTACGCTACATGTACAGGGATGAGACCTACTTGAACTACTGTAAAGATCGGAGTCCTTTTATCAGGTAAATCTCATAAAACACGTCATTGTTACAATCTTAATATGATGTTGCCTATGTCAAAAGTATATTATTTCCATAGATTTATTATTGCGTTGGGGTTAACCTTAACCTAATAATAAAATATCTATGATTATTTCTTACTGATTATTAAATCGCGCCATAGAGGGTCTTCCAAATGGCCTCTTCCTTATCCTCGGTTAGTTTTAAGTTTGGTAACCACTTTAAACCCTAGATTAAAGAAAAAAGTGCATTGATATTTGATGACGTCACGACTATGTGTTTCATACAAAAGGGAACTCGGTTATCCACATAAATAAACTTTTCAACACACTTGCTCATAAAGTGACTCTAATTTCACCGCAATTAGGCACATAATTGACACCTATAATCAAACTGTGACTTTTTCATTACCATTATTCAAAAGTGAGTTATAGTTTTTTATTTTATTTTATCTTTTTTTTTTTAATCCACTACAAGCTAGCCCTTGACTGCGATCTCACCTGATGGTAAGTGATGATACAGTCTAAGATGGTAGCGGGCTAACCTGTTAGGGGCATGGCAGTTATATTAAACCCATACCCCTTCGGTTTCTACACGGCATCGTACCGGAACGCTAAATCGCTTGGCGGCACGTTTTTTGTTATCTACTAAATAAAATATTTTTTTAGTATTATTTTCTTCACAAGTGTGTTGAAAAACGTCGTATGATACACGTGTGTATTGATGATTAACGTCCTCGGCTATCTTCAATGGCGTCTCAGCGGTAATCACCAACATTACACACTAGTAACATAATGTATTATTAATTTAGCAATTCACACCAACACGTACGTCGGCGCCATTTTACACCGAAATCTATCCTAATGTTGCCAGCCTAGCATCCACAACCACAGATACAATAATCCCCTGAACGCATTCTTGGTGTGAGATCTATAGAGCGAACTTTGACTTTGCTTAGACTTGAGACATGGTTAAAACGAGACAGATTTATGTTACTCACATAAGTCCATCTCGTTTTAACTCTAAAGTCTGTGCTAAGTCAAAGTACGCTCTATAGATCTCAGCATTAGTCTCAGCCTAACAGTAAGAGTAATGAAATAGCTTTATGCAATTATTTGCACTCACAGGGCTCCAAGGAAAAGCGATCTAGTAATGCCAGACCAGGGACGCGCCTTAGCTCACGAATTAGGCATATACTACTACGAGACATCGGTGTTCACTTACTACGGCGTTAATGAAGTTTTCGAGAACGCTATACGAGCGGCTTTGATAGCGAGGCGGCAACAGAGGTTCTGGATGACGAATCTTAAGAGAGTACAGAGACCGTTATTACAGGTGAGTTTTATACACACACTCAAACACGCACACACGGATAAACGAACATTTATATTCATAAAATATTAAGGCTTCAGTATTCACTTACTAAAAAAAAGAGATAAAAAAGCAAAACTAAGTATTTGAGAATGCAGTCTGATAAACCATAATATGAGGGTAGACAACTTTAAAAGGTGGTTACGCACACGCATAAAGGCACGTTTACATCGTTACACGCACTTGTGCGTGGATATTATTCGCAAGGATCTAATTTACATCCTATGCACGTTCAAGGGTTCAATTATGCTCAAGTTAATCATGTAAATATGCATGTTACAGTATGCTTAGTCTAAGTTTTTACTTTGAAAATTAGATTGATTGTAATCCAGCGTCGGACATTACCGTCGAAGTAAAATGATTCAGAGCTAATGCTCCAAACAACGTTTTGATATTAACATTGGTTGTACTGAATTTGTGACTTTAAATCAAAAACATGTAAGCATCCATGCAACTAAAGAGGAAACGGAGTCTGATGACACAAATATTTCGTCAGGATGTCTTTGGTATAGAATGTAAAAGAGTTGTTGTAAAAGCACCTATAATAAAGTACCTACTTACAATTTTGTTTCAGGCTCCATTCAGACCACCTAGGCCGTTAGAACCTGAAGTGGTAATAGTAAACAGCGTATTTTTGGAAAATATGACGACGTTACTAAGACAACAGGTAAGTCCGTAACAAGTAACGAGGGAATATAGGAATATTTGTCATTAATATGACATCTGCATAACGTAAAAGATGGAAAAATAAGTACTTATTATTAAATTTTTGGGTGTTGCACAGGGCGCTCCATTTGGTCCAGTTCTCTTTAACATTTATGTTGACAATATAATATCACTCGTGCTGCTTGTATTTAACTATTACATCATTCTTTGGCCGATTCTTAATTATAAAACAGATTTTCAATAAAAAAATATGTTTTTCCTTCAGTATTTCTCGGATATGGTTATAATCTGCGGCGCGAAGGGGTTCCCGGTGCACCGGTTCGTGATGGCGGCGGCTTGCGAGGCGTTCCACCGCCTGCTCACAACTGATTGCGTCAGCTTATCCGCGGAACTCGCTAGGAGCTCCAGCGAGAGCAGTATGGTAAGCATTGTTTTGATCTGCTTAAATATAATTAAGTATGTTGCTATAATAGTTACACATTTTAAGTTTAATCGGCTTTTGGGCTAAAAAATATGGGTTCACGCACGACGCACTTTCACATTTATAATTAAGTAATAAGTAGTACAGATGGATAGGACAATATACAAGTGTCTCTTATGATACGTCTTGTTTGACTCTACCACCGGTTCGGAAAGCAGTTCCGAGAGGTACACGGTAATCTTTAATTATAAATTATAAGTTAAATTGGCTTATGGCAATTTAACCTATTAAATTGAGAACCTCCTCCTTTTTTGAAATCGGTTAAAAAAGGTGATCACGCACGAAGCACTTCCGCATTTAAATAATATTAAGTATGGATAAGAAAATATATATGTGTCCCTTTTTATAATTCTTGTTTTGACTCTACTACCGGTACGGGAAGCAGATTCCGAGTTTCTCTATTTTTAAGGGTCAACGTCCTTGATTATTGTTTCGTAATTAAAATTGTTTCACTTCAGGTAAGCAGTATGGGAGAAGCGACAGCCGGTGAATTTAATGAAGACACCGAATATTTAATTCGGCAAGATCAGGCGAAGCAAATGAGGTAAGGAAAGATACGAAATATATTATTTATTACTAGACGATGCCCGCGATTACGTACGCCTGGATTAAGTTTTGTTTATTCCTGCGGGAATTCCTTGATTTTCCGGAATAAAATGCCTACCTTCCCCGTGATATATGATATCTCTGTACTAAATTACATTCAAAATTCATCAGACAGACAGACTGACAGACACACTTTCACATTCATAACATTCGAATTGATTTCTTATTAGATAGACGTAACACAAGGAACAATAAATTATGATATATATCAAAGAAGCCCCCAAACTAGGGCGTCCCATGTTCTATGGGACGATAGGATTTCGCCCAAGATATAGAAATGAATATTGAATAGGTACTGTTGATAAAGTTAAAAATTTTAACGTATTAAGATATAATCTAAGTTCGCAATAACTATCAACATTGATAAAAAAATCTGATAAACTAAAATTATCCTGTAAAATGTGATATTTTTGTAGGGTTTGGGATCAAATCAAACGTCGATCGTCGTGTCAGATTCTACCGCTGAGTGACAGTTGTAAGAAACCGCCAGACTTGTACAGAGAAGTCAATCATCCTGCCATTATATCAATAAGAGTGGTTAAGGTAGGTTTGATCAAGCCTAGATTTTTCCTAGATCAGTTAGAAAATCTAAAAATGTATCTAATAACCCTAGTTCAGATGGAGTGAATTTTAACATTAAAGTGCCTGTACATATAAATAGCTTCAGGTTTTGTATAGAATATAGATACTGTTAAGTCGGAAGACTTACAGAAAGTTTAATAAAGAAATTAATTTCTCTGATAATTTTGATAAAAGTCAAGTGAAAGAAATTCGTCTAATAAAATAAAACGCAATGATGATAATTTAAAAGAGGCCCCTATATTTCTTTGTGTTTAAGTATATGAAGATCATGTGAATGATAAAATTTAAAAAACTTAGGTATTAAATAATAACATTAATAAATTAATAATACATGAAATAAATTGGTATCCCCATGTAATAAAATTAAGTAGGTATTCTAGTGACTAAGTATGAATAACCTAATATTTGCATACCTATATTATGGCAAAATATGTACGGTATCTTAAAGCATAAATGTAACCTACTATCTGTAATGTTACCCATGTTTCAAGCAAATAAATGAATTTAATATAACAAAATCAAGCAAATGCAAAAATACCTCTTCTAGTGCGAAAAAATCCAACACGCGACATCGCAAACGCAGACAATCGTTACAATGAGCAAGCTCATATCACAGACTGTGATGCAAGAAATCATCAACTTCATCTACACTGGCGTTATGGATACAACGGCTTTTAAACAACAGGTGAGTTGGAAATTAGACTTTATATTGTTGTGATACGGCGTATTTTGATTTGGCTTCTTGTTGCCTTGGACTTGGGGTGCACTGCGATATTGAGATTTTGTCTTGTAGATGTTGTAGGTGTTTCATTTCTCTTAACTAAAACATAGGTTTAGTTACCTAAAGCTTTTTTCTGTTGGAGATCTCCATTCCAATCCAAATTCTTTATCAAAACTCACTTGTAAGTTTTAGCTAAAACTGATTGGCTGAAGATGCAACAATTACGAAAATTGCATGGATAAGCTGATTCTTATGTTCGATGTTTATATATCCACGGACTAGTGTAAGCAACGCCGGCGATAAAGGACCTCCCTGTGTAGTTCTGCGTAGACTGTAACTGTCCAGTTTCTCTCACTTACTTAACTGTAACTTTCTTGATTGTGTATGGAGTAGATATTAATTCACTAACTGGATTATAGCCCGGTGACCAGATAAGTTTGTGGGGCTATACTTTCATGTTTTCGTGTATCTGTTGCGTCTAATATTTCGCAAATAATCGCAGTGGATTCCAGAACCTTCGCTTCATTTTTATTAATATTTTAATAAACTTCGTCAATCTTTTTCGCCGCTTTTATAAACGCCTCTCGTACTTAGTCTTATTTATATTTCTTATTGCTGTTTTAAAATACAATTGTATTCTATGTAAAATAATACTCATAATATTAAATAAAAATATAATAATAAATTAATAATGGTCTTCTACAGTCCGCTGCTATCGGAATACTACTGGTAACGATTATTATAATAAATAACTCATAAATCATGGTTATTAATTTTGTCATTATTATTCTTATTTATTATTGATAATAAACATTTAATATTGTATTTAGATTAGCTACATTTTTATCTTTTACGTCTCTAGGAGCATTTATTTCACTAAGTGCTTCCTTTTCTTCATTGCACTTTTAAAATTTGGAATATGTATTTTATTTTATTCGTTGCACGCGCATTAGTACTATTCAAGTCATGGTACATCACGTCTTATTTTATGCAAATAAAAGGTTTATTTTACAGCGTTGATTAATAATTTTATAACGATGTTACATATTTCTTGAATATATAATTTAGGTATAGATAATGTAAAGTTCAGGAATAAAACTTTGCTCCATTTGTGTTGTATAAAATAGAAAACTTTTTGTTGCATTCAGGTAAATCTGTTTTTTGACGAAATCCGCCAAGAATACTTCAATGTCTTTGTATTTTATGTGTCCTAATCTTCAGATTTAGTTATAGTCGACTAAATTGGATAGTTCTGTGACTTACGAGTATATGTTACAGCTGATGCCCGCAACTTCGTCCGTGTGGTTTAATTTTTTTTGATTCCCGCGTAATCTCCTTAATTTTCCGGAGTAAGAAGTAACCTATGTCACTCTCTAGGTCCTCAACTATACCCATGCCAAAAATCACGTCGATCCTTTGCTCCGTTGCGGCGTGATTGAAGGACAAACAAACATACTTTCGCATTTATAATATTAGTATGATTGCATTTAATAATTCCGGTAATGTTTTCCTAAACCATCAAAAATAATATCGTGGCAAACGGAAAATTTAGCCTCAATAAAAAGTCAATAATTTAATTTACAAGTTGTACAAAATTCTTAACAGGAAATCCGTCAAGCGGCCGAGTTACTTGGTTTCCATGAACTGACAAAGCTGAGCCAATTCATATTGGATCAACATCTGCTCTTTGATAAGGGATTCATGCTTCAATTTCATACGGTGAGAAATGACTGAAGATAGCTACTTAACTGCCTCGTTGGTCTAGTGGTTAGCATGTTCGAATGCGGCCGGCGAGGTCTTTGGTTCGAGTCCCGGGTCGAGCTTTAATTAAGTACTACCTAACTAGAAAATCTCAGTACTAGCCCAGAGTTAGGAAGTTGGTGGTGTTTCACCCCCGTGCCTTGGAGAGCACGTTAAGCCGTCGGTCCCGGTTATTATCACTAACATAATAATAGTCGTTAAAGCTCGCCAACGCATTGGAGCAGCGTGGTGGTCGAAGCTCTAACTCCCTCTCTTCTATGAGAGTGGAGGCCTGTGCCCAGCAGTGGGATGTTAAATGGTAGTGGTAGCTTATTTTAACGTTAACGTAAAGTTACTTTGGCGTTGGAGTCGTAATTTGATTTGGTGGTCGCGTCAACGATTGGGCCCTGGGATTAATTTATTGGATCACAAGGTCTTTCGAGTTGTAGCAAATTACTCCTGTGGGTTTGAATTAGAGTACAAAATTATTAAGGGGGGGTTAACTGGTGGCTATTTCTGAGATGATCCTTACGATATTTTTGATGAAATAAAATTGTAATTTTTCCAGCCTCTGCCTCAGAGGATGCGCGATCTGTGCGTGGAACAGAATCTGTTCGCGGATGTGACGTTCGACCTGGACGATGGAATACATCTAGCGCACAGAGCCATGCTCATGGCGCGATGTGACCCCATGAAAGCGATGTTCCAAGGACACTTCCGGGAGAGCACTTCGAGAGTGGTAATTATTTTTTTTACAATGACTTTTTTTGAAGTGAAAACTTCTTAAGGCGCGTTGAGCACTTTTTGGTAGGGGGTAAAAAAGTGGAAACGCGTGATCGACACCACCGTGACCGACACCTCGACAAGACAAAAGGTCTTAAATATAAATATAGTACATTCGTAATTAAACTTTAATTCCTTAGTTTAAAGGTTTATATTTATACTATATACAGTTATTTTTTTTGTTTTTTAAATATTCGTTTTCACTTCTATCGGCAGTCCCTATGACTGGCAATTTTTGAAGTGAAAACTTCTTTAGGCGCGTTGAGTACTTTTTGTGAGCGCAGGAATATCTAGAATTAGAATTACATGTTAGAAGTATACAAAACGATAAATGTCATTTTTTTAAATATAATTTTCACTTCCAGATTTCGTTCCCCGGCGTAAAGATGTATGCTTTCCACATCCTCCTGTGCTACATATACTCGGACAAAGTGCCCACAGTGGAACCGACTCGGTGCTTAGAACTTCTAGAGCTGGCGAACAGGCTCTGTATGAACAGGCTCGTCAATCTCGTGGAAGCCAGGGTCATAGATACCCTTCAGCATCAGGACAGGTAAACACAAAAACATTTTATTAGGAGAGATAACTGTACTTTTGGCAACTATCGCTAGGAATTCTGATTCAGTATTTGGTGGGTGTAAGGCTCTCCACAGGTGGGAAAACTGCCAGTTTACCCGCATGCGGCTGGGGAACTGATTACTTATCGCCGCTCAAAGACGTGTTATGGTTACCAAAAATGAACAATAACTAGGAAGGCTGATACTTGTATAGCTAGTTAAAGTATGTGCAATATCTTTGTAAACAGTAATAAAAACTGACGCTATTCATCGGGCCGTTCACTCGATATCGCCTCTCAAAGATGCGATAAACTTACTAAATATAAATAACAGCTCAAGCGTCGCATTGATTGCTAATAAATATTACGAAGGCATAAAATTAATTGCTATCCTATTCTTATTACACTTTAATTATGCCAAACGTGGGTGTGTTTTAAAAGCTTGTGGTAAAGATCCTAATGTGTTGTTTACAGAGTTGGCGACGATGACCAGGTCGTTGAAATAGCCCTGTCTTTATTAGAGCCTGTTAAGGTAATTTGCTTTTTGAACTATAAAAATCAAACCAATCCCACAAATCTGTATTTGGTTGTCACTAGGTTAAAATGTCATTAACATTTAAGATGGGCGCTTGTTTTATACCTTTTATACCAGCAACGTGTCTCATTAGCTCTTCAAAAATAAGGTATATCTGAAATTTAGCATATAATAAATAAATGACGTCATCATAAATTTAAGATGGTGGATATAATAAACCAAAAGTTGAGCTAAACGTTAAATGTTGTATGCTATCATTCTATGAAAGGTTTACTTATGTCGATTTCAAAAAGACAAAATTCGTCTGGAATAATATTTTTTGTATCCATTTTTCATGCTGCACAAAAGTATACATATATTGCATAGTCCAAAATCGAAATACGCATGGTGATTTTCCTATAGGTAATCCTCAGAAATGGTCAGATAGTACACATAAATACGTCATATTATTTTTTAAGGATAAGTTTTTTTAGAATAGTTTTTTTTCAGTTGCACAACGCACACAACCTATCGGAATGGTGCACGTGGCGCTTATGCGGCGCTTACGACCGCGTGTGTCGCGCCAAGCACCTCAGCCCGGCCTCCCGGGAGTATTTGGCGGACAACCGCTGGCCGCCGGTCTGGTGAGTGTTGTAGTGTTGTGTATACTTGTATGCTATATGGTTCAACGACCTCAATTTACATAGACGGGCCCTGTCAAACAAAGAATGTGGGCGTATGTCTAGTAACGCCATCTAGTCCGAAAAGCGGGAACTTGCTTGCAACATATGCCCCATCTTGAATGAAAGCTTGAAAACGTATGACTCGGTCATAGATAATATAGGTCATAGCATTATTAAGACGTAAGGCCAGTTAGTAAAAAAAAAATCATACAGTTTGCCGCGGAAATTAAATGATTGCGTAATGGATAAAAACATTAAATAGGAAGATTTAATAACGTTTTTTTGGAAATGTATAATTGTGAAAAAACCACTTACCTTAAAATAAAAATTATACAGTGCCAAACTAATAAGACTTTAGATGTTAACTTAATAATAACAAATTATCTACACGACGAGCGACCGTGACAGCGCTACGACGGGGACAAAGACAGGTGAGGAACGTGTTCAGCAAGTCGGACGCCCCCCATCTTTCTATGAAAGGGCCCATCTAGTACCTACATATATATCCATAATATGGTTATATTGTATTATGTTATAGTTGCACAACGCACACCAGGAGGCGCCTTTAGAAAGACGTTAGGCCCCGATGTCTTTGAGCCCTAGGGCTAAAACCGAGCTCTCAGTGATGCGTAGCGCTCGCCCACCCATTTAGTGGCGCTGTCGAAACCAGTAGTATTATAGGAAATAGCTGCACTTTTGGTAACTATCGCTAGAAAGGCTGATTTCGTATTTGGTGGTTCCTAGGCTCTCCACTGGTGGGAAATCTAGTCTGCACGCATGCGGATGGGCCTTTCACTAGACATGACCGCTCAAAGACGTGTTATGGTTACCAAAAATGAACCATAACTACAAAGGCTGATTCTTGTTCAGTATTAAAGTATGCACAGTACCTATGTATCTGTATAAAAACTGATGCTATTCATCGGGCCATTCACTAGATATCACCTCTCAAAGACGTAAAAAACTTAAAATAATTATCAGCCTTACGTTGACGTAAAATTAATTGCTATCCTACAGCAATGTATACGCTAATAACATTTTTTATACGCTACGCAGCTTACTCGATCCGAAAAAAATTATAAAGACTATGTACATTTATTTTTCAGGTACGTGAAAGAGTTCGACTACTATCAGAAGTGTGTCACAGAGCAGTCCAAAGAGTCAAAGGAGATTCGGCCGACGACTTCGCTCCAGGCCAACCAACAGACTGGCTGTTTATGTTTTACTAGTGAGTGTAAAGCTGAAAACGTTTAATTTATAAACTGCTATATAAATCCTAAGATAGATAATTAATTAGTTAGATAGATAGATAATTTTTAGTTTTCCAAATTGTGGTTAACAACAGTTGTTTTTATAGAAATAGTCCCGTCCACAATTTCCTACAAAAATTTACAGATACTCTCTTTGTGTGTCGTAATCCTCATTACTGAGGGTCGTGACCCCTTTCCATTAATCAAATAATGGTAGGAGTTTTCTTGAGATAATAATGCGGTGGGTTCCCACGTCCTTCCGCTAGATACAATCTTCCATTATTATCATAGGAGCTTCTTCAAGCTCGTATAAGTTCAGGCTCTTAAGGAGTACTTCTCACATCAATGGGCCAGAAGTTGTCTGGTGAGCAGTTACCAGACCATTACGTTAGTACCGGCTAAAACGAATTAACGATTTAGCATTCCGGTATGATGCCGTTTGGAAACCGACTAGGGGAATGGGTTTAATATAACTGCCATACCCCTAACAGGTTAGTCCGTTACCATCTTAGACTGCATCATCAGCATCAGGTGAGATCGCAGTCAAGGGCTAGCTTGTAGTGGAATAAAAAAAACACCACTACCAGCACCTTTCATTGGATCGGATATAAACTGAATAGTTCCCAAAATAACTTGGCTATACACCGAAGACACGTCAGTTCTCTTTTTGTTCTATTTTATCTGCAACAGAGTGTTTTGAAGAGTTAGAGATTTAAAAAAAAGATACGCGCCGAATTGAGAATCTCCTCCTTTTTTGGAAGTCAGTTAAAAATATTACCACAAAATAGAAAAGCTGTATTTAGTCCGCCATCGTGGTACCAAGTAGTCATATATATTCTTGCCTCTGCCACTTGACAGCTTTCGTTCAAGGGGCACTTCCGCCGAAAGTTGCTGCCAAAAAGCCGCCTTCTTTTATCGAAGTTTATCTTAACTGCTCATATAGGTTACTCAGATAATAAAGTATCAGCAACTTCTTTTCCAAAAATCCAATCCTTTTTTTGGTATAGGTAGGTTCTTGCAATTCACGAGCGCGCGGGTCTCATGGTTGTGTTTAAGTCCTGTCCGTATACATTATACGTGTAAATGTGTGCGTGCACGTGATAGCGCGTACGACTGACTGCTCCGAGAGACACGCACACTTATATCCCCACAAACTTATCTGACCCGGTGGCCAAAGTTGGAACTAACTTGTATGCCTGTTTAGTTTTTGTTTTTATTTCATTTTTCATAGATACCTACTAGCGACGCTGTCACCGGGTCAGATAAGTTTTTCGGACTCTACGAAATGTGCATAGCCACGAGCAAAGTTCATTTGCGCTCGTGAATTGCTAGAACTATGCTCGTAGAAGCCATGATGACTACTTACTCACGCCTCTGTATAAACAGGCAAAGGTCGGCGGGAGAGCGGCGCGGCGGCCGACGCGACGACAGCGCTGTGCCGCACCGAGCCGCAGCAGCCGCCGCTCTGACGTCTGCCTCACTGGAGGTGAGCAGTGCTCCAGTATATTGATTTGATTTATTTATTTCATGTAGGACAACTTGTGACACTTATGATACGTCAAGACTCTACCGCCGGTTCGGAAAGCTGTTCTACTGAGAAGAGCCGGCAAGAAACTCAGTAGTTGCTCTTTTCTTTAAAAAGAAAATTGACTGTCTCTTGGGCCTGTTTATAGCCTACCGCTGCGAGTTAAGGCCTGTACGGAGTCCGCGGAGGAAACCAGACTTTATTGTAAGATATTTAATGTTTCGTTTCCAGATCGCTCCGTATCGCGGTTCTCCTGCCAGTTTCGATGTGCTTCATGAGCACGATACTGACCATCCTGGTCCTATTCCACGTCTACACGTAAACTGTACGTAACATCGCCGTTACTTGCACAAAAGCATTTACACACTGAGTTGAAAAGTCGTGGATTACGGAGAGTTAAACATTCTGGCTACACAATATCGGGATGTTTATGTCAAATATATTTTAATATTTTAGATTTTTTAGTGATCATACAATGGAGGATCTTTCAAAAGGCGTAATATCCATGTCCCCTGTTAGTTTTAAGGTCGTTAACCATATTTTTAAACTATTGCTTAGTTCAAGCGTCAAAATCTTGAAAAAAATACAAGATATTTATTAATATCTTTTGAGGTGCGCTTTGCCACTCGAAGTTTTTATATTGGAAATTGGATAGTGATGCTGCACTATTATGAACTTTATTTCACACCTCAAAACTATTAATTAATAATTACTTATAGCATACAATACATACCTTTTAAAAAGTAAATAAATCATTACAAACTGAATAACTAGAAAAATTAAAAATAAACTTAAACAAGTGCTTTTGAATTGTCAATTGAATCTACCACTGGTTAGGAATGCCATTCCTACGGAGAAGAACTAGCAAGATACTCGGCGGTTGCTCTTTTGAAAAGTTAATATTTAATAAATTACAATAATAAATAAAGTGTGAGATAAGAACTCTAATTTCTTAACCATGAATAATAAGATTTCGGCTCCATTTTGAAAATAAAACCCGGATCGGTGTAGCTAGAGGTTAAGGATTTTTGTCTGTATAACATGCAGAGTGGTAAACTAAGCCACCGAATTGGTTGCCAAAAACTAGGGAAATCTGAGGTGCAATCGTGTAAGGAATGCCGATCAAATCGTTAAAGTTCGGCTTCAAAGTAAAATTAACCATAACAGCATTGAATTAGAGCTCAATTTCGTGTATCCATTGTTGTACGTTTAGGGTATCGTACATACCTAAACGTATAAGAATTGATACACGAAATTGAGCTCTAATTCAATGCTGTTATGGTTAAATTTACTTTGAAGCCGAACTTTAACGATTTGATCGGCGATCCTTACATGATTACACCTCAGTTCCTGGCAACTGGACGTTGCTATCTATAATATATTATTGAGTAATATACTAACAGTCCCACCAAGTTATCTAACCCGGTGGCCAAAATTGGAACTAATTTTTATGACTGTTTAGTTTTTTTTTTAATAGATTATGTGACACTGCCACCGGGTCAGATAAGTTTGTGGATCTTACTACATAATACAGTACCCGGCAGTAAATATTGCACATCGAGCTTTAGAAAGAAATAGTCGGTTGCGTCGGCTTCGTAGAGCGTCGTCTCTGTCACTCGTATGTGACGTTTTGACACTGAGTCTGAGTGACAGAGACGACGCTCTACGAAGCCGACGCAACCGACTATTTCTTTCTAAAGCTCGATGTGCAATATTTACTGCCGGGTACTGTAATATGTATTTGATTAAAGTAAGGGCTTGCACAGACGAGAGACTATTGAATGTGGAGGACAAAACTCCGTCATCTTTTTGCTACGGATTTTCGCCGAACTATTTGACCGTATTGTGAGTTACGCGATACTGATATAGTTTTTAATCAATTTTTGTCCTCTTCAGACTGTCTGTCGTCTGCACAGCCCCTAACAATGATTGTATGAAAGTTATAGAATTTATATGTAATTGTTTTTTGTTTAAACAATTTTTTATATTACAGCTAATTATTTTGAAAGTCATTATTACATAAGTACATAATTGAGCCCTACTTCCTTTAGCCACAAATGCAATATATTTTTGAACTATGCACTTAAAAGCTTTCCTTTAAATTGCAAGATTTAAAGATAAATTCTGAATTAATAATAACTACTAAAGGATCCAAATTAATGGACTCCATCACCACTACGTAACCCATTAACGTCCCACTACTGGGCACAGGCCTCCACTCTCATAGGAGAGAGGGAATTAGAGCTTAGCCCCACCACGCTGCTACAATGCGGGTTGGCGGGCTTTAACGACTATTATCATGTTAGTCCTAATAACTGCTTAACATGCAGCCAACTAAAGAACTATAACCCAACACTTATTATGGCCCGACCCGGGTCTCGAACCCGAGACCTCGTCAGCCGCAGCCAAACATGCTAACCACTAGACCAACGACGATGTAAACTACCTCTGTACCAAATTTCATCAAAATCGGTTGAGCAGTTGGGCCGTGAAAGCGTAGAAGACAGACAGACAAACTTTCGCATGTTTACAATATTAGTATGGATATACATAAATTAGTCTTATTCGTTATATAATTTCGGAGTGCACCTATCAGTAAAAGCAAGACAGCCCGAAACTTAGAAAATTGTGTCCCTCTGGCATGCTACAAAATAAAATACCTAAACACAAAAATTACTAATAACTTAAAATTAATTAATTTCCAATTAAGATAAACAAATAGTTTTTCACAAAAAAAAATTGAAAAATCCAAAGTTAATTTGAACATACGAAATATATTACAAAATTCAGCATTCCATTTTTGTATGACTTATTAAATATATTACACTTTTGTACATGCTTGTATTATGTACTGATCTACTTGGTAATTAGTATTATTTCGTATTATACTATAGTTTGCTATAAGCCAAAGTAGAAGTAAGCTGAATATAATAATTCATCTTTTATTGTTTCACTAAAAATGATTCACTAAGGATGAACCCACTAATTCCACGTTCAGGCCCTATTCACACACACACACACGATTTCCGTATCGACGGTACCGTGACGGTTGAGTAATGTAGGAAGGCAGCGCAACCGTATACGTATACGGTTGCGGTTGCTTCTCCCATGTGTGAGAAGGTCTACGTCAGTTTTTAAGTTATAACGGTCACCGTTTATACGGAAACTGTGTGTGTGAAAAGGGCTTTATAGCATAGAGGTTTGTCAACGTAATTTGGAACTTTCTAAATGAACAGCATTAGTAGTTCGTTCTGTGATAGGTTAATATCAGATCTGTGATTAGAATGGTAAAACCATACAATGGATGAACCAAAAAAGTATATATATTTAGTTGGTTGTAGTTCAAGGTATATATGTATTTATTTTTAAGAAATGTATACCGGGAGTCGTATCTTCCATTTAACAAATTCAATAAGTTTATACCTACCAATGTACTTTTGACATCTTTCTTTAGTCCTCACCGCCATATTGGATATGTTTTGACGTCATAGCCTATAGCATGCGGTACTTAAAAACGATGCTTTAAACTAAAAGGTATAGTGGCCGGGCAACATCTTGAAAAATGCTTTGACCGATTAGCTGATTCCAAGATGCGATATGCGTTAATGACGTAAAGTTGATTCTTGGCTTTGGATTATCCCACTACCTTACTTACTAAATCTTTAATCTGTGCTAAGTCGCTATTTACTCAAGATCCGTGCCGAAACAGGATATTAATATATTGCTATTCTGCTTACTGTTAAATATATTAATATTTGCTTCGAATAGATACCCTAGGAGTGCAAACTTCGCTAAGATATATCTTTGTGGCTACAACCGACTAAAAGTATTAAAAAGTGCTTGCGATTTGATTGTTGAAGTAATAATATAATAGTACATAGCTTTCGAACAAGTTACCTATTTTGTTAAATTATTGAGTAATATAATTATATTATGCATATTGTTTCTCACTTATTAAATAATAATTATTATTGACCGAGCGAAGCGAAGGTCTCTGAGTCTACTTGGGTGAATTGGCACTTGTCCGTCCGTCCGTCCGTCCGTCCATCCGTCTGTCAGAGCATTATAACTTCTGAATTACTGAACGCAATTACTTCAGCTTTAAATATAATATGTAAACCAATGGCCTCCCGCCGAATATGGCTTAAAAAATAATAAAAATCTTTATTTCAGGGGGGCTCTCATAGAAGCGAATGCGAAGTAAAATATTTTTTATAAAGTTACATAGGGTTGCGGTATATCATTTTAAAGATAATTAGGAATAGAGTCGGAAAATATTTTTTTTTTAATTTTTCCCCCAAAATTGACGAAATGGGGGGCTTTCAAAGTGGTGATTTTCTAACGTCCAAAGATGACCTCAGAACTCTAAATTTTCTGAAAGGATGAGCCTGAAACTTGATCAATTATTTCAATTATATCCTGTACTTGAACAACAAATACTAAAATTAGATAAATATTGTAAGGAAACGAAATTATTTAATTATTAATGAGCGTCAGTATTTTTAACAGAACTTCACATTTATGTCAATAGATGGCGCCGCGAGGTCTCAGTTCGGGGCGAACCACTAGTTTAGTTATGTGCATAAAGTATGATTTAGAGTTCCTGTGAAATGTTCTTTTAACAGAAATATTAAATAAAAAATTATCAATTTTGATGATTTTCTCCAGTACATAGGTACTGTAGATGAATTTCGTGAAATATCCAATAAAAAATAATAATTTATAAAAACACGATAAACATGGCACACGCCATATGTAATTACGTGACCTTTTTTTAAATTTGGACGAAGTATGAATTATTTTAAATCCTGGTGCCCTAAATGTTTTATTATTTTGTTAAATAAGCAACTGTAGCGTTATACCCTTGGTATTTATTTATTATAGTCAGTATATGTATATATATATATATATATATATATTTACATTGTATGATATTTACATTTAAGGACTACGATATTTGGTATTATAATGTTAAGGTTCGAAATTAAAGAAAAAGTACACAAAAAATTGTATAACGCAAGAGATTTAAATACGATATGAATTATGAATTAATAAAATCATATTTGCAAATAGGTACATTTCTTTGTAAAAAAGGTTAAATTAGTACACAAGTTTCATATTTTATCCAAAAATTATTTCATAGAAGAGAAAATTTATTAATTCATAATAATAATTATTACATAAATAATTTGTTTCCAAATTTTACTCTAGATGGCGTTGAACGAACCATCATCGGGTTAATGAAATCGTATTTTGAATCTCCGTGCGTTTAAAAAAAGTATAGAATAAGTTTATTTTTGTATTATTTTAATCTAGCACACGAGCCGCTGTATGAAACTTTAGCTAACCCATTAAAATAGTAACGTAGAATACTTCACTAGCTAAACTTTTTACTTCTAAGAAATTCGAAGTACAAAAATGTCAAAATTAACCCCCTTTCTATAGTGAATAGCGTTGCACATTATTGCAGTACACGATAGACCATAACTTATCTTACTAATATTATAAATGCGAAAGTTTGTATGGATGTTTGTTACTCAATCATGCCCCAAGGGCTGAACGGATCTGACTGAAATTTGGCACAGAGATAGATTATAGGCTACTTTTTATCCCGGAAAATTAAAGTTCCCGCGGAAACCAAAAACCTCAAACCACGCAGACGAAGTCGCGTGCATCCGCTAGTTAAGAATAAGCAACAAAACTTAAAATTTTAGATCAACCCTCGCTTTAAAAAAACGTTAATAATGTGCAATCGCTCCCAAAGTACATTTCATTCAATTTTAAGACAACTAGCTGCAAATATTAATAAATCTGTACTATTTTCTTACCCTTTATTGAATTAAAAATATTATTATGATTGAATTAAAAAATATGACTATGATCTCATTGACAGTGCACTGAAAAGCAGGGTTATTCCTTAGGACCCCCCTAAACGAAACTATGCTGAAGCAGTAAAACCCTATGATAGTCTATGCTATAGCAAGAACCTTCGTGCGAAATCTATATTTTTGACCTCCAACACAAACAGAGGTGTTATTGACCGAGCGAAGCGAAGGTCTCTGAGTCTACTTGGGTGAATTGGCACTTGTCCGTCCGTCCGTCCGTCTGTCAGAGCATTATAACTTCTGAATTACTGAACGCAATTACTTCAGCTTTAAATATAATATGTAAACCAATGGCCTCCCGCCGAATATGGCTTAAAAAATAATAAAAATCTTTATTTCAGGGGGACTCTCATAGAAGCGAATGCGAAGTAAAATATTTTTTATAAAGTTATGAGTTGCGGTATATCATTTTAAAGATAATTAGGAATAGAGTCCAAAAATATATATTTTTTTAATTTTTCCCCCAAAATTGACGAAATTGGGGGCTTTCAAAGTGGATTTTCTAACGTCCAAAGATGACCTCAGAACTCTAAATTTTCTGAAAGGATGAGCCTGAAACTTGATCAATTATTTCAATTATATCCTGTACTTGAACAACAAATACTAAAATTAGATAAATATTTGTAAGGAAACGGAATTATTTAATTTTTAATGAGCTTCAGTATTTTTAACAGAACTTCACATTTATGTCAATAGATGGCGCCGCGAGGTCTCAGTTCGGGGCGAACCACTAGTAAGTTTGTATCTGCCTGTCCTGAAATCTGCAGGATACCTTAACCAACTCTCAGTGATATCATGTTTTTAGGCCAGCTACATACAATGTACCTAAGGCTCATTGGAATGATTTTATTGAATAGGGTAAAGATTTACACACACAGATCACAGTTTAGATTATTTGCATTCATACCACCACTACAGCCCATTAACGTCCCACTGCTGGGCACAGGCATAGGAGTGAGGCAATTAGAGCTTTGACCCACCACACTGCTGCAATGCGGGTTAGCGCGCTTTGACGACTATTATCATGTTAGTGATAATAACCGGGACCGACGGCGCGGTAACGTGCTCTCCGAGGCACGGGGGTGAAACACCGCCAACTTCCTAACTCCGGGCTAGTACCTACTGAGAATTTTTAGTCAGAAATCCCCAATACTTATTTATGGTCCGACCCGGGATACGAACCCGGTACCTCGTCGGCCGCAGTCGAACATGCTAACTGAATGAATTTACAATCATATATTGCTCTTTTTAACTTATTTTACTATCACTTACTTTCTCAGTTCACTGTTTCATTTAGGGGGCTTAAAAAATATTGCTTCAATTACTAGTAAGTAAATAGATATCAGTGGATGGATTACAGTAGATAATTTCTAGCTAACATACCTAAAATGTCTAGTTTCTCAGCGTTTAGTTGTCTAGATAAGCATTAATTATCTACTGAAACCTGTTTAAACTTAAGGTAGTGTCACACAGACAAAAAAAAATGTGTCATACAACTCACACAGCACTCAGATGAAATAATAGAAGTAATAGATATCAGTCACATTATAATTATACTGATTACTAGCAGATGCCCGCGACTTCGTCCACGTGAAATAAGTTTTAAATTCCCACGGGAACTCCCTAAATAATAGTGGCTTAAATTATAATAACGTGGCTTTCTATTGATACCAGATTTTTCAAAATTGGTTCAGTTGATCCAAAGATTACCCCCTACAATGTCACAAACTTTACCACTTTATAATATTATAGTATAGATAATTATTCTGTAAGTGTGACACCACCTTTTCTTAAGTCCTAGTACCTATTATAGTGTATAATTTTAAAGTACCTAATGTATTTTGCCAATCATCACTGTCGATTAGACAATCTGCCATTTTTTACATACCCTTAGATTTTCATAAGTGTAATAAATCTATTGTAATGGAATACAGCTTTTATTTACTGCCTTACTACATTTATGCTATACTGGATCAACATGAGAATGAGTGCTTGTCCGGAGTGCAAGCGGGCAAACTATTGAGTGTACATTTTGTGTGCTGTTACTCAGGACTAGGGCAGAATCTCCTCATAGAATAAGAAAGGTTTAGGGCTGTCAATTCCTGTGTGTGTAATATGGACAGTTAAGTCCATCATCTTTTTATTTAGATTTTCGCCATATTATTACTCCACCATGTCAATTGTGTTGCAGATTTGGGTGATCTATGTATTTTAACACAATAAAAGAACTCCGAGGGCTATTTTTCCATACCGGTGAGATTTTTTTCAATACCGGGATCCCGGGATTTTAAGTTTGGGAAAAACTTAAAATTAGATAGATTGTTTTTAACTTAAAACTAGTATTTTCTGAAGGAAACTGCACCATAATAAAAACAGTTTTCCATAAAAAATATTTTTTCACCACATTAACTCCAAAACAGCATTTTTCTGCTTAAATTCAATGAAGAAATGCCATTTTTTTAATCGTAAAAATACATAGTTTAATCATAACACAAATTAATTAAAAATTCAATAATTATTTTGTAAAAGGAAAAAAATCGTAATAAAAAATTGCATTGTATAAAAAACAGATTTCTGAACGTTTCATGAGTCAATGAAATAGAAATGCCAAGCCACAGGGTTCTAAATTCAAACACTAATTTTTCCCTCTGAGTGATCAAAAATGACTTTTCCTTAGGGTATGCGCGCACGGGCAACTTAGTTGCTCGGCGATTTATTTGTCTCTTTCGAAAAAATAATCGCCATGTCGCCGGGGTGCGCGCACGAGAGCTACAGCAACCCGACTTTTTTCAGTTTTTTCTAGACAGTCATCAACATGGATTTGGTCGAGACGGCTGTGGTCGTTGCAATCGCAATAAAAAACCGAAGAAAGCGTCGAAAAATAGAATATTGGGTGCATCCATTATGGAGCGATCGGCTGATTCTCGGGAAATTTCATACTATGTTTATGAAATTGAGAGCATACCCAAAAAATTTTTTTAGTTACTTTAGAATGAGTGTCGAAAGTTTTTTTGATTTTCGACCTTTTGATTTGGCATTTACGTCTGAGTATTCTTTTAATTTTTTATCATACAGTAATGGTCTGCTTTCTACTTCTTCAATTAGTCTACTATTATCGATATCTTCTTCGACCGGCATTTTACTTGGCATCTCGAAACATAGAATGCGCGCGCGTATCCGTCCATACACTGCAAGTACAGACAAACTCACGCCGCGGTGGTCGAGTGGCAACTGGCCGGTCGGCGACTTTTTTGTTGTGCGTGCGCGCACTTGCATAGCAATAGGGAAGGAGACAGTTGCGTCGCGGGCTTGTCTCCGACCCCGCGAACAATATAGTTGCCCAGAGTTGCGTCGCTACATGCGTGCACTTTCATACTAGCTCCTAGACTTGATCAAGAGACAAATAAATCGCCGAGCAACTAAGTTGCCCGTGCGCGCATACCCTTACTGGTTTTAAGCAATAAAGATGCTCTTATTGAGCTAATGAGTTTTAAACTTAGGCGAATAAAAACAGTAGCATGTACCAAGAAATATATGCAATAGTCACTGTTTCGTTTATAGTGTCACCAATACCGGTATCCCGGTATTAGACATTTCAATACCGGTATTGAAAACTGACGAAAAAAGTCTCTCTATATTGGAAGCCCTAATAGAAAGCAATGGGGATTGAAAAATTAAAGGCATAGACAATCCCCCATTTTTGTTGTTGATTGTTGTCGTCGGCTGACCGACGACGACAACAATCGCACACTTTGAAGAAAGCCGATGGCAGTTATACCAAAGATGACAAAGAGGTCAGTAAGACTCTCATACTAACACATTTCCCCGGCAGCAAAATAGTAGACAACCCAAACTGGACGGATGATCCACAGAGTACACCCAGTCAGAAGCAGACTGGGAAATAGCTAACAAAATAGTCACGCATGAGAAGGTACGGTGGGCCATAGACACGTTCCACCCCTTCAAATCAGCAGGAACATATCAAATCTTCCCCGCCCTCCTGCAGTGGGGGGCAACGGAGATAACACCATGGCTGGTATAGATTTTTCAAGCTTGTATAGCCTTTAAATACATACCAATCTCGTGGAGAGAAGTGAAAGTGGTATTCCTGCCCAAACCAGGCAAGAATGATTACACCGAACCGAAGGCTTTCAGACCTATCAGCCTAACATCCTTCCTGCTGAAAACGCTGGAAAGACTCGGAGACCGTTTCCTTAGAGACGGAGCCCTAAGGACTATACCAATACACCGAAACCAACATGCATACAGCACCGGCAAGTCAACAGAGACGGCCCTCCATAACGTGGTAACGAAGATAGAGCACGACCTAGAAAACAAATTATCAACACTAGGAGCCTTCATAGACATTGAAGGAGCTTTCGACAAAACTACCTTTAGGAGCATTGACAATGCTTTACAACGATATGAAGTACCCAAAACTCTAAGGCAATGGATAGGAGCCCTACTTGAAAAAAGGGTCATCCAACTTGACATAAACGGTATAACTAAGGGCATAGTAGCCAAAGGGTGCTCACAAGGAGGAGTGTTATCTCCAATCCTGTGGAACCTGGTCGTCGACAACTTGATAGCAAAAATGAACAACAATGGATTCTACACCATTGGTTATGCAGATGACATAACAATTCTGATAGGTGGCAAACACGAAAACACACTTTGTGCAATAATGCAAGATGCACTAAGACTCTTAGAGAAATGGTGCAAAGACAATGAACTAACAGTGAATCCAAAAAAGACCGAACTAGTACTGTTCACAAACAAAAGGAAACCAGATGTACCAAGAATGCCAACACTCTTTGGTACAAATCTAACACTATCAACAGTAGTTAAATATCTGGGGGTAACTCTAGATAACAAGCTTAACTGGAAGAAACATAGACATGAAAATACAAAAAACAACAATAATCCTAAATCAATGTAAACGCATGATCGGGAAAACCTGGGGTCTAAAACCAAAGATAATGCCTTGGTTGTATCTGACAGTGGTAAGAAGCTCATTAACATACACATCACTAGTATGGTGGTTAGATATTATTATTATTTATTTAATTTTACATTATTAGAGGTAATACTGGGAATCCCCCCCCCCCCCCCCCTACATCTTGACATAAAAGAAGAAGCTAGCCTCGCAGCGCTAAGGATGAAGACTTATGGGCTGTGGACAGATATCAACACAACACACACCCTGATACTGTCAGGTGAGAGCATGAAGTGTCCAATGCTAGGATGGATCTGTGACAAAACACAGAAGAAACACATAATCGAGAAAGATTATGAGATCTACATCTCGGAGACCGAAATACACAAAGCAGATACGATAGACGTTTACACAGACGGGAACTGGTGCAGGAGTGCACTGTCCCGAGCTAAACATACATATCGCTCGCGCGCTCGGTAAGAATAACTCTGTTTTTCAAGCGTAGTGCGTCGGCATAACTGCGGCGGCCGTGGCCATGGCCGACGACAAACAGGTTTTTTTTTTTTTTTTTTTTTTTCTGTCTGTTTCTGTTTCTCGGCAATCTGTCTTGCAACATTGAGCCGTGCGGTTGTGGGTGGCGGATTTGTATTTTGGAGCAAGGTATCCCATCCACTGACGGAATTCCCTATTTGCTAAAGAATCTACGGGGCAGATCCGAGACACTATTCCGTTTCAATCGGCAAAATCGGAGGCTGCCTTCTCCCTCCAATTTATTTGCCAGGTCGTTGATATGAACCGCAAGTCGCTCCTGATATTTTTTACTATTTGCCTCAATTTCTTCTCTGACGGTTTTGATGTTAAGATCCTTATGAATGTTTTTGTTGCTAATGTATGGCGGAATGTGCCTTGTTTTGAAATTTTGCCTTTCAAGGATCTCAATATTGCTTATGCTGGCTGTACCCCAAAGCTGAATACCGTAGGTCCATATGGGTTTTAGTATTGCTTTGTAGATGACTATCTTGCTGGTGGAGGTAAGCTGTGATTTCTTGCCAATAAGCCAGTAAAGACTTCGCAACTTCATGTCGAGCTGTTTGCGTTTAGTACAGATATGCTTTCGCCAAGTGAGCCGTTTGTCGAGATGCATGCCCAGATATTTTGCGTCTTCTGCTTGAGGTAGCTCTTCGTCATACAGTTTCACTGGCGGACATGTCTTTTTGCAGAGAGTGAAGGTAACATGAGTGGACTTGCTCTGGTTAGCTTTAATACGCCATTTTGTAAGCCACCCTTCGACGGCGTTTAGATGGTTTTGTAGGTTCAACGAGGCAACGTCTGGGTTTTTATGTACCGATAATATTGCTGTATCATCTGCGTATGTAGCTGTCGTAGTACTATTGTCTGTGGGCAGGTCAGCAGTAAACAAAAGATACAACACAGGTCCCAAAATACTTCCCTGAGGAACTCCTGACTTTATTTCGTATAATAGTGATGTTTCGTCGTTGTATTTTACTTCGTAACACCTTTTGTGAAGATACGATTTTAGTAGTCGGTAAAAAGAGTGTGGTATGAGTTTCTTCGCTTTGTACAGAAGGCCTTCGTGCCATACCTTATCAAAAGCCTGTCCAATGTCTATAAAGACAGCAGAACAGTATTGCTTGTTTTCTAAGGTTCTGCTGATTACATCCACAAGGCGATGTATCTGTTCAACGGTGTTGTGTTTGGAGCGGAAACCGAATTGGTGACTTGGAATCACCTCTTGTAGGTGGGGTGTGAGCCGGTTAAGTAAAATCCTTTCAAATACTTTTCCGATCACTGGTAGCAAGCTTATCGGTCGGTATGATGATGCTTCCTGTGGTGGTTTTCCAGGCTTTGGTACCATAACAACTTGTGCAATTTTCCACTGACTTGGGAAGTGACCTAATCTGATGCAGGCGTTAAATAGAATGACCAGCAGCATGAGACCTTTATGTGGCAGTTTTTTTAATAAGGTGTCATCTATTTGGTCGTATCCGGGTGCTTTTTTTCCCTTAAGGCATTTTATTGATTTTAACACTTCTTTTGGAGAACAGCTTTTTATTGGAAGACACATTTGGAGTGGGGTTTGGAGATAAGAACGTATTTCGTTGCAGTGATCGTTATCTAAGCTGTCATGCGGTTTAAAAACGGTTTCCAAATAGTCTCCGTATTCCGTTGCTTTTTCTAGGTTAGATCTAGCCCAGGTTCCATTTCGCTTTTTAATCGGTGGTATATGTGTGCTAGGACGCTTCATCTTCCTGGTGGCTTTCCATAAAGAGTAATCAGTACTTGATGTTGGTGTTAGTCCAGCTAAGTAGTTTTGTAGGTCGTCATTGGTGTACGTTTTTATAAGCTGTTTCAGCTTCTCAGAAGAATCGTTGAATGCTTTTTTATCGCTTGGATATCTTCTGTGGTGCCAAGTTTTTCTAAGGTTACGTCGTTTGGTGACTTGTTCTCTTATTTGTTTAGGGTAGGTTTGTACCCTTATTTCAGTTTCTTTGAAAGGTGGAGTGGACTCGTGTGCTGCTCTATGTATGAGAATATTAAGTTTTTCAATGTTTTCTTCAACGTCCAGCTCTGTTTTTAGGGGTACTTTTAGGTCAACCTCGGAAGAGATAATATTTTGATATAGTTCCCAATTTGTTTTCCTACTGTATAGTCTTGGGATAGGTTTAACTAAAAGTGCTTTGCAACTATAATTTAGAATTACAGGAGTGTGATCTGATGATAAATCTATGCATGATTCGACTTTGAGGTAATTTTTGTTTATCCCTTTTGTAATATAAAAATCCAGCAGATCTGGAGTTTTATTTTGGTCGGTTGGCCAGTATGTTGGGGTACAAGATGATGCATGTTCCAGTGTTAAGTTTTGCATTGTTTGAAATAGCTGACGTCCCCTAGATGTTATTAATCTTGACCCCCAGAAGGTATGTTTGGAATTCCAGTCTCCGCCACATATAAATCTTGGGCCAAGTGCTGTGAAATATGTTTCAAAATCACTGGCAGTGATAGCGTGCCTGGGTGGACAGTAGATAGCTGAGAAGGCGATCTCTATGTTGTCATTTTGGATTTTAATTGAGGTTGCCTGAATTTTTTCTGTACAGAAGGCTTCAAGCTCGAAGTGCTTTATGTGCTGCTTTATTATTATTGCTGTTCCACCATGTGTATTTCCGGATGGGTGGTTTGTAGTATATACTTGGTAATTTTTCATTGATATGTACGTTTTGGCTGTTATCCTTGTTTCAGAGATTAGTGCTATATCAATATCTTCAGTGTTTAAAAACACTTCGAGTTCAAGCCGGCGTTCTCTTAGCCCATTTGCATTCCACGTTACCACTCGCAGAGTACCTATCTTATTTAGCTACGAGGGTCTTGATAAGTTGGATCATACGGTCCATCATGCTGTCCATCATGTTAGTCATGACTTGCTGAAATCTGTTAAACATGGTGTCTAAAATTGCCTCTAAGCCGTCTGGTTCATACGAATTTGCATTATTTGGTTTTGTACCAGGTCCCTTTGATTGATTTGGATCCTTTTTTACCGCTTCGGCAAAGCTGGCAGATTTACTAAAAGTTTTGTAATAACCTGTTGGTGGTGGCTCTTTTGCTTTTTCTTGGCGGTTTACGTTTGATCTTGGATTTAAGTTTAGAATTTTATCCCTGTATTGCTTATATTGAATACAACCTCTATAGCTAGCAGGGTGCTTTTCTTGGCAATTTGCACATGTCGCTTCAGTTTCTCGACTTTTCGTACATGTTGTTGTGGGATGATCTCCTCCACATTTCACACATCGGAAAGGCCTGAAACACTGGTTTTTGGTGTGGCCAAAGCGTTGGCATCTCTTGCACTGAAGTATTTCCTTCTTTTTGTATGGGGCTTCAAAGGTAACTTTGGTATAGTTTAATGTTTTTATTTTAAATATGTCAATATTGTTTGCCCTAGGCTCTAAATCTACAAAGAAAAGAGGTAACGGTTCTTTTGTCTTTTTGTGTAGTACATTTACTATTTGTCTGGTTTCATGACCTTGTTCTCTGAGTTCGTTTGCGATTGTTTCTATACATTCTGATGAATGCAGTCCGCGCAATACAACTCTGTAGGCTCGTTCACATTTAAGTTGATATGTGTAGTGGCTGATGTCCTTGGCAGTGAAAGCTTCCCTGATTTTCTTATAGGTGTCGATTGTTTGCGGAAGTATCTTTACTATATGTCCTGATCTAAGTGTAGTCATTGTGTATGATTTGCAGTCCACTGTATCATTCAAAAGTTCTTTTAAAGGTACAATATTTATTACGCCGGTAACAAATATTGGCTCTGGTTTTGGAACATAAGTCTGCTCTTTGACATTTTTGTCAGCCATTTCTATATCATCTTCTAGTATGTCAAATCGGTTGTGTGTAGGGACTGTGTACTGGCTATTGTTTTTTGTTAATTTATTAGTTTTTTCAATTTGATTTGGACTGGTCTCTTTTCTCTTTCTTTTTCTTTCAGCTGGGACATGATCTTTTTGCCAGCCAATGGGATCCGTGGCCTTGTCATCAGCCACCACTGTAGGGGTAGTATCAAAATTAGTATTTTTCACCCCAGTTCTGTTTGCAGAATTGCTTCCAACAGATGCTGATCTTGGTCTTGAGAGGAACAAGCTAGGGTGAAATGCTTGTTGAACAAACTTCTTGTTGCTGCTGCCAGGCACATTTACTGACACAGAAGCCTGGTCGCCCACTCCTGTGCAGTCTTCGGTAGCTAATTTCTCACTCACAGGCCCGGGTACCCGTGAGCGCCGGTCGCTAGCCGGATCGCATGGCACAACGTTATTCTCATAATACGACATTTTCATAAAAGAGGGGGGTTTGGGAAGAATAGTTATAGCACTTTCCCAAGGCACTATTCGCAGACTTTTGGGGGCAATTTATCTCCTCCCGGCTCCTGCCGGCCGACGCAAGCACGCTCACGTTTGTCGGGTTAGGTTCCGCCGCCCGATGTTCGGCGTTTAAGTGTTACTGTGTGTTTGGTGTTGTGTGTTTGGTGTTGTGTGTTTGTCTGTATGGCAGGGGTGTGTTTGATGTCAGGTGTGTAATAGTATCTGTGTATTGTGGGTTAGGAGGAATCTAGTAGCACTTTCCAAAGGTGCTACTGCCACAGCTGTTTAGAGGGGATTTAGTCCCTCAGGGCTTGTGGGAGCCCGGGTACAGGTTACTTAACCGCCGCCTGTTGCTCGGCGTTGTCGCTCGTTTTGCACCACCCAGGGGACACGTGTAGGGTGGGCCTTTGTCGAGGAAAAGGTGGTGACTCCTACGGACGCGAGCGACATCATCCCCCGACAAACAGGTAACAAACTTTCATATTAACATTTATAGTGACAGCCAGGCAGTCCTACGAGCATTAGCGTACGTACGACCTCATCTAAGCTCGTATTGGATTGCCACAACTCATTACAAACACTAACAAAATCAAACCTGGTATCACTCGGCTGGGTTAAAGGTCACAGCGGCAACATAGGCAACGACGCAGCCGACGAACTTGCTCGACGAGCCTCAAACCTGAGGGTAATGGGACCTGAACCGATCGTCCCAATGCCATTCAGTGAGTACAAGACTTGTTAAAACAACAAACAGTAGGTACATATGCCAAATTATGGGCAAACACCACAAATTGTAGACAAACAAAAGAGGCTATACCCAGCCCAAACCAACACCTAACTAAGAAACTATTGCAACTAAACAGAGCTAAACTGAGGACGGCTGTAGGTATGATAACAGGACACTGTCCACTTAACAAACACCTATATGTTCAAGGTATAACCGACAGCCCTCTGTGCAGAGCCTGCATGGAGAGCGAGGATACACCAAGACACGTACTACTCGAGTGTAGTGCTGTATCCACTCAACGAGAAGCCTACATTGGCTCCCCAGCAACTCTCCCGGAAGTCCTCGCCAACCTGGGCGGCCTGCTTGGATTCTGGAGTGAGCTCGGCTGGCTGGAATGATCCGGCAGGGAGTTGCACCAGAGGTCTCACGCACAATGGGCACACTTGCTTAAGTGCGGAAAAGCCCAAAGAAGAAGAATCCCCCATTTTAACAAAATTGCATTGCTCAACAGTGTCTTAAACTGTCATTTTATGTATTTTTTATTTTATATAGCTATAATATTTATATATTATAAATGCGAAAGTTTGGATGGATGTATGGATGTTTGTTACTCAATCACGCCACAACGGCTGAACGGATCCGGATGAAATTTGGCACACAGATAGATTAAAGTCTGGAATAGCACATAGGCTATGCTTTTTATGCCGAAAAATTAAAGAGTTCCCGTGGGAACCAAAAAACCTCAATCCACACGGACGAAGTCACGGGCTTAAGCTAGTTGGACATACATCCCCCTTCAGAACATGCAAAAATGAAAGTCATGATTCTTCTTCTTCTTCTTCTTTGTGTCCTGGGTTATTTTCCGCACTTGAAGCGTAGTCGTCCGCTGTGCGTGAAATCCACTGGTGCGACTCCCTGCCGGATCACTCCATCCAGCCAAGCTCACTCCAGAATCCAAGCAGGCCGCCCAGGTCGGCGAGGACTTCCGGTAGTGTTGCTGGGGAGCCAATGTAGGCTTCTCGTTGGGTGGAAACACCGCTGCACTCGAGCAGCACGTGTTTTGGTGTCTCGTCGCTCTCCATGCAGGCTCTGCATAGAGGGCTGTCAGTGATACCTAGAGTAAATAGGTGTTTGTTTAGAGAGCAATGTCCTGTTATCATACCTACAACTGTCCTGAGTTTGACTCTGTTTAGTTGCAGAAGTTTTTTGGTTAGTGGTTTATTAGGGCTGGGTATCGCCTCTTTTGTTTGTCTGCAGTCTGTAGTGTTTGCCCATAGTTCGGCATGTGTACTTACGGTTTGTTTTCTTACCCATGTTTTGTATTCACTGAAGGGTAAAGTCATGATTATGTTTGTATATATCAAGTAGCAGGTAGGTCCTATTAAAAAATAACAACACATTGCTTGTTAAAAGTTTACTTAAATATCTATACTTAAAAATAAAATTTACAATTTTATAATGGGTGTCCAAGGTGCTTTATTTCATCTCTTATTTCTTCATACAAATCTTTGTAGTCCTCATGTTCTTTTACAAGCACCATTATGCAACCTCTCATAGTGCCCATAGCGGCACCTATGTCTTTTCTGCTGGGCGTGTAACAGTATGGGACATCCTTCTCTTCACAAACTGCTGGTAGGTGGCACATGATTTCTATTGGTGAAATGTCACCAGCAAAAAATACGATTCTGAAAGTTAATTATTGTTTGTTTGTTAGTCTTTGCAGAAATTAAGGCTGCTGGTAGATGTGCTTCTTTGATTTGCAATCTTTAACCCAGTAATAAATTGGAAATTTTGACAGAAATTTTATATGAATTCTGTCAAAGTAGCAGCTAACCCTGGGAAACTAAGCTAAGTATAACCCTGCATTTCAGGAAGTGGCCTAAGAAAGCAATAGTAATTATTTGAAACAGACACTTTAGTTCAGTTCAAAGTTTATGTAATAGAATTAGCTGCCAATAAGTTTCAATCCTAACATACCAGTATATTACTGGACCTCAAGAAATTTATTAAGCTTTTTCCAGATTATTTTAACTCAAAATCATATAGCCTAGGATCCCTGGTCCATTTTCGCACTTGATTACTATCAAGCTAATTTTCCGTGAGTAGCTTCAACAATTTCCTGTACGAAAACCCAATTGTGGTAGGCAATAGGGGTAGCAGGGATAAAATATGTTGATTTGATGATTCTCAAAAATGTATACCTACTAACTGGGTTTTTTTATCTGATGATAATTATCTGAATTATTCGAAAAAATATTTGTATATTATAGGAAAATTTAAGGTAAAAGATGATCAAAAAAGTAACGGATACGGATCTTTTTTCTCCCTCGGATATCCGGCACATCACTACTAAAATATGTAATATATTTAGGACATGGCTTCACATAATATAACCTTAAATACTTAATTCCTTACCCTTTCTCGCCTAATCTTAGTTGTTTCTGAACAATTTTTAGTCCGTTCCTTATGAAATTCTTATGACCACTAGATTTTTTGATAAGTTTATATATTTTTTTGCTTAATTTCTTCGGAGCCATCGGCTTCGCAATAACACTGCAATGTTCAATTTTGTCATCGTAACTCTGCGGTTCTGTTTTGATACTAATGTCTGCATTTTCTTCTTGCTCTACTGGTTCTTGTTTTACTTTGCCCATTTTAAAACCACGTGCGACTCCGAAATGCGGCGAAAATAATCACCAGGTATTCACTATCTATTCAGTATTGTTCAGAGCAGTTCAGACTTCAGAGCAGAGACGACTGAGACATTCAGAGACAAGTATTGTAATTTGACAATATTGACAAATGACCATAGAGAAGTAACATCACAGCATCATCACAGGCTAGGACCATGGAACTAATAAGTACTATGTACGTTGTACTTATTAGTTCCATGATATGGTATCATTAATAACTCAGATTTAATAATTTAGGTACAAAATGACAGTAGCTAATGTCAAATGTGGAATCGAAATAATTTATTTTAATGAATTCACTTCCCTTTTTAAATCTGTGGTTCGCTGCCATAAACAGAAACCAGGGACAAGCAAGGAACCAGAGGCGAGATAAGGTAGACGACTTGGTGACTTGATTGAGATAATACCAAAGATACGCACCCAACGTAGACAGAGAGAGGTATATAGACCAAGCCATGTTATCTCCTTTTCCACATGAAAGAGATGCAGTGTTGGGATGTTCCCAAAGATAGAATGAGAAAAAATAATTCTATCCCTTTCTGCGTGTCATGGTATTTATTAGTAGTTTATAGTTTGTTTTGTTCATAAAGCACTTATTTTGCTTGGTGCATTGCAGCGTTTTACCTATTATTACCTACCCCTTTCGGTTACACGCTGGCATTGATTCTAGAGGTTTAATTATTCTATGGCATCCAAGCACCCATTGTATGGAGAACCCAGAATCCCTCTTATTTATTGTGTCTGTGCAGAATCCTGTATATGTCACCGTAAGATTGTAAAAACCGTTAGATTATAATATAACGTTTTTTATCTCGATAGATTACTAGTGGTTCGCCCCGAACTAAGACCTCGCGGCGCCATCTATTGACATAAATGTGAAGTTCAACTGGCGCGCGAACTGTACAAGAAAGAGACAAGAAAACGTAAAAACAATAAATATTTCATAAATTAATACTCAGAACATTGAACGGTTCACAATCTTTCGACAGTTTATAATCTAGCGGGATAGAAACCGCTAGATTATAATCTAACGGATTTTACAATCTTACGGTGACATATACACACAGTATCCTGTCCAGAGACAACTTACTCAGTCGTTGAAACGTAGCAGGGTTTATGGAGGGCAGAGATATAGAGAATCATCTGTACACAGATATTAAATGAAATGAAATGTGATTGGGGGCGCCACATTAGCATCAGGGTTTTAAAAGGCTACCATCTCGTTGGTCTGACGACATCACCAAGCTTGCGGAGAAAACATTGAGGAGGCTTGCCCAACATCGGGTAGAGTGTCATACCCGATTATCGGCAATATTATTGATGTTATTGCACCATATCTTGCTCTAGTTTTTAATGAGTCTGTAAATTCAGGATCCTTTCCAAACCTTATGAAATGTGGTAAATTGATTCCACTTTTTAAATCGGGTAGCAAAAGCGATCCAAATAATTACAGACCAATTTCAATTTTGCCAACACTCAGCAAGATATTTGAAAAAATTATGCTCAACCAACTGCTTCAGCACTTTAATTCAAATAAACTTCTTCACTCCGAGCAGTATGGTTTTACTAAAGGTCGATCGACAATTGATGCGGGCGCCGTGCTGTTAAAACATATATTCGACGCGTGGGAGAAATCACAGAATGCTATTGGTATTTTCTGTGATTTGTCTAAGGCATTTGATTGCGTTGAGCACGAGACGCTTTTAGTTAAGTTGAGCTACTATGGAGTCAAAGACACTGCGCTTGGCCTCATTGCATCCTACCTCAGTAATCGCATTCAAACAGTGTGTGTCAACGATGTGAAGTCATCCGGATCAGCCTCACTAATGGGTGTCCCTCAAGGCTCCATTTTGGGTCCCTTCATGTTCCTAGTGTACATCAATGATTTGCCATATTTTGTCCGTAACACTTGCGATATTGTACTATTTGCTGATGATACGTCCTTGATTTTTAAAATCGATAGACATAAGGACAACTTTGACGACGTAAATACTGCAATTTCTCAAGTCACGAACTGGTTTACGGTTAACAATCTACTTTTAAACACAAAAAAAACTAAATGTGTCGAGTTCGCATTGCCGAATGCCAGATCCACAAGTGATATTAAACTAATGGTAAATAATGACATGTTGAAAATAGAAGATACTACTGTGTTCCTGGGGGTGACCTTGGACGCAAAGCTTCAATGGGGCACCCATATATCAACACTTGCTGGCAAGCTCAGTTCTGCTGCTTACGCTGTCAGAAAGATTCGACAGTTAACTGACATCGAAACTGCCAGGATCGTATATTTTGCTTATTTCCATAGCATTATGTCTTACGGAATCTTAATGTGGGGTAAAGCGGCAGATATTCAAAAAATTTTTGTACTACAAAAAAGGGCTATACGAGCAATTTATAATTTAAAACCGCGTGATTCACTTAGAGAGAAATTTAAAGAAATTGGTATTCTAACAGTAGCCTCGCAATATATTTACAGTAATATAATTTTTGTAAAACAGCACATCCATAATTATAAAAAAAAAATGCGATCTGCACGATAGGCCAACTAGAGGCCGTAATAAGCTCGTGACTCCATCGCTCCGCCTCAAAAAAGTCAGAAGGTCATTCGTGGGAATGGGCATTATTTTCTATAACAAAGTTCCACAACCTATTTTGGACTTGCCAATAAATAAATTTAAGAAATCCATTAAAAGTATGCTCCTGAAAAAAGCTTATTATACTGTTGAAGATTATGTAAATGATAGAGGAGCATGGATTTGATCGCTCCAGCAATGCTGGGGACAGCGGTTACTTATTATAAATTAGTGTTTGAATATTAGTATTCAATTCGATGCTTTGATACGGGTAGACTGAGTATGTCACGCTCTCTTTAAACATTTCTGTGGTGGTGTCATCGGGTATGGTCGAGCGAAGCAATGGCTGGATCATGCGTCATGCTCGTGAACGGGTGCCACCGGCGGGAATGGGGCTACTTTCTGTCTGCCCGTCTTTGACATGAATTGAATAAACAAATTTAAGAAATCCATTAAAAGTATGCTCCTGAAAAAGCTTATTATACTGTTGAAGATTATGTAAATGATAGAGGAGCATGGATTTGATCGCTCCAGCAATGCTAGGGACAGCGGTTACTTATGTACACATTGATATAGTAATTGTAAATGAATTATTTAAAAAAGAGCAACCACCGAGTTTCTTGCTGGTTCTTCTCGGTAGGAATGGCATTCCGAACCAGTGGTAGATTCACTTGACGATTCAAAAGTACTTGTAAAAGTTTATTTGAATAAAAAATATTTGATTTGATTTGATTTGAGTGGCGTGCTCATGAGGAGGCCTATGTCCAACAATGGATGAAGAAAGGCTCATAAAGAAGGAGAAGAAATTTTAAAGGAAGCGCCAAATAATATTAGAGTAGGTATGAGAAATAAAAAAGGAAAGAAAATATTCACCATTATTTTGTACAACGTAAGTTGTTGAAATTTTTAATACCTACTTTAGTCGACAATTATAATATTAGATTTTTTAACTCGGCATACTTCACTTCATCAACAATTGCTTCATTTATTCTATACCCTTTGCCTACACCAGCGCCACTGTGGAAGGTTTTTGAACTTATTTATAGCAGCCACTGGACACTTTTTCAACTTTTCTCCCTAAAGAGAAAAGTATGGATGGTCTCCTTACTTTACCCTCCATAGCACTAGGGTTGTGGTCAAGATCCGAACCTACATCGACCTTCACCGAGCTGATAATAGAATAAAACTTATTTTTTAATAAATTTCGTATATTAGAAAATATATTAAAAATGGGTTGTCTAAAAAAATCCTGTACAGAATATTTTTAATTATTTTTTGAAAAATGATTTTTCATAAAAATTTGCAACATCAAGATAATAAGAAAATTTTATACTGGACTTAATGGTCATGATCCGAACCTAAATCGACCTTCACCGAGCTGTAGAATAAAACATATTTTATAATTAATTTCGTATACAGAAAAGATATTAAAAATGTCTAAAAAAATCCTGGACAGAATATTTTTAATTATTTTTTGAAAAATGATTTTTCATAAAAATTTGCAACATCAAGATAATAAGAAAATTTTATACTGGACATAAAGTATGAAACATGTAGAATGTGCAGACAATGGGTTGTCTATTAAAATTTAAATTAAATTAAAAAATATTTATTTCTTTAACCAATAGATTACAAAATTATACAGTGATTGGGGCCATCCCAGTAAGTTACTAGTAGCAACTAGTACTTGTGGCGGGCGACCCCGCTCTTCCATAACATTAGTTGAGTACAAACAAAATTTGGTTAAATTTAAAAAGATAGTTTTATAAATTAGTACAATATCTTAAATAGGTATGTGTGGTGTGTTATGTATGAGTGTTTTCAAACGTGTGTGTGTTTATGAGGTGTGCCACTTGGCAGTGATTTTAATTAAACTCTCTGCTCTTAAGTGTACAAAAGGGACATGCATGCATGTGTTGTTATAATATGTAAACTTGCTGCACTTAGTTCTTCTGTTTCATCATAATTTAATTTAAGCAACCACTCAGAAGCTACTTTTTTACAATCATGAAGTGACAAGTGTATAGATATCCAATTTATTATTTATTATGTTGTAAAGATGAGTCGATTTCCTTGTGAATTGTCGGGAAGCAAATTTAGTTTTACTATGAATTGTGTGTAATACCAGCCTCCTATTCCTCTTTTTAGATTTTTCAATGTCAATGGACTTTTAATAATGAGTTTATTAACTGTTAGCAATTCACAATGTCTATAAAGGTCTATGGTTGAGAGTCTGTATGGTTTGAAAAACATTACTTTCAGTAAAGACCTTTGACCACGCTCTACTTCAAGAAACTTTATTTTTGAAGCTGCACCCCATGCTAGGATAAAGTACCCCAGAATAGATTGGCCCAGTGTTACATAAATCTGCGTTAACAATTTTTTTGTTGTCACATGTCATGTCAGTGCTTTAAAAATCCAAATAAGTTTCCTAATTCTACCATTGACAAATTCAACATGGGGGTGCCATGAGAGTCGCCAATGCAACATTACACCCAGATATTTTATTGTAGTTACTTTACTAAGGACTGTCAGTTACTAGGTACTAGGTTTTGTAGGATACTATGCTCATATATAGCTATATCTGTAGAACTACCTACTCATTCGATTAAGTTATTTTTTATTGTTCCAAAAACTATATTAAATTGTCTTTCTAATACATTTTTTAAAAGTTTATATAAGACATGAAAAAGTAAACTTTGCCATACAAAACGTACGATTAGTAATTAGTATGGCCATAAATATATACGCCATTTGGGGACTTTTTTTTGGTACCACTACGGACCTACAATTTTTATAAAAGATTAAAAATATGCTTATTTTGATAAAGGCACAGGTTCCATGACCACAATTTAAATAGAAAAATTAAAATACAAAAAAAAATATGATTAAAAAAATACATAAAGAAAAAATCCCAACTTACGAACAGATACGCTCAAAAACAGCTACAAATTCAACTTGAGTTGAAAACAACAACTCAAAAAATATATTTAATTCAATTCAATATTCAATCGAATATTTATTTATTCAATTTAGGTACACTATACACTAATTGACGTCCGAAACATATAAAATATGATGGTGATAATCAATTACGGTCTCTCAAAACTAAAGCTGTTTCGGGCGCACATGTCAACAACCGGTAATGCTCAGCTCCTGCAACCAGCATAAAAATCGGTTCAGTGGTTCTTGAGATTAGGGTAGACAAACAAAGGGTCGCAAAAATCGGTTCAGTAGTTCTTGAGATTAGGGTAGACAAACAAAGGCTCGCAAAAATCGGTTCAGTAGTTCTTGAGATTAGGTCGGAGATACAAAGACAAAGACAAAAGCTCTCAAAAATCGGTTCAGTGGTTCTTGAAGATTAGGCTGGGCTGACCCAAAGGATCGCTAAAATCGGTTCAGTAGTTTCAAGTATTAGGGACGGGAATGAGATCGGGAGGATGGATAACCAGACCGCCAATTACACCAGATACGATTAATCGATTCAGTAGTAAAGAGTAATAGGGCGGAAATCGGTAGTATATAGTATAGACCTGAAGCAATAAGAAATGGCGCAGCAAACATCTCTCATTCTCTCATTCAATAATCGTATTGCAACTTACGGTGGTAAGTCTTCATACACTCGCCCAAGCAGAGGCCCACATTGCAGGCAGGACAGTAGTATAGCTGTCGCTTATGACACACTACACAAGTGCGCCGAATCCGATGCTTTGTTGTGGGAGACTTAAAATCAGTATGAATTGGAAAGTGCTCCAGCAAATTCTCCGGGAAAAAAGTTCTGGGTGTAGCCGTAGATGGATTGCTCACGGCAGGAGTACGGACACGGTTTTTGTAGTGTGTCGCAAGCAACTGTGACACCAAAGTCTTCCTGAAAATGCGGTGTTTGCGAATTGGTGGACGAGTGTCCGGTACAGCGCGTTCCCGGTGTAAAATGAACGCGTTCAGAACACTCACATTAAGAAGGCGCCTAAAAAACTTTTTGTACCAGACCTTCGTACGTTTCCTTTCAATCGGATACATACTCAGCATCTGGTCTTTCTTGTCAACCCCGCCCATGCAAACGTTGTACTCATGCACAGCGACGGGCTTCATTTTCCTTCGCGTATGGACGGCGGCACCGTGGTATGTGGAGATCATCGCCACGCGATTTGCATCTCGCCATACCAAAATGTCGACGTCCCCACTAGTGCAGCCGGAAAGCTGACCCATTGCCATGTCTGTTTTCTTCAAAAGTCTGAGTTGTGGTGGTACACCTTGGCGGTTAGTCTGCAGTGTACCCACACAATCGAAACCCAAAGATTTCAAGACACGTGCAAGTGCGGGGCTGTTATAGAAGTTATCCATCCATACGGTGTGCCCCTTATACTCGAGCCCATTGAGGAGTTCGAGGACAAGAGACGCCACGTACCCGGATACAGGGTTTGATTCTAACCCCGTATCTTCTTCTTCTCGCCCCGTGTACACTTTGAACCTCCACAAATACCCTGTTCGGGACTCGCAGAGCTCAAAGGTTTTGATCCCCACTGTTGCAGCTTTATTCTTAATGAACTGCTTGAAAGCAAGCCAGCCCTTCCATTGTGTGAGAGATTCATCAATGGCAATGTTTCTCGTTAACCTGTACAATGACTGAAATCGGTCATTCAGATGTTGGATGACCGGTTGTATTTTATAAATTCTAGCCTGTGCTTGAGACTGTGAGCGTGTGACATTGTTGTTGTCTACAAAGTGGAGGCAGGAGTTTAAAAGCACAAACCGGTTGTACGACATGTACTGCGAAAAGACCGGAGTATCCGTGACGTCATCCTTGGACCAATAATCCTGTGCATTGCTTTTGATGCATGCTCCGGTTGCCAAAAGCAATGCAAAGTATACATATAACTCGTCGACATTTGTTGGTTGCCAACGAGTCATACGGCTACATCGTCCTAGGGTGCCATCACGATTCTTCCGGTCAATCGTTTGCTGAGCGTACCTGTTCGTTTCATCAGCTATTAGTTGCATAAATTTCGGAGTCCATATGGCGGTAAATGCGTCATATGGACTCGGGAACGCTGCAACCGGACCTACATCACCTGCCCGGAATCTTTCCCTTCTCTCAGTCGGAGCCAATGGAGGAGAAGGCAAATTGACCCAGTCATAGTGAAATAGGTCCCTCGGACCGAATTCTTCTGTTTGGGCGTCGTTCGCTCGCTGGGGCGTCGGCAGCGCTGTTTGGGCGTCGTTCTCTCGCTGGGGCGTCGGCAGCGCTGTTTGGGCGTCGTTCTCTCGCTGGGGCGTCGGCAGCGCTGTTTGGGCGTCGTTCTCTTGCTGGGGCGTCGGCAGCGCTGTTTGGGCGTCGTTCTCTCGCTGGGGCGTCGGCAGCGCTGTTTGGGCGTCGTTCTCTCGCTGGGGCGTCGGCAGCGCTGTTTGGGCGTCGTTCTCTCGTGGGTGCGATGGGGCAGGCTCCGGTGTTTGTACACGAGGGGGGTCGTCGTCATTTTCATCATCGTTGAAATATAACAAACGATCTACCCTCGGTACAAGCACCGGAAACCTCAGGTCATCGTCGTCATCGTCGTTTTCGTCACTCGCGCTATCACCATCACTTCCTATGATAAGAAAACTTAGATTACACACAAAACCACTAAAAATACCACTAGAAATATATTTGAAGTATATACCGTAATTTTCGATTTCATGGTCACTCAACGCCCTCCGTAGGCTCGTGCGGGATCTATAAATAAGATACCCATATTAATACAGAGTATAAAAGTAGATACAAAACAATCAGTAGCAAAGGCTGACGCATCTTTTAATCACAACAATGTACAGGTAATAAAGGTAATAAATATAAGGCAAAGGGCGCAGCGCAATTTTTGTACAATGGATCAAATAGAACCGGAGCAAACCGAAAACTAGCGCTGAGCATTGTTATCAATGCTCAGTAATGCTGAGTTTGCTTCCCATTGTATATTGTTAGATTTCATTTTACTTTTTTTTTAGTCGTAGGATTTAGTTGACAAGTGTTTAAATGTGTAAATTCTAGCAATAAGATACAGTCTAGGGCAGATGGAAGAAATCTCTTCAAGAGATCAGTTGTCCTTGTACATGTCCTTTAAATTTTTATGTTTATTTTTTAAGTTCGGTACTAAATATATAAATAAATATATGAAGCTTTTATTTATTATTATTATTATTAAAGTAAACACTTACGTGCCAGCTGACGGGACCGACGACGATGACGGCGTGCTATCGCCACTTCCACCGGGAGTCTCAAGCCTGAACAAATACATGAAAAATACAAACACAAGTAAAACAGTGACACGATGATGATAATGAAGATAAAAATATACTAACGCAGGAGACGGTGGCACTATTATTGCTGCCAGAGACGGTGGCACTATTATTGCTGCCGGAGCTTCCGGTTCGACCCTGAAAAAGATTTCATTTTAATAAATAGATCACAAAATATGCAAAAATTTAATAATAAACCTTACGTATCGGCCTCGACGGCGACCGAAGGGTTTTCTATCATTGAACTGAAAAATAATGTTGGTTGTTGAGGTCCGTGGACAGATCGATAAAATTAAAAGAGAGCCTTATTAGAAGAAGATTTTTGTTTATTATTCACTACAAGCTAGCCCTTGACTGCGATCCCACCTGATGGTAAGTGATGATGCAGTCTAAGATGGTAGCGGGCTAACCTGTTAGGGGCATGGCAGTTATATTAAACCCATACCCATTCGATTTCTACACGGCATCGTACCGGAACGCTAAATCACTTGGCGGCACGTCTTTGTCGGTAGGGTGTTAACTAGCCAGAAGTATTTATTACTATAATAATAGCTCACATATTAAGGAGACCGAGCATTGACCCGAGTTGGTTGACAGAAGGAAGAGGGCGATGGCAATATTGCCAAAGACAAATATTGCTGTCATAGACATATTGTGTCTATGACATATTTTATGTCATGTGACATAAAGCATAGCGCATATTGTTACATTATATAATTACAAAGCATATGAAAACATTTATGTTCTAAAGCAAATAAAATGTAACTCAGCGCAAAACTCTTACTCGGTGCGGTCCAACTGGGTGCGACAAGGCCATTTTCTCGGCCGCCGTGCGTGCAGTGGCTTTTCTAAGAGGGTGCCTTGGGGAAGGTCACCGCTCCTTTCCCCTTGGGTGAACCCAACAAGGAAACTAAAAAAAACGATAATTTATAAAGATCTAAGTACATATATCAATATACAGTGATTTAACAAATAAAATTACGTTGAATTATTGTTCTAAAAAAACTATACCTCTGCGCCACCTCGCCCTCCGCACCTCGACTCCCTCTGGAACCCCCCCGTTTTCTGCCCCCTGCACCCCGCCTCGAGCCCCTGCCCCCTCGAGCCCCACTCCCTCCCTCTCCTATACTACTACCCTTAGTTTCAAACCTGAACAAAATGAAAAATATAAACACAAGTAAAACAGTGACATGATGATGATACTGAAGATAAATAATATACTAACGTAGCAGGAGACGGTGGCGCTGTTATTGCTGCCGGAGACGGTGGCGCTATTATTGCTGCCGGAGACGGTGGCGCTATTATTGCTGCCGGAGCTTCCGGTTCAACCCTGAAAAAGATTTTATTTTACTACTTTTTTGCATAAAATATTTATTTAGAAGTATATTTTTGAAGTGAAAACTTCTTTAGCCGCGTTGAGCACTTTTTGCTAGGGGGTAAACTTTTGGATTCGCGTCCCCGACACCTCGCTCCGACATGCTCGGGTTGTTACGAAGACAAAAGGTCTTAATTATAAATATACAACATTTTAACTGTAATGCCTTTTTTTTAATTAAAAGAAAAAGGAAATTAAATATATCAAATCTATACTAATATTATAAATGCGAAAGTTTGGATGGATGTATGGATGTTGGATGGATGGATGTTTGTAACTCAATCACGCCCAAACGGCTGAACGGATCTGGATGAAATTTGGCACAGAGGTAGATTATAGTCTGAAATCACTAATAATCTGAAGATTGGTTCACAATCTGTCGACAGTTTACAATTTCGCTAGTTAGATTACAATTTATCGGTTTTTGCAATCTTACGGTGACATGTATATGTATATGGTAACTAGCTGTTGCCCGCGACTTCGTTCGCATGGATTGGTTTTTTTTGTTTCCGCGGGAACCTTTTAATTTTCCAGGATGAAAAGTAGCCTATGTGTTATTCGGACTATAATATATATAGCCTTTCTGGCGTGATTGAGTAACAAACAAACATGCATCCATCCATTCATCCAAACTTTCACATTTATAATATTAGTGTATAGTATATAAGGCATATTTATAATATTAGTGTATAGTATATAAGCCTTCGAGACGTCTAGTGAAACAGCTAGTGCTTCACCATACCTCTCGACGGCCTCACCACAGATGTGCGTGGCATACACTTAAAGATCCCCTGTGGATCGATAACGTCGAAATCCGTACTGTTGGTCCGGCAAGAGGTCATTTTCTTCGAGGTATGCCAGTAGCCTGTTGTTCAGAACACGCTCCAAACTTTTGCAAAGCATGGAGGTTATTGCAATAGGCCTGTAGTTGGCCGGGTCAGCACGGCTGCCCATTTTTGGGCCCGGCTGTACATTGGCAATTTTCCAAGCCTTAGGGACCTGAACAGACTTAAGGGAGAGGCGAAACGAACGTGTCAGAACTGGAGACAACTCGGGAGCACAGGTCTTCAAAACCATCGCTGGTATTCCATCTGGACCACTTGCTTTATTCACATCCAGGTTGCGGTGCACTTTTAGCACCTCATTCTGGCGAACACCTCATTCTCTGACATGGCAGAGCCGCAAGACGAACAACACACAAGGTGGTATAGCACATCCTGGATCTAGATGCGAATTTTCCGCGAAAAGAGTCGCCAAAAGATTTGCTTTATATGTCGCAGTAAAAGCCAGCGATCCATCTGGTTTGAGTAGAGGAGGCAGCGAAGGACGACAAAAATTTGATTCAACCGACTTCGAGAGAGACCAAAAAGTCTTACTACTTACAAAGTTTGCCAGTTTTCAAATTAAATTCTTTACAACACTTGCATAAAACGCTTAGGCAATTGTAATTGGTAATTACGTTTCAAAGTTATCAAAAGTTTTTAAACAATCTATGATCTATGCCTTTTAACGACCTGACACAGGTGGATCCATGCTATTATGAACCATAAGGTGGTAAACATTTTCTGACCGCGACTGAATATGGTATTAGGAGTGAGAAAGACCTCACCCGCCTAAGCCGATACGACGCGCGGGCTACCGACGGGGAAACGGCGTATTGCCGCCTTTTCACTCTCTTAATAGCGTATACATAAAGCTTTTCTGTCCGGCTCAAGCCAGTTCCACGTCGATAGGTTTGATAAGATCCTTGAGTAAGAATAGTAGGTAGAGAAAACGCTTTACCAGTGAAGTGTGATGCTAGAATTCTGTTTATTTTAATAGCGAGTATCATGTTTACATGTTATTATACGTTTAACCATTTTTTTAAGTTTAATAACAGAATTTCGGTCAAGAATTCGCAATGGGCGCTCTCAGCGCTAGTGTTCATTTGACGAAAGTGCTTGCTAACAGAACGATGGGATGTTCTTACCCGTGCCTACTGTTCTCACTTAGAAACGCGCGCTCTATACCTACTATATTCTTACTCTGAGCTTAGACTGCACTTTCACTTACCACTAAGATAAAGTAAAATTTTTAAAAAACCTACCTAGATGTAGATGGTCCTGGTTCGCTATTGTCCACACCACCTCCTATATTAGTATGACCACTGCCAAAAGCAAAAATAAGTTAGAATTTACATTTCATCAGCTCCACAGCAAACAAATACAAAGATCGAGTCACTACTGTTTCGTAGCCGCAATCTTTTATCAAGGTGTTTTGGAGAAGGAAGTAGTGGACCCTTTCCATGCGGAATCATATTTTCAGAAAACATCGAAGGCTGTATTAGATTGAACAAATTTTTTAGTACAATCACCATTGCGTGCGTGGAACACACAAAGAGCACTGAAGTGTCTTCAACATTCTAGGCCTCTAGGGCAAGTTATTTTTGTTATGATCAAAAACATACCCGTCCAAATCTCTGGCTGGCAAAATGTCAGGCTGCAGAGGGTTTCTTGGCGCCTGCAACTCCTCTTCAAATAATATATCGCTGATGGCCAAAACTTTTTCCCCTGTCTCGCTCCCATCAAATACCAGTTTGTCACTTTCTGAAGAGTAACAATGAATAATTAATTTAGCACATTGCGCGACTTTCTCAGCGTGGTTTAAGTTTTTTGAATTCAATCAGGAATTCTTTAATTTTCCAGGATAAAAGGCCTTCCCCAGGATGCACCATATTATGTCTGTGCCAAATTTCATCAAATACAGTTAAAAAAATTGGCCATGAGAGCGTAACTCACATTAATTAAATCAAGTGTGAATTTAACATTTAAACTATTATTATAGTGAATAGGCATCTTCTAGGCAACCGCAACCGGCTGCATCAATACTTCCAGCAGGTCTGATTGCAGCCAAACGCTAGTCTATAAATTATAAAAAATTAAAAATGCATCCTGGAATATTAAAGAGTTCCTGTGAGAGTAAAAATACTTGATCCGCGCAGGCAAAGTTCTGGGCATCATCTATTATGTTATATTTATAATTTGTAGTTCTTACCAACTTCAAGAAAATTTCTTTTATCATCCAGGATAAAAGATTGAATCTGTTGCTCTATTGGCATCATTGTAGTAATTCTGGAACAAAGTGTCATAAGTCATAACATTGCATTTACGTGTACCACATTGTACCATTCCTCAATAGAAGAGAAATTGAAAACCTAACAGTAATTACAGTAAATTCACGTGGAAACCGCACATAAGTAAAGTATAAATCAACATTGTCATCCCTTCTAGGATCACTTTATGTAGTTAAATGCCTTCCACAAAAGGTACGAAAAAACATTTATCTACTCCAGCATCGAAAAGTTCCAATTTCGAATTTGACAACTATATCGAATTGAAACCTCTTTCGTGTTTGCTTCTCATAACGATACAGTTCGTTGTATGGGAGCTGTATCGTTATGAGTCGTAGCTGTATCGATATGGTTATCTTCAATTTCAATTTCAAATTTCAAATATTTCAATTTCAAATATTTTTTATTCAAATAAACTTTTACAAGTACTTTTGAATCGTCAAGTGAATCTACCACTGGTTCATAAATAGGATACCTATAGCTTAGCGGCTCTGGGTTCTGGCACACTTTCCCAACCACAGAGTTCTTAGTATTGTACGGGAGCAGGTGATATGGCTTGACCGTAACAAAGGATGATCATCCTACGGAGCGGGTGTTGTGCTCGGGGACCACTGGTCCGACCGTTCATCGTTGTAGGTCGTATATAGGCGTAATTCAGAGAACGCTTCGTTAGCGTGAGTTAGGCTCTTCGTGTTCATCGTGCGCTACTAGTAATGCCATCTATTGGATTATGTGCGGACTGCGAAGTCCGCTACATCACTCCCCTTCGAGTCTGGAGGTCGTCAGCATTCAGATGAGCGGCGTTGTTAGCATCTGGAGAAGTGGCGTCGATGAGCATTGAGGTAAACGCTGCGTCGTCGGGAAGTACTTGTCGAAGCGGCGTCGTGTAACAACCAGAGTAGTGGCGTTGTAGGCTCATACTACACTGAGGCTGCGTGACCCACTTGTGCGGCTGGTACTGGCGTCGACGGGCTGTGCATTGATATGCTGTGAGTATCGACTGTGCTGGCCGCCGAGCGTGTGGCTCTGTGAACGGCTGTAATGCTTTGCGTGATGTTGCTGTTGGGCCGGAACATCGGTCGGCTGTGCTGTGTTGCGTGATGTTGCTGTTGTGCCGGAACATCGGTCGGCTGTGCTGCGTTGCGTGATGTTGCTGTTGTGCCGGAACAGCGGACGGCTGTGCTGTGTTGCTGTTGCTGCGTGTTGCTTGTTGCTGCTTGTTGTTGCTGTGCTGCGTTGTGCTGCTGTGTGCTGCGTTGCGTTGCTTGTTTGCTTTGCTGCTTGTTTGTTGCTGTGCTGCGTTGTATTGCTTGTTGCGTTGAGTTGCTGTTGTTCCGTGCTGTGCCTTCTGATGATGATGCTGCTCTCGTCACGATGACTGTAGGGGTTTGTTGTGATGTGCGATGTTGCTGATGTCTGACGAGTGAGGGCGTTACTCGTCGGCTTGATGTCCGTCGGTGGCGGCTGTGACATCACGTCGGTCGTTGGCGGCGGCTTGGAGATCACGTCGGGGTCACCACTGTACGGGAGCAGGTGATATGGCTCGACCGTAACAAAGGATGATCATCCTACCGAGCGGGTGTTGTGCTCGGGGACCACTGGTCCGACCGTTCATCGTTGTAGGTCGTATATAGGCGTAATTCAGAGAACGCTTCGTTAGCGTGAGTTAGGCTCTTCGTGTTCATCGTGCGCTACTAGTAATGCCATCTATTGGATTATGTGCGGACTGCGAAGTCTGCTACAGTATGTAGAGGAGCCATACCTACATCATGGCGGATGGTGGCACCCGTCATTGAATATGTACATATTATATATTTCATCTCCACCTACTCTATACTCTATGTACCCAACCCACTCTATGGTTGGTACTGCCACTCTTACTGCCAATATTAAAAAAAAAATTAGAAAAATTACGCGGTAAACGGATTACTTTTGCAACTTGTGAAATTTGTATTGATTTGACTTTTTTATTAATTTACAAAGTAAAAAATTATAAAGACGTCCTTGTCGTAGATAAAATCTTGTATGCAACTGTACGTAATTAGTCATTTTAATTCTAGTACTATCCTATTTTGATACTCGGCAAGCCTCGTATCAAAAAACAGCACTCGAATTAAAATGACCCTCATTACGATACAGTTGCATAAATAGCTATTATAACTCGCTTGTTAAACATCACCTTGATTATTTAATAGAAATATGGTGCAGTGCCGCCAAAACAAATTTAAATTGTCTGCAAATAATACAAAATAAAACATTTTATAAGTATTCGAAAACCAAATTATTGAACATTCAACAAATATATTGCTACAATACTTGTATTTTGATTAAGAAAATTTAAAACTAAAAAGGAATTGGGGTGGCGGCTCATTTTATTTGAAATGACCAGTACTGAAGAAAGGCAATTTCATAGGTAAAGACCTATTATTAAGTACTGATAAGACTAAGTTCTCATTAAGTGAAATTTTTTGTCAATTTCTTTTGAGAATAAAAAATTCTTTAACCACAACCTAGTACATACTAGTACTTATCTACTCTTTATAGTGTACTAGATGATGCCCGGGACTTAGTCCGCTTGGATTAATGTTTTTTGATTCCCGCAGGAACTCCTTAATTTTCCGGGATAAAAAGTAGCCTATGTCCTTTCCCTGGATACAAACATTCCTAAACCAAATTTCATCAAAATCGGTTAAAGAGACAGTTTTATTATTCCCGCGGGAACTCTTAATTTTCTGGGATAAAAAGTAGCCTATGAGGCTATGTCCTTCCCCGGGATACAACCTATCCCTGTACCATATTTCAGCAAAAGTTGAAAAGATGGCCCGGGAAAGCGTAGCAGACATACAGACAGACAGACACACTTTCACATTTATAATATTAGTATGGAAAAGTTAGTATGGATTTGTTCAATATCTTAATATATACAATTTTTCTGTAGGTATGTGCATTTGTCACCTAACTCCTCCTAAATGGCTGAACCTATTTGGATGAAATTTTGTATGTTTATTTCAATGGGTTCCTAGATGGTTTGAAAACAATTGGACCGGGTAGGTTACACTGCAATCGGGTTCTAGATTCAGGGCAGGACATCTGCCGGACCCAGTAGTAATTTATATGTATATTCAAAAACAAGTAATTAAAAACGTTTACCTAAACATTTTGAAAATAAATGAGAGAAAGTTTGAAAATGGTAATGTGACTGATTGCTGCTCAATACCTTGCACAACTTTCACAACCATTTGATACTAAGTTAGGGTTTTCTTTGGTATCACTGCACGCAGGCAGCCAGCTTTTTAGTTAAGTGTTATACGGCCAGTTCAAAAATCAAACCAAACTACGTAGATTGAGAATAATTTGGAAGATTTCTGTGGTGTGGTGAATATTGGGGGCTATAAGTGCGGGATACACACTGTACCACCATAGATTCATCTATTGTCACGGATTATAGCAAATTAAACTTCTAGATCCTTGAAACCAAACTACATTACAACCAGCAAACCAATGAATTACTTACTATATTGCAACAATGTATTTACGTAAAAGCCAGGACACAAAGAAGAAAAATCTAAATTCAAACCCACAAAGTTCCAAAGCAAGTACCATCTAGAAGTATACAATTGTTCAACATTGATTTACTTACGTAGGCATATGCCAAGATGGTGTATTGCTGGAAGAGACTGGATGACACTGTAGATTAGTAGGGGCAAGCACTGTATCGATTGTCTGATGCCCACTAAAACAAACACAAAAATTCATATCAATATTATAAACGCAAAAGTTATAATATATTCTTGGAATCAAAAGTGGATTCAACATAAATGATATACAAATAAACGCACCAAATTTTATTCTAGTTCACAACTGTAACAAAATCAATCACAAAATAACCAAAAATGAACAAGTCAATCTTCCAATAATTAAATAAACACAAGAAGACAAATAGCTCATATGAGCAGAACATAATTTTAGCCTGAAAACCTAATGTTTCATCTCCAGATTACAGGGAAACTATGACAGACGTACGGTAGAGATGGCTTTTAACACTCACACAGACTCTTGACTTTTTTTTTGATTGATGACAATGCATGGTAAGCTGTGTGACGTCATTCTAAATCCAACATGGTGGAACATCCACGATGGTGGACTAGTTATTTTTAATGCACTCCTACAATATGGGTATCAAATGAAAGAGGCAGAATAACTCGAAAAATAAAGTGACGTCCTCTAAATCCAATATGGCGGACTTCTAAGGATGGCGGACTAATATTTTAATGCTTTCCTACAAAATGGGTATCAAATGAAAGGACTTCTGAGAATACGACTGCTGACTTTAACTAAATAGTAAAAAATAAATTAAAAGTATAAACTTTTTTTAAAAACAAATGTTTATTTAAATGCGCTAAAAATAATAAAATTCAATTTCCTTTAAAACTTTAACTATCAACTTATAACGTCATTACACAATTTATATGATGCTAGCGAATGCCCGAGACTTCGTCCGCGTAGATTGAGGTTTTTCGGTGCCCGCGGGAACTCTTTGAATTTTCTGGGATTAAAAGTAGCCTATGTGCTATTCCAGACTATAATCTATCTCTGTGCCAAATTTCAGCCAGATCCGTTCAGCAGTTGGGGCATGATTGAGTAACAAACATCCAAACATCCATCCATCCAAACTTTCGCATTTATAATACTAGTACCTAAGAGTAAGATAAATTAAATAACTTGATCTGATTGATTTTAATTTTTAAAACTAAGTAAATACGAGTACCTACTTCACTTACTTTACTTACTACCTACTTAGCTAACATTACTTGAAGCTTTTATATCATATAAATTGTGTAATGACATTATAAGTTGATAGTTAAAGTTTAAAATTAACTATTCCTTTAATAATTAATTTTATTCTTTTTAGCACATTTAAATAAAAGCTTGTATTTAAAAAAAAAATCCCTTCCTTTTGGTATATTTTATGGTACCTTTTTTACACATTTTAAATCTTTTTTTGCTTTTGTTGTCTGTTTTTAAATATCATACATATAAAACATAGTCCCCCTGCCACGATAAACTTAAAAACTATTGTTTATGTGTGTAAATCTTGAATGTTTTGTGTACATTGGTGGAAATATGACAATGATTGTTGAAAATAAAAATCATGCACACATAACAGATTAGCCCGCTACCATCTTAGGCTGCATCATCACTTACCATCAGGTGAGATCGCAGTCCAGGGCTAGCTTGTAGTGGATAAAAAAAATGCTGACTCGAAGCATTTATCCAAAATGTTGCATAATCTCTTTGAGATATAACAAAACAATGTATGGTGGAATTGTTCCTCGTAAATAGCTCCATAGATAATATACTATAATAGCTCTACAGAAAAGGATAACTACCTAATAAGGTACTAGATAATAGATACTACCCCATTAAAAAAAAAAAATGGTCCCATATTATAATGTGGTAATTGGAAAACTATTTTGATGGATACAATATTAGTTCATAACAAACTAAATAATTTAGTAACCATAAGCATTTCATGCACAATATGTGCCCTGTACACAATACAATTTTAAATGTAATATCTTATCAGGTATCGCAAAATTAAACTATCGCGTGACCTAGTAAATGTTACCTGTGCGAAGTCAGGGCGGGTCGCTAGTGTTTTATATATATACAACCATAGATATTTTCTATTTAAATATATTTAGCACTGTAGTTTATCCCTCCCCCCACTTACGAGTCACAATTCACAAATTAGTGTCCGTCTATCTACACCTCCTGATATAGGTATCTGTACCTCTTTAATAAATCTTACCTAATCTTACCGATAGATTAATATGTATTTACCTCTTTGCTATCAGCGTCGCAATATCAACAGCTTTTAAGTTATCATCGTTGCTCTGCAACCGCGTTTCGGTTTCGATGTTAACATATTGTGCATTTTCTTCTGGCTCGATTGTTAATTGAAATTCTTCGCTCATTTTGATAAATAAAATTCGAGTCACAACAATACAATATGATTAAACCACCGGCTTTAAATACAGTTTGTAGAGTTATAGACCATGTGGTACTGAAGAGAGTACCTAGCTGTTCTTTGTATTGAAATTATCTAGTGGTTGAAACTTGAGGTTGAGATCTATAATAGAAAATAGGAACTCTTGACTTAAGAATTTTATGAAATGGAAGTTGAAATTGGAAACACTAAAAAGAAGATTGGAAAAATGAAACAACGGTTTCTGCAACGGACAACGGTCGTCAACGGTCAATGAGGAGATAACTCAAAACACACAAACAACGCTTATACCAGAGACAAGTTACTGTTAAACAGGAACCAGAGACAATTAAAATGCAGTAAGAAAATGGTAGAATTTGAATTTGGTGGTGTTTAAAGCTGTGACATATTACAGTTTAAAGTGCTTTATACACGGTCCATCTTGCTGTACGTCCCGCTTAGGATTCAGTGATAGACAGTGGCATACGCACTATCCAGCGTGACAGATGAAACTTAGCTTTAGTAGCGAATGCACGCATTGGTGTGGAAGAATATGTGGAGTTGTGAGATGGTGGACGTTCAGTGATTGGAGATGGAGCGTGACTATGTAGCGATGTAATGTATGGAATAGGGAATATGCATGTATTTTTTTTATTTTTTTAAACTATTCTATAAGTGATTATATAACCGGAAAAAAATATAACACTTGGAAAATTTTATTAAATAAGCTAAAAAATAATAATTAAAACTACTATCATTTTCGGACGACTTAAACGCCCCCATTTTGGCGCGCTCGTTTTGTGACGTCACCGTGCACATGAATAAATTAACAACGAAGTGTTTGAGTGAAGTAAAGCGTAAAAGATTAACTTAGTGTGATGGAAGAGCACCCAGAAGCTTATTATAATTATTGTATTGTCCCTATGTGCAAAAATAATATTAAAACTGCACCTGATAAGATATATTTTCATATGCCCAAAGATGCAAATACATATAAGGAAAAAGTGGTGTAAGGTCAATAAATATACTATCATTGTGTAAGGTGATGAGGAGAGAAAATGTATCGTGCTTGAGTACCTAGTTTATATTGTTGTGAAGATTATTTCGACGTGAGTATTAAATGTGTATGTACCTACCTACCAAAAATCTTTTTCATTAGGAATCGCGAACAATATAAACAATAAACTAACCTAAAAAATTATTTACATGTTCATAAAACTATTCTGATTCCCAATTATTAATGTTACAAATTTATAAAATATACCTGTTATGGTTTTCATTGGTCAACAGCTGACTACGAGTGTTGATTTTGATCACAAAACGTTATAACTAGGTTTTTTTTGTTTGCACTGTTGAAAGTTCTATTGGAAAAGAATTTCTCAGTTGCCTTGACGAAAACAACCTAGTTTGTTAAAGTTCATAAAGATGTTCTCAACATTTAACGTTCCTAATACCTACATATCTTTGATTATATAATATATATACTAGCGCCCGCGACTTCGTCCGCCCGGTTTTGGGTTCCCACGAGAACTCTTTAATTTATAGTTTACTACCAATAGTTGTTTATTGTAGCGAGTCTTTTTCACAAGAAATCACTGATTTCAGTTAATAATTCCCAAAAACACTAATAATTTATCATAAACAGCGGCAAAACAATGCGAATAACGTTCAATAATCATACAAAACAAACGACCTGTTAACAGTCGACTCAGACTACAGAGTGGATGGTGACGTCATGTTTCGTTCCGCCAATAGCGTTGCGTTTTGGAAATTTGAGCGGGAACTTGAAAAATACTACTTTTAAATAATTAAATTTATTAATAGAAACACGATAATTTGTAAAAATAATCATCTGTATATATTTCTTTAGCAATAAAGATTACACGTAATTTTTTTTGTCCATTTCTAAATCACATGCATATTCCCCATTGATGTGGAAGTTGTGGTGTGTCGTGATGATGTGATGATATGGGAATTTTCATTCAGTTTACTTCTTCTAGCCAGATACAAAATGTCGGACATTAATTTTTCGGCGTAGATTCTTTGATCATTTGGTATAATTTGTAGTTGTTGGCCTAAATATAAACCGAACATATTATCTTTGGTATTGTCTGTATTATCTTGGGTCAATAGTTTTTTTTGCAACATTGACCAGCTCTTCTTGACTTTTGGTATTTCGTTTCCTTTTTCTAATAATTTCATAAAGTTAAAACTTAGGTTATTAAAATATATTTTACATTTTGTTATTTCATCTTAAATTTTTGAAATCCTTGATCACTCTGTCCCTCCAAGTGGATTTTTAAGTAATAAGTCCCCTTTGTCCCACTCATTAATATTATTGAGATTAAAAAAGAATACCAATACAAAACGACTTCGAAATACTAGTGATCTATACTATACTATATACTATCTTACTAATATAATAAATGTGAAAGTTTGGATGGATGGATGTTTGGTCAATCACGCGTGAACGGCTGAACGGATCTGGCACAGAGATAGATTAGTCTGAAATAACACATAGGCTACTTTTATCCCGGAAAATTAAGGAGTTCCCGCGGGTACCAAAAAACCTTAATCCACGCGGACGTAGTCGCGGGCATAGCTAGTGTAACATTTTAATAAGTAGGTACTTGTTCTGTGAGCCCATCAGTCCCTGGTTTGGATACTTCTTCTGCTGATAAAAATGTCACCAAATTAAAATACCATAACGTTGGAATATAAATATCGCTTGTGGACGATCCTGTGGAAGAGCTGGCTTTGACTTTTTTTAATTCCCGGAAATATCCATTCCTTAAAATGTCAATCTTTTTTCTAACACTGTCTAATGTTGCTGCTTCTCCCAGTATGGGTACCATATCTAATAAAGCACTTATCCTTTTTTTGCTTGTTCATATAATCTGGACTGGAAGTGTTCCACAGACATGTGTGGAATTGATATTTTTGAATAAATTGCGTGATAGTTTCGCGATCTGCCATTTTGTCGAAGCAACATGCAACGAAATCTATAATCTGTGGTCATTTCGGCGGCCCAATGACAAATCTGCTGTACATCAAGTCTCCACAGCATCTAGCATGCACGATACACGACCGTCTCGACGTACGTCTGAGCTATTCATAACCTAACCTATCGGCGATGTATCATGTAAGTCGCAACTTGGTAAGTGGTGGGAGGAATCCGCTGGACGTAAAACGGCTCGTGCGCGTCTTGCGAACTAATAATAATAATTACCGACGTACGTCAAACCTATTCACAGTCGTTTTAATCGTGCATCGTGCATGACCTTGGCGGGACGTACAGCAAGATGGACCGTGTATAAAGCGCTTAACTTGTTATCGCCTACAATTATTAAAAAATAATACATACCTACTTCAATCCCGTAGTTTAATCCCTTTAGGCTACTGCTAACTTTAGTCCGCCTACGATAAGCTGTAATGACATCTTTTTAGAGCATAGAGGTAAAAAATAAAATACTATCTCGATCCTTCTCAAACTTTACTATAAACTAATAGGATAGACAAGGACACAGTAGGAATTTTTGGGAGACCCTACTCAATAACTTATATCTATGGGTAGAAGTTTCGTGGGAGCAGGACACGACAGTTTTATTAATTTGTTTTTAAAAACAAAGTGTCATTTTTGTTTACGTAAACCCATTACTAAAAAAATTCTACATCAATGCGTAAACCTTAAGGCGCTGTCAGCTCTTAAAATCAAAACACAAATCGAGAGGTTGGCTCTCCTCAGTCGTCACCCCTCACGCCAGTTATGCCCGCTTCGGCCGGGTGGCGCTCCCGTCGCGGTTTTCTTTATTTTCGCGCGCTTGTCATAGCATGTCACGGATGCCCTCGGATGACAAAACACGGTAACTCAAAATTTGTGAAATTGATAGAATAACGTAAGTGAGTAAATCACGTACCAAAGTCTCTTACATGAGTAGGTAATTGACAAAATACCTATTGTAAATCGCATATCGTGTGCAAATCCATTTTAATACTTAATATTATAAATGCGAAAGTGTGATTGTTAATTGAATTGCCCGTCAATCACGCCGCAACGGAGCAATGGTTCGACGTTATTTTTGGCGTGGGTATAGTTGAGGGAGAGTGACTTTTTATCCCGAAAAATTAAGGAGTTCCCGCGGGAATAAAAAAAACTTCAACCACGCGGACGAAGTCGCGGGCATTAGTTAGCCCAGCATACTAATATCCATACAAAATATAATAAATGCGAAAGTGTGTCTGTCTGTCTGCTACGCTTGCACGGCCCAACTACTCAAACGATTTTGATGAAATTTGGTACAAAGATAGATTACATCCCGGAGAAGGACATAGGCTACCCGGAACCATTATCCTGGAAAATTAAACAGTTACCGCGGGAGTCAAAAAATCTTAATCCATGTGGACGAAGTCGAGGGCATCATCTAGAGTTACATAAGTATCTTATTTACATAAACTACTTACGTGAGTTAATTACAAGTATAATTGTGGCATAAATCAATATCATACGTATATACAATGTACTTACCGACTAAGAGTCTGATATTCATTTTTTGTCAGAAACAAGAAATACAGATGTTATTTCAAAAATTTAAATAGCAAAAAGATGTTGGAAATTGATCATTGAAATCAATTTCTAGTCTTTTGCAGACATATAGTATTATTTACAGTGTTTGAAAAATACTCAAAAATAAAAAACGAAGAAAATCATACAATTTTGGTGTCATGATTTTTTATCTTTACATAGGTACAGAATTATCTATATGGTAGAACTTCGTAAGAGCCAAAACCGAAAATTAGCCAATTTATGTAAAATTTCAAATTTATACGTTGTTTCCGTACTCTAAAATTATAAGTTTGATTGACAATATTATGTCCGAAGCAAAACCTATTATATTAATTAACTGGACTTAGGTTGGGTGAAACTAAACAAATTAACTTTTTAAAAATCCCACTCAATCAAAATTAAAAATAAATCTCGGGAACGGCAAATTTTCAACTCAAGGAAACGGGAATAAAATTGGCCGATTCCCGGGAATTCCCGAGAATCGGGATTTTTAAAAAAATAGTTATTGCTACTTTTATGTACCTTATATCCAGTTTTTTTTTAATTAAATACAAGTTAGCCCTTGACTGCGATCTCACCTGATGGTAAGTGATGATGCAGTCTAAGATGGTAGCGCGCTAACCTGTTTGGGGTATGGCAGTTATATTAAACCCTAGTCCATATCCCTAATCGGTTTCTACACGACATCCTACCGGAACGCTAAATAGCTTGGCTGCACGTCTTTGGCGGTAGGGTGGTAATTGGTAACTAGCCACGGCTGAAGCCTCCTACCAGGCCAGACCAGAGAAAATTCAGAATATTTAAATTCTTGAAATACAATGCAAGAAAATATTGTTGCCGTGAATTCATTACGGTCCTTTAAGTAACTCTTTCGAAATTGTCAGTCAATTGAACAAATTGGTACTCAATGGATTTCTAAAGGTTTGTACACGGTTAAGCTTTTACGGCCCCGAGTTTTGCATTGGAAACGAGTATTGTATATATTAAATTATTCAGGTGTAACAATGGCGCTGACATCTGGTGAAATAACAAGGCGGCATATAGAGAAATTAAAGAGGGACTCTTAAAAGTTCAAACAATAATATTTAACACTTGAAAATAACACTTGGAGCTCGTAAAATCTAGAACAAGAAAAATATCCGAGGTGAGATAAAATATCAGAAAGGGAGAATCGAAGAAGACAAAACGCAAAAAAAAATTGTTACTTATAATCATTCTTACAATGTGATTTAACATACTATACATTGGTTGGAAGTTCTACTTATATTTTATAGACGACATTTTACATAATTTAAGTACAAAATAAAGAATAAAGAGTTTAAAATACTCAAAACTACCTACTACGACTATTATAGTTTTATGGTAAGAAAGTACAATAATTCTTAACATTGTGATCAGTGCCCTTACTTTTCCTTTGAATAATTGTCAAGGTTCCAGTGACAAATTGTCCTCTCAAAAAATCCTCCAAAAAGTTTGGACAGATGGATGTATGGATGTATGAATGGATGTATGGATGTTTGTTACTCAATCACGCCCCAACGGCTGAACGGATCTGGCCAAAATTTGGCACAGATATAGATTGTAGTCTGGAATAGCACATAGGCTACTTTTTATCCCGAAAAATTAAAGAGTTCTCGCGGGAACCACAAAACTTCGATCCACGCGTACGAAGTCGCGGGCATCGGCTAGTATTGCATAAATACTTATAATATTGACAATTTATCATTAATATAAGTTATTGTTATGTTATATTTAAATGTATATTTTTTATCGTAAACTAACTTACTTGCAAAAACAAAAATAAAAAGCATTGTCTATTTCAGAAGTTATATAATAAATTATGACATAAATTTGCCTTTACGTTAGTCAAAAGAACTAAAATTATCAAATTTTGATAGTGTTTCTGTTATTTTATGTTTGCTGTCCTATTTTTGTGATTGGCATGATTGGTAAGACTAGTAAAACACTTCTGTGAATCTTATCTTGAGACTCGAAGTACATACATTTTGTCGATTCTTCTCTAATTAAGTGTGGATATTTCTGCATGTAACAATAATTTAATTCACTATACTGTATTTTATGCTCACAAATTCGAGGTATTAGTTTAAAAACCCCTATTTTTACTTTGGCTATAACGATTATTTTACTGCCACTTCGTACAGTTTCGTATGTTAGTCTTTCTGGTAAGTATTATTTACCAGCAGAGAAGAGCTTTTTTGAAGATCAATGAATTGATAGATCTGTCACTGGAATAAAATTTGTTCAGCCATAATAAATTACAGTAGATTATGCTATATTCTGTTAATTGTATCGTTACTTTCATAAATTTCACATGAAGATTGACAGGAAAATATTGATAGACTGTAGTATAAAATATACCTCATAAGCCCGAGGCTACTAAATTTTGATTTTTGACTCCACTGTCAATTATACCAATAGCAGAGGGAAAGAAAATATGGATATCCGTATCCATAATTCCCTAAGATGCTCAGGAGTTCTCCATACAATAATAATATAATAATAATAAATTCTTTATTTCAGGTACAAACCCATAGGTAGTTAACAAAACAGTATAACATTAAGAGAAAAAAAAAAAAGAAAGTAGATTATTAATATAAAAGCTAAATTTTAGAATACTTAAAATGACAAAAAATAGAAATAATTCACAAATAAAAATAGGGTAAAAGTAAACAATTTAAAAATACGTCAATAAACTATATAAGATCTACTATGTTGAAATCTAACATCTAAATGCGTAAGCGTAAAGCGTTGTTTTTGCACCGATGCAGGCCAGACCAATATTTTGCAAAAGGATTGCTCAAATCCTCAATTATAGCGCGCAAGATGGAGTTGGTACTGTGTCTAAGTCTTTCCCAGAAAGAAGCCGTCCTTGATCTGAGAATGGCAAAGAAGTCAGGAACCCTCGCAGTAGCAAACATGGCTTTAGCACTGCAGAAACGTGGCCGCTTCATTAGGATGCGGAAAGCGTTGTTGTACTGAATCCTAAGCTCATTATAGCTTCGCTTGGTAAACCTTGTCCACAGCTGACAGGTGTAAAAGCATTGACAAAATGCTTTGAACAAGGTCACCTTCGCGTCATCGGAGCAGCGCACGAATCTGCGCGCTATCATATTGGCCCGCACTGAGAGTGCCCTGCGCTCCCTCTCCATATCTCTGTCGTCTTTTGAGTCTTCTGTCAATATATGTCCCAAGTACTTAAAGCTCTTGACAACCCGAACTGACGATCCGTTCAAGAATACTGGCGGAACCGTCTCCGGACCTTTACCAGCTTTGAAGACTAGCATTTCAGTTTTAGCTACATTATATTTGAGACCATGTTCTTTAGCGAACCGGTCACAAATATTGAGCAATTTTCTGAGTCCACTTATTGAGGGGCTGAGAAGGACCATGTCGTCAGCGTAGCTCAAATTGTTAACGCAAACGTTACCAATATGGCAACCGACCTTGGATCCTCTCAGCTCCCCAATAAGGCTGTTGACGTAGAGATTGAAGAGGTCCGGAGAAGTTAGCCCTCCTTGACGTACACCACACTCTAGCCTATATTCACTAGAGAGTGCGTCGCCCCACTTCACATAGTTTGTTTGATTTTCGTACCAAAACCTCCACAGGTTCACCAATGCGTTCGATGCGTGTATAGCAAGTTTACGCCATAAGATTTTGTAATTGACAAGGTCAAACGCCCGGCTTAAGTCAAGGAAACATGCATATACTGAGGTTTCTCTATTTACATAATAGTCAACAGTATATTTTAGACTTAAAATTGCCGAATCTGTGGAAAGTCCAGCACGAAAACCAAACTGTGCATCATTAATATTAAAATTCCTAGTCAGTTCGGGTTGCAAGAGCCTTTCCAGGATTTTTCCGACAACAGTACCTAACGATATCGGTCTGTAATTGGTAGGGTTAGACAGGTCACCAGTTCTATTTTTGACAATAGGGGCTACTATGGTTTTCATAAGGCCTTTTGGTAGGTAGCTGTGCTTCAAACATAAGCTGAATATAATGGAGAGGACCCGATACACTTCATCACTGGCATAAATTATATGCTCAATGCTGAGGCCGTCGTGGCCCGGAGACTTGCCACGTTTTATGCATCTTACAACTTTAGCAATGTGCTCAGGAGTAAAAATGTGCTTAAGATCCACTATCGGTTTTGGTTGTAAGAACGTATCAGGGATAACGGCCTCATCATTTTGCACACCACCCACTTCCATGGGCTGGATTTTAAAATGTTCTGCAAACATGTCAGCGATTCTGTTCGGGTCCTGTTCATTATTTACTGATACGGGTAAAACGTCTTTATGTTGAAGATTTTTAGTGGCTTTCCAGAACTTAGGAAAATTCTTTTTCTCTCTATTTTCAGCTATTATATCCATTTTAATCATATCTTCGTTCCTCTGGCACCATTTTAATTTATTTTTAAATATTTTTCTAAATTTTATCATTTTTTCGAATACGTGACCACTGTTAGGTTTACCAACATCAACCCACCAGCTAAAATATAATCTAGCCTGCTCATGACTCGATTTAACATGATGATTCCAGCCAGCAACCTGAACACCCTTTTTTCCTGCACCGGTACGAGGACAACTTAATACTGCTCCGGTCTGTAAAACACCTATTATTTCATTATACATTCTATCGATTTTGAACTTACAGTCTAAAATATCACAGTTATTGTTTTCAGCTGAATTACAGCTATCGTAATGACTAGAATTGTTAACACGTTTTAAATTCCTATAGCAATATTCTCCATATTGATTAATTTGGTCAAGATTTCTATTATTCCATATAATTTTGTTATAACTATTGCCTGCGTTACAATCTACCTTTTGTACAATACAGTCAATATTAATATCTATCAATAACGGATAGTGGTCAGACCAACTTACGTCATTGTCAACACGTATACACTTAATAATTTTACATGCCGCCTCCGTACCTAAACAGTGATCAAGCCATCTTTGCGATCCACTGGATTCACACATAAAAGTATAAGTATTTGAGTTTAAACCTAAAAAATTTACATCTACGCAAACCCACGACTCAGCCGAGCAGAATTCAAAAAGTTCCCGCCCAAACCGGGCGCAAGGATGCGCATTAAAGTCGCCAAGAGCGAACACAACTTCTACGTTGCTGTCACTAACAATAGCATTAAGTTGTGAGAGATAGCTCGTAAATTCAATTAAATCGTCTACTTTATTACTATCACACGGCATATAAATACTAAATACTAACATATCACAGTTCTGGCTCTTAATTTTTATGGCAATTAATCTATCACTGTTGCATTCTACTATAGACACATCTGGGAAGACCGATCTGCGCCACATTAACGCTAGCCCTCCGTACGGTCTGCCGCGCAACACGCCGACGGATGTATCAACCGAAGATTTCGAGAAACAGCAGAAATCTTTGTCAATTTCATTTACGAAATTAATATCGTGAGGCAGCAGCCAAGTTTCTTGAAGAGCAATTATGTCAACGTTATGACATAAGTCACGTACGTGCTGCACAGACCGTTTTATTGACTTGCAGTTGAAAGACGCCATAGTAATAATATTATTTCTTATTAGCGTATTATCCATTTAATTTATTATTGGTGGCGGCAGCTCTTAGCGTATGGTGTTCTCTAAAGCGACGAAATACTAAGCCTTTAGGCCAAAAACTATTGTCCAAGAAAGTCGCCATCTGGCTACTAAGAATCACTATTTTAAAAGAATTGAAGTCAACGTCGCGATTTTGTTTCAGTATTTCGACGCTGATGCATTCCTGGCTCATATCTTTTATATGATTTTTAATGTCATCCTCGGTGGTACCTTTTTTAGCCCGAGACAAGTAAAGGGCGCATTTAGATTCACTTACTGAAATTCGGGCCGAATCCTGCAAGGTACCACGCATATTTTTCAGTTTAGTTTTTTTCCGAACCACCAATTTAAAGTCGTCATCGGTGGCGGTATTACGAATATTTGTTTCACAAACGGCCTGTTGAGTTATGTTCATTGCCACGCAATCTTGACCCGAACGGCGAGCTTGCGTAGTGTTTGTACTCGCCTGCCGCAGCGGACGTTCACGATGCACGACGATATCACGATAGGTCGGAGTGAACACGGTCTCGATGGAGCTCGTACGATTACGTTGTGGTACAAGTACAGGCGATTGAAAGCCTTTGTCCGTAGGCGTTGTAATTATTTTCTTAGGTCTCATATGAGCATCCCTGGTCCTCGGAGACGGAATTTGGTCCGGTTTTTTTAAACAAGTTAAAAGATGAGATATATCCGAGCTAATTTTCGTCTGGAATTGAGTAAGTTCTATTTTGGAGACAGTCTCATTACGGATATCTTGGAGTTCACATTTCATAGCAGTTAGGTCTTTTAGGAGCCGTGTCACGTCAACATGTTCGAAAGTAACAGGAGGTAGGCGGTTTAAATCCTTTGCAACAAAAATTGGTTGCAACGTCGGGTCCGTTTCTTTCAGTCTTTTAATGATGTCCTTAATATTCTTTTTGTTCTTGTCTTCTCCTTTTCGTTGAATGTTTCTAGCTGCTCCACCCGTATTTTCAAAAAGAACATTCTTACCGCTTTCAATCTCATCGTCAGAGAAACTAGACACACATATTTGTATTATAGTCAACTCGTCAAGAACGTCGGCTTTATTCTGAATAAAAGTCAGTAATTCATTTATAATAAGGTTACTCGCCATCGCGTATGCGCTTGTACCACACACCACATTACATGCACAGAGTACGCGCCTAGCTACAACGGCCGCTATGAGAAGACTGACAATGTTATGTAAAAACCAAGACTGTGAACAGTCCAATCTTTATGTATGGATGTGAATCCTGGACAGTAACGCAGCAGTAACGAGGCTCTTTATGGCTGATAGGAAACGTCTTTAGAAAATCCTAGGGTCCTCGATCCTAGGATCCTCCATACGTACGGGGAGGACGGTGAATGGATACCAAAAATACTAAGAGGTACCATATCCAATATAATTGTAGAGACCAAATCAGCGTGCGGCAAAACCAAAAAACGGCACAGAATAGGAGAGAGTAACATCTTCACGAGATTCTCTTGGGAATACTGAGTATGGGTTGGAAAATATTGTTGATTTAGATTAACATTTGTAATTCTTTGAGGTGAGGTTACTACGTACGCCTGTCTATAAAAAAAGACCCGTAAAGGATCACTTTGTTGTCCGTGTATCCAAGCCTCAAGGCTTGTTTCTCATAAACTGCTTGATGTAGTAAATTTATATTTGCACTGGCTTCTAATTGCTATAAAAGTAGTTACATATGAGCGTCTCACGATAAAAAAAATTTCAACCTTTCAAAGTGTATTTTCATACAAGACGCAATCTCTGTAAAACCTATGAACTACAATAAAACTTTGAAATTTGTAACGAAGCGAGTTATGGTACAAGTACATGAAAAAATCATGAATTTACAGTCCTGTGTGAAATATTATGCGATAAATTTTTGTATAATGCCTAATGAATAGTAATATTCAGTATATTCCTGTGTGAAATATTATGCGATAAATTTTTGTATAACGGCTAATGAACAGTAATATTTGGTCTATTTCATACTTTCTGTAATGTCTTAGCCGTGTTTTTGTGATAATTTAAGGTAGTATCGAAAGTATCGAAAGTCCCGGGAATTCCCGGTTCCGTGCCAATATCGGTCCAAAATTTCCCGGTACTCAAACACAGCACCGAATGCATGCCCTAGTAGTCAGGGAGAATTATAATAAACAAGTTAAGAGATCAACTTGTTCTCAAATATTTCTCAAGAGATAAGTTAAAAAAATACTCTGTACACAAAAACGGGAAATCACAAAAAAAACCAACGACGTATTTCCCGGAAATTTCTAACTCCCGGGTCCCAGAAACGAAACCCTAAGGGTATCTAATATCCAATCAATTAGTAATAAAACTTGCAATAGGCACTTATTTGAAGTATTTGAGACACTACTAGGTCCTTACTCAGCAAGCTTTCGATATAATAATATTATCTGGTCGGTCTGGTCCAATGAGAGCGGACGAGTAGGCAGTAGCAAGCTGAAGTGGCAATGCTTGATTTTCAGTTTTCCTTTCTGTCTTACCACTGTTTTGTTATTTTCCATTCATATCAAAAATTGCACTGGAGGCATACTACTATCGCTTAAATCCGTATTGTTTTAATATTGTTGACGTTCGTGTTTTTAGAATTATAATCCTTATTTTAGGACCTTCAAGGTACGTGACATAAAACTGACATTTTTAAGTAATACTGCTTTAAGCGATGGCAGTGAACCCTCTGACAGTAATTGGATGTTTGACAACTTACCTACTTCTTGGAAATATTAAAAGACGTCATTGTTACAACCAGCAGGAGTTTTTTTTTTTAAATAGTGAAGCGACGTGCCTTTTTATGCGATATTTCGCAACTCGTATGTCAATCTAGTAATTACTAGTACGATTTTAATTTTGAAAATAGTTTTCAAAATAATTACGAAGCTGCAACACAAGCTCACTTGATTGTCATTTAAGTAGCGTCATCTTTGGCGTTGGATGGTTTCTATGACCTGCCTTATTGATGTTGCCAAATAATAAAATATACATTTACAGCATTGCTTCACCAAAAATATTTATTTTAATACATAAAAAAGACATTTAGACGCCTGGGTATGTTTATAAAACAATACAAAAAGTTGTAATATCAATGTGTCAAATCGATTAAAACTTCTTCGTAAATGAAGTCGATGGTTGTCAAAAATCGAATGGATAGCGCATTACGGCATCATTATTTCGAGCTGTCAAAAGTTTGGTCAGAGAACACATATTCATACTTTATTTGATTATGTATTTTTAGTTATATAAAAGAAGATAGCTCACGAAAGTTGTAATATCCACGTCTTCTGTCAATTCATGTTGAATAAACATTAGTCTTATTCATGTTATGTTTGAAAACCATTTTAAAATATCGATTTAAACGCTGGAGCAAAGGAGCACAGATCCATCGTCTGTGAAGTTCTTTCGAACACTGGCGGAGGTGAAAATGGAGCTAGCGCTTCTCGAAAAACCGGAATACAATGGAAAACAGAAAATATGTGTACATTTTAATAAATATTAATAAATCAATGGATGTCATTTAGAATTTGGAATTTAATGATATATTTTTCAAGTAAATTGAGGTTTTCAATTTGGAGATGTGTTGATTTGAAAACTGAAATAAGAGGTATGTTTGAATTTATTTTTTATGCAGCGAAGTTGTTTAAATCGTGTTTTGGGATAAAACAATATCTGAGTTAAGGTCTTGAAAACATCATATATTTTTTTCAATCTTCCATATGCCACCATTTAATGGATACACTGCTTTGGAGACCCCCCCCCTGACCACACACAGCGCCTTAAGGTGGAAGACAAGGGTCTGCCCGCGAAAAGTGCCCAGTTTAAGAAATTAGTCAAAATAATGACTAATTTGTGAGTAACTCACGTCAAACTCATTATTTTGACTAATATCTTAAACTGGACACTTTCAAGTAAACATTTATATAAACCTGTGAAGATGATATTCCTAGGGGCGCAATTTGAATGCCCATTGCCTACTTTGTCGTATTAGTTTACAAATTGCTAAAATCCAAATTAAATTTGAATTTCGCGGACAGACCCTTGAAGGAGGGTAGAGTAGAGGTAAGCCGTAAGGAGTATCATCTCTTATGGGAGAAAAGTAGAAAGTGTCCAGTTGTTGCTTTAACAGTTAAAAAGCCTTCCATAGTGGCGCTGGTGTAGGCAAAGGGTATGGTATGAACTATGAATTTTTTTTTTTTTTTATTGCGTGATAGGCTTGCGCTTGACGACAATCATGCTTAGTGCAAAGCAATGATGAGGTCTAGGTTGGAACGCGCTTGCCTAGAAGATGCCTATTCACTCTTGCCTTGAAGGTACCTAAGTTATAAGTGGCAGGAAACACGTGCGCTGGGAGGGTGTTCCACACCCTAGCGGTTCGTATCAGAAACGTGGATCAAAAACACTTCGTGCGAGCAAATTGGACGTCAACCACATAGGGGTGCCAACGCTCACGGTTTCTCGCTGTTCTGTGGTAGAACGGAGAAGGAGGAACAAGGTTATGAAGTTCCAGAGCACACTCGCCATGGTATATCCGATAAAAAACCGATAAGCAGGCGACATTGCATCGGTGTTGTAGACTGAGCAATTTCGCCTGCGTGAGTGATTGATCGCCAATTATTCTTCGGGCCCGGCGATCTATCGAGTCTAATGTATCGAGTTGGTACTTGGCGGATCCATCCCAAAGGTGGCAGCAGTACTCCATGCCAGAACGAACTTGCATCCCACCCACGCTCACACCATGTGACTCCACTATGCCGGAGTTACGCATACACCAGCATGAGGTCCTAAAAGCTCTTTGGAACCTCGATGTGAGTAAGGCCAGTGGTCCTGACGGTAGTATACCTGCAGTTGTTCTACGGAGTTGTGCTCCTGAGTTGTCTCCTGTGCTAACACGCTTGTTTCGCCTCTCTCTTGAAACTGCTCAAGTCCCCAAGTAGTGGAAAGTTGCAAATGTGCAGCCAGTACCGAAAAAGGGGAGTCGTGCTGATCCGGCCAATTACAGACCTATTGCCATCACATCTATTCTCTGCAAGAGTATGGAACGTGTGCTTAACAACAAGCTCCTGGCATACCTAGAAGAAAACGATCTTCTGTCAGACCGTCAGTACGGCTTTCGGAAAAATCGGTCTACTGGGGATCTTCTAGTGTATGCCACACATACTTGGGGCGAAGCCATCGAGAAGCACGGCGAGGCACTTGCTGTCTCTCTCGATATATCGAAGGCATTTGACCGGGTCTGGCACGGCAGTCTTCTCAGCAAGCTCCCTGCGTACGGGATTCCCACTGGTTTCTGCAACTGGATATCTGATTTCCTGAGTGACAGGTCATTCCGGGTGGTCGTCGACGGCTGCTCCTCTGACCTAATGGCTGTCAATGCCGGTGTTCCTCAGGGGTCTGTTCTATCCGCAACACTTTTCCTGCTGCACATCAACGATCTCCTAAAACCCGGTATCTTTGGGTACGCTGATGACAGCACTGTTACGGAGAGATACATGTCCAGTTCTCGAGCCAGTGCTTCTGAGATACTTGAGCAAAGAGAGGCCTTGGTGGATCGCGTTAACTCGACTCTTAAGGAGGTGTCCGATTGGGGTGACGCCAACCTAGTCAAGTTTAACGCCACCAAAACACAAGCGTGTTTATTTACCGCAAAGAGGAGCCCCTTCACCTTGGCTCCAACTTTCCATGGTATATCCGTACCGATTAGTGATAACATTGAGCTCTTGGGTATTGACATCTCTCCCAACCTCAATTTCGGGAAATGTATCGAGTCAAATGCCAAAACAGCTGCCAAAAAACTTGGTATCCTGAACAAGGTAAAGCGGTACTTCACGCCGGAACAGCGCCTCACTCTTTATCAGGCACAAGTTCGTATGAATGTAGCAATTCTAGATGAACTGAAGTATGCAGAGCAAATATACTAATACTACTCTACCGAGATGCAGAGTTAAAATGTCGACTAAAGTAGTTAGGTAATGAAAATTTCAACAACTTACGTTGTACAAAATAATGATGAATGTTTTATTTCCTTGTTTATTTCTCAAACCTACTATTTGGCGCTTACTTTTAAATTAACCCTGATGCTAATGTTAAATTACCCCAATTTAATGCATTTCGACGGACACTTTTTCGGAGATGTTCCTCCTTACCTCAATAACCATAGCGAAGAGCGATAACCTTTTGAACTTTAAAAAAGAAACCGCCTGGAGACCGCGCGGGCGGCTTTGTCGATCTATTAAGTATCTAGGTATATCGACCGTCGTGCGAAAGGTTAAGAAATAAAAGCACTAATACAATATAATATTATTTTGGTTTTATTTCACATACCTATCAATAAACTTAAAAAACAAGCCTCTGCATACGTTTTTTACACAACAAGCTTTTACTTGTCTTGTATGACAGCTTCAAGTAGGTATTGGTAAAAAATTACATGTTCATGCTTACTTTCTAGGAATACTGTGGTCTGTGGTCCAGTGATTTTGGTTAATTAATGTTTGTGTTAAAATTTGGTTCAAATACTGAAAACAAAGGCTCAAGTCTGAAAAGTTGAAATTTTAATTATATTGCTCTTATTGTAAATCTAAATTTACCTTCAACAATTAGATAAAATTTACAAATGAAATAATTTAATAGAAAGGCTTATCGCCTTACAAAAAAATATTATAATAATTCGAAAACAAAACATCAAGTTTACTGCCAAAGTTAGATTAGCAGTAGTACAGAGGATATGGCTTTTGAGTGGTGTCATATTTGCAATGACATACTAACAAAATATTTGTTACAAATTACTTTGAATTAAATGTTCAAAAAGTACAAAAATAAAAGTAATTACAAAAAGTAAAGTAAAAAAAAGCAAAAAAAAAAGGTAAAACCGAGTGGTGACACATTTGCATACATAAATATACAACGTAAAAAATATGCAGAACTTATGCAAAAATATGGTACGAGGTAAAATTATACAGAACATATGCAAAAAAATAAGTTAAAACGTAAAAATATGCAGAACTTTTGCACCCTACCGGCAAAGACGTGCCGCCAAGCGATTTAGCGTTCCGGTACGATGCCGTGTAGAAACCGAAGGGGTATGGGTTTAATATAACTGCCATGCCCCTAACAGGTTAGCCCGCAACCATCTTAGACTGCATCATCACTTACCATCAGGTGATATCGTAGTCAAGGGCTAGCTTGTAGTGGATAAAAAAAAAAACTTGCAAAAATAAAGTATAACGTAAAAAATATGCAAAAATATGGTACAACGTAAAAAATGTGCAGAACTTATGCAAAACAAGGATAAAAAAACAAAAATTTCAACAAATGACAAGCCGCCTGGTAATGTTTTACGCACGTCACGAATGAATGTCAATGGAAAAATCGGTTCAGCAGTTTCGGAGAAATCATATAAAAAAAGTTGGGAAATTTAAAAACGAACAAAGTTGTGGTACAAAAGTAATATATAAATATATAAACAAATAATAAGTAGTATATACATATACAAAGTATATAAATATATACATATCTATGCACCTAACCGTCATGTAGCTGAACAAAGCAAGGCGTCATACAGACAGACTTGTTGCACCCGACACAGTACGTATGAATCTTTTTCTTGCATATGTTGCACATGCGACGCTGCCGCTGATGACCGACTAACGGTAACGCCGCCAAATGATGGAGCTTGACAGAAACACTGTCCAGCGTACTGTCAGGTTCCACCATTTGACCAGTCGAATGTTTGTCGAGAAGAGATGATATCAAAGATTCTCTAAAAGAATAGTGGTCAATACGAGCAGAAGATCGTTTACATATAATATATGCATTTAATACTGATACGTTAAGAAGTCTACGGAAAATTTTTTTGTACCAGATCATTGTTCGTTTCCTTTCCACTGGGTACAAAGCGAGCATCTGGTCTTTCTTGTCCACGCCACCCATCATGATATTGTAATCAAACACCAGGTTGGGTTTTATGGTGCCGTTCCTTTCAGCAACGCTGTTGCCATGGTATGTGGAGATAGTCGCCACTCGGTTCATATCTCTCCATACCATCACATCAACATCGCCCGAGGTCAAGCCAGTGATCGTGCCTGGGCGCATATTCTGCTTTGTCAGTCTGTGTAAAGCCTCGGGCACAAACTTGCGATTGGTTCTCAAGGTGCCAACGCAGTCGAATCCCAACGTCTTCAGTTTTCGCGCCAGAGCAGGAGAATTATAAAAATTGTCCATCCAAACTGTGTGACCCCTGTTCTCAAGACCTTGTAAAAGTCTGAGAACAAGTGTCGGCGTAAAAGCATCTAATGGATCTGATGGATCCGCCTGTTGAAATTGCTCACCAGTGTGAACCTCAAACCGCCACAAATAACCGGTCTGAGATTCACAAACCTCATAAGTTTTTACTCCAATGGCGGCGGCTTTATTCGGAATGTGTTGGTTGAAAGACAACCAACCTTTCCACTGCAGTAGAGACTCGTCAAGTGCGATATTCTGCTGCAGGTTATACATCTGCTGAAACTTTTTATTCAAATGTGTCAACACCGGTTTAACCTTGAACATTTTCGCCTCGGAAGACCCTACATTTAGTGCACGTAATTTCTCATTACGGTTAAAGTGCAAGCATCTGCTCAGCAACTGAAACCGCCTGAGTGTCATATGTGCCTTAAAATAAGGTGTACAAAATATGCTGGCTTTGGGACTCCAGTATGCTTCTTGGCGATGTTTAACCACGCTCCCCATCGCAAGAACAATGGCGAGATACGTGTACAACTCGTCAGTTGTCGTATCTCGCCATTCTCTGATGCGGCTCTTGGGTTGGAGAGCGTTGTTAGACATCAGAAGCTCTGCCAATTCCTGTGCATATTTATTTGTCTCCGAGACTATATGCTCCATTATTTGCCGATCCCAAATGGCAATGAATATATCATAAGGGTCGACACATGGAGTAGTTGGCCCAGCGTTGCTATTGGAGAACGTTTCTCTCCTCAATTCAGGTTCGATTGGAGGATTCGGAAACGCTCTCCATTCAAAATCATAGAAATTTGGGCCAATCGCAGGCCCAGATGTAGCTGCTTTGCTGGAAGTGGCTGGAAGTGTGGCTGGAGCGGTGGTGGAATGCCGCGAGGCGTGTGCCTGAGAGTCCACGACGAGAGCAGCGTCATCGTCCTCGTCCTGCGGGGTCTCCATGAGAAACCTCCGAGAACGCGGGACGAATGGAGTCGCTAACTCCTCGTCATCACTCTCAGACTCCGGTTCGCTCCCTATTAAAAATTGATAATAATCAAGTAGATACATAATTGTCCCCTGAAATTAACTTCATGAGACATCAAAATCAGTAGCTTCTTACCATAGTTGATCAAAAAATCACCATCCCGCGGCGCCTCCTGCTCGCGCCGGGGCGGGGATACGGGGATCGAACTCTGCTCGCCACATTCCAAGAACCTGAAGCAAAAGCAGTTTTGTAACTCTTTCATTCTTATAAGGCATAATTTTATAGAAGAAAAAAAGAACAAAAAAAGAAGTAACTCACATTTCAGGCATTGGGGGAATAGATACGGCCGAAGAGGAAGCAGCATCAGCTGCTGCTGATGAAGTCCTAAAAAAATTAAAATAACGTTAGTAAAACCACTCACATCTCAGAACAATATACTTCAAGCAGTACTACTTACGGGCTACAATTGCGCTTCCTTCTCTTCGTTAGTCGGGTCTCTAATGGCACATCTTGGGTCAAGTCCTCTTTGCGGACGATGTTCAGTCTAAAATCAAAAGCCGTATTTACCAAACCAACACCAAAATCAGAATATTTAAAAAAATTATTAAAAGCAAATCAAAACAGCACGCTTACTCATCAACTGCACGAGGACTACGTGTCCCACGGCGCTGGCCGGCTCCCGCGCTCGCCGCCCCCGCAGCGTCTCCTCCTGCGACCGTCTCTGTACTCACAGCCCCTCTCCCTCCCCCGCGCGTGCGCACACCTTTTCCTCTTCGCACTCTAAAAGCACGTGCAAGTACATGCAAAATCATTAACAGTACATACATTACACACATACAGTCGCGGTTTGAAACTGTTTACCACTTTTCAAATTTTAAATTTCAAAGTGTTACAAAAACCTACCTAGATGTAGATGGTCCCGGTTCGCTATTGGCCACACCACCTCCTATATTAGTATCACCGCTGTCAAAAGCAAAACTAAGTTAGAATTTACTTACATTAGCTCCACAAAAAACGAAGTTACTAATGTTTCGTAGCCGCAAATTTTTATCAAGGTGTTATGGAGAACGAAGTAGACTAACCCTTTCCATGGGGAATCATAATATTTTCAATGTCGCCATCTCTATATGGTCGACGTTTTATGAGCTAAGTTCTCTAATATATAGGCCTTATATTACGCCCTTACAAAGATGCTCATACTGTGTGGTGGGCATAATATTTTTATGTGTAATCAAGCTCCAAATTGAACCGCCAATGAGTTGATAGCTTTTGAGACATTTGTATTAGGTTGAATAACTTTTCAGAACAATCCCCATTGTGTGTGTGGAACATACAAAGATCACTGAAATCTCTTCAATGTTCTAGGGACTCCAACAAGCAAGTCATTTTTGTTATGTGAAAAACATACCTCTCAAAATCGTTGGCTGGCAAAATGTCAGGCTGTAGAGGGATCGTTGGCGCCTGCAGCTCCTCTTCAAATAATATATTGCTGATGCCCGAAACTTTTTCCTCTGTCTCGCTCAAATCAAATACCAGTCTGTCTCTTTCTGAAGGGTAAAAATGAATAATTAATTTAGCACTACCTGATGCTCGCAACTTTGTCAGCATGGTATAAGATTTTTTTTAATTCATAAGAGAACTCCTTAATTTTCCGGTATAAAAAGCCTATGTCCTTCCCCAGGATTCAACATAATATTACGTATGTACCAAATTTCATCAAAATCAGTAAAAAAAATGAGACATGAAAGTTTCTAGTTATAGTGAATAGGCATCTTCTAGGCAACCAAGCTCCACCAAGCGCTAGTCTATAAATTAAAAAATAACAAATATTTATCCTGGAAAATTAAAGGATTCCTGTGGGGGTAAAAAAGCTTGATCCGCTTAGGCAAAGTTCAGAGCATCATCTACGTATTATGTTTTTTTTTTGTTATTTCTATGCTATCTGCAATCAGTCATAATTGATTTTGGACTATAAACAGATTTTTTGAATATGTTGAGGGTTGGGAGAAGGTCACTCCATCACAACTCTATTCTCATGGTATAAGTGGCTTTATTGTTCACAAGACAGTTTCACTGTGGATCATTTGAGCCTTTTCACTCTGCTGCATGTGGTAAGTGATACTGCCAGACTATTCACATGACTTTGAAGCCTGCATAATATGTTTTATAGCATTTTGACGTATTTCCTCCCTTACAGTGGGCATTTCAAGATACTCGTGTGTTTCCATTGTTCTGGTATACCATGGAACATCTCCATGATCTGAGATCTATTAGAGAGTGAGAGATCTATTATGCTATATCCATTATGCTCCATGAGAGATCTATTATGTTATATTTATAATTTGTAGTTCTTACCAACTCCAAGAAAATTATGTTTATCATCGTGGATAAAAGATTGAAGCTGTTGCTCTATTGGGATCGCCGGAGTAATTCTGTAACAAAGTCTCATAATTCATAACATTACATTTACATGATTATGTGTATTGTGTATACAGGGTGGAAACAAAGCGCAGAGGATAGATTCCCCAATATAAGAGAAATTGAAAACCTAGGAACTTTAATAATATGCTGGTATCTACTCTTTATAGTGTACTTGTTCATTATCTTAAGCAACCGGCCTCGCATCCAATGACCCACAATTCAGTGTAATACTTGTAAGGATATGTATGTATTTTATTGCTTAAATATTGTAACCTCTTTCTTTTTTTTGAGAAAAGAGCAACTGCTGAGTTTCTTGCCGGCTCGTCTCAGTAGAATCATCTTTCCGAACCGGTGCAGTGGTATTCTTGATGTATCATAAGTGACACAAGTTGTCCTATGTAAAATAATTCTCCCGTACGTGTGTTTATCACCTAACTCCTCCTGAACGGCTGGACCGATTTGGATGAAATTTTGTGTGTATATTTCAATGGGTTTGAAAACACAATTGGACCCACTAGGCGGCACTGCAATCGGGTTCTAGGCTCAGGGCAGGACAACGTCTGCCGGACCCAGTAGTAATTTATATATTTTGACGCCCACTTGTCTATACTATCTATAATTCTATACTCTATACTAATCTTATCTGGATGAAATTTGGCACAGAGATAGATTATAGTCTGGAATAGCACATAGGCTACTTTTTATTCCGGAAAATTAAAGAGTTCCCGCGGGAACCCAAAAACCTCAAACCACGCGGACGAAGTCGCGGGCATTCGCTAGTAATGGCATTGTGACTGATCGCTGCTCAATACCTTGCACAACTTCACCACCATGTGTTAAAAAATTAGGGTTTTCTTTGGTATCACTTGGCTTGGTAGGCAGCAAGCTTTTAGTTAACTGTTATACGGCCGGTTCAAAAATCAAACCAAACTACATTACAACCAGCCAACCAACGAATTATTATATTTCAACAATGTATATTGTAAAAGCCAGGACGAAAAAATCGAAATTCAAACTGACAAAGTACCAAAGACTAGAAGTATAAAACAATTGTTCAACATTTATTTACTTACGTAGGCATATGCCAAGATGGTGTATTGCTGGAAGCGACTGGATGACACTGTAGAATGTTAGGGGCCAGCACTGTCTCAATTGTTTCATGCCCACTACAACATAAACACAAAAACTCATATCAATATTATAAACGCAAAAGTGTGTCTGACCCTTTTCATAATAAGTCCATTTGCTTCACTAATATTGACCCTTCTTCCTTCGACATGGGGGTTGAGGACTGTTCTAAGTCGGTACTTAGTTCAGCTGAACAGCGACCTAGGTTTTTTTTCGGTTTACTCTTTAGTTAGATAATTTCTACATTTATAGCAGTGACGTTAAATAATATAATGTAATGTAAATTCTATATGTAACAACTGTAGACAAATAGCTAACATGATACAACAATGTGTCATGGCTGATAGGTTTTTTTTTTTTTTTTTTTTATCCACAGGTATAAGCAGAATAGAATTTTAGCCTGAACACCTAATGTTTCCTCCAGGTTACATGGCAACCATGACAGCCATACGGTAGAGACACGAGTCCGCTAGGAGTATAAGTGTTCTGTGGACACGAGTAGGCTTTTATCACTGACACAGACACTTGACTTAGTTTTTCGTCTTAATTGTGGAGGATTCATTTCAATTTTGAATATTATTTTCCTTTCTTCTACAAATACTTTTCTTCAATAATATTGTATATTTCTTATGATAGGTAAGTTACCACAATAAACTTAAAAACTACTGTGCCGATTTTCATAGGTACCTTTTCATCAATAAACAGAGTTATTTTTTAATGTTTTGTGTACATTGGTTGAAATATGATCATGATTGTTGAAGATGTTGCCTAATCTCTTTGAGATATAACAAACCGATGTATGGTGGAATTGTCCCTGTTGTATATGTCACCGTAAGATTGTAAAAACCGTTAGATTATAATATAACGTTTTTTATTTCGATAGACTATAAACTGTCGACAGATTGTGAACCGTAACATACTGCTTATAATTTAACGCGTTATTTTTCGGTAAATTGTAATATATTAGGTATATTAACCCGATAGAACCTAAGTGTCCGGCCTGTGGCACTACCTGAATATTCATGTCAAACCCTAAACTAACCTATAGTTCGCGCGCGAGTTGGATGCAGAGTAAATGTATGGAGACACTTACATTTACTCTGCATTCAACTCGCGCGCGAACTGTACAAGAAAGAGACAAGGAAACGTAAAAACAATAAATATTTCATAAATTTATTCTCAGAACATTGAACGGTTCACAATCTTTCGACAGTTTATAATCTCGCAGGATAGAAACCGTTAGATTCTATTCATTAATCTAACGGATTTTACAATCTTACGGTGACATATATATACCTCTACAAGGATAGCTTCCGCAAGGCCTCCACTCTCATAGGAGAGGGAATTAAAGCTTAGACTCACCATGGTGCTCCAATGCGGGTTGGCGGGCTTTAACGACTATTACCATGTACGTGATAATAACCGGGACGTGCTCTCAGAGGCACGGGAGTTAAACACCGCCAACTTCCTAACTTGTGTTACCCCCACTTACATAGAAATCGTGTCCGTCTATACTTACCTCTGTACCTCTACTGAAGGTAACTGTACATCTATAATTCTTACCTAATCATATCCATACATTAATAAATAATAATGTACTTAATTACCTCTTGGGTATCAGCGTTGCAATATCTACAGCTTTTATGTTGTCTTCGTTGCTCTGCAACTGCGCTTCAGTTTCGATGATAACATGTGCATTTTCTTCTGGCTCGATTGTTAATTGAAATTCTTCGCTCATTTTGATAAATAAAATTCGAGTCACAACAGTACAATATCAATAAATTAAACCACCGGCTTTAAATACAGTATTCAGACCATGCGGTACTGAAGAGAGTAGTTCTTTGTATTGATATTGAAATTAAAATTATGTAGTGGTTGAAACTTGAGGCTATAAAATGTAAATCATGAACACTTGTGAATTTTAAGAAATGGATGTTTAAATTGGAAAAATTTAAACAACGGACAACGGTCGTTATTAGCCACGCCACGCCAGAGGAAAACTCACTTCACTTCACTTCTTATGTGAATGGCTTTACTCGTGCACTAGGCACAAATATTTTGCCAATGTCGCGTTGAAGGAGAGTACACACTACTGGAGAAACCGGTGAACTTGTCTCGCATTTGCTAGCGTTCAGCCTGAGTTAGTATTAGTTCTACAACAACACAAATATAAATTATTAAATATATTACTTATTTAATATCATTATTATTTATACATAATATTATTACTTACTAATATTAATGAACACATAAAAGTAGTTATTATATTAAAAATAAGTTTCCAACACAGTATATAGAATATATACTGTGCAGGCAAGGTGAACTAGATCAAACTCTTTGCAAGAGACAATTAAACTTTAATTTTGTTGTAATCTATAAATTTGCCTAAAAATTTAGCGAAGGGACCAAAAACAAGAGATAGTAAAGTTTTAATGTTAGTAGGACGAGGGAAGTTAGGGGGAAGGCAATCATGCATAGATATGTGAAGCTTAGGACAGTTAAAAAATATATGGTCCGGGGAGCCCTCATCGAGCCCACATTCGCAGACAGAGTTATCCCTGATCCTTAGCTTAGCCAAATGTATCAAAACAACGCTACCTTATACTAGAGACAAGTTAAACAAATAAACAGGAACCAGAGACAAGTGACATAATGCAGATTGCGTGTAAAACCTCAGATTAAAACCAAAAACCTCATCGAGTGGACTCACAGGTCAAAACATGAATTTGCGTAGTGGTTTTGGCATTTTAGGCTTTAGCATTGATGTAGAATTTATACATAGATTTAGTATTGGGCTCGCGCGCTTCACCTAGAAACCGTCGGCGTACTAGCAAATTGCGGCAATTTATGATCTGCCGGAGCCAGCATGCTTGTTAGTCTCGTACTTTATATATCTGTGGTCTCGTAGCACAGTCTCGTAGCAACCAAGCAAGCAACCGATGTTTGACGCTGACAGGCCGTGCTATATGTTACTTGTCTCTTGTATCCTATATGTTACTTGTCTCTGGTGCCATGGTAGTGAGGTGTGAACACTATACAAAATATGTAAATAGCCTTGCGTAGTAAAATTGTGTAAAAACAATTCAACAAGAACTAGGAAAGGCACTGGAATCACATACCATCGGTAAGTATTGAATAATTTACATAATTCAATGTAAAATAACACGAACCGTCAGACGCCATAGAGTGTTACCACGTTCTAGGGAATCCGTTACCTCATGGATGCGATTTTTCGCTTTCCGCTCGCCTGTGGAGCGGACTTCAGAAGTCCTCGACAAGCATAACGGGGCAGCTGCGACGCGGACTTATATAGTCCGCGCTAGTATGGACGCCACGCGCTTCCGCCAGATGCGGCACATTTATATTTCTCACAAATACCATACTGTCTCTATTCTTTTCAAACTTTGGTAAAACCTACTATGATAGACAAGGACACACTGGGATTTTTTTGGGGGCCCTACTCAATGAAATAAATCTATGGTAGAAATTTCGTGCGAGGAGGACACCACTTGTAATTTGATACTTTATTTTTATTTATTTTTTAAATTTATATGGAAAATAATCTTTGTATCGTGTCTTAATACTCTGAAATGACTAACCATAGACAAAACCACGAATTTAGAACAAAGATACGGGTAATATTTTATGTTTTACAAAGATTCTATTTTTAAAAACGGGATCATTTTTTTATTTTTTTTTTGCTATTTTTCTGTGTTAACCATAAAGAAGAGCGATTACCTTTTAAACTTTAATCTATAGCTATAGTTCATAACGATTTGAATGACATACTTTGTTTACATAGCTTTAGTACGTAATAAGAGATATGTTTATTAATATTGCGCCGGGCGGCCGGCGGCTCGCGAAATTCGACACCTGCTAAAATGGGCTCGCAGGGGCGCGCGAATTTAATATTTATTATACGCAGAGGAAGGGGCTGGGGCTGATTCTTTAGTGCACAATCTCTAAACTAAACTAAAATTAGAGCATTACAAATATTGCTAACCCTTTCATAATACTTCCTACGGAAAGGGACAGAACTAAATTTAAAGCTGCCATTTTAGTTTAGTTTAGAGATTGTGTTATACAGAATCAGCCCCATTATGTAATTAAATCATACTAATATTATAAATACGAAAGTGTGTTTGTTTGTTGGTTTGTTGGTTTGTCCTTCAATCAAGACTTAACAGATCAACGGATCGACGTGATTTTTGCCATGGGTATAGTTGAGGACCGAGAGTGACATAGGCTACTCTTTATCCCGAAAAATTAATTCCCGTGGTAATAAAAAAAACTTAAGTCACGTAGACAAAGTCGCGGGCATCAGCTAGTATTTTTATAATGAATTTAAAAACTATTATATTTTACACCGAATTGGGAATGCACTTATTACTTCGATTGCTTTCCGGATTGTTTTGGTGAGTTTGTTTAGTATCTTTTTGTGAGTTTGTTTTGTGGTAATCTAGAGACGTGCCACTTTTTTCTTTGTTTTCGTTTCATTCTAATTAGATCAATAATTTCCTTAGGATAGGTGTTTCCCTTATTCCATTTTTTTATCGGTGGTGTACTGTTCCAGGCTGACCGTTGTATGTCCGTTATAAATTTGTCTAGTTCCATATCAAGTTGATCTGGATATTTAAAGGGACCTTTAAGTTTATAAAAATGTCTAGCTCTATTTTAAAGCTCCTTCAGTCTGTATTCTTATTCACAAGAGTAAAATTGGATTCTTTGAATACAATGTTATGTTTATTGATTATTAATAATATGTGGGAGTGGTCCGAATTATTATCATATTTTTCTTCAATATCTAAGTATCTCGGGGAAATATTCTTAATTATAAAGAAATCTATCAAGTCAGGATTTTTTTGAGGATCAGTAGGCTAGGTATAATAATTAATGTGAATATTTAATGATTTGTTTGACAAATAATGTTTTGTGAGATTAAAATTTGTCTGCAAAAAATTGACGAAAAAATCATTTATAGAACCAGTTGTTTGTATAAAGATGAATTTTTGATTCATAATTTTGCCAAACGTTGGTTGTGAAATGAAAATTTGTCATTTGTTTTTTATAATTGTATGAATGTATAATTTTAGATATTTAATTAACATTAAAATTTCGTCTATTAATAAAATAAGACTTTTATTTTATAAACAAGTTGTTCCTACAATCATCATAATATTGAACACATTTTTTATTCCCCTTTATTTTAAATTTATTATAGCTTGACATTAAAAGTTTCTAAATGTTCTAAGTTATGAATTACAGATATTATATACTTTCATAGTAGTACCAAAGTAACTGTATAACACATTTTTTCCAATTAATCGGGTAAAAGTTTAGAAGTTGACAACACTTTGCTCATGCACACCAGTATCTTTTCAAATAGTCACTACACACTACGAAATTAAGTTGCCGCATTAAGGTGGCTCCGGAGGGCGAATTGCCTATACAAACGTAATACCAAAATAATTTGTAATTCGAGAATATTTCCAAAAAAATTATGCGGTGATTAAGATTGAACTTGTATTTATCTGGATAATATCTGGTTCCTGGATAATTATTTTTTCAAAATACTTTCCCAAAATTTTTAAGCACATTGCGCTTTGCTTGTTTTTACGACATAAATGACATGTTGTCTCCTTATTTGTTTCATATTAAAACCAACGATATCTCACGTAGGTACTAATTGATCAGGAACATAGCCTATATTGTTATGTTACAGAATAACAACCCAAAGATAAAAACACAACAATTTTTCATTTATCATTTTTGGTATTCACGGAACATGGGCTTAATGTATAAAAAATTCTGTGCGCTCATATTGCTATTGCGCTTGCACGCGATCATGTGTCATCAGCCAAATAGAGATAGCAATATACCGGCAAATTTATATTTGCGGTTCGAATAGAAGTTGCGAGCGGCGTTCCCCGGCCTCTTAAATGAGCTATTGTTTTTAGGAAGGGCGGTATTGAGCGTAGCGAAAAAATTCTATGTCTATGGTATCAAGGTGAAGCGCGCGAGCCCAATATTAAATTTATGAATTTATAGTACCTACTCATTAAATTTCAATGCATTTTAGTCATAGAGTAAGAATATTCTCTTGAGTTCTCTGTCTACGTACAAAAAAATACACAGAGCCGTTAAACCAGTTATTTTTGGAGGCATGGTAACCATGGTAACTTTGTTTTGTCAACAGAACCAAGCGTACTAATATACATACATTATTTGAAATTCCTATTTATATTTCGATCAAAAGGCTCATAAAAATATATTGAATAAAATCTACTCAAAAGTTCAATGATGGTAAGTAATTGTAATATTAATAAAGGCCCGAAAAAATCATTATAAAAACTAAATCCACGCCGATGAAGTGGCCTGTTTCACTTGCCCTACGGTACCTAGTACTAGTTACTTAGTTAGTACGGTTTTTTGAAGCGCAAAATGTGGTGCGCGTGTGAGCGCGTAAGCTGATACGAGCTTATACGCGCAAAAAAATACGCTGGTCTGAAACCGCCCTAAATGTTGCAGGGTTTACTCAACATCTTAAAGAAGCTGCGTTCCAACCCTGACAAAGAACTGCGTCTTCTTTTACTCGGGTTGGACAACGCTGGTAAAACAACCCTTTTGAAACAGTTGGCTTCAGAGGACGTCACCCATGTCACGCCTACAGCTGGATTCAATATAAAATCAGTTCTGTCCAATGGTTTCAAGTTGAACGTATGGGATATCGGCGGCCAGAGGAAAATCAGGCCGTATTGGAGGAATTATTTTGAGAATACAGATATTTTAGTAAGTGCTTAATATATATTTTTTGTACTTATATTTTCGAAGTCACTTCATAGCTCGACGAGTTGCGATGTTGAAGCAATTATGTATTCTGTGGTTGAAGTGGTAAAGGGCGGGGCCATAGATTAGAGAACCGTGAGTCTTTTTTAATTTCACCTTCAGTTTAGCCCCTAGGACCACCTAAGTTAAGTACCTAAGTGTGGCTGATGGTATCTACAGTCTAAGATGATTGCGGGCTAACGTGTTAGGGGTAGGAAAAAGGTATGGCAGTTATTTCAATCCCACACCTACTGTGGTATATGCCTCTAGTTACTATTTTATGCCCATGTATCTAATATTTAATGATCATTAATAAAGTATCATCCGAAACCTGTGGTCGTTTGTCATTCGTCTACCCCATAGGTCTACCCAAAACCCTATATAGTATATACCAAGCCCTGATCGATGTATTAGTAATCCTAAATTTCGAAATTGCAACTGTCCGGGATCGACTGGGAACCATAGCGCCAAGAGGGAGGTCAAATTTATTTTGTATATCTAGTGTGTTTTTGGAGGACTTATCTCTACACAGGGGAAGGGTTAATCACATGGGAAGTTGAATGAATGAATGAAATAGGCTTTATTGTTCACCAAAACAGAAATAATCATAAACAATAAAACAAAAATACAAGTCAGTACTTGAAGCAATCTCTATCAGGCAACCAAGTTATATAGGTTTCTTAGGATATGAATGCGGAGGACACAATTGTTGAAATAAGGAACATTTCTTGTTCCAGATCTACGTAGTGGATTGCTCCGACCACCAAAGGTTAGAGGAAACCAGCCTGGAGCTCGCGGAATTACTGCAGGACGACAAGTTGCGTGGCGTGCCCCTATTGGTGTACGCTAACAAACAGGACTTAGCCACTGGTTGGTATATCTATCTACGCTCCACCACTACAGCCCATTAACGTCCCACTGCTGGGCACAGGCCTCCACTCTCATAGGATAGAGGGCATTAGAGCTTAGTTCCACCACGCTGCTCCAATGCGGGTTAGCGTGCTTTGACGACTATTATCATGTTAGTGATAATAACCGGGACCCACGGCTTAAGGCGCTGTGAGCTCACGAGATGAAAAACACAGGCGCGCGGGGGTGAAATCGAGCAAGCGCATGTCGCAAAAAATGCATGAAATAATTTGTAAAAAAATTAATACTTACTTTTCAATACAAATGAATCCGACAATGTGTTTGATTTAGAAATATGAATTTTATCTTATATTTCTAGAACTACTTATTTGTTTCAATATGGAGAAAAATTGCTTAAATTTCAAAGCAGATTTTTTTAAAAATTGTGTTTTGAGATGCCTCAATGGCTGCTCAAAGGGCTTAAAAACAGCACATTATTTTTACAAGCATACAATATTTTGTCACCGTTTGATGGATACACTGCTTTTAAAAACCCCCCTTTTACGCTACACAGGGCCGTAACGTGCACTTCTAGGCACGGGGGTGAAACATCGCCAACTTCATAACTCCGAGTTAGTTTGTGTAATTTAGGATGATAATTATGACAGATGAGAGGTGCATAGCAATAGTGAAGGACTAGAGTGAGACAGACTGAAGCAGTAGGTACTATGCGAAAGGCATCTGCCAAAATTATCATAGTAAATTAGACAAACATACTGGCGAAGTGCATTGTGTCGCTTTGGCACTACTGAAAGCTAAACACCAAGAAAAAAAGAAATAAATAAATAATAATTGGTAAAAAAAACTTTATTTAGAAACATTAACCAAGGACTTAAAAAACATAATAATATAAAAACAATAATCCTGCAGAAGTAAATTCAAAAGAAGCAGACAAACCATACAGGAAAGCCGTTTATTCAAAGCAATAATATGTTTTGCATATTCCAGCATTGCCGGCCAGTGAGGTGGCCACACTTCTTGGCTTGCATTTGATCAGGGACCGGACATGGCAAATCCAAGCGTGCGTCGCTACTGATGGAACTGGAGTAAAGGTATTGCGTTTTTTTATCTACTACAAGTTAGCTCTTGACTGCGATCTCACCTGATGGTAAGAGATGATGTAGTCTAAGATGGTAGCGGGCTAACCTGTTAAGGGCATGGCAGTTATAATAAACCCATACCCATATTCGGTTTCTACACGGCATCGTACTGGAACGCTAAATCGCTTGGCGGCACGTCTTTGCCGGTAGGATGGTAACAAGCCACGGCCGAAGCCTCCCACCAGGCAGAAGGCAGAAGAGTCGGCAGTATTTGGGAATTAATAAATTCCGTGCCGTGTAGAAACCGGGATATGGGTTGTAACTGTCATACCTATAACAGGTTAGCCCGCTACCATCTTAGACCGCATCATCACTTATTCTCAGGTGAGATTTCAGTCAAAGACTTGAAGTGGATAAAAAAAAACATCTATCTCTAGTGGAATAAATTAATAGTTAAAAATGTCTAAAATGATCGTTTTTTCCAGGAAGGCATGGAATGGGTCTGCAAGAACATTCCGGTTAAAAAGTAATATTTATATTAAGTATAAAATCGTAGATAATGATATTTAAAGTAGTAAAATAAATCATTATAAAATAATTAATTAATTTAGCAGCTCATATGCATATCATGTTTAATATTATGACACTTTTTTATGGTTTGTGATAGATATTTATAAAAATCCGTCCATGTTTGTCTATATTTTAGTAAGTACTTTAGACTAGTTAGGATATGCCTACTTAGATTTTATTTTTTAGGCTCATTAGCACAAAATATAATTTCTAGTCAATACAAATAGTTATATTATAGTTAACTTATTTTGGTAGGTACATAATATTACAATTATAAAATTATACGTCAATAAGTTCCTTGACTACGTTATTTGTCAACAAGCCGCATCTACCTAGCAATTTAAAATAAAAAAACGCAAGCTTTTATTAGTCTTAAACATAATATTATTTAAAACGAAAGGATTGACTGATCTATCAACGCAGAGCTCAAATCGGGCTGAAATTTGGCATGCAGATACTATTTATGACGTAGACATCCGCTAAGAAAGGATCCGCTAGTAATAGTTATTTATGCAACAGTTGTGTAATAAGGGGTATTAAAACACGAATGTGGGTTTATCACACGACGCGAAGCGGAGTGTGATAATAGTATCATATGAGTGTTTTAATACCTAATTATCAACAGTTGCATACAAGACTTTATCTACACTCATAATATGAATCCTCTATAACCTATTCTGAAATAGTTAGCTTACTGCTAACATTAAGGTGGAAGACAAGGGTCTGCCCGCGAAATTCAAATTTAATTTGGATTTTCGCAATTTGTAAATTAATACGACAGTAGGCATAAGGCATTCAAATTGCGCCCCTAGGAATATCATCTTCACAGGTTTATATAAAAATCTTTACTTGAAAGTGCCCAGTTTAAGAAATTAGTCAAAATAATGAGTTTGACGTGAGTTACTCACAAATTAGTTGTATTAGTTTACTCACAATTAGTCGTATTAGTTTACAAATTGTGAAAAACCAAATTAGGTAAATTTGAATTTCGCGGGCAGACCCTTGTCTTCCACCTTAAAACATCCAGTCCTAGTAACCTAATATCATCCATTACTGAGTATATACAGATAAACTAAGTATTAATGAAAGAATTATTTATTGTAGTAGTAATTAACATTTTGTATAGAGCAATTATTAAAATTCACTTGATGTTCTATAATGTTGGAAGGTCCTGATCCCGATGTACTCGGCGGAATATTATATTTACCACTTCACTATTTTTTTTCTATGGAATTCGAAATTACATTCGACACGTGGATTTTGTTGGTTATAGAGTCATTAATGTAGCCCTCTGCAGCAGATGTAGATGTGCCGTTTTAAACTTGTTATGTCTCCTCCGGTATCTACTAATATTGTGGCAGATGTTATGCGAAAGCAATGTCCTGTATACAACTCAGGATTAGGAAGTTGTAAATAGTTAGCAATTGTTTTACCCAAACTGCTAAATGTGTGCAAAGAGTATATGTATACGATGTGAAGTCATCCGGATCAGCCTCACTAATGGGTGTCCCTCAAGGCTCCATTTTGGGTCCCTTCATGTTCCTAGTGTACATCAATGATTTGCCATATTTTGTCCGTAACACTTGTGATATTGTACTATTTGCTGATGATACGTCCTTGATTTTTAAAGTCGATAGACATAAGGACAACTTTGACGACGTAAATACTGCAATTTCTCAAGTCACGAACTGGTTTACGGTTAACAATCTACTTTTAAATACAAAAAAAACTAAATGTGTCGAGTTCGCATTGCCGAATGCCAGATCCACAAGTGATATTAAACTAATGGTAAATAACGACATGTTGAAAATAGAAGATACTACTGTGTTCCTGGGGGTGACCTTAGACGCAAAGCTTCAATGGGGCACCCATATATCAACACTTGCTGGCAAGCTTAGTTCTGCTGCTTACGCTGTCAGAAAGATTCGACAGTTAACTGACATCGAAACTGCCAGGATCGTATATTTTGCTTATTTCCATAGCATTATGTCTTACGGAATCTTACTGTGGGGTAAAGCGGCAGATATTCAAAAAATTTTTGTACTACAAAAAAGGGCAATACGAGCAATTTATAATTTAAAACCGCGTGATTCACTTAGAGAGAAATTTAAAGAAATTGGTATTCTAACAGTAGCCTCGCAATATATTTACAGTAATATAATTTTTGTAAAACAGCACATCCATAATTATAAAAAAAAATGCGATCTGCACGATAGGCCAACTAGAGGCCGTAATAAGCTCGTGACTCCATCGCTCCGCCTCAAAAAAGTCAGAAGGTCATTCGTGGGAATGGGCATTGTTTTCTATAACAAGGTTCCACAACCTATTTTGGACTTGCCAATAAATAAATTTAAGAAATCCATTAAAAGTATGCTCCTGAAAAAAGCTTATTATACTGTTGAAGATTATGTAAATGATAGAGGAGCATGGATTTGATCGCTCCAGCAATGCTGGGGACAGCGGTTACTGATTATAAATTAGTGTTTGAATATTAGTATTCAATTCGATGCTTTGATACGGGTAGACTGGGTATGTCACGCTCTCTTTAAACATTTCTGTGGTGGTGTCGTGTGGTGCGGGTTGTTACGTTCCCTCAAATATGGTCGAGCGAAGCAATGGCTGGATCATGCGTCATGCTCGTGAACGGGTGCCACCGGCGGGAATGGGGCTACTTTCTGTCTGCCCGTCTTTGACATGAATTGAATAAACAAATTTAAGAAATCCATTAAAAGTATGCTCCTGAAAAAAGCTTATTATACTGTTGAAGATTATGTAAATGATAGAGGAGCATGGATTTGATCGCTCCAGCAATGCTAGGGACAGCGGTTACTTATGTACACATTGATATAGTAATTGTAAATGAATTATTTAAAAAGAGCAACCACCGAGTTTCTTGCTGGTTCTTCTCGGTAGGAATGGCATTCCGAACCAGTGGTAGATTCACTTGACGATTCAAAAGTACTTGTAAAAGTTTATTTGAATAAAAAATATTTGAAATTTGAAATTGAAATATAATCACTACGTTCTAGTGTGAACAAAACAATAAAAAAAAAACGAAGAAAAATGGCGGGGAAAATTCTAATAACCTACTTTTTTTACAGCGCGCGGCGTTCTGGTAGTGAAACGCGCGTGTATGACAATGTTCTTTTTTTGAAATTCGTATAGATTTTCTTTTTTTGTAATTCATACAGATACCACGCATCGAGCAGATGTGGCTGTCTGTTGAGTAAACCGCAGAGGGGATCGAAAAAAAAACAAAGGAGTGTTGTTATGACATTCAGTAGAACATTACATCACCCGTTTGGATGATGTTATGGTTATTAGGACATTGGGTGTTTTAATGTTGGCAATAAGCTAACTGTTTCAGAACCTGCTATAGAGGATTTATAGCATGGGAGTAGATAAAATATTATAAATGTCGTGAACATAGATTGAATCACTAGCCCATCCCGTAGCCCATCAATTTTACGTCTAGGGACATAATATTTTGTACTTATATAAAAGCGAAAGTACTCTCACTGATTCATCACGATATATTAGGAACTACAAAATATACAGACTTGAAATTTGGAAGGTAGGTTTCTTCTATAATGTAGACATCAGCTAAGAAACGGGTTTGAGAAATTTCACTGTTCAATTTCAATGGTCAGTAATAGATGACTATTTCACGAAACGCGACCGTTTCACGAAATGCTCAATTATTAGTCTAGGCAATAAAGCTAGTGGACCCCAACAATAATTCCTCAGCCGATGAAACTTTACCGTATGATAAAGTATCCCGTTGGTATTAGGTATTTTATAAATATCCAATAAAAAATCAGAAAGGAAGTAAGGTTTTGTTATACCCAATTGTTAAAGCAGGAAGGTAACATTATCACGTAAACGCAGTTTAAGGTTTGATAATAAAATCGGTTTAAACATCGATGTTCTGCATGATTATTTCGTTTGATATTTTGATTTTGAGTGTAAATATACTACGGTCTACTATTATTTCAAAAGAAATCGAGAAAATATTCAGTCATAAATATTAAGTTTTAGGTATAAATACCTAACTGCCGCATGAATTTTTTGGATATTTTTGTATACGTTTTGGTTAGTAGCATAATACAACGCTGCCAAGTTTTAACAACTGTGGATTTAATGCGGGGGTCTCCATACAACGAACCGCCCCATTGCCTAGCCCTAGAGACTATATACCTACACCTGAGTACCACAAAGTTAACTGACCCGGTGAGGTGACAGCGTCGCTAGTGTCTATGAAAAATAAATTAAAAACGAAACAGGCATAAAATTAGTTCCAATTTTGGCCACCGTGTGTTATTATACGATTATTATAAGTTTGAGGGTTATTCTACGATATGTTCACTTAGAAGCCCCTCTTCCAATGTTTCCAATCTCCAATGTTCTTCTTCCAATGTTTGTAACCTTACCTACCCTGATTAATTAAAATAAATAAAAGTCAAGTTCACAAAACAATTTTTTATTTATTTATACTTACACCTATTGGATTCCCATATTATTATTATCAATAATATCATCAATATATCTCATGTGGGCATATATTTTATTGGTTAATATTTACATATTTAAAGGATACGTAGGAAATAGGAATAAAATACTTAAGTACTTAATCTTTTACACATAATATATCTTTGAAATTATTCAATAATTATTATTTAAAAAAAACAAAGTTATAGGTAAGTACCTACTTAATAATTAAGTATATTAAGTAGGTACCTATAATTATTGGTTAATATTAATTTGATTAAATTCCTACTTCATTAACATTATGAAAACATATTTTATTGAGATTATCAGACGGATCCCTTTAGTAGGTAGTTGTAATTTTATAAATAAAAAAGGAAGACTATTATATTACAAAATTGCATCAGAAATTTTAGCACCATGTCCAGCAAAATACTTAACTAAGAATATTAGGTATAACGCGACAAAATCAGTTATCATCTATAAATAATGAATAAATTCAACATCGAACGATCACAAAATATTTTATAAATAACTTACCTACACATAACACAATTAAAATTGTTACCAAGTAAATAATATTAAGATATTATTATGAAATCACTCTAAGGAAGTACATACTCATTAATTAACAAATAGGTAGGTAAGTAAAGTGTAAACATAATAAAAAAAATGCTTCTAATACGCGCGGGTTCTACTATCGGGTTTTGAATAGGTACCTACAGAAATATCGACCAATTGCTCTTTGAAATAACACCTCAGCCAATGGATCAAAAATAACACTATGTATGTAGGTATGATGTCTCTCTAACAGGGACTGAAAAACAGATTCATGAGTGTTACAGAATGAAAGTGTAACAGAATCGAATCTGTAACCCTTTTGAATGTGTTTTTAATTCTGTTAACCCGAAACACTTATATTTCTGTAACAGAAACGAATCTGTGAACAGAAATGAAAGTGTTTTAATCTGTAACCGAAATAGCGACGTTGCCAAATTTACTGTTGACGCGTATTCAAATTTGAGCCTAAGGTCTAGCACCGTTGGTTGCAATTGTTTTAAGAAAAACATGCAGTTTGTTAGGGCATGTACCTATTAGGGTTACAGATAAAAACACTTATTAACAGAAATAAACGGTTACAGATTGATTGGGTTACAGTAGTGTTTCTGTTTTATACTTAACAGTTTCAAAAAACAGTGCTTAAACCCCTTATTTCGGTTACTGTTTCAGTCCTTACTCTTTAATCCTTATAGCTTGGCAAACAGACTTATCTGTGCACAGGGACGGCCTTCGCGAGGCTCTGGAGGTCTACTCTAATTCAACGAAAAACGAAATTTCGATCGTAATTTTGCGTATTTTCTACCACGGTTCGTTTTCGTTCCGAAGTTTCGTTCGAACGAAAATGTTCCGACGTTTAGATTTTCTAAAAATACTGGAATTCGTAATTCAAATACACATTAGTACTTATTGATTTTTTCTACTTGGGCTGTAGCGCTGTTGGGCAAGAGCCCGAGGCCCCTCTTGCAGGGGCCTCGGGCTCTCGAGGCCTTGGGCGGTTGCCCTGTTTGCCACCCCCTAAGGCCGCCACTGTCTGTGCATGTGGTAGAAGCGCCACTGTCTATTAAAAATTCACAATTTAGGATCAATAAAGAATAAATTCTGTTAGTTCCGAATTTCGCCACATGCAAAGATAGCTAAGCTTGTTAGAAAAAGTCCCACAAAGTTATCTGAGACGGTGATAGCGTTCTTAGCTGTTAGTATGAAAAGTAAAATAAAAACGAAATAGGCATAAAAATTAGTTTCAATTTTGGCCACCGGGCCAGATAAGTTGGTGGGACTATACGAGCATTTCACAACGCGCGCGAGTTGAATGCAGAGTAAATGTATGGGTCACCATTCAACTCGCGCCTGAGCTGTACTTTCCTAATAATTATGCAATGGAATGAGTAGATACATACTCGTAGTAAGCCTATACATTTTTCACAATCTTGTATGATATTATGACGTAGGTATAAGAACGACGTAATGTGTAACCAATATTACTTATTATTCAGTATCACGTTCTGAAAGGATTTACTTTAATAACTTTGAGCCGTATAAATAGATAAGGTATTAATTAATGTCATCGAAGTTAATTAATTTTGGGATTTTCGATGGATTTAGTTTAGGCATTCAGCCCACAACCAGCTGTCTGGAGCTTTTCGTTCTACATGTCCTATTTGTAAATAATTTCTTATTTTAAATGACCGTCGCGTAAGTATTTTCGACAGAAAGTTTTATATATTATTTGAAAAGGGTTTTCTGCATTGATGTATAATTTTAGTAAAAGTTTTCTGTTGTGACACGTTGCCATATGTGAGCGACGAAAGCGATGCGATGCAACACGGCGTAATACGACTCCATAGAAAACGACAAACATAATATCTACGCGATAACGTAGGCCACGTGAAGGGCAGATACTGTTCGCCGCTCACCTAGGACAATGTGTTACGCCGTTAGTACACCTACGCGTTCGTATGCGAATGCGAAACAACAAAATATCTGTCAGTTTGTATGGCAGAATTTCGCATACGCTATGTCTCACTCTAGCACTAGCTACATGAAATAGTTGCGTCCTTGTCGGTTATTGTTTCGCAAGGAATTGCGAAATCATCGTTACACAGACGCAAGCAGTGTTTCACTATAATTGCTATAGCCCGAAAAAGTCTCTTACTGGCGGCACTAGTAGTCGCATGTTTATGCAGTTATTGTATGTAATATGCATTAGTTCCACAAATCGCCGCGAGTCTTCTTTCGTGACACGGACTATACCGCAGTAGTTTCGCAGTGATTCGCATTCGCATACGAACGCGTTGATGTACTAACGGCGTTAGGTCAGAAAACATTTTGTCGCGTATCTCAAAGGCTACCTTTAGAAAACGTTCTATCGTCTAAACTCGTGTTATCTTTAATTCAACATTATTATTTATTTAAAATACATAAGTACCTATTGATCTTATCTAAATGCAATATTATTTTTAAAATATCCTAAGGAGCAAACACATTGTCTTCTGTGGCTGTTGTTGCCTATGTCATGTCGCGACAGAAGACGTTCAGAGTCCTACATTTTATTTTCAAGACCTAGCCCCCTTACTAAGTTACTTAATATGATTCGTGTCTATTCTCTTTCTATAATCGTTAACGCTAAATAGCGGGGAAAAAATAACCTAAATAGTCTATGGTCAGCGTTTTTAATCGCTTTCGCGAAACCGTACATGTATCTTGGCTGTGGGGCTTGCACTCCTAGTCCGTCGTCACTGTACCTATTCTAAAAACCGCAACACAGCAGATAATGTGTCTGCAGCTTTAAGTAAATGCGATTTAATTAAAATAAATTAAGTTAAACGAAAATAGACTTTATTTATAGCTCGCTATGGTACACTTCCGTAGTAACTTTCATTTCGTGCTCGTGGAATGCCGCGCAGTCTGCGGGGTATTTGGCCTGAAAATATGAAAGTTTTACACGTGCATAAAATATAAGTACCTACTGTTCACAAATTATTAAACTATAAATTATAATATTAATTACTAGCTGGCATCAATACAAGCAAGTATAACACTATTATGAGACAAAATCTGCTAAAGCGTCAGAATTCTGATCGAAGTGTAGTAGATTATGTATAACTTTGATAGATTATATCTCGGAAACCTGAAGATTTTGTCTCATTAATCCTTACTAATATTATAAACGCGAAAGTTTGTATTTATGGATGTATGGATGTTACGGAAAATTTAAGAGATCCCGCGGGAACCAAAACACCTCAATACACGTGGACTAACTAACACCTCAGCAAATGAATCAAAAAGATATATTACTTGCTTATATCTATGCCACCCATTGATTAATACAGGTTTTATGCGTGGCGGCTATTTCGAGAAAAAATTAAAATGGCGGAACGGTAAACCCAAATATTCAAACCCCTTCCTTTGGACATTAAAGTGAAAGAATTTTGTACTTATTGAAAATTCCACCCTGCAGCGTTGTTAAGACGTCTTAGTTAGATAGCTGCTAGGAAATAATGTCCTCCCGACCGAATTACGGCCACGGCGGCCAATCTCCAGAGAGATTATAGCCATCTGCGCGGGAGATATTAAAGTGCATAAGTGTGTGCGCAAACACAGGTGCACTCTCTGTTCCTTTTTCCTCTCATAGCCCGATGGGACGGAAAATCCGACACGACCGGAGAGAGATCAGGCGCAGGACCGACGGCTTAATGTGCTCTCCGAGGCACGGGGTGAAACACCGCCAACTGCCTAACTCCGGACTAGTACAGAGAATTTCTTGCTAGAAAAACCCAATATTTGTTATGGCCCGACCCGGGACTCGAACCCGAGACCTCGTCGGCCGCGGTCGAACATGCTAACCACTAGACCAACGAGGCAGTTAACTAGGAAAGGTACTTACATCACAGTTGACATCGTTCTGTATCGCATTGTAGAGGTCCCAGAACCCTCTCCCGTTCTGGAAGCTCAGTGCCGCCGACGCGATCAAACTGCTCAGCTTCGTTAGACCGGCTTTGAAGCCTGAAAGACCTGACAACATTAAACGTTTAATATTGTATTTCATAAAGGTGAAATATCAAAAAAAAAAAATTTAACGCTAATCTCTAAACATTATTATTGTATTATATCGCATTGGGTTATACCTGTAATGATAGATATAACTTGGAAGATATATAATAAAAAAATATATACTGGCAGTCATAGAGACTGCCGATAAAAGTGAAAACGATTTATTTTTCTAATTAAAAACAAAATTCAAATATAAAACTTAAAACTAACGCGTTAAAGTTTAATAACGAATGTATTATATTTATATTTAAGACCTTTTGTCTTCGTAACAACGCGAGGTGTCGGCCACGGTTACACAGCACTTATTAATATAAACCTTAAAACTAAGACATTAAAGTTTAATTACGAATATACTATATTATTATATTATATTATACCAAAAAGTGCTCAACGCGCCTAAAGAAGTTTTCACTTCAACAAAACTAAAATGACAGCTTTAAACCTAGTTCTGCCCAGGCTCCTCTTTCCCACTGGACACTCTGGGCAAGTGTCAGTCGTCTCGGTAGGAATGGCAATCCGAACCAGTGGTAGATTCACTTGACGATTCAAAAGCACTTGTAAAAGTTTATTTGAATAAAAAACATTTGATTTTGATTTTATGGCGGATTATAGCCAACGACCTCAATTTACATAGACAGGTCCTGTCAAACAAAGAATGTGGGCGTATTTTTAGCAACGCCATCAACGCCATCTAGTCTGAAAAGCGGGAACGTGCTTGCAACACCTTGAATGAAAGCTTGAAAACGTATGACTCGGTCATAGATAATATAGGTCATAGCCGTAAGGCCAGTTAGTAAAAAAAAATCATACAGTTTGATGGATAAAAATATTAAATAGGAAGATTAAATAACGTTTTTTTGGAAATGTATAATTGTGAATTGAAACACTTACCTTAAAATTAAAATTATACAGTGCCAAACTAATTAAACTTTAGATGTTAACTTAATAATAACAAATTATCTGCACGACGAGCGATCGTGACAGCGCTACGACGGGAACAAAGACAGGTGCGGAACGTGTTCAGCAACTCGGACGCCCGGCGTTTTTCTATGAAAGGGCCCATCTAGTGCCTACATATATATCGATGATTATAGCTAATTAAATTTCTAGTTCCTTCATTATAGATGGTACTCACCGTGTTTATCCTGGTCATGGTGTCTGTTCACGACGCACATGAGATGCTCCTGGCATTGGGGGTATTGTATGGAGTGCTTGTACGCTCTGTAGACTCGCAGCACGGGTTCGATGACCTCCAGGTTGAGGGTGTCTGTCAACCTGTCGGCCACTGCGTGGTAATCTGCCCGGTTGGCGAACTTCTGGGAGGCGGACTGAGCCATTTTCAGGATTTGCTGGAAAAAATTAGAAAAATCTTGGGACATGTTACTTAAATCATACCTGTTAAGAAAAGGTGTGTGTCATGGTTATCTAAATGGAAAATATGATAAAACTAGCGAATGCCCGCGACTTCGTCTGCGTGGTTTGAGGATTTTTGGTTCCCGCGGGAACTCCTTAATTTTCCGGGGACAAAAAGTGTGTCGTCTATGTGCTGTTCCAGACTATAATCTACCTCTGTGCCAAATTTCAGCCAGATCCGTTCAGCCGTTGGCGCGTGATTGAGTAACAAACATCCATACATCCATCCATACATCCATCCAAACTTTCACATTTATAATAAAAATTAGCTAATGCCGCCACTTCGTCGTGGATTTAGGTTTTTCGGTTCCCGCGGGAACTCGTTAATTTTCCAGGATAAAAAGTAGCCTATAAATAAATAAATAAAATAAATAAATAAAGCCTTTATTTCCAAATTAATTAAATGAATACAAATTACAGTCCTTGTAGAAGCAAACATTAATTTATATAAATAATAACATTAATTTTAAAAGTGTAATAGTACTCATAAAAATAAAGAATCAAAATGTCAGTTTTCTTTTTTTTTTTTTTTTATAAATTAAAAGTCTTTATATTTGTGGCATGTTATAAATGTTATTGTATGTCAAAATGATTTTATGTCAGTATGTTTTTAATGTTTGTTACATTTCGTCATTGGAATGCCCATTTTTGGGCATAGGCCTCCTCCATCCTTTTCCATTCATTTCTATCCTTCGCCAGCCTGGTCCAGGTGTTTCCCGCTGCCTCAGTGATATCGTCACGCCAGCGACGCCGCGGCCGGCCTCGGGGCCGGCGCGTGTCCCGAGGGTACCAATGAAGAATTTTTTCAGTCCAACGTCCATCAGTCGCTCTTGCTATATGTCCGGCCCATCGCCATTTAAGGAGGCATGCTAGTTTTGCCGCGTCAATAATTTTAGTCTTCTTTCGTATTACTTTGTTTTTGACTCTGTCTTTAATTTTTAGGCCTAGCATGCTCCTTTCCATGGCTCTCTGAGCAACCTGTATTTTATATATTATTTCCTTAGTTATTGGCCACGTCTGGCACCCGTATAGCAGTGTTGGCGTAACAACTGAGTCTAGAGCAACCTTCTTCATTTTAATATCTATGTGCGATTTAAATATGTGCTTTAAGGACCAGTATGCTGCCCACGCTTTCTTAATTCTTCTTTCCACTTCCTCTGCATAGTGTCCTTTAAACGATATGGTTTGGCCCAAGTAAGTATACTCCTCAACATATTTTATATTTTTTCCTTGTATTTGTACATTATACTGATCTCCATTAGACATAATGCATGTTTTTTCAGGATTCATTTCCAAACCACACTCTCTGCTTTGGACATCAAGAGTTTTTAGCATATATAGGAGTTGTTCATGACTTTCTGCAATTATAACTATGTCATCAGCGAAGCGAAGATGGTTTAGATTTTCCCCGTCTACATTTATTCCCAGTCCTGTCCAATCCAATTTTCTGAAAATGTTTTCTAGTAGAGCTGTGAAAAGGTTTGGAGAGATCGGGTCTCCTTGTCGTACTCCTCGTTTTATATCAAATGCTCTACCTTTTTTCTCGAGTTTTATAAGACTCTTACTTTTTGAGTAGATCTCCTTAAGGATGTTTGTAAATTTGGCAGGTATGTTTTGGTCACTCAGAGCAGCCCACAGAGCCTCATAAAAAATTGAGTCAAACGCCTTTGTGTAATCCACAAATGCTACATACATAGTTTTCCCATACTCTACATATTTATCTATCACTTGTTTTAAAGTGAAAATATGGTCTAAAGTAGAGTAGTTGCTTCGAAAGCCTGCCTGTTCTCGTGGCTGTTGTAATTCGAACTCTCTTCTTAGTCTATACAGTATAACTTTAGTAAATAACTTGTATGTTGCCTGAAGGAGACTTATGGGTCTGTAGTTATTAATATCCTGGGGATTGCCTTTTTTATAGAGTAATGTTATTATTGAAGTTTCCCACTGTTCCGGTATTTTCTCTTGAAGCATGATATCGTTAAAGAGTTTGGTTAAGATTGGAGTTATGGGCTCTATCATAGTTTTGATGGTGTCATTTGTTATCCCGTCTTCACCTGGGCTTTTCATCGACTTAAGAGAGCAGATAGCGTACCGGATTTCACATTCTAAAAAAGGAGCAATCTCTACCATATCAGGCTCTCTACATATAGAGTCTATAATTTTATATGATGATGGCAGGCTATATAAATTTTGATAGAATTCGGTAGCTGTTTTCAAGATGGTGTCTCTATTCGTGGATATTGTGCCTGATTTAGTTTTGAGTGTTGGTATCCACTCTTTATAGTTACGTAAACGATTGTTCCCTCTTTTGACCGATCTACGTTTATCTAACTCTTCTTCGAATATTTTTGTTTTATAATTTTGCATATTTAGTTTTATTCGTTTCCTTATTTTTTTATAGAGTAGTTTTAGTCTTTTCTTTTCCAAATCTGTTTTTATTGTGTTTTCCTTAAGCTCTGTTCTTTCTGATATTAATTTCCTAATGTCCTCTGTTATAAAATATTGAGCTTTATTTTCGTTGGATACTTTGGGTAGTTCATTGACACTTTTTTGAATAGTAGAGACCAGATTTGTATAAGTTTTTTGGATATCATTTGTGGTTTCAGTTGTTTTCGACAGCTCTATAAAAGTATGTTTTAGGTGCTCGCATTCAATAGGTAGATATCCAGACTGCTTTTTCCTGAATGTCTGTCGTGACTTATGTATCTTAGCATGAACGGAAAATGTTGCTCTAACCATTCTATGGTCAGTAGGGTGTGAGGTGCCAATGATTTCTACATTTTGAATTAAATGAACGTCACTCTTTTTGGAAATAAAGAAATCTATCTCATTCAATGTTTGTCCATCTGGCGAGCGCCACGTCCATTTTTGTTTAGATTTTTTTTTATAGTGAGTATTCATTATGTAGAGTTGATTTTCAAAGCAGAAGTCAATAAGCCTTGACCCTCTTTTATTACGGATACCATATCCCCAGGAGCCCATTACAGTAATATCTTCCGGAGTTGCCTGGCCAATCTTCGCATTGAAGTCACCTATTATAAATGTTTTTGAAAGAGTATTCTCCAGAGCTAATGTTATGTCATTGTAGAAACATTCTAGTTCCTCTTCAGATGATTTTTCTGTGGGTGAGTATACTTGTATGATGGTAAGAGAGGTACATTCTACGCATATGTCTAATCTAGCGACTCTATCTGAAATGGTATGAAAGTCGATTATATCATTTTTTAACTTTTGTTTAACCATAAATCCCACACCATTTCTTCCACTTTTCTTTCCTGTGTAAAGCAGAATGTATTCGTCATACTCTATGATGTGGGTTCCTTCTTTTTTAACTTCCGAGATACCTAAAATATCCCATTTAATGTTTCGTAGAGCGTGTTCTAATTCTTCCTGACGTCCTATTCCTACAAGAGATCTGACGTTGAGTGTATTAATATAAAGCGCAGCGGAGCGTTGGATGGAGGGTGTCGGTCTACTACTCCCTCGGGGACCAACCGGCTTGGGAGAGATAATTTTTGATAGAGGTTTTTCATTTTCAGGTTCTGGTAGGAGAGAGGCCTTTCGTTGCTAAGTTCGTGGAGTTGATGTTGCAGAGCTTGATAGAGTGTTATTGGATTTCAAATATGATTCAATAGTAGTTTTGTTCTTTTTATGGATGTTAAACTTATGCGGATGTGATGGTAGAGTTTCTGGAGCCTAGAGCCTGGAAAAAGTAGCCTATGCCCTTCCCTATATACATACGATACGTAAGATATTGACAGATATACTGTTCGCCCTTTTTTTTCTCCAATGCAAGTTAGCCCTTGACTGCGATCTCGCCTGATGATAAGTGATGATGCAGTCCAAGATGGTAGCGGGTTAACCTGTTAGGGGTATGGCAGTTAAATTAAACCCATACCCTTTCGGTTGGGGCAGATGCATTCTGGAGTGGAGACCGCGTACCGGTAAACGCAGTGTGGGACGACCTCCAGCCCGCTGGACCGACGACTTTAAAAATGTAGCGGGAAGTGGGGCCTCTCCATAAGGCCTATGTCCAGCAGTGGACGAATACAGGCTGGATGGATGGATGGATGGATGGATTAATTCTATTCAACTAAGACTTACTTTAATATAGTCCATGGCTGGTTTAACATACTCGGATACATCAGTGTCCATATCGAGGTACTTCCTTAACACATAGTTGGTTAATGTGGTGATGGATTTTTCTGGACTATTCACATTGAAGTGCGTGGTCTTAGGCAAGCCTTGGGAATCCAGGAAGCTGTTTAAGATGTACTGGGCTGAGACTATGTACCTGAAAATTATAATAGTTTTTTTATGACAGCGTAATAGATTTCGCAGTTTTTTTTTAATCCACTACAAGCTAGCCCTTGACTGCGATCACACCTGATGGTAAATAATGATGCAGTCTAAGATGGTAGCGGGCTAACTTGTTAGGGGCATGGCAGTTATATTAAACCCACACCCCTTTGGTTTCTACACGGCATCGTACCGGAACGCTAAATCGCTTGGCGGCACGTCTTTGCCGGTAGGGTGGTAGCTAGCCACGGCCGAAGCCTCCCACCAGGCCAGACCAGGGAAAGTTCCCGCTTTTCAGACTAGATGGCGTTACAAATAAGCCCACATTAGCCCACTTAGATCAGTTGGAGGTAAAAATGGAGATGTTTGTTCCAATAAAATAAAAAAAATACTTACCTCTGATACACTTCTGGTTTAGCAACATGTACCACCATATCGGTCAGATACTTCGCAACCGCCTTAATCCAGTGTCTTCTAAACGACTGGTTCTCAAAACTCTTGAACATCAGCTCGAAACTGAGTTTACCATCAGGTCCCATAAACGATTTAGTTGCCTTCTTAAATCCCGATTTCTCCCAAATGGTTTTACCTAACTCGGAATTAATGAATACGTCCCAGTATAAGTGAGCCTTTTCCAAAAATGGGGGTAGGAATGTCGCGTGGTCTTTGTGTTCGTCAGCTCTTTTATTGGCTTCTTCATCAGAGAACGAGCTAAGGGTGTTCATGATCATTGGCATCATTCCTGCTACGTTCTTGTTTCCTAGTAACCCTGAAGCCATTGTGAGTAGACTGTCCATGTTAATGTCGTTGGATTCTTGGTTGGAGTCTGCTTGTCGCTTCTGACGCTGGTTTTGTTCGCCGTTCGACGTCATCTGCTGAGCGAACATTGATACCACTGATCCGACGAGGGACGGGTCGATTTTTCCGTCCTGACCACCTAATAAGCCGCCTAGACCTGGAAATGAAGTCGTCACAAATAAATCATTTTTGTGAAATTAGAAAATTGAAGAATCGCAGGCGAAGCGACCGTAAATTTTTCATCTTGATTTTAAACTATATTTTGCCCGCAGCTCCGCCCACGTTCAGTTCAGTTTGATTTTCATACAAATTGAAATCCCTATTTTACCCCTTCTGGGGTTGAATTTTCGAAAATCCTTTCTTAACGGATGCCTGTGTTATAAAAGCTATCTGTATGTCAAGTTTCAGCCAGATCCGTCCAGTGGTTTGAGCTGTTCGTTGATAGATCAGTCAGTCACCTTTTTCTTTTATATATTTAGAAGAGAAAATAATATTGAGTATCAGTTTTTCTGCAGGAATCTGAATCGGAGACAACAGTTCTGATGTGCTTCTATTAAAACAATAGGGCTAATTTTTTGTCATTTATAGGTGTTTATTTCCTTCCCATGTACTTTTTGAATAGTTAAATAAATGGTGATCCTATGAAAAATACGACTCATGCTCTGATTTTCCCTGAATAATCTTTATAAACTCAAACGAACTTACCTGACACCATGCTCAGTATATTCTCCATGTTGTTTTCTTTGGTTTGCCGTTTGTCGCGCTGGGGCTTGTCGCCATTGGAACCCATCTGGCTGGCGAACATTGATACCATGGAGCCGACGAGGGCTGGATTGATTTTCCCATCTTGACCTCCTAATAAACTTCCTAGACCTGGAAAAATAATTAAATTTTTTAGCTAGATCACCAACTTCTATATACTACGTAGAACGTATGCAGACAAATGTTTTGGATAAAGTTTAAATTGTAATCTAAAACTTTCGAAATTTGGTAGTGTGACGTGAGGTGAAAACTTTTCTGTTCAACTTACTTATACCCTGACAAAGAAATCTAGATTCTTCTGGATTCAGTTTTCAGGCATTACACGGACCATTTTGAGTCTTAATGATCTACCGTAGATATTATTTATTTCAAACTCAAATGTTTTTATTCAAATAAACTTTCACAAGTTCTTAAATCATTTCCGACTACCGTCAATCGTAGAACCAATCAAAAGGTTTACTAAGTACCGTGAATTAGAGTTGGTGTGACGTACCTAGATGATTTAATGCATTGCTGCAACACTTACCAGACAAAACATCGCCGCTGTTCCCACCATCCTGTCCCAGCATCGACCCCAAGTTCTTAGCATTGTCCCCCTGCATCAGCGAACCAACCATACTGCCTATAGCGGCCAGTCCTTCCATTTTGTCATTCCCACCTTCTCCCATGTTCTGCAGGAACGATGAAGCGAGTTCCAGTAAGGGGTTATCATCATTCCCATTACTTAGTATAGGCAGACTCAGGATTTGGCAAATAAGTAGGACTAGTGTTATTTTCGCCATTCTTGGACCTGAAAAAAATAACGGATTGTGATAAGTTTTTATGGTTATTGCATAGTGTTTATAAGTACTTATGCTGGTGCAGGAGCTAGAGAATTATTTATTTTTAGTATTTTATTTCGGTTGTGCAAATGCATGTTTTTTTATAATGTTCTCCCGACGTAATTTCGGTAACGGCGGCCTATCTCCAGAGAGATAAGCCATCTATCTGTGCGGGAGATATTATACAGTGCACTAGTGTGTGCGCAAACACAGCTGCACTCTCTGATCCTTTACTCACATAGCCCGATGGGACGAAAATCCGACACGACCGGAGAGAGATCAGGCGCAGGACCGACGGCTTTCGTCCTCTCCGAGCTAGTACCTTCTGAGATATTCTAGTCAGAAAAACCCAATAGGTACTTAATTATGACCCGACCCGGGAGTCGAACCCGGGACCTCCTCGGCCGCAGTCGAACATGCTAACCACCAGACCAACGAGGCAGTTCAGTTTTTTAATAAACTGATTTCAGCTGTAATTGCGAATTCGTCAGCAATAGATTAAATCAATCATGAATCAATATCAATTCGTCAGTCAAATGAATGACTGATGGAGCAAATAAGTCCAGATATTTGTCATGCAAATATAAGTCACTAGCTGATGCCGACGACTTGGTCCGTGTGAATTTAGGTTTTTGAAAACCCCGTGGAAAGTTGGAAGAAAATCTTTGTGGGTTAAAAAGTAGGGTAGGTACGTCACTCTTTCACTCTTGTTCCACTATGGACTCTTTTACTATAATACCTAATATATTCACGCACAAAATCACTTCGATCCGTTGCGGCATAATTGAAGGACAAACCAACAAACAACCACACTTGCGCATTTATGATATTGGTAGGATTACATTAGTGGTGATTAGACTATAAGCTACCTATCCGTCATTTACAGCAGTGGCAAAAATGGAAGATAAACCTGAAGAACTTTATCGAAATTCGTTCCAACAGCTCTTGGGCCTTGAAAAATCTATACTTACTTCTATACTAATATACATATATATTATAAATGCGAAAGTTTGGATGGATGTATGGATGGATGGATGTTTGTTAGTCAATCACGCCAGAACAGCTGAACGGATCTGGATGAAATTTGGCACAAAGATAGATTATAGTCTGGAATAACACATAGGCTACTTTTTATCCCGGAAAATTGAAGAGTTCCCGCGGGAACCAAATAACCTCAATCAACGCGGACGAAGTCGCGGGCATCAGCTAGTCTTACTTAATATTATAAATGCGAAAGTTTGGATGTATGGATGTCGGTATGGATGTTTGTTACTCAATCACGCCCCAACGGCTGAACGGATCTGGATGAAATTTGGCACAGAGATAGATTATAGTCTGGAATAACACATAGGCTACTTTTTATCCCGGAAAATTAAAGAGTTCCTGCTGGAACCACAAAACCTCGATCCACGCGTACGAAGTCGCGGGCATCAGCTAGTATGTATTATATCGAGAGAAAACTATTCGAAAGGTGTTTTCCACCTATTTTCCACCCATAACTTAAATAAGCCTATCGTGTCAAGATAAGAGCGTAGTCCGCACTTTATGCGATTTCGCTTTTAATTATGACCAGAATTCTTCTAGACGGTAGTAGTGATGCGTGAAGAAATTTTCCGATCTTTTATTCATCAGTTGTCACTACATCACTACAAAAAAATAATTATTCTCGTTCCAAATATTTATTTTACTTTTGGCAGCTCGATTCAATAATGTTCTATAATGCGTTACTGATTCGATTTTTGATAACAATCGACGAAGTTTTAATTGTTTTGACACATTGATTTGATATTTATCTTTGCTCAACTCGATCAATTCGATTCGACTACTGCGAAAAGGAAAGATGAGTATACGAGTTACAAAATATCGATTAAAAGGGCACGTCGCTTCACTAACTATTGTAAAAAACTAGTAGATATATGTATGTATATGCGTCTATGGTATTGCATTTTTTTGTCGAAGAATAATTATGAAACTTCATAGGTGCTTGCGTCAAAAAAAAATGGTTGGACAAATATAAAGGCAAGCGAATAGGTATAGTTCGAGCGCGAGTTGAATGCAGAGTAAATGTATGGTGCATGCTGCATACATTTATTGTCGTCTTAGTGGCAGGTCCCGGGTTCTACGGACGGACGTACAGTCTTAGTAAATAGGTTATCATGGGTTCCCGTTGGCACCCTTTGGGTGCGGAACCCTACAAGTAATTATCATAGCGTCGCATATTGATAGTACTAAGGAACAAGGAGGCATAAGAAATAAGTTATTTCAAAAGATTACTCAGAAATCTAAACTTTCTAGTAATGATTGTGAAACAAGGAAAGTCGAGTTACTTTCCCTACAAAATATGTCTACTCTGATTCACGATGTAATGAGATGAGTATTGTTCAGTACATGAATCTAACGAATAAGTAACTACCTACTACAGTTTTAGGCTCGTACACAGCCCGACCGCGTATTTCCGTTTGCGTGTTCAATAGAAGGCAAGTACCTACTGGCTACTGCCTCGAGTTTACGGGTATAATATGTGCCGACTAGGAATATAGGTTTAATAATATAACTGCCATATTCCAAACAAGTTAATCCGCTACCATCAAATTTAAACACATAAACTTATTACATGTGCTTCTGAATCGTCGTATGAATCTACTACTGGTTCGGAATGTCATTTCTACCGCGAAGAACCAGCAAGAAATTCGGTGTTTAACTCGGTCGAAAATGTTTAAAATCTTACACTACATCATCACTTAGTCTTGGCAACGGGGCGGTTCGTTGTATGGAGACCCCCGCTTTAAATCCTCAGTCGTTGGAACTTGGCAGGGTTGTAGTATGGTATAATGAACCAAAATATATACAAAAATATAAAAAAAAACATGCGGAAGTTAGGTTTTTGTACCTCAAACAGCAAACTTAATATTTATTATGATTGAATATTTTCTCGATTTCTTTTTAAAATAATAGTAGGTAGTATATTTACACTCAAACCCGAAATATTAAACGAAATAATCATGCAGAACATCGATATTTAAACCGATTTTATTACTAAACTGTGTTAACGCGATAATATCCTGCTTTAACAATTGGGTATAGCATTAAAACCTTACTTCCTTTCTGATTTTTTTTGGATATTTATAATATACGTTTAACTCATGACACTTTATCATACTGTTAAGTTTCGAGGAATTAGGAATTATGAGGAATTATTGTTGGGGTCCACTAGCTTTATTGCCTAGACTAACATCAGGTGAGATCGCATTCAAAATGTTTTTCCGAAAATCCTCTTCTTTTACGAGTTCTTCTCGTACTTGACCAGTTTTTTTAAATTCCTCTGTAAGTTAGCCCAACTTGCAGAGGAATAAAAAAAAAAACTGGGTTATGGCATTTATAATAATATTAAACCCATACCCCTAATCGGTTTCTACACGGCATCGTACCGGAACGCATAATCGCTTGGCGCCACCGCCGCGCCGTATGGTGCCGGCGACATGCCGGTAGGGTGGTAAACTGGTAACTAGCCACGGTCGAAGTTTCCCACCAGTCAGACTAGAGAAAATTACAAATTCCCAAATTGACTGCCGGGGATCGAACCCGGGATTCCCACGATAAGACATCAGCGCTCAACATTGAGCCAGGGTGATCGTCGAAACTCGAAAATAAACCATACGTTAGAGAAAACGATAAAAATGTTTAAAATTTGCATTGACTAATGTATTTGGAATTTGAGGAGTGTTTTTTGTTTAAGAAAGGTAGGTTGTCTACTGCTTATTAGTATTTCTATGTCTAGTGGTTAGCGTGTTCGATTATGACCCGTGTCCCAGGTTCGAGTCCCTGGTCGGGACGTAATACTTTTTTTAAAATTTGGTTTTTCTGACAAGAAATTCTCAGTACTAGTCCGCAGTTAGGAAGTTGGCGGTGATCTCTATGAGAGTAAAGGAACAGAGAGTGTACCTGTGTTTGCGCGCACACTTTTGCACTAATAATATCTCCCGCGCAGATTGCTGATCTCTCTGGAGATTGGCCGCCGTGACCGAAATTCGGTCAGGAGGACATTATTATTGTTACTATAGTTTTTAGATATAATTCACCGATATACTTAACATGAGTTATTTAGTTTTTTGGCTGAAAGTAAATAACTAAATAGCCCGCTTTGAATATTTATGAGAAAGCCATTAGCATAGAACGCTGTGCAGCATTCTTGTTGTTTGTAACATATTTTATGGTGTAATAATTAACTTTTACTATAGGCACCTATATAAGGTACTAGAGGTCGTCCGCGACTTCGTACACGTACAATTTCTGATTTCCTATGAGATTATAAAAATTTTTCGCTGCAAAAGGCCTACTTATAGAGGCTATATATAACTTATGGAGGTTTTTATTATGTACCTACGAGTATATAAAACTAATAACCGATGCCGATTTTCAAGTCTTTAACTTAAAGTGCCTTCATGTTAGTTTCCAACTCCCATTTCACCACCTTTGGGGTGGATTGTCATAAAACTGAGTTTTTATTATAATTATAATTATTTAAAATTATTAAATTAAATGCCGATTTTCATGTCTCTAACTTCATAAACCTAGGACTTCCATACAAACATCCAATCCCCATTTCATCAAGGGTAAATTTTCTCTAAACCGTTTCCTATAGAAGAAACTCCCTTCCAAATTTTAAGTTCCTGAGATATTGTGATCAGTCTGTGAATGAGTGGTATTTTGCTTTTATACAATACTAGCTGATGCCCGCGACTTCGTCTGCGTGGTTTGAGGTTTTTTGGTTCCCGCGAGAACTCTTTAATTTTCCGATAAAAAGTAGTGTAGTAGTATGTGCTATTCCAGACTATAATCTATCCCTGTGCCGAATTTCAGTTAAGCCGTTGGGGCGTGATTGAGTAACAAACATCCATACATCCATCCAAACTTCCGCACTTATAATATTACTAAGATTATATAGATATAGGTAGATAGATTAAAAACAGTTCGTAGTTTTTCCTCCATCCGACAGAACAACGCTGCGGGGTGACAGGGGCAAAGACCGTAGCTTTTATCTATCACCGTAAGATTGTAAAATCCGTTAGATTATAATCTACGGTTTCTATCCCGCGAGATTATAAACTGTCGTAAGATTGTGAACCGTTCAATGTTCTGAGTATTAATTTATGAAATATTTATTGTTTTTACGTTTTCTTGTCTCGTTCTTGTACAGTTCGCGCGCGAGTTGAATGCAGAATAAATGTAAGTGTCACCATACATTTAACTCGCGCGCGAACTATAGGTTAGGTTAGGGTTTGACATGAATATTCAGGTAGTGCTATCTATATTCTATCGGGTTAATATACCTAATATATTACAATTTACCGAAAAATAACGCGTTTAATTGTAAGCAGTATGTTACGGTTCACAATCTGTCAACAGTTTATAATCTATCGAGATAAAAAACGTTATATTATAATCTAACGGTTTTTACAATCTTACGGTGACATATCCAAGCTAGCAGAATATTGAGTTCCTACTTTCAATTATTCTAGCACAAAATTAGTAGCAGCAGCAGCTGTATTGTAGTATGGTAGATTGTATTGTAGATTGTATTGTAGATTGTGATTGAGATGGATTGTAGAAAGGTTTAAGGTGTATTAAGCAAGCCTGTGGTTTGCAATTCGTATGGGCAACTGTACTTAAGCATAATATATTATACCTACTTTCGCTGTTGTGATAAATGATAAATGGTTCATTTGTTTCACGTAGGACAACTTGTACCACTCTACCGCTGATTCGGAAAACTGATTCTACTGAGAAGAGCTGGCAGGAAATATAATATTATCTAAGTATACACATTAAGTATAACTAGCTGATAAAAGTAGCCTTTGTGTTATTCCAGACTATCTCTGTGCCAAATTTCATCTAGATCCGTTCAGCTGTTCTGGCGTGATTGAGTAACAAACATCCATGCATCCATCCAAACTTTCGAATTTATAATATAAGTAAGTAATGTATTTTAATTCAGTTTCTTTATAAATACAAATCTACTTAAAAGCTGTGCTGCCGGGAAACTTAAGCCGATATCGGAATTTGCCCCAGTGTGCGCCAAGCTTAACTTCCTAGCGGTAAACGTGACGTCACTATAACTCAGCAGGTCATTAGCCTTTCCACCTGACCGCCATTCCATTCCATATGATGCCACAGAGCTCTATATGGCTCTATTCTATAATTTGTTACTTTATTTGTGTAAACAAACCAATTTAAAAACTGGTTATAATATTCTCATTAGAATGAATAGTCATAAGGTAGGGATCCGTACTTGTCATATATTTATTTAAACTAGTGGTTCGACCCCAACTGAGACTTCGCGGTATCCATAAGATAGTTTATGATTTGTAAGCACAAACGAATAAACTTTTACAGAGCGCCATCTATTGACATCTTTGTGAAGTTCTGTTAAAAATACCGCAACCCTATGTAACGCTATAAAAAATATTTTACTTCGCATTCGCTTCTATGAGAGCCCCCCTGAAATAAAGATTTTTATAACTTTTTAAGCCATATTCGGCTGGAGGCCATCGGTTTACATACTATATTTAAATTTGAAGTAATTACGTTCAGTAATTCAGAAGTTATAAGGTTCTGACAGATGGACGGACGGACGGACGGAAAAGTACAAATTCACTCAAGTAGTATAATATTAGTATGGTTATATGCCTAAAACGTTCAAAATAGAAAGTTATTTTTTAAGAGAATTTTTAAACAGTTTGTTCCAATTCCCCAACCATAACAATATTATCTTGGCTGACAATTTATCTCACATTAGTAGTTAATGACTTCCTACTAAAGCTATGTGTGTATGCTAATAATCTAGGGTTTTTCAAATTTTCCAATATTAAAGTAGTTGAGTAGTCAGAGCAGCATTATTTCATGTAATAAAAAAAAACATACGCGCCGAATTGAGAACCTCCTCCTTTTTTGGAAGTCGGTTAAAAAAGCAGTATTTTTTTCGAAAAACTGTAAGAGATAGGTACTTTATAAATAATGCTTAAAAAATAATAGGATATTCTTATTATACTCTCGATTATCATGTTATGTTATGGAGCTTGTCCGAGGAACTTTTTTACAAAATTTAATTTAAATAGTATTACAGTCTAGCTATCGGTTTGAGGATTACAAGAAGTAGGTACCTATCTATACATGACTGTGCCTGTGCCCAAAACCTTTTATTGTACCTACCTACATCTCTCAAAGTTTCTCTACATGACCGTGGCACTCTATTTAAGCTAATGATTATTGAATTTGACTAAGTAATTTATAATTTATGTTACTTCATTTTGCCGTAGGTAGGTATACCTATTTGGACATAATAATATTATAAATGATACTATTAATCCATACTAATATTATAAATGCGAAAGTGTGTCTGTCTGCTACGCTTTCACGGCCCATCTGTTCAACCGATTTTGATGAAATTTGGTAAATTCGGAAAATTCAAGAGTTCCCGCGCTAATAATAAAAATCTTAATCCACGCGGACGAAGTCGCGGGCATCATCTAGTACTTTTATAATATTCTGATTTACATAATTCTAATGATAGATTCTATAATAATGATTGCTATTGGTATAGATAGATTATCTCTCACTCTCACTCATGATAAATAAATTATTAATTATTAATAAATAATTTAAAAAAAAAAACAAATTTCTTGAATTCATAAAGTAGGTACTTATGAATAAATTGTATTTTATAGTTAGTAATATTTGATCATTTGCACACATCGATTTACCAACTATGCACACTATACGATTGGTAGATTGTAGCTCGATACTATGACCACAATAAACAGATACAACCAGTATGGAAACTACCTAGAAACGTTCGAAACAGGCTCACTCACACAAACGTGCGCATCGACGCGACCCCAAGCACAGCCCCAAGTGCTCGTCGCAGTGCCGCGTCATCGCATGTTCGATGCGCACGTTTGTGTGGGTGAGCTGTTTCGAACGTTTCTAAGTAGTTTCCATACTGGTTGTAAGTATCCGTTTACTGTGCTATGACTTTATTGTAATAATCTATAATCAGCATATAATTATTATGATTATGATTATGGCACACGGTTTGGCAGACCGACGGACTGGTGTAAACATGCTAATATGCATATGCATGCTAACTATAAACATTATTACCTAATACTTATACAGAACCCTCAAAATAGCGTACCGAATGTAACTTATTTATTATACATATTGTCTTATGATAAAAGTTATGAATATGATTTACGAGTTAAATGTTAGCTTATTCACGTAGGTCAGTGCTATTGTTTTATAATTTTTTAGATACTTATACAACTTACTAGGTGAAGCCTGACATTTTCCGCGCGCGTGGATTTTTTCGTGAGTAAGAAAATAAAAAATAATTGCCAATAAAAAAGCCTATGTAATTTTACAGGTCTTTAACAAAATCGATGCAAACACTGTTGGACTGAACTGTGCTGGATATTTGACAACTAGTCAAATCAGCAATTATTTTTCAAATGTCAAAACGCGCGCTTAGTATGGGATTTTGTATGAAATTTTAAATAGTGACGTCATACTTTTTTATTTTATTCAACATAAACCTAACAGGGGACGCGGATATGCCTTTTTTAGGAGATCCTCTATTTAATAATCACTAAAAAATAATTTATTTGAATAGTGGTCAAATACCCAATTACCTAGCTGATGCCCGTGACTTCGTCCCCGCGGGAATTAAAATAACTTATTTTAAAGCCTAGGACTCATAAAGCCTAGAAAAGGTAGCATATGTCACTCTCCAGGTCCTCAACCTATACCTATGCAAAAAATCACGTCGATCCGTTGCTCTGTTGCGGCGTGATTGAAGGAAAAACCAATAAACTAACAAACAAACACACGACACAAATTATGTATTGTTAGATGTTACCAAAAATAATTATTCTTCTTATTTGAAAAAAAGTGTTTGTCCCTTTACATTATATTTTTGATGAGCGAGCAAACTAACGAGCAGGCGAGTCACCTGATGCTAAGTGATTACCGCCGCCCATGAACATTTGCAGCACCAGAGGAACTGCCAATGCGTTGCCGGCTTTTGAGAAAGTTTATCCGTCCTTTGAAGAGCCTTGTATTATAATCATGAAGGAACACAGAAGAAGAAAGCTGGTTCCATAATAATCCATACTAATATTATAAATGCGAAAGTGTGTCTGTCTGTCCATCTGTTCAACCGATTTTGATGAAATTTGGTACAGGGGTAGATGGTATCCCGGGGAAGGACATAGGCTACTTTTTATCCCGGAAAATTAAAGAGTTCCCCCGGGAATAAAAATCTGTCTCTTCACTCGATTTTGATGAAATTTGGTACAGGGGTAGACGGTTTCCCGGGGATGGACATAGGCTACTTTTTATCTCGAAAAATTAAAGAGTTCCCGCGGGAATAAAATACCTTAATCCACGCGGACGAAGTCGCGGGCATCATCTAGTAAATAATATTAATTGGCTGGATCTTACGTAGCATAGCTAAGTGCTTAGTATTAAATCTTTTAATTAGTCTATCTCAAATAACGTAACGGGCCCCTAGTTCGTGATAGTACGTCATTTCGTTAGTTTTGTTTCTGGCGCAAAAAATAAGCAATTTAAATAATATTTATTTAAATTATACATTTCTATAAAGTCTCTATCATTTAAACTGTCCAAAAAATTAAGTACCAACATTTTGGCTGCTAAACTGAAAGCAATACGACCCTCGAAACTGTCAGCCGGCCACGAAGAGCTGTGGGGCTTGCTTTTATGACTCGTCACCGTAAGGGTAGCGCTCGTATTTCTTAAGCTTACAGAAAGGCATAGCTAAGTCCATTTGAATAAAAAAATTAATAGGGCTTTTATGTGTTCCTTAACAATCGATTTGACTCGGAAAAAGTTAAATAAAAACATAGGATTCCTTTAAAATTGCAATAAACCGACTCACGAAATAGCGGTCATTTTATTTTTCATGTGTACCCTAGTTCGTGACACTACCGAATTAGGGATATTCGAGATACATTTTTGTAGCTCGTGCATTTATATAATAATTAAGATAATTTAAATGTAAATTGAATATCAAATAATGTATTTAATTAAGTTTCTTAGGAGCTAAATTCGTTATATGTTTTGTTGACTAGAATTCTTATAAAACGAATTTGAAGGTGACCTGAATTTACATTTTGGAGGTAAATTCGCATAGATACTTCCAGCTTAATTTTGTTTGTTATTCGATTTATTTTAGGTATATTTGTATATTTTTACTATATATAGGGCAGTTAATAGTTAATTTACATAATTTTAAAATGGTCGAGAAAATTAAATGCTGGAATTTCCAAAAATCAATATCACGAACCAAGGGACAGTCTATTTTGTTATACATTTCCCCAAGTTCGTGACAGATATATCTATAGTGGTAGGCTAGTAGGTAAGGCACATACCACTGGTATCGCAATATATCCATACTTCTTATCTTCTTACTAATATTTTAAATGCGAAAGTTTGGATGTATGGATGGATGTTTGTTACTCAATCACGCCCGAACGGCTGAACGGATCTGGATGAAATTTGGCACATAGATATATTATAGTCTGGAATAGCACATAGGCAACTTTTTATCCCGGAAAATTAAAGAGTTCCCGCGGGAACCAAAAAAAATTGTCTCTTTAACCGATTTTGATGAAATTTGGGATAGGCATAGTTTGTATCCAGCGGAAGGACATAGGCTACTTTTTATCCCGGAAAATTGAAGAAATCCTGCGGGAATCAGAAAGCCTTAATCCACACAGACGAAGTCGCGGGCATCATCTAGTTAATAATATTCTTTAATAAACCAAAGTTTCAAACAAGGGACTAGCTTTGTTTTAATTTTAAGTTTAAAGTAGGTAAGTGCCTAATAGTCATAGTCATAGTCATTTATTTATTAAATATAGGTACACTGTAGGTACACTTATTTTCGTCTAAAAATTACGTACTTAAAAAGCATGATGGTGATAATGGGTAATAAAAGCTGTCAGTCGGCTGAATCTCACTCTCACATCTTTTTTATTATAATCATTATTATAAAAAAATATCTTTATCCCGTTCTTAATTATAAAACCTTTTAAATAATTATGTTTTTATTATTAAATAATCGTAACTCGCTGTAAAAACTTTATCACGAAATAGGGGCCATGAATTCACGAACTTAGGAGCAGACCAAAATTTTATCACGAAATAGGGTTCAAACAAGAGGTCCACAAATAAATTAATATAAAAAAAACTACGAAACAAAACTACATAATTCATACATTAAATTACTGGCAAAATACCAATATTCAAGACACAAAAGCTTTCAAACTGATATCATGTTTAGGAATATATTTAAAAAATCTTAAAGTCTTGGGAGTCTTAATATAACGAAAAAGGGTACAATTACCTTACTTAATTATAACAGCTACGAATCGTAAATTAAATTAAACGAACCTAAAATAATTAGTAAGTTTTACTAATTGTATGTTAGGTAGGTAATATTTAACATTACTAATACCAAGGTCACATCAACCTTCATCTTTGTGAGGAGTGATGAATACAACAAAAACAACGCAATTTATTCTGTGACTAATGACTATGTTATAGAGTTATTATTGCCTAGATTATAGATCTAGATTCTAGGGAAACAGATCTTGCACCCATACTTCCATACTAATATTATAAATGCGAAAGTGAGTCTATATCTGTCAGTCCGCTACGCTTCCATAAAATACCAATACAACGTCGGCCCACTTCTAAGCACAAGTCTCCTTCTTAGAATAAGAAGGATTTCGGCTATAGTCCACCACGCCGGGAAGGTGCAGATGAACGGACTTCACACACCTTTGGGCTTTGAGAATATTACCAAGAACTCTCGGGGATCGAATCCCAGATCCCACGAATAGGAGGCCGCGGTCTTAACCACTGTTCTATCAGCGCAATTTACGATTATAAACTATGGTTACTAAGTTACTTGGTGGTAGGTTAACAGGTTCGCCCGCTACCATCTTAGACTGCATCGTCACTTACCATCAGGTGAGATCCCAGTCAAGGGCTAGTAGTGTAGTGGAATAAAATAAAAGTACAAGATTATTAGAATAAAAATCTTTTGTCTTTGACTTTGGATACCTCACATCTTTGAGGTTTTCATTAGTGAAGGTGTCAGGGCTAACGTAACGTGTCACGTTTTTCGTACGTGAAGGCACTATAGGGACTAAAATGTTTTCGGTAAGAATAGCTACACGTCCCTTTAGTAGTTATGAATTATTATAAGTTACAAGTTTTATTATGGGCAGTAGGCTGACTGTTATTTGGGTACACATACAAAAAACATGGGATCTTAAAAAAAGATTTTATCCTCATAATGATCTACAGTCGGCATAATATTGGGCTTTATCTGTTAGGACGGCGATATTCGACGAAATGACAACTCTACTCTACGGGAAACATCCGGATGAGGACGGCTGTGGTGTGAGGAAGACAGGGTGTGGCAACGCTCGCTAGGGAAAGCCGGCCACGGGCTGATATGGCTTCCGCCTTCCAGATGGTGATCATAATATGGTTCTTCTATTACCTATTAAAACTAGCTGATGTCCAAAACTTCGTCCCCGTGGTTTAATTAATTTGGATTCCCTCGGGAATTTCTTAAATTCCCGCGATAATTAGTAGCCTATGTCACTCTCCAGGTCGTCAACTATACCCATGCCAAAAATCACGCCGATCCGTTGCTCCGTTGCGGCGTGCTTGAATGACAAACCAACAAACAAACACACTTTCGCATTTATAATATTAGTATGAAGTATGATGGTTGTTGTTTGTTCATAGGTTGCATCGTTACTCTAAAGTAGATTGAGAAACATAGAAAACAATTACGGGTAAGATCTCCTAAGATTTTTGACGACCTCCGTGGCGCAGTGTGCAGCGCTGTTGTCTTAACGTGCGGAGGTCACGGGTTCGATCCCCGGCAGGGTCAATTTGGGAATTTATAATTTTTGAATTCTCCCTGGTCTGGCCTGGTGGGAGGCTTCGGCCGTGGCTAGTTACCCTACCGGCAAAGACGTGCCGCCAAGCGATTTAGCGTTCTGGTACGATGCTGTGTAGAAACCGAATAGGGGTATGGGTTTAATATAGCCCGTTACCATCTTAGACTGCATCATCACTTACCATCAGGTGAGATCGCAGTCAAGGGCTCACATGTAGTGGATAAAAAAAAGAACTTGCGCTGGCTAGTAACATGACGTTTATATTATAACAGCTGTGTGTAGCCTTCCTTACATATAGCGGCAAATCATTGTAGGTTATTATGGGTATAAATTACATATTGTTTTGATAATTTAATGTAGGCCATCTTCGTTTAAAGAAATATGACGATTTTACGTCATTTAATAAATCATTTCAATATTATTTGATATTATACCTATTTTACCTGCTAAACTTGAAAGAAAAGTAGAAATAAAACAACTTCAATTTCAACTTACCCACAAACTAATAATTCCAATTTCAAAAACACGTATAACTCTTCCGCACAACAAAATATTATTATAATTATCGCTTATCAACTGAAGTGGTTCTTAATTACCAAGTTTTATAATTATCGTGATAATTTTCCAGATAATTTTCGTGACGGTAGCTAAGCACCGGTAGATGTGCACCACGTAATCATTTCGCGAATTCTATTTTTAAATACACAATAATACTACAAATAGACTAAATAAAATATAACCTCAACCTTATTTCAGAATAAAAAATGTTGACAGATATTTGAAAATCGAACACGGAAAAGCACTTTTGCGGCGTAAGCGCTACGTCGGCACTCGTCAGTATTCTTTTTTGTTCTGAACGCAGTGACTGTTTTCATCTTTATCATTTCAATAGAACTATCTCTTTCTCACACAGGTATGGTGAATCTCAGTACGTTTGTCCTTGAGTTCTTCAAGAAATTAAAAGTCCCGTTGAGATCTTGCTACTCACTTGCACGTTTTATTTAGAGTTAAAACAAAAAAGAGATAGTTATATAATTATCGCTTGGGTGTGGAACGTGACTGTCAATGACCGAAGGCTCGAAGGATCAAAATAATAAATAATCGATTTACTGTTATGTCTAGGATGTGTCCAGTAGTTGTCAGGTCCTTCGACCTCATTTTCGAAATGTTTGCACTTGTTTGACCAATTTTTCGGTAGATCTGTTATGTATATATTATTAACAATAATTAAGGACACTACCTGATTATTTATGTCGAACCATAACCTAACCTACAAGAAAGAGACAAGAAAACGTAATATACGATGCAGATTTCAAAAATTGACAATCAGAACATTGAACGGTTCACAATCTGTCGACAGTTTACAATCTATCGAGATAAAAAGCGTTAGATTGCAATCTGACGGTTATTGCAATTTTACGGTGACATATTTATAGGGTAAGAAACGTAATATTTTTTTATTTCAGGAAGAGGTGTGCCATGGATGGTGAAAGTGCCTATTTTTAAAATCAACATAATGAGAATATACCTAGGTACATAACTTTTTGTGCAATTAAAAAATATAGTTAGGTACCCAATCCAGATGCTATTAGGATAATAAAAATAGGTTTATCTATTTCCCTCTTATGATTACAGTGACTCGGGAGAAAAGGAAAGAATGCCAACTGGCATCCATAGAGCATCTGAATATGATAGTACCATAGAGGCTTATAGATCCTAAATCTATTATTATTCTAAATCTATGGATAGTTAATATGATACGAGGTACTGGGTCAAAAAAGTAATAAAGTATCATGTACACAACTCAAGTAGATTATTTTTACATTATTTTTCAATAGAATTATAAGAAATGAATAAGAAATGGCATTAACCGTTAGTGAGTCAGTTAGTACGGTATTTTGTTTATGATTACCGCACGTTCGAAAATCCATACTAATCATAATGGAATGCCAACTTAAGCACGCCATTATAGCTACAGAGATAGTGTATAATTTTAAGGAAGTGCTTGAATAGATGACAATCCTTTTAAATAACTTTTGCATGACGAACCACGGTGGTTTGTCTTGGTACATAGGGGAGAAGAGGCATCACCATCAGAGGGACAGTTCTACAAAAGGTCCTATGTAAACTGTGCTAAAAGCTAAAAATTCAATAAGTATAATTATATCCCTAAGGGAAAAAATCTTTACTTATAATAAAACTGTTACTGGATGACCGTTTTTTACCCGATTGCGGAACGCACAGGGTTATGTGTTCATCAGTCTATATATTTTGAATTTTTGTTACAGCTAACTGTGGCAGTATCACGCTGAAGCTACTAGAATGGATTTTAATAGGGTCCCTCTATGATAGGGGTCGATAGTTTTTGTCGATTTAACTCGATAGTTTCGTCCGATTTTTCGCCTTTGCAAAGGCTCTCAATCTACTATACTCTCAGGTTGGTCCTATATGTAAATTTCAATAAAATCTGATGAATAGATCGGAGAGAATGGAACTCTTCAACGGGTAACAAGAAATCAATTGCGTATAGTAACACAATCCCGTGCGAATCCAGGGCGGGCATAATGAAAATGAATAATAATTTATTCATGACAATGAATACCCAGTATCAATTCATAATATGGTAGGTACATATTTTCTTATTACTCATCATATTCTTGCGCGCTCGAAAATCTATCCAATATCCATTATGGAATGCTCACTTGCACAAACCACAGGGCATTATAGTTAGAAAGATTTTGGACAAATTAGAGGAAGTGCTTGAAAAATTGACGAGGATAATAATTTATTATATACGTTGTCTACAACTGTAGAGAAGTTTCATAGACTTAAGTAAATAACGTGAAATTATTAAACGCCTTGTCAATAGTAAACAACAATTCGAATTGAAACACAGTTGCTCTTATTTTTCGCCTAGGTATTGCTTGGTTTCTAACTGTCTAATCTAATCTATACCGAAAAATAATGCGTTAAATTGTAATCTGTCGTCAATTTACAATTAGTAGTAGTAGTAGTAATAGTAGTAGGCCTTGACTAACAGCCCCCCTACTATTCTAACTCTGTGGCTATCAAAGAATTAAAGAACATATTTATATTTTTTACCCATTGAAGAAATTTGAGGAAATGGATAGGAAAAAATATATGTAAAAAAAGCACCTGACATATATTTTTTCCTATCCATTGAAGGTTTGCTAGGAAAATGGCTTCAATGGGTAAAAAAAATATAATATATTATGTTCTTTAATTTTTTGAAAGCCTTTTTTGAAATTTTTTGAAGTTGAGAATAAGGCTGTATGTAACCATCATCAAACATCAAGCATGGTGAGGGTTTGAACATCTAAATTATTATTATAATTATTGACAGTTATAAATTATTACTTTGTCCGCGTGGATTATGTTTTTTTTTATTCCCGCGGGAACTCTTGAATTCACCGGGATAAAAAGAGGCCTATGTCCTTCCCCGGGATACAACCTACCCTTGTACCAAATTTAATCAAAATCGGCTGAACAGATGTGCCGTGAAAGCATAGCAGACAGACAGACACACTTTCGCATTTATAATATTAGTATAGATTATGTTGTTAATTTTAGTTTAGAGACTGAGTACAACAGAATTAAGCCACATTTAAGCGGGGTTTCCACTTTCCACCACGAGCGGAGTGAGCTCCTTACGCACTCCGTTTAACTCGCAGAGGAAAACTGCATAATATGGCACTTTCACCAACAAAGAGCTAGCGGAAAGAACTGAGCGAGCAAAACGAGTTCAAAAAGAGAAACTTTTGACTAGTGTATGTATTAAGTTTCCTGGTTTGATGATCAGCCCGGACCGGTCCGAGACGCCGAGGATTTTCTATAGGGGTCAACTGAAAATCAGCGCTGATATGGTGCATATGCCACCGTAAGATTGTAAACACCGTTCGATTGTAATCTAACTAGCGATATTGTAAACTGTCGACAGATTGTGAACCATTCAATGTTCTGAGTGTCAATTTTTGAAATATTCATTGTATTTACGTTTTCTTGTCTCTTTCTTGTAGGTTAGGTTAGGGTTCGACACTGTGCCCGGCCTGCGGCCGTTTATGTTTTATCAGGTTAATAACAGATTACAATCTACCGAAAAATAATGCCTTAAATTGTAATCTGTCGACAGTTTACGATATCGCTAGTTAGATTACAATCTAACGGTTTCTATCCCGCTAGATTATAAACTGTCGAAAGATTGTGAACAGTTCAATGTTCTAAGTATTAATTTATGAAATATTTATTGTTTTTACGTTTTCTTGTCTCTTTCTTGTACAGTTCGCGCGCGAGTTGAATGCAGAGTAAATGTAAGTGTCACCATACATTTACTCTGCATTCAAATTGCGCGCGAACTATAGGTTAGGTTAGGGTTTGACATGAATATTCAGGTAGTGCCCGGCCGCAGGCCGGGCACTTAGGTTCTATCGGGTTAATATACCTAATATATTACAATTTACCGAAAAATAACGCGTTAAATTGTAAGCAGTATGTTACGGTTCACAATCTGTCGAAAGTTTATAATCTATCGAGATAAAAAACGTTATATTATAATCTAACGGTTTTTACAATCTTACGGTGACATATACATTATACCATTTACGCTGAGTTACGCATCATTTTTGGGATTTTCTCCAACGCAGATTTTGTTAGTCTATAAGTTTTATTTTCTTCTTTTTATTTCTATTTTTGTAATTTGTTTTGTTTTTTTCTATGTTACCTGAGTGAAATCCTAAATGAAGATTTATTTATTTAAAGCTATTTTATCTACACGTAGCCATTTCCCGCTCATTTCCCTATCGCAGTGGAAGTCCCGCTTCACTTCATTAGCTACGTCACATAATAGGTTATAGGTTACGTCCTGTCACTTTTATAAGCTTTTTTAAGCTTAATTAAATCCAGTTGCGAATATAGTACTTACTTTCTATTCTAAAATGTCACTTAAAAAGTTGAAGGGATTAAATGGACACCGAAGCTTTATTAGTGGTTTCGAGGGCGTTTTAATTTTACAAATTGAACTCATTTGCATATCGTTTAGACCCATAGTTTAGAGTGTTAATAGACCTCTCTAAGATAACGAAGCTCGTAGGGGATTGGACGAACTAAGTCAGCTAAGTAAAATACACGTTTTTTAGGGTTCCGTAGTAGACAAGGAACCCTTATAGTTTCGCCATGTCCCGCTGAATAGATCGCTGAAAAATGACACGGGTGTGGGAAAACCATTTTTCGATTCAGGGATTCGTTTGTGAAATATTAAGCTTCACTGACAGCGCTATCTGTTAGAGTCCAGTGTCCCAGCCCTCCTCCGCCAGCTAAACGGTTGTTTCTGGATATGTGAAAATATTCATGAAAGTGGTATATATGTCACCGTAAGATTGTAAAATCCGTTACATAATAATCTAACGTTTCTATTCCGCGAGATTGTAAACTGTCGAAAGATTGTGAACCGTTCAATGTTCTGAGTATTAATTTACGAAATATTTATTGTATTTACGTTTTCTTGTCTCTTTCTTGTACAGTTCGCGCGCGAGTTGAATGCAGAGTAAATGTAAGTGTCATCATACATTTACTCTGCATTCAACTTGCGCGTGAACTATAGGTTAGGTTAGGGTTTGACATGAATATTCAGGTAGTGCGCGGCCGCAGGCCGGGCACCTAGGTTCTATCGGGTTAATATACCTAATAGATTACAGTTTACCGAAAAATAATGCGTTAAATTGTAAGCAGTATGTTACGGTTCACAATCTGTCGACAGTTTACAATCTATCGAGATAAAAAACGTTATATTACAATCTAACGGTTTTTACAATCTTACGGTGACATATATATTACAACGAGGTTAAAAGGAAAACTATCACAGCTAATAATGATATCCAAGTTTACGAATAATAGTCCGCGACTCGCGATCAACGTATAAAAATCTGTTTACTGTGTATAAAATGTCCGCATATTGTGACGGGCAACCACGGAACCGTACTGCGCGGCCCGACAGTCACTTGGTCGGTTTTTTATTTAAAAAAAGGCTCCTTTAATTCTTCGGGATTCAAGCTGATTTAAGACCTTAGATACGTCTTACGAGCTTGGACCTTCTTTGAAGTTTTATCCAAATGGTTTCAGGGGAAAGTCGCTTAAAAGCGTTACTTGGGGCTTACTATACCAACGCTAAGTAGCTTTTGAAATAATACCACTTTATGCGATGGTAGTAAGCTCTAATCTCGAAGGGAAATGTTACGAATATTTTATTTTATTTTATACTTTAATATAGTGGTCGACTTTGTAAAGTAATGCGAAAGTTTGGATGGATGGATGTTTGTTACTCAATCACGCGAGAACGGCTGATATCTGGATGAAATTTGGCACAGAGAATATATGTATATAGTCCGGAATAACACATAGGCTACTTTTTATCTCGGAAAATTATAGTGTTCCCGCGGAAACCAATGAAACCTCAATCCACACGGACGAAGTCGCGGGCATCAGCTAGTATTATATAAGTAATACTATTGGGCCCGGCAGTCGTTGTCCTGCTCTGAATCTAAAACCTGATTGTAGCGCCACCTACTGGGTCCGATTGTGGATATAAACCTTCCCGAGACCCACTCAAACACACACATAAAATTCCATCAGCTGAAGTGATGTGCTTACAAAGCATACATTCGGCAATGTTTGTCTTAGATACAAGTTAACATGAAGTAAATACCAACCATAATTCACCCTGGTAGAACCATATTTCCTTATTTTATTACGTCCAATGGGTAGACTTGGCGACCGCGTTTCGGCCAAATCTGTCGGCATTCCGGCAAAGAATAACTACGCGCTTCAACATAAAACAACAACAAGAATTAAGTCTACAGACTGGTGCGACAGGATAGAACTTTATGCGGGTTTCGTCCTGCTCATTTCCTAGTATGTATGGGTAGTTCGTTCCACAAAAAACACGCTGATTACCTACTAGGATCACATGAGTAAAGATCTAGGACGCATTATTTTACCTACGTTATTTTTAACGCCCCACTATTTTTCGTCTTTTCAGGAAAGCCGCTCTACAAATATTATATTAAAGTCTTGTGTTTTATGGTCATTTTTAATACGGGTATAAAACACGCTAAATGATGAAGGAATAAGACGCTTAATTCGCTATTATGCGCTAAAACAGACAAAGAAAAATAAAAAGTTTCAGGTGGTTACTAGGTCTGGTTATTAATATTCCTGAAAATTAAAGGGAACCGTACAAGAAAAATAAATGTCTTGTGAGTAATGAATGCAAACGAATATCCGCTGAAAATGTATCGTAACACTTGGCGTTTTCTGTGTTTTCAACTGTCGGCATCCTTCATCATCTTTTTATTTACGCGATAAAAACTTATTACGTACTTACAGACATTGTGATAAAGTATCTTATGTTTGCGTTACTTTATAAGGTGCTTTCCTTTGGTTAAGTATTGATATAAAGTTTCTTAATGTGTTGCTCTAAAATTTGTAAATCTATATTAGTCTTAAAAATTTCATAACACATCCAGACACGCGGTAACGTGTCGAAAGCCAAGTTTTCTTGAAGAAAAAGGAACTGGCGTCGCAGCAACAGTGTTAAATGTATATGTCACCGTAAGATTGTAAAACCGTTAGATTGTAATATAACGTTTTTTATCTCGATAGATTATAAACTGTCGACAGATTGTGAACCGTAAAATACTGCTTACAATTTAACGCATTATTTTTCTTTAAACTGTAATCTATTAGGTATATTAACCCGATAGAACACTACCTGAATATTCATGTCAAACCCTAACCTAACCTATAGTTCGCGCGCGAGTTGAATGCATAAATGTATGGTGACACTTACATTTACTCTGCATTCAAGTCGCGCGCGAACTGTACAAGACAGAGACAAGAAAACGTAAATACAATAAATATTTCATAAATTAATACTTAGAACATTGAACGGTTCACAATCTTCCGACAGTTTACAATCTCACGGGATAGAAACCGTTAGATTATAATCTAACGGATTTTACAATCTTACGGTGACATATTATATAACACTGTTGCTGCACACGAACCATTTGGAGCATCTTTCAATTTCAATTTTCAATTTTCAATTTCTTTATTGTATGGACGTGTATATGATTCAACTCTGAGTCCCAACTCCTCAACCCTGATGCTGCAGGGTACAGAACTCCTTAAAAATAGCAATTTAGGATTTTTTTATGGTGAATTCATATTGTAGGTGTCAAGCAACGACTTCATACTTAAACCCAAGTCCCAACTCCTCAACTCTGATGCTGTAGGGCACAACACTTTTAAGCCGTGGGGATTAAGAGTACACTAAAAAGTAAAAAATAAAAATTCTTTCCAAAAAACCGCCTTCCGAAGCCACTGTAAAGTAAAAAATTAATTTTGATTTCTACACACTATGTTGAAGTCGGGCGAGTATAACAAATATAGGCTAAGTTGACGCGTCAGGCTCGCCCGACTTCAACATAGTGTGTAGAAATCAAAATTATTTTTTTACTTTACAGTGGCTTTGGAAGTCGGTTTTTTGGAAAGAATTTTTTGACAACTTAATAACTCATTTTTTTTAATATAAAAGGTAGTAGGTACTAAGGGGGTAGGTGCATAACCTCGCTATTTTGCAGGAGTTACGGATGTGCGTGCCGAATGCCGTGGAATATGCAGTGGAACATAGCCCGGAACTCCTCAGCTGCTCATCAGCTCAGACAGCTACCGAGTTGTAAATAATTTTAGTAAGTAAACTTATCTAGCGCATTAGGTTTACCTGATGTAAGGATAGAGTTTTGTTTTAATAAATATATATCTAATATTAAAAGTGGCAATGCAGTATTTCGCAGTTAGTATTTTAAAGAACTCGTTTACAGCTTGAAAAATCATTTTCTCACGTGTTAATCCCGATAATTTCAAAGTTTATGGCTTTCTAAATATTAAACACTAAACAAAGATGTTATTGATTCGTAATCAGAGTTCATTTAGCCGCGGATTAAATCCGATATCAACATCTATTAGCGAAATAGTAGAACCAAAGTTATTCAAAATTTGTGATAGTTACAGTAAAATTTTCACCTTTACCAAGAATAATAATAAATCTATCATTTAATTTGGTACTATTCTTACCACGTTTTGGAGTAAGATTCATAGTGATAATTTCAATTATGTTTTGCAACCGTAGTACAATAATGTACGGTCTATTGTTAATGCTGCGGAAATAAAGTGACTAAATAAGTGTTAATAAATAAACACTGGAATAATGTATAATGCTCTTTATGGTTTGTTTTTACCGTTTTACTTCTTTCGAAAGTGTATTTATTTTATTTCTTACTAGCTGACCCGGCGAACTTCGTACCGCCTTAGTATGCAAAATTAAATGTATATTTTTCAATATTTCTGAGAGATTTTCTTAATATTTTTTTCCGTAAGAACCTTCTCCTAATAATAACAAATACAACAAAAAAAGAATTAGTGAAATCGGTCCAGCCATTCACGCGTGATGCCGTGACCAAGGAAAACGGGTTTCATTTTTATATATATAGATTTCTGTGATAAATTACGAGTACATGTCGAATGTATCCTAATTTTATCTGAATTTATTTTGCTTCATTAAAAGCATTGTGACACAAAAATATCTTGCTTGAGTTCTCCATAAGAGTTCTCTAAGGTGTATGAAGTTTGTCAATCCGCACTTGGCCAGCTTGATGGAATATGGCCTAAGCCCGTTTCTATCTGAGAAGAGGACCATGCTCAGAAGTGGACCGGAGATGGTTGGTATAATTATGATGATAATTATGTTCTATTTGGGTTTGTACACTGTACAGTCATTATCATTAAACAATTTAGTTACCTATTAGTTGCACTAGTGTATATTGTATGTATGTTTGTTTGTTAACGATTTAAAAAAAAATTTTTTGCCGGTTCCGCAAATTTTTCATATGTATTTAAGTAAGTTTAGAAACTTTCCGCGTGTGAAGTACTGTAATAAAATATATTGTTTTTGTTCGCAGATTAGTATAATATCTATAGTGCTGTTAGTTGTTCACGGTACAACATGTTCCCGGGTGTTGGATACGCACACTCAACCGGCGCTCAACGTGTCGGACTACTGTTCCAGGATAGGGGACTGTGGGGAGGGCTCGCATGTTATGTGTCTTTACAATTCAGTGAGTTCTACAATAATAATGTCCTCCCGACCGAATTTCTGCCACGGCGGCCAATCTCCAGAGAGATTAAAGCCATCTGCGCGGGAGATATTATAGTGCACAATTACTGTGTAGGCAAATACAGGTGCACTCTATGTCCCTTTACTCTCATAGCCTAATGGGACGGACAATCCGACACGCCCGGAGAGAGATCAGGCGTAGGACCGACGACTTAACGTGCTCTCCGAGGCACGGGGGTGAAACAGCGCCACCTTCCTAACTCCGGGCACACAACAATAATTTACTAATTTTAATTGTATTTTCTACAATAATTTAGGATGTGAACCTACTTTATTAATTAGTCCTATCATTTCTTTGAATCGTAGTTCAGAGCAAAGGGAAGCTTGGCAATAATTTGCTCTAACGTCTCTGATAGTTCTTTAGTTATAAGATGATTTGTGAGATGGTGATTGTTGATAATTTTAAAAAAAAGTCGGAGTCTGTATTGGGTGGGCTCTTTTCAGACCAGAATACGTCTGGAACCCTCGTAGCTTCAGTTTTAAGAAACCCGCCGGTTTTAGCCCGCTGACACCTTAGACCGCATCATTACTTACCATCAGGTGAGATCGCAGTCAAAGGCTAACTTGTAGTATATTTTTGGCGTTTTGTTTGCAGACCAGAGCTATGGGGCCTACCTGTTGGGATTTCTTAGCAAATACGTCAATCACCCCAGACTACGCCCATTACATACTGAGTATTACTAATAGGTAATTTTAATTTAAAACATTTACTTATTAGCACCTGCCTTGTTATCTATATTATTATTTGTATACAAAACTAGCTGATACCTGCTACTTCGTGCGTGTGGATTGATGTTTTTTGGTTCCCCCGAGATATCTTTAATTTTCCGGGATAAAAGGTAGCCAATGTCCTTCCCCGGGATGCAACTTATCTCTATACAAAATTTCATCAAAAAGATGGGCCGTGAAAGTGTAGCAGACAGAGACATACGCATTCGCATTTATAATATTTTAAATTTTAAATGAGGGTAGTCTTAAGTATTGGTTGTACCATATTAACAAAAACATACCAACGCATACACAAAACAGTTGCCACGGAGCTGTGTGAACATAGATATAGTATCTTAACTAGAAGTCATTGGGAGTCATCATCATTGGGAGATGGCAAAGACCTCAATTTACATAGATGGGCTCTGTCAAACAAAGAATGTGAACTTATTTTACTAACGCCATCTAGTCTGAAAAGCGGGACAGCTCTAGGTATGGTGGGGACAAGAACAGGCTTATGCCAACCTTGTGCCAACCTAGTCTGTGCTTATGCAGGTGAGGGGCACGCCCAACTTTTTTCTTTGAAAGGGCCCATCTAGTACCTAGGTACATATATATCGATGGGAAATGGATATAATTTGTCTTTTCAGAATAAGAAGTAAAATTGCCAGTGGACAAGTTAAATCTGCGAGTGGTGAAACATTCCCCAAAGCCTTTGGTATGGTCAGGGTCTTGTGGGACGAGGAGCTGGCTACATTCGCGCAAGTCTGGGCAAACCAATGCATTTTACGTCAAGATATGTGTCGATCTAGCAGTGAGTAGACTACTTTTGTTGCATTATACTAATGATAACCGCCAACCCGCATTGAAGCAGCGTGGTGGGTCTAAGCTCTAATTCCCTCTCTCCTATCAGGGTGGAGGCCTGTGCCCAGCAGTGGGACGTTAATGGGCTGTAGTGAATAAAAAAATATCAAGTCATCATACCTTATGACTTATGAGTAATTTTTCCACATATTTTTGAATTCTCCGTTATATACAATAGACCGTACATGATTTAAAATTTTATTTTTGGCACTTTTTATTATCTGCATGACTTAAAATTTTAAAAATTAATTCACTCATTTTCATTCATTACTTCAATAAGTATAGACCCGGTGTCAGCGTCGCTAACTTATCTATTAAAAATGAAATAAAAAGAAAAAGTTAACAGGCATGAAAATTAGTTCTAATTTTGGCCACCGGGTCAGATAAAGATTTGACGGACTAGGTATATAAAGCACGAGTCCCCTTCCAGATTACGAATGGTTTGGCCATAGTCCACCAAGCCGGTGAAGTGCGGATTGGTAGACTTCACGCACATTTAAGAACAATATGAAGTTGGGTTGGGTTGGGTTTCCTTTCGATGTTTATCTTTATAGTTAAAGCCTTAAACCGTAAAACGCACTAAATATAAAAATTTAGAAATGCATGCTCGAGGATCCAACCGTCGAAAGCGATTAAAAACGCTATAACCGTAGTCTATTCACTTTTTTTTTCTCCGATAAAGCGTACATACAATAATAGAAAGAGAATGGACACAAAACGTATGTTACTTGGCTAGGGCGGCCGGTCATGAAATAAAACGCTTTGAAAAATGAAAATTTGCAAACTTCTTTACGTAAACCAATTAATTAATTTCAGGAAAGTTTCCAAACGTCGGCCAAGCGCTCGGCATGAGTCGTCTCTCGCTCGACGACTGGATGCCTGTACACAAGCAACAATTCACCGAAACCTATCTGACGCCAGAGAAGGTGAAGTTCGCCATCAAACAAGTGATGAAAGCATGGTGGGAGGGCAAGGAGAAGGTGGACCCTAGCAACGTGAAAATGCTAACGCAATTGTAAGACTCATCTATACTTATATTTCTCTCTCTGCGTCGTATTCTCCATTGCTGAGGGTCGTGACCCCATTATGGCAGGGGTCTTGGGAATAATGCGGTGGGTTCCCAGGTCCTTCCGCATACGACTCGACTAAGATACTATTTCAACTCTTAACGATTATTATTGTTGGATATTCAGAACCGACAGCTTAACGACGAAAAGGCTAAATTCAGACTTCCAAATTCGGTCACCATCCAGTTATCGACTTGGGTCAATGTTGACAATCCCAATCGACTGTTCACTTCGACGAGGCCACTCGTCCCTCCATCTATACATAAAAGGACCGAAATATCAACGTAGTTTCTGAAAACAGTTCCACCCACTATCAAGTCAAAAGTAAGTATATTATCTAAGAAAAAACCCGCCCGTCACAATAAGCCTTATAAGAAAATGTATAAAAGCGCTTATAAGTTTTGCGCATTATAAGAAAATTTCTTGTGTCTTATGAGAAATTCAGTCGCAATGGTTGTTTTATGAGACCATATATATTACAAGATATTTTTTCTTGTGTCGGATCAGACACGCGCACACAAAATATAAGACATATTGCTCATAACTCAAAAAACACATTTTCTTGTAATGCGCAATAGGCCTAAGCAGTGAATAGGCCTTGACGACCTCTGTGGCGCAGTGTGTAGCGCTGTTGCTTTAACGTGCGGAGGTCCTGGGTTCGATCCCCGGCAGGGTCAATTTAGGAATTTATAATTTCTGAATTTTCCCTGGTCTGGCCTGGTGGGAGGCTTCGGACGTGGCTAGTTACCACCCTACCGGCAAAGACGTGCCGCCAAGCGATTTAGCGTTCCGGTATGATGTCGTGTAGAAACCGAAGGGGTATGGGTTTTAATACAACTACCATGCCCCTAAAAAGTTAGCCCGCTACCATCTTAGACTGCATCATCACTAACCATCAGGTGAGATCGCAGTCAAGGGCTAACTTGTAAAAAAAAAAAGTAACTTTATTCGTTGGTCGACTATTACTCGTACACTTGTAAAGATTTCTTAGCTGTGATTAGTTTCCTTTTAATTTAGTTATAGTACTTCAATTTTTTTCACACATCAACTAATTTTGAGAAAAAAAAATCCCGGAATTCGGGCAACTAGGTATATAGGACTCTTCTCTGCGCGTGGCCCGGTTGACTTGACCGGTTTTTATTAGTTTAAATTCTAGTAAAAGTAGCCCTGCTAAACCTGCCTTTAAAACTGTGTTTCCCATCAATTACAATTCGGGTATTTTTAAATCAAGAGTGAATAGGCCTTAATTTTTTTCAGGAAATTTGTGCATGGTAATAAGTTTTTGAACTTAGTCTATGGTCCACTAACCCACATCGGCTGCGGACTTTCAGTTTATAAGGAATACGCTTACAAGGACAATATGGCGGACTTATATTTTAATGTAAGTACAGTCCCACAAATTTGTCTGGCCCGGTGAGTGAAGTCTGCCAATCCAAACGTAGCCGTCGCATGGGGGATGCCCCGTCGCTCACGTTCGCAGGAGCTACCTTCTACCTCCCTGTACGTGTCCCCTGGGTGGTGCTAAACGAGCGACGAACTTGCAGGCGAAATAAGCGTTCTTTTTATAAAAACGCTAATTATGTACCAAACGCCATACGATTAAATAAAATAAAAACGTAGCCGTAATAAAATAAAAAAGTATAAACTTAATCAAGTTTTAATCAAGTTAACAAAATTAATCAAGTTAATAAATTAATCAAGTTAATAAAAGTAATTAACGTAATAATTCCAGTGCATTCAAATCGTCTGCAATTTTTCGTCGCGCCCCAAGGTCGGGGAACCGCTATACACTGTGGATCCGCCCAAGAAGCCTGGTTACACTGCGCGATGCGGTTGTCCCGCGGGATACGACGAAGACGAGGACTGTCTGTGCTATGAAACCGGCAGAAAGATACGTAAGAAGTGGAATTTAAGTACCAATCTCCCTCTCTAAGTTCCGCACCAATCCTCCAAAGTTAAACTAACACGCATTTTAATATTTTCAGCATACTACTGTAAAGATAAGGATCAATGCAAACCTCCGGTGGTAGTTTTGCCAATTTTTACCGTCGAGGACGCTTCGCCTTCACGAATTGGGTAATATCAGATTTTTATATCGCTCTTCTTTCACCTGCGTAAAGGCCATAGAGACGATGCCAACATCCGGTGGTATCAAATCTGCAACTCTTTAAAACTCTTAAAATGCGTTTCTATAAGGAAGTTGTAGATTTATATTTAATTATATTTTCAGAAACAAAACTTCAATGAGGGAAACGAGCGTCGATATTTTGGATCGCTTTGATACGTTGAATAAAGTAAGTAGGTAATAAGAAGTTGAACCTATTAGAGAGATTTTACTAGGCAGGCCTGCATGTCCAAATTTTGAAACCACATAATGTCATTTTTACGGAATGGATAAACCATAGACTAATTTGTGGAGAGTATTTTTTATTTTACTTTGCTACTAGGTAGCTCTTGACTGCTATCTCATCCGGATGGTATGGTGGACGAAACGGTCTAAGATTGTAGTGGGCTTACCAGGGAGCATACTACCATTAAGCGATTTAAGCGATGCTAGCAAGCCCCAAGGTGGTGGTATGATAGTTGGCATTACTGTCTGTGGGGTGGTAATATTTTCCAAGCCGAAGCCTCCCAACCGGAATAATGAGTTCCCAAATTGGCCCTGCGTGCTCCTCTTAACAAATAGTTCTAGAGTCTAGACACGCTAATGATAATTTTATCTTTTTTAAAGCGGAAAATAATTTATATTGTTTTTTTTATAGCGAATGCCATTTCCCACCAACAATATATTTACCAACTTAGAAGCTGTAGATTTTAAAAGGTATTACTTTTCTGTTACTGTTTTTTAAGTTTTGTTTTATTTTCTAATAGATATATCCATAATTTATTCTAGTGATTTAACCAGAAGATTTCCAAGTGATGTGAAGAGTCGATATTTTAACAAACAAAGCAAAATGGCACTTCTGCAAAATAAGACGAAACTTCCATATCGTTTGGCTGGTATCACACGTGCAGTAAGTTTATTTATTGTATCAGCTGTATTCTGCGACTTCATACGCGTGGATTTTTTTTAGTTACCTACCACCACCGAGTAGTTAACCTATGGTCTGTGCCTACCACCTTTTTTCGGGATAAAACTATCCAGACTTTTATCCATGTGAAAAAGTCCATTTATAGATTCACAGAATTTTACTCAAAGAAAAAAATATAACTAACGCTAATGTATTTTAAACTTTACTTCATATACGTTTATGAAAAGCTTAAAAATTAACGAGATTTAATTATAATTGCAGAGACACGTCTCAAGGCAAAAGCCAAGCATTTTTTCAAGGGCAGAAATATTTGAGTTACCGATTAAAAAAAGAAAACAAGTAACCGTGAATATTGACAATCAAGTCAAGAAATTCAAAAAAGATGTGGCACCTAGAAAAGACTTTACGAAAGTTCGAAAACTTGTATCAAGCTATTTAGACAAAAAGAGACACGGAAAACCAATTGATATGCATTTTGATAACGATGGATATATGACTTATGGACCAGCCACATTCAGTGATTATTATGATAATGCAACTAAGGAAAAATTAAAAGTAATTAATAATGATGTTGCTTATAAAATTCCAAGAATTACTTATGTCAATAATTTCAATGTAACTAAAGATAAATTAAAACACCTAAATATAAATCCAACAGAAGAAGCCGACACAAAACTTATGTCCCTTTTGGATAAATTGGAAGAGGAAGTGAAAAATATAGATTTGAATACAAAAGAAAAGGGAATGTTTGATCAGAAAATCCGCAAAATATATGGGACTCTCGTTGGTAAACCGGATTTACTTAATCAAAAGTTAAAACTAATAAGTAAAGATTCCATTAACGAAACGATTATTGGTGATATAAACTTAAGTAAATTATCAGGAATCGATCACATAAATATGGAAAAATATAATCTTAACTTAAATAAACCAAAATACAAATATCGTGATTTTGAGAATAATCACAATTCCGTTACTAACTTTGAAAACAAATTGGAGAAAATATATGGTAATAAATTATTTAACGAGGAAGCAAAACAATTATTTAACAGTGAACTAAAATATATATTACATGATGTTCATGATAATGCCGAAAAGAGAAAGTTCCGGAATATACATGACCTTGGGGAAAGTCGTAATAACAATGAATATCATCATTCAAGAACGAACGGTGAACATGGATTCAGCAGTGAAAGCAGAGGATATTATCGTCAAAAGTTAGCAAATTTGCAGAAACAGATCAAAAATATGAAAAGAAATGGTCTTTCAAAAGAAGTAAGTGTTAAAATTTTGCTAGAAAAAAAGGTTAAGTGTTAAATCTAGTGCTGTGGTCCTATAAGTCTGGGCTTGATCCCCGGCAGGGTAAATTTTATAATTTCTGAATTATCTCTGGTCTTCAGCTGTGGCTAGTTACCACCCTACCGGCAAAGACGTGCTGCTAGAGGATTTAGCCATCCGGTCTGATGCCATGTAGAAACCGATTAGGGGTATGGGGGCAAGTCAATGCGTATGGGTCTTAACTGCCATCATCAGGTCAGGTCAGGCCAGCCCGCTGCCATCATAGACGGCATCATCACTTACCAGCACGTGAGATCGCAGTCAAGGGAATTACTTACTTGTAGTGGAATAAAAAAAATAGAGGACGACAGCTTTCTACATCAATTCAAATCAAAATCAATTTTCTAAAGTAAATTAGGTAATCTTATTGATTCCCTATAATATAAGACCTAAAAGACGTTCAAAGTTACCAGTTGTATCAAATTTAAATTAAGCTTTCTTGAATTTATAGTTGACATTTACATTTCATAGGCCCCAGAGGATCGCCACATGAGACCAGTTCGTCCAACAAAGCAAAACCAGCATCGTCGTAGAAGACCAAACGATCACGTCAATTCTTATTATATGCCCGGCCGAGCGAGATTTCTTCATGGATTTTGACTACTCTCTTGTATTTCTGGAATTGTGTTCAAATATATTTTTATGTATTCCTGGAATATGACTGCCTGATAATCATCATTGGCGCTACACCCCTTTGTGAGCCTGCTCCAGTCCTCCTTCCATCTCTATCTTCTGCGTGGCTCCACCAGTTTTTTTCTATAAAAAGCGTGGCTCCTCTAGTTTTTCTTTATCTTGCTCATGGATCCTCCTAGTTATTTCTCTATCCTGAGCGTGGCTCCTCCGGTTTTTTAATACGATGACTTTGGTATCCCTGAATGTTAATTCCGTTTAAAATCGGGCTGTGAAGTCGTTAACATATTTTATGTTATGTCCTGCGATACAAACGATATGTGACGGATATGTGTGTACAAGGGACATATCCCTAATTTCCCTTCCAAACATCTAGAATCAAAGCCTTTCGATCTTTCGAATCAATGATGAATAAATATTTTTTTAAGAATTTATTTTATTTTATTTTTAGCAACGTCTACCTAAAACGCTTGTGTCTGTCTACGCTGAGTTTAAAATAAACTTAATTTCTTATTTACGTGTAGGTATTGTAAAGAAATTAAGCCAAAAATGAGCTCAGAAATGAATTCTTGATCTAAATAAATAAGAGATAAAGAAAAAAGAAAAATCTCGTGGTTTAAAGTACGACGAACTTTATTGCCTCGTGTTTAAACAAACTAGCCAACAATGAAAACACAAACACTCATAGTAGAAACTCTTGGTGGTGATAACTGATAAGATCATTGAAGTTGTTGGATAAGATAGTAGGAAGTTGACTACCTCTCTCACCAGGTTTCGGATCTGTTTTTAAAAGCTTTTATTTTAGATCTCTACAACTGTAATGCGCATTGATTGTAATTTTTTTACCTATACCTTAATTCAGGCATATTACCTGTTCTGTGATTCAGGATCTAAGCTTTCTCCTATTCAAATTTCAGCCAAATCGGTTCTGTCATTATGGCGTGAAGGAGTACATACAGACTTACAAAATTCCTAACTTGCTCATATTTTATAATATTAGTAAGATCACGCTACGCTGGGGATCCGTACCAAAATGATAAGGGAAAGGGTACCATTGTGGCTGGCCGTCCGTTCGTCACACCTGCTATAATCGGAATAAATTTTAATAATTCATGCCCAACCTTATTACAATATAAATATGTTTTACCCAATTTTATATACGCACTGTCTTTTAACCCTGTCCCCACTACAAAAGTTATTAAGTTTACCTTTGTACATTGTATCTTTTAGGTGCAATAAAAAACTTGAAAACAAATAAACAAGAGTAATTATTAATCGGGCGAATAAAAATATAATATTGTACGACAATTGTATATTGTGACGTCACGCCATTAAACATGGCTGCCATTTGAGCAAGAACTTCTCTGATTGGCGAAAACCCCGCGTAGGGACTGCTTGGTGCACTACAGGTCCAGCGCCATCTGTAGTCATCGGGCGGCGCTCACATTTTTTTTCAAGATACGGAACCTTTGCCGGACGAGTATGACTCGCGTCTCGCAAGTGTTTATATTGTTAGACAAATATGTGCGTCAGACCATACTCAACTATTAACGATAAGCTCTCATAATGAAACTCAATTAATTTATTTGAAGTATCTGTTCAGACAACCGTCAGGGGTTCCCTACATGAAAACAAATATTATTTGCATACGCCAAAAAAGTTTTATTCGCATTCTAACCCTTATGCAAATAGAGATAATGAGTGAACAGTAGATTTCTGGTGGGTAAGCAAGTGTTGTACCAGTTTTCACCGTATAAAAACGCAAGTATGCCTGGTAATTTCATAGTCTGGTTGATCAGTTGTGAAAGCAAAATGAATTTTTCACGAGTATTTTTCTTCGTTTTCTCCATTTTGTTGATGCTGTGTGCGGTGAACGCAGCGCCTAGGTGGAAGGGGTTCAAAAAAATTGTAAGCCATTTTTGCTTGATGAGTATTTTTTTGTTCTTTTTTTTCCCTTTTTTTTAATTATTTGAACTACCAACAGAATAGCATGTAGTAGGTTAAACACAAAATGTTAAAGAGCAGGCTAGGTAAAGACAAGGTAGGTAGGTTTTCTTTTCATTCAGTGAATTCTAAAAATGGTGAAAGCCTAGTCGCTTAGACCTCCGCGTTATAAATAAAATAAATAAATGTTTATTTAGCTTTACACGGAAAAGAAGAAATAATAAGAATACAGAATAAATACTTACTAAACTTTCTTAAGTACTAAAATAAAAGATGTATTTCACAAAATAACTACAAAACCGTTACTTGGTTATCGTTTGGATTAGGAGGGGGTAAGGATTTTTTCCGCGAGAAGTCTTCAAGGTCTAGCCCCACTTCAGATGCACGGCGCGGCACTTAGTGGCAAATATTCGTTGTATGAGTTTGAATGGGACTGGGTCCACCTAAGCGACTCATACAAATAATATTTGCCGCCACTACGTGCATCTAAAGTGGGCTAGACCTTTAATTTTCCCGGACAAAGTAGCCTTATCCTATAGAGAGCCTGCATCCCTGAGATGGAGTTATTATCCCGGGGATGGCTCTCTGTACCAAATTCCGTCAGAATCGGATGAAAAGGTGGATTGTCAAAGCGTATCTAACAGATCTATAGAGTGAACATTGACTTTGCTTAGACTTAAGAAAAATCATCATCATCACTTACCATGACATCGCAGTCAAGGGCTAACTTGTAGTGGATAAAAACAAAAAACTACTATTATCATGTTAGTGATAATAAAAAATGTTTAAATAATTTAACTTACAGGAGAAGTTTGGACGTAACATTCGCAATGGAATTGCAAAGGCAGGCCCAGCAGTGGGAGTCGTGGGCCAGGCAACGGCTATCGCTAAAGGATAAATCCAGGCTAAAGATGTTATTCTAGATATGATTGTATAATTTAAAGCAACATTTCTTTTAGAATAAATTGTATTTAATAATCTAATTTCTTTCTTTAATTAACTCCTGAGCAAACCAAGAAGAGTGAAGTTAAAGTGTGTTTCTGCCTATTGCCTATTGCCTTGCCTATATTTGTGTATCTGTGTATCTGTCTGCGGCATCGTAACTCCCAAACGGACGAGCCGATTTTGATTTTGGTTTTTTGTTCGCTCGCTATGAATGGATATGTCACCGTAAGTTTGTAAAAACCGTTAGATTGTAATCTAACTACCGATATTGCAAACTGTCGACAGATTACAATTTAACGCATTATTTTTCGGTAGATTGTAATCTGTTAGGTATATCAACCTGATAAAACCTAAGTGCCCGGCCTGCGGCACTACCTGATTAATTATGTCGAACCCTAACCTAACCTACAAGAAACAGACAAGAAAATGTAAATACAATGAATATTTCAAAAATTGACACTCAGAACATTGAACGGTTCACAATCTGTCGACAGATTACAATATCGCTAATTAGATTACAATCTAACGGTTTTTACATTCTTACGGTGACAGATACACAAAATTGAGTTCTAAGGTTAATTTTACTTTGACGCTACTATCATCGAATGCATATACGATTAAAACTATTGAATTAAAACTTAAACTAAGCGTACAGCAGTTGACGACTATCGGTTGACGACGACTTTCCTTCTGGTATAACCAGTACTAACATACAAGTACTCTCTCTGCATCGCATTCCTCATTGCTGAGGGTCGTAGCCCCATTCTATTAATCATATAATAGCAGGAGTTTTCTTAGGAGAGCTATTTCAACTCTTAGATTTCTAACGATTATTATTAAATGTTAGTGTTAATAAACGCATGGCACGGCACGGATGAAACGAAAAAGCAAAATTCGGACTTACAAATTCGGTCACCCATCCAGTTACTGACTTGGGTCAACGTTGCTTAATCACAATCAACTGATATGCCTTGTCGCAACTAGGCCACTCGTCCCTCATACAAGCCAATTACAACATTAAAACAACGCACAGGTTACAGAATGTATTGGCTGTAGAAAGGATCTAGTTTTGACGACCTCCGTGGCGCAGTGTGTAGCGCTGTCGATCCCCGGCAGGGTCAATTTGGGAATTTATAATTTCTGAATTTTCCCTGGTCTGGCCTGGTCCTGGTGGGAGGCTTCAGCCGTGGCTAGTTACCACCCTACCGGCAAAGACGTGCTGCCAAGCGATTTAGCGTTCCGGTACGATGCCGTGTAGAAACCGAAGGGGTATGAGTTTTACTAAGATGGTTTACAGTCTAAGATGATCTTAGACTGCATCATCACTTACCATCGGGTGAGATCTTAGACAAGGGCTAGCTGGTAGAAGATAAAAAAAAATTTACGTATTAATACTATTAGTTTGGCGCTGCGAGTATATTACAAAGTGCAAAAGTATCTAAGACAGTTGTATTAAATTAAAAAATTTGCAATCAACGTTGTAGCAGAAAAAGTTTGATGCCAGGTCATCATAAAGTCGGATCCAATTGAGATGAGCTTTTTTTTCAACTTCATTAACATCTGATCACTTAATCTCATCTGCAATTCAACCAATAATAATGGGAATATCTATAAACTTGCCGTCTTTCAACATTCCCATCACTATTGTGCTATTGGTCAAGTAGCAGATAAGATGACAAATGATCAGAATGACTCATCTCTTTTGGAACAGAATATGCTTGGTATAATAACGCATCCCATGAGAAATATTATATGACTATGAGACCTAAAAAGAAACAGGAGAATATCGCTTGAATTTATTGGCTTTGTGTGAATTTTACGACGAAAACAAACATCGATTAAAACCGAATTCTAAAACTTTGCTTTACAACCTTGTTTGGAGTTTCCATTTTAGATTGGAAAATGATGCCGGCATCGACACGAAGTTTTAATTAAACAAGTTTTGACTTTTATTAAATTGATTGTTGGTTTGGGTGCTGTGCTTTATTAATAATAGATATAAGTGATTGCAAAAAAAAAGACTGGTTGCAGGATGTTGTTTTATTATAATTTCGCTATTCTAATCTTCTTATTAAAAATAAATTACATTTTATCACAATATAATAATAAAGTAAGTAAGATACCAAGTGTAATTTCCATTTATTCTGAGGGTTAACATATTTAATTACTTCAATTAGATAGGTACTAATAACAGTCTTACTTATAGGTACTACAGGGTTCTGATACAAGATATTTGGACACTTCCAATCATATCCACCAGCTTAATATAAGGGTGAGCCGTAGGATATATTTATTAATCCACACTAATATAATAAATGGGACAGTGAATGTCTGTCTGCTGAGTTTTCGTATTCAACCAATTTCACAAATTTTATCCTTATATGTGATGCAACTGCAAGATAGGACATACTATTTATTAAAACGCAGTTGAAGTCGCGAGCATTGTCTAGTAAATAATGGCTTCAAAATCCTACTAATACTACAAATGCGTGTTAGTTTGTCATGTTTTCACGGCCCATTCTGATTCTGACTTTGATGGGTACAGATATAGGTATTGTGTTCCTGGAAGGACATAGGCTACTTTTTATCGTTCTTGCGGAAATTAAAAAAAACACCACGCGTACCATAGACATAGAATTTTTTCGCTAAGTCTATGACGCGTACGATGTCGCGGGCATCAGCTCTCTCGCTCTTTCTGCGTTGTTATCTGTACAGCAATCAGTCAAGGTCTGATCTTCCTCCATACGTGTCGGATTGCCGACCCATCGGATTATAAGAGTAACGGCGAGATCAAATTTATGGAGTAACCTTTCATCGAATTAAAAAATAAACGGGAAATGTTAATCTATTACAGGTGCGCCGACACGTTGAACCAGAGACGGAAAACATAATGGCAAATGTTTTGAGAGCAATAAAACAGAAATATCCAAATGTGAAAAAGAAAGGCACACGTGGGAAGAAACCCTTGAATAAAAACGTGATGCGAAAGTTGAAAAAGAAGCTCCGGTTGTTTTTTAGAGATAAGAAAAATAACCAAATAAAGTATTAAATTAACAATTATTTTGTTTAAATTCTAGTAGATCAGTGGCTTTGTCCCTACTAACGTTTTCCTAAAAACGTTTTCTTTCTTTACTTAAAAAAAGCAACAAGAGAATTAATTTTAAAAGTCTTATTTATATCTATACTAATAATTATTATAAATGCGAAAGTTTGGATGGCTGGATGGAGGGATGGATGGATTGATGGATGTTTGTTACTCGATCACATCTAAACGGATCTGGATGAAATTTGGTACATAGATAGTATATTAGTCTGGAATAACAAATAGGCTACTTTTTATCCAGGAAAATTTAAGAATTCCTGCGGCAATCAAAAACCTCAATCCACGCGTTTGAAGTCGCGGGCATCAGCTTGTATCTATACAAGCGTTTGAGTACAATAAGGTACTAAGAGTATTTGTCTACAATAAGACCCATTATTCATCAGATCTTCGCGTAAGGTGGCTCCGGAGGGCGAATTGCCCATACAAACGTAATACAAAAATAATTATCATCAGGTGAGATCGTAGTCAAGGGCTAGCTTGTAGTGGATTAAAAAAAAAAAAATTAGTAATTCGAGAATATTTCATTATTATGTCCCTGGATAATTATGTTTTCAAAATACTTTCCCAAAATCAAATGTAACCGCACGATGTTACGACATAAATGACATGTTTTCTCCTTATTTGTTTCATATAAAAACCAACGATATCTTACGTGCTAATTGATCAGGAACATAGCCTATATTGTCAAGTTACAGAATAACAACACGAAGTTAAAAACACAACAAGTTTTCATTCATCATTTTTGGTATTTACGGAACAAGACTATGTTTAACAAATTCTGAACGCTCATATTGCTATCGCGCTTGCACGCGATCCTGTGTCATCATCCAAATAGAGATAGCAATATACCGGCAAATTTATATTTGCGGGTGGAATAGAAGTTGCAAGCTGCGATCGCCGGCCTCTTAAGTAATTCACATATTATATGGGTCAACTGTCAGTACACAATAATGGTAAAAATCGGTTCAGATTTGATGATTTGGTTAATATTAAAACGATTATTAGCAAAATAACTAAGTCCGTTGATTTGGTAAAAGTTTACTTAATCATTCATTTTAATATGTACAATAATATCAACTGGTTTTCCGTTCCTATCGCTGTCCTTTGAATCAGACATCTTGGAGTCTCTATTGATTTCGTTTAGTGTAGTTTTAACGAATCTCCTGTTCTTGTTTTTCCTTCTTTTCTTTCTTCTCTTTTTTTCTGCTAGTTTGACGGAATTTTTAGGTGTGGTCTTTGTATTTTTTGTTTTCTCTATCTTCTTGTTTTTCTTTTGGCGTCGTCTTCGGAATTCCGCAAATTCTGCTTTTTCATGCTCTGCATTTTCAATTGGTTCCCTCCGATTCAATTGAGTATCCTTTAGTAAAAAAAAAAAAGTTTATTTCAAGCAATAAAGTTTTATAAGACGCTAGGGTAGGGTAATAATTAGCATTAGGGTAGAGTAACAACCCCGCTCGGAGACGAGGCCAACGAGGCGGTGCTATAGTCACCGTCCAGATCCATCCATTCATCCGTCCGTTCGTTCACTAGTCCCAGGCGAAGGGACGAGCTGGAGTTCCAGTCGTTCTGTACCATCTTTAAGGCCCTGGAAAATCAGCCGTTTGTTGCACCAAAAGCAGCTGTGCGTGCACGTGTTCAAGGCAAAGCACGTGAAGTGACCGCAAAGAACAGGTTTCTTAGGGACGAACACAAGTGGCGTCGCGCAAGGGAGATTGCGTTCATTTATGAGATCTCGGAGCTTCCCGGCATGTAATAAATAAATATTAGATACTAGCGAATGCCCGCGACTTCGTCTGCGTGGTTTGAGGTCTTTTGGTTCCCGCGGTAACTCTTTAATATTCCGGGATAAAAAGTAGCCTATGTGGTATTCCAGACTATAATCTATCTCTGTGCCAAATTTCAGCCAGATCCGTTCAGCCGTTGGCGCGTGATTGAGTAACAAACATCCATACATCCATACATCCATCCATCCATCCATTCACATTTATAATATTAGTAAGAAGTAATACTAGACTAGTGCCTAGGATGGCCACCGAGGGAGTTTTAGTGAGTAAAAATCTCACATAACCTGGCTTTCACCCCAAGAAAGCCAGGTATCCTATGAAGATTTCCCCCTCGTATAAAAAAAGGGTAACAATTCGAAACATACAACTAAACTTAAGTGAATTATTACCTACTTAGTAAGAATGTAAATTGAATGGAAATTGAAAACACCAGCACCACCACCACATCTTGCAGCAGCTGTCGAGCCTACTGGCCATTGCTCAGGATACTGGTGGCGCTGACTCTTACCTGGTGCACTAGGGATGTCCAATGTTTACCCATGATTGGAAAATAGCAGTGTAGTCTGGTACCAACTAACAAATCTAATACCGAAACGGGGCAGCCCTAATCAAATTCCTAAAAGCATCATTTTATTACACAGTAAGGGCGCTCTATATAATCTGTGCAAAATCAAGGTTTATAATACTTTAACTATTTAAAAAAACGCTCTGAATCGAGAAGCTAAAAAGCTTAACTATTCCACTGAAGAAATATAATTTTATTTGATCTTTCTTACCCTTAACTCTTGAATATGTCGTCGTTCCCAACTTCCAAAAAATGTAGGCAATACTTCATTATGTTGTGCTTGTACCTAAAAATCAACTATTTTAAATTCTAGTATTGTACATAATTTATACAGTAAATAAAAGTGTGTGTACGCACGTAAGAAGTTATATGTACTTTTCGATAGCAAATAATAAATATCTTGAATATAGTTATCAGTTCTCACCCGAAATACAGTAAATGTATTTATTTTAATTTTATTGATAGGCTTTTTTCTGCAAGACTTATAAGTTATAAGTTGACCAACTAACGTCAGGGTGTCGAATTTGGGTGTCGGTGTGCGCGCGGCCCGTAAAAAATCACTCTGATAATTTTTCCCCAACGCGCCAAAAGAAGTATAACTTCAAAAATATAAAGTATAATGAAAAGTATTACTTACCTTATTTTCAAAGACAAAGTCAAAAAAATTAATTATACAGAAAAGAAAGAACGTACGAGTAATTGCTTGTTGTATATCCTTCATCTTAGAGCGCTAATGTGTCAGCAGCTCTACCTACGAAAGCTACGCGTATTAATTCAAAAGTATACATTTCAATGTTTACATAACAAGGCTTAAGTACGTTGTTTACATTTTGTGCTCGATAGGTATTAAGTTCGCGAAAAGCGGTAGGTAATTTTCTCTCCATAGCCGTCGGGTTACTAGCTAATACAACGTGACTATGGAAATATTGCAAAGACATGATAATTATAATGCCTTAATTTTAATGAAGAATCCTTATTAATATTATAAAGGCGAAAGTTTGTAAGTATGCATGTATGGATGTTTGTTACTGTTTCACGCCACAACGGCTGAACGGATCTGGATGAAATTTGGCACAGAGATAGATTATAATCTGGAATAATACATAGGCTTACAACTAACCAGTAAAGCCAGCAGACAATACAAGATTTCAGATTAAAGCACTTCAAAAATGGGCCCGAAAAATTACAGTACAAAATACGAAAGTGCTCTTATTAGACATTATTATGTGTATATATGATATTATTATGTGCTCATTTAAAAATTGCTCTAAAACCCACCTCCCCACCCACCGCAACACTAAAACTTCTGAAGGAATATCTTTTTTTCGGTACGTTTATAACAATAAAATGTTTTTCATGTAGTTGAATGGATTCAAATAGTAAATTAAATTATTTATCAATATTATTGTTATTGTTTGGCCAATAAAATATGTGACAAATATTGTAACAAACATTGACTGTTCTGGAAACAGGGGACGCATGGAGTAGTATCGGTACTTTAAAAGTTTTGTTGTTTGTAGATTCCCTGACAATCCATTTCGTTGTGCAGATTAGATATCACACATAAATATAAAAGTACACAAATATATTATATACTTTTTAATAGATATAATACACGCAATAAATCACGTTAAACAATCCGTTGATCAATTAATTGCAGCGTGGATGAAGGAAAAATTAATATTATGAACAGACTTTTGAATATTAATAGGATTTTCCAACCACATCTAACTGTTATTGATAAATTGTTGAATGTATTGAAAAATATTTAAAAAAGTTTATCAAACATTTAATAAATTATTAAATTATAGCCTTTGATGATTTCTTTGAAGTTAGTGCTATGTAGGCAGCAGTCTTCTCATGTAGTGGCCAGGTTGCATCTAAACATGAAAAAAGAAAGCATATTAGAATATGGTCCACGGATGCATCTAAAAGTTATTTGGCTGCATGCTTATTTATTTCAAACTGACCGACTGATTTTAAGCTGTAAATCTCAATTTTCTCTGGTCTGACCTGGTGGGAGAGTTAGGCCAGTTCTAATTCAAATGTTTTTCCACCCTACAGGCAAAAGACGTACCACCAAGCGATCAAGTGGTACGATGCAATGTAGAAATATATTTTAGGGTTATGGTTAGGGTATGGGTTTAATATAAATAACTGCCATTCCCCCTCACAGGTACGCTACCATCTTAGACTGCTTTATCACTTAACACCAGGTGAGATTGCAGTCAAGGGCTAAGTTGTAGTGGAATAAAAAAACTTGTTACTTACTTTGTTTCTATTTCCGTGTTTTTGAAAATCTCGAAGTTTTCTTTCTAAATAGTCAAGCTTATCTTGATATAGTTTTCTTTTTTCAATAGGTAGGAGGTCATCTTCCTGCCTCGAAAGAGGGTTTTCGTTATTTAAATCACGTATTTCCTCGCCTTTGCTACTTTGGTTATTTCTTATACTATGTTTATTTCGTATTCCTAGCGATTTGTGATAATTTTTATCAGTTAACGAAATATTTTTTAAACTATCGTTAACTTCATATACTTTCGTAGAGTTTTTACCGTTTCTGAGGCTTTGTTTGTTTGATATAGGATTGTTATTGTGCATAAGTTCGTCGAGATCTTTTTTTCTTATCGTGTTGAACTGTTCTTCATAGCTATGTAGTCTGTCATTTTCTGGAAAATCATCGAAGTCTTCAATTTTATCTGTAAATTCATTTTTGTTTCTAGTTTTCTGTAATGTATAAGCTTTCTCTACAAATGTGCTATAAATTTTTCGAATTTTATGGTCTAAAACACTTTTTCTATCAACACCTGGTTGGAAGAGTTTAGCTTCTTCTTCTAATGTATTTAACAAACTTATAAGCCTATTATTAGCTTCTCCTTTTGATAGTTTTCTATCAATATTTGTATTTTTTACTGTAGTAAAATTATTATTAACTATCCTTCTTCTTGTAGGTTCTTCAAAATTTTCTTCTTTCACATCGTTGATATGACTTAAATTATTGTGTAATTTTACGGGTGAAGAAGTGGTCTTTTTGACGGTAAGGGATGAATCTTTGGTGCCTTTTTCTGCGGAATCTACTCTACGTCTTGCATTTAAATATTTTGAAACAAGTTTACGTGCATTTGAAAAATCTCTTCTCGGACTTACATCATTTTTGATTAATGTAGTTACTCTACTTTCAGAACTTTCTGTAGCCTTGAGTTTTCTTGGAGGTAATTCAAATACTGATTGCTTTAAAAATATACTTCCTCTTAAATCATGTCCCTGAATGACAAATCTTACTAATATTATAAATGCGAAAGTTCGGATGGATGTATGGGTGTTTGTTACTCAATCACGTCCCAACGGCTGAACGGATCTGACCGAAATTTGGAACAAAGATAGATTATAGTCTGAAATAGCACATAGGCTACTTTTTATCCCGGAAAATTAAAGAGTTACCGCGTAAACCAAAAACCTCAATCCATGCAGACGAAGTCGCAAGCATCCGGTAGTTACAAATTACAATATAAATAGTTATTTCCTCTTAACTCTTAGAAAATGTTATCCGGAGGTTATCTTTTAGGTATGTACAATTCAAAAGCTTTTTATTCAAATAAACTTTTGAGTGAAGAAACTTGAAAAGGCATGTCAACAATTAATTAATAAAAGTACCTTTAATTTTCTTTCCAATTACTTATTTTTTATTGAAAACAAAGTAAAGAAATATGAAGTTCTTCAAATAAAATTGTTTAAAGTTATTTTTCAACGTTCGCTGATGAAATGATTCGTATGATTTATTTATCATACATATAGGCTTTTTCAAAGAAAGATCTTATTGATAACATTAATAAACAAAAGATTTACTATTACTATTACCCTTGAACGTGTGCTGTCTCGGTGATCTGGATCTATTTCATTCTTCATAAATTTGCGATCGTTTGCAATTCTACAACAAAGATTATATTTGGGTCCACGGTTATGAGACATTTAACTGTACATTTATGTCTACATTGATTAGCATGCTTGCGCCACTTTTGTCTCACAATAGGTACAATAAACAATATTTTATTTTCCACCAGACATATACAAAGCAATAGATATTAGATACAGGAGGCCTGTATCTTGAGAGCCAGAAATCTGCTTATTATTTACGGCAGTTTTTGATTTCCTTAATTTCAGGTGCGAAAATTGCAAAAATATTGTCGTTTCTTTGATTTCCGCAGGCCAACCTTAATAGTTAGTATTTTGTGCTCATGCTGTACACTCATTTATTTTTTATTGAGAGATAGGTTTGCGCTTAGCGACATTCATACTGAGTGCAAAGCAACGCGCTTGCCTAGAAGATGCCTATTCACTCTTGCATTGAAGGTACTTATGTTATATGAGGCAGGAATTGTAAGCAGTCGTAATGAGAAGAGCTGAAAAAACTTATCTACACTTATACTTACTAATATTAGAAATGTGAAAGTTTCGATGGATGTATGGATGGATGTATGTTACTCAATCACGCCTGAACGGCTGAGATCTGGATGAAATTTGGCACAGAGATAGATATATTACATATCTATCTCTATATATCATATTATATATATGTCTGGTATAGCACATAGGCTACTTTTTATCCCGGAAAATTAAAGCGTTCCCGCGGGATCCAAAAAAACTTCAATTCACGCGGACGAAGTCGCGGGCATCAGCTAGTATTCAAATATTTTACTGTAGCGGAACTACATACGTTCGCTAGACATGTACCCACTATAATGACTATCTATTACAATATTTTTAACAATAACAAATAATGGTTTTAACTGTTAGAATATTTTTAACAATAATAAATAATTAATCGTAAACTTTACCTGAATTCTGTGTTGAGCTTCGAAGGGGGTGCTTTTTCTACGGTAACTATGGGCAGTACCACGACAGCGGGCTTACAATTTTTACCTTTGCAGGTAAACGCTGAAATAAAGTTAAAATTCCGAGTCTCAACCAATTCACAACCATTTCTATATAAAGCGAAGACCATTAAGGTACGGTATTCTGAACCAGTGGTAGATTCACTCGAATTCACTCTGATCATGCAGTCTAAGATGGTAGCGGGCTAACCTATTAGAGACACGGGAGTTATATTAAACTTATACCCCTAAAACCCCGATTAGCTGGCTTACTGTTATATCAAAATATACGGCATCCTACCGGAAGGCTTAATCGCTTGACGGCACGTCTTTGTCGACAGGGTAGTAAGTAGCCACGGCCGAAGCCTCCCACCAGACCAGACCAGATAAAATTCAGACGTTATAAATTCCCTACTTGATCCTGCTAGGAATCGAACCCGGGATCTCCTGCTAAGACCGCAGCGATCAAAAATCTATACAGGTTTGTCTCGCGTGCCTCCAGTGGGCCACCTTGGGATTCTAACGCGTAACGATTCACTGATGCGCGTGTGGATTGCTTTTATACTATCATGCAGTGACATAGAGGCATAGAGGTACTGCTTATCCTAGTTAAAAAAGCTCAATGCATAATTTTCATTATTCCCTGCCTGAAAGTAGGTATCTACGTAACCAATGCCTACCCGGGCTCCGAATACTGTGCACGCCACTGATCATGCGCAAACGGTATACATCCCTGGTGCGCAGGGTTCGGGCTAGCTGAAATGCCATCCTGAGGGCATTTGACAGGTTTGATTGTCAGTACTTGAATCATTGTAATATGGTGCACATGCTGACAAATCAGAGCTGTCTTTGTTTATAATTACTAAACTGTGTGTCTTTACTAACAAAATTTTATGATTTTCATGGTCGAAATAAATGATTTTATTTTATTGAAGTTATACTTCTTTTGGCGCGTTAGGCAAAAAATATCAGAGTGAATTTATACGATGCGACCAACACCAAACACCACACCAAACACCAAACACGGTTTATACACCGACACCAAAATTCGACTCCCTGACGTTAGTTGGTCAATTTATAAGTCTTGCAGAAAAAGGCCTACCAACAAAATAGAAATAAATAATATACATATACGAGATAGATTATAAATTTGCGGTTAATCAAACTATTTAGGTACATTGTACGTTATTATTAAATGATTAAAGAATGTTTTATTAAATAAATTATTTTAATATTTTTTTTAAAGTATAACTTCTTGCGTGTTTACAGAAGAACACTCATACTTTTTTATAATTATTTATTGAACTTTACGCAAGGTGCAGAAATCCTTTGTGGGATCGAGTGTACGCTTTTATAATATGGTTCAAAAAAAAATTTCTAGATTTGGCATTACATAAATTTAAAGACTGTAAAAAAGCATTTGTACTTAACAAATGCTTTTTTTAAGTACAAATGCTTTTCGAGGCTATTACACTATCAATGATTTTCTGAATGACAAAGTTGCATGGAAGAAACCGTGCTCGCATCCAGTGACCCACAAGTCAGTGTAACGTAATGTATGTGTTGTATTGTTACTTATTGTAACCTTTTTCTTTTTTAAGAAAAGAGCTACTGCTGAGTTTCTTGCCGGCTCTTCTCAATAGAACACTTTCCGAACTTGTGGTAGAGTCTTGACGTATCATAAGTGTCACAAGTTGTCCTACATGAAATAAATAAATCATTTATTTCATGTCATCACATTTCATTTCATCATTTGTTCTCCGACCATTGCTACTTCAGCTTAGAGACTAGAGTTACTCTGGTTCTCCTAACAATCTCCTCATTTTAGATTCGATCACGTACGGATACTCTGAGCTTTACAAGAGGAAAATTCTCGAATCTCGGCGAAATTTAACGTTCCTATTTATCTACGCCAAAATATTCTCAGAAAACTTTTAATTAAACTAGGTCTCAATTTCAAAGCCCACTTCCAGTGTTTGATGTTCTAAATAAGATCCGCAATGACGTAAGTGAACTTTAAGTAGTACTACACCGTCTTAAATTACGAAGGAGTTTCCATACAAACTATTTAATTATGAAACTTAGGACCACAAAAACAAGGCCGTTAAAGGTCTAGCTCAACTAGAGATGCACGGAGCGGCGCGGCACGTTGTGGCATACATTATGTTGAAGATTATGTAAATGATAGAGGAGCATGGATTTGATCGCTCCAGCAATGCTAAGGACAGCGGTTACTTATGTACACATTGATATAATAATTGTAAATGAATTATTTAAAAAGAGCAACCACCGAGTTTCTTGATGGTTCTTTTCGGTAGGAATGTCATTCCGAACCAGTGGTAGATTCACTTGACGATTCAAAAGTACTTGTAAAAGTTTATTTGAATAAAAAAACATTTGATTTTGATTTTTGATTATTTGTATGAGTTTGTGCATCTCCGTGCCGCGTGGGCTCAGCTCCATACAAGTTACAAAAAAACATACAAAAAATACTTGCCGCTTCGTGGCGCCCCGCGCCTCTGTAGTGGGGCTAGACCTTAGGTAGACGTAGACGTCTGTTATTTTCACGTCAAAACTGAAATAAGGGTTTGCGGAATCTCCTGACACAGATATTAAAAGTATGTGCCTCACTGATTTCTCAGTGAGCCCCAATGTGGTAAACTTGTATTATGAACTGAAGTTAATTAAAAAAAAACCGGCCATGTGCGAGTCGGACTCGCGCACCGAGGGTTCCGTACTCAAGAAGTAGGTACTGAAGCAAAACAATCAGGCAAAAACCAATATGTTTATTTGACGACGAGTACTTAGAAGAACTTGCGTTTAACCCTATAAGTATGAGGGATTTTCATTTAAAATCTTAGCCACAATTGCTTATGATGACTGAAAAGTATTTTTTAAGCAATTCTGATGATGGATTATTTGGTTTTACATATTGTCTGAAAACAAATTAGTTACAATAACCTATTGTGTCACATCACTATGTACATGAAACAATTTTTATTTTACAATTTACAATTTTAAAATAAAAATTGTAAAAGGTAGTTATAGCTAGGTACTTTTAAGATTCGTTCGTAATACTGTAGATGTAACACGACTAAAACTGTAACGACCAAAGATGTAAAACGGTAATAATTACCTTTGTTAATGAATTGCAAAACTAACTTTGTTTGTAGAGGTTTACTGTTAATATCAAAAAAACTATGCTAGTTAGAGCATTGGCTATAGTTTTCCTGTAAAATATACATAAATTCCTATTGACCATAATTATTTCAGATTTTTCGATTCGTAAACTCCGGAGATAAGGGGAGGGGGGGGGGGGGGACGGTATTTTTTTAGACTTTTTCCCCGATAAATCAAAAACTATCATGATTAAAAATAATTAAAAATCTGTTTTAGAATGTAAAAAATAAACCCTTTCATATGATACCCCACACAGTACAGTTATCTCACTTTTAAATTTCAACCCTCCGATTTTCCCCCCTTTTTAAATAAGAACAAAAATAATTTCCATTTTTTTTAAATTTCAGTGTCTTTGGGCCACTAATATACACAACTATTCCAAATTTCATGTCGATAGCTTCGGTAGTTACTGAAATAATCGAGTGTGACGGACGGACAGATGGACAGACAGACGGAGAAAGTCGCACCATAAGGGTTCCATTTTACCATTTTGGTACGGAACCCTAAAAAGGGTGATTTTCCACCAGAGATGCACCGCGCTGGGGTGTTTGTTAAACCCACCAGAAGGAGTTCTTGATTCTAATAGCTTAGATCGCTAGATGTTAGATCAAGCGCTCCTATTGGTGCGTTTGTCCGCAACTTATCATAGAATCTCAGGTGGAAAGGCACCCTAAATTTGTCAAAAAGTGACAGTATCACAAAATTTAATATAACTAAAGGCCTGTTTCACAATCGCCAAGTAAACCTTATCAAACTAATAAATTTGATGTTTTGACAGATGTTGTATAGGAATCCTGTCAAAATTTCAAATTTAGACATATTTATGTATATAATATGTATGTATGTATGTGTTTATATTTATTGCATATTTTCGTGTTAAGATGTTGCGCTGCTCTGCGCACTTGTTTGATAATCTCTTCTCCCCAAAGGTTGTCTGGAAGACATTGCTTTTGCAATAAGACCTTCTTTGCACCCTTCTGTTTTTTGTTTTAACCCTTTTGTTTATTGTTTTTGTTGTAGGTATGTGTGCAATAAAGAGCTTTATCTATCTATCTATTTATTTGTTCGTTAAGGTTTACTTTATAATTGTGAAACAGGCCCTAAATCTTAAAGTAACTTACGCAGCTGCCTGCCACTTTCGTAGCACAAGCAGTCTTCGTCTTCATCATATCCGATGGGGCAGCCACACTTGACGGTGTACCCCACTTGACTGGGGGCATCCATCGTGTACACACGGTCCTTCATCGGTGCACTGAGAAGCCGTGATGACAGGTTACAGACGATTCGGACAGTCTAGATTAAGAAATACAAAGTGGTGAGAATACCTATAGTAGATTTTTTAATTAGACAACATGTTTGATATTAGATATTGTCATACTGAATATTTGACAACTATTCAAATAACTATTCAAAATATTTGACAAATATTCAAATCAAATAAATAAAAAAAAATTGGCAGTCATAGGGACTGCCGATAGTGAAATCAAGTGAAACAAATACATAAAATAATTACTTTTTTAATAAAAAAAAACAAATATGTATAAATCTTAAAACAAAGGCATTAAAGTTTAATTACGAATGCAGTATATTTATGTTTAAGACCTTTTGTCTTCGTAACAACGCGATGACGGTGTCGGTGTCGGTGACGCGAATCCACAAGTTTACCACATACCAAAAAGTGCTCAACGCGGCTAAAGAAGTTTTCACTTCAAAAATTGGCGATTTGATTTGTTGTCAAATAGCCATAAAAATGGCACTCATAGGGACTGCCGATAGAAGTGAAAAAGAATATTTAATATTTATATATTTTTTTTAATATTATGTTTATAAATATAAACCTTAACAATAAGACATTAAAGTTTAATTACGAGTGTAGTATATTTATATTTAAGACCTTTCGTCTTCGTAACAACGCGAGCATGTCGGTCGTCGCGAATCCACAAGTTTACCCCCTACCAAAAAGTGCTCAACGCGGCTAAAGAAGTTTTCATTTCAATAAATAGTAACTAAATTATCATAATATAAAGCAGGTAGTACTTTACGTTATAATACAGCTCTTTATCAATTTTATCAATAGAGAAATTAGGTTCCAAGAAGATAGAGACGCCGCAGCCAGCGTGAGTGACCTTGCCGTAGACGATCTTCAAAAAGATATTGGAATTTAAATATTTGGGCCTGGAAATACAAAACAAGTGTTGTGATTGTGATAGGCTGAATATATTTTTACTAGATGATGCCCGCGACTTCGACTGCGTGGATTGAGGTTTTTTGATTCCCGCGAGAACTGTTTAATTTTCTGAGTTAAAATAGGAGGACATAGGAGACATAGGAGAAATAGTCTCTATACCAAATTTCATCACAATCGGTTAAAAAGCTGGGCAGTGAAAGGTAATAGACAGACAAACAACCCTTTGCATTTATTATATTAGTATCCACCACTACAGCCCATTAATGTCCCATCGCTGGGCACAGGCCTCCACTCTCATAGGAGAGAGGGAATTAGAGCTTAGACCCACCACGCTGCTACAATGCGGGTTGGCGGGCTTTAACGACTATATTGTTAGTGTTAATAACCGGGACCGACGGTTTAACGTGTTCTCCGGGAGATAAAACACCGCCAAGTTCCTAACTCCGGGCTAGTAATGAGAATTTCTAATCAGAAAACCCCAATACTTTATTATGGCCCGACCCGGGACTTGAACCTGGGACCTCGTCAGCCGCTGTAAATTATATTAGTATGGATAAATAGATAAGTAATGGATACTAGATGTACTAACCATATATAGTTATGATCAGTAATATCTTCAGGGTGTACTTGTTGCTTTGCTCTGTACCAAAATCTTATCGCAGATTGAATGCCGAATTTAACTTTCTCCAAACTATATCCTGTGTAGTTGAAAAGAGCTCTATCTTCTAACGGAATCCAGTCTTTATCGAAACGGGTAGTGCCACATACTTGCCCTGGATCTGGGAACCTTTCTGAAAGAGAAACAAGACGAATGTACAAGAAACAAAAATCTGGGTTCGTGAATCCAAGTTAACAAGGGAAAGCGGTGTTCAAGCTTATGGAGAGAAGAAGAATTCAAACCAAAAAATTCAATCCACAATTAAGAGATCCTACTAATAGTTACTTATATTATTAAATAAACGCGAAAGTTTGGATGGATGGATGTATGGATGGATGTTTCTTACTCAATCACGGCAGAACGGCTGAACGGATCTTGGTGAAATCTGGCACAGAGATAGAATAGTCTGGAATTAGACATCGGCTTCTTTTTATCCCGGAAAATTGAAGAGGTCCCGCGGGAATTAAAAAAACCTCAATCCAAGCAGACGACCTCCGTGGCGCAGTGTGTAGTGCTGTTGCCTTAACGTGCGGAGGTCCTGGGTTCGATCCCCGGCAGGGTCAATTTGGGAATTTATAATTTCTGAATTTTCCATGGTCTGGCCTGGTGGGAGGCTTCGGCCGTGGCTAGTTACCACCCTACCGGCAAAGACGTGCCGCCAAGCGATTTAGCGTTCCGGTACGATGCCGTGTAGAAACCGAAGGAGTATGCAGGGTTTAATATAACTGCCATGCCCCTAACAGGTTAGCCCGCTACCATCTTAGACTGCATCATCACTTACCATCAGGTGAGATCGCAGTCAAGGGCTAGCTTGTAGTGGATAAAAAAAAAAAGACGAAGTCGCTTGCATCTGCTAGTAATATTATAAGCGTGAAGTTTGTTTGTTGGTAAGTTTGTATGTTTGGTGCTCCTTCACGCCACAATGACTGAATCGATTTGGCTGAAATTTGGGATGGAGATAGATTATAATCTAAATTAGCACATAAGCATCATCTAGCTAAGAATAATTAAAAGGAGTCTCGACTATCGACGATGAGGAGAAATAAATAGATATACACTTGATAGATAAAATATGGTAATTACTCGAAGTAATTATCATATTTTTGCGTGGTTTTACTTACCGGTAGATCGGCACGGGTCTGAACCTATGGTGCATGTATTAGCCCACACCTGAGCTAGTGTGGACAACTCGGGATCCCACTGCTGTAAAATGACAAATATATAACCTAAAACCGGTTTCGCTCGCAGCGATGCTATATGTTTCTAAAATTTTTGTAGCCTATTTATTCACTACTAGCTGACCCGGCGAACTTCGTACCGCCTTAGTATGCAAAATTAAATGTATATTTTTCAATATTTCTGAGAGATTTTCTTAATATTTTTTTCCGTAAGAACCTTCTCCTAAGGCGCGTGCTTGTAATATAGTAGGTAAATCTATGGTTAACACAGTAAAACAACCTTACCAGTCGGAACATTCCATAGGCTCTCGGTAGAGGCAGATCTGCAACACCGACCGTCTTGCCGCGTGCTTGTAATATAGTAGGTAAATCTATGGTTAACACAGTAAAACAACCTTACCAGTCGGAACATTCCATAGGCTCTCGGTAGAGGCAGATCTGCAACACCGACCGTCTTGCCGCGTGCTTGTAATATAGTAGGTAAATATATGGTTAACACAGTAAAACAACCTTACCAGTCGGAACATTCCATAGGCTCTCGGTAGAGGCAGATCTGCAACACCGACCGTCTTGCCGCGTGCTTATAATATAGTAGGTAAATCTATGGTTAACACAGTAAAACAACCTTACCAGTCGGAACATTCCATAGGCTCTCGGTAGAGGCAGATCTGCAACACCGACCGTCTTGCCGCGTGCTTGTAATATAGTAGGTAAATCTATGGTTAACACAGTAAAACAACCTTACCAGTCGGAACATTCCATAGGCTCTCGGTAGAGGCAGATCTGCAACACCGACCGTCTTGCCGCGTGCTTGTAATATAGTAGGTAAATCTATGGTTAACACAGTAAAACAACCTTACCAGTCGGAACATTCCATAGGCTCTCGGTAGAGGCAGATCTGCAACACCGACCGTCTTGCCGCGTGCTTGTAATATAGTAGGTAAATCTATGGTTAACACAGTAAAACAACCTTACCAGTCGGAACATTCCATAGGCTCTCGGTAGAGGCAGATCTGCAACACCGACCGTCTTGCCGCGTGCTGATCTGCTTCGAATTCTAGAACAGAAATGAGGATAATTATATTAAATTTTGAGAGTTTACCTCTTTTAGAATCGATTCATATAATATATAACTCATATATTATATATTATATAATTTGTATATATTATTATGTGTTTTATTTAAAATAAAATAAAAAATACTTTATACAAATAGGTAAGTGAATAAAATGTATCATACTTTCATATCTTATCATACTTAAATTATCATTTATAAGTAACTAGCTGACCCGGCGAACTTCGTACCGCCTGAGTATGCAAAATTAAATGTATATTTTTCAATATTTCTGAGAGATTTTCTTAACATTTTTTTCCGTAAGAACCTTCTCCTAATAATAACAAATACAACAAAAAAAGAATTAGTGAAATCGGTCCAGCCATTCACGCGTGATGCCGTGACCAAGGAAAACGGGTTTCATTTTTATATATATAGATATAAATTATTAAGCATGCTTTCAGTAATATAATAAATGCGTTTATTTACCCTCATTTACTAACCTATATACTCGTATTTTATAATCTTTCGTAATGAGTAAACTCCAGTCGTGCGTCCGAGCTGGCACACACAATTTTTTAATACTATTTGAAGTTTATTTTTCTGATTTCAAATCATCATCATTAAACATCGTTGTCTCCATGTCCACTGCAGTAGGTATTTAGAGGGACCGCCTGAAGAAAATCGAGTGTCTAGATCCTGATCCAGACGCAAGTTTTTTTTTTAATTACACCACCACAAGCCCTTGACTGCAATCTCACCTGATGGTAAGTGATGATGCAGTCTAAGATGGTAGCGGGCCAACCTGTTAGGAGCATGGCAATTATATTAAACCCATACCCCTATTCGGTTTCTACACGGCATCGTACCGGAACGCTAAATCGCTTGGCGGCACGTCTTTGCCGGTAGGGTGGTAACTAGCCACGGCTGAAGCCTCCCACCAGGCCTACCAGGGAAAATTAAGAAATTATAAATTCCCAAATTGACCCTGCCGGGGATCGAACCCGGGACCTCCGCACGTTAAGACAACAGCGCTCAACACTGCGCCACGGAGGTCGTCATAATTTCTTCTGTCCTCCTGGTAGGGCGACTAGAGGCACCTTGGTGACTCCACCGTCTTCTCTTTCTCTTTCTAACTACGTACCACTACTTGGGGGTACCTACATTATCACTTCAGCGTCGCTAGGTACCTATGCACTTACTCTTATTTATTTTACAGATGTCTGAATAACTACTTTATGGATTTTCGCAAATGGGTTGATTTTGCTACTTATTATAATCCATTTATTATCCAACTAGCTGAAGCCCGCGACTTGGTCCACGTGGATTGAGGTATTTTGGGAACTCTTTAATTTTCCGGGATGAAAACTAGCCTATATGCTATTCCAGACTATAATCTATCTCTGTGCCAAGTTTCATCCAGATCCGTTCAGCCGTTGTAGCGTTGTAGCGTGATTGAGTAACAAGTTACATCCATCCATCCATCCATCCATACATCCATCCAAACTTTCGCATCATACTAATATTTTAAATGCGAAAGTGTGTTTGTTTGTTCGTTAATTGGTTTGGTGGTTTGTCCTTCAATCACGCCACAAGGAGTGTGACTCCTTGGAGTGACATAGGCTACTTTTTATTCTGGAAAATTAAGGAGTTCCCGCGGGAATCAAAAATCTTATATCGCGCGGACGAAGTCGCGGGCATGAGCTAGTTTATAATATTTATTTGATTGATTATTGAATACTAGATGATGCCCGCGACTTCGTCCCCGTGGATTGTTTTTTTTATTCCCGCGGTAACTCTCCAGTTTTCGCATGTACAATATTAGTATGGATTGATATTTATCAAGTAGAGAATGAGTCAAGATATTATTGAAGGAGCCACTTACACATTAAGTAAACCAAGAAAAATTTTAGCGTACTCCGTGTTAATGGACACATTGTATGCTTCTTCACACAGCGGTCCCTTGGTTCCGTTCTGCAAATAACAAACAGTTTTTTTTAAATGACCTAAAGAAGATGACTCAATGCGTACCCAGTGCCCGGCGCTAATGAAAAGTGTCTCGGAACTAGCTTTTGGCCGCGACTTTGTCCGCTTTGACTACACAAATTTCAAACCCCTATTTTACACCCTTATGGGTTGAATTTTCAAAAATCCTTTCTTGTCGGATGTCTACGCCATAATTAGCTATCTGCATGGCAAATTTCAGCCCGTTTCGTTCAGTGGTTTGAGCTGTGCGTGGATAGATCAGTCAGTCAGTCAACTTTGCCTTTTATATATCTATTCTCTACCACAGACACGTCTTCCCGACATGATCTGCTTACTGCCACATCAGCTTGCTTATCCTTTCAGCTATGATGATTGATTACTTTAGTTTTCTTACGAATTCTCTCCTTGCGGATTCGATCCCGGATAGGCAAGTATAACTTCAGGGTTGTCAAAAATATAAAGAAACTTACCGGGTAAAAGTGTGTGCACATGACATGGGTTCCCTCAGCGCATACACCTACCCTCTTGCAGTAGTCGGAGGGGTAGAGTCCTTGTTGCAACTTCTCGTCTATCACTTTGGAACATTTCACTAAAACTTCCAACGATATTAGTGTTAATAGGGCTGCTTTTAACTGGAACAAATGCGAGTATTAAAAGTCAGTCAAATTACATCGACGTGTAGACTGATGAGTGATGTTAATATTGTTTATTTAACTCTATAGCTTAACTATTCTAATTCGATTACATTGTAATTTATTTTATTTTGTTTATTTATTTATGTGAAATTGAAATTTTTGTTGTAGTCAGGCAACCCTGACGTAAAAATATTTTTTAAGAAGTTTTCACAATTATTTCAAAAAATTTAATAGTTAAATGAACACAAAACTTGATCAATCACATACAACAGTCAAAGTAAGTCATTTTTTCAATCAACTTATGTTCTAGATCTAGTCTTGCATCAAAATGTCAAATTTAAAATTTAAAAAAATACTAATATTATAAAGAGGTAAAGTTTGTTAGTTTGTGACGTATTATTATTAGGGGGTATTCTCTGGATCTACTGAACCGATTTTGAAAATTCTAGTACCAATAGAAAGCGACCTTATTTATGAGTGTCATAGGCTATATATCAACCCGAAAAATTAGGGAGTTCCCGTGGGAATTTAAAAAACTTATTTCACGCGGACGAAGTAGATTTTATATATTACTAGCATCTGCTAGTAATATATAAAATCTATGTCGGCATTGAGTGATTGATTAGTAGGATAAATATGCCCCAGTGGGTGTTAATAAAGTTCAAATATTATTATCTTTACCTCCTTAAACATTATTGCTTTGGTTTATTTGACATGCGTTATCCATTTTCTTATCTATTTTCTTGTGGTATTAGGTATTATTTCTTATGCAGTCATCTATCCATAATGTTATGTACAGTACTTATGTACTTAGTATTGAGCTGGTATAATTAAGTTATTTTTTACAGGTAGGGAATTTCGCGCCCGTCACCTAACTTACACATAAAGTACAAACTAACCGCCAAACAAATAGAATTTACTTTTTTTAAATTCATTTTGTAAAGACAATGGTGTTTAGAATCCGTTTGACTATCGAGAAAATAAAAAAGTCTGAGTGATTTGATGTTTTTTTATTAATTTCTTTCAAATATCATGTATGGTTGCATTGTTTGGGTCAGTTTGGGTCAGCCGTCTGCCGACTACCTATTAATTTAGTTCTGGTGATATGCAATATTAAATCCTTAGTTAGTATTCTGATAAAAAATAGTTCAATGAGCTGAAGTATGTAAACCGACTCTATATTTTAACTATAATTTTAAATTTAACTATAATAAACACTACTTAAATGATTATAATAATTTTCGGAGTTATTTTCGAAAACCTTATTGGTTTCACTCACGCTTTTAGTCAGACAAAACTGGCGGTAGATGTGGTAGAACTAAGGCTTATTGGAAGATCGTGACCATGGACAATAGACCTCTCACCAATTTCTATTTTCGCATAAAATAATTGAGAATTCCTTTATTTTGTATTTAAGTAGATAATAAGTAGTTGAGATATTGAATAAATGTCAGTTGAAGGATATATTGATGCTGAGCACATACCAACCGAAATGGAGCAAACCAATTAAAAGAAACAAAAAATGCCTCAGAATTCTGTAAACTCATTTATACTTCAGAATTCTGTAAACTCATTTATACGGCTCAGTGTATTGAGGTCTAATGGTTAAGATGCCCGGCTTCCTATTCAGGTGATAGGAAGTTCGAACCCCGGGCACGCACCTCTAATCTTTAGGAATTGCTTTTGCTTTAAAACGGTGAAGGAAAAGATCGTGAGGAAACCTGCATGCGCGAAGTCTGCCAATCCGCATTTGGCCAGTATAGTGGACTCTGCATAGTGAAGATTCGTACTCAGTAATGACACGCAATAGGTGCTAGTGGAGCGACTGAGTATGCTCACAACCCGCCCTTCCACTAATGGTAGCAAGCAAGCAGAAGTGGTCATTCGATATTTCAATGTTGATATTGCTTGATAAAGTTTTATTTTACTTTATTGTGAGATAGGCTTACGCTTGACGACAATCATGCTTATTGCAAAACAATAATGAGGTCTAGGTTAGAACACGCTTGTCTAGCAGATACCTATTCACAATTGCCTTGAAGGTACCTAAGTTATACGTGGCAGGAAACAAGTGCGCTGAGAGAGTGTTTCACACATTGGCGGTTCGTATCAGAAACGTCGAGCAAAAACGTTCAAGAATAGATAAAAAGGTATTTGTATTCTTTCTATTCTGTAATAGTGGGAGGTAAGGTTATGAAGCTACATCGATACGTTGTACTATGCAAATTAAGTAATAAGTCCACAAACAAATTTATTTGAATGAAAGCCAAATAATTACAATTTTATATACTTTACGCTCGTCTAAATTTTGTATGTCTGAACCTGCTTTTATATTTTAATTATTTCATTACAGCTGACTCAATAGATAAGTATAGCTCTTACTAACTTTTCAAGTTTTTAAGTGGCTCCCTAGTTCTCGAAATTGGCCGTAATCGTTTATTTATGAATAGAAGATAGGTCGTTTAAATGTCTGAGCGTTACGTAACCCCCTTGACTAGTTATTGAGTTTAGAATAGATATTTAATTAAAACACAGCACGTCTTTGCCGCTAGGGTGGTATCTAGCCTCGGCCGCAGCCTCCCAACAGGCCAGACTAATGAAAATTAAAGGCGATTCAGCCATTTCAAACATTCGCTCCGACAGAGTAACAGATAAGATTCGGTACCTAAAAAACGTTAAAAGTGAATGTTTGTGTTTTCATAAGGTTTCAATAAAATCTATTAGATGCCATAGCTAAACAGATTTTAATTGATGAATAAAAAAAAACCTAAAAGCATCAGGGAGTTTTCTAATCAAAAAGTAGGTTACTTAGCCAACACTTGCCTATGTTTTAGAATTGGAACGTTTCTAACAATGCTATTTTGAGTTACAAAGCTATAAACTTTCTCAGTTTATAAAAGTTGCTTCTTACGAGGAATAGGCTTTCATTTCTCTACCAATTTTAAGCATATTAGTACGATATGTTACTCACATTGGTTGTGTTGTATTCTGTCGCAGATTTATTTGTAGCTTCAGAATCTATTCAGGTAATAAAATCAAATTTATCTGTATTGAAGTAGTTGTAATATTCATTGAAGACTACACGGGATAAAAAGGATTGTCAAAAAAGGATACCTTTTTATGTGGAAACCTAAGTTTTAAAGTCACATTAATTATAAAACGTCAATATTAACCTTAAAATTATAATATGACTATTTAAAACATCATTTTCTTCGAAATATAAAATAATAGCCGATGCCCGCGACTTCGTCCGCGTGGTATGAGTTTTTTTTAGTTCCCGCGAGAAATTGAAGAGTTCCAATTTTTTAGGAAAAAAGTAGCCTATGTGTTATTCCAGAATATAAACTATCTCAGTGCCAAATTTCATCCATCCAGCCGTACTGGCGTGATTGAGTAACAAACATCCATCCATCCAAACTTTCGCATATATAATATTAATAAAGATACAGATACCACCACCTTCCTAGCCTCTGACAGCGGCTTAAAGATAAGTTCCAATTTTGGCCACTGGGCCAAATAAGTTGATGGGACTATAATATCACAGAATAGGTAATATTTCAAATAATATGTAACTTTGTCTTCTGTCGCACATATTTTATGTATCTCAGAAAAGTTCAAAGTTGGAAGTGCCCATATATCGCACCCCTGACCCCTTAAAAAGGAGGCCGAACGTCTAAAACTATAAACTAATAGGCTTAGGTACATCACTTAATGTCTTAGTATAGGTGCCAATTATATTTTCCTCCCAGGATACGTCAGCAAACATACTCGGAGAAAAACGTATTAAGCCGAATCAAGGCGCTTTAAGTTTTTATGCGTCTATCAACAACATGAAACCGGTAAGTCTTGGTAGGATTATCCATATTAAATCATCCTCCGCTTAATCGATTTCGACGAAATTAGGCCCGCGACTTCGTCCGCATAATATAAGTTTTTTTTTAATATACGCGGGAACTCAGTCTGTATCAATTCATTCTATAAGCTATCTCCATTCCAAATTTCAGCCAAAGGACTTACTTAGGACTTAATAATATCTTTTGGGTGGCGTTTGAAGGAAATGCTTTTTAGATAAACAATAGTATATGTACCAGGTATAAGTTGTATTTAGGTATTGATATAACTTAGCCATTTAAAAATAAGTGTAGGTTCAGCGCGAGAAGCAAAAAATCTCAATCCACGCGGACGAAGTTGCAGGCATCAGTTAGTTTTGTAATATTAAAATTAAAGTAAGACACGTCTACAGCTGGAAGAGGTCAGTGCTTAGAAAAGGTACGCGCGCGAGTTGAATGCAGTCGGGGCCTGAGGTGACACATACATAAGCTCTACTGAATGCTCGCGCGCGAACTATAATAAATTATTTATTTATCAACGCACAGGGGCCATACTTTTTTTTTTTTTTTTTTTTGTTGTAGGAGGGGAAAACAGGGGCCATACTGCCAACGCATAAAGCAATACGTGAGCAATATTACTCAAAATGACGGTTTCATATCACGTACCTTGCCGTTCCTAAAATAAGGTTTATAATTCTAAAACATGAAAGTCAACAAATATTAAACAATATGGCTTTATGCATTGGCAGTGGCCCCAGATTAAATCAGGGGGTCTATACCTGTAGTGTTGTGATATTATAAAAAAAGGATCAGAAATTATCAGAACTTCTACATGAGCGAAGCCTGGGCAGGTTAGTTAGTTTGTATATTATATCTTTCTTTGTTTACCAAAGCTTAGAGCTACATATTTTTGGTCGAATGCGTTGTCCATTAGAACGATGGATTTAGTATAATGGATCGGATTAGTCGTAGACTGACGCAATCGATCTATACCTCTTATAGGATTACTGTAACAGACGAATCTGCTGGATAAGGTGATCAAGTGATCTTCTATATTTTTTTATTTTTATGCTTGGGTTCGCATGCCATTTTTACATAAGATACTTCTGAATTCTGAACTAGTGGTAGAGTCAGTTGACTTTATTTGTTAAATGATGTGAATTTAAATGCAGAATTTGTCGATGCGGTGTTATAATTTTTTCTATGTATTGCTTCGTAGCAACTTCGCAGCAAAAACACTACAAGCACAACGATTATTAAGATTGTATCAATTATTGACCCAATTTTTACGTAATAGGGCTTATAGCAATAACTTAAAGTGTGACGATTGCAATTAGCTAGATTAAATCACACTTGTTATTACTTAGAATGTATGGTTATAGAGTTCTATTTTATTAGCAAATTACAACATATGCGATTATACTCGTAATTGCAAAGAACAAAGATGTGATAATATAAACTTTCGTGTTAGCTCTTTATTTATCCACTAAAAGTTAGCCCTTGACTGCGCTCTCACCTGATGGTAAGTGATGATGCAGTCGAAGATGTTAGCGGGCTAACCTGTTAGGGGCATGGAAAATAAATCAAACCCATACCCCTAATCAGTTTCTACACGGCATCGTACCGGAGCGTTAAATCGTTTGACGGCACGTCTTTGCCGGTACCTAACTAGTTACGGCCGAAGCCTCCCACCAGGCCAGACCAGGGAAAATTCGGAAACTAAAAATTCCCAAATTGACCCTGCCGGGGATCGAACCCGTGACCTCGGCACGTTCAGACAAAAGCGCTCAACACTGCGCCAGGGAGGTCGTCAAATGGCAGGTTGAACCACTAAATAGCTACTTGAAGGGATTAGGCGCCCGTAATCGAATTCGTAATCTATGTACTAATGTGCTGTTTACGAGGATCAAAGCTAATCTAATTCGTTAGTTGGATTTCATTAGATAGACTGCTGAAGCGGGTAATTAGATGTCCCTTAATAATTATATTCTGAGTTTAATCTAATTATATAAAGGTCGACCGAAACTGTTCCTTAATTTTGCCCACGGTGGCCAATCTCAGGTTAATAAGGTTCAGTGAATATACTTGATGGCGCTAAACCGCTATATTCCCTCACTCTCGTAGTCCGATGAGATGTAAATCCGACAGTATGAGGAGATAAGTTATCTAGTTTGAAGTTACACTGCCATTGCATAAATTTAAAGACTAATATTATAATATCGATGATTATTTATCTTAACGACAAAGTTGCATTGTGTCATTGTGTACTTTAACGTCACGTATGTTGCATTGTTTCTGAGTTTCTTGCCAGATCTTCTCAGCAGAATCAGCTTTCCGAACCGATGGTAGAGACTTGACGTATCATAAGTGTGACAAATTGTTCTACGTGAAATAAATAAATCATTTATCATTTATCACCTTTGATATTCGAAAATAGATAAATTATATATGTAAATTTTAGTCAATCAAAAAGTAGTCTATTTCAGGTTTGGCACCATCTCGTTCTTTCTCCTTGCTCTTTTCGCCAAAGGTTGTCTGTAAGCCTTTGCATGCAAATCTTTTACTATGTTTATTTTTTGTAACCTATTTCCTGTTTTTGTGTGCATAGTATTAATAAATAAAAAAGTGTGTGTGTGAAATTCACACACGGCGGAAGTTAATCTTCAGAAAAGTAACCTACGAGAAAATGAAATAAATATAACTTGTATTCTATCTCGTTCTCTCGCTAAATCCCATAATGAATATGTGGCTTTTTTGGGGTCGCTTTTTCGTTTCGTCGAATTTTCAAATTCTAAAAAAGTTTCAAATATTTTAAATATTTTCTGTTAACCGTTCAAAGTAGACTTTTAGTAGTTACTTTAAGTGTGTAAGTTTGTATTGACTGACTACAGGTTTACCAGTTTTTGATTCAAATAAGTTACCAGAATTATGTTTCAGCCACTTGTAAACAAAACATTCTATGAAAAAGAAGTCAACCCGGTACGCGTTCCAGACAAATTCTTTGAGCAACGGAAAAAGAAGAGTAAAATAACCAAACCACCAAAACGAACCATACAAAAGATTATAAGGAACGGTAAAAATAGAAACAGGAAAATATACGCACAGGCAGCGACAAGACAACCGCAAACGGTTACTTCAGAAGATGTGGAAATGCAATTCAGTAACACTCAAAAAAATTTAGAACCTAATATGAAACCTACAGAACACACTCACAAAAAGAAACCCAAAAAGAATTTAAGAGTTGTCAGATACCCAATGCCGTTTCACAAGTTTCAATCAAAAATGAATGCAAAGAAAAGGAGTAGAAGAGACATTGCCAGAAACGATGTTTTTATAATCAAAGATCTAGATGAGATGGAGTTTCTGAGCAAAGATAGTGACTATGATGTTGTCAGGACACATGTTCAAAACCATTGGTAAATTTAGCTAACCCTAATAAACTTTATGAGAAAATAAGAGATCTATTTGTTTCCATAATTGTATCATTACTTATCTATATAAATAAAAATGAATGTTGCTAAGCGCATAACTTCCGAACGACTGCATCAAATAGGATAATTCTTTTGTGTTCGTTATGGTCAGGACAAGGTTTGTAAAAAAAAATTAAGAGTTCCCGCGGGAATCAAAAAACCTCAAATGGATGTTTTTTACTCAATCACGTCAGAACGGCTGAACGGATCGAATGAAATTTGGCACAGAGATAGATTTGGAAAAACTGATAGGCTACTTTTTGTCCCGGAAAATTAAAGAGTTCTCGCGGGAACCAATAAACCCCAAAATATGGATGTTTGTTACTCAATCACACCAAGCGGATAAAGTTAGACTATGGCGGCTATATTATATAAAATATTTGGATAAATATTTTTTCATTTTTAGGAAAATAGTGTTAGTCTATGATAGACTACACTTGCTCTATCATACACCAAATTACAAAAAAATCAAAGAAAATTATACTTACTCAAAAACATGGGCGAGCCCAATACTAAATCTATGCTCAAAAAGTCTTAATAATTCTTATAATCTGAAAAGCAACGTGAATTAATGATTACTCAAACTAATATTATTAATACGACAGTTTGTCTCGCTGTCCGTCCGACTGTCACCTTTTCATAATTATGTCAAGATAAGTTGCATTCTGATTATTTATTTATCGGGGAGGCTGACCAAAAACATCAAAATTTATGAAAAGAATACTACGTAGTTAAAAAAAATCTTTTTATTTTTATACAAATCTACATAATAATTATTACAAAATTAAAGCAATTTATATTACAAATAAAAAAAGTCTATCTATTTTTCACATTAAAAATAGATTCTATTTACAATTTACTTATAAAGTTTACACGTTACCGTCTTGAATATAAAGACGAGAATCAACAATTAACTTAAAGCTAAATTATATTATTGAACATTCAAACATAAATACTTACATATTTTAATTTACGCATAAGTATTTATTACATTTTTTTTTCTTGTAAATTTACAATGTTTAACGAGTTTATTGATCACTATACACCTTACGGCTTATACTACTATACAAAATTGAGCCGTGATATGTTTTAATGCTGCTATATGCTGATGGTTAAAAATTGTTTTCATATACCGAGTACTATATTTTTCTTAGTTGAGTTTCAGAGCTACGCTAACAACTGCTTATTTAGATAAAGATTTACGTTCCGTAGCAGTCTATACTCTATATGTTTTTAAAAATATGACCTCTTCAAAATGGCTGGCTTAAAAACTTTAGTCTTCTCACACAATCTCTAAACTAAAGCTCAACAAACTTATCTGACCCGGTGGCCAAAATTGCAAACTAATTTTTATGCCTGTTTAGAATTGTTTTTATATGTTATGTTCATAGTATCTATGAAAAATAAAATACTAGCGAGGCTGTCACCGGGTCAGGTACGTTGGTCGAACTATAAAATTAAATGACATGTCTTTTACTGCTACTTTAGAAGGAAGAATTTTAGTGTCATCTCTTATGGGAGAAAAGTTGAAAAAGTGTCCAGTGGTTGCTATAAATAACAGTTCAAAAAACTCCCACAATTGCTCTGGTATAGACAGAAGTGAAGTATGCCGAGTTAAAAAAATTAATATAATTTTATTGTAATTGTCAACTAAAGTAGTTATTTACTTAAAATTTGAACAACTTACGTTGTAAAAAATAATGATGAATGTTTTCTTTCATTGTTTATTTCTCAAGCCTACTCTAATAATATTTGGCGCTGTCTTTTAAATTGACCCTGATTTAATTTCTTTTAAGTTTACCTGATAACCCCAATTTAATGCATTTCGACGGACACTTTTTATATACAGAGATAACACTCCTCTACTCTACCCTCCATACGATTAATGCTCCCTTCTGAAAAAGACAGCAATAGATTTTGAGGTATTTACACTTGACAAAAAAACTTACCTAAAAAAATTAAACACAGTTCCTTAAGCACTAGATTTAGTTTAGTTTAGTTTAGAGTTTGAGTACCTATAGCGGAATTGCCATGAAGATGCCTCCGTATTTTTAGATATTTATAACGGGTATCCTATAGATTTATAAACGGGTTTCAGTTAGGTATACTTATTACATTTTAAATTGGAGCGTCTATTGGCTGATTATAACATATTCAGTCTTATGCTTCTTCGGCCTTAATATCAGCACCTTGTTTGTTACGGTACTCCCAGCCTTGGTACGCCAGGTCTTGAGGACTGACCTCATGTTCCCTGAAGGCAACACCGTTGGCACCATAGCTGTTGTGGTATTGGTTACCCTGAAAAAGGTTAAATTTATCTAAGTAAATAAAATAAAATAAAGTAAATGGTTCAATTCGTTCTTGCATTTCTTTGGTTTGTTGATTGTTTCCTACATTTCACATTAACTCCAGAGAAATAAAATAAATCACAGAATAAGCATGTGTGAATCCGAAAAATAATCAAATACTATTATATTTATAGTCATAATTAGACTATTTTATGTATAAGTTATAATATCTTGTGACGCAAAAGTAATAATGTCGGGTTTAAGATTTATCAACACTTTATCCTAATAATATGAATACATCTGGTGACAGCTGTTTAATTTTTTACGCAAAGGATCAGTCAGGCTGTTCAGCGTGGAATTGCAGCATTCTTGCCACCATTCCACGCGAGCATTGGTATACTATTTAGATTAGGCTAGGTAACTATAAGTTTTATTGTCACCTTTTTCAATTAAAAAAAACATCCGAATAAGTTTGATCCCAACTCCGAAGTAATTAGGTGAATGTGGTCGACAGATAAAACCAGTAAACTATTATTATTGACAGAAATCATACATACAGCGTAGTTGTCGTAGTGTCCATATTGTGAAGGGCTGTGCCCATCCCTGTATGGGCTCAGGCCAATGCCGGCTGATGAGTATTGAGGCCCGTGGTAATGGTTGGTCGAGAATGGAGATTTCAAGTTGGGCTTGCAGAACTTGAAGTAACCGATGACACCTAGAAACACAGAAATTATTCTGATTTAAGAATACTGTAATAAATCGCGTGCCGTAAGTTGACCCAAAGCGGCGGTCGTCTGCGCAGGTGCATTGTACTACAGAGCCGAGCAGAGCATGCGCGGGGAGTGAGGGGAATGGGCTCGCGGCGCACCTCATACCGCACTTCGTTTGAAACCCGAAATGTGTTTCTGCGCAGAGGTCAACTTACGCCGCGGCTATTATACTATTTCTTGGATACAAATCACTCCAAAGAATGACAAGGAATATACGTTTTTTTATATAATATATTTTTTATCCACTACAAGCTAGACCTTGACTGCGATCTCACCTGATGGTAAGTGATGATGCAGTCTAAGATGGTAGTGGGCTAACCTGTTAGGGGCATGGCAGTTATTCGGTTCATACCCCTTCGGTTTCTACACGGCATCGTACCGGAACGCTAAATCGCTTAGCGGCACGTCTTTGCCAGTAGCCTACTAGCCACGGCCGAAGCCTTCCAGGCCAGACCAGGGAAAATTCAAAAAATATAAACTCCTAAATTGACCCTGCCGGGGATCGAACCGGGACCTCCGCACGTTAACGCAACAGCGCTACACACTACACCACGGAGATCGTCAAAAAGTAAACTTATGAAAAAATTGGGTTGACTGATACTTTTAAAATTATAATTTAAGTAGAAGTTATTATTGATGCTATTCAAGCCAGGGCAGTACACATTCAGAAAAGTTTATAATACAGCTTCTGGCGCTGAAATTTTTCAAAGGTGGCGATTACATAACATGTGTTAATTGTTCCATTATAGGTACATATAAAAAAACGAAACTTAGCATTTCTGGATAAAATGCACCATTAAAATAATTTCAAACGAGTAATTGTTTTTCCCATTTTATTTAAATTAAAATATTTCTTGGTAAGTGAAATTTTTCAAAAGTGTCGTGGCCGAGTGCGGATTCACACATCTTCGAGAACATTATGCTTAACTCTTGGGCATGCAGGTTTCTTCACGATTTCCTTCACCGTTTAAAGCAAATTATATTTAATTTCTTAAAACACACATAACTTCGAAAAGTTGGAGTGCGTGCCCGAAGATCGTAGGTCGTAGTGGGTCGGGTAAGTAGTAAGTAGGTCGGGTGTCTTAACCACTAGGCCACTTCAGTCATGTAATAATGTCCTTCCAACCGAATTTCGGCCACGGCTGCCAATCTCCGAGATATTAGTCTCCTGCGCGGGAGATATTATAGTGCACAAACACAGGTGTACTCTCCGTTTCTTTACTCTCATAGCCCAATGCGACGGAAAATCCGACACGACCGGTGAGAGATCAGGCGCAGGACCGACGGCTCAACGTGCTCTCCGTGGCACGGGGGTTTGGAAGTTGGCGATGTTTCCAGTCATGTAGTGTCCTCTTATAAATACCTGGGACAATAAGAGCCATGAATCCGAGGAACTTCTTGAAGCTGGCCAGTCCGAGGATCAGGGGTAGGAACAAGAGCAGCTTCAGCTTGAACAGCTTGAGGATCAGCAGCATGGGGATGATGAGCTTCTTGAGCTTGTGGCGACCTGTGATATAAGCAATACAGTATGATGCTATCAACGTTTTGATTTGTTTTGAAGGCGCAAACCATCTTGTATATCATGACAATATAATTTCCGTGATAACAACCGAAACTGCGCTCCTGTGTTTAAATGCGACATGGAGAGCACTTGTATAGAGACACTTAAACATAGTATACAAATATCATTTTAAAAATTTCTTCTTTTATCTGAAGTCCCATTTTCAGTTTACCAAATAATAATAATATGAAGATGATAAAAAATTAGATCTACAAGTAATAATTATGAAATTTCAGTGCGAACTAGTCTAAAGGTCACTTTGAGATCAAAATCAACAGGGCAACTTTTGCAAGAAGAAAGAGTGGGTATATTAAATTAAACAGAGAAATTCATATATTTTTTACATTTCAATTTATTTTACTTTAGGATAGATTTCTTACTTCATTGTATGCTCGAAGCTCGTAGCATAATCATAGCTAAACAAAATTTAGCATTATGAAACTCTGACTTACGGAAAGGTGGTGCCTTTTTGTCCTCAATGATGTCAACTTCATCAGCGATGTCTTCAAGGAACCGTGGAGCTATGACACCTTGTGATGTCACTTCATCGTCTAACTGGAATTCCAAGGCTGTTGATCTTAGGAATCTGGAAAAAATATGGACATTATAAGCAAATCTATAAGATAAGAGTGAGAAATGCATAGTAGGATTTTTAAAAACTACATAATCATACAATACCTAATTAGTTGAAATAATTTGTTTAATAAAACAATATTATTATAATTTAAAAGTTAATCTAAAATCAAAATATTATACAAACTATACAATAAATTTAAAATCAAATCCTTATATACCTACTAACAAAAATAAAAATAAAACCCTAATCAAAAAGACCACCCCTGGTTGCCCCTGGGCCAATGATACCCATCAAACTTGCAGCATTGCCACGCTGAATGGCGATGGATAACCTTTGAACCAGGTAGGAACCAGAACGTGGGTCACAGCCCCTTTCCCTCAAACGACAGCCGAAATTAATTAATTATATTTAATTAATTACATAATTAGTTAAATCATATTTTTAAAATAATTTAAATTATTAACCGACTTCCGAAAAAGGAGGAGGTTCTCAATTCGGCGCGTATTTTTTTTTTAAATAAGTTTTTAATCGGTCGTAAATTTGCGTCGCCTGTCCTTTTCACCAGAGTCAAAAGGGGTTGACCTACATTGCTTTTTAAAAAACATAGTTTTTGATCATATACGAATATCAATTTCGATACGATTTCCTGAGTTCAGAAATTAATTATGTAATTCGAATATTCCTTTTCATAGTTAAATTTGAAAGAGCTGTATAACTAGATGGTAAGAGACGTATTCATGAGATATTAATACGCAAACAGGCACTGGATACTGACGCATGTAGGTTGAGTAACTAGTACCGTTTATACATTCGTGCATCAAAATATTTTGCATATCATAATTTTTACTCGGACCCGGCCCGAACGGCACTGAATGAGGCCTTAAAAGAATGGTTTGATTTGGGACCAGAATGCAGGTCCGGAATTTCTTTCAGAACGTGAAATTTTTTCTTTATTGTTATTTGATTTCTTAAGGTTTATAGCCCCTTCTAGGCATAAGGCCCAGGGCGGATCCCTCTTCGTCTTTCCCTAATCTGCCACTGGCAGTAAGTTTCTCTGTAGGCATATATAGCTCCGATCCATGTGACCGATCATTTCATCTCATGATTCAGCTGCTAACTGGACATAGATTCTGGCCGTCATTGATAACGACAAATCGGATCGTAAGCTATAAACACCCTTTCATAAACTAATCCTTGTTCTGACACAGCAATTATTATACAGTGTCCACTTTATATTGGCTACTACGGAGCGGTGTTTGGCATTCTGATGGTTATGACAAACAGGAGCGTTGCAGCTTGCCTATGCATTATTCCGTAAGTGCTTCAACGGTCCAACCAGCTAACCAGAGTTTAGACTTTATCGCGTTATATTTAGACAATATTTTAGAGTGATACCAATTTGCAGGGCCAAGAGGACAGTGCGCCTTAGTGTCAACAGCGAATGTGCTCGTTAAGCAATGTTGATCCAAGTCAGCACAAAGCTAACAGTCTGACCTTTCCTTGTCAGGTCGGTAACAAACATTATATACGGTAATAAACTGATAATAACTGGTGGTTCGCCCCGAACTAAGACCTCGCGGCGCCATCTATTGACATAAATGTGAAGTTCTGTTAAAAATACTGAAGCTCATTAAAAATTAAATAATTCCGTTTCCTTACAATATTTATCTAATTTTAGTATTTGTTGTTCAAGTACAGGATATAGTTGAAATAATTGATCAAGTTTCAGGCTCATCCTTTCAGAATATTTAGAGTTCTGAGGTCATCTTTGGACGTTAGAAAATCACCACTTTGAAAGCCCCCCATTTCGTCAATTTTGGGGGAAAAATTAAAAAAAAAATATTTTTAGACTCTATTCCTAATTATCTTTAAAATTATATACCGCAACCCTATGTAACTTTATAAAAAATATTTTACTTCGCATTCGCTTCTATGAGAGCCCCCCTTAAATAAAGATTTTTATTATTTTTTAAGCCATATTCGGCGGGAGGCTATTGGTTACATATTATATTTAAAGCTGAAGTAATTGCGTTCAGTAATTCAGAAGTTATAATGCTCTGACAGACGGACGGACGGACAAGTGCCAATTCACCCAAGTAGACTCAGAGACCTTCGCTTCGCTCGGTCAATAATCGTGAAAAGCATAGGTCCCAGTCCCAGGCACCCAACTCAAGTTTTTCGTAGTAAAGTGCTAAGTAACTAACAGGTTAGCCCGCTACTATCTTAGACTGCATCATCACTTACCATCAGGTGAGATCGCAGTCAAGGGCTGTCTTGTAAGAGATAAAAAAAAAGTGCGTTGTATGCAATTACTATGTTATTAATGTGTAGTTAAATTTTCAAGGTTCACTAATAAAAAGCATAGTTTTTGTATACCTAGGTCATAAAATTATGGTGGAAAGTTAACATCCCCTATTACTTGTGCAATCCAATTTGCTTTTATTGGTGGTCAAAGTTTAACGGCAACAGTAACGTTATTTTAATCGCCTGTTATGCAAATGTACTTACGTAACTTTACGGTAACTCTATATTTAAACACTAGGTTGGCTTTACGGCGAAAACGCATTACGGACCGAACAGGGCAAGTCCGCGCGAAAAGGCGATGTCTAATGGGAACACGTTTCGTTGTGTCGCACTTGACAGTGCAGTTCCATATTAAAGAGCTAGACTGTTTTGTCTTCTCGGTAGGAATGGCATTCCAAACCAGTGAATTCAACGATTTATAAGCACTTATTAAAAACACTTGGATTTGAATTTGTCCGTAGTGTGTTTTCGCCCTTATTAAACTGTTTAATATTAAACGTATTGGTTCCGATGGTTTCACTCGGAGAAATAAAACGGGATGCTGCACGAATTGCTTTTGTTCTTCGACTGGCCATTTTATTTTATGATGCCCATTCCTACAGATTGTGCTGTTATCTTAAAGATAGCAGCAGCTCCTTTGGACTCATAAAACTTTACAAAATAAGATAAATCTGTGCTGATACAAAATATTTTGTCTTTATATCAATAGATACCGATTATATGAATGCGAAAGTGTTTTTGTTTATTGCTCTGTCATTCAATCACGCTGCAGTATAGTGATGGATTGATGTGATTTATGGACTTTCGCATGGATGTAGTCAAAGACCTGGAGAGTGGCAAAAATACCACTTTTTATTTCCAAAAAACAATGAATTCTCAGGGGATTTTAAAAATTGATTGGTTGAAGATACTGTAGGTGACTTAGCGGGTTAGAATGCATAATATTTACCTTTCAATTTTCCTCATCCCGTATTTGACGAGTGCGTCCCAGTCAGAGTCCTCGCTTCTGGGCTGGGAGGCCAACTGCGGGGGTTCTCTGGCCAGTGCCCTGGCTTGAGACTCCACTTTTACTAGAACTGCATTATCTGAAAGCCTGAAAAATTACACTTTAGAAATATATGACCATTAATAGCTGTGTGCGCTGCGATCAGGGAGGTCCCAATTATAGCTGGGCCAATTTGGGAATTTGGAAAATTGCCCGGACACGAGATGCTGTTACCATCGGATTGGACCTTTATCATCACCCTATTCGCACTTTAGGTCAAGCAAGCTTGTTGGAAAGCAATGATGATTGATGAGGTCTAAGTTGGATAGCGTTCGCCTGAATATTCCTAATTTTATAGTATTTAAGGTATACTCGCGCTGGGACGTGTTGGTAGGAGCTGAAAACGTTTGAAAATCGCTACAAAATACCTATATCCAACAGTAGACGTTTATTGGTTGACGACCAAGGTATACGCTTGAGGAAGGAGGTTCTACAGCTTAGCGTTTCATATCGTTCGTGTGAACGTGAATAAAAGAGTTTTCACTCACGATTGCTCTATGATTTTTGATAGAATGGATATCATAAAATTAGGTTATTATTGTAAAAATCTTAGAATACTTACTGGTATGCTTGTTTATCAAAGAAGTCGTCGAAGGACCTCAAGGCCTGAGCTTTGAAGCAGTCAGCCAGATCTCCGTTGAGACATTGCTGGGTTGACTGCTGGATGTAAGGGTCCTGGTCTTCTCCGAGACCTATCCAGTCCAGGAGACCGCGACCTTGAGCTTCAGGCTGAAAAGAAATTCAAGAAAGGAATAAGTTCCATTACCCATTACTTAGCCTAGAATGTTATTTACAGCTCTTACTATTCATAATTTTAGTGTCGGTCAATCCATAATTTTTGTTAATGGAAAGTTAAGGGACATTGCGCAGTTTTACTATAAATATAAATTAGTTTAATATGATGTGTGTAGATACTTTCACTGAACAAAGCCCGGCCCTTAAGCTGCGCGGCGACCTCGTAGGTCCAAAATGTCCTACCGACCGAATTTCGGCCACGGCGGCCAATCACCAGAGATTAGCCATTTACGCGGGAGATATTATAGTGCACAAGTGTGTGCGCAAACACAAGTGCCCTGTCTGTTCCTTTACTCTCATAGCCCGATGGGACGGAAAATCCGACACGAACAGAGAGAGATCAGGCTTTACGTGCTCTCCGAGGCGGTGTGACACCGCTAACTTCCTAAGTTCCTAACTTCGAGCTAGAAAAATCCAATACTTAATTATGGCCCGACCCGGGATTCGAACCCGGGACTTCGTCAGCCTTAGTCGAACATGCTAAGAGTCTTAACAGAGATTTACTTAATATTATTGTTGTAGGATCATTCTTCCTTTTCTTATCAGTCTACGAGTACCTAAAACTCAAACTCAATTAGAATCAGTATAATTTTTTTAATAGGTGTCTATTAAAATACGAAGGACTCGAAAATATTTCTATATTACATATTGCAAATATGGTAGAACTTACCGATCGTCCATGGTCGCCCTCCCCAAAGTGCAGATTCCGTCCCTCAGTCTCCTCCTTCGGCGGCTGATCAGGTAGCCTGAACCCGCCGTCCCCTCGCGACTGCAGCGCCATCAGCGCTGATACGGCGAGCATCAACCATCGCGCGCGATTCAACATCCTCGATGATTATGATAGCCTGGTAACAAAATAATCTATACTTTTATACTAATATTATAAATTCGAAAGTTTGGATGGATGGATGGGTGGATTGATGGATGTTTGTTACTCAATCACGCAAGAACGGCTGAACGGATTTGTATGAAATTTGACACAGAGATAGATTAAAGTGTGGAATAATACATAGGCTACATTTTATCCCGGAAAATTAAAGAGTTCCTCAATACACGCGGAAAAAATAGCGGGTATCAGCTAGTTTAATTAATGTCAGGAGGGGTGGTAAATTTTTTGCACAAAGGAGTCTGGCTGTTTAAAGCACGCGAACGCACGCGGACATAATTTGTTTGAATTTTCGAAGTGAAGTTTACCTATTTGATTAATTCTTACGGACATTTTAATATTGTTACCCTGACTTAGACTTTAGACCTTTAGACTTCAAAAGTAAAAATAATGTAAGAAATTACATAGTTGAAATCCTAAAAGTGCAAATGTGAAATATTGGATAGTGTTGTAGAGCACACGTATATTTCACACATATAGTTCAAGAGTAAAAGATGTGAAGGAAAACAGATAAGACGTACCTATTGCCACAAAGTTGACGATAAATCTGCTAACATCTTTAAAATTCTCACGTAGTGGCACTACATTTTACGAGCTAGACTATTCTTTGTCAAAAACACAAAACTTATACCATTAAAAGTAGTGAATTGCACATAATCGATGTCACACGGCGTCTAATTTATCGTAAACAATACTTTTTAATAGTTTCCCACTTTTACTGGACATACACTTTCACGTGTTTAGCTATTGGTATTGCTTGAATTACTAGTACAACTTAGTTTTAATTGATTAGCATTATTCAATTTATTTTGGACTTTGTTTTCATAGGTTTCAAGTTTAGATTTGCTTGCAGCGTAAAATAAGAATATGCCTATTAATAATTGTGTCGTGTGTTAAAGAGATTTGGATCTAGGATGATATGCAGTAATGACACTGGACGATTTTTAGTGATGGTTCATAAAGAAGCTCCTGATAGGCAGGGTTAGTTTGGGAATTTATAACGAGAAAGTTCCGAAATTACTGGTCTGGTACTGGCTTCGGCCGTGGCTAGTTACCACACTGGCAAAGACGTGCCGCCTTACGAATGCGAAAGTTTAGTTGTTTGTTCTTCTATCACGCCGCAATGGATCGATGTGATTTTTTGCAAGGATTTAGATAACCATTTTTAACCCGGAAAATCACAGAATTTCTACGGGATTTTTAAAAGATAAATCATCATCTATATCCTCGAAGATTATGCCAAATGTTGTGGATTAATAAATACTTCAAAATCATACCAATTCAAACACATGTTAATTAAAAAAATCACTTTCACACACAAATCTCAAAGTATTTTAATCCATTCATATAAATAACTTAGGATATGGACACGGCGGAAAACATACTGTGGTATAGATGGAAAACACATTTCTAAGTGCGAGTGAGAGGCAAGAAACGCGGTCGATAACTGCGCGTGAGTTGATAGCAAAGTACCTACCGTAGAATAACATGTAATTGTACAGAACCGTTAAAAAAAGAATTTTGTACCTAGTTGATGATACATAGTTATCTTTATCGACACTAATATCTCTCTGCGTCGTATTCCTCATTACTGAGGGTCGTGATCCCTTTCTATTATTCACATAATGGTAGGAGTTTTCTTATGATAATTATGCGGTGGATTTCTAGTGTTTCTACGTCCTTCCCCGAATACGAATCGACAAAGAGTATTGAAACTCTTAGGTGTTTGTAACGATTATTATCAGATGTAAGTGATAATAACTGGGACCTAGCCATGGCTTAACGTGCTCTCCGAGGCACGGAGGAAACGAAAAGGTCAAATTCGAACCTTTTAATTTGGTCACCAATAATTGAACTGAGACCTCGCGGCGCCACCTATTGACATCAATGTGAAGTTCTGTTAAAAATACTGAAGCTCATTAAAAATTAAATAATTCCGTTTCCTTACAATATTTATCTAATTTTAGTATTTATTGTTCAAGTAGAGCAAGTTTCAGGCTCAGCCTTTCAGAAAATTTAGAGTTCTGTGGTCAACTTTGGACGTTAGAAAATCTCCACTTTCAAAGCCCCCCATTTCGTAAATTTTAGGGGAAAATTTAAAAAAATTATATTTTTAGACTCTATTCTTAATTATCTTTAAAATGATTAGACTCTATTCTTAATTATCTTTAAAATGATATACCACAACCCTATGTAACGCTATAAAAATATTTTACTTCGCATTCGTTTTTAAGCCATATTCGGCTGGAGGCCATCGGTTTACATATTACGAGTATATTTAAAGCTGAAGTAATTATGCAGTAATTAAGAAGTTATAATGCTCTGACAGACGGACGGATGGACGGAGGGACAAGTGCAAATTCACTCAAGTAGACTCAGAGACCTTCGCTTCGCTCGGTCAATAATAATATTCATGCTGTTTGTCTGTCTGTCACAATTAGATTGCATAGTGGCGACAGACAGAATAAGGATACTTGTTATCTTCGAACACCAAAGAGTTCCCACGTACAAAACCGAAATACGCGAACGACGACGACGAAATCTATTTGACGAAATTTGGTACAGGGATGAGTAGCTTACATCTCGGATATTTTTTTCGGAGTCCATAAAATCAATGAGTCCTAAGAGATTTTTAAGAAATGTAATTTATCTATTGGAAGAAAGTCGCGGGCATCATCTAGTCTGTTTTAATTTCTTTTAACTCTGTTTCTCTGAGTGCCGCTTCTAATACTTATTATTCTTCTATGTGTAACGGTACGGAAGAGTTGTTGTCGAACTTTTCCTGAATACTAAGTTTGACACATTTTTATAAATGGACGCGCTTTATTTTTCCATTTTGAGACCTGGAAATGCTTTTATCTGTGCAAACCAAGTTTGAAATCTATTGTTTTAAATACTGTGGACAATAGGGATGAGGACAACTCCATCAAATCAGCAACTCTTTATCAAACTTAAAAACGCACTTCTAGTATGGAAGTTGTATGAAAATCACAACAGTGACATCATCAAATTTCAACGCACTTTTTTTCTTTAATCTGTATTTTAAAATGGTTATCAAACTTAAAACTAACCGAGAATGTGAATTTCAGGTCTTTTGGAACACCCTCTATTTAATAATCACTTAGAAATAATTTATTTTTGATATAGGCATCATCCCTATTGCGAAAATCCATTTAAAGTGCTAGTCCTATTAGTATTCCGGAAGAATCTGTCCTAATAGCACTTCCGTAACGTTAGACAAAGATAAAAAAAATTGGAAGAAGCGTAACATACATGATTGGATAAAAATCTTCTTTTTTTTAGTATCCTAACTAATATATTATTATGAATGCGAATGTGTTTGATTGTTACGCTTTCACGGTCCATCTTTTCAATCGATTCTGTTTGGTACAAACATGTTAAGTACTGGGGAAAGACATAGGCTCCTTTTGTCCCGGAAAATTAAGGAGTTTAAAAAAAGTTGCAGGAATTAACAAACTTCCACGTGGACGAAGTCATGGGCACCAGCTAGTAACTCATAAATTAATAAATCCTATGCATTTAAATTGAGAAGACTTTGTCCTCAATTACTTCATAGCTCGCCCTTTTAACGTGTGTAATTCAACAAAAATTAAAGTTATATTTAAAAAATAAGAAAAGATTGATAGGTCTAACATATTCTGCATTCTGTCCCTGTCCGCAGAGAGTATTGCGACAGGAATAGCAATAAAATTAGAGCTATCGTTTAGATATTGAATTCAGCAGAATAAACCACAATATTTAAAAAAAAAATTTTAGAGATTGAGTTGAACAGAATAGGGATGATGCCTATATCAAAAATAAATTATTTCTAACTGATTATTAAATAGAGGGTCATCCAAAAGACCTAAAAATCCTCGGTTAGTTTTAAGTTTGGTAACCATTTTAAAATATAGATTACTAAATAAAAAAAGTGTGTTGAAATTTGATGACGTCACTATTGTGAATTTCATACAACTTCCATACTAGAAGCGGATTTTTTATTATTTTTTATATAATTTTAACAAAGGGTTGCTGATTTGATTGAGTTGTCATCATCCCTATTAAGCAATGGGTTCTTGGAATGAATTTCTATTGTTATCTATTGTAATAGCTTTAAATCCATACGCTAAAATATATATAACAGGAAAAGGCGACTGACTGACCGACTGACTGATCTATCAACGCACAGCTCAAACTACTGGACGGATCGGGCTGAACTTTGGCATACAGATGTACGCCAATATGTATGATGTACCTACGCGTATGACATAGGTATCGGCTAGGAAAAGATTTTTGAAAACGAAACCCCCAGCTACAGGGGTAATATAGGTGTCTGAAATTTGTATTAAAATCGAACTTAACGTGAGCGAATCTGCAGGCAAAAGCTTGTACTATTATTAATGCGAAAGAGTGTGCCCTAAAACATAAAGACAATCCCATTCCTTAAGTGTAGGTAAGCACTATAGTTAAAAAAATATAACATTTTTAAAGAAATTTAATTGTTGTGAGAGTTACTATTTGCAAGAAGAGCTCTAGATACGCTTTCTTACGAGAATAATTTAAGCTAAGCTTTACGAATTCTTTAAACTTTGAGAAAGCTGTTCACATTTTTTCTTTGTTATTCAAATTCGAGTTTCAGTTCCTATAAGTCTACAAGCAGATTCTAAGGATGCTCAAGCTAGTGAAACTTGCATGTTTCAGGTCGGGTACAGAGTAAAGTAGGTACTTATCTACTGTCTTTGGTACTTCAACCTAAGTGTGTAAGAAAGTCGCTTTATAAGAATTTTCTTCTATAGAGATTACCTGTTCTTTGTACCTGTGTTTCTCAGTGTACTCGTACATGCCCAGTTACAAAGCATAGTTGTAAGTACAGTAGATGACGAAAGTCCATCCTACTGCTATTAGTGAAAGTTTGTATGCTTGGATGTTTGTTACTCCTTCACGCCACAGTGACTAAATTGATTTGGCTCATACTCTGAAGTTACATATTCTATTCCATAAAATGAAGAAACGCGGGAAACTGAAAACCTAAATAGACAGGGCTAGATGCATCTAGACCAAAATCAGTCGAGACAGACTAACACATTATTGCATTTTCATAAAATACTAGCTCTTGCCCGCGAATTTGTCCGCATGTACTATACAAATTTCAAACGCTTATTTTACTACCTTAGGGGTTGAATTTTTAAAATTCCTTTTTTTCTATTTGGTAATGATTTTGTCGACGTATTCAATTTTCATAGTAATAGCTATCTGCATGCTAACTTGTTTGATTAATTGATCATTCAGTCAATTACATTTTCCTTTTATATATTTAAATAAAGAAAAATGGATATGGATTAAGTGTATAATAATATAGATAGGCGACGCTCCTATTCTAGTGAAAAAACTTATAAATGCTTATCGGTTTTTCAGCTCTTTTGAGACAGCGTTTTCTTAGAAATGACTTTATTATATCACAGGCCATACCTTCTGCGAACGTTTAAAGCAATACTTAAGCAATATTACTCAAAATTACAGTTAGATGTCACGGACCTTGATGTTCCTAAAATAAGGATTATAATTCTAGAACACGAAGGTCTACAATAATGAAACAATATGGCTTTTGGGGTTGGATGATAATATAATCTAGAGGTGTTTTTCAGAAGTATTTCTTTAAAAGTAGAATTTCTTAAAAAAGTTAGTTTATTTTCAGCAATCCGCCTTTTGTGAGGGCGGAATAGATAATATTTCAAAGGGAATAAATTCAGCGGCGAGCGATTTTTAAAAGGTTTTGTTTTTTCGTAACGAGCGGAATATGAATGAGCCAACGTCCAAGTGCGGAAAATAATCCCAGGATACAAAGAAGAATGAATGAGTTTGCGGTGTTTTTACACGACTGTCCAAAAAAGGAGTGTAATGTTTTCAGGGTTCATGTATGTAATGTGAGTTTCTTTATTCCACCATAGCTTCTAAATGCCTGAACAGATTTGGATGTACCAATGTATGTAACAAAGCAATACTGGCTGCAACGGGAGGAAATATGAATATGAGTTAAAAATGAATTCCTAGCTAAATCTAGTCTTTTTGCCGCGCTCAGTCATTTAATCATTACTTACCTATTACTTAAGGAACTCCTTAGTATAGATTTTAATACAAAATCTATTTTTAAGGAGTTCCTTTAGTAGTAACTAGCTGCCAGCGTTTATTAAGTTTTTTTAATTCCCGCGGGAACTCCTTAATATTCCGAAATAAAAAGTAGCCTATGTCACTCTCCATGCGTTGCTCTGTTGCGGCGTGATTGAAGGACAAACAAACACATTTTTGGCACTTATAATATTCGTATGATTATAGCAACTCTGAGTTCCGCAGTAAATGTAGGTTAATTTAGAACTACGATATACATATTATCTAGATATAAAATTAAAATGTTACATGCTAGGTAGGTACAAGTAGCCATTTCCTGCCCAGATCAGATTTTTGTTACCGAATAGGTGATATAACTAAACTTCTGGGTTCTGGGTCAAGTAACAATGACAATGTATCTTTGTTATGTAAGTACCAACTACCTACTTATTACGATTACAAAAATATATAACTACACTAGCTGATGCCCGCGACTTTGTCCGCGTGGATGTCGCGCGTGGACGTGGATTGAGGTTCTGTGGTTCCCGCGAGAACTCTTTAATTTTCCGGCATAAAAAGTTGCCTATGTGTTATTCCAGACTATAATATTATATTTCTGTGCTAAATTTCATCCAGATCCGTTCAGCCGTTCTGGCGTGATTGAGTAACAAACATCCAAACATCCATCCATCCAAACTTTCGCATTTACAATATTAAATATAGTTTTATAGATGTAAATACCTAGCCCCACTCAGTATATTATATAGGTGAACTATGAGACGCTTATAGGATGTTAAGTAACTTTCACTGAATCCAGTTATAAAGTTTAGTTTTCCTGTTTATACTAAAATAAGGTCCGCAACAGAAGTCGGAAAGTTTCCCGTAAGGCTCGGGGCACACTAAAAGTAGGTATCCTGTGTCATAACTTTGCTAGTTATGGTAAAGCATTTGGCGCGCAACGTTTTTTTTTTTTTTGTCATTTGGTCTGAGGCTGAAACTTTTGGCTAGGCCGAGTGCACACTAATAATAAAATCCAGTGTTCGCTAAATGAACAAACTTCGCAGCTCTTCTCAATTTGGATATTTGACGACTATTCAAATAAGTAAATAATTTTTTTAGTGTTTATTAAATAGAGAATCTCCCAAAATTCGTAATATCCAGGACTTCTATTATATATTTTTATGTTTGAAAATTATTTTAAACTATCGATTGAAGTAAAAAAGTGCGTCGGATTTTGATGACGTCACAATTCAGTATTTCATACAACATCCCATTAAGCGCGCGTTTTGACGTTTGAAAAAAGTTGCTGATTTGACTTGTTGTCAAATACCCAATTGTATCAGCCAAAAAATTGTTTCTACCAGGAATCGACCCTGGGATTTCCTGAATGTGAGTTAATTCTAATCACTGCACCAAAGAAGTCTAATCCATCGATTTAATTCATGTCACTATATTGATCACACTCCTTTTTCGTTATAAAGTCAATAATAGTTCATTAATTAAAACACTTACCTAGTTAATTATCAAAGTAACACTTAAATCTAGATCAACGTTCAATGCACTGAACGATGGAAACGAGAATGACCGACCGACTGACAAACCTTATATAATAACAACATAAGAATTGCATAAACGTCTTGGTTCTTGGATCCGCATTGTATACAGCCTAACTTACTTACTACAATCTAATTTCAAACTTAAATCTTCCAGTTAAAGTTCACATTCTATTCCATTCTTCAAATTTTAACAGCTTTGAAGAACTTTAGTACGACACTACATTGCAAAGTAAATTAAACTCTATAACTATGCAATAAAGTCGTTTAAAGTATTTCAGTGTAATCTTCTTTACGGAATCCATTCAGTTATCTGAATTAATTTAATTTGAGTCATATTCTATATACCATACAGTTTATTTTTATTTGTGCTAAAACCCATCCCAGCTGTGTGGCAAACGAAAGTATTGTCAGTAGAAAATCAAAAATAAACGTGATACTTTAAGGTTCAATTTTGAAGCGATAGTAATGCGCAAATTGATCGTTTGAACAAAGTTAGCGCAACTCTGGGATATCCCAGCTGTTATGCTGTCGCGTGAGTATAGAAAGGGACTTTTTAAAAGGAACTGATTTTGTGTACGACTCATACATTCATAATTAAAAGAAATTAAATATTTCAAAATTTAATAATAATAAGGACTTAAAGAACTTATGCCTATAGTTACTAGTTGACGCCCGCGACTTCCTCGCCGTGGTTTGAATTTTTGGTTCCCGCCAATGTGTTTTGCCAGACTATAAACATGTCTGGGCCAAATTTCATCAAAATCCGTTCAGCTGTTCTGGCGTGATTGTGTAACAAACATCCATCCATCTATCTATCTAATAAATGCGAAAGTTTGGAAGGATGTATGGGTGGATGTTTGTTACTGAATAACATCCAAACGGCTGAACGGATCTGGAAAAAAGTTGGTTACTCAAAAGAAGCCATCTCCACACAATGAAGCTGTTTAAATCCTGGTAAGCTTTCATAATTCGGTTCATGGAAATTCGGAGATTCCTCAACTTCGGATTGATGTTTGGAAACTTCCCATGAGGAACTCTTCCCATGAGATATTTACAACATGTAAATATCTACCCTTTTATTTTAGGGTTCAGCAGGAATACGAGGAACCATTGACATTTTTTTTTACACCACTACAAGTTAGCCCTTGACTGCAATCTCACCTGATGGTAAGTGATGATGCAGTCTAAGATGGTAGCGGGCTAACCTGTTAGGGGCATGGTAGTTATATATTAAACCCATACCCCTATTCGGTTTCTACGCGGCATAGTACCGGAACGCTAAAACGCTTGGCGGCACGTCTTTGCCGATAGGGTGGTAACTAGCCACGGCCGAAGCCTCCCACCAGGCCACACCAGGGAAAATTCAGATACACAATACATTGTAAATTCCCAAATTGACCCTGCCAGGTATCGAACCCGGGACCTCCGCACGTTAAGACAACAGCGCTCAACACTGCGATTCTCCGTTCTGTCCCCAGATTGTGTAAGGAAATCGTAATTAATCAAGCTGATAATTCGACCTGTTTATGGAGTTCATAGATGCCTGCACGTCAACAAGCATGTATGGACTCCTTAAACAGTTCGAGTAATACGTTTTAAGCTGTCAAATAATTACGATTTGCTTAGACAATTGGGCCTCGGGATCTATCTTTGACAGATAAATGTTAACCAATAACAACACTGAGGTGCAATCATGTAAGGATTGCCGATCAAATCGTTAATGTTTGGCTTCAAAGTAAAATAAACCATAACAGCATTGAATTAGAGCTCAATTTTGTGTATCCATTCTCATACGTTTAGAGTATCGTACATACCTAATCGTTACATGATTGCACCTCTGTTTCTCAAATCTTTGATTACGGAACCCTTCCTTAACCGTGAACTTTTATAGACTTGACTGGCTGCTTAGTATTTAAATTGATATGGAAAGTACTTTTTGTTGGAATGATGTTCCAACAAAGCCTTGTATCGTTTGTAAAAAGTTTATTTTTTCGTTTTGTATCACGCGATGAAAGTTTTAAGTTGAATTGTTTTTGTTGTTTAGTGACTCGTCGCATGGAATGCTAAGGCCCGGTATACACCAGAGGCTGAGCAGAGAAGTAAATAAATAAATAAACCCTTTATTTGCCAGATTGTAGATATACAAAAGGTGTGTTACAGTTACACAAGAAAGCAAGCCAGAATCAGCCATGAAATGGCATGCAAACATTACTTCTGGCCTAATGAAATCTATGAATTACATTTCATAATGGGGCTGATTCTGTTTAGCACAATCTCTAAACTAAACTAAAATGGCAGTTTTAAATCTAGTTCTGTCCCTTTCTGTAGAAAGTATTATGAAAGGGTTAGCAATATTTGCTCTAATTTTAGTTTAGTTTAGAGATTGTGCACTACAGAATCAGCCCCAATAAATATAGTGATAATAACTTCAAAATGTCAATAAATTTAATGGCACTCTATATATACTTAATCAAAGATACTTGACTAGATTGGACATGTGTTTGGTGAACCATTCAGATTGTTAATAGATGACGTGGAAAGTTTATGACGTCATTTCATTAGTAATCAGCCTCCCGATTGTCTAAAAGTTGCCGATCAAATCGTCAAAGTTTGGCGTCAAAGTAAAATAAACCATAACAACATTGGATTAGAGTTCAATTTCGTGTATCCATTCTTATCCATTTAGGGTATCGTACATAGCTAAAAGTATGACAATGGTCAATGGATACACGAAATTGAGCTCTAATTCAATTCAAACTACGAACAAATAATATTTTAAACCAATTATAATTATTATCGTCACATATTATATTACATAAGTTCAAATATTTTTATTTTCCAAGCATTGTCGCATTTTTAAAGTAGGTATAATTAATATTAGGAAGGTTTTTATAGTGAGTAGTTAGACTTCGAGTAAGACGCGTCGCGTCGCTTCGACTCTGCCTTAGTGGTAATTGAGCCTAATTGATCCCATTTAATTACCCACCTTCGAAATCTTTAGAATCTTTAGATTATCTTATCCTAATATGTATTTAAAGTCATGGTTACCTTACCATGTTCAATATCATTGAAGTAATAAATAAATAACTTCTTTACTAAGGCAACAGAGGCCCATGGGTGTTAGTACAATACAATCTTGAAAACTATGTTAGTATTTTATTTCTAGAATTATTTTTACTTTAAAAACTTTAAAAAACCAGAGTCACCGACTTTAATAAAATGTTGCAGGATCGGTGACTCTAATTTACCCGCTATCATCATCAGGATACTGTTTGAGCTCGAACGCAGCCTTGCCAGCAGGGATGCAGTCTTTTTTCTGATGATGGCATAGAAATCATCAGTGCGTGCCTCTGCAAACATGCCTGATGCCTGGCAAAATCGCGGCAAGCCCAACAGTATCCTGAATCCATTGTTGTACTGGACTCGCAAAGTATCTATAGCCTTTTGCGTGTAGTTAGTCCACAGGCCCCCACAGGCAGGTAGGTAATACGGTACCAAACGGTTTCGAATCGATAGGACATAATATAGGATAGGTAGTCAGATGAAGATCCCCTCATCAACTATTAAAGAGCTGATGATCTTCAAACGGCTGAACAGATTTTCATGAAACATGGCTAAGAACACTCGGGTTAAAATTATCTATGATACAGTAAACGAAAATCGGTTCATCCGTTTGGGAGTCCATTCCACAGACAGATACACAAACAGACACGTTAAACTTATAACACTCCTCTCTTTTTGCGCCAGGTGTTAAAAATTACCGACCGAAAAAAAGGTATTTTAAACATCCTGCGTATTTATGACATAATAATTGTTTATTATTCTTGTATAAATTATACGCAATTTTGTTAGGTGTTATATACACTTACACTAGGTCACTTGTTTACCGGTTCACTGACCTACATAGCAATTCGAGTTCGGACGAGTGCATTACTACCATCGCATAAAACGATATTATTGAAGTGAAACTTCTTTAGAAACGTTTTGATTTGAAAATTCGATGACACGAAAAACCGACACCAAAAGAGACAAACATATTCATAATAGGATTTAGCCTGCGAGAGAATGAGATAGAATACAAGTTATATTTATCTCTTTCTCTCGTAGGCTACTTTTCTGAAGTTTCACTTCTGCCGTGTGTGAATTGCACACACACACTTTTTTATAACTGAAGTTTTATATCACGTACCTGACGTTCTTAAAATAAGTATTATAGAGCGTCAACAATAATGAAATAATACTGCTTTAAAGCGATGACAGCATACAGTAAGCCCCCAGGTGATTCATCAAGTGAATGTTTGACGTAAAAAACTTTGAACGACCTTTCCTCAGTCTTTCTTAGTGTTGATCGCATACCTACCTGCTATACGAGATCTACTGTGATTTGTGACGAGACGAGAAGACCTGTACATATTTAGTAGTTAGGTACTATTAGGTTTTCTGTCTAGGAATTCTTAGTATCTAAGTATATCACTATCCCGGAGTAAGCAAGTTGACGTACAGATCGCGCGCGAGTTGAATGCAGAGTAAATGTATGTGTCACCATACATTTACTCTGCATGCAACTCGCGCGCGAACTATACTTTTACCACTGTGCCTAACAAATCCAGGAAATCGGAGAGTATATCAGTCTTGCGCCTGATCTCTCTCCGGTCGTGTCGGAATGCCATTTCATTGGATTATCAGGGTGAAAAGAGAGAGCACCTGTCCGCAACTCCCGGAAAATTCCCCACGGAATTAAGGAGTCAAGAGTCACAGAGTCAAACGTATTCTATGAAGCCATCGTAGTCGTCCGCTTAAAACGTATTACTCGAACTATTTAAGGAGTTCATACATGTTCTTTGACGTTCAAACTGCCCATGTACCTTTCATGAAGCGCAGTGGCTAAGCTCTGAAAAGGTAACATACAGATAGACAGACACCCTAAATAAAATAAAAATTACGGATTTACCTAGAACGCTTAGTAAGTTTTGATGCTTGTAAGTTGATGCAGTGTGCTATTAAAATATGAGTAAGCTGATTTCGTATCAGTATTCAGTATACGAAAACATGACCTTGTCCACTGATATGACTCAACTTACGAAAACCCATAACGATTGAGCCACTAACCGAAAAACATATAACGCATTACCCAAGATTATGCACTGAGGTTTAATATTTCAGCCTTAAATGTTTCATCTGAAATTAAACCTTATGATTTGAACTATAAAGTTGTATATCGCCCATTCAAATTAAATCACGATACATCTTACCAACTAACAAGCGAATTATTTTGTGGTTTGAAAATGAACTCTGTGATTATACGCATAGGGTTGAAGTAGTGATTAAAACTTAATAAAGGAAGGTCAACTTTCTACTCGTAAAAGTAGGGGCAAACCGGATCTGCGTCTACATTCACTAGACTTGGATGAGTAAGTCTTAATACTTGCTATGATATCATTTGTGTCAATTTGACGTAATGAAATTTTATCGATCAAGTTAAGTGATAATTTTCCTAACATAACATAATATTTACTACGTTTTTCTTTAAAAAAACATACTTCCGGCTTTACTGGCAAGTATGCTGCCTAATATAGCGCAAAGTTTAGCTTTTGTATTTTAGGACCTGAAAACTCTACTCAGGGCTCTACTTAGAGGCCTCTATTAATCATACATTATATCTTTCTGTAACAAAAGCCACACTATTTACATGCAAATGCAAATGAAGCCTTCCGAAACGGAAAGCGCTAAAGTATCAAGACTAATGTACCGCTCACTAGAATATGTAACAGCTAGTAAGAACAATGGGTCTGTTGCATCTTTCAACGCTTTTGTACCAAATGTACATACATAATGATTTAGGTACCTAGTTTACCATGACAATCACTGAACATTTCGGGACCATTTACTTTTTTTAAAATCAATACAGCTCTTCTATATGATGATGCAGCTATAAGATGTTCTTCTGACCGAACTTCGGCCACGGCCTTCAATCTTTAACGAGCTTTCTTGCAAAAAGCGCTGAAAATTATACTCGAGGCGCCAACTTTAATACCCGAGAGTTGTGAGAGTATTATAATTAATAGCGCCTAGAGTTTTGGATGCGAACATGTTTAGTACAACGTTTTACAATATTTGTGAGAAAAAAAAAGTAAAATAAATAAAATAAAAAATTTCAAGATTCTGAGTTCACGGGAAGTACCATTGCGAGTGTCGAAAACTTGCAGCATAAACGGCTGTATCTTTTGATTGCGTTGGCTTAGAAGTTTGATTTTTTCACAGCTCCAAGGGACAGTAGACCTGAGTATTTGATATGAATTTCAGCTTGATACCTGAATGCGTTGCTGAGAAGAAGGGTCTTGGCAGACAGACGGACAGACAACAAAGTGATCCTATAAGGTTTCCGTTCCGTTCCGTTTTTCCTTTTGCGGTACGGAACCCTAAAAAATGTATAGTTTGCAAAATGTATGCAATCACGGATGCGCTCTTTATTCCCCCTTTGTCATGCTCTAATGGAACTGCAATATATGTCTTGTTCAGAAAGAAAAGAATACAAGCCCAGATACTTACTTACTTTACCATAGATATTTTTAGATACTGCAATCCCTGGTGCGCTCTTTATCCCCCTTTGTCATGTCACGATGCGACGACAATCCATGACTTGTTCAGAAAGAAAACAATACAACCCCAGATACACTTTTACTTTACAACTTACTTTATTCAGATACTGTTTCTGCTCTCGGGGCACACAATTTCGCAGCTCCAAAGCCAGAATATAGTTACTACCATCGTTTAAAACAGTACTATTTCACAATGACAGTTTAATGTCACGTATCTTGTCCCTGAAATAAGGATTATAATTCTGAAACGATTTGAGCGTGGCCTAAAGGAGTTGGAGTTAGTCAAGTTTGTAACTCTCCAACTCCTTTAGGTTTCTCTCAAATCGTCAGATTATTTGAATGTACACTTTTCAGCATGTAATTATCTCATTCTACCTTAATCTGACGCGGTCGAGTATTTTTGATGATCGATTTTATTTATTTCATATTTTGATCTGCTGTCCTAGACAGACCCACCAATATACAGGGCTCATATATGGTCAAGGTCCAAAGAACACAACACACAAGAAAGTACAGGGTCCAAAGAAGCCTCCTTTATATTAATCTGCCGCGCTGGAGTAAATCCAAAAATCCCCTCTTGGGCTCCTCTACCATAAGCGATGGTAGAATGTCCCCAACCTAGTTAATAAAAAATAGCCATAGGTGATTTCTTATTTAATTTATTTTTAAAATAAGTTAACAATAATAATCACTGCTGTTACAAAAAGGTAGAGTAGGTAGGTACCTACTAGGTATCAGATATCAATATAATCAAAAAAAATTTTTTATGGATACAATTTTAACATTTTATAGATCATTCAATTGGATCAATAGATAAATAATTAATAATGTAGTTTCAAATAAAGCATTTTTTACAGACTTCAACATAAAAATAGCTTTTAATTATGCAATTAAATACAATGAAGACGATTAATTATATTTTGTTTATAAGCCTCTTTACAGAATAAATAACTTACACCTTATTATTTTACTTATATTTTAAACCTAATTTACACATTTATTACATTACAATACATAAGTAAACATAAATAAAACATCAATCAATCACCCGAGCATACAATAAATTACAATCATACAATAAATAACAATACATACACTAAGATAATTAGAAACAATTTTACAATAATTCATTAATTCAAAATACAACTTATTAATTGGATAATAATAAATTACGATGATTTATTTACATTTTTCTAATTTTGAAGATTCATTATATAACGATTTTTTTTCTTATTTACCATTATATTTTCTATCTTACTGTGTAAGGCTTGGCGCATAGTGTCATCAGAAAATGTCAGCCAACACCGCTGACTGTCGGAAGTCGTACGCTTCTGATGGTCAATGGGTGATTGCGGCAGAAAGTTTTCCAACGGATAATTCATGATATTGATATGCAGCCAGCCATTTAGTCTGAGGAAATTATGAAGAAGCGCTTGATGAAATCAAAAGTTGTAAAAATATATACGTATCTTCCCTGGCTATGGCGAAGTATTGGTCAAACCAGCCAGATCCCGGAGGATATCTTAAATTATTTACTTTTGCTTCATCCAGAAAAACATAACTACACAAACAATGTTTATGTGTGCCTTTTAATCATAAATTCATAACATACTCGTATATTAAATTTCCCATATTTTCCCCCTAAAACTTTCACACAAAAATGTTATAATGACGATCACACATTATAGCATATTTTCTAGCGCAAGAGCCGCATGTGATTTCTCCAGGTTTTTTTTTCGAAATACCTATGACGTACAAGTCGTGCGATTTAAAAACGCCCGTATTAATTAGCCGACATCAGCTAGGAGCAGGTTCTCAAATATCGTCAATCTATGGTTATGATCTCAAGCATAGATTAACCGATACTTGAGAAAGTATCAACAATCTATGCTTCTGTATAAGAGTACAATCTATGCTTGACTTGACAGTTGATATTGGTTTATTAATACGGGCTGTTATGCTTATGTGTGCCTATTAATCATAATTCATAATATATATTTCATTTCCCATATTTTTCCCAACGACCTTTACACAAAAATGTACCTTAAAAACGATCACACATTATAGCATATCTAGCGCAAGAGCCGCACGTGAATTTTCAAACTTTTCTAAGAAATGCAGTTGATATAATTTATGCGATCTAAATTGGCTGTAAGTAAGTCACGATTAGCTGCATCTCTGTCGCATCCCATCAATACCGAATACTTACTTTCGGTTTCTCAGTGACATGATAAGCTTTTGTTTTTCGAGCCAGCCAAGTAAGATTGCTCAAATTATAAGTAGATAACATAATAATTTATGCAACTATTTTAGTGTATGCTGAAAATTGATTGTGGCTCTAATGTTCTTTGATGATAAAAGGCTCTGTCTATATAAATATAGACACGCAATCGGCTAAACCTGGTTTATAAAAAATTTATTCGCTCCTTCGCTCGCTTCGGTTTGGAAGACGCGACGCGATGGTGACCGACGGTAAAACGGAATGCAATTTCGCGTCTATATATTAGAGGAATCTTATGCTGCATATTAATATCGGAAAAATGCAGGGCTTGCTGTAATGTGCAATCAGTGTAAGTCGAAGTTAAGGCCAACCCACATAGCCACAAATCCCAAGATAATTTCCTGCCGCCGACAAGATTTCTCATGACATACGTTATACAAGCTGGTCGCGAAAATAACATTATATTTTTCTATGACAAATAACGTTTTTTCTACCATACTGGTGAAGGTCATTGGTTTTCACTCAGTTGACTCTATAAGTACATGCCGCAAAATAACAAAAACTAACACATAATTTCAAAAAAGGGTAAGGGCGGTTTCGGACCAGCGTATTTTATTGCGGGTATAAGCTACCCCGGCTATCTACAGCTTGCAGTTATTTGATAAATAATTTCGTACTTTAGCGGTAACAAAATTCTATCAGCCAATGAAAATGAGCCATTTTCCAAAGATGATTTTTCGTTACCAATTACATTATTTTATTGAATCCTTTCCCACGGTTCTCTTCATTACATGAATAATGCTTAGCCATATAAAAATTATCTACATATTAAATTCCTCCGTCGTTCTCAATTACCTGTAAAGAAAAAAGGGTACATTACATAGTAAAATAAAAAAAATTAATGTAAATTAAAATTAATGTGAATATGAGTCTTTGTTACGCTTTCACAGCCCATCTTTTTTATGCAGCAGTTGATGAAATTTACAGGCAGGGTTCTCTAGGGTGTATAATGAGCCGGAACATTACAACGAATCGATTGGCATCAAAATCGGCTCAGTAGTTTAGAAAGAAACAAAAATCTTTAATTGAGGCACCTTCTGCACATAAATAAACTAAGCACTTACATGTAAAATCAACACTGTATCGTACCTCAGTGCAACAAAAAGGTAAGCCTAGGATAGAAGTAGGCGTTACTTTGCGAAAGTCCATTGCAATGAAAAAAAAAAAACTAGAAGTTTATTTCGCTATAATCCGGCACAGAAGGCAAATCTATATATGGTACAGTGCGTATCTTGAACTTGCTGCCCGCGATGTGGTATGACAGAATAGGTAATAGTACCTACTAAGTTGAATTAAAACTACTTTGCACAACTGAACTTTGTTTTATTTAGAGAAAATCTTATTTAAAAATAAACACACAACCTCTTAGGGCAAACACATATACCGTCTCCGTTTCGTCGAGGGTAATAACGAGAGAATACAAATAGGTACGATCGGAACAGAAACGCTTTGAAGAGAATTCACATTTGCTTGACGTGTGTCAACTTCAAAAATAGACGCAAGTGACATTAACTTACTACAGACAATACCTAATTTCATTTCAATAGTATCGCGGGCAAGTTTGCCTTCTGTGGCGGATTGTAGCCAATTAAACTTCTAGTTTTTTCATTAAACAGGTTGTTCAACACAGCTTGTGTTGGAACTCAGTTTAGGCGCTACGTTGGAACATTCTTATAAATATGTCACCGTAAGATTGTAACAACCGTTAGATTGTAATCTAACTAGCGGTATTGTAAACTGTCGACAGATTGTGAACCATTCAATGTTCTGAGTGTCAATTTTTGAAATATTCATTTTATTTACGTTTTCTTGTCTCTTTTTTGTAGGTTAGGTTAGGGTTCGAATAAAAAAACAGGTTTTCTCGGGATAATATATCTAACAGATTGCAATCTACCGAAAAATTATGCGTTAAATTGTAATCTGTGGACAGTTTACAATATCTCTAGTTAGATTACAATCTTACGGTGACAATATATACATACATAGACAGCTGAAATTTTTATTTTATTTATTTTATTTTATTATCATAGGAAAATCAACAGCGATTCTGATAAACAATAATACTTAAACACTAACAGGATCAGTATGGCCAATTACAGATTTTCTCAAACATAAATTAATTACAAGAAATGAGAGTGAGTTTAAAGAAATTTTAAGAAAGTAAGTGTAACAAACTTACGACATGTTGAATGATAAGTATAATGTTTTAGTCTGTATGCATGCGTGTGTGTGTGTGTGTGTGTGTGTGTGTGTGTGTGTGTGTGTGTGTGTGTGTGTGTGTGTATGTATAACTATTGGTGGAGTTGTGTAGTGTGTCGCTTAAAGGTATTTTTAGAGTGGCGGAAGAGGTCAATTTCCGAGTAGATTTTATTATAGGTACGAGTCATTCTAGTTATTGCGGAATTTTGGGAGTAGTTTTTCCTTTTAAATGCCACGTGGAGGAGTGCAGTATGTCGAGTCCGTTTAAGAGGTGCAACTAATTTAATTTTGGACAATAGGTACGGACTTTCTATTTTACCGTTAATTAAATCATATAATACTAACATATCAGCTATTTGCCGCCGCTGCCCACAAGTTTGTAATTTATAGCGCTTACAATTATTCATATAGTCAAGAGGCTCAGAGTAAGTGCGAAAATTTAAATGTTTTATAAACTTGCGTTGTATCTTCTCTATTGCCTCGCTAGGCTTTATGTAGCAAGGTGACCAAATGCTGCTGCAATATTCTAAGTTGCTACGCACGTATGCGGAGTAGGTTGTCTTAAGTGTACTAATATTAAGTGTAATAATATTCTTAAAGGGTTTACAAGATCTTAAAACAAAGCCCAGCATAGAGAAAGCCTTATTAGTGATTGCTTCAATATGAGGATTAAATGACATTTTATCATCGAGAATCACTCCTAAATCACGTACTAAATTAGTTTTGGAGATGGATTGGCCGTCGATGGTATAATCAAATTGTATCGGGCTTTTATTTCTTGTGAAAGATATTTTCTGACATTTGCTGATATTAACCTGTATTCTGTTGTTTTTATAACCCAATCATAACCCTTCCTTGTTGCTATGCCGTAGCCGAGGTTTATTTTGGACTTTGGTCCAGAACATTTTCTATTATGTAAGTACTTAGTAAACAAATTAGACGACGCGACGTATTGCTTAAGACAATACGAATTCCTACAAACTGTAGCACTCAAAGGAAAGCTCTGAAATATCTACTTAGTGTGAACTTCAAAGCAAATAGTGTAGACAGAGTTACTTAAGCAGACACAAAGTGAAATAGAAACGGAATGACGTCACGACAAACATCTTTCCTTTTAGGTATTTGATAATTTGAGACTCGTGTCATAAGTCTGTCCTACTATAGTTCTATATGAGCATAAAGATAAGATAAGAGCTCACTTTTACGACTTAACTTAACTTAAATAAATAAATAAATATCCTTTACTAGCTGATGCCCGCGACTTCGTCCGCGTGGTTTAAGTTGTTTTGATTCCCGTGGGAACTCCTAAATTTTCCGGGATGAAAAGTAGCCTATGTCATTCTCCAGGTCCTCAACTATACCCATGCCAAAAATCACGTCGATCCGTTGCTCCGTTGCGGCGTGATTGAAGGACAAACCAACAAACCAATAAACCAACAAACCAACAAACAAACACACTTTCGCATTTATAATATTATAGTAAGTATGGATATTATAAGATAGTATGATTCAGCATACCTACTGACCTACATAAGCAACATCCAAATAATCTAAACTAATATTATAAAAAAAAAAAAAACATACAGTCGAATTGAGAACCTCCTCCTTTTTTTGAAGTCGGTTAAATGCGAAAGTTTGGATGGATGTATGTTACTCAATCACGCCAGAATGGCTGAACGGATTTTAATGAAATTTGGCACAGATATAGATTGTAGTCTGGAATAACACACATGCTACTTTTTATCCCGGAAAATTAAAAGTTCCTCACTTCAAAACCTCAATCCACGCGGACGAAGTCGCGGGCATTAACTAGAAGATAGATAGATAGATAAATACTTCATTGCACACAAGAAAGAATAATACAAAGTAAAGTTAACTATAATTAGGTAAACTAGGTATGCAAAGGCGGCCTTATTGCTTACTGAGCAATCTCTACCAGGCAACCTTTGGTGAGAGGGTAGAACAAGATGTGTAGGGTAGTGTGACACAATAGAATACACGTTATTACTAGTAGGTTCTCAAATAATATAAAACATACTAGACGTATTATATATTTATACATTACATACTAACTGATTCCCGCGACTTCGTCCGCGTGGAATGAGGTTTTCGTAAGAAACGTTTTCGTTCGACCGTTTTTTCTCCGTCTTACATTGCAAATCCGACATAAAATAATATTGCGGCTAAGCTATCCTATCTTTTAAGTTGGATCAAACTGCACACGGTGTGCAAATTTAATTTAAAATCGGTTAAGTAGTTTAGGAGTCCATCGCGGACAAACAACGTGTCACGTGATTTACCTATATATATTTAGAAGATAAATAAAATAAACTACTATATGTATACCTACTAGTGTGTTCTACCCATTTTAACTGGAAAACTTACCAGTCAAATCTATGTAAAGTATAGTTTTCTGGCGGTAACAAGTTTATTGATGTCGTGGTAAGCCGCTATCATAGTATGCGAAGGCGCCGTGTTGGTCACGCACGCTGGATGCGCCTTCATACAGTCCGTGCCTTCTTGACCGCGCCTCGCAGCTCGCATGTACCGGAAAAAACGGAGAATCTCCGGGTTGTCGGACACTGGCCGACGGAGCTCGTTGAGTTCTCTGTAAAATAACAACAAGCATATAATAAAAAAAAAACAATACATACATTTCATTGATTGTACTAATATTATAAATGCGAAAATGTGTTTGTTAGTTTGTCCTTCAATAACGCCGCAAGATGAAGATCTGGAGAATGACATAGGCTTCTTTTTATCCCGGATATAAATAAAACTTCAACCGCGGGGACGAAGTCGCGGGCATCAGGTCTTCAGTCTTACAAATATTATAAACGCGAAAGTTTGTGAGTATGGATGTATGTTAATGTATGGATGTTTGTTACTCTTTCACGCCAGAATGGATGAACGGATCTGGATGAAATTTGGCACAGGGATAGATTATAGTCTGGAATAACACATAGGCTACTTTTTATCCCGGAAAATTAAATAGTTCCCGCGGGAACCAAAAAACCTCAATCCACGCGGACGAAGTCGCGGGCATTAGCTAGCATTTTAAAAGTGTTTTTCTTCTCTGTACCTAACTATTTTGGTGTGCAATAAAGTCTATTCATTCATTCAAAGACGTGTTTTTTGTTTGTGTTTGTCTGGTGGGAGGATTCTGTCGTGGTTACCTTACCGGCAATTTAGCGTTCCGGTACGGTGCCGTGTAGAAATCGATTAGGGGTTCTGGCATAATAATATGTATATAATGCCTGCCTATACATATAATACAACTGCCTCGTTGGTCTAGTGGTTAGCATGTTTGACTGCGGCCGACGAGGTCCCGGGTTCGAGTCCCAGGTCGGGCCATAATTAAGTATTGAGTTTTTCTGACTAGAAATTCTCAGTAAAAGCCCGGAGTTAGGAAGTTGGCGGTGTTTCACCCCCGTGCCTCGGAGAGCACGTTAAGCCGTCGGTCCCGGTTATTATCACTAACATGATAATAGTTGTTAAAGCCCGCCAACCCGCATTGGAGCAGCGTGGTGGGTCTAAGCTCTCCCTTTCTCCTATGAGAGTGGAGGCCTTTGCCCAGCAGTGGGACGTTAATGGGCTGTAGTGGATACATATAATATGTATATACAAAGGGTTTTGGAAATGAAGCTTGTTTAGTACACGATGCAAAAATCATGGCGCTCTGAAATCAGCGCTCTTGTGCTGTGTATCTGTAGATTACAACATACTATCCCGCCGCTATTTGTTTAATGCATGTTTGTGGAGAGCAACTCAAATACGAATATGCATGTGCTGTCATAACGCGGAACCAACATGTCTGCTCTTCACAGATTCAATAAAAGCTTCCTAGCAGCTACGTCTGGTACATATTATGTCAGTTATGAACTGCAGAAAAGCTGCTTCAAAATTGCAATTTTGCAGTCGGCGTGCAGTTCTAATGCAGTTCGTCTGTGTAGACACTAACTTGTAGTGAATATTAATAAATATAAAAAAACAAAGTTTAGTTTTTTTTGTATTGTTATGAGTTGACCATACCATCTTGCCTGATGCTTAGTGATGATGTAGTCTATGATGGTAGCGGGCTAACCTGTTAGGGGGGTATGACAGTTATTATTGTCCGTCAAACTTATCTGACCCGGTGTTAGTGTATATGAAAAATAAAATAAAAACAAAAAGCACACAACTTTTGATTAACCGAGAGAGAGGGCTGGTTATCTTTAACACAGATTTAAAAAATCTAGCTAGGATAGCCAGTTCTTGATCTTGCAACATGTAGCAAATTTAAATTAAGCACGTCATTATATTTTTAATTTTAAGTCATTATTCAAGACTGTTACTGTTACTATTACTACTATTACTGTTACTATTGTACTATATAGTATAATAAAATGATAGAAAAATAAACGATTGGATTTGAAAAAATAAACAGGCATAAAAATTAGTTTCAATTTTGGCCACCGGGTCAGAAAAGTTTAACGGACTATACTCGTAGAAGTGTGTTTACTTTTTCAGGACCGATTTTCTTGGCAAAATCAGCGTTCTAGGTGTACTATATTCTATGGTACGTACCTACTCAACTGTGCTGACACCAAATTGCTATAGGGCGCGTACTTAGCAGGGCTAGAGTACATCAGGCATATGAGTTGCTCCCGACAGGACTCCAGCTTCACATCGCTCAGGGTTTGACCACCAATCATAGTGCTGTCGTCCGTCGTAGTTTCCGTTGGTGTCAGACCTGGGATAGGAGAGAGGGTTTCATTTTATATCACCCCAAAAGAGTTTCTGGATTTACCATTGCCTAAATTTAATGACTGTGTTAAACAGTATTTGTTTTTTTCTTAATGATAAAGTTGTATGGAAGCAACCGTCTTCGCATCCAGCAGCCCACGAGTCAGTGTAATACATGTCACGTAACGTATAATGTATTGTATATTATTTACAGAGTGCAACATATTTCTTTTTATTAAAAGAGCAACTGCTGAGTTTCTTGCTGGCTTTTCTCCGTATATAACAGCTTTCTGGACCGGTGGTAGAGTCTAGACTTATCATATTACTTAAGTGGCATAAATCATTCGTCATTTATTTATTTTATTAGAACATAGTTCTTCATAGGCACTAAAAATGCGGGGATCTGACATGGAGTGCTGGAGTACATGCTCAGTAGTGTGAGTCAATTAGTGAGTCAGTTTTCTTTTTATATTATGTACAGATGGAGACATATATAGACTTGAAACGTATTTCTCTTTAGAAACAGGTGAAATGTTGTTGGAAATAAAAATAAACCGCCATAATATTTTTAAATCTACTCACATACCTATATATGTAAATTTGAAATCCTATGGATATAAAATCTTCCTTTATAGATAAAAGGAACAGGAGTTCGTAGAAAAAATTGAAGAGGTACTTGTTAACAGTAATGCAGTGCAGAGAGTAAAGAATAATAGCAATAGGGACGATGCCGATGTCAAAAAATAATTATATTATATTTGTTACTGATTATTAAAAACTAGCTGATGCTCGCGACTTCATCCACGTGCAATAAGTTTTTTTAAATTCCCAGAAATTTCCCAGGGAATTTCCGGGATAACTCCATTCTCCAGGTCGTCAACTATACCCATTACCCATGCCAAAAATCATTTCGATTCGATTGAAGGACAAACCAACAAATCAACAAACAAACACACTATCGCATTTATAATATTAGTATGAACTATGATAGAGTGTCTTCCAAAAGATCTAAAATTCACATCCACGGTTAATTTTAGGTTTGATAACTGTTTAAAACTATAAAATAAATAAAAGAAAAAATACTGAAATTTGATGACGTCACAACTTTGTATTTCATATAAATTTCTATACTAGAAGGAAAGATGGATATCATATTGATAAAAGGAGCTCACAGTTTAACACGCAACGTAGTGCCAATATTATATTATCCTCTTGTTGCTAGATCAAGGATTGACATTTCTAACCAGTGTTAGATTCATTTGACGATTCAATAGCAATTATAAAAGTTAATTTGAATTTGTTGAATAAAGCGACCCCGAAATTCGCACAATCTACCTAAAATTCATAAATTGTGAATCTGTTTTAATCAAACACCACGAGAAAAATTACCACCAAGTCTCATACTATAATGCATCCATGCGTTGCATGCCTTGTTAAATCATCCGATAAAGTATATTTCCTAGCAACTAAAAATAGCGGCTTAAAGAATTTAAACTCTATCGATATACAAGTAAGATTCAATTAAGCTTACCTAGCCTTGCGAAGATTCCGTCGAGCCGTGAAAGCAGCGGTGAGTAGAAAGGATCGTAGTTGCTCAAGATCATAGAGGAAGCTGGAATTTTCTGGAAAATCTGAAACATATAGATTGTTATAATTAGATGATAGGTTTAACGTTTCACTATTTCTCTTACTGCTTTATTAATCCGTAATGTGCTTGGATCATGATTTTTATGCAGAAGGATCTAGTAATCAATAGCATTATTATCCTAAGAAAACCCCCATTATGATGTGATTAATGGAAAGGGTTCAAGATCCTCAGCATTGAGAAAAACGACGCAAAGAGAGAGTGCTTGGATCAAACTAGAAATCCCTTAATCAGAAATCGGCAGAATCAGAATGTGCCCTACGTGATCAAATCAGAAATGAGGAGATCCGTCCGAGAACCAGAGTAACAGGCAATAGGCGTTCAAAGAAGCGATAGGCGTTGGGGTTCCAAGTTGTCTGAATGGCCTCGCACCGGAAGGCACAGCGTTGGACGACCCCTACAAGGTGGATGGACGACCTCAAGTGAGCAGGAAGCAAGCGGCACAAGACCGTGTCCTGTGGAGATCCAGGAGCCAGGAGACCATCGGCGGACGACTATCGGTAGAGAGGACGACGAATATTGTAAACTAGCTGATGCCCGCGACTTCGTCTGCGTGGCATAAGTTTTTTCAACTTCCACGTTAACTCCTTTTCCGGGATAAAAAGTAGCCTATGTCACTCTACAGATCCTCGACTTTATCCTTGTAAAAAGTAACTTCGATGCGTTGCTCTTTTGCGTTGTTCTTCAATCACACACAGCTAACACACTTTCGCTTTTATGTTATGATGCGATAGTGTGTTTGTCTGTTGGTTTGTCCTTCAATCATCCTGGACCAAAACAAATCGACGTGATATATTGCATAGTTGAGGTTCTGGAGAGTATCTTATACAACTTTTTAAGGATTTCACTACATAATAAGTACCTTATAGCTGTTGCTGGTAGACATTTGATTTTTGTAGTAACCGTTCTTGGTTGGTAAATAAGACACCTTCTGGCCTCCAGCTCCGAATCTGAAATGAGTAAGAGAAATGAGACTAAGTAATTTTGCTCAGAGTTCAAACCTACTTATCTATCCATGCGAGTGTCAACGAAAAGGTTTGTATGTGCTTTGCATTTAAGTATTCCTAACCTACCCGCATATAGATTGTAAGTTTTAGATGATACTATTATTGAATATCACTATTCTATAATACAGAAACTATATTGTATTACTAATTATCATGTGACTATTGTATTTTAATTAATCATATTATGATTTTCGTAAAGCGTAGGTACCGAGGTAGGTATTTTAAATCTATAACCTAAGGTCGACGACGGCATTGGTGTATCTACGGTAAAACTCAATCGAGTTTATGTTTACACCAAAACGAAATTGCTCTGTAAATATTAAAATATAATGAATAAATAATAAAATAAATATAACTTTTCAAGTTCATATGCATAAAGCGATAATATTATGGAGGATTCTTATTTTTTATGGTTGGGCGAACATCACATTGCGATTTGAGTTTTGACATACCTAAAATCTGCACATATACTTTTGCATACATTTTTCGGAATTGAGAAACAGAGATAGCTCATATCCTTGAGACGGTCATAAGCTAACTTTTATTTCGGAAAGTCATACTTCTGACTAGATTTTCAAAATCGCAAGCATAATCTAAAAACCTGTTATATTTGGAGTATTTGGCATTCGTTAGCGACGAATAAATTGGTAAAATTCCGAATATTTTATGTAATCGGCTCACATTTCGACGTTTTAGCGAATTTGCTGAATCCCAGTGGGAAAACGCGGGGAATACGAATATGTTTCCGCACGAAGGAATACATACAAGACCCCAGCTGGTTTCCAGAATGTTAGCGCATACTAAAATTTTTAAAATAAATTTTAAAGTTGCTGCAGTTTTACTTTTGTGTTTAGCTTTTCTGCGCATTTAGTGTTTTCTTTTTTGAATTTCAAAATATTTTTTTTCTACATATAAGTATGACACCCTTGACACTTTATAATTTAATAGATAAAGAATTATTGATGTGTGTGGGAATGATTATAGGGCTGAGCGTTATCAAAAGTGGGACAAGACACGTAAGCATCGTTGGAAAATTCTCTAAATTAAACTCTACTAATTGAAGTTTGTGTTTGAAGGTGAAATTAAAGTTATAATGAACAAGTTATAGCATACAATATTCGACTGCGGATAGCGGGAGGTCCTATTTTAGGTGCTCGGGATCAAAAATTTGTAGACGTATTGGTTTTTTTTAGATATTCATAGAAGTACTATAACTATTGCCTATTATGTGGTAGTTACTACGCCGGAGTTGTGGAGTTGAAAGTGTACCTACCACCTACGAATATCGGAGATCATATTTGTAAAGTCGTCGGTCCTGTACTTGATCTCAATCTGCTCGGATCCTTCATGACAGTAAAGGAATAGAGAGTGCATCTATATTTGGGCATACATTTGTACGCTATAAAATACTAGCTTAAGTATTTTATAGCGTACCTACATGCCCGTTATTTCGTCCGCGTGGTTAAGGATTTTTGGTTCCATCGGGAACTTCTTAATTTCCCGGGATAAAAGGTATATAGCCTATGTGCTATTCCAGACTATAATATTGTATCTCTGTGCCAAATTTCAGATCCGTTAGGCCGTTCTCGTGTGATTGAGTAACTAACATCCATCCATCCACCCAAACTTTCGCATTTATAATATTAGTAAAGATTATAGTCTCCCGCACTGGTGGTTAATATCTGTGGAGTATTTTTCAAAATGTGCAGTGTTTCTCAATGAACATTTCAACTTCATGGAAAGATTTATGTTTCCGTAAGTGCCATGAGGCCCATAAAATAAACCAACGCGAAATATGGCTTGAAAGGCGAAACGTAAAAATTCTTTGCAAAATGTTACCAAATGGGGATAAATCATTGGATTACATCCATTAGCTACATTTAGAAGGTACAAATCAAGAAACCGTTTTAGAAATGAGTATTCTTAGTGGTTGAATGACTTAATGAATATATTTTATGAGCTCCACGTAAATCAGTACAGAGAATACGTAAATATAGAAGTGTGAGTATACAATTTAATGGGCTATACGTCATACCTAATACTCCTTATGGAGATCTCTTTCAGGAAGCTTACAGGTACATTAGCAGAAAGTCTTTTAAACGGACTTCTTAAAAGGAGGAGGTTCTCGAAACTACGTGTATTTTCTTAAAGTAAGTAAGAAGTATTGTGTTTCGAATTTCATTACACCCCGAAAAAATTTTGGAGAATCATTTCACTTAATTTGCTTTCGTGGAATATTCGTTAGCCAAAAGTATTTGTTTGAGAATGACGTTTGTTTTTCAATTATTTGAGAAGTTGGAGACCTGAACTGTTGTAAAGTAGTCTGTACCAAGTCTGTACTGGTTTGCCACGTATGCCAGTTTATTTCATAAAAGTTTAAAGTTCCATAGTTGTGATCAAATGAACTTTGTCTTTCTTTAACAAATCGTAATCATTTGACAGCTTAAAACGTATTACTCGAACTGTTTAAGGAGTTCATACGTGCTTTTTGACACGCTAGCATCTATGAAATTCATAAACAGGTCGAATCATCCGATTGACAAACGATTACCATTTCCTAATACAATCGCGGGGCAGATCCCCTTTTAAAAGGGAAGCCGAAGTGTGCCTAAAGTCTAAACCTTTGTGCTATAATCGTTTATCTTTCCATTCTCATTTTGAGAGCAGACCATGGGGTATCAGTAGTGGACCAGCGATGAGTTGAGATAATGATAATGATGAACAAGATGATAATAATGCAGAGGACGATGATGTAAAAGATGAGGATGTCGACGATGACGATAAAGATTATTATGACAATGAATAGTAACAAATTCAAGCATTACCTTGACATATCATCGCTGGATTGGTCGTTGATGTCATTGGCATCCATATTCCAGCGATGAATTGAGATAATGATATTGATGAAGAAGATGATAATTATGCAGAGGACGATGATGTAAAAGATGAGGATGTCGACGATGACGATAAAGATTATTATGACGCTGAGTAGTAACAAATTCAAGCATTACCTTGACATATCATCGCTGGATTGGTCGTTGACGTCATTGGCATCCATATTCCCGAACATGTCCGGAGAGTAAGCGTACGTGGCTGCCGGGTTAGTTTCGTAGCCCATGTAGTTGTTTTCATTGTTATAAGCGCTATGATCGTCTGCGTTGGCCGGTGGGTAGCTTGCTTGGCTCGATGCTGCTGATATCTGCGATATGCCTGGAAGATTAAGTTTTTTTAGTTAGGTTATTTAGAGGTACATGTCAAACTTATCTGACTCGGTGATAGCGTCGCTATAGTATACAATATATATATATATATATTAAAAATAAAACAAAATAAAAACTTAACAGGCATAAAAATTATTTCCAATTTTGCTCACCGGGCCAGATTAGTTTGACGGACTATACTTGTCTACATTGTGCGAAAGAACTTCTGTGCAAAATTTGGGCGTTCTAGGTCCTACGGGTCCATGTCCATGATTACCTTATGTGGCTAAGGCTTTATAGAAAAAGATTTTTTGTGTGATTTTCATACATTTTTCAATTTATATCCAAAGTGGGATGTGGCCTTATTTTAAATATACATAACAACCGGATACACTCACGTGTTATGTCGGAAAAGTGCCCGACTAGAACCCGTTCGGGGCCCTTATTCATGAGCGAGCCTGTTGAGTCGGGCACTTTTCCGATATAACACGTGAGTGTATCCGGTTGTTATGTATATTTATAATGAATATCTCTCACGATAGTACACGTTAAAATGGCCTTATTTTGCTTAATCTAAATATAATAAAAGGAAATGGTGACTGACTGACTGATCTATCAACGCACAGCTCAAACCACTGGACGAATCGAGCTGAAATTTGGCTGCAGATGACGCAGACATCTGTTAAGAAAGGATTTTTGAAAATTCAAAAAGGGGGTAAAATAGGGGTTTGAAATTTGTGTAGTACACGAAGTCGCTGTTAGATAGTTAATGGTGAGCTAGTTTTAAAAAGGAGAAATGCGTGTAGCATGTTTTTTGGAAATTCGACCCCTTCACAGATTTTAAAAATGATCACTCGGGCGAAGCCGGAGTATCTCTGCTAGTCAATTTATTTTAATCTCAATATAGATTACAATCAACATAGCTAAAAGCAGTAAAATAATTTTTATTAACTAAGTAAGCATCTACCTACTCGTAAAGTATCCTTGTTTTCTGTGTAAACAGAATTTGTTAAGACGATTAAAAGTTAGCGAAACTTCGAAAGAACATTGGGGATGACAAGATGCTCGGTAGCGTTTTGAGTGGGCGCTGATTTAATCAAACAAGGCTAAACCACTAGCTAAACAAGATGCAGGACGGCAACGGCACCAAAAGGACGTCATACCAAATATGTACTTTGCAGTGTAAATGCCGATCTAGTACCTATTCCTTTATGAATATTTGCATTGATCTGTTGTTTGTCCGTAGTGTATCGCTTAAAATTTCTGCCGTCCTAATACACGTATTCCTTTATGAATTTACAGTTGCAATAATCTGTTGTTTGTCCGTATTGTGCTTTCGCTCTTAAAACTTCTAGTCAACGCGTTGGACGCTTACATTCCTCGTTGTGTCTGACCAAGGCTTTAGTAAAACAACGTCAAGTCCACTTACCTTTTCCGAGTATTTTCCCAAAACTCCCCAAAAGACTGGGGAGGAACATTGCGATGAGTATGCTCTTGAAAATTTGCGCTCCGATTAGAAGTGGTAGGAAAAACTTTTTCAGTCCAAACGCTGTAAAAACGATAAGGCAAATGAGTTGAAAAATTGTCTTTGCAGAGTTATGCGAGCGGGTCTAACTGCGGGCTTACATTATTTTAGTCTCAATTTTAAATTTTATCAGATTGTGAGTGTACTGAATTTCATTTTTTTAATTCCTTTACTGCGATCTCATCTGATGGTAAGTGATGATGCAGTCTAAGTAAGTAGCGGGCTTACCTGTTATGGGTACGGCAGTTACATTAAAAGCCAATACTCCTAGTCGGTTTTTAGATGTAATTATATACCGCTAAATCACTTGCCGTCAGGTGGGAGGCTTCTGCCGAGGCTAGTAGCCTAGTAATAGTAGTAGTAGTAGTAGTAGACCAGCGAAAATTCAGAAATTATAAATGCTCAAATTCACCCTGCCGAGAATTGAACCCGGTACCACCACACGTTAAGACAATAATGCTCAACACTGCGCCAAAAAAGATGTCAAAAAAAACTAGTCCGCTTCCTTTTTAAAAGTAGAGAACGAATAAGTTTCTAAAAGAAAATAATAATAATAGCATAACTTACACCGAAATCCAGCAAGTCCGACAGCTTTAGGTAGATTGATAGATACAATATGGGTATCTATGAATTTCTTTATCTTTTGAAACAATCTATACTCATAGGTATACGAGCTAAATAGAGCTCTTTCCTCATTTTTAATTTCTAGACTCTTCTTAGATCGCTTCGTTTCATTTTTCGCGATCGCTTTTAGTTCTACTCCTTCAATTATCTCATATCTATCTTTTTCATTAGCTTCATCTAACACCTTTTCCAATAAATTTTGCAGTTTTCTTTCTGTTTCGTTAACAAAAACGTATTTTTCGGAAAACGTACTAACTGCATCTATAAAATCGGCTAACATATTACTGGTTTTAAAACCTTCATTTTGGTTAGCGTTAGCATTAGTTTTATCATTATTGTTATTACTAATTTGACAGCTATGGCATTTATTAGAATCTAGTGTATTATCTAATTTATTTAAGTCTGATTTGGTTAAGCTATCATTATGACTGGATTCGTCTTTGTCATTCTGGCAATTGCCTGTGACTATAAAGAGGAACATGTACAATGTGACTAAGATAATGTGGTTGGGGAACCTCCAGTTTTTTCTTTTATACATGTTTTTGGTTGATCCGTTTGGCTCCATCTTGTGAAACTCCGTTCAACCTTCATCACCGGAAGTTGGGGTATTCGTATTTTAGACGCTCTCACGTTCATTGGATGGGATATCTGAAACAATACAATTGGCCATGAATATGTATTACACGTTTCTAGTCTAACTTCTTATAAAGTTTCTAGTAAACATTTTTTTGGAATCTAATCAGCACTTTATATTTTCTTAATCAATCTAATTTTAATACCTTACTAGAAAGTCTACGTGGACTAAAGTTTTTGATTTCCGCGGGAGTTGTTAATTTCTAAAGATAATATAATCCCGGGATGCAATCTATCTCAGCACCCAGTTTTGTCTATCGGTAAAATAAATAGACCGTGAAAGCGTAGCAGACAGATAGACTTAGGTGTTGTCAAATTTTAAGGAACTTGTTTATCGGCTCCCTAATAGCTGTTCCATTAATCACCTTTGGATAGAAAATGAAGGTAAAATGCAATATCATGAAATTTATTGAATTAAAAACGAATACAAGCGTTGAAACTGTCGCGCGTGGTAATCAAATAAATATTATAAATCATAAAAATCCATACTAAGTACTTAAACATACCTAAATTACCCTGGGAATACTCAATGGTTAGATACACTATCTCTATAGAATTTCTAAGGAAACGCGATCTTTACTATTGAGCCAATTCGTTCACACTATTGTTATTACGGTTTATGATGTTCCGCGTTGCTATGTATTGTCTGAATAGTCGGGAAGTGATATGAATAGAGTAATTATGCAGTAATTATGTTGCGTTATAGAATATAAATACTATATCATTATTTTCTGGTTATATTCAATCATTTATTATTGCTAAGTAGGTATTTCATTTTCGAACATGCAGTAGATTCACTTGACGATTCAGAAGCATTGAGTTTATTTGAGTTAAAATCATCAATCAGAAATATCAGAAATCGAGCAAATGCATATCGCAAAAAATGCAAGAAATCATTTGTAAAAAAAAATATTTACTTTTCAATACAAATTAATCCGACAATGTGCTTGATTTAGAAATATGAATATTACCTTATATTTCTTTTATAAGGAGAAAAATTGCTTTAAAAGGTAAACTAAGAGGTAGGTATGTTTAAAATAAATTTCAATGCAGAGATTTTTTTAAATTGTGTTTTGAGATGCGTCAATGGCTGCTCATAGGTCTTGAAAACAGCAAATTATTTTTTTAAGCATACATTATGTCACCGTTTGATGAATACACTGCTTTTAAAAATCCCCTTTTACGCTACACAGGGCCTTAACTATTTAATAATAATAGGTGCTTACGTGAGTCACTATTTTTGCATACCTCATAAATCATGATCAAGAGAATTTAACTGAGGGTGAAAGTTGATATGAAATTCTGTCATATTTCAAGGTACTATTTATGAAATTTGTATTTTGGCTTTCAATTTAAAATATAATATTATATCGTAAATTACAAAATTTATGTGCTTTTTTAAAACATCTTTACAAAAAATACATAAATGTCCACAGTTTTAATTAAATATAATATTTATTAGGGCACGTGAATCCCCAGTACAATTTTAATAATGAGAAATGTAGCCCGCAAATCCGCCAGCGCGGTGTTGAAAGTAATAAAAACAACTTTTCATATTATCGTTAAGTTGAAAGTGCATGGCCCAGTTTACACTGATGAATACCTACTCATTATCTCGCTAGATGCACCATCGATTGAATTGTAAATTCCGGACGCAAGTTTATCTATACTTCTATACTTATAAATGCGAAAGTTAAGATTAATGGATGGATCTTTGTTTGTGTTTACTCAATCACGCCAGAACGGCTGAACATATGTAGATTAAATTTAGCACACTGATAGATTATAGTCTGGAATAACACATAGGCTACTTTTTATCCCGGATAATTAAAGAGTTCCCGCGGGAACAAAAAACCTCAATCCACGCGGACGAAGTCACGAGCATTAGCTAGTAATACCTATTATAAATGTGAAAGTTTAGATGGATGTTTGTTACTTAATCTTGCTGGAACGGCTGAACAGATCTGGGTGAAATTTGGCACAGAGATAGATTATATTCTCGAATAACACATACGCTTCTTTGTATCCTGAAAAATTAACGAGATCCCGCGGGACCCAAAAACCTCAATCCACGCGTTTATAATGCAGGCAAGGATTTCGGGAACATTGCATTATTTCGATACTCCCACTGGAAGAGGCCGTGGGCGGTCACTAATATAAATCCATAGATTTAGAATTGGTTAAGGACCAATTCTAAATCTATGTATACATCTACTATGTCTCATCTATCTAATTAATACTACCTAAGTATACCTATCTAATTAAATCACAAGTTATCATATTATATTTTGTATAGTTTTCTTTAAGTTCATACCTGTAATAAGCTGTATTTAATTTTGTCTAGTTATTTTGATTTTCTGTAAAAACAATCAAAATTTCTTTTTGTTTCAATGAAATTATAAGTAAATCTAGAATAAACTACTTCAAAACATTTGTTATTCAAATTAATTAAAGTAGTTACCTAAGCGAAAGAGCTCTCAGCGGTCTTTTGTGATATTGTCGTAGAGAAATGAAATATCGAAGCAATGTAGCAAAACCTCAGTAAAACCAATTCACGACCCCCGTCAACCAGATCGAATGATAAATTGCTCGAAACAATGGGTGTTTCAAGCGAAATTCTCAAGAATCAAATAAAATATCAAGAATTTAACAAATACAAACCAATATGATTGTGAAGTCTGTCTGCCTGTCGAATTTTTACCCTTTTCAACTCAACCAATATTGCTGAAAAGCACAGAGGTATTACCAATTTCACTAACGAAGCCACAGCGAGATTTAACTTAATTAATTTAATGTTGTATTAGGAATAGACACAATAACAAAAATTTGATACAAAGTAGATGCTCATGTTTACATAACTAATACATTACACAATTTCTTATTTATTTTAATTTTTTTAGTTTCTACTGTTATGTACATCCATTTATCAAATTAAAATCAAAATTAAATCTAAAGTAAAAAAAAGCAAAAAATTAAACATTAAAAATATCATCAATGCCGCTGCAATAAGGCAATGTGCCCAGAACGCTGGGCGCGTTACCTCGCTAAATAGCCAACCTAATATGTTGGCCGAGATAACTGCCAGCCCTCCGGTCATTAGGAATAGATATTTTGACTAAATACTAGTCAAAATCATTTGAGCAAACGGGCTGTGAAAAGATAACAATATAACATAGCATAGGGTAGCATTTGTATAAGTATGGATGGTAGGTATGGTTATTATTAAATTCTGCTCGAAAAATTTATGAACTAAAACTATTATGTTCTAAAAATACAGCCAGAGAAAATGTAATTTTGATAACCCTATTTAGCTTCCATTTATAGGTACTAAAATTCTACATCAATGATTTAAAGTGATAAAATTCAATTTTTGCTTTAGAATCTACACATAAAGTTTTATAGCTCCATTGAACTATTTGAATTTTAACTTTACCGATGAAATATATTAATTTAATATTATCATTATACTTTTTTTTTCATTTTTACCTTATTTTTTCAGAGACATATTTTAACTTGATAAGGCGCTACGCATTCGGAAAATGCGAGGCGCGTAGACTTTCTTGATGAAAACTTTAACTAATACTTATTCATTAATCTGCAGATCGTACTTTGAGTTTGCTCAGACTTATATTTATTTATTTATTTATACATTCTGTACCAGTAACTTAAAAATAAAACATAAACATTGAAAGGACATGCACAAGGACAACTTATCTCTTGAAGAGATTTCTTCCAGATGCCCCAGAATGTGAGAATAGTGAAGTAGATAAGATAAAACTGTGTAGGTACATGTTAACAAACGAAAACATTTATAATTTATAACAAGATATTATATAAACTTAAACAACAGGTACATATACGTATATCATACTATACACATAATATAATATATATACATAATATAAAATATATACATAAATATAATATATATATTTATATACAAGCTTACTATAGTTACCATACATAAATATTATATTGTTTCAGTTAAAACGATATAGATTTATCTTTCTTACGACTAGGAACGTTTCTCAGACTCGTTTAAAATATAAGTCAAGCAATGTCAAAGTAAGTGGAAAATATCCCGGTCAAAGCTTTATTTAGGTACCTAATTTACCTACTTAGTTTTCGGTATATTTACCAACTAACTGTAAATCAAAGTGAATAATGCTTTGGTAGTTTTTATCAAAACGACTTGACGCTACCACAAAAAAGTGACTTGTCTATTCCATCTGTAAATGATGTGTCAAAAAAATATTTAAAATTCGAACCAAAAATTGGGTTTATCCTGTGAATGCAATATTTTTGCACAGCGCAGTTATTGGTAGATTAACCTGAAGATGTTCAAAGTTTGAAATACTTGGGATTAAAGTCTTCGACCTGTTATATAAACTCTAGTTTATTAGTATTTAGTCGAGTATCATACAGATTGCGATATGACTTAGATATACCTATCTAAAACTAGATGATATCTAGAGTGAATAGGCAAGCGCGTTCCAACCTAGACCTCATTATTGCTTTGCACTGAGCATGTTTGTAGTCAAGCGAAAGCCTATATCTACTACTACTATTACTACAGCCCATCTGGGCATCCCACTGCTGGGCATAGGCCTCCACTCTCATAGGAGAGAGGGAATTAGAGCTTAGACCCACCATGCTGCTCTAATGCGGGTTGGCGGGCTTTAACGACTATTATCATGTTAGTCATAATAACCGGGACCGACGGCTTAACGTGCTCTCCGAGGCACGGGGGTGAAACACCGCCAACTTCCTTACTCCGGGCTAGTACTGAGAATGTCTAGTCAGAAAAACCCAACACTTAATTATGGCCCGACGTCGGGTCTCGAACCCGGGACCTCGTCGGCCGCAGTCGTACATGCGAACCACTAGACCAACGAGGCAGCCTATATCGCAATAAAAAAATTAAAAAATGACGCCTTCGACTTTCTCCACTTGGGTTCCATTATCGTCACCTGATAGATGTCCACTGCTGGAGATAGATTTTTGCAGAAACCTTCACACGCCGCCTGCGGTCTTGTGCGCCTGGGTCCAGCGGCGTCCAGCAACTCGCAGTTATAATTAACCCATACCCTCTCTACACGGCATCTAATCGTAACGGAACCACAGAATATAGGTAATAGTACAAGCCGGAACGCTAAATCGCTTGGCGGCACGTCTTTGCCGGTAGGGTGGTAACTAGCCACGGCCAATGCCTCCCACCAGGCCAGACCAGGGAAAATTCAGGCCCGCTAATTCTATTCCGTTAGAGATTAGTTAAGACACTCTTTATGGTATTTTTATATATTTAGTCTTAACTAATGATTATTGAATTTAACTTGCGAATAGCGAACAGTGACTTAAATATTCATACTTTTTAAAATCCAGAGTTGGATAGTAATAAATAACACCTCTATTACCTAATGGATTGAGAAAAATTGCACCGTAAATATTCCCATTTGTGATCTTTTAGCGTCATACGGAGAAGCACTTACCTAATTTACTGCCGTTTTTTAATCAGCATCAGCATCAAAATGGACTCCAGATATTTATGATCTCTTTTAAATCTTATATTTTATTTCCATCTACCTACCTGTATTGATTATACTTCAGGACATATTATATTAGCATTTTACTGAGAACGAGTCTCCTGGTAGAATGAGAAGGGTTTGCCACAGTCCATCAAACTGGTCATGTGCGAATCGACAAACTTCACACTCCTTTGATCCAACAAGGTGGCCGAAATTCGGTCGGGATTGTTACATTTAGAAGCGTAATTTTTCATGACAAGTAAACTTTTCATGACAGATTCTCAGATTCCACATATGGCGATCTCCCTGGCGCAGTGTGTAGCGCTGTTGTCTTAACGTGCGGAGGTCCCGGGTTCGATCCCCGGCAGGGTCAATTTGGGAATTTATAATTTCTGAATTTTCCCTGGTCTGGAGGGAGGCTTCGGCCGTGGCTAGTTACCACCCTACCGGCAAAGACGTGCCGCCAAGCGATTTAGCGTTCCGGTACGATACCGTGTAGACACCGAATAGGGGTACTGCCATGCCCCTAACAGGTTAGCCCGCTACCATCTTAGACTGCATCATCACTTACCATCAGGTGAGATCGCAGTCAAGGGCTAACTTGTTGTGTTTAAAAAAAAACATCCCTTCTCTTATCATCCCAAAAAACTAAAATACAGATTCACATACCTATGCACTCACGGATCAAGATTGGTAGATCTATAATAACTACCGCGCAGATGGCTAAATCTCTCTGGAGATAGGCCGCCGTGGCCGAAATTCGGTCGCGAGGATTATTACATTTACAAGCATAATTTTTTATGACAAGTTCTCCTGACAGTTTCTTTCAGATTTCCCCATCCCATCTCGTATTATCCCGAAAAATAAAATACTTAATCTCGGATTCCCGTGTCATACAACAATCGTCAAGAATTGTGATGTATGATAAGGGTCGTAAAAAATGTCAGCTCAGCTGTACTCGGTGATATAATTTATAGGGAACTCGGATATCCTTTGGCGTTTTACACATCAATCATTTTGTGGTGTGACAACTTCCCTAGCGCAGTGAGGAGCACTGTGTTCTTGTCTCTGAACTACATAATATATTTGAAATTCACATGGGAACAATACTAGCAATAAACTTTGGAAAAAATTGGGTATTTGAGAACTATTAATTTTTTTTTGTGATTGTTAAATAGAGGATCTCCCAAAAGTTGTAATATCCGGTTTTATGTTTGAAAACCATTTTTAAACTATCGATTGAAGTGAAAAAGTGCGTTGAATTTAGATGAAGTCACAGGTCAGTTTTTTTATCATCTACAAGTTAGCCCTTTTATTGGAAAAATAATTATTTGCTAATTTGTTGGTTTGTTGTTTTATTGGTTAGTTGGTTTGTCCTTTAATCACGCCGTAACGGTACAACGGATCCACGTGATTTTTGCCATGGGTATAGTTGAGAGAGTGATACAGGCTACTTTTGATCCCGAAAAATCAAGGAGCTCACGCGGGAATCAAAAAGGACCAAGTCGCGGGCATCAGCTAGTCTTTGCAACAATAATTGTAATTATTAATTATTAGTCCGGACGTCGACTCGAAAGAATTAAATCCATACTAATATAATAAATGCAAAAGTGTGTCTGTCTGTCTGCTACGCTTTCACGGCCCCACTACTCAACCGATTTAGATGAAAATTGATAAAGAAATAGTTTACATCCTGGGGAAGGATATAGGCTACTTTTTATCCCGGAAAATTAAATAGTTCCCGTGGGAATGAAAGCAATTTAATTTACGCGGATCAAGCGCTGTTTTCAGTCGCTCTTTTATTTCTTAGATATCCCCCCCCGGTTTGACGCGTGTAATTTTGCGATACCAGTAATGTTAGGTATGTATTTTAAACATACATACCAATATTCCAGGAATCCTCGGAGCTCGCGTGCGTATCTACTATACTTTATCTAAGGATAAATGTATCGACATCGCCATTACCACTCGTAAAACTGTGCCCTTTTTTATTTTATTTATTCCACTACAAGCTACAAGTTAGCCCTTGACTCTCACCCGATGGTAATTGTGACAATGCCTAGTTAGTATGGCAGTTATATTAAGCCCATACCCTAGTCGGTTTCTACACGGCATCGTACCGGAACGCTAAATCGATTGATGATACGTCTTTGCCTCGTTGAAGCCTCTCACCTGACCGGACCAGAGAAAATTCAGAAATTATAAAATCACAAATTGACCCAGCCCTGCCGGGAATAGAACCCGCGACCTCCCACGTTAAGACAACAGCGTTCAACACTGCGCCAGGGAGGTCGTCAAAATTACTAAGCCAAAAAAGCTCCGGTCATTAATGAATAACAAAAAAGTTCATTGAATTTAGAATACTGACTCATCGAATTTACGTGAAAATAACAAAAAGATCCATTAACGAATTCTTCCAATGGTTCAATATCATCAATATCATTCGTGACCATGACGCTGCATTACACAGACGTTTGTATTCGACAAGTTTCCAAAACTTGTTTCATAATTTCCATTTCTGTTAATGTCAGATTTAATTATCCTAACCATCGATTTACCAACTATAGGTATTGGTAAGTCAATGATCCTAACTTACACCAATATACCACTAAGATGTTCCAAATTCAAAAAGTGCGCGGCAAAGATAATTGCGGCGCACTTTTTGAAATAAAGAGGATTAAAAATTCATTTCTGACCGCTAAAAGTTTCTTATAGAAAACACCACCTTTGGGTGCACTTATAGGCGAACCAAGTCATCCTTTTCGAATACATGGGATGAAAATATTATTTATTGATATTTTATATCTGCACGAGTAATAAAGAAAGCATTTCTTTACTTGACCTACTGGTAAATGCTTTCGCTTAGGGAAATTAGTGTGTCGTGAGTGTTTGGATCAGATTATAGAAGGTTAGAAGATTACACCTCATTGATTATGGTGCTTAGTAAAATCCGGGATAAAAAGCCTATGTCCTTCCCCGGGATGAAAACTTTGTTTCTCTAGCCAACGCTTAAATCATAAGCTGAAGTGATTTTTGCAGTAATATGAAAGATAGTTGATGCTTGCGACTTCGTCCGCGTGGATTGAGGTTTTTTGGTTTCCGCGAGAACTCTTTAATTTACCGGGATAAAAAGTAGCCTATGTTGTATTCCAGACTGTAATCTATCTCTGTACCAAATTTCATTAAAATCGGTTGAGCATTTGAGCCGTGAAAACGTAGCAGACAGACGGACACTTTCGCATTTATAATATTATTATAAAAAACACTTGAGTTTGAGTTTATAATGAAAAAACACTTACACCAAGTGTGGCCAAGTACTTGTTGTAGAATTAAAAAAAACTAGCCAATGCCAGCGACTTCACACGGTGGTTTGTTTGTTTTCCAAAGAGAAAAAAAAAGCCTATGCCACTCTCCAGATATCCATGCAAAAATCACGTCGATCATTGGTTCAAAACTAGACATTATTTTATTTTCCTATAATATTAAAGCAATTAGCTTTATGGTTTTTTTTTTTTAATCAACTACAAGTTAGCCCTTGACTGCGATCACACCTGATGTTAAGTGATGATGCAGTCTAAGATGGTAGTGGGCCAACCTGTTAGGGGCATGGCAGTTATATTAAACCCACACCCCTTCGGTTTCTACACGGCATCGTACCGGAACGCTAAATCGCTTGGCGGCACGTCTTTGCCGGTAGGGTGGTAACTAGCCACGGCCGAAGCCTCCCACCAGGCTAGACCAGGGAAAATTCAGAAATAATAAATTTCTAAATTGACCCTGCCGGGGATCGAACCCGGGACCTCCGCACGTTAAGGTGACAGCGCTACACACTGCGCCACGGAGGTCGTCAAAAAACGGTTACTTATCAATGCTATCTATACTTTAATGACTGAACGGATCTGGATAGAATTTGGCAGATAGATTAGGTATAGTCTGGGATGACACATAGGCTAGGTACTTTTTATCCCGGAAAATTAAAGAGTTCTCGCGGGAACCAAAAAACCTCAATTCACGCGGAGGAAGTCGCGGGCATCAGCTAGTTTTTCATTTTACTGCAAATATCACTTCAGATTATGACTTAAACGTTGGCTAGAGAAACGAAGGGTGCTAACCAATGCAAATGATGTCCCAGGTCGCTTTCTATGACACTCCTATGTTTACCTATTAACTTAGCTGGCTAGAAAGGAATACCTACCTACCTATGTTATCCTTATCACTTAGACAAACAGACATAATATTATAAGTACCTACCTTTAATAAAATTATAAACTAGACGATTTTCGCAACTTTATCCGTGTGGATTTAGGTTTTTTACTAAAGTATATTTGTTTTTGTAAAGGCCTTTGCCCAGCAGTGGGATTGTATATAGTATATGTCACCGTAAGATTGTAAAAACCGTTAGATTATAATATAATGTTTTTTATCTCGATAGATTATAAACTGTCGACAGATTGTGAACCGTATCATACTGCTTACAATTTAACGCGTTATTTTTCGGTAAATTGTAATATATTAGGTATATTAACCCGATAGAACCTAAGTGAATATTCATGTCAAACCCTAACCTAACCTATAGTTCGCGCGCGAGTTGAATGCAGAGTAAATGTATGGTGACACTTACATTTACTCTGCATTCAACTCGCGCGCGAACTGTACAAGAAAGAGACAAGAAAACGTAAAAACAATAAATATTTCATAAATTAATACTCAGAACATTGAACCATGGTTCACAATCTTTCGACAGTTTATAATCTAGCGGGATAGAAACCGTTAGTTTATAATCTAACGGATTTTACAATGTTACGTTACGGTGACACATCGTAAAATAAACGTACTAAAATAACACTAAATGCAGGCTTATATTTATAAATAAGTAAATATTTGTTTTTTAGTTGCCTATGTCCATAACTTGAGGGAGTTTATTCACAGAACACGGTTGTTCCGTGGAAGTTGGAACGGTAACAGCCAACAGAAAGTCAAAATATGCATAATCATTGCAATGACCCGTGAATCTAGCGGCTTTGCTATTTCACCGACCAGTTCACGCGTTCAAGGCCACGATGTTAAGGCGAGTCACCTCCAAGATTTTAGGAGGTGAGGTGTGGGGTGCCGCCCGCGCGTCTTGCGGTACATTTCTCGTAGAGACTGGCGGGGAAGCGGGCAGCGCGGTATATTCTGAAACCGCTTGGCAACGTTCAAATTCTGGGATTAATTTGAATTAAATAGATATAGGACTTCACTTTGAAATAAATTTTAGCAGGTTCTCATTAATACTTCAAGAGGAATTTATCCATATAAAAATGATGAGCAAAGTCGAAAATTTTATTAATAAAAAATTCGTTTTAAACTTTTAATTTAGCCTGTTTCAAGATTTTTTTTGATCGAGTAAAGTACATCCTATCGTGTAACAAATTAGCACATTCTTTAGACAATATCTTTAAGTGTATCGGATATTTTTTGTAAGACCGTTATTTAATAGTAAATACCGAAAAAATTTGATCTAGCAAACCAGTTTTCACCGCTGAGCTGAGGTGACTCGCCTTAAGACAACACTCTCTCTTGAGTGTCGAATGCCTACTTTCGATTATAGATGTTGGGTGACACCTAGAGTTCAAACTTTTTAAATTAACGTTGAGTTACTGTGTGTGAAGCCAAAACATCATACTAATATTATAAATGCGAAAGTGTGTTTGTTTGTTGTTTTATTGGTTTGTTGGTTTGTCCTTCACTTCAATCTCGCCGCAACAAAGCAACGGATCGACGTGATTTTGGTGCATAGGTATAGGACCTGGAGAGTGACATAGGCTATTATTCATCACGGAAAATTAAGGAATTACTGTGGGAATTAAAAAAAACTTATTCCACGCGGATGAAGTCGCGGGCATTAGCTAGTTATGAATATGTCATACACAACTTCATCACTTTCTTGTACATATTATTGTGCAACAGTAGGGATTGGACAGGAAAAAACGTCTTTTTTCATTCTAATTTTTTTAATATTAGTATGGATTCAATTAGTATGCTGAGTCACCTGGCTGTAGGTTGACCAGGTAGAACGTATTTTTCAGTAAATAAAAAAAAATAAAAAAATATTAGGTACCTCTTAGCTCTTATAAAGGCTAGATTAGGCGCGAATATGGAAATTATAAATTTTTCCAATTATGACCCAACCAGGAATCGAGCGCGCGACTTACCACTTATACATAACTAGAGGTCGACCGCGATTTCGTCTGCGTACAATTTCTGATTTTTTTAGGCCCTGTGTAGCGTAAAAGGGGGTTTTTTAAAGCAGTGTATCCATCAAACGATGACATAATGTATGCTTGCAAAAATAATTTGCTGTTTTCAAGACCTTTAAGCAGCCATTGACGCATCTCAAAACACAATTTAAAAAATCTCTGCATTGAAATTTATTTTAAACATACCTCTTAATTTACCTTTTTTTAAGCAATTAACCTCAATTAACCTCTTAATTTACCTTTTTTTTAATAAGCAATTTTTCTTCTTATTGAAACTAATAATTTGCTCTAGAAATATAAGATAAAATTTACATTTCTAAATCAAACACATTGTCGGATTAATTTTTTACAAATGATTTATTGCATTTTTTGCGACATGCCCTTGCTCGATTTATTGCCCCGTGCGCGTGTTATTTGATCTCGTGAGCTCACAGCACCTTAAGACATTATAAGATTTTTCCGCTGCGAAAGGCCTACTTATAGCTATATTATATAGCTTTAGCACTGGACTTACATTGGAAAAAGGACTTAGTAAAATTATATCAGTCTCTTTAATTATTATACTGTAATACTTTAAGATATTAGCTTACTTAGAGCCTGAGGCTGTTTACTGTTGACCATAAAAGAAAAAATCTCATTAATCTGTGAAGATTAAATGAAAAAAGTGAAGGAAAACTTGAATAAAAAAGTTAAGTGGGAGAATAAATAGCGAACCCCGCAATTTTTTCCAGTCCAGGATTTTCCACAATCATTCTTGTGATCCTTGGATTACTTAAGTGACCAGCTTACATTATGCCGGTTTTACAGTCCAGTGATCTCATTTCGCAATCGAAATTTAATTTCATTCAGTCAAAATGCACCATGCCAATTTATCGCAGTCTAATGCTGAGATCTATAGAGCGTACTTTGACTTGGCTCAGACTTTACTCAGAGTTAAAACGAGATGGACTTATGCGAGTAACATAAATCTGTCTCGTTTTAACCATGTCTTAAGTCTAAGCAAAGTCAAAGTTCGCTCTATAGATCTCACACTAAGAACTAAGTCTAAGAAATTCGTTATCATTTGAGAGTTTAAAACGTATGACTCGAAGTGTTTAAGGAGTTCATTGATGCTTTTTGATATGCAGGCATCTATGAACTCCTTAAACAGTTCGAATTATCCAAACGTTAACAATTACGATTTTCTTACACAATCGGGGGACTGGATAATTAATTATCAGCATCTCAGACCATTGCTCTTTGCACTGCAGTCACACTTAGTTCTCTTCACGAAGAACCCTCTTCCATCACTCTGAAAAGTTCTCATGCTCAAAGAGGCTCATGTCTGGGATTTGTATCCCAAACACCCGGAATAGGAAGCTGAAGTTTTAAACCATTATGAAATTATAGAAAGGATAAAGATTATCCATCGATTCCATTGCTGCCGCAGGCCGACCTTAGGTTTGAGGGCTGGAAAAATGTAAACTGGCCGAAATACGCATTACGCAGGTTTAGGATTTAATTTTTGTTTAAGATAAAACACGATCCCGCAATTCTTATTTAACGGGGATCGATAGAATGGTATCGGTCTTATTACACTGCCTTAAGGATGAAGGCATATTGACGTGAAGCGACAAGATGCGCCTTTCATAAAATGTTTCACCGTACGCAAAATAATAACTACAGTATATAATTTAAAAATTTGTGTGGGCGAATTTCCCCAAAAGCGTGTAGACGCCCTAATTTACGTGCTTTGACCTTTCGCGCGTCTCTTTCTTTTTAATTCACACTTGCTTACATTTTAACATTTTGGTACTAAGCGAAGGAGAGACTAACTAACATGGTACCAAAAGAGTTTTTAGATTTGCCAAATTGCATATATTAAATGACTGTGTAAAACAGCGTTTGTTAAGTCAAGGCTATTAACCTATTGATGAATTTCGCCGTCGGCTCGGCTTATATGCTGGACTTTGTAATTAAATTGATCATTACGTACTCGTACTATGCAAATAAATAATCTGAATCTGATAAGTAAAGATTCTTAAAGTAAAGAAAAGTTAATGTTTTGGGAATGTGGCGTTGTTTCTACGTCAATATGCATAGACCCTTATATTAAGGGATTTATCACAATCAACCTAAGGGTCGACGGATTATCCCACAAACGCAATAAAACTTTGTGTGCTTTACGAAATTAAATGGTTCTTTTTATTTTCAAAGTTCAAATATTGTAAGATTCGGAATTTTCTTCCAAAGATATTTTACCGAAAATATTACCAATGCCGAATTTCAATAAGATTTGTTTTAATAACAACTTGATCCTTAATTAACGCATGGGCCGTGACCTTTTATTTGTATAAAAAATAACTAAACTACAGATGATGCCTACGAAAGTAAAAAAATAAAAAGTCGTGATGCAACCTATCGCGTTACCAACTATTTTGCAAATACTGCCCCGATCGCTTATTTTTAATTAGTAATAGTTACTAAACTTACCAAGAATAATTCAATTATAATAAATGCGTTGCGCATTTTTCACGCCGATTTAGCGATTTGTACGAACATTGATTGGCTATCTATCTAATCTGGATAGATACCAACAATTTAACCAATTTTCTTTAATTGTCTTGTGTCAATTTCGATGCATTAAGAGGAATTGGGACGGTGGTTTCCCCATACAATCGTATTTATCTGTTATCTCCGTGGATAATTACAATAGAGAAAATATTTTTGCACCATAAAATCCTTATGTGTCCGTGCTATGTTTTTCAATAAATTACTAATTTTAAGAACAAGGAACCTTCAAAAATGGCAACAATGGCTCAGTTTTCGGGCCATCATCCGACATTCTACAAACTTTGACAAATATAATAAAAAAAAAAAGAAAAACATACTGACATAGGCTGAGTACTTTTTAAATTATTCTTGAAAAAAAAAAATTTAACATCGGTTCAGTTTTGGAGGAGGAAACAGAAAAATAAGCCCAAGCTGCACTTATCGGGTGTTAAGGGATTAAATTCGAGGAGCAGCATGACGGCAATATAATTGTTCAATACCTGTTCTCAAAGTTTCCCGTTGATGCCATTACCTCTTAAGAGAGCCATCCAAGCCTTTCGTATCTGAATACATTGCCAGTGAAAGTTGCATTGCGCGTAAACGTCCATCTGTATTCATGACGTGATTACCGAAGCGGCAATCGATGTTCGTTTTTTTTTGCTTTTACTCGTCTACCAGCTGTTGTGGGTTGGAGGTCGTTGCCCTTGTGGATAACAAACAATCTTTTATTAATATGTAGGTACTTAAAGTTTTATTCGCAATCGCTCGTTGGTCTAGTGGTTAGCATGTTCGACTGCGGTCGACGAGGTCCCGGGTTCGAGTTCCGGGTCGGGCCATAATTAAGTATGAGTTTTTCTGACTAGAAATTCTCAGTACTAGCCCGGAGTTAGTAAGTTGGCGGTGCTTTACTCCCGTGCCTCGGAGAGCACGTTAGGCCGTCAGTCCCGGTTAATATCACTAACATGATAATAGTCGTTAAAGCCCGCCAACCCAAATTTACTATAGAAAATTATACTTTATCGAACCCTAATAAGGAAAAAAAAATACGATTCAAAAAGTAAAATTACATTGATGTCACAATTACCCCATAAGAGATACGTTGTTATATTCGCAAAAAGGGCTTTACCTGAGGGTCCCTAGGGCACATTTGGCGGAAGGTAGGACGGGGTAAACCCAACGAACCTATTAGGGTAGGTATATCTCATCGTTATTATTCCCTAGACCCAGGGTATCATAAAGGTAAGTTTTACGTAACTTTGAAGCAATTTAATGATCTAAATAGCTCAAAGAGGGTGGTATAAAATTTCTTGATGGCGTGAAAATGAGAAGACCTTTATCCAAGGATGGATTAATAACAGCTCATATAAAAATTTAAATATTCGTCTTTTATATTGCTTAATCTTTTTTAGGAGACAACGAGCTATATTGGCAATTTACATTTTACATAAACTTAAGTTAATTGCGCATTGGCGGTTCCTCTGGTGCTGCAAATGTTTATAAGGGGCGGTAATCACTTACCATCAGGTGATCTGCCTGCTCGTTTGCTCGTAATATAAATAAAAAAAATAATTATAACTAACTAGCTGATGCCCGCGACTTCGTCCGCGTGGAATAAGTTTTTTAAATTTCCATGGGAACCACAAAATCTTCCGGGATAAAAAGTAGCCTATGTCACTCTCCAGCCTCAACTATACCCACGCAAAAACACGTCGATCCGTTGCTCCGTTGCAGCATGATTAAAGGACAAACCAATACAAACAAACAAACACACTTACGCATTTGAAATATTACCTACAATATGATAACATGTAAAATTTTCTTGCGAGACAAGTATTTTCATTGCGGTTAAGCCGCATCTAGTGACAAAAGGACTCATGTTTTGTGCAAAGGATCAGCCTGGCTGTCCAGCGCGGAATTGCAGCCATCTTTCTTGCCAATATTCCAAGCGCGCATAATTTTTACTAGCTATTATTAACTAGCTGTTTGTTTTGTACCGTTTTCAATTATAAGAATATTGTCAGAATTGAGTTGTAAATTAAAGGGGGTCTCACATAAAATACATATGTGTTTAAAAGTACATATAAGATGGTACGGAACTCTACGTGTACGACTTCGACTCGCACTTGGCCAGCTTTTTTACGTCATCCCTTAACTGGCAGTTCTCATCTCAATCAAGGGGGATATCAAAGATGCCTTACGGGGTTTTCCCAAGCCCCCATATTCCAATCTTAGAGTTAATATCTTAATTGGTATTAAATCCATCGGTTCTGAATTATGATGGCTCGTATATCACCAAGTTTGTTCATCCGTTCATGACATTTAATGAGTCGTGAAGATTATAGGCCATGCTCAATATAATCCATTAGCTAATTTACAGGGAGAGTAGCGTAGATTACCTACCCGCAGTTGTCGTTTTCTCTTTACTCTTTGGTATCATTTTTTTATCCACTACAAGTTAGTCCCTGACTGCTCACCAAATGGTACGTGATGATGCAGTCTAAGATGGTAGCGGGCTGTTAGGGGCCTGGCAGTTAATTAAACCCATACCCCTATTCGGTTTCTACACGGAATCGTACCGGAACGCTAAATCGCTTGGCGGCACGTCTTTGCCGGTAGTGTGGTAACTAGCCACGGCCGAAGCCTCCACCAGGCCAGACCAGGGAAAATTCAGAAATTATAAATGCCGAAATTGACCCTGCCGGGAATCGAACCTGGGACCTCCGCACGTTAAGACAACAGCGCTCAAGACTGTGCCACGCAGGATTATACTTATTTTTTTTTTGTCATAACAAAAATTATCCGATGTTGGGGTCGGGAGACTTTTTCGGGCTGTCAAGTTATTTAATTATAGACAAAATGGGCAACACATAGATTAACCATTTTTATGGAAGTAAGTTATTATATTATTACATTATTTATTTCCTTTTATTATTATAGTAACTAACTATAAGGTGGACGCATTGTGAAAAATTCATCCGTTTGATGCGATGCGTCCGATGCCTACTGTACGATGCGGACATGTGGACGCTTACCTTCAAAGGGTTATTTCCGAGTTAATGTCAACACTCAACTTTGCTTATAATCTTGCGTGTCAGGCGGACATCTGGTAGGATATACTTCAATTTACGTCAAGACCAATTTAGTGGTCAGACCGCACTTCTTGCCCGCTTTTTATTTCGACTACATCATGTGAGCCTAAGTGTTAAATCTATAGAGCGAACTTTGACTTTGCTCAGACATGGTTAAAACGAGACAGATTTATGCTAGTCGCATACGTCCATCTCGTTTTAACTCTAAGTAAAGTCTGAGCCAAGTCAAAGTACGCTCTATAGATCTCAGCATAAGATAGTAGTATCGCCATCAAGGGCTAACTTGTAGTCGAATTTAAAAAAGCTTCTGCCTTGATCTAGTCACTAGTGCTTCCTGCGACTTATGATGTCCTCCTTCCACCTAATGGGGAGCCTAGTTTGAACTATGCGCCCTGCCTATTGCCACTACAGCTTCGTAACGCGTCGAGCTATGTCGGTCACTTTAATTCTTCTATAAAGGATCTCCTCAGTTGTAGTTGTAGTGGTATGAAATACTAACATATCATACCTAGTATAAGTTTAGTTGTATAGGAACAAAATACCACCATATCCACATTACTTGTACGATAGAGGCTATATTTAAAGTGCGATTTCATGGCCTCGACAAATATTGTCATTACTAGAGACCTGGTTCCAGTAAGCTGGGCGTTTGTGACACGGCATATAACCACACAACCAGTTGTTTGGCTGCTCGATCGCCGAAACAGGTCACAAATACGAGTAACTATGAAACGAACGTCTTCAATCATCTGTGCCAATGGGCAAGTCACCGCTAGGAGTAGCAGACCTTTTTCATTAAGCGTCCAAAAAGCGTCCATTAGGAAGCGGGTTCTTTGACTGTTGTATGTGATTTATTAAGCATTAGCTGATGCCCGCGACTTCGTCCGCGTGGATTGAGGTTTTTTGATTCACTCATTGAACTCTTCGATTTTCCAGGATAAAAAGTAGCCTATGTGCTATTCCAGACTATAATCTATCTCTGTGCCAAATTTCAGCAAGATCCGTTCAGCCGTTGGGGTGTGATTGAGTAACAAACATCCATACATCCTTACATCCATACATCCATCTAAACAATATTAAGTAAGAAGTCAGATTCTTCACTGATTAGTTAAAATGGTTTTGTGTTCATATAACTATTAAATGTTTTGTAAATTAGTAGTAAAGTAGTAAATGTCCTGGAAATTATTGTGAAATATTGTAAAAAAAGTATTTGTACGTCAGGGCTGCCTGATACTCGTATGTTGCGGCTTTTCAATTCATCAACAAACATCTCAATTTCACTTATTCATACAAATAAATCATTTATTTATTTCTTTAAGAAAACCCCTTTTTTAAGTAAGTATAAGTTTATAACAATAAAGATATTATGTCCGTAATTTTATTGTCAATGACTTGATTTGACCACATTTGTCAAAAGTATAATGAGATTTCTATCCTCGAAAATGTTAGAATGTGTGAAAAAGAGGGAAACATAAGTTTCCCAGTCGCCTTAAATAGTTATATATCAAAAATTGTGTTCAAGTTGCTACTCTAGGAATAAAATAACTCTGTATTGCCCAGTATTATGCGCTCTGTATTATTTACGCACCGATGTATTTGACAGTCTGTTGACACGATGGTAAAGCGATAAGCGGCAAAATTAAGGCCCTAAAGGTGCCGTTTTGAATGGCCGTTGACATGAAAATTATAGGTGTTCATTTATTTGCACGGATGAAAGGTCGTCGGCCTTTACGTCAGTCCCTATTAGCTTGGCCGGGCGGATCAACCGGGCTGGCGATAAATCGAATTGTATCGTTCGGATACGGCGTTATAAATGGAATTTTATTGGCCAGAGCTTGTGCAGAAATTAGTATCAGATAACCATACTGGTTAGCATTCGAATAATCGAGAGAAAACTCAGGAGATAACAGTAAAAAACCCGGTCAAGTGCGAGTCAGACTCGCGCATAAAGAGTTCCGTACCACCACTTAGTATAAACTATTTTAGGAAATAACAAGAAAGATGTCATAACAAAACGTAATAAATTGTGAAATAACTGGCTTACCGAATGTGGCGTTAACTGGTAGCACCTGGCAAACAATAACTGACACCCTGTGAGTACGGAACCCTAATTAACGATTTTCGGATTTTTCCTATACATGTGCTGTGAGACCTTGTTTCTTGCTAAATGTCATGATTCAAGGTCAACGGGAAGTACACTATAGGTTTTGATTTATTGGCGAGTGTCAAAATATGCGGCATAAACTGCCGTATGCTTACTTTGACTTAGAAGTTTGATTTTTTTACAGTTCTAAGGGACCGTAAACCTAAGTAAATATTTGACCGCCTTATTGTACCTACGTTTTAAGTTTTAATTTTTGTAATCTGTTTCTTTTGTGTTTTTATAAAGTATATACATACATACATATTTGATATTAATTTCAAGTTGTTACCTCCACGCGTTCCCGAGAAAAAGGCGGTTGGGTTGACAGCCAGACAAACGAACAACGAAGTGAATTTATAGCATAAATATGGGTTCATTTTTCCTCTTGAGTTACGGAACCTTAAAAATGATCGTGAGCATTAATAGTGGGGTTGAAAACGGTTGTAAAGAAAATCCTATCCCGTGTCAAGTCTCATAAAATGGTACCTACATCGTATACTTTAATAACGTACCTAGTTTTAATAAAGCTGTATAAATACAGAATGTGTACGTACCATGTACGTTTTCATTTTGTTTGATATTATATACTAGCTGATACCCGCGACTTCGTACGCGTGGATCGAGGTTTTGTGGTTCCCCCGGTAACTCCTTAATTTTCCGGGATAAAAAGTAGCCTTCGTCCGCATGGTTTAAGTATTTCTTTGTATAATTTGAGAGGAGAGTTTACCGTATCGACGAACATTACGAAACCCATGAACATTTTATATGGGAAAATCAAGGGATTTTTTTTTCTTTTATTTTTTCATAATTTTTCCAATGTTTTTAATAGTTATTCTGCTATCTATGCTATATGTATATAATAAATCAAAAACCATGGAAATCGGTCCAGCCGTTCTAGAGTTCTAAGAGTTCGAACAAACCCGACTTTGTTTTATATATTACTAGCGACCCGCCCCGGATTCGCACGGGTGCAATGCTGATACTAAATATATACTACAGAATGTCGTTAGAAACAACGTTCACATCTTTTTTGTCATTAGATAATACAAACATGTTTTCTTTAGAAGTTAAAAATGGTTATTGTGGGTTATCCCTAAGAGATAGACATATACTATCCCGGACTTTTTTGTAGACCTTTTTAGGTGTACAATATTGTAGTACATTATTTTGATCTATCTCTAGGATTCAGGAAGCGTTTGCAATGTAAGCGCAAAAAATGTATTTATTTACGACATCACATTAGAAACCTCTAAAATTATCAGTGCTTCTCTACTATATTATGCATGTATTATACATATAAACTTTCCTCTTGAATCACCCTATCTATAAAAAAACCCGCATTAAAATCAGTTGCGTAGTTTAAAAGATCTAAGCATACATAGGGACAGACAGCGGAAAGCGACTTTGTTTTATAATAAAATATAATATTGTCAAAAGCTAGCTTTTTTGTGAAAAATCCTTAGCCACAAACAAGAAATGAAATACAAAATATGGACAAAAGAAAATAAAATATTTTGTTCGTATAATATATCTCTTTTATATGTGCATGCATACGAGATTTTTGTTACCCATGTATTTTATCGCTGTTGCCCGATCGTTTGTTCCATTGGGGTCATTTTTAGAAGATATTTTAGCGAAAACCGATCAGCTCAAATGCTAATCGGTTTTGTTTTCATTTTAGTATTTTTTTTTCAAGCGGTTATACCCAGTACCCACCTATATGTATTACTATGTGTATTTTTTAAAAAAATATGCAAAATAACGGGGAATCAATCGAAGATTCAAACTTAAACACGTTTCAATAACGTAGTCAAGGGCTAGCTTGTAGTGGATAAAAAAAAAGTTCCAAATTTGAATTAAAAAAATTCAGATGATCTTAATTTGTAACAAAATTTATGGCCTGACTAGTTATATGTATATTAGAAATATGAATATTCATATTTCTCCAATACATCCAAACACAGTAACAAACATCCAAATATACACATAATTATGTGTATATTTGGATGTTTGTTACTTCGTCACGCTACAATTACTGAACCGATTTATCTAAAATTTGGAATGAAGATAGCTTATACCCTGAATTTACACAAAGGCTACATTTTTTCCGGGAAATTAAAGAGTTCCCTCAGGTAACAAACAACCATGACCCGTGGTCCTAGGTGAGCGACAGAAGCTACGCGAAGTCATAGAAAATGATAAACTTGTCTACGCGACAACGTAGGCCACGCGAAGGTTTAGCTACAGTTTGATAATGTCGCGTCGCGTCGTATCCAGTCGCGATGTCGCGTTTGTCGCACGTAGGACAACGGGTCATCCACGCGGACGATGTCGCGAGCATTATTGACCGAGCGAAGCGAAGGTCTCTGATTCTACTTGGGTGAATTGGCACTTGTCCGTCCGTCCGTCCGTCTGTCAGAGCATTATAACTTCTGAATTACTGAACGCAATTACTTCAGCTTTAAATATAATATGTAAACCAATGGCCTCCCGCCGAATATGGCTTAAAAATAATAAAAATCTTTATTTCAGGGGGGCTCTCATAGAAGCGAATACGAAGTAAAATATTTTTTATAAAGTTACATAAGGTTGCGGAACCATAAAACCTCAAACCACGCAGACGAAGTCGCGGGCATTCGCTAGTAATTAATATATTAAATGCTAGCCACGTTAAACATGATGAATAAGCCTTTTTCTTCAAAGTAAGATATTCTGACGCCTACACGGATTAAACTTACTCAAGTAGAGTGTTATCGAGACGCAGGGGCTGCTTTCTACACAAAAGCTTTATTTGTATTGATATAGGGTTTAAATTGGTCGACAGCACTCACTGACTCATTCATGCCCAGTCTAAGCCCTTGGTCCTAGAAAGCATTGATTTTGCATAGAGGTTCCCTTTATAATGTAGACAAGGCCAATAATATCCATACTAATATAATTAATGCGAAAGTGTGTCGGTCGGTCTGTCTGCTACGCTTTCGCGGTTCATCTTTTCAACCGATTACGATGAAATTATATAGGGGTAGATTACATCCCGGGGAAGGACACAGGCTACTTTTTTCCGGAAAATTAAGTTAATAAAACCTTAAACGAAGTCGCGGGTATCACCTATACCAATATTATAAATGCGAAAGTTTGAATGGATGGGGATGGATGTTTGTCACTCAATCACGCCAGAACAGCTGAACGGATCTGGATGAAATTTGGCGCAGAGATAGATCATAGTCAGGTATAACGCATGGGCTACTTTTTATCCCGGAAAATTAAAAAGTTCCCGCGGAAACTAAAAATCCTCAATCCACGCGGACGAAGTCGCGGGCATCAGCTAGTCTAGTATATTATGCATTAAGATCGGATTTTTGCTGGCTGGGAGCGATGCGGTGGATGTTTATTTGGCAGTATGGCGGTTTCTAACGTGGTACATAACAGGAAAATCTTGACAGCACATGGCCTTCTTCCGTGCGGTTGTAAAGGACCGATAGTAACCGGTTCCATGTTGTAAATAAACTTTCCAATACATTTCAAATGGGCTTGGCTTTATTAGTAGCTCGCAGACTGCTAGATTATCTTCCCATTAGCGCCCCAGATTAAGGGTACCTTCATACATGCCACAACAAACAACTTATAGTCTGTTCCAATAGATATGAGCTATTTGTTCAGTTTCTTTAACGTCTGATCACGTCATTTTTTATATGCCACTTACCAATAGTTATGGGTGTGTGGCGACTGCGTTTGGATCAGAACCATAGAATTCTATATTCTTATATCTATGACCTGATATCTTTGTTCCGAACGCAGTCGTCACTGTCAAGTGTCAACAGAAGCTGACAAATGTTGGCGCGAAAGTGCCCGCTCTTTTGTGCTCTCTGTCATTGTGACTGTCACTACTATATACGATTATTGTACTTACTGTTTTTGTAAACCCTTCTGTTTTGTAAAACCTATAACATTGGTAACAACTAACAATATATACTAATCAACGGAGCTACAAGAGTTATTATTGGACCCCCGGGTCCGCCGCCAAATTGGTGACCCCGACGAGCGAATCGGACTAACACTTGCAGTGCCCCTTTGCCCCGTCGTCGACGCTATAAGCAGGCCCCCCCCGGATTGTTCCGCCACATATCTAAACTAGTATGTGGAGTCGCTAACAGATAGCGGACAAGCGATTGACATCGCCCTTCGCTACCTAGTGACGTGTGCCTCGCTTCGTGCCTGGATACCTGCTTGGTTAACAGCCGGCCAACTGCCCGGTTAACTGCCCTTAGCTTTCCTGGTTTGCATGTTGTCGTCGGTGATTGGTGATATGTGCATTGTGTTGTGAATAGTGATCCCCTCTCCCATGTAAATAAAACAAACACCCAACTAATAAGTGATTAATAACTAACATACAAAGAACTAACAAACTTTTAACTAATTTAATAATAAATCTTTAATATAACTTAATTTCTAGTGCTACTAAGGTAATAGAATGTTTGTATATAAAGGACTCTAATTGGTAAGTTAATTTAGTTTTGTTTAGCATGTTTTGTTATATTTTTTACAACTGTTTGTTATTGTTTTAAATTGTTTTTGTGTTTTTACATATAGTTATTTGCTTAGATTAACTTAATATTAATTTCTAAACATAATTGTAGGTACTAATATTGGGAGATTGATTTATTTGTTCTGTGTATTTACCTTACGGTTTGAACGGGGAATACTTAACTACTAACATAACTAAATACATTTTAATAATATGGAGGAGGAACTAAAAAGACTATCGGAGGAGAATGCTGCTCTGCAAGCCCGACTAGGGGAAAAATCCCAAGTTTGTAAAGTCTCAGCCAAAATCCCTCCTTTCTGGGCGCACAAGCCTATTATATGGTTTGCAACTGTAGAGGCTCAATTTGAAATAGCTGGAATTGTGACTGACAGCACTAAATATAGCTATGTTCTGGGTCATTTAGACCAAAAATACTCTCAGGAGGTTGAGGATATTATCACAAATCCTCCCCCGGTTGGTCAACGTTACACCAGACTTAAAGAGGAACTAATAAGGCGTCTCTCCATGTCTGAGGAAGAGAGAGTGAGACAGCTGATCTCAGATGAAGAACTAGGAGACCGCAAGCCGTCCCAGTTTCTTAGGCATCTGCGGTCACTAGCCGGATCAGCCTTGTCGGATGAAAACATTCTCCGGCAATTATGGATGAGGCGCCTCCCTCAGCAGGTTCAGGTGGTAATTACCTCCCAGCTAGAGCTGCCCTTAGATAAGTTGGCAGAGTTAGCAGATAGAGTCACTGAACTTGTTAACCCTAAACTAGTTTTGTCCTGCACCACTCCACCCGCATCCACCTCTGTTCTGGATACCCTTATGGAGAAGGTGGAAGAGCTGTCAAAACAGGTTGCTAGTTTGACAACCTCACAGCATGCTCGCTCTCGCAGTACCAGTAGAGCCAGACGTTACAGAAATTCTAGAGAAGGCACACCAGCCAAACTGTGTTGGTATCATAGGAAATTTGCAACTAAGGCCAGCAAGTGTATTAAGCCTTGCAATTGGCCGGGAAATGTGACCAACAGTCAGTAAAGGCGGCAACTGACTGTTCCACAAGTAGCTCCAGCCGTCGATTATTTGTGACAGACAAGTCTACTAATATTCGGTACTTAATTGATACAGGATCAGACTTGTGTTGTTACCCTCGATGCCTTATAAAACATAAATTATCTTCAGCAGATTATAACCTCAGTGCTGCAAATGGTACAACAATTAAAACTTACGGTACCATTCAATTAGATTTAAATTTAGGATTAAGGCGTCTATTTCGGTGGAATTTTGTTATCGCTGATGTCGGACTACCAATAATTGGTTCCGATTTTCTCAGCCATTATAACTTGTTACCAGACTGCCGGAACAGTCGTGTTATAGATGGGAACACCAAACTAACTGTCTGTGCGGTTATAGCAGATACAGAGGAAACTAGCATTAAAGCTGTTTCTTCTGACTTGCACAGCACACAATTTGCTGACATACTGGCTGGGTTTCCGGACGTAACACGACCTCCGGGATTACCTAGATTTGTAAAGCACACCACTGTGCATTACATTAAAACCACAGAAGGCAGTCCGGTGTCGTGCAGGCCGCGTCGTTTGGCGCCTCATAAGCTCATTGCTGCCAAGAAGGAGTTTGAGAGCATGGTGCAATGTGGCACTGCACGACCCTCAAAAAGTTCATGGGCTTCTCCCCTGCATTTAACAACTAAAAAGGATAACACCTGGCGTCCCTGCGGCGATTATCGCGCCCTGAACGCCAGGACTGTACCAGACAGGTACCCGGTGAGGCATATTAATGATTTCGCCAATAGTCTCACTGGTGCAACTATTTTTAGCACCATTGACTTAGTAAAGGCATATCACCAAATACCAGTTCATGAGGATGACATACAGAAGACAGCCATCATTACCCCGTTTGGCCTCTTCGAGTTTCCATTCATGACCTTTGGTCTGCGCAATGCGGGTCAAACTTTTCAGAGATTTATCGATGAGGTCACACGGGGTCTCGATTTCTGTTTTCCATACATTGATGATGTATTAATTTTCTCCCCAAATGTTGAAAGCCACAAGGAACATCTTCGTATTCTTTTTAAAAGATTTCAAGAGTACGGAGTGGTAATTAACCCATCCAAGTGTGTTCTGGGAACTAAAGAAGTACTATTTCTTGGTTATGTCATAAATGCTCAAGGTACCCGTCCCCCACAGGACCGTGTCCAAAATTTACTGGATTTTCCACCACCTGAAACAGTGCAGGCCATGAGGAGGTTCCTTGGCATGTTAAACTTTTATCGCAGGTTTATCCCTCATGCTGCACGATTTCAGGCACCATTAATTGACGCTCTTGTTTCTACTAACAGCAAAGGTGCTAAACCATTTCCATGGACACCTGAGCTTTTGAAACAATTTGAAGAGTGTAAGAAAAATTTATGCGATGCAACACTCCTACAACATCCTGTAGATGGTGCAGAATTAGGTCTTTTTACTGATGCTTCTAGTATACACATTGGTTCCTGCTTACAACAGCAAGTTAATGGCGAATGGGTTCCTCTCGCTTTCTTTAGCAAGAAACTCACTCCTAACCAGTCAGAATGGCCAGCCTACTATAGGGAACTTTTGGCGGTGTACGAAAGTGTACAGCATTTCCGTCATATTCTCGAGGTTCAGCATTGCACAATCTACACGGATCATAAGCCGTTGTTGTACGCTTTCGTACAACGTCGAGATAAACTCCCTCCCGCGCAACTTAACCAGTTATCTTTTATCAGTCAGTTTACTACTGATATTAGATATATAAAAGGTGAGGACAACGTAGTAGCTGACGCATTTTCACGAATTGATGCCATCAGCCTTGAGCAAGAGTATGAAGCTCTTGCCAAAGCTCAGGAAGCTGACCAAGAGCTGCAACAACTTTTGCGGTCTAGTTCATCCAGCCTTAAATTGACAAATGTCAAAGTACCTGGCACGGATATAACTTTGGTTTGCGATGAATCAACTGGCAAATTTCGTCCTTATGTCCCACCTAATTCCCGTCGTATGATATTTTCTAAATTGCACAACTTGAGCCACCCAGGTGCGAGAGCGACTGTTCGCCTCGTGTCTGATCGATATGTTTGGCCTTCAGTGAACAAGGACTGTCGAGAGTGGTCTCGCTCTTGCGGTGCTTGCCAGCGAAGTAAAGTGTCAAGACACAATTCTGCTCCGCTGGGCAATTTTGATACACCGACTGGGCGTTTTTTGCATGTCCACATGGACATAGTGGGACCTTTGCCTGTCTCTGACGACTATCGATACTGTCTTACGGCAATTGACAGAGTAACCCGGTGGCCGGAAGTTTGGCCTATGCGAACTACTACCGCGGAGGAAGTTGCCTCTACGTTCACGCGTGAGTGGGTATCCCGTTTTGGCGTGCCTTCGGTCATTACAACAGATCGAGGAACTCAATTTGAGTCCGATTTGTTTCGCCGATTAATGCACAGTTTCGCCACCAAGCGGGTTAGGACCACGGCTTATCATCCTGCCGCTAATGGCATGATAGAACGCGTGCACCGGCAATTAAAAGCCTCCTTAATGTGCCATGGAGATTCATGGACGAAAGCTCTTCCCTTAGTTCTTTTAGGAATGCGCTCAGCTTTTAAAGCAGACCTTAAAGCTACTGCTGCAGAGCTGGTATACGGAGAGACACTCCGTCTTCCAGGAGAGATTGTGGTTGCAGTTCCAGAACCACCCGGTTCCCAGGATTTAGCCGATTTTGTTTCGCAATTGCGACAGCACATGTCGAACGTTCGACCGGTGCCAGCATCGCGGCATTCTCAACCGAAGTCTTTTCTTTTCAAGAACCTAGATGAGTCTTCACATGTACTTTTAAGAGATGATGCTGTGCGTCGTCCATTACAGCCTCCATACACAGGTCCTTACAAAGTCCTGCAAAGAGCCACGGACAAGAAAACGGTCACTATAGACTTTAAAGGTAAACCAGTCGTAGTTACTATGGACCGAGTAAAGCCGTACTTCCACGAGGAAATACCTTCAACAGATTGTCCGTCACCCGAACTACCGGTACCGGCATCGGTACCAGAAATACCACGGAAGGAAGTCAGTATTCCTGATACAGATTACAGGACCCGTTCAGGTCGTACGGTGCGTTTCACAAAACCGTTTGATTTGTAAATAATTGTATGACTTACTTTAGTATTTTGTTTTTTTGTACCTATTCTTCTCCGTGGGGGGGTGGTGTGGCGACTGCGTTTGGATCAGAACCATAGAATTCTATATTCTTATATCTATGACCTGATATCTTTGTTCCGAACGCAGTCGTCACTGTCAAGTGTCAACAGAAGCTGACAAATGTTGGCGCGAAAGTGCCCGCTCTTTTGTGCTCTCTGTCATTGTGACTGTCACTACTATATACGATTATTGTACTTACTGTTTTTGTAAACCCTTCTGTTTTGTAAAACCTATAACATTGGTAACAACTAACAATATATACTAATCAACGGAGCTACAAGAGTTATTATTGGACCCCCGGGTCCGCCGCCAAAGGTGTATTGAAAGCCGACAAGTTTTTAAATATTCTCATCATTATTGGTCCAGTAGCTTAAGATGAAGTTGAATAAATAGCTCATCTCTATTGGAACTTTACGTAGCAACAAAGTTTTTTTATTTTTTTATTCTGGTATTTTTGGGGCTTTTTTAGTAAGCCTATATGCCAGCTCCATCGTTACACACAAAATTACAGACAAATCGCGCCGCAGTGTAATCCGCCGCTTGCATACAACTTATAGTCACCGGCCTGTGTAATTATACCTTGTAATATAGTGTCTACAGACGTCAATCATAGCAATTGAAATTATAGCAATCATTGATGCAGCATTTTCGGAATAGGCATTCAAAGATAAATTAGCTGTTTATTAATCTTGCTACAATATACCAAAGTCAAAGTCAAACAACGTTTATTCAATTTAGGTAGGTATACTACACTTATTGACGTCCTGTTATTTATAACATATACGAGTAACAATATAATGGTGACAATCACTTACCATCAGGTGAGATCGCAGTCAAGGGCTAGCTTGTAGTTAAAAAAACAGTACGACATCTTAAACTAAAGCTACGAGGGTACCAAACGCGCCCTGGTCTGAGAAGAGATTTTAGTACCTCATTCTATTTCAATGATAACCTAATAACAAAAATATCAAATTAAAACTATGCAATACATTAAAATGCTAAAATCTAAATATTAAACTAGCTATAAAATTTTAAAACAAATCCTTAAATATAACTAGTAACAAAAAGTAAAAATAAAACCTAATCAAAAAAGACCACCCCTGGTTGTCCCTGGGCTAAATTATGTTACTTATCATGTTTAACATCTTTGTCAATGTTGTCCTATAACTAATGTAACAATTTCGGAATAGGCATACAAAGATCAATTAGTTTTATTAACCTTGCTACAAAATACCGACATATATACCTATTATATTATCTTGTACATGTTGAACCTCTTCGTATCACACTCTGACAATGTTGCCCTAAAACTAATTTACAGCTATGTTACACGAGATCTTAAAATCATACAAACATCAAGTAAGCAACATTCAACCTTATTTTAGGATAGATAGAGTATAAAATCTGATAAATATAATAAGGAAGGAAGGTTTTATGGGACTTCGGTATAGTGGTTTAAAAGACTATTAAAGTTGTGTCTGTTTTGCGTTTTATATGCGAACAATTTCGGGAGGGTTTCGGGTCAAAGCGTGTTTAAGGTTGTTTTTCAAACGTGTTAGGTGGCCCGCCCCAGCTTCGCTCGTATGGTTAATGGTAGGTACTGACCTACTGACAAATAGTTAACGCGCGCACTTTTTCATGGAGCTGAACAGAACTACGCGACAGGATGAAACATGTTTCCAAGACAACACTTAGGTCTGAATCACGTCTATCAGCAACGATTCACATTTTGTCTATTGATATGTCTATTCTGTTTGAAGATATGTATGTATTGGAAATGAGAATTGATGCGTACGCATCTTCATACAAAATAGGAAGTTTGATTTGTACGTTTTGCCCTGTCCTATAAAAAGTGTGTTTTCACCCTTAAATTAGAGGAACTACATTCAAAATAATCAGTATCTAGACCCATCGTATCGTTTAGAGTGAAAAAGAAACCAATTATAAATACAAAAGCGTATAAGTTTGTTAGTTTGTGTTTCAATCATATTGACATAAGTATTTCGATCGACATAGATACAGTAAGTCGGTTAATCAACCATTACAATTTATTAGTTGACTGATCGGATCTTTATCTATGTTTAATATAGATAAAGATCCGGTGAAGAGACATGGGCCACTTTATATACTTACCTGTTTTTTTTACTAAGATAGCTAGGTACCTAACTATTTCATTAAGTATTATTATGTATTGTCAGTTGCATTTTTATGGATTTTACCTATATCTGTTAAAATATAAAGATCTATTTTATTCTATTCGAAGTATTCTATATATTCAAGGGGTCCCTCGGTGTATAAAAAAATAAAACCTGAAGTCGTGAACGAAGTCACGGATACTATCTAGTACCTACTAGATATAAGTTGTTTATATATTAGATAGGCTTATTTGATAAGCAATCTTAATTATATAAAATGAAAGTTAATGAGACAAAGATGATAATTTTAACAATTTATTTTGTTCGCAGTCTCAACCATCATTTCTAAATTATTTTCTCCCTTAGCTTTTATTGCTGTTCATACTGTTCACTATCAAGCGAAGAGTTTTACGATCAAAAGCGTTGCCCGTGTTTTTGACACTTATGGCCAACGTCGTAAAAGCTTGAAAGTGTTAAAAGATTTTATTATAAAGATCATCAGCAGAGCTATCTTTAGTATGTGACTTTGTTCTATGTGATGCTAGCTTTATAACGCGACTTGTATGCGCATAGTCTACCAAAAATATGGCTTGTATTTAAATGCCTACCAGAAATTCACATATTACTCCCAATAAATTCCCAATACCTGCCAAAATTAATAAATGCTCACCAAATTGTGTTTCCTGAAGTATTGTAGAAATGAACCTAATTTCCTTTTTATTACATACCTTAAAAATATTTAAATGCCGTTAAAAATAATTTCAGAACAAATATTTTGTATTTTCACTAACTAGACGTAACCATTATTTTAATCTATGAACCTGAATATTCATGTCAAACCCTAACCTAACCTATAATTCGCGCGCGAGTTGAATGCGTTGAATTTGGTGAGCAAAGTATTAATTTTGGTCAGCAAAAAGAATATTTAAACAAGATTTAAAATTATTCTGATGTGCGCATATTTTTTTTGAAATTTAAAACATTTTACTTTAGGGACCTCAGTAAAGAATGGGTTTAATTTATTTGGAGTTAGTTACTTTATTTTTGGCGAGTACTTAAATTATGCATACCGTTAAAATAATAAGTATGGGGCACTGTCCTATGTCAGCGACAAAGCGACAACGTGACGCGACAGTATCAAACAGAAGCTGACACTTCGCGTGGTCTACGCTGTCGCGTTACGTCGCGTTCGCTTTCGCCGAGTACCTAGGACAACGGGTAAGGCCCCTAAATTAAGTAACTACTAATTTAGTTCCATGGGCCCGTATTATTAAAGCCGTATTAGCTAAGAACACGTTCACCAATTAGGTCAATCTGTGCTTAAGATCGGTCTTAGGTAATGCATACTGGCCTCAGGTCATTTGAGAGGCGGTTTTAATGTTATTACCGTAAAACTTTGACCATCGATAGAAGCCAAATGGGTTGCACAAGTCCTATTTGGTTCAAAATTTTTCATGAACTACATGGAATAATCACACGTGCAATCCAATGAGGGCTACCGATTTTATGCTCACTAGTTGGCGCCAGTGGACGAGTAAGGTCCTTATTATACCTTTAAATTCGGTAAACAAGCATACTTTTGACGAAAAATACGGTTTTCTTAGCTCCACTTGCAAAGCGCAGAGCACTGACATTCATTGACACGTATCTTACATCTTCATTAATAAATCCGGTATTGCTAAATACATTAATGAAATAATTAGACCCGCGATAAAGGCCCAGTGATAATACCTATTTGACATTTCAGAGACCTCACTCTACAGTTCTACACTAGCGCCTCTAGCGGCGAATTTAAACGCGGTAGCCCTAGGTACTAAAATTCTACATCAATGGGTAGCATTCGCTAGACCGCCAGAGACAATTATGAAATTATAAATTCACTAGAACTAGATGAAGCTAGATAGAACTAGACTTCGTCCACGTGGATTAAGTTTTTGTTTATTCCCGGGGGAACTTTTTAATTTTTCGGGATATAAAGTAGCCCTAGTAGTCCTAACTAGGTGTGTCCTTTCCGGTAATGTAACTTAACCTACCCCTAAACCAAATTTCATCAAAATCGGTTGAAAAGATGTGTCGTTACAGCGTAGCAGACAGGCAGACACACTTTCGCATTTAAAATATTATAATTTTGTTTAAATTGGTTAATTATTGGCCCGAGACCTCCTATTTACAAGACCACAATGATTAACACGGTTACACAGTTCAGCCATCAACAATTTAACAATTAAGTATAATTATTCTAGCGAGATTTGACGAAAATAAAACTAAGCGCACGCCACTCATCTCTAATAACTTAAACTACAAAGTAAGACAGAACAACTCATTCCGACACGAAATTTGTATCCACAAACTGCGAGATGGTATTTTTTCATTCCACTTTCATCTTCTGCATTCCGATGGTGTGTGTTCATCCGACGAAAACTACCTTTCACTGTAACACGTCACGTTCGAATGACTCCTTTGAGTTAGCATAATACGCTTTTCATTCTTATCTTACTTGCGTTGGATATAGTGATGCAATTTTATACAAGTACAAGTCCGACCAACTTAACTAACCCGGTGACCAAAATTGGAACTAATTTTTATGTCTGTTTAGTTTTTGATTTCTATTTTGCTTTTCATAGATACTAGCGACGCATAAGTTTGCCGGATTTTTAAGAACCTAAGTTTTGTGTAAATATATAAAATCTAACAAAATAAAATTGTAAGTAAATACGTATAATTATTAATTTATTGTAAATACATGTGTTCTAGTCTATGTAAGTAAAATTCTTATTGTGTTGTTGTAGTATTTAACTACTAATATCATAACCCCTTCTATTGCATCACAAAACAGACTGGAATAATCCAGAACTTGCATCAACAAACAACCCGTCAACCTCCTTTGTGTTTTCTCCAAGCAACGTGTCAGGCGAAGTAAATTGTATTGTCTTGGCATAAATAAAAGCCAAAAATCAAACTAAGAAGAAGAAGAACCTAAGTGACCTACTTGAAAGAAGAAAGAAAGAAAGAAAGAAAGAAAATGTTTTTTATTTGATCACTACATGGAGTTTTAGACTAATTAATTTTTTTAGGTAATAATTTTGCACAAAAAATACAAAAAATTAAGTTTCTCCCAAAATTATAAATTAGTAAAAATATTAAGGAGGTATTGTGATATGTGATCAACCACAGGTCTCCATCTCAGCATTATGCTGCAGCAGGCTGCAGCGCTGGTTTCAGTGGAATCCTTTATTACTATCCTTTATTATTGAAGTCACGGATGGAATTATGAATATGTTAAATGAGTGTTCTGGTGGAACCGTGGGAGGCCTCGGCGGTGGCTAGTTACCACTCTACCGGCAAATACGTGCCGCCAAGCGATTTAGCGTTCCGGTACGATGCCATGTAGAAACCGACCAGAGTCATCGGTGCCATACCACTAACATGTTACCATCTTAGACTGCATCATCACTTACCGTCAAGTGAGATTGCAGTCAGGGGCTAACACTACAAGTTAGCCCTTGACACTCACCTGATGGTAAGTCATGATGCAGTCTAAGATAGTAGCGAGCTAACCTGTTAGGGCCCTGGGCCATGGCCCATATCCGTGATCGGTTTGTACACAGTATCGTACCGGAACACTTCATCTCTTAGCATCACGTCTTTGCTGGTAGGGTGGTAAGTGGTAACTAGCCACGGCCGAAGCCTCCCAAATTGACCCTGCCGTGGATCGAACACGGGACCTTCCATGTTAAGACAACAGCGCTCACCATTGCGCCATCGTTACTGGAAATAGTAACTGTATGTTCTTAGCTCTGTTTAACAAAACATAAAGACAATGCACGTTTCGTATAAAATAATTAAAAATAACTTCTAGGAAAAGACATTTAAGTAGAAAGTTATTTTAAGCTAAGCTGACCGTGGGAGGATTTTAAATGTAATTCAAGCGGCGAAGCGAGATGTAACAAGGCTAAACGTGGCTAAACTTTTAGAATCTGTTTTAGAAGCTCCCAGAAAATTAATATACTTAATTTATTGAAGTTAAACTTAGAAATTTGAAATTAAAAATTCGATGAAATGAAAAAGCGACACTAAAAAGAGACAAACATGCCTGCGAGAGAATGAGATAAAATACAATTTACTTATATATTTTATTTGGTACAGAAAACTTACAGCTACAACATAGATGGATAGATAGATAAAGAATAAGTATAACGCCAATTACAAGTTTTCACAGATAGAATTTACATGAGATAAAAATAGCTCGCAAAGGTAGAAAAATAAATAGTAATATATACTACATAGGAAGTAATTAGAAAATAAAAAGCTTATAGTTAAGAAGATGAATTAATACAAAAGAAGAACCAGAGTTAACTAATATGAGGGATAATTTAGACATTATTAATTATTAAGATTAGAATTACCAGCCAGCAAACTACTTCAACTCAGGCTGTGGGAGTCAAATAATTCATTGGCTAGAATTCTACGCATGGAGGTAGCCGTGGTGCAAAAGAGATCTAGCTTATTATTCTTTTTTAAAAATTTATTGAATGATAGAGAAGATCTAGATCTTGGCAAATAGGAGTTCTGACGAAATTTATCATCTCATTCTCTCGAAGACTACTTTTCTGAAGTTTCACTTCTGCCGTGTGTAAATTGCACACACATACACACAAACACTTTTTATTTTGGGATATTCAACAGGTTACAAAATTAACAGGAAAAATATAGCTACATAAATAAAATAATACTTTATATGCATTATTGTAAACACACTTAGATGTTCCCACAAGCTTGCAATATAATGTTACACTCTATGTGAGAGATAAAAGTAATAAAAGAGAAAAAGATACAAAAAATAAATAAAAAAATAACGAAAAGAAATTAACATGCGATCCAGTAAGCTGTGGCAGACAGCTAGCCGGATCTAATTCCGTTACACAAAAAAAACAATTGAGAGCAAAGAATAAAAATTATAGTTTTTACTTTTTTTATGTTGAAACAAACCTTGCACTACACAATTTTGTAAGAAAAATTAATCTAGATGTTTAATTTTGTTTTCACGTTCACAAGATGATTTCGTTACAATTTGTTGAAAAGATGTCCCGGAAAAGCGTAGCAGACAGACAGACACACTTTCGCATTTATAATAACATTAGTGTGGATCTCATACAAAAAGTCCTGATTCAATCACTGTCAGTCTCATCAACAACTCTTGGACCTAGAGAGCAAAATTCAAAATTCCCACGAGAGCAGAAAAATACAAGTAGGTAATATTTTTCTTATCTCTGACGAGAGTGAAACCCGACAGCGGCTAGCCAGAACAAGACAAAAATTGAATAAAGAGATACAATAAAAAACGGCAAAGGTTTGTCTATGGCTAGGTACAATAAATATAATGCCTATATGGCATGCTTACCGTTTTTCCTGTAGCTGTAATATTGTTACCTTCAAGGTCTTACCCCACTACAGGTGATGTAGTGGCAAATATTCTTTGTATCAGTTTGTATGGAGCTGGGCGGCCACTTAAACGATGCGGCACGGAGATGCACTGCGACATAATTGTACACACACTCATCGCCGCTATAACAAATAGCAGGCCTCCATAGGTTAGGCCTTTTGCGCATTATAAGAAAATTTCTTGTGTCATAAGTGTAATGTCTTATCTGAAATTCAGTCGCAATGCAATGGTTGTTGTATGAGACCATACATATTACAAGATATTTTTTATTGTGTCGTATCAGATACGCGCATACAAAATATAAGACATTACTCATAATATGACACAAGGCATTTTATACTATCGTTTAAATAGCTTTTCATATAATGCGCAATTACGGTGCTAAAACTACCGCTTTTCATAGTCAAATTCTAATGTTTTTAAATCGTCAAATGAATCTACCACTGGTTCGGCTACTAAAAAATTGTTGCACTTCTGGATAATTGAACAAAAAATACGACTAGAAATACAATATAACATTTTATACTTAAATATTTAAGGTTACAGAAACACAACACAGAAAGCAAACGCATTGTTGTCTAGACATAAAATTATATTTTGAAGAGTTAAAATTTTTCTTGGTATCACATTACCTATCACATTTCAGTAAGAAATTGAATAAAATCTTCATGCACCTTCAGAGTCCATAATAATATTATACATTTGAAAGTATTTCTGTCTGTCCGTTAGTCTGTTTGTCTGCTTAGTTTTCACGGCCCATCTGTTGGACATATTTTGACGACATTTGGTATGCATCCCGGGGAAATCATTATTTTTTTCGCTAAATTAAAGAGTTCCACTGTATTTTCAAAGACCTAGTGCGGACGAACTCGCGTACTGTGTTATATTATTATTATCATACTAATTGACCGAGCGAAGCGAAGGGCTCTGAGTCTACTTGGGTGAATTGGCACTTGTCCGTCCGTCCGTCTGTCAGAGCATTATAACTTCTGAATTACTGAACGCAATTACTTCAGCTTTAATTATAATATGTAAACCAATGGCCTCCCGCCGAATATGGCTTAAAAAATAATAAAAATCTTTATTTCAGGGGGGCTCTCATAGAAGCGAATGCGAAGTAAAATATTTTTTATAAAGTTACATAGGGTTGCGGTATATCATTTTAAAGATAATTAGGAATAGAGTCGGAAAATATATTTTTTAATTTTTCCCCCAAAATTGACGAAATGGGGGGCTTTCAAAGTGGTGATTTTCTAACGTCCAAAGATGACCTCAGAACTCTAAATTTTCTGAAAGGATGAGCCTGAAACTTGATCAATTATTTCAATTATATCCTGTACTTGAACAACAAATACTAAAATTAGATAAATATTGTAAGGAAACGAAATTATTTAATTTTTAATGAGCGTCAGTATTTTTAACAGAACTTCACATTTATGTCAATAGATGGCGCCGCGAGGTCTCAGTTCGGGGCGAACCACTAGTACTATAAATGCGAAAGTGTGGTTCTTTGTTTGTCCTTCAAACATGCCCCAACAGAGCAACGAATCGAAGTGATTTTTTGTAGGGGTATAGTTAAGCACCTAAAGAGTGACTTTTTATCCCAGAAAATTAAGGAGATTTCATGCGAATTAAACAAACTTTTCCATGCGGATAAAGTCACGGGCGCGACTTCATCCGCGTGGATTAAGATTTTTTGATTCCCGCAGGAACTCTTTTCCTTTTCCGGGATAAAAAGTAGCATTTGTCCTTCCCCGGGATACATACTATCCCCATACCAAATTTCATCAAAATCGGTTGAAGAGATGGGCCGTGAAAGCGTAGCAGACAGACAGACAGACACTTTCGCATTTATAATATTATTATGGATAGATAAAGTGGTATACAATTTCAGACTGTACCGCGACTGTACTTCGAGATTCATTGATAAACTGTGGATCACTGACCCATGAACAAAGTAGATACAACTTATAAATGAGGGGGTTGTTGTAACTTGTAACCATTACTATTTATAGTTAACGCCCCGTTGAGCTTGAGGTAAACCATAATTTATTTTATTGTTTTGAATTTATAACGGGTATATTAAAAAACCACATGGTTAAAATGGGAACCTCGGCAGTTTTTGTTGACTATTGCCTAATATTATAAAATATATGAATGTGTTGTTTTGTTGGTTAGTTATAGTTAGGGGACCTGGAGAGTGACATAGGCTACTTTTTATTTTAAAACTAGCTAATGCCCGCGATTTCGTCCGCGTGCATTGAGGTTTTTCGGAACTCTTTAATTTTCCGGGATCAAAAGTAGCTTATATGTGCTATTCCAGACTATAATCTATCTATGTGCCAAATTTCAGCCAGTTTTGTTCAGCCGTTGGCGCGTGATTGAGTAACAAACATCTATACATCCATACATCCATCCATCCAAACTTTCGCATTTATAATAATATTTATTATTTGAAAACTTACTCCACACGGATGAAGTTGCGGGCATCAGTTATTAAAATATTGGATAGAAGCAGGCGTTACTTTTTCCTTCATTAGCCAGTAAAATTATAAATACGAAATTGTGTGTCTCTCTATCTCGACAGATCTGTTGAACTAATTTTGACAAACTTTTCGTCGGTGAGCGGTTGCATTCCGAGGAAGTACTTAACGCTATTTTTAAGGGATTTTTCAAAAGCTTGAGTCGACAGGGACGAAGTCGCGGGCTTTATCTAGTAGTTAATAATATTTTTATAAAATATATTTTTCTATTTATTCTTGTTTGAGTGAGTTAGTCACTCGACGTTGCGTGATCGCGTTTCTTTTCAATTTAGCCCGCCACGCGACGTCGAGTGATGAGAACATATTTTAACACAGCAGATACAATTTCTACTATCTTTAGACTTCTTTGGCAACATGATTTTTTTGCTGGATTGGATGGAAGGCCATATAATATATAATATAATAAAAAGTACTACTTAATAATAACAATTATTTATCCAATATTAATTAGTTATTTATACCACAGACGAAAAATAAATAACAAAAATAAACATGAAACAAAACAACGAATGCAAAAGAAGAAGAACATAATGGTTGAGTTGAGAAAATTCGAGTAAGTATAAGGTTCAAAGCTTAGAATTAGTTATTTACGTCAAAACAAATTAGAGACTGGAGATGTACCGAATGCCAATTAGAGAAATACGGTTGCGGTATTTAAGTGTTCTTAACAATATACCGTTTTCATTTCTCATCGGGACCGTTCTATTTCGTTAAATTACACTCTATTTTCGTACTTAGACACCTAAAAACAATTTCACCTACCCACGTCAGTCTAATTTGCCTAATTTCCAATGTAGATTCTAAAATTACGACCTCAGCAATTTACTTTAGAAAAATACTAGCTGATGTTCGCAACTTCGTCCGCGTGGATTAAGGCTTTTTGGTTCCCGCGGGAACTCTTTAATTTTCCGGGATAAAAAGTAGCCTATATGTGTTATTCCAGATTATCTATCTATCTCTGTACCAAATTTCATCCAGATCCATTCAGCCGTTGTGACGTGATTGAGTAACAAACATTCATCCATCCATCCATCCATCCAAACTTTCGTATTTATAATATTAATGCCCTTAACTTCGTCCGCGTGGAATAAGGTTCTTTTGGTTCCTGCAGGAAAAAATTAATTTTCCGGGATAAAAACTAGCTGTGTTATTCCAGACTATAATCTATCTTTCTTCCAAATCCGTCCAGCGGTTCTGGCGTGATTGAGTGACAAACATATATCCATACATACATCCATCCATCCATCCATTATTTTAAGTAAGTATAGAAGTAAAGATGTACATAATATTATTTTGTTAATATATTCATCTTTGAAACGCTCTTAGGCTCAATTATGTAAATAAATTCTTATTTTCCAAAAAAATACGAATTATATCTATTTTACTTTAGAAGTGTACGTTACATAATGACCAAAAATATTCCGAGATAATTTGCCAAAAGAGATTTCACATTGCATGTTTTAACGGCATTTTTGTAGCCCCTTTTTTGATTCTAACTCACTTAAAAGCAGGCGCGTGACTTTTTCTCTTAATATTACCACTTTTCCAAGGTTCCAACCCTAACCTCGTTCGTGCTTCTGACCGATAAACAATTAAATTCCGAACGCGTTCGTGGGAAATATTCCCTTCAATATACAGTGGGTATAGAAGTGATAAAGGAGCCTGGGAGGTTACTAACAACGCTTGAAGTAGTATTATTTCAAAATGGCAGATTTATGTCACGTACCTTGACGTCCCTAAAATAAGGAGGAAGGATAAAGGAAAATTCTAAAACACGAACGTCAACAACATTATAGTAATGCGGCTTTAAGCTATGGTAGGTAATTTATGCTCCCAGGTTGGTGCCTTGCAGATGTCTAGTGAAACATCAGTGCTCTGATGGAACTGTTGGATTTTTGGGATAAAAATGGCCTATCCCATCTTCCGGGATGTAACCTATAACATCTCTGTACCTATCGGATTTCGTCTAAATTAATTGTAACTAGGTACAGATGAGCTGAGAAAGCATAACGGACAGACGCACTTTTGCATTTATAATATTAAAAATTGATTCTCACGCCTTGTCATTAGGTACTTTTAACTGATTTGACCACTGATTTCTAAACGTTAAAGATTTTTTTTAAAAATCCACTACAAGTGGATCTTCAAACCCTTGACTGCGATCTCACCTGATGGTAAGTGATGATGCAGTCTAAGATGGTAGCGGGCATGGCGGTTATATTAAACCCATACCCCTATTCGGTTTCTACACGGCATCGTACCGGAACGCTAAATCGCTTGGTGGAACGTTTTTGCTGGTAGGGTGGTAACTAGCCACGGCCGAAGCCTCGCATAAGGTCAGACCAGGGAATATTTAGAAATTATAAATTTCCAAATTGACCCTGTCGGGGATCCAACCCGGGACCTCCGCACGTTAAGACAACAGCGCTACGCTACACACTGCGCCACGGAGGTCGTCAAAGATAATGAGAGGTAAGGTCCGGGATTAAAACCTCGGATCGGTCGCAGGGGGCCGATAGTCTTAACAAATACGCTATCACCGACTCCGGTACATAAGTTTTTATTTAGTAAGTTAAAAAGTTACATAAAGTTATTTACCAAGAAAAATTAACTTAACATCCAAAAACGTATTCCTAGATAAAAGTGGTTGTTTGGCACGGATGTGCGCCTGTAAAGCCAACTTATCTACATAATAGCGAGTTGGAGTTCTGCCAGACCGAACACGACGTCTAAGCACAAAATAGGTAATAGAATGGTCTAAGGTAGTTCTACATGCCCGCTACCATCTAACACTGCATCATCGCTTACCACCAGGTGAGATCGCAGCCTGGTGGCAGGCTTCGGCCGTGGCTAGTTACCACCCCACTGGCAAAGACGTGCCGCTAAGCGATTTAGCGTTCCGGTACGATGCTGTGTAGAAACCGAAGGGATATGAGTTTAATATTAACTGCCATGCCCCTAACAGGTTAGCCCGCTACCATCTTAGACTGCATCATCACTTACCATCAGGTGAAATCGCAGTCAAGGGCTAGCTTGTAGTGGATTCAAAAAAAAGGGTAAACTTGTAGTGGATCACTAACATGATAATAGTCGTTAAACCCCGCCAATTGGAACCCGTATTGGAGCAGCGTGGTGGGTCTAAGCTCTAATTCCCTCTCTCTTATGAGAGTGGAGGGCTGTGCCCAGCAGTGGGCTGTAGTGGTGGTGGTGTTGGATAAACCAAAAATTAAATTAAAATCTTCAACAGGCACTTTGACACTTATATAACCCTTCGGCTGGGGCCCGGTCCCGTCCATCGAAATAGAATGAGTAGGTACACTTAAATTATACCTTCATCAATGGTCCGGTCACGTACAAAAAAACGCTGAGTTACAGTGGAGTGGATGTGTCTGCGCACGGGTACAACGCGTCCTAGCTATATTATATCGTCCTCTTTAATATTACCTAAAATAAAAATAAAAAATAAAAAAGCCTTTATCTCTACTACCACTTGTAACTAACCTGACGGGGTCCCTAAACATCTACACCTCTCTCTACTAATGGAATTCAATGGTTCTTTGTAATGGCTCATGAATCATCTAGCAGTAAACCCTCATCATCGTTGCGAACATAATAACCCAAGTTCTTTTAGAGTTTCAGAAGCTTCGAATTCAATCAACCCAACGACTAGTTTAAGAACTGATTTCAATGAATTTCAGTTTACATAAGACTGGCTTAAATTACGCGTTCGAGTTATAGAAAAGTTGTAAAAATGATCAAGTATAAATCAACAAAGTGAAGGCAAGTGCTTTGTTACGTGATCGAGTATAGAACTAGTATACAACTATGACACACTTTATATGAGAGTTTTATATTTAACGTGTTCGAGTATCTAAATAGTATACAACCATGACACACTTTTAGAGGTGTATTCTTCCTATGTGATCCTGTTCAAGTATACTGCGCTTTGTTTGTTTTAATGTTTTGCCTCTAACATACACAGCAAGCCAGATTTATGTTTGCCTCTTAACATACACAATAAGTCAGTCTTATGTATAGGATCAATCATATTATATTTCTATGCGAAATATATTTAAAATCAAGAGAGTTGACCTTATATATGAATATTTACTCAGAGTTTCGATTTCTATCTTATGTAACATACATTTAAGTAGTTCCATAAGATTCCATAAGGTCTCACAGTGGTGAAGCTAATTATCCCTAGTGGCAAGCATCTTCCTTGATTAAGGAAGGTGCTTTGATTGGCATCATATACTTTGACTAACAAAATATATGATGGTTGACTGGCTCCGCCCCGCCATCAACGGTAGTCTTCTTCCCACTCTTGGTATTCCAAAAGACATATCGATACATGAGAACATGGGCCAATAAGCCTCATAAAATACCAAAAGCCAACAAGCCTCCCCCCCCAACCACTAGGCATCAACCGCGAAATGGCGCAACGTACTCGAGTGTACTTTAGAGTGGTGCGTTCCACTTATGTCAGCATAAAGCTGGATAATTACATTTTTAAAGTGGTGTAATCCCACATATACCTGTAATAGGTTTCAAGGATACACCAGGCGCACTGCAGGGATGTTCGCCGCAACGAAACAGAATCCACAGGCGTGATGCAACCTTCAGTATTAGTATATTAATCAAATATAGCGCGCAACCATCATGGGTAGTAGAACATTGTTTGAAAGTAAGTTTGATATTGGTAATAGTAAACAGAGTCCCATCAACCATGATTAGTTATCGTTCGATCATAGTGAACATCGTAGTAATTTCATATAATATTTAGTTATCGTTCGACCATAGCGAACATCGTAATTGCATATAATAGGATAATATGTTGTTACAATAAAATCGCATGGTAAAATCAGACGTACTGTAGAACATAGGAATGTACACGAAGTGTACTACGCACAGAAAGCAAGCTCTCTGGTTCAACAACAACCTATCCCATCTTGACGTCCTACCGAGGTAAACATCAAGACAGAACCAGCCGTGCCGATGCATCGCCGGAGCGAGTGATATATTCTACAGGCCCAACTCAACCTGCAATGATAATTGTATGTTATGGGTATATATGTAATATGTTATATTTATATATGTTATTAATCCACCATAGGTAGATTGAATATCGTAGGACGCCATCCAGCCAGGTTCACGAAGTACAAGTACTAAGGCTCCCTTACCAGATTGCATCCAACAACTAGTATGTATGCAATACAATATTGGCACAACGAGCGAGCATACCCACACTCAACATGAATCGGTCTCAATGCCTCAATAATGCTCAGCACACATACACGTCGCAATCCTCGTTCTGCCGAGTGGACCGGACGCCGGGAAGCTCATTAGTAAGTTTCCATGCTCCCTCGATTAGATCATATATACTACTATGTACATATAGTATGTACTATTATTCTATTATTGTTTTAATATTATTTTACTATTATTTTATCATTATAATATATTTTAAATTTTTTTTTTTTTTTTTTCTCTAATAATAAATTATTTTATTCTGAATAGTAAGATACGTATAGTTACACACTTAAGTTTATTATTATTTTTGCACCACCTCCCTTTATATTCTTATTCATTTTCTCCTTAACGTTAAGGTTGTCTGAAAGAGATCGCTGCTTAGCGATAAGACCGCCTTATTGTACCTACTTATTGTTGTTTTCTTGTTTGTAGCATGTTGTTTTTGTATATTCGTGGTGTACAATAAAGTATATACATACATACATACATTCCGCCATGTTCACTCGAACCCGTGAGTCAGTAGTAGTAGTAGTCAATAGTATATGCGAGCTTATACGCGCCGAAAAAATGCTAATCTGAAGTCGCCCGAATTACCGCTGGACATAGGTAGGTCTTGCGTGAACTTTTTCGCGTTGAGTCTTGCGATGTGATTCGCTTTAAGCGAGACGCTTGATGTCGCCCGGCCTCTCTAGGGCCTGCCAACGCTGTGCTTTCCATGCAAATATCAATCCATACTTCCATACCATCCGTGTACCTATGTATAATGCGAAAGTGTGTCTGTCTGTCTATTTTGATGAAATTTGGTATAGAAATAGGTTGTACATAGGCATTCTTTCCCCGAAAATTTTATAAAAACTTAATCCACGCGGACGCGGTCAATTTGAACTTCGTACCCATAGGTTACGTTTCAGATGCTCTCAACCCTGGACAACAGATGTCCAAATCCATTAGACTAATGTAGCAATAACGAGCATAAATATAGAGACGTATGTGATAAACTTTTACGAGATATAAATGAAAGATGATTACATCAACTAACTGTCTTTTAATGCCACTATAAAGTAAAAGGTCGCGTCTTTTATTTACTAAATCACTAGCTTGACGGTCAAATAACTTTTTTATACTTGTTTCTACTATAAAGTATCTATAATTCGATATTTTAAGATTGATAAGTAAGATTATGCTTTGACACGCAACGATCATAAATATCAAATGAAAGGCGTGGATGAAAGTGTGTCGGTAAAAATTAAACAGCCCTTTTGTAACAAGATTTTTTGAAGTGAAACTTCTTTAGAATTGTTGTGATTTGAAAATTCAACGAAACGAAGAAGCGACACCAAAAAGTGACAAACATATTCATAAATAGAATTTAGCCTGCGAGAGAATGAGATAGAATACAAGTTATATTTATCTCATTCCCTCGTAGGGTGCTTTTCTGAAGTTTCACTTTTGCCGTAGGTATGTGAATGTGAAAAACACACACTTTTTTAAACTTTTTTCAAACGTCAAAACGCGAGCTTCGTATGGGATTTTGTACCTATGTTTAACGCACTTTTTTACTTTAATCGATAGTTCAAAATGGTTATTCAATATAAAACTAACAGGAAACCTGGAAATCACGACTTTTGGGAGATCCTCTATTTCATAATCACTAATAAATAATTTATTTAACTAATTCATTATCAAATACCCAATTGCAAAATAGACTTTGCACTTGACGAAAATCATACTTAGTGCAAAGCAATGAGGAAGTTGGATCATGCTTTACTAGAAGATGCCTATTCTTACCTTAAAGGTAACTTAACAAGTAAGGTGAGGCAACATCATGCATATCTTATCACTAGGTATACCTATCTAAACACTACCCGTATTAAAACTTTAGCAGATATACATACACACTTTCGCATTCAAAATTTGGATTTTACTATAGATTATTAAGATTTCACTGATATTATGTACATAATTAATCATTAATAATTTTAAAAATGGGAAAGTATGTCTGTCCGTTTGCTACGCTTTCACTTTTGAACTAATTTTGATGTAGATAGATGTAAATTTAAAAAAATATATGATTGCATTCTTGTATGTTTTGGTCGCGAGTTCGTCCCCGTAAGATAGATTCTGTTCATTCCCGTGGGAACTCCTTAATTTTCTGGGATAAAAAGCCAAGCCTACATCCTTGCCCGGGATACAATCTATCTCCGTACCAAATTACATCAAAATTAGTCGAAAACCGTTAAAGCGTGGCAGACAGACACACTTTCGCATTTATGATGATTTTTTGACGACCTCCGTGGCGCAGTGTGTAGCGCTGTTGCCTTAACGTGCGGAAGTTCCGGGTTCGATCCCCGGCAGGTCGTGCCGCCAAGCGATTTAGCGTTCCGGTACGATGCCGTGTAGAAACCGAAGGGGTATGGGTTTAATATTACTGCCATGCCCCTAACAGATTAGCCCGCTACCATCTTAGACTGCATCATCATTTACCATCAGGTGAGATCGCAGTCAAGGGCTAACATATTATACAGCGTAAAAAAAAAATATATGGATAGTATTAATATGAATTATGCATGTGGCCTGAAAAAAGCAATAACATCATCCAGAAGAAGTACATAAATAAATCTTTAAGCATAGTATAATATGTTAATTAATAGGTATACCTAATGTAAACGATCCACACCACACTTTCCTCAAAGGCAAACCGGACTTTGCGGTCGTAAATTCGCTTTTGTGGTCGCAGCCGTGTCAGTGTGTCACAGACATTATAACTCCTAAAACATAGTTCTAGAACATGTATGTTTATAATAATGCTAGTGAGAAACTCCTTAATTAGTATTCGCAAAGCTGTGAGCTTGGGTGTCAGCTCTGTAAAACAACTTTATACTTACTTAGGTATCGCGTATGAAAAGTGTTGATAACCTACTTGTTAAAAGTTTAGCCTCCTATAATCTGGTCTAGGATTAAAATTTCACGTACATTTAACTTTACGGAGTTAGGTATATTATGTGTTTTAAGTTTTTTTTTAATACTTAATAGCCTAGATCTTGGCTACAGACCCTGATATCATGTTTATGAGTTTTAACGGAGAATGAAAATATTCAAATGAAAATTTCAATTCCCCACTAAGAAAGGGTTTTTGAAAATCACCTCATAAAGGGGTAAATTAAGAGTTCAAAATTTTGAAAATTACCTGAAAATGTAACTTCATTAATTAATTAAATTTAACGTGAGTGAAGCTACGGGCAAAAGCTTTATAAGGGGTATATTGAGGTATTCAAATAAATGAGAAAAAATGTAGAATTCCTCACAAAGTTTTCCTTCACGGATCGAAAAAGACCAAATGATATTTTAGTACCAAACTCAGACGTTCTTTCCCTCGTAGCTATTGTTCCATTAACGCTGAACTCGATTTCGAAGTTCTTCAGAACTATTATGTTAATACGAGGAAACTGGTATAAATAGGTACAAACTTGCAACTAAGTTTCGTACATACTGTATTGTATTAAGATGTTCTTACAAATTAGTTCATGAACAGCGGAACTCTCTTCGGCTTCTATTCTTCACTAGCTGATGCCCGCGACTACTTCCGCGTGGATTGAGGTTTTTTGGTTCCCGCGGAAACTGTTTAATTTTCCGGGACAAAAAGTAGCCTATGTGTTATTCCAGACTATAATTTATCTCTGTGCCAAATTTCATCCATATCCGTTCAGCCCGTCTGGAGTGATTGAATAACAAACATCCATCCATCCATACATCCATCCATCCATTCGCATTTATAATAATATTATTGTAGCTCAGTACCTAGTCCTATTATGTAAAACCTGTATCAATCATTGTTAAAATTTCGAATGTATTGATTTGACGATCTTCATGGCTCAGTGTTGAGCTCTGTGGTCTTATAGTCGGAGTTCCCGGGTTCGATTCAATTCTTCAATTATAATATGTAAGACATATCTACAGGTGTCTGTAAGTTACTTCATGTTTTGACTCTACCACCGGTTAGGAAAGCAGATTCTACTGAGAGGCTACACGGTATACTTAGTACGCGAACTGCTGTGGTATGAGTAAGGAATACAAATACGTTGAGTTAGGAAATAAAAATTAGTGGGAAGAGATAATGTGGGATGCACGGAACTATCCGAGATAAGGCCCGTGTTCAGAAATGGGCCGGATGGGTTCAGCTGATGACTTTGAAGAATTAACCACGGGACGCGTGATATCGGCCTACTCCTCTAGCCGCGAACTGTGGCAGTTTCACCATTAATTATTATGATATTGTGTTGTCATAGTGATCGACTTTTTCATGCACTAGTGTCAATAATAAAGCCGAAAAATGACAAGGCACTCTCCCTCGCCCTGCGAAAGTTAGACCGGCCATACACGGACTGCTCGAGCAGTTAGCCAGTGATCAACATACACGGACCGCTCAAGCAGTCATAGTCTACAGCTTGAAGCTACCATGCTTACTGCCCGAAGCAGTCGCAACTGCTCGAGCGGTTCCATGTATGTGTGTACGTACGTATTTAAGTACCTTCAAGGCAAGAGTGAATAGGCATCTTCTAGGCAAGCGCGTTCCAACCTAGACCTCATCATTGCTTTGCACTAAGCACGATTGTCGTCAAGCGCAAGCCTATCACGCAATAAAAAAAAAAGTAGAAGACTGGTAGTTCACTATGCAGTCGCAGCTTGAAGCAGTCAACCCTGACTGCTTCAAGCTGTCCGTGTATTAGTCGAACGTGATGTCATATTATATTTTTCTTACGTTTCCTATACCGTATTATTATTTCATCCAAGACTGATGATGATGATTTAGATAGTTTATCGTAAATCGGCACGAAGCCGGCACAACAAACAAAAGATCTTAGATGAATCGTTTTACGTTATAAAAACATAACAGCTATCACAGTGTATATAGCCTTTACCGGAAGACGTAGCCTACATAAGTGACCGTGTTCGTTTAGAAACTATGCATGTTGATATTTTTAAGTTTTGCAAATCATCGACTCTCTTCTTTCGTGACTGACCTCAAATTAAATTACTTTAAAATAAATAAATCAAATTTTTAAGTTTTAAAATAAACTTATATTCTATATTTACTAATTATAAATGCAAAAGTTTGGATGGATGGATTTGTATGTTTGTTACTCAATCACGCCTGAACGGATCATGGATGAAATTTGGCACAGAAAAAGAGATAGAGGTTTGGAATTATAAATGATACTTGTTATATTTGGTAAGTCCGACAACGACATCTTATCCTGAAAATATCAGCTTTCTAGCGTCATTCTGACCTGTTTTTTCTGTTCTGTCCGTGTTCTGACCGAAGCTATGACGGTTCGAAATTCGACGAAACGCTTCCAGAAAAGGTAGGTAGTCTTGGCGGGGGCACTGCCGTGCCGCCAGATAGGCTACTTTTTATCCCGGAAAATTAAAGAGTTCCCGCGGGAACCAATAAACCTCAGCCCACACCAGCGGGCATCAGCTTATATATTTATATTTACTAAACATAATTACAAGCGACCGCAAGTGGCTACGGCTGAGTGATTAAAAAAAAAATCCGGCCTTATACCTATTAGAGTATTTAAATTGAACCTCTAGACCTTGACGCTATAGGGATCCACCCTAGAGACTGATAACCCTTTTCGAAAGTTCTTCAAAGAGCGTTCGAGCCCGCCAGTACAGTATCATATCTACTCCCCAGTCCCCAGAGTACATTAAGGGAATACCTTACGAAACTATCTTCAGGAAAGTAATAGAGATGAGGCCAATTTTGTCAAACTTTTTTAGGGGAATGGACTTATGTACTATTAGCTGCACGTGACTTTGTTTACGTAGACTGAGGTTTTTGGTTCCCGTGGCAACTCTTAAATTTTCGGGGATAAAAAGTAGCCTATGTGTTATTCCAGACTATATCCGATCTTTATAGATCCGTTCAGCCGTTATGGCGTGGTTGAGTAACAAACATCCATCCATACACCCATCCATTCAAATTTTCGCATTTATAATATTACTAGTGAACCGCCCCGGCTTCGCACGGGTGCAATGCTGATACTAAATATACTACAGAATGTCGTTAAGGTACTTAATTGGATTAATGCTGTATTGCTTAAAATCGCTTCGTAAATAAGCCATTATTTCCCATAAAATGGCTATTGTGGGTTATCCCTAAGAGATAGACATAATACTATTGCGGACTTTTTTGTAGACCTTTATAAGGCGTTTAATACTGTAGTACATTACTTTGATCTATCTCGTAGGGTTCAGCCAGCGTTTGCAATGTAAGCACAAAAAAAATGTGTGACGTGAAGGATTCGCGTAACTGATGTATGATTTTAGTTGACCAACTGATATTGTGGAAGTATATATGGTTTTTTTTGACGTGAACGAAGGGTGTCACGCAACTGATATTGTGAAGGATATCTATGATTTTAGGTTAAGTGCACAGACATAATATCCCTTTATAAATCTGTGGTTAAGTGATATTGTGAAAGTTAGAGTTAAGAATCAGGGTTACTGATTGTAAACGCGAAGGCTTCACTCGATTGTTGCGATCTCAGTTCAATAATGTGAAGATTACCGCCGCTTCACGGGACGTGAAGTTGTCAGGAAAGGCCGAGCTGTTAGCATTGTTACTGTTTGTCATTATATCTCTAGAAGTATATTATCTGTGTCCAAACCTCTACACGTTTCACAATTTATTCGTGCAAGTTCCAAATGAGAGTACAAATATATTAAAAGCGTCTCATAAATACCTACTTCTGGATTGTCTCTAACAATAATTATAAACCACTCATCTATTAAAAAACCGCATCAAAATCCTTTGCGTAGTTTTAAAGATCTCAGCTGCATACATAGGGACAGACAGCGTCAAGGGACTTTGTTTTATGCTACGTACCTAGTGTATATGTCACCGTAAGATTGTAAAATCCGTTAGATTATAATCTAACGGTTTTTATTCCGCGAGATTATAAACTGTCGTTAGATTGTGAACCGTTCAATGTTCTGAGTATTAATTTATGAAATATTTATTGTTTTTACGTTTTCTTGTCTCTTTTTTGTACAGTTCGCGCACGAGTTGAATGCAGAATAAATGTAAGTGTCACCATACATTTACTATGCATTCAACTCGCGCGCGAACTATAGTTAGGTTAGGGTTTGACATGAATATTCAGGTAGTGCCCGGCCGCAGTCAGTTCTATCGGGTTAATATACCTAATATATTACAATTTACCGAAAAATAACGCGTTAAATTGTAAGCAGTATGTTACGGTTCACAATCTGTCAACAGTTTATAATCTATCGAGATAAAAAACGTTACATTATAATCTAATGGTTTTTACAATCTTACGGTGACATATATAATAAACTAGCGGTCGCCCGCGACTTCGCCCACGTACAATTTCTGATTTCCTATGAGTTTATGAAATTTTCCCGCTGCAAAAAGTCTATCTAAAGAGGCTTTATTATAGGCTATAGCAGCTTATGCAGATTTTTATTATTTAAAACTTATAACCGAAATGCTGAATTTTTATGTTTCTTTCTACAAAAACATAGGGCTTCCATACAATTTTTCAACCCCCATTTCACCCTTTGGGTTTTCGTAAAATGGCTTATATTGGTTATTATTATTTAAAACTAATAACCTAAATCCCGATTTTCAAGTCGCTATCTTCAAAAACATAGAATTTTCATACAAACTTTTTTTTCATAAAAACCCCTATTTCACCCTATTTGGAGTAGATTTTCGGTAAATTGCTTATATAGGTTTTTATTATTTATAACTATTAACTTGATTGCCAATTTTGATGTCTCTAACTTCAAAAACAAAGGACTTTCATACAAACTTCCAACTCCCATTTCAACCCCTTAGGGGTGAATTTTCTCAAAACCGTTTCTTAGCTGATGTCTACATCATAGAGGGAACCTACCTTCCAAATTTCAAGTCTGTATGTTTTATAGTTCCTGAGATATCGTGATGATCAGTCAGTCAGTGACCTTTCGCTTTTATATAATATATAGATTATAGATTCAGGAGCCAGGAGTTACGATTACGGCCGGTCTAGGATTTTTTTTACTTTTTTTATTTTTGAGAAATTTTTCAAAACCCTAAATCAACGTGGACGGAGACGCGGGCATCATCTAGTTCAAAATAAGTAAGTATCCCTGACGGAACATTCACTTACAAACTACGTAGGTAGGTACACGGTAATTTTAAACCTTTTGATTTAATAAGAACTTGATTGTAATTAGATCTTATGCCTTCGCTATCAGCTTCGAGGCAATCGGTTATTAAACTCAAAGTAGAAAATATTCTAAGCCTGTGTTCTTAGAATAACTACCTTCTAAGAATGTGTTACTGGTTAGTCCAGTACCTTCATGAGCGGTTATAATAAATTCGTTCTTTCTAGTTAGGTACCTACTAACTTGTTATGTACGGTTATCGCAAAACAAGTACTTACTTAGTTCAAATTATTTAAAAAAATTGTGTGTGTCAGCTCCGACGCACGACACGACGTAAATGACGGTAAATGACCGCATTTTTTATATTACTGAAAGCATGCTTGATACATGGATTTATATAATTTATATTCTTCAAAATACATAGTCATGGAAACATAAAATTAGTAACGTAGAAAATTTGATTTTACTTCCCATAAATTTTCATACCCCGGGCTTATCTCGTCTCTTTTAAATATATAAAAATCAATTGCTGTTCGTTTGTCTCGCTAAAACTCGAGAACGGCTTGACCGATTTAGATGGATTTTTTTTTGCTTGTCTAAGTGGGTCCAGGGTTGGTTTATATTCATAACTGGTCCCGGTAGGGGGCGCTGCAATCGGGTTTAAGGTACAGGGCAGGACATGACGTCTGCCGGGCCCACTATAGTAAGTATATGAAAATCAATTCTAAAGTAGTAAACTAAAAAAAAACACTAGGAATCAGACACAACAAATGGTCTGCGTCGGAGAGGAAAGACGTTTTGTTTTGTCACTTAGGCTCACTTGTACAAGGTCGTTAAATGTGTTTCAAGAGTAAAATTTTCTACACCTGTCCTTTTCATGTCAACCCCAGAATAAACTTATGAAAAAGGGACAGCATCACACGTTTAGGCAGTGTTATACAGTCGGCCTTAATTTGCTAAATCTATCGGCATTTTATGCGGAGGTATTGGGCTGTCCAGGTCCCTAGTATGATTTCGCCCTTAGGGCCCCGTGCGACCTCCTTCAATCACAATATTGTCCATCTCTCATTCCTCATTGCTGAGGATCGTGACCCCATTTTTAATTTATTACATAATGGCAGGGGCTTTCTTGGGATAATAATGCGGTGGGTTCTCATGGTCCTACCGCATGATAATGTCCATAGATAGCAGAATTGCCAATCACAGAGTTTTACTTCGTGATCAGGTGCGCAAATTTACCAATTACCAAAGAGCTTTTACCTGTTCCCGAAAATACCATATTTCTTCTGGAATAAGTAGACAATATACATCGGGAGTCCCTACGGAATGCTATAGACTACTTTCTTTGAAGATACGAATTGCAGAGTTATTTTTGCACTAAAAGCAAAGATATTTTTTCTAATGAAGATTTAGAGCGAAAATAATAATATTATTGTGGCTAATTTCGTTACAGCATCTTTAAACTTAATTGACAAGACTAATTGCATTACTATCTCTATCATTATGGCCCCTGTGGAATAGGACAGTGCTATACTGCTGTCAATTTAGATTAGTTATAGGTTGGGGCTGATTCTGTATAACGCAATCTCTAAAATAAACTAAAATGGCAGCTTTAAATCTAGTTCTGTCCCTTTCCGTGAGAAGTATTATAAAAGGGTTAGCAATATTTGTAATGCTGATTCTGTAGTGCACAAGCACTACAGAATCAGCATAACAGCATGTTGTATAACAGAATCTAAAATAACATCACATGAAATTAATCTTAATCTAAATCAAATAACTAAGTTTAATTCGCTTTAATCCGCGGCAATAGGTAAATCTATGTAGTACAGTGTGTATCCCGCATTTATAGCCCAAATGCAAATGTACCAAAGCAAATGGATGTAAAACAAAGAAAATTATTATAAAAAAAATACTCACATTCTAAAAGAAACTGGTCTCTCCATCTCGGAAGTACTCTCACCAAAAAATCCAATCGAATCCGGAATCGGAAAGAGAAAACGGCGCACCCAGTTTTTTTATCACCTCTTTTGCACGGTTCAACGGCCTCTAAGGATCTGGCACAACACTTTCGTATGAAAAAAAAAAGGGGGAAACACCACAGTTTTAAAACACTAGTCTAATAGCACGATAGGATGCGTTGGATACTATCACACAGGTCTGAAGTTTCTTTGCCACTGCCACGGCCGGTATCGTTGGTTCACTCCCACCAGTTTCGCTGGCGTGAAAAAGTCGTATGCCACGCGTGGGTCAAATTAAATTGGCCGTGACTGCGTGCTGTTATTCGTATAAACCGAAATATTTATAATATGGTTTTCATTGCTATTCATTGCTATTCATTTAAACATTAAGTACCTGCTTATTATTAATGAAATAGGCTGGTGATGAGGAATTAATTTTCAGTATTAATGACATAACTAGCTGATGCCCGCGAGTTCGTCCGCTTGGATTGAGGATTTTGGATCCCACGGGAACTCTTTAATTTTCCGGAATAAAAAGTAGCCTATATGTTATTCCAGACTATAATCTATCTCTGTGCCAAATTTCATACAGACCCGTTCAGCCGTTCTGGCATAATTGAGTTGACAAACATCCATCCATGAATCCATCCAAACTTTCGTATCTATACTTAATATTATAAATGCGAAAGTTTGGATGGATGGATGTATGGATGTATGGATTGATGTTTGTTACTCAATCACGCTCCAACGGCTAAACCGATCTGAATGAAATTTGGCACAGAGATAGATTATAGTCTGGAATAACACATAGGCTACTTTTAATTCCAGAAAATTGAAGAGTTCCCGCGGGAACCAAAAAACCTCAATTCACGCGGACGAAGTTACAGGCTTTAGCTAGTTTATACCTAAATATTAGTATAGACTAGCGAACGGTCGCGAAATCGCTTCCGCGGGAATTTGGAAAAGTCCGACCTAAATTTGCAAATTCCAGCTTTTTAGCTCCAAGGGTTTTGCTGGGCATAAATAAGCTACAAGTTATAGTTATATTCTTTTTACAAAAAAAAGAGCAAATGCTGAGTTTCTTGCCGGTTCTTCTCAGTACTGTTTTCCGAACCGGTGGTAGAGTCATTCAAAATACGTGTATTTTTTTTTTAATTTTTGAATATACCTTTTTGAAATAACCTTTAGCGGTCTAGTTGTTTAGTAATCAAGCTGTGGTAAATTGACTTGGGAGTCACTCGAAGTAAAAGGGCATTGCATTAGTTTTTTAATGCGTCGATGTGTCAGTCGATGAGAAAGTCAGCACTTTTTTAATTTAATATGTATATTTTCAGGGACTGCATTATATCGAACATTCTTTCCCGTGGGAAATAAAAATAAATTGGCCATATTCTAAATTATAAGCTTTTAGCTCAAAGGGTCCCTTTGACAAATTTGAGCTTTTTATGCAGAATAAATCTCTGTTCTAGCGTGACTGAAGGACAGTCAAAAAAAAAACAACAAACAAACGCACCTTCACATTTATAATATTAGGTATATATATAGACTCATCTAAGTTTTCATTATATAATGGATCATTATCATCAGTAGTAGAAGTTAGAACGTACTGGTAATATTATGCCTTTCTTTAGAAAATTATGAGTAACATTTTCTCATAATAAATTCATAGAGAGTCTTCACATGATGTGCGCAAGCGCATCCATTGCTTGCGGAACTCTATTGAATAACAAATAAGAAAACAATAACAGTGAAAGTTGAAACTTCCTCGACCAAAATTTTATTACAATTACGTTTTACGCAATATTTGAATGCGTAATTTTTTATAATAATATAATGACGTCCTCCCGCCCGAATTTCGACCACGGCGGCCTATCAAGTGCACAAGTGTGTGTGCAAACACAGGTGTTTATTCCCTTACTCTCATAGCCTGTTGGGACGGAAAGTACAATACGACCGGAGAGAGATCAGCAGGCGCAGGATCAATGCCGTCGAAACCCCGCGCTCCCCGTAAACTACCGCCAACTTCCTACGACACTACGTAAGTTTTTGTAACAACGATACATGATTGAGGTTGATATATGATATTCCCTGGTTGCACAAAAAATTACCCGAATTGTGAAGCCATGTTTGAATTTTTTTTAATGCATGGATTAGGGAAGTTGTTTAAGTTGTCTTTTGGGACGATACAACGGCTGCTTAAAGTTTTTAAAATAATATCATATTATTTTCTCGATCTATACTAATATTATAAGTTAGTTATAGTACACTTTGGATGGATGTATGGATGTATGGATGGACGGATGTTTGTTACTCAATCACGCCCCAACGGTTGAACGGATCTGGATGAAATTTGGCACAGAGATAAATTATAGTCTGATATAACACATAAAATTAAAAAGTTCCCGCGGCAACCAAAAAACATCAATTCACGCTGACGAAGTCGCGGGCATCAGCTAGTCATACATATGCCACCGTTTAATATATAAACTGCTTTAGAAAACCTCTTTTTACCCTATAACAGAGCCTTAAAAAAATTATAGAAATCGCGAAAGTGTGCAATTGGTTGGAGCTCCAACATTACTGCAGTTCAAGGCAGGTGAATGCACTTGACCGGCGCGCCGCCAACCCACAGGCTTGTAGATAGACCTCTGCTATTTAGAAACGTCCATTAGGTAATATCACACGTGTATAAAGAACGTACTTATGTTTCTTATCTTTTCTAATAATATTATTATTGTTGACGACCTCCCTGGTGCAGTGGTATGCGCTCGGGTCTTATAAGTGGAAGGTCCCGGGTTCGCTCCCCAGTTGGGTCAATGGAGAAATTTATAAATTTTGAATTTTCTCTGTTTTGGTCTGGTGGGAGGTTACGGCTATGGCTCTCTACCGTTAGCCACTCTAATAGTAAAGACGTGCCGCCAAGCCATGTAGCATTGCGGTACAATGCCGTGTAGAAACCGAATAGACCCCTATTCGATTATTCGGTATGGGTCTGCTATACCCCTAATCTCATACTACATCATTATTTATCATGGGATTACGGTACTTTGATTCCGGCAGGAGCTCTTTAATTTTCTTTCTTAATGAATGAAAATGAAACTTGGTGATTCTGTTTAAAAGCTTTCAATTTCAGCCAAATCGGTTCAGCAATTCAAGTGGTAACAAACATCCATACATACATTGCATTGATTTATTAGCTCATATTGAAGATAAAAAATTTAATACATAAAAACTTTTACATTTATTATACACATTAGAAGGATTTTATTTCTGTTATACGATGCGGATATTTCTATGTATTTGAGGTATAAATGCATACAAATTGCAATCATATTGGTGAGTGGCCAAGTGCGAGACCTTGTTTAACAAGTGTTTTATGCACAACTACCTATTGTAGGAGCGAAATTTTTTAATCCTGTGCTAAAACATTATTAACTAGCTGATGCCTACGACTTCGTCCGGGTGGTTTAAGATTTTTTATTTCCGCTTGAATTCCTTAATTTTCCAGGATAAAATGTAGCCTTTGTCACTCTCCAGGTCCTCAACTATGCCCATGAAAAATCACGAGGATCCATTGCTCCGTTGCGGCGTGAATGAAGGACACAACAAACCAACGAACAAACACACTTTCGCATTTATAATATGAGTATGACTAAGGTTCTTAGTCAACCTTTACGTTGGTGAACTCATACCCCTGACTGGTTATTAAGTAAATAGAACTGTACTTAAAAAAAGGCCCCTTCTGGAATTCTAGACATTCTACTAATAGGATCAGAGACTCACAGTGCTCAAAATTGCGCCAGGGTTGTCAAATGGGGCAATCATTGTCAAACACTAGAATTACTCGTATGTAGGGTAGCTTTTGTGTCTCCGTTTGACGTTACTGTTCTGACAGAATAGTTAGTAATGAGGTAGACGATTTGGGAAGTGTCCGCTTTGATCATGTTACACATACATTTCTGCATGGAATGTGGAAAACCTATGTACCTATTTTCGGATTATACGTATTACGCTTTTTTTCATTAAGAGCGTTTCGTTCTCTCTTGTTAGTAGTGAGCATCCACAGGAGATGTTGACTCTACAATCGCGTAACAAATTGTAAAGTGTCGGAATGAAACATACGTTGAGAATAGCTGGCTTATTGGGCAGTGAATATCGCAAGTTACACGTGCAAGCTACACGCTGTACCACATATATTTGCCTGCTTTGGCGGATTATAACGAAAGCTTCTCGTTCATTCATTATCATGAACTTTTGCAAAGAAATGCCTGCTTCTATCCATTAAGTGACGATACAGGCGAGTGTATCTATTCGGCTGTATCGATTGAACCCGTACTTTTAGAACATAATCAGTTGTTAGGTGGCATCATAAATGAACGCGAAATCGCTAGATACTACGTCTTTGACATTAAATAAGTCTCCCACAAGAGGGCCTCAATTAAAAATTAAATTTCAAATTTAAATATCCTCAACTAACTGATGTCCGCGACTTCGTCCGCGTGGTATTCCACGTTCCAGGTTTTATAAATTCCCACGGGAACACCTTAATTTTCCGGGATGAAAAGTAGCCTATTTCACTCTCCAGGTCATTACCTATATACGATCCGTTGCTCTGTTGCGACGTGATTGAAGAACAAACCAACAAACAAACACACTTTCGCAGTTATAATATTAGTGTGATTAACGTTGGTCACATGTATAGGTATCTGCCGAGAAATTAACCTTGCATTGTGCCAAGAGCGCCAGTGAGGTCGTCAAATAGAGCAATCATTTTCAAACACAATATAATTATGTAGGAGAGCTTTTGGATCGCCCTTTGTCGTTGGTACTCTGACCGAATAGAGCGTAATGAGGCACATAATTTTGAGCAGCCTCTGCTTTTGTCATCTACCCTCACAAACGCTGGTGGACGCAAAACCTTTGTAGTTTGTATAGTCCATATAGGCCTTTATTGGCTACTAGCCGATAACCGCGACTTCAAATAAGTGTTTTAATTTCCAGGGGAACTCGTAATTTTTTTGGGATAAAACTAGCCTATGTCTCCAGGTCCATGCAAATAATCACGTCTATCCGTTGCTCTGTTGTGACGTGATTGAAGGACAAACCAATAAACAAACGCACTTTTTATTTATTAGTATGATTATTGAGCCCGTTCTAGGATTTTTTTTAACTAAAACTTTAGGCTTGAAAATTAATTAGTAGATATCTCAGACTTCGTCCGTGTGGATTAAGGTTTTTCTCTTTAATTTTCTGGGATAAAAATAAGCCTCAGTCACTCTCCTTGATTGAGCAATAAGACCGCCTTTCCACTCTTTTCTTGTTTTCTTTCATTTTGTACATAGTTGAGTTTCTTTGTATAATATAAGAGATTTGTTTTGCATGAATATAGAAAGACATGGGTCTATCTGTATTGAATACAAAACAAATCTCTTCGATCATCGATCACGCTTGGTTGATGGACAAGCCCATAAACTAACGAACCAGCAAGTAGACTTTTGCAATTATAATATTACTAGAAAGTAGGATGTTATATTCTTCGCCATTTTAAAATAGATATTTAAAATATTGACGACCTCCCTGGCGCAGTGTGTAGCGCTGTTGCCTTAACGTGCGTAGGTCCTACCGTCCTGGGTTCGATCCCCGGCAGGGTTAATTTGGGAATTTATAATTTCTGAATTTTCCCTGGTCTGGCCTGGTGGGAGGCTTCGGCTGTGTCTAGTTACGGTGTTCGTCAAACGTCTGTCCGTCTACTATGCTTTCACGGCCAATCTACTCAACAAATTTTGATAAAATTTGGTACAGGGGTTGATTGTATCCCGGGTGAGGACGTAAGCTAGTTTTCATCTCAGAAAATTAAAGAGTTCCCGAAGGAATTAAAAAATCTTAATCGGGAATCATCTAGTATTGAATAAATGATTGACTGGAAGTTGAGACAAAATGCTATAGTACGTTTGAAAAAATAATAATATCATCACTCATCAATAATTCTGAACTTTATCGTAAAAAAACATCTGGAGAAAGTTGTCCATCCGCTGGTAATTTACGAAAATGCCAAGTTCCGACGCATGTGAAAGTGATTTTTTTTGGTTAACACAAAATATCGAGCGTATGAGTATTTCACTTTTTTGATAGCTGCTAATATATTTTTCACTTTTATATTTGTTCGTATACAATTTGCTGATTCCATTATTAGGTATACATAGTAAGTACCTAACAATGTATTTTTACTGCTGTACATTGATGTTGTGAAATGAAAAATCTCTAGCCAATTGGGTATATTTTGACAACTATAATCAAATCAAATCAACAACTTTTTTCAAACGTCAAAACGCGTGTTTAGTATGGGATTTTGTATGAAATATTAAATAGTGACGTCATCAAAGTTAGACGTACTTTTTTACTATAATCGATAATTTAAAATAGTTATTCAACATAAAACTAACAGGGGACGTGGATATTACGATTTTCGTAATATCCACGTCCCCTGGATATTACGATACGAATAATCACTAAAAAATAATTTAGTTTAGTTATTAAACTTATATTATCTTCTTTCTGAAGCGCAAGAAAATAAATGTTGATTGTTGACCAATCACACACTGGCACAGATAACTCTGCTAGGCGCCTTACTTTATATCATAAATCTAGAGCAATGTATGCAAAATGGAATGCAAAAATACTTCCGCTTTTTTATGGCCAGATGTACCTAATAAAGGTAATAACTAATTAGGTACGCGGGATTAGAAATCGCCAGCAACTTGAATGCAATTTCGGTCGATCAATGAAAATAAACTTTTCTACATCTGGGGTTTGACTTGAACGATTATAAAGAAAGAGAAAGAAATGATTTATTTGTATGAATATGTGAAATTGTGATGTTTCTTGATGCATTAGAAAGCTGCAAGTTGCAACATATCCAGTCAGGCAACCCTGACGTACAAAATATATTTGTTTACAAGTTTTCCCAATTCTTTCAAAACATTTAATACTTATATGAACACCACCACCCCACCACTACAGCCTATTAACGTCCCACTGCTGGGCACAGGCCTCCACTCTCATAAGAGAGAGGGAATTAGAGCTTAGACGACTATTATCATGTTAGTGATAATAACCGGGACCGACGGCTTAACGTGCTCTCCGAGGCACGGGGGTGAAACACCGCCAACTTCCAACTCCGGGCTGGCAATGAGAATTTCTTAATTGAAAAACCCAATACCTAACAATTTTATGCCTGACCGGGAATCGCACCCAGGACCTCGTGATCCGCAGTCGACTATGCTAACCGCTAGACCAACGAGTCAGTCTATGAACACAAAATCATTTAAATAACCAAGGAAACATAATATATTATTATATAATAATATTTTGCCCGTTAGGTCTTATCTAAGTTCGCCAGTGCTTTTATCTAATTTTAATTTCGGTTAACATTATCCATAACATTACCAAATTGGTAATGATGTATATAATAGGCGCACTAGAAACAAAAGAATGATAATACATTCAGTTTCGGAACTAGAAAGTGAAATGGTAAAGCCAGCTGCGGTTTTTATAAAACAGCTCACGAATGCCGTTCAAGTGATGTGTAGTGTAATGAAGTTACGTATTGAAGTGCGTAATAAAACCCCGGTTCTTTTTATGGTGCCACCTGATGCGAATTACAAAGTTTTCATTTCTATTCTCTGTGATGTTTCTAGCCCAAATTATCACGCAACTAAAATAAGATTTTTGAATAACTATAGCTTTTTTTAAATTCCGAAGAAACTTTTTTTTTATTCCACTACAAGCCAGCCCTTGACTGCGATCTCACCTGATGGTAAGTGATGATGCAGTCTAAGATGGTAGCGGGCTAACCTGTTAGGGGCATGGCAGTTATATTAAACCCATACCCCTTCGGTTTCTACACGGCATCGTACCGGAACGCTAAATCGCTTGGCGGCACGTCTTTGCCGGTAGGGCGGTAACTAGCCACGGCCGAAGCCTCCCACAAGATCAGACCAGGGAAAATTCAGAAATTATAAATTCCCAAATTGACCCTGCCGGGAATCGAACCCAGGACCTCCGCACGTTAAGGCAACAGCGCTACACACTGCGCCACGGAGGTCGTCAAAAGAATTGTCTGTGATGAGAGTATTGTCTATGACGAAATGGTATTTTGTGGGTATTTTTAGATTGTTGTACAGACATAATTGGATTGTTGTCAACATGTGTTTACAACAATAGGTATGCCTGTCTGTCTGCTACGCTTTAAAGGCCCATCTATTCAACCGATTTTGATGAAATTTGGTATAGACATAGGAAATATATTATAGGCTATACTAATTATACCGGAAAATTAAGGAGTTGCCATATAAGAAAAACTAACTCCTCGCAGACAGTCGTGGGCAACATCATACTTTATATTATAAATGCGAAAGTGTGTTTGTTTATTGGTTTGTCCTTCAATCACGCCTAAACGGAGCAACGGATCGACGTGATTTTTGGCATGGGTATAGTTGAGGACTATACTACGACTGGAGAGTGACATAGGCTACTTTTTATCCCGGAAAAGTAAGGAGTTCCCGCGGGAATCAAAAAAACTTAAACCACGCGGACGAAGTCGCGGGCATCAGCTAGTCTATAATAAATATAGTAAGATAATACCAGATCTGTCTGTACCTAATGGGGATGAAAAATATAATTTCTACAGGCCCAGTTACTCTGTTACTCGTACTATTTACGCTTTAAGGTTTGTATTAATAAGTGCTGTATAACCGTGGGCGACTCGCGTTGTTACGAAGACAAAAGGTCTAAAATATAAATATAGTTTAATGCCTTAATTTTAAGGTTTATATTTGAAATATTATACTTCTATCGGCTCTAAGACTGCCATTTTTTTATTAGATACCAAATGTTTTACTGGCGATGCTGGTATTTGGTGACATTATCGGTGGCGCGGTGGTGAACGCTGTGGACGCTGTGGTAACTGACCACGGCCAACAGTACCGACCTACAGTCCACCAACTTATCTGGCCCGGTGGCCAAAATTGGAACAATTTTTTATGCCTGTTTAGTTTTAGTTTTTATTATATTTGCTAGCGACGCTGTCACCGGGTCAGTTATGTTTGTGAGACTATAATATAGAGTCGACAAAAAATTTAAAGCTCAGACATGCTTCTTCCAGGAATTGCACTTAAGGACCGCGTTCATCACTGTAACAAATAATCGTGAAGATTAGAGGAAATTAGAAATAGATTAATCAAAGTTTTATATATTATTTTGTATATTCGTACTTCTGAGGTTGCAAAACATAAAGGTCTCCACTACAGAGGCGTCGTGCCCGCGGGGCACGTAGCGGCAAGTATTCTTTGTAAGAGCTGGGCCCACAAACGTCGCGGCACGGAGATGCACTACGCGACGCGGCCTCGTACAAACTCATACAAATAATATTTTACACCACGTGCCGCACCGCGCCGCGTCTTTGTAGTGGGGCTAGACCTTTCGGCTTCACTGAATAGATAGCAGATAACTCAATTATGGAGTTAGCAAATAATTAAGTAGGTACTAAATAGTTACTCTTTATGGCCAAATTGAATACTAGCCTAGGTTTAACTTAAGTAATTAAAGGTAGTCATTAAGAAGTCTATTTCTACGCAAAATAATCTTTACATTTGATTAAATGAAGACAAAGTGTTAACTTCCAAACTATGAGTAACAAAATGTTATAATATTTAGTCTCTGGTGAGAGTTTTACCCCTTTATTATTTTATTTTAATTTAAAGATATCTGATCGGCTATAGTTTACTCGGCTGAAATTTCTGAAAAGTTGTTCTTATTCTTCGTTCTACCATCATTGTACAAACCTACATGGACAATCTCAAGTATCTAGGCTGAGCGGTTGTTTGAGCAGTAGGTAGTGGTACGGTGATATTGTTTTATGGCATGCGTTTTAGAAATGGCCCGAATACGTTTTCTGTTGACCATTGACAATGTTTCTATGCGGCCCTTATGGGATGCGATGCAATGCTCTCCAAATGCATTATTTATTGACCAAAGACATTCAAGACTAGCCCTATTTTAAAGGTACGGCACGTAACGGCAAGTATTCTTTGTATGAGGTTGTATGGAGTTAGGTCCACTTAAGCAACGTGGCACGGAGATGTATTGAGGTATTGCGCAATGCAGCCCCTTAGAAACTCATACAATTTATAATATTTGCCACTACGTGCCGCGTCAATCCGTGCATCTCAAGTGGGACTAGACTCTTACTATGCTGTACTGTATGCTGCTCTACTTACCTTAATAATATGGCATGCGTTTTAGAAATCGCCCGAATGCATCTATAATCAACCAATGTAAATAAATCCCATAAATCTATACCATTATTGGCGTATAATAAACTGTCCTCATTTGCCAAATTTATTGTTCCCCAAGCATATTCCCACGATATTATGCTGTAAATATACTTATCTTTTTCCGTTTTGACAAGAATGCAATATAAAAGTAGGTACATTACTGTTTTTTATGTTCCCCTTGCCTTCGAATTGCGATTTCATCTCATAGCAAGTGATTATGTAATCTAAGATGGTAGCGGGCTAACCTTTTAGGGGTTTCAAAGCATCCTATATCTGTGGTGGTATGCGACCAAGACGCGCGAAAATGTCAGCATCCGAGGGAAAGACTTTTTGTCCTGTTGAGATAGTGTGCGTGGACCCTTAAAATAGTGAGGTTACGTGGATTATCCGTGAGTAAATTTTTTCGCGCTTATTTATGTAACTTGTAATAAATTTAGTATCGTGTCTATACAATTTTAAGATTTTTTAATCGAGTTTAAATTTTTAACGTGCTTTGGAATAGAGGTGTTAAGTGTTAACACATCGCTAAACGATTAACGGCTGCAGACGGTAGTAAAAAAAAACAATGTTTTTTTTACAGGCGTAAAGATCGTTTACTACCCTTAACCGCTAACCGTTTAACAAACGGTAGTAAAAAAAAACAATGTTTTTTTTCACAGGCGTAAAGATCCTTTACTACCCTTAACCGCTAACCGTTTAACAAACGGTACTAAAAAAAACAATGTTTTTTTTTCAACCATTAGTCATTGAATCTATCACTAAAACAACTGGCACTATATTCGGCGGTTGAGCTTTTTCAAATATCAATACAAAATTTATAAACAGCACAAACAAAACGTAATAGTTATATATTTTTAGTGTAATTTGTCTTTTCTAATTCAAATTTTGATTTTGATTTTTAAAATAATAATTTCATAATTTCTAATAATGATATTGACATAAAATTGTAATATGGATTTTTAATATCTGAAATAAATAAATTGAATTGAATAATAATATAGAAGGATTGCTTCGACGAATATATCTTTCATTTAATTTAAAGCTGGACCGACCGAATGTAAAAGCATTCTGCAGTATTCTAACTCAGCGGAAGTTTTGGACTAGAGTTATACCTACGAGTATTATAATTCTACAAAGAGGCATTAAATAAGGCACTGGAATAATTCTACAAAGTATTCCAGTGCCTTTGCAAGTTTATTCATTTCAGTCAAAATTTTACGAGTGCGTTGTAACTTATAGGACAATGCTATGCAGTGGATACTTAATATATCTAGTAGGTAATATGGTAATAGTCTCTTTTTTTTTAAATCCACTACAAGTTAACCCATGACTGCGATCTCACCTGATGGTAATTGATGATGCAGTCAGTCAAGATGGTAGCGTGCTGACCTGTTAGGAGTATGGCAGTTATACCTATTAAACCCATAGGTACCCCTACTCGGTTTCTACCCCTACTGTTTCCTTATACACAATCGGGGGGCAGACGTATCGTATCGTGTACTTGTATGTTCTACTCCCATTTCGACTATATCGTATCACTAGCCGTATCGTCACAAAAATCATGTCCATTTTTTTTTTTAAATCCACTACAAGTTAGCCCTTGACTGCGATCTCACCTGATGGTAAGTGATGATGCAGTCTAAGATGGTAGCGGGCTAACCTGTTAGGGGCATGGCAATACCCGTATTCGGTTTCCACACGGCTTCGTACCGGAACGCTAAATCGCTTGGCGGCACGTGTTTGCCGGTAGGGTGGTAACTAGCCACGACCGAAGCCTCCCACCAGGCCAGACCAGGGAAATTTCACAAATTATTAATTCCCAAATTGAACCGGCCGGGCATCGAATCCAGGACCTCCGCACGTTAAGACGACAACCAACGTTACTATACCAAGTTTCCACTGCAGTGCGTATTTGCCAGTAAGATCGCAACTAGCTATTGCTGAAGGCCCATTAGAGCAGACTTGACAAGAGAAAATTAAGAAATCATAAATTCCCATTTTGATCCTGACGGGGATCGAACCCGGGATCTCCCTCTTGTAAACCATTAGCGCTCACTAAAAAAGTCACTGGCAAGTTATAAATAGGGTAGCAAAATGGTATACTGTATAACTCGACTCATCGACTTAATAATAAACGAGGTATCGATATGGTCCGATGAATCTTCTACTGAATTACCACGACTGACACACTGCCACAACCACGAGTCATTCGTTATTGTAGTATGGAACTAGAGCTGGGACATTTTTATCGATATTACATTATTTTATTTCAACTGCTTTTATTTCCTATATTATATTAGTATAGTATACCTTTTCTGTACATGTTGAAGAATGTTGGTTTTGAAATTGGATAGATAAGCAAATTAATTATTATTATGCTTTTATTATGCAACACATAATACCTACATACAAAATAGAATAAGCTTTACAAAGTTTGTCTACAATTTGGCAGTCTGAGTTCTACTTAGCGATCTCTTCCATCCAGATTTTTGTGGTTCAATTTAAAATACCTTCTAAGCATCAGTTAAGGAAACATTATTAAATCAGTTTAATTATTTATCTTTTTTTATTCCTTGAAATGAAATGAAAATAAAAATAAACTTTAAAGAACATAGACACATACATCCTTGTCATGTAAATAAAACAAAAGTAGATTAGATTAAAAAAATAATTTGGGTTTTTACTTCACAGTGGATAGTCAATTTCGACAATTCAGTCTAAACTCAGACAGATGATGGAGCGAAGTGAAAACTGGATGTATAGTTTGATGCTATAACATTTAACGTTTGATCTCTATAATTATATAATAGCTTAATGTATGTATAAACAAACATATTTAAGTCGAAAAATACTATTGACAGCACCCATCCCTAGTTCTAGTCAATAACTATATTTCACGTGTATAATGACTTTCAATTTTGGAAGCAACATTATGGCCGTCGAAAATACGAAAATAATATGATTGATGTAGTTACTTATTATTTCTACTCTTTTCATCGCATTTTACATGTTATTACTATTTGAAGACTTATTAGAGCTTGGCGAAAGCAATATTAGTAAATAAGTATCTTTTTATAAAGAGAAAATGACGGTTTGATTAGGGACTTACGATAACATAGTAAAGGAAGATTTCTCTAATGGGCCTCACGTATTTATTTTCGCTAGATTCGGAAAAAATATACAAATATCTTATTAATTTATCGATAAGTGATTAGTGATCGCCAATTTATAAATGTTGTTTTATTGTAACTTGACTTGTTCGTATTTTTCGTGATTCTAGTTTAAAGGTAATAAAAATGGTAAAACTTGAATAGTCTAGTTATACAGTCTTTCTTATCAATTTGATAAATAGTTCAGTTTGCATGTGGCAGGGTCAAATAACAGTTTTTTTTATTAGAACGCGTAAAATTAAATGGCACCTAGGTACTTAAATGCTTACCTAATTTATATTTGAATTCAAATTAGTTTCTGTAAGTCACGAAGGTGGTTTTAAAAATCGAAGTACCTTTCCTTATTTGGCTGCAGACAAAGGCGTATCGTATCTCCGTCGCCGTGTCCTGATCGCTAGGTTAGACGCAGAATTTACGTGATTATTTGATACGCCATTGTGATACCGCATCTGATACGCCATGTTCCGCACTAAACTACGTAGCCGTTGTGATACAGTATCTGATACGCCCCGGTCGGGACTAAACTTTGTATCTGATACTCTTGATATTGTAATTGGTAGTATGGACGTATTTTGATACGGAATCTCAATACAACTATGCGATACGTGATACGTACTTGACGTTCCATCTGGAGAGGGTTTTTCCGGATAATTTGTGGCGTCTACGTTTAAAGAACGTTACACCGATACGGTGATGCGATACTTACGGTATGTTCAAAAAAATTCTTTCCAAAAAACCGACTACCAACGCCAATGTAAAGAAAAAATAATTTTGATTTCTACCCACTATGTTGAAGTCGGGCGGGTATAACAAGGTGCAAAGTTGACGCATCAGGCTCGCCCGACTTCAACATAGTGGGTAGTGTTGTCGCCGCGGTGCAAGCGAGATATATGTGCATAATAATGTATATATTTTAACATTTAAATTTAAGTTGATTGTTAATCAATTAAGATGGCAGCACTGTCTGCGCCTCGTTGTATCGTGCCGCCACGCTATTGGTTCCCACTTGAAAGCAATAGTGGGGCGATACGAGTTATTAAGTTGGCAGCACTTCCTGTGGTCCGCCGTATCGTGCCGCCACGCTATTGGTTCCCGCCAAAAACGGCGGTAAGTGATTGGTTCCCGCCAAAAAGCGATAGTGGGGCGTCACGAGGCGGCATTCCTTTGGAAAAATAGGCAGTTGATTTGCGCAGAGTGCACAAGTTGCACCTAAGGTAGTGAGTTGTGATATAGTGTGTGATTAAATGCCAAAATAAGGTGATACGTTAAATAAATAAGTGTTTTGTACTAATTGGTAAGTGTTGTGTGATTATTATACAGTTCCGACATCAAATCACTCGCATTACTTATTTGTCTTACATCAGAAGTGCTAAGAACAAAAACGCCCAATGCCGCGAAGTCGAAAGAGAATGCGAGGAAGGAAAAGAAGGAGCGCTTCAACTACGAGTTCTAGCTCCTCGGGGGGTTCGAGTTCAACGTCATCGAATAGTAGCAGCTCCGATAGACACAGACGCAGGAAAACGAGGCGCACCAAGCGTGAGTCTCTCGCAGTAAGCCAAAATGTCATATTATCTTCTGTGATACCAGAGTTTGACCCCTTAGTGGACGATATTCAAATGTGGATAAATGTTGTGGAAGCCAATGCTCGCGCATTCAGTTGGTCTGACCGTGTTTTACAATATCAAGCTTTGCAAAAATTACGTAAAACTGCTAAAACGTGGTATGACTCCCTTCAAAAAAATAAAACATGTTGGACTAACTGGAAATGGAAGGATTGGCGAAATACTCTTTTAGATACGTTTCAAATTAAACGCAATATGTTTAGTTTGCTAAAAGAATTAATTCAAACAAAACCTACGGATGGACAATCGTTATATGAATTTTATTTCAAACAAAAGGGTAAAATCGATAAAATGAGACTTTCTTTTTCCGAACAAGATATCATTTCAATAGTTGTAGGATCAATTGGTGACAAAAATATAAGCACAGCGGCAGAAGCCGGTAGTTTTAAATACTGTGATGATTTGGCCTCATTTTTGCATGGGAAAATTCACTCTGAACCTGATTATAAATTCGGTCTTAAACCAGGTAGTTCTCATAATAAAAATTTTACTCGGTTGACGCTTAACCAGTCTGACAAAAAGCCAGAAAGTTCAACAAGCACTACTTCATCAAATACTTCATATTTGCCGACGTCTAATTCACACATCACTTGTTTTCGATGTGGTGAAAGAGGCCACAAAAAGCCCAACTGTAACCAAAAGGATAATGTAATATGCAGTGCATGTACTAGAGTAGGACATTTAGAAAATGCGTGTAGATCAAAACCTAAGACTAAAATTGAAAAAGATAGTGAAGTTAAATTAATTACTGAACCAACCTCTAAAGATAAATTTCATAAAATTGTGGAACTAAACGGAATTAAACAACAAGCTTTCATTGATATGGGTAGTAGCTGCTCATTGATAACAAGTACTCTGATACAAGAGTTAAATCTTGCACCATTTCAGTTAGATGCACCAGTCCTATTAACGGGGTTTAAAGTTGAGTCTTGCTCTCAGGTTACTAAAGCGGTACAGGTTGATATAAAAGTGGACACAGCAAAGTTAAATATTACATTATATATTTTTGATGAATTGTCTGGTTGTCCAATCCTGATAGGAAGAAATTTTACTGAAGATAAACGAATAATGTATTCACGTATAGGTAACAATTTGTCTTTTTGTCATTTAAATAAAGATCAGGTGGCTTTAATAGAATCATCCATGTTCAATGCCGATTCTGCCAGCCATATTTCTTTGTTAAATAAAATATTTGAGCAATACCCTCATGTTGTCTCGAAAGATTTACAGACGTTAGGCCAAACATCTTGTGTAGAGTTGGACATCGAGGTAACAACCAATAAACCTGTTTGTCACCGACCATATCGTATGTCAGAATCGGAAAAAGTTGCCACACGCGAAATAATTGACGAACTTTTGAAAAATGGCATAATACAAGAAAGCAACTCTGCTTATGCAAGTCCAGTTTTATTGGTTAACAAACCTTCAGGCGAAAAACGTATGTGCGTTGACTATAGGTCCCTAAACAAAGTTACAGTTAAAGAAAAGTATCCCATGCCCATTATAGAAGATTTGATAGATAAGTTAAAGGGGTGTAAATGCTACACGTCATTAGATTTGAAAAGCGGGTATTATCAAATTAAAGTAAATGAAAGTTCGATTTCTAAAACAGCCTTTGTGACCCCTGATGGTCATTTCGAATTTAGACGAATGCCTTTTGGCCTTTGTAATGCACCATCAGTCTTTCAGCGGCTCATGAATACTGTTTTGGGGAATCTGCGTTTTGGAAAGGTTATTTGTTATATGGATGATCTGTTGATAGCAACAGAATCGATGGATGAGAATATTAAGCAACTGGAAGAGGTTTTGAAAGTATTACAAGAAAATGGGTTGACTATAAATTTAGAAAAGTGTCATTTTTTTCAACGTTCTGTGAATTTTCTCGGATATGATATCTCTGAAGAGGGAATTCGTCCGGGTAAAAAGAAATTAAAGTCTGTAGAGGAATACCCTGAACCGAAAAATGTTCACCAGGTTAGGCAGTTTTTAGGACTCATCAATTATTTCCGTAAATTTATCAAAAATTGTGCGTTGATATCAAAACCTTTAGTAAAACTGTTAAAAAAAGAGGCTGTATGGGAATGGAACTCTGAACAAGTTCAGGCATTTAATGAATTAAAACTGGAATTATTAAATAATGCTTTATTAACCATTTTTGATCCTAAATTACCCATTATCTTGTACACGGACGCCAGTCGTGAGGGTTTAGGTTGCATATTGACACAAATGACTGAAAATGGAGAAAAACCAGTCCATTTTTACAGTCGACAAACTTCTAACGAGGAAAGGAAATATCATTCATTTGAATTAGAGTTTTTGGCTATTGTCACTGGGTTGCAAAAATTTCGTCATTACTTACTCGGATCTACATTCAAAATTTATACAGATTGCAATGCTGTTAAATATACTATAAATAAACAAGAAATTAATTCTAGAATTGGTAGATGGGTGCTATTGACCCAAGAGTTCACTTTCGACATTGTACACAAACCAGGCACGCAAATGCAACATGTAGACGCGCTAAGTAGGAATGCGATTTGTGAAAATCCCACTCTCATATGTAATGAAAGCGTGCTGGTAATAACAGAGGGCGATTGGTTATTGTCAGTCCAATTGCAAGACCCTAAAATTTGCGTGATTAGAAAAATGCTAGAATCAGGACAAGCCGAGCTAAACAAAAAAATATTTAATGACTATGAGTTGTTAGGAAATAAAGTGTACCGACGGACTGAATATGGTAGAAGATGGGTAGTGCCAAAAAAATGTGTTTGGCAGGTTATTAGATCGAATCATGATGAAATAGGTCATTTTGCCGTGGATAAATCATTGGAAAGAATAAAGTCAATATATTGGTTTCCTAAAATGAAAAAAGTTATATCTAAATATATAAAGAATTGCATTTACTGTATTTATTTCAAGGGTATCCACGGCAAAAAGGAAGGAAAGTTGTTCTCTATACCGAAATATGCGAGACCTTTCCATACATTACATATAGACCATCTAGGGCCTTTTGTAAAGACCACACAGAAAAATACTTACTTACTTGTGACAGTGGACGCTTTTACAAAATTCGTTTTCATATCACCTGTTCGGAATACAAAAAGTCAAATCGTTATAAATGAGCTTGATAAGATATTTAAAATTTTTGGTAACCCTAGACGGCTTATATGTGACGCCGGAAGTGCTTTCACATCTAAATTGTTTGTAAAATACTGCCTGGACAAAAATATAAGGCAACATGTAATTGCAACCGCGGTTCCACGTTCGAATGGCCAAGTGGAACGTTTTAATCGTACCATCCTTGATGCGCTGAGAACCATGGGTGCTAGTACTGATTATAATAAATGGGATACACATATTCCAAGTATTCAACAAGGTATAAACAGCACCGTCAACAAAACCACCTCTGCAGCTCCCAGCGAAGTTTTCTTTGGTTACCGACTGCAAACCGATTCTGATCAACTTGTTAAAGAAGATGATGAACAAATAATCGATGTAACCTCATTGAGAAATACTGTCAATAATAGAATTCAAGCGAATGCTGAAACTCAAAAGCGTATATTCGATGTTAAACGAAAACCTGCTAGAATCTACGACATCAATGACTTGGTTGTTATTAAAATTCCTAGTCAATCAAACGACGGACAAAGCACTAAATTATTACCGCTGTTTAAGGGGCCTTTTCAGGTAACAAAGGTTTTGGGTCATGACCGTTATAAGGTGAAAGATATGAGAGGCGCTGAAAGAACTGGTATATGCTACGAGGGGACTACGTGTGCCGAAAATATGAAGCCCTGGATAAGACTGGACGACTTGTGTGATAAACACTTGGATATGGCCTAAGATGTTGTCGGGTAATAACACAATTATTATTCATTAAATGACTCTTTGATTGATTGATATTTAAAGTACCTAGTATGAGCATATTTTAACCTTCTCTAAATGTCTAGTGCATTATGCTTCGAACTTGTATATCGGTGCATAGATGAATATCCTTTTGTGACGGTATTTAATCGTGTAAAATAAATCCGTTACAATTGAAGTTAAGATTTGTAGTGATATGCAACTAGGGTTGGCCAAAGGCATCGCCTAGGGGAAACTATAAGTCTTAGCAAATAACTGACCGCCGATGGAACAGTTCGGAATAAGTCTAAGCATCAGATATACAAGTAGCTCATAAATCCTTTTTTTTTCTACTGGCTACATATTTCAAAGTGGAACCCTAGTTACTGGCCGTTGATGGGATAGTAAACTGGAGGCCACTCATTGAAACTTCAGAATATTTTGATCAAGGTTTCTAATTGTTTTTGTTTATGTTCTCAGCAACTGCACCAGACATGAACGCTATCCAGGGACGGATGCGTGCGCAGGAGGGCCGAATGTTGTCGCCGCGGTGCAAGCGAGATATATGTGCATAATAATGTATATATTTTAACATTTAAATTTAAGTTGATTGTTAATCAATTAAGATGGCAGCACTGTCTGCGCCTCGTTGTATCGTGCCGCCACGCTATTGGTTCCCACTTGAAAGCAATAGTGGGGCGATACGAGTTATTAAGTTGGCAGCACTTCCTGTGGTCCGCCGTATCGTGCCGCCACGCTATTGGTTCCCGCCAAAAACGGCGGTAAGTGATTGGTTCCCGCCAAAAAGCGATAGTGGGGCGTCACGAGGCGGCATTCCTTTGGAAAAATAGGCAGTTGATTTGCGCAGAGTGCACAAGTTGCACCTAAGGTAGTGAGTTGTGATATAGTGTGTGATTAAATGCCAAAATAAGGTGATACGTTAAATAAATAAGTGTTTTGTACTAATTGGTAAGTGTTGTGTGATTATTATACAGTTCCGACATCAAATCACTCGCATTACTTATTTGTCTTACAGTAGAAATCAAAATTATTTTTTCTTAACATTGGTGTTGGTAGTCGGTTTTTTAAAGAATTTTTATTTTTAACTTTTTAGTGTCAGGGTTGAGAACTTCGAGTCAGAATTTTTTATGGGACCACCTCGAGAGCTTCCTCTAACGACTGTAAAAAAACATTTTTCAAATCGGCTTAGAAACCACGGAGATATGCGGTAACATACATAAAAAAAAATATGCGCTGAAATGAGAACCTCCTCTTTTTTTGGAAGTCGATAAAAATGGACACGATTTTTGTGACGATACGGCTAGTGATACGATATAGTCGAAATGGGAGTAGAACATACAAGTACACGATACGATACGTCGGCCCGGAAACAGTAATCGTAATCATTTGTAAAACGATATAATTCGACCTGTAAGAATTTCAGATGCCTGGACGTCAAAAAGCATGTATGAACTCCTTAAACAGGTCCAGTAATACATTTTAAGCTCTCAAATGATTACGAATTCCATACACGATTGGGCCTCTGTTAAGGATACGTCAAAATGATCAAATGTGGACCTAGCCTAAGGTTGCATGTCCACTGAAGCATAGCGGAGATATTGATGAAGCGATAATTTTATCAAAGCATCTGTCAATGATCTGTTTGGTCTGCCCAACACATCTCCGCTCCACTCCGCTCCGCTCCGCTTCAGTGGACAGGCAAAGGGCAGAGCGGCGACTTCGATCCACCACAGGCACACAGGCACGGATCTACAGAGAACTCCGAAGTCTAAACTATGCGAAATCATCGTTGGTAGTGTGACGTCATTATCTGTGCTTGGTTAGCGACAAAACCTTCGGGCATATAAGCGCACTTTGATCTTCATATCTCACTTTTTTTTAAAAGGTTTAAAAAAATAAAAACAGTTTTTGTTGACTTTCATTTGCAGATAATTTTGCATCTTGATATAAAGTGGCTGTACCTATATTGTGGTTACTAGAATGGCAAAACCCATTAAAAGTCCACAGCGTCCCATATTACGGTCTCAACACTACACCAATGAGGTCGTCAAAATATCGTATGAAATTCAGATGAAGGTATTGACATGGTTTAGGTTATATTGTGAGAATATCTCTTTTGATATTCAAATCCAAGCCAGTATTTTGCATTTAGATGACTATAACGCTGTTAAATTGCAAAAGAGAAAAGCAATTATCTATGTGATTGTTGCAAAAAAACGTCCATTAATAGTTAATATCTTTCACAGTATCTACAAAGGTAGCCAAAGTAATAATTAAGGGGTCCTTAATGGCGACTAATTTTTTTACGGAATGAGTAAAAATGCTTCGATCTTGTACCTAACCTTCACCTTTTTACCACCGTACCGCAAGACGCCGTGCGAGTTTCCACCCCTATGTCGTCGACGTTTCATCCTCACGTAGGTACGAAACGCTTTGCGTCTTTATTCCTCATTCGCATGGCTAGGGTCTGGAACACTACCAAAAACTATGTTTCCCACCAATTAAAATCAAGATTGAATAGGCATCTTCCAGGCAAGCGGGTTCCTACTTACGAGTAGGCCGCATTATCACTTCCCATCAGGTGTGATTGTGGTCGAGCGTAAGCCTATACTGACTCGTTGGTCTAGTGGTTGACATGTTCGACAACGGCCGACGAGGTCCCGGGTTCGAGCCCCGGGTCGGGCCATTAAGTATTGGGTTTATCTGACTAGAAATTCTCAATACTAGTCCGGAGTTAGAAAGGCGGTGTTTCATCTCCATGCCTCCGTTATATAAGTTTGTAACGCAAGATCGAAAATGTAAATACTGTAAATAAATTAATACTGAATTTCATACAGGTCATGAAAATATTAATATGCCACACATGATATGCCACCGTTTGATAGACACTCTGCTTTGAAAACCCCCTTTTTGACGATTTTACGTTATGGCAGATCCAGAAGGTCAGGGATATGTCTCGTCAGAGTATCTACAAAGTATCAAACTTCATGCCGCAATCTAATCGGATGGTATGTAAAAGTATAAACTTTGCTAAGCATCGTTTTGCGTGTTCCCGTAGTTTATCTAATGTAATTTATCAATTTTTCCCCCTTTGGTACTTGATTACAATACATAATGATCTATAATTTCACTTTTGTTCCTTAAGCTTGATTGCGTGTCGGATATCGTAAATTAGCGATCGCTATCACTAACCACAAGGTTACATTGAAAGCCTGAAATTTTGCTTATTAATACACGTTTTTTCGTTTCCACTCGAATTATAGCAAATTATGGCATGTAATGGTGGATTTATTATTAACTAGATGATGCCCGCGACTTCGTCCGCGTGGATTAATGTTTTTTGATTCCCGCGGGAACTCTTTAATTTTCCGGGATACAAAGTAGCCTATGTCCTTTAACTGGATACAAACTATCTCCATACCAAATTTCATCAAAATCGGTTGAAGATACATTTTTTTATTCCTGCGGGAACTCTTTAATTTTCCGGGATAAAAAGTAGCCTATGTCCTTCCCCGGGATACAACCTATCCTTGTACCAAATTTCATCAAAATTGGTTGAACAGATGGGCCGTGAAAGCGTAGCAGACAGACACACTTTCGCATTTATAAAATTAGTATGGAATTGCTGCATGGAGGTTGAATATTATAATATAACCTACCTGATGCAATTATTGCTATTGAGGCAGAAAACAAGAAGGAAACTGTTTCGATGTAGAAGCCAAGGAAATTATTATTATAATAATAATTATTGGATAAAAGTAGGCGCTACTTTGCGTAAGTCCATGATAATGCAGGAACTAGAAATTTAATTTGCTCAAATCCGCCACAGTTAACAAATCCATGTGGTACAGTGTTAGTATCTTGCACTTGCAGCTTCAGACACCGTCACTTCACAATAGTGCATTGACGAGTCAACAATCAACATCTCCTGAGGTGCAATCATGTAAGGATTGCCGATGAAATCGTAAAAGCTCGGCTTCAAAGTAAAATAAACCATAATGTATGTACGATACCCTATAAAAGTGTGAGAATGGATACACGAAATTGAGCTTATTTTATTGATGAGTTTATTTTACTTTGAAGCCGAGCTTTAACGATTTCATCGGCAATCCTTAGTGAAACGTACATTGAGAATAATTTTGAAGATTTATGTGGTGTGTCGATGCGAACTACCGCATGGATTTGTCTACTGTGGCGGATTATAGCAAATAAAATTTATATAGGTAATAACGAGATGACGCCCGCGACTTCATCCACGTGGATTGATGTTTTAAGAATGGCACTGAAACGTGGATACTGACTACATGTGGCCTCATCCACAAGTTTCATCACAACATCAGTCAACGAACTATGGTGAGAGCTATGTTACGAGTTTCCCTGAGCGACAGAAGTCACAATGAAGCGATCCACACTAGAACCAAGGTCACTGATATATCCATCCAAACCATTTGCTAGTTGAAGTGGCAATAGATAGGTATATGCCATGCTTATCCACGGGGCAATGGACGTTGGAGCTGAAAACGTGGAGACCGCGTACTAAGCGTAGTAAAGTGTGGGGCGCCCTCCAACACGATGGACCGTCGATATAAAGAGGGTGTCGGAGTGTCGACTGGATGAGGAAGGCTGAGGACCGGGTGGTCTATGCCCAACTTTGGACACCCATAGACTGACGATGATGAAGTCGCCTATGAAATATAAATAGCAATTCAGCTTTTTACAAATATTGCTATTCTTCTTATTTGAATAGAAAATTCATTCTATTTCTTCTATTAATGTCCTCCCGACCGAATTTCCGCCACGGCGGCCAATTTCCAGAGAGATAAGCCATCTGCGCGGGAGATATTATCATACTTAATATTATAAATACGAAAGTCTGTTTGTTTATTGGTTTGTTTTCAATCACGCCGCAACGGAGCAACGGATCGACGTGATTTTTGGCATGGGTATAGTTGAGGACCTGGAGAGTGACATAGGCTACTTTTTATCCCGGAAAATTAAGGAGTTACTGCGGGAATCAAAAAACTTAAACCACGCGGACGAAGTCGCGGGCATCAGCTAGTAGTGCATAAGTGAGTGCGCACACAGGTGCACTCTCTGTTTCTTTTTACTCTTATAAAGCCCGATGGAACGGAATATCCGACAGGACCTGAGAGAGATCAGGCGCAGGACCGACGGTTTTACGTGCTCTCCGAGGCACAGGGGTGAAACACCGCCATGTTCCTAACTCCGGGTTAGTCTTAGTAGGTACTGAGAATTTCTTGTCAGAAAACCCAGTACTTGTTATGGCCCGACTCCAATGATTTCAAAGCATCGATTAGCAATCAATAACAAAATAAAATTACTCTTACCAACCATTTAATTTAACGATTGAATAAATTTCCAAGAAAGTAAAATCGTTTCGTCGAAGAGGAAAATTTCTTTGTAAACAATTTAATGAACGTTGTTTCTGTTTCATCAATTCCGAATGAAGTGACGTGTGAAGAGTAGATAAAACATTAAAAATGAAGAGGGGATTGTTATCAAATCTTAAAGCAGTAAGTTATTTCAATACTAGCTGATGCCCGCGACTCCGTCCGCGTGGATTGAAGTTTTTTGGTTCCCGCGGGAACTCCGTAGTTTTCGGGATATAATCGGGCCTTTGTGTTATTCCAGACTGTAATCTACCTCTGTGTCAAATTTCATCCAGATCCGTTCAGCCGTTCGGGCGTGATTGAGTAACAAACATCCATCCATCCAAACTTTCGCATTAATAATATTTATTAGATTACATAATACATTATATTTGGCTAGCTAATGACCGCGACTTCGTCTGCGTGTAATAAGAATTTTTTGATTCCCACGAGAACTTCTTATTTTCCGAGGATAAAAATCCATACAGTTTACTTAATATTATAAATGCAAAATACATAGGCTATTTTTTATCCCGAAAAATTAAGGAGTTCCCCCAATAAATCCAAAAAAACTTAATCTACGCTGACGAAGTCACAGGCATAATCTAGTAGAGCTATATGTCTCCAGGTCCTCAACTATACCCATGAAAAAAATCCCGTCGATCCATTGCTCTGTTGCGGCGTGATTGGACTACAACCAACAAATAAACACAATCGCTTTTAAAATATTCATATAATATATGAATCGGTCTTGTTTCAGTAATATAATTCTTATTTTAGGGACGTCAAGGTACGATAGGTACAATATATCAGATATCTAAAAATAATACTGCTTTAAGCAATGGTTTAGATATGTGTAAATGCGTCAATATAAGGAAATGTTATGCTCCCAAAGGTAGAAAATAAAATGATCTTTAAATAAACAAGGGGATTCAAATAGTAACAAATCTTTAATTGCGAAACCTTTAGTACAATTGTGAGAACGATGGCCATACGCTAAGTTTTGAATTAATTTGTTTGATTTAGCTACATATCTATGAAACTTATTTAAAATATAGGTAGGTATTATTGTACTTATATGATAACTTAATTTTTCCATAAAACAAAAATAAATTTACAAAAATCCGTTTTGTAACAAGGTTATAAATAGCATTTCAAACCAGAAATAGATTAAAGGTCTAGCCCCACTACATAGGTGGGCGGCGCGGCACGGAGCGGCAAATATTCTTTGCATGAGATTGTATGAAGCTGAGCCCACTTATGAGACACGGCACAAAGATGCACTGCGCAACGCAACCCCGTACAAACTCATACAAATAACATTTTGGCGCTACGTGTCTCTCAAGTGGGGCTAGACTACTTGTAAAAATTAATTTGAATAAAAACATTTTCATTTGAACATTCCGTTTCAGTAGTCAGCCCTATTACCAATAAAAATATTTTAACAACAATATTTTAATATCTATTTTCCAAATTGAGCAACAGCTCCCCCCACCACTGCCACCGCGGGTCCAGCCTTGACGATTCCATCCCTTATATGCTGGCCGACTCTTTCCTGAAAAAAAAACAAGTTTTAATGTTTGTGTTCAAATTGAATGGTGCAAATTCAATAAAATGTACTATTACTGCTACTTACTAGGTACTACTATAGGTACTACTGCATAGTATTAAGGTGAAATAAAAATAAGTATAATTCGGACCGAAGCTATTACGGTTAAAAAACACGACGAAACACTTCTAGAAAAGGTAGGTACTAGGTAGTGCCCCGTTCGACTATGGCTCGTCTTGGCGCGGGCACTACCGTGCTCCCACTTCCCAGATGTATGTGATCTAAGGTAAATAGCACATAAGTCTAAACTTTAGCATTTTGGCACACCGAGAACTAAACTAAACGCCCGCGACTTCGCTCCCTTGGGAAAAAAAATCTAAGTACATAAGAGGATCCTCTATGTAAAATTTCAGCTTTCTAGGGCGAAGGGTATGGGCTGGGCGCTGATGAGTGAATAAATGAATGAATATACACGAGTCATCCAATTAGAGAGAGTAGATAATGAAAATAGGTTGAAAGCCAGGACTTTTGTTTCATTATAGTGGTATGAAATAGAGATTCACTATCTAGATTTGAAGCAAACCATCCCCGGGAAGCAAACTATTTCTGTATCAAAATCGGTTGGAAAGAGTATGTAGGTATATAAAAGTATGAGTAAAATTAAGTTAATTAAGTAGTTATAATATTTGTAGTGAGTAAGAAAGGACTTCTCTTTTTTATAGTACTAAAAGACTAGTCAAGCGCTTACCTTATAAAATGTAGAGCGTTCCTTTCAAGACCGTATTGCAGTAATAAAATAAAAATAAAATAGAATACTAAACCCTCGAGCAACAGACTCGAGTTTACAAGGAATAAGTACCCTGTACCTACAAAATGACAGCGACATCCATAAAATAAGCGTGACCGGGCATCTACTTATTATATTACTAACTGATGCCTGCGACTTCGTACGCGTGGATCGAGGTTTTGTGGTTCCCGTGGGAACTCTTTAATTTTCCGGGATAAAAAGTAACCTATGTGCTATTCCAGACTATAACCTATCTCTGTGCCAAATTTCTTCCAGATCCGTTAAGCCGTTGGGGCGTGATTGAGTAACAAACATCCATCCATACATCCATACATCTAAACTTTCGCATTTATAATATTTATATATATATATATTTGATACTACTATACTAATTCAACGATCTCCCTGGCGCAGTGTTTAGCGCTGTTATCTTAACGTAGGAGGTCCCGGGTTTGATCTCCAGCAGAGTCAATTTCGGAATTTATCATTTACTAATTTTCTCTCATCTGGCCTGGCTTTAGTCGTGGCTAATTGTGGTAATTAGCCACGACTACAGCCAGCCTACCGACAAAGACGTGCCGCCAAGCGATTTAACATTCCGGTACGATGCCGCGTAGAAACCGATTAAAGGTGTAAGTATAGGTTTAATACAGTTTAATATAACTACTAAGTATCTTAGACTGCATCATCACTTACCATCGGGTGAGATCACAGTCAAGGGCTAACTTGTAGTGGAAATAATATAAACAATATTTATTTAGGATCAACAGAGTAGATTCAGTTAGTTCCAAATTTTGCCACATGCATAGATAATTGTGTTTGGGGGTAGTCACAAAATAATAATTTACTAGTGGAATTCATAATCGACTTAGGGGCTTGTCACGGAGACGATTCAAGCGCTATGTGCCGAATACAAGCTGTCAGCTTAGCAAGAGGCTAAAGAAACAGGTTATTTGCCTGCTGCCGTTTTTTTTTTGCAAAAGAGTGTATTTTTCAGATGTGTTTATGTAGATATTTATGTCTAACCCTTACCTAACAGGATCAAGAGGATAAATAAGAAAACGTAATAAATATAACAAATATTTAAAAAATTGAGACTCAGAACATTGAACGGCTCACAATCTTTCGACAGTTCACAATCTCGCGAGATAGATTATAATATTTACAATTTTACAGTGACATATTTAGGAGATTTTAACTTACAGCTTTCTTCCAGAACTTCGACTTAGGCGCCGGAGCAGCTACAGAGAGAGACAATCCCAAGAAAAAGACTACTAAGAAATAGAATATCTTTCCAAAATTCATTGTTATCTGGTAATGGATCTTTTGTTACGAAATTAAGATACTCTCGTAGAGAAACAAATCGTGTGATGTAGGTAAAAGAAAAATCATAGTTTTTATACTAATGAATGAGCCACTTGGGATAATCATCTCACATGACTTTTGTCAAGCACTTTATTACTATCTTTGTTTCTCAATTGCTAACTAAACTCTCGTATCTTTCTCTAGCCTACTTTCCAGCATTACAAAGATTTGTGTTTTTTTTATTAACTACTTGTTAGCCCTGGACTGCCATCTCACCCGATGGTAGTTGATGATGCAGTCTAAGATGGTAGCGGGCTATTCTGTTAGAGGTACGACAATTATATTAAACCCATACCACAGAATAATATAATAGTACTAACGTACCCATACCTCTAATCGGTTTCTAGTCTTGTATTGTAATTAACGGCATTGTTAATTAAAATTAATTAACTAACGGCATTGTACTGGAACGCTAAATCGCTTGGCGGCACGTCTTTGCCGGTAGGGTAGTAACCAGCCACATCTGTAGATACCATACATAAATTGAATCAAATCAAATGTTTTTTTATTCAAATAAACTTTCACAAGTACTTTTGAATTTTCAAGTGAATCGACCACTGGTTCGGAATACCATTCCTACCGAGAAGAACCAGCAAGAATTTCGGTGGTTGCTCTTTTTAAATAATTCATTTACAATTATTAAAATTATCAATGTGTACATAAGTAACCGCTGTCCTTAGCATTGCTGGAGCGCTCAAATCCATGCTCCTCTATCATTTACATAATCTTCAACAGTACTTATAATAAGTTTTTTTCAGGAGCATACTTTTAATGGATTTCTTAAATTTGTGTATAGGCAAGTCCAAAATAGGTTGTGGAACTTTGTTATAGAAAAGAATGCCCATTCCTACGAATGACCTTCTGACTTTTTTGAGGCGGAGCGATGGAGTCACGAGCTTATTACGGCCTCTAGTTGGCCTATCGTGCAGATCGCATTTTTTTTTATAATTATGGATGTGCTCTTTCTATGATAAATATTATATACATACAGGAGACCTTCGTCCAGCCGTGGACATCTATGGTTTAGAACGATGACCACGAAAACGATATCCCATTCAGGGATGGGACGGACATTTATCCCGGAACATCAATGAGCTTTCAAGGGATTTTAGATGATCTAAATCCACGCAGACGAAGTCGCAGGCATCAGGTAGTAATAATATAACAAAAGAAATAAACACATTATATACCTACTAAAAATACATAACATACTTATGCAGCAATAATTACTTAAAATACCTTGAAATGGGGTGAAATTGTTGACAACCGCAATTTGTCCTTAAAGGAATTCAACCAACGATTTCCTAAATGAAGCGAACACAATAAGTCATTGATTTTATTCCTGTCCACTGAGTTTAGAGGTACCTATTCGGGAAAATACCTTAGAACTGTTACTTCACAATAATAATATGACACATTGACTTATTGATAGGCTTGTGTGTATATACAGGTTGTCCAATTAAAATATTTCAAACAAAAACGTTTTTGTATTAATTAAAATATTAACTAAATAACTTTGTATATTCTGTATACCTAAGTTGCATGTTAGGCCCAGCACACATGGTGAAACGCAACTGCAACGAAACTGCAACTACTAGTTACTTTTGAGTTTCATTTGAGTTTATGCCATAGATACCTTTGAGAGACAACACACGTCGCAACTAGTTTGAAACCGTTTTGAAACGCGTTGCAGATCAGTTGCTTTGAAATCAGCGTGCAGGAAACTCGTGTCGAATTTGGCGTCTTTTCTGTTCGACAAAATGGCTGACGACGAAAATAAAAACATTCAATTCGTATTGGAAGTTGAGAAGCATCCTTGCTTGTACAATACAACACTTTCAAGCTACTCTTAACTTCAAGTTACTCTATGTAACCACATACTTCTTCTTTTACGCCTCCTTCTTTGTCGAAGATACAAATACAGAACCACAACTTCTTCATCACTTGAACTAGACATTTTGGAGACGTCTGTCTGGTCTCAAAATCGGAATGATTGTGACTAATTTCATCATATTTAGGTTGCGGCGTGTGTGGAAAACATTTGAAACTGGTTTCAAACCTATAATTTCAAAAGGGTTTCGTTGCAGTTGCGTTTCACCATGTGTGCTGGGCCTTACTGTTTTATTAATAACAGGGACTGGTTACTGGTACTACCACAGCCACATTTCTAGATCTAAACTTCATGGAGTAGAGTGTACTTAGACGTATTATCAAACTTTAGTGGAACACTTAGAGATAAGAGCTAAGTAGTTTGGGAAGGTTTCAGAATTTGTTGAACTATTCTAAAGATCTCAAACTTACTGGCCAATAGCATGGACCAACTTCTGGGCATGTTAAAAATTTTCGTGTCCGATGATCATGGGCCTAGAGTCTCAAACGCAAGCGCCGCAAAAATGTAGTCCTTGCATGATGAGATGATAATGAGTACTGACTGAGTAGTTAAACCCTGTTATTTACCCCCGTGCCTCGAAGAGCACGTTAAGCCATCAGTCCTGCGCCTGATCTCTCTCCGGTTGTATCGGATTATCGATCCCATCGGGCTATGGGAGTAAAGGAACAGAGAGTGCACGTGTTTATGCGCACACACACACACACACAAACTTGTGCACTATAATATCTCCCGCGCTAATCTCTCTAGAGATAGGCCACCGTGGCCGAAATTCGAAGGACATTATTTAGACTGCGCTTAAGCGTTTGAGCAGATTCAGCAGCTGCACCAGCCTTTCGAATTGTGCCCGGTAAGCCCCCGATTGTGTATGAAATCGTAATCGATCGTTTGTCAAAAAGATAATTCCACCTGTTTAAGGAGTTCATAGATGCCTGCACGTCCAGAAGCATGTATGAACTCCTTAAACAGTTCGAGTAATACGTTTTAAGCTGTCAAATAATTACGATTTGCTCAGACAATTAGGCCTCTGGGCCCGCCCCATCGACCTGTTTTTTGTGAACACAAGTCGGAGGACTGTTTACCCAGAAAACGGTAATAATATCTTGGCAGTTGGCATAACTCGGTACTAACTTAGTTTGCTTAATATTTAATTACTAGCTGTTGCCCGCGACTTTGTCCGCGTCAATTTCTGTTATTATGATCGCGATTAAGAAGTTTTTAAAAGAATATATTTTAAAGTATTAATAAAAACTCTTTTGGCAAATAATTGGCAATAATGCATTAATTTCGACCAAATTTAATAACCATAAAAAAGGTTATAATGAGTCAATCTTAAAAGATAGACATATACTGTCGCGGACATTTTTAGATCATTTAAAGAGGAATAATTCTTTAATACATATTTTTTGGGTAACTTGAACCGTTTACGCAACGGAATTTCGACCAAATTTGATAACCATAAAAAAGGTTATAATGAGTCAATCTTAAAAGATAGACATATACTGTCGCGGACATTTTTAGATCATTTAAAGAGGAATAATTCTACATATTTTTTGGGTAACTTGAACCGTTGACGCAACGGAACGGAAGCCCTCAAATACTTATGAATAATTTTTCCCGTTGTTGCAACATTTTTCACTGATGCTTCGCTCCTATTGGTCGCAGCGTGATGTTATATAGCCTAAAGCCTTCCTCGATAAATGGACTATCCAACACAAAAATAATTTTTCAATACGAACCAGTTCCTGAGATTAGCGCGTACAAACAAACAAACTCTTCAGCCTTATATTATTAGTATAGATTTATACACACTGTATCCAATTCTGTGACAAATGAATATAATATTGCAGAGATGAAAGTATACGTACATTATGAGGAAGTTTTTCATTTAGTCTCTTTGTACCTACGTTTTGTATGATCATTTCATCAGTCATGTTGTAGACCGTACGTATTCGAGTCAACTAGCAGAGTTTCAGTAAGTCAGATGCACCTAGAATTCAATTGAATTGAATTATGTCTAAATGCCCAATGTAGTGGTAACAAGTTTATAAAGCATGTGTTAAATCATATTGCCAACGTTTGCCATTGTTTCATTACTGTTGATTTTCATGTTTTAGAATTTATAATCCTTATTTTAGGAACGTCAAGGTTTTTTTATCTAAGATGGTATTTGTAAGCCATATACTTACTTTTTTTATCCTCTACAAGTTAGCCCTTGACTGCGAACTCACCTGATGGTAAGTGATGATGCAGTCTAAGATGGTAGCGGGCTAACCTGTTAGGGGTATGACAGTTATATTAAACCCATACCCCTAATCTGTTTCCACACGGCATCGTACCGAAAGGCTTAATCGCTTGGTGGCACGTCTTTGCCGGTAGAATGGTAACTAACCACGGTCGAAACCTCCCACCAGGCCAGATCAGAGAAAATTCAGAAATTATAAATTCCCAAATTGACCCTGCAGGGGATAGAACCCGGGACCTCCCACGTTAAGACAACAGCGCTCAACACTGCGCCAGGGAGGTCGTCAAAAGGTACCGAAGGTACGTGACATCAAACTGTTGTTTTGGGCAGCATGGCCCTTGGCAATCAAGTTATAATCAAAAACTATTTTAGGCTGCGAAAATATTTTGTTCGGAATGCCCCACCTACTAGACATAGTTAGGTCTTCGCCTTTATTATAGACCTTGTATGATACAGTTTGGATACACTTTATTTGTAAACCGATAAATAGTATCTTATGAATCCAATATAATATCATAGTATTTAAAATGTCTCTCTCTCTTTGCGTCGTTTTCCTCATTGCTGAGGATCATGACCCCTTTCCGTTAGTCGCATAATAGTAGGGGTATTCTTCGGATAATAATGCGGTTTGTTACCAGGTCTCCACATACGACTCGAGTACTATGTCAACTCCTTTACTGATTAACAATAACATACTATAGTTAAGTAAATAAATAAATTTAGCGTAAGTTTCTTAATTTTAATCATTGATGTTGTGTGTTAATAAGTGCACGGCATAATATAAGTTGAGCGCGAACTCGCCAACAAACTGCGTATGTAGTTTGGCGAGATACATAATTTTTGTATTTGTTTGTGCAATATTAAATAAATAAATTTAAAAAAAAACTCTTATTATCTAAACAATTATTATCAGATGTTAGTGATAATGACAGAAACCGACGCGACGAGACGTATTTACTGTCTGAGGTACAGAGGGAACGAAAAGGCCTAATTCAGAGTTCCAAATTTGGTCACCTACCCAGTTAACGACTTATCAGACGATTGCGAGTTTTAAAAATCGCAATCGACTGATATTTAAAGGGTATTAGGGTATAAAGAAACTAACATACAAACAGACAAACTATCGTATTTGTAATTTGAGTTCCTACGTTACTTACAGTGGAATTCATAATCGTTGGGTAGGTATAACCAGTCTCCGCAAAAATGCCGTTCACGATTCGCGAAGCGATTGAATGTCGAATGAACCTTTGTTGCAATTCATAAACGTTCTCCAAAGAATCACTTAACTGAATGAAGAATATATTAATATTGTCACTTATTTTATGTGTTATCTGTAAAAAAGCTCTATGGATTTGGTAAAAATGAGGTGTCTATGGTACTTGATACATCTTTCTGAGGTATAGGATATGTTTCTGACACGCGCGAAACACAAACAAATAATATGGCATTGGTAGCAAAATTTCCATTTTCTGCGGAAGAGAAGGAATTGTTGGTTTCCCTTTTAAAACAGAACAAAACTTCCCTTCAAAACTTTGGCACTGTTTGATGGATTGGTTGACGGAATTCGGCGAATCAGTATTCAGTCGCTGCTAGCGACCAAATTGAGAGTATCTTACGACTATGAAATGCAAAAAGCTTGAATTCGACACATAGCGCCTGAAATGTCTCGGTGGCGCGCGTTTCAAGCGTTTATGAATTCCACTGTTAGTGACGTGGCGTACAGCTTTGGCGCGTCTAGGATGACTATAGGTAAATATTATAATATACCGTTAGAGAATGGAAATATGTAAAACCAAACTAAACGCCTTTATAATGAAAATAGCATAATATTAGGAATTGTAGTTACGACACGATTATGGTAATAAATAAATTATTATGCAACTAGCGAATGCCCGCGACTTCGTCCGCGTGGATTGAGGTTTTTCGGTTCCCGCGGGAACTCTTTAATTTTCCTGGATAAAAAGCCAGAAAAAAAGCCTGTGCTATTCCAGACTATAATCTATCTCTGTGCCAAATATCAGCCAGATCCGTTCAGCCGTTGGGGCGTGATTGAGTAACAAACATCCATACATACATCCATACATCCAAACTTTCGCATTTATAATATTAGTATAGATTCAGACGTCGCTAAATTGCATGTTTACAAAACTATATGTTACGTGTCAAGATATTGCCGACGACTTCATCCGCATTTTATTAAAAATTCTTTTTAATTTTCCGGGCTGGGCACATACTACCATAATATTAAAACAATACGCCTTTAAGCGGTGTTGACGTTGGTGTTTTAGAATTATAATCCTTATTTTAGGGACGTCATGGCACTACGTGGTATAAAACTGTCATTTTGAATTAAAACTGCTGTATGCGACGATAGAAACCATATAGTATAACCCCCCTGAAAAGTCTATCCCAAACAAACATTATGATGTGAAACGTTGTTGTAGAATTTTAGTATGATGTGCATTTATATGGCCAACTATTATAATTCTATGGACTGGGATTATAATTATGACCAAGGTCTTCGCTAGGCTTTTGATGGTTTATTGGCTAGGCATAATTTTTTACGCCTATTAATATGTGAATTCTCTCTCTGCGTCGTATTTCTCAATGCTGAGGGTCGTGACCCCTTTCCATTAATCAGATAATGGTAGGAGTTTTCTTGGGATAATAAAGCGGTGGGTTCCCACGTCCTTCCGCATACGACTCGACTAAGAGTATTTAAACTCTTAGGTTTTTGTAACTATTATTATCAGATGTTAGTGATAATAACCGGGACCGACAGCTTAACGCGCTCTCCGAGACACGGAGGAAACGAAAAGCCCAAATTTGAACCTCCAAACTCGGTCACCAATCCAGTTACCGACTTGGATGAACGTTGCTTAACAATCGTAATCGACTGATATATATGCGTTGTCACAACTACGCCACTCGTCCCTCAATACGTGGATTAAAGACAAATTAAAAAGGCATTAATTAATTATTCCTATAAATTAGTTCGTCATCACTTAGGTAGGTAAATGATGTCGTTAATCGTCATCAGTAATTAACTAATAAAGTTTTACAAGGAAGTGTTATTTCTCTTTCCAATACTTAAAAAAAGTCCCGCGTCTCACAGCTGCAGCTCAACGGGGATTCACTTTATTGCAAACTGAGAATGATCCCCGTTGACCAGGCAACCTTTAACCAAGCCACGAAATAGCTGAGAAACTACACAATGTTATTTTACAACTCTAATTATGTACATGATAAGAGCTAAATTCAAACGTGACGTAGATTTATAGCTGCACGAATAACTTGGTCAATTTTGTCCTATTTATATTGAGAAGTGCAGTTCTTGTGTCATTCACATCTCGTCGTCTTCAGGCTAAGTCTTCAGAAGTAATTTCGAAAGTTGAAAACAGTTTCAGAAAATGGATTTCTCAAAGATTTTCTTCATCGTCTTCGCTTGCCTTTTGGCTTTGAGCTCGGTGTCTGCGGCGCCCAGTCCCAAATGGAAACTTTTCAAAAAAATTGTAAGTATTTTTTTTACGTATAAACCAAAGATATTTTTGTTAACTTTTTTAAACCCAAACTACATTTTTGAAGTGAAAACTTCTTTAGCCGCGTTGAGCATTTTTTTTTGTAGGGCGTAAAAATGTGGATTATCGGGGTGTTCGACATGCTCGCGTTGTAATTCGCCCTTTGAAGTGCCCCATATTATAATCATGAGGGAACACAGAAGATGGAAGCTGGTTCCATAATTTACGTTAAACATTTATAGGAGAGAGACTCGAAAAGATTCTACAACTGAAATCTACAACTAATGCTTTTTTTTTTTCAGGAAAAAGTTGGCAGAAATGTCAGGGACGGACTCATTAAAGCAGGTCCAGCAGTGCAGGTCGTCGGACAAGCTACTGCCATTGCCAAAGGATAAACACCATTAAGATCACTAGTATAATGACCAATTTAGCATAATTTGCCTAGTCCTATCCATAAGCTGTATCAAGTAATTAAGATGTAAATAAATATTTATTAATTCAGTACATTATTGTGTTCTTATCAATTTGACAACCTTGGAGGTTTCTATAATACCTACCATCGCTTAAATCAGTATTATTTCAATTTGACAGTTTTATGTCACGTACCTTGACGTCCCTAAAATAAGGATTATAATTGTACAACACGAATGTCAACAATATTAAAACAATACGGCTTTAAGCGATGGTGGTAAGCACCTTATCGATTTAGAAAACCTTCCTGACGCAGTAGTGAGCGCTGTTGTCTTACAAGTAGCAGTTCGCAGTTTCGATTCCCGGTAGGGTCATCTAAACTATACTACGTAGGTATACTGGACGTCAATTTCTGTAGTGTACCTACCTAAATTGAATAAACATTATTGACTATTGACTATAAACTACTATCTATATTTTATACTTTATAGTAAAACAGAAATTGAATGATTCCGACAGAGCATAATTTTTTTTTTTCGTTGCAACAGCACCTACTTTACAGATTTGAATAGATACAACTTGGTACACGCAGAGCGCAGAGATAACACTGGGATTTATTTTAAGTATAATAAAAATATGTAAAAAGGAATCGGAATGAAATTTGGTATTCAGATGTAGGTATATGACGTAGGTATATCCGCTAAGAAAGGATTTTCAAAAATTCAACCCCAAAGAGGGTGAAATAGGGCTTTGAAATTTGTATGCAAATCGAAGTGAACGAAGCCGCGGGCAATAACTAGTTCCGAATCATTATTAGGTTTGATAAATGATAAATGATTTATATTATATTTCACGTAGGACAACTTGTGCCACTTATGACCTGGCAAGACTCTACCACCGGTTCGGAAAGTGATTCTACTGAGAAGAAATGGCACGAAACTAAGCAATTGCTCTTTTATATATTACACACACGCGTAACAAGACGTGTTACGCTGACTTGCGAAGCCGGTTGTTCGGGATATGAATAGTTTTGGTAAATTTTACTTAAAAAATGCTTCTAATCTAAAACGATTTAATCATACTTATATCATAAATGCGAAAGTGTGTTTGTTTGTTGGTTTGTCCTTCAATCACGCAACACAGCAAAGGTTCGACGTGACTTTTTTTCATTGGTAGGTATAGTTGAGGACCTGGAGAGTGACATAGGGTACTTTTTCTCCCGGAAAATGAAGTAGTTCCCGTGGAAATTAAAAAAACTTATTCCATGCGGACGAAGTCGCGGGCATCAGTTAGTAACTCAATAAAGTTAGAGGATCGTGTCCGGAGATCGAATCCCCGACCGTCCAAATATAGGAAGCCAGTAGACTGTATAACTAACACGTACTAACTATTACCTATTCTGTGGTATACCCGCTATATTATTGTAGTGAAATAACCATACCTAATAATTATGTTACCTATTATGTTTAATACGACAATTTATATTTATCTCTATTCATTAAAGCTCGCTCCCTGGGGCTTTTGCCCATAAATTATATCTAAAGGGTAGAGGGAACTATATTAATATATGTTTACATGATGTGCGCGTCAAATATTGTTTAGGCGAAAATTTATTACCTTAATTTTCCCAGTTTACCTCACAAGCACAAAAGCAAATAAAAAGGGCTCGGGTTCAATGCTATAGTGTTCTATAAATAAATAATTATCATTAAACAATACGAATACACGAATTTCGTGAGTGGGATTTGATCCTGTTTACGACTCGGCTATTTTTGAGCTGTGAAACACTGACTAAAATAATTACCTCGTACTTTCCATCTGGGAGTTTGTTTTCATCTAAGGTAAGTGATGATGCAGTCTAATGGTAGCGGGTTAACCTGTTATGGGCATGGCAGTTTTATTAAACCTATACCATTAATCGGTTTCTACACGGCATCGTACCGGAACCGGATATCGCTTGGCGGCACGTCTTTGCCGGTAGGATGGTAACTAGCCACGGACGAAACCTCCCACCAGGCTAGGCCAGGAAAAGTTAATATATTAAAATTCCCAAATTGACCCTGCCGGGAATCGAACCCGGTACCTCCAGCACTCAACACTGCGCCAGGGAGGTCGTCAACCATCAAGATAGTAACAGTAACTCTTTTTTGTCACGTACAATTTTTCCAAGTCAGGTCATCGCGCTTAAATACCTGACCGTCCCAAAAAGCAGTATGTTCCAAGAATCTTTTGTGTACGAAGGTAGACGATAAAATGTGTTAAAATTAGTGGTAAACTAGGTATCTACTGTTAAAACTAGGTAGTAAAAAACTAGTAGCAAAAACTATTTTTTAATTCGGGAGAATCTGGCGGTCAAATCTCAGGCATGCACCAACAGCCAACTGTAACTTTGTGTTTTATATTGCAATTAAATAAAATTTATGGTAGCATATTTTTAATGAATTTCTTAAACTTGTGTAAAGTGTAAGTTTATAATAGGTTGTAGAATTTTGTGATGGTACTTAAGTGATGATGCAGTCTAAGACTCATAATCAAGTTACGATATTGTGGGCTAACTTGATTACATACGCACTTTATGATTAATATTTCTTAATAAATATACCTACCCAATCAGTGGTGGTTCCCCGAGATTTGAACCCGTAACCTTTGAGTACGTTGCGAACGATAACTCACGACACGGTTCAGCGAAATGAATCACTATAGTAATGATCTTTTTATCAATATATATTATTAAGATTTGCAACACCAACTTAATTATAGATTCAGACAGTCAATGTGCCTTATTTTTCACAATTTTATAACTAATTAGATTACCCGACCCGGCTTCCTACGGGTTGACTTACAGTACTACCTAAACCGTTAAAACCCTACATAATATTATTTACTAGATGATAACTTGACGACCTCCGTGGCGCAGTGTGTAGCGCTGTTGCCTTAACGTGCGGAGGTCCCGGGTTCGATCCCCGGCAGGGTCAATTTAGGAATTTATAATTTCTGAATTTTCCCTAGTCTGGCCTGTTGGGAGGCTTCGGCCGTGGCTAGTTACCACCCTACCGGCAAAGATGTGCCGTCAAGCGATTTAGCGTTCCGGTACGATGCCGTGTAGAAACCGAAGGGGTGTGGGTTTAATATACTCGGAACTACTATGCCGGCAGGTTAGCCCGCTACCATGTTAGACTCCATCATCACTTACCATCAGGTGAGATCGCAGTCAAGGGCTAACTTGTAATGGATAAAAAAAAAAGATGAAATGAGCTCTAAACGAATGCAATTAAGGTTAATTTTACTTTAACGTTCGCTTACACTTGGCGTGGTGAGCTCTCGCGTCGTTCAATCGTATTTGCAATGTAAAAACTCAGAGTAAGCGTACTGGCAGCATACTTATTTTGTAAAGAAAAAAGAATTGTCGAATATAGACTGAGAGTGGACGGAGTTATTTATATTGTAAAATCAACCAAAACTTTCACCCCCTATCCCGATTGTTTTTCGGGATAAAAACATCCTTTATGTTAACCCGGAGTGTCAGCTATGTGTAAATTTGCATTCAAATCCGTTCAATTATTTTGGCGTGATGCCCGAACAGACAGACGGACAAAAAAAAATGTTTAGTATTTTCAAAAAATAATTAATGCACAGAAATCGTCCACTTACAGTTTTATTAAAGTTATAGCATCGTACTAAAATTCTACATCAATGAGGTATAGAATTAAATGCTAATTTAATTGCCATCCCTTTTTTATTACTCCCTGCGGAAAGGCATAATTATAGTGAAAAATTAGCAGTTGGTTTTATGGAAAACCGAAAACTGTTATCACCTCTGAAATATTTCGTACCTTATCTTACATGGGATTAAGCATTTCGTAACAATATGCTAGCTGGAAGTATCTGGTATAACATAATATTTACATAGACTAACTTTTATTATTTAAGTATTTTGCACGCCATTAATGGCTGATTGTAATTTGCTCATCTTATTACTTGGCTTTTTTTGATATCGTACTATGTATCTATTTGGTACTATAGTTATATGGTTAAAAATAATGTCCACCCGACCGAATGTCGGCCAAAGTGGCCAATTTCCAGAGAGATTAGCCATCTTTGCGGGAGATAAGAGTATTATTACAACCTTGTTAAGGAACAACACCGGAGGCGTCACCGATTTACCACAGAATAGCAAGAAATCATCAGCGTTGGCATCCAGTGGTTGACGTCCAGTCAGCTCGAACGAAACGGGGCAATTCAAAAGGGCATTCCACATCCTGGCGGTTCGTATCAGAAAAGTAGAGCAGATCTACGTTTCTGATACAAGCCGCCAGGATGTGGAAAGCCCTTCCAGCGCATGTACCTTTCCCCCCGTACAACTTAAGTACCTTCAAGGCAAGAGTGAATACTGAATAGGCATCTTCTAGGCAAGCGCGCTCCAACCTAAATTTCATCATTGCAAATTGATATTTTGATTGTCGTCAAGCGCACGCCTATTCTGTGGTTATAGTCAATAATGTTTATTCAATTTAGGTAGGTACACTACACATATTGACGTCTTATTTATAAAATATAATGGTGATAACGTCAGTAACGGTAGGTATCTTAAAACTAAAGCTACGATTTAAAATAAATAAATATTATAAATATAGTGGACAAGTGTGCGCGCAAACACAGGTGCACTCTGTTCCTTTACTCTCATAGCCCGATAAGACGGAAAATCCGACACGGTCGGAGAGAAATCAGACGCAGGACCGACGGCTTAACGTCCTCTTCGAGGCACGGGGCTGAAACACCGCCAACTTCTTAACTCCAAGTTCGTATTGAGAATTTCTAGTCAGAAAACCCCAGTACTTAATAATGGCCCGACATTGTACTTGAACCCGGGACCTCGTCGTTCGCAGTCGAACGTGCTAACCACTAGACCAACGAGGTATTGGTAAGGTACTGCCCCAATATCCATTATCGCTAAATAAACCGGAAGAGTTAACAAACAATTTTAATTATTGACGTACGTACACAAAGGAGGATTCACTTTTACCACAAACTGAGGGAGTTCCCTCCAGACTCCGTTGTACCGTTATCAATTAACCAATACATTACTGCTGCCACGTTTCTATATCGTCAACTACATGACTCATAATTACAATAGCAATAAAGTCTATAATGCCGTACACGAATTTTCGCGACCGCATGTCAAGTTTGTAACTTCTACTTAATATATAAAGTGTATGCTCCGGGACTCATCACATCGTTCCAAGCTACCATTAGGGATCTTGTATTGAGTACTAAATAATTCTAAAAAAAAACAATCAATATGAATTTCGCCAAGATTTTCTTCATCATATTCGCCTGCATCATGGCTTTGACGACGGTTTCTGCAGCGCCCAACCCTAAATGGAAACTATTCAAGAGAATTGTAAGTACACCTTTTTTTAATTTGAGTATTTGACAACAAGTCAAATCAGCAACTTTGTTTCAAACGTCAGAACGCGCGCTTAATATGGCATATTGTATGGAATAGTGAATAGTGACGTCAAATTCGTCGCACTTTTTGATTCGTTGTCAAATACCCAATTTTACTAGACGTAAGCCTTCGACTTTGATCTCATATTATGATGGTGCAGCCTAAGAAATCGGGCTAACCTAATCGATGGATGACCAACATAGGTTTCTACGTGACTTCGTACCGGAACGCTAAATCACTTGTTGTGCCACCTTTGCTGGTAGAGCGGTAACTATAGGGACGGTCAAAGCTAAAAATGCAGACATTATTATGTCAATATTTTCAAACCGAGAATCGAACCCGAGACCAATTATGAGGCCAAGGAAATTATTAAAATGTAACAACGTGCTAGCTGTGCGCATTTATTAAATGTTCGTAAGCACGCTAATGACTCAGTCCGTAAGGTTTTTTTTTATCCACTACAAGCTAGCCCTTGATTGCGATCTCACCTGATGGTAAGTGATGATGCAGTCTAAGATGGTAGCGGGCTAACCTGTTAGGGGCATGGCAGTTATATTAAACCCATACCCCTTCGGTTTCTACACGGCATCGTACCGGAACGCTAAATCGCTTAGCGGCACGTCTTTGCCGGTAGGGTGGTAACTAGTCACGGCCGAAGCCTCCCACCAGGCCAGACCAGGGAAAATTCAGAAATTATAAATTCCCAAATTGACCCTGCCGGGAATCGAACCCGGGACCTCCACACGTTAAGGCAACAGCGCTACACACTGCGCCACGGAGGTCGTCGTAGGTTATCTTAACAGGTACTAATACCACATAACTCTGTTAATACTATAATTCTTTGTTTCTTTACAGGAAAAAGTAGGCAGAAACATTCGCAACGGCCTCATCAAGGCCGGACCAGCTGTTCAGGTCGTCGGCCAAGCAGCCACAATCTACAAAGGATAAACGACCTTATTGCATTGCAATTACTTTTAATTTACCAATACAATTAATTCTAAGTTTTCATTCAGCATTTTACTCGCCAAAGTCAATAACGTTAATTAGAGTATTGAAGTGTAATTTAAAGAATACTCATACGTAATAATAAGTAAATTGTCATAATAATTTTAATGGAATTGTAAAAAGTATTATTTATGTTATTTAAATAAATTTAAACATACTGAATTATTACAGTATCTTAATTATCACCCCCTATAATTTACGTATAGGTAATTATCATAATTTGAACCCGTTTGCTAACCAAAATTTGCTAGCTCACTAGTGAGCACTAGTCTGATAGTCTCTCTCTCAGACTGAGAAGGGTTTAGGCTGTAGTCCACCACTCTGGCCAAGTGCCTATTAGCAGACTTTACACACCTTTGATACCATTATTGACTGCAGGTTGCCTCACGATGTTTGCCTGTTTAATTGTGAGTCCGCTACGTGATTTAGAAATAATATCCACCACAATAGCCCATTAAAGTCCCACTGCTGGGCACAGGCCTCCACTCTCATAGGAGAGAGGGAATGAAGAAGTTTCATGAGGTTCAATATCATATTTAACACAATGGAAGTAAGATATAGATTAAAACTAATAAATCAGTGCTTTTTTTTACAATCCATCAATAAATGACTGAGAAATGACGATTTAAATTGTTTGTACACCGATTGCTGTATCTTACTCGTGTGAGAAATTTTGTGAGTGAGTTTTATACCTAGCCGAGATTTGATACTTCAAAATTATCTTCACACACAAATGAAGTGCTTTATTCAATTAAGTCACGTTAAGTCCATTTATATATTTTATTCGGCTTTATAAACTGTGTTGATAGGGAATTATGACGTCACGTCTCCCGTCTTGCAAGCGTAACTTTAAAGTTCCATAACTTATTCATTTGTTGAGATATTTTAATGATTCTTTCATATTTTTGTTTTATTTTATCTTAATTTTCTTATTAAATTAAAAAAAATAAGGAAACTTCTCCATTAGAGCTTAGACCCACCACGCTGCTCCAATGCGGGTTGGCGGGCTTTAACGACTATTATCATGTTATTGATAATAACCGGGACCGACGGCTTAACATGCTCTCCGAGGCACGGGGAACACCGCCTACTTCCTAACTTCAGGGTAGAACTGAGAATTTCTAGTCAGAAAAACAATGATATAGGAGGACCCATAGACATAGGATTTTTTCGCTACGCTCTTCTAAGTCTATGGGAGGACCGAATTTATCGAATTAAATTAACATAGAAAGCTTTAATATGTACATAACTGTATGGTAAGAAGAGCGTGGTCAAGCATTGAACCTTAGACCGAATAGAGCGACTGGAAGGCTTTTAACCACAAGGCTATTATCGTTCTCATTCAACTCGTTACATAGACAATTTTTGTTCTTCCAAAAGCGTTTCCTTTTAAAGAGGTTAACTCTTCTTTGACCGAAACTAATTTGACCGAAATTTGTACCGAAATTAGAAAGGAAAAGTTTTCGTTTTTTTTAAATGAAAGGGTTTTGGAGAAAGAAAATAAGAGGGAACGTCAGGCAATTCTAATAGTTTTAACTCATCATGCGCTGTGTCTGTCTGTCTGTCCGTCTACTGTCTATCTGTCTGTCAGTATCTGTATTTCTGACGACCTCCTTGGCGCAGTGTGTGCGCTACGCAGTGTGTTGCCTTAACGTGCGGAGGTCCTGGGTTTGATCCCCGGCAGGGTCAATTTGGGAATTTATAATTTCTGAATTTTCCCTGGTCTGGCCTGGTGGGCCGTGCTAGTCGGCTTCGGCCGTGGCTAGTTACCACCCTACCGGAAAAGACGTGCCGCCAAGCGAATAAGCGTTCCGGTACGATGCCGTGTAGAAACCGAAGGGGTATGGGTTTAATATAAATGCCATGCCCCTAACAGGTTAGGCCGCTACCATCTTAGACTGCATCATCACTTACCATCAGGTGAGATCGCAGTCAAGGGCTAGCTTGTAGTGAATAAAAGAAACTACGTCTTTTCAACCGAGTTTACGTTTGGTACAGATATAGGGTGCATCGCGGGGAAAGCCATAGTTAGGTTTTATCCTTTAAAATCATGGAGTTCTTTAAGGATACAATTGAGTATTTGACAACTAGTCAAATCAGCAACTTTTTTTTCAAACGTCAAAACGCGTGCTTAGTATGGATTTTGTATGAAATTTTAAGTTGTGACGTCATCCAAGTTCGTCGCACTTTTTTTACTTTAATCGATAGTTTAAAATGGTTCTTCAAAATAAAACTATCAGGGGACGTGGATATTACGACTTTTGGGAGATCCTTTATTTAATAATAACTTTAAAATATTTTGTTTCACTAGTAGTCAAATACCCAATTCTACGCGGACAAAGTTGCGGACATCAACTAGTATAATCTTAAGTAGTATAGTTTGAAATACCAATAATGGCATATTTGACGTATTTTTACATGAATTTCACAACCATCCACGGTCAAATACCAAGATTTAGTATCATTTAAAATGCGCGTAAAACATAGTAGGTACATAAAAGACCTCTTCGATACAGTGGTAATCGCATAAGAAGGTCCTGACATTGATTCCGGGCTGGGATAAAATTTATAATATTTTATATATATTTTTTTTTTAACGTGTTTATAAGCAATTCCTATAACTTCGAGGTATTGAGCAGACCACTTATAAGAATCGAACTGCATAAGAAATATTTTTTAATATTAAAAAAAAAAACACAGTTTTCATACAAAGTAATTCAAATATTTCCGACTATTTATGTTATACACACCTTTATGTGAAAAGCGACAACGTCGCATTTTATGAAAAATTTAAAAAATATTTATTTGTTAGAATTTTATCAGCTAATCGTATCGTTTTAAAGAATGGCTATGGCAAGGTGGCTATAATGTTATTAATACCGTTACTAGTTACACCGTAGGATATTTTTCAATGATTTAAGTTTGGCAACGTCGCAAAAACAAGGATGCGGCATATGGGAAACAATTTTGGATCTATTTATAAAAGAAAAATTATTTTCTCCGAAAATATCCATTTTAGAACACATGTTCCTTAGCCATTTTTGATTACTTTTAACCCTAGAGTTATAGGAAATGCTCATAAACACGTTGTATAGGTCTGGTCCATATTTAAATAGGTCCTTACCTACCAATAGTAATTAATATTGACAGAGCAAATAGTAAGTTTTTAATAGGTATGCGTTGTTAATCTTGTTATTAATCTACTCTATTAATTGTGTTCTATTTTCTTTGCACTCCGAGTTTCTTTTTATCTTAATCTCATTAAGTACTTGATTGCTCAGTGTTTATAAGTACCTACGATCTACATAACTCAAGGGACATTATGCAAGATGGAGATTAATTCAACGATCAGTAAAGTCTAAACTAACTTAAAAGGTCAAAATATTTCAGAAAAATTTGGTGTAATAGGATATTGTAAAGATGATATTGAACGATTCTTGGTATTTAAGGGAATTTCTTATTTCAACATTGTTTTAATTGCATTTTAGTACAATGCCTTGAAATTTATTTTAATATGGATACTACCAGTGATGCCCGTGACTACATCCACGTGGACTTAAGTTTTTAAAACTCGGGGGATTCCCCGAGATTATCCGAGACAAAAAGTAGCCACTCTTGCATGGGTGTAATTGAAGTATGATAGTCAACTATACGCTCATGAAAAAAGTCATGTCGATCCGTAGCTCTGTTGCGGCGTGATTGAATGACAAACCAACACACCTTCTTTATAAAATTATATATATTATCATTAGGTATGATATAGTTATGGGTTTAATTAAACTGCTAAACCTCCTTACAGGTTAGCTTTTTCTTTCTATCTTAAATTGCAACGTCACTTATCACGAGGTAAGATAGAAGCAAAATTTGACTACCATCTGTACTATGATGTATTCTATGCTGCCATTTAGGAGGAAAACAGACGGGACAGGAAACGACCGCGCACGAACTTTTATATGGACTGCGCACAGACCTGTACGACACGGCGAAACGTGTTTCCCATAGTCCTCATCCCCGTAGTCGTATGGGAAGGGTTAGTCATACGGTAGATGTTTTGTCATCTGTCCAAAGTATGTTGTCGCCCTTATATATAAAAAAAGAACTTTTAGTTCAAGAACATCGGAAGACGCATCGGTAAAAGCAAAAAACACTTCAAGCTACTTTCAGGTTCGCGGGGAATCACTGAGCTTTGGAAAATCTAAAGTAAGCTTTCACGTAACACTACTTTGCGCTACTAACTACAAACTAACCAATACCTGAGTCATCACATTATGAACTTTATTTCGTAAGCAACAAGACTGACATTAGATTTTATGAAATCGATTTTTATATTTGTCTAAGTAATATCAGGAGTATAAAAGGATGCACTGGGAGTTTTAAACTTCATTCTGAAGTATAACGTCGATTAGTTTTCATTCAATAGAAAAGTATACTTTCAGTACAAATATGAAGTTCAACAAGATTTTCTTTATATTACTCGCTTGCATTTTGGCGTTTGCTGCTGCGAATCCTGCGCCTAAATTCAGGCCTTTTAAGAAACTGGTAAGTGTATAATATTTTGCAGATAAAATTTTAATTGATTTTATTTTTGAGTGAGCGTGAAATACGGGAACAAACGGATACGAAATGCAAATTTTTTTCCTTGTTTTTTTTAAGCATTTCGTTCCGTAAAATACATTATAATATTATAAACTATGCACTGCACTTATTGTGTAGCAGAACAAATTAAAAAAAAAACAGAGAGAACTAGAAAAGTCTCCGATCGCCATGTCGGAGGGAAAAAGGAAGGAACACATAGAAAAAATATAATAATTATTATTTTAATCTAATTTGTAATTAAAGCTTAATTAAATAAATTAGGCTAGGGTGCTAAGTCTAATATGCAACTGGCTCTTGCTCATGCTTTGGGTCATAATCCACGGTGGATTATCCACCACGCTGGCCAAGTGCGTAGTAGACTCTCACTTCTCATGCATGTAAGTTACCTCACTGTGTTTTCCTTCACCGTGATAATTATATTAAATTAAAAGTGATATTTTCTTATTTGAAAAGAGCCTTATATAAATAGAAAATAAAGAAGCGCAATTTTAGCTTAGTCACTCTAATAACAAATCTTTTTTAATTAGTGTCTATATGTCTTAACATTCCCATGTCTTTTTACAGGAAAAACTCGGACAGCGCGTTAGAGATGGACTCATCAAAGCCGGGCCAGCAATCAAAGTTATAGGAGACGCTCAGTCTATCATCAAGGGATAATATACCTTACACCTATAAAAATAGAGCCACTATTGCGATAACCACCGAAATGAATTCGTACTTTTAATAAATTATACTTAATTTAATATAATAAGCTGTTTATTTCAATTAATTATTTTATTTATTTATTTAACTAAATTCTTGTTTCTGTTTTTTCCCAACCTATTCCTCTTTAAATACGCACTATTTTATTACCTTGTCCATGTACATTGTTTTTTTTTTTAATCCACTACAAGCTAACCCTTGACTGCGATCTCACCTGATGGTAAGTGATGATGCAGTCTTAGATGGTAGCGGGCTAACCTTTTAGGGGCATGGCAGTTATATTAAACCCACAGGCCACACCCCTTCGGTTTCTACACGGCATCGTACCGGAACGCTAAATCGCTTGGCAGCACGTCTTTGCCGGTAGGGTGGTAACTAGCCACGGCCGAAGCCTCCCACCAGGCCAGACCAGGGAAAATTCAGAAATTATAAATTCCTAAATTTACTCTGCCGGGGATCGAAACCGGGACCTCCGCACGTTAAGGCAACAGCGCTACACACTGCGCCACGGAGGTCGTCACATTGTACCCACCACTACCAAAGGTTAACTGGAAGAGAATAAATATCTTTAGGTATTAAGTTCACCTGTGTGAACCTGTGTCAAGTGTGCATTGTATTTTTATCATACAAAAATTATTTAATTATTTGTTGGTTTATCCTTCAACCACGCCGCAACAGATAAACGGATCAACGTGATACTTTGCATGGATATAGATGAGGACGAAAGTGACTTAGGCTACTATCCCGGAAAAATAAAGAGGGACCATTGTGGGAGTTAAAAAAACTTATTCCACGAAGTCGCGGGCATCAGCTTGTGTATAATGAAGAATTAAAAACAACTATTTTTATTTGACTATGTGTGAAATGAAGCTCACTTTCTATCGTATCGTTTTACTAAGGCGCTCTGTTTTAATATGATTTAAAAAGAAACTTAAATATCTACTGCATTTTCTTCAGCTTCAAACTGGTCTGTAACCAGTTTAGGTAGAATATTTTTAGGGTTTTCTTTCTATTAAGGTAGAGCCATTTTAGGTTTCCTTGGTAAAAAAAAAGATCCTTCATCCTTCCAAGAGCTGTTCAAAATCCTACGTGTGTTTCCATGTTTAAACTTTGAGCGGTTACAAAACATCTCCGTATAATTTTCTGAGAGCTCTCAGTCTATTCCCTATCCTAATTCGATAAGAGAAATTTGGACTTACATATTATACCTACATGAAAACACACACAAAACATTTGTTATGCATTCAGCTCGTGCGCGAACCTATAAAAAATATGTGTAGAACCAATTAATTAAGTATTAATTGATTTTCTAAATTTTTGTTTACTACCTATCAGCATTTTTTTTTTTTTTTTTTTTTTTTTTTATCCACTACAAGCTAGCCCTTGACTACGATCTCACCTGATGGTAAGTGATGATTGGTGGTGGTGGACTCTGAACTTAACCCTTCTCATTCTGAGAGGATTCCTTTGCTCATTATTGTTTAGGTGATTATAAGATGATAATAAAGGTGACGTATTTCAAGTACTTAACTTTGCAATTAATTAGACCACTGTAAATCCTAGCAATTAAGTGAAAGGCGAGTCGCTCACGATGTTCGTTTTAATATGCTTATAGAATTTACCATTTATGATTATATTACCTACGTCCTACTAGATCGGAAAACTGTAAAATTTCTACCGAAATGGAAAGGAAAATTTTTCCCCTTTGAAGGGTGATATTTATGAAAAAATTGAAAGAAATTTTAGGAATTTTTAACTGTTAATGTGGCCAATTCTGTCTCTAAATTAAACTAAAATGACATCTATAAATGTAGTTTTATCCCTTTCCGCAGGGAGTATTATGAAAGGCAATTGATGAAAGGGGTAGAACTATTTTTAATGTTTCAGATTGTGTAAGTTTAGAGATTGTGTACAACAGAATAAGCCCCAATATCTGTATTCCAGTCGGTCTATTTTGGAATTCTTAGGGCGATTGTCTGGAAATGACAGCTACTGAGTGTCGAACGCAATAACCTCTCAATCTCATTAGTTAACATTCTTCCACTATTGGCCAAAATCCATTGACGGAGCAAAAATACCATAAATTTAGCCAATCAAAACAATTGACACGGTAACAATGATTGGTGCAGGTTTTACACAATCGCCCTGCTGATTCTTGGCGTATATTCGAAGGAGAAGAATGAAAGGTTTGAATTTATTAGAAATAATATCACATTTATTGACTTGATTGGAGCACATAAAAATATTGAGAGAAATACATAAGTCAGATAAGAAATTCAAAAATAATATCACATTTATTGACTTGATTGGAGCACATAAAAATATTAAGAGAAATACATAAGTCGGATAAGAAATATAAGAAATTCAAATCTTCAAATAAAAATATTCAGTCTCTCTTCCCTCCATTCCAAATGCCTTGTGCATCGCTGATCACATCCACAGCTGGCTTGGCCGAGATGATGGCATCTCGGACGCGCTGTCCAGCCCTCTCCTGGAAAAGAAAAAAATAGATATGTAGATATCTTTATTCAAATAAACTTTCGCAAATGCTTTCAAATGGGTACCAATATTAAAATAGTATGAAATCACTGACTCGCCTGAGCGAACATCGTAATTCGTAGGTTTCGTCTCATCGATAAGATCGTCGACGAGCGTTATGCCTCTACAGAATACAAAATATACAGGCAAGGGAGATGCAAGGTCGATCTCTTCAATGTTACATCGCAGACCACATCGATGAGAGCGATGCCAAAATGTTTCTTAGAGAATCACACTGCAGGGTTTCGAATGTCCTTTAACCGAGAAGAGCCAGTAAAAAGCTTGGCGGTTGCTCTGTTCAAAGCTATGCCATCATTAATTAATTATTATTTACAACCCATTGAGTCGAGAACGAGTCTTTTCTCAGAATGAGAAGGGTTTAACTTACTTCACCACGTTAGTAAGGCTGGCCAATGTGGATTAGCAGACTTCATACACCGAGAAAATTTTTGTAGAATTTTCGAGAACGCAGTTTTACTCACATCAATGCTAATGTATCGTAGAATAAATCACATAAAATTCCTCCTCGCGGGAACTCCTTAATTTTCCCGGATAAAAAGTAGCCTATGTCACTCTCCAGGTCCTCAACTGTACCAAAAATCACGTTGATCCGTTGCTAAGTTGCGGCTTGATTGAAGGACAAACCAACAAACAAATAAACTAACAAATAAACACACTTTCGCATTTATAATATTAGTATGATGATAGTATATATACTTAATTATTAGTTACCAATTCCTTGAAGAAGTTCTCTGGAGCAGCTCTCACATTGCTCAAAGCCATGAAGCAGGCGAACACAAAGATGAAAATTTTGGAGAATTTCATTTTTATATTTATTTGTTTAAAATTAATTAAATATTAATGATTAATATAAAATATTCTGTATTATTTCGAATCGTTCCTTCGAATGATACCACACTATCTCTCGCGGTGTATTATATCGAACAGGCTGGCAAAATTGATTTGCAGTTGTAAAACGTTTTGCTGAGTAACTATAACTAATATTACGACAGAGTTAAGTGTGATAATGTGATTTTGTGATTGCAAATAGCAGAGTGCTTTCACGGGACCTTACAAGAAAAGTGATTCCCCTGGTTTTGTTTTGTTTAAAGTAACGGGTCTGATTAATTATCATTGTGTGGCGTTATGCGGAAAACAGAACGTTAAATTAATTATTGTACTACGCATTCTAAGGAGACTATTTATTAATTCTATTGAATTATTACCAATATTCTGTAAAACATATGTAAAAATCAGCATTCAAAATTTGAGAAAAGTAAGCAATGTTTATACGAACTTTTAGTACCTTATACCTATAAATTAGGCCCAACATAGCGAGCATGCGTACGTTCAATGCACGTACCAAAGCTACCATAATATGACATTTCAGAAAATAAGTGGGGTCTGGCGGCTCTGGGATCTTGGACCAATAGTACTTTATTTTCTACCAAACGTACGACATAGTCTAACGTCACTACCTACAGAAGCGCGGCGCGGCGCGGCACGTATTCTTTGTATGAGGTTGTATGGAGCTGGGCCTACTTATGCGATGCGGCACGGAAATGCATTGCGCGACGCGGCCCAAACAAGGCTAAACTCATAAATTATATTTGACGCTACGTGCCGCGCGGCTCCGTGCATCCATGTGGGGCTAGACCTGTACACAGAGCAACGCTATGGGGTGACAGAGGGGCGGAGTTTATTAGCCTGTTAGCCTAGTTAGCCTGCGCGGCTAACAGGCTAGTAACCTATCTCACGCGGGCTAACCTGTAAGAGTTTTGCAGTTATCAAACTCAAACTCATATTTTTTTATTCAATTAATAATCTTTTTAGCTTTTTTAGCTTTGTAACAAATTAATTATATAGTTGTGTTTACTTATATAAGTGGTTACTACATATAACTTTTTTTATAGGATAACCTGTTTACTTTTGAATGTTTTAATGTAAGTGTCTGTTAGTAGACTAAGTAAATAAAATAAAATAAAATTACAAGAATCTACCACTGGTTCCGAGTGACATTCCTACCGATAAGAACCAGAAAGAAACTCCTTACATTAAACTATTTAATCCATTCCCCTAAGCGGTTTCTGCTCGGCATCGAGCCGGAACGCTAAATCGCTTGGCAGCACGTCTTGCCGGGAGGATGGTAACTAGCCAGGCCTCTTACCAGACCACACCAGATAAACTTCAGAAATTATATAAATTCCCAAATTGACAATGCCGGGGATCGGACCCGGGACCTCGCATTTTATGATATCGCTCACCACTACACCAGGAAAATCTTCAAAATCTCAAAATAGGCAGAATTTTTCCGTACAAATTTCAGTAATTCTGGCTCAAAATTAGTACGCAGTTTGGGTATACGAAGGTAGAGCGCGTGGTCTGCAATTTGTATGAGCGTCGATCCACTGTAAGGAATATTACAAGCTGTGCCATCAAAATAGAATTGTACCTACATACTGTGGCTACAACAATAATAATTATTTTTATTACTGTAGGCACAGTATGTAGGTAATAATTATAATTGTATTGGTTAACCTTTACCCTGACTTCTGTAATGTGATTATTTTGTAATTAATGCAGTTGGATGCATTGTTCGTTATGTGGGTATTTATAATCATCAAGTTCTGGGTGACATATACTACCATCACTAAAAGCCGTATTATTATAATATTGTTATCGCTCATGTTTATAGTCCGTCAAAACTTTGACGCATTGGCGAAAATTGGAACAAATTTTTATGCCTCTTTATTTTTGTTTAGGTTTGCCTTCAAGGCAAGGCTCTAGCCGACACACGGCTTCAAGAAAATCACCGGCGTACATTTATACCCCGCGCTCCGCCCGGGTGATTGCCCGCTTGGCCCTCATGGGCCAACCCCTGCTGCAGTGTATTTTTGGTCTTTATTTTCTTTTTAATAGATATTTCACCGGGTCTGATAAGTTTAACGGACTAGAATATTATATTTCTCAATTTATGGGCTTCAAGATATTTGACATCTAGCTGATATTTTGAAATAATTTTCGTACCCCCAGGTTCGGTTGCTAACGACGGAACCGGACCGAAAAGCGCGTCTTTTATTTATTTGTTGATCATTATACATTGTATTATTTAACCGACTTCCAAAAAAGGAGGAGGTTCTCAATTCGGCGCGTATTTTTTTTTAATGTATGTTACTTCATATCTCCGTGGTTTCTAAACAGATTTGAAATAATTTTTTTCAGTGGTTAGAGGAAGTTCGCGAGGTGGTCCCATAAAAACTTCTTACTCTGTGTACCTATTACATGAAATCCTCAAAACTAGGGAGTTAGGAAATTTTGATGGTGAATTCATATAGTAGGTATCAAGTCACGTGTATACGATTCAACTCTGAGTCCCAACTCCTCAACCCTGATGCTGCAGAGTACAGAGCTCCTTAAAAATAGCGATTTGGGATTTTTTATGGTGAATTCATATTGTAGGTGTAAAGCAACAATTTCATACTTAAAACCAAGTCCCAACTCCTCAACTGTGATGCTGCAGGGTACTGCACTCTTAAGACGTGGGGATTTAGAGTACATTAAAAAGTAAAAAATAAAAATTATTTTCAAAAAACTGACTTCCAAAGCCACTGTAAAGTAAAAAATAATTTTGATTTCTACACACTATGTTAAAGTCGGGCGAGCCTGGACGCGTCCGTCAACTTTGCCTAACTTTGTTATACTCGCCCGGTTTTTTGAGAATAATTTTTATTTAGTGATACGTTTCTTAGAATTAGAATCAGTACTAGTATAAATGCAAAAGATTGGATGGATGTATGTTTGTTACTCAATCACGCTAGAACGGCTGGATAAAACTGGATGTAAAGAGTTAGATTATAGTCTGGACTCTGGAATAACACATTTCATCCCAAAAAATTAAAGGGTTCCCGCGGTAACCAAAAAACCTCAATCCACGCGGACGAAGTCGCGGGCATCGGTCAGTTTTCCAATATTTTCCTATCGAAGCCTGATTTATGTGTATGCTTATCACGACGTATTGGTTTTACGATTATTGATTCCTGCCTCCATATGTTACCATCATGCCAGCTACTGTATTCCGTAACGACATCGTGTTACATTACTTACTATTATTCGTCTACATGCGTGAGTTGTTTTTTTTAAAACAATACAATAGAACTTAAAGCTCTCTGCGTCATATTCCTTATAACTAAGGGTTGACACCCATTTTCCACCAGATTCTAAAAAATTGTCTTCGGTATATCTGGGCATCTCATATGGCGCTTCTCCTCTCCATATAAAAAAACGTGGTCCATATAAAAAAACTAACGAATGCGAGTCTGATTCGTGCACTGGGGGTTCCGTGCAAACTAAAATGCAGTACGAGAAGTACTCAGTACCCTATAAGTTTTGATTTACTGGCGACTGTCACAATGTACGGTATTATTGGCTATATTTTTTGATTGCAAGCGTAGAAGCTCGACTCCTTTACAGCTCCAAGGGACTGTTATAGACCTCAGTATTTGGTATTAATTTCAACTTGATATCTCCATGCGTTCCTGAGAAAAAGTGTCTTGAGAGACGGACAAACGGGCAACGAAGTGATCCTTTATACTCGTAGGTCTAGCGCCACTATAGAAATGCATGGAGCGGTGCGGCACATATCGGAAAATATTTTTTGTATGAGTTTGTATGGAGCCACTTAAGCGACGCAGCCAGCAGAGGCATGCAAACTCATACAATTATTGTTTTCCTCAACAACCTCGTTGATGTACGGAAAAACTCAACTGAGTTTTTCCGTATATCCTCGACATTGGGTGGACCGTGGACTGGACTATAAATAATATTATTATAAATCATAAATTATTACCTAATACCTACTATTTATAATTACTAACAAATAAGCAAACTACCTATATTATTAATTAACCATAACTATTACCTAAATACTAACTATCTTCTACACTCCATAATACTAACAAATAAGCGAACATATTAAATGCCTACCCACATTTTACCTACACACACAATACACATATACACAATGTTACAAATAGCATAAAAACTTGTTGACATATTTTCATATCGCTAGTCCATATGATTCATGATACAGGATGATTCTGTCGTTAAAAACTTTTACTTTTTTTAATTGAGGTGCGGAACCGTAAAAATAATTTTAATATTTCAGTAATATACAACAGCGATGGGCATTACGTGAACAAAAGCATATCTAAGCCGGGCAGGGTGAGGTTCTACCCTAAAAACTCAGTCTTTAGGAAGTCGGCCTTTATTGACAGGGGCTGCATTGTCTTCATAAAGGACTGTCCAGCGGCTTACAAGTAAGTTTTTTAAATATTTATTGCAAGATTGGTTAGTGGTTTCCGCCCGGTTACGCATCCGTGCAAATTATTAAAAATTTGTCCTTTTTTACGCCGCTACAAGTTAGCCCTAGACTGCAGTCTAACCTAATGGTAATTCGTAAGTGATAATGCAGTCTAAGATGGTAGTAGGCTAACCTTTTTAGGGTATTATGTATGTATTCAAAAATTTATAATTAACTATAGGTTTTCGTGGTTCCCGCGAGATCTCCTTAATTTCCCGGGATAAAAAGTAGCCTATGTGCTATTCCAGACTATAGTCACTGAATAGGTAACAATACAATCTATAATCTATCTCAGTGCCAAATTTCATCCAGATCCGTTCAGCCGTTCTGGCGCAATTGAGTAACAAACATCCATCCATCCATCCAAACTTTCGCATTTATAATATTAGTATAGATCAATGTAATATTATAAAAATATTTTAAAAATTTTCAGGCGAGATATAGTGTGCGCCAGGCACTACGACGGTTACTATAGAACTTTCAACAACTACTGTGAACTGGAGTACGAAAACTGCAATGGGTGGAGAAGTGAGTACTTACTTACCTCTCATAATTTTTATCTATAGGAGAATTGTCAATGTCGACAGCTTTTGAGTAAACTTTTGTCATACGGTTATCTAAATCCGTACTAATATTATAAATGCGAAAGCGTGTCTGTCTGTGTGTCTGATTTTGATAAAATTTGGTACAGGGATATTTTGTATCCCAGGGCTACATTGGCTAAGTACTTTTTATTCCGGAAAATTAAGGAGTTCCCGCGGGAATTATAAAAAACTTAATCCACGCGGACGAAGTCGCGGGCATCATCTACATATGTACGAGTATATACCTTTCATGCTGTGGCTGAGGAGGTGGCACATTGACCACACTTAAGTTGCATACTTACAAACTAGGTAAGGGGTTTTTCAATAGGGACGCTCGAACTTTGAAAGTTTATAGCGGCCATCTTGGAAAAGCGATAGCTGTCAAATTTGGCAAAAATACATATTTATTCGTGACATTTCACCATGGAACGCTACACGCTTCAACAACGAGTAGAAATCTTTAAAATGTATTATCAAAATCAGTGCTCTGTTCGCCTAACGTTCCGTGCGTTGCGTCCAATTTATGGTATTCATGGACGTCCTGCAGAGTCCACAATCCGTCGTTTAATAAATAAATTTGAGACAACCGGGTCGGTTTTGGATAAAGCAGTGCCTGTACGTCAAAAAAACGCAAGATCGTCGGAAAATATTGTTGCCGTTCGGGATAGTGTGCGAGAAAACCCCAGACAGTCCGTTCTGCGTCGTGCGCAAGAGCTGGGTCTTTCTGCGACATCAACTTGGCGGATTTTGCGTCGAGACTTGGGTTTTCATCCATACAAAATTCAATTGACTCAAAACCCAACGACCATAGACAGCGGCGTGAATTCGCGGATTGGGGCTTGGGTCATTTTGCGGCTGACCCTGATTTCGGGAAGAAAATCATCTTTAGGGATGAGGCTCATTTTTGGCTGAGTGGTTATGTTAATAAACAAAATTGCCGGATTTGGAGCGAGGAAAATCCACGGGAGATCCATCAGGTGCCTCTACACTCCGAAAAAGTTACTGTTTGGTGTGGATTTTGGTCCGGCGGTATCATTGGCCCTTATTTCTTCGAAGATACGCAAGGAGCCACGCTCACTGTCAATGGCGACCGATATCGGACGATGATAACAAATTATTTGTGGCCTAGAATCAATGGTATGGATCTCACGAACATGTGGTTCCAACAGGGCGGTGCCACTTGCCATACTGCACGGGAAACACTAAATTTATTGGATGAGAAGTTCGAAGGCTTCGTCATCTCGCGTGGTGGTGACATCAACTGGCCACCGAGATCGTGTGATCTAACACCGCTCGATTATTTTCTGTGGGGCTACGTGAAATCTCGAGTCTATGCTGACAGACCACAAACAATTGCTGCCCTGAAGGCCAACATAACTCGCATTCTTCATGAGATTGAACCCAATTTATGCGAAAATGTCGTCCAAAATTGGTCCACCAGGATACACCACCTTCAGCGGAGTCGCGGCGGCCATTTGGCTGAAATTATATTCCATACATAATGTCATCAAATATTCTTTAAAATAAAATATACATTGTGGCAATATCACTTAAACAGGTTGTTTTATTAAATTGCAAAGTTCGAGCGCTCTTAATGAAAAACACTTTACATAGGTACGATGAATAATTATTTTGTCAAAGGTGGTCAATAATAGTACATTATGGTACAAGTGGGTAATCAATACACACGTGTATCATACGAGGATTCCAACACACTTATGATGAAAATAATGCTAAGAAATAATTTTATTTAGTAGATAAAATAAAATGAAAAAACTATAACTCACTTGTGAATAATAATAATACTAAAAAATATTTTTATTTAATACATAAAATAAAATAAAAACTCTATAACTCACTTGTGAATAATAGTAATGAAAAAGTCACAGTTTGACAGGTGTCATTATGTGCCTAATTGCGGTGAAATTAGAGCCACTTTATGAGCAAGTGTGTTGAAAACGTTTATTTATTTATTTATCTAGTTTCTAGTTTGGTATAACTATACTGGTCACCACTATCACTAGTTATTGGCAAAGTATACAAAGCTGAATTTGGGTTGTTTACGAGAATTCGCCGCAGCGTGGTTTAACGCCAGAGCAAAGTGTCACATCGAGGAATGGAGGAGAAAACAAGCAGGAAACAAGATTGCTTGCTACCATAATTTAAAATGAACCTATAACCGTCTTCTTACCACAGCACGAAAATTGTCTCGGCGTCTCGGCATAAAATAGAATGCCGCATGCTGAAAGCCTCAAACACCATTTAATAGCATGCTGTGCATTACTGCATGCTGTTGTCCCGGCGTTAAATTGCCAATCCTAGGCTAAATCAAAGTCAAATTCGACGAAAGTCAACGTGACGACCTCCTTGGTGCAGTGTTGAGCACTGCTCGAGTCCTTGGTTGGATTCCCGGCAGGGTCAATTTGGGATTTTGATTTGTGAATTTTCTCTGGTCTGGTCTGGTGGCTTTGGCCGTGGCTAGTTACCACCCTACCGGCAAAGACGTACCTGTATAGTGCCGTGTAGAAACCGATTAAGGGTACCTATGGGTTTAATAATATAACTGCCATACCTACCCCTAACAGGTTAGCCCGCTACTATCTTAGACTGCATCATCACTTACCATCAGGTGAGATCGCAGTCAAGGGCTAACTAGTAGTAGAATAAATAAATTGTAGGCTCACTAATAATAGAAAATAATAAACTTTATTATTGCTTACAGAATGGAGTATGGTAAAGCGCGAAAGGTGCTGATTGCTTTTCCCAAGACGTAGGCGTTTGACGTCATTTAATGGAATGGAAATACACCTGGCGCAGTACTGCCAACGCTTAAAGCCATATTGTTTCATTCGTGTTTTAGAATTATAATCCTTATTTTAGGAACGTCAAGGCACGTGACATCAAACTGTAATTTTGAGTTATATTGCTTTACGCGTTCGCAGTATTTCCCTGACTGAGCAAATTGTAATAAATAAATTTCATAAAATTATTCCTTGTTGAGTCTGTTTTAACACTGACCGTCGTATAAGTAATGATAATTTGCTGAAACAAAATAATGTTTATCTACTCCAGCATCGAAAAGTTCCAATTTCGAATTTGACAACTATATCGAATTGAACCCTCTTTCGTGTTTGCTTCTCATAACGATACAGTTCGTTGTATGGGAGCTGTATCGTTATGAGTCGTAGCTGTATCGATATGGTTATCTTCATAAATAGGATACCTATAGCTTAGCGGCTCTGGGTTCTGGCACTTTCCCAACCAGCCAATTGATTTGACTTTTTTATTAATTTACAAAGTCAAAAATTATAAAGACGTCCTTGTCGTAGATAAAATCTTGTATGCAACTGTACGTAATTAGTCATTTTAATTCTCGTACTATCCTATTTTGATACTCGGCAAGCCTCGTATCAAAAAACAGCACTCGAATTAAAATGACCCTCATTACGATACAGTTGCATAAATAGCTATTTTGACTTTACTTTTACTTTACTTTACCTACCTACCTAGCTACCTGGGTGTTTTGTGAGAAAAATCAGCTTTAACCGAATGATTGGGTACTTACTAAGTAGAGCTTCTGGAGTAAAAAGAAAGCTACAAATTATTATTTGTTGTACTTACTCTTAAATAAGTAATGTATGCATGGATAGGTATATTTTAATCGTCTGGATGAAATGCCAATCTAAATGAGGTGCATATTTAAAAAAAAAAGAACTTAACTTATAAATCAACAAGCAGTAAGTATTAATTAAAAACTTTAACTCGACTTTTAAAAAAATATTCCACTGTTTTGGATGTAACTTCCGTCACATTGATTTTGTTCGTGTAAAATGCAGCCTATGCCGTATGCCACCCGGACGATAATAATTAAAATAACGAATCGATTAAGACCTCATTCATTAAAATCGGCTCAGTAATTTAGGCGCTACGGTGAAATAAACATACATAAATACATACTCTTCTTTTTGGCCTTGTCCAAGTCGGGTAAAAAATATACCTATCGAATGAATTATTCCTTGCACTTTTGCTATAGAAATTTTTACCCAACCTTTACTAATTTCAATAAGTAAACGACGAGTAAAGACGTCCTCCCTGGCGCAGAGTTGAGCGCTGTTGTCTTAACGTGTGGAGGTCCCCCGGGACAATCTTCGGCAGGGTCAATTTGGGAATTTATAGTTTCTGAATTTTCCCTGGACTGGCCTGGTGGGAGGCTTCGGCCGTGGCTCGTTACCAATACCAACCTACCGGCAAAGTAACGAGTTCCGGTACGATGCCGAGAAGAAGCCGATTAGGGGTTTGTGTTAATGTAACTGCCATGCCCCTAACAGGTTAGCCCGCTACCATCTTTGACTGCATCATCACTTGTATTGGAATAATAAAGTTATAGCTACACCTTGACCTACCTTTAGGGTCCTTGCAATTCTCGTATTCCATGTCACACAAATTAATGAAATCTGTTCTTTCGTTTTTATCATTTTCTCCACAAACCGGTAGGTTTCTGTAATTAGCCAAATATTTATAGTATTATAAAAGACAATATCATTTAAATCTGCGGAAGGAAGTGTGCCGCCCAATCCAACTCGGCTGGGCAGCGTTCGGGAAGCTTCGAGATGTCTTCTCGTCTAAGATTCCTCAGTGCCTGAAGACCAAAGTTTTCGAACAGTGCGTGTCGCCATTGATGAAATACGGTTGCGTGACTTGGTCGCTAATTATGGGCCTCATAAGAAAGCTCAGGGTCACTCAGTGGGCGACGAAGAGAGTAATGCTCGGGGTTTCGTTGCGCGATCAAATAAATCAGAAATGAGGACATCCGCAGAAGAACTAAAGTAACCGACATTGCTCAACATGTTGCGAAGCTGAAGTGGTAATGGGCGGGGCACATAGTTAGAAGAACCGATAGACGTTGGGGACCCATAGCACTGGAGTGGCGACCACGCACGGGTAAGCGCAGCGTTGGCAGACCCCCTACTCGCTGGACAGACGCCATCAGGAGAGTCGCAGGGAGCCGCTGGATCCAGGCGGCGCAAGACCGAGGCATGTGGAAATCCTTGCAAGAGGCCTATGTCCAGCAGTGGACATCTTTCGGTTAAGGGTGATGATGATGATGATGCGGAAGGACGTGGGAGACCACCACATTGTTATCCCAAGAAAACTCCTACCATTATTTGATTAACGGAAAGGGGTCACTAATACCGTATAGCCAGTGTCACTTGGGTTGATGTAAGAATTCTAACGATAGCCAAATCTTTTTAGGCATTTAGAATTATACTCACATACATACAATAAATTCACATACATACATGCATGAACCCTGAAAACATTTTTTTTGGGCAGTCGTGTAAAAATCAAATCCGCTTTCATCATCAAATTGCCATTGAATCTGATTTATGATTATTTGTAGTCTTTTTTTCTTGCTCATGAATACAATCAGCGTCAGGAAACTACAGTTGATACTTACACAGCTTCCGGCCACTTTTTGCCAGATTTTCATGCCACTTGACTTACCACGCATCATCATCTCAACCCATTGGCAGTGAGTGAGTATCCACTGCTAAGCAGGTGTTCTTCTCAGAATGAAAATGGTTTGGACCGTAGACGCTGGTCAAGTGTACATTAGCAGCTTTCACACTCCTTCTCGAACATTACTAAGATCTCGCAGGCGAGCATGTTTCCTTACGATGTTTCCCTTCTATTAAAACGCACATAGCTCCGAAAAGCTAACGCTGGAATTCAAACTCTGGACCTGTCGGGTCTCGGCTGAAGATGTTTTTTTTTTCCACTACAAGCTAGCCCTTGACTACGATCTCACCTGATGGTAAGTGATGGTAGACGTACCGCAATTATACTATCACCGCGTGACTAGGCGGCTTGAATCGGAAAATAATAACTGAATTTTCTCTGGTCTGGAGGGAGGTTCGGCCGTGGCTAGTTACCACCCTACCGGCATATGGCCAAGCGATTTAGCGTTCCGATACCATGCCGTGTAGGAACCAATAAGGAGTATGCGATAAGTAACTGCCATACTCCTAGATTTGCCCGCTACCATCTTAGACTGCATCATCTTATACCACCATGTGAGATCGTTGTCAAAGGCTAATTTGTAGTGGAATAAAAAATTCTTACCTAGCAATACCAACGCATTGTACATATTCCGCCATACATTCCTCCATCACCTGTTCCATGGAGGTTTTGTTTTCTGCGATGTCAGTACCCATGTCCAACATACTCAGAGGCGGTAAGTAGGCAACTATCGGTTCTTGATTTACTTGAGCATTAGTTTTGAGTATTTTGACTAGTAAAAAGATCAACAATGCCTCGTCAGGGGCCGTACTGCCAACACAGTAAACAGATACAACCAGTATGGAAACAACCTAGAAACGTTCGAACCAGCTCACTCACACAAACGTGCGCATCGAACATGCGATGACGCGGCACTCACTACTGACGGCACTGCGACAAGCGCTTGGGGTCTCGTCGATGCGCACGTTTGTGTGAGTGAGCCTGTTTCGAACGTTTCGAGGTAGTTTCCATACTGGTTGCATCTGTTTACTGTGCTGCCAACGCTTAAAGCAATACTTAAGCAGTATTTTTAATTTAGGTGAAATATAAAGCTTAAAAAAATTAAGTCGACTGCTGCATTAGTAAATATCTAGTAATTATAATAAAAAGCCGAGATAGCCGAACAGACAGACTTATGAATCGCGCCATTACAAATCCTTTTTTAACATTTTGGTAAGGACACAAAAAATGTTAGTATTTTTCCTCGTACCTACTTACTCAGAAATGTAAAATAAAAAATATACTTCCAGCTCATTTAACCGAACTACTCATACAAAAGTACTCAGTAATTTAATGCCATCATTAAAATCGTTTATTGATGCTATTAAAATAGCAGTCTGAAATAAAGTGAGCAACTCTATAATTAAAAAAACTACAGTTCCAGTAATAAAGTAAATTCTACTTACTTTGTGAGGATTTTCTAATTTCCTATAAAAAACTTCTTGTAGATTTTATTGCAGAAAATCTTACACGAGTCGCTGAGATATCATATTTTAATTAATAGTCATAATTATTGGCCTGAGTACTTCGTGGACAAATATATAATTATGATCTTACGAATAACATTGTTTATTGCAAAAATAAATTATTTTTAAGTGATTATTGAGTAAATAGAGGATTTCCCAAAAGACGTATTATCCCAAGTCCCCTTTATATTTTACGATTGATAACTGTTGATTACCATTTTAAACTATCGGTTAGGGTAAAAAGTGCGTCGAATTTTGATGTCACAGGCAAGTATTTCATACAACATCCAATTCTATATTGTCATATTTAATTGTGTTGTTTCTATTTATTGCGAGGAAAAAAAGAAACAAAGCTGAGGTAATTTATTTTATTTAAAAAAGTTACAATTAAATCGCTCAATCACATTCTCACTAAATCCGGAGATTTACGTTTTGGGCTCAATGAAACGTAAGTCTCCGTTATTTTCAGACCTTATTAAGACTTAAAGTAATAAAAGATCTTTAACATATTTACATCGGACACAGTAATGAAGTAACAGATAATCAACAGACAATGAAACTGAGGAACTGTATACACCATTACACTGTACAAAAACTTTATCCTAAGACTGCAACAAAACTGTCGCGCCGTGCGTCGCGTCAAACGCGTTACGTCGAGCGTTAATTAAATATCATACCAAACAAAACACCGATGCTTAAAAGCGCGATCCGGTGCAGTTCAAATTAGCCAAATGACTACTGTTCCTATAGCCATGATCAGGGTTAATTTGTATTTACAACAAAAAATAAGGGTTGCAAACCTACCTTTCAGGTGCGCAACCCTAAAAAACGCAACTGCAGCTGTGGCTAATTTGAATGCACTTAAACTATATTATTTAAGTATTAACACCGAGGACAACGATTCGCGATGCATGATGGTCTAACCCCAATACAGATGTTCGGTGCGGCACGGCACGTAGCGATATATATTCTTTGTATGAATTTGTATGTAGCTGGGACTTAAGCGACGAGGTACGGAGATGCATTGCGACATAATTGTATACAGAATACTTGCCGCTACGTGCCGCGCCTCTGTATTGGTGCCAGATCTTGATGTGTAAGATGGTATGTACACTATAGCACTAGTAAATAGTTCAGCAATGATGAAAAAGGTTTAAATGCTTTGCATTTCGATAGTTTCATGCTATTTGAAACACGACTTTAGTCAGAAAATTTGCGAACACTGTGACGTCTTCGTATTTGTAGTGACCGTGTGCTCCAACTGAGCTAACGCGGTGAGTTCTGTGTCCATTTTCCTATTGTTAGTTCTCGTGTTTTTCTTTAGAGGCCCTTTTATCCTGCAGCAGCAAAGGATCTCTTCGAACTCCTTCCTAAAATTATCGTTTAGCCATCCGTACAGTAATGGGTTGGATACAGCACTGGACATTCCAAACATGTGGCACACAGCGTAAGTTATTGTCAAAGGTTGCTCTTCTAGAATTGGCTGTGTACTGAAGTCAGCGACTAAGTTGAAAACATTCAGTGGAAACCAACTTATCACATACGTAACTGCTATAGCTATTAGGATAGCAGGAGTTTTTCTGGTCGTCCTTCTCCTTCCACGTAATCTTCTGTGGATTTGTACATGTGCCATCACCACTACTAAGACTGGCACGAGGTACTGGAATACTAAACTAAACAGAGAGTAGCTAGCCCGTCCCTTCTCAAAAGGCCAGTCTTCGATACAGAAATGTATCTTGTCGAAGCCCACTAAACCCACTACATGGGTTTTTAGGCTTCTAAATATATAGAGAGGCGATGCAAGGGTGAAAGCTGTGACCCATATGAAGAACATTGTGATGATTGCTCCCATTGTTTGTAATCCAGGGCGCGTTGGATACACGATCAGCTGTGAACAAAAAAATTGGTTATTGCATTTGTCTTAAAGTTAGATTTTTTTTATTCCATCACAAGTTAGCCTTTGACTGCTATCTCACCTGATGGTAAGTAATGATGCAGTCTAAGATGGTAGCGGCCTAATTTGTTAGGGCTATAGCAGTTATAGTCATTAAACCCATAGACCATGAATCCCTAATTACTCAAGCGTGGCGTAGCTCAATCAAGCATACATAACTCAAGCGGTTAACAAATCCGTGAAGTTACCTATGGACTATGGTAACTTACCAACTTACCATAGCCCATAGGTAACTTCAAGGATCGGAACCGCTTGAGTTATAAATCAAAATATAGGTAATTTTATAAAAAAACGCAATGGTATAGCATTGGCTACAATAAACTTGTCAAAAAAATTAATTAATTTAAAAATAGCCTGGACCGGATTTTGATAGACAACCTATTTTGATCTATCGATTGAAGTAAAAAAGTGCGTCGAATTTAGATGGCGTCACTGTTCAGTATACCATACAACATTCCGCGCGTTTTGAAGTTTGAAATAAAGTTGCTAATTAAATCGATTTGTTGTCAAATACCCAATTGTGATAAAATATTAATAAATATCAATAACAATGTGTCATAGTTTGCTCAACATTTTTCATGTATAATAGACCACCGTGCTATCAGCATTATGAAGTGGCGTTATCAATTCTCTAGTGTTTGGGTATTCGGTTCATTACACGAACTCTCCAATGATAAAGTGATAAATAATAAAGTTCACACAAAATCAATATGTACATTGAAAATAGATATTCCAACCGGTTACTGCCTACTGGTTTTTAGCCGACTTCCAAAAAAGGAGAGGGTTCTTCATTCGGCACGGCTAAACCCTGATGCTGCAGGGTACAGAACTCCTTAAAAATAGCGATTTAGGATTTTTTATGGTGAATTCATATTGTAGGTGTCGAGCAACGACTTCACACTTAAACCCCAGTCCCAACTACTCAACTCTGATGCTGCAGGGTACTGCACTCCTAAGCCGTGGGGATTAAGAGTACACTAAAAAGTTAAAAATAAAAAATCGAGTATAACAAAGATAGGCAAAGTTGGCGCGTCAGGCTCACCCGACTTCAACATAGTGTGTAGAAATCAAAATTATTTTTTACTTTACGGTGGCTTTGGAAGTCGGTTTTTTGAAAAGAATTTTTTGACGCAAACGCCTCATTATGATTTGCCCATTCTATGATCTCTCTTGAAAGAAGTATTCTTTGAAATTATCATCGCAGTTGGCTCTCTAGGTACAATAATATTTCGCTTTATAAATGCATCTTAACTGTATACTTATTTATTATAGACACACAGCGTTCCGAATTACGTTAAAATATACCAACAATATTATTTAATATTATATTTAAACTGATAAATAATAGAGTTCACACAAAATCAATATGTACATTGAAAATCATTATTATTATTTATTTAGCCCAACGGCTTAGCCTTGCTATTCAACGAGGTAATAGCGCCAGTGTTTTGGGCACCATGCCCATTAACGATCACTTGGACGGCGTGTATTTTTTGTAAATATATATATATATATATATATATTTTAATTTATTTCTTAGTTTTAATTAAAATACATGTAAGCATAATTATATTCCCTACAAAAAAAAAAAAATTTATAAATGTCTCAACAAATTTAATATTGTTCACAATTAGTGATATAATAACGATTGATATTGGTTAATTAATAAGGACAAGCGAATCGGAAAATTAATCGTACAAGATAAATAAAAATTGAAAATCATTGAAAATAGATATTCCAACTGGTTACTGGTTTTGACGCCTCACTATAATATGATCCATTAAAAAAAAAGAATTTTATATATAAATAGTTAAGACGCAATGAGTAACGCAAATTGGTTTTCGGCATTCTCAGTAAATTACCCACGGGCTCTCAAGCCTAGATAAGTAATTTACTCTCAGTCTAGACGCACATAAATCCAGAATTCAATTAATTTAAATAAACACTCGTTCTACCTAATCTTACCTAGCCTGACATAATTCAATGTCATGCAAAGTAAGACTTATTTCATTGGGATCCCATCACGTGCTCTTCGGCTAAGGTAACCATAAACCTTTTTTTAAAATGATCAAACTTCAAAGTCACTATGTTTTTGTAAGTATTAGATTCATGCTATTTAATCTTAGCCAATGAACAAAATATCATTGAAACTAAAATTGTAGGTAGATTTTGAAGTAGGCAAAGGAAAGTGCCTACTGCCTCATAATATGTCGTTATGTACCTAGTATTTTCCCGTGAGATTTGGCGCCGACTTCAAAACCTACCTACAATATTTAAAGATTTGTCTGTTAAAACTACATTTTTCAGATAGCGTGCGCCTAAACTTTCTCTTGCCAAAATTTACTAAATGCAAATAAATTTAACTTAAATGTTCTGAGAAGAAAATCGATATCTGACTTCAAAGTTAAATGGAACAGGTTATTTGTAGCGATATGATAAACTATAAGAGTAAACATATTCTGAACAGATCTAAACACTTTAGCGGAATATTGAGATGAGCTAATTTGCTGCGAAGTAAGTAGGTAGTCATTATAAGGCATGATAGCCTAGTGGTTGGACGCCCGACTTCTCATTCAGGTGATCAGGAATTCGATCCCAGGGCAAGTTTCTCAAATTTTTCGGAGTTATAGGCGTTTTGAAAATTTAAATATCACTTTCTTTGACGGTGAAGGATAATATCTTAAGGAACCTGCAAGCCCGTATATGACAAACGTGGTGGACTATGGCCTAACTCTTCTCATTCTCATTCGTGCTCAGAAGTGAGCCAGCGATGTGTCAAAGTGAGTGAATGAGGTAGGTAGGTGAGGGAGGGGATAATATAGACTAGATTATTGCACTGGTTAGGGCTAGATAAAGATTAATACTAACTTGATAACTCCCGCGAATTTGTTTACCTGATATCGATCGAAAGCAATCGCAGTGATTGAAATGGTCGACACGAATATCGATATAGCCTGGCCGCCGCAGGCTCGGCCAAGACGGCAATGGCCAATGTTTGGTCAAAAGCTCCATCAAAGAAGCCAATTTTCAACTTAGTTTGCCCAATTTGAACGCATCACTACAAAGTCATCGCATTACAACGAGTTGTCTTGTTTATACTGTCATTCTGGCTAAGAAAAATGCAAAAAGAGGGAATAGAGCTTAGACCCACCACGCTGCTCAAATACGGTTTGGCGGCCTTTGACGACTATTATCAAATCAAATCAAATATTTTTTTATTTTTATTTTATTCAAATAAACTTTTACAAGTACTTTTGAATCGTGAAGTGAATCTACCACTGGTTCGGAATGCCATTCCTACCGAGAAGAACCAGCAAGAAACTCGGTGGTTGCTCTTTTTAAATAATTCATTTACAATTATTATATCAATGTGTACATAAGTAACCGCTGTCCCCAGCATTGCTGGAGCGATCAAATCCATGCTCCTCTATCATTTACATAATCTTCAACTGTATAATAAGCTTTTTTCAGGAGCATACTTTTAATGGATTTCTTAAATTTGTTTATAGGCAAGTCCAAAATAGGTTGTGGAACTTTGTTATAGAAAACTAGCTGACCCGGCGAACTTCGTACCGCCTTAGTATGCAAAATTAAATGTATATTTTTCAATATTTCTGAGAGATTTTCTTAATATTTTTTTCCGTAAAAACCTTCTCCTAATAATAACAAATACAACAAAAAAAGAATTAGTGAAATCGGTCCAGCCATTCACGCGTGATGCCGTGACCAAGGAAAACGGGTTTCATTTTTATATATATAGATAATGCCCATTCCCACGAATGACCTTCTGACTTTTTTGAGGCGGAGCGATGGAGTCACGAGCTTATTACGGCCTCTAGTTGGCCTATCGTGCAGATCGCATTTTTTTTTATAATTATGGATAAGCTGTTTTACAAAAATTATATTACTGATATCATGTTAGTGATAATAGCCGGGACCGACGTCATAACGTGCTCTCCCTAGCACGGGGGTGAAACACAACGAACTTCCTAGCTCCGGATTAGTACTGAGAATTTCTAGTCAGAAAAACCCAATAAGTACTTAATTATGGACCCGAGACTCGATCCCGGGACCTCGTCAGCCGTAGTCGATATGCTAACCACTAGACCAAGGAGGCAGACAAAGAAAAAACTATTCGCTCCCAATTCTTTGGTCTGTAGTCCTAATACACAAAGCGTCGTACATCGCGTGTTTAAAATAATTTTCTGCCCTAGAGTAGATAACAAAGTTTTTACCTGATATCGATCCAAAGCAATCGCAGTGATTGAAATGGTCGACACGAATATCGATATAGCTTGGATAGCGCCGCAGGCTTTGCACAGGCTCGGCCAAGACGGCAATGGCCAATGTTTGGTCAAAAGCTCCATCAAGGTGAGTGGTGTGCCAACGCAGCAGACCAATGCATCGGAGACAGCGAGGTTGACTATGAACATGTTCCGCGCTGTTCTCATTGCTGGCTTTCTTACTACCTGTAAAAGAAAATACGCGTTAAGGGCGGTTACTTATTAGCGTTTTATCGGCGCGTATAAGCTCGTTTTTTAAAGCGCGTGGAGGCGTATATTGGCGCACCCATTGCACGCAACTCTTACGAGCGTTGACGCGCTTATAAGTTCGTAATACAGTTACTAACTACTACCACAGAATAGGTACTTACTGACCCGCGGTTTCGAGTGAACATGCCGGAGAAAGCGGGAAGCGCAAAATACTAAATGCATCTTTTATTGTGTTACATTATTGTTTTCATAATATGTATGTAATTATATTAGACTTAAAAACTAAAGGACAGCAAAAGACAATTAATCGCAAACTCAGCTTTGTGCTGGGCACTGCAATATCCAGCGCTGATTTTCCGCTTGATCTAGACAAACAATTCAACATAAAATTTGCCGCCCGACACGCTATTTATAATATTATTTAATCAGATAGTGTATATGTGGCGCGCGTATACACGCGTAAGTCTATACGAGCTTATACGCTTAAAAAATACGCTAGTTTGTAACCGCCCTAAGCGATGGAAACATAACTGCATCCATACCAAACCCCAATACTTAAATATAGCCCGACCGGGACTCGAACCCGGGACCTCGTCGGCCGCAGTCAAACATGCTAACCACTAGACTAACGAGGCAGTTGCATGTATCAATTATGCAAATAAATTAAAAAAAATAATAAATAGGTACTTACAGAAATTACCACTAGTGCATTCCCAACTGCGCCGATAACTACCAGGATTCCATAAAAGGTGAGAAGAAGAGCTCGTGTCGGGTCATCGACCTTTCTGTTTTGTGAAAACTTTTCCAAGAGTACATTAGGGTTCTGCACTCCTCGGGATGCTTCGATCAGCGATGTGAAGTTCAGTTCAGAAGTGAAGTTTAGATTGGGGTCCTCCCCCTGGAACAATACAAAAAATAATGATAGCGGGTAGTCCGTCATTACCACGATCCATGCAATTACTGGGTCGGAAATATCGATAAATTCAATTTCTTATTCTAAATCAAATACACTATTACAAGTATCAAATAAATATTATAAATGCGAAATTACTAATATTATAAATGTTTGGATGGATGTATGGATGTATCCAGGATGTTTGTTACTCAATCACGCCCCAACGGCTGAACGGATTTTGCTGAAATTTGATTATAGTCTGGAATAGCACATAAAAACTTAGAACCACGCAGACGAAGTCACGGGCATTCGCTAGTTTGAAATAAAGTAATTAAGTAACTTATTTATCGTGGTACCCGTTAGAACTTTTTAAGAAAGTGATTTCTTTAGAATTTGTCATTGGTTTATCATTTAAACCTTAGCAAGTCAAGTAATAGAAATCTTGTTAAAAGACGGAAACTTACTGAAACGTTAATAAAAAACCTGTTTTTTTTTTTCAAAAATATAAATTAAAATATACGGTGCGAAAAGCTCATACGTCGCCTCTGATATATTTACGACAAACATCTTCTCCAAAACGTAAAAGCGTCAATGTTTTCACGAACTTTTACGTAGAGTCGACACTTTTAAAGCTACCCGTGTTGAAAAGCTCATTTCATTGAAACATTATAAAGTTCAAAGCGAAAACCCGACTACTGCTATATTTAAAACAGGTACTCACACAACGAATTAATGGTAACGTATTTTTCGTAGGAATGGTATATTTGTTGATGCCCGCGACTGCGTTCGCGTGAATAGAGGTTTTTTGGTTTCCGTGGAAACTCTTTAATTTTCCAGGATAAAGCCTATGTGTTATTTCAGACTATTATCTATCTCTCTACCAAATTTCATCCAGATCTGTATCAGCCGCTTGCCGCCGCATCAGCCGTTTTGGCGTGATTGAGTAACAAACATCCATCCATCCAAACTTTCGCATTTATAATATTAGTATAGATTATAATTTAGGTAGTTATGGTTATCAGATGCAAATCGATCAGCTGGTAACTTTTTTGAAATTATGTAAAAGAGGTCGGGGTTTTCGGTCAGCCGCTGCAAAACAGTTTATGGTTACTCAAAATGAACCATAACTAGAAAGTCTGATTCTTGTACAGTATAAAAGTATGCGCAATACCTATGTAAACAGTATATGAGTTGAAAGATGCAGGCGAGAAGTAGACCAGGCAAATTAGCTTATATTGACACGAAAAAAAAAAATTGTTAACAAGACGGGAACAGTTTTGGAAATGGTAAAGAGACGTATAATAAACGTAAAAAAAATAAATTCGTGAGCAGGGGTGTTTCCAGATATATTTGGGGGATGAAAAGGGGGGGAATTTTGGGTTATTGCGATTTCCGGCGAAAGTTGACGTCGGAGAGAAATGTACCATGGAAAAGTTGTAGATCATAAAAAGATCTACAACTTTATTTTACACAATTTTTTCACATAACCTCAAAATCTCCGAGTAAAATGCGAAAAACCGCTTTTTTCGTTTTTTATTTTTCATTCACACAAAATTAATTTTTCGATTTTTCCAATTTTCACAAAAACAGTCACCATTTAGAAACATGCTCAATGTTTCTAAATGGTGACTGTTTTTTTATTTTTTTATTTTTTCACAAGAAAGTATAACTAAAAACGAAAAGATTGCGACCTGAAAGAAGCCTCTACGACAATTTTCCTAAGGAGAATTTTAATTTTAAAAATATTTTTTTGGGCCGAAAAACGTGATTATCTCGGAAGTCTCTTAATATTTTTATCTGAAAAAATTTGCGGATATTTGAGACACAAAAAGATATACTTTCACTAAGTTTTGTCTAAATAACATTATTTTTGTGTGAATGAAAAATAAAAAACGAAAAAAGCGGTTTTTCGCATTTTACTCGGAGATTTTGAGGTTATGTGAAAAAATCGTGTATACTAAAGTTGTAGATCTTTTTATGATCTACAACTTTTTTGTGGTACACTTTTCTCTCCGACGTCAACTTTCGCCGGAAATCGCAATCACCCAAAATTCCCCCCCTTTTCATCCCCCAAATATATCTGGAAACACCCCTGCTCACGCATTTTTTTTTTTACGTTTAATACGTCACTTTACCATTTCGAACTGTTCCCATCCTGTTAACAATTTTTTCTTTATAAAAGTGTAATTTGCCTGGACTAAACTGCATTCTGAATTATTCAACTTGTGATGTGTTATTCACAATATTTAAAAAAATCGTAAATTTTTGTATTCATTTTTAATAATAATAAAGTTTTTATTAAAGGCATTAAACCCATCATACATCGATTGTACAAAAACATTCTACAACTAAAACACTAGATTCATCTAAAACTACATACTAAATATACATTAAAACTTAAGGCTAACTGAAAAGGTTAATAAACACTTTTCAGATGTCACAGCGCACAGGTCACAGGTATTTAGTCTATTTTTTGTTTCTTTCCCGATGCACAGACAGCCAATGGTCAAAAATGGGACTAGGCATCCCCTCAGAGACGACCTTGAGTATTGCATTGTTAGAACTCCGAAGTCTTTCCCAAAAGGATGCTACGCGAGCTCTAACAATGCAATAAAAGTCGGGCACCCCAGATTCCGCAAACATGGTGGAAGCACTGCAATACCGTGGATAACCCATTATAATTCTAAACGCATCATTATATTGTACCCGTATTGCAGTGAATGACTTTCTTAAGAATTTAGTCCATAGCTGGCACGTATAGAAGCACTGACAGTAAGCGTTAAATAGTGTTATTTTAACTGCCTTACTGCATTTACCAAATCTACGTGCCAGCATATTGCAGCGAATCGAAAGTGCCCTTCTTTCTCTCTCAATGTCGCAATCGTCTTTCAGATGTTCTGTTAGGATGTGTCCAAGATACTTAAATTTATGTACTACCCGAACTGCTTTCTCATTTAAAGTTACTCCTGCGATCCTCTCCGGGCCCTTACCTGACTTGAAAACTAACATCTCGGTTTTATCCACGTTATATTTCAGTCCGTGTGCATTAGCATAATGCTCACAGATTGAGAGCAGCTTTCTGAGACATTGAATAGAGGGACTGAGAATCACCATATCATCAGCATAACTCAGGCTGTTTACACATACACCATTAATATGACATCCGACCTTGGTGCTTCTCAGCTCCTCTATCAGGTGGTTTACGTAGATGTTAAAAAGGTCCGGAGAGGTAATCCCTCCCTGGCGAACACCGCATTCTAATGTATAAGTATTAGAAGTCGTGTTACCCCATTTCACAACATTAGTATGATTTCCGTACCAGTGTCTCAACAGACCCACTACTTCGCTAGGCACCTGAGACTGGTATAGTTTCTCCGAGAGAATGTCATAATTAACCAGGTCGAAAGCGCGACTCAGGTCTAGAAAACACGCATAGACGGAAGTATCACGGCTAGTATAGTAGTTTATTGCGTGCTTTAAACTAACGATAGCAGAATCCGTCGAAAGACCGGGCCGGAAACCAAACTGGGCATCGATGACCACATTCTTAAGCAGTTCGGGTTGCAACAGACGTTCTAAAATTTTGCCTATAACTGTGCCTAAAGATATAGGACGGTAATTACTGGCTGAACCCAGGTCACCAGTCTTGTTTTTCACAATTGGTATAACCACTGTTTTCATTAAATTTGGCGGTAAATATGAATATCTAGTACAAAGGTTATATAGACCACATATCTTTTCGTGTAAAATTTTTCCTCCGTACAAAATGTGTTCGACACTCAACTCATCATAACCTGGGCTTTTCCCTCTAACCATTTCTTTAACTGTTTTAAGCACGTCGTCAACCGTGAATTGTATTGAAGTCTGATGTGTGTTGGGTAAGGAGTTGTTACGACCAAAATTGTTACCCCTAAGTGCAGGATCTACCGATAATGGTTGAACTTTAAATTTTTCTGCAAACATATTGGCTATCTGCGCATGGCACTGCAAGCCATCTACTGAAATGGGTGCATTTGGCTTGCAATTAAAAGCCTTGGTTTCCTTCCAAAATTTAATAATTTTTTTCTTTTTTCGATGCATTGCCAAAATATCTAGTTTAATGCCTTCTTCATTTCTCTGACACCATCTCAACTTATTTTTGAATATTTAACGAGCTTCACTCATATTACAATATAGGATTCCAGTAGACGGCTTGCCCGCCGTAACCCAGGAATCGAAGTTAAGTCTGTAAGCTCTATGACTATCGTGAACATGAAAATTCCAGCCTATGACCTGCTTGCGTTTTAAATTAATTTTAAACTGGCATCGCTTTGATGCGCGTTTAGATCCAGATTGCATGATGTTAATAATATTGTTATATAAATTATCAATAAATAAATAATGACTGTCCAAATCCTTACAACTATTATTATCACAATCCTTACATATTAGGCGTTCGTTTAATTTCCGTTAGTTTAATGCTCCGATTCTTTTTATTATTATTTATTTAGTACACAAACAATTTACATGTATGACACACATACATTATTACTATTTCCTATACGTAAATCGATTATAAGTGCACATAACATTTAAGGTCATTATGTCATGTAAACAATATTTTGACAATTGAGGTACCAATAAAAAACTTACATACTAGGTATTAAAAACTTACAAACTTACTCACATTCTTAATTCATAATTATAATTTAATAGGAAACAATAAGAAAAAAAATTAATAATAACAAACAAAATACCACCTTAAGTGAAATTCTGTGATACATGATCACTTCGTATTTTCATAAAAGTAGTTTATGAGTCATGAAATATGTCAATGCCTGGTAGGTAATGTTTTATTATAGGTATTCATTATTGGGAGCTTGACGACCGAGATGTGTTTTCGCGACAGGAATATGGAAAGTATTCGAGATACAACAACGGGCATACCTACGGTATATTATATTCTTGCGGGGACTGCAAAATCTGTGAATTTTTGTGACAGACTATCGTGACAGGAGTCACGGCAGTCTGTGCAGCTCCATTTTTTTTATCCACTCAAAGTTAGTCCTTGACAAGTGACGATGCAGTCTAATCTGGTAGCGGGGTAACTTGTTAGGGGTATGGTAGTTACAAATCAAAAAGTCCTTGAAAAGTTCTCGGAGAGTTCCCATTGATATTTTTTCATGTCTCCTGTCCCATCCGTAGTGCGTTTTCGCCTTTAACTGCCAAAAATTAGTCACTCATCTACTTATAAGAATTAACAGCCTTTTGCCTTATTTCCGGACATGACTCTTTCTATATACAAATAAATGAGTAATGTACCTATATTGCGTTTTGTTAAGGAAATTGAAAAGTTTTTTAATCAAACTTGGCACAGGTGACTCAAACTTCGTGCTTTCGACGAAAGTATGGGGGAATACAAACTGATACTATACCGAACTTTTTTATTAGATACCAGAGGATATCCCGTGCCCGCAACATTGTCCGCGCGCATTGAACGGTTTTTAAGAACGCCGTAGGAACTCTTTGATTTTTCCGAGATAAAATGAAGCGTAAGTCTGTAGGCCTTTACCTATACTTTAAAAAACTTGACTATGATAAATAATGTGATAATATTAAGACTGATATCTGTACCCATATTATATATATATATATATATATATATATATATATATATAATATGGGTATACATATGTATATATATATATATATATATATATATATATATATATATATATATATATATATATATATACATATGTCACCGTAAGATTGTAAAATCCGTTAGATTATAATCTAACAGTTTCTATCCCGCGAAATATTTATTGTTTTTACGTTTTCTTGTACAGTTCGCGCGCGAGTTGAATGCAGAGTAAATGTAAGTGTCTCCATACATTTACTCTGCATTCAACTCGCACGCGAACTTTAGGTTAGGTTAGGGTTTGACATGAATATTCAGGTAGTGCCCGGCCGCAGGCTGGGCACTTAGGTTCTATCGGGTTAATATACCTAATATATTACAATTTACCGAAAAATAACGCGTTAAATTGTAAGCAGTATGTTACGGTTCACAATCTGTCGACAGTTTACAATCTATCGAGATAAAAAACGTTATATTATAATCTAACGGTTTTTACAATCTTACGGTGACATATATATTTAATTTAACTATCCATGCAAAAATTTACTGCGTCAGGGGTAGAACACCGTCTCCTTCCTAATAGGGATGCTGCTTAAGTCAAAAATTAATTATTACTTACTGATTATAATTATTGAGTAGAGGATCTTCCGAAACACTTAGAATTCACGTTTTCTGCTAGTTTTAACTTTCAAGTCAAACGAAAATTTGAGAGTGCTTTCTTCCTTTTCAATTTTTTTTTTGTGGTTTCCACAGGTGTCTTGGTAACTATAATTTTTTAATTGACCTACCCGGGAATCGAACCCCATCGCTTGTCATCCACAGATATATTTAATTGATAAGACTCATGTGTCATATACTTAATTCGTTGTTCTAGGTGAGCGACGAAAGCGACGCGACAACGATAAAGTGTGTCTGTAGGTATATTATTTTGTTCAACCGATTTTGATGAAACTTGGTACAGGGATAGGTTGTATCCCGGGGAAGGACATAGGCTACTTTTGATCCCGGAAAATTAAAGGGTTCCCGCGGGAATAAAAAAACCTTAATTCACGAGGACGTCATCATCCTCGTGTCATCGACATCGTCTAGTCAGAAAATAAAAATTGAATAAATTCTCGTATATTTTTTTCTGGCACATTCGTAAATCAACAAAAAAAAAATCGGCGATGTTTTACAAAAGTGAAGTGCCTATTGACCTATTTTCTCTGAAGTTAACAAGATCTAAGACTGAATAATACAAAGAAAGGACTCATTTCAAAAGCCCTTGGAAATGCCTTGGAAGTAAAAAGTACCTACTTACTCTCATTTGCAAAATAAAGAAAGTACCTATTTTGTTTGTATATTTTTATGTTTTCTTCCAAGTTTAGATTAGGTGATTCTAGGGTTACCCTATACAATTCAAATTTAAGATTTTTGGCTGAAAATCAAAAATTCTCAATTTTCTTCTACCGGGAATCAAACCTGGAAGTCTCACTACACTTAATCGTTAGTATTCTGTGGTAACAGTGATCACTTCAATTTATTGTGATAATTTTTAGTTAACATTATAAATGCGAAAGTATGAATGGATGTATGGATGGATGGATGTTTGTTACTCAATCACGCCAGAACGGCTGAACGGATCTGCATGAAATTTGGCACAGAGATAGATAGTCTGGAATAGCACAAAGGCTACTTTTTATCCTAGAAAATTGAGGAGTTCCCGCGGGAACCGAAAAACCTCAGTCCACACGGTCAAAGTCGCGGGCATCAGCTAGTAAGTTCAATATAATATTTTCTAACATCGAGGCCGCACGGACTCTTTTTCTGTACCTAGTCAAATATCAAATGCAAAAGTTTGGATGTATGAATGTATGGATAGATGTTTGTTACTCAATCACGCGCCAACGGCTGACCGGATCGGGCTGAAATTTGGCACAGAGGTAGATTATAGTCTGGAATTGAATATAGGCTACTTTTTGTCTCGGAAAATTAAAGAGTTCCCGCGGAAACCAAATAACCTCAAATCACGCAGACGAAGTCGCGGGCATTCGCTAGTAGTTTATATTATAATGAATACATTTTCCAGAGACGGAAAGATATACGGGCGAATTAAATTAATAACTTTTGATTGTTTCTAAAAACAACTATATCTATATCTATATCTATCTATACAAATATATAAAAATCAATTGCTGTTCGTTTGTCTCGCTAAAGCTCCAGATCGGGCCGGCCAATTTAGCTGATTTTGGTTTTAAAATTTTTATCGTAGTCCAAGGAAGGTTTAGACGGTGAGAAAATATGTAAAAATTAGTTAGTTACGACGCGCGGACGCATTCCTATATTATATACATATAAAAATCAATTGCTGTTCGTTTGTCTCGCTAAAACTCGTGAACGGCTGGGCCAATTTAGCTGATTTTGGTTTTAAAATGTTTGTCGTAGTCCAAGGAAGGTTTAAACGGTGAGAAAATATGGAAAAATTAGTTAGTTACGACGCGCGGACGTAGTCGCGGGCATCAGCTAGTCTAAGATATTATTTAGTGTTATATACTCGAGGCCCTATGACGGTAAAATTATTGCTACCGTGTCGCAATCACCTATTATTGGTTAGCAGTCTTTCAAACCACTGTCGCAGCAATAATAGTTCTAAGCTTCTATACTTAATATTATAAATTCGAAAGTTTGGATGGATGTAGGTATGTATGTTTGTTACTCAATGATGCCACAACGGCTGAACGGCTCTGAATGAAATTCGGCACAGAGATAGATTAGCCTGGATTAACATATCGACCACTTTTTATCCCCGAAAATGAATGAGTTCCCGCAGGCTTCTAGAAAACCTCAATCCACACGGGCGAAGTCGAGGGATTCAACTAATTCACTATAAATTCAACCATTTGAAATAGTGACAAAGATTGATGCCGCTTTTCTGGAAAAGGGCTACCGTTGCGAAGATGTGTCTTTGCAGTTTTGAAAAACCCCCTTGGGCTGGGAGGAACACCGTGGGGTTTTAGCACGTTTTAGTCGGTAAGAGTCCGACGTAATCTTTGCATTTCGCATTTCCCCAGATGCAAAGGTATCCATGAGGATTTTCCCACGAAAAAAAAGGACTATGTACATATACCTACTAAGATACGATGTGAAAAAGAGACATCCAATCAGGCTGTCCTTATAAGGCTTTATTCAACCAAATTAAAATGCGATTTGAAGAAGAACTAAAGAGTGTCCAAAGCCAATCCTGTCATCTATAGTTAATCCTTAGTTTTGATCGTAATTTAATTACAACTTCTCTGCCATCAAGCCCAAGGCAACTAACTGTTCTTGACTTTAAAAGTTTTCTATCTAGTAAAACAGTTCTAAGTTCGGAACTTATACCTTAATACTTTTACTGAGGACATGCCCGCTCAAGTTTGTTATGAAATAAGTTGCCGCCAGAATGAATAATATCGTTCAAACATGTCTAGAAATTAACAGTGACCGATAGCCTCTATTCTTAACCGACTATGGCAAAACCAAAAGGAAAGGTTATGTTTTCAGCAGTCTATGTATGTACTGTGTATGTTTGTATTTATGTATGTTCCACCGTAGCGCATATCAGTCGATAGCGATTGTTAAGCAACGTTGACCCATGTCGTTAACTGGATGGGTGACCGAATTTGGAGGTTCAAATTCGGCCTTTTCGTTTCCTCCGGGCCTCGGAGAGCACGTTAAGCCGTCGGTCCCGGTTATTATCACTTACATCTAATAATAATCGATACCAAAAAAACCTAAGAGTTTGAATACTCGTCGAGTCGTATGCGAAAGGACTACCCACCCACCCACCACCCTATTATCCCAAGAAAATTCCCACCACTGTGTGATTAATGGAAATGAGTCACGACCCTCAGTAATGAGGAATACGACGCAGAGAGATTATGTATGTATGTATGTCTGCGCCTAAACTACTGACCCAATTTTGATGAATGAGGTGTCATTCGAAAATTTGCGGGTTTCATAATTTTTCTTGCATCAGAGTTTGTAGAAGGTTCCCTCACTCATATTAGTCAGGCGATAGACATAAAACATGGCAAAGACGTGCCCTGGATTTAGCGTTTCAGTACGATGCTGAGTACAAATCAACCGGTTGCTAAACTCATACCTACTAGGTTAATATCTACACTGCATCTTGCCACGTCCAGATGAAAAGGTTGCAGTAGAATTAAAAAAATCTAACATATTTAATGTAAAAATATAATACCTATATAATGCTTAGGCTACTGTGCATCTTACCACAAAAGCCATCCCTACTTCGAACAAGTCAAATTAGCTAAATACCTCTAAGTTTTCACAGTCATGGAAAATCTGTCAGTTTAATAATACATGCGTTCAACCACAGTTCAACGCTTGTAAACAAGTTTTTTCCCCAAAGGTCTGTTCATAATACCCTACATAAAATATGCTCGAATAAAAGAAAAAAATAACATGCAAATAAAGGGTTTACACCAGTCCAAAATACCTTTGATTGCCATATTATTTTGTTGACAGTAGAAACAAAGTTACGAACTAACCCCCAAATGTCCTCAGTCAAATCCCAGCTCTCATTTTCCAGTCCACAACGTATTTTTTGCTCGCCCGCCTCCCGTTTCAACCTCAGTTAATGCTTATGCCAGTTATAGACAAAAAGCTAAATTTTGTATCGTTTACAATGTTTGTTCGTTGGAATTTTTTGCGATAAAACATTGAGGATTAATGGCAACAAAACCGTAACCCAACAGAAGTTTTGAATTATCAAGTTTTATTCACATTAAATCACAAATAAACTCAAAGTTTTATTTATAATTGAACCAATAGCTCAATACAAAATTCGGTATGTGTACTATTACGCGTATCTACAATATTTATGTTTTAATTCCATACTCATATTATAAATGCCAAAGTGTGTCTGTCTGTCTGTCTGCTACGCTTTTACGGCCCATCTGTTCAACCGATTTTGATGAAATTTGGTATAGGGACAGGTTGTGTCCCGGGGAAGGACATCGGCTACATTTTATCCCGGAAATAAAAGAGTTCCCGCGGGAATCAAAAAACCTTAATCCACGCAGACGAAGTCGCGGGCATCATCTAGTTGTGTAATATTTCAGCCCCTAGGCCTGATGCATTTATTCCGTGTGGATATTTTTATTCAATGAGGATTTGGGCTTTTTAAAAATCCCGAGAATTTTGGAGTTGGAGTATTTAATTAAAGAGTTTCTTTATCTTCATTCATATTTTTTGGCGCCGTCGGAGCATACTGGCTTCAGGGAAGATCAACGCTGTATCCTCACAGATATATGGCACATGCTGCAGACCATTTTGGGGATCAAATTTCATTTCGCAATCTTTCTTTTTCAAGTTTGTTAGTTTTTGTACTTGTATCCTCGTGTAAAGATTTCTTTCATCTTTCAGATTAAAAGTAGCTTAAGTTACTCTCCAGGTCTTTAACTAAATCTATGCAAAAAATTACGTCGATTTTCCATAAGTGAAGAAATATACTTATGAATTTATAATAATGATGCCCGCGACTTCGTCCGCATGTATTGAGCGTTTTTCATTTCCACGGGAACTTTCTAATTTTCCGAGAGCCTATGTGTTATTTCACACTATAATCTAACTCTGTGCCAAATTTCATCCAGATCCAATAATAATTAGAGAAATAAATTGGCAGTCTTTTTTTAATAAAACTAGCTGACCCGGCGAACTTCGTACCGCCTTAATATGCAAAATTAAATGTATATTTTTCAATATTTCTGAGAGATTTTCTTAATATTTTTTTCCGTAAGAACATTCTCCTAATAATAACAAATACAACAAAAAAAGAATTAGTTTTTTTTTTTTTTTTTTTTATATCCACTACAAGCTAGCCCTTGACTGCGAAATCGGTGCTTAAAATATAAACCTTAAAACTAAGGCATTCAAGTATATTTATTTTTTGTCTTTGTAACAACGCGAGCATGTCGGTCACGGTCACGCGAATCCACAAGTTTACCCTCTACCAAAAAGTGCTCAAGTGAAGTTTTCACTTCAAAAATTAAAATCGCATTCTGACGATACCATTATTTGCTGTCAAGTATTTTACACGCTTTTTATTAGCTTCAGACGTATGTATGTTAGTATGTAACGGAATCTTTGAACATGATTTTGACCCCCTTTAAAACGTCGGATTAACTCGAAATTTGGCATACTTATTAAGGACCGATGACAATTCAATATTTTAAACAGTTTGACCCGTTATCCTTACTAGGATAATCAGAATTAGCGATTTTTTGTTTTCCTCAGACCCGGAGTGTCCGCGTCAAAAGCGTGTTTTTTAGTTTTTGTAGAGTTGAGTTTGTATTTGTAGAGTTGGACTAAAATTTGTTTGATTCATCGATGATTCTTTCACTGTGCTGTTATAAACTATTTTTAAATACCTTGTATTTTACCCGTATAAAATGACTTATTGAACGGACTATCAAGGTAGGTAAGTACACGTAAGCTGCTGCTTTTTAAGATACACTTTGTTGCTGGCTCTTCTCAGTTTTATAGCTTTCCGAACCGGCGCGGTGGTGGAGTCTTGACTTATCATCACTAATACAGGTTTTCCCACGTGAATTAAATTTATCATTTAGCTGTACTATATTAAATAGCCTACTAAATATTTTGTGCAAATCAAACCAGCTCGTAATATCTCCGGGAGATAGGTATGTTCATACATGCCATCCAAAAAAGAGCTCTAGACAGAGCAACTTTTGTGAAGTTAAGGGCGTGACGGTATCTTCAAGTGTGTCTGTCTGTCTGCTACGCTTTTCGGCCTATCTTTTCAAGCAATTTTGACAAAAATTGTTACAGAGATTGGTTGCAGTGTCCGGATGAGGGACATACGTTGCTTTTTATACCGGACAATTTAAGGGTTTTGTAGGTTCCCGCGGGAATCCCAAAACCTTAATCCACACGGACGAAGTCGCTTACATCATAATATAGTAATAACATAAATGGAACTCGCTTGTTCAAAAGAGCTTGTTAAGCTTTTAATTCCTGCGGCCCTTAATATTAACTTGTGCCATCCAAACACAGAGACCAACTTTTAATGATGGAATGTAACTAGAGTATACTCAAGTTAACAAATTAGATTGACCTTATGAAGTTTCAAGTATTACCTAATAATAAAAGTTTTGAGCTCATGTTCTCGAGTCTTGTTATCCATATTAATATTATAAATTACACGACTGCCCCGTTAGTCTAGTGGTAAGCATGTTCGACCGCGACCGGGTTCGAGTCCCGGGTCGGGCCATAAAAAGTGTTGGGTTTTTCTGACAAGAAATTCTCAGCGCTAGCCCAGGATTAGGAAGTTGGCGATTCACCCCCGTGCCTCGGAGAATACGTAAAGCTGTCGGTCCTGCGCGTGATCTCTCTCCAGTTGTGTCGGATTTTCCGTCTCATGAGTTTTCCGTTTCCGAGCTATGAGAGCAAAGGAACAGAGAGTGCACCTGTGTATACGCACACACTTGTGCACTATAATATCTCCCGTACAGATGGCTTATCTCTCTGGAGATACGCCGCCGTGGCCGAAATTCGATCGGGAGGACATTATTATAAACTAGATGATGCCCGCGACTTCACCCGCGTAGTAAAGTTTTTTGATTTTCGCGGAACTCTTCAATTTTCCGCGATTAAAATTAGCCTATGTCCTTCCCCAGGATGTAATAGATTACACGTCTTTGCCGGTAGGGACCACCCTACCGGCAAAGAAGTGCCGCCAAGCGATACTTGCTTGAGAAGCTTCGGCCGTGGCTAGTTACCAAACTAGCCACGGCCGAAGCCTCCCACCAGGCCAGACCAGGGAAAATGCAGAAATTATATAAATTCCCAAATTGACCCTGCCGGGGATCGAAACCGAGACCACCACAGGAACTATTTAATTTCTATGGGCCGTTAAAGCGTAGCAGACAGACAAACGGACACACTTTCGCATTTTTAATATTAAGTAGACATGGATTGCATTTAGGCAATTTTCTGTGTTGGCATTGACTTTAATCCAAGGCCATTTGCGTGTTGATACAATGATTAAATTTGTATCAACACGCAAATGGCAAATAATGCCACACTTTTCAAGAACTCCATGTAAAAACCCCTGTAAATATTTCTTTTAAAATGCTACGAGTTAACAATGAAATGTCTGTCGCTATGAATAATTAAAAATTATGCCTCTTCATAGCGCGAGTCGTGAATGCAGTCTACAATTTATCATTATGAATATTGAAAATTCAACGAAAATTTACGACTGCTGTCTGCGTTGTCATTTTTATTAATATTAATTTCCTTTTAGAAGTAGGTCATTTGCGTTAGGTCATTTAAGGGCGAAAACACACTATGGACTGGACAGGACAATTTAAACGTCTTATATGAAAAACAATTTCCTTAGATACTAACAATTTTCGAATCAACTCAGCTGGTCTGGTACTGTAATAACAAAAGCTGTTCGCAATATATGGTAGGATTGGTAGGAAATAACGTATCTCCCGCTGAATTACATGCTAGCTTGATTGGTACATAATATATAGTAGGTATAATATGCTATGCAATATAGTAGGTACAGGTATAGGTACACGGCCTACGTGTACCTACTGTACTTTAATAACCAAAGCGGTACGCAATATATGCATGAGATTAAACTTTATAGGGGCCAATATGCTGCGAGTTATTGACATCAGCTTGTTTGATAAAGGCTTGCCGGGTTCCGTCCTTTTATTACGTTTAGATGATCTCGGCTTGGATCTTTGTTTTAGGATTCCGCCAGGATTTCACTGTGAAATTAAAACCTTCTTAGTTTCGATAAGTAAGTCTTTAAAAAAATATAGGACGCCTTTAGGAGCAAAGAGCTGCGCATCTGATATTTGGTACCTTCTATAAATCAGATGGAGAAGTTTCGTGATGTTGTGAATATCATATTTAACACAACGGAAGTAAAATATAGATTAAAACTAATAAATCAGTGGTTTTTTTTTACAATCCATCAAATGACTGAGAAATGACGATTTGATAAATGATAAATGATTTTTTTATTTCACATAGGACAACTTGTGTCACTTATGATACGTCAAGACTCTACCACCGGTTCGGAAAGCTGTTTCTACTGAGAAGAGCCGGCAAGAAACTCAGCAGTTGCTCTTTTCTCAAAAAAGAAAGAGGTTATAATATTAATACATACGTAATATTACAAGTATAATAGTATAAGTACAAGTACAAGCGCTGTTGCCTTAACGTGCGGAGGTCCCGGGTTCGATCCCCGGCAGGGTCAATTTAGGAATTTATAATTTCTGAATTTTCCCTGGTCTGGTCTGGTGGGAGGCTGCGGCCGTGGCTATTTAAAAGTTTAATTATTTAATGTGCACCGATTGTTGTATCTTACTCGAGTGAGAAATTTTGTGTCACGTCCTCACGCATACGACTTGACTAAGGGTATTTAAATTCTTAGGTATTTGTAACGATTATTATCAGATGATAATAACCGGGACCGATGGCTTATCAACGTGCTCTCCGAGATACGGAGGTAACGAAAAGGCCTTGAACCTCCAAATTCTGTCACCCATCCGATTACCGACTTAATATTCGCAATCGACTGACATGCGTTGTAACAACTAGGTCACTCGTCCCTCCCTACCTATAGGTAGGTAGATAAAGCATGAAATTTTCCAGACGTTTTATTTTCCAGAAGGTTTCGTTTATTTTTTCCATCTAATAAGCAAACAATTATGAAGGATTGGTTTTTTCATTTGATGGACGTAAAGCTTTTTACGCGCGATAAAATTTATTCGGGAAATAGAGTTGTCTGCAGCGGTAACAGAAATAGATTAACACATTAGAACATCCCACGTGATCGCCTATCTGACGCAATAAGTTTAGCATGAGAGTTGGATAGTGTTAATTCGAAAATACTAATAACCTGTTCAGGGTAAGTTCTCTAAGGCCATAATACTGGAAATCTTTTATTTCTACAACTTTTTATGACGTCAAAAAAATTCACTAAAAAGAAGTTTGCTTACCACCACCGCTACCATCTTAGACTGCATCATCACTTACCATCAGGTGAGATCGCAGTTAAGGGCTAACTTGTAGTGGATAAAAAAAAAGTTTAAATTTTTCATTGCCACTCTAGACACTTTTCAACTCGCGTGTTTTCAGTAGGCAGTAGTCGACTAGCCGAGCTATAATTAACCGGTTCGCTGAAGCCTGAACCCATGTGGCTTGGAGTAGGTAATAGTAGAGTAGCCACTAAACTATTTATATATTATTTTATTTGAAAAAATTATTAGTGCTTAGAATTAGAAGTTGTAGAAAGAAAGTTGTTCTGTATTACTTACAGACAGAGGCGTCTTTACCTATGGTGCAGGGTGTGCGTTGCACACGGGAACAGCGGTCCTAGGGACCCGAGCGCCGCTCGCTATGGAGCCCCACTCGGCGCGCATTTCGGCCGCGGCACTTTCAATTACCAACGTGAAAAGAGCTCAGTTTTGCATACATTTTGTATAGCATCTGGAGCTCTTCTTATATTTGTCGTTTTACAGAAAAGAAAGGCGCGCCACGAGCGGCTTTTACAATATAAACTTTTTTTTTTCAACATGAAATATACCTTAGTACAGATAATTAAAGATTATATTTGGTGTTTCAATGATTCGTTTGAAAACACGCCGGCAATGCGAATAATAAATGCCATTTCGACCGCGCGCTTACTAGCGGGCGCTAGGATAATGTTTGCAGTTTGCACACGGGCGCTACATGAGAGGGCGCGCTTGAGACGCCTCTGCTTACAGAAGATAATATGAGTTTATTAGTATTTTTAAAAAAACAATAAAATTATTTTTAAATAAAAAAAAAACCGCCTTCAAAAACTAAAAAGCAAAAAATAATTGGATATATTTACATATTATTATTTCTACCCACTATGTAGAAGTCGGGCGAGCCTTGCGTCAACTTTGCTTATCCTTGTTATACCCGCCCGACTTCAACATAGTGGGTAGAAATAATAATATGTAAATATATCCAATTATTTTTTGCTTTTTAGTTTTTGAAGGCGGTTTTTTTTTATTTAAAAATAATTATATTGTTTTCTTTTTAGTGCTGTAAATATAAAAAAAGAAAAATAGGTTCTCGAAAGGTAGACAGACCTGTACCTAATAACTATCTGGGTTCGTGTCCTTATAAAATTTAAGTTCCTTTGATTTCCCCAGGATTCCATCATCAGACCTAATGACCATGGGACCACCTGGAAAGTATACCCTTTCAAAAAAAAAAGAATTTTCCAAATCGGTCCAGGCGTCTTCGAGTAATCAGGGAACATCTGTCTTCGAAGATCTCGGGGAACATCTGTCTTCGAAGATCTTCATCAGATCTTCACCAATTTATATGGGACCACCTTTGAAGTATACCCTTTCAAACAAAAAAAGAATTTTCAAAATCGGTCCAGGCGTCTTCGAGTAATCGGGGAACATACATAAAAAATAAAAAAAAATAAAAAAAAAGATTCCGACGAATTGAGAACCTCCTCCTTTTTTTGAAGTCGGTTAATAACCTTGTATGTTTAGAGTACATCATATTAAATCTTATCACATAGATTTATACCATACATTTTAGTCAGAAACTTCGTTTGATGGGAGGCTCAGCCGTGGCTAATTACCAGTTACCACCAATGATTCTGAATATCATTGTGCCGCCGCCAGGCGATTTAGCTTTCCCTCGTACAATGTCATGTAGACCGTTTAGAGGTAAGTATTTAACGGTAGTAGGTAAATATTATAACTCTATAATTTAATAGTACTGCCATGCCCCATTGCTTGAAATCTATCGTTTGTTTTGTTCCTCTCCGCAGGGAGAATTATGAAAGGGTTAACAATCATACTAATATTATAAATGCGAAAGTGTGTTTGTTTGTTGGTTTGTTGATTTGTTGGTTTGTCCTTCAATAACGTCACAACGGAGCAACGGATCGACGTGATTTTTGGCATGGGGATAGTTGAGGACCTGTCTAGTGACATAGGCTACTTTTTATCCCGGAAAATTAGGGAGTTCCCGCAGGAATCAAAAAAACTTAAACCACGCGGACGGAGGATACATATAATTAATATTGTACTCTCTTAACGAAACTAAAATGCTAGCATTAAATATTATTGCTATCCCTTTCATAATACTCCCTTCGGGAAGGGACAGAACTAAATTTTGAGCGGTCATTTCAATTTAGAGAATTGGCCACAATTCTACAACAGAAATAGCCTCAATATCACCATATATTATATGAGTTTCAACCAAAGCCTTCACTTAAATTTCTATCTCTATGAAAAGCAGAAAAGTGTAAAAAATCTAGCAGTCTACTGCATAGATTGAAGTTAATTGAGAACTATAGGTAATTATTGGGGCTGATTCTGTAGTGCACAATCTCTAAACTAAACTAAAATTAGAGCATTACAAATATTGCTAACCCTTTCATAATACTTCCTACGGAAAGGGACAGAACTAGATTTAAAGCTGCCATTTTAGTTTAGTTTAGAGATTGTGTTATACAGAATCAGCCCCATTGTAAATTTTACTTGATTAAAAAACTTTTTGACTGCGCCTTTGACTTCTAGTCTAAATATTGCGATGTATATGGAGTGATGTATTACCATTGTGGTTCTTTAAAAAAGCATATTTCTTGAAGCAATCTGGGTAGTGTCGAAATTTGTTTTTCGCTGCGATGGTTTGGATAATATCATAGACTGTTTAGAGATTTTGAAAATGTTTAACTTAATGTTGTTTTTGTTTTCAGCAATAAAAAAGTCGTTTATCAAGTACCTACGTACTGCGAAAATATGCCAATATTTTATGAAAGCGATTTAATTATACTTTGAACTTAAGAGAGGAATTGTAGTAATTATAATATATTTGAGTGAGTGTATTAAAAACCAAAGAACCCAAGTAGATGGATAGATAGATAGATAAGTAAATGCTTTATGCAAAGTAATCGACATAGCTCTCAAGGCTAGCACGGTAAAGTGGCAGTGGACTGGTCACGTTTGCCGTAGGACCGCTGGAGTCGCAAGGTCCTAGAGTGGAGACCGCGTTTCGGCAAACGGAGTGTGGGGCGCCCCCCGGCTAGGTGTAGCGCTAGCGACGACATCCGAAGAGTGGATGGCATCAAATGGATGCTAACAGCCAAAGATAGGCAACGTTGGCACAATCTAATGTCCAATAGTGGATGCATATTGGATGATGATGAGTATGGTAATCTTCATTAGAAATTACTTTGGAGCGAACATTTTATACTTAATAATATTAAGTAAGGTGAAATATTCTAATACACTAGCTAACTGACTGTCTGACTAATCAGCAACTCAAATCTCAGGAAATACAAAGTCTATACTCAAATATGGAAGGTAGGTTTCTTCTAGGACGTCGTCGTTAGCCTTTACGTATTGACAGACAATTCAATTGTCTGTCACACTTTGTAGGCGACACTTTGTCCTATGGCTTACCCGTTATCCTTTTTTATTTAACGAGGGGGATCCTTTTAATTTTCTTCAGATACCCGATCTCCTGGGGGAGAGGCGGGTGATGTGGGATTTGTACCCATTAAAACCAAACCCCCTCGCTGGCCGTCCTCTGAGCATTATGAGAATCTCCGGGAACTCTCAAAGAACATGCGCCGGAGACTCCCTTGCGCGATGCCCGTTGGGCTCGTCCTGGGTGCTTAAAACGTTACCCGTTGTCCTAGGTGAGCAACAGAAGCGACGTCAAAAAGCGAAAATGACTAACTTGTCTACGCGACAACGTAGGTCGAGTGAAGGGCTACTGTTTGATACTTCCACGTCGCGTCGTAACGAGTCGCCGTGTCACGTTTGTCGTTCACGTAGGACAACGGGTAAATGAGCGAATACGCGAGCGACACTGACGGCCACAAATGGGCCAGCTGAACCTGTCTTCGCAAACTAAACTTCATCTTCTATACTTTTATATTTTGACTAGACAATCTTGCATTGTAAAGTCGACATCTCCTGAAGATGCTCCGGTGTCGGGGCGAAACGTGCGTCGAGAATAGTATATAAGTCTTGTGTCGTGGTGCATGCGAGTTGTGGTGGCATTGCTTAATTGGGAACTTGGCTTTCTTGTTTTTTTTATTATTATTTTTTAAAATTTATTTAGTACCAAAAGGTTATAAAATACGAAGAAAAACAGATACATAGTGGACAAGGAAGCACTTATCTCTATAAGAGATCTCTACCAGTAACCCTTGGCAGTGAGAAAGGTTGTGGAGGAAGAATAGGTATTTATATATAAGATATTATATCATAAACTTACATAAAAACACACAAATATACATATACTAATGACATAAATAAATCTTGCTTGGTTGGGAAGGTAAACGGTGCTTCGCTTGTAACTGCATGTTTGACCATACATAATGTTTTTCTGTTGGCGCATTATAGCAAAATAATTGTAATATTTTCTTGCTAAATTTTTTAATTTGCGTATTTCTTTAATTTGGCGCGTGGAAGAAATTGCCTTCGCATTCGGCAGCCCATAAGTCAGTCTTTCAGAAACGGTGGTAGACTCATGACATTTCATAAGTTGTCCCACGTGAAATTGATCATTTCATTTCAACCGCGGTCGTCCACCGGCCTTTTAGAGGGAGAACCTGCCAAGCGAGAATAACTGACCATCCGATGCACATGCCCTAGCCAGAGCAAGCGTCTTTGCTTGAGTGAGGCTGTGGAGAATTGAACTACGAAGCACATTGCACTTGCCCTAGCCAGCGCAAGGTGAGTGACCAGTGGCTGGGCAACTTCGATTTCTTCAGGACCAGGTCGTCTAGGACGTAGGTCTCGGTCTCAGGTAATAAACTGTACACCTATAAGGGGGTTACATGGAAGTCTTATCAAGTGAGTTAGTAATTTTTGATATAAAACCTCTTTAGGGTAAGTTCTCTAAGGGCATAATACTGGAAAACTTTTATGTCTACAACTTTTTAGGACACCCGAAAAATTTACTATTGTTTATTTTTATGTATTTATTTGTTTACATCAGGCAACTGGGCCCATAGAAATATATACATAATATAACATATAACACAATAAAATAATATTAATACATAATTATGAAACAAACTAACTATAAAAAAAAATTTATCAATGCCCATTCTAGACACTTTTCAACTCGCGTGTTTTCATTTCTCGTGTAATTTTTTAAGTAAGAGACATGCACTGAACTAAAATTCTACATCAATGGAGACATGAGAGAAAAAATCGAATTTTGTATTAATTATACTTAGTCTTGAATAATGAAATCTGTATGTTAAGTTTTTTTTAAAATCAGCCCTTGAGAATGGTAAAATAGTGGTTAAAGCTTGTGAGGGAAAGGTTATATGGAAAGTTTGTATGGGATTAGGAAAATTTACGCAGACAAAGTCGCGGACAACCGCAGCTAAACAAAAATGGACATCATACCTACCTCATAGTAGGTAGGACCTATATGATGAAAATATGTTACCATGATAAACGATATTCCCGAGTTCGTTTAAGTATTCATGAAGGTAGCAAACGTCATGACTTAAAACCCTTTAGGTTAAATATCTCAAGTATTTAAGCGTTGGCAAGCGAAATGAAATGAATTGTGAAAATGTATGCCGAAACGTTGAGGCGTTTGAAGTTTTTGTGTTTTCTCTTTGTTTATAACAAAAACTTTTTATGTTTACAACACTTAACCCCAAAACTAGCTTTTATTTTAATAAAATCTTAACGTTTTTACCATTTCGTAAGAAGTTTCGTATTTTATCGTAATTTATTTAATATCCAGAGGATGCCCGAGATTTTGTGCGCGTAGATTAGGTTTTTTGAATAATTTCTTCGTAACTTTCAACTTTTCAGGATAACCTATATCTTCCTCAGAGTGTTTCTGTCTATTTCTGAAATTCCATCAAAAACGGTTGAAGAAATCGCGACAACGTAGCAGACAGATATACCTACGTACTTGAATAGTAGGTATTTCTTAAAACTCCTAAAAGTAAGAGGTGCGTACCCGGGATTCGAACTGCCGAAAATACAAATGGGAGGCTATCACCGCTGTTGAAGGAGAATGGTTACATAAAACATAAAAAATATTATTTAAAAAAAGCAGAATCCATACTAATATTTTTAATGGGAAAGTGTGTCTGTCTGTTTGTCTGTCTGCTACGCTTTTACGGCTCATCTGTTCATCTGATTTTGATGAAATTTCGTACAGGGGTAGGTTGTTTCCCGGGGAAGGACATCGAGTACGTTTTATCCCGGAAAATTAAAGAGTTCCCGCTGGAATCAAAAATCCTAATCCACGCGGACGAAGTCGCAGGCATCATCTAGTACTTATATAAAAAATAAGATTAAAAAAAAAACTGAATCAACCACAAGGGGTTTAGCCCAAGGGCTATCGACTTGAAAGCTGCCGTAATGTGCCACGTAAGTCACGTCATTAAGTTGATGGGTTCACATTTTCACGATATTATGGTATCATGAGTGGCAATGACATGAACATAAAGCTGTGTCATTACTGATTTGAAGGTTTCCGGGGTTTGTAACCCTAGTAGGGTATTAACTGTTGTTAGTACTTTATGACATACTTACATACTAAAAAAAAATCAATTTGAAGGTTTCTAGAAAAATAATCCCTCCTTGTCCACCACCACTAAGGCCTATTAACGTCCCACTGCTGGGCACAGGCCTCCACTCTCATAGGAGAGAGGGAATTAGAGCTCAGACCCACCACGCTGCTCCAATGCGGGTTGGCGGGCTTTGACGACTATTATCGTGTTAGTGATAATAACCGGGACCGACGGCTTAACGTGCTCTCCGAGGCACGGGGGTGAGACACCGCCAACTTCCAACTCCGGGCTGGCACTGAGAATTTCATAATTGAAAAACCCAATACCTAACAATTTTTATGCCCGACCGGGAATCTACCGGCAAAAACGTGCCGCCAAGCGATTTAGCGTTCCGGTACGATGTCGTGTAGAAACCGAAGGGGCATGGGTTTAATATAATTGCCATGCCCCTAACAGGTTAGCCCGCTACCATCTTAGACTGCATCATCACTTACCATCAGGTGAGATCGTAGTCAAGGGCTAGCTTGTAGTGGATTAAAAAAAAAAACATAAAACATGGCGTTAATCACTGCGCCATACATCAAAAGTCTGGATACTACATTCTATTTTTTATACAATTTATGTACGTATGGTTTTAATTAAGAGAAGGTACTCCCAACGTTCTCTTTAACGCAAAAGAACCGGGGTATTTTTGAAGCCTTGATTAAAATGTTGCGTTGTTAAGAAAAGTTTCAGTGGGTACGATACGAGGATTAGATTTAACGAACGCAAAAACCTGGCCGTGTTTACAGACTTTTACTCGTTAATTCCCATGGAATATATTTAAATTGGTATACATTAGAATGCCTTTGTGTATTCACTGAAAATGAAGCTGGCAGATTAATCCAAATTCAACGCTCACAAAATAACCGAAACCAGATGTTATTTTCGTGGTCTTTCAGAAAAAGCAACCTAGCCGGTCCGCCCCGGCTTTGCTCGGGTGTAAATTGGATTTTTATTTCTTACTGATTATTATTAAATAGAGGATCTTCCAAAAGCCCTAAAATTCACATCCTCGGTTAGTTTTAAGTTTAATAATCATTTAAAGATTAAAGAAAAAGTGCGTTCAGATTTGATGACGTCATAACTAACAACTGTATTTCATTTATAATATTATATTTGATTGAGCTGTCAACATCACTGTTGGGATGTAGGCTATGTCAAAAATAAATTATTATTTACTCATTATTAAATAGAGGACCTGTCAATACAGGTAATAATATACACATCCCCTGTTAATTTTATGTTTGATAATTTTGTTTGATATTTTAAACTATCGATTAAAGTAAAAAATTACGTTGAATTATGATGACATCACAAGACAAGTATTTCATACAATATCGCTTTGACGTTGGAAAAAAGTTGTTGATTTGACAAGTTGTCAAATCCGATATTTTACTTTTAGTGAGGTGAGTAAAAAAATCGTGAAGAATCGATTCATACATCAAAATCAGTTCAGTTTTGGTGGAGGAAACAGGAGAACACGAGTGAGAGTTCATCTGTTTTTCATATATAGGCAGGTATGATCAGGCGAAGCTGCAGTTGTCCCTATAGAGAATATAGGACGAGTGGCAAAGGCAGACTGCCTCGTTGGTCTAGTGGTTGGCTTGTTCGACTGCGGCCGACGAGGTCCCGGTTTTGAGTCCCGGGTTGGGCCATAATTGAGTATTAGGTTTTTCTAACTAGAAATTCTCAGTTCTAGCCCGGAATTAGGAAGTTGGCGATGCTTCACCCCCGTACCTCAGAGAGCACGTTAAGCCATCGGTCCCGGTTATTATCACTAGCATGATAATAGTCGTTAAAGCCCGCCAACCCGCATTGTAGCAGCGTGGTGGGTCTAAGCTCTAATTCCCTCTCTCCTAGGAGAGTGGAGACCTGTGCCCAGCATTGGGACGTTATTGGGCTGTAGTGGCGGTGGTGGGTCAAGGCAGAGTCAAGAAAACGCCTGAAGACAGCCATCTTTCAGACGGAATGCAAAGGCTTTACCTGAAAGATTGAGCGGAGAAGGGGGAGGAGGTTTTAGTATGTAGGCCGCTGGGTTTCATCCACAGTGGAGTTGGGCATGCCTCTAGAACTCCTGGGGTATCCAATGAGGATATTCCTCCTCCCCAGAGAGAGAAAAAAAAGGTGCAGTTTTCCCTGTGGAGTGTTATTCAGATTTCTTCGAGGGCAGCGCGACGGAAACAGGGACTGAAAAACAGATTCATAAAGGTTACAGAAACATAAGTGTTACAGAATGTAAGTGTAACAGAATCGAAGCTGTAACCCTATTGAATGTGTTTTTAATTATGTTAACCTGAAACACTTATATTTCTGTAATAGAAACTGTTAGTAGTACCAGTACTAGAGTTATAGTAGAAACAGCGACGTTGCCAAATTTACTGTTGACGCGTATTCAAATTTGAACTTAAGGTGAAAGCACCGATGGTTGCAATTGTTTTAAGAAAAACATGGCCATGTTGTGTCAGTGTGTGTAAAGTTCAATGAAGAGAGAAGAACGAGCTGTCAGACCGTGCAGTTTGTTAGGGCATGCACCTATTAGAGTTACAGATAAAAAAACTTACGTATTAACAGAAATAAACGGTTACAAATTGATTGTATTGATTGATTGATTGTATTGAGTGAATGTAACGTTTCTGTTTCCGTTATGAGTATTTCTGTTTCATAACAGTTTCAAAAAACAATGTAACCCCTTATTTCGGTTACTGTTTCAGTCCATAACGGATATAGATTCTTTGAATTTTACTAAGTCCGCGTTTTACTAAGGAACTCTTAAAAGTAATGAAATACAAACGTTAGCGGTTATTGTGTACCTTCTTGCTTTAAATGGGAATTGAATATAGCCTCACGTACCTACTCTGTATTTATACCTCAAGTCAAAGGATTTGAGAAAAGGTTTATTTTCTTTGAAACTATCTACAGCTTGTGGTTACACACTATAAGCGTGGGTTCGTATTATTACGATGTTTATTCTTGAACGTACGTCTTCTTGCTACATTTAATTTTATTTACTTAATTATACATAAGAGCTAAAGCACACTACGACAAAAAAAAATTGTCTGGCGGACAAAATGTTCACGTAATTTACTTTTGTATGGACGTGGACACACTAGCGCATTAGGTAAAAAACGTAGTTTTTCTCTCTCACTTGTGTGATTTCGCTGTCATAGACCATACTTTGGTAAAACAGTGGAGTAGATAGATAGATAGTAGATACTACGGAAAAATTATGACAAATCATCCGAGCGGAACGCCTGCCTGTTTTCACCCTTAGCGTCTCTAGCGTCACGCTAGAATAAATTTAATTCAGAGTACAGAGTAAAATAAAACTAGTTACGTATTCTATTGAATTTAGAGACCTTATTGTTAGTTTTCAGGCTGAAACACGTGACCAGATTTACGTTAATCTGCCAAATTCAAAGTTAAGCTTAGCGAGAACAACATGCGATATTGCGGCATACTACTGAGTCGAAATAGTCGTCTAATCTAAAAATGAAAATGCCTCAATTAGGATAATATATTTTTGTGTTACCATACATTTATTCTGCATTCAACTCGCGCGCGAACTATGCGTTGTAGTAGTTTGTACTATAGTAGTGTTGGTAGTATAATATACTCGACGCACAGATCCAGCCAAAAACACATTAGCAGTCCATCCCACGGCACGCGTTTTGGTTTCCTAAAAAGTGCTATAAATTGCGTTGAATCTGTTTGTAATAAGTATAACGTTAATGTGAGTTGTTGGAATACGTGGAAATGTTTGCCGACGATTTCAATAAATGCTACCATCTGTATTTTTTGGTTTTAATAAGCGAGATGATGACCGCAACTTCATCTGCGTACACTTAGCTTTAAAACTCCTGGGAACTCTGGTTTTCCGGGATAAAAATAGCCTCAGTAGCCCTATTGAATAAAACCTGCACCAGTCAATGTTAAAGTCTCAGTTGCAGAAGATATAAAGTATTTTAAAAATAACCCAGTAATACTCGAGGCACAGATCCAGCCAAATAACACATTAGCAGTCCATCCTATGGCACGCGTTCTTGTTTCCGAAAAAGTTATATAAATTGCGTTGAATCTGTTTGTAATAACGTATGAGATGAACATTAATGTGCATTGTCGGAAAACGTTGAAATGTTTGCCGACGATTTCAATAAATGCTGGTGTGTAAATGTTTTCATCTGTATTCTCGTGGTTTTATAAACAGACGATGGCTGTGATTTCATTTGCGTGAGCTTAGCTTTAAAACTCCCAGGAACTCTGGATTGCCGGGAAAAAAGGAGACTAATCCGTCGCTCTATTGTATAAAACCTGCATCGATCGATGTAAAAGTCTCAATTGAAAAAGGTTTGAGATAACACTCTATACGCGAGGCACAGATCTAGCCACATAGCGCATATTAGCAGTCCATCCCACGGTACGCGTTCTGGTTTCCGGAAAAGTGCTATAAATTGCGTTGGATCTGTTTGTAATAACGTAGGTATGAACTGAACGTTAATGTAAGTGGTTGGAATACGTGTAAATGTTTGCTGACGATTTCAATAAATGCGACCATCTGAATGTCGTGATATGTATCTGTATTGTCGTGGTTTTATAAACTAGACGATGACCGTGTCTTTATCTGCGTGAGATTAGTCTTCAGTAGCCCTATTGGCTATTGTATAAAACCTGCATCGATCAATGTTAAAATCTCAATTGAAAAAGATTTTAAGTATTTTTAAAATAACACTGTATACTCGAGGCACAGATCCAGTCAAATAACACATTAGCAGTCCATCCTACGGCACGCGTTCTGGTTTCCGAAAAAGTGCTATAAATTGCGTTGAATTTGTTTGTAATATCGAATGAGATGAACGTTAATGTGAGTTGTCGGAAAACGTGAAACTGTTTGCCGACTGTTTCAATGAATGTATTGCTCGGGGTTAAAGATATTATTAAACTGGGTGATGGCCGCGACTTTATCTGCGTAAATTTAGGTTTCAAAATCCAGGGGGACTCTTTGATTTGCCGGGTTAAGGCTTTGCCCTACTACATGTATTTTTTTTTTAACAAATGATGTTTTATATTTTTGATAACAATCGAATTTATTTATGAAGAAGTTTTAATCAATTTTACACATTGCTCAACGTTTTTTATTGTGTTATAAACATACCCAAGCGTTTAAATGATTAAATGTATTAAAATAAATCACTTAAAGGACAATCAAGACAGATTGTGTTGAAGCTTCGTGACTATTTTGAAAAGAAAATTCGTCCTGGTTATTACCAGATGAGTATACGAGTTACGAAATATCGGATAAAAGGGAGCGTCGCTTCACTATTGTAAAAATATATCTGCGTCCATGAAAAACGGCATTTTTTTGTCGATGGTGTCCTGTCAATAATTATGGAACTTCATAGGCGTGCTTATGTCAAAAGTAAAATAAATGGTTGGATAGATATATAGTGTGTTTTCGTACTAATCTGAAGTGACGACGTGGTTCGGGAGAAATAATTTCTAAAATCACATTTCAGCTGCGGCATATTTGTCAGGCCTCGTATTACGCGTTCGAGCATTGTTTAAATCCTTCAAAGGGTTTAATTAACTCCTTAATTATCAACAGCCTTAATTAAAGGAGCAGCCGGAGTTAATATACTTACATAAATATTTTAATCTTGTTGGCCCCCGCCTAAAAGCCCCCTTGTTGGCCAGCTTGGTGGACTATGACCAAACCGTTTTCATTCCGAGAGGAGACTCGTGCTCAAGTGAGCCTGCAATGGGTTGAAATTGAAATGATGAGTAAAAATAAAGTAAAGAATGCAACGCCCCCTTTTTTGCCAGCGTGGTGGACTATGGCTTTGGGAAATATCTTAGAAAGAGAAACTTCTCAGAAGCTAAAAATATCTAAAAAAAAGGAAACCACATCGAAATCAGCGCAGTAGTTTCTGAGAAAAATGCTAAAATAGTAAAAAAAATAAAAATCACGATTGCAGGGCAGCGTGGTGGATTTTTTTTTTTTAATCTTATTAGATCATAATTTTAACTTATAACCAGTTCACTTTTGAGCAAGGATCTCATAAGAATGAAAAGGGTTGAAGACATACTCAAATTGACCCTGTCGGGAATGGAACTTGTGGCCTGCCACTTATATTATTAAGAACACAGTGCTCACTTGTGCACCAAGGAGATGCGTAAGAAGGAAGGGATAAAGAAGACAAAGTCAAGTCAATAGTATATTTATTCGACGACCTCCGTGGCGCAGTGTGTAGCGCTGTTGCCTTAACGTGCGGAGGTCCTGGGTTCGATCCCCGGCAGGGTCAATTTGGGAATTTATAATTTCTGAATTTTCCCTGGTCTGGCTTGGTGGGAGGCTTCGGCCGTGGATAGTTACCACCCTACCGGCAAAGACGTGCCACCAAGCGATTTAGCGTTCCGGTACGATGCCGTGTAGAAACCGAAGGGGTATGGGTTTAATATAACTGCCATGCCCCTAACAGGCTAGCCCGCTACCATCTTAGACTTCGCATCATAGCATCATCACTTACCATCAGGTGAGATCGCAGTCAAGGACTAGCTTGTAGTGGATAAAAAAGAAAAAAAATTAAAATTGGTACCTACACAGTACACTTTTTGAACGTCTTCGATAGAATGTATAAGACGTGATGGTCAAAATGACCATATCTTTAAATTAAAGCTACGAGCCTGGGTTGAGAAAAGCCCACAACAAATTCAGCCGTGTTGTTTTTTTTATATTATCATCATCTCACAAAATATCTTAAATTAATTAGATCAATTTTATTAATTAGCCGCTGAAACAATTCATTCTTATGCTTTTTTATAATTTAAATAATCCTTTACAATGTACGAATAGGATTTTTCAATGAGTTCACAAAGGCTAAAAAAACGCTGCAAAATATTATAAAAAAGAGCAAACATCCTGATTTTCAATTTATTTTCAACACAAAGAACATCGCGTTTTGGAGTTTAATTAAAAACCTCAAAATTACAACCAATAAGATTAGCGGGGTAATAAAAGAAACCTTTGTTTTTATAATAGTATTAATTCTCAGTAAGCATTTTATTTAGGCCGTTAGGGAAAATATTTGTTTCCCTTGAAATGAATAAGGTCAAGCACAAAGCTAGAGGGATTTCACCTTTCAAGCGTATAAACGAATCCATACTAATATTGTAAACGAGATGTTGCCCGCGGGCCGCGACTTTGTCCGCGTGGATTGAGTGGGTACTCTATAATTTTTCGGGATTAAAAGTAGCCTAAATCCAGCAGCAATCTCCTACTATGGTTATTTGATGTGCTACGTTTAACTACTATTACCTATTTAGTGTTTAACCCACGAAAAAATTTGAAATTTCGACAGAAGTTTTATACAAATTATGTCAAATTAACTCAGGGTTAAAGGATAACCCGGCGTATTAAAAAATACATTATATACACCGCTAGTTAATGTACCGCATCGTTTACCTACCACTACAGCTTAGACCACCGCGCAGCTCTAATACGGGCTTTAACGACTGTTATCATGTTAGTGACAATAATTGGCACCAACGGCTTATCGTGCCCTCCGAGGTACGGGGGTGACTCACCACTTCATTAAATTATCTATTTTTAATAACTTTTGGTAGATCTATACTAAATTATAAATGCGAAAGTTTGGATGTATGGATGGGTGTTTGTTACTCAATCACGCCCCAGTGTCTGAACGGATCTGGATGAAATTTGGTACAGAGATAGATTATAATCTGGAATAACACATAGACAATTTTCATGCCGGAAAATTAAAGATTTCGCGGGAACCGAAAAACCTCAATCCACGCGGACGAAGGCGCGGGCATTAGCTAGTATTTATATATTAATTAAAAAACATAACTAAATGAAGATAAAACGGAATTAATACAGTAAACACCGGATACAGATTCAGAGACGGCGCAGTGGGCGGTTATGGCTGTGAGTTATCTACAACAGGTCCGGCTATCGGCCCGCACACATTGTTTTTATCCGTTTTTATTGCAAAATGCTAATATTGATATCGCAGTACCTATCGTTTCAGTGGATCTAATTTATTTTATGCTAGCTGATGCCCGCGACTTCAACCGCGTGGTTTAAGTTTTTTTTAATTCCCCGCGAAAACTACCAACAAAATAACCCTGTCCCCACTACCAAAGATTAACTGGAAGAGGTATTAAGTTCGCCTTTGTGCATTGTAATGTATGTGCAATAAATTATAATTTATAACATTAACAAACAAACAAAACTCTTTAATTAAACTCTTTAATTTGCCTGTCACCAAATTAACCCGCAGATCCTTCACTATATCCATGCAAAAAATCACGTCGATCCGTTGCTCTGTTGCGGCGTGATTGAAGGACAAACCAAAAGAACCAATAAAGTAACACACTTTTGCATTTATAGTATAAGTAAAAGTATGACTGGCTGACACACCCTGACATTTCTTGATAATCTGCAAACAATTTAAAAAAAAACCTATAAGTATCATACTAATATTATAAATGCGAAAGTGTGTTTGTTGGTTTGTCCTTCAACCACGCCGCAACGGAACGTATCAAAATGAATTTTAGCATGGGTATAGTTGAGGACCTGGAGAGTGACATAGATTACTTTTTATCCCGGAAAATTTAACCAGTTCCCGTGGGAAGTAAAAAAAACTTTTTCCACGCGGACGATGTCGCGGGCATCAGCTAGTTATGATTATATATAGTTTTTTTAATATTTTTATTCTGTGGCATTTTGTCCATTTAAGCGTACCCAATGAAGCTGTAATTTTTACGCCCGCTTGCAGAGATGTCGGGTTACGTTTTAACCCAGGAATATATTTGAAATGTTGACAAAAGTTTTATACGAATTCTGTCAAAATACCAGCTAACTCTGGGTTAAATATAACCCGGCGCTTCTGCATACCAAGCAGATTCCCTGTTCTGTGTTTACCACTACAGCCCATTAACGTCCCACTGCTGGGCACAGGCCTCCACCCTCATAGGAGTGAGGGGAATTAGAGCTTAGACCCACCACGCTGCTCCAATGCGGGATGGCGGGCTCTAACGACTATTATCATGTTATTTATAATAACCAAGACCGACGGCTTAACGTGCTCTCCGAGGTACGGGGGTGAAACACTGCCAACTTCCTAATTCCGGGCTAGTACTGAGAATTTCTAGTCAGAAAAACACAAACACTTATCATGGCCCGACTAGGGACTCGAACCCGGCACCTCGTTAGCCGCAGTCAAACATGCTAACCACTAGTGACTAGACCAACGAGGCAGTTCTGTGTTTAGTTTGAAATTGCCCCTAGAAACTTCTTTCGTAACACGGACTCTACATTGTATCTGGCCGCTTTTGTGGCGGTACCTCATTCCTTGGAAACCCTAGCAATAGTTCAATCACCGAGAGCACTTTTTTTATCGCGTTAGGTATTAGGCCGACCGTTTAACTCGCGTATCGCCTGCGCGGTAAGAAGGGAGCGGGGGCGGGTAACGCTACACACGGAGTCAATAATCCAAAGATTTATCTCGAGATAGACATTGTTGGTGAAGAATAAAATAATAAGTATCTTACATATCATCCGCTAACATCTCCCCCCGCTCCCTTCTTACCGCGCAGGCGATACGCGAGTTAACGGTCGGCCTATAATGACTTGCCTCGTGATATCATTGCGCAAATTCTTATCATTAGACAAGTTAGACAGTTTTCCTGGTTTATTATGATTTCATCTGATAGTGCGAGTCGAAGATTAGATATTTTGCAAATAAAAAATCTGGCACGCGCCAAAATGTTCTCTAGATGATGCATGCGACTTCGTCCGTATCATACATATATCATATTAATATTATAAATGCGAAAGTGTGTTTGTTTGTTTGCTCTTCAATCACGCCGCCACAGAGCAACGGATCAATATGATTTTGTGCATGCTTTAGTGGATTTGGCCTTAGGCTACTTTTTATTCCAGAAAATTAAGGAGTTCCCGAGGGATTTAAAATTCTTATTTCACGTGGCTGAAGTCGCGGGATCAGCTAGACGATCAATAAATTAATACTAACTATTGCAGAAAGGAAAACATCGTGAGAAATCCCCCTTCCCGCTTGAAAAGTTCTTCATGACGTTCTCAAAGGAGTGTGCGAAGTCCAATCCGCACTTAGCCAGCGTGGTGGACTATGGCCAAACCCTTCTCATTCTGAGAGGAGACTCGTAAACGACTAAACAGTAGTGTTGATGGGTAGAAATGATAAATAATAATCATGATAATAGAATGATGATGATGATTGCTTATAGTAGCTTGTAGATGATGTAAGCGATACAAGATAAAAGTCTTAGGGAGAAAACGCACTAGGGACCGGGTAGAAGATAAAACGCGAAACGTCAGCGCTCCAACGCGTAAAGGTCTAGCCCCATTTGAGATGCACGGAGCGGAGCGGCACGGTGCGGCTAATATTTATTATTATTATTTATTATTTATTATTTATTATTATAAAAACATGCCAGGGAAGACTTTACAGTTACCCAATTCGTCTCCCCTGGCTACATAATTACCTAAAACTACAACTACAATTACAAATTAATCATAATAATAATATATATAGGAAATTACTTAAATTAATTACTTACAGAGAAAAAAAAAAAAAATGTTTACTGACTAAATATTATTTCATACTAGTTGATGCCCGCGACTTCGTCCGCGTGGTTTAAGTTTTTTTGATTCGCGCGGGAACTCCTTAACTTTCCGGGATAAAAAGTAGCCTATGTCACTCTCTAGGTTCTCAACTATACCCATACCAAAAAACACGCCGATCCGTTGCTCCGTTGCGGCTTGATTGAAGGACAAACCAATAAACCAACAAACAAACACACTTTCGCATTTATAATATTAGAAAGAATGAAGTATGATTTGTATGAGTTTGTGCGGGGCTGCTTCGTCGTCGGGAGTCTCTTTCGTGGGACTAGACTTTGAGACATAAACTGAACATAAACACGTCTAGTCCTGTCGAGCTAGTCTGTGCAGCTGCATATAAAAGTTAGCTACTTATGAGTACTTTATGTTCTCTCAAGTTTTGGATTAGTTTCATCCGGCACGTTTCAGTGGAAACCCACGGTAACATGTCATGTTTGTCCAATTTCCAATTTATGATATAGATTTTACCGTCAGTTTTGTGACTCTTCACAGATTTCACCATTGTTGACGAAATTGTCTATTAAATATTTCACTTTGAAGTGAAAATAGCTTTTTGCTCAAATTATAGCGGCCGAAAACCACCAAACCCTTTTAGTCTGACGCTGAAAATTGAATTACTTGCAAATTGCAATAACATTATTTGCATGAGAACGGCTTCAACATTTTCAGTGAATTAAATACGAATATCAATAATTGAATTCATATTTTATAATAAACAAGCGATACGTCCCGGCTTCGCACGGGTATCACTTATCATCGTAATAGTCCATACCCAATAATAGCCAGCCAGCACTGGGCACATCAGGTTTTACATTAGCACTGCGATATATCCGAACTGCCGCAATTAATTATTAATATATAATTGCGCAGCAATATTTCACTTTTTAAAACTCGACAAGAGGAATTCAGGACTGATTTTTCGCAGAAAACCCTATACCACCATGTTCGTAATGAAATAATCTTTATTTTAACTTAACTTTTATTCATTAACCAGACCAGTGCAAATTACTAGTATCGATTTGCCTGTTTATACCTTTATACGCGCGACAAGCTTATATATCATGTAAATTGTGTAGGTAATGACGAAAGGAAAAGTTTATTTTATTCTTTTTAGCGCATTTAATAAAAGCTTGTTTTTAAAAAAAGTTTTTTTACTTTAATTTTTTTTGTTAGAATAAAATCAAAATAGAAACAAAAAATTTGTATTAGTTTCCTTCCTCACCAGCATATTTTCGAGGGTAACATTGTAGTTTGGTCCCTGCAAGTATTAAGTCTAAGATAAAATGTGCATTATGTCTTTGATTGTGGTCAGGATTGTGAACAAACAGAAAGGTGGTCAGATACTTTTGAACCTTCGTCACTGAGCTCAGTTTTACTCTATTTTTTTACGATAAAAATATCAATAAAACAAAAACTTACTTCTAAACAAGAAAAAATATTTTAGCAAATAGAGTCGCGCGTAAGCTTTTTGGTGACGTACGCGTGTAGTATTTTCGACGCCTACGCCACAGTTAAAACAAAAGTTTTTTGTTCAACAAAAGACCCGCTGGGAATTGAAGTGTATGGTTTGTTTTGTTTATAGTAAGCTTAGAAGAGGCTACTTGAGACGAGAAATATTTATGTCCAAAATATTTGATACTATAAACAAAAATGTACCATGTGCTGTCGATTCGACACAGCGCGACCGCTTGAAGGATAAACCGGAAGCCCAAATACCAAGTTTTATGGCTATAACTTGAAAAACGACGGACTTTCATACAAACTTTCAACCCTATCTTAGTGGATACCTACTCTTCACAAAGAAAACACCCTTCAAATTTCATGTCTCCAGGACCAGCGGTTTAGCCTGTGCGTTGATGCGAAATGCGAAAGTGTTTGTTTGTTGGTTTGTCCTTCAATCACGCTGCAATATTCAAAATCAAAATCAATCAAAATCAAATATTTTTTATTCAAATAAACTTTTACAAGTACTTTTGAATCGTCAAGTGAATCTACCACTGGTTCGGAATGCCATTCCTACCGAGAAGAACCAGCAAGAAACTCGGTGGTTGCTCTTTTTAAATAATTCATTTACAATTACTATATCAATGTGTACACAAGTAACCGCTGTCCCCAGCATTGCTGGAGCGATCAAATCCATGCTCCTCTATCATTTACATAATCTTCAACAGTATAATAAGCTTTTTTCAGGAGCATACTTTTAATGGATTTCTTAAATTTGTTTATTCAATTCATGTCAAAGACGGGCAGACAGAAAGTAGCCCCATTCCCGCCGGTGGCACCCGTTCACGAGCATGACGCATGATCCAGCCATTGCTTCGCTCGACCATATTTGAGGGAACGTAACAACCCAACGTATTCGCTAGTTTAATAGCTACTAAATGATGCCTATGATTTCATCTTTGTCAAAGTCACGTGTAAACTCTTTGATCTGTCGAGATATAAAGTAGCCTATTTCCTTCCCCAGAATGCCAGTTAATATGATATGCCAGAATTGCCAGTTCATTGTCATATCAAAATCGGAAAAGGTACTAGAAACTAGAAAGACAGACTCACTTTCGCATTTATATTAACGAACTTTGGATTCTAAGTGAGCTATTTAAACAAAGAAAGAAGAAAGAAAATAAGTAGGTACGTTTTTCAACAATTGTGACAGACAAACATTTAACATACAGTTGTACATGAGAATATGTTTGTCTGTGACACTACCCGGAATGGTTGTACACATTGAAGTAATCGATGGGTGTACAACTTAGCCTTGTGCCCAGCATCATACCTACAAATGCAGGCATAATGCCGGGTGCTGATTTTCAGCTGTGACCCAGGTGACGACACAGCCAACGGAATGAATACTTATATTATCTAAACTACATAAACATATTTGGTACTCGATAATAACTTTTAAATTGGCCTCATCGCGAAAACATTTTATGATATTTTAGGCATTAAAGCGACAGAATTTAGATTGCCTCGTTACTGAACGTATATTGGCAAAATAATATCAAACAAAAATTATTATTGTGCTAACGATACTGCATAGCACAAAATATTTTCTCGTGGGTAGTTGTTTTTAATGTGAAGCGAACAAATGTAGCTTAACTAAGCTGGTTAGAAAAGACCTATTCAACAAAAGGTGGAAACCTACCAGATATCCATGTGGTGGGGATATTTATGTTTCTACAACTGTAACTATCAGGAGGCATACCTACAACTGTTAGACTGGCATTGACAGATTAAATTTGACAGTGACAGCGCGATTTGAGGCGTTTGCCGGCAGATCCGTGTGTAATGTCAAAATGGCTACGGTGTCTATGTGATAAAATAAGCAATAAATAATATATTAATTGAGTGCATACCAGTGTTTGCATTTAATACTACCATCACTTAAATCCGTTTTGTTTTAATATTGTTGACGTTCCTGTTTACGAATTAAAATACTTATTTTAAGAACGTCAAGGTACGTGACATATAAAACTATCATTTAGAAGTAATACTGCTTTAAACGATGGGAGTAACCGTCCAGAAAATCATTAGGGTATTGTGTCTCATAAACATTTGTTTCTAATGACATAAGGAACTATCAGAATAACAGCTAGGATATAACTATCGCGGGAAATTTCACATTGTAGAGTCGATAGAACATACAATGGAAACTATGGCGTCTTTTCGGTAAGTCGGGACAACTACAGCCCGCGATTTTATCCCGGATTTAGTTAATGCTTATCAAAAATAAATAATTGCTTAAATTCACATTTTCTGTTAGTTTTATAATAATTTTAAACTAACGATAAAAGAAAAAAAGTTTGTTGAATTTTAATAACATCACAACTCACTACTAAGTACTCGTATTTCATACAAAATTGCATACTAGAGACACGTTTCTAAATTCGATAAAGAGTTGCTGATTTGATTGAGTTGTGATTATCCCTATTCATTAAATTAAGAATTTAAAAAGCCCGATGCAATAAAACGTTCACTTCAAAATATCAAATGTATGGCTGACATCACAATACACCGACTGTGCAAAAGATCTGATATTCCCTAAATTAATGATAGAACAGCATTCTTCTTCTTTTGTTTTATGGTTTTTATTAGTGCCACACCAGCACAACGCACTTTGCCAATGACAGGTGGAGTGGAAGATCCACAAAGGAGACTATGAAAAATAAATTAAGTTATAATTATGAAAAGTATGCAATAAAAGGATTTTATTAGTCACATTAATTATCTACGAAAACACAAAGAACACATAGTACAATGAGGGTATATTAATTTCAAGAGTATTAATTTCAAGAGTTTTACGATGACACACGTACAGGCACACTTATGATGAAATTATTGCAACTCTCTTTTATGGACGAAGGTTAAAAGACTTCGATAGACTTAATATCTAGTTCACAAGTGTTTGGCGTCATACAGTTCATTATCAATTACCACGCTCCTTAAACAAGGCGTCTACTTGGCTACTTCACTAGTCACTAATAACACTATACAACGTCCTTGTTTTAATTGTTCAATAGACAATTGTATGCTGAATAGATCAAGTTTCTGTTATTATTAACATTACCATATAAAGCAAATCAAATCAAATTTATTTATTTGTGAATAGGTACAGTTGGGTATGTTTTTTTTATCCACTACAAGCTAGCCCTTGACTGCGATCTCACCTGATGGTAAGTGGTGATGCAGTCTAAGATGATAGCGGGCTAACCTGTTAGGGGCATGACAGTTATATTAAACTCATACCCCTTCGGTTTCTACACGGCATCGTACCGGAACGCTAAATCGCTTGGCAGCACGTCTTTGCCAGTAGGGTGGTAACTAGCCACGGCCGAAGCCTCCCTGGTGGGAGGCTTCGGCCAGGTCTGGTGACCAGACCAGGGAAAATACAGAAATTATAAATTCCCAAATTGACCCTGCCGGGGATTGAACCCAGGACCTCCGCAGTTAAGGCAACAGCGCTACACACTGCGCCACGGAGGTCGTCAAATGTACTGAGATGTTAATTGTTACTTTTAAAGAAGGTATCTTTTATTCTACCACAGTGTGGTCTACAAATCTATTAACTTAATTACAAAATTTCGAGCATAAATTATTAGGAACGTATCAAAAAACATCAACAAAAAAGAGATTACAAAGTGCTAGTCTAATATTATCTTACATTATATTTAGATGTTGCTACGGAGAGTAGTGCCTATACAAAGCAGTAAAGAGACCAACAGTAAGTATTAAGTACGTCATATGAACATAATTAAAAAAACACGACTTGCTGCCATATTGAATTATTTTTAATTAATTTACAGCCCGTGTCACTCAGGTGTATGTGAGGATTCTAACCATACCCGATACAGCCAAATTCAGTCTTCAAGTCAAAACCGGTAAAGACAATTGACTGAGAAAAGGTAAAGACAGACTTTAACCAAAGTAAATAATATTATTAGGTATCTAAAGGAGATTTTCAAATGCTACAATAGTTACTGATTTGGATTTATTTAAATGTTTAGGAAATTATTTGCTGATTAGGACTGACGTACAATGTTTGTATAAAATATTTTTAATCTCATACGAATTAGGTATTTAAATATACATTAAGTATACATATTACATACCACGTAAATAGCAACAGCAAATTTATGGAGTACCTAATCAGTAGGTAAATAAAAAGTATGATTATTAGTATACAGTACCTATGAAAGACGTATGAACTAGCTAGTTATTTGAAAACTGTTCAAAATTCAGTAGTTTAAAAAAATATCGTTAATTTTTTTTTATTAAAAGATATAAATAAATAATTTAATTATTCCAATTTAGTTGATTTTATTTCAAAGGCAATACTTAATTATTTTTAACTAATTATTTAGGTAACTACTAAATTATATTCCGCAAATCAACGTTATATGTTTATTATATTTTGTTTCGAATACTTATTTTAAAATTCCTTTGTGTATTGAAACAGGTAGATGGGTGGATTCAATATTGTGCAAAAATCACATATTTGACGACCTCCGTGGCGCAGTGTGTAGCGCTGTTGCCTTAACGTGCGGAGGTCCCGGGTTCGATCCCCGGCAGGGTCAATTTGGGAATTTATAATTTCTGAATTTTCCCTGGTCTGGCCTGGTGGGAGGCTTCGGCCGTGGCTAGTTACCACCCTACAGGCAAAGACGTGCCGCCAAGCGATTTAGCGTTCCGGTACGATGCCGTGTAGAAACCGAAGGGGTATGGGATTAATATAACTGCCATGCCCCTAACAGGTTAGCCCGCTACCATCTTAGACTGCATCATCAATTACCATCAGGTGAGATCGCAGTCAAGGGCTAGCTTGTAGTGGATAAAAAAAAAAAAAAAAAAAAAATATTCAACCGACCATGAATAAATGGATAACACATAACACTTTATCAGTGTTATGTGCCGAATTCGTAGCAAAATAATTATTGATATCAATTTAACTCTGTTATCTGACTATATGTTACGGGCAATGACACTTGTAAAACCATAAAAAATACTGACTGATCACTGACATGTCAATGTATTTCCTACTTTTACATAAAAGTTTTTTTTTATGGACTACAAGTTAGCTCTTGACTGCGATCTCACCAGATGGTAAGTGATGATGCAGTCTAAGATGGTAGCGGACTAACCTGTTAGGGGCATGGTAGTTATGTCAAACCCATACCCCTATTCGGCTTCTACACGGCATCGTACCGGAACGCTAAATCGCTTAGCGGCACGCCTTTTCCGGTAGGGTGGTAACTAGGCACGGCCGAAGCCTCCCACCAGGCCAGACCATTGAAAATTCAGAAATTATAAATTCCCAAATTGACCCTGCCGGGGATCGAAGTCGAACCCAGGACCTCCGCACGTTAACACAACAGCGCTACACACTGCGCCACGGAGGTCGTCAATAAGAAAGTAGCATCTATCAAAGTCAATAATTATTATCTGAATTATAATTCACACTCTTTACCTTTTGTCCGCATTATTCCGCCAATCATAAAATTGAAATTGTAACAACTAACAAGGGAGCTTTTTCCCAAATGAAGGGTTTTCAGCCCTCAAGGAAAGCCAGGGCGGGTCACTTAGTGGGATAATTATAGAAAATAATAATAATCATGTCTTTTCCATATCAGAACCATGGGGTCCCGTACCTTTGAAAGTCGTACAAGGGGCTGAAGCCATCTCGCAGAGGCTCGTTAGACATTTTTACTCTCAAGGAAATGTGAACACCAAACGGCGAATATTCACTACAAGCTGATGCCCGTGACTTCGTCCGCGGGGTTTAAGTTTCCATTTATTCCTGCGGGAGTTTCTTAATTTTCCAAGATAAAAAGTAGGCCTTATTGTCAGCCTCCAGGCCCTCATCTATACCCATGCCAAAAATCACGTCGATCCGTTGCTCCGTTGCGGCGTGATTGAAGGACAAACACACTTTCACATTTATAATAATATTAGTATATCGCGACAGCACCCAAGGACAATCCCCGGTTATTTCAGGACTAATTGCAAAACATAAAAACAAATGCTAAGGGTCTACGGTTTTGGGTTGCCATAATGGACTGGTGCACTGGGGCACCTGTCATTTATTTATATATATATGGAAGTACCTACTATGGCTGCCTGACCAATGTTATACTACACGGATAAAGTGGCATATAATAATAATTATTATTGTTTTCCTAACTTGTATGATGTATAAAAGAAATCTTATTCAAAAAATCATAATAAACTGGTTAACCTTCAACGTATGAAGAGGGGTGTAAGTTTTGAATGCTTTGTCTGACTGCTCTTAGCAGTCTATACACTGATTTGAATGTGATTTTTCAACCCTGGAGTGGTCGCGCAGTTTACTTATGTAGTCCAGTCATCATGCACAATCGACAAATTCTCAGAAACTGATTGGGTTAAGTTTTTGAGCTTCCGTGTAATTTAAGTTGGATAATTGAAGGACCCGCTGAAGCCAGCACGACTACCAGTCACGTGTGGTTTTGACACAGGAGGTCCTACAAAGGACTACATTACCTTGGACTACATTTATGTATGTCAAACGACAGATTACGCGACCAGCAGGCTTAGCATACGCACAACGAGATACTTCGCGTCGAGAGAGACGTTGTCGTTGCCGGCAAATTTTTTTTAGCTTCGGTAGACAAACAGAGATAACGGGTAGGCATTATTTTACTCGTTGTGCGCATGTTAGCCCTACTATTACGATGTAGCAAATTTTTAAGTAAATTACGATTATTTTGTAACAGAAAGTTAGTAATTCGTGTCAGTTCGTCTGTTATCTTTTTATGGCTCAAAATCCAACTCAATTAAGATAAAAATTGAGATAGATTCCATCCAAAAGGCATAAACATAGGATATATGTAAAAAAAATACTGGGGCTGATTCTGTAGTACACAATCTCTAAACTAAAATAAAATGACAGCATTAAAATATTGCTAACCCTTTCTTATTACTCCCTTGCGGAAAGGGGCAGAACTAGATTTAAAGCTGTCATTTTAGTTTAGTTTAGAGATTGTTATACAGAATTGGTCACATTACCTACGGGCCAAGAGAATTTTAAGAACACCGAAATCTACACTCGGATGAAAGTTCTTTACTATCTCGAATAATGCAATGTATCACAGTTGACAGTGCGCCTCACGTCTTTAGATTATCTAATCAAAGCCATTGAAGTAAATTATGTATATAGATAAAGCCAAACATGGACTCGTATTCAGAGAAGAAAGATTAAAATATCTTTTTGCTTATTTTTTACGAAAAACATTGATAAATAATTCATTGCTGTGTTGCATATTTATTTGAAATTATGTACATTTCTTCTGCACGGCCAGTTCTTTTATCTGACGGACAAACAATCTATACGCACCTATGGATCTGCACAGATTAACGTGACAGTGTCTCCCCAAGATGTGTACGAAGTAGTGTATTTTCGTATTAAATACTAAAAAACATCCTGTTTTAATTGCATAAAATAGTATTAAGTATAATGGGATGAGAAGTTGGAAAGTAATGAAAATTACAAGAAACAACGGCTTTTACGATTATTTTTTCTTGCACCAGGACAAGCACTGACCGTCAGATTTGTGAAATTATTAATTAATAATCCGTCCTTGAATAACCCCATATGCCTGAACGTTTACGGCAACAGAAGCGTGCTGTTTCGTTATTTCGCTGTTCCCACAATTTTTAAGCCCGTTTCAATCTTAGATTACATCATCACTTATTATCCAGGGTGGGATCGCAGTCAAGGCTTAGCTTGTAGTAGAACTTTAAGAAAAACAATTAACAAATTGACAACCAAACACGTTGGCAAAAAAAATATGAAAAAAAAACTTTAACTTACCATATCATTATAAAACGGCATCGGGATAGTCACAATCCGCTTTATATGGTAATAACATAACGTCCAGTTTATATTTTGACCACTGCATACGGGCCTCTTTGACCACTTTCCATAATTACTGTATATGTTACTTATCTCGCCTATTGTGTCTGAACACTTTATAAAGAAAAAATAAATAAAAAAACAAACAAAAAGAACACACTTGTCCACGGTCAGAGCATGCGAATTTAATTAAAAATTGTTCAATTTTGAAATTAGAATTCGGGACACGTTTCGAATTAAGCGCGCATAGTACGGTTTAAGTTTCGTCACGGGTTTCGTTCTGGAACGGACGTGTTTTCACGGCAACGTCTGAAACTCGACTGAAGAAAATTGTATAAACGTACAGCATTGTCCTTATTCAGTGGTTTCACTCGTTTTATCTGTGCGAAATTGAGTGTTGGAATTTTGAATGCAGCAATAAAATGATCGGCTTTTATTCTAATAGAGCTATTTTGTATTCACACTGCGTTTGGGAACCACATTTCTTCCGCGATTGCGTATACTACTGAAGGCTTGTGATATCACCGAGATATCGGAATAAAAATAAAAATTAAACCCGTTCTTTAGTACGTCAGGATTTTAACTCTTACGCCAATGAATTCTTACATACGCTTAGGAATTGAGTAGGTACGTTTTAAGCATATCTATCTAATTAAATCAATTGTAATGGTTTTTATTCTTAGATATACTCTATAATTCTTTTGAATAGTTAAGTGAATTTACCACCTGTTGGGAATGTTCTTAGCTGGGATGGAAAAGGTCACGGGGAAACCTGCATGCCTGCGAATTCTCCATTACGTTTGTGTGAAGTCTGCCAATCCACATTTGGCTTGCGTAATGGAATATGGCTTAAACTATTCCATTTTTAGAAACGACTAGAACTCAGCAATGGACCGGTAATGGCTTGGGAATTTGTGAAATTATTCAACAAAACTTATTTATTTCATCGTTTTTGTTCAACATCCCTGTGAAGACCTCCCTGGCGCATTGTTGAGCGCTGTTGCCTTAACGTGGGAGGTCCTGGGGTTGAATCCCGGCAAGGTCAATTTGAGAACTTATAATTTGTGAATTTTCTCTGGTCTGGTCTGGTGGGAGGCTTCAGCCGTGGTTAGTTACAACCCTACCGGCAAAGACGTGCCGCCAAGCGATTAAGCATTGTAGTACGATGCTGTGTAGAAACCGAATAGGACTATGGGTTTAATATAACTGCCATACCCCTAGTAGATTAGCCCGCTACCATTTTAGACTGCATGATCACTTACTATCAGGTGAGATCGCTGTCAAGGGCTAACAGTAGCTTGTAGTGGAATAAATAAATAAAAAAACATATCTTAATAGAACTGATAAGGTTTGGAACGCCCTTCCGGCGTCCGTGTTTCTTGCCACGTATGACTCATACCTTCACGGCAACACGGAATAGGCATAATTACCAGCATGTTACAAGCGAAAGCCTATCTAGTAATAATAAAAGAAATATAAATAGAGGCACTCACAGAGGCAAATAGGGGTAGGTGCAAAAGTTTCTTTTTTTTTTAAATATTTACTCAGGTCTATTTGCCATGAGTGGCTGTCCCTTTCAACTTTCTTAATATCTAGGATCTGTGTAAATAGTATTCAAGATTTATAACCCTCAAAATACTTTATTGAATGTTTTTCTTGCATTGAATAAGGGTATTTGTAAGGCGGTGATCCAACTGCCTGAGTTCTAGAGTGTTTAATAACCGACTTCCAAAAAAGGAGGAGGTTTTTCGGCGCGTTTTTTTTTATGTATGTCGGTGTATATGATATCTCCGTGGTTTCTAAACCGATTTGAATTTTTTTCTTTTCAGTGGTTAGAGGAAGCTCCCGAGGTGGTCCAATAAAAAAACCTGACTCCAAATCCTCAATCCTGATGCTGTAGGTGTACCGTACTACATGAAATCCTCAAAACTAGGGAGTTAGGACTTACTTGTAGTGAATTGATAAAAAAACCTGTCTGTGATATCGTAGCGCCCAAACGGGTGAACCGATTTTCGTTTAATTTTTTTTTTTGTGTCATAGATAATTTTATCCCGAGTGTACTTAGCCTTGTTTCATGAAAATCTGTTCATCCGTCTGAAGGTCATCAGCTTTTTTCTTAATCTGTTACTTCCATATTATGTCGGGGATTGTTTTAAATATGTTATTTATACACAATAGGCTATATGAATATTCATGAAGTAGGTAAATGAAATCTAAGCAAAAAATAAATTAAATGTTAGGTAAGAGCAATTATGTCAAGAGCCAAAGAAAATTCGCCGCCCGTGCCCGTGCATAGTAAATGTGGCTAAGAAATTATAAGGACTGACGAATAATTTAAGACCTAATTAGCAATTACTACAAGATTTCATTAAAGTTCTCATTTTGAGGCGAAGCTTTTTGATGGTCGTTTGGAACAGGGAACTAAGGGCCAGCACAGACCACAATAACCGCAATACTACCACTTAACAGCCATTTAACAGCCCATTAACGTCCCACTGCTGGGCACAGGACTCCACTCTTATAGGAGACGGAATTAGATCTAAGACCCACCACGTTGCTCCAATGCGGGTTGGTGGGCTTTAACTACTATTATCATATTAGTGATAATAACCGGGACCGACGGCTTAACGTGCTCTCCGAGGCACGGGGGTGAAGCACCGCCAACTTCCTAACTCCGGGCTAGTACTGAGAATTTCTATCTAGAAAAACCCAATACTTAATTGTGTTTTGTGTGTCCGGTACGCAAACCCAGGACCTCGTCAGACATTCAAAATAATAACAGCTTATATCCGTATAAAGTTTGTTGAAAATTACAGAGTTATTGAGCAAAAACAATTGTTCGTTTTACCAGTTTTACCGCCTATCACAGGAGTATATCACACGAGTATTTATTGTGCGCCTATCCTAGAAACGGATTACGGAGAAATGTAACCTGGGTCAAGTGATCCTTATCTAGGTCACCGTAAAATTGTAAAAACGGTTGGATTATAATTTAACTAGCGAGATTGTAAACTGTCGAAAGATAACAATACAACAATTTAGGTACCCACGATACAGGATTACCTAGTGTGGGTACCATTGGATATAAGGAAAAATTGTCATATGTTGTTTTTGGAAATTAAACTTTTTCATTTTCATTTTCATTTTCAACGCATTATTTTTCGGTAGATTGTAATCTGTTAGGTATATTAACCCGATAGAACCTAACCTGATTATTTATGTCGAACCCTAACCTAACCTTCAAGAAAAAGACAAGAAAACGTATGAATACAATGAATATTTCAAAAATTTACACTCAGAACATTGAACGGTTCACAATCTTTCGACAGGTTAAAACCATCAAAATAAAAGCGTTAGATTACAATCTAACGGTTTTTACAATTTTACGGTGACATCTACTATGACGTTTTTCTAAAAAGGACCGATTTATTAATGTAAGAGGTCGATTTGTTTACGAAAGGTTTCGATGGAAGTACAACGCTTACCTCATAATGTATATAATTGTAGCGTGCATTTGTGATTTATCTATACTAATATTGTAAATGCGAATGTTTGGATGGATGGATGGATGAACGGCTGAACGGATCTGGATGAAATTTGGCACAGAGATAGATTATTGTTTGGAATAACACATAGGCTACTTTTTATCCAGGAAAATTAAAGAGTTCCTGCGGGAACCAAAAAACATCAACCCATTCGGACGAAGTCGCGGGCATCAGCATAGTCTATAAGTATAGTCTATAATACATTTTTATACATACAATATATTTTTATTTTTATTTATTAAGTGCAATGAAAACTAATTTAAAGAGATGGGGCCATGTTGTCACGCATTGCATATTGCATAAAAATGCTATATGTTTATGTATGAAGTAAAACCTGAATCCATCATTATGACAATCTCAATTGTTGTGACTGAATGAATAATTGATAGTCCTATTCTTGGCAAGGGATTTTGGCGAATAGCTAAAAAGTACAGAGGAGGAGGAGTATTGCGATCGTAGCATTGTTGCGATCCACTACCACTACCACTACAGCCCATTAACGTCCCACTGCTGGGCACAGGCCTCCACTCTCATAGGAGAGCGGGAATTAGAGCTAAGACCCACCACGCTGCTCCTATGCGGGTTGGCGGGCTTTAACGACTATTATCATGTTAGTGATAATAACCGGGACCGACGGCTTAACGTGCTCTCCGAGGCACGGGGGTGATACACCACCAACTTCCTAACTCCGGGCTCTTACTGAGAATTTCTGTCATTGCCGGTAGGGCAAGTCATGCCCGAAGTCTCTCACTAGGCCAGACCAGGAAAAAATCAGAAATTATAAATTCCTAAATTGACCCTACCGGGGATCTAACCCGGGACCTCCGCACGTTAAGACAACAGCGCTCAACACTGCGACAGGGAGGTCGTCTTTCTTACTTCTTATTGCATTGTGGACGAACTGAGACATCATATCGGTTCACTTGAGCCTCTGGGGCGTGGCGGTGAGAGCGACAAGTTCCTGATGACCGAACAGCATAATCGGAAAATTCTTTTTCACAAATATTTAAAGTAACTTAATAATATTTATTAAGGGGCTCCAAACCGTTCCACGTTCCCTCTTAAAATGTTTGAAGTCAGCATAATCAAATTCTCTAGCCAATTGACAGTTAATTGGCTAAAACTGAATTGTCTTGAACACAAGGGACGTATAATGTTAGTCGTCTTATTCTGAAACTTCGATAAATTGAATTGCTCACTTTATGTTACAATGAACGTAATTAAAATTAATTGCTGGGAACAAAATGGCAGACGCCTGTGAATCATTATTGGCAATTACTGCACGTAACAAACACGTACCTAATCATTTTTAAGAGACTAGAAAGACCCACGACTTCGTCCGCCTGGATTTGGGTTTCTGAAAAATCCCGTGAACATTTTCATTTTCCAGGAGAAACAGTCTCTTTCTCCGTAACTCAACCGGGGCAAACTGGAATTAAAAAAAAACTTAAACCACGCGGACGAAGTCGCGAGTATCATCTGGCATTAAGGCCCCAGGTAGGCGGTCTCAGTTCGAGTAGTTCTGAAACACTAAACATGATTATTATTAGGTAGTTATATTATAATAACAATAACATCTGAAGTGGCCTCGAGGTAAGCCAAAAATAGGTTTCCAAATATTTGGAGATCAAATCTAATTACGAAGTAGGCGAAACTCGGATTATTATTTGCGAACATATTGAAGCGATCCTTTTATAACTAAAGTATTTTTTCTTCTCGTGACCCTCCATTGAATAATTGCGGCAGGTACTTAGTTGAATATTGTAAAAAAAGTACCTACTTGGTTCAACAGCAAGTTTACTTTCTTCAAGTTTTAAATGTTATTTTTAGAGTTCCGTACTACAATAGGAAAAAGGAACCACAGGATCACTTCGTTGTCCGTCAACACCCTTTTTCTCGGGAACGCGGTATCAAGTTGAAATCAATATCAAATACTTAGGTCTATACGATCCCTTAGAATTATTTGTCCGGCGCTAACAGTTTAGCGCAATATGTAAGCCAGTAATTTCACAGCTGCTTGTTTTGACATTTTTCTGGTTATTTACTAGAATAATTTTGTATTGTATATGGTGATACGGAGAGCGCGAGTCTGACTCACACTTGACGTGTGTGCGAAAGTGTGATTGTTTGTTGGTTTATTGGTTTGTTGGTTTGTCCATCAATCACGCCGCAGCGGAGCAACGGATCGACGTGATTTTTAAGGAAAATTAAAGAGTTCCCGTGGGAATAAAAAAACTTAAACCACGCGGACGAAGTCGCGGGCATTAGCTAGTCAAATATGATGATATAGATGTATGGATGGATGTTTTTTTACTCAATCACGCCCCAACGGCTGAACGGATCTGGATGAAATATGGCACAGAGAAAGATTATAGTCTGGAATAACACATAGGCTACTTTTTATCCCGGAAAATTAAGGAGGAGGAACCAAAAACCCTCTATCCACGCGGACGTAATCGCAGGCATCAGCTAGTATTTTATGTTGCTACCCCTTTCATAAAACTCCCTGCGTAAAGGGGGAGCACTAGATTTAGAACTATCATTTTAGTTAGAGATTGTGTTAAGCAGAATTGGCCACAATGTCTTTTATTATAAGAGATAGCTGCGCTTTTTGTAACTATCGCCTGAAAAGCTGATTCAGTACACCTAATATACACTCACCTAATACTGAATCAGCTTTTCAGGCGATAGTTACAAAAAGTGCAGCTATCTCTTAGTCCACTTGAAAAGACAAGCAAAGAGCGGAGTGCACACACTCCTCTCCTCTGTGCTCCAATAGATAGACAGGATATAAATTATCTACCTACTATAGTCATCCAAATACCATTTCCTCGTTAAGATATCTGCTTGTGACATTGACATGATGTACGTATGTGCGCCAAATTTCCATTACAGCAATAATTTTGGCTTGACATGAAGGCATATCATTAATGGAATTGAAGCCACATAATCTTACCTACTAATATTATAAATGCGAAAGTTTGGATGGATGTATGGATGGATGTTTGTTACTCAATCACGCCCCAACGGCTGAACGGATCTGACTGAAATTTGACACAGAGATAGATTATAGTCTGGAATAGCACATAGGCTATTTTTGTCCCCGAAAATTTAAGAGTTCCCGCGGGAACCGAAAAACCTCAATCAAGTCGCGGGCATTCGTTAGTTTTAATAGGTATATGTATTTTTTTAAATCAGGGGGAACTCGTTAATTTTACGGGACAAAAAGCATCTATCCTTCTCCGGAATGTAACCTACCTCTGTACCAGATTTCATTAACATCGGTTGAAAATATGGGCCGTTAAAGCGTAGCAGACAGACAGACACTGAGACACTATAACATTAGTATGAATAGGTAACTTATAAATAAGTAGACAAACAGACACACGTTATCATAACATTATATTATTATCTTAGAATTTAAATTAATAAACCGTGAGAACGTGCGCAAAGGACAACTTACCTCTACTGGAGATTTCTTCCAGCTGTCTCAGCCCTAAAACTTTTGCATTGAATGCATTGAAATGTTATGAATCCATACGTCATAATGTCGAAAGTTTGTCTATATCTCTCTGTCTGGTATAACGGTAGGTATACTTATTCAACAGATTTTTATAACATTTGATACACAGATAGGTTGCATTCCGGACAAAGAGACTGTTTGCTTCACAAAATCAAAGTTCCCACGGGATTTTTCCGAAACCCAAATCCAACCCAACCCACGCGGACGAAGTCGTGGGTCTTTCTTATCTCTTAAAAATGAATAGGTATACGTGTTTGTTACGTGCAGTAATTGCCAATAATGATTCACAGGCGTCTGCCATTTTGTTCCCAGCAATTAATTTTAATTACGTTCATTGTAACATAAAGTGAGCAATTCAATTTATCGAAGTTTTAGAATAAGACGACTAACATTACGTCCCTTGTGTTCAAGACAATTCAGTTTTAATTTCATTAGGCAATTTAATTGTCAATTGGCAAAGAGATTTTGATTATGCTGACTTCTAGCATTTTAAGAGGGAACATGGAACGATTTGGAGCCCCTTAATAAATATTATTAAGTTACCTACTTTAAAGTTTTGTGAAAAGGAATTTTCCGATTAGGTCGAGTAGGATCAGGAACTTGTCGCTTGTCGGTTGGACAGGTGGGCCGTGAAAGCATAACAGACGGACAGACAGACAGATAGACAGACAGACAGATAGACAGACAGACGGACAGACAGACAGACAGACGGAATGATAGACAGACACACTTTCGCATTCATAATATTAGTATGGAAATTTCTGAATTTTTCCTGGTTTGGCCTGGTGAGGGCTTCGGGCGTGACTAGTCCTACCGGCAAAGACGTGCCGCCAAGCGATTTAGCGTACCAGTACGATGCCGTGTAGAAACCGATTAGGGGTAGGTATGGGTTTAATATAACAACCATACCCTTAACAGGTTAGCACGCTACCATCTTAGACTGCATCATCACTTACAATCAGGTGAGATCGTAGTCAAAGGCTAACTAGTAGCGGATAAAAAAATAAGAACAATGAACAAAAAGTGTTCTTTATTTCGATAAGTGACCAAACACAGGTTTCCATCTTGCATCATTATGCAGCGGGCTGCAGCGCTGGTTTTCAGTCAAACCTTAATTATATCTAACTATGGAACTATGAATTTATGAGTGTAGTATCTATTCTAATATATTATGTATAGTACTGTACTATATAATATAAGTATATACTGCTGACTTCGTTGTGAGCTAAGTTTATACCGGCCCCAAGCACATACGTTTCGTGTCCTTTCTATAATAACGCTTTACGTTTATACCGCGGAGAGAAAAATAAGTGAATAGTTTATGTAAAAAATAAGTGTTAGTGATTTTGATCACTAACGCTAAAACATTAACGATTATAGAAAGATAATAGACACTAAAAATAATAATATGTATTTTGGCAAGGGGGGGAGGGGGGCAGGTCACGTTTGGAACGTTTGGGCCATTCAGTCCATTAAATCTATATAAATGTACGCGTTACGCATTTAGTTTAAATGGAACAAGTCATTTTATTGATATTTATCTATTGATACTCAAATAGTATAGTTTTACCTAAATTATGATTGAAATATGATTTTGACTTTACAACAACATACAACAAACACACGATTATATTCGTTAAATTTATTTGCGGGATTTCTGATGATGGCGCGAAAATTGGGCCATTGTTGCAGTTTTGTATGGGTTTAATAATATAACTGCCATGCCATGTACCTAACAGGTTAGCCCGCTACCATCTTCGACTGCATCATCACTTACCATCAGGTGCTATCGCAGTCAAGGGCTATCTTGTAGTGGATTAAAAAAAAAACATACAATTTAGTAGCTGATTTCCAACAGAAAGTTTTTGTTCTTATAAATTTGTGTCGGACTCTATATTTTCTCGTATAACTAATGATCTCATAACTCTATCCCTGGTCTAGCTTGTTAGAGTTCAGTTGTAGGATCAATAGATAAACTAGAATTAGATTGCAGAAGTTATTTTAAAGTTTTGGAACTGAAATAAATAAGTATGTATGTATTTAAGTATGTATTTTTGACGACCTCCGTGGCGCAGTGTGTAGCGCTGTTGCCTTAACGTGCGGAGGTCCTGGGTTCGATCCCCGGCAGTCAATTTGGGAATTTATAATTTCTGAATTTTCCCTGGTCTGGTCTGGTGGGAGGCTTCGGCCGTGGCTAGTTACCACCCTACCGGCAAAGACGTGCCGCCGGGAATTATCGTGAATTTTCCGGGATAAAAAGTAGCCTATGTGTTATTCCAGACTATAATCTATCTCTGTGCCAAATAACATCCAGATCCATTCAGCCGTTGAGGCGTAATTGAGTAACAAACATCCATCCATACATCATACATCCATCCATCCAAACTTTCGCATTTATAATATTTATATTTGAATTTGATTATGGATTATATCCAGTAGACAATTAGCGGGCACACACATTCGGCACTTCAAATTTTGACAAGAAGTCCGTATAAAGGGCCGCACACACTAACGTTCGTCTTCACTTCTATCAGAAGTCCCTGACTTCCAATTTTTTTTTTTAAATTTTTTTTTTAAATTGTAAGCATTGATGTAGAATTTTTTTAGTACCTATATTGTAAGCATGGAATTAATTTTGTGTATGTACTTATCAGTTGTACAATAACATATCACTATAGCGCATGCGGTGTTTACCTATAAGCATTTGGTTTTAGTGTAGGTACCTTTGTAAAATTGCTTATCAATGTTTTAGATGATTTAGCTGTTGGTACAGCAAATAAACGAAAAAAAAGCCTTTGGAAGAATAAATCTGAGGAAATATCGGGAGAAGTTTTCCATTGTGAATATTTTCATGAATCAAGTTAGGTCTCGTTTCTTTGTTCTCGTATTGGGGCGTGGGTAACCAGACATGGGGTATCGGGCGTGTTTCTGATTTTTTGCGTATTTTGTGGGTTGTATTGTTTCTAAAATGTAAAAGAACCCGGCTGTGTAGCTGACAATGTTGTTTTTTCTCTTTGAAATATGCAACATGCTAAGGAAATTCTCCTTTTAAAGGGTTTTAATAAATTATTTCACGAAAAAAGTTTCATAAACGTGAGTCTTGTAAAAAAAATCTTATACTTGTCATTCTACCATTTGGTATTTGTAAAAATTATGGAACATTCTTGTTCATGTTTTGAAAACTGAAGATCCGTCAAGGCTCCAGCCTACTTCTCGGTTTGATAAAGTAATTTATAAGCACGGGCATTGATTGACATATCTATTAAAAGGTGGGAGTTGTGATGATAATGGTCATTGCACACCACGTTAGAGCCGCAGCCGCACGCACCGTCAGAGTCAGAGAACATTGCTCTGTGAAGATTTAAAAAAAAATAGGCATGTAATTTTTTTTTCATAAATAATTTTTATTTGGACAATCTAAAGCTCAATTTGTTAATACGTGTACAATTGTACACTTACAACAACAAATTACCAATTTCACTACTTTAACTTAACAATTGAATTAAATTGATACTTAAAACTAATAAATTAATAAATAAATAAAAAATTAAGTAAATATTACATCGCAACTTGGTCGGAAAAAGGGATTATTATATTCCCCTAATTCCCATTGAACTCAGCATGAATACAGTAATGTGGTAATTACAGGTAGCTAGGTAAAGGACCGACGTTCTGCAAACTGGGAGTTTTATTTAAATTCCAATCCTAAACTAACAGAAGTTTTAAGTTTATGATAAACAAAACCGATTAAATATTCTTTGTTAACTTTATGACTCTAAAATCCTAAAGTCTCGCATACAAAATCTAAATCCGTACTTATTTGAAAATAGTGAAAATGTGTCTGTCTGCTACGCTTTCACGGCATATGTGTGCAAAGATTTTGACAAAATTCGTCACAGGTATAGGTTTCATCCCGGGGAAGGCTATATAGGCTATTTTCGAGGAGTTTCCTAAACTCACGCAGACGAAGCCGCGGGCTTATGATGTCAGTGCGAAACCTCAATTATTGTCGACTGTTGTTGAGTGATGTGAAAGCAACAGAATATTGGGTTGTCGGTAACCTCGACAAAGAAATAAAGCTAATGAAAACAATAGTAATATTCTTTACAAATTTTTGCTTTATTCGCTAAACAACAGTTAATAAAAGCAAGCTTGAATATCGTAAGAATTGTATTTTATTGTAGAACCCGTTCCTGTTACTCAGCACCGCTCTCGTTTGAAAACTCGCCAGTCTGCGGATACAATATTAATAACTCAATTAATTTTATACTATATGCTATAGAGCAGTACGGCCTTACGGAAAGGACATGATATCTCTACGTTATCAAAGTACTGGACCACATGGGCTAATATAGTTAAGGTAAATAATAAATTATTTATTATAATGTAATAATGTATTTTGTATGTTTGTAGGAACTTGGAGCTGATAGAATTTAATAATATACTGGATTATACATATTTTGTAAATGAGTGTCGAATTGAAATCTTTATTCGATTAATATAACACTTCAACTATTTCTATTTATCTGATTAGAAATAAGTTTGTATCCTAGACAGCATTTTCTACTTCTATTCAAGTATATTCTTCTTCCACCTCAAACTGGCCAAAGAATACTTTCCAAGACCTTCAAATCAGTTTGTTTATATCTACTGCACATGTCTTCTCTTAGGTGTGCTAATGTTAGAGTATATTCAATCTCTGCCATGTACATGTTATGGATATACCCAATGTGTAAACAGTTTATTAACATCTGGCGAAAAAAATCGCTTTCACACGTACACTCGAGGCAAAATTAATTTTCTTTAACCTTTTCTAATGTACGCCTATAATATAGCTTCTGTACGAGTAAAAGGATTAAATAACTGACTGATATATTATCGTATAGCTCAAACCACTTATCTATAAACTTGAAATTTCCCATGCTTTATTACATGACAATATTTTCCACTACAAAAGAATTTTCAGGAATACCGTCCAAGGAAAAGGTGGTCAGCTAGTAGGTATAAAATAAACAATATTATTCAACCAACTCATTAAGCACGTATCTCATTTAGTAAGCTCAATGATAATTTAGCACTTTATGAGTCCAGACACCAGTGTCATCTAGCTAGCTGAGTAAGTACAATTATTCTACGAAGGACACTGATATATGAATTTAGAAGACCTTATTAGTAGACACCAAACGACAGTACCTTTGCTGCACTGTAATTTATAGTCCTTTGGGCACCTCGCTAGATGGACAGACTAATTATATTAAATAAAATTTTAAAAAATGCTCTAAGACGAAATGGCACCTGCATAACATTGAGAGAATAGGTAGGTAACAATAATATTGCCATCGCGCTGCTCCTCGAATAGAGTCCCATAACACCCGATAGGGACAACTGCAGCATGGACCGATTATACCTATGAAAAACAGTCGAACTCTCGTATCCGTCTCGTGTTTCCTCCTTCAAAACTGAACCGAATTAAATTTTTTTTTCAAGAATAATTTAAGACAGACTCAGGCTATGCCGGAATGTTTTTCTTTTGCGATTATATTCGTTAAATTTATTTGCGGGATGCGGGAAGACTGGGCCATTTTTGCAATTTATGAAGGTTTCATGTTCTTAAAATTTATAATTTATCGAAAAAAGAAAAACATAGGGACATGGCACGGATACATATAATGGATTTAATGGTGCAAGAATATTTTCGCCATATTAATTATCCAGGATAGAAAACAGATGAATATGTTTGTAGGTATGGAGAAACCGCCGTGCCATTTCGCCTTAAAAGGTCGAGTTGTAAACTGGCTGAATTTGTATGCGTTGCGCGCGCTGCTATAATGTGTGATCAGCATTATGATTGTGTGGTTTGTAAACATTAAACATTTTATGATATGAAATAGGTCATACGGGAGGTTTTCAAGATACAGAACAATAAATCGTTCACATTCGATCTGTCTAGACGTGGCGAATTATGTTTTATGGCCGCCAGAGGAAAGACTTGTGTAGTAGACTGAGAGCTAGTTAAAATAATGAGGAGCCTTTTTGATAAAAACTAAGTCCTTCCCCGGGTTACAACATAACCCTGTACCAAATTTCATCAAAATCGGTTGAACAGGTGGGCCGTGAAAGCGTAGCAGACAGGCAGACAAACAGACAGACAGACAGACACTTTCGCATTCATAATATTTCGCAATATCTAAGATTTTTTGTGTATTTACATTTTTAAAGGGATTTGAATATTTTGGCCTTCTACCGTTCCGCCATTTTTATTTTTTTGTGAAATATCAGCAACTCATAAAATCTGTATTGATTTCAATAGCTAGCATTAATACAAGCAAGTATTATATATTATAAGACAAAATCTTCTAAAGGGTCAGGTTTGCGAGATATATGCTATCAAAGCAGTAGCGTGCAATTCATAGAGGCATAAAAGCACTGCTTACCCAAATGAAAATACATCAATGTTCTTTTTTCATCGAAACAGATAGTAAATAGGTATTCTGACTAACTAATGCCTACCCTAGCTTCAAAATCAGTGCACGCCACTGTATTAAAGTTATAATTTACTCGATAATGGCGTCACTAGTTCAGGTTCTGACCAAAATATGATCAAGTGTGAAAACAATACAATAGAACTTAAAGCTAGCTAGCCTAACCTAATTACTATATAAATCATGCCCGCGTGGAATTGTGGCAAGAAAGCTGGCTGCATTTCCGCGTTGGACAGCCAGGCTGATCCTCTGCGCAAAAAATGAGCTAGCCCTTCAGTCATCATGTGGCAATTAATAGCGGTGAAATATCTCGCAAAAAAGTTAAACCACGCGGTTGAAGTCGCGGGTAGTAATATTATAACTTAAAGGTAGATTAGTAAATTTGGTTTGGAGCTGATTTTTTCAACTCCAAGTAACGTTTAACTTTTACAGTGGAATTCATAAACGCTTGAAACGCGCGCCACCGAGACATTTCAGGCGCTATGTGTCGAATTCAAGCTTTTTGCATTTCATAGTCGTAAGATACTCTCAATTTGGTCGCTAGCAGCGACTGAATACTGATTCGCCGAATTCCGTCAACCAATCCATCATCCAGTGCCAAAGTTTTGAAGGGAAGTTTTGTTCTGTTTTAAAAGGGAAACCAACAATTCCTTCTCTTCCGCAGAAAATGGAAATTTTGCTACCAATGCCATATTATTTGTTTGTGTTTCGCGCGTGTCAGAAACATATCCTATACCTCAGAAAGATGTATCAAGTACCATAGACACCATTCCGTCATTTTTACCAAATCCATAGAGCTTTTTTACAGATAACACATAAAATAAGTGACAATATTAATATATTCTTCATTCAGTTAAGTGATTCTTTGGAGAACGTTTATGAATTGCAACAAAGGTTCATTCGACATTCAATCGCTTCGCGAATCGTGAACGGCATTTTTGCGGAGACTGGTTACCCAACGATTATGAATTCCACTGTTAGAGTTGGTGAAATTGGCCCTTAGATAAGACTAAGGGCCTGTTTCTCAATCTACGAGTAACATTTAACTGATGAATAAATTTGATGTTTTGACAGATATTGTATAGGAATTCTGTCAAAATCTTAAATTTATTCGTAAGTTAAGGTTTACTTGGCCATTGTGAAACAGGCCCTAAGATTTTAGTCTTGTCTGAAGCTTTCGGAATATAGTTGTTTATTTTTTTGTATGAGTGCGAAAGTTATGGCGTTCTTATCTAGTCTAGACTAGATTAATGAATTAATTTCATTAATATCTGTCCCCGCGGTCCCTAAGAGTACAAATTGAATTTTTCTGCCTGTCTGTCTGTTACCACATCACGTGTCCATTGAAAGGGGAGAAGGAACAACAAGGTACTTAAGTGAACATAATTAAAACAATTAAGAAAAACCCCGGACTGCACTGAATATTTTTTTTCTAAAAAAATTACAGGATGATGTACGAGTACCTACATCCAAATCTGTTTAGTTAGAAGTTATCATTATATTATGAAAGTGTATTTGTTGGTTTATTGGTTTGTTGTTTTGTCCTTCAATCACGTCGCAACGGAGTAATGGATAGACGTGAAATAACACTCTAGTTCTGTCTCTTTCCGCAGGGAGTATTCCGGTTTTTTCTTTATTTTTTCGATACTTTTAAACCCCTTTCAACGGCGCTAGCCTTATTTGGAACTAGATGATGCTTGTGACTCCGTCCGCGTGGATAGAGGCTTTTTCGCGGGAACTCTTAATTTTCCGCCATAAAATGTAGCCTGTCCTTCCCCGGGATACAAACTATACCTACACAAAATTTCATCAAAATCGTAGCAGACAGACAGACAGTAGTTTGGACTATGGATGGTACATGTAATCAGCTTACATTGGTTTGTATGAAGACCTATTCTTCCTTTCATGGAGACTGAAAGGTTTCATACATTTCACCCGTGCGGGTCGATTAGTGTAAAAAATTATTAAGGCTTACTTCTCCAAGTATTGCAGTTTTCATACTGCATCTCGCAATAGTTGGGAAAGTTCCTGTAGTCTCCATTGTAGTTACGGGCACATATTGGTTGTATCCTGAAAAAAAAAATACCATTCACGACTTCCATCTTTTTTTTTTTTTTTTATCCACTACAAGCTAGCCCTTGACTGCGATCACACCTGATGGTAAGTGATGATGCAGTCTAAGATGGTAGCGGGCTAACCTGTTAGGGGCATGGCAGTTATATTAAACCCACACCCCTTCGGTTTCTACACGGCATCATACCGGAACGCTAAATCGCTTGGCAGCCCGTCTTTGCCGGTAGGGTGGTAACTAACCACGGCCGAAGCCTCCCACCAGGCAAATCTTTCAAATTAGGAGCCAAAATCACTGTACGGCTACGATTATACGGGAGGCGGACGTAGGCTTCTTTTTATCCCGAAAGAGTTCCCACCTAAGGACGAATAAGAACCTAAATTCTCCCAGACGATGTCAAGCATCATCTACTGGTACGCCCGCAATTACACTTTTTACTTATGTAAGTAACTTTCGTAACTTACATTTGCAAACGATACGTGTTGTAAGTCACGTATCGTTTGCAAATGTAAGTTACGAAAGTTACTTAGGTACATTAGATAGTAACATTTTGAAAGTTACTCATGTCAGCGACTTGCTCACTTCTCAATAAAGTGTCTGCAGGCCTTCACGAAGAAGTCTGTTTTTTTTTCTTTTTTATCCACTACAAGTTAGCCATTGACTGCGATCTCACCGGACGGGGTAAGTGAAGATGCAGTCTAAGATGGTGGCGGGCTAACCTGTTAGGGGCATGGCAGTTGTATTAAACCTTACCCATAATCGGTTTCTACATGGCATCGTACCGGAACGCTAAATCGCTTGGCGGCACGTCTTTTCCGGTAGGGTGGTAACTAGCTAAATAGCTATCCTGCCGGGAATCGAACCCGGGACCTCCGCACGTTAAGGCAACAGCGTTCAACACTGCGCCACGGAGGTTGTCAAAAACTGTTGCCCATACAGTGAGTGTTTTAGGGCCCTCACTGCTGCCCTGTACTTCTTGCGTTGATGACTTCTTTTGATCATGATTTAAATGACTATCAGTAGTATCAAAATAAATCGAAGAAGACTTACTTATACATAGATGGACACTTCTCAATGAAGTTTCTGCAGCCCTTCACGAAGAAATCCGTGGCCCAGAAGTTAGTATCTTTAGGGTATCTGATCACTGCCGCTCTGTACTTCTTGCGTTGATGACTTCCTTTGATCATGATTATGAATATCAATAGTGTAGTTAGGGCTGTAAAAAAACGTTGAATATGTAAAATAGTGGACGTAGACAGAATGCTGTTATAGCCAATAGTGGTCAGAAACTTCTGAGTGCTTCACGGGAGATTTTCTTCCCATTCGATCGCGCGTTTTGTATGGAATTGTCAAGCACTGACAGGTGGCGCTCCATCAATGGTAGTTAACTTTCACGCGATCGAATATGAAAAAATACTTCCACTCGGCTTGCAGACTTATATTATTTAGATCCAGATTTCCCACGCATGCACCACTAAAATTTCACGTGATGAAGGAAAAGATCGTGAGGAATTTGGCATGCCTGAGGCCTGTTAGGTAGATAATAAGTCGATATCAGTTTATAACACAATCTCAAGTATCGGTCAACCTATGATAAGGATTGACCGATACGTGATAACCTGTTCTTAGTTGATGTTGGTTTATTGTTATGAACCTGAGAGATCAGAGATACCGGTCATAGATTTAAAAAAATAGCAAAAACAAGAAAAACTTGTAATGTTGTATATACATACTTATTTGTCAGTGTATTATCTTGATTGATTGAGTTATAGTGTTTGCCGACTATCTTGGTTTAAGAAATCTTTTATATTATTTTGTATGGAATTGATTGAGTACCAGCTATTATGTGTTATCATTCTCTTAACAATTTCATACTATTGGATAAAAGCAGGCGTTACTTTGCGGAAGTCCATACTTCAGCAAAGTAATATTTTGCAGTTAAAGGACAACCGCAGCTTTCTAGAGAGGGTTGGTACCTAAAATAAATTAGAGCGTTAAGCAACGAAATATGGCCTATTGGAACATATATTTTTCTTTAATTTTTAGTATATTTTTTGTTTCCCAAAAATATGGGGTTCTCGAGATATTAATTTTTAAAAAACCATGAAAATCGATTATTTTTGACGTTCAACGACCATATTTAGTCTGTTCAAGTTGAATTGTCACTGTTCAGTCTTCATGTGACAACTGTCTAGAGTGTCAGTTGTCAATGTCAATGATTAGTGATTACTTTACTCTATGGTCGTTGGTCAATGTTATAGACAAGCAAATAGTTCGGTAATTTATTGTTTATAAAGAAAAATCAAAACTGCGAGAGATTCGTATGAACGATTTATCGAAATAACCAGAAAAGTAATTAATTAGCGTACGCAAACGAATGACTAATGAAGATTGACAACGGCAATCTCAAAACATCGCCACAGAGTACAGACCTGCGTAGTTTTACCTATTGTACGGACTGCCCCTGCCTTTACTTGTCATGTTGGTACTATTGCGTAGTCTGTTGGCTGTATTGTATGTGTTGTATGGCTGTTTATTTGGTAAATATTAAAATAGTTTGCCCATATTTTAAAATTAAATTATTTATATTTTAAAAACCCGTGAAAAATGTCTAATAAAATTACATTTAATTTAATGTGCAACAAAGCAAGTATTGTTTGGTACCATTTTTGCGGTTGTCCTTTAACGCGATCGAATATAGGTGTTTAGTGATTAATTTAACGGCAACCCCAAATGTCAAATGTAGTAGTCGCTCGTTTTCTGACAGGTGACGTTGTCAGTTGTCACTGTCATTCATTCTTCTTCCGTTTTCGGTCTGGTTCGCTTATCATATCGGCTCTCCATTTTGGTTCCAATAATATATTGGAGTTTACCTCCTTTAGAATTGATATGAATCTATCTATCTAAACATGTTAAGCCGGCTATACACTGGCCGATATTATTAGGTTACTAATATTGACTCAATATATACTTGGTGATTCTTGGAATCGATAGTAATTTAACTGCCTCGTTTGTCTAGCGGTTAGCATAGTCGACTGCGGATCACGAGGTCCTGGGTTCGATTCCCGGTCGGGCATAAAAATAATTAAGTATTGGGTTTTTCAATTAAGAAATTCTCAGTGCCCGGAGATGGAAGTTAGCGGTGTTTTACCCCCGTGCCTCGGAGAGCACGTTAAGCTGTCGGTCCCGGTTATTATCACTAACATGATAATAGTCGTTAAAGCCCGCCAACCCGACTTGGAGCAGCGTGGTGGGGTCTAAGCTCTAATTCCCTCTCTCCTATGAGATTGGAGGCCTGTGCCCAGCAGTGGGACGTAAATAGGCTGTAGTGGTGGTGGATAGTGATTTGGGTGTGTAATTTAATTTGTTGTTACTTTCATTTAAGATGAATGTGGGAAATCATTATTTGATTTAAAAAATGTCCCACTGGACTTCTAGGTCACATTGTTCAAAACAAACTATATTCACCTCCAGTACTCTAATTTGCTATTTTTACGATAATCACACTTTCAATCTTGATGTTTGGCATCCCGCAATATTTAGTAGGTGTAGAAAATAAAATACGCATTTAAACGTTGAACTGCCTACATTATTATCTTGTAAACAGTGTTGAGGAGTTTAAAATAGCAGCATAACACCTCGCGCAGACTACTGATAACAGTCAGTCCCAAAAAGTTTGCGAAAATAGAGCTCAATACATCTATAATACAGCTATATTTTTACTACCTTAAAACGGTTCTTAAAAATTGGAGTAAATTAATAGGTAAATTAATAAGTTTGGAATGTATTTCCCTACATTTCCCTTTATTCAACTGATTTGACAAAATTTGGTATAGTGATTGAAAATTGCAACCTGGAAAAGGAAAATAATATGCTACTTTTTTCCAGAAAAATCAATTCGTACGAGATTTATCAAAAACCTATTTAAATACACGCGAAAGTAGTCAGAGTGGCATCGTCTTGGGGACACAATATGATACTATAATATCTTTATACGGACGTATCAAAAGCCATTTCTGACAGTCTAGACAGCTTTACCAGTTCAAATCGGTCTCCGATAAAAATCAGTCGTCTGCGTTAGTCCTAAATAGTTTCACAATTATAACCCTAATTCCATCATCAAAGATTTCATGTGGAAAATTAAAATCGGTCAGAAGGTACGTTACCGTGTCGATTTCCCATATTGCCGGCCTTGAGAAACTCTACGAATACCTTTTTCAATATAAACAACGTGTCAGGTGTTGCACACCATTGGCTCTACATTATTATTAACTATATACCAATGTAAGAGCAACACTTGAATACCAAAAACCATTACTTGTTTTTTTAGGGGTGAGATAGGAACTTTATTAGTTTTCACTCTCTATTTTATACCACTTATTTGTAAAGTAGCAGGGATACTTTACAAATAAGTGGTATAAAATAGAATAACGACTCGATGTTTGAAAAAAGTCCGTGGAGTTTGCCTCACTTGAATTAAAATTATATTTTTTGAGTGATGTTATGAACAATCCAGTTTTATAGTGGTGCCAGCAAATAAACCTGCAGTTTTGGCACGCAAAACTGCAGGTTTAGTGGTTCAGTCGTATTTTGGCAAAAACCGAGGCCGTGTTAAATTCAAGCGCAAAATTGTAATAGGATTCGGCTTGTTAGAACATTGGCGTTTAATGTCGCATGACACTCCGGTATTTGGACCATTTCTTGGCACCTCCTTCGATAAATCATTTTCGCATGATTTAGCAAAGGGGTTCCAAGGATACAGAGATTGATTTCAGAGTAAGTTCGATAGAATTCTTAAAATATATTATAGTATTTTATATTTTGTTTTGTGTTCGGTCGTACTTACTGGCATTTTTATCTGTGCGTTTGAGAGTATCGGTGACAAGGAGTCCGAAATCCAACATGTGACCATTTAATACTAGTATTATAACAGCAAAGCCGGGTTAATTTGGAAGTTTATAGTTTAGATCTGTCGGAAAGCTGTACCGCCATTACTATTGTTCTGTCCTGCTTTCGCAGAGAACCGAATGAATGTATCTATGTGTATATTTGCTTTTTGGCTTCGTTTACATAAAAAAAGGTTCCTCTAATTAAAATTTAAAAAAATGTATACAAATTGTCCAGTCACAGTTTTTTAAGCAGGTTTAGATATAAGGTATTTATTTTATATTAAACTAGATGATGCCCGCGACTTCGTCCGCGTGGATTAAGGTTTTTTGATTCCCGCGGGAACTCTTTAATTTTTCAGGATAAAAAGTAGTATATGTACTTCCCCGGGATATAACCTACTTCTATACCAAATTTCAGCAAAATCGGTTGAAAAGATGCGGTGGAAAGCGTAGCAGACAGACAGACACACTTTCGCATTTATAATATTAGTATGGATATGGATAAAGTAATCAAAATATTAATAATTGTATATTGTTGGAACGAACCACCTGTTCGGAAGCCCTGAAATTGTAACGCTAGTAAAAGTTTATGAGAATTCTAAAACAAAATTGATATTAATATAAATATAAAGTAATACAAACATTTTATTTTGAAGCACTAACACATATTCTCTTAACTTTCAAGGATAAAAAGTCTATATTCTTCCCTGGGAAGCAGCAATCTGTCTAACAAACGTCAAAAACGGTTCAAAAGATGGGCCGTTCAAGCGTAGCAGACAGACAGATGGCATGGATAAGGATTCAATTCAATTCAATATCATTTATTCAATATAGGTACACTTATTGACGTTAAAAATTACTTAGGTACCTACTTATAAAACATGAAACATGATGGTGATAATCGGTTACGGTATCTTAAAACTAAAGCTACGAGGGTTCCAAACGCGCCCTGGTCTGAGAAGAGCCCACAACAAACTCTTGATTGATTACCAATATATTATTATAATAATAAATAATACTAGCTGATGCCCGTGACTATGTCCGCGTGGATTGAGGTTTTTTGGTTCTCAAAAATTAAAGAGTACCCACTCTTTAATTTTTCCAGATAAAAAGTAGCCTATATGCTATTCCAGACTATAATCTATCTCTGTGCCAAATTTCATCCAGATCCGTTCAGCCGTTTTGGCCTGATTGAGGAATAAACATCCCTCCACCCATCCATGCAAACTTTCGCATTTATAATATTAAGTATAGAAGTATAGATTACTATCTATCAGTAAAATGCAAAACAACTTTAGATTTCACTAGGCTCACTTTCCACCATCTTGGAAATGTTCAATTACAGAATTGCTACATGTCTGAGATAATATTATAATTTGTCGCACGTGAGCAATAGCGTATAATTTCCAGAAAACCGCGTGACTCGAGAAATAAAATTAAAATGGCAAACTGCCTCGTTGGTCTAGCGGTTAGCATAGTCGGCTGCGGATCATGAGGTCCTGGGTTCGATTCCCGGTCGGGCATAAAAATTATTAGGTACCTACTGGGTTTTTCAGTTAACAAATAATTCTCAGTGCCAGCCCGAAGTTGGAAGTTTGCGGGTAGTCACCCCCGCCCCGTGCCTCAGAAAGCACGTTTTAAGCCGTCGGTCCCGTTTATTATCACTAACATGATAATAGTCGTTAAAGCCCGCCAACCCGCATTGGAGCAGCGCGGTGGGTCTAAGCTCTAATTCCCTCTCTCCTATGAGAGTGGAGGCCTGTGCCCAGCAGTGGGACGTAAATAGGCTGTAGTGGTGGTGGGTGGGACGTTAATTAGACTTGCTTGCAAGTGGTGAATAAAATCCTTCTTAATTTTTTTGGTTATATTAAAATCCGTTTGACTCATGATCTTATATATATAAAAATGAAACCCGTTTTCCTTGGTCACGGCATCACGCGTGAATGGCTGGACCGATTTCACTAATTCTTTTTTTGTTGTATTTGTTATTATTAGCAGAAGGTTCTTACGGAAAAAAATATTAAGAAAATCTCTCAGAAATATTGAAAAATATACATTTAATTTTGCATACTAAGGCGGTACGAAGTTCGCCGGGTCAGCTAGTACTTTATAATACTGGAAAGATTCGTCGCCTGAGGAATTTCAGTTGAGATCCAGTTACTTCCTTTCCTAGACTTTTTTAATGTGAAACTAGTAGATGAATTTCTGACCATAAATTATTATGTACGGCGATCAAATAATATAACATCTTAGATAACATTTCCGTCAACGTTCCCCTTTCAATTTTCGGTTGCTGGAAAGTTCACAAGTTTCCGGATTTGTTTGCAGTTTCAATAAAATACGTAATATTTTTACGGACCTGAGGTCCAAAATTTATTCTTAAAATGCTCCAAAGTAAAATAGCATATAAATTAGTATGAAGTGTGTAACATATAAATTAGTATGAAAACACACACGGACAAAAATGTGTCTGACGAATTACTATTCGCGTGCGCTCGTTTATAAGGGACTTGACAAAACTTTTTTCTGTGTCTTACGATGCAGGCTTTTGAAGTATCGGATTGTTATGATCAAATTGGTAATTTCACGGTCAAATAAGCCTTTTACCAGTTTAATCAAATCGGATGAAAAGAATAACTTGTTTTCGATATTGATTGTGGACACTTTCTTTTTATCGTTTTTACTGTTCCGGTACGTGATAGTTAAGAAAGAATGGATACGGTTTTATGGAATCTTTATGGTGTTTGTTGTTCCATTTGTCTCGAGAATTGATAGTGGCGCGAGCTAAGTTGGATATATTATGTTCACAGAGTAATATTATCTCTATGGGTTTGTTTTTCTACTCTGTGTGCTTTACTCATATTATCAGTGGCGTATAGTTCATACGGGCATAGAAGCACTGCTTACCCTAATGGAAATGGGTCAACACTAATTTTTCATTGTAACAGTCCGAAAATAGGTATTCTGCCTGCCTTCAAGCCCTGTTAAGGTGCTGTGAGCTCACGAGATCAAAATACAGGCGCGCGGGGGTGAAATCGAGCAAGCGTATGTCGCAAAAATGCAAGAAATCATTTGTAAAAAAATAAATTAAGTGTTTGATTTAGAAATGTAAATTTTATCTTATATTTCTAGAGCAAATTATTTATTTCAATAAGGAGAAAAATTCCTTAAAAGGTAAATTAAGTGGTATGTTTAAAATAAATTTCAATGCAGAGATTTTTTTAAAATCGTGTTTTGAGATGCGTCACTTCTTAAAGGTCTTGAAAACAGCAAATTATTTTTACAAGCATTCAATAAGTCACCGTTTGATGGATACACTGCTTTTAAAACCCCCCTTTTACGCTACACAGGGCCTTAACGCCTGTGCTGATATTGTATAGTCAAAGATGAACTTTTCCAATAGCGTTTTATGGTTGAATATTACCGGGTCATAGCTATATGCACCTACAAGCTGATGCCCGCGGCTTTGTCCGCGTGGTTTATTAAGTTTATTTTTATTCCCGCGGAAACTCCTCAATTTTATTAAATAAATGCGAAAGTCAGTTTGTTTGTTGGTTTTTTGGTTTGTCCTTCAATCACGCTGCAACGGAGCAACGGATCGACTTGATTTTTGGCATGGGTATAGTTGAAGATCTGGAGAGTGACATATGCTACTTTTTATCCCGGAAAATTGAGGAGTTCCCGCGGGAATCCAAAAAAACTTATTCCACGCGGATGAAGTCGCGGGCATCAGCTAGTAAGTATATTATATTTTAAAAAAATCGACTTTATGTTCCTCCCTTACAAAACGCCAATTTCTTATGTAAGGACCTAATATAATGCATACGTTACGTAACAAGTACCTATTAGTTACACTGACTGGGTTGACTGATGCAAAGCCGGTTGCTTCCATGCAACCTAATGTCATTAAAAAAACTAATTAAATTTGAAATAGAAAGCAGCTGAAATTAGGCGATCGAAATTACGCGACTCACAACCATAAAACTGCACTCTTCTGGCGACACACAATTATGTTATACTAACAGATGACCGCGACTTCGTCCGCGTGAATTTTTTTTTTTAAATTACCACGGAAACTCCTTAATTTTTCGGGGTAATATATAGCCTATGACACTCATAAATAATGTGGCTTTCTATTGGAACCAGAATTTTCAAAATCGGTTCAGTAGCTCCAGAGATTACCTCGTACAACCTCACAAACTCACAAACATTACCTCTTTATAATATTATATTGAATATATTATTATAATATAGAATATAGATATATACATACTTATAGAATACTAACTGATGCCCGCGACTTCGTACGCATGGATCGAGGTTTTGTGATTCCCGCAAGAACTATTTAATTTTCTGGGATAAAAAGTAGCCTATGTGCTATTCCAGACTATAATCTATCTCTGTGAAAATTCAGCCAGATTATCAAATTTCAGCCAGATCCGTTCAGCCGTTGGGGCGTGATTGAGTAACAAACATCCATACATCCATCCATACATCCATACATAAATCCATCCAAACTTTCGGTTTTTTTTTTTTTTTTTTTTTTTTTTTTTTTTTTTTTTTTTTTTTTTTTTTAATTTTATTATTTTAGTAAGATAAGTATAAGTAGTAGTATAAGTAAGATAAGGTAGATAATTATACATATAGAAAACTGTAACTGCACGATTTTGAAAATTTTACGTGGAGGAAGCTTTATTGTCAACAAGATGATGACCGTGACGTTTGAATGATCATGGATGAAGTACAGACCTACTGGGTGTCTCCCACCCTTGCGAAGCTGGGCGGCTGGTCAGCATGTCATTAAATGTCAATCAAACAATACTTATAAGGAACAAAAGACTGTTACATGAACACTTTCTAAAGATGTAAAAAGTTGACGAAAGTTAACTTTATTTTATGTTTCATAAAATAACCTAACGATCTAAACACATACTTTTTTCGTCGGTTTTTCATTCACTCACTTATTATCTAACGCCTTGGGTTCAAAAACGTGCGACGAGTGATGCTTACTAGGCAATAACATTTTTTTTGACCAATGCTTTTTGTCCATATTGATACCAAGCAATCACATTTCTTTTTTAGGCATGCTATTTTTGTTGCTATTGATACTTTAAAAAAAAAGATTCCGACGAATTGAGAACCTCCTCCTTTTTTGAAGTCGGTTAAAAAGAACATATTTTTACTTGCATAAAAATTTGAATTAGGAAATTCGGTTAAAAATGAAGAAATACCTATGTGAAATAAATATTCTCGATATTTAAAATGTCGTATAAAACTCGTTAAATTTTAACGTAATGTTCTCAAATGTGAGGGAAGTCTGCCAATCCGCAATTGGCCTGCGTGGTGAACTTTGGCAACATCCTTCTCATTCTGAGAGGAGACTTAATGCTCAGTAGTCACTGACCCAAATTATAATCACCACATATTATATAGGACGACTTTTTAACGAATTCTCTGGCGCAGTGTTGACCGCTGTTGTCTTAACGTGGGAGGTCCTGGGTTCGATCTCCGGCAGAGTCGATTTGGGAATTTATAATTTCAGAAAATTTTCTCTGGTCTGGGAGGCTTCTGCCGTGGCTAGTTACCACTCTACCAGCAAAGACGTGCCGCGAAGCGATTTAGCATCCGGTACGATGCCGTGTAGAAACCGATTAGGGGTATCGGTTTAATATAACTGCCATACCCCTAACAGGTAAGCCCGCTACCATCTTGGACTGTATCATCACTTACCATCAGGTGAGATTGCAGTCAAGGGCTAACATGTAGTTGATGTAAAAAAAGGAATCTGCTTATAATGACCCTACACTGGAGGGTCACTACGATGCGTTTGTAAAGGACAGTCACCTTTACGTATCGATGGCCTGTGGGCTAGTATAAGAAAGTGCAAGTGAAACCCAATAGGAATAGAAAACAAGGGTGTATTGTGTTACGACATTATAGGGATTAACTGATAAGAAAAATATTAGTTTGTCCGTCGGTATACATCGAATGTTATTAAACTTTTTCAGCGCTAATTTTTTCCGTTGCTGCAGGGGGTGTTGCCTTCATATTTTGAGATCTCGGAGCTTCCCAACACAACGCTGAGGGTGGCCACCGAGGGGGTTTTAGTGAGTTTCTGCTTTCACCCCCAAGAAATCAGGCATCTTATGAAGATTTCCCCCTGATACCAAAAAAAAGGGTGTCATGAAAGGAATAAAAACATATTTAAAGGTGTCATTTTAGTTTAGTTTAGAGATTGTGTACACAATAGAATATTAGCCTAGATTAGAATTCTATTAACATGTTTTCTTTTTGGCTGTAATTTATTTTTCTGTATGTGCAAAATACCAAAAAACACGCCAAAATTAATTAAATTACCATAAAATGATGTAAGTAGGGATAAGGTAAAGACAGGTGTGCAATTTGGACTTGATTGTATAAGTTTGCTGACTGAGTAAGTAGGCAGGTAGGTACCCTATTTTTCCTTTACTCCATAGGCAAATTCCACAAAATGTGTAAATTCGCTTCTGATTAAAAAATACAATATACCTTAGATATTTTTTACTATCTTCAACTTGTGTTTAATGAAATTGTAATTTACACTTGCACGTTAGAGATTTTGGTTTCCAATATCGCCACAGTCCACGAAGGAATTGCATACAATTATATTATTAAAAATATAAAAGTAGGGAAAGCCGAGTGCTGTGGCTACTACGGTTTCGAAACAGACCGGATCGTATTTTACTAAGCACGGCGCCTGGTTGTACTAGATCATTTAAATAGCGTCACTGCTCTTATTATTGACATTGGACGTTGATCTGTGGTAGAGGTCTCACGATTTTGCATAAAAATTAAGAAAATTATAAAGTAAATAAAAAAGTGTGAAAGTGATTGCAGTGTTTCTTGTTTTTGTGATTAAGTTAGTTAAAAGTAAGTTTAACTTAAGTGTTTAGTGTCTTAGAGCGAAAAACCTTAGGGACTTTGCTCCGTGTTGTAAAGGGACGTTTTGTACAGTCGCGCCAGTGTGTGCGCATGCAAATTAAAAGTGAGTTACGTGGTCATTTTGCCCTCTAGACAACTTTTTGCCTGTACCTACTGTGTGTTCACTTTTTATGCGGGTCAAGAGATCATTAATTCGATTCATGGTTCAGGTAAAAGTTTAGGCTGAAGTTACAGGGGTTTTATGTGAAAGCTCGCTAAAAGCGGAAAAATAGAAGAGACGAGAAGTTTTACCCTGGCGGACTAATTCCGCGTTTTAAATTTCTGTATGGAGCTCGCACACAAGCGCGACAGGACAAAACCTCGTTCCCTTCGGATGTGTATGTGACGCGCATACATTATGTCCTGCGCCCGTACTGCAGTAAACTCTCCAAATAGGTCAAATTGCCATTCTATTACTTTTAGAGCAAGGGAATAGAGCGAAACTAGGTATGAGTTTGCGCACACGCAGGTCACGTAAGCTATAATATAATTACAGTTGGCTGGGCTGTGCTGATAGGTATTGGTTTTTGGTCGCCATAGCCGAAATTTGATCAGGAGGACATTATACTGATTGTTAAATTTAAAGATCTGCGGAAGCCTAAAAATAGCTTGCTAACTGAAACAATGCCATTGAAATGAGTAGGTACCTACTTATAGCTGAAAATAAAATTTTCATTTAATAAAATAAACCCACACCTATAGACGTATTTTATAATGTACTAACATAAAACACATTTATTTATGATGAACAACATAATTATTTTCTCAGAGCATCATCAAATCAATAAATTTTGGGGCTCTGATAACTTAATTATTAATAAAAATGAACTTTAACATCATTCTCAAGGGGTTAGTTTTTAGGGTTCCATACCTCAAAAGGAAAAAACGGAACCCTTATAGGATCACTTTGTTATCCGTCCGTCTGTCTTCAAGACCCTTCTTCTCAGGAACGTAATATTACTGAGTTAGCCATTGAATTGAAGTTAGCTATCTCACCTGAATGGATGGTAACAGACGATGCATTCTAAGATTGTAGGCTAACTTGAGAAGAGTATAGCTGTTTTATTACATCTATGAGGGTGCCCATAGATGTATTCTGGTATTTTCTTTCAGTTAAAACCTATGGTAGTGGGGACAGGTTTGAAAAAACAGTGCGTATAATATAAATAGAGAAAAGTTGGGGAAAGAAGAAACATATTTAGGTACTTATTAGGTAATATAGTGAAGTATGATCATATTTTGCAATTCAGTTTTTGTCTGATGTATAATAATAATAATGTCCTACCGACCGAATTTCGGCCACGGCAACCAATCTCCAGAGAGATTAGCCATCTGCGCGGGAGATATTATAATGCACAAGTGTTTTCGCAAACACAGGTGCACTGTCTGTTCCTTTACTCTTGGGACGGAAAATACGACACGACTGGAGAGACATCAGGCGTAGGACTGGCGACTTTAGTTGCTCTCCGAGGCACAGGGGTTAAACATCACCATTTGCCTAACTCCCAGCTAGAGCTGAAAACTTCTTGTCAAAAAACTCAATACTAAATTATGGCCCGACCCGGGATTCGAACCCGTGAGCAGCCACAGTCGAACATGCTAACCACTAGACCAACGAGTTAGTTCTGATTTATAAAACGCTATTAAATAATATTTTTTCTCTTTTATTAATTCATGCAAGGTTTCTTTGAGCAGAATAAATCTTTTACCTTTCAATCAAAGTCGACTTTCACTTGTATCAATAAAATTATTTTCTATTTCGAGGGTATTAACGTACTTGTACCTATTCTGTGTTATTAGTCTACAATACATTCAGGTAGTACGGAATTTCGTTTCTCCGAGTAAGTACAAATAATACAATACAAATATGTACCGACAATATAGTACGCACGTGCAAATAAGGTACGTGATAGGAATATGTTTATAGGTTCAGTTGAGTATTATTTTTTTCCTTTAATAGAGTATTTTGTTCCTTTTACACATATGGGGAATTAAAATATTTACATGGCTGACGTTTTATTTTTAGACTCATTATTAGATTATTATATACTTTCAGGCAGGGCATGATGAAAAATAAGTATTGAGCTTTAAAGCAGAGTATCCATCAAACATTGACATAAAGTATGCTTGTAAAAATAATTTGCTATTTTCAAGACCTTTATGCAGCCATTGACGCATCTCAAAACACAATTTAAAAAAATCTCTGCATTGAAATTTATTTTAAACAAAACCTCTTAATTTACCTTTTAAAGCAATTTTTCTCCTAATTGAAACTAATAATTTGCTCTAGAAATATAAGATAAAATTTACATTTCTAACTCAAACACATTGTTGGATTAATTTGTATTGAACAGTAAATATTTAGTTTTTTACAAATGATTTCCTGCATTTTTTGCGACATGCGCTTGCTCGATTTCACCCCCGCGCGCCTGTATTTCGATCTCGTGAGCCCACAGCGCCTAAAATTGCAACAATCATTTTATTATTTATTGTTGTTCAAAAGGAGTACTTTGAATAAGTGACTTTTGACTTTGACTGTAAACTTATAATATTACGTGAACGTAAAATCAAAAATTTGAAAAAAATTACAAAACAATAAATGAAATTATATAAAATTTGTTTCTTAAAAGTCGAAGTACCTAGCTACACATTATTATGATCTCAGCTTTTGAAGCAGCCGTACTAAGTTGTGTAATTAATTCCCTTTTCCGAAGTCAAAGGCGCTATAGAATAACACAAATTAATTGAATTGATCAATTTTCCAAACAATAATATTGTTATAACATTTAACATCACTATTGATGTGTATGACCTTTGCCGAACTATTACTATATTATGTGCCTTAGTGCTTTTAGAATTAAGTTAAGGGCCTTAGCTTAATTCTAAAGCAACGCCTTCTACGAGTATGTGTTCCATGATATTATGGCTTTTAAAGTAGGTTTCCTCTTCAATCTCGAAAAGCTATAGCGTTCATTTGAAAATACTAATAACCTATTCACTCCATAGTATTGAAGGGACATAATACCACAGTATATATAATTAATAGTACGTATAATACTAAAAAACTTTAGTTCTACAACTTTTTAAAAACTTAAATTCGCTAAAAAAATTGATAAACTATTCACTGTCAATGAAATGAAATGAAAAATTACATACATATACAAAGGGAAGAAGCTGTACAATAGGCCAAATAATAGATACGGATAGGTTAGTAGGATTCATACGGGCGCATAGCAGCCCATTAAAATTTTTGTAGGAATAGTCATTCAGTATTACGTATACTTCGCGCGCGAGTTGAATGCAGAGTAAATGTATGTGTCACCATACATTTACTCTACATTTAACTACGCGAACTACGCGCGAACTCATATAGAAGCTAGTCAGAAGTTTCCATAGATGTTTTTAAAAATTACATGAGCTTTTGGCAAAAAGCGTGACTACTTTAAATATTATACTTCTGTGAGCATGACCTTAGGCGAGGATTCCACCGCGAGCGGAGCGAGCTCTATACGTACTCAGTTTAACCGCTATTACCTATTCTGTGGTGTAACTTGCACCGGAAAACTGCATACAAGCACTTTCATCAACAAAGCTCGGAGGAGCGATCGATCAGTGCTCAAAAAAATCAAAACTTGCTCGCTCATAAGGACACCGTCAAGGACAACAGTCAAAACTCTTTGTTGGTAGAAACATAATCATATTAAGCACAATCATAATTCTGTTTTGCTGATTCTAGGTAGGTAGGATTCTGTCTAGCCACAATCTACCAATACGGTGTGCAAATTATCATAAAATATTATACAATTATTCTTAAGTACTTAGTAAATTCAATTAAGTAATTAATAAAATATAATTTATCTATTATACTATATATAGCTCGATTACCACTGACTCACTCACTCACTGACTCATTGACATAATTGTTCTCCTAGAATAATCTATATGTCTACACAGAGTCCGTTCCGCTTAGCCATTTCCAGCTCAGTATCTTTTTCAGTGGAAACCCCCGCTTATGCATAATTCTGACGCACTTGACAATGATTTCTATATTGTTTCAGAACCTGTCAAAATGATGCTGAAATTGACTGCATTCCAAATTATCGTCGTAGCCCTAACCGCTACTGCTTCCGAAGATCGGTATCTCAGATATGTAAAAGACAGATGCTATCTGAAAGGCGAAGCATTCTCTTGTGTCAAATATAGAGCTCTAAAAATTGCTAAAAAAACCTTCTTCGGTGATATGAATAATAATGAAACTATAAAAGCTAATACAATGATCAGTTTAGTGCCATTAGATGATGAAACTATAAAGAATCTAACCATTACTGAAGAAATGGATTTGCTGTCGAACGAACAAAGAGGATTTTTGTCTGAGTGGACGGAAATAGCGAAGTACTTCATGAGCTTGGTTAAAGAGTTCTTCAAGATGAAAGGACTGAGGGTCAATTTGCCGGAGGGGTCAAGAACTATTGAAGAACAGGCTGTTGAGGATGATGGTGAGTATCCACACTAATAATATAACTGCGAATGTTTGTCTGTCTTTCCGTTTGTTAACCTTGTCACGAACCATCTATACTATCTGGTTGAAGAAATTAGGTACATCAAAGGGATGGAGAATAGCTACTATTTATAGGTATAGGCGGTTGGAGTCACAGGCGTATTTTTTTATATTTTAAAATTAAAGGTTGTGGGTCCTTAATTCCTTAAATCCTTAATTTTCCGGGATAAAAACTAGCCTATGTCACTCTCCAGGTCCTCAACTATATGCCAATGCAAAAAATTGCGTCGATCCGTTGCTCTGTTACGGCGTGATTGAAGGACAAACCAACAAACAAACACACTTGCATTAATAATATTAGTATGATTTATTATTTGTTCCTGATTCTGATGTTTTCCTTCACCATTAAAGCAAGTACCAAATCAAATCACGTACTGGCTGTAAATTAATATCCGTCTAAGAGTAATCTATTGGGACACAGTCATTAGTTTAGATTGATTGATTATCCTAACCCTAACAAACGGATGGGCCTAAACTAAATTAATTTAGCTTTACTCTGCATCAACTAGTTCCACCAGCGATGTGCTACGTTGCTAAGCTACGGATGTGTGTCAAATCCACCTATAGGAGTTGATTTTCACTGGAAACGCACCCTTAGGCAATAATTCCACTCACAGAGGTGGAGAGTGTAATAGCTTGGATACTAAATTTGGTTCAACGTGACCTTAGACTGTAAAGTATGGTTCCTTTGAGATAATATAAGAACAAAAAGCTCGCGGAGTTTACAGCTATACCAAAAAAAAAGACGTGAGTTGTAAAACTTAAATCATTCCGATAATTTTAAATATGGCGACACATTTTTAATTTATCGACCTTCCTGGTGCAGTGGTGAGTGCTGTGGTCTTATAAATGGGAGGCCCCGGGTTCGATTCCCAGCAGGGTGAATTTAGGAATTTATAATTTCTGAATTTTCTCTGGTCTGGCTTTATAGGAGTCTTCGGCAGTGGCTAATTATCACCCGACTGGTATAGAAAAACCGCCAGGCGATTTTGCGAGGTACGATGCCGTGAAGAAACTAACGGCCGTACCCCTAACTAGTGCCTTGCGCCTTCCATAGGCTTCATCATCCCTCCGTCAATAGCGTAGGTACCAGAGAAATGGAACCAATAGGTCATCATCATTTCAATCCATTAACGACCCACCAGCACGAGTCTCTGAGGACTTGACACACTTTTAGGAACATTATGACGAACTCTCGGGTATGCTGATTTGCTTACAATGTTTTCCACCAACAAAGTTGGCCAAATTGTTAATTCTAGGACCAGAGACATAATAGCGTCTGAGTAAACCAGCCAGTCCAATTAGTCCCAAAGGAATGCTCTAGATAGCAATACGCTGAACGTGGTGGCTGTTAACAGAAAATATAAAACAACTTTAGTTGGGTACGCTAAATTGCTTTGCGGTTTGCTGTAGTTACGAATTAACTCGTTTTTTTTTAATTCATATACAAGTTAGCTTTTGAATGCGATATCATGCGGTGGAGCGACGTTTCGTCTTGTCGTGCTAGTCCCACCAGACTAGACTAGAATAAGATTAGAAAAAATGAACCCCCAATTTACCCCGTCAGTAAACCACCACCGCAGCCCATTAACGTCCCACTGCTGGGCACAGGCCTCCACTCTCATAGGAGAGAGGGAATTACTTAGAGCTTAGACCCACCACGCTGCTCCAATGCGGGTATTATCATGTTAGTGATAATAACCGGGACCGACGGCTTAACGAGCTCTCCGAGGCATGGAGGATACGAAAAGGCCAAATGCAAACTTCCAAATTCGGTCACCCATCCAGTTACCGACTTGGGTCAACGTTGCTTAATCGCAATAGATTGATATGCGTTGTCGCAACTAGGTCACTCGTCAGTAAACCACTGAACCGGTATAAATATTATTTAAAGAAAAGAGGCTTTCTTATAAGATACGGACTTAAGAGTAAGCTTCTAAAATATCTTAGTCCAGCAATATTTTTTTTAATCCACTACAAGCTAGCCCTTGACTGCGATCTCACCTGATGGTAAGTGATGATACAGTCTAAGATGGTAGCGGGCTAACCTGTTAGGGGCATGGCAGTTATATTAAACCCATACCCCTTCGGTTTCTACACGGAATCGTACCGGAACGCTAAATCGCTTAGCTAAACTAGCCACGGCCGAAGCCTGCCACCAGACCAGACGAGGGCCAGCAATTCAGAAATTATAAATTCCCAAATTGACCCTGCCGGGGATCGAACCCGGAGCCTCCGCACGTTAAGGCAACAGCGCCACACACTGCGCCACGGATGTCATTATAAAATTCATCAAAAAGGTTTTAAGTAAAAAAAGCTCCTGTAATTATAAGGCTTCGCCAAGTTTCCGAGTATTCATTCATTCTGCCAGGCGGAAAAGTTGCGATGTCGTTTCGTACGTCTCGCATCGGAAACTTATCTTGGTTATATAAGATAGATCTGTTTTATATCAATCACACTAATATTATAAAGACGAAAGTTTGGATGGATGGCTGTTTGTTACTCAATCACGCCAGAACGGTTTAACAGATCTAGATGAAATTTGGCACAGAGATAGATTATAGTCTGGAATAACAAGGCAAGAAACACTTGGGAAGGCATAAGGCATGAGTGAATAGGCATCTAGGCAAGCGCGTTCCAACCTAGACTTCATGATTGCTTTGTACTATACATGATTGTAGTCAAGAGCAAGCCTATCTTCAAAAAAAAGTGGGCTGATGACATCAAGCGAATCGCATAGAGCTGCTGGATACAGGTGCCCTACAAGAGGTCTATCCTCAGCAGTAGCAGTAGACCAATGGACATCCCAATGGACGTCTGACGGTTGATGACGACGAATACGAATGAATTAATTATTATTACAGCACTTTGCATGTTTGAGATGGTTTTAGGCATTTCGTAAATACGTTGAAAGCGTTCAAGAAAATACTTGTGTACATCGAAGGAGACAAGAAAATCCTTTCAGTTCGGAGTGCCTGTGAAAGTGTTGTTGGGTTGACATCAAGTTAATCGTAGACCGACGCGATCTGATAGAAGAGAATAGAAGAGAGGCAAATTTATAACGGCCGGTTTAGCTAGGTAAATGGATCAAGTGATCATATCTTCAGCATTGTTACAAAGTCGTAGCTACTGGGTTTCTTGCATGGATCGCCATTGAACACGATCTAGTTATGATTTTAGGCAACGGCGGTGTGTCAACATTCAAATTCCTTAGGACCACCATTTCTACCGGTTATTTAAACTATGATCCCTTGCTAACGTAGTCTATTTTTAACAGACTTCCAAAAAAGGAGGAGGTTCTCAATTCGGCGCGTATTTTTTTTAAAATGTAGATAGACTTTACTACTCAATAATTATCTAAAAATAGAACGACGTATTCGTATATTTTATGTTGTGTTTTAACTTTAACTTTAACTAATTGTGTGGAAACAACACATATTTTTTAGCAGTACGCCTGTGGATGCCAAATTCTTTTTGATATAATGTCCGGGAGTTTTCAGGCAGGTTGAACTGCCGTATTGGTGTTTATAGCCTTAGAGTTAGACAGATTTCTCAATTGCTTTTATGATGTATCAACAAACAAACTTTTGTCATAGCGCCAAGTTGAGTGACAATAAATAGTCCAATGGAGTTTGGTACTTTGCACTTTGTACAATGATTTAAAAAAATAACCATGATGAGGTTCCATGCGTGGGCATGCCTTGGTATACCGCGCGTTGCTGGCACTATGCCAAAGTTAATAAAGCTTAGCTTTGATGCCTTGACTCTGCGGGTATGCGTTGCGCCTTACTCAAGAAGTTAAGTTTTACCTGCAAACATTTTTCAATATTTTGCACTTATGCATTTATAGCCTAGTGGTTTAGACGTAGCTCTCGATGGTGGGTTCAATATTTGATAAGGCACGCACTTCCAACTTTTCGGACTTTCATGAAATAAAGTCTCACTAGTGTAACAGTAAAGGAAATGAGTAAAGTCAGCGTGGTGGACTTTGTAATCAAATATTTTCAAAATGAGAATGTTTGAGGGACTATTGTGGTGTTTAAAGTACCTACCAGACAGGCGCGCGAGGCGATGAGCTGAGATGATCTATTGGACCGGTTAACCAATAAAAAAGCCTATCCAATTTAAAATCCATAGACTTTAGATTAAACAAATACAGTTAAACATAATGAGGTAAAAGTGTAGATAGTTGCGATTATTACTCTATAGAATCGCCATCGGGAGGTACCTACTTGAAGAGGGAAAGTGATTAAGTTCTGTGTCGAAAGCAATTGGATCGTAACGTGGGAAGAAGAACGGATCTAATTTGGATCTAATCTTTCTATTCGAGTCACTTTGAATTGCCAATTATTAGTATTTTTGGGGTCAGGTGATAGCTACTTGCCCACTATTGTAAATAGATACGTCACTGTACTACTAAGTGTGAATTTGCAACTTAACTAACGCACGTGTTTCCTGCCATATATAACTTAAGTACCTTCAAGGCAAGAGTGAATAAGCATCTTCTAGGCAAGCGCGTTCCAACCTAGACCTCATCATTGGTTTGCACTAAGCATGATTGTCGTCAAGCGCAAGCCTATCACGCAATAAAAAAAATTAAGTACTTAATATAATACATTAAAATAATTACATAACATTTCAGCCCGTGGTAAAAGAAAGAAGTTAGCTGTGATGATCCCACTTCTGAACCTCCTAGCGACAATGAAGACTAAAATGCTGCTCATCCCTATACTCCTGGCTGTAATGCTGATCAAAAAATTGCTGCTGATTGCAGCATTGCTGGTGCCCAGCTTGCTCAGTACTTTGAAGGCTTGTAAGGTTAGTAAAGGGTACTAGTATAGGCATCGTTCCAGAAGTAGGTCATAATTTTTCGCCTAGCATCTAAGTGAAATTTTGCAAAATCATACTAATATTATAAATGCGAAAGTGTGTTTGTTTGTTGGTTTATCCTTCAATCACGCCACAGCAGAGCATGGGATCGACTGATGATTTTTTGCATGGGTATAGTTGAAGACCTGGAATGTGACATAGGCTACTTTGACCGCGAGAAACAAAAAAACTTTAACCACGTGGACGAAGTCGGGGGCATCAGGTAGTAGGTAATAATTTTTTGCAGTGCGGACTTAGCCTTTAAGTGAAATTTTACAAAATGTTAAAATAAATAATAGATTTTCAGTCTAATGAAATTATTTGTAAATGGATTTTTGTAATAAAATAATTATTCGCTTTCATCTAAAACAAAAATCGACTTCAAAAATATACCTAGATATAAGTACCAACTTAAATTAAAAAGTAAAAAACATTATCTGCGTATATATTTTATTATTTGTTGATTGGACCATCTTTGAAGTATGATATACCTAATAAAAAAATAATCATCAAAATCAAAATTGATTATAATTGGCGGAGTGATTGCGTAACATACATACAAAAATAAAACATACAGTCGAATTGAGAACCTCCTCTTGTTTTGAAGTCGGTTAAAAAGAGCTTGAACGCTAACTATAAAGTAATTGCTTTAGTTTGAGATATTTTAGTTAGGGTTTAATTAAACCTTTTCACTAGAACCCAATGTTTCCCGTTATATTTACTGCTAATTGCAATGGACCCAAAACTTATTATGTTTCTTGTTACATAAGATACCCATTCCTAAGGAAAGTTTTGTATACTAAACAGTCCAAAGGGTAAGACGTAAGTACAACAAAAAAACACTCAAGTATTTTTTCATTCTAAGTATTTACATGTATGTAGCTGCCGATTTGTCTACCTAAAATAGTATTTTATCAGACACGTCATGCTAACACAAGGACGGCGTCAGGGCGGTTACTACCATCGCTAAAAGCAGTATTACTTCAAAATGACAGTTTCATATCACGTACCTTGACGTCCCTAAAATAAGGATCATAATACTAAATCACGAACGTTAATAATATTAAAATAAAATGGCTTTAAGCGATGGTAGTATGCCTCCTGTGCACCCCGATTCCTCGCAATCCTGTTGCCCTACTTCTGTGAGTGTTTTAGTAAATTGCGAAGCCAGAAGCTTGCGAATGAGGTCCTGACTGAAGTGTGCTTGCAAGTCCTAGTGGAGCGAAAGTCGCGAGCGAAGCGAGCCGTCGACATCTAACTTTTTTAGATCATGTTATGATCTAACGGTTTTACATTATTTCCAAAGCTCACCGGCCAACTTCCTACCTTCGGGCTAGTACCTAATGAGATTTTTTTTACAGAAAAACCAAAAATAAACTAGACCAATGAGACAGTTAAAAATTATTTATTTTGAATTACAAGTAGCTATCTAAACTATAGAGATACTTATAACCTACTGAGATAGTATGGATAATACCATGTCTAATAAGTTTTATGTATATCATCACTTCATGCGTAAATCAATATAGACATAATCCATACAACTTTTATCATAAGCACTCCATGGGGCTTTTATTGATAAAGAGCGGCGAGTAGCATTTTCTACCATTAAAATTATAAGTATAGTGTACATTGGTAATGAACTTAGAGTATACTTCAACAAGCATGAAATGTAAAGTTTTAAAACAGAAACAAACTTCGTAAGAATTTATATAAAGCTACTTCGGGATAAAAAGTAGTCTATGTGTGATTCCACACTATTATCTATCTCTGTGCCAAATTTCATTCAAATCCGTTCAGCCGTTCTGGCGTGATTGAGTAACAAACATCCATCCAAACTTTCGCATCTATAATATTGTATAGATTTTTAACCGACTTTCAAAAAGAAGGAGGTTCGTATGTTTTTTTAATTCAGTTATTTCTGTTCCAGCAACACCACCATCCGATGTCCCACTACTCATACTTCGGGAGTGACACCTCAGACTACAACGCTGACTACGCTAATAGTTACTCCTATTCATCAGGTGGAGGCTATCCCAAGGACTGGCCTTCCAACCGCGCGTACTCACTGTCAAAATCCAGGCCTACGGCTGCGCCCGTGTACATCACTGCGCCGGGATCAGTAGCTTAATTTATAGTTATCTGTAAATTTTAGACTCACAGGTGTCGAGAGCAAAATATCATGTTATTCTCTTCCATACATATTATGCTAATTGTGCAGTCAGTAGGTACACATTAAAAGCTAGAAAAGGTAGTTATAAAATAAACGACTTAAAGACAATTTCACCGTGACTCACTGATCATTTTTCGGACTTCCAAGATGATTACGCTACCAGCTTCTCCTATTCATGGTGGAGGCTATGGCAAATACTGAGCTTTTAACCGCGCGTACTCTCTGTCAGAACCCAGGCCTACGGCTGCGACCGTGTATATCACGGTTCACGGCGCCGGGTGCATAAAGGTTCTTTGCTGTAGCTTAACTTATCCTAACATTTGAGTAACGACAAGTTTTCCAGACTACAAATACGTGATATTATCTTTCATACCTTAACATCATTGTGTTGCAAGTGGGACCTAACGAACGTTGCAAAATAAAATCGACAGAACTATAGAATCGATAGATAGAATATTATGTACAATAATTGTAAGACAAGCCGTAGATATAATATAAGTTATGTTTTGTCTATCAAACCTGCTGCCTGTCCAGAAGGAAAAAAGAAAGAAGATAAACATTTTCTACTGGGCTTCCGCACATCATGAACGTTGCTTTTTGTCCTAAAGCTGGCGATAAAAATCGACAAGAGATTTGTAACGGTCCATAATTTATTATGATTTAGTACACCCTGTACATGAGTCAGCACCCACTCGCAAGGTCAAGGCTTCTTGCCGATTTTTGTCGCCAGCTCTCCGACTGTTTGGACGTTTATTATTATTGGTATTTATTACTTTTGGTCAGTTCAGTCCTATATCAAAAGCAAAATTAGTGTGTTTGTCTGCTATATGAAATTTAGGACTGAGGTAGATTGCATCCCGGGGAAGGAAATAAGCTACGTAGTACGTACGTATTGTTTATTTTATTCCAGAAATTGTAAAAGTTGATAAAAAAACTAAATCCAAGCCGACGAAGTCGCGAACAACCTCTAGTATTTTTTAAACATTTGCTTCTATTATGCAATAAGCTTACGTATTTTTTTATGTTTACATGAACGCACTTTATTTGTGATCAAAACTTGATTGATTCAAAAAGGCTACTAGAAGTAATCCCAAATAAGCAATACCGTGCGTAACTTTTACGACTGCCAAAAAACTTACTTTACGTTTTCAATTTGAGTAAAGCTCCTGGGAATGAATAATTCAATGTTCCAGGTAAAGTCCTGTGAGTCTGCCAAATTGTTCAAAAACTTACCAAAGAGAATTTTTTCTAGGAAAGTTTACAACAATTCAGTGAAGGTTACCTACTACGAGAGGCTTAGGGCGGCCATTTCGGACTTGGCCGTGACTAAAACTTTTTTAATATAAAAAATATAATTTAAATAGATAAAAATATATTACTATTATGCGACCTCTGTGGCGCAGTGTCGAGCGCTGTTGTATGGAGTGTTAACGTGCGAAGATCCTGGGTTTGATTCCCGGCAGGGTCATTTTGGGAATTTATAATTCCTGAATTTTCCCTGGTCTGGCCTAGTGGGAGGTTTCGGCCGTGACTAGTTACCACCCTACCAGCAAAGACGTGCCGCCAAGCGATTTAGCGTTCCAGTACGATGCTGAAACTGATTAGGGGTTGCCATGCCCCTAACAGGTTAGCCCGCTACCATCTTAGACTGCAGCATCACTTACCATCAGGTGAGATCGCAGTCAAGGGCTAACTTGTAGCGGAAAAAAAATGTAATTCAAACTAAATATCAAAAATTATATTATAAATAAAATAAATCATTTATTCCACAAAAAGTTACAATAGCATTTAAAGGTTTAGCAAAACTATATTCTTGTTCTGAAACAAAGTTCAGCAAAACTATATTCTTCTCATAGACTTAGATTGAGCGTAGCGAAAAAATCCTAGGTCTATGATTCTTCTTCTGAAATAAAGTTCGCTAGTGCTGATTTTGTTCTATTATAATTTTATTAAGTATATAATTTTTTATGTGAATTAAAAAGATAAGTTATTTATTTTAGTTATTTATTTAAGCTATTTGTTATTTATTTATTCAAACTATTAATTTATTTTTGTTTATAAGACATTAAAATTACTGATCTAAATAAATGTACACTCTTTTATTTCTCACTAGATGATAAATTTGGTTTTTATGAAACCTTTATAATAATATTATGGCCGCACAAAATTTTCATGATATAAAGGCGTCGCTTCATGATATAAATCGCGCCCGGAACGCCTTTATTCCTTTACGGCTGTAAAGGAATAAAGGCGTTCCGGGCGCGATTCCCAGAGAGACGCAGGTTCAAATCCTGCCTGTTGCGCCAAATTTTTGATATGTATTTAATAAGTAAGTTTAAAAACTTTCCTAGTGTGTGAAGCACTGTAATAAAAAAATTAAAAATCATAGGTATTATTGACTGAAAAACATTTTCCGCATGCACACGCAACCCTCGTGTGTATGGCAAAGCGATTAATGACAGTTATTTGCAGGGTACAGACAATAATAAATGGGCCCCCTAATATGTATAGAACAAGCCATTAGCTTCTCAAATTGGCTTGAATTGCTCGCGTTTCGATATATCTATACTTCTATACTAATATTATAAATGCGAAAGAATTGAATAGATAGATAGATGGATGGATGTTTGTTACTCAATCATAGCAAAACGGTTGCACGGATCTGGAAGAAATTTGGCACAGATATAGATTATAGTTTGAAATAAAACATAGTCTACTTTTTATCCCGGAGAGTTTGCCATCCTTTTCATAATACTCCCTGCGGAAAGGAACAGAACTAGATTTAGAGCTGTCATTTTAGTTTAGCTGAAGGACTAAGGAACTTTGTCAATGAATCTTCAGTTTGTTCGATTTCCGGCACATATATGCGTTTCAAAAAATATTTTAATGCAGATATTTTTATTTCTCACAATAAAAGGTTTCCTTTCAGGTTTCCTTCCCTTTCCTATATATTCGGTAGTAAATAAAAAAAAATGTAGTGCTTGTGGTTATTGAAGTTGGTGTTTATTTAATTAGATTTTTTTTATTTCACAATTTTTAGTGGTCGCGTATTAAAATAATATGCTACTAGATAATGCCCGTGACTTCGTCCGCGGGAATTAAGGTTTTTGATTCCCGCGGGAACTCTTGATTTTTTCAGGATAAAAAGTGGCCTAAGTCCTTCCCCGGGATACAACCTGTCCCTTTACTAAATTTCATTAAAATCTGTTGAATAGATATTTTTTTGATTCCCTCGGGAACCTTTGAATTTTCCGGGATGAAAAAGTAGCCTTCCCCGGGATACAACCTATCTCTGTACAGTGCACATCGGTTGCACAGATGCACCGTGAAAGCGTAGCAGACAGACAGACACACACACACTTTCGCATTTATTGTATTAGTGTGGTTGTCTGGTTAAACCTACCTACTGTTTACTTAAGCTATTACACTGATCGCGAGCAATTTACTCTTATCCATTGAGGAGTTCCATTCTCCATGTCTGAAGATATTCATCAGATCTTCATCAAATTTATATGGGACCACCTCTGAAAACACAAACATACAAAAACATACAGTTGAATTAAGAACCTCCTCCTTTTTTTGAAGTTTGAAGTCGTTCAAAAATAGTATGGAATCCGCGGAAAATCAAAGAGTTTCTACAGGATTTTTCAAAACCCAAATCCACCGTCTGAAACCCAAATCCACGCGGGGAACTTGGGTTTCAGACGGTTTATTTGGAGACAGAGACACCTGCAACTTCTGGCTTTAAATAATTCTTACTTCAAGCACATTATGAATAGAATAGAATAGAATTTGTTTTATTAGCTGAACCAACACATAGTAAATATAGACACACAAACAGAAAGTACTTAAAATCTAATTTATCTTAATTAGCTTCTAAGATGCCAACTACTCAAAGGGTCTTAAAATGTTTGGGTGTAAAATGTAACCACAACGCTGTTATTCTGTTAGGGCCATAATCAGCAAAGTTCAATTGTTACGAGTACCTATACGTGACTGTAACATAGATACCTAATTATGGTATACAAGAATTAAATAAGAAAAATAAAAATTAAACAATGAAATAAAACAAAATAATTATCTAAAATATTAGGTAGGTACCTACATAGGTACTAAAATTGTAATATACATTTTACTTCCACAGTAAAAGTGATCTTCTGCATGACTCAACTTATTCAAATAACAAATTGCTTTACAAAGGAATGGCTGTCGCAATAAAGTTTATAACCTCCTGATGACGCTGGTGGGTGCTTTAAATACCTACGAACATAATATTATATTGCCGCATCAAACTTACAGTTTACTTTTATTGAAATACAACAAAAACAGCTGGTAAGAAACTTGGCATCCTCAACAAAGTCAAGCGGTACTTCACGCCGGAAAAGCTTTTTATCCTGTACCAAGCACAAGTTCGATCGTGCATGGAGTACTGCAGCCATTTATGGGATGGCTCTGCCAAGTACCAGCTTGACGCATTGGATTCGGTGGATCGTCGCGCCAGGAGACTAATTGGCAACAAGGCGCTGGTCAGTTCGAAGCTGCAAAGCTTGGAACATCGGCGCAAAGTTGCCTGTCTGTCGTTATTCTATAGGATATATTTCGGAGAGTGTGCTCAAGAACTATTCGATCTGATTCCTCCGTCGCCTTTTTATTATCGAACCGCAAGGCATCGACAAGGTGCAAGGTGCTGCAATTAATTTTAATTTTTATAATAAGCAAATGCGATTTTCAATATGATTGCTATTATAAAATAGCAGGCGTTACATCATTTTAGGATTAGCTGATGCCTAGTGGCCCACTATATAAAATAAAAACTTGTCCTCTTTTAGTCTATGTCACTCTCTAGGTCCCTAATATGACCAAGGACCTTTAAAAATATGACATATGCAAAAACTCACGTCAATCCGTTGCTTTGATAAGGCGTGCTTGAAGGACAAACCAACAAACAAATACACTTTCGCATTTGCAAGTCCTGACCTTATATTCTGGTCACGCAAAATTCTCAAGAACTCTGATGTAGCAGATCTCTCGGGCGGTAAGATGTTGTCTAAAAAGTGATAGGTCCGGGTTAGATACCTATCCTAGCTACCACCTATGCTAGCATTACGCTGAGTGGGAGCCTTCTTTCGGGTTGTGCCACACATGACTCCTGTTGCCCCGCTTCTGCCACCGGGCAGTTTTACTCATTGCTGATGGTGGTGGTGGTGGAGGCGCCGGGGTGGCATACCCTTGAGGTAAGGAAATGTGTGGCAGACCGCAGAACTGGCAAATAAATGTTTTTTCTTTCTTTCTTTCACCTTACTAGCATTGGCGTTTCAGCGATTCGGCTGAAAGGTAGGTAGGTACTATTCCGTAGTTGCAAAACGATGCCGTGTGATCTTTAATTGGGGTAAGGTTGGCCCGATTCCAATAGAGACTACGTCATCACTTACACCAGGCGAGATCGTACGAAATGACGTGCTAACTTCCATCTTTTTTCCTAATACTAAGAACCGATGAGGCAGCCAATTAACTTATTTGGCTTAGGAGTTTTTCCTGTTCCTGAGAACCAATGAGGTAGGCAGACTATGTTATTTGTAGAATTTTAGTACTTACTTCTATTTCGATGAGTCAAAGAGAATAAATCTTAGTAGCAGTGGCGTGCAGGTCATAGAGGCATAAAAGCATTGCTTACCCAAATGGGATTACGTCATTGCTCATTTTACATCAAAACGGCTGGTAAGCAGGTATTCTGACCAAGTAATGCCTACCCCAGCATAAAACCTTGTGCACGCTACTGCTTAATAGGTAGGTAGGTACATTATAGAGAATGACAACTCTATCAAATCAGCGACTCTTTATTAAACTTAAAAACGCGCTTCTAGTATGGAAGTTTGTATGAAATACTATATTTGTGACGTCATCAAATTTCAACACACTTCTATTCCTTAATCGATAGTTTAAATTAATTATTAGCAAACTAAAAACTTCCAGAAGATGAGAATTTTAGGTCTTTTGGAAGACCCTTTATTTATTTATTGGTAAGCAATAGTTTATTTTTGACATAGGCATCTTCCTATTATATAGTAAAAGTAAAAACACACTATGGACTAGACAAAACGTCTGCGTGGAACGCCCGTGTCGAAAAGGAAACACGTTATGACCTGTGGTGGTAGTCTGTGCAGCTTCATATAGAAGAGCGCACGCGGAGCTTTTTATCCGTAGTATGTTTTCGCCCTTATGTCCCTAAACGTTGCAATAGGTAGTCAATTTTCAAATCTATTCGCTCAGGATACTCAGCCAGCAGAGCGGAACGTGTATAAAGTTTGTCTAGAGGATTGCGTGTTTACACGTGTTATTTGCTATTCCTTCATAACCTGTTAACTTGGATCCTGTACAGGAGGTACAGGATCCAAGTTAACAGGTTATGAAGTTTGGCATGATTTTAATTCGTCCGCGTGGATCAAGTTTTATTGATTCCCGCTGGAACTCCTTTATTTTCCGGGATAAAAAGTAGCATCTGCCCTAGGGATGCAACCTGTCCCTACCAATTTTCATCAAAATCCATTGAAAAGATAGGCCGTTTATGCGAAGCATATAGAAACAATTTTACATTTAAAATATCATTATGGAAATATGGGTGCAGATGCCTGAACTTCCGCCTCGTGGATTTAGGGTATAAAGTCCCGGAAAACTCCCGGTGGCCGAAACTTTAAAGTATGTGCATTGTTTTATTAAGGAATGCCAAAAAATAGGTTTGATATGACTGTACATTACATAGGGATATGATTGGAAATATTTAAAAAACAATTTTAATATTTTGTCCGTCTAGGTAAAAATCTATTGAATGTTAATTTTAAGCCTATAATAATGTATTTTTGAAGTGTTTTTCCCTAAAACCTATTAAAACCGGTAAACAGATAATGTTTTCCACTTTTCAGAGGGATTTTCGTATCAAAGAAAATGTTTTTCTCCTCCTCTAAGTACGAGAATTTTCTCTTGGAGTATTACTTAATGAAAAATCTTATATGCGGCACCCATTATTAGATTTCAGCAGAAAGCTGTTATTTTACAAAATTCAGACAGAAAAAGCCTGTGTAATATTTTGTATGAAAACGATTTATTTACAAAAAATATGATTCACAAAATCCCTGTGTCAGAAGGCCTAGCTAAATTTCACAAAATTACATTAAATATAACTAATTTTATAAATTATATATATTTTTTTTTTTTTTTTTTTTTTATCCACTACAAGCTAGCCCTTGACTACGATCTCACCTGATGGTAAGTGATGATGCAGTCTAAGATGGTAGCGGGCTAACCTGTTAGGGGCATGGCAGTTATATTAAACCCATACCCCTTAGGTTTCTACACGGCATCGTACCGGAACGCTAAATCGCTTGGCGGCACGTTTTTGCCGGTAGGGTGGTAACTAGCCACGGCCGAAGCCTCCCACCAGGCCAGACCAGGGAAAATTCAGAAATTATAAATTCCCAAATTGACCCTGCCGGGGATCGAACCCAGGACCTCCGCACGTTAAGGCAACAGCGCTACACACTGCGCCACGGAGGTTTTAATTTTAATCATGCAAGCATGCAAGGGCGATAGCAAGTATGTATGTGTATGTGTGTGTGAGTGTGAGTGTGTATGAGTGTGCGTAATCCATAATCACACCAACCGAATAATCTGCAGAAGAGACTTTATTAGTGAGTTGTCACCAACTCACTAATAAACTTTGTGAACTTTATTTCATTATGGTCCAATAGCATGACGCGGCCAAATCTGAAATGAGGAGATCCATATAAGAACTAAATTAATCGACTTAGCTCGACGTGAAAACGAAGCTGAATAACAATTACATATATAGTTGACGATAGCCGTCAAAATACTGAAATGACAAAGCTGCACTTGAAGACGCAGCATTAGGCAGTCCCCTGGATTGGTGGACGGTTAGACGGTTAGGTGGACGGATGTCCGCGTAGGTATGAGATATTAGGGTCTAGCATTGGACGTACCTTCGGTTATCGAGTATCGGCTATGGAATGACGGCCGACGGGTGGTTAATTTTAGTTACTTTTACCGTTAAAATGGTAAATTGGCTCAGGATCTGTAAAAACATGCAAAAACTTTTAAATACTTTAGTTTTAACGAATTGCTTGTAACTAAAATGATAATTGATTAAAAAGCAATATATAAATCATTCTTTATTCTAACTGATTGTTTATTTCGTCAATTTTACGTTTGATGACACGCAATGATCAATTCATAAAGGCGCGATCTTTATTGTTTCTTTCTTTGTTGTACCCAATTTACTTGTACAGTCAGTTATACTTTCGCATTTACAATATTAGCTGTCGACGTGACGGCCTGTTCCACTAGTCCCTACCAAAGTATCCCCCCTGGGGGGTAAGAGTGGAATTTTTTTCCACCTATCCCTACTGGTAGGGATGAGTGGAAAGTCAATAATTAGGGCGAGACGGGTATCTATCTCCAAACTGGCAGAATTTACAGTCGGCGTCCAACGCTGCGCTGTACGAGGCCGCCATTCAAATTCTAGTACAAAATAAGTAAGTATACGACCACTATGTAATGTGTATTAAAACCGATTGATTAAAAATTTGAAACTTGGAGGGGGATCCGAAGGTGTAGGTGTGGAGCCCGCTCCTCACTTTGTATGGACGTCAACGGCTTTCGAGCAAAGAATCATACGTAGCCGCGTCCTTACCAACGTCTCCCCGTGTTTTCTCCCCACCTCATTTACAATACACATACATAATCCAGGTAATTACTGCATTTTGCGTGACCATCTGCCCGTGTTACTTTCCACTGTAAGATCGACGTTCTTGAAAGTAATTTTTTTGAACGATTTTCCCCGCTGTTATGCCTTGAATTATGTATGATTTTTGTTCTTCTATTTTTAGTTTCGAATTAGGTATTTGTTAACATTTGATAACAACCACGTATGCTAGCATTGTGATTCATGCGAATGGATGAATGTTTGTTACTCAATTACGCCAGAACGGCTGGATGAAATTCGGCACAGTTAGATTAGAGTCACATACTCTACTTTTTATCCCAGAAAATATACACGCAGCATACGGGGTGGGTTAAAATAGTATAATAGTAGACAAGCTATTACAATTATTACAAGCTATTTATATTTTCACGAAAATTTACAAAAATATATTATATACAAATATAAAAATATATTATATAGTGTTTCATTTAAAAATATATCTTTTATCAAAAAATCTCTCTATGTAATTAGATTTGTTTTCTCCCATTGCACCCAACATTGCTTTATTGCCGTCTCTTTCCCGGTAAGTACATTAACATGCATAAATCTGTTCTTGTCATGGTCTTGGTACCGTTTTGGGCCCATAAAATTGAAAGTAAATGTTTGGCTGGATGTAATAAAGTCCTAAACGCCATCAAATATTTAGCTTCAGTGGGGCGTTTCCTAAATTACTACATTGGCTTTGGTTTACTTACCTCCCAATGACCGCAGAACGTGCTTAGTCATAAAAGAAATATGGCAATTAAGTTATGTTTTTGCTTGCTTGTTGGTTTATTCGTTTAGCCTTCATTACACCGCAATGGAACAACGGATGTAATATTTAAACACATATATTTAAAGACGTAAAGAGTATCACAGGCTACTTTTTAACCAACTTCAAAAAGGAAGAGGTTCTCAATGCGACTGTATGTGTTTTTTTTATGTATATTACACGATCATTCCGCCAATATGAATCAATTTTAATGATTATTTTTTTGTTTGGTAGATCATACTTCAGAGGTGGTTCCATATAAATTTTATCAAAATTGATTTAGCGCTTTTTGAGAAAATCAACAAAATACAAAAAATATATTATGCCCAGATAAGTTTTTTACTTTAGGTATAGTGTATAGTTTTGAAGTCGGTTTTATTATCCTGGAAAATTAGAAAAGATTTCAAACGTTTAGCTTGAGTAGCCTACTATAAATCCTAAGACTTTCTTTAAATTAATTTTACGTTTGTTTTTAATAATCTAATTCAGCGCAGACGAAGACGTGTTTTTCAGCTTGTATTAATTAAAAAAATAAAGAAGTCATTGAAAATGAAAATAGAAATAAGACAGTGTTCTATTAATTACTTTTGAATTTAACACGCAATTTTTATTTACCAATCTAAAATTTAATTAGTTATCATTGACATGGGATTAGTTATGTTTAATGCCTTTTATACACGCAAACTCTTTTATTAGATCTTTCTGTGAATTTGGATGTACTAAGATTTTCATGGATCGTCAAGCGTGATGTATGTATTATTCATACTAATAGATATAACGTATGTCTGATTTATGTCTGATTTCGATTTTGTCAAAATTTGGTACAGGGTAATAATGTAGGTATCCTGGTGACGCATCTCTGTCTGTGTATTTGAATTTTAGAATTTCATCCTAGAAAATCCATTAAAATCCGCAAGGGATTTAATGAAATTTTTTGCCTGGAGGCTTCGGCCGTGGCTAGTTACCACCCTACCGGCAAAGACGTGCCACCAAGCGATTTAGCGTTCCGGTACGATGCCGTGTAAAAACCGATTAGGGGTATGGTTTTAATAAAACTGCTATACCCCTAACAGGTTAGCCAGCTACCATCTTAGACTGCATCATCGTTTACCATCAGGTGAAATTGCAGTTGATTAAAAAAAACCTAATTTCACTCGGACAAATTCGCAAGCGTCATCTAGTAAAATGTAAATAGTACCTACAAAAAAAACAAGTTGAGGTGAACGAAAGGGTCTAAATAAGGGTTTAAATGATGCCTATATTAACGTTTTGATAGTTTTCATATGAAAAATCTATCGGGTTTAAAATAAACATGCGTGCAACGAGTTTTTGTGGTAAGTAAAGCCGATGTTGTTGGAATTATAGTGAAAATGATGCACGATTCAGAGGCTCAATTGTCGTAAGCAAATTGTAATCATTTGACAGCTTAAAAGGTATTACTCGAACTGTTTAAGGACTTCATACTTACATGCTTTTTGTCGTGCATCTATGAACTAATTAAACAGGTCGAATTGTCCGTTTGACAAACGATTCCGTTTACGATTTCATTACACAATCGGGAGGCAGGTTTTTGTGAAATCCCGGGGTATATGTGACGTTTGTTGGATTAAAAGTAGCCGATGTGATTACCCGGGCCTACCTATCTCATTAACATTTCGTCAATTCCATTTATAAACTCGGATCACGCGAATCACTTCGTGAAAAATTTAAAGAGATTGGTATACTTACGGTGCCTTCACAATACATTTACAATAATATAGTCTTTGTCAGGCGGAACATTAATCTTTTTAAGCAAATAAGTGATACTCACAATCGATGTACTAGAAACTGCCATAGTATAACAGCGTCATATTGTGTGCGCAAGGTGCAGAAATCCTTTGTGGGGTCGAGTGTACCTACGCTTTTATAATATGGTTCCAAAAGAGTTTCTGGATTTGCCATTACATAGATTTAAAGACTGTGTTAAACTGCATTTAAGTCGAGGCTATTATACTATCGACGATTTTATTAATGACAAATTTGCATGGAAGCAACCGGCCTCGAATCCAGTGACCCACAAGTCAGTGCAACTTGTATCGTAACGTATGTGTTGTATTGTATAATTATTGTAACCTGTTTATTTTTTGAAGAAAAGAGCAACTGCTGAGTTTCTTGCTGGCTCTTCTCGGTAGAACAGATTTCCGAACCGGTGGTAGTCTTAACGTTTCATAAGTGACACAAGTTGTGTGTGTGAAATAAATAAATCATTTGTATCATTTATTGGTTGTACAGACGGGCCGAGAAAGCTTAGCAGATAGAAACACTTTCGCATATAAACTATAAGTATGGATTCCACCATCTTTAATCTGTGGTTGTATTAATTTAGGTCATCTTGCCAGCGAGTGTAAATCCGCCTGCCCTACATTAATTGATTTTCTTCATTACATCGTAATGTAAGAAGGCGTGAAGGAACTGATTGGGTTACATTCATTTTCCTTTTATTTGCTCATCAAAAGCTTTTGTTTATATAAATAACTAGATGATGCCCGCGACTTCGTCCGCGTGGATTAAAGATTTTTTATTCCCCCGGGAACTCCTTTATTTTCCGGGATAAAGCCTTTCTAGCCTATGTCCTTCCCTGGGATACAATCTACCGCTACCAAATTTCGTCAAAATCGGTTGAAAAGATGGATCGGAAAAGCGTAGCAGGCAGACAGACACATTTTCGCATTTGTAATACATTTAATATTAACCACTAGACCAAAGAGGCAGTCAACTCGTAACGCACTCATAAATATAATATGTCTAGAACAAAAATATGTTTGCACAAAACGTCTGCATCGGAGGGGTTCGACCTTTTTGTCATTATTTTTGTTATTATTTTTCTACATTATTAATGAAACATCTGTACAGTTTTTTCGATCCAAAGGTCATGAGCTGTACGTATGAGTCAGTCAATAAGTACTTAATGCCCGTTTTCCCAGCAATACTTACCTTAATTTTAGGGAACACTTAAGACCAACAGGATGCAATTTTGCAATTAAAGTATTTTTAAATTTTGTAATTTGTATTGGGAACATTATAATGTGATAGTTTGGATGGATGAATGGATGTAATGGATTGATGGATGATGTATGGATGTTTGTTACTCAATCACGCGCCAACGGCTGAACGGATCTGCCTGAAATTTGGCACAGAGATAGATTATAGTCTGGAATAGCACATAAGCTACCCTTTTATCCCGGAAAATTAAAGAGTTCCCGCGGGAACCAAAAAACCTCAAACCTCAAACCCTCAGACGAAGTCGCGGGCATTCGCTAGTATACGCTACGGCTATATAATGTAAAAGCTTTTAAATAAAAGATTTAAAACAAGTTTTGTAGGTTCGAAATAACCAAGATTCAAAGATATTTAAGTCGTGACACCCTATCAAGGGGTATTTACCTAGATCCAAAGATATTTTAACGCCCTATCACACCCAGACTAGAAACTATCATACATTAGTTCCCCACTGTATGTGCATTGGAGCGTGCCCGTATAAAACTGTATTCCTAGAGAAGATAGTGCATTTGCCTTGCTTGCAGCGGTTGTCAAAGTGTGCCCGTGCACATTGTTGGTGATAACTTAGTGGTGGTGAAGTGACGGACTTGAAACAAGATGAAGGGTTGCGTCTTAGCGTTTTTAGTCTTAGGGATCGTGGCGGCGAATGAAATTGACAATGAGGTGAGTTTTACATTATAAACTAGTATAGCGGTTGTTAATATTTTGAAACGTAAAGAAGATTTAAATATATTTCTTTCACTATTAACCTAGGTTAAACTAAATTGCAAAACGAGGACCAAATATAAATACGAAAATAATTACGATTACTAAATTAGGATACCTACTTGCCATGGTGCCTGTAAAAATATTTAAATTGTAGGTACCTATTAACAATAATAATACTTTTATATAGGTATTTATACCAATACTATGATAATATGATAGTTTGTGAATTCAAGATGTATTTAATATCCCATTTCTCTCACGTATAATATTACTTTTTGGTATAATATCTTAATACTTACCTGATATTATAACGTAACCTACGTTTAGGGAGCAGTTCTTGAATATATTAACATACATATTATAAAATAATTGCTTTCTGAGATAGGTACTTACTCCTCTTACAATTTGGTTGAAACTTTGTGTTTAACTTTTATTTTATTTAATTTTCGTAGCTTTCTAGTTTCTTTCGTAGTTTATATTGTAGTTATTTAGATGTACTTATGTGAAATTATGTATTTACATAACTTATTATTTAACTTGTAACTTTCTAAGTTTATATTTATATCATTTAGAAATAAGCATCATCCCTGAGATCACCAAAACAAAAATTTGGAAGCCACCGAGTTAGTAGAGTTACGAGTAGATCCAGTACGAGTAGACCAAGTGTCTACTTAATGCTTTGTACAAACCGCTGAATTTGTTAAAAGGTCTTTGTAGATTGGAAATGAGATCTTAAAAGATAAAATACGTTCTGAAATAAACTGGTTGACTTCTTCACTTTTATTTTTTAGGTATAATAATAGCAATTACCTAGTTTACGAGTTCAAGGCTGAAACAATTCATTTTGCATAATTGATTAAACTGCTACTTTGAGACCTATTATTTTGTAAAACGGTTGTATTAAGAAACTTTGGGCCGCTTGTTCCAGGACATTGAAACTGATTTAGTTAAATTTTGTAATGCTGTCACTTCACAAAAAAATGTGGCAGCATTAAAAAAATAACTAAATCAATTTAAGAGTCAATGTTCTCTCCTTGCGTGGTATTCTCTTCTTCTTCACCATCATTCTCAGGTTCTTTCACCATTAATCTTGTGTGGACGATGCCATACCATGTTGCTCTGTTTTTTGCGACACTTCCGTGGACCTTGTACCGAGTTTGAATTTTGAAATTTGAAAAGAGGAATTTGATCTGACCAACTCTTGCTATCCACTTTGGCAGTGATGACAATCTTTTAAAGATTGCGTCCCCTTCTGGCAATATGTTGTTGTAAGTTATTAAGTTATTAATTTTTAAAAAAAATATATAAAACCTCTCACTTTTGTCAATATATTCAGAATATCTTTTAAAATTTTAATTTTAATTAGGTATTTAAAAAAGTGATTTTCGCAGCAGAATCTACTTTCCAAACCGGTGGTAGAGTCAAAACATGACGTAACATAAGAGACACCTGTATGTCGTACAAGTTATAAATTAATGATTTTGAGTTTATCTCTGAGGCCTCTAGTAATTGTGATAACTCTCCGTACGGATCTATTTCCAGTGTGAAAATGGCGTCGAAAAGAAAACAATATGATCTAATTCATTAACAACGCATGCCTGAACACAATCGCTACTTCTCGGATATCTTTTCTATTCGATACAAAAAATATTTCATCTAGACTTGTAGTAATACGTACAGATAAACTGATTATTATATTAATACTAGATGATACCCGCGACTTCGTCCGCGTGGAATAAGTTTCTTATAATTCCCACGGGAACTGCTTAATTTTCATACATAAAAAGTAGCCTATGTCACTCTCTAGGTCCTCAACTATGCCTCCGCCACATCGATCCGTTGCTCTATAATTGTGACGTGATTGAAGGACAAACCAACAAACAAACAAACACCCTTTCGCATTTATAATATTAGCACAGAATAGGTAATAGATAGTTCATACATATAATATAAGTATGATATCAAGTTGCAGCAGCGGATTGGAGGATGCGATAAAAGGGGCAGTCCACCTTCTAGGGTCTACCTGGGGTATAGATGGGTCCCAAACTTTGACAAATCCTCATAAGTTCAGTCCCGAATAGCCAGGTCAGGTTAAGCCAGATAAATATCAATAAGAGTACCTACCTAAATCCTATTTAGAGGTTCTTAGAGATATTTTCTGTAAAATTAGAGAAAAAGGGTGCGCTCGCTTCGCTCACAATTTTATCTTGGATCTAGTTGTTGATTTCCTGTTAAGTTTCATGCTGGTTTGGCATCCTAAAAGAAACAACAAAAATCACTATAGTAATAAACGTTAAGTTGTTAAAGTTTTGTTAAATGAAAATAAACTAAACGATATCTAAAATTACCACCCTAATTCATCCCAAATTTCGCCCCGAGTTTTATGAAAGTGATAGCAATATATTCAGAGCTGTCACTATAGTTTAGAGTTGTGTACCACAGATTTAGCCACCATGTATTGGAGAGTCGATCCTAAAACTAAGTTCTGACGCTATTTTTTTTCCCACAGTTAAACCAGTAATATACCTTTGATTGATTTTTTTTATTAAAAAAAATGTAAGTAGATACTTTGGCTACACGTGCAATGCTGGAACGTGTCGCTAGATAGCATTACCTATTTCAATTGGAAACGACTCCGTTCACGTGAATATACACCTACCCACATTTTCACAAGATTCGAAGCGTTCAAGGACCGGTCTGAAATCTGAAACGACAACGACGGTTGGAACTCCAACCGTTTCACTATTGGTATACCAATAGAACCAATAGCGCAAGCTATGCAAGCTTAGTTGTAGGCAGAAAGAAGATATTTATATGATAAATAATATCTTGGTGATATCCGCGACTTCGTCCGCGAGGATGTAGGCATAAGGCTCTTTACTTATAATTCAAAATTCATTTATCCAGATGCTAAGGATAACAGTTAGCATTCTATCCTTTCCTCTCGAGTGACTGTAATCGTAAGAGGAAAAGAGATAAACATATTTATTATTTATATTATCCTGTTGCAGCGATTCGTTCCACAGGATGGGCGTAGGGTGGTCTTGAAGAAAAAGACTTCTTAGTTCTTGATAATTATAATATCTTGACCTTTGAAACTAATTACACTGAATAGCGGAGCGGAATGTTGAAAGCTAACTTGATTAGTGAATTTGCAATATTAAGATTTAAGTCAGATTGAAGTGACAAGCAGAGACGTTACAATTTTTCTAATAATGATTTATCGATGCCCGGACGGCTCCGGGTTCTTGTGGGTCGATGCGCCAGTGGCGCCATCATGCTGCCGGCCTTGGAACATTATGTTCCAATAGTGGACAGAGACGATTGAATGCCCTCCTTATGGTTCCTGAAGTGGTGCGGACATCTGCTACACGGTTGACCGCATCTGCACCCGGGTAGACTGCTGCAACTCGACCCAGCAGCCATCGATTGGGAGGCAGTCGGTCCTCCTTGATGAGAACCATGTCCCCGAGCTGTGGTTGTCCTCCGTCTGTGCGCCATTTGTGCCTCTTCTGGAGTTCTGAAATATATTCTTTGTAATATCGACTCCAGAAATGAGCTTTCAGAGCTTGAATTCTCTTGTAACGAGGAAGTGTGTGAATTTCGCTGTCTTGTACATTGGGGCTCGGTAACATAGTGAGAGTGCGTCCAATTAGGAAATGGGCAGGTGTGAGCGGAATAAGATCTGAAGGATCTGAGGATAATGGAGTTAGAGGTCGTGAATTGAGAATAGCTTCAATTTCTATCAAAACTGTGTTCATTTCCTCGTAATCGAGGTGGGTCATTGCTAGAACCCTCTTTAAATGGAATTTAACCGATTTTACTGATGCTTCAGCTAGGCCGTTGAAATGTGGACTATAAACTGGACAAAATTTGAATTCAATTCCCTTCTCTGCTGAATATGAAATAATGTTATCTGAATTTTGCTTAATGAATTTAGAAATTTCATTATTAGTTCCTACAAAGCAAGTGGCATTGTCCGAGGTCACAGTAGCAGGCCTGCCTCGGCGTCCTATGAATTTGTTTAGTGCTGAGATGAAACCTTGTGAGGAGAGATCAGTGACAAGTTCAATGTGTATAGCACGGACTGCCAAACATACAAATATACATATGTATGCCTTTTTCAACCTACATCCTCTACCTTTCCTGTCCGCTATCAGGATTGGTCCCGCATAATCTACAGCTGTGTTGCAAAATGGATACTCTGCATGAAGTCTTTGTTCAGGCAGGTTACCCATGATAGGCTGGTATGTTTTACCTGAGAATCTACGACACTTAACACATTCATGAGTAATTTTTCTAGCAAGATTGCGACCATTGATAATCCAAAACTGGTGTCGCAAAGTAGCCAGTAGTAATTGAGGTCCAGCATGTAATAAAATTATATGATAATGTTGAACTAGTAATTTAGTGATGTGGTGTGATGCATGCAGTAGGATTGGATGTTTTGTGTTATAATCATAGTTAGAGTTGGACAACCTTCCTCCGACTCTCATGAGATCTGTTTCATCAATAAATGGATTTAAATTTAGAAGCTTATCCTTTGTAGACAAGGAATGATTATGTTTTAAGTATGAGTATTGTTTACCAAACATATCTCGTTGTACTATTTTACAAAGAGTTTTTGTAGCTAGATCAAGCTCTGATATCTTCAATGAACCTGTATTTTTACTATGTGGATTTTTACAATTATAAATAAAGCGTTTTACATAAGCTGTAACACGTTGTAACTTACCTAAATTTGAATATCTATTTATGAAATCAGCATCATTAGATTGACTTGATACTGAAAGACATTGGAACTTGACTTCAGGCAAATTTTCAATTTGAATATATGGAGGCTGTGTGGGTACTTGAATAGATGCATGGTGTAAGAAGAGAGGTCCTTCCCACCACAAATGTGAATTTTTTAGTTTTTGTGCGTTGAGACCACGTGACCCTATGTCAGCTGGGTTGGATGCTGTTGGAACATGATACCATATAGATGGATTTGAGTTTTTTGTAATTTCTGTAATTCTATTGCAAACAAACTGCTTTAATTTCTGTTTATTAGATGTTTTTATCCAACTTAAAACAATGGTAGAATCACACCAGAAGTATTGTGAGTCAATGTTGAGGCGCAGTGATTGGTTTACCTTTTTTGCTAATTGTGTGCCTAGGAGGGCCCCGCAGAGTTCCAGTCTCGGCATGGTAAGTTTCTGTTTGAGTGGGGCAACCCTACTTTTAGCTAATACTAGATGAACAGTTACTTCACCACTGTCTTTGATTGATCGTATGTAGACACATGCAGAATATGCCTTTATTGATGCATCACTGAAGGTGTGAAGTTCAATCTTACTGAGATTGTCACATAGAATGTAACGTGGTATTTGAATATTGTTCAACTCTGACAGGTGTTGAATGAAACTGTTCCATTGATACAGAATTTCTGATGGTAAGTGGTCATCCCATGAAATGTTTTTTGCCCAAAGTGTTTGTAGTATGATTTTAGCTTGTAGCAAGCATGGATTGATTAGACCTAATGGGTCAAAGATTTGTGCAATAATTGAAAGGATTGTGCGTTTATTGACCTTTGAACTGTGTGAGTCTATGTCTGTTGAAGAAAAGAATAACATATCTTTTTTGCAGGCCCATTGTAAGCCTAATGTTTTTGTGTGTTCATGTTTGCTCAGATTGACAATTTCATCATTGCAAATTTCATGAACTTGATTGAGTACTGTGGTGCTATTTGAATGCCATTTGCGTAAGTGAAAGTGACCACCTTGAAGTTCGCGGATGACGCCCTTACATATTTGTATAAGTGTGAGTTCGTCTGCATGGCCGCTTACAAAATCATCAACATAGAAATCTGATAATATAGCTTGACTCACTGATTTGTCCTTGCTGTCCCGCCCTAACTGTACAAGACATCTGACTGCCAGGTATGGAGCGGAGGCTGTCCCATAGGTGACTGTGTTTAATTTGTATTGCTTGATCTCTTGGGAAGGATCTGACCGCCAGAAAATTTGTTGTAAACATCTTTGACTTTCATTAACTAGAATTTGCCTATACATTTTTTCTATGTCTGCTGTAACAACAAACTTGTGCTGGCGAAAACGTATTAATATACTTATCAAATCATCTTGCAAAGTGGGCCCTACATGCTGTATGTCATTAAATGATTTGCCTGAGCTGGAAACCAGAGATGCATCAAAAACGGTTCTTAAACGTGTAGTGAGCGAATCCTCGCGCAAGACACCATGATGTGGTAGAAAATATGAGATTTCTGAGTTATTTGGATGTGTATTTTCTGACATGTGATGTAAAGATATGTATTCATGTATGAAGTTTGTGTAATTTTCTTTAAATGTTGGATTGCGTCTGAATTTTCTTTCTAGTGCGTGAAACCTACGCAGGGCTTGTTCCCTTGTGTCTCCTAAACATTCAGGGGATTCCTTTAGTGGAATCGTAACTGTGAATCTGCCATCTGATTGACGGACAGTAGTTTTTGTGAAAATATTCTCACACTCACTCGCAACCTCTGAACGGGTTTGTTGAGTGGTGTAGATTGATTCGAATTCGAAAAACTTGTTTAGCCTTTCATCTAGCTCAGTGTTCTGAGTGAAATTGCAATGGACTGTATGTGTATTTTTGAAATTGATGTCTCCTATGTGACCGGAAACTAACCACCCAAGTGTTGTTTCAACGAGAGTTGGCATGTGTTTGCCTAAGGCAATGCGATTGTGTAATAATACCTGCCAAAACAGGTCTGCACCAAGCAACATGTGCACCTCGGACGGTATATAATATGTTGGGTCTGCGAGGTGAATGTTGCCAGGAATGTTTAGAATGGAGTGATTGATTTTGTGTGTTGGTAGTAGTTGTGTGATTTGAGGTACAACAAAACAGTTGACCTTTGTAGTAAACCCACTGCTGGACAAGGAATGCATAGTAATATTGCAACGTTGAGTAATAATTGAATTTTGATTGTTAAGTCCTTGAATGGACACATTTGTGTTGTAAGTTGGGAGCTGCAGTTTTGAGTGCAGGCTCTCAATTATGAAACTTGAAGTGCTCCCATTATCCAGCAGTGCCCTCACTTTGTGTAATCGACCTGTGTGGTCTTCAATGTGAATCAAGACGGTGGAAAGTAGCACCTGGCCTTGATGTGTTGATGATAATGTAATGTTTTGTGATGAATTCCGCTCCTGCTCTTGCAAAGTAGGAAGTACGACACATTCGCTCTGTGATTGTGGCTTGTTATCAGTGCTTGGTGTTTTATCAAAGGGGTGAAGCAGGGAATTATGACGAGATGAGCAATATTTACATGAACCAAATTTGCAAAAGCGTTCATCATGAGAACCCCGCATACAATTTTTGCATAGCTTTAGTTGTGTAACCTTCTCTATACGTTTTTCAATTGGTAGTGATTTAAATTTGCTACAGTAGTAAATTAAGTGATTTTGTTTGCAAACAGGACATGAAGTTTGGGTTTGTTTGTGCCGCAGTGGTGACATCTGATTGGCAATGAAAGTCTTTGGTCGCACATGTGTCAGGTCACTGTGTCTGCGTGATGAAGTTGGTTGATGCGCCTCCTCCATAGTCTCCAGCAAGTCAGATCTGTTTTTGAGAAAAGAATTGAAATCGTCCAATGTTGGAAGCTCTTTGAATTTATTACGTTCTTCTTCCCAGTCACGTATTGTAGCTGGGTCTAACTTGCTCGAGACTAGGTGGATTACTAAAATGTCCCAGTGTTCTGTAGGAATGTTAAGTGTTTTCAAAGATCTCAAATTTTTGTTCATGACATCAATAATTGATCGCAAAGATTTGGATGATTCAGTAGTAATTGATTGAATATTGAATAAAGCCTGAACATGATTGTTTACTAATATGCGAGTATTGTTGTAACGATTGCATACTAAGTCCCAAGCAACTGTGTAATTTTCTGAAGAGAAATCTAATGATTGAATGACTAGCGCCGCACTGTCTTTTAATGCAGCTCGCAAGTAATGAAATTTGTGTATGTTTGTAATTGTGGTGTTTAAATGAATGAGAGACTTGAATGTGTCGTGAAATTCTAACCAGTCCTGATAACGTCCACTAAAGGTAGGTAAGTTAATGATAGGTAATTTAAAATTTGGTCCACCTGTTTGTGCTACCACATTTGAACCTGCCTCCGATGAAAGCTCCTGCCCTGAGGAAGCTGCGCCTGCTGCTGCGCCTCGGCCCAGCAGCTCCTGTGCAGCTGCTACTGCACTGAAGTAGGCGGCTTCGAATGCCTCTCGCTCTCGGAACTCCTCCTCTGGAATGTCAGTGTTTTCGATTAAAGTTTGATTTGCATCAAATTCATCATATAATTCTTGAAATTTTTGCAAACGGATGTTTAACTCATGTGTTTGCAAGCTGTTTAGGTCCTTGCATAGCAGAAGAGGCTCTAAGTGGGATTTAAAAATTGTTAATTTGGATTTATGCGATGCACGGGTTCTTTTGAGAGTTTTAATTGATTCCATGATGAATAAATAACTGATAACTGCGTTCCAAGGTTGCGAATTGAATGCAAATTTGGGAAAATATGTAAAGCTTTATGAAAAGGTTAAGAATTGAATGCAAAATTTGTAAAAATATGTAAATTAATGGTGAAAATATTTAAAAAAAATACTATGTGCAATACTTAAATCGAAAGTGCAGTGCAAAACGCGAAGCAAAGCTAGCTGAAGCACCAATAAAACCAGCCGTGGACACCACGTGCCATGTGCCATGCGTCCAGCGAGAAACAATCTGAAATTGGAATAAATAGCAAGGTTATTCGAGAAATGCAATGTGGATGTGAATAATTAGTGGAATTGGACTGTTAGGTTAAAGGATTGGATTGATAATTCTTGGACCACGCCGTTTCCATTCGAGGCGACGACCGGTGCTATGCCCTTCTTGCGTGTTCGGCATCCGGCTCGAAAATCTGTTGCAGCGATAACTCCTCCGGGTTCCTCCTCCTCCTCCTCCTCCTCCTCGGGCTCCGGGTTCTTGTGGGTCGATGCGCCAGTGGCGCCATCAATCCAAATATCATCTGAATTGGGGTTACACTAAAATAATTACAAATAAATACTCTCTCTACTAGTAATCTCTTAGTGACCGAGTCTAACAATTTTCTTTCACGTATAGTTTTTCTAGCCAGGGCCCTGCGTTTTATCCTGCCATCTTAAGGGTTGAATTTTCCAGAAATTCTTTCCTATTATAAAGAACTAACGTTCTAATCTATAGTCTATGATCTGGATAAAATTTGTCACAGAGATGGATTATGGTCTGAAAGAATACTAGGCTACTTTTTGTCCGGGAAAATGAAATTGTTCCAGCGGGAACAAAAAGACCTCAATCCACGCGGACGAAGTCGCGGGCATCAGCTAGTACTGTGATAAAATGTAAAATGAAAAATCATGGACTGCCCCTAAAAATTTTATCATGTGCAAAATCTACCGACACATTATTATATTTTGTGAACAAAGCAAACTATGCAGGCATTCCAGACTCCAGTAACTTTTCAACGAATGTTCTTACTACGAATATAATTTTATATTCAGAGCTAAGATACTTTAAAGTTTAAAAGCTTTCGCGGCGAAGTTAAAAGGTTGCAGAAATTAGCCCGAAACAAGTAAAATTATGGACACTTTAATACGCCCGTACAAGCTATAAAGCTATAGAGCTATAAAAGATAGGTACAGTGCTGCATAATATAATAACTTGATGGCTGGTGCGGCTGTGAGTGAGCCAGTGAGGTTTTTGATTTCCGTGAGAACTCTTTAATTTTCCGGGATAAAAAGTAGCCTATGTCCAGATGACTATATCCAGATGGTTATAATAGTCTGGAATAAAGTTCTCGCGTAATTGAGTAACAAAAATACATCCATACAATTATCCAAACTTTCGCATTTATAATATTAGTACCTTACAGCTTACTATATAAAATCTTTGCGACAAATCTACTACTTCTAAGTACTCCTACTTTACGTATTAACTTGTGCTTGGAACGGAAATATACTTGACAAACGTCAACGATGTTATGAGAACCCTCATTTCTACATCCATGTCAGAATCCCACCAACAGTCATCGATATACACCGCATTTCCACTTTCAACGTCTAATAATTGAAACGACTCGAGGTGACAGCCGCAAAATACAGGCTTCAGCGGAAACATTAATTTTTATAGATGATGATAATGATGAATGACTAATATCGCCTGTATCGCTATCTATCAAGCAAACATCAATTTGGTACCTCTTTATACGATTAACGCACGCCAATACCAGACTTATCCACAGAACATTATTAGAGCCTTATCTAACTAATTACTACACTAATTGCAAAATGCATTTGAAGGCTTTCGGTTTCACTATCAGTGAACCGTTGTCGCCTGTGGCTTAAAATTTACCTCAAAGGTATAATCGCTAAGGCAGAATTTTAATTACAAACGACGAGTATAATGTGAATCTGGTCAGTACGTGCGTAATGATACGATTATCAACGACCATGTATCATATTTTAATGTAGTGAACCGCTATCGCTTGTAGCTTGAAATTTACCTCAAAGGTGTAATCGCTTAGGCAGAATTTTAATTACAAACGACGGGTATAATGTGAATCTGGACAGTACGTGCATAATGATACGATTATCAACGACCATGTATCATATTTTAATTTAGTGAAATGCTATCGCTTGTAGCTTAAAATTTACCTCAGAGGTATAATCGCTATAGCAGAATATTAATTACGAACGACGGGTATAATGTGAATCTGGTCAGCACGTGCGTAATGATACGATTATCAACGACCACGTATCATATTTTATTTTAGTGAACCGCTATCGCTTGTAGCCTAAAATTTAACTAAAAGGTATAATCGCTAGGGCAGAATTTTAATTACAAACGACGGGTGTAAGGTGAATCGGATCAGCGTGCGTAATAATACGACTATCGACAACCAGTCGACCATGTATCATATTTTAATTTAGTGAACCGCTATCGCTTGTAGCATAAAATTTACCTCAAAAGTATAATCACTAGGGCAGAATTTTAATTACAAACGATGGGTATAATGTGAATCGGGTCAGCACGTGCGTAATGATACGATTATCGACGCGTGTGCTCATTAGAAAATTCCAGTAAGATCATTATTTTTAAGTGTTTGTAGGAACAAACACTTAAAAATAATGCTCTTGGAGCACCAAAATAATTTTGCCTTTTAATAAATATTATATTTTTAAGGGTGGCTTGTGAAGCATATTTTTGCTATTGTAACTAGCACCACAGCCAATTAACGTCCCACTGCTGGGCACAGGCCTCAACTCTCATAGGAGAGTGGGAGTTAGCTTAGACCCACCACACTACTCCAATGCGGGTTGGCGGGCTTTAACGACTATTATCATTAGTGATAATAAGCGGGACCGACAGCTTGACGTGCTCTCCGAAGCACGGGGGTGAAACACCGCCAACTTCCAACTCCGGGCTGACACTGAGAATTTCTGAATCGAAAACCCAATACCGATTTATTTGCCCAACCGGGAATCGAACCCAGGACCTCGTGATCCGCAGTCGACTATGCTAACCGCTAGACCAACGAGGCAGTTAGTGCTATTGTAAGCACACATTTAATTGCCCGTAATACGAACGTAGCATCTAAGTTGGGCGTGGTCTGGAAAGACAAAATTTGGTGGATTCTACTAAAGTATTAATGTTTGTTGGTTTTTCTTCAATCTCATGGATCGACGATCACCTTACAAGCACAGTAAAAAGATAAAACCAGTATGGAAACTACCTAGAAACGTTCGAAACAGCTCACTCATACAAACATGCGCATCGAACATGCGATGACGCGGCACTCTACTGACGGCACTGCGACGAGCGCTTGGGGTCTCGTCGATGCGCACGTTTGTGTGAGTGAGCCTGTTTTAGTTTCCATACTGGTTGCATCTGTTTACTGTGTTACAAGGAAATGGGTTTCAGCGATTCGGCTGAAAGGTAGGTACTATTCCGTGGTTGCAAAACGATGCCGTGTACCTTCTCTTTAATTGGGCCTAAGGTTGGCCCGATTCCACTATAGACTACGTCATCACTTTATACCTGGCGAGATCGTACCCAATCAAGGGCTAACTTTCATTAATATTTTTTCCTTATAATACTAAGAACCGATGAGGCAGTCAATTAACCTATTTGGTTTAGTAGTTTTTCCTGTTCCTGAACACCAATGAGGTAGGCTGACTACGATCTTACAACTTTCATTAGGAAAATAAAAGTCTTAGTAGGTACAATATAATATGGAGGATGACAACTCAGCCAAATCAGCATCTCTTCAACACACTTAAAAACGAACTTCTATAGTAGATTGTATTATAAGGGAGCAAAGTAATATTTGTTCAGCGAGGGCGCTTTTTTGAATCCAGAGCGAAGTGAGGGATTCTAGAGTAGAATTCCGAGCGTAGCGAGGAATTCTTTAGTAGAATCTTGAACGTAGCGAGGGATTCAAAGTACGTCGCCCGAGCCAAAAAATTTTGCGCCCGAATGATACACTCTACTTTTCATCACCCTGTATGAGAAAATAAAAGGCGCCTCCAAATTAAAAAAGTGCGCGGCAAAGGTAATTGCGGCGCACTTTTTGAAATAAAGAGGATTAAAAACTCATTTCTGCCCGCTAAAAGTTTCTTATAGAAAACACCACCTTTGGGTGCACTTAAAGGCGAACCAAGTCGTCCTTTTCGAATACATGGGATGAATAAGGAATTTTGTATGAAATACGAGTACATAGTTGTGAGTTGTGACGTCATTCAATTTCAACACTTTATTCTCTAATCGAGAGTTCACGATTATCAAATTTAAAACTAACAGAAATTGTGGATTTTAGTTCTTTTGGAAGACCCTCTATTTAGTAAGAAATAATTTATTTTTACATAGGAGTCCTATGTATCAATAAGGATTGTCCTATGATAGGACAATCCTTATTGAAGACCTACTAGGCCCGAAATAATGAACCGACATCAGCTAAGAACACTTTCCAATTAATATCGGTCAATCTATGTTTAACCTTATTATATAGAACCTATATTAGACAACCTTATTATATTATCTATCTATTAATAAATAATAATAATCGGTCTCTCCTGCCAAGGTGTAATTTTCCGCACGGTACAAATAATATTATGTTGAAACTTTACGTAATATTTTTGTAGCGTATAATAATAATAATAAGTAAGCTTACTACATAATTATATTTATCTACTCCAGCATCGAAAAGTTCCAATTTCGAATTTGACAACTATATCGAATTGAACCCTCTTTCGTGTTTGCTTCTCATAACGATACAGTTCGTTGTATGGGAGCTGTATCGTTATGAGTCGTAGCTGTATCGATATGGTTATCTTCATAAATAGGATACCTATAGCTTAGCGCCTCTGGGTTCTGTCACTTTCCCAACCAGTCAATTGATTTGACTTTTTTATTAATTTACAAAGTCAAAATTATAAAGACGTCCTTGTCGTAGATAAAATCTTGTATGCAACTGTACGTATAATTAGTCATTTTAATTCTCGTACTATCCTATTTTGATACTCGGCAAGCCTCGTATCAAAAAACAGCACTCGAATTAAAATGACCCTCATTACGATACAGTTGCATAAATAGCTATAATATTCTTTTTGGCTTTTATAATACATTTTGTAAACGGGCTTGAGAGAATAGATATAGTACGCACCTAGGACCTAATTAGTAAGGTAAAGCAACTGCCTCGTTGTTCTAAGGGACTAAGGGTTAGCATGTTCATTTGAGGCTAACGAGGTACCGGGTTCAAGTCCCGGGTCGGGCCATAACTAATTAAGTAACGTTTTTTTTTTAAATAAATTCTAGGATTCCCGGAGTTAGGAAGTTGGCGGTGTTTCACCCCCGTGCCTCGGAGAGCATGTAAAGCCGGCGGTCATGCGCCTGATCTCTCTCAGGTCGTGTCGGATTTTCCGTTCCATCAATCGTCAATTATGGCAAACGTGTCGTCAAAAATTAAACCTGCATAGACGATAATTATCAACATAAGTAAATGAATATTTCGACTACTTCCCTTCTAGCGCAGTGTTGAGTGCTGTTGTTTTATAAGCGAAAGGTGGGACCTTTCGCTTAAATCTCGTATCATTTCAAAGTTAATTAATAATTATATCGGCTCATGAGACATATGAGAAAAAAGCAAATCTTGACTCAATACCCATATCAAACAATTAGCATTTGCAAGCGCTATTGTTGGTATGGAAAAATGCGAAAGTGTTTCAAAGTGTCACACGGGAAAACTCTCGTTGATATCACATCCGATGGGAATCTTAATGCTTAACTATTTGTTTACTTAATCAATTACAAGTTTGCACTTGCAATAATTATTCGCTTTCAACTAAAACAAAAACCGACTTCAAAACTATACCTACGAGTAGGTATAACAACTTAAAAAGTAAAAAACATTATCTGGGTATATAATTTGTTTTTTGTTGATTTTCTCAAAAAGCGCTAAATCAATTTCGATAAAATTGGTATGGGACCATCTCTGAAGTATGATCTACCAAACAAAAAAAGAATCATCAAAATTGATTCATAATTGGCGGAATGATTGCGTAACATACATACAAAAAAATACAACAGTCGAACCTCCTCGTTCTTTGAAGTCGATTAATGCATTTTGGCGTAACAGAAATCGGTTGGACGGAGTGGCCGTGAAAGACAGACTGATAGACAGAACGACAGACAGACACATTTTCGCATATCTATTAATAGTATGGAATAGGGATGGATACGTTGGGGCAGACGTGTTCTGGAGTGGAGACCACGTACCAGCAAGCGCAGTGTAGCACGACCTCCAGCTCGCTGGTCCGATGACCTAAAGAAGGTGGCAGGAAGCGGGTGGATGTGGACGGCGGAGGACCGTGTTTGGTGGCGCGCTCTCGAAAAGGCCTATGTCCAGCAGTGGATGCATACAGGCTGATGGATGGATGATGGATGGATAGGGATTTTCTGTTTTTGGCAGTTGGCATAATATGTAACGAGTTACTTACTCATTGGACGTCTCGGATCAGAGTTGCAATTATGTAAGGATTGCCGATGAAATCGTTAAAGCTCGGCTTCAAAGTAAAATAAACCATAACAGCATTGAATTAGAGCTCAATATCATTGGCAATCCTTACATGATTGCACCTCAGGTTATAATACTCTTGAGCATGAAGCTTTCCTCACGCTGTTCTTATTCGTCGTCATAGCAAGTCATATTTAATTGCTAGGGCACATATTATTATAAAAGTTAGAAGTGCGCGTGCCTGAGTATCGAACCCTCGTCCACCCGAACAGGAGGTCGAACGTCTAAGCCACTAGGCTATACTGAAATACATACCCGTATTAAACCCTTTTTAGGTCTAGCCCCATTACAGAGGCCCTTTGACAGCTTAAAACGTATTACTCGAACTGTTTAAGGAGTTCATACATGCTTTTTGACGTGCAGGCCTCTATGAACTCCTTAAACAGGTCGAATTGCCCGTTCAACAAATGATTACGATAACGATTCGGGGATATGCTATGAACTTGACCTGGTGAAGACACAACACCCACCGAAAAGAAATTCAAGAAAAACTAACAGAATAAAATACAAAAACCTGCTAATCAACAAGATTGGCGAGGACAAACCACAAGAAATCAATGACACTAACAATATAGAAACTAACGTAATAAAAATAACGGAGTACATAAAATCAAGCTACGAACAAGCTTGCCCTCTAAGAAAAAACAACACAAAACAACCACCAAAAAACAGTTGGCGGGGCCCTGACTTAGAAAGAATGAGGCAAAATTCGGTTTTCCAAGCAGAGTGTCGCATTGGACGAATGCCTCGGACTGTCGACAAGCCAGGGAGGCATTACCTAACATCGACAAACGTCTAACACACAAACTAATCCGCCTGAATAGAGGCAAACTCAGGAAGTTGGTAGGACTCATAACAGCGCACAGCCCATTAAACAAACACCTCTTGTCATAGGCGTCACCGACAGCCCTCTGTGCAGAGCCTGCATGGAGACAGATGAAACGCCGACGCATGTGCTACTAGAATGCACAGGCGTCACAGACCAACGAGAGCGACACCTTGGATCCCTAACCTCGCTACGAGAGGCCCTAGATAACCTGGACGGTCTTCTAGGCTTCTGGAGAGAGCTCGGATGACTGGAGTGAAAACTACAGCGGGGAGGGGCAACTAACGTACAACAGACGTCCAACTGGAGGTTTAAGTGCGGAAACCTGCCCAGCAGAAAGAAAAAGCAAAAAAGGAGTCGAGGTTCTCAATTCGGCGCGTTTTTTTTTAAATGTATGTCGGTGCATATCTCCGTGGTTTCTGAACCGATTTGAATTTTTTCTATCAGTAGTTAGAGGAAGCTCTCGAGGTGGTCCAATAAAAAATTCTGACTCCAAATCCTCAACCCTGACACTAAAAAGTTAAAAATAAAAATTCTTTCCAAAAAACCGACTTCTAACGCCACTGTAAAGTAAAAAAGTATCGGGCGGGTATAACTAGGATAAGCAAAATAGAGGCATCAGACTCGCCTGACTTCAACATAGTGGGTAGAAATCAAAATTATTTTTTACTTTACAGTGGCGTTGGAGATCGGTTTTTTGGAAAGAATTTTTATGTGTATGATTTTATGTGTTGTATGGAGCTGGCCCCGTACAAACTCTTACAAATAATATTCGCCGCTACGTGCCGCGCCGCTCCGTGCATCTCAAGTGGGGCTGGACCTTTACCATCAGTTCAAAATTCTTCTAGAAAGTTCCGCAAATTTCTAGAATGTTCGATAAGTTTCGGTGACACATTCGTGATTAGGTACTTGTGTGACACCATCGATATATAATATGTAGGTACTAGATGGGCCCTTTTATAGAAAAAAATTGGGCGTCCAACCTTTAGAGCACGCTCCTAACCTGTATAGCCCTGTCCTTGTCCCCGCCATAGCGCTGTCCCGCTTTTCAGACTAGATGGAGTTACTAAAATAAGTCCACATTCTTTGTTTGACAGGGCCCGTCTATGTAAATTGAGGTCGTTGTGTGACACTAACTCGCACACTTTACTGGTCACAAATTACAAAAGGCCATAGTTAATTTTTTTTTGTACCGATTTTCATTTTATTGTTTGTTTTTATTTACATTGTGTAGGTACAATCCCAGATTACTACTTATTTATTAACTTTCTGTTAAAATTATATTTTCATCCTATAGGTGAAGACTTAATGCCATGCAGTTTTAATAAAACGACCATAATATATATTATAGCAATCCCGCTTTCATCTTAGACTATAATTATAAATCTTCAGCTATGTGAATTGTATCTGAATTTAAAAAAAAACTTTTTACATAGTAAAGTATTGCTAACAGGGGGGTTGCTAAACCAGTATTACTTTAAAATAACAGTCTTATGTCACATATACATATATTATTTATGTTGACGTTCTTACGATAAGAATTATAATTCTACAACACGAACGTCAACAATATTAAAACAATACTTCAACCTATGATAGTATTCCCCCTGAACTTGCTAGCCTTAGGCGACATTATAATCTTGGGAAAAATTGCTCAAAATTTTCCTCCGTTTGATTCCAGATGTCAACATCAGAAGACTCGCTAAAACGTGGCCTCACAAACAAATGTGTGTCACGAGAAACGTCGTCGTGTATCGCCATCGAACTAGTCGGCTATGTAGACAGAATGCTGAGAACCGCTGCCTTCCAGCTGTCGGACGACCTCATGATTGTGGATGAAAGGTAGGAACAGTGCTTAAGGACTGCAAATCCAAAGTAATCATTAGTTAGGTTACCTTTTTTTTTTAACGAGTGGGAAATCTTCATAAGATACCTGGCTTCTTGGGGTGGAAGCCAGGTTATGTGAGATTCTTACTCTCTAAAACCCTCGGAGGCCATCCTACGCGCATGTCGGGAAGCTTCGAGATCTCTTAGATGAACGCAATTGAAGCCTCCCTGGCGCGGCACTTGGGCTCGTCCCTAGCAAAGCCGCCCTTTGAGGTCCCTTCCCATACTTTACCTATTGAGCGACTGGAGCCCCACTCCAGATCGGTTGTGGGCCCAGTTAGGTTACCTAGCTACTGATTGTTTTTTTTATCAACTACAAGTTAGCCCGTGGCTGCGATCTCACCTGATGGTAAGTGATGATGCAGTCTAAGATGGCAGCGGGCTAACCTGTTAGGGGTATGGCAATTATATTAAACCCATAATCGGCTTCTACGCGGCATCGTACCGGAACGCTAAATCGCTTGGCGGCACGTCTTTGCAGGTAGTGTGGTAACTATATAGCTACGGTCGAAGCCTCCCACCAGGCCAGACTAGACAGAATTCAGAAATTATAAATTCCCAAATTGACTCTGCCGGGATCGAACCTGGGACCTTCCACGGACAACAACGCTCAACACTGCGCCAGGGAGGATTGTTATGAATCATGAACATAAAGACGTACCTGCCGGCTCAGAATACGCCCTAAGGGATAATCACGGAAAAGTACCAAATACAAAGTTTTTCAGAAAATGCCAAGTTGTAAATGAACTAGTAAATTGGACCCCAAAGGGCTAAATGACCCAATTTGCTACCATGATTTGGTTTGAGATTTTTTGCGTCGTTTTTCGGTAATGTGTGTGATTTGTTTAACCGCGAAAGCAATTTTTTTCGGTGATTGGTCTTATCGTGAAGGTGCGTCGTTTATGTAATATATAGGTAGGTAATGAAAATATCCGCCCGCGTGGATTTCTTTTTATTTCGTGGCAATTTAGAAATATCCTCAAACCATACTCACATACTAATATTCTTTAGTATTGATAAAAACATGCCAGGAAAACTTTACAGTCGCCCAATTCGGCTTCAAAAATACAACCTAAACTTCTATAGTTAAAAGTTAAACATTACAATAATATACCTAGGTAGATCCTTATCTAAATATTTACACAAAGTAGCATGGAAGCAACAAGCTTCGCATCCAGCAACCCACAAGTCAGTGTAATACTTCTAACGTAACATGCATTAAAAGAGATTAAGGTAAAAAAAACAAAAGCTATAGTCTGCGATAACCATGTCGGAAGATTAAGATACAAAAAAGACGTAACCTATGCATTGCATTTTATTTACATAGTGTAACATTTGCAACTGCTGAATTTCTTGCCGGCTCTCTTCAGCAGAATCATTTTCCGAACCGGTGGTAGAGTCTTGACATGTCATAAGTGGCACAGGTTTTTTTGTCCTACGTGAAATAAATAATTCATATCATTTCATTTCAATTAATTCTTCATTCGCCACCCGGCAAGTGACGTGACGTGGACCTTACAACCCAGCGTCAATTTTATTCGGGTGGAATAAAACCTGGTGGCACAGTGGCACAAGTTGTCCTACGAGAAATAAATAAATTATCAATAAAAACCAATATTCATCCATGTTTTCAACAATTTCCAGCAATGGAGCTGCCGCAGAACTCCCAGTCAAGCCTGAGTCCCTCGCGCGAGCTGGTACATCACTAGAAGACCAAGCGCAACAGCTGATCATGGACAAGCTATGGAACTTCGCGACCACGAGGTCGTTTAGGTATAGGCTACTCGACAACGCAGATGTTGTCATCGCTGGCAAGACGGAAAAAGACGGCACATTGGGTGTTGGTACGTAAATCAATTTTTTAAATTTCGCTACAGATTAGCCCTTGTCTGCGATCTCACCTGGTGATAAGTGACGATGCAGTCTAAGATGGTAGTGGGCTAACCTGTTAGGGGTATGGCAGTTACATTAAACCCATACCCCTACTCGGTTTCTACACGGCATCGTACCGGAACGCTAAATGGCGTGGCGGTACGTCTTTGCCGGTAGGGTGATAACCACGGCCGAAGCCTCCCACCAGGTCAGACCAGAGAAAATTCAGAAATTAATAATTCCCAAATTGACCCTGACGGGAATCGAACCCGGGATCTCCCACGTTAAGACAACAGTGCTCAACACTGCGTCAGGGAGGTCGTCAAAAATAAAGTTCTTGCAAATCGCGAGCGCGCGTGAACCTTGCTTGTAGTTACGCATAATGCGTAGGTGTGCGTGCCTTACGGAGCGATCAATGCTGTTTGGTCGATGGATCAATCGTATATTATATTCTACGCGCAATCACGCACACACTTACACTATACAATGTATACAGATAGGACTTTAACACAAGCATTAGCCATGCGCATTTCTAAATTGCAAGAATTTTACTATAAGTTGCTCCGATTCCGTCGTAAATCAATAGACGTCCATTGTTAGGCATGGGTCTTTTGTAGGTTGGTGTTTGTCTGCTACACTTTCCCATTCCATCTTTGCCACTGATTTTGATGAAATTTTCACGGAAAATTAAGGAGTTCTATTTAAATTTAAAAACCTTAATAACCATCATCTAGTATTATATTACTAAGTACCTATAAAGTATTCGGAATCCAGCATTTTCCTTATTCTTGCAACTAAGCGTTAATATTTTGCGGAGTAGGTCAATTAAGGAAACATGTACGTAAGACCCCATAAAAGTTTTGTACCCATGCCGGAAAAACTAGGACCACTCCACCTGTATCTGAGTGAATTTATTTTACGATTATTTCGGTTATTCGGTTGAAAACGCTGAAAGTTCCCGAGATGGCAAACATTAAGAGGGTATTTAGCACGGTGCTAACGTACAAAAGGGTGAAACGAGGTCGTGTACTTTCACCTTAACATAATATCCTTCAGAATCCGCTATAGAGCGCAAACACATTAGGGAAAAAATTTATTCAAAATCCCTAAAGTGTTATTTGTTTGATATACAAGGATATAAAGTTCAGTATAAAGTTCATAATATTCTGAAATTATTCTTCAGTTCTTGTACTAGTAGTACACATGCAAAATATCATGAAACCCAACATACAAACACACTTTTGAATTATTTTGTAATATGGGTAGTGATTACGGTATTTGCGGAATTAATTTTGTGTCACGAATTACATATTAAACTGTCTGGGTCATAATTTTTGTTTTCTTATTATTGTATTGTATTTTATCTGTGTACTTTGTAATTTCAAAATATTAATTTATTTTTATTTTTCAAGTAACAGAATAATAATGAAAGGTCATATATATACTGGCAGTTTAAAAAAAATGTGAGGTGCACACAAACGCGTTTTTATACAAGCGCGTTCCAACCTAGACTTCATTCTTGCTTTGCACTAAGCGCGACTGTCATCAAGCACAAGCCTCTTTCGGAATTATTTAAAAAAAGTATACATTTTGCGCTACGATACGACTCCAGCATCAGCTGCGGGCGACCTTAGCATATACTCTTACCTTTATAACATGTTACAAAGGTTCTTGCTTGGACTGGCATTATTTTATCACCCATGATAACATTATAAGGAAAGCTAATTTTCTACTCATTTTCACTCAAGGTTTTATATCACAGTTTATAGCTCTATGAAAGAGGTGCGTAAATCTGACAACACTTAACTTAAGTGATGTCGTTAAATCTATACTAATATTATGGTTCACTAATGTTTCGCAAAAAACATTTAGCAAATGATCATTTCACAAAAAACGTTTCAAAAACTAATCATTTCACAAACGTCGTATTCCGCAAACATATAATGTATTAAAAGATCATTTGACAAATACTCAATTCACAAATACTTTACTTTGCAAACGTGCTGAATGTAAAATTGTCATTTACTAATTTATTATTTCATAAAATAATTCATTCTTCAAATTCATAATTTTACAAAATTTTAAAATATAAATTGTTATTTAAAAAGGAAATAACCACGAAGAGGATGGCGGGGTCTGAAAGACCTCTTCGTCACCTAAACCATCCGAGTCGCCGGTTCGCTTCGCTTGCCAGCTCCTCCCTTCGCTCCACTCGGCCTCGTAGGCCGGCTTCATTCAGGATCTCCTTCGCGAGCTTCTGCCTACGCGCTTTACAAAAACACTCAAGGGGTACCCATACCTACTCACCTAGGTCTACGCAACTCTGGCTGGATAATGTTAGGGATATGGGTTCTCTCCCTCTCCCTCTCACCTCCTCCAAGGCCCGGTAGACGGAGCCCCGCTTCGCGGGGCTCCTTCTTTCTGGGTGGTATAAAAACGAAATAACCACAAAGAGGATGGCGGGGTCTTTCAGACCCCGCCATCCTCTTCGTCACCTAAACCATCCGAGTCGGAGTGCCCCCAGTCCCGAGCTCGCTTCGCTCGCTCTTGCATGAGAGGAGTTGTGCCTAAAAAGGAAGTGGAGAAGCTAGGAAAACCACTCGAAATTTGTTTCGTTACGGAGGTCGCCGATTCGCTTCGCTTGCCAGCTCCTCCCTTCTCTCCACTCGGCCTCGTAGGCTCGCTTCATTCAAGACCTCCTTCGCGAGCTTCTGCCTACGCGCTTTACAAAAACACTCTAGGGGTTCCCAACTCTGACTGGATAATGTTAGGGATATGGGTTCTCTCCCTCTCCCTCTCACCTCCTCCAAAGCCCGGTCGACGGAGCCCCGCCTCGCGGGGCTCCTTCTTTCTGGGTGGTATAAAAACGAAATAACCACGAAGAGAATGGCGGGGTCTTTCAGACCCCGCCATCCTCTTCGTCACCTATACCATCCGAGTCGGAGTGCCCCCAGTCCCGAGCTCGCTTCGCTCGCTCTTGTATGAGTAGGAGTTGTGCCTAAAAAAGAAGTGGAGAAGCTAGGAAAACCACTGGAACTTTGTTTCGTTACGGAGGTCGCCGGTTCGCTTCGCTTGCCAGCTCCTCCCTTCGCTCCGCTTGCCAGCTCCTCCCTTCGCTCCACTCGGCCTCGTAGGCTCGCTTCATTCAGGACCTCCTTCGCGAGCTTCTGCCTACGCACTTTACAAAATCACTCTAGGGGTAGGGCAGACAAGACTGCGTGGAGTCTGATTGCTCAGATTTCGACCCAAGAATGTCAACTTTTTAAAACGGGCTACGCCAGAAGACTCTTACAGTATTTATCAAACAATTCATTTTATCAAAAAAGAAATACGCTTTTCGTTGTTTTATTAAATAACACGATTAATAAATCAATTGTTTGTCAAATTATATTTTATGAAATGATAATTTATCTGTTAATTGTTTTATCAATTGAATTATTTATAGGACCAAAAGTTTTATAACGATTAATATATGATTCATAATTTTGCGAAACGTTGTTTGTGAAATGAAAATTTGTAATTTGTTTTTTATGAAATGATCGGTCACCTAATATTATAGGTAAATGCGAAAGTTTGGATGTATGTTTGTTACTCAATCACGCTAGAACAGCTGAACGGATTTGCATGAAATTGGGCAAAAAGATAGATTATATAGTCTGGATTAGCACATAGGATACTTTTTATCCCGGAAAATTAAGGAGTTCCCGCGGGAACCAAAACACAATCCACGCGGACAAAGTCGCGGGCATCAGCTAGTCCATTCTTCCATATCCATATCCATACTAATATTATAAATACGAAAGTGTTTCTGTCTTTCTGTCCATCTGTCTGTCTGCTACGCTTTCCCGGCCCACCTTGTCAACCGATTTTGATGAAATTTGGTACAGGGATAGGTTGTATCCCGAGAAAGGACATATTTTGTATTCATAGTATAACTCTATATATATAAAAATCAATTGCTGTTCGTTTGTCTCGCTAAAACTCGAGAATGGCTGGACCGATTTAGCTGATTTTGGTTTTGAAATGTTTGTCGTAGTCCAGGGAAGGTTTAAACGGTGAGAAAATATGGAAAAATTAGTTATTTAGACGCGCGGACGAAGTCACGGGCATCAGCTAGTGATAAATAAATCATTTGTCATTTATGCTATAAAGACACTCGAGACCTTGTTTTAATTTCAGCCGATATTTTGCATTTAACAGTATATAGTAAAACTAGACTTCGTCCGCGTTCATTTGTTTTTTTTTTAAATCTGGTGGGAACTGTAACATTTTCCGGGATTAAAAGTAAATTAAGTAGTCTATGAAGCGATGATAACCGAGTGGTTAAAACACCCGACATCCTGTACGGGGTCGCTGGTTCGATCCCCGGGCACTCACCTCCAACTTTTCGAAGTTAAGTGCTTTTTAAGAAATTAAATATCACTTGCTTCAAACAGCGAAGGAAAACATCGTAAGGAAACCTGTATGCTCGAGAGTTCTTCATAATGCTCTCGAATGTGTGTGAAGACTGCCACTCCGCACTTTGCCAGCGTGGTGGGCTATGGTCAAACCCTTTTCATTCCGAGAAGAAACTCGTGGTCAGGAGTGAGTCGGAAATGGGTTGATAAGAGAGAAATAGTCTATCTATCTATCTATCTCTCTATAATCTATCTATCTATATCTATATCTATCAATCTATCTATATCTATCTATCTATATAATATTATAAATGCGAAAGTTTGGATGTATGGATGGATGGATGGATGTTTGTTACTCAATCACGCCCAAACGGCTGAACGGATCTGGATGAAATTTGGCACAGAGATACATTATAGTCTGGAATAACACATAGGCTACTTTTTATCCCGGAAAACTCAGGAGTTCCCGATTCCTTAATATTTTTTTCCGTAAGAACCTTCTCCTAATAATAACAAATACAACAAAAAAAGAATTAGTGAAATCGGTCCAGCCATTCACGCGTGATGCCGTGACCAAGGAAAACGGGTTTCATTTTTATATATATGTATAGATAGATAGATAGATAGATATAGATAGATAGATAACTGCCATGCCCGCTACCATCTTAGACTGCATCATCACTTGTCATCAGGTGAGATCGTAGTCAAAGGATTTGTGGTGGATAAAAAAAAAACGAACACGCTTTTGCATTTATATTTACAAGTGAGTGGAAAATTATTTTCATTTAGAATACTTGCGCTGGAAAAATATCGTATTGAAAGTCTCGAGATGAAATTAGTTAATCACCAAGTTTGATGTTTTAAAGCTTACCTCCTTAAGAATCAACTATATATAAGCCCAGGGTATGAAAATTTATGGGGAGTAAAATCAAACTTTCTCCGTTACGTTATTGATTTTATGTTTTCATGGTAACACTTGTTTATGTTTCCATGACTTTGTAATATATTTTGATTAATATAAATTATATAATGAATATAAGTAAATGTATCAAGCATGCTTTCAGTAATATAAAAAATGCGTTAATTTACCCTCATTTAATCTATATGTCACCGTAAGATTGTAAAAACCATTAGATTATAATATAACGCTTTTTATCTCGATAGATTATAAACTGTCGACAGATTGTGAACCGTAACATACTGCTTACAATTTAACGCGTTATTTTTCGGTAAATTGTAATATATTAGGTATATTAACCCGATAGAATCTGAATATTCATGTCAAACCCTAACCTAACCTACAGTTCGCGCGCGATTTGAATGTAGAGTAAATGTATAGTGACACTTACATTTATTCTGCATTCAACTCGCGCGCGAACTGTACAAGAAAGAGACAAGAAAACGTAAAAACAATAAATATTTCATAAATTAATACTCAGAACATTGAACAGTTCACAATCTTACGACAGTTTATAATCTCGCGGGATAGAAACCGTTAGATTATAATCTAACGGATTTTACAATCTTACGGTGACATATATATTTTATAATCGTTCGTAAAGCGTAAACTCCAGTCGTGCGTCGGAGATGACACACTCAATTTTTTTTTTGTTTCCCCCATCAATTTAATTTGTTTTGTATTTTACTCGAATTTTGTAATAATAACGTTTGTAGGCCATTTATCTTCAACCTGTTTTTCTAAATGAGTTCCGTTGTCTTCCGAGACAATTTGTCAACGTGAAATATTGTGCCTATGGAAGAGTGTCATTACTAAGTAATTAGATTCGGTTAATTAATAATGGTAGTCCTTCGATTATTAAAGTTAAATATAGCTACAGTTGGTTAAAAATAAAATTGGCAGTCATAGGGACTGCCGATAGAAGTGAAAACGAATATTTAATTTTTTTTTAATTAATTTTTAAAATTAATAATAATATTTCAAATATAAACCTAAAAAACTAAGGCATTAAAGTTTAATTACGAATGTACTATATTTATACTTAAGACCTTTTGTCTTAAGAAGAACAGTGTCGGTCTCGCGATCGGTCTCGCGTATTCCACATTTTTACCCTCTACCAAAAAGTGCTCAACGGTGCCTAAAGAAGTTTTCACTTCAAAATAATTCACGCGGAAGAAGTAGCAGTTTGCATTAGTACGTTAATAAACAATTAAGAATTCAATTCAGGCCGAATGCGGATGTAGCTGGTAGGTAGGATACACGTGATAAGAAACAATTTGTTTGGAATTCAATATTTTGAAAACTGCAGTTCCCATACTCTACTGTGCAGTGCACGCTTTTAATTTAATAGACAAATTTCAGTAGTAAAATGAATTTACCGTAGGTAGTCATTTCAGTTTGTTTAATTAAAACCGAATTAATATAATATTGGCGGAAGTTTATTGTTTTATTCACCTACGTTGGTAAAACGTCACGATTCTTTAGAGCGGAACACTTTTACCCAATCGCAGCTGAGAAAAGTTTATCTAGACACTAATGCAGATTACTATAAATCCAAGAGTTTGTTTGTTTGATGGTTTGTCCTTCAATCACACCACAATGGAGCAACGGGTCGGCGTGATTTTTTGCATGGGCATAATTAAGGACCTGAGAGTGACATAGGCAAATTTTTGTCCCAGAAAGTTAAGGAGATCCCGTGAGATTTAAAAAAACTTATTCCACGCGGACACAGTCGCGGGTATCAGCTAGTATTCTATAAAAGGAAAATGTGGCTGACTGATCTATCAACGTAGAGTTCTAACCACTGAACAGATTGAACTATCATCACGTAGGCATTCCATAAGAAAGAAAGAAAGGAAGAAAGAAAGAAAGAAATAAAGAAAGAAAGAAAGAAAGAAAGAAAGAAAGAAAGAAAGAAAGAAAATGTTTTTTTATTTGATCACCACATTAGACTAATTATAATTAATATTAAATATATAGCGATACGTGACCAAATAAAGGTTTCCATCTCAGCATTATGCTGCAGCAGACTGCAGCGCTGGTTTTCAGTGGAAACCTTGATTTAAAAGTGAAGTCATTAATAAAAAGAAGGGATTAATTTAAAATTGAAGACAGTAAAATTGATAATTACTGGGTGTAAAATTTACCAATCAAAATCAAACTCAGCATGAGTAAAGCCGCGGGAAAAAACTACTTTCAAATAAAACATTGCAGATTTCTTGTGAAATACTTATCTGTTCATATACTCAAGACTCCTTTACTTGAACTTTATGTGATTTTCCTTCATCATCTTAATAGGAGTGGGTATATTATCATATTCAAAGTTGTTATCGAACATATGGCGGGATCCCAACTTGAAATTATCTTAAGTGAGATAAGCCTAAGCTATTTACTTTGACCATTAGTGACGGATTACTTTGGAACTGCAAACTATTAAAATATCATTAGGATGAAGCCTAATAATATTAGGTAGGCAATAGATGATGACCGCAACTTCGATCACGTGAATTTAACTTATTTATTCTCGCGGAAACTCTTAAATTTTCCGAGATAAAAAGTGGCCTATGTCCCCGGGACGCAATCTATCACTATACCAAACATCAAAATCAATTGAAAAGATGTGCCTCAGTAAAATACAAATACAAAACTTTTTCGTGATTTTGTGCATGGGTATAGTTGAGCTCCTGAAAAAAAAATTCGGGGAGACTTTTGATAGGAAAGCTTTTCTACATTGCGAATAGATGGCGTTGAATCTCCCTTATATTATCTGCTTCTTTGAGTATTAGCAGAAAGAAAAGAACCTAGGTACAGTAATGAAGTAATTTCCGAGTAAATAATAGAAAAATACTATTGTGATATAACCTTCAGCGTTGAACAAACCAACATTCAGATCTGACTCAGTTTTTCCCGAATATAATTTTATTATTTCGTCATTATTATCTAAAGCATGGTAGGTCTAAAGATGAAAGAACAATATTATTTCACTCTTTACATGCCTGAAAAGAAGTTTTATACAAAAAAAAAATTACCTACCACTATGAATAAAATAAATACAACAGACACGTGCCTCGAGGGTTCTTTCACATGGAATGGTTTTATAAAAGCGTCAATTACAAGCTATTTCAAATATTTACTTCAAAGCATTTAGATACAATGTACAAAGGGATCTGTCATTTGCAATAAATATGATGGTTTTAATAATTATTTTTATTTTTAGTATTATTGGAGTTTACCTCCGGTCGGAGCGTCGGACTGACAGATTTTTTTTTAGTATAACATAACTAGGCTAAACAATCCTTTTTCCTTTTTCAGGTGTATCAATGAAAGCTCACAAAGCTATTGAAAGTGGTAGAGGAAGGAACAAAAACATGGGACCGTTCCTAGCAGCCGCCGCCATGAAGTTGGGTCTGCTGGGGGCATTGACCTTCAAGGGTCTCTACCTGATGGTAGGAAAGGCCCTCCTGGTCTCCAAGATCGCACTCCTTCTGGCAACAATCATAGGGCTGAAGAAGCTCTTCTCTCCTCAGGTGACCGACTAATTCATGCATGGAATTTTGCATGGAACCGCATGCTAAGTGTGAGTTGTCTTTGCATGTACGTACCTATCTATTAAAATCTGGTGGACTATTTGGTCAGAGGCCCAATCGACTAAGAAAATCGTCTTGTGTAATCATTTGAGACATTAAAACGTATTATGCGAACTATTTGATGAGTTCGTACCATGCTTTTTGACATGCACTACTAAGGCAGCTGTTAGCATTATTACTGTTTGTTTGTGTGTGTGTGGTAAATCAGTCTCCTGCCGGCAGACTCAGCGATTATTGAATACTTTTATGTTTAGATCGCATTTTGATTTAGAGCTTAACGATAGCAATCGTGGCCGGATCAAATGAATATTATCTGTAAGTTTAGCCAACTTTTATCTTATTACATTAAATCTCTCGTGGAACCTCTACACGTTTAACTATTTATTCGTGCAAGTTCCAAATGAGAGTACAAATATATTAAAAGTGCCTCTTAGATACCAACTTCTGGATAGTCTCTAACACAGGCATCTATGAACTCCTTAAACAATTCGAATTATACATTTGACAAAAGTTTACAATTCCAATTTTCTTAGACAATCGGGGGGCAGAGCATGTAACTTTTATCAATATATTTTTATACTCCTACTTTCGATGAGTATGGTTAAGCCTTTTGGATGCTCAATGTTTGAATAAAATTAGAGTGAGCACACATTAGGGACTAATAAATTTGTCTGGTGGATAAAAAGTCCATGGTCCGTGGAGCGCACACAATAATGCGATAAGAAAGAACTTCATTCCCCTCCAAAGTGTACGTTTCGCGCAGATGTTTTAGCGACAGTAAATAATGTCCTCCCGACCGAATTTCGGCTACGGCGGCCTATCTCCAGAGAGATTAGCCATCTGCGCGGGATATATTATAGTGCAACTTACTAATCCCGGGCTAGTAATGAGCATTTCTTGTCAGAGAAATCCAATACTTGATTGTGGCCCCACTCGGGATTCGAACCTGGGATCTCGTCAGCCGCAGTAGAATACCACTATAATATACTAACCACTAGACCAACGAGACAGTCAGTAGTCAGTTTAGTCCAGTAAGTACGGTCCGTACTTCCACAATTTATTTTCCCGGATGTCCTTTTCAAGATTTAACTAGACCGGACGACAGCATTCTTATTTATTAAAACAAAATAAAAATGCCAAGTGCGAGTCGGACTCGCACACGAAGGGTTTCGTACCAGTGTACAGGTTGATTGTATTGGGACCCCTTTTTTTCATAAATTTATTTTATTTTCATTATAATATTATGTACAGCAGCTAAAGTATTACTCTTTGCAATGTCATATTGTGTTTCGGTTACGGTTCAAGAGATAGACCAAAAAGCGCCGAAAATATCACGTTTCTTGTATGGGAATGTCCCCCATTTTTTATTATTATTATTTGTAGTTATAGTGGTATAAGAAATACACACTCTTTGTAAACTGACTGCTATTACGGTTCATGAGATACAGCACGCTAACAGACGGACGGACGGGCAGCGGAGGCTTAATAAAAGGGTTCCGTTAGCACCCCTTCGGTACGGAACCCTAAAAACAACCTAAGCGTACGAACTTTCCACCACTATCAATCTAATTTTGAAATTCAGTCCAATTTTATGAGCGCGCATTTATCTATGAAGGCATTTATTCTATTATGAAATCTACTTACACACATACGATAATATGACATCTTCTTAGCGATATCGACAAAAAAAGGAGGAGGTTCTCAATTCGTAAATTTTTGTAGTGAAACTTCTTTAGAATCGTAGTGATTTGAAAATTCGATGAAACGGATGTTGTATACAAAGCCACAGTACCAATACTGTGACAAAGCGTTCTATTTTTTGAATTTTCTGTTTGATTGTTTAAATGTTGCAGTAGATAGTCTGATTTGTTAACTGTTTTTTATGTTTTATTTTAATCCGCCTATGGTTGATAAAACGAAAAACGAAACGAAAAAGCGACACCAAAAAGAGACAAACATATTCTTAATAGGATTTAGCCTGCGAGAGAATGAGGTAGAATACAAGTTACATTTATCTCATTATCTGATAGGCTACTTTTGTAAAGTTTCACTTTTGCCGTGTGTGAATTGCACACACTGTACACTATTTTATGTATAATACTTTGACCAAGTAGCGCCCTAGTTCTAAGCCAGTAAGTATGTCTAAAGAGCCTTAGCTCACGACGAATTTTTCGGCTTTTAAAATGCACAACAAACGAAAAATTCGCCATGTGAAAAGGTACGTTGCATGAACACTTAATTAATTTAAGTGTCAGCTTTTTGCAATGAATTTTGATGGTAAAGAAATTAAGTGCTAAATCCTTTTTTATTACATTAATAAAAAAGAGAAGAGGCTATTTATTTAATTTGAGATTCAAATAAAAAATAACTAGTGTTTTTTTGTTTCTTAATAGACATTGTAATAAAATTAATAAATCCTCTTCTGGTATTAATTATTAAGTTTTTAGAATTATTTATTTCTTTACCAATCTTTATCAAACGATGATATTTTTTGGAGTTCAAAATGCATAATATTAAAAATCTGTTTCACAGACTTTCTGTTTTTCATTTCACAAATAATTCTTTCTCAAGTAATTTCTCGTTTTAATCTATGTTCTTAACCTCAGCTTTCAGACTGACAGCTAAAATTCGTGAGTGGATCCTTTCAGAAGCCCAATTGTCTATGCAAATCGTAATAATTTGACAGCTTAAAATGTATTGCTCGGTCTGTCTAAGGAGTTCATACATGCTTTTTAACGTGCAGCCATCTATGACCTCCTTAAACAGGCCGAATTATCTGTTTGACAAACGAATACGATTACAATGAGGGCTACCGTTTTTATGCTCACTAGTTGGCGCCACTTGCGAGTAAGGTCCTAAAGTATAGCTGTAAATTCGGTAAACAAGCATATTTCTGAAAAAAATAAACCTTTTTGTAAATAGTAAACATACAGAAACCAGGAAAACACTAACCCATGAATTAGCTGTTCTTTCAGTTCGCTTATTTTTGTACCTACCTCTACGGTACAGAGTACTGGCATTCATTGACACGTTTCTTACATCTTCCATAATTAATCGGTTATCGCTAAATATTCACAACATTATATCTATATATATAAAAATGAAACCCGTTTTCCTTGGTCACGGCATCACACGTGAATGGCTGGACCGATTTCACTAATTCTTTTTTTGTTGTATTTGTTATTATTAGGAGAAGGTTCTTACGGAAAAAAATATTAAGAAAATCTCTCAGAAATATTGAAAAATTTACATTTAATTTTGCATACTAAGGCGGTACGAAGTTCGCCGGGTCAGCTAGTAAATAATAAGACTCGCGATAAAAGCCCATAGATATTTGACATTTAGGAGACCTCACTCTACACTAGCGCCCCTAGCGGCGAATTTAAACGCGGTAGCCCCCATTTCCTTACACAATCGGGGGACAGAATTAGAAGGGTTAACATTCTGCTAATTGGCAGACTACACACTCCTTTGAGAACATTATAATTAAAAAAAAATCGGGCATGCAGATGTCCTTGTGATCTTTTTCTTCAAATTGCTTAAAACCACTCGGCTATCACCACGAAATTAAACGAAATGATAATAGAAAGTTATAGGAGTTAACTCCTGTACGATAACATAACTTTAAGTATTTAGTTATTGGATTATACCTTTTCATATAAGTACGATAACATAAACGGTAAAAACGGTACATAAAATTTATTTTTTGTTACGAAAAGAGAAGCTTTTAGTCTGATTGTAATATTACATCGACTTATACAATCATCTTCACCTATCTACATACCAAATTCGACAGGAAAACAAACAGGCAGACACACTTTCAAATTTATAATATTAATTTGGTTTAATTACTAAAATTATAGGTATAGATTACTAAAATTATAGGTATAGATTTACAATGGTCTGTCTATCTTTAAAAGCTATCAGATAGTAAAAAAAAATTAATAAAAGACATGCTGAATTAGGTTGTTTTAGAATGTAAGGCGTGAGTACGATTATTTCATCTTACACAAGTTAGTTAGCTTTAACAAGTTATTACCAAAACTATGCTCAACTTTAAGTCATGTCTTATTAAACACAAATAAATATCCGTAATACTGTCACAGCGGCTAATTTAAAACTTTTGTGTACATATTTATTTTTATCACGGGGGATTTTTTAGTCGAATCACGTAAAAGCGGCTGAATCGACTGAGATAAAACTTTGCGAATCCTAAAATATCAGCAAGCACTATTCCTACTTTTATTAAAATTGTACAACTAGAACCGACATTCAACTGCACCCAGATTTTAATTGCAATTTTTTTCTGTTTTGTTTTCTGTACCTTCCACTACAGCCCATTAACGTCCCACTGCTGGGCACAGGTCTCCACTCTCGTAGGAGAGAGGGAAATAGAGTTTAGAACCACCACGCTGCTCCAATGCGGGTTGGCGGGCTTTATCGACTATTATTATCATGTTAGTGATAATAACCGGGACCGACGGCTTAACGCGCTCTCCGAGGCCCTGGAGTGATTCACCGCCAACTTCCTAACTCCGGGCTGGTACTGAGAATTTCTTGTCAGAAAATTCCAATATGGATTAAGTTTTCAGTACACGATTATCAACATCGATATATATGTAGGTACTAGATGGGCCCTTTCATAGAAAAAAGTTGGGCGTCCGACTTGTAGGGCGTGCCCCTCACCTGTATAAGCCTGTCCTTGATCCCGCCATAGCGCTGTCCCGCTTTTCAGACTAGATGGCATAAAATAAGTTCATATTCTTTGTTTGACAGTCTATGTAAATTGAGGTGGTTGCTTATCAATTTAGATTTTCACAATGATATATCTACTCTTCAAAGCCTACCAAAATCACAGAATACCAACTAAATAGTTACTAATCAACGTACCGTACTTCAAAATAGGTTAAAGTGAAAACTTCTTTAGGCGCCTTGAGCACTTTTTGGTAGGGGTAAAAATGTGGAAACGTGTGACGAACACCGTAACCGACGCCTCGCGTTGTTACGAAGACAAAAGTTCTTGAATATAAATATAGTACATTCATAATTGAACTTTAATTCCTTAGTTTTAAGGTTTATATTTTAAGTAAAGAATTTTAAATATTCGTTTTCACTTCTATCGGCAGTAACTATGACTGCCAATTTTTGAAGTGAAAACATCTTTAGACGCGTTGAGCACTTTTTGGTACGGGGTAAAAATGTGGAAACGCGTGACCGACACCGTGATCGACACCTCGCGTTGTTACGAAGACAAAAGGTCTTAACTATAAATATTCGTTATTATTATTATTATTTTTTTGACTGCCAATTTTTTATTTTTTATCATGTTACTTTTTTAATGCAAATTTTTCTTATGATAATATACCGGCAAACGTCGATATTTGCTTAATATTTAACAGATTTACGTAACTTTGATGACGCGTTAATTTATAACATAAAAAGTCAAACTAGGGTCTTAGAAGTACTATCTAATTCGATATTCCCGAAAAAGTTTAGCTGGATAAGTTGGTATTCTATGTAAATTTATTTCTTGTAAACTGTAGGTACATCAGTACTAACTTACTGAAACTGTCTGCTAACTTTTATTAAACTTCGTACCTTTTGTTATCACGCCTGTCTCCCACATGTTATTTATTTAGTGATGAAATGTTACAGATTGTTTTGTAAAAAAGTGTCGAATTAGGCAAGTAACCCTTCTCTGTATTGAAATATGTTAGAAATATAAAATATTATTAGGAATATAATGCGTCATACTAATTATAAATGCGAAAGTGTGGCTTTGTTTGTTGATTTGTGCCTGCCGCAACGGAGCAACGGATCGACGTGATTTTTGGCGTGGGTATAGTTGAGGACCTGAAGATTGACATATGCTACTTTTTATTCCGGAAAGGGGTTTGAACCTTTTTGTATGGAAGCTGGCATAGCGTCCCGCCGCCATTTTGATTTTTTTTCGAAATCTTAACGCCAAATATCTCGGTAACGTGACACTTTGGGGTACTATGTTACTTGACATTATTTGTTTGTCTATGTGTCCTCTATCCATACATACCACTTTCATCGTGCGCCGCGATTTTGAAAAAAAATCAAAATGGCGGCAGGTCGCTATGCCAGAAAGTTTCAAGCCCCTTTAAGGATTTCCCGCGGGAATATAAAAAAGCTTAAACCACGCGGACAAAGTCGCGGGCATTAAGTAGTTTAATAATAATCTCTTTCAGAACCGAACATAGTGTGTAGAAATCAAAATTGTTTTTTGCTTTCCAGTGGCTTTGGAAGCCGGATTTTAGATAGAATTTTTATTATTACCCAAGCAGCTTTTATAAACTTGATTATAAAGTTAATATGTGCCTTCACGGCGGTACATACACAAGAGGCGACGGGCATGGGCGAGGCGCGGTTGTGGAGAGGGTGTGGCGCGGGCGTGCCGCCTTTTATATCATATTTCCTACAAAATGTATGCAAGCGGCGGGGCGCCAGATATACAGAGTGGTGTTTAAGCGGCGAGGCGCGGACGGCGCTTGGACGCCGCTTTCATACATCAAGGCCACACCGCCGCCACACCGCCGGCGCGCCTCTTGTATATATGTCACCGTAAGATTGTGAAAACCGTTAGATTGCAATCTAATGCTTTCTATCTTGATAGATAGTAAACTGTCGACAGATTATCAACCGTTCAATATTCTGAGTGTCAATTTTTGAAATATTCATTGTTAGGTTCTTTGGGGTTAATATACCTAACAGATTACAATCTGCCGAAAAATAATGCGTTAAATTGTAAGCAGTTGTTACGGTTCACAATCTTTCAACAGTTTACAATCTGTCGAGATAAAAACGTTAGAGTACAATCTAACGGTTTTTACAATTTTACGGTGACAAATATTCAATTCAAAATTCAAATTCAAATTCAAAATTCAAAATGATTTTTATTCAAATAAACTTTTACAAGTACTTTGGAATCGTCAAGTGAATCTACCATATTCACTATTATATTATATCCCGTGCCTTCAAGGTCGTACACGTAGAAAACCTACAGCGAAGTTTGCATCGTTGTCTTTACTTGTTCGTACCTGAGATAATTCTGTTGTAACTTACTATCTCTGAACTAAACTAAAATGACACATCTAAATATACTGCTATCCCTTTTTTAATACTCTCTGCTATGCAAAAAGTCACTTGATATAGTCCAGTCACTTTAGTTTGGAGATCGTTTACATATAACTGAATTAGCCACATTTTCTATGTAAAGTTAACCATAAAGAACTTATTTTTCGAACACTTTTCAGGCTATCATCAAAAAGGACTAAATCATATTGGTGAATGGGACCTGACGGAGATTAGCGAACCCTACGGGTTTAACCTCAACTAACAAACTGCTGATATGACAAAGTTAACAATGAACTAAAATAAGTAGTTTAGTCACTAATTTAAAAAAAAATCTAAGGCCGCTTATACACTACACGGCTGCCTCCCACGTGACCAAATCCGTAAATATTATAATCATCAAATACAGTAACATTATGTGACATTACAATGAAGACCATTTTTATACGCAATATTTGCGTTAATAATTATTTTCCAAAATTGTATTTAATTGGATTTATATGAAGGTAGAAAAAATAAAAAATTTTAATGTTTCCACCAACTAGCTATAAATACGCCATATAATTTACTGAGCACTATTAATTAGAACCTATACGGATTAGATTCAGAAGTTCGCGAGAAGGCTTTATAACCGCGAAGTGTATAGGCGGTCTTATCACGTGTCGTAAAGTGTGTAGGGGCCTTAAAAATAGTCAAACTTAGTTTATTGTTAACTCTGTCATGAACGATTCGGTAACGATTGTAAATAATTTATTTATTTTATTTTTAAACCTATACTTTACTAACTTGTATAGTAGCTGGTAGCATTTACATGATGTACAAGCTTTTCGCTTGAATTGTTATAATAGTAATATTAATTTATTAATTTATTGGCATTAATATACTAATGGGTATTTATTGTGGATTAAATGCAATATTCACTAATTATTTTATTTTGTTTTTATATTATCCTGATTAAAGAATAATAGCAGTTGCATGACTTCATTTCCGCGCGTTTCAATAAGCTGTAGGACTAGGTAAACAACAGGGCTATCATGAGGATGATTACATAACATTTATTTATTCCATTTTCTGAATGTATGTGGTGTAAGTCATGTAATACAATACAAGCCATAAATAATATCAGCAAGCTATAATAGCAGTACCTAGTCAGGACATACTCGTACTTGTCATAGAGGCGATGGTCGAAAAGACATTTCTATACCTTATGTGTGTTCATAAGTGTCTTCTGAGACCGCGTATTAATAAGCATAGCGTGGAGTGCTCCGCCCTCCGGCACGATGGTCTGAAGATGAATAGAGGGGGAAGTGACTGAATGACGAAGGCTAATGGCAGGCGACTTACTAGGAACGGGATCTACAATTGACGTTGGAAGAATGATATTAACATGATGATGTTGGTGTCGGCTAATCAGAGATGTTTGTAATCGTCACAATGTTTGAATAACTTTTGTGTAATATCTGCTGGCTTTATTAATATACTAGGCGATACCCGTGGCTTCATCCGCGTTGAATTCAGTAATTGTTGTTCTTGTCGGAACTTTTGAATTATCCGCGATAAAAATGTAGCCTATGTGTTACTTCAGGGTATAAGCTATCTACATTCTCAGTCAAATTGGTTTAGTCATTGTGGCGTGAAGGACTCGCATTTTTATTATTAGTAAGGATGACAAGAGAAACAAGTTGCGAATGTATTGCGTTTATTGCTGGTCTAACGCGTCTAAATGTCGTCGTGTGTGAAGGCTCTAACTAATTATCTCCAGACTATTTTTTGTATTTTGTTAGTCTATATTTAAAACATACCTGAGTAAATATCGAATTTAATAAGGCAAAATAATTTAGTAATTAAAATGTATTTCGAAAATAATATTAATTTATTTTATCTAAACATACCTTATGATGTTTGCAAGCAAAAACGTTTTTATTCATTTTCTCAGCTGCTAGAAGTAGACTAAATATTATTTTTGAACGTAACCCTTTGCTTTTAAAAATACAGAGTACGATTTATTAAAAAAGGATAAATTTTATTTAATTTAAATTTGAAGCTTAAAAAATATAGCCCGTGAGCGAGCGATCATGAGAATTTATGTAAAGAAATCTAAAATTCATTCTGTTCAGCACATGCGTTTTTTTGGAACGGCCAATGTGCGTTCACCCCAAGTAATGATTTTGAGATACCTCAATGGTATTTTGAGGTAATTAGGATGTTTAAAACCATCTATATCCCGTGACAAAAAGCAAGTGTATAATAGATAGAAGCTTTACAACAGCACCATCATATCAATGGAAATAAGAATGCAACAGCTGATATATTGGACTCTGAAATATTTCGAGATTTTCTCCAAATAAATTCAATGTTCTCAGTTCGCTGCACTATTATTGTCGTTCGGGATTTTGGTATTGAATTGTCATATTATTGCGACATATTTCCAGTGAAGCTAAAGGGGCTTATTGCTACGAAACATTTATTGCAACTTAAGATTAAATTTGTAAGTATTATGAGAAATCGAATCTCGGAATCTCTTTGTTACCAAATTCTTACTAGTTGGTACTTTTTGATGTCGAATGGATTGACACTCTGGGATTGCTTGCCACTAATTCCATACTATCATAATCATCATCATCATCACCATCATCATCATAATCATTTATCAACTGGGACGAATCAAAAACGGTTTTATCATAGTCCGTTCACTTGGAACGTAAGTGCGGATTATCTGACTATCTGACCTTTAACAACAATAATTATTATGAACTCTCGGGTATGCCGTTTTCCTTAGATTTCCTCCTTTCCTTCATAGGGATGTGCATTATAGCAAGTGATATTTATGTTTTTAGAATTCATATCCCACTACCACTACAGCTCATTAACGTCCCACTGCTTGTGGAACCAGTGGTGAGGGAATTCGATCTAAGACCCACCACGCTGCTCCAATGCGGGTTGGCGACTATTATCATTTTAGTGATATCAACCGGGACCGACGGCTTAAAGTGTTCTCCGACGCACGGGGGTGAAACACCAAAAACTTCATAACTCCCAAAAGGTACTTTATTATGGCCCGACCCGGGACTCGAACCCGGGACCTCTTCGGCCGCAGTCGAACATGCTAACCACTAGACCATCGAGGCAGTTGAATAGTAGACATACCTGAGAAAAATAGAAGCTAACAATGCGCACCGAGTGCGTTTTTATACTTCAGGATTTTTGTGGGAGGCTATAACTTCAAAACTACCATGATTTTTTACATAATATTTAAAATGTATATTTATTATGATCTCTAAATCTTAAATAAAAAAAAATGCAGGTCATAAAAATCTAACCCTGTATATTAGACGGTAGCATGGCATATTTAAATTTTCTTGTGACCCAAGGCATGAGATTATAACCTAACCTGACCTAACCTAAGCATGTTTAACTAGCTAAAGCCCGGCCGGCATGCCGCTGTGTCTGAATTAGAACGTTCACGGTGCTTAATCCGTACTGCAAGTCTGAACAAAGCTGTACAAAGTTTCAAGTTATTCGGATACTACGTGAAAGTTAGTAGCTAACGAAAAGGGACAGATAGACAATTAACATTTTTAGTTACCCAATGAGGCTAATTCTGTTGTACACCCTCTCTAATCTAAACTTAAATTGAAAACTCTATTTATATTGCTATCCCTTTCATTTTACTCTGCTCTGCAGAAAGGGGCAGTTCTAGATTTACAGCTGACATTTTTGTTCAGTTTAGAGATTGTGTTACACAGAAGTGGCTTCATCGAATGATATCGCTAATATAAGCGGCCCTTTGCTGTAATGATACTTACTAGACATGGAAATGGAACCTAGGAACTCCCACTTATAAGATACGGTTATCACTGTACCAGAGAGCCTGTCAAACCCACCCTACTGCCTCCTTCAGGACGACATTGTTTTCTTTTTTAAATTATAATAGTTTTTTAACAAACAACAAACAGAAAAACAACCTCAAATACGAGTTGTACATCGATTCTCGAGCCGACTGGAAGCCTGTCGAATCTGTTGACTACTACGACGCGCGAAGAAGAATCGGCAAGAGCAATACGTGATACGCAGGAAAACCTTTTATATTATACCTCATTAAAATACTTCTGAAACCAATGTTGCTGTTTGATTTGTAAATGACAGGCGATTAAGGCTCAAAACTCACTGAAATGGCACGACAGGGCAGCGCCAAACAGTTTCGGCTTCAAAACATTTTATACTTTGTCTACATTAATAAAATGCATAGTATCGCTTAAATGGCTAGAAGGGGTCGTGCGTCGAGAGCAGTCTTGCGACCGGTCAAAGCACCAAGGAGACAATGCACAACTACTAGTGGTGCGCTGCCGATGGCTGCCGACCTCTGCGGTTTTGAGCCTCTAGTCTAGTCTGAGGTATAGCCCCACTTGAGATGCACTTTGTAGGAGTTTGTATGGAGATAGGCCCACTTAAGCGACGTGGCAAGTAGATGCACTGCGCGACGCGGCCCCATACAAATTCTTACAAATAAAATTTGCCGCTACGTGCCACGCCACGTTGTACATCTCAAGTGGGGCTAGACCTTTACTATTGGGGTGGTCGGGGGTTCGGCACACACTTCTAACTTTTCGGCCTTATAATATGTATTGTAAGAAACTAAATAGGTATTAATTGCTTAAACGGTAAAGGAAAAAATCGTGAAGAAACCTGTATGTTCTCTCGCCTTACCAACTTCATCATTTAGAAGCTTATTGAAGTCTTACTAATATTATAAATGCGAAAGTTTGGATGGATGGATGTATGGATGGATGTTTGTTACTCAATGACGCCCCAACAGTTGAACGGATCTGGCTGAAATTTGACACAGAGGTAGATTATAGTCTGGAATAACACATAGGCTACTTTTTATCCCAGAAAACTAAGGAGTTTCCGCGGCAACCAAAAAACCTCAATCCACGCGGACGAAGTCGCGGGCATCAGCTAGTACTCTCATATTGGGAGAAGTGTTTAAAGAATTTAATAAGTCTTGTAGGCGTAGGTACATGGTGACAGGAAATATGATACATTTATTATAATTTTATATTATAAGGATTTTAACCAAAATTTTGTTCATTATTTTGTTACTAGATGATGCCCGCGACTTCGTCCGCGTGGATTAGGGTTTTTGATTTCCACGGGAACTCTTGAATTTTCTGGAATAAAAAGAGGCCTATGTCCTTCCCCGGGAAGTAAGAAACCTATCCTTGTACGAAATTTCATCAAAATTGGTTGAACAAATGGGCCGTGAAAGCGTAGCAGACAGACAGACGGACATATAGACAGACACACTTTCGCATTTAAAATATAAGTGTGGTTTTTTCTGATAGAAAAAAAGTCATTCGAACCAAAATTAGCTACTGCTACTTTTTTTTTAGTTTACCTGCTCTACTTAAACTCTTGCAAGGAATTTATGGCATTTTCTGTTATCCTTATGTGTAATGCGTCTACACTTAGAGTATAATGATAACTATGAGAACACATTTTACTTTCCTAAATTAGTTAATTCCATCTCAGGCTGATCAAGCTCGATGTAATTTTGTTCGCAATAATAAGGCTACAAAATATTTTCATACTCTAAGTAATCCTCGTTTGTATCTTATTAAGGTAATAAGGGAATTAAAATAAAACACAGTAATAACAAAGCCTATTATAAAAGGAAAGGTAGGAGTTATCATAAAGTTTTATTACATTAGCCGAATAACATTTAAATAAAATAAACCAAAGCCAGTTTCTTTATACTTTTTTTTTATTCCACGTAGTGATGAATAAATAAGCCTTAACAACATACTTATTACTTAAAATAAATTATACTCTTTACTATTTTATAAATAAAGTCGACGGGCTCGCGCTTATTATACCTCAGAACTAGACTAGCAAACTAAATAATTTAGAATCAGTCTTAAAACAAATACCAGCAGATGATCGCAATGTTTTAAATTTTCTGGACGATCAAGACGTTAAGGCGGACAAGAAAGAGAATTTTAAGTTCAGTCCAGAAACTTAAAACACTGCGTCTGCGTATAATACTGCTAAATGTCAGACCACCACGCATCAAAACCAAGTGGATCAAGCAGACGGTGCGTGGTAATCTGACATTTAGCATTTGATCTATATGACGCCACTTGATCCTTTACAAATGTCCAATTTTGTTACTGAGCCGTCGGCATACCCATTGTTGGGTTGAACATTTGGCTCTGCATATCCTGCATGGCCTGCATGCCTTGCATGCCTTGCATGTCCTGCATCTGGGGCAGAGTATACATGGGCATGTTCATGGATTGGGCGCTTAGCGGCGTCTCTGGTAGGCCGAATAGGAATCTGAAGTAGCGCGCGAGGTTCCATAGAACATTGGACGTCTCCGGTATCCTGCGTAATACAATATTTGTTATTACATATTATAACAATGCAAATATCAATTTAAATTACTTACAATTAAGGCTGATTTTACAATCGTCAAATATAGGGACTTTACGTCCATAGTAACGATTTATACCCCCGACGCAAGCAGACGGGCTTTATCTAAATTTTATGTACTTGCCATATACATAATAATTATAATATATAATAAAATAAAACAACGTATTTTGATAACCGTGCTGCTTTTAGCCTTACTTTAGAATTTTTGACAAAATATAACAGTTTACATGTGAAATTTACTCCTCATGTAAAAATTATTGATGATTGAAAAATCAGCTCGTATCTAGTTGTGTGGGAACTCAATAACTTTGCAGTATATTTAAGAAATTATTGATAGTCATTAATGCGTACACATTGGGATAACGAATGACAATGATAATTAATCAATGTAGATCGCACAGTCAAGTGGTGTGTAGAACACTTGACGTGTTCTACACACCACGGTCAATGCACCATTCGATGTCTTGATCTAATACAGACATCACTTGAACTCAACCTTCATTTTCTGTTCACAGCCATTAACCATTGCACTTAACGTGGGATGTGAAACTCTAGACTGCTTTTAAGGGATCCATAATTCAATTTCAATTCCGACGAAGGACGATCGGTTTTCGAAGCCACTGAACGTATAGCTGGGGCCAATTAAAAAGTCGTGTCTAAAGTTGACTGCAAGACGCGTCGTTTTGTCGTGCGTAGTATGTACGTTGACTTCAACAGTTTGTATGAGAACTTCGCAAATACGCACTCGCGCCTCATTTCAGATATTAAAGACTTTCATCCAATCTCGTTGATCCCTGATGTGTAGGCGGCGACCTTTCTAATACATTATATATTTCAGAAATGAAACAAGTAAATACAAAGCTATCAAATCGTTCCTAAAAAACATACAACCCTTTAGCATTTCAATTGATATTTACAAAACACCCAAAACAACTACACATTTAAATGATAATATTTCATATTATAATTAAAAAGTGTAATAAATCACCCGCCACCATCATAAATGCAATGAGTTCATACAATTCACTAACTACTTTATTAGTTTTAAAACATTGAGTACGCGTTTTTACTCTGGAGGAATCGTTTCATTACTTTGAACCTTTGATTGTGACAGATTTTTCTTTTTATTTTTTTTCTTAATTTTTCTTTTTCGTTTTATTTTTCCATCATCATCATTTATATAATCTGTAATTGCTTCCTGGACAGCCATTAAGCCATCTATTGCATCTAAATAAAACATTAGTACGTTGTAGGCAACTGTGTAATATTTTGGAGGATTTTTGGACTTCAACGAGGACTTTAATAACGAGTCTTGGACTATTTTACCCGCGTAATTGTCAATGTTTTTTTCTATATTTTTTAATAAATATTCAAAAGGATTAGTAAAGTATTCAGAAAAATCAAACAATCCTCTACTTGAAGCCACTGCGTTTTCAGAGATTTTATCATAATACTGTTTGCTTGCTAAATTCAAATTTGGAAACGAATCCAAACTTCTTTTTACCCTTTTACGTTTTTTCATTATTCTCTTTCTACGAAGTTTTCCCATGTTTTTCTTTCGATGTTTGCGAATTTTACGCCGTTGTGAATTTGTTACGTTATAAACGATAATTGGCTTCCAATCAGTTGGTTCTAATGGCAAGATATTACTAGTATTCGTTTCGGTTACATTGTTGCTATTAACTAAAATATTTCGTCTCAAAATTGGTTTACTGTATGGCAAAAGTCTATTATTGTTAGGTACAGAAGAAAAAGTGTTAGGGTTAACAAAATATTTGATACGGGGATAGTAAAACGTATGTGGATAGTTGTATTGGTACTTTTTTGTTTTTATATATTCCAAATAATCTTTATTATGTTTCAGTCTATCTAAGTTTAAATTTAATTCAACATACTTTTTTGGTCTGTGTCTTGGTGTTTTTCTGTATGACATTTTTCTTTGAGCAATATTTCTTGGTTGAGGTATCAAAATTTCTCTTGGTCTTTTCTTTTCATTGACTTCTTGATCTGCGCTCTTGGCTGTTGAGACATCAGAACTAAGACCTCTGAAGGTCGGCATTGCGTCGTAAAAGACGTTGGCGATTGGATCAACAAAGCTCCTGATCGTGTCGACGACTGGTTCAAATATTTTGAACAGTTTTGACTTACCATCCCACCTTTCCGCTGCTCGTGTTGCATTTACGAGGAGTTGCGTGGGCGCCTGTTGCGACTGCTGAGCACTAGCATCACTTTGTTGGATCTGCTCATGTTGTTGGGAGTGTGAGCCCAGTGCTGTAGGACTGTACAACTCTGGAGACGCAAACTGTTGACTCACTCCGTTTATGCCGGAGTATGCGTGCGACGTGGCGCTTGGAAAATCGATCGGATATTGTGAGTAAAGATACGGATGGTTTTGCAAACCAGCGCTGGAATGCAAATAAACATTACATTTTAAACAGATCGCCAGATTGTCAACATTCTTTTCAGTCAGTCTTACCAGTCCTTTGATATCAGTCGATCTTCAGTATAATGTCCAGTTCTTTGGTAGTTTCGTCAAGAAATCATATTTTTTCGTCATAATGATTCGTTGCATATACTATTTGTTTTTACTTTTTGCTCAAAATAGCATGTCTATGTATCGTAAAGTGATTTAAAAAGTTTTACTATCATTAATGGTATGTATAAAAAAGTAAGAGTTTCCATAAATCACTAAATAATTGAGTCATATAAAGTAAAAATGAAAAGAAAGAGAAAACAATAAATGATTTATCAGAATCGTTGTATAAAATAAATTATCAGCATGATATCGTCCGAATCCGTAATAAAGCTACCGATAGAATTTTCTCCAATTCTTTGTTTCTAAATTCCATCGTGCATTAGTACAGTCACGTCAGAGTCCGGTGAAATCTTGTAAATTGCATATGTATGTACATCGTTTTAGTGCGTGTCGGTAAATAGTACTGTAAAAAAAGTCAGTACAGTCATGCGAGTAACTTATTAACATTCCATAGACCAGATATCGATGTAAAATTTTCTTGCGTTTCCCTAACGTTTTCCGATTTTAATTCGGATGATTAGTTAGAAATTGTAAACTACTTTTAATCACGACACGTTAGAAAAAAATTAATGTTGGCCACAATCGGCTATGTTTATTCAATTATTTTAACTTGCTTAAGTTTTGCATGGATAGGCCATACCTTAGGAAGTAGATATTTTTAAAGGAACATAATAGAGATGCTCGAATATTATTCGTTTATTAATGAAATTAATGTTAAATTCTATTATCTACTATGTGATTAAGAAGCATCATTCAAAAAGTTTACATCGTTATCAATTAAAGCGAAAGTCAATAGCTGAAAGATAGGATTTTGAATTTCTAATTTACTAAAGACATATTAACCACTTAAAATGTTCCATTTTTCATCAATTTTACTCGGTGATTGTGAAAAATGCCCTAAATTTCTTAAATTTAATTCAAGTAAATAAAAATATAATATTAAACTACGATATAGCTTTCAGCTACTGATAATATTAGTGATCTAAGTATAAGCTTTCATGTTATAATAGTTATAGCCGTGACAACCGAGTAACGATAATCTTCGAAACTATGGAGACGTTTTCCTTAACCTCATTAAATAATAAAACGTCAACGCTCATGTCACGTTATTTAAACTTAAGTTATTATAACTTGAAAATTCACACTAGGACCTCAGAACAAAACTCTTGAATAAAAACAAAATAATCAACAGCAAAGAAAACAAAGCTTCAAATACGCTACGAATAAACCTTTCTTGCGAATCCCAATATCATTTTACAACAATGACTACGAAAATTATACAAAAAGATCTCGACTAGCTTCGAATTTCCAACCAAAATTGTCCAATTACTGAATTTATAATCACAAATACAACATCTTGACTTTGGGAATGGGCTGGGACGAGAATTAAATTGAGAGTGAATAATTTTAAAACAAATCTATTTCGGTCTACCGAAGGTGATTTACATAATGAAAGCACTGAACGCGGTGGTATAAATTAAAAGTAATCTCATTTAGATAACAAAAGGTCAAAAAAAGAAATAAATTCTGCAAGGCTAGCTGAATATTTATTAATATGGGAAATCTTCTAAAACATACATTTAATAGAGAAAGAACAAAAAAGACAACCTACCATATCGTGTATACTAGTTTTATTCATTCGTAATAATTCATATTAAAAAATATATATATATATTCACCTCTATATCTTCCTAACCTATCTATCTATACCTTTCTATATATTTTAAACTTTTTGTTTATTGTTTCTGTTATAAGCCAAATCAATAAAAAAACTTATCTTTCTATCTATTCAGACTAAAAAACCATGAAGTTATTTGCTGGCTTGGCAGGACAAAACGTAATTCCCTCCAAGCGGACGATTCGAGCTGACATATTGTTCTGCCCAGTCTCTAGTATGTTTTAGAGGAAGCAAATTGCTTCGTATGTGTCCGTGGTATTTCCTCTATATACCGATGCATGCCTTATAATGATAGGTAAAGAAAAAAATATCTAAATCTCACCCATTGCCGTAACTCTCGTACAATTTCTTCACAGCCATACCCACAGTAACCAAGAGCGCCATCTTGCTGGCCATGAAAGCCTTGATCGTGATGACTGAGACCATCATCAGACCAAAAATGGCGATTCCGGCTGACTTCATGCCAACAAGCATTGGCACGATTGCTTGCATCACTTTGCGCTTCGATCCCCTTCTTTCTGTAATGAAATGATTATTTTTCTGTTAATCAATGTTATTCTTCTATTATATAGTCTAGAATAACACATGGCTACTTTTTATCGAGAAAATTAAAGAGTTTCCGCGGGAAACAAACTCTTCAATCCACTCAATCAGCTAGTGAATATTAAATAAGGTATGGTATCAATTGCTATTAGCTTTAGAAAAATGCAATTGAATGCACAATTATCATCACCTTAAATTATTAACGACGGCCCTCTAAGTACACCACACTCTCATTAGGTCTCCTCCTAATGAGAAGGGTTAGGCCACAGTCGACCGAATATTATTTTGATCTGTAGCCGTTCTAGTCAAGTGCGAATTATTGACTAGACACACCTTTGCATACACATTGTGAAAGAAAGAAAAGAAGAAAGCAAGAAAATACCTTTATTCCAAAATATATTGTGAAGGTTTTCGATATTTTCCGTCACCGTTAGAGCAAATGGTATTTATATATTTAACTAGCTGATGCCCGCGACTTCGTCCGCGTGGATTGAGGTTTTTAGTTCCCGGGATTCTTATATGACATATTTCAAATTTTATAAATATTCGCATAGCTATTATATATGTAAATGGTAAGTACATAGAATTGAATATAAAAGAATGTTCTATTTATAGAATTCCTAATTCTATGAAATGGTACAAATATTTAGGGCATGGAAGCCGTTTCAAGCCGAAGACGAAAATCTAAACGACGAAAGTCTCCGTATCTATTTTACCAAGAATTTGCCAATTTCCCAAACCTTTGACTAGTTCTATCGAGTATTATATCAAAGATATTGGATATCGGGTAGCTATGGGAGAAATTGAGACGCAGGCATCTGTTATCATGTCTTTGGTTAGGTAATACATTGGTGATTGCTGGGTAATATTGACATGGGAATAGGAATTTAACTCGCCGAAGCATTCGTTGTCAAACCAAATGTTTTCTATTAAAAAAAATATTCACCTTTCTAATCTTTCTATCTATATCTTCCTAACCTATCTATCTATACCTTTCTATATTTTAAGTGTGTGCAATACAGAGTTTTATCTTTTTATCTATTAAAATACTATAAATACATAACAGAAAAATCAATGAATCTACACAACGCCCACAGGCCAATAGTCCGCACTGAGGGAACTGTAAGTAGGTACGTAGGAGTCAAAATACTTTATTTATTTTATTTTATTTTATTTTTATTTTGAAAAACATACAGTAACATAACACACAATAGGTAAGTAAAATATAGCATTACACTTAGACCATAACAGTTTTCAATGTTATTTAGCACATATTGTATTTAAAAAAAATCAAATGAATACTAAGTTGGGTATAGCCGCTAGACGAAAACCTAATTTATTATTATATTTACTTTAAATTATAACAGAGAGAAAGAAAAACAAACTAAAACATACTGATTAAAAAGAGAAAAAATGATAAGCTAGTTGGTTTTTACCAAACTATCTTTAATACTCACCTTATACTTAGGGAGAGACAGATGAAAAATGTCTTTATCAGAAAACAACTGATTATACTGCTTGCAACATCTTTTTATAAATGTATTTTCTGCATAATTTGTCTTGCTTGGTGCAATGTGAAACAGTTTTGGATATCGAGAGTTTATCCGTGGACATCTTAAAGTTATTTTAGAAATAAGATAAGGAGAGTCAACACCATTATTCAAGAGTTTGAATAGCAGGATTTGATCTCTTTGAACACGTCTACTAGCAGCTGAAAGTGGTGTATCAGGATTGTCTTCACAGTTGGTATTATTTGAAATATAATATGAGAGTCGTTTTAAAAACCGATCGTTTACTTCGTCGTTAACCGGTCGTTTTACTTAACTTGATATGAGTACTAGACAGAGAAAGCTGACAGAATTCCAATAAAACTGATCATATTTTAAATAGCCGAATCACACTAAGGGCGATCAAAAAGTGTCCGGCATTCCATATTTGAAATTGCTATTTGACGTTCATTTTTTTTCTCATCTCGACTGTTTTTGGTAGTTATCATTGAAAGTGTAACATTGCAATAAATTGCTTTCTGTGCTTCACAATATTTTTTTAGGATCTGTGAATCGTCGCACCGCATTACACATCTAAGGTTTCGATTGACCACCATATCCCCAATACTTATTCCCTAAGTTAATGAAATGAAATGAAATGATTTATTTATTTCACATAGGACAACTTGTGTCACTTATGATACGTCAAGACTCTACCACCGGTTCAGAAAGCTGATTCTACTGAGAAGAGCCGGCAAGAAACTCAGCAGTTGCTCTCTTCTCAAAAAAGAAAGAGGTTACAATATTTTAAGCAATACAATATTGTATACGTAACATTACAAGTATTACACTGAATTGTGGGTCACTGGATGCGAGGGCGGTTGCTTCCATGCAACTTTGTCGTTAACAAAATCGTCGATAGTATAATAACCTCGACTTAACAAATGCTGTTTGACACAGTCTTTAAATTTATGTAATGGCAAATGTAAAAACTCTTTTGGAACCATGTTATAAAAACGTACACTCGACCCCACAAAGGATTTCTGCACCTTGCGTATACGATGTGACGCTGTTACTAGCTTATGGCGGTTTCTAGTACATAGATTGTGAGTATCACCTATTTGCTACCGTTAAGAAAACAAATTATCAGAGGCACTAAATTCGAGGACTTTTTCGAGTAGAGGTGCTTTTTGTGACTTAGGAACAAGTTTTTTTAAGCCGGAATACGATAACTTGAAAGCGATATTCCAAATGTATTGGAGTAGAAGGAGATTAACATCAGCGGAACGATCACCCCTCGTATACCTCGTTTTGACGACCTCCGTGGCGCAGTGTGTAGCGCTGTTGCCTTAACGTGCGGAGGACCTGGGTTCGATCCCCGGCAGGGTCAATATGGGAATTTATAATTTCTGAATTTTCCTTGGTCTGGCCTGGTGGGAGGGTTCGGCCGTGGCTAGTTACCACCCTACCGGCAAAGACGTGCCGCCAAGCGATTTAGCGTTCCGGTACGATGCCGTGTAGAAACCGAAGGGGTATGGGTTTAATATAACTGCCATGCCCCAAACAGGTTAGCCCGCTACCATCTTAGACTGCATCATCACTTACCATCAGGTGAGATCGCAGTCAAGGGCTAGCTTGTAGTGGATAAAAAAAAATACATGTTTTGCATAGAAATAAAAGGTAGTTAAGTCGTTGATGCTTTGTTATTCAAATTGCCAATCTCATAAATCAGATCGTAAAGATCACGTCGTAAAAATATATTTTACTTGCTTATTTCTATCACAATTTATTGGCCATCATTGAGTTGCCGCTATAAATAGGTTATTTTGTAACGGATAATTATGTAAATCGTTCAGATTTATTAGCTGTTGACAGTATCTTGTGCAGAATAATAATAATATGATCATCAGTGGCGTGCATAGGATTTGAAGCTGGGGTAGGCTTTAGTTGGTCTGAATACCTTTTTACTAGCTGTTTTGATAAAAAATGTACATTGACGTATTTCCATTTGGGTAAGCAGTGCTTTTATGACTCTATGAACTGCACGCCACTGATGATCATTCAGTTTTCGGGTTAGTTTTATTTGCTGAAAAGCAAATAGAAACCTTTTTTTTTTTACTGATAACACTATCTTAACATGTTTCATTCTTCTTTTCTCTTTTTTTTATACGAATATTTACTGAGTATAGATTTCGATAGTTTAAACATACTAGATGATGCCCGCGACTTTGTTCGCGTTGATTAAAGGTTTTTCTTATTCCCACGGGAACTCCTTAATTTTCCGGGATAAAAAGAGCCGTTATAGCGTAGCAGACAGACAGACAGATATACACACTTTTGCATCCATACTAGATAGGTTGCATCCCGGGTAATGTCATAGGCTATTTTAGAGTTCCCGCGGGATTCAAAAAATCTTAGTCCATGCCGACGAAGTCGCAGGTATCATCTAGTTTTGAATATTAGCATGTTTATAATATTAATGGATGAGCAAACCCACACCAAATTATATCTACCTAATCAATATGAAAAAAAGCAAAAAAAAAAAACCATACAGGGAAACCACCACCATCACCACTAGAGCCTATTAACGTCCCACTGCTGGGCACAGGCCTCCACTCTCATTGGAGAGAGGGAATTAGAGTTTAGACCCAGCACGCTGCTCCATTAATATATCTGGATAAAAACCCACGGGTGCAACCTATCTTATTACTTAGTATGGATAACATTCAAATATAACTTCGCAGCCTTGTAGTTACGAGTATATAAAAAACTAGCAAATGCCCGCGACTTCTTTCATGTTAAATAAGTTTTTAAATTCCCACGAGAACTCCCTAATTTTTCGGGTTAATAACTTCGGCCTATATGACACTCACAAATAATGTGGCTTTCTATTGGTACCAGAATTTTTTAAATCGGTTCAGTAGATCCAGAGATTACCCCCTACAACGTCACAAACTCACAAACTTTACCTCTCTATAATATTAGTATAGATTAGTATTAGTATTAGTATAGATATAAATTTTCTTATTTTTTAATTTTTCGATTCCTACCCCAGAGATATTTAAAAAAGAATTTTATTTCCTTTGGTCCACAAATAAATTTTGCCCAGTTGGGGCGATGTCCTTATTTTCACTAAAAATACCCAAATTCTGTATTACGGAAAAATTATGATGATAGAATTTTACGGCACGTTGTAAATTTACAATCTAAGGACTATCAAAACAATGAGTATTTACCATCCATGGGGATTATTTATTCCGTGGAGTAATAAATTTCTTTTTGAAAAACAAGGAATGGAAAATCTTTTATTATTTTTCACTCGGTTGGCTGGTCGGCGACTTATTCCACAATAAATCACAACCATATAAAATACTAGCTGACCCACCCGGCTTGGCTTGTGTGGAACTTTTGTTAGGTAGGTACTAATTAACTTCCTAGTGGAGTTGGCCTTTTCTTTTTATTCCACTACAAGTTAGCCCTTGACTGCGATCTCACCTGATGGTTTAAGTGATGATTCTAAGATGGTAGCGAGCTAACATCTTAGGGGTAACTACGGCAGTTATTTATTTATTTATTTATATATATAAGCCTATAATACTTAATTTTCTTTAATTATTAATTTATTATTATTATTATGAGTTATATATCATCCCACTGCTGGGCAAAGGTCTCCCCCTTCTCCTTCCACTCCTTATTATTTTGGGCTGTGCGGAACCAGAGTGTTCCTCCAAATGCATCTATCTCGTCCCTCCATCTGGTAACAGGTCTTCCTTTTTTCCTTGTTAAATATCTTGGTAACCAAGTTGTTAGATTTTTGCTCCATTTTCCATTCCCTGCCCTTGCAACATGTCCCGCCCAGTTCCATTTTCCAGTTTTTGCTGTCCTCATTACATCTTTTAGTTTACTCCTTTGTCGTATTTCCTGTTTTGGAACTTTGTTAATTAATCTAATTTTTAATAAATTTCTTTCCATGTTCCTCTGCGCTACGGCAGTTATACTTACTACCATTGCCTATTCCGTGGTTTTACTTAAACGATACCAATAATCGGTTTCTACACGGCATCATACCGGAACGTTAAACAGTAAACGGCGGTACGTCTGTCCCGGTAGGGTAGTAACTAGTTACGGCCAGAGCCTCCCACTAGAACAGATCAGAGAAAATTCAGAACTTATAAATTCCCAAATTTACCCTGCCGGGAATCGAACTCTGGACCTACCATTATAAGACTACACCGCTCACCACTGCGCCAAGGAGGTGGTTAAAATGCCATATATACCTACAGTGTGTGCAGGGATTTTGGATATGTGTAAGTTTCTGTGTTTGTTACTCCAGCTCCATTACACCAGATATAATTGAACCGATTTTGATGAAATGTAGAACTTGAATAAACACATAGGTTATATTTTATACTGACAAATTAAAAAGTTCCCGCGGGTGTGATAAACCTAAATCAACGCGAACGAAGTTTCGGGAACCGTTTATTAATGTAATATTTTCCATCCTATATCATTAAGAGCTGTTTCCAAAGATACGAAAACAAACATGTTGATAACAAGTCCCGGAAATAAGTGAGGTACTATTATTAATTTGAGGGAAAAACGAAAGGTAAATCTAAGGCGGACTGTCTCGTAAACAAGTTACTTGTTTAGAGTATAGACATACGACAAGACAGAGGTATTCGAACCGCGTGAAAATTTATAACAATATTAACATAACATGTTTAATCCATATGCTAATAGTATCTAACTAATATTTTTAATTACATTAGTTAAATAATAATAATATTATCAATTTTCTATTTTAATTATATACTTTGTCCGCGTGGATTGAGGTTTTTTGGTTCTCGCGGGAACTCCTTAATTTTCCGGGATATAAAGTAGATCCGTTAGGCGTTTCTTACTCAATCACGCACAAGACCGTGTTATGTGGAGATCTATGCAGGATACCTTCGTCTAGCAGTGGACATTGGTTGAGACGACGACGACGACGAAACTACTGAATTGTTCTTGAAACAGCGCCTGAAGTTTGCGTGTTTTCCTTATATTAAATCACTATAAGATGATGGTAAATAAAATATGGTGGGGCGTAAAAGAAAATGAAAAGGGGCGTCTTAAGAAAATAATGCTCTGAATAGGAGTTTATCTTGAAATACGCCAGTGTTCTTCCATCCACTGGAGAACAAAAGCTCTTTAATTTAAAGGCTTGGACAAACACATAGCGGCACTACAGAGAGGCGACGCGTGATTTCGTCGTAAACCACTCAGTGAACGGGTAAAAATATTTATAATATTTTGTACTACTAATAGTTCCTCCTACGTAAAATACAGCTAGTTGATAGTAAGATGCTGGTTCTAGTGGAAAAAAAAGGGCGAAAAAAACACTACCATTACTAATGACATGAAAAGTAAGTTTGAATACTTTTATATGGAGATACACAGACCAGCGCGACAGGACGAATCATTTTCCCCTTAAAACACCGATAATTTTTGTGGACGTTTTGCCCTGTGTTCACACATTTACATGTCAATTCTGTGATTGTACCTAGTACTCTCACTCATAATATGTACATCGCGCGAATCGTCATATTGACTGAACATATTAAATTTTTCAGATTTATGGCCATATACTTAGCCGCCCTTACATAATACGATTGAATCAATGTGGCGCTAATTGCGCTAGTACAGTGTCAAAGGTCTTTTACGTGAAACTAGCTGTCTGAAAAACCGTCCACTACATATAACGGAAAGGAGTCGTCCCAGAGCACGTCCCGATTTGTTTCATAAAAATTTGATATTCATTTAACATTGACAAACTTCAGAAATTGTATATATCGCATTCTGAATACACTTTTAACTAACTTTAGAAGCCATGTTATACCTTTTACAGGCGCACTTCGCTGCAGACACTTGTTTTGTTTGATGAAGACTTTATAAAACTATCAGACTTTTATCGCCATTCAAGTGTATAGCTTTATTAATTAATAGTTTATCTTTCGTCTTCATTACTCATTTTATTAACAGCTTTTCCCACGATTCGTCTGCGTAATTCTATAATAAATAAAAAGTAGCCTTTGTCCTTTCGCGGGATGCAACCTCTCTCTATACCAAATTTCATCAAAATCAGTGAAAAGACGCCCGTGTTTGATATATACATGAAAGCATAGCAGACAGGCAGGCACACTTTCACGTTTATAATATAAGTATGGATTTTTAAAAAGTTTTTGAAAATGTATTTGAATAAAAAGTCTGCTGACTTGACGTGTGTGGGTGTGGCCTAAAGACCTAAGGGCTTAGAAAACAGTTAAGACTTACTAATGGGCTTAACTCTAATAGGCTTAACATGCACGTGCTGACCGGACTTGTCATCGACGACTTCCTCGTCTTCTTTGATTTTCGTATTCTTTGGTTCCGCATCCGGATCGTCTGGAAAAGAACCATTCATTTTAAAAGTTTAAAAATTATCATCCACCACTACAGCCCATTATCGTCCCACTGCTGGGCAAAGGCCTTCACTCTCATAGGAGAGAGGGAATTAGAGCTTAGCCACGCTGCTCCAATGCGGGTTGGCGGGCTTTAACGACTAATTATCATGTTAGTGATAGTAACCAGTACCTACTCTGTGCCGACGGCTTAACGTGCTCTCCAAGGCACGGGGGTGCAATTTCGTCAACTTTTTAACGCCGGGCTAGTAATGAGAATTTCTAGTCAGAAAAACCCAATACTTAATTATGGCTCGACCCGGGACTCGAACCCGGGACCTCGTCAGCCGCAGTCGAACATGCTAACCACTAGACAGAAAATATCATATCAAATCATAATAACTGTGTGGTTGCCTTTATCGGTTGCTTGGTTAACATATGGATGGAATGGAACGAAAGGAACACGAGTGTTTAGTAGGAGATTTTTTTCCCATTCGATCGCGACAACGTAAATAGATACGATTTGTATAGAATTGACAAGCGCTTGACAGCTGGCGCTCGATCAATTCCATATAAGTAACTGGTAAATGGTAGTTAGCTTTGTCGCGATCGAATACGTAACAAAACTCTCACTCAACCTGCAAATATAGAACAGTAATAAAGGCTAGTTCAGCCCTAACGGCAAATTCATCCTCGCGTTCTTTTTTGGGTGTTTTTTAAACAAAAGGCTTGATCCACAAATTTAAAATCACTCAGAGAGCTATGGAGAGCTCAACATTTATTACATAGCCCAAACCATTAGCAAGCTGAAGTGGAAGTAGGCAGGCCATGCCTGTCGAAGGAGGCGGAAAGTTTTAAGAGTGGAGACCGTGTACAAGTAAGCATAGTGTGGGGCGCCCTCCAGCACGATGTACCGACAACATTAAGAGGGTGGCGGGAAGTGGCTGGATGAGGAAGGCTGAGGACCGGGTGTAGAAGCGTTCTTTGGGAAAGGCTTATGTTCAGCAGTGGACGTCCGTAAGCTGAGATGACGATGTTCTTTTTTGAGTTCACTGATTAAAAAAACAGTTCTTTATTCATTCAATCCGAAGCAGACACTGATACTATACCGATCTGACTTTCGTACGCGCTTTTTAAGTCGAAATACAAGACAACAAGGAAGGAAACGCTGGCTGGAAAGGTCTGAACTGACCCTAAGAGTGTAGGGTTTTAACATAACATTATTCGGACACGCACCAGATGGGTATATCAGCTATCCGATATGGCTCAACCCTAGTTCAGCGTACTTGACAGTACCTACGTCGGTTCAAGGTCAAGCTGGGAGTTATCGCCCCCTCATCCACTCTGGTAATGTTTTCGCATTCCAATATGACCTGAAGTTCAAAGCAATGATACCCCCTGCGGTTGGGGTGATTGGAAATGACAAGTAGATTGACATTATTGCGCTGTCGGGGGTTTCTCGAATTTGTCTCTGATGCTATGGTATCTGTTCACTGTATAACATGTGGCGATAGTATGCGAATTTGTCTCTGATGTTAGGTTATCTGTTCATTGTATAACATGAGGCGATAGTATGTGAAACTTTTGCTGGCGAAAATGTAGCTGGAAAAGTGCTTGCATGTCCATAGAAGAGATACTATCTAGCAGCTGATGGACGGAGTTGTCAACGGATTGCGAAGCTGAAAAGGTAATAAGCTGATACAGTAAGAAGAATTGAAACGGAAGGGAAGGCGACTTTGCCCCGGAAAGAGCAGCATCAACAGATCCCCAGGTGGACGAACGAGATCAAAATGAGTCTCAGGGAGCCACTGGGTCCAGCCGATGTAACACCGCGGCCCTATATGCCTACTTTGGATTGAGAAGAAACTATTATTTATACTAGATGATTCCCGCGACTTCGTCCGCGTGGATGATTTTTTTTTATTCCCGCAGGAACTCTCCGGTATAAAGCCCATGTCCTTCCCCGGGATGCAATCTCTATACCAAATTTCATCAAAATCGGTTGAAAAGATGGACGGTGAAAGCGTAGCAGACAGACAGACAGACAGACAAACAGACACACTTTCACATTTAAAATATTAGTATGGATTTTGATCTGTAAATCTGGTAGATTCACTAGACTATTCAAAAACACGTGTTAAAAATCTACTTGAATAAAAAATATTTGATTTGATTTGATTTGTGCATTAGAGAATATTTTTAAGAGCTCTCTGGCATGCCGGTTTCCTCAAAATGTTTTCTAAAGCAAGTTTCATTTAATTGCTTCAAACACACATAACTCTATGAAACCCCAGGCCGTAACCACAAGGATTTTCACTTAATTACGAAAGTTTGTGCTGGAAAATTCTTTCAAGCAAAACCTATCGAAATCACAGCGGGTAGTAGTTTAATATACAATTTATAGCGCCAAATATTATAGCCCGCTATCCAGCTGGGATATGATCGTAAATAAAATAGGGCGTCGTCAGGACTTAGCCATAAATCAAGCGAAATACCTCAGGACACGGTTAACCGAGAATTAAGATGAATTTATCTTTAGCCGCTTCTGGCCTAATTAACTCAGTATGACTTTACGGTACTTTCATAGCACTGTAAAATAGAAAATACCCGGATATGTCCACTGTGTGACACTTGAGTACAATATTCGCACTCACACAATCCACTTGATACCTTTTTTTTTTTTTTTTTAAATTTGAAAAAGCGTTTTCCCACACCCACAACATTTTTGAACGACCTATATCCAACGATACTCAACACTATGCACAGACTAACTAGAAACACTATGAGATAGACGAGAAAATAAAACATTCCCACTTTACGGTTAGTAAAAAAAAATCGATCAAAAATTTATTTTTCACTTTGTTGGCATGATTAATATAATAATATAATTGTATACCCTTGCTTAATTACAGCTTTCTAGTATTAAAGGCCTACGAGCTAAGCCACGGATAGACAGATAGACAGACCGACGGATGGCCATGGCGAAACTATACGAGTTCCTTGTTGACTTCGGAACGCCAAAAACTGGAAGCCAACATTTTACTATAATATATTATGTCTGGGTAGTTTATATTGCTAATAACTGTATTCGTGAATATACGAGCTATTTTTACAGCCACTATTTTGCATTACGGCCTGTTGGCTCATTGAACAACACATAAGGGAAAATGCTTGCTGGAAATGAGCTGTAAAGGGGCAAATGGTTATTTTTTCGTCGCATTTACTTTGCGTCTTTAAATTGCACATGTTCTATACAATAATATGAAATTTAAAGTTGAAACTGACTAACTGACAACAATGTGCAGTTCAAACCACCATTTCAAAATTAATTCAAAATGTACCCTGAATTAACACGTAGGCTACATTTTATCCCGGTTTCATCTAGAAGTCAATAAAGCAGTCACTATTCACGACCCTTAAAAAATGTACAAAAATAATTCGAAAGTATAGCATCTAATGTAACGTAAGTAATTTAAACTGCTATTATCAAATAAGTAGTTTGTTATCAAGTAAGTAGTTTGACGACCTCCGTAGCGCAGTGTGTAGCGCCGTCGCCTTAACGTGCGGAGGTCTCGGCTTCGATCCCCGGCAGGTCGATCCGTCAATTTGGGAATTTATAATTTCTGCATTTTCCCTGGTCTGGCTTGGTGAGGCTACGGCCGTGGCTAGTTACCACCCTACTGGCAAAGACGTGCCGCCAAGCGATTTAGCGTTCCGGTACGATGCCGTGTACAAACCGAAGGGGTATGGGTTTAATATAACTGCCATGCCCCTAACAGGTTAGCCTGCTACCATCTTAGATTGCATCATCACTTACCATCAGGTGAGATCGCAGTCAAGGGCTAGCTTGTAGTCGATAAAAAAAAAAGTCTATATTAAACTAACACTATGGTCACTGCCCATTGGCACGACGACGATCTTAGTTATGTACGATTCTTTACTAATATTTCGCAACATATTCTAATTTTTGTAGTACAAAACTTTCCGAACTATTTTCTCTTTCATTTTACTCACAAACTGTTCTATATTTGTCAGAGGCTTGGCCATTAATTTTGTAAAGGCTCTCTACTCGGAATCGGTCTCACAAAAGGTCCCTCAAACTCGAGTTCAGTCTTTGGAAAGTCCTACCTAAATCAAGAACTCGATATTTCATGCAAATGTCTCCCTTTCAGGCAAAACGAGAATCAAATTGGTTGGATAGAATGTCGTTTCTGATCGTTTCAGTTAACACGCCCAAGTTCTAGGTAAGTGTAACTATAGAATAATGAAAAAGACCTTGTTGTTTCCACGTGCGTACATCAATGCTCAAGCATTTATTGTGAAACTAGCCGATTCCCGCGACTTTATCTTGGAATTTCTAAGTCTTGAGTATGCAGTCCACTCATACTTTGCTTTTTAAAATGGACCAGGTATGCAAGTGGATGGAGACCTAGCGTTCTTAACACGTATAGATACTCGTAACTAGATGATTCCCGCGACTTCGTCCGCGTGGATTAAGGTTTTTGATTGATTCCCTCGGGAACTCTTTTATGTTCCTGGATAAAAAGTGGCCTATGTCCTTCCCCTGGATAAAAACTATTTTTATACAAAATTTCATCAAAATCGGTTGAAGATATATTTTTTTTAGATTCCCGCGGGAACTCCTTAGTTTTCCGGGATAATGAATAGCGTATGTCTTTCCCGGGGATATAACCTATCCCTGTACCAATTTCATCAAAATCGGTTGAATAAGTGGGCCATGAAAGCTTAGCAGACAGACAGACACACTTTCCCATTTATAATATTAGTATGGATTAACTAGATGATACCTGTGACTTCATCCGCGTGGATTAATTTTATTCAATTCCCGTGGGAACTCCTTAATTTTCCGGGATATAAAGTATTCTAATAGTATCAAGCCTATGTCACTCTCCAGGTCCTTCCCCGGGATATAACCTGTCTCTGTACCAAATTTCATCAAAATTGGTTCAGTAGTTGGGCCGTGAAAGCGTAGCAGACAGACAGACAGACGGACGGACGGACACACTTTATATTCTTAGTAAGGACTAGATTATGTCTGCGACATCGTTCGCGTGGCTTTAGGTTGTAGTAAAATGAGAACCCTTTGATTTTGTGACATAAAAAGTAGCCTATATCCTTTCCTGGGATGCATTTTATCCACTACAAGTTAGCCCTTGACTGCGATGCGACTCACCTGATGGTAAGTGCAAAATATCTGTACTATATTATGTACATTTTCGTCAAAATTAGTTTTTTTTTATAGTCTTTTTAGTGTTCTATAGAACACTAAAGGGACATCTGTTAATTCATACTTAGCTAGCGTGGTAGACAATGGCCAAAACTACTCTTTCTGAGACAAGACTTGTGCTTAGTGGGCCAGCGATAGGCTGACGATGATAATGTTAGAATAGTGGGGTAAAGACTGTCTAAAGAACGTATTTGACGTACTTAGTAACTATGGTTAAAAAAAAAATTTAATTCAAAAAAACTTTTACAAGTGCTTTTGCATCGTCATAGAATCTACGGCAGTTCGGAATTTCATTATACTACCGAGAAGAATTAAGTACTTTGTACAGGGATAAATCCGATATAAATTCTAGGACACGCGTAAATATCCATCGATAATATGATAATACCCCGGGCACCCTAGATAAGGCTCCCCGCGTAGGTGCTAAAAGGATTGGTCATAAATTTTACGATACCGTTAAATTTTAGTACCTGTATTTACATTACATGTATCTTAAAGTACCTTTAAGGGCGAAAGATCAAAGGGTTATTCTTCTATGAAGTAGGGATAGATATTATAACCAGGTTCCCTGTTCTGTGGGTATTATGATAAGAAATGTAAAGGTTAAAAAATTTAACCTCACGATTTCATAATTCCCTGGTGATTTCACCGTTATACATTATTGTAGAATGTTGTTGTCTAACACAACGTTGTTTATTTTTAAGTCAGCGCATTTTTTTAGATCTACCTTTCAATTTGTAATTTGTTTACCTTTCTTTAATTTGTCTGCTTTAATTTTTAATAAATATTTTACATGGTCAAAATATTGATAGTTGCATGATATTTGAGAAGAAAAGAGAATGTGAAGTTTTTCTTGGGTCTTAAATTTTTCTTGTTGGTTCCGAGTTTCTTGCTGGATCTTCTGGGTAAGTATGACATTCCGAACCAGTTGTAGATTCACTCTACGGTTACAAAGCACTTTTAACTAGTTTATTTGAATAAAAAATTAGTTTACCGTACCTACCTAGTGGGACATACGGTTGCGAGACTTGGTCGTTAACTATGAGCCTCATAAGAAAGCTCAGGGTCACTCAGCGGGCGATGGAGAGAGCAATGCTCGGGGTTTCTTTGCGCGATCAATTCAGAAATGAGGAGATCCGCAGAAGAACTAAAGTAACCGACATTGCTCGACGTGTTGCGAAGCTGAAGTGGCAATGGGCGGGGCACATAGTTAGAAGAACCGATAGACGTTGGGGTCCCAAAGTGGTGGAGTGGCGACCGCGCACGGGAAAACGTAGCGTTGGCAGACCCCCTACTCGCTGGACAGACGACATCAGGCGAGTCGCAGGGAGCCGCTGGATCCAGGCGGCGCAAGACCGAGGCATGTGGAAATCCTTGCAAGAGGCCTATGTCCAGCAGTGGACGTCTATCGATTGAGATTGATGATGATGATGACCTAGTGGGGTTTAAGAAAAATGTAGTTTTCTTAATTAATACTTACTGCATGTCCTCAAATAATAAATATCAAAGTAAAGACCGGATGTAATTATCACGTCGTTACGTCGTCTAGTTTTTCTGGACTAATTGTGTTTGTAATATATTGTTGTATGCACCGTACCTGACGGATCGCATGTAATGCAATAATTATCTGAATAATTCATAATAGTTTGTTAATTAGATCTCTTTACATCCGTTTAGTTAATAAGAACATCATTCTTTTTGTAACAATAAAACGCGGGGACCTGGCCTGGAAAAATCGTACCTACGTGTCAAAAAAGCTTAAAACTCCTATCTCCCTCTAGTATAGATGGAAAGAGACCTAGTACACGTAAGTACCTAATTGTTAAAGAATTTGAACCCTTCCAAGTAGCTCGCAGTAGCTCAGCCAGAAAAGAGTGGCGTCGTAAGTTTGGTATTTGTATTTTTGGTTTTGTATTTTTTTAATAGATTAATGAAGCGGTGACAGCCTAGTTGTTAAGACACCCGACCTGTGCGGGATCGCGGGTTCTATCCTTGGACACGCACACCAACTTTTCCAAAAAGGAGTGTACCTAATGTTATCAGGGTTCAAGTATGTAGGTACGTGAGTTTATTTATTCCACCATAACTTCCAAATGCCTGAACAGAGTCGGATATATGGGATATCATTAAAATCCTTACATCCTCTTGAGTGAAACTGGCTATAATATTTTTTTTTATGTTCAATATGGCAGGGCGGTTTTGTTGAAGTGAAACTTCTTTGGCACCGTTGTGATTTGAAAATTCGATGAAACGTAAAAGCGACACCAAAAAAGAGACAAACATATTCATAAATAGGATTTAGCCTGCTAGAGAATGAGATATAATACAAGTTATATTTATCTCATTCTCTCGTAGGATTTCTGAAATTTCACTTCTGCCGTGTGTAAATTACACACACACACTTTTTTTTTGTTCACTTGCTAGCTGATGTCGGTTTATTTATACGGGCCTCATATTCTGCTTATCCGTGAGCTCCAAATATATTGCTCATTTATAATGCTCCCTGCAGAAAACGACAGCACTAAATTAAATTAATTAATTTAGTTAAATTAAGATATTGTGTACAATAGAATTAGGCACAATGTGTTCGCTACTAAATGATAATTTACGTCCCATATTCTAATATAATAGCGTCTTAGAACTGCTATCATACTAATGTTATAGTGCGATATATGCGAAAGTGTGTTTGTTTGTTGGTTTGTCCTTTATTCACATCGTAACAGGGCAACGGATCGACGTGATTTTTGCATGGTTATTACTGAGGACCTAAAGAGTGGCTAAGGCTGCTTTTTATCCCGGAACATCTTCACAACCTTGTTCCTCCTTCTCCGTTTTACCACAGAAAGAAACCGTTTGCGTTGGCACCCTTAAGTAGTTGGCATCCAATCAGCTTGCACGAAGCGTTTTTGTTCGACGTTTCTAATACGAACTGCTAACGTGTTTCCTGCCAAATATATCCTAAGTACCTCCAAGGCAAGAGTGAATAGGCATCTTCTACGCAAGCGCGTTCTAACCTAGACCTCATCATTGCTTTGCACTAAGCATGATTGTCGTCAGACGCAAGCCTATCACGCAATTAAAAAAAACATTAAGAATTTCCCGCGAGAATTATAACATGTAATCCTCGCGGACGAAGTCACGTACATTACCTAGTTTCTGTATAATTCAGTTACCTATCTTACAGTGTCTACCTAGTTCTGCAAATGATACATTGTGTTTTAGTTATGAAATTCAAATTCATCGACCACATCCTAAAATAATAGCGACTTAGAACTGCTACTATTTCAGTGTAATACAGTTACCTATATTACAGTTTAATTCTGCGATTGAAACATTGTGTTTATGGAGATACGAGATAGGGACATTACTATTCTGGGGGGTTACCACCATCGCTAGTTAGTATTAATAAGCATTATGTATTATTTCAAAATGACAGTCATATTATGTCACGACCTTGACGTCCCTAAAATAGGATTATAATTCTAAAACGCGAATTTATTCATTTATTTTACTATCATAGATATAAAACAATCCGACTATATCAACACGATCAATCAATCATAGCATTTAAATCAACAGGACACTAAAAAAACAGGAATAATATGGCCAATTACAGATCTTCTTAAAAAGAAGTAAATTACAATTAGTGAAAGTGAGTTTATAGTTACATACAAAGCAAAAGTAAGTGAACAAACAATTAATGTATTAAACTAAATGACTATTTAACTATATATTATAACAAAGAATCAAAGTACAACATATTTACGGCCTGTTAAATGACATAAGTTATGTATAATGTTATAGTTTGTGACTACGAACGTCAACAATATTAAAACAATACTGCTTTAAGCGATGTTAGTATAACTCCAGATACAATGTTATTTCTCAAATTCTAGGCACACCGTATTATTCAGAACAATGTTACCTACTATTATTTCAGGCGTTTAAGTTTTCAGGAGTGATTTCCCTTAGATTAGTGTAACTAGATGATGCCGCTGAAGACCTCCCTGGCGCAGTCATATAACTGCCGTGCCTCTAAAAGGTTAGCCCACTACCAACTTAGACTGCATCATCACTTGCCATCAGGCGAGCCGCAAGATCGCAGTCAAGGGCTAACTTGACATGGAATTTAAAAAAAAACTGCATAGAAATGTAGAATTTTTCCACCTCCACAACTATACCCATGCGAAAAATCACATCGATCTGATGCTCTGCTGCAGCGTGTTTGAAGGACAAACACACTATCGCAATTTATGAGTAATATTAGTAGGTATAGACAATGCTATTTTCCTATAAAACTAAAGGTTATAAGTTTTTACACCTATAAAATTTTGTAAAAGTTATTCGCTTATTATTCGTGTAATCTTGTTTACGAAATTGTATATTAGAAAATCACGATTCCACGTATCGCATATTAAAAGGCTTTTATAAGGCAAAATATACCACCCCGCTTCTTTTTTTCTTAGAATCTAGTTAGGTAGATAATATTTGTATATGTATTCAAATTTTTAGGATTCTGTAGTAAAGCATGGAACCTTTATGTTCAAATTTACTTGTATCTAAAATCTTGATTTGAATAAAAAACATTTGAATTTCATTTGAATTTAGTTCCCGCGGAAACTCTTTAATTTTCCGGGATAAAAAGTAGTGTGTTCTAGACTATAATCTATCTATGTGTGAAACTTCATCCAGATCCGTTCAGCCGTTGGGGCGTGATTGAGTAACAAACATCCATCCATACATCCATCCAAACTTTCCCATTTATAATATTAGTTTATATAGATAATATAGATTAGAATGTATAGTTTATGTAGTATATTATATGCATTAATGTTGTTGCACTATCCCGCTTCATTGCATTTGTTTCTATAATCAAAGGTTGTCTCTGGATCACTTTTAGTGATAAGACCGCCTTTGCGCACTTGTTATTTCTTTTTGCTTGTTTACTTTATTATTTATTTTTAAAGTTTTGTGTGGCAATAAAGCATCTATCTGTCGATCTATCTTTATTAAATAGATATTTTAGAATCACAGGTGTTAATATTAAGTTTATAGAAAAACTTACAATTTGAGAAATAACGACCTCGTAGATTAGCAAGTACCCATGCGGAACCCATATGCTTGTCCCGACGCACGCTTGTCCAGTTTTTCATTTCGTTATTACATTCATCAGAAATCACGTCTCTATATGCCTTGTTATTTAATATTATGAATAATGAATGTAAAGATACTGATATTTGCTCATTTGATACTCACCCCCCTCCTTTCTCCCATTTTAATTTAGTCACCCCTAGATAGATTGAGCCCTATCAGGTTAGTATGAAAGTATTTTGTATCGCCAACGAATTTGGGCGTCGAGACGATAAAATCAGAGTGAAATGAAAAACATAGGGTACAACGAACAAAAAGTACAGAGTGCGTATACTAAGCGATAGGACAAAACGTTATTACCTTGTATCTTATTACCATGTAAAGGATTACTTAAAATATGACAAGGAAGCTTTGCAATGATTTGTTCTAATGGCTCTGATATTTCCTTAGTTAAGATGATTTGTGAAATGGTGATAATGGAAAAAAATCCCGGCTGAGTTTGTTGTGGGCTCTTCTCAGACCAGGGCGCGTTTGGAACCCTCGTAGCTTTAGTTTTAAGATACCGTTACTGATTATTATCACCATTATATTTTATAAATAACTAGACGTCAATAAGTGTAGTATACCTACCTCTAATGAATAAAACATTATTTGATTTGATTTGATTTGATTTGATACCCTCTGGTGTGATCTACAGATACCTACTTGATTTGAAGTTATAATTCAATTTCGCAAGGTCATTTAGATTGCTGTACCTAATTAAATGTATGTAGGTAATCGTTTTGAGTTTAGAGGTAATTGAGATTCATTTTAGTTTACGAGTAACATCAACGTGTTTTTACTATCGAACTCAACCAACCAACATGAGTCTTATACTAACCCTTTCTGTTCAATCTATAAGGTAAACGACCTCTTTTCACGAAGAAAACGACATGAAAGAGTTTTTTTTAAAGAACTTAATTAATAACTATTTCTTATTGACATCGGTAAGGGTGGATTCATATTAACTAAAATTCACATCTCATTTCGTATTTCAATCTCAAGTGTTAGATGATGATAGATGTTGAGGTCGAAATACTGTGTAAAAATATGAATTATCAGCACCAAAACTCGACTGGTCATTAGGCTCAAAGTAGGTACAATGTATTAAAATAACACCTTTGATATAAACTGCAAATAAAATCATGCCACAGCTATTGAGAGATTTCGTCATGTTTTTATTTAATTGTGAGATAGGCTTGCGCTTGACGACAATCATGCTTGCAAAGCAATGATGAGGTCTAAGTTGACACGCGCCTATGCCTATTCACTCTTGCCTTGAAGGTACCCACTTAAGTTATACGGGGCAGGAAACAATTGTGAGAATATCCTGAATATATACTGAAAGAAAACTCTACTAATGGAATTTTTGTGACGAAAGGCTAAACAGACTTATTTTATTTATATATTCTGTAACAGTACCTTAAAAATAAAACATAAACATTGAAAGGACATGCACAAGGACAACCTATCTCTGGAAGAGATTTCTTCCAGATGCCCTAGACTTAACTAGAGCGGTATAATCGCTCTAATTGCTAGTAACACTAGCCGTTTATATGTGACTTACCCGTTAGCTTAGGTAAGCGACGAAAGCGACGCATCACAATGAAATGCGATACGACTCTTTAGAAAATGGAAAACTTATCGTCGTGACAAGGAAGGCTACGTGAAGGGTCAGCTACTGTTTGATACTGCCGCGTCAAATCTCATTGAGTCGCGTTTTTCGCTGACGTAGTACAGAGCGTTTCCCGTTGTCCTAGTACTCGTATGTCAGCGACAGAAACGCTGCGATTTGACGCGATGCGATACGAGTTACGACGCCATTTACAAACTTGTCTACGCGACAACGTGAAGGGCTAAGCTACTGTTACATACTGTCGCGTTGTAACGAGTCACGGCCTTTCCTTATGTCGCTTACGTAGGACAACCCGGGCTAGCTACACTTTGCGAATCTGTGGTATAATGAAAATATGAATAAAGAATATTAAGATGTGAAAATCATTCTATTATTATAAATGCGAAAGGGTGTTTGTTTCTTGGTTGGCAATCACTCCGCAACGGAGAAACGGATTGACGTGATTTTTGGCATGGATATAGTTGAAGACCAGCTAGAGAGTGTCATGGGCTACTTTTTATCCCGGAAAAATTTAGAGTTCCCGCGGAAATAAAAAAAAAACTTAAACCACGCGGACAAAGTAGCGAGCATCAGCCAGTAGCAAATAAAGTTTAATTTAATAACATTTCATATTAGAATTTACATTATGAATTTTTAAGGGTTCACAAAATAGTGTTCCAAAAATAAAGACATGTTGAAGATGTCTCTTGATAAGTTCAAAGTTATTGTAAAACGTAAACTCATTGAAAAATCTTATTACCATGTGAAGGATTACTTAAATAACAAGGAAGCTTGGCAATAATTTGCTCTAGTGGCTCTGATAGCTCCTTAGTAAAGATGATTTGTGAGATGGTGATAATGAAAAAAAAAACCGGCTGAGTTTGTTGTCGGCTCTTCTAACTCAAAAACCAGGGCGCGTTTGGAACCCTGGTAGCTTTAGTTTTAAGACACCGTAACAGATTATCACCATCACATTTTTATGTAACTGGACGTCAATAAGTGTCGCGTACCTACCTGATTGAATATATATTGATGACTTGACTAAAAACTTTTTTTGACGACCTCCGTGGCGCAGGTCCGGAGGTCCAAGGTTCGATCCCCGGCAGGGTCAATTTGGGAATTTATAATTTCTGAATTTTCCCTGGTCTGGCCTGGTGGGAGGCTTCAGCCGTGGCTAGTTACCACCCTACCGGCAAAGACGGGCCGCCAAGCGATTTAGCGTTCCGATACGATGCCGTGTAGAAACCGAACAGGGGTATGGGTTTAATATAACTGCCATGCCCCTATCAGGTTAGCCCGCTACTATCTTAGACTGCATCATCACTTATCATCAGGTGAGATCGCAGTCAAGGGCCAACTTGTAGTGGTTAACAAAAAGAACTCAGTAATTATTCACTTAGTGTTTTCACCTAGTGAGACCACACACTGAGACACACCCCTATAATTAACATGAGCAATACCGATACACGCGATTATGAATATTTGATTACAGTAGGTGATTATAATGTAAATTAAAACAGACTGAATAATTAACTGGTGGGGAAAAGGAAATATCGTCGGTTGGCACCAAAAATGGATACCGGTGATTGAATTTTCTTTCACGTCGTTAAAATACCATAATTTAAAGGTTAATTTTCTTCTACTATCTAGTTTTTGAGTCAGTTGTACCACAGAAAGTGTTAAATTCTTGCATTTATAATTTGAGTTGTCTAAGAAAGTTAAGTATTGCGTTAAATTTTGGTAAAAATTTTCAAAATAAATTTCAGAAATTTTCAGACTTTTGCAACATATTTTTTTTATAATAAAAAGATGAGTGATTTTTTTATTTATTTAAACTTCTACGATTTGAGTTAGATGCGACGCATGGTGATAGTAATCTTAAGTTTGTTATGAATTTTTAACCAAACTAGCTTTTGTTACGTTCGATTTTCATACAAATTCCATTTTACCATTACCTACGTCCTAATTATCTGTAGGATGCCAAATTTCATCTCGATCCGTCCAGTGGTTTGAACTGTGCGTTGATAGATCAGTCAGTCAATCAACGATTTTTTTATATATTTTGACTAGCGGTCCGCCCCGGCTTCAATCATCATAGTAGTCCATACCCTATAATAGCCAGTCGCCACTGCGGTCGCGGCCGCCCCTAATGCTATTGCGTTTCTATGATATCTTCAAAAATATTCGTCTAAATTGAATGATATAAATGGCAAATTTGGTCTATATTGAATACTTGAGATTACCAATAATTTTATTTTGATAAGGATTAATACTACCTATGTCAGTAAAAACACCTTCGAAAGTAAAGCTTTGGTGTAAACCAAATTTGAAAATCATAAAAATGGTTATTGTGAGACAACCTTAAAAGAGAGATATATGCTATAGCAGACTTTTTTTTAGAACTTTTTGAGAGGAACAATTCCACCGTACATTGTTTTCGTGTAAATTTTGCAAGTAACGCAGCGCACGCCACGGAAGCTATCAGATCAGACGATTTTTTCCGACTTAATTCACATTATTGCAATTTTCGTAAGGATCCCTAATTTTTTTGAAAATAAAATATAGCCTATATTATTCGCTGATAAAGTAGCTTTCTATAAGTGAAAGAATTATTAAAATCGGTTGGGTAGTTTTTGAGTTTATCCATTACAAACAAACAAACAAATCTTTCCTCTTTATAATATTAGTTGAGATATAAATTTGTGGTAAATAAGCCATACATGGTTCTAATCATCGCTTCTAAAGCAGCAATCACGATGGTAGTACACCTTTTACTTTTAATTTATCGCGATAGTATTAATTATAAGTTATTATTATGCTCCGTTATCTTAAATCTTCACGCTTTTCTAATAGAAAAGTTAAGTTAGTTAAGACATAGTACTATAAAGGTATATACTTTGACGCGGTACAGAGGTAGTTTTTACCTCGGGAAAGGACATGGCTACTTTTTATCCCGGAAAATTGAAAAGTTAGTATTCCCATTTCTTTCCGCATACGACACAACTAAGAGTATTCAAAATCGTAGGTTTTTGTAATGATTACAGATTTTAGTGATAGGTAATAACCGGGACCGACGGCTTAACCTGCTCTCCGAGACACAAAGGAAACGAAAAGGCCAAATATGAACATCCAAATGTGTTCACCCATCCAGTTACCGACTTGGGTCAACGTTGCTTAACATTCGCAATCGACTCATATGCGTTATCACAACTAGGCCAATTGTACTTACACCGGCCAAATACCCATCTGGGTTTATTCAAATACTTATGATGTGGACTTTTATAATATGTGCACTGTAAACTGTCCAAATTTCAAAATTGAAATCTTTTTTATTCAAGTTGATTTTGACAAGTGCTTTTGAATAGAGTGAATCTACCACTGGTTCGGAATGCCATTCCTACCAGAACCAACAAGAATCTCGGTGTTTGCTCTTTTGAGAAAAATAAAAAGAGAGTCATTTTCTGTGAGTTAAATTCTGAATTGAATACGATACCTGCACCAACTTTCTACGTTTCAAATTAAAAGTATATCTTCGTAGAACTGACAAACTTCGTAGCGTGCTGTCAAAGAAAGTTTTACGAGCAGAATTCCAAAAACTTTACGATTCTGGCAACCTCCCTAAATTGTAGATCTCGCTGACTTGTCTAATATAAATTTTTGTCCAACATTCTTTGGCGACCTAAATCTAGCTTAGGAAAACTATTCTCACAAGTTGTGCTTGATTTTATTTTGAACAGTGAATATATTGACTCTTGTGACACCTTATATTATCAAAAACATAAAATTTAATAATAAACCATTGATGTAGAATTTAAGTGTACTCATTCTATTCCGATGTAATAAACAGATAATTTCCAAAAAAAAGTTGTAAGTTCAAAAAAAAAGGTTTATCTTGCGTTAAATTTGCCCAAAGCAGTTTTTCACAGAAAGGCTAACTCATTTATTATGCAAAGTTAGTAACCCGTCAAAATATTAGCTAAAAAGTGGCTTATTTTGACTACGTTCAGCGCGGGCTTGACGTTTTGTATAAATAAATTAGTTACTGTTAGTACAAACCTTTAGCAGATCTGGTTTCAAGAATTTCTAGATCCATGGCGTCGCTCCTGCCTTCTGGATTGGAGAATCTGAACGTGAAATCGTTCCAGTCAAAACTTATCGCGTGCGAAGTTAATAATCTCGTGAACGGGCCTTGATTCGATCTCGCCTGACTCTCTATAGGCTCTATCGTGAACAAATCGAACAGCTTCACAGCTTTTTGCTGCCTTATACTCCTGACAAAGTCCCTCGCCATATTGTCTATACACGTTGCGTTATCACTACAGCTTAGTTCAACTACTCCAGCCCTGGATTGGCCCAACAGCGCCAAGACCACGAGGTATATCAGGGAAGCCATATTGCTATCACTCTGTCTGTATCACCAACACTAGCACCAACGTCACCAACCCATTTGTGGGTCACAACCACTCCACATGCATCGGTGGTTCGTTCGACAGTGGGTCCTTCTGCTATCCGTCTATGATTTTTATTCTACGTCACGCTGCACTGGTTCCATCTTGAGCGTGTGTACAATTATTTTTTGTTCATCCGTTCACGTGTGTGTAGGGTTGCCAACCGTCTTCGGGAATGTTATCGAGTCAGGATTTTTAGGCAGTTGTCAGGATTTCTGCCGTAATGTGGAAATTTCAAGATATATGCTTCTTTAGGGACCCTACATGACAAGATATTCAAGCGAAATGATGGAGGAAAAAAGAGGTTTTATTCAGTCGAAAAGTGTGCGAACCCCAAACGATATTTTTTTATGATTTTGCCCTTTTTTGAGCCGATGCACTGGCATTGCAATGTGTGAAGTGTTACAAAGCTTCAATTCAAATAGTTAAGCAATTTACGGACGAATAAACCTAGAAACAACTTTTTTCTTCATGTTTTGTATTATCCCTTATATCGATTTCGGGAACCCTGGGATACGTTACTTTCGTTTTAAATCTGAGAATTATTTAATTAGGTACCTGATAGATTTTTTGCGCTATATATATTCTCAAATATATTTTTTATATATTTGAGAACTGTAGACAGAATGTTGGAACAGCACGGTTAAGTTTTAAGCTGATTTTTTGAATTTTTTGCACTATTTAGCTGTTTTTTGCTATAAATTGAAAGAATAAATGTCATATATTGCAATATCATATTTTGATCATCAATCCAGATTAATAAAATTATAGGTTTAGAAAAGTGTATGTGCCCCGTGGTTCTTTCGTGGTTTATTCGGTCGCAAAAAGCTTTGCGCCCGAATAAGTAAAAATTTGCGATTTCTTTAGCGCTGAACACTAAGATGTTCCAAATTCAAAAAGTGCGCGGCAAAGATAATTTGCGTCGCACTTATAGAGAGGATTAAAAACTCATTACTGCCCGCTAAAAGTTTCATAAAGGAAACGCCACCTTTGGGTGCACTTAAAGGCGAACCAAGTCGTCCTTTTCGAATAGATGGGATGAAAAATATTTTTCCCTAAGTCCAGAGGTCATCATGAACCAAGAAAATGCATAAAACAAATGTTTGTTGTAAATTTTTAGTCTTGCCGTTTTAAGGGTAGAATACCTACCTATACCGAGCCGATGGTAGTGTCATGTCATAAGTGGCACAAGTTGTCCTACGTGAAATGCATTAATATTAATCATTAATATTATCATAAGTCATTAATTATCTTGTATCATTAATTCTAAGCTACAGGATAATACGAAATGAGGCGCGGCGTTAGAGTTCCCCCGCTCTATTAGTTTGTCAGTTCACTTTACGCTTCCCTTGCTGTAGGAAAGCACAGTATCGATGTGCAGACAAATAACTTCCATTAATATGCAGAGTTCTTTTTACCTGACACCATCTGCAGAATATTATAAGAACATCCGTTTCAGGCCACACGCGCTCGCATCATTGCGTCAGGATTTTCATCAAAGCGTTTAAAATTTACGCCTGGCCACCCTACTTGTGTGCTCCTAATCATTTATTTATTGGTGTTTGCAACACTTTTTCAAATGAGCGTGCCATATCGATTTTGCGTGTATCAACATAAGGTACAATTTTCAACTTTCCATAGGTAAAATTGTCTATGAATGACTACCTGAAAGTCCTGTAACTTGACAATAATGTCCTCCCGACCGAATTAAATGAATGTCACGAACATATAACACGAATTCGGTTGTGTGTTTCGTTATATTGTCTTCGTGTGCATAGAATTGGGAATCCGCTTAGCATATTTTGTTCTATGCATAATATGGTGTTTAGGAGTGCTACACATTTAGGCGGGTCGGCATTAAAGACGGTTTCAGACTAGCGTATTTTTTGTGCGTATTACCTCGTATCGGCTTACTCCCTTACGACTGTATGTAAGTTGACCCATAATGACCTTCGTCTGCGCAAATACATTGTACTACAGGGCCGAGCGGAGCATGCGCAGTGAGCGAGGGTTATGGTAACGCGCGGCCCCTCGTACCGCACTTCGTTTGACAACCGAAATATATTTCTGCGCAGAGTTCAACTCACGCCGCGGCTATTATACACGCGTTTTCGGTCAAACCCGTCGGTTAGTCTGTAGCAGTAGTCTGTAGTATACGAGCTTACGAATATAAGCGCGCGTGTTGGGGCAAAGGGCGAGCCTGCATGCGCTTCCCAAAAAGAGCACTGTACGCGCTGAAAACACGCTAATCTGAAGCTGCCCTAATCGGCACAACTGGGCGGCTATTTCGAATATAATAAGCATGTAGGTATACATTCGGGAAAAAGCCTCGGCATAGCTTAGTCGAGCCAGACGGTAAATAGCCTGCTAACTCATACTTGTCAGGTTATCGATCGACTCCAGCCGAATATTATAATTGTACTAATATTATGAATGCGAAAGTTTGGATGGATGGATGTATGGATGAATGTTTGTTACTCAATCACGCCAGAACGGCTGAATGGATCTAGATGAAATTTGGCACAGATATAGATTATAGCCTGGAATAACACATAGGCTACTTTTTATTCCGGAAAATTAAAGAGTTCAAAAACCTCTATGTATGCGGACGAAGTCGCGGGCATCAGCTAGTAAGTGGTAATTCTTTAGGGTCGGCTTTTTTGTTCAACAAAATATACTGCCAACATAATTATGTGTGCTACACATATAAGCAGGTCTAACTTAAGAGTTGAAACACACTAAGGACAAAAGAAAAGTCCACATAACTTACCTTTATATGAATCTGGATACTAGCAAGACATGACAAAACGTCGTTCCTCGTCGTTCGACATTTTACTCACGTAACACATTTTATCATATCCAGTCTCTTTGATGTTTTGTTCCTACTACACTCAGACTTATCAATAGAAGTTTATAACCTAATTGTTCAGTGTATTCACGCCTAGGGGCGGGGGTGGTAGAATAGATATTTCTGGGGTCCCGAGGGTAGGCTGATTATCTGAAGCGTCACTGTTATAGAGTCTATTGTAGAGAATATCACAATAAACATAATAATATTTAGATAAGATCTCGTTACAATAATACGTCTGTCTCATTGTGGCATGTCGAGCATAATATGCGAGGTATTCGGTATTAATGTAAGATGAAGTAATAATTTCATAAATAATGAGCATTTATTTTTATTCCTATAAATAGATCCTAATTTTAAGATGGTGATGGAAAACATCGTGAGTAAGGACTGAAACAGTAACCGAAATAAGTGTTTTAAACATTGTTTTTTGAAACTGTTATAGAACAAAAACACTTATAACAGAAACAGAAACGATACTGTAACCCAATCAATCTGCAAACGTTTATTTCTGTTAATAAGTGTTTTTATCTGTAACCCTAATAGATACTTGCCCTAACAAATTGCACGGTGTGACAACGTGGTCTTCTCACTTCATTACACACTTATTGGACTTAAGTGGACTTTACACACACTGACACATTATCAGCCATGTTTTTCTTAAAACAGTGGCAACCATCGGTGCTTTCACTATAGGTTCAAATTTGGCAACGTCGCTATTGCGGTTACACTTTAAAACAGTGACACTTTCATTTCTGTTACAGAAATATAAGTGTTTAACAGATTTAAAGACACATTGAAAATGGTTACAGGTTTGATTCTCGTTATCAATTCAACATAAACACTTATAAGTTTTTTTTATTCCACCACAAGTTAGCCTTTGACTGCGATCTCACCTAATGGTAAGTGATAATACAGTCTAAGATGGTAGCGGGCTAACCTGTTAGGGGTATGGCAGTTATATTAAACCCATACCCCTAGTCGGTTTCTACACGGCATCGTGCCGGAAAGCTAAATCGCTTGGCGGTACGTTTTTGCCGGTAGGGTGGTAACTAGCCAAGGCCGAAGCCTCCCACCAGACCAGACCTGAGAAAATTTAGAAATTATAAATTCAAAAATTAGAATTCAGAAATTGAACCCGGGACCTCTGCACGTTAAGACAACAGCGCTCAACACTGCGCCAGGGAGGTCGTCAAAAGTAAGGGAAGTATGATCTTCTTCCTATCCTTGTCCCACGCTATGTGGGGTCGGCACAACATGTTTTCCTCCTCCGCTCACTTCTGTTATTCGTCAACCTATCATTCACCCCTAAGGGATCATTCACTCCTTTAAGGGAAGTATGATATTCATGATTTTTAAATTCATAAAAATATGATGTTAATAATCATGCGATAGGTATAGAACAAACGCATTATAATTACCTACAGCAAAATTAAATGTTCAAGAGTTATTTTATAGGTTCATGGATGAAAAGTAAACAATTATTTATTTAGAGCTGGTGATGGCTAACTGAAAGGTAAGAAACGGAAGGAAAATTATTAAAAAAAATGCTAATTGGCTAAATTAAGTGTGGATGAACCATAGAAAAAAAATCAAAATTGTTAACACAATTTACCTACAGTTCGCGCGAGAGTTGAATGCAGAGTAAATGTATGTGTCACCATACATTTACTCTTCATTCAACTCGCGCGAACTATACTTACAACAGCTAAACTAAAACCATCGATTAATTTAACATAGTTTTATGACCATAGATCAATTAAAGTGGGTATTTAAGTCAGACCTGTCAAAACCTAGTGAAAAAATTGCATAATGTGGAATATTCAAATCAATTACGTATAATGAGGCACGGAATAGTTAAATAGGAAGTGCAAATATACAAAAGTATAGGAACAAAATCGCTGCACGCGAGCCGCCCACTTAATAGTCGATTTCCTAGCTCAAAGAATAGGAAAATGCATAGAAACGACAACGCGGTAAAGCCGTGAGGTATTTTGACTACCTCCTTGAGGAAGGTACTCTACCGGCAAAGACGTGCTGACTGCTGCCCATTAATTCAGCGTTCCAGTGCGATTTTTTTTTTATCCACTACAAGCTAGCCCTTGAATGCGATCACACCTGATTGTAAGTGATGATGCAGTCTAAGATGGTAGCGGGCTAACCTGTTAGGGGCATGGCAGTTATATTAAACCCACACCCCTTCGGTTTCTACACAGCATCGTACCGGAACGCTAAATCGCTTGGCGGCACGTCTTTGCCGGTAGGGTGGTAACTAGCCACGGCCGAAGCCTCCCACCAGGCCAGACCAGGGAAAATTCAGAAATTATAAATTCATAAATTGACCCTGCCGGGGATCGAACCCGGGACCTCCGCACGTTAAGGCAACAGCGCTACACACTGCGCCACGGGTCGTCAAATGCCATGCCACGTCACGATGCCATAATATAGAGAGTAAATATTTTAATATTACCGACTACTCACAAACTAGATCTCTGCTACCTGCTGTAAGCCATAACATTCCAGCATTCCTTTTAAATGACTTTGTTCGCATTGGTTTAAGTTTAGGATTAAATAATCTCGGAAGCTCTTTGATTTAATCACTCTCCAGTTCATCAACATTTATGCAAAAAATCACGTCAATCTGTTGCTTTGTAGTGGCAATAATATTATAAATGTGAAAATGTGTCTGTCTGTCGGCTATGCTTTAACGGCCCAACTTTTCAACCAATTTTGGTTAAATTTAGTAGACAGATAAGTTGCATTCCGGGGAAGGACTTAGGTTTTTTTTAACACGGAAAATTAAGAACTTAATCAACGTGGACGAAATTACTAGTATCATCTGGTAATAAATAAGTTACACATTTTACATGTCCAGTACTTATGTATATGGAAAGCGCATGCAATTTTTTTACTGTGGACTCAACCACCGCACCGAGGAGTATTTCACCTTGAAAACCGCTCTTTTTTTTATCCACTACAAGCTAGCCCTTGACTGCGATCACAATTGATGGTAAGTGATGATACAGATCTTAGCGGGCTAACCGCTCAAAATTAAAATGCAATTGTATTCGTTTTACTCCACTCTAATATGATAAATGCAAAAGTGTGTCTGTCTGTTACGTTTTTTCGGCCCATCTATTCAACCAATTTTGATGAAATTTGGTGCAGGGATAGATTGTATCCTGGGGAAGGACATAGGCTATTTTTATCCCAGAAAATTCAGGAGTTCCCGTGGGAATCAAAAACGTGGATCACTTTTGATCACTAGATCAAAAACCTTTATCCACGTTTTTGATTCCCACATGCATTATGCATACCTACTAAGGTATGCAATAAAACCATCTATCTAGTATGCAATCGATGCACCGGTTAGTTTTGTACTAGAAATCATAAACCAACCTCTGCTTCTACAAAATACTCTTTGATGCTCTTTAGCAATTAGTGCGTGACTGTGTTCGTGTACTCACATAGTATTGTCAGCCGACTTCTTGAATTCAATTTTAATATTACAATGAGGCAATTAATTTTATGACAACAATTTGGACTGAAGATTATTAAACCGTAAAAAAAATCTCAGTTTGATAGTGGATAAAAACTGTCCTTCATTAAAAATCTAAAACTGGACTCATTATAATTGAGATATGTTACTGTAAAAACAGTCCAATCCAGTTAATGTTACTGTAATTAGAGTCCAATCATTTAATTAATACATTTAGCAAACAATATCGGCTGTAAGTTTGATACGTTAAAAATCAATATTAAAAAATTTAGTATTTTACTCCGCGTAAGTATATTTTTAACAAATAATTTTACCTTAAAAATCTGAAATTTATTTTTCAATTAGGTTTTTCTAAGAGTTTCTATTTCAAAAATAAATTAATCAAAAATAAATTTTAAGTGAATTTTTGCGTAGGTACTTACTATAAAAAATGTCACATCTTCCAAATATTCTTTGACGATAAACTACAATCGTTGCGTGACAATGTTCCATTAACGAATACTATGAGATCTTGACATTTTTTTTGTATTACCTTGAGGAAATGTTCATTAACAATTTAACAATTTTGTGGTAGGTACCTACAATCAGCGATACTAATAAAAAGCTTAGATAAAGCGTTGTTAAGGCAGCAGTACGTACGTACTTACATACTCGTACATTTCCGTAGAAAGCTGGAGTGGAGAGGACTGAGGAGTAAGGAATCGAAGCGCAGCTTAAACGGTAACAATTTCAACTTAACTATATTTTAGTTGAGAAATGTCAATTTGGGAATTCATAATTTCTGAAATTTCTCTGGTCTAGTTTAGAGGGAGGCTTTGGCCGAGGCTAGTTTCCATCTTACCGGCAAAGACGTACCGCCAAGCGATTCAGCGTTCCGGTACGATGCCGTGTAGAAACCGACTAAAGGGACTATGGGTTTAATACAACTGCCATACCCATAACAGGTTAGCCCGCTACCATTTGAATACAAAAAACACCTAAATTATTTAGAACAAATTTAGTTCAGTAGGTACACTAAGTCACTCTGCTTACATACAATAATTATAAAACACAACAGGAAATACAATCCATATCCAATCCATGGACCTAGATCGAATCCAAAACATTTTGCTTGTTCGATCTAGAACTTATTTTTTTATAGTTAACTGAAAATTGTGTAAACACTGAAATATCGATAGATTAAATAAAAAAAAATTGTGTTCGATAAAGATAAAGATAAACAATTTGCGTGAAAGAGTAAACTATATTCCAGGCGGCTATCGTAGTGATAGTGAAAGTATTGCGTAGAAAGCCCGCAAATTTATTTTTATTTTTTATTACAGAGTCATTGACAATCGATTTGTCAACATTTTAATCGAAAGTTTTTCAAATAGATTTCTAGCATAGATTTAGTGCAATACATACAATAATTGTTATAATATTATTTTCTAATATCTATTTTATTTTTAGGCATATCTACTTATATTGAAGTACTTGAACTTTTCAAGTACGAATGAAAATTCGAATCTTGTAACCGTACCATAACCAAACTCGTGATGCTGGGCTATCGTCGGGCTATCCGTTTGACAAACGATTCCGATTACAATTTTCTCACACAATCGGGGAGCTGATAATATGATTCATCTGAATGAGTGAGAAAGTTTTATGAGTCAAAAACTAAAGTGAAATCAAATGGGTCGCAGCCCGCAGGCCTACCGATATAAAAAAAAAACAATAGTTTTTAATGACCTAATCAGTACTCTAATAACGCATGAAAGGCAAAAGGAAAATAAATCATTCGTGTAATGACAAACTCGATATTAACAAGCGATAATTATAATTACATAGCTCTTTACGCGCTAAATGTGTCGTCGACAAGTCTACATCATCAATACAAAATCATGCAATTATATCACTCATTACCTATTTCCAAGTACATTCTGAGCCAAATTCAATGCACGGTGCGCGGGCCGATACAATAATATGATTTTCTGCGGAATTTAAGTGTCTATAAACAAACTAGTGTTTAAAAACTAGTGTAGTAGTTAAAAAAACCGGCTGAGTCTGTTGTGGGCTCTTCCCAGACAAGGGCGCGTTTGGAACCCACGTAGCTTTAGTTGTAAGATACGATCGTCAAATTAATAATGTCCTCCTGAACGGATTTCGGCCATGGCGGCCTATCTCCAGAGAGATTATAGCCATCTGCGCGGGAGATATTATAGTGCACAAGTGTGTGCACAAACACAGGTGCACTCTCTGTTCCTTTTACTCTCATAGCCCGATGGGACGGAAAATCCGACACGACCGGAGAGAGATCAAGCGCAGGACCGACAGCTTTACGTGCTCTGCGAGGCACGGGGTGAAACACCGCCAACTTCCTTACTCCGGGCTAGTACCTACTGATAATTTCTTGTCAGAAACCCCCAATATTTCTTATGGCCCGACTCGAACCCGGGTCTCATCGGCTGCAGTCGAACATGCTCGCTCATCACTAGACCAACGAGGCAGTCATAGTCCATCGTTAATTATCACCATAAGTCAAGTGTAAGCTGTGTAGGTACCAATTTTGGATAAACATATTTTGACTTTGACTTTTGACTTTAAATTGGAGTGCTTATAGGTTTGGTAGCTGATAGACAGAAGTCTTGTACGAGCGCGATCCATACAAAAGAAGTTTGATTTCTATCTTAGAGTATAATATAACAAACTTGTATGCTCTAAAATAAATATTATTGTAACACACCAAATCAATGTTTTGGTTTATTTGGAAAATGATTTTTCAGGTTATCGTAAAAACTAGGTAAGTATATAAAATCTCACAAACTTATCTGGCCCGATGGCCAAAATTGAAACAATTTTTATGCCTGTTTAGTTTTTCTACGAGGGTTGTTAACGCGCCCAACAAACTCAGACGGGGTTTTTTATCACTATCTCACAAAACATCATAAATTAATTAGATTTATAATTATTATCAATTAGATTATGTAGCCGCCGGAACAATTCATTCCCATGCTTTCTTGTCTTTTAAATAATCAAAAAATTAAAAAAACTTTAATGTACAGAATTTGACCTATTACAGTTTTATAATAACTCGAGACCAACGTTTTCCATTCCAGCCCTTTCTTGTGAAATCATAGTACCTACCCTTAAACTCTCACCCACTAAATTAAAAAGAAGGTGCGTTTGTTGGTAGCCCACGACGTAACACTGTGCAAGTCCACAATTATACACAGATGTAAATCTATGCTAGATGCGCCAATGATACGTTAATATAAAATCATTCATTTGTTTTGTACAAGATGATGCCCGCGACTTCGTCCGCGTTAGTTAATTTTATTTTATTCCCGTGGGAACTCTTTAATTTTCCGGGGCAAAAATTAGCCTATGTCCCACGAGATGCAACCTATCTCTATATCTAGCATCTACCATCAAAATCGTTTGAAAAGATTATTAAAGCGTAGCAGACAGACAGACAGACGAACAGATAGACAGTTTCGCATTTATAATTTTTTTATTATGTGTAATTTTAGTAACAATTTTATATTGTAGCCTAATAAGACGTATTAGGAAACTGTAATGTCTTATTGGGTATGTCCTATCAATAAAATATAAAATAAAACAAGTAATAAATTAAAAATTTTAGAAAACCCACAACGAACTACAGATTCCATTATGCCCTTTTTAACCGACTTCAAAAAAAGGAGGAGGTTCTCAATTCGTCGGAATCTTTTTTTAACTTTGAAACAACAATTAGAACTTAGCAAATATATAATATATATATATATATATATAGCATAATATCAAAAACACAAAACTGCACCTTTAACGGCTCAGTAGTTTTTTTGACCAGCGTGGTGGCCTATGGCCTTCGCATTGATATTGAGATAAGACTTGTGCTTAGTATTGAGTAGAGGTGTCAAATAGTGTTAAATGTTAATATTCTGATAAATTATTGTTAAAAAAATATATCAGAAGATCTCGTTAAAAAATATCATGAAATAAAAACCAAACTATGATCAATTAAGGAATTTCTGTGACCACCTCCTGGCTCCATCACGAGACCCTGGGCAGCATCTAGGCTTAAATTACTTGTCAAGACAAATCAAAAGAGTCCAAATACGACGGGTTTACGATGAGAACTTAGAAGTTCCTATGACCACCTCCTGGCTCCATCATGAGACCATGGGCAGCATCCAGGTACAAAGTGCTTGTCAAGACAAATCAAAAGAGTCCAAACACGACGGGTTTACGGGAAGAATTTAAGGAATTCCCATGATCATCCCTGGCTCCATCATGATACCCTGGACAGCATCTATCAATTTATCTACCCCGGTGTCAGTTTGACACCCGTGACTTCAAATAAATAGTACCGTAACGTAATAGTTACGCTCTTTAACGAATCAGCCAAGATTACGGCTTCAAGAAAACACCCACCGTTATAATATAGTAATTAATAAATTTGTAGTATGACGACTTCTCTGGTGTAGTGGTGAGGTCTTATAGTGGAAGGTCTCGGGTTCGATTCCAGGCAGGGTTAATTTGGGATTTTATAATTTCTAAACTTTCTCTGGTCATTTGATGGGAGGCTTCGATGAGTTCGACCGTGGCTATAGTTAATACCCTACCGGCAAGATGTAGCGCCAAGCGATTTAGCGTTCCGGTTTGATGCCGTGTAGAAAGAGGAACAATTTAGGGTTAAGGGTTTAATATATCTGGGGTACCCCTAATGGGTTAGCCCGCTAGCATAAAATGCATATGCAAGAATTTATCACCTTTGATAAGTTTAGTTATAGATTTTTTTAATATCATAAAATTCCGACATCGTCAGCTGTTCTTAACTTAAATTACAATCTAAAGTGACATTTTTTAAACTTAAACTTAATAGGTGTAAAAGTTTAAGTAGTTGTTTGTATTGTAGAAGTTTTGTAGCTCATCCAGTACTCAGTAGCTTTACATCAATTATTGTAAAGTGTAAACTATTGTTGTAGTTTTATTTGTTCATGGTTTCAATGCCGCGAGCCATTGGAGAGGTTCATTCTACAACCAAATGAAAATTTTAAAATGTTTTACTGGGGTTAGTAAACTTACGGTTAGTACAAACTTAATATTTGAGTTGCGCTGTTAGCTTTTCACCACAGCGTCCTATTTGCCTTATTTTATGGGGTTTAATCATAAGAGCCTCCATGCTTTTTGATACGAAAAAATGTCATAGTTTATTCAAATAGTATAGAATATAGATTTGCCATAATTTGCATACACACTTAATGCCAGTTAATTTTTCTAAAGTAAACTTACGTCAAATTACGTTAATTAATTACGTGACATGTACTTTGTCGACTATCGTAGCCTTGGTATCCTGCCCCCAAATACTTAAAACCTGAATTACTTTAAGTCTAATGAAAAAAATGAGGGAAAAGCTAGACAGAACAGAACCTTACAACTCGTTAATATAGATCAAAGTACCATACCAACCTACCAATTAAAAGAAATTGTCATGTCGTTTAATTACAAAACCAACCAGACTGTGAAAATAGCTAACCGCCGTGGAATGACTCTGCCATGGTCTTTTTATTTCACTCATCGCACCGGCTCGGAGCAATTGCTTGCTTCTCATTTTTTTGAAAGCTATCACTATAAAAGCATTTTTGCCTCCCTTTCTCACTTAATTCACAAACGAAACTCCAACGAAAATGTATCGAGAAACTGTAGTTGTTTCAACCCTATTGTTTAATGTAGTTTTTAGTTCTTTATTGAGCGGTGATTTTGATATTGCGGACGGTGTGAAGTTAGTTAGTATTTCGGATAACAGTTTGGATGAGGAAGGGAGGTCTATGGGTGATACGCCGCTGTACAGGGTGGCGAAGTTCCTGCATAATCACGAACTTCACGTGAGACTTCCTAATTTAATTGAGAAGGAGAAACTGAGCATGATTTTTTCGGAGTCCCTCAAAGCTATCGACGAATCTTACAAGGAAAAAAATGGTGAGTACATAATTACCTATTTGACAAGAGGTCATGGCCGTGGCCACTACAAGCTAGCCCTTGACTGCGATCTCACCTGATGGTAAGTGATGATGCAGTCTAAGATGGTAGCGGGCTAAGCTATTAGGGGCGGCATGGCAGTTATATTAAACCCATACCCCTTCGGTTTTTACACGGCATCGTACCGGAACGCTAAATCGTTTGGCGGCACGTCTTTGCCGTTAGGGTGGTAACTAGCCACGGCCGAAGCCTCCCACCAGACCAGACCAGGGAAAATTCAGAAATTATGAATTCCCAAATTGACCCTGCCGGGGATCAAACCCGGGACCTCCGCACGTTAAGGCAACAGCGCTACACACTGCGCCACGGAGGTCGTCAAATTTCGAGGTTCGTCGAGGTTCAAAATCCCGGAGAATACTGACATGGGTTACTATTTTAGATAGAATAGAAAGCCCAGCCATTTATAATAATTGTAAGGTCGGCCATACAGCAGTTAGCCAATGATCAACATACACGGACCGGTGAAGCCGTCATAGTTAACAGTTTGAAGCTACCATTGACATGCTGCTGCAACCCGCCCGAAGCAGTCGCAACTGCTCGAGCGGTCCATGTATGTGTGAACGTAGAAGGCTGTAGTTCACTATGCAGTCGCAGCTTGAAGCAGTCCATTCTGACTGTTTGAAGATGTCCGTGTATCAGAGCGTTGTATTAATTTGAATTAGAATTACTTTTTGTCGACGACTACATTTGCAATGATTTAGATAATTCAGGTCGCTGGGCAGCAGCGTTTTTTGGTAGGATGGTGACTAGCCAGGGCAAAAGCGTCCATGGGACAAACCCGAAAACCCTTTAAAAATAAAAATAAAAAAGTGTATGTGGCGCAATTCACACACGGCAGAAGTGAAACTTCAGAAAAGTAGCCTCGAGAGAATTAAATAATTATATAACTTGTATTCTATCTCATTCTCTCGCAGGCTAAATCCTATTATGAATATTATGTTTGTCTCTTTTTAGTGTCGCTTTTTCGTTTCATCGAATTTTAAACAAAACAACGATTCTAAAGAAGTTTCACTTCAAAATCCCCTGAACCAGCCGAGAATCGAACTTAAGACATCCCACTTAACATACCACTGTGTTACGCTTGGGACACCTAAGAAGGTCAACCGATGTTTTAAAATTGCGACAAATAAAGAAAATACCGATCATTCCGTCACAAAATATAAATTAGTAAATAATAAGAAAGATATCTTTTAACGACACGTAATCAGCTGTACAATAACTGGGTTTCATATGGCATTTAACTGGAAACGCCTGACAAACCATTCGACCCCCTATGGGTACGAACCCCTAATTGTAGTATAGGAAAAAATTCGAAAAGAGTTACTTTTCGAATTTTTTCCTATACTTGTACTGTGTTACCTTGCTTCTTGCCAAATTTCATGATTCTAGGTCAACGGACCCTGAAGGTTTTGATATCTTTTTATTACGTTGACTTAGAAGCTCGACTTTTTACAGCTGTAAGGAACCGTAGACCTAAATATTTGATATTAATTTCAACTTGATACCTCCACGCGTGCCCGAGATAAAGGGCGTTGACAAACAGACAGACAGACAACAAAGAGATTTTTTAAAAATTATATAGGCTAGTGCTGGGCTGCAATCAGACTTGCTTGCGTTGCAAGTGGTGATGCAGCCTAAGGTGGAGCGCGATTGCCTAGAAGATGCCTATTCACTCTTGATTCGAAGGTACCTATATTAAAAGAGGAGGGGAAAACGGAAGCCGGAGGGGCATTCCATATCCTAGCGGTTCGCTTTAGGAACGAGGAAACAAATCGCTTCGTACGAGTCCGCTGTTCGATCCTATAAGGGTTCCTTTCTTCCTCTTGAGGTACGGAACCCTAAAAAGACACAATCATAAAGAAAACAGCAAGTTGCTAAAAAACAAGACATTTTTCCGATTGTTGAACAAATAGCCCAATGTTTCCTCGATGAATTTATGATATAGGAAACATTATTCCTGACATGCGATACCCACTTTACTCGTGTGTTTATGTTCCTTTTACACACCGGATGTGATTTATTCTTGCTTTATTCACCGGATGTGATTGTTTCCTTGATGATTTGGTGTTCACTTATCATACATAAAATACTTTTATTGAAAGTAAGCCTAAATGTACCCATTTTTATTACGAGATAGGCTTGCGCTTGACGACAATCATGCTTAGTGCAAAGCAAGGATGAGGTCTACGTTGGAACACGCTTGCCTAGAAGATGCCTATTCACTTTTGCCTTGAAGATACCTAAGTTATACGTGACAAGAAACGCGTGAGCTGGATGGGTGTTCCACACCCTAGCGGTTTGTATCAGAAACGTCGAGCCAAAACGTTTCTTGCAAGCAGATTGGACGTCATCCACATAAGGATGCCAACGCTGACGGTTTTTCGCTGTTCTGTTGTAAAACGGAGAAGGAGGAACAAGGTTGTGAAGGTACTGAGCACACTCCCCATGGTACATCCAATAAAAACCGTTAAGAAGGTATATTAACCGAAGGGATAACCGATTAACTTGAAACTCATAGTCTCATTTAATTCAGGCAAAGCGTTCTGCGACTGAAAAGAAAAATTAAATAGCCTATCCCTATCTAAGCATCTATTTCAAATCACATTTGTAACTCGAACAAAATCGATATAACCGAATATCTCGATCAATCTCGATGCAATTCGATTGCTCTGTCATTCCTTTCACTCTAGTTTACTAGAGCTGTTATCGATTTATTTTATTGTATTTTTTTCCTTGCGCTTACGCTTCACTACAATCACACGATGGAAAGTGACGATTGTAGGTACTTAAGATATAACGCTTTCACACCTTTTTTAAAAGGTTTGCTAGTAAACTGACTGTCCGATATTACGTCATCAATCATCATCATAATTTCAGCTTGCGGATGTCCACTGCTGAAAAAATTATAATACATTTTCTAAAGAGCAGCACGACACCCGTTCCACACCTACTTTTCGCCATCTTCCACCCTCAAAAATAAATAACTAGATCGATACAGAGTCCAAACTATTCTTCTGTCTGTCTGTTTGCTTGTGAAATCATTAAATCTGAAATTAGTAGTCTAAGGACTTCTTCAGTTCCTTCTGTTTAAGGGATCAATAGGAGTAATAAAAGATTTTGATGATATTATCCAGTGACCGGACGAGGCAGGAAAGGGGACGGCGGAGGATCCTTGGCGCTGCTTGGCCTAATGTTCGCTAAGACCTTGGGAGCGGCCGGTATTGGAGGCTTGGGACTTCTTACTATGAAGGTAATCCATTCTAATATTCTAAATGCGAAAGTGTGTCTGTCTATCTGTCTGCTACGCTTTCACGGCCCAACTACTCAACCAATTTTGATGAAATGTGGTTCATTTTGGTTCAAGGATAGGTTGTACCTCGGGGATGACATAGGCTACTTACACCGGAAAATTAAAGAGTTCCCGCGGGAATCAAAAAACCTCAATCCACGACGCGTACGAAGTCGCGTGCATCAGCTAGTAAATAAATAAATAATCTATACAATTAGCTATGTTTTAAATTCAATTGGTAATTGGATAGCGTCGATAATAATTGGAAAGAGTGAATGCTTGTGCAAACCTCTTTGCTCGCGCTCTGGAACGAATTGTTTAATGGAAATTGTTTTACCGACGGAAAAAACTATTGTGTATGTGTATTGTATGTTACTTTCCCGATGAATTCGCGACAGTATTAGTTGTCGTGTAATGAAAGCGTATTTTATTTTAATCCATATACCTAATACTTATAATAAAACTGTAACTGGAAGATTTCTGTACAATTAATATATTCTGAAAATTGTAATCGGGGTATGCTTTACTATCGATACTGAGCCCAAAACAGATTTTTATTTAATTTTTGTCTGTCTGTCTGTCTGTATAGCCGTGCATTACGCGAAAACTAATGAACGGATTTAAATGAAATTTGGTATAGCGATTAGCGATAGCATCAGCTATTGCTATACCAAAGAATAGAATAGAATAGAATATTCTTTATTTGCATAATGTGTGTAGGATGCATAAGATGTTAATTCTTATAAAAGAGTCCAGCACATTAGCCGTATCGGCGTACAAATATTATAAATAGGCAATTGAGGTTAAATTCATTATAGCTATCGTTATAATAATAATATTACAAAATAGATTGAATTTAACATTACATTCATTTGAGAGTTACAATTATAATATTGCAACATATAATTAGATTTAATAATTATACAATGTCAATAACAGTAAAATAAAAGAAATGTAAAAATGTCACAAATTTCATTACTATCCTATGTATAGGATAGTTTTTATCCCGATAGAAAATAAGGTACCTTCTTATTATGACTTAAATAATTTTAAATCAGGTAAACGCCATCCATTATTATCTACCGACTTGGGCTTCATTTTTTAATTAATTCTATAACCGATTACGTTGTCGCAATTTGGCAAGAGGTCGTAGTCTAAAAATGAACGCGCTTCACTAAAAGTGTGCCTATCCGGCAAATCCGAGAATATACCCTAAGCAGATCAACAAATAGTCACGTTTCCGCCGCAAACGTGGATCTCCTTTACGATCTACATTTACCTAAATAGGTACACAGTAGATATTGGAATCAACCTACGTATTCTGTCGTATTGTCCAAGCGTTGCCATAGATATCTTATCTTACTAATAAGTACCTACTATCTATATACTAATATTATAAATGCGAAAGTTTGTATGGGTGTTTATTACTCAATCAAACGGCCTGAAACCAAATGAACTGAACGGATCTGAATGTGGCACATTAGGGATTATAGTCTAAAGTAACACATATTAATTCCGGAAAATTAAAAAGTTCCCGCGGGAATCAAATAAAACTCAATCCACGCGGATGAAGTCACAAGTTCTACACGGCATCGTACCGGAACGCTAAATCGCTTGGCGGCACGTCTTTGCCAGTAGGGTGGTAACTAGCCACGGCCGAAGCCTCACACCAGACCAGACCAGGGAAAATTCAGAAATTATAAATTCCCAAATTGACCCTGCCGGAGACTGAACCCAACACACCTCCGCAGCGCTACAAACTGCGCCACGGAGGTCGTCAAACATCAAACGTCAGATTTCTGATGTGTTTATCGCTCATAGTCTAACCGAAGCCTCATAGTATTGTAGTTGCGTGTATTTTACGACCGCCATTCCGTCTGCGAATCAGACAATCAAAACCAAGTTTGTTGCGAATGAGGAAACACCTTTTACGACTTTGAAACTAGCTGCTATTAAGTATATAGCTATAAAATTGTGGACAAATACAAATAATAACATCCTAGTTCCTGGGTACTTAGCTCGGTAATTACGTAAGGAATCAACGTTAAAACTTACAGATATACATAATAGGGATGTCAAAAATAAATGATTTCTTAGTTATAATTAAATAGAGGGTCTTCAAAAATACCTAAAATTCATATCCTACTAGAATGATGCCCGCGACTTCCGTGAGGTTTTTAGTTCCCGTGGGAACTGTTTAATTTTCAGGGATAAAAAGTAGCCCATGTGCTATTCCAGACTATAATCTATCTATGTGTCAAGTTTTATGCAGATCCGTTTAGCCGTTCTTCCGTGATTGAGTATGTAACAAACATCCATCTATACATCCATCCAGCCAGCCATCCAAACTTCCGGATTCGTAGTCAAGGGCTAGCTTGTAGTGGATAAATAAATAATGAATAATAAAAATATATATAATTTAGGTAAAGATGACCATTTTCAACTGTAGAAAAAAAGTGCGTTAATTTGATGACGTCACAGCTCACAACTATATTATTGTATAGAACAACGACCTCAATTTACATAGACGGGCCCTGTCAAACAAAGAATGTGGGCGTATTTTTAGCAACGCCATCAACGCCATCTAGTCTGAAAAGCGGGAACTTGCTTGCAACATCTTGAATGTAAGCTTGAAAACGTATGACTCGGTCATAGATAATATAGGTCCGTAAGGCCAGTTAGTAAAAAAAACATACAGTTTGCCGCGGAAATTAAATGATTGCGTAATGGATAAAAATATTAAATAGAAAGATTAAAATATAACGTTTTTTTGGAAATGTATAATTGTGAATTGAAACACTTAAAATTAAAATTATACAGTGCCAAACTAATTAGACTTTAGATGTTAACTTAATAATAACAAATTATCTGCACGACGAGCGATCGTGACAGCGCTACGACGGGAACAAAGACAGGTGCGGAACGTGTTCAGCAACTCGGACGCCCAGCGTTTTTCTATGAAAGGTCCCATCTAGTGCCTACATATAGATCGATGGTATAGAAGCGTGTTTTTAAGTTTGATAAAGAGTTGCTGATTTGATTGAGTTGTCATCATAGAAGAAATAGTGGTTGTCATCATCCCTATTACCTACGGCCATGGTCATAAGCTGTTTTAATATCTTTTCAGGCGTTAGCGGTGTCAGCCCTAGCCCTTATGCTGTCTGCGATAGTGGGGGTCAAAAAGTTGACCTCCCACGATGACCACGAAGATCATCAAGTCATCTACGCGGGTCATCACGGCTCCCATAGGCGAAGGCGGGACACGCCACTGCCATACCAAGCACTGCCGTACCAAGGATGGGTGGGTGCTGAGAAACAGGCTTAGTTAAATGTAACTACAAGTATTAAACCGTTGTTAATTTATTTTTATTTACTGTGTAAATAAATAACTATTTATTGTGTGTTTTTTTTTCAATCATCTTTGTATGAAAACATATTTTTTTAATGTAGTCTATCACAATTCACGTTTTAGTAACGCGGCAGATAAAAAAAACAAGTAAATTAAAAAATAAAAATGATTTCCAAAAAACCGACTTCCAAAGCCACTGACAAAGTAAAAAATAATTTTGATTTCTACACGCTATGTTGAAGTCGGGCGAGTAATTATAACAAAAATACAGGCAAAGTTGACGCGTCAGGCTCGCCCGATATTTTAGTGTACCCTGCAGCATCAGACTTGAGGAGTTGGGACTTGGGTTTAAGTATGAAGTCGTTGCTTGACACCTACAATATGAATTCACCATAAAAAATCATAAATCGCTATTTTAAGGAGTTCTGTTATCTGTACCCTGCAGCATCAGAGATGAGGAGTTGGGACTCAGAGTTGAATACGTGACTTGATACCTACTATATGAATTCACGAGTTGAAACTCCCTAGTTTTGAGGATTTCATGTACCTAGTACCTAGGTACCTACGTCTACAGCATCAGGATTGAGGATTTTCAGTCAGATTTTTTATGGGACCACCTCGCGAGCTTCTTTTAACCGCTGAAAAATAAAATTCAAATCGTTTTACCGGAAACCGGAAACGGAGATATGCAGTAACATAATGGCACAAAAAAAACATCATACATTATTTATACATAATATAATATTATATAATATATTTATATTTATATTACAAGTATCTACTATTACTGCCGATTACAAATTCGAAAACATCACTAATGTATAATTCCATCTATAAAACATTGTTCGAATCAATTCATAAAATATCGTCAAGAAGTACATTGTAAGTTACACAGATGGCGTCAGTCGTAATTAATAAAGTAGTTTCTACTTAATCATAGATGGCAGTCCATTTTGTTTTATTGGTTTGAAGGTTTTTGTTATTTTGGTAAGTTCTTCAGATGGCAAAACATAGGTATGGCAATGGGGCTGATTCTGATGGGGCACAATCTCATAACTAAACTAAAATAATATCTACTAGGTACTAGCTGACCCAGCGAACTTCGTACCGCCTTAGTATGCAAAATTAAATGTATATTTTTCAATATTTCTGAGAGATTTTCTTAATATTTTTTTCCGTAAGAACCTTCTCCTAATAATAACAAATACAACAAAAAAAGAATTAGTGAAATCGGTCCAGCCATTCACGCGTGATGCCGTGACCAAGGAAAACGGGTTTCATTTTTATATAATAATATATAGAATAGATTACTGCCTATAATACCGAAAACATCACTCATGTATACTGCCATCTATAAAACCTTGTTCGAATCAATTTATTAAATATCGCCAAGAAGTTCATTGAATGTTCCACAGATGGCGTTAGTCGTAATTCTTAAAGTAGTTCTTACTTAAATCATAGATGGCAGTCTTTTGCGGGTGGTGAAAAATATTATATTACTACATAGCTGATTCCCGCGACTTCGTCCGCGTGGAGCTTTTCCTAAGAAACGTTTTCGTTCGACCGTTTTTTCTCCGTCTTACATTACAAATCCGACATAAAATAATATTGCGGCTATAAATTAAGATGTAAGCTATGCTATCTTTCAAGTTGGATCAAACTGCACACGGTGTACAAATTTAATTTAATTTAAAATCGGTTAAGTAGTTTAGGAGTCCATCGCGTACAAACAACTTGACACGTAATTTATATATTATTAGATTTTATATATTTAGATTAAAACTTTATAAAAAAAATTGAAAGTGCTGGCATCTATTTTATAGGGTACGCATACTTGGACGATCATTTTACATACATAAAATGCTGGCTAATGATAGAGAAAAAAAAAAAAGTAACAAACTAAATGCATTTATTTATTTTTTAAGATTAATATAGGTAATAAAATAAAATAATTCTGATACCACAAAAGAAATCGGAAACGGAAAACTAAAATGACAGCATTTAAATTATTGCTAACCCTTTCTTATTAATCTCTGCGGAAAGTGACAGAACATTGTTGCAGTCTAAATTGTTGTGATTGGCTGAATTCTTGCTGCGTCAATAGATTTTGTCCAATTATAGTGGAAGAGTGTTAACCAATCAGCAAAAAGTACCAGCTCGCTCGCAATCACCTCTGATTGATTAACATAACATTGGTTGGTACCAATGATTGATGCAGGTTTTACACAACTGCGATCGTACACTGTAGCTGTCATTTTTAGCCGTTCGCCATGCAGGGCAATTGTGTAAAACCTAATTGGCCCCAAAATTTAACTCAAATTTTTTTTTAAATATTATAGTCTTCTTTAGAAAATAATTAATTAGTTTTTTGAATTTCCTTTAAAGTTTAAATATTCAGACATGTGCACATTTCGAAATCGCTTATGTACCTACCTATTCAATTTATTATAAAAAGGTAAATAAATGGATTGTTATTAAATTCGATAGGAACAATAATTATTTACCGATACTGACATATTATTGTACAAAAGTAGGTACTCGACGACTGTCATCTCGTGCAAAAATTCTGTTGAGCAGCAGCTCAAAATAACATTTTGCGGTGAGTAAAGAACATGCATCAAGTACCTAGCTCTAAAAAGTAGTGATGGCTCGTACAGAGTTTCTAACAAGGCCAATCGCGACTCGACCGCGTACAGTTGGAAAAAAAAGACAGCTGTAATACAAAAATTTGCCCAACTATTAATTATTTCTATACCTATTTAGGTTATGTGCATCACTTAGGTACTTGGTATTGAAATAGTGCGGAAGGAATAAAATTGGAGTAAGTAAATATAATGTACCTGGTACCTACGTACTTAATTTAGAGAAATATATTATATAACAATTAGCTAATGCCGCTAATGCCACAACTAGCTAACTTTGTTCGAGTGGATTGAGGTTTTTCGGTTCCCGCGGGAACTCTTTAATTTTCCGGGATAAAAAGTAGCCTATGTCCAGACTATAATCTATCTCTGTGCCAAACATCCAGATCCGTTCAGCCGTTCTGGCGTGATTGGGTGATAAACATCCAAAAACCAAAAACCCCAATCCACGGCCACGCGGACGAAGTCGCGGGCGTCATCTAGTTAAAAATATTTATTAAATCTCTATGTTCCGCTGTTTATTTTTTCTTTACGTATTTAAAGTTAATTAGATATTTTAATTTATGCATCCGAGAATTTAGTCATATTGCCAACGTATAGAAAAATGGAAGAAGTTGAGTGTATTATTTTTTGTTAACGCTACAGAGATAGGTCCGGTTGTCATTAGAAATTGTTGCTGAGTTCCATAATCACTCATTGACTCAAGGGTAAAATATCTTCCAATACCCAGGGTACCCACTACCGCGGTTTTGCTTATTTTTCGAATACTATAGGTTGACGATACTTGGCAGCGATCTCACCTGTTGGTAAGTAAGTACCGACGCTGTAAGTAGGCCAATGGATACTGTCGTCTCGTCGTCGTCTAAACCTATAGACATCCACTGCTGGACGAAGGTCTCCTGCATGGATCGCCACAGAGCACGGTTTAGGTATTTAGGTATTTATTTCATATTTGCGTTCATATTTACATTGGCCTGAGGCCCTGTCAGGGCATTGCAAATTTTAAATTAATAATATTTTATTACAATGGAGATTTAACATACTTAATAATAAACATAATATAATCTTTATCCAGTAATTAAATAAATAAATTAGTTATAAAAATCAAATTCATTTAAGCTACTACAACATTAATTATAGATAGTTATTTAAATATTGTCAACAAATAATTAATTCAGACATCGCAGTCAATGTCAATGAATAATATTAAATAAGTTATTAAAATAAAAAATATTTGACTAGTTTTAATTTTTATACACAAATTATTTATACATCTATCGTGCTGTTGAGGTCTATGTAGTTAAAAATTCTTGAATATTATAAAAAACATTTTTGTATTAACCAATATCTCAATTTTCTTTTAGGTTGTCTCTTTGTTTGGGATTAGGGAGTTTATTAAGAATAATAATTTGATCTAAAGTACCTACGGACGGTTTTGTGCCGCTTGTTTCCAGTGGCTCCCAGCTGCATGCTTGAGATCGTCCGCCCACCTAGTGGGGGGTCGTCCAATCCGGACACATTCCGACGAACAAATTTGCCTTCCTTATTAAAAAATCAGAATCTCCCAATTGCTCCACCTGTGGAGTAATTGAAGGAGGAACATACTCCAGCAATACATTTTATTTATTTTTATTTTTCTCAACTTACAACTAGCATTACAGGTTTCCCTAATACACTAGTGTAGTACACCTAAATAATCCTATATTATAAACTAATCAAATATAAACTAAGTAATTAAATATAAACCAGGTAATTTAATATAAACTAATTAAATATTATTATTATTATGATAACATAAAGCCCACAGAGCAATTCTTGTGAGTTCACCCAGAGTACAGCAAAACAGATCCGTTCTCTCAGCTATGACGTTAAGGGTGCGAATCGCGCGCGTCAGCGGCGCCTTGCAGAGCAAGTTGGTGCGTCCGCGCGGCACCGCCAGCAGCGGTGGCCTGCGCCTGCGCCACACGTACCGGTCCGGGACACGTAAACTCAGCTGTCCTAAAACGTCCGCATTATATGACTTCCCCCGTAATATTTTAAAAATGTACAATATAAGTGCTAATTCCCTCCTAACCCCTAGTTCATTATACCCGACCATACCCAAAACAAATAATGTTGGGTACATTAACGGGTAGTATGGGTATACCCCATATAGCTTCATATATAGGTACCTAACAAATTTATTTTGTACCCGCTCTAACATAAGGCTATATTTAGCCTCATGTGGAGCCCAGATGACTGAGTTACTTTCTAAGTGGCTCCTGACCAAAGCATTGTATAAGGCTATCACCGCCTTTATGTTACTGAAGCTCCTAACGGTACGAAGTAAGAAGCCTAGATTTTTGTAAGCTTTCTTACAGCATTTTACAATGTGGTTACGAAACGTAAGTTCTGTGTTCAAACCAACCCCCAAGTCCCTCACCTCTGAAACTCTCACCATTGGTACCCCATCGATATTATAATCATAACGGATGGGGGATTGTGCCTTAGAAAAGGTGATAACTGCACATTTTGAGGTGTTAAATTGTAAACGGTTGTCCTTGCTCCATTTGACTGCTCGATCAATGTCCCGCTGCAGCCTCCCACAGTCACTCTCGCCATCTACAGTCAGAGAGAGCTTGAGATCATCCGCGAACAGCAAACACTTGGCATCCTTGATTACCTGAGGTAGGTCGTTTATCATTAAAATAAACTGTAAGGGACCCAGGTTGCTACCCTGACTCACACCGGATCTAGTAAAATATGTTTCTGACCTATGACCCCTATAGTCTACGTATTGTTGCCTATCTCTCAAGTAACTAGCAAAAAAATTCAGTAAATGGGGAGTGAACCCAACCGCTGCTAACTTTTTAAGCAAGACATCGTTGTCTACTAGATCGAATGCCTTCCGAAAGTCAAAGTATGCTGCATCAGCCTGCCCCCCACTGTCAACTGCTGGAACAATATGAGCCATGTAAGCGATAAGGTTGCTCGTAGTACTCCTCGCTGGCCGGAATCCATGCTGAGCGTCCGAAAGTTGCGCGCTAACCTGGTTGTAGATTATTTTATGGATAGCCGACTCTAATACTTTTGCGGGTGTGGAAAGCACCGCTACAGGCCTGTACCCCTCCAACTGTGTTCCCGATCCACCTTTTGGTACCGGTACGACTCGGGTTAATTTCCACGTCTCAGGAAACACAGCTTTCTTCAAACACAGATTATATATGTGAAGCAACGGTTCCGCCAGCACCAATCGACAGTCTCTAAATAGGTAAGGTGGGATGCAATCTGGTCCCGCTGACTTTTTTGGTTTAAGTTGTTTAAGTGCCTGCCTTACCTCGTCCAAGGTCAATCGATCGATATGGACCCGCGCCGCTCCGTTCTCTCCACCCGCTGCTGCTATGGCCGCGCTAACATTCAATTCGGCTCGCTCTGAGCTATAGACGGACTGGAAAAACTGAGCGAACTCAACCGCACACTGCTCTGCAGTCAACAGAACCCCGTTTTTTAAAATTTTCCGCGGAGCCCTACTACCTCTTTTTGATTTGGTATAGTTCCAGAACGATAAAGGATCCTTGAGGAGTTGGTTCTGAACTCTGCGCTGATAGTGATCGTGAGCTTTTTCTATCATGTTCTTAACCTTTGCCCTACACTGCGAAAATGCCTCGTAATTACCTTTCGAGTTACAAGCTTTATACCGCCGGTGAAGATTCGCTTTCAATTCTATGTTGCGAATTATTTCAACCGTGTACCACTCGGGGTAATTATACCCCGGGGTTACAGGACTTCGCTTTTTTCTCGGAACCCAGTCATCGATAATTGACGTAAGAATTTTATAAAAATACTTCAAGCTTTCCTCCAACTCTAACTCGTACATTGGAGTCCAGTCTGCGGCCGCAATTGCTGAGTACAGTGATCTAAAATCAGCCTTATTGAAATTCCAACCTATTGGTGTTTGCGGGCTCGCCTCAGGTTCTAACGCCTGCGCCTGATGTCGGTGTGACATGGTAGACATGTATTGCTGGAGTGTGTTGGGAATGTTAAGCATTTAGAGTCAGTTTATGTAATATTTTGGATAGTAGTATAAGTATTTGTGATTGTATTAGCTTTCTATCATTTCCTGTCTGCGATAAATCAAAATTATTGTATAAATTGGTCCGAAAATATTTTAGAGTTAGTTATGTACTTTTCTTTGTGATTGTTAATCTACGGAGCGACATAGTCACTGAGGGACTAAGCTCCTCAATAAAGAGAAAAAAAAACCCTGCGCTTCCTGATGCGAGGCCGCCATTCAAGCACTTTGGGACCCCAACGCTATCCGATAAAAGAAGTATCCGATAGCAGATCTTTATAGCTAATAAAAGTGATAGTGATGTAGTGATATATCATGGCGAATACAATTCTCTTAGAAAGTGAGATTACACTTTACCTCAAAACACGGATTAAAATATGTAATGGTTATTCATTTTAATTTTGACAAGCTCTCTAGTACAACGAGGTTTTTGCTTTAAATGGTCTCACTAAACTAAAATGACAGCATTAAAAATATTGCTAACCCTTTCATAATACTCCCTGCGGAAAGGGACGGGTTCTAGATTTAAAGCTATCAAGAATTGGCCACAATTGATGTATAATTTAGTATGCTCTCAATACGATTTTCTTAACCAATTATTTTTTTATCCACTATATGTTAGCCCTTGACGCCATCTTTTTATAATTAGTTAATATATTACTGATATCATTATTATCATTATGTTTGAACCAGTGGCGTGCAGTTCATAGAGGCATAAAAGCACCGCTTACCCAAATGGAAATATGTCAATGCGTATTTATCATCAAAACAGCTAGTAAATAGGTATTCTGACCAACTAATGCCTACCCCTGCTTCAAACCCTGTGCACGCCACTGGTTCGAACAGTTCTTATATTTAAAATGATGATTATATCACCATAATATAAGAACTGTTCTGTTACTTAAAGTAATTAGGTACTATAGTAATTAGGTACCATAAATTATTATGTTCTAACAACGACCTCAATTTACATAGACGTGCCCTGTCAAACAAAGAATGTGGGCGTATTTTTAGCAACGCCATTAACGCCATCTAGTCTAAAAAGCGGGAACTTGCTTGCAACATCTTGAATGAAAGCTGCCGCGCCCAATACGGGCCGGAGTGCCTCAGGGTAGCTGCTTGTCCCCGTGTCTATACGCGGTGTACACGGATGACATCCCTACCCTCGCCGACCATCTACGCGAGGGGGAGGAAGACGTGCTGTTGTCACTCTACGCTGACGACAGCGCGTACTTCGCGTCGTCGTACCATCAAATCGTCGCTACGAATCGCATGCAACGTCTGCTGAACTTACTTCCGGAGTGGCTGGACAAGTGGAGAATGGCCGTCAACGTGGGGAAGACGGCCGCCATCCTGTTCGGAGCCCGGAAGCACATGCGTCAGCTCCAATTGCGAGGCCAGGACATAGAGTGGCAGACTTCGGTGCGCTACTTGGGGTGCCACATCGACGCCGGCCTGGCCATGATTCCCATGATTAATCATGTCGTGAACCACGCCGCGGCTGCCGCGTCGATGCTGCACCAGGTCCTCACCTCAAGCCTCTCACCGAAGACCAAGCTCCGGATCTACGGAGCCTATGTCCGCTCACGGCTGACGTACGCGGCTCCCGCCTGGTATGCGCTCTGTTCTGCATACCAGAAGAGCCGCCTACAAGTCCGGCAGAACAAATGCCTGCGATTAATCGTGGAAGCTCCGAGGTACGTGAGGAACGACGTAATCCATCGCGACCTCAAGACGCCCACCGTGGAGGAGTACGTCCATACGCTCGCGCGGCGCATGTTTGCGCGCGCGGACAACGGGCCGTACGAACACCTCCACGGGATAGCACCGCCGACCACCCGACCTCCGACCGGGCGTCCACTACCTCGTGAGCTCCTACGATCGCCTTCGCCCACGCGGCATGAAGACGATCGTAGTGACGACGACGACGCGACACACACCGGACTTGACACCGACTCCACGCGCGACGGCGACCATATCGCCCGCAGCGTGGAGTCCACCGGCTCTGACACCATCTCGGCGCACGAGAGCGACGCCACTGCCCGCAGCGCCGAGACACCTGGACATGACACGGGTCCTGCACGCAGCGGCGACGACGTCACCCGCAGTGCGGACCCATTACCGGAGATGACACCAGGCCTAGGGGCCCGTAGCCTTCAAGGCAGGCCCTAGCCGACTCACGGCTTAAAGACAACCACCGGGGTACAATGTTACCCCGCGCCCCGCCCGGGTAATGAGGCCAGCCCTCGAAGCCCGTACCCCCGATTGGCCCTCATGGACCAACCGGAGAAGACCCCTGCTGCGAATGAAAGCTTGAAAACGTATGACTCGGTCATAGATAATAATAGGTCATAGCCGTAAGGTCAGTTAGTAAAAAAAAATCATACAGTTTGCCGCGGAAATTAAAATGATTGCGTATCTAATGGATAAAAATATTAAATAGGAAGATTAAATAACGTTTTTTTGGAAATGTATAATTGTGAATTGAAACACTTACTTACCTTAAAATAAAAATTATACAGTGCCAAACTAATTAAACTTTAGATGTTAACTTAATAATAACAAATTATCTGCAAGACGAGCGATCGTGACAGCGCTACGACGGGAACAAAGACAGGTGCGGAACGTGTTCAGCAACTCGGACGCCCGGCGTTTTTCTATGAAAGGGCCCACCTTGTGCCTACATATATATCGATGTGTTCTAATGATTTATGCCTACATAGTGTACTGATTGCTGCTTCCTCAGTCAATTAACCGTGATGTATACTTCACACAAAACAATAACATGTGAACGGTACGATCACCATAATACAAGTTAATTTTCCAAGACTTTATTTTCTACTAGCTTATAGATATAACCAGCTTATGCCCGCGACCTCGTCTGCGTGGTTTAAGTTTTTCGATATCCGCGGGAACTCCTTAAATTTCAGAGATAAAAATAGTCACTGTTCAGGTCCTCAACTATACCCATGTCCAAAATCACGTCGATCCGTTGCTCCCTTGCGAAGTGATTGAAGGACAAACCAATAAACCAAAACACACTTTCGAATTTATAATATTAGTATGATGTGATGAAAAGTTAACCCTTTTTAACCTACCTAATTTAGGAATTAATTATTTCCAAATTAGCTCAACCCGCAGGCATGAAAGCTGTGTTTTTTAGTATGTTATGCATTAACAGTAGCAATTTGAATAATTTTTTTTTTATCCACTACAAGCTAGCCCTTGACTGCGATCTCAGAGATAACGTGCGGAGGTCCCGGGTTCGATCCCCAGCAGTGTCACTTTGGGAATTATTAAATATAATTTCAACGCCAAGCCGTTAACGGTATGGGTTTAATATAACTGCCATGCCCCTAACAGGTTAGCCCTCTACCATCTTAGACTGCATCATCACTTACCATCAGGTGAGATCGCAGTCAAAGGCTAACTTGTTTGGATTAAAAAAATATATCTGTGTCAAATTTCATCCACGCCGTTCTGGCGTGATTGAGTGACAAACATCCATCCATTCATTCATCCATCCATCCATCCAAACTTTCGCATTTATTATATTAGTATAGATATAGATACATGGTCACCCTACCGACACATAAACACAATAACACCGATTATAGTAAGTGACTTATCTATGTCCCATTGGTCTGCCATATAAGGAAATTGTTCCACGGTCTAGCATGAAAACAAATTAACTGTGTGAACTTGACAGCAAAAAGATGATTTGCATTCGACTTTTCCGTTAATGATGAAAGAAGGAAATGCATTTTCTGCATAGGTGTGATTAAATAGTCTTTATGGGCGTTTAATCTGTTGATAATCTATAGATAAGAAGATATTAATAAGAAAGTTTCATCAAAATGTCTGCTATGATGATTATAATCAGACCTATGCAGAAAATGCATTTCCTTCCTTCGTCATTAACTTAGGTAGCAGACAGACAGACAGACAGAAAGAGAGACACACTGTCACCTTTAAATAAATATTTAAATCTTTATTTAACCCACACAATAACTAACTAAAGGAAAAGGTTCATTTTATTCCTACTCTTGTACACTCTACCATGAATAGAGGAAAATACATAGATTGTATTAAAAATATAATAATTTAGAACAGTAAAGTAAATAACGACCAAAAAAATAAAAATGTAATGTTTCCAAGATTGCAACCTTCAGCCATAGAGAAGGCAGTAGGCGCGAAATGTATCAAATGTCATTTCTGACAGTCACTGTCAAAATAACGTGTTTTTCTTTTGAAAACGTAAAAAAATATGAATCCGCCATTGTTACTCGCTCATGTTTAGTGTTCCATAACTTTACGAAACTTTAAAATTCGTAGATTTGACCAATAAAAACTGGTCTAGTATTTTATTTTCCTTCATTTCTCTGCTTGTACAAGACTTGGACTACGCCCCATACAAATCTGAACTGTCTCCTTTTAACAAATTAGCTTAAATGTATTTCTACTTAATTTAAAACTGTGTTGCCAACACCCTCAGCTTGTAACATATAATATTATATCAATAAGCATTAATAATATTAGTATGGAAGTATGGATAAGTCTGCCAAACCACGCCTCGGCAACTTGGTGGACTATGGCCAAAATCGTTTTCATTCTGAAAGCAGATTGGTGCTCAGTAGTGTTCGTAGAGAGAGGGACGAGTGGCCTAGCTGCGACAACGCATATCAGTCGATTACGATTATTAAGCAACGTTGACCCAAGTCGGTAGCTGGATTGGTGACCGAATTTGGACGTGGTGTTTCTTCCGTGCCTCGGAGAGCACGTTAAGCCGTCGGTCCCGGTTATCTGATAATAATCGTTACAAAAACATAAGAGTTCAAATACTCTTAGCCGAGTCGTATACGGAAGGATGTGGGAACCCGCTGCATTATTATCCCAAGTCACTACCCTCAGTAATGAGGAATATAACACAGAGAGAGTGTTCGATGGATTGTGATGATGATGAGCTATAGGCATTTAGTAACGTCTAGGCATCGGAAGAAAACTAACGATGATAATTTGTACCTTCCTCAATAAAGTAGGTTAAGTACAGCGCATTCCTGCACCGATCTGAAACTACTTACCCACTATAGAGAAATCTAGCCTTGCACTCACAATGGTCAAAGGTTACCTGAGAAATATATTATTAGATGTCAGACTCACTAGGTCCTGCTTTCTGCGTTTATGTTAATTTTCGTCATTCATTCATTTATTATTGTTATTCACTATAGTCTTAGAGCCGGATATACCACGACCTTCACCGATCTGTTTACCAGATGGAACCTAATTACGCCTAATAATATAGGTTACCTATTAAAATCCTGACCAGGCTATTTTTTAATATTTTTTTTTTTGAACGCAATGGTATAGCTTTGGCTACAGTTAATTAAGCTAGTATTAGCTGTAGCCAAAGCTATATTACCTATATTTTGATATATTTATATGTATTTGTTAAGTGTATAATATATAATATATATATATGTTAAGTTGGGAAGTTACCATAGTCCATAGGTAACTTCACGGTTCTGTTAACCGCTTGAGTTTTATATTATCAAACAAGAAATACATCCCCAGCAGGGGAGAACAGGCGGCCGGGGGTCAGGGGGACAGGTTGAGAAACCGGCGGAATATCCTACCCGAGTCTACCTGCATTCAGGCTGCGAGCGAACTGCCACGGAACCCCAGTCGCCTCAGATGGTGAGCGAGGATGACTGGGATTATCATTAAACCATTTGCAGATATTATTGGGACGGTTTCAGTGGACTCCACGTGCCATATGGCGGAAACTACGTGAGCCTTGTTGAGAGCTGAGACGGATAAGAAGCGTAAGTATATCTACCAGAAACGGTTGCTTCTGGATAGGTACCTATGTGAAAAGTTCATGGAATTATTATTTGTAACGAAGTCAAAAAGGTTATTAGGTTCCATAGATCATAGCAAGTATCATAAATAGACCTTACAAGTGTACAAAACGTCCTGACTTATTTAAAAGTCCCGCATATTGAAACCCTACTCTGCGCGTGACCCGACACACAGTTGGTCGGCTTTTTTTGCAGTGCTTTCCTGATGACCATGCTTGAAACTTGGCTCTGTATAAATCAAATAAAAGTTCGTTAACGCCAAAGTTGTACAGAGTTGACGTAGTCTCCCGTAACACTGAAAGTACACTATGAAACGGACCTGACATTACACGTTTACTTGGGAGAGAACGACGTTTTATTCTAACCTAGTACTTAACCGCGTTACATAATTTAAAAGATTTTTTTTTCATCCGTCCTCTTACTTAATTTCGCTAATAGGTAGTTATAATCATCATACGAGATAAATTATTAGATTTGTGGACGTCAAAACAGTAACAAAATATACTAACGCTTTAGAACTCTAGACCGCTGGTAGTGGGGACCACGTCCTAGTTATAGTACCTACCTACACGAGACGACAAAACAATTTTATTGTGTTCTTTTTGATAAAATCTTTAAAAAACACGAGTCAAATTTGTGACATGCGTGTGAAATTTCCCATACGGACTTTCTACGCGTGGTAACGATTTGGAATAGAGCAATGAAATTTTATGACCTGCACTTCGAGTCATTAGTCCTATTACATTGTGGCTTTTCTAATGTAAGTTAATTTAAGCATCTTAATTCATACTTTTATATTGTAAAACTTATATTTAATGTGATGTAAAAATTCCGGCTGAGTTAGTTGTGGGCTCTTCTTAGACCAGGGCGCGTTTGGAACCCTCGTAGCTTTAGTTTTAAGATACCGTAACTAATTATCACCATATTATAAGTAAGTTGACGACCTCTGTGGCGCGGTGTGTAGCGCTGTTGCCTTAACGTGCGGAGGTCCCGGGTTCGATCCCCGGCAGGTTCAATTTGGGAATTTATAATTTCTGATTTTTCCCTGGTCTGGTCTGGTGGGAGGCTTCGGCCGTGGCTAGTTAGCACCCTACCGGCAAAGACGTACCGCCAAGCGATTTAGCGTTCCGGTACGATGCCGTGTAGAAACCGAAGGAGTATGGGTTTAATATAACTGCCATGCCCCTAACAGGTTAGCCCGCTACCATCTTAGACTGCATCATCACTTGCCATCAGGTGAGATCGCAGTCTAGGGCTAACTTGTAGAGGATTAAAAAAAATATATTGACGTCAATATGTGTACCTACAGTGTACCTATATTGAATATTTGATTGATTAATTGATGGTTTGTCTGTCTGATACGTTTTCTGAAAATCCTGCATTAACTCTTCTTCTATATTCAAATGGACCCTGACGGGAATCGAAACCGGGAGCTCCCGCGTTAAGACAATATCGCTCAACACCGCGCCAGGGAGGTCATCTAATCATAAAAAACAATATTTTTGTATAAAATCCTACAATATAATAAATTATCAGTGCATAACAATCACACACAGGTACACATATTAGCACCAGACCGAAGCGGCGGCCCGTGACAAATTGAAAGTGAGCGAAAGTAAAGATTTTGCGTGACATTTACCTACCTACGAGTACCTACCTACGAGATACGAGCCCTAAGAGTGAAGAAAAATAGTACCAATAGAGCTCTTAGAAGGTAGGATATTCATTTTAGGGTTTCGTGAGAAAATAGTAAAAAGAATCCTTGTGACTATGTCTGTCCTTTCACTCCGTCTGTCTATCACGCTTGAATACTTCAGTTACACGTTATGATCGAATATAGTCAATATTGTTTTCATATAACCTGCATTGGAAATGAGAGTTTCAATGCCTGTTGACCCACCCGAAACTAGTCAATTTCAGACGAATGCAGGTTATATGAAAAAGACTTCGGGTGATGCCAGCCTTCGCTTCGCTAAGGCAGGTAACTTCATCCTCGTCTGAAATCGTCGTGTTTCACCCCTAGGCACACAATATATATATAGCCGAACCAAATGAAAAAAAATATGTCACACTGTAAAAGGATTGAAATTCAGAAGGGTCAAAGTGGCGTTAATATTAGACAGTAGACTATAGATCAAATGGGGTATATTCCAAGGGGGGAAATCACATGAAAGGTTTTCATTTGAACATTATAAAATAGATTTTTATCCATTTTACAGCTTCACCAATTTTTAAAGTTCTCAGACGTACAATTATTAATTACCTACTAGATGATACCCGCGACTTCGTCCGCGTGTATAAGGTTGTTTAACTCCCATGGGAACTGCTTTGTTTACCAGGATCCTTCCCCGGGACACAACCTATGTTTGTACCAAATATCGTAAAAATCGTTTGAAAAGATGGGCCGTTAAAGCGTAGTAGACAGTCAAACTTTCGCATTAATAATATGGCTATTGTGCGGTGCGGTATCTCAGAGAAAACCTGCATGCGATCTCACCTGATGTTAAGTGATGATGCAGTCTAAGATGGTAGCGGGTTAACCTGTTAGAGGCATGGCAGTTATAAGTATTAAACCCATACCCCTATTCGGTTTCTACACAACATCATCAGCGACAACAGCGCTCAACACGGAGGTCGTCATTCTACATTCCTATTAACAATTTCCTTTATCTACATTTACTAGTCAATAAACAGCAATCGTCATCTAGTCTAGATCTCATATCGACGCGGTCAAAGTATGTTATCAGACAAACGGCCTTGCATCGAGTTCAGTGACCAAGACTGGTTCTGATTCGGTTTTGTTTAACAGGTTTATATGTCTGCAGGTCGCTTATGTAAATTACTTTGTTGGATGTCAACGGAATATATTAGTGGAGGTGTGCCGGTTTATTTAGGCTAGGTTCACTCTGTCAAAAATTCTCTCGATATATTTTTCGCGTATGGATTTCACCTACTCCGCCCTGCGAATGCGGTGAGCGCCCTCCATACATCACAAAATATTCTACCACTACAGCCTATTAACTATTAACGGGCACAGACCTCCACTCTCAAAGGAGAGAGGGAATCAGAGCTTAGACCCACCACGCTGCTCCAATGCGGGTTGGCGGGATTTAACGACTATTACCATGTTAGTGATAATAACCGGCACCGAAGGCTAAAACGACAAAATATTCAATCGAATTAAGAAATTAAGAAATTAAATTAAGAAATTCGAATATTTTGTGCTGTAAGGAGTTGCATGACGCTCCTCGCATTCGCAGGGCGCAGTAGGTGAAATCCGTACGCGAAATATAAATCGGGAGAGAATAAAATTCGCGCAAATGTTTTTCGCAATGCGACCGTACCCTTACAGATTATTTTTGACTTGGCTTACTCTGCTAACTGCTAAGAGCGAAAACATATCAAGCTCCTAGAGACCGGAGTCCTCGGATAACTTTCTGTCCGCCGCAGAACTCCGTAAACGCAGTGTGTTATTTTTTATTACAGTATGTAAAAACAGAGAAATTTCTGTTTTTTTTTTTAATAATCCTGTACAACCGTACTCACATTAATATAAATGCGAAAGTCTATCTGTCTATAACATTTCACGGTTCATCCATTTAACCTATTGTGAAGAAATTTGGTACGGAGATTTAAGTAGTTTGTTTATAGATATAATTAGTATCAGTTTAATATAACGCCATGCCCCTAACAGGTTAGCCCGCTATCATTTTTGACTGCATCATCACTTACCATCAGGTGAGATTGCGGACGAAATCTTGTAAGTATAATCAAACATATTTTAAAAGATTTTAATTTCGAAGTGAGCTGAGCTAATAAAAATAACACTATGCATCCATTTGAAGTTTCTCGAAACACCATTACAAACTTTTCTCAAGTGATTAAAAGTTATTTCACAATAATCACTCGAAATTGTTAGACATCAAACTTTCACTGTGAAGCACGCCTGGGAAAGGCACATGATTTTAACTGATTACAGTACTAATACTTCAACTTTGGCATTATGCCATGTATTGTAGAGTCATGTGGAAGTAAAAATCTCTAGGAAATATTGAACTTGAAATAATTCACTGAGATAAGTAAGCTGTGAGCTCACGAGATGAAAAAAACAGGCGCGCGGGGGTGAAATCGAGCAAGCGCATGTCACAAAAAATGCATGAAATAATTTGTAAAAAAAATAATATTTACTTTTGAATACAAATAAATCCGACAATGTGTTTGAGTTAGAAATATGAATTTTATCTTATATTTCTAGAGCAAATTATTGGTTTCAATAAGGAGAAAAATTGCTTTAAAAGGTAAATTAAGAGGTATGTTTAAAATAAATTTCAATGCAGATATTTTTTTAAAATGTATTTTGAGATGGGTCAATGGCTGCTCGAAGATCTTGAAAACAGCACATTATTTTTACAAGCATTCATTATGTCACCGTTTGATGGATATACTGCTTTTAAAAAACCCCTTTTAAGCAACACAGGGCCTTAAGAAGAACTGCCCAACCTAGGCCACCATTGCATTGCACTAAGCACAATTGTTGTCGTCAAACGCTAGCCTATCTTGCAATAAAAAAAAGAACTTGCATTTATATGGAAGTTACAACTTACAAGACAATAGCTGATGCAAGCGAATTCGTCCGCGTGGATTAAGGTTTTGTGATTCCCGCGGAAACTCTTTAATTTTCCGGGATAAAATAGTCTATGTCCTTCTCCGGGATACAACCTATCCCTATACCAAATTTCATCAAAATCGGTTGAACAGATGGGCCGTGAAAGAGTAGCAGACAAACAGACATACCTACACACTTTTGCATTTATAATATAAGTAGGTATGGATAAGAACTGTATTTCGTTGATACTAGTCTGTGTGAATGATTACTAAAAGTTATCGTTGTAACTTTTTAATTTTGCTGGATAATTTAGTGTCTATGAAGGAAACTTTGGGGTAACTAAATTCCAGCTCTCGCATAATAGGTCCAATGGTTTGGGCTGCGTGTTAATGAGTCAGTCAATGAGTGAATGAGTCTGGACTATAATTTTAGTTTTTTTTTTATTGCAAGATAGGCTTGCGCTTGAAGAAAATCATGCTTAAGAAAAGCAATGATGAGGTCTTAGTTAGGTTAGGTTGGTAGTAACTTTGTAGTAACGAAATTTCAGCTCTCTAGGTCCAAGGGTTTGGGCTGCGTGTTAATGAGTCAGTCAATGAGTGAATGAGTCAGGACTATAATTTTCGTTTTTTTTATTGCATGATAGGTTTGCGCTTGAAGACAATCATGCCTATGAAAAGCAATGATGAGGTCTAAAACTTTTTTTTTGTAATCCACTACAACGCTAAATCGCTTGGCGGCACGTCTTTGCCGGTAGGGTGGTAACTAGCCACGGCTAGCTCCCACCAGACCAGACCAGGGAAAATTCAAAATTCAAAAATTATAAATTCCCAAATTGACCCTGCCGGGGATCGAACCCAGGACTCCGCACGTTAAGGCAACAACGCTACACACTGCGCCACGGAGGTCGTCAATTAGGTTAGGTTAGGTTGGTAATAACTTTGTAGTAACGAAATTTCAGCTCTCTAGGTCCAAGAGTTTGGAATAAGTCAGTCAATGAGTGAATGAGCTAGGACTATATTATAATTTAAGATTTTTTATTGCAAAAAAAGTCTGCGTTTGACTGCGTATGAAAAGCAATGATGATGTCTGGGTTGTAGCGCGCTTGCCTAGAAAATACCTACTCACTCCCTTTTGAAGATAGGTAGATATTTTCTTTATAGAAAATTACTCAAGTAAAGAAAATAATAAATCATGATCATAACTTGGTAATTTCTATTTAATGGCTTCTTCATTAAGGGCACCTTATGAATAAGATTCTGTATGTAAATGTATCTCCGTACAAGTAGAATGTCATTAACATGATCACCGAGTCATGAAGAAGGCTGTTTGTTCTAGATTCCAGGCTTTTATTTTTTTATACTAACTGACCGGACACGACTCCGTACTGAAAAATTTACCCTACGTACCAAAATTTTTAAAAAATATCTCTGATCCCCCTGGCGCAGTGTTTAGCGCTGTTGTCTTAACGTGGGAGGTACCGGGTTCGATACCAGGCAGGGTCAGTTTGGAAATTTATAATTTCTGAATTTTCTCTCTGGTCTGGCCTGGTGGGAGTCTTCGGCCCTGGCTAGCTACCATCATATCGGCATAGACGTGCCGCCAAGCGATTTAGCGTTCCAGTACGATGACGTGTAGAAACCGACTAGGGGTATGGGTTTTATATAACTACCAGGTTAGCCCGCCATCATCTTAGACTGCATCATCACTTACCATCAGGCGAGATCGCAGTACTAACTTATAGTGGAATTTAAAAAAAACTATTTTTATAAAGCTCATAGATTTATTATTATTTATCGCTGATACCCGTTGAGGATTTCCACTTCGATCTCCGATGGACGGATGGGTGATTGTTACTCAATCACGCCAGAACGGCTGAACGGATCTGGATGAAATTTGACACAGAGATAGATTATTTAGTCTGGAATAACACATAAGCTACTTTTCATCCCAGAAAATTAAAGAGTTCCCGTGGGAACCAAAAAACCTTAATCCACACGGACGTAGTCGCGGGCATCAGCTTGTAACATTATAGATAGGATGCTTTGAAAGGAAAGCAAAAGTGTTTTTTTTAATAATTTTTACTAAATTTCATTCGCACATCAATTTGTGAACATGAAATAAATCTGTTAAATTCAATTGAGTATAATTGTAGACATTATTACAAGAATGGTGTATTATAATGAACGTTCGCGCTCCTATTAAACTGATTGCATACCATGACGATGCTCGCGGCTTTCGTAAAAATCGCATAAACGGATGGGCCATAAAAACGGATGCTTTTAGGCGTATGGTGGTGTATCTCGGGAACTGAGAGCGCCTTAACATAAGTCATAATTCATAACAATTACCTGTTTTCATGATACTCTAAAGCAGGGATTCCCAAATTATTTTGGGCAAGAGACCCATTTTTAAAAATGAACTGATACCTCAGACCCCCATAGCCAAATTACTTGAAAAATCCTATCTCAAGTTTTTTCTATGTATACAAAATACTTACCAACTTAAAACTTTGCGGTAAGTTAGTAAACTTAACATCATTATCTCATCAAAATAAACAGAATAAATAGACATAAAGTTCAGTATGTATCAAGTGTAATTAATAATTATTAATCCAATAACTTAAAAATACTTAATTATAATTATTTAAAAAAAAAAACATTAAATTAGGGTACCACTTTTAGACCTCGTCGATCCCCAAAATCAGGTTTCGTTTATGTCGACCCCTGGGAAACCAATGTCGACCCCAAGGGGTCGATATCGACCACTTTGGGAATCCCTGCTCTAAAGATTTGTATCTTTCAAAATCTTTTATCTGTATCAGTTATGGCATATTTAAATATTATGTAAAAATATTATTATGACCTCACACTAATAAATTTTCGCAATAATAATATAAAAATATGACAATCACAACGTTGGCAGTATTTCATACGCGGCTGGCTAATGCAAGCTGACGATATTTTCATTCCACTAAAGCAACAGGACGGAGAGTTGCGGCTCTAGCGGAGTTTGCGCAACTTGCGGCTCTTGAAACAGTGTGCACTTAGCTTTAGCCAAAGCGCCCGCCTCATCCGCGCATCTTCAGTGACGTGTCAATGACCCCTACACTTGAAAAGTGAAAGGAAAGACAGGTTTTTGAAAAGACGTAACAATCATATGAACATTTTAGGTAAGCATCAACAAAGTGGCGTGAATACTTAATTTAAACACCACTTCGTACACCGTGTACGCTATTAGGGTTCCGTACCAGTAATGTCATCATCATTATCACTACAGTCCATTTAATGTCCCACTGCTGGACCAGGCCTCCACTCTCATAGGAGAGAGGGAATTAGAGCTTAGACCCACCACGCTGCTCCGATGCGGGATGGCGGACTTTAACGACTATCATAATGTTAGTGATAACAACCCCCCCCCCCCGAGGCACGGGGGTTACTCCCCACCAACTTCCAACTCCGGGCTCGCACCAGTGGCGTGCAGTTCATAGAGACATAAAAGCACTGCTTACCCAAATGGAAATACAACAATGTTCATTTTTCATCATGACAGTCAGTGAATTGGTATTCTGACTAACTAATGCCCACCCTAGCTTCGATTCCTGTGCACGGGCTGGCACTGAGAATTTCTTAACTGACAAACCTAACCTAACAATTTTTATGCTAAACCGGGAATCGAACCCAGGACCTCGTGATCCGCAGTCGAATATGCTAGACAACGAAGCAGTCGGTAAGGTAAAAATACTTATACCATTTCGCGACTTGAGAATAGTTTTAAATATGCTCTCTATTATATTATCGATGCGTCCTTGCATCCGGTAGCTCACAAGTCAGTGTAATAATTGTAACGTAACGTATGTGTTGTAGTTTGCACTTATTGTAACATATTTCTTACTTTAGAAGAAAAGACCAACTGCTAAGTTTCTTGCCGGCTCTTCGAAATCTTTCCGAAACGGCGCGGCGGTAGACTTGACATACCATAATTTACACAATTTGTCCTACGTGAAATAAATAAATCATTTATTATTTATCTTATTTCTTGAATATACTTACCTCTCTGACGCAGTGGTGAGCAAAGACCTCATTAAGTAAGAGGTCCCCGGTTCAATCCTCGGCAGAGTGAATTTGAGAACTAATAATTTCTGAACGCCCTCTGGTCAGGTCTGGTGACTAGACACTACCCTACCCTGCGTGCATAGACGTGCCTCCAAGAGATTCAAAGTTCCGTTACAATAGCGAGTAATTGAACCGATTAGTAGTACGTACATCAAAAGAGAACCCCTGCCTATATGTGATTAATGGTAAGGGGTTACAACCCTCAGCAATGAGGAAAACGACGCAAAGAGATGGTTGTGACAGACAGACAAGTGCATTAACCCACAAACAGTGTGTGCCATGCAAGGTCGTGGGATCCATATCACTATTGTCAATGCAGCAATCGTCGGTAAGTAGACTAATACTACGGAAAACTGGGGTAACGTGGGACTGGGTTAGTGGCATCGAAGTGATACTGCCTACCATCATCCACTCTGTGTACCTAAAACTTAATGAAGTTGAGAATGTGCGTGTGTATTTAATCGTACATTATTTCATTGGGCATCAGCTAGTAAACAATAAAAATAATAAATGAATATACTTTTATTGTACACCACAAAGGAAAATAAACAATAGTAAACTTAGCTAATAACAAAGTAGGTTAGTATACAAATTGGCGGCCTTATCGCTACACACAGGCAACCAATGGTTTAAAAGTACATAGCTACAAATACAACTGGTAGATGGTGCAGAAATAACAAAATAAATAAAAATATTTATATAAAGTTTTATATTTCTAAAAAGAATAATTTGTCAGTCATCTATTGATGGATTTAAAAAAACACTGATTTAATTTATTGCTCAAAGTAACATAAAAACAAATATTAAATTATGACTAACAATACATAGTCAACCGAGAATACAATAAATGCAATTAAATTAAGATAACTAACTAAAACTAAGAATTAAAATAATTATCAAAATTTTGTGCCCTAGGTAAGGTGCCCAACACGCAGGCAGCATTCCCGCGCTGAATAGCTATAGAAAAGAATAAGATTTTTATAATTATTTAAAGAAGAGTTTAGAGCCAAATTTCTTTTAAACGCTTTCACGATTAAAGAAGCTACCCATTTGAAACTACATGGGTATAAAAATTACACTAATTAATGTGATGTAGTACCTGAACTAACAACTAACTCGACCAACTTTTACTTTTACCGTGTGGAGCCAAAGTTAGTGTGTTTGATTAAAAGATTGCAACTGTGATGACCGTTACCAAAATTTTGAGATAAACAACGTCAGTTTAGTTTTTAATAGTTTATCTCGGAAAGGTTTCACACAACATTCTGTCTTGGATTATTGTCGATGAATGAATCGACAATTCCCACTTCCAGTTTTCATCCAGATACGTTCAGCATCAAGATTGAGTAACAAACATCCATCCATCCATCCATCCAATCTTTCACATTTATAATATTAGCATAAATTATGTAATGTAATTCAGTAATGTAAATGGCTTAAATTTTTTTTAATAAAATAAAATTATAATTTGCTGTAGTAGGTATTTCTACATCATTTACATGTTCATAGGATTTCCTCTTCTCCTTAAAATATTAAGTTTAATCCATACTATAATAATATTATAAATGCGACAGTGTGTCTGTCTGTCTTTCTTCTCTCTACGCTTTCGCGGCCCATCTGTTCAACCGATTTGGATGAAATTTGGCATGGGAATAGTTTGTATCCCGGGGAAGGACATAAGCTACTTTATATCCCGGAAAATTAAAGAGTTCCCGCGGGAATCAAAAAACCTCAAACCACGCCGACGAAGTCGCGGGCATTCGCTTAACAATAATTCAGTGCGCAAAACATCATCGTCGTGATGATGTTTTACGCACCACGCATGTCGCATCGCGCATGTCACTCAATCATTAGCATTTAGCATTTATTATAATTATTAAAAAAATTATAATTATTAGTAAGCAATAAATTATTTATCAATAATTTCTATCATTCCAACGGTCCTAGACCGAACACTAGGAAGCGCTCGAAATCTCTGGTACCCTTTATTCCCTATGAAATATACGAAATAGACGTGAGAATTCGTCTCCAAGACAAACATGACCACACAAGTAGTTTTACAGTTCAGCGTGCATAAGTAAAAGTGAACTCCAAAGACCTTAGTCACTGTTTACGGAACTGCTTGCGTATTCTGCCCACGACCATCTCCTTCGATTTGTCAAAAACATTAATGATACGTGAACTGGGACACGCAGATTCTTAAAGGTTTTTATGCTTTTCACATTCTGCCGATAGGAAAACGGTCAAATTCCAGTGCTGGAAACATTCGATTTTTCAATGCCTTTTTTTGTGCTATCTATCTATACTAATATTATAAATGCGAATTGGATGGATGGATTGATGGATGGATGAAAGTTTCTTACTCAATCAAGCCACGGATGAACGGATCTGGACGAATTTCGCACAGAAATAGATTATAGACTGGAATAGCACATAGGCTTTTTTATCCTGGAAAATTAAAGAGTTCCCGCGGGATCTAAAAACATCTGTCCACGCAGACGAAGTCGCGGGCATCAGCTTGTTATGAATAAAATATAAGGGTTAAGGTTTAAAAAAAGAAACGTGTTCAGATAGCAGTTAGATTGTATCTCTCCTTACGTCATATTTTTAAAGGTTCCGTACCTCAAGAGGAAAAAAGGAACCCTTATAGAATCACTTCGTTGTCCGTTCGTCCGTTTGTCTGTCAACACCCTTTTTCTCGGGAACGATATCAAGTTGAAATTAATATCAAACACAAAGTTCTACGGCCCCTTGGAGCTATAAAAAAATCAAGCTTCTAAGTCAATACTATCAAGAGATACGGCCGTTTATGCCTTGCCTTGCATATTTTGACGTTCGTCAATAAATCAAAACCTTTAAAGTCTAGCCTTTGATCTAGTATAAAGCTATAATGGTTTTGCTTGCATAATTATTATGGGAGGTCTCTTGGCATAAAAATTCGGTCTCCAAAATCCTTCCGCACACGACTCAACTAGGATAATGGTTCTGAGTCTTGGGTTTGATTATTATCCGATTTAGTTAAATGATAATAGCCGGAATTCTAATATTCGATCAACAATCCATTAACTGAATTGATGTCTACGACCAGTAGAATCGACTAATTAATGCGCAAGCCAGTAAAATCTCAATGTCAAGTAGAAACCAGGGTATACTTTTCTTTATCCAAACCTAACTTTATAAAAAAGTAAAGTTTGTCGGTGTGAACCTATTAGCATTTCAGGGCACAAAACAGATCCTGATAAGATTTGTATAGTTATACGGAATACCTAGTAACCTGGAAATATATATCTAAGAATACTTTTCATGCAAAAAAATCATACAGTTCTCACGGAATTTATAAAGAAACGCTTCATATTTGCGTTAAACAAAACCAACTAATTGCTGTACCTATGTTGACTCGTTTCGCTTGTTTTGTCGGAGTTTATTATTTTGTTCTATTTGCTGTTAGCGAACCGTGGCTACTTGTTTTTGTAATATGCGTAATTGTTAACTGTTCAGATAACAAAGGCTATGTAATACTTAATTTTACACAGCAAAAATAAAAATAGTATTGTTTCTGCTAATTACTGTGGCACTAACTAATACAACTGAACAAAAAGAAGGTAAAGTAACTTCTTTATTATAAAAGAACCGACTGTATAAAATACCATCGTTAACACAACAGCACAATAGCTAGCAATAATTAAAAAATATATCGTAATACAATCCACAGATTATTATAATCTTGCTTAAATAATACATTTATTAGATACAAAGCTAAAACCACACATTTTGGACCTAACAAAATGCACCATACAATACGTTTTCAAGTTCACGACCTTTACAGTGACCGCGCACTAGGCTTTCGCCGACGCAACATTATGAAACCTGGACTTCACTTTTACTCCTAGACCACTGAGAAAGTCCAACTTATTTCGGAACGGTTTTTTACCGGGCACATCTATCGAGGGGTGCGGAGAGAAGCTATTTAAGCTCAGCTTCTCGGATCCGGCGCACAGTCTGTTTCTAACGCCATCATGTGGAGGACGGTTTCCATCTTAGCACTCGCTGTGGCGTGTCACGCCCTCCCAGCTCAAGATACGAGCCATTCAGAAAATGAAATCGAAGGGTTCGGCGACTGTCTCAAAAAGGACTCAACGACTTGCCTTAAATACAAGTTCTTCTCCTTCGTAGACAAAATGATGGGACAAAGGGACACGTTCTCTTTAACAGATGGTGTTACAGTTGTAAGAGCGAGTGATGTGCCTCCAGAAACCGGTGCCCCAAGATCTTTAAATCCTGTTGATAAAGTGAAGCATTACTTCGAGACTCATTCATTAAGAGTGGAAGTTAAAGGCTCGGATGTTATCGATACGGTCTCCAGTGTGGGTCGTGCTTTAGAAGATACAGTATCCTCGTTTACAGAAGACAATGATTTGTCAGAGGAAGAGGAAGGGGAAGGAAGAGGGAAGAAGAAAAAGGTAGGGAAGATTTTAGGACCATTAATGGGAATAATGGCGATGAAAATGTTGGCGATGATGCCACTCAAGCTTGGAGTAATTGCTTTGATTGCCGGGAAAGCGTTGCTTATCGGTAAACTGGCGCTGGTGTTATCAGCAATTATTGGATTGAAGAAGTTGTTGTCGTCGTCGTCGCAGCAGCAAAAGCATGTTACTTACGAAGTAGTAGCGCATCCTCATCATTCTTCGAGTCACTCGTCGAGCCATGACTATGCCGGTGCGAGCGGTTACGGTGGCGATTCAGGAGGTTATAGTAGCGGAGGCGGACATAGCGGCGGCGGAGGCGGTGGATGGGGAAGATCCGCTGACGCGCAAAGCTTAGCGTACTCGGCGCAAATGCATTAGCTTTCCAAGTTTCCGTGGCCTAGTTAGACGACCCCTTTGCAAGACGATTTCACTACGTTCAATTATTTATTCGACTCGACTTGTGTATAAATGTGTTGTGCGGTTGTATTTATTACTGACTGAATGAGTTCAAGATTCTCGTAAACCTTATAGGTTTTTGTTTTTGTAACTATGATTTTTATAGTATAATATTTATGTTATGGTCACAAAGATTATGTTTATATTAGATAGATAGTGATATATTTATTATGGTTTTCCATGCGTACCTGGCTTTAATTAATTATATTTAAGTATTTTTAAGTTTGTTTTTGCGCCTATTTTATTCTTGTTATTATTTTTTTTTGTTTCTAAGTCATCACGGGTTTTCTTGTTTTTATTTATGTATTTTAAACTGGATTTCAGTATTTTATTGTGAGTAATAATTTATCTTATTATTAAGTGGACATTCTTGCTTTATATGAAAACAAAGATATTGATATTAAATAATACGAATTACATAAAATGTTTTATTGACATAATATGTCGACTGTTTGTTAATAAATAAAACATACTTATTAATTCCTTTTTAATATATTTCACTATCCTTTATTAAAATAATCTACTTCTTTCGTGACTAATTATTTATTTATATAATGAATATAATGATATTAATTATTATGACTACTTATATACCTTCATATATAATACGTCATATACTTACATTTTAACTTGCTGGTATAACTTCAAACTTGTCCTTTCGAATGCAAAATTTTACATAAATCTGTCATGCAAGTATGTAATATAATATTACTTAACAGTTTTTATATCACAGGTTATATAAAAATTGTTAAGTAGACAGGTCTTTTTGACAGGTATTAACTAATAAGACATTCGAATGCAGTCAAAATAAACATATGGATCTTTGGAAAGGAACCATAGTAAGGGTTCCATACTAACATGCTGTAATAACTGGCTATAACAACCTAGGAGAAAGGCTTTGAATTCCTATGCAGCATCTATTCTAGATTCTAGGTACCCCGTCGCAGAATAAAACCATATTATTTTATCAAACTCGATGAACTCTTTCTCTGTAACTATATCTGTCGGTTGGTTTAATGTTTAAGATGTTGTTTACTGATTTTATGAGGAACCAGTAAATTTTTTCCTCATCTTTTTGTGCTATACCAAGAAGAGTAGTGGGCAACTGACCGAACCGAAAATTTAATTCGGAACCTTTTACATGATCCATAATCATACTAATATTATAAATGCAAAAGTGTGTGTGTCTGTCTACCACGCTTTAACGGCCTATTATTCAACCGATTTTAATAAAATTTGATGCATAGATAAACAGGTTGGAACACGTTGAAGGACAGGAAAATTAAGGAGATCCCGCGAGAATGTAACAAAAACTCGCGGACGAAGTTGCGGGCTTCATCAAGTATTCCATAAATAAAATACATTCACCTCAAAGAGGTTAAGCTGCGTCAAAGATGATGTGAACAAAATATAAAGTCACTGGTACTTATCTACAAGTATTCTAATAGATACGACTATTGCTTTTTCTATAAAAGAAAACTCAAGACTAACTAGTAAAGATAATCCGGTAAAAGCTGTCTGGGAAAAGTGGATGTGACTATAATTCTATGTAAACAAAAATACACTTTATTTCCCGCAACATAAGTACTAAATTACAAAAAGGGTTCATTATGTGCTACAATGATGACCGTGTCTAGATTGCAGTCTATTCACATACACAGCTCATATATTATACTTACTTGTACACTGCAGTTGCATTACTAACAGAAGCATAATATTATCTTTTTTTTTTATCCACTATAAGCTAGCCCTTGACTGCGATCTCACCTGATGGTAAGTGATGATGCAGTCTAAGATGGTAGAGGGCTAACCTGTTAGGGGCATGGCAGTTATATTAAACCCATACCCCTTCGGTTTCTACACGGCATCATACCGGAACGCTAAATCGCTTGGCGGCACGTCTTTGCCGGTAGGGTGGTAACTAGCCACGGCCGAAGCCTCCACCAGACCAGACCAGGGAAAATTCAGAAATTATAAATTCCCAAATTGTCCCTGCCGGGGATCAAACCCGGGACCTCCGCACGTTAAGGCAACAGCGCTACATACTACATCTATACTAATATGATAAACGCGAAAGTGTGTCTGTCTGCTACGCTTTCACGGTCTTTCTTTTCAACCGAATTTGATGAAATTTGGTGCAGAGGCTTTTTAAGCCGGAAAATTAAACAGTTCCCGTGGTAATCAAAAAACCTTAAGTCACGCAGCCAAACTCGCGTGCATCATCTAGTTCTCTATAATGTAAATATAATCTCTTTGTTTCTTTAGGATGATTGTAGAGTCGGAAAGTGTTTATAAAGGTGTTAAATCTACGAAGACGCACTTAGCCGGCTTGGTGGACTATGACCAAATCCTTCACATTCTGAGAAGAGACTCGTACTCACTAGTGGACGGTTATGGGTTGCAATCATTATGATAGACGCAATTATTCTTTTTCACATGTTAATGTAGAGACGTAATGTATTTTGAAGGTGAAGAAAAAATGAAGGGATCTTGAAAGAAAACTATTAGGTACAATACAGCAGTCCTTATTTATTTGAAAATAGAGTTTCAAATACACTGAAATTAATAGTAATTAATGAGAGATTCTACTTATAATATGATCCGAGGCATGAAGATACTCGTAAAATGATTAATAAGATACCATCAGTAAAAGCATATTGTTTATGTACGGTTAATGCTCTAGACATGGGGATTAGTGTAATATATACGGGCTATGGCTTGCTGATATGAATAACGTTATTAAGAAACTTGCAATTATAAATTATTATTATTATCCACCCACCACCACCACTACAGCCCATTAACGTCCCACTGCTGGGCATAGGCCTCCACTCTCATAGGAGAGAGGGAATTAGAGCTTAGATCCACCTCGCTGCTCCAATGCGGGTTAGTGGGCTTTAACAACTATTATCATGTTAGTGATAATAACCGGGATCAACAGCTTATCGTCCTCTCCGAGGCACGGGGGTGAAACACCGCCAACTTCCTAACTCCGGGCTAGTACCTACTGAGAATTTCTAGTCAGAAAAACCCTAGAAGAAACTTAATATATGGCCCGACCCGGGACTCGAACCCGGGACCTCGTCAGCCGCAGTCAATCATGCTAACCACTAGAGTTATATACACACTACACTAAATAATAATTACTGCCTCGTTGGTCTAGTGACTAGACCAACGAGGCAGTAATTATTATTATAATTTTAATAAAATAGTTTCCTGGATGGTGTCGACCCAGTTCAAAGAACCTTTCGCCTGGGGATTGGACTTCTGATGTCCCCCAAAACATTACCGCGGACTGGGTCCTGGGACTCTATGAGTAATAACATCTAAGTGTTATAACATAGTTTCATAGATCAACCATGGTTACCCAGATCAAAGACGTGTTTTTTTTTAATCCACTACAAGTTAGCCCTTGACTGCGATCTCACCTGATGGTAAGTGATGATGCAGTCTAAGATGGTAGCGGGCTAACCTGTTAGGGGTATGGCAGGTAATTAAACCCATATCTCCTATCGGTTTCTACACGGCATCGTACCGGAACGCTAAATCTAGCCACGGCCGAAGCCTCCCACCAATACATAGTTTCCTACGAGAACCATAGCTATCCGTGTCAAGAGGCGAGTTACAAATCTAAAGTGGCTCACAATACAAAGAACCGATAGAAATTGGTTGGTACTAGAATTGTGAGCTAAGACCAGAATCCTTCCACTAAATTTTTGCGATGTAATCTGTCCAGCAGACTCTGGATAAGTAACTAACTTCATTGGTAAGTAAAATGGCATGGCGTGTGGAATTTCCTAAAAGAGATCTATAAGTATGTTCAGCACTTTTTTTTATCCACTACAAGTTAGCCCTTGACTGCGATCTCACCTGATTGTAAGTGATGGTAACGGGCTAACCTGTTAGGAGTACGGCAGTTAAATTAAACCCATACCCCTAATCAGTTTCTACACGGCATTGTGCCGGATCCTTAAATCGCTTGGCGGTACGTCTTTGCCGGTAGGGTGGTAACTTGCCACGGCCGAAGCCTTTATATATGCCATACCAGTGAAAACTCAGAATTATAAATTCCCAAATTGACCCTGCTATGCTCTCAAAGTGTAACCGCATGCAGCGAAGCAGCTTAAAAAAATACTCATTGTGTACCTACCTAAGTTAACCTTAATAAGATTACCTACTGTAACAAAATACTCTTCTATAACAAAGTATCTACTGACCGTTAATAAGATAGAATTATGCGTCTTCATGTTAGTCTTAAAGTATAGTAAAATAAATAAAACAGAACTTTAAAAGGCATGGAAAACTAAAAAATAAAAAAAGCTTTATTGCAGGTCATTATCACAAGCCGCATGGAAAAAATAAAACTAAGTTACGCCATCTACTGGCAATCATTGAAACTATGCCACTACGCACGTGCGCAATGCGCAACCGGAATTCCCGCGCGTCATTCAGTCTGCTCTGCTAGTAACCTTGGCCGAGAAGCTTGCGAAAAATAAGAACAAATAAACGTACAAACGTAGTTCTGAAATGTTTAATCTTTTATTTGGTTTTGTGAGCGGTTCATTCAGCTAAGCCCTGTTTTTTTTATGCTTTTTAGCTTGCTCGTTCCATGCTGATCATTAATGAACTTTGGGTAGTATGTAAGAAGTTACTATTTCTTTTGGCTTTTATTTATATTCTGTTTAGACGTAAATTTATCAAGTTAAAGCTCTTACTGAGCATTTGGATGTACTTATTTCTTTTAATTATTTAAGGATAATTAAAATAGATAGGTAAGTAATCAGTTACAAAGTTCTACTATGTAAGTACAATATCAATACAGTACTTAATTGAAATTTAAGCACAATATTTTTATTCATAGGTCAAGATAATAACAATAACAAATCCATTAATTTACAAATAAGGTTCATTGAACGAGAAACGTGGTTCGTTTATGAGTCAGTGGAAAAACCTTGAACTTCGTAGGTAGTAAAGACGTGTAGTAAGCGCATGAATTCATTCACAAAGCCTGCGCGAACTGTAAATAAACATGGCCTTCATAGAAGTTCTACAAAATGCTAGTAGATGGCGTTACTCTTTTCTGTTATCTTTTGAACAGAAGCTTTTAATTTAAAAAAAGTGGCCAGTATAAAGACGTTTTATTTACATACTATCATTAGATATTCATTTTATTGCCTAATATATTTACGTTGCCGGAGACAGATTTCAATCTGGCATTAAACATCATTATGTACATTAGGAAAGTACCTACATAGGTACCTGGTTAGTTGAAAGCTTTTCTTTTCTTTAACGACGATACTTAACCATTGTTGAAGTACCTATCCGTTTAACCATCTATTATAGTAGGAACAGCACAATACCTACTACCTTTTATTGACACTGGGGAAGGATGCAAAAGTCTAATGTAGTAGCCATGGACTAAAGTTTTTAAGTGTTCTTATCTATTAGGTATTAAAATACCTAAATATAAATACCTTATTAATTTATCTATACTTAATATTATAAATGTGAATGTTTGGATGGCTGGATGAATGGATGTTTGTTACTCCATCATGCCAGGACGGCTGAACGGATCTGGATGAAATTTGGCACGGAGATAGATTATAGTCTGAAAGAACACATAAGTTACTTTTTATACCGGAAAGTAAAGAGTTCCCGTGGAAACAAAAAACCTCAATCCAAGCGGAATAAGCCGCGGGCATTACCTAGTCCATACTAATATTTTAAATGCGAAAGTGTCTGTCTGTCTGCTACGCTTTCACGGTCCATCTATTCAACTGATTTTGATGAAATTTGGTATAGGGATAGTTTGTATCCCGGGGAAGGACATAGGCTACTTTTTATTCCGGAAAATTAAAGAGTTCCCGTGGGAAAAAAAAGCCTCAATCCACGCGGACGAAGTCGTGGGCATCAGCTAGTAATTAAAATTAAACTTATTCAAAAGGCGATAAAAAAGTTCCTAAAGATGTAGTAAACAAAAAGTAATTTTCACATACAAAGTGCGTACAAAGCGGATACAAGCCGAATGCTTGCGAAAACCTATTGCCTTACAAACAATTTACCATTGTTCCGATAGTTAATGACTTGCTAATGAAAACAACTTTACTGGCACGCACATTTACACTGGACGATCCAATACGATACGACAAAATTTTATCTGCATCTGTCTATCGTTCTACTCAACCGATGTTTGCGTAACTTAGCGAATAGAGATGATGACAACTCAATCAAATCAGCAACTCTTTATCAAACTTAAAAACGCACTTCTAGTGTGGAAGTTGTATGAAATTTACAGTAGTGACGTCATAAAATTTCAACGCACTTTTTTTTCTTTAATCTATATTTTAAAATGGTTATCAAACTACTACTACGACTAACCGAGGAAGTGAATTTTAGGTCTTTTGGAAGACTCTCTATTTAATTATAGGCATCATCCCTATTATAAATAATGTAGAAGATATGTTTTAAGATACGTGCAAAGGGTATAATTATAATAATTATGTATAGTTTATCGTTGTACTTGTTTCATGTATAGATTATGTAACGTCAAAATCTCTGCTTTGAAATCTGCTTGTACCTACCTATAACTTACTAAAGAGTAAATAAAAAAGCAACCTAGGTAGCTGAACTAAGAACCAACCTAGAACAGTTTTCGACCCCCTTATCGAACACATTCTAATATTATAAAAACAAGAACACCTACACAAAAGCTGAGCTTACGCCTCACATACTAAATTCTATTAGATGTCCTCGCGTACCTCTAACTTCGCCTCTAGCTTTAGGATATAGAAAGAAAGAAAGAAAAAACATTTTTATTTCCAATTTATTTTACATAACTTGACGACCTTCGTGGCGCAGTGTGTAGCGCTGTTGCCTTAACGTGCGGAGGTGCCGGGTTCGATCCCCGGCAGGGTCAATTTAGGAATTTATAATTTCTGAATTTTCCCTGGTCTGGCCTGGTGGGAGGCTTCGGCCGTGGCTATTTACCACCCTACCGGCAAAGACGTACCGCCAAGCGATTTAGCGTTCCGGTACGATGCCATGTAGAACCGAAAAGTTTTATATAACTGCCATGCCCCTAACAGGTTAGCCCGCTACCATCTTAGACTGCATCATCACTTACCATCAGGTGTGATCGCAGTCAAGGGCTAGCTTGTAGAGGAAAAAAAAACAAGCATACTTAAAGAGGGAGATGACCCCTGCACCTCAACGATCTAAACAAGATCTTGAATCTAAACAACAACGATGAAAGTATAAATATCAAAAAGTATCAATTTCTTTTTGTTCATCGTGGACGTGTCGTGTCGTCTAGTGTAAACATCTTCCACTGTGCTTTACTTTCTATTGTTTTATTTTATGCCGACATCGTGACAAAATCTCATTTGTAACTTTACTTCATTATTCTGGTTTAAATATAGCGTAGGCGTTATAAATTCTCATAATCAAAGAGATTTTATTTTTTCATTCCACTGCAAGTCAGCCCTTAACTTTTAAGGTATCTGATGGTAAGTGATGATGTAGTCTACGATTAAAGCGGGCTCATCGGTTACGGTAGTAACTTAAAGCACAGCTTAAAACTCTTGTAGGTACATCTAATCGTTTTCTACTCGTCATCTTACCGGAACGCTAAATCGCTTGGCGGTACATCATTGCTGGTAGGGTGGTTTGCTACCCACGGCCAAAAATCACACCAGGCCAAAGATAATTCAGAAATTATAAATTCCCACATTGACCCTACCGGGAATTGAACCTTTTTTTTATACACAGGAAATGCCTGACGCATACCTCTCCGTCAGGGGAAACGGAGAGGTTATGTGGGGCTTGCACCCACTAAAACTTGTGTTGTTCCTCGGCGGGCCGGCGGTTGCGCGGGCTACACTTAAGAAAGTATTCTACCGCGCTTCCGCGAGTCTTGACCCGGCAGGCGGGTCCCATCACCTTTGCAGCCTGGCCGCTAAATCCGTCTCCTGGCCTGTTTTAGACCGGGAGACGGACGCCCCCTACGTCCGTTACCCGCAGGCCGGCAACTCACGGCGGCCGGAGGTCATCATGCGCCCTCTGGCGCCCGGTGCGTCTCCTGCGCGAGGGATCCTCCGCCAAGCTTTCCCTTTGTCCCTTTGCGGACATCACTTCCTCGCAAAAGGAGGAACGGCGTACCACGCAGTCTCGCTCTGGACCATCGCTTGCACGATGTTCGGGAGCGAGAGGCCACCGACTGCCGCATCTAGTGCGCGGCGCTGCTCCGCCCAAGATGGGCATTCCGCCAGTGTGTGTTGCGCCGTGTCTTCGGGCCGGTCCTCACAGTGGTGGCAACCGGGCGATTGCTCCCGACCTATACCGACGCAGATACTTACCGAAGCAACCGTGTCCGGTAAGCATCTGCGTCAACCGGAAGGTTAGGGCACCATGCTTGCGCCCCAGCCAATCCTCCATGACGAGCCTTACCGCCGCTATCGTGACGTGCCCTACCGGGAATTGAACCTGGGACTATAAGACCACAGTGCTCACCACAACACCAGGGATAGCTTACAGCCAATTATTTTCTTTTATTATAATTTACTTAGAATTTTCTAAAATTCATTATTTTTAAATTTATGATCTTCAGGTTTACACTATAACGAAAAACAAATGAAACTGCATAATATATTTGAATTTTTCATTTTATTTCGAACATTAATAAATGAATGATGATAATGTTAGATATGTATTTAATGAGTATTATATAAGAATAAAATGTATATTATTTAAATGACTTTCATATATTTATTAATAATCTAGAATATTAATTAATATAATGAATGTGCATACAATGGTGGGCGAAACGTGAAAGTGATTTTTAAAGAAGGGCATCACCTTAAATAATACTTATACAATTATAAAATTAACTTAAGGCACATGAAATTATTATATAGTCACATATCATAGGAAACGAAAATATAGAAATTAAATACATGGCCAAAATGTATAATTAATATAAAATAATAAAACCGAAGATTCAAAAAACAATATTTTACGTAAATACAATCATATGAAGCATATTTACAAAAGCAATAGGTACATAATATTATAAAGTTAATAATATTTTAATAATTAGAATAAGATCAAGAAATAGGTAGAGATAAGTAAGTAAGTAGTAACATAAGTGAAAAAATGTTGTGACTTTGGCGAGCTCAGGGTAATAAAAAAAAACAAAAAGTTATTAAAGCTATTGACTTAAAATAATCTTTGTACTATGCAATAAAAAAAAAAACAAAAAAAAACAGGTACATAAATATCAAAATACTGGTGACGCGTAGACCATAGCCAAGCATTTAATAAATTAAATAATTTAAATAAATTAATTATTAAATAACAATAAATTAACTGTCAACAATCATTGAGGTACGCGTAACTCCGTTCTAACATTATTTTCTATTTGACAGAAATTAATAAAATATCCCTTGGTAAAATCTGTGAAAAAGATGTCCCTGGAGAAAATTCACCAATTTTACGTTCTGAACAAAAAATTATGACGTCATTACTTCGTGTACACATTGAGATACTTAATAGGCCAGCAACGCAGAATTAGACCTAACTCCATGCAAAATATAAAATAACATTACGAACGGATTATAAATCCATATGAGGTTACATCTATCTTAGGCTGAAGTAGAGTATGCGTTGTAGGCTAAATCCTGGGCGTCTTGAGATCTGCCCCAACCACCGTGGCCGCCACCGTGGCTGTAATGCTCATCGTGGTGAGGATGGGCGACTACTTCGTAGCTTTCATGGTGGTCATGTTTTGAGAGCAACTTCTTTAGGAGGACCAGTGCTGAAGCGAGGAGGGCGGCTTTGGCGAGGATGAGACCCTTGACGGCAGCAAAGGCGATGATTCCAAGGAACAGAGGGATGAGGGATTGGATCTTAAGTTGGAGAAGAGCAAAGATCGGGATGAGCTGCTTTAGCTTCTTCTTCTTGCCACGACCTGGAATGAAAAAAAATACATTGTAAAATGTAATTAAATGACATGCTCTGCTTTTATTGAAGAAATTTAGTAACTCTAGAAACGAAAAAAATACCCAAAATTAACAGAACGTGAAAATGTAAGGTTTTTAAATAATCATAATTTATTGAGAGGAAATTTATAAAAGTAATTTTAAAACAAATAGATTTAAAGCTAAAACATTGAAGTAGATTTCTATTTTTCGTTATTATTATTCAGGTATTCAGTCGCAGTTCAGTGCAGAAGTCGGCAATAGCAGAAATGCATTTATTTAAAAGGATTACACTTCAAAACTTTATATTCGTAATTAACATCCGTCACACGGATCGTTAACTAAGATTAGCTAGAAATGATAAGTTTATTTTATTTTATTCGCACCGTTAATCGAGGCTCCATTTGAATATCTATCTAATTCTACGAATCAACTTTTAACAACTCCATTTTATTTCCTAAACCTACTAACGGTCATCAATAAACATAGAGTGTAAACTGATTGTCCGAAAAGTGATTCGAATTCAAATCGGAAACCGAACTGAAATACCAACAAGTGTCGCCATTGAAATTCACAATGTTACGTCCAGTTTGCATAACAACCTCATTTATCTAGAAAGTGCATCAACTTGATACCAATTCGAAAGCTTCAAACCTACTTCCATATTTCGACAAGAATCCGCCTGGAGCTAGACTTTTACTCAGCTATTTTGTCGCGGCCAGCGGAAACATCAAACTAGTTCCTAACATTCTTAGTATCATTGAGACTTTGCAAAAAAGTGGAGTAAGTACACGCCCGCTTTCCACGACCTTGTTACCAGAGAAACCCTCTTAGAACCCGTTCCCCTCTTGGAGATATCTGGCCTTTTCTTGTTCTGCAACTGTTTTAATATAGGGATGTGCGATTTCTAAAACCGTAAACGCAGCATTCCTGCGAGTAATGTTATGTTTGACTAAATCTGCTGTATAATTAATATGAGTACCTACTACCGTGGTTCCCATGACTAAGGACTTTCTATTTTTATACTATCTCTCTTGACATGTACGCGCTAGGCCGGTGGTCACTTTTTTAATTGAGTTTCGCGAGAGCGTAATGATTGGCAGAAATTATATGATCATCTGTTTTATATAACCGTTCTCGTTATGCTCTTATATCACTACGCCTACAATTTCGCAGAACTATTGTAGCCACTTGATTTATTATATTCTTACTTATCTCTATCCGTAAAGTGTAGCTTGAGGCTATCTTTTAAGTGTTTCATTTTCATTGAGGAAATCGTCGAAGTGATTCTCTCTCTAATACATATAATTCAAAGCTTTAATTTCGCTTAAAAGTAAAAAAAAATAACATGCTGATAATGTAAAACAATTGAAACGATTATCATGCTGTCATTGTTGATTTATCGTTGCAAGAATTCACTTCTTTATCATAAACTTAAAATTAATGTCTTTTTCACGGAGATTTATGAATTGATGTAGACCCGTTTGATGTAGAAATCCTAGAGCCTAATGCCTAAAATATCTTGGCTTATTGCTTATCCTGGCGAAAGTTGGGCTAGGTCAATTTATGCATAAGATACAGCCTGGGTATTCAGCGCGGAAATAAAGTCAGCATTCTTGCCACCATTCCAGGCGGGTATGACTTGTACAGTAATTAACTAGTTTAGCTAAAAACTAATCTGAAATTTTAATTGTATCAGAAGAAAATTCGTAAATCAAATTTAATTATTTTTAAACTGTTTGGCTATCATGCACAATAATTTTAAAGTACCTAACAACGTTTACTTTATGTATAAACTGCAGTTTGAACACTAAGGTAAGACTACTCTCTAGATTTTGAAACCGGTTATGCTAACTTTTCCATTCCTAGCCCCGAGAATAACTTTATGGTTTTGTTAACTATTATGTTACTAATTCACATTTACCTTAAAAATGTCATGCCTTTTATTGTATTGTAGTAATTAGTATCTACTGCGATATCGCTTGCTCAGGGAATCAATCATAAGTTTATAAAATCTCAATTTTTTTCAAACGACTTTTACGGGACTAAACAGGTTTTTATTATTTTTCTTTGACCTAGCGATACTCAGGATATTCAAAGGAGATTTTATGCAAAAATGCCCCGAATTTTCTTTTTCAACGTACTCATCTTTTTCTTCTTTCCAGGTTTCCAATCCGAAATTAAGCTTAAAATTAAGTTTGAGCACAAGTTCTCGCAATTCTGCTCTAGTCGGGTCTAAGTGGCTTCACAATGTTTCAAAATATCTAGCTTCCCACTACAAGAAACTTATTAATCATTTCTACATATTCTGCAGACAATTCTTTTTGGTTTGCGTTGTATCCATTCATGTAGAATTTTAGTGCCTATATTGTAACGTACCAAATCGTTGAAATATGGTTACGTCAAAACATAATATAACATACTTGTTATGTTTTATTATCGAACAGATGTGGTCTCGTGCCACAATTATTTCATAATTTAAAATTACCAACCAGTTTTGACCAGTTTTTACTAAAGATGGGAGCAGAGACCGATTAAACATTCAAGATAATATTTTTTTGAGATTTTTTAACGTAGTTAATATAGCGATTGCAGACTTTGACTGACCTTGGCCTAATTAAAAAGTTGTAAGTGATAATGGATTTGAAAATGAAGTGATTTTTTTTTCTTTCTTACCATGAAGTCCCATTACAATATTATAATAGCAACTTTATTGCCTACAACCATCTAGCCTAGGAGCTATTAAGTAATATTAATTTAGCTTAAACTTCTACCAATAATTTCTACCTCTCATTTACAGTCCAATAACTGTTCATAGTTTATTCTAATGTAATTAGTGTTCACTACGTTTTTGTGACCTACTTAAGTAGCACAAGCACTAATTCACTGACATAGCACTTATGACCTTTTTACACTAATTCGAATGGTTTCGTTCTTTTAAGTCTCCTTTTGATGTCCGTGTATCTAAAAGCTTTACAGCCTTGGAATTTATTATTCTCCCATCAAAGGACACACCACCTGTACAGAAACTGAATAGGCATAATAATTTAGGCTAGCGTGCTCCACCCTATTATTTCATTTTTTGATAGCCACTGAGTTAGAGAATATTGACTAACCAGCCAATTGGGCTAACAAATTAGGTTACTATAAGTTGAACAATTTAAAGGAAGGCAAACTACAAATATATGTATGGATGTGTATATCTTTTATAATTTGCATGACTCATGAGTATATATGACTACAAAAAGTAATAATAATAATAATGACCATTTAGATTTCATCTTGAAATTCGTGAAAGTGTAGAAATATATAATTAATTCTTACCTAATAAAATAGGGTACAAGATGCAGTGGCGGCGCTAGACCAAACTTGGACGTCGCGTCGGCGGAATAAGTTTTATGGATGCCCCTTTACTTTACCAGTCAAGAAGTAAACGTTAAAATAAATTGAACAATATTTTTACGAGGCCCCCTTAGACGCGAGGCCGTCGGCGGTCGCCGATGTCGCCGACACCTAACGCCGCCACTGTCCAGAATTCAGTTATTATGCTTTTTAACACGCTTTTATGAGCTTCATCTGTATCTAATTTAATGAAACTGAGAGCTAAAACAGCATTACTAGCATTTTAAAAATTTGACGCCAATATACTATTTTGATCATATTTTCATCTTACGGTTTCTGGTAGAATCAACAATTGCTTTCTGTAATACCTAATATAAAATAATAATCTCGTATTGGAAGTCAAGACTCAATCGCAGGCATCAGTTATATAGGCTTTATAATGCATTATCAATTCCAAAGAAACCCATTCAATGATCTCTTTAATTTTCCTGGATATAAAGTAGCCTATGTCCTTCGGACAGGACATAGGCTACAGTATAGGTACAGAGGTAGGCCTCTGTACTAAATTTACCATAAAAGTCGGTACAAAAGATGGACCGGGAAAGCGTAGCATACAGACAGACACACTTTCGCATTTATGACCTCATCATTGCCTTGCACTAAGCATGATTGTCGTCAAGCGCAAACCTGTCTCAAAATAATAATTAAAAAAGTTATAATATTATAGAAGTATGGATTTTAGGGACATCAATATACGTGACATAAAACTGTCATTTTGAAGTAATACTGCTTTTATGCGATGTAGTAGCCCCCAGTATGGTTTATAGGGTTTTGTAAAAAAATATAGGTACGTGCCGAATTGAGAACCTCCTCCTTTTTTGGAAGTCGGTTAAAAATACTGCAGTGCGCTTTCAGATGTGTTAATAACTGAACCGTCGCGGCGGCTTAACGAGTGTTTTAATGGAAAAATGGTAAAGGATAAATTCGAACCACCCTGTTACCGACTTAGGTCAACGGTGCTTAACCTGCATGATCAAATGATGGAATGTCCGAATTAGAAAATTCCACCTTAACTACTGATAAAGACAAATTGACTTTCGTAAATATGTATATTATACTTACTAACAGTTACTTATCTCACGTTATAGGAAAGCAGATTTTAAGGAAAGTCGTAACGGACACAAGATGTACAATAATTTATTGCGACAAATTATCATAGTACCGCTAATTGGAGATTATAATTTCCGATTTGTATAAATTCGAAAGGTTCTATTAAACGTAAATTTACTTACTTAGGTACGTTTTCCTATTATAATATGCAAACTATCTAGGAGGGGACAAATTAAAAGCTATCAAAGGCAATTTATGATTTTTGTGGACATGTATTGTTTAGAACTTTCAAGGGTGGTTATGACTATATGATATATGGTTAAATTTATATAATATATGCTTTAATTTCTCGTTACTTTCAAACATCTCAATTTATATTAAGATTTATGGGTCTCTCGGAAGCTCTCTTTTCATAGAGTTTCGCGTGCTAAAAGCTATTATTTCTTATGGCATAACAAATCCATTATGGGCGATATTGTAGCCAAAGACACCTTCGTAATGAAAATGAAATATGAAAGAAACCTACCGATGGTATCAAATAAAAAGGTTCCTAGTCTAGATTTAAAAAAACAATCGAATTTTTACACGAAACGTCCATCATTCCTTTTACTATTGTTTTAGAATTATTTATTTAACTACTTCACATGAGAGTAGAGGTATTACTTTACTTGGCTCTGAACAGCATGGTCTTAGCTCAGAAGTTGCATTTTTTTAATTTGTAATTTTCAAAGCTTTTTTTCATGTTACTGTACCATGCTCTCACGTATTTTTGTGTCCTCCGCGACTTTGTCCGTGTGGATTGAGGTTTTTTGGTTCCCGCGGGAACTTCTTATTTTTCCGGGAAAAAAGTAACTCATGTGCTAATCCAACTATAATCTATCTCTGTGCCAAATTTCATGCAGATCCGTTCAGCCGTTCTGGCGTGATTGAGTAACAAACATCCATCCATCCATCCATCCATCTATCCATCCATCCATCCATCTTTCGCATTACATAATATTAGTATGGACTGACCTTCTTCAAGGGATCTCTTGACGTCTTCCACAGTACTCTTTGGTACTCTCAACTGGATGACATGGTTCTCAAAGAAGTCCGCAGCAGCATCCACCAGTCTGGTTTCCACCTGGTTCTCCCTCGCTCTTGGCTCTTCTGAGAGTGGCTCAAAGGACCTCGCTGACCGGGACGAGCCGGTACCAACTAGCGTGACTCCATCAGTAAGGTTGATTTCTCGCGCTGATGCCAGATTTTCAGCATATTTTAGCGCTTTTTCCTGTGAAAAAGAATTAATTTTTAAGGTTTTTCAAAAAAAATTTTTTCTCCACTACAAGTTAGCCCTTGAAAGCGATCTCACCTGATGGTTAGTGATGATGTTGTATAAGATGGTAGTGGACTAACCTGTTAGGGGCACGGCAGTTATAATTAACCCATACCCCTAACGGAAGAATGGAATGAAAATGGAGTAAAATTAATAAAATTCCTGGTAAGATATTTTTTTTATCACTGGTTAGGTTGGGTTAAGTTGGGTTAAGTAAGTTCCAATTTACGCAATTCTAATGAAATTATATTTCAAGCATATAATATTGTCTACCCAATTATTATGTTTTCTTTATTTATGACTTTAATGGACCGTTACCTACTGATTATCACCATTATCATATCATATCATATCATATCATATCATATCATATGATATTAATATTATAAATGCGAAGGTCAGTTTGTTTGTTGGTTTGTTGGTTTTTCGGTTTGTCCTTCAATCACGCTGCAGCGGAGCAACGGATCGACGTGATTTTTGGCATGAGTATAGTTGAGGACTTGGAGAGTGACATAGGCTACTTTTTATCCCGGAAAATGCAGGAGTTCCCACGTGAATCCAAAAAACTTATTCCACGCGGACGAAGTCGCGGGCATCAGCTAGTCTATATATATAAAAATGAAACCCGTTTTCCTTGGTCACGGCATCCCGCGTGAATGGCTGGACCGATTTCACTAATTCTTTTTTTGTTTTATTTGTTATTATTAGGAGAAGGTTCTTACGGAAAAAATATTAAGAAAATCTCTCAGGAATATTGAAAAATATACATTTAATTTTGCATACTAAGGCGGTACGAAGTTCGCCGGGTCAGCTAGTATTTTATAAATAACTAGACGTCAATAAGTGCTGTGTACCTACCTATATTGAATAAACATTGTTTGACTTTGACTTTGACTTTGATTCTGTCGTATTACTGTAACGAAAAGTAGGTAGAATAGTGTCATTAGTTACCTACAATTATTATTTCCTACTGTATTTCCACTATCCACTTTTTGTTTATTGCCTTTAAGATCTGCTGTGACAATCGAAACTGAATGCATTAAAATTTTATAGTATCTATGTATGATGTGTGTACTTTAATTTAACTTTGTAGGTAATAAGATAAGATCCACTGTTGAGAAAGTAGACAATCTTGAGTAATCTAGAAGCAAGCATGCTAAAGTCGTGCACTATACGTGCTGGCAGAGAAGATTTAATCCAAGTAGTGTCAACATTAATATTTAATATTATAAATACAAAACTGTGTCTGTCTGTTTGTCCAAGCTACTACGCTTACGCGGTCCATTTGTCCAATAGATTTTGGCGGGTATAGAGACATACATAGGTTACATTCCGGGGATTATAACCCGGATAATCAAAAATACGAACAATGAATTCTTACACGTCGTGTAAATAATCTAAGAATACGAAATTGCGGGCATAATTTAGTTATCATTAATTAGAAAACTTGCAATAAAAATATCATTAAACGATTTCATTCGTGAACATACATCTACTAGGAAGGAGAAGTTAGTAATTAGGTATCTAATTATAAAATAACTGTTTCTAACCTAGCTTAATATTAAGGCTTTTAAATAATTATAAGCCTTGAATATATATATTATATAAATAACTATAAAATTTAATTATAATTAAAACACGGACTTCCGTCTCACATACTTATGTGAGCACACAGGTGTTTCTTGCCGGTTCTTCTCAGTAGAATCTATATTCCGAACCGGTGGTAGAGTCATGACATTTCATAAGAGGCACAAGTTGTCCTACTTACGTGAAATAAAAATGATTTCATTTCATTTCACTTTACAATAAGTTAATTATATTGTACATCACATAAATAGGAATCTGCTTGTTATTGTTGTTGTTGGAAAGGACATAGGCTACTCTTTATTAACCCGAAAAATTAAAGAGTTCCCGCGGGCATCATCTAGTTGTACATATTAATCCCTAGACCAGAAAAGACATGACAAATGCCTGTATTCAATGACAATAACTAAACTTTGACACCAACAATCCCTCTAAGGCCCGATTGTCTTTTAGGGCCTTGGACTCCTCAATGAGTCATTTGAATTATTGGCGTGAGATATAGACAATCAAAGTTATGATTTGATATTGATACAATTATTATACGTGTGATACAATTAGAGTTTGTTTACATTTTTTTTATCCACTACAAGCTAGCCCTTGTTGCCCTACTGCTTGTTTATATGAAAAATTTAAGCTTTAACAAGGAAATCTAATGATCTGGACAAAATCCGAAGTAGGATTCTAAACTTTAAAAATGCTTTTCAGTATTTAGGGGGGTTTAAGAAGTATTATTTCTAAATGACAGGACAGTCTCGTTCCTTGGCGTCCCTAAAATAAGGATTATATTCTAAAACACAAACGTCAACAGTATTAAAACAATACCGCTACCGCTGGTATAGTATGCCCCGAGGGGATAAGTGGCTTCAGAATACTCAAACAACATTTTAGACCGTTCTTTAAGAAAATTGACTAATAAACACATTTATAGACAAAATGTCAAAAGTGACACTTAGAATTAATGACACCCTTAAAAAGCTTCAGTATTCGGTAATTGGTCTCGAAGCGCCACTAAGTATGAGGAATTAATTACTTTTTTAAATTTACACACAAAAACACAAACACAAAACACTACACACCTTGAGACACAACGCGACATCCTGTTCAGAACAACTCCTCACCACCCCGATAACCGATCCGAGTACATCTTCATCACCAGTAGGCTTCGAAGACACAAACGCTACACAACACAACAGTACTATCGCCTTCATGGTCCTGTGGTGGGTCGAGGAATGTGAGTCCAGGAACCCACTAAGTGGTTTTATTCTGAGCCCCCCTCCCACTGTAGTTCAGCCGAATTGCTTGCGAGCCGCGTACGGTAGGGTAGCGCGACGCATAGGCCATAGCACATATAATAATATGTGATCGTTAGATGCAGTGTGCAAAGTGGATTTTTGTATGAAAGTGTACCTTTATTTTCCTTAGAAGATATTGTTATATGGCAGTTTTTAAGACCTTATCCCTAAATATTTAAAATTATGAAATAGAAAACGATAAAATAGCTGATATTTTATCCAAATTATATACATGTACATTGTACAACCTGTAAATAGAAACTGAAGATATTGCGCGTAGGTGTACCCTAGTAATAAAGCTTTTTTCATTCCAAAGATTTCAATAGGGTTTTCTATGAATTGTTGTTGTAAAATTGATTGGGGGCCTGCTTATTAAGACATCTCTTGTATAATGTTATGACTTGATTAGTGCGTCATGATCTCATATCTCTTTCAGACCATCACAGGCAAATATTGAAATACTGATAGGAGAATAATTTGTTTCATTTCATTATATCTTCTAAAGCTTCTCTAGCTACGAATATGTTTACTTTGGTTAAAAACAAATGTATCTACACTAAAACTGTAAATGCGAAAGTTTGGATGTATGGATGAATGGATGGATAGGTATTTGTTACTCATTATCGCCAGAACGGCTGATCGGATCTGGATGAAGTTTGGAACATAGATAGATTATATTCTGGAATAACACATAGATTATTCTTTATCCCATAAAATTAAAGAGTTCCCACGGAACCGAAGAACCTCAATCTACGCGCACAAAGTCGTGGGCATCAGATAGTATCTCATAAAAGAAAAGGCTCACTGACTCACTGATCAACGTTAGCCTTGGCCTTAGTGACACAGCCTTTATTCACAATGTAGACAAGGAACAGGGCCTTATAATTTTTAATAACTGAAAGAGCAAAGTCACGGCTGTTCGCTAGTTTTATTTTTATTTTTTATCCACTATAAGCTAGCTCTTGACTGCGATCTCACCTGATGGTAAGTGATGATGCAGTCTAAGATGGTAGCGGGCTAACCTGTTAGGGGCATGGCAGTTATATTAAACCCATACCCCTTCGGTTTCTACACGGCATCGTACCGGAACGCTAAATCGCTTGGCGGCACGTCTTTGCCGGTAGGGTGGTAACTAGCCACGGCCGAAGCCTCCCACCAGACCAGACCATGGAAAATTCAGAAATTATAAATTCCCAAATTGACCCTGCCGGGGATCGAACCCATGACCTCCGCACGTTAAGGCAACAGCGCTACACACTGCGCCACGGAGGTCGTCAAATAGTGGAGGTAGTGTATTCATAATTTCATAATTTCATATTTTCTAATATTGCATAAGTGAATATTGATATAAGTTTTTGGAGTTGTCATTGCATGCTGAATTTGAAGAAGTTCATCCATATTAATTATTAATATTGAAAGTCAGGTGCTTATGCTCTACTTGTATATTCAACTGAGCAATACTCTTTGGAAATATGTATCTGTGTGACTGGTAAGAATGCTCAGGGTCACTCAGGGGGCGATGGAGGGGTCCCCTACGTGGGAGTGTTCCTACGTGGGAGTGTCCCTACGTTATTAAATTGGAAATGAAGAGATCCGTAGGAAAACCGAAGTCACCGATATAGCCCGAAGAGTTGCAAAGCTGAAGTGGCAATGGGCGGGGCACATAGTTCATAAAACCGATTGAAGTTGGGTTCCCAAGGTGCTGGAATGGCGTCCCCGCACTGGAAGGCGTAGCGTCGGAAGACCCCTCCACATGGTGGACGGATGACGTCAAGCGAGTCGCAGGGAGTCCCTGGATCCAGGCGGCGCAAGACCGTGGCTTGTGGAGGACCCTACAGGAGACCTATGTCCAGCAGTGGACATCCATCGCTTGACGATGACGTGTATATCTGTGCCCCAGAGCCCAAAGTGTAAAGACCCATGCTAATATTAGGAATGCAAAAGATTCTTTATCTGACCATCTTTCTGTTTGTCGGTCTGCTATGATTTCAAAGCACATCCTTATAACCGACTAGCGACTCAATCCATGCAACTTCGTCCGCATGGATTGAGGTTTTTGGTTCCCGCGGGAACTCTATAATTTTCCGGGATAAAAAGTAAGTTATGGGCTATTCCAGACTATAATCTGCCAAATTTCATCCAGATTGCGTTCAGCCGTTCTGGCGTGATTAAGTAACAAACAAACAACCATTCATCCATCCATCCATCCATCCAAACTTTCGCGTTTGGGTATAATATTAGCATAGAAGATGCAAAAGAGTTTTTATCTGACCTACTTTCTGTTTATCGGTCTGCGACCATTTCAAAGCACATCCTTACAACCGATTTTGACGAAATAATGCGAAGATAGCTTGAATCCCGGAAACGAACAAAGGCTACTTCGAAGATAGAAGAAGAAGAAGAAAGAGAGAAGAAGGCTATCTGAGAAAATCGTTAAGTTTTTTACGAAACGTTTTAAGTTATTTAATAAACACATACCAATGCGGATGAAGTCGCGAGAAACGTGTAGTTCTTAATAAATGCTGAACGTTGCTGACTGTAAGGTGATTCTTAATGACAGCTAAAAGTTTCTGAACCTGAAATAATACATAAGCCGAAAGTTGCAGTCAATGTAGTTATTTTTTAATACAAGCTGAAAGTTTCTGAAAAATAAGAAGATTCTAAATTTAAATCTGAAATTAAACGCAGTGCAGCGCAGTGTTCAAAACGCAATTACAACAACGCGTCGTAGACATTAGATCTTTAATCTGTGTGCGCTATTTTTAAAAGGTTCATCGAGTTTGTTTTATAAATTAATAATTAATATGAGTGGTTTAAGTGGTTTTGAAAAATAAAGTAATACAATCAACAATTAGTTATTTTAGATGTGAGAAATAAATCTCTCTACTCGAGTTTTATTTTCAAACTTTCTCAAAAATGTACCTATTGAAAAATATTGCGTGATACACGGGCGTTAAGGTTTTAACAAACTCGTGTCGATGGTCAGCCCTCGCCTGGCGGCATTGGACTTACATGAGTCAACTCGTGTTTTTTTTAATCCACGACAAGCTAGCCCTCGACTGTGATCTCACCTGATGGTAAGCGATGATGCAGTCTAAGCTGTTAATGTAAAAACCAACTTACCGCTCTTTTATTACAAACTAACTAAAACTATTACGCACATAGCGGAACAATTCTTTAAATACATGGCTGTCCTAGGCGTTTAACTAAGTACTGTACTAGCGACTTTCAACTTTTGACGACCTCTGTGACGCAGTGTGTAGCGCTGTTGCCTTAACGTGCGGAGGTCCCGGGTTCAATCACCGGCAGGGTCAATTTGGGAATTTATAATTTCTGAATTTTCCCTGGTCTGCTGGTGCAAGGCTTTGGCCGTGGCTAGTTACCACCCTACCGGCAAAGACGTGCCGCCAAGCGATTTAGCGTTCCGGTACGATGTCGTGTAGAAACCGAAGGGGTGTGGGTTTAATATAACTGCCATGCCCCTAACAGGTTAGCCCGCTACCATCTTAGACTGCATCATCACTTACCATCAGGTGTGATCGCAGTCAAGGGCTAGCTTGTAGTGGATAAAAAAAAAAACTAGTCTTTCTCAGTTCCTAGTGCCTCTAGGAAATACGTCTCTAGCTGTTTTAAATAGATGATTATTCGATTTAACAAAGTTTGCTATTTCCATTAATACTAGTAATACATACTAGAAAGAGTCAGTAAAAGTAAAATTGGTTTACACAACTCGTATGGAGCCTTACCAGAAAATGCATGGATGCATTTTTTCTGAGCGACAAATGCTCTTTTTATGTCTGTTGAATTTCCCTATACTAGTAACTAAATGATTCTCGCGACTTCGTCCGCGTGGATTGATGTTTTTTGATTCCCGCGGGAACTCTTTAATTTTCTGGGATAAAAAGTAGTCCATGTCTTTCCCCGGGATGTAACCTATATTTGTACCAAATTTCATCAAAATCGGTTGAGTAGTTGGGCCGTGAAAGCGTAGCAGGCCGACAGGCAGACAGACAGACGGACAGACAGACAGGCACACTTTCACATTTATAATATTAAGTATGGAAGTCTGGATATGGATTCGTATTTTAATACCGAATATACGCAACCATAGTATAGTATGCAGTTAGGATCATCTTTATTGTAGAAGTTTTTCGTAATTTATTTCATACATAAGCAAACTTATTTATGTTGTTGCATAATATTTCAATGTGTGCTTTCCAATAACAGCATAGTTCGCACGCGAGTTGAATGCAGAGCTAATGCACCATCTTATGTATGGTGACACATACATAGGCTCTGCATTCAACTCGCGCGGGAACTATACTTGTCAAGCCTGATTCTTATGCAAGTAATTTCATGGTTTTCTTCAATGGTTTGATATTTATAGTAAAGGCAAAGTTTAGTTGTACAATTATAATTGGAGAATTCAATAAATTTCATTTTTGATAAATTAATTGAGAAATTGTTATTATTAAGCCATTCTTCTATTAATTTTATTTTTATACTAGCGGTCCGCCCCGGCTTCGGGGAGCTGACTATATCTGCATACCCAGTCCATCTATCCAACAACTTTAGGCAAACTTCTTAGAACCTTCAGTTTCAGACCTCTAGTTATATAATATGAAAGATTATTGTGCCAGTCGCTACGCTTGTCGGTACGTAGTCTCTACACTAGATCACAACGCCCAAAAATAGCCGGTAGCCTTATTTAATCTAAATATTATGTAAAAGTAGATAGTTCCTTAGTTAAGATGAATTGTGAGATGGTGATAATTAAAAAAAAAACCCGGCTGAGTTTGTCGTGGGCTCTTCTCAGACCAGGGCGCATTTGGAACCCTCGTAGCTTTAGTTTTAAGACACCGTTACCCATTATCACCATCAAGTCTTTTTCCTTATTATTATTATAAATATGACGTTAAGAAGTTGTAGAGCAGTGAAGACTCCGCCTAAATACCTACCATACATTTTCTCTCACGTTCCCATCATAGTAGGGCGTGTACACACTCGAGAATACATATCATGCAATTGTTCGATATATTGACCTATTCGAGCCGTGACCGCAAATTCTATTGCCTTTTAATGCTAAACTGTTTAAAGGAAAGTGAGATTTACTAGTCGTTTGTATGGTGTACATACAAGTTTTTATTGTGACTTTTCTATAAGTAACGAAATCGCAATCGGCGTGTTACGACGGCATGATATTATAATAATTAAAATTATTTTAGTGAGAGGTAAGATCAAAATTAGAAAGATTACAATGAATATTCTGACTGTATTTAAAATATTATTATGGTATTTGAAAATATATTCTTCCTTATATTATTTTATTATATTAAAAGCTAGATGATGCTTACGACTTCGTCTGCGTGGATTACGGTTTTTTGATTCCCACGGAAACTCTTTACTTTTCTGGGATACAAACTATCCTTATACCAAATTTCATCAAAATTGGTTGAACCGGAGGGCCATGAAAGCATAGTAGACAGACAGACACATTTTCGCATTCATGTCAATTTGGGAATTTATAATTTCTGAATTTTCCCTGGTCTGGTCTGGTGGGAGGCTTCGGCCGTGACTAGTTACCACCCTACCGGCAAAGACGTGCCGCCAAGCGATTTAGCGTTCCGGTACGATGCCGTGTAGAAACCGAAGGGGTATGGGTTTAATATAACTGCCATGCCCCTAACAGGTTAGCCCGCTACCATCTTAGACTGCATCATCACTTACCATCAGGCGAGATCGCAGTCAAGGGCTAACTTGTAGTGGATTAAAAAAAAAATTCAATGCAAAATCAAAGATTTCCTGGGATTAAAAGTAGTTATAACCAACCATAAAATGAACGCGTTTGAAATCGGTATTCCAATCTGTAAGGTATTTTTGCGACTGACTGTACACTGGAGTATCATAGGCGGCGATTCGTCTCAATGAATCTATGAATGAACGTATAATATTATAATTTGTATTATCATATTACGCAATACATACTATAATCCATATGGCATAATACGTTACGCAACCATTGATTAGGCATGAAGAAATTAAGACCCGGTGTATGCTAATTTGATGTAAATGAATTTTGCGTAATATTTTAAGTCCGCATTGGATGTGCCTACTTTTTTAAGTTAGCTCCTAACATCGAGCTAAGTTAGGACCTAGCATCTCACAGGGCGACTTTTGCCAAAGCTAGCAGAGCGAAATCACATTAATACCAATGAGGTTTCGCCCTTACTACCAGCTGTGATGCGTGGAATGTCGGCGCGTGCACTTTTTGCAGAATTCCACTATAAGTTAGTCCTTGACTGCGATGTCACCTGGGGGGTATGTAGTATGAAATGGTGGCGGGCTGTCCTGTTAGGGGTATACGAGTTATATTAAGCTGAAATTAAACTAATATTCAAAAAAGAGCAACCACCGTGTTTCTTGCTGGTCCTTCTCGGTAGGAACAGTATTCCGAACCAGTGGTAGATTCACTCGACGATTCAAAAGCACCTTGTAAAAGTTGATTTTAATAAAAAACATTTGAATTTTGAATTTTTGAAAATCGGTTTCTATTATCACTGTGTTATTACTTACATACAACCGCAACGATAGAGCTAAGCTGAAACGTTAGATATGCTAGGTAAATCAGAATTCAGCTTAGATAGGCCAATATGAATTTACCCTTAGCTGTACTTACTTCTTTACCACATAGGCACTTAACCGCACCTAAGGCTACGTATCCAAAGCGCACACCTATAATCAATGAAAACCGGTCATTTGCGAGTCAGACTCGCGTACAAAGGGTTCCGTACACATTAATATAAATTCGTTTAGTAAATAACAAGAAAGATAACTGGCTTACATGTGGCGCGTGTGTGGTAGCACCTGACAAATAAAATTCGACACCCTATGAGTACGGGACTCAAATTAAGAATTTTCGGTTTTTTACACATTCTAGGTCAACGGGAATTACCCTGTAGGTTTTGATTGATTGGCGATTGCCAAAATATGCAGTATAAATGGCCGTATCTTTTGATTGCGTTGACTTAGAAGCTTAATTTTTTTTACAGCTCCAAGGCACCGTAGGCCAAAGTATTTGATATTTATTTTAACTTGATACCTGATAACACGCGTTCCCGATCAAAAAGGGGTTGAGAGACAGACAGACGGACAACGAAGTGATCCTTTAGGGTTCATATTATTTTCCTCTTGTGTTACGGAACCCTATAAAACGATGACGAAGAAAGTTATATTGTTATTAATAGAGTAAATGATTATGTGAACCTCCCATACGTTAATTCTTTTGTTGTTTACGAACACACAGTGCTTTGTGGAAGCCATTTTGGATAATAAACAAAATTACCACCGTGTGGAAAAGTTAGGACGCTATTAGATACAATTTCACAAATTTCTTTACTCTGTGTTTTGTTCTTTGATAACAATGTTTGTACTTAAGTCGACTATTGTTGTGACCTCTTGACTTACTTCTCTGACCTCTATAATTTTAATGACAGTTATATAAAATAGTTCGTTATGGGACCTCCTATTTGGGTGGTCTGGGGTTCGAATCCGGGTATACAGTATACACTTATTATATAATTAGGAAGACTTCGTCCGCGTGGAGTAAGACTTATTAATTCCCCCGGGAACTCTGTAATTTTCCAGGATAAAACGTGGTCTAGATGTCACTCTCCAATGCTGATTACCACCACGCTGGCTAAGTCAACGACCTCCCTGGCGCAATGTTGAGCGCTTGTCTTAACATGCGGAGGTCCCGGGTTCGATCCCCGGGAGCGTCAATTAGGGGGTATTTATAATTTTCTGAATTTTCCTTGGTCTGGCCTGGTGGGAGGCTTCGGCCGTGGCTAGTTACCACCATACCGGCAAAGATTGCCGCCAAGCGATTTAGTGTTCCGGTAGGATGCCGTGTAGAAACCGATTATGTATGGGTTTATTATATAAACTGCCTTGCCCCTAACATGTTTTCTCGCTACCATCCTAGACTGCATCATCACTTACCATCAGGTGAGATCGCAGTCAAGGGATACCTTGTACTGTATTTAAAAAATTGCGGATTAGGACATTATGAAGAACTTGCCTGCAGATTTCCTTACGATGATTTCTTCACCGTTTGAAGCAAGGGATATTTAATTTCTTAAAACGCATGTAACTATAAAAAGTTAGAAGTGCGTCCCCGGGGATCGAAGCCGCAATCACCACCAGGCTATCACCGCATTACAAAATATCACTACAGCCCATTAACGTCCCACTGCTGGGCCTGCTAGACAGAGGCACCCTCTCTCATAGGAGAGAGGGAATTAGGGCTTAAACCCACCACGCTGATCCAATGCGGGTTGGCGGCCAACGACTAGCTATTATCATGCTAGTGATAATAACTGGGCCCGACGGCTTAACGTGCTCTCCGAGGCATGGGGGCGAAACACCGCCAACTTCCTAACTCCGGGCTAGTACAGAAAATTTCTAGTCAGTGAAAACCCAACACTTATTGGTGGCTCGACCCTCCTGGGTCGAGCCACGGGACCTCGTCGGCCGCAGTCAAACGTGAATAGAACAACAACATTACAAAATCCATGTTCACAAAACTGTGAAATAAAATTTTGATGCGTAAGATATATCAGGCGTCAACATAGTAACTTAAAAAAAAATCTCCCATCTTTCTTCGAAAATTTGCTAAATTACCAAATAACATTCACCTGATCAAAATATGTCACTCAATCGCATAACTGAATAGAGCTGAAATAATATGTATGTGATAAAGTAATAGTACTTACGTATCACATAAATGTATTTTTGTTAGCCACGCTGCGAAAAGAAAGGCTTTCACGGCAAACATTTTCTTTCTTCAACGTTGTCTTATAAATAGTGTAGGCGCTTCGCCTTCATATCTTTTATCATCTAATATGTTCAGACTTAGGTTTTCTCGCTTCTATAGTATTTAAAAGGACGATCCATGAGAATAATAGACAAAATTAAATAGATACACTTAAAGGTTTTATAAAATAAATAGATACTAGGAAGAATTCTTTGTCTGTCAGCTATTTCGGTACCAAGTTTCATTGAAAATGGATAAGCGGATTGACCGTGATAACAGTGAGAAATACAAACATTTTTTAAAAATATATATAGCGAGCAAACGAGCGGCGGGTCACCTTATGTTAAGTGATTACCGCCGCCGATCAACATTTGCAGCACCAGATTTTTGAGAAATTTGTTTATCCGCCCTTTGAAGAGCCTCGCATTGTAATCATGAGGGAACACAGAGGATGGAAGTTGGTTCCACAATTTGCAGGTACGTCTCAGAAATAACCTGGAATAACGGGAGGTGGAAGAATATCCAGGTGGTGAGGATGAAATTATTTATTTTTGCGACGAAGTGTGCGACTGGAGAACACGGAAGGTGGTATTTTTTTTAATTTTTTTTTTTTAATTAGTACGGACAAGCCAATTACACTAATCAATTCAAAAAAAGAAAAAAGAAAATGACATAGCACAATTTACAATTAATAACAGTAATACATAATTAATTAAAAATTAAAATAATTAAAATCACACAACTTTTGTTATAATTGTATTACATTAATAACACTTTCGCATTAATGTGATAGCATGGATTATTTAATAATTTACTGTTTAATATGTCCTAATATTATAATAATCTCCCTGGTCATTTAAAAATGGCTGTCTTGGCTGAAATTTGGTTCCGGAAACTAAGATTAAGTGCTTCAAATTGTACAAAAATAGGAAACAATTAATTTAACAGCTGATCATAATCGTGCGCCGTTGACTCATTGTTGAAAGCGGGTTATATAACTAACATCTAGGAATAAAAATAATTCTTTAGTCTGAACTGAAATCCACCCATTAACGTTCCACGGCTAGACAGAAGCACCCACTCTCATAGACGAGAGGAAATTAGAGCTTAGACCCACCACGCTGCTCCAATGCTCTAAACAACGCAAACTTCCTAACTCCGGGTTAGTACTGAGAATTTCAAAACCCAAAACCCAATACTTAATTATAGTCCGACCAGGGACTGGAACCCAGAACCTCGTAGGCCGCAGTCGAACATGCCAACCACTAGACCACCGAGGCAGTCTGAAAACACAAACTGAATATTTAAATTCCGAAGAATTTTGCCGGAAAAGTTCTTCTGAATATGTATATTATCCACTACAAGTTGGCCCTTGACTGCGATCTCACTTGATGGTAAGTGATGATGTAGTCTAAGATGATAGCGGGCTAACCTGTTAAGGGTATGGCAATTATATTGAATCCATACCCCTAATAGGTTTCTACAAGGCATCGTACCGGAACGCTAAATCGCTTGGCGGAACGTCTTTGCCGGTAGGGTGGTAACTATCCACGGCCAAAGCCTCCCACCAGGCCAGACCAGAAACAATTCAGAAATTATAGATTCCCAAATTGAACTTACCGGAAATCAAACCCGGAACCGACAACAGCACTCAACACTGCGCCAGGGAGGTATAAGTTGTAAGACTACATAGAAACGTTGCAGGCTAAATTGCTAAAGCAATCTCTTACAGACAACTTTTGGTGAAAGGATTAATAAACCGGTAGGGGACGATCCCAAGCGAGTAGCTGGGAGCCGCTGGAAGCGAGACGCACAAGGCCGTGTTCCATGTAGATCCATGCAGGATACCTTTGTCCAGCAGTGGACGTTTCGATTCGACATCGGTTGAGACGACTATATACAAACACTGATAAATCCATACTTAATATTATAAATGCGAAAGTGTGTCTGTCTGTCTGCTACGCTTTCACGGCCCGTCTGTTCAACCGATTTGGATGATATTCGGTAAAGTCGCAGGCATCATCTAGTATCCCATAAACTTTGCATTTTACAGTAAATTTCCCTATAGACTTTGAAAGCGTGTTCCTATTAAATTATCTTCCCAAGACTCGATCGAAAGTAAAATTGAAGAAAACGAAAGTTTGGTCTCGATAGCGCGCAAGTTGTGAGGATGATTCTCAAAATTCATATCACACGGTGTACTTTAGATGTTACGGCTTTTGTTATTTAATACTATTATTTTAAAAATAATAGTATTAAATAAATAATTCCTCAATTTCGGGAAATGTATCGAGTCAAAGGCCAAAACAGCTGCCAAAAAACTTGGTATCCTTGGTACTTCACACCAGAACAGCGCCTCACTCTTTATCAGGCACAAGTTCGTTCTGGCATGGAGTACTGCTGCCACCTTTGGGATGGATCCGCCAAGTACCAACTCGATACATTAGACTCGATAGATTTCTGGGCCCGAAGAACAATTGGTGATCAATCACTCACGCAGGCGAAATTGCTCAGTCTACAACACCGACGCAATGTCGCCTGCTTATCGGTTTTTTATCGGATATACCATGGGGAGTGTGCTCTGGAACTTCATAACCTTGTTCCTCCTTCTCCGTTCTACCACAGAACAGCGAGAAACCGTGAGCCAATTTAAATGTTTGTAATTTTTTATGTATGAAATAGATATTCTAAAAATCAAAATGAAAAGTTGTATAGCAAAAGTTTTTCATTATTAAAGTATTAAATTAACTCTGTAGTTGTATTGTAAAATTGCAGATATAAAATTCTTTTATCTAAAAAAAATATTAAACCATTTTAGAGTAGAGCGTTGAGCGAGATTTTTTTAAAGCTTTGTTCTAAACTTAAAAAGCCAAGTAACTCATAGATCTCTTGATTTTAAGGCCGTAATGTCATTTAAATTATTGGAAGTGGATGACGACGACGACGAAATTTTTAAATGTCGTTACTTGATCGTATCGGAACTTCAAAAGTTCTCTTACATTTCCACGAAGATTTTACAACCTCCAAGTTAAATCTGGCACGTGTTTTACAACCATCATACCGTGAGACACAAATGGGGCGTGTAATCTGTAGTGTAATATCACTTTAATTGCATACAACTTTCACAGTTATGAAGATTTTGTGTATTATGTTTTAGACTGCATAGAATGATGCTCGAAGTTTCTCTACGTGATCAGCCCCACGATTGTGTAAGGAAATTGTAATTTTTTATGGGCCGTGAAAGCGTAGCAGATAGACAGTAAGACAGACAGAAGGACAGACAGACAGACACACTTTCGCATTTATAATATTAGTGTGGATGTAACACTGCTATCGCAAAATTAAAAACTGGACTCGATAAAATGTACTCTTGCGTCAAGGGCGGCACTAGTATGGGAGTGTGCGGGGTATGAAGCGACGGGTCGGGCGCGGTGCGCACCCGCCCTCTACCTCAGCCCCCGATTCCTCAAAGCTCGCGTGCGAATTATACCAGGAAAGAGGGCCTCAATTTTTAGTCCAAAGCCAAATTTATTTTATTACTTATCTTTGACTAGGCAGGTCTGTTCAATTAGGCATAGGCTTATGCATATTAACTAGCTGATGCCCGCGACTTCGTCCCCGTGGACTAAGTTTTTTAATTCCCACGAGAACAACTTAATTTTCCGGGATAAAAAGTAGCCTATGTCACTCTCCAGGTCATCAGCTATACCCATGCAAAAAATCACGTCGATCCGTTGCTCCGTTGCGACGTGATTGATGGACAAACCAACAAACCAACAAACAAACACACTTTCGCATTTATAATATTAGTATGATATCACCTCTGTGCCAAATTTCGTCAGAACCAGTTCAATTGATAGCCAGTAAAAGAAAAGTGTGTGCGTGTGTGTGCAATTCACACACGGCATAAGTCAAACTTCAGAAAAGTAGCCTACGAGAGAATGAGATAAATAAAACTTTTATTCTATCTCATTCTTACGCAGGTTAAATAGAATAATATGTTTATCTCTTTTTGGTGTCGATTTTACGTTTCATCGAATTTTCAAATCACAACGATTCTAAAGAAGGTTCAATTCAATAATAATATGGTAACAGACAGATATATTATTCGATTTTTAAACTATAAATATGGATGTGCAATATATAAGTTTAGGCTGGCGATACTGGTTTCTTTGTAGAAATTTATTCGTTGATGACCACAATATAAACAAAAATTTTAAGCTACTTAACAGGAATTAAATAGAAAATTACCTCTGCTCAGCGTCTAACATTATTTTCTAAATTACTAACCACGTAGTAATGCGCATCCGTTCTAAATAATAGGTAAGACATTAAAGGCTATTAAACTGATAAATCATTATTAACGATTAATGGGAAAGTCCATTTTCACATAAATGCCTGTGCTGGCGCGTAGAAACCTATTGGATGTCAGTTGCTTCAAACGGCGAAGGAAAAACATGCCATGGCCAGCGTGGTGGACTATGGTCAAACCCTTCTCATTCGAGAAGAGACTTGGAATGAAAAGACTGTAGTGAGCCGACAATGGGTTGATAAGTGAGGGAGAGAGAGTTTAAGTCATAATTTAAAGTTACGGTGCGCGACGACTCAGTGTTAACTAAGTACTTTGTAAATTTTACCTATAAGCACAGAATGGGTAATAATAATAATACGTTCTATAAGTTCATAACTTTTACTTGTACTAACACCTAGTTTACAAAGTAATAAACATTTCTGACAATTTATGCGTAAACAATGGACGGTTTATTGTTTGTACAAATTATTTTTAGTTTACAAACAACAATTTTCCTCGGTAGCTGCGATGTTAATGATTAAAGTGGCAGTTGGTAGTTTATCAACATGTTTAAAAACCACTGGGTACAAATTTTAATTAATCAAAAACACTGCCTAAGAACATGTGATTGATAGTATACTCTAAGAACCCATAGACAATTCTGCGGAGTTAACAACTGTTTTTTTTAATTTCTGAAAGCTGCGCCAATCCATATGAAAAAATACTAGATAACGAAATATGTGATTTACGGGTATTTTAATATCATTACTTACCTTAGTGACCACGTAGGTACTTATTAAGACAAGAACAATTAATATTGTGCAGCCTTCAAAAACTATCTCCAATATGAGTTTTGATATTTTATTCATTGGCTAAGATTAAATTATGTGCATATAATTTTAAAAAAAATGAATGCATTGCAGTGCTTTTGAGTTTGAAGTCACTTCACTTCTTTTTTAAAGTTTTGACATTATGATAAACTTGATTATGAGGAAAAATAAATAATTTAACGAGTAAGGATTTATAATTTAAAACATATTAAAATTTTATTTTATATACGGAAATAAAATATGGATGTAATGTATTGAAACTAAGGTAATGAATCCATATCCATACTAATATTATAAATGCGAAAGTGTGTCTGTCTGCTACGTATTTTCTGTTCATCCGATTTTGATGAAATTTGGTAAAGGGCTTGTTTGTGTCCCGGGGAAGGACATATAGGCTACTCTTTATCCTGGAAAATAAAGGAGTTTTCGCGGGAATTAAAAAAATCATCGGGCGGGCATCATCTATTAATGATATACGAGTACTTACATATAATAATGAAAATGGAATTTTATTTATAAACCTTAAATTTTCATACTTATCATCCCCGTTGCAATTTGCATGTCTTCTTTACCGAGAACAATATTTTGCAACTTGATCAAGCGTCACCTCGAAATTCCCTACTGGCTCTGGGAATAATAGTTGTAGGTATGTTTTTGTTGAATTGATGGTTCAAATCTATATTTGCAGAACGGATTACCACTATAATATTTTATTAATATAATGTTTTATGTAATAACTGACATGACCGCGATAAAAGCCGTTTCAATTTTATAACGTTGCATTCTTCAAGTCGTTTAAATTTAAATGTGAATGCTAATGACGAAGATCAAGTTTAATGCTGTTACATAATTACATTATGAATGGTGCTTGCATCTAATTTCTGTATGTTTCCATCTTTACTAGAGAAAGAGGCAGAGCTTTACGCGTTTTTTAACCGACTTCCAAAAAGGAGGAGGTCCTCAATTTGGCGCTTTTTTTTTAAATGTATGTCGGTGCATATCTCTGTGGTTTCTGAACCGATTTGAATTTTTTTTTCTATCAGTCTTTAGAAGAAGCTCTCGAGGTGGTCCCATAAATAATTCTGACTCCAATCCTCAAACTGACACTAAAAAGTTAAAAATAAAAATTCTTTCCAAAAGCCGATTTCCAACGCCATTGTAAAGTAAAAAATAATTTTGATTTCTACCCACTATGTTGAAGTCGGGCGGGTATAACAAGGATAAGCAAAGTTGACGCATCAGGCTCGACTTAAAACCGACGACGAAAAACCGACTTCCGACGGTTCGGCGTTCTTTTTTCGTTTCGTTTTTTGGAAAGAATTTTTTGTCACGTACCAGTTTCCAGGCCAAAATAAAAAAGCCTTTATTATTCGTTAAATTTTAAAAAATGGTTGGGGATTAGTTGCCAGATAGGACCTAAACAAACCCACAAATATTGCAAATTAAATAAAAATTTGTAAAAATCATATCTCAGGACTTCATGTTATCCTAGCGCAGCCAGGTCGGTTCGCCCTTTTAAACTTATTTCATGTCTCAAGATTATTATTTTTTACTATAGAATAAGGTTTACTACGAAAATCATGATGCAAAGCGATGATGAGGTCTAGGTTGGAGCGCGCTTGCTCAGAAGACTTGCTTGAAGGTACTTAAGTTATATTATGTGGCAGGGAATACATGCGTTCGAATCAGGAACGTAGAGCCGAACCGATTCGTTCAAGCAAACTGGACGTCAACCACATAAGGAGGCCTATGCTGACCGTTTCTTGCTGTTCTGTGGTAGAACGGAACGGAGGAACAAGGTTGAAAAGTTCCTGAGCGCACTCTCCAAATTAGGTATATCGTGACATTGCGTCGGTGCTGTAAGCTATGCAGTTTCAATGATGACTACAGAGAAATCTGCAAATGTAATCTCTTCATCTTGATCTAAACTTGAACTGGCTTGTTCGAGGCCTTTGCCCTACAGCGCGCTATCATCAGACATAGATTACGTGTTCGTTCGTTCATAAATCGATACGAGAAAGTGGTTTCTAACGTTTCATACCTGTTTCTCTTGCGTCTATACTTGAATGAACTTAACGTCTTCTCAATACATCATTGCTAGGGCCTGTATTAATACGCCGTCATCAGCTTAGAGCAGGTTATCAAGTATAGGTATATCTGAAGTCTGTTTTGTATCTTGTTAGGTGTAGATACAATAAAGTGTATTTTCATTTCATTTAAATAATGTGTTAAACAGCATCTGATAATATGTCGAGTTTACTATACTATTGCTGATTTTTTTAATGACAAAGATGCATGGAAGCAAACGGCTTCTCATCCAGCAACCCACATTATACTCGTTATGTAACGTATGCATTGGATATTACTTACAAAGTGTAAAAATTTTCTGTTTAAGTTTATGAAAAGAGCAACTGCTGAGTTTCTTGCCGGCTCTTCTCAGTAGGACAGCTTTCCGAACCGGCGGTAGATTCTTGCGACTTAAGCATCATAAGCGGCAGAAGTGGTCCTACGTGCAATAATTTCATTTTCATTTTCATTTAATTTTATTACAAGTAGATATCGTTCTTTACACATTGATTGCCAATCACTAGACGTCGCGTGATCTCGTTACTTATCAAATTGGCCCGTTACACGACGTCGAGTGACGTCGACGTCTCCCACCAGGCCAGACCAGAGTAACCTCAGATATTAAAAATTCCTAAATTAACCCTGCTGGGGATCGAACCCGGGACCTCCCGCGTTAAGACAACAGCCCTCACCACTGCACCAGCGAGGTCATCATCTTAGTCTTTCGAAAATAACTATGTAAAGTAAGTATCATTTACGATTTGACAAAAGAAAAATCCCTTCCTTTCCAATTACATTTGGAGAAAATACAATAGTACAATGGGTGAGAATTTCCCAATGATATAAGCTGTTATTATGTTCTGTTGCTGTTACAGACGGCGTTAAATAATACATTATTATTTTACACTCATCATTTAATAAGGAAGCCACACATCAACGACACCGGCGGACTGTGGCTGTCACCGGTTTTACTATGCGTGACTTTTAATAAAAAATTCAGATTTCGCAGTCCCTGCAGCCGCAAGAATCGGATCATTGAAAATCAAAAAAAAATTACGAAAAAAAAACATTTTATTTTGAATAACACATTACAAGTTGAATAATCCTGCATACGCATATTTTAACACCATTACCATGACAATCGGTCAATAATCATAGAAGCTTTTAAATACCCGTTTTTCTACAATTGCCACACCACCACCTACAGCCTACAGGTCACAATTATTAACCGATTTTCAAATTTTTTTCGCCATTTTGTAGCTAAACTTAGAACTTTTTTAAATTTTTTCTTAAGTCGGTTTTTTTTTCTGAATATTAACAATTTAGTAAACAAACACCCCCACAAAAACCCGACTTTTTTTACATTTTTCAAAATTCCAATAAAAGTTACCAGCCGATTTTTTCGCAAAATTCAAACGCTCGCACATGTCTCCATAAATTCCTCAATTCTTGGTAATACTTCCTAACCACTAAATCTTTCTTACTAAATCCTCCCAAAATCCTCCGAGCTATGCCCAAATTTGCATCTGATAACCATTTTCAATGGTAAAAAATGGTCTTCCACGTCATCAAATAAACAGGCTGTATTTTTTTTAAGTTTGAAAATGTTGACGTCACAAGAAAACTACCATGCTAAATACGCGTTTTGATGTTCGATAGAGAGTCGGTTGATTATTTGATTAGTTTTTGAATTTATTAACTGGTAATAAAGTTATTGATTGAAATTATAGTATTCTTTTACACACATTGCACCATTCTTCAAATTCGCAACCATCCTGGGTGCTTCACTAAATACCAGCCTTCCCCTATTTCTAGTTCCTCTGAGTGCGGTAGCAGCGACTCTGTTACCGGGTCAGATACGTTCGTGGGAATATAGGTACATGAGTGTAAGGTTGCCCGTCCAATATTTTTCTGTACTTACTTACTTAGGATTTATATTTCGGAGAGAGGTGATCTAGTTTCTCCTTTCCCTTTGAAGGCTAACCACAATGAAAAGATCTGTAACTGGAAGAAAACGCATGTTTTTGTATTCTTCAATATTAATCCATACTTACTCGTAATACTTATATTATTCATACTAATATTATAAATGCGAAAGTGTTCTATTCTATTCTATCGCGGTCCGTATTTTCAACCGAATTTAGTGAAATTTCGTATAGATACACCGTTAAAGACTCGTTCATATGCTCAAAAAAAACTTAATCCACGCGGATGAAGTCGCGGGTATCATCTTGTATTAAATAAATTAATATGAGATAAGAAATGTTATTTCTTAACATTAATTCCCACTTATGTGCTACCATATTGTTTTAGTGCGATCACGAATTTTTATATTTATTAATCGTTCGAATGGTTCGAATTGTCCGTTTGAGAATGGTGAAACTGATAACGATTTTCAATAACTCAGCAGAAAATGAAAATATGAATTCCAAAAAGAAAAGTAAATTTTAAAGGGAAAATTTCTAAACATTTGTTAGGTTTAGAAATTTTCCAATTCCAATTAAAAAATAGGGTGTTTTCATAATATCTCTTACGTCGAGCTTTAAGCTCATTAAGTGGGCATTTAAAAAAAAAATTTAACACTGGCTAATTAAGAATACGAACCAAAAACTTTAAATTTTTAAGTTTAGTATTAAAAAGCTATAATAGTGCTTTCTTGAGTTCAGAGCAGCACGAATATATGAGTCTCTAGTAATTATCTCGAGTTACCAGCTCAGAGAAATCTTATGTACCCTATTTTGAGTCAAAAATTATCGGATGAACAAAAAACAAACGAACGAACGATACTGAGCTCTATTTTAGTAATAAGAGGTAAATATTAATTAAAAAACTGTAATCCGTAACGGAAAAAATTCAGAGAATACTTTTCGGTTGTAAAACACTTCATTTTGATTTTATCCGTGTAAAATGTGTAGTGTAGATGTTAAGGCGCTACGGTGGAACATACATAAATACAAACATACTCACATACATACAGACATAGACTGCTCAAATCATAACCCTTCAATTTAGCTTTGTCGTAATCGGGTAAAAAGGAAGATAATAATGGGATGTTGAAATATAATTATGCTACTCAAAATAGTGTAGAGCTATCGAATTCACAACATTTTTTGGTTCATAACGTAACTTGTTCTAAAAGCACTCTTGGTTTCACACTTTTAATCCAGCCAAGTAAGAATAATTCACCTAACACAAAAATTCCTTCTGCTAAAAATCTGATAATATATGCAAAATTAAAGAACACGCGATCAGCAAATAATTCAAAGTAAAAACAAATACAATACGGAATTATAATAAAGTTGCCCCAAGCTTTCACTACACTTAATTCCCTGACATAACACCGAATTTTTGTCAAAGCCGACAAGAAAACGGCTTAAAAATCAACAAATATGTACAAAGTAAACTCATTTGCATACACATCAGGGTCCGAACTGAATCGGTTATATTCATAACCTAGATGAGAGTTTTGTATTGAGCATATAGATACCCATAGTGGGGGAGGGGAATGATAAAACTCTATTGCAGCGGCCGGACTTCGCCAAACCTAGTTTGACATCTCTCGATGTCAGAAAATTAAAACGGTCCGTGGAAGTAGTTGAATTAGTAAAAATGAAAATCGCCTTAATTGGTCTAATTGCCCTTGCGGCGTTCGCAAGTGCGGAAGACAGTGATAACACGATGGAGATGGCGATCAACTTCATAAAGGACTGCAGAGGCGATTACATCTTATGTGTTAAGGTCCATAATCTTATTATTAAAGTGAAAGTGTTGTGAGGATTTATAAACGGTGGTTATAGTGACCGATCGGGTTTCATGCGGTTTTATGAATCGGGCTAATTTCGCATAATTTATCTTGACGGGTCGTTGTAAATTACCGTACTGTGCCTCTGGAAATGTCATTATGTCCTTTGATCCACCGTTTTTCCTACCGACTCTTATTAAGTGAGAGTCAAAAATTAAGTGGCTGGTTTTTGGATTTTCGTCCTAAAAGCGTATGTGAATAAAACAGTTAATTGATGATTAAATTTCTCTTATGTGTATACAGGTACCGCTTCCTTCTAATTCTTGAAGTTTTCGATTATCTTTTCAAATATAAAGTGGGAGCAATTCGTCCTTATAAAAAAACCTTAAAAAATCAGTCACTTTAAAAATTTAAAGCTTTTGAGTAACTAACCTCGGCTTAAAAGGTATTCAAAAGAAAAGTTTTCAGTGTTAAGTCGTAAGTCATGAATTTTTTCGTCAATATTCTATTCCCTTTTTTTTAAAGTTTGAAATTTTATTTTCCAGGAGAAACTATTGAGGATCGTTGATAACTTAAGAGCAACAAGAAGCATTGTAATTGCTGAAGGTGTTGTTCTGAAGGGAGATCCAGATGTCAGAACTGGGAAGAAGTTGGATTCACTGCCAGATGATCCGACAGCTAGAGATGCGGAGGTTAACTATAGACTCATGGATGGAGTTGTCAGCCTCTTTGAAACTCACGCCCTTGAAGTTAAGCTAAACGATGCTGATAAGGCAGAAATGCAGCGATCTCTTGAAGAAGGTAAGAATGTCACTTAAATTGCTAATAGCGTAAATTCTTACGGCTGAATATCAAACGGTACTTATCAGCTGTTAGAATATGTCGCAATATGTGCTTACTGCTTATAGTATTTAAAACTCATATAAAGCAGTAGAACTTGGTTACATAATCTGACTTTAATTCTATTAATCGATACTTATATTATTTCATGTAATAGTGTGTCAACTTGTCTCAGACCTTTTGACGGCCCATCAGTTTAACTGATGCCGACAAAATTTGGCACAGAAATAGCATGCATCCCTTAGGCCTAATAATTGCGCAGTATAAGAAAATGTCTTGTGTCTTATGAGCATTATTTTATATGCGCGTGTCTGATCCGATACAAGAAAAAATATCTTGTAATATGTATAGTCTCATACAACAGCCATTGCGACTGAATTTCTTATAAGACATTACTCATAAGACACAGGAAATTGTCTTATAATGCGCAGCAGGCCGTAGGCCATTGATTACTTTTTATCTTATTATGAAAGAGTTGCACGGAATATTTTGGAAACCTAAATTCACACGGACGAAATCGTGGGCATCATTTAATTCGTCTTGTTGCTTTGAAACAAAACCCAAATAAAATTCGCACAGACACTTTACGTTTAAGAAATTGTCCATCGTCCACTTAATTAAAAATTGCGTTGGTTATTATCCACGCGTGACACATTCATCAAGAAGAGATATTAAATGTCTGCTGACTTCAAAACCTATTCTTAATAGAATCTCTATCTTCATTGATATTCTGAAAGATGACACTTTTGTGCTCGACGAAGATCGCTTAATCACTATAATTACAGTCCATACGCTAGAACATTAATCTTTGTAAGATTTTATATTCTTTTATCAAACTAAATCAATCTCTGTTAATAACTGTCGTGTTTTTCATTTTTCATCCACTACAAGTTAGCCCTTGACTGCGATCTCTCCTGATAGTAAGTGAAGATACAGTCTACGATGGTAGCGGGCTAACCTGTTCGAGGTATAGCAGTAATATTAAACCCATAACGTCTTTGCCCGTAAGGTGCTAACTAGCCACGGCCACAGTTTCCGCTAGGCCAGACCAGAAAAAATCTGAAATTATAAATTCCCAAAAAGACCCTTCCGAGAATTGAACACACATTAAGACAACAGCGCTCAACACTAAGCCAGGGAGTTTGTTAAAATAAAGAATCAGTCAAATACAAATACAAACACACATACAAATTTAGCGAACATAAAAATACTGGTTAAATTAGTAACTTCTACGATTACAGGTCGTGGCAAGAAAAAAGGCGGTAGCGGAATCGGAGGCATCATCGGGTTGATTGGAGCCAAAGTCCTCCTCGGAAAACTGTTCATCGTGAAACTCATAGCATTGAAGGCGTTAGCCACAGCCAAGATCGCCTTAGTGCTGGCGGTAGTCCTCTTCATTGCCTACTGCTTGAAACAAGACCATACCAAGACAACATACGAAGTTGTACCACATCCAGTACACCATGAGAGTCACCATGCCCCCCACGTTGAGCACATAGCTCATGATTTAGGCGGCGGCCATGGAGGCTACAGCTACGGCTCAGACTGGAACAAGAACATTGATGATTCCCAAAACCTAGCATACAGTGCATACGCCCCCCACAAGTAAATCAAACCAAATAACTAGTTAATGCTGATTGCATATTATATTGAGCTGAACGCGGCTTTTACTAATTCGCCTTGGTTATTGCACTCTTGGCAGATTTGTTGTCATTTCTTCAATCTTATGGCACACTTGGTTAATCTTCTGAGGCCCTGGTACAATTTTTCGAACATTAACTTGTCACTCATGTTAACGACTTTAGCTTACGTGTTAATATATCGATTTGGATTCATCTGATATTGGGTATAGTTGTCAAAACTATTGAAAAAAAACTTTTGTGATGATTATTACATAGAGGATCTCCCAAAAGACGTATAATATCCACGTCTCTGTTAGTTTTATGTTGAATAATCACTTTAATCTAACGATTAAAGTTAAAAAGTGCGTTGAACTTTGATGACATCACAATTCAGTATTTCATACAAAATCCCATATTAAACGCACTGATTTGACTAGTAATTGTCAAATAGCCAATTAAGTATGGACGAATAACTAATAACGTAACTCGGGTGTCACGTTTTTTTTAAATTACACTCAGGGTCGATGGAAAATTAATTAAAAACTCTCATACGAAACATGGATTGCCAAAGAAATGCCTTTTCTGGTATCGCAAATTTCATCGCTCGCAGTTCGTCTCGTAGTATGCAATATCTGTAACCATTGTACAAAGACTAAATGTATTACTAATATTATTTATTTAACTTATTTTAACTTATTACGCCCAATAAATTATTTTTATAATCTAAATACACTTTTATTTCCTACTAGATGATTCCCACGACTTCGTCCGCGTGGATTAAGATTTTTGATTCCCGCGGGAACTCTTTAATTTTCCGGGATAAAAAGTAGCCTATGTCCTTCCCCGGGATACCATCTACCCCTGTACCAAATTTCAGCATAATCGGTTGAAAAGATGGGCCGGGAAAGCGTAGGCAGACAGACAGTTCGCATTTATAATATTAGTATGGATAGGTAACAAACTCCGGGTTCCCCGGGAACAAACGCTTTTCGGAGCTATGAATGAATGAATGAATGAACTAAGTAATAATTAATGTTTGTTTAAAAATTAAGGAGTTCCCGCTGGAACCAAAAAATCTCAAACCACGCTGCCGTAGTCGCGGGCATCAGCTAGTAATTAAATAGTTACTAGCGAATGCCCGCGACTTCGTCTGCGTGGCTTGAGGTTTTTTGGTTCCCGCGGGCACTCTTTAATTTTCCGAGATAAAAAGTAGCCTATGTGCTATTCCAGACTATAATCTATCTCTGTGCCAAATTTCATTCAGATCCGTTCAGCGGTTGGGGCGTGATTGAGTAACAAACATCCATACATCCATCCAAACATTCGCATTTGTAATATTAGTACGATTACGGGATAAAATAATAAATCCACGCGGACGCAGTCGCAGGCATAACATAGTAAAGTTTAAAATGAGTATGACTCACATTGCTCTAAAACACCTAATGAAGTTTGTTTGAAAAACAAGTACAAAGAAAACATCCGCAGATACAAGAACTTCATTAGCATGAAAATTTATCCAATCAAGAATCGAACCCGCAATCATTCAGCTCTACTTGCCAAGAGACAGACAGGCCTAAGACAACCCCACTTATAAGAAAACGAAAGCATAATATATGACTCGACAGGTTTGTATGAAAAGAAAGAGTTAAGTTAATATTGTGTTATTATAGAAAATTTCACAATGAGAAAGCACAAAGTTTCCCATTTTATCATTAGATTTACATCATCAACTAGATTATACTTGTAGGTACTATTAACTATTCTGTGATTATACTAGTAACGTCACTCATGTGCTTTTTTTTAAATCACGTTAATTCATTCATAATAACTCATTGCCCCTACTGAGCACGAGTCTCCTCTCCGAATGAGAAGTGTTTGGCCATAGTCCACCATGCTGGTCCGTCGGCAGACTTCACACACATTTGAGAACATTATTTAAAGAACTCTTGGGTATGCAGGTTTCCTCCGGATGTTTTTCTTCACCAAGGTAGTGAAATTTTTCAAACGACCTACGACAATAGGCCTCCGGGCTTTTAAATCCCTGGGCAATCATTCCTCAAAAAATCACGTGAAATCACTTTAATATTCAGATTTTCCGGGACAAAAAGTAGTATTGCCCATCCCTGGGATGAAAGCTATCTCTTCACCCATAATATCGTCAAAATTGGTTAAACGATGGGCCTGGGATTTAATAGACGGTAAAACACAATTTCGCATTTATTGTATTGTTAGTTGATGCCCACGACTTCACTCACGGGAAATAAAGAAAATGCGTGTGAAATGCTTTGATTTTCCGGGATAAAAATTGACAGGCGTCCGTTTCCAGCACACACGCTAACTGTTTAATAATCTTTGTCTGAATCGGTTTAACGGATGGGTCCTGAAAACGTAGCAGAGAGACACACGGACAAACAGACAGACATATTTTCGCAATAGAATAAAATAGTAGGTAAGTTTAAATGACGCGTGGGGCATTATGAATCCGAAACGCTTGGCTGGGCGTGGCTGCGCCTCGAAGCTGTTGCATGTTTGAAAAGCAAATTTTATAATAATAATTTAAAACCATCGTAGAGAATTATTAGGGTCTCACCAAACCTATCAACACGGAATGGCCAGAAAAGCTTTACGGCCAACCGCATAATAGAGTGGTGCTACAGAGCTCGGCTGCACAAATATTATTTCTATAACTTTGTATTTAATTTAAATTTGCCAACGAGAGAATATTTAGACGCGCAACGCCGCGACGCGCTGTGCAGCGACGCTCTAATGCAAATATGTTTCTTGCTCTAATGCTTCCCGACCTTTATGTATACGGCATTATGAGTGTACACGCGGCAAAACGCCGCTCCGTGTCGGTCGCGTCAGCCGGAGCGGGCGACTTCTTTTTCACTCTTAATAACATAGATATAAAGCTTCTACCGACCGGTTCAAGCCGATTCCGCGTCAGTAGATGTGGTGAGACCCTAAGACTAACTAACCATACTCGACGAGCATGTTCGTAGGTATATCTATCAAATCAAACTAGTATGTATTTGGGTTGATGTAATTTTTGATGACTCAACTGGCGCGCCTCCTCCATGCCAACGTCTGATAACGTCCATAATTTTGCTATAAATTAACACAAATACAAGATTGGCATAGTTTAACGGCCGTATTATGTAGTAAGACTAGTTTAGACACTAGGATTCGTTCTAGTGGTCATCTTTTGGATCTTATCTGGAAAATCAGTAGGTTTAGTTGTCTGTCAGCTTATCTATCGCAGACAAGGGCTTGTAGTGGATTTAAAAAAAAATCTTAGCACTTCTAAATTGAGTTTCCTGCAGGTATGTTTTATAATATGAAAGTTGTGTAAAGTATATTTTCATTCATATAAATTCATTAATTTCATATAAATTGAACAAACGCGACACACTGGGCGAATCCGTTTAGTGATAAAATGGTGGGTTAATTCGGATACATTGTGAGATAGATCTTGATGAATGCATGATTAGCTAAGAGACGTCATTCTTAATCCAACATCGCGGGCTATCAAAAATAGCGGACTAGATATTTTTTATGTACCCCCATTATACCAATCAAAATTACGGGTACCAATTATTTACCAATTTAAAGGGTTTACTGAGAAGAATACGAAACATAAAATTACGTCACACTAAATTCAATATGGCAGACGAGAGCTTATTTTTAAAAATGGTTTTTTAAATGATTTTTTAGACGTGTTAATATAATTTAAATTAGTTATTGGTCTAAGTGGTAGAGTCAATAATTAGTTTAACAGACAACATAAAGAAGCCTACTTCTACGATGAGGAACATTCGAGTATTAGCAGCAATAAAAAAAGTTGACCAAACATCTAACAACCAGTTTCAAATTTGGTTCAAACGGAAAGAAAACAGAGTCTCAGATCAATGTCATCTTTATATTATACACAAGTGGCAAAAAACTTACTTTAAAGTTTTAACGAGGGTTAAACAATTTAATTGCGTCCGCTTTCTCGTTAGGTTAATTTAATTCCAAGCCAATGATCTTGAAAAGGCGATCCATATCGTGTATCTAACGGCTCAAAGAAACCGCGGTCAAACATTCTATCCGTTTTTAGATTTACTTTCAAATTATTGTGTTATAGGTTAAAAAATCATAACCAAATGCTTAGTTCCTATTATAAAAATTAATAGATTTGTTTCGTTACGTACAAGTGCATGCATCGTAGATTCGATTAAGTTAAAAGTTTGTATTTTTAGAGTTCCGTACCTCAAAAGGAAAAAACGGAATCTTAATAGGATCACTTTGTTGATCTGTCTGTCAAGACTCTTCTTCTCAGGAACGCATGGAGGCATCAAGCTGAAATTCATATCAAATATTCAGGTCTACTGTCCTTTGGAACTGTGAAAAAATCAAAGTTCTATGCCAACGCAATCAAAATATACAGCCGTTTATGCTGCAAATTTTCGACACTCGCAAGGAAATCAAAATCTTACAAGGTAATTCCCGTGAACTCAGAATCTTGAAATTTGGCACGAAGCAACGTCATATAGCTTTAGCCTATAGCACAGATAAAGGAAAAATTGCGAAAAGCATAAATGTTTAGTTACACCATATAATAAAAATATTTTTAATAATTTTAAACTTACTAATGCATTGAAATAGAATAATAGGTAATAAAATTCTACATCAATGTACCTACTAATGTTATGGATTTCATCATACTAATATTATAAATGCGAAAGTCAGTTTGTTTGTTGGTTTGTCCTTCAATCACGCCTCAACCGAGCAACGGATCGACGTGATTTTTGGCATGGGTATAGTTGAGGACCTGGAGAGTGACATAGGCTACTTTTTATCCCAGAAAATGGAGGAGTTTCCGCGGGAATCCAAAAAACTTATTCCACGCGTACGAAGTCGCGGGCATCAGCTAGTCTGTGATAAGGCTGTTTGTCTGTCAGCAGACAGCTGCGTTTTGTAGTTATGTTGACAACTGACATAGGTCAGATTTTTTTTTTAATCCACTATAAGTTAGCCCTTGACTGCGATCTCACCTGATGGTAAGTGATGATGCAGTCTAAGATGGTAGCGGGCTAACCTGTTAGGGGCATGGCAGTTATATTAAACCCATACCCCTATTCGGTTTCTACACGGCATCGTACCGGAACGCTAAATCGCTTGGAGGCACGTCTTTGCCGGTAGGGTGGTAACTAGCTTCGGCCGAAGCCTCCCATCAGGCCAGACCAGGGAAAATTCAGAAATTATAAATTTCAATTTTATTCATACTGATTTTAATAACGGATTTATATTTTAGTTTATTTAATTTATTATAGCATTTCAGATATTAACATATTAATATTCTTGAAATTAAACTGCTGACATTAGCCAGGCTCTCGCTTCCATATTTATTTATGTATGTTCCACATTCATATATTGCTCGATTAGGCTGTATATTTCCATATGGAAGACTAATGCCAGGCATCCGTTTACACTATGTCGTGTTGATTTCTTTTAAAACTAAAAATGTTAAGGAGATTGCAAGAGCTATATAAGGCGTGTTATTTGTGACGTGACGTGACGTTCAAGATTTTAGTTTTTAAAATTTATATTTCACAAGCTTTCTAGGACCGACGAGCTTAAAACGTACTCCACACCAGCGAAACATACATAAAGTAAAGCGAAACAGGTTCGAGGTAGATAGTCATTAAAGGCTTTCTATACTTGGTTTCACGTTATTTTATCCAATTCCATCTCAATCGAGAGTGTAAGTTGTGTACTGAACCTTGACTTTAGAATTGTTGCACGGATAGGTGAAACCCTTGATAATACTTACTAATATTATAAAACGAAATAGTTTCTGCCTGTCTGTCTTTTACGCATTGCTTTTGACGGTCCATCTTTTCAACCGAATTTTAAGAAATTTGGTAGTGAGTAGGATACGTCCCGGGGCAGGACGTAGAAATACTTTTTGTCTCGGAAAATTAAGGCGCTGTGAGCTCACGAGATGAAAAAAACAGGGCGGGGGTGAAATCGAGCAAGCGCATGATGCAAAAATGCATGAAATAATTTGCAAAGGAATAATATTTACTTTTCAATACAAATGAGATTTCAATCAATACAAATATGAATTTTATCTTATATTTCTAGAGCTAATTATTGGTTTCAATAAGGAGAAAAATTGCTTTAAAAGGTAAATTAAGAGGTATGTTTTAAATAAATTTCAATGCAGAGATTTTTTTTTAATGTATTTTGAGATGCGTCAATGGCAGCTCAAAGATCTTGAAAACAGAACATTATTTTTACAAGCATACATTATGTCGCCGTTTGATGGATACACTGCTTTTAAAAACCAGGAGTTTAAGGAGTTCCACGGGGAATTTTTAAAAAATTAACCAGGTGAACGAAGTCGCGGGCATCGCCTAGTCATAATTATAATTATGCGAAACTTTGGTCTGTTTGTCTTCCATTTCCGCAGCCCATCCTTTTAACCGATTTTGATAAATTTAAATTGATAGATTATCTCAGGGACGGAAAAAACTAAAACAATGCAACCATGAGTGGCCCAGTTGTGATAACGCATATGAGTCGATTAGGATTGTTAAGCAACGTTGACCCAAGTCAGTAACTGGATGGGTGACTGAATATGGAGGCTCAAATTTGGCCTTTTCGGTTGGCCTTCGTGCTCAATCCGTCGATCCCGGTCATTATTTTAGTATTAAGTATTTAGCTAAGTTTTAGTTTTTCGTAAGTTTTAGGTATTTTACAAATTACTTTTCTTTATTTCAAAAGTAGTGTTTTCACAGGATTTTTAAAAATACGAAGAGAGTCGCAGATATCATCTAGTAGTACGAGTCTTCATGGGATACCTACGTCCTACCCGTTTGTTGGTAAATTATTTAAATTGGAGACTAGTTGGCATGGTTTCCAGACTTGTAGAGGTCTTGATGTCAGATGATATTGACCTTTAGTTCACTTGTTTACGTCTGACTGCCTCGTTGGTCTAGCGGTTAGCATAGTCGACTGCGGATCACGAGGTCCTGGGTTCGATTCCCGGTCGGGCAAAAAAATTGGTATTGGGTTTTTCAATTCAGAAATTCTCAGTGCCAGCCCGGAGTTGGAAGTTGGCGGTGTTTCACCCCCGTGCCTCGGAGAGTACGTTAAGCCGTCGGTCCCGGTTATTATCACTAACATGATAATAGTCGTCAAAGCCCGCCAGGCGCCAACCCGCATTGGAGCAGCGTGGTGGGTCTAAGCTCTAATTCCCTCTCCTATGAGAGTGGAGGCCTGTGCCCAGCAGTGGGACGTTAATGGGCTGTAGCGGTGAATATATATGAAAGGTCCAGAATTCTTTAATAGTACTTAGTTTGTTAACTTAAATTGTTTTTTTTAGATTACACACAATAACGATGACGACTTCCGTGGCGCAGTGTTGAGAGCTGTTGTCTTAACGTGCGGAGGTCCCGGGTTCGATACCCGGCAGGATCAATTTAATAATTTATTAATTATTATTAATTTCTGAATTTTGTCTGGTCTGGTCTGGTGGGAGGCTTCGGGCGTGGCTAGTTTCCACCCTAACGGCTATACGTACCACCAATCGATTTAGCATTCCATTACGATGTGTAGAAACCAACTAGGGCTATGTTTTTATTAATATATAACTGCCATACCCCTATCAGGTTAGCCCGCTACCATCTTAGAGGGCATCATCACTTACCATCAGGTGAGATCGCAGTCAAGGGCTAACTTGTAGTGGAATAAAAAAAACCTACCTACTAAATGTAAGTACATTCATAACCTTTTTTTATTTATATTCTCGTGGGCATTTTTGTCTGGAACGACTGTGAAATAGAGAATGGAGGATTATGATTAAAAATTAGCAGGTTGTAATAGGCAGAAGTGCTTTGTTGTAGGTACGCTTTGTTGGTATGATTTTTCGACAAACATGGGACATCAAACTAATAATAAACATACCTAATAATCTAAACGAGTATATGAACTGAGTATTGCACTATTTATTATTGTATAATAACATTTAATTATTAGTTGATATAATTACTTATTAATTACAGATCCATTCAAAATTCAAAAATATTTCCAAGTATTGAAAATAAGTACGCCTGGCAAAATGATATACACTAAGTTGCAACATAAAGAAATGGCCACATGTGTCCAGTGAAATGCAAGTGAAAGGAGATAGACTTTCTTCGGATGAAGCGAATAACTCTTTTTATATCTACAGGCGCTATGCAAAGACCTCAAGCTTACTATCACTAGATGTGGTCAAGAAAATCATGCATAATGTGGCCTAGAAAAATAAATCGCTTTTATTTATTTCAAGCTTATGTAAGTAGCTACAATTTTGATGGCTAAATATGATTTTACCATGAGCATAAAGAAGATAATAAACAGGTTTAGTTTATAAAAAATTTCATCCAACGTGGTAACGCCGCCAGCGCTATGGGCATTCAAATATCAAATATCAAATATCAAATATTTTTTATTCAAATAAACTTTTACAAGTACTTTTGAATCGTCAAGTGAATCTACCACTGGTTCGGAATGCCATTCCTACCGAGAAGAACCAGCAAGAAACTCGGTGGTTGCTCTTTTTAAATAATTCATTTACAATTACTATATCAATGTGTACACAAGTAACCGCTGTCCCCAGCATTGTTGGAGCGATCAAATCCATGCTCCTCTATCATTTACATAATCTTCAACAGTATAATAAGCTTTTTTCAGGAGCATACTTTTAATGGATTTCTTAAATTTGTTTATTCAATTCATGTCAAAGACGGGCAGACAGAAAGTAGCCCATTCCCGCCGGTGGCACCCGTTCACGAGCATGACGCATGATCCAGCCATTGCTTCGCTCGACCATATTTGAGGGAACGTAACAACCCGCACCACACGACACCACCACAGAAATGTTTAAAGAGAGCGTGACATACTCAGTCTACCCGTATCAAAGCATCGAATTGAATACTAATATTCAAACACTAATTTATAATAAGTAACCGCTGTCCCCAGCATTGCTGGAGCGATCAAATCCATGCTCCTCTATCATTTACATAATCTTCAACAGTATAATAAGCTTTTTTCAGGAGCATACTTTTAATGGATTTCTTAAATTTATTTATTGGCAAGTCCAAAATAGGTTGTGGAACTTTGTTATAGAAAATAATGCCCAATCCCACGAATGACCTTCTGACTTTTTTGAGGCGGAGCGATGGAGTCACGAGCTTATTACGGCCTCTAGTTGGCCTATCGTGCAGATCGCATTTTTTTTTATAATTATGGATGTGCTGTTTTACAAAAATTATATTACTGTAAATATATATATTTATGCACACACATTTATGCACCAGGAACGTCCCGGGGTGGGCTTTTTGACTTATCATTTTATGTAATTAATTAAATTATTTAGTTTTAAAAAATATTATTTATTTCATTTAATTAAAGGATTCCTCGTGTACGTTTTGAAATAAATAAATAATATTACTATCTTTTGAAATACTAATTAAACTTTTGTACCTACGTTATATTAACCACTGTTGTTCTATTACTTTTAAAAATTCTGATTGAGTGAGTAGTTATTTTTTTCATACAAATGTTGACTATGGATCAATCGTTCAATTGACTACACTACCCATTAAAATATAAAGTTGAAGAGTACAGTATTTTTAATTATTTTCATACAAATTTTTTAGGAAGACTATAACAGCCTAAGCCCCTCTTATTCTGTGAAGAATGTGCTCAATATTCAGTAAGCGATGGTTGAAGATGGTTATGCTAAACCCCCTCGGTGTTTCAGAGAGGTTTTAATGGGTACAAAAAGCCACAATAATCTCATATTTATTCGTTTATTTCTATAATAATACGATGTCCCTGATAATCCGTTGTTCCTCATACGATTCGACTAAGTCAAAGTCAAAGTTTATTCAATTTAGGTAGATACACTACACTTATTGACGTCCGGTTATTTATAACATAACATATAATGGTGATAATCAGTACGACATCTTAAACTCAAGCTACGAGGGTTCAAAACGCGCCTGGTCTGAGAAGAGCCCACAACAAACTCAGCCGGGTTTTTTAAAGATTTTTTAAGATTACTAATTCAACTTTTTAACCGTGACCAAAAGTAACACATGCTCTTCAGTATGGCATGGAGGATACAAATAAGGCTAAATTTCACCTATCTCACACCTATCTCAGCCAAGCATCCATGTTGGATCAACATTGTTTTGATTTAAAGTATTGTCACTGCTAGATCACTCGTCTCAATAATCTATTGTATTGCAGCAATGTATTGGGTTAAACTTTCAGGGGGCATACTACCATCGCTAAAGTAGTATTGGTTTAATATTGTTGACTTTCGTGTTTTAGAATTATAATCTATATTTTAAGAACGTCAAGGTACGTGACATAAAACTCTCATTTTGAAATAATACCCCTTTAAGCTATAGTATTATTTTAAGTAATAATCCCCAGGGGAGTTACTGGAAACGCTTAAAGAAATACTTAAGTAATATTATACTAACCGTGTCGGTTTGATGTCACGTACCTTGACGTTCCTAAAATAAGGATTATAATTCTTAAAACACGAAAGTTAACAATAATGAAACAATATGGCTTTAAGCGATGGCAGCATGGCCGGGGCCCCAGTTCATTACACAAAAGGTCAATGGTGTAGCAAGTGAACCGAAATTCGAAAGTTCGTAGGTTGAACTTCCAAACGTTGAACTCATTTTTGAAGCAAAACCCCATTAGGTATCAAGATGAAAAAGGAAATCATCGTCATCCAATCATCTGAGCATGATATTTCCTCTCAGTAGGCCTCAGGCCATAGTTTCCCACGCTAGCCAAGTGCGGATTGGCAGATCTTTGAGATCATTATGGAATATTCTCAGAATGGGCTCTTACTATTCAAGCAAACTATGATAGTCTGGCGGTTAAGACTTTGTTTTTTTGATTCCACTACAAGTTATCTCTTGTCTGCGTTCTCACCTGATGGTAAGTGATGATGCAGTCTAAAATGGTAGCAAGCTAACCTGTTAGGGATATGGTAGTTATATTATACCCATACCCCTAGACAGTTTCTACACGGCATCGTAAAGGAACGCTAAATCGCTTGGCGGTACGTCTTTGCCGGTAAGGTGGTAACTAGCCACGGCCGAAGCCTCAGACCAGACCAGAGAAAATTCAGAAATTATAAATTCCTAAATTCACCCTGTCGGGAATCGAATCCGAGATCTCCCATGTTAAGACAACAGCGCTCAACAGGCGCCAGGGACGTTGTTCTCCTCATTCACCTCCGCAGTTCGTAATTATGTGCAACTTAAGCATCAAAGAAGTTGAATTTTTTTCAGTCTGTTATTAGGTAGAGATGTACGTAGAGCTAGGTGTAAGCTAAGATTTTGAGAGAGCAGTTGTGTGAGTGTGCACATAGCGTGTCAATACATGCGATAGTCGAAGCCCATTTGCGCTGCATTGTACATCAACACACAAATGCAAACCTAAGCTTATATCTCACGGACTTTCTGTGAACAACGCTAAATTAATCGCTGAGCTTTCTTTCATGCTTACCAGCGACATAATATATCACAAGCTATAGGTATATTATATTGTATCTATATGTTTACATTTCTCACGACTCTTTATTCCTAATCAATATATTCTGTCTGCCATTTATTAGGGCTTGCCAAAATCAGCTCTTTCAGCCTTCACACATTATAATATTTGTGGAAATGTATAAACATTTTGGCTGAAAATTTTCAGAAATATATTATGAGTTATCATAAAGCTTGGAGTTGGAAGCCTCGTAAAGGTGATAAAATTTTTATCAAAACTGAACACTCCAGGTTAATCCGGCTAATGCCGGGCAAAACTTTTTAAGTATAATAAAATCTACCTCATTAGTAGAGGTTAGGTACTTTTAATTAAACTAATGAAAGAACTGAAAGTTTCATTCGCTATAATCCATCTCATTAGGTGAATCTATGTGGTACAGTGTGTATCTTGCGATATTCACCACACCACCATTTTCAACACACGTTTCACTCCGATTGCCGTTTGCATGATTTGTGTGGTGTGGTGAATATCGCAAGATACATTTTTGACGACCTCCGTGGCGCAGTGTGTAGCGCTGTTGCCTTAACGTGCGGAGGTCCCGGGTTCGATCCCCGGCAGGGTCAATTTAGGAATTTATAATTTGTGAATTTTCACTGGTCTGGCCTGGTGGGAGGCTTCGGCCGTGGCTAGTTACCACCCTACCGGTAAAGACGTGCCGCCAAGCGATCAGGTGAGATCGCAGTAGAGGGCTAGCTTGTAGTGGATTTAAAAAAAAAACACACTGTACCACACAGATTTACCTATCGTGGCGGATTATAGCGAATTAAACTTAAAGTTCTTTCAATATCATGGAATTCCGCAAAGTAACGCTGCTTCTATCCAATAATTATTATTAAACCGATTCAACTGATATAACTTGCGCTAACTTGTGGTGGTTAAAAAATAAATGCTGTTGCAAATGAAAATTGGAAAAATTGAAGTGCAGTATTTTGGTCCATACGAGTAGGTAAAGAGAAATGATTTTAATAAAGTCAATGTTTTAATTGCCATTTGGTTTATTTATGACTATAAATTTAATCAAGTAAACAAACACTCAATAAATAGTTCACATTCATTTCGTGATACACGATACTCATAACTAAAAGAAAATATAAACGAAAAATAACAAAATATAAGAAAAGAACAATACATTAATATCAAAAAAATAAAAACAAAGAGATCAGTATTGGTAACTATGATAATAATACATATAATACTTAAAAATACATAACATAATCATAATAATGATATACATAATATATAGATAAGAAGATAATAATGTACTGCACAAAAAAATATAAATAACAAAGAAAATAAATGGTAATAAAAAATTAAAAGAACGAATATAGTTATCACATAGAATAGAATAAACTCATCAATAAAATAAAATAGTATCTTATAGATTCATACATAATATAAATATTATTAAAAAAAACAGTACCGGAACTGACTGACAGTATACACATTACACAGCCTAAACCGGTGGGCTTAGATATTATACTATTATAATCCATGAGTACCCTAAGGGTGCACCTATGAATAACTTTGAGGAATTCCAAAGTGATCTTTAAAAATGTAAAGTCACAGGAAAAGTAGTAGATATAATAATACATAAAACGAAATAACATTATAATCAAACAAAATATAAATACAAAATAATAAAAAAACATAAGGTTATATAATAAAGGATAAGATAAATAAAAATAGTTAAGTATATCACAATAATACTACACCAAATACATACTTTCCATTATGTATATACCTACATAAATATTGATATATAAAAGTAATATTGAGTCTAGTTATAATAAAAGTATAATAAAAGTAAAACATATTAAGATTCAAACCAACAAAATCCTTTTCAGTCAGATTACTGAACAAAACGTCAAATAAAATAAAACAAAATAACATAAAATGACCGAAAAGAAATAAACGATAACAAAAAATCGAAAAACATATCGCATACACACACTCACACAAATAAATTAGCATTCGTAATAAATTATTTGTTAAATATTAAACCCGGGTTACTTATTTGGTAAAGTTACTTCCTGTAGGCGGAATAGGCCAGATTGTTGGCTTCATTTCTTGATCTGGACCAGCCACCTTCCCAACCACTTGGGGCGTGATGATGTTCATGAGGGTGTTCCTCATGAGTTGTGATCCAATGTTCTTCTTGGGAATGTTTCTTCGCAGCGATGAGAGCCTTGATGATTGCAATGATCTTGGCGATAAAGGCAATCTTGGCGAGGATTGCAAGCTTGGCGACAGAGGCAGCGATAATCAAGAGGGCAATAACCACGAGAGCGATCGCTTTAATTTTACCCAGAATGGCGAGGGGGATGAGGAGCTTGAGTTTCTTCTTAAGCTGCTTCTTCTTCTTGCCACGGCCTTCTTCAGCTGAAATGAAAAAGCGCCTTGAAATAAAACAGTTTAAATAAAAAGCTCTTAAAAAAAAATTAAAAAATAGAAAATGCAGCAAAATACATGTAAGACCCAGCTCGTTTTTTTTAAACGCTAGTTAATTTTTAATAAAAACTACTGAATGAAGCTAACGTTTATACTCAAACATCGCAAAATGTCAACAAAATTAAGATGAAATTCGTAAGTCGTTTTCATTATGTAGCAATAAATTATTATCATTATACCCATCCGCCAAATGGTTGTAAAATATTTAAGCTTTGTATTCGAAAGTTCAAATATCCATATTTTAATAAGAAAGTAAATAGTATTAACATAACTGTACAAGTTATATTATGTGAAAGCAAATATACATCTGCTTAACATAATGATGTGAAATATGGTGAGAATTTTTAAAATTTAATTAATTGGTGGGATTTTCCGTCGGCCTACAATCAACTTTTTGCTTCCAACATTGGATATGTTCCGCCTTTGTTTTAGATGTGAATATAATTTAATTATAGATAAACAAATCGTCTGTTTTTGGTGAGACAATAACTTCATTTAAATACGGTAGAAAGCAACTGCTTTCGATAAATGACTTCAATAATAATTTAAGTTTAAATTTTTATCAAATTGCCATAAATTAAGCAATATTTTGAAAAAAAATATTGTATTGTTGTAGATAAAAATAAAATGTTTACGGTTTGAATTTATAACCAGTCATTTTTTTTGGTTAAATATGAATAGAACTTAGCTGGTAAAAAGCCACAGGCAGAATTTTTTTTTTTTTGGTTGAATTTTTGATTTTTACTCATTAGGTGTAAAGTAGGTTTGTCCAAGTATATAAGCAGCGAATTAATTAATCCAATGTTTGACTTTTGATTTAAAATCTGCTTAGAATGTTAATATTCGTTCCGCATACGAAATGAGTAGCCACTTCTGAACAAGAATATATAAAAAATAATTAGCGGGAACCTTTGAGATAAAAAAATGGAGAGATTTTTAAATTCGAAACCAGTATCTTTGACATACTTAAAAACCTTTCCACGTCGCATTTCACTCTTACGCAATTTACGGAACATAAATGCGTGACTGGTTTTTGTCTGGATATTCATATTCCTTTAAACTTAAGTTTTTATGAAAAACATGTTCCTATTCTAAATTCCTTTATCATGCTTCAAATTAGTTAAGCAGATTCCTTTTTCTGTGCTAGAAATAGGCTCAGTAATCTAATAAACTTCAAATGCAAATCATGCAAATTGGTATAATCGGCACTTCACAACCAATTGAGATGTAATTTTTCGCTTAAAATGTTTTATGGTAATACAATTGTAGAAGTAGCTTTTTTCTTAATAGTATTATAGTTTGTTTAGCAGTTAGTATACTAAAACTACGTTTTAAAAACAAAAAGGTTTACATTTTTGCAAAAATAAATGAACCTAAAATATATAATGAATTCTCACTTAATATATAATGAATGCCTTCTCGAATTATTTATATTATAAAAGCTCTTTTTAATTTTTTCTTGCACGTGAATTTTTCTACTCGTACATCTTTTAAATATATTTTAATAAAAATAATATTTTTACATTAAAATCATATCTTACCGTCTCCAAGACCACGGCTCTGGTCATCTTCTTCGTCACCACCATTGTAACTGAATTCTAGATCACTCTTCTGTAGAAGATCAGTAGTGCTTTCCCACAATCTTTCAGTAATCTGTTTGCTCCTGATTTCAGGATCAGTTGAAAGGGCTTCGAAACTCCTTCCTTCTTTAGGGTTGTTATTGTAAATGGTAATGCCATCAATTATGTCTAACTTGCGAACTGTTCCAAGACGCTCTGTCGCTTTGAGTGCGTGTTCCTGTGGAAAAAAATGTTTGTAAATTTATTATTATTATGATAATTGAAAAAATCATCTATTGTTCTGAAGAAAAATTCATCTACTTTAGTAGTTATTAGCAAAGATAATTATAAACTCTAAATCATTGCGTCTTTTCATACATCTTAGGCGCTTAAAAAGGAACAAAAAATAATAGTACGCCAAATGTAACAAAAAAAATAGCAACTTGAATTAGTTATTTTTTGCCTATTTTGTATTTCTGCACTAGTTTTTCAGCATTGTTTAATATTGAGCACCCTTCATTCTTAATCAATGATAGAAAAAAAATTAAGTGAGTTTTTGTTTTATTTATAAGATTGTCCTTGTAGATTAATAACAGTAATCTTGCATGCAAGTTAAACTACACAATACAGATCATGTTGATATTCACTGCATTGTGAATTTACGAGTCAATTACTATATAACAAACAAAATAAACGATAGTTAATCGTTCAAATGCCGTAAAAAACATTTATAATAATTTTTAACTGCTACTACGACGAGCTTATAAATTTAAACTCCCATTTAAACATTTCTGAAGCTTTGATCCGTATTGATATCCATATTATAAAGTCTTCCGCAACTTTGAAGTTCGTTGTAAAATTGGTTTGGTTTAATTAATCAAATTAGTATCACTGTAAACTTATCACTTCAAAATCGTCCGTATCAATTTTCAGAACACTCAATTACCTTGAGGCACAAACTCAAATCACTGTTCATGCAGTTCACAAAGTTTCCCGCCACTAAACGGAGCACTGAATCTTCCTGAGCCACAGGGTTCGAGCTCACAACCACCACTGCACTTAAAAATATCACGAAGAACTTCATGGTTTTGTTTGTTTTAGAACCACGTACTCAAGCGCACCGAATTCGACTGTGATGATCTGTTGATTGGTAGCAGTTTTTTATCTAAATTGTCCCCACTCTCGAGTTTCCGCGTATTAATATTTTTAAAGTAATCGATGCCTCTACGCGACGTAGAAGACATTATGCCATAGTGAGTGACATAGTTATTCTTTCATTAATATTAATTTTTGTAGAATAGCGCACGCAGTCATCTTTCTATTGGTGTGTTTATGCAATAGATACTATTCAATTAAATTATAAAAAAAATATATTAATTACAATAACTATTAATAAACACATTTAAAAGTAACTAAGTTAAAATATTTAAACTTTTATATTAGTTACTATTTAATTATTTTCTTTCTAGGACAGGTAAAATAAAAAATGGAGTATTTTAATTTGTTTTATTTGTCATAAATTAAATTAATTAGACTGAGGTACTGATATGGCAACACAAGCATTCTTTAATAAATATTTCACACACACATACACACGCATTCAACCTTGGTTTGGATCAATTCGAGAGTTGTCCGGAATACGCCATACTTTGAGCGTCGTTGACTTTCCTACTCCACCCTTGGGCTGGTTCGTAGTTATATCCGCCAGAATGTTCTTCGTGGTGAGGTGTGTAGCTGACTGCTGATGATCCGTGGCTGTTCTTTGAGAGCAGTTTCCTGATAATACTGAAGGCATTCAGGGCGAATGCAATCTTTCCGAGGAATACTGCCTTAACAGCGGCAAACGCGATGATTCCAAGGAACAGTGGCACCAGAGCAGCAAGCTTTAGCTTCAAAAGGAGTAGAAGAGGAAGGATTTTCTTGAGCTTCTTTTTGCTTCCTTTCTTGCCACGACCTATAACAACAACAAAATTGTTTCATTACATCCTGAGGATTATTCATGTGTGTTAGTTTTTGTTGAAAATGTAGAAAAATAAATTAATAAACAGACTATCATACTTTGATGCGAGATTCATATTAGAAAAAATGTAAACGTGTAACAACAACCTTCCAAAGGTGTTGTTTCAACTTTGTTTACATAAATAGGTCTTGTAGACTACAGAAGTAAGAACGAAAGCATAGATGTAAATAGGAATGGGAGAAAGCTTGCATTGTTTAACAAATGTTACGTTTTAAGGTACATGTGCATTATTCACATCACGGACTCCAATATGTTAGGCAAATATCTAGGGTTTTACTTGTCAAAAGGAAACCTAGTATTAGTATTCTATTCAGACCTACCTTACATTATATCTGAGTGAAAAAATAAAGGTAATATGCGGAGCTAGATACATACACAGGTTAGATACATTGTTATGGACTGAAGTAGTACGGATGATTTTGTAAGTCTAAAATAATTTAATTATAACGCATAAAATGTAAAAGTAGCATTAAAAAAAACAATGGTGGTGTGCCACAGAACCTATTTCGGTTTTGTAAGTATTTAAGTTATGTGTTCTGTGATGGAAACCAAATATTACAGTTCTGTGATGTAAATCATATTTCACAGAATGAAAACATGTCATTGACTGTGGAAGTAGATTCCACATAGTTAAAATATTGAGTAGTTACCTAGTAACTTTTAATCAAGGCTGAATTACATTGTGGCATTTTAAGAAAAAAAGAACATAGTACAAACTGTAAAAATGGTTTATAACCGATAATATTTTTTACCTTCTTCGTCCACATCTGTGGAGTCTTCGTTGTCTGACAAACGTAACTGCAGAACATGGTTGTCCAGGAAGTCTCCAATATTATTTGCTATTCTCTCCTCAATCTGCATTTCTCTGGTCTTGGGGTTTTCAGAAAGTTGCTCGTAGCTGCGAGCGGACCGCGCTGACCCAGTATTTATTAGCGTCATACCTTCGAAAAGGTTAATATCTTTCGTAATGGCCAACCTTTCTGTGTACTTTAGCGCTTTTTCCTGCAAATTTTTTTTACTTAGACATATTTTCTTGTAACAATTGATATGGTGGCCAATTCTGTATTACACAATCTCTAAACTAAACTTAAATGACCCTTTAGTTCTGCCCCTTTCTGCAGAGAGTATTATGAAAGGGTTAGCAATATTTATAGTGCTGTCTATAGTGCTGTCATTTTAGTTTAGTTCAGAGATTGTGCACAACAGAATCAGCCCCATTGTGAACTTTATCATCGAAATCGAAATTGTATGAATAGCTGTAATGAAATTGTGGGATTCATTATTGTCGGGGTCAGCGCATTTGTTTGCACGCCCGAGAATTATTTATTTCTTATGAGATCTATTCTCTTGGGTATCTTTTTGTATGTTTAGTAGTTTGTTTATAAGTGTTCACTGGTAAAGTGGACCATATTTTTACTATAATAATATTTCGGAATTTGGATTGCTTGATTCATAATAATATTGTAAATATGAAAGTGTGTCTGTTTTACTATCTGCCAATCCACTAAATCGATTTTAAACCTATTCTTGGAGACAGAACACATTTCAGACGGTATCAATAATCTGGGGTATTACTTCGTGTACCTATTTTTATTTACATAAGAACCTTATTCGTGTAGTGCGAGTCTCTAGGATTATAATAAGTTCAAAATGTGAAATTATATTTAAGACGATAGGTTAGAGCAAAATTTTATGTAATCTGTCTTGGTTGCCAAAAAAATAAAATGAAAAAAATGCTTTTTAGCAAAGTATCGTCAACTCGACCATCGCCTGGATCATGAAAAGACACATAATGTTCATGGTCTGTGAATTAATCGGCACATGTCTCATAAGACACAAAGCCAACATCATAGCGTGCGTGTCCTCCTTACTATAACTATTACACAACACATCACTTCAATGCACTTGAATCACTATTCACCTTCAAACATAGTGACGTATCTTTATCGATGCACTCCGAAACCACACCAACTAAGTTCTCTTCTATACTCGAACTGTGATCCACTGGGTTACAATTCACTGACGCCAATATGGCGATAAGGGCTATTCTATTCCACATTTTTGAAATCTTCTTCGCCAAGGTCGACCTTTCGAACACCAATGCTTGCCTCGTTATGATATCTTCCCAAAAATGACATGGAATATATCCTTAGACTCCCCACCATGACATTGTTTAAATGACGTAAAATATGTATGCGCCGTTTGCTGACATACACTAACTGATGGTGTTGTGGGCTCAGCACATAAGGATAAGTAGAAGAATAAATATTTGATGTTAGAAAGCGAAGTTTGTTCACATCCAAATAAATACGCACTCTTACGTTTACGATGAAAGAAAAAGTGCGATTGTTTGAATTTACATGTATACGTACTAAACACCATAAATATCTTATATCAAGCAAAACTCTATCGTAATTTTCAACATATTAGAGCCCTAAATGCCTCGCATCGGTAGAGATGACCACATAATGCTCTTAGCATCACTTATGATGGACCTGAACATGGCCTAAATTACATTAAACCGATCTAGTATTTCTATCAACACAATAAAGTTCATATTGCCGTGCACAACCATTTCAATTGTCACCTGTCGATTCGAAATTCAAATAAAAATTACGAAATCGACTTCATAATTCAAAATAATAATAGAATAAAAAGTGAAATTTATTTGTTCACTATTGCATTACCACTGCCTAATTTTATATGTAGCTATTTTATAATTCTACGCGTTTGAGGTCAGTGTGGACTACGAGACAAACCGGTAAGGATTGTGGTGGTAAAACTTTCTGTCGCTTTTTGAAGTAATTTCTACACAAAGTCGGATAACGGCTGGCATTCCTTAAAGCCTACTACAATAGAAACAATTGGTCATATCTCTGATGAGGTCATGATAAAATACCTAGTGTAGGCTTTCTGAATTGAGACTTCTTTCGAATATAGTCGTCGCTGTGGTCATAGTCATAGTCATTTATTTATTAAATATAGGTACACTGTAGGTACACTTATTTTCGTCTAAAAATTACATAAGTAGGTACTTAAAAAGCATGATGGTGATAATGGGTAACGGTATCTTAAAACTAAAGCTACGAGGGTTCCAAACGCGCCCTGGTCTGAGAAGAGCCCACAACAAACTCAGCCGGGTTTTTTATTTTTATTTTTATTATCACCATCTCACAAATATTCTTACCAAGGAACTATCAGAGACATTAGAGCAAATTATTGCCAGGCTTCCTTGTCGTTTAAGTAGTCCTTAACATGATAATAAGATTTTTCAATGAGTTTACGTTTTACATTAACTTTGAACTTATTCAGAGACATCTTCAACATGTCTTCTGGGAGCTTATTATAGAAGCGGACACTGTTTCCAACAAATCTTCTTTCTTCTTTTCGGTCTTTTGGTATAGTTGCCCAAAGATTTCCATACAACTTATTCACACTACATACGTCTTTCTTTTTACGTGCCATACCTATGCCATACAAATGCCATCGTGTCATAAAAATAAATGAAGAACTCCTAGATAAACGCCGTCAGGTTACACGTCAAATAATAATATTAACGTAAGTCATCCTGATACGATAAAATAATATTTTATATAATTCAATTATTAAATGTCTATAATCCAACACATAACGTAAAAATATAATATAGGTTATATAATCTTAAAGCTTAGTTTTGTTTCACGCATAGTTTTTTTAATCTGGGTGTCTAAGTTTTTCTTTCTTTACTTGCAAAATATCAAGACATAAAACCTAGCCACTAGGCAGTTTGGAGCTATATACCTATTTTATTATATTTATTATAATATAATAAATGCGAAAGTCGAAATGTGTCTGTCTGTCTACTACGCTTTAACGGCACATCTTTTTAACCGATTTTGATGAAATTAGATTTAAGGATAGGTTTCATCCAGAGGCTATACATAGGCTACTTTTTATTCCGGAAACTTAAGGAGCTGTCCGCAATTTACTTAGACGGAAGACATCTTTTATCAACAATTCGGAAATTAAAAAAAAGTACATAGGTATAAAGCGTATAATATGAAATTATCTAAACTTTAAATGATGTAAAAGCTATAAATTAGTAGTAGCAGATATTAATAGTAAACGAGTATGTATCCTAATTATAATGCATCCGTTGTCCCACGTGTTTAGGGTTCCGTAATCAACAAGGAACCTTTATATTTTCGCCATATCCGCGGCTTAGCTCTGAGACTACTAGTGCTAGAAAGCTGTAATTTGGCTTAGGTATACACATTAATCACGCCGGCAAAAAAGGTAAAATAAAATTTTGGATCAATTTTTTTTGGGGTTCCTCCCCTGCACGTAATGTAGGGATTTTTTTTTCTTCTCGTCTATCCCATGGTGGGGGGTTACTGTTGAACAGGTCATTAAAAATAGTGCGGGTGCAGTAACACGATTTTTCGATTCAGGTATTTAATTTATATATTTATTTCAGATACATGATCTATACACAATATATTAATTATCATTTATTAAATTATACATTACAATCAAACCATATACCATTTAGTATTTCTAAAGCTTTAAAGTGCTAATTTTTGTAAGAGTCCCTCTGCCAGCAAAACGGTTGTTTATAATATATGGCAGTATAAGCAGTATATTATGTGAAAACATTCATGGAAGTAGTATATAATATAACGAATTTAAAAGTAACGGACAACTACAGAACCCTACACTGCGCGTTGCTCGACACGCACTTGGCCGGTTTTTCTGTATCATAACTGGATGAATATAATCGATTCACATTAGGGATCGAGAGTTATATAAAATCGTTATATTATAATATGCAATAAAGAAAAGTTTTTTATATTTATAGCTAACTAATGATTACATTTCCGATTCTTATTCATTTTCGTTAATTTGTAAGAAGCGAAAGTGGTTTTACGGGAGTCGCGAGCTATTAACGTATAATTTTACTAGCTAATCCCCGCGACTTCATCCGCGTGGATTGAGGTTTTATGGTTCCCACAATATAAAAATTAGACTGTGTTATCCCAGACTGCGCCAAATTTCATCCAGATCCGTTCAGCCGTTCTGCCGGGATTGAGTAAGAAACATCTATCCATCCAAACTTTCGCATTTATAATATTACTAAAGATTCATTACGCATTTTTAAAATATTATTATATTGAAAATACACAGATATATTATAAAGAAAAAATATTATATTAGATCATTGTATAGTATATACAAGTAACTGCCTCGTTGGTTTACTGATTGGCATGTTTGACTGCGGCCGACGAGGTCCCGGGTTTTCTGACTAGAAATCCTCAGTAGGTACTACCCCGAGTTAGGAATTTGGCGGTGTTTTACCCCCGTGCCTCGGAGAGCGCGTTAAGTCGTCGGTCCCGGTTATTATCACCAACATAGTCGTTAAAGCCCGCCAACCCGCATTGGAGCAGCGTGGTGGGTCTAAGCTCTAATTCCCTCTCTCCTATGAGAGTGGACCTTAATGGACTATAGTGGTGGATAGTATATTTGCAACAGGATGTTGTCCTTTGCCAAATCCTTGTGCTTTTTTACAAATTGTTTTTAGAATGGATGCGTTTAAGCTTTTGTTGTAATGCATTTCATACAACTTCCATATTAGAAGCGCGTTTTTTTTTTATTGCGTGATAGGCTTGCTCTTGACGACAATCAGGCTTAGTGCAAAGCAATGATGAGGTCTAGGTTGGAACGCGCTTGCCTAGAAGATGCCTATTCACTCTTGCCTTGAAGGTACTTAAGTTATAAGTGGCAGGAAACACGTGCGCTGGGAGGGTGTTCCACACCCTAGCGGTTCGTATCAGAAACATCGAGCAAAAACGCTTCGTGCGAGCAAATTTTTGATAAAGAGTTGCTGATTTGATTGAGTTGTCATCATCCCTATTACTTTGTTGCGTGAATATAAATCACGCTGTCAGAATAATAAGTAAAATAAAAGTGATAATAATATTTTATGAAATTATGATTTGTCTAATAAAATAAAATAAAAATAAGCCTTTTATTTCTAATATAAAATTGTGTTGGAATATAAAAATTAATTAATAACCGTTGCATTTAAAAAAATGCAAAAAAAAAGTTACAACATTGGTTTTGACAGAATATGAGAGAAATAATGGCAGAGGCCATATGTTGCATACTACTTCTTCGGTCTGCCTCACTCTAGTCCTTCACAATTGCTATACACCTCTCATCTGCCTTATTTGTCATCCTAAATCGTAAAGCATAATGGCGTGCACTATTACAACGTTTTGTTCCAGGGACACTTACTTCTTCAGTCTGTCTCACTCTAGTCCTTCACAATTGCTATACACCTCTCATCTGCCTTATTTGTCATCCTAAATCGTAAAGCATAATGGCGTGCACTATTACAATGTTTTGTTCCAGGGACACTTACTTCTTCAGTCTGTCTCACTCTAGTCCTTTACAATTGCTATACACCTCTCATCTGCCATAATTGTCATCCTAAATCGTAAAGCATAATGGCACTATTACAATGTTTTGTTCCAGGGACACTAGCACATCATATGGTGCTTCAAATGGATCCAAAATCCTGTAATTCGTATGAAGGCATCTAATCCAGTGGTAATAATGCAGATTAGTGTTTCTCCTCTGGTCTCTGATACTCATACTCATATTTTTTTATTCAAATAAACTAAAAGTGCTTCTGGATCTTCGCAGTCGAGTAAATCTACCACTGGTTCGGATTGATGACGCTCTACCATACTGCCAAGACTGGATTCGTCAATTTACGAAATTATATTTTTTGCTTTACTTGCCAAAAGGGTCCTCCCGAAATTCGTCGCCAGCTCTCCGTCTATTAGCTAAAGTCTCACGCAAGGAACTTGTTAGTGTTTTTTTTGCCTGGTGCGAGGCTTCGACCGTGGCTAGTTACCACCCTACCAGCAAAACCGTGCCGCCAAGCGGTATAGGTACGATGCCGTGTAGAAACCGAATAGGGGTATGGGTTAATATAACTACCATGCCCCTAACAGGTTAGCCCGCTACCATCTTAGACTGCATCATCACTTACCATCAGGTGAAATTGCAGTCAAGGGCCATCTTGTAGTGGATAAAAAACAACTGGGCTTGTAACTGCGCCAGACAGCTTGTCGAGCAAGTGGCTTTATGTATGAGTAATAAAAATTTCATCTCGATAAGACCTGGACTGAATCGCTTGGTCCGTATACCGCAGAACAGGCTAGTCTTATTAATCTGTACTCATATATAAAAAAAATAAAAAATAAAAATGTGAAAGTTTGGATGGATGTATGGATGGATGGATTGATGGATGTTTTTTGCTTTATCGCGCCAGAACGGCTGAACGGATGTGAATGAAATTTGGCACAGAGATACATTATAGTCTGGATTTCTGGAATAAAATATAGGCTTTTTATCCCGGAAAATTGAAGAGTTCCCGCGGGAACCATAAAACCTCAATCCACGCGGACGAAGTTGCAGGCATCAGCTAGTATTAAATAAAAGAAAAGTGTGTCTTCTATCTGATACTTTTCACGGATCTAAACCAATCCTGCAAGTTACAATATAAGAGGATAGCTTACGAGTTTTGACGACCTCCTTGGCGCAGTGTTAAGTGCTGTTGTCTTAACGTGGGAGGTCCCGGGTTAGATCAATTCCATTTTCTGAATTTTCTCTCGTCTGGAATGGTGGGCCATCCAGAAAACCCCTGCCATTATGTGATTAATGGAATGTGGTCACGGCGCTCAGCAATGAAGAATATGACGCAGAGAGGCCTCGTGGGAGGCTTCGGCCGTGGCTAGTGCCGCCAAGCGATTTAGCGTTGCAGTACCTACGATGCCGTGTAGAAACCTATTTGGGGAATGGGTTTAACTTGGAGTGGTTAACTTTTAAAAAAAAGCTTAGTCTGAATAATGGATGCCTAATATGAGGAAAAATAAAGCGCCCGTACATATTGGGCACCTGTAATGTCTCCCCAGGCGTTTTTCATAAATGAAGAATACAGAAATTTTTTGCCGGAAGCAGCTCCTCTTGGTTTCATATTATTATGTTTTGCCTTCATAACAGCCTTGAAAGAAAGAAAGAAAGAAAAAGCGTTTATTTGGAACCACAATACAATAATGACAGTGGAAAGGAATGAGACAGAAATATGATTTGTGTGATCCCAAAATGGACTCCACTCAGCATTTTGCTATGACTGTGGAAGCCATTGTGTGTCTTGGAAGCCATTTCTTTGATACCTTCTTTTTGTATAATTTTTCAATCAATATACAGACATGACCCTTCGTCTGCTTCCATACATAATGAATCTATAGGCATGCCATAAAATTTAACGCCATGACATCCAGTTGCAAAATTATTCATTCAACTTTCACTCTTGATTATAATATGGGGTTTGGGCGGCGTTCGTTTGTGGTGTAAAACTTGATGATTGAGGATTTTGACGGTAGGTAAAAGCCTTACCAAGTTAAACTTGTGGTCTCGACTCTAAAGAAATTATCAAAAATTTAAAAACGGAAGCTGCGTTATAAAATAATTTTGCAAGTGATAATCTTTACTCATCATACAAATTATTTTAGATGTTTTCGTTGCAATCATGAACTCTATAAAGTTTATATCTCAAGTGCATTGTGTTTAAAGGATAGAGGTGATAAAATATACGACGATTAATCCATACTAATATTACAAACTAGCTGATGCCCGCAACTTCGTCCGCGTGGAATAAGTTTTTTGGATTCCCGCGGGAACTCCTTAATTTCCCGGAATAAAAGTCTATGTCACTCTCCAGGTCCTCAACTATACCCATGCCAAAAATCACGTCGATCCGTTGCTCTGTTGAAACGTGATTGAAGGACAAACCAAAAAACAAACTGACTTTCGCATTTATAATATTAGTATGATAGTATCTTTAGAATAGTTGTTAGATATACAACTATTCTAAAGAAGTTTCACTTCAAAAAATCAAAACCCAAGTAGGTAAAGCCCTAAAGCTAAAGTAAACCAAAAAAATATGGATCACAGTAATACAGATACAGAAAATAATCACCAAACAAAAGCACCAGCTCCAAAACTTCCTAGAACTAGGTTAACAGTCAATTCATAGACGGTGGCAATGAATTATTATATATACAACTATTCTAAAGAAATTTCACTTCAAAAAATCAAAACCCAAGCAGGTAAAGCCCTATTAGCTAAAGTAAACCAAAAAAATACGGAGCACAGTAATACGGATACAGAAAATAATCACCAAACAAAATCACCAGCTCCAAACCGTCCTAGAACTAGGTTGGCAGTCAAGTTCATAGACGGTGGCAATGAATTATTATATATACAACTATTCTAAAGAAGTTTCACTTCAAAAAAGCGAAACCCAAGCAGGTAAAGCTCTAAAGCTAAAGTAAACAAAAAAAATACGGATCTCAGTAATACAGATACAGAAAATAATCACCAAACAAAAGCACCAGCTCTAAAACGTCCTAGAACTAGGTTACCAGTCAAGTTCATAGACAGTGGCAATGAATTATTATAAAACGATTAAGTAATGTAACAAGTGTAGAATGCACGTAACACGCGTCTTACATTGCATCGGGTGAAAGTGACGTGCTGATTCCGTGGTTCGCGGCTACGCGTGAGGTCAGGCGTCTTTTTTTTTTTTTGAAAATGATGCAATCTATCTTGTGAATGTAGAAATTGGTATTGACAAAAATCATACGGTCCGCGACAATACGGAGGCTGGAAATCTAGAATGACGCTTTTAAAACTAATGGTTATGAATGAAAGAAATGAATGAAAATTTTTTTTTGTACACCAAGATAAGCACATGTAAACAATAACATAAGAACTTAACTACGGTACAATTGGCGGCCTTATTGCTTTGAAGCGATCTCTTCCAGAATCTCTAGTCCTCCCGACCAAATTTCGGTCACGGCAATATATCGATATCAATCAATCAATCAATATTAATTATTTATTTATTCAAACTAGGTACACTGTACACTTAATATCGTCCAAAACTTATAAAACGTGAGGGTGATAATCAATTACGGTATCCTAAAACTAACACTACGAGGTTTCCAAACGCACCTTGGCCTGAGAAGAGCCCACAAATCTCCAGAGAGATTAGCCATCTGCGCGGGGGATAGTATAGTGCACAAGTGTGTGTGTATACACAAGTGCACTCTCTGTTCCTTTACTCTCATAGCCCGATGGGGTGAAAAATCCGACACGACTGGAGTGAGATCAGGCGCAGGACCGAAGGGTTTACGTGCTCTCCGAGGCACGATAAACGTCTAAGCTCTATAAAGAGTTTTAAAAGACCTACACATCAATTTGATAATGATGATACATGTATTCGATTTGAAAATGATACGATTCGTCAACCTTCCTGGCTCAGTGGTGAGCGTTATGGTCTAATAAGTGGGAGGTCCCGGGTTCGATCCCTGGCGGAAATTTATAAATTCTGAATTTTGTCTGGCCCGCCTGGTGGGAAGCTTCGGTCGTGCAGCCCGCTACCATTTTAGACTGGTTAATCACTTACCACCAGGTGAGATGGCAGTTAAGGTCTAATTTGTAATGGCTAAAAAACAGACTTGCCAAATTGGCTTATTAGGCCGCGGGAATAATATAATATAATACAAGTAATAAAATTAAAAATTTTAAAAAACCCACGACAAACTGCAGAGCTCCATTGAAACAACAATTAGAACTTAGCAAAAGTATATATAAAATAATATCTAAAACACAAAACTGCATATATGACGGCTCAGTAGTTCTTTTGACCAGCGTGGCGGACTATGGCCATACCCTTCTCATTCCGAGATAAAACTTGGGCTTAGTAATGAGCAGAGGTGTCAAATAGTGTTAAATTTTAATATTATGATAAAAATTGTTTAAAAAAATTTGATCACTTAAGGAGTTCCCATTACCACCTCCTGGCTCCATCATAAGACCCAGAGCAGCATCTAGGTACAAAGTGCTAGTAAAGACAAATCAAAAGAGTCCAAACACGACGGGTTTACGATAAGAACTTAAGGAGTTCCTATGACCACCTCCTGGCTCCATCATGAGACCCTGGGCAGCATCTAGATACAAAGTGCTAGTCAAGACAAATCAAAAGAGTGCAAATACAACGGGTTTACGATGAGAACTTAAGGAGTTACCATGACCACCTCCTGGCTCCATCATGAGTAGTATCTAGGTACAAAGTGCTAGTCAAGACAATTAATCAAAAGAGTTTAAACACGACGGGTTTACGATAAGAACCTTGTCACAATCTATACATATCTAATGCAAAAAACCGCATATTAATCGGTCCAGTAGTTTTCCAGGAAAACGGTAACAAAAAAGTGCACAAACAAACAAACATACAAACAAACAAACACACAACCTCTTAGGGCAAACACATATACCGTCTCCGTTTCGTCGAGCGTAAAAAATGGTGTAGAATTGTAGATACTTATTTAACTAGAAAGGCATAGCTATAATAACATCACCAGACAGACAGGTGAAAATAATTTACAACTCTATGACTCACTCCCACACCACTAAAATCTATGAGATCAAAAGGTGAAGAAAATAATAAATCCGTAACTGATTTTATTATCATAAAGGTAACTCTGTTTATACTTAGTGCATTAAGAAAAAACGTACGCAAACGTACGCACGCAATTTTAAGAGAGGTTATAAATCTTTCAAAAAACCCTTTAAATAGAAAGCTAAGGTAGGCCTCAAAAAATCCATTGACCTTCTTTGTTAACGATTTTTAAGAGAAAATCAATAAATTCATTATGAAGCTCACGAACTAGTAAGTTGTAAAAAAAGAAATCCACTTTCCTAATGACTTAGCTAACATTTTTCCGTGGTAGAGTTTGAGCCTTTAATTAATCTCACTAAAAAATAATTTATTTATGCTTTGCATCATCTCGCAGTGTTGAGCGAACACAGCGTACCCCAGAAGTCCGGTTTCTCTTGTTCAGAATTCTGAGCCATTGGATTATTGCCGCTTTTCAAAGCCTATAAAATGAAATAAGAATGAATAATAAAATTGTACATTTAAAAAAAAACCACTGCAAGATAGCCCTTGACTGCGATCACACCCGGTGGTAAGTTATGATACAGTCTTCGATGTTACACGGCTGACGGCATCGTACCGGAACGGTAAATCGCTTGGTGGTGCTTCTTTACCGATAGAGTGATAACTAGCCACGGCCGAGGCCAGGCCAGACTAGAGAAAATTCCACTACAGCCCATTAACGTCCCACTGCTAGCTACGGAATTAGAGCTTAGACCCACCTCGCTGCTCCAATGCGGGTTGGCGGGCTTTATCACGAATATTATCATGTTAGTGATAATAACCGGGACCGACGGCTTAACGTGCTCTTGAGGCACGGGGGTGAAACACCGCCAACTTCCTAACTCCGGGCTAGTACCTACTGGGCATTTCTAATTAGAAAAACCCAACGACCCGGGACTTGAACCTGGGACCTCGACATCCGCAGTCGAACATGATAACCACTAGACCAGAGGCAACCAACAAGGCAGAGAAAATTCAGAAATTATAAATCCCCAAATTGACCGTGCCGGGAATTGAACACGGGACCTCCCAAAGCAAGACCACAGCGTCCACCACTGCGCCAGGGAGGTCACTAACCTCCGCTGGTATCAATATACAAAGTTACTGATGTGAAAATATTACACAAGTTCAAATGCCAAGCCGATGTCTCACAAGTGCTACTCTAAGAATGAGTTATGCTAATAAAAGGGTGGAAGGAGTCATATATTGTACTGTCACGCCTGTACGCGTAATGGGAGGTTCCGTAACCATTCCATTGAGAAGAAAGTACTGGATGAGTCAAACTCTTGGGCACGACCTTGAAGACAACGGAACCTGCGGCATCGGTGTACACGGGGTGGAATTTTTGGATTAGACAGGTGCTCCCAAAATCACCATAAATCGATTATCATACTTCATACTAATATTATAAATGCAAAAGTGTGTTTGTTTGTCCTTCAATCACGCCGCAACAGAGCATGGAGCGACGTGAAATTTTACATGGGTATAGTTGAGGACCTGGAGAGTGACATAAGATACTTTTTATCCCGAAAAATTAAAGAGTTCCCGTAGGAATTTAAAAAAATATTCTACGCGGAATAAGTCGCGGTGGTTACCATTTGAACTATATAGTAATTTTTTTCTACCATTTATCCCGGCTAATACCGGGTTGGTCTTTCTTCTTCTCTCGCCTCTTTTAAAACTAGTGCATTCAAAATGAATTGAAATTGCTATTAAAAATGTAATTTAAGTAATGCACGCCGCCGCCACATGCCGCAACAGAGCAACAGATCGAGTTTTTGCATGGGTATACTGGGACTTGGAGAGTGACAAAGGCTTCTTTTCATCCCAGAATATTAAAAAGTTTCTTTTTTCTTTTCTTTTTTTTTAAATATATAGGCTAGCGCTTGGCTGCAGACTTGTATGCAAGAGGTGATGCAGCCTAAGGTGGAGCGCGCTTGCCTAGAAGATGCCTATTCACTCTTGATTTGAAGGTACCTATATTAAAAGAGGATGGGAAAACGGAAGCCGGAAGTGCATTCCATATCCTAGCGATTCGAATTACAAACAAGGAAGCAAATCGCTTCGTACGAGCCCGCGGAATTTCGACTGCGTAGGGGTGCAGACCTTGACGATGCCTTGCGGTTCGATTATTATCGAACTATTAACTTTTATTAACTTTTTATTAAAAGGTGACGGAGGTACCAGATCGAATAGTTCTTGAGCACACTCTCCGAAATATATCCTGTAGAATACCGACAGACAGGCAACTTTGCGCCGATGTTCTAAGCTTTGCAGCTTCGAACTGACCAGCGCCTCGTTGCCAATAAGTCTCCTGGCGCGACGATCCACCGAATCCAATGCGTCAAGCTGGTACTTGGCAGAGCCATCCCATAAATGGCAGCAGTACTCCATGCACGATCGAACTTGTGCTTGGTACAGGATAAGAAGCTGTTCCGGCGTGAAGCTGTAGGAATTCAAAAAACTTATTCCACTCGGACGAAGTCGCGCGCATCTACAAGTTACCTAAAAGTAAAACACCTCGTGTGGATCGACTATAGAATGCTCGGGTGTGGCCATACTAACTTTCGCATTTCGTCTCCCAAACTACCTTTAATACTATTCTATAGCAAAAGCCTACAAGAAATTATAACCTTTATTACTTAAGGTTTAGTACTATAACCGCGTGTACATTTTAGGCGTGAACTTTCGCGTAATATTATCAATGAGTATTCAGTACTGCAGACCACACACGCGAAATCAAAACCAAATAAAACAAACAGTTATAGCTTTTATATTTTCATATCATAAGTGTTAAATTCGCTTGCTGATTCAAGTGGTTAGTATGTTATGTTTTGTAGTATGGTCAAGATCGGATGCGGATATACGGATATTGCAATAGATGATACCTACTACGACTTTCTTACTTAGGTATATGTAATCATTACGTATGAAGTAGTATCAAGTGTCGAAGTCAACATAGTGTTCGTTGGGACATTGAACTATGTTACAGGTATGCGAAATAAAATAATACTTATTATACAGTCATTAGAAAATGATTTTGCGCTATAACGCGTAAGGATATTATGACCTTCTATGAAAAAAATATCTTTTACAATTTTAAAGAAGTGTTACTTTTTAACTCCACAAAATCACTTGGTCCTTCACTTGCAGTAGAATAAAAAGCAGTAAGACTTGTAACCCGATTACAGGAAAAATTTCACAGGCGCCCATTTTTGGGATATTAAATAACTCATATTGATTTTGTTAGTGTTAATGCCTTGTCACTCACAACCAGACATAGCATATTATTTTAAAATGTGACTCAGATCATATCTTCGGACGTGAATATCGGAACTCTTCAATGGAGTAAATTGCTCGCGATCAGTGTGATAGCTTAGTAAACAGTAGGTTTTTAACCAGACATCCATACTAATACAATAAATGCGAAACTGTCTTGTCGGTCTGCTGCTACGGTTTCATGACCCATCTATGCAACCGATTTTGATTACATTTGGTACAGAGATAGGTTGTATCCCAGGGAAGGACATGCTGCTCTTTGATCCCGGAAAATTCAAAGGTTCCCGCGGGAATCAAAAAATGTATCTGTTCGACCGATTTTAATGAAATTTAGTAAAGGTGTAGGTTGTATCCCGGGGAAGGACTTAGGCCACTTGACTTTTTGATTCAAGCGGGAACTCTTGAATTTTCCGGGTTAAACCCGGAAAATTCAAGAGTTCCCGCTTGAATCAAAAACCTTATTCCACGCGGACGAAGTCGCGGGCATCGTGTAGCCGTGACCTCTAAAAAAAGAAAAAAAAAAAAAAAAAAAAACCGACTTCAACAACCACAAACACTAAAAAATATTTTAATTTATTACCGAATATATTATTTTTAGAAAAGGTAATGTAGTTCTATAATAATATTTTTTGGAGTCGGTGCCAATGAGGTGCCAATGTGGAGACCCAAAAAAATATGAAGAATAAACAATTCGTGTGGCTAATAATTGGCCCAGACTCCAAAAAATATTAGTATTTACAACAAAAATTTATTACAACAAAAGCGAATAACTATTACGGCGAAAGAACTACATATTATTTGCTTCCAAGGCTAATAAATGAACTTCCGATAGAACTTAAATCTAAAATAACAAAAAACAACATCAAGTACAAAATTAAAAAATAACTATTAAAAACTAAACATTGAGTAAACTTAGTGTTATTCCAAGTGTTACGCTGGACGACTGCGCTTCGTCAGCACGTATGCCACGCGTCTCAACTTCCATAGAAGATCCAATTCCGACTATACTCGCTGCCTTCGTATACCTAACATCGGAACGAACGGACGTACCTATCTTATAATTTTGTACCATATTCTTATGTAAACCAATTTATTATATTCATATACACCAAAAAGGACTTCATTATTCCTGAACCTGCTTCGGGACAGCCGCCCAATCTAACTCAAGTGAAGCAGCCTGTATACATAAAAGTTTGATTTGTATGCGCAAAATTAGTCTAGTTTACTTTTATTTTAAAACTACCTACAACTAAATTATAAGGAAAAAATTATAAGTAAGAACCTAATTTTTGTAGCTTAAATCTCTTATATTATACTTATGTAACACCTTAGATTAGATTATGTAATGCCTAGCGTGTCCATATGGACACAAAAATATGGGTCTGATAAAATAATTTTTGTGGCAAACCATTATTTGTTTAGAAATATTTAACTGGTCATACTGTGCTATCAAATGTCAAAGTTTTTTTACATGTCATTGATATATCATTTAAAAATCTGAATTCGCGGGTAAATTCATTCAATTCTCACCAAAGTCAAAAACGGCGGAAAAAATGGACCCGAGACGAGAGTAAGTAACATAATTTTTAAATTATTTTATTTATTTATGTTATTTTCGTGTAATATTATTCTAAAATAATGTATTTATATGTTGAATTAGGTCAACGATAGTTTAGTTCTATTTTAGCACTATATTTATAAGCCTAATGTTGCTGAGTCCATATGGACACGCTAAGCACTTGGCATGTCATTATATAAAATTGTTTTTGTTTTTAGATTCTTCGATTTTGACCAGTACCGGGGAACTGGGACCCTAAATGAACTCTTGGACATTTTATTTGATGATGAGGAAGAAGCTGAAGACCTGCCGATACCAGAGTCAATTTACATCGCCCCTCCTGATCCCGCTGTTTTGACAGACGAAGATTCAGGTGACGAAGACAGTGGTGGAAGAACCGAAAATTTGAATGCTCGTCAGTTGACAGCTCAGGCTGAAGTTACGTTTAGCCAGTCATACCAAGCTTCTATAATAGAAACGCCCCTCGCTTTGACGATCTTTGCGGTAAAAAACCTAGGACATGGATTGATGGAGATTTAGAACCTTTCTTGGGGCCGTTTCCTGAGGTTGCTTCTACTAATAATGGAAAATCTGCTGTTGATTTATTTGAGCTTTTGACGCAAACAGACGTCTTTATTGGAGCACTGAGATAGATACCCGTAATGAACTTATTTGCGATTCCATGCGCCGAAATAGGTTCGAGGAAATAATGCGTTATCTGCATTGTGTCGATAATAATGAAATAGATGTAAATGACAAGATGTGGAAGTTGCGTCCATTTATGAATAGGATAAAAGAGAATTTCTTGAAGTATTTTGTGCCTGAACAAAATTTATCATTTGATGAAACTATGGTAAAGTATAATGGCCAGCATTCCTGTAAACAATTTATCAGAGGTAAACCCATCATGATAATGCATGAAGTGTGACGTCGGCCTTTGCGTACCATGTTTTGCTGACTATCATTAAAAATAATAAATGTTTTCATTCGATAAATCGTGTTTTTTTATCTAATAACTCCTACAAGATAAATTATATCTTCTCAACTTTATAGCTACTGTCAGCGCTTAGTGTGTCCATTTGGAAACATGTTTTTTTTCTAACTTCCCATTTATTAAAAAAAAAAAGACTAAAATCATGTCATTAAGAACCCTTAATTGATCAATATTCCGAGTCCAAACTAAAGAAAAACAAGAAAAAAATAATTCGGGCATTCCTGGGTTAATACGTTTTACACCTACATATTTAGTTAATAAGCATGGAGGAATGTGTAGTGCTCAGACAAGCCGTCAAGAGCTTACGAGCACGAAGAAACCATAAAATATGTATTTTTTACTTGTGAAATAAATAATTAAATATAACTACATTAACTTTCCTAAATAGTTATAATATATTCGGTAATAAATTAAAATATTTTTTTTGTATTTGTGGTTATTGAGGTGGGGTTTTTTTTAATAAGTACAAAGCTAACGTTAAATAAATTGGGTAACGTTATCCCAAAGCACAGAGCTAACGTTCAGTCGCAGTACATAGTCGCAGTTAGACAACTTATACTATTATCTATTCTGTGGTTAGACTGCAACTGTAGTGTATTGTCACTTGTATAGAGTTTCTTGAATAACAAATCGTGCTGGCATACATGCGCGTTCAGTCTTTATGTCCGTTCATGTATTCTCTAGTGACACAAGAAAGGAGGAACCTTTGGAGGAGGCCTGTGTCGTAGAACAGAACGGCATTATTTGTGAGGATGGTAATACTAAAAAAAGCCCGGCTGAGTTTGTTATGGGCTCTTCTCAGACGGACGCATTTGGAACCCTCGTAGCGTTAGTATTTAGATACCGTAACTGATTATCACCATCATGTTTTAAAAGTTATTGGACATCAATACGTGTACAGTGTACCTAAATTATCGTACTAAAATTTTACATCAAATAACTAAATTGAATAAATATACTTTTGAGTTTGAACAAGCTGATGTTCAATAAAAGTACTAAATAAACAAATAATTGTTTGAGGCAACCAAAAGCCTGGTAACTTAAAAATCAACATAATTGTAACACTATTAAAATCTTCAGTAATTAAATTTAATTTTAGTTTCTTTGAATTTTCTCTGATGGGTGGTTTCAGTCATGTCTAGCCGGCACCTCTCTACCTCCAAAGACTTAACGCCAAGCGATTTAGCGTTTCGATACGATGCCGTGTAGAAACCGCTTTTGGGTATGGGTTTATTAATACAACTGCCATAGGTACCCCTGAAAGGTTAGCCCGCTACCATCTCAGACCGCATCGTCAATTATCATTAGCTGAGATCGCAGTCAAGGGCTAAGGTGTAGTGGAATAAATTTAAATGAAACATGAATAATTTTTTTTTTCAGACAAACTTCTATTTAATTAAAACTAAGAAATAAATTAAAAAATTAAATTACAATATAAATATATATATATATATATATATTTACAAAAAATACACGCCGTCCAAGTGATCGTTAATGGGCATGGTGCCCAAAACACTGGCGCTATTACCTCGTTGAATAGCAAGGCTAAGCCGTTGGGCTAAATAAGCGCCAGCTCTTTGGTCACAGAGGCGTGGATCAATTTTATTATTTTAATACATATATTTCATAGGAAACCTTCAATGGATAAAATAAGACAGAGAATAGGGCATCTGTTTATGTTGAGTTTAGATGTAGGTAAATTTTAGTACTTTATTGGTAAACATCCCGGAAGCGTTTAACACAGAAACCTAGTCGTTCTACATTGCATTGTTGAGTGACGTGCAGTGCTTACGCATTCTGAGGTCTAGAATAGTTTTACTACTCAGCATTACGGCCATTTGCATTTAACTAGGTTTTACTTGTTACTGCACGTACCTAGCACCATTACATTAAATGTAAGGTTTGACGACCTCCCTGGCGCAGTGTTCATAAATCATTTATTTTGCGAAATTGTGGGTGATAACAGTTCTTTATAAGGTAGAAACTTCCCGTACACAATCTACTGTCAGAGACAGTGTGCAAAATTATCTTACATTAAATTTAAAATTATCTAGAATGACTTTATCTTACTTCTTACTAATATTATAAATGAGAAAGTTTGGATGTATGGATGTCAGTATGGATGTATGGATGTATGGATGGATGTTTGTTACCCAATCACGCCCCAACGGCTGAACGGATCTGGATTGGCACAGAGATAGATTATAGTCTGCAATAACACATAGGCTACTTTTTATCCCGGAAAATTAAAGATTTCCCGCGGGAACCACAAAACTTCGATCCACGCGTACGAAGTCGCGGGCGTCAGCTAGTTACAATATAAAATTTAAAGTCAATATGTGTCTGGTATAAAATAAAATAAAATAAAAAATTATATAATGGTCCAATTTAAAATTATAAGCTACTTAATTTTGCAAAGTTACTCGTATTAACAAAAATTACTGTTATGTCAATTTAAATATTATTCAATAATTATGGATAATGTTATTATATTACAGATCTACCAAGCAGCATGGAAAAAAGACAACATTTCTCTTTAATAATAAACATGCCTTACGTATACAGATTACACATCTATCTCCGATGTATTCGCTAACACTATAGTACTTTTTTTTTGAGAATTGTGAAAATCACTCTTTTAAACTTTGTTATAGGTAGCTTTCTATAGCATTCCTGTAACTTATTAAATAAGGATATTGCCATACAGTAAGAGTTTTTAGAGTACAGAGCTAACCTTGTTGAGTGTTGTCTTTATGTGAGGAGGTCCCGGGTTCGATCCCCGGCTGGGTCAATTTGGGAATTTATAATTTCTGATTTTTCCTGGTCTGGCCTGGTGGGAGGCTGTGGCCGTGGCTAGTTACCACCCTACCGGCAAAGACGTGCCGCCAAGTGATTTAAGGATATGGGTTTAATATAACTGCCATGCCCGTAACAGGTTAGCCCGCTATCATCTTAGACGTCATCATCACTTAAATCAGAGATTGCAGTCAAGGTAGCTTGTAGTGGATAAACAATTTAAAAAAGGTGCACCATATTATTAAATGTACCTACGTATTCACTGGTAGCGGTGATAGCCTAGAGGTCAATAGAATAGAATAGAAAAATCTTTATTGGCAGCAATAAACACAGATGCACAAAATAAATCAGAATTAAAACTGAGTTACACACATGTCATAAATTGCTACCAACAGGTGAGTCACTCAGCTTGTGTTGGAGCTCCTGGCCTCTCAGACTTAAACCTGGCGATACCGCCAGGACTCGCGCCTGAAACGCCAGGTCTCCCAACGCTGACTCTGTGACCGCCTTTCGATTTCGTCAATGATATAGCCTTTATAATATACTAGCTGATGCCCGCGACTACGTCCGCGTGGATTGAGGTTTTTGGTTCCCTTACTTAGTTTTCCGGGATAAAAAGTAGCCTATGTGACCCGCGGGAAATTCCTTAGTTTTCCGAGATAAAAAGTAGCCTATGTGCTATTCCAGACTATAATCTATCTCTGTGCCAAATTTCAGTCAGATCCGTTCAGCCGCTGGCGCGTGATTGAGTAACATCCATCCACTCATCTAAACTTTCGCATTTATAATATTTACTAGATGATGCCTGCGACTTCGTCCGCGTGGATTAAGATTTTTTGATTCCCGCGGGAACACTTTAATTTTTCGGGATAAAAAGTAGCCTATATCCTTCCCCTGGATACAAACTATCCCTATTCCAAATTTCATCAAAATCGGTTGAAGAGATAACTTTTAATTCCCGCAGGAACTCTTGAATATTCCGGGATAAAAAGTTAATATTTCTGAGTGCAATCAAATATCAAACACGTATAACTATAGCGCTCTCTGCGTCGTATTCCTCATTGCTGAGGGTCGTTACCCCTTTCCATTAATCACATATTGACAGGGGTTTTCTTGGAATAATTATGCGGTGGGTTCCCAGGGCCTTCCGCATACGACTCTACTAAGGGTGCTATTCCACTCGTTAGCATACGTTAGGGATGATAACCGGGACCGACGGCTTAACGTGCTCTCCAAGGTACGGAGGAGACGAAAATGCCAAATTCGGACTACTAAATTCAGTCACCCATCCAGTTACCTACTGAGGGCCAACGTTGCTTGACAATCGTAATCGACTGATACTATATGCATTGTCCAAATAGGCCATTTATACTTAGCGCTAATTATTTCTTAATATTATTAAAATACTTACCTACTGAACAATGTTACATTTGAGGGAACAAAAAATGGGTACCGGCTCACGCTTTTCTTGTTTTACTTTTAAATTTAAAAATGCCTTTGTGTTATACCAAGTTTTTATACTTTATTTTTAAAATAGCTGAAGCACACAGACCTTCAGCCACGGCCGAAGCCTCCCACCAGGCCAAACCAGAGAAAATTCAGAGATTATAAATTCCCAAATTGACCCTGCCGGGTATCTAACTCGGGACCTCCCAAGTAAAGACAGACTGCGACAGGGAGGTCGTCAAACTTCGATGTGATGAAACTATGACCTTTTCTTACAAGGGGACCCTAAATTAATACGTAATTTATATTTAAACTCAAGAAGGCGTGTCTACACGTACGAATTTCACATGCAAATGCGAATCATAAATTCAACATAAACTATCGTCCACGACAGTACGAATATCCAGTTACAGCTTACAGTCAATATTGTGTAAGACGTACGAATTTCTTTTCAAAAATGAAAGTTATACACTCAGCAACATCCGCTTATATCACCGAAATCATGCATTCAATAGTGGACCTACTTCCTTTCTATCAAAAGCGAGAGTTGTTTGAGCTATTGTTGGTTTTAGCACATCTGGTAAACCTGTTTTGTATGTAGACCTATATTAATATTGATTGATGTAAATGACGAGGTCCTGCTCCTTTTGGGGTCAAGAGAGAATAAAGTCTATTATTACATAAATCACTACAGTTAAAAAAACTTAAAACATACGCTTCATATAATATGATAAATTCAAAATAACTTTTTTGTTGGTAGATGACTATTTTATTAAATTCAAATAAAGAGATAAGTAACATTTCTTTAAAGTGTCTAGTAGGTACAGATACTTCAAAAACCCTGAGTTACATCTACAGGTTAAACGTAGCTAAATAATTGTAATAATATAATTTCCCTTAATATTACGAATTCTTACCTACTTATGGAAAAAATCCATAAACAACTTTATAAAACCTTAAGGCTTAAGTGTAGTCCCACCAACTTATCTGGCGCGGTGGCAAAAAATGGAACTAATTTTTATGCCTGTTTAGTTTTTTTTTTAATTTTATTTTTAATATATACTAGCAACGCTGTCACTGGGTCAGATAAGTTGGTGGGACTGTACATTTACTTATGTAACGTTTTTATTTTCAACTAGTTGGCCCGGCAGACGTTGTCCTGCCCTGAGCCAAGAACCCGGTTGCAGCGCCCCCTGCCGAGTCCAATTGTAAATACAACACCACCCACTAAAATCCACACAAAAAATTTCATCTAAATCGGTCAAGCCGTTTCTGAGTTTTAGCGAGACAAACGAACAGCAATTGATTTTTATTTAAATAGAGTTGTTTCACATGAAAGCTATATTGTAGCTAATTCTCTTGACTATGACTTATGACCCCAAATGTCAATTATTATTAAAGTGATTCATAACATTTCTTTGAGCTCATAATCGTCTTTAACGTATACTTTCTCTTCGCAAGAATCAAATGGCAACCAATTTTTCACACAGTACAATTATGGATGTACTCAAGTGTTGTCTTTTAATAGTCTGGCCGAGATCTTTGTATAACGTACAATACAAAAGAGATACCGGGGACAATAAGTTTCTTTCTGATATTAAAAAGAAACTTATATTCTCATACCATAGATGCATGAAGTCGATAATTGTACTAATTACTCTTCTCTGGAAAAATTGCAAACATTGTTAAAGATCACCTTTCCTTTCATCATGGAAAAATATTAACATTTAATGAAGTAGGTTTAAAAAATAATAATCAATGGAATTTATTTTAAACGACATTTTATTTTTACGCGGATCCATCGTAAAACAATATTTGTTTAATTCTTACAGTTTAAAATCCAAAAATTAAATAGTTTTAGTAATAAATATGACTCGTTTCACTCGCACACTCAACTATAAGTTGGTAGAAATATCTAAAAGTTGGTAATAAAATAAAACAATAGAAGAATAATATAATAAACTAAAATAAAAATAAATGAATCTTTGGAACGAAAAAACTTATAAGTATTTGGTAAGCACACGCTTAATCTTATAAAAATATACTTAAAGTATGAACGTAAGTAAATACTTAAATATAAATGATAAAAAGAAGATAATAATATACATAAAGATATAATAATTAATAAACAATAAACTAAACTAAAAATCAGTCGAGAACTTAAAGCGTTAATTTTAAATATAATAAAAAAATATAATACAAAAAAATACTGATACACGCGCACTTATCTCGATTATAAACGGTGGTCATACAACACAGATAAAAAATAATTAATACACACACATAAAATGCGTTAAAATCTTAGATGGTAGTAATAAATTAGATAACGTTAGAAACGTAGAATTGAAAAGACAAGCTGGCTAACTGGTAATAATCCAGCCTTTTCTCTCCCTAATTGGTATAAATTACCCTAAAGAATTGTCTAGGTTTTACGCTTGCTTGATATGGCCGGCATATGCCATGTTTTGGGACACATCTTGTGACCTTCCCCATCCACCGCCGCCGCCGCTTTCCCATCCATGCTCTTCATGAGCTGGCTCAGCCCATCCACCACCACCACCACCTCCTCCGCTCTTTGACTTAGATTCTAGAAGCTTCTTTATAGCTCCAAAAGCAGCTGCTATGAAAGCGATCTTTCCAAGAATGACTGCCTTGAAGACTGCAAAGGCGATGATACCGAGGAACAAAGGTATCAGAGCAAATAACTTCAGTTTGATCAGAGCCAGGATTGGTAGGAGTTTTTTCAGCTTCTTCTTTTTCTTGCCACGACCTGACGACAATGAAATAAATATCGTGAGAAAAGTAAGTTAGTTACTGGCCCTTCAAACTACACCGCTGATACATGACCTCTTCACAAATAAAAAGCTTGAAATATTGAGAGCGGTAGTTACTAAATCATCGTTAAGTTTTATTATTATTAAGCGGCCGACTTGTTAGAACAATGTAATTTAAACCATCTTTGGTGGGCTCACGTAAAATTTATACCTATAAATAAATGGTGCCAATGTCGACTAACAATGGGTTAGTGACCAAAGATAAATTCTACACATTTAATAAAAATAGCGGGAACTGCAATATTACTGATTGAGCAGTTCGAATAAATATCTCAGTTACCAGAATTGAGTGACTGTAAAAAAATCCTGGGTGACTTGGTTGAATTTCTGTAATATCCATAATCCTAACTTCTCCCTCCAGTCAATTCTACTCCAGTTGCACTATCTGTTTCTAATGCCGCAGACAAATTGGAGACGGGAAAAATTATTACAGTTGTAATAGATTTTTCATTGGCATTGAATAAATATCCCATTTAAAAAACGGTGAATAAAACCCTCTGAACAGTGCATATAAATAGTGGAAACTGTAATATTACTGATTGAGAATATCGGTGAAATGTCTTAGTTTCAGTTTAAAATGCAACCCTATACAGCAAATTGGAAAAAAACTGTAGATGTAAATTATTGTGGTGAATGCAATATTACTGATTAAGCAATTGAGCACGACTATACAATAATTAATGCTGGATAACTTGCTTGACTTTTTCGTGGTACTTCCAAATCCACATTTCAAACAGACAGGAAAATCGTGACTGAATTTAAGATGCCGAGAGTATAGAAGATTGGAGAAGTAATCATTTCATCAGTGACATTATCCAATTGTATAAAGGGAAATATATCACTAAAAATGCACACAGCTTGAGAAATTTGAAAATATGGAGAATTATAACGAATCGAATTATGTATCATATCGTCTATCATCGAGGCTACATCCAGTGGCTTACAAAGCCTTAGAAAATACTTGAAATGGCGCTTTTCAAAGCGATGTCAATAACTCTGCAGCTGTAACCATTGATGGGCATAACCAGCAACAATGAATTGATAGATCGCCGTGGGAAAAATTATTAATAAAAACACGCTATTCCCAAACTATAGCAATGACTAAGACAGAGAAGCGACAACTATATTATAGTGTATCCTAACAGGCTGTTCCGAGCAATTAAATAAGTTCAAGACAGAAAGGAAAGCCTAAGAAATAATATGAAAAAGAAATAATACTTAAGGCTTTGCGACCAAAGTTTGTATCCGTAGTCCCTTATACATAAACCAAAGGGAAATGAAAGCTGGCAAAAAGTTGGAATTAATTACCTATTATAATATGCCCTAATAAACACACTTACAATATTTTCGGTAACTGTGAACCGAGAAGATTTATTATATAACTTTATTTTAAACCTGAGTTACGGAGGTTTAAATTACATCTATTCCTTGCTCAGTTGCGGCGAAATTAAATGACAAACCAGTAAACAAATACACTTACGTATTTTCAATATTAATATGCATAGTACTAATGTAATTACTAGCTGATGACCGCAACTTCGTCCTTATGGATTGAGATTTTTGGTTCCCGAACTCTTTAATTTTCCGGGATAAAAAGCAGGCTTTGTGTTATTCCAAACTATAATCTATCTCTGTGCCATATTTCATCCAGATCCGTTCAGCCGTTCTGGCGTAATTGAGTAACAAACGTTCGCATACCACCACCACTACAGCCCATTAACGTCCCACTGCTGGGCACAGGCCTCCACTCTCACAGGAGAAAGGGAATTGGAGCTTAGACCCACTACGCTGCTTCAATGCGGGTTGGCGGGCTTTAACGACTATTATCATGTTATAGTGATAATAGCCGGGACCGACGGCTTAACGTGCTCTCCGAGGCACGGGGGTGAAACACCGCCAACTTCCTAACTCCGAGTTAGAACTGAGAAGTTCTAGTCCGAAAAACCCAATACTTAATTATGGGCCGACCCGGGACTCGAGCCCAGGACCATGTTGACTAGACCAACGAGGAAGTTTCGCATTTATAATCTTAAATAAATATTATAGAGTATAGATTATTATTATCTGTACGAGTATCTTTTAAAACCCTGCCAGTACCAGTGATCAGTTGTGTTGTGTTGTTGTAGTTGTACCTAGAAACGTTCCAAACAGCTCAGTCACACAAACGTGCGCATCGAACATGCGATGACGCGGCACTCACTACTGACGGCACTGCGACGAGCTGCTTGCGCACTGCTTGGGGTCTCGTCGATGCGCATGTTTGTGTAAGTGAGCCTGTTTCGAACGTTTCTAGGTAGTTTCCATACTGGTTGTATATGTTTACTGTGGTTGTATACTATTATCTCGAGTTTAATTTGAGTGCAAAAGTGATGTGTTTAGCTTACTCACGCACTCTCTCTACTATGTAAATAATGTTTGTGGCACTTATGTATACACTTGAAACAACTTCAATGTGTTTCACCGTTAACCTCAAATGTCGTTAACTATTGTATGTATTTACTTTGGTCCGTTGGAAGCTCGGAGGCGAATCACTTTCAAATACACATTCATTTCAAAATCAATACTTACATTCCAAGAGGAAATTATACTAACAGACTTTTTTTATTCCACTAGAAGTTAGCCCTTGACAGGATCTCACCTGATGGTAAGTGATGATGCAGTCTAAGATGGTAGCGGGCTCACCTGTTAGGAGTATGGCAGTCATATTAAAACCCATACCCCTAGTCGGGTTCTACACGGCATCGTATCGGAACGCAAATCGGTCTTTGCCGGTAGGGTGGTAACTAGCCACGGCCGAAGTCTCCCATCAGACCACCACCACCACTACTATCAACCTCGATCCTCGATCACGAAAATTTAGATTTATAAAAAAGTCCTATGAAAACTCTTTGATTTTCCGGGATAAAAAGCCTGTATCCTATATCGCCCTTCGATGCGACCTGTATCTAAATCCAATTTCGTTAAAATCGTAGCGGACAGACCAACAGACGTTTTCATTTATTGTATTAGTATGGATTTGTATACCTAGCTAATGTCCTACATGCATTGCAATGCTCGTTTTCACTATGAAAGGAAGAAAGAAAATATATTTATTCAATGATGGTGTCACAAACAAACAATCATTTATCATACTATCGTACCTAATAATATGTTTGCCCGTGACACCACCCAGAATGGGTGTATAGCTCAGCCCTTTGCCCTACATCAAAACTGGCACTTGCAACAAACTTGCATGTGCACGTTTTGGGACAAATATCTCGGAACACGTGCTGCTAGAGATGTCGGGCGACTTCACGAGGGATAAAACAAGATAAACGAGATGAGGGAACTGACCTTCCTCATCAATCGAATTGTCTTCAGTAAAAGCTTTAGGCATCCTTAATTGTAAGGCGTGACTATCCAGAAAATCGACCACGTTGTCCATGATTCTCTCCTCCACCTGGAGTTCCCTGGCATTAGGTTCTTCGGGTAGCGGATCGTAGCTCCGAGCCGATCTTGGCGAACCGGTTCTTGAGAACGTGATCCCATCTACAACACTGAAGTCCTTCGCAACGGCTAGATTTTCAGTGAACTTCATCGCTTTTTCCTGAAAATTGAAAAACAATATGGTATTTTAACTTCAATTTCATATACCTTCAAAAACATCAATAAAGTTCCCTCGTGTGATTAATCGGTGCTTAAACTGTTTACAGCTGGGTATTATATACATTGTGATACGCATTTCAAAGAGATAGAGATCTTGTTACATAAAACTTTTTGCATGTAAAACCGGTAAGTTTAAAGACCAGTTTAAAATGAATTAATCAGTAGTTTAACATCAAAATTACTACGATCGCCTTATTTAACTATATGATACTGGTAATTTTCTTCGGAGTTTTTTTTTTATTTTGGCTGTTGTCAAAACAAAAAAAATATCCGAAGATTTGTATTTTCTATCAATTAATTTATAGGGCAGAATTTATTCTGTAGAATTGTGCAAAAGATATATTATTGACCAAATCATTTGGAGGATTTTTAAGGATTGTCAGTGAAAACAGGCTTTTAATTGACTAAATTATAAAGCAAAGAAAGCCATTGTAATCATAATATAGTCATTAAAAACTCAAGAAGTAGAAGTTACCTACTGGATGAAATGTATGATTATGATGATTATTAACCTTTCCTTTGATTTTAAATAATTTATCTTAACGATTTCAATGAAATTATCGTATCAAATAAACAAAGATAAATCTTATTGTAAAGATAATCTTAGTATACACGTAAAGTTGAACATCAATATCTATCCAAGCAATAATTCAAGCTTCCACCTGAAATTGCTATTATATCAGCAAATCGAATCACATGAAAAAATGGGTTTTACTGATCACACGAAAAAATCCTTAAATGCCGTTCACCTCCTATCTGATGCTTTAATATCCAATATACCTATCTTACTAATATTATAAAGGCGAAAGTCTGTGAGTATGGATGTATGTATGGATGTATGGATGTTTGTTACTCTTTCACGCCAAAACGGCTGAACGGATCTGGATGAAATTTGGCACAGGGATAGATTATAGTCTGGAATAACACATAGGCTACTTTTTATCCCGAAAAATTAAAGAGTTCCCGCGGGAACCAAAAAACCTCAATCCACGCGGACCAAGTCGCGGGCATCAGCTAGTCCCTTATATTAGTAATGGTTTTCAACTCGGCTGTACAACTATTACAACAGGACTAAAAAGTATCATCCATTTCACACTTTTTGTTGCAGAAAAACACGACATAATTTTCAGTCCTGTTTAACTTTAGTGCACATCCAAAATCGTAATTAGCACGTTCCTTTATCACATTCAACTGTAACGGCCCGTTCATGCATAAATCCGTCATCGATTTGTTATTTGAGTAACGATAAATTTTCACGATTCGTTAGTGCACATGCATAATGTTACCACTAAGAAAATATTGGCACAATTTGGCAAAATAAATTATCATTATTACAAAAACGGTTAATCTCAAATCACGATCCAGGAAACATCGATGAAGGAGCCGTTACACGTATCACGTCCTCAGTATCACATCACAATCGCGGTCATATCACTGCACTTCACTTCACCTTTAAACACAGCATGGTGTCGGTTTCCACACAGTCTCTTAGTGTCGATATGAACTTATCCATGACTCCGTCTTCCTTGACCGTCGGCATGGCGGTCACTGCCGTCACGAGGCATAGCACGTAGAACGCCTTCATCTTTGCAAGCGGAATGTTCAATTGTCAAAGGCGCTTGTACTACAGACAGTTTTATTTTCTTGCCCCCCACTCGGTGTGCATATGCCACGATGGATGACGAAATAAAGCACCGCATTAAGACGTATTAACACGTATTTGTAAGATTTTTAATGGATAATGTACTCGAGGTGTATTGAGGACGCTCGGATTTGGCACCTTTTTTCAGTCTTCGGATTTTTCGTCGAGATCAGTGGTCTCTAATATAAAGTTTTTTTTTTTTTTTTTATTGCGTGATAGGCTTGCGCTTGACGACAATCATGCTTAGTGCAAAGCAATGATGAGGTCTAGGTTGGAACGCGCTTGCCTAGAAGATGCCTATAAGTTGCATAACTTTGTCTGTTTAATTGTTTGTGCGTGCGTCACGCATATTCAACGGATTAATGTTTCACAGTTCAAAGGCATACAGCTTCAACTTTAATTAAATGCGGTCCAATTTCTCACGCTCGAAATTCATGGGCGAACTTTACTGATGTTAGCTAACAAGTGATTATATACTCGTAATAATTTACATCTCTGTATCATATCATTGCTGAGGGACACGACTACTTTTTATTAATTTTATAATGGTGGTGTTTCTCTTAAATAATAATGCAGTGTGCCCCCATATTTTTGTTCATGACATAGCGCCTCATAACAACAGCGTCCCTTACCAAAGTTTGACGGAATCTGCACCAAACTAAATGAGGTCACAAAATCAGTTATCCCGTCAATAAAGCTAAGCCCATACTAATATAATAAATACGAAAGTGTGTCTGTCTGTCTGATTTTGATGAAATTTGGTATAGGGATAGATTATATCACGGGAAAGGACAGAGGCTACTTTTAATCTCCGAAAATTAAGAAGCTCGCGCGAGAATCATAAAAACTTAAATCACGCAAATGAAGTCGCGGGCATCAGCTAGTACATATTATGAACTTAACCTAATATTATCAGTGATAATTTTACTTAGAACTCCCAAGTCCAACTTAGCTATCATAATAGCTTAACGAATGCCCAAGTTTCGACTTAAGGTAAAATGAGGGTAGGCTAATTATCCCGAAAAATCGGAGTTCCACGCAATTTTCAAAAACAATGGAGAAGAAAATTTGATATCTCTAAGATTTCCCGAACGAATTATTCACCTTATAAATTTCTAAACCTCCAACGCTATAATACCGCAGATTGAATAACGCCTATCGATGTATCTTATGTGCCGCCATATTATTTCATTTATGGTACCCATTTATTTTCATATCTTTCATTTAATTATTAGCAATAACTCTTAGGGTTCCGCTCCTCTTTATAGGATCATTTCGTTGTCCGTCGATCTGCCTGTCTATCTGTCCCATTTTCTCGGGATCACGTAGAGATATCAATTTGAAATTAATTTCAAATACGTAGGTCTACAGACCCTTGGTGCTGAAAACCTTCGAATGAACCTTCTAAGTTAACGTAACAAAATATTATATGGACGTTTGTGCCGCATTTTTTTTTTTATTTTTTTTTATCCACTACAAGCTAGCCCTTGACTGCGATCTCACCTGATGGTAAGTGATGATGCAGTCTAAGATGGTAGCGGGCTAACCTGTTAGGGGCATTGCAGTGATATTTTGACATTCGCCTATAAATCAAAACCCAATAATATATACCCCAATACCTAATAATATAGGGTACTTCCCGTTGACCTAGTATAATTAAATTTGGCAAAAAGCAAGGTCTCACAGAGCATGTATAGGAAAATATCCGAAAATCGTTTATTAGTTATTCATAGGGTGTCGAATTGTTTGTCAGACGCTACCAGTTTAGCGCCATATGTAAGCCAGTTATTTCACAGCTGATTACGTGTTGTTACGACATCTTTCTTGTTATTTACTTAAATAATTTACATTGTGTGGTGGTACGGAACCCTTTGAGCGCGAGTCCGACTCGCACTTGACCGGTTTTTATCAATTGCTTCCTTTTGAACAGTTTTAAAATATAATGACGTCGAAAGAAATTTTTGAAAGTTACTTTTTTCTGTTAAGTGCGTCTAGAGGTTAACGGTTCTTTTACGTACAGAGGTCACGGGTTCAAATACCACTTGGCTTGAGGCGAATAGTTGCACTGTATTTTACCAACTGTAATTAAGCCTTGTAGAGACTGCTAAATATTTGTGACGAATATTTGACGAAGTCCTTGGCGCAGTGGTCTTTTAAGTAGCAAGTCCAAGGTTCGATTTTCGGCGGGGGCAATTCCAGCACACCTATTTTTTGACTATATCAGCTAAAACCCTTGATTAGAAAAGATACACAAAAATATAACGATTTTTTTATTCCACTACAAGTTAGCCCTTGCCTGCGATCTCGCCTGACGGTAAGTGATGATGCAGTCCAAGATGTTAGGTGGCTAACCTGTATGGCAGTAATTTATTAAACCGCTAGTCGGTTTCTACACAGCATCGTACCGGAACGCTAAATCGCTTAGCCGTACGTCTTTGCCGGTAGGGTGGTAACTAGCCACGGCCGAAACCTCCCACCAGGCCAGACCAGAGAGAAAAAAATATAAATTCCCAAACCTACCGGGAATCGAATCCGGGAACTTCCACGTTAAGATAACAGCGCTCAACACTGCGCCAGGGAGGTTGTCAAAACGTCGATTTATGTAAAATCGATATCTACACTTCTATACTAATATAAATGCGAAAGTTTGGATGGATGGATCATGGATGTTTGTTACTCAATAACGCCAAAACGGCTGAACGGCTCTAAATGAAATTTGGCACAAAGATAGGCTAAAGTCTGGAATAACAAATAGGCTACTTATTATCCCAGAAAAGTAAAGAGTTCTCGCGGGAACTAAAAAATCTCAACCCACATGGATGAACTCACGGGCATCAGCTTGTTAAACTATAAGCTTTTGAGTGGTATTTCTTAATTTACAATTAAGTGCTTATTACTAATTAGTCATAAAAGCATAAAGCCTGCGCAGGAGATATTTATGTGAACTAACCAAAAGAACACCAAAACAAAAGTTCTCTCTAATTTTAGTCATTGTTCGTAACAAGGCGTGTTATTAAAGATTTCTACTCTCACATCACTTATGGGATCGTTCACAGGGTGTCGAGTGTACACAATTAAACTCACAAGGTCAGATACAGGTTGTTTCAAAATGTCAAAATATTGAAATCCATATATATATATATATATATATATATATAAAATCGTTAACTAATCAACGCACAGCTTAAACCGCTGGGGTTAGAAACTTGAAATTTTGACAGTAGGTTCCTTTTGTGACGTAGGCGCTCAATAAGGAAGGATTTTCGAAAATTCCACCCCAGGGGGTGAAATAGGGGGTGAAAGTTTGTATGAAAGTCCGTAATTTCTCAAGTTATATCCATGAATCTTGGTATACGAGCTACTGGTTGAAAATAAAGATATACGTGTTTCACAGTTTTTCAAAATTCCACCCCCAAAGGGGTAAAATAGGGGTAGAAAGTTTGTATGAATGTCCTTTATTTCTCAAGTTATAGCCATGAAACTTGGCATGTGAGCTACCGGTTTAAAATAAAGAAATACGTGTTTCACAGTTTTTGACAATTCTACCCCCAAAGAGGTGAAATAGAGATTTGGTCCTTCAATCGCGCCACAACAGAGCAACGGTATTTTGCACGGGTAGTTGTGGACCTGGAGAGCGGTATAGGCTACTTTTTATCCCGAAAAATTAAGGAGTGCCTGTGGGAAAACAAACTTATACCACGCGAACAAAGTCGCGAGCATCCGCTAGTTAAAAATAAGCGCATGACCTCTGACATGCGGTCGAGGGACGAGTGGCCTAGTTGTGACAACGCATATCAGTCGAATGCGATTGTTAAGCAACGTTGACCCAAGTCAGTAACTGGATGGATGACTGAATTTGGAGGTTCTTTGACCTTTTCATTCCTCCGTGTCTCGGAGAACACGTAAAGCCGTCGGTTCCGGTTATTATCACTAACATCTGATAATAATCGTTACAAAAACCTAAGATCTTAAATTTACTCTTAGTCGAGTCGTATGCGGAAGGACGTGGTAACCCACCGCATTATTATCCCAGGAAAACTCCTACCACTATTATACTAATGGAAAGGGGTCACGACCCTCAGTAATGAGGAATACGATTCAGACGTTACTACTGTTCGAAAAAAGTGCTCAGCTGCTCTCAAGTAGGTAGTGCATAAACTAGTCTCACTTCAATAATTTATGAGTAACAAATACTTCAACAAAATGCGACAATTTTTCTAGATAATTATAAGTTTTTTTGGACCAACTTGATATTCCAGGATAAATTCCAGGATTCCAGTGTCATACTTCAGGATGCAAGCCAGTTTGTCAATACAGATAAACACACTTTCCTAATTACAATTTATTTCGTATTAATTAATTTTAATGGAATCCAATTTCTATGTTAGACTCTATTACAATAGTTTATTATAACATTCTAGCTGATGCACGCGACTTTGTCCACGTGGTTTAAGTTATTTTGATTCCTTCGTTAATTTCTTAATTTTCAGGGATAAAAAGTAGCCCATGTCACTCTCTAGGTCCTCCACTATACCCATGCCAAAAATCACGTCGATCCGTTGCTGTGTTGCAGCGTGATTGAAGGACAAACCAATAAACTAACAAACCAACAAACAAACACACTTTTGCATTTATAATATTAGTATGATGATATGATTTTTTATGCGTAGTTAGCCTTTACAAGTTTTATGAATGTTTGTGTACAAGTTAACATAATTAAGTATTTATTAGAGCAGCCTGTATATTGTGTACAATAATAATTAATTAGGTTAGAAGGTAAAATTGTATCATAAGAAATTTAATTACAGTAGCAGTATATTACTTTTAATTTCATTACAGGCTGATTACAGCAAAAATAGTTTTATTTCTCAATTTTTTTATTATTCCTGAATACTTCCCTGAATACCGAGGTTCCTACAAGAATTATTTTGAGACATCGACAAGGTAGGTCACACATAGCACATAAAGCCGTCGGGTTTGTGTCTGATACCTCTATACAGTTGTGTCAGATTTTCCGTCCCATCGGGCTATGAGATTAAAGGAATAAAGTGTGCCCCTGTGTTTGCATACTTGTGCACTATAATATATCTCCCGGGGAGATGGCTAATCACTCTGGAGATTGGCCGCGGTGGCCATTTGGTTGGGAAGACACCATTATTATTTATTATTATGGTGATATCCCTATGTTTGCTCTTTATTTATTTATTTATTACTATTAATCTTCTAAAATTTACATGAAATCGTGTTGCAAACAGTGCCACAAATACCACAGTCGGTTTTACTGTATCGGTTTTAGAAACATTACTGTGCCGTCACGTTCTTTTTCAAGAGAGACCATGAGTCGTAAAGAGCAAAACTAAGATGTACAAAAATATGCAACATAAGTGCATATTTTATGCATATGCATATTTTGTATTTTAGTTTCTCTTGTTCACATTTGTTGTATCATGATTTGAAATTAATTTTTTGGCATAATAAGAACTTAACTTTTTCTTGTTACGAAATTTTAACATAAATCATATTATGTAGCTATGACACGACTAATTGGAAGAATAGTCTGACTAAACAAATCGTGATTTGAATAATTTTGACGATTTCTGGATCGATATTTCTGGTAAGAGGCTTCGGCCGTGGCTAGTTATCACCCTACCGGCAAAGACGCATGGCCAAGTGATTTAGCGTTTCGGTACGATGCCGTGTAGAAACTAGGGGTATGGGTTTGATATAACTGTTTAATAGCTAGCCCTTGACTGCGATCTGAACTGATGGTAAGTCATGATGTAGTCTTAGATGGTAGCGGGCTAACCTGTTAGGGGCATGGCAGTTATATTAAACCCATACCCCTTCGGTTTCTACACGGCATCTTACCGGAACGCTAAATCGCTTGGCGGCACGTCTTTGCCGGTAGGGTGGTAACTAGCCACGGCCGGAGCCTCCCATCAGGCCAGACCAGGGAAAATGTAGAAATTATAAATTCCCAAATTGACCCGCATTGATCGAACCCGGGACGTCCGCACGTTAAGGCAACAGCGCTACACACTGCACCACGGAGGTCGTCAAAACCAAAATTTATTACAATTTTTTTTGCAAAGTATAGTCAACTATTACTTAGCTGTAGATTTTATAACAGTATCACTTTCCAATCCCATTAACTTTGTCCATATTATTCATTTCCGATTTGTATTCCGGGACATTTTATGAGACTATTCGAAGTCATGCCAGATTCAGCGAAAGTGTAGTAGAAACAGTGTGTGTCTAGTGAATCCAAACTGCGCAATTATGTAATTTTCGCCATCTTGACCGTTCATGGATAGCGCAGACTTCAGACCAAGGGCCATACTTCCAATTCTTAAAGCAATACTTGAGCAATATTACTCAAAATGACACTTTCATATCGACCTTGACGTTCCTAAAATAAGGATTATAATTCTAAAACACGAAAGTCAACAATAATATATCATGAAACAATCATCAGAATAATCATAATAATGTATAATTCACCTAATTGTATTACCGTGATATATACCATGATCAAAAATATCGCTATGAGATCGCCATATTTATATGATATTCCATGTAGATATGATAGACATCATAAAAAAAAATTGTTTATTGACCACAGATTATAATAAATAAATTAATTACATGCAGTACCTATGTACTGTGTACATATTTAAAAATTAAGTGTGGTCAATGGGCCACCTCCTCAGCCTGTGCCACAGCATGAAAGGTAGGTATGTACCTACCTGACATACCGCAACGCTGACTTTCAGGAGGACCCAAGGGCCGAAATGTAATGGACCATCACTGTGCAAGTAGAAAGAAAGAAATAAAATGTTTTTATTTGATCACAATCTAAGTCTAGTCAAGAAACTATCAAATCAGGTACAGCAACAAAGTTATGTGACCAAATACAGGTCTCCAGCTCAGCATATGCAACAGCAGGCTGCAATGCTGGTTTTCAGTGGAAACCTTAATTGGTGAAGTCACGGACGAACTATGAATGCAATATCTATTATAATAATTATATTTATAGAGATCTATTAGTTTAAGTAGTAAGCAAATATAAGTATTAAAAATAAATAAATAAATATATATATATATTTATATAAAGAGAAACTAACTAAAATTATAAATAAGTTAAACAAGCATAATGAAATTAACAACATAAACATAAAATTAACAGAGTACAAGTAAACAAATAAAAATCCAATACAAAAGTAAAATGAACTTAATAAATAAATTAGCTTAAAAAACTAACATATCCAGTGTTTATCAGTAACATAAGTATCGAAAGAAGACATACATAACATTCAAAAGAAAATTAAAAGACTGGCACATACAAAAATGTTTTTATAGTGTAACCGAATAGACCTAAGTTAAATTAATAATTGTAATGCTGTTATCATTATGTTATGTTAGCTGACAGTGCTAGGGCACTTTAAGTCTGTTAATCAAAAATCTGTCTGTTAAATCTAACTTTTAGATCCAATTGTCTAATCGACGCTTGCGACCTTTGCGACTGTCTAGTCGACTGTCTACGCATGCTGTATGTAAGTTTATCTAACTAACATAACAGTGACTTTTGTTTTCACTTAACTATGATCTCTCTTTGTTTATGCGAATGATTACATTTTATATATGTAAACACTTTTAAGTTATTTTTATATTAAGATTTTAATCACGTACTTGTGGGCTCTTCACAGACCAGGGCGCGTTTGGAACCCTCGTAGCTTTAGTTTAAGATGTCGTACTGATCATCATCATTATATTATGTTATATGTTATAAATAACCGGACGTCAATAAGTGTAGTATACCTACCTAAATTGAATAAACGTTCTTTGACTTTGACTTTGACTATGATGCTGCAGGAATTTAAAAGTAAAATTCAAAATTCAAAATGATTTTTATTCAAATAAACTTTTACAAGTACTTTTGAATCGTCAAGTGAATCTAAAGATTAGATAGTTTATTACAAGGTTTATTTACATCATTAAGACATAGTCCCATAAACTTATTTAGCCCAGTGGCCAAAATTGGAACAAATTTTCATGCCTGTTATGTTTTTTCTTTTTATTTTCTTAGTAATAGATACTAGCGACGGTGTCACCGGGTCAGATAAGTTTGTAGAACTGTACTTTCCGGTAATTTCAGAAAAGCTATCGCACCTGCTTTGTTATTTATAACTACGATATGGGGATATTCAAGGGATGGATAAACAAACTCCTTAAAACCGTTTATGAGTAGACTAACATTAGGTTCTCTTCTACAGGTCTTCTCGTTTACCTATCTTCTTTCTACGATCTATTTGATAGATAGATTTGCTGTTTACTATAAGTATAGCTATAAGTAGATTTTTAAGTACCTATCCTAGCAGCTTGCAGTTACGTAGTTTTTTTCCGTGGTGTCACCTGAATCAGGGTTCAGGCTGAAAATCAGCGCTGTATGGTTAGTGCTTGCGCTAAACATACAGCATTATGCTGAGCCTGGGCCATTTTTTGGGTTGTGCCATACGTGATATAGTTCATCCCTGAGGGGTGATCTACCTCTTTAGGTATGTTTGTTATGTATGGCACAATTTGGAAATAAATGTTTTTTCTTTCTTTTCTTCTTCTTCTTTCTTTCTTTCTATCTATCAACACACAACTCAAACCCCTGGATGAATTGGACTGAAATTAATGTCCTCCTGACCGAATTACCTTAAGCCACAGCGGCCTACCTCCAGAGGTATTAGCCATCTGCGCGGGAGATATTATAGTGCACAAGTTTGTGCGCATACACAGGTGCACTCTCTGTTCCTTTACTCTCATAGCCTTTAGCCAGATGGTTCAGGACCGACGGCTTAGCGTGCTCTCCGAGGCATGGGGGTGAAACACCTTCAACTTCCTATCTCCAGGCTAGTACTAGAAATTTCTTGCCAGAAAAATCCAATACTTGTTTACAACAACTATACTACTGTCACTGTATAATAAGATAAAATATACTGCATTAAAAACTCTCGTTAAATTGTTTGCACTAAGACTTCATGGCGCCAGGGTTTCCACAGTAAACGGGTCCGAATATTATGCAGGTAGGCACCTACAATACCTAGCTCTCTCGAGGGAGTATGATTGCATAACTTGGTAGACGCAGAACATAGAAATTACTTCGTTTTAGAAAACTTTGATGTGCACAAAATAATTTGGTATTCTCACCATGGAAAGATGCGTACTGAATTAAATTAAATAAATTAATGTAATTAACACGAGAGATTTCATTTACGCCATTGCGAACATTCCGCTCGACACCCCGTAAAGAAACTCCTTTTCTAAACGTTTTGTACATAGTTAATTTGTGAAAACTATGATTAGACATTCTGTATGGTGTTTGTGCCCCCTACGACGAAAAAGGGCTAAGTATATCTTTAGCTCCATATCCAAAATAGACTTTAGCGTTTCGCTTCGCGCCAGTACGCTTACTCTGAGTTTTTACATTACAAATACGATTGATCGACGTGAGAACTCACCTCGCCAAGTGTAAGCGAACGCCAAAGTAAAATGGACCCAAAAGCTCTTGCTTTAAAGTCACAAATTCAGCGTTTGGAACGCTGGCTGTGAATAAATACACGAAATGATGAAATGAGCTCTAAACCAATGCAGTTAAGGTTTATTTTACTTTATCGTTCGCTTATACTTGGTGAGGTGAGCTCTCACGTCGATCAATCGTATTTGCAATGTAAAAACTCACAGTAAGCGTACAGTTCAGTTACCTACGAAGTATACCTAATCCCATTATTTAATTATAATATTGAAGTGAAACTTCTTTAGAATCGTTGTGATTTGATAATTCGATGAAACGAAAAAGCGACACTAAAAAGATACAAACATAAAAGGATTAAGCCTGCGAGAGAATGAGACAGAATACAAGTTACATTTTTCTCATTCTCTCTTAGGCTACTTTTCAGAAGTTTTATTTCTGCCGTGCCGTTCAATCACTTTTTTTTAATTTACCTGTAAAGCCTTTAAGTATAACTAGAATAATTGATTAGTATAGTTACGAAGCCGTGGCGTCACTTGGAGTAGGACTCCATCTGAAAGTCAGCGCTGAATGCTTAATGCGTAATTTATTGCAAGGCATTCTGCTGAACTGATACCTTTTTTTCAGGTTGTGCCACGCGTTACCAAGGTGCCTCTAGGACTTGACCATGAGTATGAGAATGACTCAAGTGTATGGGTATGTTGTAAGTAGGATGTATGAGTATCAATGGGTATGAGCTCAAGTACTTTTTTTTTATCCACTACAAGCTAGCCCTTGACTGCGATCTCACCTGATGGTAAGTGATGATGCAGTCTAAGATGGTAGCGGGCTAACCTGTTAGGGGCATGGCAGTTATATTACCCATACCCCTTCGGTTTCTACACGGCATCGTACCGGAACGATAAATTGCTTAGCGGCACGTCTTTGCCAGTAGGGTGTTAACTAGCCACGGCCGAAGCCTCCCACCAGGCCAGACCAGGGAAAATTCTGAAATTATAAATTCCCAAAATTGACCCTGCCGGGGATCGAACCCGGGACCTCCGCACGTTAAGGCAAATAGTTTTTCTTTCTATCTAACAATTATATTTTTTAATCTGTGGTTCAGATAGAGTTGCTTTTTTTATTCCACTTTAAAAAAACATCTCTCACTGCGGTAGGGATTTAGTAAAGCTGTGGAGAAATGCTGTCACTGCCTGTCTCAACCTAAAACGAATTTGGCCGAGACATAATTTGTTGTTTGATGTCGTCCATCCACCTGGTAGGAGGTCTGCCAACTCCAAGCTTTCCTATACGGAGTCGCCACTTCATCACATTGGGACCCCAATGACCGTCGGTTCTAAGAAGTATATGGCCCGCCAACTGCCACCTCAGATTTGAAACTCGTTGAGCGTTGACTCTAATTCTCCTACAGACCTCATTCCTGATTTGATAACGTAGGGATACTCCCAGCATAGCCCACTCCATCGCCCGCTGAGTGACCCTGAGCCGCAAGACCACGTCCCACCAGCGGTGGACGTCAATCGGTTAAAGGAGACCATATTATTTTGTTGGCTATTTTTATTGAGAACAATTATCGCATTTATTTATTTTTATTAAATACTAGCTGACCCGGCGAACTTCGTACCGCCTTAGTATGCAAAATTAAATGTATATTTTTCAATATTTCTGAGAGATTTTCTTAATATTTTTTTCCGTAAGAACCTTCTCCTAATAATAACAAATACAACAAAAAAAGAATTAGTGAAATCGGTGCAGCCATTCACACGTGATGCCGTGACCAAGGAAAACGGGTTTCATTTTTATATATATAGATTTTTGAAAAAGTATTGCAAAAAAAAAGCCCAAATCGTGCTTTGAGCAGATAATCATATAATACTAATATTTTAAATGAGAAAAATTGTTTGTTTGTTGGTTTGTCCTTCAACCACGCCGCAACGGAGCAACAGATCGACGTGATTTTTGGCATAGATATTACATATAGTTGAGCACCTGGAGAGTGACATCGGTTACTTTTTATCCGGAAAATGAAGTATTTTCCGCGGGAATAGTCTTGGAAAATTTACGTTTTTTTAATAAAGTAATTGCCTCTATTACTTGGTACTTAAAAAATATAGAGTGTAGCGACATAGAAATTTCAGGGTCCCTTCGCACTTGTTCGTGTCAGTTTATTCATTACAACATCTTTTTTAACTGACTGTAAAACGAACAGGGTAATTGTATTCATCAGCTAATAAAATAATTGTTTGTTCCGGAAATCTTGAGATGAAACGCGTGGACCAATTTTGATGATCCTTGCATATTGCATTTTTACCTGAGTGGTATAAGTATTACTTGTTTCACTTACAGAATTTGACCGAAAATTGCAAAAATACTCGCCTTCAATTTTTGTAGCGCCGACAGTATAATCAGATTTCTTTATTGGATCATGATGATTTGCACGATAATCTAATTCAAGCGTGAACCTCTAGTGCAGGACTTCACGTACAAACCAGAATGGAGTATTAACGCATAATGTCTGTTAGAAATGCTAATCCTTGTTCCAGTTTATTACTGCATGTTCCGGTTTATACGCAGTTGTTGATCGTGTACAGATAAAGTACACACGTACAAAGGGTACGGACTCCTGCAAGTTTGAATACGACGTGAAGCGATCACTGGCTCCAGTTATATATTTTTTCAGTTTTGAATGCCGGCCATGTGCCATTTTTTGTGTCAACTAAAATGCACATGCCATGGAATATTATCAAAGAATTGACGCAATGTTTAAATGTGAACGAAACGCGCGTACTTTGGTACGCGTAACGGACTAAGCGTACACTGGACCGTGGTTCTCAGGGCTTATGGCTACTAACAGTAACTGTATCAAGGCGTTCATGCTGCGAAGTGTCCTATATAGGACAATGGGTGATAGATAGACGAAAGCGATGCCATTCAACGTGACGCGATAAAACTCTATCAACAAATGACAAACTGATCCTCGCAGCAAGGCAGGCCGCGTGAATGGTCAGCTACTGTTTAATCGTCGCGTCAAACCGCATCGAGACGCATTGCCGTGATCGCCGACGTAGGGCAGAGTATGACGACTTCGCTCTCACGGTTTGTTCCAGTGGTACTACAAGTTACCAAGTACTACGGTCTTCACGAAATGACTGAATGGCTTTTTTTTTAATTTTGTTTTTTTATATTTCTCCGAACAACAACCACCGCACTCGCGCAATGGACCGTCCAGAGCTGACTTAATTGGTCGGTCCATCGCAAGGGCGACCTTGGTTATGGTATTATCACGATACTTGAAAAATCCGTATATGTGTGAAAGCACCCTCACGCACATTTCCGGTTACGGTGAGCGTGCCAAATAGAGATGGTTATTGTGACTTAGCGAATAAATATGCGGGTCACAGCAACTTGGCACGTTCGTTGAGCAGTCCGTTTGGTATTAATTCACGCGAGAAAACGTATCTAAGGAGACGTATCTAATTTCTTCATCTGATATTTTGAAAGAAAGAAAACGTTTTTATTCGATCACAATATTTAGTTTAAGAAACTATCAAATTAGATATATCAACAAAGTTGTGTGACCAAATACAGGTCTCCAGCTCAGCATCACGCTACAGCAGGCTGCAGCGCTGGTACACAGTGGAAACCTTAAAATTGGTGAAATCACGTAATTTGTAATTTTTTATGCGAAAACATAGCATAAACTAATTACCACACAAATCCAGCACGTCCGGAGTGGTGGCAAGAATACCGGATGCATTTCCGCGCTCGACAGCCAGGCTTATCCTCTGCGCAAAAAATGAGCCAGCCCTTCTGTCACCAGATGAGGCAATTAACCACAGTATATGAAAATAGAAATATGTAAAAACTAGCGAATGCGCGAAACACGAAAAAAATTGTAATTCAATCTTATTTCTTATTAATATTATAAATGCGAAAGTTTGGATGGATGTATGGATGTTTGTTACTCAATCACGCCCCAACGGTTGAACGGATCTGGATGAAATTTGCCACAGAGATAGATTATAGTATGAAATAACACATATAGGCTACTTTTTATCCCGGAAAATTAAAAAACCTCAAACCACGCAGACGAAGTCGCGGGCATTTGCTAGTAAGATTATAGGATAAGCAGAATAAACGGTACTACAGACTGACAGGTTCCGATTACATTAAAATATTACAATATAGAGATAGGTATATTTATAAAACCGTGTAGCAAGTCTCATTAGAACCAGTTCCAACAAGTGTACGACAATAACGGTTATGTTAATATACTTGTAGTAAGCCGTACTACTTAGTCTATTCGATTACTATGTAGATTTCATTGCAATAATTTTATTCGTATTAGTTGCTATAAGTTAGGATAGTTCAATAAATTCAATAGAAAGTAGGAAATGATTTCAATAAATAATTCTTCGCCGTGACTGATAGACGTCTGCAGCTGCGCAAAGGTCTCTTGCATATCTTTTTTTTATTCCACTACGTAATGATGCAGCCTGAGATGGTAGCGGGCTAACCTGTTAGGGGCATGGCAGTCGTATTAAACCTTTGCCCTGATCGGTTTCTACACGGCATCGTACCGGACCGCTAAATCGCTTGGCCGAACCTCCAGGCCAGACCAGGGAAAATTTAGAAATTACAAATTAACCCGGGACACGCACATTAAGACTACAGTGCTCAACACTGCACCAGGGAATTCGTCAATCCAAACACTATATATCCATACGATGTCGTATCTATTCCATGCGGTGCTTTTGGAAAAAATTTTAGTTGTATATATCAGTATAATTATCAGGCACTGCAGCCTTTTTTTAATCCTTTAACTTAAAGAGTATTCAGACATCTTATATCTTTACCAATATAATAAATGCGAAAAATATGTGTCCGTCTGTCGGTCCGTCCGTCTGTCTGTCTGCTACGTTTTTACGGGCCACTTTTTCAACCTTTATTATATTTGATAGGAATTTCCCAGGGGGACATAGAATGCTTTTCATACCAGAAAATTAAAGAGGTCCCACGGGATATCACCCAAACCCACGAGGATGCGGGCATCATTTAATTTTCAATTTAATTATATATGGATTGGCGGAATCTGCATTGGAACAACGTGGTGGGTCTAAGCTCTAATTCCCTCTCCCCTATGAAAGTGGAGGCCTGTGCCCAGCAGTGGGACTTTAATGGGCTATAGTGGTGGATTATCACCATTTAAGTGATAGTGAGCTATATTCACACTTTCGAACTTTAAATTAAGCTGCTCTGCACGATGTTTGTCGTTGCATCCATAGAATACGGAGATGACATCTGCTCAATGAATGCAAATTGTAAGCCGAGAGAAAGTCATCACGTTTCTAACATGGGATGGGATTGTTTCCAGTGACATGACATTTATTCCTCTTCTTCGACTTACCAATAAGTTTGGTGGAGTCCGCTTTCCTACATTTTTTCGATACTTTAAAATTAACTCTTATGTCTATACTTGCAATATCAGGCCAGCGCCTGACACAGCTAGAGTTATGTTTTAGCTAGAGTTTCTTGGTATGACGCTTAAGACGAAATTATTGCTGGTAATGTTTAGAAGTCAACGAAAATAAAACGTTACACTACATATCTTTAAACTAAGCGTGATTTTGTAGGACCTTTAGGTGTAAGAGTAAATGAAATGACCAGCTCTAGAATTTTTGCAATTATTAACACAATTATACGAGTATGCGGAACATAAATGGGACATTAATTACACTTCCCGTAAAAGGTTTCATTATTTATTTAATAAAGTAGAAACTATGACGTGATGAATGATAGGATTTTCAAATGAAACTAATTTTAGAATATATTATGTCGAATTGTTTTGATCGCATAGGTATATGAAGATGCTGTTAATAATTTAAAACTAGGCTTTGATTTCTGCTAAGGTATGATTGTGTACTTTTCTTACTAACCTCCGATTAAACACTGAAACATGACAGTATTAAAAAAAATACTAAACCAGATTTAGCAATTTAGAACTGTAGTGATTTGATGTGAGTCAGATTTGTTTTGAATCACCAGTCAATGAATTAGTTTTCCATCAAAAGAGCGATTGATGCCTGACGTTTATTAGAGAAGTACAATTGTAAATTAATTCTCCCTATCAGGTGCTGATTAATTTTGATATAATTATGATTCTATAATTTTGAGTTTTATTTAACGGGTACTTAAAACACTTGATGTATTATTTAAAAAACTCTCCACTTAATTATTTAAACACTTAATATATATTTAAATAATAAGTATTTAGAATAGAAAAAGAAGAAATTACTTTGGTAAGTAAACAAACGGTTTTAGTTCAAATTCTTTATTTGTACGAGTTTTTCTGACGGACGATATAAAATTGATATATTAATATTTGATATTAATAAAATAAATTGTGATACTCAACAAAAATATATAAAATACAATAATGATAAAAGTGATGTGATAAATAAATGATGATAGAAAATATTATATATAGAAATAAAAATACAGTGTTCGATAAAAAATGATAAAATAAAATAAAAAGTAATAGAATAAAATAATAAGTGTGAGAAAACTAAGAATGAGAAATTAAATATTGGTTTATATGAATAATATAAAATAGGTCAGATAAATAGCATAATAAAACTTAATAAAATAAAATTAAATGGCAAAAATATACAGCACTAAAATCATAAAGATGTAAAATTATATATGTACATATTTACAAAATATACATCATAATTTATGAAATATATGATTAATAATTGTGGTAAAAATTATAGGTACACTAAAATGAATAGGACATATTAATAATATACCAAACATAATATTATGTAAGAATAAGAACTTATAGAAAAGGACTAGGACTAGATCACAAAGATAAATAGCAACAAGTATCATAATATAAGATTTGTTTATAACAAAATACACAAATACGGATACCGTATAGGGTTTGAAAAAATATACTAATATAGTATAACAAGAAGGATCATACAAATTCAGAATATTTTATGGAAAACAAAAACAACAATTAATCGTTCATTACCATCCCTTACAAAGGGACTTCGATTAATAAATACTCAATAAATATTCTTAAAACTATCAAATAAATAACTCATAACACGCGTTTTATATTCGAGTTGTCGTTCGTATACCTAAGTAACATAATAAGGTCTATGAGTGTCCCTTGTGCGACTCTAATTTTCCTCAATCTGATTTGATGTGACCGGAGTAGGCTAAGTTTTGTGCCTCGTCAATTGACCTTCCCCAACCATGTCCACTGCTGCCGTAGTGCTCTTCGTGATGCGGATGGGCGACCACTTCATAGCTAGTCTCATGATGCTTGCTGGCGAGAAGCTTCTTCAAAGCAATAATACCAGCGACAAGAAGGGCAATCTTGGCTAAGAGGACGGCTTTGGCAGCAGCAAAGGCAATGATACCCAGGAACAGAGGAATGAGTGCCAGGATCTTGAGCTTGGCGATGGCTAAGAGTGGGATGAGCTGTTTAAGCTTCTTCTTTTTGCCACGAGCTGAAAGTGAAAAAAATTAATGATCATTAATAAATCATGTCACATGCTACTCGTATAAAACTTAATGTTTAATTGCTAATTAGATATGAAAAAAAAACTGAGATTTATTTAGTATTTTGATCTCTTCCATTAGGGAGACAGCACGCAAACGACAAATAAACTAAACAAATTAATTTAAACAACGCTTGTCCTTAATGACCTTCCCCAATACGTGAAAGAATCCATACTATGTGGAGGAATGCGCACATTTGCGAGTATTCAGTTCAAAGTGATTCGTAACCCACATTTTATTAAAAATATCTAAGCTACCAGGTTTATTACGCCTTTTATAATCCATTTGAGCTGAGTTCTGCCCTCATAACCCATAGCATGAGCCAAATTTTACCAATCTTTTGTCAAAATATTTTGAAGACGTTTGAATCTTTGGAACATGTCATTAAAATTAACATTTCCTGGTGATACACAGCTTATGATTATAATATCAAACATAACATCTTATTTTAATCTAAAAGTAGTTACAGAGATGATTAATTTAATTTAAAATTTCTTTATTAACCATTACAGAGTATCAAGCTAAATCAATGTGAATTGATTCTTTTTATTAATCTGTACTGATGTTTTGATCTATGTAAATTACAGCAAACTCATTGGGTTTCATTTTATAGTTCTAAGCTCTCCGGAGGATAAAATTTATATTGCACTAGCGAATGCCCGCGACTTCGTCTGCGTGATTTGAGGTTTTTGGTTCCCGCAGGAACTCTTTAATTTTCCGGGATAAAAAGTGGCGTGCTATTCAAGACTATAATCTAACTCTGCGCCAAATTTCAGCCTGATCCGTTCAGCCGTTGGGGCGTGATTGAGTAACAAACATCCATACATCCATCCATACATCCATACATCCATCCAAACTTTCGCATTTATAATATTTATTATTTGATTGATTATATTGATGATGGCTCAACTCTAAATCAAGTTCAACTTGTCTTAATCAACCATTAATGGTACAGATATGATCGAAAACTTAATGATAATCATATCGATTGGCTAGACCGATACATCATAGCAACAATTTAGTTGTACAAAGTGTAACAGCATCAACCGAAGTGGCAGATCAACTTTCTTTAAAAGAAGACAGTCTGGGAGTGGCCAGCTATGGGCCGATTTCTCGATGACTCGCAAGGAAACCTGTTCTGTCATGAAAGCTCGAAAGGACTTTGAACGGAAGCGTCTAATGACCGTAGGAGGAATGTACCACTTTCATGACCTAGTGAGGATTCGTAATAATATGTTGATCACGTATAGAACGCACGTGGTTCGTGTATTGATTGTATGAAAACGGAATGTCGTATAGGTGTTATGAATGAACGCTTTCGGTATGTATAGCATTATAAGCGATGACTACAGTTGTCGTGCCATCCGTTTGTGACCTTTTTTGAAGTGAAAACTTCTTTAGCCGCGTTGAGCACTTTTTGGTAGCGGGTAAAATTGTGGATTCACGTGACCGACATGCTCGCGAACAGCGACATGCTCCCGAACAGCGAGATGCTCGCACTGTTATGAAGACAAAAGGTCTTAAATGTAAATATACTACATTAGAAATTAAACTTTGAAGCTTTAGTATTAAGGTTTATTTTATAATGAATATTTTTGTACATATTTTAAAAATGACTTTATTTTGGATTGAAAGGTTATTTCTACGTTTTCTCTGATGACAGAACTCCTTAAAAAATAATATTTTCAAATCGTAATGTAGCTTTATGTGTTAGTTCTAAGGTTCATAATTAACTGAAATTGTTGCTAATATAATACCTTTTTCTACATTTCCGAGTCAGAAACTCAAATGTTTATGTAAAGTAAAATTGAATGGATTTACTTTTCACTTCTATGACTGCCAATATATATTTTTTAATATATAAGCTAGCGCTAGGCTGCAATCAGACTTGCTTGCTTGAGATGCCAATTCACTCTTGATTTAAAGGTACCTATATTTTAAAAAAAAGAGGTGAAAACGGAAGCCGGAAGGGCATACCATATCCTAGCGGATAGAATTAGAAACGAGGAAGCAAATCGCTTCGTACGAGCCCGCAGAATTTCGACTACCTAAGGGTGCACATCTTGTCGATGCCTTGCGGTTCGATAGTAAAAAGGTGACGGAGGTACCAGATCGATTAGTTCTTGGGTACACTCTCAGAAATATATCCTGTAAATTTGTGATGTTATTTTAACATGGTACCGTAGAATTCAATGAAAATATCAGCTATTTTGTGAATAGATATATTATAATATTTATGTTAGATGTTAGAGCTTTGAGCCACATGTTTAAACTTAACTAGTTTTACTCTGATAGACATAATTTGGTATTAAGTACGAGTATGATAATGCATAAGCTGAAAAGCATGAGCCTAATTCGATCATAGACGTAATCTTTCATCATCATGAGTAAACAGGTAGAAACTAAATATCCAAAATTCTTTTTTTTATCCACTACAAGTTAGCCCTTGACTGCGATCACACCTGATGGAAAGTGATGATGCAGTCTAAGATAGTATAGCGGGCTAACTTGTTAGGGGCATGGCAGTTATATTAAAACCCACACCCCTAATTCGGTTTATACACGACATCGTACCGGAACTCTAAATCGCTTGGCGGCACGTGTTTGCCGGTAGGGTGGTAACTAGCTACGGCCGAAGCCTCCCACCAGGCCAGTTCAGGGAAAATTCAGAAATAATAAATTCCCAAATTGACCCTGCTGGGGATCGAACCCGGGACCTCCGCACGTTAAGACAACAGCGCTACACACTGCGCCACGGAGGTCGTCGTTCCATATGGTTCTTGGACGTTTTTAAATTATAATATTTTTATTAAGATAAAATTTACAATAATTTTTTTTTTTTTTTTTTTAAATTATTTAACTTAATTTAATTCAAACCTGTTCTTAAAAATCACAATTAAATACTATTAATCATCATAATATTCCTATTTTATTTCCCTGTTAATTTAATAGTGATCTATTTTATTATAATGGAATTCGAATATCTATACTAATATTATTAATGCGAAAGTTTGGATGGATAGATGTTTCTTACTCAATCACGCCAGAACGGCTGAATTGATCTGGACGAAATTTGGCACAGGTATATCGGGATATATAAATAACTAGCTGACCCGGCGAACTTCGTACCGCCTTAGTATGCAAAATTAAATGTATATTTTTCAATATTTCTGAGAGATTTTCTTAATATTTTTTTCGGTAAGAACCTTCTCCTAATAATAACAAATACAACAAAAAAAGAATTAGTGAAATCGGTCCAGCCATTTACGCGTGATGCCGTGACCAAGGAAAACGGGTTTCATTTTTATATATTTTCTTAATATTTTTTTCCGTAAGAACCTTCTCCTAATAATAACAAATACAACAAAAAATGAATTAGTGAAATCTGTCCAGCCATTCACGCGTGATGCTGTGACCAAGGAAAACGGGTTTCATTTTTATATATATATATAAGATATAAGATAAGATAAGATAAGATAAGATATATAATAATTCTAAAGCATGGATACTACGCAAACCCACAAACAATCTAGGCCCTTGGTAATTCACTACAGGATGTAGGTACATAGTAGTAGGGATAGGTTCAGATAAGTAGCATAAGATATGAAAGCGAACATGTTAGGTAGGCACACAGGGCTAATTTATTTAAACACAGAAGCGAAACTCTGCAGATAATGGCGGTGTAGCTATATTATGTTAAACATTGAAAGTCCATTCATGTAGTGTTAGCTAACTATAAGCACCTATAAGTCCCATTTCACTTAACGGTGAACGTCCATTCAACAGAGCTTATTAGAAAATTGATAATAATATTATTATATTCATTTGATTCTGATATAAAATTAGTAATAATTATTTGATTCAAGTACTAAATTAACAAACAATAGATAATAACCCACTTATTTTTATTTCCTACTAGCTGCCCGCGACTTCGTCCGCATGGATTGAGATTTTTTGTTTCCCGCGGGAACTCTATAATTTTCCGGGATAAATGGTAGCCTATGTGTTATTCCAGACTATAATCTATCCCTATGCGAAATTTAATCCAGATCCGTTCAGCCGTTCTGGCGTGATTGAGTAACAAACATCCATCCATCGTCCATAGATCTATTCAAACTTTCGCATTAATAATATTAGTATAAAGTAAAAGTATAAATATGAAAAAAAAAATTAATGCGAAAGTGTGTCTGTCCGTCTGGATGCAAGCTATCTGTGTGCCGAATTTCGCCAAAATTCGTTGAACGGATGGGAAACTAATAGGTAAGAGACAGACAATAACTTTCTCATTCATTATAATATTAGTATGAATTAATACTAATATTATACTGAGTTCCGTTTTATTTATTAATTTACGCCAAAAAGTGAATCCACATTAACTTTTGTAATTATATTATACTAGATGATTCCCGCGACTTCGTCCGCGTGGATTAGGATTTTATGATTGCTATGGGAACTCTTTAATTTTCCGAGACAAAAAGTAGCTTTTGTCCTTTCCCAGGATACAACCTACCCCTGTACCAAATTTCATTAAAATCAGTTGAACGGATGAGCCGTGAAAGCGTAGTAGACTGACAAACACACTTTCGCATTTAAAATCATCATACTAATATTATAAATGCGAAAGTCAGTTTGTTTGTTGGTTTGTCCTTCAATTACGCTGCAACGGAGCAACGGATCGACGTGATTTTTGGTATGGGTATACTCGTAGTTGAGGACCTGGAGAGTGACATAGGCTACTTTTTATCTCGGATATCCAAAAAAACTTACTCCACGCGGACGAAGTCGCGGGCATCAGCTAGTATTAAGTATAAGTATAAATAGTTTCATATAATATCGAAGATAGAGTATCATCATCAATCAATCAATCAAATATCAAATCAAATCAATCAAATAAATATTATAAATGCGAAAGTTGGGTTTATGGATGGATGTTTAATCCTCAATCACGCCCCAACGGCTGAACGGATCTAGATGAAATTTGGCCCAGAAGTAGAATATAGTCTAGATTAACACATAGGTTACTATGTCGGTTAATTTTATCCCGGAAAACTGAGGAGTTCCCGCGGGAACCAAAAACCTCAATCCACGTGGACGTAGTCGCGGGAATCAGCTAGTTTATTACAAAGTAAAAGTGTAAGGTTTCCAATTGATTCAAAAATGAACGAGAGAGCATGGCAAAGCGATAAATTGTGAGTCAAATCGTGAGTGTTCTAAATAAATCAGGGTTCCTTTACCTAACAATTTTAGTGCTAATATACAAGCAATACAGTTTTAAGCACTTTTAAAGTTATCCTCAGGACTTGGGAAAAACATATTTTTTTATTCACTACAAGTTAGCCCTTGACTGCGATCTCATCTGGTGGTAAGTGATGATGCAGTCTAAGATGGTAAGCGGGCGGGTAGGGGGTAACCTGTTAGGGACACGGCAGTTATATTAAACCCATACCCCAAATCGGTTTCTACACGGCATCGTACCGGAACGCTAAATCGCTTGGCGGCACGGCTTGTCGCCAAGCCACGGCCGAAGCCTCCCACCAGGCCAAAACTACACGTGTATGATATAGTTTTGGATTTATCTGCATTAGATCTTAAAGTTGGTGTTAAGGATCCGACGGAAGGCTACGGTGCCCGTAACACAGGTTTTCCCAGTACGGGTGCTAAAGCACTCCCTCTGACCTCAAAAAGTTTATTTTTCACCTTTTCCTTTGCATTTTATTGCTTTTTATAATTTCAGGTTCTAAGGGAAATTATTATTGTTTAATCACATTAAGTTATACCTAGTGAATGTACTGTGATTTTTTATGGTCAATAAATATTTTATTTATTTATTTATTTAAAGCAAAGCAAATAGTTTGTATTTTAATTAAAATTACAAGTTACAATCCAAATTTAAGTGATATGACAAGTCAAGCAGTGTTGATAAGTTAATAAAGTGTCTTTACTAAAATTTATTTAGATTAGAAACCATTTTAACTTAACCAAACCGCAGCTCAGTAAAAGTTTTGCTCTATTTCTTTAACATTGAAACGCAAAACGTGAATTACCGAATCATTTCTTTTATTTAGTTTCACCTAACCTACTTCCAATGTATTTAACTCTTATTTTATGATACTTGTTTTATTTCAATAGCTTCTTATACTTCATTCGCTGCTTGTATTTCATAACAAGCTTATGTAAGCTCACGATCGTGCCAAAAAACGAAAGTTTAAGTATTGTATTTCAATTCAGGTTTACCTTTTTTATATTGTAATTTAAGTTTGTAGCACACATATTTTTTAATTTTAATATTTAAGTATATTTGATGAACTTAAAAAATGTATTTGAATACCTAATTCAATATTTTTAAAATATGCGCTATTTAATTAAAACTGATTTGGAAGAAAACTACTAGCATAAATATTTGTAATTTTCCCTGAATTTTTGCTTAGATGGTATATTTTTATACTGAGAACTGACAACTCAAATCTGCTCTAATTTAACTAGCCTGTACTTATTTGCGATCTATCTAATTTTTAGTTTAGATATATTTTTAAGTTAAAATAATTATACATACCTTCTTCAAGAGAACGCTTCATGCCTTCAACAGCCGATGAGGGAAGTCGGAACTGGATCACATGGTTTTCCAGGAAGTCAGCAGCCGAGTCCACGAGTCTGGATTCCACTTGGGCCTCCCTAATCTTTGGCTCATCTGCTAAGGGTTCGTAAGCCCTTGCGGACCTTGGCGATCCGGTGCCCAATAGGGTTACACCTTCAGCCAAGTCCATTTCGCGAGCTGATGATAAACTCTCCACATACTTCATTGCTTTTTCCTGGAACCAAAAAATAATCATTTAGTAAAGAACAAGAAGAAAATACTATGAAACTACTATGAAAGTGATAGTGTCCAAACGTGTTCACAAAAGTATCTAATCTAATCACTTAAGTTTAACGACTTAACGAATGATGCTAGCATAACATTATCATATGACATAACATTACCCAAGATAATACGTCTTTAACAGGAATAGAAGTACAATTTAAATAAAATGATGGCGCATATTCAAATAATGATAAAAGTTGTGTTATTCGGCAATTTTTACCAACATTGAGTAATACTGTTAACACTCCCATTACCATCATATTTAAAGCTTTTATGGAATATCATTGATCACTAATAAAAACTGGTAGCTTGAGCTTTTTTTAAGATAGCAAACAAGTCCTGATGACATCACGGGAATACATTTCGGACAAGGAATTTACCCTATTCTGATGCTAATAGCTACGGCTTGACATCAACCTGTTATTTCACCCACAAATGTGATATTTCACTTGCGATTAAGTTAGAAAAATAGAGAGCTAACAATGAATTTGCCAGGAGAAGCAAAGCCATGGCTGTTCGCATTTGAATATGGTAATACTGATCACGAATCACTTAATTCACTTTTAATCACACACACCTTTAAGCACAAGGACACATCTCCGTCGACACACTCTTTGACGACACCAATGACGCTCCCAACCAGCCCAGGGTCGTTAGCCTCCTTATCCAGGGTCGGCATCGCCCGAGCCCCGGCTATAAGAAATAGGACAAACGCGTAAAGCCTCATGTTGATTTACCACCCCTACGAAATGCCAGCACAAAGTGTGGGGCCCGATGAATAAGCGGAGTGTTTTAAGCCAGTTACCCCACTACTGGCGGATGCAAGAAAAGTGAACTTAAAGGCGGACGATTAAACTGGTACGGACGAAATTGTTTTATGTTAATACGGGCACTTGACGTGTCTCATTGCACTTGATTTCGGTGTCTAATCCATGCTTCTAACGTTTTTACGGACCATTTGGCTTGGCATTTTACGCGTGGGATGTTGCTTATGAATGAGATGCGTAAAGTGTCGTATTTTAATGATATTGATACTCTGAAAGGACTACGAAATGAAAAATAGTTAATTGACTAACTTTTGCTCTATAGCCAATTCAATTCACAAGCCTTTGGGTTGTAGCAAAAGCTTTGAAATTATATTTTTTTACATTGTAATATTATTTATATACTCAGTTTTGGTCTAGTATAGTAGTCTAGTTTGGTAGTATAGTAGTAGTTTAGTGTTTTGCTCATGTGCAAAGAAAGTGAATTAGGTGGATTACGTAAAATTTACTAGATCTTGACATCAAGGATATTACAAAATATTACGTTAGGATCGTATTTAGAGCATATCTATGAATTTCACACTGACCTATTAGTAGATTTAAAGAAGGAATGAAGAATGAAATGAAAAGGATCGAATAACTTAGGGGTTAGATATTTGTCTTGTATATTCTGATATCTCAGATATTACTATTACTGAATACAGTGTATGTTTTGATGGGAAAACTACTGCCTATTATCTTGTAAAGAGCAGAGATTGTACGGTGCAAATTTCTAATAACTAACCGTAAAACTAAGAAATTATATGTAATGGTACCTAAGTATAATAAATAGAGAGTTTTTTTCACACGAACGCCAACAATGGACATCTGCATTGAACCTTATTAAATTATCTCCACTTTCCATCTATGTAGTAAACCGTTTATTTAACCACAGTTTAAAACAAACGGTTTACCTTAATACTATCAATAACTAAAGTGATCTTAAGCTTTGATTTTATTTGCTTAAATAATAACCGTGTTACTATAATAGTCACGGAACAGGGAATCTGCTTATTACGATATAATAGACGTTTAAGTATTTTTCGAAAAATCATCATCAAATCATTAATACAATACTGAAGGAATGAGGAAAATAAAAAGTTTATTTTAAATAAAACTTTTTATTTTAAATAATTACTGAAAAAGTGCATAATATTGAAATGCAAAATTAATTATTTGTTGAGAGATTTCTTTAGACTTCCAGAAATCCTAATGCTACTTAAATATAATGATAGTTTAACAAAGCTTTAACAAAGTTTTAAAACAAAGACGGTGGTTTAATTTGTTTGTTTGACTGTACCCACTCAGAGTATTCTTTAGTCTCATTAACTATACAGATAATTAATTGAATTAGTAGTGGTATTTTATATCATAAAAAAAAGTTTGTACGTAATTTTATTTATTTTTTGAGAAAGGTAGAGTATTATGTAACGGTACAGTGAACACTATAATGACTTAATTTGCATTAAACTATAAAATTAATTGAGTCTATATATTTTACCTCTAATTACTGTTACCTAACAATATTTGTACAAATGCGTTTTAATTTTCTTTTACGTATAGGGCGTAATTCTATAAAAGAAAATATAGGTACATTTATCACGTATGCCTACGTGCAATTCTCTAATAGTTTAATGATCAATGATACAAACACCAAAAATGTACCACTAAATGATCAAATATATTGATTTTATGCAAGTAGCCTAAAGCTTGAGAAAACAAATTATCTGTTTCCATTTTCATTAATTTCACCATTTTAAGTTACTGCATATTTCATGTGCAAAAAAATAAAGTAAAGAAGCTTTTAATAGTCCTACGAAACATTTAAATATGAGACTTTGTGAATTTGTCTTTTAGACTGCCAATTTGCACTTAGCTCGCGTGGTGGACTATGGCCAAAACTCTTCTTATTCTGAAAGGAGACTAAGTCAGTAGTTGTGTTCAACAGGCTATGGATTGTAAAGGTGGTAGTGTCCTTTAAGCGTTAAACCTATTAATGCTGCTCTGTTGCTCGCTTGTAATGTGGTATTTGAACTCTCTGATAACCGTTCTTATCACTAGACCATCACAAACTGTCGGTTTAAGGCCAGTGACACACAAGTTCATAATTGGATCACTTGTTTGAGAACATTGATGTAAATTCTATTTCGATGTTTGAGAACCTTAAATACTCCTCACTAACTCACTTTTCAACCCATTTCCGGCTTACTACTGAGCATTTGAGTCTCCTGTCAGTATGAAAAGGGTTTGAGCGTAGTCCACCACGCTGGAGAAGTGCGGATTGGCAGACAAAATAATACTATTGTGAAACCATAATATGGATTCTAATTACACTGTAGTAGCCAACTAAGTACCTATACAGTTTTAACATTCAGTAATTTCAGAAACAAATAACATCAGATTTGTGTTTGTTTTTAATTAAATTTTAATTTATGCTACGTAGGTAGGTCTAAGCCTAAAAGATAATTTTATGATTATTCAAATCCAAACGGTTGTACTATCTTTGCTTGAAATCTCACGGTACAACGCATATGCATCTTTGCAGAAAATTTTAGATAATATAATTCTTTGGTATACTACTTCTGATAAGTTAAGATACTTGAAAGCTTGAAGCACATTGATACATCGTTTCCCTTGAAATATTAGTAATTGACAGTCAATGTAAACGGTCAAAATTTTTCATTTCTATCAAGTTTTACTTGAGAAAATATTTGGATAGTAAAATACAATCAATTTGATGGTTCTTGCATCAGACAAAAAAGGCCCACGAATGAAAAATATAGTATTATGAGCTATACGACGTTACAGTATTTATTTAATCGTATGGCGTTTGGTACATAATAAGCGTTTTTATAAAAAGAACGCTTATTTCGCCTGCAAGTTCGTCGCTCGTTTAGCACCACCCAGGGGACACGTGCAGGGAGGTAGAAGGTAGCTCCTGCGGACGTGAGCGACGGGGCATCCCCCGACGTTACAGTGCTCGGAATTAACTCTGACAATTGTAGATATTGATAAACTACGAGGATTGGTGTCCTCGAAGTTTACCAACATGATGACGTACTAATAAGAGCTATCGCGAACACTTGTTCTACACAAAAAGAAGCTTGTACTAAAATGATATTATTCACAGTTTACAGATGTTGATAAAATACAAGGATATAATAATATTACTATGATACGTAGGTAGGAAGTTTTGCAACAGAGGATTAAAAGAAATTCACAGGTCAAGTATCAAGCTGTATCAGACGCGGTATTTGTTGTGAGAAAGACAGTTGCAAGTTAATTGGTACAAACGTGTTAAAAGCTGCTACGATTTCTAACTAGATGTGTACTTTGTGTGTACTGTATCTTTAGTGTGGAACGATGAACTAAGGTTGAGTACGTATCTATGAAAATAATCTTTCTATATTAATCACATAATGATAAAGGTTTTCTTGGAATGCGGTGAGCTACCTGAACTGAAGTTCTCGGAGAGCTTCGAGATGCTTGAAGTTGCACATCAAACAGTATCTATGACATCCTTAAATGGTTCTAATTAGCCGTTTAACAAAAGTAACCTTATGTTTAAAGCTCTCATAATAAGATAACGATTTCCATACTCAATCGGGCCTCTGATGCCTGGGACAGATGGTGCAAGCGAGTTTTAGGGAGCCGCTGGATACAGGCGGCAAAACGCTGTTGCGTGTGGAAGTCCCTTCAAAAAACATCAGTGGCGTACAATTCATAGAGGCATAAAAGCACTGCTTACCCTAATGGCAATAAGTCAATACCCATTTTTCATTCTAACAGTCAGTAAATAGGTATACTGATTGACTAATGCCTACCCTAGCGTCAGGCCCTGTGAACGCCCCTGAAAGACATACATATATCACAGTCTAGGGCGCTATATTTTTTTTATAAATACAATTTATGCAGTGATTATACTTATTACTTACTATATCCAGAAGAGGACGTCCATCAGGAGCTTATTATGTTAAACTATTACTATTGTCTGTCGACCGCAATCATCTCTGATTGGTTACAACTTTTCTTCTAAATGGTCAAAATCGATTGTCACAGCAAGAATACCATAAATTCAGCCAATCACAACCATTGAGACTGTAACAATGATTGATGCATTGTAGGGCATGGTTTTATATAATAGGGCTGCAATTAATGTTGTCATTAAATGCAGCCCTATTATACTTGACTTGCCGTCCTTGTGGACGGCAAGTCGTCTTTTGTATGGGTATTATATCTTTGACTCCTATAGTCCCACAAAGTTATCAGCCCGCGGTGGCCTAAATTGGAACTATTTGCCCACAAATAATCAAAGAGTCCTCACTTGATTTATCAAAAACCTAAATCATAGCGGACTAAAGTCGTAGGCATCATCTGTTGTTGGAGATGCATGGATAACGAAATAATATAACGTTTTTCCATCTTTTTTCGAACTTTGAATATTTTAATGATGCGTAACTGGAATTTTTCACAAGTGACGAAACGTTGACAATTGAAATTAAAAAATGTTAAAAATTGTGGGTGGTTAAAAAATACATAACGATTTGACAACTTTGATTAAGACACTTCAGATTATATAAACTTTATAAAAGATTTATTAATTCAAATTACTTATAATTATGATTTTCTAATGTTATATTAATTATTATTTTATTGTGAAATTCGTTTTAAGTAATTTTTGTATCAATCGGTTGAAGTAAAAAGCTATTGATGCAAAAGTGCTGAAGGCGCTTCAACGTCTGTAGTTACTAACAATTTGATCACTCGTGTAAATAGTTGAAAACATAGACATAACTTAAAAAGCCAAAGGTGTAATCAAATAGTCGAGGTTAATAAAATCTTTTTCAATCGCGTATAACTCAAAATAGGTTCCACGGAACTCAATTCTGAATTGGGCTATTGTGCGTCCAGTAATGATTACGTATTATAGAACTGGTTATTTCTTAGAAAACACTCTTCGCTTTTCTTTGTAAAAAGTGAGGCGCAGACGAGCTACCAATATTGCATACTGCTATAAACTTTATCCCAGAAATGATATAAAAATGCTTAACAGCAAGCTTAAATGGAAACTAAATGCTTTGTAATGATATAACTTACTCCGTTGTCTCAATTATCCAAAGTAAGTATAAAAATAAAAAATAAAATAAAATAAAATAAAGTATCCAAGAAAATTTTAAGCTATCAAATCTTGCAAGGCCTTGCAGGATACCTAGTCTAATTTTTAACTTTTAAACTCAAACTTTTTCAGTATCTTACTACTTACGTAGCAGACTGCTGCTAACTACTTGGGAGCGACATCACTGAAATAAGAAATAACCTTTTTGAAGCAAGTCAGGCTTGCACGTGAGCTTATAACTTGACAGCTTATTTAACTATAGGTATCATATCCAGATGCTTTAAGAGGAAAGATTCCTCTTAAGATTAAAGAACTCGAAAGAAAAGGATAAAAAGCTAACTATTATCCTTATATCATCTGGATTTGGTAGATCCATTAAACGAAAGCACGTATAAAAGTTTAATTGATTAACGTTGAGGACTTTGACTTTGACTAAATATAGCCGTAAAACTAGCCCGTCTATAAAAGCCACAAAAATAATAAAAAGAACTTGAACACAGCAGCTTTCGTGATGTAACCTCATTATTTTTTACGGCTCTAGTATTATGCGAAACATTGTTTCTTTTTTTTGGTCAGTAAAGTATACGTCTCTGTTGTAGTCAACAACCGGAATTTCTAGGTCAGGCTTTTTAGAGTAGGTATCTACTTAATTTGTAAAGGATACTTTTGGTTTCATTTTTGGAAGAAGGTTTGATGACAAAGTTTTTACTATAGTGAAACAAAGCTTTTAATAAAGTAAAAACGTTGTTATATTATGTTAACTATCAAGCCACTACAGCCCATTAACGTCCCACTGCTGGGCATAGGGCCTCCACTCTCATAGGAGAGAGGGAATTAGAGCTTAGACCCACCACGCTGCTCCAATGCGGGTTGGTGGGCTTTAACGACTATTATCATGCTAATATTAGTGATAAGGCATGGAGGTCGCCTCCATGGTCATGGAGGTCCATGGAGGTCATGGGGCCCTTACGCAGTCGAAATTCCGCGGGCTCGTACGAAGCGTTTTGCTTCCTCGTTTCTAATTCGAACCGCTAGGATATGGAATGCCCTTCCGGCTTCCGTTTTCCCATCCTCTTTTAATATAGGTACCTTCAAATCAAGAGTGAATAGGCATCTTCTAGGCAAGCGCGCTCCACCTTAGGCTGCATCACCTCTTGCATGCAAGTCTGATTGCAGCCAAGCGCTAGCCCATATATTTAAAAAAAAAAAAAAAAAAGGTCATACACGCCAACTTCCTAACTCCGGGATAGTACTGAGAAGCTCTAGTCACAAAAACCCAATGCTTAATTAGGGCTCGATCCGGGACTCGAACCCGGGACATCGTTGGCCGCAGTCAAACCACTAGAGCAACGAGGCAGTTATCTTATCAAAAAAGTACAATCGCAACAAACAGTTAGTTTATTGTTCGTTGTAAATCAATCCGAACGAAAATAAACAGTAGGTAACTCATAACCAATAACTTAAGCACAGAGAGCCAGTATCAGCTTTAAGGTCTTTGATCTTCGAGAGAAAGTTTAAATGTTTTGTAGCTAAAAGGTAATTACAACCTTCAATAGACATTCGAACCCATATCCGTAAATTACTGTTGTAACGAAGCTCTTCCTTTGAAGAGGTAATGGCATTCCCATGGAGAGATTATTTGAAACCTAATCTAGTTTTGATGACCTCCCTGGCGCAGCGTTAAGTGTTTTTTGTTTGCGTGTTTTAACGTGCGGAGGTCCCGGATTCGATCCCCGGCAGGGTCAATTGGGGAATTTATAATTTCTGAATTTTCTCTGGTCTGGTTTGGAGGGAGGTAGTATAGCTATTTACCAGCCTACCGGCAAAGACGCGAAAAGCGATTAAGAATTCCGGTATGGGTTTAATGTAACTACCACCCCTAAGAGGTTAACTCTCTATCATCTTAGACTGCATCATTATTTACAACTAAGTAACTTAAAGTTCTACCACAGAATGTGGACGTCCAGTCTGCCCGAGCAAAACGGTTCTGTACGCTTACTCTGAGTTTTTACATTGCAAATACGGTTGATCGACGTTAGAACTCACCTCGCCAAGTGTAAGCAAAGTAAAATGGACCAAAAAAATCTTGCTTTAAAGTCACAAATTCAGCGTTTGGAGCGCTGGCTGTGAATAAATACACGAAATGATGAAATGAGCTCTAAACTAATGCAGTTAAGGATCATTTTACTTTAACGTTCGGTTACACTTGGTGAGGTGAGCTCTCACGTCGATCAATCGTATTTGCAATGTAAAAACTCGGAGTAAGCGTACTGCTCTTCGTTCCTGAATCAAAACGCCAGGATGTGGAATGCCCTTCCAGCGCATGTATTCCCTGCCACGTATAACTTCAGTACCTTCGAACTAAGAGTGAACATCTTTTAGGCCAGCGCACTCCAACCCAGTCGTCAAGCGTAAGCCTATCTCGCAATTATTATTTATTTATAAGAAACGGTGAGCTCGCAGTCAAAGGCTATTTTGTAGTGGATTAAAAAACGTGGCAAGTTTTATGTCAAAGTATGTCATTCTTTTTTTGATAGTAAGTAAATGAAGTCTGAGCTAACCACCTAAGTGACCAAGTGGCACGTGCAGACCCATTTGTTAGTGCAGACAAGTTACCGGTGACGGCTGTTAATTTATATTTCACGAACACGTTTGTAACCTTTTTCGTTCAATTTGCCACCCGAATACACCTGCATTATACATGAGTGAATACTGAATATATTATTTTTACCCGTTATTGTAACATGGTATTGTATTGTAATGTGATGCTACAGTGTTGAATACTCGAAGAAAGTGAACAGCCTTAAAAGCCTGTGATTAGTATGAGTTTCAGCAAAGTGCACTCCATGATGTCAATAAGGCTTTGTGTACTAATTTGTTACTATTTTTTATGGAACATTTTGCTTACATAAATTTGACCAAAGTTTTGAGAGTGCTACAAATAAAACGCTTGTTTTATTCCAACAGTTTAATTGATAACATCTTGAATAAGTTAAATAAATTAGTGAAATGACTGAATATTAACATTTATTAAAAGAAATAAATATTAAATTTTATTTACATAACATTGACTGAGCTGTTAATTTATACAAATAACACGAAATAAATACATAATATTATGTAAGAAACAAAATATCAAAATATGTGAATATATAAATAAATGAGGTGTATAATTAATATATGTAGTAATTATTATAGATAAAATAGTATAAACATAATATATTTTTGGTTAAATAATACTTTTTACTATAATAAATATTGATAAACTAAATAAATGCGATATTTTGTTTATAAAAATGTATATGAATATAAAAAAATATCAATTACATAGGATACACAATTATTTATCATAAAATATAATATTGTTTCACTCTTTTTATGTAAATACATAACACTACTATAAATAAATACTTATAAGTATTTATATATTTATGCCCATAACGTATGTACATCTTTAATCTAGCAACTTTTTAAGAACACTAATTAATTTTAAAGCAAATTCCAAAGACTCGCGCTTTAAATAAATATTATTTACATAAATATTTACATATTATACGTCTACTAAAAATGTATATAATTCTACCGAATATATAAAAAGTATTGGAGTATTGAGGTACCTCTAAAATAGAAAAAAAATCCCGTTTCCTCCATTTGCAAAATCAATGTCCGTTGCTTGCCATGTCATACAATTAAAAACTATATTTTCATAAATATATAAATAGTATTTTCCAATTAATGTCGTATTGTACTTACCATACTATGGTTTTCATTAGATGTTCACCTTTAAAATAATTAAACATTTGAATAATTCAACGTACCATTTATAATCCGTAGATTTTTAATGATACAATAGACAAGTCCCTTTTTACCATCGATAATAAAACTCTTTTGCTCACTCTTTATGAGTGTATCAAGGTGAGAACTATAAAATTATTCTATCAGTCTGTTCATTGAGCTCTTTTTATGTAACGATTGTAAAACAAGAACTTTTCACGTTGGCGGGTCTGTGTACTATAAATTACCTACATTGTGTTAATAAATTAGAATTTCTAACATTTCGTTAAATTATTAATTATTTTGATGGGTCGATTTCTTCTATTGGGTGTAAGCGTTGTATGCTAGGTCGTGGGCGTCCAAGGACCTGAAAATAATATAATTTATCAGGCATTACCATAATAAATATTACAAAGCATTTATTAGACGTTCGTAATATAAATATTGATTTGACGAATTTCTTAATGACAAGGTTGTATGTAAAAAAAGAGGAACAGCTGAGCTTCTTGCCAGATCTTCCTAGCAGAATCTGCTTTCTGCACCGTTGTAGAGTCGAAACATGACGTAACATAAGAGGCATCTGAATGTTTCACATGTTATAAATAAATTGAGTTTGAGTTTTGCGTTAGAACCTCCACACAACCTAAATATTATGTGTGATTTACCAATATAATTGGAATGCTTTTTTTTCATAGCTTTGCTTATCTTAGCTCTGGAGGATTAGTGTTTAACACGTGAAGCTTCTAAAATGAAGTGATCAGTTGTTCAGTGTTAATCAGTTTCTTACCAATCCTTGGTGATTAATATAATAAGCGTTAGACTTTTAAAGTCTCTGATCTGTCTTGGGCTTTGGCTGAAGCTATAAATACTAATATTTCAAATGCGACAGTAAGTCTGTTTGTCTCTCCGTTTGTCTGTTTGCTACGCTTTTACGGTTCATCTGTTTTCAGTTAAATCTGATTCTGATGAAATTTGGTTCTTTTCATCCCGGGAAACTAAAAAGTTCCCACGGGAATTTATAGAAGCCTAAATATATACGTCTGCATGTATTAAAAAAAATTACCTATCCTACTAAATGTTATCCTTGACCATTAAAAAAAGTAGTATTAATGTACCTGCTCCACCCAGCACCTCCGTGTCCAGCAGAGACCACAACCTCGTGGGCTTCACCAGTTCCGTTCGAAGACAGGAGTTTCTTCAGACCGATGATACCAGCCAAGACGAGAGCCAGCTTGGACACGATGAGGGCCTTTCCAGCTAACAGAGCCAGGGCACCAAAGGCCAGGGGGACCATCATACCCCCGATCAAGAGGGGGATAGCGAGGAGGGGGGCCAACTTCTTCCTCCTACCACGGTCTTCTGCGAACGCGCGTTGGAAATCTGAGCCGGTTGGGAATTTAACCTGGAATTGATAAAAATAAATTGGTTTTGTACCTCCATTTAACATTCATACTTTTTAGAAATATATTTTAATATAATATTTTGTGTATTTAACGTTTATAAAGAAAAAAACAATAGTATAAATAAAAGTTATAAAGTATTAAAAAAATATTTATCAATAAATAAATGAGTCTCTAAAGACCATTTGAATCCAAAACATAAGATGAAATTTCCAAATATATTTAAAAAAATATGTATAAAAAATATCTAATATTAACTATTGTGATTTATGTTTAGTCATATGAATTACAAAATATTATTATCTTGACTTTTATTATGACTTTTATTTACGTAGGTATGTTTAATTTAATTAATAAAAAGAAATCCCTGAAGGTCTCAAAATCTCGAATCTATGACGCAAGATGAGTACCATCTAATCAAACATAATATTATTCTAAGACCAAATGGCAATAAGGGCTGATTAAGATAATATTTTCAAGTCGAATAATGAATTACTGTTACACATGATGTATTAAGCATGATTGTAGTCAATTCAAGCCTATTCTCTTAATTAAAAAAAAGTGCGACGCAAGACTGGAGTGTAAGGATACAAACGAAGTGTTATCATGGAAACATAAAGTACATAAATAAAGTAACGGAGAAAGTTTGATTTTACTCCCCATAAATTTTCATACCCCGGGCTTATTCACGAAAATCGATCCTTAAAGAGGTAAATCCAAAAAAAAACATAATTAACATACGAAGCTTTTCAAAATGGCATGTCAATCAACGCGGAATCACGAATACGAATCCATAAATCGGTAATTAGCGAAAGAAAACCGCAAGAAAACTTAATAGAGTGTAACAGAAAAAAGGCAAAATTGAATTAATTGCGTGCAATTATACATGATCGTGAAAGCGGTCACGGTGCGTCGCCGTGCGGTATGCGACGTGTGGATGAGCATTTTCTATTTCTCTGTTTTCAATTAACGGAAATACTAGCAATATTCAACCCCAATTTTGAGCCAAGAACCTATTTAGCAGCGTCAGCTTTTTTTAATTATCAAAAAAATATTTTTAGCAGGCTCATCATGATGCTCGTGCGAGCAGGCTCATGTATGAGGGCCCCGAACGGGTTCGAAACTTGTCGGGCATTTTCCGACATAACTCGTGAGTTTATCCGGTACTAGTTATGTATAATTAAAATGAATATCACTCACGATAGTTTAAACCTTAAAATAAAAATTGTTACAGTTTTGGTGGGTAGCACTGCGAAAAACCACGTAGGTTTAAATTGCGTGCTCTGTCAACTATCAAAATTTGAAACTACTCCTGTCTAAATTAGTGAAAATACATAAAAAAACTAAAACGAAACTACCTACAATTTGCTTAAGATAAAGCGGAAAGTTTACTAGACAGTTGAACTAACAATTTATATAGTCAATTCTTATAATATTTTGTGAGTGTTACATTTTTAGTAGACTATTAATGATAAACTAGGTGTGTTTAAATTGGTTTTCAAAACACGTCCATCAAATGATTTACCGCCCAAATGACATTATGATGTAATATCTAATCAAAAAGCTGTTAGGTATAGCTCGTAACATCAGACGGCAAATGCTGTTTGAATGCTAATAGTGCTCAGGAAGACATTCAGACGCCGTATCTGGTAATCCGCCATCAACCTTGTAATTATTATGTCAGTGTTACTAGTGCATATGCAACCACTCATAACTTATTGCTTTTTAGAGTACGACAACGTAGTATTGAGGAACTAGTGGTTCGCCCTGAATAACTCCTCGCGTTCTATTAGTTCGCTTATGCCTATTGGCAAAATGTTGATATGATTAAAATTAAAATTACTTTACCTACATAAGTTACACCTCATAAGCATAAAGCTTAGATTTTTTTTATTCCTCTACAAGTTAGCCCTTGACTGCGCACCCCTACTTGGTTTCTACACGGCATCGTACCGGAACGCAAAATCGCTTGGCGGTATGCCTTTTCCGGTAGGGTGGTAATTAGCCACGGCCGAAGCCGGCCGGACAAACCAGACCAGAAAAAATCAGAAATTATGAATTCCCAAATTGACCATACCGGGAATCGAACCCGGGACCTCCCACGTTAAGACAACAGCGGTCGTCTGAAAATCCATAATAATTATTGTCTCTATTTAGGTCAAAACTAATCCTAATTAGCAACTCCAATGGACGAAAATTGTTTTGATAAATTGTTGATAAATATTAGAAAAATCAATTCACCTTTTCAAAAAAATTTTTTTTCAGTGATCACAATACTCTATAGCTGATTGGATCTGGCTCTAAGTTTGCTCTTACTTTAAGGTTGAGTGCGCAGTAAAAGGTGAAAGGTCACGCTGGCAAATATTTTCTTACCTCCTTAACATTTCCAGCCTTTTCTACATACAAGAAAATCTTGTCTAGTAGCTGAAAAAAGCTGGAAAAGTTATTACCTACATATTTTCTTAGAACGAACCCTAAAACTTCCCTTTCTGTTCTGTATCTATTCTGGACCCTACTTTGTATAATAGTAAATTAATTTCGGTTTTTCAAAAACCGGAATCTGAGTGGACAAAAAAATTGTCTGTTAAGATCTTTTGCAAAACTTCAGCAAATCGGTTCAGTTGTTGAACCATTAGAAACACAAGACATGAGAGACAGCACAATATCATATAATATCGCACTCAAGTCCCATGTATCCCATTATAGAACAGGTACATTGAGATGAAAACGTGTGTTTTAGAAAACTTGTCAGGAGTTGTCATGCTAGATATAGATGGAAATAGTAATTAAACCAGTAGAGAAACCGAGATCGACAAGTTCACACCAAACATGGCGAAGGAGGTCCATAATTTCAAATTTGTAGAACTATCTAATGTTTTCTGGAACATATCTCTTATCTTCGTTTTAAGTGAAACTCTATAATGCTTTAATGGCCTTAAGGCTCAAAGCGTACCAGCAGAGCCGAGCTGCAGCGTCGTTTTTGATAACAACTCAAAATAAGCTTTATTCACTTTGACATAAGAGGCCGAACAACCCTGGTGCATCCATCCAGCATCCGTGTATGGTTTCAATAACCATCATCGTGTATCATCATCAAAGTATACATAGCTGAGTTTAGGTAGTTATCAAAAAAGCTCTTCTTATCTTTACTGCACCTGTTTGCTCTGGCCCTAAGGTTATCGTTCCATCCCAAGCATCAGTGCATTTACATCGCGTAGCTCAGCTTATTTCTCGCGTAAACAGTAATCATCTAAGCTGCATTGTGTTTGAGTTATAAGAATAAAGCGATCCACATACATCTCTCACTATAACGTTTCGACTAGCGTGAACAACATTAACAGATTGCATCTAAAAGGTCGAACCATGCGTCATATTATTATATTATGCTCAAATTTTCGCCTAAAGATAATGGTGCCGAAGTAATTATTATCTAAGTTCTAATCACTTTAAACTTAATATCTCTTTCTAGAATTATATCGTTCCAAATATTATTATGTTTGATCGTTGACTTAATTAACTATATTTTATAATTATTTATTTAAGATAAAGTCATAATCAATTACCTGGATGGTATGAGATTGCATGAATCCAACGATTTTGTCCAAGATAAGGTTGTCCAGTGAGCTCTCGTCAAGACCTCTCGGAATCGCTTCTTCAACTTCCACATTTTGGACTGCATCCTGGTTTTTGGTTATCGTCACACCGCTCAGGATTGAGATTTCCTCGCTCTTCGATATCCTGTTTAGGGCTTTGGCCAGTTTGACTTTCAGGCAGTTGGCAATGTCGCTGCCACTGCAGTCCTTGTATGTTTCATACGCAATTTTAAGGTCTCCAACAACAGTGTCCTCTGAACTCCTCGCTTCAACTTTGTTCTGGTTTGTGGACGCAGTTCGGGCGCTCACGGCCACTGCCAAGGTCAGCACGAGGAGGTAATTTGGCACCATTTTGTTGTCGTTCGCACGTTCGTGGTGGATTGGGCACAGTGCTCTAAACTGGAACAGAGTTAGCGTTTATATGCGTTTAGTTTCACGGTACACTGGGTGCAGCTAAGCGGGATGCATCGATGCATTTATATGCAGTTTGATGGACGCCAAAGAAATGATTATTGACACATTATTGAGTATTGTACAGTTAGTGAGCTTATATCATAAGATTTTACATACAAAACCATCCTTTGAGGAGTCCCTTGCACCCATATTCGGTAGTGAACGTGCATTGATTGAAACGACAGCCAAGATAGTGTCTTAAGAATGTAGTGAGGCCTAGGTCCAATCAGGTTATTTTAAAAGTTTGGCTGCAAGTTATCCTACTTCATGCTGACACATAATTTGAAGAGCTATTCCTTACTAAATTTTACTTAATAATATTTAAGGTAAGGCCCCTGGTTCCTGATGGTAGAAGTTACTGTAGCAAAGCAGTTTTGTGTGATGTTCACCACAACCATTACATTATGCATGGGCACAAAAGGGTATTAAAAATGCTTCTAGAGCCTGGTTAGTGAGAATTCGTTCCACTTATATCATTCGCTATGCATTCTCGCACCTCTTTTTGGTGCGCTGACATCTACTTAGATCTATCTTAGATTTAAGCCTGAATCTCTTGAGAGTTTAAATTGGAAAGGACAATAATAATATATAGTAAAGACTATGCCTGTGCAGCGTTTGTATTTGAGACTCTGGGCTTATGGTTATCGGACACTTAATTTATAATCGTCGTGCCCCAAAAATTGATCCACGCGACAGGTCACCTGTTTATCTAGCACTTATTAATTCGCACAAGGGTAAGCCAGGCCATCTTGCGAGCATGGTGTATATTTTTCTAAATATTTGATTCAATATTACTGACTTGAGAGGAGTCGGGTATTATAATGAAATATCACAATGGACTTGGCTTAAACCAGAAGTAGCAAGTGCTAGATGGCGCAGTAAGATGCATCAGGATGTTCATGTCCGCGCATCATCTATTTTTTTAAAGAAAGCTCGGTTACTTTGACAAAGTCAAAAACTATACCGTGACAAGCATGTGACTAATGTCAATTACTTTCTGGTCGAAAGATGCGAACAATTTTCACTTACCAACGTTGTATCGTAGAAATTGATTAGGAATTTATTTATAGTCAGAGTCTGAGTTGCAGATTTCATTAAGTGGTTTCGCTACGGAGTTCGCCCGCTTGCTTCGCTCGTTATCTCCGTCATTCGCTCCACTCGACCTCATATAGGCCCGCTTAATTCAGGATCTCCTTTGTGATCTTCTGGCTTCAGACTTTAAAAAACACTCTAGGAGTAACTATTAATGAAAAGACTGCGTGGAGCAGGGGCGATCTGATTTTGTTCTGGGCCACATTCGTCCTAATCTTAGGTGCATAAATGTATGAAAATAATATTGATTTATTATAATTAAGAAATCGGCATTTTATTAAAAAATATTATTGACTTAACTCTATAGTGAAAATAGATTTTTGCAGGTAATGTATGCTCATAATATTTTCATCTTACTCATTTTATTAAGGTTTTATTTATTTATATATGCAAACGGTATAAAAAAATATATGTTTGTCAATAATATCTTGTTTAAAATTAATTCCTCGTATATTACAAAAGAAGTGCTACTTAAAATTATTGTTTCAAAAATAGAGAAAATTTGAAACAATAATTTTACTATTAATACTCTTTATTACAATCATGTTAATGCATATTATTAATCCATACTAATATTACAAATGCGAAAGTGTGCCTGTCTGTCTGCTACGCTTTCACAGCTCATCCGTTCAACCAATTTTGATGAAATTTGTTACAGGAGTAGATTGTATCCCGAGAAAGGAAATAGGCGTCCTTCCCCAAATGTACCAAATTAGTAGTAGTAGCCTACTACTTTTAATCCCGGGAAATTAAAGTTCAATCAAGAGGAAAAATCAATCAAAAAGGAAACAAAAAATCCTAATCCTAGAAGCATCTATTATATAAACATTTTAAGTACTCTCGAATGATTCCTCGCCTATGAATACAGCACAATTAGCATCACTCAATGATTCTGTATCATGCGGTAATGCAGTTTTGTTTTCACTCGTAAGAAAATTAACCGATAAAAAAATCGCCTCGTCTTTTTCTCGATTTCACCTTCATTTTCATAATTGATGTAGTCAAGCTATAAATCATCACGACTGTGATATTTTTTGCATTGTCATTTATTTTGAGCTCTCTCTCTCTTCTAATTATACCACTGATACTGCTTAATTACCCTACCGGCAAAGACGTCCCGCCAAGCGATTTAGGGTTCCGGTACGATGCCGTGTAGAAACCGAAGGATGGGTTTAATATAACTGCCATGCCCCTAACAGGTTAGCCCGCTACCATCTTAGACTGCATCTCACTTACCATCAGGTGAGATCGCAGTCAAGGGCTAGCTTGTAGTGGATAAAAAAATATATATATCATCATATCAGCTTGCTTTTGATACATACAACATAGACTAATCTAATAAAATAAAATAAAACTATTTTTTCCAGACATATTCCAAAATTTAACACATTTTAAACTTAACCTACTTAAAACTAACATACTCCTTAACGTCTCAAGTGTATTTGGGACCAATGCCTCAGTAAATATCCCACGCTCGTCTGCATACAGGCTACCACACCCAGTCTTCATCCTTCTCTAGCCAATTCCCATGACCCTTTTTATGCCGTCAGTCCATTGCCATAGGGCGCCCGGCGCTATACTGTTATTATGTGGCATGCAAGTTTCCTCCCCATGTTTTCTTTCACCATTTTAAGCAAGTGATACTTTTTTACGACCTTGGCGCAGCTGAGTGCTGTGGTCTTATAGTAGAGGATCCGGGTTCGATTCCCGGCAGGGTCAATTCGGGAATTTCTAATTTCTGAATTTTCTAGTCTGGTCTAGTGAGAGGCTTCGGTCGTGGCTAGATACCACCCTACCGACAAGACATACAGCCAAGCGATTTGATGTAACGATACGATGCCGTGTTGAAGCCGATAGCGATATGGGTTTAATTTAACAGGGATCTAACCCACGACCACCTGAAGCTGGGCGTCTAAACCACTTAAACTATCATCTTTTTTTAGAAAGAAAGAAAGTTTGTAGAGGCACTTCTGCACAGAAATAAGCTTAAAATAAGCACTTACATGCAAAATCAACTCATCGTATAGTACAGCAGTGCAACAAACAGGTAAGCCACTCAGTTTGTGTTGGGACTCCGGTCTTCTCAAACACTTTTAGTTACGAGTATCAGAAGAATATTTCGCCAGTTGGAAACACGTCTATGCACACTTTATGGTTCCACCTGAAAGTAACGCTGGTTACCTACTTTCTGCTGAGCGAGGAGCCTTATTTGTTCACAAACGATAATGTCATAGGTAATTACTCACTTACTTATTTAAGCCACTGCAGTCCATTAACGTCCCACTGCTGGGCACAGGCCTCCTCTCTCATAGGAGAGAGGGAATTAGAGCTTAGAGCCACCACGCTGCTCATGTTAGTGATAATAACGGGGACTGACGGCTCAACGTGCTCTACGAGACACGGGGTGAGACGCCACCGACTTCCTAACTCCAGGCTGCTACTGAGAATTTCTAGTCAGAAAAACAGGACTCGAACTGGGACCTCGTCGGCTGCAGTCGAACATGCTAACAAATAGACCAACGAGGCTTTTGTAAGCAATTATTGGTAAATTGTTGTTTTCGTGGGCAAATAAATTATTTATCTATCTGTCTATTAAATTTAATAACCAGCAAGTAGCGTATTACCAGCCCACTTTATAGCTTAACGAGATAATTCATACCTTCGAGCAACAACCGTAAGATGCCGCAAATGACTGGACCGCTAAGCCGAGATCCGCTCTACCATAGTGACCTACTAATATTAATGGAGATATATTATAATAGATTTAATTAATCGTCCGTAGGAACTGGAGCTTCTTATAATTTTAAAAAGGGATGAAAAAGTTATTGGAAAATCGATAATCTTATAATTATTTCTATTTTAGTTAATTTATAGAGTAGTCTTATTCGAATGACATTGTTCTTGTTATCTGTGTACCAAATTTTTTTTTGTATATTTTGTTAATTCCAAGCTAGTTTTTATATATTATTGTCACTTCAATTGTTTAGCCCCGGAACTCGCATTGGGCAACTGTTACGTCTCTTCGAGATGTTATCTAAATACAATAAAATTATTTTTAAATTAAAAAAAAACCGCCTTCAAAAACTAAAAAGCAAAAAATAATTGGATATATTTACATATTATTATTTCTACCCACTATGTAGAAGTTGGGCGAGTCTTGCGTCAACTTTGCTTATCCTTGTTATACCCGCCCGACTTCAACATAGTGGGTAGAAATAATAATATGTAAATATATCCAATTAGTTTTTGAAGGCGGTTTTTTTTTTATTTAAAAATAATTTTATTGTTTGCTTTTTAGTGCTGTAAATATAAAAAAAAAAGAAAAATAGGTTCTCGAAAGGTAGACAGACCTGTACCTAATGACTGTCTGGGTTCGTGTCCTTATAAAATTTAAGTTCCTTTGATTTCCCCAGGATTCCATCATCAGACCTAATGACCATGGGACCACCTGGAAAGTATGCCCTTTCAAAAAAAAAGAATTTTCCAAATCGGTCCAGGCGTCTTCGAGTAATCGGGGAACATCTGTCTTCGAAGATCTCGGGGAACATCTGTCTTCGAAGATCTTCATCAGATCTTCACCAAATTTATATGGGACCACCTTTGAAGTATACCCTTTCAAACAAAAAAAGAATTTTCAAAATCGGTCCAGGCGTCTTCGAGTAATCGGGGAACATACTTAAAAAAAAAAAAGATTCCGACGAATTGAGAACCTCCTCCTTTTTTTGAAGTCGGTTAAAAATAAAAATAAAATCTAAGCTGATGCCCGAGATGTCGTTTGCGTGGTTTAATTTTTTTAATTCCCGCGGGAACTCTTAAATTTTCCGGAATAAAAAGTATCCCATGTCAATCTACAGGTCCTCAGCTATACCTATGCAAAAAACACGTCGATCCATTTCTATTTCGCTTGGCGGTACGTCTTTGTCGGTAGGGTGGTAACTAGCCACGGCCGAAGCCAGACCAGTCCAGACCAGAGAAAATTTAGAAATTATAAATTTCCAAATTGACCCTGCTGGAAATCGAGCTCCCACGTTAAGGCAACAGCGCTCAACACTTCGCCAGGGAGGTCGTCAAAACCTATAATTATTATATTAATTCATAATACCTACCTTATAATTAATCAGCATAATCACTTACGATCACATAGTATAACGTTTACAAGACAATCGTGAGGCAAACACGATTACGTATCACGTAAATAACGTGTAGACAAACAATTAATAATTCTATATTAGTCAATAGTCAATAGTCAATAGTCAATTTATTGGTAAATTTTTGTTTACAAGTCATTTTGAATAATATTATACATGTTACAAAAAATATTGTATATAATTATACTATATACTAACAATAACTGTCGTTTTCAATAAACTATTATAAGTTAGAAAATTGTATTATAATTTATAATAATGCTATATAATTTTAGAATCTAAGAATTCATTGTAGCTATAGAAGGACCTCTCGACAAGCCAGGTCTTCAGTTTATTTTTAAAATTTGTTAAACTGGGTGCATCTCTAATTATTAGGGGTATACGATTGTAGACTTATAGTACATTACATACATTTATTATAATGTATGTAATGTACTTCTGACATTTTGCGCAAATCAGTATGCATAGTACTATACAAATAACTTTCTAGTTTTATTTTGCAGAGTAAAGGTCTGGCCCCACTAAAGAAGAGCGGCACGGCGCGGCACGTAGCGGCAAGAATTCTTTGTAATTTTATGTATACAGACATACACACCTTCGCCTTTATAATATATTAGTATGGTTAACAGTATAAACCCAAACTTCAAAAGCCGAATAAGAAATAAAATTCAGAACACGAATAAATCTTTTTTCCAAAAGTGCATACTTACTAGGTACATGGCTTTTAAAATGTACAACAAACTACCTGAAACTATAAAAGCATTCCTAGTCTACCACATTTCAAACGCAAATGACATAATCTCCTTTTAAATCAAATGTACTAGAAAAAAAAACGATTATCTTAGAGACAAAGACGAGCCGTAAAAGCGCTGCAGATAGACAGACAGACAAAATTTCGCATTTATAATATTAGTAAGGATGCAAAGTATTACTTAGCACCTAGTCATACGCAATCATTCATACAAATACATTTTATGAATGAATCGCGCGTTACCTACATATTTACAAGCCACGAGTTTCTATACGGATGTGTATTATTATATACCTATGTGGTTGCGTAATTAATATGAAAGTGCCATAAGAATTTCATGCCGTCGACATGGAACCTGTTATTTATGATTTTTATGAGGATTATGAACACCTGTTGAGTTTAACCATAGAGAGAGCCTGAACTTCCTGTGGCTGCATTTTAGGTGGGCAGCGGGGCGGTGGCGGATCTACGATTGTGAAACGCTCGCACCATAATTTTTTTTATGAAATCGGCTAATTATTTAATTGTTATAATTATAAATCTAATTTATCCTTACTAATATCATAAATGCGAAAGTTTGGATGGATGTACCTATGGATGGATGGATGGATATTTGTTACTCAATCACGCCCCAACGGCTGAACGGATCTGGCTGAAATTTGGCACAGAGATAGATTATAATCGGGAATAGCACATAGGCTTTCGGTTGTTTTTCAACAACAACAACAACATCAATCTCCCTTTATCTATACCGTGTGTGAGATGGTGATAGTAAAAACAATTTTTGGTGTTGGTGGAGTTTGGTGTGGCTCAGACCAGGGCTCGTTTGGAACCCTCGTAGCTTTAGTTTTAAGATACCGTAGTTAATTATCACCGTCACGTCTTATACTTTGTAAACGTTACGTTCAGAAAATACTTTGTATACTATTTTGAATACATGTGCTTTAAGTTTGAGTTTGAAATATTTTCAGTAGCGAGAGGAAGTCGAGAGGGCAAGTCTCATTAGCGGATCGTGACATCGCAAACAACTAAGCTTATTCCGCTTCCGCTCACCACTGCCCCTCGAAAATGATGCCTTACTTTTTAACACGCTTTTAATAGAGTCGACGGCTCCAACTAAATATTAGAGAAGGCAGAAACTGGTTCATTGGCTCATTCACACGACACAACACAACACTATTACCTTAAAATATTTGGCATCATTTTTACAATTTGACATATTTAGGTAATGTCAAAACGTGTTGTGTTATACAAAGTTTGATTATAGGTAAATTATGTGTGTAAACAAATCCAATCCAAAAACATCAAAAAAACCAAGTCGAATTTAACATCTAATAAATTGTAGTATTGATTTGAAATTTTGCAAATGTATTTAATATCAATGATAATACATAAATTGGATTCATCGAGCTAATCTGATAATTAAATGATGAGCAGGTTATTGTTAAACTCTTCAATGGGCTCATTTGGTATGAATCGTATGGAATCGGATCCTATACATTGCACGAGGATCTATTGATGCATTCTGGAATTGGAGAGCGGTGCTCTTCAATGATAGAAGCAGGCGTTACTTTGCAGAAGTCCATGATGCTCTTAGATAGACACATATAGAAAATACAAATTCCCAATTTGACCCTTCCAGGGATCGAACCCAGGACCTCCCACTCATAAAACCACAACAATCACTCCTGCGCAAGCTGTCGAAATAACGCCTCATCATGAATTGCCCACCGAAACTAAATTGCCACCATAAATTTGCATGAATGAATGACTGTGCGAATCGAATCCAACAGTCCGGTGAAAGGAATATAATATATTAACATCAAGTGCGAATTATTATAAAATATGATTGATTGCGCAAGTCTCTTAGTGGAAGCAACGGGTTTTTGTCACTATAATATTACGAGTAGGTATAACGTTTTAAGACTAATTTTTGTCTTCACATAGGCATGTTGATAGGCATTGCTTGCCCTTGCTTGCTTGGTGTTTATAGCTTTTCTTTCTATAGGTCTTCATGGTCATGGTCTTGAGGTTGAATAATCTAAAAAAGTCAGGGTAAAATTTCAGCAGCGTTTCTTTATGTGCGGTTGAACTACTGGGATACAAAATTCCCACCAGTTCAACGGTTGAGCTAAGTTAGCCCTTGACTGCGATCTCACCTGATGGTAAGTGATGATGCAGTCTAAGATAGTAGCGGGCTAACCTGTTAGATGCATGGTAGTTATATTAAACCCATACTCGGTATGGGTTTAATATAACTGCCATGCTACCCTGTTCGGTTTCTACACGGCATGTATCGGAATGCTAAATCACTTGGCGGTATGTCTTTGCCGGTAGGCTAAAATTAGCCACGGCCGAAGCCTCCCGCCAAGCCAGGTCAGGGAAAATTCAGAAATTATTGATTCTGCCGGCGATTGAACCCGGGACCTCTGCACGTTAAGACAATAGCTAGCACTCAACACTGCGCTAGGGAGGTTGTCAGCTGCTATTGTACCTACTTGTGGGAGCTACCCGCCTATCCGGATATAGATTCCGGAGGGTGGCTGTCATCGACCGGATGCTAAAAACCGATAAAACGCCACTTTAAAGAGGCCTATGGGGTTGACGATGACCGCCCTAAGTATACATCAAGTTATTATTGGGACAAATTTCGTTTAGATCTAAAATTTAATATTTTATCAACGTAAAAATTACAACAGCCTAATTTGACCGACCACAAAATAAGTTTATCGTTTATCCTAAAAACATACTAATATTCATACTCCATTCTAATATCATAAATGCGAAAGTGTGTCTGTCTGTCTGTTTGTCTGCTACGCTTTCAGGGCCGTACCGATTTTAATAAAATTTGGAATAGGGATAGTTTGTATCCAGGGGAAGGACATAGGACATACTTTTTATCCCGGAAAATTCAAGAGTTTCCACGGCAATCAAAAAATCTTAATCCACGCGGACGAAGTCGCGGGCTTCATCTAATAACAGATATTCCTCAATGCTCTTACCTTATTATTACCTTTATTATAAGGTTAGATTTAAACCCGCATGCACAGGAGCTCTAGGTCACAGACGACTACTATTATTATTCTTAGGGCCTCTTATTGCTATTATGAAGTTATGGCTTCTGAAAAACCTTAAGGATTTTTTGCATCGAAATTTACAAACAACCCCGATTTATAATGTGGCTTAACTCATAAAAAATCTCAAAAATTGAAAGTTCCGATACAATACAGGTCAACGCAAATAAAACGTGACGTCATCATGTAGTAAGACAAGTATCACGTAATATTAACGTCATAAGTATTTGTGTCAAACAGGCGCCCACGGCTTCCTTTACCTAATAATTTTAAAAGTTTCTCTTCACATGCTTCCCTGTATCCGGCTTGCATCCGTCCGCTTTTCCTTTAAAGTAAACATTAAAAACCATAAATATATGACAATTTAAAATTAGCCTTATTACCATGCAATATGAGTGTTACGAAAGGAAAAAATATTTCTACATGCAAGCCATATGTTATAATGTAAAATGATGGTTACAAATACGACAGCTTAACGATAATCAACCTTATCAATACAGGAAAAGAGATTACGACAAATTAGCGACGAGCAAAAAAGTTGGTAAAACCAACGAGCTGGCGATATACTGCCATGTATGAAACTGTTATCAATCGATTTTAGGCATTAATATTATTGGTATAAGAAGTATTAGTGACTATAACGTAATTTGTGAAGAGTAAAATGATGTTGGTGATAATTTGTGCGATAAAAGGGGGGAGGTTGCATAAAACAGAAGAGATTCCGAAAGACATCAACCCTCCGGCGACAGCGGTGAAAGTGGAATGACTAATGTGCTCATGAGGTCAAGTAATATGAAGGCGACACGAAAATGCACATGATTTTGGAAATCACTTTTAGTATGAAAAGTTAATGATGTAATCCAGACCTGAGTTTTAAGAAAAAAACATTTCGAATGCTAATTTTAATGAAAATTATCGGCTGTTACCAAACTTAGTATTGTAATTTGCGGTATGGAAAAGTATTACAAGATAGTTATACTAAGACTTCATTAGGTGTAATTTAAAAAGAACACTACCATCTATTATTTAAACTTATAAAGAAACTCTAGATTGATAGGACAATTTTTTAAGATGATAGAGCCAAATAAAATTCAAAAAGTGAAGGTTATTGACCTCTCACAACAGATGTTAGTAAAACAACATGCCTTACAAACGCAATATTCAGTCAACGAAGTAAATACAATGACACATAAAATGCAAAACGAGAAAACATTACGTCATTGAAACAAAACTTTTACTGAAGGCAAACCGGACGTATAAGAAAAATAATGTATCGGCGACTTTCACTTCTCACCTTGTTCAAATATCAAAGGATTTAACGCAGAATATTGAAGCATACAAATTCTAACTCTAAACACTTGTAAATAAAGCTAAAAATCTGTTAAACACCGGTAAAGATTAAGTCAGGTCGAAAGAACACAGGTTGTTAGGTAATAGTTAGGTCAAAGGCCTATACGTTTTTCCTAATGGAAGGTTATTATTTTTGATTTTGTGAAAATTACTTCATTTTATAAGCTAATATGAAAATTGAGCATAAAAACTATAAACTTACGATATAAATGTCACCGTAAAATTGTAAAAATCGTTAGATTGTAATCTAACGCTTTTTATTTCGATATTATATTGTAAGCTGTCGATAGATTGTGAACCGTAACGTACTGCTTACAATTTATCGCATTATTTTTCGGTAAATTGTAATCTATTATGTATATTATCCCGATAGATTAGAAAATTGACCCTAAAATTATTAAATAAAAATTAATAAACTACATAAAATTTTCTTTTCGACTGTTCAAACATGCTACCTAATATTACCTATATGAAATTATGCTACAGAGCCTTGTCTGTAGAGTATATTTTTACAAACTTTTATTGGTGTTTTAATAAAGGTTCTTTTACACGTTTTTTTTTAAATTATTTCGATTATTTGCGGCGTGATTGAAGGACAAACCAACAAACAAATAATCTTTTGCCTTTTTATTATTAGTATGAAGTATTATAATGGAAGATGTAGACTAGTTGTATTATAAAGCTGCGAAACAGACAATAATGGATAGTTGATATAATTTCATATCCGTATTCATCACACATAGTGGATGTATATAGTTAACCAAAAATCCTTGCTGCAAACTCGTGAACATGTTGTAGGTATATGCAAAATATAATAAAAAAAACTATACGCAACTCAATATTATAATCCATTAATGATTAAAACGAAGTTAATCAAAAATGAATTCTTTTAAAAAGCTGAACATCTAAAGCAACCTTTCAATTAAATAAGAGTGGTTCATTTTTGCATTAATTACTAGAATTTTATGGACGAAGATTAAAAAGCTGACCCAATGAAGTGGGACTGGACTTGAGAATGACAGTTATGGACACAAATCGAAATATACGGTGGGTACGAGAAGAGACAGACATCAAAGCAAACCGATATTACTGTTTAATTTCTTTCGTTTTAAAAACTGCACCAATGTATCATACTTTTTGTCAACTGCAACATAAATTCAGCATCTAACAAACAAACAAAAAATACACAACCACTGAGGGCAAACACATAAATTGTACCGGTTAAGTAGCGCGTGGGTTTATATGGTAATTGTGTGATATCTATGTTGAGTTGATGTGCTCTTCATCCATCATAAAAGTGCCTCACTTTAGACGGACTACACGTACAATTTATAACATAGAAGACAAAACAATGCTCCTTTACGTACCCTGATTGCGTAAGCTTCCGTAACATCGATCATGTAAATTGCACTCTCACAACATGGCAAACTATTCCACAAATTTTCACCTTATTGTTAACGTTAGTCCAGACGTGGGAACACCCCGTGACTGGCGGAAACAATGGCAAAGTTCACTCGAACATAACAAGAAAAGTCTATAAAACAGAGCAGGTTTTGTTACAGTAAAGTATACGTAATACCCGAATCGAAGGGAACAGTGGTGCCTTTGAAATTATAAAAAATGCAAATTATCTCTTATTAGCTATAATTTTTGATTCCGACAAAATGACTCGTAATCTCTCGTTAATATCTGTTATAGTTTTGTCAGTGATTGTTGAAATAATACCAATACAGCATCAAATGCAGAATGATGGTAAAGTTAAAAGGAGTAGCGTAGATGGATCGCAATTGGATGAGTGTTTAAGTGTATCTGAGAGGTCAGAAGTGGGAGTGTGTTTTGGCAAGGAGCTGTTGTACAAGCTTAACAATTATGATGAAACTGATTCGTTCAGTTTGACGACTGGAGTCACGTTCGTACGAGATGAGAAACTGCCGAGGGATATTGGGAGTTTCCTGGATAAAGATCCTTTGGATTTTCGGTAAAATTTGCCCTTTTTTATTGCAAAAAATCTTAATCATTTGGAAGCTTAAACCGTTTAAGGAGTTCACACATGCTTTTTGACGTGCAGGCCTCTATGGACTCCTTAAACAGGTCGAATTATACGTTTGACAAACGATTGCGATTACAATTACCTTACACAATCAGGGAGCTGGTACACGCCGTATTATATTGAATGTTTAATCTAGATAAATGAGTAAATTTATATTAGCTTTACCAAATCTTATAAGCTAAGTTTTATTTCCCCGTACTCCATATATAATTGAAAAGGATTATTTTTAACCAAATTCCAAGAAAGGAGGAGGTTCTCAATTCGGCGCGTTTTTTTTAAATGTAAGTATGTTACCGAATATCACCGTGGTTTCTAAACCGATTTGAAAAATTTTTTTTTCATTCGTTAGAGGAAGCTCTCGAGGTGGTCCCATAAAAAATTCTGACTCCAAATCCTCAACCCTGACACTAAAAATTAAAAATTATTTTTTTTCAACCGACAAAAAACCCGACTTCCAACGCGACTTAATTTTGATTTCTACTTTTTTGGGAAATAATTTTTATGCGGAAGCAAATTGAAGAGTTGAAACCGAATTTCAAATAATAAAAGTACCTATATATACTTTGTAAATAGCTTGGTGATGGATGATTTTTTTGTAGGTTTCTTCTCAGTAATATAACCTATCTGCATTTCAATCAACAAATAGTTGTAATAATATAATAGTGATCAAAAGACCTTTTAAAAGTAGTAACTGAGTTTCTTGCCACCTGCTTTCCAAACCGGTGTCATGACATAGATATTATTAGATATAATAGCCATAGCCTTATGATAATATTTACTTAAACCAATGTTATTGATAAAAACCATCAGTTGACTTACACAAAATCAATATTAATTTTCGAATATGTACATAAAACCTTCAATATTTTTCATTGGTTAGGAAACGCAGTCTAGATGCAGGAGATTTCGGAAACAATAGGTCATCTATTTTTCTATTGGGATGCCGCGGGCTGTCCCTAGTTACTGTAGGTACCAGCAGGGCGACCTCTGATTGGTTAACACCCTTCCACTATTGTACGAAATCCATTGACGCAGCAAGAATACCATAAATTCAGTAAATCAGATGTGATTGCGATGTACCTATCAATGATTGATGCAAAAGATACGAGGTCGCCCTGCTGGTTTTCGACCATTTAATCTCTAATCTAACCTCTAGCCGTCATTTCGTCCATGAAAATGGTCCTTTATATATTTTTTTAGTGTTTTGTACTTGATTCAAATTTCCAGATCGATAATAGAGGATGCTAGCGGGCTGATTTCAAAGCGTGCGTTACACTGGGACCTCGGGAAGGTTTACCCAGGTTTGGCGATGAGAATAGGACCAACACTCGCCAATGGAATTCTGGAGTTCGTGATTGACCCACGAGTAAAAGACAGGTCGTATCAGCTAGGAAAATTGACCACAGGTGAGACAATTAGTACCAAACTAATAAACTGCCTCGTTGGTCTAGCCGTTAGCATGTCAGATCCCGGGTTTTTCCGACTAGAAATTCTCAGTACTAGCCCGGAGTTAGGAAGTCGGCGGTGTTTCACCCCCGTGCCTCGGAGAGCACGTTAAGCCGTCGGTCGCGGTTATTATCACTAACATGATAATAGTCGTTAAAGCCCGCCAATCCGCATTTTAGCAGCGTGGTGAGTCTAAGCTCTAATTCCCTCTCTCCTATTAGAGTGGAGGCCCGTGCCCAGCAGTGGGACGTTAATGGGCAGTTGTGGTGGTGGTGGTAATAAAATGGTAGTAGTTAAGGAAAATTATGTCAAATAACTGTCTGAAGTTAAAAACCCGCATAAATGTCGATTCGTTCAGAATTTTGAATAAAATCAGCTTTGTAGTTTTAAATTAAATACATCTACTATGGCATGCGAGGTATGCTGTAATCGTTAAAAATATGTCTCAGAAGCTGCTTTTAATTAATGCTATGTAATGTGAAAACCGCATCTAAATCAGTGTAGGAGTTTTGAGGGAAATATCAAATGTTAACAGAAATACGCACAAATTAACATACAGTGGTATGTAAACTTTTTACCAAATTTAAAAATATATTGAACATTTAATTGATTCAATATTATTTTATAAGTAAAAGAAATGGAACTTTGATCAGATTGGTATTAATTTCTACATAACGCCATCTTCCGCAATACATCAGAACCTGTTCCTCAGCTGAAAGTCAAGGCAGCGAGTTGCGACGACGCCAGCCTTGACTTTCACCTGACTTGACATTCAATGCCATCTATTGCATATGCTCCGAACTAGCATAATGATTTCAAATAAGCCTGACATCCCTGATCTATTTACGAAGATACTCTGTCTGACTTATAAAATAGCAAGCAACCATATTATTTTTAGTGCAATTTGAGTGTTGGTTTGTCCATCAACCACGCCACAACGGCACGGTGTACTACATGATTTTTGTAAAACATGTAGATTAAATTTATCCCGGAGAATTAAGTTCCCGCGGGAGTTTTTTTCAGCCCATTAACGTCTCAATGCTGGGCACAGGCCTCCACTCTAATAGGAGAGAGGGAATTAGAGCTTAGACCCACTACACTGCTCCAATGCGAGTTGGCGGGCTTTAACGACTACATATTATCATGTTAGTGATAATAACCGGGACCGACGGCTTAACGTCCTTTCCGAGGCACGGGGGTGAAACACCGCCAGCTTCCTAACTCCGGGCTAGTAGGTACTGAGAATTTCTAGTCAGAAAACCCCAATTCTCAATTATGGCCCGATCCGGGACTCGAACGCGGGACCTCATCGGCCGCAGTCGAGCATACCAACCACTAGACCAACGAGGCAGTAAGTCGCGAGCATCAGCCAGTAATTAATAATTGATCACTCTATCGATATAGGTACTATTGACGTTCAAAAAGTGCACAAGGATTCTGGCTTCCGTTTACCCCTCCTCCTTTAATATAGGTACCTTCAAATCAAGAGTGAATAGGCATCTTCTAGGCAAGCGCGCTCCACCTTAGGCTGCATCACCTCTTGCATGCAAGTTTGATGGCAGCCAAGCGCTAGCATAAATAGTTTAAAAAAAGGTAATTTGATTTTGACTTTAAACTTTTTTCCAGGTCGCCTGTTAACACGCAACTTACTTCTTCCATTCCTGCTGGGCATCAAATTCCATATAGCAACCCTGTTACCCTTACTTCTTGGCCTGATGTTACTGGCAAGTAAAAAGGCTTTCCTATTGGCGAAGATAGCTCTCTTTGCTGTGACGCTGTTCACGAACAAAGGGTTTAACTTTACGGGCGAAGAAGGCTTCTTTGAAAATTATATAAGCCCTGAATCGTCAACGTCGTCGACTTCGAGTGATCATAACGGATATCACCACTATCATACTGGAGGAGGTAATTTATTTGATTGTATTTCAAGAGTTATTTTATGAAATCGTCGAAATCCGTACTAATATTATAAATGCGAAAGCGTGTCTGTCTGTCTGCTACACTTACACGGCCTATCTTTTTACAGACAGACAGACAAATTTTCGCATCATACGAATCATACTAATATTATAAATGCGAAAGTCAGTTTGTTTGTTGGTTTGTCCTTCAATCACGCTGCAACGGAGCAACGGATCGACGTGTTTTTTGGCATGGGTATAGTTGAGGACCTGGAGAGTGACATAGGCTATCAAAACGGCTGAAGCCACGGCCAGCTGCTGTCGTCCAGGGGTCACATGGTATTGAGGGAGGAGATGGGAGGAGCGGAAAGAGACCCTATCCTAACCTAACCCAACTCGTGACCAAGATCTAGCAGAAATCCTACTTAATTCGTTTCATATTACAGTTTCTTGAAAAACCAAACCTGGTAGTATTTATTATTACTAACTAGCTGATACCCGCGACTTCGTCCGCGTGGAATAAGTTTTTTTGGATTCCCGCGGGAACTCCTCAATTTTCCGGGATAAAAATTAGCCTATGTCACTCTCCAGGTCCTCAACTATACACATGCTAAAAATCACGTCGATCCGTTGCTCCGTTGCAGCGTGATTGAAGGACAAACAAACTGACTTTCGCATTTATAATATTAGTATGATTTTACTCACTTGGCAATATAATATACGTTTTCTAAATAGATTATTTTAGTAAATAAACAATCCACATTGTTTTATATTTTAATATAATAATCTTCTGAAATTCGGATCGTCTTTCCGATCGCAGGTCCTTTAACCTCATGCAGATGTAGCTTAACAAATCCTACATAATGGACGTGTTTTACCTCACAATAAAACACATATTAAACTACTTACCTGATTCAAAGCCTATATAAATATATTGAGATAGCATCTGCTTTTCCCTCTCTTTCTTTCACGTACTTGTGTGTCTATTGCCGTCTCCGTCGCGCAATCGTCCCGCTAGGCAGGGTGGGGGCCGGCGTTAGCTGTAGAAGCCCGCCACGATTTTGTCTCGTTGGCTCTTTTGACCAAGTGAAGCCAGGCAGAAATCGTCTTGTAGGCTTTGAATCAGGTAAGTAGTTTAATATGTGTTTTATTGTGAGGTAAAACACGTCCATTAAACTCCTGTACCGTGATTCAAAGCCTATATAAATATATTGAGATTTGTTTATTATCGCCTGGCGGGACGAGACGCCAATGTGATTGGAATTGTAAGGGCGAATTATAATGGAGTATGATTCGTCCGAAATAGTGAATAAAAACCCGATAGTAAAATACTATCTATAGGTCGTAAGTTAGTGCGAGTTTGAGACGGCTTCTGAAGAGGACTTTTATGAGTCAGTGACTAAAGAAAACGTTCTAGAATATATTTTATTAAATTAACCATCTGACCTGACCTCGGAATAACAGGACAAACACTATGCGATGGAAATGTAGTGTAAGTGTAATAACTAATAATGGTACATATCAATCGAATAATTACAACAATCAAGCAACGATGTGATTAGAATATTCTATTACAATATAAAGGAACTGATAGGCCTTGTTTCATCGTACCCACATTTATCAGGGGATCGCTTTTTTAGTTTAATTGACCACCTTTGCAACGCCAAACTTCAAATATCATTTCGTGTGCTTTCGGCGGTGGTGTACCGGTCACTGCATCAATTAGACTTTTTTCAATATCCCAGATTGTATGAGGTGCTTCTAGAGCTCTGCGTTTGATATCTGGACGCCAGTAAACTCTCTTCCATCGTGGAACCACTATTAAGAACATACCTGATGACCTGTTCAGGTGATCAAGCACTCGGGGGATTAGACATGGTGGAGGAAACACCCACGCTAGGCGGTATACCCAGGTATGAGCGAAGGCATCGTGCGCTACTGCGTCTCTATCAGTCAGATCCCGCGAGCAATATCTCTCTACGACATGTGCTATCTTGGAAGCGAACAAGTCTATCATCGGAGTTCCCCACTTGGCAAAAATAACACTTGTTGCAGTTGGAAGAAGATGCCATTCCGGGGTCCTTGATAAACGTGACAAATGGTCAGCTTCGCTATTGTAAAGTCCAGGAATGTGGTAAGGTATAATGTTAATTTTATATTGGTCCAGTAATGTGAAAATTTCATAAGTCAATTCCATGAGGCGATCAGACTTTGTACCGCCCTCGTGTCGCAAATAGGCAATAGCAGTCGTATTGTCAGATTGTAAAAGCATGGTTGAACCTGCTAATCGATCTTTGGCGATTACTAACACCTTTAAGACTGCTAACAGTTCTTTGATATTGCTATGAAGACCTCGTTCCTCTGGTGACCAAAACCCTGATAAGTCGTTGTCGTTGAGCCGAGCTCCCCAAGCTGTATCTGCCGCATCAGTAGTCAGGAACTGGGATGCGGGTTGTATGTGTATGTCCGATTTCTCGTGACAGTTAGTGTGCCACCAGGTCAATTCTGATTGTGAAGCAGATGAAAGTGAGTAGCGTTTGTTCGTATCATGTCGCAGGAGTAAGTTGGCTTGTCTTTGCAAATGACGGAAGTTTAGCCTACCCCTCGGTACAACGAAGCTGGCAAAATTTAATAAGCCTATTACAGATTGTAATTCTGTTAAATTGGCTCTATTTGTCCGTACTAAAAAAGAAGTTTGCTCTTTGATTTTCAGGACCTTTGCGCGTGGTATAGATTTTTTATTTATCCGGGTATCCCAAACTATGCCGAGATATTCAAGAGACCGTTGTGGCTTTGTAATGGATTTTTCGAAATTGACCTGCCATCCCAGTTCGGTAAGTAAGTTGATAGCAACTTGAACTTGATGTTCTAATATTGCATAGTCTTGGTGAGCTAGTAAAAAGTCATCCAAATAGACTAAAGTTCTGATACCTTCCTGTCTTAAAAGATGTGCAATCCATGCGGTAACCGAGGCAAAAGCTGCTGGCGCAGAACTAAGTCCAAACGGTAGGCAAGTAATTTGTAAGAGTTTGCCTTGATATTTAATACGCAAGAACCGGCGATGAGATCTCTTTATAGGAAGGTGGAAGTAGGCCTGTGAAATGTCAATTTTGGCCATCCAATCAGACCTTTGAAGGAAATCAGGCACATGATACATTGTTATCAGGCGAAATTTTGGTTGGCATACAAACATGTTGAGAGCCTTTAAATTAAATATTGGTCTCCAAGAACCATCGTTTTTCAGTCGGAGGAACATCTTTGATATGTAACTGGGAGACAATGGCGCTTTCTCCAAGACTCGGTCTTTCAAGAGTTGAGCAATGACCTTAGACATTTCGTCTGATTCTGGGGTAGAAAAAATTTCGTTGGTTAGGCAAGGCTGAACCAGAGGAGGCTTTTCAAGGAAAGGTATTCTATAACCTTTAATTATTTTTAATAACCTCTTAGGAGCCCCTTTTCTTCTCCATTTCCTTACAAAATATTTTAAGCGACCTGCCTCAAAATATTTGGATTTATTCCTACGATCATACAATAACTGGCATGCCTGTTTGATATGATGGTTTGCCGTGTCCGTATGCACAAACCTAATTTCTTTGTGTTCATGGCTAGGATGGACAGATACGTTATCTAAGCAGCGACTGGCGCTACACGAGTCCACACCACGCGGGTGTTTGCTGTCAAGATCATGACTCACTTGTTTATGGCTGGGTTGGTACTTGAAAGCCGCTTGTACCTGCTGCAAGTCTAGGCAGTTATAAAGTGAGGGTATGCCCTGCGCAGAGTATTCGTACTCGCATCGGCAAGTATCTCGCTTAGCTTGAACGGCTTTCGGGCTTTGCATTGGCTTGTAAATAGCGTTACTGCACGAGGGTACCCCTTGCGCAGGGTACTCATACTTACAGTCGACTCTGCAAGTAGCTCGCTTAGTTTGCACAACTGCTGGCTTATGCAATGTTTTGCGGTTAGTGTTGTTGTATAATGAGGGTACTCCCTGCGGAGGGTACTCATACTCGCAAGAATCAGGGTTAGCTTGCGCAGCTGCCGATCTATGTAACGACTTGCACCAAAAAGCATTTCTCGTACCACCCGCCTTTTCAAGCGCACCAGTTAAGGCTGTGGATTCGAATAGGTTAGTGCAAGTGGGAGCTATCTTGCGCAGATTACTCCTTATTTGCGGGTCTTTTACGAAGGAAAGAATTTCGTTCCTCCTTTGTTTGATCAAATCGGATCGATGTCCACATATTAACTGAGTAATGTCATTAGAAATCTTCTGATAATCACCATTCGAAAACGTATTAGTAATAGTTTCACTTAATTGTTCAAATGTGAGATCATTTGGGCTGCGGGCCCTTTCTAATAAAGTGCGTATTGCATTTTGAAAGGCTTCTTGTTGTTTTATCAAGGCCATAGTTAAAACAGCATAAGATTTCTCTGCGATCGCCAGATTAGCAGCAAAGTCGAATTCTCTCACCTCTTCATTCGTTTCAAGTTGGACGAAACCGGGTTTACTAAGGTAATCATTTTGTATTTTGGTAAATCTAATATCACACCAATCAGCGCTATTAAATCTTTGAAGTTTTTCAAGTGTTTTTAGCTGATCAATGGAGGTTTTCAATATAGTTGGGGTATTCACAAAAGTAGTCAAGTTCATACAAAATGTGTTATAATTATTACCACTTACTTTATATTCCGACCCACATTGTTTATTAAATAAATTACCATGGACGTCATAATTGACTTTGGGATCACAACAGTTATTACGGGAAATGTCCCCATTATAAACCCGGTTTCGTATTTCACTTACCTCTTCGGTGAACCTCTCATGTCCGCTGTGTTTATTGTGCCCATTTGAATTGGACACTGGCGATATTACATTATGTGTAGTCGAACTGCTCGATACTGCGGGTAATTTACAGCGAACTCATGTTGCGCACACGTGTTTGCGTTTTTTACCCATATTGCACAAGCTTAATACACCTTAGTTAATTATCGCTAGAACGGAACACAACACAAAGAGCGACGAGTCACTCCCAAAAAGAAATATTAAAAATGAAGGCCATTTTCATGCACTGAGAGGTTACAATGAAATTTTCATAAGACACACTCATTCTACTAATTAATTTTCGAACGGCAAACACCGTTTAAAACACAAATTAACTAAATTAGGAATAATAGAAATCAACACGGAGGTAACGGTTACGCCGTTAAACCTATTGTAATAAATAATACATAAATCCACAGTATAAAACACAAATTAAATAAATAAAAATGAAAGACTCACGTGGCAATTAGCGGTCGGATCACTCGGCTTGTAGTGGAGACGACCGCTTGCGCCGGGGAAAAAGACGCCAATGAGACAAAATCGTGGCGGGCTTCTACAGCTAACGCCGGCCCCCACCCTGCCTAGCGGGACGATTGCGCGACGGAGACGGCAATAGACACACAAGTACGTGAAAGAAAGAGAGGGAAAAGCAGATGCTATCTCAATATATTTATATAGGCTTTGAATCACGGTACAGGAGTTTAATGTGAATATTTTGGATAATATACATTTTTGATAACATTCACTTAGTGAGTATCAAAAACTATAGAATTGGTGTTAATATGAATCTAATATAATATTAATAATATTAACATAATAATTATGGATTTATCTTAAAAAGTAGTAAAAGGGTTTTTTATTTAATTTTAAATTATTCATATTTAATTGTATAGCTTTGCTGTCTTTTACCTTGATTGATCCTAATAAAAAATCGGTAAACCAAGGCTTATAATATAAACAACTAGGCAAAAACTTTAGGCATAGAAACTAATATCTAACGGAAACTTACAATATTTAACTTACAATAACTAATAAAAAAAAATTCTTAACTTACAATTAATAAAAAAACAATACGCAACCTGTCAATGGAGTCTAAGGGTTAACACACACTGAGCAGCAAAACGCTCGAGTAATTTTCATTTATGTTGAAATCACAAATAAAATAAAGTTTAAAATTGCGTACAAGAGATACGCAAAATTAGCTCTTACTTGCTTCTTTGAACTCTATTTTTATTGCTATTTAGTAAATTATTAATTTATGAATGTACTCAGCGTGTGCTGACCGTAAATATCTTTTCCTACATCTAATGCCGCAATTACATCTGTAACTTATTTACGTAAATTCCGTAAATACTTAGATGTAATTGCGACCTAGTAAAATGCTTTTACGTTACAGGTTACTACCGAGACCCCAAACACTATAACTATCATAGTGATGATCACAGCGATCATTACTACTACAAAGAGAAATCTGACCATTTAGAATCCACGATCTCGCCTATAACCCCCGACGAGCTCAGAGACAGGCTAGAAAGATTGTTCATAACAAAAAACGATAACATTAACTCTCCAAGGGAAGCCACTAAAGCTACGAGTGGGAGGAATTATCCCTGGACTCCTATCAGTGGAGGATGACTATATTAAAATTAAAAAAAAACTTTAATATTATTTTAGTACGTAAGTTTTTTTCTTGAGGCTCTGTGTCGCTTTACAAGTTAAAGAAATTATTGATCAGATATGTTGAAATTTCTGCGCGAAATCTCCACTTCAGAGGAGAACTACGTTTTGTTTTCGACCTTGTGTGCTTACTCTGTATAAGCTAGGCAGACTGTTGTTTGTCCGCAAGACCCTTTTTTTACCCTTAAAACATCCATAAAAAATGTGAGTAAATCTATATTTTAAGAGTCACTAAGGGAAAACTTCGTTATTCACCATCTCCATACAATATTGATCAATTAACGCGTATTTAACGTTAACATCAAAGTTACAATAGATCCAGTGCTATAGCAGCGCAGTAAGCATTCGTCTAATCAGAGCTCATAGTATAATTTTCACTTTCCCACCCATCCGTCAATTTAACCGCGCCGTGCATTTCAACCTACGTGCTGGCACCCGAAAATTTAATAAAATTGTATGATGGCGCCTCAAAGCTGAATATGCGCTCAATTTTCACGACGCCAGCGTTTCATGAAAAATTACAGTTGCATTGAAATTCATACAATATACAATTTTAATAAACGCCCAAAACTATCTAAGTGGATATGTCCAGCATGTATTGCCATCCGTCCCAAAGAGGGGAATAGCAATACTCCAATACCTAACAAAGGGAAAAGAATGCAGCCTGCCGAAGTTGCTATCTCACCTTCATCTCACTCGTCTGACTCGTCTCTGAATTCTTTAATGAGCGAAATACGTAGTTTCCGAACAGAGATGTGTAAAAAATTCGAATCTCAGCAATCTACGCTGGACAACTTCAACGGAACACTTCAAAAGTTGCAAGAGGAAGTCAAAGGCGTTATCTCGAAATTTACGGCTATACAGGCTGAATTAAATGAGGCAATTAAATCCGTCACTTATCTGGCTGAATGTCACGATGACCAATTAGTCTTGAATGAAAAATTAACAGAAAGAATATCAAAACTTGAGTCTGAAAACTCGCAGTTGCGCTCCAAATCATCTGAAATTGAATTCAAAATATCTCAAATGGAGCAACAATCACGTGAGTGTAATTTAGAAATTCAATGTGTTCCAGAGTATCGCTCAGAAAACTTATTAACTATCATAAATCAAATGGCTAAGGTGGTGAGCTTTGATATAGTGGTCAGCGACATAGTCAACTTTCATCGAGTAGCAAAAATGAATGCTGAGTCTAAACGCCCTCGCAGTATTATTGTTAAATTATCAAGCCCACTGAAACGAGATAATTTTTTGGCAGCTGTGAGAAAGTTTAATAAAAACCATGCTAGCGACAAACTCAACACTTCGCATTTGGGTATAGCAGGAAATAAACAGCAAGTTTATGTCACAGAACATTTATCTCCAAATAATAAACGTTTGCATGCGGCAACCAGAATAGCCGCTCAAGAGAAAAATTACAATTACGTATGGGTACGTGGAGGTCGTATTTTTGTGCGCCGAAATGAAGAGTCCCCGTCGATTCTGATAAAAAGTGTAGACGCGTTGAGCGCAATGTGATTTTAGTTTTCTTTGATTTTATTTTTATATACAGTCTAAGCATGCACTTACGTTTTATTTACTTTTTTAACATTCAATTTTAGCGTATTTTACCAAAATGTAAGAGGTCTAAGAACGAAAACTGATGAACTATATCAATCTATATTGCAATCTGATTATGATGCAATTGTTTTTACTGAAACGTGGCTGAATGAAACGGTTTTCGATCACGAATTTGTAGATGATAGGTATATTGTTTTTCGCCGGGATCGTGCGTCAACCTCATCGTTTCTGAACAAAAAAGACGGTGGTGGCGTGTTAATCGCGATCCACAAGAAATACCAAGCACATAGAAAAATGGAGCTTGAATCTTCATGTGAAGAATTATGGGTTTCTGTCGGTCTTGGTAGAAATAAAAACTTGTATATGTGCGCTGTTTATATTCCACCTCCGGTTGATTCTAATTACATGGAGATTTTCTTAAAAAACTTAACAAATGCATGCCAAAAAACAGTAGTAACTTCGCATCTACTACTTATAGGGGATTTTAACTTACCACATATATCTTGGAACTTAATACCTGGAAATCACTCTCTCGTCCCTCAGTCTTCCAATCAGGCAATCATTAATAACTTTCTTGATACTTTATCTTTTTGTAATTTGCGCCAGTATAACCCTGTCTTAAATGATGGTGAACGGATGCTCGACCTTGTTATATCCAACTATTCATCATTATCTGTAACGAAATCTATCTCCCCGTTACTCCCTATTGATACCCACCACCCAGCTTTAGTAATAGATTTCGAGATTTGCAGCGAGAAGTTACTCAAAAGTCATTCAGCTGCTTCGCTCAACTTTAATCTGTGTGACTTTGATTCAATAAATAGTAATCTTTCCCAAATTGACTGGGAAAAAGTTCTAAAATCAAATGAGGCTGTTGATAATGTTGTAGATACATTTTATAGAACTCTAATGTCAATAATTTACTTGCATACTCCTCTTACCAAAAGCAAATCAAACAAGTATCCTATTTGGTTTTCACGTAGCCTAATAAAGGCTCTAAATGAGAAAGCCAAATATCATTACAGATATAAAAAATACAAAAACGAAAGAGATAAACTTGCCTTTGAAAGAATTAGACACCGCTGTGACATTCTGATACCAGAGTGTTATAAAAGGTTCAAAACTTCCGCTGCTGATCATCTACGTAATAATCCTAAATATTTCTGGCGATTTTGTAATCATAAAAGGACGAATAGTACTCCGATCCCAAATAAAATGGTATTTGGTGATGAATCCGCAAAAGGTGGTAAAGAAATATGTAATTTATTTTCGGAATACTTTCAATCGGTGTACAAGGATCAAACCTCTACCTCGCTAACTTCTCAACCTTATAATGTTGGTCATAGTTATCAATGCGAAACAGTGTCAGCATCTCTTGTCGCTATAAGTTTAGATGAGGTACGCAAATACTTACTTTCTATTAATGTTAATAAAGGCAGTGGACCAGATCTGATCCCTCCAATTATACTCAAGAAATGTGCAGGACATCTTGCTTATCCCCTCACGTTTATATTTAATTTATCATTAAAATCAGGTGTATTTCCATCCAGATGGAAAATAGCTCATGTTACTCCAATACACAAGGCTGGTGCCATAGACAACGTTTGTAATTATAGGCCAATATCAATATTGTCACCCAGTGCCAAAGTTTTTGAAGCACTCATACAGCAGAAATTACTTTATTTGTTAAGAAAATACATTAACCCAAATCAACACGGTTTTCTGCCACGTAGGTCCACGACCACCAACTTAATTGGTTATGTCACCGATATAGCCGAAGCATTAGATAATAATGTTGAAGTACATGCAGTTTATACCGATTTCAAAAAAGCTTTTGATTTAGTGAATCATGATCTTTTATTAATAAAGCTAAATCAGATGGGAATACACGGTTCTCTGTTAAGATGGTGTGAATCTTATTTAAGAAATCGATCTCAATTAGTGTCTCTTTTCGGTTTTAAATCAGACATCAAGTCCATTCCTTCTGGTGTTCCTCAAGGATCTCACCTGGGTCCTCTGCTATTCCTGGTTTTTATTAATGATCTCAGTATAGCTCTTACATCGAATTTTAAATTTTACGCGGATGACCTTAAGATTTATCGTACCATTTTAAATGAAAGTGATTCTGTTTTACTTCAGAATGATATTAAAAAGGTTATTGATTGGTGCACAAACAATGAAATGGCTTTAAATTTGGACAAATGCATGCTTATAAAATTCACTAGAAAAAAGTCTAAAACCGATTGTCTTTATTATGCTCATAACGTTCCGTTGAAGGAAGTTGATGTTGTCCGAGATTTGGGGATTCTTATAGACTCCTCACTTTCCTTTCGCCATCATTTTGACGCTATTGCAAAAAAGTCATCTAAATTATCTGGATTTATATCGCGTCAGATGAAACTGTTCCGCGATCCGAATCTGTCCGTCACTATTTATAACTCTCTCGTGCGGAGTATCCTAGAATACTGTAGCCCAGTCTGGAGCCCATCGTATAACGTTCATTGTGACAGATTGGAACGTATTCAGAAGCGCTTCATTTACCACTTAACCTACAACAACAACAAATGTCGAGAATTAGACTCGTATGATTTGCGCTTGCGTTCATATAAGCTTTTATCACTCAGGGACAGACGTAAAATGCTGGACATGGTCTTCTTTTATAAAATTATCAACGGCTATATTGATTCGCCGGAGATATTAGAGCGCCTAAAGTTCTCCGTGCCTCGGTCTCGTAGTCGCCTGCAACATCGCAAGCCGTTTCATTTGCCATCATGTCGTACCAATGCAGGCCAACATGCGCCTGTCTACCGTATTTGCAATTTTATTAATGCTCACAGAAATAGTTGCGACATATTTACTAGTTCTTTGACCTCATTTAAAAAACAGCTAAAATATATGTTCAAGTAATTTGTTTTTTTTTTTTTCTTCTTTTCCAATGTATTTTAAATTTTCGTACTGCAGTTACTATTAAGCTACTATATTAATGTTTATTTATGTTTTGTTTGTTATTAGTCTGTTAGTATAGCGACAGCTTAATTTTGCATGTTGTGGTCATATCTAGAAGGTGCAATCTCATTCTATACCTAAGCCTAATTATAAGTTAAGACATGATTGTTACCAGTTTTATGGCCCAAATAAAAAAAAAAAAAAAAAAAAAAAAACGAAACTTTAAAACTGCGCATATCGGGCACCTATAACTAGACTATTATGCGTTTAATTCTCCTTTTACTCTAAAAAGCGTTCTGTATATCTAGTGCTGCGATCGCATCATCTGTTAACAGCCTAATACTTCTCGACACAATACCTTGTATAATTCCATTTGAACCTTTGTCTTTTATAATGCATCTGTAAAGTCTTTCTAGTCAAAAACAATAATGCACTTTCAAATACTAAACGTTTGTATTTATACTTTTGTCTACTTTTTATACATTTTGTACATTTATATTTTTATTAATAAATCAGTAATCATTAACTGTGTAGTAGTTTTATTACAAAAACAAATGTGTTTTTTTTCGTTCCACTTGTTAGCCCTTGACTGCGATATCACCTGTTGCTAAGTGATGATACAGTCTAACATGGTAGCGGGCTAACCTGTTAGGGGCATGGCAGTTAATTAACCCATACCCCTAATCGGTAAAATCTAATTTTCTATCTATTAGTTTAAACCACCACTACAGCCCATTAACGTCGCACTGCTGGGCACAGGCCGCCACTCTCATAGGAGAGAGGGAGTTAGAGCTTAGACCCACCACGCTCCTCCAATGCGGGTTGGCGGGCTTTAACGACTATTATCATGTACCTAAGTGATAATAACCGGGACCGACGGCATAACGTGTTAACGTGCTGAACTCTTTAATTCTCCGAGATGAAAAGGATTGTGCCAAATTTCATCCAGATCCGTTGAGCCGTTGTGACGTGATTGAGTAAGAAACATCCATCCATACATACATCCATCCATCCAAACTTTCGCATTTATAATATTAGTATTAGTATAGATAGATTGTGAGCACGAGTGAGGATCAACAGACTTCCCACATCTTTTAGGATGCTATGAGGAACTCTCTTACATGCAGGTGTCCTTCACCGGTTAAATAAAGTGATAAATATTATTTGTATTGTAACACAAATAACTCAGAAAAGTGCCGAGGGTCGTATCACCGGCCATAAAGGTAGTTACTAACAATTACTGTTGTAATGAAAATAATATGATTATTTTTATCTTCTAAATCTACTCCCACTGTTCTATTTCTTTTTTATTAAATTTCACTTCAAGTGTAAAAGGGGCCGCCTGTATATTGCCTATGCGATGTCCCGCTCTGATTAACTCGAAACTTCCATTAATTCACTTATTTCTCACTGGGCCAGTACTCGGATGTACGAGTACATATGATCCGATGGAAAAGTGAAGAAAATACTCGTATATACAGTTGACAAACAAAACTTCGAATGCTATATTCTTCGACTAATCATTATTAATTTAAAGAAACTCTCCCATTAACTACAAAAAATATTTTCAAGAGATATCTATAATTTTTATTCAACTAAGTACTAGAATTAACTAGATTATGCCCGGCATGCGTTACTACTAAAATGCATTGCACACGGTATTTTGACGGTGCTATGTTAGAAACCTTCCGCTGATAGAAACCTTCCTTGGATAGTGGAAGTTTAATCACGCCAGTACGGCTGATCGGATCTGTATGAAATCAATGATTTACCGCTTGAACCAAAAAATCTCAATACGAAGTCGCGGGCACAAACTATAAATATTATAGAACGGAAACCAAAAACTGAAATTCCTACGCAAATGAATAATTAGGTACTTTTTCAGTTTTCTACGGTACGTACTCAAAATCCAACGAGGTACGAGTTTCCATTCGTCTGATACGTCGTACCAGATCTCTGTTATGCGCAGATTTATAATCGGCCACCTCTATATTACTCGCAATTCTCTTGGCTTTCATCGTTTTTTCAATACCATTGTCGTTATAGTGTTTAAGATCTAGCCCCATTTGAGATGGACGGAACAGAGCGGCACGAAGCGGCAAATATTATTTGTGTAAGTTTGTACGGGGCCGCGTCGCGCAATGCATCTCCGTGGCTAGTAGCTCATAACTTCTATTATTTTAAAGAAATCTTGAATTTTAAAACTAATGACCCGATATAAACTCTCATTTTTGTCTATTTATTTTAATTTTACAAAAATTTTGAAATGTACAAAGCTTGCGACTTGTTTATTCACTTTTATGAAACCTATGATAGTATAAAATACTTTATCTACACTAATGTTATAACATTCTACTTATGTTTCCAATACTTGACTTATAATTACTACTGTTATAGCGCAGATAACAAAACACTCAATTTAAGCAATTTCACATGATGGTATAATATCCACATCGATATCGTAAAATCTCATTATAACATCAATAAAACGCGACCAATTAACCTGGCGAGCCTTATGTCAAAATCCTCATACAAGTTGTATAAAATTTTGATATTAGGCTGACTTTTGAAAACAGTTGGGTTATACGTGAAAACTTCGTCGAAACTACTAAACTTACATACACAAAACTCTTTGGTAAGATCTTGTGCCAATTAAATAAAAAACGAACAGCGCGCGCTCGCTCCTGATTGGCCCTGCGCGCGCAGCTGCGCTCTTATTGGTTAGATTTTAATGGCGGCAAGTTCACTGTGACAATACACGTACGCGTGAATTTAATGTTTCGCAATGTGTTTTGTTTTTAAAATACAAATTAAAAGTTAAAAATGGATAGCGACGATGATATTTGTACGCCTCCGAATATTCTAGAATTGGCAACAAAAGTAACTCACAATCTTTTGCCAGAAAAATCTAGAAAATTATATGAAAAAGAATATAATAACTTTTTGGCATTGAAGATCGAAAAGAAAACTACATCATTTTCTGAAAATGTCATTCTTGCGTATCTCAAAGAACTCTCGGACAAATTCAAGCCATCTTCTATGTGGGCTAAATATTCTATGCTCAAGTCCACACTGAGTATCTACAACAATATTGATATCACGAAGTATTCAAGTCATAGCGTTCCTGAAACGCAGTTCAGAAGGACACAAGGAAAAAAAGTCCTTGACGTTCACATCAGGTCAAATAAAGATGTTCCTGGAAGATTCACCAGATATTTTGTATCTTTTTGAAAAGGTAAGTGTATTTTAGTTCTGTTATTTAATCTACCTAGTACTTACGTACTACACACGCAAGTTATCTAGACACTCCGTTTAAGCGCTTTGTGTATAAATTTGGTAGTAGGTAGGTACCTACACTTTACTACTTCATAAATCATAGTTTTTGCCTTGGCTATGTACCTCAAGCTTATTATATCGTTTATTGTTACAGGTTGCACTAATCTTCGGCATAATGTAATTATAAATATTCCGACTCCGTCTACGAGCTCTACTGCTTGCCCCGCGGCCGCGACAGCTGCTGGATTAACTTTCAAAATTGTACCGTCCAAAATTTGAACAATTATTATAAAAAAACTATTGTCAGCTTTTACTCTTGTTGTTTGATAAATTGCATTAGTGAAGATAAAGTAGTGTATGCAACTGCATATAACACGGGTATTAAAACACTCGTTACTATTATGAAACTCGCTGCGCTCGTTTCATAAACTCACACTCGTGTTTTAATACCCTTCATTATATGACAGTTGCATAAACTACTATTAAGTATTTTTCATATAACCTGCATTGAAAATGCGAGTAACAATGCCTGTTGAGCCACCTAAAACTAGTCAATTTCAGACGAATACGTCATTCAGCAGGTAAAACACCGAACCGGTTTTCTAAATGACGTAGCAGCCCTCCTTTCAATCCTGTCAGAGTATCCTTTGTTTATTTCAAACCTTTTTAATTGTCATTTTACCCAACAACTAAACTGACATATAATATGATATTTGTAAACGACTATAACGCCGTTGTCTCCGTTTTCGTTGATTCTAAAATCGAAATAAGTTTGTAACGCATGGATCTAAAAATTTAAAATTAATATATACTATAAGTATATATATTATATTTTCAAGTATTGGATCACAGGAAAACATGATTGGACGAAATTTTCTCGATAGAAAAAAATTCCAAAGTCATGAAGAATAAAAGAGCAAGAAGGCTTTTTATCTTAAATGGCTCGGCCTATAAGAACGAAACTTTCAGTATAGGTGTACAACAATCAAATTAAGATTTGGATCACTTTATTTTGCGGTAGGTATCGTATTTCAAATGAAATTCTTGATTACTTTAATTCTCGCATGTCTCCATGAAATGTTCAAATCGCATGGAAAGTGAGTACAAAGAATTGTCGACCCTATTGCTTGAGAGTTATGGGCCGTAGTTACGTTATCTTGTCAGTCTTAAATATGCTCACCTTTTTTAACAAACAGCGTACATAAAAACAGCGTACTATGTACCTACTTACGCTCATGATAATAAATAAATATTCTATTCTAAAAAGAATATTTGCCGCTATAGGCCGCGCGCGTGTAGTGTGGCTAGACCTTGATCATCGCGTGAGAGCAATACATGCTCAGCTTCATATTTTGCGTGTTTCCAACATAACGCCAAGCTTTCTCGATATTTTTCTTATAGCAACAGCTCTGGCACGGAATTGGGCTGAGTAACTGGACGGATCTGCCCCGATTGGTGCTCGATGAATCTAATTGGATGCAATAGGCAGATTTTTCTTGTGTAAACGTTTAATTATACTCATAACTAGATGATGCCCTCGACTTCGTCCGCATGGATTAAGATTTTTTGAGTCCCGCGGGAACCGCAAAGACGTGCCGCCAAGCGATTTAGCTTTCCGGTACGATACCGTGTAGAAACCGTAGGGGTGTGGGTTTAATATAACTGCCATGCCCCTAACAGGTTAGCCCGCTACCATCTTAGACTGCATCATCACTTACCATCAGGTGAGATCGCAGTCAAGGGCTAGCTTGTAGTGGATAAAAAAATTAAAAAAAAGTCCCGCGGAAACTCTTTAACTTTTCGGGATAAAAAGCCTATGTCCTTCCTCGGGAAACAACCTACCCCTGCACCAAATTTGATAAAAATCGGTTGAACAGATGGCCCGTGAAAGCGATGCAGACAGACAGACATATTAATATGGAAGTATGGATTATTATTAACTATAGCTAATGCCCGCGACTTCGTCCGCGTGGTTTAAGTTTTTTTGGAAACTCCTTAATTTTCCGGGATAAAAAATAGCCTATGTCACGCTCCAGGTCCTCAGCTTTACCTACCCATGCCAAAAATCACGTCGATCTGTTGCTCCGTTGCGGCGTGATTGAACGACAACCTACAGTTCTTTTTAATACATTAAAGTTTCGAGATTTTTTGTAATTCCAAAATTGGGTAGATATTTGACAACTAGTTCAAACTTCAAAACGTGCGCTCAGCGCTAGGATTTTGAATGAAATACTCAATTGTGACATGATCAAAAGTCAACGCACTTTTTTTATTTTAGTGGGTAATTTAAAAAGGTTATCTATACTTAATATTATAAATAGGTAAACGTTGTAAGTCTGTGACGTTGTAGGGGGTAATCTCTGGATCTACTGAACCGATTTTGAAAATTTTAGTACCAATATAAAGCAACATTATTTGTGAGTGTCATAGGCTATATATTGACAAGAAAAATTAGGGAGTTCCCGTGGGAATTTAAAAACATATTTCCCGCGGACGAAGTCGCGGGCATCTGCTAGTCAAGCATAACATTAACAGAGACGTAGATATTACGTGTTTTGGCTGTCCTCTATTTAATAATCCCATTGAAATAGAATGAGTACTAAAAAAATTCTACATCAATGAATAATCCCAAAAAAATAATTTATTTTTGACATAGGCCCATTATGTCCCAATTAAATAGGTTGTCGCTTACGCTTTGTTGGGAGAAACAACTTATTTATTATTAAATTCAGCTAATATAACAACTATAATTACCTACTTATAAATCAACATGCTAAAATCTAAATATTAAACTTACTATAAAATAAATCCCTAAATACTTACTAACAAAAATATAAGTAAACCCCTAATCAAAAAGTCCACCCCTGGTTGCCCCTGGGTCAAAGGTACCCATCAAACTTGCAGCATTGCCACGCTGAATGGCGATGGATAACCTTTGAACCAGGTAGGAACCAGAACGTAGGTCGCAGCTCCTTTCCCCCAAACGACGGCCGATCTCTTTTATAAATTTTTTTGCTTTTTATCTATAGGTTTATAATGAAATCTCCAACCTTTCAACCTACCCATTAAAATTAGTGAGATAAACAAAGCAGGAAACACGGACGAACGGGCACGATAGGGAGTTCCATATTTGATCATTTTGTATCAAAAACATTGAACTTAATCTTTCAGATACTGCTTCTTATATTTGTAAAAAAAAATGCGTGGCTGAAAAGGATATGTTACGATAACACGCACTGCCCAGGCGCCATACTGCCTACGCATAAAGCCATATTGTTTCATTATTGTTGACTTTCGTGTTCTAGAATTATAATCCTTAATTTATAAATATCAAGGAACGTGACATCAAACTGTAATTTTGAGTTATATTACTAAAGCTCGCATGGCCCCAGGAAAATAATGAGGCAATTATGCTTATTGACATACCGTTCCGTATTAAAGGTATTTGCTTCAACATGACATCGTAGCAAAACGCTAAATTGCATGCTAGTACGGTTTTACCTGCACAATGCACGATTGTAAAACCTTTACAATCGTGCATTGTAGAGTCAACATCTCCTGAAGATGCTCCGGTGTCGGAGTGAAACGTACCTTGAGAATAATTTGGAATATTTGTGTGGTGTGGTGAATATTGCAAGATACAAGTGCAGGATACACACTGTACCACATAGAATTACCTACTGTGGCAAATTATAGCGAATTAAACTTCTTATCGTTTTTTTCATTACTTATGTAATCACATTCCGAACCAATGGTAGATTCACTCGACGATTCAAAAGCACTTGTAATTAGTTTATTTGAATAAAAAAATATGAGTTCAGAGTTTGAGTTGGAGTTTGCTTTTGTCAACTGGTGGAAAAGGGCTTTGTCTTCTAACTTCATGACTCAGTCGCTTCCGTTCACCTGTATCGATGACCTCATCATTGGTACATAAAACTAGGGTCAATAGAACACTACACTTGACCCAACAGACATTTGATAATAAGGGCGGGATTATAAAGTAAGACTAAACCAGTAAGTACCTGTATCATCCAGAACTCTTTAGTTCCCAGGCAAATTTTATAAAATATACCCCACTGGTCCGGTACTTTGGAGCGGTATAACACCACAATACTTATGGAGTAGACCTTGAATTTTTCTTCTGCAATGCCCAGACAAAACCATCCGAATTCCAAAAAATGCCAAATCTTACCGGGAGATTTAAATATATTTTATGAAAGTTAAGGGATAATATCATGATGTATCCACATCCATAAAATAATGTACCGAGCTTTTTAAAAATAAGTAATAAAAACAATCATGCTAATTTCCAATTATATTTATACTGACCACGATAAAATTGCCAATTTCAATTTAAAATAAAACAATTTCCGGGTTTAAAATATTTATCGTCTTCACATCTTCTTCAAGAACATTATTGATATTAAATTTTATAATACATTGCATTACATAAAATTATATAATATCTACTTATGTATTTATACATCATACATGCAAATAGGTGTAATTATACTGTAATAATAGTAACACTAAATACATAATAATAATATATTATCAGCATATCAATTTTAAACATTATTTTGTTAAATAATAATTATAAAATTATACGTAAACAAAAATAATATATAAAAGGTACTCGCGTAACCACATTGTCTTTTATCGACAAATTATAATTTTTATATATAAATACCATAGTAAATAAATGTATTAGGACCCGGTATATAATATAAATAAATTAACTAAAAATTTGATATTATCTACTTAACAGTACCGCAAAGTACTCATCCCTAATTAATTAAATAATCATAATGTATAATTATCAAATTATAAATAAATTAAAACCATAATCTTAACCTATTTTTACAAAATTGGACATTTGGAATTATAGGAATGGAAAATGCACAGTACCCGTCGACTAGCCTAATCATTATCAAAATAAATATTAACCTAAATAAATATTACAGAACTAAACTAATCTAACACGAACATAAAAATATTTCATTAACAATATATTTTGGTGCAATCGATTACGTACACAATATCATGCAACAGACATAACATTAAATATTTAAAGTATTTACATACTAGATACTCTGATTATTTACTTGTTCATGCGATTAAATATTTTGGTTATGCAAACGTATTATCAAAAAGTAATTTAAAATTATGTAAACGATTTTAAAATATAAACCCTTGTCTAACATAAATTAAGTGTCGTATGAATTAAATAAACTTATGTAAAAACTGTCTCCTACTTGCGAGTGCGAAGTAGCCAAAAAAGGCTTCGGAGGTAATAATAACGAGTGAAAATGCCGTGTCGTTGTCTTATTTTGTAAAGGGAGTCGTAAGCAATCTTCTAACAGATTTATTTCTTCACTGCTCTTTGGCATACGCTCTGTATGCCCTGTCTTGTGCTGCAGCTTCCTCTTCAACGCTTCGCCTGTAGTGACCTCCTGGACCAGTAGTGTCGAAGTCGTTTCCATAATGTGATGACGAGTATGTATGACTCTGTGATACCTGAGGATGCTTGACGATCTCGTATGTTGTTTTCTCGTGCGCTTCCCCTCCGGCAACAAGTTTCTTTAGTCCAATAATGGCAGACAAAAGAAGGGCGATCTTACCGATTAGCAACGCTTTACCAGCGATCAGAGCGATTGCCTGGAACGCCATGGCGACGAATGTCCCCTTGATCGCGACACCAGCCAATATTGGACCCATCATCTTCTTCAGTTTGCCTCTCGCCTCGTTCAATGACCGGCCAATGTCGACTCCGATGCTCTTAGGAGACAGGATGACTCGATGCGTCTGCATCAGTTTAGACGACGCCAGATTCAAGAGTTTGTCAACTTCGTCTGAAGTCAAAGAATTCAAATCGCCTTCTGGAACAGAAGAGGGGAATGCTCTGCCTTGTTCCGCATTCCGCACTAAGGAAACGCTGTCGAAGATCGGCAGCGTCTCCATCCTGGCGGCACGATCTACCAACTTCACCGCTTGTATCTTGAAGCACTTGATGATCTCCTGCGACCTCTCGCAGTTGTCGTACATCCTTCCGAGGAGCTTCATCCCGGCTCCGAAGGTATCGGCAGAAGCCGTGGCCAGGACGACACAGAAGCACAGGACTATCCCGCGGGGAACCATCGTGACAAAAAACCGCGGCCGTCCCGTCAGCGCTCGTGTCCGGTCAATGCGGTTGCGTCTATTGAAATGTGTAGAAAACACATGAGCAGTGGCATTTATCTATTTTCACCGGGAACTGCATTTATCTATAAATCTTTCAGAGCGTGCAATCGTTGCATCGTATCGTCGTGCACTGAGGCGTGGATGTGCTCGTTGGCTCCTGTGGCAGTGTGCGGGAGGTGGCCGTGCGCTGGTCAAGCGATCTCACAGAGGATAACGTGCTGAATGTCAAGGTCATTTTATGTTTTATGGATTTTCCGAAAATTGCTGGAATTTGATCGTTAGCCTTGACTGCGATCTCACCTGATAGTAAGTGGTGATGCAGTCTAAGATGGTAGCGGGCTAACCTCTTAGGGGTATGGCAGTTATACAATATTAAACCCATACTCCTAATCGGTTTATACACAGCATCATACCGGAACGCTAAATTTATTGTATATCTTTGCCGGTAGGGTAATGACTAGCCACGGCCGAACCGTCCCACCATTTCTTCAAAGTACATACGAGTATGTAGTACTCGTATGTACTCCACGTCGTTATTGTTCTTTTTTAAGGATTTTCTTTAGTGGTTGGTTGGAATTTCATATCCCTACTTAACTCATTCGATATAATTACATGAAATTTTATTCGTTTCAACTTTGTTAAACTGAACGCAAACATTAGTTAATATTTATGAAATAATGTTACATGAAATCAATGAAATTCTTTTCAACTTGAAACTCTTTCAATGGTTTGGATAGGAGTCCCTTGATTCTAATGCCAGTTCATTTATTTGGGATCACTTGTATGCACGTTCTTACAGCTCTTATTGTAAAGGTGGCAACTCTAAGGCTCTTATACCAACGTTCTAAGTGTGCACCTAGTAAATTACCTACAATCAAAAACCGTCTCGGATATTGTAGAGTTGCCTCTAAAATTACTGAGTAAGTAAACCTTTTTGCTGCGGAACAATTTTACAACTATTCGCATAAAATTGCTATGCATCTGTATTCGTGTAGGCCATGAATCTCAATAGAAATAGACTAAATCCATACTAACACATAAAATGCGATCGTGCAGTGGGATCATGCGAAAATTAAAGGGTCTAGAAATCCTTTTTTGGGAATCTCTGCAAGGATGAAAAAAATTCTGCAGCATGTTTTAAATTTATTCACAGTTAAGTTACGTTGAAAACTAGTATTCCTCGAATTGCCTGAGGCATTGCATCTACTTACTACCAGACCAGACAAATGGAGGCCGGCTGCGTAGTTACGGCCAAATTATATTATACTTATTATCTCACACGTATTTATGCACACAATTATCTAAAACACATTATTATTATCATGTACTTAAACACAAAAGTTCTATAACCCTTGATAAATTTAGGAATTTAATGAATTTCCAGATAAAAAAGTTTAACTGCAGCATATTACAGGATGCGAAATGGTCTCATTATGATAATTATTAAGATGACTTGATTTACTCGATGTTAATAGATAAGTAGACGTCCGTTCTTAAAACTTTATTAGCTACGTTATCTTTGCTCCTAAAATGGAGCTTAGTTATTAAGAGTAAGGGTTTTATTCAGACATGATAATGTTATTAATATAAAAGCAAGTCTGTCTGCCACTTTTTCAAAGGTACCGAAATATATTTTACAGATTTTTTTTTCATCCCGCAAAAAAAACTTACATTTTATTTCTAAAAATCAAACAGACCATTGGCGCAGCAAAAATATCATCCTTCATCCTCACCACCTGGATGCCTGGTCTTCTTCCACCTCCTGTTGTCCCAGCTCAATTTCGCCACGTACCTGCAAATTATGGAACCAGTTTCCATCTTCTGTGTTCCCTCATGATTATAATATGGGGCTTTTGAAAGGGCGGATAAACAAATATCCCAAAATCCGGCAACACATTAGTGGTTCCTCTGGTGCTGCCAATGTTCATGGGCGGTGGTAATCACTTTACATCAGGTGACCCGCCTGCTCCCTTGCTCGCTATACATATATTTAGAATGCAGGTTTTGTATAATAGAGTTGCAGGTGTCAATGTCAGGAGAAAAGGTCAATGTCCTTTCGCGTGTTGCAGCGAGTTATGAAATTATCGCTAATGCTAATCTACCCAGTTATGTATAACAGATTGTGGTTAAGCAGGTAATTTTGTTATTCGTAATGCCACTTTGTATAAGTAATGTTTATGCAATGATAATATAATCCATTATCTTCTTAGCATGAGTGGAAGGCATAAGGCAAGAATAAATTAACATTTAAAACTGTAGAATCATTGGCTGAATTTTCTTTTAAACAAATTAATTAAAATAATTAGAGTGAATGGTTCTACAGTTAGCGGTCTTGAGTTCTGAGATGAAAGATCGGCGTTCCGCGTTAATCTATACCAATATTATAAATGCGAAAGTGCGTCTGTCTGTCTGTCCGTCTGTGGAAATTTAGTACAGGGATAGGGAAGGACATAGGGTACTTTTTATCCTGGAAAATTAAAGAGTTCCCGCGGGAATCATAAAAACCTTAATCCATGCGGACGAAGTCGCGGGCATCATCTAGTTATAATGTAATACTAATTTTAGTACTATTACGTATTCTGTGGTAATACGTTATAGCATGGACATAGATGGATGGTCAAATATGGGAGTGAGCATTTCCTTTTGCACAGGGGAGAAATCAAACTGTGTACAAATCGTCTTTTTTTTCATACAATGAAAGACCCTTGACTTCAAAATCATCTATTACAGTCTATGATGGACGTAGTATAGTCTGAAAGCAGTATGTATACCTATATTTTAATTTAATATTGTATGGCAGGTACCCCTAATCGGTGTATATTGGCTGGGATAAATAATTTCTTGACGTTACTTCAGATTTTCTCCTCAAAAGCGTTTCCAAAAGGGTGAACTATTCCTTATCTGATTTTGGTAGACTTTTCGCAATTTTCCAATTCGGTACCTCCTCGGGAAAGTAAAATTTTTCTAAATTGGTAAAATGAAAGAAACGCTGGTGAAAAAACTTCACGTCACTTAATATCTCTCAGTTTCGCCAGGTAAACACTTAGCACTTTAGTTTTCAATGGTTCTTCTCGGTAGGAATGGTATTCCGAACCAGTTGTAGATTCACTCGACGATTCAAAAGTACTTGTAATAAAAGTTTATTTAAATAAAAAAACATTGATGTATAATTTTAGTAAACACATATTTTGATCTTGAATTTAGAATGTAATACCCTTCATCAAGAAATCGTGATGATTTAGATGATGAAAATTAGATGATCAAGCTGACCAGAAGAAAAAGATAATTCTGGGCTGGTAAGGTTATAGATGCGAAAGTGTTTGCTTGTTTGTCCTTCAATCACGCCGCAACAGAGCAACGGATCGACTTATTTTTTTGCATGGTAGGAGTTTAAGTTTTTGGACTTTACTAATTTTAACTAATAGCTAGTTAATACAACTAGTTATTATATCAACTTTTAAAATATGTAAGTTTTATTTGCAAGTGGAAACGTTGGTTTACGTAGAGTCATGAGAATCATTTCGTAACTGAAGTCGGTGCAATAATGCCAAGTGCAAGGCTACGCGCGGGTTTTATAGCGGACGTAGCATTGAAAGTCAGTACAGTTACAGGGGACTCATGAACTTGGCGAAAACTTGATGTATGTTTGATTATTTGTTCGCAGTAATCTCAATAATATTTTTGATCATTACCTATTTCTGATATTTACTTTAAGCGCCGCTGAACAATTGTGATAGCGTAAGCTTTTATCATACTATTTTTTATAAATGCGAAAGTGTGTTTGTTTGTTGGTTTGTTCTTTAATCAACACAACAGAGCAACGGATCGACGAGATTTTTAGCATGGGTACAGTTGAGGACCTGCAGAGTGACATAGGCTACTTTTTATACCGGAAAATTAAGTAGTTCTCGTGAGAATTAAAATACTTATTCTAATTATTATTATTACTGTACTTACTTTTTTTTTTTAATATGATTTGTTTTATTAAATATTTATTTAATAAATGCAATGTAATGAGTAGAAAAACCGCGGGAGTAAACGAACCATAAACGAACTGACACACAGACTGTCACAACATAACCCGCCTCTTGACATTTTCACAGTTGTTGGGCAAAATATCATAACGGAAAATATCCTGTGTCTGTACTCTATCCATACGGAAGCATCGTGAACTCATTCATGTATGGCCAATGTTTTTGCTGGTGTTTAAAAAATAGTTTTTTTTGTCAAAATAGTAAAAAAAATTACAGGTACGAGTATTTTATTATTATGGATTAAATATAAAACCTTAGTCTGTAATTTTGGAAAACTTTTTTTTAAAAAAGTGTCTCAGCTTTGATTAAAAATATAAATATATTATATTCATGCTATCCATATCCATGCTTAACATTAAAAATGCGAAAGTGTGTCTGTCTGTCTGCCCGCTACACTTTCACGGCCCATCTGTTCAATCGATTTTGATGAAATTTGGTGCAGGGTTTGGTTTGGTTGTATCTCGGGGAAGTACAGGGATATTCTGCTGTCATTTTTACACAAGACATTTTATTCCGCAAAATTAAAGAGTTCTAGCAGGAATCCAAAACTTAAACCACGCGGACGAAGTCGCACGCATTGTTACGTTCCCTCAAATATGGTCGAGCGAAGCAATGGCTGGATCATGCGTCATGCTCGTGAACGGGTGCCACCGGCGGGAATGGGGCTACTTTCTGTCTGCCCGTCTTTGACATGAATTGAATAAACAAATTTAAGAAATCCATTAAAAGTATGCTCCTGAAAAAAGCTTATTATACTGTTGAAGATTATGTAAATGATAGAGGAGCATGGATTTGATCGCTCCAGCAATGCTGGGTACAGCGGTTACTTATGTACACATTGATATAGTAATTGTAAATGAATTATTTAAAAAAAGCAACCACCGAGTTTCTTGCTGGTTCTTCTCGGTAGGAATGGCATTCCGAACCAGTGGTAGATTCACTTGACGATTCAAAAGTACTTGTAAAAGTTTATTTGAATAAAGAATATTTGATTTGATTTGATTTGATTTATTCTAGTACCCTATAAATACCGTAGGTAAGTATAAGTTTAATTTATTTTCTTTATTTCTCAACTAGCTGATGCCCGCGACTCCGTCCGCTTGGTTTAAGTTTTTTAATTCCCGCGGGAACTCCCTAATTTTCCGGGATAAAAAGTAGCCTATGTCACTCTCCAGGACCTCAACTATCCCCATGCCAAAAATCACGTCAAACAAACACCCTTTCGCATTCATAATATTAGTATGACACCCTGCTCAGAAAGAATTGTCAGAAATTTCACCCAACTGAAGCCGGGGCAAGTCAACTAGCAAATACGTAGAAGGCATTTCCTACTAATAAAAACTCTTAATACCACTCGACCTTTAAGTCTCATTAGGAACACAATGTACTAAGTGGTGAAAGGCCTCAATTTTGAGAGCCAATGATGATGTCTTTCCATGAGAGAATTCAATGTGACACGTAGATTTTTACAACTATACAATGGTATTACAAACACTTTTAAGTCCGTTCCAATAGATATAAGCTATTTTTTCAACTTGTTTAACGTCTGATCACGTCATTATGTCTACTATTCGATGCTTAGCTTGCTAAATTTATGATGTCTTGGCGCCACATCACCCATGGTTTCAATTAAGTTTCAGTTGGGTAAAAAAGGGCGTACGTAGTTACAAGCACATAACTTCGAAAAGTTGGAGCCCGCGACCCCGTACAGAAGGTCTTAAGGCCCTGTGTAGCGTAAAAGGTTGTTTTTAAAAGCAGTGTATCCATCAAACGGTGACATAACGTATGCTTGTAAAAATAATGTGCTGTTTTCAAGACCTTTGAGCAGCCATTGCGCATCTCAAAACACAATTTAAAAAAAATATCTGCATTGAAATTTATTTTAAGCATACCTCTTAATTTAACTTTTAAAGCAATTTTTCTCCTTATTGAAACCAATAATTAGCTCTAGAAATCTAAGATAAAATCCATATTTCTAAATCAAACACATTGTCGGCTTCATTTGTATTGAAAAGTAAATATTAATTTTTTTACAAATTATTTCATGCATTTTTTGCGACATACGCTTGCTCGATTTCACCCCCGCGCGCCTGTGTTTTTCATCTCGTGAGCTCACAGCGCCTTAACCGCTAGGCTATCACCGCTCTAGATCATCAGACATGAAACATTTTATCAATGTTGTTTCCCAGAAATTGATCCACACTACTTGTAATCCAAGAACTGGCACTTATTTAGCCCAACGGCTTGGCCTGGCAATTCAGAGACTAGAGAGGCAATAGAGGCAATTACTTCCCATCAAATCAAATAATTCAGGCAATAGACTAACACTGATCAAGCTGACACAGGTTGACATAAAACTTTGCACAGCTTTGAGAACTCTAGGAAAACTCTCAGCAAAGCAATAGAAAACAAAGTTGTTTTAATAGGATAGGTACACATAAACTCCGTGCTCTAAAAGTTAGGCGCGTACCCAGCATATGAAATCCGGATCTCCAAATCGAAGTCTTAACTAGGCAACCTCACTTAAAAAAATATATAAGAACCATATTTTAAAATTAAGTCAAAACCAAACATTATAATACATTATAGTCACACGAACAATAGGCCGTTTAGTGCGTGCATACATAATTGCAGGAAGCGGGAAAGTGAGTGAACTCAACTACCCATGTGTCAAGGTTACGCACTCGAAAATTGGTGAAGTAGGTAGATATGAACTACAGAATTTCTTTTGTTTGTTTTTTGTGACGAACAAAAATGTGAAGGCGTCCACTAGGCTTGCCGAGCCAAGACGAATCAAATTGAAATTCAATAACCTCAGTGGTGCTGTGATGAGCTCTTACAGTCTTACAGTGGGAGGTCCGGGGTTCGATTCCCAGCGGAAACTATTTGAAAATTTATAATTTTAAAAATTTTCTTTGGTTTGTTCTGGTGGTAGGCTTCTGTCACGGCTAGTACTGCCAAGCGATTTAGCGTTCCGACATGATGCCGAGTAGAGGTGTGGGTTTAATTAACTGCCGTACCCCTAACAAGTTAGCCCGCTACCATCTTACACTGCATCATCACTTCCCGCTACCATCTTACCATACACCAAGATTTGAAGATTCATTGTTTATTCAAATCATTAATTACAAATCACTGTACACTTTTTGAACGTCCAATAAGTATAAAACTTCATAGTGATAATCAATTACGGTATCAACGCGCCGTGGTCTGAGAAAAGCCCACAATAAACTCATCCGGCTTTTTTTCTCATTATGACCATCTCACAATAATCAAAGTAAAGAACTATCAGAGCTGTTAAAGGAGATTATTGCCAAGCTTCTTTGTGATTTAAGTAATTATTTACATTGTGATAAGAATTTTCAATGAGTTTACGTTTTACATTAACTTTAAGCTTATTTCGAGACATCTCCTATGTCTTCTGGGAGCTTATTAAAGAAAAAAACACTGTTTTCAACAATTGAATTGCTAATTTTACCAAGCCGCCTGCTTTTAGCAGCCATTACAAATTTTTAATTTTATTTCTTGTATTAACATTATGATAATCACTAATATTGTTGGGGGACGAGTGGCCTAGTTGCGACAACTCGTATCAGTGGATTCAGTTTCATTTTATTCATTTAAACATGTAAGACATACAGGTGTCTCTTATGCTACGTCATGTTTTGACTCCACCACCGGAAAGAAGATTCTGCCGAGAAGAGCCGGCAAGAAACTCAGCAGTTGCTTTTTTTTTATTGCGATGTTAAGCAATGTTGACCCAAGACCGACTTTGGCCTTTTTGTTTCATCCGTGCCTCGGAGAGCACGTAAAAACGTCGGTCGTTTTTATTATCACTAACATCTGATAAAGAAAAAGTACTCTTAGCGGAGTCGTATGCGGAAGGGCCTGGGAACCCACCGTATTATTATCCCAAGAAAACTCCTGCCATTAAGTGATTAATGGAAAGGGATCACAACGCTCAGCAACGAGGAATACGACGCAGAGAGAGATTGTGGTTGTTACAAGCTTATTTCACCTACTCGTCCCATAGTGGTGAATGCCGCAATAAAATGTCTTGCCTTGACTTCAGTTGCATATATTTTTTTTTAATCCACTACAAGCTAGCCCTTGACTGCGATCTCACCTGATGGTAAGTGATGATGCAGTCTAGGCTAACCTGTTAGGGGCATGGCAGTTATATGAAACCCATACCCCTTCGGTTTCTACACGGCATCGTACCGGAACGCTAAATCGCTTGGCGGCACGTCTTTGCCGGTAGGGTGGTAACTAGCCACGGCCGAAGCCTCCCACCAGGCAAATATTACCACAAGAAAAGCTATCATAAATGTATCGTAACAATAATTAAATCTAATCGCCAAAGTCTTCCATCAAGAAAGAGCCTTATCAAACCAAAAAAACGCACAAAATGGCGTACGTTTTCAAACACTTACCTTTTCACATCCATTACAAGAACTGTTAACAGCGTAATAATAATTAGTCTCAAACATCATTTAAACAGCGAAAGTTTGATACTTTTACTAGAGAAATTAAACGTTCTTTCATACATAATTCTGCGGTTTGGGCAAGTACCTAGAGCTGTTTTATGTTCTCTCTGTGGCTATAGATAGTCATTGGGACATGTGATAATGGTTTTTATTCTGAGGTAGGCATGTTATGACTTATGAGGTAATGTCATCAACGAGAAACTTTGAGAATCGGTATTGAAATTGTATTGCCGTCGCGCTGCTCCTCGAATAGAATCCTATAACATCCGAGAGGGACAACTGCTGCTTGGACCGATTATAGGTAACCCTATGAAAAACAGTCGAGTTCTTACTCTCGTATTTTCCTTTTTCCTCCTCCAAAACTGAACCGTTTTTTTTGCAAGAATAATTCAAGACGGACTCATTCTATATTTTTACGTTTTTTTTTATTATTATAATATTAATCAAATTTGTTTGCGGGATGTCGGATGATGGCGCGAAAACTGAACCATTATTGCTATTTTTAACCGACTTCAAAAAAAGGAGGAGGTTCTCAATTCGACTGTATGTTTTTTTTTTTTGTATGTTTGTTACGCAATTTCTCCGCCAATTATGAACCGGTTTTGATAATTCTTTTTTTGTTTGGTAGGTCATACTTCAGAGGTGGTCCCATTTTAATTTGGTGAAGATCTGATGAATATCTCCGGAGATGGAGAACGGAACTCCTCAATGGATAAGAGTAAATTGCTCGCGATCAGTGTGATAGTTTTGTAAACAGTGTTTTAACCATGCATAGCATAATATCTTTTTTTTTTAGGGTTCCGTACCAAAATGGTAAAAATGGAACCCTGGTGCGACTTTCTCCGTCCGTCTGTCACAGTCGATTATTTCAGTAACTATTACAGCTATTGACATGAAATTTGGAATAGTTGTATATAATAGTGGCCCAATATCATGGAATTCAAAAAAAATTAAAATTATTTTTAGTTTAATTAAAAAAGTGGGGAAAATCAGGGGTTTGAAATTTCAAAGTAGGATAACTTTACCAAGTGGGGTATCATATGAAAGGACTTTGTAAAAAATAAAAACCGACTTCAAAAACCACAAACACTAAAAAGTAAAAAATAATTTAATTTATTATGTATACAAGAGTTAATGTAGTTCTATAATAACATTTTTTGGAGTCGGTGCCAATGTGGAGTCACGTCAACAATAATGAAGAGTAGGTAGACGGTTCATGCGGCTAATTGGTACCGACTCCAAAAAATGTTATTATAGAACTACATTAACTCTTGTATACATAATAAATTAAATTATTTTTTACTTTTTAGTGTTTGTGGTTTTTGAAGTCGGTTTTTATTTTTTTTATGAAAATTTTTGAAGGTTCGTTGTTCTTAAAATTATTAATTTATTGAATTTTTATTTAAAGAAAAAAAAACAAAACATGACATGGACATGGCACGGACACATAGATATGAATTTTATGGTGCGAAACTATTTTCACTATTGTAATTACCCACGTAGAAAACATATAAATACGATTGTATGGGGAAACCGCCCTGGCATAACCACTTATAGTTGTAGTATGAAGGTCTAACCCCACTACAGACGCAAGGCGCAGTGTGGCACTTAGCGGCAAATATTATTTGTACGGGGCTGGGCCCACCTAACCTGGGGAGATGCACTGCCACATAATTGGAGTCAGAATTTTTTATGGGATCACCTCGTAAGCTTCCTCTAACGACTGATAGAAAAAAAAATCAAATCGGTTCAGAAACCACGGAGATATGCAGCGACATACATTTAAAAAAAATACGCGCCGAATTGAGAACCACCTCCTTTTTTCGAAGTCGGTTAAAAAACGGCTAGATACATTTAAAGCTGTAACATCGATATAATTTCAGTTATATCCTGTAGTTGAACAACACATACTAAAATTAGATAAATATTATAAAGAAACCAAATTATTTCATTTTTAATGAGTACGAGTTTTTTTTCATAACTTCACAATAATTTTAATAAATGGCACCCGCAATTTCAGTTCAGCATCCATCATTATTATCTTATACAACAAGTATTAGGTACTTACTTATTTAAAACCTAAACCTACGCAGACGAAGACGCGGGCATCGTCAGCTGGTAAGTTATAATATCACGAGTAAATAAAAAAAAGCATAAATATAATTCTTCTACATAAAAGTAATAATATAAATGGTTCTATTGTAGGTACGTCTATTTGTCCGAACTCAAAGGACGCGAGGTCTTACCACCGAATATGTAATAGTACGCGAGGTCTTAGGTCGAGTTTAGTTTACATTGTGAACCTATCTATACTTTTGACGACCTCCGTGGCGCAGTGTGTAGCGCTGTTGCCTTAACGTGCGGAGGTCCCGGGTTCGACTCCCGGCAGGGTCAATTTGGGAATTTATAATTTCTGAATTTTCCCTGGTCTGGCCTTGTGGGAAGCTTCGGCCGTGGCTAGTTACCACCCTACCGGCAAAGACGAAGCGATTTAGCGTTCCGGTACGATGCCTTGTAGAAAGCGAAGGGGTATGGGTTTAATATAACTGCCATGCCCCTAACAGGTTAGCCCGCTACCATCTCAGACTGCATATTCACTTACCATCAGGTGAGATCGTTGTCAAGGGCCTAGCTTGTAGTAGATAAAAAAATATATATTATTAATGGGTGCGAAAGTTTGGATGGATAGGCGGATGTTTGTTTATTACTCAATCACGCCAAAACGGCTGAACGAATCTGGATGCAATTTCACACAGAGATAGTTTATAGTCTGGAATAATACATAGGCTTCTTTTTATTCCCGCGGGAACCAAAACACATCAATCCACGCGGACGAAGTCGCGGGCAACATCGGCACTCGAATAAACTCAAGGAGTGATGGGAAACATCGGAAAAAACACCTTTGCATCTAGTACCCAACCATGGGACCCTTTCTAATGCTTGAAATGACATGCAGTTGATCAGGTCATATGAGAAAATCTTATATTCTTATTGCATCAAAACTAGAAACACATAGGTAAATAATTATATGCAACTACATGATGCCCGCAACTTCGTCTGCGAGAATTAAAATATTTTTGACTAGCTGATGCCTGCGACTTCGTCCGCGTGGGTTTAAGTTTTTTTTCAATTCCCGCGGGAACTCCTTAATTTTCCGGAATAAAAAGCCTAAATAGCCTATGTGTCTCTCCAGGTCCTCATCTTTACCCATGCAAAAAATCAATTCATTGCTCTGTTGCAGGCTGCAGCGTGATTGAAGGACAAAGCAATAAACAAATACATTTTCGCATTTACACTAATAATATGAGCATGATTCCCGCAGAAAATCTAACTTTCCGGGATAGCCTATGTCCTTCCCCGGGATGCAATCTACCTTGATACTTCATTTCATTAAAATTGGTTGAAAAAATGAACCTTAAAAACGTAGCAGACAGACAGACAGACAGATAGACTCACTTTTGCATTTATAATACTAGTATGGATATGGAAGTATGGATATTAAGTATGTATCCTGAAAGCAATGCACTAATGGTCTTGAGATATGCATTAGAGTAAGTAGGTAAATAGAGAATGATGTTCGTTGTGATATGTTCCCATTGAGTGTAAATTATACGTAATTTTATGTGTTTACTTTGCTGGCTCAGTGACCCAAAGATGATCATGACTTCCGGCACTAGAAGCTGTCATTCATTTGCTTTCCGAATCGGTAGTCGAGTCTCGACGTATCATAATACGTGACACGACTCGTCCTGATGAAGTTTAATTTGCTATAATCCGCTCAGTAGACAAATTGTAAAGTTACAATCGTGCATTGTAGAGTCAGGAAAAAGGAAATGTGTCGACGGTTGCAAGCGTTTGAGATGTGGGCATTACGAAGAATGTTTAAAATATCATGGAGAGACTTCATCTCAAACGCTCAAGTACTGCAAAGAGCAAATTGCAAACGAATGCTTATGACCACCGTCGAACGAAGGAAGGTTGCTTTTTTCGGGCACCTGCAACGAGGATCCCTCTATAAATTTCCAAGGTTGATTCTCGAAGGCAAGATTGCTGGTAAAAGGGCACCGGGGCGACCAAGAAGGAAGTGGTTCGATGACATAGGGGAGTGGACTCGACATAAGTATGCAGGACTAAAGCAGATAGCACGTGACCGCAAAAGTTTTCTCCGACTGACCGCCGAGCTTCAGTTTGAAGATGGCACCAAATGATGATGATTGTCGAGTCAACATCACCTGAAGATGCTTCGGTGTGTAGGAGTGAAACGTACGTTGAGAGTAATTTGGAAGATTTGTGTGGTGTGGTGCTGTGCCGGTGCAAATTCCTGGATTACTTGGCGGTCAATAACGCAAGCTGCAAGTGCAAGATACATACACATTACACATAGATTTGTCTACTTATAGCGGCGGATTTGGCGGATTATAGGGAATCAAAGTTCTAGTTCATTCATTATCATGAACTTCGGCAAAGTAACGCCTGCTTCTATTCAATATGACTTGTCCTACCTGAAAAAAAAATTTCATTTCATTTCATGTCTGTCCTTCATCACTTCATGTATTTTCCAACCAAGGGTTAAGGGCAATTTCGATGCTTTATTTAAGCAGCAATTTCTATGGCATTAAACAGGGTGGTTACTACGATCGCTTAAAGCAGTATTATTTCATAATGCAGTTTTATATGACATACTTTGACGTCTCTAAAATAAGGACTATAATTCTGAAACAAGAGAGTTAAAAATATTAAAATTATACGGCTTTAAGCGCGCTATGGTAGTAAGCCCCCGGAGCCTTAACAAAACATTTAGGCATTAATTAGACGTAATGACGCCGAAAAAATCATTTGAAGAACTTTGTTAACCTTCAAGCGGTCGCGCGGCGTCGAATCCGAAGCGATCCGAGCGACCGAACTTGTTACAATTTTGTTAATAATTTTGAATATTTCCTTATTAAATATTTCTCGTCTCAAGTACCCTACGGTCACTGTAAACAGAACCAACTATGTATACCTATACTTCTTTTACCCGTGGTTCTTGTGTTGAAAAAAAAGCTTTTGTTGAAACCGCGGCGTAGGCGTCGATAAGACTACACGCGCCCGTCGTCAAAAATATTTTTTCTTGTTTTAAACGAAGTTTTTATTTTATTGATATTTTTACTGTAAAAAGTCACTCGTAAGTTCGTCAGTGAATCCGAAATAATAAAGTAATGGAATAAGACATAGAGAGTAAAACTGAGCTCAGTGATGGAGGTTCAGAAGTCTCTGACTGCCTTTCTGTCTGTTCACAATCCTGGCCAATCTATTGACATAGACATAATGTACATTATAAATTAATACTAGCAGGGAACACACCACAATGTTTTGATATGAATGCTACCCTAAAAAAATTGCTGATGAGGAAGAAAGCTGATAAGTAACTACCAAATTTTTCGTCTCAAATTATTATATTGATTTATTTAGTTTTAAGTAATTGTTTTATAATCAAATACATGTTTTTACGATTATTGTTTCCTAAGGTTAATACATACCTTGCTAATATTTAAGTATTACTTAATATTATTTAAGTGTTTAAAGATACGTAATTAGTTTTTGAAATATTCTTTTTAATATCATTTTAACGGCAGTTACTTGTATTGAGATATATTTATATTAAAATTGATAAATAATTGTTTTAATTATGAAAAAATAAAATTAATTATTCGGTGTATAAAATTTTAAAATCTGCAGGTCTTTTAGGTTACGCGCGACCGCTGCCGTTCTAAATGGCCACGCGCCTGCTTGAAGGTTAAAATTATTTAGACATGCAATCGGAACATTAAAGTAATTTGGTTATATATTTACTTGGAAAAATTGTTTATTTCCTAATTTCTGGCTAGCAACGTTACGAGTGAACAGGAACAAACAATTAATAATAAACAAACGGTTATTTAATACGCGTTTTGTTTACGATTTTAGTAGTATTCCGTATAGTTTGCATGCGAGGCGGTATTATAAATCTACGCGCTACGCAAAATATGGATGCGGCTAATTGTCAAATCATTTGACTAGTCAAATCAGCAACTTTTTTCAAACGTCAATTGCGTGCTTAATTTGGGATTTTGTATGAAATATTGAATAGTGACATCATCATTGTTGGACACACTTTTTTATTTTTATTTTTTTAGCCCTTGACTGCGATCTCACCTGATGGTATGTGATGATGCATGTGTCTAAGATGGTAGCGGGCTAACCTGTTAGGAGCGTGGCAGTTATATTAAACCCATACCCCTTCGGTTTCTACACGGCATCGTACCGGAACGCTAAATCACTTGGCAGCACTTCTTTGCCCGTAGAGTGGTAACTAGCCACGGCCGAAGCTAAACAAAACAATTTTCTTACTTTACTCAATACTTACTTACTTTAATTGATAATTTTACATAGTTATTCAACATAAGACTAACAGGGGACGTGGATATTATGATTTTTGGGAGATCCTCTATTTAATTATCACTAAAAAATGTATTTGATTACTTGTCAAATATCCAATTGTAAGCCAGAGTGAAAAGACACTAAGGACCGGATTCATTTTATAAGCTATCTCGATTTCAAATTTCATCCACGTATAACTTAGGTACCTTCAAGGAAGGAGGAACAAACTTCCAAACTTACAAACATCCAAAGTTTCACATTCATAATATGTCACCGTAAAATTGTAAATACCGTTTAGATTGTAACCTAATGCTTTTTATCTCGATAGATTGTAAACTGTCGAAAGATTGTGAACCGATCAGTGTACAGAGTGTCAATTTTTAAATATTCATGGTATTTACGTTTTCTTGTCTCTTTCTTGTAGGTTAGGTTATAGGGTTCGACATAAATAATCAGGTAGTGCCCAGCCGCAGGTGGGCACATTACAATCTACCGAAAAATAATACGTTAAATTGTAATCTGTCAACAGTTTACAATCTCGCCAGTTAGATTACAATCTAACGGTTTTTGCAATTTTACGGTGACATATTATATAAATTAATTTCACAGATTTTGCGTTCTGGCTGCGATCTACGGGTGTTAGGTAAAGTTTTGTTGTTTTCCTGATCGGGAGACTCTTTTTCCTTAGTTCGAAACCTTTAAAATAGTCTAAAATTATATTAATATTTACAATTTACCACACTTTTCACTCACACATTCACACTCAATTAATTTCAAAAAACAAGTTTATTTGAACGACATTTAGGGATTTCGTTATTAATCCTTAAAGAAATTTATTGAAAAGATTTTTCTTATTACCTGCACTAGCTTAAATTTGCACGGGTCCTTCTCTGAGATAGATTATGTATGAAAACTTGTATAAAATCCATTTAACATTTTTGACTTTGATTCAAACAGAAACACACTAGTTGTTAACTTTACTATAATAAAATTAATTACAGTGCAGTCCTAAAATTACCATATCTGCATACACCCATTCTAACATCTAACCACGACCTACCGAGACTAGCACAATAATTTTCCATTTCGCTACACGCTCACACAAGCGCCTACGAAATACCCACCTCCACATCGACTGGCAACATCGTTCTTCCATACTTTCAACAAGCATTAGAAACATAGTTACACTAGACATTCCCCTAGTGTGATAATTCCCTCGGAGAGTGTACCCCCGATCTCAGAAGCACAATTCATTTGTAGTGTACATAGCCTATAAATACGCGGAGTCTACATAGTATGCAACAGTCTTTTTTATTGTACCATCCCGTGCACATCTAAACCCTTAACCAAAAAAAGCAATGCATAAATTCATACCATTAGTTCTATTAATAGTAGTGGTGAATGCGAAAGATGATTTGGGGATGAAATACGCAATGCGGATATATGAGGACTGTCAACGAGCAGATGGGATTTTACCATGTTTAAAAAAGAAGGCGATACTATTCTTTGATAGAGCAGCAAGAATGGAGACCATACCTTTAGTGGATGGGGTGGATATTGTGAAGACGTCAGGCGTAGAAGTGGTTCCAGTCAGTGAAAATGATATTGAAGCAAGTTTGCCAAGGAATTTGGACAGCAAGGATGAAGTACTGTCGGATATGCTTTGGGATAGGATAGCAGCGTTTGCCAACTCGAGGACAGTCCAACTATCGATGCCGAAGATGTCTGGAAACGAGCTTTATAAGGGGGTTGAAGAAGGTAAGAGTTTTGTAGCCCTACTTCCTTTTATTTTAAGTCATAACTGAACTATGCCTTAGGTCTAAAGGTCAAAGGTATCACTAACATCTGACAAATTCCCAAATACTAAATTGCAATTATACTAAGTTTAACCCTAATCAATAAACAGTCACTTAGGCCCACTTGCACAAGGACTCTTAAATTGATTTAGTTAAATATTTTAATGCTGTCCCTATTTGACAACTACAATATGCATTTGCCAAAAAGGGACAGCATTAGAACATTTAACTAAATCAGTTTAAATGTCCTTGTGCAAGCGGCCCTTAATATTTGAGGTAAACTTAAAACTCATCTTTAGACCATCCTTACAACTTAGGTACTTATTGTGAAATATACAACAATTTTTTTATTACAACTAGGTGTTGCCCGCGACTTCGTCTAAGGATACCAAATGGCTAGGGTTTGATAAATCCTGTGTTAATTAGGTTAATTACTGCACTTTCAACAAACCGGTAGAAGAGATAGCCTGTGTTAGACAGGTAGATAAACACATTTTCGCATTGATAATATTAGTATGGATTTTATTTATCCTCATTTTACTATAAAGAAAACCGTTTATTCGCAGTAACCTTAAAATTTCATTGACTTAAATTTTGAGCTATTTATCAGTAACTGAGTACGATTTATAGTTTCTCCATGAAAAACCAATCCAATTAAAGTAATTCATTGCTGCATAATTCAAATGAAACTCCATACAAGATGAGAAGATAATGGCGTTAACAACTCACGTCACGTCCTAGATACAGTATCTCGAAACCATTAAATATGAATTATAGAATCGCAGATCAACACTGAGAGCTTTCCACCGTGCTTCTACCACTAACCTTTTACCATTGCATCGTCCTGCATTAAACGTACTTTCTCTTAGAAAAGGGACTGAATCTATACATTTGATACCGCTATTTGAAACAACCACGTTGCTGAGGTATCTTTTGCGAATAAATTAGTCTTGAGTTAACCTGAGGCAAGATTTGATGCTAGGTCTCCACTTTTCTACTCGCTTAACGTGTTTGAGTTCATTAAAGCTTTCAATGTATAGACCATGGAGCTTACCAATGAAATTTCGTTCATCTAGCATGTACACATGCGTGGGAACCCAAGCTAAACAAGACTTGACTTCGTCTGTCAAGATTTGCCTTGTCCTGGCTGTTGCCTTGTGGCAAATGATGAAAAGTCTCTATTAACGAAAACGCTCGAAGATTAAAATTAATTAAGGCTTCTATAATAATGTGTGAATAAGGAATTCCATGCTTCAAGAAGGTTGATTCCTGTCAAGTATTTAGGTATAAATTCAGAATAAAAAAGAATTGAGTTAACTTGAGGCATGTTTTTGAGTAGCCTAATCTTCACGTGCATAGGTATGAATAAATATGCTAATAGAAGTGAGTTGTTTGATATGGGTAGATTTCAAAGCTTAGGTCATCAAAAGTTGCTAAAATATATTAGGGCTTTCCAAATAGCATGCACTTTTATCCCAGAATGAACAAGACTTGAGTTAACTTGAAGCAAACTATGCTAAGTCTCTATCATGATTCAATGAGGAGTTGAGGTAATGTTAACCTATTCTGTGGTTGAGCTACATTATATGAAACTTGCTCGTTGAACATTAATTATTTTTGTTTGGACATAAGTTCATAACAGTATGAGTCTTGAGTATACTTGCCTCAAGTTATCTCACCTTTCTTGCAATGTCCTCCACTCCCGTAGCACACACTTAGAGGTTCTTAAGCTTTGAATTCACTTTGAAATCGATGCGTGAACTTACTGCATGTTTTACTGTGTTCCATATTATAGCTTGCTTGACCAGCATCTTTTGAATACCTACTTGATGCACGTGTATTTTGACATAAAGGTCACGCCTCGCACGTGTACTTATTCAGAAATGCTGACAGCATTATTATTAAGATGTGAGATAATAATGAGTTAAAAGTTAAGAATTGATAATTAAAACAAGAAAAAGTCAAACCAATAGAAATTGTTTTATTACGTACAATTTTTTTTATCAATAAAATATAATTGTCACTCGTAAAATATTAGCTACAGAACAACACTTTTCAGAATAAAGTATACACGAGTAATTTTTGATTTCGCACGTATTCTTTCTAATAACTTGACTATACTTTATAAGCATTAAAATAAACCAGAAAGACAAACACTTAAGTTGAAAACCGTTTACATAAATGCTTATAAAGAATATCACTTATTTATTTATATATTTAGTATCGAACTTAAAAACTAAACATGAAAATTTAAAGGACATGTACAAGGACAACTTATCTCTTGAAGAGATTTCTTCCAGCAGCCCTCGAATATGAGAATGGTGATAAATTGATAAAGCTGAGAAGGTACTAATAAACTAGAGTAAAAACTTTTTATTAAGACTTAAGATAATAAATATCATAAAAATCAATTACAATAGTTTTAACGCTTAAAGAGTAAACCTTTGTGCCCGGATTACATTTTACTATGCATTTGAAGAATAGCGTTTTCTAAAAATAACTAAAGAACATACGCATTTAACTGAATTAAGTATGTGTAAACACAAATCTTCTCAGTAAATCTAAAGTCGAGCACACTGATATACATCTTTGATGCGTTCCGTATGCAAATTAAGTTGCTGAGTTAAATTAATTCGTGTTCCGATTTCTTACAACAGTGTATTCATTTGTTTTAATTTGTCATACCTAATTAGATGTGGTAGTTTCAAATGACAAAAACTACTTTGAACTTTATTTTAAACTAGCGCGACTGCGTCCGCGTGGTTTAAGTTATTTTATTACTGTGGGGACTCATTTACGAAACACATTCAGAACATTTTGTATGGGAAAATCAAGGGAAAATGTTTTTTCTTTTATTTTATTTTTTCGCCAAATCCTAATCTTTTAATAGTTATTCTGCTATTGGAGACGGGGACAAATACAACAAATGAAATACCATGAAAATCAGTCCAGCCGTTCTAGAACTATGTGTTCGACTTTGTTTTATATTTTAAAAATAATAATAGAGATCTATTGAAATATTATTTAAAAACAAAGACCAAACTGTTGAAACTTCTCATTCACCATTTTAGACCCTGCCGTTGAAATACGTACCGCCTAGCGATTTAGCGTGCCGGTACGATGCTGTGTAGAAACCGATTAGGAATACAGGTTTATTACAACTGCTAAGCTAAGCTGTTACTATCTTAGACTGCATAATGACTTACCATCAGGCGAGATCGTAGTCAAGGGCTGATTTGCAGAGGAGTAAAAAAAATAACATTTATTCCCTATATTTCATTTTATATTATGCTTACTAGCACTTCTTTTTCGGGATAAAACAAATACTTATTGTTGTATCAAGCTATCCTTACTCAATTACTTTTTAAACAAACACGACTGCTCTGCATATTTTTTTTATTATATGCAGTGTCACTCGAAATGATAATATAATGATTCTAACGTTACCCCATAGATCGAAATCTTTTCAGGCATTTAGAAGTTATGGTGAAATAAAAAACTCATTTACATTACATGAACACTACACTCCTTTTTTGAGCAACCGTGTAAAAACTAAATATTGTCTATAATCTATATTATGAGATAAAACTTTTTTAAATTCATCATTGTAGACCGTAAAAGAACGTCGTTGGTCGTAAACAGGAAAATGACAATCTAAGAAAGCTCATTGTAGTAAAAAAGGGGGTTACAAAGATTCCCATTATTACTAGAAATCGGTCCACTTGAGAGGTAAACGGATAGAAAGATGTGATGCTGTGATGATGGACAAGTAATGACAAGCAAATCGCCTATCAAGTTAGATTCATACAGCGTTGGCCGTTCACTAACGTTACGATGGATTTTATAAATGTTAAGTTATTATTAATTTATAATCGTAAAACGTGATATTTATTATCATTGTAAGTTCATTTGAAAAAGAAATGGTTACTTTTTTTATATAAACTCATAGAAGTGCTTTCAAATCTTCAATGAATGTACCACTGCAATTGTATTGTGTGCATTCCAAGGGTCAAATGCAGAGGGTCTAGAGGCGTTTAAATCTTCAGTTCAGACCAAGAAGGATAAGAATTATTTTGCAAACACAATAATATTTAGCGCTTTTCTAAAATAGGCCAATCTAGCGTTTTTTAACGTCTGCTTGAAGGCTTTCGCGCGCTTAATTTAATTTTTAGATTTAATAATGTAAAAAGTCCTGCAGTCCTAAGCTTTACTGGAGTCAAAGTCAATTCTATTATTTCTCTTTAATTTTGAAATATAACATGCCTTTTTCAGGAGCATATATTAATAGATTTTAAATTAAAAATATTATTTTACGTTTGATCAACTTGGCCGGTAATAATCTAAAAGTAAAATTATAACTCACTAGCTGATGCCCGCGACGCCGTCCGCGTGGTTTAAGTTTTTTTGATTCCCGCGGGAACTCCCTCATTTTCCGGGATAAAAAGTATGTCCTATGTCTATGTCACTCTCCAGGTCCTCAACTATCCCCATGCCAAAAATCACGTCGATCCGTTGTTCCGTTGCGACGTGATTGAAGGACAAACCAACAAACCAACACACTTTCGCTTTTATAATATTAGTATGATATGATAAAAACTGTCATAACACTTAGAGTTGTCGAAATTGCACGTTAAGATGGTGAAAGCTATTAAAATTTAAGTACCGAGTATTGAATAATAATATTTTAGCACTTTTAAATCAATAACCTTTCTATTTGAGCTATTATTTATTATGATAAAAAGCAAGGACCTAATATAGTGTCTCCACTGGATCAAAAAGTTCTATTTATTTTTTAACCTGACAAGTAAAAGACCTAAAAAGTCCTCATTGTCTTATAAACTAGGACACCCACAAACAACTGAATTTTTTGCCGGCTCTTCTCAGTAGAACCTCATTTTCGAAGTGGTGCGGCGGTAGAGTTTAGTACTATTACCTATTCTGTGGTAGAGTTCCAACTTTGGGTTTACTCAGAAGGACTAGAATCCAGAGCCTTTAAACCAGTTAAATAAAAAAAATGGGTTTATAATACCTAAAGGATGTGTTACAAAGTTACAAAACTTCTTTGAACGCACAATAGTACCTAATATATAATATAGTATAATATAGTTAATAATATAGTTTTTATTAATTCTAATAAAATATTGTTATTAATCTGTATTAATAGCGTCATATCGTGTGCACGTAAGATGAAGAGATCCTTTGTGGGGTCGAGTGTACGTTTTTATAACATGGTTCCAAAAGAGTTTCTACATTTGCCATTACATAAATTTAAAGACTGTGTCAAACAGCATTTGTTAAGTCGAGCTTATTATACTATCGACGATTTTATTAACGACAAAGTTGCATGGAAGCAACCGGCCGGCATTGACCCACAAGTCAGTGTAATACTTGTAACGTTACGTACGTACTCGTATGTATTGTGTTGCTAAAATATTGTATACTCTTTCTATTTTTGAGAAAAGAGCAACTGCTGAGTTTTTTGCCGGCTCTTCTCAGTGGAAGCAGCTTTCCGAACCGGTGGTAGAGTCTTGACGTATCATATGTGTCATAAGTGACACAAGCTGTCCTATGTGAAATAAATAAATCATTTCATCTTACTAATATTATAAATGCGAAAGTTTGGATGTATGGATGTCGGTATGGATGTATGGATGTATGGATGGATGTTTGTTACTCAATCACGCCCCAACGGCTGAATGGATCTGGATGAAATTTCGCACAGAGATAGATTATAGTCTGGAATAACACATAGGCTACTTTTTATCCCGGAAAATCAAAGAGTTCCCGCGGGAACCACAAAATCTCGATCCACGCGTACGAAGTCGCGGGCGTCAGCTAGTTTCATTAATATGTGGGTAGTCCGTAGTCTATTAGTAAGCATCATCGCATCAAATTCATACCGATGACCGGTCGACGGTCTTACAACATAATATCATAATTATTAAATGATACATAATTTGTACTAGTACTTAATATAATAATATATATAATTAGGTACTTTCATTTAAATTCTCTGGTTGCCAAGGCAATATCATTTGCGCCAATTACGTACTTTAAAAATGTGTAGAAAAGTGAAATTCTATAGTTCTATGGTTTTGGTCAATTAAAATAAAGTACCCATCAAAACTGTTGTATAATGATTTTTAAATGGTGTACAGTGTACTTAAAGTCACTCTCTCTTTTTTTAAACCGCAGTTAAGGTCAGAAAACTAGGATTTGGTTATTATGGTTTAACGATTTTAATTGAGTTTTTTGTGTGCGTTTGTGTGAGTTCCGGGATGGTTTATATTCACGATTGGGCCCGGTAGGGGGCGATGCAATCGGTTCAGGGCAGGACACTAAAACACATAGTTCAACCACTAGACAGAGTTGGTTGGCATGCAGATAGCGAATGCCCGCGACTTTGTCCGTATGGATCGAGGATTCCCGGTTCCCACGGGAACTCTTTAATTTTCCACGATAAAAAGTAGTTGTGTGTTATTCCAGGCTATAATCTATCTCTGTGCAAAATTTTATCCAGATCCGTTCAGCCGTTCTGGCATGATTGAGTAACAAACATCCATCCATACATCCATACATCATACATTAGGCATTGTTTAGTACTTAAAGAAAATTTAACGTTATTTTCCACCTGCCTATTGGCATAAATCTGACATGTTAGGTTGTCGGAACTAATATGGCTTAAATTTTCAGACACGATAGTACATTAAGCTAGTAATGTAATCGTAAGTGCTATACTTAATTTGCGTGTAAATCAAATGAGTAGTTTTAACCCTTGCGTGCTGGTGGAGGTGGTTTTAAAAGAGAGACCCCGGGATCGATTCTCAGGGGTCATTTTGGGATATCCTACTAATAATATTATAAATGCGAAAGTTTGTATGTATGGAAGTATGGATGTTTGTCACTCTTTCACGCCGGCACGGCTGAATGGATCTGGATGAAATTTGGCACAGGGAATATATATATTTATAGTGTGAAATAACACATAGGCTACTTTTTATCCCGGAAAATTAGAGTTCCCGTGGGAACCAAAAACCTTAATCCACGCGGACGAAGTCGCGGGCATCAGCTAGTTATCTAATATTAACTTCTAACTTGTCTCTGGTCTGGTCTGGTCTGATCTGGTTTGGGAGGATTCGGCTGCGGCTGACTACCATTTAGCGTTCCGGTACGATGCCGCGTACCTAATTCATTTTTATACGAAGCTGCACAAACTAGCCTGACAGATCAAAGCGTTGCCGCCCTCCGACGTGGAGGTTTTGCGCAGATGTTTTGTCTTGCAATCTTAAAAACTATGTTTCATGATACGCTGTAAAAAATTTAAAGCAGAAAAATTAAGATGGTTAAGGTCGCACTAATACTAACTATCTCCTTATTAAACTCTAACTTGTTTTTATTATATTAAATACTCACCTACAACTTTTTTATTAATAGATACTTAAAAAATCCCCTTATTTTAATGTAATTTTGTAATTGTGGTTTCTATTTTACGGGCACACTGTAAGCATTTTATTTAGTTAAGGTAAATGACGTGGCACCTTTGATAAATTGTACATCTAACAATTCTTCTGTAGTGCACAATCTCTAAACTAAACTAAAATTAGAGCATTACAAATATTGCTAACCTTTTCATAATACTCTCTAGGGAAAGGGACAGAATCAGATTTAAAGCTGCCATTTTAGTTTAGTTTAGAGATTGTGTTATACAGAATCAGCCCAAAAATTGTTTCCTATTTGTGAAAACATTTTAAGTATTTATCGATGTAACCATTGTTAATTTGTTTATGAATGGTGTTTCCAGGTCGAGGGAAGATGAAGAAAATGATGGGGATGATGATGATGGGTGCAGCAGGCAAGATGGCTGCCATGATACCGCTCGCAATTGCCGGCCTCTTCGTCTTAGCTGGGAAAGCGTTGATCGTCTCAAAGGTACTTTTCTTCTTCTTCTTTTTCCTTTTTTTTTCCTTGGAGGAGGAAAATCCTCATGGATACCGTCAACTGGTATGCCCGACTTTACTGCAGGTGTTGTTCAGTAACCTACGGACTAAAAACCTCCTCCGTTCTCCGGTTTCTCCGCTCACACTTCGCGGTATTGCACGAAGCATTGCCGCATTGAAGGCCGCTGTTTTCTTAGAGTGTGGTTCTCTGTCTGTCCCATTCGTCATCCTCTCGCGTTTTCATAATATGTTTAATTAATTTGGCGTATTTTCCCCACTCTTCTTCACTCTTAAGCATTTTTCCTTTTATTAAGAACTAGATAATGCCATTTCATCCGCGTGGTTAATTTTTTTTTATTCCAGCTGGAATCCCTCAATTTTACGGGATAAAAAATAGCCTACGTCCTTTCCCTGGATATAACCTACCTCCAAACCAAATTTCAGCAAAATTGGTTGAAAAAATAGGCTGGGAAAGCGTAGTAGACAGACAGACAAACAAACTTTCGCATTTATAATATTAGTATGGATAGTATGGACTAGCTGATGCCCGCGACTTCATCCGCGTGGTTTTTTTTTTTATTCCTGCGGGAATTTTCGGGGATAAAAATTAATTCATGTCACTCTCCAGGTGTTCAACTACGCCTATGGCAAAAATCACGTTGATCCATCCGTTTGTCAATCGCACCGCAACGCTCCGTTGTGGTGCGATTGACAAACCAACAAACAAATACACTTTCGAATTATCTATACTAATATTATAAATTAATTAATTTATAGACTAGTGCTTGGCTGCAATCAGACTTGCTGGCAAGTAGATGCCTATTTACTCTTGATACCAATAATTTAAGTATCAATTGTTATTGTTATATTAACCTTATTGATGCAGCTTTACATTATATATAGTAGGTCATTCTCCAGGCCTTTAACTATATCCATGCAAATTTTTTTATCCACTACAAGTTAGCCCTTGACTGCGATCTCACCTGATGGTAATCTTAGTTTGTTCTGTTGCCGCATGATCGTAGGACTTACAAACAAACTTTTATAGTTATAATACATAATGTAGTGATGCTTAGTGTATATAAGGTAAAAAAACCTTCTTCGCTATCCCCTCCCCCCACCACAACAGCCCATTAACGTCCCACTGCTGGACACAGGCCTCCACTCTCAAGGGAGAGAGGGAATAGAATAGAGCTTAGACCCGCTGCTCCAATGCGGGTTGGCGGGTTTTAACGACTACATGTTAGTGATAATAACCGGAATCGACAGCTTAACGTGCTCTCCGAGGCACGGGGGTGTGACACCGCCAACTTCCTAACTTCGTGCTTGAGAATTTGCTTCTTCGCTAGAGTATGATTCAATACAATACATTCTAGAAAATATAACACATTTATCATGCCCTTTTGTTTACGACTTTTCTTTGCATGCGAACCGTTTAACCATACAATTGGATTCCATGTAAATCCATTTTCCATACAAATGCTCGTACATCTTGCCCTCGATTCCCAACGTTGTCATCAAAGTGAAAATATAAAATTAGTGATTTAATTGTCACATCTATAGGAAGATAGTTTTTTTTCTGTCTGTTGTTAAACGTGGGAACTTTTGTGATGATTTACGACACAGATCTTTGTGCTAGTTAGATGAACTGTGTTAACATTTTGATCGTGATGAGATTTCGCGGTTATTGCACTGGAACTGTGACATATTTATACAAGTTTAACTGTTGACGAACCAAAGTCACTATTACTTTTTAATGATTCCTTTTTAGTTCAAAGTCATTTTGATCGAAGATATTTGACGGTAAAAATAAAAATATATCAGTAAACAGTAAACGACAAAGACGTGTACAAACCGTTTAGGAGTATGGGTTTAACATAACTGCCACGCCCCTAACAGGTTAGTCCGCTACCATCTTAGATTGCATCATTATTTACCATCAGGTGAGATCGCGGTCAAGGGCTGACTTTAAGTGGATAAAAAAAACACAATTAAAAAACACGACTGCCGTGCCATATATTTTTTTCAAAAAGTTTATAGCTAATGCCACTTGGGAGGATGTAAGGATTCTAACGATACCCCATACTTCCTTCCTCGGTTCAGAAATTTAGAAGTTATGGAGGAATAAAGAAGCTCAACTATCCTGAAAACATTAACCTCCTTTTTGGGCAGTCGTGTAATTATAGAAGAAGCTGAGTGGTTGATATAATTACTATTATACTTCGTGAACACCTATTAGTTCCACTCATTCTTTATTGTGGTTATTCTACCGGTTCGGAAAGCAGATTCTACTAAAAAGGGCCGCCATGGACAAAAAAGGGTCGGCAAGGACAACACGGTAGTTGTTCTTTTCAAATCGTAAAAAGTTGCCTATAAATTTAAGCAATTCATTAAAAATATGCTCCTGAAAAAAGCTTATTATACTGTTAAAAATTATGTAAATGATAAAAGAGCATGGATTTGACTCTATCCGGCAATGCGAAGGACAGCGGCTATTTATGTTCACGTTGATATAGGTGTAAATAATTGTAAATGATTTTTTTTAAAAGATCTATCAACGAGTTCCTACCATGGCACGGAATGGCATTCCAAACCAGTGGTAGATTCACTCCACGATTCAAAAGCACTTTTAATAAGTTTATTTGAATAAAATAATATATGAGTTTGATTTTAAGTTGCGATGAAAAATAACATAAAGCAATAAAAGATATAAAGAAAATTTATCAATGTAACAACGCCATTTTGTTGGCAACATTATAATATAATGTGGCACAGTGTGAAAATGATTAATTCACCACAACACTGAGGTCTAGGTGTCAATGCACCGACGTAGCATTGGCAGAAAAATAAAATCATACTTTAATAATTTTATGACGACCTGCCTAGCGCAGTGGTGAGCGTTTTATCTTAACTTGGGACGTCTCGGGTTCGATCCCCGGCAGGGTCAATTTGGAATTTATAATTTCTGAATTTTCTCTGGTTTGGTCAGGTGGGAGGCGGTGGCTAGTTACAGCCCTACCGGCAAAAACGTACCGCCAAGCGATTTAGCGTTCCGGTAAGATGCTGTATAGAAACCGATTAGGGGTATGGGTTAAATATAGCTGCCATACCCTTAACAGGTTAGCCCGCTACCATCATAGACTGCACCATTACTTACTATCATTACTACCTATTGCAGTCAAGGGCTTACTTGTAGTGGTATAAAAAGAAATTTAATCGAAACCATGCAAAATTTTCTCGACTTATTAATTTCTTGAGTTATAACTTTTACCCGGAAAGTCCACACCAATCGAAATTCTTCCATACTTGGTGAAACCCTTTATTTTCACGGAATTGTACCGTAAAAGATCAATTCATTTAAGCTTGTATCAGATAATTAAATCGAAATAAGATCAGCTGATTTATAAATAAGCTAGCATAAATAGACAATCAGGAAAATCGGTGTTTAAGTTTGGATGACGTATAAATAAATATGTAATTTGCATCATTCAGGATTTATATTAATTAAGTAGGTAAGCATTAATTTATGTCATTTAAAAATATATTTTATGATAAATGAGTAAATTTCATTTGCTAACGCTACGAAAATGTAATAAAATACTTTTATATCTTGTTGGTTGAGTCACGAATCACGATCATGAATTAGGAACAGATAATAATGTTTTAATGTTGTTGACGTTCGTGTGTTAAAGTTAATAATATTAAAAATTAGTTTTAATTTTGGCCACCGGGCCATATAAATTGGTGGGACTGTATGTAGTATGAGTCTAACGCGATCTTTATGATTCACACTTATGTTTCGCAACATGTTTTGAATTATTTCAGGCAGCATGAATTTATTAGGATGGAGTTATTAAGATAGTGAAAACATGTTGAATAATATTATTATTTCATAGCCACGCCGATACTTTGCTCTGTTGCGACTTGCGACGTAATTGAAGGAAAGACTCTTTCCTTCAATTACGTAAAAACTAATATAGTCTTTCCGGAAGACTATATTCGTTTATTGTTTATTTTACGCATTTACGAGTATAATATTGGTGCGGTCTAAAATGATGATGATTTAGTCTTTCTCAATTTAATTTTTCAAATCATAACGCTATATAATATATCAAAGCTTACATTAAATTAACATTACCCCACATAAAGCAAAAAAAGTTAATATGCACAAGAGAAAAACATAACAAACGATTGGCAGACTGTGCCTAACGATTTTCTTCACATGTTCCGTATACATAATGACGTTCTCTATGATCGTGACATTGATTTCCCTGTAATATGACACAGTTTCGATGCAAAAAGAAGGAACTAGCCTGAGAAATTACTGTTGCGTACATAATTGAGAAAATACATGCAAACATGGAAATTCATTAGTACATTGAAGATTCTATCTAGAACTTTATGATGCCTACGAATTCCCGAATTCCTTCGCGTGGATTTACGTTTTTCAAAATTACGGGAGAACTGTATGATTTCCTAGAATAATAAAATAGAGAACCTCTTCCTTTTTGGAAGTCGGTTAAAAAGTAGCTTATATCGTTAAGTAGCTTAAGTCTATAGCTATACCCATGGGAGAACTAACGTCGTTTTGACGATCTCCCTGGTGAAGTGGTGAGCGCTGCTGTCTTGTAGTTCCGGGTTCGGTCCCCCGCAGGGTAAATTTTAGAATTATGTAATTATTTTTAAATATTGTCTGATCTAGTCACTGGTGATATCGCAGTCAATGGTTAACTTGTAGTGGGTAAAAAAGTTGTTCCGCTGCGGCATGATTGAAGGACAAACCCAGAAACCTACCACCAAACATACTTTCGTATTAAATAATTTTACTAGATGATGCCCGTGACTTTGTCCACGTGGATTAAGGATTTTTGATTGCCGCGGGAACTCTTTTCCGAGATAAAAAATAGCCTATGTCCTTCCCCGTGTAACAAACTATCCCTGTATCAAATTTCATCAAAATCAATTGAACAGATGAGTTGTGATAACGTAGCAGACAGACAGACACACTTTGACATTTATAATATTAAGTATGGATTATTAGTATGAATTATTATGCTCTAACTACACGACCTTAGGCCCTAGGCAGATTAAGAGAAAGCAGTAAAAGTTCTGTATTAAGCCTAATTGCAGTCATCTCAGAGGTCAAGTAACGTACGTGATGGCAAGTGGTAACCTACTCGAAGTCGTGACTTACGAGCTTTGAAAATGCAGTTTCTTGACAGATTACAAAATTACCTGCCAAAGACTGATAGCTTCAATAATTTTCATTATAAGATCCTAGAGTGGAGACCACGAACTTGTTAAATGGGTACGAGAAAACACTGCGGCTTACGTACGTCGTATGTGAAACAAGTTTTGACCTATCGCGGTAGTCTGTGCATCTCATGCTAATATTTTAAATGAGAAAGATAATAATCAAGGAACAAGAAGCTTAATTCGCTATAATCCGCCAATATAGTCGATTTACGTATAAGAAATAGTAATAATGTGAATGTTCTTGCATTTGTCGTATATGTAAATTGTTAGTGTACTTATTAAATAAAATAAAAATAAAATATAAGCTAGCTAAAATTTGGTTTGACAGTCTCAGCCTTCTTTGCGACCACATCTTCTTTCTTTCTTTCTATGTCATGGCAGGTGCAGTTTACTGGTTTGTTACGGTGGTACTGTTCACGATTTGGGTATACCTATTCGGACATCTTTTCTAGCACGCCAATATGAAATCTGTAACAAATCCAGGATGATATTTGCATCATATGCCCTAAAGTCATCATCCAAAATCAGTTCAACCATTGATTAGATACATATTTTAAAACAAGAATATTTTGAGTTAATAAAGCTTTTGTCTCGAGTATACAACAGTTTCCAAAGGCATGAAAATTCCACGACGTAAAAAATTTCATAGTATTGTTTGATGCGCATGACTTGGATTTATAGAAATTAAAAATATTTTACTAATATTGTACATGCAAAAGTTTGTTTGTTTGTTGTTTTGTCCTTCAATCACGCCGCAACAGAGCAACGGAGCGACGTGATTTTTTTAGTGGTTTTAGTTGAGGACCTGGAGGCTACTTTTTATCACAGAAAATTAGGAGTATCTCTATTTATTCCTTTTCCAGTTGTACAACCCATTGGCTATTTCATCTCAGTCTACTCCACCTATCCAGCGCAACTTTGGCTGACTAATAGATCGCTGCCTTGGAAGAATTAACCACGGGACGCGTGATATCGGCCATATTCGCCACCAACTGTGCAGTTTCGCTATGAATTATATTGTGATGTCTTAGTGATTGACTTTTTTATACACTAGTGTCAATAATTGGTCAGAAAAATGACAAGGCACTCTCCCCTCGCCTCGCAATAGTTAGTCGAACACGATTTCATACATTTTTCTTACGTTTAGTATCCCGTATTTATTTCATCCAAGATCCCGTCCCCTTAGAAGAACCCCATTAGGCTGTGACGTCATTATCTTTTTTTGGTGGTTTTACTTGCGACAGCGCATATTATTATCATTCGATTGGACCGAGTAAGTAACGTTGTATAAGTTGGTTACTGCATAGATTAGCGTGTTGTATTCGATGTTTCCCCTTGCATTGGATACGCCTTGTGTTTCTAACATGGCAATGTCACATCTTACAATATATTTTACATACAAGGGAGGTTAAACTGGCCTTCCTGAGGGAAATAGTGAAATGATATTAAAGTCAACTAGAATACGTCCGTGACTACGTCCGATTTTGATTCCCGCGGGAACTCAATAATTTTCTGAGCTCAAATGGGTTAATTCAGGGTGCGAGCTATTTTCATTCCTATCAAGTTTAGTTACATTCAAACCATACTTACCCCTAGTCAGTGTCTACATGGCATCGTACCGAAACGCTAAATCGCTTGACGGTACGTCTTAGCCGCTGGGGTGGTATAATTAGCCACGGCCGAAACTTTCCACCAGACCAGACCAGAGAAATTTCAGAAATTATAAATTCCCAAGTTGACTCTGCCGGGAATCGAACCCAGGACCTCCCACGTTAAGACAACAGCGCTCAACACTGTGCCAGGGAGGTCTTTTTTTTTTTTTTTTTTTTTTTTTTTTATCTACTACAAGCTAGCCCTTGACTGCGATCACACCTGATGGTAAGTGATGATGCAGTCTAAGATGGTAGCGGGCTAACCTGTTAGGGGCATGGCAGTTATATTAAACCCATACCCCTTCGGTCGGTCGTATCAGACATCCAAACTTTCACACTTATAACATGAATTACAACAATTGACTGTTTTTTTTTTACTCTTACCACTCAACCTTTACTCTTACAATTAGTATTCCTAGGCAATATCACAACTGCCAGTCCAAATTCTATTTTTCTTTTTTTTCTTTTTGGACTTTCGTGGACTTTCGGCTTTATTAATAACAATTAACCTAACCTAACCTAAACCTTAAACAAACTAGCCTATCCTACGCCTATATGGTGGATCCGTTGGCCCAGGAATGCGTCCCGACAGTCTAAATCAACTTAGATCCTAAGAAGGCAACTGTTTTAGAATAAGCCTACTGGTTTAGACCTAAGAAGGCAGGTATAGGAACTTTCTCAATACCTGTACCCGTACATAACCTTTGCCCTTAAACCACCATTTCATTGTAAATCTCTGATGGTTCCCATCATTTATATCTAATTTCCCCGTACAGTGGGAAAGTTCAATGAGTGAATGGGTTTTAACATCAATCATACTTATATCATAAATTCAAAAGTATGTCTGTGTGTCTGTTATCTTTTGTCAATCCGTTTGAATGATTTTGATGAAATTTGATTGATTGATACATTCATTTATTTATTTTGCATTCCAAAAAAATATTCTTAATTAACATAATATATAAAGTCAGTAGAATTTTATAGTTCTTATTACAATATTGCAACATTGGTGGGCAAATCAGTGGTAGAAGAGAGACGAGAGAAAAAGTCAAAAAATTCGATGTTTTATAAAAGCTCTAAAGCTTTGATGTGGTCTGGGATTTTGTTGTAAATTTTTACACACATCGGGTTATGACCGATACTGTGGATACTTAAGTTGGAACTTTGAATCATCATATTATTTTTCCGCGTAGGCATAGCTTGCATCCCGAGGACAGGCACTGTATCCAATGTTACTCTTAGCCAATGAACAAAAAATCAAATCTTATCTTACAGATAGTTTTTCAAGGCAGTGATAATTCACGCTAATGGTATCACTTCTATCCACCACCACTACAGCCCATTAACGCCCCGCTGCTGGGCACCGGCCTCCACTCTCATAGGAGAGAGGGAATTAGAGCTTAGACCCACCACGCTGCTCCAATGCGGGTTGGCGGGCTTTAACGACTATTATCATGTTAGTGATAATAACCGGAACCGACGGCTTAACGTGCTCTAAGAGGCACGGGGGTGAAATACCACCAACTTTCTAATTCCGGGGTAGTACTGAGAATTTCTAGTCAGAAAAACTTATGATCCTACCCGAGAATCGAACCCGGGACCTCGTCGGCCGCAGGCGAACACACCACTAGACCACCGAGGCAGCTATCACTTCTACATCTGTTAAGAATTCTGTGACTATTGCGTCATAATGTTATCGAATTCGTATAAAACCTGCTCGCTTGAGTCATTGACTCCAGCCAGCATTCAAAAGTTTATATTATTTTCCATAACAACAAGACAACATCATAATTTCAACTTAATTACGTCTTGCATAAAGCTGATATTGGCTCTTGATGAAAGGGTAAAACAGGAATTTACTAACATTGTCGGTATTGTTGGTGACCTTCGATGGACCATTTACTTTTTATACACGAATAGTGAAATGTTGCCAGGTTGGTCGGAAATTCCCTGCAAATGGGTGATGTTTGCATATTCATTCCCCTTTTGATCAATCAACATGCCCATATGAATTTTGCTGCATTAACCTAAGCATTTATTTAATTAACACGTAATAGTATCAAAAAACTCAATATCTTTTTTGTCAATACAAAATATAGAAGACTAGCTGATGCCCTAATAAGAAAGGAATAAGTTTTTTTTTTATTCTCGCGAGAACTCCTCTATTTTCCGGGATAAAAAGTAGCCTATGTCACTCTCCAGGTCCTCAACTATACCCATGCCAACAATCACGTCGATCCGTTGCTCCGTTGCAGCGTGATTGAAGGACATACTAACAAACAAACTGACTTTCGCATTCATAATATTAGTAGGATGAACTAATAACGATCTTTAAATATTTATAACATTATAATATTTAAGCATTAAAGAAATTAGGATTTGCCCAGTTAACAAATAAAATTGGTGGTTTACTTTGTAAAAATGTGTACAAGTGTGAATTAAAATACTTCTCTCGGCTATTACTATAAAAACTCTCGGCTATACATAGCTTTCCTCGTGATGCAATGTTAAAAAAAAATTGTTTAACTAATTCCATATGAATTATATCTCTGCGTCATATTCCTCATTACTGAGGGATACGACGCATGACCCGTTTTAAATAATCAGATGTTAGTGATAATAACCGGGACCGACGGCTTATCGTGCTCTCCGAGGCACGGTGGAAACAAAAAGGCCCAATTTGAACGTTCAAATTCGGTCACACATCCAGTAACCGACTTGGGTCAACGTTGCAACAATCGCAATCGACTGATATACGTTTTCACAGCTAAGCCACTCTTTTTTTTTTAATCCACTACAAGCTATCCCTTGACTGCGATATCACCTGATGGTAAGTGATGATGCAGTCTAAGATGGTAGCGGGCTAACCCTTTAGGGGCATGGCAGTTATATTAAACCCATACCCCTTCGGTTTCTACACGGCATCGTACCGGAACGCTAAAATGCTTGGCGGCACGTCTTTGCCGGTAGTGGTAACTAACCACGGCCGAAGCCTCCCACCAGACCAGACCAGGGAAAATTCAGAAATTATAAATTCAAACTCGTCCATATTAATTATTACCAGCTTTAAAATTGCAACTGTCTTTCAATGTGCATAGGTAGGTATGTGTTTTATGATCACCATCGTGTCAATCCATTTGCCTTCTGAGCATGATGGATCTCCTCTTAGAGTTTCAAGAATTTAGGCCTTAGTCCAAAACGCAAAATGGCTAATTTTACCTTTTATCCAAACTCCGCGCTTGAATTACATCACACAAATTGTAATTCTATTAAGGGTAACCTGTTTTCCAGAGCAGACAACACTTGATATCTGCCAGTACAATTCAGTAGAACCCGACATCCACTCGGCGCATTGAAGTTTATAGCTGTCAGATAATATTTTAAAATGGTTGAAAAACACCAAGGAAAATTCGAGAAAATTGAAGAAATTAACCCATTTTCTTGTCGTTTAAAGTAAATCTCGTGCGGCTTGTGTATATTTCACGCCGTAAGAGATTTACTTAAATCGATGATTGATATTCGTCTGAAAATAATAAAGGAAATTTCAAAATTTAGTAGAGAAACAAAAATGGCGGTGGAATAATTTGGTTTGGTTGTATTTTTGTGTTTGGTGTGTGTTTATTATACTTATTATATTATCTTATGTTTTTTTTGAGACTATAATTATCTTTTGGTCAATCTCTTGGTGAAGTGTACTGTATATCCATAATATAATATTATAAATGCGAAGATGTGTCTTGATGTGTCCCAATGCCCATCCATTCAACCAATTTAGATGGTAAATTTGGTACAGGGATAGTTTGTATTTTGGGGAAGGAGATAGGCTACTTTTTATCCCGGTTCCCGAGTTACCGCGGGAATTAAAAAGTCGTACGCGGACGTAGTCATCATCAAGGGCAAGGGCATCATCTAGTGTTAAATATTTATAAAATGTCAAACAAAATAATTATTATGCCCGCATTCATCCTACTAATAAATGTGAACGTTTGGATGTTTGATACTCGTTCACGTCCCATTATTGATTATACTGATTTTGCTGAAAATAAGAATGTAAATAGCAGCTTGAATTAAATAGGCTTACATTATTTTTATTCTAATGGGAGTTTTAAAAAACATTATTTTTCTTTTATTTATTTGGGTAGTGAGTGAACAAAATCTCAACGATAATAGATAATTATTGTTATCAACGCGTCGTTACAGAATTCTAGATAACTATTAGCGTTGTTATCATAAGCAATATTGTTGAGCTGTACATTCCCACATACTTATCTGACCCGATTTTTTTTAATGTTTCGCACTCGGTTATCCTCTGATATGGTATCAGAGACCTATTTAATGCAAGTTTTGCTCTGAATTAGGTGCCACTCATGATGGTCGTAAAGTGGTGGTGATTTTTTTTTTACAAATAGTATTTATATCTATGTATAATATAAATATAAATGTTTAACATTTATTATTATGTTTCTTTTTTATCTGACCCAGTGACAGAGTCGCTAGTATATATGAAAAATGAAATGAGAACAAAAACTATAGGCATAAAAATTTGTTCCAATTTTGGCCACCGTGCCAGTTAAGTCTGTGGGACTATAATTACTTAATGCTTTGTGTACTCGCTGTTGGTATATTGAAATACAATAAATAAATAAAATAAAATCTCATTAAAAATATTAGTAGGTAGATTTCCTCATTAGCCTCACTTCTACTTAAATAAATGTGAAAGTGGGTTTGCTTGTTTTTTTTTTAATATTTAACGAGCAAACGAGCAGGCCTGATTTTAAGTGATTACCGCCGCCCATGAACATTTGCAGCACTAGAGGAACCGTTAATGCGTTGCTGGCTTTTGAGATATTTGTTTATCCGCCCTTTGAAGAACCCCATATTGTAATCACGAGGAAACACAGAAAATGTTGTTGTTTGTCCTCCAATTATGCCGCAACAAAGCAACTACTTTGAGGAAGGAAATGGAGAGGAAACCTGCATGCCCTTGTTTTTCATAATGTTCTCAAAGGAGTGTGAAGTCTGCCAATCCACACTTGGCCAGCACACTACCAAAGGTCTGAGCAAATTGTAATCATGTGACAGCTTGTAACGTATTACTTATGGAGTGTAGAAGGGAAGGAGTGTTATCTCTGCATATAAAAAGTGTCCGTCGAAATGCACCACATTGGGGGCGCCACATTAGCATTAAGGTAAATTTATAAGGAAGCGCCAAATATTTTTAGAGTAGGTTTGAGAAATAAGCAAGGGAAGAAAACATTCATCATTATTTTGTACAACGTATGTTGTTGAAATTTTCAATAAATAACTATTTTAGTCGCTATTTTAGTAGAATTCATACCATACCCCATGCCATACACCAGCGCCACTGTGGAAGGTTTTTGAACTGTGATTTTCAGCAACCACTGGACACTTTTTCAAGAGATGTTACTCCTTCTATTCTACACTCCATAGTATTACTCGAACTGTTTAATGAGCTCATACATGCTTTTTGACGTGCAGGGGTCTGTGAAGTCCTACAGGTCGAATTATCCGTTTGAAAAACTATTACGATTAATTCCGTTTGACAAACGGGGGCAATACTGAATCCCTTCACACCCTTTAACTCCTTTAACCCATCAAACCCTTTCCATTCTGATAGAACTCAGGACTCATTCTCAGTAGGTAGTAGGCCGATAATAGGTCGAAATGGTGATGAAAGCTTAATATGAGATTAGGTACCTGTAAGGATATATTTAAGTTGGGTGTATTAATCCATACTAATAAATATTATAAATGCGAAAGTGTGTCTGTATGTCTGTTACGCTTTCCCGGCCCATCTTTTCAACCGATTTTGCTGAAATTTGGTACAGGGATAGTTTGTATCCAGGTAAAGGACATACTAAAGGACTACTTTTTATCCCGGAAAATTAAAGAGTTCCCGCGGGAAAAAATATTAATCCATGCGGATGAAGTCGTGGTCATCATCTAGTAAATAAATAAAAACTAAATAAATAAAATATTCATGAAGAACTTTTCTTTCCTTCCAGATTGCGCTTCTGCTAGCAGGCATCATCGCGTTAAAGAAGATCATTGCTCAAAAGAGCGGCGGTGGTGGAGGTGGTGGTGGTGGTGGTCACGAGATGAGCCACGGATGGTCATCAGGTGGTGGCGGCGGCGGCGGCGGCGGCGGATGGGATAAGAGATCATATGGCAACGATTTAGCTTACAAAGCTTATAAGAATAATCAGTAGTATTAGTTTAATGCAAAAAAAAAAAAATGTCCAATCATTTATTTATTTTACTTTTGGCAGCTCGAGTGATGTTCTAATGCGTTACTGATTCGATTTTTGATAACAATCGACTTTCTTTATAAAAAAGTTTTATTCTATACTTAATATTATAAAGAGGTAAAGTTTGTGAGTTTGTGACGTTCTAGGGGGTAATCTCTGGATCTACTGAACCGATTTTGAAAATGCTGGTCATGAACAACATGACGTCATTATATATAACATTCAGTTCGCGCGCGAGTTGAATGCAGAGTATGTGTGTATGTGTCACCATACATTTGCTCTGCATTCAACTCGTGCGCTTTATAGCTTTATGTAACATGTTTTAAAAGTGTGGTCACGTTATGTTAAATAATGTGCAAATACAACAAAAACATATAACATAACCTGGATAAATAATATTTAGGATTGAAAATGGTATAAAATAATGAGCGTTATTTTTTAAACATATTGTTTTATGCCACTGTATCTAATTATAAAAAAATCTTAGAACTTAATAATTTATTCTCGATTATAAATTTACGCATAATTTATTGTTATTATTATATCTATTAGGTACACACATTATGTACATGACATGCGAGTATACGAAATAATATACGATTAACATAGGTGCATACATTAAAATAAATTGATTTCTACATTGAACATTTCATTTTCAGCTTTATTAATGGTTATTAACATAAACACTTGTTAATATTATGACGTAGGTAATGGGGCTGATTCTGTAGTGCACAATCTCTAAACTAAACTAAAATTAGAGCATTACAAATATTGCTAACTCTTTCATAATACTTCCTACGGAAACTAAACTAACGGAACTAGATTTAAAGCTGCCATTTTAGTTTAGTTTAGAGATTGTGATATACAGAATCAGCCCCATTATATCATATTGGATGACTTCAATTACGTTACTTTAACTAACACACAATGCTTTTAATATTCTAGTAACTAGAATTTAATCATAAAGATAAATTAGGTTTTATTGTTCATAAATTATGATAACTACATTACGGTAGAAGCTTTAAGTATCATCTTTTTAAGTATGTGTGTATATAAATAAGAATTGATAAACGAAACTATGACTGTTTAATATGCAATATTATATAATAATATTATGAATAACGTTTTAAAACCTATAGTTGCTTTACGAAAATCAACGACAAATAAAGTAAATAGATCAAATTTAGTACAAGAGGTGCACGAAAATTTTAAAAAAGCATAATTATCTATTTTTGATACATACTCGTAGGTAGGTATTTTTTTGTCGCAGGAACAAGGATTCACAATTAAAAAGTTAAAAGGCAACAATTTAAATTATATTTTTTCTTCGTAAAAAAAAATCCTTCTGTATTTCTCCATGATATTTAATTTAAGTATATCCTATACTAATAAAAACCCAAAATAATATTTTTATTTTATTTTTAAACTAGCTGATGCCCGCAACTTCGTCCGCGTGGATTGAGATTTTTTGCTTCTCGCGTTGAACCTACACTTATTTTCAAATGGCTAAGTTATAACAATACCTAAATACAACTTATACTATTGTTTATCTAAAAAGCATTTTGGTAGCGTTTGAAGGAAACAAAATTAATTGCAATCCTCTTGGTCGCAATTTTTTATAATTAATTTTGTTTCCTTCAAACGCCACCAAAAATATATTATTAAGTCCTAATCAAGTGAATTGCTGTTATCTGTTGAAGACTTTTGTCCTCTATCTCTGATAATATTTATCAAATCTTCACCAATATTGGGCAAAACTTACCTGATGATACATACCTTCTAATAAAGAAAGATTTGACAAAATTTTTTGTTGATTTGAGTAAAATCAACAAAAAATTCCTATCCTGGAGGAACCTTATTTTCTATCGGGATAAAAACTATCCTGTATATTGACCCGGAATATCAGCTACCGCTATACCAAATTTCATTTAAATCTGTTGACCGTTCATTAGTTTTCGCGTGATGCGCAGCCATACAGACAGACAGACAGACAAAAATTAAATAAAAATCTGTTTTGGGCTCAGTACCAATAATAAAGCATACCCCAATTAAAATTTTCAGAATATATTAAATGTACAGAAATCTTCCAGTTACAGTTTTATTATAAGTATAGAAGATAAAACCCAATGACTTTTTACTTAAGATTTTTATAAATTAATATATTAATGAAATAATTGTTCTTACAAATGGAACAATTTTTGTATTTTTTATAAAAACACTTTGTATTCTAGCCTTAAGGACTTGCTGTGTATAATTAACTAATAACTTATTGACTGTTTAATAAATTTTGCTAAACTTAATTATTTTATTTTGACTCTTTAGTAAAATACCCTTAAGCTACGCTGGATTGATGGATATCCGAAAAGAAGTTATTTTTACGGAGTGAGAAGTTGATTTACATAGTTGTACATTGTATTGTAATATTTTTATCGCCCAAGGGTTGTTAAAATATTACAACACCATATCCATGTTATATATAGATATGCCACTTTACGACAAAATGCATTGTTTAATACCATCTCGCAAATGGAAATTACATAGTAATTCAAAATCATGACCAAATATTATATTGTGAACAGTCGCGGTCAGAAAATGTTTACCACCTTAAGGTTCATAATTGCATGGATTCAGCTGCGTCAGAAGGACGTTATGTGGTTTGATTAGGCACAGGTCTTAGATGTTTTCACTATTTTAGGTGGCAAAAGTGCCTATATAGGATAGATGTAGAAAACCTCTTTCAATATTTTAAGTAATCTAATATTTTTAGTAACGAATGTTGATACATTTGCATAATCGATGTTTGAAAACTTTGTGTTTTTGTATTTGTAGAAGATTTTCTTTGTTATTGTAGAAGCGGACACTGTTTCCAACAAATGAATTGCTAGTTTTACTAAGCCTAGAAGCAGGCATTACAAGCTTATTTTTGCCCACAGCTTTGCTCCTATGGGGATTCCGAAAAATCCGGCCCTATTACTTGTCTATAATATTATGAAATTCGTGCAAAATTTGAGCTTTTTAGATCCAATAGTTTGAGCTGAGCGTTGATGACTTCTTTAGTAAGCGAGTCAGGCATTTTCTTTTTACTGTGTGGGATACACAATGAACAAGGAGTGAATGTGGGTTGCAGTCAAAAGTCATGTAAAACTTGGCTCCATTGTTTCTGAAATGTCTTGTTGACTGACCATTTTGCTCTAACGGCCCCATGGTGGTTTTAATGCCCTATGTCCCCCCAGCGGGGCAAAAGGTTATTACAGTATTGCGCCCTCTCGAGCGCTTAGAAGTTACACCCTTGACCTTATCGCACGTCATCCCTATCCTCGCGACCTCCGCCAGAACCGGACGCCGCCAAGTTTGTTTGGGTCGGCCCCACTTTCTTTTTTCCAGAGGATTCCAGTCGAGAGCTTGCTTCGGAATATTGCCTGGCTCGCTGAAACTTCACGAATCTGTTGAACCGCTATAGTAAGCTGGCAAGTTACCACTGTCCATAGCTGTTAACTAACTATGGACAGTGGTATCTTGCCAGCTTACTATAGCCCATAGGTAAATTAATGGATCGGAACAGCTCGCAACAATGATACAGCTTTTTTCCCACAAATAATAGGGCTACTAAATTAGATATCAGCAATATTTACAGCAAGATGCTATTTTTACAGCCCAATCACGAGTGGCTTTTCATGTCACATTAATTAATTAAACAATAAAGTCACGTCATTGTAAATTCGCTTTTGCTACCAATTAGATATTGACTATCTACCAATAAGATCCACTACACAAAAACATTGTTTTATTCTATAATTGAATAATGAGTCGATGACACACACATGACTGTTACACTAGCGCAAAACACGCGTAGGCATACACGTGAAGCGTAGCGCACGCGTAATAAACTCAAATTCAAATGGTTTTTATTCAAATCAACTTTCACGAGTACTTTTGAATCCACCACCACTACTGGTTCGGAATGCCTTTCCTACCGAGAAGAACCAGCAACAAACTCGGCGGTTGCTCTTTTGAGAAAAAAAAATTACAATTTCATTAATTTGTAGAATACATAAGTAACAGCTGGCCTTAGCATTGCTGGAGCGAGTTAAATCCATGCTCATTTACGTAATTTTCAACAGTATAATAAGCTTTTTCAAGAGTATACTTTTAATAGTATGGGTATATCTTACTTTCCGCAGTATAAAGACTTCTACTATTTCTGCTTACACGAATTCCTTCAGAAAGCTTCGATATCATTATAACCATATCAGATTCACGAAACTTTTGCATAAAAACATGTTCACACTTTTCTCCGCGAGATTTTTTGAAATCCCCAACGCAAGCGAAAGTTACTTGTGTTACATAAACTGTGTATTAGCCAATAAATCTTCTATAATCTTATCATACAGGATATAAACGCGTCCCTTAAATGATACGTCTTTTATTGACTCTACCACCGGTTGGGAAAGAAGATACACATATTGTACTCCCGACCGAACTTCGGCCACAGCGGCCAATCTCCATAGAGATGAACTGCGCGGGAGATTTTATAGTGTACAAGTGTGTGCGCAAACACAAGTGCACTCAGTGGCGAACCCTCTATAAATGTTAAAAAGCCTGGCGTGCCCAATGCCCTGTGCCCAAAACAAACACCCAAACATTCAAACTCAATAAATAATAACTCAGTAATTAATCAATCAGTTTAAATATCGTGCGTCCTACAATCTCAGTTCAATGACCGCTTGCGATTACGTCTTACGAGCTTAGTTGAGTGATGAGTGAGTGAGAGGGGCTGTGGCTTTGAATTTTCTGTTTCATGTCATACATTTTGTCTGTTTAATCCCTTATAAATTCCTATAAATAGTATAGCGACATGTATGACCAAATATGTTTGGCTTTTGCGCTTTTACTACGAACGATATTTTCATATTTATAATCCGCCTAATTTAAGAAGTCCTACGGGAATTTGTGGAACTAATACTGTACATACAAAAATGGCTTAATTAGACTTCTAGCGCCGCCTCTAAGGGAATTCTTTCGTTATACGGACTAAACCTTCATAAATTCAGTGTTTGCTTTTTGCTGTGGGAGTGCATAGTGAAATAATATTATAATTCGTGAATGAATTATTGGTAAATTTTGTTCAAAATGAGTTTAGATTTAATTAATATTGTTCCTTGTGACAATTTAAAGTGTGTGCAAATATTGATTGGCGAAAATAAAGTAAAAAAAATTAACTTTTGAACAGAAAAATCTTCTTATACGAGTAAATTCACCAAAACCTACTCCAGACTTGTGTATTTCATAAACTTTTAAAAATCGAAATAAGCATTTTAACAGATCCGCGTATAAAACTAAATGGATTGTCGGTTGTTCTCATACAAATAAATTATATTGTTGGTGTTGCATATTTTTTTCTAACGAAAATAACGTCTGGAATTCGAGTGGATATGATGATTTAAATAATTTAGTTGGTGCTATAAGAAGGCATCAAAATTCCCAAAACGATATTATGAGTTCCGTTATTTCTCTTTGTAATTTCGGAAAACAACGCATAGAAACTTCTTTGTCCCGCCAATTGGCAAATGAAATTTCAAATCATATAATTCGCATTTCGCACGTACCTAGATCACAATGGTAGTGTACCATTGCTAACATAGGTATCTTAATTCTGTCTAGTAGTAATGTTGTAGTTGTCTTGTAGTTAATGCCTTCTGTGTGCTTTGATGAGCTCGTCAAGACAATATAAGTAAAAGTAGACGGAAGAATGCGATGGGCAGCTGGCTTGCCTACGTTTGAACCCTACGGCACGCCACTGAGTGCACTCTCTATTCCCTAACTGTCATAACCCGATAGGACAGAAAATCCAACACGACCGGAGAGATATTAGGCGCAGGCCAGGCGGCTTTGAGTACTCTCCAAAGCACGGAGGTAAAAACACCAAAAATCCAATACTTAATTATTTCCAGAACATGGAATCGAACGCGGAACCTCGTCATCCGCAGTTGAACATGCTAAATACTAGACCAACGAGGCAGTAACTAAGATATAAGTACTAAACAAATGTACTATAAAATTAGAAGAAAGGAAAATTCAACAGCGTTTAAAAGCGCTAGTGTAACAGGCTGTCCTAAGATTTGCGGAACGTCGCATTCGCGTTGCGCCTAACCCGCGCATGGCGCACGCACCTGGGCGGAAAACAATACATTTCCACACTAGAACGATTACTAAGCCACAATAATAGGAAGAAATAATTATCTGTGTCATGCGATCCATAATGGGCTTTATTAATTAAGATCTATAAATTTTAATTGTTCAATTAAAATATTAGCATACCATTGAATCGCCGATATAGAAACATTGCGCCAAATTATATGTATTTTTTTAAAATCTACTACGAGTTAGCCCTTGACTGCGATCTTACCTGATGATAAGTGGTGATGCGGTTTACGATAGTAGCGGGCTAACTTGTTATACATTAACCCATACCCCTAATCGGTTTCTAAACGACATCGTACCGGAACGCTAAATCGCTTGGCATCACATCTTTGCCAGTAGGTGCAGCCACGGCAAAGGCCGTCCCACCAGGCCAGACCAGGGAAAATTCTGAATTTATAAATTCCCAAATTGACCCTGCCGGGAATCGAACCAGGGACCTCCGCACGTTAAGACAACAGCGCTCAACACGGCGCCACGGAGGTCGTCATAGGTATAGGAGGTATTTGTGTTATTATAGTAATTCATCATCTAAATGCTGCCCATGACTACGTCTGCGTGGGTTCAGGTCTTCCAAAATCGCTCGGGATTTTCTTTCCTACTCTATGTTCGTCCTTGAAAAATACTCTAAGTCCTTCCCCAAGATGCATTCTACCTCTTATACCCATCATAATGGGCCATGGAAAGGTACCTAACAGACTGACAAATAGTTAGACACACTTTTGTATTAACATTTTTAGTATGGATTGAGTATCGGCATTTCCCATGCCACATGGCGGAATCCTCGTGAGCCAGATCAAGATAGTCATAGTCATAGTCATTAGTCATAGTCATTTATTTATTAAATATAGGTACACTGTTGGTACACTTATTTTCGTCTAAAAATTACTTACTTAAAAAACATGATGGTGATAATGGGTAACGTATCTTAAAACTAAAGCTACGAGGGTTCCAAACGCGCCCTGGTCTGAGAAGAGCCCACAACAAACTCAGCCGGGTTTTTTTTTTTTATTATCACCATCTCACAAATATTCTTACTAAGGAACTATCAACAACAACAACAACCGATTCCATACACAACGCTGGTCAAGTGTCTTTAAGCTTACTTCAAACATCTTTGTTACAATATGGATAACTCTCAGACGTTCCTAAAATAAGGATTATAATTCTAAACAAGTCAACAATATGGCTTTAACCACGGAATAGATAATTTTTTCTATGGCTTTAACGTTGGCGGTATGGCCCCAGGCTACCTCATAAAAGTCTACGTCCCCATTACAGACGCGGTATGGTTTCCTACACCGATATGAAAAGTAATATTTAATTAATTAAAAGAGGCAAACACTACGGACAAAAAAATCTTGCGGACAAAAAATAAGTCCGCGCGCGCACTTTTATAGAACTGCACCGACTGCTTCACATACAATTTTAAAACCGGCCAAGTGCGAGTCGGACTCGCGCACCGAGGGTTCCGTACAAACCTGTAGGTATCTAAGTAATAATTATGGTATTTTTATTGCTAAATTAAATTAATAAGTTTAAAATTATTAAAAATATTTTTATTATATGATGTAACTAGAAATTTATGCATTTCGCAATTTTTCCTTTGTCTGTGCTATAAGACGTTGCTTCGTACCAAATTTCAAGATTCTGAGTTCACGGGAAGTACCCTGTAGGTTTTGTTTCCCTTGCGAGTGTCAAAAATTTGCAGCATAAACGCCTGTATCTTTTGATTACGTTGGCTTAAAAGTTTGATTTTTTCACAGCTTGAGTATTTGATAAGAATTTCAGCTTGATACCTCTATGCGTTCCTGAGAAGAAAGTTCTTGACAGACAGACGGACGGTGACGACACAACAAAGTGATCCCTTAAGGGTTCTGTTTTTTCCTTTTGAGGTACGGAACCCTAAAAAAATGTGTGTCCCATACGACGCGGTATAACACCCAGTCGTTTTTATCTGGTTCTGTCCATATTGTCTTATTTCGAAAAGTTCTGGTTCCGAAGCTTGAACTCAAACCCTCGACTAGGACTCAAAGTCTAAATGACTGGATCTCACCGCTATTAATCTGTTACATACAAACAATATACACCCAAATTCATCAAACTGGGCGATCAGATAATTTATATTTTATTCGAGGTTAGCTACCGTACTAAACAGTTTCTGGATTTGCTATTGCATAAATTTAAAGCCTGTTAAACAGCATCTATTGATGATTTTCTTAATGACAAAGTTGCATGGAAGCAACCGGCTTCGCATCCAGCATCCCACAAGTCAGCGTAACGTATGCATTGTTTAATAATTACAAAGTATAATATTTTTCTTTTTATGAAACGATCAACTGCAGAATTTCTTGCTGGCTCTTCTCAGTAGAATTTGGTTTCCGAACCTGTGGTAGAGTCTTGACTTATGCAAGTGGTACAAATGAAATAAATAAACCATTTGATTTTATTACATTACAGCCTTACCATCAAAAAGCCAATTTAGGGGTTGATTAACCCTTCCAAGTTAAGCATGTTTCCGAGTTGACGAGGTCCCCGGTTCGAGTCCCGGGTCGGGCCATAATTGACCTTTTAAAGAAGAAAACTAAATCCAAAACCGCTCCATCCGTTTAGGAGTTACGATGCCACAGAGATACAAAAATACACAAGTCAAACTTATAACACCCCTCTTTTTGCGTCGGGGGTTAAAAAGATCGAATAAGCATCAAGATAAGGTTAAAGTCAATTGAGTTTGAGTTCAGATTTCAGGTAACTACTCTTCCGCCATGTCAGGTTTATGGCATCTTATTTTGGGCTTTCAAGCATACCATCCGTTCCGAAGACTTACTTGACATGAAAATTTGTCGGAAATAATGACAAAATTGTAACGACATAATAAATTAGATAGTGGGGTATTTCAAGAGAAAATTGATACCGAGATGACGGAGGCCATTACCGGAACAAGCGACGCGAACGCGGCTCTGGCAGGAGATGTCTTGTTATATTTCGGCTGACTCCATTTTTCGCCCATATCGGAATTATTGCCAGTCAAGTTAGGTTCCGCGAGTCCGGCCGACCGTGAATAGTCGGGAAAAACGCAAGTTTATAGTTACACATGTATAAATATAACGTCTTTCAACGATAGTGATTCAGTTTTGCGCGATCGCTTGGTACAAAATGGTGGATCGAGGAGGGGTGAGACAGTAGACATAAATTTAGCAGAAAGTGAACTGAGGGCTGTTGTGTAACCAGTGACGCGTCGCTTATCAATCGGTGGATCCCTAATCGGTCAATATGAAGTTCCAAACGAGCGTGAGGTGTCAAACGATAGTGGTTTTGTGCTACGCTGTTTTATCGTCAGCTGATCAGGAGAATGACAATAAGCTTACAAAACTTTGGTCGTTATCAAGTGCCTCGAATAGTGACGGGTCATCGGTTGTTAATGTTACCAGTGCCTCAATCGTGATACCTTCCAGTTACAGCAGTGACACAGTTTCAGCAAGGACATCGAGAGTTACGAAAAATTTCACCCCTTACGCATTTCGACCGCGCGCTATACCACTGAAGAGAGTTGAGGAAACGCCACAAGAAAAAAATGTCTATTACACGCAGGATAACAAATACAAAACGGAGATACTTTTCCCTGGCAATTATTTCCCAATTCCCAAAGAGAAAAGTACGGAAAATAAGGAATCAGTGTATAACCCCCTCAGAAGTGGATCGTTTGAGCCTAAGGCGATACCTTTGATACGGAGCCAGGGGTTAGAGAAGAGGTCGCTGGATGTTAATATAGATCCAATCACAGAAGAGCCTGAAGAGTTGCCAGAGCCCCAATCTGCTTCTAGAAGATCATTGTCGTGTAAGTTATATTGACATTACATTAGTAACCATAAATTCCCATCTTCCTTTAAACTCATTCTCGTAACGACTTTACCTCTCTTTTCTGTATCTAATAATAATATACTTTTATAATTGACCTATTTTAAATAATCTTCTTCTTCTTACTCAAAATTTTTCAAATTTCTCTTATCTTAATAGTATGATATCTTTAAATAATACCATAATAACCTTTATTGCATTTGGATTCGTACCTGCCCTAGATAAATCGTCAATTAAAATAATAGAACAGCGACCAATTTAATAAAACCTGTAGTACAAGATAACAGAAAGTTTCTAGAAGAGGTTTAATTTTGAAAATGCCCTAGTGCCTCCCTATTATTACTATCCATTATAGCTTCGCCGTCAAACGCTGTTCTCTGAACCAAGGAGGCCTAAGGCGCAACGCACACTAACGGAATGGAGTGAAGCCGAGGCGCATCGTCCTTTTTGATAAAAACTCAAACTCATCTTTATTTACTTTGTCATAAAGATGGCGTCTCAAACGCTCAGATTGATAAAGCATACTATGAATGTGCACAGATTTCATCATCATCCTAACCCATAGCCAGCCAACTATGGAGCAAGGGTGTCCTCTAAGAAGTAGAAGTCCTCTGTAAGACTGAAAAGGGTTTAGTTAGGCCATCACGCTGGACAAGTGCGGATTGGCAGAAGTCTCAATATGACTAAATATTCAAAGCTGAGTTCAAGTTTAATCATTAAACTTAGCTCCACTCTACTCCGTTATCCGTAGGTGTGCGTTGCACCTTATGTTTCATCGATTCCAAGCTGTAATCTTTTCCGCTTGTGGACAGTAAAATGTAAATATCTATTATGACTTATAACAGTATCGCGTGCACTTTTTTGTGGCGTCACGCAAGAATGCAACGAACTTTACTACATCATTTATAAAATGACAATGTTAGTTCCTCATTACTACAGTAAAGTAGATTGATACATTTTACTGGTTTAGTTACTATTCAATAAACATTTACATTGCAATAATGCATGTGAATTGCGTGTTTTAAATGCACTAGTAGTCAATTAGTTCTGATGCAGGTCATTGAATTGTAGGTTGATAAACTTATTGATTCCACTTGATTGGAATTTTACAAATTCGGTTACACTTTGTTATTTTTTTATAACCAAGACTAGTGAATGCCAGCGACTTCGTCTGCGTGGTTTGAGGTTTTTTGGTTTCCGCGGAAACTCTTTAATTTTCCGGGATTTTAGCCTTTGTGCTATTCCAGAACATAATCGTTCAGCCGTTGGGGCGTGATTGAATAACAAACAACCATACATCCATCCATCCAAACTTTCGCATTTATAAATATAATATTAGTAAGATTATCTTTTATTTAATTTGTTTTTGTATTTGGAAGTTTGGAATAAATTCAGATTTTTCATTTTTAAGATTCCATTTAAGAAACATCATACGATTGGTGGGGTAATTTTAATATTATTCATCATTCAATTAATTAAATGATAAATAATCATTTGATATTATATATTAATAACATTATCTGTGTGCCTAATCATACTAATATTATAAATACGAAAGTGTGTTTGTTTGTTGGTTTCCCTTCAATCACGCTGCAACAGAGCAACGGATCGACGTGATTTTTTGCACGGGCATAGTTGAGGACCTGGAGAGTGACATATCATGGCTTTTTATCCCGAAAAATTAAGGAGTTCCGCCGGGAATTACAAAAACCTAATAAGTAAAGTACGAGATATAGAATAGTATTAGGATCAATTATGATGAATTAAAACAAAGAAACTGACAATATCAGAGGCATTATTACATCTTTATAATCAGAGACATAAAAAACATCTGATATGGTAAACGCATGTGTGAAGAAACGCAACAATAAAGTGTTGAATGCGTTTGTAGTGAATGGGGTACTTATTTAAATTAAATTGAATCTGAAAATTAAATTGAGTTTGAATTAAATTAGGATCTATTCATAAAGATGCTTAAGATCTAATATAATGTTATTAAGATGCTTAGCAACATTATATTAGACTGCCTCGTTGGTAATGTGGTTAGCATATTTGACTGCGGCTGACGAGTTCCCGGGTTCGTATCGGGCCATAATTAAGTATTGGGTTTTTTGATAAGAAATTCTCAGTACTAACTCTCCGGTCATGTCGGATTTCTGTCCCATCGGGTTATGAGAGTAAAGAAACAGAAAGTGCACCTGTGTTTGCGCTCACACTTGTGCGCTACAATATCTCCCGCGCAGGTGGCTAATCTCTCTGGAGTTTGGATGGCTAATCTCTCATGGGCGAAATTCGGTCGGGATGACATTATTATTATTAGGATTCTTAATGAATAAAATCAAAGCGCGAGTTATAAAATGAATACGATCAATAAGAATGGCTTAAAAACAAAGTAACTGATAGTATCAGATAAAGTGCAGCACCGTTGCAGTAGTGGGTATCTTTGTATCAAGATACCTGATATTATAAACGAATGTTAGAAAAACGCAACATTAATTAAGTGTATAACGCGTTTGTTATCATTGTAAACTAGCATGCACTTACAATTATTATTATTATAGTTAATGTTGTAATTTCAACTTTTTCAATGCACGTAAAGATTTTAACTACCTACTCGTAGTGAAACTATAAACTATGCGTGAACTAATTGCGTGTACTGCTTAAAGATAAAACAGTTTGGGTAGCAGTACGATTACGTGATAATTTATACAACTTTTATAATTATCACGAAATATTTTGTCATTTAGTTAACAGAGAAGCGTAGTTTAGTGTGGTTTTTGTTCGCTGGCGTAAGTGCGAAAACTCACTAGGAAAAAAAATGTTGTACACACAAACACTAGCACGACAGGACTAAGCATCGTTACCAACTTCGCTAGCAACCGCTGAGTGTCTGCCGGTTCTTCTCAGTAGAATAACTTTCCGAACCGGTGGTAGAGTCTTGGTATATACAAGTACAAGTTGTCCTACGTGAAATAAATTTATCATTTATCATACCCTTCAACGTAATCTTTTCGTAATACAGACGTTTTTTACAATCCTAGTGTGTTTTCCCTCCAAAAACCAATAATCATCATACTATGCCTACTAAATCAATATGCATACGCCATTTACATATTGCTGTTAATGACAAACATTAAGTACATAATTAAATTAACAACAAGATTATACCTAAATATATTTCGCATATATACAAAAAACTTGAAAATTTATGTCATTATTCTTCAAATTTCAGATATCTTAGGAGCCGAAGAAGACGAGGACAGTGAGGACGACGAAGATGGCGAATACGAAATTGAAGATGAGGATTCTGTAAATAGAGGAGGACTCCACCCTCACAGGATCAAGCACAAACTGAAGAAAGCGAAGAAATATTCAAAATACATGATGCCTTTACTTCTAGCGTACAAATTAAAGTATTTTGCATTAGTGCCGGTGATGATCGGTGGTTTAATTCTGCTGGTAGGCGCGACTGGAATGGCCGGATTCTTCTTTGCCTTATTCGCAGCTGTTATGGGCTTGCAAAAGGGCGGTTATTAGATGTAAGATTAAAAGTCGACGAACTCGCAGATGCCATCAGATTTAGATAGAGAAATAATAATTTAACAAATTTTCTGTTTCATTAATTTCGTTTTATACATTGTAATTTGTACTGTCCTTTAAACTATTTTATTATTCCGTATATTACTGTTCTTTACTAAAGCATTCCATACTGTTGATCCACCGATTATTTTTATTTTCAAATACAACACTATAAGTTTGCTAATATTATTTATTTCGGTCTTAAAACTTTTGTAAATAGGTTTCGATAATTAAATAATAGATGTTATAATTTTAAGTTATTTATTAATAATTTATTATTAGATGATTTTTTATAAAGCGAAATAATCGATTCGATGATCGATTGAATCTACATAGTTACCAATAAACGATGCTCATGAATCGTTCTATTTTTAAATATCACAATTGAATATTAAAATATATAGTTACTTTAATTGGTTGGTTGTTTTATATCGCAAATGTTTAATAATTCCAAAGTTAGGTCATGGTAGGTGAAATCATGTCATGAAACCAGACTCTTAATGACATAACTTAAGACCATTGTATCATGTATTACGTGAAATGTAACGATAATAATTATATCTCAATATATTCATAAAACAGCATACTATTTTCTAAATAAAGAACAATGTTACTTTCGTAATAAAAACTGAAAATTACAGGAAACAGCTTAATTTATCAGACATTGGGGCTGATTCTGTGTGCACAATCTCTAAAGTATACTAAAATTAGAGCATTAAAAATATAGCTAACCCTTTCATAATACTTCCTACGGAAAGGGACAGTACTAGATTTAAAACTGCCATTTTAGTTTAGTTTCGAGATTGTGTTATACAGAATCAGCTCCAGTAAGTATGAGTAAGTAATTGTGATGGTCGTTATTATGTTTTGCTCCAAAATAATGTAAGTAATCGTGCTAGTTCCACGCCAAAATTTATACGCCACCACGCCCCGCTGAATATGCCAATTAAAAGAAAAAAATATCGAATATTTTCTAACAAAATTTCATTTCCCGATCGCATACTTGAAAAAACTTTACTACTGGGAAGTATATTCAAGTAGTTGAATAGTTAATTAAGCAAACATAGGGAAGTTAATTCCCATTTAATTGACTAGGCAAATATAACAGCCGACTAATGACCGTGAAAAGTACGTAACCGCCAATAATCCACGCTCCAATTCTTCGGAACGATGACATTTTCTAACGATTTCTTTGATTTGTGAGAAAAGAAGATAGTTTTGATCATCAGCAATCGAATTTATTTCTATTAAAAAGGATGAGCTTTGTGGATTAAGATACGATTTTTAATTCTTTGATAAGACGATATGGTAAGCGCCACAGTCTAAGATGGAAGGAATCCAAATTGGAAGAGAAATGGCTGTTTATTTAAACCCATATACCTTATTACTTCGTGATACGAGAATTATTCATCGATACATATGTAGGTACTAGATGGGCCCTTTCATAGAAAAAAGTCGGGCGTCTGACTTGTAGGGCATGCCCCTCAGGTGAGGGGCATGCCCTAACCCTGTATAACCCTGTCCTTGTCTCCGCCACAGCACTGTCCCGCTTTTCAGACTAGATGGCGTTAGTAAAATAAGTTCACATTCTTTGTATGTCAGGGCCCATCTTTGTAACTTGAGGTCGCTGGAAATATATTTTAATTCCTTATTTTAGGGAAGTCAAGTAGATCATATAAAAGAAAGACAATTTTAAAATAGTGCTTTAAGCGATGATAAGTAAGTCCCATGAGCAGAGTAAAAAAATTTTGAAATTATAAATTCACAAAATGCCCCTGCCTGGGATCGAACCCGGGACCTCCGAGGTAAAGCACCACTGGGCCAAGCAGATCGTCGTCGTTGTTGGAGATGATTTCGTTAAAATACTGAAAAAGACAGAAGTATCCTGAGATAAGCAGTTTGGTTGTTGAAAGAATAACGTAATAAGTTTACAACAACCTTTATGAGCAAGCAATTAAACGATAAACTTTCGCTTATGCGACAATTAGAGTTGTAAGTACTTGGTTATGGCACGTGTGAGGTTATGGTAATAAAAATATTAGCGGCAATTAAATCGTAATGCTCCTTAGTCTTTGAACTCATTAACAACTATAAAAGTAACAAGATATGACAAATATCTCCATATCATTTTCAACTTTGCTACATATAAGTTCATTATACGCATATGAACTCCAGAAACCAAGAAAAAAGCTAAAACATTTCAATAACGTGATGCAGAAATGATATCACCTGGAATAATGTTCGCTAATACTAACAACTATGGTATTGTAAAAACGGAAACAGTTATTGGATTCAGACAAAATAAAAAAAGTTTTATGAATATAAACACTACGGTACCCTTTGAGTGGCTGATAACACACGGAGGCTTCGGACGATCATTAACAGGTAAAAAATTATAAAATTAAATTGTACTTGATCGCAATCACACCTGATTGTTTGTGATACAGTATTCCTAAAAGTTATAACTGCCTCGTTAGTCTAGTGGTTAGCATGTTCGGCGACCGACGAGGTTCCGTGTCGAGTGCCGGGTCGGGCCATAATTAAGTAATTGGGTTTTACTGACTAGAAATTCTCAGTACTAGCCCGGAGTTAGGAAGTTGGCTCAATCATGCCATAACGGCTTAACGGATCTGGATGAAATTTGGAACAGAGGTAGATTATAGTCTGGAATAACACATTGACTAATTTTTATCCCGGAAAGTTAAAGAGTTCCCGCTGGAACCAATAAACCTCAATCCACGCAGACAAAGTCGCGGGATCAGCTTGTCAAAATATAATTTAATTAAACCATTTTTTATTTAATCGTATGGCGTTAGTAATTAAACAATAATAATTGATAAAAATAAATATTACAGATACACCGACCGAACAATCAAATCAACGTAGCTCCAAAAACAAAAAGTCCCTTGGAAAAGGTCACAAAAAGAAACACTCAAAATTAAAAAAGTGTATATACAAATTACTAAAGAAGAAGAAGAAAAAAAGCAAGCACTTGCATTTTATGATGAAAAAGTATATATTTCCTTTAATAATAGGTTTACTAGCAGCCAAGAGTGTATTGATACCTGTAGCTTTCAAGACACTGGCACTAATTTCAGTAAAAGGTATGCATTCGCACATGAGAACTTTAATGTGCTCCATTTTATTCAAAATTTTATTGTTTTCCTGAGATCAGAGCTTTGTGGTAGAGTCAGACTCTGAGAAGAGATAGAATATCTCTTCTCAGAGTCTGACTCTACCACAATATACTAGATGATACTCGCGACTTCATCCGTGTGGGTTAAGTTTTTTGTACTCCCGCGGGAAATTACTTCCAAATTTTCCGGGATAAAAAGCCTTTGTCCTTCCCCGGGATACAAACTATCCCTGTAACAAATTTCAACAAAATTGAACTGATGGGCTGTGAAAGCGTAGCAGACAGACAGACCCACTTTTGCATTTATAACAATATTAGTATGGATTGTTCAGAGTTTTGACAATTTTAGTTAATAGTTGCGTTTAAAAGCATAAGAAACTCTTCATCCGTTGGATTAATTACAATTCTAGGATACCTACGTCCTACATAATGATTTTCGACCAGAGTTCACATTTTTGATTTAATACTTACTTTATCTTTATTGCAACTTGTTTACCTTTCACTTTCTTCATACTAATCTTTTACTGATAATCTCTTCTTTTTCAGCACTAATATTTTTAAGTATACTCAAATTAATCAAATAATTAATCAGGTTTATTAAGGATTTGAGTCCAGTTCAGTCTCGAGACCAAAAGTTCAAACTATCACAGATATTAAAATAAATACGAGGCTATACAATATTTACCTGCAATAATTTATATATCCGCATAGAATGAAGCTCATGAGAAGATTGAAGATAATGTTATGTTCACTACATGTAAAATTAAACAAAGTAATATGTAAACTAACTATTTATTATACATGTTAAATAGGTGTTGCATTTATTATTTATACATGGAAATGTATAAATAATAAATGCAAATGGAATTATTACATGGAAACTATTGATTTCAAGGCCCATCACATGTTACTATTCTTATCTACCACATATCAGTCTAATGAAAGTTCCAAATTCCCAAAATCTATTGTATATTACATCTATCTTCATAAAAGTGGGAGGAAAGGGGATTATCTAGAGCAATTGTAGTCTCTGCTATCTTGTCTTTCACCTTGTCTGAGACGGTGTAAATTCCATCAATCATTTTTCGTACACCCTTAGCAATTTGCTTTCTTGGGGTGGTGTACATCCCATCAACGACTTTCCGTACACCCCTAACAATAATCACTCTGGGGTCATGTTTATATAAAAAAGCCTTTATCTTCCTGCGCCTTAGTTGCATCTTCCTTTTCATTGGATGCGGTCTGCTGAATATCGACCGTTTACGTCTGGGAAAAACCTTCTTCTTACGTTTTCCCATATTGTTGAAAATACACAAAGTTTTATTTTAATCCAAATTAATCCTTGCAATTTATCATAAACTTTAATACTAGTATTGAATTCTTTATTAATTCACGAATTCACTGATTTCGTGTCCTTTTTATGATTCTAATGTTCAAAAATCATAACAAATGCTTAAAAATTTTCTGCAATATTGTCGTTGATTATCAAAAGCTACTGTATATTACACCTGTCTTCATAGAAATGGGCGGAAAAGGGATTGTCTATCATCATTGTATTCTCTGCTATCTTATCTCTTACTTTGTCTGAAACTGTGTAGACTCCACCGACCACTTTGCGTACACCTCTTACAAGGTAGATTCTTGGGTTGTGTTTGTGGAAAAACGCCCTAATCTTCCTGTGTCTAATTTTCATCTTCCTCTTTATTGGATGGGGTCTGCTAAATACTGATCGCTTGCGTCTGGGAAAAAGCTTTCTCTTGCGTTTTCCCATGCTATTAGAATTTTTCTAAGAAGTTTGCTATTCTAAAGTTACACGTACCACTGGCATTTTTGGTGTACCAAATCCCTTGGTTTGGGCTGACGGTGGAATGGATATATGAATTTTACATCCTGATTTATTTATTTTTGTGTACTATTGTATGATGTCAAAATTTAACATGCCATTACTGCCTTCTGTGTTTCTGTCACATCGATTGTTTCATAAAACGTTCATAAAGAGTATTAAGGAGTTTGCTTGCTACAGCTGAAGGATTAAATAAAATTATAAATAATTAGGTAGTTTCTTTTAATGTCTTTGCCTCATAAAATTATGCTGCTGCTGCGGTTTGCTGAACGTTTTTCGAGTTATCATCCATCCCGTTGTTGACTTGGGTTAACGTGTTTTAATCTATCTATAAATATAGTGCTTTCCGATATCACGGATGGCGGATGATTTTAAAAGCCTTTGGCCTTTTCATTTCCTCCGTGGTCTGTACCCCGATAATATATCGCCTTTGGTTCCGGTTGTATCACTGGGCTGTGTAAATAAAATTATGGTTGTGTAATATAATAAGTCTATGGGTTGTGTTCATTAGTAAGTACGTAAGTGTTATTTAAAATGGTATAAGTTATACCTATCAATCTAGAAGCCCACTCTGTAATGATATCAAGAAATCCCTTACCTCTCACGACCCTCAGTAACGTACAGGCATCAGGCATGTGGGGTTTGTGTCAAAATGTTATCTTTCAACGATAAAGGAAGCGAATGCTTGAAACACACGTAACTCTGAAATTTCGAAGAGTATATTTTAAACCTCAGTACCTCCGAGCAGGATGGTCAATGTGTTCGTCACTAGCCCTTACCTTGTTATACCTTATTATATACATATTGGCATACATTTTTATGACGGCCTCCCTTGTACAATGTTGAGCGCTGTTATCTTAACGTAGGAGATCCCGGGTTCAATTTCCGGCAGGGTCAATATAGGGAATTTATAATTTCTGAATTTTCACTGGTCTGTTCTGGTGGCAAGCTTTAGTTGTGTCTAGTTACCAACGTACCGCCAAGCGATTTAGCATTCAGGTACGATGCTGTGTAGAAACCGACTAGGGATATGGGTTTAATATAACTGCCATACCCCTAACAAGTTAGCCCGCTACCATCTTAAACTGCATATTCACTTACCATCAGGTGAGATCGCAGTCAAGGGCAAACTTATAGTGGAATAAAAAAAATGTTAATAGTTATAATGACTCTATATTATATACCGATGAACTAGTATTATATTATGTAATCTTTCATCAAGATGAACACATGGTCGAAATGATAGCATATGCCAAAACTAAAGATGCGGATTTTTTCATCCTAATTAAAAAGCATTGGATATTATTAAAAATTTGTCAAGTTTGCCTAATCTGGTACTGCATTTTGTTAAAGTTCAAATTTATTAATTTTTTCTTCATGTTGTATGGAACTAGTGATATTTGCTGTATTACTTAACGTACTATTACCTATTCTGTGGTATTACGTAACATAATTGCATAATATATTTTTTATATTTTTATTAATTTCGTAGTTACATCGGAGCCATAAAAAATACAGAACGATAAAAACTGCGTTAGTTTGAATCTGTATGGAAATTATGCAAAATGTTTGTATATTCCAAGACATTAATAAATTCGACTGAATGAGGCTAAGGACTGTATACAGACTGTCATCGTACCGCAAGACGCCGTGCGAGTTTCCACCCCTATGTTGTCAACGTTCCATCCACACGTATGAAGCGCTTTGCGTCTTCATTCCTTATTCGCATGGTTAGGGTCTGGAACACTCTACCAAAAACTGTGTTTCCAACCAATTACAATCCGGGTATCTTTAAATCAAGAGTGAATAGGCATCTTCTAGGCAAGCGCGTCCCATCTTAGGCCACATCATCACTTCCCATCAGGTGTGATCCTATAATGAATAGGTATTAAAAAAGGACCGTGCTTGGCGGCAATCATTGAGAAAGGCATGCTTCCAGCAATGCTTAAAATGATGATTATGATAATTTCCTCCTCCTGAAAATCAGCGTTGCGGTATGTCAGATAGGTACATACCTACCTTTCATGCTGTGGCACAGGCTGAGAAGCTGGCCCATTGACCACACTTAATTTTTAAGTATGTACACAGTATATAGGTACTGCATGTAATTAATTTATTTATTGTGAACTGTGGTCATTAAAAATTTATTTATTTATTTTATTTATTCAAAAAATAAATACATAAAGAAGAAAACGAAGTAACTATTATTTAATCTGTGACCAAGGTCATTCAATGGTGAACAGATACTGAAGTTTAATAACAGCATGATTCCACGTACTAGTTTTATCTTCGGTTTCGTATATACGGTGTCCAGTATAAATAGAAAGTAAGGCATCGTCAGGTTCATTGTCACGGCCTTGAGCATTGCTCATAGTCATAGCGACTAAGGGTCAGTTCACATTACGCATCCAATGAATTATTATTAATCCTTACTAGTATTGTAAATGCGAAAGTTTGTCTGTCTGTCTGTATGCTACGCTTTCACGGCCCATCCGTCCCACCGATTTTGATGAAATTTGGTACAGTGCTAGGTTGAATCCTGGGAAAGGCATACTAAACTGGGGCAAGGGCTTTCTGCTATATACTAACTGTATATAGGAGAAAGATGAATATTATAGCGAATTATGCTTCCATATTTTAAGTTTTAACTAAGATTTATAGAAAAAACCTATAATTGAGGAAACCACAAAAATGTGGTCGTAGTAAATAATAAAACTAAATTAGTGTTTTTTAATTTAGTATTGGATAAATTTATATTATTATACTATACTAGATCATACCCGCTACATGTGGATTGTTTTCTTGTATTCCCGCGGGAAATCTTCAAATTTCCGGAATAAAAAGTAGCCTATGTCCCCCGGGATCCCTGTTTCCTTACCAAATTTCATCAAAACGGGTTGAGTAGTTGGGCCGTGAAAGCGTACCAGACTAACAGACAGACAGACACACTTTAACATTTATAATATTAGGTATGGATTTCCCATAGCGCCTAATACACAATACTTACCCAATCTTTGAAGTAAACTAAAACGACAGCTATAAATATAATTCACCTTTTGTAGCGCTGGCTGTGGAAAGGGACGGCACTAGATTTAGTCCTGTCAATTTGGTTTAGTCTAGAGATTGTGTACAACAGAGCTGGCCACAAGGATTAGTAGACATTTTTCAAAAAATCTTTCAGTCGTTAGTGCCTTCATGTAACACCATGTAAGCTTGGCTTAATATTTCTGGAGAAAGTCCGTTTGTCCTTGGCCTATCTCCGCAACTAGCTTAGAATTTGAGATTATTTTCGACACTAGTTTCTCAATACTTTTTACTTGATACTGTATTTGAGTCTGAACTCAATTTCAAAACTTGAAAACAAATGTGTATGTTAAAATAATATCTAGGTATTATACATATATGTATTATGTGAATAAAAAAATTAAAATTGAAATCAGAAAAATTATAACGATTTTATAGTTAAGTTCATGAACACAATAATATTCTAATACGCCCGCGACTCCTCATTTTTCCGGGATAAAAAGTAGCCTATGTCACTCTCCAGGTCCTCTCTGGGCTGGCATGGCCAAAAATCACGTAGATCCATTGCTCCTTTGCAGCGTGATTGAAGGACAAACCAAAAAACAAACACACTTTCGCATTTATCATATTAGTATGATTCCTTATAAAATTTAAACCCCCTGAAACTTCAAAAGTTTCGTACAAGAATGTAGTAGGTATGTTAAAGTAACAGCGTGAAATGTTATGAAACAAATTAATGCTGATTTTGTTTGCATTGTCAATTGGAGGAATATACGCCAAGTTCTGTGTGCACTTAATGTATATTGTATGTGGTTGAAAATAAGGTGCATAAGGTTCAAAATCAAACGCATTATAAAATTGTTGAGCAGCAGTTGTCACGCCTATGCATTGTACGATGCTCGTACGCATATCATGTATGAATGAACATTTAACCTCTATACTGCGATTGGGCAGTTTTGATATTTGCAATCGCATAATCTTTTACCACTATGACTAACCACGGCAACTACCTAAATAATCAGTTATATTATTTATTCAAATCACTGATATAATCATTAATTAATAAATAAATGAAAATCATACATGATGTTAATAATTATGTTGTCGACGTATCTGTCAACATGAATCTTGCTCGTTCCATTGTATCGTATCGTGCAAGTTGATAGATTTATCTATATGTATCAAATCTACCTATATAAATTACGTTAATTGAGAATTTTAGATTCAGTTTTTTTCAAGCGAGGATGCAAATTCCCAATACTAAAACTCCTTTTTTTGACGAATACATCTTTAGTTTTACTCATTAATACCTTTTGCTACATATGCTTGGAGTTATCTTTGGAATTTGTCTGCGAAACTATCCTTGGCCAACGTGGTGGACTATGTCCAAATGCCCAAATCCTTTTAATTAGAAGTGGAGCTCCGGGCTCAATAGTGGACCGGACATTAGTTAAGATTATTATAAAGAAAATATTTTTCTTTCTTTCTTTCTTTGTATTCTTTATTGCACACAACAAAGTACATAGGAAACATACATACAGAAAGAACATAAAGAAGCTTAATCTTAATCTAATAATAATTTGTTGGTTTAATAATAACTCAAAGTTTTTCATTCAAACATTATAATCACACCAAATCATACCTCCTTAAGTCTCAAATAATCTTCAACCCTCAAGTATCAATAAGTCTTATAGTACTCATCTTCAAGCGTTACAAAACCCCACCTATATAAAAGCGTTCTATCCCGAACGCATCTTACTTGATCCCAAACCACCGATCTAAAAAGATCAAATTTTGAATTTCGAACCTATTTTAAATTTCGAATATGAAAGTGCTGTGTGCGTTCTTGGTCGTCGCAGTGGTGGCTTGCGCAGCAGCCCCAGGACCAGTTGATGATAACAAAATCGAGCTGTTTTCCGGGGTCGCCATTGAAAAGTGAGTTTGTTTTTTTAAGTTAGATACAGTCCGATTCAAACTTTGTGACGTCTCGGCAACGTTTTGGAAGTTAGTCGCGAGCCTAGGTTCGCGCAGGTACAGTCAAATGAAACCGTCCCGCGGATACCTAATATTATATTCTGCGCATCGAAACGCACGATGTTCAAATATGAAGTCATAAAGTTTGAATCGGACTGTACCTTCTTATGTTTTTTTAAGAAGTAAACATGAAATTAGTTATTAATATCAATGATACCTAGTATGTTTATCTTGTTACAACTTATAAATAGAATCATTCTATTTATAAGAATTCTTCATTTATCTAATACATATAGAATATTTTGCAGCCCAATCTATACTAATATTATAAATGCGAAAGTTTGGATGTATGGATGGATGTTTGTTACTCAATCGCACCAGAACCGCTGAACGGATCTGGATGAAGTTTGACACAGAGACAGATTATAGTCTGGAAAAACACAATGCTACTTTTATCCCCGTATATCAAAGAGTTACCGCGGGAACCACAAAACCTCAATCCACGCGGACATAGTCGCGGGTATCAGCTAGTCATTATGATAAAATTATTATAATAAACTTTGTAGGTATACTAACGCAACTATTAATTGATGCGATACAAATGATATTCTGACAGGACTAAAACAATTCACTGCTAGTCTATGTGCTATGTATTACGGCCCATGCAAAAAATCACGTTACGGCGTGATTAAAGGACAAACCAATTAACTAGCTTCCACCACTACAGCCCATTAACGTCCCACTGCTGAGCACAGGTCTCCACTCTCATAGGAGAGAGGGAATTAGAGCTTAGACCCACCACGCTGCTCCAACGCGGGTTGGCGGGCTATTAACTTGCTTGTAGTGGATACAAAAAAAACTAACACGCTTTCGTATTTATTATATTAGTAATTAGTATAATGGATGGAAAACCAATAAACTAACACACTTTCGCATTTATAACATTAGTTTACTGGACGCCATTGAAATAGAATGAGACTAAAAAAATTCTACATCAATGCTGGACGCAAACAAATTGACTTTCATGCTCTGACGCGTTTCAGAGAAAACTGCAGAACAATAGGTGCGTCACTCTAAAGGGTGACAGTTGTAGAGCATTTCTACAAACATGCCTTTGTAACATGGAAATTCCTCCTGCGTTAAATATTCATCTCTACATATAACTTTAATGAGTCTGCTTAAGTATCTGTGTAAATAAATTTAACTGTCTCATTCGTCTAGTGGTTAGCAAGTTCGAATGCTTCCGACGAGGTCTTTCGAGGTACGATTTCGGGTCATAACAAGTATTGGGTTTTTCTGACAAGAAATTATCAGTACTACTCCGGAGTTAGGAACCGCCGTGCCTCGGAGAGCACGTCTGCACGTCTGGACCATCCAAACGTCCAAAGCTAGAAGACTGCACGTTTCAATTATTTTTCTTATTTCTTTCAGAGATGCGTCAGGGGAAGAAAAACTAAAAGTGAACTTTGAACCTGGCGAACTGAAAGAAGCTGCAAGAACGTTTGAAGAAGGTAAATAAATAAACTGCAAATTCTATTCGGTAGTATACCTAGTAGGATTTTAGTAGACTCATTGGAAATGTAATTTTTAGGATTCAGTAACAAATAATAATAATAATGAACGCTTAAGTGTGACTCAATCTGTGGCCAGATGCAGTAACGCAGAATGTAAACTGCTCAAAGTTCAATGTCCTGTTACATCAGTTGCATAATACATGACACTGTTACGTAGAGGAGCTCTGTGTCAAGGGCGCGGAACGAATCTAGATGAAATGCGTACAGAGATTATAGTCTGGAATAATACATAGGCTACCTTTTATCCTGGAAAATTAAGGAGTTCTCGCGGGAAACAAAAACCTCAATTGACGCGGACGAAGTCTGTAAGTTACATTGTTAAATATGAATTAGATATAATTTATTTTTAAAACGATCAGATGGTAGCTTTGTCTACGGTAAGGCTGCATAAAGTTCAGTGACCTGTTACGTTAGTTGCATAATGTTACGGCACGCAGCTGTAAGTCAAGGCCGCCCGTGTAGGACGTTTATAGCTGTTCATACAACATACTATTATAATAGCATGATTTATTTATGTAGCGGTACTTACTAGATACTAAGTTCCCGCAAATTAACATCATCATAGCATCAGTAACAGCTGAAAATATTCACCTTTCATACAAAAAATGTAAATCAAAATCAGGTCAGCCATTCTGGAGCTGGTATTGAAAATTTATAACATCCCTCTGTTTACGGCGGCGGGGGTTAAAAATGGGCGACATACTACCATCGCCATACTACGATCTCCATCGCATACTTAATTTAGGGGCGTCAAGGTACGTCATATTAAACTTGATATTTTAAAATAATACTGCTTATGCAATGGTAGTAAGCTCACAGTTTATACCTGTGTTTTTAAAGTTGTTTTAACCGACTTCCAAAAAAGGAGGAGGTTCTCAATTCGGCGCGTATTTTTTTTTTCTCCGCATATCTTCGTGGTTTCTAAGCCGATTTGAAAAATGTTTTTTTCAGTCGTTAGAGGAAACTCTCGAGGTGTTCCCATAAAAAAATCTGACTCCAAATCCTCAAGCCTGACATTAAAAAGTTAAAAATATAAATTATTTTCAAAAAACCGACTTGCCTGCCTGATGCGTCGCAACTTTGCTTTTCTTTGTTAAACCCGCCCGACTTCAACATAGTGGGTAGAAATAAAAAACATTTTTTCCTTTATGTCGGTTTTTTGAAAAGATTCTTTTCCTGGGGTAGTTTGGTCATTGGCCATTTTAGCACAGTTGGAAGATTTAGTTATTGTTGCTACCAAACTAAAAAAAAGATAACTGATAATGGCCAGACTATACAATCATACAAATCACAATTCTGCCATTAGCATATTACGTGAGATTACTAAGACCATAAAACAATGCAATGAATTAGATAATTAATGAGTATCGTTTCACAAATTGCGTGGTGAAAAAGAAACTTCAATAATTATTCTAAGTTATCTTTGATTCCTACACGTGTTCGATTAATTCATACACGAATATCATTGTATATATTATTTACTAAATTGGTTTTAGAAAGTAGAATTGTAACTGAAAACTAGACATTAATTTGTATTTTTTTCTTAACTAACATAAAAGCTGCATTAATCATTGCTAGTCTCTAGTACTGTGATTGCCTAAATTTATGGTTTTCTAGCAGTGTCAATAAATTTAGTGCAATTGCGGAAATGTGTTAAGTGAAAGTCAAAATATATTTATTCAAAGTTGGTACTTACACAGTACACTTAATGAACGTCAGATATACAAATAAAAGTATAAGACGTGATGGTATCTCAAAACTGAAAGGGTACCAAACGTGCACTGGTCTAAGAAGAGCCCACAACAAACTCAGCCGGTTATTTTGGTTACCCAAACAGAGGTTATTGCGACAGTTAAAATGTAGCAATCATTATTACGTAGGTGAATAGGGGACCTTAACTGAATTGATTTAGAGATGATTCATTTCATCATTTCGTATATTTATTCACAGCCAGCGCTCCAAACGCTGAATTTGTGACTTTAAAGTAATAGGTTTTGGGTCCATTTTACTTTGACGTTCGCTTACACTTGGCGTGGTGAGCTCTCATGTCGATCAATCGTATTTGCAATGTAAAAACTCAGAGTAAGCGTACAGTAGTGAGCTGGCTGACTGTGAGCAAACCATAAATGGATCTATTATTATTATTGAATATTGCACACAAGAAATATAGAAACATTAATTACAAAAGGAAAGAAAGAAGCTTAATTTTAGTGAAGCGTGCAAAGGCGGTCTTATCGCTAAAGCGATCTCTCCCAGACAACCTTTGGTGATCGGAATGGGGAAATCACGGGTTGTGTGACAAACAATTTACTACTAATATTATAAAGTTTGTGAGTAAGGATGTATGGACGTATGGATGTATGGATGTTTGTTACTCAATCACACCAGAACGGCTGAACGGATCTGGATGAAATTTGGCACAGCAATAGATTATAGTCTGGAATAACACATATTATGCTACTTTTATACCGGAAAATTAAAGAGTTCCCGCGGGAACCAAAAAGCCTCAATCCACACGAACGAAGTCGCGGGCATCATCTAGTATAACATTTTATTGTAATTTTGTCATTCTTTTTATAGGAGAAAAGTCACTGCAGCCCAAACCATAGGTTATCCTAAATTAGGCTGCAGAGACCGTCCATACAATGTATCAGTAGTTCTTTCGTAAATAATAGAACCAATGAACAATCATTTATTTATTTATTAATTCAAGTAGACTTTGACAAGTGTTTTTGAATAGTCGAGTGAACCTACCACTGGTTCGGAATGACATTCCTACCGAGAAGAACAGCCCGAAACTCAGTGGTTGCTCTTTTGAACAAAATAATTTACAATTACGTACGTACCATAATTCATCAGCTGTTATCTTATCACTTACTATCCAGGCGCGATCGCAGTCAGGGATTAACTTATAAATAGAATATTATGTTTAAAGTTATTTTATTTTTAATGTCATTAAAATATAGGTACTAAAATTCTACAATCACACATTGATAGTGATTGTCAGCAGCAGGGGTCTTCTCCGGTTGGTCCGTGAGGGCCAATCGGGGGTACGGGCTTCGAGAGCTGGCCTCATTACCCGGGCGGGGCGCGGGGTAACATTGTACCCCGGTGATTGTGTTTGAGCCGTGTGTCGGCTAGGGCCTGCCTTGAAGGCTACGGGCCCCTGTGTTGATTGAGAAACTGATTTTTATTTGCATACTAGATGGCACTAGTAGTCGTGTACATCGCGCTATCAAACAACAACCAACTGGATTGAAATAAGCTATGTGGTACAAGTCTTAAGTAGCAAATATCTTTGATATATTGATTTAATTTAAATTTTTGAAAAGTAGCTCTATAGTCTATATGTACTACTTTAGAATTAAAAGGTCATTCTGCCAACATCTTACTTTTAAACACAAAAGTCAACAATATTCTTTACATTATAAAGTAAAACGTTAAAGTATGGATGTATGTATACTTTTTCACGCAAAAACTACAGTACGCTTACTCTGAGTTATTACATTGCAAATACGATTGATCGACGTGAGAGCTCACCACGCCAAGTGTAAGCGAACGTCAAAGTAAAATGTACCCAAAAACTCTTGCTTTAACATCACAAATTCAGCGTTTGGAGCGCTGGCTGTAAATAAATACACGAAATGATAAAATTACCTCTAAACCAATGCAATTGAGGTTAATTTTACTTTAACGCGCTTACACTTGGCGTGGTGAGCTCTCACGTCGATCAATCGTATTTGCAATGTAAAAACTCAGAGTAAGCGTACAGAACGGATCTGGATTAAATTTCAAATTTGGCACAGAGATAGATTATAGTCTGGGTTGACACATAGGCTACTTTTTATCCCGGAAAATTAAAGAGCTCCCGCAGGAACCAAAAACCTTAAGCCACGCGGACGAAGTCGCGGGCATCAGCTAGTAAAAAAAATATATGTCAGTGGCTTTCAGTTAATAGCCTTTGCTTTTTATCTTTTTGTTTTGTGTGGCATTAAAAAAAATATCTATTTACCGTCAATTTTCAGCACGAGGCAAAATTAAAAAGTACGCACCTCTCCTCGCGGGTATCGGAGTGAAGGTGGTGGCAGTGGTCGCTCTGCTATTCGGTGCTCTAACTCTTTTGGTGACCAAGGCCCTGGTGGTCGCCAAGCTGGCATTCCTCGCCGCGACAGCCCTGGGAGTGCATAAGTTCATGAGTGGAGAAGGCTTCAACAGTATTAGCAAGGTATTATTATAAACGTGTAAGATGGATGCGTCCACGGCTTAAACCATTGTCCTATTAAACTGCTTGTATTAACGAGGGCTGCCAACATACACAGCTTTCTCATTCAGCCACCCTCTTGAGATCGTCCTAGCCTGCTTTTGTCGGTACATAGTCTCCACGTATAATAAACTGATGCCCGCGAGTCCGTCCGCGTGGTTTAAGTTTTTTGATTCCCGCGGGAACTCCTTGATTTCCCGGGCTTAAAAGTCTATGTCACTCTCCAGGTCCTCAACTATACCCATGCCAAAAATCACGTCGATCCGTTGCTCCGTTGCAGCGTGATTGAAGGACAAACCAACACACCAAAAAACCAACAAACAAAAACACTTTCTCATTTATAATATTAAGTATGATACTAGATGATGCCCGCGACTTCGTCCGCGTGGATAAAGGTTTTTTGATTCCCACGGGAACTCTAGAATTTTCCGGTATAAAAAGTAGCCTATGTCCTCCCGGGATACAACCCACATATTTACCAAATTTCATCAAATCGGTTGAACACATGGACCATGAAAGCGTAGCAGACAGACAGACACACTTTCGAATTTATAATATTATAATAAATGCAAGCAGTGAGTACACAAACTTCCTCGTTGATAGTGAATCAACGAGGAAGTTTGTGTACGCACTGGTGAGCTTATTCAACTGCCGATTGTGAGTTCATGGGTTGTAAACTTGTAATCCTGAGTTGAGTCAAAAAGTAATGATACGCATCCTTCTCGTGAGATGAAGTATTTGCGCAAACGATTGTGTAGTGTACCAGTATGTGAAGAATCTAGAAGTAACCGTAATCCAAAATGACCAGAGAAAGTTCAAACATAGATTACTGAACTCTTTCCCAGCCCTCGTTAAAGTGTAGTACCTATAGATTTATGTTTTTCTTTTGCCAGAATTCCGCATTCCCAACGGCGCCCCAGCAGTGGACGTCACCGACCGCGCAAGCAGCTTCCTACCCCTACGCGAGGTCCGTCAACGCACAGGAAGCAAACGATCTAGCCTATAAAGCACAAATACCTTCGTAAATGCTAGTGTTAGGTAACTATAAGTATCTCTAACATGTAGGCGAATTGAACCGACTTTAAACTTCGAGCAGAGACTTCAAAACAACATAGATTGAGGGCCTTGGAATTCAGTTGCCATATAAACTTACTATGGAGCTGGTAGGTAAATGAATATTAATTAATTTTAAATTAATAGAAAGATTTTAAAAAAAATTACCGACCTACAATTTCTTCGTAATAAAAAAAATACTTAGTGTGAATTGCAATTATTTACGTTATCAATAATTTTTTTTATTATTCAAGGACAATTAGGTCAGCGAAACTAATTTCAGTCGTAAAATAGAAAACAGCTGTATGTTTTCTAATCTTATTTTGAAGTCGGTTTGATTTAAATATTTAAATCGAGGTTAGTGCAGATTTTTTTTTGTAGTGTGCAAAATTAGAAGTTTTTATGTAGGCCATAATAAAACTACTTACGATGTCGATTTAGAGACGACCAATGCTTGATAATTGTGAATTTTTTTTAACAAGCATAGTGAGACGAAAATATTATAAAAATAATAAAATAAACGTTAGTGTAAAAATGGCACAAGAATTTCCAGTGATCTTTTATATTATATTAGATATTTTTCATATATTCATAGTTAATTAATATATGAAAAATATCTATAATGTAGATTTTATTTTTATAAAATAATATTAAGTGCATTTTAAGCTTTAATTATTTTTTAATTAAGTAAAGAAATGCTGAATTTTATGGTGCAAATATTAATATAAAAAATACTTACTTACTTCGGCGCTACAACCCTTCGTGGATATTGGCCTCTACTACTATTTTTCTCCACCCGGCTCTATCCTTTGCCTCCTTCTTCCATGAAGGGAGCTTTCTTCACACAATGCATCCTTGTTTTTCGTGGTTGTTTCTGTTGTGGTGTCCATTGTGTCATCACTTTTACTCCTGTCTTACTTTTGTTTCCCCATATAAGACGTTCGGATTCAACGTTCATTGTGAACGGTGACTATATGCATAGTACAATGCTATAGGTTCCACCGTCTTCTCTGACCAGACCGGAGATTTTGCGAATTTTTACTGACTATCATAATATATTAAATTATTGTTAAGAAATTTGTATATTATCAAGAATTTGGGAAATAGCAGGGTATACATAAGGAAAAATAATTACATACTACGAATTATATAATTTATTTTAATTCTTCTAAACTGCTATTTTGCTATTAATGCAAAATATAATGTTTGTTCATAAATATTTCAGTGGCTAGGTTTTGTCTTGATTGTTACTTTCGTGCCTGTCATTATGACTACTTCTAAATGTTACTAATAGTAATGAATATTAATTATCAGTATGTTTTTTTTATAAATTCTAGTATTATAAAGTATGGTGCATACATTTTTAATGTTTTTACGTTTAGCTTAATGTGTAGATTCTAAGATAACTTTATTTATTTCCTCTTAGCACTAACGGGTTTATTCGTGTCATTTATAAACCAAACTACAATTATATGAAAATAATAGGAAAAGACTGTTTTAATAGATTAAGCGCAACAATAAACAGATGTTAAGCGAATGAATGTTTCTTTTATTTTCAAAACCATTATCCTGTAGTTATAATATTTTAAATAGCTCATCAATCTAAAACTAAAAAAAAAATTAAGGAAATCTAGATTAATTTCATAAAATATTAGAATAAAACTATTTTGGTAGTCGCATTATTAAAATTAATTTCATGGTTTAAGATATAATTGAATGTTCAAATCTACGATATATTCACGACAGATACATTATACAAGTTAAATCCGAAATAATTTTCATTCGTGTTCGAAGTTACCAGTAACGCCATCTATGAGCAACTTTTCCCAATCCAAATTTTAATAAGTAGTTTGAATGGTTATTCAGCCATGGGTTATTCATTGACAGTATACTACTACTCACAGAAATATTAATAAAGCACTTTACCATCATTCGCTATTTTTTATGCTATTTTTACTAATCATAATTAAGTTAGTTACCACCGGAACAGTAACCGTAAGTATGTGAGTAGGTTTTTAAATCATCAGGTATATTGTAAAATTTTAAGTAAGTTTGTAGAGCAGTCTCCTCGAACTCCCCAGAACCCTCGTAGTTTTAGTTTTAAGATAACGTTACCCATTATCACCATCATGCTTTTTAAGTAATTTTTAGACGAAAATAAGTGTACCTACAATGTACCGATATTTAATAAATAAATGACTATGACTATGACTATGACAGTAATGTATTCCAATGAAATCAAAATTACGCCCAACTAGATTAAAAAGATTTGATTATTCTATTCCTTTAGTTTCAAAATAAGAAAGAAAATAATAATACGCGTCAGCTAGTGTCCCATTATCCTGCACAGGCTACTATGTTAAGTATATTAATATTGACGTAATTAATGACTTGACAAAAAAGTACCTAATACAAAGCTTAACATTAAACCGCACGATATCAGCTTTTTTCATTCGATTTTCAATCCCCTACTACTTACTAAAGAATAATAAATTAATAGGAACGTATAATTACTTATTACGTATTCGCAACCATAGCATTTTCATATTTTTCATATAATCTATTATTAAGAATGTCATATCAAACAATATACGAGTAAGAAGACTTGCTAGCGTTTCAGTACTTAGGACAAATAAATCTCGGATATGAGAGATATTTATATACTTGTAGCTTATTGATAAAAAAAGTAATAATGTAGCAATTTAGTAACCTATTATAAATAATTTTGCTATTAAATATAGATATCGATTTAAAAAAAACATCCTGAAAAACATGACATGATCGTTCAGTAACAATTTAGAAACTAAGCACCATTGACGCACAAACCCACTTTTATACTGGTTTTCAATGATTTTGTAGTAAAAAAGAGTAGCTGCACGCCATCTTCACTCACACACTCACGCTTCGTATAGATACGAGCGTGTATGTATACGCCTTTCACTTACCCACACTAGAGGAAATACTTTTGAACAAAGAAATTGTAGAGCTGCTTTATCATAAATTTATTTAGGAAAGATTGGGCTTTCCATAAAAACTATAAAATACTTAATTGTGTAGTGTATTATTTAATTTTAAACAAAAATAAAATGTTGTTATTAATCCAAAATATATTTTTTTCTGAAATACAATCTGCGAGTATATTGATTCATTTCCACTGTCATAATGTTACAGATGCTACCTTTCCGATAAAAACGATACCATTATCTTTAGTAGGTAACGTCCGTGGATATTAACTATTTATTGTAAGTTTTTAAGTTTCACTAATATACTTTAACTAAATACAAACATCAACGAAACATGATATTTTTCTTTTTTAATAAAGGTAAGCAGTGTTACTGAATAAGCGTTTAAATAATTCCAAATAAATTTATAACTATTCGACTCCATAGTTTTCCCGAACCGCATTCCAAAGCCACCAACTTTCTCCACCACTACATTCACAGAATCTGCGTGTGAGTGACACTTTCACTTCTTAGCATTTTATAGTTTTATTTTACCACTTACTATGTATTTTTATTATACTTTGCTACATTCTATTAATAATTATTATTCTAATATCAAATACTATGTCAACTTTTAACTCAAACTACGAGAACCTACAAATTCAAATCGTGCAGCAGTCAAAAGTGTTTTTTTTTTTTCAAATAAACCTTTACAAGTGCAATCTATTCGTCAAGTAAATCTATCAAAGGTTCAGAATGCCCTTCCACCCCAGATAAACCAATAAGGAACCCAGAAGATGCAAGCTATCTGAAATAAACTTTTAAGACAATAATATGTTATTTCATAGCTTAAAACTACAAAACTATTCAAAAGTCTCTGAAGAATGTTAAGAATATTGCAGGTATAAAATTATTCCTTCTATAAAATGGAATTAACATCCACCCATTACTTTGAAGGAAACAAACACTACAATATCGTTTCTGTAATACAATTGAGTTTGCACTCTTGATATATTGAGATGTTGCCTATGTCAGAAATAAATTAATATATTTTAGCGCTTAATAAAATATAGAGGACCTGCAGACAAAATATGTAATATCCACGTCCCCTGTTAATTTTATCTATGATCAGATTTGACTCTTAGTTGTCATTTGTCAAATACCCAGTGGTCTTTGTTCTTGTCTGTATTTTTTTGCAATAAAGTTCTTTACTACTTCTACCTAATATACATATAGATATATATATATATATATATATTAGGTAGTATATATATATATATAGTAAAAAAGATTAGCAGACATTTCATACATTTACATACATAAATTAAATGATTTTTTACTCAACGCTACTAACTTAGATTTCGCCTTAGATGTAACTTTATTAAGGTTAAAAAATTAGGAAATCAATTTAGGAATTGAATTGATATACCGTGCTTCATCAACCCTACACCGGCCCACTACTAAGCAAGGGTCTCCGTTCAGAATGAGAATGGTTAAGTCATAGTCCATCACGCTAGTCAGGTGCAGATTGGGAGACCCATTTATACCCATTAATCAAGTACCAATTAGTAACTTAAAACTACAACTTGGGTTGGAAAAACGCTTGGATGAACTGATTTATAATTCAAACCAAAGACTTTCGTTATAGGGTCTGGATTAATAAGCAGCTTAAAGGCTAATCAAAATAATGTATTAATTGACATAGACAATCGTTATATTTTTGTAACTCATTGATGTTGCTGTATGTACTCATATGGAAATTGTACATAAGTTTAATCTAAATTCGATATAAGCACAAAAAATGGAAACTTCTCAACCACCTGTCCAGTCTCTCATCATTTACACAACCATAAATCTTAACTCTTATCTTGTTTATTAGGAAATCGTCTCTATTTTCCATTTCATATAGATGAAAATTCCTTGAGGTGTATATGGTGTTTGTGTTGTTTTGAACATAGATTATGCTGTGCTATGTTTGATCATTGAGAAAGCAAAGAGAAAGGGGCCCAAATTCCGAGGCGGTGAAAGAATTTTTTTTTCCAACTTAATGGGCACAGGTGTTTTCGTTTTGATTGAGTAAATAGAATAAACGTAAGTTTCTAATGGCAGTGATAGTATAGTAGTTAACTTAGCCTCCTATTAGTGAGATCAGGGGTAGAATCTCGGGTACTTACTAGGGCACTTTGTTTGGAGCTATAATATAATTTATATAGTTTAATATTATACTTTAACGATTAAGGAAACCATCGTATGGAATGTCTGAGAATCTCCATAATGTTCTTAAAGGTGACGATCTTCACTTAGCCAGCATAGTGGACTACAGCCTAATAATCTTTCCTTATTTTGTCTGGAAATTTATTTTTCCTTATTTTCCTTGTTTTGTCTGGTGAAAATTTTGATGGTAAATTTTCTAAAAAACTGTAACATATTATTTGCTAAGTTCTTAGCTAATTTCTACCTAACGTAAGTAATATTACGTAACACGTATGGACTTTAATATCGTATGATCATTAATATTTTCAAATAAGAAGTCAAAACATTCCTCAGTCTTTACTTCATCATCTTCAAGTTACTTAGAACGGGTATTTTCTCAAATTGTGAAGGGCTGTTCCAATCCACGCAGGATTTGAACAGCTTGGTGGATTATGGACTTTGAGAACAAAATGAAATTTTTTCAGGCATGTAGGTTTCATTATGATTTCCTTCAACTTGCAGCAACTAATTAATTTAGTTAAAACGCATAAACCTTATTTTTTGTAGAGTAGGAAAGAAGAAATTTTATCACTGAAATCTCTATTTGTTTCAATTAAATAATTGTTTTAAAACTACATTAAAAATTACCAAGCAAAGCATAGCTAGGTACTTACTTTAACTCTTACATACAAAAAAGCGTGTCCCAAACAAGTGAAACCCGATTGCATAACTCGTGAATGTAGGCATTTCGTCAACGATTTCGCAACCAGCCGGATGTCCGAGTGAAAGTTGTCGAAAGCGGTGAAAGTGCGCGACGAAGTAGTGGCCTTGCGGATGCAAGGTACGAGGCATTCGATTCTATAATGATTTGCTCGGTGGACTGGGAGGTGCTGCCACGTTGTTTTAAAATGAACATCTATAATATCTTCTGTGTATATTTTAATCTAATACTTATTCTTCTCAGATAAATCTCGTCGTAATTAATGTATATCCCTCAACATACGGAAAATTGGAAAAGTTATAGATAATAGACTAATTGTTATTGCAAGAATTGCGTATGAGAAAACTGAACAAAATAAAAAATAACTGTTGATTCAAGTAGCATTTCCAACGTAAGATAAAAATATTAAAAAAATGTAGTCACGACTTTTTTTTTATTTTCACGAATTAAAAATAATCATAAATAAATATTTTTCCTGCTTATTAAAGCCAGGATAGAGACTACTCAGTACTCACTCCTTTTGTCTTGCCTTTTATGTAATTTTCTGAAATTAAATAACAGAAAAAATCAAGTTACAGAACACTTGTTTATCATTAGAGCAAATTATAACCTATCCCAAAAATTACTCTATATAAATCCCATGAAACTTAGGGTATGAAACCTAAAAATTAATTGCTGGTCAGGGTGAAACTGATTTTTACCTTAATTTAGGGTTAAAATATAAAAAATAGTATAGGGGGCCCCCTTCAAAATAGTTAAACAAGATTCGCAAAAAAAATTCAAAGATGGTTAATATTAGCCATGAAATATTTTCAGTCCAATAGTAGTAAGTGTATTTCGGAGAAGCTTATGTTTATGTTCAGTTATTATTCAAATGACAATCCGTACGTAACCAGTTACATAATACCTTCTCATTTTAATAGGCGTGAAGTTTTTCAGATGTAAAAATGTTGAAGTCACAGTCAGTCTCTGTAACGTTACATCATCGTCGAGTGAAAGTCGGTCCTTGAACCCGGAGCAAGCCCAAAATCTCTTGTGAGCGAACGATGCGAGAGGCGGTCTGTTGAACTGGACTTACAAATTGTGTAATAACACAGTCTAAGGAGATACTTTATAAGTTATTTCCTACCAGTCATCCGACGAACGTCTTGACAAATAACGCTGCAGGTTTACAGAGTTAGGACGGGGGATGGTATCTCCAAGCTGGCTGAATTTTCAGTGAAAGAACTAGAAGTTTAATTCATCCAGTCCGGCAGGCAGAAACCCGGTCCGTAGGTGGACAGCCATAAGGCTAATTACCTCTATTTCTTTTTCTAGGTTGCTTAGAAGAGATCGCTGTTTAGCGACAAGGCCGCCTATTGCATAATTTTTGTATAGATGTGTTAAATCGTGTATAGTGTACAATCCTTAGGTACTAATCAAATAAATATTATAAATGCGAAAGTTTTGATGTATGGTGGTTTGTTACTCTTTCACGCCAGAACGACTGAACGGATCTAGATGAAATTTGACACAGAGATAAATTATGGTCTGGAATAACACATAGGCTACTTTTTATCCCGGAAAATAGATCCCGCGGGAACCAAAGACCTCAATCCACACGGACGAAGTCGCGGGCATCAGCTAGTAAAGTATATTTTCATTTAATTTCAGGCATTGGTCCGGCTTCGTCTTGTATTAAATATATTAAGTAACACTGTAACAAATAAGGCTTGAAACATCCTCAGTCGTAGTAAAAATAAGAAAGCCACAAGTGGCATATGGCTAATAGTGCTAAGTACTTAGTCGGTGTCGTGTAAGCGAGTCTCACTTCCGCGAGAGTTGCCTCAAGCCGGCTCCGGGTTCAAGCACCGACTCTCACCGGACTGAGAAATACCACCGATATCGGATGTGATGTCAGTACTCCTGATATTATGCTTTTATTCAGTTGACTGCTATCTAACCTTCATATTATCTAAATCATTACAATTAAAATAAATTTAAAATAAATCCTTATATACCTACTAACAAAAAATAAAAATTAAACCCTAATCAAAAAGACCACCCCTGAAAATTATCTAAATATATATAATAAATAAATAGGATGGGTTCTTTGGAGGAGATCACTTTTAGTGATTTTCCGCCGAGTTACTTGCTTGTTCTTCTCGGTAGGAATGTCATTCCGAACCAGTGGTAGATTCACTCGACGATTCAAATGTACTTGTAAAAGTTTATTTGAATAAAAACCATTTGAATTTGAGTGACTGACTGAGTATGTCACGCTCTCTTTAAACATTTCTGTGGTGGTGTCGTGTGGTGCGGGTTGTTACGTTCCCTCAAATATGGTCGAGCGAAGCAATGGCTGGATCATGCGTCATGCTCGTGAACGGGTGCCACCGGCGGGAATGGGGCTACTTTCTATCTGCCCGTCTTTGACATGAATTGAATAAACAAATTTAAGAAATCCATTAAAAGTATGCTCCTGAAAAAAGCTTATTATACTGTTGAAGATTATGTAAATGATAGAGGAGCATGGATTTGATCGCTCCAGCAATGCTGGGGACAGCGGTTACTTATGTACACATTGATATAGTAATTGTAAATGAATTATTTAAAAAGAGCAACCACCGAGTTTCTTGCTGGTTCTTCTCGGTAGGAATGGCATTCCGAACCAGTGGTAGATTCACTTGACGATTCAAAAGTACTTGTAAAAGTTTATTTGAATAAAAAATATTTGATTTGATTTGATTTGAGTGATAAGACCCTGAGCACTTTGTTTTCTGTACTTTTCAGTGTTTACTTTATATCTTTGTTTTTGTGGCAATAAAGAATAATTTATCTATCTATCTATACTTATATAATAACTGCGAAAGTTTGGATGGATGGATGTATGTTTGTTACTCAATCACGCCAGAACGGCTGAACGGATCTGGATGAAATTTGTCTGAAAAGAATTAAATAAAAATATTTTTTTATAAATTCAACCCCTAAGGGGGCTTAAAATTTGTATCGTAGCTTTAGTTTTAAGATACCGTGGTTAATTATCACCATCACGTCTTATACTTTGTAAACGTTAAGTTCAAAAGGTGTACTGTGTAGGTACCTATTTTAAAAATATACTTTGAGTTTGAGTTTCTGAAAATTGAACCTAACGTGAGAGAAGCTGCGGGCAAAAGCTGGCAGGAGAGATAGCAGTTAATTGTACCAATACCCATTTCTATACCGATATCAATTGTGATGTCATTACAATGATATTACGTTTTTTACTTGATTAAGAGCCCTTGACTGCTTTATATTTAAACTAGCGGATGTCCCTGACTTCGTCCACTTGGTTATGTTATTTTTTATTCCTGAGGGAACTCCTTAATGTTCCGGGATTAAAAGTAGCTTATGTCACTCTCCACAAGTCCTCAGATATATCCCCATGCCAAAAACCACGTTGATTCGATTCGTTGCTCCGTTGCGGCGTGATTGAAGGACAAACCAACAAACAAACACACTTTCGCATTTATGATATTTCTGACCTTTATATTTAAAATACTTAAAGCTGGCAGGAGTATAAATAGCAGTTAATTGAAACGATACCTATTTCTATACCGATATCGGATGTGATGTAATTACAACTGATATTACGTTTTTTTAATTAAATGAAAAAACCCGTAATTTATTACATCACATTTATTTATTACATCAATTACAAAATTAGCCCTTGACTGCGATCTCACTTGTAAAATATCGTTTACAGGGGCTTTGTTAAATAAGAATGATTGCAATAGGGACTTGATGTTTGAAAAATTCACAGATTTCGCAGTTTCCGCAAGAATCGGAGCATTGAAAATGAATACAAAAATTTGCGAAAGTAAAATTATTTTATTTTGAATAACACATTACAAGTTGAATCATTCAAAATTCCAACTCGAATGCACTTCTCGTCTGCGTCCGCACCTTTTAACGCCATTACCATGACGATCGGTCAATAATCATAGAAGCTACATCACTTTTTATATACGGAAATACCCGTTTTTCTACAATTCCAAATCTGAAGGGATCTACCACTACAGAGGTCACATTTATTAACCGATTTTCAAATTTTTTTTCGAATATTTGTAGCTAAGCTTACAAATACAGCCATTTTGTAGCTAGCCCTAGGATCCATTTTATTTTTTTCTTAAGTCGGATTTTTTCCGAAATATTTACAATTTAGTAAACAAACACCCCCAACAAAACTCGACTTGTTTTAAATTTTTCAAAATTCCAAAAAAAGTTTCCAGCCGATTTTCAAAATTCAAAACGCTCACACGTGTCTCGATAAATTCTTCAACTCTTGGTACTATTACCATTTCGATCCTTCCAAAATTCTTGGAGCTATGGCCAAAAATTCGTCTCAGGCGATTTGCATCTGATAACCATTTTCAATGGTAAAAATACACAGCTCAAAGTAATACTCCTACAAACTTATCCCTGCAGGTGGCGCAATCTGGAACTAACAGAACCATCTCTGTGTTGATGCTATAATTTACATTTTTGAAGTGAAACTTTAGAATCGTTGTGATTTGAAAATTCGATGAAACGAAAAAGCGACACTAAAAAGAGACAAACATATTCATAATAGGATTTAGCCTGCGAAAGAATGAGATAGAATACAAGTACAAGTAGTAGGTTTTGACGACCTCCCTGGCGCAGTGTTGAGCGCTGTTGTCTTAACGAGGGAGGTCCCAAGTTCGATTCCCGGCAGAGTCCATTTCTAAATTTATATTTTCTGAATTTTCTCTGGTCTGGTCTGGTGGGAGGCTTTGGCCGTGGCTAGTTAGCACCCTACCGACAAAGCGATTTAGGGTTCCGGTACGATGCCGTGTAGAAACCATTTAGGAGTTAATATAATTGCCATGCCCCTAACAGGTTAGCTCGCTACCATCTTAGACTGCATCATCACTTTCCATCAGGTGAGATTGCAGACTGCAGTGAAATAAAAAAAGACCAATTTACACTCCTACACACTTATCAATTCAGGTAGCGAAATTCGGAACCAACAGAATCTACTCTGTATTGATCCTAAAATCTAGATTTTTCTATAGACAGTGGCGGCTTGGCTAACTTGTGCATGTATCGCTACATAAGGCCAGCTAAGTTAGCCAAGCCGTAAGCATTAACATTCAAATAAACATTAGTAATGAACTTCAAAACGGAAGTCAAGAACGCACTTTCACGGCAAAACACAAATACCTTTCTATATAAAACACATATCCGTATTTCTATAAACATACGACTCAAAATACAACTTTAATCATAACCCGTATGTGTATGGACATAAGGTTGAAAATTATGTGACTCTTTGTTCCGATTTTCCTATGTTGGTTATGTATTTATGTATTTAGGGTGTAGATTGGAATGTAAGGCCTACTAACATGGTTTGCTGGTATTGTATGATAAATGTGAATATCATATCGTGCGAGAATTTTCTTATACTTAAGTAGTTCATCATTATAACGTTGTTCTTTATGTACCTAGTAACATAGTGTAAAACTCCCGACTTCATAAAAAAATTTTGAAATACTTCGATATTAGAATAATATCCAATCATTTCAACGCTCTTCTCAAACCAGGGCGCGTTTGGACTTTGGAACCCTCGTAGCTTTAGTTTTTTTTAAGATACTGTAATTGATTGTCATTATCATTATTAGTGTCGGACGTCAATAAGTGTACAGTGTACCTAAATTTAATAAATGCATATTGATTGATTGAATATAATATGCATATTTACCCAGAGATACGAGAATGATAGAGAAAAGAAAATAATTAAATTAAATTAATATCATAATAATCATGGTATTACTATAGACAGATTTAAAAGCAATTTTTATGGCAGGTTGTATTGTAAATTGAGAGCATTGAGCTATTAAACTGCAGTAAAGTCCCACAAATTTATCTGACCCGGTGACAGCGCCGCTAGTATATTATATTAAAAGTAAAATAAACACAAAAACTAAACAGGCATAAAAATTAGTTCCAATTTTGGCCACCGTGCCAGATAAGTTTATGTAATAGACTATGCAGAAATGTTACACCGCTATATATATAATAATATAATAATATATTACATTAGACATCAATGCGCTGATATGACGCGCGTTGATGTCTAATGTATAAGATGTATATGATAACGGTTTTAAATCATAGAAATAATCATACATAGTCACTGCACCTAATAAAATAAGAATAATTTGAAAGTCATTTTATTGAAAGTGTTGAAAAAGAAAAAGAATGTTATTAATTATTTTCTTAAGCAAAGCATCGAAGTCATAAGGAAAATTATTTAAGCACCAATGTTATAATAATAATTTAATTAATTGACCTGCCGGTGATCAAACCCCGGGCTTCCCACCTTAACACAATTACAGCGCATCTCACTGAGCCTAGGAGGTCCTCAAAAGGGGTATAAGGGAGGTCCCGGATTCAATCTCCAGCATTGGCAATTTGGGGTTTTTTTTTTTTCCTGATTAGGATCTGCAATCAGTCGACAGACTATAAGCAGATTTGATTTGTTTCATTGATTGATTTTTCCAGAGAAGAGGACCAGCGTCCTCATATCTGCACACTGTCAAGCACATTGGCCCGCTTCAGACGCTTTATTTTTTTCACTGTTAATAGGTTCTTTGCCAGTGGGTTGGGGTGTAACAGTAAGCGTTCCCGGTGCTTTGTGCTATGCTTATTGATTTCCTCAATTACAGTTGGTATTTCCAGGTACTGATGTATCTCGGTATTGCGTGTAAACCAAGCAGCATTAGCAATCGTTCTAAGGATACTATTCTCTAAGGATACTATTTGGGAATTTAACTTCTTAAGAATCTTTAGTCTGATCTGGCAGTAAGCTAAGGCTGTGGATAGTAATGTTATCACTCTACTGACAGATGTGCCAATGCGTGCGATTTAGCGTTCTTGTACGATGCCGCATAGAAACTGATTCTAGGTATGAGGTTTTTAACCACTATACCCTTAACAGATTAGCCCGCTACCATCTTAGACTGCATCAACTACCACTATGTGAAGCTGTCAAGGACTAAGAATAAAAAAAACTCCTAAGTATTTACATTCCTGTACCAATCTTTTTATGGAAAATTTTGTTTATGGAAAAGTGGAATTGTTTAGTTAAAAATGGTAAGGCTTGGAAAAGTGAAATTGTTTAGTTTCTTGTCGGTAAAATTAGTTTTCCGTACTTGTGGTAGAAAGAAGAAAGAAAGAAAAACATTTCTTCAACATTGGTGTTACAGACAAACATTTAACATACAGTTGTACGGAATATGTTTGTCTGTGACACCACCCAGAATGGGTGTACAACTCAACCGTATGCCCAGCATACAGCTGGCCGCTGATTTACAGCTGTGACCCGGAAAAAATCATTTTGTTAATAAATTTGAGTAAAATTAAGATGTATCATGAGATTTACCCGCATGTCCTGAAATTTGAAATAAACAATTTCGAGTTTCGAGTTAGGTTTATAGGTAATAGAAGTTAGGTAACAAATATCAATAAAAACTAGTAATCGATAAATAAACACCGACAAGTCGAATTTTCGGTCAGTTACATAGTACATACAGGTGCTTACTTTCACAACTTTCATTTTTACCAAGACATTTTACTTTCCACCGGCAATGCAATTTAAACCATAAATTTTTACAGTTACGGTTTAATTTTAAACGAGTAGAATGTATGTCAGTATTTGAGCATTTCATATTTTCTATTATGCAAGCGAAGTAAGAGTATCACTGTAATAAACAGGTCTTGAAATATTTTGTATTGGGTACTAAGGTTTTTATATGTAAACTTTATAACTTACTATATTTGATACCCACGACTTCGTCCGCGTAGATTTAGGTTCTTTGAAATCCTGGCGGAACGCTTAAATTTTCCGATTTTTCCGGAATAAACAGTACTGTCCAGGTCTTTAACAGATCCATATAAATAAGCATGCCGAGCAAAGAAATGTAGAAAAACCTATTATAAATACCTGAACATAAACTTACCCTACTTGTGACTGAAATAGCACAGCACTGCCATGCTCTTTACAGGTTAGCCCGCTACCATCTTAGACTGCATCTTCACTTAAGTACCATAATCGCAGTCAAGGGCTTACTTGTAGTGGATAAAATAAATAAATAGGTTACTTTTTATCCCTGAAAATTAAAGAATTGCCGCGGGAACCAAAAACCTTCAACCCACGCGGACAAATTTGCGGGCATCGCTCAACATCAGCAGTTGAGTCCACACTCCAATTTCCATAGAAATTAAAACTAAATGAGTTACTACAATTCTCGTTTTGATTTTTTTTCAAAACGCAATCCGTTTCATTCACCGTTCAAATCTTGCAGATCTACCACTATTCTTTTTCGTTTTGTAAAAAAACAGGACTCCTAACGCCATCTAGTGTAGCATAGTGCATGAAACAAAACATATACAGTTCAGCGCCATCTGTTGACGGGATCTAAAAATATCTCAACAAATGGTACAAAACAACAACCAACAAAATGAAATCGACGCTCGCCGCTAGAGTGTGCTGTTTTTTTTTCTTTTTGTCGAAAGTGTGAAAAGATCTAATTCAAAACGACCAGTCATCTTCATTAATTTTCTTTCACAGGAAACAATGATTTTTATTATTATTTTTATCAAAGTTACTTAGCGTAACGGTTTGCTATAATAATAAAGAATTAATTTTGTAGTGTTGAGTTTAGAACATTTCATGATTTGCATTGATTCAGCAACGTTGCCTAGGTAGGTATATTATTTTATGAGCCTATCTCTTCTTGCTTTTTTTCCTTTTTATTGATATTCTATTATTAAAGAGCACCGAATAGGTACCTAGACTAGCTCTTGACTCGCAGTCAAGGGCTAGCTTTTAATGGATAAAAAATAATTAAAAAAAAGACTGCCTGTCTATACCTACCTGTCTATAACAAAACAGAGCACACAAAGCCGTCGGTACTGCGCCTGATCTCTCCAGTCGTGTTGGATTTTCCGACCCATCGAAAGATCCAATACGGACGGATGAGAGTAAAGGAACACAGGTTAGAGAGTGCACCTGTGTTTGCGCACACACTTGTTTACCTACTATAATAATTATCTCCCGCGCAGATGGCTAATCTCTCTGGAGATTGGCCGCCGTGGTCGAAATTCGATCGGGAGGACAATAAAACAAAATCATACTAATATTATAAATGCGAAAGTGTGTTTGTTTTTTGGTTTGTCTTTCAATTGACGACGCAGAGCAACGGATCGACATGATTTTTTGCATGGGTATACTTAGTTAAAAAATTAAGGAGTTCCCGTGCGAACTAAAAAACCTATTCCACGCGGATGAAGTCTCGGGTATCAGCTAGTATGAAAGAATTGAGAATTACCAACTTACCTACTCATGGATTAGCTAAGTACGTAACGTACGTACGTAGTTAGTAAGTAGCTATCAAATCTTTATGCTGTACCTTCATAATTTTTTTTTGTGCAAGCTAGCCCTTGACTGCGATCACACTAATGGTAAGTGATGATGCAGTCTAAGATGGTAGCGGGCTAACCTGTTAGGGGCATGGCAGTTATATTAAACCCACACCCCTTCGGTTCCTACATGGCATCGTAACGGAACGCTAAATCGCTTGGCGGCACGTCTTTGCCGGTAGGGTGGTAACTAGCCACGGCCGAAACCTCCCACCAGGCCAGACCAGGGAAAATTCAGAAATCATAAATTCCTAAATTGACCCTGCCGGGGATCGAACCCGAGACCTCCGCACGTTAAAGCAACAGCGCTACACACTGCGAAACGGAGGTCGTCGAAACTATGACTACCTACCAATACCTAACCACAATTAAAAAACCAGCAGCTCAGAGCCGCTTAGCAAGTAGCAAGGATCTCAATTTACATAGACGGGCCTTGTCAAACAGAGAATGTGGACTTATTTTACTAACGCCATCCACTTAGTCTGAAATGCGCGAAAGCGCTATGGCGGGGACAAGGACAGGCTTATACAGGTGAGGAGCATGCCCTACAAGTTGGATGCCCAACTTTTTTCTATGAGAGTGCCCATAGAATATACATACCTACATATACCTATATCGATGCCATCGTCTTGGGTTCGATTCCCATCGATTTTCAGAGCGCTGTTTTTTCTTTGAACAAAGTTTAAAGGTGTAGCCCTACTTGAGATGCATGGAGCGGCGCGGCACGCAGCAGCAAATATTATATGTATGAGTTTGTACGGGGTCGTGTCGTGCAGTGCGTCTCCGTGCCGCGTCGCTTGAGTGGGCCCAGTTCCACACAACCTGAAACCTCATACTTACAAAAAATACTTGCTGCTACGTGCCGCGCCGCGCAAGCTAGGGGGCTAGCTTTAAAGAGCTAAAGTGAGTTTCAGTTTTATAATTTTAAAAAAATAGCCTAAATTAAAAGCATACTGATTTCACGGAAGATCAGCGCTGTATCCCAACAGGTAGGTATAGCACAATATGCTGAGTGAAGACCATTTTGGGGATCAAGTCTCATCTCGCCATTTTTTTTCTTCTTATAAAGTCTGCTTTTTGTCTTGTCTCCCTGAATAAACATTTCTTTCTTTCTTTCTAATTTAACTCCGATTTAAGTAGGTAAATACTACCCACGCCGATTGTTAAGAAGACCAGTCGACCATCAAATCCAACTTACCGTTCCTAAGTATAAGTAAGTAATTAATTTGCGGTCGAAATTATAGTGCCATTTACTTTTTCAAAACCGAGACACGTTTCGAGGTCTATTAGAAACAAAAGAACCTAATCCACATAAACTAAATACAGGGTGGAAAACAGGAACGGGCCACAGAGCAAAAGTACTTTAATGTATCTACTTAATTGTAAAACAATCGTGCATTTTAGAGTCAACATCTCCTGAACATGCTCCAGTGTCGGAATGAAACGTGTGTTGAGAATAATTTGCAAGATTTTTGTGTGGTGTGGTGAATATCGCAAGATACACACTCTGCCACATAGATTTACCTACTTTAATTAAACTTCCAATTCTTTCATTATCTTTTTTTTTTAAATATAATATAGGCTAGCTCTTGGCTGCAATCAAACTTGCATGCAAGAGGTGATGCAGCTTGAGCGCGCTTGCCTAGAAGATGCCTATTCACTCTTATCATGGATTTCCGCCTGCTTCTATCATGCATGCATTTCGACCAGAGATGTGCTACGTTGCTAATCTACGTAAAATCCACCAATAGGGAAATGTTTGAATGCAGAGACGATTATTGTTTTTTAATAAGATAATGTTTTCTTTGAGTGAAAGAACGTTTCGTATTACGTATTTAGTATACGATGCGGTGTAGATACCGACTAGGGGTATGGATTTAATATAACTACAATACCCCTAATAGGTTAGCCCGCTAACATTTTAGACTGCATCATCGCCTACCATCAGGTGAGATCACAGACAAGGGCTAACTTATAGTGGAAAAAAAAGTCAGGTAAAAGTACAAGTAGGTATCCACGGCTCCGCCTTCCCGTTATTTTAATAGCGAGTAAGCAACACTGGCGCTTATCAAAAATGTCACATCATAATTTGGAGCCAGAAAGCGAGTCGCTTCTTTCTAATAGATATGTACGCCAAGCGTAATTCCGCTTTTTACCCACTACGACGAAAAGGCTGAGAAAACATTTTTACCATTGAAAATGGTCAATTCGCCTGAGACGTGTTTTTGACCATAGCTCCGAGGATTTCGGGAGGATCGAGATGGGAATAGTACCAAGAGTTGAAGAATTTATCGAGACACGTGTGAGCGTTTGAATTTCGGAAATCGCCTGCTAACTTTTTTTGGAATTTTGAAAAATGTAAAAAAACGGGTTTTTGGGGGGTGTTTGTTTACTAAATTGTAATTATTTCGGAAAAAACCGACTTAAGAAAAAATTTAAGAATAGGTGGGAGGCTTCTATTGTGCATTCTGGTATCACCCTACCGGCAAGCGGTTTAGCGCTCATGATGCCGTGTAGAAACCGACTAAGGGTATGGGTTTAATATAACTGCCATACCCCTAACAGGTTAGCCCGCTACATGCCCGCTACCATCTTAGACTGCATCATCACTTACCATCAGGTGGGATCGCAGACAAGGGCTAACTTGTAGTGTTTAAAAAAAGCGCTAGCCTATATAACTAAAATATATAAATGGAAAAGATGACTGACTGATTTATCTACTCGTACTGGGCGGTTCGGGCTGACATTTGACAAATAGATTATATGACGCTTTTATGACGTAGGTATACTCTTAGACAGGATTTTTGAAAATTCAACCAATAGGGGGGCAAAATAGGGGTTTGAAATTCGTATGAAAATCGAGCGTAGCGAGCGTAAAAGCTCTTCATACCCTATCAGCAACAACTCAAAATGCTTATTTCTCATTCAGACGGTTATAATATGGTTCCAAAAGAACTTTTGGATTTGCCAGTGCACAAATTAAAAAAAACCGTAAAGAACACTTGTTGAGTGAAAAAAAAAGAGCAACTGTTGAGTTTCTTGCCGGCTCTTCTCGGCAGAACTCTTTCCGAACCGGTGGTAGAGTCAAAACATTGCATAAGAGACACCTGTATATGTCCTACATGTTTAAATAAATAAACGAAACGAAACGAGACCTTCCAGTATTCCTACTCTGCCCCCCGATTATGTAAGCAAATCGTAATCGTAATCGTTTGTCAAACGTATAATTCCACCTGTTTTATGTCCTCCCGACCGAATTTCGGCCGGAGAGAGATTAGCCATCTGCGCGGGAGATATTATAGTGCACAAGTGTGTGCGCGTACACAGGTGCACTCTCCGTTCCTTTACTCTCATAGCACCATGGGGCGGAAAATCCGACACGACCGGAGAGAGATCAGGCGCAGGACCGACGGCTTAACGTGCTCTCCTAGGCACGGGCGTGAAATACCGCCAAGTTTCTAACTCCGGGCTAGTACTGAGAATTTATTGTTAGAAAATCCCAATACTTGTTATGGCCCGACCCGGGACTCGAACCCGGGACCTCGTCAGCCGCAATCGAACGTGCTAACCACTATACCAACGAGGCAGTTAAAAGAGCCTGTTTAAGGAGTTCATAAATGCCCGCACGTCATAAAGCAAGTACGACCTCCTTAAACTGTTCGAGTAATACGTTTTAAGCTGTCTTATTATTACCATTGGCTTAGATTAAAGGTCCTTGGGCTAAGACAATTGGACCTCTGGATTCTAGACGAGAACGATAATATATACTATTGCAAATTTCTATAGGATACTTGAAGAAGAAAGACCAAAAAGCTCTCCTGGCACATTTATTTGTCTGAACATGATAAAAATATTACAGCAACAAATAAAATCACACAAGAACGACACGCGATGACGGTTGACAAGAGAGCCTCGCAGCAGCGCGCGCATCCTTTTATAAGCTCGTCCCTGACGCAGCAGCATTGTTTTGAAATTCATTCCATACTTGAATCATGTTTTCTTCTTCACGAATGAGTATTACTGTGGACAGAAGGAAGGAGTATTATATGGAGCTTCTGCAATAATACACATAAACTATTTTTATTCCTGAAAAAATATTTTTCGAACCCTTAAATCTAAATCAACGCGGTTGCAGTCGCGAGCACCTAAATTGTTAACAATTTAAAAAGTTTAAAGAGTTACTCGATATGACATCCTCACCTTTGAATTAATAAAACCATCGGGCATGAAAGTAGCTCTCAAAAGTTGAAATTGAACACACGTACGTGCGCGATTAGTGTGACGACCTGATGTTCATTTCCGTTGCGCTTTGTGTGGTGTATGGGTTCTAGTTCTACACTAAAATCCATGCTAATATTGCAAATGCGAAAGTGTGTCTGTGGGTCCGTCTATCTGTCAAGGAAGGATATAGGCAATTTTTATCTAAACTAGGTATCTATAATATTGTACATGTAGATTTATTAATCTATTGTCTATTTATTAATATATTTTTATCTAATCTACCTTAATTGTGGTTTTAACAAACCACGCAGACAAAGTCGCGGGCATAATCTGGTTAGTATTTTTTTTTATTTGCGCATATCAGCTCTATAAATAAACATTGAGAGCTCAATGTTTATTTATAGAGCTGATATGCGCAAATAAAAAAAAATACTAACCAGATTACTAACAGGGTTAACTATCTTCTACGAATTTCCTCGTTTTGGATTTTATCCCTAAGAGAAATTCCCAACATAGCCCGCTCCATAGCACGCTGAGCGACTACAGGGCAACTACTACTACTACTACTACTACTAAAATATTTTTAAAAAAAACTGAGTCTACATAGCACTATGTAGACTCAGTTTTTTTTAAAAATATTTTTTAAAGTATTCGTAGTACAAAGGGGTTACTACTAACGCTTAAAGCAGTATTATTTCAAAATAACAGCTTTATCCCTGAAATAAGGATTATAATTGAAATAAGGATTATAATTGTAAAATACGAACATAAATTACCTAATAAAGCAATACGGCTTTATTCGATGGTAATATGACCACAGGACGTTTTGAGAGTTGTCAGCTCATTCTACTAACAAAATCATAAAATTCCAGTTTGATATCACGTATCTTGACTTTCCTAATAAGGATAAATCATACTATTTACTATTAATATTATAAATGCGAAAGTGTGTTTGTTTGTTGGTTTATTGGTTTGTTGGTTTGTCCTTCAATCACGCCGCAACGGAGCAACGGATCAACGTGATTTTTGTTACGGGTATAGTTGAGGACTTGGAGAGTGACATAGGCTACTTCTTTTCCCGGAAAATTGAGGAGTTCCCGTGGGAACTAAATAAACTTATTCCACGCGGACGAAGTCGCGGGCATCAGCTAGTAAGGTTTATAATTCTAAAACATAAAAGTCAACAATAATGCAACATTTTGGCGTTGGCAGTCTGGCGTCTGTAAAGAAAACTTTATCCGTTTTGAACTTTCGTTGTTTTTGCCCGTGTGACGTTACCACATGGGGCCCTAAAAATCATTGCTACAGTGTACCGATCGCAAAAGCACCTTTGATTATTCGTCCGCTATTGGCCAAAATCCACTGTCACTGCTAAGAATCATCCATCCATCCATCAGCCTGTATGCATCCACTGCTGGATATAGGCCTTTTCGAGAGCCACCAAACACGGTCCTCCGCCTTCCTCATCCTTCGACAAGGAGGCTGACAGAAGAATTCAGTTGTGCTGGGCAGCATTTTCTAAGCTACGTCGGGTCTTCGGTTCGTCGATACCGCAAAGCCTGAAGACAAAGGTCTTCAATGAGTGTGTCCTGACGTATGGGGCGGAAACGTGGACACTGACGATGGGCCTCGTAGTCGCTCAGCGTGCTATGGAGCGGGCTATGTTGGGAATTTCTCTTAGGGATAAAATCCAAAACGAGGAAATTCGTAGAAGAACCAAAGTGACCGATATAGCTCTGAGGATTAGCAAGCTGAAGTGGCAGTGGGCAGGCCATGTCTGTCGCAGAACCGATGGCCGTTGGGGTAGACGTGTTCTGGAGTGGAGACCGCGTACCTGTAAGCGCAGTGTAGGACGACCTCCAGCTCGCTGGTCCGATGACCTAAAGAAGGTGGCAGAAAGCGGGTGGATGAGGCTATGAATACGTACCTACCATAAACTTGGCTGAATTTACTGAACACAACAATGAATAATTGAGACTGTAACAATGATGATGCATCGTTTCGTTTACATACAGTTCTACGCTATTTTCACTTATTTACACTATTTTCTACCTGTTTTATCCCCTTAGGGTGTTGAATGTTCAAAAATCCTTTTTTAGCCTACGTTGTACATAAAGCTATTTGTATGCCAAATTTTAGCCCGATCCGTCCTGTGGTTTGAGCATTGCGTTGATAGATCAATCAGTCAGTCAGTCACCTTTTCCTTTTATAGATTTAGATTTTTTGAGGACAGGCTACAGTAATTTTTATCGACCTAATTGATTGACATCATTATTTTTGGCGCTTTAGGCCATTGTTAACTAATATTATAAATGCGAAAGTGTGTTTGTTTGTTGGTTTATTGGTTTTTTGGTTTGTCCTTCAACGGAGCAACGGATCGACGTGATTTTTGGCATGGGTATGGTTGAGGACCCAGAGAGTGACATAGGCTACTTTTTATCCCGGAAAATTAAGAAGTTCCCGAGGGAATCAGAAAAACTTAATCTACGCGGATAAAGTCGCGGGCATCAGCTAGTTGTAAATAAACATGAGTGTCCATGGAACCAAAATATGCTACTGTTGCAAAAAAAATTAGAATGTCTCTGGTGCATTGGTGAGAGCCTTATAAGTGGTGGTCTTATAAGTAGAAGGTCCCAGGCTCGATCCCCAGCAGGGTCACATTAGGAATATAAATTTCGAATTTTCTCTGGTCTGGTCTTGTGGGAGGCTTTAGCCGTGGCTAGTAACCACCCTACCGGCAAAGACGTACCGCCAAGCGATTAAGCGTTCCGGTATCATGCAGTAGAAATCTATTGGGGGTATGGGTTTAGAATAGGGTTTAGAATACCTACCATGACCCTAACAGGTAAGCCCGCTACCATCTTAGCCTGCATCATAACTTATCACCGTGCGATCGCAGTCAAAAGCTAACTTGTAGTCTCAGATCTAATACCACTTGTAGTGAATAAAAAAAACATTTCAAATATTATTATTACTTCCAGGGACACTCGCATCTGTGTGTCTGTCGTAGCTTCCAAGCGGGTGAACTGGTTTTGATTTATTTTTTTATTATTTTTCAAACGTGACATCTAAGCTATGATTTAAGTTGAGGAGAATGAGTAACTTCCAGATTTCTGATCAATTCGAAATGTAGTATCCTATTATTTCAACATGTCTGGGGTTTTTAAATTTTTTAATTCATACTTGTGTTTTTAACCCCCAACGCAAACAGAGGCGTATTTGCATGTGTATCTGTCTGTGACATCGTAGCTCCCAATCGGATGAACCAATTCTAATTTATTTTTTTGTTTACAAGACGTTCTGAGCAATAGGGACGTAACGAAGGAAACAAGCTTAATTTTCAATACAAAATCCTGTTTCTCTATTGTCTATGCAGTTTCCTACTTCTCTTAACAATAGGTGAGCATGCCGTATCTTTAGGTGCTACAACTGTCATTTGTATGGGCGTCGACCCATTGCATGAATAGGTATTATACTTACGCTGTGCTTTAGAATTGCAGAGTCAGGTACTCTAAAGATACTGTAAAATAAAATAAAAAAGCCTTTATTATACTGAAACGCATAATTAAACTTTTCAATTTACACATTAAATTATACACACGCACATAAACATTAACTAAATAATAACTAAACTTATACCTATTATGATTTTCAATACATATTTATTTTTCTGTTCCACACAGTAAATTAATTTACAATAGGAAGAACCGGGAATACCATCGCTTAAATCCGTATTGTTCTATTGTTAAAGTATGTGTTTTTGAATTATAATCCTTATTTTATTCTTTTCTTGGTTTTTAAGGACGTCAGGGTACGTAAAATAAAACTGTCATTTTGAAACACTACTGTTTTATCCGATGGTAGCTAACCCGAGGCTTCATTGCGTATGCGTATTGCGTATCATGGTTCGAGATTGCGTGATCCGTAGGTACTAAAATTCTAAATCAATGGTAAGAAAAAAACAATTTTAACTCGAACTTAATCTGGAACCAAACGTATACAAAGCTCAGACTGAAGAGATCTAAGTACTTATTTCAATTTAAACGAGCTGCAAATTGCTGAATAAATAAAAATTAAGGCCAGCGCTCACCGAGCGAGACGGCGAGTGGAGTCGAAGCGACACGAGTGGTGACAAGTATAGAGCCTAGTGGCGGGCTGGCGGCTAATATTGGTATATTTAAATTGGGTAAGTAATAATGAATCATTAAAGTACCTCCAATATACCTAATATATATGATCCTCCTCGACGTATCCGTCAACGGCGGACCTGGCTAGTACCGGTTATGTGATCGGAAGTGACTGGCGAACCCAAATCATATTGTGTAGAGTAAGATTACAAAGGTTATTATTATATACTCACACACAATACATACCTACACAAATACATATGCAATATGCATACCTACAAGTTTACAACACATCATTAAATGATAGCAAGTTTGATTTAAGCGGGGGAAGAATAGCGGTGATCCATACACATAGGATATTTCTCCCGACAAAAATTGTGAACTGACGCATATTTTTAATTATTTTAATTTCATTTTCAATTAGCCGAAAATCTATTGTCTCCTGGCAAAGCACTGTAGTGCCACTGAAGTGCGTTTGTTTTCGTTATTACAATTTCTACCACAATATATTTTAAACGAAATAAGCTGCTTTTGAGTTGATTTTAAAAAGCTGCGCATCGGCATTCGGCACCATCTTACTCCGTATGTATGCGTTGCGCTTTGCGATTCATAAGCCAGCTTGACAATAAAGGTGTATTATGGTTAGTATTATAAGGTATCTATACTAATATTATAAATGCGAAAGTTTGGATGGATGGATGTATGGATGAATGTTTGTTAGACAATCACATCACGCCAGAAGGGCTGAACGCACTTGGACGAAATGTGGCACAGAGATCTAAGATTATAGTCTGGAATAACACATAGGCTACTTTTTATCCCGGAAAATTAAATTTTTGTTTAATAAATTTGAAAAATGGTTCTTGCGGGAATCGAAAAGGTTTCGGGCATCATCTAGTTTAAAAAATATTATTAGAAAATCCGTAAGAGAGGAACAAAAACAGCAAATTTAATTAATTTTTAATGCGTTTGGAATAAATAAAAAGAACACCTACTTAATTACAGCCACAATTTTTATTTCAGAAAGCACAAATATATTAAATTAAAAATAATATATCTGTAACATCTCTACTAATTTCCTCTACTGACTGCCTACGATAATATACCAAAGCACAAGTCATATAACGTGAAAACAACTTTATAATCAAGGCTCGAAAGTACCAATTTGACTTGGCTGAAATGAAACTTTTTGCAATCAGCGTTCTATGAAAATATAATGGAGTCGGTACTAATCATTAAACTATGTGAGACATATAAAAGCAGAACGAACTACAATTCTTATCAAAGTACACCAGCAATCGTTTGAATACGGACGCGTTTACCGGAAAAAAAATGACAAAATTATTGTTAATTTTCACGTTTAGTGTCGTGTCTGCAATAGCTTTGCCAAATCCTGAAAATGTGGAATTAAATAATGTCGAACCTTCAATGGAATCGACAGCACGAGCTATTGGCAAGGACTGTACAAATGGAATTTTCAGTGCAACTTGTTTGAAAATTGAAGCAATATCGTTGCTTGAAAAGCTCAGTTCAAAGGACGAACTGCGTCTTTTACCTGGGATTAGTGTTGTGAAGGAATCAAAAGAAAATGAAAGTAAAGCTGCGGAGTTCGCTGCTGAATTGGCAAGGGCTATGCCCTCGAAACCAGATGAGCGGTTGGATAAATACCTGTTGTACAGACTTGGAAGTTACTTGGACAACCATTCAGTGAAGCTCAGGCTTCTGGATGATGGTGCTACGGAGGAAGCTAGGGCCCTCATTGGAGAGGCGCGCTACAAAGGAGGCGGTCTGGGCGGTGGCAAGAAGGGCGGTATGGGAGGGTTGATTGCCGCAGCTCTTATGATGAAGGGTACGTTGATTCTTTAAAATTACCATATTTTTTTGTTCAGAAAACTTACAGATATATACAAAAGTGGATAGATAAATATATAAGAAGAAAATTAACGCCAACTACTAGTTTTCATAGTTATGACCCACCAAATTTTTCTTAGTAATACCATTTCTTAGATAAGCTTTCTGTTGGTCAAGGAATTGAGTATTTTAATGTGTATTATGTACGAATAGAAGCGATACTGGGCATAGCTGTTGAATTGAAACATTGAAAAATTACGCTACAGCTTACCAGCTTACATTAATAAGAAGTAGATAGGTACATAATTCTTTATAATTCTTTATCTTTATTCTTTATTATTATAAAAACATGCCAGGGAAGACTTTAAAGTTGCCCAATTCGTCTCCTCTGGCTACATAATTACCAAAAAGTACAACAACAATTACAAATAATTCGTTTAATATATTCATGGCAAAACTAGAATGGTAATAATTGGTAGTGCATATTATACAAATTAAACTAAATTAATTAACTAAATTAATTTATTATAATTTTCTGTTCAACAATATTTTATTTATAAACTGTTAAAGTTTAACTGTTTTGAGAAACTTTTCTCTACTAGCTGATGCACTAGACTTTGTCCACAAGGTTAAGGCTTTAAATTTCCGGGGGAACTCCTTAATTTGCCGAGATAAAATTTAGTCTTTGTCCTTCCTCGGAATACCTCTGCACTTAATTTTACCAAAATCGGTTGAAATGATGGGCCGTTAAAGCGTAGCAGATAGACAGACAGACAGACAGAATGATACACTTTCGCTTTTATATTATTAGTATGGAATTACGAGTAGAATGGAATCAAACCCCTATTTAGGCCCTATTTAGCCCCTTAGGGTTTTGAATTTTCAAAAATCCTTTCTTAGCCAATCTGTATGCCAAATTTCAGCCCGATCCCTCCCGTAATTTGAGCTGTGCGTTGATAGATCAGTCAGTCAATCAGTCAGTCACCTTTTCATTTTATTATACATTAGATTTAAATAAAACATACGAGTTTTATAAAAGATTTATAAAATAGGTAAATTTGTTTTTTATTATTTAAAACTTTTGCAAGCTAGTCCTGTTGCAAAGCTAGTAAAAATTTACACCACGAAATTAAATCCTTAGATTTTTCTGACGGCATTATGATTTTATCTAATAATATATATAATATGTATTATAAATTCAAAACACTAGTCGTGGAAAAGGAGTTTCTTATTTTACTCTTCGACGCAACAAATAAAACTGTGTGTATGCAATTCACACACGGAAGAAGTGAAACTTCAGAAAAGTAGCCTATGAGAGAGTGAGATAAATATAACTTGTATTCTATCTCGTTCTCTCGCAGGCCAAATCCTATTATGAATATATTTGTCTCTTTTTGGTGACACTTTTTTTTGTCGTCAAATCACAACGATTCTAAAGAAGTTTCACTGCAAAACGAACGTGGTCTTAACTTTTATTAAAATCTCATTTAACAGTATTATCTTCCACATCAATATATTAGAAACTTAATAAAAAGGACTGAAAATACTTTCAGGTGTTCCAAATTGGACCGTATTTCGACGTCACCAAATCAGCTTTCGACTTGACATCCATTCCCATCAAACAAGATTGTTAGATAGGGCACAATCAGAGCATAGAAATAATAATAGTAAAAATGACACTTCTTAATGGCTGGTGTTTTACTGTTTTCTATTGACGGTAATGTAAATTACATGTGTCATTACCATGGCCCTAGGAATCTGTAATTGCATGCCCCTTTCCTTTGCATAGATAATACTAGATGATTAAATTCCCGCAGGAACTCCTTAATTTTCCAGGATAAAAAGGCCTCTGTCCTTCCTCGGGATACAACCTATCCCGGAACCAAATTTCATCAAAATCGGTTGAACAGGTGGGCCGTGAAAGCGTAGCAGACAGACAGACAGACACATTTTCGCATTTATAATATTATTAAGTATGGATGTAACGCTGCTTGTAGTTCGTAAAATATCTCAATTATCAACAGCGGGCCTATATGAGATTTTCAACCTATTCGATTGAGATTAAGTTAACTGCGATTTGTATGGAATTAAACCAGCATTGTTTATCATTTGACATCCAGCGCTTAGCAATTCCATATTATGGTCGTCGAGCCGGATACACAATGACCTTCACCGATCTGTTAACCAGATGAAACCTAATTTTTATTTTTATTTAATATTAGATATATAGGTGCGCCTAAAATAGGTTGCCTATCAAAATCCGGTCAGGCTATATACGTAATAACAATACGGTCTCTTGCAAGAATGTTCCCAGAACGCGGAGTACCGCTTGTCTCCAGCAGCAGCTCTCAGCCCTTGAGATCACCTGTCTACGTAATGGAGGGCTTTGTGGGAATGAGCATTCTATTTTATAACAAAATTCCACAATCTATCTTAAACTTGCCTTTACACAAGTTTAAGAAGTCCATTAAAATTATGCTCCTGAAAAAGGCTTATTATACTGTTGAAGATTAAGACAAAGGAGCATGGATTTGACTCGCTCCAGCAATGCTAAGGACAGCTGTTACTTATGTATTTTACAAATTAATGAAATTTTAATTTTTTTTTTTCAAAAGAGCATCCGCCGAGTTTCTTGCTGGTTCTTCTCGGTAGGAATCGGTCCGAACCAGTGGTAGATTCACTTGACGATTCAAAAGTACTTGTAAAAGTTTATTTGAATAAAAATCATTTTGAATTTTGAATTTTTCCCAACGTTTTATACCTAATCGTTTACTGGTGAAAGGTCGTCGTCGTCGAAACTTAACTCCGGGCTACGACTGATTTCTTGTAAGAAAAACCAGAGAACGTTTTTTCTTCCTCGTCCTAGGATTCGAATATGAGACCTCTAAATCTGAATAGATTACAAAGAGGTAAAGACAACTATATCAAAAGTTAAACAACACCAAGCGATAAAAATAATCCAACTTTACCGAATACGGTTCGTCCTAAACTGAATATAAATGAGAATTCCAAATATCGAAATACATTACTCTGAAAAGATAATATCGTCGTCGTCGTCGTCAACCGATGGACGTCCAATGCTGGACATAGGTCTCCTGTAGGGTCCTCCACAAGCCACGGTCTTGCGCCGCCTGGATCCAGCGACTCCCTACGACTTGCTTGATGTCGTCCGCTTGATGTAGTCCGTCTGCCAACTCCAGTTGTGGTGCCATTCCAGCACCTTGGAACCCCATCATAAATCGGTTCTCAGCCACTTAAGCTTTGCATTATTGAAAGTTGAAACAGCATTGAAAACATATCAATGACTAGCTGATGCCCGCGACTTCGTCCGCGTGGATTGAGGTTTTTTGTTTGTTTTTTCGGTCTTTAATTTTCCGGGATATAAAGTAAGCTATGTGTTATTCCAAAGTTTTCAAACTTTCGCATTTTTATAGTATGGATGTAATATTATAAATGCGAAAGTTTGTTTGGATGGATGGATGTTTGTTACTCAATCATGCCAGAACGGTTGAATGGATGAAATTTGGTACAGAGATCTGTCAGATTGACCAGAGATAGTCTGGAATAATACATATGCATAATATTTGTATACTGGAAAACTATAGTAGAGTAACCGCACGCACTACGGGCAGCGGAGAAGCCCAGGGAAGAAGAAGAGTAAACCCACGCGGACAAAGTCTGGTCACGGGCATCAGTTAGTATTAGTTTAAATGGATTTTATGGAACTAAGTTAAAGCTTTCACTGTTTCAATCATTTTACATTACGATAAGTATTGCAGACATGCTTAGATCATTTCACTTATTATGTTTATAATACAGTCAAGTACATTAGAATTAGATTGGTATTATCTTGTCATTATTATTATTGACATGACTGTCTCTGCACTATGTTTTTATTCCAAAATCATGCCTAGTGCGATTAGATACTGCGACGCCCAAACTCAAACTAATATTTTTTTATTGAAATAAACTTATTTCTTTTATATTATATTAATTATATACAATAAACGTATATAAAATTAATATAATATTATTTATATATATATAGGGTATTTTTTTAAATATTACTATGAGGGAAGAGTGCCCAGTTGTGGACAACGCATATCAGTCGGTTGCATTGTCAAGCAACGTTGACCCAAGTCCTATTTCTACTACTAAAACCTAAGCTTTTATATAAGAGTTCATAGTTTATATACTCATAGTCGAGTCGTATGCGGAAGGACGTGGGAACCCACCGCATTTTTATGCCAAGAAAACTCCTACTATTATTTCATTAATGGAAAGGGGTAATAGCCCTCAATAATGAGGGATATTATTGAAGGTCATTATCCCTCAATACGACGCAAAGAGAGAGAATATTACTATGACTAATTTATCCACCATTTATTTTCAGGTACCATGATGTCCATGGCTCTAGGAGCGCTGGCGTTACTGGCAGGAAAAGCATTAATGACAGCTCTCATGTCTCTGCTCTTGTCTGCGGTCATCGGTCTCAAGTCTCTTACCAGTGGTGGTAAATCCACAACGTATGAGATCGTCTCGAAGCCTATCTACAGCCACGCCCATTCACATTCCACCGCTCATGAGGATGTTGGAGGTTATGGGCATTCGGGGTATGGAAGAAATTTGAACATTAGGAGGCGTTAAGGTTAAACTATCATCCAATTTCTATATGCCACCTGTTATCTATAGATTTATTTCTTAGACCACAATTACACTTGTAATTTTTTTACGTAGATACTTGACAGTACTTAACTTACTCAGCGGGCGACGGAGGATGTTTTTTTTGCGCGATCAGATCAGAAATTAGGAGATCCGCAGAAGAACCAAAGTAACTGACATTGCTCGACGTGTAGCAAAGCTGAAATGGGCGGGGCACATAGTTAGAAGAACCGATAGACGTTGGGGTCCCAAAGTGCTGAAGTGGCGACCACGCACTGGAAAGCACAGCGTTGGCAGACCCCCTACTCGCTGGACGGACGACATCAGACGAGTCGCAGGGAGCCGCTGGATCAAGGCAGCGCAAAATCCTTGCAAGAGCCCTGTGTGCTACAGCAGTGGACGTCTATCGGTTGAGGATGATGACGATGATGATGACTTGACTTACAAGACTGTTTACATTTGGTAAGTTACTTACTCATGGGAGCGACTCACGTGATCAAAAATAACAAGTTTAATTGCGGCCTTAGCATGGTTTTGTCAAAAAGTATCATATTTTTTGACAAATAACAACGATGCTATATAGATCTAATGGATAAACAAGTTGAAAAGTTCTGTAATAGGTTGTCCATTTTAGTCGTTACGTAAGACGAATGTTTGGATGAGATACTTAAATATTTGAAAGAAAATATTTATTCGGATATTTCCGATTTTCTTAGTTTCCTTTTATTGACATATCATATTTCTTCCTCTTTCTATTCACTTCAGCACGATCAGAAATCTCTGTAAAATTGAAAGCTCGAAATTTTATGTCTTGCCTCTTTCCTATTTTTCTTTATTCCGCTCTATACTCCATTTTTTGTATTCAATATCATAAAGTATCTATTCTATTTAATTTTTTATTCGTATATACATTTCTCTATATAAGTATATCCACATACAAATCTACATAAAAAATTTGTCTATATATAATTTATTAATAACGATATCTTATCCAAACAATGTGTCTACTAGCGCTCGACAAAATGGTTTACAAAATTATGGAACAGTAGGTATGCATATCACGAGCAATTTTATTTTATTAAGTTATGTACAAAAGATGAATCAATTATTATTATTTAATTTATTAAGTTATTAATGGTAGAACGTGATTAATTTATTTTATTTATTGACAGTACAAGTTAAGTTATACACCGCTTTTTTTGCTTTATAAATTTAGTAAGTATTGGTTTGTTTTCAGTTTTGATAGTTTTTATTCATTTTTATTATTAATGTATTTTATATAGTAATTATCCAGAAACAGTATTTAAATATGTGATATTGTATTAACATCGACATGTATTGTTATATTATGTATTATATTTAGTAATAAAGTTATGTTTAAGACTGGTTATATGGTATTATGTTTGTTAAACTTGTATTTTATGCCTTTAATTAGATAAATATAATTATATTATGTACGATATTAAAAATGCATTTATAGTTTTGAAATATTTATTATTTTTTTACCTATTAAGAACAATATTTATTATAATTATTCAAGTACAAGTTTAATATTGTTACTATGATTGGAAGTTTAGCTCAGCCAAAGCAATAACAAAGAAGTTTAAATTATTTTTGTAAAGATGTGTTTAAGTTATAATTATTATTATTTTTTATTAACTTCTACTACCTATTATAGTTCTTTCTTTATAATTCGCAATATGCTGTGATTTTATGTTCGTTATAATTTGCAATTATATTTTTTGTGTTTTGTTTTTTAACGTGATTATATATTAAAAGTTTGAGTTGTTTTGCTTAAAAGTTTTGCACCACAATTAATAAATGAATATCATTTTAAAGGTGATTGTGTCATTTTATCTCTCTTCAATTAGACTTACCTACGTCTCACCATAGAGTTTAGGTTACCAGACATTATATAATATTATTATAGCTGATGCCCGCGACTTCGTCCGCGTGGATCGAATATTTTGGTTCCCGTCGGAGCTCTTCAATTTTCGGGGATAAAAACCCAATGTGTTAATCTATCTCTGTGCCAAATTTTATCCAGACTTGTTAAGCCGTTCTGGCGTGATTGAGTAACAAAACATCTACCCATCCATCCAAACTTTCGCATTTACGAGATGGGCTCCTAAAAATGTTCGAAAAAGTATATTTATATTATTCTGAAATTATTTCTCCACGTCTTTTTTTGTTGTAGTAAATTCCCGAGTAGTCTATTTAAATAACCACGCAGATCATAAATATACCGGCAAAGACGTGCCGCCAAGCGATTTAGCGTTCCGGTATGATGCTGTGTAGAAACCGAATAGGAGTATGGGTTTAATATAACTGCCATTCCCCTAACAGGTTAGCCCACTACCTTAGACTGCATCATTACTTACAATTTTCTATAGTAACAAGTAAGTAGTAATATAATTAAAAAACTCGACCAAGTGTGAGTCGGACTTGTACATCGATGGTTCCTCGACTTATAAAATATAATGAAGACGGCGCTATACATTTACAATTTAATAAGCTAAAAAAAATGTTTGTTGTAAAAGGTCAAGGTTCATCTCGCATATAAATGGACATAGGCCTTGTCGAGAGCGGGGCACCATAAATAGCCTTCCTCATCCATACCCCTCATTTTTCCTCAAACATGTTAACAGTAAGGTTTACTTTTATTTTAAATAAATTATATCCTACAAATGCAGAAACAGAACAGTCTGAGTTGCCACCAGTTTCCAGTTGCCAGTATCTAATGCCACCTACTTGGATTAAATTTCAATTTATTTTATAAAAATTAACCACACAAATATAATCTACATTATACTTATTTACTAGAAAACTTACTAAGTAATAATTTGCCCATTTGCGGGGATAGTTAGTTGGGTCTGAATCAGGTAACTAGTTGACTGTATCTAGGATTTCAGGCTCTTTTCCTTCGCGGTTTGAGGCTCGTAAATTTAACTAGTTTATTCAGTTCTGCACTAACATATTCAGATGCTATCAGGATTAGCGATCATTCTATGCTTTTCTCTCGAGTGACTGTAATCATAAGAGGAAAAGAGATTAACCTAAAGGCTTGTGGGTAAATGTCATGAAGGAATAGCGAATAAGACCATGGAAATAAAACTGAAGCTACGTAACTAGTACAGCTGGTAAGTAATTCAAATACTGCAACAGAACATATAAAAGAGTTCCTAAAACGATAAAAAATCCAAAATATTGACCAGTAAATGAGAAAAAAAATATCAAGTTTTATCTTATTTTGAGAATGTTTTCATTCCTACCAAATTAAAGTGTTCCTTCCTAGTTCTTACTAGATGATTCCCGCTACTTCAACCGCGTAGATTAAATTTTTTGTCCTTAACTTCCCGGGATAAAAAGCCACCCTATGTCCTTCCCCGTGATACAATCTTTATTCCTACCAAGTTTTGTCAATATCGGTTGAACAGATGGTCTGTGAAGGCGTAATAGACGGATAGACATACAAACTTTCGTATTTATATTAAGAATGGATTGTATAACACAAATTCTTTTTTCTATATTATTACATGCTCTCTTTACACAAAGCATTATTATCTCTTTACATTTTACTTTAGATGGTATCACGACCCCATTTCTACTATTCTTTTTTTTCCTTTCCCTCTAATGCAACGAGAAAGTAGGCTCTTTTTCCTTTTTTCACGATCGGTCTGTTTAGGTACTATTTATCAGATAAATCTAGTTATTCATATTTTACTTTTACCGCTTAAGGTAGATAAGTTTTAATACAAGGAATCTCTAGATACAAATATTGGATAGAGGCGTTACTTTGCGAAAGTTAAAAGTCAAAAGGAACAAGGTGTTTTTTTTATCCACTACAAGTTAGCCCTTGACTGCGATCTCACCTGATGGTAAGTGATGATGTTGTAGTCTAAGATGGTATCGAGCTAACCTGTTACATATACCCCTACTCGTAGGTAGGGGTATCTATATATGGCACATACCCCTACTCGTTTTCTACACGGTATCGTAACGCTACGCTACATCGCTTGGCGGCACGATCTTGCCACTAGAGTGGTAGAGGAGCCACGGCCAAAGCCTCCCACCAGGCCAGACCAGAGAAAATTCAGAAATTATAAATTCCCAAATTGACTCTGTCGGGGAACAAAAAGTTTAATTTGCTATAATCCGCCCAAGCTGACTATAATCAACACAACAACGTGTAGCTTGCTATATTCACCGCAAAATAAGCCAGCAATTCGCACCGCCACAACACCACACCACACAAATCTTCCAAATTACTCTCAACGTATACGTTTCACTCCGAAACATCCTCAGGAGATGCTGACACGACAATCCTTTTCCTTTACAACCGTGCATTGTCGAGCCTCCAGTCTAGATGCCACCCAACGCCCACTATCTGAGCACAGGTCTTTTAACAGAATAAGAAGCGTTTTCCGCCATTTACATGTTTTGGGCCATGTGCAGTTTATTTACTTACTTATATTTGATTGGTAAGTAAAAGTAAAAAGTAAAAACACTTTATAACACATAGACACTTAACAAAACAGAGATAAAACTAATCATGGTATAATTTACAACTTGTTACGGTGTAAAGGCGGCCTTATCACTAAGAGTGATCTCTTCCAGGCAACCTTTATGAAAGGAGATTGGTTGCATGATGACAGGGTGGTGGTGTGATTGGTTTTATTTTTTTATTTTTAACCAGCAATATTATTTAATTAGAATTTTTATTCACCTGTACAGACAGCCCTTTAGTATGACTAGAATAATTGAAAAGGTACCTAGTACTAATAAGTAGATAGTCGTGGCGTCACCTGGAGTAGGGCTCCAGCTGAAAATCAGCGCAGAATGCTCTTGTGATTTATTGCAAGGCATTCTGCATTATGCTGAGCTGATGCCTTCTTTCAGGTTGTGCCACACACGACAAGTGTTGTCGGAGTGCCTCTATAGGCATGAGTTTAATGCTCAAGTACTGGAGGCGCCATGGTAACATTTACCTTAAGGTATTGTAATGTGTGTCACAATGTGAGAATAAATAGTTTTTCTTTCTTTCTTTTCTTTCTTCCATTGGGTTAAAAAATCACTTTCAATCGTATCGATACTAATGTTATAAATGGGAAAGTTTGGATGGATGTATGTTTGTTACTCAATCACGCCATTACGGCTGAATGGATCTGGATGAAATTTGGCACAGAGATAGATTATTTTATCCCGGCAAATTAAAGAATTCCAGCGGGAATGAAAAAATTTATTCCACGCGGACGATGTTGCGCGCATCAGCTAGTGAAAATATTATTGGTATTGGTAGTAAAAATAAGTATGCGGTATAAGAGAAATATTTTTGACGACCTCCGTGGCGCAGTGTGTAGCGCTGTTGCCTTAACGTGCGGAGGTCCTGGGTTCGATCCCCGCAGGGTCAATTTGGGAATTTATAATTTCTAAATTTTCCCTGGTGGGAGGCTTCGGCCGTGGCTAGTTGGGGCTAGTAGTGCCCTACCGGCAAAGACGTGCCGCCAAGCGATTTAGCGTTCCGGTACGATGCCGTGTAGAAACCGAAGGGGTATGGGTTTAATATAACTGCCATGCCCCTAACATGTTAGCCCGCTACCATCTTAGACTGCATCATCACTTACCATCAGGTGAGATCGTAGTCAAAGGCTAGCTTGTAGGGGTTAAAAAAAAATCAGGAGATAATTTCCTCCGATAATACGGAACCGTTTACTTTGAAAGCACTAAATTAGGTAGGTGATTTTATCTCTATGCTCCAATCATTTCCCATTTGCAATCGATAAAATTATCCGTGAGAGATTTTCAACTTTTCCATCGAAGTGCCCCGCACCAGCCAATTCGCCGGTTGAAAGTACGGCAATTTCTATTCGACACAATACTTCGTCTTAACTTATTCCTTTTATCTTTTCAAGCTCTGTTGCTTACTTTTTATACTTAGGTTGAAGGTATAAAACAAATTCCAATAGTATCAGATCTATCAGTACGTTGGTGTCGCCCAACGAAATGATTTCGACTTAGTTTTAAATGAAAAAGCGTCGTAAAGTGTAGTGAAAAGTGACACAATGTTTAAAGATAATGTGGCAGTGTTTTCGTTAGCAGTGATTTTGTGTGCTCGACCCTTGTATGCTGAAGGAATTGAAACAAATAGGATAGATAAAGAACAGAAAAATGCATCCAATACTGAAAGAAGTGGACGATCGTTACATAAAGAATGCAATAATGGTCTGAGTGCGAAATGTCTGAAAATTCACGTTCTGTCCTTCTTAGAGGACTTAAGTTCTCGTGATGAACTTAATTTACTACCTGGACTTAGTATAGTGAAGGAAAATCAAACTAATAAAACTAGTCCAGAAGAAATTGCTGCGGAGTTAGCACGCCAATTTCCGGGAAAACCTGAAGAAAAATTAAACAGATTTCTATTGTATCGATTGCAAAACTATTTGGATGGACATTCATTGAGGTATAGGCTACTTGATACTGAGGCTTCGAAGGAAGCTTTGAATATGGCTAAAGGAGATAAGGAGTCTACGGGGAGAAAAAAAGATGGCGGATTTGGTGGTGGAAAAGGAGGCGGAGGCGGTGCTTTACTTGCTGCTGCTTTGATGATGAAAGGTAATGATCATTAATTTTTAATACGTATTTTTATAACATAGCTTCGAAATATTATTAGCTAAAATGAGTTAACATTAGGGATTTTTATAATATGAATTGGCTGCATTACATAATATTTTCAGAAATTATATTAAATAATCATTACTATTTTTTCATGTTCTGTGTAGCCTGAGCTATATAAATTACTCCTTCCAGTAGGCGTAGTAAGAGTTTATATTACCTATTCGATGGCGTCTTAGTTAAAAAATCTCGCATTAGGTCTACTGAAAGGAGGTAAATTACCGATAAAAAGTTGTAAACGAAAATATTTAGCAATGCGCTCTCTTATTTGTGTAGAAGAAAAAGAAGAAGAAGCTTAAGAAGCTTCATAACGAGCTCCCTCATAGAGTATTCCAAGAGAATAAACTCTCTGCATTGTATTACTTATAGGGTTGAAAATTCATTCCTTTAATATACATGACTAATATATTTTTTAATGTAGTAGGTTTCCGAATCCAGCATCAGATTTATTTACAATACTCGATATTTTATCCAAAGCAAAGCTATCAAATTACTCTAGCCATGCATCTTATACTGACACATTGCTAAAATTATTTACAAAATTAATTCCAGGTACATTAGCTGCCGCTGCATTAGGAGCTCTCGCTCTTCTAGCTGGGAAAGCACTGATGACTGCACTCATGTCGCTTCTACTCTCTGCAATAGTGGGACTTAAGGGCAGTGGGGGTAAATCCACCACGTACGAAATCATCACCAAACCTGAATATTCACATCATCATTCGCACAGTCATGAAGAGCATCACGAACACGAGCATGATCACGGCCACCATGGAGGTTACAGACGAGCCTATGATCCTAATTACAACAATTATAACAGCTACATGCCTTATGATACTACAAATTATAAATCAGATTGATCCTTAGGCCAACCCATCGTCATTGCTTTTTTTTGTTTATACAGCTTGGGAAATCCTTTTGGATACCCGTTGCAGGGTATTGCCATCATTACTTGATTGAATGCGAAGTCACAACGTAAAAGCTTATCGTTTCAAATCTGTTTCAATAAAATTATATAAATAATCTGTCTAGAAGAAAAAACTGAATTATGATAGGAACAACATTTATTTCATCTAGATTCAAACATTTCCGAGGAAGAGATCGGCCTTGAGCGAAGATAGGGCAGATTAGCTAGTTGAACTGATTTTGGAAGTGTTGACGCAGTGTAGATCTTAGATAAGGTTTATGTATAGTTTTGTGTAAATCACTCGTTAGTTTGAGGTAAATATTCAATGTTTTACTTTAGTTAGTTTTTTAATTTATTTATTGTATAACATTTATTAATTAGTTTATTTATCATGCCATTTCATAAATTGTTGAAGTTAATTTTATCTATTGCAGTTAAGGTGTGACGTGTTAAAGATTTTTATGATGTAAATGGGCATTTTTTTTTATTGCAGTTTATAATTGTCTATCGCTTTATCTAGTTATATATGTTGCATAGATTAAAATATTAATCTCTTACTTTAACTCTACTTTTTCGTGCTGGGTAATGTTTTCTTTTTTCCCACCGTTTATTTTTCATGTGTTAATTTTTCACAAGCTTTATTTAATTTATTGAGAGGACATCTTCGAAAGCAGTATGATTAACTGTGATACTAAAGCATTTTTGTGTATCGATCGATACCTTGTATCCTTAAAGATTTTCATACAAATACAATTTAATTATACATAAATATGATATATTAGCCCGCCAACCCGCATTGGAGCAGCGTGGAGCTAAGCTCTAATTCCCTCTCACCTATGAGAGTGGAAGCCTGTGCCCAGCAGTGGGACGTTAATAGGCTGTAGTGGTGGTGGTGGTGGATGATTTATTAATTATAATGCGTCTAAAATATTTCTTATACTTGGATCTTCTGCTAATTTTCAAATATCTAACCAAATATTTTTATTTTAACTTATTTAAATAGATTGTATCAAAAATATTATATTAATATTTATGAATATATACCTAATTTATGAACACTGTTTTAAATTAGTATTGCTTTTTTTATTTCTTTTCATTAGGTATTAATATACGTTATTTCTTTAGTAGTTATTTACTTGTTCATTGAAAGTTATCTTTATAATCTGTACCTTCAATGTAAAGTATGAAGATAATTTCATTCAAGATCCGCGTTTGCGGTTTAAGCTCTTTCCAACGACTTTATCTGTTTTTTCTTGCAGCAAGAGTACTCTATAAATAAGTTAAACTGTTATTACTTAGCAATGGCGGTAGATACTACATTAGCTGAGATAATATTTATTATAAAAACTAGTATCAGAGCCCATATGTAAGTGTAAGTACTAACTACGCTCCTTACGTGTGTTTTATTGTTTTATCCTACCTCTTTATAAATATTTTAGGCATTAGAATACATGTTTAGGCTTTCTGTTTTTTTTTATACATAATAAATAATTATCTTTATAAATAATCTAGCAAGATATATATCGTATCAGTGTAATTTTTTAGCGCTCTAAAGCTACTATTCTTGACACTTCTAAGCTATCTTTACGACACCGCCCTTTGAAACCGCAAAACTATTATTTACTTACTTGTAATAACAAAATTACATGTTTTCACCTAAAACCTACAGACGTTTGACCTAAAATCCTATAAACATGAATAAAATAAATAACGTTAACCTAGAACTACGCATTTCATTTCAATCCAATCCCTTCGCAGAAATGGATATAAGTAAAATATTTCTTACCCTTTTGTATTTTGCTTTCATAAATGGTTTCGTTATTAAGGATAGTAACGATAATAATTATCAAGTTAGTGAAGAAGTAATTAGTGATGATGTACCTGAATTTAAGAATATTGAAAGTGATAATCCTGCGGGTGTATTCAATGGTGTTTACACAGAATGTTTCTTCCATTTATCATACACTTGTTTGCAAAAAAAGACATTGCTGTATCTAAAAGAGTTAAACAGACTCAATGAAATATCGGTAATCGGAGATTATGTAAAGTTTGGTAAGCTCTTAAAAAACATAATATTAACAAAAACTCTCAGAACAATTATGAATACACACACAGATCTAACAAACAAATAAAGAGAGGTTACTTAATTTACTTACTACTGGAGATCTTTCCTAAGTAAAATGTCTGAGCTAACTTGAACTTACGTTGACTGATATACTTTAGCTTTTAAAATGCTATTATGTGTAAAGAATTCATTTGAGTATTCCATCGTAAGATTAAACAATAACAATAAATGGTAAAAAGAAATGTTTGTGATGTTTTAGTGAAATTGAATAATAGTGAAAATTTCGACGACGCTGAGGTTGAAGACCATTTATTTATCGTGGGACAAAATTCCGAAGAATTAGCATACATGATTGATAAAGCTGTTGATAGATTTTTCGATAACCACCTCATAAGGTTCAGCGCTCTAGGCAAAGACGTTTTAGTGCCTAACAAAGGTAAGTATAAAATACTTTGAGTATCGTTTCTTAGTAATTCTCTTTTAGTCTTCATTGAACTATTAGTTCAATGAAGACTAAAATTGAATGTTAGTAGTAAATTCAATAATTCAATTACAACGAGGTTCTGTTTTTAGATATATCTCCGCTATAATACGGGTGTCCCTGGATAAAGTGCAACCCCGAAAGGGGGTGAAACTAGACCATAAATTATCGACAAAAAAAATAGAAAAAAAAATCTAAAAAAATTATTTTACTTTTTATTAGCAAATTAAGATTTTTATTTGATAAGTAGACTCTATGTAAGAAAAAAAAAGATTTCTTCACAATTAGTGGGTCGATTGCTTTCAAATAAAAAAAAATATTATGCCACATACTTGGCGGTAAAGATTAAATAACAATTAGCTCGCAAAAAAGTAGCATCATGACATAAACTTTGCTTTTTATGAAAAAGAAACCCTTTTTTATGACTATTTTTTTCAATGATCTCTAAATTTCTCAGAATAATGCCCCCAATACCAGAAGATTTTACGATTTAAGAGTATTCTCTATCATATTACCTTTCAAATAAAATAAAAATCTTTGTTGTAACCCAAGAAATGAGCTGGCTATGAAGTGTTGAAAGTCGCCATTAAAAGTCAAATTTTGATTACAAGTTTTAATCAAGTCGTACATATTTTTATTTTTTTACAATTCTTATAACTTTCACATTAAATGCTCAAAATGGCCACCTCGTTGCTGGAGGCACATTGCAGCACGTAGAGCAATTTGGTTTGTAGCTCTACGCACCATCCCTGGATCACTTTTTAATTCATTCGCACATTGAAGTATTCGATTTTGTAACTCTGCTTCGGTGTTTACTGTGGTACAGTAGGAGGACAGGACAGTAGGAGTAGTAACAGGTAGTAGCGACGAGAATATCGGAGCAACTGGCTACCTGACTACTCCGCATTGAGTCCTATTTCGAACCCCTCCCCGAACCCCACCCCAGTCCTTGCTACAACACAAAAAAAGGACGCGTCCCGGCAAACGACGAGTGGTGACGTCATTTTTAAAAACTCTTAGCCAGCTCGTTTCTTGGGTTACAACGAAGATTTTTTTTTATTTGACAGGTAATATGATAGAGAATAATAATAAATCGTAAAATCTTCTGGTATTGGGGACATTTTTCTGAGAAATTTAGAGATCATTGAAAAAAATAGTCATAAAAAAGGGTTTCTTTTTCATAAAAAGCAAAGTTTATGTCATGATGCTACTTTTTTGCGTGCTAATTGTTATTTAATCCTTACCGCCAAGTATGTGGCATAATATTTTTTTTTATTTCAAAGCAATCGACCCACTAATTTTGAAGAAATCGATTTTTTTCTTACATAGAGTCTACATAACAAATAAAAAACTTAATTCGCTAATAAAAAGTAAAATATTTTTTTTTGAATTTTTTTTCTATTTTTTTTGTCGATAATTTATGGTCTAGTTTCACCCCCTTTCGGGGTTGCACTTTATCCAGGGACACCCTGTATATTTTTCGGATAGCGGAAGCAAAGTGGATTAGCTAATCTAGGGTCCAATTAGTGAGCACGCACCGCTAACATTTCTAGTTACGTGCGTTTTTAAAGCAATGAAATATCACTTGCGATAGCGGTGAAAGAAAACGTCGTGAGAAAATCAGCATGCCTGAGAATCATACCTTCTAATATTATAAGTTGGTTTGTCCTTCAATCACGCCGCAAAGGAGCAACCGATCGACGTTGATAGTGAAAGCTGTGGTGGGATAGCTAATCATATTGAATAGCCTTTCTTTTTATTGAAAAACTTCATCTAATAATTAGTGTAGGTATAAGTCTGCATTTCCGAGTTGAGCAGCCAGGTTTTTTAAACTGTAAAACATTTGATATCTGTAGAATGAACATTGAAGAATACATGCTCTTTGTAAGATTGGTGAACTATTATGATGTTATTTCAGTAGAAGAGTTCGTGGGTAGAAAGAAACGTAAAGGCGGTGGTGGTGGAGGAGGTCACGGAGGTGGAGACGATGGAGGGAAGAAGAAGATGATGATGATGGCCATGATGTGTATGAAGATGAAGCTGATGATGGTAACTCGACAGTACCTAATTAGGTCACCACAATCTTTCTCATCACACTCTACTTTCTAGGGCCTAGCATTCTGTTGAAAATATTCAGATTTTTACAAGGGTCTGTGAATGTTTTTTTTATCCACTACAAGCTAACCGTTGACTGCGATCACACCTGATGGTAAGTGATGATGCAGTCTAAGATGGTAGCGGGCTAACCTATTAGGGGCATGGCAGTTATATTAAACCCACACCCCTTCGGTTTCTACACGGCATCGTACCGGAACGCTAAATCGCTTGGCGGCACGTCATTGCCAGTAGGGCGGTAACTAGCCACGGCCAAAGCCTCCCACCAGGAGCTTTTCCAAGCTTATATTTACCTGATGGTTACTATAGTATCTCCGACGAGCTATTGCTATTAGAAATAGGTGAGGCGTGTGTATCAGTTACGCATTCTATTTGGATAATTTATTTCATATCAACTTTTAAATATAATATCTTATATCTAAATAATATATTATAAAAGGAAAAGTTATCTGACTCTATCAACTCACGGCTCAAACCACTGGACAAATCGGGCTGGGCACACACACGCATATATTATAGCATACAGCATAACACGGGCCTCCGCTAAGAAAGGATTTTTAAAATTCATGTCCAAAACCCCAAATTCAACCCCAAAAGGAGTTTGAAATTTGTAATCGACCATAACATAAAGCTAGTTTTGTAAATTATGTTGAAATTCTTAGAGTATCTAATTTTTTGTCGTAGATGGTACCAGCAATGATGGGAATGATGGGAATGATGTCCTTCAAAGGAATGATGTTTAGCATGATGTCATTTATGATATCGAAGGTAATATATAAACTAACTCTATAACTGAGAATAGCGTTACTATTAAAGTAAACATATTTTGGGTATCTAAATTAAGGTTTTTATATAGGTAAGGAAATGTGTATTCAAGTAATAAATAAATGAAGTTAATATAAGAAACTAGATAATACCAGCTAAGCATACATTTTATATTTACAGATGATGCTTTTAATGAAAATTTTGGAAAAGAAGGGTGGAGGCGCTGGGGGCGGAGGTGGTGACGGGGTATGATTTTTAAATAATTCTATAATAAACTATTTAGGGTTCCGTAAAGGAATAAAAGAACGTACCTACCCGTTGGGCCATATTACGCTGCAGCCATATGATTTATTTTTACAAATGAAAATTAACCTAAATGTATATTATAAAAAGAAAAAGGTGACTGACTGACTAACTGACTGATCTATCAACGCACAGCTCAAACCACTGGACGGATCGGGCTGAAATTTGGCATACAGATAGCTTTTATGACGTAGGTAGTAGGTATCCGTTAAGAATCGATTTTTGAAAATTCAACCCGGGGTAAAACAGGGGTTTGAAATTTGTATGAAAATCGAGTTTACATAAGCGAAGCTGCGGGCAAAAGTTAGTCGATAAATAAGAACCTACCGCCTAAATTAAGTTACAAAGCAATTTCGCACCAAACAGTAATTTAAAGATGGCTATTACGAACAAAAGGTAATAACGAATAAAACGTACGAATACGAAACAGGCAATTAAGTTATGTATAAAAAAGACTGGCTTAGTGCGAGTCAGACTCTCGCACCGAGGGTTCCGTACAAAACTACAAACCTGTAGGTATATAAGTAAAAGTTATGGTATTTTTATTACTAAATGAAATGCATAACATACAACAGTAAGTTTAAAATTATTAAAAATATGTTTATTATATGATGTATTTTTTGCATGTTGGTTTTTGTTTCGCAGAGAGACTTATGTTTATTGAACTTTACTTTTTACGTTTAGGGATGGGCTGCAAGCGGTGGCGGCGGCGGTGGAGCCTGGATGCCAACAGGTATTATACCAATATAAATCAATAGTCTTCTAAAAGGTGCACAATATAATAACAAAAACATTTCATCCAGGTCAAGACTACGGAGGCGGTGGAGGTGGTTACGATGCTAACGGTCAATGGCAAAGCAGATCTATCTTAGAAGATATTAAAGACATCCACAATGAAGAATTACCAATAATAACGTACGCTAAACCCATTATCAGGTACAATAACGCTGTAAAACCACTTTCATTACTGAAAAACGTTAATAATAATCAAATAACGCAGCTTAATCATGAAAGCAAACCGAAATCACGAAAAAAAAGAGGAATCCTAGATGTCCTTCAAAACGCTTATCTATATTGGACCAATAAATTTCTAGGCATTGGCAATAAAAGACCTAATAGCTATCCGAAGTATAAAGTTGTCAATGGGATCAAATATGCTTACTATCCAATACGAACTGTACAGGTTAAATCACCGAAAGAACTTCTACCTACTACGGTAAAAGAAAATGAAATTAAAGCAGTAATTGTCGATGATTTTAATAAAGGAGAAATCATTGAAGGTCCGGTGGAGAGTAGGATGATCAGAAAGAAGATTCGAAAGGTTAAAGATAATATGAATGAGACAGTCGACATGGTAGAGGATAATCCTTGGCAATGACTATATTATTTAGTGAAGTTTTACGTGTTGGAAAATATCATTGAGCCGGACTTTAAATCTTTCATTTTTCTGTAATTATTCCTGTATTTCTCCTCGTGCTTTAGTTGTTTGTAGATGATAATTAGTTATTTATTTTATGATTAATGATAATTGTCGTACCTAGATGTGTATTATTTATTTAGGCCTGAATTCTAGTAATTTATTGATGAAAATAAGTTATTGTACCTAGTAGCTTTAAATAGGTAATAAATTTTGAAGAATATCCTGTTATCATGTTTATTTGACATAACCTGTTATCTTAAGGAAGAGTCAGGTGATCAGGTCTCCATACCTTCTTTTGAAGTGAACCTTGTCTGGATCAATAAATTATTCCATGGACAATTGATTTATATCTGTACTTCATTATTAAAATCAATACTGACTAACCATGGTCTGATCTATCAACAATCCGATTGAAATACCACGGGGCGGGCTTTCAGTAACCGTCCCGTGGTATAAGAGCCATTTAACAGTATTAAAATTATGAGGGAACCGCGCGTACGCAGGCAGAGGTCAACCCAGCTGCAGTGCAATGGAAGGAGGAATGCTCTGGGGAAACCGCTTTCTTGAGCAATAATAATAACAAATTCAACGGGTAGTCACTGCTCCATGCTATTCTACAAAGCGCGATATATTTTTTAAACTATTATCGAGGAGCGACATCTAGCGGTAGACTTACTAAGAACTACACTTTTTCTGCGTGGGTAGGCCTAAAATAAACATCTAAGATATTTCCAGCTCTGATTTAATTTCGATTTAAATATATTTCTTAAAGATAAAAGTGCTTATGTTATAGTATTTAACTCATAAAAAACCCCACATTACCTGGTGCATATAATTACTTCACTTGCAAGTAACTTCACTCAACAATCATGGATTTACACTCACAGCTTAGTAAAAACATGGAAGATGTTGTTGCAATGATTGAGTCCCGCATGGATAACTTTGACAAGGCTTTAGCTAGTACTCAGTGTTCTATAAAGTCACCCTCCTCCAGTGCCTCCGGAAGCCTTGCAGCACTCGCTACGGAATTCTCGACCTTTAAAGAGTTAGTCTGGAAAACTCTGGCCATGCTACGCCAGCAGCTACAGTTGCTCACTCTTGGCTTTGATGAGCATGAAACACATTCAAGGAGGAAAGTATTACTCCTGCACGGCGTACCAGAGGTGAGCAATGAGCAAGTTGAGAAATCAACTTGTGATGTTTTCCACAACCACTTGAAACTGGCTAGTATTGATAGCTCCAGCATAGATATCTGCCATAGAATCGGTGTCAAAAAAGACAAACCAAGGCCCATACTTGTGCGGTTTACTACTTTGAAACTGAAAAATTTAGTGTGGACTTCGAAAACAAGTCTTAAAGGTAGCGGCTTTACAATTACTGAGTTTCTGACGAAGCCAAGGCAAGAATTGTTTGTCGCTGCGCGAAAGCACTTTGGCATGAAGAACTGTTGGACAGCGGACGGAGCCGTGGTTATTGCGCTGCCAGATAAAAGCCGCAAAAAAGTCATTATCTCCTCAGAACTCCAGGTCTTGATAGATAAATTTCCGCAGGCTAGCGGTGCTCAGGATCAGAAGCCCGCCAGATCTCGTCGAGTGGTTAAGGCATCTGCATCGGCTAAATAGTTCAATCTTAGTTTTAGTCGGTACCTACTCAGCTGCTCAGTGTTTCATACATAGCACTTTAAGTCTATTTTCCCTTGTAGAGTGCAGTGTAGTTGTCTATATAGGTAACTATGTATTTTACACACATGATCTGATTTCTTTTGCAAAATTAAAGCCGGTATTTTTATAAATAATTACGTAAACAAAGACTTGTCACGATATTTGCTTGTCACCACTTGTCACTTAATGCCTAATTGTCAAACATGACACTTGACATTGAGTTGACAATGACATAAGATATTATGGACAACTGTTCTGCGTTTTTGTCTTTGCTCATGTTTAACCAGGCTCAGAAGGACTGGAATCCAGAGCCGTTAAACCAGTTAAATAAAAAAAAAAAAAATCATGTTTAACCATAGACTTGTATAATAATATACCTAGTTGTGATATGTAAGTGTAAAATATCGTATTTAATAATTAATTTAAATTTTTAGCATTAATATTTTGTATTTGTTACATTGTTACTTGTATAAAATAGCATTTTCTGCCAGATAATGTGGGAATGGTTGAAATAATATCAATACAGATATTTAAGCGTTATTATAATTATATTTTATTTGTGTATAATATCATTGATATAGTATTATATAAATATATTATTTTATTATTATATTATTTTTATGTCTGATAATAATCCGAACAACAATAATGATATTGATTTCTTTTCATGCTCTTCGTCTGACGATTTCCGTAGTGCATGCAGTAGCACAGTTTCTCTTGACAGCTTTGAATCCCTTGATGCAGAACTCAAAACTATATTTGTTAATAACTCTAATTGTCTTAATTTAGTACACATAAATGCTCAAAGCATTCCGGCTCACTATTCCGATCTTCTCGCATCCTTTAGCAACGTGCATGTTGATGGTATTCTGGTATCAGAGTCCTGGTTAAAACCTTCTCTTCCCTCTTCTCTCTATAATCTCCCTGGTTTTACGCTGATTCGCAACGACCGAACTGATAAGGGTGGCGGGGGCGTTTGCATTTACCTTAGAGACAACCTTACTTTTAATATACTAAGACAGTCTCCCAGCTCGTACTCTGGTAACCTAGAATACCTTTTTCTTGAAATTTCAACACGCCATACTAAACTTCTACTTGGTGTTGCGTACAGCCCTTCTCTTACTATCAACTACTTCAACACCTTTGAATCACTTCTCGAAGACCTTTCTCCGTTGTATGACCACATAATTGTTATGGGGGATCTAAATACTTGTCTCATTAAAAATAACTCGAGGTCCCATAAATTGAAATCTTTAGTTTCCTCATTTAACCTTTCTCTTCTGCCGCTGTCTGCGACCCATTTCTCCCCCAACTCTGACCCTTCTCTTTTGGATCTTATTATAGTTTCCAAAACAGATAAAGTTCTTACTCATGGTCAGCTAAATGCTCCTTTTTCTTACCATGACCTTATTTTCATACGCTATAATTTAGCGATACCTAGGCGAAAAGGTAAAACTATTCTGCGGCGTAATCTGAAGCACATAAACATTGAAGCTCTTCATAAGGATGTTTTTGCTCATAATTGGACCCCACTTTTTGCTGCCTCTACTGTTGATGACAAGGTTGGAATTTTGAATTCGACCCTTACTGACTTATTTGACTCACATGCTCCTGCCCGTCCTGTAAGGGTTAAGTACCTGCCTGCTCCTTGGCTTACCTCTGACATAAAATCATACATGGCAAAACGCAATAAAGCTAAGAAGTTGTGTAAAAAGAATCCAACCGAGGAAAATGTTGCTAACTATAAACGACTGCGAAATCGCTGCAATAAGATGTGTAGGGATGCTAAACGCCGTTATATACATTCTTCAATTGAGCGCTTCACTCCTGGTCAGACTTGGAGTTTTTTGAAATCACTGGGTGTGGGTAATTCTCCTCAATCTCTTAGTCAGTCACTTGATTTAAACTCTCTAAACATGCATTTCTCGTTACCTCCGGTTAGAATCGCAGATAGTAAGAAAAAATCGTTGCTTTTAAAATTAAATAGTGATGCCCCACCTACTTGTGATCCTTTTATCTTCAACCAGATCTCTGAGGAGGATGTTAAGAAAGGTATCCTTTCCATTTCCTCTAAAGCAGTGGGTTATGATGGTATTAGCCGCGATATGCTCTTACTAATTATTGATTACTTAACACCTGTCATTGCTCATATTCTCAATTTTTCCTTAACAACCAGCACATTTCCAACGTCATGGAAAATGGCTAATGTCATTCCTTTACCCAAAACAACAAACCCGACTTCATTCTCACAATTCCGTCCTATTTCCATTCTACCCATTCTCTCCAAATTATTAGAAAACTCTGTCTGCAAGCAAATCTCTCTTTATCTCTCACGCAACAATCTCCTAAGTCCTTTTCAGTCTGGTTTCCGTCCTTCTCATAGTACTACGACTGCATTGCTCAAAGTAACTGATGATATCCGGTTTGCTATGGATAACAAGGAGCTTACTGTTCTCGTGCTGCTTGATTTCAGTAATGCTTTTAACTCAGTTGACTTTGATGTAATGCTTGCTATCCTCCGTTCTCTTAACATTTCTCCTCCTGTGGTGAATTGGTTTAAGTCTTATCTTCAGGGTCGACGGCAGAGAATCAGGACTGACGAAGATTCTTCGGATTGGGCTGATCTCTCTGCTGGCGTTCCTCAAGGCGGTGTACTATCTCCATTACTGTTTTCCATTTTTATTAATGAAATTTCCAAAGCAATTTCTTGTCACTACCATCTTTATGCAGACGATCTGCAGCTTTATAGGCACGCAGCGTTGGCCAACCTTGCTGATGCCGTAGAGGCGGTAAACGCTGATCTAGCTCATATCAAGACATGGGCTGATTCGTTTGGTTTGCTTGTTAACCCTAAAAAATCTCAAGCGCTTATAATCGGCAGCAGCCGAATGCGCTGCAAGGTTGACTTCAAAACTTTACCTGGCTTATACTATGATGGTACAGCTATACCCTTTTCCGAAAAAGCTAAAAATCTGGGTTTAATTTTTGACAATAATCTTTCATGGTCTGCTCATATCAATGATGTGAGTAGGCGTTTGAACTACTCCATTCACTCTCTTCGCAGACTTCAAAATTTTTTACCTTTTCGCACTAAAATTATGTTAGCACAATCGCTTCTCCTACCCCTCATCGACTATGCCGACGTTTGCTATTTGGATGCAACAGAGGAGCTACTCGACAAATTAGATCGGCTTCAGAATTTGTGCATCCGTTTTATCTATGGATTGCGCAAATTCGACCATGTTTCAGAATTCCGTCGAAAACTGAAGTGGCTCCCTATTCGCCTTCGCCGGAATGTTCATATTCTAACACTACTTTTTAAAATATTAAAGTTTTCTTCCCCACCTTATTTACATGAGCATTTCCAGGATGCTCCTCCCCGAACAAGACCTCTGCGCACCTGTGTCATGATAAAGTCACTCGAAGTACCCTCATGGAACACCATATTTTACGCCAAGTCGTATGCGGTGGTAGCAGCGCGTCTCTGGAATTCCCTTCCAGGGAATATCCGTGAGAGTCCATCCGTGGGTGCTTTTAAATCTAGACTGAAGCAGCATTATCTTTCTTCTATATATGATTAGCTTTTATATTTTCAATATTATTTTATTTTTATATATTTATGATTGTATAATATGTATAATATACTGTTATGTATGTATACTTACTAGTATTTTATTTTGTATGTATGTTATTAATTTGTGTATTTCACGTATATATTAATATTGAGCTATATATAGTATATATATTAATATTATATGTATATGTTTATGACAATTATCATAAGTCTTATTAAAAGTTTTTACTTTAGTTTATATAAGTACCTACTCAGTTTTATCTATTTTTCTCCATTCTCACATTCTAGGGCTGCTGGAAGAAATCTCTTCTAGAGATAAGTTGTCCTTGTACATGTCCTTTAAATTTTTATGTTTAGTTTTTAAGTTTGGTACTAAATATATAAATAAAATAAATATATATAAATAAATAAAATAAAATGTCTGGTAAGCTATTCTTATATATTATGGTAGGCGTTCGCAATTTGGAAGAGTGCGTAATAAGTACATCGTAGTTTACGATTCCTACGATAGATGGCAACACACCGCATTCTCGAGTCTCATTAGTATATATTTTCTAATGTGGGCATAGCCTTAGTTGCAAGTTGCAACAGGTATTTTTTTATACAGCAACTTTTTTTGCTTTTCTGTTAAGATTAGTCATACAGACTATAATTTACTTACCTGCTGAGCCGAATCTACCGGCTGGAAATTTGAATAGGCATAGGTAAGCCTAAGAAAAACCACCATACCAATTAGTTTTTACCAATACCTACCTAGATAAGTACTTAATTGTTTTCTTTATTTTTTTATAACAATATATTATCCAAATACGGTCACAGTGAGACGTAGATCATAAAATTTCAGAATTTTCGATGACTGCGAGAGTACACACGCTGGCAGTTCGAGTCGGTTACACCACAAACACAAACTCAAGTTAAACTAAGATTAAAATTATTTAAATCCATACTAATATTATGAATAAAAATATTCCATTTTTCTTTTCTCAGCCCATCTGTTTATTTATGACGAAAATTGGGAGACAGAGTGCATCTCAGTCCAGACACGGATACATGATATTTTTTATTCCGAAAATCAATTAGATCGCAATCGTCCAGTTACAGTTTTAGTGTGAGGCCAAATGAGCGTAATGTTTGACTTGAGTCGCTTATGGCACGTGAGTTTGAATTGTCGTTTTTTGAGAAGATTGCAGCAGAAATTACGCGACTCATAAACTAGTGGTTCGCCCCGAACTGAGACCTCGCGACGCCATCTATTGACATCAATGTGAAGTTCTGTTAAAAATACTGAAGCTCATTAAAAATTAAATAATTTCGTTTCTTTACCATATTTATCTAATTTTAGTATTTTTTGTTCAAGTACAGGATATAATTCAAATAATTGATCAAGTTTCAGGCTCAGCCTTTCAGAAATATATCTTAGTTAACAATAGTTTAATATCTAGTTAAATACTACAGTTTACCGTGATGGTGGTCGCGGCCTTCCATTTGCGGTCAAAGACCCAGATCTTCACCTTGCTCTTGAACATGGTTTGGCGAACCGCAGCTGTGGTGATGTACTATGGCGTTCAATATCGATAGATTTAGCTCTCCACTATCCTACTAATCCTAGTTTCTTTGACCTTCTCCCACTCCGACAAGGTCAACTACCTGGCTAACACTCGCTACATCCAAATGTAAAACCTCGGTCTTTCCCCATAATTAGGTACATCTTATCTCACAAGTGTTGATAAAATTTGCTTCAAAATAGTGTACCGATACCGATAAGTAATAGTCGTATATTCTTACGAAGTATACATAGTAATCGATACGTGGGTCTGACACTTTGCTCGCAAGTTCTTTGCTGACAAAGTCACTGGTTTCGTGAAAATTTACAATAGGTCATCACCACTTCCATAGTTAGCGCATCAGTTGTCTGCAGCAGGAAAGGTTTATTTGCCTTGTTGGTTTAGTTTTAAGTATGTTTAACTGCGGATGACAAGGATCTGGGTTCAGCTCTCGCGACATAATGATATGTATTGAGGCTTTTGGCAAGAAATTTTCAGTTAGTTAGGAACTTAGCTATTTTACCCCTTAAACCCGTCGGTCTTGATCGTCATCGGATTACGTAGCAGGCTTACTATTGAGCACGATGGCATTCTGAATGGGACCACGCTGACCAAGTGTGGATTTGTAGACTCCACAGTCACCCTTTAGAACATTTTAGAATTCCCAGGCATACAGGTTTCCTCAAGAAGTGTTTCTTCGCCGTTCAGCATGTGACATTTAATTTCGTAAAACACACATAGCTCCGAAACCTGCCGGGGATCGAACTCCGGAGCCCACGTAAGAAACAATAATCGCTTTTGTATCTGTATATCAAAGGACAGCATAAATAAATAAAATCATTAATTAAATTAACATATCATCATCATTTAATAAAATCATTTCATTTCATTTCAAAACAGTCCTTTCGTAGTCGAGAAATAAAAAGTAATCGATATCGATAAATCGACGATTTCACACCACTGCTCCATCTCAATGGTGCGAAGTCCCTCTCTCTATCTACAGACAAACTAGTATCTCGCCGGTGTCCGTGTAAACCGCATGCTACTACTGACCTGTTTACGAAACTACTTGTTTTTTTTATGTGCCCAAGTGACAGTTGTGGAATTCGCGCCATATTATTCAGGTGAGCGCCTCAAACTTTTTTTGTTCTATTTTTAAATGAAAGCTATTTTTTTAATTTATTATTTATCTTTTAGCTACGTAACTAAGTACCTATGTTTTGTGTTTTTTTTGGCTGTGAGAGTGAAAGTTTATTTTAATGTTTATACTCGTATTCCTCTAATTCGAACACGACCAGTCAATGGATTATTTTTATTAATGAAAGTGTTTCGTGATTCTGACTTTTATCGATATTTTTTACCGATATCGATAAAATTCAGTGTATCTACTTGCATATTTTCATTTTTTTGGCCCCAGATCATAGCTTTTTGAGCCCTTACAATGAGTAGGTACTTACTCATAGCCAAAGTTTTGTTTTTTCAATGAATTTTCTAATTCTGTGCACCTTAATGCAATTCCTCCCCGAAATCCGGGAATCAAACAAGGGTAGAGGTCCCAGGTTCAATTCCGGGAAGGGGCAGGACACAGGTGTAGGTACTCTTAACTGTACATACTCACTTATTCTCTTACCCTCATGGGACGACAATCCGATATGATCGGAGAGAAGTCAGGCGCAGGAGGCAACGGCTTTACGTGACACCGGCAGCTTCCTAAGGGTGATTGTCAGATCAAGCGCTCGTCTTCTGGTGGGTTTGACACACAGCCGTTAGAGCCATGCAACGTACCACATCTCTGGTGGAAACGCACCCAACCGGGCTAGTAGTACCTACTGCCTACTAGACCGGGCTAGTAGGCAGTAGGTACCACACTGCTACCACAGAATACTTAAACTACTAAGAATTTCCCGAATAGGTAAGTAGGTACCTACTTTAGTACTTTGGCACTGTAGATAATATCTCCCGCACAGAGAATCTCTGTGTATAGATTGGCCTCCGTGGCCGAAATTCACTCGAAAGTCCATTATTATTATCAATAAATTTATATGAATATAAATGATTTCAACTAGTACTAATTGCTCTAATTAATAACTAATTAGGTCCTCCCGACCGAATATCGGCCACGGCGGCCAATCTCAAGAGAGTCATCTGCGCGGGAGATAGTGCCAGGTGTGTGCGCAAACACAGGTTCACGCTCTGTTCCTTTACTCTCTCTAGCTCGATAGGACGGAAAATCCAACACGACCGGGAGGAGATCAGGCGCAGGACCGACGACTTTACGTGCTCTCCGAGGCACGGGGGTGAAACACCGCCAACTTCCTAACTCCGGGCTAGTACCTACTGAGAATTTCTAGTCTGAAAAACCCAATTTTTAATTATGGCCCGACCTAGGACTCGAACCCGGGACCTTGTCCGCCTCAGTCGAACATGGATATTAGACCAACGAGACAGTTATTTCATCTAGTACCAAGGTAACGACCTACATCTAGTATAAAAGAGAATGCAGGAAAAGCATTGTCTTATGTACCTATATCGATCCATATAACTGCACCGATCAACAATCAAGAAAAATGTGTGAATCTTTTTTTTTTCGGAGAACTGTGTGACTCTTCCGCTATGAGTATAGACTAAAGAGTCGATCTCTATGTTTGTGTGAAATTACTTTCTCAAATGAAATTTATGCTCAGCATAATACCATCAATCGCGCCGCATTTCTTTTGTATGTTTTTTGCTTAAATCCATTGAAAGTATGCTTATGATAAAGCTACGATACGTTCCGGTACAATGCCGTGTAGAAACCGATTAGGGGTATGGGTTTAATATAACTGCTAAACCTCTAACAGGTTAACCCGCTACCATCTTAGACTGCATCATCACTTACCATCAGGTGAGATCGCAGTCAAGGGCTAACTTGTCATCATCATCATCCTCAACCGATAGACGTCCACTGCTGGACATAGGCCTCTTGCAAGGATTTTTACACGCCGCGGTCTTGCGCCGCCTGGATCCAGCGGCTCTCTGCGTCTCGTCTGATGTCGTCCGTCCAGCGAGTGGGGGCTCTGCCAACGCTGCGCTTTCCAGTGCGAGGTCGCCACTCCAGCACTTTGGGACCCCAACGTCCTAACTTGTAGTAGATTTAAAAAAAAGCTTAACAGAGCGTTTATTTTTTCCCCAGCAATACTGCGGTTACGTATTACACACACTTAATATTATTTATTTGGCTCTTCTCGGTAGGAATGGCACTCCGAACCAGTGGTAGATTCACTCGACGATTCAAAATCACTTGTTAAAGATTATTTAAAATATAAAAAATCATTTGAGTTTGAGTATGCAATTGGGTATTTGACAACTAGTCAAATAAGCCACTTTTATACTAATTTATTTGAATAGCTGTCAAATACCCAATTGCGAGGCTGTGGATATTGTATTTACCTACTTAGGGTTAGTTATAGGCAATAAAGAGAGAGATCAGGCGCAGAACCGACGGCTTTACGTGCTCTCCGAAGCACGGGGATGAAACACCGCCAACTTCCTACTCCGGGCTAGTACTGAGAATTTCTAGTCAGAAAACCAATACTCAAAAGCTCGAGCCGGAAATCGAACCCAGAACGTCATCCGCAGTCGAACAGCTGACCACTAGACCAAAGAGACAGTTAATTAATTAGTTACAGTATCTATAAACTAATGAGGGTTCCAAACGCGCCCTGGTTGTAAGAGAAGTCACAACAAAGTCAGCCAGATTTTTGGAGTTTACCTCCTTTAGAATCGATTTAAGCCCGGGGTATGAAAATTTATGGGGAGTAAAATTAAATTTTCTCCGTTGCGTTATTGACTTTATGTTTCCATGGTAACGCTTGTTAATGTTTCCATGACTGGGTATGTAATGTATTTAATTGATGAAATTATATCGGTAGGTATAATTAATATAAATAATTTATGTATCCTGCTTTCAGTAGGTAGTAAGTATAAAAATGCGTTCATTTACTAATCTATATATTTTAAAATCGTTCGTAAAGAGTAAACTCCAGTCGTGCATTGGAGCACATAAATTGGAGACACAATTGTACAAATATTGGACCCTAGTCTAGGTACATATTGTTTTGATGTGGATAATATAAACTTTTCCTTCTTGTCCAAGTATAACCGAATAACATAATCAGCGGCGTGAGAAAGTATCTTTCTCCGAACAAGTTTTAATTTTTTAACTGAATTAAAACTTTAAAAGTGAAAGAATAAATCATTCTCATCTACCTGCTGCAGTGGAAAATTAATTATCTAGATGTTACATTAGGTACATACGGAAATCCGGTGTTCAAATTTCATTGCCAACATTTGACCAATATTAGTTCCAACACGTATAAATTATTAAAAACTAGATGATGCCTACGACTTCGTCTGCGTGGATGGCGTCTCTCTAATTTCCCGGAATAAAAAGTAACTTATGTCCTTCCCTGGGATACAAACTATACCAAATTTCATAAAAATCGGTTGAATAGTTGAGCCTTGAAAGCGTAGCACGCTGACAGACACGGACAGACAGACAGACACACTTTCGCATTTGTAATAAAATAAAATATATTTTAGTAAGGATCCTCGGCCGTCATCTCGTCGAGAATCTCCTATTTTTCGCCAAACGGAAAAGTTTCGCTATCACGTTCCACTCCCGAATGTTTCCAAGCCACGACTTTCTTCATGAAATTCTTAGTAAGTAGCTAAGATAATACCTTGAAGTCAGCTGTTGAATACAAAAAAGACATAAGTTGTGAAAATTCCAAGTAAAGAAAGCTTTTATTAACAACAAAAATGTCGAATTTAAAGATGTACAATCTGCCCGAGTGTCAAGTTCATAATTTAAAGGGCATAAACCAACTTTCTCTGGAACCGGACCGTATAACGTATGACGTATGATGCAAAGGACGCCAAGGACCGCGCAATTTTGATACCAAATCGCGGTCACCAGTTCGTTGACACTGATAGAAAGTTACTCCTCAGTCTCGACTAATCCTGATGACTCTAACTTAAGTACCTTCAAGGCAAGGCCACCTTACGACCTCCCTAGCGCAGTGGTAAGCTCTACTCCTTAATTTTCCGGGATATAAAGTAGCCTATGTCACTCTCCATGTCCTATATCTATAGATCCTATAGCTGAGGACCCATGCAAAAAATCACGTCGATCCATTACTCTGTTGCGACGTGATTGAAGGACAAACCAACAAACCAATAAACCAACAAACAAACACACTTTCGCATTTATGATATTAGTATGATGAATTGTCTCTGATCTGCTCTGATGAGAGGATTCGGCCGTGGCTATAGTTACCGCCTTACCGACAAAGTTATATGCCGCCAAGCGAGTAAGCGTTCCTAACTAAGCCGTTAAACGTGATATCAGATTATAGCATTTATTACCCCCATAAAAATTGTACTATGCTCTAATCGCATAGGTACCCAAGTGATAAGTATCTACACCTACTTGCCTAGTACAAGTAAAACATCGGTCAGTCTCTGTGGTTTTAACTTTCTACGAGAAGAGTAAATTATTTAATGAGTTTTCCTCGTCAAGCCAATATCTTGCGCACGCATTGCTAACTTTACATTCCCAAGTCGCTTGCGCAATAAATTTTAGTGAAATGGGAAATGTATTATATGAGCTTATATACTTTATGAGCGGAACCAATCATTTGACATTATTTTAATAACGTTAACCTTTAACTAAATGTGGTTTTTCTTCGACTTCTAAAAGAAACGTAATCATCATTATCATTGGCTTTTATAACGCTTTTATCATCAGGCTTTTTATTTTATGTGCAGACGAGGCGAAACTTTTTGTTAGGACTACAGTATATATAATATACATATATAGGCCAAATTGCTGGAATGGCCACCCCATACTGGAAAGCGCAGCGCTGGCAGATCCCCCCCATCGGTGAACAGACGACAGCAAGCGAGTCGCAGGAAATTGCTGGAATTCCTCACAAAAGACCGATGTCCAGCAATCAATCAATCAATCAATTCCCATATCCCAGTCATAAAATTTCGAGTTATTCATATACTAAGATTTATTAGTCTTTAAGAGTTATTCTTATTCTAAGTAAACAGTTAAATGAGAGTTGGGACTGGTGCTTGTGTTAGGCATGAACCTGTGTTTCAAGACACCAGGCCCTTTCAGTGGACGTCTCGATCATCTTACCGAAAAAGTAGAGGGAAGAATGATTTTAAACATAGTCGGGTAAAAAACATTAATTTGAATTGGAATTTTAGAACACCGGCATTTCTCAAAAACTTTTCAAGATCGCTGTCCTTGACTTTGAGTAATTATTATACTACATAATTATTCAATGGTCCTTGAGGGGTTTTCTTCCAAAGATTTCTACTAAATCTACTGTCTCTATGTAATAAATATACCTCAACAAGACAACTAGGTACCTACTTTACTTATTTAATCCGTGTTTTGTACATGAAACTAAGCTTTCGACCTTGAAATAGAAAGTTGAACATCGACACAGCTTAGCTATCATACAGTTCAGTAACTAATACATTTGCGTTTTACTATACGCCACATGAGTAAAGAGCGGCGTTTTTTCGTGTGATTTTTTCCTTGCCTTATCTTCCAAGCTCTGTTCCACGCCAAGGAGTACGTTTATGATTATTATTGCTAACTTTGAAGAATTTGAAGTGTCTTCTTACAATGCATGTTAACAGTGATGAGTGATGACATACGGATTGAAGATTCTATTGGTTGATTTTTTTTTAAAAAGTAGAAAATATACCTACGTAGTACGTACGTGTCTTCTAACACGTTACTGTCATGGCTAGTATACATGCGGATGAAGAGATGTTTGTTTTTTTATCAACTACAAGTTAGCCCTTCACTGCTATCTCACCTGATGGTCAGTGATGATGCAGTCTAAGATGGTAGCGAGCTAACCTTTTGACAGTTAAAATGAATCCATACCCCTAATCGGTTTCTACACGGCATCATACCGGAACGTTAAATCGCTTAGCAGCACGTTTTTACCGGTAGGATGGTAACTAGCCACGGCCGAAGCCTCCCACAAGGCCAGGGCAGTGAATACTCAGAAATTATTAATTCCCCAATTGACTCTGACGGGTATCGAACCAGGGACATCCCACATTAACGGGGCGTTGTCCGTTTTCGTCGGTTCTAAAATCGATATAAGTTTGTAAGGCGTGGATTGAAAAATTTGAAATTAATACATATATTATACTCTAATTCATTATATTTTCAAGTATTTTTATCTCGATAGAAAAAAAACAGCGCTCAACACTGCGCCAAAAGTTTCCGAACTAGATATGATTATTAAAGCAAACAAGTACTTAAGCATTACTTCCAAGGCTTTATTGCTCGATAGAAGCTCGCTCATAAATCAAAATTTATGAGTTATGACTATGTTACTTTTACTTTACAGCGTTAGGGTGATTACGGCTATAAGTAGGCAGTAGCCATTATTAAGGTGCCAGTGGAGGGTGAATTGCCCATACAAACGTAATACCAAAATAATTTGTAATTCGAGAATATTTCCACCATTTTATGCGATTATTAAGATGGAATTTGTATTTATCTAGGTCCCTGGATAATTATTTTTACAAAATACTTTCCCAAAATTAAATGTAAGCACATTGCGTTTTGCATGTTTTTACGACATAAATGACATGTTTTCTCCTTATTTGTTTTATATTAGAACTAACGATATCTCACGTACTAATTGATCAGGAACATAGCTTATACCTATTGCCAAGTTACAGAATAACAACACGAAGTTAAAAACACAACAATTTTTCATTCATCAGTTTTGGTATTCACGGAACAAGATTAAATGTATAACAAATTCTGTACGCTCATATAGCAATATACCGGCAAATTTATATATGCGGTTCGAATGGAAGTTGCGAGCGGCGTTCACCGGCCTCTTAAGTTTTAGCACAGAAGAGGCTGGATTTAGACCCTAATTAATTGCATTTATAAATATATATTTATAACGACAAAATATAGCTAATATAGCGATTTTGCTGTCTAAACAGTGAATTCGATAATATAGCGGCCAATATATCAGTGTTCTAATAGGTATTATGTACTCGTATTTATGTTATAATATAATAATTATTATGTGTTATATTCAGGTGTATATTGTGACTTGTATATATTTTTTTAAAAGCATACAGTAACATAACATACAATAGGCAAGTAAAATATAGCATTACTCTTAGACCATAACAGACTTCAATGTTATTTTGGACATATTGTATAAAAAAATTTCAAATGAATACTTAGTTGGATATAGCCGCTAGACGAAAACCAAATTTTTTATTATTATTATTTATAGTATATTTATAAAGATTTTTCATATGGATTTCTTAACTCTAGTAGGTATAGCGAATATTATAATAATTAATATTATGTGCTTTTTTTTGTACTTACTGCTTATACTAACTGCTTCCTGTGTTTACTTTTGGTTGGTTTTAATGTTTTTGTAGTAACTGTGACGTCATTCTGGGTCACAGCTGAAAATCAGCTCCTTGCTTTAGTTTGTATGTATTTATGGGCATATCTAATAGCCGATGCCCGCGACTTCTTCCGTGTGGATTGAGGTTTTTTGGTTCCCGCGGGAACTCTTTAATTTTCCGGGATACTAAGTAGCCTATGTGTTATTCCAGACTATTATCTATCCCTGTGCCAAATTTCATCCACATCCGTTCAGCCGTTCTGGCGTGAAAGAGTAACAAACATCCATACATACATCCGTCATCCATACTTACAAATTTTCGCGTTTTTAATATTAGTAAGATAATGCAGGGCGAAACGCTGAGCTGTACACCCTTTCTGGGTGGTGTCACAGGCGAAAATGTTAATGTGTGTTACATTTTGTATCTAGTTTTGTCTATGACATCACTGGTGAATAAACTGTTTTTCTTTCTTTAAATCTTGACATACCAACCGAATGACTCAAGAAAGTTGAAATTCTTATAATTTTAGAACTTTTTGATCTTGTTTCTCCCTCACCTTTCTATTATCGCACAGCAAGCCATCGTCGGGGTCTGCATCCGTAAGTACTTCATAGTGGAAATTCCACGGACGCCTATGAAACGATTTGCTTCCGATCTCGTTTCTAATTCGAACCGCTAGGATATGGCTTCTGTTTTTGAGAGAAGTATAAAACTGCATAGATGCGATCCATTTGTTGGCGGTTTTTTGCGTATGCTCAAAGGGCCGTCTGTCGCCACTCGCCAGGCGCGCGTGGTGTGGACGGGTGGGATTTTGACGCGCGACGATCGCCGATATAATAGGTATATAGATACCTATGAAATTGCTGTTTTGTATGGAATAAGTGAAAGTACTTATTTTTTCAAACGTTTTTATTTCTGTTATTCGAAGTAATCACCCATGCAATCGACGCATCTTTGCCAACGCATTGGCAGTTTATTGATGCCCTTCTTGTAAAAATCAGCTGGACGGGAGGCAACAAACTCTTCAAAGGCATTTTGTACTGCCTCTCGGGAATTGAATTTTTTACCCACTAAAAAGTTGTCTAATTTGACATTAGAATATCAGAATTTTGTATTGAAAATTCTTCCAGTTTCCTGTGACGTCCTTGTCACTCCCTTTTCTCGGAGAAAGCAGCTACCTACTTTACTTACCTGATTTTAGTTTAGAAACAAAGCTACATTATTCAAACTGACGTTTTGTAACCAGTGAAACCAACTGCTCTAAGGTTAACTTGTTAATTAGCTATTCAATTTCTTTATGAATATTAATAAACCTCATTCTCTATTCACCTATCAGTACAGTCTCGAGGGAATATTTCATATCCGTCATAAGTACTTGGCGTTAGAATTTCTCCCCTTTTCAAGTTTGAGAAAATCTGTCACTCATTTCAAGCATGTCAAGTTCATGTCAAGCATTCTCTAACGATTCTTTTCACCCCCTTTTTTTTTTAACCCACTACAAGCTAGACCTTGACTGCGATCTCACCTGATGGTAAGTGATGATGCAGTCTAAGATGGTAGCGGGCTAACCTGTTAGGGGCATGGCATTTATATTAAACCCACACCCCTTCGGTTTCTACACGGCATCGTACCGGAACGCTAAATCGCTTGGCGGCACGTCTTTGCCGGTAGGGTTTAACTATAATTCTGTTTAACTATGTAAAACTATAATTCTGACTTTAAATACATACAAAAGAAGTTTAAGTTAAGTCACTGATAGATTGTTACCGACCAAAGTTACTAATTGCTTAACACCTTCGCCGCGACCATTTTTTTAAGTTACCTTTAGATTCAAAATGTAAGAAGAAGAAAAGAAGAAAAACTATTTATTCTCACATTGTGCCACACATTACAATACCTTTAGGTAAATGGTACCATGGTGCCTCCAGTACTTGAGCATTAAACTCATGCCTAGAGGCACCATGAAAACACTTGTCGTGTGTGGCACAACCTGAAAGAAGGCATCAGCTCAGCATAATGCAGAATGCCTTGCAATAAATCACAAAAGCATTCTGCGCTGATTTTCAGCTGGAGCCCTACTCCAGGTGACGCCACGACTATCTACTTATTATTACTAGGTACCTATTCAATTATTCTACTTATACTAAAGGGCTGTGTGTACAGGTGAATTAAAATTCTAATAAAATAATATTGCTGGTTAAAAATAAAAAAAAAAATAAAAAATAAAAAATAAAAAAATAAAAATAAAAACCAATCAAATAAGTATAAATAAATAAACTGTACATGCAAAATTAACCCATTATATTAATAACCAGATATTTTAAAAATAAATAAATAAGAAACATCATAATATTTTAAACTCTAAAGAAAAGAAAACTCCGCCACATGATCCTGGAATTCTAATTGTTTGCTAAGAAGAAATTTTTTAAGGTGTAGTTTAAACGAATGTCATATTTTCTAAAGTGTAAGTGTTAAACCATTGACTATACCAACATCTTGTTATACCACACATAGTTATCGACTCCTTAGGAATCTATAGTCTATACTAATACCACAGAATAGGTAATAGTAGCTAAAACTATACTTTTTCTATGGATGTATGGATGTTTGTTACTCAATCAGGCCCCAATCTGGCTGAAATTTGGCAAAGAGATTACAGTCTGGAATAGCATATAGGCTACTTTTTATCCCGGAAAATTAAAGAGTTCCCGCGGGAACCGAAAAACCTCAATCCACGCGGACGAAGTCGCGTCGTTAGTAATATTGTAATTGTGCAAAAGTTTGGATGGATGGATGTTTGTTACTCAATCACGCCAGAACGGCTGAACCGATCTGGATGAAATTTAACACAGAGATAGATTATTGTCTGGAATAACACATACGCTACCCCGGAAAACCTCAATACACGCGGACGAAGTCGCGTGCAGCAGCTAGTATTGTAAGTATACGTATTATCATTGGAAATGATAATAAGTAAAAATCAATTACATTGCAAATAACTGAAAATCTTTTCGCGTATTTTTCTTCGTTCACAATATATATTATAGTTGGGATATATACCTATAAGATGGGATCGGAGAGGCAGTTTAGATTACCAGTTCCAAGGTAGGTACTTTAAGTGTATATTTCCATCTTTTCAACTTTAATTATACCTATAGTATGACAGAATTTAAGACCTGGCACAGTAGTGAGCGTTGTCTTTTAAGTAAGAGCTGTCCCGGGTTTAATCCCCGGGAAGGTCAATTTGAGAATTTATTTATGAATATTTTCTGGTTCGCCCGCTGCTATCTTAGACTGTATCATCACTAACCTGATGAGATAACAGTCATTTGTTTCTTGTCGTAGAGCAAAAAAAAAGAAATTTCCATTCACACAAAATCCCAAGCTAATCGTTAGGTATAGTCACTAGTACCAAGACAATAATATGACGAAATTCACTCAGTTCATTGCTTTGGGCGGTAAAAACGCTTTTATTTTCACTTTACAGCCGTGCGAGATCGAACCCAAACCACTTTCACTTGAGCGAACTGTAATTCGATGGTGAACGAGTTGGTTGGTCGAATTTTTTGAGTTGGCTCATATTCTACTAGCTGATGCCCGCGACTTCGTCCGCGTGGTTCAAGTTTTTTTGATTCCCGCGGGAACTCCTTAATTTTCCGGGATAAAAAGTCTATGTCACTCTCCAGGTCCTCAACTATACCCATGCCAAAAATCACGTCGATCCGTTGCTCCGTTGCAGCGTCATAGAAGGACAAATCAACAAACAAACTGACTTTCGCATTTATAATATTAGTGTGATTTTACTCTTTATTTGCCCTCGACTTCGTCCGCGCGTCGTATCTAACTAATTTTTCCATTTTTTTTTCAATTTTTCTCACCTGGACTACGACAAACATTTCAAAGCCAAAATCAGCTAAATCGGCCCAGTAGATCTCGAGTTTTAGCGAGACAAACTAACAGCAATTGATTTATTTATATAGTATATAGATATAAGTATATGTATCAATAACTATTTACTTAAGTATTTAAATGTATTTGATAGTGTATTTATGTATGTAGGTATAGTGTATACATGTATTACATTGTAACATATTTTATACTAGCTGACCCGGCGAACTTCATACCGCCTTAGTATGCAAAACTAAATATATATTTTTCAATATTTCTGAGAGATGACCCGGCGAACTTCATACCGCCTTAGTATGCAAAACTAAATATATATTTTTCAATATTTCTGAGAGATTTTCTTAATATTTTTTTCCGTAAGAACCTTCTCCTAATAATAACAAATACAACAAAAAAAGAATTAGTGAAATCGGTCCAGCCATTCACGCGTGATGCCGTGACCAAGGAAAACGGGTTTCATTTTTATATATATAGATAATTGTCTAGAAATAGATAATTAGTTTAGAACTAATTATTCATTTTCCTTTTAAATAACGTACACCCTTGAAGCTTTCTCACTGGGTAAATCCGTTTTGTGCCTGGGTAGAGATCGCTTTAAAGTGATAAGCGGCTGCCACTTGTACCGTCCATAGCTTAGTTTCTTATTGTCTTGTATGTGTTTCTTGGTGTACAATAATAGTAGATTGTACACCAAGGGGATAAAGCACTGTTTTATGTCACGGGCGCTACATTGAATCCTGAACGTAACGAAGGACTCCAAATTTAATTAATGTTATAAGTTAATGCTTTATCCCGGTGGTGTATACTCTACTTTATACTTCTACCATAACAGTAAAACAAACTGTAACGGTTAGATATTTATTGCAAATCATAGTAAGTAGGATACATAGGTCTAGTAAATAACAAAAAGAAAAGACAAGTTAAAAGTGAATGTTCACGTTCGATAGAGTCACATTTGTCCAGTTTTTCCGCTGCTTTGATATTCAAACTTTTTGCTTTTCATGCTGCCAGTGTTTATGCAGGTACACATACTCCTTGGTTTAAAAACTTTTATGACAAATGGTACGATCGTTTGGTCGACCAGTCTGGAGCCTAGACTCTGTTGTGCATATTTACAGTATGCAGGGGTTGGTCAACTAGTTGGGCGATCGATCGACTAGATTACGGCCCTAGGGCATGAAGACTGACTTTAGACCCGCAAAAGTATGATTAAAACAGTAGTAAAGGTATGGTAGAAGTATAAATAATTTTTCATTTATTCATAATTAAAGTTTTGATCCCTCTAAAGATTCTATCCCTCAATAAATAGTATCGATATTAAATTTAAAAAGGAATTAACTAAAAATAATTTAAAATATAAGTTTTTTAAGTAAATTGTAGGTAGTTTAGTTTTAGTTTTCTTCATGTATTTTTAGTAATTTAGCTAGCTACCTAAACAGTTAAAATTCTGATATGTTGACGGAAGAGCACGCAATTGAAACCTTCGTGGTTTTTTGCAGTGCTACCCAACAAAGCTGTATCGATTTTTATGTTGATAATAAAATTAAAAAAAGTAATTTACGTATTTATAGGAACCTAACTGGTTAAATGAAAGGTGATATAAAAGAACGTCCATACGACGGGTTCGGACATTAATATGCTGAATAGAATATGCAAAGAGGTAAAAGCCGTCGATAGGAATTTGTTTTTATTTTTTATAATTACAGCTATTTTATAAACAATTTCATAAATTATCAAAACGTCAACAACAGATTCATAGATAACTCACATGAATTCAAGAAAAACAACATTTTAAAAATAAACGAGTATATAATATATCTACCGATTAAATGATTATTTATGTTTTTTTTAATCTATTATGATTAATTATTATCTATACTTACTTATTAGTTATTACTTACTTAACTATACTTATATTATAAAAGCGAAAGTTTGGATGGGTGGATGGATGTTTGTTACTCAATCACACCAGAACGACTGAACGGATCTGGATGAAATTTGGCACAGCAATAGATTATAGTCTGGAATAACACATATGCTACTTTCTATCCCGGAAAATTGAAGAGTTCCCGCGGGAACTAAAAAAGTAAAAACCTCAATCCACGCAGACGAAGTCGCGGGCGTCAGCTAGTTGTAAATATTTTATCTATTGTATAATAAAATCTAATTTTATGTTCCAATCCTTAGTGACTATCTAATTCACTACATCTGTTGAGTTTAGACATTAAAACTAAGTAGAGGCTTAATTAATTTTAATAATTAATATCACTTAAACTAAAGTGGACTTGAATAATTCCTAAATTGAATTTATTGCTTTATCGTGGAATTTCCTCTCTTTAAAATGAATGAACAAAGAAGACGGCACTTATATTTTATTATACCACTCTAGCCGTGATATAATAAATAAGCATGTACGTAGAAATGTCAAATGACAGACATGCAATATATTCTACTTTTTCGTATTTCATGAAACTTTGCGTGTCTATGGAATCACTTTCTCTTTGATAGTATTGCGCAGCTGATTTTCTAAATTATTTCTAATATTAACATAGACATAAACTTTTTCAATTTCGTCCACGTTACAGATATAAATCTTAAAATTAACAATAGAAAAATAACAATAAACCTGAAATTACTTAAAAACTTAAAAAATACTACCTATGATGACGCATTTGACCCTATTGATAACTAATACTACACCTATACATAATATTATTACAATAATTATCTTTTATTTAAGTATGTACTTACATAATATCAAAAAACTCCAATATATATACTGAAGGTAGGTCTCGTTAAATATTATTGAAAAAAATAAACGAAATCGCGTGGTAGCCATCCGTATAAGACTAATGAACTTTTATCATTCCATTTAAATTAAATAAATAAATAAAAGTTTATTGACCAACACTACAATACAATTACACTGAGTTTACACAAATTAAACTTAAACTACGCTAATATTATACTAATTACGCTTCCATTTAAATTACGCCTTTTTATATATCATCATAATATTTATTAAAAAATAAGCGTAATTTAACTATTATTTTTTAATGAGAAATGTAGCCGACATCGCATAGGTTAGAACATCGATCTGTGGCGTGATTGAAGGACAAACCAGCTAACAAACACTTTCGCATTTATAATGTTAGTAATACTAATATCATGAGCAATGCAGTAATGTAAAGTTATAACATCGTAGGTATATTATTTCAAACATGTTCCAAACGGTTTCGCCATATCACTTTCGCTCATTTGCTCTGCATTTCTGTTGCACTGCACTTGCAACAAAATTGCAGGGACATTATAATCATAAGTCAAGTCATAAACAGATACTGCAATTTAAGTAACATTCATCATAATTAATTTATCATTCACCGACAGAGTAATTTTATATAAAAACTATATTATGTACCTAACTAACAAACGCAAAAACTATAGAAACTCTTATATCAAACTATATAGGAAGAATTTTATTTTATTTCTTAGATTTTTCGTACCCTTAGCCATAGTCTGTGCAGATACTATTTTCTCTACTAATTGAATGTGCTCTCACTCTAAGGTGTCTACATTCTACAAATTTGTAGAGAATCTTTCAAGATAGCGAAAACGAAATTTGTATACAAATGTATATTTTTATAATGTTAATGATGAGCTTATTTGAATAATTTTATTTACTTACAACAAGTATCATTTTTTACTGCAATTAGTTCCACCTGAAGATGATTTCACCACGGCTACTAGAAACGTTATGATTTTCTTAATTTACAATACAACAATGTGTTTATTGCCTACTAGCAGATGCTCGCGACTTCGTCTGCGTGAAATAAGTTTTTTAACATACCCACGGGAACTCAAATTTTTCGGGATAATATATAAGCATATTCAAAATCGGTCCAGTATATCCAGAGATTACCCCCCACAACCTCACAAACTCCCGAACTTTACCTGTTTATAATATTATAGTAGGTAAGTACTTATAGTATAGACAAACACACGTCGATTCTCTGTACCTAGTCTATTCCTTCACTCACATAATTCGATTGGTTGGCTATACGACACGGCCAGAAAGAGATAATTACATATAATATATTATGTTTCATGAGGACCCAACCTTAAACAGCTAGTTTAAATCTAACTTTATGTTAATTATTGACAATTTAACATTAATCTTTTACTTAAGAGGCAACAGTAATAATGACTAAACGAGAGAAAGTCACGAAATTCTTATTAGAGAATATCAAGATCTAACTTTTTAATGGTAAACCAGATTTATTTAATTGAACACGCTGTGAGCGACGAAATGACGCGATACTCCATTGAAAGTTGAAAACTTATTTAGTATGACAACGTAGGCCGCGTGAAGAGTCAGCCACTGTTTGATACTGTCGCGTCGCATCCAGTCTCGTTGTCGCGTTTATCACGCCTAAATTAGAAATTACTAGCTGATGAGGTTTTTGGGCTCCCGCGAGAACTCTTTAATTTTCCGGGATAAAAAGTAGCCTATGTGCTATTCCAGACTATAATCTATCTCTGTGCCATATTCCATCAAGATCCGTTCAGCCATTCTGGCGTGATTCAATAACAAACATCACTCCATCCATCCAACCAAACTTTCTCATTTATAATATTAGTAAAGTATAGATTTACTTACTTATGAAAATTTTCCTCAAAGAACGACAATTTAAAATTTATCGTAGGTACCTAATTACTTAGTCATAATATAAACTTTATACATTTTCTAATGAACTGAAATGACCGCTGGTCATCATGATTATAATTATGTGCATGATTGTCTCATTAAAAAAAAAGAAAAACACTGTAGTTTTGACATGTTGTGTTTTTTATGACATCACTAGTTTGGCTGTTAGCGTGGATTTCAGGTTTTTTTTAAATCCCGTGGGATCCTGTTTAATTTTCGGTACGAAACGTATCCTTTATCTGTTTCTAAGAATGCAAGCTACCTCCATACCACATGAGTAAAGAATTACTCATGTGTCCATACCAAATGATGTCACGTTCCGTTGAGATTGAGCCATTAGAAAGAAACAGACAGACAGACAGAGAGAGAAAAACACTTCCGAATCTTATGTGTGAAACTGCCAATCCACACTTAGCCAGCGTGCTGGACCTATTTTCCTAACTCCCTAATTTCTTCTTATTCTGAGAGTTTGGTCACAATATTGTGGCAAATTCGGTTTAACATAATCTCTAAACTAAACAAAAACTAATAATAACAGTTCTAAATCTAGTCCTGCTGCCCCTTTCCGCTGGGAGTATTATGAAAGGGATAGCAATATACATGGAGCTGTTATTTATAATTTTGTCCAATCATTTATTTTACTTTTGGCAGCTCATCATCATCACTACAGCCTATTAACGTCCCACTGCTGGGCACAGGCCTCCACTCTCAAAGAAGAGAGGGAATTAGAGCTTAGAACCACCTGGCACCACGCTGCTCCAATGCGGGTTGGCGGGATTCAATGATATTCTAATGCGCTGCTGATTCGATTTTTGATAACAATCGACTTTCTTTATGAAAAAGTTTTAATCGATTTGACACATTGATATATTATCTTTGCTCTACATTTTTTTATTAACATACCCAAGCGAATGTAACTAAGTATAATAATGTAACTAAGTATATTAATGTATACCTATACATGTATTAAAATAAATCATTTACAACAGTACAGTAAACGTACTCGTACATGAATCCGTCTAGTCATAGAAAACATTTATCGCCAAAGATGTATGGTGCTAGGACTATCAAGAAAGCTAGTGTTGAAACTCCGTGACTATTTTGAAGAAAAAAAAAAGTCGTACTTGTAATTACTAGATGAGTATACGAGTTACGAAACATGGGATATAAAAGGGCACATCGCTTCACTATTGTATAAAACTATATGCGTGTATGGAATATTGCATGTTTTTTTTAAGGTTGCCTGTCAATAATTATGACACTTCATGGGCGTGCTTACGTCAAAAGTAAAATAAATGGTTGGACAACGTATAAGTTTAGTTTCGAAAATATGGTATACAACAGAATTGGCCTCAATATGTTTTTTCTCTTCTCTGCTTCTGTAGACCTTAGTATAGAGAGCATACGGGTACCTACCTATACTACTTTACTAGGGTTACTAGTTACTACCATCGCTTAAAGCAGTATTACTTCAAAATTGCAGTTTTATGTCACGTTCCTTGACGTACCTAAAATAGGGATTATAATTCAATACCACGAACGTCAACAATATTAAGCAATGATAGTATACCCCCTGTATGATTTTCAACGCTACATTAAATCGAAAGTGGAGTGTCCCCGAAAAACCAACGTCACACATTGATGATAACAAGCCTCTATTGATTACAGGTTTCTTTCGCATTTTTTTCGAGCGGATGTAAAGCACTGGCGTGTAGTCATGAAGGCATAAAAGCACCGCATACCATTTAGTTTGATTACCATACATATGGTTTAAAGGTCCTTGTAGTGGATCAAATATTACCCTAGGAGTATGAGCTTAATAAAACTACCATACTTACCTAACCTACCTAAAAACTAGCTGATGCCAGCGACGTCGTCCGCGTGGATTGAGGGATTCCGATTCCCGCGAGAACTAGCCTATGTGTTATTGCAGACTATAATGTATTTCTGTGCCATATTTCATCCAAATCCGTGCCAAATCCGTTCAGCCGTTTTGGCGTGATTGAGTAACAAACACCCATCCATACATATATCCATGCATCCAAACTTTCGCGTTTATAATATTATTATAGATTGACTAGTTATACCAGATAAAAATAGCTGGCTTACTTATTACTTAGGTTATATGAAACATTTGATAACTAGGCTAACATACTTAGAAAGAAAATATTGAAATAGTCGTCTAGCATATTGAATTTGAAATCTTGCACCAACGCCAATGTATGTTTGCCTAGACATGCCAAATGTCTAGACAAACATAGGTGTCACGGACTACTGAAAATTATATACTAGAGACGATGCCCACTACATCATTCGCGTAGTTTGGTTTAGGACCGACTTACTATTGCATTCATGCGATATATTATAAATGCGAAAGTGTCTGTCTGTCTGCTAACCTTTAATGACTCATCTATACAACCGATTTTTATGAAATTTGGTAGGATAAGTTAGTAACGAGAGACGATTGGCCTGGTTATGACAACGCTTAACAGTCGATTGCGAATGTTAAGCAACGTTGACCCAAGTCGGTAACTGGATGGGTGACCGAATTTTGAGGTTCTAATTGGGCCTTTTCGTTTCCTCCGTGCCTCGGAGAGCACGTTAAGCCGTCGGTTCCGGTTATTATCACTAACATCTAATAATAATCCTTACAAAAACCTAAGAGTTTATTATTCTTAAGTAATTGAGTCGTATGTACAAAACCTCCTAAGTACCATTATTTGATGAATGGAAAGGGGTCGCGAGTCACGACCCTCAGTATTAAGGAATACGACGCAGAGAGAGAGAAGTTAGCTAGATTTTATCCCTCGCGACGCGGACGAAGTCGCGACGACCAACTAGTTTATAATAATATTAGTATGGATAGTGGGATACTGATTGAAAAAGTTAGGGTAACTGACTGGCATATTGAATTAGGAGAATTAACACGCCCAAACGCGTTAATCTGTCCGGTCAGCTACCCGCTTTCTCAGTGAAAGTCTGTAAACACTACGTCAGTCTTCACATGGCCGGCCGTCAGATTTTGACATTAAAAAAAACGATAAGCATCGCGCATTAAACGTAACCCGCAAACTATTTCGATGGTAACATCACTCTTGAGTCGTGAAATGGTCTTTTTGATAGACCTATTTGGATGTAAGGCTGCCCACGCAAAGTTCAAAGTAGGCGACTTTATGGGCGAACTCATAATCGCGATATCGCATCGTTCGAAACTTCAAACTCACCTATACTCGACTCTTTGCAAAACTTACGACCTTGAGGTTACGTCATAATTACAACTAGTGCTTCGCCCCGAACTGAGACCTCGCGGCGCCATCTATTGACATCATTGTGAAGTTCTGTTAAAAATACTGAAGCTCATTAAAAATTAAATAATTTCGTTTCCTTATCATATTTATCTAATTTTAGTATTTGTTGTTCAAGTACAGGATATAATTCAAATAATTGATAAAGTTTCAGGCTCAGCCTTTCAGAAAATTTTGAGTTCTGAGGTCAACTTTGGACGTTAAAAAATCGCCACTTTGAAAGCCCCCCATTTCGTCAATTTAAGGGGAAAAATTAACAAATATTTTTGTACTCTTTTCCTAATTATCTTTAAAATGATATACCACATCCCTATGTTACGCTATAAAAATATTTTACTTCGCATTTGCTTCTATGAGAGCCCCCCTGAAATAAAGATTTTTATAACTTTTTAAGCCATATTCGGCGGGAGGCCATCGGTTTACATATTATATTTAAATTTGAAGTAATTACGTTCAGTAATTCAGAAGGTTTAAGGCTCTGACAGACGGACGGACGGACGGACGGACGGACGGACGGACGGACTGACGGACGGACAAGTGCAAATTCGCTCAAGTAGACTCAGAGACCTTCGCTTCGCTCGGTCAATAATAGACTTGCAACCTACTTATTAGTTTCTATGAAATCTGTTACAAGTCGTGTCGGATAGCCAACCCACCGGAATCAAAATATATAAAAGGAAAAGTTGACTAGGAATTATCCGTCAATCCACTACAATCCAGGTTTTGGATCGACCAGTTCACTAGGACCACACAGGTTCACAGATTTCACCATTCAATCAATCAATCAATCAATCAAATCAAATATCTTTTTATTCAAATAAACTTTTACAAGTACTTTTGAATCGTCAAGTGAATCTACCACTGGTTCGGAATGCCATTCCTACCGAGAAGAACCAGCAAGAAACTCGGTGGTTGCTCTTTTTAAATAATTCATTTACAATTACTATATCAATGTGTACATAAGTAACCGCTGTCCCCAGCATTGTTGGAGCGATCAAATCCATGCTCCTCTATCATTTACATAATCTTCAACAGTATAATAAGCTTTTTTCAGGAGCATACTTTTAATGGATTTCTTAAATTTGTTTATTCAATTCATGTCAAAGACGGGCAGACAGAAAGTAGCCCCATTCCCGCCGGTGGCACCCGTTCACGAGCATGACGCATGATCCAGCCATTGCTTCGCTCGACCATATTTGAGGGAACGTAACAACCCGCACCACACGACACCACCACAGAAATGTTTAAAGAGAGCGTGACATACTCAGTCTACCCGTATCAAAGCATCGAATTGAATACTAATATTCAAACACTAGTTTATAATAAGTAACCGCTGTCCCCAGCATTGCTGGAGCGATCAAATCCATGCTCCTCTATCATTTACATAATCTTCAACTGTATAATAAGCTTTTTTCAGGAGCATACTTTTAATGGATTTCTTAAATTTATTTATTGGCAAGTCCAAAATAGGTTGTGGAACTTTGTTATAGAAAATAATGCCCATTCCCACGAATGACCTTCTGACTTTTTTGAGGCGGAGCGATGGAGTCACGAGCTTATTACGGCCTTATTACGGGAGGTTATTATTGGTCTGGGTGGATTCTATAACGCTTCAACTTTATTAGGATTAGGACTACCGTTTTTTTTTTCTTTTTTTTATGTTATTGAACCGATTTCTTTCAAAATCGATATATAGGGTTCCACAGATCACAAATGAGGATATCCGTCAAATGTTTAAGGAGTGACCGGTATTTTTCTTTTTTCTAAACCGGACTCTTTTCAAAATCGATATCTGGGATTTCGAGTTATCTTAAATATCAATTTCATCCTAATAACATTATACATGCGTAATCTATTGACGCACCGCTCAAACCACTGGACGGATCAGAGGTGCAATCACGTAAGAATTTCGTGTATCTATACATACATGAAATTGAGCTCTAATTCAATGCTGTTATGGTTTATTTTACTTTGAAGCCGAACTTAGACGATTTGATCGGCAATCCTTACATGATTGCACCTCTGGCATACAAATACTTACTACGACTAATGCATCCGCTAAGAAAATATTTTTGAAAATTCATTCCCAATTTGTATGAAAATCGAACTTAACGTGATAAAAGCCTTTGCAAGATAAAAGTTTGAGAACAAAGGAATAAAATAAGTACCTACTTATAGTGGTCTCCTCCCGTAATAACTAAACCTTGTGAAGATAGGTCGCCGCCCGAGTCATAGCACAGGTCTAAATTCGGTTGGGAAAACATTATTATGTGTGGCCAGCCTTATGATAAATTCTCGTATGCATTTAATATGTAGGTATGCACGACGTGCGCCTACGCCTAAATTTTCTCATGTTTTGCTTTGAATACAAATTGTCTGCTTTAATAAGAAAGTTTATTTTTTGATGTTATCTTTTGAAGACTCAATCTTGATATCTAAAGTTAGGAAATTCACGAACGGTGGAACGGAAATATCTTACGTGGAGATGGTACGTACTTCATAATAATGTTACTTTCGACCTACCTATAGCAGGTAATTATGCAGTAGTTACTTCAAAGCTATAAGCTATTTATTTAAACGTTTGGGTATGTTTATAAACCAATAAAAAATGTTGAGCAAAGATAATTTACATAAATCAACGCTTCAAATCGTTTAAAACTTCTTCATAAAGAAAGTAGATTGATATCAAACATCGAATCAGTAACGCATTAGAACATCATTGAATCGAGCTGCCAGAAGAAAAATAAATGATTGGAAAGAAAATAAGTAGATACTCTAATAACCTAATTGAGTATCAAACACACGAATAGCAGTATGAAGTATCGTGTGGTTACAGATCGTAATCATAACTGGATCGATACATTGCAATGAGATCAATACAAAACAATGTACCCACAATCCATAGTTATAATAGAGAACGATAACTGGATACACGCGGCACTAAAAATGGCTTCAACTAGTAAGCATATTTTTTTAAAAAAGTTAACGGAGAAACCAGATCTTCGAATAGTTCTTGAGCACACTCCGAAATATATCCTATAGAATACTGACAGGCAGACAACTTTGTGCCGTAATTCCAAGCTTTGCAGCTTCGAACTGACCAGCGCTTCGTTACCAATAAGTAAGTCTCCTGGCGCGACGATTCAACAAACCCAATGCATCAAGCTGGTATTTGGCAGAGCCATCCCATAAATAGCTGCAGTATTCCATGAACGATCGAACTTGTGCTTGGTGCTCTATAAGAAGTTGTTCCGGCGTGAAGTACCGCTTGACTTTGTTGAGGATCCAAGTTTCTTGCCAGCTGTTTTTGCCTTGGATTCGATGCCTTGTCCAAATTTTGAACAAGTTTAAAGATATTATTATTTTAATATAGCTGACGCCCCCTCTACTTCGACCGCGGGGACTCTTTGATTTTCGCGATAAGAAGTAATTGTACTTACTTACAATTAAATGTACTCATTGTAAAGACTAAATATTTCTCGTGTAAACTTCATAAAGAAATTAGATGTACGCTAAAAGAATAAAATTATCAATTCGCTTTCATTTGCCACTCTATATCGGAGTCGGCACGCGTAGGAAAGCGGAACGGATTTGGACGCTTCAGATTCCGGCGCAATTGATTTAAATAGCTCTAACTACTTAACTAGCAGATTAGAGCGTAATTGTATTTACTGTTTAGCGAAAAAAATGCGTATTTTATACTCTCAAATAAATAATAATGATAATAATAATGTCCTCCCGACTGAATTTCGGAAACTATCGCTATCTCCAGGGAGATTAGCCATCTGCGCGGGAGATATTATAGTGCACAAGTGTGTGCGCAAACACAGGTGCACTCTCTGTTCCTTTACTTTCATAGCCCGATGAGAGCGATCAGACGCAGGACCGACGGCTTAACGTGCTTTCCGAAGCACGGTGGTGAAACACCGCCAATTTTCTAACTCCGGGCTAGTGCTAAGAATTTTTTGTCAGAAAACGCTACCACCTGCTATGATCTGTACCAATCCGGGACTTGAACCTGGGACCTCGTCGGCCGCAATCGAACATGCTAACCCCTAGATCGACGTGGTGTCCCACCCAAACATACATTATGAATGCGATAGCTCAATAGCTGTCAGTTTGTCCGCTACGCTTTCACGGCCCATGTTTTCAACCGAATTTAACGAAATTTGGTAAGGAGATAGGTAGCATGTTGCATTTCGGGGCTAGGACTAGGTACTTCTACTATTGTTAACTTTCCTGTTTTAGAATTATAACCCTTATTTTAGAAACGTCAAGGTACGTGACATAAAACTGTCATTTTGAGTTATGTTGATTGTAGTATCGCCTCTGTGGAATTGGCCACACCTCTAACACAATCTCTAAACAAATCTAAAATGACAGCTTTAAATCTAGTTCTGTCCCTTTCGGCAGGGAGTATTATGAAAGGGTTGGCAATATTTTTAATGCTGTCATTTTAGTTTAGTGTAGAGATTGTGCACTGTAGAATCAGCCCCAACATAAGCTTTGTAAGGAAAAAATAATTGTTAAAATCTTATAACATATCACGAAGGAACCCTATGGTTTTCGGGATACAAATAAGGGGGTGTAAATGAATTTAGGCTAACCTAGCGGTGGTTTTTTATTCACCCAAGCCATATAGCGTGACTTTGCTGGTAGGGATGTGACTATAACCCACAGAAAAATATTTGTACTGATAGTATTAGCAGATTCTTTGTAACATAGGCTAATCAGACACTAACGACACCAAAAAGGTGCCAAAAGAAATCAGTCCTAAAAAATCAACACAGCAACGATACGCTGCAAAGTATTTCATGGTCCCCACAAAAATTACAACTTTCAATAAGTGAAAGTGGTACCACAAATATTTCTCAAACACATCGGAAGTCAGTGTTAATTGGTTAGATATATAGTCGCAATAATATGGCTTAGTTTTACTAAGAGTTGTTCAAAACTGCTATAAATGCATAGCACGCTACGGACTATAAACTACAAATTTTTAGCATGCTTTTAAATACGCTAAGTTATAAAGCGCTTGTTATAAGAAAGAGTGTGGCGGCCGTCAGGCGCGATATGTCTTGCAGCACGCTACAGTTCGTACCTCGCTAAATTTCGTAACACGTTACATACTTTATGTGCTACGAGGCGCCAAACGCGATCACGTGATAATCATAACGTCATAACGTCATGGCGGCTCCTCACATAGCACTATGATATTGCGCTACGTGTTATATTAACCACTTCTAGTTTTACTTTAATGCCTATCGAAATACAAGAAAGACCGTCTAAAGCCAGTAAAGGAAGCAACTTCAGAAATGTGCCTTTTAAGTGTGTTGATTGGTCAAACTAGTTTAACTTGTAATCTGTAAGCACAGATGAATGAAACTAACCAAACTACTGCTAATAAAAGGCCGTAGCCATATCTAAATATTTATCATTATAATATTAAGTTAACACGGAGGCAGAAGACCCTTCAAAGTTCAGTCACACAGGTGAAATATAAATAATTTGGTATCGTTTGACAAACATAACTGACACGGTGACAGCGTCGCTAATACGAGTTTATATGAAAAATCATTGATGTAGAATTTTTTTAGTATGAAAAATAAACTAAAACAGAAACTAAACAGTAAATTTCGGCCACCGGGTCAGATAAGTTTTTGGGACTATACCTACTTCAGTGCCAAATTCTGTATTCATCCGTGTTTCTTCGGCACGCCTAGTGCCATCGACTCGTCTGACGACATTCGCAATTTTAGTACCAAGAAATGCGGCTTTGGCTTGACATCTTGGAACTGTAAGGCATTTTGCTGTGGGTCGTCCTTGACCTTATTATTTTAATAGCGATGAAGTTAGAGCAACTTTACAAGCAAATGCATTTTAGTAAATTGATATGTAATAGCTAGACTATTTACCGTAGCACTTGTGGTATGGCCGGTGGTGTTGGTTTATTTTTTGTAACAACACTATTTCTGGAACGGTGGTATTTTTAGCAACAAAAAAGTAACACCAAAATTATTAGCATTAATCTGCCAAGTTTGTATTGTACTTTGACAATACGCTTAGCCATCCATGCGAAATGATACGTGCGGATTTACATGTGATAAATGTGCATGTCGTCAGGTTTGCTAGCTAAGGCCTAATTATAAATCAAGTGCTCATTATATTGTTCGGGAAATAAATTAAGTGTAATCAAAAATTCGGAAGAACATTCTAATGATATACGTTTTCTCTTTTCAGATGATACGCTGACAATTTGCCACCAAGACTTCACTCCGCAGATTGACAAAGAAGACAAAATAGCTGACACACTTACAACAAAAAGATAATAAGGGAGAATTGAAAATGGTATTATTATGTGAATGCCTAAGAAGAAACAGTGATGTACTGTGTTTTTGAAAAGTTATTTAGATTCGCACAAAGCTATTCTATATTTTAGTAATGATCTGACGATGGCAAGAAGACATCGAAATGGCTGGGCATACGGAGGAGACAACTTCAGAATTCAATCAATGATAGCGAAATTATTTAGTCTTGTGTTAATTCTTAATGTTATAGTCACTGAATGTAGTCACAATGAAACAGACGAAGTTAAAAGAATAGAAAGTGTTATACCTAAGAAAATAAAAATACTAGAAAAGTTCACAGGCAGAGGGTTTTTCAGTGATGTGTACCAAAATGGAACTTTTAGGACTGGTAACAACTTGTGGGACAACATTTTGAACAAGTGTACGTTAAAACCAACAGTGAGTTGTTTACAAAAGAACTTCTATTCGTATTTAGATGATAGTTTAGATTTGAATGGTGATATAAGTGTAGCGAAGGGTGTGTGTTTCAAAAAGAACAATGTGGACATGAAGAAATATAGTAAAGAAGCCAACATTATCTACCTCACTGGCAGTAGCGATGAAGATGACCATGCAAGAACGTTTGAAGAAGAAAATGAAATTAGAGACGACGAGGAGCCTGGTAAGTTTACGTTTTAGTTAAAAATCTCTAAATGTCTTTATATTCTTTGTAAAGTACTTAATGAAGCTGGCGGGTATAAATTTCTGACAACCGATAGAAACTATATCGTAAAAACTGCATCAATCAATGGTTACAGTTATTTTTTAGAACATTTTATGTTATATCTTATTATAGGACTGATCGAAGGAATTCGATCTTTTCATAGTGGTGTGCCGGCTGCAGTAATATATTATAATATGGTTATTAACTTATTATGTATGCTAATGCGACCGTATAAATTAATGGCATAACTAGTATTTACCGTTGTAAGAAGTGGTACTGTGAGTTGTAGAAATGTGGCTCGAAAAAATGTCTTCGCAGGGTATTAATTAACGAATGTCGTTAATTAATACCCAAAAACTGTTAGTTTCGATGTTTATAACCATGAATTTTTGTTACTCTTTCTGCACGAATCACGTCACAATTACTGAACCAATTAGACTTAAATTTTTGAATGGAGATAACTTATACCCTACGTTTTGCGCTGTTACTGTAGGTACTGTTATTGCTTTTCAACATGTATATTTTTGTACAATCATTTATTTTACTTTTTAACCGACTTCAAAAAAAGGAGGAGGTTCTCAATTCGACTGTATGTTTTTTTTTTTTTTTGTATGTTTGTTACGCGATTTCTCCGCCAATTATGAACCGATTTTGATAATTCTTTTTTTGTTTGGTAGGTCATACTTCAGAGGTGGTCCCATTTTAATTTGGTGAAGATCTGATGAATATCTCCGGAGATGGAGAACGGAACTCCTCAATGGATAAGAGTAAATTGCTCGCGATCAGTGTGATAGTTTAGTAAACAGTATGTTTTAACCATGCATAGCATATATCTTTTTTTTTTTAGGGTTCCGTACCAAAATGGGAACCCTTATGGTGCGACTTTCTCCGTCCGTCTGTCACAGTCGATTATTTCAGTAACTATTAAAGCTATTGACATGAAATTTGGAATAGTTGTATATAATAGTGGCCCAATATCATGGAAATCAAAAAAATTGAAAATTATTTTTAGTTTAATTAAAAAAGTGGGGAAAATCAGGGGTTTGAAATTTCAAAGTAGGATAACTATACCAAGTGGGGTATCATATGAAAGGACTTTGTACTTGACTTGTCTAAGTTAGACAAGTCGACGAGTAACGATTAAACGACGTTATTCTTAATAACGCTAAGTTTTTACTAGCGTTCTGGTTACATCCTGTATTTTAAAACAGTGGGACCACTAAAAATTGTGAAATAAAAAATTTTCAAAAAAAAAATAATAACCGACTTCAAAAACCACAAACACTAAAAAGTAAAAAATAATTTAATTTATTATGTATACAAGAGTTAATGTAGTTCTATAATAACATTTTTTGGAGTCGGTGCCAATGTGGAGTCACGTCAACAATAATGAAGAGTAGGTAGACGGTTCATGCGGCTAATTGGTACCGACTCCAAAAAATGTTATTATAGAACTACATTAACTCTTGTATACATAATAAATTAAATTATTTTTTACTTTTTAGTGTTTGTGGTTTTTGAAGTCGGTTATTATTATTTTTTTGAAAATTTTGACAGCTCGATTCAACGATGTCCTAACTCCTAATGCGTTACTGATTCGATGTTTTATAACAATATAATAATTTCTTTATGAAGAAGTTTTAATCAATTTGACACATTGATATTTATTTATCTTTGCTGTGCATTTTTTATTGTTTTATAATCATACCCAAGCATTTAAATGACTAAGTATATCGATGAATGTATTAAAATAAATCATTATATACAACAGAACAGTAAAGGTACATGAATCTGTCAAGTCATAGAAACCATCCATTGCCAAAGATGTATGGTGCTTAAAGGACTATCAAGAAAGCTATTGTTGAAGCTCTAGGAGCTCTATACGAGTTACGAAATATCGGATAAAAGGGCACGTCGCTTCACTATTGTAAAAAACGATATGCGTCTATGGAGTATTGCATTTTTTGTCGATGGTTGCCTGACAATAATTATGACACTTCATAGGCGTGCTTATGTAAAAAGTAAAATAAATGGTTGGACAATAGTTATAGACTGTGTGGTGTGAAGTCTCATCAGGGATTCCAAAATGAATTCTAGGTACTGTTGTTTCCAAAGGACGTTTCCAATTGACAGGTAGCAGTCATTGGCTTTCCTATTCTTAGCTTGGATGCATTATATTGACCGTTGACTTATTGAGACTTCATGTGTAAGCCGGTGTCTGAACTACTTTAAGGGAAAACTAGTTCCAATCTCGTGAATCACATTGACCTGGAATACCAGGAAATCATTTTTCTATAACTGAACATAGTTACTAATTAGTTGTTGATAAAGTTCACATCCAATATCATGAATATTTAGTAATTTACTTTATTATCAATATTATTAATCATGTACTGTCAATTTTAGTCATTTAAATTAATAGTCATTTACAATCATAAAAAGCCGATTACTCAAACGTCTACTACTAGAGCTACGCTTTTAAGAGTTTCTTATATATGTATTCTTGCTACAATGTTGAAAATAAAAATCGTGAAGAAGCCTATTCCGTAAAAGCTGAATCAATCATTGTTTCAGTTTCACTCTCAATAAATCCACACTAATCCATACTTAATATAATAGTATAAATGCGAAATTGTGTCTGTCTGTCTGCTACGCTTTCCTGGCCCAACTTTACAACCGATTTTGCTGAAATTTGGTATAAAGGTAGGTTATATCCCGGGGAAGGACATATGCTACTTTTTATCCCGGAAAATTAAGGAGTTCCCGCGGGAAACCAAAAACCTCAATCCACGCGGACGAAGTCGCGAGCATCAGCTAGTCTGCATCAGCACCCATACCACAAAAAAGGTATTAGTACAGATGTACCTATCCCCCTAATTGGTTTCTACATCGTACCGGAACGCTAAATCGTTTAGCTAGTTACCACTCTACCGGCAAAGACCGCACGTCTTTGCCAGTACGGTGGTAAATAGCCACGGCCGAAGCGGGAAGCCTTCCACCAGGCCAGGCCAGAGAAAATTAAGAAATATAAATAATCGAATTGACCCTGCCGGGGAACGACCCCTGGACCTACCACTTATAAGACCACAGCGCTCACCACTGCTGCGCCACGGAGGTCGTCATACCTAATAGGAGCTTAGGCGTATTTTGTATATTAAGAGCATATACTATATAACTCCGTCCTCCGTCGGAGATTGCAAGTATATACAAATTAAAAAAAAAAAAATAGGAGCTTACGGTAGGTTGTACCCATAGACTTAGAATTAGCGAAAAAATCCTATGTCTATGGTTGTACCTACTTGTAAGTCCAAATAGTTTGCGGTAAAGACACATCGAAAGGGACACGGATTTCTATAACGGATGTGACACACGCACGGAATGCGCTATTGTTTATGCAAATGTTTGTACGCTCGCTTTCCTCTGTATTCCTTATGCTAAAGTCTGTATGTTATTACTACTACCTATTGTATGTTAGTAGGTAAATTACCAACTCCTAAGTTACTTACAGGTACTTTCGTCGGTACTTCGAAAGCTATTTATTTACAACAGCGAGAAATGGCAACGCTTTTATCGATTTTAGTTCCATATAGAGGCACAAAATAGGGAGATGTGGAAAAATCGGAGGGAGGCCTTTGCCTAGTCGTGGGACAGTGCAGCCTACGTTAGATTAGTAAAACAAGAATCCCATGATAGTAAACATAGATTCGTTTTGTCCGTCTGTGTATGTTACTGGTAAGTAAAATTTGAATTTGACCCAGTTGTAAAATTTTAGTATTGGATTATTAATTAGATAAATACTTACCAATGAAATTTAATGTAATAATAGATAGGTTAATAGATTCTAGTGAAATTCATATCGGTACATAAATAATCTTTGGAAAATCTCTCACGAGTCTTTTAATATTTAGCTTATAATATTTTCCTTCACCAAAATATTTAAAATTACAGCTCTACAATCGACAATTATTGCTCTACGCACTTATTTGTGACCCGGTGGCGGCGTCTCTAGTAGATAATTTAAAAAATTCAAATCGGTTCAGAAACCACGGACTTAAGCACCGATATACATTAAAAACAAAAAAAAACACTTAAAACTAAAGGCATAAAAATTTGTTCCAATTTTAGATGGTAAGTGATGCAGTCTAAAGATGGTAGCGGGCTAACCTGTTAGGGGCATGGCAGTTATATTAGAAAGAAAGAAAGAAAAAACATTTATTTCCACAATTGTGCCACACATAAATAGGATACCTAAAGAGGTAGATCACCACTGCACCTCACGATCTAGAGAAGATATTATATTATCTATACTACAGGAAAGAGGCGCAGGAATGAACTGCATTACGTGTGGCACAACCCGAAAAATGGTCCAGGCTCAGCATAATGCTGCATGTCTAGTGCAAGCACAAACACATACAGCGCTGATTTTCAGCCGGAACCCTTATTCAGGTGACACGGAAAAAAAAAATAACGTAGCTGCAAGCCAGTTCGACACTTAAAAACTATACACCCCATATAAACCCCACCCCATATTATATAGGGGTATATTAAACCCATACCCCTTCGGTTTCTACACGGCATCGTCCGGAACGCTAAATCGCTTGGCGGCACGTCTTTGCCGGTAGGGTTGTAAATAGCCACGGCCGAAGCCTCCCACCAGGCTAAAAAACACATTTTATTTATAAAAACACATTCAAAGCCTATAAGACTCTATTATTACCTTCATAGCTCTACTTCTTAGTCTAAAGTTACATAAACAAATATAATCTCTCTATTGTTGTGATACGATTTAAAATTGGTTACAGTTTCATAATGATAACAATAATAACGTTACCGTAACAGCAGTTATTCAATTGTGACTCTTATGAAAAAGGTTTTAGGAGCTTTTATCCAATATTACTCAATACTTACTTTCACCTATTGACTTTGAGTTTACAGTTTAAATAAAGTTGTGATTATTTCATAAATTTTAATAGACCTATCGTTTATGCTTTACCTACTTGCTTAACAAACTATTTTCCTTGGATTCCTTTATGAATTGGGATAAAAGTACCTTGTTAGTTTTCAGGGTTCCGTAACTCAAAAAGGAAGAAAGGAACCCTTACAGGATAACTTCGTTGTCTGTCTGTCTGTCGAGAGCCTTTTTCTCAGGAACACATGGTGGTATCAAGTTGAAATTAAGTAATACCAAATACTGAAGTCTACGGTCCCTTTGAGCTGTAAATAAATCAGGTCAGAGTCAACGCAAAATCAAAAATATGGCCAATAATTATTAGTTATTGAAGGGTTATCCCCCTCTCCTATGAGAGTGGAGGCCTGTGCCCAGCAGTGGGACGTTAATAGGCTGGTGGGACGTTAATAGTGGGACGTTAATAGTGGTGGTGGTGGTGGTGGAAGGGTTCAGAGGGATATCTCCGTGAAATAATACTCGAAACTTGCACGAAACCAATATATTCATCACGTCTCCTTGTTCTCACAAAAACTTCTAATCTTGAGTAATACGAGTACTTTCACATCATTAACAATTCAAAGCGAATGTACCGCTGGTTCAGAATGCCACGATCTAGCAGGAAGAACCAGTAAGAAACTCGGTGGCGTATAACATTCAAAATTACTTTTTCACATCCACCGATCAATCAACAAACCCATCATAAATTTATATAAATTTATAATCACCAAGTGAACGCTTAATCCCATATTACCTCAAGTCGCAACCTTTTTTTCTCTCTACCGTCTCTTAATATCTTTCAATGTACCCCCCGCTCAAATTGAATACAAAGTCATGACATAACTCAAATTGACAACTGTCGAAGTATAAACCTTCTTCTTTTCTTGGTTTTTGGCTTTCAATAGCGCCAAAACAGCACAGAGCAGTAACAAACTTTATATTATATTCAGTGGCGTGCACAAGGTTTGAAGCTAGGGTAGGCATTAGTAAGTCAGAATACCTATTAACTGACTGTCATGATGAAAATTAGAGCATTGTCTTATTTCCATTTGTGTAAGCAGTGCTTTTATGAATATAAAAAGTCAGAAGGTCATTCGTGGGAATGGGCATTATTTTCTATAACAAAGTTCCAGAACCTATTTTGGACTTGCCTATAAACAAATTTAAGAAATCCATTAAAAGTATGCTCGTGAAAAAAGCTTATTATACTGTTGAAGATTATGTAAATGATAGAGGAGCATGGATTTGATCGCTCCAGCAATGCTGGGGACAGCGGTTACTTATGTACACATTGATATAATAATTGTAAATGAATTATTTAAAAAGAGCAACCACCGAGTTTCTTGCTGGTTCTTCTCGGTAGGAATGGCATTCCGAACCAGTGGTAGATTCACTTGACGATTCAAAAGTACTTGTAAAAGTTTATTTGAATAAAAAATATTTGATTTGATTTGATTTGATTATGCCTCTATGAACTGCACGCCACTGATTATATTCACTAAAAATATATTTTTTACTGTCCTTCAATCCGCCTGTTTTATGTTTTCGTTAGAGTAATGTTCAAACAATTCATAATCTATACTAATATTATAAATGAAAATATTTGGATGGATGGATGGATAGATGTATCGATGGATGGAAGGATATTTCTTACTCAATCACGGCAGAACGGATCTGGATGAAATTTGGCACAGAGGAGATAGACTATAGTCTGGAATAACACATAGGATACTTTTTATGTCATACAATTAAAGAGTTCCCGCGGGAACCAAAACACCTCAATCCACGCGGACTAAGTCGCGGGCATCGGCTAGTTACCTAATAAATTTCAGGAGTTCACAGAATATGTTAACTACATACAAGTTTGTATGGAAGTCGGAACCCTCGGTCGGTGGGCGACTCAGAAATTTTACACTGTGATTTTTGATTTTATTTTTTTATTAACTAAGTAGCAAGAAATGTTTTAGTATTTAGCTAAACGTGTATGCAACGTAGGTATACAAGTCGGTATGTTAGCATGCTCTATAAACCTTCAAGAATACAGCTTTGTTCTAAATATTGTTAGTTTAAATTGTGTATGCTAGATAGTTAAGACCTATCACTGATCGCTCTGTTTTTCAACATGGTAATGAACATATGTTTTGCTATTTAGTATCCAACATAGAACATAATATGGCATATTTTCATCTGTAGTAAGTATGGCTGGCTGGTGGCTGCACATTGCTGCAAATTCGCTTCTAAGTATATATCTTAAATCTAGGAGCTAATCTAAAAAAGTGACTGAAAGTGAAGTGAAATATTATTCTTTTCGCGTTGACGCTTCGAGTGAAAACCCACTGGAACTTATACCTAGTGATTTATAAACTAATAATATAAATGGGAAAGTTTGGATGGATGGATGGATGTTTGTTACTCAATCACGCCAGAACGGCTTAACGGATCTGGATGAAATTTGGCACAGAGATCGATTATAGTCTGGAATAGCACATAGGCTACTTTTATATAATATATTCTGTATTTTATGCCGGAAAAAGAGTTCTTATCTATACTAATATTATAAAGAGGTAAAGTTTGTGATTTTGACGTTGTAGGGATCTCTGGATCTAGATCTCAGATTTCTGGATCTACTGAACCGATTTTAAAATTCTGGTATATATTATATATCCTATGACACTCACAAATAATGTAGCTACGCCTACAGTAATTCCTCAGTACAAACATTACAGTATAAGTCTATGGTATAAGTCGTTGCCTCAACTAACAGATGTCCACTGCTCGACAAATATCTGCTGCGTGGATCTCAATTATGATCAGATCTCAGAAATGGTCAGTTTAATCTTTGACTTCAATCCATACTTCAAACAGTCAAAGCTTAGAGAAATTTCAAATATCTCATAGTGCTGTCCGTCACCTTTTACAACAAAAACAATATAATTGCATAAAATGCATAAGATTGCCCAGGATTCTTGAATATGATTAAAATAACCTTTTGCGGCCAGTCATTAAGTAGGATTTTTCCATCTCAAGTCGTCTGTCATTTTCGTCAGGAAGAAAGGTCAAAAGACTTTATTTAGTATGGATATTGTGGATTTAATTCGACCAAAAATCATAATAATAATAAATCAATAGCACTTAGGTATTTAACAGATTTCTGTCTTCCTTTTTCCAGAAACACCGTTAGAAGAAGTTACAGACGCTCTCTACAGCAAGGGAGTCAAGTTCCTGATGACGCATGACATGAGATTGACGCTGCCAGAGATGCTGTTCGATGGCGCCACCCTCAAGGTTTCTCCAAGAGCTTTGACGAAGACCGGTGCACTGGTGCATATTGATTTGGAGCCGAAGGAAAATGAAATTGGACACGGGAGAATATTTTTTCATAAAATTAGTAAGTATAACCTATCTGCTGCTTCATAAAGCTGATCCCAAGATTTATGTTATTAATACACTTTTGTAAGTAGGTATAAGAAATAGTAGATTGTATTATAAGGGAGCAAAATAATATTTTTACGGCGAGGGCGCTTTTTTGAATCGAGAGCGAAGTGAGGGATTCTAGAATAGAATTCCGAGCGTAGTGAGGGATCCAAAGTACTTCGCCCGAGCCAAAAAATTTTGCGCCCGAATGATACACTCTACTTTTCATCACCCTGTACTTATGAGAAAATAAAAGGCGCCTCATATTTTATTGTAATTTTATTATTTAATAAAACATAGAGTAATTCTATACTTTCACTGTCACTTGAAGAACTCATTTTTCAAAACAAAACCATGAATTTATAACAATACGTGAAAATTGACGAAAACACGGGCTGTAATTCGCGCGTTTTTATTTTGATTTCTTTTTTTTTTACTCAGCCGGCGGTGCGACTATGGGCCGTCGTACCAGCCAGTCTTTCATCAAACAATATTTGCGTTCGATTTCTTTGGCAATTTCTTTGGCGCTGAACACTAAGATGTTCCAAATTCAAAAAGTGCGCGGCAAAGATTTTGGCGCACTTTTTGAAATAAAGAGGATTAAAAACTCATTACTGCCCGCTAAAAGTTTCTTATAGAAAACACCACCTTTGGGTGCACTTAAAGGCGAACCAAGTCGTCCTTTTCGAATGCATGGGATGAAAAAACTATTGATTTATCAAAACTTCACGATGTTTTCAGAGAAGTACATAAAGAAGAAGTTGGTAATGGCAGCGCTTGCAATAGTCCTAGTCATTAAACTGATAGCCCTGAAGCTGATATTCGTCCTGCCCATCATCCTCGGGGTGACCACAGCCAAGAAGATGTTCCTGAAGATGCTTCTCTTCCTCTTCCCTGCTCTTAGCCACATATTCAAGCTGTGCTCGTGGTACCACCAGAACTACCACACCACGAAGTATCATCACCATCACCATTTGATCACTCATCATCACAAGGTATGTTTTGTACATCATAGTTTGTTTTTGGGGTGGTTTGGTGTGACTTAGTTGTACTATTACCTATTCTAACTGCCTCGTTGGTCTAGTGGTTAGCATGTTCAACTGCGGCCGACGAGGTCCCGGGTTCGAGTCCCGGGTCGGGCCATAGCAAGTATTGGGTTTTTCTGAAAAGAAATTCTCAGTACTAGCCCGGAGTTAGGAAATTGGCGGTGTTACACCCCCGTGCCTCGGAGAGCACGTTAAGCCGTCGGTCCTGCGCCTGATCTCTCTCCGGTCGTGTCGGATTTTCCGTCCCATCGGGCTATGAGAGTAAAGGAACAGAGAGTGCACCTGTGTATACGCACACACTTGTGCACTATAATATCTCCCGCGCAGATGGCTAATCTCTATGGAGATAGGCCGCCGTGACCGAAAATCGGTCGGGAGGACATTATTACCTATTCTGTGGTTGTACCAGGCACCAGCGTATATTTATTGCCTCGTTGGTCTAGTGGTTAGCATGTTCCACTGCGGCCGACGAGGTCCCGGGTTCGAGTTCCGGTTCGGGCCATAATTAAGTATTGAGATTTTCTGACTAGAAATTATCAGTACTGAATTTGGCACAGAGATTAGGTTATAGTCTGGAATAGCGCATAGGTAACTTTTATCCCGGAAAATTAAAGAGCTCCCGCGGCAATCAAAAAACCTTAATTCACGCGGACGAAGTCGCGGGCATCAGCTAGTTACGATATAAATCATGCCACGGGGTATGGTGGCAAGAATGCTGGCTGCACTTCCGCGCTGGATAGCCAGGCCGATCCTTTACGCTACAATTTTTTTTTTTAATCCACTCCAAGCTGGCCCTTGACTGCGATCTCACCTAATGGTAAGTGATGATGCAGTCTAAAATGGTAGCGGGCTAAATAATAATGTTATTGACTGAGCGAAGCGAAGGTCTCTGAGTATACTTGAGTGAATTTGCACTTTTCCGTTCGTCTGTCAGAGCCTTATAACTCCCTGAATTACTGAACGTAATTTCAGCTTTAAATATAATATGTAAACCAATGGCCTCCAGCCGAATATAAAAATCTTTATTTCAGGGTGGCTCTCATAGAAGTGAATGCGAAGTAAAATATTTTTATAGCGTTACACAGGGTTGCGGTATATCATTTCAAAGATAATTAGGAATATAGACCAAAAATTTTTTTTTATTTTTCCCCTAAAATTGACGAAGAGATAAGTGCTTCCTTGTCCACTAAGTATCTGTTTTTCTTCGTATTTTATAACTTTTTGGTACTAAATAAATTAAAAAAAAAAAATTAAAAAAAAGAAATGTGGGGCTTTCAAAGTGGAGATTTTCTAACGACCAAAGTTGACGTCAAAACTCTAAATTTTCTGAAAGACCGAGCCTGAAACTTGATGAATTATTTGAATTATATCCTGTACTTGAACAACAAATACTAAAATTAGATAAATATTACAAGGGAACGAAATAATTTAATTTTTAATGAGCTTCAGTATTTTTAACAGAAATACACAATGATGTCAATAAATGGCGCCGCGAGGTCTCAGTTCGGGGCGAACCGCTAGTTAGGATAGCTCTATGAAACACGTTTCACATAAACTGTTCCAGGTACCGCACGGTCATCACCCTCATGTGTATGGACCTCCGCCACACAGTTCCGTTGTGGTGAAACAACACGGGGAGAGTGCGCCGCCGTCTTTCGACCACTACCCTCAGGATTGGGAGCTGTCTGGACCAGGTCTAGGAAGCGAGTGAGTTGGTTTTAGTTCAGTTTTTTTCCTTGTTAGAGTCTTTTCAGTCAGTATTATGTCACGTGTATTGACGTCCTTAAAATAAGGATTATAATTCTAAAACACGAACGCCAACGATATATTATGCCCGTTTAGTGTTATAGGATCCACCCAGACCATTGGTGGATCCTAGTGGATACCAGAGTCCTATTCAATCCACTGGTGGATCCAAAAAGTGAAGCCTAGTGGATTGAGGGTATTTAATGTAGCCAAATCAACTAAAATAATAAAAAACCCATATTATATATTTTATTGCCTTTGCAACTTCTTTATAATGAAGTACATAATAGATTAATATCTATTATTTTCTATTTCACTGTATTCACTTTTCTTCTTGAAGGTATCTCTTCTTTCCTTTCTTAGCGGATGTCTACGTCATTAATAGTCTGCATGCCAAATTTTAGCCTGATTCGTCCAGTGGTTTGAGCTGTCTTATCAGTCAGTCAGTCCTTTTCCTGCTTTATGTGAATGAAAACTTCGCTTGACTCATACTTCCTAAGTTCCTAAAATATGTCTATAACTACAATTTCAGATATCTCTCGGATATTCACCGCAACGCAATAGCCAGTTTCAAGCCCAATGAAAATGACGTCAACGACATCAACTCATGGGGACTCGGTCTTCCACCAGGTACGTGGTTATATCGGTCTTCTATTGGATATACTTTGGAGAGTACTTCTATTAAAGGTGAAGGGAAAACGGGAGCGGGAAAGAGCAAATTTTAACAAGTTGCAAATTTTGTCACGATTCATGTTACCTGTTCTATTATTTGTATGTGTGTAATAAAGTGTACTTTTACTTACTTAAAATATTTACAAAAAAAATAACGTAGGTACTACAAAAAATCTATAATATTTATTTTTACTGCGTCCTAATGATCGTTCATGGGCATGGTATCCAAGAAACTGGCGCTATTGCCAGATCGAATAGCTCTTGAGCACACTCTCCAGAATATTAATAACCTGTCAAATACCAGCAAGCACGCAATTTTGCGCCAATGGGGCTACAGGCTTTTTGTTGTTTTTTTCAGGACCATCTCTAAATGTTGGAGAGTACGCAAGCGGCAACACCCTAGTTCCTAACATCGTGCAGGGACCCAACCTCAATGGCGGTCAAAAAGTCGTTATGACTGGAAGGTAATTTTTATCAAAGTTTTAGAATAGAATACCTCTCTGGCGCAGTGTTGAGCGCAGTTGTTTTAACGTTCAGAGGCCCCGGATTCGAACCACGGCAGGGTCAATTTGGGAATTTAAAATTTCTGAATTTACCCTAGTCTGGCCTGGTGGGAGGCTTCGGATGTGGCTAGTTACCCTTCCGGCAAAGACGTGCCGCCAAGCGATTTAGCGTTCCGGTACGATGCCGTGTAGAAACCGATTAGGGGTATAGGTAATATAACTGCCATGTTCCTATGGGAATGTTAGGAATAAAGAAACAAACCCGATGTAATATACGAATATTATATAAGTTGATTATTTATTCAGTTTACGTTACAAAAGTCTTACCTATATGATAAACACTAATTGGATGCGGAGTGCGGACCGTACAATAAGTCCTATAGTACAATAATTAGTTGTGGTAATTGAGTGAATTAGCCGAACAAATAATTATTGCGTATTGCCTCCCGGCGTCGGGGTTCAAGATTCACTGATTGGAATTTGGAACTTGGAACGCTCGGGAGAATCCCGGCGGAGAGCGAGTCGGAACGGACATTCCCGAGGGTTCTGTATGTCTCACGGGACTTTGCCACACTCCTAACCCTGAAACACTAATAACAGTTAGCCCGCTATCATCTTAGACCGCCATCGATATGTATGTAGGTACTAGATGGGCCCTTTCATAGAAAAAATTTGGGCGTTCGACTTTTAGAGCGCGCTCCTTACCTGTATAGCCCTGTCCTTGTCCCCGCCATAGCGCTGTCCGACTAGATGGCGTTAGTAAATTAGGTCCACATTCTTTGTTTGACAGAGCCCGTCTATGTGAATTGAGGTCGTTGTAGACCGCATCATCACTTACTCATCTCATCCGGTGAGATTGCAGTCAAGGTCTAACTTGTAGTTGATAAAAAAATAAAAACCAAAGTGTAAATTAAGACTATTTTTATTTTCTGCTTTCAGACCTGTGGGTCCACCAAATCCTTATTACCGACATAAAAAAGCAGGAGTTCGAGATCCAGCAACAGCGGAAAAGGAAGCATTGGTAATTGCCTTAAAATATTTTAAAGAAATAACTAATCCCACAATGGTGTTACAGACAAACATTTAACATATAATTGTACATAAAAATACTTATGTTTGCCTGTGACACCAACCAGGATGTGTGTATCAGCCTTGTGTCCTGCATCATACGTACAAATGTATACATAATCCCGGGTGCCAATGGAATTAATCCTTATACTTAAACTACTAAAACAATAATAACAAAACTATATTTCACTATATTTGAATAACTTTATATTAGCTTACAACTGCCTCGTAGGTCTAGTGATTAGCACGTTCATACTGCGGCCGACGAGGTCCCGGGTTCGAGCCAAACTGAAGTATTGGGTTTTTCTGAATAGAAATTCTCAGTATTAGCCCAGAGTTAGGAAGTTGGCGGTGTTTAACCCCCGTGCCTCGGAGAGCACGTTAAGCCGTCGGTCCCGGTTATTATCACTAACATAATAATAGACGTTAAAGCCCGCCAATATAATAGGCATTGATGTACTGCCGCAATTTTAATATTTTTAAAATCAGTGCATTGCAACTTTGCGAAAATATCAAAAACCTGTCAAAAGCCCTAACAACGCCATCTAGCGGGAATCTGTCCGGGAGAAGACGTTGTGTTGACCCTTAAAGCCCACCAACCCGCATTGGAGCAGCGTGGTGGGTCTAAGCTCTAATTCCCTCTGTCCTATGAGAGTGGAGGCCTAGGTACCCATTAGTGGGACGTTAATGGGCTGTAGTGGAGGTGGTGGTGGATACTGGATACTTATTATAATACTCAGACATTCTTGCATAAAACTACATAAATTTTGAGATTCTGTCAGTTCTTGACGAGTTTGTTCCAGGGTTTACATGAAAAGGATGGATGTTAATTGATCCTCAACGACCCTCAAACTACCTAAAAACATTAGACCCCATAATTCAAGTGGACAGTTCAAAAAGTGTACCAATTTTGAATAAAGAACTTTTATTGGCGCCAAGTGCCCTATAGCTAGCTGTGTAGCTAGGGATATCTGGGCATCCAATTAAACTAATAGACTGTATTTCCATTGGTTTATTTCGTGAATTTACAACAAAGTTACATGTACACTAGTTAAGTTATTATAATGTGACGTATATTGACCGAGACCGAGATCGGTCCACTTTTACGCAGCCGTAAAATGTCCTATTTAATACATAATTCCTTTTCTGTGATACTACACTACTAGGTCTTACAAATTCAATCAGGTAATAGCAAAATCTTTGTTCATAATTAATTTGTCCAATTCTTTCTTTGACTTCTTTGATTTTTTGAATTCTTGCAATTTTGAATTCCAGATAAGAGCAGCTAATTTGGCAGCCCGAGCTCCCCCGTCGCCAGTGAGGGATGAGCTGCTACGGGTGTCCGCGGCAAAGCTGTCCGAGAGCAACCGGGTGAAAGTGGAAACTGAGCTGGTCAAACAACAGCAGGAGATCCTAGCGCAACAAGACCCCGTAAGTTTACCGCTTTCTCAAGCCTTACTATGGAAATATCTTACAACTTCATCCTATCCAGCGCTTGACTACGATCTTATCTGGTGATGTGACTTAGAAGTCAAAGGAACACCCAGAAAACAGCAGGAGATCCTGGCGGAACATGAAACAGTATGTACAACTCAGACAAGAGCAGCTACTTAAATAGCCAAGGTACCTCCTCGTCAGCGAGGTATGAACTTCTGCGGGTAAAGCTGTCTGAGAGAAACCGGGTGAAGGTGGAAACTGAGCTGGTCAAACAAACAGCAGGAGATCCTGGCGCAACAGGACCCAGTAAGTTTACCACTTTTTCAAGTCTTCCTCTATGGAAGGGTCTTATAACTTCATTAATCCAGCACTCTGCTGGGGTTTTACTTGAGGTTGTGCCGTCAAAGGTGCAACCAACAGCAGGAGATCCTGGCGGAACATGATCCACTACGTATATCCATTATTCCATACTAATATTATAAGTGCGAAAGTGTGTCTGTCTGTCTGTCTGCTCAGATTTCACGGCCCATCTGTTCAACCGACTTTGATGAAATTTGGCACAGGGATAGTTTGTATCCCGTGGAAGGTCATAGGCTACTTATTATCCCGGAATAATCAAGAGTCCCCGCGGAAATCAAAAATCTAAATCCACGCGGATGAAGTCGCGGGAATCATCTAGTGTTACATTTATATGTATGTTTTCATCTAAAATATTAATCTTATGAGTGGATATTTTAGATGAAAACTATTCTTCTCACAGAATTTAAATATACCTACTTGGATTTTATAAATTTGTGATTTAGTTGTCTTCCAATTCCACTATACAAACACTGTATAACATAATATTATCCATTTCATGTCCTACTGTACTCTACAAGAAACTTCGAGACACCTGCACCATTAAGCAGCATATTTTTTGCAGGACTCAATAGCCGCGGAGAAGTTCTATGGCTCTTTGCTGGAGAGAGTCGACACGATCCTTGGCTCCATTGGCGCTAAAGACGCGGGCTGCAGAGAGCGGGCCGTATGTGCATTGTACCGGGACCCCTTCAAGCATGCGCCCTACAGCAACCTGGTTTCCAACGAACTTAGCAAGTCAGTATAATTGAGAAATTTTATGTAGTGAAAACTTCTTTAGCCGCGTTGAGCCTTTTTATTAGGGGGTAATAATAATGTGGAAACGCGTGACCGACACCGACACCGTCACCGCGTTGTTACGAAGACAAAAGGTCTTAAATATAAATTTACTACATTCGTAATTAAACTTTAATCCCTCAGTTTTAAGGTACATATATTTTTACATATATATATATATATTTTTTAATAATAAGAAACAATATATTTAAATATACGTTTTCACTTCTATCGACAGTCCCTATGGCTGCCATTCGAGCTATGTCGATTACTTTAGTACTACTAATATAAATACTTTATTACTAGTTGGTATTCTTTGCTCATCCTGTGATATGTTTCCAGAGACTCCAACGAGCTTGTGCCGCCGGCTGACAGCGCGAATGCGCTTCGCTACTTCCGCTACGTGCAGGCTGCGAGGGACGGCCAGGAGTCCAAAGACTGTACGCTTTTTTACCCCACTTGTGATGTTGACTACGGTAAAAAATAAATGGGGTACATTTTCATGACCAACGTCTACACATCAGCTATGTTTTCTTGCAAGGATCGCCACAGAATACGGTTTCTTGGACTGCGCACTGTTTTACCCCACTTGTAAGTTGTAATGTTGACTACGGTAAAAAATAAGTGGTGTACGTTGTCTCAACAGACAAACGTCTACACGACATCTATGGTATCTTGCAAGGATCGCCACAGAACACGGTTTCTTGGACTGCGCACTATTTTACCCCACTTGTAATGTTGATTACGGAAAAAAATAAGTGGGGTACGTTGTCTCAACAAAGAAACGTCTACATGACATCTATGGTATCTTCCAAGGATCGCCACAAAATACCGATTTTTGGACTGCGCACTTTTTTACCCCACTTGCAATTTGGTTAACGACAGAAAATAAGCGAGTGGGTTTCTTCACGTACATCTTTCCAACGAATAAACAACCGAACTGGTCATCAAGCCATTGCAAGGATCGCCAAAATATACGACCTGTGGACTACGCACTTACCCCACTTATAATATTGAATACAGTAACCAATAAATGGGGCAGAAAATGTTTTTGGTGAACTGCGCACTGCTCTACGCCACTTGGGCTTTTGGCTACATTAAAAATAAGAGGGGTTTACGTTATACGACACTAGAAAACGGCCTTCCAGGGGTCCGCTTCAGATGTCCACTAAGTTTAACCTACTTACTTGGTTGACAGACTTGTTGGTACATGTGAATAACCTAATTTTTACAAAAGAGCAGCACAGGAATTCAAGCGATACAGGTTTGCGAATATAATGGACCCCACAGAACCCAGAAACATTATGCGGTTAGTTGTAAAAACAAACGTACTGGCATGCGGTGAAGCCCGGAATCGACTACAGCGGAATCACGATTCACGTCCAATGGACTCGACTAGGCGCACGCCGCTAATCGAAGCACGTTCAATATGCGATTTTATTTGAATCGGCTCGGCAAGCCTAGAGACGCCCGCCAGCCTCTACAGATCGCTGTGAACGCTTGAGATTTTTGTATGACTTGCTTAATTCAGTGATGCCTCACCTTTTGATTGGGTATTTGACAACTATTCAAATAATTTATTTTTTAGTGGTTGATCTCCCAAAAGTCACGTGATAGTGATAGTTGAATAAGTATTTAAAACTATCGATTAACGTAAAACACTGTGTTGAACTTTGATGACGTCACTATTCAATATTTCATACAAAATCCCATACTAAGCACGCGTCTTGACGCTTGAAAAAAGTCGCTGATTTGACTAGTTGTCAAATACCCACTTGAAGATTAATATTAAAATACTGCATTTAAACTAGAGATAAATTTCTTAACGCCAATTGAAACTAAATAATAGATAGGTAATTAGAAAGAAATGTGTAAGCGAAGTAGAAAAATATTTATTTTATTTTATAAATATATAGTAAGAAACTTTTTATTAATACGGTGGAATGAAACAGAATATTGTAGTGTGTCCAAATTACATGTTTGTTTTCGAAACTGGATATTTTATATAGAGATGCTGATTTCCTGTTTGCTTTCAATATGATAATAAACATAGTTTCGGTAAAACTGATGCAAGAATAATTGCTTGCTTCGCTCGCACTTGTTATTCAGATATGTTTTTAATTTACCTTTGTATATTATCTTTATTATGATACAAGATAAAAAAGTTTAAAAAACTTTAACCAACCACGGAAATAATATTCTAAAATTGATTTTCTGTCACTTATTTTAAAATTGTACTGTATTCATATTTAGGTACTCAGAATTCCTTCCTTTTACGTTTAACATCCCACTGGATACATTAGCAAAAAAAAAATAGAGACCCTCACTTTTTGATTCTAACATTTGTAATTATAAGAGGAAAAGAGATAAACCTATTTTTATTATCCTAATGGCGTCTGGATTGGCGTATTCAGCTAAGTTACGTCATGTCCACAGAGTTATGAATTACTATAGATTATTTGTTTGCATGGATTAGGGCTATTGATGGGAACTATTTAATTTTCCGAGATAGCTTTAATATCCTTGGACAAATGCAACCTTAATCTTTACCAAAATTAGTCAAAATCGGTTGAAAAGGTGGGCCGTAAAAGCATAGCAGACATACAGAAACTTAGCATCCTCAACAAAGTCAAGCGGTACTTCACGCCGGAACAGCTTCTTATCCTGTACCAAGCACAAGTTCGATCGTGCATGGAGTACTGCAGCCATTTATGGGATGGCTCTGCCAAGTACCAGCTTGACGCATTGGATTCGGTGGATCGTCGCGCCAGGAGACTCATTGGCAACAAAGCGCTGGTCAGTTCGAAGCTGCAAAGCTTGGAACATCGGCGCAAAGTTGCCTGTCTGTCGGTATTCTACAGGATATATTTCGGAGAGTGTGCTCAAGAACTATTCGATCTGGTTCCTCCGTCGCCTTTTTATTATCGAACCGCAAGGCATCGGGCTCGTACGAAGCGATTTGCTTCCTCGTTTTTAATCCGAACCGCTAGGATATGGAACAGCCTTCCGGCTTCCGTTTTCCCTTCCTCTTTTAATATAGGTACCTTCAAATCAAGAGTGAATAGGCATCTTCTAGGCAAGCGCGCTCCACCTTAGGCTGCATCACCTCTTGCATGCAAGTCTGATTGCAGCCAAGCGCTAGCCTAAATATTAAAAAAAAAAAATACAGACAGACACACTTTTACATTTATTTTAATAGTCTGGATTCCTTCTGAATAGTTACTATTCTTCTTCTCATTCGTTCGCTCTTGGCAGAGCGGTCGTGGTTATGGTTGGGCCTTCACAGCAGCTCCTGCGATCTCTTTCCAACGACTTCTGTTGGCGGCATCTCGGGAACACTCGGAGAGGGATAAATTTGTGACGGAACGGATTGAATCTGTCCACCTAGTAGGAGAACGACCACGTGGACGCGTGCCTTCAACTCGACCTTGTACGACGAGGTGTTCCATCGTACCAGTCTTCCTTGTTATATGCCCAAAGAACTTAAGGATTCGCAGTTGAACAAGCGACGAAAGCCTTTGAGTTATATTAAGCTCTTTGAGTATGGAGACGTTTGTTCGATGCGCTGTCCAGCTTATTCTTAATAGGCGTCTCCAGCACCACATTTCTAGGGCATCGATTTTTCGCCGGTCAATTTGTCTGAGGGTCCATGTTTCAGCCGCATATAGAAAAATCGGAAAGACAAGACATTTCATCAGACGAACCTTTGTATTTTTTGTGATTCTTTTGTCCTTCCAGATTTTCGATAACTTCTCAACGGCTGATCTGGTCACGGCACAGCGTCTTTTGATTTCGATCTCGCAACTCCCGTTATTAGTGATAGTGGAACCAAGGTAAATGTAATTGGCGACAACCTCACAGTTATTAATATGAGTTATCTCGGGTCTGTTATTATTTTTCCTATCAACTATCATAAATTTGGTTTTGTCACGATTAATTGCGAGTCCAAAATCAATGCTAACATCCTCAAGGCGTTTGAGAAATTCCCCTATATCCTCCTCAGATGAAAACAGAAAACAGATAGTTACTATACATATTTATTAATAGCCATCAAAGTCACTAGGACATTAATGTAGTGTACGTTTTATATATTGTTAGATTGTTTAAGTAGTTTGTATAGTTCGCGCGCTAGTTGAATGCAGAGTAAATGTATGGTGACACATACATTTACTCTGCATTCGACTCGCGCGCGAACTCTAGGTAGGCTGTTAAGTATTTATTAAGTAATTTATTATTTGTATGAAGTGAGTATGATAAAAATGTATACTTATTGGTTTGTTAAAGGACAAATAAAAAATATTGTTTTTTACCTTAAGGTCATTTTATTTTTTTAACTCTTAATGGGTGGACTTTAAAATATAATTGTAACTTAAGTAACCGTTGCGGAACCGGCCTGAGTCGGTCAGAAAAAGCTTTATATAAATATTTATGTCACCGTAAAATTGCAAAAACCGTTAGATTGTAATCTAACTAGCGAGATTTTAAACCGTCGACATGTTTTCTCCTTATTTGTTTTATATTAGAACTAACGATATCTCACGTACTAATTGATCAGGAACATAGCCTATATTGTCAAGTTACAGAATAACAACACAAAGTTAAAAATACAACAATTTTTCATTCATCATTTTTGGTATGAACGGAACAAGATTAAATGTATAACAAATTATGTACGCTCATATTGCTATCGCGCTTGCACGCGATCATGTGTCATCAGCCAAATAGAGATAGCAATATACCGGCAAATTTATATTTGCGGTTCGAATAGAAGTTGCGAGCGACCGGCCTCTTAAGGTGAACCTTATTGTAGTGAAAATTAATCTTTTACTGATGTCAATTACCTATTCTATGCTGATATGAAGAAGCGATATAGAATATATCATTCAACTACAGGCTATGCCTGAATTTATGCGTCAGTTACAGCTTCTGAGGCCCAATTATTAAGCAAATCGTAATCATTTGACAGCTTAAAACGTATTACTCGAACTGTTTAAGAAGTTCACACATGCTATTTGTCGTGCAGGCATCTATGAACTCCTTGAACAGGTCCAATTACACGTTTGACAATCGATTACGATTACGATTTCCTTACACAATCGGGGGGCTGAGATGCAATCATGTAAGGATTGCCGATGAAATCGTTAAAGTTCGCCTTAAAAGTAAAATAAACCATACTGTCATTGAATTAGAGCTCAATTTCGTGTATCCATTTTCATACGTTTAGGGTATCGTACATACCTTCCCACTTACCTACCGAGCTTTAACGATTTGATCGGCAATCCTTACATGATTGCACCTCAGATTTATAGTGGTCTTTAACATAACATCCGGGACAAAGTTTGTCTACGAAAAGCAACTTTGATAGCCCCCCCAAAATCATAAATATTTTAGTACAAATTAAATAAAACTATTTTTGAACTTGAACTACAAGGTTGAAAGCTGTTCGAGGATACTACAAGAAAAAAAATTACCTCCCATTTGCTTCTATGAGCAAAATAAGGATTTCATAACTTTTTATGTATATTTCGGCTTTAGGCCATCAATTTACATATCAATTGTGAGTTTGAAGTAATTATATTCATTAATGCAGTGCGTTAATTAGCTGTGGACACACAATTCACCCAAGTAGACGCATGCTGAGACCTATAGAGCGAACTTTGACTTTGCTTAGGCTTAAGACATGGTTAAAACGAAACAGATTTATGTTACGTGGTTACTCACGTATTACCTTCTCGTTTTAATTCTAAGTAAAGTTTGAGCCAAGTCAAAGTATGCTCTATAAATCTCAGCATCAGATACCTTCGCTAGATAATAACTGCCCGCTCCTTACCAATAGTATATGGGATGGTAATAATATTGCCATCCTATTCTATAATCTTTGTTTAATTTGTACGTTGATATAAGCACTGGTGCAGCATGCTTTGTGTCTTGGAACCTGGCGTCTTTCCAGGCGTATGGCAGTTTTGCAGTATACGCATCGTAGAGGAAATCCAGAACTGGATAGTTGTCTAACACCGTGAAGTAATGAGTGAGCTCGTACGAGCGTAGTTTCATGGAGAAAGCTGCGAGGCCGATTAGACCGTCATACCTCCACGTGTCGGCTACATCGGATCTATGGAGGGCAGCGCCGCTCTCCACGCCGAATCTTGCCCAGGTTCCCGGTATGCATATGAACCAGCCCCACTCCGTCTGTAAACGATCATTCATTTATTTATTTGTGGCCGTGAAACACGAAACAGACGTGCCATTCAGAAGTGAAACTTCAGAAAAGTTTATTAGCCACGGCGTAAGTTGAACTCGGCTGAGTCGGCGCAGAAATACATTTCGGGTGTCAAACGAAGTGCAGTATGAGGGACGCCGCGAGCCCATACGGCATACCCCTCGCTTCCCGCGCATGCTCTACTCGGCTCTGTAGTACAATGAACATGCTGACTTCAAACTGTTTGATAACCATTTTAGTTGCGTTAAAGTGCGTTAAAGTAAAGTAAAGTAGTGCACTTAAAATGGTTATCAAACTGTTTAATAACCATTTTATGTGCGTTGAAATTTGATGGCGACACTATTGTGATTTTCATACGTTTGTTTGTGCGTTTTTACTTTTTAAGTTAGCCCTTGACTGCAATCTCTGGGGTAAGTGATTATGCAGTCTAAGATGGTAGCGGGCTTACCCTTTTGGGGGAATGGCAGTTACACTAAACTCATACCCCCATCGGTTTCTACACGGCATCGTACTGGAACGTTTAAATCGCTTGGCGGTACGTCTTTTGCCGGTAGAGTGGTAACTAGCCACGGCCGAAGCCTCCCACCAGGCTTCACTCAGACCAGAGAAATTTTAATTTAATAAACTTCTCTGAAACCATTGATACGAAATTTTGGATGAAAATGTCAAATGTTTCCGAGTATACCTTTGATTAAGCCTTACCTTTGGGCACGGTTCCGTATATGACCATGCCTTTACGCCATGCTTAAACCATGGCATAGGCTTGCGATTGTAGGCTAACATGAATTGGAAACCCACAATTACATGCAACAGCTGGCCCTTAGGAGTTGGTGCTGATATGTGCCAACTGGAAATAAAATATGGGATAACCTAATTAAATATGGGAAAACCTTTCCAAAAAAAAGGCCATTTTTGAAGGCCAAATGTATTAAATGTTCACCAAATTTTATTTTATAAGTAGGTCTATATTTGCCAAAACCTAAAGTTAGAGTTTAGCTTAGAAAGTACAACATAACTTATGTAACCTAATTAAATATGGGAAAATCGCCAAAAAGCACTTTGACACCCTAAGCTTTCTTACCAAAAAATATATTTGAAGACCAAATCTAGTAAATGTTCACCAAATTTTGTTTTATAAGTAGATTTGCCAAAACCTAAAGTAAGGTTAGTTTAGGATAGAACATACATATCCATGTCCCGGCCGCACGTCGGACACTTTCTATCTATCACTATCTATCACTTTATATCTATACTAATATTATCAATGCGAAAGTTTGGATGGATGGATAGATGTATGGATGGATTGATGGATGTTTGTTACTCAATCACGGCTGAACGGATCTGGATGAAATTTGGCACAGAGATAGATAGGCTACTTTTAATCACTTTTCCTTTAAACATAACTAATGCGGATGAAGTGCATGGGCATCGTAATCTTTTATGTGGTTATTGTAATGTATTGTAATAATTTTTTTTTTTTTTTTTCATTTTCATTTTTTTTTATAAGTATTAACCAAATCTAAATATTAAACGAACTATAAAATAAATTTAAACAAATCCTTATATAGGTACCTACTAACAAAAATTAAAAATATAACCCTAATCAAAAAGTCCACCCCTGGTTGCCCCTGCCCCAAAGGGCCAAGCCATCAAAATTGCAGCATTACCACGCTGAATGGCGATGGATAACCTTTGAACCAGGTAGGAACCAGAACGTGGGTCGCAGCCTCTTTCTCTCAAACGACGGCCGATCTTTTTTATAATTTTTGATAGTAAGTAAGATGATAAGTGATTTTGATTGCTTTTATAACTTCTTTATTAACAAAATAACGATATAAAAACATTTTGTTAAAATCTTACAAAAGTTTAGCATAATGATGGTGATACTTACAGACTAACTTACGCCTATTAAAGTTTACATACAGAGGAAGGAAAATAATATGTTACAATAATTACAATCATAGGGTTATTTAAAGTACTAACAATTAGGTATTGCGAAATACTTGTTTAGTATTTTCGCTTTGAAAACAAAGCGATATTGATAAGTAATAACTTACGGATGTGACGTCGCTCTCAAGCAAGTTTGTGCGCTATTAGTGTTGAAATACCACCCAAAGATGGTGTATGTCGAAGCCCAGACTGAAAGGTCAAATGTGAACGAAAACGGGTGAGAACGGTTAACTTGCTCCGGGTAGTGCCACTGAAACAAGGATAATTTATTTGTTGGAAAAAGCGTGTAAGAAGTGTTTTAGGGTTCCGTAGTTCAAGAGGAAAAAGGAACCCTTATAGGATCACTTTGTAGTCCGTCTGTCTGTCTGTCAACCACCTTTTTCTCGGCAACGCGTGGAGGTATCAAGTTGAAATTATTATCAGATATGGATAGTTGAGTCTACGGTCTCTTTGAGCTGTAAAAAAATCAAGCTTAGAACGTATTACTCGAACTTTTTAAGGAGTTCACGCATGCTTTTTGACGAACAGGTATCTATGACCTCCTTACATAGGTCGCATTATTTTTTTGACAAACGATTACGATTACGATTTCCTTTGTTTTATATCCACTACAAGCTAGCCCTTGACTGCGATCTCACCTGATGGTAAGTGATGATGCTAAGATGGTAGCGGGCTAACCTGTTAGGGGCATGACAGTTATATTAAACCCATACCCCTTCGGTTTCTACACGGCATCGTACCGGAACGCTAAATCACTTAGCGGCACGTCTTTGCCAATAGGGTGGCAACTAGCCACGCCCTAAGCCTCCCACCAGGCCAGACCAGGGAAAATTCAGAAATTATAAATTCCCAAATTGACCCTGCCGGGGATCGAACCCAGGACCTCCGCACGTTAAGGCAACAGCGTTACACACTGCGCCACGGAGGTCGTCGTCCTTACACAAGAATAAAGGAAGATAGATCTATAGAAGAAGTGTCCTGACCTGATAAATGATAATTAATGATTTATTTATTTCATGTAGGACAACTTGTGCCACTTATGATACGTTAAGACTCTCTACCACCGGTTCGGAAAGCTGCTTCTGCTGAGAAGAGCCGGCAAGAAACTCAGCAGTTGCTCTTTTCTCAAAAAAGAAAAAGGTTACAATAAGAAAACAATACAACACAGGTACATTGTTACAAGTATATTACTGACTTGTGGGTCACTGGATGCGAGGCCGGTTGCTTCCATGCAACTTTGTCATTCAGAAAATCATCGATAGTGTACAAACCTCGACTTAACAAATATGCTGTTTAACACATTCTTTAAATTTACGTAATGGCAAATCCAGAAACTCTTTGGGAACCATGTTATAGAAGCGTACACTCGACCCCACAAAGGATTTCTGCACCTTGTGCACACGATACGACGCTGTTACTAGCTTATGGCGGTTTCTAGTACATAGATTGTGAGTATCACCTATTTGCTTATAAAGATTAATTTTTTGTCTAACAAAGACTATATAAGGGGGTAACCTGAGGGTGGTAATGTATCCTCGCCGGTGTTAAGTACATAGAACTGTTCAAGTTGTCGTGGTTTGTATCGTACCACACGCCAAGTATATTCTCCAAGAGCTTGTAGTGCTGGCGGTCGCGGAGTATGAGGTAGGTGGACGTAGCGGTGGTGAGGATATGGCGGGTCGTTATCACGGCACAGCCGGCCAGTGGGGTGAGCCGCTTGAAAACTGTTGTACAGTAGCAACCCGAGTAATGCATATTTTCCTAGAATTAAATGGAATACCAAAAATCCCATGCTAACATTTAATTATTTTATTTTTATTATAAAATAAATAATAAATAATAATTTATTCATGAGAATGTAGGTGATATAAAGTTGATATGATTACAGTTTGAGAGCCTTATACCAATTTATGGTGTATGAATATTAGGTATAGTTAAATCATTAAAGTTGTATTACATAAAAAAGAAAATTTGTGAATTAAATTAATAAAAGGTCAAAATTACAATTAAAAACGAAAGAAAATAATATATGTATATAATAATCAATGATAATAATATGATAATAGAAATGTCAAGTTCCATTTATGAGGGGATACTCAATTATTGCACTATAAAACCATTTAGTAATTTACGTCATCATCATCTTATGAACTACAAGTTAGCCCTTGACTGCGATCTCACCTGATGGTAAGTGATGATGCAGTCTAGGATGGTAGCGGGCTAACCTGTTAGGGGTATGGCAGGTATATTACACCCATCCCCTAATCGGTTTCTACACGGCATCGTACCGGAACGCTAAATCGCTTGGTGGTACGTCTTTGCCGGTAGGGTGGTAACTAGCCGCGGCCGAAGCCTCCCACCAGGCCAGACCAGAGAAAATTCAGAAATTATTCCCAAACTGACCCTGCCGGGGATTGAACCCGGGACCTCCCACATTAAGGCAACAGCGATCAACACTGCGCCACGGAGGTCGTCAAATAGGTACACATATCACAGTGTTAAGGTGGTTTCGAACCAGAGAACAAATTTAAATTTTAAATTTTATATTGTAATGAAGTAATTCTAGTTAATTTTTAATTTAATGTAACATAATTTTTGCACACTGTCTATGACAGTAGATTGTGTACGGGAAGTTTCTACCTCGTAAAGAACTGTTATCACCCACAATTTTGCGAAATTTATGATTTATGATTAACAGATGCTTGGAGAGCGTATCTCGAAGCTGTGGCATACTTACGTCAGGTCTCAGTTTATGCCATGGCTTTATCATTTTCCAACTAGGGGATAAGCGGTAAGCCCTGTTTTCTTCTCTAAAAAAGTCTCCTTTAATATGTGGAGGATTTGGGTCCTCGGTTAATCTCCAATCGGGTGATTCATACTCTTTAGGCAACTGAACGCCTTTATACCACCGCGGGGGTGGAGCTCTGTACCGGGTAGGGTCGTATAGCTTCTCAACCCATGGCGCTTGCCAGTTTACCCAACGCGTCCGACACAATACAAATTGGCAGTTGCTTATTAAATGTATTGCAACTGCACTGTACCTAAAGAAAATTGTAAATAAATAAATCTTTATTAACCAATACACGTCAAAGAGAAATCCATCCATAGATAAAGATACTAATAATAAAAATGCGAAATTGTATGTCGGTCTGTCTGCTAAGCTTTAACGGCCCATCTTTTCAACAGATTTTGATGAAATTTGGTATAGAGGTAGGTTTCAGCCTGGGGAAGGATATAGGTTATATTTTATCCCGGAAAATTAAGGAGCTCCCCCGGGAAATAAGAAATTGAATTAACGTGGACGAGTTCGAGGGCATCATCATTACAGGTCGAATCAAAAAGTTTTTTTCCACCAGAAAACAATAATTTTGCCACATTTGGCTCCAACAAGCAGGTTCTTCAATGGCCTAACTACTTACTGGAAAAGATAATATTATGGGAACCAGTTAGAGGAGACGAGAATATAAAAAAACTATTAAAGAGAATATCAGAGTCATTTTGGGCAATTTTTCCCAAGATTTTTCTAAGATAACTGATTTTAAGTTTCTATAATGTATGTGTTACATTTTGTTTGTTTTAGATTTTAAATAAAGTATGTTTTAATATGAGATGAAGTTTTTTTTTAATTTATTCCCTACAGGTACCTCTTAAAAATCGTAACTATTGATCTACATCACGCGAAAACTGGTGTAAGAAATAGTGGTGCGGTAAATACAACTTACCATATTAACTCCATTTTGTTAATGACTTGGAGGGTGCAGAATGAAGACACTTAACTTCTAAGATTTTGTGCCATCTTTGATCTTACAAGCCTTTTTATTAAAGATCAGTTTTACAAGTGTGACCTACTTCAAGTTACGTTTAACTGAAAAGTTATTAGAATGCATAGGTAATCCTAAGTAGGTAATATTAGATATAAAATGCGAAAGTCTGTCCGTCTTAAAACCTGCATCAATCATTGTTACAGTACTACTGATGCAGTCAGTTACCTGCGTCAATGGATTTTGGCCAATAGTGGAAGAATGTTAACCAATCAGAGGTGATTGAGATCGTTACTTTGTAGCTGTCATTTTTAATTCCCGTGGGTAATCCTTAATTTTCCGCATTAAAAAGTAGCCTATGTCCTCCCCCGGGATTTAACCTACAGTTATACCAAATTGCATCAAAATCGGTTGAAAATATGGGCCGGTAAAGCGTAGCAGATAGACAGACAGACACACTTTCATATTTATTATATTTGTATGGACTAGATGATGCCCGCGACTTAGTCCGCGTGGATTTCAGTTTTTGTGATGGGCCATGAACAGACAGACGTCGTCGGTCTGTCTGTTCATGGCCCATCTGTTCAACCGACAGACACACTTTCGCATTTATAATATTGAACATTATGGATGGGTGAAGTTATTTTGTAATAGGGATGATGACAACTCAATCAAATCAGCAACTCTTTATCAAACTTAAAAAAGCGCTTCTAGTATGGAAATTTTATAAAAGACGTAGTTTTGGCGTCATCAAATTTCAACATACTTTTTTCTTTATTCTATAGTTTAAAATGGTTATCAAAATTAAAACTAACCGAGGATGTCAATTTAAGGTATTTTAGAAGACCCTCTATTTAATAATCAGTAAGAAATAATTTAGTTTTGACATAAGCATCTTCCCTATTAGTAACTAAATACATTTGTGGAATCCCTGAAAAATGGGAATTACGCTATACATGGTAACACCTCTAATTGTTTGCTTATTTAGTACTTTTTCCTTTTCGCGTGTTTTACATCATTGTTTGTTGATGCGGAATGTTAGGAATTTTGTTTTCAAAATATTACAATATCGTTAATTTTTGCATGGCTTATTAGACACCTATGTAAGAGGATCGTGCTGCGGGAAGGATCTATTTAAGGATTCAACTTAAGTGCGACGGCGCCTGGCAGGAGGTGTCCGTCTCGCCGCGCAGTCAACCTTACGTTTCCCGCGCCGTAGGAGACTGGGTAACGTGCAGACACATTCCCTCAACTGTCACCTTCGTTTTACCGGGGGCCCTTTCAATCTATAATTATCTATAGAGGGTGGCATAAGGAGTTACGTGTTCCAGGAACAATTATTTATTTTTGACTTCTGAACTCTAGGTCTAATAATTTTAGGTATAATTGCGGAAGTATTGATGGATGCATGGATGGATCACGCCAGAAAGGCTGAACGGATCTGGATGAAATTTGGCACAGAGATATTATAATATACTAGTGGTTCGCCCCGAACTGAGACCTCGCGGTAACCATAAAATAGTTTTAACTATATAATGCGCGCTCATCTTTACGTTCATAGACATCAGTACTATCAGTAGACTATTTTTTATTCCACGTAAGATGATGCTAACGTCTATTATTTGTAAGCACAAACAAATAAACTTTTACAGAGCGTCATCTATTGACATCGTTGTGAAGTTCTGTTAAAAATACTGAAGCTCATTAAAAATTAAATAATTTTGTTTCCTTATAATATTTACCTAATTTTGTTGTTCAAGTACAGGAATAATTCAAATAATTGATCAAGTTTCAGGCTCAACCTTTCAGAAAATTTAGAGTTCTGAGGTCAACTTTGGACGTTAGAAAATTTCTGAAAGCCCCCCATTTCGAAAATTTTAGGGGAAAAATTTAAAAAAATATATTTTTGGACTCCATTCCTACATAGCTTTAAAATGATATACCGCAATCCTATGTAAAGCTATAAAAAATATTTTAATGAGATTCTTCTATGAGAGCCCCTCTGAAATAAAGATTTTTTATAAGTTTTTAAACCATATTCGGCTGGAGGCCATCGGTTTACATATTATATTTAAATTTGAAGTAATTACGTTCAGTAATTCAGAAGTTATAAGACTCTGACAGACGGACGGACGGACGGAAGGACGGACGGACAAGTGCAAATTAAATCAAGTAGACTCAGAGCTATAGTCTGGAATAACATAGGCTACTTTTAATGCCGGAAAATTAAAGAGTTTCCGCGGGAACCTATAAACTCATCAATCCACGCAGGCGAAGTCGCGGACATCAGCTTACTTTAATAAAAAATAATTTAATAAATATTATGGGCTTCTTTCTATACGAAAAATCGAAGGGTCACTTGATTTTTAAAAAACCTATTGTCGTGGGTATTTTCTAGTAATTCTAGATCGATAGTTGAACAGCACCTCATTAGTAAGTACTAGGTACCAACTACCTACAGCACTAGCTGAAACTGGGCGTTTATAAACATTTTCAGTAACAAAGCTATCGTTCGTATACCTAGGTCCTAGGTACCTAAGTAGTTACTTATGTTGTCATACGAACGATAGCTTTGTTAGAGTCAAGGTACAATAGTATGAAAACCGATCCATTAACCGCTACCACAATTTCACTAATATTGGTAAGCACCACTTTCAGCCCTATGATCCAAATAACAAACATAAAGAAAGTTCAGGCTGTATCACCACTCACAAGCAGATCCGGATTGCATCCAGGCGCTAGTCCATTCATCGGTAAATTATAAAAAAAGAGGTCGCACCCGCGGCAAAACGGCCACAAACTTCTATGAAATCGCGTTTCATACTTACGGCGTGTTCAACGTGTTCCCTAGAAAATAATTGAAATGTTTTATATCGCGCAAGGCAACATTTGTCACTCATGATGAGATATTGTTCTAAGCTAATAATGATTTCTTACTCATTTTTTACAGTTATTTATACCGGAAACAGCTATAGCTCATAGCAGATCAAAAAGAGGCAACACAGAAAACTTCAACGTGCTGTTGAGCATTTACAAAATGAATCCCCTAAAGCATTCCAATGTATTCAAAAAGTTCTCTAATCATATACTTTTACCGAGACCGGATGAGCGTCGCACTGCCTTGAATTTCAATATAAATGAAAGTCATGAAAGTAGAGAGAAAGAAAACAATACGAATACCAAATTGAAAAACGAAGAACTCATCAATCATGCAACACACAAAGTATTACGCCCCTTATGTATAGAGGAAGGGACACCGGAAAATTTCAAGCAAAGACACTTTCACAGCAAATTAGTTTCTATGAATCCAATTGATACTGATTTGGAAAAAAATGATGATAGTGATATCTTTAATGATGACTTGGATCAATCTAATACAATACAATTGCAACGACTCAGTAGTAACGTTAACAAACCAGAAAATGCTTTAAGCAGGGGGCATAAAAAGAAAACTCTTGAAACAAATAGGAATTTCAAAGGTTTGAGAAATACAGATAACGAAAGAGTGCCTTACGATATCGAGGAAACTGTAATAGTAAAATAATTTTAACATGTTTGTTGGTTTAATTTTTGGATATATTTGTACATTTGATTATCTTATTTAAAATTGGATAAAATTGTCTAGGTGAGTACTTTTAATTTCTTGACTGCGATAACATGAATGGAAGAGTAGTTAAAAAAATGTTAATCTAGCAAGTTAGTTGTTGTATTTAAAGTTGCTCAGTATAGTTTTTGTGCTTTTAGCTTCGGTAAAAGTGTAGAAATTTGAGCCAACTTCTTTAACAGATGTGGCATTTATAATGGTGCTATTCCAACAAACATTTGTGCTCGTATGTATTTTTCATTTCGACTGCACTATGGATGGGCAGAAGACACTGTGAAATTATTTGCTTGTACGAGATAAACATTTGTGTCGTACATTAGCAGCACAGTGCCGCATACTGGTAGAATCAAACCATAGGCTTTATCTTCATGCTTTAAAGTAACAATGTGGCTGAATAACATAATATAAATTCTTTGTAACGCGTGAAACCGTTTAACGTGTCGTTGAATTCGTAAGTGCCTGTTAAAAGAATCTGGTCACACGTCTTGAAAACTCTGTCTTATCAATAATTTATACAAGTACCTTTATTTGTGTGGTTTCACTTTCTGGGTAGACTTTTACCAAAAAAATTGTGATCATGTAATCCAGATTTTTTGTTTGTTTATATGAGAGTGAAACAAGCAATTCTGTCCACTATAAATGCAAGATGGTAATTTTCCTAGCAAGATGGTTAGACTCATGATTATTTTCAGCACCTCCACTACAGCCCATTAACGTCCCACTGCTGGGCACAGGCCTCCACTCTCATAGAAGAGAGGGAATTAGAGCTTAGCTTAGACCACGCTGCTATAAAAGAATATGTATTTCTGGATTAAATAATATTATTGTATTCGTCCATATCGAAGCTGACGCCATATTTGTGGAAGAAACAATCAGGTGTAAAGGATAGCAGAGACATAATTTGCGCCCAGGTGGTAAGGATATTTGTATCGGTGACAATGATGTTATGTTTGGTAATAAAACACCCCTCTGTTTAAATTGACTCTTAAATAATAAAGATTTATTTACATTAATTAGTAATAAATAAATTAAATAAATTAATTAATCATTGGTCCGTCCTATTAAATAAATTAATCATGTTATATTTGTCCAGAGTAGGCGATTTCGTGAGCATCTTCGTAGGACCTCGCCTGGTAAGGTCCATGGGAGTCCCAGGCGGGAGCGTGGTGGTCTACATGGTGTTCTACGTGATGCTGTGGGTAGTGGATGACTTCGTAGTTTACAACCTTGGGTTTTGTGAACTTGAAGATCACCATAGCACCTGTAATTTGAGAATTTATTAGAACAGGGCAGCTGGAGGCAATTTAATTTCATGATTAGAAAATCTATGGGAATGACGGGATTTTGATGTTTGTAAACAGAGTCACAAGGTCGTTTTGCTAAAATGTGACCTTCCTTCATGTTTTGGCTACTATTTTGACCATTAATGAGACTTCAAAAAATTCTGGTTGCTTTTACTTAATCTAGAATTTAAAGGGATCCAGATGATAATTTACCAGATAGAACAAGAGAGATGAGGCCAAGTGTCAGAGCTTTCCATGTCTTCAAGGCAATGAGGGCTAGCGCAAGAGGCACCAAAACGGAAGCCTTGAACTTCAAGCCAAGGAGGAACGGAAGCAGCACCTTCTTGATGAATCCGTGTTCTGGAAAAATTAAGAGTATTAGAAACGCATCACAAAGTTTATACAAAGCTTTGACAGTTGAAAAACGCACTGCTCTTAATCCTCAAAGGCTTGGGGAGCTTGATCTTCTTCTTCCTTCCCTCGAATGTTTCTACTTCCTCTTCGCCATCCAAAGGCAAGTCCAATTCAGACGGGAGGTCGGTAAGTAGCGACCTTGGCACATATTCTGAAGCAGCACTGCTGGCAATTTCTTCAGGTACTTTCACCCTCACTGAATGAGTCTGGAGGAATTTATCCACCGAATCAATGATCGCATAAGCAGGGTCCTTCGCCATTCTGGGATCGACAGCTTCATCCTCAAGCATCGCTTGCCTGACGATCCACAGATTGTCCGTAATTTTGATCTCTTCATCGTTCGACACACGAGAAATCCATTCGAGCGTCCTGGGTTTCACACACTCCACGGAATATTGACTCAAACATTCATTGTAAATGTTCCTCACTAGTTTTGAAGCCGAGTATTGGCCACTGGCGTATGCCGCTATCGACAATATCACTATTAATTTAAACATATTGCACTTTTGTTTTGTCACTCTTTGACGGCAGATTCGTCCGACTGCCGTCCGTTATACGGTCACAATGTATGTTAGGGAAGTCCAGGGCTGAGTTTATATACGAGCATTAATACGTGACGTGATGGATCAATGTGCATTGGTGGTAACATTGGCGATACATGTGCGATACGCCCGTGGTACATTCTAATTGGGAGGCAACACTGTATTGGAAAACTGTCACTAAGTTTTAGCGCCTTCTAATTAGATAAGGGATATGTGACGAACGATATTTATCATTACACTAAGCTTTATTGTATTTTTGGATGAGAGAAAGCGGTGCCAGAGATTTATTCCGCCTATTTTCTAATCAAGGTGGAAATTGGATGAACAATTCTAGCCGTATCTTACTTAGGGGATTTGAAGAAATCATTTCTCTTGATGTCTCCTGAAAGGAGCTTTAGCTGCAAATGGAAATCACTTACGTAAAATGCTCATTCTCTTGTATGGTGAATTTAAGATAAAAAGTATGGGCTCTTAAGGTCTACGAATTAAGATCATTCTCCATATCTATTGGCTTAAAACAATTAAAATTATATAGATTTGTGGGAACCGCGCCATCGACTCTCGGGGTACAGGGAAATATTTCTCAGGTGATGGCGGGTAGTACGGGTGGGAGTAGACCGCCTTTGCACATTTCTATGTAGTCTTACTAGTTATTAAACTGTATACTGTATATTTTGTGTGTGCAATAAAGATATCTAAATAAATAAATAATACGGGGTATTTGGGATATTGTGCGAAGAGAGGAAGAAAATGCAGAAAGTGGACATGGAGTTTCCGACTATTTGGTCTGGTGGGAGGCTTCGGCCGTGGCTAGTAACCACCCTACCGGCAAAGACGTGCCGCCAAGCGATTTAGCGTTCCAGTACGATGCCGTGTAGAAACCGAATGGGGTATGGGTTTAATATAACTGCCATGGGGCATGGCAGTTATATTAAACCCATACCCCTAACAGGTTAGCCCGCAACCATCTTAGACTGCATCATCACTTACCATCAGGTGAGATCGCAGTCAAGGGCTAACTGGTAGTGGATAAAAAAAAGTATCCCTATAAGTTTACCATAAAATCGAATATAAAGTAAACATAATATCTATATGTAACCGGAGTCCGCATAGCTAGAGCGAATCAAATTCATGCTTTTTGATCATAGTTTAAATAATTTTCGATTTTATAATGCCTGCGGACTAATAAAGCTTAATTTTGACAGAATTTCTATAATCTCTTAAAACGTCCAGTGTAATCGTCAGATACTTGGCGAATGTGAAACCGGCCCTAAACATAAGCATATATAAACTAAAAAGTAAGATAAGTGCATAATAAGTACTACCTATTTTGTGATATAAGTAGATACCTTTGTAGGTCATAGCTAATGTTTAAAAGCCCAATCAGCTGATGGTCTAAAATCTAAATCAGTGCTCTACCATAAGCCCATTATTTATTAATCAAATCACGGAGCCTGGCATCCGTTTTGCGCCGACATCTTTCACTTGGGCGTATGATCAGAATGATTAATTTTTAAGAAATGTGCCCCGTATTACGTAAGGAATGCGAACACAACGCTACGGCTAAATATCACTTTCTTTTATAATACTTAGGTACTTACTCCTAATTAAAATGTCTAGAGTACTATAGTCCTACAAAATTATCTAACCCGATGCTACAGCGTCGCTGCTATCACTTATTTTATACTCATTAAAAATAAAATTAAAAACAAAAACTAAACAATCATAAAAATTTGTTTCTATTTTAGCCACTGCACCGGGCCACATACGAGTAAGTTGGTGGGACTGTAAGTTATCTTTTTTGATTGAAAACGTTGCAAAAGGGCTAGACTAATCTTACCTAATCATGCCCACAAGAAATGGTGGCATGCATTTCCACGTTGAACATCCAAGCTTATCCTTTGCGCAAAAAAGCCCTTCCGTCACCAGCCGAGGGAACCAACCGTGATGAAATCAAGGCTCCAGGGTCTCCACAGCAAACGGAATGGAAATTATCCATGGATCCTTGAAATTGATAAGAGAGTTGACGATAGCCATAAGGCTATCGTCAACTCTCTTATTTTCTACGATAACTCTCTCTACTCTCCTTGGGTGGTTTTCAGGAACGGAGTAGGTGGTATTAAAGTACCCACCCTACCGGTAGCGATTTCGCAATACTTAGATGATGTCACTCGAAAACTTTTGGGGTATTCTGCACATGATAGTTTACAGTTCTTACGTTGAATCAACAATCGGGCTATAAGGTAGGTTACTTAGTACGCGGCGGACGCTGTAGTTTTGTTATTCAAATAGATTTTTAGGTGATGTTTTTTGTTTACAAGTTAGCGCTTGACTGCGATCTCACCTGGTGGTGCAGTCAGGCCCTTATTAATAAATGGACATCAGCTAAAAACACGTTCTCAAGTATCGGTCAGGTTATTCCTGAAAACCTTTTCTTAGCTGAGTTTGGTGGGCCAAAGCCGGTCATCCCACGTTAGAGGAAGCTGAGGATTAAATAATTTAAAAAAAATGTCTTCCCGACCGAATTTCGGCAACGGCGGCCTATGTTCAGAGAGATTAGCCATCTGCGCGGCAGATGTTAGTGCACAAGTGTGTGCGCATACACAGGTGCACTCTCTGTTCCTTTACTTTCATAGCCCGATGGGACGGAAAATCCGACACGACCAGTGAGGGGTCAGTTGCAGGACCGACGGCTAATCGAAGCTATTAACCTTATGTATTCTGCAGGCCGAGTGGAAGTTTTTCAACCGACTTCAAAAAGAAGGTTCTGTATTTGACCCGTATGTGTGTATGTTTTTATGGAATTGATCGACCGCCAGCTGTCAAGCGATATAATATAGGTACGAGCTAATGCCCGCGACATCGTCCGCGTGGATTGAGGTTTTTTGGTTCCCGCGGGAACTCTTTAATTTTCCGGGGTAAAAAGTAGCCTATGTGTTATTCCAAACTATAATCTATCTCTGTGCCAAATTTCATCCAGATCCGTTGAGCCGTTGGGACGTGATTGAGTAACAAACATCCATCCATACATCCATACATCCATCCATCCAAACTTTCGCATTTATAATACTAGCTAACTAGCTAACTAGCTAATGCCCGCGACTCCGTCCGCGTGGTTTAAGGTTTTTGGTTCCCGTGGGAACTCCTTAATTTTCCGGGATAAAAAGCAGCCTATGTGCTATTCCAGACTATAATCTATCTCTGTGCCAAATTTCATCCAGATCCGTTCAGCCGTTGGGGCGTGATTGAGTAACAAACATCCATCCATACATCCATACATCCAAACTTTCGCATTTATAATATTAGTATAGATTAGTAAGAAAGTAAGATGTTGGTGCTAGATGGGTCCTTTCATAGAAAAATTTTGGACGTCCGACTTGTAGAGCGCGCTCTACACCTTTATAAGCCTGTGATTGTCCCCACCAGAGCGCTGTCCCGCTTTTCAGACTAAATAGGTAGCGTTATTATAATAGGTCCACATTCTTTGTTTGATAGGGCTCGTCTATGTAAATAGAGGTCGTTGACCAAACTTAACTAAAATAATGAGAGGTCCCTGTCCCTTTCATGACGATCCCTGCATAACAGGTTACAGGACAGCTTACTAGCCACGACCGAAGCCTCCGACCGGCGACCACGTCTAGGGTCTAGGAGCTTGATAGACAGCAAACTATTTAGGCCGATTTCGCTTGAATCGCTAGTTGCATATTAAATTGTTGGACACGGATATACGTAGGTGCCTAAATCAATTAAGCTACCATTTTTAGGTGTAATAATATATTTATTATGGCTATCTCCTTCGTCGATCGTTAGTAGGGGTAGATATGGAGTCGAGTGGGGTGGCGACTGGCACAGAGTAAATATATCCATAATAATCCATACTAATATTATAACCCATATTAAGTATAATATTATATGCGAAAGTGTGTCTGTCTGTCTGTCTGTCAGCTACACTTCCCCTGTCCACCTTTTCAACCGATTTTGATAAAATTTGGTAGGTACAAAGTTAGCTTGTAACGCGGACTTTCTATCCCGTAAAAAAAAGGAGTTGCCGCGGGGCTCTGTCATAGCGTACACTCGGCAAAACTGAGTTTTTAACCCCCGACGCAAAAAGAGAGGGGTGTTATAAGTTTAACGTGTCTGTTCTGTTTGTTTATCTGTGGTATCGCAACTCCCAAACGGATGAACCGATTTTCGTTTAGTTTTTTTGTGTCTTACTCTTAGATAATTTTATCCCGAGTATTCTTAGCCATGTTTCATGAAAATCTGTTCAGCCATTTGAAGACCATCAGCTCTTTAATAGTTGATGAGAGAATCTGACTACCTTCCATAATATGTCCTATCGATTCGAAATTTGGTACCGTATTACTTCAATGATATTGAAAGAACATGGTAACGTAACCATGACTTTAAAACTACTTTAAAAAGGACAATACCTACACCTGTTTTTCTCACTTAACGGTCCCCCGACACGACAACGCGACGCTTGGAAAATAAAAATATTTGAACTTACTTTATAAAAAGTACTCTGTGACTTACTTATTATATTATGTGACGATAATAATTATACCTAATAGGTTTAAAATACTATTTGTTAGTTTTTAGAGTTTATTTTTAGGGGGGTTTTTTAAATTTTAAATTTTACTTTTATTTAAAACAGTGTTATCTATCAAACTGGGACATGTATGCTTGAATATATTTATACTTGGTTCACGAGCATGTCGGTCACGACTCACGGTCACGCGAATCTACATTTTTACCCCTACCAAAAAGTACTCAACGAGACTAAAGAAGTTTTCACTTCAAAAAACTGTCTCCATAGAAAAATCTTAATGTGCTTCATAACTTTCCGATGTACATACCCCATAAAATTACAAATCATAAATCAAATACAACTGTCGGACTAATTTTTTGAACAAGTACCTGTGTAGAAACCATAACACCCGTGTATCACACAACGTTTTTCAATACATTTGTGAGAAAACATGAAATTGCAACTCGAGAGGTAGTACTAGGTACCTACTCACTATATTATCATAATATTATTCTGCAAAAGGATAGCACGAAGGCAGTAAATTTAACTTACAAGCCCTGTTTACTGCCTCTGTAAGTGCATTTTTCTATCAAGTGTATTGAAAAAAATAAATATTTTAATTAATTTAATAAATATTTTTATGATTTTGATCTGTGATTTTGATTGATCAAAATCATAGATCAAAATAAAAAGTTCCCGAACGTAGTCATGCTATGCCAAAATCCATAGACAATACGTTTAATACGTCAATGTCATGTGATTGACATTTTGTGATACGTCATACGTCAACCAAGGGTATTTTTTTTTTCAGAATCTTAAGAAATTACGAGCAGATTACGAGAGATTGCACTTTTTAATGTAAAATTTCCAACATTTGCACTCAATTTACTTGTGAAAGTGAAATTATGTGTCCATAGAGTGAATCGCTGGTTTCAAGAGTACCAAAACTTGATGTTTGTCAGTGTTTTCGTGAGTGTAAAAGTGTAAAGAGTTGAGAATGGCAAACAATCGTATCCCGTCGGGGCCCAATACCCCTGGAAGCCAGCAAACTCCAACACAGGGCATAAAAATATTCCTGCAGCGGGACTACTCCGAAGGAACTGCAGTCAAGTTTCAAACGAGATTTCCACCGGAGTTGGAAGATAGGGTTGGTGAAAGTTTATCAACACGCCCTAGCCCTTCGACCGCTAAAATTTCAATAATCCGTTTTTGCACGGTTTATAACTCGCGACCCGCGCATCACCGCGCACTCCCCGCGCACCTCGCGCCTATAAAAACATTGCGTCACGTTTCAGAGAAATGCCTACGAAAAAATACCCAGACCACTTATCATGGTTCTGTAAACGGCATTGACTTTTTATATAATATATCTATATGTAGGTATGATTTATAGAAGCCGAAGTTTACAATCAATGACATAAAAACAGAAAGAAAGCGTCAACGATCGCGATAACGGTCGCGACTTGTCAAAAAAAAATTTTCCCGATAAAGCTGTTACATTTCAGTAATAATCCAGGCTAATACTGCACTAAAATATATTTATAATCGTATTGTAAACAGTTTTTATCTGTATTTGTCACCACAAACAACCAACAACACCAAAAAGGCAGAATTTTGGCACAGATTCAAATGAATTTTTATCAATCACTTATATTTTTTTTTTTTTTTTGAACTTGTCGGATTTGCTGTTGCAGTGTAAAGATTATTTAATATACTTCTCTATGGTCCAAAGTTGTTCAAACCAATATAAACTCTATCTATGAGAAAAATCAGTTTATAATCGTCCGGCCCGGCCGGCCCACAGGTGGGTCCTTGCCAGCGAGCGCGTTTTCGTTTAAAATAATACGCGCCCACAGGTGGGCCCTTGCCAGCGGAGAGGCACGACTTCATCTATAGTACTCAACTAAGCAGTATACTCGAGATAAACTGACTGACTGTATAGCTTGCACTGCTAGGTCTAGAAACTAGAATGATTTGATTATTCAAGATTTTATTAAAAAGTTTTCAGCATGTATTTGGTGGTGATTGAAGATTTAATTATATCTGTTATATTTAATTATATCAATCCCACGATTGAAGATCCAAAATGTATTCTACATATTCACAATCAATATATATATTTTTTTTACCATAATTACAAGATGGTACTTAATATTATAGAAATTGGGAAGACACTGGGGCTGATTCTGTAGTGCACAATCTCTAAACTAAACTAAAATTAGAGCATTACAAATATTGCTAACCCTTTATATTGTTTACTTCCTACTGAAAGGGACAGAACTAGATCTAAAGCTGCCATTTTAGTTTAGTTTAGAGATTGTGTTATACAGAATCAGCCCCAGTGTCTCCTGCAACCTGCTTTTACTACCACAGGAGGCAGGGTTTCTAAAAAATATTAATGCTTTTTCTCACAAATAAAGATTTTAAAAAAAATTAAGTACCTGCTAGTAAACTAGCGCTAGGGTTACCTGTTTTGTTTCTTTTGTTAATGTATAAAAAAACAACAATGCAATACCAAAATGACAGTAATTAGTGCACCTATCGCCCTTTGAATCGATAGATTTGCTTGCCGAGGAATCAGGATTCGAGTCTTGGCCCTCCAAATTAATTAAATTGTTAATAGTTCTATTCTGTATGATCTCCATCTCACAAACATATGTTTGAGAGCTGGTGTCGTGATAATAATTTTAATAAAAAAAATCTGTCTGAAAGTCTGAAAAAGGCTCCAGGACATACTATGCCCTGGTATTAAATTCAAATGCTTTTTATTCAAATAGACTTTTTACAAGTGCTTATTAGTGGTGGGTCGTTGTCGTATTTTTGACGGACGAAACGCAACCGTTTTCCTGGCGACGAAAACGGTTGCAGAAAACGGTCGTCGTTGCAACTAGTTTGAAAACGGCTTAAAACCCATCTTCAAACCAGTTGTAACAACGTGTGTCGTTAAATCAATTCATTCTCGACTGTATGTCATGGGCATAAAGTTCACTTTTGATTGTAAGAACTGTTTTTAGAACGAACGTGGAACGAGGACGACTACGTTCACGACGACGTGTGTCGTTGAATCAATTCATTCCCGACTGTATGTCATGGGCATAAAGTTCACTTTTGATTGTAAGAACTGTTTTGTGAAAAAACGTGGAACGAGAACGACTTCGTTCGCGACGACGTGTGTCGTCGCGAACGTAGTCGCACCAAGTTATTCGAAGACTGGTTTGTGCAACGAAGACTCTTTTACCCAGGACGTAAAAACGGTTTCAACGTCGCAGAACAGAGAACGGTCTTTAGAAACGGTTCGTCAATAGTCAAATGAATCTACCATTAAAGAGCCCACAACAAACTCAGACACTTTTTTTTAAATATTATTCAATCTGGCACAGGGTTGTCGACAACCCTGTCCATTTACCTGTTGGCAAAGGCCTCCTACAACAGTTTCCATGCCCCTCTATGGCCAGTCAGGACTATATGCCACCTACCACTGCTCAAACATCAACGACCCATCTTGACATTGACCTGCCCTTTTTCTCTTGACCCGTGTACCAATTCATTACTTTTGGTTTCTATTGCAATCAATAATTAGAATTAAGTAATTAATAAGCTATTCAATTTCTTCTTACAGATAGACAGACAAACATTTGAATTCACAATGGAGAGGTTAAATGAGCATTTTGACATGGCAGAGACAGCAGACTGCAGTACATATTGCGAGGGGTGCCTCGCTTGCCTCACAGCTTATTTCATCTACATTTGCACGGAGACACACTACGAAAAGGTATGATAGAGATCTTCAAAGTACTTAAACTGGACAAGTCATGTACTGTTGATGTCAAAAGTCCTTATAGAATAATCAAACAAAATGACTTTTTAGTTACAAAGCCACCCTCAAACTTACATAGATATTGACGGAACTAGAAGTTTAATTCGCTATAATCCACCACAGGAGACAAATCTATGTGGTACAGAGTGTATCTTGCACTTGCAGCTTGCAATATTCACTACCCAGTAAGCCAGCAAATTGCACCGTCAGAACACCACATATCCATAATCATAGAATATGTACCACATAGCCCTCCAACCCGCATTGGAGCAGTGTGGTGGGTCTAAGCTATTAGAGCCCTCTCTCCTACGAGAGTGGAGGCCTGTGCCCAGCTGTGGGACGTTAATAGGCTGTAGTGGTAGTGGTGGTGATGTACTACATAGATCTATCTTCATTATCATGGACTTCTGCAAATTAACTCCTGCTTCGATCCAATATTACATAGATATTAATATTATTCATCTTGTATTATTCATCTTGTATTATTCATCTCACCGGCGGGAATGGGGCTACTTTCTGTCTGCCCGTCTTTGACATGAATTGAATAAACAAATTTAAGAAATCCATTAAAAGTATGCTCCTGAAAAAAGCTTATTATACTGTTGAAGATTATGTAAATGATAGAGGAGCATGGATTTGATCGCTCCAGCAATGCTAGGGACAGCGGTTACTTATGTACACATTGATATAGTAATTGTAAATGAATTATTTAAAAAGAGCAACCACCGAGTTTCTTGCTGGTTCTTCTCGGTAGGAATGGCATTCCGAACCAGTGGTAGATTCACTTGACGATTCAAAAGTACTTGTAAAAGTTTATTTGAATAAAAAATATTTGAAATTGAAATATTTGAAATTGAAATTGAAATTGTAAGTTGACATTGTTGAAAATTTATGGGAATAATCTGGGTAATTAGTATTGAATAGTAGTTTTGAACCTAATGTTGTTAAATTAGGGTACTTAAATATTTTGGATTATGTTTGTGTGGATGAGTGATTCTGATTGCTTGCACAGTTTTAGCAGTTAAGCTATGTGTGGACTTTTCACATTGACTGTACATTACTTAAATATTTTATAGTAAGCTTTATGAGAGATACAAAGCCCGAAACATTTTTTGTTAGATCTTTTGCCTGTCTGTGTCTATTGTGACAAAATCCTAAGTGTACACTACAAGCACGAAATGAGCGGCGGCGGGGAGACGGCGGCAGCGGGGCGATTAGTCGGAGAGCTGGCGACGAATTTCGCCGCAATTTTGTTGTACTCATTTGAAAACTTTATTCACGTTTAAAACTGCAAAATTTGTCTGGCGATTTGCAGGTATTATTGAAATTACTCAATAAAATACGTGATTAAAATTTCAGATTGCCAAAAGTATATTTTTTGGGAATTATAATATAATATTTTTGAAGAGAAATAACTGCAAATGCTCTACCAGACTTCCAAGACTGGATTCGCCAGTTGACGAAATTATATTTTTTCACAATTTCAGTTTGCCTAAAGGGCATTCACGAAATTCATCGCTAGCTCTCGTACCACATCGCCCCGCTCGGCCATCGCTAGTTTCGTGTTTGACGCCAAACTACTTGACGATTTTAATGCAACTTTAAAGTTAAGTACAAGTTTAGCACACTTAGTACTGACATGTTATAGGTTATTTTTTATCCCGAAAAAGCTTTCCTTCAAGATAGGGGATGAAAGTTATGATCGATTTTACAGTAATCGTAACAAGTTTTGACAATTATTTTTTCTTCACAAAGGTTGAGTATCAGGTAAGTAAGCCTCCTGTTAATTTCATCAAGATCTCATAAATAGTTTGGAAATGGCAGGCCCAAGTCCTCAATGGGTAACAGCAAGTCAATTGTGATTATGCTATAGAATACCTTTTATTTTATTTCATTTATTTGAGACAATAAACAATTACACATACATAATAAATGTAAATATGGTAGAATATAAGATAAGGCCATCCGTGCAAAGTTGGGGCACGTCAGCCAGTCATCGAATAAAAAGAAAAGTCCTGTACTCACTGATTGAATCATCAACACCCATCCCAAACCCTTGAACATATAAATTTTTAAATTTAGCACATAGGCTCATTTATAATGTAGACAAGGAATAAGTTGGATTTTTTGAAATCCAAAAGTGAGCAAAGCTGCAAATGTTCACTATTTAGACTTTGCAATCAGTATGGCGTTTCGATTTTAGAAATCAACTTGCACAATCTATGTTCCCAGACAAGAATAGGTTGAACCTATTCTACATATTTTTTTCTACGTCAACTATCTGCCATCGGCTTTCTAGCCATAATCAGATCTTAGGAATTGGTTTGCTAGTTATATATTGAGGGGTATTCCAATGAATATACTCCCCTAGGTTATATTGTCATTGAGGAAGTTTATCTCTCATCCAAATCCAGTACCTATTCTACACACATGAGATTAAAACTTTCTACTTTATCTTTTTCAGCACCTCCGGAAAATTTCCAAGTTCATAGCAACACAGAACGAAAGGGTGTACAACCCTAGAGGTATACACATAACGGATCCCATACTACGCGGTCTACGAGTCATTGAAATAACGATAATAGACGTTCCCAACTGCCAGAGTCCGACGGGTAACTCGACAAACTCACAGTTGAGGCATACTTGACCACCACACGAAAACAGGGAGTTCTTTATGTAACAATTAAGATATTGGTTTTAATATATTTGGTGCTTCATTACTTAACATTAATAGGGGCGTATAGAAATAACTATTATCAAAACGTGCGAAGGCAAAATTTCTATAATAAGTGGGGAAAGGAAAGTTCAGAATAAGAAAGTCAGGAGTTTTCAAAAATGGGAAGAAATCATTTTAAGACAGCGGTTTTTGAGTGTGTTTCCTTTAAAAATATCAAAATAGCTAGTTGATGCTCGCGACTTCGTACGCGTGGTTTCAGTTTTTGATTCCCGCCAGAACTCGTTAATTTTCCGGGATAAAAATTGGCCTGTGACTCTCCTCAACTAGGTATACCCATGCCAAAAATCACGCCGATCCGTTGCTCCGTTACGGCGTGATTGAAGGACAAACTAACAAACAGACACACTTTCGCATTTATAATTTTAGTATGATTGTATTTCCTTTGCATACGAAACACACATTTTCAAAGTAAAACCTTTCGACTTTTGCTGCTTTCTATGTAATATTTTCGTTAAAAATATGTTTTTTTTTTGCATCCTATTTTGGTAAATTATTTATTCTCAAACAGACATGTAAAGTTACAATATCAAACAATGGCATCTTATGATAACCAATCTATGATAATAAATTGTTGTCAAGTTTTTCAAGTACATATTATTCATTGTTGATAAACACACTGTGAGTGTATCATTTCAATTCATGAAAAACCTCTTCAGAACAGAAACAATATAACCCGTATATAACCCGTAAGTAAATCTTTAGAACCTTTCACAGAAATCATCATCATCATCGGGTGCCATCTTCAAATTGAAGTCTGGCGGTCAATTGGTGAAATGTCTTTCGATTTTGAGCTATCTTCTTTAATTCCGCGTAATTATGACGGGTCAACTCCTTTACGTCATCCATCCACTTCCTCCGCTGTCTTCCAGGCGCTCTTTTCCCGGGAACCTTGCCTTCCAGGATCAACCTTGAGAATGAGTACTGGGATCCTCTTTGTAGGTCGTTGATTCACAGAAATCAGACGTTCAATAACAAATTTCATTAAAAAAGTGTGTGTGTGTGCAATTCACACACGGCAGAAGTGAAACTTCAGAAAAGTAGCCTACGAGATAAATATAACTTGTATTCTATCTCATTCTCTCCCAGGCTAAATACTTTTTAGTGTCTCTTTTTCGTTTTATCGAATTTTCAAATCACTGATTCTAAAGAAGTTTCTCTTCAAAAATCAGAAGTGAAGTGGGACTTCACGTTTCGTCACCTAAAAAATTTCTTTCCCAGATTTTACTATACCACTTTGTAATACCATTGCTAAATTACAGATTTCTAGTACTGAAAGTCTCTGAGCTAAGCCGCGAACAGGCAGACAGACGGACAGACATGGTGACACTATAAGAGTTTCTTTGTTGACTGCGGAAACCTAAAAAAGAAACCCAAAGAATAAAAATTTGTCTGTATAAAATATGCCTCAAAGACGATCCTTTTAAAAAAAAAACTTCCATTATAGATGCTCAATTTAAAAACCTGTAGCCCCAATTTTCGAACGCTTAGAAATGAGATCGTAAGATTTTTAAAGATTGTAAGACTTTGATATAGTTATTTCTGTATGTTGGTTCATCTTATAAAATAATCATTCCGAATGTTTGCGACTGTATGCTTCTATGTTGGTGTTATCGACGTATTTGTATGATTGTTGGGATTAGATATAAATTGTATATAGTCATTTGTATGGTTCTGAGTGTTAACCAGTTATATAGCAAAACCGTAACAGTAGGAAACAAAAACTACATACAAATTCATACAATTAACATTTTTGTCCAATGATTTATTTTACTTTTTACATAGCACGTCTATGAAGTGTCATAATTATTGACAGGCAACCATCGACAAAAAAATGCAATACTCCATAGACGCATATAGTTTATTTACAATAGTGAAGCGACGTGCCCTTTTATCCGATATAATAACTCGTATACTCATCTAGTAACTGACTCGAGTTGCCAAAAGTTAAATAAATGATTGGACAGAGAATAATGTAAAAGTAGTAGGTACTATAATTTTTTTTTACTTTTATGATGGACATCGGGGATCACTCCCATGCGAGGTGCATGGGAGTGATCCCCGATGTCAATATTAAGTGTTATTCTAGCATGCCTTAGAATTCTCCATAGTATTCTTATAGATGTGTGAAGTCTGCAAATCTGCATTTGACCAGCGTGATGGACTACGGTTTAAACTCACTCGCATTTAAAATCATTTAATTTAAATAAAATGTATTGTTAAATATCTGGTCAACACTATCGAAATGTATGTGAAATCATAACTTACACTTCTCGTGGCATAAGCACCTGATACTATTTATTAAAACCAATTAATGCGTATTTTTAAGTAACTTAAGTATTTAATTAATTTTAAAACAGTAATTGTTGCGGGAATCTGAGATGAAACCTCCCCCCCTGGCGCAGTGGTGAGAGCTGTGATAGTGGAAGATCCTGGGTTTGATGCCTGGTAGGGTCAATTTGGGAATTTACAATTTCTGAATTTTCTCTGTTCTGGTCTGGTGGGAGGCCTCGACCGTGGCTTCTTACACTCCATCGGTCAAGACGCCAAGCGATTTAGCGTTCCATTACGATGCCGTGTAGTAACCGGGGTAAAACTGTACCCTTAAGTAGACTGCATCATCTCTTACCATCAGGTGAGATAGTAGTCAAGGGCTAACTTGTAGTGAAATAAAAAAAACGTTAACAGGCGCCACTGTCAACGCTTAAAGCAATACCTAGGCTATATAACTCAAAATTACAGTTTAATGTCACGTACCTAGACTTTCCTAAAAGGATTATAATTCTAAAACACGAAAGTCAACAATAATAACACAATACGGCTTTAAGGCGTTGGCTGTATGGCCCCAGGATGGGACGATTGAAACCTGCCCCCCGATTGTGTAAGGAAATGATAATTGCAAACGTTTGTTAAACGGATAATCCAACCTATTTACGACGTTCATACATGCCTGCACTTCAAAAAGCATATATGAACTCCTTAAACAGTTCGCGTAATACGTTTTAAGCTGTTAAATGATTACGATTTTCTTACACAATTGGGCCTTTGAGGTGCAATCATCTAAGGATCGCCGATCAAATCGTTAAAGCTCGGCTTCAAAGTAAGATAAACCATAATAGCATTGAATTAGAGCTCAATTTCGTGTATCCATTCTCATACGTTTAGGTATGTGCGATACCCTAAACGTATGAAAATGGATTCACATTATTGATATTTCACAGCGAACCTTCAATGGATACCTCAGTTATGTCACTGGTTTTCATTTTTTGGTGGTCTGGTGGGATTTGAAACATGAAATTTTTACAATGTGGCTAATGTGTGTTAAACATTTTCCAAACTAAATTAAATTGACAGCTCTAAATCAATATGAAAGAGGTACCTACAGTCCCACAAACTTATCTGGTCGGGTGGTCATAAGTGGAACAAATTTTTATGCCTGTTTAGTTTTCAGTAGTTTCTGTGTCGGACTGTAGTTATACTTTTAGACATGTCATTTTAGTTTTATTTGGGTCAAATTGTATCCATGGTGACGTAAGTGCTCAATAAGAAAGGATTTTTGGAAATTCCACCCCTTATGGATCTAGGGATCAAAAGGGAGGGCAATAAAGTTTGTATGAAAGTCCATCATTTTGGTATTTGGGCTTTCAGTTAAAATGATGAAACACGTGTTACATGTGTCTTGGAGAGACTAAACCCAAAAGGGTTAAATTAAATATGGGATGAATGTTTGTATAATACAACTTAAATACCTATGGATGATTATTGATCGAACTTATTCATAAGTTAGTTAAGTTTAGAATTTTTAACTTTATTTAAATAAAATTTTCTATTTAATTCAATAATAGATTTTATAGTAAGTGCGGAGTGAAGTCAATGAATATACCGATTTAGAAGGAAACTGTAAATTTTAGAATAAATACTGCTAATAGTTAATTGTTTGAGTAAGGGGGCATCGGGGGGTCGAGTGAAATCTCACTCAATCTCACGCGGGGGGAGAGGGTGGGTGGTCTCGGCAAATATCATCGAAAAATCGCCAAAATTCTCTCACGTAATTAATGGATGCCCCCTAACATATTAACTTCCAATGACAATTTGTAGGGTTCCGTATGAAAACGATTTAAAAGATTCCTTATGGTGCGCTCATGTGCGCTTTTATAATTTCGTGTGACGTGGCAAGCAAAATACTCGAGCGATTTTTATTAACAATAATTTATAATGAACTGAATAGCATACAAAATAGAGTTCTGAATAGCATGCAAGAGATAATTATTCTTTGTGACGTTATAACTTGCTTGCTTTTTCCTCTAAACCTTCAAAAGCTGTTTTGCGGTCCCAAATTAAAAGTAAACCGCCAGTTTTTTATTTATCAGACGGTAAACCAAATTGGTTATCATTAATTTTAAACACATAAATGTATTTTATAATATGTTTTAATTCTAGTTACGGAACCCTGTAGTTACCCTTACCCGGTGGGCAAGACATTCGCACTTGGTCGAGTTTTTTAATTTCGCGAGAACTCAATAATTTTACAGGATAAAAAGTAGCCTATGTCACTATCCAGGTCCTCAAATATACCCATGCAATAATCACGTTGATCCGTTGTTCTGTTGCGACGTGATTGAAGGACAAACCAACAAGCAAACACACTTTCGCGTTTATAATAATACTTATTAGTATGATTATACTCAAATGGCATCGATCAAAATCTATTTTATTGCACTTCCAATAAATTTTATTTTAAAGGTACCTAATATTATGTTAAAAATATACTCGTATTTAGTTTACGTAAATTAGTTTAAATAAATCTTCTGGAAAATAATTAAAATAAACGCTGTTATGGATAATATTTTATAACCTTTTTTGGTTAGCATTTATTGTACCTAATTAGACTATAATTATTATCTAGCTATATTTAAACATCTATGCTTATGTTTCGTAAATACCTACTGTAGAAAATTATTTAATTTCCGAATTAAAATATTGATTTTAATATCTAGTTTTTTCTCTCACGCCATCCTAAATCTCAGTCAAGTTGCATCTTTTTTTTTTTTAAATATATGTATATATATAACGAGCACGAGCGGGTCACCTGATGGTAAGTGATTACCGCCGCCCATGAACATTTGCAGCACCAGAGGAACCGCCAATGCGCCCTTTGAAGAGCCCCATATTATAGTCATTTGGGAACACAGAAGATGGAAGCTGGTTCCACAATTTGCAGGTACGTGGCAGAAATTGTTGTAGTCTGTATTAATCTGTCAAGTGAGCGTCCCTTGTCTCTGCTCCCCTCCATGCAATTCAAAATGGGGTAACGATATAGGTAACAAAAATGTAAGAATAAAAGTGGAATATAATATTTAAAAAGTTTAATTTATGAGAATAAGTAGCACCTGAACAAGAATAACATTAGGTTATGGCGCCAGCAGACTGCGCAACGCACTCCCTGCCTCAACTACAGGACAAATCCAATTACGGTAACTGGAAATTTAGACTCAAATTAATTTTGGAAGAAAAGGGAGTATCATACGTGTTAAACGAGACCAAGGATCAAAAGGACTCCTTTAAAAAAGATGACGCCCGTGCAAGGTCTATTATTGCGCAATGCGTCGCAGAAAAATATATTTCAATAATTAAAAAAGCGGACAGTGCTAAGTCCATGATAAATTTGTTAGACAATTTCTTTGAAAGAAAATCGGTCTTAAATAAATTAAATCTTCGGAAAAAGTTGTTAACGTTGAAATTAAACAAAAATGAAACCTTACAAGAATACTTCATGACTTTCGATGATATAATAAGTTCATTAGAAAACATGTGTCAAATGGATGAGAGCGAAAAGGTATGTTATTTGTTGTTGGGCATGCCAGCTGAATATGAAGGAGTGATAACTGCCTTAGAAACTATGAGCTGTGAGAAAGAATTAAGCACAGATTTTGTAAAAGCTCGCTTATTAGACGCAGAGACTAAATTTACTCAGAAAAATGAGGATAATAAGACAGATGAAAAGAAAGAGATTAGTGAGTCTGATAATGCGGTAGATTTTAGTGCACAACTTTGTTTTAAGTGTGGAAAGCCAGGCCATAAAAAAATTGATTGCTTTGCAAGAGGTCGAGGCAACTATCGTGGCAGATATAGAGGCAGACAAGCAAATTATAGAGGTCGGAGAAATAATTATCAAGGAAATTACCAAAAAGCTAATATGAGTGAAGATCAACAAGAGAAAAATTTACAGGATTTGGACTATCAATATCATATGCATGCCAGTACAAATGAGAATGAAGCTAATTTTATAGAAAGTGATGGGATAATAAATTATGTAATAGATTCAGGTGCTACAGAAAATTTGGTGCAAGATAAATATATGAAGTATATGACAAAAATTGAAAATTTAAGAACGGAAGTAAAAATTAAAATTGCTAATGGGTCATATTTAACAGCTAAAAAAAAAGGAATATTATCAGCAAAATGCCAAGGGGCTATTTTACATGTAGAAGCACTGATTGTCCCTGGTCTATGTAATAACTTGTTGTCGGTGAAACAATTAATGAACAAGGGTTATATAGTAATATTTAAAGACAATACATTAAAAATTATTAAAGGAGAGAAAACATTCTATGGAGAAATTGCAGGCAAATTGTGTATTTTAAAAATGAACATAAATAGCAGTGAAATTTGTAATGTGACATTAAAAGAGGACAATTTATGGCACGAAAGATTGGGTCATCCTAACAGAAAATATTTAAGTATTATGAAATTACCGTACAGTAAAGAGGTATGTAATGCGTGCATGAAAGGGAAGAGTACCCGTTTACCATTTAAAACTGTGACTAAACCTAAATCTCATCAAATTGGAGAACTTATTCACACAGATATTGCCGGACCAGTGCGAACTCCAACTAAAGAAGGTTATAGATACATACAAACCATTATTGATGATTATTCACATTATACGGTTGTGTACCTATTGAGAAATAAAAGTGAAGCTGAAAACAAGTTACTGGACTATATAAGAAGATTTGAAACTGAAAAAGAGAAAAGAATTAAAAGAATTAGATGTGATAATGGTGGCGAATTTACCTCAAGATTTTTCAAAGACTTATGTAGAAAGAAAGGTATCAGAATAGAGTATACTTATCCGTACAGTCCTCAGATGAATGGCACAGCAGAGCGAATGAATCGAACACTATATGATAAAACTAGAATTATGTTGAATGAATCAAACTTACCAAAACATTTATGGGTTGAAGCCACACTTTGTGCAGCATATCTTTTAAACTCTACACCCTCAAGGGCTATTAATTTTAATATACCTGCTAAACGTTTTGGAAGAGATATAGACTTGAAACGTTTAAGAATTTTTGGATCTAAAGCTTGGATGATGAATATACCTAAAAATGATAAACTTGATGATCGAGCAAGAGAAATGAGACTGGTTGGGTATGCAAGAACAGGATACAGATTGTGGGACCCTAAGATGGATAGAGTAGTTAGCTCAAGAGATGTAAGATTTGATGAAAGTGATACAAGATATAGAGAAAATGAAGATAAAACTAATAACGTTTATAGAAATATGTATGAAGACGAAGAAGAAAATACATTAGAGAAGGAAAATATAAATGAACAGAGGCAAGAAGAAATAGAACAGAGTAAAGAAAATCAGAACAGTGACACTAATAACAGAAATGAAGAGCGAACTACAAAACATGGCAGAATTATTAAAAAACCTACATTATTAAATGACTATGAGCTATATGAAGCATATTGTTTTATAGGTGAAGACGATGAACCTAAAACATATGAAGAAGCAATTGAAAATGGATGGGATGATGCAATAAAAAACGAAATAAATTCATTAGAGAAAATGAACACTTGGACTGAGACAAACATACCTAAAGATAAACAAATAATTGATACTCGTTGGTTATTTAAAATTAAAGACAATGGTATTAAAAAAGCAAGATTAGTTGCAAGAGGATATCAATTAAAAGAAGATATTAACTTTGGAAAACATTATGCACCAGTTGCTAGATTATCTACAGTAAGAACAGTGTTAGCAGACGCAATTCAAAATGACTGGACAATTAAGCAATTAGATGTTCCAACAGCTTTTTTAAATGGAAAATTGGAATCTGAAGTATACATAAAACCACCAAAAGGAATAAAAGTAAATAACAATAAAGTACTAAAACTAAATAGAGGTTTATATGGTTTACGTGAGAGTCCCAAGTGTTGGAATAAAAGATTTGACTCATACATAAAACATAAAGGATTTGAAAGATCTCAAAATGATTTTTGTTTTTACTTAAGAAAAGATATAAGAGTTTGGTTAGTCATATTTGTGGATGACATATTAATTACCGGAGAGTCTGTAAATGTGGAAAATATAGTACAAGAATTAAAAAAGGAATTTGGTATCAAGGATTTTGGTGAACCAAGTTTATTTCTAGGGGTGGAAATTGAGAGAAATAAACAGTATTTAAAAATGACACAAAAGAAACAGATAAATAAAATGTTAGAAAGATTCAATATGATAGATTGTAAAGGTGCATCCACACCAATGATAAAAGGTTTTGAATACAACAAAGATGAAGAGACTATTGATGTTCCTTATCGAGAGTTAATAGGCTCATTGATGTTTGTTTCTACGTCAACAAGGCCAGACATAACATTTGCAACATCATATTTAAGTAAATTCTTGGATAAACCAACGCAGAGCTTATGGACACAAGCAAAAAGAGTTTTAAGATATTTAAAAGAAACAATAGATCTTGGATTAAAATACAATAAAAGTTTAGAAAACAATTCCATTGTATGCTACTCCGATGCAGATTGGGCTGGATGTAATGTGGACAGGAAAAGTGTTACCGGCTCAGTGACCCTGTATAATAATAATGTAGTAGCTTGGTTAACCAGAAAACAGAACTGTGTCGCATTATCAACAGCAGAAGCTGAGTATGTAGCGGCAGCCACCAGTGCATGTGACTTGTTATACATAAAAGGTCTTTGTAATGACTTGTGTGTGAAAAGTGTGAGTAACATTAAATGTTCTTTGCTAATGGACAATAGAGGTGCGATTGAACTAACAAAATCATTTGAAAACTCTAAGAGAGCTAAACACATAGATATAAAGATGCATTTCATAAAAGATTTGGTTGAAAAAAAAAAATTTTGATGTTTGTTATGTAACTACAGAGAAAAATTTATCAGATTTATTTACTAAAATATTGTCATGTGAGAAACTTTGTTATATTAGAAATTCATTAAAAATTGTGTAAAGATAATTTAAGTAAAAGTAAAATGTAAGAATTTAAAAAGGTAAAAGTTAAAATTGTTAGAGATAAATATTAAGTAAGATACAGAAAAATGTTTGGATGATGTAGGTGTGCTTATCTTAAAGTATTGTATTGTAATTTGTAAGAAAAGTTGTAATATGTATGCGATTTCATATCTTAAAAGATTATGAATCGAGGGGTGGTGTTGTAGTCTGTATTAATCTGTCAAGTGAGCGTCCCTTGTCTCTGCTCCCCTCCATGCAATTCAAAATGGGGTAACGATATAGGTAACAAAAATGTAAGAATAAAAGTGGAATATAATATTTAAAAAGTTTAATTTATGAGAATAAGTAGCACCTGAACAAGAATAACATTAGAAATGACCTGGAATAAATAACGCTAGGAATACCAGGCATCCAGGTGGTGAGGATGAAATTTGTTTCTGCGACGAACAGTGCTGGAGACTGGAGAACACGGAAGCTGGTATTAGATTAAATAACTCCTCAGAGCACTCCCCATTGTAGAGACAATATAATACACAAAGAGAACCAACGTCTTTTCGGTGCTCTAGGGACTCCTGCGTGCAAGTGATTTTGGGATTGTCGACGAGTCGAACTGCCCGCTTTTGTATCCGGTCAAATGGAAGGAGCTGGTACTGGGGTGCTCCGGCCCAGAGGTGAAAGCAATACTCCATGTGGGGCTGAACCTGCGCCATATACGACAGAAGCCTGTGCTTGGGCGCAAAGTATCTTTTCGCTCTGTTGAGCAGCCCGAGTTTTTTTGAGGCTTAGTTTGGCTTTGCCTTTCAGAATTCAGATGCTCGCGGACTTCTTTCGATATACTAACACCGAGGATCCCAATGCTGTTAGATGGATTCAGGGGAGTGCTCTGGAAGATAATAGAGGTTGTAAAAGCGGTCTTTTTTGCCGAAAACGCGCATACTTGTGTCGGACTGCGAAGACCGCTGTCCGCCACAGTATCATTCTGGACTAAAAAGTTGCATTAAGTAATCAGTAAGTTCCTAACTCTTTAATAAAATCTATATCGGTCAAAAAGCGGTTGTCTGCGTTAGTTCTTACGCTAGAATTTCATAGGTGTAAATAACCGTTACCATAATTATTTTGATATATAGGTCTGGCATAAACCTTTCTCCAAAATAACATGGTATTCTCTTGGCTCGTCTCTGAAATTTGATCTGACATAATTCCTGGAGGGTAGTCGTAAACAGCACTTTACGGCGTCTAATTACAGCGTTATTACTTTTACGTAGGCGGCAAGGGCTGCTATTGTACGCGTGAGTGGTACAAGGCAAGAAAGAAAGAGTAATTCAGCCAGGGTTATCTTCCTAGTCGTCAACCGATGGACGTCCACTGTTGGACAAAGGTCTCCTGTAGGGTCCTCCACAAGCCACGGTCTTGCGCCGCCTGGATCCAGGGACTCCCTGCGACTTGCTTGATGTCGTCCGTCCACCGTGTGGGGGTCTTTTCAGCCTTCTAGTGCGGGGTCGCCATTCCAGCACCTTTAGAGTTTAGACCCCAACGTCCATCCGAACTATGTGCCCCGCTTTTTAACAGTTCAGCTTCGTAACTCATCGGCCAATATTCATTTCATTTCTGATTTGATCACGTAGGGATAGGTACTCCCAGCATAGCCCTCTCCATAGCCCGCTGAGAGACCCTGAGCCTTCTTATCAGGCCCATACTCAGCGACCATGTTTCGGATCCGTACGTCATCACTGGCAACACGCACTGTTCAACGAGTAGTATTGTACGCGACAGTAGTAGGCACAAGGCAAGAAAGAAAGAGTTATTCAGCCAGAGCCTTCTTACATTAGGCATGAAAAGTTCATACAGTTGTTGCTTAGACGTAGGCGGCAATACTTACTAAGCAGATTCCCTGTCCCGTGGGCGGCAAAGACTTTTATTGTACAAGGCAAGAGAGAAATAATTATTCAGGTAAGTATGTTCCTCTACATTAGGCATGGAAAGTTCATCAACTACAGTGTTATTACTTTGACGTAGGCTGCAAGGGCTGCTTTTGTACACGGGTGTAGGTACTAGGTACAAGGCAAGAAAGAAAGAACTATATGAGGGTAGGTAGTAGTAAACAGCACTTAACGGCGTCGGCTATTGGTTGGAATAATAATGATGATTACCGTCTACGCCTTTGGTATTCCCAATGCCTTTTGGTACCGACGCCAAACGCTACCGCTTTTGAATTAACCCTCAAGTTATAAACCCAAGTCGGTAACTAAGTTAAGTACCATCATAATCAGACCCACCTTGCCTCATACGAGTCTCATGGGGTCCCATCACGTTTGGGGGTCCAGTTATACTGGTTACTTACTGCCAGGCAGTAAAGCAAGCAATGTGCTTTAATAACAGGTTGATTGATTAACGAATTGGTATTATTATGGCACTTGTACTATCCAGTATGATTAAGAAGCGGTGATAGCGAAATGGTTTCAGGCATACGGGGTCACGGGTTCGGTTCCCAGCCACGCACCTCTAACTTTTCGGAGTTATAAGCGTTTTAAGACATTTTTTTTTGTTTTTTCAACTACTAGAAGTTAGCCCTTGACTGCGATCAGTGATCACATTTGATGGTAAGTAATGAATTAATGATGCAGTCTAAGATGGTAGCGGGCTAACCTGTTAGGGGTATGGCAGTTATAATTAATATCCCTGATCGGTTTCTACGCGGCATCGTACCGAAACCCTAAATCGCTTGGCGGCACGTCTTTGCCGGTAGAGTGGTAACTAGCCACGGCCGCAGCCTCCCACCATGACCAGGCCAGACCAGGGAAAATTCACAAATTATAAATTCCCAAATTAACCCTGCCGGGGATCGAACCCGGGACCTCCGCACACACACACTGCGCCACGGAGGTCGTCAAAAATTCGGTTTAAAAAGTGTTTTAGGTCGGAAAAGTGCCCACTGCCCGACTAGTTTCGAACCCGTTCGGGGCCCCAGTTCGCATTAGGCGTATGACAAACGTAACCAAACGTGATAAGCTTTTAATAATTACGATTTTTTAAACCATTGAGCCTCAGAGGTGATTTCGATCGTCAGGCTCACTTCCGTAATATTTTATTAAGGGGCCGGGGAACGCCGCTCGCAACTTTATTTGAACCGCAAATACAAATTTGCCGGTATATTGCTATCTCTATTTGGCTGAAGACTCATGATCGCGTGCAAGCGCGATAGCAATATGAGCGTACAGAATTTGTTATAGGTACATTTAGTCTTGTTCCGTGAATACCAAAAATGATGAATGAAAAATTGTTGTGTTTTTAACTTCGTGTTGTTATTCTGTAACTTGACAATATAAGCTATGTTCCTGATCAATTAGTACGTGAGATATCGTTGATTTTAATATGAAACAAATAAGGAGAAAACATGTCATTTATGTCGTAAAAACATGCACAACGCAATGTGCTTACATTTAATTTTGGGAAAGTATTTTGAAAAAAATAATTTTCCAGGGACCTAGATAAATACAAGTTCAATTTTAATAATCGCATAATATGGTGGAAATATTCTAGAATTACAAATTATTTTGGTATTACGTTTGTATGGGCAATTCGACCTCCATACGAGTAGTTATATGTCTATTGGTGAAAAATATGTTAAATCCGGCCCTGCCTTTGACATTTAAAAGATCTCAAAGTCTGGATGAAATTGCTCTTGTTTTAATCGATACAGGATCGTGCAGACAGGGGTTCAAAACTTAAGCGTTGGTTGCTGCCCGACGAAGGAACGGAAAGAGTTATTTTTTAGAACTTTTTAGTTTCACCGCGTCAGTTTGGAGTTGTGATAGCCTGGTGGTTGAGACGGTGGACCTATTCGGGCTGTCGGCAGTTCGATCCGTACAAAAATTACGGAACTGGCAGGATTTGAATTTGCATTCTCTGGGAATCGCACCCGGATCACACCTACCCATCATTGCCGAAAGAGATACATGTAGGTACCTATCTTTTTCAATACGCAGGTTCAAATTCTGTCGGTTCCGCAATTGTTGATACGTATTTAAGAATAATTTAGAAACTTCCCTAGTGTGTGTGAAAAACACTATAGTAAAAATTACAAAATTAATCAAATATCACTTGCTTTTAATGGTGAAGGAAAGCATCATAAGCAGATACTAGACAGACAGACACGTTCGCATTCGCATCCATGCGTTGCGTTCATCATTTCCCGATTTAAGTATGTGCTATAAACTTTATAGCAATTCAACGAAATTCTTGCGGCTTTCCGGGCCGTTGCTAACTTGCTACTATGAAGTATTTTCCAGTTTAAAAAAATATTTTTAAATAGCTCTTTTGTCCTTTTAACATTCTGCGATTTCATGTTTCAAAAGCCGTCCGACTTTGTAGTGCTTCAGTTTCACTGAAAATGACGTAAGCCCACAAAGGGCTGGAGAAAACGCACGGCAGGACGTCACACTGGACGCGCGAGTACGCGTGGACAATTTTTTTATTCACTACATGTTAGCCGTTGACTGCGATGTCACCTGTTGGTAAGATGATGATGCAGTCTAAGATGAACAAACCCGGAACCTCCCGCCAGCGCTCACCAGTCACCACTACGCCAGGGAGGTCCGTTAATATTTTTTACTAACATGCCCGACAAACGGACAACGAAGTGATCCTATAAACCCTTATATATATATATATTTTCCTCTTGAGGTACGGAACCCTAAAAACCGGTCAAGTGCGAGTGAAACTTGCGCACAAATCGAAACGCACAAACGACATAGGCCTATTTTTATCCATCTCGCACGAACCAAAAAACCTTAATTCACGTAGACGAAGTCGCGGGCATCAGCTAGTCATAAATATGTGACAAAGCCCATGAGAACCTTCGCACCATAACGTCGCGCGATGAGTGTGAAACAGTCCTTAACTCTTTTTTAAACTTAGAATATTTTCACTGAAAACGACTTGAAAGGCTTTACTTTACTGTTCTCAGTTTTTAACTCACAATGTTATTGTTTGAAAGAATAAAGGAGCTAGGTACTTTTTATATTTATCTACCAGATGATGCCCCCGACTTCGTCCGCGTGAATAAAGGTTCTTTGATTCCCGCGGGAACTCTTGAATTTTCCGGGATAAAAATAGGCCTATGTCCTTCTTCGTGATACAAACTATTCCTGTAGCAAATTTCATCCAAATCGGTTTAACAGATGGGCCGTGAAAGCGTAGCAGACAGACTTTCGCGTTTATAATATTAAGTAGTATGGATTAAGTACTAGCGATGTCCGCGACTTCGTCTGCATGGTTTGTAGTTTTTAAGGGTTTATTAATAAACGAGCTTTTGTTATAAGTAGGTACCTACCTATAGTTCGCGCTCGGGTTGAATGCAGAGCTTATGACATTTACTCTGCATTCAACTCGCGCGCGAACTGTAGCGCTACTACAGCCTGCATGATTTTTAAGTAGGTTTTTTTAAATAATATTTTACCTAAGTACTTATTTATATTATACCTACATAGTAGGTTGACGAAATTGTGAATTGAAACACTTAGTTACCTTAAAATAAAAATTATACATTGCCAAACTAATAAGACTTCAGATGTTAACTTAATAATAACAAATTATCTACACGACGAGCGACCGTGACAGGTGACAGCGCTACGACGGGGACTAAGACAGGTGAGGAAAGTGTTCAGCAAGTCGGACGCACCACATTTTTCTATGAAAGGGCCTACATATATATCGATTTAAGGCAGTTATATTGAACCCATACCACTAATCGGTTTCTACACGGCATCGTATCGGAATGCATAATCGCTTGGCGGCACGTCTTTGCCGGTAGCGTGGTAGAACGGCCGCGGCCGAAGCCTACCACCAGGCCCGACCAAAGAAAATTCAGATATTATAAATTCCCAAATTGACCTTGCCGGTGATCGAACCCGGGACCTCCCACGTTAGACAACAGCGCTCAACACTGCGCCAGAGAGGTCGTCAAAAACTCTTTTACATAAAAGATAAGTACCTACTTGAAATTTTCATTATTTAAATGGGCAACGTTTCATATTTATATTTAAATAAGACTGAAAATGTGAAACTGTTTAAATTGGAAAAAGACTAAGCGCCTTAGCCTAATTGTTTCATGAATCAAACATACATTTTAAGCCTGATCAAAAACTGAGGGAGCCAATGTACGGCATAGATTAAACTATTGGCAGACAGGCCTAGCTAAACACACTTATCGACTCTTCAAACGTGGTCGAAGTGTCCAGGATTAAAATATTAAAAGATCTTGACTCCATACTATTATCGTAATAACTCTACCTATCTACTTAATAATAGAACTGTTAAATATATAAACATAATGTTGTTTTGTCTGTATTAAATAATTTCTCAATTTACAATTTGATCTCAATAAGGTCGCAATATAAAAAAAATTTATTGAAAATAGATTTTTTTTAATAAAACGAATTAAAAAATATCAATGTAAGTTTACTTTCCAATAGCGAAGTAAACAAGGCCCAATATTAATATAGGGAGGGAATTAATTGACCGAGCGAAGCGAAGGTCTCTGAGAGTCTACTTGAGTGAATTTGCACTTGTCCGTCCGTCCGTCCGTCCGTCTGTCAGAGCCTTATAACTTCTGAGTTACTGAACGTAATTACTTCAAAATTAAATATGATATGATATGATTAAATATGAAAAATTAAGGAGTTCCCGCAGGAACCAATAATCCTTAATCCACGCGGACGGAGTCGCGGGCATCAGCTAGTAACATAATATTAGTACCTATAGAAGTATAGATTTGTGTACCTAACTATCTACTATTAACTGCTTATGCCTAAAATACCTAAAATGGACTCTACATACTTAAAGAAATGCCTTTCATATTCTTATCTGTTAGGGGTGAAGTGTACATAATATCTCAATCTTTTTAAGTGCTACCTTCGAAGTTAAAAATTTTAAAAACGTATTGTCGGAAGCTTGTAAAGAAGGTCCTGAATCAAGGGTGCCTACGAGACCGAGTAACAGCTGCCAATTTCTACAAAGTCGAAGAAGCTGAATGAAGAGACGACGCAGTGTCTTCTGGCGGACTTTAGATTGCGGTAAGATTAACAGCTTATGGAAAATTTAGTCAAGTGGCATTGAAAATTCGGAAAATCTCTATGAAGATTGGACTTATCAGCTTAATACCATGTCGTATCTGCATTTCGGACGAATTATCTAATCTGTGCGTATCGTTTGCAGTCCGTGCCTGGGCGGGCGCCGCGGCAAGGGGGGGACTCACGATTGGCCCGGTTCACCTCAGCTAAAGCCTTCAGAGTTCAGTCTGCCTCCGACCGGCTAACGGGGAGAACGCGTGCCGCTCCGGCGCTGCCCCATCCGTGTGATCTAACAACGCAAATTCTTCAATAAAATCGTGTGTGAAACAAAAATTTTCCCCCTGTGATTTGTTTATCCTCACCCATGACGTAGCCCTGCCTCGGTTACCCCGTTAAATAACAACTGGGAATACCGCGAGGAACGTAATACTGGCGATACATATTTTTCGGGAAAAGTGAGTACATAGAGTAGATGTTTAATGTATTTGCGCTCGAAATAAGTTAGGGTTTGCATTATGTAATTGCTTTATGTTGTTAGACTGTGACCCTTGTGTACGCGCGTGATATGAACAGATAATGTTATCCCAATCTTTGCGGTGTGCGAAGACTTAGTTAAGTAGGTAGGTACCTTTATTAGGTAAATACTAAAATACAGGTAATTATTACTTTAAAAGGGCTTCAATTGTATACGGCTTCAGCTGCAAGGTTTCACTTATCCTTTGAACGAATATAGAGACGAGCCTGCTATCACAACATGTACATATTATTATTGTATGTACCTAGGTAGATCATAGTAAACGTTCCGTAGTTAAAGAGTGACGACCGACCGGTCTAAACGATTTCCTGTGCAAGATTTTCTTGACCTAGCTACTTACCTAATATAGAGTACCTACGCTACAACTACGACTTATCAAATTCGTAGAAATCGTGAGCTTAGTGATAAAACTATTTTTTTAAAGAAAAATAAGGCAGCCGTCTCTCTACTACCACTGATTTTTGATGTACCCCACCGGGGTTCCAATATTAACTAACTTATTTATATTAATACTATAAGAATTGTATTGGAATGCAAAATAAATGAAAATGAAAAAAAAACATCAGAAGTGGGATGGGATCATCATCCCACTTGTTTTACCTTATTTTGGAATTTCCACCCCAAAGAGTTTATAAAGGTTTAAAAGTTTGACATCCGTATACTTACTTACCTAGATAGGCATGAAAATTGGTACCTTCCTACTTTCGGTCTAAATTTGTTTTGTCCAAGTCTAAACTCTAAAATAAAGATAGGTATTTTTGTAAATTCTACCCCCAAAATGTCTGAAATAATATTATCAAAATAAATAGTATAGTCCTACCTATAGGTAGTGCCTATCTACGTATAGAACCTACGTGCTACCATATCGTAGATTTGAGGGAAGGAAATGTGTGACGAATACATAGCAGAAATCAAATCGTAAGGAAACCTGAATGTTTGTTCTCAATAGATGTGAGAAATCGGTTAATCTACACTTGAACAGTGATGTGGATTATGTCGTTTCATTCGAGACCCGTGAAACCAGAACTAAACTCTGTAGTAGCTCCGATATGTGCAATCACGAATTGACGTATCGGCTCTTCAAAACACTCGCCTTTATAGAGTCGACAGAACAATGGACATGAGGTCATATCAGCAAGTAATGTTATATTGCCCGAACCGACCGTTTAGGCATGTGGCCAAATTGTATATCCCCTTAAATAAATAGCTTAAAAGAAATACAGCAGCTGGTAGCTGTTTCTACAATTTGCATGGCATGGCAAAGATTCATATTATAAATAAATAAATAAAGTGTAAAGTTGTTTATTAACTGGCTCTGGGTTCCAGCCCTTCTCAGCCTATGTAACGCTAGGTGGAAGAGTACCAGGCAACCATATTAGACGCGGTACTGATTTTACTGACGTAAGTTGAAATCACTGAACAAAGGAGGTGGCATCAGTATAATCAATTAGCTCTTCAGAATATACCTCGTTGTAGAGTCGAAAGGGCCACGGTTCACCGACGACCGACTTCATATCGTCGACGCTACTTGCTTAAATCTTGATAAATCTTCCGTCTACCTAGCGGGGACTCATCCAATCCGGGGGTTGCGCTTTTCCACAAGGCTTTTTTATGGCTTTGCCATTAGCTTGATTCTTATTAGAACAAAAAAAAACATAGAAGACTGGCCTGGGCAGATCATATTTGTCGCAGAACCGATGGGGAAGACGTGTTCTGGAGTAGATACAGCATACCGATAAGCCTTCCTAGTTTCTAGTAGGTACTTCCTACCAATAGCCCACTGCACCTAAAGAAAGTGGCGCCAAGTACAGCAACGGGTGAATAATTACAGACTGTCGACTGATATAATAGATTGATCGAAACTTGATTCTTGGTTACTGAGTAATTTTTTTCCCGTGTCTCAAAGAGCACGTAAAGCCGTCGGTCCTGCGCATGATCTCTCTCCGGTCGTGTCGGATTTTCCGTCCCATCGGGCTATGAGAGTAAAGTAACAGAGAGTGTATGTACACACTTGTTGCACTATATATTATCTCCCGCGCAGATGGCTAATCTCTTTGGAGATTATTTGGCCGCCGTCGCCGTTGGTAGGACATTTTTTTTTTGAGTGAGGAGCAATACCAAAAATGACCACTCTTATTGTCCTCGTTTCCATCACTAGCAAAAGTTTCACGCTTAGTTGAACGGGAAAGAGCGTGTTACACTAAACCTACGTATCCTCGATCCGCGTAGTTTCTCTACCAAAACAAACAATTGTTCCATGTTTTCCTTATTGAATATTATAGTTATCAGTCACCGGTTCATTGTTCATTGTTTGAATTCGTAATTGAATTTGTTAAAGGAATCTGGGGATTGCCATGAACTTGGCTCAAATAGGTAGGTACTTATCTAGGGCGTATTTTCATGTGAGCACGCTGGAGTCCCTCGAGCACCGAAGAGATGTTAGTTCTCTTTGTGTGTTCTATCGTCTCTACAATAGGGAGTGCTCTGAAGAGTTATTTATTCTAATACCACCTTCTTTGTCGCAGAAACAAATTTCATCCTGACTACCTGGATGCCTGGTCTTCTTCCACCTCCCGTTATTCCAAGTCATTTCTACTCTCTCTCTCTCCAGTCGTTCCTTCATTGCTGAAGATCGTGGTCCTGGGGATTTTGTAGCCTTGTGCGGATTAAATTTTTCCAACGGATTCTATCGGAGGCCAGTCTTGCAATGGTGTGAAATTTGCACTTGGAGTCCCTCAGCTGGTCTGACCATCTGGTTGGTGAGCGGCCTCTCGATCTTTTGCCCTCATTTCTACTACGTACCTGCAAATTATGGAACCAGCTTCCATCATCTGTGTTCCCTCATGATTATAATATGGGACTCTTCAAAGGGTGGATAAAAAATATCTCAAAAGCCGGCAACGCATTGGCTTGGCGGTTCCTCTGGTGCGGCAAGTACCTATTCATGGTAATCACTAACCAGGTGACCCGCCTGCTCGTTTGCTATATATAGGTATATAAAAAAGGAGCAAGAACTTTTACCGAACCTCAACACTTAACACAATCCTCTCAGAAGGAGAAGGATTTGGGCCGCCACGCTGGCCAAGTGTAGATAGGCAGAACTAGCACACCTATATACTCTAAGTCTTTCATTACGGAGAACTCACAGGCTTCATGATTTGCTTCACTGCCAATGATATTTAATTGCAAACGCACACAACTCAATAGTCAATAGTCAATAATGTTTATTCAATTTAGGTAGGTACACTACACATATTGACGTCCAGTTATTTATAAAATATTATAATTGTGATAAACAGTAACGGTATCTTAAAACTAAATCTACGAGGGTTCCAAACGCGCCCTGCTCTGAGAAGAGCCTACAACAAACTCAGCCTGGTTTGTTTTTCATTATCACCATTTCACAAATCGTCATATCTAACTAAGGAACTATCAGAGCCACTAGAGCAAATCATTGCCAAGCTTCCTTGTCATTTAAACATGGTACCTACCTAATAAGATTTTTTAATTAGTTTACGTTTTACATTAACTTTGAATTTGTTCAGAGACATCTTCAACATGTCTTCTGGGAGCTTATTGTAGAAGCGCACACCGCTCAGATAAGTAAGAAGTGCGTGTCCGAGAATTGAACCATGGACCTCCGAATAGGAGGCTTAGTCTCAACTACTAGGCTCGGCTACTACTCGTTGTTATTAGGTAGTCACTTACGACCTAATTGGTTTAGTACAAGCGCGGTTGTGATATCGACTTGACCTTTGCAAATATAATAAGAGCGTGCCGCTCCGCCCCAGGCAGGCAGGCATATGTATAAGCATACTCAGATTAATTGGCTGCATGAGTTTCACGTGCAGCCTGCAGGGTTGTCGCTTCCGATATTATACGTATCATTTACTGATTACTCGATGTACCTATAAAATGGAGATGATTTACTTAGCTCGCTCCCGCAAGGAGTGCGCTGTGCGGTTACTAATATATCTACACATTAAATTAAAGTAAAGAAATAAATTAAAATAAAACCGACTTCAATAACCACAAACACTAAAAAAATATTTTAATTGATTACCGAATCTTAGTAATATTATAAATAATTCATCATCAATTATTTTATCACAATGTAAGTAAATCTAAAATCTAAATTAAAAACTAAAAACTAAAAATTAAAAATATAATCTATATGCCGCTGCAATGAAGCAATGTGCCCAGAACGCTGGCTGCGTTACCCCGCTGAATAGCCAAACTTATATGTTGGCCGAGGTAACTGCCAGCCCTCCGGTCCTCTGTGGACCTGTGGACTCTGTGAGACGAGAAGATAGATCCTTAAAAAAGGATCTAGCATCTTCGCCCCACGACCCCATGGTTTCAACACCAAAAGGCACAAATATGAAATTATTTTCTATAGTTTCATATTTGCGCCTCTTGGCTCTTTCTGCATTAGTGCAGTACGCCGCCCCCGCCGTCATGGAGGTCACCTGCAAGTGGGACAACGCCAGCGTATCCACGCATGTGGCATCCCAAATAAATACAATTTATACAAACTATACAATAAATTTAAATCAAATCCTTATATACCTACTAACAAAAAATAAAAATAAAACCCTAATCAAAAAGAGATGAGAGAAATAATGAAAAGTAAAGAGTTGAGCATACAAATAAAGAAAAAGACTTTTGACACTTGCATTCTCCCATGCATAACATATGGATGTGAAACCTGGTCACTAACTTCACATCACAGAGACAAGCTAGCGAAATGCCAACGTGCAATGGAGAGAAGCATGCTGGGTGTGAGGTTACAGGACAAAGTTCTGAACTGTGATATAAGATCAAGAACCAGGGTCACGGACATATTGAAACGTATTGACCAGCAGAAATGGAGATGGACTGGCCACATGCTGAGAGGGAAAGAAGAGAAGTGGAGCAAGCTAGTGACAAACTGGTACCCCAGAGATAGCAAAAGGAAAAAAGGTCGCCAAGCTAGACGCTGGGAGGACGACCTCCGACTAACTCTGGGGCCACACTGGACCAGAGTGGCGCTAGACAGGCAACAGTGGAGAGAGTTGGAGGAGGCCTATGCCAACAGGCACTCCGTTTTAAGGGACATTTTATAACAAAAATCATGTTAATGTAATCATGTTTTAAAACGGAATAAAAGGCTTTATTATTTATTTATTTATAATCAAAAAGACCACCCCTGGTTGCCCCTGGGCCAAAGGTACCCATCAAACTTGCAGCATTGCCACGTTGAATGGCGATGGATAACCTTTGAACCAGGTAGGAACCAGAACGTGGGTCACAGCCCCTTTCCACACCCTTTCCCTCAAACGACAGCCGATCTCTTTTATAAATTTTTTTGCATCTCCACCCCAGCATCCCATCGTCTCCACCGCCAGTGGGACAAATAAATATTGGCCCAAAGTTACTATACTATAAATAATATAATATTTTACTATATTATAAATGGGAAGGTTTGGATGGATCATGGATGTATGGATGTTTGTTACTCAATCACGCGCCAACGGCTGAACGGATCTGGCTGAAATTTGGCACAGAGATAGATTATAGTCTGGAATAGCACAAAGGCTACTATAGAAAAACCTCAATCCACTAGCTAGTATGATATAAATATGAATTTCTCCATCTCTGAATAGCATTTAACTGTCGAATTTTGATGTTTTAACAGGCATATGTCTTATTATAACAGGCTCTCTCATCATCTCTAATATGCTGCTCTCTCATCATCTCTAATATGCTGGTCTCTCATCAAAGCTCTTCCTCCAAGTCTGTTTCTGTTTCTAAATAATTCCGTTTGCCACCATCGTCTCTGTTTTGGTTTTGAGGTTAGAATGTTGTGAATGACAATAAAACAGGCACATGAAATTGCTAAATTCTCGTACATTTCAACCAACTGCGACGACATGTTTGATCGAGAGCGGAAACTGAACTGGGCAATTTGATACGCGATCATGACTATTGTGAAGATACGGATACGGAGCAAATCGGAGGCGTCCACAACTTGATACGGGGATTGATACGTGATACGCTGATACGTATACTCATTAATAAACTTAACTGGGTAGGCGACGGCGAAGTGGATCGTCTAAGAAGTGTGCGCAGGAATCGTCTTCGTGTGCCATTTCATCGTACAGCTGCATTTCGTGGATCTTTTACATACTCCGCCACTAAATGTTGGAATAATATACCTACCACCACCGATAAAAGATCTTAAAAACAAGTATTCCTTTAAACTACATCTTAAAAAATTTCTTCTCAGCAATCAGTTAGATTTCCAGGATCATGTGGCGGAGTTTTCTTTTCTTTAGGTAGGTATTACAATATTATTTCTTATTTATTTTTTTTTTATTTTTTTTTATTTTATTTTAAAAGTACGGTCTGGTTATAAATAGATTAATTTTGCATACGTACTGTTTATTTATTTATTTTTGATTGGTTTTATTTTTTTATTTTATTTCTAACTAGCCTCATTATTTAATTAGAATATATTATAATAATTATTTTATTTACGTGTACAGCCCTTTAGTATAGAATAATTTATTAAGTAGTAATAATTAGTAGATATAGTTACCAAGCCGTGGCGTCACCTGGAGTAGGGCTCCAGCTGAAGATCAGCGTGGAATGCTCTTGTAATTATTTATTGCAAGGCATTCTGCACCATGCTGAGCTGATGCCTTCTTTCGGGTTGTGCCACACACAACAAGTGTTTGTCGGGGTGCCTCTAGGACTTGACCATGAGTTTAATGCTCGGGTACTGGAGGCACCATGGTAACATTTAACTTAAGGTTTTCTAATGTGTGGCACAATGGTGAGAATAAATAGATTTTCTTTCTTTCTTTCTTTCTATACGGATGCGGTGATCGGATCGGGCAAGTGATACATATCTGGACCCGCCTTAATATGGTCTGCGGCTCTGCGCGATACAGGTTCCCTAGTGTGGAGGTGTGTGGTGTACCTAATGCTCGCGACTTAAAATAAGGTTTTTTGGTTCCCGCGGGAACTCTTAGAAACACACTGTACCACATAGGTTATTTTTTTAATTCACTACAAGTTAGGCCTTGACTGCGATCTCACCTGATCTGAAGGGTGGTAACCAGCCACGACCGAAGCCTCCCACCAGGCCAGACCAAGAAAAATTCTTAAATTATAAATTCAAAAATTGACCCTTCCGGGGATCCAACCCGGCTTTATTTAGGTACCTATTGTGTTATCATGGACTTCCACAAAGTAACGCCTGCTTCCATCCAATATTTAAAGCCAAACAAACTTGATACCTTTCATTTGAAGAAGGTACCTACCTTTTGATTATGAATAAATACTACAAATTACGGAACAAATGTAACGTTTCAATTCCATTGATTTTATCTGATAACGTATCAACACTTGACTCACGAGAGTATTGTTTATCTTTACCTAACCTACATGTACCTGAATGTAACTATGTACACTAATGTTATAAATGGGAAGGCGTGTCTTTTTCTTTTTTTAATCCACTACAAGCTAGCCCTTGACTGCTATCTCACCTGATGGTAAGTGATGATGCAGTCTAAGATGGTAGCGGGCTAACCTGTTAGGGGCATGGCAGTTATATTAAACCCATACCCCTTCGGTTTCTACACGGCATCGTACCGGAACGCTAAATCGCTTGGCGGCACGTCTTTGCCGGTAGAGTGGTAACTAGCCACGGCCGAAGCCTCCCACCAGACCAGACCAGGGAAAATTCAGAAATTATAAATTCTCAAATTGACCCTGCCGGGGATCGAACCCAGGCAGTTAAGGCAACAGCGCTACACACTGCGCCACGGAGGTCGTCAGTCTGTTTTTTAAACGTTGTATAACTAGGTATGTACCTGTTTATAATAAAGGTGTACTTATGTTTGGAGATTCGCGGAGAAACTCTTTGATTTTCCGAAACAAAAAGTAGCCTATGTCCTGCCCCGGTATGTAACCTATCCCTATACTTACCAAATTTCATCAAAATCGGTTGAATAGATGGGATGTGAAAGCGTAGCAGACAGACGGACACACTTTCGTATTTAATACCTATTAGTTTGGATATGTAACCATTTTACCTACAAACGTAAAGTAGGGGAGACTGGGTACGGATAAAACATTTTAGCGTTTATCGTCCATTGCATCGGGATTAGTAAAGCGAGCGATGACGGAAATATCTTCTATCCTCTAAATAAAAATCAATTGCTGTTCGTTTGTCTCGCTACAACTCGAGAACGGCTGGGCCGATTTAGCTGATTTTGGTTTTGAAATGTTTGACGTACCTAGTCCAGGGAAGGTTTAAACGCAGTCGAACATGCTGATTGCTGATTGCTGACCACTAGACTAACGAGGCAGTCTTATTTAAAGTACTTAGTTAAGTATATAGGTATGAATATATACCTAATACTTACCTTGTTACAATACGTTTTATATACCTTTTCGCACTTAAGCTATAAAATAAAGAGCCTTGTATTGCTTGTTGACAAACTTGTATCATTTCTCTGTAATTCGCGAGCGCTTTACCTTGAGGAAATAAAAGGTAAAGTCAATTCATCCATATGACACATACCTGCCTCCAAGACCTACCTAGCTAAGTAAACACTAAACAGTAGGTACCTACAGTATTTAGGTACGTTTTAATTTAAATCCTATTGCAGTTGAAATTAAGATTAAATTCGCATGATGGTTACTTAATCTTTACTACTATACTTCGAAAAGCCGCTAATTACCGATTCGGCTGATGTAATTTGTCCTGTTAACCGAATTTCGGCCACGGCGGCCTGGACGATCTTATTGGAAATTTATTCATTTACGCAGGAGATTTTATAGTACACATGGTGAAATCTCTACCCCCTCATTTTCATCATAATACGATGGGCCGGCAATCCAATACGACCTGAGATAAATTAGGCGAATAATAAATCATTTATTTGCTGTAAACATGGGTTACAGATGTAGTTAACAATAGTATTGTGAGTCCAAGTTCCAAATATGTTTTGCTTTAAAGGCGTGCAAATATTAACTAACATCAATCATCGGATAATCGGTACGATGCCGTGTAGAAACCGATTAGGGGTATGCCGTATGGGTTTACCGACAACAGATTAGCCCGCTGCCATTTTAGACTGCATCGTCATTTGTAGGGCTAGCATGCGCACTGCCAAGCTCTGCCAAATTCCAAGCTAACATGGTTACTTGTCTCGTTACGTCAAAAATAGAGATGTAGGTACAAGTAATATTTCCTGTGGTATTTTTCTCTATGAACTCTTACGTATGCAGACTATTTTTTTCTTGTAATATATCGCATTTTGTGCCTGTAGGGTAAACGACAACATCTCTCTCTCTCTCTCACGTCGCGAGATATCTCGTTGTGCGCATGCTAAGCCTGCAGGTGAGATCGCAGTCAAGGGCTAATTTAAATACTTAATGGTTAAAAAAATTAAGTGTGATAGGTACGTCCCAAAAGCAGACGACATATTAGGTATTCATGATGCGGTTATGTGGATTTTATCGCTATCAACGACCATAAAAATTTGATCCAGATGCAACAACAACAGACTCATGGCATTATTTGTATAGTTAGAAAAATATAAACATTTATTGTGGTGTATGAAAGCGAAATATTTGTTTTGAAAGAGACTATACTTTATAGTTTGAATTACCTACTAAAAAACACTATATTATATATGTCACCGTAAGATTGTGAAAACCGTTAGATTGTAATCTAACTAGCGATATTTGCAGTGCCCGGCCGCAGGCACTGTTTTATCAGGTTAATATACCTAACAGATTACAATCTATCGAAAAATAATGCGTTAAATTGTAATCTGTCGCCAGTTTACAATATCGATAGTTAGATTACAATCTAACGGTTTTTACAATCGTATTACGGTGACATATACAAGTATATATTTTTTTTTATTCCACTTTAAGTTAGACCTTGACTGCGATCTCACCTGGTTATGATGGTAGCGGGCATTACCAGTTAAGGGTAGGTACCTATTACAGTTATACTTACTTCAAAACTTTTTTGGTTTTTATATTCATGTCTTCTCACAAATATACGGGCGTTAAGGTTTAGCCATGAAAGTTTTAACTTAGAAGGCTTATATTTACCTACTGCCTTTGTAAGTACATTTTTCGAGAAACTTTATTGAAAACTATACTATATTAACAATTAATTGACCGAGCGAAGCGAAGGTCTCTGAGTCTACTTGGGTGAATTGGCACTTGTCCGTCCGTCCGTCCGTCCGTCCGTCTGTCAGAGCATTATAACTTCTGAATTACTGAACGCAATTACTTCAGCTTTAAATAAAATATGTAAACCAATGGCCTCCCGCCGAATATGGCTTAAAAAATAATAAAAATCTTTATTTCAGGGGGGCTCTCATAGAAGCGAATGCGAAGTAAAATATTTTTTATAAAGTTACATAGGCTTGCGGTATATCATTTTAAAGATAATTAGGAATAGAGTCCAAAAAATATTTTTTTTAAATTTTTCCCCCAAAATTGACGAAATGGGGGGCTTTCAAAGTGGAGATTTTCTAACGTCCAAAGATGACCTCAGAACTCTAAATTTTCTGAAAGGATGAGCCTGAAACTTGATCAATTATTTTAATTATATCCTGTACTTGAACAACAAATACTAAAATTAGATAAATATTGTAAGGAAACGGAATTATTTAATTTTTAATGAGCTTCAGTATTTTTAACAGAACTTCACATTTATGTCAATAGATGGCGCCGCGAGGTCTCAGTTCGGGGCGAACCACTAGTATAGTATAGTTTTTACTATATATAGCTATTAATCTATGCAATAACTAGGAGACCTTAGCAGAATACGCAACTGTTTGATACCCACTTTACTAATAAAAGTCGTCACCAGCGATTACTTCTGTCACGTTAATATGCGTAGCACGTTTGAATGCTCACGTGCGTATTCCACTTGGCCTCATAGTCATGTGGTGATCATTACCTATTATGTAGCATCTTGACAAGATATATATGGGATTAACCTCTATCTATGATTCTATGTACGGCGTACGCGCTTAGGTACGGCTTACATACAGTCGCGGTCTGTAACCTATCGGGACCTACTTCCCGTGAACTCAGAATCTTGAAATTTGGTACGAAGCAACGTGTTATAGCACAGATAAAGGAAAAAATGCGAAAAGCATAAATTTTTAGTTACATCATATAATAAAATAATTTTAATAATTTTATACTTACTACAGGTTTGTACGGAACCCTCGGTACGCGAGTCCGACTCGCACTTGGCCGGTTTTTTTATAGACTAGCGCTTGGCTGCAATTAGACTTGCTGGAAGTGGTGATGCAGTCTAAGGTGGAGCGCGCTTGCCTTGAAGATGCCTATTCACTCTTGATTTGAAGATACCAATAATATAAGCGGATGGAAAAACAGAAGCCGGAAGGAAGTTACATTTATTGTAGCGATACTTAACTTACCTTAGTACGCATGTTTCACACAATTGCTTATATAATAATTTTATAAACCAAGACCCACTCTAAATACCTACCTACCTTAAAACACCTGTGCCTAAAACTTACCTACATAGATAAAACCTGCAGCCTAAGTTTCTAATTATATTCGTAGGAACAGCTTTGAAACTGTCAACATAGGTATAAAATATGACCCGAAGAAATTCGCAAATATAATACGCAATACTCGGTTAACAATCTAAAAATCGATTATATTCTTCATTCCTATTTGCATTCTAGATCCTCTATGTTAAAATCAACATAGAGACAACCTACAAAGTTATTCTATTATTTGTATTGCTTTGTAAATGTCTAGTCTTTTTAAGTAAATATGACTCGAAAAATTTGCAATCCAATTCCAAGCCGCCAAGATATTTCAATGGCGCCACCTGCCATCTACAGAAATCGATTCCAGTCACGATTTAGCATAATAAAGGATCCAATCCCACCTCTATTCAGCGTTCACACACACTCCGATTTGTCGATTGGGTTTAATAGACCCGTGGCGGCGTGGCGCTTATATTTTACTAGCTTTTTCCCGCAGCTTCGCTTACGTTAAGTTCAATTATCATACAAATATATGTACCTTCAAATCAAGAGTGAATAGGCATCTTCTATTCAAGCTCGCTCCACGTTAGGCCGCCTCACCACTTGCAAGCAAATCTAAATGCAGCCAAGCGCTAGCCTATCCTATATATTAAAAAAAATTCAAACCCCTTTATTTTTTCCCCTTTAAAAGCGGTAAAGTCCTTGCCTACGTCATAAAAGCTATTCGATCTGGCTGAAATGATCCGTCCAGTGATTGTTTGCGTTGATAGATCTGTCAATCACCATTTATTTATTTATTTATTTATTTATTTATTTATTTATTTAAGCTTCACTCGGTTGAAAATTCTGCAAATCCTTTCTTGATCCTTAAAATTCAAATCTACTTAGTACAGAAAGTCTACATGCTAAGTTTCTCAATAAATTAGCAATTATTTGTAAGTGTCGTGGCTTTTGAATACACCTCCAAAAAGGAGTAGGTTCTCAAGGCGCGGTTTTTTTTAAAGTAACTACTTAAGTCTATGTACACCGACTTATCTGAAATTTCTGAAACGATTTAGATTTTTTTAAATAGCTATGACTAGTAAAAAATCAATCAGCAATCCAATTCCAAGCAGTCAAGTTTTTTTCAAAAATCCTCCACTTCCTCCGACCGCCATCCATAGAGATCGATTGTAATTACGTTTTAGCATGATAAAAGGCCCAATACCGCCTCTCTTAAGCTTTCAAAGTTCAAACACACCCTCTACCCCAGGCGTTGTTAAATGTATTTTGTTTAATGTATGTGCATATCTCCGTGGTTTCTGAATCGATTTGAAAAAAAGTTCTATTCAGTGGTTAGAAGAATCTCCCGAGGTGGTCCCATAAAAATATCTGACTCCAAATCCTCAATCCTGATGTTGTAGGTGTACCGTACTAGATGAAATCCTCAAATCTAGGGAGTTAGGAAATTTTGATGGTGACTTCATATAGTAGGTATCAAGTCACGTATATACGATTCAACTCTGAGTCCCAACTCCTCAACTCTGACGCTGCAGCTAGCTAAAAAGTTAAAAATAAAAATTCCTTCCAAAAAACCGACTTCCAAAGCCACTGTAAAGTAAAAAATAATTTTGATTTCTACACACTATGTTGAAGTCGGGCGAGTATACAAAGATAGGCAAAATTGACGTGTCAGGCTCGCCCGACTTAAACATAGTGTGTAGAAATCAAAAAGTGGCTTTGGAAGTCGGTTTTTTGGAAATAATTTTTCTTAGATACTAGCGACTCTGTCACCGTGTCAGATAAATTTTACAGACTATAGTTTGTAAGTGCAGAAGCTTTTTTAATATGACTAGAAAAACTCAATATTGGTTACTTGTAATCCAATTCCAAGCAGTCAAAATTTTTCAAAGATGTTACCTGTCTGAAACGGAAATCGATTCCAGCCACGATTTAGCATAATAAAGGGCCCAGTCCCACCTCTATTCAGCGTTCACACACACACCAATTTGACGGTAGGGTTTGATGACATCGGAAATGTTGAGGTTTTTGGAATTTGGAAAGCTAGGTTTCTTACAAATTAGTATACTAGCTGATGCTCGCGACTTCGTCCGCGTGGTTTGAGGTTTTTTGGTTCCAGCGGGAACTCTTTAATTTTATAATGACAGTTTTATGTCGCGATCCTTGATCTCACTATTATAAGGATTATAATTCTAAAACACGAACGTCAACAATATTAAAACGATACGGATTTGATTTGAGCGATGGTAGTTTATGCCCTGTTAACGATTTATGTTCAATTCGGCACGAGATGACAGAAAGTAGATTTATTCAAAGGAGTGAGTAGACACATTATGTGATTATTTTAATAACCCACTTACTCCAGAATGTAAAGAAGACCGTTGTAAGACTTCGAATAGGTATCACAAAATAACGTAGGTAGGTAAAATAATGTTCGATTTTCCACTTAGCCCCGCAGATATCTTAGATGCTTATCAAGTCTTTGGGGAGTTGTGCCTTGTTTCTTATAGTTCTGTCCACCAAATAAGCGGGATTGACGGACACACTTTTGCATTTATTATAATATTAGTAGGTACTTTTAACGACCTCCCTGGCGCAGTGATAAGCGCTGTGGTCTGATCGCGGGAGGTCCCGGGTTCGATCCTCGGCAGGGAATCCCATATTTTCAAAATAATCTTTGGGCTAGTCTATTGGGAGCTTCGGCCGTGGCTAGTTACCCTACCAGCAAAGACGTACCGCAAAGCGATTTAGCGGTACGACGCCGTGTAGAAATTAAAAACCGATTGGGGATATAAACAGGTTAGCCCGCTTCCACTTTAGACTGCATCGTCACTTACCATAAGGTCTAACTTGCAGCCAACGGCTAACTTGTAGTGGAGAGAAAACTAGTTATGATGAAGTTACATTTAGAATTATGATCAATCATTTATTTATGACCAAAGGATATATATTAGGATATAAATTATAGGACCATAAGGTCCTATAATTTTCGGAACGTAGTAGGTACTATGATATGAACCAGTATTGTATTAGCGAAAAATACTTCGGATAGAAAAAAAATCTATACCTATCTATATAATCTATCTAAATCTATAATCTAAAAGTGATTTTTGTCTGCTATGCGGATAGATATATCTATACAAAAATCACTTTTGATGAAACACGAGCGACCGGACATAACGTCGTTCCCATAATCTATAATATATATAAAATTCAAAGTCCTGACTGACTTATATATCAACGCACAGCCTAAACCACTGGGCCTAAAAACTTGAAATTTTGACAGTAGGTTACTTTTATGACGTACGCGCACACTAAGAAAGGATTTTTCAAAATTCCACCCCTAAGGGGGTGAAATAGGGGGTGAAAGTTTGTATGAAACTCCGTCATTTCTCAAGTTATATCCATGAAACTTGGTATTTTGGCTTTAGGTAATAAATAAAGAAGTACGTGTGCCACAGTTTTTCAAAATTTCACCCCCAAAGGGGTAAAATAGGGGTTGAAAGTTTGTGTGAAAGTCCTTCATTTCTCAAGTTATAGCCATGAAACTTATCATTTGGGCTTTCAGTTAGATATGCAGAAATAAGTGATTTACAATTTTTCAATATTGCACCCCTAAGGGGGTGAAATAGGGGGTGAAAGTTTGTATGAAAGTCCGTCATCTTTCAAGTTATATCCATGAAACTTGGTATTTAAGCTAACGGTTTAAAATAAAGAAATACGTGTTTCACAGTTTTTAAAAATTCCACCCCTAAAGGGGTGAAACAGGGGGTGAAAGTTTGTATGAAAGTCCTTCATTTCTTAAGATATTTTTCAAGTCATATTAACGAAGAAAAAGAAGTATCTGTGTCACAGCTTTTAAAATTCCACCCCCGAAGGGGTGTAATAGGGGTTGAAAGTTAGTATGAAAGACCTTCATTTTTCAAGTTATAGTCATTAAACTTAGCATTTGGGCTTTCAGTTAGATATGAAGAGGTACGTGTTTCACCATTTTTGAAAATTCGACCCCCAAAGGGGTGAACTGGGGGATGAAAGTTTGTGTAAAAGCCCATAATTTCTCAAGATATTTCTCAAGTAATATCAACAAAACTGAGTATTTTAGCTTTCTTTAAAAAATAGAGAAGGACGTATGTGACCAACAGACCAACAGTTTTGAAAATTCCACCCCCAAAGGGGTAAAATAAGCGTTGAAAGTTAATATGAGAGTCCTACATTTCTCAAGTTATAGCCATGAAAATTGGTATTTAAGCTAACGGTTTAAAATAAAGAAATATGTGTTTCACAGTTTTTCAAAATTCCACCCCTAAAGGGGTGAAACAGGGGGTGAAATTTTGTATGAAAGTCCTTCATTTCTCAAGATATTTTTCAAGTCATATTAACGAAGAAAAAGAAGTATCTGTGTCACAGCTTTCAAAATTCCACCCCCGAAGGGGTGTAATAGGGGTTGAAAGTTTGTATGAAAGACCTTCATTTTTCAAGTTATAGTCATTAAACTTAGCATTTGGGCTTTCAGTTAGATATGAAGAGGTACGTGTTTCACCATTTTTGAAAATTCGACCCCCAAAGGGGTGAACTGGGGGATGAAAGTTTGTGTAAAAGCCCATCATTTCTCAAGATATTTCTCAAGTAATATCAACAAAACTGAGTATTTTAGCTTTCGTTAAAAAATAAAGAAGTACGTATGTGACCAACAGACCAACAGTTTTTCAAAATTCCACCCCCAAAGGGTCCTTCATTTCTCAAGTTATAGCCATGAAACTTAGCATTTGGGCTTTTGGTTAAATATGAAGAAGTACGTGTTCCACCAATTTGAAAATTCGACCCCCAAAGGCGTGAAATAGGGGATGAAAAATTGCATGAAAGTCCTCCATTTCTCAAGATTTTTTCAATTTATATCAACGAAACTTGGAATTTCGGCTATCGGTAAAAAAAATAAGTACGTGTGTCACAGCTTTTAAAATTCCACCCCCAAAGAGGTAAAATAGGGGTTGAAAGTTGGTATGAAAGTCATTCATTTTTCAAGTCAAAGCCATGGAAGTTGGTATTTGAGCATTCGGTTAAATATGAAGAAGTATATTTTTCACCATTTTTGAAAATTTGATCCCCAAGGACGTTAAATAGAGAGTTTGTCCTTCAATCACGCAGCAACGGATCAACGAGATTTTTTGCATGGGTATAGTTAAGGACCTGAAGAGTGATAAAGGCTACTTTTTATACCGGAAAATCAAGGAGTGCCTGTGGGGAAAAAAGCTTAAACCACGCGGATGAAGTCCTGACTTATATATCAACGCACAGCCTAAACCGCTGGTCTTATAGACATGAAATTTGGAGGGTGTGTTTTTTGTGAAGAGTAGGTTTGCACTAACATAGTTATCATAACATAGTTATATGTTGTCATTAGGATAGTATTTCGTTGTAAACAATGTTAATTATTAATTATCCACTTCTGGTTTGTTTTGTAATTAGGAAATGATTTAGATCTCATCACACACGCTTTGAGTTCTGTTAAAACCGTACTACTCTCATTCCAGAGATTAGTTTAGTTATAGAACTTAGAACTTCGTGCTTATTGCTTTGTTTGAGATATTGTCAGTTTGTATATTACATACAATTGAGAGGGAGTGAGAACGCTTATGATGTTTGTTTCTGAAAAAAATGACATTTGGTTCTTGTAGGCCACGCGGGCGAAGCCGCGGGCAGAAGCTAGTAAGATAATATAATATTAGTAGGCACTATAAGATTATAAGAAGCATACTTTTTGTCCCCAATATGTTTTCGCCCTTACTAGGCAGTAAGTACAATATACCTAAGCATACAATATATATTTTCATTCAAAATGAAAAAGCTCTACTGAAATATGAATGAAGCGATGAAATCTCCTGAAAAGGGTCGCTTCGTCACAACTTTAAATAATATACAGAATTCGGAATGAAGACCGGCTTTAGATGCGAGGAAATAAATCTAAAATTTAAGAACGAACTTGAAAGGAGTCAGACACGAAAGGTACCCTAAACTCACGGGTACCTTTCGCACTTTACTTTGATTATTTACCTACTTTTTTATAATTCTTTTATGACGTAAAGGCTTTTATACACCAAGGGGATAAAGCACTGTTTTATGTCACGGGCGCTACATTGAATCCTGAACGTAACGAAAGACTCCAAATATAACTCCCGAGCGCAGCGAGGGTGTTATAAGTTAATTCCCGACCAAAGGGTGGGAATTAACATTTCTGTATGTCAGCCTTATCGTACCCTAATAAATCATTGTTAAACTAACAAAAAAAAAACTTTACTCTACTCTTATAACTTAGTTATAATCCATTCATACTAATATTATAAAATATGCGAAAGTGTGTCGGACGTCGGTCTGTCTGTCTGTCTGCTACGCTTACACGGCTCAACTGTTCAATTGATTTTGATGAAATTTGGTACATGGATAGTTGGTTGTATCCCGGGGAAGGACATAGGAATGAAAAAAAAACTTAATTCACGCGCACGAAGTATCGGGCGTCATCTAGTCTTATTATTTTATTAATAAATATTATAAAATGTGAAAGTTTGGATGGATGTATGGATGTATGGATGGATGGATGGATGTATGTATGGATGTTTGTTACTACTTACTCAATCACGCGCCAACGGCTGAACGGATCTGGCTGAAATTTTGCACAGAGATAGATTATAGTCTGGAATAGCACATAGGCTCCCACAAAACCTCAAACCACGCAGACGAATTCGCGGGCATTCGGTAGTAGGTAATATATAAAAGGAGAAGGTGACTGACCGACTGATCTATCAACACACAGTTCAAACAACTGGACGGTGGCTGAAATTTTACATGCAGATAGCTTTTATGACGTAGGCCTGCATACGCTAAGGAATAAAGGATTTAAACCCCAGGGGCGCCTAAAATGGGGATTTGATTCTTGTGTGAAAATCGAACTTATCGTGAGCGAAGCTGCGGGTAAAACGCAACTCATCATTTCTCGATTCAGAAAGAAGATTCTACTGAGAAAAGCCGACACGAAACTCAGCCAATCATTGTTATAATCTCAATGTATTGAGATTATAACAACGTTATCTATTGCAATCTACATGGTTACACTACCAATCATTTTACCATGATAGAAGGATAGGTATATTATCATTGCTCAATTGCTTTGCGGTAAGTACGAGAACGTCAATCAGTCACGGTCAAAGCCTGTCATCTAAGGCCGGCCATACAGCCAGTCAGCAGTGATCAACATACACGGACCGCTCTTGCAGTCATATTCAACAGCTTGGAGCTACCATTGATAACTGCTGCCAACCGCCCGAAGCAGTTGCAACTGCTCGAACGGTTTCATATAAGTGTGTACGTAGAAGACCGCTGCACTGCTGCTGATACCTTCACGCAGAACTGCGCTTTTTAGCAGAAACTGTTATAGTATGTCTGTTCAAATATTTAATCGATTGCCTGAAAACTTAAAGAAATTACCATTTAGTGTATTTAAAAGAAAGCTGCATGAATGGCTCATTGACAAGTGTTTTTACTCACTGAAGGAATTTTTAGAATGAATTTATTTAGTCCTGTCATTTAATTTCTGAGAATTATAAAATATATTTGGTTTGTTTAGACTATGTTTTTAAATTTGCATGTCAGTAATGGCGAAACATGTATGGTCAAATTTAGTCTGTGTCATCTTAATGTACAATGTTTCTAGCAAATAAACGATTTATTTATTTATTTATTTATTAGACTGTTGTTCACTATGCAGTCGCAGCTTGAACGACCAGCTTGTATATGGCCGGCCTAAGAACAATTTTATAATCCTCTTGCTTATCTCCCAACATGCCAAACCAATTTGCAATTTAAACTTAAATTATAATTTCCTCTGCTAGGACCCGAACTTGGGACCTCCCGCAGGGAACCGTGCTCCTCACAGCATCAGAGAGGTTGGACCTTCATATCCTACAAGATTTTCTTAAATGTTTTCCTCGAGGCATTGCGGGTTTTCTCATTGAAGATCAATGAGGTGTGAAAGTGGAGGATTTATGGAGACAGATGCGCGACTTAGCCTTTGTTTTATGGATATTGTGTGACAGGCAATTCAACTTCCTTTGGGACTTGGGATGGATGGATTTAATTCATTCATTAATTATTAAATCTTGAAACTCTCGTGCAGGGACCTCTTTGATTTTCCGGATTCCGGAATAAAAAGTAGCCTATGATTAAGGAGAGGGTCTTCCAAAATCCTCGCTTAGTTTTAAGATTGATAACCATTTTAACCTAAGATTAAAGAAAAAAAGTGCGTTGAAATTTTATGACGTCACAACTTACTATGTATTTCATACAAACTTTCGTACTAGAAGCGCGTTTATACAAACCAATAGGGACAGGGGAACCAAGGGATGTCGGTTACTTTCGTTCTTCTGCGAATCTCCTCATTCCTGATTTGATCGCGCAGAGAAACCCCGAGCATTGCTCTCTCCATCGCCCGCTGAGTGACCCTGAGCTTTCTTATGAGGCCCATAGTTAGCGACCAAGTCTCGCATCCATACTGTACACGCACTGTTCGAAGATTTTAATTAAGTATATAAATTGTATAATTGAGGCCATATATAGTGTCCACTGTCCACGTTACGCCGTACGTAAGCTACATCTCTACTTACCCACTTAATATTTACAGGTCAAAAACTCTTCTGTCGGATAAAAAATTGGAAACGTTTTTATATTCACTTCATCAGCTACTTTAATTTGATACGGGTATCAAATGAAGGGTTGTCCAAAACAAAATTTATTTATGATATTAAATCCGCAATCGCGGCAAATTTATGACGTCCCAGAGGGATAGAAACATACATAGTATCCTATACTACCATACGAAATAATTAGGTTATTAAATTTAAGACTGGATTTTATGATCTTTCGTAGATATAATATATATGTCACCGTAAGATTGTAAAATCCGTTAGATTATAATCTAACGGTTTCTACCCCGCGAGATTATAAACTGTCGAAAGATTGTGAACCGTTCAATGTTCTGAGTATTAATTTATGAAATATTTATTGTTTTTACGTTTTCTTGTCTCTTTCTTGTACAGTTCGCGCGCGAGTTGAATGCAGAGTAAATGTAAGTGTCACCATACATTTACTCTGCATTCAACTCGCGCGCGAACTATAGGTTAGGTTAGGGTTTGACATGAATATTCAATATACCTAATATATTACAATTTACCGAAAAATAACGCGTTAAATTGTAAGCAGTATGATACGGTTCACAATCTGTCGACAGTTTATAATGTATCGAGATAAAAAACGTTATATTATAATCTAACGGTTTTTACAATCTTACGGTGACATAATATATATTGACTACAGAGACAGGCCACAAGATCCCGGGTAAGTCCTGGGCCATATACGGTAAAACGATGTCTGGACCGTGCAATATTTAGCATATTGGTCAAGAAAATAGTTGAAGACTTGGAAATAGGTGTTAGTGGGGTTACGATATCACTTCACGTTTCTCAGAGAGCACAAAAAACCATTATTTGTGAGCTTGATGGTACACGATACGATACAGTAGGTAAGTCAAGTCAATTTTAATTTAATTTTGTTAAAAACAAAATTTTAAATCTGATTCTGTAGTGCACAATCTCTAAACTAAACTAAAATTAGAGCATTACAAATATTGCTAACCCTTTCATAATACTTCCTACGGAAAGGGACAGAACTAGATTTAAAGCTGACATTTTAGTTTAGTTTAGAGATTGTGTTATACAGAATCAGCCCCATTACTTTACTTATTACGTCTAAACTTATTGTAGGTACCAATGATGGTCCGTGACGTCCCGGTCCTTGGGACCCATTTTTTTTTTTAATCCTCTACAAGCTAGGCCTTGACTAAAAATTTGCATTGCGGTATGTTAGGTAGCTGTATGTACCTGCCTCTCATGCTGTGGCGCAGGCTGAGGTGGCCCATTGACCACACTCATAGTACCATAAGTAATTAATTTGTTTATGTTTAAGTTTGTCAATTAACATTTATTTATTTAGAACTATCTCCTAGTAGTTTGATATCTTTTGAGGTTGCGGCTCATCATCGTTATTATATCAGCCTCCCCATTTCCTCCTCCTCTCATTTTCTTTTACCCACCATATCATTGGATGCGGAATTCCTACCAAAATTGGATCAGTAGTTCTTCCGTTTAAAGGAAACGCTTTTGGAAGAAAAAAATTATGAAATCCGTCAGGTAATTCATTTATCTCAGTGTTATTAGTAGCTGTTGACAACCCTAGAGTACTGTGCCATTCTGGACCCAATAAAATAAGCGGTCATAATATGGCGAGCTGAATCAAAACACACAATATCCCTCTCAGCGTTATTAGTAGCTGTTGACAACCCTAGAGTACTGTCCCATTCTGGAATCTGGAGTCTGGACCCAAAAAGCGGTCATAATATTATGGCGATACTAATCAAAACACACATCCTTTGATGTCTATTATATTAGGATTATTGCTTGTTATTTCAGAGCATCGGAATTTCTGTCAATATTTATCGAAAATAATTCCAGACTATTACTGAGAGTATCCATCGCATATGACTGTTTGAATAATAAACAATTCGTATTTACCGACGCTTCTGACGACCTCCCTAGCGCAGTGGTTACGGTTAGCAGTAGATATCCGTTGCGCGCTGGGTGTGCCCCAGCCTTTATTGAAAACATTGACCTGATGTGATTCACGGGTGCGTAGTTCCCGTAACTTAATTAAAATCTATCGAATTGTGAATCATTACAATTTTAATATTAATTATCGTCCAAACATAAGGGTTGGACAAACAGACAGGGCAACGTCAAAACCGCCAAATAATTTGACCAATAAAACGTTTTCAAAAAAAACTCGACTGCAGTTTGCACAGCATTGCAGTATGCTGTAATCAAATATAAAAGAACTTCCTAGAGAGTTTCTTACCTTTCAGGCAGTGATTTTTTTTATTGCAGAAGAGTTGCATAATTTTTTTACCCATTAAAGTACCTTTGACTGCGAACTCACCTAATGATAAGTGATGATGCAGTCTAAGTTGGTAGCGGGAACCCAATACTGTGGTTTGACGGTCGCAATGCCCACCAAAATGCAGCCTAGCTTAGCCCGATACCATGTTAGGATGCATCATCACTTACCATCGGATGAGATCGCAGTCAAAGGCTAACTTTTAGCGAAATAAAAAAAATACTTTTCCGCAATCAAAAAGATCACATCCTGTATTAGATAACTGCAGCGGAAAGTGAAAGACCGAAGCTCCATTGACAGCTCCCGCTTTTTACTTGTCCATGCCTTTAGTATGTTAGGAATAAGGTCACAAGTTTAATTTGATTTCCTTTGAGGAAAATATTTAATTTAAACCTGGGAGCATAATAACATCGCTGTTTTAATATTGTTGACTTTCTTGTTTTAGAATTATAATCCTTATTTTAGGGACGTATGACGACCTCCGTGGCGCAGTGTGTAGCGCTGTTGCCTTAACATGCGGAGGTCCTGGGTTCAATCCCGGCAGGGTCAATTTGGGAATTTATAATTTCTGAATTTTCCCTGGTCTGGCCTGGTGGGAGGTTTCGGCCGTGGCTAGTTACCACCCTACCGGCAAAGACGTGCCGCCAAGCGATTTAGCGTTCCGGTACGATGCCGTGTAGAAACCGAAGGGGTATGGGTTTAATATAACTGCCGTGCCCCTTATAGGTTAGCCCGCTACCATCTTAGACTGCATCATCACTTACCATTTGATTGTAGTGGATAAAAAAAAAAAAAGAAAAAAAAACGTCAAGGTACGTGACATTAAACTATCGTTTCGAAATAATACTGTTTTAAGCGATGGTAGTTAACGCCCTGGCTGTCCACTTTGCGATAAATAATAAGGAAAAAAAATATTATTGTAAAAGGATACGTAACTTTACGTAAGGAAAGAGGAAGTTTATAGTTATGCGAAAGTGTGTCTGTCCGTCTATATGTCTGTCTGTCTGCTACGCTTTCACGGCCCATCTGTTCAACCGATTTGGATGAAATTCGGTACAGTGGTAGTTTACATCCTGGGAAGGACATAGGCTACTTTTTATCCTGAAAAATTACAAATTAATCCACGCGGACGAAGTCGCGGGCATCATCTAGTTTGGTTATAATTTTCCTACTTTATGGTGATATTATATCATGAAAAAATCCAAAAAGTTTGCATTCAGCTTATATAAATTGGGATATTTTCTTACTAAAGCTACCAATAAATAAAAGTGACTAGAAAATGACTTTTTATCCCGGTGGAGAATGGAGATGTGAATTATACATATACTGTAACTAACAGGATACAGGATAACCCTGTCCCCATGAATAACACGTTTTAAAAGCCGCGATTCTTGAACGATTTGGATGGAGTATATTTTTTATAAATATAAATGTCACCGTACGATTGCAAAAACCGTTAGATTGTAATCTATCTAGCGATATTGTAAACTGTCGACAGATTGTGAACCGTTCAATGTTCTGAGTGTTAATTTTTGAAATATTCATTGTATTTACGCTTTCTTGTCTCTTTCTTGTAGGTTAGGTTAGGGTTCGACATAAATAATCAGGTCGACGATTTTGACGACCTCCGTGGCGTAGTGTGTAGCGCTGTTGCCTTAACGTGCGGAGGTCCCGGGTTCGATCCCCGGCAGGGTCAATTTTAAGGAATTTATAATTTCTGAATTTTCCCTGGTCTGGCCTGGTGGGAGGCTTCCGCCGTGGCTAGTTACCACCCTACCGGCAAAGACGTGCCGCCAAGCGATTTAGCGTTCCGGTACGATGCCGTGTAGAAACCGAAGGAGTGTGGGTTGAATGCAACTGCCATGCCCTTAACAGGTTAGCCCGCTACCATCTTAGACTGCATCATCACTTACCATCAGGTGAGATCGCAGTCAAGGGCTAGCTTGTAGTGGATAAAAAAAAAAGGTAGTGCCCTTAGGTAGGACACTTAGGTTTTATCGGGTTAATATAGGTACCTAATAGATTACAATCTACCGAAAAATAATGCGTTAAATTGTAATCTGTCGACAGTTTATAATCTCGCTAGTTAGATTACAATCTAACGGTTTTTGCAATTTTACGGTGACATAATATTACTTATAGATTTTTTGTAATTAGTACGTCATTTTTTTTTGTAAAGATTCCAGAGAAAATAATCAGAAGATATTGGTTTAGGTAGTAGCTAAGAGAGGTGTGCCGTGTGGCAGTTTCCTCGCGATGTCAGTGTTAAAATAACTCCGATATGACACTGTGCGTTCCGCAGTTGGGTAAAAACGCCTGGGATCTGAACCCAGGACCCCCTGTACATAATACAACCTGTCTTGGCCAAGGTTACCAACGAACTTAAATATTATGACATACGAAACGACGATTGTATTTGCAAGCGGAGTGAGCCGAGGCCGCGCAAACAACCCAATGTTACCCGCCAATTACCCGATATTGTCTAGTTTATTTCTGGTTTGGGCCCGGCTTTGACGCAATGTCTCACAGGCACAGTTTCCATTGTCGCTAACCGACTTTTTCGTCCGAGGTATTGCCGTGCGTTAGTGGAAGTTTTAGACATCCATTTGTAATTATGGATTGGAAATCGTTCCGAACCAGTGGTAGATTCATTCAACGATTCAAAAGTAATTCTAAAAGTTTATTTGAATAAAAAACACTGAAGTTTGAAAGTTTGAAGCACTCCATGATAACCAAAGAAAAATAAGCTATTTCGCTATAATGGGCTATGAGGCGCTAAACAGATAGACATGTAACGTGCAAAATTATGTTATTGTAGAGTCACTATTTGAGAATGTTCCGGTATCAGCGGGAAACTTGCGTCGAATGGGTTTTGGAATATTTGTGTGTTGGTGGTTTACTGTCAATATCGCACGTTGCTACGATATACGATGATTCAATTTGTTTCCCAGATGTTGGCTTTTAGTTATGCCACAGGGGCACAGGTCATGTAAGAGATTTTTCGGTGAGCTGAGCTAAAGTAGATTTTGAGCAAATAAAAAAAATCGACTCAGACTGAATTTGCTCAATGATTTATCGTCAAGTATGCCAGTTGACTTCGCATGAACATGGGCGTCCGGCGGGCTTTTAAAATCGTCGAGATAATCAAACACTGGTTCAGAATGCCGTTCATCTTACCGAGAAGAATCGGAAATAAATTCGGTGGTTGCTCTTTTAAAAAAAAAATTACAATTAAGTACAACAAAATGTAGAATCAATGGTCTTATATCGCTTATGTATAGACTACCCACTTTACTGACTATCTAAAAACTCTGTTTGCTTTGCTGGTTTTCTCTATTTATTACCCTCGAAGTTAATAAATTCAATTTCGCTGGTTAGATTATAATCTAACGGTTTTTGCAATCTTACGGTGACATAATTATATACTTTTGATAAGTTGTTTCAAAGTTATGAAGGTCATAATGGAGCTCTGCAGTTCGTCGTGGGTTTTTTTATTTTATTACTTGTTTACAGTATATCGGATGGATAATTATTGAAGTAACATTCCGATAAATAGCCGGTAGCCGGTGGCAATGGAAAGTAACAGTTATTGACCGACATCTTTATAAGGGCTGTAAGTGGTCTCATAATATGACCGGTCATTTGTCCACGATAACATCTATAAATTATAATCTTCTGTATAGTGATGTTTTAAATTGTGAAAAATTGGTCGTGTGCGTGTCAAGGGATATTACTCTCATCGCTTAAAGCCGTATTATTTTAATATTGTTGACGTTCGTGTTTAAGAATTATAGTCCTTATTTTAGGGACATCAGGGTACGTGACATTAAGATGTAATTTTTAAAATAGTACTGCTCTGAGCGATGGTAGTAGCCCCGCAGAACACGAATGAAATAGAGTTTTCCGCACTCAAACTAATAAGAGTCATTCTTTTAAATGTTATAGTTTTTATCTATAAATAAGTGATGAAATTTTTATCTCTTTAGATTTTAGAAAATTATATTAAGTAATATTTACTAATAACTAGCTGACGCCCGCGACTTCGTACGCGTGGATCGAGGTTTTGTGGTTCCCGCGGGAACTCTTTAATTTTCCGGGATAAAAAGTAGCCTATGTGTTATTCCAGACTATAATCTATCTTTGTGCCAAATTTCATCCAGATCTGTTCAGCCGTTGGGGCGTGTTTGAGTAACAAACATCCATCCATACATACATACATCCATACATCCAAACTTTCGCATTTATAATATTAGTAAGATATAAATGCGAAAGCGAGTTTGTTTGTTGGGTTGCCCTGCAAGAAAGCAACGAATCGAAGTGATTCTTAACTCACAATATTGTCTGTGTACGATCGTTACGCAAATGAGCATCGGTCATTGCCATATCCTTGCCATTTCGTAAACAGCACGTACGTTGTTTTTTTTTGTATCCACTTAATATGTATAAGTGGATACAAAAAAAACTTAGTACTTAGAGCTGTACCTAGAGCAAGCAGTGATATAGCTCAGTCAAGACTAGCCTCCGATTCGGATCCGAGGCTCGAACCCGGGACATGCAACTCTAAATTTTTTTTGGAGTTATCTGCCTTTTAATTCAATGAAATATCGCTAGCTTTTAAAACATACATTATCATATGTTCTGAGTTTGTTGCCGGTTCTTCTTAGTAGAATCTTCTTTCTGAACCGGTGGAAGAATCATGACATTTCATAAGTGCAGCACAAATTGTCCTACGTGAAATAAATACCTAAATCATTTCATTTCAATTCTATATTGTTATCAATGTACTAAATTGACCCATTACCCATTGACACTTCAACTTGGCAGCCCGATGAGCTCTGGATCTCCTCATTTTCGTTTTGATCAATGGATATTATCTCGTTGCATAATTATATACTTTAATCGTTTCAAAAATAACTTGTTTGTACATAAACAAAGTTGGACTTGAGAGAATAAACAAATTATGCCTCCATTAGAGAAGTCCTTCCATAAATTGCCCTGTAAACTGTCCAGCTATTTGCAGCTAACAGCCGTTTATTTCTAGCCCTACAATCAGGGTTGCCACGTGCCACTAGTAAGTGATAGTTTGCAATATCGCTTTTTCTATTGTAGGTTCACAATTATCTAAAACCACCACCGCACTGCTGCTTTTAAGGATAGCTTTAAATATGCAACCTGATGCTGGAATAATATTCCTCCCCCGATACGTGATTCCCGGAGTTAAATCACTTTTATTAATAAGTTAAAGAAATGTACTTTTTTTGAAACTAGCGGACCCGCCCCTGCATCGCTCGGGTGGAATTTATAAAAATTCCTTGGAGGTGGAATTTCCAAAAATCCTGAAACACCTGTTTCTTAATTTTTAATCGAAAGCCCAATTGCTAAGTTTCATAGTATATTACTTTAAAAATGACGGACTTTCTCATACAAACTTTCAACCCCTTTGGGGGTGGCATTTTGAAAAACTGTGAAACACATATTTTAAACCGGTAACTCAAATACCAAGTTTCATAGATATAACTTGAAAGATGTCTTGAGAGCCTATCATACAAAATTTCACCCTCTTTTTCACCCCCTTGGGGGTGGCATTTTGTCAAAATTTCAAGTTTCTAACCCCATCGGTTTAGGCTGTGCGTTGATAGACCTTTCAGTCAGTTAGGACAAACGATTTTATATGTGTAGATAAAGTAAAAAATCAAGTCTAAATTTAATCGCTGTCGCATTGCAGACTAAACGCGTGGACCTATTTTGTTAATTCTTGCACCAACACCAACAATAGGGCTGATTCTGTACTGCACAATCTCTAAACTAAACTAATATGACAGCATTAATTATTACTAACTCTTTCATAATATTCTCTGCGGAAAGGAGTAGAACTAGATTTAAAGCTGTCATTTTAGTTTAGTTTAGAGATTGTGATAAACAGAATTGGCCATATCTGAAACGAAACAGATTATATAATAGTTTCTTCGACTAAACTAAAATGACACTAAATTCTAAAGTCTATTGTTACCACTTTCTTGCTTCCAGCGGTAGCAAAGCACTTATTTTGGACCTGTCATTTTAGTTTAGATTGTACATTGTTGTACACACTAGAATAAGCCACACTGTCGCTGAGCAAATTAACTATTTATTGAATACAACACGATGCCTGCGACTTCGTCCACGTTTATTAAGTTTATTTTATTCCCGCACAAAATTTTTAATTTTCCGGGATATTACCTATCTAAAAAAAGGGGATGTTATTTAAGCGTAGCATATAGACAGGCAAGACACACTTTTGCATTTATAATATTCGGCGAAGTCAAATCATATAATACCCAAGCCTGAGAGTTCTAGGCGTGGAAAGTCTGCCACTCGGCACTTGGATAGCGTGGTGAACTAAGACCTGAGCGCTTCTAATTCGTAAAGGAGAGCCGCGTTATATCGAGCAGACTCGTAACAAAGCTGGCCTTTCTGTAAACAAACAAGATTTTAATATAATTTGCGTCAAAATTGAGTTTACAAGTCAATTTTGAGTTCAGCGGGGTTTTGATTTGCCCCGTAGAGCAAGAGTAATTAAATTTGACCTGAATCATTTTGTTAGATCTTTAGTAACTTAGTTTAAAGCTCTGTCTTCGATGACCTCCCTGCCGCGGTGGTGACCGTCTTGATATTATAAATGTAAGGTGAGGATTTCCGTTAAGAAGAGACAATTTAGAAATCTTAGATACAAAAATTAATTACTGAATGAATACATGAATAAATATTCTTTATTGTACACCAAAAACAGAAATAATCACAAACAATAAAACTGAAAATAAAAGTCGGTCGGTACAATTGGCGGCCTTATCGCTTTGAATCGATCTCTACCAAGCGATCAAAGGGTTTAGGGCGTATGCTTAAAGTAAGCATAAATAATCAAAATGTGTATTTTAATCATAATAATACACACGTTCGTTAGTCTAAAAAATAAGAAATGGTTCGACCGATTTTGATGGAGTATATGCCACTCGCCTCTGGAGATGGCGCCTCACACCCTGGCGATGATCATAGGATACCTATTTAACATGCCAGAAAATCAAGAAATTTCCATGGCTTTTTTTCATACCGTAAAACACCAATATAATAACTATAATTCCCAACGAAACGGGAGAGCTGTACTTTCTAGAATAAAAAAAATAAACCCACTCGGATATTAATTATTTTAACAATTGACGGAGCACTCAGGACTCAATACAGTGTCACTCACACATACATAGGAAAAAAACAAGAACAACTACATACACTTATGTCTTTAACCATTTCACCACTACCGTGAGCTGGCACCTATTCAGAGCAAAACTCGCAATAAAAAGGTCTCTAACGTCTTGTCAGAGGATAAATGAGTGCGAAATATTATAAAAAAAATTTAAAAAAAACACGCGGATGATGTCACAGGCATCCAGTATCTATCATACAAAACTTGCGAGTAAATGTAATTTCAGCAGTCAGTCCGAAAAGCTCGCATGTGTTTTGGCAACCCTAGTACGCCCTTTTAATATTCATTATCAGGCAAACACTTTTTATTTGACTCCATTTACGCATTATCCCCATGATCCTCCCATTCCATTACGGAAAATTCGGCGCTTGAATATGTTTTTGTAACTGATGGTGAAGCTGATAACGTCAATATGCTGGCTCTTATACTGATACACTTTGAACAGTTGTTGTTGAATGAATGAATGAATGAATGAATGAAATATTCTTTATTGTACACCAAAAAAAAACATTAAATAATAACAATAAAAATAATAAAAGAAAATCGGTACAAATGGCGGCCTTATCGCTTTGAAGCGATCTCTTCCAGGCAACCACGCTTGTAAGTTTAGGAGGAAATAATAATAATGTAATAATTTATACTAATATAATACTAATAATAATAATAGTATATATATATATATATATATATAAATACAAAATAATATAAATATCTATATACATATACTAAATGTTATGCCAAAAAGGGAGTAAAATAAAATAAAAGCCAGAAGACGCAAAGTAAATCAGGGAGGAAGGAAGTGCGCTTTGATGAGCTTTTTAAAAGCTGCAAGAGATTGCGCACGCCTGATATGAAACGGTAAGGAGTTCCATAGCCTAGCAGCTTCAACGGAAAAGGATTTCGAAGAAAAAGAGGTATTATGGGAAGGGATTATTAAAATAAGGTTATCATTAGAGCAAAGAGAGCGACCATGAGTGTCACTCAGAAACTCAAACCGCTCTTTGAGATAAAAAAGAGTAGTGGGATTGAATAGAACACAGTATAAAAGAGAAAGAATGTGAGTATCCCTGCGAAGTCGGATCGGGAACTCGGGATCGTTGGAACTTACACAAAATATAGTTTCTCACAAAATTCATACTCGTAACTCGTAACTCAACATAAGTTAATAACCGTGTCAGCTAAGAACAAAATATATGGTGAGCGCACAAGCGCATACATGATCCCTCGCTTATTAAATAGTCTCAATAGTAATTTTAGAACGGAATTGACTAAGAATAATTAAAAATATAAGTTAAATCTCATTACTCAAGCAAATTGTAACTATGTAGTTTAGTTTTTTTCATGTATTTTCACTAATTTAGATAACATTAACTTAAAATTGTGAAATTGAAATTTGAAACAAATTAGCCGAAGTTTAACTAATTATAGATGTAGAATTAATCGATTGTACTTTTTACCTATTGATTAATTTTTTTGAGTTTTCTTTTTACGATAACTTGTTTTTGGCTTTCTTTTGTATCACTTTTTATATAAATTTATTTATATTTAAGCATGTAATTTATGAGATACTTATATGCATGTAGTGTTTGCTTTCATATGATTTTACATACATTGGCATGTATCTATGAATTTATGTAACTTATGATTAACGTTTGTAAAAATCGCTAGCGAACCTTATGAATAAAAAAAAATCATTAAATAGTTTAAAATTGAGATGTTGACGGAAGAGCACGCAATTAAAACCTACGTGGTTTTTCGCAGTGGTACGCACCAAAACTGTAACAATTTTTATTTTGATAATAAAAAAACTGCGGGAGAGTTCTGACGGAACCATCAATTAATGCTTGCATCCATATAAATATTATATTTAATCAGTATATCAACTATCAACGTATAGTTATAAGTATATTAGGTACGTTACACCTATGGCTGCATACCTACCTACGACAGCCATAGGCGTGCCGGGAATTTGCCAGTTTTGCCAGGGAGAAGAAAAAAAAATTTGGGCTCTGTGTCAATAGTCAGTGCTAAAGCTTCCTTAATCTGATTAATATTTTCGAAAATTTATTCAATGTACAGAAATCGCCCAGTTATTAAGCGTAGTTAGAGTACACGTAAAGTTATAATTTTATTTCAAAAATATCAAATTAAAACTATGAAATACTCACATTATTTACACGAAATTAAAAAAAAAACATTAGAGATATCAATTACTTAAATAAAGGATAGATAGATCTTTTCACCATTTGCCATAATTATATAAGTAAGTATAGTTTAGGTAACTCGCACATCTAGGATTTAATCTGTGATCTAGGTCTAAGAGTAACTCGGCAACTAACTAGTTAGAAATTAAATTGACCAATTACTCCATCGTCAAGCTGCCATGAATCAACACGACACAGCTTTTTGTGGCTATTGATTAGATTATATTTAGTTCTCTAGCGTAGATGTTTTTTAACCAAAGTCGAGCATTTCTATAAAACTAAATGAAACAATACTATGAAACTTTTTACGCCATGGAATTCTCAAGCCTATGGAAACTGTTTGTATAATCGAGATAAAAGCTTTACTAACTCAAAATATTCCTGATTTAAATGTCTAATTAATGGTTCTAATGGTAAATCTAATGGTTGAACTGATTTTGTATGATGGACTTTAGGAATAGCTTAGTGCAAATGGTGCAAATATTATCCTTCTTTTATTCATTTATGCTGTTTTTGTTACAGATTTCATATCGGCGTACAAGAAAAGATGTCCAAGTATACCAAAATCGTGAACAGTACCACCGTAACAAACCACTAAACTTCACCTGCCATGACATCCGAAGAACCGATCGATGTGGTCGCAAAGAAGGCTGAGACTACCAAACCAAACGCAAACTTCCCCGATGACAATCCTGATACCAAAACCGACAAGCACCAAGAACACCTCAAACGTACGCACCGGTTAATGCAACTGGTATACGAGTTACCCGACGAACTAGCAGAAAACAATAACATGCTTAAAGAAAACCCACCGATAACTATAGTCGAAATAACGGAACAGAATGGTTGTGAAACAGAATTAGGTAGTGCGCGATGTGATAGTGATTATTTTCAAGAGTCTAGTCCCGATTTAGGCAATAAGGTCGTATACGACGTGTTAGAAACTAACGAACTATTAATGCAATGCGCTGCTGAGGAATACAGAGAGGTTATAGATAGGACTTCGCCTGATGATACGACGGACGAAGACTTGCTAGAATTGAAATCTTTATTGGAAAGCAAGCCAAAGTTATTGGAAAGGTATATAAGGGAGTGTGCTAATGTTGATGAAGTGAATAGGCTGCATAAGATTACGTCGTGTGGCACGTTGTCGCCGAGGCCTCACCATGAAGCGAGGAGTACGTCGGTTACGTCAGATCTCTTCCAGTTATGGCTGTCTTCGTCGCCAGTTAAGGTTAGTGAATAATAGTGCGATAAAAGCTTTATTATGTCACGTTTCAAGGCCACTATAATTGAATTATCAACCTGTCTGATAAACAATGCTAAGTAAACTAAATAGAATAAAACCACTGGGGCTGATTCTGTTTTACACAATCTCTGAACTATGACTGACAAACTTATCTCACCCGGTGACAGCGTCGCTAGTATCTATGAAAAATGAAATAAAATCAAAAATAAACAGGCACAAAAATTAGTTCCAATTTTGGACACCGGGTCAGTTAAGTTTGTGGGACTATAAAATGACAGCATTAAAATATTGCTATGCTAACCCTTTCCTAATACTCTCCGTGGAGAAGGATATAACTAGATTTAAAGCTGTAATTTTAAAGATTGTGTTATACTTAGTTGGCCACATTATTATAATATAATAATAATTACAAGACATTTATGTAAGGCTGGAGTAGATAATTTTCTGTTTGAGAAACATAGATTTTGTATTTTTTTTTTTGGAAAAAGGTATTTGTGGTAGAATGTTTATGGATTTCCAAACAAAGTATATCGTTTGAGCGAGCTAGTATTTGTAGTTTAGGGCTATAATTAAAATAAAACGATTAATACTAGTGGTTCGCCGCGAACTGAGACCTCGCGGTATCCATAAAACAAATAAACTTGAGCGCCATCTATTGATATCATTGTGAAGTTCTGTTAAAAATACTGAAGCTCATTAAAATTAAATAATTTCGTTTCCTTATAATATTTATCTAATTTTAGTATTTGTTGTTCAAGTACAGGATTCAAATAATTGATCAAGTTTCAGGCTCAGCCTTTCAGAAAATTCAGAGTTCTGAGGTTGACTTTAGACGTTAGAAAATCTCCACTTTGAAAGCCCCCCATTTCGTCAATATATAGGGAAATTTTTTAAAAAATATATTTTTGGACTCTATTCCTCTTTGTTATTGGATCTTTAAAGTGATATAATATACCGCAACTCTATGTAACGCTATAAAAATAGTTTACTTCGTTTTCGCCCTGAAATAAAGATATTATAACTTTTTAAGCCATATTCGGCTGGAGGCCATCGGTTTACATAATATTATATTTAAATTTGAAGTAATTACGTTCTGTAACTCAGAGGTTATAAAGCTCTGACAGACGGACAGACGGACGGACTGACGTACAAGTGCAAATTCACTCAAGTAGACTCAGAGACCTTCGCTTCGCTCGGTCAATTATATCCACTAAAATAAAGTTCCGGGACAACTTCTTAATTTTCCGGGATAAAAATCCTATGACCTTCCTTGTGATGTAACCTACCTCTATACCTTTCATCAAATTCGCTTGAAAAAAAGGCCGTTACGTAGCGTAGCAGACAGACAAACCTTCACATTTATAATATTAGCATGGATATAGTAGAATAGATAAAGTAATATTCAAAATTATAATATTATTTTTCCTATATGTGTTATTGTAAATGTACAATCCACTTTTTAGGTGCTCTAGTAACGTAACTGATATTGATACCGTAGTGTATATGGAAGTACTCGGGGCTCTCAAACATTATTTATCAGATGCTCCATAGCTAAGGACCGGCGATAACTTATCAGTTACTTACCTATCTGTTTACTGACGCTGCACTCATATTGTTATGCCAATCAACTACTTACCTACTTTTTTTTTTTCGGGGGAGTAAAAAAATCTTTTCGGACTTCTGCCTGGGCTAGACAGGGCGTGTCCGACTTGCACGGACTAAAATAACCTCCCCCATGTCGGCCGTGTCAGCACGGAACTGCAAAGCATGACTTCATGCTGACCCTCTAGATCTCTCTGTACTTCTTTTCCTCTTTTTCCCTTTCCTCTCTTCTCCTCATTATGTAATCAATTACCTACTAAAGGCAGCTAAATTATTACACCTGATGGTAAAGTGACTATGCAGTCTAAGTTGGTAGCGGGCTGACCAGATAGGGCTACGGCAGTTAAATTAACACCTATACCCCTACTAGGTTTCTACACGGCATCGTACCGGGACGCAAAATTACTTTGCGGGTCCTAACAAAACAAGCCACGGCCAAAGAACCAGGCCAGACAAGAAAGAAAATTCAGTAACTATACATTCCCAAATTGACGCTGCCGGGAATCCGACCCGGGACCTCCCACGCTAAGACAACAGGGAGATCCTCTAATAACCTACAACTTTTCCCCTCAATAGCGATAAAATACAAGAAGTAAGAAAAATATTCGTACCTAGATTGAACAGTATAACATAACAACCCATTTACAATCTTACTCACTATATTAACTCATCATACTAATATTATCTATAAATGCGAAAGTGTGTTTGTTTGTTGGTTTGTCCTTCAATCACGCCGCAACGGAGCAACGAATCGACGTAATTTTTGGGACCCGGAGAGTGTCATAGGCAATTTTTTATCCCGGAAAATTAAAGAAATCCCACGGGAATCAAAATAAACAAAAGCGACAGAAATCAATTTTACAATAATATGTTCGTAGTTTAAGTTTTTTAAGCCTTTTAATGTTGTTAATTGCTACAGAGTACAGACCCCACAAATAACTAAACCTAGGTAGTAGGTACATGATGCCTATATGTTACAAAGGTAATCCCATTATAAGCTCGAAGCTGTTTACGACAGCCACGTATCACGTTACCTCGTAATGTTCACGTACACAATAAAGGCTTTCATTTTATATGAAACACCTTTACATTCATTTTCACCTTACATAATGTCATAAGGTCATGTCATAATCCATACTTCCATACTAATATTATAAATGCGAAAGTGTGTCTGTCTGTCTGTCTAAACCGATTTTGACGAGATTTGGAACAGATAATTTGTATCCCTAAAAAGGATATAGGCTTTTATCCCGGAAAATTTAAGAGTTCCAGCAGGAATCAAAATATATTAGTCCACGTGGACGAAGTCACGGGCAGTCCTTTGACGATTCAAAAGCCAGTAAAAGTTTATTTGAATAAAAAACATTTGAATTTCATTCGTTATGTATTCTGTTTATACTATACATCAACCCTGAGTCACATAACTCATATCTTATTCAAATACAGTAACTTTATTTTATCAGAGAAATAGCAAAACGTCTGATGCCAAAAATATAAATGCCAAATGCGAGCCTGACCCACCCAAATAGGGTTCCGTAATAGGCTATAGCTATGAAAGAAAGACATTAATAAATCATAAAGCATCTAGCAAAAGTAAGAAGCTCAAAATTAAGTAAAAAATGTATTTTAGAATGTAAGTACAAATGAAGCTTCAAACGTTTAACGACGGGCAAACTATCTATACGCGCGACAATTTGTAGATCATGTGAAGGATCAGCTCACAGAGTAAGAATGTCTCTACTATATTATCTCTATGGGTCAGCTATTGTCCAATACTGTCGCGTTGCGTCGTCGTATCGAATCGCGTCGCCTTGTCGCGTTTGGGTTCACCAAACCTATCGACTCTGAACCGGCTGGAGCCGATCAGGAAAGCTCTATGTACACTTTATGTTTACGGTTTCCTTATTTTTTTTATTTATCCACTACAAGCTAGCCCTTGACTGCAACGACCTCAATTTACATAGACGGGCCCTGTCAAACAAAGAATGTGGGCGATTTTTAGCAACGCCATCAACGCCATCTAGTCTGAAAAGCGGGAACTTGCTTGCAATATCCGCCATTGCTGAATGACAGCTTGAAAACGTATATGACTCGGTCATAGATTAGTACAGATACGCTTGTTGAAAATAATACCTACATCAGTGTACTCTCTGAGGTAAACGATAAATGATAGTATGATGTTGTTATTTTTACCACTTTTGTTACAACTTTCCTGTAAAGCTATTGGACCGATTATAATGCGGTTTTTTGCATTAGATATGTATAGCTTGTGAGAAGGTTCTTAGATATATTTTAAGGTTTATTGTAGTTAAAAATTTAATTCACGTCAATAATAAATTTTATCATATTATTATTATAATAATATTAAATTAAATTTAAATAGAGTTTAATTTTTAATATTAATGCCTATTGTACGGTCTGCCCCTCTCTAATCTTGATTGCATTTTTTTATCGTACTGGGCTGACTATTCTACGGCTGGAACCCAAAGCCCAAAGTTTTTACTAACTGGCCAGTTAGTAAAAAAAAAATCATACAGTTTGCCGCGGAAGTTAAATGATTGCGTAATGGATAAAAATATTAAAAAGGAAGATTAAATAACGTTTTTTTGGAAATGTATGATTGTGAATTGAAACACTTACCTATAAATAAAAATTATACAGTGCCAAACTAATTAAACTTTAGATGTTAACTTAATAATAACAAATTATCTGCACGACGAGCGATCGTGACAGCGCTACGACGGGAACAAAGATAGATGCGGAACGCGTTCCGCATCTCGGCGGCCCGGCGTTTTTCTATGAAAGGGCCCATCTAGTACTTACATATATATCGATGCTTGACTGCGATCTCACCTGATGCATAGTATATGCAGTCTAAGATGGTTACGGGCTAACCAGTTATATTAAACCCATACCCCTTCGGTTTCTACACGGCATCGTACCGGAACGCTAAATCGCTTGGCGGCACGTCTTTGCCGGTAGGTAGGGTGGTAACTAGCCACGGCCGAAGCCTCCCACCTGTAGAAGAGTAGACCACCAATAAGAGTGAGAATGCAGTATATCGCCGTTTCTGCTTCGGTAAGCGGGCAACGTCGTTTTCACCCTTAATACCGTATACATTTAAAAGCTTTTCCTGACCGGCTCAAGCCGGTACTGATAACGGTACCCTAAAATCTCTTTCGCCGTCAATTTCCGGGACACTTCGTTCCGAAACAACAGGAAATGAGTCGCTACGTAAATCGCATTTTCTTCTCGGGGCGGTTTTACTGTACATTTCTCATCCAGTTGATGGAAAATTTCGCTCTGAATTTGCTTTTTTGAATTGACAAAGCTGGGCGATCGTCGTTTTTTCTGAAGTTGGTTTGGTTTATTTTTTGTTTGGATGCGATTCGACGTTCATACTAAAACTCATGATTATTGTAAATGCGAAAGTGTTTCTGTCCTTCTGTCATTGTTTCACGGATATCAGGAGCCCTATTGTGTAAATTCTGCATCAATAATTATTACACTCTCAATTATTTATCATTAGATGGTGCCCGCGACATCGACCGCGTGAATTAATTATTTTTATACGACTGCCTGAAAAAAGGAGTATATTGTTTTCAGGGTTCATGTATGTATTTATGTATGTATGTATGTGAGTTTGTATATTCCACCATAACTTCTATACACCTGGACCGATTTTCATAAATGAGGTATCGTTATAATCCCTAGCTAGTAAAATAGGCTATGTACATAGGCTAGTAAAATTTAAAAAAAAATGATGGGGTGACCATGGTCCCGCATTAAAGACTAAAGTTTAAAAAAATATTCGAAAATTAGATTAAAGTATATATAATCATCATCTAGAAAATGATGAGTAGATTCCAAAAATATATAACACTATAGTTCAATATCCAGTGATTCACAAAAAAATATCATTTAATAAAAATGTGAATAAGATTCCAAAGGTACAAACGGGCTACGGCAGAGCAGTCGTATTTTTTAATAATAATTTTAATTATATTCAGTTGTTTAAGTTATTCACCCGGGAACTCTTTGCTTTTACGGGCCTAATTAATTAGCGTATGTCCTTCCTTAGGATGTAACGGGTAACCTACCCCTATACCAAATTTCATCAAAATAGGTTGAAAATATGAGCCGTTATAGCGTAGCAGACAGACAGACACACTTTCGCATTTATAATATTAGTATGGATGTGATTGGCTGAATTTAAGATATTCTTGCTGTGACAACGGATTTTGAAGAGTTAACTGTTACCCATTCAGAGATGATTGCTTTTATTTTCAACGTAATAAGAGGGCAGTGGTACGTAAAAATGATTCCTACAGGTTCAACAAATCACTGTTGGTTAACCGTAGACTAGTATAGTATAGCATGTGCACGATTAAAATTATGTCTACCCGTTATCTCTATTTGTCTACGTAATTTGGTTACACATAATATGACTTGTTTCGTGACGTATATGTGGTATTTTTCTCCACGAACCCTTACGTCATGCCGACTATTTTTACCCTCGACGAAACGGAGACGGTATATGTGTTTGCCCTAAGAGGTTGTGTGTTTGTATGTTTGTTTGTTTGTTTGTTTGTTTGTGCACTTTTTACTTGTAATATACCGCATTTTGTTAGGTTAAATGTTAGCCGGCAACGACAACGTCTCCCTCTCTCGCCGCCGCGAGGTTTCTCGTTGTGCGCATTCTAAATGTCAACCTATTTGAAAGGAGATAGGTTGCACGATGACAGGTTCGTATCTATCTAAGCGTTGGTGTCTTCAATACCTTCCTGTACGCTATAGGCAAGGCAGCCGATGAAAACTGCCCCTGCTGCGAAGAAAGAGAAGACACACCAAACCACGCAATCTTTCAGTGTGAGTTCGAGGAAGCCAGAAACGAAGCGCGTGGAAATGGAGACCCCCTCACGAAAAACAATTTGTTGCCACAGATGCTAAGCAGCGTAGAGGCCTGGGATAGGGGTGCTAAAATGTTGCAGATAATTATGGGGAAGAGAGTAAAAGACGGATGGGCAAGACAAAGAGCTAATGAAGTCTGAGCAGACAGACAGCCCCCTTCCCGAAGTTATGCACATCGCAGTACCGGGAAGGGCAGCCAGAGAAGGCAGGAGGTTTTAGTCCGTAGGTCGCCGGGAGCATCCCAGTGAAGTCGGGCATAACATCCATGAGGATTTCCTCCTGCCTAGAAAAAAAAAGGTTGGTATCGAATGTGCACCTAGCCTTATACATCGTCACTAACAATGTTATTACAGGTAGGTGGCCACTATCGGATGTCCATGCACATCGGAGAGCTTTTAAGTTTAGAGAGCCCTGGCGCAAAAAGCTTTTATGTACTTACTTCTAGAGCACTTCAAATATAATTTTCTTTTATGGGGGGTTTTTGAATCTAATATTAATAACGTAGTTAGGTACTTGTTGACAGAATTTCGACCACATTAGCTATCTACTCGGATAGACATTCCTCATTACTGAGGCTCGAAAGGGGTCACTTTCCATTAATCACATAATGGAATTTTCGTGGGTTCCCACATCCTTCCGCATACGAATAAACTAAGAGTATTAAACTCTTAGGTTTTTGTACCTAATGATTATTATTAGATATTAGTGATAATAACCGGGACCGACGGCTTAACGTTTTCCTCCACGGAGGCACGGAGGAAACAAAAAGGCCAAATTTGAACCTTCAAATTTGGTCACCTATCCACTTACCGACTTGGGTCAACGGCGCTTATCAAACACAATCGACTGATATGCGTCACAACTAGGCCACTCGTCCCTCTAATTATAATTCTAAAACACGAACGTCAATAATTTTTTTTTTTTTTTTTTTTTTTTATCCACTACAAGCTAGCCCTTGACTACGATCTCACCTGATGGTAAGTGATGATGCAGTCTAAGATGGTAGCGGGCTAACCTGTTAGGGGCATGGCAGTTATATTAAACCCATACCCCTTAGGTTTCTACACGGCATCGTACCGGAACGCTAAATCGCTTGGCGGCACGTCTTTGCCGGTAGGGTGGTAACTAGCCAGGGCCGAAGCCTCCCACCAGGCATAATATTAAAACAATACGGTTTTAAGCAATGGCAGTAGTTTTTGACGACCTCCCTGGCGCAGTGTTGAGCGCTGTTGTATTAACGTGTGGAGGTCCCGGGTTCGATCCCCGGCAGGGCCAATTTGGGACTTTATAATTTCTGAATTTTCCCTGGTCTGGCCTGGTGGGAGGTTTCGGCCGTGGCTAATTACCACCCTACCGGCGAAGACGTGCCGCCAAGCGATTTAGTATCCCTATCCGGTACGATGCCGTGTAGAAACCGAATAGGGGTATGGGTTTAATATAACTGCCATGCCCCTAACAGGTTAGCCCGAAACCATCTTAGACTGCATCATCACTTACCATCAGGTGAGATCGCAGTCAAGGGCTAACTGGTAGTGGATAAAAAAAAGTATCCCCTCAAAATACAACACGGACCCCTGTGAGCAGTGTCGTATAAGCCTTAATCGTGCTAATAATGACAGGACGGGTGCTAACGACCGCGACCGACCGTTTGTTATCCCTTGGCTGGACTGTATTTAACATTCATTCGCATTCGAGCCTTGCTCATTTGGCTCAAAACTCAAAAGGCAATATTATAATAATAGCAGGATAGCGATGCGTGACGAAAACTGCTAATTTTGCTTCTCTTTTCTCCATTCTCTCTCAGTAGGAAAATAAAATACAAAAGGCACTAGTAGGCAAAGTCTTGCCGAGTCTTGAGACTTTGTCCGCGTGGATTGAGGTTTTTTGGTTCCGCAGGAACTCTTTAATTTTCCGGGGTAAATAGTATCTTCCTAAGTGGCAATTCCGTGTTATTCCAGACCTATCTCTGTGCCAAATTTTATCCAGATCCATACATCCATCCATCCATCCAAACTTTCGCATTTATAATATTAGTAGGATAGGTATATACCTAGATCATATTCTATAGTAACTAAATAAGTACGTGATGTACATACTACGTAAGTAATAATGTTTTGGTTCTACGGATTTCGTGAACTCAAATAGGTATGCTTAATCTTTTCAATTTGCCTTTTATATTTTATTATCGTCTTCAATACCTACAGGAAACGCCCGGGCTGTTGCTTCGCTCTTTAAGAATTTACAATGATTGTTTTCCAATACCGTAGAGTCCGTAGTATACGTAGGTAGATATACGTTAGTAGTATCTACGTTGTACGAGTGCCCATGTTACGGGTCAAGACTATAGGTTGTGCAATGTGGATAGTGCCCGGGCTTTGTCACATAGCCCAATTTCAAAAAAGCTGGATCTGTTCAATTGGGTTTATTGTACAAACAATGATGACAATCCAAAGAACATGTTTCGTCAATGCTGACGTGCTAAGAATTAGATACTTACCTAACTAGCGAATGCCCGCGACTTCGTACGCGTGGATTGAGGTTTTTTTGGTTCCCGCGGAAATTCTTTAGTTTTCCGGGATAAAAAGTAGCCTATGTGCTATTCCAGACTGTAATCTATCTCTGTGCCAAATTTCAGCCAGATCCGTTTAGCCGTTGGGGCGTGATTGAGTTACAAACATCCATACATTCCATATTTCCATCCAAACTTTCGCATTTATAATATTAGTAAGATTAATACTAACAATATTTAAATTCTTAATAAATCAATCATAATTAATATAATCCAAAGCAACCTTAATCATAGTTATACTTCATCTCAATTATTTTGTTAAATTGAATTTATGGCAGTGGTATGAGTTAGTATCATAATATGATGTTATTAGTAAAAATAGAGCTTTTAATTTATGGCACTAACTAAGTACAATTGTTACTTCAAATCACGTCGATAAAAGATGGTGGTCTCAATATAGCTGTTCTGTTTGGTGACCATTTTAATTATGGACGGAAGCTACGCGAATGTTTTTGGTGACGAAAAGCCGGACGACGAGGATGTTATGACTTATGATGTGTAGTTAATGCCGGCTTTTCCAGAAATATTACAGCCGTCCGTATTCTATCTTCGATCAAAAACAATTTTTTTATTTATTTTAATTGTATAAAATATTGTCTTAAAACTAATAGAAAAAAAAATGGACAGAGGTAAAGCTTATCTCTAAAATAGAAATCTCTTCCAGCCTTCGTTGAAAGTGAGTAAGGTGAAATTGTTAAGTGGTAATTAATAAGTATAGTCTAGGTATAAAAATAATAATTTTTCAGTTCAGTCCGGACATTTTCGAGATTGTACAACCAGCAGGCTGGCTCGTAACATAATGTTATGCAAGTTGCAGCAACACTCGTTGTAGTTTCCAGACAAGGAATGCAAATTGAATGTTTTTCAATGAAAAACGCAAGAAAATTGCATATGAGATACAAAAAGCACAATGGGCTATCGAGCTACTTTTCAAGTTGACGTCAATTGAAAAATCCTATTACAATGTACCTGAAGGATTATTTAAATGATTAAATAACATGGGAATGAATTGTTCCAGCCTAGTTATAGTTATTAAATATACGATAATGGTGAGATGATGATAATTTAAAATAACCGGCTGAGTTTGTTGTGGGCTCTTTTCTGACGGTGCATTTGGAACCATCATACCGTAATTGATTATAATTTATCACCATGATTATTTATGAGTTTCGGACGTCAATAAGTGTACAGTGTACCTAAATTGAAAATATAAATATTCAATTGAATTAAAATGACGTTTAATCATCGTCATGATCCACCCTTGTAGGTTCTTTCACAAGTAACGGTAACCGCTGCCCGAGCCAGGAATTGGGTATTTGACAACACGCGCGTTTTGACGTTTGAAAAAAGTTGCTGATTCGACATGTTGTCGAATACCCAATTATTATTATGAATAATAATAATAAACTTGTTGACTCAACGATTATTGTACCGATGGTTGTATCTATCAGTTAACGGTCTTATTGCGAAAAGTTTCGATCAACACCTTAAGAAGCTTTCGCTTGTCGGATACAGAAGGCGGTTATCCTTGAGACGGCGCGAATTGTGAGGAAGTTCCTCTCTCTGGAGCCCTTACCACCGGCTGCTGCTGCTTTTTAAGGCCCCACAGTGGGTGGAAGTTTTATAGGATTATTTTTAAATGTTTTATATAGTGTTTTTATATATTTATGTAAAATGTGTTTAGAAATAATTTTATAAAAATCTGTACAAATAAACGGGATAAATAATAATTATTATCACAAGCAACACATAAAATCGTTAGTAACTTAAGAGTTGAAATAGTAATCTATGTCGAGCTCGAGTCGTATGCGGAAGGACCTGGGAATCCACCGCATTATTATCCCAAGAAAACCCCTGCCATTATGTGATTTATGGAAAGGAGTCATGACCCTCAGCAATGAGGAATACGACGCAGAGTAAGAACTAAATATAGTATAAGTAATACACGGACAAATGCAGTTTGCGTATTTTTTTACTATACGTTATTAAAGAAGATATCACACGGATTAAAAAAAGCCTGCTTGTGATTATAGAACATTTTTATGCCGACGTTAGCGATATTATATTGTGGTTCCAAATAAACGTTTTTTCTTTCTTTTTATTATATTAATGTTCCAGCAGATAACTTTTACAGTTTTTTACCTCTATTTTATGCTGGAAGGCAAAAGCTTCAATAGGGATGAAATTAATTGGACATAACCGCGAGCGTTATTAAATTTCCATCAAAGAGCCATTTTTTTCCTATAAAATCTGAAAGTTACTTTTTACCACGATTCTCGGTAAAGACCTTTTACATACTAGGGTTACCAGACTTCAATTGGGACTTGGAAAGTCCTGAAAAAAAAAAATATCAAAAATAAATTATTTCTAAATTCTAACTAATTATTAAATAGAGCGTCTTCAAAGGCGTCAAAAGACCTAAAATTCACATCCTCCGTTAGTTTTAAGTTTGATAACCATTTTAAAACATAGATTAAAGAAAAAAAGTGCGTTGAAATTTGATGACGTCCCAAGTAGGGCTTTCGAATACCGGTTTTTTTCAATACCGGGATCCCGGGATCCCGGTATTGGGAAAAACTTAAAATTAGATAGATTGTTTTTAACTTACAACTAGTTATTTCTGAAGGAAACTGCACCATAAAAAACAGTTTTCCATGAAAAATCTTTTTTCACCTTTTTTCACTCCAAAAGAGCACTTTTCTGCTTAAATTCAGTGAAGAAATGCCATTTATTTGCTCAAAAAAATACATAGTTTAGTCAAAACACAAATTAATTAAAAATACAATAGTTATTTTTTAAAAGAAAATAAATCATAATAAAAAAATTGCATTGGATAAAAAACGATTTCTGAACGTTTCGTGAGTCAATGAAATAGAAATGTCAAGCCACACGGTTCTAAATTCAAACGCAAATTTTTCACTCTGAGTGATCCAAAATGACTTTTCTTCACTGGTTTTAAGCAATAAAGATGCTCTTATTGAGCTAATGTGCATAAGATACAAGTTTTAAACTTAGCCGAATAAAAGCAGTGGGATGTGCCAAGAAATATCTGCAATAGTCACGGTTTCGTTTATAGTGTCACCAATACCGGTATCCCGGTATTAGACTTTTCAATACCGGTATTGAAAACGGACGAAAAAAGTCCGGGATCCCGGTATTGGCTAATACCCGGTATTGGAAGCCCTAGTCCCAAGTCAACTGTTTCAATTTCATACAACTTCCATACTAGAAGTGCGTTTTTAAGTTTGATAAAGAGTTGCTGATTTGATTGAGTTGTCATCATCCCTATTGTTGTGATTGAATGTGACTGAATCCATACAATATTATTATCCCTGAAAAGCAAGGAGTTCCCGCGCGAATCAAAAAAACTTAATCCACGCGGACTTAGTCGCGGGCATCATCTGGTTTGTAGAATTTTTTCTACGACAATGCATTTCCGCCAACAATGGGACAGTGTCAAATGCAAATGGCAAGCGCAAGAGGTGATCAAATAGACTAAGAGATAGCTGCACTTTTTGTTACCATCCCCAGAAAAGCTGATTCAGTAATAGCTGGGTGCTACACTCTCCACTGATGATGTTAGTGAAAGTCTGATCGCATGCTGATGGGCCTCTCACTAGATATGGCCGTTCAAAGACGTGTTATCGTTACCAAAAATGAACCATACTTAGAAAAGCTGATTCTTGTACAGTATTAAAGTATACGCAATACCTATCTAAACAGTATAAGAACTGACGCTATACATCGGGCCTCTCACAGACGTTATGAACATACATACTGTAATTAAATATTAGCAATTATTCACGTCACGTTGATTGCTATTAAAAATATGAAGGTGTAAGAATTTATTTAACATTATGATTTATTAGTATCTAAAACGACGCAGCGACAGCGCTACGTCGACGCAACGCTGACGCAACGCGACGTGTGCACCGGCCATAACGTACACTTTAAGCCGCTGGGTCTAAGAAGTTAGCAACTTAGAATTTTGCGTGTAGGTTTTCTCTGTGAAATTAAATGCTTATTTCATCTAGGACAATTTGTGTCACTTATGATATGAAACGGTGTTAGAGACCTGAACTCCGGCTTGGAAGGCAAATTCTAATAAGAGTAACCAGAACGAACTTTTATATATTCCACCCGAGCGATGCCAGGGAGGGCCATCTACTTAAATAATTTAGTCATGTTTCATCCCGTCTTAAAGAATGACTAGACATCCTGATATATATCATTATGAAATCCCGTGGGAACCAAAAAACCTCAATCCACGCGGACGAAGTCAGCTAGTGTGCAAATAAATTGTGACGTCTGGCTACCCTATTTCTGCTCCTATACCATTTGAATTAATATTAATTCAATTTCGCTGCACTTTTCCAAGTTGTGTAATTAATTGCTTTGGTCCTTTTCTCTCCCTCTCTTTCTCTCTACGTTGGATTTGTCTTGTATCAGATTTCGGGCGTCCTTGTTTACCACCCTATGTGTACAGACGTGCCGCCAAGCGATTTAGCGATCTGGCATTATGTCCATCCTTTATAAATTCAAAGTATAATTTTAAAATTGAAATCTATGCGAACAAATGTATATTATATTATATGCATAGCGACAAATTCTAGTAAGCAAGTAATTTACATAATATTAAATATTCCGATTATGATTACCTTTTTTTTTAAAAATATCATAATCATAATATTATATTCAAATCAAAATCAAATCAAATCAAAGAACGTTTATTCAATTTAGGTAGGTATACTACACTTATTGACGTTCGGTTATTTATAACATATACGAGTAACAATAATATAATGATGATAACGACAGTACGACATCTTAAACTAAAGCTACGAGGGTTCCAAACGCGAATTAAAATTGAGTATATTAATTACTCCCAAATCATGACAACTAATATAAAAACAACTGTTAGAAGCAAGCAACTGATTCCTCTAACTTTTCGGAGTGAGAGGTTGATTATTATTATTACTCTTTATTTGGTACACCACAACACAAAAATATAAAGGACACAAATAAATACATAGAAAACACTAAGCAGTATACAAAAAGGCGGCCTTATCGCTTAGCAGCGATCTCTGCCAGGCAACCTTAGGATTAGGAGAAGTTGAGGAGATTAACTTGCGGATTATGAGTTTTTTTCAACACACTTGCTCATAAAGTGGCTCTAATTTCACCGCAATTAGGCACATAATCAAACTGTGACTTTTTTATTATTATTATTCACAAGTGAGTTATAGTTTTTATTTTTATTTTATATCTACTAAATAAAATTATTTTTTAGTATTATTTTCTTCAAACGTTGTTGAAAAACGTTACATACATTACCGTCATTACACAGTTGTACCATATACCATATACGCAATGCTTTCTAAGACGCAAAGCAATAAAATATCACTCGTTTTAAAGATGAAGAAAATCATTATAGGGAAGCCTGCATACCTGAAAGTTCTCTATAAATTATATCTTCTCCAAAGGTGTGTGAAGTCTGCCACTAAGCACATATCCAGCCTGGTGGGCTATGCCTATATGACCCAAACCGTCCGGTCTCAAACCCGTGATCAAAACATCGTAGTAGGCGTAGCACCAGTGGCGTCAGGCGTGCAGTTCATAGGGGCAAAAAGCACAGCCTACCCAAACGGATAATTCGACCTATTTAAGGAGTTCGTAGATGCCTGCACGTCAAAAATCATGTTCATAACTCATTAAAAAGTTCGAGTAATACGTTTTAAGCTGTCAAATGATAAAGATTTGCTAAGACAATTGGACCCAAGATTAAAATATAATAAAAGTACCTACCCCAGATTCCTATATAAATCTTATGCCAACATGCGTAAAAATGAAGCCACTCACAAAACTACTATCTAAGCGAAGAAAATGGCTCTTCAATCGCTTTCCCACTACCATCTTTCCTTTGTCACATAAGCGAAAACTGGGATACGTGTTACGTGAAATGTGATAACTCGAGCGTTTCACGAGGCTTACTACCATCGCATAAGGCAGTATTGTTTTTAAATTATAGATTTATATGAAGTATGCCTGGTGGGAGGCTTTGGCCGTGGCTAGTTACCACCCTATACCGGCAAAGACGTGCCGCCAAGCGATTTAGCGTTCCGGTGCGGTGCCGTGCAGGGGTATGGGTTTAATATAACTGCCATGCCCATAACAGGTTAGCCCGCTACTATCTTAGACTGCATCATCACTTACCATCAGGTGAGATCGCAGTCAAGGGCTAGCTTAAAAAAGTACCTTGACATCCCTAATATAAGGATTATAATTTCGAAACAATAGTGTTAACAATATTAAAATAATACGGCTGGTAGTATTCCGCCCTGAACATGGAATATTATTGGTTTGGTAAAAGTGATATTTGCTCGAATTCCAACTCTAAGAAGGTAACAGGTGTGAGATTCCAATTTCGTGGACCGCGTTTTTATTTGCGATTTTAGGGTTCCTTTATATTTGACTCAGACGTTACAGTGTTTCAATTTTAACTGTAGTACCAGAATAGGTAATGTAATAGTCAGTAGTTCGACGACCTTCCTGGTGGAGTGTTGAGCGCTGTTGTTTTAACGTGCGGAGGTCCCGGGTTCGATGCCCGGCAGGGTCAATTTGGGAATTTATAATTTCTGAATTTTCCCTGATCTGGCTTCGTGAAAGGCTTCGGCCGTGGCTAGTTACCACCCTACCGGCAAAGACGTGCTGCCAAGCAATTTAGCGTTCCGGCACGATGCCGTACAGAAACCGATTAGGGGTATGGGTTTAGTATAACAGGATAGCCCGCTACCATCATAGACTGCATCATCACTTACCATCAGGTGAGAACGCAGTCAAAGGCTAGCTTGTAGTGGATTTAAAAAAAATAGCTGATGCCCGCTACTTCGTGGATTGAGATTTTTGGTTCCCGCGGGATAAAAAGTAGCCGACTTCTACTAACCTACACTTAGCGGTGTCCATGACAAAAAAATTGAGAAAGTTTTTCGTGATTCTTTGAAGGGAAATCAATATTTTCATACAATCTCATTCATTCGCGTCACGTAAGCAACCGGGACAAAAGAAGCTCAGTCTGCCCGGACAGATTTCTATAATTGGGATCTCCAATCTCCATAGAATCTTGATTAGTTATTTGTTTATTTTGTGAAAACTTGTAAGTTTATGTTAGAAGTACCTACTACCTATTCCGTATTTCGTAGTTATTAGAGCTGGTGCCCGCGACTTTGTCCGCGTGGATTGAGGCTTTTTCGTTCCCGCGGGAACTCTAATTTTCCGGGATAAAAAGTAGCCTAGATGTGTTATTCCAGACTATACTCTATCTCTATTCGAAACAAAGAAATAAAGAAAAACGTTTTTATTTGATCACAATATTAATTTTAAGTAACTATCAAATTAGATATAGCAACAAAGTTGTGTGACCAAATGCAGGTCTCCAGGTCAGCATCATGCTACAGCATACAGCAGGCTGCAACGCTGGTGTACAGTGGCCCTGTGTAGCGTAAAAGGGGGTTTTTAAAAGCAGTGTATCCATCAAACGGTGACATAATGTATGCTTGTAAATTGACGCATCACAAAACACAATTTAAAAAAATCTGCATTGGAATTTATTTTAAACATACCTCTTAAATTACCTTTTAAAGCAATTTTTCTCCTTATTGAAACCAATAATTAGAAATATAAGATAAAATTCATATTTATAAATTAAACACATTGTCGGGTTCATTTGTATAAAAAAGTAAATATATATTTTTTTACAATTTATTTCATGCAATTTTTGCGTCATGCGCTTTCTCGATTTCACCCCCGTTTGCCTGTGTTTTTCATCTCGTGAGCTCACAGCGCATTAAAATTGGTGAAGTCACGGACGAACTATGAATACAATATCTATTCTAATATGTTTATAAAAATCGTAGTAAGCACGTAATATAAGTAGGTATTACATTATTTATAAATTGGAAGATACAATTGGATTCAAAGCAATTATATAAGAATAAAAATAAACTAAACGAAACTTACATTATAATAAAGTTAAATGACAAATGAAAGTATGAAAACAAGCATTGGTGGCACAATGACTGAAACGTTAAGTGCATCTGGGATAAATACACTATAACAACATAAGTTATATAATTTCGAGCTGTAACTTTTTGTTTCGTTAGTAAATAGTTTTTGTTTATTCCAATTCTCTAAATTTCAAAATAATCTCATTTTTATTTAGATCCGTTCAGCCGTCGGCGTGATTGAGTAACAAACATCCATTCATACATCCTTCCATCCAAACTTTTGCATCATATCATACTAATATTATTAATGCGAAAGTTTGTGTGTATAGTATATAGGACCTCGAGAGTGACATAGGCTACTTTTTATCCCGGAAAATTAAGGAGTTCCCGCGGGAATCAAAAAACTTAAACCACGCGGACGAAGTCGCGGGCATCAGCTAGTACTTAATATTATAAATGCGAATGTCAGTTTGTTTGTTGGTTTGTCCTTCAATCACGCTGCAATGGAGCAACGGATCGACGTGATTTTTGGCATGGGTATAGTTGAAGACCTGGAGAGTGACATAGGTTTTTTATCCCGGAAAATTGAGGAGTTCCCGCGGGAATCCAAAAAAACTTATTCCACGCGGACGAAGTCTATACTATCTATCTATATCTACTGATATTATAAACTAGCATCAGCTAGTTTATAATATTAGTATAGAAGAACTGCACGCGACTGTACAATAGATATTAGATAATATCAACCATTTGCGCCAGCACCAAAGCTCCCCCGAGGCCCGAAGGCTTTGTTTATTTGGCAAAGCTTCGTTTGTAGATCAGCGATGGTTTGTGTATTTTTGTTCACTTTCAAAATATTTGTGCTACGCAACGCGGACGTTTCGATTGTGGACTGGGTACTTTCCGATTTATACAGCAAAATCGTATAACGCCTGAAACTCTAGCCAGCAAATATCGTGGTATCCTCAAACCTCATACAGAGCATAAGGTCAGAGTCTGCCTTAATTGCATTATAAACATGCTAATTTCGTAACTTTGGTTAAGAAATAATTATATTTCATATAAACTTACTCAATTAGGCTACTGTATTTTCTGTAAGTATCAGAATATTCATGTATTTATATCAGATTAATTCTGGGCGAGCGATCTTGTGATAAGGGTCAGCTGACAGCTCTACAACCTAAATTAAAATTATTAGAGATCTACTCCTCTAAAATGTAGCTCCTGTACTACCTATACCTAACTAGATTGATACCCGCGACATCGTCCGCGTTGTTTGTTTTTTTAGCTACTCCTCTAAAATGTAGCTACTGTACTATAACTAGATTGATACCCGCGACTTCATCCGCGTTGTTTAAGTTTTTTTATTTTCCGGTCTATGTCAATCTCCGGGAAGCAACCTATCTCTATGGTTCTATGCAAAATTTAATCAAAATGGGTTGAAATAATAACCCTGGTAGCGTAGTAGACAGACAGACACTTTCGCATTTATAATATTAGTATGGATATTAAGGAAGTATGGATTATGCGAATGTGTGCTGTGTGTTTGTTGGTCTGTTCTTCAATCACGCCACAAGTCACAACGGAGCAACACGTATAGTTCGCGCGCGAGTTGAATGCAGAGCGTATGTATGGCAAGTAGTGGTGACACATACATCTGCATTCAACTCGCGCGCGAGCTACAATTGGGGTTGCGTACCTAAAGGGTAGTTTTGCAACCTTTATGGTGCGACTATGTCTGTCCGGTAAATTCTTATTTCATGTGACCTGTGGCTTTCCACCACCACCGCCACTACAGCCCATTAACGTCCCACTGCTGGGCACATGCCTCCACTCGCATAGGAGAGAGGGTTTTAGAGCTTAGGCTCACCACGCTGCTCCAATGCGGGTTGGCGGGCTTTAACGACTATCATGTTAGTGATAATGACCGGGACCGACGGTTTAACGTACTCTCCGAGGCTCGGGGGTGAAACACCACCAGCTTCCTAACTCCGGGCTAGTACTGAGAATTTCTAGTCAGAAAAACCCAATACTCAATTATGGCCCGACCCGGTACTCTAACCCGGACCTCGTCGGCCGCAGTCGAACATGCCAACCACTAGACCAACGAGACAGTCCAGTCAATTAATGTTCAGCCTTACACAACCTATCTCTATACCTACCTACTAAATTTCACCAAAATCGGTTCAAAAGATGAGCGGTTAAAGCGTAGTAGACAGACTTTTTCGCATTTAGAATATTAGTATGGATTAAGCGAATGTGTACTCGTTTGTCGGTCTGTCCTTCAATCACGCCACAAGTCACAACGCATTGCGTATCGAAAGGGTCAGTTTGCAATAAGTCACAACGCATTGCGTATCGAAAGGGTCAGTTTGCAACCCTTATGGTGCGACTATGTATGTGTCTGGTCAAATCCATACTAATATTATAAATGTGAAAGTGTGTCTGTCTGTCTGTTACGCTTTCCCGGCCCATCTTTTCAACCGATTTTGCTGAAATTTGGTGCAGCGATAGGTTGTATCCCGGGGAAGGACATAGGCTACTTTTTATCCCAGAAAATTAAAGAGTTCCCGCGGGAATCAAAAAACGTTAATCCACGCGGACTTAATCGCGGGAATCATCTAGTTATTTTATAGTTACAGTTAATGTGTGTAATGTAGTACCTGTGGCTTTGACTGGTACATATAATAATTTTGGGTTTCCAGTCCACACATTGTGGACCTTTGAGTATGTGATGTAGGTATATCGTAACATCGTTTGCCCGATGACCTGTTTACTCGGAGTCGAGCATTTTAGCCTTTGACGTGGCTTTTCACGGCTCAATGTTTGTCAAAGCTTGGCATTTCGAGGTTGACTATGTTTGCGTGCGGTGAAAAAAGTTAACAGGCTATTTTGGGAACTACTTTTGCAGAGACAAACCGTACGGTAAAGACGTGTTGCCAAACGATTTAGCGATATACCGTTTTTTTTGGCATAGAAATAAAACGCAACTAACTGATGCCCGCGATTCCGTCCGCGTTTTTTTTAAATTCCCATGGGAACTCCTTAATTTTCCGGGATAAAAAGTAGCCTATGTCACCCTACAGGTCTACAACTATTCTCATGCAAAAAATCACGTCGAACCGTTGCTTTTTTGAGGCGTGATTGAAGGACAAACCAACAAACAAACACGCTTTCGCATTTATAATATTTAGTATGATTTTTACCTCCCTGGTGCAGTGGTGAGCGTTGTGGTCTTATAAGTGGAAGGTCCCTGGTTTTATCCCCGGCAGGTCAATTTGGGAATTTTTAATTTCGGTTTTTTCTCTGGTCTGGAGTCTGGACTGGTGGGAGGCTTCGGTTGCGGCTAGTTACTTATCAACCTACCGGCAAGGACGTAATACCAAGAAAGTTTAGTGTTCCGGTACGATGCCATGTAGAAACTAGAAACCTTAAAATTAGTAATAAAATTAAAAGTAGGTACTTAGTAGTAATTAATAAAGTTTAAATATAACTGCTATCCAACACTCTAGCCCGCTACAATCTTCGACTGCATGTAACTTATAACTACCTACCCCTCTTGACAAGTTGTCTACAACATTCAACAACTACAAGTTGTCCTACGTGAAATAAATAATTGCATATTTTCATTTCAATATCTCTATGGTGAGGATTTTGATTCATTTATTTTTACAACAAGCAGGAAAAGACCTTCGAAGTCCCCAGTCTTCTTCTTCTCCTTTTCCCACGCTATATGGGGTCGGCACAACATGTTTTCTTCTTCCACTCACTTCTGTTATCCGTCAACCTCTCATTCACCCCCTTTATACTCATATCCTCTTTCACACAATCCATCCATCTTTTCCTTGGTCTCCCTCTACTCTTTTTTCCTTCCACATGCATATCTATCATTCTTCTCGTAATATGCCTTTCTTCCCTCCGCAGTCCGCATTACATGCCCATACCATGCTAACCTATTACTCCTCATCTTTTCTGTCACTGGCGCTACTTTCAAACTTCCCCTTATATATTCATTCCTAATCTTATCCATTCTAGTCACACCACACATCCATCTCAACATTCGAAGTCCCCAGTATTTCGATTTAATATTTAATTTCGATACAATTTTAACCACTAATTAAGATTATTATAATTTCACTCGTGTATGAAAGGATTGATTCAAAAGTAAAAAAAATAATAAACCTACTAGTAATAAGTGCAGAGGTACGTCCTTATTATTTAAATTTAAACCTTATTCCTCTCCTTACAGAGATCAAGATCGCCCAGCAGTTCAGCGCAAAGGCAGCTCGAAGAGGCGGACCTTTTTATGGACCTCATCAAGGACGTGGCCAATGAACTGGATATTGACGTTTTATGTCATAAGGTGTGTTAAATAGGTGTAAATAAGTTCATTACGTTCATTTGACGACCTCTCTGGCGCATTGGCACAGAATAATACTAGATGAAGCCCGCGACTTCGTCCGCGTGGATTTTTTTTATTCCTGCGGGAACTGTTTAATTTTCCGGGATAAAAAGATAGCCTCTGTCCTTCCCCGGGATGCAACCTATCTCTGTACTAAATTTCGTCTAAATCGGTTGAAAAGATGTTCCGGAAAGCGTAGCAGACACAAACCGACATACTTTTGTATTTATAATATTAGTATGGATATGGAAGTATGGATTACTATTTACAATGTGTGGTGAACACTGTGGCCTTACAAGTGTGAGGTCCCGTGTTCGATCCCCGTCAGGTTCAATAATAAGTATAACCATTTAACCGTTTCCGAGTATGGAACTACTAATAGTTTAACCTCCACAGAGATTAGCCATCCGTGCGGGTGACATTATAGTGTAACAACACTTTTTTTTTTAATCTATATTATAAAATGGTTATCAAACTTAAAACTGACCGAGGCCAGCATGTGAATTTTAGGTCTTTTGGAAGACACTCTATTTAATAATCAATTAGAAATAATTTAATTTTGATATAGGCATCACCCTATTCCTTGTCAGAAAACACAAATACCTAATTATGACCCGACCCGGTAATCGAATCTAGGACCTCGTCATCTGCAGTCGTACAGGTTAACCTCTAGAACAACGCAGTTTTAACTTAAGTATGGACAAGGGACGGACCGACGATGTTCTCGGTGGAAAAACTTATGTCACGCACAAAATAACAGGGTCCCAACTCCGAACAAATTGGACGCGCTGCGGGAGATCGAGTTACAAGCTTCTTTGCACAGTCAGTAGGTAACGACTCTTTTTTAGCGATTTTCGGCTGCGTAAAGGTGAACGCTTACCTTCGGCAGACCGACCACGAAACTGCAGCTCTGTGGCATCATATCATACTAGAATATTTTAAATGCGAAAGTGTGTTTGTTTATTGGTTTGTCGATTTGTCCTTCAATCACGCCGCAAAGAAGCAACGGATCGACGTGATTTTTGGCAATTTCTTACTTTTTAGTGTTCCGTATTCCACAAGGAACCCTTATAGTTTCGCCATGTCCGTCTGTCCGTCCGCGGCTTAGCTCAGACACTATTAGCACCTATTAGTAGGTACTAGAACGCTGTAGTTTGGCATGAGAATACGCCGACAAAGTGGTAAAATAAAATTTTGCAAAAAAAGTTATTAGGTGTCTTCTCCCCTGAGGTAAAGTGGGGGTGATATTTTTTCTCGTTTATCCCATAGTTTGGAATGTTGTTGGATAAATCGTTCAAAAATATTGCGGGTGTGGAAAAACCATTTTTCGATTCAAGGATCTGTTTTCGAAATATTAAACTTTGAAATGCTAATATTTGTTACAGTCCACATGTCCCCTAAACTCCTCCTCTCCCAGCTAAACGGTTGTTTTTGGATATGTGAAAGAATTCATGGAAGTAGTTGAAATTACGAAGTTAAAGGGAAAACTATCCCAGCCTAGCAGGCTTACTAGACTTTACAAGTTTACAAAATATAATAGTCGACCTATACGTATAAAATGATAGGCAACTAAAGAACCCTGCTCTGCGCGTGGCGAGACACGCACTTAGCCGACGTTAGTTTTTATACTGGAAAAAAAACCGGGTATATCCAAGTGGACGAAGTCGTGAATGTTCGACGACCTCCGTGGCGCAGTGTGTAGCGATCGAACCCAGGACCTCCGCACTGCATTTTCCCTGGTCTAGCCTGGCGGGAGGCTTCGGCCGTGGCTAGTTACCACCCTACCGGCAAAGACGTGCCGCCAAGCGATTTCGCGTTCCGGTACGATTCCGTGTAGAAACCCAAGGGGTATGGATTCAATATAACTGCCATGCCCCTAACAGGTTAGCCCGCTACCATCTTAGACTGCATCATCACTTACCATCAAATGAGATCGCAGTCAAGGGCTAGCTTGTAGTGGAAAAAAAATATGTCCATTTCATTGTAGTAAAAAAAAAGATTTTAACAAATTCATTCTCTTTTCGTAGGCGAAACGATTTGCAGAAACGCCCACGCCTTCCAACTACTTTTACGAATAATAAATTGACCGTAGGATGTTGATATTAAGATAAATAATTCAAGATGAATAAATTCTAATAGTTTCCGAATTTATTTTTTAAGTAAGCTTAACTTAGTAGATAACTAAGTGTTGGACTACCTACGCGGATACTCGTGTATGGAATTAGGTATGGCTGTTCACTGATTAGATATAACTATAAATAGTAAACTGTACGCGAATTTGGTAACATAGATAGTAGACACCACAGAGTATGTTTTTATGTAGACACTAATTGTGACGTTTAAAAATTATCTGTGTCAAAATATCGAATTTTCTGTGAAAATTATTAATTAGAACTGTGATTAGACTTCCAAGATGTTTTAATAAAAATGGCGACCGTGGCAGGACTTCATTACTTACGTAAAACAAAAGTTTTGGGCAAACTTCGCGCCGGTCACAAAATAGCATCCCAGCAGCGGGGCCCAAGAAGCGATATCAAAGAAGCCGTATCTGTGTAAGTGCGTTACGATTTTTGAAGCGCAAAAGATAGCGCGCGTAAGCGCGTAAGTAAGCCGATACCAGCTTCTTCTTCTTCCTACTGGGCAGGTTTCCGCACTTAAAGCCCAGTTGGGGGTCTGTTGTGCGTAAACCAGCTTAAAAACGCGCATAAAAATACGCTGGTCTGTAACCGCCCTTAGATCTTGTTCAGAAGGGTCGAAGGGGTGTATTCATACTCGCGTTGGTGATGTACCTACAGGGCGCCAAAACATCGCGTCCACAACACAGGCATACATTACAGCCCATTAACGTCCCACTGCTGGGCACAGGCCTCTACTCTAATATGAGAGAGGGAATTATAGCATAGACCCACCACGCTGCTCCAATGCGGGTTGGCGGGCTTTATCGTCGACTATGTTAGTGATAATAACCGGGACCGACGGCTTAACGTGCTCCGAGGTACGTAGGTGAAACAACGCCAACTTTCCAACTCAAGCTGTACTGAGAATTTCTAGTCAGAAAATCCCAATACTTTATTATGGCCCGGGAACTCGGGACCTCGTCGGACGAAGTCGACCACTAGACCAACGAAGCAGTCGACGCAAGCGATCAAGAGAGACGCCTCTTTTGTTTGTTTGTTCACTCCTTGTTTGCGTCCAATAGGGATGATGACAACACAATCAAATCAGCAACTCTTTATCAAACCTAAAAACGCACTTCTAGTATGGAAGTTGTATGAAAATCACAATAGTGACGTCATCAAATTTCAACGCAATTTTTTTCTGTAATCTATATTTTAAAATGGTTATCAAACTTAAAACTAACCGAGGATGTGAATTTTAGGTCTCTTGGAGGACCCTCTATTTAATAATCAGTTAGAAATAATTTATTTTGGACACAAAATTTTCATATGTTTTGATTCTTTATTTTTCAACGTCTGTTTGAAGGATGCTCAACTCGAGGCTCCTCAAATAAATACAAATATCGAAATAGAATAATTATACATTCATGGATAGGAATCTTCATTTACATTAGCCTCTCAAGTCTCTGAAGGGTTGAAAAGCTTAGCAAATGTTTAACAAGTAAATAGGTACATATTTTAGCGAAACTCTAAGATTAGCATGAGATTTAACATGTAACTCCAGCGTCGAAACAATATAGCGTCAGAGTAAATTGGACATTAATTCATTACCATCGAATTTTAGAGGGGTTTGAATATTTTGGCTTACCAACAGTTCCACCATTTTTAATTTTTCTCGAAATAGTCGACACGCATGAAACCTGTATTAATCAATAACTGCCATTAATACAAAGCAAGTATTATATTATGACAAAAATCTTCTAAAACGTCTGCAGGTTTCCCAGATATAATCTATCGAAGTTATAATCTATTCGATGGCACCACCAGTACAGCTTTGATACCTTGTATCCCGGAAACATGACGCTTTAGAAGATCTTGTCTCGTATAATACTTGCTTGTATTGATGACAGCTATTGATTGACTAATATAATACAGGTTTTATGAGTGGTGGCTATTTCGAGAAAAAATGGCGGAACGGTAGGTAGGCCAGGGTCCGTACTAAAATATTAAAAATAAAAGCAAAATATACATACTTTATTGTACACCATATAAAAAATCTAACCTTTTTCAGGTTTTCTGTAGACGCATGAACGAAATTAAATACAACAAGACCTCAAATGAGTTATATTCTACTTTACTTAAACGTCTAGATACGTCTTTCGAAGCTCGAATCGTAACTAAGCTGGTGAGATGTAAATCTTTTACTAACCCTATTCTGAGCTCTTTTCGTGTTGTATAATCAATATTATGCAAATTAATTTGTGTACGGCCAGAGTTTCGGCTCCAAGGTTGAAACAAGGGCTCTGAGGTACTTACCCAAACTAAGAAAGCGGAGCCTCGGAGAATCTTTAATTAGATATTCATTAATTAAACTCGTTAAGGCCAAATTGTAGTGCAAGGTAGTTGAAGGGCTACAAACTAAAATAGACGGTTTATTTTCGGTTACCTTGGTTTGGTATTTAGTGCCTCCCTGGCGCTGGTTAGCGCTTTTCGTAAAAGTGGGAGGTCCCGGATTCAATTCCCGGTAGGTTCTGTCGGGGAATTTTGGAAAATTAAAGAGTTCCCGCAGGAACCAAAAAACCTCAATTCACACGGACTAAGTCGCGGGCATCAGCCAGTATTTAATATAATCAGTGTTTGTTATATCTATTGCCCTTTCATCACGTAATAACCAAGCGACTGCAGATCGTCTTGGTTTAAAGCATGAGTACTGTAGGTATAGCTGTTTAGGACCTGGGACAATAACGTGGCTACTTTTTCAAAGAGGGATTTATAGTCTCTAAAAATTTTTTCTTCTAAATTCTTTAAAATGTTGCCAAATCGCAGAATTTATCGGATTCTACAATCCGGCCTCAACATAGGTCTACATAATAATATACAAACTAGTTTCGTGGGTAGGCTTCAGGAAGTTTATTAGTTTAGGGGCTTAGGTTAATCAAAATTTAACCTAAATCAACCGACCTTTGATTTTATTACTAAATGATTTTGATTGGCCTTTACCTACAGTGGTTTGAGTTGATTTACTTACCTTTATAACACTGTAGCCGGTATAGCAAAGTAGATTAAAACTTAATCACCAATTAGGAGCACAAAGCATTTCTGCACCTTGCGTAGACGACATCGCGGCATTACAAGTTTATGCCGGTTTCTAGTAAGTCGATGTTGTGTATCCCCTTTTTGTCTATAGAGATGAATATTTTGTTTCACAAACATTATATTATCGTATATTTGATTTCTGGTAGAGGTAATTTTATGACTAACTATAGAGCTTCGTCCGCGTGTTGACTAAGACTTAAACTATAGATGTCCGTTGCCGCATCTAGCAATTTTACAGGGATAGCCCGTATTATTATTATTATTACTAGATGATGCCCGCGACTTCGTCCGCTTGGAATAAGGTGTTAAAAGTAGCTATGATTTCATTTTGCTTAGAAAATTAGGACTTTTTTTTTTAAATTAACTATACATAGCTTAATTTCCACTACGGTGTATCAAAAACCTAATCAGGTTTATCCGTACACCGGTATTCCTTGTGTTCGCTCATTATACATACTTTTACTAGTTTTACATACTCTTATTTAAATTTACTAGTGATAACGTAATCGTGTATATAACTGACATATAATATTTTTTTGTGAGATATCTACAACATTAAATGAGGGTAGTTCGAAATAACGATTTACCAGCGAAGGTACAAGCTATAACAAAACACCATACTACAACTATCTCTCTCGACTCTGACCATCTTGCTTCTGTTTCAGATCCTCGTGAACGTTTGTCTCCTCACAGCGGCCGATAGAGGCAGCTTGTTCCTCGCGAAAGGCACCCCGCCCCACAGATACCTGCAGGCGAAGCTGTTTGACGTCACCAGGGACACAGGTTAGTGAGTATTCTAGTATTTTCTATCTACTTACCTACCAGAACCTACCTAGCTTGAAGCTTTCTCACTGGGTTAATCCGTTGTGTGCATGGTTGCCTGGTAGAAATCGCTTTAAAGCTATAAGGCCGCCATTTGTACCATAGCTTAGTTTTCTTGTAATTGTTTATGAGTATGTGTTTCTTGGTGTACAATAAAGAATTTTTCATAATTTCATTTCATTCATCCAAAACTTCTCCACCTTTCCCACTGCCAAGGGTCTCATCTCTTATTGAGATAAGTGCTGCCTTTATGTTTCTGATTATCTCAGTATTTTCTAACTATTTGGTACAAAAAATTTCTAAGTACAAAAATTTTAGCAGCGCCACTAAATACCTACTTAGGATATCAGGTGAGATCTAACTTGTAGTGAAATTTAAAAAAACACGCTGTGAAAATTTCAACTGTTTACCTATTACAGTTAATGAGTTTACCCGCTGACAGACAGACGAACGGACAGTCGTATAACGGAGGCTTAATGCTTAGTAATAGGGTCCCGTTGGCATTCCTTGGGTGCGGAGCCCTAAAAACCTCTACCAATAGTTATAGGTATACGTCTACCATTTTCTGTGTGGTCTTCTCTATATATACTTTTGGGTACTATTATTATATCATTTTGATGACCCTTTATACAGTTCTATTAGGCCACTGTTCACACATTAAGAGACCAATTTCAATGAAACATTAAAAGTTACTGCTTATTGATTACTCATATGCTTCAAGTGCTACGACATAGTCTTTTGTTAGACGTCCATACTAATATTATAAATACGAAAGTGAGGCTGTCTGTCTGTCTATCCTAAGCACATCCTAAGCATAGAAAAAATAAATACTCCCTTTATTCCGTGATCCTAAGTAACGCTTTCACGGTCCGCCTTTTCAGCCAATTATCTCGGAAAATTAAGGAGTTTCTGACGACCTCCGTGTCGAAATTCTTATGTCTTAACGTGCGTAGGTCCCGGGTTTGATACCCGGCAGGATCAATTTAGAAATTCATAATTTCTGAATTTTACCTGGTCTGGCCTGGTGGGAGGCTTCGGCCGTGGCTAGTTACCACCCTACCGGCAAAGGCATGCCGCCAAGCGATTTAGTGTGCCGGTACGAAACCGAATAGGGGAATGGGTTTAGTATAACTGATATGCTTCTAACAGGTTAGCCCGCTACCATCTTAGACTGCATCATCACTTACCATCAGGTGAGATCGCAGTCAAGGGCTAGCTTGTAGTGGATAAAAAAAGAGTTCCTGCTGGAATTACCATAGCTACCAGCTAACATTAGGTATACAGAGAGCCTAAAAACTTAAGCTGTCTATGCTAGTCTATTTCCTTCCCCGGGACAAATCCTACCTATGTCTGTACCGAATTTCATCAATAACAATTGAAAAGATAGGCCGAGAAAGCGTCAAGCAAATTTACACACATTCTTATTTATAATTAAATTAAAAGTAGTCTATGTCACGCTCCGTCCTCGACGCCAAAAATCACGTCGATCCGTTTCTCCGTTGCGGCGTGATTGAAGGACAAACCAACAAACAAACACACTTTCACATTTATAATATTAGTATGACAGTATAGTAGGATTTTATTTGGAAAAAAAATAACTAGGAGTATGTCAAAGCAGAAAATATTTCCATATCTCGCAAGATTCAGCGACGGCGATTATTAAAAAGTTTCCCCTACCTCTGATTAGACATTCAAAAAACTTTTACCCCGAGAGGATTACCATATGAACACTCAAAGTCAGGACAAAATAGAACATGGCTTTTTGAATGGCAAAACAGTTGAACGACCTCCGTGGCGCAGAGGTGAACTCTGGTCTTACAAGTCGGAGGTCTCGGTTTCTATTCACAGCAGGGTCAATTTGGGAATTCATAATTTCTGATTTTTTTTTGCTGCCTCGTTGGTTTAGTGGTTAGCATGTTCGATTGTGGCCGACGAGGTCCTGGGTCGGGCCATAATTGAGTGTTGGGCTTTTCTGACAAGAAATTCTCAGTACTAGTCCGGAGTTAGGAAATTGGCGGTGTTCACCACCGTGCCTCGGAGCACGTGAAGCCGTCGGTCGCGGTTATTATCACTAACATGATAAAAGTCTTTAAAGCCCACCCGCATTGGAGCAACCTGGTGGGTATAAGCTCTAATTCCCTCTCTCCTATGAGAGTGGAGGCCTAGCGGTGAGACGATAATGGGCCGTAGTGGTGGTGGCATTTCTTTAGTCTGGGAGACTTTAGAATTGGATTGATTGAATCTCGAAACCATTACGTTAGTATAGTTTTCTTGGGATAATAATGCAGTGGTTTCCCTCATCCTTCCGCATACGACTTAACCAAGAGTATTAAAAACTCTTTGGTTTCGTAACGATTATTATCAGATGTTAGTGATAATAACCGGGACCGACGGCTTAACGCGTGCTCTCCGAGGAACGGAGGTAACGAAAAGGCCTAATTTGAACCTCCAAATTCGGTCACCCATCCAGTTACCGACTTGGGTCAACGTTGCTTAACAATCGCAATCGTCTGATATGCGTTGTCACAACTGGGCCCACTGCACCCATCACCACCACCACTACAGCCCATTAACGTCCCACTGCTGGGCACAGGCCTCCACTCTCATAGGAGAGAGGGAATTAGAGCTTAGACCCACCACGCTACTCCAATGCGGGTTGGTGGGCTTTAACGACTACTATCATGTTAGTGATAATAACCGGGACCGACGGCTTAACGTGCTCTCCGAGGCACGGGGGTGAAACACTGCCGACTTCCTAACTCCGGGCTAGTACTGAGAATTTCTAGTCAGAAAAACTCAATACTCAATTATGGCCCGACCCGGGACTCGAACCCGGGACCTCGTCGGCCGCAGTCGAACATGCCAACCACTAGACCAACGAGGCAGTCAACTACTCCACTCCACTCGTCCCTCCAATATTATTAGATATAGCGTACGGCTGTAGTCAAAAACTCCAATGGTGTCAATGGTGACGAACGTATGACAGATTGGGGTGCTGTATGGTTACCCTGAGTAAACTTACAGCTATCTGCAATACTAACCTTCCGAAACAAAAATAACATTTACAGAACAAACAAGAAATAAACTTTTCGTATTGTTTATCCAGTCCCTAATGAGAAATCGCTGCTGAAACTTGAGCGTTTATTAGCATTTTTTTTTCTTTTTCGTTTCTCTCCAAAGAAACATAAATAAATGACAAAGCATTTCTGCGAAACTTTGTATTGCCGAAATTTTGCTTGAATCCCACTCAACAAACTTTGGATTTCTGGAACAAGTTGTCGACTTAAAACACTTTAGGTAAGTATCGTAGGTATATACCTATAATTGTAATATATTTTTACAAAAAAAAATAGGTAATTGCGTTTAGTTTTTGCACAGATTTTCCATGTTTTTCTCAAATAACTAGACAATCTATTACAGAGGCCTTATTACGTAAAATATATCAGAACATGTAACGATCGCTATTAAGTTGGTTAACACCACGTTAACACATTCCGCTAATAGCTACAATCCATTGTCGCGGCATTATTAAACTCAAGCAATCACAACATTTGAGATTTTAACAATGATTGACGCAAGTTTTACGCAATAGGGTTTAACGTTTAATTATTACTTACTAGCTGATGCCCGCGACTTCGTCCACGTGAATTGAGGTTTTGTGGGTCCCGCGGAAGTCTTTAATTTTCCGGGATTAAAAGTATGTGTTATTCCAGACAATATACTATCTCTGTGCCAAATTTTTGACGACCTCCGTGGCGCAGTGTGTAGCGCTGTTGCCTTAACGTGCGGAGGTTCCGGGTTCGATCCCCGGCAGGGTCAATTTGGGAATTTATAATTTCTGAATTGCCACTGGTCTGGTCTGGTGGGAGGCTTCGGCCGTGGCTAGTTACCACCCTACCGGCAAAGACGTGCCGCCAAGTGATTTAGCGTTCCGGTACGATGCCGTGTAGAAACCGAAGGGGTATGGGTTTAATATAACTGCCATGCCCCTAACAGGTTAGCCCGCTACCATCTTAGACTGTATCATCACTTACCATCAGGTGAGATCGCAGTCAAGGGCTAGCTTGTAGTGGATAAAATAAAATAAAAAAATTCATTCAGATCCGTTCAGCCGTTCTGGCGTGACTGAGTAACAAACATCCATGCATCCGTCAATCCATACGCGTACATCCATCCATCCAAATTCGAATTTATAATAATAGTATCGATTTCAGTAGTTAAGAAATATAACACTGTGAGAATTAAGTGAATAGATATGATAATTGTATATGATAGAAAGTCAACTCTCACACAGTTAAAATAAAAGTCTCTCACAAACTAGGTTAAGGGCACACTGAAATGAACGGCTGAATAAAATCTCTAAAAGATGCGTCTGTGTCAGAAGTGCTGCTTTTAGCGTTCTCTTTAATTCTTGCACTTGGATGCAAAACAGATGTTTAATTGCTGGAGGTTTCAGCGACTCTTTTATTTTTCCCCTTTTTTTATAGTAATGGATTTTATTTCAAAGCGAAGCTTTTTGTAAATCGTTTGAGATGAGTAAGTAGGTAGGTACCTTAAATTTTATTACTTAACGTTTTGGAGTTTGCCTCCTTTAGAATCGATTTTCATATTATATCAAGCATGCTTTCAGTAATTTTTTTTTTAACCACTACAAGCTAGCCCTTGACTGCGATCACACCTGATGGTAAATGATGATGCAGTCTAAGATGGTAGCGGGCTAACATGTTAGGGGCATGACAATTATATTAAACCCACACCCCTTCGGTTTCTACACGGCATCGCACCGGAACACTAAATCGCTTGGCGGCACGTCTTTGCCGGTAGGGTGGTAACTAGCCACGGCCGAAGCCTCCCACCAGGCCAGACCAGGGAAAATTCAGAAATTAAGTAATATAAAAAATGCGTTCATTTACCCTCATTTACTAATCTATATATTTTATAATCGTTCACTAAAACTCCAGTCGTGCGTCGTAGCTGACACACACAATTTTTTTATACTTAACTTTTTTTACATACTTAACTACATACTTTGGATCTTTTTTTTTTTTTTTTTTAAATATATAGGCTAGCGCTTGGCTGCAATCAGACTTGCATGCAAGAGGTGATGCAGCCTAAGGTGGAGCGCGCTTGCCTAGAAGATGCCTATTCACTCTTGATTTGAAGGTACCTATATTAAAAGAGGATGGGAAAACGGAAGCCGGAAGGGCATTCCATAACCTAGCGGTTCGAAGTAGAAACGAGGAAGCAAAACGCTTCGTACGAGCCCGCGGAATTTCGACTGCGTAAGGGTGCAGACCTTGTCGATGCCTTGCGGTTCGATAATAAAAAGGCGACGGAGGAACCAGATCGAATAGTTCTTGAGCACACTCTCCGAAATATATCCTGTAGAATACCGACAGACAGGCAACTTTGCGCCGATGTTCCAAGCTTTGCAGCTTCGAACTGACCAGCGCTTTGTTGCCAATTAGTCTCCTGGCGCGACGATCCACCGAATCCAATGCGTCAAGCTGGTACTTGGCAGAGCCGTCCCATAAATGGCTGCAGTACTCCATGCACGATCGAACTTGTGCTTAGTACAGGATAAGAAGCTGTTCCGGCGTGAAGTACCGCTTGACTTTGTTGAGGATGCCAAGTTTCTTACCAGCTGTTTTTGCCTTAGATTCGATGTATTGTCCAAAGTTGAGGTTGGACGATATGTTGATACCAAGGAGCTCGACACTGTCGGTAATTGGAACGGATATATTTCGGAAAGTCGGAGTAAGTGGGAATGAACTCCGTTTCGCGGTGAAAAGACACGCTTGCGTTTTGGTAGCGTTAAACTTGACGAGATTGGCGTCACCCCAGTCGGACACCTCCTTCAAGGTCAAGTTGATTCGTTCTACCAAAGCCTCTCTGTGCTTAAGAATCTCAGCTCCACTAGCTCGGGGACCGGACATGTATCTCTCTGTAACGGTGCTGTCATCTGCATAACCAAAGATACCGGGTTTTAGCATGTCGTTGATGTGAAGCAAAAAAAGCGTTGCAGAGAGAACTGATCCCTGAGGGACACCGGCATTGATCGCCATGAGATCAGATGAGGAGCCATCAACGACTACTCGAAATGATCGTCCACTCAGGAAGTCTGATATCCAGTCGCAGAAGCCAGCGGGTATCCCATAGGCTGGAAGCTTGGTCAAAAGGCTCTCATGCCAGACCCGGTCGAAAGCCTTCGAGACGTCTAGTGAAACAGCAAGTGCTTCACCATACCTCTCGATGGCCTCACCCCAGATGTGCGTGGCATACACTAAAAGATCCCCTGTGGATCGATTACGTCGAAATCCGTACTGTTGGTCCGACAGGAGGTCATTTTCTTCGAGGTATGCCAGTAGCCTGTTGTTCAGCACACGCTCCAAACTTTTGCAAAGCATGGAGGTGATTGCAATAGGCCTGTAGTTGGCCGGGTCAGCACGGCTGCCCTTTTTTGGGACCGGCTGTACATTCGCAATCTTCCAAGCCTTAGGGACCTGAGCAGACTTAAGGGAGAGGCGAAACAAGCGTGTCAGAACTGGAGACAATTCGGGAGCACAGGTCTTCAAAACCATTGCTGGTATTCCATCTGGACCACTTGCCTTATTCACATCCAGGTTGCGGAGCACTTTTAGCACCTCATTCTGGCGAACGTGTATCTCTGACATGGCAGAGCCGCAAGATGGTAAACAAGGTGGTATAGCACATCCTGGATCTAGATGTGAATTTTCCGCGAACAGAGTCGCCAAAAGATTTGCTTTATCTGTCGCAGTAAAAGCCAGCGATCCATCTGGTTTGAGTAGAGGAGGCAGCGAAGGACGACAAAAATTTGATTCAACCGACTTCGAGAGAGACCAAAAAGCCTTACTACCACGTGGATAGGATGCTAGTTTGGCCCCAATACGGTTAGTACGGTTGAAACAAGCCTCTTTAAGAACCTTCTTGTAGGACTTGGCGACAAGGTTGAACGCTCTCTTCTTTGCGTTGACGTCCGGAGCCTTAACGGTGCGGGCTTCTGCCCATGCTGCATACGCTGAGTCTTTGTGGGCCGCTGCTTCGGCACATTTAGCGTTGTACCACCGTGGAACTTTGCCGTCCAGTGATACGTCAGCGTATGGTATGAAGTACTCCATAGCTTGACGTATCACCCCGGATATGGCTTGTTCGCAGCTCGACGGATCACTCGAAGAGAAGCAAATCTGCCGCCAAGGGTAAGATGCGAAGAAGTGTCGCATCTCGTCCCAGTCTGCCGACTTATATCGCCACAGCCGCCTGGTTCCGGAAGGACCCGAGTCGAAAGGGCGATAGCTCGACACCGCTTTTACCACACAGTGATCAGAAGTGCCCAGGGGGGCCGCAACTGACACTGAGAACCGGTCTGGGTCGGTAGTCAGCAGAAGGTCCAAACAATTAGGTGTGTGACCGTCAACGTCAGGAACTCGCGTTGCTCCTTGGACCAGCTGTGAGAGATCTAGCGATAGAGCAAATTTAAGCGCCTCTCTCCCAGCGTGGTCGGTACTCTGGTATGGGAACAACCAATCCTGATGGTGAGCGTTAAAGTCCCCCAGAAATACCATTTGAGCAGTTGGGTATCGACGTTGAACGGTGTCTGCCGTCTCGCTGAGGTACTCAAACAATCGAGTTGTCTCCTGGTCACCACTGTGCGACCGATAGACACAGGCATACACAGTCTGCTCCACACCCGTATCCAATAAACACCACATGGTGGAAAAAGTGGGTACCTCCAGATTACGGAGACGTCGGCAGCAGATATCACTGCGAGCGAACATACAGACCCCCGCGCGAGCTTTAAAGTTATGCTCCAGCGAATACCCCGGGTACTGTAGATACGCTATATCTGATGGTTTTCTGATTTGCGTCTCCGTAAGAAAAAGTAAATGCGGCCTCTCAGTCTCTAGATGATGGTGGACTGCTGAGAGATTAGAGTGCAATCCTCGTATGTTCGAGAGGTGCACTTTGAGGGAGAGGATGTGCAGCCGCCGTTTAATCTTCTTTTTACTCTTTTTCCTTTTCATGGGTTTTTTGTGGGAGTGAATAGGAAAGGGAATGGCAGTTGTACGAGGCGCTGTGTTCTTAGACCTCGCAATTTACGAAGGGACTGCACGTTTGGAAGGCTCGACTGGAGACTGCGGGGACGCCCGAACCCCCCTGGGAATCGCCATCGGGTCCTCTCTCCGGTCGCCAACCGGCACGATGGAAGCCATCCCATCTGCGCTTGACTGCAAAAATGCAAAATGCAATCACACCCAATACAATTCAATGCTACTTAGCACCATTCTTTTTACTTAAATAAGTACTTAATAACAAGGTAGCCCTTGACTGTGATCCCACCTGGTGGTAGGTAAGTGATGATTCCGCCAGATGGTAGCGGGCTAACCTGTTAGGAGTATGTCAGCTAAGCAGATAAATGTGAAATCCATATTCCATACCTCTATGGGTTAGTGGTAGGTACTACACGGCATCGCACCACAATAGCATTACTTTTGTGCCACCCACGATGACAAGTCGCGGGCATTATTTAGTTTTGCATATGAGCTTCATGGCTTAATACAATCTTATACCTGAGCAGCCTTGACTTTCCAGCCGCCAAAATAAATTAATTTAACTGAACATGTCTGGTTATGACGCAACCAAAGGTTGCGCGCTTCTGCCTATTCACTCATCTGTGTAAGGTACCAATATACCGAATGTCAGGAAGAGGTAAAAATAAACAGTTTTTCTTTTCAGATCTGTACACTGCTCTACGGATAGCACAGACACAAGAAATCAAAATCAACTTCGGCGTAGGAGTCGCCGGGCTAGCAGCGCAGACCAAACATCCCATTAACATTAGGAATGCTTACGCTGATCCTAGGTAAGACTTAACTTAGACCTCAATACTTATTACATGTATGTAGCGGTCTTCGCAGTCCGCACATAATCCAATAGATGGCATTACTAGTAGCGCACGACGAACACGAAGAGCCTAATTCACGCTAACAAAGCGTTCTCTGAATTACGCTTATATACGACCTCCAGGCTCCAACGATGAACGGTCGGACCAGTGGTCCCCGAGCACATCCCCCGCTCGGTGGATGATATCATCCTTTGTTACGGTCGAGCCATATCACCTGCACCCGTACAATGTAGGATATAGTGTTACAGGTCTCTTACGTTACGTTATGTTTTGTCTCTACCACCGGTTCGGAAAACAGATTCTACTAAAAAGAGCCGGCAAGAAACTCAGCAGTTGCTCTTTTTATACACACACGCACACAACACGCGTATAGATTATGATTGAATCGTAAATGAGACTAGAGTAGCCGTCTCGGTTCAACGGGTTGCAAAGAGCCAATAGACCTTGGAGTCCTAGCTCCCAAGGTGTCGGAATGGTATTGACAACCAAGCACAGGGAAGCGCAGCGTTGACAGATCTCCCCCACTAAGTGAACGGACGAGGTGCGTGTCCTGGGATGGGACCCCGTAGCGGCGTAGCTCCATCAGGTGAAACTCAATCATTGTTCCCCGTAGCGGCGTAGCAACATTATGTGAAACCTGACCTTTGTTGCCCGTAGCGGCGTAGCCTCATTATGTGAAACCTAATCATTGTTGCCCGTAGCAGCGTAGGCCCATTATGTGAAACCTAATCATTGTTCCCCGTAGCAGCGTAGCCCCATTATGTGAAACCTAATTATTGTTGCCCGTAGCGGCGTAGCCCCATTATGTGAAACCTAATCATTGTTGCCCGTAGCGGCGTAGCCCCATTATGTGAAACCTAATCATTGTTGCCCGTAGCGGCGTAGCCCAATTAGGTAAAACCTAATCAGTGTTGCCCGTAGCGGCATAGCCCCATTATGTGAAACCTAATCATTGTTGCCCGTAGCGGCGTAGCCCAATTAGGTGAAACCTTATCATTGTTACAATCTCATTTGATGTTGTTGGCTGAATTTTGGTATTTTTGGTGTGACAGTGTATTTTGCCCAGTAGTGGAACTTGGATTTGGATCGTTAAACTGTGGCAATCATTATTACGTAATACGGCCCCAGGATCCCCCGAGTAGGAATAAAGAAGCTTAGAGTAGAAAGATAATGTAACTACCTGCTAATTATTACTAAATTTTCTGGTATTTTTTTCAGGTTTAACAGTGAAATAGACGCCCGAACAGGGTACAAGACGGAACTAATATTGTGTATGCCGATTTGCAACTACGAGGGCGATGTTGTCGGTGTAGCGCAGATTATCAACAAGACAGACGGTTAGCATAACTATTATAAACTAGCTGATGCCCGCGACTTCGTCCGCGTGGATTGAGGTTTTTTGGTTCCCGCGGGATCTCTTCAATTTTCCGTGAAAAAAGTTGTGTTATTCCCGACTAAAAACTATCTCCGAGCCAAATTTCATCCAGATCCGTTCAGCCGTTCTGGCGTGATTGAGTAACAAACATGCATTTGAGGTTTGTGCTTCCCGCGGGAACTCTTTAATTTTCCAGGATAAAAAGTAGCCTATATGTTATTCCAGACTATAATCTATCTCTGTGCTAAATTTCATCCAGATCCGTTTTCAGCCAGTAGTTTTTGCGTGAAAGAATAACAAACATCCATACATCCATACTCACAAACTTTCGCGTTTATAATATTAGTAAGTTAAGATTTAGTAATGCCAGTGACTTGTCCGCGTCCGTTAAGTTTTTGTTCCCTAAAAAAAAGGAAGCTCATGTCCTTCCCCGGGATGCTACTATCCCGAACCAAATTTCCTGAATTTTTTTTGAAAAGATGGGCCGGAAGCGTAGCATTAAGCATAGATGGACAGAAAGACACTTTTTATTGTTTAACAATAGCTGTATTAATATTGTTCACAACACTGACAAAAAAAAACTAAGTAATAATAAACCAAATTATTATTTACCTACATTGTAAATTAAGCTTAATTTTAAATTAAAACTAAATTCTTGAATCGGTAAAACCTCATCAATGTCACCGCAATGAGGTTTAATAATAGCCAATATAAAAGATAGGCAGCATTGTCTCTTTGGATGGCCAAACTTATTCTTTGGCCAAGGTAACTGCCACTTCATGAATCCCGGGTAGACTGGAGATCCCATTTTGCAGGTTCATTTTTTTTGTACCTCTACAAGCCCTTGACTGCGATCTCGTCTGATGGTAAGTGATGCAGTCTAAGATGGTAGCCGGCTAACTTGTTAAACACATACCCCTGTCGGTTTCTACACGGCATCGTACCGGAACGCTAAATCGCTTGGCGGTACGTCTTTGTCAGTAGGGTGGTAACTAGCCACAGCCTCAGACCAGAGAAAATTAAGAAATTAGAAATTTCCAAATTGATCCTGCCGGGAATCGAACCCGGAACCTCCGACTAGACCACAGCGCTCAGTGGTGAGCCAGGTAGATCACGCATCAATAGGCATGATGACAGTAACCAAGAATCAATGAAAATATGAATTTAACTAATGAAATAGGATTCATAGATTATAAAAAACTTATTTTTTTTAACCGACTTCAAAAAAAGGAGGAGGTTCTCAATTCGACTGTATGTTTTTTTTTTTGTATGTTTGTTACGCGATTTCTCCGCCAATTATGAACCGATTTTGATAATTCTTTTTTTGTTTGGTAGGTCATACTTCAGAGGTGGTCCCATTTTAATTTGGTGAAGATCTGATGAATATCTCCGGAGATGGAGAACGGAACTCCTCAATGGATAAGAGTAAATTGCTCGCGATCAGTGTGATAGTTTTGTAAACAGTATGTTTTAACCATGCATAGCATACCTTTTTTTTTTTTAGGGTTCCGTACCAAAATGGTAAAAATGGAACCCTTATGGTGCGACTTTCTCCGTCCGTCTGCCACAGTCGATTATTTCAGTAACTATTAAAGCTATTGACATGAAATTTGGAATAGTTGTATATAATAGTGGCCCAATATCATGGAAATCAAAAAAATTGAAAATTATTTTTAGTTTAATTAAAAAAGTGGGGAAAATCAGGGGTTTGAAATTTCAAAGTAGGATAACTAAACCAAGTGGGGTATCATATGAAAGGACTTTGTACTTGACTTGTCTAAGTTAGACAAGTCGACGAGTAACGATTAAACGACGTTATTCTTAATAACGCTAAGTTTTTACTAGCGTTCTGGTTACACCCTGTATTTTAAAACAGTGGGGCCACTCAAAATTGTGAAATAAAAATTTTCAAAAAAAAAAAAAAACCGACTTTTTTGGAGTCGGTGCCAATGTGGAGTCACGTCAACAATAATGAAGAGTAGGTAGACGGTTCATGCGGCTAATTGGTACCGACTCCAAAAAATGTTATTATAGAACTACATTAACTCTTGTATACATAATAAATTAAATTATTTTTTACTTTTTAGTGTTTGTGGTTTTTGAAGTTGGTTTTTTTTTTTTTTGAAAATTTTTATTTCTATTTTTAATGAGATTGCTATTTATTTTGATAAAATAAAATTATAAAATACAGCAATCCGCCATATTGGTTAAAACACCAAGAAGCGAATGACGTCACAATGGTTTGTTTTCGAGCTTTGACAATCACACTATTGCTTACTGCACACCGCACTCTACATTGGTAAAAATGATAGTGGCGTCACAAACGACGCCATGACACCGGGGAGCGTTTTGGCGTGAATGTAAAATTTAAATTTCAAATGCCAATATTATCTACCAAACCTTATTTTTCTGCTGAAATAAGATGTTTTTTCGAAATAGTAGATACTTCCGAACATAATCTGACCATTTTTCAAAATCAGTCATCATGCCTATTATCATTGTAAGTAAAAGCACTCAATTTTTTTTACAGGTTCCAAAGAATTTTCCCCGCGCGACGTAGAAGTCTTCCGACGGTACCTGACATTCTGTGGCATTGGCATCCAGAACGCGCAGCTCTTCGAGTCCTCAGTTTTAGAATACAAGAGAAACCAGATCCTCCTGGCGTTAGCGAGGAGTATATTTGAGGAGCAGAGCAACTTGGAATGCTTGGTTACTAAGATCATGACTGAAGCCAGAGAGCTGTTGAAGTGTGAACGATGTGCTGTTTTTATATTGGATACGGACCATTGTGAGTCGGTAAGTGCCATACAATACATTTATTACATACATACATACATTTACTCTGCATTCAACTCGCGAGCGAACTGTACATAGTTTTCTGATGAAGTTGTTCTTACGAGACTGCTGTAAAAAGAACTGCCTAAAGAGACCGTGTGATTATATTTTAGTACCTACCTAGTTATAATCAGCAACTGTGATAACTTAATTAATACTAACATTTATCAGATAAAGATATTATTCGGAGCTCTTTGCCGCGAGGCATACAGAGTTAAGGGACTTTTTGTAATACAATGTCTAAAGAAACTAACACCCTACTCTGAATTAAAGGGCTATTTTATTTTGTTATCAGATAAAAATTATTTCCAAAAAACCGACTTCCAAAGCCACTGTAAAGTAAAAAATTATTTTGATTTCTACACACTAAGTTGAAGTCGGGCGGGAAAAAAAAAAATATACGTGCCGACTTGAGAACCTCCTCCTTTATTGGAAGTCGGTTAAAAAGATAAAGAAGTATTAATTAATAAATTATCTAGTTGATATGCACCTTCACTTGGGTGGAAGATCAAGAAATCCTGTCGTACTCGTATACGTATTCCTTCATTTGCCAATATCATATTTATTACCCTACTCGTTTAGACTGTAAGTTTATAGATTAGTCGGTCAGGACAAGTCGTTTAATATAAATACCTATGTACCTACAGATGATTCAATGATTATTTTTCAGAGTCATCTAGAAAGAATAGTACAAAGGCCGGGCGGGCGTCGCAGCGAGATCCCAGCGTTACCGCCTCCCGCACCTACACGGTTTCACACACTCTTCGAGCTGGCAGCGAAACACTCCCGGACCACGTTGACACCGAGACACGACATCAAGTCTACTCTGGCGTGTATAGCTCTTGCGGTGGGTATAGATTGGTTTTTAATACCAGTTCTGGTATTCTAGTACATAGGTACGTGGTATGTGAGTTCATCGTTGGAGAAGTTTTTCGAGACCAACAGCGAAAAAATGCTTTCTAGAAAACTACGCCATCTTAGGGTGACGGTAACGCTGACATAAGAAACTAGAGCTTTGTCTAAGACGTATCACACACTCCCGGATCACGTTAACACCGCGACACGACATCAAGTCTACCCTGGCGTGTATAGCTCTTGCGGTGGGTATAGATTTGTTTTAACTACCAGCGTAAAGTTCTGGTATCCTAGTACATACATGGTATATACGTTCATCGTTTAAAAGGTTTTCTAGAAAACTAGTTACGTCATTTTGCTTCAATAGTCATTAGATAAACGTTTTATAGATATTTAATACCAGCCATGTAATTCTGGTAGATATCATGTAGTACGCTGATGAGACTGAAATAAGAGAGAACTCTTTCTACTTTATGAAATTAGAGACTTTACCGTACTCTGAGTGCTATAAAACACTCAAGGACGGTGCTAGACGTTTGTGGTTTGTGGTGTTAGACGTTTGTTGGCATAAGCGTTCTAAGTCGTCTCGATTCAACCCAATGACTAAGGAAACTAATTCTTTATTCATTGATTCAACCTCACTGAGGCGATTTCATATTCTTAATTGTAGTTGTCAAACGTATGCTACTTCAATCGGGTGTCCCACGAATCACGATATAAAATATGTATTTATTTAGATCACTTTATTCCAGGTTGCCCAATCAAACAAAGCACTAAACATATCGGACGTGGATGAGTGGCGGAAAGAGAACGGCATGGTGGTAGCAGACATTACAACAGATGACGCGATCAATGTTAGGACGATGCTCTGTATGCCTATTGTCAATGCTAATAAGGATGTTATTGGTGTGGCACAGTTGATTAATAAGGTAATATTATCTTGTATCGAAGTAATATTAACTTGATCAAAGTACTATGATATAAACTAACCTAACCTAATGATATTGGAAAACATTATGGAAGGCATGCAGGGTTCCTGTAGGCCGACCGTTTAACTCGCGTATCGCCTGCACGGTAAGAAGGGAGCGGGGGGAGATGTTAGCGGATTAAAAAAAAGATACTTATTATTTTATTCTTTACCAACAATGTCTATCTCGAGATAAATCTTTGGATTATTGACTCCGTGTGTAGCGTTACCCGCCCCCGCTCCTTTCTTACCGCGCAGGCCATACGCGAGTTAAACGGTCGGCCTATAACAAATGTTTGCCAATAAAGTAGGGGCTTTCATTCATGCAATTCCATCCACGAATATATTAATGCGCATTTATAATACTATTTAAAACCGTATTTTTCGTCAAAAGTATGCTTGTTTACCGAATTTAAGGCTAAGGACCTTACTCGCCAGTGGCGCCAACTAGTGAGCATAAAAACGGTAGCCCTCATTGGACTCAATAGGATATAATTGGCCTCACTTGGCGTAATTTTCGCTGAAAATATCATAAGCTCCTCTTTGCTTTCAGGAAAACGGATCACAGTTCACAGATGGAGACATCTCAATATTTGAAGCGTTCGCAATATTCTGCGGGCTCGGCATCCATAACACACAGATGTATGAGAACGCTTGCAAACTTATGGCAAAACAGAAGGTACCTACTTACTGAAGTCGCAAATACTTTTTACACGCTTTTTATTGGCTTCAGATGTATGTATGTTAGTATGTAACGGAATCTTTGAACATGATTTTGACCCCCTTTAAAACGTCGGATTAACTCGAAATTTGGCATACTTATTAAGGACCGATGGCAATTCAATATTTTAAACAGTTTGACCCGTTATCCTTACTAGGATAATCAGGATTAGCGATTTTTTGTTTTCCTGAGACCCGGAGTGTCTGCGTCAAAAGCGTGTTTTTTAGTTTTTTTAAACTATTATTATTTTGAAGTGAAACTTCTTGAGAATCGTTTTGATTTTTCAAATCATTCGATGAAACGAAAAAGCGAAACCAAAACGAGACAAACATATTCCTAAAAGGATTTATTTAGCCTGCGAGAGAATGAGATAGAATAAAAGTGTTATTTATTTCATTGTCTCGTAGGCTACTTTTCTGAAGTTTCACTTCTGCCGTGTGTGAATTGCACACACACTTTTTTTCCCACTACAATTAATTATACTTACCTTGATTGCGCTCTGAACTGGATTTATAAAGGCTTTATTAAGGCTTTCCCTATATATAATGTAGACATAAAATAAGGCCGGAACTTTAGAAAATAATTGGGTATTTGATTACAAGTTAGTCAAATATATAATTATTTAGTGATTATTGAACAGAGGATCTCCCAAAAGTTGTAATATCTACTGTGTTGACTAACCTTTTTGAAGCTATCAATTAAAGTAAAAAAGTGCATCGAACTTAAATAACGTCACAGTATTTCATTCAAAATCCCATACTAAGCCCGCGTTTTGACGTTTGATAAAGCTTGCTAAATCCTAGTTGTCAAATACCCTATTTCAGTTTATATTTTTGTTACCAGGTAGCGCTGGAATGTCTGTCCTACCATGCGACAGCATCTACTGAAGACACTAGCAAATTGTGCCAAGATATCATTCCCTCAGCAGAGATCTACAACCTATATAGCTTTCAATTTCATGGTAATAATTCCTATCACCACCATCGCTATCATCATCACCGACATCATTTTCATCAGCACTGTTGTCCACTAATGAGCACGGATTTCGATGATGAAAAATGAGAACGAGATGTAAAATGTCCTCCCGACCGAATTTCGGCCACGGCGGCCTATCTCCAGAGAGAAGCCTCGGAAGATATAGTGCACTCTCTGTTCCTTTACTCTCATAGCCCGATGGGACGGAAAATCCGACACGACCGGAGAGAGATCAAGCGTAGGACCGACTGCTTACCGTGCTCTCCGAAGCACGGGGGTGAAACACCGCCAACTTCCTAACTCCAGATTCAGATTCAGATTCATTTATTTGCATTTAACATGAACAATACAATAATTGACATGTCACCCCGTTAGGGTATATGCAGTTTGAGTGACAGGGGTGCTTCGAAATTATTATTTTTATGTCTATAATTATTATTTCTCTGTAGGTATTTTAATAATGTCTTGTCGAATAAATTTATTATGTCGTGAGAATGTAGTTGCTTAGTTATTGAAGTCAAGTTAGAAAATAATAATTTCGAATAACAATTTCGATTAATATAAATACTTATCTATTACAATTTTTTATGAATCTACAATTTATCAATGCTTAAAACAATTTTAGTCATACATCACAATGTCAATTTCAAAAGAAAGATAGTTTAAAAGTAAAATAAAAGAATATGTCAAAATAATTAATAGTAGGTATAATAAGAAAAATGTCAAAATATTATGTATTTATTTTTCTGTTAGATTTTCATTGATCGTATAATAGCACTTTTTTATTAAATAGTCCTTTAACTTGCGGTAAAAAGTAGAATCACCTTCAATTTGTTTAATGCCATCTGGTAGTTTATTAAATATTGTCACTGCTCTTGAAACCGGGCTTTTATCAAACATAGTCATATTACATTTAGGTATCGCCAAACGGGTTTTATCCTTATTCCGAGTGTTGAAGTTTTGATTTCGTTTAATTTCCTTAAATAGGTGTGGATTTTTGCGTACAAATGTAGAAATTTCATAAATGTATAATGCATGGCAGCGTTAATAATTTTTCTTTAATAAAATAAGGCCTACAGCTTTCACGTCGTTTTATATTAACTAAGTAGAATGCGAAGACATTTTTTTTGTAGAACGAACAGTTGATTGAAGTTAGTACTATCCCCCCAGACAATTACTATGCCGTAACGAAACCAGGCGTATGCGTATGAGTAATATGTTGATAGGGCTGTCTCAAAATTGGTTTTCCTTTTTATAACGCTTAGGGCATAGATAAATTTCGAGATTTTATTGGTTAAGTCTTCTAAATGGGTTTTCCAGTTTATATGGGTGTCTATAGATAGCCCTAGTAGTTTAAAGTGGTTTACCTCTTCTATATCTACTTCATCTGATTGCAATTTTAGACATAATGGTTGTTTTTGGTATGGCCTGAAAACTCCGCGCTAGAACTGCGAATTTCTTGTCAGAAAAACCCAATATTTAACGTTATGGCCCGACCCGCGATTCGAACCCGGGACCTCATTGAACATTTACAGAGTAAATGTATGTGTCACCATACATTTACTCTGCATTCAACTCGCGCGTGAACTATAGGCATACGATCACAAATATATAATGTGAGTTGATTACATGGGATTTCTCAAACCCAAAAATCCAAAATATCTAGTTTTATTACTAAAAATTATGGTTTATTATTGGTTTTAGATTTCGATTTATCCGATGAAGACACGTGCAGGGCGACGCTGCGTATGTTTCTACAATGCAACTTGGTCGAAAAGTTTCATATACCTTACGATGTGAGTACGGTCAATGGTGTAGCTAATATATAGTTCAGAAAAAGAATGCACAAGGCCGCGGCGTTTCTCGCTTTTCAAAGCCCATTAAGTTATATTAATTATTATGATGGACTAGCTGATGCCCGCGACTTCGTCCGCGTGGAATAAGTATTTTTGGATTCCCGCGGGAACTCCTCAATTTTCCGGAATAAAAAGTAGCCTATGTCACTCTCCAGGTCCTCAACTATACCCATGCCACGGTAGATATTTTTATCTCTTACTATTGATACAGATCAAAAGTACGATAGGAACGTACTCATCGGTACGATACCATGTAGAAACCGACTAGGGGTATGGGTTTAATATAACTGCCATACCCTTAACAGGTTAGCCCGCTACCATCTTAGATTGCATCATCTCTTACCATCAGGTGAGATCGCAGTCAAGGACTAACTCTAATGCAACTCTATATGTATGTATATATTTATATATGTTGGAACGCGCTTGTCTAGAAGATGCATACTCACTCTTTAACTTTGTCTTAGATATTCGAAACGTAACTCTCTCTCTTTCTATCTACACTAACTTATATCTCCCTCTCAACATCCGTTCGCACTTTTCGTAACGCTCTCGTCACACATTCACCAGCTCACTCCCCAAGTCAAGCGTGCGTTAAGAAGTTTTTATTCAAAAAAATATGTTGACTTATTTAATAGTTTCATTTGAATGAGTTGCAATTTCACAGGTCCTGTGCCGATGGATATTGAGCGTTAAGAAAAACTACCGCCCAGTAAAATACCACAACTGGCGGCATGCACTCAATGTAGCTCAAACCATGTTCGCAATGCTCAAGACTGGGAAAATGGAGCGGTTCATGTCCGATCTAGAGATCCTAGGTCTACTAGTCGCGTGTCTATGCCACGATCTAGACCATAGAGGGACGAATAACGCATTTCAGACGAAGACGGAGAGTCCCCTCGCGATTTTGTATTCGACTTCGACAATGGAACATCACCATTTCGACCAGTGCGTCATGATTTTGAACAGCGAAAGCAATAATATTTTTCAGGTAAGATATTAATATTGTAAACTAGATAATGCCCGCGACTTCGTCCAGGTGGACTTTGGTTTTATATCGCGTGGGAACTCTTTGGTTTTCCGACATAAAAAGAAGCCTATCTCATACTCCAGGTCCTCAACTATATAGGTCTATAACTACATATGTTCCATAAATAGGTAACTTATGCAAAAAAATCTGTATCGGCGTGAATGAAAGACAAATCCAACGAACAAGATCGCAGTCGATTGCTAACTTGTACTGCATGACTGACATTACAATCTGCGAACGAACTGTTTTCTTTTTAATTTATTTTGTACCAAAAAGTTGTAAGTAAAATATGTAGAAAAATAGAAACATGGTAGGCAAGGAAGCATTTATCTCTACAAGAGATCTCTACCAGCGACCCTTGGCAGTAGGAAAGGATGTAGGTAACTGAGAATGGGAACAATAAATATGAGATGGAATTGGTGAAAAAGTTTGAAACAACATATTAAAAATGACATAAATATAAATTAGTATATTCATGATATTATTTTATGATATTCATTAATGATGTTTATTTTGCCTGGTGGGAGGCTTCGGCCGTGGCTAGTTACCACCCTACCGGCAAAAAGACGTGCCGCCAACCGATTTAGCGTTCCGGTACGATGACTTGTAGAAACCGAAGGGGTATGGGTTTAATATAACTGCCATACCCCTAACAGGTTAGCCCGCTACCATCTTAGACTGCATCATCACTTACCATCAGGTGAGATCGCAGTCAAGGGCTAACTTGTAGTGGATAAAATAAAATAAATAAAAAATAATTTTCTTGCAGGCCTTATCACCATGTGACTATAAGGACGTAATGCGTGTAGTGGAAACGGCGATTCTGTCAACGGATCTAGCTATGTACTTCAAGAAGAAATCAAAGTTCCTAGAGTTGGTTGAAAACGGCGAGTTCGATTGGCAAAGTCGGGAGAAGAAAGAATGTAAGTATGTAATTGATCATTTTAAGTGTGTAAAAAGTAACAAAGAAAATACATTTATTCAACCATGGTGTTACAGACAAACATTCAACATTTATTAGTTGTATCTACATAAAATGTTTGTCTGTGTCACCATCCAGAAAAATGAGTTCTAAAGTAAGCTTTCGGCTAGAGTCTTTGGCGATTTTGTGCAAAAGGGGTAAAAATATATTGATACTATTTGAGGTTCGGAGCAAGACTGAGAAATTACCTATTTCTTTGATTGCCTAGTGAAACTGAGAGTTGATATATTGGCAACACTCACCATACAAAAATTAAGGCAAATCAAAAAGAATTCGACCCAATTTCGGTTCCCAGTTCTAATTAACTAATTTGGGCTTTTTTTTTATCCACTACAAGTTAGCCTTTGACTGCGATCGCAACTGATATAGTAAGTGATGGTGCAGTCTAAGATCGTAGCGGGCTAACCTGTTAGGATTATGGCAGTTGTATTAAACCCATACCCCCGCTTTCTACACGGCATCGTACCGGAATCTTCAATCACTTGGCAGCATGTCTTTGCCGGTAAGGTGGTAACTAGCCACGGCCCGAATCGTCCCCCCAGGCCAGACCAGAGAAAATTCAGAAACTATAAATACCCAAATTGACCCTGCCAGCAATCGAATCCTCCCACGTTAATCGCTTGAGAGCTGTTGTCCTAACACTGCGCCAGGGAGGTCGTCAACTTTTAGTTGAATAAAAAAAAGAGAAAGGCCAAAATAAAAACGTTTTCACTTCAAAATCTTACGCATTTTCGTTACGGACGCTTATTGCCGGCTAGGGTATCCCTCCGCATCGTCCCATAACGAACTTCCTTACAATAAAAAAACTAAAAAACACGCTTTTGACGCAGACACTCCGGGTCTCAGGAAAACAAAAAATCGCTAATCCTGATTATCCTAGTAAGGATAACGGGTCAAACTGTTTAAAATATTGAATTGTCATCGGTCCTTAATAAGTATGCCAAATTTCGAGTTAGTCCGACGTTTTAAAGGGGGTCAAAATCATGTTCAAAGATTCCGTTACATACTAACATAGTAACATACATACTCGTACCGCTGAAGCTAATAAAAAGCGTGTAATAAAAAATACCTAACCCACATTGTTCATTCCCAGTGCTCTGCGGTATGATGATGACAGCGTGCGACGTATCAGCAATAGCGAAGCCCTGGGAGGTGCAGCACAAAGTCGCCAAGCTGGTTGCTGATGAGTTCTTCGACCAGGGGGACTTGGAGAAGCTGCAGCTAAACCAGCAACCTATTGCTATGATGGACAGGTAATGTTTTAAAATCCCGATAACTATTTCAACTTGTCCAATAGCTTATTTTATTCAGGCGTATGCATAAAGCAATACTTATGCAATATTACCTACTCAAAATGACAGTTTGATGTCACGTGCCTTGACGTTCCTAAAATGAGGATTATCGACATTGGCAAAGTGCACTGTGCTGTTTTGGCACTACTGAAAGCCAAAAACCAAGAAAAGAAGAATAATTCTAAAACACGAAAGTCAACAATAATGAACTATGGTTTAAGGCGTTTTAAGTAAGTTTAGAAGCCATTTTACGAGTAAGTAAGCCTAAGGTCGACTATGCCAAGATGCTCAAGATCGAAACTTAGTAATACCACGAATTTTTAGAAAATTATTTTAAAAAATGACGTACTGTGCCGTGGAGTGACGTCATTATTCATCACATATAACCATCAAAAACATTATTTTTACACACAATTCGTTACGTATTCGTTCGCTACGTTTTGAGCGGAAAAGGTAGGAATTTTGGTTCTAAGCGTTATAGTTAGTTTGATGTACAGGAGCACTTTTTTGTGAGTTAGGGTGAGTAAATTGCGCTTGACATCGTCATCGTCTCAACCGATAGACGTCCACTGCTGGACGAAGGTCTAATGCATGGGTCTCCACAGAACACGGTCTTGTACCCGTTGCTTCCAGCGACTCCCAGCTACTCGCTAAAAATCGTCCATCCACTAGTGGGAGATCGTCCAACGCTGCGTTTTTTAGTGCAACACCGCCATTTGGGACCCTAACGACTATCGGTTCTTCTAACTTATTCTTTATCAATTACTTCTATTTCTTATTGCATAAATTATAATTATAATATAACTAGATGATGCCCGCCGAATTCGTCCGCGTGGATTAAGGTTTTCTGATTTCTTCCCCGGGATGCAAAATAATTGCCAAAAATTGGCGAAAAAATGGGCCGGGAAAGCGTAGCAGACAGCACTTTCACATTAGTAATATTAGTAAGTATTACTGGATGAGCACATAATATCATAATGTCTCGGTCTTCGCTCGTGAGGAGTTAAGGCCCTGTGTAGCGTAAAAGGGGGTTTGTTTTTAAAAGCAGTGTATCCATCAAACGGTGACATAATGTATGCTTGTAAAAATAATGTGCTTTTCTCAAGACCTTTGAGCAGCCATTGAACCATCTCAAAACACAATTTTAAAGAAATCTCTGCATTAAAATTTATTTTAAACATACCTCTTAATTTAACTTTTAAAGCAATTTTTCTCCTTATTGAAACCAATAATTAGCTCTAGAAATATAAGATAAAATTCATATTTTTAAATCATACACATTGTCGGTTTCATTTGTATTGAAAAATAAATATTATTTTTTTATACAAATTATTTCATGCCTTTTTTGCGACATGCGCTTGCTCGATTTCACCCCCGCGCGCCTGTGTTTTTCATCTCGTGAGCTCACAGCGCCTTAAGTAAATTACGAATTTTTGATGCCTTCTTACTTAGTCCTTTTTTAAATTTTCAGGGAGAAAAAAGACGAGCTACCTCAGATGCAAGTGGGTTTCATCGATATGATCTGCCTGCCGTTATACAAAGTACTCTCAGACACTTTCCCCTGGATTCAGCCGCTGTACACTGGCACCATGGACAATAGGCAGCGCTGGCAAGACCTTGCGGAGAAGGTGGAAATGGGACTCACGTGGATCGACCATGACACCATCGACAAACCCATAGAGGAGTTCACAGGTACGTTTATTGCAAAATTATACTATTTGAGACATAATCTTAGTGCCTCGTTTGTCTAGTGGCTCACCTATTCAGAGTTGAGAAGTCGGTGGTATACCTCAAGTAGGACGTGAAGCCATTGGTCCAGCTAATGTATATATCCGATTCGAACCGCCAGGATGTGGAATACCTTTCCAACCCACATATTCCCTGCCACGTATAACTTAATTACCTTCAAGGCAAGAGAGCTCCAACCTAGACCTCATTGCTTTGTATTAAACATGATTGTTGTCAAGCGCAAGCCTATTCTTCGTTTTAAAAAACCGCCTTATTGGACATAGACACACGGAATATTAAAACTAAGAAAAGGAAAAATACTTAAACACCTCTCACAACAGCTCGCAGATTTGTACTGTTGTACTTAGCTATACCTAGTCAGCGTCAACTAGGTATATCTAGGGTCGTATTGCCAACGCCTAAAGCAATACTTAAGCAATATTAAAATGACTTGACGTTCCTAAAATAAGGATGATTATTCTAAAGCGAAAGTTAACATTAATGAAACAAAATGTTGCGTTGGCAGTATGGCCCCTGAGTCACGTCGAATCGTTTTTATAGTATTATAGGTATGCCTACAGCTCGGCGCGCCTGTTGGATGCCTTTAAAATGTATATGAACAAAATGTTTGCAGCGTCAAACGAACCTATCAAGGACGTAGAGTTCACAGTGACCACGCTGAACTGCGCGCGGCCGCTATCCGACACAACCACAATGGCCGTCGTCAAGCCAATCAAGCCATACTTCCACTCGCTCAGACGAGGCAAGAGTGGAAGCGTCACTTCGCGGCCTGCTAGAAGTAAACTTACTAGGTGAATGTTGTCATATTTATTTTATTGCTTTAAAGTAAACCTGATAGACTAAGAGAGTAAGTTTATCACGTCATTGAGAGGCAATGTCTAGTGTACGGCCCAATGAGTAGCGTCAGTTTTTATACTGTGTAGGTACATAGGTACTGCGCATACTTTAATACTATACAAGGATCAGCCTGTTCGTTTTTGGTAACAATAACTTATCTTTGAGCGGCGATAAATAGTCAGTTCCCCAGCCGCTTGCGGGCAGACCGTCACTATGTCCACCAAAGGAGAGCCTTCGCCAAATACTGAATCAGCCTTCCTAGCGATAGTTACCAAAAGTACGGCTATCTCCTATATGTGGTCCAATTGTCTAAGCAATCATTTGATAGCTTAAAACGTAGTATATTACTCGAACTGTTTAAGGAGTTCATACATGCCCCCCATCGCTCCCGCGCAGTGCGTTTGGGTGAAAATGTAACTACAACAGCTATAGTGTAACGATCGCGAACATCTCTGATTGGTTAATATTCGACCACGATTGGTCAAAATCCATTGACGCAGCCAAAATACCATAAATTCAAATATTGGATCGAAGCAGGCGTTACTTTGCGAAAATCCATGATAATGAAAGAACTGGACGTTTAATTAGCTATAATCGGCCACAATAGGTAAATCTATGTAGTACAGTGTGTATCTTTTTTTTTTAATATATAGGCTAGCGCTTGGCTGCAATCAGACTTGCGTGCAAGTGGCGATGCAGCCTAAGATGAAGCGCGCTTGCCTAGAAGATGCCTATTCACTCTTGATTTGAAGGAACCTATATTAAAACGATATATCTTGCGATATTCACCACACCACACAAATTCCTTTATGAGAATATTTTGGAGGATTTGTGTGGTGTGGTGAATATCGCAAGATACACACTGTACCACATAGCAGATTAAACTATACAGTTCTTTCATTATCATAAATTCAGCCAATCAAAACAGAGGTGCAATCATGTAAGGATCGCCGATCAAATCGTTAAAGCTCGGCTTCAAAGTAAAATAATATTAGGGTATCGTACATACCTAAACGTATGAGAATGGATACACGAAATTGAGCTGTAATTCAATGTATTTATGGTTTATTTTACTTTGAAGCCGAACCTTAACGATTTCATCGGCAATCCTTACATGATTGCACCTCTGTTGAGACTGTAACAATGATTGATACGGGTTTTACACAATCGCCCTGCAGGTCTTTCAAGTCGCCAATTTCACCCAGAAACAGTAAGGACTCTGGCAGTCATATAATCGGAGTGAACGTAAAGTTTCCTTCAGATCCCTCTACGCGGCGCCAAGCTCTCGCGACGAGAGAGATCCGCCGACAGCGAGGCCGCCGAGCCGCGAGCCCAGCGCGCCGACGACGCCGCTCGAGCCGACGCCGACCACGCACAAACAGAAACATAAAGGACGGTGGGTGGAACACTTGTTGCAAATATTCGATAGAAGTTTCAGTTTCAGTTTCAGTTTATTTATTTAAACATTTAGGACATACAGAGGTGCAATCATGTAAGGATTGCCGATCCAATCGTTAAAGTTCGGCCTCAAAGTAAAATAAACCACTAGCTGATGCCCGCGACTCCGTCCGCGTGGTTTAAGTTTTTTTGATTCCCGCGGGAACTCCTTAATTTTATGAGATAAAAAGTCGCCTATGTCACTCTCCAGGTCCTTAACTATCCCCATGCCAAAAATCACGTCGATCCGTTGCTCCGTTGCGGCGTGATTAAAGGACAAACCAACAAACCAATAAACCAACAAACAAACACACTTTCGCATTTATAATATTAGTATGATGATAGTATGATAATAGCATTGAATTAGAGCTCAATTTCAAGTATCCATTCTCATAAGTTTAGGTATGTACGATACCCTAAACGAATGAGAAGGGAAACACGAAATTGAGCTCTAATTCAATGGTGTTATGGTTTATTTTACTTTGAGGCCGAACTTTAACGATTGGATCGGCAATCCTTACACAGGTGTCTCTGATGCTACATCATGTTTGGACTCTACCACCGGTTCGGAAAGCAGATTCCGCCGAGAAGAGCCGGAAAGAAACTCAGCAGTTGATCTTTTTTTTTACAATATATTACAATACTTAAGTAAGTATATAAATTAAATGCAATAGTGTAAGTTATTATACTATCCTGTGGGGAGCTGGACCCGAGGTCGGTTGCTTCCATACAACTTTGTCATTAAGAAATTTGTCAATTGTATAATAGCCCCGACTCAACAAGTGTTCTTTTACGGTTTTTTAAAATTTGTGCACAGGAAGCAGGTGTTACAGATAGTAGGGGAGCCCAAGAGGGAATTTTGGGATTTACTCCAGCGCGGAGCTGATTAATATAAAGGGGGATTCTTTGGACCCTGTAGAGTACCTTCACCATATATGAGCCCTGTATATTGGTGGGTCTGTCTAGGACAGCAGATCAGAATATTAAATAAATAAATACTCGACAAGCGATTAAGCGCTCCGGTACAATGCCGTGTAGAAATCGATTAGAGGTACCTATGGGTTAGCCCGCTATCATCTAAGACTGCATCAGCACTTACCATCAAGTGAAATCGCAGTCTGTGAATAACTGAAGTTTAAATATATATTTTTGTTTGCAGGTTATGCCATATGTTGTGACGGTTAAGTTTCAACTGGTAAGTTTATATTATAATATTTTGTAATAAAAAAAGGCAGTCATAGGGACTGCCAATAGAACTGAAAACGAACATTTAATTACTTTTTAAAAAAAATTTTATTTAAGAAAAATATACTTACTTATTATTTTAATTTTTTAAATTATTTTTTAATTTCAATTGAAATTATTAAAATACAAACCTTAACACTAAGGCATTAAAGTTTAATTTCGAATCATACTAATATTATAAATGCGAAAGTGTGTTTGTTTGTTAGTTTGTACTTCAATCACGCCGCAACGAAGCAACGGTTCGACGTTATTTTTGGCAAGTCATAGTCGAGGGCCTGGAGAGTGACATAGGCTACTTTTTATCCTTCTTCTTTTTTTAGTGCCATCTCCTATCGGAGGTTATTGGCAACCATTAGGGCGATCTGCAGTTTGGACGCTGCTTGTTCGGAATACTCATCGGGTACTCTTCCCGTACCATTGACGTAGATTCAATCAATCAATCAATCATATTTTATTCAATTTAGGTACAAAGGTACACATATTGACTTCTATTACTTACATATAATACACTAGTCATCCGCGTGGATTTAGGTTTTCCGCGGGAACTCCTTAATTTCCCGGGATAAAAAGTATGTGTTATTCCAGACTATAATCTATATCTGTGCCAAATTTCATCCAGATCCGTTCAGCCGTTGGGGCGTGACTGCGTAACAAACATCCATCCATACCATCCATTATAAAGAGGAGAGTTTGTAAGGTTGTAGGGGGTAATCTCTGGATCTACTGTACCAGAATTTTCAATATCGGTTCAGTAGAAAGAAAGCCACATTATTTGTGAGTGTCGTAGGCTATATATACCTACATATAAATAATAAACCCGAAAAATTAGGGAAAACACGCGGACGAACATCTGCTAGTAAATAATAATGTAGGTATTCTTCAGCGCTGTCACTGGACAGCATTAGCATTTGGATGGGCTAGTAATATAAATGCTTCGCTTGTTTCAGGAGTAGCCAGAGCAGTACAGATAGGCAGGACAAAGTGAAACCGTCCAAATCAATCGACTAAACGAATCCGGAGGGGCTGTCACGGAAGTTGTGATTATCTCATTGTGATCATTGCATTCGTTGTAGTTGGCTATACTTATGACATATTCGCTGCAAGTGTGCATTTGGGGCAAGACGAAGTGTCAGCCATTCAGAGGTGATTGCAACCATCACATTGTAGCTATCAATCTTTGGTGCTAGGCCATCAGAAGCTAGACGCGTTGAATGAATGACTTTCTTAAATAGTGTTGTTTCTTCGAGGTTATTAGATTATCTACTGTTAGAACGGACCTACTTAGTAGAAATAATTTAGAATTTATATCGTCTGGTTGAGAAAAAATACATATGATTTTTGGGTAACCTATGGGAATTTTGTACCTTGAATTGATTTGTGTTAAAATATTTTTTATTTCCTCATCCGTTTTTTGCTTCTTAAATTCATTGCATGAATTCAATTTTCCGCTGTAAGTACACAATAGTTGTCTTTTGAACATTGATTTTTTATTCTCCTGTTCTAAATACATCAATCAACCAGTACTTTTATAGGTAATAACTTGTATTGACACTTTGTTCAACAAAACGGAGCTTAGTAAGTAATAAATAATTCTTCTTAAATTAAACATACTAAGTGTTTGTACAAAGTGAGCTATTCTCAATCAGACGAAATTTTAGAAAAGTTAACTATCTTGTACTTGATTATAGTTGACATGCGTTGAGAAAATAGTGATTTTGGAGATGTAAAGTCCCACCAACTCATCTGGCCCGGTGGCCAAAATTGGAACTATAAAAAAAATTAGTTCCAATTTTGGCCACCGGGTCAGATCAGTTTGTGGAATACTTCCGACCATTCTAAACGGTAGTAGTCTTAAAGCAAGGTGGCTTATCTCGATAACGTTGACAGACTTCGATATCTTCTATCGAAAATAAAATGTTGTAACGTCAAATAAAATAATTAAACGTATTTGCATTATTTAAAGGTTCATCAATTCACTTACAGTGCGCGTTGAGCGTTGAGCGCTGTCGTCTAAACGTGCGGAGGTCCAGGGTTCGATCCCCGGCAGGGTCAATTTGGGAATTTATTATTTCTGATTTTTCTCTGGTCTTGAGTCTGGACTGGGAGGCTTTGGTTGTGGCTAGTTACCACCCTACCGGCAAAGACGTAACACTAAGCGATTTAGCGTTCCGGTACGATGCCATGTAGAAACCGGTTAGCCCGCTATACCATCTTAGGCTGCATCACTTACCATCAGGTGAAATCGCACTCAAGGGCTAACGTGTAGTGGATAAAAAAAACATTCCCCCAAGTGGAACTGCGAAATAAAAAACTATTGTACTCAAAGTATTACGTAAAGGTTATACCTGGGTATACCTACCTACCTAGGTATAACCTAGGTAGGTATCTTCAATTTACTCTGATTATGACTTTTGACACGATCAAATATCAACGTTGTCGAGGTGAAAAAAATCTTGTAAGTTCCTACGGTCGGTCGGTCACGGATTATTCACTATTTTTTTCGCAATGTTTTGAACTATAGTAATTTTGTCTATACGTCGTTTTGACGTGAAAATGTTTTCCTGTAAAACTATCTTAGAAAACTGTTTACGTATTTAAATATTATAGACTGTGATCTAGTGTTACTTCACGAGATATCTATTTTAAACTACTCTGTATATATGTGACTAGTGATGTCTTTATCGTATTAAAAAGTGTTATAAATCTCCCGTAAGTTGACCCAAAATGGCGGTCGTCTGCGCAGGTACATTGTACTTATAGAAAAGTTGAAAGTGTCCCATGGCTGCTGAAAATAACAGTTCAAAAACCTTCCACAGTGGCGCTGGTGTAGCAAAGGGTATGGTATGAATTATTCGACTAAAATAGTTAATTATTGAAAATTTCAACAACATACGTTGTACAAAATAATGATGAATGTTTTCTTTCCTTGTTTATTTCTCAAATCTACTCTAATAATATTGTTTAAATTTACCTTGATGCTAATGTGGCGCCTCCAATGTGGTACATTTCGACGGACACTTTTTATATTATTAAAGGTACAGACTTCGTTTGACACCCGAAATGTATTTCTGCGCAGAGTTTAACTTACGCGGCGGTTATTATACTTGTCTCATTTGCGCTATTGGGCAATGTTAGATGCAAAGCTGGCAAAGTTGCTCATGCGCAAATTGTATTGATGTGGGGCTCTGAAGGCCTATTTTAACTAAGTAACTTAACTAAACTGTTGTCTTCTTAACAAGACAGAAAATTTTACTTACCGTTTTTTAACAATTTTTTCTAATTGCTTAGGCAGACCATACACGGACTGCTCGAGCAGTTAGACAGTGATCAACATAGACGGACCGCTCTAGCAGTCATAGTCAACAGCTTGAAGCTATTGATAACTGCTGCCAACCGCCCGAAGCAGTCGCAACTGCTCGAGCGGTTCCATGTGTGTGTACGTAGAAGATTGTAGTTCACTATGCAGTCGCAGCTTGAAACAGTCCATCCTGACTGCTTCAAGCTGTCCGTGTATGGCCGGCTTTATGTTTTAATTTTTACATAAATTTTTGGATTACTCCCTCTGTAGGTAGTCAGTACGTTTGTAAATGAATTCTACAAGCATAAACATCCTATCCAAACATATGATTATTTTGATACTGTATAATAGAAATTTAATTTTCAAAATAAATTATGTGTCATAATCCATATTTTCTAATATAAAATATACGTACCTACTTATTTGAATCGTTTATGAATTGATTCACAATAACTATTTACTTTAAAAATTCACTTTAACAGTTAGTTAGGTATTTACCTATCACCTATGTATTATTTAATAATGAACAAACAGGTGTTGTAACGAAACTGTAAATTAATTACTAATTACTTACCTACAAAAGATTATTGTTTTTTTATTTAGTTGTCGTTATACAACTCTAAAATTAATCTTATGAAATATGATTGTTTTGTATTTCTAATAAAAATAAATCTCTTCAAGAAAGGCTAGCATGAACATTGTGATTATTACATTGTGACAATCGCAATGGTAATATTTGGCTGAGTTTATCGCATTGATGGCATCGATATATAATATGTAGGTTTTATATGGGCCCTTTCATAGAAAAAACGTTGGGCGTCCGACTTTTAGAGCGCGCTTCTCACCTGTATAGCCCTGTCCTTGTCCCCGCCATAGCGCTGTCCCGCTTTTCAGAGTAGATGGCGTTAGTAAATTAGGTCCACATACTTTGTTTGAAAGGGCCCGTCTATGTAGGTCGTTGATTGATTGATGGCCGTTAAACAGCTCACAGTAGTGATGGGCACATTTCATATTAGTATCAAATCTAGTTGATTACATATTTAAAAGTTCCAGAATTATTTGTGCATAACTTATGGTGCCTACTTTTATGTATTCTGTGCTAATACCTACTTTACTCTATTAATGTCAATAATATAAAACCTACTTAATATTATAAATGCAAAAGTGTGCTTATTTGTTGGTGTATCCTTCAATCACGCCGCAACAGAGCAACGTATTGATGTGATTCCAAACCGGGAATGATATAGGCTATTTTTTATCTCTTCCCTCTGCATTCTTAAAAACTTACATTGAGAGGAGAGGTGTGGTATAATTTATGCATTTTAGCCAATACGCAGTGAGAGAGTCAGCCAATTAGAAATTATTGCGATTTTCACGCTGTAGCTATCTGACTGTTGCCATAGACCTATTATATATACTCTTTAATTGACTCTTTGTAAAAAAAACGATTCTTTATCTAGATAAATCTATATTTCAATTAAGTTGGTCAATTGATTTGTATTATTACTTTTTTATTAATAAGCAGTAAGTATTATGATGCTAGTCGATTTATTTAATTTAAGCTGTTATTTATTACAAGGCTCATGCGATGTATAATTTCAACAATCAAAGTCATAGTCAAAGGTAAAAATCCAAACCCACTCACCATAAAATTTAAAACACTCGATCATATCCATACTAATATTATAAATGCGAAAGTGTGTCTGTCTGTCTTTCTGCTACGCTTTCCCGGCCCATCTTTTCAACCGATGATTTTTCAATTGACGATTTTGATGAAATTTGGGATAGTCCAGGGAAAGGACATAGGCTACTTTTTATCCCGGAAAATTAAAGAGTTCCCGCGGGAATCAAAAAACATTGATCCACGCGGACGAAGTCGCGGGCATCATCTAGTTCATCATATGAGTAAGTTACTCATAATATGAGTAAGTATAAGTTACAATATTATGAATGTGATTAGGAATGAGATTGATGAATGGAGATTGTTACAATAGATAAAATTAATTCACAACTCAATCGATAACTGATACCTACTGTTAAACAAGCCAACTTTACCGATGTATGATGATAATGATGATAGATGATACAATGATGGTCATAGTCTCCCACTCTAGCCAAGTGCCGCCAAGCGATTGAGCGTTCCGGTACGATGCCATGTAGAAACCGATTAGGGGTATGGGTGCAATATAACTGCCATACCTCTAACAGGTTAGTCCGCTACCATCTTAGACTGCATCATCACTTACCATCAGGTGTGATCGCAGTCAAGGGCTAACTTGTAGTTGAAAGATTGTGCACCTTTGAGAATATCATGTAGCTATTGGGCATGAATATTTCCTCGCGATGTAATCCTTTACCGTTAAAGGTGGCTAAAGAAAGTGGTGTTTAATTTTTTTAAACACAATAAACTCCAATAAATCCCGGAAACGAATCCAGACCACCCAAAAGGAGGCTGGGCTTTTACAGGAAGTGCGTTTTTAAGTTTGATAAAGAGTTATTGATTTGATTGAGTTGTCATCATCCCTATTGTAACATTAGTATAGGATTGTACGAGTACATCTCACCATGCAACGTTAATAGAATTCGAGCATAGAAAAGCTCAATTAGTTTGCACATTCATCTATGAAATCAGTGGTTCTGGATATGTGACTTAAAATCAAGGTGGTTTAAGTCCACTTTACTGTGAATTTATTCTTATAGTAATCCTACAGTAATAAATAATTCATCAATTCGAGCCTTACGTCCATGTCGGTTATGAAGAAATTTTACTGTGCAATAATAGAACACTAAAGAGACAATTATTTTTAATATTATTATTATATTTATTTCACTAAGGACAAGAGTTTTTGATTTTTAATATTAAATCTAACTATACTCTAGTTTTAAGAGTTTACCAACATGTTTGTTTTGTTAATTTTAAATCTTGTATTTAAATAAATTACTATTTATTAATTTCATATTGGGTCTTTCTTTAAGTGACATACTTACTACCTTTTACATTAAAGTGCTAAATCCATACTAATATCATAAATGCGAAAGTGTGTCTGTCTGTGTCTGCTACGCTTTCACGGCCCAACTACTCAACCGATTTTGATGAAATTTGGTACGGGGATAGATTGTATCCCGGGGAAGGACATAGTCTTACTTTTTTATCCCGGAAAATTCAAGACTTCCTGCGAGTATTAAAAAACCATAATCCACGTGGATGAAGTCACGGTTTCCTAGTTATTACTATTTTCAATTCTAGGAATTCAGGATCTCCAAAATTGGTTAGCCAACACTCAGGTTGATAAATATGTGCTGGAAACAAATACTAAGCCCAGAACCCTTATTCTAAGTTTTGATTTGATTGATCGTGCATTCGATAACATTAGCGCCAAAGTAAAATGCTAAAAAAGAGCTTTAATTTCGTGTATGAATTCAGATACGTTTCAAAATTAAAATCGATTGTACTGAATTTGTGACTTTAAATCAATTTTGTTAAGGTTCATTTTACTTTGATACGAATGTCATCGAATGCTTAGACGATCAATCTAATTAAAACTAGACTATGTTACAATATTATGCCTTTTTCGAATGCGAATATCGAGCCGAAAGTGTGTCTCTGTCTATTTCGAAAGCAACTATCGAGTTAAGAGTGTGACTTCAGACTATCAAGACAAGTCGCAAGTTTCTTACAAAGATGTGATAGCACCAACAACCTCAATTTACATAGACGGGCCCTGTCAAACAAATGTGGGCTTATTTTACTAACGCCATCTACTTAGTCTGAAAAGCGGGACAGCGCTATGGCGGGGTCAACGACAGGCTTATGTACAGGTGAGGGGCATGCCCTACAAGTCGGACGGCCAACTTTTGTCTATGATAGGGCCTATCTAGTACCTACAATATCGATGGATAGCACGACTAGGTACTACAGCGCCATCTAGTTTCAGGCCTTAACATAATATGATGTACTTTTTAAACACAAGTTTTATTGTATAGAGTAATAGGGTTGAGACCCTAAAACTAAAAATAAAATAAATGAAAATAAAATAAATATTTTGATATTAATATATATATTTTATTTTCATTAAAGCAGCTATAGTATTAATAACTCTTTGAAAATTTCATGTCTTCTTATTACGGTTCAAGAGATACGGCAAAAACACCGAGAAAATCACGTATATCGGCAATAGAAATACAAACTGAAAATTTCAACTGTCTAGCAGCTATTACAGTTTATGAGATAGTTACAGCCCGCTGACAGACAGGCATCAGAGGCTTAGTTTTAGGGTCTCGACCCTATTACTCTATCTTCTTGGTACAGATACATTTAAACCTATTAATGCTGCAAGTTTGATGGGTACCTTTGGCCCAGAGGCAACCAGGGGTGGTCTTTTTGATTAGGGTTTTATTTTTATTTTTGTTAGTAGGTATATAAGGATTTTAGATTAACGTTTAGTCTATAAGTTTTTATTATATCTTGTAATTTTGTTTTAAATGAATAAATATAATTATTTAAACCTATTTATTTAGATACCTACATATTTGAGGACATATCGTGAGAAAACCTGCATTCCCAAGAGTTCTTTGTCCTCAAATTCTTCCAGATCACACTTGGCCAGAGTGGTGGACTATGGCCAAATCCTTCTCATTCTAAGAAGACTAGTGCTCAGTAGTGACCCTGAAAATGATTGAAGTGATGATGAAATACATAAAAGCAGTAAATTCTGAATTTTGTCTAATCTTACTCTTTATTATCTAACATAAATTAACAATGAATAAAAAACCATATTCTAGTACGATTCTCTGGGTTTCTGCCTCGTTATATGAAACTCCTCCCTGGTATGATATGGTGTGTAAGGATCGTCAACATAGTACTTTGGTCTCTTCCAATACTTGGTAACCATTTTGTCTAATAACACAGATTGAGTTGAGTTAACAAATACATGCTGACGTAAACGCCTCTTCCGCGCTTGAGATTTTCTCCACAGCTTCTTATGTCTACCAATTTTAGTCCTGATCCATGCACCCCAATGAAGTCTAAAGAATCGTTTTACTGCTGCTTTTACAGTCTTTCTTTTCCCTTTTTTCAAACTGAACTTAGTTACTGTTCTATTTGGAATTAGTAAGTTGTTTGAAACATCTAAAACTTGTTTGTTATTTACTAAAGATTGTTTGGGGTTGTTCAAACGACCGGTGTAAACACTTGAATTAACTATTCTTGTATTTAATGTAGTGAAACTTCTCGGTTGCTCATTAATAATCCTGGCAGCATAGTTTTGGAGCAAAACAGGCCGTATGTTCCTGATAGCTGGAAAGGAAGTAAAATATAACCTTAAATTGAAACAATAACTAATTTATTTTAGAAAACACTCGAAAATAACTGAGTTAAAATAAAATGTGTAACAATTTGTATTTATTTACCAGATATTGCACAACGGAACATTTTACATTTGGTTATTTTTTCCTCTGAATTTTTCTACCCGAGGGCCCGAGTCTCGGTCTCGGTAGAGAGTATCCCTATATGTTACTTGTCTCTGGTAGAGAGTATTATGTTCTGTGCAGAGACAAGTTAACCAGAGATAGACGGTTCTGTGTCTGGTTAACTTGTCTCTGGTTCTGTGGCCCGACGCCACCGACCAGAAAAAGAAGCCCGACCCCGAGTCCACCCGAGTCCGACCAATATCAAACCACAGACAGAGACAAAAACCTCTCGGTAGAGAGTAGTATATTCTTTGGAGTACTTTATGCCCATAAATTCCTTGCAAAAACGTAGTGGTTATATTCTCTTTGTCAGATACCGACCAGAAAATAAAGAATAAAGATAAAGTTCAAATTCAAACCACAAACATATTAAAAAAAGCAGACAACAGTTTTCACACCCACATAGACAAGTGTACTTTTCCCTCCTAGCAAAATTAACCATTGAAATAGGTACTAAAAAAATTCTACATCAATGGTTGTAACACTGTGCAACGCACACATTGACAAAAATTCAATGCGTGGCAGTCTGAACTCTGATTGGACATAATATTAGGGCGTTTGTTTACATTGTGTTGTCATAAGTTTTTGAGAAAGGTTGGGCTTTAATATACTGACGGTGACGGAAGGGGATGGGGAGGGGATATTCCCCCCCCCCCCTCAAAGTAAGACATTCAGAATTTTAGTAGTTTCCGAGATATTATTATTTTTTTAATTTTGAGGTTAGGTTTACCTTTATATTGTGATCGCTTGTGATGAAAAAATCATAAAAAGTACCTATAATTATTTTTAAAATTATAGCTTCTTAAGTAACGTTTAGTCGGTTTTAATACACACGACAACCCTACATTTTAATATTATGTTGTAGCAACAAGGTGCGGCCCTGAGTTTTGTCTACTATGCGTGCGTAATCTTTTCGTGTGTTTGAAATTGCCACGCTATTTTTTTCATTATATTGAATCTGCTCCTATATAAATATCTGTGAGTCCAACACACATTTGACTTGTGCGTATGGAGGGTAGAAATAATGAAAATCAGAGTTGTGATTTGAAAAAGGATTTAGCCTACGAGAGAATTATACCTATACCTATTTATCTCATTATCTCGTAGGCTTTTTTTTCTGAAGTTTCACTTCTGCCGTGTGTGAATTGCACACACACACTTTTTTAATAAATCAAATTAAAAATATAAAACACAGCTCTAGAATAAAACTTTAGTATCTATGAATAAAAATAAAATTGTGTGTGTCAGCTCCGACGCACGACTGGAGTTTACTTCTAACGAACGAAAAATTTTACCATGGAAACATAAAGTAAATAACGTAACGGAGAAAGATTGATTTTACTCCCCATAAATTTTCATATCCTGACCTTTAAATATTATGAAAATCGATTCTCAAGGAGCTAAACTCCAATAAATAAAAACGAAAACTGGACAGGCAGGCGAAGGCATAAAAATTAGTTAAAATTTTGGCCACTGGGTTTGATTAAGTAGAATTACCAAAATTCGATTCGATTCTCAGATCAATGCACAGGATCAATGAGATTCGATTCGATTTCCTTAGTCATTGGTCGTGGTCTGCGGTTAACTCATAGATAAATATGTACAACCTGGGTTAACTTGTCTCTGGTTTGCGTTCTGTGGTTGCTTTTGACAGCCCGAGTGGAAGAAATTCAGTGCCGAAAATGTACAGATTTACGAATCATTTAACAAATCCCAATTTAGTTTTGGTAAATATAATTTTAACATTTCTGTTTTCATTAAATATTTACCTTTGTAAAACAATTTAAAAGGTAGAAATCATCCCACAACATTCATTGTTTATTACAAAAAAATAATCATGTATTTAACGTCAATAATGTTTGTTTCGATGTTTTATAGAGTTTATAAATGGTAAAACATACTATTTCTTACTTTTGCTTCTTATTTAAGATGTATTATCATAGCAAACTTTATTGTTGTCGCTTACATAATCGTATAACGTCATTCTTGTAAATAACCTAGAAAATATATTATGTTGGAATTATCGATGGTTCGCCGATCAGCTGGATAACTTAATTATAAAAATTAAAATGATAGCAGTAGGTAGATATTTTTATAGTAGTATTTATGTTGACTGAATAGTTAGTGCCACTGACTAAGATATTAACATAGTTTCTTAAATATTAAGCAAGTATCTGAAATTCTAAAGGGAACACTTTGCACTAGGAATTGTGTCCAAAATGTGCTTTGCTATAAAATTGCTTGGTTGGCTGCTGTGGCCGAAATTTGATCATGAGAACACTATTATATCTTTTCATAACAATTTTTTTAAAATCATTTTTCAACCATTGCATAGGTTAGAAAACAAATAGGAGACGGATCATGTGCTGCGCTGATAGTGATGCGGTCGCCGCGTCGGCAGTACGCGCATCAAGAAAGATGTCCTCCGAGTGAAAAGAGGCCTAAATCCAGGAAATTCTTTTGGGGGACTGTTGGTGCGACTGTGTTGACTGGGGCAGCGGTTGTTTATGCTAAGTATGAGGTTTATGTTCTAATGAGATTCAATTAAATAATAATTTAGTTATTATAAAGGTAAAGTTTTTATGTGTGTATGTTAGTTACTCTTTCATGCAAAAACAACTGGATGGATTTGGCTCCCATTTGGAATGGAGATAGATTATACCCTGGATTAACACTACTATTTTTACACCGGAAAATTAAAGATTAAAACCTTAATCTACGCAAACAACGTTGTGTTGACATCTAGATTTATTATAAATCTATGATGGAACTATTTATTTTGGTTAGGAAATGAAATGCTGAAATAAACATAGCTGTAATAATATCAAATTTTGTGTCAAAATTAGCCTCAATGGTTTGATATTGACCACAATCCATTGTGGCAGTAAGAATACCATAACATTAGTACAATTGAGATTATAGCAAAGGCCTACAAAACTTCCTTCAAAGCCAAGGACTTAAACTTTAATCACTCCTAAATGGACTTGCATCATGAATAACTTTATCATCTCAAAATAAATAAAGTCTTAAACAAATAACATGTGGCTTTTGTACCTAAACAACATTTTAGTTTGAATTTTTTGATTTAGACGAAAAGGCGGATTCTGTTGTACACAATCTTTAAACTAAGCTAAAATGACATCTTCAAATCTAGTCCTGTCCCTTTCCGCATGGAGTATTATGAAAGAGATAGCAATATATTTAAAACTGTCACTTAGAGAATGTGTGAAACAGAATTAGCCCCAATGTGGTAATTTATATTATGATAGGACATGGCCTTGTGCACAACCTAAAACTTTATATATAGTTTTTTTAATGATTATAAAAAAAGAAAATCCTAGGGTAGCAGCCCATTATCATAAGTGTTATTTGATTATAGATCAAGTCCCGATGCTCGTAATTGGCTAGAGTCAAATGTCCCATGGGCAAACGACTTTGTAGCACTTGTGTATCAGGAGAACACAACTTACTGGAAGTTCACTGTGAATCAACTGAGCAGAGCGTCCAATTATGTCACCAACTTCTTGTTTGGGAAGGTATGTCTTTCTAGCCTGTATTATGAATATAGCTACATTTATAACAATAACTAGATAATGCTTCAACATTGTCTGAGTGGATTTAGATTTTGAAAATCCTGGAGGAACTTGTTAATTCATACTAATATTACATATTTCTTTACGTTTTATTTTATCCACTACTAGCTTGACTGCAATCTCATCTGTTGGTGAGTGATGATGCAGTCTAAGATGGTAGCGGGCTAACCTGTTAGGGGCATGGCAGTAATATTAAACCCATACCCCTATTCAGTTTCTACACGACATTGTGCTGGAACGCTAAATCGCTTGGCGGCACGTCTTTGACGGTAGGGCGATAACTAGCCAGGCCTGAAGCGTCTCACCAGGCCAGACCGGAAAATTCAGAATTGACCCTGCTGGGGATCAAACCCGGGAACTCCGCACGTTACGACATCAGCGCGCGCTACGGAGGTTGTCAAAAATGCAAACGTGTGTCCGTCTGTCTAATATGCTTTTTTTGCCCACCCATTCAACCGATTTTTATGAAATTTGGTACAGTGATAGGCTATACCCCTGCGGAAGTCGACAAACCTTAATCCACGCGGACGAAGTCGTGGGCATCATCTAGTTTCAGTTATAAAAACGATAAAAAGAAGTCTATGTCCATCTCCACATCTTAAAGTATCACTTAAAAACTCACATTAGATTAGTTGCTCCATTACATCATTCATTCTGGTTGCATTGTGAATGTAAGATAAACCAACAAACTAAATATGCTTTTCTGTGTAACATAATGTTGGAAGTAGGATGCTAAAGTGTTTGTTGGTATATCCTTCATCGTCAACTCCTTTTTACCCTCGACGAAACGGAGACGGTATATGTGTTTGCCCTAAGAGGTTGTGTGTTTGTTTGTTTCTGCACTTTTTGTTACCGTTTTCCGATTAATTTTTTGCCGTTTTTTGCATTAGATATGTATAGCTTGTGAGAACGTCCTGAGATATATTTCAGGACCATAGACAAACAAGCTGAGCTGTAGTCTATAATTTTAATTTTTCAATATGTTACAATTTTTCTCAAAAAGTACTGGGCCGATTGAGATGCGGTTTTTTGCATTCGATATGGATAGCTTGCGAGAAGGTTCTTAGGTTACCATTTTTCTCAAAAAGTACTGGGCCGATTGAGATGCGGTTTTTTGCATTAGATATGTATAGCTTGTGAGAAGGTTTTTAGATATTATATTTTAGGACCATAGACAACCAAGCTGAGCTGTAGTCAATGATTTAAATTTTTCAATATGTTACTATTTTTCTCAAAAAGTACTGGGCTGATTGAGATGAGGTTTTTTGCATTAGAAATGATGTATGTATAGCTGTAGTAGGATGTAGGATGTATAGCTTGTGGTTCCAGGTTTTAGGACCATAGACAATCAAGCTGAGCTGCAATCGTGATTTGGTAATAGGAACATAGGATGGTGGTCATGGGAACTCATTAAGTTCTCATCGTAAACCCGTCGTTTTTAGACTCTTTTGATTTGTTTTGACTAGCATTTTGTACCTAGATGCTGCCCAGGGTCTCATGATGGAGCCAGGAAGTGGTCACAGAAACTCCTTAAGAGATCACAAGTTTTTTTATCTATTTTTATCAGAATATTAAAATTTAACTTGCTTGCTTAGACAACAGGTCGAATTATCTGTTAGACAAATGATTATAATTACGATTTGCTTACACAATCGGGGGGCATTTTCCCTTCCCTAATGGCCATTAAGTATTTTTGATATTTTTATATGTTTAAATATGTTTTCATCTGCTTTATACAGGAAGGTGTGTCACCACTCGATTTCCAACAGAGATCAGAGCAAGACCTTGAAAAAGACGCAGCCAAGGCTTTTGCTAGCAAAACATATGAATGTGAGGCCCATTTTTGCAAATCTAATTAATTAATTAAATAAATCCTTTTTTATTCAGGTGTATTAAGAATTTCGTAACTTGTGGTAAAAAACCACTAGACACTTGTTTCACATTTTGTTATTTGTGCATATTTACATTTTCATTATCATTTTTACACATGCAGATAAGAAACTTTTTGAGGAAAAACCTAAGGCTAAAGGTAAATCATACATATGAACAAATATTTTGTTAATGTCTTAAAGAAAAACCGAATTCTGTCTTTTTCTCACTGATATTGTAGAAAAAGTATAGTATATTATTTTAAGGCTACATCCCTGATTAATTTACAGGGTTCATTGAAAAATATGGGTACTACTCATAATTGTAATGAAATAAAAAAAAAAATGGTTGCTCTAGCTAGGCGCGTCTCGTGGACGACTATCATGTTAGCGATCGACTGGTATGTACTAAAACCACAGAACTACAAACTTTTTTTTTTGCCAAATATATTTTTTCAATATACATTTTTTTGTTTAATTTATTTATTTTAAATGGATACAACATTTTTTTACAAAATACAAATCTCGCCAAACTGGTGGGCCAGTTTGTTTGTTTGTTTTAAACAAATATTTTCAGTATTATGTAGAGAATTTACCCTTACGGGGCTAGTAGTATTTTTAAATTAACCCTATATATGTATGTTGTGCTAATGTAACACCATTCTTTGTCCAACACTTCCTACTCTGCATTCCCTATACACTAATTATCATACTAACTGAAATAGAAATATCATGCCATCTTTGTCTAACAGTACCACCGCCTCAACTCGAACCATTGTATGTTGAAGAGAAAAAACTGGAGACGCCCGAAGTTGAAATACCAGGTTGGTTACCATTTTCACCCAACTGTAGCTATGTCCTGTCTAAATTCTGGCAGACCTACCATACTTATGGATAAGAGGGTCTTGAAAGTTTTGCCTTAGTATTAATGTGTCATAGTTTACTGACTGGCGTATAAAACTGTCAATAATATATATTTATTGTTTATTGTTTATTATTATAATTGCTTTAATGTACAATGGTCATAATATAATGAGACATGAGGCCCCGTCATTTATAAAGTGTGTATCGCGTTTTTGTTTGCATTATAACGTTTTTTTTCGGTTTTACCGTAGCAACGTTAGTACAGACAGAAAAGTGCGAGCCCCAAAAACCGCCTGTCATAAGGATAACCAAGGACATGGTAGAATTGGAGCACGATATGCACGAGAACACTAAAATAGCCATAGACAACTACAAGAAGGCATTACAGTTCTGTGCAGACTACAACAAAGCTTTGTATAAGGTAAGAGCAACAACACAACATTTTTTTTAAATTCCAGGTCATTTCTGCCACATACCTGCAAATTATGGAAAAAGCTTTCATCTTCTGTGTTCCCTCATGATTATAATATGGGGCTCTTCAAAGGGCGGATAAACAAATATCTCACAAGCCAGCAACGCATTGGCGGTTTCTCTGGTGCTGTTGGCAAATTTTCATGGGCGGCGGTAATCACTTACCATTAAGTATTAAGTGACCTGCTCGTTTGCTCGCTAAATGTAAAAAATACAATTCAGCCCCTGACTGCGATCTCACCTGATGGTAAGTTATGATGCAGTCTAGAATGGTAGCGGGCTAACCTGATATTGGCATCGCAGTTATATGAAAACCACACCCCTAATCGGACTCTACACGGCATCGTACCGGAACGCTAAATCGTTTGGCGGCCTGTCTATGTCGCTACAGTGGTGACTAGCCACTCCCGAAGCCTCCTACCAGATCAGTCCAGGGAAAGTTCAGAACTTATTGACTGCCAAATTGACCCTGCGGGGATCGATCGCGGGACTTGCCACATCTAAATAAATATGTTTGTCATCCCTAGTATTTAATTCAGACTAAAATTGCCCTTTATGTTATTTAATTTAGATGAATTTATTTTATTAAATATCACAGAATTAAATAAATCGTGTAACAAAATAATACAACCATAGGTCCAGACATGATAGGTCCTTACAGCACAATGTTCCATGTTTACAGTATAAATAAAGATTAATATCGCATTGTTATTGGTCTAATGTGCTGCCCACCTTACCCTATCCGTAATAAATACCTGTTACGTTATGTTGCTTAGATATGCACCCGTGTGAAGCCGGGGCTGCTAGTTTATAATTATTCAATAATTTATTTTTGGGTCAGGTGGTGGAATCCTCTCTGGATGACTTGGACAAGAAACACTTCACAGCTCTGCAGGGCGCAAGGAACGAGCGCGACGCTTTCCTCGCCAAGGCTAAGGACGCGTCTGCTAAGGCCAAATGTGCTATCGGTATGACTTTGTTGTATGGTTTGTTATTTGGACTAGAACTCTGTAGAAAATAATATTATTATCTTTATATAAAAAGGTTAAACAATTCCTCAGAAACCCTGGACCGTATGATCAAAGCGGGCGTTCAAGCGCCGCCAGAAAGTATTGCGGCAACCAACCGATACATCAAACAGTTTCGAGCTGACCTGAGCGACGTTGAAACCCAGTTCAAGGAGTGCGTGAACCAGTCTGTACTGAGCGACAGGTATTGGAACAAGGTAACTATTTAATACCACATACGTTACACACTAGATGGCGCTGTACGGAGTTACATCACACTGTTTTGTGTTTAACTTATCTTGAGCGGTATATTAGTAAAATGTGGACTTCAGCGACGCTATGAAAACCATTTCAAGGGGTGCATGAACCAGTCTGTACTGAGCGACAGGTATTGGAACAAGGTAACTATTTAATACCACATACGTTACACACTAGATGGCGCTGTACGGAGTTACATCACACTGTTTTGTGTTTAACTTATCTTGAGCGGTATATTAGTAAAATGTGGACTTCAGCGACGCTATGAAAACCATTTCAAGGGGTGCATGAACCAGTCTGTACTGAGCGACAGGTATTGGAACAAGGTAACTATTTAATACCACATACGTTACACACTAGATGGCGCTGTACGGAGTTACATCACACTGTTTTGTGTTTAACTTATCTTGAGCGGTATATTAGTAAAATGTGGACTTCAGCGACGCTATGAAAACCATTTCAAGGGGTGCATGAACCAGTCTGTACTGAGCGACAGGTATTGGAACAAGGTAACTATTTAATACCACATACGTTACACACTAGATGGCGCTGTACGGAGTTACATCACACTGTTTTGTGTTTAACTTATCTTGAGCGGTATATTAGTAAAATGTGGACTTCAGCGACGCTATGAAAACCATTTCAAGGGGTGCATGAACCAGTCTGTACTGAGCGACAGGTATTGGAACAAGGTAACTATTTAATACCACATACGTTACACACTAGATGGCGCTGTACGGAGTTACATCACACTGTTTTGTGTTTTACTTATCTTGAGCGGTATATTAGTAAAATGTGGACTTCAGCGACGCTATGAAAACCATTTCAAGGGGTGCATGAACCAGTCTGTACTGAGCGACAGGTATTGGAACAAGGTAACTATTTAATACCACATACGTTACACACTAGATGGCGCTGTAATAAGTTACATCGTGCTAATAAGAAAAAAAAGCAACAATCAAGCTCGCAATATAAATCGCGTCTCGGTGAAATAGCATTCAGGTGAAATGGAAACCAGTTCAAGGAGTGCATGAAAGTGCATTTTGTACAACAAGTTTTGGAAAAAGATAACTATTTACTACCATGTAGATTGTATGTTACACACTAGATGGCGTTGTACGGAGTTACATCACACTGTTTAGTGTTTAAGTTATTTTGAGCGGTATATTATCAAAAGGTGACTGATGCATTTTCGTAAACCAATTCAAGAAGTGGGTGAACCAGTACTAAGCGACAGGTATAGGAAGGATATACCGTCTTAGACTGCATCATCACTTACCATCAGGTGAGATCGCAGTTAAGGGCTAATAATATGTAGTGGAATAAAAAAAATTAGTAATTGATTGACAGGTCAGCTGCAAAACTAACAAGTTACGTATCTACAGGTGGACCAAGCCCGTAAAGCATACAAAGAAGAGCTGCAAATGCTGTTCCCAGGTCTGGACCTCAGCTCCCGCCAGCTGGAGATCAAAGGGGATACCGACCTTCTGCTGATGTACACTTTGAAACAGGTCAGAATATCAAACTCTTAAATTTAAAATTAGGTACACTGTACACTTAATGACATGCAATTACATGATGGTAATAATTAATTATAGGCCGACCGTTTAACTCGCGTATCGCCGGCGCGGTAAGAAGGACGACCTCCGTGGCGCAGTGTGTAGCGCTGTTGCCTTAACGTGCGGAGGTCCTGGGTTCGATCCCCGGCAGGGTCAATTTGGGAATTTATATTTGGGAATTTATAATTTCTGCATTTTCCCTGGTCTGGCCTGGTGGGAGGCTTCGGCCGTGGCTAGTTACCACCCTACCGGCAAAGACGTGCCGCCAACCGATTTAGCGTTCCGGTAAGATGCCGTGTAGAAACCGAAGGGGTATGGGTTTAATATAACTGCCATGCCCCTAACAGGTTAGCCCGCTACCATCTTAGACTGCATCATCACTTACCATCAGGTGAGATCGCAGTCAAGGGCTAGCTTGTAGTGGATAAAAAAAAAAAAACTCCACAAATCTATACCTACAAATAGTATAAATGCAAAGGTTTGTCTTTGACTGTCTGTCTGCTACGTTTTCAATGTCAAAGTCAAAGCTTCTTTATTCAAAGTACACCTTCTGAACGTCATGTTTACAAGGAATAAGACTTGATGGTGATAATTAACTACGGTATCTTAAAACTAAAGCTACGAGGGTTCCAAACGCGCCCTGGTCTGAGAAGAGCCCACAACAAACTTAACCGGGTTTGTTTTTAGTATCACCATCTCACAAATATCGTAAATTCCTTAATTAGATTTATAATTATAACAGTTACATAATTAGCCGTTGGAACAATAAATACCCATGCCTTCCTTTACACTGTAATAGGACTTTTCAATTAGGTCACGTTTTACAAAAACGTCGTTGTTGGACGACATCTCCACAAATCTATACCTACTAATATTATAAATGCGAAAGTTTGGATGGATGGATGGATGGATGGATGTTTGTTACTCAATCACGTGAGAATGGCTGAACGGATTTGCAAGAAATTTTGCACAGAGATAAATTATTATAGTTTGGATAAGCACATAGGCTACTTTTTATCTCGGAAAATTAAAGTTCCCGCGGGTACCAAAAAACCTCGATACACGCGGACGAAGTCGCGGTTATCAGCTAGTATAGATTGAATATGATAAGTTCTTTTTATGTAGTTATTAGATGATGGCCGCGACTTTGTCCGAGTATCCTTAAGGTTTTTTAATTCCCACAAAAAAAAACAGTTGATCCTCTCTGACTTTGAATGGTCGGAAAAATTCCTTGTACTGTCGGGTAAGTGAAACGTGGCCTAGTGGGGCATTCCGAACCAGTGGTAGATTCACTCGACCATTCGAATGCACTTTGAAAAGTTCATTTGAATTTGAATTTATGTATTCCCTCGTGGAATTTAAACATTATCTGTTGATTTCAGATTCAATATTTACAAAACGAAATCGCCGAACTTCAAACAATAAGGGAATTGAAAATAAACAGGGCCATCGAATGTAAGCATTTTAATTATTTTTAAGACTAGAGTAAGGAGTTGTCGGCTTATTTTAAACAATGAGGATTAGCCACGTTTTTAACCGTTTTGAACTGATTTATAGTTACAGTCAAATTATAAAACACAGTGAAATTCTATATTTTTTTTTTAAATATATAGCCTAGCGCTTGGCTGCAATCAGGCTTGCATGCAAGTGGTGATGCAGCCTAAGGTGGAGCGCGCTTGCCTAGAAGATGCCTATTCACTCTTGATTTGAAGGTACCTATATTAAAAGAGGAGGGGAAAACGGAAGCCGGAAGGGCATTCCATATCCTAGCGGTTCGGATTAGAAACGAGGAAGCAAATCGCTTCGTACGAGCGCGCGGAATTTCGACTGCGTAAGGGTGCAGACCTTGTCGATGCCTTGCGGTTCGATAATAAAAAGGTGACGGAGGAACCAGATCGAATAGTTCTTGAGCACACTCTCCGAAATATATCCTGTAGAATACCGACAGACAGGCAACTTTGTGCCGATGTTCTAAGCTTTTAAAATTAATATTATAAAGAGGTAGTTTGTGAGGTTGTAGGGGGTAATCTCTGAATGTACTGAAGCGATTTTGAATGTTCTGGTACCAATAGAAAGCCACATTATTTGCGAGTTTCATAGGCTATATATTTACCGGAAAAATTAGAGAGTTCCCGTGTGAATAAAAAAAACTTATTTCACGCGGACGAAGTCGCGGGCATCTGCTAGTAATAATATAAGGAGAAAAGATTTGATTGTTTGTTTGTAATGGATAAACTCAAAAACTACTCAACTGATTTTAAAAATTCTTTCACCTGTAGACAGTTAGATTATCAGCGAGTAACATAGACTGTATTTATAACAAAAATATCAAATTTAAACTATGAAATATAATCTAAAACTAAATTTAATAATAATATCTGAATTAGATAAAAAATTACGAAAATAAAGGATGAAAAAAATGGCGGGATGGTGGGTAGAAATATAATAATGTCCTCCCGGCCGAATTTCGGCCATGGCGGCCTTTCACCAGAGAGATTAGCCATCTGCGCGGGATATATTATTATAGTGTTGGCGCATTCACAGGTGCACTCTCAGTTCCTTTAATCTCATAGTCCGATGTGACGGAAAATCCGACACGACCGGAGAGGATCAGGCGCAGGGCCGACAGCTTTCCGAGGTCCGTGCTCTCCGAGGCACGGGGGTGGCACACCGCCAAATTCCAAACTCCGGGCTAGTGCTGAGAGTTTCTTGTCATAAAAACCCAACACTCGTTATGACCCGACCCGGGACTCGAACCCAGGTCCTCGTCGGCCGCAGTCGAACTTGCTAACCACTAGACCAACGAGGCAGTCAGGTAGAAATATAACGAGTGTAAAGCAAGGGGGACGGGGGAAAGATAAATGTAAGGGGTTTTTGTGATTTATTTTAACAGACTGTTGGAGAAAGTTTACCTTCTGAATCTGAAACGTGTTCAATAGTGGGATGTGATGATGATGATTTTGATGAAGTATGTAATTTATTGTCTAGGTCACGACGAGAAAGCGATCATTGAAGCAAAAGTGGAAGACATGATCAAGAGGGAACGGTTAGAAAAGGAGAAGGAATACCAGAAAAAGGTAAACAGTTAAATACCGAGTTTACATTTAGATATATAGTTAAAACTCTTTATTTATCTTTATACACTTAAAACAGAAACGATAAACAAAAAAATTCAAAAGATAATACAGAAGGGTACAAAGGTGGCCTTATTGCTAAAGAAATCACTTCACTTCACTTCACGTCTTAGGTGAATGGCTTTACTCGTGCACTAGGCACAAATATTTTGCCAATGTCGCGTTGAAGGAGAGTACACACTACTGGAGAAACCGGTGAACTTGTCTCGCATTTGCTAGCGTTCAGCCTGAGTTAGTGTTAGTTCTACAACAACACAAATATAAATCCATACTAATATTATAAATGCGAAAGTGTTTCTGTCTGTCTGTCTGTCTGTCTGTCTGTCTGCTACGCTTTCCCGGCCCATCTTTTCAACCGATTTTGCTGAAATTTGGTACAGGGGTAAATGGTATCCCGGGGAAGGACATAGGCTACTTTTTATCCCGGAAAATTAAAGAGTTCCCGTGGGAATCATAAATCTTAATCCACGCGGACGAAGTCGCGGGAATCATCTAGTTATTAAATATATTACTTATAATACAATTTAATCAGCTCTAAACGGCAGTTCACTCTTCCAACTCATTTTCTTATAGTCGCAAGACTGATAGCAGATTACACTTTGACTTGGCTCAGACTTTACTTAGAGTTAAAACGAGACGGACTTATGTGAGTAACATAAATCTGTCTCGTTTACTGGTGGGCGTTGCGACGACGAACCGTTTCTAAAGACCGTTCTCTGTTCTGCGACAGTGAAACCGTTTTTACGTCCTGGGTAAAACAGTCTTCGTTGCACAAACCAGTCTTCGAATAACTTGGTGCGATTTTATATTTTACGCCTAAGAAAATACAGTCGAGAATGAAATGATTCAACGACACAAGTCGTCGCGAACGTAGTCGTCCTCGTTCCCCTTTTTTTCTCAAAACAGTTCTTACATTCAAAAGTGAACTTTATGCCCATGAAAAACAGTCGAGAATGAATTGATTCAACGACACACGTCGTCGCGAACGTAGTCGTCCTCGTTCCACGTTTTTTCTCAAAACAGTTCTTACAATCAAAAGTTAACTTTATGTCCATGACATACAGTCGAGAATGAATTGATTCAACGACACACGTCGTTGCAACAAGATGGTTTTTAAGCCGTCTTCAAACAAGTTGCAACAACGACCGTTTTCTGCAACCGTTTTCGTCGCCACGAAAACGGTTGCGTTTCGTCCGTCAAAAATACGACAACGACCCACCACTAGACTCTCGTTTTAACCTTGTCTTAAATCTAAGCAAAGTCAAAGTTCGATCTATAGATCTCACTCTAAGAGAAAAAAAGTTAACAAATAAAATATAACTTAAGAATTGATTTCTTGGTGATTGAAAATTTCGATAGAGCGATTCAAACCCGGCCACTTGTTGGGTTGGGATTTCTTATGCTACTAGTAGCGCCATCTATTAGCGTGTTCGTGGAAACCGTCATCGTATTAGTTATTTAGCAGGGTATTGAGTAAGGTTGTAACGGAGGCGTTCTTAGCGGAAGCAGAGGCGGATGCGGAGGTGGAGGTCATATTTCTCCGATTATATCGTCCGTTTTCTGTGCTTCAGGATGTTTTGAATACCACATTTGATTTTTTTTTGCGGATTGTAATGGTGGAACTGACGTCACCTGCTTCGATTTGAAGCTCTCGCATCGTAAGTCGACGTAAATAAACCTCCGTTACAACTCCGCAAAAAACGGCGGAGGTGGATGCGGAAGCAGAGGTACGATTTCTTGCGAAAGTTCCGCACTTGCGGAGGCGGAGGCGAGGTTCCGTTACAACCCTAGTGTCGAGCTAAATATTGTAATTTCTAACTAAGTAGATAAATCAAATGAAATATGTATGTAATGTATTTGTTGTAGAGTTTGGAGATACAAGCGGAAGCGAATAGGAAGCTGAAAGAGCAGTTGAAGAAACAGTTTGAAATACAGCAGGAAGTTTTGCAGGACAGACTCGCTAAAAAGGAAAAAGAGGTATAATATGAACAGATGATTAATTGTGTTAGGTTCAGTCTGACAGAGGTAATAATTGGGTATTTGAGTACTAGCGAAATAAATTTTATTTTTTAGTGATAATTAAAAGAAGATTAATGAATCTCCCAAAAGTCGTAATAATCATGTCCCCTGATAGTTTTGTGTTGAATAGCCATTTTAAATTATCGATTAAGTAAAAAAGTGCGTCGAACTTTGATGACGTCACAATTCAAAATTTCATACAAAATCCCATGCTAAGCACACGTTTTGACGTTTGAAAAAAGTTGCTGATTTGACTAGTTGTGAAATACCCAATTTTGGACTCTACGTCTCTGTGAGGTCGAGAGTGGCAATACTGGTCTATGGTATTCTGTAATGACGTTACATATTGATCTGTGGCATATAATGGCGTCGCGGCTGTGTTGTGTGAATTGCTAAGTTTAAGTATCACCACTACAGCAAATTAAAGTCCCACTGCTGGGCACAGGCCACCACTCTCATAGGAGAGAGGGAATTAGAGCTTAGACCCACCACGCTGCTCCAATGCGGGTTGGCGGGCTTTAACGACTATTATCATGTTAGTGATAATAACCGGGACCGACGGCTTAACGTGCTCTCCGAGGCACGGGGGGTGAAAGACCACCAACTTCCTAACTCCGGGCTAGTACTGAGAATTTCTAGTCAGAAAGACCCAACACTTATTATAGCCCGACCCGGGATTCGAACCCGGGACCTCGTCAGTCGCACTCAAACATGCTAACCACTAGACCAACGAGGCCAGGCAGGAGTTAAAGCATAATCGTAGTAATTTAAGCTTTGACATTAACCTGATGCCGAAAAAGCAACATCAGTTTTTTTCTGTTAGGAGACTAATTTGGAATGTTCTTTTGAATCAGTGTCTGTATGTTTTATTAGGTGCTCGGCAAATTCAGTCGCTCGGTGTCTGAACAAGTCGAGAAGGAGCGGGTCACGTTCAAAAAGGAGCTTGCTGCTATGGCGGGAAAACTGCAAGCCATTGAGCAGACCCTCAAAAGTGAGCCAAAAACTAGTATCATCGCGTTAATGGGCATGATGACTGATTTTGAAAAATAGTCAGATTATGGTCGGAAGTATCTACTATTTCGAAAAAATATCTTATTTCAGCAGAAAAATAAGGTTTGGTAGATAAAATTGCCATTTGAAAATTAAATTTTAAAATTCACGCCAAAACGCTCGCGACTGTCATGGCGTCGTTTGTGACGTCACTAGTGTGTTTACCAATGTACTCTGTGCAGTGTGCAGTAAACAATAGTGTGATTGTCAAAGCTCGAAAACAAACATTTGCGACGTCATTCGCTTTTTGGTGTTTAATCTTGTGTATTTTATAGTTTTATTTTATCAAAATAAATAGCAATCTCACTCGAAATGGAAAAATAAATACGTTTTTTATAATCCATGAATCCTATTTCATTAGACGTCCGCAGGAATTACCTTTTACCTCCCTGCACGTGTCCCCCGGGTGTACCAGGAGGCGTAATAAATGCCATACGATTAAAAAAAAAATTTCATTAGATAAAATCATAATTTCATTGATTCTTGGTTACTGTCATCATGCCTATTCCTTCTACAACCCAATCGTCAATCATATCCTCCCGACCGAATTTCGGTCACGGCGGCCTATCTCCAGAGAGATAAGCCTTCTATTAGATATTACGGTGCACTCTCTGTTCCTTTATGTCACAATATCTCAGTGCCAACTGGCTATTATTGGGTATGGACTATTATGATGATTAGTGATAACCGTGCGAAGCCGGGGCGAACCACTAGTTTATTTATATAAATGCCACAAGTTAAGTCCTGTTCACACAGAGCGAGCGAAAGCGGAAGCAGAGGCGCGCCGCTCGCAGTCCCTGTGGGCGGCGGCGGAGGCGTTACATGCCGCCACCAGGCGGAGCGCGCCCGAGACTAGGCTGGACAACGAGATCAAGGCGCTGGAAGCCGCTGGTAACACTCTTTACTGCACTCGTCTAGGGCGTGGAACATCATCCAACCGCTAGGGCGTGGAACATCAACCAACCGCTAGGGTGTGGAACATCAACCAACCGCTAGGGTGTGGAATATCGTCCAACCACTAGGGTGTGGAACATCAACCAACCGCTAGAGTGTGGAACATCAACCAACCGCTAGGGTGTGGAACATCAACCAACCGCTAGGATGTGGAACATCATCCGACAGCTAGGGTGTAGAACATCATCCAACCGCTAAGGTGTGGAACATCATCCAACCGCTAGGGTGTGGAACATCAACCAACCGCTAGGGTGTGGAACATCAACCAACCGCTAGGGTGTGGAACATCAACCAACCGCTAGGATGTGGAACATCATCGGACGGCTAGGGTGTGGAACATCATCCAACCGCTAGGGTGTGGAACATCAACCAACCGCTAGGGTGTGGAACATCAACCAACCGCTAGGGTGTGGAACATCAACCAACCGCTAGGGTGTGGAACATCAACCAATCGCTAGGATGTGGAACATCATCCAACCGCTAGGATGTGGAACACCCTCCCAGCGCACGTGTTCCCTGCCACGTATAACTTAGATACCTTCAAGGCAAGAGTGAATAGGGCATCTTCTAGGTAAGCGTGTTCCAACCTAGACCTCATCATTGCTTTGCACTAAGCATGATTGTCATCAACGGCAAGCCTATAGCGCAATAAAAAGAAAACTTACTAAAGTTATAAACGCGAAAGTTTGTTAGTATGGATGTATGGATGTTTGTTACTCTTTTACGCAAAAACTACTGATCGGATCTGGATGAAATTTGGCACAGAGATAGATTATAGTCTGGAATAACACATAGGCTACTTTTTATCCCGGAAAATTGAATAAATTCCCGCGGGAACCAAAAACTCAATCCACGCGGACGAAGTAGCGAGCATCTAGTAAGTAATAATAATAATAATTTTTATTTGGCCAGATGGCGCTTCGAAGTAAACATTGATACGAGAGCGGATTAATCGAAAAAATATATAATGTTATCAAATATACGTGGAAAGTCGTGCAAATTATTAATATTGCTATGAATCAACAGTGTGAGTGTTATCTTCGGGAATTATGAAGTGATTAGTAAAATATACTGATTTACGTGGCGTAAATTTAAGCTGTGAAAATTTAATATTTAACACAAATTTTCACATGAAGAGACTAAAAACATTTTAAGCTAAATCTTTTGTTACATTGTATATATAAATCTTATGACATTTTCTATATTAAAGATTTAAAGTGCAGAATAAAAAAATTAAATTTCAAACCCGCCGTTGGAAGCCGTTGGATGTCTATAACGTTACATATCAGCAAGAGATGGCGTTAGTTTACTTTCGATCGTAAAAATTGCATTATATTCAGGTAATTACGCTGTAAATACAACAAAATAGCCAAGAAACATTGAAACTATATCGCCTATAAGATTTATTTATAAGAAATACATACCTCATAATCACTGACACCAATATATTAGTCTGTAAATCATGGATGAGATGAATAATATAACTATGAGGCCAAAAAAGATTTTTAAGTCACGATCATGTGAATCATTAGACAATGACAGCAACAACACTTCTTATTGTTCACTTTTATCTGATTATGCACATAAAAGTCTTGACCTATCGACTATGGAATCAAACAATCTACTGGAAATGAAAGAGAAAATAATTAACTTGTCATCTTTACTACAAAGCACACAAACTGAATTAGAGAATGTAATTTTGGAAAACGGGGACTTAAAGAAACAAATTTCACAACTAAATCAACAAGTAAACTCGCTAAAATCCCTATGTAAAAGTCCAATCTCTAAGCAAACAAACTCGCCATCTAATTTGAAGAAGAAAAACAAAACAACTGGCTGTTCACAACAAACACCGAATAAAAATTCTACCTTCACTGAAAAAGAAACTCAGACCGAAAGTTACCAAACAATAACAACCGAGCATACATCGATGCAAAACCCTACAGTAAGCACAGATTCGACTATAAAAAACATTGATCCGATTATTCATCAGGAAAATAATACGACTTATAAGAAAACTGCTTATATTGTGGGTGGAAGTCAGTGTATAGGGATGTCAGAGGCACTCAGAAAAATAAGAATAAACAACAGTTATGAGCAAATTCAGATCAAGTCTTTTATAAAGCCGGGTGCAAGCACAGAAGAAATTATAAAAACATTAAATCTGTTTCCGGTTACAAAGGATGACAAAATAATTTTATGTGTAGGCCAGCATGACTCTAATCCCACGAAAATAATGACAGAATTGTCCACTTTTCTCAAATCGGCCCAGCTAAAATGTCCTGTTATAGTTTTAAGTATATATAGTAACATCTACCTAAATGAGTGGAAATTGAACAACATGTTAAAAATAGTTTGCAGAAATTTTGAAAAAAATTGTTATTTTGTAGATTACAATAATAATTTCATAGACAATCCATATCAATTATGTAAAAAAGTCAGTTCACTACTGGATCAGATTTACTATGACTCAAAATACTTAAGTTTCATGAAAAAGTCTACACATACACTTAAACAAAAACGAATCAATAGTAGAACACACTTTAAATGTGAAATAGTTCCTAAAAAAGGTACAATACCATATTACTTCCCCATAGTTAAAAAGAAAAACCTAACCATTAATTCTGAAATTAATAAAAATAAATTAGGCGAAGCAAACACCTCTCCTCTTTCTCCCATTCCCTCAACTTCAAATGCTATCCCAGACAAAAATATTTTTTTTTCGAGCCTAAAGAACATAATTGCTTTAAGGTTTTGCACCAAAATATTGCAAGCATTTGTAGTAAAAAAAATGAACTAGAAATTGCGCTTACTCAATTACGCGATATTAGTAAAAAACCAGATATTATTTGTTTAAGTGAAACTTTTGTGGAAGTAGGAAGTGAAACGAATATAAATATAAATGGCTACAACCTAGCGTCAATATATTGCAGATCAAAAAAACAAAAACGTGGCGGTGTCTGCATTTTGGTAAAAAAAGGCATGAATTTTAAGTCCATAAACGTTTTAAAAGATTTTGTTTCAGATGAGATTTTTGAATGTTGCGCTATCGATATCCCAAGCTATCAAGTGACTATTATTTGCTTGTATAGAACACCCAACTCCAATGTCTTCTCATTTTTAGACATTTTGGAAAATGCGTTGCATACAATAACAACAAAAATTAAGACTAAAAAAATCATCATTGCAGGTGACCTAAATATAAACATCTTAACAAATAATAAGGATACACATCGCTTACTTGACTTAACAAAAAATTATAATTTAACACTTCACATAGACAAACCTACAAGAAAAAGTACATGTATCGATAACATAATAAGTAACATACCTAATGCGTTCGGTGAACTGTTACCTTTAGGACTATCTGATCACGATACCGCACAAATGCTTACCGTACCAGTGGATAATAAAGATAGTCCAATCAAACATTATTTTATTTATAAGAGGGACTACAATAAAGACAACATGCAAAAGTTTCGAAAACATTTGCAAAGTATATCTTTCTCAGAGGTGTATAGTAACAATAATTTTGACGAGGGTTTTGCTCATTTTTATGATATGTTTACACTATTATATTATTTGTGTTTCCCATTAAAGAGAATAAAAATATTAAACGAATCGGCTGGACCAAAATGGATTACTAAAGGACTAAAGATAAGCTGTAAAAGAAAAAGGATATTACAAAATAAATATTATAAAAATAAAACCAAGACAACTAAAGAGAGTTACTTAAACTATTCACAAATGCTAAGACGTTGTTTTAGGTCAGCTGAGAAAAACTGTAACCTTAAACATATTACTAACGCTAAAAACAAATGTAAGGCATCGTGGGATATCATTGCAGAGTGTGCCAATAAAAATTTAACCAAAAATCATATAACAGAGATAACAATTAACAGTCAAAGTATCACTAATCCTCAAGAAATTGCCAATCACTTCAATGAATACTATATAAGCACAACAAATAAGGATAAATTAAAATGTAATAACACAAATAAAACAAGTATACTCAGCAGCATATTTCTAAAGCCCTATGCGGTGAAAGAAGTTGAAGAAATTATAGTGTCATTAAATAACACCAATGCCGTAGGTGCAGATGAAATCTCAACGAAAATCTTTAAATATTGCAAAAAAGAACTTGCACCTATTATAACACACCTTATAAATCAATCTTTTTATCACGGGACCTTCCCGAACTCACTGAAATTATCTGTGATTAAACCACTTTATAAGAAAGGTGATAAAAAGCAACTGAGTAATTATCGGCCGATTTCACTAGTACCAGTCTTGTCAAAAATATTTGAAAAAGCAATGTACAAACGTTTAACAGAATTCACAAATAAATTAAAAATTTTAAAAACAGAACAATATGGTTTTCAATGTAAGAAGTCGACAATTCAGGCTTGTTTTAATTTAGTTGATCAAATTATAAAAAATATGGACGCAAAGAAACTTACAATATCAATTTTTATTGACATGACTAAGGCATTTGATTTCGTTTCACATAAAATTCTTCTAAACAAACTTGATAACTTTGGTATTAGAGGACCAGCCTTGAAATGGATTGAATCATTTTTAACAGGCAGGGAACAATGTGTTGAAATAGAAAATATAAATGAAAATTATGACTTAGTTAATGTTAAATCAACTTACGTAACTAATAAATATGGAGTCCCACAAGGCACTGTACTCGGGCCTTTACTCTTTCTTTTCTATATAAATGACTTACCTGATATTACTAATTATAGCATGACACTTTTCGCAGATGACATTTCTATCATTTTGACACGCAAAGATAATGACATTAATAATTTTGAATCTGACGTTAATAATACTCTAAGATCAATAATCGAATGGTTAGAATCCAATAATTTACATATCAATATAGATAAAACAAATTTTATTCAATTCAGAAATTATAATAAAAGTCGTGCTAATCTCAATATAAACTATAAAGGTGACAGGATCAAGCAAGTAGAAGAATGTAAATTTTTAGGCATACTGATAGACGAACATTGCTCTTGGAAAAGTCATGTTAATAACATATGTAATAGACTAAATAGATTTGTCTATGTACTACGAAGACTAAGTCTGACATCTAGTACTGAAATCGCTCTTACAGCTTACCACGGATATGTCTCTTCAGTTCTCCGCTATGGCCTTTTAATTTGGGGAAATTCGACAGCAGTAAATAAAGCTTTTATTGTCCAAAAAAAATGTATTAGAGCTATCCTTCACATGGCGCCATATGAATCATGTAAGCCGGCGTTTATTAAACTTAAGGTTTTGCCTCTGCCATGCATGTACATTTTAGAAGTTTCAAAATTCGTAAAATTGAATATGCATCTCTTCAAAACCATGCGTGACATGTACCAATTGCGATCTCTGAGGTACCCAGACAAACTTATTCTTTCAAAAACACCACAAACAGCCCTGTTTAACAGAAACTGTTATGCAATGGCAATAAAAATTTTTAATAAGTTACCATCTGACATAAAATCAAGCACGACAAAACACTTTTCATTGAAACTTAAGAAATGGTTACAAGGGAAAAATTTTTACACCTTGGAAGAATTTTTTCAACATGACAAAAAATACTTGTGACATTTTTACATTTCTTTAATTTTATAGCTTTTGACATTAATCATGACTATTATTGACATTGTATAATTATTGAAATCTAATTATATGTTGCAATATTATAATTGTAACTCTCAAATGAATGTAATGTTAAATTCAATCTATTTTGTAATATTATTATTGTAACGGTACGTAACTATAATGAATTTAACCTCAATTGCCTATTTATAATATTTGTACGCCGATACGGCTAATGTGCTGGACTATTTTATTAGAATTAACATCTTATGTATACCTACACACATTATGCAAATAAAGAATATTCTATTCTATTCTATTCTATTCTAATATATGTATAGGTAAACTAAAAAATATTGTGTTACCCAAGATTTTGTTTGCAGGCAAAGACGACAAACTAGTTCAAACAGTATTAAAGGGCATCAACCCTGAAGTACGAGAGAAGGGAATAGTCACGGAAAAGACGTTGAGGGATAGATTCGATACGGTAATAACATTTTATTATTAAACTAGCAGGCCCTGTAGACTTTGTCCTGCCCTGATCCTAGAACCCGATTGCAACGCCCCCTATCGGGTCCAATTGTGAATCTAAACCGCCCAGGGACCCACTCAAACACACATCAAAATTTTTATCAAAATCAGTCCAGCCGGGAGTTAAATGAAAAACATAATAATTATGTACAGAAGAATCATACTAATATTATAAGTGCGAGAGTGTGTTTGTTTGTTGGTATGTCCTTCAATCACGCCGCAACAGAGCAACGGATCAACGTGATTTTTTGCATGGCTGTAGTTGAAGACCTGGAGAGTGACATAGGCTACTTTTTATCCCAGAAAATTCAGGAGCTCCCGTGGGAATAAAAAATATTTGTTCCACGCGGACGAAGTCGCGGCCATCAGTTAGTTACTACCTGACGCTGTCTTGAGCGCTGTTATCTTTTTCTATCGGCAAAGACTTGCCGCCAAGCGATTTAGCGTTCCGGTACGATGCCGTGTAGAAACCGAAGGGGTATGGGTTTAATATAACTGCCATGCCCCTAACAGGTTAGCCCGCTACCATCTTAGACTGCATCATCACTTACCATCAGGTGAGATCGCAGTCAAGGGCTAGCTTGTAGTGGAGTAATAAAAAAAAAAATTTGTTGTTTTCATTAGGTGGAAAAGACTGCAGCTAAAGTGGCTTTAGTGGGAAGCGAGGGTGCTACTCTGCCTATATACTTCCTTTCGTGGATTCAATCCAAACTACTTTTCCAGAAGGTGGGTATATTAAAAAAAAATTGGCAGTCATTTAAGGGCTGCCGATAGAAGTGAAAACTAATATTTAAAATAAAAATAAATAAAAAAAAGTATTTAAAATAGTTAGGCCCACTTGCACAAGGACTCCTAAATTGATTTAGTTAAATATTTTAATGCTGTCCCTTTTTGGCAACTACAATATGCATTTGCCAAAAAGGCGGCATCACAGAATTTTACTAAATCAGTTTAAAATTCCTTGTGCAAGCGACCCTTAAAATATAAACCTTAAAACTAAGGTATTAAAGTTTAATTACGAATTTACTATATTTATATATAAGACCTTTTGGCTTCGTAACAACGCGAGGTGTCGGTGACGCGAATCCACAAGTTTACCCCCTACCAAAAAGTGCTCAACGCAGCTAAAGAAGTTTTCACTTCAAAAATAAAAATATCAGCCCTTTACTCGAAAAATTGCCTCGTTGGTCTAGTGGTTAGCATGTTCTACTGCGGCTGACGAGGTCTCGGGTTCGAGTCCCGGGTCGGGCCATAATTAAGTACTGGGTTTTTCTGACTAGAAATTCTCAGCATGGGGGTATTCTCAACATGATAATAGTCGTTAAAGCCCACCAACCCGCATTTGAGCAGCGTGGTGGGTTTAAGCTCTAATTTCCTCTCTCCTATGAGAGTGGAGGTCTGTGCCCAGCAGTGGGACGGGCTGTAGTGGTGGTAGTGGTAGCCAAGTTACATACGTTTCGTGTCTATTCACTTTCTATAATCGTTAACGCTTTACCGATTAAAAACTAAGCATAGACTATTCACTTATTTTTTTCTCTCCGCTAAAGCGTTAACGGTTATAGAAAGAAAAAAGACACTTAACGTACCTATTTAACTTGGCTAGGGGAGCTCAATTTTTATTTATAGATAAAAATTGAGATTTCCGCGCGGTTGAAGTAAAATGCAAGCAGGATTTCACTTTTGATTAGTACACAAGAGCAAGATTTTTTGAACCAATCTCCGACACATTTTTTCCCATTATCGTGTAATATCTTTTTAGTATGTTATAGTATAGTTAAGTGTATACAAGTATACGCTATACAAAGTAAATAGTTATTTGTTATACAAGAGTGAAAAGTTGTTTTTTAACTGCGTGCTCAATTTTGATGACCGAGCAAGCGAAGGATTCTAATGATTCAAAAATTAGAATCCTGAGCGTTAGCGAGGGAATCAAAAGAGCACGAGGTGAAAAATCTTTTCACTCGAGTGCAACACGTAACTTTTCATCCCACCTCAGCGAGGAAATGACTAAATCCATTTAGTTTAGACTAAACACAAGATAATATGACGTGAAAGAAAATGGTGCGCGCAAAGCAACTTAAAAATGTTCTAAATTCAATTTACTTTATCCTCAAGAGGATAATAACGGCTTTTGCATTCAGATATCGAAGAGTAAAAATACTCTTTCCGAGATATTGGGATAAAAATATATATTATATAGTATATCGTAAGTTATTTATTTCCATCACTTTCAGTTGGCCGAAATACCTAAGGACGAGTTGGACAACCTACCAACGGACTTTTCCAAATTGGACACCTTTGATATCATTCAAAGGGCCAGGTAAGAGATAGCAGCATTTGAGAGATACTAGTATAATTCATTTTATTTTTTAAGGGTCGTCAACAAAGAACTCAAACAGCTTTACTATGTCCGTCCGTCTGTCTCAGTGTCCGCGTCTTAGACACTCGGCTCAGACACTCTTAGACTACAAGGCTGTAATTTGGCATGAGTACTTTGGGTGTACTTATTAATCACGCCGACAATAGTACATTATGGTACAAGTATGTAATGTTGGTGATGCCTTAACGTGCGGAGGTCCTGGGTTCGATCTCCGGCAGGGTCAATTTGGGAATTTATAATTTCTGAATTTTCCCTGGTCTGGTCTGGTGGGAGGCTTCGGCCGTGGCTAGTTACCACCCTACCGGCAAAGACGTGCCGCCAAGCGATTTAGCGTTCCGGTACGATGCCGTGTAGAAACCGAAGGGGTATGGGTTTAATATAACTGCCATGCCCCTAACAGGTTAGCCTGCTACCATCTTAGACTGCATCATCACTTACATTCAGGTGAGATCGCAGGGGCTAGCTTGTAGTAGATTAAAAAAAAAATACCGCTGAGGCGCCATTGAGACCCGTTAGGTGAGGGTCTTAAGATAGCCGAGGACGGTAATCATCAATACACACGTGTATCATACGACGTTTTTCAACACACTTGTGAAGAAAATAATTTTATTTGGTACATAAAATATAATAAAAACTATAACTCACTTGTGAATAATAGTAATGAAAAAGTCACAGTTTGATTAAAGGTGTCATTATGTGCCTAATTTCGGTGAAATTAGAGCCACTTTATGAGCAAGTGTGTTGAAAAGTATTTAATTAGGATACTGCCTACACGAAAAGTGGGCATGGGCTTTTTCTCTCGTCTATCCTATGGTGTGCGGTCCCTCCCTCAACCTTTGCTAGCTAAACTGTTATTTTGCGGATACGTATGTGAAAATATTCAATCCCTTAAATTATTTTTCACTACATGATGCCCGCGACTTCGTCTGCGTAGATTAAGGCTTTTTGGTTCCCGCGAGAAGTCCTTATATTCCGGGATTTCCCCTTCCCCGGGATGCAACTAACCTCTACAAAATTTCATCAAAATCGGATGGAAGATGGGCCGGGACAGCGTAACAGACAGGCAGACACACTTGCACATTTATAATACTAGACTTCGTCCGCATGGATTTAGATTTTTTGATTCTTGCGGGAACTCTTGAATTTTCCGGGATAAAAAGACGCCTATGTCCTTCCCGGGACACAACCTATGCCTGTACACAAATTTAATCAAAATCGGTTGAACAGATTGCCCGTGATAGCGTAGCAGACAGACAGACACACTTTCGCATTTATAATATGTAATGCAATGTAAGTATGGATTAGTATCCTAGCAGTAGTCAATTCCATTTTTTTGCGTCCATAAAATTGATTTTTACTGTCAACAATAATTATTTATGTCGACGAATGCGACCTATTGTGTTTTGACGCCATTTTACCAAGCTTTTTGAGATTGGGATGGGTTTGTTGGGTTTTATGCGCTTAGACTTAAGATAAAGGAATGTATAAAAAAACTGCAAATAACGAGTTGTAAAACCACCTAGCATTGGTTTGACACCCTACAGTTTTTAAAAAATTTATAAGTATAATGCTGTTTACGTCTTTTCAGGTACCACATGGATCACGGTAACCTTTCCATAGCTTTACGTTATGTTAACCTCCTGCAAGGTGCTCCCAGAGCCGTAGCGCAGCCCTGGTCGGACGCCGCACGCCGCCATCTTGAAATCAAACAAGCCGCCGAAGCTGTCATGGCGCACGCATCCGTATCCGGATTATTGTACCTCTAATCTGACGAATCCGGAAGTCAATATAGAATCGGGGTCTATGATGAATGTCATCACTTAATATAAATGTGAGACTAAATTTTTATCGCTTGTTTGTTTTCGAACGAAAACCGCAGATAAAATTTTGAAGAGTAAAGATTTTAGTTGGAATTTATAAAATTCATGTTTTTATTTACAACATAATAATTACTTAAATAATAATTGGCGCTCGTTAAATATCAAGAAATTATTGGGTAAGATAGGGGATTCGGGTCGCGCTCTTGAATAAAAATCTGGAGCTATTCCTAGAGCTGGAGGCATGTCCGGATTATTAAAAATTTCCGGATGATTGTCTGGTAATTCCGGAATTAGGTACCTATCGAGTTGAATTAATTTCATGTCGACCATCGAGCAATTAAATAATGTCGCGACTTACCTAAATAAAATGTGCGAGAAAACTATTGCTAAATTGTAATTATTGTTGTTCGAAATGTCGAACGAAATTAGCAGACACAATTAAACTAAAAAGAAACTTAAATATTGACGGGAATTCTAAAATTTATTATTTAAATATAAAACACCCTAAAATGCCTAAAGATTTTTTATAGGTGTCCATTAGTTAAATTACAGATTCGATGGAATAATTTAAGCGCAATTTTGAAAATAACTTCGTTATTCCGGATAAACTGTTTGGTACTAGATTATTTTAAATATTACTTTGGTCTGAAAAATCCGGAAATCAAAATGCTAAACAGGTATTTTGATTAATTAATTATACTTACTTAAATTATAAATTATTTATTTCCGAAAAAAACTTACTATTTAGATAAGGTAACTTTGGGTGAAATTTCATTACGGGTTAAAAAATAAAAAAACGCAAATATAAACACAAGGGTTTTTGAAATATAAAAGTATTTTATGTACCTATTGTTACATATTTTGTTTAAATAACTATAGAATTACATAATATTGTATGTAACATTTCATTCTAAACAATAGCAGTTAAAAAACACTTACGATTAAAAAAATGGAAATAACAGCAAGTTTATTTCATAAAACTGCCTTAACAAGATGAGTTATTTAAAAATGCACCTTAAGAAAATGCAGCGTAGATTCAAATTAAGTTTTTCCGCCACACCAGAGCATTTAATTGAAACAAATCAAGTGGCAAAACTTGTTTTTCTTTTTAAATTATTTATAATAAATGCACTGTTGTCATTTTAGTGAGCTGTGTAAATATAAAACGTAATGTATGTTATTTAAATTAGAGAATGATTTTTATTCGTTTAGTCGTTTTATTCTATTTTCGTCCTCAAATAATGTATTTTCTAACTAGATGATGCCCGCGACTTCGTCCGCGTGGATTAAGTGTTTTTTAATTCTTAATTTTTCGGAATAAAAAGTAGCCTATTTCCCTACCCGGGATACAATCTATACCTGTACCAAATCCAAATCCATGCATCGGTTGAACGGATGGGCGGTGAAAGCGTAGCAGACAGACGGACACACTTTTGCATTTATAATATTACTAGATGATTCCCGCGACTTCGTCCGCGTGGATCAAGATTTTTGATTCCCGCGGGAACTCTTTAATTTTCCGGGATAAAAAGTAGCCTGTCTTTCCCCGGGAAATCATCTACCTCTGTACCAAATTTCATCAAAATCGGGTGAAGAGACAGTTTTTTTTAATCCCGCGGGAACTCTTCAATTTTCCGGGATAAAAAGTAGCCTATGTCCTTCCCCGGGATTTCATCTACCCCTGTACCAAATTTCATCAAAATCGGTTAAACAGATGGACCGTGAAAGCGTAGCAGACAGACAGACAGACACACTTTCGCATTTATAATATTAGTATGGATATGGATTAAGGAAGTATGGATGTTTTCTATGATGCATCTATGATAATAACACCACCATCCACACCACACATCCATCCACACGCTCGAAGCGCTTTGCGTCTTCATTCCTAATTCGCATGGCTAGGGTCTGTAACACTATAGCAAAAACTGTGTTCCCAACCAATTACAATCCGGGTATCTTTAAATCAAGAGTGAATATTCATCTTCTAGGCAAGCGCGTCCCTTTTTAGGCCACATCATCACATCCTATCAGGTGTGATCGTGGAATCAAGCGGAAACCTATAATGAATAAAAAAAAAAAATGTCATAATATAATGTTTGTTTTCAAAGCGTATGTCATTCTCGTTTCACTGGAGTACAAATGTCTCCTGTTGCTAGAGGAGAAGTCGGGCAACGTCGCCCGACATCACACGACAATTCTGGCAACAATGGGGCTAATTCTGTTTTACACAATCTCCAAACTAAACTTTACTCTCTTCATGCTTCGACTCTAAACGACAGCTTTAAATATGTCAGTTTCCCTTTCATAATACTCCTTGCGGAAAGGGACAGGGCTAGGCGTAGAGATGTCATTTTAGTTTAGAGATTGTGTTAAACAGAATTGGCCGCCCAACATCTCTAGAGACACGTGTCGCTGGTCATTTGGTCCTTGTGAAAACGAGGTTTAGACTAGAAGGAGGTTTAGGGGAGGAGAGACGCAGGTTGAAATCCTGCCGGTTCCGCAATTTGGTTTAAAATTTTTCCTAAGTGTGGTTAAACATTAAAATAATAAAAATTACAAAATTAGTAAAACGAGGTTTAATAATACAACTTTATACAAAACTACAGAGTTAAAACAATCTATGAGTTTTATAAAGAGCCAGTGATAATATTATGTATTTAAGCATTGTTTAGAAACTTCCCTAAGTGTGGTTAAACACTAATAATAAAAATTACAAAACTAGTAAAACGAGGTTTAATTATAATATAATTCAATAGTGTACAAATCTATTGAGTTAAAAAATCTGAGTTTTATAAAGAGCCAAGGCCTTAGACAAAATAATATTCTTTCCAAATGCATTTATTCCAAAGGCAAGTTCATTTTGGAGGGAATTATACACACATTATATTGAAATGATTAATCATTTTCATCGTCCTGCCGTGCAAACCAATAATGCATTGCGATTTCTTCTGAAGGATGTAAGCTGATTTCTTTTAAAATCTCTTGTTTCAGAATTCTTTCATAGTCTTTAGTATAATAATTATGTCTTGGCATCAGTTCTATAACCAATAAATGTCCTTCAATGAAATCTTTGCTATCGAGGAAACATTTAAATACACTCAATCTAAACATATTATTGTCGCTTTGTTGAACATACCGATCGAATATAAGATTTAAAACGTGTGCAAAAATTGTGTAAATTGATGACCAATTATTTTCAACATCGTCCTTCAAGTAATCTAAGCACAACCTGCCAAAGACAGGGGCTGCATCTTTATTAAGATTTGTTATTTCCTCAGACTTTTCTAATTTATCTTTTGAATCATCACATTTAGTTTTTAAGTCACATACAATTTTTATGTATCCTAAAGACAACTTTATATATGTTAAGAGCACATAATTTTCTTTTATCGATAAAGTAGTTTGGAGTTTATTCAGGACATCATTATACATGGCTATAGGAAACACCATTTCTTTTTTCAGAACTAAATCTTCGAATTCTGTAGACATATAATCAAATATGTCACGTAAATTATTTCGAGCGTAGTAGCTATTTCCATGCTGTGTATCCCACATAGCCACAGCTTTCTCTACTAACGGTACAAAAATTTTTTCGTTACGCTCTCTTTGAACTGATTCAGACCTAGTTGATAGTAAATACAGGGCTATCTTATGGGAGAAATCATATTTCTGCGTAGAAAAGTTTTTATCAAAATTTTCGAAAAATATTGTTCTCATAAAATCACAATCTAAAAACTCGATAAAGTCTTTCATATTCAAGTTTAAATCATCAATAAGCTTTTTACAATTTAATATAGCTGGCGCTTTTTTCAAAAAATCATAGCTCTTCATCCAGAACGCTGCTCTAACAGAAAGAGGTATTTTTTCAACTTTGCTCAGAGTTAAGTATATTTTCTTATTTTCGTCATAATTTAGTGTATCGATAAACGCGCTCAACAACTCCCATACGTCCAAAATAATCGTTTCATCTCTTTCTCTACAAAGCATCTTATAAGTCTCGCAAAAAATATCGTTTCTTATACTTCTGTTTTTACTAGATTTCCAAAATTCAGAAAATATTTTTTTAAGTTCCTTGTGATCATTTATCTTAGAAAATGCAACTCGAATGGCATGCTTTTGTAAGGATACTGGTGTATTAAGAAGATCCGTTACATTTTCGCAAATGTGTGTGGAACTTATGTTATAAAATATTGCGTTTAATGAAGGTAACATATATTGCAAATAATCTCCTTTAGCGTATAATAATGCAACATTTAAGGGGGGATGAGGTCTTGCTAGATGCATATATGCAGCGATGTTTTTACGAATGCTTATAAATAAGTCATTGAAGTCTTTGGGGTCAATTTTTGCTTCTTTCGGCTCATATTTTTGAACAAAGTCTAATAGTTCATTTTGTGATAGTAATATACAGAGCCCTTTTATCGAAGTTTTATGACTGCCTTTTTGGTTAAGGTTTTCTTTAAAAGTTGTTTTGAATGATTCTGCTAAAGATCGATGCCAATCAATTCGTATTTTCTTAAGAAATCTATTAAATGATACGTCATCATTTATGGATGAATTTATTTCTTTTCTGTAATTTTCCAATAGCTCTGGATCATGTTTAAGCGCGTTGATGCAGGTATCTTGAGCGGGACTTAAAATAATTGATTCCGGAAATAGAAGTCTTCTCCAGGATTTTTTGAAGTGATATACACCAGATAGATCACATTTCCAAGAGTTTTCTTGTTTTATGATTATAAACTCTTTAATTTTCTGCAGGATAAATGGATAATCTTTAAGGTCTTTATCCCATTTATCGAGAAATTCTAAAATTTTTACAAGCATGCCCACAGCCTCATCAAATTGTTCTTCACTTGTGATATCACTTGTAATTTTTGAAATGTAATATTTGTAGAAGTAATTAAATAATTTTTCTCTTTCTCCAGTGGTGTACTTGTGTTTACAGTCGTTATATTCATATTTTATAAAATCTTCGAAATTAAATTTATTTTCTATAACTTCGGGAATCTCTTCACCGCGTATAACACTGTGTAAAATGATGGATTTCACACACGTTTCCACGCCTTTGGATCTAGTGGATACTTCCAAGCTATTGTAAAGATCGTTCAAATATTGCAAAGATTCTTCGTCGTACCTGTGTGTATCAGTCTTGGTAATCAAATGGTTGACAAACTGTACTTTAAACTTAAATGGTTCATTCATATGATTCTCATAATAATATTTTATTAATGTGTGTATATTTTTCTGATCACTGCCAGCGCATGTAAGCATTGTACGCAATATCCATATTCTATCAGTGGGATTTGATTCTTTTCGAATCAAGTGTTTCAAATCTCCAAAAGCCTTATCAAATGGTGCATAAACGTACCAACTCCATATATTTTTTGATGATGTTAAGTTACATTTAACAGGTAGATTACAGTCCTCTACTATTTCATCCAATGTCTCTTTTGATATATTCTCATCTCTATAAGATTTTTCTATAAAAACTTTACTAACAAAATCAAATCTTTCCTCGAATGGCAATCGGTTCAGAAAGTAATTAATTTTTTTATACGTGAACCAAAAACGCGTTTTTCTATTTTTGATGTGATTTAAAATAAAGTCCTTAACTTCTTCTTTTCTTAAATATTTTGCAAAAGTTGGAATATCAAGGAATTCAACGTATTTTTCAAGATTATTCATTACTCTTGCAGGATTTTTTTCCATCACTCTTCTGGTGTATTTTAAACCAAAGCTTATACTTCCACCTGAATTTAGTGATTCTGTAATATCCAGAAACTTTTCAAGGTCTCTATTCAAAAGAAACTTTCCCGGATTTATCAAGTCGTCTTTATAATACCAAGTAGTAAAATTTTGTAAAACTATTTCCAGAATAGTGAAGGATTTTTCATATAGCCGTTTCAATAAGTACGTTGGTATATCGTTTGCATGTTTCCGGATAATATCTTCAGTAAATGGAACGGAGCAATGCAGCAGCCATTTGAGTGATATTTTCAAATCCCTTTGCTTGTAATAGTTGAAAAATTCTTCAACTCGTTGTTCGTCTTTCAAATTCAGCCGAATGTGTAGAATGAGTTTATTAAAAGCCTTCGATGTCATATGTGGACGAAGTTGATTGTACAAGTATTCGGGATTAATAATGTATGAGTATTGCTTATCGGTTATCAGCCACGTGGATCGCTTGATAGCCCGTGATACGTATAGCATGTCCTCGCATTTGAGAATATGTAGAATGTATTCGACATTTCTAGTGTTGCATGCTATATCAATTTTAAATAGGTTATCCAAATCAGAGTCTTCGTAATTGATTGGGGCTAACTGTTGTGTTGGATTGTTTTGTATTGCTTCTTTTACTAAGATGTTGTAGTTTCTTTGTTTTTGTCCTACAGTGTCACCTTTTACTATGAGAGCCGCCATGGCGTCCTGAAAAACAATGAAAGGTTATTAAAATTTAAAAAAAACATTCATGGTCAGGACGACATTAAATGAGTCGCAGGGAGCCGCTGGATTTAGGCGGCGCAAGGGCCATTCAGATATTACCCAAAATGACAGTTTGATGTCACGTACCTTGACGTTCCTAAATTCTATGTTTATATTAAACTAACAGCTGATGCCCGCGACTTCGTCCGCATGGGTTGAGGTTTTTTGGTTCCCACGGGAACTGTTTAATTTTCCGGGATAAAAAGTACCCTATGTCTTTCACTATCTCTGTGCCAAATTTCATCCCGATCCGTTTAGCCGTTATGGCGTGATTGAGTAACAAACATCCATTTATACATCCATCTATCCAAAGTTCGGCTTCAAAGTAAAATAAACCATAACAGCACTGAAGCTCTAATTCAATGCTCGTTACATGTCCTCAGAACCTCAGCACCTCAGAATCTGAATGAGGCTGACGACCGGGTGCTATTGTATAGTAAGTATTAGAACTTCGTAGTTAGGCTAGCTTATAATACTAGTATGGATAATGTCAGGATGTCCAAGACCCTATGCAAGCCTAAATTACAGCTCGAGCTAAGATGCCGCCTTGTGAAATGTTACGTCTGGTCCACTCTCTTGTATGGTTGCGAAACCTGGGTTCTCAAAAAGGAAGCAATTAACCGATTACAAGCTTTCGAAATGTGGATATACAGGAAAATGCTTAAGATCGCCTGGAACAGCTTTACACAGAACACTAAGGTAGGTACTGGAACTAGTCCACAAAAACAGAGAACTCATGTCCACTATCATGCGGAGAAAACTGGCTTCCTTCGGACATCGACAAAGAGGAGCCCAATTCTCACTTCCAAGATTAGTTTTGGAAGGAAGAATTGCAGGCAAGAGAGCTCCGGGTCGTCAAAGGCGCAAGTGGTTGGACGATATAAGGAAGTGGGGCTTAGCTATCCAAAGCTCAAATGTGCGGCTCAAAATAGAGAAGTTTTTCGGATGATGACCGCCAAACTTCGTTTTGAAGAAGGCACACGATGATGATGATGGATAAGGGAACACTGCAGCTTCGCTCCTGTGGGGTTTTGGAATCCAGCTTTATTTCTACTAGTTTTTTTCGGAAAGCTCTGTGCAATATATTTTGACGACCTCCGTGGCGCAGTGTGTAGCGCTGTTGCCTTAACGTGCGGAGGTCCCGGGTTCGATCCCCGGCAGGTTCAATTTAGGAATTTATAATTTCTGAATTTTCCCTGGTCTTGTCTGGTGGGAGGCTTCGGCCGTGGCTAGTTACCACCCTACCGGCAAAGACGTGCCGCCAAGCAATTTAGCGTTCCGGTACGATGCCGTGTAGAAACCGAAGGGGTGTGGGTTTAATATAACTGCCATGCCCCTAACTGTCAGGTTAGCCCGCTACCATCTTAGACTGCATCATCACTTATCATCAGGTGTGATCGCAGTCAAGGGCTAGCTTGTAGTGGATGAAAAAAAAATATTGTTGATTGGCGTTTGATAATGAGCGCGCATGGCGTTGATAGGTTAAGTCAGTAAGTAAGTGAGTGAATCAGTACTTTCCTCTTTATTGTATGAGATTTTCCACGACCTCCCTGGCGCAGTGTTGAGCGCTGTTGTCTCAACGTGGGAAGTCCCAGGTTCCCGGCAGGGTCGATTTGGGAATTTATAATTTCTGAAATTACTCTGGTCTGGCCTGGTGAGAGGCTTCGGCCGTGGCTAGTTACTACCCTACCGGCAAAGACATACCGCCAAGCGATACGACGCCGTGTAGAAACCGACTAGGGGTATGGGTTTAATATAACTGCAATACCCCTAACAGGTTAGCCCGCTACCATCTTAGACTGCATCGTCACTTACCATTAGGTGAGAGAATAAAAAAAGAACATTTTGTTTGAGTTGTTTTTGCCACTTGTTTTTAAGAAGGAGGCTGTCGCGCGAGTGATCCAAGCCACAACTAAAAGAGGTACCTACTTACTAATGAGTTTTTTTTTTAAATATTATTTTAGTACCTACACCCAGCTTAAATCTATTCTTACAGGTACCTACCTAAAATGCGATAGACTAGTTAAGCCTACAAAAAATAATATTTACAATAAAAATATACAGTTTACATAACTGTATAAATGAATAATAACTTAATAAGTAAAAAGTAGAGTAAATGTACAACAAATTAGTGTACTTAATCATTGATAAGATAAACGGTGCGATATACTATCAATACTACCTAATAATATAAATGCGAAAGTGTGGCTGTCTGTCTGATACGCAATAACGGCCCATTTTTTCAAGCGATTTTGATGAAATTTGGTTCAGAGACAGGTTGTATCCCGGGGAAGGAAAAGGAACTACTTTTTATTCCGGAAAATTAAGGAGTTGCCGCGGGAATTAAAAAAAAAATCTACGCGGATGAAGTCGCGGGCATCATCGAGTTTTATAATAGGTCTTAACTTGTTTCTAAGGGTGTACTTAATGCAAGACGGGAATTAGCATTCAAAGAGCTCCTAGCTAGTATCATAACTAAAAGAAGCCATTAAATTCTAAAAGACCTTCGGCCTTAAAATACTATGACAAAAATTAACGTACAAAAAATAATAATGAAGCTCACCTGCATACCCCTACACCAATTCTGCTCGTTCCTGAATTCCAGACAGGCGAAACTGTACCTATTTGTAGATTTTTGGTAGAAATTAACCTATTTACAAAGGGTTTTGTATGTTTTCACTATAAAATGTTAGAATAATGTGCACTGAGGTTACTAAACACAATAAGCTAAAGCTAACACTGCACCGGCCGCCGGCCGGATTGCTACGTGTAATGTGGTCGATGAGTCAAACAAAACAGACACGAACATGAAGGTCATCGGTCGAAACTCCTTCCGTCGCGCTCATATCGCAATGATAAAAGCGAGATAAGTATAAAAGTCTGCGTCATGAAGCTAAGTAGCGTACTACGTATGCTATAACTTAGCTTCATTAGAATTTAATCAAATTGCACAACTAAAAACGTTGTGCAATTCAACTAAATTCGTCTGGAAAAAGAAAAAAATATGATTTAGGTACCTACCTAACTACCTAATAATAAATAAAATAATAAAATCATTTTATTGCAGGTAAAACCCATATAAAAACGTTTACATTGAAAAAAAAACGCAACTAAATATAATAAAATGTATAAATATACACATAATTTTTTTAAATACAGTTTAAAATGAAAAATCATTTTACGTCAATCAAGGACAATCGCAGTCAAGGGCTAGCTTGTACTGGATAAAAAAAAAGAAAAAAAAAAAAGCCTTAAACTTAGCCAGTGTTTATAAAACACGTTGTCAGGGGATGCCTGACCGACGACTTTAATCATCTTATTATTAGAATTGCGGACGGCAATTCTACTCCGAATAATGGCATAGTAATTTAGTGTTCTGTGATAGACGATAGTAATCTGGGACACCACCGTCGGCGAACATGCCCGACGCGCTACAAATACAATACCTCGGCATTTTGAATAAAATACGAAGGGCATCGTTATACTGTACCCTGAGGATGTTAAAGGATCTTTTGATGTATTTGATCCATATTAGTGATGTATAAAAGCTCATGCAGTAAGCTTTAAACAACGTAACTTTAACATCCTCAGAGCACCGAGCAAAACGGCGAGCGAGCATGTTGCACCGTACTGCCAGTGACCTACGCTCCCGTTCTATATCCAAGTCGTCGCTCAGGGATCCCGTTAATTTGTTAAAAATATTAGTTGTTCGCACTGAATGTAGTTGGCAGTATAGTTCGCACGCGAGTTGAATGCAGAGTAGGTAAATGTATGATGAGTGGTGACATACTCTGCATTCAGAAAGTACCAACAATTACAAAATTGTAACAGAAAGTTTTTGCACGGATAAATGAGGCAGGCGTTCTTTCGCTAGTTATTGAGATTGAACGAGTGAGCGTCATCAATTTCACAAAAATCCAAAAATTCAAAAGAAACTTTCCCGGATTTATCAAGTCGTCTATATAATACCAAGTAGAATGATTTTGTAAAACTGTCTCCAGAATAGTGATGGATTTTCCATATAGCCGTTTCAATAAGTACGTTGGTATATCATTTCCATGTTTCCGGATAATATTTTCAGTAAAGGGAACGGAGCAATGCAGGAGCCATTTGAGTGATATTTTCAAATCCCTTTTCTCGTAATAGTTGAAAAATTCTTCAACTCGTTTTTCGTCTTTCAAATTCAGCCTAATGTGTAGAATGAGTTTATTAAGAGCCTTCGATGTAATATGTGGACGAAGTTGATTGTGCAAGTATTCGGGATTAATAATGTCTGAGTGCTGCTTATCGGTAATTAGCCATGTAGATCGCTTGATAGCCCGTGATACGTATAGTAGGTATGTCCTCGCATTTGAGAACATCTAGAATGTATTCGACATTTCTAGTGTTGCATGCTATATCAATTTTAAATAAGTTATCCAAATCAGAGTCTTCGTACCTAATTGATTGGGGCTAACTGCTGTGTTGGATTGTTTTGTATTGCTTCTTTTACTAAGATGTTGTAGTTTCTTTGCTTTTCTCCTACAGTGTCACCTTTTACTATGAGAGCCGCCATGGCATCCTGAAAAACAATACAAATACTATATTTTCCAAAAGGTTCGCTAATGTTTCACAAAAAACATTTAACAAATGATCATTTCACAAAAAACGTTTCAAAAACTAATCATTTCACAAATGTTGTATTCCGTAAACATATAATTTATTAAGAAATCATTTGACAAATACTCAATTCACAAATACTTTACTTTGCAAACGTGCTGAATGTAAAAATATAATTTACTAATTTATTATTTCATAAAATAATTCATTCTTCAAATGAAGAATCAGTTCCTATGTGAACAGTATTAAAACTGACGCTATTCATCGGGCCTTTCACTAGAACAAATATAAACACAAATATACAAATATAAAATATTAGCAATTATTTTGTCGTCATGTTGATTGCTGTTAAATAAATTCTTACGCCTTTATAATTTTAATAGCAATCAACGTGACGACAATAATTGCTAATATTATTTTACAGTATGTATGTTCATAATGTCTTTGAGAGGTGAAAGGCCCGATGAATAGCGTCGGTTCTTATACTGTTTATATAGGTATTGCACATACTTTAATACTGTACAAGAATCAGCTTTTCTAGTTTTGGTTCATTTTTGGTAACCATAAACCGCCTTTGAGCGGCCATATCTAGCAAAAGGCCCATCCGTATGCGGGCAGACTTTCACTGTTGACATCAGAGGAGGGCCCTAAATCCACCTAATACTGAATGAGCCTTTCAGGCTATGGTTACATAAAGTGCAGCTATCTCTTATGTATAATGCGATAGACTACCTATGCCTACAAAAATAATAATATTTACAATAAAATATACATAATATTAACTAATAATAATGAGTAGTAGAGTAGGATGAACAACGCATGTGATTCTTACTAATATTATAAACGCGAAAGTTTGTGAAGATGTATGAATGTGTGGAATGTGGATGTATGAATGTATGGATATAAGGAAGTATGGATGTATGGATGTTTGTTACTCTTTCACGCCAGAACGGCTGAACGGATCTGGATGAAATTTGGGACAGGGATAGATTATAGTCTGGAATGACATAATATAGGTTACTTTTTATCCCGGAAAATTAAAGATTTCCCGCGGGAACAAAAAAAAACCACGTGGACGACGAGCGCCATCTTACGACATTACGTTGAGTTAGCTTGAATTAATCATTTCTCCCACGGTTGGTATTTTGAACCTCTCAGCGTAGTTCTGAAGTGAATGTAAAGATGGCGTTGAAATTATAAATGGACTGCGGCATAGTTTTGCTTACGAATTTCACTGAATCAGACGTGCAACTTATGATCATACTAATCTTATCTTATAATATTAATAGCTGATTCCCGCGACTTCGTCCGCGTGGAAGGAGCTTTTCGTAAGAAACGTTTTCGTTCGACCGTTTTTTTTCCGTCTTACATTGCAAATCCGACATAAAATTAATAATATTGCGGCTATAAATTAAGATGTAAGCTATCCTATCTTTCAAGTTGGATCAAACTGCACACGGTGTGCAAATTTTATTTAAAATCGGTTAAGTTGTTTAGGAGTCCATCGCGGACAAACAACGTGACACGTGATTTATCTATATATATAAAAATGAAACCCGTTTTCCTTGGTCACGGCATCACGCGTGAATGGCTGGACCGATTTCACTAATTCTTTTTTTGTTGTATTTGTTATTATTAGGAGAAGGTTCTTACGGAAAAAAATATTAAGAAAATCTCTCAGAAATATTGAAAAATATACATTTAATTTTGCATACTAAGGCGGTACGAAGTTCGCCGGGTCAGCTAGTATTATATAATTTTAGAAGAAAGATAATTGCGAAACTTTGGATGGAAGTCTGTTACTCAATCACGCCCAACGGCTGAACGGATCTGGCTGAAATTTGGCACAGAGATAGATTATAGTCTGGAATAGCACATAGGCTACTTTTTATCCCAGAAAATTAAAGAGTTCCTGCGGGAACCACAAAATCTCGATCCACGCGTACGAAGTCGCGGGCATCAGCTAGTCATTGATATGATAAACGGTGTGATATAAAATCAATACTACCTAATATTATAAATGCGAAAGATATAGAGATTACCTACTATTACTATGTGCGAAAGTGTGACTCTGTCTGCTACGCTTTAACGGCCCATTTTTTCACTCGATTTTGATGAAATTTGGTTTAGAGATAGGTTGTATCCCGGGGAAGGAAAAGGAACTACTTTTTATCCCGGAAAATTATCCTTAATTTGTCGCGGGAATTAAAAAAGTTAATCCACGCGGACGATTCGCGAGCATTATCGAGTTTTATAATAGGTAGAACTATCTACATATTGCTAAGGGTATAATGCAAGCTGGGCAATAAGCATTCAAGAGCTAACGAACAAGTATCTTATCATCTAAAAGAAGCTGTTAAAATCTAAAAGACCTTGTACCTATTCGGTCTTATATGACAAAATTAGGGTACAAAAACCTTACTTAAATTTATAACTTACCGGCTTATACCAATTCTGCTCGTTCCTGAATTCCGGATACGCGAAGCTGTACTTACTTGTAGATTTTTGGTAGGAATTAACCTATTTACAAAGGTTTGTAGTATTTTTTCACTATAAAACATTAGTATAATGTGCACAGAGGTTACTGTGGTCGATGAGTCAAACAAAACAGACGAACATGGAGGTCGCCGGTCGAAACTAATGTTATCGACTATCGTTCATAATCGATAATCAAATCGATAAATGTGGCAGGCGCTCTTTCGCTAACTATTGAGATTGATCAAGTAAGCGCCATCAATTTCACAAAAATACAAAACTTAGTCGCGATCGAAAAGGTAAATAATCTCCAACTAGGACAGTTAGGTAGGATACCCACTTCGCTCCAGGGAAGATCTGTACGACAAGCGACCTCCCTGGTGCAGTGGCTGTTGTTTTAATAATAATAATATAACCGGGAGGTGAGGGTACGATCCCCGGCGGGTTAAATTGGGAATTTACAATTTCAGAACTCTTTTTTATCTGCCCCCCGATTGTGAAGGAAATCGTAATCGTAATCGTTTGTCAAATTGATAATTCGAGTAGTTGAAGACCTGGAGAGTGACATAGGCTACTTTTTATACCGGAAAATTAAGGAGTTCCCGCGGGAATCAAAAAACTTAAACCACGCGGACGAAGTCGTGGGCATCAGCTAGTATAAATATAAATGTGAGAGTAAATTTTTATCGCTTACTTGTTTTCGGACGATAACCGCAGATAAAATTTTGAAGAGTAAATATTTTAGTTGGAATGTATAAAGTTGATGTTTTTATTTACAACATAATAATTACTTACCTACATAAGTACATCAAATCAAATTAAAATATATTATACAAAATATTGGCTTACGACAAGGGATTCGGGTCGCGATCTTGAATAAAAATAAGGAGCTGTACCTAGAGCTGGAGGCATATCCGGATTATTAAATTTTTCTTTGATTGTCTTAATTGTCTGGTAATTCCGGAAATAGGTAACGAATCGAATTAATTTCATGTGGACCATCGAGTAATTAAATATCGTCGCGACTTACCTAAATAAAATATGTGAGAGAAAACTGTTGCTAAATTGTCATTGTTGTTCGAAATGACAAACGAAATTAGGAAACAATTAAACTAAAAAGAAACTATAATATTGTCGGGAATTGCCTGAAGAATTATTAGATACCAGTGTCCATTAGTTAAATTACAGATTAGATAGAAAGATTTTGGCGTTATTTTGAAAATAACTTCGGATAAGCTGTTTATTAGTACTAGATTATTATATATATCACTTTGATATGAAAAATACGGAAATAAAAATGCTAAATTGGTATTTTGATTAATTAATTATATTTTCTTACTGGTTATTTAAACAAATCAGAATGTGAAATTATAAGTTATTTATTTCCAAAACAAACTGACTATAAAATTATTTAGTTAAGGTTACTTTGGTTCAAACGGGTTAAAAAAACGCAAATATAATGAAATATAAAAGACATTTTATTCTAAACTATAGCAGTTAAATAAACTTACAATAAAAATGGAAATAACAGCAAGTGTATTATATAAAACTGCCCTAACAAGTTGTTGTTCACAAAATATGTACCTTATGAAAACGCAGCGTACCTAGATATTATAAATTAAGTTTTCCTGCCACACCAGAGCATTTAATTGAAACAAATGAAGCGTCAAAACTTGTTTTTCTTTTTAAATTGTTTATAATAATAAATGCACTGTGGTTATTTTAGTGGGCTGTGTAAATATAAAACGTAATGTATTAACATAATGTAATTTAAATTTGAGAATGATTATTATTTGCTTCGTCGTTTTAATCTATTTCCATCCTTAAATAAATTATTAACTAAATTTTTCTTCTATAATGCATCTATGATTATTACACCCATCTTAAATTTATCCTTATGAATAGGTACCTAGCCAAGCTTATAGTTACGATAAAATATATTATGTAAATATATAAAAGGGAAAGGTGACGACTAACTGCCTGATCTATCAACGCACAGTTCCATTGATTTAGAATTTTAGAACCTATTCTATTTCAATGCACAGTTCAAATCACTGGACGAATCGGGCTAAAATTTGGCACCCATATATTATAGCTATTATGACGTAGGCACGTTGAAGATTCAACTACGAAGTTGGTAAAATAGGTGTTTGAAATTTGTGTAGTCCACGCAGATCAAGTCACAGGCAATACTAGTGATAGTATGTTTCATTTCAATGCGTATGCCATTCTAGAATCGTAGTAGGTAGGTAGAGGAGAAATGTCCCGTGACACGTGTAGCTAGAGAAGTCGGGCGACGTCGCTCAACTTCGCCCGACATCAGACGACAATTAGTCTGGTAACAGGCAACAATGGCGCTGATTCTGTTTTACACAATCTCTAAATCAGTATACCTACATCTCTTTCATAATACTCCTTGCGGAAAGGGACAGGACTAGATGTAGGTAGAGATGTCATTTCAGTCTATTAGAGATTGTGTTATACATAATTGGCCACAATATAGGCAAAACGTTGTGATAATAGATATCTGGCGACGTTAGTCAACGTCGTCCGACATCTCCAGCGACACGTGTCGTGGGTCATTTGCCCCTAGTGAAAACGAGGTTTAGACTAGGAGGAGGTTTAGGGGAGGAGAGACGCAGTTTCAAATACTGCCGGTTCCGCAATTTGGTTTAAAAACTTTCCTAAGTGTGGTTTAAACATTAAAATAATAAAAATTACAAAATTAGTAAACCGAGGTTTAATAATTATAATACAAATTTATACTTCGTCGCTTCATTCTTCAGATATAAAGATACACACGTAGTTTCCCACGTACCAGCAAATAATCGCACGTTGTTCAGAGGAGTTATAAAAAAAAGAACCCCCACTACCCGCGTCTGTCTCGCACGACAGAGCGGATTCGTTCGTCATTCCTTTTTCGTGCGTAGCAACGATCACACGTTCCTACTTTCTACAAACAAAGATAATTTTATCTTTAAAAATATAATAATATTAAAATTAAGATAGTGTTAAATAGTGTTATAAAGTGCTTTTTACAAGTAAGTGTTTAATCTTTCATTTTCAGCAATTTATTTCAGCACCACGTGTCTGAGTAGTCATTATTTGATGCAGTGTTTATATTTTACACTAAAGGTTTTATTGGGGGTTGGCCAAGAGTCAACACGAAGGAGAATAAACCTTTCAACATGACGCGCCTAAACCATTATATTTTCATGCAGTGTTTGCTTACACTAAAGGTTTTCCTGGCGGTTGTCTGAGGGTCAACACGAAGGAGAATAAACCTTTCAGCATGACGCGCCTAATGAATTATACTTTCATGCAGTGTTGGTTTACGCTAAAGGTTTTCCTGGCGGTTGTCCGAGGGTCAACACGAAGGAGAATAAACCTTTCAGCATGACGCGCCTAAACAATTATATTTCCATGCAGTGTTTGTTTACACTAAAGGTTTTCCTGGCGGTTGTCTGAGGGTCAACACGAAGGAGAATAAACCTTTAAGCATGACGCACCTAAACAATTATATTTCCATGCAGTGTTTGTTAACACTAAAGGTTTTCCTGGCGGTTGTCTGTGGGTCAACACGAAGGAGAATAAACCTTTCAGCATGACGCGCCTTACTTTCTTGGAGTGTTGGTTTACACTAAAGGTTTTCCTGGCGGTTGTCTGAGGGTCAACACGAAGGAGAATAAACCTTTTAGCATGGCGCGCCTAATCAATTAGGTATACTTTCATACAGTGTTTATTTATACTAAAGTCTTTTCCTGGAGGTTGCCCGTGAGTCAACATGATGGACAATAAACCTTTCAATATACGACGCGCCTGAGGAATTGTAGTACAATACCATATAAAATGTATGATTTCCTAAGGAGGGTACTTAAAATAAAAGTTAGTATTGAATCAGCTATACGCGCTCATTACAGAAAATATATACTTTCATGCAATGTTAAATTGCACTAAAGGATTTCTGGGAGGTTACTCGAGAGGTACTTAATACAAAAGAATATAAACGTTTTCAGCATGGAACGCACTTAAGAGATTACTCGTCCATGTAGTGTTTAATTGCACTAAAGGACTTTCCGGCGGGTCGCCTCAAAGTTAACACGAAGATTAAGCGTTTCAGCATGATAAACCTAAGTAAAATAGGTACTTACACGAAGACGTGTTAAAGTACGACAATGGTACACTGGGAGGTCGCCCGCGAAGTAGCATGACGGAAATCAAACCTTTCAGCTAGACGAGCCGGGCGATGACATCTGCCCAATTAGCATTCCGGCGATAAAGAATTTGTCCACTAAATCAAGATAGCTGGCACTTAGCAAGCTGTTCACCGTCCTCTGAACCAGGGGGAAGGCGTTGGGGGTTAAAGTGGACCAACGATCGGATACGTCACCAAGGCCCAGCTTAGTACGCCTAACACAAAGTGATTTCGAGCAATACTTGAGAAGTAATCGGAACTCAGGTAAATACTATGCACCTACCATAAAGAAGGTTACCTTCCACTTTATCTATCCACTGCGGTAAATTATTAACAATCTTCAGGATTCACTGGGTCAAAGATTGTATGGATACTTACTTAATTCGAAATCAAAGCTAAATATTATCTTTTGTAGGTACCTAGGTGTTACCGCTCAAAATAGTGGACATGATTTATTCAATCACAAGTACCATGTAATGTAATGTATCATAATTATTATTAGTGTTTGCATCGCCTACCATATTTTTTTTTTTTTGCTTTGTCTTCATAGTTCACACACTATCACCGATAAGGCCAAAAAACCTTTAAATACTAATGAGGTTATGTTTTTAAGATAAATATATTAGCATGGGCATAGCACAATAAAAGTGTTTATTATTTACGGCGACAGATAAACAGAATACTTAAAAATATCTATGTATTTAATTTCTTTCAAGCAAGTAAATGCAATTATTAATCTAATATCGGTATCACAGAACCTTATTTTAAAATGTAAACCTACGGAACAAATTCCATGATATAATCTTTGGAGTACCGTCTTACAAAAAAGGTAGGTATGTCTAATCGACCATAAAGAAGACTAGTAAAATTCTATACCAGTGTTTTTACTTGCAATGAAACACTTGTGGTGATTCTAGTCATTTCTGCAAACGTTACTTACATAATATCTGCTCGACTAAAACATGAAAATATTTTCATTTCAAACATTTCAGATTTTTATTTTGAGATTGCAATATAGTAATATTGAAGCACCGCTATTCAGCGTAACACCGCTATTTAAGTTTTCAGCTTTTACAGATTTCAGCGCCTCACACGCAGTCACTATGGACAAAAGAAACATAAATGTTTCATACAGTGTATGCAGACTCAAGATCTGGGGCTCAAAATTTTCAGATGTAATTTTTTCAATGCAAAGCCTCTCGGTATCAAACATACACCTGCGGAGTGGTAACGAAAGTTCTGACAATTCTGAGGTAATAAATATCTTTATCTTTTTTATCAGCTACTTCAGCAATAAATCAATTTGTTTGCTAATATGATACAGAAACGTCAAATTAAAAAAAAAAAAAAAAAAAAAAAAAAAAAAAACTGCTAGTATTCTACCCTCAGCGTGGTAGGTATGCAAAGAACATTTACGAAGGAAATTCAGATTCAGATTCAGATTTATTTATTTCTGAATACAGTGGAGGTATACATAGTTGTTTTACAATAAGGTATCATGTATTCCATTTGTGCACCACAGTGTGGTGCACAAATATTTTAACTTATTAATTACAATTAATATTATTGTTAAATTGTGTGGTTAGATTGCAAAATTACCCACAAGTTTTATGTTTTTTCCCTAACAACGTACTCTCGAGTTTTACAACTCTTTAGTGCCCGGGAAGCATATATCATACACCCGTTGACATGTAATACGATTGACCGAAGGGGTATGGGTTTAATATAACTGCCATGCCCCTAACAGGTTAGCCCGCTACCATCTTAGACTGCATCTTCACTTACCATCAGGAGAGATCGCAGTCAAGGGCTAGCTTGTCATTATTTAAAGATTAGGTATCCATAAAAGAGTTCGAAAAACCAAAAACTAATAAAGAACCTTCTTCATTTTGGAAGTCGGTTCAAAATGATAATCTAACGGCGAGTATTTTAACGACCGGATGAAGACTATATAATATTACGTAAAAGGTTAAAATCTCCATCGTATTATTGTTTTCTGTTTTAAAAATATTTCGTTGGAAATTGTTTCTGCAGACACAGTAAAACGCGTAGGTTGTCTTACCCGAAACGCGAATCCAAGCGGGGTGTCATGGGTAACTGGTAGAGATCTCGTATAGAGATAAGTGCTTCCTTGACCACTATGTTTCTGTTTTTCTAAATATCTAATAAGTGTTGGGTAAAAAGTTTTTAAGATCCATCCATAAATATCCATTATCCGCATATTGGAAACAATCTTTGAAAAACTGTTATAAAACTGTCGTTATAATAATACGTACTCGTACATCGTAATCGAAAACATGGTACAATTTACTCGCGTAAACAATATGCTCCCGCAACACTTGCATAGAGTTGTTTGCAAAATTAAAATTCTTGTTTAGTCAATTCAGACCCTGAATGAGAGTTACCAATAAAGACATTAATGAAAACCAAAAATCGGCATTGAGCAGCGGCCGCAAATGTAACCTCTGGATCACACTTACCTCACATAGGATCAGTGGTGTCAGTGCATTTTCCATAAAATATCAGGGAATTAATGCATCGGTTCAAAGATTCTCATTAATTAAATAGCTTATAATGATGTTTATTTTTCTCATTTCAAATGTTTTTTTTATTCAAATTCAATATTCAATGACCTGCACAGCTAGGTTACGCATCGTTAAATAGTATAGAAGTCTAGACTTCTTAGATAACTTACTTTAAAGCTTCTAACGTCAGTGGGGCTAAAAAGTTCAAACCAATCGATTAACCCTTCAAAGTCGATATTAGTAGTCTGTCACAATATCGACCGAATATTCATTCTTCACCTATAATTTCGGGGTAACTTTTACGCGGGTAGGAATTTATTACATTCCATAACCTTATTGACGATATAATTGTTCGACAAACATCTTAAAACGGTATTTTAATATAAAATTTTACTCAAATATATACTCGTAGTTAAAGCAATACTCGAGATAGTACCTTCAGAACAGGACCAGAATAAACCTGTTCTTTTCTCGCCACGCTTCCAAAAAACAAAACGTTCCTTCTTCTGCTACTGGGCAGGATTTCGCACTTAAACGTCCCATTGGACGTCTGTTGTGCTAATTGTGTAAATAAAATAAAGTATTGCCCCGGCTAATATACTTGGTATTAGATTATAAATCTTGCTACTAGTTATGGACATCAATAACTATTTAGTTCCATTCGATTGCATCGAAACTATAATACGTTTATGCTTGTTACTAGCAACTAAAGCAAAAGAGCGCAAGATTGTATTATTGGTAAATTGAAAGTTATTTAAATTGAAACTTAAGTACAATAAATACTTAAGAGAAATTTTAATGTCATCTTAAATGTACGTAAATAAGCATCTCGGGGAAATCAGCTCATGATTCCAACCTTAAACATAAACTGTTTAAAACATTACAGCTCAAATAAGAGATAAGAAGAATAAATAAAATTATTGATAACAATAATTAGTATCTATTCAGCGTAGATACAGCTCTTGCAAAAATATATAATATCTCTTAACATCTACGTGTGTATCTTTATATCTGAAGAATGAAGCGACGAAGTATAATTAATGATTAAACGAACTTACCTGTAAGTGAAGTTCTATCATAATTATATGAGTCGCTTCATTCGAAGATATAATATTAAGTTCCCAACCCACCCATCCCGAAACATATTTTCGCAAGAGCTTTAAGTATAGGTATATATCTCTAAACTAAATGACGAACGAATCCGCTCTGTCGTGCGAGACAGACGCGGGTAGTGGGGGTTCTTTTTTTTATAACTCCTCTGAACAACGTGCGATTATTTGCTGGTACGTGGGAAACTACGTGTGTATCTTTATATCTTCGAATGAAGCGACTCATATAATTATGATAGAACTTCACTTACAGGTAAGTTCGTTTAATCATTAATTATACAAAACAATCTATGACTTTTATAAAGAGCCAATGATAATTAATATGCATTTAAGCATTGTTTAGAAACTTACCTACGTGTGGTTCAACACTATAATAATAAAAAGTACAAAACTAGTAAAACGAGGTTTAATTATAATATAATTAGTTTGTATACAAAACTATTGAGTATAAAAAATCTGAGTTTTATAAAGATCCAAGGCCTTAGACAAAATAATAGTCTTTCCAAATGCAATTATTCCAAAGGCAAGTTAATTTTGGAGGGTAATAAACACACGGTATATTCAAATGATCAATAATTTTCATCGTCCTTCCGTGCAAACCAATAATGCATTGCGATTTCTTTTGAAGGATGTAAGCGGATTTCTTTTATTATTTCTTGTTTCAGAATTCTTTCATCGTCTTTCGTATAAAAATTATAGCTTGGCATCACTTCTATTACCAATAAATGTCCTTCAATGAAATCTTTGCTATCGAGGAAACATTTAAATACACTCAATCTAAACATATTTTTGTCGCTATTTTGAACATACCGATCGAATATATCACGATTTAAAACGTGTGCAAACATTGTATAAATTGATGAAAAATTATTTGCAACATCGTCCTTCAAGTAATCTAAGCACAACCCGCCAAAGACAGGGGCTGCATCTTTGTAAAGATTTGTTATTTCTTCAGACTTTTCTAATTTATCTTTTGAATCATCACTTTTAATTTTTAAGTCATATAGAATTTTCATGTGTCCTAAAGACAACTTTATATATGTCAAGAGCATATAATTTTCTTCTATCGATAAAGTAGTTTGGAGTTTATTCAGGACATCAGTATACATGGCTATAGGAAACACCATTTCTTTTTTCAAAACTAAATCTTCGAATTCCGTAGACATATAATCAAATATGTCACGTAAATTATTTCGAGCGTAGTACCTATTTTCATGCTGTCTATCCCACACAGCCACAGCTTTCTCTACTAATGGTACAAAAATTTTTTCGTAACGCTCTCTTTGAACTGATTCAGACTTAGTTGATAGTAAATACAGAGCTATCATTTGAGAGAAATCATATTTCTGCGTAGAAAACTTTTTATCAACATTTTCGAAAAATATTGTTGCCATAAAATCAGAATCTAAAAACTCCATAAAGTCTTTCATATTCATGTTTAAGTCCTCAATAAGCTTTTTACAATTTAATATAGCTGGCGCTTTATTCAAAAATTCATAGCTCTTCATCCAGAACGCCGCTCTAACAGAAAGAGGTATTTTTTCAACTTTGCTCAGAGTTAAGTATATTTTCTTATTTTCGTCATAACTTAGTGAATCGATAAACGTGCTCAACAACTCCCATACATCCAAAATAATCGTTTCATCTCTTTCTGTACAAAGCATCTTAAAAGTCTCGCAAAAAATATCCTTTCTTATACTTCGGTTTATACTACATTTCCAAAATTCTGAAAATATATTTTTAAGTTCTTTGTGATCATTTATCTTAGAAAATGCAACTCGAATGACATGCTTTTGTAAGGATACTGGTGTATTAAGAAGATCCGTTATATTTTCGCAAATGTGTGTGGAACTTATGTTATAAAATATTGCGTTTAATGAAGGTAACATATATTGCAAATAATCTCCTTTAGCGTATAATAATGCAACATTTAAGGGAGGATTAGGTCTTGCTAGATGCATATATGCAGCGATGTTTTTACGAATGCTGATTAATAAGTCATCGAAGTCTTTGGGGACAATTTTTGCTTCTTTCGGCTCATATTTTTGTACAAAGTCTAATAGTTCATTTTGTGAAAGTAAGGTACAGAGTCCTTTTATCGAACTTTTATGACTGCTTTTTTGGTTAAGGTTTTCTTTAAAAGTTGTTTTGAATGAGTCTGCTAAAGATCGGTGCCAATCAATTCGTATTTTCTTAAGAAACCTGTTATATGATACGTCATCATTTATAGATGAGTTTATTTCTTTTCTATAATTTTCCAATAGCTCTGGATCATGTTTAAGCGCGTTGATGCAGGTATCTTGAGCGGGACTTAAAATAATTGATTCTGGAAATAGAAGTCTTCTCCAGGATTTTTTGAAGGTATATATACCAGATAGATCACATTTCCAAGAGTTTTCTTTTTTTATGATTATAAACTCTTTAATTTTCTGCAGGATAAATGGATAATCTTTAAGGTCTTTGTCCCATTTATCGAGAAATTCAAAAACTTTCAAAAGTATGCCCACAGCCATATCAAATTGTTCTTCACTTGTGATATCACTTGTAAATTTTGAAATGTAATATTTGTAGAAGTAATTAAATATTTTTTCTCTTTCTTCAGTATTGTACTTGTGTTTACACTGGCTAAATTCATATCTCATATAATAGTCAAAATTAAATTTATTTTCTATAATTTCGGGAATCTCTTCTCCACGTAATGTATTGTGTAAAATTATGGATTTCACACACGTTTCCACGTTATCTTTGGATCTAGTGAATACTTCCAAGCTATTGTAAAAATCGTTTAAATATCGCAAAGATTCTTCATCGTACTTGTGTGTATCAGTCTTGGTAATCAAATGGTTGACAAACTGTACTTTAAACTTAAATGGTTCATTCATATGATTCTCATAATAATATTTTATTAATGTGTGTATATTTTTCTGATCACTGCCAGCGCATGTAAGCATTGTACGCAATATCCATATTCTATCAGTGGGATTTGATTCTTTTCGAATCAAGTGTTTCAAATCTCCAAAAGCCTTATCAAATGGTGCATAAACGTACCAACTCCATATATTTTTTGATGATGATAAGTTAAATTTAACAGGCAGATTACAGTCCTCTACTATATCATCCAATGTCTCTTTTGATATATTCTCGTCTCTATATGATTTTTCTATAAAAACTTTATTAACAAAATCAAATCTTTCCTCGAATGGCAATCGATTCAGAAAGTATTTAATTTTTTTATATGTGAACCAAAAACGTGTTTTCTTATTTTTGATGTGATTTAAAATAAAGTCCTTGACTTCTTCTTTTCTTAAATATTTTGCAAAAGTTGGGAGATCAAGGAATTCAACGTATTTTTCAAAATTGTTCATTACTCTTGCAGGATTTTTTTCCATCACCCTTCTGGTGTATTTTGAACCGAAGCTTATACTTTCAGCTGGATTTAGTGATTCTGTTATATCCAGGAACTTTTCAAGGTCTCTATTCAAAAGAAACTTTCCCGGATTTATCAAGTTGTATTTATAATAGCAAGTTGTATGATTTTGCAAAACTATTTCTAGAATAGTGAAGGATTTTTCATAAAGCCGGTTCAACAAATACGTTGGTATATCGTTTGCATGTTTCCGGATAATATTTTCAGTAAAGGGAACGGAGCAATGCAGGAGCCATTTGAGTGATATTTTCAAATCCATTTGCTCGTAATAGTTGAAAAATTCTTCAACTCGTTGTTCGTCTTTCAAATTCAGCCGAATGTGTAGAATTAGTTTATTAAAAGCCTTCGATATCATATGTGGACGAAGTTGATTGTACAAGTATTCGGGATTAACAATGTATGAGTATTGCTTATCGGTTATCAGCCACGTGGATTGCTTGATAACCCGTGATACGTATAGCATGTCCTCGCTTTTGAGAACATCTATAATGTATTCAACATTTCTAGTGTTGCATGCTATATCAATTTTAAATAGGTTATCCAAATCAGAGTCTTCGTAATTGATTGGGGCTAACTGCTGTGTTGGATTGTTTTGTATTGCTTCTTTTACTAAGATGTTGTAGTTTCTTTGTTTTTGTCCTACAGTGTCACCTTTTACTATGAGAGCCGCCATGGTGTCCTGAAAAACAATAGAAGATTTATTAAAATTAAAAAAAAACATTCATGGTCACACTAAATGATTCGCAGGGAGCCGGTGGACTTAGGCGACGCAAGGGCGATTCTGATTACGCTTAAAGCAATTCCAAAATGACAGTTTGTGCTAAGCGTCCACTTGTCCGCATCGTACGGATCGGACGTATCGCATCAAACGGATCGTAGTATTCTTTGTATAGAATGTCACACAAGTGCGTCCACTGATCCGCACAGTACGGGTCGCTCGAATTAGGCAATGCCGACGCCGATGCTCCGAGAGGCAACTTTTGCGATGCGTGCCACTGCCGACGGAACGCTGACGTGGACGCGCGGCGCGCCCCTCTGCCCCGGCCATTGAAATAGAAAGGTACTAATAAATTCTACATCAATGGCCCCGGCGCTCGCTCCGCATCGTCTGTGATTTACAATTGATGATCGTCGATTGACGTCGTCGTTTGACGACAAGTGGACGTAGCATTAATGTCACGTACCTTGACGTTCCTAAATTCTAAGTTTAAAATAATATGCATATTAAACTTACTGATGCCCACGACTTTGTCACGACATAGATACTTGACAACACTATACACATAGGTACAACGTATTAGTGTAATCATTGATATGATAAACGGTGTATATATAATCAATACTAATATTATAAATGCGAAAGTGTGACTGTCTGTCTGCTACGCTTTAACGGCCCATTTTTCAAGCGATTTTGATGAAATTTGGTTCATATAGTTCAGATAGTTCAGTATCTCGGAGAAGGATACAACCTACCTACATTGGCTATCTTTTTATCCCGGAAAATTAAGGAGTTCCCTCGTGAATTAAAAAACTTAATCCACGCGGACGAAGCCGCGGGCATAATCTAAGTAGTTGTATAATATTTCTAGGATTTAATTTGCAAGCCGGGCATTAGCATTCAAAGAGCTAGCTAACAAGTAGGTATCTTATCTAAAAGAAGCCATTAAATTCTAAAAGACCTTCGGCCTTGTAATATTATGACAAAAAATAGGGCACAAAAAATAATAATAGACTCACCTGCTTGTACCAATTCTGCTCGTTCCTGAATTCCAGATAGGCGAAACTGTACTTGTAGATTTTTGGTAGGAATAAACCTATTTACAAAGGTTTTTAGTATGCTTTCACTATAAAACGTTAGAATAATGTGCACAGAGCTTACTAAACAAAATAAGCTATAGTGTAACCTCGTGTGGTTTAACGCCGGACGGCGGCCGCTATGTTATAACAGTATTGCAGTAGGTCGATGAGTCAAACAAAACAGACGAACATGAAGGTCGCCGGTCGAAACTAGCGAAATAATGTTAACGTTCCGTCGCGCTCATATCGCAATGATAAAAACGAGATAAGTATAACTCTGTAAAAAGCTAGGTATAATACATACCTGTACGTAAATACGTGGTGATTCAAAGAAGCGAATTTAAGGCGAGTCACCTCAGCTCAGCGGTGAAAACTGGTTTGCTAGATCAAATTTTTTCGGTATTTACTATTAAATAACGGTCTTACAAAAAATATCCGATACACTTAAAGATATTGTCTAAAGAATGTGCTAATTTGTTACACGATAGGATGTCGAGTAAAGTACTCGACCAAAAAAAATCTTGAAACAGGCTAAATTAAAAGTTTAAAACGAATTTTTTATTAATAAAATTTTCGACTTTGCTCATCATTTTTATATGGATAAATTCCTCTTGAAGTATTAATGAGAACCTGCTAAAATTTATTTCAAACTGAAGTCGTATATCTATTTAATTCAAATTAATCCCAGAATTTGAACGTTGCCAAGCGGTTTCAGAATATACCGCGCTGCCCGCTTCCCCGCTAGTCTCTACGAGAAATGTACCGCGAGACGCGCGGGCGGCACCCCACACCTCACCTCCTAAAATCTTGGAGGTGACTCGCCTTAATTGAATTTTGTCAAATTGCACAACATTTTTAGTTGTGCAATTTGACAAAATTCGCCTAAAGAACTACAGTCTTCGACGTACACACATAATATTATAAGAACCGCTCGAGCAGTTGCGACTGCTTCGGGCGGTTGGCAGCAGTTATCAATGGTAGCTTCAAGCTGTTGACTGTGACAACTGCTCGAGCAGTTCGTGTATGGCCGGTCTTAATGAGGCAGTTATATTACGCGCATGAGTTGAATGCAGCGCCTTTGTATGTGTCACCATACATTAGCTCTGCATTCAACTCGCGCGCGAACTGTAGGTAGGATATCCACTGAAATAGTTACGATAGGTCTTAAGTACGTAATTTCGTCATTACTTGTGTTGCACAGTTAACTGTTTATTAGGATATACCTCCCTAAGGGTCCTAAGGCCTAGGCTTACCGACTTCCCATCCATCCCTATGTCATCCCAAGCCGCAGTCCGAGCAAAGAAACTCTTTAGTTAGTAAGCAAGTTGCTAAAACGTTTATTACCTAAATAAAAATTATTTCCAAAAAACCGACTTCCAAAGCCACTGTAAAGTAAAAAATAATTTTGCTTTCTACACACTATGTTGAAGTCGGGCGAGCCTGATGCGTCAACTATGCCTATCTTTGTTATACTCGCCCGACTTCAACCAGAGTGTGTAGAAATCAAAATTATTTTTTACTTTACAGTGGCATTGGAAGTCGGTTTTTTGGAAATAATTTTTATTTTTAACTTTTTAGTGTACTCTAAATCCCCACGGCTTAGGAGTGCAGTACCCTGCAGCATCAGAGTTGAGGAGTTAGGACTTGGGTTTAAGTATGAAGTCGTTGCTTGACACCTACAATATGAATTCATCATAAAAAAATCCTAAATCGCTATTTTTAAGGAGTTCTGTACCCTACAGCATCAGGGTTGAGGAGTTGGGACTCAGAGTTGTATTGTACTTATACACGTGACTTGATACCTACTATATGAATTCACCATCAAAATTTCCTAACTCGCTAGTTTTGAGGATTTCACATAGTACGGTACACCTACAGCGTCAGGATTGAGGATTTGGAGTCAGAATTTTTATGGGACCACCTCGCCAGCTTCCTCTAACCAGTGAAAAAAATTTCAAATCGGTTTAGAAACCACGGCGATATGCACCGACATACATAAATAAAAAAAAATACGCGCCGAATTGAGCACCTCCTCCTTTTTTGGAAGTCGGTTAAAAAAATAATGGTTCCCCTCAGTGGAATACCCTAAGGGCTATAACCCAAAAAAAATATAGTAATTACTTCCAAGTTATTCCTCTGCCGTCTAGGTTCCCACTTTCCAGGATTTTATTGTAACTTCACGAGCTTATATAAGTAGGTAGGTATACTGTCGATTTAAAAAAAAATGAAGATGTGATTGTCAGAAGTAAGACAGAAGAGAACAATGTATGACAGCATCAAATTTTACAGCAATGTTTAGAATAAAAACATGTTTATGGACTGGAAGATCTTTTCTGGTAAGAATTTTCGCTCCGTGATGAACGGTACGATAAGCAATCACCCTGACGCAGTATATATATTGTATACTACTAGCTAAAGCCCGCGACTTCGTCTGCGTGGATTGAGGTTTTGTTGCTTTCCGCGGGAACTCTTTGATTTTTCGGGATAAAAAGTAGCTTATGTGTTATTCCAGGCTATAATCTATCTCTGTGCCAAATTTCATCCAGATCCGTTTAGCCGTTATGGCGTTATTGAGTAACAAAGATCCATTCATCCATACATCCATCCCTCCAAACTTTCGCATTTATATTAGACTAGCGGTCGCCCGCGACTTCGTCCGCGTGAAATTTCTGATTTCCTATGAGATTATAAAATTTTCCCGCTGCAAAAAGTCTATCTAAAGAGGCTTTATATAGCTTATGCAGGTTTTTATCATTTATAACTACTAACTGAAATCCCGATTTTCAAGTATCTAACTTCAAAAACATAGAACTTTCATACAAACTTCGAACCCCCATTTCACCCTTTTTGGGGTAGATTTTCGAAAAATTACTTATACAGGTTATTATAATTTAAAACTGATAACCTAAATCCCAATTTTCTAGTCTGTAACTTCAAAAACTTAGAACCATCATGCAAACTTCCAACCCCCATTTAACCCTCTTTGGGGTAGATTTTCGTAAAAAAAATTATACAGATTTTTATTATTTTAAACTTATAACTTAAATGCTAATTTTCATGTGTCTAACTTCAAAAACAAAGGACTTTCATACAAACTTCCAACCCCCATTTCAACCCCTTAGGGGTGAATTTTCCCAAAACCGTTTCTTAGCTGACGTTTACACCATAGAAGGAACCTACCTTCCAAATTTCAAGTCTGTATGTTTTATAATTCCTGAGATATCGTGATGATCAGTCAGTCAGTCGGTCAGTGACCTTTCGCTTTTATATATATAGATTAGTATAGATAGATTGTTAATTCGTTTCTCTCTTCAGCGCTACCGATACCTCGACGCGCAAACGGCCAGTATAACCAGATGCGTGACGTCACACTATAAGGTGCAAGTCCGAGACCCTTGCCCCCCGCCGCCGCCCCCTCCCCCTCCGAAGCCCAAAGATGACAGCGCTTTCTGGGGGGCTATGGCCGTAGTGTTTGTTGCTGCTGGATTCGCTGTCATTGCTAAGTTAGTCAAAATCATAGTCATAAGTTTGCACGTTTAGTCAGACTAAGTCAATGTTTTGGAAAGTTCGTCAAATCAAAATTAGAAATTTACCATTCTATTCATACTAATAATAAAAATGCGAAAGTGTCTGTCTGTCTATCTGTCTGTCTGCTCCGCTTTCACGGCCCATCCGTTCAACCGATTTTGATGAAATTTGCTATAGGAATAGGTGGTATCCCGGGGACTTCCCCGGGATATTACCCGGGATACTATTTATCCCGGAAAATACAGGAGCTCCCGCGGGAATTAAAAAAAAATCCACGCGGGCGAAGTCGCGGGCATCATCTAGTTATTATTATAAATGCGAAAGTTTGAATGGATGGGTGGATGGATGTTTTTACTCAATCACGTCAGAATTTCTGAACGGATTTGGATGAAATTTCGGAAAATTAAAGAGTCCCGCCTAATAATTTATATTTAAAAGTGAAAGCATCAATCTAGAAGTAGGTATTTATTTAACACTTTTAATATTTTTTTACTCTTATTTGAACTTGCACGAGTGAATGGTAAAAACGTGTAGAGGTTCCACGAGAGATTTAATGTAAGTATCCCAGTTATTAATTTATAAAACTTTTTATAACTCTTTCAGACAATCGCCAGAGATTCGCGATTGGCTCTCAATCCACGCTCCATGGTTCGACGACATAATCGCAGTAGCGTTTGAGGAGAACTATTCGTATGGGGAGTTTGTGCAGCAATGCTTGGACGACCTGAAGGGTCGATTGAAGATCATAATGAAGAACGACCCGTGCCCGCCCGAGGAGGCGCCGAAACCAGCAATAAGTGAGAACTTTTTTTATTCCACTACAAGTTAGCCGTTGACTGCGATCTCACCTCGTGGTAAGTTATGATGCAGCGTAAGATGGTAGCGGGCGAACTTGTTAGAAGTACGGCAGTTTAGTCATATAAAACCCATACCCCTATCGGTTTACTCTTTCTACACGGTTAGAGTGGTAAAGTAGCCACAGCCGGCCTTCAACCAGGCCAGACCAGACAAAATTCCTTCTCCGGGATGTAACCTATGTCTATACCAAATATCATCAAAATTGGTTGAAAAGATAGGCCGTTAGAGCGTAGCAGACAGACAGACAGACACTCTTCAAATGAAATGAAATGATTTATTTATTTCACATAGGACAACTTGTGTCAGTTATGATACGTTAAGACTCTACCAATGGTTCGGAAAACTGATTCTACTGAGAAGAGCCGGCAAGAAACTCAGCAGTTACTCTTTTCTCAAAAAAAGAAAGAGGTTACAATATTTTAAGCAATACAATACATACAAGTAGGTACATTACAAGTAGGTATTACACTGAATTGTGGGTCACTGGATGCGAGGCCGGTTGCCTCCATGCAACTTTGTTGTTAATAAAATCGTCGATAGTATAATAACCTCGACTTCAAATGCTGTTTGACTGTGGTTTGACACAGTCTTTAAAATGTAATGGCAAATCAAGAAACTCTTTTGGAACCATGTTTTAAAAACGTACACTCGACCCCATAAAGGATTTCTGCACCTTGCGCACATGATATGACGCTGTTACTAGCTTATGGCGTACATAGATTGTGAGTATCACCTATTTGCTTATAATGTTCTGCCTAACAAAGATTATATTATTGTATATGTATTGTGAAGGCATCGTAAGAACACCAAACTCTTTAAATTTTTCACGAAGTGATTCGCGTGATCCGAGTTTATAAATAGAACGAATGGCTCTTTTCTGCAATATAAAAATTGATTAGATATAAGCTTCTCTGTCCCAAAATAAAATGCCGTACGACATAACTCTGTGGAAGTAAGCAAAGTAGATAAGCATAGTCGTTTCAATATCGGTAAACTGTCTAATTTTTCTGACAGCAAAAGCAGCCGAGCTAAGTTTACCCCCTAGTTTCTCTATATGAGCGCCCCATTGGAGCTTATTTTCCAAGGTCACCCCCAAAAAATCTGCGGAGTTCTCCATTTTTCGTGTATCTCCATTTATTGTTATAGTTTTATCGATATTCTTTACATGAGGTAGAACAAACTGTAAGCACTTAATTAACTTAAACAAATTATTGACTTTAAAACAGTGTGATACGTGTGATATTGTATTGTTTACATCGTCAAAATTGTCCTTTCTTCTATTCACTTTAAAAATAAGTCATGTGTCGTCCAGCAAACAATACAATGTCACAGACATTATTGACATGGTAGTAAGTCATTAAAATACAGCAAAAATAGAAAAGCACCCAAGATCGAGCCTTGTGGACACCCGTTAATGCAGTTGAGCCCTCTGATTTCACGTGGTTTACGCATACCCTCTGAGTTCTTTCATTTAGATAGAAAGCAATGAGATTGAGTGCAACATTTCTGATACCATAGTGGCTTAATTTCAGCAATAAAGTTTTGTGATCAACACAATCAAATGCCTTAGACAGATCACAGAAGACACCAATAGCATTCTGTGAACGCTCCCAGGCATCGTATATATGTTTTAAAAGTTTTGCGCCCACATCCGTTGTATAACGACCCTTAGTGAAGCCGTACTGCTCGAGAGCAGTAAGCTATTCGTGTTAAAGTGATTTAACAATTGGCTCAATATATTTTTTTCAATATTTTTTCTTCCGCATTTATAAAATTAGTATGAATTATAGCAACCGTTTAGCAAAAGTTTCGCTCCCATGGAAATTTAACCCATTTTTATTATTCTATCATCATCATCATATATCGTGTGCACAGTTTTCAATGCATCTGATTGATCTGGGCGTCAGTGAGCTAGGACTTTTCTTTTTATATTATGATGACTGATACTTTCTTTAAAGTTACCTTTTTACTTTTCAGCCGTTCCTACAGAGGCTGAAGTCGAAGCTGAAAAGGGTATGTGTCTTCTATATCTATACTAATAATATAAACTAGCTGACGCCCGCGACTTCGTCGCTCTAATTTTTTTCTATTCCCGCGGGAACTCCTTAGTTTTCCGGGGTAAAAAGTAGCCTATGTCACTCTCTGTTACTGAGACTCTGATATTCCAGACTATAATCGATCTCTGTGCTAAATTTCTACCAGATCCGTTCAGCCGTTCTGGCGTGAATGAGTAACAAACATACATGCATCCGTCCATCCAAACTTTCGCATTTATAATATTAGTATAGAGTATAGATGTGATACCCAGGTCCTTACTCGTTACTTAAGCATTCGTGTTTAGTAAATGTTAAGATTTTCTGTTTCTGACTTTCTTATCCTTTGAAATAGAAGCAGAAGACGATGACGTGGAAGATGACGAGTCATGTGTAAAGCCCCCGCCGATTGTAGTCAAGAAGACAGCGTGCGAGATTCTAGAACGACTGAAAGAGCGCGGTAACGATGCGTTGAGTAACTACTACACTGCGCACAGAGCTTGTCTACTTTATAACCAGGTAATAAAACTCATTATCTTATATCATATTATGGATATGTTATGCCCTTCCGGGTTCCGTTTTCCCCTCCTGTTTTTATATAGGTACCTTCAAATCAAGAGTAAATAGGCATCAATAGGCAAGCGCGCTCCACCTTAGGCTGCATCACCACTTGCAAGCAGCTCTGATTGCAGCCAAGCGCTAGCATTATATACTTTTTTTTAAAAATTACGTCGATCCCGAGGCCAACGATGTGAACGAAGAGAACGTCCATAGATACTAGATACGCATTCACAGTTACTAGCGACGGTGCCAGACCGGTTATAAGTTTGTAGGACTATAATGTTCTTTTTGAAAAAATCCTTCATTCTATTTTCATTCTTCTAGACTGTAGCCGAGACAATGCAAAACTTTAGCATAAAGACTCTGAAAGAACTCCATGGCCATTTGGAAGAACGTGTTAATTTAGTCACGGAGGCCGTTAAGAAGGTGGCAGTAGCCACCGCTGAAATTGGTATAAAAACTTCTTAGTAATTATCTATTGACATAATCATCATAATTAGTCTTCGAATAGTGCGGTGTATTACCAGTATTACGTAGTTTAAAGAACCGATAGACGTTGGGGCCCTGGTGCTAGACCATTGATTTATCGTAACGGAAAGCTGAGCGTTGAAAGAACTTCAATAGACCAACGGATTACCAATGAGGGACCGGCAAAGCTAATATTAGATGGCGCCACCCGTTCGTAACTGTCAGGTTCATTTGCAATATTCATGTTTTCAAGGGAAGGATTAAAGATTTAGTATCTACAATAATAAAAATCGTCACGTCTAAAGTGAGCGCTACATAACCTTTCCGATGAATTGGGTTTCCCATTTCTAGGCCCATAGCTTTGACACACCATTTTCCTGCTGATGAGGAAAAAGTAATTCTTTTCATCAGCAGGAATCTATACTTAGTTACTACATATAATATTATAAATGCGAAAGTTTGGATGGATGAATAAATGGATGGATGTTTGTTACTCAATCACGCCCCAACGGCTGAACGGATCTGGATGAAATTGGCACGGAGATAGATTATAGTCTGGAATAGCATAAAGGCTACTTTTTATACCGGAAAATTAAAAAGTTAACCGAAAAACCTCAATCCACGCGGACGAAGTCGCGGGCATTAGCTAGTAAAATAATAACAATGTTATTTGACACTATATTGACAGGTAAACAACACCAGTGACGATACGACACGTCCTAGCGAGATAAATCATTGGTAGTGTGGCCAATTACGCACAATCTCTAAACTAAAATGACAGTTTTAAATTTAGTTCTGTCCGATTCCATTCAGCAATATTTTTAATGCTGTCATTTTAATTTACAGATGGTGTTGTAAAGGCCACGTTGGGGCTGATTCTGTAGTGCCCCATTACCATTTCCTCCTCCGTATTAGGCGAATGAGAGTAGACGCCGTGGCCGAAATTTGGTCATCTTTAGAACATAGAAATTGTTTAAATAATTAAAACATAAAATATCGTTGGGTTTATTCTCATTGCAGAAGACTTAACGCGTTACATTGAATGCGGGGTCACTGGCCCCAAGGACGAAGTAGAGAATCTGAAGGTTCTGATGAAAGACTACTTGCAGCGGATAGAAGCTGCTAATATACAATACACGTGGGAAAATGACAAGTCCATAGTTCTAGATGTTCAGTGGCAGAAGGTAAGGTATTAGTCTCTCTCTCTCTCTCTCTCTCTCTCTCTCTCTCTCCCTCTCTCCCTCTCTCATCAATCAACCAATCGCCGGCTCACTACTGAGTACGAGTCTCCTCTCAGAATCATCATCAGGTTTAAAGAATCTCGGAATCGGTTTGGTCATATTGAGTATTTGACAACGTACGAATCAGTAACTTTTTCAAACTTCAAAACGCGCGCTTAGTATGGGATTTTGTATGAAATACTGAATTGTGACGTCGTCAAAGTTCGATGCAATTTTTTTTTACTTTAACAAACAGGGGACATGTATATTAGGTATTTTAGGAGACCCTCTATTTAATGATCACTAAATATTAATTTATTTGACTAGTTGTCAAAATACCCGATTAAGCATTTCGCTACAAAGCCTAATTTCAACCTAAGGCCCAATTGTCTAAGCAAATCGTAATGATTTGACAGCTTAAAACGTCTTACTCGAACTGTTTAGGGAGTTCATACATGCTTTTTGACGTGCATACATCTATGAACTCCCTAAACATGTCGAGTTATACGTTTGGACAAACGATTACGGATTTCCTTACACAATCGAGGTGCAGATTATCTTACTAATATTATAAATGCGAAAGTTTGGATGCATGGATGTCGGTATGGATGTATGGATGGATGTTTGTTACTCAATCACGCCCCAACGGCTGAACAGATCTGGATGAAATTTGGCACAGAGATAGATTATAGTCTGGAATAACATAGGCTACTTTTTATCCCGGAAAATTAAAGAGTTCCCGCAGGAACCACAAAACCTTGATCCACGCGTACGAAGTCGCGGGCGTCAGCTAGTATTTTACAAAAGGCACTTCAACAATTATTTTAGAAGAGTAAATGATTTTCAGGTGGAACATACAGTAGATAAGTATACCGAAGAGAACCAGACAATGTTCCCTGAAATAAATTATGTGCAGAAGAAGTTGCAGTTTAGAGGAGATCCTGACTTATTGCTCCATCATACCAGCCGATATGTGAGTGAATTGGCGTCTATACTAATCCATACTATTCCATACTAATACATACTATTCCTAAATAATAAGAATGCAAAAGTGTGTCTGTCGGTCTGTTACGCTTTCACGGCCCATCTTTCTGGCCAATTTTGATAAATTTCAGTACAAAGGTTTTGGAAAGGACTACTTTAATGCTGGAAAATTAAAGAGTTCCCACGGGAATTAAAAAACCTTAATCCACGCGGACGAAGTCGCGTGCATCACTAAGTATAAATGCGATAGTGTGTTTGTCTGTCTGCGATGCTTTCATGGGCCGTATGTTCAGCCGATTTTGACGAAATTAGATTAAGATATAGGTTACATCCCAGAAATGAACATATGCTTTTTATCCTGGAAAATCAAAGAGTTTCCACGGGATTAGGAGATGTTATAGTGCACTAGTGGGTACATAACTAAGGTGCCCACTCTATTCCCGCACTCTCATAGTTTTTTGGGATTTCAACCCACATGCTTGCCCTCCAATGCCCCGGTAACACCGCCAACTATGCCCAACTCCGGTTTGCCACTGAAAATTTCGGTAGTTGACAGAAATACTCGGTAATGTAGTCCTATCTGGGAATCGAACCTGGCAGTATGGACTGCCAACGCTTAAAGCCATATTGTTTCATTATTGTTGACTTTCGTGTTTTAGAATAATAATCCTTTTTTTAAGAAAGTCAACGTACGTGACATCTAACCGAAATTTTGAATAATATTGCTTAAGTATTGCTTTTTAAGCGTTGGTAGGCTGGGTTGTTATAATCTACACTAATAGATATTATAAATAGGCAAAATTTGTGAGTTTGTGAGGTTGTAGGGTGTAATCTCTGGATCTACTGAAGCAATTTTGAAAATTCTGGTACCAATAGAAAGCCACATTATTTGTGAGTGTATATATATTAGGTTATATATTAATTTAGAAATCCTATTTCACGCGGACGAAGTCGCGGTTATCAGCTAGTATAATATTATACAGACAAAAAGTTTGCCATTAGAACAACAAAGCAGGTTTGTCTGTAATTGTGAGCTTACTGAAATAGCATAAAGCAATACTATTTTAAAATGAAAGTTTTATATGACGTGCCTTGACATCCTTAAAATAAGGATTATAATTTTGAAAAAAAAGCATCAACAATACAAAAATAATACTGGAGCTTTGTGAAAGGATGGTTTTTGAAGATAAAACTTTTGGCCGTACTGTTAACAAACTTTCCTTGAATTTTGCAGTCACGCAAATTGAAGGCAGAATTGAATGATTTTGTCGAAGGAATGACGGAGAGAGTCAATAGAGCCTTCGAAAGTAAGTAATTATGTAATATCTTCATAAATAATACTATTATTTACGGCTTTGGGTTCTAAACTTCTTGGATAATGCATAGTTTGGCTGAATCCGAAACTAACAGAAACTATTCCATGTTGATCCTAAAATATTGTTTTTTATTTTTTAATAGGCAGTGGCGCCACAATCACACGCATAGATAAATTTGCCTATAGGCCGACCGTTTAACTCGCGTATCACCTGCGCGGTAAGAAGGGAGTGGGGGCGGATAACGCTACACACGGAGTCAATAATCCAAAGATTTATCTCGAGATAGACATTGTTGGTAAAGAATAAAATAATAAGAATCTTACATATTATTATCATCCGCTAACATCTCCCCCCGCTCCCTTCTTACCGCGCAAGCGATACGCGAGTTAAACGGTCGGCCTATAGCAATAATGTTTAGTTTGTAAATAAATAAATTATCTTTCGCTAAAAGGGCGCCATCTTTTGGTCCTATTGAAAAACTTGCAAAGTATCGCATTTTTAATTGATTTGTGAAGCTGATTATTGTGCACAATTTTTCTCCCTTTTTTGATATATCTACTGTACCTACGAAGGTCATATCAAGATGGACTAGACAGCAGGCCGGATTTTTCGAAATTAGCATGGGAAAAAGCGATTCTGTACTTACTTGATGGAAAATAAAATGTTTTTAACACACAGGAGGCAGGGTTTCATACTATTGAAATTTTGTAATCAGTTTTGGCAAATAAAGGTTTATTTATTTATTGTAGTGCTGCCTCAGGGTGAGAAAGAGGTAAAGCAGAGGAACGCGTTGGTGCAATCTGCTCTCAGGCAGAAGAGAGCTGAAATAGACAGAGAATTTAATAAACGGGTAAGCAAGCAGCTTTTGTTATCGTCGGCATTACATATATCATTTGAATGGAAGGGCATTTTGATGAAAGATGGTTTAAATCATACATAACAAATCGCACACAGAAAGTTGTTATTAATGGACATGACTCGAAGACGGTTGTAATTACCTCTGGTGTTCCGCAAGGATCAATTCTTGGACCTCTCCTATTTATTTTATTTATAAATGATATCCATAAATGTTTTAAGCATAGTCATTTTCTTCTTTATGCAGATGATCTCAAAATTTATAAAACCATTGAATCACCTGGTGATCATAGCCTACTTCAAGCTGACCTAGATAGTTTTACAGCATATTGTATAGAAAATAAATTGAATTTAAGCTTGAATAAATGTAAACATATCACTTTTACTAAAAAAAATATTATTAGCAAATATGCGTACTCACTGTGTGGCGTTAGTCTTGAACAAACTGACAATATTAGAGACCTAGGAATCACTTTGGACTGTAAATTACACCTAGACACGCATGTTCAAAATATTATTAATAAAGCATATAAAATGTATGGTTTTATAATGAGAGCTAGTAATAATTTTAAAAGAGCCACAACGTATACACACCTATATAAGTCCTTAGTACGTTCTCAATTAGAATACGCCGTTTGTATATGGAACCCATACTATGATAAATATAATAAGAGCCTTGAAACTGTACAAAAAAAATTTTTGCGCAGGATTCATTATAAATGTAATCGAAGTTACCTCCCATATAACCAACTTCTTAAAAAATATAACATACTTGACTTAAAGTCGAGACGTAAACAACTAGAAGCAATGTTATTGTATGACTTATGTCATAATAAATACGACTGTATCGATTTAACCAGAAAACTTTGTTATAGAGTACCTTTTCGAACACACATACGAAGTAATCGTATACATCAACTCTTTGCCACTACAAAATGTCGTACTAATGCGGGTAAGCGTTCTCCATTATATAGAATGACGCAATCATATAATGAGACTTTTAATAATATCGATATCTTTTCAACGCGTATTGGCGCCTTTAAGAGGTTGGTTATAGATCATTTAAAATAATCACTTTGAATTATTTTTACTTACCTACTAACTAACTGAAAATTTCCATTTTGTCTTTGTTTTTTTTTTTCCTAACCTAACTTATATATTTAACGTCATTATTTTTCTTTCTAACCTAACTAATTAATTAGCTTATTTAAACATACCGACCTATATTATAATTATTTAGCACTAAGTCCACTTAGAAATGTACTTATCTTTATAATTCGTGGTTTACGTGGTTGACGCCACAGTTATTATTGTTATACTAAGACCTATGTAATACCCACTGTGTCGTTGTTTGTGAACCCAAAGAAATAAAATAAAATAAAAGATCAAAAAGCAAGGGAATTTGGTATAAGTGTATACAATGCGAACCTCCTCGTGTCCCGTGGTTTTGCGATGTGAGATTGACACGCCAACAAGTGGTTATGGCTCTAAGACTCCGTGCTGGACATGTTCCTCTTAACAAGTTTGGGTTCATGATGAAAAACTCCTAAATGTGATTTCTGCATGTTGAAGTAGATACCCAACATTTGTTGAGTGAATGTGTCCGGAACGAAGTAATTTCCTCTATTTAATAATAACTAAAAAATAATTTATATGAAAAGTTGTCAAATACCCAATTCAGTACAGCCGATTTTTTGAGTCCTGGCTGTGAGTGTGAATAATACACGAAATTGACCTCTAAATCAATCCGTTTAAGATACATCTTAATTTGACGATAATGTGATCGAAAGCTCACTACGGTCACTTGAATTTGCAATGTAAAAACTTAGAATAAGCATACAATGAGAAGTAGAGTTCACAGAAAGAAGACATAGTTCACTACGCTGGAAAAGTGCGGATTTTAATTTTTTTTATCCACTACAAGTTAGCCCTTGACTGCGATCTCACCTGATCCACTATGCTGGTCTCGTACATACAGATTAGATATTTACATTTACACTAAAAAAATATTAACGGATCTTAAAAATAAATCTTTGTGATTAATAGGTACTAAAATTCTAAATCAATGCGATTAATGTAAAATTATAAGTAGTTAGTCAGCTAATCTGCGTACCAGTTTATAAGTATGGGAAAGTGCACGGAATAGATTTTTCTATGGGAAAGTGTCTTATGTTGCTAATGAAAATGTCATTATATTACGTACTAGTACCTATTACCTATTCTGTGGTACTAGTTATTAGCTATTCTGGGATCTTACCTCCTCTTTAGTTCTAATGTAGGTAAGATCCCAATAAAAATTCCAAAATCAACTGTTGTTACATACCCACAATTTGGCAAAATAAAATTATCAATTATCAATCAAACAAGTTAAAATTTTGAAATATTATGAAATAGCAGAGCAAAATCAAGTTCAAAAGTAGATTAATAATAAATTAAAAATTGCAGTACGCTGATCAACGAGAACAGAATGATAAGATATTGAAAGACTCATTGAAGAAACAACTGGAGAGGCATCAGGACACTTTGCAAAAGAGATTGGTTGAAAAAGAGAAAGAGGTTTGTGCTTGATCACTGTCGAAAGCCCCTTTTTTGTCTGACCCGTTGTCCTAGGTGAGCGACAAACGCGACAACGCGACGCGACATGACAGTATCAAATCAAACAGTGGCTAATTCTTCGCGTGGCCTACATTGTCGCGTAGATACTAGATATGTCTATCATTTTCTATGGCGTCGTATCGCGTCGCGTCGCGTGGCGTCGCTTCTGTCGCTCACTTAGGACAATGAATGAATAAGAGACTATTTTCTTTCCATTTCTCTAAATTGAAGTTAAAGTAATCCTACCAATAATAAAAAGGCAAAAAATATTTGTGTCTTGGTTTATTTGGTTAGTCAGTCCAAATTACGTCATAATCAACACGACCACCAATCACTTCAAATCACCTCCTTCAATCAATCACCTGCAGTCATGCGGGTACAGAGCAACGGATTGAAGTGATTTTTTGCATGGATACAGTCTGGAGAGCGACAAAACTCCAATTCTTTTATCATCCCAAGAAATCAAGGAACTCCACCGGTTTTTAAAATCTAAATCCACGTGGACAATCCCCCTAGCATTATTTATAAAAACACTAGCGGATGCCCGCGACTAAGTCCGCGTGGATTGATGTTTCTTGTTTCCCGCGGAAACTCTTCTGTTTTCCGGGATAAAAAGTAGTCTACTTACCTATGGGTTATTCCAGACTATAAATCTCTGTGTCAAATTTCTGTAAAATCTGTTCAGCGGTTCTGGCGTGATTGAAACACGCCATCTATCCAAACTTTCGTATTTATGATATTACAATAGAAGTATAGATTTGAATTAAGAATTATGTTGACAAAAAAGTTTGCTAGTGGGAAAAATATTGATAAGACACCAATATTGATATACCAATAAAAACGAACGAACTTATATCTTTCATTAATTAAAATTATAGGTAACAATAAAATTGAACAAGCTGGTCGCCGAAAGAGTGGCGTACGAAAAGAACCAGTTCGCCATCCAGCTCAAAGAAATGGCTGTGAAATTAAAACTCGTTCAGGACAAACTAAATGGTTAGTTTTATTGAACATAAAACATAAACATAAACATGTATCCAAAGGTTGTCTCTAAGAGATTGCTTTAGCAATACAACCTCCTTTGCACCATTTTGTATAGTTTCTTTTCTTTCTTTTGTTTAAGCGTGTGCAATAAAGTGTAAATATTTGTCTATTGTAGGTATCTAAATGTAGCCTAAGTAGTGATTATTCATATCCACTATCCACTACAGCCTAATAACGTCCCAATGCTGGGCACATGCCTCCACTCTCATAGGAGAGAGGGAATTAGAGCTTAGACCCACCACCCTGCTCCAATGCTTTATATTTCTTCTTATTATATACTAGATGATGCCCGCGTCTTCGTCTGCGTAGATTAAGTTTTTTTAATTCCCGGAGGAACTCCTTAATTTACCGGGATAAAAAGTTTGTCCTTCCCCGGGATGTAACCTACCCCTATACCAAATCTCATCAAAATCGGTTTGAAAAGATGGGCCGTTAAAGCGTAGCAGAGAGACAGACAGAGACATTTTTATTAGATCCATTTAACTTGTATAATTTATATGATTTTGATTTTCTGTAATTTCTCTGACATTAGTTTATTTTATATTGAATTTGATTGAATTGTGTGATATTTTTTAGCTGAAATCCTAATAATTTATTAAATTACCTACTAATTACTCCTAATATTTGCACACTATTAATTTAGTTGAATGTTTATGAACTGATTATTATTTTACCAACATTATGTACAAACATTCGTGCAAATAAATGATTATTTATTTATTTATAGTAATAAGAACGTCAAATCGCCAACAAACTGGGCCACCAGCGAGATTTAATTTTTGTACAACATTGTCGCAACTTTTATGTAAATAAATAAAAAAAAAACACCTCCTTTTTGAAAACGTCAAAATCAAATTATCTAATTATATCCACCACCACCACCACCACAACCATAAACACCCTAAAAAAATTCTATTATAACTGTAATTAACCATTGTGATAGAAGCTTTTGCTGCTGAATGAACGAAAGTATAACGAATTATCTATTTTCCGGTTTTCAGCACGTCTAAAGATAGAACGAGAAACCAGAAGGTCCCAAGATTTGTGGGTGGCTGGAGCGTCTCTACTGGCGGCCACGAAGAAGGGTGACCCCTACGTTAACGTTGATAGGGAGCTGAGGGCGATAGAGAGGGCTTCAGGTATGACACAGCTTACTTACAGAATTCCTTTTTCCATGAAATAAGGAATGATGACTGGTCAAAATAAATTATTTCTTACTGATTATTAAATAGCGAGTGATTTAAACCATTTAAGCTATCGATTTAAAAAAAAAAGTTGTTCTAAAATGTGATGACGTCACAACGATGTATTTCATACAAACTTCCATCTAGAAGCAAGGTTTTAAGTTTCATAAAGAGTTGCTGATCCCTATTCCTAAATTTAATTTAATAAGGAAAATTAAAGAAATCAAACCGAAAAACTGGTGTAGTTTGGGCATTTATTTGATCTGCTCGCCCTTTTTTTGTCATTCTAATCTATCAAACAATTTTGTTATTCTAAAGCCCGTGGTTTCGCTCACGTTAAGTTAGATTTTTTAATTTCAACCCCCGATTTTATTCCTTTTGAGTTTTCAAAAATTCTTTCTTAGCGTAGTTCGTTGTTATAATAGCTATTCGACTATCCGTACGCCAAATTTCAGCCCAATCTGTCCACTGGTTTGACCTGTGCGTTGATAGATCTGTCAGTCAGTAAGTCACCTTTTCCTTTAATATATACCTACTTAGATTGAGTCATATTAAGTGATGCAGCTGTTTACAATGTGAAAATTCAGCATATAAAAGGAAAAAGTGACTGACTGATCTATGAAACGCCTAGCTCAAACCACTGGACGGATCTGGCTATAATGACGAAGGCATCCGTAAAGATTTTTTTTCAAAATCCAACCACTAAGGGTGTAAATTAATAGGGTTAGGGTTAATTTTGATCAGTAGATTTCAATTACTGATCAAATTGAACTTTATGTGAGCGAAGCCGCGGGAAGCAGCTAGTTTAATAAGTGTGTAATGGAAAGACATGGTTTTGTTTACAGGAGATGGTGATAAATTAGTGACCACTGTGTTACAAGCAATACCTCAATCAGTGCGGGAGCAAGGATTGGTGCCAGAGAGTGTTCTAAGGGCGAGGTACCATCAGGTAAAGATTTTTGTGTTCTTGTTCGATTCATCATGAACTGAATGAGAAAGTTTAGGCCATAGTCCACCACACTCGGCAAATTGTCACGTCTTGGAGATTTCTATGAAAACACTCAGGCACGCAGGCGTCCTTGTTCAATTAAGATACTTAGGTACATTTTTACATTATGCAGAAGGACCTGGGAACCCACTGCATTATTTATCAAAGAAAACCCCTGCCATTATATAATTGTCACGACTCTCAGCAATGAGGAATACGACGCACGTGGACGAAGTTGCGGGCATCATCTTTTGTTTTTGTTATCCACTACAAGCTAGCCCTTGACTGCGATCACACCTGATGGTAAGTGATGATGCAGTCTAAGATGGTAGCGGGCTAACCTGTTAGGAGCATGGCAGTTATATTAAGCCCACACCCCTTCAGTTTCTACACGGCATCGTACCGGAACGCTAAATCGCTTGGCGGCACGTCTTTGCCGGTAGGGTGGTAACTAGCCACGGCCGAAGTCTCCCACCAGGCCAGACCAGGGAAAATTCGGAAATTATAAATTCCTAAATTGACCCTGCCGGGGATCCAACCCGATATCTCCGCACGTTAAGGAACAGCGCTACACACTGCGCCATGGAGGTCGTCAAATCTAGTATCCTAGTTGTAATAAACAATAATATTTGTGGCAGATGGAGGACATCGCTCTCAAAGTGGCATTAGTGGAACAAGAGGGGGCGTCTTTTCCAGTTTACATCCTCTCTTGGTTGCAATCCGCATTACTTTTTATGAAGGTAATAAACATAAAAATAACTTGTTCTTAGTAAAATTGTGATACAGTTTCGTTTTAGATTCTAGAACCTTGAGATCTCGAAGTCAGCTTCGCTTCGGTTCAGAAGAAGAAACGGAGCTACTAAGATAAGTGTACCTATCTTGGTTGCTCCGTTTCTTCTATGGTTTGGTTTCTGAGGTGCAATTATGTGAGAATTGTCGATCAAATCGTCAAAGTTCGGCGTCAAAGTAAAATAAACCATAACAGCATTGAGTTAGAGCTCAATTTCGTGTATCCATTCTCATACGTTTAGGCTATCGTACATACCTAAACGTATGAGAATGGATACACATTGCAACTCTGATTTGCTTACGTAGCTAAAAACTTTTATACATTTTGGTTGGCAACCATATCATTCATAGTTCATTTAATTATTTGTGAATACAGCTTGCAGATATTATACACCACAGTGTGGTGTATAACATCATAGAAGTTTTCTTCTGCAGTCATTATTATGAAGTGTTGGGTACAAATATTCATCATCATATTTAGGTTCATAATCTAGCATTAAAAACATTAAGCACGTATAATCTACCTACCTATTTAGGCACTGAGTAAGTAGTTAGATTATTGGGCATAAAAACATAATCATAATTTTTTGTTTCAGCTATCGGGAATACCGCAGAAAGAGATCGACAATCCACCAAAAGAGCCTCCGTACAAAGAATTGGACACTTTCGAGCTATTACAAAGAGCTAGGTATAATCCGTACTCCTGTAGTCAGTACTATAAAATGTATTTAATAATGTAACTAATGTAAATTTGTATTGTAATGTAATGTAAATGTGTATGTAAATGTAAATGTTTATTATTATACAATGCGAAAGTGTGTCACGAATAATCATAATTTGTGATTGTCTGATGTCGTGCTTAATAAAAGTACTACAGAATGTGTTAAGTCGGGGTGATCACATTTTGTTCTGGACCACATTAATTGATCTTAACTAATACATACTCGACCCGACGAGGTCCCAGGTTCGAGTTCCGTGTCGGGCCATAATATTATGACTAAGAATTTGGCGAAGCCCTCGATCCCGGTTATTATCACTAACATGATAATAGGCGTTAAAGCCCGTCAACCCGCATTAGAGCCGCGTGATGGGTCTAAGCTCTAATTCCCCTCAAAAATTTAAAAATTGTAATTTTTACGTACAACATAACCCTCTATCATGCCTCTATCGCTGGTTATAATTCCTATGTAAATTCTCTGCCAGGCAACCGCCTGGCAGAGATCGCTTAAAAGCGATAAGGCCGCCAATTGTACCGACTTGCATTTGTTTGTTTATTGTTTTTGATTATTTATGATAAGTGTACAATAAATAATATTTCATTCATTCATTCATTCATTCCCCTCTCTACTCTGGGAGTGGAGGCTTGTGCCCAGCAGTGGGACGTTTTGTAGTGGTAGTTTAAGTGGTAATACGTTAACTAGGGTTAGTTAATGCATGCATTAATATTTGCCATTCGTAAGATAAAGATAAGATAGTTTTAATGATTCGTATATCCGCGCCATGTTGTCAATGGGCATACCTACCGGTGTTTTATTGTTTTTAAAGATTCTGGATGGACCGCGGTAATCTAACGAACGCCATACGCTACATCAGCGCTCTTGAAGGCGCCTCACGCGCGGCCGCCTTGTCGTGGCACGACGCCGCGCGCTCTCACGTGGAGACGCGCCAAGCCGCCGAGGCAATACTGGCGCACGCTGTCGCCTTGGGCCTGCAGTACATCTGAACAGTGAGTAGACTTCCTAACAAATGCTATAGGTCATCAGAGTCTGAGAGGCGCCTTTTGGCACGTGGAGACGCGCCAAGCCGCCGAGGCAATACTGGCGCACGCTGTCGCCTTGGGCCTGCAGTACATCTGAACAGTGAGTAGACTTCCTAACAAACGCTATAGGTCATCAGGGTCTGAGAGGCGCCTTTTGGCTTTCATCTGAAATTCGACCAATATTGATGGGAATATCTAGAAACTTGTTGTCTTTCAATACTCCCATCACTATGGGTCCAATGGCAGTTAAGATGATAATATGATCAGACGTTAAAGAAGTTGAAAAAAACTCATCTCAATTGGAACAGACTTTAGGTCATTAGCGTTTTGGGAGATGTCTTGTTGTGGCACGACGAGATCCATAAAACTAAAGTGACAGACATACTTAGCTCAACGGGTTGTCAAAATGCAATGGGCGGAGCACATAGTTCGTAGAACCAACAGACGTTGGGGTCTCAAGGTGCTAAAAAAAAGAAGAAAGCAAGAAAACCTGTTTATTCTCACCATTACAATACCTTAAGGTAAATGTTACCATGGCGCCTCCAGTACTTAAGAATTAAACTCAAATATAACTCAAATATTGCTGGAATGGTGACACCCCAAACTGGAAAGCACAGAATTGGCAGACTTCCAAACTAAGGTGGATCGACGATATCAAGCTAGTCGCAAAGCGCGTGTGGAAATCTCTACAAGAGGTCTATAGGTCTTGAAGTGGACGTTTATCGGATGACGACGACAACTTGAAAATTTCAATTCATTTTATTTATTTATAACACGTAGGACATACAGGTGTCTCTTATGTTACGTCATGTTTTGACTCTACCACCGGTTCGGAAAACAGATTCTACTGAGATGAGCCGGCAAGAAACTCAGCAGTTGCTCTTTTTAAAAAACAAGGTATTACAATAAGTACCTATCTGGTGAGATCGCAGTCAAGGGCTAGCTTGTAGTGGATTAAATAATAATTAAAAAAAGTACGTAAGCAAAGTAAATAAATTAAATACAGTAAGTAAAGTAGTGTAAGTTATTATACTATCAGAGTATAATAACTCTGGAGTCAAAGTCGACAAGAATCCGCTAATACAATATTTTGTCACTCAGCCGATAACAGCGGAGGAAGGACGAATCAATGGTAAAATACAGCAGTATTTTCTGCGTAAAGTGTCAAATTTTTGTTTCAGGTCACTTGGCTGATTCTTGAACTTTGGTATTAAATATTTATTTTAACGTTATAAATTGTAAAGTAAATAAGTAATATTTATAAAAAATATAATTTGTTGGATTGTTTTTTATTTCCTCAAGTTCCTAAAACCTTACATAATTCAAACCTATGAATTGGACATTCGTCATTTCTAGTATTCTGGAAGAACCAAATCCATACTGTTTCATTTATATGTATACATGTTTTACATAAATATATAAAAATACTACTCAAAACATATTTAAAAATAATTCTACATAACTTCCACTCGCTGCGGAGCCATAAGGACTCAAGCAGCCGGTTGTCAGGACTCCAGAGAGAGGAACCTCCTCACAATTCCCTCCGTCTCAAGGATAATCGCCTTCTGTATTCTCTCATATTAATTATTATTATAAATGCGAACGTGTGTCTGTTTTTCTGTCCGGCTGTCTACCTGCTACTCTTTGAAGACCTATCTGTTCAACTGATTTTGACGAAAGTTGGTTCAGGGATGGGTTGTATCCCGGGGACTGACATTATTTGACTACCGCCTCCCGCCTTATTAGCTTCGTCCGCTACTTGCAGGGAGTTTTAAGGTGTTTCCAAATATAGTGACACTGACACTGGTGTGCGGCTGCCGCGCTCCAAATGCCGCGCTGTTTGGACAACTACCTACCACGCATCTTCGTGGGTTTAGTCCTCAAGTCCTTACACGGTAGAATTGTGTCTTGCTGCCGCGCACTTGCCCCGCTATTTTTGGGCACACCTTCAGAGTGTTATATTGACCTTTAAAGACCTCCCTGGCGCAGTGTTGAGCTCTGATGTCTTAACGTGGGAGGTCATTACATTATATAGCTGTAATAAAGACCCAATGTGCATATATATTATAAGAATATATAAAATCACATGGGTAGGAACTATAAGATGTATAATGTCATAATAACAAGTAAACACACATATAATGAAATATAATAAAGGCAATGGATAAACTAAATAAACACACACAAAAAAGGTCTCCGATCAAGTCGGAGGAAGCAGCAGTCTCCAGACATCATGGAGAGAAATAAAATAAAAAAAAAAAAACGAGGGAGGTCACGAGTTCGATCCCCGGCAGAATCAATTTGGGTATTTATAATTTCTGAATTTTCTCTGGTCTGGCCTTGTCGGAGTTTTTGGCCGTGGTTAGTTACCACTCTACCGGCAAAGACGTGCCGCCAAGCGATTTAGGAGCGATGCCGTGTAGAAACCGATTAGGGGATATGTGTTTAATATAACTGCCATACCCCTCATAGGTTAGCCCGCTACCATCTTAGCCTGTAGTAACTTGTAGTTGATAAAAAAACAACTTTTCCATTTGCCTTTGAACTAAATGCTAAACACATGTTGAAATGCAGATCCGGAGCGCATTAGCAAACACGCAGGATGTGTGTCCGTGCGTGACGGACGGCGCGTGAACGTATCTTAATTAGGGCGGAAACAGACTCAACACGCGACTCTTCGTACGCGACGCGTTGAGTCAAGGTTTTGCTACGACATCGATACTGTAACGTTGACTTGTTGAAGCGTAGCAGATCCGGAACATTATCATCTTCAATATTATTTAATAAATGATTGTCTATCGTTAAGATCACTCAACTCAATCAACTCGGTGGACCTACTTTAGAGTTTCTCTTTCATCTTGTGGTATAATAAATAATTAATTAGTTACACCCCGGGTCTAGATAGTGGGGTCATTAATCTCTAAACTAAAATGACAACTCTATTTATGTTGCTATCCCTTTCATAATACTCTCTGCGGAAAGGATCATCACTTGATTTAGAGATGTCATTTTAGTTTAGTTTAGAGATTGTGAACATGAATTTCCACGGTCCAACTAAAATAATAATTAGACAACCGCCAATAAGGCCCGTAGTCCAACTAGTTGGATAAAGTAGGTAGTTTGGACCCCAGAATTGTCCTCGGAGACCTTCCAATCGAATTTCAGGCACGGCTATCAATCTTCATAGAGATTGGAAACTAAAAAAATGTATGAATACCAACATTATGGGATTTTAACATCCTGCGATTCAACTTCGCAACTTCTTATGGTTTTAAAACACAATTTTGAACTTACCTCGACCTTTGATTTTGATTCTGAATACCTCGACCTCTTAGAGTGAAAAAAAGGTCACATCGTTACAAAAAAAAAAAACTGAATTCTATTCTAATATTCTGTAGCAAATATTAACACCAGCGACTTTAACTTCCTCTGGCAAAAATGCATGTTTTACATGCAATAACCCTGGTTAACTGTCGTATAGTAGAATTATAATTATTGTACCTAAGGTTAGGAACGGGTTCTATTGTTTCGTATTCTAATAGAACCGGAGGTGAATCACTTGACGATTGGAAAGTACCTACTTTAAAAAGTTTATTTGAATTAAAAAAGTTTTTTATTATGCAATTAAACTAACAAGTGCTTTTGAATCATCCAATACAACTTTCATTTGAATAAAAAAATAATACGACTGACGCGTGATCCATAATCAAATACCTGCTGATAGTTCAGTTCGCAAGTCTTAAAGAAGCAAAGCCTGCCTTTCTGAGTGTGTGTCTGTCTGTTACGATATCACGCCCAAACTACTTTAAGCCAGACATACACGGACAGCTTGAAGCAGTCAGGATGGACTGCTTCAAGCTGCGACTGCATAGTCTTCTACCTACACCCATACATGGAACCGCTCGAGCAGTTACGACTGCTTCTATCGTTAACGTTTTTGGTTGTAGGTACTTAGGTACATTAACCACCCGTGCGAAGTTCTAGTAGGTTATTTTATCAAAACTGTAACTGGACAGTGAAAACTCTGAGTGAATAAATAATATTATATTTTGAAAATTTTAATTTGATAGCTATATAGAATAGCTTTAGGTTTACCTATTGAAGCTAAACATTTCTTTTTTAAAAGCTTTTATTTAACTTGCAATGTAACTAAAATATAGTCGGGTTCGGGTGGAATCTTGCAACTCAATTTTGAAGCAGATATCTTCAACCCATTGAGCTGAAGTTTGTATACACGTTTAGTTTGGATGACAAAGCATGGTTAGCTGTGAGACGTCATTCTAAATCCAACATGGCGGAACGTCCAAGATGGCGGACTAGTTATTTTTTTATTGCACTCCTACAATATGGGTATCAAATGAAAGGGCTAGCTGAGAATACAAATGCAAGTTAAACTCCGTTGCTCCAATCCGTCCGATATTTTGGTGTACTGGGGCTTTTGGGGTTTTTAGTTTGTAGCCGGTTCCGTTGCCGTTAAATACTTAGAGGCTCGAAGCTCTTCGCTACTGGTCAAGCATACGTGACCTTAAGTAGGGTTAAATCATTAGAAGGTCTCCTTATTGAAGAGCTAGACTGTTCAAAATTAACCGGCAACGATGATGCAACGACCTTGCAACAATGATGCGTTGATTGAGATGAACCGGCTGAGAAACTTGTCCAGCGATAACTAAACTAAGTAAAAAATTAATAAAAAGTAAAAAAAACTTTTTTTAAAAGAAGCTTTTATTTAAATAGCTATATAAAGAAAAAAATAAACTTTTCTTTTACAACTTTTACTATCAACTTATAACGTCATTACACAATTTATATGATATAAAAGCTTGTCGCGAAATTTACCTGTGTAGATAAAAAAGTAAATTTAATAACTTGATCCGATTGATTTTAATTTTCAAATTAAGTACTTAAATACGAGTAATTAAATCTCGCGACAAGCTTTAATATCATATAAATTGTGTAATGACGTTATAAGTTGATAGTAAAAGTTTTAAAAGAAAAGTTTATTTCATTCTTTTTAGCGTATTTAAATAAAAGCTTCTTTTAAAAAAGTTTTTCTTACTTTTTATTTGTAAATTTTGAGCAGCGACGCTCTAGTTCTATTTAAAACGTTTTAGAGTTTAGAATAACTAACTAAGTAGTTATTCTCCAGCTAGATTTTCACTCGTATTCGTACCTACTGGTATATCACCACAGAAAAGGAAATCTGCTTATTATCACGATTTCATCGCTAGTTTGCAGTAAGAACGTTTTATCTAAAGGCAAAGACGCGCTCTTAGACGTATCAGCGAGAAGTTATAGGTAGGTACAGACTACAGTCTACCACAGTATGAGTACCTACCTTTTTTTAGTTAAGAAATAATGCACTGTCCTTGACACAGGTACATATACCTAGATTAAGCAGAACAAAGGTAATTAAAAACAAAAATCGGCCCACATAATGTGGGTAAATTAACGGAAATGACAACATATTCATGATGGAAATATTCAATCGAATTGCTTTAAGTATTAACGGTATATACCTACATGATAATATAGTTTACCTAAAGTATTGTGTCGCAAATATAATACGCAAGGAGTCTTCACATTAGATGGAGTTTTAATTTTGCCAAACACAGATATCAACAACTCGGCAACAAACTACGTATGTAGTTTGGCGAGAAACAACATTTTGTATTTTTTGTGCACCAAATAAATAAATAATAAAAAAAACGAATAGGCCACCTTACTCTGATACTAACGTGAATTAATAGCGGTAATAGCTTAGTGGTTAAGACTTCATCCTCCTAGTCGGAAGGCGCGGGTTCGATTCCCGGACAAGCATCTTTATCTTTCCGGAGTTAATACTCGTGTTGTGCTATTTAAAAAATTAAATATCATTTGCTCTACATAACAGTGAAGGAAAACATCGTGAGTAAAAACGCAAGTCAGAGATGTAGCAATGGAACATGCGGTGAATTTAGCTTGGTGAGCAAGCTCATAAAGCATAAGGGTGCGTTTCCACCAAAGATAATATGCTACAATACTAAACTACGGATGTGTGTTACACCCACTATGTATTATGAACGTTTGATTAGATAGCTAGATGTTAGATCAAGCGCTCCCATTGGTCGGATTGACACACATCCGTAGCGTAGCAACGTAGCTTATCTCTGGTGGAAACGCACGCTCAGGCTGCTTTATCCCCAAACCCACCATATTTTCATAGCTTAAATGGCTATATGTTAGATCAAGATATAAACACAGTCTAGTACCTACCTATGTCATAATATTAATATATTGCATGAATTAATTCGAATTTGCTGGAACATTATCGAGTTTGTAATGCACTTTGCACCTGCATTACAGTCGATGCGAATATACCTTGCTACGATCACGAAACTGCAGTTTATAGGGCTACGGCTGAATGCGTACAAATCCTTAGTTATTCTATTACAATATCTGAACTAAGTGCGAAGGGTACAAAGTACGGGAAAGTGTGATAAGTGATTATTAAATTTAAAAAAAAACAGTGCATCAGTTTCTCATCTTCGGCATTATTTTAATTTGGTTTATATGAACCCTAAAATTTCTCAGGTAAATAAAATAACTTACGTAGGTATCAAATATTTAATTTAAATAATTTAACTTATGGTATAAATGATACTAGTTCACTAGGCATTTTATCGACTTTCAATGAGTTGATATTGTCTATATTTAAAAAATAAAAATTTGTGTTACGATAGTTAATACTAGTTAGACTAAATGATGCCCGCGTGGGTATCAGTTTTTTACATAATTCCATAGGAATTCCTTATTTTTCCGATCATATGCCGGGAAATACCTTCCAAAATCAGCAGGTAGGCCGGGAAACTCATGGAAGGTCCCTTCCATGAAGTCCCTGCCTTCCAGAAAGACACACTTTCACATGGACACAGGAGAAACTTTTTATGATTGGATTAAAAAAACCTCATTGGTGTTTGTGTTTGTGAATTGGTGTTTGTGTGATGGAAAAATTTTAAGCATAAAAAGCAATAATTTCAGAACCATGACTGGTGGATATCAATATAAGTATTCTGAATTTATATATTTTTTTCTAAGCTAAAGCGGGGTTTACACCGCGAGCGAAGCGAGCTCCAGACGGAATCAGTTTATATAAATTATTGATTTCGATTCAAATAAATAATTTTTTAGGGTTTATTATATAGAGGATCTCCGAAAAGTCGTAATAGCCATATCCCGTTAGTTTTATGTTCGAACACCATTTTTTCACTATATATTGATTAAAAATGCGTCGAATTTTAATGACGCCACAGTTCAGTATTTGATACAAAATCCTACGCGTTTTGACTTTTGAAAATAAGATGCTGACTTGTTGTCAAATACCCAATTCGCAAAAGAAAACTGCATTGCGCACAAGTACTTTTATCAACAAAGAGTTTGCTCGCTCATTATTGTAATTAGCAACCTAATAAGGAAATGTAAACCTATTCTGTCTACCGTTTCGCTTTGCCATTTCCTGCTCATTACCCTTTTGCAGTGGAAACCCCGATTAAGTTTTATGCTAACACAGAACAATTTCGTTTTTGTAGTTAAAAATACATCTTGTAGAATGTTATATGTTTTATTGTAAGTTTATTAAGTAACTAGCGAATGCCCGCGACTTCGTCTGCGTGGTTTGAGGTTTTTTGGTTCCCGCGGGAACTCTTTAATTTTCCGGGATAAAAAGGAGCCTATGTGTTATTCTAGACTATAATCTATCTCTGCGCCAAATTTCATCCAGATCCATTCAGCCGTGATTGAGTAACAAACATCCAAACTTTCGCATTTATAATATTTATTATATTTGATTAAGTTTAAGTTAATAAGTAATTTGTAGTCATTATTTCTCATTTTTCTTATTTTTTCTCAGTTTTCGTGTAAAGCTAAAAAAAAACATTTTTTTAAAATTATTATATAGCTCGCTCAGAATGCTGGCGGTGGTGCTGATATTCCTGACGTGTGGTCTGTGGGCCTGGTGGCGGAGGAACAAGAACCAACACGAGCCACCAGCCTTCCCCGGCGGCCTGCCGCTCATCGGTCACGCTCATCTTTTGATTGGAGACAGTATACGTAAGTATAGGCCGACCGTTTAACTCGCGTATCGCCTGCGCGGTAGGAAGGGAGCGGGGATACAAATTTATTAAATTTTAATTTTTAAAGATACTTATTATTTTATTCTTTACCAACAATGTCTATCTCGAGATAAATCTTTGGATTATTGACTCCGTGTGTAGCGTTACCCGCCCCCGCTCCCTTCTTACCACGCAGGCGATACGCGAGTTAAACGGTCGGCCTATAGTGACAAAAATTCTCAGTACTCAGTAAGTCAGTACAACTCTAAGTTAGGATGTTAGCGGTGTTCCACCCCCGTACCTCGCAGAGTCATGGTCCTGCGCCTGAGGACCGTAACAAAGGATGATCATCCTCCGAGCGGGTGTTGTGCTCAGGGACCTCTGGTCCGACCGTTAATCTTTGGAGGTCGTATGTATATAGCGTAATTCAGAGAACACTTCGAAATCGTGTGTTAAGCTCTTCGTGCGCTACTAGTAATGCCATCTATTGGGTTATATGCAGACTGCGAAGACCGCCACAAACTCCTTATACAAATCGCATTATACGTTTGACAAACGATTACTATTACGATTTCCTTAGACAATCGGGGGGCGGATTTATCTCCGGTCGTTTTGGATTTTCCGTCCTATTGGGCTGTGTGTGAGAGTAAAGAAACAGAGAGTGCACCTGTATTTCTACACACATTTGTGCACTATAATATCTCCCGCACAGATTGCTCTTGGAGATTGGCCGTCGTTTCCGAAATTCGGTCGGGAGGATATTATTTATAGTACCTATATAGGTTTGACAGGCCATGCTTGTCTTGACATGTGAGACAGTAAAAAGTCAATGAGGCCGACAAAACGTCAAATTAATTCGGCCAAAATCCCTCTGTCAAATGGGTAATACCTTTTTTGACCATTAGAGCTGAAAAGGCGTGCTCAAATAAAACTTAGCAATTACATTAACTGACTAGATTAGATTAGTAATATTACCTAACAAAAGTAGGTACCTAATTTGTTTCATTCTTACAGAATTATGGAATTCAGTGAAAGAGCTTTCGTACGAAAGCTTGAAAGCTGGTGGCGCTATATCCGCATCTATTGGGCCGAGGACAATTTACGGTAACCACTCCTTTATTTATTAATTTTAATTATTACTTCGGGATCTTGGGATTCCAACGTCCAAGCGATTACACAAATGGTTCAATTTGTCATACCCCATCGCATTATTTTTATCTTACTACCGACAAGGTGAGATTGCGGACAAAACGATATTGTGGCCAATACTGTTTAACACAATATCTAAACTAAAATGACAGCTTTAAACCTAGTTCTGTCCCTTGCCTCAGGGAGTATTATGTAAGGGTTAGCAATATTTTTAATGATGTCATTTTAGTTTAGTTTAGAGATTTTGCACTTCAGAATCAGCTCCAATTATATTACGAAAAAATCCTTTTGTATTTAAATATTGTATGTTTTTAGTTGTTACCGACCCAGACGACTATTTGACGATCGCCAACACGTGTTTACAGAAAGACAATTTTTACGAATTCGCAAAACCCTGGCTCGGAGAAGGCTTAGTGACTGGTGACTGTAAGTAGATTTGTTTTCTTGCTCCTAAAGTTACGCCCTCAGGCCTATTAAGGCGAAAATCTAAGGAAGGTCTTCGGAGATGCCATATACCATGCTATACCAGATTAGCTGTTTTCTGTTGAGAAGTTTCGTCCCGCGTGATGACGAAACTTCTCAACAGAAAACAGCTAATCTGGTACAGTATTCAACCAATAGTTCCATATTAATAGCAAGCAAACGATCAGGCAGATCACCTGATGATAAGTTTATACCACCGCCACCCACAAGACCAGAGAAACCACCCATAGTTTGAGGAATTATGTTCTATCTATATTGTAGTTTTAAGGGAACATACAATAATATATTCAGGCACTGGTCGAATCTGGGCCCACAATTAACAAGTACGTAGCAGAAATGATCTTAAATTGTACGAGAATTCGTGGAAAACCGGTATAGACCTATTCTGAAAAAGCTGCATCAATTATTGCTAGAATCTCAATCGCTGTGATTGGCTGAATTGGACAATGGATTTTGGCTAACAGAATGAAGTCGGTTAAAAAGAGTTTTAGACAGTCAGAGGTGATTGCGATCGTAACATAGTAGCTATCAATCAATGACCTTAGGTCATTGCTATCAATGTACTGTAATACGGCTTCAGGTACCGGTGAGAATTTCAATATATTTTTTTGGGTATTGCAGGCTATTTATTTTATTTCATCAGGTGTAATAAGTTTTGTTTTCTTCTAGTGCCAATATGGAAAGTTCATCGGAGGCTGTTGAACCCAGCATTCAGCCAGGTCGTACTGGACGGTTTCCTGGGAGTATTCAACGGACAATCCCGCCGTCTGGTCAAAGACCTGGAAGCTGAAGTCGGGAATGGACCGTTCGACCATTGGGTTTATACCCGACATAATGCTTTGGAAACTATATGCTGTATGTATCTCGTTACCTTTTCCATCCCAGAAAAATATTTGCCTGATATTATTTCTTGTCACAATGAAGTTTTGACGAACTCAGATTTGCAGTGACGAGCGCAATAGACTCAGTGGTGGCTGAGTGACGTTCGATTCCCGGCTTGAATATTTAATTTAGAAATTAAGGCAAATTTACAATTTTTAACTATCAGATCTACATAGTAAGACTTCGGCAATCGGCTGTGGCAAATTAAGTGTAAGAACTATTTGAGGGTAGATCAACATTTACTGTCATCGATGATTGTCAAGTGTCATTAAATGTCGAATATATTTGCTATTTTACGGCCATAGTCCACCAATCTGGGTTGCAATCGTGGTTTTAGTTTTTACTCATCATTTTAACACATTGCCGGCTCGCTAGTGAGCCGGCAATCGTCACAGGAGCCTGCACCTGGAATGAAAACGGTTCAGCGATAGTCCATTAAGAGTCCCTCAGATCATGATTACCATTTTTAGATATGTATACTTCTGAGAAGTTCTAATTATAAGTCAAAGTTAAATAAGCGACAAAGGAGCGCTGCAGTTTATCGTGGGATTTTTCAAATTTTTAATCTTATTACTTGTCTTATAAGTGACTGCTTTGGGAGTGGACTTCACAGACAAGAGCGTCCTCAACAGCGAGTACGTGAACGCGGCGGAACAGATGTTCAACATCCTCGTGGACAGGTTCCAGAAGTTCTGGTTCCACAGCCACTTCATATACAGCTGGTCTGCGCTGAGGAAGAAACAGGACCAGTGTCTGAAGATCTTACACAATATGTCGTACACTGTATGTTTTTTTTACTTATTGTTTTAGTGCCATCTCCTATATCTTCGTTTTTCTCTGTTTTTCCATCTCAATCGAAAAATAGTCCAAACATGTATCGTCAATGCTGATGAAGCATGTTTGTCTCTTATATTGTATTTTTATTTTTCTTTATTTTTAGGTTTTCGCTTATATTATGTTTGTTTTGCTTTTTGTATTTGTACCCCCAAGAAACGAAATTATTTCTCTCAGCCTTATGGCCGCACCAAGTTATATATAAACTAGCTGATGTCCGCGACTTTATCCGCGTGGAATACGTTTTTTTTTACCACCACGTGAACCACTCAATTTTCCGGCCTCCTCAACTATACCCATCCAAAAATCATGTTGATCCGTTGCTCTGTTGCAGCGTGATTGGAGGACAAAACAACAAACAAACACACTTTCGCATATATAATATTATTAGTAAGATAATAAGGGATAAAAAAACAGATATACTTAGGACTACAGATGCCGAGAAAAATTATCAAAATTTAAAATATCTTTCCAGGTACTGCAGAAGAGAAAAGCAGATTATTTGAAAAATAGGAATTGCAAGGATATTGAAGAGAAGACAAAAGGTAATAATAATAATAAATTTTATTGTCAAAAATTAGAAACGTACAATTATTTACTAATTTTACACAATCAATCCATCTAATCTAATTATTAATAAATCTATCTAACAATAATTAAAATGACAATTAAAATGCAGTGTAAATAAATGCATTAAAAATTGGGTTTAACCAGCAGCTAACTAGAATCCTACAATTCTACATTAGCTGCTGGATCAAAGGTGCATGATCAAAGGTGAGATAAACGTCAAAGAGAGCTCGCAAAATTGAAATATCTATAATTAGTATGGATTAAACGAGAAGTTACATATCGATCTACTTACTCAAGAGTCTCGGCAATTAACTTATTTTTTTTTAATAATTAGTTCAGATGATGCCTGATACTTCGTCCGCATGAATTAAGGTTTTTGATTCCCGCGGGAACTCTTTAATTTTCCGTGATGAAAAGCCTACATATTATGTCCTTCCCCGGGGAAGGACCTACTCCTATACCAAATTTCATCAAAATGGGTTGAACGGATGAGCCGTGAAAGCGTAGCAGACAGACGGACAGACACTTTCGCATTTATAATAATTATTATTATGGAGTATGGATATTACAGAATATATATTATGGGAATATGGATATGGGTATAAGAGAGAGGAGATGGGCGCAGTGGATCAAAGCCCCATACAAACAACATTTTGAGAATAAGAAAAAATTTATAGACAGACAGATAAACGTAATAATTGTAACGAACACTAAAACTTACAATAAACCCTTAATTCCAGGTCTAAAATTCAAACCATTTATGGATCTCCTCTTGGAGCTGTCAATAGAGAAAGGAGCTTTCAACGACCGGGAGATTAGAGAGCACGTTGACACCATGATTGTGGGAGGTCACGATACATCAGCTAGTGTGCTTATGTACACCATGCTGCTCATTGGCTCGTATCCTCATGTACAGGAGAAAATTTTTGAAGAGTAAGATTTTCTAGATTTTTAAATTTAAGATTGTAACTTGTCTTCTTCTTCATAATAATATTATGGTATGGTTAAAAATTCTAGAGGTCTGGCTACGCTAAGACTTATATAAAAGCATTGTTTATTCAAAACAGGTACCGACACTGTACACTTTTTGAACGTCAAAATGTATATGAGATGATGATAATAATTAACTACGGCATCAAGCCATCAAACTAAAGCTACGAGGAGTGTTTTGGTTGTGTTCTTACTTCTAAGGATTTTTTTAGTGCTGAATGAAAACAACGTGAGAAAACCTGCATGCTTAAACTTCTTCATAATATTTATCACACCTTTGAGAAGTTTGCCAATCCCCCCTTGGTCAGTGCAGTTGACTATATTTCAGGCCTTAATTATACGTCGTAATCAATTCTCATTCTGAGCTGCACCTTTTCTCAAAAGTGGGGCAGATATGGGTGAAATTATGATGATGAAGTCATATTTTCATTTGCCACCATAAATGTGACAATCGTCAGATTTTAGTTATAAAAACTGCCCCAACCCCAAACTAGATTGGAAGATTGGAACTTAGTTTTAGGCCTGTTTAGTTTTTGTTTTTATTTCATTTTTCATAGATACTAGCTGACACCGGGTCAGATATGTTTGTCGGACTACCAACTGTGGTTGCAATGTTTCAGATTGTACGACGTTTTCGGTGACGACGACAGAGATGTCACGAAGCAAGATCTTTCCCAGCTGGTGTACCTGGAGGCTGTGCTGAAAGAGACCATGCGCGTTTACCCCATCGTGCCTGTGACCGCCAGACGCCTGGACAGAGACGTCAAGCTACGTATGTGTTTTTAATAAACTACAAGTTAGCCCTTGTCTGCGATCTCACCTGATAGTAAGTGATGATGCAGATGGTAACGGTTTAACCTGTTAGGGGTATGGCAGTTGGTTGTACACCATATTTTAGGAAGATTTCTCGCTCGAAAAAAAGGGGTATGGCAGTTATATTAAACCCATACTCCTAATTGATTTCTTCATATCGTTCCGGAATGCTAAATCACTTGGCGTCACGTCTTTGCCGGTAGGGTATTAACTAGCCACGGCCGAAGCCTCCCACCAGGTCAGATCAGGGAAAATTTAGAAATTATAAATTCCCAAATTGACCCTGCCGGGAATCGAACCACGTTAAGACTACAGCGCTCAACACTGCGCCAGGGAGGCTGTCAAACCTTATAACCAGTCTTAAGCATAGATTGACTGGGACTTGAGAACCTGTTCTTAGCTGATGTTGGTTTATTAATACGGGCCATAAAACTCAAATTCCCACGGGAACTCCGTAATTTTCCGGGATAAAAGGTATAATAAATTACTTCAATCCGTTGCTCTGTTGCGGCGAGATTGAAGAACAAACCAATAACCTAACAAACAAACACACTTTCGCATTTACAATATTAGTATGATTATGGCAATTTCAATATAAGTACCTACATAATAAAATAAATTGTGTTGTTATTTGAACTACGTAAATTAGGTAAATATTTCCATTATTGTGTTACAGGAAACTGCACTCTAACGAAAGGTCGGACGTGTTTCATGTTCGTGTATGGGGTACACAGACATCCCATGTGGGGTCCAGATGTTGAGGAGTTCAAGCCGGAGCGTTGGTTAGACCCCGCAACGTTACCCGAATGCCCCACTGCGTTTGCTGGCTTCAGTATGGGCAGAAGAATTTGTATAGGTACGTAACCGCTTACCACCTTTTTTTGGTTCCGTACCCAAATGGGAGTCTGTCCGTCTGTCTGTCAGGGGGCTTGTATCTTGTGGTGGTCGTCGCAGTCCGCATATATTCCACTAGATGGCACTACTAGTAGCGCACTGAGAACACGACGAGTCTGAGTCGCGATTACAAATTGGCAGTAAAGGGACTGCCAGTGAAAACGAATATTTAAAAAAATAAAAAAAATAAAAAAATTAAAACACTTAAAATATAAACCTTAAAGCTAAGGAATTACAGTTTATTTAAGAATGTACTATATTTATATTTAAGACCTTTTGTCGTTTTTTTGGCGTTTTTATTAATAGCGTTATTGTACCTTAGCTAGTCTAGCTGTATAAGTTATAGGTACCAAGCAAACTAAGTAACGTTATTTTTAGGAAATTTTAAAAAATCAGGGTGATTAGACTAATTTAACCACTAGGCTCCATGCAATTCTTGGTGTGGTGAGGAAGTCGTGGAAATTTCAGTTTTATAATCGATACTTTCTTTAACACGTCATAAGTTAATACACTGAGTGCCTGGCGTTAGTGACAAAGCAATATCATTTCTTAGCAAAAACATGTTTGATTCCCGCGAGAACTCTTTAATTTTCCGGGATATAAAAATATACCTTAGCGTGTAACCTATGTGTTATTTGAGGGAAAAGGATATATGGCATAGGATACACACATAGGCTTCCATTCCCATTCAAATACCTATCTTCAGTTATTTTGGCGTGATGGAGTAGAAGAACTTATAAACATTTTTCACATTTTTAATTGGTACCTTTTAGTAAACTAAATTACCAGCTTAGGTGACCAAATTTTTTAGTTTGTGTTTCTTTACAGGTAAATCTTACGCCTACATGTCAATGAAGACTACCCTGGCTCACGTATTCCGACACTACAGGGTATCCGGGGATCATACGAAGTTGGTTGCTAAGATCGATGTCATGCTAAAACCAGTCTCTGGTTACTACATTACCATAGAAAGGAGGAAAAAATCATGTTAAATTTTAATTCGTAGACAAAATTGTATATTTTAAACTAAGTAATATCAAAATATAGTTATATTGAAATAATTTGATTGTTTATTATTATTTTTAACTCCCGACGTCTATTATGAGAACTAAGCTTCACTGCTTAGTGTCGCAGCCGTAGGCATGTGTATTATTTGCTAAGCAAAGTTCCTACTTTGATATGCCTCCGGCTGAGATACTCTGTCGCACTGAGGTTTAGACTTCGTCCGCATAGATTGAGGTCTTTTGTTTCCGGGGAACTTTATAATTTTCCGGGATAATAGCCTATGTGTTATTCCAGACTATAATCTATCTCTGAGCTAAATTTCATCTAGGTCCGTTCAGCCGTTAGGGCGTGATTGAGTAACATACATCCATCCATCCAAAATTTCGCATTTATAATATTAGTATTGATATAGATTTATGAGGTTTAGGGCCCGTTTCACAATCGGCAAGTAAACCTTATCTGTTGAATTTTGATGTTTTGTTAGAGCATTGAGTTACGTTGTTACGTTCTCATAATGGGGCTACAGGAACGTAACCATTTAAAATTCAAGGTTTCCTGGTTCCCGGTCAAGTAAACTGTTTTATTTATTGTAATGGAATCATTACAATTTGTAATTACTAATTACTGTTAAAAAGTACGTATAATGACTTGCTAATGACCCGTCCTCAGTTTTGTCGTCGCTTTTGCTGTCGGGTTCCAGTTTTTGTCCGACAACGGGAGAGTGTAGTATTTTATTTTTATTTTTTATCAGATAATTGGTGGCAGTGGTAGTCTAGCGCTGAAGTTGTGGTTTTCATAGCTAAGTACTCTTTTTTTTATTTCATGTAAATATACAAAAGGGTGTCTCTTGAGTCTTGTGATAGGTTTAGACTCTACCACCGGTTCGGAAAAAAGACTACTGAGAAGAGACGGAAGGAACTCAGCAGCTTTTTTTAATGGGCAAGGTTACATGTAACAGTAGTTGCGTCACTTTCGTAAATTACCTGTTGTCCTAGTATGTAGTAGGAGTGTTGTCTTTGGTCAGGTGAGCAACGGAAGCGACGTGACGCAACGCGGCGCGATTCATATCTACGCGACAACTTATGCCACATGAAGGTTAAGCTACTGTTTGATATTGTCGCGTCGCGTCGTATCAAGTCGCTTTGTCGCTTTTATCCATAACGTAGGCACGTACGCCACAAAAGTCACTCTGTGGCGTAGGCCAAGGAGGACAATAACGGGTCATCCTTTTAGAAATGATTGAATCGAACTATATTATGCAACTTGTAGGTACCTATGTACAGTCGTACAAACTTATCTGACCCGGTGACAGCGTCACTAGTAGTAGTGTTGCTAATAAATCATAAAAATAGTGTGTGTGTGTTTGTGTGTGTGTGTGTGTGTGTGTGCAATTCACACACGATAGAAGTGAAACTTCAGAAAAGTAGCCTACGAGAGAATGAGATAAATACAACTTGTATTCTATCTCATTCTCTCGCAGGCTAAATCCCACGGAATAGATAAAGTTTATTTTTTCTATGCTAAATCCTATATATTTTTGTCTCTTTTTGGTGTAGCTTTTTCGTTTCGTTGAATTTTCAATTCACTTCAAAAACTCATGAAAGTTGGTTCCAACTTTTTCACATTTTGGAGCTAGAATTTAGACAGGGTCAAATAATGTTGACGGTGGTGCTGGTTATAATATTAGTGGCGTGTGGTATATTCACGTTGTACGAGAGAAATAACAAAGACGAGCCACCGGCTTTCCATGGCGCCTTCCCACTAATTGGACACGGTCATCTACTGGTTGGTGATTGTAAACGTGAGTATTATATACATCATCTTCGTCATCATCATCTTTTTTTTAAATATATAGCCTAGCGCTTGGCTGCAATCAGACTTGCATGCAAGAGGAGATGCAGCCTAAGGAGCGCGGAGCGCGCTTGTCTAGAAGATGCCTATTCACTCTTGATTTGAAGGTACCTATATAAAAAGAGGAGGGTAAAACGGAAGACGGAAGGGCATTCCATATCCTAGCGGTTCGGATTAGAAACGAGGAAGCAATCGCCGGCTCACTACTGAGCACGAGTCTCCTCTCTTCTTCTCTATCTTTGGCCCAGGGGCAACCAGCAGTGGTCTTTTTAATGAAGGCTTTTTTGTTAGTATTTTTATTAGAATTCATTTTAAATTTATTTTATAGTTATTTTAATATTTTAGTATATTATTGAAAATAATACAATAGAACTCTAACCTAATCATTATATAAATCATACCCGAGTTGAATGGTGGCAAGAATGCTGGCTACATTTCCGCGCTGGACATCCAGGCTGATCCTTTGCGCAAAAAATGAGCTAGCCCTTCTGCCACCAGATGATGCAATTAACCGCGGTGAAATATCTCGTAAAAAATTTTTAGCACTAAGACTCTATGGTCCCAGGGTCTCCAACTCTCCACGGCGAACGGAACAAATATGTCTCTATCAGAGAGGCATACTTCCGCCGCTTGCCGGTTTCAGCCTTCTCTGCTGCGGCTCCCGGCCTTGATGCTGTCTCCCTGATATGACACGGGGCTAATGTGTCTACGCCCCTAATCATTTTACTCTTACAGAATTATGGATTTTTTTGAAAGAAATCGCTTACGAATGCTTGGAAGCCGGTGGAGTTTTCTCGGCCTCTATTGGGCCCAAGAAAGTTTATTGTAAGTAAAGATTATACTAAGTGGCTAATAAGTCTGTTCTCTTGCTCATTAAGTGTGCTCTTGTTTGATAATCTCTTCTGCCCAAAGGTTTTCTGGCAGCGATTGCTTTAGCAATAAGACCGCCTTTGCACCCTTCTGTTTTATCTGTTAATCTTTTGTCTTTATTGTATTTGTTTTAAGTGTTTGCAATAAAGAGTTTTATCTATCTAACTATATATCTATCTAAGTACTTAGATATATAGATAGATGAGCTGCTTGAGTGTAAGGAAGACCCGGTGGGTTTTCACCACCGTGTAGTTAACCTATGGTCTGTGGTTTTTTTTATCCACTACAAGCTAGCCCTTGACTGCGATCTCACCTGATAGTAAGTGATGATGCAGTCTAAGATGGTAGCGGGCTAACCTGTTAGGGGCATGGCAGTTATATTAAACCCATATCCCTATTCGGTTTCTACACGGCATCGTACCAGAACTCTAAATCGCTTGGCGGCACGGCTTTGCCGGTAGCGTGGTAATCTCATTCTCTCGCAGGCTAAATTCTATTATGAATATGTTTGTCTTTTTAGTGTCGCTTATTCGATTCATTGAATTTTCTAATCACAACTACATTGTACTATTACCGTGTCACAACGATTCTAAAGAAGTTTCACTCAAAAAAACATAACAGGCATAAAAATAAATTCCAATTTTGGCCACCGGGTCTCATAACTTTGACTATATAGGTAGCTCTATTTTATATTGCTATCCCTTTCATAATACTTCCTGCGGAAAGGGAGTTTTAGTAGGAGTGAGGAATCGTCTAAAATGTGAATTTATGAAACATTTTCAGTTGTATCAGATCCAGATGACTTTATGAAAATCGCTGAAACATGTTTGGAAAAAGTACACTATTACAGATTCGCAAAACCTTGGCTCGGCGACGGATTAGTGACGAGTTCCTGTGAGTACATTATTATTTTACATATTATTAATATATTATAACATATTAATAAGGTTTCAGAAAACTGAGTTTCTTGCCGGCTATACTCAGCAGAAGAGCTGCTTACTTTCCGAACCGGTTGTAGAGTCAAAACATGATGTAACATAAGAGATACCTGTATGTCCTACATGTTTTAAATAAAATGAATTGACCAAGTCTAAACTCGCATCCTAAGCTACGTATGCGGTATGCTAGTAAAAAGCTTCTTAGCGTAAACTAGAAGCCGGAGTTAAAACTAAGTTTATTTTAACTCTTTAATTTTCCATAGAATAAAAGCCTATGTCCCCGGGATGCAACCTATACCAAACTTCATCTCTTCCATCTTAGACTGCATCATCACTTACCATCAGGTGAGATTGCAGTCAAGGGCTAATTTGTAGTGGCTTAAAAAAAAAGACAGGATGAAACTATACGGAAAGCTCGGACCAAATAAATTATGTGTTGATATAGAACCGAAGAACCCTTAAAGTCAAGTAGTTACTATGTTTGTTTTTTTCAGTGCCTATATGGAAATTACATCGGAGTCGATTGGATACAGCAGTCAGTCAAACATTTTTGGACGGATTTCTGGACGTGTTCAACAGCCAAGCTCGCCGTTTGGCCGACGAGCTGGCGACGGAGGCTGGCAAGGGACCGTTCGACCATTTGGTTTACACTCGGAATAATGCTCTGGAAACTACGTGTTGTATGTATTTTATAATCCAAAACAAAAAAACGTATGTCAACATATTGAGCAGGTACCTAGATGGTACTTTTGTGTCTGGGTTACTTCCTATTTGCCTCGTGGTGCACCAAAAGTCAGTGTTTAAACAGTCCAGATTCTCGGCCAACGTACTGACGATCTCGTTGTTGGAAGCTCGCAAGCGATTTCAGAATGATGCGATTCGCGATTGTATGATCGCAAAGAAGTCCGGTACTCTGGCTTTAGCGAACATGTCCGGCGCGCTGCAGTGGCAACTTCATCAGGATACGATAGGCGTCATTATATTGCACCCTGATGTTGTTGATAGCACGCCTGGTGAACTTCACCCAAAGCTGACATGTGTAGAAACATAAGCAATATGCCCTAAACAATGTCACCTTCACATCGTCACTACACTTTGCGAACCGACGTGCGAGCATATTGCACCTAACAGCCAGAGCACGACGTTCCCTCTCAATATCCTCATCGTCGACCCTTAGTCCCGTTCAAGTACATTTCCATCGAGAAATACCACTGGAATCCTCTCCGGACATCTGCCTGCTCGGAAGACCATCGTAACTGTTTTCTTAACATTATATTTCTGCCATGTTCTGCAGCATAGTGCTCACAGATCGCTACCAGCTTACGAAGCCCCCTGATTGAAGGGCTGAGGAGCACCAGATCATCTGCGTAGCTAAATTTATTCATGCAAGTGGACCCTATGTGACAACCAACCTTGGTGATTCTCAGCTCTGCAATCAGGTCGTTCATGTACAGGCTAAAGAGGTAACACCTACTTCTGGATTGTCGCTTATGATAACGCTTAAAGCTTAATAATGAAACAATATTATTAAGCTTTAAGCGTTGGCGGTATGACTCCAGATGACAGATCTCCGCGTTTTATCCTGCCAAAAATAACTAATAAGTACCTGATCTCTAATATTAAAGCATGGACTGCTAGCTATACTTTCGATAAGAATAAAACAATTCTGCATTATTATAGTAACCGTTTTGGGAGAAGTCTTCAGTGACAAGGGCGTGCTCAACAGCACTTACGGAGAAGCAATAGACCAGATGTTCAACATACTCGTTCAGAGATTCCAGAGGCCCTGGTTCCACTGCGATTTTTTATACAGCTGGTCCGGGCTCAAGAGGAAACAGGATCGGTGTCTGAAGATCTTGCATACTGCTTCAAACAATGTAATAATTGTCCAATAACTGTCAAAACAAAACCTGTAGTTAGACTGCGAGAAGTGGAAAGATCTTTAGTTTTTCATTAAATTTCATTTAAAATTCACAGCTTCTGAAAAAGAGAAAGGCATATTACTTGAACAATGATAGAGAGAGCAAGAAAATTGAAGAGGAAACAAAATACGGTAAGACTTATAACATTGATTAAATTTATTATATTAAATTAAATTTTGACGACCTCCGTGGCGCAGTGTGTAGCGATGTTGCCTTAACGTGCGGAGGTCCCGGGTTCGATCCCCGGCAGGGTCAATTTGGGAATTTATAATTTCTGCATTTTCCCTGGTCTGGCCTGGTGGGAGGCTTCGGCAGTGGCTAGTTAAAAAAAAAAATTTGTCGACTTCCCTGGTGTGGTGGCATTCTTTACTTTAGACCCAAAATTCAATTCTTTTAGGGACCTTCCCATTAAAATGGCAAACTGGTTCTAAGGCATTACAGATTTAAGTATCCCATTCCTATGGATGATGAGCGGACTTCGTTCGCGTGGAATAAGTTTTTAACTAGCCAAATAAAAATATTTTTAGTGATTATTAAATAGAGGGTCTCCCAAAACACGCATTTAATGTCTCCCAAAACACATAGGTATATAATATCCACGTCCCTTGTTAGTTTAGAATAACCATTTTAAACTATCGATTAAAGTAAAATATGAGTGCGTCGAATGTTGATGACGTAATCACAACATTAGTCTTTCAGACAAAATCCCATACTAAACGCACGTTTTGAGGTTTCAAAAAAGTTGCTGATTTGAATAATTATCAAATACCCAATTCACACGGGAATTCCTTAATTTTCCGGAATACAAAGGAACGACTTTTGCACTCTATTATTATATTATGAGTTTTTCAAAGTCCACATTACATCAAACTACTGAATCATTATTTTCAGGTCCGAAATTCAAGCCTTTCTTGGACCTGTTCATCGAATTAGCAGTAGAGGATGATGCCTTAAACGATCAAGAGATTAGAGATCATGTGGACACCATGATGTTTGGTGCTCATGACACAGTCGCCAATGTGCTAATGTGCACGATGCTGCTGATTGGCTCCCACCCTGAAGTTCAAGAGAAAATCTTTGACGAGTAACCGAGATTTTGGCTCTCCTTTTTTTTTTAAATCTATATATTTAAAAGCGAAATACTGACTGACTCACTGACTAAACACGATATCTCAGGAACTATACAGCATACAAACTTTAAATTTCGGAAGGTAGGTTCCTTCTAAGGCGTAGACATCTTTTGAGAAAATTCTGAAATGGGGGTTGGAAGTTTGTATCTAAGTTCATGTTTTTGAAGTAAGGATAGCCTCTATTTGTCAACTGTACTTATAGGAACCAGGTTCATTAACGATCACTTGGACGGCGTGTATTTTTTTTGTAAATAAATATAATAAGTACCTTATAGTTTTTTCTTAACTTATCTGTTCTTTATTTAATTGTTTGTGTCCAAATCTAAATTTAAAACTAAACATTGAAGATATCATCCCCAACCGCTGCAATGAGGCAATTTTTTTGACGACCTCCCTGGTGCAGTGTTGAGCGCTGTTGTCTTAACGTGTGAAAGTACCGGGTTCAATCCCCGGCAGGGTCAATTTGGGAATTTGTAATTTCTGAATTTTCCCCGGTCTGGCCTGGTGGTTACCACCCTACCGGCAAAGACGTGCCGCCAAGCGATTTAGCGTTCCGGTATGATGCCGTATAGAAACCGAATAGGGGTATGGGTTTAATATAACTGCCATACCCCTAGCAGGTTAGCCCGCCACCATCTTAGACTGCATCATCACTTACCATCAGGTGAGATCGCAGTCGAGGGCTAACTTGTAGTGGGTACAAGAAAATATAATAATTTAAAAACTATTGATTGATTGATTGAACTATGATTTGATTTAAAATTATGTTTCAGGTTGCAAGGCCTTTTCGGTGACGACGACAGAGATGTCACGAAGCAAGATCTGTCCCAGCTGGTGTACCTGGAGGCTGTGATAAAAGAGAGCATGCGCATATACCCTGTCGTGCCTCTCATTACCAGACATCTTCATACAGACATCAAGTTAAGTTAGTAGCTTTTCAGAAAGGTTGTTCAAAGTGAATTTAAATATTGCTCATTTCACCAGACCAGTAACTTCCCACAGCTGGGCACAGGCCTCCACCCTCAAGAGAGAGAGCGAATTAGAGCTTAGATCCACCACGCTGCTCCAATCCAGGTTGGCGGGCTTAAACGGCTATTATCATGTAAGTGATGATAACCGGGACCGACGGCTTAACGTGCTCTCCGAGGCACGGGAGTGACTCACCACCAACTTCCTAATTCCGGGCTAGTACTGAGAATTTCTAGTCAGAAAAACCGAATACTTAATTATAGCCTGACCCCAAAACTCGAACCCGGGACCTCGTCGGTCGCAGTCGGACATGCTAACCACTAGACCAACGGGGCAGTTATGGTTCGTTTACTTTTATTAAAAATTATGAAAAAAAAAATACAATTCCAATTCCATACGACGTGTAAGCATCCGACAAAGTGAAGTGATGTCGCCGCTAAATCGTCAAATCTGCCGTAAGAAAAAGGGGCAGTGTTGTCTGCGTATCTGTACCTATGCCAAATTTCAGCCTGATCCGTCTAGTGGTTTGAGCTGTGCGCTGATATATCAGTCAGTCAGTCACCTTTTTCTTTTATATGTCACTGTAAAATTGCAAAAACCGTTAGATTGTAATCTAACTAGCGAGATTGTAAACCGTCGACAGATTACAATTTAACCCATTATTTTTCGGTAGATTGTAATCTGGGTATATGAACCCGATAAAACCTAAGTTTCACTACCTACCTGATTATTTATGTCGAACCCTAACCTAACCTACAAGAAACAGATAAGAAAACGTAAATACAATGAATATTTCAAATTGACACTCAGAACATTTAGCGGTTCACAATCTTTTGACAATTTACAATCTATCGAGATAAAAAGCGTCACATTATAATCTAATGGTTTTTGAAATTTTACGGTGACATTAATATACTAGCTGATGCCCGCGACTTCGTCCGCGTGGTTCAAGTTTTTTTGATTCCCGTGGGAACTCCATAATTTTCCGGGATAAAAAGTAGCCTGTGTCACTCTCCAGGTCCTCAACTATACCCATGGCAAAAATCAGGTCGATCCGTTGCTCCGTTGCGGCGTGACAGAAGGACAAACCAACAAACCAACTAAGCAATAAACCAACAAACAAACTGACTTTCGCATTTATAATATTAGTATGATATGATTTACAAGATCTTGATTATGGTCGGTCGATGCAACTTACTAACTAGTACGCTGTTAATAATCAAGTTTTACCGGTCCAGGAAACTACACTCTGAAGAAAGGTAGAACATGTGTCTTGTTCATCTTTGGGGTCTCCAGACATCCCATGTGGGGTCCCGAGGTTGAGAAATTCAAGCCAGAACGTTGGATAAACCCTGCATCGATGCCAGAATGTTCCAACGCGCTAGTTGGCTTTGGCATGGGAAAAAGGAGTTGCATTGGTAAGAAGCGCTTAAAAATAAATGTGAAGATGCATGATGAATGGTGACGATAATTTTGATTATCTCTGGCGCATTGGTGAGTTTTGTGGTGTTCAAGTGGAGGCTTCGGCCGTGGTTAGTTACCACCCTGTAAGCAAATAGGTACGTGCCAGCAGCCTAATTGATTTAATTAGCCTTCCGCTTAATCGTCGTCGTCGTCGTCTCAAGATCTCAAACGATAGACGTTCAGTACTCGAACGAACGAAGGTCTCTTGCGTGGATCTCCATACACACTTATACATATACTCACGCAAACAGTAGGTACACGGTCTTATTTCCAGTGGCTTCTCAGTTCCTCGCTTGAGGTCGTCTACTTAAAGGTATAGCCTCAGTACAGAGACGCTGCGTGGCGCGGCACGTAGCGGCAAGTATTCTTTGTATGAGGTTGTATGGAGCTGGGTCCACTTATGGTTAGCTCCACTACAGAGACGCGGCACAGTGCGGCACGTAAATAAATAAATAAATATAATCTTTATTTGGGATTTCAAATAACAGAAAACAAACAAAATTACAAGACACAGAAAAAACTTATAGACTGTACATTGATACTAGAAACATTAATCTGTCGTATACAATCCCAAAAAGGGAATCGAACTGCGCGTAATGCTATTAGTAGATGCACCAAATCAGCGCTGATTTTCAGTCGACCCTTAGAACATGAACGTCCCGGACTGGCACAGGCTGCCCGTCAATCTGACTACTACCCCTAAGATAATAACTAAGCTTACTCTACGTAGCGGCAAGTATTTTTTATATGATTTAATTTTGTATGTTAATAATTTTGCCGCTATGTGCCGCGCCGCTGTATCTCAAGTGGGGCTAGACCTTAATGGAGGGTTTCGGTGAACCGATGTACCTACTAATACGTAATTTAGCACAGAAATCAGACAGGGTATTTTTTATACTTACCGGAAAATAAAACGATCCCACGAAATCCACGCGCATTGTACCATGAAGGTCTCACAAAGGACATTGCTCTGCCCCAATACAAAGTTCGTCTAGGAAACAACAGTCCTAAACAGTGATTTATTTTTTAATTAATTTGAAGTGTCCGTTGAATCCTAATATTATCATACTTAATCTATATTAATATTATGAATGCGAAGTAACTCTGTCTGTCTGTGTGTTACGCAATCACGCCTAAACTACTGAACCGATTTAAATGAAATTTGGTAAAGAGATAGTCTAGAGCCTGAGAAAGGACATAGGCTACTGTAAGGGGATGACATAGGGGATGAAATTTTGTATGGAAATTACATCATTTTTACGAGTAGAAACTTGAAACTTATCTTTTGGGCTTTTGATCCATACTAATAAACTATATAATATTATCTACTGTCTATACTTAATCTTACTCTTACTTATAATATTATAAATGCGAAAGTTTGGATATATGGATGTCGGTATGGATGTATGGATGTATGGATGGATGTTTGTTACTCAATCACGCCCCAACGACTGAACGGATCTGGATGAAATTTGGCACAGAGATAGATTATAGTCTGGAATAGCACATAGGCTACTTTTTATCCCGAAAAATTAAAGAGTTCCTGCGGGAACCTAAAAACCTCAATCCATTCGTACGAAATCGCGGGCATTAGCTAGTAGGTAATATTACAAATGCGAAAGTGTGTTTGTTTGTTGGTATCATTCAATCACGCCTCAAGGGAGCAACGGATCGACGTGATTTTTGGCATGGGTGTAGTTGAGGTAATTAAGAACCTGGAAAGTGACATAGGCCACATTTTGTCCCCGAAAATGAAGGAATTCCCGCGGGAATAAAAAAAAATTAAACCACGCGGACAAAGACGCCGGCATCAGCTAATATCGAATCCGTCTATTGGTTTAAGCTGTGCGTTGATCAGTCAGTCAGTTACCTTTTCTTTTTGTTCATTTAGAAGATTACTTTCAGGAAAATCATACGCTTTGATGTTAATAAAGACTACCCTGGTTCACGTATTCCGGCGCTACAGGTTGTCCGGCAATCACTCGATGATGGTGACGAAGATCGACGTCATGCTGAGGACATTATCGGGACACCATGTATCTATTGAAATTAGGAAAAAATAAAGCATATTCCACAAAATATTTTGTTTTATTTTTTATTTAAATACCTACGTGGTCAGGGACCATGCTGCCAACGCTTAGAGCCATAGTTTCATTATTGTTGACATTCGTATTTTAGAAATGGTCCTTGTTTTAGGGACGTCAAGGTAAGTGACATCATACTGTCATTTCGAGTAATATTGCTTGAGTATTGCTTTAAACGTTGGCAGTACGGCCCCTGAAGTATTTTGTATCTGTATCAATATTAAAGCTTGTTCCAATAAATATTTAAAAACATATTTAATGTAGGTACAGGTATCGTCCAGTAGCCTATGACACGCCACGCCCCGATTCAGTACGACCTCCGTGGCGCAATGTGTAGCGCTGTTGCCTTAAGGCGAGTCACTTCAGCTCAGCGGTGAAAACTGGTTTGCTAGATCAAATTTTTTCGGTATTTACTATTAAATAACGGTCTTACAAAAAATATCCGATACACTTAAAGATATTGTCTAAAGAATGTGCTAATTTGTTACACGATAGGATGTACTTTACACGATCAAAGAAAATCTTGAAACAGGCTAAATTAAAAGCTTAAAACGAATTTTTTATTAATAAAATTTTCGACTTTGCTCATTATTTTTATATGGATAAATTCCTCTTGAAGTATTAATGTGAACCTGCTAAAATTTATTTCAAACTGAAGTCCTATATCTATTTAATTCAAATTAATCCCAGAACTTGAACGATGCCAAGCGGTTTCAGAATATACCGCGCTGCCCGCTTCCCCGCCAGTCTCTACGAGAAATGTACCGCGAGACGCGCGGGCGGCACCCCACACCTCACCTCCTAAATTCTTGCAGGTGACTCGCCTTAACGTGCGGAGGTCCTGGGTTCGATCCCCGGCAGGGTCAATTTGGGAATTTATAATTTCTGAATTTTCCCTGGTCTGGCCTGGTGGGAGGCATCGGCCGTGGCTAGTTACCACCCTACCGGCAAAGACGTGCCGCCAAGCGATTTAGCGTTCCGGTACGATGCCGTGTAGAAACCGAAGGGGTGTGGGTTTAATATAACTGCCATGCCCCTAACAGGTTAGCCCGCTACCATCTTAGACTGCATCATCACGTACCATCAGGTGAGATCGCAGTCAAGGGCTAGCTTATAGTGAAAAAAAAAAAAGGGAACCAGCCCCCCGATTGTGTAAGAAAATCGTAATAGTAAAGTTTGTCAAACATATGATTCGAACTATTTACGGAGTTCATAGATACCTGCACGTCAAAAAGCGTGTACGAACTTCTTAAACTGTTCGAATAATACGTTTAATCTCTCAAATGATTAATACGACACAGACAAATTGGGCCTCTGACGTGAAAACCTGACATGTGCGACGGCCATAACCTACTGTTTATTTATATAAAGTATTTTTTTAATCATTTACTTGTAAAACCAAAATTAAAGAAAATTTATTGTATAAAGAGTAATAGAGATATTATGATCTACTAATAAGTTTAGCTCTAATATTACACTTCATGTTAAGTTATTATGAAATGACCTTCAGGTTATTAAAATAGTTACGAAATAGAATCATACGATTTCACACTTAAATTTCACGGTCTTCCTTAATTTTAAGTTGCAATGTTTGTTTAAAAGAGGTTTTATCCTTATCATGTAACATAATATCGATTGGTTCAATAAAATAGTGACTTGATTACTGACCTCCGTGGCCTGTTGGTTTTGTCCACCCTGTGTAATAAGCACGGTAGTGCAGGGACTATTAATTTTGCAAACAGAGGCCAAGGGCCCACTCTCCCCCACACAATAAACAGACGCTTACCCCCAATCCACTAGGATCCACTTTTCGGATCCACCTGTGGACTGAATAGCACTCTGGAGTTTACTGCGTCTCACAGACGGACGTGCAGGGGTGGCTTCGGGTACGGAACCCTAAAAATATCATTTAAGGCAGTAATTATCAGTTTTTACAAAAAATATGTAATTACATATAATCGTAAAATGTTTTTTTACGATTTTAGTATTATCACAGGCGATCTAAAAGGTGTGTATATGTTATTTTGAAAACTTAACTCGTAAATACAATCTGAAACAGGAAAATTAGTAAACGGATATTCAAATAAGTACTACACACAGACACTATCATAAAATAGGTAAACTAAATTTGGCATAATTAAACAAGTGTAATAAGAATAGGATAGAAATTAATTTTACGCTGTCATAATATTTATTAGAACATCAACGCGACACTTTAGCAAACGAGCGTTCATTTTTTGGAAGTTTATCACGTTTTTGAGAGGCGATATCTAGTGAACCGACCAATGAATTTTGTCAGTTTTATACTGTGCACACATACTACTATAATACGACACTAGTATCAGCCTTTCTAGTTATTATTCATTTTTCGTAACCATAACTCGTATTCGAGCAGCGATAACAGTTGGCCAGCCGCATACGGGCAGACCGTCACTATTCCCACCAATTCCTTAGTCATTGATTACAGAGCGAGCCTTACAACTACCAAACCTTTTTACCTCAAAGAGCGGTTTGAGTTTCTTAGTGACACTCACTGTCGCTCTCTTCGCTCCAATGACAATCTTATCTTAAAAATTCCTCCTCATAATACTTCCATAATATTTTAAATGTGTTTTATGTATGGTGTACAATAAAGTATATTTTCATTTTCATTTCATTTCATTTCATTTCATTTTCATTTCATTTTCATTTTCCTTCTATTCCAAATCCTGTTGGAAGTTGTAAGGCTCTGGAACTCCTTACCGCTTCCCATTAGGCGCGCGCAATCTCTTGCATCATTCAAGAAACTCATCAAAGCGCACTTTCTTCCTCCCTAAATTACCTGTGTTCAACAAATCCATCCTTTATTGTCTGCGTTACGTCTTGTATCTTCTATTTTTAGGTATTTTACTACTTATTTTTATTGTACCAATATATTATATGCTTATGAGTATATGTATGTATCTATGTATTGTTATATGTATATATGTATTGTATGTATTATTTTTGTGGTATTTATTTATGTTTGTGTATATATCTAAAATCTAATGCGCAAAAAAAGATAATATTTATATGTAATAATAATAATAAGAATAAGAATAAATAAAAATGTAATGTAAAACAATAATAATAAATTAGTATGTGTAATGTGTCATGTGTGTAATGTGGTAGTAGAAATAAAAGGCTTTTTTATTTTTATTTTATTTTATTTTATTTTATTTTATATATCTAAAAATAGTAGGTATATTGTTAGTTACTTGTTAGGTTTTTATTTTTTTTGCTTTTATCGCTAGTTTTAATTCTTAAGTGACTTGGTTGCCTGGTAGAGATCGCTTCAAAGCGATAAGGCCGCCAGTTGTACTACTAGTATTTTTTTGTTATTTCTAATTATTTATTTATTTTTGTTTTGTTGTACAATAAAGATTATTTCATTCATTCATTCACCAAATACTGAATCAGCCTTCTTAGCGATAGTAACCAAAAGTACAGCTAGCCGCAATGTCAGTGAGAAAGAATATATTTTGCAAATGACAGAGCTAACTAGTTATGAAGATACTAACCGTGACCATTGTCACATATAAAATCTCCGCATAGTTTAATTGAAATATCATAGTTTCGTGAAGATGTGTGTATAATATACCTACATGCAATAAACATGGTTTTATTTGCTGTGCAACACTTTGAGGAGCAAAAGTCCCGAGAATTATACGTTTCAAAAAGTTGTAAGTACTTATTTATATATGTGTATCGAAATTATGCGATGAATGCACAAAAACTACTCATATTTGACCGAGCGAAGCGAAGGTCTCTGAGTCTACTTGAGTGAATTTGCACTTGTCCGTCCGTCCGTCTCTCAGAGCCTTATAACTTCAGAATTACAGAACGTAATTACTTCAAATTTAAATATAGTACGTAAACCGATGGCCTCCAGTCGAATATGGTTTAAAAAGTTATAAAAATCTTTATTTCAGGGGGGCTCTCATAGATGCGAATGCGAAGTAAAATATTTTTATAGCGTTACATAGGGTCGATTCTATTCCTAATTATCTTTAAAATGATATACCATCATTTTAAAGATAATTAGGATGATATAGCATAATTTTAAAGATAATTATCTTTAAAATGATATACCATCATTTTAAAGATAATTAGGAAGATTCGAAAAATATTTTTTTTTTAAATTCTTCTCCTAAAATTGACTAAATGGGGGGCTTTCAAAGTGGAGATTTTCTAACGTCCAAAGTTGATCTCGGAACTCTAAATTTTCTGATTGGCGATTCTGTTTCGCACTTGACGGTGTCGGCTTTTTCTGTTAATGAATTTTTATTGAGATCATAAAATATAATGATTTTCCGACTCTAGCGCCATTATTCTAACGCTACTCATCCAGGTTGCAGACTTTGTTGGTAAGTATTAATTAGTGTAGTATTTAAGGAAAAAGCCGGCCAAGTGCGAGCTGGACGTCCCAGATTCCATCCCCGGCAGGGTCAATTTGGGAATTCATAATTTTTGAATTTTCCCTGGTCTGGCCTCCAACCTCCCATGGCCCCACCAACCTCGCGGTTATTTGGACCTAATCGCGGGAGAGCGCCCGTTCGGTACTTGCCCTGCAGGTCTGGCCTGGTGAGAAACTTCGACCGTGGCCAGTTACCACCAAGGAACATATTTACTACGGGGAGGCTACCACCCTACTGGCAAAGACGTGCCGCCAAGCGATTTAGCGTTCCGGTACGATGTCGTGTAGAAACTAGAAACCGATTACGGGTATGGTAATATAACTACCATCCCCCAACAGCTACTATCTTAGGCTGCATCATCACTTACCACCAGGTATCAATCGCTCGGCGTGAGATCGCATTCAAGGGCTAACTTGTGGATAATAAAAAATAAAAAAAAAGACTCGCGCACTAAGGGTTCCGTGCCACAACATAATTTAAATTCTTTTAGTAAGTAATAAGAAAGGTGTCATTACAAAACGTAATCAGCGGTGAAATAACTGGCTTACATAAGGCGTTAAACTGGCGCCTGGCAAACAATTCGACACCCAATGAGTACGGAATCCTAATTAACGATTTTCAGATTATTTTCTATACTTGTGCTGTAAAACCTCACTTCTTGCCAAATTTCATGATTCTATAGGTCAACGGAAGTACGTTTTGATTTAAATTGGCGAGTGGCAAAATAACGAACGTATATCTTTTGATTGCGCTGACTTGGAAACTTGATTATTGAATACTTTTGTGTTTAGATCGCATTTTGATTTAGAGCTTAACGATAGCAATCGTGACCGGATCAAATGAATATAATTTTTAAGTTTAGCCATCTTTTATCTAATCACATTTAGTCTCTCGTGAAACCTCTGCACGTTTAACCATTTACTCGTGCAAGTCCCAAATGAGAGTACAAATATATTAAAAGTGTCTCATGAATACCTACTTCTGGATTGTCTCTTACACAAGGGACCGTAGACCTAAGCATTTGATATTAGTTTCAACTTGATACCTCCACGCGTTCCCGAGAAAAAGTATTTGACAGACAGACGGACAACGAAGTGATCCTATGAGGGTTCCTTTTTCCTCTTGAGGTACGGAACCCTAAAAAATAATTCGGCTACATTATAAGGACTTTGCTAGAAACTTAGAAGAACCTGCTTTTATACAGATTACAGATAGCTGAAGTGAGGATTGACTAACTGATCATGTCGACAGCGGTTCTGGTACTGGTACTTGTGTTCCTGATTTGTGCTCTTTTGGCGTTGGCTCGAAGAAACTCGAGTAAGGATGAACCACCAACACTCCCGGGCGCTTTACCATTTATCGGACATGGCCATCTTTTGCTGGGAAATGACAGTTTGAGTAAGTATTTTCATACAACTACAATTTAATGCCTTTCAAGAAACCTACTTTAAATTCTAATAACACTAGTTTTTGAGTTTATCCATTACAAACAAACAATTAAATCTTTTGTCTTTATAATATTTTTTTAGATAGTTTAGCAAAATTTACGCGGCATGGATGAAATCAGGAGACCTGGTCTCCGTTATTACTATTAATTTGTAAAAATATCTTTTTATAGGTAGAAGAGGTGTTACATAATATATGTGCGAGGCAATAAGTATTTCATGATTAGGATTGCTTTTTAGGAAAAGCCCCGAATTTTTAATTTCGGTAGCTGTACGTCCTCACAACATGTTTCAGTATACCTAATTTACCTCATAAAACAAAAATAAGTCAACGGGAAGTACCAGGTTTTCATTTAGTGGCGAGTGTCAAAATATTCAAAACTCCGCACCTGCTTCGCCCGGGTAGATTTTCTAAAAATTCCTTGGAGGTGGAATTTCCAAAAATCTTGAAACACGTGTTTCTTAATTTTAATCGAAAGCCAAAATGCTAAGTTTCATGGCTATAACTTGAAAAAAGAAATGAAGAAGTTTCAAACAAACTTTCAACTCCTATGTGCGGAATTTTGTAAAACTGTGACACACTTAGTTACTTCTTTATTTTTTACCGAAAGCGAAAATACCAAGTTTAGATGATATAACTTGAAAAATACGCTTTATATTGATAGACCAGTCAGTCAGTCAGGGCAAATGATTTTATATGTATACATACATAGATATATAAGCGTATCTTTGCATTGACTTAGAAGCTTGATTTTTTACAGGTCCAAAGGACCGTAGACCTAAGCATGTGATATTAATTTCAACTTGATACCTAAATGCGTTCCCGAGACAACGGATGGACAACGAAGTGATTCTATATAGAATCACCCTCCTTTTTCCTTTTTAGGTACTGAACCCAACATCTTTGCAATGTCCGTGGGCAAATTTAGTGGTCCGCGCAGCCAAGCAACATACTAGTATTAAATAAAATTAATCATTGTAATGTTACAGAACTATGGAATTTCATTAAAGACGTCTCGTATGAGAGCCTGAGAGCTGGTGGAGTTGTAACTGCTTTTACGGGACCATTGCCTGTATACTGTAAGTACCTAACGTATTTAAAACATGGTTTCATTATAAACTACTGCGCATGTTTTTTGTGGATGCAAAAAAATATTTCTACACATCCTAGGCCCATCCGATTAAGATGGAACTTGTTACAAAGATAGCTAACACCTCGGAGAAGGATACAGGCTTAAAACCACACGGATAAAGTCGCGACTCGCGGGCATTTATCTATATATATACAAAACTGAATTTATATATATATATATTATATACAAAACTGAATTTACATTACGAAACTACTTTCATGCATGTTGAAACTAATTTAATGCCACTTATTCGCAATGTAAATTCGGCTTGATAAACTTAGACGAAATTTGTAATTATTGCATTTTAACAATCTGAATTCAATGTAAGGACATGAAGATAAATTTGAGGAGTTTTGCTGCAATAAAGCATTTTGTCCAATAATGAGAGAATGTCAGTCATTCAGAGGTGATTCCGACCCGTAGAAGAATCTTGTAGGCTGTAACCCACGTGCATTCTATTCTCCATCATTTGGCAGAAATATAACGTTTGTAAACATAACTTAAAACGCTAGAATAATTTATTTGTTCTTTTTTCAGTTGTGGCAGACCCGAACGATTTTTTGAAAATCGCCAATGCTTGTTTAGAAAAGGATAACTTGTACGAAATGACGCGGCCGTGGCTCGGGAATGGATTAGCAACTAGTCAACGTGAGTGATTTTCTTAAGCCTACAATTTCGTGTGTGAATTGTATTTATTAATCAAACCAAAATATTTTCGTGTTAGCCGAATTTACACTGCGAAATTAGTGACATTAATTTCATCGACAATTTCATGAGTAAACTTCCAAGTTATGTCATAATAATGCATGCATTCATATCATGAAATTAAAATAGTGCCTTGCTTCACAGATGAAACTGGTGTCATGCAACTAATTCCCTAGTGGTGACAGGCCGTTAGATCTATAGAGCTTTATTCTTTTCTAGCATCCGTATGGAAAGTCCATCGGAAACGAATGAATTCAGCATTCAGCCAAGTTGTCCTCGATGGATACCAGGATGTATTCAACGCCCAATCTCGCCGATTGATCCAAAACCTACAGGCTGAAGTCGGTACTGGACCGTTTGACCATTCGATTTATACTGCATGTAATGCTGTGGAAACTTTATGCTGTATGTATTAGTATGCAATTTCTAGAGAAGTTGTATCAATTTTTTTTACTGAAATCGAAAGTGCCTATAGATTTAACTATTAATTTGTTTTAGTAACTGCTTTCGGAGCTGACTTTAGAGACCAGGCACATATACTCAAAGAATACGTACATGCAACCGAAGAGATATCGGAAATACTAACTAAGAGATTCCAGACAATCTGGTTGCATAGCGGCTTTATATTTTATTGGTCGGAGTTGAAGAGGAAACAGGATAAATGTCTAAAAACTTTGCACGGCATTTCAGATACTGTATGGATGCATTTAATTTATTTTACTGTGTTGTCATTTTTTTTCATTTCAAAACGCATCGCAGTTAACGCGATCTCACCTGATGGTAATGAATGCCGTCTAAGATGGTAGCGGGCTTTTTTTTTTTTTAATCCACTACAAGCTAGCCCTTGACTGCGATCTCACCTGGTAGTAAGTGATGATGCAGTCTAAGATGGTAGCGGGCTAACCTGTTAGGGGCATGGCAGTTATATTAAACCCATATCCCTTCGGTTTCTACACGGCATCGTACCGGAACGCTAAATCGCTTGGCGGCACGTCTTTGCCGGTAGAGTGGTAACTAGCCACGGCCGAAGCCTCCCACCAGGCCAGACCAGGGAAAATTCAGAAATTATAAATTTCCAATTTGACCCTGCCGGGGATCGAACCCGGGACCTCCGCACGTTAAGGCAACAGCGCTACACACTGCGCCACGGAGGTCGTCAAAACTAGGGCTAGGCTGTATTTCATCGCTTGTCGCACGTCTTTACCGGTAACGATGGTAATGTCTACATGAGGTAACAACGAAGTTCTTGCTGAGCTTGTTTTCGCCTCACAGTGTTTGACGGCCTTTCAGGTAGTGAAATACAAAAATTCTACCTGTACAGGTTTTCAGAAATAGGAAAGAAAATTATTTGAAAAATAAAACATTAAAGAAAATCGATGAGAACACAAAAGGTAAAGCGATATTTGACAAAAGATTTATTTATTTAAGTAAACTCTTATTAAGTTAATTCCTTGGTAAAATCTTGTTTTCAGGTCCAATATTCAAACCACTCATGGATCTTCTCCTTGAACTATCATTAGAGGAAGGCTTTTTAAATGACCAGGAGATCAAAAATCATGTGGATACATTCTTCTTCGCTGGTCATGATACATTGGCTAGTGTGTTAATGTTTACCATGTTGTTAGTCGGATCATATCCTACGGTTCAGGATAAAATTTGCAATGAGTAAGTTGTAAAGTATTTTAGTCCTAAGGGATAGCGGGATCGATTAGTGTGTGTTCACAAGCAAATAAACGGGGACGAAGTCACGGTCAATATTTAGCTACTTAATAATAATAAAGTATTTGGGCAAAAAAGGTACTACTTACTATGGAATTTCACGGACAAACAAATTTTGGAATTATTCAATTTTTTTTAGGTTACAAAGAGTTTTCGGAGACGAAGACAGGGACGTCACGAAGCAAGATCTTTCGCAGCTGATGTATCTGGAGGCTGTGATAAAGGAATCGATGCGCTTGTATCCCGTAGGCCCTGCTGTTATAAGGCAACTTGATTCAGACATCAAGTTGAGTAAGTAATTGCTAGTTTAATAATAGAACAATGTTTTTTGGCAGGATTTTGCAGACCTGGGGTGGAAATGTAGGTACTTGTAAAAGTTTAAAACTCTCCCTCCCTCCCTCCCTCTAGTATTTGCATGTAGGACAGCATGCATTCTGCATCCTATCCTGTTCGGAAACCAGAAATCTTGCCTACGGAACGCCAACCCTTCTTTGTCTTGAGAAACGCGTTGTGTATGCCCAAAGGCTTGCAAGTGCTGAGGTAAAGAAGCATTGGTAAACACGCGTTTGTGGCGGGGCGGCATCGACGACATTTTTGTTTGTTTACTCTAGTTTCCAGTCCGGTCCGACGCCAGTGCGGCTCCGGCTTCATGTATAGGAAGCCTAAGGGTAATAGACTAAAGTACAATCCTTCTTTTTATCAACTACAAGTTAGTCCCTGACTACGGTCTCATCTGGTGGTATCTAAGTGATGATGCAGTCTAAGATGGTAGCGGGCTAACCTGTTAGGGGCATGGCACACATTTTTAATAGGTAATCTTGTTGTTTAGAGAAACCGCAACCTATTTTCTATTTTGGTTAAAACAATTATCTATTATGTGATTAAAGTAGGTTATTTTTTGTCACAGGGAACTGTACGCTTACGAAAGGTAGATCATGTGTCCTGCTGGTCTACGGAGTTCACAGGCACCCTGTGTGGGGTCCGGATGCTGAGGAATTCAAGCCAGAACGTTGGCTGGACCCTGCAACGTTTCGTGACAGCACTGCCATGCCACTTGCTGCCTTTAGCATGGGAAGACGGAATTGCATAGGTAACGAAATTAGTATAAAAAATAAATAAAAATAATCAATATACCTATTCTGCTGATTGCAGATGCATTACTCACTCTCGCACTGATCTCCTCTCAGAATGAGAACGTTTAGGTCACAGTCCACCCCGCTCAGAGTGACAGATTTCATAGTGATATTCGTAAAGATAATATGTTTGCCAATTCATACTTGGCCAGCATGGTGAACCAAATGACCAAGAACTCTTCAAATTCTGAGAGGAGAGTAGTGCGCCGGCAGTAGATGTCAAAAACGCTCGGACATGCAGATTTCCTCATGATGTTTTCCTTTATCGTTAGAGCAAGTAATAAATTGTTGCTTTTATTTTAGTACTCATGCTTAGCTGGCGATGGGTTGGTTTTATTTTTTCTTCATTATGAAAAGAGATTACGACGAGAAATGAGGAATACAACGCACAGCCCGAGAGGTTTCTCATGCACTGATATTTCTCAGTTTACTTATTTCTTTTTGTTTTCCCAGGTCAAACGTTCGCCTATATGTCAATGAAGACAACCCTAGCGCATGTGTTCCGACACTATAGGGTGACGGGAGATCACACTACGATGGTTGCTAAATTGGAAATTTTGCTCAAACCACATTCGGGACACCATATTGCAATTGAAAAGAGGAAGAAATAATATAAACACTAGTGCTGATTCACACAGAAAATCGGTATTTACAGGATCGTTTTTAACGGATCCGTATTCTGTTGCTACTTTAGGCTATGTTCGCTCCGAATTTACAGGATCAACTGCCATACTGCATACAGGATACAGTAAAAATATTTTATCGAGTTGTGTGGATCCAAAATACTGTCGTCTGTATGAACTGAGTTAGTGATGTGCCGGATCGTTAAAAATGTATATCCGCGGATACGGATCCGGATCCGTATACGGATATTTGGTGTCAAGATCTGTGGATACGGATGCGGTTACAACTTAACTTTCATACTCAATCTGTATCAGTGCGCGTGACCTTAAAACGATAGCCGACGTAACTTGACGCTTTGCGTAACAGGACAAGTTTTGCGGTGTCTGCGGGTCTTACTTTTGTTTTGTTTATAGTTTAGTCACTGAACTCAGACTAAACTTTAGTGTGACACTGGACGAATATATAACGTTTATGTTCGTACATGAGTTTAAAGAAATGTCTGCAAAAAAGTTTAGTAGTGTAAATTTTACACTAGAGTTATGTACTAATAGTTGATGCCCTTCGTCCGCGTGGATTGACTTATTTTGGTTCCCGCGGGAACACTTTAATTTTCCGGGAAAAAATGTAGCCTTTGTGTTATTCCAGACTATAATCTATCTAATATGCCTATGCTAAATTTCATCCAGATCCGTTTTAACCGTTCTGACGTGATTGAGTAACAAGATACATACATACATCCATCCATCCATCCATCCAAACTTTTGCATTCATAATATTAGTATAGATTGGTATGGTTGGTAACTACTTACGATAAATGTTTGCAATATAAAGGTGCCAAATATTTGATTTTAAGAAATAGAAAAATAATCTGGATTTATAAAAGATGGATGTTAATAGTTTTTATTGCTACCAAATCATCTACAGGTACCTATATATAATTTCATCTATGATATTGAAAATAATAAGGTAAAAGATCCGTAAAAGGTCCGTCGAAAAAGTAACGCATACGGATACGGATATCCGGAACATCACTTATGAACTCGCACCGACAATATAGTACGACATCGCCGAATAAAAGCGTATCCGATGAAAGGGACCTGTAAAACCGACCGTTGCTGCCATTTTGTACCTAATAAATATTAGTATGTATTATAACAAATAAATAGCGCCGGACTAGATGTTTATCCACAAATTTCTATCCCCGAATTTAAATTTGAGGACAGATCATATTACCTATATATTTCGCCTGGTGGGAGGCTTCGGCCGTGGTTAGTTACCACCCTACCGGCAAAGACGTGCCGCCAAGCGATTTAGCGTTCCGGTACGATGCCGTGTAGAAACCGAAGGGGTGTGGGTTTAATATAACTGCCATGCCCCTAACAGGTTAGCCCGCTACCATCTTAGACTGCATCATCACTTACCATCAGATGTGATCGCAGTCAAGGGATAGCTTGTAGTGGATAAAAAAAAAATATATATATATGTATATACAGGTAAACAAAATACGAGATACGTATTTTTTTTGTAAAGTTAATTACTTCAACGCCAATATTTGATGGATGTTCCGTTGTAAGAAACAAGTTATTTATGTGGTAATTAGTGAAATAAACTAAAAAAACACGCTGCACCAATAATATTGTACCTATAATGTAAATGGCACATGTCAAAACAATCCAAATGATCCCAACCTCGAGGAGTTTACTAGTAGCCATTTTGGAGTGCCACTATATCTATTATAAAACGAATGAAAATTCAAAATAAAGTTAACACAGTGTTGACAAACGCCTGTTACATTTTTAAAGCTATAATTGTATTTGATAAACCAGTATCCCAAAGTGACAGGGCGTCTGCGCCGAAACAACGGTCATCAGTCAACTTACAGTCTACAGAAACATTAAAAACAATAATTGTGTAGGTACCAGCGTCAATTTCATGCAATAGTTACGGAACCCCTTAAAATATTTAATTATCATCTTAGATACAAAAACCATCTACCTATCGCAATAAAGTTAGGTGGAACTATGGTTAATATTATAAATGCGAAAGTTTGGATGTTTGGATGGATGTTTGTTACTCAATCACGCCCCAACGGCTGAACGGATCTGGCTGAAATTTGGCACAGAGATAGATTATAGTCTGGAATAGCACATAGGCTACTTTTATCCCGGAAAATTAAAGAGTTCCCGCGGGAAACAAAAAACCTCAAACCACGCAGACGAAGTCGCGGGCATTCGCTAGTGAAATATAATTTGCAAATAATACCCAGAGAAAGACGTGAGCCGATTTTACGGCCATGTGACATGTCACACATCTCCGCATATTTTAATTAAAATATTTAATACTTATATTTAGTGAAGATTTGAATATAATTTAAGTACATGCAAACATGGTTGTAAGTAAGTATACGTGTGTGTATAAGTAACTTCGAGGAGCAAAAATCACGAGAATTATAATTACGTTTTAAAAAGATGTGTTTATAAATGCCCATTAAATAGATATTAAGCTCTGAATGCATAAAAACTACTTAAGTATATCATTTTTAGGGCGACGCGTTATGTATCGTGGACACCAGACTGTGCTTTCCCACGTCCACCTGTTGTCACGTTGTCGCATAATGTGTCCAGCCCACTTCCATTTTAGCTTCCTCGCTTGCCTAATAGCGTCAATCACTTTCGTCTGGTCCCTTATATATTTCTTTCTTATTCTGTCTGATAGCTTGACTCCGAGAATGCTTCTTTCGATTTTCCTTTGTGCAACTTTTATTTTCTTTACCTCGTCCTTATTCATTGCCCATGTCTGTGCTCCATAGGTCAGAATAGGTATAATACATGCGTTGAATACTTTTGTTTTAATAGTCATTGAAATTTTTTTATTTTTAAAAATATATTTTAGACTCCAGTATCGTTTCCATGCATTACATATTCTTTTACTTATTTCTTCACTGTGTGTAGAGCTTTTGAAAGATATAATTTTCCCTAAATAGGTAAAACTGTCCACCGTTTCCAAGATATTATTGTCTAGACTTATAGAAGTTGGATTGCCAGTATTGGTCATTATCTTTGTTTTACTTTTATTCATAAACAACCCGACTTTTATACAGAGCGCATTCAGTTGGTCTAGCATCTCCTGTAGGTCTCGCTCGTTATTGCTGAATATTGCTATGTCGTCTGCAAATCTTATATTGGACAGGTACTTGCCATTTATTTTTATACCTTTGTTATGCCAATTTAACTGCCGGAAGATATGTTCTAGTACGCTGTTAAAAAATTTTGGTGATAAGCAGTCGCCTTGTTTTATTCCTCTCTCTATTTTTAACGGATCTCCTAGCTGGTCTAATTGGATTCTGGCTGTGCTGTTATCGTACAGCTTCCTCAGTATTCGAATATACTTATGAGATATGCCGTCCCTTTCTAGGGCTTGCCAGAGGTAGCAGTGCTCTATCGAGTCAAAAGCTTTGGTGAAGTCTATAAAAGCGATGAACAGCGGTTGTTTGTATTCTTGCACCTTCTCTACCAGCTGTTGCATTGTATGCAGGTGGTCGCACGTACTATAGCCCTTACGGAATCCTGCTTGTTCAACCGGTTGTTGCGCGTCCAAGGTTGATGTTAAGCGGGATAGTAACACTTTAGCAAAGATTTTGTAAATGTTACTGGTCAGTGTAATTGGTCGATAATCATTAATGTCATTGATGCTCCCTTTTTTAAAAAGTAGTATTATTATAGAGTTAAGCCATTCACTTGGGATAATTTCTTGCTCTAAAATGTCATTAAATAGTTCCGTTAAAACTCTACCCAGCTGGTTACTGCCAATTTTCAACAGTTCACTTGGTATTCCTTCGGGGCCTGCTGACTTGTTATTTTTCAGACTACTTATAGCATTTTCTACTTCCCTAGTTATTATGATGGGGACGTGGTCTTGATCTTCAAGTGACGGCATCAGCCCAGTTCTCTGGTCTAGAGGTAAGCTTTTTGACGGTTTTGTTTATAAGGCTAAGCTGTTCTTTCTGTATATCAGACCTATTAGGAACTGCACTAAGTAGAGCCCTTTCATTAATTTTAAGAATAGTTTCTGTTGAAAAAATAGAGTTTTTGGCGCAAGAGGTTGTAAGGTGTTTTTTAGCCGATTCTTTTATGTGACTTAAAATTTTGGTGTACTTTTCTTGAATAGTTAGCTCAGTCTGTAATATATTCTCTTCTAGAGCTTGCAGTTCAGCCTGATAGAGTTGTTTCTGGCTGATGTTACTATAAAGATTTGCTGTTTTTTTTTTGCAACAAAAGTCTCTGTTTGCTTGATGTTTTATTTTCATTTTGCATCTTAATATACGGTGATCGGTATAAAAATTAAACTTGTTTATTATCCCTACATCGTAGTACTTCGAAACATTTCTGGCAAGTATGAAGTCGATCTCAGCTCTAGTAATAGAGTCAGGTGATAACCAAGTCCATTTTCTGTTTGCTCTCTTCTTGAAGAAAGTATTGAGAATTTTGAGGTTGTGTTCTATACAGAAATCTATTAGCCTTTGACCATTCATATTTCTTTTATCCGAAGAGTAGTGCCCAATCACTGTGTTCTCAAAATCTTTCCTTTTCCCAATTCGTGCATTAAAGTCTCCTATAATCATGAGATTAATTTTCCTTGACTCGAGTTCTTTTGTGATATTGCCTAGTTTCTCATAGAAATTACAGCAGTCATCATCCGATGCTTGTTCCGTAGGAGCGTATACTTGAATTATTTCAAGGTTCTCATTACTTGAAATTTTGAATGTCAGAGTCGCGATTCTTTCCGAAACACCTCTGAACTGAATGATATTATTCTTCCATCTTTTATGTACACAGAAACCTACACCATATAGGCCCTTTGTTTCGCCGAAATGGTAGAGTATGTACTCTCCATATTCAGTAATGTCCTCGCCGATTCTTCTAGTTTCACAGAGTCCAACAATGTCCCAGTTTATCTCTCCTAGGGCCTGATTCAGCTCCAGTAGTAGTGGCCGGCCGCGCACCCGCTGGCGAACTGAACTGGAAGAATTTGATGGTCTCGGCGTACTATGGACACGTCTGGCTGCATGTAGAGACTACTGGATGAAGAGGGGGGAGGCCTTTGCCCACGTTTGGGATGACCTCTAAATTTTAATAAATAAATAAAATATGGAAATATATTTAGGTATAAAAAAAAAAAACAAAAAAAAAAAATTAAAAAAAAAAAAAAAAAATTATAAGGAAAAAAAAAATGTATACATACTTATATAGCTTTAGAGGTAGGCTTTAATAATAATAATAAAATATTATTTTAGGTAATAATATGCTTTTTTGTACAACTGACTTATGTTGATAGAGATTTTAAAGACACTATCGAATAGAGGTTTCAAAGATACCATTCGATAACGTCATATCGATAGTAACTGCGAAAACAATAACTGCGAAGATAATAACTGCGTATTTGTCCTTCAATCACTGCATCACAGCAACGGATCGTCGTTGCATGGGTATAATAGTAATTAAGGACCTGGAGAGTGACATACCTAGGTTACTTTTAATACCCGAAAATTAAGGAGTTCTCGTGGAGACGTGGGAAACCACGAGGACGAAGTCGCTGGCATCAATTTGTCGATAATAAAGCACACATTACAGGAATCATCTAGTAAGAGTTTTATTTACTTATATATTATTCTAAAATTTATTTAGGACAAGCGACCCGCCCTGGCTTCGCCCGGGTAGCACTAATAATCATAATAGTCCATACCCAATATAGCCAGTGGGCAGTGGGCAGTAAATCTGCAGGTTTTAAATTTAGTACTGCGATATTAATCTTTTTATTAATATTATATTAAAAGAGTATGCTCCGTCCTCACCCCACCTGCCGCTGCCGGCGACAGCTGCGCCGTTTATGTCATAAGATATTCTATAATTTGCCATATTTTTTTTGCATTCTATTGCAGTCGATACTTTATGATATAACGGTGCATCAAAACTGCCGGCCGACTACGTTTTACTTTCTAGATACTTAGGTGCCATCCCTGAATACCGGTAGGAACTCAAGGATAACATCAATCAAATCCTGATCCTGAATCCTGACTTTTTAACCGACTTCAAAAAAAGGAGGAGGTTCTCAATTCGACTGTATGTTTTTTTTTTTTTTTGTTTTTTTTTTGTATGTTTGTTACGCGATTTCTCCGCCAATTATGAACCGATTTCGATAATTCTTTTTTTGTTTGGTAGTTCATACTTCAGAGGTGGTCCCGTTTTAATTTGGTGAAGATCTGATGAATATCTCCGGAAGAGTAAATTGCTCGCGATCAGTGTGATAGTTTTGTAAACAGTATGTTTTAACCATGCATAGCATATCTTTTTTTTTTTAGGGTTCCGTACCAAAATGGTAAAAATGGAACCCTTATGGTGCGACTTTCTCCGTCCGTCTGTCACAGTCGATTATTTCAGTAACTATTAAAGCTATTGACATGAAATTTGGAATAGTTGTATATAATAGTGGCCCAATATCATGGAAATAAAAAAAAATGAAAATTATTTTTAGTTTAATTAAAAAAGTGGGGAAAATCAGGTGTTTGAAATTTCAAAGTAGGATAACTATACCAAGTGGGGTATCATATGAAAGGACTTTGTACTTGACTTGTCTAAGTTAGGCAAGTCGACGAGTAACGATTAAACGACGTTATTCTTAATAACGCTAAGTTTTTACTAGCGTTCTGGTTACACCCTGTATTTTAAAACAGGGTGTAACCAGGGGCCACTAAAAATTGTGAAATAAAAAATTTTCAAAAAAAAAAAACCGACTTCAAAAACCACAAACACTAAAAAGTAAAAAATAATTTAATTTATTATGTATACAAGAGTTAATGTAGTTCTATAATAACATTTTTTGGAGTCGGTGCCAATGTGGAGTCACGTCAACAATAATGAAGAGTAGGTAGACGGTTCATGCGGCTAATTGGTACCGACTCCAAAAAATGTTATTATAGAACTACATTAACTCTTGTATACATAATAAATTAAATTATTTTTTACTTTTTAGTGTTTGTGGTTTTTAAAGTCGGTTTTTTTTTTTGAATTTTTTTTATTACAAATCAAATCTATCCAATTTATACATTTTCTTCTAAACTACGCCAACCGAGTGTTGGCGTATGGTTGGCGTAGTTTAGTGGCGAGTCTGTTTCGGCCTTAGCGGGTCCGGCTTTTTATGTTAATAAAGATAAAAATGTTAATTAAGATGATAAAATATAGTGATTTTCGGGCTCCAGAGTCATTATTATAATACTACTCACCAAGGTTGACTGTGTTAGTAAGTACCTAGTATAACTAGTATTTAAAGAAAAATCCATAATTATGTGCGTACTAATATTATAAATGCGAAAGAGTGTCTTTCTGTCTCTGTGACCCGCTTTCATGAATCACGGCCCTGCTCTGTATCTGAAACAGCTACATTTTGGAATAAACTTCAAAGAATCTGCTTTCAAACAGCTAGCTGAAGTGAGGATTGAGGATTGACCGACTGACCATGTCGACAGCGGTTCTGGTACTGGTACTAGTGTTCCTGACTTGTGCCCTTTTGGCGTTGGCTCGAAGAAACTCAAGTAAGGATGAACCACCAACACTCCCAGGCGCTTTACCACTTATCGGACATGCCCATCTTTTGCTGGGAATCAACAGTTTGAGTAAGCATTTTCATACTACCAGTTGTTATGCCACATACAACAAGCGCTATCATGGTGCTTCTATGACTTGACCATGAGTTTAATGCTCAAGTACTGGAGGGGTCAGGGTAACATTAACCTTAAGGAAGTGTACAGTGCGGCATAATGATGTGAACAAATGTTGTTTCTTTCTTCTTTTCAAGTAGGTACATTAAGTAAAAACTTGAAACAACATGGCGTGCGGCGCTTTTAAAAAAATAAGTTGAAGGCGGGTAAATTTAGGTTAAGATACGGTTTCACAGTTAGTCGTCGTCGCCATCGTCAATGATAGACTGCTGGACATAATATTATTGTAGAGACTTCGACGCCACGGTATTAAGCTGGAAATTAAAAAACAACAAATTCACATACTTACTTACAGAGTCCATGAAAAAAATTTTTGTTTCTTCACTTTACGTCTAAATAAAAAGTTTGCTTGCAAGAAGATTCATAATGATAATATTGTCTTTGTATGTAGAAAACTTTAAAAAACGTGTGGTGTCCGTAGGACACCAGATAGGAACGACGTTCCGTATTTATTGATTTTTATCGATAAAACAAAAATTGGCAGTCATAGGGACTGCCGATAGAAGTGAAAACGAGTATTTTTTATTGCTTTCTTTTTAATAAAAAAAAATAAAAAATATTTAGGAAACCTTAACACATAACCATTAAAGTTTAATTTCGAATGTAGTTTATTTATATTTAAAACCTATTGTCTTCGTAAAAAAATCTTACTCCACGCATTTTCGTTACGTGGACGTTTTTTGCCGGCTAGGTAGTACCCCTCCGCATCGTCCCATATAAAAACTTCGTTCCAAAAATAATAACATTTGGATGTGGGCTGACAAAATTAATTGATGAAATTAAAAGTTGTATTTAATTTATTGAAACTTGAAACCAGCTTGCTATCGTTATCGATTGTATATTTTGACCTTTTATCAATAAAACTTCTTACGTTTTGCCTCATTTGTTTGTTTTATCACAGGTACCTAAAGTGTTATAAAGTAGGTAGGTACCCATTAGTTGGCGCTAAGTGCCCTGTACTTGAAGCTAGGGATATCTGGGCATCCAATTAAACTAATAGACTGCATATTATCCACTTATTTATTACGTGAAGAATAATGATACAAAATACAATAATGTTATAAGTTTACACCCAAAAATGGCCGATACCCACCGAGTATGTCTGTGCCGATACCGCGATCCTCCTTTACGCGGCCGTATAATCCAACCGGTCAGTTGGCGCGACCGTCTTAATTTCGCCGCATAATGCAATACCGTCAACTTACATAATATTATAGTCGAGTGTACTAGTATTAAATTTAATAAATCATTATAATGTTACAGAAGTATGGAATTTTATTAAAGACGTGTCGTATGAGAGCCTGAAAGCTGGTGGAGTTATAACTGTTTATATGGGACCTAAGACTTTATATTGTAAGTAAGGAATTTAAAACATGGTTTTACTATAAATCACTTGGCATGTTATATGTGGATTGTATTCATGCAACTATTAAGTGAACATAAATGTAAAAATGACTGTCTGCGGAACCCATCACATCGATGGCCCATCCGATTTAAATGGAATTTGTAACAGAGGTAGCTAACATCTCGGAGACGGATACAGGCTTAAATCCAGACGGAAAAAGTCACGACTCGGGGGCAATTATCTAGCTCGTATATAAAGCCGAATTTACATTACGAAACTACCTACTTTCATGCATGTTGAAACTTATTTCATGACACTTATTTTCGGCTTAATAAACTTGGACAAAATTTGTAATTATTACTTTGTAACAATCTCAGTGGATGAAGATGAAGATGAATTTAAGGATTTTATGTCGCAATAAATCATTTTGGCCAATAATAAGAGAAAACCAGCCAATCAGGGGTGATGGCGACCCGAAGAAGAATCCTGTAGCCTGTAACCCACATGCATTCTATTCTCCATCATTTGGCAGAAATCGAACGTTTGTAAACATAACTCTAAACGCTAGATACGAAAGGAGACCATTACTGCTTTTGTTTTATTTTCAGTTGTGTCAGACCCAAACGATTTTTTGAAAATCGCCAATGCATGTTTAGAAAAGGATAACTTGTACCAAATGACGCGGCCGTGGATCGGGAATGGATTAGCAACTAGTCAACGTGAGTGAATTAAGTTCCATGTGTAAGAAAATCCCTCCATATCATGGCTCCATAATGAAAACACCGGTGCTGTACTCCTCTATATATTATTTGTCTTCATTCTATATTTACTCATCACTCTGATAAAGGAAACGTCTGTCCCTGATGCGTGTTTCAGACTAACCCTAGTCTATTATACTTAAAAGGACAAACCGATATTGTAATTAATTTCTTCAATAATCTTCCGTAGGTCCACAATTAATTCCCCCCATAAATCTACTTGTCATCCTCGACCCGCCGTTCATCATAGAGCCCAGCCTATCTTTTTTTAAAAACAAAAACCACGACCTGGGTTCCAAGTTGTTATTTTATATTCAATCAATAATCAATCGAATAGCAAATAACTCGAAACCTAACACATGATATGAATTTGACCAAAAATGTGTGTGAATTGTATTTATTTAATTAATTAAACTAAAATAGGTTCGTGTTCCACGCGCTTTTTAAGCCGAATTTACACTGCGAAATTAGTTTGATGACATTTAATGTCACATTAATTTCATCGACACTTTCATGAGTAAACTTCTAGATAGTTAACTTAAACTAGTTAATTAGATACTTCCGTTAGTACAAGAAATAAAAATAAACTTGTACTGCCTGCTTCTAGGCTTAGTAAAACTATCAATTCATATTTTGTTGGAAACTGTGTCCGCTTCTATAATAAGCTCCCAGAAGACATGTTCAACATGTCTCAATAAGTTCAAAGTTAATGTAAAACGTAAACTCATTGAAAAATCTTATTAGCATGTAAAGGATTACTTAAATGACAAGGAAGCTTGGCAATAATTTGCTCTAATGGCTCTAATAGTTCCTTAGTTTAAGATGACTTGTGAGATGGTAATAATAAAAAAAAAACAAAAAAAATTTGCCTGAGTTTGTTCTGGGCTCTTCTCAGATCATACCGTCTGTATCTTATCTGATTATCACCATTATGTTTTATAAGTAATTGGACGTCAATAAATCTAATTTGAATAAATAAATATTGATTGATTGATCATACTTCATACTATTATTAAAAATGCGAAAGTGTGTTTATTTGTTGGTTTCTTGGTTTGTTGGTTTGTCCTTTAATCACACCGCAACGGAGCAACGGATCGACGTGATTTTTGGCATGGGTATAGTCGAGGACCTGGAGAGTGACATAGGCTACTTTTTATCCCGGAAAATTTAGGGGTTCCCGCGGTAATCAAAAAAACTTAAACCACGTGGACGAAGTCGCGGGCCTTAGCTAGTAATTCTTTATTCTTTATTATTATTATAAAAAAACATGCCAGGGAAGACTTTACAGTTGCCCAATTCGTCTCCCCTGGCTACATAATTACCTAAAACTACAACAACAATTGCAAATTAAACATAATAATAATATATATAGGAAATTACTTAACTAAATCTTTATAGAAAAAAAAATGTTTGCTTACAAAATTTTTACAGATAAAATTACACTAACATGACCATAGAAATTAACAGCTAAATTATTTCCACTCTAAAAAAGGTTTTATATGTTTAATGAGTTGGAGCGGTGGGGTGTGAAAAATGTCCAGATCTAAATGTTTTTGCGTCAGATTATTGAGCAAGCGTATTGCACGAGCTAGTGGTGCTTGAGTAGCCATTATTTTCTGTTCTGCAGTATGGCAAAGCAAACAATTTACGACGACGCGAACGCGACGCGACGTCGTAATGTTATAATGGGGCTGATTCTGTAGTGCACAATCTCTAAACTAAACTAAAATTACAGCATTACAAATATTGCTAACCCTTTCATAATACTTCCTACGGAAAGGGACAGAACTAGATTTAAAGCTGCCATTTTAGTTTAGTTTAGAGATTGTGTTATACAGAATCAGCCCCAATGCCTGCATTCATTTCATGAAATTAATAATATAGTTTCTTGCTTCACGTGATTTTAAGATGAAACCAATATCATGCAACTAAATCCATAGTGGTGACCACGTGGTGACAGAAGCCGTTAGAGCTTTATTCTTTTCTAGCATCCGTATGGAAAGTCCATCGAAAACGAATGAATTCAGCATTCAGCCAAGTTGTCCTCGATGGATACCAGGATGTATTCAACGCCCAATCTCGCCGATTGATCCAAAACCTAGAGGCTGAAGTCGGTACTGGACCGTTCGACTTTTCAGCTTATACTGCATGTAATGCTGTGGAAACTTTATGCTGTATGTATTAGTATACGATTTCTAGAGAAGTTGAAGTATCAATTTCTTATATTGAAATCAAAAGTGCCTATACATTTAACTATTCGTTGGTTTTAGTAACTGCTTTCGGAGCTGACTTAAGAGACCAGACACATCTACTCAAAGAATACGTACGGGCAACAAAAGAGATGTTGGAAATAATGACAAAGAGATTCCATACAATCTGGTTGCATAGCGACTTCATATTTTATTGGTCGGAGCTGAAGAGGAAGCAGGATAAGTGTCTAAATACTTTGCACGTCATGTCAGATACTGTATGGACACATTTTATTTTATTTTACTGTGTTGCCATTTTTTTTCAATTCCAATTTGCAGTAAGCCGTTAACTGCGATCTCATGATATCATCTTATGGTAATGGATGCCGTCTAAGATGGTAGCGTGCAAGCCTGTTTAGGAATATGGCATCGCTTGTCGGCACGTCTTTACATGTTACGACGGTAACGTCTTCCTAAGATAACGACGTTACCTTGCTAAGCTTATTTTCATATTTAAAGCCTCACAATATTTGACGGCCACTCAGATGATTATATACAAAAAAATCGACCTTTTTCAGGTTTTAAGAATCAGAAAAGCAAATTATTTGAAAAATAGAAAATTGAAGAAAATCGATGATAATACGAAAGGTATTTAGCGATATAATAGTCAGTCATAGTCAAAAGACTTATTAATTCAGATAAACTCTTACCAAGTTAATTCCTCGATAAAATCTTGTTTTCAGGTCCAATATTCAAACCACTCATGGACCTTCTCCTTGAACTATCAATAGAAGAAGGTTTTTTTAATGACGAGGAGATCAAAAACAATGTGGATACTTTCTTCTTCGCTGGTCTTGATACTTTGGCCACTGTGTTAATGTATACCATGTTGTTAGTCGGATCATATCCAAAGGTTCAGGATGAAATTTGCAATGAGTAAGTTGTAAAGTATTTTAGTCCTACGGGGTAGCGGGAACCAAGAGCTTAGATTGACTAGTGTGTGTTCACAAGCATGGGGCGGCCCCGACTCAAATACAACCCCGAGTTGTCGCGCGCTGAGTTATAAGTACTTATTGCGATTGGTATGGGGGAGTGACGGGGATGGGGGCTTACTACTACTATGGGGGCAGCTTGAAATCGTTATTTATAATTGCCCAGAAGTAATTGTAAAATTACCACCTTACTGATACTTCGAGTTTTTATCCTCGATCACGTGTTTTAAAAACATGATTTGTGAAAATTTTCTCGATAGTAATTTTTTTTTAAATTACATATTTTGCACACATTTTCCTATTTATTTCAGGAAAAGCACACTATTTCCTGTTGGGGTTTTGTTTTGTCAAGAAAACTAAAAGTATTTCCTCAGTCACTTCTTTTCGTTTTTCAATAGGTTGTTTTTAATTAACTTGTGTTACGTAGTTTGTGATATGAGAGCGGTAAGTAGGTTTTTAAATACGAGTTGACTTATTTCAGCTGATAATTACACTCGAAATAGGCACTAACATAATACAATGCACGTATGTACCTTGGACTGCTACTTGCACTCGATGACTTCCACCACGGTCCAAGGTCCCAGGGATTTTCTATGGGTAGATTTTTGGTTATTTGATCAGATGCTCGCGCGCGATCACTTACAAGTTACAAGCGGATGTGTAATGCACTAGAGGGCGGTAATTCGGCTGTTACTGATCACGGTCAGCGGGACATGTTTTTCTCATATCATCAAGATATTAAGAAAATAGCCTCTAATTTTTGCACATTTTTCGATTTTGGAAATTTTAGACGAGCCGGACAGTGATGCTTGGACTGAAAAACAGATTCATAAAGGTTACAGAAATATAAGTGTTACAGAATGAAAGTGTAACAGAATCGAATCTGTAACCCTTTTGAATGTGTTTTTAATTCTGTTAACCCGAAACACTTATATTTCTGTAACAGAAACGAATCTGTAACAGAAATGAAAGTGTTTTAATGTGTAAGCGAAATAGCGACGTTGCCAAATTTACTGTTGACGCGTATTCAAATTTGAACCTAAGGTGAAAGCACCGATAGTTGCAATTGTTTTAAGAAAATCATGGCCATGTTGTGTCAGTATATTATGCGAAGCCCAATGAAGTTAAAAGAACGCGTTGTCACACCGTGCAGTTTGTTAGGGCATGTACCTATTAGGGTTACAGATAAAAACACTTATTAACAGAAATAAACGGTTACAGATTGATTGGGTTACAGTATCGTTTCTGTTTCCGTTATGTGTTTCTGTTTTATGACAGTTTCAAAAAACAGTGTTTAAGGAGAGTCACCTCAGCTCAGCGGTGAAAACTGGTTTGCTAGATCAAATTTTTTCTTTATTTACTATTAAATAACGGTCTTACAAAAAATATCCGATATACTTAAAGATATTGTCTAAAAAATGTGCTAATTTGTTACACGATAGGATGTACTTTACTCGATCAAAAAAAATCTTGAAACAGGCTAAATTAAAAGTTTAAAACGAATTTTTTATTAATAAAATTTTGGACTTTGCTCATCATTTTTATATGGATAAATTCCTCTTGAAGTATTAATGAGAACCTGCTAAAATTTATTTCAAACTGAAGTCCTATATCTATTTAATTCAAATTAATCCCAGAATTTGAACGTTGCCAAGCGGTTTCAGAATATACCGCGCTGCCCGCTTCCCCGCTAGTCTCTACGAGAAATGTACCGCGAGACGCGCGGGCGGCACCCCACACCTCACCTCCTAAAATCTTGGAGGTGACTCGCCTTAAACCCCCGTAGTAAACCATCGTATAGATCGCTGACTGGACGGATTTGAATGCTATTAGTCGGATTAACTCTAAAAGCAAAGTATAAAAATGATCGATAGTCTGTATATACTCGTAACTTCAGTTTTCGACGATATTTATTAAAAAAATAATTAAAAAGAAACTCAAGTTTTTGGGCAAAAAGTATGGGCTTTTTTGACAGATAACTTTTGAATCCTACTAATACATGATACATTAATTGTTGTGAAAGTTTGGATTTTATACCCAAGTTTGTAATGACTGGGGAGATAGCTAGGAATCTGATTTAACACATATTTTTTATACCGGAAATCAAAGAGTTTCTGCAGTAATCAAAAACCCACGAAGTCGCAAGAAAAGTAATGGAATTTTATGGACAAATAAATTTTGGAATTATTCAATAAAATAAGTTTTTTTTCAGGTTACAAAGAGTTTTCGGAGACGAAGAAAGGGACGTCACGAAGCAAGATCTATCGCAGCTGATGTATCTGGAGGCTGTGATAAAGGAATCGATGCGCTTTTATCCTGCAGTCCCTGTTGTTATAAGGCAACTTGATTCAGACATCAAGTTGCGTAAGTAAAGCCTAGTTTAATATAATTGGTAGATTCTTGCGACTAATCATAAGTGGTATAATATTATTTCAGTATGAGCACAAAGATCCTTTTCGTACCTCTCTAGCTCGAAAAACGCGCCTTTGCTGCCAAAAATCAGTGAGCAAAACTCGTTCTTGCTCAGTGAGAAAACGTATTTTGAATTTAAAACGCTGTTGTACACAACGCATTTCTTTAATAAACGTTCAGAATCAGTTCGTATTTTCTCGCTATTCAGGTGAGAGGTTGTACTTATTTATTACATAATATTAAAGTTTTTTTATTTTTTGTGCCTTTAAATCGCTCACTACACTCAGAATTCTTCTATTGTTGCGAATGCAAACTAGGCAGTCGCAAAAAAACGAACTTTGCTATCTTGTTGAACTAATAACTATTTTCCAGGATTTAACGCGGGGACCTAGACTAGAAAAATCGTAAACTCTGCCTCTCTCCCTCTAGTATTTGGATGTAGGAGGTATCTCCGAAACTACTCGCTGTCTACAGTGACACCATCCCACTAAAAGAAGGGTTCGGAAACCAAAAATGTTGCGTAGCGGAATAGCATTCTTTGACTGAACAAACGCTTTGGGAAGTTGTCTGCCCAAAGACTTCTTCAGCACAGCGCCATACAAGTGCTGAGGTGGAGAAGCATTTAAACACGCGTTTATGGCGGGGCGGCATGGCGCGGTTTTTGGTTGTTTACACTAGTTTCCGGTCCGGTCCGGCGCCGGTACGGTTCCGGTTTCATATACAGGAAGTCTAAGGGTTAAAGACTAAAGTACAATCCAAACTATTAAATTTATAATATTCTTGATGTTTAGATTTAGGAAACCGCAACCTTTTTTCGATACTCATTAATTTGGTAAAAACTATTACCTACCTATTCTGTGGTTAAAGTCAGATAATTTTCGTTACAGAGAAGTGTACGCTTACGAAAGGTAGATCGTGTTACCTGTTGATCTACGGAGTCCACAGGCACCCTGTGTGGGGTCCGGATGCTGAGGAATTCAAGCCCGAACGTTGGCTGGACCCGGCAACGTTTCGTGACAGCACTGCCATGTCGTTTGCTGCTTTTAGTATGGGAAGAAGGAATTGCATAGGTAACTAAATGAGTACAACATCCAAAGGTTAATAATATTATATTCCATTGACTTACCAATACATTTTAAAAATTTGCAAAAAGTACAGCTGTTGTAAAAAGTATGGGTCGAAAATGGCAATATCTATTTTTATCCACATGACAAAAGTTTTCGATTTTGTTGCTCATAATATCTTAGTGAACAAAGAGCAAAGGCGAACTTCCAGCGATCAATATTAATGCGAAAAAAAGAATTATGTACACGTGTGCAAAAAATATATTTTAATAGGCGTCAGGTACGAAACTCTCAGAAGCAAGAATTTTTTAAAAATGAAGCTAGAAAAAAATGATATTTCGTTTTAAAGTTTTGTAGGTTAAGTGGTAATGTCACTTCTAAAAATGATAACCGGAAGAAAGCAACAATAACAAAGACAAATGACAACCACAGACAATTAGCATCAGTGCTGCCATAATAATCATTGATTTATTACTATTTGGATTAAATCTTTTCTACAATTCAGAGAACAGTGTGTAGAAATACAAAGTAATGATTTGCACGAAAATTAATTTTCAAATCAACATATTATGAAGTTAATAAACATAGTGTTCTACAAGGACATCTATGGTTTTAGGACATCTATTACTTCTATTTTACACCAACGGTTTACCAGACATTTTAAATAATTAAACTAGGTATGACACTTGTTGCTGATGATATATCATTACTATTGACCTGTAATAACAATGATATCAATAACAATAACAAACGTTACGTATATACGGTATGTATAACAATGAAATGTGAATCTGACATAAATAATGCTTTAAAAAATCAATAGTCTTAGGATAGATCAATAGGCTTGAACTTATCTAATAATTTACGTATTAACTTATGTAAAACAAATTACGTTCAATGTAGAAATTATAATTAAAGCATGTAAATCTGAACATTAACTATGCAGGAAATAAAATTATAGAAGAAGAAGACTAGATTTTTAGGAATACTACCTTATACTAGAATATAAATAAATATCACTACTGCTCATGGAAATGTCAAGTAATTACTGTTAGATAAAGACAAAAGATTTGTGTATTACGTAGACTAGTTAAAACTAGTATTATCAGGACTGCTATTACAGCATATCATGGCGGTGATATGATGATACGTATCATCAGTGCTTCGATATGGCCTGATAATTTGGGGAAACTCAACTAATGTGAATTGTAGTGCAAAAAAATGTGTTCGAGTGATTCTTAGTAAAGCACCCTATCACTCGACATGTAAGCCTGCTTTCCAAAGGTCAAGAGTCAAGATATTGCCGCTGCTTTGTATGTATATTCTGGGAATGGCAAAGTTTGTAAAGATAAACCCGCATGCATATTTTCAAAACTCTTCATGATATTGTTGAACCAAAAAGAGCACTGAGATAATACTCTGACGTTTCTCTATTTTTTTCCCAGGTCAAACGTTCTCCTATATGTCAATGAAGACAATCCTAGCGCATGTGTTCCGACACTACAGGGTTACGGGAGATCACACTAAGATGGTTGCTAAATTTGAAGCATTGCTCAAGCCGATTTCGGGACACCATATTGAAATTGAAAAGAGGAAGAAATAATATAGACACTGGGGCCAATTCAAACAGTAGGTCCTTATTTACAGGATCGTTTTTAAGGATCCGTATTCCGTTGCCACTAGAGGTGATGTTCCCTCCGTATTAACAGGATACAGTAAAAATATTTTATCGGGTTGTACCAAAGTTTTTGTTGGTTGTTTTACTGTATCCAAAATGGGTAAGGACATACATTTTTGTACATCGCCGAATAAAAACGTATCCGATGAAACGGACCTGTAAAACGGATAACGAAAGGCTGCTGCATATTTTGTCTGTTCAATCTTCTTCTTCTTCTTCTGTTCCCTGGGCTTTTCCGCACTTAGGTAAGGTTACCCGTTGTGCGTGAGACCTTTGGTGCGACTCCCCGCCGGATCATTCCAGCCAGCCGAGCTCACTCCAGAATCCAAGCAGGCCGCCCAGGTCGGCGAGGACTTCCGGAAGTGTTGCTGGGGAGCCAATGTAGGCTTCTCGTTGCGTGGATACAGCACTACACTCAAGTAGTACGTATCTCGGTGTCTCCTCGCTCTCCATGCAGGCTCTGCACAGAGGGCTGTCGGTTATGCCTAGAACATAAAAGTGTTTGTTAAGTGGACAGTGTCCTGTTATCATGCCTACAGCCGTCCTGAGTTTAGTTCTGTTTAGATTCAGTAGTTTCTTAGTTAGGCGTGTCTGTTCAATATTTCTCGTTTAAATTAAGATTTAAAAAAAAAAACTCACGGGATTTGAAATACTGTTATGTACAACTACATACACCATCGCCGAAAAAAGACGTATGCGGTACTCTTTACCTTTAAAACGGACCGCTGTGTGAATGAGCCCTAAGATCCCATTGGTGGTGGAGACGATGAACTGCTGGGGTGAGGAGGCGAAGGTCCTTGTTCGCGAGGGGCTGCGTACCAAGCTCTGCGTTCCTGGCACCTGGTCCAACCTTCAAAGGGGACACCCTTTGAAGGTTGCCAATCTAAATCAAATCAAATATTTTTTATTCAGGTAGACTTTTAACAAGTGCTTTTGAATAGTCGTGTGAATCTACCACGGTATCGGAATGTTCCTACGAACTGTGAACTTGATGGGCACCATTGGCCAAGGGGCAACCAGGGGTGGTCTTTTTTTATTTGCCTTTTTTTTCTTAGGCCACGATTACACGTAGTTTTTACGTAAATAGCGAACGTAAGTAACTTACTTAACTAACATTTGTATAAGATATGCCACTAAGAACGCTGTTAATATATCGTAAGTTACATAAGTTAGGGAGTAGGGACGTACCTACAGTTTGTATGCAACTTACAAGTGTAATCGTGGCCTTATGATAATGTTATTTATAAGGTTAGTAAGATTGCACAATTCTCGAAGACTATATAGATTTTATTTTGAATCTGAATTATATAAGTATTTTTTGTAAATATTTTATACAAAATTAATTATATTTTTGATACATTTAGTGCACATTGGAAATAAACACAAAATATAATAAATTGCATCTTTAATTTGATATAGAATAAATATATAGCGCAAGACCAGACATGCCATCTATTGGCACATAAAATTAGCGTTTGAGCTCCGGAATTCCGGTTTTAACAAAATTCCGGAATCCCGAATATTTTCAGTTATTATTCCGGAATACCAAAGTATTCCGGAATCGGTGTGTTCAATACTTACCGGAATTTTGATATTGAAAAAATAATAATGACATGTAGGTACAACTATTGTACGCAACGAGTGCTTTCAACAACGAGTGAGTGGGGACAACCAGGTAAATAAATTCCTGTTTGTCTGCATTTCAAAAATCCTTTCTGTCCCCGAATATAAATTTGACGACAAGTCGTACTTAACGGTCCGGTCAGACCTCGAATTTAAATTTCACCACGCTGCTCCAATGCGGGTTGGTGGCCTTTAACGGCTATGATCAAGTTAATGATAGTAACTAATAATTTAAATTTGAGGACATTATATTATATAAACAAAATAGGTTTTATTTATTTTACTGAATTCAAATTGAGATACGCAGATATCATTTATAAAGTTTATTACTTCAACGCTAATAATATTTGGTGGATGTTCAGAAGAAATACCTAAGTTATTTATGTACCTACTAATTTGACGTTGAACGTTTTCGATTGAACTAGAGAGAGCTCACAGATCAGTTTAAAAATTTGTATCGTACCTACTGCAAATGTCTACAAAGAAGCTAAAGTTTTAAATGTCCGTCAACTCTTTATACTAAAAATGACCCTGATGAAACACTCTGAAATGCTTAACGCGCCGGACCGAAATGAATTAGCAAGAAAAACAGTGTACAAAGCAAACATGCCTCGCACAAATTTACAGCATTTGCTAGATGTTTTTCACCATACATATTATACACGTCATGTGTAATAGAGTACTTAAATTTATCGACCTAAAGGAGCTAACTATAAATAATGCTAAAGCGAAGTTAATACCTTGGCGTAACACACTTTCCTACGAAGACACGGACCTTCTACCTAAGTAGTTAGTTTAAAGTTACAATTGAATATGCTATATATTTATTTCCATTAATATTTATTTATCTATTTACTTACTTATATATTAATATTTATAAATGACAAGGAAGCTTGGCAAAAATTTGCCCTCATGGCTCTGATAGTTCCTTAGTTAAGATGATTTGTGAGATGGTGATAATAAAAAAAAACCCATATGAGTGTGTTGTGGGCTCTTCTCAGACCAGGGCGCGTTCGCAACCCTCGTAGCTTTCGTTTTAAGATACCGTAACAGATTATCACCATAATATTTTTATGTAACTGGACGTCAATAAGTGTAGTTTACCTACCTATTGTATAAATATTTATGACTTACGACTTATATTATTTTTACTAATAGTTTACCAGCACATAATATGTATAAAATTATTAATTTTTGTTTTTCTATCTAAATACTGCTTTAACATAGTAGTTACGTGGCAGTTACCTTTGCAACTCTCTGTTATACAATCAATTTTGTTATATAATCAACAACAACTTTGTTATATACTTAATCAATCCCTGGCCGAGTATATCGCATTGGACTTCCTATATCAGGACCTCACGATGCAGGTCTCCTAGTGTGAGGTCCGCAGTCAAGCATAAAAGGAATATAATTATGAGCCAAATGAGAAACCGCCTAACCAACGAAAATTAATTTTAAGATTTTATCTTGTAACCTTTTGTAAACATTTTGGAAAATAAAGCATTTGAAAATAAAGTACCTATTTGTATTTGTAATTAGTGAAAAAAACTAAATAAAAAAACGCTGCACCCACCAATTATTATTGTACCTATAAATAATGTAAGTGGCTCTCGTTAAAACAATCGAGTAGTGACCATTTTGGAATGTCACTATCTACTTCCCAATTCTATCATCAGGCACTCGTCACTAGGAGAGTGAGATGTAATAGACTCATTAAAACAAATAAGCCTGCGTGCCTGCGTGCTGTGAGCGGCCTCACCGCACGCAGCTCAGTCCCGCTCTAGCCAGGCAGCCAGCATACATCTCCGCTCTAGCCAGCACACATCTCTGCTCTAGTCTAGCCAGTACGCATCTCCGCACAGATCCAGTGGATACACCCTAGCTGAAAAACATCTCTTCTCTTCTCCGCTTTAGACATCTCCGCACATCTCCGCTCTGGTTGAGTCCGAGCCTTAGGTGGTTAGGTTACTTCTTACTGACGTAAGACGTAGGTAGAGCCGCGCTGTCAGTGAGAAAGAAATATAATTTGCAAATAAATAATAGAGCAAGATAGATTGCGAGCCCAATTTTCTCTGCATAATATACCAACCGCGATCCATGTCAGACATAAAATCCCCGCAAATTTTAATTAAAATATCATACTTGTGAAGATTTCAGTATAATATACATGCAATATGGTTTTATATGCCGTGTAACGCTTCGAGGAGCAAAAAATCACGAGAATTATACGTTTCAAAAAGTTGTGTTTATAAATGCCTATTTAATATAAATTATACCCTGAATACACAAAAACTACGTGTATCATTTTAAAGTAATGTTTTTTTGTTAAAAAATTTTTGCTCAACCTTTTTTAAGCCATAAGCCACATAACCAAGCGTTTAAGTGACATCTTATAGTTACGTAAACCTTAACTGATAAATAAATTTGAAATTTTGACAGGATTCCTATACAACATCTAGAACGAGAACGGGTAGGCCACAGTCCACTCTGCTCAACCAAGTTCAGAATGCCAGATTTCTTCATCTATATTCCATACTAATATTATAAATGCGAAAGTTTGGATGGATGGATGGATGTTTGTTACTTAATGACGCCCCAACGGTTGAACGGATCTGAAGGAAATTTGGCATTGAGATAGACTATACTCTGGAATACTACCATAGGCTACTTTATATCCCGGAAAATTAAAGAGTTCCCGCGGGAATCAAAAAATCTCAATTCACACGGACAAAGCCGCGGGTATCAGCTAGTACTATAAATGCGAAAGTTTGGATGTTTGGATGGATGTATCGGAGCATGTTTGTTAATCACGCCAGAACGGTTGAACTGATTTGGATAAAATTTGTCATAGAGATAGATTATAATACGGAATAACATCTAAATAAATAAATAAATAAATAAATAAAGCCTTTATTTCCAAATTAATTAAATGAATACAAATTACAGTCCTTGTAGAAGCAAACATTAATTTATATAAATAATAACATTAATTTTAAAAGTGTAATAGTACTCATAAAAATAAAGAATCAAAATGTCAGTTTTCTTTTTTTTTTTTTTTTTTTATAAATTAAAAGTCTTTATATTCGTGGCATGTTATAAATGTTATTGTATGTCAAAATGATTTTATGTCAGTATGTTTTTAATGTTTGTTACATTTCGTCATTGGAATGCCCATTTTTGGGCATAGGCCTCCTCCATCCATTTCCATTCATTTCTATCCTTCGCCAGCCTGGTCCAGGTGTTTCCCGCTGCCTCAGTGATATCGTCACGCCAGCGACGCCGCGGCCGGCCTCGGGGCCGGCGCGTGTCCCGAGGGTACCAATGAAGAATTTTTTCAGTCCAACGTCCATCAGTCGCTCTTGCTATATGTCCGGCCCATCGCCATTTAAGGAGGCATGCTAGTTTTGCCGCGTCAATAATTTTAGTCTTCTTTCGTATTACTGTGTTTTTGACTCTGTCTTTAATTTTTAGGCCTAGCATGCTCCTTTCCATGGCTCTCTGAGCAACCTGTATTTTATATATTATTTCCTTAGTTATTGGCCACGTCTGGCACCCGTATAGCAGTGTTGGCGTAACAACTGAGTCTAGAGCAACCTTCTTCATTTTAATATCTATGTGCGATTTAAATATGTGCTTTAAGGACCAGTATGCTGCCCACGCTTTCTTAATTCTTCTTTCCACTTCCTCTGCATAGTGTCCTTTAAACGATATGGTTTGGCCCAAGTAAGTATACTCCTCAACATATTTTATATTTTTTCCTTGTATTTGTACATTATACTGATCTCCATTAGACATAATGCATGTTTTTTCAGGATTCATTTCCAAACCACACTCTCTGCTTTGGACATCAAGAGTTTTTAGCATATATAGGAGTTGTTCATGACTTTCTGCAATTATAACTATGTCATCAGCGAAGCGAAGATGGTTTAGATTTTCCCCGTCTACATTTATTCCCAGTCCTGTCCAATCCAATTTTCTGAAAATGTTTTCTAGTAGAGCTGTGAAAAGGTTTGGAGAGATCGGGTCTCCTTGTCGTACTCCTCGTTTTATATCCTTCCCCCCGGACCTCGATTGCGAGCAGACGTGTACCAAAGTCCCAGCCAAATTTATTTTAAATTTTTAAATAAGTTATAAACAATTTAAATAACACAAAATAATAGGACTACAGAAAGTGAGAAGAGTTTCCTGCTTGAACACTACAGTTTGGCGCCATCTTACCAGTATAATCCTCCGGACACTCGCCAGTCGTGACACTACGCATCTTTGTCGGTAAGAAGCACCGCCCATCCTCCGTCTCGCTTACTCGTGTCAGCCGCCGTGTACCGCTAAAAATTGAGACCGCGCATACGCCGTCCGCAACCTACCTCTGCTTTGTACGGCGCAGTTCTATCGCTACGTGTGCTACGACACAGCTACTTCCGCTACGGCTTATCTACGATCAGCTTACGCTAAGCTTTTACATGTTCCTGTGCGCCTAGTACCCTGCGGAGACTATTTGTTGTTTTATAGTGGAAATACATACCAGCCAGACGATAATACAAAAAGCGCTTTTAACAACAGTAAGCAAGAGACGAACTACCTATACGGATATGATCGCCTGGTACATTTGACTCATTGAGCGTCGATTACGGAGCTAGGAATCAAATCAAGTTCACAAAACACTGTTTAAAATACATAAATTTTGAGTTAGTAATAAAATGTACCGCACACCTAAGCAAAAAGAATCCGAGGGATCAGCACGTCAGCACGATCCCGCTCAATCTCCTGCTTCGCTACCTCGCCCCAAACGACAGCGCACTGTCAGTTCTCCTCCGTCAAGTTCAAAAAAGGAAAAAGAGCATGATGAAATGATGTCCATAATGACCAAAGTACTGGAAGAAATATCTGAAATACGTAAAACGAATGTTGAAATGCAGAAAAGCCTAGAGTTTTACATAAAAAAAAGCGAATAATTGAACGAGCGGGTTGAAAAACTAGAAGAAGAGAATATGAGACGTGAGTTGAAAATAAAAAATTTAGAAAACAGGGTTGAAGAATATGAGAGGCAGACCAGAAGCACTTGCTTGGAGATAAGAGGAATACCTAGCAAAGTAAATGAAACAAAACAAGACCTTTTTGCTCTGGTAGAACGGCTGCAATCGAAGCTAAAGGTTGAAGTACAGCCACATGCAATCAAGGACGTTTTTCGGTTAAAGGGTAAGCCAAATGGCGATAGACCTATTGTGGTAGACTTCTCCACAACTACTTTGAAAGCGAACACATTGCTTGCTGTCAAACAGTATAATCGCAGTAATACTACTCAAAAACTGAATACCAGCACTCTAGATATAAATGACCAGAAATCTCCGGTTTTCGTCTCTGAATTTCTATCAGCTAAAGCCAAAAGGTTATATTTCCTATCCCGCGACATTCAAAAAACTTATGGTTACGACTTTTGCTGGACGGTAAACGGTAGAGTATTTCTGCGAAAAGCCGAAGGTCTCCCTCCTATTACCATCACCAGTGAAGCTCAACTGGAGGGCCTTAAGCAAAAAAACTTATGAAGTTCGGTGTCCTTAGAAGAAAATGTTCAATGATTCGAGTAGTTTTAGTAGTTTTAATGTTGTATAGATTTATATTTATTCTGAGGTGTTCATCATATCTGAGGAGATACACATTTATGTTACACTTCTACATTCATCTCTTACTATTGATACACTCTCACAACTTTCATGAAACACACATTTACGAGTATTATACACTCATACTTATTAGCTTCACCGAATTGCACACTATTATGCCACATAAACCATACAATTTAACATTCTATAAAGTTATAACTTGTCTACTGTTTTTGCGTTTATCTCCAAGCCAATTCCATTCAGTAAATACTTTGAGAATCCTTAAACTACTTATATACTACAATTATGGATAAATTTCAACAAAATAACTTATGCCATTTCATAGATGATCTTACGGTCGCCCCAGCACAAATATGTGATCCAGAAACATGCCAGTCACATATCACTTGTAACAATTATACGGTTAATATACTTACTATGAATATCAGGAGTGTGAACAGTAATATTGCGCCCTTTGAACTGTTGCTGCAAAGAATTGGCTTCCAATGTGACATTTTAATATTGACTGAATGCTGGATAGATAATGACAAGCCATTTCCTGTTTTAAGTAACTACAACTCAGCCTATACTAGAAATTGTATCAACAAAAATGGTGGAATTATTGTATACAGTAAAAGTCACCTTACTATTGGAATAGAGGAACCCGAATTTCAAGATGCTAACTGCCTCTTAATTAAACTGGGTAATAATATAGTTATAATTGCTATTTATCGCTCTCCTTCCTTCTATAACACTGATCAGTTCACACACTCACTAGATAATATCTTAAGCTCTTGCAAAGAATACAAAAATATAATGCTACTTGGTGACTTAAATATCGACATACACCCTAACAATACAGACAAAAATTCTGCTAATTATTTAGAATTAACAGCGAGTCATGGTCTCCTACCTAGTCACTACTTCGGGACTAGAGGAGATAGATGTTTGGATCATATTATGTTAAAAAGTAATCTTAAATGTAAAACATTGGTCCTAAATACATATATTACAGACCACCGACCCATTCTCATAAATATTGAAACTAAAACCAAAGCTTTTAGTAATATAAAAATAGTAAATAAATTAGATTACCCCAAAATAGCCCACCAAATTAAATCCCTAAATTTTGAAGACATACTGAAAACAAACGATGCTAATCTTGCAGCTACAATTTTAACCAATAAATTAGTTGAAGTCATAAAATCTAACACTAGAATTTTTAAAGTTCCAAACAGACAGCGTTTTATTAAACCGTGGATCACACTAGGCATTCTGCGATGTATGAAAAATAGAGACAGAATGCATATGCGCTTAAAAGCAACACCCGATAATAAGATCTTAGAGATTACTTATAAAAGGTATCGAAATTTTTGCACCAGGTTGCTAAAAAACTTGAAATTAGAATATTACAAATCAGAGCTTAACAGAAACAAAAATAATATAAAGAAATCTTGGCAGACTCTAAGGCAGATCACGAATACTGAAAAATCTAAATCTAATAATGAAAATATATTAATAAACCTAAAACAAACTCCAAATGATTCTGTCAATTACATTAATAAATATTTTGCAGGTGTGGGTAAAACAATATGTGAAGGTATAAAAGATCAATTACCAACAACTAATCCTGTTGGGTTCGAGAACGAATCCGTACCAGGTCAAGTTAACACTATCGGCCTTCTGGACACAAATGTCTATGAGGTTCTTGACCTAATACGAGGTTTAAAAAATGATTGCGCAGCTGGTCTTGATGGAATTACATCAAAAGTCCTCAAACAGTCGGAAGTTATTCTAGCCCCAATTATAACCCATGTCTGTAACATTAGCCTCATGTCTGGAATGTTTCCAACTATATTTAAAACATCCTATATCATACCAGTTCATAAAGGTGGCCCCAAAAACTGTGTCGAAAATTATAGACCAATTTCCATTCTTCCAATTCTGTCTAAATTACTAGAGAAAATAATCAACCGAAGACTAACTTCCTTCTTAGAAAAATATGGTATTTTAGCAACGACTCAATATGGTTTCCGAGAAGCTCGGTCTACTGAACAGGCAGTATTGGATCTTACCAGTTTTATAGTCGACGAACTTGATAAGAAAAATAAGGTTATAGGGGTTTTTCTCGACTTAGCCAAGGCTTTCGATACTGTTTCTATTCCAGGTCTTGTGACAAAGCTGGAAAAAGTTGGAATTCGTGGCAAAACTTTATGTCTACTTGAGGACTATTTAAAAGGAAGAACCCAAAAAACAAAAGTAGGGAATATATTTAGTGGAGAAGAGTCAATTACTTACGGCGTTCCACAGGGCAGTGTTCTTGGGCCTACTCTGTTTTTGGTCTATGTTAATGACCTGTGCAATCTAAAATTAAATGGGGGAAAAATATTCTCGTATGCGGATGATACAGCGCTTGTATTTAGTGGTTCAGACTGGAACGAAGTTAGATCTCGTGCTGAACAGGGTCTAGGCATTGTCACACAATGGTTACGTCGTAATTTATTGAGTCTTAATGTAGGTAAAACAAAATATATCGCCTTCACCGGTTCGCGAGGTAAAAACCCGCAAATAGTTATTAGAGCGCATGCAAATTGCAAATCAGTTAACTGCAGCTGCCCTATACTACAGTCGGTTGTAAGCCTCAGATACCTAGGTGTCATTATAGACAATAGACTAAATTGGAAGGCCCACATAGAATCACTCTGTACAAGGGTTAGAAAACTAATTTACATATTTAAAAACCTACGCGATGTGACCAATTATGAAACTGTACTCAAGGTATATAATGCACTTTGTAGATCAATTTTGACATATTGCATTTCTAGTTGGGGAGGCGCAGGTATAACTCATATGTTACCCTTGGAGCGCGCACAGCGTGCAGTCCTAAAAGTAGCCACATATAGGCCTTTCAGATATCCAACTGCTGATCTATATAAAGAATGTAGGGTACTAACTGTACGACAGCTATATATTCTGAACTCAATCATGGCTCAACATGGTAAACTACAACTAGTTGAATCCAACCCAGTATCCAAGCGACGTCAAAACAAATGTTTTGACATCCCAATGGTAAAAACTAGCTTAGCTCAACATCAATCAAAGTATCTTCGTCCGTTTATTTACAACAAACTTAGTAAGTACATCAAGAATTTCAAATCGCTTCCAAACAGAGAATTCAAGGTTGCAGTTACGGATTATCTAAAAACATTGAGTTATGAGGAAACTGAGAAGCTACTAAAAAGTATATACTAACTCACAAACACACACACGCTCACACACCAACTCACACACACATAAACACGCACACCTAACCTACACATACTCACACACACACTTCCTCTCAGTTCTTTCAGAATATTACAAATGTTATAATAGATATACATAAATATTAATTATTTTATTTTATATTCCTGTAAATCTTTGGCTAAATTTGTTCCTCCGAAGGTTATGCAGACTTCTGTAATACAAGTTTTATCTTAGTACAGAGTCTGCGCATCAATCTGTGTGTATATTTATTACAAGCCATTGCATCTCAATTTTGTTGTGCCCTTAGTTACTAAGCCACATTTGTAAGTTTGGGAAATAAAAGTTTATTTATTTATTTATTTATATCAAATGCTCTACCTTTTTTCTCGAGTTTTATAAGACTCTTACTTTTTGAGTAGATCTCCTTAAGGATGTTTGTAAATTTGGCAGGTATGTTTTGGTCACTCAGAGCAGCCCACAGAGCCTCATAAAAAAAATTGAGTCAAACGCCTTTGTGTAATCCACAAATGCTACATACATAGTTTTCCCATACTCTACATATTTTTCTATCACTTGTTTTAAAGTGAAAATATGGTCTAAAGTAGAGTAGTTGCTTCGAAAGCCTGCCTGTTCTCGTGGCTGTTGTAATTCGAACTCTCTTCTTAGTCTATACAGTATAACTTTAGTAAATAACTTGTATGTTGCCTGAAGGAGACTTATGGGTCTGTAGTTATTAATATCCTGGGGATTGCCTTTTTTATAGAGTAATGTTATTATTGAAGTTTCCCACTGTTCCGGTATTTTCTCTTGAAGCATGATATCGTTAAAGAGTTTGGTTAAGATTGGAGTTATGGGCTCTATCATAGTTTCGATGGTGTCATTTGTTATCCCGTCTTCACCTGGGCTTTTCATCGACTTAAGAGAGCAGATAGCGTACCGGATTTCACATTCTAAAAAAGGAGCAATCTCTACCATATCAGGCTCTCTACATATAGAGTCTATAATTTTATATGATGATGGCAGGCTATATAAATTTTGATAGAATTCTAATAACATCTAAGCTACTTTTAATTCCGTAAACTAAAGAGTACCCGCGCGAATCAAAAAAACAGCAATACACGCGGATGAAGTCATTTAGTAACGTTCATAAAGATAATATGTCTCCCAATGCAGACTTGGCCAGCATGGTGAACCAAATGACCAAGAATTCTTCTCATTCTGACAGGAGAGTAGTGAGCCGGCAGTGAAAGTGAAGAACTCTCGGGCATGCGTACGATGTTTTCCAATAATAAACAGTTGGTTTAACTGCCTCGTCGGTCTAGTGGTAAGCTTGTTCGACTACGGCCGACGAGATCACCGGGTTCGAGTCCCGGGTCGGGCCTTAATTAAGTATTTGGTTTTTCTGACGGGAAATTCTCAGTACTAGCCCGGAGTAAGGAAGGTTGACGGTGTGTCACCCCGTGCCTCGGAGAGCACGTTAAGCCGTCGGTCCCGGTTATTATCAATAATATTTGATAATAGTCGTTAAAGCCCGCCAACCCGCATTGAAGCAGTGTGGTGGGTCTAAACTGTAATTCCCTCTGTCCAATGAGAGTGGGCGTTAATGGGCTGTAGTGGTGGTGGTGATGGGGCTTTAATTTTAGAACTCGTGCATAGCTGGCGATGAGTTGATCTTATTTCTTCTTCATTTAATATGTAGATAAAATTATGCTAAGAGATCACGACCTTCAGGAAGGAAGAACACAACACAGAGCACGAGAGGTTTCTAATACTCTGATATATTTTCTCTATTACTTTTCCCAGGTCAAACGTTCTCCTATATGTCAATGAAGACAACCCTAGCGCATGTGTTCCGACACTACAGGGTGACGGGAGATCACACTAAGATGGTTGCTAAATTCGAAATATTGCTCAAGCCACATTCGGGACACCATATTGCAATTGAAAAGAGGAAGAAATAACTATTAAGAGGAAGAAATTTAAAAACGATCAACAAATATGAGTACTGGAATTTCCAAAAATCAATAACACGAAACAAGGGACAGTGTACACTTCACGACTTAGATGGGTGTACTAATTAAACCATTGAAATAGAATGATACTAAAAAAATTCTACATCAATGAATTAAACGAAACACTGGTTCACTTCCATAGGTTAATCCATCCAATATCAAAATCAAAACATGCCGTTTACTTATACTAACTGGCAAGTGGCAATCACCATTCGTTAGCACGATTTAATTGCGTACAGCGCCATCTATTGTCAGGCCTGTACAGACAGTCTAATTTGTTACTTTACCTGTTCGTGACAGATAAATCTATTGTGGTAGGATACTTAAAAACGTGAAATCGGTACATTTATTTAGCTTTCATTATGTAATTACGTATCTAAGCTTGTTAATAATTTAGTTATTTCAATTCGTAATTTTGTTTCGTACCTAATAAAAGCTGTACTTAATAATAATAATTAATGTCTTCCCGACCGAATTTCGACCACGGCGGCCGATCTCCAGAGAGATTAGCCATCTGCGTGGGAGATATTATAGTGCACAAGTACGTGCGCAAACACAGGTGCACTCTCTGTTTCTTTACTCTCATAGCCCGATGGGATGGAAAATCAGACACGACCGGAGAGGGATCAGGCGTAGGACTGACGGCTTAACGTGCTCTCCGAGGTACGGGGGTGAAACACCGCCAACTTCCTATATTCCTAAAACCCAATACTTTATCATGGCCCGAACCGGGACTCGAACCCGGAACCTCGTCGGCCGCAGTCGAGCATGCTAACCACTAGACCAACGAGGTAGTAAAAAAAAACCTTTTGTCTTCGTAACAACGCGAGGTGTCAGTCACGGTTACACAGCACTTTTAAATACTAGTGTACCTAGTAACATTTTAAACACGAGGTCTCAGTTCGCCCCGAACTGAGACCTCGTGGCGCCCTCTATTAACATCATTGTGAAGTTCTGTTAAAAAATACTGAAGCTTATTAAAAATTAAATAATTTCGTTTTGGGATAATATTTGACCGAGCGAAGCGAAGGTCTCTGAGTCTAAATGAGTGAATTTGCACTTGTCCGTCCGTCCGTCCGTCTGTCAGAACATTATAACTTCTGAATTACTGAACGTAATTACTTCAGCTTTATATATAATATGTAAACCAATGACCTCCAGCCGAATATGGCTTGAAAAGCCTAATTATCTTTAAAATGATATACCGCAACCCTATGTAACGCAATAAAAAATATTTTACTTCGCATTCGCTTCTATGAGAGCTCCCCTGAAATAAAGATATTTATAACTTTTTAAGCCATATTCGGCTGGAGGACATTGGTTTACATATTATATTTAAAGCTGAAGTAATTACGTACAGTATTTCAGAAGTTATAAATCTCTGACAGACGGACCGACGGACAAGTGCAAATTCAATCAAGTAGACTCAGAGACCTTCACTTCGCTCGGTCAATAAACCTTAAAACTAAGGCATTAAAGTTTAATTATATACTTATGACCTTTTGTCTTAAGAAGAACCGTTCCACATTTTTACCCCCTACCAAAAAGTGCTCAACGCGCCTAAAGAAGTTTTCACTTCAAAAACTAAAAAACACGCTGCACCAATAATATTGCACCTATAATGTAAATGGCACTCGTTAAAACAATCCAAATGATCCCAACCTCAAGGAGTTTACTAGTAGCCATTTTGGAGTGCCACTTTCTACTTTCAAATTTATAAAACGAATGACAATTCAAAATAAAGTTAACACAGTGTTGACAAACGCCTGTTACATTTTTAAAGCTATAATTCTATTTTATTAACCAGTACAGTATCCCAAAGTGACTGCGCCGAAACAACGGTCATCAGTCAACTTACAGAATCATAAAAAACTATAATTGTACGTTGTTGTTGAATTACACGTTTCAAAAAGTTGTGTTTATAAATGCCTATTTAATATATACAGGCTGGCCCAAATAGTGACGTCCAAAGAAAAAATTTAGATTTCTCGTGCTACTATTGCATAAAATAATTACTATCATAACATTAACTCAAGTTGGAAAATTTTTGGCCGAAGATAAAAAGTTTACGTTCGACAGAAATAGAGACGAATTTTCAACTTAAGATTAAAAATACTTAAACCTGTCTACGTCACTTCCGACTAATTTCAAAAACTTTTGTGACTCCTATGCTTTACTAATTAGTTAAAATTTGTTACTTTAGGGAGCATTATTGTGAGAAATCGGATCACTTCATACCAAGCATGTTTACAAATAAATGACAAAAAAACATTAAATAAAAAGAAAAAAAATTTAACACTTACTCCCTCAGAAATCTCAAGAGAAAACTTTTTAAAAAAATAACTCGAAAACGACCAAAAATCGCTGAACTTACATGGGGCATGTTCTGATAGGTCTAGGTACGAGGAATCTAAATTTTTTCTTTGGACGTCACTATTTGGGTCAGCCTGTATATTATACTCGGTTTCCACAAAATTTCTGCTTATTTATTTTAAGGTCATATTATTCTTTTTTGTCAAAATAACTTATGTTGATAGAGATTTCAATGACACTAACGAACAGAGATTTCAAAGATACTATCGATAACGTCATATCGATAATAACTGCGAAAACAAAAACTGCGAAGATAATAACTGCGAATTTGCCCTTCATTTACGCTGCAACACAGCAACGGATCGTCGTTACATGGGTATAGTAATTAAGGACCTGGAGAGTGACATAGGCTACTTTTTGTCTCGGAAAATTAAGGAGTTCCCGTAGAGACGTGCAGGGAAACCATCGTCAATTTGTCTATAATAAAGCACACATTACAGGAATCATCTAGTAATAGTTTTATTTACTTATATTGCTCTAAAATTTATTTAGGACAAGCGACCCGCCCCGGCTTCGCACGACTAGCACTAATAATCATAATAGTACCTACATACCCATATAGCCAGTGGGCAGTGGGCTACAGTAAATCAGGTTTTACATTTAGCACTGCGATATTATTATTCTTTATAATATTACTAGCTGATTCCCGCGACTTCGTCCGCGTGGAATGACATTTTCGTAAGAAACGTTTTCGTTCGACCGTTTTTTCTCCGTCTTACATTGCAAATCCGACATAAAATAATATTGCGGCTATAAATTAAGATGTAAGCTATCCTATCTTTCAAGTTGGATCAAACTGCACACGGTGTGCAAATTTAATTTAAAATCGGTTAAGTAGTTTAGGAGTCCATCGCGGACAAACAACGTGACACGTGATTTATATATATTTAGATTATATTGTAAGAGTACGCCCAGTCCTCACCCCACCTGCCGCTGCCGGTGACAGCCGCGCCGTTTTCTGTTACTTTATTTCTGTTGTTGTGTTTTTGTGTGTGCACGTTACTCTATTTCTATGATATACTTATAAGATATTCTATAATTTGCCATAAGCAATTCTACTGCCGTTGATACTTTATAATATAACTCAAAGGTTATCTTGTTTGACTACGTTTTACTTTCTAGATACTTAGATACCATCCCTGAATACCGGCAGGAACTCAAGGATAACATCAATCAAATCCTATGACTTCTTACAAATCAAATCTATAAAATTTATACGTTTTCTTTTAGGCTACGCTCAACAACCCTCGAGTAGCGAGTCTGTTTCGGCCTTGGCGGGTCTAGCTGTTGTGGTTATTAATTACATCAGTAAAATATAGTATATAAAATATAGGCTCCATAGTTTATTATTCTAGCAATACTCAGCCAGGTTGCCTGTTTTGGTAAGTATTAAGTAGTTGTAGTATTTAAAGCAAAATCCATTTAATATACATATATGCATACTAATATTTTGAATGTGAATGAGTGTCTTTCTGTCTCTGTGACCCGCTTTCTTGAATCACGGCCCTGTTCTGTATCAGTCGACCGAGGATGGATATGGGCTAACCCGGAATAACTTTATTTGTAAAAACCTAATTTTATAAGAAAAAGAAAATCGGCTACACATTAAGCATTTTGCTACTTCAAGTGACTTTAAAAAATCTGCTTTCAAACAGCTAGCCGAAGTGAGGATTGAGGATTGACCGACTGATCATGTGGACAGCGGTTCTGGTACTGGTACTAGTGTTCCTGACTTGTGCTCTTTTGGCTCGAAAAAACTCAAGTAAGGATGAACCACCAACACTCCCAGGCGCTTTACCACTTATCGGACATGCCCATCTGTTGCTGGGAATCAACAGTTTGAGTAAGCATTTTCATATCTACTACCAGTTGTTGTACCACATACAACAAGCGTTATCATGGTGAAATTAAATGAAATGAAAATATCCTTTATTGTACACCGTACATAAAACACATTTAGAATACAAGAAATCGCTGAGAAGCGATCTCTTCCAGGCAACCAGGAAAGGAACTAATAACAAAAAAAAATAATGAGGGTGCACACAATGTAGGTAATTAAAGACTATTATAATATAAAATACACAAATCTGTACATATAAAATACATATAATTCATAAAAACATACATAAATATTATACATACATATACATGCATACATAAATACATACATACATATACATACATACAATATATACACACAACTTAAATATATAACAAATAATAGGTATAGGTATATTTAGATATAAGCTTTCTATATGAGGAATAGAATGTAAGGAATTAGATTTACATGGTGCTTCTATGACTTGACCATGAGTTTAATGCTCGAGTACTGGAGGGGTCAGGGTAACATTAACCTTAAGGAAGTGTACAGTGCGGCATAATGATGTGAACAAACGTTGTTTCTTTTTTCTTTACCACCACATTAAGTAAATAAGTTGCTCTCAAGAACCCGACTTTAAATTTAAAAAACATGGCGTGCGGCGCTTTTAAAGTTAAGTTAATGGGGCTGATTCTGTATAACACAATCTCTAAACTAAACTAAAATGGCAGCTTTAAATCTAGTTCTGTCCCTTTCCGTGGGAAGTATTATGAAAGGGTTAGCAATATTTGTAATGCTCTAATTTTAGTTTAGTTTAGAGATTGTGCACTACAGAATCAGCCCCAATGGCGGGTAAATTTAGGGTTCTGATTCGGTTTCACAGTTTGTCGTAGTCGTCGTCAATCGATAGATATCTTTTTGGCCATTATATTCTTGTGGACTTCAACGCCACGGTAAATTGCGCTATCTGGAAATAAAAAGAGTCCATGGTAAAATATTTTTCAATACACTTGCTCGAAAAATGCACTTACAGAGGCAGTAAACAGGGCTTGTAAGTTAAATTTACTGCCCTCGTGCAGTAAATATTTACCGCCCTCATGCAGTTTTTTTTAATTTTTGTAAGTCCACGTTACTTCTAAATAAAAAGTTTTCTTGCAAGAAGGTTCATAATGATATTGACTTTGTATGTAGAAAACCTAAAAAATAATGACATTTAGATGTGAATTGATGAAATTAATTCATAAAATAAAAAATTGTATTTAATATTATGATTAACCTGGTAGGTAATATGATTAACCGCCGCAAACTGCCGTTGGTGACGCGATAGTTGGCTTTAAAAGCATTCTAATGGCTGATTATTATGGATTATTGTTGGAGCTCTGCAGCCTGATTCTGTAACTCAGTGGCTATCAAAGAGTGAAAGCCACTGACATATATTCTTTATCCATTGAAGGTTTGCTATGAAAACTTAATTTTTCTTTCATAGCAAACCTTCAATGGATAAAGAATATATGTCAGTGGCTTTCACTCTTTGATAGCCACTGAGTTACAGAATCAGGCTGCTGGTAAGCGAAAGGTTGTAAGACCAATTTATTCTTGATTTTCCATTTATATTGTGTGCCTAGGTTTTGCCAGGTTTTAGTTTGATTTTAGACCAAACTAACTTTGTTTAAATAATGTTTGAGTTGTGATAAATATTTAATGTAGTACACGTGCATAAGCACATTGATAAATTCAAGAAGAAAAGTGATTGTCATAATGTCAATACTAGACATAAAAATAAACTTGTAATGCCTGTTTCTAGGCTTAGTAAATCTAGCAATTCATTTGTTGGAAACAGTGTCCGCTTCTACAATAAACTCCCAGAAGACATGTTGAAGATGTCTCTGAATAAGTTCAAAGTTAATGTAAAACGTAAACTCATTGAAAAATCGTATTACCATGTAAAGGACTATTTAAACGACAAGGAAGCCTGGCAATTATTTGCTCTAATGTCTCTGATAGTTCCTTAGTAAGAATATGCTTTTTAAGTAATTTTTAGACGAAAATAAGTGTACCTACAGTATACCGATATTTAATAAATAAATGACTATGACTATGACTATGACTATGACTATTTGTGAATCGGTTTTCATCTTGAATATCGTAAACTAAGTTAATATTGTGAAACATTATTGTCAAACCTTATAAAAAGAGCTACCGCAGAGTTTCTCGCCAGCTCTTCTCTGTGAGAGTGGCCTTCAGAGCTGGTGGTAGATTCATTTGATCATTTGAATAAAAGCCATTTGAATTCAATCATTTCAATCGGTGTTTCTTTAAAGTAATTATAGATTAGAATTTATGTGAGGTTAAATCACTATTGTTAAACTACATACGTACCTACCCACGTGTGGTAATAATCTTAGTATTTCATCTGATCACCTTTGCTATTACTGACTTCCTTAATTGTGACAATAGTAAGGCTTTTGCAAGCCAGTGATGGATTAACTATTAAAAGCATTAATTACAATTACAACCTACGTCTTTTAGTGGCGTAGTGTTTCTATTTAGGATTGCATTTGTAGGTAGTCTATTTATTTAGTGATTGCAAATGCTGGTGATAGACATGGGCAATGTATCCGCATTTGCGGTGGTCATATTGTCAAGATCGGTCATCGAGGGAATCCGCGATGGATGTTAATCTTGTTCTGCTTTTCGGTGATTGACTTCGGTACCTCATTTGGATGGCACTTGCTTTTGATATCAGTTCTAGTACTGTAGATAGTGACAGCAGAGACGGTGACCTACTAAACGAAAAATTAGACGCGCTTCCCGACACGTCGACCGTCTTTTATGTCATAACTAGGCCGCCGTTAAATGCGACATATAAATTTAGATACTTATAATTATATTTTCATATTCTACATTTTTGTACCTTTTTGTATATAACTTGATTTCTTCTCTTTAGTACACCACTTTGTATTTCGATGTGTCCTTTGCCCTAAGGTTGTCTGGAAGAGATCGCTAACTAAGCGATAAGGCCGCCTGTTGGGCGTCCATGTCCATTAAATTATTATTCCTGTTGTATTTTTTTTGTATGGTGTACAATAAGGTATATTTTACTTTACTTTACCCACTATACAGACATAATTATAAATGTTGTCAATAATATTTTAAACGTAATTTACTCTTAAACATCAAAAACGTAAAGGTCTAACTTTCAAGTTGAGACTTTAAAATTAAAAGCTAGAACCTAGAGTCAAGACGTGTAGCTCTGTAATCTAACGCTTTTTATCTCGATAGATTGTAAACTGTCGACAGATTGTGAACCGTAACATACTGCTTACAATTTAACGCATTATTTTTCGGTAAATTGTAATCTATTAGGTATAATAACCCGATAGAACCTAATATTTATGTCAAACCCTAATCTAACCTATAGTTCGCGCGCGAGTTGAATGCAGAGTAAATGTATGGTGACACAATATACATTTACTCTGCATTCAACTCGCGCGCGAACTGTACAAGACAGAGCCAAGAAACGTATTATACAATAAATATTTCAAAAGTTAATACTCAGAACATTGAACGGTTCACAATCATCCGATATAGTTTACTTTATGGGTTCCTTTTTTCCTCTCTGCATGTCTGCGGGCCACTTTTGTGATTCGCGCAGCCAAGCAACATTCCTATAATAGCCGCGGCGTAAGTTAAACTCTGCGCAGAAACACATTTCGGGTGTCAAAGTGCAGTATGAGGGGTGCCGCGAGGGCCCGCTCCCCGCGCATGCTCTGCTCGGCCCTGTAATACAATGTACCTGCGCAGACGACCGCAATTTTAGGTCAACTTTCATACAGTCCAGTGTACTAGTATTAAATAAAATTAATTATTATAATGTTACAGAAGTATGGAATTTTATTAAATACGTGTCGTATGAGAGCCTGAAAGCCGGTGGAGTTATAACTATTTCTATAGGACCCAAGACTTTATACTGTAAGTAACGAATTTAAAACATGGTTTCACTTTGTATCACTTCGCATGATATTTGTGGATTGCTACAATTAAGTGAGTATAACTAATGTAAAAATGTCTGTCTGTCCATCCCATCCCATTAATGGCCCATCCGATTTAGATGGAATTTGTAACAGAAATAACTAACATATCGGAGACCGATACAGGCCTAAATTCAGACGGAGAAGTCGTGACTCGCGGGCAGTTATCTAGCTCGTATATAATTTTTTATTTTATTTTACGAATAACATTACGAAGCTACCTACCTCCTTTCATGCATGTTGATTGAAACTAATTTTATGACACTTATTTTCTGCTTATGACACTTATTTTCTGCTTAATAAATTTGGAACAAAATTTGTAATTATTACATTGTAACAATCTAAATGTATGAATGAAGATATACTTAGAAGAATTAAAGGATTTCTGCTGCATTAAAGCATTTTGGCCAACAATGAGAGAATGCCAATCATTCAGAGGTAATGGCGACCCGTTGAAGAATCCTGCAACCCACCTGCATTCTATTCTATAAATAAATAACGTTTTTAAACATAACTTAAAACACTTAAATACGAAAAGTAGGCATTACTTAATAGTTTTTTTTCAGTTGTGACAGATCCAAACGATTTTTTGAAAATAGCCAATGCTTGCTTAGAAAAGGATAACTTTTACCAAATGACCCGGCCATGGCTCGGCGATGGATTAGTAACTAGTAAACGTGAGTGATTTTCTTAAGCCTAATTTAGTTTCATGACATAAATTTGACCAACAATTTCGTGTTCCATTTGCATTAATCAAACCAAAATACCTTCTTAGACTCGTGTTCCACGCGATTTTAATGCCGAATTCACACTGCAAAATGAGTGGCATGAAACTAGTTTGGTGACATTTTTAGATGAAACAAGTGTCATGTACCTAACTAATTCCATAGTGTCATCACCACAATGGAATTAGTTGCATGACACTAATTCCACACAGAGGCCGTAAATCGTAGAGCTTTATTCTTTTCTAGCATCCGTATGGAAAGTCCATCGAAAACGAATGAATTCAGCATTCAGCCAAGTTGTCCTCGATGGATACCAGGATGTATTCAACGCCCAATCTCGCCGATTGATCCAAAACCTAGAGGCTGAAGTCGGTACTGGACCGTTCGACCATTTGGCTTATACTGCAAGTAATGCTGTGGAAACTTTATGCTGTATGTATTAGTATACAATTTCTAGAGAAGTTGAACTTCTCTAGAAATGGAATAGAAGTACTTATCAATAAATTTCTATAACTGAAATTGAAAGTGCCTTTAGATTTATCAATTCATTGGTTTTAGTAACTGCTTTCGGAGCTGACTTAAGAGACCAGACACATCTACTCAAAGAATACGTACATGCATCAAAAGAGATGTTGGAAATAATAACTAAGAGATTCTTTACAATCTGGTTACATAATGACTTTATATTTTATTGGTCGGAGCTGAAGAAGAAGCAAGATAAGTGTCTGAAAACTTTGCATGCCATGTCAGATACTGTATGTACGCATTTTATTTTATTTTACTGTGTTGCCAATTTTTTTTTCATTCCATAATGCAGTCAGCCCTTTACTGCGATCTCATGATCAGCGTGGCTAGCATGCGCACTACGAGTAAAATTATGTGTAGGTACCCGTTATCTCTCTCTGTCTATCGAAGCAAACATGGTTACTTGTCTCGTTACGTCAAAAGTAGAGATAAAAGTAAATTGTGTAAAGTAATATTTCTATTATCTGTGGTATTTTATTCTACGAACCTTTACATGTCGATTTTTTTTTTTATATACCTGCCGCATTTTGTGCATGTGCATATATGAAAAATTTGCCGGCAACGACAACATCTCACCCTCTCGTCGCGAGATAATCTCGTTGTGCGCATGCTAAGTACACTGAGCATGATAGTAATTGATGCCGTCTGAGATGGTAGCGGGCTAGCCTGTTTAGGAGTACCTATGGAATCGCTTGTCGGCACGTCTTTACAGGAAACGACGGTAACGTCTTGCTAAGGTAACAACGATGTTACCTTGCTAAATTTATTTTCGTATCAATTTTTGACGGCCACTCAGATCATTAACTACAAAAAATTCTACCTTTTTTAGGTTTTAAGAAATAGAAGAGCAAATTATTTGGAAAATAGAAAATTAAAGAAAATCGTTGATAATACAAAAGGTAAGTATTTAGCGATATAACAGTCAGTGATAGTCAAAAGATTTATTTGTTCAAATAAACTCTTACCTTGCTAATTCTTTTCTAAAATCTCGTTTTCAGGTCCATTATTCAAACCACTCATGGATCTTCTCCTTGAACTATCTATAGAGGAAGGATTTTTAAATGACCAGGAGATCAAAAACCATGTGGATACTTTCTTCGTCGCTGGTCATGATACTTTGGCCACTGAGTTAATGTATACCATGTTGTTAGTCGGATCATATCCTAAGGTTCAGGATGAAATTTGCAATGAGTAAGTTGTAAAGTATTTTAGTCCTACGGGGTAGCAGGAACCAAGAGCGTTGACTAGTGTGTGTTCGCAAGCATGACGCGGCCCCGATTAACATACAACCCCGGATTGTCGCGTTCTGAGTTATAAGTAGGTACTTATCGCGATGGTATGGGCGAGTGACGGAGGTCGGGGGCTTACTACCATTGCATATGAGTGTGTTATATGCAATTATAGTACCTTGACCTAGATCTTTAACTCACGCTAGCCAGAAGTCAGAAACATTTGGTCAGTGAGTAGGTTCTAATTTAAATAAAACTGAGTAGTTAAAGAATTTTCATAATATTTATTTATAATAAAATATTTATACATATATATATTATATAAGTACATAAGTACTTAATTATTTTATTATATATATGTTTTTAAGTTTTTGTACTATTATTTTCGTCTTCTAACTCCGATTCGAACGACGACGATGAGGACGAATCTTACTACTCGGCATCAGCATCTTCACCCTGGATCCGAATCATAATATATTCGCGTACTTAAAAAACATATAAATAATATTATCAGGTATCAATCACAACGGTACAATAGCTATTAGCAATATCTTAGCGTTTTATAAAAAAGGTTAAGAGAATAAGGTAAGGTATTTAATTTTATTTTGAATACAATAAAAGAATTGATAACAATTATGCTATAAAAATTGCTATTAAAAAACAAAATGTTAAGTCAAAACAAAACTTACTATGGTAAGTTTTGTTTGTGCTCGGGATTTGTAGGATTTATTAATTTAATAGGCATTATTCCGATCAATATCCCATCGCACGTGCACTTTACTATTGTCCAAATGTCTGACCACAACTCCAAATGTTGACGACTTCATGCGTTTTCGGTACCCGGCGCGTCTAAACAGATCGCCATGACTCGCTCATTGATGGTGAAGGTGAAGGTATGAAATTGCCGATTTTTGCACAATCTGAAAGAAAGAGATATACTTAGGCCATCTAAATTTGAACTTTGTGTGAAATATAATTAGTACGGTATTGTGATCGAAAAAAGTTACGTCCTTCCGGAATCACTCAAAATCCTGCTAGCAGGACTCCGGGCGATTTATCATTAAAGCAGTATTATTTAAACATTGTTGACGCTCTTGTTTCAGAATTATAATCCTTATTTTTGAGACTAAGTTGTAAAGCGTCAATTTCAAAATTAAAACTGCTTCAAGGGCTTCAAGCAATGGTAGTAAACCTATAGGTCGCTGACTGGACGGATTTTAATGCTGTGAGTCGGATTAACTCAAGAAGCATAATATAAAAATGATCGACTATAGTCTTCTTCTATGTAACTTCAGTTTTCAACGTTAAATTTTTTAAGAAATTAATTTTAAAAAAATTCAAATTTTTGGAAAAGAATGTATGGGCCTGGGCGGTTCTTTAACAAATAACTTTGAATCCTACATTTATTATTTGATACAATTTATGCAAAATTTCACAACAATTAATTATTGTAGTGAAAGTTTGGATGTGTGTACCTAAGTTTATAATGACTGAGGAGATATTAGATATAATAGATTTAGTATACGTACATAAAACCATTGATAAATTCAAGAAGAAAAGTTATTGTCATAATGTCAATACTAGAATTAAAAATAAACTTGTAATGCCTGTTTCTAGGCTTAGTTAAACTAGCAATTCATTTGTTCGAAACAGTGTCCACCTCTACAATAAGCTTTCAGAAGACATGTTAAAGATGTAGTCTGAATAAGTTCAAAGTTAATGTAAAACGTAAAGTCATTGAAAAATCTTATTACCATGTAAAGAATTACTTAAACAACGAGGAAGCTTGGCAATAATTTGCTCTAATGGCTCTGATAGTTCCTTAGTTAAGATGATTTGTGAGATGGTGATAATAATTAAAAAAAACCTAGCTGAGTTTATTGTGGGCTCTTCTCAGGCCAGGAACCGTCGTAGCTTTAGTTTTAATATACCGTAACCGATTATCACCATCATGTTTTATAAGTAAGTAATTTTTAACGACAACAAGTGTACCGACAGTGTACCTATTTTTAATAAAATGATTTGATTTGGTAGCTTTATAAACTAATTTAACACATATTTTTTATCCCGGAAATTAAACAGTTTCTGCAGAAATCAAAAACCCCGCAGTCCCGGGTATTATCATATTATTTAGTAAATAAAATATTTGGGCAAAAAACGTACCTTTTGGAATAATTCAATAAAATAGGTTTTTTTTTCAGGTTACAAAGAGTTTTCGGAGACGAAGATAGGGATGTCACGAAGCAAGATCTATCGCAGCTGATGTATCTGGAGGCTGTGATAAAGGAATCGATGCGCTTTTATCCCATAGTCCCTGCTATTGCGAGGCAACTTGATTCAGACGTCAAATTGAGTAAGTAATTCCTAGATTTGACGACCTCCGTGGCGCAGTGTGTAGCGCTGTTGCCTTAACGTACGGAGGTCCCGGGTTCGATCCCCGGCAGGGTCAATTTAGGGATTTATAATTTCTGAATTTTCCCTGGTCTGGCCTGGTGGGAGGCTTCGGCCGTGGCTAGTTACCACCCTACCGGCAAAGACGTGCCGCGAAGCGATTTAGCGTTCCGGTACGATGCCGTGTAGAAACCGAAGGGGTGTGGGTTTAATATTTAAACTGCCATGCCCCTAACAGGTTAGCCCGCTACCATCTTAGACTGCATCATCACTTACCATCAGGTGAGATCGCAGTCAAGGGCTAGCTTGTAGTGGATTAAAAAAAAAAAAAAAAGATTAATACATAAAAATTGGCAAGTTTTCGGTGGTAGAGTCTTGACGTATCATAAGTGACACAAGTTGTCCTATGTGAAATAAATAAATCATTTATCATTTATCATTTAATAATTGTTAGATTCTTGCAAATTATCATAATTGGCATAGGTACTACGTGAAATGAATCGTTCATTTAAATATTAGAACAAAGTTCTTTTTCGTACCTACCTCTCTAGCTCGAAAAACGCGCTTTTGTTTCTTATAACCCGTGAGCAAAACTCGTCTTGGCTTACTGGTTTTAAGGCGCAGGCACGCGGGGGTGAAATCGAGCAAGCGCATGTCGCAAAAAATGCATGAAATAATTTGTAAAAAAAAAAAATTTACTTTTCAATACAAATGAATCCAACAATGTGTTTGAGTTAGAAATATGAATTTTATCTTATATTTCTAGAGCTAATTATTGGTTTCAATAAGGAGAAAAATTGCTTCAAAAAGTAAATTAAGAGGTATGTTTAAAATAAATTTCAATGCAGAGATTTTTTTTAAATTGTGGTTTGAGATGCGTCAATGGCTGCTCAAAGGTCTTGAAAACAGCATATTATTTTTACAAACATTCATTATGTCACCGTTTGATGGATACACTGCTTTTAAAAACCCCCTTTTAAGCTACACAGTGCCTTAAGCAAAGTTTTTTATTTCTTGTGCTTTAAAATCTCTCACTACACTCAGAATTGTAACTTAGAATCCCTCGCTCGCTCGGGATGCAAACTAGGCAGTCAAAAAAAAAATACTAACTTTTCTATCTTGTTGAACAAATAACTATTTGGCAGGATTTAACGGCCTGGAAAAATCGTAAGTAATTAGCCGAAGAAACGGTTTAAACTCTCCTTCTCTCTCTCCTCTATTTGGATGTATCCAAATACCAGAGGTATCGTAGAGGTGTAGAAGTGTCTCCGAAACTACTCACTGTCTACAGTGACACAATCTCACTTAAACAAGGGTCGGGAAACCAAAAATGTTGCGTAGCGGAACGCCTTGACCCTTCTTTGACTAAACAAACGCGTTGTGTTAAGGAAATTCAATTCAATTCAATTTATTTCAAACATGTAGGACATACAGGTGTCTCTTATGCTACGTCATGTTTTGACTCTACCACCGGTTCGGAAAGCAGATTCTGCCAAGAAGAGCCGGCAAGAAACTCAGCAGTTGCTCTTTTTTTTCTTTGTTTTTAAAACAATCTATTACAATACAAAAGTAAGTATGTAAGTTAAATAAAATACAATAGTGTAAGTTATTATACTATCCTGTGCGGAGCTGAACCCAAAGTCGGTTGCTTCCATACAACTTTGTCATTAAGAAATTCGTCAATTGTATAATAGCCCCGACTCAACAAGTGAAGGATACGTAACTCACGTATTTACAATCATTTTTTGTAAACACGCGTTTGTGGCGAGGTGGCATGGCGCGATTTTTGTTTGTTTACACTGGTTTCCGGTCCGGTCTGGTGCCGGTGCGGTTCCGGCTTCATGTACAGGAAGCCTTAGGGTTAAACACTAAAGTACAATCCAAACTATGTATTACATTTTTAATATTCTTGTTGTTTAGACTCGGGAAACCGCAAACTATTTTGATACTCATCAATTTGGTTAAAACTATTACCTATTCTGTGGTTAAAGTTGGTTATTTTTTGTCACAGGGAACTGCACGCTTACGAAAGGTACAACATGTTACCTGTTGATCTACGGAGTTCACAGGCACCCTGTGTGGGGTCCGGATGCTGAGGAATTCAAGCCAGAACGTTGGCTGGACCCGGCAATGTTTCGTGACAGCAATATCATCCCATTTGCTGCCTTTAGTATGGGACGACGGAATTGCATAGGTAACGAAATTAGTACAACATCCAAAGGTAGTTACTTAAAAATATTATATTCCATTGACTTACCAATAAATGATTTGCACGAAATATGAACTTTAAAATCGACATATAAATGGAGTTAATAAATATCGTGTTCCACAAGGTACTGTTCTAGGGCCTCTAATTTTTCTATTTTACATCAAAGATTTACCAGACATTTCAAATAAGTATACTATGACACATTTTGCTGATGGCATTTCAATACTCTTGACCTGTAAATGATATAAATAAATTAGAATCTGACATAAATAATGCTTTAAAATCAATAGTACACTGGCTTCAACTAAATAATTTACATATTATTAACATAAGTAAAACAAATTACGTTCAGTTTAAAAATTATAATAAATCTGAACATTTAGTATGCAGGAAATAAAATAAAAGAAGTAGAAGACTAGAGACTGACATCCGATCCGAACCGATCCGTGGACTCTGAATATAAGAAGGGTCCACCACGCTGGCCAAGTTTAGAGTGGCAGATATAATGAGATTTTTTCATAATGTTCATAAAGATATGTCTGCCAATGCAGAAAGAACTGCTGTGTTTCTCCGACTCTTCTCAGTAGAATCATTTTTTTGAACCGGTGATTGACTTAACTTAAGTGATAAAAGTTTTCCTACGTGAAATAAATAAATCATTTAGGTATCATTTAATGCGGACTTGGCCAGCATGGTGAACCAAATACTAAGAAATCAGCAAGAACTCTTCTCATTCTGAGAGGAGACTTTTTTTTTGAATCCACTACAAGTAAGCCCTTGACTGCGATCTCACTCGATGGAAAGTGATGATGCAGTCCAAGAGGGCGGCGGGCTAACCTGTTAAGGGCATGACCAGTTTTATTAAGCCCATACCCCTATTCGGTTTCTACACGGCATCGTACCGGAACGCTAAATCGCTTCGTCTTTGCCGATAGCGTAGTAACTAGCCACGGCTGACCAGGCTGGACCAGGGATAATTAAGAAATTATAAATTACCAAATTGACCCTGCCGGGGATCGTACCCGGGACCTCCACTCGTTAAGACAACAGCACTCAACACTGCGCCGCGGCGGTCGTCAAAACTCGTGCTCAGTAGTGAGCCGGCAGTGGAAGTGAAACACTCTCGGGCATGCAGATTTCCCCACGATGTTTTCCTTCACCGTTAGAGCATGTAATAAATTGTTGCTTTAATTTTAGGTCTTGTGCTTAGCTGGCTAGCATGAGTTGGTATTATTTCGTGTTCACTAAGTATATAAAATTATGAAAAGACTTCACGACCTTCAGAAAGGAGGTATACAACGCAGAGCGCTAGAGGTTTCTGATACTCTCATATATCTCTATTTCTTTTACCAGGTCTAACGTTCTCCTATGCGTCATTGAAGACGACCCTAGCGCATGTCTTTCGACACTACAGGGTGACGGGAGATCACACCAAGATGGTTGCTGAATTTAAATCAGTGCTCAGGCCGTTTTCGGGACACCATATTGCAATTGAAAAGAGGAAGAAATAATATAAACACTGATTCAAAGAGAAAGTCCGTATTTACAGGATCGTTTTTAACGGATCCTTATTCCTTTACTACTAGATATTATGATCACTCCGTATTTACAGGATACAGTAAAAATATTTTATCAGGTTGTGTGCTAACTGTATCCAAAATACTGTCGAGTGTGTGAACTCGCCTATAGACCTTCAATACGACATCGCCGAATGAAAACGTACCCGATGAAACGGACCTGTAAAAAGGACCGCTGCTGCATATTTTGTCTGATCAGTACTTCTCAATGGATCTGAAATACTGTTAAGTGTGTGGATTCGTTCGTACAACTACATACACCATCGTATACGACACTAAAACGTACCTGTCAAACGGACCGCTGTGTGAATGAGCCCTAAGAACCCATTGGTGGTGGAGACGATGAACTGCTGTTTGTTGGCGAAGGCGAAGTTTGTTTGCGATGGGCTGCGAACCAAGCTCTGGGTTCCTGGCACCTGGTTTAACCTCCAAAAGTTGTCCATCACCACTCTTAATCAAATCAAATCAAATATTTTTTATTTAGGTAGACTTCTATCAAGTGATTTTGAATAGTCGAGTGAATCTACCACTGGGTTCGGATTTCGGAATGCTGTTCCTAAGAAATTGCTGCGAACGTGAGGGGCAACCAGAGGTGTTTTTTTTTATTTAGCTTTTGTTCCCAGGCTACGATTCGGTGTACACATCTTGCAAGTTTTCACGAAAGTAGCATAAGGAAGTAACTTACATGACTAGAATTTGCAGCCAATATGCGACTTAGAACGCTGTAAACTTATCGTAAGTTACTTATGTTATGGACTTACTTGTAGGTATACATTTTTTTCGTGGCCTTATGTTTATGTTATTTATAAGGTTAGTAAGATTGCACAATTCTCGAAGACTATAGAATTTTACACAAAATTACACTGTTAAATTATCTAAATATATATAAATCAGGTGTCACGTTGTTTGTACGCGATGGACTCCTAAACTACTTAACCGATTTATAATTAAATTTGCACATCGTGTGCAGTTTGATCCAACTTGAAAGATAGGACAGCTTATAATATCTTAATTTATAGCCGCAATATTATTTTATGTCGGATTTGCAATGTAAGACGGAGAAAAAACGGTCTGTTACACCCTGCCTCTGCTAGCTTAAATGCTGACACGTGCTGCATCAGCAGCAACGGGCTTGACCGTCTGCCTGCAGCATGAGCGGGGAAGCCAGTCTTACTCGGACTTACATGGCTAATATTCTTGTTTTTAATATTATCCTGCTTTAAAACGTTTTATTAAGTATTACTATATTATGTAATAACAATAAAGTTTAAATATATTGTGAAATCCTTTTTTTAAAATCCAAATTGAGATTCCCCGTGTAACATTTGGTGGCAGCGTAAAGGGATCCCAAAAATTGGATCCTCGGTGTTCCTTAAATCCTGAACTATATACCAAGTGATATATTATTGTGTCTGTGTTCCTTAAATACCAAAATAACAAAGTGAATAAATAAGTGATAAGTGTCTAGTGTCCTGTGTGGTCCAAGAACGAGAATCCAGCGGCGCGCGCCAACGTAGCGAAACGTGACTGCGATAACCATGCCCGTAATCGCCATCGCCTACGCATTTATGCTGTGAGTTCTGGCTATTTGTTATCCCTTTGTTTTGTTATTAGAATCTCTATACGAATTTCTTTTACAAGTAAATTAATTATCATATTATAAAATGTCGAAACCTACACTAAATGTACCTAGTGACACACTTCTACCTTCCGATACGGAAGACGAAAAGCCTTCCGATCATAGGAAAACCCGATTCGCAAAACGAACAACTTCCACAATGGAGTTAGAATTAAATATATTATTGAAATTCATTAAACCTTATGACGGGAACCGAGAAACTTTGAATTCTTTTATAATTAATTGCAATAATGCCTACGAAATAGCTACAGAAGTTCAAAAGCCTGTTGTTTTTAAATACATTCTCTGCCAACTCAGCGGAAAAGCTGAGGTAGCTTGCTCTATCAAAGAATTCACATCCTGGGAACAATTGAAAGAATTCCTTAAAACACAGTTTAGCGTGAGGAAACATTACTCACATCTATTGACAGAATTGCAAGAATGCCGACAGGCGCACAATGAAAATGTCACACAATTTTCCCTACGCATAGAGACGTGCCTTTCACAACTTTTAACAGAAATTTCATTATCCAATAGCAAAGTAAAAGAACTACCTGGACGTACTGCGTCAATGGAAGAGCTCGCTCTGCATCACTTCTTAATGGGCCTCTTGCCCAGAATTTCTAACATAGTCAGGTGCAGGTCACCTAAGACCCTAAATGAAGCGATTAATTACGCAATATCCGAGGAAAGGATACAGGAAACTATGTACAAAAGAAGTTCAGTAGAGAATAGATCCAAAAAGCCATTTAACTTCCAAAACCCTCGTCCTTTTAAGACACTCTCTGCATCTCAAAACAATTCATCCCAGCCTAATCAAGGCAACAACAGCGATAATGCTAATCTCGTGTGTAGATACTGTAAATCCCCGGGACACGTAATCGAAAATTGCAAACGAAGAGAATTCAACAACAACCGGTTCAAAAAATTCTATCAACAAAAGCCTTCCACCTCCCGTGTACACTTCATACCTGAACCTTATGAAGAACAAGAGGGAGAAGATGTTTGTGACGATAATGGGGTTGATACTTTAAACGACTAAAAGTCTCGCCTAAGTGTCGCACGAGACTAAATCGGAAAGCCGACACACATCCAAATATAAATACTAATAAATTCGATATTTCACCCAGTTTCAATGATTTGGTAATCTCATCCAAATCCAAGGTCATACATCAGGGTAACCAGCCCCAAAGCGGAGACCTTCACTCAAGGACTATACAGCAGGGTAACCAGCCCCAAACCGGCAGTCCTTCTAAATACAAAATCAAGGTCATACAACAGGGTAGCCAGCCCCAAAACGGAGACCTTCATCCAAGGACTATACAGCAGGGTAACCAGCCCCAAACCGGCAGTCCTTCTGAATACAAAATCAAGGTCATACAACAGGGTATCCAGCCCCAAAACGGAGACCTTCATCCAAGGACTACACGACAGAGTAACCAGCCTCAAACCGGAAGTCCTTCTGAGATATTCCACACGGGTAACCAGCCCCAAAGAAGCGGTATCTCACTAAATTCTATAAATCATCCTGAACCACCTATTAAAATACATGAAATTAAAACGAATCCAAATAAATATTCATTACCACATGTCTCAATCCACACAAACGTGAATACCAATCCGTTGTCATTTCTAGTTGACTCAGGTTCCTCAGTAAGTCTCATAAAAAAAACATGCATCAAAATGATGCCGAACATCATTAAAGAAAAAATTTACTTGAAGGGAATTGATCCAGGAAATAAATTAACTCCCACTTCAGGCTATTGCAATCTCAACTTTACCTCAGATTTGAATCCCGAAGGGACGATTTCTTATAGATTCCATATAGTAGATGATATTAATTTATTATACGATGGTATAATTGGTAATGACCTTCTTGAAGATCTAGATTGCACTATAGACTATAATAAAAAGACCTTAAAGGTTAAATCCACATTAATTCAAATAAGTTTTTCCTACCCTACGTATCACATTCCCCCACGTACAGAAATGATCGTAGAATGTTCTGTTTCCAATCCTGAATTGAGAGAAGGCCTTGTTCTTGATCAAGGTTTCAATGAAAATTTATTGATAGCAAATTGTGTTGTCACAGTAAAAAAGAATAAGAGAATCAATATTTCCGTTGTTAATATATCAGATGATCCAATATCCCTAGATTCAAATCTCAATCTCACTCTTACTCCTCTTTCACATTCTCCTTCTCAAGCTGTTTCTGTGAACAAATTGGAGCAAACTAACATTCACAACAATACACATACCTACCTTAGAACTCAGGAAGTACTTAATCAATTACGTTTATCACATCTAAACCTAGAAGAAAAAGAAGTTCTCTGTGATATATGTTCCGAGTTTTCCGATATTTTCCATCTTCCAGATGATCAACTAACGCATACTAATGCAATTCAACATGAAATTAAAACAAGTTCTTCCATTCCAATCTTTACCAAATCCTATAGATTTCCAGAGTGCCATAAAAAGGAGGTCAGCACTCAAATTGATAAGATGCTAAACCAAGGCATTATCAAGCCATCTGTTTCTCCATGGTCGTCACCTATCTGGGTCGTACCCAAAAAGTTGGATGCATCAGGTCAACAAAAATGGAGAGTTGTCATCGACTACAGAAAACTAAACGATATCACAATAGGTGATGTATATCCTATCCCACAGATAACGGAGATCCTAGATCAACTTGGAAACAGTAAGTATTTCTCAACCCTGGACCTTGCTTCTGGGTTTCATCAAATACCGATGAGTAAAAATGATGCACCTAAAACTGCATTTAATGTGCCTCAAGGGCATTTCGAATTCACCCGAATGCCATTCGGACTTAAAAACGCCCCTTCAACATTCCAACGTTTAATGAACACTGCTTTAACAGGTCTTCAGGGTATACGATGTTTTGTATACTTAGACGACATAGTCATTTATTCCCACGACCTAAATTCTCATATTGAGAATCTAACCTTTGTTTTCGAAAGACTTCGAGAATTCAATCTCAAACTTCAACCCGACAAATGCGAGTTCTTGAGAAGAGAAGTCGCCTACCTGGGCCACCTAATCACCAAAGAAGGTGTCAAACCAAACCCTGAAAAGATTAAGGCAGTAACCCACTTCCCTTCTCCAAGAACTCCCAAAGATGTCAAATCATTCCTTGGCCTCGTGTCATATTATCGCCGTTTCATCCCTGACTTCTCCAAAATTGCAAAACCTCTCACGACTCTATTAAAAAAGGACGTCCCCTTCATATGGGAGAATAAACAACAACTTGCTTTTGACACATTAAAACACAAACTTACTACAGCCCCAATTCTTTCTTACCCTGATTTCACACAACCTTTTATACTTACATGTGATGCCTCTAACCATGCGATCGGCTCTGTTTTATCGCAAGGGCCGATTGGCAAGGATAAACCCATTGCTTACGCATCAAGAACCTTGAACAAAAGTGAATCGAATTATAGTACAACTGAAAAGGAATTATTGGCGATACTTTTTGGTTGCAAAACTTTCCGGCCCTACCTATTCGGTAGAAAATTTCAAATTGTTACCGATCACAGACCCCTTAAATGGTTATTTAACCATAAAGACCCTAGTAGTAAACTACAACGTTGGCGATTAAAGCTTGAAGAGTTTGATTATGAAATCACTTACCGTAAAGGAAAATTCAATTCGGTCGCTGACGCTCTTTCTCGATTCCCAGTTAATCCAATACATCCAGAAATTACCCCGGATACGAATGAAAATTCTCCGACTCAAGATGAGAAACCTGTCCTTGAAGATCCCTTGAATGATTTTGGTCTATTAGACTTAAGCCCACAAAGTGGTGATCTCAATCTTGATTTCAGCAATTTAGAAATTCCATCTCCCGAAAACCCCTTTTCACAAATAGATCCTTTAGAAACTCCTTTACAAGAATCAAATCCTGAAACAATAAATCCTAATATTGAAATATTTGACTTAATTCCTGAACTCGTTGATCCAAACTCCGAAATACAAAACCTTAATTCTGAAATAACAAGTCCCAATATCGAAATAGTTAATCCCAATCCTGAAATCAATGTTCCTAATCCTGAAGTAGACAACCCTAATTCAGAAATTCCTAATCCCAGAGTCGAATCACCGAACTCTAATACTGGAAGACAACAAATGCCTTTAAATGAAGAATACTCTAAATTCCTGAAAGAAACCTCTAATACTAATAACCAATTTAACACCAAAATAATAGAACACAATGAATCATTAACAAAAACCCACTGTAAGCTTCTTATCATACCTTCATCTATCGATTTAGATGATTCCAATGCATATGTTGAAGAAGTGTTAAGCAACCTTACGAATCCTTTTTTTTTTTTTTTTTTTTTTTTTTTTTTTTTTTTTTTTTTTTTTTTTTTTTTTTTTTTTTTTGACGAGGGGGAAATCTTCATAAGATACCTGGCTTCTTGGGGTGGAAGCCAGGTTATGTGAGATTCTTACTCACTAAAACCCCCTCGGAGGCCATCCTACGCGTATGTCGGGAGGCTTCGAGATCTCATAAATGAACGCAATCGAGGCCTCCCTGGCGCGGCACTTGGGCTCGTCCCTAGCAATGCGGTCCTTTGAGGTCCCTTCACGTGCTTTACCTTGAAGCACACACAGCTGCTTGTGCTGCAACAAGCGGCTCACGTCCCAGGGCCATCAAGATGGTATATTGAACGACTGGAGCCCCACTCCAGATCGGTCGTGGGCCCGGGGTCCCTTCGCCTGGGACTACTGACGGACGGATGGATTAATGGATGGATCCGGGCGGTGGCTAGCGCCGCCTCGTTGGCCACGCCTCCGAGCGGGATCGTTTCGCTCTCGAATCCGCTCAGCAGCCTCCTTCTTACCCATGACGGTTTCGCAGAAGGAGACCACTGCCTTCCATGCTGTGTCCTCTGTCAACATTGCCTGTACCACAGCCGGCGGAGAGAGATCGCTCCCCACGTGGCCGACTAGGATACTACGTTCACAGTCCCAGGCAGAGCACTCTTCTAACGTATGCTGTGCAGAGTCCTGGTCCTCATCACAATGATGACACCGTGGTGTCTCCTCGCGACCTATCCGAAACAGGTACTCACCGAAACAGCCATGTCCAGTGAGTACCTGCGTTAGTCTGAATGTTACATTGCCCCACTTTCTCTCAAGCCAGGACTCAAAATTCGGCAAGATTGCACCAACAGCGCGTTGGCGTGCGTTTTTCTCCTCTTCAAGGCGCAAACGCCAATTAGCTAGTGCCTGTTGGTGCACTTTCCGTCTCAGATCTTCGGGCTCTTCGCTCCTCAGGCCATCATGGTGAGTTTGGGCGTATGCTTTCGAGTCCATATCCGCTAGAATATCGAAAGGAGGGAATCGAGCCAGGATAGTTGCAGCCTCAAAGGATATTGTGCGGTATCCTCTCGCGACCCTTATGGCTATCTTGCGTTGCACGCTGTTGAGTTTTGTCCGGAGGCGTTGCACGCTGGAAAGCCTCCGAGACCAGACGGGTGCTCCATAGAGAGCCATTGATCTTATAACTCCCGCGTAAAGTCGGCGAACGCCCTCCTGCGGTCCTCCGAGATTGGGCAGCAGACCGTGCATTGCACCCGCTACTTTCTGCAGTCGAGGGACCAGGCGCTCGAAGTGCTCTTCGAAACCCCAGCGGCCGTCCAAAGTTAGGCCTAAGTATTTAAGATACCGCCCAATTTGAACGTCCGTATCGCCTACACAAATTGAGGAACTGGGTGGTTCCAGCCGCCTTGGGAGCTTATGAAACCATAGGGCCTCTGTTTTTTGAGGCGCTACCTTCAGTCCCAGCCCGTGAATTTTTTCGACTACGCAAGCTACACCGGCCTCGGCAAGCCTAGATGTCCCTTGAAAAGTGTCTCCTTCGGCAATTACCATGGTGTCATCCGCGTAGCATACTAGATGAACGCCATACGGGAGCCTAACTTGCAGAACAGCATCATAGGCAATATTCCATAACAGCGGCCCTAATACGGAGCCCTGTGGAACCCCGCAGTTCACCTCTTTGGCATACTTACGGCCATCCTTCCCGATGTATTCAATTGACCTGTCGCATAGGTACGCCCCGACTATGTCACGCAGGTATGGAGGCACATTGTGGTAAGTTAGAGCTTCCCTGATAGCCACCCACGGTAAGGAATTGAAGGCGTTTACGATATCTAGGCTTACCGCCAATGCAACTCCACCCCCGCATACCGCCCGTTCCGTCAAGGTACGGACGCGAAGGATAGCGTCCACGGTCGATCGGCCCTTCCGGAAACCGAACTGACTTTCCGACAGATCGGGGCCCACCTGCGACAGGTGGTCGGCAAGGCGGGCTGCAATAATGCGCTCAAATAGCTTTCCCACCTCGTCGAGCAGGCATATAGGTCGGTAAGCAGACGGGGAATCTGCGGGCCTGCCTTCTTTTTTCAAGAGGACTAATCTAGCCTTTTTCCAACTGGAAGGGAAAATGCCTGAGCGTAGGCAGCTGTTAAAAAGTCTCCTCAGCCGGTTCCCTAAGCCCTCCAAGGCTAACACCCATGCACGGCCCGGTATTCCATCTGGCCCAGGTGCAGTATTGCGGGTTTTTAAACGTCTTACCGCTTCATTTAACTCGCTCTCGGAGACTTCTAGCTCGCCAGACCATCCAGTGCGCTCCTGTGATGGCAAGGAGTTTTGAAAACTGACCTGTACCCTGGGAAAGAGTGTATTGACCACTGTCTCCAAAAGGAACCTTACGAATCCTAATGAAACTATTTATTCTGAAAAACAATTATATTCTTACGAAAGAGTAGAGTTCAACAATAAAACTGTCTATTTCATTTTTACAAAGGTCCATCATTTCGACGATAGCACGTACCCAGAAATTTTCCATACCTTAAAAAAGATGAAAGAACATTTATTGGAAATCGGAGATATATGCGAAATTGCTATTACTGACTTCAAAAACCCGTTCCAAAACCTGTCATTTGTCAAAATTTATAATATAATAACATACCTTTTCCACAATACTAATATAATAATTAACATATACCATAACAACATCATTTATCCAACTCTTAGCGAAGTAAAAAAGATCCTATTTGACAATCATAATATCCCGATCGCCGGTCATCTAGGCTCGGTCAGAATGCTCAAAAGAATCCAAGAGAAGTACTACTGGAAAAACATGAGATCTGATATCGAAAATTATGTGAGAAACTGCCCTCTCTGTCAAGAGAATAAAGCTCTAAGAAGAACCAACAGAGCCCCTATGCAAATCACTACTTCTTCCAGTACACCCTTTCAAAGAGTCGCTCTTGACATCGTTGGCCCTCTACCTGAATCAGGAACTGCAAAACTTAAATACATTCTAACACTACAAGATGACCTTACCAAATTCTCTGCAGCATATCCTCTACGCTCTGTAGCTGCAGAGGAAACGACTGAAAGCCTCCTTCATTTTATAGCTATGTTTGGAATTCCGAAAATGATTTTGACAGACCAAGGTACTAATTTTACCGCTGAATTATTTAAGAGTACTTGCGCTTTCCTAAAAATCAAACAGTTATGGTCTTCTCCATACCATCCTCAAACACAAGGAGCTCTAGAACGTAGTCATTCTACGCTCAAGGAGTACCTTAAATCATATGTCAATGAAAACCAAGATGATTGGCCAAAATATGTGTATACAGCAATATTAACTTACAATACTGCGGTCCATTGTACCACAAATTATACGCCCTATGAACTTCTGTTTGGTCATAAACCATATATCCCTGACTCTGTCTTCGATGAAAGCCCTAGTGTAACTTATCCTGATTATGTCAGAATGCTTCAACATAGACTTAAATTCTCCCGAGCACAAGCTCTCGAAAATATACAAAAATCAAAATCAAAATCAAAAAATTATTATGACCAAAGATCACGTCCAATCCAATACAAAGTTGGTGACTTTGTGTATCTTAAAAACCACTTAAGACTTCGAAAAGCACTTTCACCCATTTGGAAGGGACCTTACAAAGTTGTCAAAGTCCATGGCAATAATACTCTTTCCTTGCTGATTAACAGGAGGCATGTCAAACATCATTTTGATGAAGTTAAGTTGGCGGAAGTTTCGGAAGGTTCTTCTTCTTCCCAATAATTTAAGATTAAAACATATTAATCCTTTTACATGTTTTAGTAATTGTCTTTATTATAAATTAAGTTTTACTTTTAGTCTTAGTTTTGATTGTACTTAGTTAAGTTGTTTGCCATTTCAGTGCATCTGCATTTGTCACATCAAGTGTTGTTCATCCAATCTCTTCCGGCTCTGGAATCTATTTTGATTACATAGGTAAACTTAAAATTATTAATGGACATTTAAGCATATTAATGCCAATTGACATTTCTCATATTCAATCTCATATTCAAAACATGAATTCTGTATTCGTGAACATAAGATATCTTTGCAAAGAGACAAATGTCACAGATGACCTGGAATACAATAATATGCTTGAACCTTTATTTGTGCGGTATCAAAGCATTTATAAGCAGTATTTTTCCATCTCCCACCTCCTCGAAAAGAGATTAAAACGCGGAGCATGGATTGGTGGTGTAGGAACTATTTTAAAGCAAATATTTGGCACTTTAGATGAAAATGATGCAATTAAGTACGACGATGCAATAAATTCTGTTCAAAGTGATACCAGAAGGTTAGCTTCACTGATGAAAGAAAATATACTGGTTTCTACCTCCGCCATTAGCTCTTTCAATAATTCACTGCACAAATTAAAGGTTAATGAAGATAATTTAAGTCAAGCTGTGGACAAGCTCTCCATCAAATTAAAGAAGGCAACAGAGGTCACGAATAAATTATTAATTACTTCGGAAATAAATTCAGTCTTAAATTGTTTAGAAACATCACTACTCGGTTTGTCATTCCAATTAGAAGATATAATTAATGCAGTGCTCTTCTCCAATTTGAATGTCCTTCATCCTTTTGTAATTACACCTCATCAATTGTACAGAGAACTTGTCGACAACTTCAAGCATTTGCCTAGAAGTTTAGAATTAGCATTTAAATTAGATTTAAGTTCAATTTACTTAATTTTTCATATTTCTAAATTAATATGTTATTATTTAAACAATAGGATTATGTTTGTTCTACAAGTGCCGCTTGTAAATCCCCAGGAATTCTATTTGTACCACAATATTCCACTACCAATTCCACATAACTCTGTAAAGCCAGACTCATTCAGCCTCATCATACCAGACAATAAGTATATAGCGATTACTAAGGATAAGGCGTACTACAGTGGCTTCAATTCGCTCTCTTTCTGCAAAGTAATTAAATCGACGAACTATATTTGCAACATCGTGAACATATTTTCATCAAATACGAATCCATCATGTGAAAGTGAACTATTAACTAAAGTAATTACCGAAATACCAGTGCAGTGCAAAACGGAATTCCTATCTGGTGTTATTGATATCTGGAAACCCCTGACTAATAATAGGTGGATATTTGTACAAACTATACCTACGAAACTATCGATAGAATGTACCAATTTAGATTTAAATGAAACCAGCATTTCTGGAACAGGCATACTAAATATGCCAAAACAATGTACAGCCTACTGTAAAACTACAAGGTTATACTCTAATAGTAATGTGCTAAACATTAGTTCCCCTTTACTTGTCACTTCAGATTTTAATATTATAAATGATTCATGTTGTAACATTATTAAATTTAAACAGACATTAGACAATACGGATGCAACCCCTATTAAATTACAAAACATTGATTTGGAAAATATTAATTTTAACCGAGATATAACTAAAGAACTCGATAAAATAATAAATGAACCACACATTATAAAATATGGAACCCATTACTCTATAATAATTAATTTTGTCATATTATCTATTGTCTGTGCCATAGTTTTAAAATTCGTTAAATGTGAGTTCTGTAGAAAGACTGGCAGCAACATAAAATCTTCCGAGGCCCCTATAGAAGTTATCCAACCAGCATCAGAAGTTGTAGATGTAGAAACGGAGAGAACTCTTCCAAGAACGAGAAGAGGTATTTAAGTTCCATTAAACATAAACTTCGAAAGTTTTCCCGAAGTTTATTTTTAATGAGGGGAGGTGTTACACCCTGCCTCTGCTAGCTTAAATGCTGACACGTGCTGCATCAGCAGCAACGGGCTTGACCGTCTGCCTGCAGCATGAGCGGGGAAGCCAGTCTTACTCGGACCATCGAAGCCGTTACATGGCTAATATTCTTGTTTTTAATATTATCCTGCTTTAAAACGTTTTATTAAGTATTACTATATTATGTAATAACAATAAAGTTTAAATATATTGTGAAATCCTTTTTTTAAAATCCAAATTGAGATTCCCCGTGTAACAGGTCGAACGAAAACGTTTCTTACGAAAAGCTACGCGGACGAAGTCGCGGGAATCAACTAGTTTTATTATATAACATACTATTATATTATTATTATTATATGACATACTAACTAATTATTTTGATACATGTAGTGTACTTTATATATAAACAAAAAATAATAAATTGCATCTTTAATTTGATGCATAAGTAGGTAGGTAAGTACCTACCGTTTCTTAGAATAAATAAAATATTACCTATCTTTAAACTTATAATAAAACTGTAACTGGAAGATTTATGTACATTTAATATACCTATTCTGAGAGTTTTAATCGGGGTATGCTTTACTATCGATACTGAGCCCAAAACAGATTTTTATCTAATTTTTGTCTGTCTGTCTGTCTGTATGGCAGCGCATCACGCGAAAAATAATGAACGGATTTGAATGAAATTTGGTATAGCGGTAGCTGATACTCCGGGTCAATATATAAATATTAGTTTTTAGGATAGTTTTTATCCCGATAGAAAATAAGGTTCCTCCGGATAGGGGTTTTTTTTAACTCCATAACTCAGTCAAATCTGAACTGATTTGAATAAATCATTCTTTATTAGAAGGTATGTATCATCACGTAAGTTTTGCCCAATTTTGGTGAAGATTTGATAAATATTATCAGAGATAGAGGACACAACTCCACAACAGTGAACAGCAATTCAATTGATTAGGACTTATAATAATATATTTTTGGTGGCGTTTGAAGGAAACAAAATTAATTATAAAAAATTGCAACCAAGAGAAAATTTGTCTACAGATTTTCGATGCCATATGTTTGCCTGTGATATGTGGACTTAATTTCGTGAATTTAAGTTAATCAAATAATAAATTGTGGATGTAAACATGAGCATCTGGTTTGTATCAAAAAAAATATATTGTGTTTATAATGTGCATAACGGTTAGCAGATATCTTTAGCATGAATAATACTTCAAGTATACATAAATCGTAACTTATTTCTTGGTGAAAAATAATATGTTAATAGTGTTAATTTGGTTATGCACAATCCTACTAATCTTACTTCTTACTAACCATACTTAATATTATAAATGCGAAAGTGTGTTTGTTTGTTGGTTTTTAGGTTTGTTGGTTTGTCTATTAATCACGTCGCAGCAGAGAAACGGATTTACTTGATTTTTTGCATTGGCATAGTTGAGGACCTGGAGAGTGATATATGCTACTTTTTATCACGGAAAATCAAAGAGTTCCCGAGGGATTTTAAGAACTAAATCCATGCGGACGAAGTCGCGGGCATCAGTTAGTCATTAATAAATAGCGACCACAAACAGAATATCTATTGGCGCATGTTAGGGCTTGAGCTCCAAAATTCCGGTTTTAACGAAATTCCGGAATTCCGAATCGTTTCAGTATTGTTTGTAATCCCGGAATAGGTGTGATCAATACCGGAATTTCGATATTGAAAAAAATAAATAATGACATGGCGCATCCTGTCTGTCAACACGTTCTGGTTTGGATGGATGGATGTATGGATGAATGTATGTTTGTTACTCAATCACGCTTGAACAGCTGAACGGATCTGGATGACATTTGGCACACTGGTAGTTTATAGTCTGGTATTTAACACATAGGTTACTTTTTATCCCAGAAAATTAAAGAGTTCCGGCGGGAACAAAAAACCTCAAATCACGCGGACGAAGTCTTTCATTATTAGACTTAGAATTACAATCTAGCCTTAAAATTAGACTAATGAGTAATTTTCCTTTAACCTAAACTTATATCTTATATACCTACTAAGAAGTACTCCATTGACGCATAGTCTTTCTTTATTCAATTTAAAGACACTATGTTATTGTGTTCTCACTGAATTAAAGTAAATCATTTATGTAAATCAGTACTTACCCCAATCAGGCAGGTCATATAATACCATCTATCGTCAAAGAAATATGGTGCTTTTAAAGGAAAATTAAGAGAGCTTGTGTTTCAGCTTCGTGACTATTTCGTGACTTCGTCTGGTATAACACATAGGTTACTTTTTATCCCGGAAAATGGAATTCCCGTGGGAATTAAAATCCTTTTACCATGCGGACGAAGTTGCGGTCATCTGCAGCTGGTAAAGTAGGTATATACGGTACTAGCTTTTGCCCGAGACAATCTTTTTCAAAAATCTTTTCTCAGCGGATGCCTGCGTTATAAAAGCTATCTGTATACCAAATTTCAACCGGATTCGTCCAGTATTTCAATTTTGATAATTTTTTACCCTGAATACCTGAGGAAACTAAAGGAGAACATCAATCAAATTAATAATTATTAATACAAATTACGTAAAAATACATAAGTAGGTAATTATTTTTTGAAAAAACGTTACTCAGGATTTTTCCACAAGGCCATATGTTTATTGCATATAAATTATACAAAAATCAACACAATATATATAAAAAAAAAAAAAAAAAATGCGGGGATTTTATAATTATTATGCTGTGAGTTTTTGTTGATAAACTGTATATTTTAAGAGTTCCGTAACTATAACATGAAATTGACACTGGAACACAAGTTGACAGATGACCGTAATATCTATTCTCTGCCAAAAGAACGGATTCCTTTATTGTTTTAGTTTACTAATTTTCCGAGATAAAAACAAAAGTTATAACGTATTTCCTTCCCCGTGATGCAACTGTCTATACGAAATTTCGTCAAAATCGGTTGAACGGATGAGCCGTGAAAGCGTAGCAGACAGACACACTTTCGCATTTATAATATTAGTATGGATTTTGTTAAGCCAGCGAATAAATTCGTTGAAAAATCTTATTTCAATGCAAAGGATTTCTTAAATCACAAGCAAGCTTGGCAATAATTTGATCTGACGGAATAGACTGGAATAACACATAGGCTACAAGTTACAGCCCGTTCCCGCGGGAACTGAAAAACTTCAATCCACGTGGACGAAGTCGTGGGCATTAGCTATGTTTTATAAGTTACTAGCAAATGCCCGCGACTTCGTCCGCGTGGATTGAGGTTTCGGTTCCCGCGGGAACTCTTAAATTTTTAATAATTTATAAAAAGTAGCCTATGTGTAATTTCAGACTATAATCTATCTCTGTGCCAATTTTCATCCAGATCCGTTCAGTCGTTGGGCCGTGATTGAGTAACAAACATCCATCCATAACGCATAACTTTGAAATGAGGATATAATACTTGTGTGCAACGGGGGGCTGATGTGGGCTGTGGCTGTCCGGCATTGAATAAAGTAGAGACCTTTAAATACCTCGGTGTGATGCTAGATCCTAAATTTTAACCTGCATAAATATTTTTCCCTAAAAATCCGGCAATTTTAGAATAAGAATACGGCAACTCTAAATTTGACAGAAACAACGATGGTTGCTACGTGTTGCTACGAGACTAACAAACATACTTCAAGCATAGATGCTAAACTTGGCTTAAATTGCCGCAATTTGCTAGTACGCCGACGGTATCTAGTCGTAAAGACCCATCTTAAATCTATGCACACAACATACCAAATCTCTGAATATTTCATTATACCTTTACTGAATCTAATCGTCATAATGTGACACAAAAATCTCGTTCGAAATCTGTTGTTACCTACTGTTTTGTTTTGTCATAAAAATGACCATTTTCCATTTTATATATAGCCACCAAACACGGTCCTCCGCCTTCCTTATGCACCCGCTTCCCGCCACCTTCTTTAAGTGATCAGACCAGCGGGCTGGAGGTCGTCCCTACACTGCGCTTGCCGGTACGTGGTCTCCAGTCCAGAACACGTCTGCCCCAACGGCCATGCATTCTGCTTGCTAACTAAGCTATGTTGGTCACTTTAGTTCTTCTCCGAATTTCCTCGTTCCGACAAAACAAACAAGGATAACATCAATCAAATCTAACCTAGTTATACGTATTCTTCTGAGGTAACCCTCGATTGGCAATTCTGTTTCGCACTTGACGGGTTTTTCTGTTACTGAATTTTTAGTATACACCCATTTATTTGTACAGATTTTTATAAAATTAGACACGTTAGGGACGTTAGGGACACGTTTTACAAAATATAAAAATATTACACCAAACACATTTAAAAATAATCCTATAAAACTTCCACCCACTGCGCCGGTGGTCAAGGCTCCAGAGAGAGGAACTTCCTCACAATTCGCGCCGTCTCAAGGATAACCGCCTTCTGTATCCGACCCATAATCCAACAACCAAGGGAAAGCTTCTTGAGGTGTTGATCGAAACTTTTCCCAATAAGACCGTTAACTGATACAAACATCGGTAGAATAATCGTTGAATCAACATTCCACATGGCGGTAATATCGTGAGCAAGGTCCAAGTATTTCGATACATTTTAGTTTTCTTTTATTATTGAGATAACAATATATAAGGATTTTCCGACACCAGCGTTATTATTTTAACGCTACTCACCCTGGTCGCCATTGCTGTGTTGGTGAGTATAAATGTAGTGTAGGTAGTATTTAAAGAATATCATGTTAGTGATAATAACCGGGACCGACGGCTTAGCATGCTCTTCGAGGCACGGGGGTGACATGCCGCCAACTTCCGAACTCCGGGCTAGTACTGAGAATTTCCAGTCGGAAAAACCCAATTCTTAATTATTATGGCCCGCCCCGGACTCGAACCCGGGACCTCGTCGGCCACAGTCAAACATGTTAACCACTAGACCGACGACGCAATCACACAATATAAATTATTTTTGTTAAGAGCATAAAAACATAATAAAACGTAATCAACTGTGAAATAACTGGTTAGTAGGCTGTATAATTGGTAGCGCCTGACAAACAATATAATTATGATTTCTTCTACTTGTGCTGTGAGACCTTTCTTAAACATACTAAAGCGTTAAAATGACTAAATATAATTATATGTATTAAAATAAAATAAAATATGTAAAACTGTAGGAACAGTAGGTAAATGTACATCTATATTATGGCATGGTCATAGAATACCATCCATCATCAAAGATAATATGTGGTCACTCAGTATATTTATGATCTACCGTTATTTAACCTAAGCCAATCTTATGCTGAGATCTATAGAGCGTACTTTGACTTGGCTCAGACTTTACTTAGAGTTAAAACGAGATGGACATATGTGAGTAACATAATTCTGTCTCGTTTTAACCATGTCATAAGTCTAAGTTTATTTTTTTATTCGTTTATTAGTTTTTGTTATGCAAAGTCAAAGTTAAGTCCTAGGACTGCTAAATAATGATAAGATATTATAACAGACCACAGTGCATCAGAACTGCTGGCCGTTTTACTTTCTAAGGTTACCTATCTATTATAGATACGGTGCCATCCCTGAATACCTGCGGGAACTCAAGGATAACATCAATCAAATCTAATCATATTATACGTTTTCTTATGAGGTGCGCAACCCTCGATTGGCGATTCTATTTCACCCTTGACGGGTTCTGCTTTTTCTGTTACTGAATATTTATTGAGATTATAAAATATAATGATCCTCCGACTCTAGCGTCATTATTCCAACGCTACTCATCCATGTTGCAGACGTTGTTGGTAAGTATTAATTAGTGTGGTATTTAAGGAAACAGATGGCCAAGTGCGAGGTGGACTTATTTGACGACTTCAACGTGCGGAGGTTCCGGGTTCCATCTCCGGCACAGTCAATTTGGGAATTTATAATTTCTGATTTTTTCCTGGTCTGGCCTCCAACCTCCCATGCAACCAACCTCGCGGTTATTTGGACCGAATAGCGGGCGAGCGCCCGTTCGGAACTTGCCCTGGTCTGGCCTGGTGAGAAGCTTCGGCCGTGGCCAGTTACCACCAAGGAACATATTTACTACGGGGAGGCTACCACCCCACCGGCAAAGACGATGTTCCGGTACGATACCGTGTAGAAACTAGAAACCAATTAGGGGTATGGTAATATAACTGCCATCATGATTCCCCAACAGGTTAGCCTGCTAACATCTTAGACTGCATTATCCCTTACCATCAGGTGAGATCGGATTCAAGGGCTAACTTTTGGTAGATAATAAAAAAAATAGACTCGCGCACTTAGGGTTCCGTACCACCACCTAATCTAAATTATTTTAGTAAATAACAAGAAAAGTGTCATTATAAAACGTAATCCGCGGTGAAATAACTGGCTTTCTTATGGCGCTAATCTGGTGGCGGTTGACAATTCAATAAACAAACAAAAAGACAGAAAAGAAGACAAAAAGTTCTGCAAATTAAGAACATTTGAATTTTATATTTTCCCACTTATTTGGAACGATTTGAAACTTCGATTCATTGGCCGTTATTTTTTTTTAAAGGTTAATATTAAATTAAAACATGGGATGAGGCGTTAAAGAAAACGGAATTGCAGTGATTGCCTTGCACAAAGTGGGTATGGAGCCATCGGTAGTTTTCAAGACGCTTAAAATGCTTGGTACCGTTCGTTTATCGTACTATCTACAGATATACCAACTCTTCAACTGTCGAAGATCATAAAAAATCGGAGCGGCCATGTAATGTTAGAACTACAAAGGCTGTTAACGCTGTTAAGCCAAGCTCGGCTCGAAGTCAAAGTTATGGACTATAAGAGCTGCAGGTCGGCTCTCGTCTAGACCAGATCTGAACCTCTTGGACTACAAATTATGGTCAGTTTTAGAGAACATGGCCTGCTCTTAACGGCACGCTGACATTGAGTCTCTTAAAAAGTCTCTAGAGCAAGCAGTAGCTAAATTTACGATTTAAACAGTGCGTAATTCCATAGATTCGTGGCCAGGCAGACAAAAGGCCTCTATTAAAGCTAAAGGTGCCCATTTCGAATAAAATCATTTTCTGATTATTGACCAGACTTCAATAAATACGAACATATAAGTTTTATTAAGATTACAATACTCCATAAAAAATAAATGCATTTTCATTTATAACAGAACTTATGGCCACACTGTCCTTGTGCTGTAAGACATTGATTCTTGCCAAATTGAATGATTCTAGGTCAACGGGAAGTAAGTTTTGATTTGGCGATTGGCAAAATATGCATTTTTTTACAGCTCCAAGAGACCGGAGACCTAAGTAATTGATATTATTTTTAACTTGATATCTCCACGCCCCACCACTATAGTCCATTAACGTCCCATGGCTTAAACCCACCACGCTGTTACGCGTTCCCGAGAAAAAGTGTTTGACAGACAGACGGACAATGAAGTGATCCTATGAGGGTTCCTTTTTTCTTCTTGAGGAACGGAACCCTAAAAAATTCGGCTACATTATAAACACTGCTAGAAACTTCAAAGAATCTGATTTTAAACAGATAGCTGAAGTGAGGATTGACCGACTGATCATGTTGACACCGGTTCTGGTACTGGTACTAGTGTTCCTGATTTGTGCTCTTTTGGCGTTGGCTCGAAGAAAATCAAGTAAGGATGAACCACCAACACTCCCAGGCGCTTTACCACTTATTGGACATGCCCATCGTTTGCTGGGAACCAGCAGTTTGGGTAAGCGTTTTCATAACACTACATGAATAGTATCTTTAAGTAGAATAATACCTTTCAAAAAACCGAGTTTAATATCAACCAATCATACGTGCGGCGCTTTTTAAAATAAAGTTGAAAGCGGGTAAAGATACGCCAGATAATCTATTGAGCTTTACTCCACTTATTAAAAATCGTTTACAAGCATGCCGTAGGTATGCAGGATTTTATTGCTGCTTAATTACTAAGGCGTGGATTTTCCCAACAGCAAACTACGCGACATGGATGAAATCGCGAGTCCAGGACGTCACTATAAATTTCTAATTATATTTTTTTTCTAGGTTAAAGATGTAGGTCGGGGGCAATTGTTTTTTTTTTTTTTTATTGTTAGATAGGCTTGCGCTTGACCACAATCATGCTTAGTGCAAAGCAATGATGAGGTCTAGGTTGGAACGCGCTTGCCTAGAAGATGCCTATTCACTCTTGCCTTGAAGGTACCTAAGTTATACGTGGCAGGAAACAAGTGCGCTGGGAGGGTGTTCCACACCCTAGCGGTTCGGATCAGAAACGTCGAGCAAAAACGTTTTGTGCGGGCAGATTGGACATCAACCACATAAGGATGCCAACGCAGACGGTTTCTCGCTGTTCTGTGGTAGAACGGGGAAGGAGGAACAAGGTTGTGAAGTTCCTGAGCACACTCTTCATGGTATATCCGATAAAAACCGATAAGCAGGCAACATTGCGTCGGTGCTGTAAACTGAGCAATTATCGCCTATTAGCCTTCGGGCCCGGCGATCTATAGAGTCTAATGTATCGAGTTGGTACTTGGCGGATCCATCCCAAAATATTTTTGCATAGGCAGAACAACTCTAGCACATCCTTCATGCGCTATGAACTCACGCAGGTAACAGTGCTCTTCAACAGCAATCAACGACAAGCAGCTTACCCAGAGACACTGATGCTGAGATCTACAGAGAGCACTCTAACTTAGCTCAGACTTACAGAGTTAAAACGAAATGGACTTATGTGTGAGTGTGAGTTACATATTATATCTGTCTCGTTTTAACCATGTCTTAAGTCTAAGCAAAGTCAAAGTTCGGTCTTACATTATATGTCAGCATGAGAGGACATGTCGTATCTTATGATTGCGTGGCTTAATTTTTTTACAGCTCCAAAGAACAGTAGACGTATTTGATATTAATTTCAACTTGATACCTAAAATCATAATTGCATGTCCACAGGCATTGATGTAGAATTTTATGTCCACAGGCCACTTTTGTGATCCGCGCAGCCAAGCAACATACGAGTATTAATTTATAAAAGTAATTATTATAATGTTACAGAACTATGGAATTTTATTAGAGACGCATCTTATGAGAGCTTGAAAGCTGGCGGAGTTATAACTGTTTTTATGGGACCCAAGCCTATATACCGTAAGCAACGTATTGTTATGTTAAATGTATTCATGCTACTATAGAGTAAGTATAAAGGAGAAGTTTTGTGATGTTGTTAATATTATATTATTGTAGATTATTGAAGTTTAGATACGTATTATAGTACGGTACATCAATGGTCTCTGATTCGCCTGTGACGTCATCTCACCTGTCTGAGTTCGCCGCCCCACGAATCATTCAAGTATTTAGTTTCATATTCACGCCAGGGCTCTTGCTTCGTTCGTGTTTATTTACATGCAGACGTTATATCGTTGCCCTGTGACCTTCCAAATTTCATGTCTCTAGCACCAGCGGTATAGGCTGTGCATTGATATATAAGTCAGTCAGGACTTTGAATTTGAAGATATTGAGGAAGATTGAATAGAAGATAGCAAATACATTTACATTAGTAGATTGTTACACAAGGGACGTAAGTAAGCTATTACAGAACAAGATCCAATTTGGCGCCAGTGCGAGCGCAGCTCGCATAGGGCGCTAATGGATCGCGTGCACCCGAGATATTTAGTCACACGAGCGAGCGCAGCGAGCGAGGGTGAATATAGTTCGAGGGTGTAATAGCTGCTTGCAACCGAGGTAAGCATTCTACTTTATATCATTCTTGCGAGGTAAATAAAACATTGGTAATGCAAAAAGGTTTTGCATCATTTGTTCTGCTTCAAGCAAACAAAAATCAGGCTCTCCTCATTTTTCATCATCTGATGAAGTGCTTGACATTGTTGTAAATAACTTAAATCAATTTACGAACAAACTTCACAAACTTTCAGATCAAATGAAATGCCGCCATTTCCATTTTTTTTTTCGTAAATAGTTTTCCATATTTTTTTTACGGCTCTGAGTTCCAAGGAGTTTTGCATAGTTTGAAATGTATGGAAATTAAATGCCGCCATGTTCAGTGTTTTTTTTTTCAGTAAAAAGTTTTCTTACCATTTTATAAGAAAAGAGATTGTTTACCAAGGAGTTTTGCATAGCTTGAACTGTAATGTGAACATTACAATTCAAGCATAATGCGACGTAATGTTGCCTTGAATTGCAAACACCAACTTACAAGGAGACTTTCCACCATAGTAATCCCTAGTTACTGAGCAAGTATGATATTATAAAAAATATTTTTACTGAATTAGTTATTCCGAACCTACTTACAACTCAATAGGTATATCAATAAGAAATAGGTAGCTATTATTTACATCATAATGATCTTCACACACATATTTAGTACTTTTAGGTCCAATTAAATAACGCTTCATTAGTTTGCACCAGTTTTCCTTGTTTTTATAATTAATTGGTCCACGGAAAAAACAAATATTGAGTTTTTTAACGGTTGTGCTAACAATACAATATTAATAATGGAACAATACAATATTTGTAGGCATTTTCTTTAACTTCTGCCATCGCGTAATAATCAAAATACGAATCGAACGGCGCAAGCGACTACACAACAATAAATTTGTACGTACTCGAATACGTGCTGCGTCGTCTAGGTGAGATGACGTCACACGATAGAGCGCCGCGTGTAACCAAATTATTCTTGCAAGCACAATAACTTTTTCATTTGTTGAGATATTTTAATGATTCTTTCATATTTTTGTTTTATGTTTTCTTAATTTTCATAATAATTAAAAAAAATGGAAACTTCTTCATTAATGCAAAATTTTCATGCTATTAAGTAATTATAATGAGTGCAAAAAATTCTGTCTGCCCATCCCATCTCATCAATGGCCCATACGATTAAGATGGAATTTGTTACAGAGATAGCTAACATCTCGGAGATGGATAAAGGCTTAAATCCAGACGGACGAAGTCCCGACTGGCGGGAAATTATCTAGCTAATACAAAGCCGAATTTACATAACGAAACTACCTACTTTCATGCATGTTGAAACTAATTTCATGCCACAAATTTCACATTGTAAATTCGGCTTAGTAAGAGACGAAATTTCTAATTATTGCATTATAACAATCGCAATGGATGGATGAAGATGAAGAATAATTTAAAGATTTTTGCTACAATAAAGCATTTTGGGCTATAATGAGAGAATGTCAGTCATTCAGAGATGATAGCGACCCGTAGAAGAATCCTGTAACCCACCTCCATTCTATTCTCCATCATTTGCCAGAAATATAACGTTTGTAAACATAACTTAAAACACTAGATACGAAAAGTAGGGATTACGTGTGCGTGCGCGTGTTTAGGATTATTTAATTTTTTAAATTATTTTTTTCAGTTGTGACAGATCCAAACGATTTTTTGAAAATCGCCAATGCTTGTTTAGAAAAGGATAACTTTTACCGAATGTCGCAGGCGTGGCTCGGGAATGGATTAGCAACTAGTCAACGTGAGTGATTTTAGTATTTATAGACTATAAAGCACTGTAGAACACAGGTGTGCAAAAACATCTGAAAAGGATTGTTTATATTTCAACGCACCTGCAAAATAAAATGACTTAAAATTTTATGATTGTGTTTTGTTTATAAGTTAAAATCCTTGTTATTGTAAATTCTGTCTTTAAAAAAATATCTCAAGCGTGCATATGTTTCAGATGTTTTTATATCATCTTATCTTATCTTATCTTATCTTATAAATATATAAAAATGAAACCCGTTTTCCTTGGTCACGGCATCACGCGTGAATGGCTGGACCGATTTCACTAATTCTTTTTTTGTTGTATTTGTTATTATTAGGAGAAGGTTCTTACGGAAAAAAATATTAAGAAAATCTCTCAGAAATATTGAAAAATATACATTTAATTTTGCATACTAAGGCGGTACGAAGTTCGCCGGGTCAGCTAGTAGGTACTAAATAAAACCGAAAAAGATAACATTAAGATGCGTAATCATAAAAAGGAGTCATGAAGCCGAGTCTATTTGGATAATAGGTTAAACTTAATTTATCTAAAAACCCCACATTTTCACATTTCAAAACATATTTTTAAACTAAGCAACTAATCGAAAGTAAATACTACAGCTAAAATGTAGTAATAACTGGAATCAATTTTTATCATTATTTCAATAACATAAATAAACAGCATATTAACTCATTTCGATGGGCATAAAAATATTTTATCATTCTTCTTTGTCATTTTATAATAAGATACCATTCTGAATTCGTTACACTATGGCATTTTTTGGCATCGTAATAAGCCCTAGGCGCTTAGAGAACCTGACACAGGTCCAACCGCGCTGAAGCGTCGCGTGTGACTGACAAGATAACGTAACTACGGCCCATAACTCTCAAGCAATAGGGTCGACAATTCTTTGTACTCGCTTTCCATGCGATTTGAACATTTCATGGAGACATGCGAGAATTAAAGTAATCAAGAATATCATTTGAAATACGATACCTACCGCAAAATAAAGTGATCCAAATCTTAATTTGATTGTTGTACACCTATACTGAAAGTTTCGTTCTTATAGGCCGAGCCATTTAAGAGAAAAAGCCTTCTTGCTCTTTTATTCTTCATGACTTTGGAATTTTTTTCTATCGAGAAAATTTCGTCCAATCATGTTTTCCTGTGATCCAATACTTGAAAATATAGTGAATTATAGTATATATTAATTTCAAATTTTTCCATCCACGCGTTACAAACTTATATCGATTTTAGAATCGACGAAAACGGAGACAGCGGCGTTAAGCTTAACGATTTACATTGTGAAATAGATTCGTGTTCCACGCGATTTTTAAGCTGAATTTACAGTGCGAAATCAGTAGCAAGAAATCAGTTTTATGACATACATTTTATCTACAATTTAACGTGTAAACTTCTAGGTAATGTCAGAATAAAAAATTAGATAAAAAAGTCACGCCACTAATTCCATGATTAATTAGACGTCAATAAGTGTTTCTAATGTGAATAAATAAATATTGATTGATTGATAATGTCATAATGCATGTATCATTTCATGAAATTAATATAGTTTCTTGCTTCACGCTATTTTTAGATAGCGTGAAGCAGGAAACTATTTGTCATGCAACTAATTCCATAGACATGCACAGAGGCCGATAGATCTGTAGAGCTTTATTCTTTTCTACTCGTAGCATCCATATGGAAAGTCCATCGGAAACGAATGAATTCAGCATTCAGCCAAATTGTCCTTAATGGATACCAGGATGCATTCAACGCCCAATCTCGCCGATTGATCCAAAACCTAGAGGCTGAAGTCGGTACTGGACCGTTCGACATTTCAGCTTATACTGCATGTAATGCTGTGGAAACTTTATGCTGTATGTATTAGTATACAATTTTACGTTGAACGTCTCTAGAAATTGAATAGAAGTACTCAAAAATATTTTTCTTTTACTGAAATCGAAAGTTCCTATACATTTAACAATTAATTTGTTTTAGTAACTGCTTTCGGAGCTGACTTTAGAGACCAGACACATCTACTCAAAGAATACGTACATGCAACAGAAGATATATTGGAAATATTAACTAAGAGATTCCAGACAATCTGGTTGCATATCGATTTTATATATTATTGGTCGGAGTTGAAGAGTAAACAGGATAATTGTCTAAAAACTTTGCACGGCATGTCAGATACTGTATGAACATTTTTTAAAATGTGTTGCCATTTTTTTTGCATTCTAAAATGCAGTTAGCCCTTATCTGCGATCTCACCTGATGGTAATGGCACTTAATAGGTAATATTACTAAGTAATGGATGCCGTCTAAGATGGTAGCGGGCTAGCGTGTTTAGTTAGGATTATTGCATCTCTTGTCGGCACGGTAACGATGATAACGTCTTCCTAACGTAACAACTAAGTTACCATAAGAAGTTACCTTGCTAAGCTGGTTTTCGTAATCCTCACAACATTGTGCGCATTGAGACATCTCAGATCATGAAATACAAAAAAATTGTACCTTTACAGGTTTTCAGGAATAGGAAAATAAATTATTTGAAAAATAGAAAATTAAAGAATATCGATGATAATACAAAAGGTATTAAATTATTGGTCAGTCATAGTCAAAAGATTTATGTAAGTATTCTAAATTAACTCTTGCTAAGTTAATTCCTACATTAAATCTCGTTTTCAGGTCCATTATTCAAACCACTCATGGACCTTCTCCTTGAACTATCAATAGAGGAAGGCTTTTTAAATGACCAGGAAATCAAAAACCATGTGGATACGTTCTTCTTAGCTGGTCATGATACATTGGGTGGTGTGCTAATGTTTACCATGTTGTTAGTCGGATCATATCCTAAGGTTCAGGATGAAATTTGCAATGAGTAAGTTGTAACAGTTATTTTTTCAACAAGAAAGCAAAGTTCGGTTATGTTGCAAGTGCCTAGTTTGAATCCCGAGCGAGATAAGTGTGTGCTTCTAAGTTAGAATCCTGAGTGTAGTGAGGGATTTAAGATGAAATGGCATCTGCATGACATTGAAAGAATAGGTACAGTAATATTTTTAATATAATATAATAATATATATTACCGTTGCTCCTCGAATCAAGTGCCATATCACCCGATAGGGACAACTGCAGCTTGCACCGGTTATTCCTATGAAAAACAGTCAAATTCTTACTCTCGTATGAGCCTGTTTCCTGAAAACTGAACCGGTTTTTTTTTTCAAGAATGGTTTAAAAAGTACTCAGGCTATGTCGGTATGTTTTTCTTTTTTTGATTTTATTCGTCAAAATTTGCGGGATGCCTGTTGATGGTGCGAGAACTCAATAAATAAATAATAAATAAAATGTTTATTGATCAAAGAAACATAAAAACAAATATATCTTCTGCATTTTACAATATTACACAATATTCTTAAATAAATAGTAGTTACAGAATAGGTAGGTACATACAGAAAACCAACTGTAGTAGGTATAAACCTGTGTTTTATGCGACAGTGCTCTCCGTATACAAAATATAATATTAATATACCTATGCAATCTGCAGGTAAATAGGTAATAAATAATAGGTAATAAACTGCTTAAAAATCATGTTGACATTGAGCGAGAAAGAAGGGCATTGGCATTGAGGTGCAATATGTTGGCCCGCAGGTTTGCCCGATGTAGTAAAGAAGCAAAAATAACAATGTGTAGAGCATACTGCCAAAACTTCTACTAGGGAGGCCTGTGGGTCAACTATTCGAAAAAGGCCATAGACACTCTGAGGATGCAATATAATAATGTTTTCAGGATGCTGTTGGGCTTGCCGCGGTTTGTTCAGCGTTAGCTATGTTCGCGAATGAGCGGCCGATGACTTCTTTGCCGTAATACGGAAGAAGTCGTCATCGCAGCTGAGAAGGCTGCGCTCAGGTACCAACCGCATCCTGAATATGTAAGGTGGACTCACCAATGCTTGGACACATTATTCAAGTGTTGGTGAGGTCAAAATAAATTGTAATTGTTATGTTAATAATATGTAATATTTTTCTAATAAATTTTGTGTAATAATGTACCTACCTATATAATAATTTTCTAATAATGGTTGTGTAACTATTAACATTAATTTTTAAGGTTTTTAAACTAACAAAGTGAGCCCTAGTTGCTACAAATAAAGAGAATTTATTATTATATTATAGGCATAAAAATGTTTAAGCTAAATGAAGTTAAGATATTAAATATGAATGGGTGTGTGTGGATGTGTGTGTAAGGCACCTTCACACACATCCACACACACACCCATTCATGTGTGAATAGAATGAATACATAATAAAAAATATTTTATTAAGAGGATTAAATGTTAATTGCTTTAATAATTTAATTGTAAAGACTAGAGCTGATGATGTAGTACTGTCTACCAGCAAGTTTACTTTTGTGTCCTTCTGTAAGAAAGGTTTGGTCCACCCTTCTCTTTTTTTTTCATTATCAACATAAAAATCGATACAGCTTTGTTGGGTAGAACTGCGAAAAACCACGAAGGTTTAAATTGCGTGCTCTTCCGTCAACATATCAGAATTTTAACTATTTATAGCTAGCTAGATTACTAAAAATACATGAAGAAACCTACAATTTGTTAAAAAAATACGATTTTAACTTAAATTTTAAATTATTCTTAGTTAATTCCATTTTAAATTTATTATCGAGACTATTCATTAAGGCGCTAGTGCACTCTCCATATTTGTTCACTGGCACGGTTATTAACTTTTGTTGACTTTGTTTTGTTTTGTCGTTATGTTTTCTTACCTTGGTATTTGTGTGTGTGTGTGGTCTGTGAAAGGCTCTTCTCAGACCACACAACAAACTCAGCTGGGATTTTTGTAACCGACTTCCAAAAAAAAGGAGGTTCTCAATTCGGCGCGTATTTTAAAAAAATGTATGTCGGTGCATAAAATCTCCGTGGTGTCTGGATTTGAAAATATTTTTTTTCAGTTGTTAGAGGAAGCACTCGAGGTTGTCCCAAAATTCTGACTCCAAATCCTCAACCCTGACACTAAAAAGAAAAAAAAAACTTTATCTTTTATTTCTCTTATTTTTATTTATTTTTTACTTCACAGTGGCCTTGGAAGTCGGTTTTTGGAAAGAATTTTTATTCATTATCACCATCTCACAAATCATTTTAACTAAGAAACTATCAGAGCCATTAGGGCAAATTATTGCCAAGCTTCCTTGTCTTTTAAGTAATCCTTTACATGGTAATACGATTTTTCAATGTGTTACGTTTTACTTTTTTTTCTAGTATTGACATTATGACAATCACATTTCTTCTTGAATTTATCAAAGAATTTATCAATATTGTGTTTATGCACGTATACTTAAGTTTCAAGTATATATTGGTTGTGCATTCTCATAATATTGTTATTTTTTAAATTTATCTCTTAGTGACTCTCTTGGTCCCATATTATAAATGGCTCAAACAGCCCTCTTCTGCAGCACACAAGCATTACCCCATAATAATTTACCATATGACATAGTGCTGTGAAAGTAACCAAAATAAACTAATCTCACCATTTCTATATCTGTCAATTGGCGAAACATTTTAACCGCGTTTTCAGCAGAACTAAGTCTGTTCGATAAGTCATTTATGTGATTGCCCCATTGGAGTTTAGTATCCAACGTTATTCCGGGAAAAACAGCGGTATCCACTAAATCTAATTCCTCATGATCAAGTTGTACAGCGGTTTTAACCTGTTTGACATTATGTAATGTTTTGATACACTTTGTCTTTTTTTCATTGAGGAGTAGTGACAGAATTTAAAAATGTTGTTACATTCAGGCACGTTATCCTCCAGTAAAGTAAGAGCAGCATTTGGTGAGGAGTTCAATGATTTTGTGGAAGAATATCCGTAAAGAAGCCTTCAAAAACAGAAGTAACTCCGGAGTCCGAAGTTACAGATGTATAACCGACATTAAGTTTAAATTCATAAATATTCCATGTTGCTCTTCCTGTTTCTTCATTCACTATGTTCCAATTAGTTTTGATTACGTTGGCGCTATTTTTTATCTTAGTTTGAATATGTTTGATTTGGCCACTATACAAAAAATAATAAATTCAATATACTTTTTCAAACTAAGACAAGTTAATTTTTGAATTATTCAATAAAATAGTTTTTTTTTCAGGTTACAAAGAGTTTTCGGAGACGAAGATAGTGACGTCACGAGGCAACATCTATCGCAGCTGATGTATCTGGAGGCTGTGATAAAGGAATCGATGCGTTTGTATCCCGTAAGCCCTGCTGTTATGAGGCAACTTGATTCAGACATCAAGTTGCGTAAGTAATTGCTATTTTTTTTTTTAATATTATAAAACAAAGTTTTTTTTGGCAGGATTAAACGCGGGGAAACGCCTACCCCCGTATAAGGAAATCGTAATCTATCGTTTGTCAAACTGATAATTCGGCCTGTTTAAGGAGTTTACATGCCTGCACGTCAAAAAGCCTGTATGAACTCCATAAACAGTTCGAGTAATAAGTTTTAAGGTGCCAGCGGAGGGTGAATTGCCCATACAAACGTAATACCAAAATAATTTGTGATTCGAAAATATTTCCACCATATTATGCGATTATTTAGATTGAACTTGTTTTTATCTAGGTCACTGGATAATTATATTTTCAAAATACTTTCCCAAAATTAAATGTAAGCGCATTGCGTTTTGCATGTTTTTACGACATTAATGAAGTGTTTTCTCCTTATTTGTTTCATATTAATACCAACGATATCTTACTTATTAATTGATCAGGAACATACTATATTGTCAAGTTACAGAATAACAACACGAAGTTAAAATCACAACAAGTTTTCATTCATCATTTTTGGTATTAACGGAACAAGACTAAAAGTGTAACAAATTCTGAACGTTTATATTGCTATCGCACTTACACGCGATCATGTGTCATCAGCCAAATAGAGATAGCAAATTTATATTTGCTGGTTGAATAGATGTTGCGGGCGGCGATTGCCGGCCTCTTAAGCTGTCAAATGATAACGATTTGCTTAGCTACTTGGGTCTTTGGGCATAGACGTTTTTATTAGTTCCATTTTTCTGGACTGGATATATCGTACCTGAAAAAAAGTATTGAGACGGAGGAGATAGGTGTAATCAACGAAACTAGTCAATTGTAAATGTAAACACGCGTTTGTGGCGGGGCGGCAACGACGCGGTTTTTGTTTGTTTACACTAGTTTCCGGTCCGGTCCGGCACCGGCGCAGTATCGGCTTCATTTACAGAAAGCCTACGGGCTATAGACTAAAGTACAATCCTTATTTTTATCAACTATAAGTTAGTCCCTGACTAGTATCTCACCTTGTGGTATCTAAGTGATGATGCAGTCTAAGATGCTACCGGGCTAACCTGTTAGGGGTATGGCAATCCAAACATTTTTAATATTCTTGTTGTTTAGCCAAACCGCAACCTATTTTCTATACTCATTCAAATGAATGAGTATAGAAAATAGGAAAATAGGTTGCATACCAAATGGTAAAAGTTGGTTATTCTTTGTCACAGGGAATTGTACGCTAACGAAAGGAAGGTCATGTGTCCTGCTGGTTTACGGAGTCCACAGGCACCCTGTGTGGGGTCCGGATGCTGAGGAATTCAAGCCAGAACGTTGGCTGGACCCTGCAACGTTTCGTGACAGCAATATCATCCCATTTGCTGCCTTTAGTATGGGAAGACGAAATTGCATAGGTAAATAAATGCGTAAAAAATACAAAGGTACTATGTTCCATCGCTTTTCTTACTAGTAGGTACATACTTACTAGCGCACTGAACACGGTTCTCCTCTCAGAATGAGAAGGGTCAGCCAAGCCATGCTTGCCCGAGATTTTATCCACATGTGGCCGTGCCATGTGTCTATGTTTTGCTTTTTTCAATCAATTAATAATTTTAAGAACAAGGAACCTTCAAAAATTGCTTAGTTTTCGCGCCATCATCCGACATCCCGCAAACAAAGATAAATATATTATCAAAAAAAGAAAACCATACCGACATAGTCTGTGTCCGTCTTAAATTATTTTTGAAAAATAAAATAAAATTGGTTCAGTTTTGGAGGAGGAAACAAGAAAATACCAGAGTAAGAATTCGACTGTTTTTCATAGGTATAAATAATCGGTCCGAGCTGCAGTAGTTGTCCCTATCGAGTGATATGGAATTCTGTGTACCAAGTATGACCGATAAGAATAACCCTTCTCATTCTGAGAGGACATTCGTGCTCAGTAGTAAGCCGGCAGTGGAAGTGAAGAACTCTCGGGCATATTATGCAGATTTCCCCACGATGTTTTCTTTGACTTCACCGTTAGAGCAAGTAATAAAATGTTGCTTTAATTTTAGGACTCGTATTCAGCTGGCAATGGGTCGGTCTTATTTCTTCTTCATTAAGTAGATAAAATTATGAAAAGAGATCACGACCTTCAGAAAGACGAATACAACGCAGAACGCGAGAGGTTTCTGAAACTCTGATATTTCTCTATTTCTTTTCCCAGGTCAAACGTTTGCCTATATGTCAATGAAGACAACCCTAGTGCATGTATTCCGACACTACAGGGTGACGGGAGATCACACCGAGATGGTTGCTAAATTTGAAGCATTGCTTAAGCCGTGTTCGGGACACCATATTGCAATTGAAAAGAGGAAGGAATAATACAGACAGACTGGGGCCGATTCAAACAGAAGGTCCGTATTTACAGGATATCCGTATTCTGTTGCTACTAGAGGTTATACATTCACTCCGTATTTGCAGGATATAGTATAAATATTTTATCGGGTTGTACCAAAATTGTTGTTGGTTGGTGGTTGGTTGTTTTACTGTATCCATAATACTGTCGAGTGTGTGACCTCGCCTACACCTACAATACGATATCGCCGAATAAAAATGTACGGTACTCAAATTTACCTGCAAAACGGACCGCGGTGTGAATGAGCCCTAAGATCCCATTGGTGGTGGACACGGCGAACTGTTGGGGTGAGGAGGCGAAGGTCTTTGTTCACGAGGGGCTGCGAACCAAGCTCTGGGTTCCTGGCACCTGGTTCAACCACCAAAGGTTGTCCATCGCCGCTCTAAATCATCTCAAATCAAATATTTATATATTTTTATACAGGTAGACTTTAACAAGTGTTTTTCATTAGTCGAGTGAATCTACCACTGGTTCGGAATGTGTACCTACCTGCTGCGAACATGATGGGCACCATTGGCCAAGGGGCAACCAGAGGTGGTCCTTTTTATTTGGCTTTTTTTCCTAGGCCACAATTACACATCTTGTAAGTTTTTACGAACGTAGCTTACGTAAGTAACTTACATAACTTACATTTGCATACGTTAAGCGACTTAAAGTTAACATATTATAAGTTACTTATGTTAAGGACGTACTTGTATGCAACTTACAAGTGTAATCGTGGCCTTATGTTTTTGTTATTTATAAGGTTAGTAGGTAAGTCTAGATTGCACAATTCTCGAAGACTATAGATTTTATGTCGTATTAGAATGATATAAGTTTTTTGTAAATATGTTATACCAAATTAATGAACATACTTACCTAATTATTTTGATACAATATGTATAGTTCTTTAGAAATAAACACAAACCAATAAGAAATTGCATCTTTAATTTGATACTGTGAACAACGGTCTTGTGGGACTTATTTTCAGCGGCACCCCAGCTACCTACTCGCTTGAGATCGTCTACTCAAAGGTCTAGCCCCACTAAACAGGCACTGCGCTTTGTGGCGCGGAAGGTATTCTTTGTATGAGATTGTATCACTAGTTGTATGGAGCTGGGCCCACTAAGGTCTAGCCCAACCAGGGACTGAAAAACAGATTCATAAAGGTTACAGAAATATAAGTGTTACAGAATGAAAGTGTAACAGAATCGAATCTGTAACCCTTTTCAATGTGTTTTTAATTCTGTTACCCCGAAACACTTATATTTCTGTAACAAAAACGAATCTGTAACAGAAATGAAAGTTTAAAGTGTTTTAATGTGTAACCGAAATAGCGACGTTGCCAAATTTACTGTTGACGCGTATTCAAATTTGAACCTAAGGTCTAGCACCGTTGGTTGCAATTGTTTTAAGAAAAACATGGCCATGTAGCGCTGTTGCCTTGTTGTGCTAACGTGCGGAGGTCTCGGGTTCGATCCCCGGTAGGGTAATTTGGGAATTTATAATTTCTGAATTTTCCCTGGTCTGGCCTGGTGGAGGCTTCAACCGTGGCTAGTTACCACCCTACCGGCAAAAGACGTGCTGCCAAGCGATTTAGCGTTCCGGAACAATGCCTTGTAGAAAGCGAATAGGGGTATGGGTTTAATATAACTGCCATGCCTCTAACAGGTTAGCCCGCTACCATCTTAGCCTGCATCATCACTTACCATCAGGTGAGATCGCAGTCAAGGGTTAACTTGTAGTGGATAAAAAAAAATGCAATTGAAAAGAGGAAGAAATAATATAGACACTAGGGTTTACTCACACATTTACAGGAGGATCCGTATTCCGTTACTACTTACTGAAGGTTACGTTTACACCGTATTTGGGTCTTTTTATTTTTATTTGAAACATACCAGTAGGTAATAATTATTAAATCCAGTTTTAATATTAGTAGTAAAGGGAACTATACTATAGACTGAGCGCTTCGATTTTTAAAAAATGGTGTCCACCGAAATCAATATTTAGGTAAATGACTAATGAAGATGAATGAAAATGGTACCATTTTAGAGGCTAGATACTGTAAATTTTATAACTATAATTTATACTAAACTAAATAGTTGTCTGTGATTATTAAATAAGTTATTATTATGTAAGTAATCGTTGTTTTTTTAATTACTTATACGTCTAATAAATTTCTTAAAAATATTACTCGATACCAAGTAGTATCGATACTTTTGATTCGATAGGTACTTTTATCGGTAGGTCGACAATTTTGATCTGAAACTTGACATCCAGCAGGTAGGTACCTATCGATACATTATATTTTTTATCGATAAAAAAATTTCGGCTCCGCAGCGGTATCACACGAGTATGCGATATCCTGCGCGAACGCACATGAGTAAAGACGAACGCATCAATGCCTCCGGCCTCGACGCACGTCAGAACCGGCACAGCCGCGGGGTGCGGGGGGATTAGTTCATGCACGCAGGAACTGATCGCTCCAAAGGCCACGCGTCCATCGGAAAATAATAATTTAGCATTTTATGACATAATTTATACATTACAAAGATGATTTATATTAAAAAAAATTGAATTTAAATAACCACCTGGTTTGAGCCGCACGGACGGTAAGCGTCCAGATGGCTTGACTCTTGTCCCTTGGCAAAAAGGGAAATGCCTATTGTGGGATGCGACTTGTGTCTGTACTTTGGCACCAAGCCACCTTAGCCGTACGTCACGGTTAGCTGGTGCCGCTGCAGAATCCGCTGCCGCGATGAAGAGGGCCAAATATGCACCTCTCTTGGGCCAATATTTATTTGTCCCACTGGCGGTGGAGACGATGGGATGCTGGGGTGGAGATGCAAAAAGTGTATGAAAGAGATCGGCTGTCGTTTGAGGGAAAGGGGCTGTGACCCACGTTCTGGTTCCTATCTGGTTCAAAGGTTATCCATCGCCATTCAGCGGGCCAATGCTGCAAGTTTGAGGATTTGATTTAAATTTATCGTATAGTTTGTATACCTAATATTAAGATTTTAGATTTACTTCTATTGTGATTAAATACAAGAAAAAATGTAAAGGTTCGTAGAGAAAAATACAACAGATAAGAAAAAAAAATACTTATTTTATTATTTATGTATATCATATTTATGTTAGGCACCCCTAAAGTTTCTTAACCCGTTTTAATGTTGTAGAGAATCCGTTAGAGTTCGATTAATTCTAATTCAAATTCAAACTATAGGGTCGAGTCGTGATTAGGAAATAAATGTCGGTGGTAATAGTGGAGGTGTCGATGGTATTATAAAAGGGTGACAATTTTATTTAAAAATGTGGATCTGTTCCAAAACCGAATCAGCACAACGCGACTCCACGTAGTCTTGTCTGTCCCACCCCTAGAGTCTTTTTATAAAGCGCAAAGCATACATTTACATCCACATTTTTATGGACACGATTAGACGTTTGACCATAATATTATTTATTTAGTTAGGTGATCATTCTTGATGAAAGCTATGACCATTCAAAAATATTAGGGTAGGGTATACTTGACTATTATAAGTCATGTAATGATCAATTATTTTGCTATGATTTCGCGATTTAACGGTGGACGGTGGAGGGACCTTAAATGTTGACTATTCCAAGGTGAAGTTCAAATAACATAAAATTTCGAACTCTAACGTATCAATCGGTTTCCGGACATTAGCGGTAATTATATATAGGTATTATACGTTATAATTTATAGATATAAATAGGTTCGTTATTATAATTTTATTTATTACTAGATGATTCCCGCGACTTCGTCCGCGTGGGTTAAGATTTTTGATTCCCGCGGGAACTCTTTAATTTTCCGGGATAAAAAGTAGCCTATGTCCTTCCCCGGGAAACCATCTACCCCTGTACCAAATTTTATCAAAATCGGGTGAAGAGACAGTTTTTTTTTATTCCCGCGGGAACTCTTTATTTTTCCAGGATAAAAAGTAGCCTATGTCCTTCCCCGGGATACCATCTACCCCTGTACCAAATTTCATCAAAATCGGTTCAACAGGTGGGCCGTGAAAGCGTAGCAGACAGACAGACAGACAGACAGACAGACAGACACACTTTCGCATTTATAATATTAGTATGGATAGTATGGATATGGATTATGGTAATAGCACATTTTTACAATATATTTACTTACGTAAAACTGTGGTAATAGTAACAATATAGACCTACTACGTTATAAGGTAAAACTGGTCAATGTCATTTGACATTCTATTAATTAACTCCTATTAATTTTAATAGGAGTTTCAGATTTATGATTAACTAGTTGATGCTCGCGACTTCGTCCGCGTAGTTTAAGTTTTTTTGATTCCCGCGGGAACCGGATGAAGAGATTTTTTTTTTATTCCCGCGGGAACTCTTGAATTTTCCGGGATAAAAAGTAGCCCGTCCTTCCCCGGGATACAACCTATCCCTGTACCACATTTCATCAAAATCGGTTGGACAGATGGGCCGTGAAAGCGTAGCAGACAGACAGATAAACTGACACACTTTCGCATTTATAATATTAGTATGGATTATAGACTTGAGGGCGCGGCAATCTCGTTAATCGATTCAAAGACGAGATTCTTTCGACTTTGTTCAGTAAAAAACAATTTTGCACTCTTTAAAACAAAACACTGCATTCCGGGATATAAAGCCTATGTGCTATTCCAGACTATAATATTATATTCTACCTCTGTACCAAATTTCACCCAGATCCGTTCAACTGTTGGGGCGTGATTGAGTAACAAACATCCATACATCCGACCTTTCGCATTTATTATAATATTAGTAAGATTAATTGCGAAATCCGCAAATGTGTTATTTCGAGTAAAGATAAAATCTCTCCACTAAAATATACACGTGCAACTTTATCTACTATAGCCAAAATCGATTTGTAAACAAACCATAAATCGTCCTTTGTAGGGTTGTCATACTTTTGATAGTGAAAAATTGTAATTTCCTCACCATTTCCTAATTACGATTACAATGTTACAATTTTACTTTAACAACGTTTCATAACCGCCACATACAATTTGTTTTAAAAACGAATTTAGTTGTATTATGTATTCTGTGACGCCACATCTAACAGCCCTATATTTTAGTTCGAATGCAAACTTGTCGCAGATAAGTAATATTTCGATTTTTGAACTACATAATATACATATTATAATCAATTTTTATGCACATAATATACAATATTATAGTTACCAAATAGTATTTATTCAACGCAAGCAAAGTCGAATAAACATGGCAACATAATTTTGTTTCATTATACCTACGTCCGATATTTTGCTTGTTGTTTTTAGTCTACTCTGCTTACGATTTTACGATTTACTATCTTCTTAATATATAAAATCGTTAAGACTGACTGACTGACTGGTGGAATCAACGCACTGCCTAAACCGCTGAGATTAGATACTTAAAAGTTAACATGTAGGTTCCTTTTGTGACGTAGGCGCTTACTAAGGAAGGATTTTTCAAAATTCCACCCCTAAATCGGTGAAATAGGAGATGAAAGTTTGTATGAAAGTCCTTCATTTCTCAAAAAAAATTATAATAATTCATATTAAATAATAATTAAATTTAATTATTATTATTAATTCATATTAATTTTTTTTTTCAAGTTGTATAGGCTGCATAGGCTACTTTTTATCGCGGAAAATTAAGGAGGGTCTGTGGAAATTAAAAAAATTAATGCCATGTGAACGAAGTCGCGACCATCCGCTAGTTTTACATGAAGAAGCAATTGTTGTCTCTTCATTGTACATAATGAAAGAATATATTATCTAATCCTCTGAATTATTTATGCCATATATTTAAATAGCTTGTAGGTGCTATGTATAAATATTAAAATTATTATAATTTTCTAATAGGTTATTCACTTGTTATTGGCTGCTAAGCAAACAACCTGTTATTTTCTAATAGGTTATAACCAACCCCTTTTCTAACCCTACCGAATTTTGTATAGTTAAATTGTTTCTCAAAACTGCTGGTTTAATAGTTTATGTCATCGAAGTCATATATTTTGTCAGTGGCAAAGATTACTTGTGTTCACCAACTAACTGAGATACCTGAACATATCTCAGTTACTAAATATATTACATTATCTAATATTTTTTGTAGTTTAATTTTTAATTGAGGTGTTCACGGCAGCACTGGCATTATTTAAAGAAGTTGCTTATTTTATTTATATTGTTAATCAGTTCCGATGTTGACTGCGGTACTCATCCTAGTAGTGTTTCTGGTGAGTGTTGTATTGGCGTGGCGCCAAAGAAACGGGAATAAAAATGAACCCCCATCCCTTCCTGGAGCTTTACCGCTGATTGGACACATGCATTTATTTCCTGGAAATAGTACACGTAAGTATTTAAAAATTAGCATTTAATTTTAAATCCAGAACGAGGAAATTCGTAGAAGAACTAAAATGACCGACATAGCTCTGAGGATTAGCAAGCTGAAGTGGCAGTGGGCAGGTCATATCTGTCGCAGAAGCGACGGCCATTGGGGCAGACGTGTTCTGGAGTGGAGACCACGTACCGAAAAGCGCAGTGTAGGGCGACCTCCAGCGCGCTGGTCCTGTGGCCTAAAGAAGGTGGCGGGAAGCGGGTGGATGAGGAAGGCAGAGGACCGTGTTTGGTGGCGCGCTCTCGAAATGACCTATTTCCAGCAGTAGATGCATACAGGCTGATGGATGGATGAAAAAATTTAAAGGCGGTAAAATCCTAACTAATCCATACTTAATATTATTTCTGTCTGTCTGTTACACTTTCACTGCCCATCTAATAAACCGATTTTGATGTTTGGCACAAGGATAGGTTGCGAGTTGCGACCCGGGGACGGGTCCAGCTGGGACCTGGGATCACTAAAGAGGAAACTGTCACCTTTTTTTAAAATAGTCAGCGCCATATTTTGTAATGGGACCCATTAGATGAATATTGGTAACAGTTTAGTTTAACAAATAAGGAAACCCTGGGAACCCCAATTGATTTTGAACGAAATAGGTCTATTATATGGCGCTGCTTAGGGAACGCCAAAAACATAACATACGCAGGAAAAAAACAATCCATATTCCATACCATATAACTATATCCATACTAAAATTATAAATGCGAAAGTGTCTGTCTGCTACGCTTTCACGGCCCACCTGTTCAAGCGATTGTGATGAAATTTGGTACAGGGATAAGGTGTATCCCGGGGAAGGACATAGGACTTCATATCATTAATTTTTCATCATCTTGTTAATAGTAATTCGTGAAATTCGAGAACAGTCGGGCAAGAGTCGAATTTGCGCAGTCCTTATATAAAGAGAATGCACAAATTCTGGAGTCGCTATGGCTACTGGGACTATGGCTGTAATATAACATAAACATATCTAAGAAACTTCTCAGAAGCTATACATGTCTAATGCAAAAAACCGCATTATAATACTTTTCCAGAAAAATTGTTACAAAAAAGTGCACAAGCAAACAAACGCATAACTTGAGCAAACACATATACCTACCGTCTCCGTTCCGTCATGGGTAAAAATAGTAATCAAGTAAATGACTTTTTTAAACACTGTGTGTTAACACATTTTGACTACTTTTAACCACTGTGTGTTAATTTCAAAACGAATTAATAGTGTAGTGCTAATTTAAAGTTAGCACTAATTTTGAAATTAGCACTAAAATTTTCGTTTAAAAGCCCTCCTACTCGAGACTAAGCCATTCTACTCGATTCTAAAGCGTTACTCCGCTCGGGAACTAAGCTTAACACGGCTAAACATCTCGTACGAAATGGCTCGTTCTAGTCCCTTGTGTTAGCATTGTGACTGTTTGTCATTATATCTCATGAAACAGGAAGTATAATATCTGCCAATTTGATTCGTTTTATGTTATTCGATTTAATCTGCAGATACGGACGCCATATCGAAAATAGTTAGTATAAATACGAGTATTTGAACGATGGTAATTCAGTCTCCTGCCCGCAGACTTAGCGATTATTGAATACTTTTGTGTTTAGATCGCATTTTGATTCAGAGCTTAACTATAACAATCGCGGCCGGATATGGGCCGGATCAAATGAATATTATTGTCTTTAAGTTTAGCCAACTTTTTATACGACTGCCTGAAAAAAGGTAGGAGTATATTGCTTTCAGGGTTGTATCTATGTGAGTTTGTATATATTCCACCATGACTTCTATACGCCTGAACCGATTTTAATAAATGAGGTATCATTAGAATCCCTAGCTTATTCCGGGTGACATAGGCTAGTAAAATTTAAAAAAAAATTGATATGGTGACCATGGTCTCGCATTAAAGACTAAAGTTGAAAAAAAATAATTCGAAAATAAGATTAACTATTTAATCATCATATAGAAAATGATGAGTAGATTCCAAAAATATATAAAACTATAGTTCAATATCCAGTAATTAAAAAAAAATCATTTAATAAAAATGTTAATAAGATTCCAAAGGTAATTCAATACGGGCTACGGCAGAGCAGTCGTATTTTTTATTGATTTTAATTATATTCACTTCTACCTAATTACATTAAATCTCTCGTGGAAACTTTACACGTTTAACCAAATCAAATTAATTAATTATTCGTGGAAGATCCAAATGAGATACAAATATAATAAGTGTCTCATAAATACCTACTTCTGGATTGTCTCTAACACTTGATGAAAAATCTAGTATTATATAGCTATTTTATTTAATCTGTGGTATTGGTATGTACCTACTACGTACTTAACTCTTATTTCATTATATTGAGTAGGTACATAAGTCACAAGTTTTTTTTTTTTTTTTTTTTTTTTTTTATCCACTTAAATAATTTTTAATGTCTTAAATAATTTTTATTATTCAACATTTTCTTACAGAATTTTGGTGTATAGTGAAAAACTCGTGCTACTATTGCTTGCACGCCGGTGGAGTTGCGTCTCTTTATATTGGACCCAGAACTACGTATCGTAAGTATTTTTGATTTCTACACACTATGTTAAATTCGGGCAAGCCTGATGCGTCAACTTTGCTTATCCTCGTTATACCCGGTGTGTAGAAATCAATTTTTTTTTACTTTACACTACAGTGACTTTGGAAGTCATTTTTTGGAAAGAATTTTTATTCTAAAAAGAATAAAAATTCTTAATCTAAATTCTTCTAAAACAGAAGTCGGTTAAAAATAATATTATGTTTATTCTAGTTGTAACAGACCCAGAAGATTGTTTGACTATCGCTAACACGTGCTTGCAAAAGGACGCCTTGTACGATTTCGGGAAACCCTGGTTGGGTGATGGATTAGTAACCGCTCACGGTGAGTTAATTATTTTCTCATTTTTGCTAAACTAGCTGATGCCCGCGATTTCGTCCGCGTGGAATGAGCTTTACGTCAGAAACGTTTACGTTCGACCGTAGCTTTAGTTTTAAGATACCGTTACTGATTATCACCATTATATTTCATAAATAACTGGACGTCAATAAGTGTAGTGTACCTACCTATATTGAATAAATATTATTTGACTTGACTTGACTTTGACCGTTTTTTCTCCGACTTAGGCACTTTGCAAATCCGACTGCCACGTTAAAGTCTTTTCATTTTTCGGGTTAATATAATTTATAGCCTATGACACTCACAAATAATGTAGCGTTCTATTGGTAATAGAATTTTCAAAATCGGTTCAGTAGATCCAGAGATTACCCCCTACAACTTTTTTATTATTTTTTATCCACTACTAGCTAGGCCCTTGACTACGATCTCACCTGATGGTAAGTGATGATGCAGTCTAAGATGGTAGCGGGCTAACCTGTTAGAGGCATGGCAGTTATTATAAACCCATACCCCTTCGGTTTCTACACGGCATCGTACCGGAACGCTAAAGTGCTTGGCGGCACGTCTTTGCCGGTAGGGTGGTAACTAGCCACGGCCGAAGTCTCCCACCAGGCCAGACCAGGGAATAATCAGAAATTATAAATTCCCAAATTGACCCTGCCGGGGATCGAACCCAGGGCCTCCGCACGTTAAGGCAACAGCGCTACACCCTGCGCCACGGAGGTCGTCAAAACCTCAAAAACCTCAAAAACTCACAAACTTTAAACTAAACCTCCAAACCTCTTTAGGTATAATATTTGTATAGGTAGTATAAATATGAGATTAGGAGGTATACCTACTAGTTATTGTCCCACAAACTTATCTGACCCGGTGACAGCGTCATTGTTAACTAACACATTTAAAGTTACGAAAAAAACTAAAGTCATAAAATTTCAGCGTCGCTGTTATGATAGGAATAATTATGGAAGGCTACTAGTAAATATATACAAGGAAAAAGTGACTGACTGACTGGTCTATCAACACACAGCTCAAACCACTGGATGGATCGGGCTGTTGACATCCAGATAGCTCATAAGACGAAAATATCCGCCAAGAATGGATTTTTGAAAATTCAACCCCTAAGGGTATAAAATAGGGGTTTGAAATTTGCGTAGTCCGCGCGATCATAAATAATATTAAATAACAAATAAGCTAAGTAAATATTTTAAGCTAGTTACATTTAAAGTATGTAATACTTACATATTAAAAATAAAATGAATACAAACACTAAACAGTCATAAAAAATTGTTCCAATTATGGCCACCGGGCCAGATAAGTTGTGGGACTTGTACCATCACGGCTTAAATCCGTATTTATTATACTTAATATATTTTTATTTTTCCTCTAGTATCAATATGGAAAGAACATCGAAAGCTTCTGAATCCCGCGTTCAATCAATTTGTGCTGGATGGGTTTATGGATGTTTTCAACAGTCAAGCTCGCCGTTTGGTCAAAGTCCTAGAAACGGAAGTAGACAAAGTACCGTTCGACCATTCTACGTATATTCTGTCTAATGTTCTGGAAACCACATGCCGTATGTATTTAGTCTTTAGCTCGTATTCATAAACTACATCAAGCTCAAGGTACAGTTCTATCATTCTATGGAAAGTGAAAGTCAAAGATTGAATGACGGCCCGTGACCCAACGTCACATCGATCCATCGGATGAACTGACTGTGGAGGTTCAAATTAATAGACTGAGAGATAACTGTACATTTGGTAACTATCGCTAGGAAGGCTGATTCAGTACTTCGTGCGTATAGGACTCATCTCTGGTGAAATGGGTGACTGTCTGCCCGCATGCGGCTGACCAACTCTGTGGCAATGTAAACTTGAGAACTTCGAGTCTATGGAGAAGTACATCTCGGAAATAATGTATTATTAATGTTCCTCTTTCAGATTGTATTTAAGATTTAATTAATATCACAATCAATCTGTAAAATTAATAGTTACCATAATTAAATGTGACATTTCATTGTGGGGCAGAGCAGCTGATATCCAAACAATTTTCATATTGCAGAAAAGAGCCACCCGTTCGATTTATAAAGTCGGATCACGCGAATCACTTCGTGAAAAATTTAAAGAGATTGGTATACTTACGGTGCCTTCACAATACATTTACAATAATATAGTCTTCGTCAGGCGGAACATTAATCTTTATAAGCAAAGAAGTGATACTCGCAATTGATGTACTAGAAACCGCCAAAGCTAGTAACAGCGTCATATCCTGTACGCAAGGTTCAGAAATCCTTTGTGGGGTACGCTTTTATAACATGGTTCCCAAAGAGTTTCTAGATTTACCATTGCATACATTTAAAGACTGTTTTTCTGAATGACAAAGTTGCATGGAAGCAACCGGCCTCGCATCCAGTGACCTACAAGTCAGTGTAATACTTGATGTATGTGTTGTATTGTTTACATATTGTAACCTTTTTCTTTTTTAAGAAAAGAGCAATTGCTCAGTTTTTTGCCGGCTCTTCTCAGTAGAAATAGTTTTCTGAACCGGCGGTAGAGTCATAACGTTTCATAAGTGATAAAAATTGTCCTACATGAAATAAATAAATCATTTAATCATTTCAAAATTGTCTAATGCATGCTTCTGTGTAACTACTAAATCTATGATAAGCTCTGATGAATATCTTTAAACTGACGTGAAAAATATCCAATTAGGATGAACTAGGTGAGCGCTTTAGTATTATTATAAGCGCATGGTCCCGGGTTGGGTCCCCGAAAGGGTCAATTTTAGGAATTTATAATTTCTCAATTTTTTCTGGTGTGACCTGTGGGAGGTTTCGGCTGTGGCTAGTTACCACTCTACGCAGGCAAAGACGTGCCACCAAGCGATTTAGCGTTCCGGTACGATGCCATGTAGAAACATATTATAACTGCCATACACTTAACAGGTTAGCCCGGTACCATCTTAGACTGCATCATCACTTACTACCAGGGAAGATTGCTCATTGCAGTCAAGGGCTAACCTGAAGTGAAATAAAATATTTTTTGCAGTAACTGTTATCGCAGTGGATTTTAATGACCTGAGCTTGCTGAACAACGAATACGTACATGCTGCAGAAAATATGTTCAAATACATAATAGAGAGGTTTCGAAAACCCTGGCTACACAGCGACGTCATTTTTAACTGGTCATCCTTGAAAAGGAAGCAGGACGAGTGTCTGAAGATCTTGCACAATATGTCAAATACTGTTAGTATCAATTATTCCGGTTTGCCCCCTGCTCTTTATTTTGGGGGACAACCTAGAATATAATGTTTGAATACATTCCATTGTTGAAACACAGGCGTGTTTATTCACCGCAAAAAGGAGTCCCCTCGGCTCTGACTTTTCAGAGTATATCCGTCCCGATTAGTGATCATATTATTGGGCTCTTGGGTATTGAAATCTCATCCAACCTCATCTAAATTTTTGGCAGCAGTTTTGGCCTTAAAACTGCTGCCAAAAAACTTGCTATCATCTTTAACAAGGTGAGGCGGTACTTCACGCCGGAACAGCGCCTCGTTTTTTACCTAAGTTCGTTCTGGCAAGGATTAAAATAATATTAGGTATATAGAAGGTTCGCATCATTTTAATTAATTTTTATACTTTCACAGGTCCTTAAAAAGAGAAAAGCAGAATACATAAATAATAAACATCATGGGGGGATCGATAGTACAACAAAAGGTAATAATGAATATAAATTCCAATTAAAAAATTCAACTTGGCTTATCTAATATGGAACAATTTTTTACTATTTAAACACGATAATTTTATTATGAATACTAGCGATGCCCGCGACTTCGTCCGCGTGAAATAAGTTTTTTAAATTCCCACGGGAACTCCCTAATTTTTCGGGTTAATATATAGCCTATGACACTCACAAATAATGTGGATTTCTATTGGTACCAGAATTTTCAAAATCGGTTCAGTAGATCCAGAGATTACCCCCTACAACGTCACAAACTCACAAGCTTTACCTCTTTATAATATTAGTAAAGATAATATTAGTTTAAGCGAGTTTTGGTCGATATGTTTTCTACTTTGCTGAATTAGGTATAGTCTTGAATTGAACACTTTTTAAAATTCAGCCCTAAAATTGTGAAAACTGACTTACCCAGGGCAATTTACACTGTTCACTTTTTACGTCCAATAACTTATAAAAAATGATGTTGATAATCAGTTACGGTTCTAAGCTACGAGGGTTCCTCCAAATGCACCCTGTAGGGCTAGCATGCGCATAACGAGTAATATTATGTCTACCTGTTATCTCTATTTGTCTACCGAAGCTAACATGATTACTTGTCTCGTTACGTCAAAAGTAGAGATAAAAGTAATATTTCTTATCTGTGTTATTTTTCCCGAACCCTTACAGACAATTAAGGTAAACGAAAAATTTGCCAGCAACGACAACATCTCTCTCTTTCGTCGCGAGATATTTCGTTGTGCGCTAAGCCTAAATACTAAGCCTGCTGGTCTGAGAAGTCTGAGTCCACAACGAGCTCAGCCGGGTTTTTTAAATTATCACCATCTCACAAATCATCTTAATCTATAAAGAACTATCAAAGCTATTTATCCTAAAACGCAAACCTCCGAATAGTTAGAAGTGCCTGCCTGGGGCTTACCGCTTAATTTTGAATCCCTTACAGGTGCAAAATTCCGACCCTTCATGGACCTCATCCTTGAATTAGCAATAGAAAAAGGCGCCTTTAATGATCGTCAGGTCAGGGAACATGTTGACACCATCTTGTTCGGTGGTCACGATACATTGGCGGCTGTACTTACGTTCACCATGCTGATGGTAGGATCCTATCCTGAGGTTCAAGAGAAAATCTTTGAAGAGTAAGTGATATTTGGCTGAGATTCTCATCATTTCTCAATGCTGATAGTCACCATCATCATCATCATCGTTGTAGTTGGATTTCAGGATGGTAATAATATGAAGGATTCCTAGACAGTAGGTACACAGTAAACAGATACAACCAGAATGGAAACTACCTAGAAACGTTCGAAACAGCTCACTCACAGAAACGTGCGCGTCGAACATGCGATGACGCGGCACTCGCTACTGACGGCACTGCGACGAGCGCTTGGGGTCTCGTCGATGCGCACGTTTGTGTGAGTGAGCCTGTTTCGAACGTTTCTAGGTAGTTCCATACTGGTTGCATGTGTTTACTGTGGTAGGTACCACATTGAGAGTCAGATGAAGGTACTATGATATTTTAAGTGAACAATCCATATCTACTTATAATATAAACGCGAAAGTGTGCCTGTTCATTTGTCTGTGTGTCTGTCTGCTACAGTTTAGTAAATCAATAAAAAAAAAAACTAAAAAAAAAATCCGTTCAACCAATTTTGATGAAATTTGGTACAGAGATAGGTTGTATGATGTATCCCGGGGTAGGACATAAACTATTTTGCATGGCAGGACTCACAGGATACACTATGAAATTCATGTGAATACATACAAAATATAAATAGTTTAATATAGAGCCCATGTTTAAGGTTACACAACATTTTCGAAGGCGACGACCGAGACGTCACGAAGCAAGATCTGTCCCATCTGGTGTACCTGGAGGCTGTGTTGAACGAGACCATGCGCCATTATCCCGTCGCACCCTATATTATAAGATATCTCGATCAAGACGTCAAACTACGTAAGTAGACTTTCTTCTTTTCTCCGTTGTCCCTTCGTTCGTCCGTCCGTCCATCCGTATGTCTGTCAGTGGGCCGTATCTCATGAACGGTTATAGTCATTTAACATTTTCACATAGCATTTATATCTATTGCTAATATTAAAAAAAAGATATTATATAAAAATAAAGGATCCACAATAAATGTGACTTGTACAGCGTTTTTGCTGTATCTCTTGAACTCTTGAACTGACTCATGGAATTTTCAAAGTAGTTCGCCCCGAACTGAGACCTCGCGGCGCCATCTATTGACATCATTGTGAAGTTCTGTTAAAATACTGAAGCTCATTTGAAAATAAATAATTTCGTTTCCTTATAGTAGGTATTTTTCTAATTTGTTGTTCAAGTACAGGATATAATTCAAATAAATGATCAAGTTTCAGGCTCAGCCTTTCAGAAAATCAACTTTGGACGTTAGAAAATCTCCACTTTGAAAGTCCTCCATTTCGTCAATTTTAGGAGAAAAATTAAAAAAAAAATTTGGACTCTACTCCTTATTATCTTTAAAATGATATGCTGCCTATAAAAAATATTTTACTTTGCGTTCGCTTCTATGAGATCCCCCCTGAAATAAAGATTTTTATAACTTTTTAAGCCATATTTGGCTGGAGGGTTACATATTATATTTAAAGCTGAAGTAATTTCGTTCAGTAATTCAGAAGTTATAAGGCTCTGACAGACGGATGGACAAGTGCAAAATCACTCAAGTAGACTCACAAGACCTTCGCTTCGCTCGGTCAATTAAATCTATAAATACAAGTTTATTGTAAAGAACTTTACAATAAACTTGTATTTATAGATAAAAATAAAATAAAACCTTGTACAATCGTATGGATAACGGAACCCTTCGTGTGCGAGTCCGACGCGCGCTTGACCGTTTTGTGTGTTTAGAAGTCTTTACAATCGTGCATTGTCGAGTCAACATCAGTAGATGCTCCGGTGTGGAAGTGAAACGTACGTTGAGAATAATTTGGAAGATGTGAAGATGTGGAGGTGAATAAAGACTAAGACGTGAGCCACGGGCAGTGTAAGCACATAAGTAAAGAAACGGGTGTAAGGTTCCGTGGTTGCAAACATTTTATGAGTTGGTATTCGTTAACTTGTAAAGCCTGCTTCGGTGATAGTTTTCCTTTAACTCCGTTAAATAAAGGTACTAACAAATGATTATTTAAAAAAATTTTGAATGACCTATCCAATGACTCTCCACGCTGTACGATAGACGAGAAGGGGAAAAAAATGTACCCACCTTAAGTGTATGAACCCTAAAAAAATTTTTTTCAAAATTTTTAGTGCTTTGCCGGCGTGATTGATATGTAACACCATGGTAACACCCATGCCAAATCACAGCCTTCTATAGTACTAATAAGCTAAGCCGCGAACGGACATGGCGTAACTATAAAGGTTCCTTGTTGACTACGGAACTCTAAAAACGTTTTTTTGCTTCTTTTTACAGGAAACTGCACTCTCTCCAAGGGGCGAACGTGTTTTCTATCAGTCTACGGAGTCCACAGACATCCCATGTGGGGTACAGATGTGGAGGAATTCAAACCAGAACGCTGGCTGGACTCCGAAACGTTGCCTAAATGTGCCACTGCGTTTTCAGTTTTTGGCATGGGAAGACGAATGTGTATCGGTAAGTACCGTAAATAACAGCGCACCGGCGCCGGACCGGATACGAGTGTAGACAAATAAGAAAACCCGTCGGCTGCTTCGGGAGATACCTGTGCATGGTGGCGAGACGGGAGCCCACCGAGGTGTGCCACGAGTGTGGCCACGCGGAGGACACGGCGCAGCACACGCTGGAGTCGTGCGCCGAGTGGGCGCCCCAGCGCGCCGCACTCGTGGCGGAGGTGGGACCTGACCTCTCGCTGCCCGCCGTCGTCCGGGCCATGGTGGGCAGCGAGGAGGCCTGGAGTGCCGTCGCCTCCTTTTGCGAGGAGGTGATGACTCAGAAGGAGGCGGCGGAACGACTGCGGGAGGCTGACGCCACCGCGGACCCTCTTCGTCGCCGCAGGGCGGGACGCAGACGGCGTGCGCACGACCGCTGTCTGCCACCCTAGCGAGGGCTCCGGGCGGACGACCCATCACAGTTGTCGCCCGTCGAGCCTCGGTCGCGGAGGAAAAAGCGGGAGTGAGGCGCACCTCGGTGGTGTCCCTCAATGAGGAAGTCGGGGCAGCAGTATGCCCCCGGAGGAGGTTCCGCTTGTGCGGATGTCGCTGGCTGGGTCGCGGATGAATGCCTTTGGTGCTCCCGTAACCCAGCCTTAAGGCGATGCGCAGGAGCGCCGTTGGGTTTTAGTGGGTATTCTGGAGTGCCAGTGAGTCCCACATACCCTCTCGGAGGCACTGCAGTTCACCTGCCTGCCTCCGAGAGGGATGCCTAAACGCATTTCCCAGCGAAAAAAAAAAATGTCCATTAACGACCCGCTGCTGGGCACAGGCCTCCACTCTCATAGGAGAGAGGGAATTATAGTTTAGATCCACCACGCTGCTCCAATGCGGGTTGGCGGGCTTTAACGACTATTATCATGTTAATGATAATAACCGGGACCAACTAACGTGCTCACCGATGCACGGGGGTGAAACACCACCAATTTCCTGACACCGGGTTAGTACTGAGAATTTCTAGTCAGAAAAACCCAATACTTAAGTATGGCCCGACCCGGGACTCGAACCGGGGACCTCGTCGGCCGCAGTCAAACATGGTTAACCACTACACCAACGAGGCAGTTAATTTAAATTCACTACCTTTTAATGTAATTTTGTTATTTATACCTACTTTCAGGAAAAACATACGCTATGATGTCAATGAAGACCACACTGGCTCACATATTCCGGCGCTACATGGTGTCCGGGAATCACTCGATGATGGTGACAAAGTTGGACGTCCTATTGAAGCCAATATCGGGACACCATGTAACAATTACGATGAGAAAAAATACCTAAACCGCATACTATTTAGCTCTAATCGTAGTTTTAATGTCTTTTGTTACCTATTTTAATTTTTGTGCAATAAAGATTTATAAATAATTGAAATAAAACTAACTATGCTATTCTATACTAAATGCTATCTTATTATTTGAGTTATAATGATGAAAATTAAATACAAATTTAATATTTAAGTAGGTTTTGTAAGACTTCCGTTTAATGTAGCCATATACACGGGTTAACACAAAATTTCCATTGCAGACTTTATAGCATAAAAATTCGATATTTTAGGTCGTAATTAGACAAAAAAATATATATGACATGAAAAGTTTGCTTTTGTATTTAGGAGATTTTGTATTTATCAGTATTACGTTCACGACGACATTTTAAGTTGTATAAAACGCCTGCTCGTTGTTTATCACTCGAGTGCCATCTAGCGGCACAGGGCACTATGTGAACGTAAAATCCCCACTCTGATCGCGCGGTATTAATAAAAAAAACAAAAATGAGTATTATTACTATAACTATCACAAATCAAACTTTATACCAAAAAGGGTTCTTTTCGTTTTTGTGCATAATTAACCGAAAAATTATAAAATAAACTTTAGGACAAACAACGAATTTTTTTTGTAGAGTCGTGTCATAGGTACCTACATCATTATTACCTACCGTCCTAATATAAAAATATGCGAATTTTTGAAGTGAAAAGTTCTTTAGGCGCGTTGAGCACTTTTTGGTAGGGGGTAAACTTGTGGATTCACGTCACCGACACCATGCTCTCGTTGTTACGAACTATATATACAACAATATGCTTCATTCGAAATTAAACTTTAATGCCTTAGTGTTATGGTTTATATTTCAATTATGTTAGAGTCATCAGGGGTAAAAGCACGCACTTTTGTCTTTAAGGCTTTATTTAGCCGAAACTATTAAGATGGCAGACACAAATTTATAGTACATTCGTAGCACGTTTATTAGGCTTCTAATTGATATAAAGTTCAATAAGATAATTATCAAGATTCTTTGATTATAAAGCAAAGGGATGAAATGATCAGACTGCGTAATTTTACCCCGGCATAGGGGTAAAAGTACGCAATCGTAAGGGTAATATAAAATATCGCGTGTAGGATAAAAGTACAATATTCAGGATTCGTACCTTTAGTTAGGTAATAATAAAAATATAGTATTAAAAAAAAGATTTATGTAGAAAAATCAGTAAGTACACAATTAAAATAATTCAGATACCTATAATCAACGAAATAAACTTAAAATACTTCGAAAAGAACATAGACTAAGATATCTAGCACTTTGGCATTGGTAAAGTCAAAAGTCATAATAAATAGATATTGCACTTAAATTTTAAGGAGCATGTTATTTTTTCTTCCGATACTAGAGATCTTCCTGGTGTCTTTTTTACATAATTTCGAGGCATTATTTCGCAATCTGAAACAAATAATATATAAGTAAGTACTTACATTTATATCATACAGTATAAGTAGGTATACATTATTAATTGTAGAACTACCCATTTGGTTAAAGTTTTGTAGATGGGGTAAAAGTACGGGTGTAATAGTACGCGTACTATTACCCCCGGTAATAGTACGCGGTACCCCGGTAAATTTGGCTGGTAACGAAAACAAAGAGCAATAGTAAAAATTTCAATAATGCTAGGTTAGTATGTAAGTTTGAAATAAATTGTTTAATAATTATACAAAAACAAGGAAAAAAGCTCAGCTTAACAACAAACAACATAAGATTGAGTGTCACCAACTTTTCCGTAGAACACAAAAATACGAATTTTTACCTTAATTTAACTTATTGATTCATAATTCGCGGCATACCGTGCGCACCACTCTCCAAGTGTTGACACATAATGGCGGCCAAAGCGCGCGTTCTCCCGTCGACCAAGCTCCCCCGCCCGCACACCCTTCACTGAAAAATTGGCAACGCGAACTTTTGCCCACTGCGGACTTTTACCCCGAATAACCCTAATATTTTTTTTTATATTCGTTTTCACTTCTACCGCCAGTCCCTATGACTGCCAATTTTTTTTCTGTATCTTTGTATATCTGTTACCCTTTCATGATTTATCATATAGGTAGATATTTAATCATTGAGATAGCTTGCATGATAGTTGATACATCCCATAGATGTACAAAATATATGCTGACATGCATAAGCAATAGGCATATACATATATGCTGCAAGACAGCGCTTTTCCCTAGACTAGAATTAATACTGTAATTATAATTTGAGTAACCTGGTTCAAAGGTTATCCATCACCATTCAGCGTGGAAATGCTGCAAGTTTGATGGATACCTTTGGCCCAGGGGCAAGCAGTATTTTTGATTAGGGTTTTATTTTTAGTTTTTTTAGTAGGTATATTTAAGGATTTGTTTTAAATTTATATTTTATAGTTAGTTTAATATTTAGATTTTAGTATAATTTGAGTAAATAAAATATCGTTTGTTTACAAATTAGCTCAATTCATTTTAAATTATTAATTTTACTACGTAACTGACTTTACCTAGGACTATAATATGTATTATAACATGTATAATATAGGGAGAAACACTGATAATTTTAGAGGTTTGGAATGTGATGTCGTAAATACACACATTTATACTTAGATCTATGGTCCCTTGGAGCTGTAAAAAATCAATCTGCTAAGTCAACGCAATCAAAAGATACCTACCGCATATTTTCCGTAATTATATCAAAAACCATACTACTATACTATATATTTATATATATTATACTTCCGGTTGACTTAGAATCATGAATTTTTGCAAGACGCATTAGGTCTCACAGCACATGTATAAGAAAAAGTCCTAACTCATAGAGTTTTGAATTGTTTGTCAGGCGCTACCAGTTTATTGCCATAGCCAGTTATTTCACAGCTGATTAATTATTTTTGTTATGACATATTTCTTGTCATTTATAGTAAAATAAAACTTATAAGTATGATGTGGTTATACGGAACCTTTTGTACGCGAGTCTGCACTCGCACTTGGCCGGTTTTGCTATTTTAAAAACATTATTTCTATACAGTTGTTGAACTATAAATAATAAAATTGCCCGAACCTGACACCCATAAATGTACTTATTTTCCGGACACATTACTTATGTAATAGGTACAATAGTTAGGTACTTCTATATCACTCACCACTGCGCTAGGGAGATTAAAACACCAAAACTTCGCCATGTCTCTACTTTAATTTGTTACTTTACGCACTAGAACGGGTGGTTCACTTTCTATAGCTTTCAGGTTTTTGGAACGTCAAAAACATAACAAATGCGTGCATGGACACGTCAGTTATTTTTATGCGGGGCCCTACAGATTTTACGGTAAGAAAAGTTTATTTTCACTGAAAGGAGAATGCCAGATTCTGCCCCACCCATTTTCATAATGTACACAGAATGTAAACTTTTTAAAATTATCTTAGGAATTTATGACCATGATTTAATAATTATTTATGAAATAGTTGCGGATTTTAAAATGTAAAAAAAAGTAATTCAACTCCCTCGTCCACTTCCGGTTTCTCCTGCGGCAACTTGCATTACATTCTACGCATACACGACTAATAAAACTACGAGTTGTTAAGTTTTTTAAGTAAAAAACTTAACAACTCGTAGACTCGTAAAACTCCTATTACATAAATCATACTACAGATCTTTGTTTAAATTCGTGATTTTGTGTTGTTAATAATTATTGAAAATGACACATAATTATTATTTTAATGTAAATAATAATGATTAATAATATAGTTGCATTAAAACCTTACCTTCGCATTCACGCATTTTTTGCAACGAAACGTCATTGATAAAGTATTTGAAGATGTCAATGTCATTGTGATCATTGTTTTAGTGGCATGTTTAGTGGTTTTAGCTATGGGGTTTAGTGACATTGACTGTTTACTGCTGTTTACCGTGGTTGTTTTGAATGTTTCACCAAGAACTTTTGCTATACTATAATATGGATTCGATTTCGCCGACTTTGCGCTCTTTTCCATGGATGACCATTGCTTGCGATTTGGGCTACGACGTTGAGGTGCATAAATTGTCACCTAAGTGTAAACAGGATGCAAATACATGTTTGTAATAACCTTGGTTGGGGTCACCATCAAAATGATATTGATGCACCGGCAGTATTTCTTGATAATGTAACGACTGATTACCTATTTAATATGAAGATTAATAAATCAATAACAGTTGTTTTATTTCCAATTAGCTAGTCTACCATTTTATCATTAGAAAAGATAGCACAAGCTTATTAACTAGGTATCATACTTCAGGTAGACCTCCAGCTACGCAGGCATTTGAGTATCCTACTTCATTTTAAAGCCATAATATCTCTTGGCAAGAGCATTGTAAAGTTACACAGCATTTTTTTACTTATTTTACAATTAAAAATGCATATACCTAACCTCAAAATATTTTGAAACTTAAACTTAGTTTTAATAAAAAACCGCAAGTGTTAGAGGCTTAAAAATGTATGTTTGGTTATCAGGAATAAAAAATCTATTAAATCCTACATACGGCATGCTTGTAGGTACACGAATTTAAATAAGTGGGGTAAAGCTCCATACATAGTCTGGCATTTTCCTTTATTTATTCAAAAGTTTACATTAACCACACAAATATAATCTACAATATAACTTCTTACGGAAAACTAAGTATGGATATTGCATGTCCTAATTAACGAGCGTAACCACACCTTATTAACCGACTTCCAAAAAAGGAGGAGGTTTTCAATTCGTCTCGTATATTTTTTTATGTAAGACGAATAAGAAATAAGAATCAAGATAATGCTCGCGACCGAACCGAACCGAACTTATAATAATGGTTAGAAAATTTTACGAAAGGCTTCCAGAAAATATAGGTAGTGACTAGTGACCCGTTACTTTGGCTCGTCTTGTTGAGTGGCTAACCCTTAGGAATTATGCAGGTAGGTATATCGCTTTTAAGATAAACCCAAAGATATCTGGGCGAACGTTTCCCAATTTCGTGGGATGATTCAACGGTTACTTCATTAAATTGGAATTGTTACTTCATTTTATTGTAGGTAGGTATAATATTTCATATTAATTATTATAATGTGTTATTTTGGATAAAATCTCAAAACCGCTTTTCCATGAAGGCCACAAAAATATATACGTACAACTATACTATAGCCAAAATCGATGTGGAATCTTTGTAAACAAAACATAGATCGTCACTTATAGGGTTGTCATACTTTTGATAGTGAAATAAGTTCTTAATACTTACCTACGTAAGAAAATTTCTTTTAAACACAAATTTAGTATTAAGTATTCTGTGATGCCATGTTTGTGTGATGTCAGTGGACAACCCTATATTTTAGTTCGAATGCGAATTTGTCGCACATAAGTAACTTTTAGATTTTTGAACTGTAATCGATTTTTATGCACAACATAGAATATTATATTTACGAAATAATATTTATTCAACGTAAGCAAAGTCGAATAAACATAACTTTGTTTCATTATACCTACGTCTGCCATTATGTTTGTTGTTTTAGTTTGCCTTGCTTTTGATTTTTAAAGAATCAATTTTTATCTCTTTATTGTAAATAATGACACATAATATAAATTATATCTAATCGTCTGAATTATTATGCATGCTATATATTTAAATAGATTGTAGGTATAAATATTTAAATTGTTATATTTTTCTAGTAGGTTATTAACATCTGCCTGTTATTGGTTGCTAAGCAACGGTTTGTTGGTGAACATTCCACATCGAATTTAGCTATTGAGGTAATACCTTAATAATAATTTAGTCATTGTTATGATTCTAGGATTGCAAAAAGTATGTTTGCTGAAATCTCCTCACAAAAATTGTATTATTGTGAGTTTTATTGCAATAAGTAAGTACACTCCCCATTACGTAAGTATACTACTAATAAAAATAATATCTACCGAAATCTACCGATTCTTTGGTGGCAACCCTACCGAAAATTGTATTAATTCTCGTTTTTCAAAACTGCTTTTCTTATGGAAAAGAACCTTCAGCCGCTGTTAGCGATTCTCAGTACATGCCGGTTTTGTTTTCGGAGTCATTTTCTGTCAGTGTAAAAGATCACTTGTGTGCAGCTTCTAAGCTACTAAATATAGGTATATTAATAAATTTTTTTATAGTTTAATTTTTAATAGAGGTGTTTGTTTTTAAGTTGCTTATTTTTTATCAGTTCCGATGTTGACGGCGGTACTTGTCCTACTAGTGTTTCTGGTGAGCGTAGCATTGGCGTGGCGCCAAAGAAACAGGAATAAAAATGAACCCCCATCCCTTCCTGGAGCTATACCACTGACTGGACACCTACATTTATTACTTGGAAATAGTACACGTAAGCATTTAAAAATTAGCATTTAATTTTAAATCCACCACCACCACCAACACTACAGTCCATTAACGTCCCACTGCTGGGCATAGGCCTCAACTCTCATAGGAGAGAGGGAATTAGAGCTTAGACCCACCACACTGCTCCAATGCGGGTTGGCGGGCTCTAACGACTATTACCATGTTCGTGATAATAACCGGGATCGACTGCTTAACGTGTTCTCCTAGGCACGGGGGTGAAACACCGCCAACTTCCTAACTCCGGGCTAGTACTGAGAATTTCTAGTCAGAAAAACCCTATACTCAATTATGGCCCGACCCGGGACTCGAACCCGGGACCTCGTCAGCCGCAGTCGAACATACCAACCACTAGACCAATGAGGCAGTCCAATTTAAATCCGGAACGAGGAAATTCGCAGTACAAAAGTGATCGACTTGGCCCTGAGGATTAGCAAGCTGAAGTGGCCTGTGGCAGTGGGCAGGTCATATCTGTCGCAGAACCGATGGCTGTTGGGGCACACGTGTTCTGTGTGCTTAGCATGCGCACAACGAGATTATCTCGCGACGAGAGATATATATTACAAGAAAAATATAGTCGACATGTTTCGTAGAAAAAATACCACAGATAGGAAATATCTCTACTTTTGACGTAACGAGACCCATGAGTAACCATGACAGGTAGTAGGTAGACAGATAGAGATAACGGGTAGACATAATTTTACTCGTAGTGCGCATGCTAGCTATACTGGAGTGGAGACCGCGTACACGGCTGGACCCGTGACCTAAAGAAGGTGGCGGGAAGCGGTTTTATGAGGTAGGCAGAAGACCGCGTTTGGTGACGCGCTCTCAAAAAGGCCTATGTCCAGCAGTGGATGCATATGTCACCGTAAGATTGTAAAAACCGTTAGATTATAATATAACCATAGACTTAGAATGTACAAGACCAACAGTGACAGATTACGGTGTTACAAAAAATGAAATGTAAATGTGTGCGTGAAATAGTGTTGTCTTGACTCTAGCATAGTATTATCGATAGTCTTACTGGTGAAATCATAGGACTCTAATGAGTTAGTTTAACGAAGTAAAATATAACTATCTTTTAATTTAAAAAAATTAAATACACAAATAGCAACAAAGCTACAGCTAGGTACAAATTATTTATTGATGAGATGACCATGTTTTCTCTAAAAAGTTTTTCAGCGTTACAACACAATGCAACATCATTAGCTGGATATATCTAATACTTATTGTGTGTTTTCGAATAGTCTCTCTTAATAATTAACGAATTATTACATAGAGCTGTTGGGTCCGATAATAAACTATGTACCTACACAGTCTTCACACTTAACTCTTTTAATAATCCTTTTAATACATACAAATAATTAAGAAAAAAAGAATGTCCATTCATACATTAGTTTTCTCATTAATTCATTCAATTATTTATTATTCAGACTAATATCTATTTTTTTTACGCATAGCCCATGATGCTACACCACTGGGGACGGGGTCCATACAATTTTGCCCACTGTTCTTTGTAGAGTTTTTTTGGGGATCTCATTACTTTCGTGCTAACTCAATATTTATTGCCCTCTAAATAATATAGTCTTATTTAAGTGGGTTCTTAAAGTTTGCCGATTAAATTTCAATAATTTGTTTTCATGCTTCAATCGGAGAAGAAAATAAATTTCAATAATGCTTTTCATGAGCAGATATCTATGATCGCATAATGGGTTTTGATCTAATACATGATACTTTAAACTATCAAACAGAAGTTGATTGTTGCGTATTACTTTTTTACTATTTTTTTAAAGGGTGCAAGTAGTTTTAATTTGATTAATTACAACAATACTCTGATATAATGTATAAGTGACAAGTTAATAAAAATAAATAATAACCATATATGGCGCTCAAGTCATAGCTAATGACCTCCCCGATAAGCACTTAAATACATAATGTACTGAATTACCAGTATGTACAGTATACCCTGTATATATATTTCATGTACATATGAAATCTAAGACACGCCAAATAAAACAAAAGTGAAGGAAAATATTTATTTCGTTCTTTTCTTTTACAGGAAAGTAGTGTTTAATATTGTACTCTACACACCTAAGCTTATGAGCAATCACGTCAAACCTACCGGCAGACACGATTATCGACTATCGATACTTATGACGTCATCACTTTGTCAATCCCTATCGTAACGAAACATTTTTAAGTTTTACACAAAATATCCAAAAATTCTTTATTTAGCAATGTAATTTGATGAAAAGTTTTAAGGGAAACCTATTATTTAAGCTTTCAATAGTTATTTTGCCTCATTTTCAAACAACAAGTGACGAAATAATGATTATGAATAATTCAGAAAAATATTCAGTAATTACCTGTGAAACGTGTATTTATGCGGGTTATTATGTCTTGTAACGTCACATTCATTCACTGAACAAGACACCATGGTGGCAGAACAAAGATTTTAAGTTTTAATCGTAAGATTATTAATTAAATACACAAAATTCACCTCGACTTGGAAAAGGCCGGTACACTATGGCCTCTTACTCGCGTAAACAATGACATACTGGCCTTTTGTTTCGCTATCTCTTTTTCGCTCGCGGCAGTGTTTATTAACTAAATACCTCTCGCTCCCACGCTTTGTCAGTCTATTGAGCGTAGCGAAAAAATCCTATGTCTATGAATATAACGTTTTTTATCTCGATAGATTATAAACTTTCGACAGATTGTGAACCGTAACATACTGCTTACAATTTAACGCGTTATTTTTCGGTAAATGCAGGCCGGGCACTACCTGAATATTCATGTCAATCCCTAACCTAACCTATAGTTCGCGCGCGAGTTGAATGCAGAGTAAATGTATGGTGACACTTACATTTATTCTGCATTCAACTCGCGCGCGAACTGTACAAGAAAGAGACAAGAAAACTTAAAAACAATAAATATTTCATAAATTAATACTCAGAACATTGATCGGTTCACAATCTTTCGAAAGTTTATAATCTAGCGGGATCGAAACCGTTAGATTATAATCTAACGGATTTTACAATCTTACGGTGACACATACACTCATTGATCATGAGAATTATAAATTAACATAATGAATCAAAATCAAAAACGCAGCCGATGATGATGTTAGGCAATGTTTAGGCCGAGTTTCTTGCTGGTTCTTCTCGGTAGGAATGGCATTCCGAACCAGTGGTAGACTCACTTGACGATTCAAAAGTACTTGTAAAAGTTTATTTTAATAAAAATCATTTTGAATTTTGAATTTGAAACAACTTAAAAGTTTTATTTACCTCTCCACGGGCCCATGTTCTTTAATTGCAGCCAAAACTTTCAGATGTGGTGGTATAAAGCCACCTCTTGCATCACCAACTAAATAATTTTGTACCATTTCAATAATGAAAACGGCAGTTGATCGAGAAAATCTGTACTTAGATTTAAATTCACCTTCATGAAGTTCTTCCAAAGGATTCATAGGAATTTTATAAAGTTTTATATACCTCATTAATGAAACCTGCTTTCTAACCTCATGAATACAACATGAATATCATCTGTCGCCCTCAAATCATCAATAAAATAATATGACGTATCCATTCTAATTGCACCGCACAAAACTAAAACGTAGGTTACGAACTGACTATATCTGAACAAAAGAAAGTACCTGGGTCCATTGTACAGTGTATACGGATATACAAAACAAAAAAAGGTTCCTAAAAAAAGGGCAATCTTTGAGGCATGCTCATGGTCAAAATCGTCGAAAGCACACTTAGTCTATATGCCTAATCGGTCGTTAAACCATGTAGTGCAGTGCTAATTTCAAAACGTGTTATATTATAAATTTATAACACGTTTTTATTAAGTATGATGTTATGCTATTCGTTTAAAAGTTCACCTCTACTTAAGATCTACTCTTAAGCATCGCTCTGCACGGGAGGAAAAATCTCGTACGAAATGGCTTGTTTTAGTCACTTGATGAACAATCTACTATTATATGGCTATTTTATTTAATCTGGTATTGGTAATGTACCTACTACGTACTTATCTCTTATTTCATTATATTGAGTACAATTAAGTCGTAAGTCTTAAATAATTATATTCAACATTTTCTTACAGAATTATGGTGTATAGTGAAAAAGACGTGCTATGATTCCTTGCACGCCGGTGGAGTTGCGTCTCTTTATATTGGACCCAGAACTACGTATTGTAAGTCCTGACTCATAACATAAATTATTTTAATAATAGCTAATGCCCGCGACTTCGTCCGCGTGGATTGAGGTTTTTTGGTTCCCGTGGGAACTCTTTAATTTTCCAGGGTAAAAAGTAGCCTGTGCTATTTCAGCCTATAATCTATGTCTGTGCCTTTCACGATCCAGAACATTTTATTCCCCAAAAAACCGCAATCCACGCAGACCTAATCGCGGGCAATCAGCTAGTACTTAATACTTCTACAATTACCTAAACTAATATTTGAATGATTTGTTTGTTTGCTTGCTTGAAATGGATAAACTCAAAAACTACTCAACCGATTTTGGAAATTGTTTCACTGCTACATTATCAGCGAGTAACATAGGCTATATTTTATTTTGAAAAAAAATAGAGATCCTTACGAAAATTGCAAAAATGTCAACGAAGTCGGAAAAAATCGTCTCTTCTGAGAGCTTACGCCACCGTGCGCTGCCTAAATAGGTAAAGTCACACAAAAACAATGTATCGTGGAATTGTTCCTTGAGAAAAGTTCAAAAAAAAGTCCGCGATAGCATATATCTGTCTTTTATGGTTGACTCACAATAATCATATAATTGATTTTCAAATTTGGTCTAAACCAATGCTTTACTTGCGAAGATGTTTTTACCGACATAGTATTAATCTTTATCAAAATAAATATATTAGTCATCTCAAGTATTTAATTAAGATGAAAATTGTCCATTACACCATTTAATTTAGATTAATATCTTATGAGATATCATAGAAATAATGTAACGTGCAAGGGAAAATGGCGCAACTCCGGCCGGCTTGGCGGCGCGTCAGATTAAATACCTATAATCTAAGGGATGGTGGCTGTGGCAGGTCACCTGCTGCCGCAGGTGTGGTGGGGACAGGCCGTAATCTTTCAATGTAATAATAAAATGTAAAAGCTGCCCACTGCCCACTGCCTACATTGGGTATAGGCTATTAGGATTATTAGTGCTACCTGTGCGAAGCCGGGGCGGATCGCTAGTAGTACTTATAATATATACTTATTACTAATATTATATATGCGAAAGTGTGTCCGTCTGCTAAGCTGTCACGGCCCATCTTTTCAACCGATTTTGACGTGGTATAAAGATAGCTGATTACTTGAATCCCAAGGCAGGACATAGGCTACTTTTTATTCCAAAAAGTTGAGGAGTTTCCGCGGGAATAAAAAAACTTAATACACGCGGCATATTCGCGGGAATCATCTCGTAACAAAATAATGTTTATTCTAGTTGTAACAGACCCAGAAGATTGTTTGACTATCGCTAACACGTGCTTGCAAAAGGACGAGTTTTACGATTTCGGAAAACCCTGGTTTGGTGATGGATTAATAACCGCTCACGGTGAGTTAGTTAATTTTCTTATTATTGCCAAATATGACACCAGGGGGCATACTAGGTTTAGTCCCACAAACTTTTCTAACCCGGTGATAGCGTCGCTGTTAATACATATAAAGTTACACATATAAATAATTAATATTAAAAATAAAATAAAAACAAAAACTAAGGTCATAAACAAAAGGATACCTAAGGAAAAACAAAAAACACAAGTAGAAGGATACATAGTGGAAGGCTACGCGTAAATATGTAAAAGGAAAAAGCGACTGACTGACTGCTCTGTCAATGCACAGTTCAAATCACTTGACGAATCGAGCTGGAACTTGGCATGCAGATAACTACTATGATGAAGATATCCGTTAAGAATGGATTTTTGAAATTTTTTGAAAATTCAACGTCTAAGGAGGTAAAATAGAGTTTTGAAATTTGCATTGTACACTGTAATTATACATGTATAAATACTAATAATAAAATACATGTACATGTATAAAATACTATAGTAATTATACATGTGTAAATGTACATTTGTGTTGTACATTGTACACATTTAAAGTTACTAATACATATTAAAAATATAATAAATACAAAAACTAAACAGTCCTAAAAATTTGTTCCAAGTTTGGCTACCGGGTCAGATATTGTCTGTGGGACCATCGCTTATATTAGTATTTATTATACTTATTATATTTTTATTTTTTTCCTCTAGTATCAATATGGAAAGAACATCGAAAGGTTCTGAATCCAGCGTTCAATCAATCTGTGCTGGATGGGTTTATAGATGTTTTCAACAGTCAAGCTCGCCGTCTGGTAAAGGACCTAGAAACGGAAGTCGACAAAGGACCGTTCGACCATTCTACCTATATTCTGCCTAATGTTCTTGATACCTTGTGTCGTATGTATTATAGTTTTAAGCCCGTATTTATTTAGAAAAGGTTCTTGAGTACCGTACCGCACCGTAATCGACGTACCTACTTACCGTTCTATTATTCTATGGGAAGTGAAAGTCAAAGTACAGGATTATCTGTGCTATCATAGCACAGGTATGGGAAACCAGTACTTCGCCCGTACCTTCTAATAATTATATTATTAGGTTAGAACGAATCAATGTACCTACCTACATTTAGGTTAATAGTTAATACTTTCAAGACGAATACAAAAACAAAAACAGTTCTGGTCCCCAAACTAGGATTCCCTGCGCTATGAGATGCCAGTCTTTCGCTCAAACATACAAAAGTAGTTGTTATGTTTCGTCGTCTCAACCTATAGACGTCCACTGCATGGATCGCCACAGATCACGGTCTTGTGCCATTCCAATGTTATGTTTAGTAAAAATCAAATACAATAATAAAAAGTTATTATACTTATAATAATTGATTCAAAAGTTACTTTCTTGCGTGTTGGTAGTCGTACAAAAGATGATAATATCATCTCGGTATGATTCGAGCGTCGATAGTTAGCACGGACGTGATGAATACGACTGCGATAGTGGCTGAAGGACAGTACTTACATGTTGTAATTCGACGTATGTAAATCATAAATTATGGAAATAACATATGAGACTGCATCATCACTTACCACCAGAGAAGATTGCTTCTTGTAGTCAAGGGCTAACCTGTAGTGAAATATAGGTAAGTACCTGAATAATTTTTTTTACAGAAGTTGTTATGGCAGTGGAATTTAATAACCAGAGCTTGCTGTATAACGAATACGTTCTTGCTGCAGAAAATATGTTCAAGTACTTAATAGAGAGGTTTCAAAAATTCTGGCTGCACAGCGACGTCGTTTACAACTGGTCATCCTTGAAAAGGAAGCAGGACGAGTGTTTGAAGATCGTGCATAATATGTCAAATACTGTAAGTATCAATTATTCCGGTTTTTTCCCCTACTCCTTGCTTTGGGGGACAGACTGGAATAAATTGTTTGAAAAGTCCCTCTGATCCCGAGTCCCGTCGAGGGAACAGATTCAACAACTTATTTCCGTTCAGTCCCCTTACTCTTTTCTTAGGACGACAAATAAAATTATTAAGTCTTAAATCATTTTAAAAAACAAGCTTGTATCGTCCGTCATATTGAATTAAGTGTGACGTCATTTTATTCTTCGTATTCTTCCCTTCTAATTGGTACCCATATTATGGGGATACATAAAAACTAGTAGTCCGTTCTTTGGGAGTCCGCCATATTGGATTTAGAATGACGTCACAAATACAACATTTTCACACTTCACAACGATTTGTACTATAGATTGAACGATACTTGAGAACGTCATGTTCTAAGCTAATGTCGGTTTATTAATACAAGCCTGAATCCTGAAAATTATACAGGGTGGCCATTGGATTGAATAATTAAATATAAATATAAATAGGTTCGCATCATTTCAATTAATTATTTTCATACTTTCACAGGTCCTTAAACAGAGAAAAGCAGAATACATAAATAATAAAGATCAAGGAGGGATAGAAAGTACAAAGAAAGGTAATACATAATTATGAATACAAATGCCAATAAAAAAAATCAACATTGTTTACTTTTTACTTTACGTTCAAGTGAGTTTTGGGTGATTTTTTTTGGATAGAAGGAGGCGGAAGTCCATGATAATGAAAGAATTAGAACTTTAATTCGCTATAATCCGCCACAGTAAGTAAATTTGTGTGGTACAGTGTGTATCTTGCACTTGTAGCTTGCGATATTCACCACACCACACAAATCTTTGAAAGTATTCTCAACGTAAGTTTCACTCCGATACCGGAGCATCTTCGTCTTCTTCTATCGTGCAATGTCGAGATAACATATTTTGAAGAATTATACTTCGTATCTTCGAAAAGTTAGTAGTGCCTGCCTGGGGATCGAACCCCGACCACCTGAACAGGTAAACCGGGTGTCTTGACCTATCACCGCTTTTACTGATCTTGAATTCCTTACAGGTCCAAAGTTCCGACCCTTCATGGACCTCATCCTTGAATTAGCCATAGAAAAAGGCACCTTTAACGATCGTCAGGTCAGAGAACATGTAGACACCATATTGTTCGCTGGTCACGATACATCGGCGACTGTACTTATGTTCACCATGCTGATGGTAGGATCCTATCCTGAGGTTCAAGAGAAAATTTTTGAAGAGTAAGTGATATTTGGCCTGTATGGTCTGTATGGAAAAAGGGAGGTTGGAAGGGCAAACAAACGGTTTACTGATGAGATAGTCTAAACTGCAGGGAAAGACTGGATGAATCAGGGCAAAGACAGAGAAAAGTGGAAGAGGTCGGGGGAGGCCTATACCCATAAAAGGGGTCATATCTCATAATCACATATCAAATATCAAATAATCAAGCAACAGTAACCATACTAACCTAGGAAATAAGGAAAATGTACCACTAGCACATCTAAAAACACTTATTCTGTAACTACTTACCAGATATGAGAATAAAAGGCTTTCATATATTATAAGCCCGAGGTATGAAAATTTATGGGGAGTAAAATCAAACTTTCTCCGTTATGTTATTGACTTTATGTTTCCATGGTAACACTTGTTTATGTTTCCATGACTATGTAATGTATTTTGATCGATATAAATTACGTAATTAATATAAATAAATGTATCAAGCATGTTTTCAGTAATATAAAAAATGCGTTCCCTAATCTATATATTTTATAATGGTTGGTGAAGAGTTAACTCCAGTCGTGCGTCCGATCTGACACACACATTTTTTTTATTTTTTTTTATTGATTTTTGGCTGAGATTTTCATCATTACTCAATGCTGGTAGCGGCCATCATAAGGGTTCCTAGACAGTAGCTATAGCACATAACAGAGACTCTGAAGAAGGTATGATATTTTAAGTCAACAATCCATATTTATAATATAAATGCGAAAGTGCTATGCAATTGATGGAGACATAAAAATACAAAGATTAATACAGAGCTTGGCCATTTTTCAGGTTACACAACATATTCGAAGACGATGACAGAGACGTCACGAAGCAAGATCTGTCCCATCTGGTGTACCTGGAGGCTGTATTGAATGAAACCATGCGCCATTACCCCGTCGCACCCTTGATTATAAGATATCTCGATCAAGACGTAAAACTACGTAAGTAGACTTCTTAGGATTCGGTACCCGTGTCCGTGAACTAAGCAGAGCAAAAGCCAGCAGATCAAAAATAAAAGAGTGTTCTTCTCGCATGCAGATGAGTTCTATAGTTCTTGATAGATTTTAGAGATAGTTCTGGTGAGTTAACCTAAAAACGTCGGTTGAAATGATCTGCTACCTTCCTGTAGCAGTTATTTTCAATCGACTTTGTTCCAGGTAAAAGTGCTAAAACTATGTCTGAAAAGTATGACGAACTTTAATATTTAGAACTCAGCCGCATGCATACAGAACTGCTACGGTAAGTTAGCAGTTCATTTTTTCAACCGAATAAATAAAAAACGTTTTTTACGGTTTTTACAATCTTACTGAAACCGTAAAAAACGTTTTTTATCTCGATAGATTTATAAACTGTCGACAAATTGTGAACCGTAACATACTGCTTACAATTTAAAGCATTATTTTTCGGTAAACTGTAATCTATTAGGTATATTAACCCGATAGAACCTGAGTATTCATGTCGAACCCTAACCTAACCTATAATTCGCGCGTGAGTTGAATGCAGAATAAATGTTTGGTGACACATACATTTACTCTGCATTCAACTCGCGTGCGAACTGTACAAGAAAGACAAAAAAACGTAAATACAATAAAGATTTCTAAATTAATACTCAGAACATTGAACGGTTCACAATCTTCCGACAGTTTACAATCACGCGGGATAGAAACCGTTAGATTATAATCTAATGGTTTTTACAATCTTACGGTGACATATATATATTTATTTATTTAAAAAAACCAACGGGACTGTATTAGTAAGACTCCTCTGTCCGTTCATCCGTCCGTCCCCGTCCATCCGTCTGTATGACAGCGGGCTGTACTATCTTATGAACGGTTATAGCTAGACAGTTTTCACATAGTATGTATTTCTATTGCCGCTATAACAGCAAATAATAATTTAAAAAAAACGTACGTGGTTACGTAGGGTTCCGTAGTTGCTTGCTCGTTACAATGTGCAGATTTTAAACGACCTATGTAACGACACTCCGCATTATGGGATAAACGAAAACAAAAAATATATTATTATCTCTTCTTTAAGTGCAGGGAAGGGTACATTTTTTTCTACATTTCATTTTTTCACTTTGCTGGCGTGATTCATAATAATATACCCATGAAAAATTGCAGCTTTCGTGTACTAATAGTCGCTGAGCTAAGCCGCTGACGGTCATGGCGAAACTATAAGAATTCCTTGATGACTACGGAACCCTAAAACGTTTTTTTTGCTTCTTATTACAGGAAACTACACTCTCTCTAAGGGGCGAACGTGTTTCCTATCAGTCTACGGAGTCCACAGACACTCCACGTGGGGTTCAGATGTGGAGGAATTCAAACCAGAACGCTGGCTGGACTCCGAAACGTTGCCTGAATGCGCCACTGCGTTTTCAGGTTTTGGCATGGGAAGAAGAATGTGTATCGGTGAGTACCGTAAATTACTTGATAGAGCAATTAGTTATTATTACTATGTAATATCTCCATAATCATAATCAGAAGTCCACTGTTGACCATAAGTTTCACATAGTGAACACCACCACAACCGATTTTCAACATTTCCTATACAATAACTGCCCGTCTTCCCATATATCGATGGTCTATCTTATTGGAGGAGTATTTTATTCGCACGCGTTTTCCAAGCCAAAATTCCCGTACTTCAGTAATATAATGGCTTGGGCTTTGTTCCTGACTTAGTTCTCCTGTAGATCTCTTCGTGTATTTTATCTTCCCCCGATTGTGTAAGGGAATCGTAATCGCAATCGTTTGTCAAAAAGATAATTCGACCTGTTTAAGGAGTTCATAGATGCTTGAACGTCAAAAAGCATGTATGAACTTCATAAACAGTTCGTGTTATACATTTTAAGCTGTCAAATGATTACGATTCGCTTAGACTATTGGTACTCTGGTGTATAATATTAACTCCCAATTCCCAAATGCTCAGTTATCTATTTACATGGCCTTTCCCATAGTGCGCTAAGTGACAATTTTGTAGATCAGGCCATTTTTCAGTTTCCACGTTTCAACTCTATACATGAGGATTATTTATCTGACCCGGTGGCCAAATTGGAACAAATTTTTATGTCTGTTTAGTTTATGTTTTCATTTTATTACTCATAGATACTAGCGACGTTTAGCGTTTATAATAATTGAAATGGATTACGTAACTTTTAATTTAATTTTGCTATTTATACTTTCAGGAAAAACATACGCTATGATGTCAATGAAGACCACACTGGCTCACATATTCCGGCGCTACAGGGTGTCCGGGAATCACTCGAAGATGGTGACAAAGTTGGACGTCCTATTGAAGCCAGTATCGGGGCACTATGTAACAATTACAATGAGAAAAAATACTTAAAACCCCAATAACACTGCAAACTGTTTAGTTATAATAGCAGTTTTCATGTCTTTTGTTACTATTTTATTTTGGGTGTTGGTAAAGATTTATAAATAAGTAATAAAAATAAAACATACTAACTATGCTATGCCTATGCTTAAGCTATCTTATTATTTTGTTATAAAATGTAATTAGAAGCACATTAAGATCAATTTTAATTTTAAGAAGTTTTTGTAAGACTCCTGTTTAGCCATATATATGATACATACTAGCTGATGCCCGCGACTTCGTGCGCGTGGATTGAGGTTTTTGGTTCCCGCGGGAGTCTTTAATTTTCCGGAATAAAAAGTATCCTATGTGTTTAACTTAATTATAATTTCACTAGCTGATGCCTTTATTAACGTGCGAGTAATTAAGGGGTATTGATCATACCTACTAATATTAAAAATGCGATTGTGTGTTTGTTTGTTGGTTTATTGGCTTATTGGTTTGGTCTTCAATCACGCCGCAACGAAGCAACGGATCGATGTAATTTTTGGCATGGCAAAAAAAAACTTAAACCACGCGGACGAAGTCGCAGGAATCAGCTAGTAATATATTCCTACATACGAAAATCCCGAAAATTAGGTACACTTTTCAAAAAGTTGTGTTTAATAATTCAATCTAAATTCACAATATTATGCACAAAAGCTATTAAATTATATATTCAAAGTAATAAATAACAGCTTAAGAGGTTTTTGTTAAAATAACCTAACATGTTGATAGAGATTTCAACGACACTATCGATAACATCATACTGTTAATATTAAATGAGAAAGTGTGTTTGTTTGTTGGTGGTTTGTCCTTCAAATACTCAGCAATAGAGCAACGGATCAACGTGATTTTTTTGAAAGTAGTTTAAGGACCTGAAGAGTGACATATGCTACTTTTTATCCCGGAAAATTAAGGAGTTCCCTTGGGAAACCAAGCGGGTGAAATCGGGGGCATCAACTAGTCCATAGTAAAGCACACAAGGAATCGTCTAGTTTTATTTACGTATATTAATTTTAATTTTTTTTAGGACTAGTTTTCTTAATAATACTTTTTTTAATAACTTTTTTTAATAATCATAATAATTAGTCTATAGCCAGTGGGTAGCTTTTACATTTAGGACTGCGATATATTATTAATCTTTTTACATATTATACTCGTAGGTTGTATCCCAGGAAAGGAAATAAGCTACCTACTCAGGTATATTCTGAAAAAAAGGGTTCCCGGGGAATCAAAAAAGTGTTATTTGTACTTTTATTTGATTTTCTCCCTTTCAACATTGCATGCAACTTAATCCGTGTCAAATCAGACATGACGACACTAACACGAACTTTGTCTGTGCTTGCTACAAACATGCTAAGTGTCGATATTCTAGTTAAGCGCAGCCCTACAAGGGCACGCATTAACATTCACGCACATCAGCTGACGATTTTGTTTTTTGGGGTGGCCTTGAGAGTTTGACGGCATATCAGTTTAGGAGATATATTGTTTTATGATGTACCGTTAATAAATCAAGAAATTATAAGTCAAGCCGCAGAATTTTTTGGCCACCGAAACCTACTTTCTGATTTTGGAACGAAAGTTCCTTATGAGACGATGCGGCCCCTAGCCGGCAAAAAAGTCCGAAACGAAAATGCGTAAGATTTTGAAGTGAAAACTTGCTCGCGTTGTTACGAAGACAAAATGTCTTAAATATAAATTTACTACATTCGAAATTAAACTTTAATGCCTTAGTTTTAAGGTTTATATTTTAATAATTATTTTTAAAAAAACTTTTCACTTCTATCGGCAGTCTATATGACTGCAATTTTTTTTATGTATAGTTTATGTATGTCCGCTATAGTGTCTTATTATTATTATATCTATATTTATGAATCATTGTGAATAAAATAAAAGTGTTAAGATAATTTTGTGAAGTAGTTTTTGGTTTTTTAACGATAAAAAAATCATAATAAATAATTTATACCTGAATAATTATTTTCTTTTTACCTCGACTATAAATTGAAATTAATAATTATGTAATAAGGAACTTCGTTCCTACCTGGTGTCCCTCGACACCACACGTTTTTTATAACTAAGCAACGGGATAATGAGGAAGCTAATAGATAATAAAGCTTAAAACAAATTCGTCTTTTTTGCAACAGTAACTAAATATTCCAAAGAAAGCGTCAAGTGAAGAACGGCAATTATTATTAGGTACCTACTTGTCCTACTGATTTATGACATCGCCTTAAAATTTAGCTACGCAACCCTCGATTGGCGAGTCTGATTCGCACTTGACGTTTTTTGGCTGTGTTGGTAAGTATTAACTAGTGTAGTAAAAGAAAAATTCATAATTCTATACTTCTATACTCTATACTAATATTATAAATGCGAAAGTTTGGATGTAAGTATGGATGTATGGATGGATGTTTGTTACTCAACCACGCTCCAACGGCTAAACGGATCTGGATGAAATTTGGCACAGATATCTCTGTGCCAAATTTCATCCTATTTCAGATTATAGTCTGGAATAACACATAGGCTACTTTTTATCCCAGAAAATTAAAGATTTCCTGCGGGAACCAAAAAAACTCAAACCACGCAGACGAAGTCGCGGGCATTCGCTAGTATATTAAAAAATTATAATATTAATATTATTATGATTTGAAATGAAATGAAATGAAAATGCATGTACATGGATTTTTCCTGAGAGAGGTAGACAGACACTCTTTTTAACCGACTTCCAAAAAAGGAAGAGGTTCTCAATTCGGCGCGTATGTTTTAATGTGTGTCAGTGCATATCTCCGTGTTTTCTAAACCGATTTGAAAGATTTGTGTCTGCCTATATCTCTGACCCGCTTTCATGAATCACGGCCTTTCAACCGAGGCACAGACATAGATAAGTTGCATCTCGCGGATGGACATAGGTACGCCACTACCAGTAAGCCCTTGACTGCAATATAACCTGCAGATGATAATGGTAGTGATAATATAGTTTAGCGGACTAACCTATTGACGTACCGCCAAGCGATTTAGCGTTCCGGTACGATGCCGTGTAGAAACCGATTCGGGATATGGGCTTAATATAACTGCCATACCCCTAACAGGTTAGCCCGCTACCATCTTAGACTGCACCATCACTTACCATCAGGTGAGATCGCAGTCAAGGGCTAACTTGTAGTTGATAAAAAAAACGAACCTTCCAAATTTCAAATCTGTATGCTTTATAGTTCCTAAGATATCGTGATTAGTCAGTCGGGCAGTGAGTGAATGAGTGGTATTTCGCTTTTATATAATATACTAGCGGTCGCCCGCGACTTCGTCCGCGTACAGTTTCTGATTTCCTATGAGATTATGAAATTTTCCCGCTGCAAAAAGTCTATCTAAAGAGGCTTTATATAGCTTATGCAGGTTTTTATTATTTCAAACTTATAACCGAAATGCTGAATTTTCATGTCTCTTTCTACAAAACATAGGACTTTCATACAAATTTTCAACCCCCATTGCACCCCTTTTGAGGTGGATTATCGTAAAATGGCTTATACAGGTTAGTTTTATTTAAAACTTATAACCTAAATCCCGATTTTCAAGTATCTAACTTCAAAAACATAGAACTTTCATACAAACTTCCAACCCCCATTTAACCCTCTTTGGGGTAGATTTTCGAAAAACTACTTATACAGGTTATTATAATTTAAAACTGATAACCTAAATCCCGATTTTCTAGTCTGTAACTTCAAAAACTTAGAACCATCATGCAAACTTCCAACCCCCATTTAACCCTCTTTGGGGTGAATTTTCCCAAAACCGTTTCTTAGCTGACGTTTACACCATAGAAGGAACCTACTTTCCAAATTTCAAGTCTGTATGTTTTATAGTTCCTGAGATATCGTGATGATCAGTCAGGCAGTGACCTTTCGCTTTTATATATTTAGAAGATTATAATATCTGTCACCGTAAGATTGTAAAAACCATTAGATTGTAATCTAACGTTTTTTATCTCGATAGATTCTAAACTGTCGACAGATTGTGAACCGTAACATACTGCTTACAATTGTAAGCATAATTCCAGAAGGGGGGGCAAATAATTTAAAATTACTTTTAAAATATGTTTGTACTCTCTTTAAAACGTGCACGAATAAATGGTTAAACGTGTAGCGGTTTCACGAGAGATTTAATGTAAACAGTTAAATTATAAAAAACTTGGCTAAAGCATCACAACAACAATAAATTAATCATTTGATCAGGCTGCAGTTGCTACTGCTAAGCTCTAAAACAAATTGCGATCTAAACACAAACGTATTCAATAATCGCTGAGTCTGTCGGCAACAGACTAACTCAACAAAGTCAAAATACTCGTACTTATGCAAATTAATCGAATATGGCGTATCCCCGCCAACAAACTGACCGAGTGAATTACATCGAATGAGTCAAATATCAACTTAATTAAACCTTCGTTAATAAACAAATACACAATCTTTTATATTTTCTAAAAATTCAACTTTAATTTAAAAGCAAAGCTGACACAATTTAACGCATTATTTTTCGGTAAACTGTAATCTATTAGGTGTATTAACCCGATATAACCTAATATATTCATGAATATTCATGAATATTCATGTCAAACCCTAACCTAACCTATAATTCGCGCGCGAGTTGAATGCAGGGTAAATGTATGGTGATACTTACATTTACTCTGCATTCAACTCGCGCGCGAACTGTACAAGAAAGAGACAAGAAAACGTAAATTCATTAAATATTTCATAAATTAATACTCAGAACATTGAACGGTTCACAATCTTTCGACAGTTTACAATCTCGCGGGATAGAAACCGTTAGATTATAATCTAACGGATTTTACAATTTTACGGTGACATATCTAAATATTGACGTCTATTGCCCCTTAAAGTACCAAATTTTTAGACTAATAAGGGAAGCCTAGGAACCCCAAAAGTTTTTAAAATTAGTCGGAAGTGACGTTTAAGTATTTTTAATCTAAAGTTGAGAATTCGACTCTACCGCTGTCAAACGAAATATTTTCACTTACGACTAAAAAATTTCCAACTTATTTTAGTGTTAAGATGGTATTTATTTTATGCAAAGTAGTACAATTCATAGCAAGCATTTTCACAGTTCACACAAAAAAAAGTCGGAAAAAAACACTAAATAACAAAAAAAATGGTGTGTGTCAGCTTCGACGCACGACTGAAGTTTACTCCGTACGAACGAAAAGTGCTACCATGGAAACATACAGTAAATAACGTAACGGAGAAAGTTTGATTTTACTCCCCATAACTTTCATACCCCGGGCTTATATTATATGAAAATCGATTCTTAAGGAGGTGAACTCCAATTAGCTCAAACTCCCTCAGAAATCTTACGATAAACCTAAAACAAAATATAACTCGAAAACTACCAAAAATCATGAACAGAAAATACCCCATGTATATGGGGTATTTTCTGATAGGAAGGGAATCTGGCGGCGACAGGTCACTTCCCACGTGGCTGACCAATACGCAGCGTTCGGGTTCCCAAGAAGAGCACTACTCGAGTGTGTGCTGTGTGGAATCGCGATCATTGCCACCGTGGTGTTGCTTTCCGACCGATCCGGCACAGTTACTCACCGTAACAGCCGTGTCCGGTAAGAACCTGTGCCAGTCTGAAGGTAACGTTGCCATAGTCCCTCCCCAGCCAGACCTCAAAATTCGGCAGGATGGCTCCGAAAGTGCGCTGACGTGCACTCCTTTCTTCTTCCAAGCGTTTACGCCAATTCACAATTGCCTGTCCGTGCGCTTGCCGAAGCAAAGTTCCGATATCTCGTCCTTCCAAGCCCCGGCATGCCGCGTGAGTCTGGGTATACACCCTGGTGTCCATTTTCGCCAGAATTTCTAAAGGAATTCGTGCCAAAATAGTTGCGGCCTTGAAAGATATCGTGCGATATCCTCTAGCAACCCGAATTGCCATTTTAATGTACCTACTGGTGGTACATCAGGTGGTGGCGATAATGATGGTGTCTTTACAGCCTATAAATAGAGGGGGACCTTTGGACAAGTCTCAGTTTAGTCTCGTACCTACTTCAAGCGGTTAAGAAGTTTGAAAAAGTGTGTAAAAGTGTAAAGTGCTGTACCAATATATTATTAACTAGCAGATGCCCGCGACTTCGTCCGCGTAAAATAAGTTTTTGAATTCCCACGGGAACTCCCTAATTTTTCGGGTTAATATATAGCCTATGACATTTACAAATAATGTGGCTTTCTATTGGTACCATAATTTTCAAAATCGGTTCAGTAGATCCAGATATTACCCCCTACAACCTCACAAACTTTACCTCTTTATAATATTAGTACAGATGCAAGTTGTGCTTTTATTTCAATTTATCTTCTAATTCCACAAAGGGTGGGAAATCATCGTAGCATTCTGAGACGATGATATCACAAATCACTCCCCAATCCGCCATAATCTCCAGATCTAGCTTACAGTGACTAACTATTTCCTGTTTCCAAACCTAAAGAAATTATCATTGGAAAGAAATTTGACCGTACGATGAAACTATGGAAAACGCTTAATTTGAGGACCATGACCAATTTCATTACTTGGAAAGGATAAAAAATTGAGAAACGTTGGATGTAGTGTTGTATTACCTAGGTTAATACCTATTCTGTGGTAAAGGGCTCAAAGGAGACAACCTTGAGAAATAAAACGCTTTTCTATTTATAAAACCTGTTTCATAGTCGCTTTCGTACTTACGTAAAACTGTGTAATAGTAACCTAACTACATTAGTACTAGTACCTGTTCTGTGCTACTAGTCCTTCTACGTTAAAAGGTAAAACTTGTCAATGTCAAATTAATGAGTACAAGGAGTTTCAGATTTATTTTGATAAGACCCTTGATGCGGTACCAAACGGGGGTCATTATTCCTTCTAATTACAGTAATGAAAAAGCCTACCTACCGATTTTTCGGTAGATTTACCGATATCGGCCCCCGTTTACCGAAATACCGATTTCAAACGAATATCTGCCGATTTTTCCTGAGGTTTCATTATTTTCTCTGGAGTAACACTTTCAAAGAAAGCAATCACGGATTCTGTTGACTCAATATACGAGTACCTATATAATTATGGTTGTTTATGTCACCGTAAGATTGTAAAAACCGTTAGATTATAATATAACGTTTTTTATCTCGATAGATTATAAACTGTCGACAGATTGTGAACTGTAACATACTGCTTACAATTTAACGCGTTATTTTTCGGTAAATTGTAATATATTAGGTATATTAACCCGATAGAACCTAAGTGCCCGGCCATAGGCCGGGCACTACCTGAATGTTCATGTCAAACCCTAACCTAACCTATAGTTCGCGCGCGAGTTGAATGCAGAGTAAATGTATGGTGACACTTACATTTACTCTGCATTCAACTCGCGCGCGAACTGTACAAGAAAGAGACAGGAAAACGTAAAAACAATAAATATTTCATAAATTAATACTCAGAACATTGAACGCAATCTTTCGACAGTTTATAATCTAGCGGGATAGAAACCGTTAGATTATAATCTAACGGATTTTACAATCTTACAGTGACATATATACTTTGATGGTTTGAGTTGGAGTTTCTACTAAGACTAAAATAATTTGGCCCCCGGGAATGTTAATTAAGGAATTCACCCAATAATATTGATTTCAATTTTCAACTTGTCAAGTAGGTATAGGTAATTCTATTAGACACTGAGTGGCGATCCCTTAGGAAATAAGTAGGTAGATCGCTTTTAAGATAAACCCAAAGATTTCTGGGCGAACGTATCCGAATTTCATGAGATGTTTCAATGATTACTTTATTCATTCTATTTCATATTAATTTGTCTTTACCCCACATATCCGTAAATGTGTTGTTTCTGCATTTCCACGAAGGCCACAATATTATATACACGAACTACACTAGCGGCACGCTATGATGGCCGGTTTGAATCATCAACGCTCATGAAGTTCCGTATATCCGATAACGACTTTGAAGGAAATAATTGTATTACTTTATTGACGATAGTGATGTGCAGAGATTCATAAATTTTATCGAATGTAGTTTTAGGTTTAGGACCTTTATTAAAGGTTTAAATTAACCGGTAACCGGCCATCATAGCGTGCCGCTAGTATAGTGATCCGCCCCGGCTTCGCACGGGTAGTACGTATCATTAAATGGTGTAATAGTCCATACTCACACACACAGGTTTTGCAAATTAGCACTTTGAAATGAAATGAAATGAAATGATTTACTTATTTCACATAGGACAACTTGTGTCACTTATGATACGTCAAGACTCTACCACCGGTTCGGAAAGACGTTTCTACTGAGAAGAGCCGGCAAGAAACTCAGCAATTGCTCTTTTCTCAAAAAAAAAAGAGGTTACAATATTAATACATACGTAATATTACAAGTATTACACTGAATTGTGGGTCACTGGATGCGAGGCCGGTTGCTTCCATGCAACTTTGTCGTTAATAAAATCGTCGATAGTATAATAACCTCGACTTTAAATTTATGCAATGGCAAATCTAGAAACTCTTTTGGAACCATATTATAAAAACCGGCCAAGTGCGAGTCGGACTCGCGCACCGAGGGTTCCGTACTGAAAACTGTAACGACCAAAGATGTAAAACGGTAATAATTACCTTTGTTAATGAACCGCAAAACTAACTTTGTTTGTAGAGGTTTACTGTTAATATCAAAAAAACTATGCTAGTTAGAGCATTGGCTATAGTTTTCCTGTAAAATATACATAAATTCCTATTGACCATAATTATTTCAGATATTTCGATTGGTAAACTCCGGAGATAAGGGGTACGGTAATTTTTTATACTTTTTCCCCGATAAATCAAAAACTATCATGACTAAAAATAATTAAAAATCTGTTTTAGAATATACAAAGTAAACCCTTTCATATAATACCCCACACAGTACAGTTATCTCACTTTTAAATTTAAACCCTCCGATTTTCCTCTCTTTTTAAATAAGAACAAAAATAATTTCCAATTTTTTTTAATTCCAGTGTCTTTGGGCCACTAATATACACAACTATTCCAAATTTCATGTCGATAGCTTCGGTAGTTACTGAAATAATCGAGTGTGACGGACGGACAGACAGACAGACAGACAGACAGACGGAGAAAGTCGCACCATAAGGGTTCCATTTTACCATTTTGGTACGGAACCCTAAAAACGTACACTGGACCCCACAAAGGATTTCTGCACCTTGCGCACACGATATGACGCTGTTACTAACTTATGGCGGTTTCTAGTACCTACATAGATTGTGAAACTGAAAACTGAAACTGAACTTTGTACACAGAATAGGTAAAAGTACTTTGTTCTTTGTAGGAGTGCACATATAACTTACTGTATCAAACATTATGACGATACCGGAGGGCGGTTTCCCCATACAATCGTGTTAGATTACTTATTCGGTGGTATTAGTCTGTTTTCTCCGTGCACAATAACAATGGAGAAAATATTTTTACACCATAAAATCTATATTGTGTGCCCATACAATCGTGTTAGATTACTTATTCTGTGGTATTAGTCTGTTTTCTCCGTGCACAATAACAATGGAGAAAATATTTTTGCACCATAAAATCTATATTGTGTCCGTGCCCTATATTTTTCTTTTTTCGATAAATATAATAAATGATTTTAAGAATATTTAACCTTCAAAAATTGCAAATATAGCCCGTTTTCGCGTCATCATCAGATATCCCGCTAATTTAAAGGTCGAATACCTATAATTTAAAAAAAACATACCGACATAGCCTGAGTCCTTCTTAAATTAATCTTGAAAAAAATTAAAATCGGTTCTGTTTTGGAAGAGGAAACAGAAAATACGAATAATAAAACGAGTAAGAAATTTATTTTTTTAATCCACTACAAGCTAGCCCTTGACTGCGATCTCACCTGATGGTAAGTGATGATGCAGTCTAAGATGGTAGCGGGCTGACCTGTTAGGGGCATGGCAGTTATATTAAACCCATACCCCTATTCGGTTTCTACTCGGCATCGTACTGGAACGCTAAATCGCTTGGCGGCACGTCTTTGCCGATAGGGATGGACTAGCCACGGCAGTAGCCTCCCACCAGGCCAAAAGACCTTGCTTGATAAGGAACTTTATAACGGCGCGGTGCTCGATTTTCTCCATTGTGAATGCTGTCTTCTCGATTAAGTTGCTTGGTTGATTGAGACTAACGAGCCCATTGTAAAACTCGGTATTTTTACTAATAGTGAATTACTCCATACGTTGAGATACTAATGAGACCCCTCACGCTCACCACGTATATTTACGTAAGAATATTTGTTTAAAACATGAATTTAGTATTATGTATTCTGTGACGCCACTGAGTACACATCTAACAACCCTATATTATGCGAACTTGTCGCAGATAAGTAACATTTGGATTTTTGAACATACTCGATTTTTATGCACAACATAAAATATTTTAATTCAGGTTAACCAGAATTTATTTCTCTAAAAGAATTGTTCAATTCACTTACCGAGAAAACACTGTTTTAAAATATAATTAGATATTTCGGCAATCACAACAATGTCACTTTATACTATTACATAATTATTTTCTAGATCTACTCTCATAAGTTCATTGTAACTCCGGCTGAAGAATGCGAGATCGTTGCCAGTGTAGTTTATATCAGTAGGTTAATTTAATAATTACGAAATAATATTTATTCAACGTAAGCAATGTCCAATAAACGTGACTACATAATTTTGTTCCTTTATACCCACGTCCGCTATTTTGTATGTTGTTTTTAGTCTGCGTTGCTTACGATTTATTTAACCTAAAGTAGCAATTGTTAACTCTTTGATGTAGATAATGACAGATAATATAAATATATCTAGACCTCTGAATTATTCATGCTATATATTTAAATAACTTGTAGGTGCTATGTATAAATGTTTAAAAAACAATATTATATTTTTTCCAATAGGTTATTAACATCTGCGTGTTCTTGTTCGCTGAGCAACGGTTTGTTGGTGAACATTCCACATCGAATTTTGCTTAATTAAAGGTATAGGTAAGCCGATATAGTCAATGTCATCATGATTGATTTTAGGATTGCAAAAGCCATGTTCACAGAAATGTCCTCTCAAAAATGGTATAATTGTAAGTTTTATTGCATTAAGTATACCCCTACTAATACAAATAATATCTACCGATTGTTGGTGGCAACCCTACCGAATATTGTATAATTATCTTGTTTTTGAAAACTGCTGGTTTCATTTTTTAAGACATCGGAGTCATATTTTTTGTCATTGACAAAGATTACTTGTTAACTCAACTCCTAAATACAGAGGCGGCCTTAGCCATTGCGAGGTTCGGGGCGGTAGATATTTGCGAGGCCCTAATGCTTTGTGTAATATATGTGAATTGAAAGTATTTTTATTCACGATGCTTGACGTGAAATGCAAAGGTTATAAGTAGGTAAATAAAAAACAAATTAACTAGTGGTTCACCCCGAACTAAGACCTCGCGTCCTAAGAGTTCGGGACACATGAGTACAATAGAACCGTTCATAATATTATTATTTACCAGAGGGCCGCGACTTCGTCTGCGTAGGTTTAGGTTTAAAAATCCCGGGGGAACACACTCTCCATCTCGAGGTCAACCGGAACCAGAAAATCAAGAAGTTTCCGCGGGAATCAAAAGAACTCATTCCACGTGAACAAAGTCCGCGGCATCAGCTACAACTGGAATAATATTACGAGAAAAACTTTCAATGAAAATACAGTTTTTTTGGTGAGAGTGCCTATTTACATTAAAGTGAAGTTTGGAAAAATATTATAAGACCATAAACGTACTACGGTTCTACGTAAGATGTCACGTTAAAGGTTATTGAACGAATTAACTTTTGCAAAATCAACGACGTGAACTTTTTAATAGTTTTATTTCGTTTTGATAATTGAATAACATAATTATCACTTTTTGTACAAGATAATAATGGTTGAAGCTGAATTGTTATTGCGAGCGCCATCTATTAACATTATTGTGAAGTTATAAAAATTACTCGTGCTCATCAAATATGAAATAATTTTTACCGACTTCCAAACAAGGAGGAGGTTCTCAATTCGGCGCGTATGTTTTTTTTTTTAATGTATGTCGGTGCATATCTCCGTGGTTTCTAAACCGATTTGAAAATATATTTTTTCACTGGTTAGAAGAAGCTCGCGAGGTGGTCCCGTGAAAAATTCTGACTCCAAATGCTCAATCCTGATGCTGTAGGTGTATTGTACTACATGAAATCCTCTGAACTAGGCAGTTAGGAAATTTTGATGGTGAAGTCATATAGTAGGTATCAAGTCACGTGTATACAATACAACTCTGAGTCCCGACTCCTCAACCCTGATGCTGTAGGGTACAGAACTCCTTAAAAATAGCGATTGAATGCGATGAATTCATATTGTAGGTGTCAAGCAACGACTTTATACTTAAAACCAAGTCGTAACTCCTCAACTCTGATCATGCATGGTACTGCACTCCTGAGCCGTGGGGATTTAGAGTACACTAAAAAGTTAAAAATAAAAATTCTTTCCAAAAAACCGACTTCCAAAGCCACTGTAAAGCAAAAAATAATTTGCGGTGAGTATAACAAAAATAGGCATAGATGACGCATCAGGCTCACCCGACTTCAACATAATGTGTAGAAATCAAAATTATTTTTTGCTTTACGGTGGCTTTGGAAGTCGGTTTTTTGGAAAGAATTTTGTTTTTTTTATAATATTTATCTAACTTTAGTATAATATGTTCAACAGCTAAACGCCATAAAGACGAAAGTCATGACAAACAAATCCGAAATATCTATTACGGTTTACCGCAATAGATCTATATTGTTAATTTTTGTTAAGATTCTAATACACTTTAGTACCTAATAACTTGTTCTACTTGGGCTGTAGCTCAAGGGCGCGAGGCCCCTGCAAGAGCGAGGCCCCGGGCGGTTGCCCTACTTGCCACCCCCTTATGGCCGCCACTGACTAAACATATTTGTAATAATTTTTTATAGCTTATTTTTTAATAGGTGTCGCACAGGCCTTATTTATAGAAGTTGCTTATTTTTTTATGAATTGTTAATCAGTTCCGATGTTGACGGCGGTACTTTTCCTACTAGTACTTCTGGCGAGTGTCGTATTGGCGTGGCGCCAAAGAAACGGGAACAAAAATGAACCCCCATCCCTTCCTGGAGCGTTACCACTGATTGGCCACATACATTTATTACCTGGAAATAGTACACGTAAGTATTTAAAGGCGGTAAAATCCTAACTAATCCATTTTTCATACTATACCTACTTGCTGATGCCCACGACTTCGTACGCGTGGATTGAGGTTTTTTTGTTCCCGCGGGAACTCCTTAATTTTCCGGGATGAAAAGTGGCATATTATATAGCTATAATACTGCACCTAGAAATTATCCGATAGACCGACTAGCAGATTGGTTCCCGCGGGAACTCTTCAATTTTCCTGGATAAAAGTAGGCTATGTGTTATTCCAGACTATAATCTATCTGTATGCCAAATTTCATCCATATCCGTTCAGCCGTTGGGGCGTGATTGAGTAACAAACATCCATCCATACATCCATACATCGAAACTTTCGCATATTAGTATAGATTAAATGCGAAAGTGCGTCTGTCTGTCCATCCTGTCTGCTACGCTTTAGCGGTCCATCTGTTCAACAGATTTTTTAATTTTTGGTATCAGTTTCCTCTTTTGTGATCCCAAATATCGGTTTTCAAAGAAATCTATACTAATATTATAAATGTGAAAGTTTGGATGGGTGCATGTATGTATGGAGGGATGGATGTTTGTTACTCAACCACGCCATAACGGCTGAATGGATTTGGATGAAATTTGGTACAGAGATAGATTATAGTTTGGAATAACACACAGGCTGCTTTTTATCCCGGAAAATTAAAGAGTACCCGCGGGAACCAAAAACCTCAAATGGATTAAATAACTAGATCCAATTAGTCCATAAATTTATAGTTAAGATTATGTACGCTTCATTAGATTAATTTCAATAATATAATAACAACATATTTATAGTTAAAATTATTTACTTTTTTATTAGATTAATTTCAATAACCATCAGCCATGTATCCTGGGATAATAATATGTTTAAGTTTAAGACCTAAATTTTGTACGCCTAGTTAGGGCATGAAATGGTGTTTCTAGAATTTTAAAATGTACCAACTTAGTTTAACCTATTTCAACAAATAAATAAATTTTCAATTTCATGGTGCTAGCAAGGAAACTGCGTATATTGTTATGTTTTTGGAAAACATAACATACGCAGGACAAAATAATTAATAATAATTCGTGAAATTCGTAAACAGTTTACAATTGACTTTTTTTAACCAACGCGAACGTGATATAATGATCCTTTAAAAAACTTGTTTAATTAATGAACGTTCCACGCACATCTCTACAGTCGGGAGTCGAGACTAAAAGTCATTCTACTCGATTCCATAGCATCCCTCGCTACGCAGCTCTGTAGGTACTATTACTAATTCTGTGGCTACGTTATGAAGGAAAAGATCTCGTATGAAATGTCTCGTTTTAAATCCTTGATGAACAATCTAAGTACTATAATTGGCAATTTTATGTAATCTGTGTTTTTTTTTAATTTTTTATACTGTGGTTCCTCCGACATGGTGGTCGGAGTCCTTTTTTACATGTGTTCGTTTTGTGCCTACTTTTATAGTTTGTTTGTTTATTAATTTTTTGTTTATTTATTTATTTTGTGTTCTCCACGCTTCATTTTTACATTTGTTAATTTATCAATTATTTGTTTGTTATTTATTGCAATATGTGTTGATTAATTCAATATTTGTTTTCTTTACGCTAATTTTTATTGTATATTGGTTATTTAAAGCTTGTTTGTCTGTGGTATTGATTATTACTACGTCGTCGTCTCAACCTATAGACGTCCACTGCTGGACGAAGGTCTCCTGCATGGATGCAGCGGCTCCCAGCTAAACGCTTGAGATAGTCCGTCCACCTAATGGGAGGTCATCCAACGCTTCGCTTCCCGGTGCGAGGCCGCCATTCAAGCACTTTGGGACCCCAACGGTTATCGGTTCTACGAACTATGTGTCCCGCTCATTGCCACTTAAGCTTGGCGACTCTTCGAGCTATGTCGGTTACTCTGGTTCGCTTACGGATCTCCTCATATCTGATTTGATCACTACGTACTTAGCTCTTATTTCATCATATTGTGTAGGTACATGTAAGTTATTCTTAAATAATTATTTTCAATTTTTTCTTATAGAATTATGGAATACAGGGAAAAAGTTGTGCTATGATACCTTGCACGCCGGTGGAGTTACCTCTGTGTATGTTGGACCCAGAACTATGTATTGTAAGTCCTAACTCCTAGCTCCTAACATATAATATTATTATTATATTATAACATCACCATTTCGCGAATTATTGTAAATAATCAGTATTACTATTAACAAAACTAAAAAGAAATTCTATGATAGGCCCCGTATTAATAAACCGAAATCAGCTAAAAGCACGTTCTCAAGACGTATTGGGCCAATACGGAACGGGCCTTAAAAGTACTTAAGGCCTGGTCGTAACCATACATTGTCCGACACTTGAGAACCGGTTCTCAGCTGATGTCAGTTTATTTATGCGGGCCATAGTGACACAGGGTTAATTTAAAATCCATACTAATACTACAAATGCGAAAGTGTGTCTGTCTGTTTGTCTGTCTGGTACGCTTTTACGGCCCATCTATTCAAACGATTTTGATGAAACTTGGAGTAGAAGAAGTTAAAATCCTGGGGAATCTCATAGGCTACTTATCTAGAATTTTATCCCGGAAAATTAAAAAGTTCCCGCGGGAATAAAAACCTTAACCCACGCGGACGAAGTCGCGGGCATCATCTAGTAACTAATAACCCCATAAGGGCAACTTCTCAATATAGTCTCATCATCATCATCACTCCAACTCATTGTCGGCTCACTGCAGAACACGAGTCTCCTAGAATGAGAAGGGTTCAGGTAGTAATCCACCACGCTGGACACGTGCGAATTGGCAACTATGATGAACTCCTCACGATGTTTTCCTTTACCGTTTGAAGTTTTGAAGCAATTCATAATTAATTTCTTAAAACGCACATTAGCTCCGAAAAGTTTGTGATCCGAGGATCGAACCCGCGCGCCCATTTATGCGCCATATTCGTGGGAATAATCTAGTAGCTAAATATTATTATGTTTATTATAGTTGTAACAGACCCAGAAGATTGTTTGACTGTCGCTGACACGTGCTTGCAAAAGGACAGTTTTTACGATTTTGGAAAACCCTGGTTTGGTGATGGATTAATAACCGCTCACGGTGAGTTAATTATTTGATCATTATTGTCAAATATGACACCAGGGGGCGTACTAACGCCCCCTGGTGTCATATTGTCATAACTAGATGGCGGACTAGTTATTACCTGTCCGCCATCTTTGGGAGTCCGCCATATTGGATTTACAATGCTTTAGCACTTAGCTAAAGTAGATTTACGTCACTATTTGGGGTATTTATTATACTTATTACATTTTTAATTTTTTCCTCTAGTATCAATATGGAAAGAACATCGAAAGCTTCTGAATCCAGCGTTCAATCAATTTGTGCTGGATGGGTTTATAGATGTTTTCAACAGTCAAACTCGCCGTTTGGTAAAGGACCTAGAAATGGAAGTCGACAAAGGACCGTTCGATCAGTCTACCTATATTCTGTCTAATGTTCTGGAAACCTTATGCAGTAAGTAATTTTATAGTCTTAAGCCCGTATTCGTAGACGACATGAAGCTAAGATTTACAACATGTTCTCAAGTATCGAGGTACCAGTGTATCTTTCTGCAGAAGTCTAAGAGTCTGCAGAAAGAAGACTAACTAGTAACTACAGATAAACCTGAAAGAACAGAAGTCGAGTAGGATGACCTATTTTAATTCCTATGTACCTACTAACAGCTGTTCTGGCTTGGTGCAAAAATGTGTTCCTCAATGTGGACTTTTGGCACACGAGCTTAGCAGCAGCAACTGCAGCCTGATCAAGTGATTAATTTATTGTTGTTGTGATGCTTTGGCCAAGTTTATATAATTAACTGTTTACATTTAATCTCTCGTGAAACCGCTACACGTTGTGACCATTCGCTCGTGCACGTTTTAAAGAGAGTACAAAATATATATTTTAAAGCCAATTTTATTATTCACCCACTTCTGGAATTATGCTTACACTGTGCAGGTTCATAATAAAGGTAAAGTTTTCCTGACGATAACTGTACTTGAGAAGTTTAGACTAATTTGCAAAGATTTTCGTCTCTATTGCCGAGCCATTTCAAGTGATATCACATAAAAATATCCAATTTTGACGGCCTACCTGTGGTATTATTATAAGTAGCGATCTTTGGGGATTTATATAATATCTGAATTTTCTTTAGACTGGCCAGGTTTGGCCAGGTTCTGGCCAGGTTTCGTCCGTGGCTAGTTGCCACCTTACGCAGGCAAAGACGTGCCACCAACCGATTAAGCGTTCCTTATTTTATTTTTTATACACTACAAGTAAGCCCTTGACTGCGATCTCACCTGATGGTAAGCTATGATGCAGTCTAAGATGGTAGCGGGTGAACCTGTTAGGGGCATGGCAGCGATATTAAACCCATACCCCTATTCGGTTTCTACACGGCATTGTACCGGAACGCTAAATGGCTTGGCGGCACGTCTCTGCCGGTAGGGTGGTAACTAGCCACGGCCGAAGCCTCCCACCAGGCCAGACCAGAGAAAATTCAGAAATTATAAATTCCCAAATAATTCCCTCGGGGATCGAACCCGAAACCTCCGCACGTTAAGAGAACAGCGTTCAACACTGCGCCACGGAGGTCGTCAAAAAGGCACTGCGTCACGGCATCGTTCTGGTACGATGCCCTGACCAAATAGGTACCATCTTTAGACTGCATCATCGCTTACCATCAGGGAAGATAGCTCATTGCAGTCAAGGTCCTGAAAGGAAGTAGTGAAATATAGGTACCGAATGTTATTTTTTCAGAAGTTGTTATGGCAGTGGAATTTAATGACCAGAGTTTGCTGAACAACGAATACGTACATGCTGCAGAAAATATGTTCAAATACTTAATAGAGAGGTTTCAAAAACCATGGCTGTACAGCGACGCCATTTTTAACTGGTCATCCTTGAATAGGAAGCAGGACGAGTGTCTGAAGATCCTGCTTAAAATGTCAAATACTGTAAGTATTAATTATTCCGGTTTTTCCCCTGCTCCTTACTTAGGGGGACAGACTGGAATAAATTGTTCGAACAGTCCCTCTGATACCGTCGAGGGGACAGATTGAACTAATTATTTCCGTTCTGTCCCCGTACTCATTTTTTTTCAAAACATTTTTAAAAACTAGTTTGTATCGTCCGCCATATTGGATTTAGAATGACGTCACTTTAAAAAAAATTCACACTTCACAACGGTTTTTACTATAGATTGAACGATACTTGAGAACATGTTCTAAGCTAATGTCAGTTTAATAATGCAAGCCTGAATCTACAAATTAACCAGGGCGGCCGTTAGATTGAATAATTAAATTAACTCAGTTCTTTTTCTTTTGCCGTCATAAAATTGTAGAAGTTTCGAATCATTTCAATTAATTATTTTTATATTTTCACAGGTCCTTAAAAAGAGAAAAGCAGAATACATGAATAAGAAACGTCACGGGGGGATCGAAAGTGCAACAAAAGGTAATACATATTTATGAATACAAATGCCAATAAATAAAAAGGATTTTTTAAAAAAATTATGAGTATAATAGTTCAAGTGAGTTTTGGTTGATATTTTCCACTTAAGCATCCTCAACAAAGTCAAGCAGTACTTCACGCCGGAACAGCTTCTTATCCTGTACCAAGCACAAGTTCGATCTGGAAAATAGGGCAAAACATTTTTCCGAAAGTTCAAATCTCTTTGCTAAAACCCATCGTGCCGTCTCAATACTGAGCACGAGTCAGGATTTTGCCATAATTCATAATTCATTCATTCATAATTCATAATTTTTATTTTGCCAAATTGTGGGTAACAACAGTTGTTTTCTTATCATTAGTCCCGTTCACAATTTACTGCCAGTGGCAGTGTGCAAAAATATAGGTACATGTACAACCTTTTTTATCAATTATTATTATACTATATATAGCTCGATTACCACTGACTGACTCACTCACTGACTGACTCATTGACATAATTGTTCTCCTAGAAAGAGACAGAAAACGATACAATGATGTATGGGAGATGTGTTCGGGTGCGGGATTCGAGTAAGGAAAAATTATGACATTTCGGAAAAACAAGATGGCGGCCGACGTGATTCTTGCAGCTCTTTTGTTTTCCAACCGATTTCGTTACAACTCGCACCGATTGAAGAAATTAAGAAACGATCAATAGAAAGAGTGGAAAAAATTGGAAAAAAAAGATGGCGGCCGAGCTGTAGTGTTTTGAAATTTTTGATTTTTCGACCCCGAACCGCGGCGCCACAGATCCGAAACGGCGTGGTCGAGCGTAATATTTTTTCTCTTTTCGCCTACAACTATCCTGTATTTTGACAGAACGGGAGTGATTTTTAAAAATTCAAGATGGCGGCTGTCGCGGCGGCCGTTCGGTCTGAGGTACGAAAAAACGCAATTTTAAAATTCAAATTTCTCACAGTTGGCAACGTCGGAGCGTTTCGACTTCTAGGGGGCGATTGTGTGTACAAACTCGAACTATAGATTGGGGAAAAAAAATTACCCCATTTCTCGGGAAATTTTCAAGATTTACCCCAAAAATTAAAAAATCGAAATACGTATTTTTTGCAAAATTCGAGTACGAGCGACCACGTGTCCCACTTGTACGAATGACATTTGGGTATTTTCATTGCCGAGGTGTGGCAACACTGGAATTTATCAAAGTAAAAGTGATTTTCGACATGGTCTCTTTTCAGGAGCTATCATTTCGGCTGGGTGCGAGCGAGATGAAAAATTGAAACGTCATCAGGAGCGGTATATCCTGTAGTTCACGGGAAAATTATGAAACTATGTAAAATGTTTCTTTGAAATGAGTTGGCGGCCATTTTGTATTATTTTTGTGTTTTTGAAAATTTCGATCACGATTTTGAGGCAGTTGGCAACATTTGGGAAAGTTGACATGTATGGATCGATTGTGTAGCTCGACCGGCAGTATCGAGATATCTAAACAGTGTTGCCACATTTGGGGTAGTTTTCGAGATTTTCCCCATAAATGTCCTCCTGTAAAATTTTGTATGAAAATTTTTTTTTTTCACTGATGGCTTCGTATAGAAGTCAGAAAATTTAACATGAAGAAAAATTTGGAGACTGCTGATGATTGAGGATTTCGGAGACGGGTAAAGGGCACGGCCAAGGTATTGAAGATAGGTGGGGGGTCCTCGAACTAATGTCACTCGGAACCTCATCCAATAGACAAAGAGCAAAAAAAAAATCAAAATGGCGGATTTAAGATGGCTGCCATACAAATTTGTTTGGTGTCTATCTCAGAAAGTATAAAAGATGGAAGAGTGGTTTCTTGGCAAAAGATGATCAGGACCTGAAGGTCTACTTGATGACCAGGAAAAAATTCAAGATGGCGGAATTTATTTTTCCATAGAAAATATTATATGGCCAATATTGAAGTGACTACAAGTCTGTACTACTTGTAAGTCAAACCACAACCCGTGAGCTGCTTTAGCAGCTCGCGCACAGGGCGAAACACTAGTTATTATACTATATATAGCTCGATTACCACTGACTCACTGACTCACTCATTGACATAATTGTTCTCCTAGAAAGAGACAGAAAACGATATAATGATGTACGGGAGATGTGTTCGGGTGCGGGAGTCGAGTAAGGAAAAATTATGACATTTCGGAAAAACAAGATGGCGGCCAACGTGATTCTTGCAACTCTTTTGTTTTCCAACCGATTTCGTTACAACTCGCAACGATTGAAGAAACTGGGAACCGATTTATAGAAAAAGTGGAAAAAATTGGAAAAACAAGATGGCGGCCGAGCTGTAGTGTTTTGAAATTTTTGATTTTTCGACCCCGAACCGCGGCGCCACAGATCCGAAACGGCGTGGTCGAGCGTAATATTTTTTTCTCTTTTTGCCTACAACTATCCTGTATTTTGACAGAACGGGAGTGGTTTTTAAAAATTCAAGATGGCGGCTGTCGCGGCGGCCGTTCGGTCTGAGGTACGAAAAAACGCAATTTTAAACTTCAATTTTCTCACAGTTGGCAACGTCGGAGCGTTTCGACTTCTATGGGACGATTGTGTGTACCGACTCGAAGAATGAATTGGGGAAAAAAAATTACCCCATTTCTCGGGAAATTTTCAAGATTTACCCCAAAAATTAAAAAATCGAAATACGTATTTTTTGCAAAGTTCGAGTATGAGCGACCACGTGTCCCACTTGTACGAATGACATTTGGATATTTTCGTCGCCGAGGTCTGGCAACACTGGAATTTATCGAAGTAAAAGTGATTTTCGCCATGGTCTTTTTTCAGGGGCTATCATTTCGGCTGGGTGCGAGCGAGATGAAAAATTGAAACGTCATCAGGAGCGGTATATCCTGTAGTTTACGGGAAAATTATGAAACTATGTAAAATGCTTGTGTGAAACGAGGTGGCGGCCATTTTGTATTCTTTTTGTGTTTTTGAAAATTTCGATCACGATTTTGAGGCAGTTGGCAACATTTGGGAAAGTTGACATGTAGGGATCGAGTGTGTAACTCGACCGGCAGTATCGAGATATCAAAACAGTGTTGCCACATTTGGGGTAGTTTTCGAGATTTTCCCCAAAAATATCCTCCTGTAAAATTTTGTATGAAAAATTTTTTTTTCACTGATGGCTTCGTATAGAAGTCAGAAAATATAACTCGAAAAAAAATATGGAGACAGCTGATGATTGAGGATTTCGGAGACGGGTAAAGGGCACGGCCAAGGTATTGAAGATAGGTGGGGGGTCCTCGAACTAATGTCACTCGGAACCTCATCCAATAGACAAAGAGCAAAAAAAAAATTCAAAATGGCGGAATTAAGATGGCTGCCATACAAATTTGTTTGGTGTCTATCTCAGAAAGTATAAAAGATGGAAGAGTGGTTTCTTGGCAAGAGATGATCAGGACGAGGAGGTCTATTTAGCAAAATGAAAAAAAATTCAAGATGGCGGAATATTTTTTTTCATACCAAATTATATGGCGATTAGGATTTTTATGGGGACTGGGTACTTCTAACGAATATTTGGGAGAAAAATGTGAAGCGAGTTGATGATTGAGGATTTCGGAGACGGGTGAAGACCGCGGCCAGGATATTGTAGAAAGAGGGGGGAGTTCGACCAAATGCATGAACCTACTAAAAAGAGGCAGAAAACGATACAATGATGTATGGGAGATGTGTTCGGGTGCGCAATGGGAGTAAAGAAAAATTATGACATTTCAGAAAAACAAGATGGCGGCCGACGTGCTTTTTGTAACTTTTTTGTTTTCCAACCGATTTCGTTACAACTTGCAATGATTGAAGAAATTAGTAAACGATCAATACAAAAAGTAGAACAATTTAGAAAAACAAGATGGCGGCTGAGCTGTAGTATTTTCAAATTTTTGAATTTTTGACCCCGAACCGTGGCGCTACAGATCCGAAACGGGTTAGTTCATGTATAGGTCATATGTTCGGGTGCGGGATGGGAGTAGAGAAAAATTATTACATTTCGGAAAAACAAGATGGCGGCCGGCGTGTTTTTTGTAACTTTTTTATTTTTCAACCGATTTCGTTACAACTCGCAATGATTGAAGAAATTAGTAAACGATCAATACAAAAAGTAGAACAAATTAGAAAAACAAGATGGCGGCCGAGGTGATTCTTGCAACTCTTTTGTTTTCCGACCGATTTCGTTACAACTCGCAATGATTGAAGATATTTGTAAACGATCAATAGAAAAAGTGGAAAAAAAATTGAAAAACAAGATGGCGGCTGACGTGATTTTTGCAACTCTTTTGTTTTCCAACTAATTTCATTATAACTCGCAATTATTGAAGAAATTAGTAAACAATCAATATAAAAAGTAGAAAAAATTGGAAAAACAAAATGGCGGCCGAGATATAATGCTTTAAAATTTTTGATTTTTCTACCTCAAACCGCGGCGTCACAGATCTGAAACGGGGTAGTTCATGTATAGGAGATGTGTTCGCGTGCGGGATAAGAGTAGGAAAAAATTATAATATTTCGGAAAAACAAAATGGCGGCTGATTTGCTGAAATCAACCGATCGAAGCATAACAAATAGATAGGGGGGTGCTCGACCAAATGTCATTCGACACTTCATCCAATAGACAATGAGCTGAAAAAAATTCAAAATGGCAGATTTAAGATGGCTGCCATAGAAATTTAATTGTTGTCTAACTCAGAAAGTATAAATGACGGAAGAGAGGTTTCTTGGCAAAATATCATAAGGACCTGAAGATCTACTTGATGAACAGGAAAAAAATTCAAGATGGCGGAATTTATTTTTGCATAGAATATAAAAGGCGAAAATTGAAGAGACTACAAGTGTAGAACTACTATGCAAGATTTTGATACTTTTCCGTTTAACCCTCGACGGGGCTCCCTGGGATTACAAAACAGGAAAATTATTCCAAAATTTTAAAAAACCGCCGCTATTTTGAAATTATTTGTTTATTTGCTGATTTCGTTCAAAATCGATATTTAGGGCTCCCTGGGCCTGGGGTTACAAAACAGGAAAATGTTATCAAAATTAAAAAAAACAGCGCCATTTTGAAATTCTTTGTAAATTGACCAATTTCGTTCAAAATCGATATTTAGGACTACCTGAGATTACAAAACAGGAAACTGGTACCAACATCTTAAAAAATCAGCGCCATTTGAAATTCTTTGTTAATTGACCGATTTCGTTCAAAATCGATATTTAGGACTCCGTGGGATCACAATACAGGAAATGTTACAAAAATTTTAAAAAACCAGCGCCATTTTGAAATTCTTCGTTAATTAACCGATTTCGTTCAAAATCGATATTTAGGGCTCCCTGGGATTACAAAACAGGAAACTGGTACCAACATTTTAAAAATCAGCGCCATTTTGAAATTCTTTGTTAATTGTCTGATTTCGTTCAAAATCGATATATGAGGATCCCTAATATTACAAAACAGGAAACTGTTGCCAAAATTTATAAAATCAGCGTTTTTTTTAAATTATTTGTTAATTGACCGATTTCGTTTAAAATCTATATTGAGGACTCCCTGGGGTTAAAAAACAGGAAACTGAAACCAAAATTTTAAAAAATCAGCGCCATTTTGAAATTCTTTGTTAATGGACCGATTTCGTTCAAAATCGATATTTAGGGCTCCCTGGGATTTCAATACAGGAAACTGTTACCAAAGTTTTAAAAAATCGGCGCCATTTTGAAATGCTTTGTTAATGGACCGATTTCGTTCAAAATCGATATTCAGGGCTCCCTGGGATCACAAAACAGGAAACTGATACCAAAGTTAAAAAAAATCAACGCCATTTTGAAATTCTTTGTTAATTGACCGATTTCGTTCAAAATCGATATTTAGGACTCCCTGGGGTTACAAAACAGGAAACTGATACCAAAATTTTAAAAAATCAACGCCACTTTGAAATTCTTTATAACCATAATAAATGAATTCAGTTTAGTACAGTAGTCTGTACTCATTCGTAGTCATTACTTGTAAGTCAAACCACAACCCGTGAGCTGCTTTAGCAGCTCGCGCACAGGGCGAAAAACTAGTTATTATACTATATATAGCTCAATTACCACTGATTCACTGACTCACTGACTGACTCATTGACATAATTGTTCTCCTAGAAAGAGACAGAAAACGATATAATGATGTACGGGAGATGTGTTCGGGTGCGGGAGTCGAGTAGGGAAAAATTATGACATTTCGGAAAAACAAGATGGCGGCCGACGTGATTCTTGCAACTCTTTTGTTTTCCAACCGATTTCGTTTAAACTCGCAACTATTGAAGAAATTAGTGAACGATTAATAGAAAAAGTGGAAAAAATTGGAAAAACAAGATGGCGGCCGAGCTGTAGTGTTTTGAAATTTTTGAATTTTCGACCCCGAACCGCGGCGCCACAGATCCGAAACGGCGTCGTCGAGCGTAATATTTTTTTCTCTTTTCGCCTACAACTATCCTGTATTTTGACAGAACGGGAGTGGTTTTTAAAAATTCAAGATGGCGGCTGTCGCGGCGGCCGTTCGGTCTGAGGTACGAAAAAACGCAATTTTAAACTTCAAATTTGTCACAGTTGGCAACGTCGGAGCGTTTCGACTTCTAGGGGGCGATTGTGTGTACAGACTCGAACTATGGATTGGAAAAAAAAATTACCCCATTTCTCGGGAAATTTTCAAGATTTACCCCAAAAATTAAAAAATCGAAATACGTATTGTTTGCAAAATTCTAGTACGAGCGACCACGTGTCCCACTTGTACGAATGACATTTGGGTATTTTCATTGCCGAGGTCTGGCAACACTGGAATTTATCAAAGTAAAAGTGATTTTCGACATGGGCTTTTTTCAGGAGCAATCATTTCGGCTGGGTGCGAGCGAGATGAAAAATTGAAACGTCATCAAGAGCGGTATATCCTGTAGTTTACGGGAAAATTATGAAACTATGTAAAATGCTTCTGTGAAACGAGGTGGCGGCCATTTTGTATTCCTTTTGTGTTTTTGAAAATTTCGATCACGATTTTGAGGCAGTTGGCAACATTTTGGAAAGTTGACATGTAGGGATCGACTGTGTAACTCGACCGGCAGTATCGAGATATCTAAACAGTGTTGCCACATTTGGGGTAGTTTTCGAGATTTTCCCCAAAAATGTCCTCCTGTAAAATTTTGTATGAAAATTTTTTTTTTCACTGATGGCTCCGTATAGAAGTCAGAAAATATAACTTGAAAAAAAATATGGAGACAGCTGATGATTGAGGATTTCGGAGACGGGTAAAGGGCACGGCCAAGGTATTGAAGATAGGTGGGGGGTCCTCGAACTAATGTCACTCGGAACCTCATCCAATAGACAAAGAGAGAAAAAAAATTCAAAATGGCGGATTTAAGATGGCTGCCATACAAATTTGTTTGATTTCCATCTCAGAAAGTATACAAGATGGAAGAGTGGTTTCTTGGCAAAAGATGATCAGGACCTGAAGGTCTACTTGATGAACAGGAAAAAATTCAAGATGGCGGAATTTATTTTTCTATAGAAAATATATGGCCAATATTGAAGAATACTACAAGACTGTGTAGAACTATGCAAGATTTTCATAAGGTTCCGTTTTGCCCACGACGGGGCTCCCTGCGATTACAAAACAGGAAACTGGTACTAAAATTTCAAAAAATCGCCATTTTGAAATTCTTTGTTAATTGACCGATTCCGTTTAAAATCGATATTGAGGACTCCCTGGGGTTACAAAACAGGAAACTGAAACCAAAATTTTAAAAAATCAGCGCCATTTTGAATTTCTTTGTTAATGGACCGAATTCGTTCAAAATCGTATAGTAAAGTCTGTACTACTTGTAAGTCAAACCACAACCCGTGAGCTGCTTTAGCAGCTCGCGCACAGGGCGAAACACTAGTTTATAATATATATCCAAAATAATTCCCCAAAGTCCACAGACATATTATTAATGAAAAGTTTATAAATCTATGTCAAAGTCTAGCAATTTAAAAAGTGTCAATATAATAATGTATGTTGAAATAAATCATTTTTTTTTTAAATTTCATTTTCAATGTCAATTAGTACCTAAATAAATTAGAAAAATTTGATTAATAAATTATGTAAGAGCATGGAACTAATAAGTACTACGTACACATTACTTCCATGTGTAAGAGTCAAAATTATGTCAAAATTATACAAATTGTCAAACTTATGTCAGATCAAATATTAAGTAAACTAAACAAATGAAGAAGAATTCATACATCAGCTATGACACCTTTCAAATTTACACACATTAAACCTTATAGAAAATTAGTTATTAAAATATTACAATTTATCCAGATAAACAATCATTAAGGTATTCACTCACACTATAGTAACTCTTCCTATTTAACCATTCATAGTCCACCATTATATATTCGGATTGGTACACTTCACACATCTTTGAGATGATAATGAGGAACTGTTGGGTACGCACAATGATATTTTATATAATATATAACATCAACCTCTTTTTAATATATAACATCATTGGGTACGCATGTTTTCTCGCCCTGTTTAATTATTTTCCCGTTATATTTAGGTAATATCTCCGAAAAGTTAGTAGTGCCTGCCTAGGGATCGAATCCGCGACCACCCAAATAGGAAGCCAAATAGGTATCTTGAACTGTCACCGGTTTTATCGATCTTAAATTCCTTACAGGTTCAAAATTCCGACCCTTCATGGATCTCATCCTTGAATTAGCAATAGAAAAAGGCGCCTTTAACGATAGTCAGGTCAGAGAACATGTAGACACCATATTGTTCGCTGGTCACGATACATTGGCGACTGTACTTACATTCACCATGCTGATGGTAGGATCCTATCCTGAGGTTCAAGAGAAAATCTTTGAAGAGTAAGTGAAGATTCTCTTCATTTTTCAATAGTGATAGTTGTCATCATCAACATTATCATAGTAGTTGGGTTTCAGGATGGTAATAAAAATGAAGAGTGCATAGACAGTAGATACTACATAACTGAGAATCAGATGAAGGTATGGTATTTTAAGTGAACAATCCATACTTATAATATAAATGCAAAAGTGTGTCTGTTCATATGTCTGTGTCTGTCTGCTACAGTTTACGTTCAATATGTTCTACCAATTTTGATGAAATTTGATACAGAGATAGGCTGTACCCCTGGGCAGGACATAACCTATTTTGGATGGCAGGACTCACAGGAAATACTATGAAATTGATGGTAATACGAAAAAACATATTCTTGCTTGGTTTAATATAGAGCTTGAACATGTTTCAGGTTACACAACATATTCGAAAACGATGACCGAGACGTCACGAAGCAAGATCTGTCCCAACTGGTGTATCTGGAGGCTGTGTTGAACGAGACCATGCGCCATTATCCCGTCGCACCATTTATTATAAGATATCTCGATCAAGATGTCAAACTACGTAAGTAGACTTTATAGGATTCAGAGCCCAAAGGGAGCCAACGGGACCCTGTTACTAAGATGCCGTTGTCCGTTCGTGCGTCTGTCTGTGACTGTCCATCCGTCTGTCTGTCAGCGGGCTGTATCTCGTGAACGGTTATAGCTAAACATTTAAAATTTTCACAGAGTATGTATTTCTACTGTCGCTATAAAAACAAATTATAATTAAAAAAACCGATCAAGTGCTTGTCGGGCCACGCGCTGAGTAGTGTTCTATAGTCGCTTGCCCAGTACAATATGCAAACGTTTTATACGTTGGTTGTTGGTACGACCACTTTGTCGGCGTGATTCATGTGTAGGTATATTCATGCCAAATCACAGCGTTCTAGTCCTAATAGACTCTGACCTACGCCGCGGTTGGACATGGCGAAACTATAAGGGTTCCTAATTTTTTTATTGACCGAGCGAAGCGAAGGTCTCTGAGTCTACTTGGGTGAATTGGCACTTGTCCGTCCGTCCGTCCGTCCGTCTGTCAGAGCATTATAACTTCTGAATTACTGAACGCAATTACTTCAGCTTTAAATATAATATGTAAATCAATGGCCTCCCGCCGAATATGGCTTAAAAAATAATAAAAATCTTTATTTCAGGGGGGCTCTCATAGAAGCGAATGCGAAGTAAAATATTTTTTATAAAGTTACATAGGGTTGCGGTATATCATTTTAAAGATAATTAAGAATAGAGTCCAAAAATATATTTTTTTTAATTTTTCCCCCAAAATTGACGAAATGGGGGGCTTTCAAAGTGGTGATTTTCTAACGTCCAAAGATGACCTCAGAACTCTAAATTTTCTGAAAGGATGAGCCTGAAACTTGATCTATTATTTCAATTATATCCTGTACTTGAACAACAAATACTAAAATTAGATAAATATTGTAAGGAAACGGAATTATTTAATTTTTAATGAGCTTCAGTATTTTTAACAGAACTTCACATTTATGTCAATAGATGGCGCCGCGAGGTCTTAGTTCGGTGCGAACCACTAGTTAATACTTTACAAAAATAGGAAATGGGTTACAAGAAATAAACATAGTCAAATCTTCCTTGTTAACTACGGAATCCTAAAAACTTTTTTTTTCTTTTTACAGGAAACTGCACTCTCTCCAAGGGGCGAACGTGTTTCCTATCAGTCTATGGAGTCCACAGACACCCCGTGTGGGGTCCAGATGTGGAGGAATTCAAACCAGAACGCTGGCTGGACTCCGAAATGTTGCCTAAATGTGCCACTGCGTTTTCAGTTTTTGGCATGGGAAGAAGAATGTGTATTGGTAAGTACCGTAAATAACTTGAAAAAGCAATTACTTATTATCACTATTTATTATCATCATCATCATCGTCAGCCTGTAGAAGTCCACTATTGTCAAGACTGAATGACACTATGCGCTGCATCTCAGATACCATCAAGTCTACGCCACGCCAATGGCTCCCGGTATTATCGCATATTGCACCCCCACACGTGCGGAGGAAGCATGCGTTTAGGAGGGAAGTTGACAAAATTAACTCAAACCCTCAACTCCATGTTCACAAGATCTTCTGCGGGCCCCCACCAGAACAGCTTTGTAGCAGTCCGCACATAATCCAATAGATGGCATTACTAGTAGCGCACGATGAACACGAAGAGCCTAACTCACGCTAACGAAGCGTTCTCTGAATTACGCCTTTAAACGACCTCCAACGATGAACGGTCGGACCAGTGGTCCCCGAGCACAACACCCGCTCGGTGGATGATATCATCCTTTGTTACGGTCGAGCCATATCACCTGCTCCCGTACAAGCTTAAATCTCGTCGTGCCGTATACTCTGATGCCTATCAGATGAGATTTTTTAACCTGGATGAAAGCTGGAGAGAGGAATGGAGGGGATTTGGAGACCTAGCAACGCACATACCCGACCCAACAGCAAAACCGAATGGTTTCCACCTGCCTCGTAAGTTGTGATGCCGTCTAAACAGGCTAAGAACAGGGCATGGCTGCTGCAACTACGTATTGCACAAGTGGGGGTGGAAACCTTCCACTCTCTGTGGCTTTGGTGAGGACGATCAAACATTGGAACATAATAATTCGACGCTGCCCCACACATTCTTATCGAGGACCGCCGCAAGACCTTTTTGACCTCGCTCCTGATTTCGTCACTTGGCTGGAGAATTTGGACATTGACATATAATAGTAATTGACCAATAATAATAATAATTTGACATAAAAAATTTACATAATATGAATAAAAATATAATATCATATGTAGTATAATATAAAACGCTTATTTTGAATAAAAAGTTTCATACGATTAAATAAATAAAGTCCACTATTGATCATTAAGCTTTACATGGTGAACGCCACCAGAACCGATTTTCAACCTATCCTATGGGAACAGTAACTTCCTATCTTCCCGTATATCGATGGTATATCGTGTAGTACATTTTATTTGTACGCGGTTTCCAGGGCAGGAATTTTTGGCACCTAGCCTTTACTACCACTTCCCAAATGCTCGCAGTTCTCAAGCTATCTAATTACAAGGCTCTTCCCATACCGCGCTCAGTGTCAATTTTTCAGTTTCAACACCATACTCATGAGGATTATATTTTGTACGTGCACAATCCTTACTGATGAGATGCGAAAGCGTATCTGTTAATTTTTTCGTCCTTAACCATAATAAATGCGGTTCGTCCGCGAGGATTAAGATTTTTGGATTATCGCGGGGACTCCTTAATTTTCTGGGATAAAAAGTTGCCTATTTCCTTCCTCGGGATACAATTTATCACTATTCCTTTCATCAAAATCAGACAGACAGACAGACACACTTTCGCATTTATAATAATTGGTATGGATTACATACCTTTTAATTTAATTTTGCTATTTATACTTTCAGGAAAAACATACGCTATGATGTCAATGAAGACCACGCTGGCTCACATATTCCGGCGCTACAGGGTGTCCGGGAATCACTCGATGATGGTGGCAAAGTGTGACGTCCTATTGAAGCCATTATCGGGACACCATGTAACAATTACAATGAGAAAAAATAAAACATAACTATACTATGCCTATATTTGAGCTACTCGTATCTTATTAATTAACTTATAAAATATAATTAGTTCATGGCAATTAAATTCATATTCTATTCTTAAGAAGTTTTTGTAAGACTTTCGTTCAAGGTAGCCTTAAGTAGTTCATATTCATTTATTTTGCATTCCAATACAATTCTTATAGTAATTTACATAATGTCAATAGAATAGTTCTTAATACAATATTGGAACCCCGGTGGGGCACAGCAAAAAACCGTAGTATCTAGTAGAGAGACAGCTGCCTTATTTTTCTTTAAAAAAAATCATTTAGTTTGTAATACACTTTATCAAATAGGATTTTTTTTAAAGAATTGACAAACGCTGGCTCTGCAAAGATTTGATGTGGTCTGGAATTTTGTTATAAATTTTTACACACTGTATGGGAATCGTCATATTATTTTTCCGCGTGGGTCTTAGTTGGTAACGTCGCGGTAGATTCTCTAGTTTTTTAAAGTTTTGGAGTTGTTTCCTTACAAATTTAGCTGATTCTAGTATACAAATGCATGGCAGAGTTAGTATATTAAGTGATTTGAATTAGTTAGTTTCGTCCAAGGTACTCGTATAAATTATATTTGTACTTACACCAATATTACTATCCTAGTATCCTGATTTTAAAATATGCGATATTATTTTTTCTGCATCTTTTCATATATTTTATCTTTTCACGATCAAATCGAGCTTATAAGCAGAGATAGCTTGCATGATGCATGCTTGCTGACATGCTTAAGGAATAGGCATATGCTGCATGACAGCGCTTTTCCCTAGACTAAGAATTAATATTGTCTAAATTATTAATATTAAAAAGAGGAAATATTTGTTTGTTTGTTTGTAATGGATAAACTCTAATATACAAATCAAATCAAATCAAATCAAATTATTCTTTATTCAAATAAACTTTTACAAGTACTTATGAATCGTCAAGTGAATCTACCACTGGTTCGGAATGCCATTCCTACCGAGAAGAACCAGCAAGAAACTCGGTGGTTGCTTTTTTTAAATAATTCATTTACAATTATTATATCAATGTGTACATAAGTAACCGCTGTCCCCAGCATTGCTGGAGCGATCAAATCCATGCTCCTCTATCATTTACATAATCTTCAACAGTATAATAAGCTTTTTTCAGGAGCATACTTTTAAACCAACAAATACTGCAACAAATAACAATACTAACTAGAATAAGACAAACACTAACACAACTAACACTTATTTCATCTAAAAAGTAGTTATATACAATTGTAAATATCATGAGATTAGAAATAAAAAGGCTTATTATTATTATTATTATTATTACTTTTAATGGATTTCTTCAATTACTTATATACTTAACTGATTTTGAAAATTCTTTCACCTATAAAGTTACATTACATTATCAGTTACATTATCAGCGAGTAAAATAGGCTATATTTTATATTCAAAAAATTAGAGATCCTTACTAAAATTGCAATAATGTGAACTAAGTCGGAAAAAATCGTCTCTTTTGAGAGTTTACGTGGCGTGCGTTGCGTAAATAGAACAGAACGTGGTGACAGACAAGAAGCACTCGTCGCGCCAAAAGACGCGCCACGCGTCAGCCCATGTCATTAATTTTTTTTTTTCAAAATCGAAATTCTCGTATTGATCACACCAATTCCGGAATTACAAACGATACTGAAACGATTCGGAATTCCGGAATCTCGTCAAAAAAACCGTAATTCCGGAGCTCAAGCGCTAATAATATGTGCCAATAGATCATGGCATATCTGGTTCTGCACTCTTTATTTATTATAATATTTTTGTTTTATTCTACTATGATATCTACACTGGGTGAGGTCTAGGTCCTCAAATTTTACGGTAGGCACTTACTTAAGTATCAAATTAAAGATGCAATTTATAATTTTTTTGTTTATTTCTAAAGTATCAAAATAATTAAATAAGTATGTTATATATAATTAATTTTGTATAAAATATCTACAAAAAAATACGTAATATAATAATTACTCACATTCGAAATAAAATCTATAGTCTTCGAAAATTGTGCAATCTTACTAACCTACAAACTATATTTTTAAATAACATAAACATAAGGCCACGTTTACACTTTTAAGTTGTATACAAGTACTTCCCTTACATAAGTAACTTAAATACGATATGTTAACAGCGTTGTAAGTCGCATATCATATGCAAATGTTAGCTATGTAAGTTACTTTCGTAAAAAATTACCAGATGTGTAATCGTGGCCTAAGAAAAAAGCCAAATAAAAAGACCACCTCTGGTTGCCCGATGGCCAATGGTGCCTATCAAGTTCGCAGCAATGTCGTAGGTACAGCATTCCGAACCAGTGGTAGATTCACTCGACTGTTCAAAAGCACTTGTTAAAAGTCTACCTGAATAAAAAAGTATTTGATTTGATTTGATTTGATTTAGAGTGGCGATGGGCATCCTTTGGAGGTTGAAGCAGGCGCCAGGAACCCAGAGCTTGGTTCGCAGCCCCTCACGAACAAAAACCTCCGCCTGCTCACCCCAGCAGTTCATCGTCTCCACCACCAATGGGATCTTACGGCTGATTCACACCGCGGTCCGTTTTAAAGGTATACCGTAAGCACCGTATACGTCTTTTCGGCGATGGTGTATGTAGTTGTACGAACGAGTTCACACACATAACAGCATTTCAGATCCAGTGAGAAATACTGAACAGACAAAATATGCAGCAGCGTTTCCATATCCATTTTACATCCATTTCCGTTTCATCGGATACGTTTTTATTCGGCGATGTACGACATCGCCGAATAATACGATATTGTATTGTAAGTGTAGGGGAGTTCACACACATGACATATTTTGGATACAGTAAAACAGCCAACATCCTACAAACAACAATTTTGATACAACTCGATAAAATATTTTTACTGTATCCTGTAAATACGGAGTGAATGTATAACCTCTAGTAGCAACGGAATACGGATCCTTAAAAACGATCCTGTAAATACGGACCTTCCGTGTGAATCAGCTCTAGTATCTATATTATTTCTTCCTCTTTTCAATTGCAATATGGTGTCCCGAAATCGGCTTGAGCAATGATTTAAATTCAGCAACCATCTTGGTGTGATCTCCCGTAACCCTGTAGTGTCGGAACACATGCGCTAGGGTTGTCTTCATTGACATATAGGAGAACGTTTGACCTGGGAAAAGAAATAGAAAAATATCAGAATTTCAGAAACCTCTCGCACTCTGTGTGGTATTCCTCCTTTCGAAGGTCGTGATCCCTTTTCATAATTTTATCTATTTAATGATAAATGATTTAATTATTTCACGTAGGATAACTTGTGTCATAAGATGTGTGTGTGTGTGCGATAAGATGATGGAAGAGCCGGCAAGAAACTCAGCAGTTGCTCTTTCTGCATTGGCAGACATTTATAAATGCGAACGTGTGTTTGTTTGTTGGTTTATTGGTTTGTTGGTTTGTCCTTCAATCACGCCGCAACGGAGCGTGATTGACGTGATTTTTGGCATGGGTATAGTTGAGGACCTGGAGAGTAAAATAAGCGGTAGCCTATGTATGTAAAAAGTATTTTATCCCGGAAAATTAAGGAGTTCCCGCGGAAATAAAAAAAAACTTAAACCACGCGGACAAAGTCGCGGGCATCAGCTAGTTATGAATAAATCTCATTAGGTCACTCTGAACTTGGCCAGCTTGGTGGACTGTGATCTAACCCTTCTCATTCAGAGAGGATATCCGAACTTAGTGCGAGAATTAGTACCTACCTACTAAACATGTCTAAGCACCTTTGGATGAAGTACTAATTTATTTACCTATGCAATTCCGTCTTCCCATACTAAAGGCAGCAAATGGGATGATATTGCTGTCACGAAACGTTGCCGGGTCCAGCCAACGTTCTGGCTTAAATTCCTCAGCATCCGGACCCCACACAGGGTGCCTGTGGACTCCGTAGACCAGTAGGAAACACGATCTACCTTTCTTAAGCGTACAGTTCCCTGGGATGAAAAATAACCGACTTTAACCACGGAATTTAACCAAATTAATGATTAAAGAAAAAAAGGTTGCGGTTTCCTAAATCTAAACATCAAGAATATTAAAAATGTAATCGTTTGGATCCTGTATATGAAGTCGTAACTGCACCGGCGCCGGACCGGACCGGATACTAGTGTAAACAAACTGCGCCATGCTGCCCCGACACACGCGTGTTTACAAATGCTTCTTTACCTCAGCACTTGTATGGCGCTGCGCTGAAGAACCCTTTGGGATGAAAATTTGTAAATACGAGTTATGTATCTTTCCTCAACACCGCGTTCGTTCAGTCAAAGAAGAGTTGGCGTTCCACTACGCAACATTTTTGGTTTCTGAACGCTTCTTTAAGTAGGATCACTAGTTAGGAGCTCACTGGTTTAAGGCGTAAGAAAAATAACTTTGTTCTAATATTGGAATGGAATGAAATGATGTATTTCACGTAGCATCTGTGCCACTTATGATCACCTAGTTTAATAATTGGTAGATCATGTAGAATCTACCAATTATTAAACTAGCAATTACTTACGTAGCTTAATGTCTGAATCAAGTTGCCTTATAATAGCAGGGACTACAGGATACAAGCGCATCGATTCCTTTATCACAGCCTCCAGATACATCAGCTGCGATAGATCTTGCTTCTTGACGTCCCTGTCGTCGTCTCCGAAAACTCTTTGTAACCTGAAAAAAAAGTGTGTCCATAAAATTCCTATGACTTCGGTGGCCCCTCCCGTTTCTATGAAATTGCCTTAGATGGTCTATCCCTACCGGTCTGTTCCGATTTCCGGTACCTTGGTTCGGTCTTTCAAAACGACGGCAATATCGGCCGAGGCAAAATAATGAATGCGGGATGGATGAAATGGCGACAGGTCTCAGGTGTTATATGCGACCCCCGAATGCCCCTTAAACTAAAAGGGAAAATATATAAGACAGTCGTTAGATCTGTCGCTTTATATGGTTCAGAATGTTGGGTGGTGAAAGGAAAGAAAAGTACATGCGACCGAAATGCAAATCTTGAGATGGATGTATGGTGTGACTAGAATGGATAAGATTGGGAATGAATATATAAGGGGAAGTTTGAAAGTAGCGCCGGTGATATAAAAGACGAGTAATAGGCTAGCATGGTATGGGCATGTAATGCGGAGGGAAGAAAGGCATATTACGAGAAGAATGATATATGTGCATGTGAACCAGGGAAAATGCAGAAATTATAAATTCCCAAATTGACCCTGCCGGGGATCGAACCCAGGTCAAGTCATGTCATGTCAAACGGCTTGCGACCACACACTATATAGTCAATCCCAGCTCTTGGTTCCCGCTACCCCGTAGGACTAAAATACTTTACAACTTACTCATTGTAAATTTCATCCTGAACCTTTGGATATGATCCGACTAACAACATGGTGTACATTAACGCAACAGCAAATGCATCAAAACCAGCGAAGAAGAAAGTATCCACATGGTTTTTGATCTCCTGGTCATTTAAAAAACCTTCTTCTATAGATAGTTCAAGGAGAAGGTCCATGAGTGGTTTGAATATTGGACCTGAAAACAAGATTTTACCAAGGAATTAACTTAATAAGAGTTTACCTGAATAAATCAATTTTTTGACTATGACTGACTATTATATCGCTAAATACCTTTTACCTTATCATCGATTTTGTTCAATTTTCTATTTTTCAAATAATTTGCTTTTCTATTTCTTAAAACCTGAAAAGGTAAGAATAAGAATAAGAATAAGAATATTTATTTGCATAATACACGTTATATAACTAGGTGGTTTACAAAAAATTTACGTCACAGTGTATTGCCATGCCAGGCGTGCAAATTTGGTTATTTTAAGAATTACATTTTTTTTTTTTTTTTAAATAAAGATAATGTCACGTAGTATAGCATATTAATAAATATCACATAATTTATAATCATTATTCTATTAATTTAACACACAATTATATAAAAAGAAAAAAAAAGACACAAGAATGAAATAAACAAAAAGACACAATAATAAAAAGTCACAGTATTTTAGGTCATCTAAAGGGGTCTAAGTAGTCATTAATCGAGTAGTAGCACTTCTCTAAAAGCCACTTGTTTAGGTATGTTTTGAGTGCTGGCAGTGACATAGTTTTCACGTGAGGAGGAAGCTGATTAAATATGCGTATCGCCATGCAGTAGGAATTATTCTGGAATAGGCATAATTTCATGTTGGGCAATAATAATCTGTCCCTATGTCTAGTTACTTTCCCAAGTTTATCTCCATGTTTAGTGAAGAGATCAGGATTCTTTTTTACAAATATGCACATTTCTTTTATATAAATACAAGGCAAAGGGAGTAAATTAAGCGACTTAAATAGAGGTTTGCAACTGTCTACATAATGCGCACCACATATTGCCCGTATACATTTCTTTTGCACTTTGAATGCTCTGTCTATGTCAATTGAGTTGCCCCAAATTATCAAGCCGTAGGTAAGTACAGACGATACATAACCGTGATATGCACTCAAAACAGCGTCTCTAGTAGCTATCTTCTTTAATTTTTTCAAAGCAAACACAAACTTATTAATTTTACTACAGACATTGTCAATGTGGTTTTTCCAATTGCAGTGTTTATCAAGTAGAGGTAGATTTTTTTGTATTTAATGATCTAAGTGACCGTCAAAAATTGTGAGGCTTTAAACGAAAATAAGCTTAGCATCGCAGTTAACTGCAAATTGGAATTGAAAAAAATGATAACACAGTAAAATAAAATAAAATGCATCCATACAGTATCTGACATGCCGTGCAAAGTTTATAGACACTTATCCTGCTTCTTCTTCAGCGCCGACCAATAAAATATGAAGTCGCTCTGCAACCAGATTGTATGGAATCTCTTTGTTATTATTTCCAACATCTCTTCTGTTGCATGTGCGTATTCTTTGAGTAGATGTGTCTGGTCTCTAAAGTCAGCTCCGAAAGCAGTTACTAAAACCAACGAATAGTTAAATGTATAGGCGCTTACGATTTTAGTAAAAGAAATTGATACTTAATCTTCTCGAGAAATTATATACTAATACATACAGCTTAAAGTTTCCATAGCATTACACGCAATATAAATCGAATGGTCGAACGGTCCAGTACCGACTTCAGCCTCTAGGTTTTGGATCAATCGGCGAGATTGGGCGTTGAATACATCCTGGTATCCATCGAGGACAACTTGGTTGAATGCTGAATTCATTCGTTTTCGATGGACTTTCCATACAGATGCTAGAAAATAATAAAGCTCTATAGATCTATCTAAAAACCGCGTGAAACAAAGAAACTATATTAATTTTATGAAATTAATGCATGCATTATGACATTATCAATGAATCAATATTTATTTATTCACATAAGGTACACTGTACACTTATTGACGTCCAATTAATTATAAAACATGATGGTGATAGATAATCAGTTAGGGTATCTTAAAATTAAAGCTACGAGGTTTCCAAACGCGCCCTAGCTGAGCCCACAACAAACTTAGCCGGGTTTCCTTTTTTTATTATTATCACCATCTCACAAATCATCTTTATCTAATATCCAGACTAATATTATAAATGCGAAAGTGTTTCTGTCTGTCTGTCTGTCTGCTACGCTTTCCCGGCCCATCTTTTCAACCGATTTTGCTGAAATTTGGTACAGGGGTAGATGGTATCCCGGGCAAGGACATAGGCTACTTTTTATCCCGGAAAATTAAAGAGTTCCCGCGGGAATAAAAAAATCTGTCTCTTCACCCGATTTTGATGAAATTTGGTATAGGGGTAGATGGTATCCCGGGGAAGGACACAGGCTACTTTTATCCCGGAAAATTAAAGAGTTCCCGCGGGAATCAAAAAAATCTTAATCCACGCGGACGAAGTCGCGGGCATCATCTAGTAAGGAATAATTTAATATAAGGAACTATCAGAGCCATTAGAGCAAATTATTACCAAGCTTCCTTGTCATTTAAGTAAAGCAGGCACTACACTTTTATTTTTATTTCTTGTACTAACGGAAGTATCTAGTTAACTATCTAGAAGTTTACTCATGAAATTGTCACAAAATTAGTCTGACGACTAACACGAATCTAATTTGGTTAAATAAATAAATACACTTCACACACGAAATTGTTGGTCAAATTCATATCATGGATAGGCTTTAGGCTTATGAAAATCACTCACGATGACTAGCTACTAATCCATTCCCGAGCCACGGCCGCGTCATTTGGTATAAATTATCCTTTTCTAAACATGCATTGGCGATTTTCAAAAAATCGTTCGGGTCTGTCACAACTGAAAAAAAATAAGTTATCCCTTCTTTACATATCTAGCGTTTAGAGTTAAGTTTACAAACGTTCGATTTCTGCCAAATGATGGAGAATAGAATGGAGGTGGAGATTCTTCTACGGGTCGCTATCATCTCTGATTGACTGGCATTCTCTTATTGTTGGCCAAAATGCTTTTTGCGACATAAATCCTAAAAGTCTTCTTCATCTTCATCCATTGAGATTGTTATTGTAACAATCTCAATGGATGAATAATAACAAATTTTGTCCAAGTTTATTAAGCCGAAAATAAGGGTCATAATTAATTTCTACATGCACGAAAGTAGGTAGTTTCGTAATGTAAATTCGGTTTTACATACGAGCTAGCTAATTGCCCGCGAGTTGCGACTTCTTCCGTCTGGATTAAAGCCTGTCTCCGAGATGTTAGCTATTTCTGCTACAAATTCCATCTAAATCGGATGGACCATCGATGGGATGGGATGGGCAGACAGATATTTTCACATTAATTATACTCACTTAATAGCAGCATGAATACAATTCACGAATAACACGCGAAGTGATTTATATAATAAAACCTTGTTATAAATACGTTACTTACAGTATACGGTCTTCGGTCCCATGTAAACAGTTATAACTCCCCCAGCTTTCAGGGTCTTATACGACACGTCTTTAACAAGATTCCACAGTTCTGTAATATTATAATGATTGATTTTATTTAATACTAGTGTGTTGCTTGGCTGTGCGGATCATAAAAGTGGCCCGCGGACATGTGTTGTTTTTAGGGTTCAGCACCTCTAGAGGAAAAAAGGAATCCATGAAGGATCACATCGTTTTCCATCTGTCTGTCTGTCTGTCAACATTCTTTGTTTTCGGAACGCGTTTAGGTATCAAGTTGAAATTAATATCAAATACTTAGGTTTACGGTCCTTTAGAGCTGTAAAAATCAAGTTTCTAAGTCAACGCAGTCAAAAGATACGGCCCTGTTTGCCGCATATTTTGTAACTCGCCAATTAATCAAAACCTGTAGGGTACTTCCCGATGACCTACAATCATGAAAGTTTTCAAGAAGCAAGGTCTCACAGCACTATTAATAAAAGAAAATCCACACAGCATAGAAAATTAGTGCCCGAAAAGCGTTGTTTAGGGTTCCGTACTCAAAGGTTTCGAATTGTTTGTCAGGTACCAGTTATTTCACAGCTGATTACGTGTTGTCATAACAACTTTCTTGTTATTTACTGAAAGAATTTATATTGTGTGGGGGTACGGAACCCTATGTGCGCGAGTCTGACCGGTTTTTTAAATGCAAGCATTGTCTTTTTAGGAATTCCTTATAAGAAGTTTAGGACTTAATTGGGTCTTCATTTTCGCATTTTATCGGCACGATTTAGGTAAGTAAACTATTTTATAATTCCTAAATTTTATTTTTTATTCAAATTGGAAGTTTGAAACGAATTTTGAAACTATAATAAGTTTGGAAACCTCTTATAATATGTAATTTAATGTAGACCGGTCGACCAATAACCGATAGTTACTTACTTAAATGTCATCTAGAAAAGCCGCCTTTTTTACCGGATAACCACAGGATCAAAATAATTTTGATAGGTAAAATTAGTGAGTATTTTGGTAACTTTTTCATTCAGTGGATCCTTGGACCTTCTTTCACCAGTTCACCAATTCGACCAGGTTTCAAAGTTTAATAATTAGTTTTTGACCGAAAATGTTTGAGGACCAAGATTTTTGTACAGGCATGTCATTAACAATTAACATTACTGTTTTTATTTTAACGTGATCAAAAGTAATAATAAGTAGTAATAGTTTTCATGGACTCTGCAGGTGAATTTTTTTTAATTTCCAGATGGCCTCGAAGTCCCCATAAGAATATTATGTCCAGTGGACGTCCGTCTATCGATTGCCGATGACGACGACGAGTAACTGTGAAACCGTATCTTAGTCCCGCCATCAACTTAACTTTTTAAAAGCGCCGCACGCCATTTTGTTTGAATTGAAAGTCTGTTTCTTGAAAGGAACTTATTTACTTAATGTAGTGTAAAGAAGAAAGAGACAACACTTATTCACACCATTATGCCACACTGTACACTACCTTAAATGTTACCCTGGCCCCTCCAGTACTTGAGCACTAAACTCATGGTCAAGTCATAGAAGTACCATGAAAACGCTTGTGTGTGGCACAACAACTGGTAGTATGAAAATGCTTACTCAAACTGTTGATTCCCAGCAAAAGATGGGCATGTCCGATAAGTGGTAAAGCGCCTGGGAGTGTTGGTGGTTCATCCTTACTTGAGTTTCTTCGAGCCAACGCCAAAAGAGCACAAATCAGGAACACTAGTACCAGTACCAGAACCGCTGTCGACATGGTCAGTCGGTCAATCCTCACTTCAGCTAGCTGTTTGAAAGCAGATTCTTTGAAGTTTCTAGCAAAATGTTTAATATGTAGCCGAATTATTATTATTATTTTTTAAATTAGCTTTTTGAAAATAAGGTTATTCCGGGTTAGCCTATCACAGTTAACGGAAACAAGCCTATAGTATACCTATCCATCCCCGGGATGTGCCAGCCTATCTCTGTAGGTACCTGTTGTAATCGGACGATAGATACATAACAGGGTCGTAAATCATGAAAGCGGGTCAGAGAGACAGAAAGACACTCTTTCGCATTTATAGTATTAGTATGCATAATATAAATATGGATTTTTCTTTAAATACTACACAAATTAATAGGTACTTACCAACACAGTCAACCCGGGTGAGTAGTGATAAAATAATAACTCTGGAGCCCGAAGATCACTTTATCATTGTATTATAATAATCTTAATTAACATTTTTATCTTGACATCGGCAAGTGCAGACTCGCCACTCGAGGGTTGGCGAGCGTGGCTTAAAAGAAAACGTGTCTAAGTTGGATATGTAATTGACCGAGCGAAGCGAAGGTCTCCGAGGTCTCCGAAGGTCTGAGTCCGTCCATCCGTCCGTCCGTCCGTCCGTCTGTCAGAGCCTTATAACTTCTGAATTACTGAACGTAATTACTTCAGCTTTAAATATAATACGTAAACCAATGGCCTCCAGCCGAATATGGCTTAAAAAGTCTTGTGGTATATCACTTTAAAGATAAGTAGGAATAGAGTCCAAAAATATTGTTTTTTATTTTTTCCTCTAAAATTGACGAAATAGAGGGCTTCAAAAGTGGAGATTTTCTAACGTCCAAAGTTAACCTCAGAACTCTAAATTTTCTGAATGGCTGAGCCTGAAACTTGATCAATTATTTGAATTATATCCTGTACTTGAACAACAAATACTAAAATTAGATAAATATTATAAGGAAACGAAATTATTTAATTTTTAATGAGCTTCAGTATTTTTAACAGAACTTCACAATGATGTCAATAGATGGCGCCGCGAGGTCTCAGTTCGGGGCGAAGCACTAGTGAATAGATCCGATTTGTAAAAAGCAAAGATTTTTTATAATAACAAGAATGTGCACTTAACATTTAATTCCCTGCAAAAATAACTTCTATCGCTTAGACTTAAAGTCTAATCAAATCAAATCAAATATTTTTTATTCAAATAAACTTTTACAAGTACTTTTGAATCGTCAAGCGAATCTACCACTGGTTCGGAATGCCATTCCTACCGAGAAGAACCAGCAAGAAACTCGGTGGTTGCTCTTTTTAAATAATTCATTTACAATTACTATATCAATGTGTACATAAGTAACCGCTGTCCCCAGCATTGCTGGAGCGATCAAATCCATGCTCCTCTATCATTTACATAATCTTCAACAGTATAATAAGCTTTTTTCAGGAGCATACTTTTAATGGATTTCTTAAATTTGTTTATTCAATTCATGTCAAAGACGGGCAGACAGAAAGTAGCCCCATTCCCGCCGGTGGCACCCGTTCACGAGCATGACGCATGATCCAGCCATTGCTTCGCTCGACCATATTTGAGGGAACGTAACAACCCGTAATTTCTAATACAATATTGCTAAACGGCAAAACGAGCCCAGCGAGAGGCTCTGAAATAGGAATGCGTCTCTGTCTGACGTATTGCAAGCATAAAAAAATATTATCTATATCAAGAGTTCTGATGGAGGTCAAAAATTTCTAATTCATTGTTTTTATTCAAAAAGAAGACTTAGGTATATTTTTATTGATCGGTACATAATGTACCTAAATCGATTACACTGATTGACTTTAAATAATCGAAAACTTAAGAGATCAATTCTAACTTTAATCTTCGTGCTAATACATAATATCACGATTCTTACTTATTTTTATATCCACTACAAGTTAGCCCTTGAGTGCGTTCTCACCTGATGTTAAATAATGATGCAGTCTAAGATGGTAGCGGGCTCACCTGTTAGGGGTATGGCTGTTAAATTAAACCCATACCTCTAAACGGTTTCTACACGGCATCGTAGAGGAACGCTAAATCGCTTGGCGGCTCGTCTTTGCCGGTACGGTGGTAACTAGCCACGGCCGAAGTCAGGCCAGACCAGAGAAAATTCAGAAATTATAAATTCCCAAATTCACCCTTCCGGGGATCGAACCCGGGACCTCCCACGTTAAGACAACAGCGCTTAACACTACGCGAAAGAGGTCGTCAATTGTTATTTCTAGTTTTTATCGCAGTCACATACGCCATCTTGGCCAATGAACGTAACTACTGGGCCAATATTTTGGAGGATTTATCTTCTTATGACACACTTTTCCAAGGTTTTAAGTACATTCAATGTCACGATCGTCTCGTGCAAAGTAAACCGAAAACAACGGAAAAGAGATAAGGCGATAATATGACGTGACCTTGGTTTTTTGCAAAGAAAAATAAAAAATATATATTTATTCATACCCGAGGAACTGAGCGTTTTTTAAATAATTAAAAATAACTATAACTTGCATTAACGGTGAAGGATAGGAGGAAAACCGTGAGACCTGCTTGCCTGTGAGTTCTTTATATTTTTATTATTATATTATTATAATAATCTGTGAATCAAGGTATTTTTGCAAGTATGGATTGTCTTATTTAAATGTGCTTAAGCATTGATGATTTCCTTTTCACAAATGAGCATATACGCCATACTTACCGATTGTCCTATAGCCAATAAACGGTAGAAGATATTAAAACGCCGATAAGACAGATCGATAGAGCCTCAAAAGTACATTATTAAGATGATTTTAGTGCAGTTACGTAAAAAGTGTCAGATATGTCCTTTCGTCAGAAAAGCGAAGAATATGGAGTATAATAAGACGTCTTTTCCTAATATACAAGAGGAACCACTTTCGCAAGTCTCTTTCTTAAATAAATTTAACCTTGAATTTGACGACCTCCGTGGCGCATTGTTGAGCGCTGCGGCTGTCTTAACGTGCAGAGGTCCCGGGTTCGATCTCCGGCAGGGTCAAGTTGGGAATGTATAATTTCTGATTTTTCCCCGGTCTGGCCTGGTGGTGGCTTCGGCCGTAGCTAGTTACCACCCTACCGGCAAAGACGTGCTGCCAAGCGATTTAGCGTTCCGGTACGATGCCGTGTTGAAACCGAATAGGGGTATGTATGCGTTTAATATAACTGCCATGCCCCTAACAGGTTATCCCGCTACCATCTTAGGTAGCATCATCACTTACCAATAGGTGAGATTGCAGTCAAGGGCTAACTTGTAGTGGTGTAAAGAAAAGACAGTATTTTCCCACTGAAGGTACCTAGGCACTAATTGAAGAGCGCAACTATTCCACCAATTCCACGTGAGTTCAGAGTTTTTTTTTAAATTACATAGGAACTCTTTCAATTAATTTTGCGAGATAAAGGTAACATTTATGTCCATCTTCGCGGTATGCAAGCTATCTCTGCACCAAATGTACCTAGTCGAAATCGGCTACACAGAATGGGGTAAAGGTAACAAACAAGCAAACAGATGGACAGAAATACATAAATCGCATTTATTGTGATAGAACGGATCAATACTTAAAACTGTAACAGGTACAATTCTGTACTTTCATTTTTGTCTGTCTGTCTGTATCTTGGCCGCGGACCACGCCGAAACTACTGAATAAATTCAAACGAAACATGGCACGATTTGAGCCCATACTACGAGGTAGGACATAGGATACTTTTTATCCCGAAACTCTACCCCCGCAGGGGTGAAATAGGGGTTGAAAGTTTGTATGAAAGTCCTTAATTTCTCATGTTATAGCCATGAAACTTGATATAATTATGAGCTGCGGGTTGAAAATGAAAACATGTGTTTCAGAGTTTTTCAAAATTCCACCCCCGAAGGGGTGAAATAGGGGTTGAGAGTTTGTATGAAAATCCTTAATTTCTCAATCTAAAGTCATGAAACAGCATTTGGGCTTTCGTTAAAATATGAAGAAGTACGTGTTTCACCATTATAGGGGGATTATACCGTGGGATAGTAATATAGGCTACTTTTTATCCCGGAAAATAAAGGAGTGCCTGTGGGAATTGAAAAAAACTTATGCCACGCGAATGAGTGATGCTCAATCACACCAGAACGGTTGAACGGATTTTGATCAACTTTGGCAATAAGATAGATTACAGTCTGGAATAACACAAAGGCTACTTATTATGACGGAAAATGGAGGTTTTTCGGTTCCCGCGGGAACTCCTTAATTTTCCGGGACAAAAAGTAGCCTATGCCACTCTCCATGTCCTCAACTATACCCATACCAAAAATCACGTCGATCCGTTGCTCCATTGCGGCGTCATTAAAGGACAAACCAACAAACCAACAAACAAACAAACACACTTTCGCATTTATAATATTAGTATGATTTAAAGATGACGTAAACTTTGACGTTGACGTTGGTTGGCAGTCTTAATATTAATGTGAGAGTGTGAGATAAATAATATAATGATTATCATTGATGTAGAATTTTTTTAGTACCTATACTTCAATGATGATTATTATTCTCGAATTATACCCTTTCTGAGCTTATACGTAGGAATAAAAAAAAATTTTTTTAGTAGGTACTTACTCTCGCACTAAGTTCGGATATCCTCTCTGAATGAGAAGGGTTAGATCACAGTCCACCACGCTGGCCAAGTTCAGAGTGACTTAATGAGATTTATAACTAGCTGATGCCCGCGACTTCGTCCGCGTGGTTTAAGCTTTTTTGATTCACGCGGGAACTCCTTAATTTTCCGGGATAAAATACTTTTTACATACATATAGGCTACTTACTTACTTATGTCACTCTCTAGGTCCTCAACTATACCCATGCCAAAAATCACGTCAATCACGCTCCGTTGCGGCGTGATTGAAGGACAAACCAACAAACCAATAAACCAACAAACAAACGCACGTTCGCATTTATAAATATCTGCCAATGCAGAAAGAGCAACTGCTGAGTTTCTCTCCGGCTCTTCTATCATCTTTCCGAACCGCTGGTAGTCTAGACCTATCATAATTAAGTGACACAAGTTATCCTACGTGAATCACGTGTACGTTGTCACACGCGGTAGCGTGTCAAGCTAAGTTCATGTCGGTTACTCTGGTACGGATCTCGTCATTTCTGATTTGATCACGCAGGGATATTCCGAGCATAGCTCTCTCCATCGCCTGCTGATTGACCCTGAGCCTTCTTATCTTCTATCAGTAAGTATCTTATATTCTTCTTATCAGTAAGCGATCATGTTTCGGAGCCGTAAGTCTTCACTGACATCACGCACTGCTTGAAAACTTTCGTTTTAAGGTACTGAAGAATTTTGGACGAGAAGATGTCGCGGAGTTTCTCGAACGCCGTCCAGCCAAGTTGGATTCGGTAGTTGACCTCTTTCTCGAAATTGGACCTACGTAACTGAACCATATGTCCCAGGTATATGTACTCATCAAAAATTTCGAGAGCAGAGTTCTCAACTATCACTGGGTGGAGCTGAACATGTGCATTAGACATGATCTTCGTCTTGCTCATATTCATTTTTAGGCCCACCTGTTGAGAAGCTCTGCTGAGGTCGTAAAAGCAAAAACAAAAACGTCAGTGTTTACTAGATGACGAGCAAGCACGGACATAAAGTCCGTGTTAGTGTCGTCATGTCTGATTTGACACTGATTATTAAGTGCATGCAATGTACTTTTGAGGAAATCAAATAAAAGTTCAAAAAATACATTTTTTTGTTTTATTGTCCTAAATAAATTAAAAAATATAATATAAATAAAACTGTAACTAGACGATTTTTGTAATGTGTGGTTTATTATTATTAGTTTATGCCCGCGACTTTGTCGGCGAGGATTTTCATACAAACTTTCACCCCATTTTGACCCCCTTGGGGGTAGAATTTTGATAAATCCTTCCTTAGTAAGTGCCTACGTCACAAAAGAAACTTACTGTCAAAATTTCAAGTTTCTAACCTTTCTTCTAGCGGATCAGACTGTGCGTTGATAGATCAGTCAGTCAGTCGGGACAAATGATATTATATGTATAGATAGATATGCAGCATAAACAGCCGTATCTCTGATCGCGGTGACTTAGAAGCTAGATTTTTTTACAGCTCCAAGGGACTGCCTTAGTATTTGATATTAATTTCAACTTGAAAGCTCCACGCTTTCCCGAGGAAAAGGTAGTTGACAGACAGTCAAACGAAGTGATCCTATAAGGGGTTCTTTCTTCCTCTTGAAGAACGGAACCCTAAAAAATTATGGTAATTAAAATTAAATTAAATTAAATTAAAAAATTAAGCTTTAAATATTATGCATTTTTTTTTGCATTGAAGCTGAAAATTAGCTGAGTATGCATTTTATTGCATATTTAAAATTATACTCACATCTACACAATATATTTAATTAAAATATTATTTTATAATTATTATGCTGTGAGATAGGTTTATTGTAGGGTTCCGTAACTATTGCATGAAATGGAATCTGGAATAATTATTGTTTTTTATGATTCTGTAAGTTGACACATGACCGTAATGCCTGTTATCTGCCAAAATAACGTTTTCCTTTATTAATTTTCCGGGATAAAATGCAACGTATGTCCTTCCCCGTGATGCAACTCTCCATACCAAATTTTATGTAGACAAACAGACACACAGACAGATAGACCCCCCCCTTAAATCTTATCTTACTTATACTATACTATATATGTATACCTAATATTATAAACGCGAAAGTTTGGATGTATATATGGATGATGTATGGATGTTTGTTACTCAATCACGCCCCAACGGCTGAACGGATCTGGCTGAAATTTGGCACAGAGATAGATTATGGTCTGGAATAGCACATAGGCTTTTTATACCGAAAAATTTAAGAGTTCCTGCGGGAACCAAAAACCTCAAACCACGCAGACGAAGTCGCGGGCATTCGCTAGTAAATAAATAAATAGTCATATATTTCAGGCATTATTGTCTATTAAATGGGACTTCTTTCATGAGTGGACTTATAATTATGGTCCACTACATTAAAAAGTTAAAAATAATAAATAGAGTAAACTCATGATATTATTTTTAATCTGTCCTCAATAGATACAAAATGTCCGGCGACCGGCTTGAGATGGAAGTCCAGTTTCACCACAAGCTTGGTGTGGTCAGCTCGGATCCTGTACCGTCGGAGGACGTGGCTAAGCTGGGACTTCATCGACATCATTGCGTAGGCTTTTCCTGAAAGTCCAATAACAATGATTTTAAATCCAATGTTAGTAGACACAAATTTTATAGTACTGCAGTTGACCTCTTTGGCGCAGTGGTGAGAGCTGTGGTCTTATAAGTGGGGCCCCCGGGTTCGATCCCCCGCAAGGTCAATGTGAATTTATAATTTTTGAACTTTCCCTGTTCCGGTTTGGTCGGATGCTTCGACCGTGGCTAGTTACCACTCTACCAGAAAAGGCGTGCCTCCAAGAGATTGACGGTTTCGGTACGATGTCGTGTAGAAACCTAGGGGTATGGATGTAACATAACTGCCATACCCTTAGCCCGCTACCATAGACTGCATCATCACTTACCAGTTGCCACCAAGGGAGATTGCAGTCAAGGGATGTACTTGTATTGGAATAAAAAAACTTTCAAATCAAAATAGAATCCACCGATCCGCAGAAGACGACAGGGGGGAAGAAGGAGACGCGGTGCTCACCTTCCCCCACCTTAGTGTAGATGTTTGCGACCCTATGTCGGTTTATAGCGTCGAGATGGTCGAGACGTCTCAGTTGCACCCAATACGTCTTAATACCTTAAGATGCCTCATTATAGACGCGGATTGTGGCGCTGGTTTTTAGTGGGTATTCTGCTTTTCTGTGAGTTCCACATACCCGCTTTGTGCGGGCTGTGTAAATGCATTTTTCCAGCAAGTAGAAAAAAAAGGTAAGCGCGCTCCACCGCTGCATCACAAATTGGATGTTTGACAGTTAGTCCAATCAGGTACTTTTTATCTAACTTCAAAACGTGTTTAAGATACTGAATTGTGATGTCTTCTAAAGTCAAATGGTAACATAAAATTGACAGGAGACGTTGATATTTAATGTATTTTAGCAGGTACCTTAGGCTCTATTTTCTCTCTCTTCGGTCGTTCCTTCATTGCTGAAGATCGTGGTCCTGGCTAGATCCTACCCTCGAACGGATCATTCGCTTCCATTGGCCTCTGTTGGTAGCCATTCTCACTAAAGAATGAAATTTCGACGTGTTCGACTCCCTCAGCTGGTCAGACCACCTAGTTGGTGAGCGGCCTCTCGCTCCTTTGCCCTCAGTGTTGCCCGTGACAATCAGCTTCTCGAGACTACTGTCCCCACGTCGTATGATGTGTCCGAAATACGAAAGCAGCCGTTGGTAACATGTGGAGGAGAGTCGAACCGTGATTCCCAGCTGCGAAAGAATAGACACGTTTGTGCGCTTGGCAGTCCACGGAATCCGCAGCATTCGCCTCCAGCACCACATTTCGAAAGCATCTATTCTTTGCCTCTCTCTTGCTTTGATGGTCCATGTTTCTACTCCATACATGAAAATTGGAAAGATTAAGGCACGTACGAGGCGACTCTTCGTTTTGAGCGAGATGCCTCGATTCCTCCACAACCCAGTTAATTGTGTCATGGCGTTTTTTGCCATTGCGATGCGTCTCTTTATTTCTGGCACACAACTACCGTCATTACAGATTTGGGAGCCAAGATAGATGTAACTCTCCACAATATCAACAGATGGTATTATATTTGTGTCAGGTATTTTACCAGCGCGGTCAACTATCATTAACTTGGTCTTACTTCTGTTGATGGTCAATCCCAAATCCATACTCTCCGCTTCCAGTTTTTGTAGAAGTTCTTTCATGTCCTCCAGCGAGGTGGTGATAAGGACCGTATCGTCCGCGTACCTGAGGTTGCTTATCCTTTTCCCCCCCAGTGGAAATCCTTTTTCCCAATTTTCCATAGTTTTCCGGATTATGTACTCGCTATATATGTTGAACAGTAAGGGAGAGAGGATGCAACCCTGACGCACGCCTTTTTTGATAGAAAACACATCTGAGCATTCGGTGTCAATTCTCACAAATGAGCGGTTGTTTCCATACAGATTGCGGATCAGGTAGACAAGATGTTGAGGCACTCCCATTTCCATCAATACCATCCATAACCTGCTCCAAACCACGCAATCAAAAGCCTTGCTATAATCTATGAAACACAATACCACAGGACTATTGAATTCTCTACTCTTTTCAATAATCTGCCTGATATTAAGGATTTGTTCTCTCGTTCCCTTGCCTTTAACAAACCCGGCCTGCTCTTCAGGTATCTGGCGATCAAGAAAGCTCTTAAGGCGTCGATTGATGACATGCAAAAGGATCTTGCTGGCGTGTGATATTAACGCGATAGTTCGATAGTTGCCGCATTCCGTGGTGGAGCCTTTTTTATGCAATGGTATGAAGACTGACTCGGTCCAATCCACTGGCCAGTGTCCTGTGGTCCAGACCAAATTACAAATGTTCGTCATTATGTTTATGCCTTCTGAGCCAAGATTCTTCATAAGTTCCGCGGTGATAGTATCTTTTCCGGGAGACTTACCCAGCTTTAGTGACTTTATTGCCAAATCTACCTCTGACGGAAGGATGTCTGGTTCTTGTTCCTGCAAACTCCAGTCTATAGGTGTTGTTTCTGCATCTTGGTTTTCGTACAGAACTGAGCAGTATCGCTTCCAACGATCCAAGACTTGTGCCATATCCGTCACTAACACCCCTCGTTCATCTTTAACCGCACAAGTTTTAACAGTACGAGTTCTTGTCAAGTCTTTAACTTTTTGGAAGAGGTCTTTTGTTTCGTTCTTCACTGAGTGCCGCTCCAGCTCTTCGCAAACTCTTGTAATTTGATCCGTTCTATCTTTTCGGCAGCGACGCTGGACTTCTGAGCTAAGTTCCGAATACCGCTGTTGATCTTCAGGTGCACTTAAACCACTCTCCTTTAATTTCCGTCTCTCCAGGATGATGCTTGCCGTCTCTGGTGTTATAAATTCCTTCATAGCGCCTCTTGGCGTAGCATTGTCATTAGCAGTTTCTTGAATGACTTGTTTCAGATGAATCCACGCCACATTAGCATCCTTTATATTATCTTGCGGCAGTTCCTTGATTTTAGTTGTTATTGCTTCTTTAAAGCCCAGCGTGTCAACCCTTCGAAGATCTGGTGTTCGACTCGGTTTTTGTAATCTCTTAAAGCGTAACCTTAGAGTTGCAACGAGCAGCTGATGGTCACTTCCGCAATCTGCTCCTGGGAGAGTTGTAGTGTTTGTAATAGATGATCGCCATCGCCTTGGAATCATTATAAAGTCTATTTGGTTCCTGCACCTATCTCCCGGTGATACCCATGTATATAGTCGGCGAATGTGGTGTTCAAAACATGTGTTCGTAATTACGAGGTTTTGTTCACTGCAAAATTGTAGTAAACGCTCCCCCCTTTCGTTTCTTTCACCTGCACCATATCGTCCTACTACATGTCTGAGATGAGCCTCGTCCTTCGTTTTACCGACTTTGGCGTTAAAGTCTCCGAGAAGCAGCGTCACTTCTCTTTTTGGGAGTTCTTCTAAGGTCTGCGATAACATACTGTAGAACAGTTCAATTTCTTCCTCGGAGGACTGGGCAGTTGGTGCATATATCTGCACGATGTTAATGCGACACGGGGAAGCATTGAGCCTAAGGGTGATTATTCTGTCACTCACTGGTTTGTATCCTATTACACATTTGTCGAGCTGCTGTGGTACAATAAAGGCTACTCCTTTACTACTTTCTTCCTCTGGACCAGAAAAGTAAATTTTATTTCCGATTTCTGATACAAAATGGCCAGATTTTCTCCATTTTGTTTCACTCAGCCCCATTAGGTGTATATTTTTCCTCTGCATCTCTTTTTCCACAATGTGTAACTTGCCATCTTGATTGAGGCCTCGCACATTCCATGTTCCAATGCGCTGAGGGTGTCGCGCGAATATCTTCTCCGAGCTACTTGCACCAGGTGCATAGTTTCCACGTGGTGCCTGGTGGGTCACACCCACGTGGCCGGTAGCATATTTCACACCACTTCTCCCGGATAAGTGGCGCCGGGCGTTAGCCGGATCGTCCGACAAAATCACCATTGAGTTCGTATTAGCCATTTCTCTCTTGGGAAACTAGTGCAGTGGTTTCCCGTTGCCTTCTGCACCAGTCTTTTAGGGTTTATTAGACCCAAGGCCACTGAAACCTCTTCCAGCCGATTGCCCAGCTGGGTTTATGGATATACCGCCATTGGTCGGTCGCCAGAGCCTCGTCCGTTGTCTAGCAGGGGGCACCACGAGCAGGTGAGGTTGACAGTTGGGGCAAGCTAGATGTTATTCTCCCCCTTACCCCCCATCTCTAAGCTCTCTCTCTCTTAGGCTCTATTAAATAATCACAAAAAAAAATTTGACTAGTTTTCAAATACCCAATTGCAGGCAGGTCTGCCGTCTGATTACAGCCAAATACTAGCCTATAAAAAAACTAAGTTTACCTACCTATACAACTTCTTTTTCCCAGCCCAAATCCGACGAAAGCGTTAGGATTCTTGGGCAGCGTGGCTGGATCTAACCATCTCTCAGGCTTGAACTCCTCCACATCCGGCCCCCACATTGGATGCCGATGGACTCCGTACAGTAACAACCCGCAATTATTACCAGCTTTGAGTGTGCAGTTTTCTGAAATTTTTTATTGAGGTCAATAAGGGAATCACGATCCAGCAATGAGAGGTAAGGCCCATAGAGACTGTGGTAAGTAAAGTTAATGTATATCTTTACTGTGCTAAAACTACATCTAAGTAAATGAAAATGAAAAAGGGAAATGAAAAAGAAAATGAAAATTATTTATTTATTTGTAAGGCCCATAGAGACTGCTAAGTAAGTAAACTTAGTCTATATCTATAAAAACCACATCTCATTAGGTAGGTACTTATCTTTGAATAAGAAGCTATTATCTGCAAGCAACTCTTAAAATGTAAGCAAAGGCTGTCTAGTCGTTTCAAGTACTTAGTGTATTGTGTATAATTAGTGTAAGTAAATAAGTTACAACATTCACGGTTTTTAACTCGCAAACAAGAAATTAACTTTGCTACTCCTTAACTTTTTGCAAATCTGTGTTTCAGGTAAATTTAACAAACCATGTAACGTTTATTTGCATAATTTCTTTATTTAAGAGGTAGTTTGGTACAGAGATACGTTGTATCTCGGTCGGAGACAGGTAAACGGACTACCAAGTGGGAAGTGCCTTCTTTTCGAGGGGGAAATCTTCCTAAGATACCCTAATTCTGGGGGGAGAAGTCGGGTTATGTAGGATTTGTACCTATACTAAAACCCACTCCATGGCCACCATTGGGAGGCTCCGAGATCAAGAACAAAGAACGCATCGGTGCCTCCCTTGCGCAATGCCCGTTGGGCTCATCCAGGTGCTCACACACCAAACAGCATCCGTTATGAGGTATGGCAGCTTCTGCTACAGCAAGCTGTCATCTTCCCAAGGCCACTTATGAAATGAAAGATGGAATGACTGAAGCCCATACCCCAGCAGCTCGTGGCCTCGAAATCCCTTACTTCAGGACTATTGGATGGACTGGGCTGGCCGGATAATGGCACCGCCCCGGCGCCTTCGTCTTCTGGCGGGATCGGCTCTCAGACCCGCTCAGCAGCCCCCTTCTCAACCATGACGGTTTCACAGAAGGAGACCACTGCCCTTCAAGTTTCCTCTTTGTCTAGCATAGCCGCTATTATAGCCGCCGGGGAGAGGTCATTCCCCACATGGTCAACTAAAGCAGTAACTACTTGCAATCCGTTTCAACAATAATATAACTGTATTTATTGGGTTTGGGCGACAATATTAATACACAAATGAATTCACCAAATAGATTTAAATGTTTTATTCTATTGTCTGTAAGTATAGGTCTAGGTGTTTATTAATTCTGAATGATAAGAAAATACGGTTTTTTTACCTCAAGCATTCTTTAAACGAAGAACGAAGAACTCTATTCTCATTAAAGAACTTTTAACTCATAACTCTTAACTCTTTAAAAGAGTTCTTCAGTAAAACCAACGTACTATTATATATTCTGTGTCTACATCTATAGGTACTTAATATTTTAAATGCGAAAGTTTCGATGGATGGACGGATGTTTGTAACTCAATCACGCCAGAACGTCTGAACCGATCTGAATGCAATTTGAATGAAGACAGCCATAGTGCAGTGTTTAGCGCTGTAGACTTATTTCAAAGATTGTTGATTGCAAACCCTTCTCATTCTGAAAAGAGACTTGTCTCAATAGTGAGCCAGAAATGGGATGAATTTAGAAAGAGAGTGAGAGAAAGAGAGCTTTTTCATTAAAAAAATCCTCACTCAGTTTGAGATCCTGGTCAATATATCGGCCAGCGAATGGGGCAATGACGTAACATCTCATGGTTTCCTTGAGAACTGCCTCCAAGTACACAAGCTTCGACAAATCCTGCTTTTCTACATCCCTGTCTGTACCGCCAAATACTTCTTGTAATCTGCAAAATATATCATAAAAAATATTATAATATATATAATGGAGGTATCAAGTTGTAATTAATATCTATCTAATATTCAGGTCTACGGTCCCACGAAGCTGTAAAAAACTCAAGTTTCTAGAAGTCAACGCAATCAAAAGATGCAGGTACGGCCGTTTATTCCGCATATTATGATACTCGCGAATAAATCAAAACCTGGTACTTCCAGTTGACCTAGAATCATGAAATTTGGCAAGAAGCAAGATCTTACAGCACAAATCTTCTGGTGGGTGGGAGGCTTCGGCCGTGGCTAGTTACCACCCTACCGGCAAAGACGTGCCGCCAAGCGATTTAGCGTTCCGGTGCGATGCCGTGTAGAAACTGAAGGGGTATGGGTTTAATATAACTGCCATGCCCCTAACAGGTTAGCCCGCTACCATCTTAGACTGCATCATCACTTACCATCAGGTGAGATCGCAATCAAGGGCTAGCTTGTATAGTAGATTAAAAAAAAAAAAAAATTATAGGCAAAAATCCGAAAATCGTTAATTAGGGTTCCGTACTCATAGGGTGTCCAATTGTTAGGGTAACAAAGGTACCCTGCAGGTGGTAAAATGCAGGTGGTTCACGAAACGCTTCATCTAAATATATAAAATTCAAAGTCCTGACAGACTGACTGACTGACTGACATAAATATCAACGCACAGCCTAAACCACTGGTCCTAGAGACATAAAATTTGGAGAGTGTGTTCTTTGTGAAGAGTAGGTATCCACTAAGAAAGGGTTTCTCGAAATTCCATCCCCAAAGGGTTAAAATAGAGGTCGAAAGTTTGTATGAAAGTCCGTCGTTTTTCAAGTTTTAGCCAATGTAAACTTTAGTTTTATGATATGCCTTCATTTCTCAAGATATTTTTTAAGTTATATCAATGAAACTTGGTATTTTGGCTTTCGGTAAAAAATAAAGAAGTAATTTTGTCACAGTTTTTCAAAATTCTACCCCCAAAGGGGTAAAATAGGGGTGGAAAATTTGTATGAAAGTCCGTCGTTTTTCATGCTGCTATATAGTATTTAGGCTTCCGCTAATGATGAAATGTGGATTTTACAGTTTTTGAAATTTCTATCCTTAAGGACGTCAAATAGAGAGTCTGTCCTTCAATCACGCCGCAACAGTGCATCGGATCGACGTGATTTTTTGCATGGGTATAGTTGGGTACTTGGAGAGTGACACGGGCTTCTTATTAGCCCGAAAAATAAAGGCGTGCCAGTGGGAATTAAAAAACTTAAGTCACGCGAACGAAGTCGCGGGTGTCCCCTAGTTTTTATAATACGCTAGGGTCTGAATTATACTCTTCCAAAATCTGTGTTTCCTAGCAACTACACTCCAGGTATTTTTAAAACAAGTCTGAATCGCGACAAACTTGATCACATTAAAAATCGATTGAAAGTCTTCTTTATTCAATATTTTTTCAGCGACTGCTATTAATTTTTTTTAAATTCATTGTATATTTTATTTAACATGATTGGACAGTTAAATAAAATCGGCCATGTCTTTTGTGTAAAACCAAGTTTAAAATAGGTTGTAGAGTTTTGTTATAGAATGCTCATTCCCACGAACGACTTTCTTGAGGCTTATAAAAAATACTAGTATTATGACCACACTCTTAAAATTGGACTAAAGCAATTAGTTTTTATACGTTCGATACAAAATAACTTAATAAAAATTAAAAAAAAAAAATGTGTGCGTTTCTATAGACTAAGTATTTCTGTATAGGTACTTACTCTTCATACATAATAAAGTATAGGCCAATTACCACTAAAAAAGTACAGAAATTTAAACATGAAATTTCAAATAATTTACCTACGCTCGATTTTACACAGGGTGGTCCGGATGAACTCTATAACACCTTCTTTGATCTGCTAAATTCTCAATTTAATTCCATCTTTAAAATAGTAGAAAAAAAATTGTTTAAGAACCTAAAATTTAGTGACTGGGCTACTGTTGGCATTTATAAAAGTAGAAACAAGTTGTTTAGCTTGTATGCCGAGAAGCAATATAATTACACCCCCACATTTGTTAAATACGTCAGAAATTATTCAAAATTATTTAGAAATGTCTGCATACAAGCAAAGTCACTTCATATAAAACAAAAAATTATAAATTCAGATAACAAAATTAAAGCAGTTTGGGAAATAATCGCCGATGAAATTGGGAAACATAAAGTGGACGACAATAAACTGGAGCTAAAAATTAACAACCGTATTATTGACTGCAAAACAGAAATCGCAAACACATTTGAGAATTTTTTTCGAAATATTCCAGTCACGACTACTAGTTTCCTTAACTCCTCGCCAACAGAAGCCCATAAACTTCTCAAGGATAGTGTCACCGAGTGCAGTGTGCTGTTTAAGTTTAGACATGTGACCCCATATGATATTATTAAAGTATTTAAATCTTTGCAACTTAAAAAAACCGGAGACCTATGGGGTATATCCGTAAAAATAATCGGCAATATTATTGATGTTATTGCACCATATCTTGCTCTAGTTTTTAATGAGTCTGTAAATTCAGGATCCTTTCCAAACCTTATGAAATGTGGTAAATTGATTCCACTTTTTAAATCGGGTAGCAAAAGCGATCCAAATAATTACAGACCAATTTCAATTTTGCCAACACTCAGCAAGATATTTGAAAAAATTATGCTCAACCAACTGCTTCAGCACTTTAATTCAAATAAACTTCTTCACTCCGAGCAGTATGGTTTTACTAAAGGTCGATCGACAATTGATGCGGGCGCCGTGCTGTTAAAACATATATTCGACGCGTGGGAGAAATCACAGAATGCTATTGGTATTTTCTGTGATTTGTCTAAGGCATTTGATTGCGTTGAGCACGAGACGCTTTTAGTTAAGTTGAGCTACTATGGAGTCAAAGACACTGCGCTTGGCCTCATTGCATCCTACCTCAGTAATCGCATTCAAACAGTATGTGTCAACGATGTGAAGTCATCCGGATCAGCCTCACTAATGGGTGTCCCTCAAGGCTCCATTTTGGGTCCCTTCATGTTCCTAGTGTACATCAATGATTTGCCATATTTTGTCCGTAACACTTGCGACATTGTACTATTTGCTGATGATACGTCCTTGATTTTTAAAGTCGATAGACATAAGGACAACTTTGACGACGTAAATACTGCAATTTCTCAAGTCACGAACTGGTTTACGGTTAACAATCTACTTTTAAACACAAAAAAAACTAAATGTGTCGAGTTCGCATTGCCGAATGCCAGATCCACAAGTGATATAAAACTAATGGTAAATAATGACATGTTGAAAATAGAAGATACTACTGTGTTCCTGGGGGTGACCTTGGACGCAAAGCTTCAATGGGGCACCCATATATCAACACTTGCTGGCAAGCTTAGTTCTGCTGCTTACGCTGTCAGAAAGATTCGACAGTTAACTGACATCGAAACTGCCAGGATCGTATATTTTGCTTATTTCCATAGCATTATGTCTTACGGAATCTTACTGTGGGGTAAAGCGGCAGATATTCAAAAAATTTTTGTACTACAAAAAAGGGCAATACGAGCAATTTATAATTTAAAACCGCGTGATTCACTTAGAGAGAAATTTAAAGAAATTGGTATTCTAACAGTAGCCTCGCAATATATTTACAGTAATATAATTTTTGTAAAACAGCACATCCATAATTATAAAAAAAAATGCGATCTGCACGATAGGCCAACTAGAGGCCGTAATAAGCTCGTGACTCCATCGCTCCGCCTCAAAAAAGTCAGAAGGTCATTCGTGGGAATGGGCATTATTTTCTATAACAAAGTTCCACAACCTATTTTGGACTTGCCAATAAATAAATTTAAGAAATCCATTAAAAGTATGCTCCTGAAAAAAGCTTATTATACTGTTGAAGATTATGTAAATGATAGAGGAGCATGGATTTGATCGCTCCAGCAATGCTGGGGACAGCGGTTACTTATTATAAATTAGTGTTTGAATATTAGTATTCAATTCGATGCTTTGATACGGGTAGACTGAGTATGTCACGCTCTCTTTAAACATTTCTGTGGTGGTGTCGTGTGGTGCGGGTTGTTACGTTCCCTCAAATATGGTCGAGCGAAGCAATGGCTGGATCATGCGTCATGCTCGTGAACGGGTGCCACCGGCGGGAATGGGGCTACTTTCTGTCTGCCCGTCTTTGACATGAATTGAATAAACAAATTTAAGAAATCCACTAAAAGTATGCTCCTGAAAAAAACTTATTATACTGTTGAAGATTATGGAAATGATAGAGGAGCATGGATTTGATCGCTCCAGCAATGCTAGGGACAGCGGTTACTTATGTACACATTGATATAGTAATTGTAAATGAATTATTTAAAAAAGAGCAACCACCGAGTTTCTTGCTGGTTCTTCTCGGTAGGAATGGCATTCCGAACCAGTGGTAGATTCACTTGACGATTCAAAAGTACTTGTAAAAGTTTATTTGAATAAAAAAGATTTGATTTGATTTGATTTGATATATTTTCTCCTGCACCTGGGGATAGGATCCGATCAATATCATGGCAAACGCTGTAACGGTTGCGGACGTATCGTACCCCGCCATTATAAATGTGTTCATCTCATCTCTTATTTCTCCATCTGTTAATACACCTTCGTCCAAGTCCATCAGCAGATCCATGAATACTTTCTGTTTTGGCCCTGTTAACAAGAAAATAATAGTATTCATACTAACATAAATGAGAGTCAGTCGAGTATTATAAAACATGGCGGACAATATGTCTGTCTGCCATACGCTTTTTAACGGCCCATCTTTTCAACAGATTTTGATAAAATTTTGTATAGCCCGGCATCCCATTGGCATTCCGGGGAAGGACGTAGGTTACTTTTTATCCCGGAAAATTAAGGAGTTTCCTCGGGAATAAAATAACTTATTCAACGCGGAAGAAGTCGCGGGCAATTGTCTAGTTATGAATAAAAAAGTACTTACCAATTTGATCCTTATTCGATTCAAAACATTTATTTCTTCTCGGTTGAGCTCGTTTCTTTTGAAGAATCTATTGAAAATCACAGAATATTTATAAATATAGCATTAAACTTGTTATTTTGATTTGATCTGAGAACTTTAATTTTCTACACGATTGTAACTTGATTCTCAATATTATATTTTATACTAGCTGATGCCCGCGACTTCGTCCGTATACAATTTCTGATTTCCCATGACATAATGAAATTTTTCCGCTGAAAAACGCCTATCTGTAAAGGTTTTATATAGCGTATGCAGGTCTTTATTATTTAAAACTTATGTATACGTTGACATTATGACGTATGGTCTGTTTGAATGTTTTGTCTATATATTGCAGATTTCTCCTGTAGTATTATAAGTTTTTCTACGGCACTGACTTGTACGATACTTTTCTCGCTAGTTCATGCTTACCGAATCACATACTCTATTTAGGACTGTCACACACTCGTCTTCCTTCTTTTTGATACTACTGAATTTATACAAAAAGTCTGGATACAGCCAGGGTTTGTGGAATCTAGAAATGTTGCAGTTCATGTACGTTTCAAACGACTTAACATAGTTCTGGGCCTCTTCCTCAGTGATGCTGTCGTCTAACGCTGTTACTGAAATAGACGAAGGAAATTGTGGGTAAAATTATATTTAAACTAGCCGAGGCTGACGCGTCCCTGATCTAAGGAGATCCGTGTAATAAAGACGAATTAGTACTTAACCGACATGGCTTAAGACGAAATGGCATCTGCATGACATTGAAAGAATAGGTATTTATAATAGTGCCTTCGCGCTTCTCGAATATAGTCCCATAACACCCGACAGTGACAACTGCAGCTTGGACCGATTATACCTATAGTCGAATTCCAAATCTCGTATTCTCCTGTTTTCTCCTCTAAAACCAATTTTCAATTAATTTTCAACAATAATTTAAGAAGGACTTTTTATGATTATATTCGTCCAAGTTTGCGGGATGTCTGATAATAGCGCGAAAACTGGGCCATTTTTGCAATTTTTGAAGGTTCCTTGTTCTTTATTGAAAAAAGCAAAACATAGAGACATGGAATGGATACATATAATATGTATTTTTTGGTGCAAATATATTTACTCTATTGTAATTATCCATGGAGAAAACAGATGAATAGTTGTTTGAACAGAATGTTAGTATGAAGAAACCGCCAAGCCATTTCGTCTTAACGAGTTGTGAACCTAAAGCGAGGCATTGCATATACGAATAACTAATAGGCGTTAGTTGGTATCGAAAAGCGCAGCGTTAGCATTTATCCCCCACTTGGACAGACTTACTACTCACTACGTACTTACCCCTATTATAATTATTATAAAAGTATTTTTCCTTTATTCGGTACTGGACCGATTCTAGGCTCGTCAGATTTGCGATCAGGTATAGATTCGGCATTAGACAGATTTACTTTTGGGCAGAAATTGGGAATTCGCTATAATTTGGCAGTAGTAATTACATATAATATTATATACTCTTTATAAAGATAGAAGAAAAAACTCATCGAAAGTTTTATTATGACTTTAAAATATGTAGATTGTAGGTATAATTTATTTAAGCAATTAACATGCAATTTGAGCAACTGCTGAGTTTCTTGCCGGCTCTTCTCAGCAGAACTTCTTTCCAAACCGGTGGTAAAGTCAAAACATGACGTAATATAAGAGACACCTGTATGTCCTACATGTTACAAATAAATTGAGTTTATGTACAAAATAATTGTTGTACATAAACAGAAATGGAGCAACAGATCGAAGTGATTTTTTGCATAGGTATATTTGAGGACCTGAGGACAGAGAAAGAGATGTGGTCGATACCGGCTAATTTCTCGTTTACGCCAACATACAAAAAATCCGGTATATTACAAGAAAAAAATAGTCGTAAGGGTTCGTAGAAAAACTTTTGACGTAACGAGACCAAGTATAACTATGTCAACTTCAGTAGACAAATAGAGATAACAGGTAGACATAATTTTAGTCGTTGATATGTGCGCATGTTAGCTACTGAAGTGTGACTGGCTATTTTTATTTTTTTATTAGACTGCATCATCACTTACCATCAGGTGAGATCGCAGTCAAGGGCTTGCTTGTAGTGGATAAAAAAACTCTATGCGAACGAGTACGAAGGCTACGTATTCACGTTTAGTGTATTTTCAGGAAACCAATGCTTAATAGTGACCCGATAATGGTGTTAGCTGTGACCTAATCCCTTCTCATTCTGAGGAAAATAGTGCTTAGTACCTAGTGATGCAGCGATTTTCTTTAAATTTACTCACAACAAATACTCTCCATGAAATTCTGACTTAGGTAAGGCAAGTGGTCAAAGTCACCCATGTCCACCTCGCGAGCTAGTCGGGACACCAGGCGTCGCGCTTGGCTGTTGAAAATTGACAGGAACCCGTCGAGAACGTGCTGGTTGAAGCTTGGACTGATTAGCTTTCTATGTCTTTTCCATGTTGAACCTAGAAACAATCCATATTGATATGAAATCTCGTGTCTCGGAGAGCACGTAAAGCCGTCGGTCCTGCGCCTGATCTCTCCCCGGTCGGGCGGATTTTCCATCTCATCGGGCTATGAGAGTAAGGGAATAAAGAGTGCATCAGTGTTGGCGCACACACTGGAGCCACTTGTTTATTTTTTTTATTTTACACTTTATTTGTACACCACAACACAAAAAAGAAAAATAAATATTAAGGAACACAAATACAGACAGCAGACAGCTTATCTTTCTGAAGATTGGGAGCCATAGCCGAAACTCGGTCGGGACGACATTGATAAATATTATCATTATAATGGATCGACGCCTAAAAAAATTGCAGATCAGGCTCACCGACGATCTACCTACAGTCCATATCTTCGGATACCTATACCTTCAAGCTGCATACTAATTTAATGCCAAAATTAATGAATTTTTCTCCCACTTGCTCGGAAATTGCTTGATTACTTGAAAAAAACAATACGTACATTGGCTCTTTTTTGGCCGCTAATATTCTAATAGGCAATCAGATCACTTCCATAAAATTAATGGAAATCACAAGGTTTAACGTGAGTTAAGGGGAGTCAACGCCATCGATCAGCAATTTACAAAAGCTTTGTTATCAAATTTGTTTATTTTTGCCTCGGCCTCGAAGCCCGTATATTATATCATGGGCCAACCTGAGAGAGTACCTACTGTAGGTACAAGGTGTTCAAGTTTCTCCCGAAATAGCAATTCACGACCTCGTTTACTTAATGCGAAACAAGCATACTTCCTCATTTATAATAATAGAATGATTTGTGGATTATTTCTTACCCGGTGAAAATAGTAGACCATCTCCAAGTAGTTCTTTCGTGAATTCGTAACAGAATTGATCTTTATTTAAACATGTATTTGATAATTTATAGATATCATCGGGATCTGTTAAAACTGAAAAATAAGACGAATATTATCCATAATATAAATGTGAAAATTCGGATGTTTGTTACTCCTTCACGCCACATGGATTAAACCGATTTGGCTGAAATTTGGAATGAAGATAGCTCTTATCCTGTATTAACACATTGGTTACATTTTATCCCGCAAAATGAAAGAGTTCCCGCGGGAATCAATAAAGGGAGAAATTCGTGGGCATCATCTAGTAAGGACATCCGTACTATATTATGATGGTATCATTATGCGTAAAAACTTTTCTCACCGTAAACTCTGTAGGGCCCCGCATAAATATAACTGACGTGTCCCATTTCCATGCACGCATTTGTTATGTTTTTAAACTGGTTCCAAAAATCTGAAAACGATAAAAAATTATCTTATATTATGACTAGCTTTTGCCCGCAGCTTCGCTTACGTTAATATCGATTTTCATACAAATTTCAAATCCCTATTTACCTTATCGTTGAATTTTCGAATCCTTTCTTAGCGAATAACCTTAAATTATAAAATTAATAAAAGCTATCTGTATGCCAAATTTCCTGCCCGATCCGTCCAATGGTTTGAGCTGTGCGTTGATAAATCAATCAGCCACCTTTTCCTTTTGTTAATACTTAGATTTAAAACAATTGTGCCTGGGTGCCGTAAAGTAATAAATTTTAAAGACCTCTGCTTCTGCTTCCGCAACTGCGGAAGTTCTGCACGTATTCGACATCCGTTTCTGCTTCTGTTTCCGGAACTTTTATAACGGAAATTTGATCCAGAACTTTACGACGGTTTAGGGGGCAAAGAGCGGGCCACGGCGGAAAAGCTTGGCGGTAGATCGCGCGCGGGAAGGGTATTCCAGCCAATCACAAGCGAGCCAGGCACGAGTTTTTGGCACTTGTCGCAACGCATTTGTTTACATACTTATAGGTACATAAAGCGGCCAAACTACTATTTATAAAATATAATTTACGTCACTTAATTTCGAATATTAATTTTTTTATTAAAAATTTTATTGGAAAAAAACCTGTTAAATCTGTTTCCGTTTCCGTTTCTGTTATGACACTTCTGTTGAATCATCAATTAGTTTTACTCCTTAGCTCAGTGGTGAGTGTTATTAGAAGTAACTCTAGGTTAGTTAGGTTAGGAAGGTATTTAATCTCACTCTCTCAGATCTCCGGTAAATTAGTAATATAATATGCATATCGGGTTCAATTTTAGAATTATTTATAGTCAAACAATTGTCTAGAAACAATGATTTTAAAATATCAATAGCTTTTGTTGAAGTAATTGTTGAATAGCTTCTTGTTATGTTAGATATACCTATTCTAAAATCATTGTTTATATATATTATGGAGAAACCCAAAATTCATTTTTTCGGATTTTTCCATGGGATGTACCCAGAAAATATATTTTTACAGACTTGTTTTACAATGGAACCTTAATAGAACTATAATTAACTAGCTGATGCCCGCGACTTCGTCCGCGTGGAATAAGTTTTTTGGATTCCCGTGGGAACTCCTGCATTTTCCGGGATAAAAAGTAGCCTATGTCACTCTCCAGGTCCTCAACTATACTCATGCCAAAAATCACGTCGATCCGTTGCTCCGTTGCAGCGTGATTGAAGGACAAACCAACAAACAAACTGAATTTCGCATTTATAATATTAGTATGATTCATTTAAAAATACTAATAACATCCTAAGGGTAGCATAAGTATGCTTCGGTACGTAATACAGAACAAGTTAAGTTTTGCGACTTTATAAATTTTTGATTTTTTTATACGTGTATAAAAATAAAAATATTAAAACGCTCGTCATAAAATTGCAGAGAAAAGTAAAAAAAAATGTGAATTCATTATATTGTATTTTAAAAAGTTAGAATAAGACCACTCCGTACCCAAATTTGCAATATGCAATAAAATGATTGATTGATTGATTGGAGAAGTTGTTACGGGGTTATTTCAGTTATTAGTATTTTTAAACCCTTTGGGGGGTGCAGCTGCCGAATCGTTTATATTACTCGCGAATTGCTTAAGATGCCAGGGGACAGTGAATTGCCCATACAAACGTAATACCAAAATAATTTGTAATTCGAGAATATTTCCACCATATTATGCGATTATTAAGTTTGAACTTGTATTTATCTAGGTCCCCGGATAATTATTTTTTCAAAATACTTTCCCAAAATTAAATTTAAGCACATTGCGTTTTGCATGTTTTTACGACATAAATGACATGTTTTCGCCTTGTTTGTTTCATATTCAAATTAACGATATCTCACGTACTAATTGATCAGATCAGGAACATAGCCTATATTGTCAAGTTATAGAATATACGAAGTTAAAACACAACAATTTTTCATTCAACATTTTTGGTATTCACGGAACAAGTCTAAATGTATAACAAATTCTGTACGCTCATATTGCTATCGCGCTTGCACGCGATCATGTGTCATCAGCCAAATAGAGATAGCATTATACCGGCAAATTTATATTTGCGGTTCGAACAGAAGTCGCCAGCCTCTTAAGCGCCGCTAATACTCAGCTATTACGTTTTTGCGGCGCTTGCTTTTGAGACTCTGGGCCCATGGTTATCGGACACTGCAGAATTTTATAAATGTCGTGTCCCAAAAACTGATTCACATATCTAGCGTTTATTTACGCCAACGGCTTAGCCTTGCCTCAAGAATAATTTAAGAAGGACTCAGGCTATGTCGGTATGTTTTTCTTTTTTTGATTATTATTTAATTTGTTAGCGGGATGTCAGATGATGGCGCGAAAACTAAACCATTTTTGCCAATTTTGAAGGTTCCTTGTTCTTAAAATAATTTATTTATTGAAAAAAGCAAAAAATAGGAACATGGCGCGGACACATGGATTTTATGGTGCAAAAATTATAAAAAATATTAAAATATTTTCTCTATTGTAATTATCCACGGAGTAACCAGATATATGTAATTATGACCGATTGTATGGGGAAACCTCTTAACGATTACCTACTGGGACGGCGTGTATTCTTTGGAAATATTATAATTAGTAATCGTTTTTTATTTATCTATTCTATAGTTAAAATTGTATGTATCCTAATTATATACTAACAAGACATGTTACCCTTTGAGTAATATGGGACTTTTTTACTTACTTATAGGGCCACCTAAGAACAAATGTGTGTGTCCAATGAATGGCCAAGATCCGGGATACATGGGCGGGTCTCCAGGTCTTCTTCTGGTGTACCAGGTCCAGTACATAAGAGACGCCACGACCAACATCACCAGCGTCAGCATATTGACGTCTTTCGGCCACTGGAAGAAGCTGATAAATCGGAAAGGAACCCTAAAAATTGTTCCAATCAATTTGAATTGTTTGTTTAACCAACGAAATACTGAAACCAAATTTTAAATAAGTATTTAAATTAAAATAATGTATAACATATTTATTTAAAAAACATATTAGTGTTATATTGATATTGTGAGAGATGATGCCCGCGACTTCGACCGCGTGGATTGAGGTATTTTGATTCCGGCGGGAACTGTTAAGTTTTCCGGGATCCAAAAGTCATTCCAGACTATAACCTCTGTGCCAAATTTCATTCAAATCTGTTTTGCCGTTCTGGCGTGATTGAGTAACAAACATCCATCCATCCAAACTTTCGCATTTATAATATTATCTACCTAGTAATAAATTTACTTATAAAACTAATACGTATTTAACGTCTTTTTAATTAGTTATTGCTAAATGAAGAATAAGTAAAATACCAATCACTGATTGATGAACATAATCACTGATTTTCATAATTCAGTATAAAATTAAATAATATTTTTCGATTCAATAATTATTTAAAAATATATACTTAGTTAAGGTATATAAAATATAGCTTACCCTTATGTATTTTTTTAAAGAAAAGCTGCGTAGCAAATTAACAGTATTTACTATTTTATTTATTTAAGTATATTAAAAACGTATCAATATAATTTCGTTTTGAGTACGTGTGTATACTTTCAGTTGAAGTTGCGATATAATTACAACTTGTCTTAAGTATTTTTTTAAAGCCACGCATATTCCGAGGTTCCGGTCCCTTTTTCTGAGGTTCTTGAACCGATATAGAAATGTTTTGGGTTTTTTTTTCGTAAAAATTATTGTTTTTCTTAGTAGGTATATTGAGCTAAGTTAGGTATACCTAACTTAACTTAATATACCTACTAGGATTTTTTTTTAAATTAAAAATTATGATTTGAATGAACATGAACCCTGCAACATATAAAAAATATGATTTTCATATCAAAAATACTGATTTCACATCAAATTAACCAGCGCATACATCCATACTATATATTATAAATGCGAAAGTTTGGATGGATGCATGGAGGTTTGTTACTCAATCACGTCAGAAATGCTGAACCGATCTGGATGAAATTTGGCACAGTGATAGATTATAGTCTGGAATAGTACATAGGCTACTTTTTATCCCGGAAAATTAAGGTGTTTCCGCGGGAACCAAAAAACCTTAATCCACGCGGACGGAGTCGTGGGCATCATCTACTTTTTTATAATATTTATTATTTAACGAGATGATTCCCGCAACTTCTTCTGCGTGGAGCCTATATCCTTCCCTAGGATATAACCTACCTCCATAACAAATTTCAGCAAAATCGGTTGAAAAGATAGGCCGGGAAAACGTAGCAGACAGACAGACACACTTTCGCATTTATAATATTAGTAGGGAATATTAGTAGGGATATAGGTAAAAGCTTTATTGTTTTCTTTTTGCTAGCTGTACACAGAACACCTAAATAGGTACTACGACTAAATTAAAAACTAACAATAAACAATGGGATGCAAACTTAGCATTACTGAGCATTGATAACAATGCTCAGCACTGGTTTTCAGTTTGCTCTCATCTGGTTCTATTCATGCAGAATAATTGCGTTGCGCCCTATTCGTAATATTTTGAGTGTAAATATTATTACTTCTTCCCTTATTAACTTCCCTTCCCAGAAAAAAAAGCTAAATTCAAAAATAAAACAAAAAAAAATGCGAATCTCTAAGTACTATAATATTATAAATGCGAAAGTGTGTCTGTCTGTCTGTCTGCTACGCTTTCACGGCCCAACCGTTCAACTGATTTTGATGAAATTTGGTACAGGGATAGGTTGTATCCCGGGGAAGGACATCGGCTACATTTTATCCCGGAAAATCAAAAAACAATCCAAGCGGACGATGTCGTGGGCATCGTCAAAAAAATGGGCTTATACAGGTTTACTTACATAATAGAATAATATTTAGCTGCGCCTCTTACAGTTTTTGTTGACCAACATGCCTACTCAATAATTTTATTCGTACTTCGTACTTCGTTGGGACGGCCAAGTATTGCGTAATTTCTCATGGGGCTATGACCTCAAGGACTATGACGAAGTTAGAGCCAGTCCACACGGCGCTTTGCGTCGTCGTAACGCACCGTTATTTTGACGCATTGCCGTACATTGCCGCTGCATTGGTTTAGAACTCATTTCATCATTTCGTGTATTTATTCACAGCCAGCGCTCAAAACGCTGAATTTGTGACTTTAAAGCAAGAGTTTTTGGGTCCATTTTAATTTGACCGTTCGCTTACACTTGGCGAGGTGAGTTCTCACATCGGTCAATTTGCAATTGCAATGTAAAAACTCAGAGTAAGCGTACCAGCCACACGGGCGCTGCGTCATCGCACCGTTGACCCGGGGATGCCCCGTCGCTTGGGGGATGCCCCGTCGCTCACGTCCGCAGGAGCTACCTTCTACCTCCCTGCACGTGTCCCCTGGGTGGTGCTAAACGAGCGACGAACTTGCAGGCGAAATAAGCGTTATTTTTATAAAAACGCTTATTATGTACCAAACGCCATACGATTAAAAAAAAAATCGCACCGTTACTACACCGGCTTCGCAATGAGTAGGTACACTCCCGCCCGCTTCGTCTAGACGGTGCAGTTGTGTTATGTCTACACTATGATGATTAAGTATGTAAAACGACGCAGCGACAGCGCTACGTCGATGCAACGCCGCGCTGACGCAACGTGCCGTGTGGACCGGCCGTTACCTACCGGTTATAATACTTAAATACTTAGATACTTGGCTGTCAGTGAACAAAAACTCGCCTTGAGAGTTGTTCACATTTTAGTGAGCTCACTCGAAATGTTTATTTATTTATTTTTGTTTATTATTTTCACATTAATCTGTTTTTATTTGCGCTATGTGAATTCACAGTTAAACAATTTAATACCGACCATACCAAATGCTCTGTCTATATTCGAAATTGGATTATATAATATCAATATGAGGGGTAAGTGATTTCCTAATATTTGGTGTAATTAAGATGATAGTGAATGTATATTACAAGTACAATTCGATAATTCATACGTAATCAAAGATACACAAGTTTGTTTACAGACGAATGCTATAGCATTTACGTCCTATCTAGTAATGAGTATGTATTAAAATAGGACACACCTGCTAAAGCATTCCATACAAAAAATACTGTCCAATGAGGGTGACTGATTGTCCGTGAACCTATTAAATAGGTTGATATGACACATAAAGTTTAAAAATGCATTGGGTAGGTATCAATCAATCAATCAATTACTACAGCCTATTAACGTCCCTCTGCTGGGCACAGGCCTCCACTCTCATAGGAGAGAGGGAATTAGAACTTAGACCCACCACGCTGCTCCAATGCGGGTTGGTGAGCTTTAAGGCGAGTCACCTCAGCTCAGCGGTGAAAACTGGTTTGCTAGATCAAATTTTTTCGGTATTTACTATTAAATAACGGTCTTACAAAAAATATCCGATACACTTAAAGATATTGTCTAAAGAATGTGCTAATTTGTTACACGATAGGATGTACTTTACTCGATGAAAAAAAAATCTTGAAACAGGCTAAATTAAAAGTTTAAAACGAATTTTTTATTAATAAAATTTTCGACTTTGATCATCATTTTTATATGGATAAATTCCTCTTGAAGTATATAAATGAAGTCCTATATCTATTTAATTCAAATTAATCCCAGAACTTGAACGTTGCCAAGCGGTTTCAGAATATACCGCGCTGCCCGCTTCCCCGCCAGTCTCTACGAGAAATGTACCGCGAGACGCGCGGGCGGCACCCCACACCTCACCTCCTAAAATCTTGCAGGTGACTCGCCTTAACGACTATTATCATGTTAGTGATAATAACCGTGTATAATAGATTATAAATAAATAGGTAATGTAGGGTACGTTAGTCTAATGGTTAGCATGTTCTATTGTGGCTGACGAGGGCCTGGATTCGATTCCCGTGACGGGCCATAAAATATTAAATATAGGGTTTTTGACAAGAAATTCTCAGTACTAGGTGGTACTAGCCTAGAGTTGGAAGTTGGTGCTGTTTCACCCCCGTGTCTCGGAGAGCACGTAAGGCATTCGGTCCTGTGCCTGTACCGGTCGTGTCGGATTTTTCGTTCCATCGGGCCATGAGAGTAAGAGGATGGAGAGTGCATCTGTTTTTGCGCGCGCACAGCGATGCGCGATGGTAGCGGGATAACCTTTTAGGGGCATGGCAATTATATTAAACCCATACCCCTAATCGGTTTCTACACGGCATCGTACCGGAACGCTTAATCGCTTGGCGGCACGTCTTTGCCGGTAGGGTGGTAACTAGCCACAGACGAAGCTTCCCACCATGCCAGACCAGGGAAAATTCTGAAATTATAAATTCCCAAATTGACCCTGTTAGGGATCGAACCCGCAACCTCCGCACGTTAAGACAACAGCGCTCAACACTGCGCCAGGGTGGTCCTCTGTCACGAGTGACACCCCGCATCGTTGCTCTGTCTAGACTCTAGAGTCTAGACGCCTCCGTCGAACGACTGGTGGGAAAGAACGTATATATCTTTACACTGTGGTAGAATTGTACTTAGGTAGGTACCTAAAGGTTAAAGGTGTGTTTTTATCTTTACAGATATATTTAAGAGACTCGTTTACATGGGTGAATGGACTAATGACAATGGTAGTGTTGCTAAATTAACCTTTGGACCAGTCGTTGTATACGGTAATTATACACTACTAACTGATGCCAGCGACTTCGTCCGCGTGGTTTAAGTTTTTTGATTCTCGCGGGAATTCATTAATTTTCCGAGATAAAAAGTAACCTATGTCACTCTCCAGGTCCTCAACTTGGCAAAAATCACGTTGATCCGTTGTTCCGTTGCGCCGTGATTGAAGGACAAACCAACAAACAAACACATATTATTATGATATGAAGTCTGATTCCAAGGTACATCCGGGCCTAAGGTGCCTCAGCTGGCGCTCATTTAGCCTAACGTTTGTACATTACTCTTTGGCCCAACAGCTTAGACTTGCTATCAAGTAAGGCAATAATTATAGTGGTCATTTTCATCAATTTCAATTTCTTTATTAATTGCAATTCCATAGGTACATTTATTCCTTTAAATATACTCGTTCTTAACATTAGTATAATCATTAGTATTTGTTAGCATTAAATTATACATATCTCATGAAACAGGAGACATAATGTCTGTCAATTTGACTCTTTTCATGTCTTTACGGACGCCATGTTAAAAATGGTTGGTATAAATACGAGTGTTTTGACGATGGTAGTTCAGCCTCCGGCTGGCAGACTCATCGATTATTGAATACTTTTGTGTTTAGGTAGCAATTTGATTGAGAGCTTAACGATAGCAATCGTGGCAGGATCAAATGAATATTGTCCAAGTCTTATCAAATTACATTAAATCTCTCGTTGAACCTTTACACGTTTAACTATTTACTCGTGCGAGTTTAAATGAGAGAACAAATATATAAGAAGTGTTTTATTAATACCTTTTTTTTTTGTATCGCTGGAAAAATGATTTTACGCATACCGCACTAAGCGGTTATGTAGGACTCACGAGCGGTTTTGTACTCACTCCGGAATACCCACTAAAAACCAGCGGCTCAGTCCGCGTCTAGAATGAACCGTCTCAGGGTCCCAAATCTTAGATACGACTGAGACGAGTCGACGTTAACCGGCATAGTGTCGTTGACACCTAACACCTACACCATGGCGGGAGAAGGTGAGCATATCGTTGCCTTCTTTCACCCAGTCTTCTTCTACGGATCGGTGGAGCCGTAGAAGAAGGTCACGTTCCCGCTCCACAGTCTCCTTCAGTGCGATGACGCTTTCACAGAAGGATGTCAATAAAGTCCAGAACGTCTCGCCGTCAATCATATCGTGGATTATGCTTGACAGCGAGAGGCTCCCACTTAGCGCAGACGACAGAATGTGTCGTTGAGGTCCCCACGCCGCACACTTCTTGATTGTCATTAGTCAATATTAAGGTACTAAAAAATTCTACATCAATGATATTAGGTAATATAGTCAATAATAATAATAATATATAAGGCAAGCTGTGCATACCCAGTTTGGGTGTAGGAACAACAGTCCATTGTAGCACGAAATACGGCTTTCGTATTTCGTGCTTTTAACATTGAAATAAGGTACGTGTTCATTGTTCATGTTCATGTTCCAGTAATCTCTTCAGCGGCGGATATGTCAACAGTGCTAACTCGATGTCTGGACAAAATGTTCATATACGATATGATAAAGCCTTATGTTGGCGGTGAAATTGTTGCAGCTAGTGGTAAGATGCCTTTAATTTATGAACTTATTAATTTATAACCATCATCATCATTTTCTTTCACCACGTTAGCCAAGTGTGGATTGGCAGCCTTCATAATTCATACATCTTCGAGAACATTATGAAGAACTCTTGAGCATGCAGATTTCCGCACGAAGTTTTCCTTCACCGTTTGAAGTACCAAAAGCACTACGGTACATTTCTGCAGAAGGAAGACTAACGGAAGAAGTGCAGATGAACCTGGTACAACTGAAGTCGAGTAGGACGACTTATTTGAACTGCTACGTACTAACAGTTCCGGCTGGGTACAGAAATGTGTTCCTCAGGGCGGACTTTTGGTCTGAGGGCATAATGTACCGTCGCTTTAATCAAACGAGAGAAAAATCCTTACCGTAGTATTAAGATTGTATTGTATTTTTTTTATTTTGACAACCTCCCTGGCGCAGTGTGTAGCGCTGTTGCCTTAACGTGCGGAGGTCCTGGGTTCGATCCCCGGCAGGGTCAATTTGGGAATTTATAATTTCTGAATTTTCCCTGGTCTGGCCTGGTGGGAGGCTTCGGCCGTGGCTAGTTACCACCCTACCGGCAAAGACGTGCCGCCAAGCGATTTAGCGTTCCGGTACGATGCCGTGTGGAAACCGAAGGGGTATGGGTTTAATATAACTGCCATGCCCCTAACAGGTTGGCCCGCTACCATCTTAGACTGCATCATCACTTACCATCAGGTGAGATCGTAGTCAAGGGCTAGCTTGTAGTGGATAAAAAAATAAAAAAATTGTATTTTATAATATGGACCTTGTTTCCTGAACTAAATGAATAATAATATTTAATTTCTTAACATACACATAACTTCGAAAAGTTAGAGGTGCGTGCCCGGGAATCAAACCTGCGACACCGTAAGGAGGTCGAGTGTCTAAACCATAAGGTAGGCTATCGCCTATCACTGCTTCATAATAAAGCCTCTTTTATAATTTCAAAAATGTGATTTATTACAGTACCGGTTTGGAAACGCAACAGAAGACTCTTGGATGCTGCGTTCAAGCCGCACGTATTAGACGGGTATATTAATTTGTTCAACCAGCAAGCGATGCGTCTCACGGAAAGCATGGCTAACCATGTGGACACAGAAACTGACTTTACCAACATAATAACAAGAAATCTTTTGGAAACTGTAAGCCGTAAGTAGCAATTTGCTATCTACTTAGATTATAGTCTGGAAAAACACATGGCTACTTTTTACCCGGAAAATTAAAGAGTTCACGCAGGAAAAAAAAAACCTCAAACCACGCGGACGAAGTCGCGGGCATCAGCTAGTTAAACTATAGATGAAAAAGATGCGTTCGAATTTGATGACGCCACAACTATGTATTTCATACAAACTTCCAAACTAGCGTTTTTAAGTTTGATAAAGAGTTTGATTGAGTTGTCATCTCTATTCTATGGGCTAGTCAGAACTTAGTTCTCAGTACAAGCAAAGTTCCATCATAGACTGCATCATCACCCGTCACCTGCAAGTTCAGACCGTAGTAAAATAACCTATAGATAAATCTATCTCTGTGCCAAATTTCGGCCAGATCCGTTTAGCCGTTGAGGCGTGATTGAGTAACAAACATCCATACATCCATCCATCCAAACTATCGCATTTATGATATTATAATAAAGCATAGTAAGAAAATGGTTATTAAACTTAAAACTAAAATAATAAATGCGAATTAATAAATAAATAAAGCCTTTATTCAGACATTTTACATTTCCTTTTTTTTTCATTTTACACTGCCTCGACAACCTTTGCCTGAAGGCATTGAAGTAATATTCACTAACGTTAGGACATCGTGACAAACATTTTCCACGCCTCTGTCTGTCTCTAGCCGTTCAAGACTATATGCCACGAGCCACTGCTCGAATATCGTCGACCCATCTTTGCATTGGTATACCCCTTTTTCTCTTGAAATGAAATGCGAAACGATTGTATTTTGTAGAGACTACAATGGGTATGAAAATCGACGGGGAAGACCTCATCACAGACAGTTACTTGAAAGCTGTGGAAAAGGTGATGCAAACCATCACAGATAGATTCAGATATCCTTGGAATATATTAGACTTTGTGTTTAACAATTTCAGCGCGTTGAAGAAGGAACAAGATGAGGCGCTCAAAATAATATGGAGTCTATCTGATCAGGTAAAGACCATGATCATATTACAGGAGCTTACTTTTATTTATTTTTATTTGATCTACCAACAGAATTACATGTTATTCAAGTATACAAAATGATAAATTTCTTAGATACTAGGTACACATGCAATTCAACGTAAAGGTAGACACATCATGCAAAATTAGAAGTCATACATTCACATAAGTTTAAAAAGTTACAATACTAATAATATAATAAGATGAAGGACTCCAAAAATGAAAATCACTATTTAAGATACATAAAAAGAAATGGATAATAAATATTTACATGCTTAAAAATTATAACATAGGATCAATAATATAATAATATTATTAAGAGTTAAGCGAATCAAGGAGTTTGACTTTACAATAAACAAGTAGATGATGCCCGTATGGATTTAGAGATATCCTATAGGATTACTCTCCATTAGGGTTCGCATGCTCACGAGTAAAATTATGTCTATTTGTCTACCTAAGCATACATATGACTTGTCTCAGTACGTCAAAAGTAGAGATAAAAGTAATATTACGAACCAAGGACATGCCGACAATTTTTTTCTCGTAATGAATTTATGTATATGTAGGGTAAACGAGAAATAAGCCGGCAACCAAAACATCTCTCTCTCTCTAGTCGCGAGATATCTCGTTGTGCACATGATAAGCCTGCAGGTCTATAGCTATATCCATTCAGGTGGCATACCTACTACCATCGCCTAAAGCAGTGTTATCTACATTTATATAATAATTCTTGCCAAAAAACCGACTTCCAAAGCCACTGTAAAGTAAAAAATAATTTTGATTTCTACACACTATGTTGAAGTCGAGCCTGATGCGTGAACTATGCCTATCTTTGTAATACTCGCCCGACTTCAACATAGTGTGTAAAAATCAAAATTATTATTTACTCTATAGTGCCTTTGGAAGTCGGTTTTTAGGAAAGAATTTTTATTTTTAACTTTTTAGTGTAGGTACTTCAATCCCCACGGCTTAGGAGTGCAGTACCCTGCAGCATCAGAGTTGAGGAGTTAGGACTTGGTTTGAGTATTAAGTCGTTTCTTGACACCTACAATATGAATTCATTATAAAAAAATATATAAGTATGGATTTGACGACTTCTGTGTAAATTTATTATTAAAAAAAATTGCAGATGGTCAAACAAAAGAAGGCAGAAATTTTAAACAAGAATGATAATAAAGCGGATTACAAAAACAAAGGTAATTTTAATAATCTCGGATTTTAGCAGTGAGCGACTAATGGACTTGCGAGGGACATTTCTCAGTTTTAAACTAAAATTAATATTATTTCAGGAGCGAAATTCCAGAGTTGTCTAGAAATACTGCTGGAGAACACAATGAATGAAGAAAACGACAGTAATACGTTAACCGATTTACGACTCAGACAAATTATTGATAACGTAATGCTTGCCGGTTTTGATACAACAGCACCTACAGTGCTGCTTGCTTTGGTTTGTACTGGCAGTTATCCAAATGTCCAAGAGAAAGTTTATAATGAGTAAGTTATACAAAAATCATTTCTTTTGCGTTACTTAAAAACGTATAACTTAGGTAACTTACGTGTTTCCTGCCACATATAACTCAGGTACCTTCAAGGCAAGAGTGAATAGGCATCTTATAGGCAAGCGCGTTGCAACCTAGATCTCATCATTGCTTTGCAGTTGCACTAAGGTTTTTTTTTTTAGCCACTACAAGCTCGCCCTTGACTGCGATCACACCTGATGGTAAGTGATGATGCAGTCTAAGATGGTAGCGGGCTAACCTGTTAGGGGCATGGCAGTTATATTAAACCCACACCCCTTCGGTTTCTACACGGCATCGTACCGGAACGCTAAATCGCTTGGCGGCACGTCTTTGCCGGTAGGGTGGTAACTAGCCACGGCCGAAGCCTCCCACCAGGCCAGACCAGAGAAAATTCAGAAATTATAAATTCCTAAATTGACCCTGCCGGGGATCGAACCCGGGACCTCCGCACATTAAGGCAACAGCGCTATACACTGCGCCACGGAGGTCGTCAAAACGGACAAAGGATGATTGACGTCAAGCGTCACAATTAAAAAAAATTGGCATTCATATGGACTGCCGATAGAAGTGAAAACGAATATTATTATTTTTTGTTTTTTATTCTTTTTAAATTAAAAAAAATATATATATAAACCTTAAAACTAAGGGCCTTATTCACCATCAAGTAAAGTCTCGCGTAGGCTACTTGCCGGTTAAAGTTACGAGTAACAGTGAATGTGTATTTCACAATAGCCGAGTAGCACTAACCGACGGTTAAAGTAGCCTATAACTTGCAGCTTCGATGGTGAATGAGGCCTAAGGCATTAAAGTTTAATTACGAATGTAGCATATTTATATTAAAGACCTTTTGTCTTCATAACAACGTGGTGACAGTGTCGGTGTCGGTGACGCGAGTCCACAAGTTTACCCCCTACCAAAACGTGCTCGACCTGGCTAAAGAAGTTTTCACTTCCAAAAAACCAATTAGTTAATCAGTGGGACGTGTTGGCTAGTTGTAACAGCGCATTAGTCAAACTAAGTAACTAAATTGATTAAGCAACGTTGACATTCCTGACATTTGTTTTTGTTGTTTTAAAGTCCTATGTCCCCCAGTGGGGCAGAGGGCGTTTACAGTGTTCTCATTCCATGTCATCCCTATCCTCGCGGTCTCCGCCAGAACCGAGTCTCCGCTAGAGTGTGGCCAATCCAGTTCCAATTCTGGCATTACACTTCTAAAATTGACTTTTGCGTTTCTTCCATGCCACGGTACACTGTAAAGCCGTCGGTCCTGGTTATCGATGTAAACTCTATCCGTTCATATTTTTCGCCTTTTAACTGCCTCTTTGGTCTAGGTTTGTCAGAGAAAATTCAGAAATTATAAATTCCTAAATTGTTCTGGCCTGGGCTCCAAGTAAGTATTGGAGTTTTCTGACAAAAATATCACTCAATAATCAGTCCTTTAAATACCAGCTTGGAGTTAGGAAATTTGCGGTGTTCCACCCCCGTATCTCGGAGAGCACGTAAAGCTGTCGGCCCGACGCCTGATCTCTCCCTCACAGATGGGATGGATATATAGCAGGCAGGTCACCTGATGTTAAATGATTACCGCCGCCCATGAACATTTGCAGCACCTGAGGAACCGCCAATGCGTTGCCGGCTTTTGAGTTTGTTTATCCGCCCTTTGAAGAGCCCCATATTGTAATAATGAGGTAACACAGACGATGGAATTCAGTTAGGAGGACATTATTTTTATTTTTGCCACCAGGTTAATAAATGAACTGGGTAAAGAAGCAAGGCCTATCCTCAAAGAAGATTTACCAAAACTACCATACTTGGAGGCAGTAATCAAGGAGACCTTAAGGTTGTATCCTTCTGGGACGGTGGTAGCCAGAACCACTACTACAGAAGTACAATTAGGTAAGGTTTATTGAACTTCTCTCATACTTCCATACTAATATCCGGATCGTCTCACAGAGATATTCTAAATTAAAATAACATTAGTAATGTAACAGAAAGTTCAGGCGTTTATTTCACCTTTATTTTTGTTCTTAAAAATATATGATTTCTTTGTTATTCAGAATCCTTTACCCTAGCATAAAATTAGAATTTTATGTAGCGTAGCATTGAATTTTGAAAATTTGTACTTACTCTATATTTTTAACCGACTTCCAAAAAAGGAGGAGGTTCTCAATTCGGCGCGTATGTTTTTTTTTATATATATCTCCGTGGTTTCTAAACCGATTTGAAAAATTATTTTTTCAATGGTTAGAGAAAGCTCCCGAGGTGGTCCCATAAAAAATTCTGATTCCAAATCTTCAATCCTGATGCTATAGGTGTACTAATTATTAATTTTCTTTTAAAAATGCTTCCAGAAAACTACACACTACCAGCGGGCTGTCATATAATGGGTCACATCTGGGCGTTGAACCGGAACAAAGAATATTGGGGTCCAGATGCTGATGAGTTCAGACCTGAACGCTGGCTGGATGACGCTGTGCCAAGTCATCCAGCTGCTTTCGCGACCTTCTCACCTGGGAGACGTAATTGTATTGGTAAGCTTCAAGTCTATTTACTTACCTTTTTTTATCCACTACAAGGATGGCTAACCTGTTAGGTGCATGACAGTTATAATTAAACCCCTATTCGGTTTCTACACGGCATCGTACCGAAACGTTAAATCGCTTCGCAGCACGTCTTTGTCGGTAGGGTGGTAACTAGCCACGGCCGAAGCCTTTCACCAGGCAAATATTATACCTCAAATTATTGTAGTAAAAAGAGTGCTTTTAACAACGGAGTAATGGCAGAAATGCTGCCCAATGCCGTCTCATGACAGCGGCTATCATACAAAACCAAAGTTACCCACTGACCAGCGGGGTCTCATGTAATAAGCCACATTTGAACTGTAACACAGAGTATTGGGCCCCAGATGCCAATGCGTTCAGAACTGTAGTCGTATTTTGTAAAACCTGAATCAAACATTGTTACAGTCTCAATTTTTGTGATTGGGTGAATGACAATGGATTTTGACGAATAGCGTATACAATACTGTAGCAATCATTTTTATACGTAATTCGGGGGAGTGGCTGGCTGGAGTTATGTAATTGCTGATCCAGCTACCTCCATACCTCTTGCTGTAAGCACTCCTGATAAATAACTGTTTCCAGACGATGCAACCTATCACTGTACCCGCCTAAATCGGTTTTTACCGATCTTCACTTTGCGTTACTAGATCTTCACTTTGCAAGATGTTCCTAATAATTTATGCTCGAAATTTGTATCTAAGTAAGTTAATACATTTGTACACCACACTGTGGTAGGATACATGATACCTTCTGTAAAACTAACATTTATGTACAAACCTCAACTGTATTCACAAATAAATAAAGATTTGAATTTATTTGAACCAAATTTTGACGAAGCAAAAATGAGCCATGAAATCGTAGGAGCAAGCCAAAGATAATTTCGCAATAAATAAATTAATTCTTTATTTATTTCACATATATTTCACACTTAATAAATTAATATAATACGTTACGTATGAACCACCTGTTCGGAAAAATGATTCTACTGAGAAGAGCCAGCAAGAAACTCAGCAGTTCCTCTTTTCTTAAAAAAGAAAAAGGTATGTCAAGAAAGGTCAGATAACAAAATTTGTATGATTTTTTAATGGATTGATCTTCTATTGCAGGTAAATTGTACGGCCTGACGCTGATGAAAATCGTCTTAGCTCACGTCATTAGAAAGTTCCACATCACAGCGGACGATAGAAAGCTGGAGCTGGAATTCGTTATACTGCTCAAATCCGCAGCTGGTCATTCCATTAAACTAGAACTGAGGAAAGATCACCACAGTTAGCATAAAATAACCAATTAATCCATAAAATAAAACTGCTGATGAGTTTAGGACAATTAGTTATTTAATTTAATTGAAAAATAGTGTTTAATTCTGTTATTGCTCAATTGCTTTAGTCAATCTTTAAGTTGTTGTAGGTTAGTATACCTACTGTCACGAATTCTCGTATAGGCATAGATATTCTATGGCTAAACACAATCTAAGACCGATCGGCTAACTAGGCATTTTTAATTTAAGTTCATACACGTGGACTTAAGATCGGGTATATTTTTTTGTAATAGCGGATAACTGCGCTTCCCACAATGTAACTTATCGAAATCCTGAAAAATCACACTACACCAGTTAAAGGTTACTTCAAAATCCCTCGTTTATTAAATCGACAGTAAATTGGAACGATACAAAGTGACTGACCGCTTTCCAGATATTTCACATACTCTCTTCTTGTAATCATTTCAAATTCACGTCCGAACTAAAGAAGATTCCCCACTCATCTGCCACACTCACTTTTACCCCACTACTATTGACGCCATCTTGTGAAAAATACCCGCGTTCGATCTCCACTGGTCCAATCATGCATGTCTACTAAAACTAAAAAAACCCCCGGCTGAGTTTGTTGTGGGCTTTTCTCAGACCAGGGCGCGTTTGGAACCCTCGTAGCTTTAGTTTAAGATGTCGAACTGATTATCACCATTATATTGTTACTCGTATATGTTATAAATAACCGAACGTCAATAAGTGTAGTATACCTACCTAAATTGAATAAACGTTCTTTGATTTGATTTGATTTACCAACTCTCGATACAATAATAATGCAATACCAACATGAAATCAGTATTGCCATTCTATACATAATAAATAAATGTTGCCAGTCGAACACACGATCACGACATTCGACCATCCGATATTGTGCAACCTCCCGGTGCACAACCACCAAATATTTGCTTTGCTAAGCTTAGTTTGTTTCATTCTTTGCAACAATCTGTGATAAATAATAAAACATATAATTCATTCATTCATACTTGCACTATGATATTTAGGAGAGGGTTGATTGATTCTCAATCTCTTTGATTCTCAAGTCAAATAATAGTCTGTAAAATTTTATCATCCACTTCATTATTTCAAATCACTCAGATAAATATAAAGAAAGAAAACTCAAAGTTTCTAGCAAGCTACTTAACTTCGAGCCTCAAATGTTCAGCTTTTACATTTATTTATTTATCTTATTTTTTTATTAATAAACGTTCCAAAGATTTCGATCTTTTTATTAAATGCAGTTTACCATTTAATGAACTAATTTAGTCAACCTGAATCATCTGAATGATAATCAGCATTGACGGAACACGTTTGAACAATTTCATCTTCAAATTGAAGCTCGGCGGTCAGTCCGAGAAAACTTTTGCGGTCACGTGCTATCTTCTTTACTCCTGAATGTCGAGTCCACTCTCCAATATGCCTTCGAACCACTTCCTTCTATTGGACTAGTTGTCAAATATCCAATTGGTGATAAAGCGGTAGAGCGCGAGAAGGCGGTAGAAGGCGAGCATAGCGTCACCTTCTTCCCCCTATCGTCTTCTGCGGAACGGTGGAGCGTTAGTATCCAGCTCTCGTTCCCACTCCGCAGCTTCCTTCCAGACAGCAGGCCAGCGGAACTATCGTTCCTATCTAGTGTCCCACGACATCACACTCTTTTTTTCAGGCGCAAGAACAAATAAAGCGGAAGATTTGCTGACACGTGAAAATGCCACGTACAACTGACCATGAGAAAAACATGAATTTTCTAAGTTGAAAGCACAAACAGTCAAAGATTTATGTGCGTTCGTGTATTCCAGCTGGTCGTTTATCCGCTCTGATCACGACTTGTAGTCATCGTTTGGCATACGCTTTAATGCAGTCTTGAACAGACCCACCAATGCATGATGTTCATGAAGCAGTTACTGTAGATCTTGAAGAATTGCTGTTTTTATTGCTGTGTTGATCTCTTGACGCCGATCAAGTTGCTCCTCCATATTGCCCACGAAATATATTTGTAAGAGTTTATGTTGTGCATCTTCAAGAGGTTGTGATGGTCCAATTCGATGGTGAATCTGGCCTTGAATCTGTAAGTCGAGAGTCAGTGTTACTGATTTAAAATCTCATGTTTTTAATGATTCCTTTTTTTAGAGGCAAATACAGAAACAACAGAAGAGGCAACAGAGAATTTTTTATCATAGTATGAAATTAACATTCACTCTTCAACATAAATTACCTTGAATGTTGGATTAAATCCGTGTTCTTCTGTAATTTCTTGCATTTCGGCTCCGTTGGGAAAGATTACATCTTCTTCACGTCACGGCATTATAAAGAATAATACTCACACAAAACAATTTTCAAAACAAATCACAGGCAACATGAATTAAATAAAATACACTTTCACGACGTAAATATTTGTATAATACTAGCTGATGCCCACGACTTCATCCGCGTGGTTTAAGTTTCTCTACTATATTATGCACGTATTATACATATAAATGTTCCTCTTGAATCACTCTATCTATTAAAAAAACCGCATCAAAATCCGATCCGTAGTTTTAAAGATCTAAGCATACATAGGGACAGACAGCGGGAAGCGACTTTGTTTTATACTATGTAGTGAAGTGATTACTAATTGTCGTATCAAAGTTATAAGGTCACAAATTTTATTACCTACGTGCTACTTAATTATACCTTGTTACTATATAGTTAGTCTTCAGTTGTTCATTTTATTGCTTTAGTAATTCGTCAATTAATTAATCCTTTTACAACACATGTTGTACCTACTTCATTTTAAATCGCAATTTAATGTACCTACATAATTAGTAATTATAAATACATTTTACGTACAATGATCATGAAACAAAAACGAAAATGATCCGGTTTCAAGTTTGTTAAACAAGATTTGGTACAGATACTTACAAGTAATGTGTAAGCATACCTACATATTACTTGTAAGCATCTATACTATAATATGTAAGCACCGGTTAATTTGATCTGCAATCAGTATTTTTTATATAAAATAAAATAATCTTTTTTATGTGTTGCAGGCCGGGCACTTAGGTTATTTACTCTGTGCTTAATTACAATAGAGAAAATATGTTTGCAACATAAAATCCATATGTGTCCGTGCAATGTCCCTATGTTTTACTTTTTTTTAATAAATTAATAATTTTAAGAACAAGGAACCAAAAATGCCATGAATGGCTCAGTTTTCGCGCCGTCATCCGACATCCCGCAAACGACAAATATAATAAAATAACGTCTGATAAAGAGGTTGCAAAAACCTTCGAAAAGTATTTCCAGGATGTTCCTATTTTGTTAACCGACTCTCTAAACTCCTCACCCGACGCAGCTCAGAGTATATTAAGGGACAATGTAAAAGAGTGCAATGTTTCATTTGAATTTAGACACATCACTGCTGACATATTATAAAAAACTTTAAGTTATTAAAATTAAAAAATACTGGTCACCTATGGGGTATGTCTGTGAAAGTCATATCTAACATAATAAGCGTCATTGTCCCTTATTTAGCTGTAATTATTTTTAACGAATGTGTAGACTTGGGCACCTTCCCGAGTTTAATAAAACATGGTAAAATCATTCATTTATTTAAGTCAGGAAATAAAAACGACCCTATTTCAATTTTATGAACTCTCAGTAAGGTTTTCGAAAAAATCTTTTGAGCCAATAATTATTAAATCACTTTTACACAAATAGCTTATTGCATCCCGAGCAGTACGGCCTCACTAAAGGTCGTAATACAACTGATGCGGGCGCTACGCTTTTAAAACATATATACGATGCCTGGGAGTATTCACAGAATGCTATTGGTATCTTCTGTGGTCTGTCCAAGGTATTCGATTGTGTTGATCACAAAACTTTATTGCTGAAATTAAGCCACTATGGCATCAGAAATGTTGCACTCGATCTCATTGCTTCTTATTTAAATGATAGAACTCAGAGAGTATACATAAATCAAGTGAAGTCAGAAGGCTCAACTGCATTAATGGGTGTCCCACAAGGCACTATCTTGGGTCCTTTTCTATTTTTGGTAAATATAAATGATTTTCCATATCATGTCAATAATGTCTGTGACAATGTATTGTTTGCTGGCGACACATCACTTATTTTTAAAGTTGATAGAAGTAAGGACAATTTTGACGATGTAAACAATGCAATATCACACGTATCACACTGGTTTACTGACAATAATTTGTTACTGAATGCAAAGATCCCTGCGTGATCAAATCAGAAATGAGGAGATCCGTGGGCGAACCAGGGTAACCGACATAGCTCGCAGAGTCGCCAAACTTAAGCGGCAATGAGCAGGGCACATAGTTCATAGGACCGATAGGCGTTGGGGTCCCAAAGTGCTTGAATGGCGGCCTCGCACCGGGAAGCGCATCGTTGGACGACCCCCACTAGGTGGACGGACGATCCATGCAGGAGACCTTCGTCCAGCAGTGGGCGTTCTAGCGCTTGGCTGCAATCAGACTTAATAAGAAAATAAGTGATACTCACAATCGATGTACTACAAACCGCCATAAGCTTGTGAGGGCATCATATCGTGTGCGCAAGATGCATAAATCCTTTGTGGGGTCGAGTGTACGCTGTTTTATATAATATGGTTCCAAAAGAGTTTCTGGATTTGCCATTACATAGATTAAAAAACTGTTAAACTGTGGGGTTCTATTCGAAGAGCAGTTCGACGGCAATATAGTTAGCAAGAAAAGATTACAATTATTTTGCTATAATTCGCTAACAGAAAGAAAAAAAAACTTTATGGTCAAACTTGCTGTTACAAGCGGAAAACCGTTTACCTTCCCAACCAAGCAAGAAAGCCAAGTTCCCAAGCAAGCAATTCCACCACTACTCACATGCACTACCACTCACATGCACCACCACACAAGACTTCTATTCTCGACGCACGTTTCGCCCTGACACCGAAGCATCTCCTCCGGATTATAGCAAAATAATTATTGTAATCTTTTCTTGCTAAATCACGAACTTCCGCAAAGTAACGCCTGATTCTATCCAATATTAGGCAATGTAATTGTTCAATCCCTATTCACAAAGTTTGCAAAAAATACAAGTCGGTTCAGGAGGTAACCTCGTAGAAAACAGCCCGGAACATCGGAATGAGCATGACTTTAATCATTTTGACAAACTAATGTTTCTAAATAAAAAAAACGGAAACTGAAAATCTTCCTCTTATTTTTCCTAAAGTTTAAAAAAATATCTCACAAAATCCCTTTTATTTCGGACCGCAAAACTAAGTTTGTTTGTCAAGGTTTATGGTTGATTTCTCAAAAACTATCCTGGCTAGAAACTTCGTTATATTTTTCAGGTAAAGTTAACATAAACTTGCATCAACTCAAATTATAAGACCTCAGGCGATAAGACCGCCTTTGCATACTCTTTTTTATGTCCGTGCACTTGTGTACAATAAAGATTTAAATAAATAAATTATTTCTGATTTTTAACTTTGCAATCGTCTGTTGGCCTACCTGAAATATTGGTAGTGTCGTCACGTTACATACGTTGCTTTTAATCCCGGAAAACTAGTAAACTGGTAAACAATAAAGGAAAACGTTCTTTTGGTAGCATCGAAATAGAGTGGCATTAATTATGCTTTAGTTAATTAATAAGTTTTTCCTCCTTGAACATGAAAATTGCAAGTGCGATAACTTGTGAGTACCTACGACAAAATTGCGGCGAAATTCGACGCCAGCTCTCCGACTAATCGCATCGCCCCACTGCCGACGTCGCCCCGCCGCCGCTCATTTCGTACCCGTGTTCTAGCATCCATTTCATGCAATAGTACGGAAACGGAACCATAAAAATATATCTATCAACAAAATCTCATCATAATAATTAATATAAGTAATCCTTGCATATTTTAATTAAAATATAATATATATCTAATATATTGTGTAGATTTGAGTATAATTTATATGCAATAATATGCATAATTTTCCGCTTTAACATTACCATGATTTTTTAGGGTTCCGTACCTCAAGACGAAGAAAGAAACCCATAAAGGATCACCTCGTCTGTCTGTCTGTCAACTACCTTTTTCGCGGGAACTATCAAGTTGAAATTAATATCAAATACTAAGGTATACGGTCCCTTGGAACTGTAAAAAAATCAAGCTTCTAAGTCACCGCAATCAGAAGATACGGCTGTTAATGCCGCATATCTATCGATACGTATAAAAATCGTTTGTCCCGACTGACTGACTGACTGGTCTATCAACGCACAGCCTAAACCGAAACAGCCTAAGCCTAAATAGAAACTTGAAATTTTGACAGTAAGTATGAAAGTCCATCCGTGGTTTCCCCCGTTCCCACGTGCTGACAAAGTCGCGGGCATCAACTAATAATAATAAAGCACACATTACAAGCATCGTCTAGTCACAGTATTTTTTTAATTTTTTTTTAGGACGATAAAACAAAAACAGTATTCTTTGAACTCAATTACTACATTGCATGCACTTACTAAAATCAGTGTCAAATCAGACACGACGACACTAACATGAACTTTACGTCTGTGCTTGCTCGTCATCTAGTAAAGCGCAGCACTACAAGAGCACACATAATCATAAACATTCACGCACACTGACGTTTTTGTTAGGGTTCCGTACCAAAATGGTAAAATGGAACCCTTATGGTGCGACTTTCTCCGTCTGTCTGTCCGTCCGTCACACTCGATTATTTCAGTAACTACCGAAGCTATCGACATGAAATTTGGAATAGTTGTGTATATTAGTGGCCCAAAGACACTGGAATTAAAAAAAAATGGAAATTATTTTTGTTCTTATTTAAAAAGGGGGAAAATCGGAGGGTTGAAATTTAAAAGTGAGATAACTGTACTGTGTGGGGTATCATATGAAAGTTTACTTTGTACATTCTAAAAAAGATTTTTAATTATTTTTAGTCATGATAGTTTTTGATTTATCGGGGAAAAAGTCCAAAAAAATACCGTTCCCCCCCTTATCTCCGGAGTTTACCAATCGAAAAATCTGAAATAATTATGGTCAATAGGAATTTATGTATATTTTACAGGAAAACTATAGCCAATGCTCTAACTGGCATAGTTTTTTTTATATTAACAGTAAACCTCTACAAACAAAGTTAGTTTTGCGGTTCATGAACAAAGGTAATTATTTTGCTTCAGTACCTACTTCTTGAGTACGGAACCCTCGGTGCGCGAGTCCGAATCGCACTTGGCCGGTTTTTTTTTGTTTGAATACCTCAGCAGAGTTTCTCAACAGGTGGGCCTAAAAATGAACATATTATGAGCAAGACGAAGATCATGTCTAAAATGCACATGTTCAGCCCCACGCAGTGATAAGTAGTTGAGAACTCTGCACTCGAAATTGTTGATGAGAGGCGTTGGAGTCCCAGACTGCCTGAATGGCGGCTTCGCACCGGGAAGCGAACCATTGAACGACCCCCCACTAGGTGGACGGACAATCTCAAGCGTGTAGCTGGGAGCCGCTGGTAAAAACTGGCACAAAACCGTGCTCTAATGGCGATAAGAGTGCATCAAAACTGCCGACTTCTACTTTGTAGTCCGACAAACTTATTTGACCCGGTGACAGCGTCGCTAGTATCTATGAAAAATAAAATAAAATAAATTAAAATAAAAACTCGTCAAAGGATATTCTCCGTCCGTCCGATTTCGGGCGGGGCGCGGGGCAACTCTGTGCCCCGGTGAATATCTTGAAGCCGAGTGGAAACCGGCTACGGCCTGCCTTGTAGGCTACGGGCCCCTAGGTCGGGTGTCATGTCCGGTGATGGATCCGCACTGCGGGTGACGTCATCACCTACGCGTGCACGACCCGTGTCTTCTCCAGGTATCTCGGCGCTGCGGGCAATGGGGTCGCACTCGCGTGCCGAGATGTTGTCAAGGCCGATGGACTGGCGATAGGGTCGCCGCTGCGCGCGGAGTCAAAACTAAACAGGCATAAAATTAGTTACAATTTTGGCCACCGGGTCAGGTAAGTTTGTGGGATTGTACTTAGGTGCCATCCCTGAATACCGACTGCAGGAACTCGAGGTTACCGTCGATCAAATCTTATGACTTTTACAAATCAAATCTATTCAATTTATACCTTTTTTCTAAGCTACGCAACCTTCGATTGGAGAGTCTGTTTCGCACTTGACGTTTTCGGCTTTTTCTGAAGCTAAATCACTATATATATTTTATGATAAAATAAACCAGAGTTATTATTTTAACGCTACTCACAAGGTTGACTGTGTTGGTAAGTGATAATTAGTGTAGAATTTAAAGATAAATCCATAATTATATGCATACTACTTTTATAAAGGATGTCTTTCTGTCTGTCTGAACGGCTTTCATAAATCACGGCCTGTCAACCGATTATGACAGGAACATAAATAGGTTGCTTTCCGAGGGCCGAGGATGGACATAGGCTAACCTAGTTTTCGATACACCCCTTAACAGCAATCTCACCTGATGTTAAGTGATGATGCTGGCTAAATAAAACCTATATATTATGCCCAAGCGGTTTCTACACGGTATCGTACCGGAACGCTAAATCGCTTGGCAGTACGGTACGTCTTTACCAGACTAGTCCAGATCATAGAAAATTCAGAAATTATAAATTCCCGAATTGACCTTGCCGGGAATCAAACCCAGGGCCTCCCACTGCACCACAGCGCTCACTACTGCGCCAGGGAGGTCATCAATTCAGTCTTGTAATTATGATAGCATTAACAAAGCCATGAAAATCAAGCGCTCCTATTGGTGGATTTGGGTATCTGTAGCTTCGCAACGTAACCTAGCACATTTCTGGTGAAATCGTACCTTTATATTATCTCCTCTTACTAACATCCTAAGTCCTAACCAGTAACATAGAATGTTTATTTATTTAAAGTAGGTACTAACTGATGCCCGCGACTTCGTCCGCGTGGTTTAAGTTCTTTTTATTCCTGCGGGAACTCTTTAATTTTCCTGAAGAAAAAGTAGCCTATGTCACTCTCCAGGTCCTCAGCTATACCCATGCCAAAAATCACGTCGATTCGGTGCTCCGTTGCGGCGTGATTGAAGGACAAACCAACAAACCAGTAAACCAACAAACAAACACACTTTCGCATTTATAATATTAGTATGATTATAATTTACTCGTACTTATCGAATACCACGAAAAGGAAATAAATAAAAGAAAAAACTAATTTACATTATACTATTTTAAATGCAACTATAACACTAATAATAGGTTTTTTTTTCAAATATACTTAGTTTACATTTTATTTAAATCATTTTTTCGTTGGTTAAATAAACAATTCAAATTAATCGCTTATTAAATCATCCAGTAGCCAAAAGACGTTAATATGCTGACGCTGGTGATGTTGGTCGTGGCGTCTCTTATGTACTGGAGCTGGTACACCAGAAGAAGACCTGGAGACCCGCCCATGTATCCCGGATCGTGGCCTTTCATTGGACACGCACACTTGCTATCAGGTGGCCCTTTGAGTAAGTAAATAGGGCTGATAATAGGTACCTACCTATAATAGGGCTTAAAAAATACTAATAAGTGAGTGAAATAAACTCGTAACAACTTTTTAAATTACAAAATATATTGAATTCAATTTTTATTTTACATTTCCTATTTTCCAATTCATTTTCTGACTGATTTTTATTTTCTCCATTACCATGCCACCATACCATAAATATGGTACTTACCATAGTCCATAGGTAACTTCACGGATCTGTTAACTGCTTGAGTTATACAGGCTGGTCCAAATAGTGACGTCCAAAGAAAAAAATTGGACTCCTCGTACCTAGATCTATCAGAAAATACGCCATGTATGTTCTGATAGTCATTATTTTATGCAATACTTCATAGCAAGCAAATTCACAAAAAAAAGATCGGAAAAAAACACTAAATAAAATGAAAAAAAAAAATTACACTCACTCACTAAGAAATCTCTCGATAAAACTAAAAAAAATAATAACTCGAAAACTACCAAAAATCGCTGAACATGGGGTACTTCCTTATAGGTCTAGGTTTTTAATTTTATAACAAACGCGATGGTATAGCATTGCCTACAATAAACCTGTAAAAAATAAATAATTTAAATAAATAAATTTAAAAATAGCCTGGTCAGGATTTTGATCGGCAAGCAGTTTTAAGCGTATTTATCTATTATTAAATTAAATAAAAATAAAAAGTATGTTTCATCTGGTTTACAGACCGGTGAAGGTCGTACACCGGTTGGTTTACAAGGTTGGGTACATCACACGAACACTAATCAACACGAATCGTGACAAAATTTACAGCTTGTTACGGTGTATAAAGGCGGCCTTATTACCACCTTATTACTACCATAGAATAGGTAATAGTATCACTACGAGTGATCTCTTTTAGGCAACCTATATAAAAGAAGATAGATTGCATGATGACTGGATGGTGCACACTTGTTAATTTATAAAAGCAAAATTAAAAATATTAAAAATTTTCAACAGTACATTATACTACTTACATATTTTAATTACCTACATATTTTACAAATAAAATAACATAATAATAATAAACTTAATATGTAATGTATTGAAACAATAATAATATTATTATTTCAATACATATACATAATATTATTTTTATCATAAACTGACATAAATGAGCTTTACATAGATATTTGTAATTTTATAACGATAAATTAATAGTAGTCGTTAAGACAATGTTTTCTTCATGAAAAAGGTTAGTTTTAATATACGACCACTTTTTATCGTTTTCAGATTTTTGGAACCAGTTTAAAAACATAACAAACGCGTGCTTGGAAATGGGGCACGTCACTTATTTTTATGCGGGTCCCTACAGAATTTACGGTAAGAAAAGTTTTTGCGCATTATACTTAATATTGAAGTACGGATGTTCTAATTACTAAGGAGCGCTACCACATCATATGTTATGAAATACGAGTACTAAATGATTACGACTTCGTCGCTTGTATTAAGGCTTATTGCTTCCCCCGGGAACTCTTTAATTAACCAGGATAAAAAGTAGCTTGCGTGTTATGCCAGACTATAATGTATCTGTATCTCAAATTTCATCCAGTTAAGCAGTTCTGGCGTGATTGAGTAACAAAACTAACAAACATCCATCCATCCATCTATATATCCATTCAAACTTTCGCATGTATAATGTTGGTACAGCTTAGTAGGATAGTATTCTTCTTATTTTTCAGTTTTAACAGATCCAGATGATATCTATAAATTATCAAATACATGTTTAGAAAAAGATCAATTCGGTTCCGAATTCACGAAAGAACTACTTGGAGATGGTCTACTATTTTCACCGGGTAAGAAATAATCCACAAATCATAGAATATTATGCAATATCCTTTATTTGCGTGAACACAGGTAGTGCGTGATACTTATATACTAGCTGATGCCCGCGACTTCGTCCGCGTGGAATAAGTTTTTTTGGATTCCCGCGGGAACTCCTCAATTTTCCGGGATAATCAGTAGCCTATGTCACTCTCCAGTTCCTCAACTATACCCATGCCAAAAATCACGTCGATCCGTTGCTCTGTTGCAGCGTGATTGGAGGACAAACCAACAAACAAACTGACTATCGCATTTATAATTAGTATGATTTCTGGCATGCAAATGTTAAATTTTACAAACAAGTTAAATTTGAATGATTCTTAAGTGACAATACATTTTTACAGGAACACAATTTAAAACACAGACACATCAGTAAAAAAACGTACAATATAATAGTAATTGAATATTAAATGTCAAAATTAAATCAAAATGTCTATATTAAGAGATTTTTTTTACTCTGTATGCATGTCATGTATTGAATAAAAACATTTGTTTAGTAGCCACGTAAAAAGACCTTTCTTAAAGCTTTGTAAAGCTAACTGACGTAAGCCTGGGGATAGTTTATTATATACTTTTTCATCTCTCAGGCTCTAAAAAGATTTAATTATAGCTTAGCGTAGGCGGGCTAAAGTTAGCATTTAGCCTCCAGGGATTAAAGTATTTGTTTTAATTTTTTGCCGTACTATTCTCATATCGGTATGCGTGATATCCTCATTCGGTTATCCAAAATGTTTAGTCTATGGTTACTATCAACAGCCAAAAAAATTATGTCACTTATGTCAATCATCGCAGGCGCAGGACCGACGGCTTTACGGGTTTTCCGAGGCACGGGATTTCGTATAACATGCTGTATTACAGAAGTAGTATAGATGTAAGATATCTAGATTGTTTCTAGGTTCAACATGGAAAAGACATAGAAAGCTAATCAGTCCAAGCTTCAACCAGCACGTTCTCGACGGGTTCCTGTCAATTTTCAACAGCCAAGCGCGACGCCTGGTGTCCCGACTAGCTCGCGAGGTGGACACGGGTGACTTTGACCACTTGCCTTACCTAAGTCAGAATTTCATGGAGAGTATTTGTTGTGAGTAAATTTTAAAAAATCGCCGCATCACTAGGTACTAAGCACTATTTTCCTCAGAATGAGAAGGGTTTAGGTCACAGCTAACACCATCATCGGGTCACTACTAAGCATTGGTTCTACGAACCCTTACGACGAAAAAAATACCACAGTTATGAAATATTGGTTTTATCTTTACTTTTGGCGTAACGAGACAAGCAACTATGTTAGCTTCAGTAGACAAATAAAGATAACAGGTAGACATAATTTTACTCGTTGTGCGCATGCTAGCTACTGAAGTGTGACTGGCTATTTTTATCTCTACCTATGCGAAGGAGTACCAAGGATACGTATCAGTGTTAAGTGCATTTTCAGGAAACCTATGCTTAGTAGTGACCCGATGATGGTGTTAGTTGTGACCCAAACCCTGTGGTATTTTTTTCTACGAACCCTTACGACTGTTTTTTTCTTGTAATATACCGGATCTCGTCGCGAGATATCTCATTGTGCTTATGGTACCCCTACAGGTCCTCAAATATACCTATGCAAAAAATCACTTCGATCTGTTGCGCCATTTCTGTTTCTGTACAACAATTATTTTGTACATAAAGTCAATTTATTTATAACATGTAGGACATACAGGTGTCTCTTATGTTACGTCATGTTTTGACTTTACCACCGGTTTGGAAAGAAGTTCTGCTGAGAAGAGCCGGCAAGAAACTCAGCAGTTGCCCAAATTGCATGTTAATTGCTTAAATAAATTATACCTACAATCTACATATTCTAAAGCCATAATAAAGCTTTCGATGAGTTTTCTTCTATCTTTCTAAAGAGTATAAGTATAATATAATTTCAATACCAACTAACGCCTATTAGTTATTCGTATACGCAATGCCTCGCTTTAGGTTCACAACTCGTTAAGACGAAATGGCTTGGCGGTTTCTCCATACAAACATCTGTTCTCCGTGGAAAATTACAATAGAGTAAATAATATATTTGCACCAAAAAATCCATATGTATCCATGTTTCAATGTATCCATGTCTCTATATTTTGCTTTTTTCAATAAAGAACAAGGAACCTTCAAAAATTGCAAAAATGGCCCAGTTTTCGCGCTATTATCAGACATCCCGCAAACTTTGACGAATATAATCATAAAAAGTCCTTCTTAAATTATTGTTGAAAATTAATTTAAAATTGGTTTTAGAGGAGAAAACAGGAGAATACGAGATTTGGAATTCGACTATAGGTATAATCGGTCCAAGCTGCAGTTGTCCCTGTCGGGTGTTATAGGACTGTATTCGAGGAGCGCGAAGGCACTATTATAAATACCTATTCTTTCAATGTCATGCAGATGCCATTTCGTCTTAAGCCATGTCGGTTAAATATTAATTCGTCTTTATTACACGGATCTTCTCAGATCAGGGACGCGTCAGCCTCGGCTAGTTTAAATCAAAACTTACAAACAATTTCCTTCGTCTATTTCAGTAACAGCGTTAGACGACAGCATCACTGAGGAAGAGGCCCAGAACTATGTTAAGTCGTTTGAAACGTACATGAACTGCAACGTTTCTAGATTCCACAAACCCTGGCTGTATCCAGACTTTTTGTATAAATTCAGTAGTATCAAAAAGAAGGAAGACGAGTGTGTGACAGTCCTAAATAGAGTATGTGACTCGGTAAGCATTTTCTAACAATTGAACTAGCGAGAAAAGTATCCTACAAGCATAGATTTATTCTTGGGTTCGCGCGCGCGCTTCCAAGAATATCCATGCCTACAAGTCAGTGCCGTAGAAAAACTTATAATATTATAGGAGAAATCATTGATGTAGAATTTTACTACCCATACTCTATTTCAAAGAATATACTACTCTCTACCGAGAGCTCTATTTCAATGGGAGAAATCTTCAATATATTGACAAAACATTCAAACAGACCATACGTAACAATAACGTATACATAAGTTTTAAATCATAAAAACCTGCATACGCTATATAAAACCTCTATAGATAGGCGTTTTGCAGCGGGATCATAATCTCATGGGAAATCAGAAATTGTATACGGACGAAGTCGCGGGCATCAGCTAGTATAAAATATAATATTGAGAATCAAGTTACAATCGTGTAGAAAATTAAAGTTCTCAGATCAAATCAAAATAACAAGTTACATGCTATATGGGTACTTTATAAATATTTTGTGATTTTCAATAGATTCTTCAAAAGAAACGAGCTCAACGGAGAAGAAATAAATGTTTTGGATCGAATAAGGATCAAATTGGTAAGTACTATTTGTATTCATAACTAGACAATTGCCCGCGACTTCTTCCGCGTTGAATAAGTTATTTTATTTCCGAGGAAACTCCTTATTTTCCGGTATAAAAAGTAACCTACGTCCTTCCCCGGAATGCCAATGGGATGCCGGGCTATACAAAATTTTATCAAAATCTGTTGAAAAGATGGGCCGTTTAAAAGCGTATGGCAGACAGACATATTGTCCTTTTATAATACTCGACTCACTCGCATTTTTGTTAGTATGATTAGTATTATTTTCTTGTTAACAGGGCCAAAACAGAAAGTATTCATGGATCTGCTGATGGACTTGGACGAAGATGTATTAACAGATAGAGAAATAAGGGATGAGATGAACACATTTATAATGGCGGGGTACGATACGTCCGCAACCGTTACAGCGTTTGCCATGATATTGATCGGATCCTATCCCCAGGTGCAGGAGAAAATATATGAAGAGTAAGTACCTATACAGAAATACTTAGTCTATAGAAACGCACACATTATTTTTTTTAATTTTTATAAAGTTATTTTGTATCGAACGTATAAAAACTAATTGCATTAGTCCAATTTTAAGAGTGTGGTCATAATACTAGTATTTTTTATAAGTCTCAAGAAAGTCGTTCGTGGGAATGAGCATTCTATAACAAAACTCTACAACCTATTTTAAACTTGCTTTTACACAAAAGACATGGACGATTTTATTTTACTGTTTAATCATGTTAAATAAAATATACAATGAATTTTAAAAAAAAATTAATAGCAGTCGCTGAAAAAATATTGATAAGATTTAAGTTTGTCGTGATTCAGACTTGTTTTAAAAATACCTGGAGTGTAGTTGTTAGGAAACACAGATTTTGGAAGAGTATAATTCAGACCCTAGCGTAATATAAGAAATGAAGCGTTTCGTGAACCACCGCATTTTACCACCTGCAGGGTACCTTTGTTACCCTACCACTACAATGTAAATTCTTTTAGTCATTAAAAAGAAAGATGTCATAACAACATAAACGTAATCAGCTAGAAAATAACTCGCTTAAGAATGGCGACAAACAATTGGACACCCTATGAGTACGGAACCCTAATTAACGATTTTCGGAGTTTTACCTATATTTGTGCTGTAAGATCTTGCTTCTTGCCAAATTTCATGATTCTAGGTCAACTGGAAGTACCAGGTTTTGATTTATTCGCGAGTATCATAATATGCGGAATAAACGGCCGTACCTGCATCTTTTGATTGCGTTGACTTCTAGAAACTTGATTTGTTTACAGCTTTGTGGGACCATAGACCTGAATATTAGATAGATATTAATTACAACTTGATACCTCTATTTTATATATAATATTATATTTTAATGATATATTTTGCAGATTACAAGATGTATTCGGCGGTACAGACAGGAATGTAGAAAAGCAGGATTTGTCGAAGCTTGTGTACTTGGAGGCAGTTCTCAAGGAAACCATGAGATGTTACGTCATTGCGCCATTCGCTGGCCGATATATTGACCAGGATCTCAAACTGAGTGAGGATTTTTTTAATGAAAAAGCTCTCTTTCTCTCACTCTCTTTCTAAATTCATCCCATTTCTGGCTCACTATTGAGACAAGTCTCTTTTCAGAATGAGAGGGTTTTGCAATCAACAATCTTTGAAATAAGTCTACAGCGCTAAACACTGCACTATGGCTGTCTTCATTCAAATTGCATTCAGATCGGTTCAGACGTTCTGGCGTGATTGAGTAACAAACATCCATCCATCGAAACTTTCGCATTTAAAATATTAAGTACCTATAGATGTAGACACAGAATATGTAATAGTACGTTGGTTTTACTGAAGAACTCTTTTAAAGAGTTAAGATCTTCCTTCTTCGTTTAAAGAATGCTTGAGTAAAGAAACTGTATTTTCTTATCATTCAGAATTAATAAACACCTAGACCTATACTTACAGACAATAGAACAAAACATTTAAATCTATTTGGTGAATTCATATTTTGTGTATTAATATTGTCGCCCAAACCCAATACAGTTATATTATTGTTGAAACGGATTGTAAGTAGTTACTGCCTTAGTTGACCATGTGGGGAATGACCTCTCCCCGATGGCTATATTAGCGGCTATGCTAGACAAAGAGGAAACTTGAAGGGCAGTGGTCTCCTTCTGTGAAACCGTCATGGTTGAGAAGGGGGCTGCTGAGCGGGTCTGAGAGATAGCCGATCCCGCCAGAAGACGAAGGCGCCGGGGCGGTGCCATTAACCGGCCAGCCCAGTCCATCCAATAGTCCTGAAGTAAGGGATTTCGAGGCCACGAGCTGCTGGGGTATGGGCTTCAGTCGTTCTATCTTCCATTTCATAAGTGGCCTTGGGAAGATGACAGCTTGCTGTAGCAGAAGCTGCCATACCTCATAATGAATGCTGTTTGGTGTGTGAGCACCGGGATGAGCCCAACGGGCATTGCACAAGGGAGGCACCGATGCGTTCTTTTTGTTCTTGATCTCGGACCCTCCCAATGTATGCAGATAGTGGCCATCGAGTGGGTTTTAGTATAGGTACAAATCCTACATAACCCGACTTCTCCCCCCAGAAGTAGGGTATCTTAGGAAGGTTTCCCCTTCGAAATAAAGGCACTTCGCACTTGGTAGTCCGTTTACCCGTCTCCGACCGGGATACAACGTATCTCTGTACCAAATTACTCCTTAAATTAAGAAATTATGCAAATAAACGTTACATGGTTTGTTAAATTTACCTGAAACACAGATTTGCAAAAAGTTAAGGAGTAGCAAAGTTAATTTTTTGTTTGCCAGTTAAAACCCGTGAATTTTGTAACTTATTTACTTACACTAATTATACACAATACACTAAGTACAAACGACTAGACAGCCTTTGCTTACATTTTAAGAGTTGCTTGCAGATAATAGCTTCTTATTCAAAGCTAAGTACCTAATGAGATGTGGTTTTTATAGATACAGATTAAGTTTACTTACTTACCAGTCTCTATGGGCCTTAGAAATAAATAAATAATTCATTTTCTTTTTCTTTTTCCTTTTTCATTTTCATTTACTTAGATGTGGTTTTTATAGATATAGATTAAGTTTACTTACCACAGTCTCTATGGTGGGCCTTACCTCTCATTGCTGGATCGTGATTCCCTTAATGACCTCAATAAAAAATTTCAGAAAACTGCACACTCAAAGCTGGTAATAATTGCGGGATATTACTGTACGGAGTCCATCGGCATCCAATGTGGGGGCCGGATGTGGAGGATTTCAAGCCTGAGAGATGGTTAGATCCAGCCACGCTGCCCAAGAATCCTAACGCTTTCGTCGGATTTGGCCTGGGAAAAAGAAGTTGTATAGGTAGGTAAACTTAGTTTTTTTATAGGCTAGTATTTGGCTGTAATCAGACGGCAGACCTGCCTGCAATTGGGTACCCACTAGTAATAGTAAATGGTAATGGTTACCCACTAAAAACCAGCGGCACAATCCGCGTCTAGAATGAGGCATCTTAAGGTATTAAGACGTATTGGGTGCAACTGAGACGTATCGACGCTATAAACCGACTTAGGGTCGTAAACATCTACACTAAGGTGGGGGAAGCTGCAGAGCATCGCGTCGCCTTCTTCCCCCCTGTCGTCTTCTGCGGATCGGTGGATTCTATTTTGATTTGAAAGTTTTTTTTATTCCACTACAAGTAGAGCCCTTGACTGCAATGAATGAATGAAATATTCTTTATTGTACACATAACATAAATAATCAGTAACAATAAGCAATCTCACTTGGTGGCAACTGGTAAGTGATGATGCAGTCTATAGTAGCGGGCTAAACTGCTAGGGGTATGGCAGGTATGTTAAATACCTAGGTTTCTACACGGCATCGTACCGGAACGGTCAATCGCTTGGCGGCACGCCTTTTCTGGTAGGGTGGTAATCAGCCGGCCGAAGCCTCCGACCAAACCAGAACAGGGAAAATTCAAAAATTATAAATTCACATATTGACCTTGCGGGGGATCGAACCCGGGGGCCCCACTTATAAGACCACAGCTCTCACCACTGCGCCAAAGAGGTCATCAACTGCAGTACTACGAACTTTGTGTCTTCTAACATTGGATTTAAAATCATTGTTTTTGGACTTTCAGGAAAAGCCTACGCAATGATGTCAATGAAGTCCCAGCTTAGCCACGTTCTCCGAAGGTACAGGATCCGAGCTGACCACAACAAGCTAGTGGTGAAACTGGACTTCCATCTCAAGCCGGTCGCCGGACATTTTGTATCTATTGAGGACAGATTAAAAATAATATCATGAGTTTATTAACTCTATTTATTATTTTTAACTTTTTAATGTAGTGGACCATAATTATAAGTCCACTCATGAAAGAAGTCCCATTTAATAGACAATAATGCCTGAAATAAATGACTATTTATTTATTTACTAGCGAATGCCCGCGACTTCATCTGCGTGGTTTGAGGTTTTTGGTTCCCGCAGGAACTCTTAAATTTTTCGGGATAAAAAGAAGCCTATGTGCTATTCCAGACCATAATCTATCTCTGTGCCATATTTCAGCCAGATCCGTTCAGCCGTTGGGGCGTGATTGAGTAACAAACATCCATACATACATCCAAACTTTCGCATTTATAATATTATACATATATACATATACATATTATATAGTATAGTATTAGTAAAATAAGATTTAAGGGGAGTCTATCTGTCTGTGTGTCTGTTTGTCTACATAGGTATTGAGAGTTGCGTCACGGGGAAGGTATGTCCTTTTTCCCTCGTTTCGTTGCATTTTATCCCGGAAAATTAATAAAGGAAAACGTTATTTTGGCAGAGAACAGGCATTACGGTCATCTGTCAACTTGCAGAATCATAAAAAACAATAATTGTTCCAGATTCCATTTCATGCAATAGTTACGGAACCCTACAATAAACCTATCTCACAGCATAATAATTATAAAAATAATATTTTAATTAAATATATTGTGTAGATTTGAGTATAATTTTAAATAATGCAAAAAAAATCATAATATTTAAAGCTATAACATGACCATAATTTTTTAGGGTTCCGATCTTCAAGAGGAAGAAAGAACCCCTTATAGGATCACTTCGTTTGACTGTCTGTCAACTACCTTTTCCACGGCAAAGCGTGGAGCTTTCAAGTTGAAATTAATATCAAATACTAAGGCGGTCCCTTGGAGCTGTAAAAAAATCAAGCTTCTAAGTCACCGCGATCAGAGATACGGCTGTTTATGCTGCATATCTATCTATACATATAATATCATTTGTCCCGACTGACTGACTGGTCTATCAACGCACAGTCTGATACGCTAGAAGAAAGGTTAGAAAATTGAAATTTTGACATATATACCTAAATACAATCGTTTGTCCTGACTATTGGTCTGAACGTTTAAACTGACTGACTGGTCTATCAACGTACAGCCTAAACCGCTGGGGTTAGAAACTTGAAATTTTGACAGTAAGTTTCTTTTGTGACGTAGGCACTTACTAAGGAAGGATTTATCAAAATTCTACCCCCAAGGGGGTCAAAATAGGGTGAAAGTTTGTATGAAAATCCTCGCCGACAAAGTCGCGGGCATCAACTAATAATAATAAACCACACATTAAAATCGTCTAGTTACAGTTTTATTTATATTATATTGTTTAATTTATTTAGGACAATAAAACAAAAAAATTTATTTTTTGAACTTTTATTTGATTTCCTCAAAAGTACATTGCATGCACTTAATAATCAGTGTCAAATCAGACGTGACGACACTAACACGGACTTTATGTCCGTGCTTGCTCGTCATATAGTAAACACTGACGTTTTTGTTTTTTCTTTTACGACCTCAGCAGAGTTTCTCAACAGGTGGGCCTAAAAATGAATATGAGCAAGACGAAGATCATGTCTAATGCACATGTTCAGCTCCACCCAGTGATAGTTGAGAACTCTGCTCTCGAAATTGTTGATGAGTACATATACCTGGGATATAATATGGTTCAGTTAGGTAGGTCCAATTTCGAGAAAGAGGTCAACTACCGAATCCAACTTGGCTGGACGGCGTTCGGGAAACTCCGCGACATCTCGTCCAAAATTCTTCAATACCTTAAAACGAAAGTTTTCAAACAGTGTGTGATGCCAGAGAAGACTTACGGCTCCGAAACATGATCGTTTACCTACTATGGAACTGATAAGAAGGCTCAGGGTCAATCAGCAGGCGATGGAGAGAGCTATGCTCGGAATATCCCTGCGTGATCCCTGCGTGAAGAGATCCATACCAGAGTAACCGACATGAACTTAGCTTGACACGCTACCGCGTGTGTAGATAGCTCGAAGAGTCGCCAAGTTTAAGTGGCAATGGCTGGTGCACAAAGATCGTAGAACCACAAAACAGTGCTCTGTGTCGATCCATGCAGGAGACCTTCGTCTAGCAGTGGACGTCTATAGTTTGAGACGATGATGTATAAGAGTGCATCAAAACTGCCGGCCGGCCATGTTCTACTTTGTAGTCCGTCTAACATAACTGACCCGGCATAATTTTTTTTTTATCCACTACAAGCTAGCCCTTGACTGCGATCACACCTGATGATAAGTGATGATGCAGTCTAAGATGGTAGCGGGCTAACCTGTTAGGGGCATGGCAGTTATATTAAACCCACACCCCTTCGGTTTCTAGACGGCATCGTACCGGAACGCTAAATTGCTTGGCGGCACGTCTTTGCCGGTAGGGTGGTAACTAGCCACGGCCGAAGCCTCCCACCAGGCAATTAGTTCCAATTTTGGCCACCGGGTCAGGTAAGTTTGTGGGATTGTACTTAGGTGCCATCCCTGAATACCGACAAGAACTTGAGGATAATATGAATCAAATCCCATGACTTTTTACAAATCGTATACGTTTTCTTCTAAGCTACGCAACCCTCGATTGGCGAGTGTGTTTCGCGCTTGACGTTTTCTGCTTTTTCTGTTACGCTAAATGACTATAGGTAAGTATATTGTATTATAAAATATAATGATTTTCGAGTCCAGAGTTATTATTTCAACGCTAATAACCAAGGTTGGCTGTGTTGGTAAGTAATAATTATTAGTGAAGAATTTAAAGAAAAATCCATACTTATATGCATACTAATATTAAAATTCGAAAGAGTGTCTTCTGGCTCTCTGACCCGCTTTCATGAATTATCCATCCTGTCAACCGATTATGACAGGAACAGGGATACGTAGCATCCCGAGGATGGAAATAAGCTAGCTCCGTTTTTTTAGGACACTACAAGCACAGAATAGGTAGTTGTACGTTTACAAGTCAGCCCGTGACATGCAGTCTAGAGGGCTAACCGGTTCGGAGTTTTTTTTCATTCACTACAGCCTATTAACGTCCCACTGTGGATTTTAACTGTAGCTTAGCAACGTCACATTTCTGGTGAAAACGCACATTTATACCTACTATCTTCTCTTGCTACCATCCTAAGTCCTAACCTAGACTGTTTATTTATTTTAAGTATTTTTTTTCAAATCATTTATTTATCGAATACCGAATATTTTAAATATAAACCTATTATTTTAAATATAGACCTTAAAACTAAGGCATTAAAGTTAAATTACGAATATAATAGGTATATTTATATTTTAGACCTTTTGTCTTCGTAACAACGCGAGCATGCCGGCGCGGAGCATGTCAAAAATAATAATAGTTTAAAAAAACTAAAAAACACGCTTTTGACGCAGACACTCCGGGTCTCAGGAAAACAAAAAATCGCTTATCCTGATTATCCTAGTAAGGATAACGGGTCAAACTGTTTAAAATATTGAATTGTCATCGGTCCTTAATAAGTATGCCAAATTTCGAGTTAATCCGACGTTTTAAAGGGGGTCAAAATCATGTTCAAAGATTCCGTTACATACTAACATACATACGTCTGAAGCTAAATGAGCAAAAAAACTAATTTAACCAGAAGCCAACAGAAACTAGTCAATTTCAGACGAATACGTCATTCAGCGGGTAGAAAACCATCACTTTCTGCCCTAGTTCGGGCGACGTGACTTCACCCTCGTCTGAAATCGTCTTGTTTCACCCCTAAACACACAATGCATATACTATTACATAGGTATATATGACAATATGAATATAAAAAATAAAATAAGAACTGTAATAATAATTATGGTATCATAAACTTTTTTTTTTTAAATCTTAATCTTAATTTATTAGGGACTTTTGTCCGACACGGACACGCCAGCCCCATCGTAACCTAAGTTATAATTAAAAAAAACTTAATCAACCTATCATAAAGACTGCGCATGCAGTGTTAACCTATTAGTGGCTAATCATTTTGTCTTAGTACCTATTGGAGAATTGCTGATGTATGTTTTAAATGGTGTAGCTGTTGGTACATCAAATAAACTTTTTAAAAAAATGAATTCTAGAGCATGCTTGTTTCCTCATGATGTTTTTCTTCACACTTGAAGCAAGTGATAATATATTTAATTTCTTAAAACACAAGTCAGTAAAGTAACAACTAACAAGTGCGTGCCTGAGGATCGAACCCAAATACAAGGCCAAACATCTAAACTACTAGGCTACATCGCACTCCAGGCGTTCAACTGTCACTAGTCATTAGGTGAATTAAACAAGTATCTATTAAAGTATCAAAATTCCTTAATGACAAAGTTGTATGGAAGCAAGGGGACTATCGTTTCTTTGCTCACCAGTTGGCGCCACTGTTGACTAAGGTCCAGAGGTATAGCTGTCAAAGGCGACTTTATTAGATTGGGGCCGAAACAAAGTTATAAATCTTGAATTTCATTAAGTTTATTAATTACTAGCGATCCGCCCCGGCTTCGCACGGGTAGCACTAATAATCCTAATATATACCTACCCAATATAGCCAGTGGGCAGTGGGCAGGTTACATTTCAATATTACATTGTAAGAGTACGCCCCGTCCTCATTATTTCTATGATATCTCATAAGCTATTCATCTAAATTAAATGGTGTAAACGACAATTTTTATCTTAGTTAAATACTTGAGATGATTAATATATTTATTTTGATAAGGATTAATACTATGTCGGTAAAAACACCTTCGCAAGTAAAGCATTGGTTTAGACCAAATTTGAAAATCATAAAAATAGTTATTGTGAGTCAACCTTAAAAGATAGATATATGCTATCGCAGACTATTTTTTAGAACTTTTTAAGAGGAACAATTTCACATTACATTGTTTTCGAGTAACTTTAACTATTTACGCAGCGCACGCCGCGTAAGCTCTCAGAAGAGACGATTTTTTCCGACTTAGTTCACATTATTGCAGTTTTCGCAAGGATCTCTAATTTTTTTGAAAATAAAATATAGCCTATGTTACTTGCTGATAATGTAGCTTTCTATAGGTGAAAGAATTTTTTAAATCGGTTTAGTAGTTTTGAGTTTATCCATTACAAACAAACAAACAAATCTTTATTTATTTATTTATTTACATATCTTTATTGCACACACAAAATATACAGTATACAGTTTAATAACTAGTAAGACTACTCAAATGAACTCGAAATGTGCAAAGGCGGTCTTATTGCTAGAGCAATCTCTTACAGACAACCTTTAGTGAAAGGATAAATAAACCGGAGCGCGGGATGGTGCTGTATTTAAAAATAAATAAATAAGTAATGCATACAAGATAAAGTACATAAATAGACCAATAAATATATATACCTACATATACAAATATACCTATATAAATATATCTATGATATATACTCATTAATAGAATAAAATATAAACTAATAATTACAAAGAGATAAATAATGATTATACAAGCGACTTTTGAAAATTGAGAGCGATTTGGAATGGCGGATTTCACAAATCAAATCAAATCAAATCAAATCAAATCATTTATTTGCCCAGATTGCGTAGGTACATTGGTGTTACATTGCTATGCTATGAACTACAATCTGCCATGTATTGGCATGCAAAATTTATCTAATAATAACAAATTCTTATTCTAAACATTATTTAAATCTTATTATCAATTATATTATAATATATTTAATTATTCTACACAATATTTAGTATATCAAATTATTTTATTAAAATTTATTGTATTGTATTTAAACTGTAACTCTTATTAATGTTCTATCGTTTATTACTTAACCGTTTACAACAACAACACAACAACAACAACAACAACAAGGCAGACTATTCCACAGTATTACAGACTTGCACGTAAAGGAGTCGCCATAATACCGCGTATGATGGGCGGGAATGTGCAAGCGGTTATCCTTGCACGACCGCAGATGTTGGCGCTCAATGTTCGAGCCTAGGTAGGAAAAGCGCTGCTTTAAGTAGGAAGGAGTTTGTGGATTGTAGAGAATGGAGTAGAGAAGAGAAAGCAGGTGTAGATTACGGCGGAGTCTTATTGGTAGCCACTTCAAACGGGCTCTGTATTCTGACACATGGTCATACTTACGAAGCCCGAAGATAAATCTTATGAACAGATTCTGGAGACGCTCGAGCTTATTGAGTTGTTCCTCAGTTAAGTCAGGATAGGAAGAGTCAGCATAGTCTAAGATTGGAAAGAGAATAGAATGGGCCAAAGAGATTTTGGTTTTGATGGGAAGAAAATATTTCCAGCGTCTCAGACAGCCAACTGACGCAAAAACTTTCAGGCTTACCAGTCATTTGAGGTACCCAGGACAAGGAACTGTCAATGTATATGCCAAGGTTTTTAACAGGGGAGCTGAATTCTAAAGTTTCCTCTTTATAATAGGTATTAGTTTAGTTAAATAGTTAACTAACTACGAGTATCTATCATCATATCGAGTAGCTATGCCGCAATGTTTCCAAAAGATAAAACTGTTCTAAAACAGTGACTAGTGGCGATTTGCAGGAATAACTATACCGGACAAAAAATTCTCGTGTTTGTAAATAACATTTTAACCCCGAGGATTATGTGTTACCCAAAGAATCAAATAAGTACAGAAAATTGTAAGTAATTATCTTTCTTATTCATCTCCTAAATTAAAGCCAAAAGTTGTACCTACCTAGTCAAGAGAGAAGAGAGAAAGGAAATTAAAAGAAAACGTGCAGAAAGAGCTCAACAACGTCAAAAAAAGAAATTTTTGCGCTTATTTATGCGCCTCTTTTTCTTAATTCCGCCTTCAAAACGTTCACATTAATCGCTAAATAATCCATATTTGCGATAATTTCACGAAGGAGATCACTTTTCAACAGGTAAATTAAAGAAATTATATGTAATTTATGTCACGAAGCCCGCCAAAACCAGTGAAAAGTGAATGGTATTGGACCTCACGCGACACCAGCGCCTCTAGTGGCAAATTCATGCGCGATAGCCCCCATTGATCCGGTATTACTCCCTATGCAGAAATATTTCGACTACCGATCTAAAACCTTCTGTTGAAGATAGGCTGAGAAGGCTTGTAAAACTACCTACGTCATATTATAATATGTTCAAATTATATTTCTGCATAAGGGCCTCCCTCTGAGCGCTATATTTGCTACATTCGACTAGCACGTGCTGGACATCATCTATCTTTAAACAAATATCGCAATTAGCGGAATCCACCTTTTTCATTAAAAATGCTTACTTATATTTATTTATTTTACACTTTATTTGTACACCACAACACAAAAAAGAAAAATAATAATTAAGGAACACAAATACATTATATTTTATGTGTACATCTATAAGCACTATCCTATATCTATATTATTTAGTTTAGTTCTAGTTTTCGAGTTTTTATAGCGATAAATAGTAGTTTTTAGGACGACAATTTTGTTCATGACAAGAGCTAGTTTAAATATGATCACTTTTTATCGTTTTCAGATTTTTGGAACCAGTTAAAAATATAACAAAATATGCGTGCATGGAAATGGGGCACGTCACTTATTTTTATATGGGGCCCTACAGAATTTACGGTAAGAAAAGTTTTTGCGCATTTTTACATCCATATACTATAATTATTATATCGTACGGATGTCCTTATTGACGCCGCCACGTCGCTTAGATTAAGGCTTATTGATTACCGCGGGAACTCTTTAATTTTCTAGGATAAAAAGTGACTTACGTATGATTCCAGATTATAATCTATCTGCGTGTCAAATTTCATCCAGATCTGTTCAGCCGTTCTGGCGTGATTGAGTAACAAACATCCATTCATACATCTATTAGATCCATTCAAACAGCTTAGTAGGATAATATTATTCTTCTTATTTTTCAGTTTTAACAGATCCAGATGATATCTATAAATTATCAAATACATGTTTAGAAAAAGATCAATTCGGTTACAAATTCACGAAAGATCTACTTGGAGATGGTCTAATATTTTCACCGGGTAAGAAATAATCCACAAATCATATTATTATTATAAATACGAAAGTGTGTTTGTTTCGCAGTACAACAGAGCATAGGATTACTAGGGTAAAGGGTCCAGTGATTGAGCACCCTCCAGTAAAAAATGAACAATTCACATGTTTTTTTGATTGATTTCCAATTTGTTTGGGCGTCGATCCACTGTAAATGGATAATAATTATCATTCTTTCCGACCGAGTTTCGGCCACTGCGGCCAATCTTTAGAAAGATTAGCTATGCAGAAGATAATAACTTTAGAGCACAAATTTAGTGTGTGCGCATGTACACAGATGCACTCTCTATTGAGATAGTCTAGGGGGGAGATCATAGCAAAAATAAATATAGCGGAGATCATGCGCAGGACCGACGGCTTTACGTGTTTTCCGGTGCACGGGATTTCGTATTACATACTTATTACATAAATTTCTAGATATAACATATCTAGATTGTTTCTAGGTGCAATATGGAAAAGACATAGAAAGTTAATCAGTCCAAGCTTCAACCAGCATGTTCTCGACGGGTTCCTGTCAGTTTTCAACAGCCAAGGGCGACGCCTGTTGTCCCAACTAGCTCGCGAGGTGAACACGGGTGACTTTGACCATTCGCCATATGTGAGGCAGAATTTCATGGAAACTATTTGTTGTGAGTTAATTTTAAAAAATCGCCAGCTCACTAGGTACTAAGCACAATTTTCCTCAGAATGGGAAGTGTTTAGGTCATAGCTAACACCATCATCGGGTCACTTAGGGCTTCGAATACCGGGATCCCGGGCTTTTTTCGCCGGTTTTCAATACCGGTATTGAAATGTCTAATACCGGGATACCGGCCGGTACATGCCACTGTTTATTATTTGGCTAAGTTTCGAACCAGAGTAACCGACACTGCTCGAAGAGTCGCCAAGCTCGAGTGGCAATGGGCGGGGCAAATAGTTCGTAGAACCGATAGGCGTTAAGATCCCAAAGTGCTTGTATGGCGGCCTCGCTAGGAGAGGCGCAGCGTTGGACAACTCCCCACTAGGTGGACGGACGATCTCAAACGTGCAGCTAGGCACAAGACCGTGCTCTGTGACGATCCATGCAGGAGACCTTCATCCAGCAGTGGACGTCTGTAGGTTGAGACGTCGACGACGATAGAGATTTAAATTACAATTTTTAACACTAATTTTATTTCAATTTAATAATAAAATTTCTATTACTATTTCTAAACTTATTTCCAGCCATATTTATATAATTTTGTGTGTACATTGAGAAAGTGCGTCACAAATATACTTTATATTGAAAGATCAAAATTCAATGGAGGTTAAAAATATATATTTTCGTAAGAATCTATCCAAAAATAGTTATATTTTAAAAATCATACAGTTGATATAGTGATTGATATTAATAAGAAATTGAATATAAATACTTGATAATTATATAAGTATTTATACTTCGTATAAGAATGTATATGAAATAATGTGATGAAGTTTCAGAACGTTACGTGGTCCGTAATTTTCACCCTCATACATGTAACAAACGATAACGCATAAATAACTATCTCAATACTCAAAATACAAATAAATCTAAAAATCAATACTTCATGATTTTAAAAAAAATACAATTTCATAAAATATTGCATGATATAAAATATAGTGAAGGAGTTACTTTACGTACCAATCCACAGCGTTTGAAATCTGAAACAATTTTCCTCGCTGCGTGAAAAAAACGGCTTTTCTTCACGGAATTAAAGCAGAAAAGGCGCCCTTTTAAAGTTAATTCGGTATTTGTAATAAAAAAAACTGTTTCATAAGGTGCCGTTTGCTTCAGAAAATATCAGTTAAAAAACATCTACCCCATTTTATCTTTTTTCTCAAAAATATCTTTCAGGTATTCAAAAGCCCGTCAATAAAGAATTGGTTTCCTCAAAATACACTTAACACTAATACGTGGGCACAGAGATTTAAAAAATAGCCCGTCACACTTCAGTAGGGCTAGCATGCGCACAACGAGTAAAATTTTATGTCAACTCGTTATCTCTATTTGTCTACCGAAGCTAACATGGATAAATGTCTCGTTACGTCAAAAGCAAAGATAAAAGTAATATTTCTTAACTGTGGTATTTTTTCTCTACGAAAGTTAAGACCGTTAATACACGGATTAGGGCACGTCAGGCTCGGCTAGTTTAAATCAAATTTACCAACAATTTCTGCGTCTATTTCAGTAACTGCGTTAGACGACAGCATCACTGAGAAAGAGGCCCAGAACTATGTTAAGTCGTTTGAAACGTACATGAACTGCAACGTTTCTAGATTCTTCAGACCCTGGCTGTATCCAGACTTTTTGTATAAATTCAGTAGTATCAAGAAAAAGGAAAACGAGTGTGTGACAGTCATAAATAAAGTATGTGATTCGGTAAGCATTTATAATAATTGAACTAGCGAGAAAAGTATCCTTCAAGTCATCGGGGCTTAGTGCCGTTTATAATTATTAAAATCGGTTCATAATTATTGTGACCCCTTGGTGGTCCCTTTAGATTTGGAATTGTAGAAAAACGGGTATTTCCGTATATAAAAAGCGATCTAGCTTCTATGATTATTGACCGATCGTCATTGTAATGGTGTTAAAAGAAGTGCTTTTTTGTAAATATTTCGGCATCAGCTAAAATATAATATTGAGATTCGAGTTACAAATTGTGTAGAAAATTGAAGTTCTCAGATCAAATCAAAATAACAAGTTACATGCTACTTAAGTACCTACTTATAAATATTTTGTGATTTTCAATAGATTCTTCAAAAGAAACGAGCTCAACCAAGAAGAAATAAATCTTTTCAATCGAATGAGGATCAAATTGGTAAGTACTTTTTTAATTCACAACTAGACAATACACGCGACTTCTTCCGCATTGAGTAAGTTTTTGTAGTGCAAACGTTTTTATGCGTGTTGAGCACTTTTTGGTAGGGGGTAAATATGTGGAACTGTGTCGGTCACGCGACACCATTCTTCTTAAGACAAAAGGTCTTCAGTATAAATAATATAGTACATTCATAATTAAACTTTAATGTCTTAGTTTATATTTTAATAATTGTTTTTCATAGGCTACTTTTTATCCCGGAAAATTAAGGAACTCCTTAATTTTCCGGGATAAAAAGTAGCCTATGTCCTTCCCCGGAATGCCAATGGGATGCCGGGTAGTACAAAATTTAATCAAAATCGGTTGAAAAGTTGGGCTGTTAAGGCGCTGTGAGTTCACAAGATTGAAAATATAGGCGCGCGGGGTTGAAATCGAGCAAGCGCATGTCGCAAAAAATGCAAAAAACCATTTGTAAAAAAATAAATATTTGCTGCTTAAAAAAACTCCGTTTTGCGGATTTTACGCTATCACAGGGCCTTAAAAAGCGTATGGCAGACAGACCATGTTGTCTGCCATGCTTTTATAATACTCGACTCACTCGCATTTATATTAATATGAATACTATTATTTCCTTGTTAACAGGCACAAAACAGAAAGTATTGATGGATCTACTGATGGACTTGGACGAAGGTGGATTAACAGATAGAGAAATAAGGGATGACATGAACACATTTATAATGGCGGGGCACGCTACGTCCACAAACGTTACAGTGTTTGCCCTCACATTGATCGGATCATATCCTTTAGTGCAGGAGAAAATATATGAAGAGTAAATAAAATACACGAATATTTAGTCGACAGAAACACACACATTTATTGTTTTTTTTTTAAAGTGAAAACTTCTTTAGCCGCGTTGAGCACTTTGGTAGGGGGTAAACTTTTGGATTCGCGTCACCGACATGCTCGCGTTGTTACGAAGACAAAAGGTCTTAAAATATAAATATACTACATTCTAAATTAAACTTTAATGCCTTAGTTTATATTTTAATAATTGTTTTTTAATTTAAATTTCGTTTTCACTTCTATCGTCAGTTTTTTTGTCTTATGAGGGTATTAAGTTTCAATCAAAAGTGGGAAATTGGTACACGTCTTCCGCAAGAATATGAATTTTATTTTTATTTTTACACAAAAATCAATCTTTTTTTGCGTTTTAGTCCACTATGAAAGAATTGGTCTTTAATAATTTTATATTTTTTTGTTATAATTTTAATTTTTAACATCTGAACTGCACCAGGCACGTAATTTAAAAAAAAGGTGTAATGTTTTCTATATGAGTATAATAGTCGAAGGTCTACAAAATTTATGTACGAACAATATCATTAAAGAAGTCTTACATCCTATTGTTTTCATGGGCTTGCTTTATCTTACCTAACGCTGTGGTACCATATTTTTTTCAAATCCTGACGTATGCAACCTACTATAAGTTACTGGCGAGTTGCTTCTTTATGTTACAGTTAGTGTGAAAATGTTACGGTTAAACTGAGAATTCATACATATTACAAGGTCAACTGAAAGTACCAGGTTTTGGTTTATTGGCGAGTAACAAAATATGCAAAATATGCGGCATAAACAGCCGTAGGTATCTTTTGATTGCGTTGACTTAGATGCTTGATTTTTACAAGGGACGGTAGACCTAATTATGTTTGATAGATATTAATTTCACTTGATACATAACCATTCCTCAAGTATACACAATGATATATTTTGCAGATTACAAGAAGTATTCGGCGGCACAGACAGGGATGTGGAAAAGCAGGATTTGTCGAGGCTTGTGTACTTGGAGGCAGTTCTCAAGGAAACCATGAGATATTACGTCTTGACGCCATATTCTGGCCGATATATTGACCAGGATGTCAAACTGAGTGAGGAATTTTTAAATTAAAAAACTCTCTTTCGAGTGAGAGAAAGAGCTCTTTCTCACTTCAGCCGATTGCTAGCTGAGAATGATGAGAATAATGAAAAGGGTTTGCCTTTTTCCACCACGGAATTCCGATTTCCGAAGTTACTGCTTCTTTAAAATCAAACAATCTTTGAAATAAGTCTAAAGCACTAAACACTGCGCTGTGGCGGTCGTCATTGCATTTTATGTTGTTTTACAACATGTTTTTTACACTGGATTAAGCTATATCTAGTGTCTACCAGTTATTCATTCATTGTTCTGTTTTATAATAAGTACTTTAAAAAATAGCTGATACTCGCGACTTCGTCCGCGTGGATTGAGGTTTTTTAGGATAATTTCCGGGATAAATAGTAGCCTATATATATAGTAGATAAATGTGTTATTCCAGACCGAGCGAAGCGAAGGTCTTTGAGTCTACTTGAGTCAATATGCACTTGTCCGTCCGTCCGTCCGTCTGTCAGAGCCTTATAACTTCTGAATTACTGAACGTAATTACTTCAGCTTTAAATATAATATGTAAACCGATGGCCTCCAGCCGAATATGGCTTAAAAGGTTATAAAAATCTTTATTTCAGGGGGCTCTCATAGAAGCGAATGCGAAGTAAAATATTTTTATAGCGTAACATAGGGTTGCGGTAGGTATATCATTTTAAAGATAGGAATAAAGTCCAAAAATATTTTTTTTTAATTTTTCCCCTAAAATTGACGAAATGGGGGGCATACAAAGTGGAGATTTTCTAACGTCCAAAGTTGACCTCAGAAGTCTAAATTTTCTGAAAGACTGAGCCTCAGCGAACGAAAAAAGCATGCTTTTTTCGTTCGCTGCTGAGCCTGAAACTTGATCAATTATTTGAATTTAAATATCCTGTACTTGAACAACATATACTTAAATTAGATAAATACTAATTTTTAATGAGCTTCAGTATTTTTAACAGAATTTCACAATGATGTCAATAAATGGCGCCACGAGGTCTCAGTTCGGGGCGAACCACTAGTCTATATTATCTGTGCCAAATTTCATCCAGATCCGTCCAGAACTCCAGACGTTCAGTCGTTATTCAGTAACAAACATCCATATTATCAATATTATCAATGCGAAAGTTTGAATGGATTCAAACTTTCGCATTAATAATATTACAAGCTGATGCCCGCGACTTCGTTCGCGTGGATTGAGGTTTTTTGTTTCCCACGAGAACTATTTAATTTGCTGGGATAATAAGTAGGCTTACTGGCTATTTCAGACCATAATCTATCTCTGTGCCAAATTTCATTCAGATCGGTCTAGACATTCTGGCGTGATTGAGTACCTAACAAATATCCATTCATCCAAACTTTCGCATTTATAATATTATAAGTATATAATTATAGACACATAATAATAAGGTAATATTATTACGGTGGTTTTACTGAAGATCTCTTAAATTTTTTAAAGAACTCTTTTAAAGAGTTAAGAGTTATTTTCTCATAAAAAACTTAAATTAAGTTCTTCGTCCTTCGTTTAAAGAATGCTTGAGGTAAAAAAAATCTAGTTTCTTGTCATTCAGAATTAATAAACACCTAGATAATACTTACAGACAAATTAATAAAACATTTCAATCTATTTGGTGAATTCATTTTATTTTGTATGATTGTACTAATATTGTCGCCCAAACCCAATACAGTTAGATTAATGTTGATGAAACGGATTGCAAGTATACTTACTAAATTATTTTCAGTGTTTATTTAATGTTTAATCTCATACGTAGGTCAAAACAGTATTATAAATAGGTACCTACCGACTATCTGACGTAGGCAGTTCGCACTTGGTAGTCCGTTTATCCGTCTCCGACCGGGATGCAAAGTATTTCTGTACAAAATTACCTCTCAAATTAAAAAAATATGCAAATAAGCGTTAAATTTTTGTTAAATTTACCTGAAACACAGATTTGCAAAAAGTTTAGCAGTAGCAAAGTTAATTTCTTGTTTGCGAGTTAACAACCGTGAAGGTTGTAACTTATTAGGAAGGTAGGTACACTTACCTTCCTCAACGTTTAAAGAATAGATAAATGGGTACGAAAGACGAGACAGCCTTTGCTTATGTCACTAAACCTTTTAAGATTTGCATGCAGATAATAGCTTGTTATTCAAAGCTACTAGGTTCTTAGCTTTGTATAACATGCTAATAGCTTTAAATAAGAGGTTCTTAGCTTAGATGTGGTTTTAGCACAGTATTGATATACTTAGATTAACTTTACTTACTCACCACAGTCCCTATGGGCCTTACCCCTCATTGCTGGATCGGTGGATCGGGATTCCCTTAATGACCTCAATAAAAATTCCAGAAAACTGCACACTCAAAGCTGGTAATAATTGCGGATTGTTACTGTATGGAGTCCATCGGCATTCAATGTGGGGGCCGGATGTGGAGGAGTTCAGGCCTGAGAGATGGTTAGATCCAGCCACGCTGCCCAAGAATCCTAACGCTTTCGTCGGATTTGGCCTGGGAAAAAGAAATTGTATAGGTTGGTAAAGCCTAGTAACTTCGTTTAATTATAGGCTAGTATTTGGCTGTAATCAGACGGCAGACCTGCCTGCAATTGGGTATTTGACAACTAGTCAAATACATTATAATTATTTTTTTGTGATTATTTAATAGAGGACCTGCCAAAAACATTATAATATGAATGTCTACTGTTAATTTTATGTTAGATAACCATTTCACTTTAATCTCATGTACACGTTTTGAAGTTCGATAAAAAGTATTTGATTTCACTAGTTGTCAAATATATAATCGGTGAACCAGCGGTGGCCAAGCAGCGCGCTTTTTTTTCTACTTGCTGGAAAAATGTATTAACGCATTCCGGGTATCATAAATAAGATTTCCCCCCCCCCCCCGCCCTCAACAAAAAAAAGCAAGGGTCTCAAGACGTATTGGGTGCAACTGAGACGTCTCGATGCTATAAACCGACATAGGGTCGTAAACATCTACCCTAATCTCTATCTACTACTACTAATATATCTACTGACAATGGATTTAAAATCATTGTTATTGGATTTTCAGGCAAAAACTACGCAATGATGTCGATGAAGTCCTTGCTTAGCCACGTTCTCCGAAGCTACAGGATTCGAGCTGACCACACCAAGCTAGTGGTGAAACTAGCCTTCCTTCTCAAGCCGGTCGCCGGACATTTTGTATCTATTGAGGACAGATTAAAAATAATATCTTAAGTTTATTTATTCTATTTACAATTTTTTCTTTTTAAAGTAGCCAACCATATAAGTCCAGTCACAAAACAAGTCCCATTTTATACTTAGTCGCATATATTTTAAGCAATTTTTGTATGTGAAAAAGTTCCACATTGCCGCGCGACTTCTTTCGTGGCACGGAGTACGGACTATAAGAAGATTGCTAAGTCTTGGCCATCCTTCTTAAGCGGAGTAGGTACGAAATTCATGCATATGTTGGAATAACACCTACAAAACTTAACGGCACTATTGTAAGAACTGTGTATTTGCTTTTATAACCTTTTATAACTTTGCTATTTACTTTACGTATAGCTATATTTTTACAGTGGAGTAAAAAACTATTGTATTAACGAAGGCGAAGGATTAACATAAATTATCTTCTCACAATAATTGGTATTGAATTGATAAGTCATAACAAATCAATACTTTACAAGGACAAATTATACCTAACCGTTTTTATAGCGTCCTCTGGCAGCACTATGCATAACATTATAGTAGTATAAATTCATGTTTAACGATACTCAGGCTGTTGTCGTTCTTTGCCATTGTTTGTGCCAGCACAACACAATTTACTTCGCCACGTGTTGCTTGGAGCAATACCTGCACTTCATGACTGCGCCACTTGGCACTTCCAATGCCTGAACAGATTTGGATGTACCTATTGGATATCGCTGGAATCCTTAGCCTTCTTTTTTGTTTACGGGGGGGGAGAATCTCCTTAAGATAGAGGATAGAAGAAGGAGGAGAGGAAGAGGAGGAGAGGATTTCTACCTACGAAAACCCCCCGGTGGCCGACCTTAACGCACGTTAGGAGGCGAGATCTCTTAAGAACGCATCGGTTCGTCCTTTGTGCGATGCCCTTAGGGCTCATCCCGGACTCCTGGAGAAGTTCCCTCATTACCCGGACCTGTACATGAGGTATATGGCTGCTTGTTGACCACAACAAGCTGTCCCAGGGTCGAGTTGAGCCCCCACTCCAGCCGTACTCGACCCTAGAATCCTTAGCCTAATCTTTACATCATCTCGAGTGACACTTGCTTACATCCCGAGTGATACAATATTTGGAAAAAATCGTTTTGGCAGTTTTTATTTTTTAATTAATTAAGGCTTGTTACTATTTAGTCTTCAGTTGTTCATTTTATTGCTTTAGTCATTCGTTAATTAATTACCCCTTTACAATAATTGCGATTTAAAATTAAGACATAAATACATTTTACATACAATGAACCAGAAATAATGGTTTCAAGTTTGTTAAACAAGATTTGGTATAGATACTTACAAGTAATATGGAGGTATGTATTTGCTGATTAATTTGATGTGCAATCAGTGTTTTTGATATAACAATCACATTTTACTTGCTGATGGCTGCGAGTTCGTCCGCGTGGATCGAGCTTTTTTGGTTCCCGCGTGATCTCTTTAATTTTCTGGGATAAAATATAGCCTATTGTGTTATTCCAGACTATAATCTTTCTCTGTGCCAAGTAACATCCAGATCCGTTCAACCGTTCAGGCGTGATTGAGTAACAAACGACCATTCACCCTTCCAAACTTTCGCATTTATAATATTACTAGACTAGATGTTGCCCGCGACTTCGTCCGCATGGATTGAAGTTTTTGGTTCCCACGGGAACTCTTTAATTTTTAGGGATAAAAAGTAGCCTATGTGCTATTCCAGACTATAATCTATCTCTGTGCCAAATTTCGTCCAGATCCGTTCAGCCGTTTTGCCATACATCCATCCATCCTTTCGCATTTATATTAGTGTAGATTTAAACATTCCAAAGATGATTTTCACAAAAAATATTCCAAATTAAAATACTTAGGTACCTATTTTATTGTGCATGAATGAATTAAAGTGAATGAATGAAAGATGATTTTCACGTAAAGTTAACATAAACTTCCATCAACTTTTCACTTTGCAATCGTCTGTTTTTGTACCTGAAATTTGTCATAGAGAGTTGCATGACGTTACATATTACGTTGCTTTTTATCCCGGAAATTAAGTAAACAATAAAGGAGCACGTTCTTTTGGCAGAGCATCTGTCAACTTACAGAATCATAATATCAGCATCCATTTCATGCAATAGTTAGTTACGGAACCCTAAAAAAATATCTATCAACAAAATCTCACAGAATAATAATTATGAAATTCCCGCATATTTTAATTAAAATATATCTATTATATATTGTGCAGATTTGAGCATAATTTATATGCAACATAAATTATTCCGCTTTAATGTAAAGCAATAACTCTACCATGATTTTTTAGGGTTCCGTACCTCAAGAGGAAGAAAGGAACCCTTATAGGATCATTTCGTCTGTCTGTCAACTACCTTTTTCTCGGGAACACGTTGAGCTATCAAGTTGAAATTAATATTAAATACTAATTAATGTCTACGGTTCCTTGGAACTGTAAAAAATCAATCACCGCAATCAGAAGATACGGCTTCTTCTACATATAAAATCGTTGGTCCTGACTGACTGACTGACTGACTGACTGACTGGTCTATCAACAGACCGCTGGGGTTAGAAACTTGAAATTTTGACAGTAAGTTTATTTTGTGACGTAGGCACTCACTAAGGAAGGATTCAATATTCCAGCCCCGAGGGGTAAAAAAGGGGGTGAAAGTTTGAATGAAAGTCCATCCGTGGTTTCCCCCGTTCCCACGTTTCGGACCATGCTGACCAATCTCGCGGACATGAACTAATAATAATAAAGCACACATTACAAGAATCGTCTAGTTACAGTTTTATTTCTATTCAATTTTTTAATTTCTTTAGGACTAGGACAATAAAACAAAAAATGTGTTGTTTGAACTTTTATTTGATTTCCTCAATAACTACCTACATTGCATGCACTAATTAATTAATCAGTGTCAAATCAGACATGACGACGTCATGCTCGTAATCTAGTAAACACTGGCGTTTTTGTGTTTTGGGATAGGGCTCCTGGAGCAGAGCCAGAGCTGCCTTCCTCTCCGAGGCTTCCTTCATTAGTTCTAAAGTGGTCAGTTTTTTTAAGTTGGTTTGGAGGAAGACGTAGGCTTTGACTTTGGATTGGGGGATGGTGATGTTAAGTTGGCGTTATTAGTGAGAAATGTTGCGCTATTATTGATGCTGGTCACCACCTTGGTGCCCTTAGCAATAAGCTATGGCTGCGCGGGCAAGTGCATCCCATTTTATTCTCATAGGGCACTCCTGGTTGAAGGCATTGTGATCTGTACAGGTGATCTTTGCTTGGCTGCAGTTGCAGCACACTGGGGTGCTATCGCCCACCTGTGCGGCCTTCCACATCTTCCATGCCATAACCGAGGCAGAGTGAGCATTGCACGAGCGATGAGTAGTCCGCCACTCTGATCCTCTGCATATTAATGTGCGCTGACTCTGCCTCAATCAATCGCCGCCACAACTTGGGAAACAGTCTGAGGACCACATGCCTAGTATGAGGGTTTCTGGTTCTTCTCCTGAACTTAATTTCTAGTCGGCCATCTTTACCAATGCCCTCAAACAGGCTCCAGTTTTGATTTCTCCTAGTGTTCTTAATATCCTCATCGGTATTGTATTGAACGAGGTCTTTGAGTACTAGGACGGGGTCTTTGTTTTGTATTTCCTCAACGTTCAGGCGGTCGGCTACACTTTTTAATCGCTCTTTGACCTTTTGTCTCTCCTCCTCCGAGCTACATCCTACTATCACTTTTCTGTCTTTCTGTCTGTCACGTAAGACAAAGGAATTTTAAAGATCAACTTTAACCCAACCATTCTTGGCATTAACTGCCGCCCTAATTTGAGTCAGAACTTCGTCCCCAGTCTCAGTCTCGTCCTTAGAAGATACTACCACCGAAATCAATGCGATATGCTCATGGCTTTTCCTCTCGCCAGCGGCCACATTGGCAACGTCGGTCGCCGTTGCTCCACCCTGTTTTCTTCTATTAAGTGGCTCAGTCTCGTTAACTCTTCGGTATTCTTCTCCAGCAGCTTTGTGCTTGCTTCTCCAGAATGCAAAAATCCGAAGTCCCGCCCCCCGGTGTGTTTACAGCCGGCTTTTCCACTCCCTCGGCCTCTACATCCTTCTCTCTACAAGTTGGGGTAAAGGGTTCCCCCAACTTCCTTAGTCAATTCGTACAACCTTTCGATAGCCTGCGTCACCCCCGCTTTTATGCCAGATTTAAGTTGCAGGACTCGTCTAGCAACGTTTTTGCCCAAACGAGCCAGGCTTTTGCCTCTGTCCTTCGGCTGGCACACTTAACGGAGGAAGACCCATACGGCGCCCCGTTTTCCTTGCTCCTTTGTTGGATACCTCGCGCATTGGTAGGGGCTAGCGCGCTGATGTCTTCTGTCCCTGGGGTCCCTTGTGTAGTTTCGGTTGAGGGTTCGTTTTCCGTCCCCACGTCGACGAAAAACAATTCGGACATTCGCCTTTCGCTTCCCGCAGACATAGCGACAACAACTTCCTTGGGGGGCGTTTTGAACAGTGTCTTATTTAAATATCAAATAAATTATTAGCCTACTTGAAAATACAATGTATAATGAATAATTAAAATAACTGGGTTGTGTAAAGGTAACCCAGTCGTCAATTTAAAATACTAACCTAATTAAAATATACAAACTAATAAAAGCGAATTAACTGGGTTAATTAAAATTACTAACCTAACCTAAATAAAATAACGATGTCTAACTATTAGGTAAGTTTAACTGGATTGTGTAAGTGTAAACCAACCCAGTTGTCAAATAAATGTACTAACCTAAGAAAATATACGATTAAATTTTTAGCCTAAATTATTAACTTGGGAGTGTATACGGCTCCCAAGGTCAGTCTTTATGTCTAAATAGTGGTGGGGAGGTGTACAAGCTCTCCTCCCGGCAGGTACAAAGTTTCTGCAGAAGCAGAATATCAAATTTGTGTTTTTAAAATTTGCCTGGTCTCCCTAGGCAAAATTAAAATTTTGTTTTTCTCAGGTCGATACGCTGGTTGACAGCATCGCGCTGTGAAAGTTTGGCTGGAAAAGGTGGAAAATTCGGGCTACCGCGCAACTGTGACTTTTCGCTGACAATTTGAGCATCTTTTTCCTCAGAAAAAAGGGCACTCGGGGCGTTTTCGTCCCGGTTGGGGGCAGTAGCTTACATGGGATCGACCCGGACACTTCCTCAAAATGCAAGCAGTGAGTACAACTGGCACCAGGGATCACGGTAGCAGGGTACGCGGAACCGAAACTAGACGCAGTATCTCAATCAGTTGCAAAGTTCCTTTTTTGCCGTTTAAAACAAACCGAGAGATATAAATCAAAACATAAGCATAAAAATTAGTTCCAATTGTGGCCACCGCGTTTCAAATTAGTTCCTTGAATACCGGCAGGAACTCAAGGATAACATCAATCAAATCCTATGACTTTTTACAAATCAAATCTATCCAATTATATTTTGCATGCGAGTCTGTTTCGCACGCAAAAAGTATAAATTGGGTCCGGTTTCTTATATGTTAATGAAGATATAAATGTTATTTAAGATACTAAAATATAGAGATTTTCGGGCTCCAGAGTTATTTATTCAACGCTACTCACCAAGGTTGACTGTGTTGGTAAGTAAAAATTAGTGTAGAGTTTAAATAAATATCCATACTACATACTAATATTATAAATGCCAAAACGGATCAGAGAGACAGAAAGACAGTCTGTCTTTCTGTCTCTCACTATGAGAGGAACAGGGATATCGGAGGCTCCGATTACGCTTAGGATTTATGAGATCTCGGAGGTTACCGAACACAAATAATAAATAAATATTATTGGGTAGGATGGCCACCGAAGGGGTTTTTTCACCCCAAGAAGCCAGGTATCTAGTGTATTATCTATGCAGGTATCTTATGAAGATTTCCCCTTCGTGAAAAAACAAAAATTGGCAGTCATAGAGACTGTCATAGGGACTGCCAATAGAGGTGAAAACGAATAAGTTTTTTTTGCACCATGAAAATGAAAGTAAAAGAAAAACTAAAATTAGTCGGCGGGTTAACGCAGCCAGCGTTCTGGGCACATTGCCTCATTGCAGCGGCATAGATTATATTTTCAATGTTTAGTTTTTAGTTTTTAATATTATATACAAGAAAAATTAAAATCTAAATTAAAACTAAAGTAAAAAAAAGAAAATAAAAACTAAACATTAAAAATATCATCTATTCCACTGCAATAAGATTTTAAATAATAATACTGATTTTAAATCGATTTTTTAAGAAATTGTAGGTAGGATATAATATTATTATTTCAACGTTATATTTTCTTATCACAAAATAATATATTTTTTAAATCTCTTAAATACTTAATAAATAAATTTAAATTATGCTACCTATTTTAAATAAAACTATTTAATTAAAACACTAATAATACGTTTATTTTTTTCAAATACATATACATACATTATACATTTTTATTTAAATAATGTTTTCCGTTCAAATTACTACTACTACTACTACAGCCCATTAACGTCCCACTGCTGGGCACAGGCCTCCACTCTCATAAGAGAGAGGGAATTAGAGCTTAGACCCACCACGCTACTCCAATGCGGTCTTATTACCATGTGAGTGATAATAACCGGGACCGACGGCTGAGCGTGCTCTCCGAGGCACGGGGGTGAAACACTGCCAACTTCCTAACTCCGGGCTAGTACCATAGTATCTACTGAGAATTTCTAATCAGAAAAACCCAACACTTAATTATGGCCCCGACCCGGGACTCGAAACCGGGACCTCGTCGGCCGAAGTCGAACATGCGAACCACTAGACCAACGAGGCAGTTCAAATTAATTGCTTATTAAATCATCCTGCAGTGGTCAAAATACGTTAATATGCTGACGCTGGTGATGTTGGTCGTCGCGTCTCTTATGTACTGGACCTGGTACACCAGAAGAAGACCTGGAGACCCGCCCATGTATCCCGGATCGTGGCCTTTCATTGGACACACACATTTGCTCCTAGGTGGTCCTTTGAGTAAGTAAATAGGGCTGTACCTATAGGGCTTAAAAATACTAATAAGTGAGTGAAATAACCTCGTAACAACTTTTTAAATTACTAAATAATTATTTCAATTTTTATTTTACATTTCCCATTTAATTTTCTGAGCAATTTTTATTTTCCTACGTATAAAAAAGAACTCAATTGTTTTTAAAGTGGCAGACCAAAAGTTTTTCAGCAACGACCTCAATTTACATAGACGGGCCCTGTCAAAAAAAGAATGTGGGCGTATTTTTAGCAACGCAATCAACGCCATCTAGTCTGAAAAGCGGAAACTTGCTTGCAACATCTTGAATGAAAGCTTGAAAACGTATGACTCGGTCATAGATAATATAGGTCATAACCGTAAGGTCAGTTAGTAAAAAAAAAACATATTATTATCCTCTCTCATTTATTTGTACAAATTTATAAAATTATTTCTAAACACGTTTTACATAAATATATAAAATACTATACAAAACACATTTAAAAATAACCTTATAAAACTTTCACCCACTGCGGGGTCTTAAAGACCCAAGCAGCCGGTGGTCAGGGCTCCAGAGAGAGGAACTTCCTCACAATTCGTGCCGTCTCAAGGATAACCGCCTTATGTACCCGACCCTTAATCCAACAACCAAGCGAAAGCTTCTTAAGGTGTTGATCGAAACTTTTCGCAATAAGACCATTAACTGATACAACCATCGGTACAACAATCGTTGAATCAACACTCCACATGGCGGTAATCTCGTGAGCAAGGTCCAAGTATTTCGATACTTTTTCCTTTTCTGCTTTCACCAGGTTATCATCATGTGGAATAGTAACATCAACAATTGTTGCTCGGCGCGCTGAGCGGTCGACTAACACTATGTCAGGTTTATTGGCAACAATAAACCTATCAGTGATAACCGACCGATCCCAGTAGAGCAAGGCACTACTATTTTCGAGAACTGGCACGGGGTCATACCTATAGTATGGTACCTCAGTCTCAACAAGTCCGTACTGGAGAGCCAGTTGTTGATGGATTATTTTGGCTACTTGATTATGTCTGTGCAAGTACTCTCCATTAGCAAGATGAGAACAACCGGAGACAATATGTCTGAGGGACTCCCCAGGAAGATGACACGCACGACATATGTCAACAGTGCCATCTTTCATAATGTGTCTCCGATAGTTATTCGTCTTGATAACTTCATCCATAATTGCACACACAAAACCTTCGGTTTCCCCAAAGAGGTCACCGAACTGTAACCAAAATATAGATGCTATTGGATCTACCACCGCCCTGGTTAGGGCCTTGTAGAATCTACCATGCAACTCCTTGCTCTCCCATACCGCCATGCGATCCGAAGCACTAACTACTATTGGTTTGCGCCAGTTCTCTTTGCCTAAGGAAAGCGGGGTGAAACCCTTATCAACTGTAACTACATCCTTATGTATACCCACATTCACCTTGAGAAAATAATCTCTGAGTTTGCAAATCTCACGATTATGGAGGTTCTTGATATTCAAAAAACCACGTCCTCCATACTTGCGTGGGATGTACAATCTCATAACAGATGAGCGCGGATGATGCATACGGTATGTGGTCAACAGTTTTCGAACCTTTCGATCCAGGGTATCCAGTTCAGTTTGAGTCCACTTTAGAATGCCAAAGGTGTATGTGAGTAAAGGCATGACCCAACTATTAAAGGCACGCACCTTATTACCCCCTGATAAAAGACTATTAAGGACTTTTTTCAGGCGGCCAAAGAAACGCTCCTCTACTAGTTGTTTCATAGTCCTTGTCTCAATACCAAGTGCCTCTGACATCCCAAGGTATTTATATGTTTCACCCTCACAGAGTGATCTGAGAATCAAAGTATCTGAAAGAACTAGATTCTCAGAGTTCACAACCCTACCTCGCTCTATATTGATAACCGCACACTTGTCGACACCAAATTCCATCCCAATGTCATTGCTAAAGTTTTGAGTTATCTTTAGCAACTTCACGAGGTCTGGTCTTTTTGATGCATACAGCTTGAGGTCATCCATATACAGTAAGTGAGATATGACCTCACCACCCCTGCGAAGACGAAAGCCTAGCCCTGAATCCTTCAGTAGTGTACTGAGTGGATTAAGTGCCAAGCAAAACCATAAAGGGCTCAAACTATCACCTTGGAAAATTCCTCGCTTAATCCTTATCGGTTCGGCTGATTCAAAAGATCTAGCATTCCCTGGTTGACGAAGAACTGTCATCCATTGCCTCATACATGAGTCGAGAAAGGAACATAGAGTTGCATCGACCTTATACAACTTCATGATCTCCATGAGCCACGTGTGAGGCACCGAATCATAGGCCTTCTTATAATCAATCCAAGCAGCAACTAGATTTTTTTTATTTCGCCGTACCTGTTGGCAAATAGTGGTGTCTATGAGAAGGAGTTCCTTAGTACCGCGTGTCCTAGCCTTACATCCATTCTGAACTTGGGCCAAAATATTATTTGAATTAATATGCATAGTTATTTTTTTAGCTAGAATGGATGTAAGTAGCTTATAGATGGTAGGTAAGCACGTTATCGGGCGATAGTTTTTTGGATCTGCGGTACTACCGGACTTGTATATTAGGAACGTGACACCTGTTGTCATTAGTGTCGGTAACGATCCAGAGTCAATGGCGTTCTGAAATTGCGTTGCTAAGACTGTATGTGCGCTACGAAACCATTTTAGCCAGAAGTTGTGCAGCCCATCCGGCCCCGGACATTTCCAGTTCGCAGCCGAATGGATTGCACAACCTACATCTTCAGCACAAATGGTAACGGGGTTCATGTCTACCACCGCATCGCATTCCTCCCTAACAACGTTCATCCACTCACCTTCAGTGTGTTCTATGGAATCCGACCAGATACTACGCCAGAAACCTGACATAGTATCAGGTGTCGGAAGCTGTCCGTCGATCACACAATCTCTAGATCGTTCCCAGTTATACTTTCCGTTGGTCACTTTGGAATATACGATTTTGAGAGAATCGATCATTGCGTTTTCTAAAGCGCCTAATGCGTTGTGCCCATGCATAAACTTTCTGCTTCAGGAAATCAATGCGATCTATAACCAAAGGCAAATACTGTGTGGGACTAGTATTAGTCCCAGCAAATGCCTGGTGTACAAATCGCATTATTCTCGGGCGATTATTACCCGCCTTGAAACAGATCAGCTTAGCAATAAGAGTTCTAGTCAAAGTGATTCGCTTTTCGATCCTAGCCTGCCAGGTCGGAATTGTATTCGGTCTTTGTGCAGCACTATGCAGTTCTGGAAATTTAACATGTGCTACACGACATGCTGCAACGGCCCCACAGTACAGAATCGAATGCGTATCATTTAAATCACATGATGTTTCTAAGTATTTACTTAAAATTTGATCTAGAACTCCTACCAATGCCATATTTCGTCGATGCACAGGTAAACGAGGTAATTTCGGTCTTAGATCGTTTGGCATATATCTATACTCCAAAATCGCATCTTCCAAAGCCCTCCTCACTTGCTCATCATCCTGGTTACTTACCAACAAATCATAACCACCTAGTGACTCCTCTTGTGTGTTAACAATCTCTACCCTATTGGAGACTTGTCGAGTTTGAAGAGCCGAGCTACTGGTGGTATCTATTTGTGGCATAGCTAAGCGAAGCCGCTCAAGTGTAGACTCGTCAAGCATCCTACGACGCTGAATAAGTCGCACCTGATCCGATAGTCGTTGAGCAGTCACAGTCATTGTTGGTTCAAGCGCCTGAAACAGAGACAACATCCTTGAACGGTACCCAGTGAGGTTAATTCCCCCCTCTGTCGCCCCATAGTACGCTCGCATGACGCTCTCATTCATGTTCTGAGACCATCTCATGCGGCGCACTACACCACCGGCGGCGGGAGCATTATTCGGAGCACGCAGTTCCGGTTGCTCCAAGCCATCCCGTGGCGGGCGTATGGTTCCTCGTCGTCGTCGTCCTGGTGGGCTTATTTCGACATCGGACCCTGCAGATGACGGCGGGGTCTCATAATCATCGTCGCTCGACGAGGTAGCATCGCCTGGTGTTGAGTGTGCGATCGTATCTCTGGCCTTCTTCCGAGTCTGCATTATTATTATTATTATTATTATTAAATCTTTATTGCACACAAAATTACGAAAAAATAAAAAAGACATTAAAACTACGAACTAGGACTAAACAGTATGCAAATGCGGCAACAAACAAACATACAGTTAAGTTAGTTATAAAGTTAGTTATAGGTATAAGGCGCAAACATACAGTTTGCCGCGTAAATTAAATGATTGCGTAATGGATAAAAATATTAAATAGGAAGATTAAATAACGTTTTTTTGGAAATGTATAACTGTGAATTAAAACACTTACCTTAAAATTAAAATTATACAGTGCCAAACTAATTAAACTTTAGATGTTAACTTAATAATAACAAATTATCTGCACGACGAGCGATCGTGACAGCGCTACGACGGGAACAAAGACAGGTGCGGAACGTGTTCAGCAACTCGGACTCCCGGCGTTTTTCTATGAAAGGGCCCATCTAGTGCCTACATATATAGCGATGTTTTTCAGTATTAGGTACAGATGCATATAGAAGCTAACTATACCCTTATGATGTTATTAATCTGTTTATCTACTCCAGCATCGAAAAGTTCCAATTTCGAATTTGACAACTATATCGAATTGAACCCTCTTTCGTGTTTGCTTCTCATAACGATACAGTTCGTTGTATGGGAGCTGTATCGTTATGAGTCGTAGCTGTATCGATATGGTTATCTTCATAAATAAGATACCTATAGCTTAGCGGCTCTGGGTTCTGGCACTTTCCCAACCAGTCAATTGATTTGACTTTTTTATTAATTTACAAAGTAAAAAATTATAAAGACGTCCTTGTCGAAGATAAAATCTTGTATGCAACTGTACGTAATTAGTCATTTTAATTCTCGTACTATCCTATTTTGATACTCTGCAAGCCTCGTATCTAAAAACAGCACTCGAATTAAAATGACCCTCATTACGATACAGTTGCGTAAATAGCTATTAAGGTTCCGTTGTAAAACAAGTCTGTATGTAAAACAATATTTTTGGGTACATCACACGAACACAAATCACGAACACTAATCAACACGAATCGTGACAAAATTTACAACTTGCTATGGTGTAAAGGCGGCCTTATTACTACCATAGAATAGGTAATAGTGTCACTTCCAGTCAACCTATATGAAAGAAGATAGGTTGCATGATGACTGGATGGTGCACACGTGTAAATATATAAAAGCAAAATTATAATTAATACTTAGGTAGGTACTAATTATTACAATATTAAAAACTTTCTTAACAGTCAATGTTGAAATAGAATGAGTAGATAACAGTACATTAAGTATACGACATATTACTATTTGTCACAATAATATTATTATTTGTCTAGTAGTTTATTTTTATATATTTTGATACCTACTGTTTCTTTTTCTTATGAGGTTTACGTTTATTTATTTGTATATTTATTTATTTGTGAGTAAGTATATACATATATGTATGTATGTTTATTTATATATTATGTGTGTAGTATTTATGACTGATGTTTTATTTATTATATATAAATGTATATATAATATGTAGGTATTATAATTTGTAGCTTTATATAAATATTTTTTTTAATTTGTTATTTCTGCACCTTCTACCGGTTGTATTTGTAGCTATGTTTGCCTGGAAGAGATCGCTGTGTAGCGATAAGGCGGCCAAATTGTATAGCTAAGTTTACTATTGTTTATTTTACTTTGTGGTGTACATTAAAAGTATATTCATTCATTCATTCATATTATTTTACCTACATATTATTTTACATAGGTATAACAGAATATGAATATGAAAAATAAAATAAACATAATAATATGCATGTACTGACATAATAAATATGGTATTATAAACTTACATATATGAGCATCTAAGATATTTATAATTTTATAACGATGAACAATGTTTTCTTCATGATTAAGAAAAAGGCTAGTTCTAATATAAAATCACTTTTTTCGTTTTCAGTTTTTTGGAACCAGTTTAAAAACCTAACAAATGCGTGCTTGGAAATGGGGCACGTCACTTATTTTTTTACGGGGCCTTACAGAATTTACGGTAAGAAAAGTTTTTGCGCATTATAATAATATCGAAGTACGGATGTCCTAATTATTATGGAGCGCAACCACACCTTATGTTATGAAATACGAGTACATAGTATACTAGATGATTATGACTTCGTCACTTGGATTAAGGCTTACTGATTCCCCCGGGAACTCTTTCATTAACCAGGATAAAAAGTAGCCTGCGTGTTATGCCAGTCAATAATGTTTCTGTATGTCAAATTTCATCCAGATCTTTTCAGCCGTTCTGGCGTGATTGAGTAACAAACATCCATCCATCCATCTATCGATTCAAACTGATTAGTAGGATAATATTCTTATTTTTCAGTTTTAACAGATCCAGATGATATCTATAAATTAACAAATACATGTTTAGAAAAAGATCAATTCGGTTCCGAATTCACGAAAGATCTACTTGGAGATGGTCTACTATTTTCACCGGGTAAGAAATAATCCACAAATCATACCAATATTACATTTTACTATTACCTATTCTGTGCTATTATCATAAAATATGCAACAGTGTGTTTGTTTCGCAGCACTACAGACCATAGGATTGCTAGGGTAAAGGTTCCAGTGATTAAAAGCCCCTCAGTAAATAAACAATTCACATGATTTTTTGATGGACCTGCAATTTATTTGGGTGTCGATCCATTATAAGGATAATAATTATCATTTATGTCCTTCCGAGCGAGTTTCGGCCACAGCGGCCAATCTTTAGAAATCCATACTATAATTGACCGAGCGAAGCGAAAGTCTCTGAGTCTACTTGAGTGAATTTGCACTTGTCCTTCCGTCCGTCCGTCCGTCTTTCGGAGCCTTATAACTTCTGAATTACTGAACGAAGTTACTTAAATATAATATGTAAACCGATGGCTTCCCGCCGAATATGGCTTAAAAAGTTATAAAAATCTTTATTTCAGGGGGGCTCACATAGAAACGAATGCGAAGTAAAATATTTTTTATAGCGTTACACAGAGTTGCGGTATATCATTTTAAAGATAATTAGGAATAGATTCCAAAATTTTATTTTTAAATTTCCCCTAAAATTGACAGAATGGGGAGCTTTCAAAGTGGAGAATTTCTGACGTCCAAAGCTGACCTCAGAACTCTCAATTTTCTGAAAGGCTGAGCCTTAAACTTGATCAATTCATCACTAGCCTTTCAGAGGTCAACTTTGGACGTTAGAAAATCTCCACTTTGAAAGCCCCCCATTTCGTCAATTTTAGGGGAAAAATTTTAAAAAATATATTTTTGGACTCTATTCCTAATTATCTTTAAAATGATATACTGCAATGTATACGTAACGCTATAAAAAAAATTTTACTTCGCATTCGGTTCTATGAGAGCCCCCCTGAAATAAAGATTTTAATAACTTTTTAAGCCATATTCGGCGGAAGGCCATCGGTTTACATATAATATTAAAATTTGAAGTAATTACGTTCAGTAATTCAGAGGTTATAAGGCTCTGACAGACGTACGGACGGACAAGTGCAAATTCACTCAAGTAGACTCCTAGGTAGACCTTCGCTTCGCTCGGTCAATTATTATCTAGATTGTTTCTAGGTGCAATATGGAAAAGACATAGGAGGCTAATCAGTCCAAGCTTCAACCAGCACGTCCTCGACGGGTTCCTGACAGTTTTCAACAGCCAAGGGCGACGCCTGGTGTCCCAACTAGCTCGCGAGGTGGACGCGGGTGACTTTGACCATTCGCCTTATTTGAGACAGAATTTCATGGAAACTATTTGTTGTGAGTAAATTAAAAAAAAATCGCCGGTTCACTAGGTATTGAGCACTATTTTCCTCAGAATGGGCATCTAAACACAAATATGTACAGATTTGTGTATTATATTTTATAATAGTCTTTAGATTTACCACCTTTGTGAAAAGGTGCATACAAATTTTCTATTGCCTGGAAGATAGGGCTTCTTACCGATAAGGCCGCCTATTGTATAATTTTTTTTTTAAATTATTGTTTTTGATAACTGTGTTTTGTGTATATTGTACAATAAAGTATCTTTTCATTTCATTTTTCATTTCATTTCAGATAGCCTCGGCTAGTTTAAATCAAAACTTACCAACAATTTCCTTCGTCTATTTCAGTATCAGCGTTAGACGACAGCATCACTGAGGAAGAGGCCCAGAACTATGTTAAGTCGTTTGAAACGTACATGAACTGCAACATTTCTAGATTCCTCAGACCCTGGCTGTATCCAGACTTTTTGTATAAATTCAGTAGTATTAAGAAGAAGGCAGACGAAAGTGTGATAGTCCTAAATAGAGTTTGTGATTCGGTAAGCATTTTATAATATTTGAACTAAGTATCCTACAATTCATCCGGATTAGTCCCGTAGGAAAACTTATAATATATTACACCGGCCGAGAAAAAGAGCTAAGCAGTAATCTAATCTAATCTAATCTAATACCTACCTTTAAACGAGCAATTCTTGTATATAATATATATATCTAAATATATATATATTTTTTTTTTATTGCGTGATAGGCTTGCGCTTGACGACAATCATGCTTAGTGCAAAGCAATGATGAGGTCTAGGTTGGAACGCGCTTGCCTAGAAGATGCCTATTCACTCTTGCCTTGAAGGTACTTAAGTTATAAGTGGCAGGAAACACGTGCGCTGGGAGGGTGTTCCACACCCTAGCGGTTCGTATCAGAAACGTGGAGCAAAAACGCTTCGTGCGAGCAAATTGGACGTCAACCACATAAGGGTGCCAACGCTCACGGTTTCTCGCTGTTCTGTGGTAGAACGGAGAAGGAGGAACAAGGTTATGAAGTTCCAGAGCACACTCGCCATGGTATATCCGATAAAAAACCGATAAGCAGGCGACATTGCGTCGGTGTTGTAGACTGAGCAATTTCGCCTGCGTGAGTGATTGATCGCCAATTATTCTTCGGGCCCGGCGATCTATCGAGTCTAATGTATCGAGTTGGTACTTGGCGGATCCATCCCAAAGGTGGCAGCAGTACTCCATGCCAGAACGAACTTGTGCCTGATAATGAGTGAGGCGCTGTTCCGGCGTGAAGTACCGCTTCACCTTGTTCAGGATACCAAGTTTTTGGCAGCTGTTTTGGCCTTTGACTCGATACATTTCCCGAAATTGAGGTTGGGAGAGATGTCAATACCCAAGAGCTCAATGTTATCACTAATCGGTACGGATATACCATGGAAAGTTGGAGCCAAGGTGAAGGGGCAATATAAATCACGTGTCACGTTGTTTGTCCGCGATGGACTCCTAAACTACTTAACCGATTTTAAATTAAATTTGCACACCGTGTGCAGTTTGATCCAACTTGAAAGATCTTAATTTATAGCCGCAATATTATTTTATGTCGGATTTGCAATGTAAGACGGAGAAAAAACGGTCGAACGAAAACGTTTTTTACGAAAAGCTCATTCCACGCCACAGTTCCACGCGGACGAAGTCGCGGGAATCAGCTAGTATAACATATACAATTATATATAATCTGAATCTCGGCTCCGAAACGGCTCCAACAATTTTCATGAAATTTAGTATGCAAAGGGTTCGGGGGCGATAAATCGATCTAGCTAGGATTCATTTTTAGAAAATGTCGTTTTATGGCAATGAAAAACTGCAACAATATCATTAGAATACAAAGGTAAATTTCGCCACCATCTACAAGGTTATATAAGCTCAGGTGGGAAATCGGGCGGTCGGGAAATCAGAAGACTCCGGTTCTAGTCCAGATGTCTCCAGTCCAATTTTTTTTCCTTTTTTAAATATATATAATTAATAATAATAATATAATTTACGATTTACCAAAAAAAAAATACCGAGCAAAGCTCGGTCATCCAGATACTTAATCTATATATATAAAAATGAAACCCGTTTTCCTTGGTCACGGCATCACGCGTGAATGGCTGGACCGATTTCACTAATTCTTTTTTTGTTGTATTTGTTATTATTAGGAGAAGGTTCTTACGGAAAAAAATATTAAGAAAATCTCTCAGAAATATTGAAAAATATACATTTAATTTTGCATACTAAGGCGGTACGAAGTTCGCCGGGTCAGCTAGTATTATATAAAACATATCATTGAGATTCGCAGTTGCAAATTGTATAGAAAATTGAAGTTCTCAGATCAAATCAAAATAACAAATTACATACTACATAAATATTTTGTGATTTTCAACAGGTGCTTCAAAAGAAACGAGCTCAAAGAAGAAAAAATAAATCTTTTGAATCGAATAAGGATCAAATTGGTAAGCACTACACTAGCTAACTAGACAATGCCCGCGACTTCTTCCGCATTCATTAAGTTTCTTTACTCCCAAGGGAACTCCTTAATTTTCCGGGGATAAAAAGTAGCCTATGGCTTTCCCCGGAATGCCAATGGGATGCCGGGCAATACCAAATTTCATCATAATCGGTTGAAACGTAGCAGACAGACATTTAACTGCCATGCTTTTATAATATTACTTGTGACTTCGTCCGCGTGCAATTTCTGATTACCTATGAGATATGCACTTTCATAATAGCTATTTAAGCAACTGTATCGTAATGAGGGTCATTTTAATTCGAGTGCTGTTTTTTGATACGAGGCTTGCCGAGTATCAAAATAGGATAGTACGAGAATTAAAATGACTAATTACGTACAGTTGCATACAAGATTTTATCTACGACAAGGACGTCTTTATAATTTTTTACTTTGTAAATTAATAAAAAAGTCAAATCAATTGACTGGTTGGGAAAGTGCCAGACCCCAGGGCCGCTAAGCTATAGGTATCCTATTTATGAAGATAACCATATCGATACAGCTACGACTCATAACGATACAGCTCCCATACAACGAACTGTATCGTTATGAGAAGCAAACACGAAAGAGGGTTCAATTCGATATAGTTGTCAAATTCGAAATTGGAACTTTTCGATGCTGGAGTAGATAAAGGCTTTTTATAACTTATGCATGTTATTATAATTTAAAACTGATAACCTAAATGCTGATTGTCTGTACTGTCTGTTGTACTGTCTTTACTTCAAAAACATAAAACTTTTATGTAACCTTCGAACCCCCATTTCACCCCTTTTGGGGTGGATTATCGTAAAATTGCTTGTACAGGTTATTATTATTTAAAACTTATAACTAAATTGCCAATTTTCATGTCTCTAACTTCAAAAACAAAGGACTTTCATGCAAATATCCAACCCCCATTTCAACCCCTTAGGGTTGAATTTTCTCAAACCCGTTTCTTAGCTGATGTCTATACCATAGAAGGAACCTACCTTCCAAATTTCAAGTATGTATGCTTTATAGATGAGAGAGCCTGAGATATTGTGATTAGTCAGTGAGTGCGTGAGTGAATGAGTGGTATTTTGCTTTTATATATATTGGAGATCACTCACTCGACTCACTCGTATTTATAATATTAGTATGGATATTATTATTTATTGTTATCAGGCCCAAAACATAAAGTTTTCATGGATCTACTGATGGACTTGGACGAAGGTGTATTAACAGATAGAGAAATAAGGGATGAGATGAACACATTTATAATGGCGGGGCACGATACGTCCGCAACCGTTACAGTGTTTACCATGATATTGATCGGGTCCTATCCCCAGGTGCAGCAGAAAATATATGAGGAGTAAGTACCTATACGGAAATACTTAGTCTATAGAAATACACACATTGATTTGCTTTTTTTTAATAAGTTATTTTGAACGTATAAAAACTGATTGCATTAGTAAAATTTTAAGAGTGCGTTTTATCTATAGCTATACTTAATATTATAAATGCGAAAGTATGGATGTATGGATGGATGGATGTATGGATGGATGGATGGATGTTTGTTACTCAATCACGCCCCAACGGCTGAACGAATCTGGGTGAAATTTGGCACAGAGATAGATTATAGTCTGGAATAGTCTGGAGTAGCCTATCTACTTTTTATCTCGGAAAATTAACTAATTCCCGCGGGAACCAAAAAACCTTGATCCACGCGGACGGAGTCGCGGGCATCAGCTAGTTAGGATATAAAGTTTCACTCAAAAGTGTAAAATTGGTAAAAGTCTTCCGCCAGAATGAGAATTTCATTATTATTTTTGGGTGGTTTTTAAAAAGTTGTCGGTAACGTAATATGTATAAAACGACCTTCACCGAGCTGGTTATGAAAAGTATTTTATATCAAATTAAATATGTCAATAAAACAATCCTGCCAGAATATGATTAATAAACAATTTAAAAATTGAACTGGATTTTATAGAACTACAAGGTAATCCGTATTTATTAAATGTATTTAATGAATGTTTAACAAAACCAGTCTTCTACAAATATTCATAATAGAGCTTATTAAAATAAAGCAATGAAAATGTTAACAAAAAAGCTTAATAACTCCACTTTTGGATACTTTGTACTAACGCTACTTTTGGATATTTTTTTTGTTTGTACCTACAACGAGAAACATTTTTGCCGACCTGCAGAGTGGTATAGGCTACTTTTTATCCCGGAAAATTATGGAGTTCCCGAGGGAATCTAAAAACTTAAACCACGCGGACGAAGTCGCGGGCATCAGCTAGTTGTTTAATAATACCAATTATCAAATTAATAATAGATAGTAGTTCGCCAGCAATATAGTTGTATATACACAAATATAGCGACTCCCATTAATTCATAATGCTGCCATGTTTGGGAATATGTGCCCTAATTGGTAGAATTTTTGTCGGATATATTAATGCAGTAATAAAATTTATATTTTATTTTGTTTTAGTCCTCAAAGAATTTGATCTTAATTTTATATATTTTTTTTATAATTCTAACATCTGAAATGCTTGCATGGTGCACATAAATTTTTCATAAAACCTGGGTACTTTTTTACACGTCTGCCCATAAAGAAGTGTAATGTTTTCAGGGTTCATGTACCTAGTATATTGTAAGTATGTGAGTTTATTAATTATTCAACCATAACTTCTAAATGACAGAACAGATTTGGAGGAGTATCGTTAAAATCCTTACATTCTCCCGAGTGACACTGGCTATACATTTTTTTAATATTTTTTATTATCTTCACTTGTTTTTATTCACTTGACCACAATCCTACCTGATGGGAAGTGATGATGTGACCTAAGATGAGACGCGCTTGCTTATTAGAAGATGCCTTTCATGCCCTATTTATACCTCCTTGAGGATGGAATTGTGAAATACGTACTTCTTTATATTTACCCGATAGCCAAAATACCAAGTTTCGTGGATATAACTTGAAAAATACTTAGAGAAATTAAGGAATTTCATACAAACTTTCGTCCCCTATTTCACCCCTTTGGAGGTCGAATTTTAAAAATGGTGAAACATCTTTTTTTTAAAACCTGTAGCTCAAATACAAAGTATCATGGCTATAACTTGAAAAGGTCTTTCATACAAACTTTAAACCCCTATTATATCGCTAAACGGGTAGCGCCTGACAAACAATTTGACACACGTATTAATTTGACTATGTACGGAAGTCTAATTAATGATTTTTTGGATTTTTTCCTATATTTGTACTGTGAGACCTTGCTTCTTGCCAAATTTCATGATTCTAGGTCAACGGGAAGTACCTACCAGATTTTGATTTATTGGCGAGTATCAAAATATCTGCATCTTTTGATTGCGTTGACTTCTATTGCGCTTCTATTGACATTCATTTTTTTACAGCTCCAAGGGTCCGTAGACCTAAATAGTGTTGATATTAATATTAAATATAAACTTATAAATATAGATATTAATTTAAACTTGATACCTCCATTATATATATATATATATATATATGTATACATATATATATATATATATATATATATATATAATATTTTAATGATATATTTTTCAGATTACAAGAAGTATTCGACGGCACAGACAGGGATGTAGAAAAGCAGGATTTGTCGAAGCTTGTGTACATGGAAGCAGTTCTCAAGGAAACCATGAGATATTATGTCATGGGGCCATTCGCTGGCCGATATATTGACCAGGATGTCAAATTGAGTGAGGATTTTTGTAATGAAAAAACTCTCTTTCTCGCTTCATCCCATTCCTGGATCACTATTGAGACGAGTCTCTTTTCAGAATTAGAAGGGCTTGCCCTTTTCCACCACGGAAATCCGAAGTTACGACTGTTTTGCAATCAAACAATCTTTGAAATAAGTCTACAGCGCTGAGCACTGCGCTATGGCGGTCTTCATTGCCACTTTTAAACAACAACATGATAGGTTTGCAGTTTGCACGCAATGAACTGTGTCTGAATTCAGAGAGATCTCGTTGGAATTTTTCAAAATTTCTTCTTTTTTTTTATCCTCCTTAGGGTATTTTTTGGAATCTCGAAGTCAGGTCTACTGGATTAGGCTATATCTATTGTCTGTCAGTTATTCATTCACTGTGTCCTGTTTTATAATATTTATAATCTAGCTGATACCCACGACCTCGTCCGCGAGGATTGAGGTTTTTAAGAACTCTTTAATTTTCCGGGATAAAAAGTAGCAAATGAGTTTTTATTCCAGACAATAATCTATCTCTGAGCCAAATTTCATCCAGATCCGTCCAGCCGTTCTGGCGTGATTGAGTAACAAACATCCATTTCGCTTTTATAATAAGTATATTAAGTAGATTAACTTTACTTACTTACACAGTCCCTATCCGCCTTACCCCTCATTGCTGGATCGTGTTTCCCTTAATGACCTCAATAAAAAAATCCAGAAAACTGCACACTCAAAGCTGGTAATAATTGCGGGTTGTTGCTGTACGGAGTTCATCGGCATCCAATGTGGGGGCCGGATGTGGAGGAGTTCAGGCCTGAGAGATGGTTAGATCCAGCCACGCTGCCCAAGAATCCTAATGCTTTCGTCGGATTTGGTCTGGGAAAAAGAAACTGCATAGGTTGGTAAAGCCTAGTAATTTAGTTTCTTTATAGAAATCAGACGGCAGACCTGCCTGCAATTGAGTATTTGACAACTAGTCAAATATATTATATTTATTTTTTGTGATTATTTAATAGAGGACCTGCCAAAAGACAACGTCTCCTGTTAATTTTATGTTAGGCAACCATTTGACTTTAGAAGACATCACAATTCTACTGAATTGTGATGTCTTCTAATTAAGTGAAATGGTTAAGTGGTATGAGATATTTCTCATACACGTTTTGAAGTTTGAATCAGGTACTTTTTGCACCTAATTTGACTAGTTGTCTAATATCCAATTGGTGATGCAGCGGTGGAGCGCGTTTACTTATTTTTTCTACTTGCTAGAAAAATGCATTTACGCATCCCGCACTAAGCGGGTATATGGGACTTACAGAGAAGCAGAATACCCACAAAAAACAGCGGCACATTCCGCGTCTACAATTTCCGTCTTTTGCGGAGACGAGGACACCCCAAGGAATGCGCGCAGGCTGTCAAATGAAGACGAGTGGCAAATGTACGCACAGATGCTGAGATGAATCTCTTGGTTTCGAGTCTAAACGCTACAAAACGAGTAGTAAACACTTACACTGGGCGGAATAAGGTGACCAAACCAGGCCAGAGAAAATTCAAAAATTATAAATTCCCAAAATGAGCTTGCGGGCGATCGAACCCGGGGCCTCCCACTTATAAGCCCACAGCTCTCGCCACCGCGCAAAGTGGTCGTCGGCAGTTCTACCAACTTTGTGTCTTTTAACTATGAATTACTATGGGTTTTCAGGCAAAAAATACGCAATGATGTCGATGAAGTCCCTGCTTAGCCACGTCCTCCGAAGGTACAGGATCCGAGCTGACCACACCAAGCTAGTGTTGAAACTGGAATTTCTTCTCAAGCCGGCCGCCGGTCATTTTGTTTCTATTGCGGACAGATTAAAAATAATATCATAAGTTTATTGACTCCATTTATTATTTTTGACTTTTTAAAGTACTTAGCGGACATTGATGTAGAATTTTAGTGTACTCATTCTATTTCAATGGTAGCGGACCATTTAAGTCCACTCATGAAAGAGGTCCATTTAATAGTCGCATGATAAAATCCACATTGCCGTGGGACTTCTTTCGTGACATGGACTATAATATGATTGCTAATCATAGAGTTAATATACCTACTATAATATTTAATACTCTATGTTACTAATAGTCTGGTCATTACGTCGGAAAAAACGGGTTAGAAATGCAAGCGAACCGAGAAAGCTAAATTTTGGATATTACGTGGGGGAGGCCTAGAAAAGCTTAACTTCAAATTGTCGACCAAGATTTCCTTTGTGCATTTTCCGCCATCTTAAAAAAAGGGGTAAATTCAGTTTTTTCACGAAAATTAAAAGGCCTACCGACAAAATAAAAATAAATAAGTATATTTACTGTATGTTGGGTGAAAACTGATAACTATATTCAAGATATTTATTATTTGCTTTGAAAAAGTATAACTACTTGCGTGCGTACATATTATAAGTACACACACACTTTTGTTTTTAAATTAAATATACGAGATAGTCTTCAGTTGTTCATTTTATTTCTTTAGTCATTCGTCAATTAATTAACCCCTTTACAATTGCGATTTAAAATTAAGTACAACATGTTTAATGTACGGTCGACGTCAAAAGTCGATATTAGAATAAGCAAACAAGGTGGCTTGTTAGTAATTATAAAGTCACCCTCAAACTTACATAATTAATATTTATCTTGTAGATTGACAATTGACATTGCTACAATTAATGACCATAGGTAATCTAAGTAGATATAGAATAGTTATGGTAGATAGTAGGTATTGAATAATTATGGTTTGAACCTAATGTTGTTAAATTAAAGTACTTACCTAAATATTATTTTAAACAGACTATGTTTGTGTAGATGTGTGATTCAGATTGCTTGCACACATTTTGAGCATTTTGATTTTGGCTGTTTTTTTTATTCCCTACAAGTTAGCCTTTGACTGCGATATTCGGTTTCTACACGGCATCGTACCGGAACGCTAAATCGCTTGGCGGCACGTTTTTGCCGGAAGGGTAGAGAGCCACGGCCGAAGCCTCCCACCAGGCCAGACCAGGGAAAAGTCAGAAATCATAAATTCCCAAATTGACCCTGCCGGGGATCGAACCCGGGACCTCCGCACGTTAAGACAACAGCGCTCAACACTGCGCCACGAAGGTCGTCAAAATGTATGGACTTTTGACGTCGACCGTACCTGCATAATTAGTAATTATAAATACATTTTACATACAATGATCCGGAAATAACGGTTTCAAAAACAGTGCAATTTTTAAACTACAACGATAAAGGAAAAGGAGAGTTGTGTTTTTTACCGGAAAACTCAAGTCCTTGAACAGTGCTTACATTAATAAGTCATTGATTTAGTATACAATATTTTAAGACCAAACTCAAGACCATATTATCTAGTAGCTATCTGAATGAGCAATTATACGCCTACAGAACATTCTTGTAATCTCCCAGTGGCGTGCAGATTTTGAAGCTAGGGTAGGCATTAGTTAGGCAGAATACCTATTTACTAGCTGTTTTGATGGAAAATGAGCATTATCGTATTTATATTTAGGTAAGCAGTGCTTTTGTGCCTCTATGAACTGCACGCCACTGCCTGGGGCGTATTATAGTTCTGTAACAAGAGCGTCAACTTTGAACCTCCAAACTCGGTCACCATTCCAGTTACTGACTTGTGTCATCGTTGCTTAATAATCGCAATCGCCTGATATGAGTTGTCACAGCTAGGCCGTTCGTTCCTTTAAAATTTGCCAAGTAGCGTTTGAGAAATCGTTTACTTAGAACACCACGAAAAAATAATGTTGGTATGATTGAAGTACAATAGGGATATCTACAATGTCGTTCGGTACGCTTACTCTGAGTTTTTACATTGCAAATACGATTGATCGACGTGAGAGCTCACCACGCCAAGTGTAACCGAACGTTAAAGTAAAATGAACCTTAACTGCATTGGTTTAGAGCTCATTTCATCATTTCGTGTATTTATTCACAGCCAGCGCTCCAAATGCTGAATTTGTGACTTTAAAGCAAGAGCTTTTGGTTCCATACTTTGACGTTCGCTTACACTTGGCGTGGTGAGCTCTCACGTCGATCAATCGTATTTGCAATGTAAAAACTCAGAGTAAGCGTACAGGTTACTTCAATAGCTACGAAATCGAATCATGCAATTTCTCATTTCACACTTGGATTTCATGGTCAGTTTCCGTAATTTTAAATTACAAACTTTGTTTGAGAGGTAGGTATATCCATATCATTGACCATATGGATTGGTTCAATAAAATAGTTACTTGATTATTATTTTGTATTTTTAGTTAGTTCGATTCCCGGTTCGAGTAAGCTTTTTAAAAAATGTTTAAAATAAGTACCCAGCTATTCTCCTTTTTAAAATACCTAAATGAATGTTTCCTTTGCACTCAAAGGAAAATTTAATATCTTCAATAATTAAAGTGCTTTTCCTCCAACTACTTAACCGATTTTAAAAATTCTTTCACCTATAGAAAGCTATATTATCAGCGACTCATAGAGGCTGTATTTTTTTAAATTAGAGATCCGTACGAAAATTACAAAAATGTGAATGAAGTCGGAAAAAATCTCATCTGATTGGCATGTACATAAAAAGTTACATGAAAACAATGTATGGAATAGTTCCTCTCAAAAATTTCTAAAAAAACGACCGCGATAGCACATAATATCTATCTTTTAAGGTCACAATTACCATTTTTATGATTTCCAAATTTGGTTTAAAACAATGCTAGGTGTTTTTAGCGACATTGTATTAATTATTAATCCTTATCAAAATAAATATGTAAGTCATCTTTAACATTTAATTTAACCTGAAATTGTCCTTCACACCATTCAATTTAGATGAATATTTTAAGAGATATCATTAAATAAAGTAACGTGCAACCAATGACCTTCTCGTGCAACAGAAAGTGGCACGGCTGGCGGCTGCGACCGGCTGTGCCGGCAGGCGGGGCGAGGGCGGGCGGGGTGTTATGATGACTACCCGTGCGAAGCCGAGGCGGATCGCTAGTTTTACTTTATAAATGTGAAAGTTTGGATGGATGTATGGATGGATGTATGGATGTTTGGATGTTTGTTACTCCATCACGCGCCAACGGCTGAACGGATCTGGGCTGAAAATTGGCACAGAGATAGATTATAGTCTGGAATAGCACATAGTCTACTTTTTATCCCGGATAATTAAAGAGTTCCCGCAGGAACCAAAAAACCTAAACCACGCAGACGAACTCGCGGGCATTCGCTAGTATATTATTTATATAATATACTAGCGAATGCCCGCCAGTTCCTATTACTTATTACTTACTCAATGGGGTAGAAACTTGAGAAACGACCTTTTTGGCACAGTGTTGAGCGCTGTTTTCTTAACGTGGGAGGTCCCGAGTTCGATACCCGGCTATGTCAATTTGGGAAATTAAAATTTCTGAATTTTCTCTGGACTGGTCTGATGGGAGGCTTCGGCCGTGGCTAGTTACCACCCCACCGGCAAAGACGTACCTACTTGTGGGTACGATCCGGTACGATGACTACAGTTGAAACTTTTTTTTTCCGCCGTTTCCCCTAACGGGTTAGCCCGCTACTATCTTAGACTGCATCATCACTTACCACCAGGTGAGATCGCAGTCAAAGGCTAACTAGGGGTTTAAAAAAGAAGACTTTTTACTTACAATGTAGATGTTCACTACGTATATTATACAGACGATAAGAAACTTTTTTCAGACAGTTGATCCAAGCGAAGCCGGGTAGGTAACTATAGTAGTAAAGTGTCACGTGAGTTGAATAAGCATGACTTCAAATAATTATGTCAAGTTGTATTAATAAATTTATGAGCTGCCTTTATGCAACTTCAACTGAAAGTATTCACACGTATTCAAAGCGAAATAATATTAATATGTTTTTATATAAATTATAAATCAAAATAGTACTGTTAATTTGCTACGCAGCTTTAACTTTAAAAAATTACATTAAGGTAAGTTACATTTTACATAAATAATATTGAATGAAGGAAATATTTTGAAATAATTAATGAATAGAAAAATATTATTTATTAATTACATCAATTAAAAAAAAATGTATATTGCCCTAGCTACAAAACATAATGACACCAAATAATAACTATATGATGATATTTTCTGATATTTTTTTCTACTAGCTGATGCCCGCGACTTCGTCCGCGTGGAATAAGATTTTATAATTCCCACGGGAACTCCTTAATTTTCCGGGATAAAAAGTAGCAGCACTCTTCAGGTCCTCTACTATAACCATGCTAAAATCACGTCGATCACGTTTGTTCGTTGCGGCGTGATTGAAGGACAAACCAATAAACAAACACACTTTGGCATTTATAATACTTATTAGTAATAGTATGATATCCATACTAATACGGCAACTTGTCAATTTTCCGGGAGAAGTTCGTGCGGGAATCAAAAGAACTTAATCCACGCGGGCAAAGTCGCAGGCATCATCTGTTTAGTTTTAAAAATACAACATAATTAAAACCCTTTGTTTAAAAAAACAATGATAAGCATTTAATTTAAATATTTTAATCGTTGTTAATCAACGATTAAAATATTTAAATTTAACACTTCAAATTGATTGCTAATTAATCGAATTGTTTTTATTGTTTGTTAATTGTAACCTTATCGAATTGTTGTTAATTACGAATGTAGTGTAAACATTTTTTAGGGTTCCATTCCTATTTATTATCTTCATCCAGTGGCCAAAAGACGTTAAATATGCTGACTCTGGTTATGGTAGTCGTGGCATCTCTTATGTACTGGACCTGGTACACCAGAAGAAGACCTGGAGACCCGCCCATGTATCCCGGATCGTGGCCGTTCATTGGACACGCACACTTGTTCTTAGGTGGCCCTTTGAGTAAGTAAATAGGTCCAATGTTTAAAAAAATACTATAATGTGAGTGAAATAACCTCTCAACTTTTTAAAATACAAAATAATAAATTCCCTTTTTAGTCCGTCTGTCTACCCTTTTTCTCGGGAACGTGTATCAATTAATATCAAATACTTAGATCTATGGTCCCTCGGATCTGTAAAAATTAATATTCATAGATCCGGATATAGGTATACCTAGGTACTGCACGACGTGCGACCTTCACCGATTTGTTTAATAGATGAAACCTACTTTTATTTTTATTTAATAATAGATAAATACGCTTATATAGGTTGCCTATCAAAATCCGGTCCAGGCTATTTTTTTTTGACAAGTTTATTGTAGCCAATGCCACAGTATTGGTATTATCAATACTGTGCTAATGCTATACCATCGCGTTTGTTGTACAATTACCTATATTTTGATATATATCTCAAGCGGTTAACAGATCCGTGAAGTTACTAGAATGGTTAAGTTAGTAGAATGGTTAAACTTACCAACTTACCATAGTCCAGTAGCATTCAATCAAAAGATACCTACCGCATATTGTCCATAATTATATCAAAACCTCTATGGTACTTCCCGTTGACTTAGAATCATGGGCAAGAAGTAAGGTCTCATAGCACAAGTATTGGAAAAAATCCAAAATTCCTTGGTTAAGGTTCTGTTATCATAGGATGTCGAATTGTTTGTCAGGCGCTACCAATTCTTAATAATGTAATATAAGTCAGTTATTTCACAGCTGATTGTTGTTATGACATCTTTCTTGTTATTTAGTAAAAGAAAAATTATATTGTGTGGCCGTACGGAACCCTTTGTGTGCGAGTCTGAGTCGCACTTGGCCGGTTTTGCTTTAAAACCGTTGTTTCTAGACTATTGTTGAACTATTGTGGCGGATTATAGCGAATTAAATTTCTATTCCCTTCATGAACTATAAAATCTAAAATTGCCCCGGGTTCGAACACGAGAAGCATTTGTACTTATTTGCGGACACATAAGTTATTTGTGACTTCAGCCACAGATTCAATAATCAATAGTTAGGTACTTCTATAGCACTCACCACAGCGCTAAGGAGGTTAAAACATCTAAACTTAAGTACCCATTTTATATATATATCATAAAATACTCACAACAATTGATACCCTACTAAAGATACGATCTAGCCTATGAGTAAATAAAGCTAATGAGTAACATTATCTTAACCTAAACTTATAGGTACTATAAAATTATATTATCTAAGAATTGGTCCATTGACTTAATTTAGTTTACGCTAGATTTTAATATGAGACACGTGTTCTTGTGTTCTTTGCATTGCACTTAGCACTACACTTTCACTGTACTACACTAAATCGAAGGGCTTAGTCCTTTAGTCTACGCACTAAATCTGTATTTTCGAGGAGCTGGATGTTTTAGTAGGATTGCGCTTGTCTCCTTATCATTGTACCTATCTACGAAGTCCATTTCCATTTGCAGATGGCGACGAATATCTTCGTTTCTGATGAATGAAACTTACCCGTGACACGACTTTAATTTGTTACTTCACGCACTAGCATGAGTGTTAAAAATTAAAATATAAGTTCACTTTTTATCGCTTCCAGGTTTTTGGAACACGTTAAAAAACATTACAAATGCGTGCATGGAAATGGGACACGTCAGTTATTTTTATGCGGGGCCTTACAGATTTTACGGTAAGAAAAGTTTTAGGCGATTTTTTTTAATTCAATTTATTTTTTCAAAAAGTTTACAAAAACCACACAAATATAATCTTTATCTCAATATAACTTCTTACTAGAAATCTAAGTATAGATATTGAATGTCCTAATTAACGAGCGCAACCACACCTTATGTTATGAAATAACTACTAGAATCTAGATTCTAGATGATGCCTTCGATGCTTTGATTGGCTTTTATATAAATGAAATGATAAATGATTTATTTATTTCACGTAGGACAACTTGTGTCACTTACGAGTATGATACTTGTGTCATACTCTACCACTGGTTCGGAAAGCTAGTCTACTGAGAAGAGCCGGCAAGAAACTCAGCAATTGCTCTTTTCTTAAAAAAAAGGTTACAATAATTAAACAATACGTTACGTTATCCAGCGGGTAGTCTTTTCCAAGGATAAATTAATTTAGCTTTAATGTTTTAATTCAGGTAAGAGTTAAGCTATCTGCATTTCAAATTGAAGTGAGTGGAGGCTGCGCCCTATTACTATTTACCTATTACCATTGATGTAGAATTTTTTTAGTAGTACTCATTCTATTTCAATGCCTATTACTATTATAGTGGTATTGAGGTGTAGAAGATGCACTCAAATTATCGCTAATTCTATCCTGACTCACTGTGTGCTATCACGTATATTTTCTAGAACTATTATAAGTCGTGGATTTAGTTTTATGATACTTACTTATTTTCTTGATACGTAATTGATTAGGTTGGTATCGGCAAAAATCGTACAGTGTACCAAATAATAAACAGAGATGGAATTATTGAATTGACTGTGATGATTGTTTGGTTTTTTACGGTTTAAATCTTATAATAATATTCTTCTTCAATTTTCAGTTTTAACAGATCCAGATGATATCTATAAATTATCAAATACATGTTTCCAAAAAGATCAGTTCAGTTACGAATTCTCGAAAAATCTACTTGGAGATGGTCTACTATTTTCACCGGGTAAGAAATAATCCACAAATCATACTTAATGCGAAACTGTGTTTGTTTGTCCTTCAATCACGCCGCAACAGAGCATCGGATTGACGTGATTTTTACATGGGTATAGTCCAGGACCTGGAGAGTGACATAAGCTACTTTTTCTTCTGGAAAATTAAAGAAATAGTTAAACTTCATACTATAGAAAACTAAGGGGAATTGAAAAAACTTATACCACGCGCAAGAGGTCGCGGGCATCAGCTAGTTTATTACTTTTAGCATTATTACTATTTGTCATTATATCTCATGAAACAGGATGTATGACGAAACGTTTCATGCGGATACGGACGCCATGTTGAAAATAGTTAGTTTTTTATACGAGTGTTTTGACGATTTAAAACTAAAAATTTAATGTTTTGCCAATTCTACCACTCATTTCCTTACCTCAAGTGTATGCTTTGAATATACACAAGAGCAATATAAAAACCATACAGCAGTTGCAGGTTGACAATGCACGATTGTAAATCCTTCATTGTCATGGACTTCCGCAAAGTAACGCCTCTTTCTATCCAATATTTATTTGCCAATTCTACCACTCATTTCCTTACCTCAAGGGTACGCCTGTTTCTATCCAATATTTATTTGCTAATTCTACCACTCATTTCCTTACCTCAAGGGTACGCCTGTTTCTATCCAATATTTATTTGCCAATTCTACCACTCATTTCCTTTTACCGCTTTGAATATTGTGTATATTAGAGATTATGTATATTGTGTATAGAGCAATATAAAAACCATACAGCGCTGTGTTTCAGCCGGGACCTTGTTGCAGGTTATTGTATTTAAAGTATGGATTATTTCTAGTTTCAACATGGAAAAGACATAGGAAGCTAATCAGTCCAAGCTTCAACCAGCACGTCCTCGACGGGTTCCTGTCAGTTTTCAACAGCCAAGGGCGACGCCTGGTGTCCCAACTAGCTCGCGAGGTGGACACGGGTGACTTTGACCATTCGCCATATGTGAGGCAGAATTTCATGGAAACTATTTGTTGTGAGTAAATTAAATAACAGCATTATCAGTTCCACCCATCGCCGGCTCACTACTAAGCACTGTTCTCGCAGAAAGCCAATGGGTAGGTATTTGACTACTGGTCAAATAAGTAAGTAAGTAAGTAAGTAAAAACACTTTATTACACACAAACAATTAACAAAACAGAGATAAAACTAATCATGATATAATTTACAACTTGTTGCGGTGTAAAGGCGGCCTTATCACTAAGAGTGATCTCTTCCAGGCAACCTTTATGAAAGGAGATCGGTTGCATGTTGACAGGGTGGTGCACAGTGCACACGTGTAAACTAAAAGAAAAATTATAAAAACCTACTAAATATTACAATTTAATAAACTTACATAATAAGTTATTTTTTTTGTGAATATTAAATAGAGGATCTCCCAAAAATTCCACGTCCCCTGTTAGTTTTATGTTGGATAACCATTTTAGGCTATCGATTAAAGTAAATAATTAAGTGCATCGAACTTTGATGACATCACAAATCAAATTCATTCAATTCAATTCCATAATGTTCATACAAATTCCAATATTAAGCACGCGTTTTGACGTTTGAAAACAGTTACTGATTTGACTAGTTGTCAAATACCCGATTTTGAGGCAGGTCCCAAAATCCCAAAAGGTGAGGCAGATTTTAAGGATAATAGAGCTATAATTTAAGTTATGAATAACTATTCTGAAGCCATAATAAAGTTCCGATGAGTTTTCATTAAGTAAATTTAATTCATTAAGTAAATCATTCATCATTCATTAAGTAAAGTAAATTTAATTTCAGCGTATCAGTCGTGTCATGCGATACGGACGTGTTTTGTGCAAATTTTTGCGGCTATAATTATTTTAAAGATTATGAATAACAATGGAAGAAAAAGTTATCATTAATGAGTTTTTGACATTTGTGCAAAATAAAATAGACGTCATTGACGAACTGAGCATTGTTCAAATATGTGCCACGAATTTCACTTCCGAAGAAATTGAGTGCGGGAAGACGGAATTGTTTAACGCATTGGCGTCCGAAGGAGTGAAGTTTGTTCAGAGAAAAGGTGAAGACAAGAGTAAAAAGAATATTAAAGATGTAATTAAGGCATTCAAGGAGACCGAACCAACACGACAGCCTACATTTGTAGCAAGAAATTTAAATAAACTACCACCGGTGTCCTTTGATCATGTTGACGTGACGCGCCTGCTTAAAGACATCGTTATTCTGAAGAATGAACTGCAATCCCTGCGTATTGACTCTGTTACGAAGTCTGAGATGACCTTATGGCAGACAAAAATTAGTACCGACATTAATAATTTAAAATCTTTATCGGTGATCGAACGGCAAAATGCACTCCTAAGTCAGGGACATAAGGTCGAAAGTTCTACGAAAAAAGGTAAGAGGTCCGAGCGTAGACGTCCAAACAACGATGTAGGCAGCGACGCACAGCTGATAAGCCCGCGTGAAAGAGAGAGGACTAGCTCGGTTGAAACGATCGTGGACGCTGCCGGGCCGTCATACCGTGATATCGTAGTATGCCCGACTGTACCTAATGAAACGCAAGCAAAAGTGAACCGAATGCCAACGCTAATAAGGAATTCTACTAGTCGTCATGACGACACAGAGTTTACGTTGGTGGAAAGAAAGAAGCGACTGCGTAATAATAATTTGCGTGGCTCGGGTCAGCGCGTGAGCACTATTCAAGTTGCCGACATACCCATTTCGATCTATGTATCGAGACTATCGAAATGCACTACCACTGAGCATATGAAAGGTCATATTAAAGAAATGGGACACGAATGTATAGACGTCCAACTTTTGAAGCAAAAATATGAAACATCTTTTAATTCTTTTAAAATCTCAGTATCTCGTTCAAAGTTGGATTCATTTCTTAAAAGCGACTTTTGGCCTGAAGGTATAAAATTTAGAGTATTTCGCGAACGAGCTGCAGTAGCTAATGACGCCTCAAGCAATATTATACCTGCAGTATGAATAGTTCCTCTAAGCAAATGACTATGGTATCTTTTAATTGCAAATCGATTAAAAGATCAATTCAATGTGTCAGAGAACTATGCAGTAAAACGGACATTGTAGCACTACAGGAGACATGGCTGTTGCCCCATGATTTAGACATTATGCAGAGTATCCATGCTGACTTTGGGTGCGCTGCCATCTCCTCAGTAGACTTGTCAGCAGGTGTATTACGTGGGCGACCTTATGGCGGTCTCGCCCTTATGTGGAAAAAGACTCGGTTTAATAATGTGTCTGTTATAAACTGCGCAAACGACAGATTAATGGCTATTCGAGTTAATTTAGACTTACGATCTTTTCTGATATTTAATGTTTATATGCCAACAGACGACATCGAAAATCTACCCGATTTTACTAATTGTCTAGCACGAATAAGTGCGATTGTCGACGAATGTGATGTGGCGTCTGTGTATATTTTGGGGGATTTTAATGCGCATCCGAGTGCCCGTTTCGGCAACGAGCTGAGGCATTATTGTGACGAGCAGGAGTGGGTTTGGGCTGATATGAGTAAGCTTGGTAGGAATTCTGACACGTTTACTTTTATCAGTGAATCGCACGGCAGTCGCCGTTGGTTGGATCACTGTGTTACTACCGAATCTGCGTGGAAATCTATAGTGAGCGTAGACGTCATGTATGATGTTTCGTGGTCTGATCACTTTCCGCTACGCGTAGTATGTAATATCGAAGCGACAGAGTGTCTCACACTTGACGACGGTATCCTTGCCGGGACGGGCATTCGGTGGGGTGACAGAGATGCTAGTCAAATAAATGAGTACTCTAATTATTGCAATAATAGACTTGTTACAATATGTGATCAAATTGTATGTAGCGCCTGTGATAATAATAGATGTAACAACTTATATAGTCACTACTTATTTATTGACAAGTTATATAATGATATTGTAGAAATTTTACAATCAGGTGCTAAACGCTCATCAAAGCGATGTCAGACCTACAATATCAAGCACAAGCAGGTCACAGGCTGGAATTTTCATGTTCAAGAAAGTCATAGTAGGTATAAGTTTTGCTTTCAATCATGGGTGTTGGCGGGTAAACCGTCTACTGGTACTGTGCATGATAATATGTTAAAATCACGTAAAATCTTTAAAAATAAATTACGTTGGTGTCAAAGAAATGAAGAAGCCATTAAATTAGACATTTTGGCCATGCAACGTAAACAGAAAAATTTTGTTAAGTTTTGGAAACAGACTAGGGCATTTAACTACAAACAAAGCAAACCAATAAAAGTAGACGGTTTGCAGTGCCACAAACAGATAGCCAATATGTTTGCGGAACGGTTTAAAATTCAACCGCTGGAAGTAGATCCTATGTTAAAAGGTAATTACTATGTCCATTCAGTACCCAACTTTGACGAGGTTAAGATACGGTTTAAGACTGAAGACATAACGAAAATTGTAGTACAAATGAAAAGGGGGAAGAGCCCGGGATACGATGAATTAAGCATTGAGCACGTTTTATATGGTGGTTTAGTACTACATGAGAAATTATGTGGTCTATATAACTTGTGTGTAAGATATTCGTATCTTCCCCATAATTTAATGAAGACAATAGTTGTTCCAATTGCAAAAAATAAAACCGGTGACTTGGGTTCTGCTTCTAACTATCGTCCTATATCCCTGGGTACAGTAATAGGTAAGATTCTAGAACGTCTAGTACAACCCGAACTGCTTAGAAATGTGGTAATCGATGATGCACAGTTTGGTTTTCGTCCTGGTCTCTCGACGGACTCAGCTATTGTTGGTTTGAAACACACGGTACAGTACTACACTAACCGTGAGACCTCTATTTATGCGTGCTTTCTAGACCTGAGCCGGGCTTTCGATCTAGTTAATTATGATATTCTCTGGGAGAAATTGTACCGGTCTCAGGTCCCAAACGAAATTGTGGGTCTGTTGAGACACTGGTACGGAAACCAAACAAATACTGTGAAATGGGGTGAAGCGACCTCTAATTCGTATAAATTAGACTGCGGTGTTCGCCAGGGAGGAATTACTTCTCCGGACCTTTTTAATATCTACATGAACAACTTAATAGAGGAGCTGAGGGACACCAATGTCGGATGCCATATCAATGGTGTTTGTGTGAACAGCCTGAGCTATGCTGATGACATGGTGATCCTCAGCCCGTCTGTCCAAGGCCTCAGAAAGTTGATTTCCGTCTGTGAGCATTATGCGAATGCTCATGGCCTGAAATACAATGTTGATAAAACTGAGATGGTAGTCTTTAAGTCAGGAAAAGGTCCGGAAGGGGTTCCAGGAATAATGTTAAATGGTAAAGCAGTTCGGGTTGTACAGAAGTTCAAATACCTTGGACATATTTTGACAGATCAATTAAAGGACGACAGTGACATTGAGAGAGAAAGGAGGGCACTCTCGATTCGTTGCAATATGCTGGCGCGTAGATTTGGCAGATGCAGTAAGGCAGTTAAAATAACACTATTTAACGCCTACTGTCAGTGCTTTTATACGTGCCAGCTATGGACTAACTTTTTGAGGAAGTCATACACTGCAATACGTGTGCAATATAACGATGCTTTTAGAATACTCATGGGGCTACCGCGGTATTGCAGTGCTTCTACAATGTTTGCTGAAGCGAGAGTGCCTGACTTTTATTGTATTGTGAGAGCTCGTGTGGCGTCTTTCTGGGAAAGGCTCCGGAGCTCAAACAATCGAATCCTCAAGGTCGTCTGTGAGGGTCCTAGCCCTATTTTTGACTATTGGCTGTCTGTGCACCGTGACAAGAACAGAAAGTAGTACCTACCTGTGACCTGCGACATCTGAAATGAGTTTTTTGAACCATTTCGGTTAGCCGTAAGTTTCAATGTTTTTTATATATTGTGTCTTTTGACTTGTGACATCTGAAATGAGTTTTTTAACCATTTCAGTTAGCCGTAAGTTTTGAATGTTTTATATAATGTGTATTTCTATAGTGTTTTGTGACTTGTTTTATATTGGGTTTTATATGCCTTTTAATAAATACATATTATTATTATTATTATTATTATTAAGTACTTTTACTAATCTTAAGATTTTATGACCTATGTACTCGTACCTACGACTGTCCAATTGCTGCGAATAGCGAATGAGTTGGTGGGCGTTGCGACGACGAACCGTTTCTAAAGACCGTTCTTTGGTCTGCGACGGTGAAACCGTTTTTACGTCCTGGGTAAAACAGTCTTCGTTATCGTTGCACAAACCAGTCTTCGAATAACTTGGTGCGATTTTATATTTTACGCCCTGAGAAAATACAGTCGAGAATGAAATGATTCAACGACACACGTCGTCGCGAACGTAGTCGTCCTCGTTCCACGTTCGTTCTCAAAACAGTTCTTACAATCAAAAGTGAACTTTATGCCCATGACATACAGTTAAGAATGAATTGATCAACGACGACCGTTTTCTGCAACCGTTTCCGTCGCCTGCAGGAAAACGGTTGCGTTTCGTCCGTCAAAAATACGACAACGACCCACCACTAAGCGAATCTTTACTCGGACGGCTGGAGTGAGAACTCCGGCGGGGATGAGCAACTCAATCACAACAGACTTCTAACGTGAACGTGAACGTTTTGACGACCTCCGTGGCGCAGTGTGTAGCGCTGTTGCCTTAACGTGCGGAGGTCCCGGGTTCGATCCCCGGCAGGGTCAATTTGGGAATTTATAATTTCTGAATTTGTGGTGTGGTGGTGGGGGTGGTGGGAGGCTTCGGCCGTGGCTAGTTACCACCCTACCGGCAAAGACGTGTCGCCAAGCGATCCGGTACGATGCCGTGTAGAAACCGAATAGTGGTATGGGTTTTAATATAACTGCCATGCCGCTACCATCTTAGACTGCATCATCACTTACCATCAGGTGAGATCGCAGTCAAGAGCTAACTTGTAGTGGATAAAAACCTACCTTCGTCTATTTCAGTAACAGCATTAGACGACAGCATCACTGAGGAAGAGGCGCTGAATTACGTGAAGTCCTTTGAAACATACATGAATTGTAACATTTCAAGGTTCCACAGACCCTGGCTGTATCCAGACTTTTTGTATAAATTCAGTAGTATTAAGAAGAAGGAAAACGAGTGTGTGACAGTCCTAAATAGAGTATGCGATTCGGTAAGCATTTTCTAATAATTGAACTAGCGAGAAAAGTATCATACAAATCATCCGGGTAGAATCCCTCCATCATTCCTTAGACAAACTTAATAGATCCATACTAATATTATAAATGCGAAAGTGTGTTTGTTTATTGGTTTGTTGGTTTATTGGTTTGTTGGTTTGTTGGTTTGTCCTTCAATCACGCCGCAACGGAGCAACGGATCGACGTGATTTTTGGCATGGGTATAGTTGAGGACCTGGAGAGTGACATAGGCTACTTTTTATCCCGGAAAATTAAGGAGTTCCCGCGGGAATCCAAAAAAGCTTATTTCACGCGGACGAAATCGCGGGCATCAGCTAGTACTCAATAAGTAATTAATAATTTAAACATTAAAATATGGAACTCTTAAAAAATATCAAATGCATGACTGCGATCCCTACACCGACTGGAAAAAAAGCTAAGTAATAAATTGTCAATATAAAATATAATATTGGGAATCAAGTTACAATCGTGTAGATTGTAGAAAATTGAAGTTCTCAGATCAAATCAAAATAACAAGTTACATGCCATGCTATACCCTATACTTTAAATACATATTTTGTGATTTTTAATAGGTGCTTCAAAAGAAACGAGCTCTGCGAAGAAATAAATCTTTTGAATCTAATAAGGACGAAAATGGTAAGTACTTTTATTCATGTATTTGTATGTCCTCCCCGGGACACAACCTATGGTCTATATATATACCTTTCACCTAATCCGTTTGAAAGGATGGGGTTAAAGCGTAGTAGACAGACAGAGAAACGGACAGATAGACACACTTTCGTATTTATTATAATAGTGGAAGTATGGCTATGGATTGGACATAGAAAATATTATGTAGAATGAAATAGGAGTCTAAGTATATTATATTATTTTAACTTCAAAATTCTCACTGCATAAGATGCTTTATAATCAACGTTGAAAGTGTGTGCCTTAGCTCATAAAAATATATTATACTAGAAGATAGCCGCGACTTTATCCACGTGGATATTCCAAGGTAAAGTCCTTTTCCATGTGCTTCCCCGGGATGTACCTAACATATAGGTACAATCTGTAGGTACCTACAAATTTCGTCAAAGGTTGAACAGAGGGGCCGTGAAAGCGTGGCAGACAGTCAGAGACACTCCCATTTATAATAATATTAGTATGGATCATACATATTATTTACTTGTTAACAGGCCCAAAACTGAAAGCATTCATGGATCTACTGATGGACTTGGACGAAGGTGTATTAACAGATAGAGAAATAAGAGATGAAATGAACACATTTATTATGGCGGGGCACGATACGTCCGCAAACGTTACAGTGTTTGCCATCATACTGATCGGTTCCTATCCCCAGGTGCAAGAGAAAATATATGGAGAGTAAGTACCTATATAGAAATACTTAATTACTTAGTCAATAGAAAACTCTCAACACTTCATAGAACCAGGTGAAGCCCAAAAAAGAAGCGAAATGTTTTCAGGATTCTTATTGTATGACTTTCTTTATTCCACCATAACTTCTAAATTGCTGATTTGGATGTTTGGGATGTCATTAGAATCCTTACATCTTCCCGAGTGACATGAAGCACTCCTGATGGGCAGAGATGATGACTATTGTGGCCTTAGATGGGACGCGCTTGCCTATAAAATGCTAGAAAACACAAATTGTTAGAAAACACAGATTTTGGAAGAGTATTTCAAACCCTAGCTATGCGGAATGAAGACGCGAAGCGTTTCGTGCGTGTAGATGGAACATAATATCGTTACCCCCTTTGCCTGTCAGTTGTCACACTGCTCCTAAAGGTGTGTGAAGTCAGCCAACACGCACTTGGTCAGCGAGGTGGACAATGCCAAACCTTCCTCATTCCAAGAGGAGACTCGTGCTCAGTAGTGAGCTGGTAATGGGCTGAACTGATGATGATGATAATGATAAGGATCAAATAAAAATAAAAACAATACCAATATTTTGCAGATTACAAGAAGTATTCGGAGGCACAGACAGAGATGTAGAAAAGCAGGATTTGTCGAAGCTTGTGTACTTGGAGGCAGTTCTCAAGGAAACCATGAGATATTACGTCATGGCTCCATTCGTTGGTCGATATATTGAGCAGGATGTCAAATTGAGTAAGGATTTTCTTAATAAAAAATAGTCTTCTAGCTGTATCTCCCACCCTCTTCCTAACTTCCTCCCATTGCTGGCTCACTACTGAGCAGTCAGTCTCTTTTCAGAATGTGAAGGATTTGGAAATAGTCCACCAGTTCCCAAGTTACAACTCCTTAGAAATCAACCCAGGACCTCCACGGCAAGGCGGTCGTCATTACCATTTTTAAAAAAATTGACTGCCAATAGAAGTGAAAACGAATATTATTATTTTTTTAATTAAAAAAAAATTTAAATATGAACCATAGCACTAAGGCATTCAAGTTTAATTTCGTCTGTAGTATATTTATATTTAAGACCTTTTCTCTTCGTAACAACGCGAGCATGTCGCTGTTCGTGAGCATGTCGGTCACGCGAATCCACAAGTTTACCCCCTACCAAAAAGGCCTGCTCAACGCGGCTAAAGAAGTTTTCACTTCAAAAAATCCTAGATTCACATGCAACTTCGTCTGAATTACCTAAGAGTTCACAAGCATGAGGATCCTGTTGGATTTTCTGAAAATTCTTCCTTATAATTTCCCCTACTCCTAACCTAAGCCCATGGGTACTATAGGTGGAGGACCTTTCTCTCCTCTCTCTCTAGGAGTCTACTGTCACCATTACCGCTCTCTGCGTCTCTCCGTCCACAGTCACCAGCAATCCACAATCGTCCATTGATCACATCTATAAAATTCCAGAAAACTGCACACTCAGTGCTGGTAACAATTGCATGCTGTTGCTGTACGGAATCCATCGGCACCCAATGTGGGGGCCAGATGTGGAGGAGTTCAGGCCTGAGAGATGGCTAAATCCAGCCACGCTGCCCATGAATCCTAACGCTTTTGCTGGATTTAGCCTGGGAAAAAGAAACTGCATAGGTTGGTAAAGCCTTTATTAACTTAGTTTATTTATAGGCTAGTACTTGGCGGCAATTAAACCCGCCTGCAAGTGGTGATGCAGCGATGGAGTGCGCTTACCTAGAAGATGCCTATTCAGTATTAACTCTTGATTTGTTTTTTTTTTATTCCACTAAGTACAAGTCAGCCCTGGACTGCGCTCTCACCTGATGGTAAGTGGTGATGCAGTCTAAGATGGTGATGGGCTAACTTGTTAGGGGCATGGCAATTATATTAAACCCATACCCCTAATAGGTTACTATCGTACCGGAACGCTCCATTGTTATTCGCTTGGCGGCACGCCCAATCGCTTGGCGCCATGCCTTGTAACTAGCCATAGCCGAAGCCTCCGACCAAACCAGACCAGGGAAAATTCAAGAATTACAAATTCCCAAATTGACCATGCGGGGGATCGAACCATTTTTAAGACCGCAGCTATCACCACTGCGCCAAAGAGGTCTTCAACTGCAGTACTACCAACTTTGTATCTTCTAACAAAGGATTTTAAATCATTGATATTGCATTTTCAGGCAAAAACTACGCAATGATGTCGATGAAGTCGCTGCTTAGCCACGTCCTCCGAAGGTACAGGATCCGAGCTGACCACACCAAGCTAGTGGTGAAACTGGACGTCCTTCTCAAGCCTTTCGCCGGACATTTTGTATCTATTGAGGACAGATTAAAGATAATAACATAAGTTTATTGACTTTATTTACTTTACGTATCGGAGGAATATTATAATAAGTCCACGTAGGAAAGAATTCACTTAAAATAGACGCATATTTCATTACTTACTCTATGACAATTTTTGAATGTAGGCTAAATCCTGTGGCTAAATTTTAGATTATAGGTATTAAGGGTAAAATTATAAAGGGTAGATTATAAGAGTGTTATCTCTGTATCTATTTAAAAAGCTATATTCAATGAACTCTGTGATAAAAAGTGGCCGTCGAAATGCACCACATTGGGGGCGCCACATTAGCATCAAGGTTAACAAGTGAATATAATTAAAAATATTAAAAAATATGACAGCTCTGCCGTAGCCCGTATTGCTTTGGAATCTTATTCACATTTTTATTAAATGATATTTTTTTGTGAATCACTGGATATTGAACTATAGTGTTAGGTATATATATTTTTGGAATCTACTCATCATTTTCTAGATGATGATTATATAGTTAATCTTATTTTCGAATATTTTTTTTCAACTTTAGTCTTTAATGCGGGACCATGGTCACCCCATCATTTTTTTTTTAAATTTACTAGCCTATGTCACCCGGAATAAGCTAGGGATTCTAACGAGGTCTCATTTATCAAAATCGGTTCAGGCGTATAGAAGTTATGGTGGAATATACAAACTCATATACATACATACATGAACCCTGAAAACAATATACTCCTTTTTTGAGGCAGTCGTGTAAATACTCCTTTTTTCAGGCAGTCGTATAATTAATAAAAGGAAGCGCCAAATATTATTAAGTAGAGCAGGTTTGAGAAATAAACAAGGAAAGAAAAGTTTAATCATTATTTTGTACAACGTAAGTTGTTGATATTTTCAATAATTAACTACTTTAGTCGACAATAATATTAAATTTTTAACTCGGCATAGGTACTAATTCACTTCATATCCCTTTGCTACACCAGCACCACTGTGGAAGGTTTTTGAACTGTTATTTTCAGCAACCACTGGACACTTTTTCAACTTTGGGGCTGGAACCCAGAGCCGTAAAGCCAGTTAATAAAAATAAAAGCTATTTACAGTATTTTTAATAAAGTAGAGTAAAAATATACTTACCTAATCTAAGAAAAAAATATTTTATTACCGACGGCAATGGATTACATTTTATATGGCAACAATTAATTATTATCATTAATGATTCTAACGTTGTCATATTAATTTCAGTCTTAGATTAATTTTCTTCTTCTTCTTATTTTGTTCTATGGCCTTTATTAGATTAATTTTTGAACGATGCTCAGCTTTGACGGTGACAAACCGCAAATGTCATCCACTGACATGACGACAACAACCATGTCAACAATATGTCAACCTTGTAAAACGATGTCCAGCGATGTCAACTCAATCAAAACTTTAAAGTCCCAGAATTGAAACGTAATAAACGACTTCTCGTCTGTTTATGTATTTTCAGTCGTGAAAGACAAAATATAAGCGATCTAATTACTTGGTTCCACATTGTCAATGTCAAAGTCTAATATATTAATAATCCTATCAGCTCTGCTATCAGCCGGTATCAGATAAATTATTAATTAATTTTCCAAGGCTTTCGCTAAACTGTATGTATAATTTAACTATGTATCTAATAGATAATATGCTGAAAGGCGCGTAAGCCATAAAATTCACTACGAGTTAAAATTGTATGAAAATAAATAGGCGTAACCTATTTAATAAAATAACTAAACATAACCTTCATCCAACGTTTAATTTAAATAAAGAAGTTACGTAATTTGTTTTGTTTATTAACCAACGTAAGCTGTGACGATTGGACGGCCACTTCAAAATGAACAGCACAATCTGGGCTCGGCGCGCGATAACGTGTATAAAAACACAGTTTCCGTTGAAAAAACCTAATAGTTCGACAAGTTTTCGGAACTTTAGCGTAAGTTTACATAGAAACATGAAGCTCGTTCAATTTGTTTATAAGAACAATCCCAGTGAGATTCGCGCCGGAATTCTGAAAGGCGACAGCATTGTGGACATAAATAAGGCTGATAATAAATTACCTAGCACTGTACTGGAGATTCTGAGGAATGGCGACATTGAAAAAGTTAAAAGGTTTGTACTTACTTAACTACTTCTGTTTTATTTAAGTATAATATAGGCTTGGGTTGCGCTTCACGGGAATATTACACTAACTATAATGGAGCTGATTCTGTAATGCACTATCTCTAAACTAAAATAAAAAATATTGCTAACTCTTTCATAATACTCCCAGACGAAAGGGACAGGACTAGATTTAAAGCTATCATTTTAGTTTAGTTTCGAGATTGTGTTGTACAGAATTGGCCACATTATTATATTTTACCTAGGTACCACTAAACAGCTTTTAAAGGTATTGAATAAATCATTGACACCTTCCCTTGAGCTTCCTATAGGGAAAAGGAAGCCAGAAATGCATTCCATATTTAAATGAAATGAAAATATACTTTACTAGATGATGCCCCAAACTTTGCCCATTTGGGCAATATTTTTTATTAATTCCTATGGAAACTTTTAAATTCCAAGATAGAGAAAAAGGTATAAAATAATATGTATTAAAGCTAGAAACGTAATATAATCCTTCAGGATGAAAGCTGTACTAATTTTCATTATAGGGTATGATAATTTTTTAATTATTAATAGCTGATGCATACAACTTAATCTGCTTGGAACAATTTAATTAATCTTTTTAATATTATGTCTGTATCAAATTTCATCAAAATCAGTTGAAAAATTGGGACATTAAAGCATAAACAATCAACCAAACTAACATTCACATGTATAATATTGGTTAAAATATATAACAGTTTCTTTATTATTGGTAATAATTTTAGCATGCATTATGTTTGATACTTGGAGGTGTACTATACCTTCTTGATGTTGCGAAAAAGATCGGGCTATGTGGGGCATGCATCATCACTTACCATCAGGGGAGATCGCAGTTAGGGGCTAACAACAAAGGGGCTAAAAAATGTCTTCCGTTTCTTTGTATTTCTGTCTTGTATGTTTCTATCCATCTATCTTATTAGATAACATACAGGTAAACCCTAAAAATGTATCTGCTACTAGTGGTGGGTCGTTGTCGTATTTTTGACGGACGAAACGCAACCGTTTTCCTGCCGACGAAAACGGTTGCAGAAAACGGTCGTCATTGCAACTAGTTTGAAGACGGGTTAAAACTTAAAAACCATCTTCAAACCAGTTGCAACAACGTGTGTCGTTAAATCAATTCATTCTCGACTGTATATCATGGGCATAAAGTTCACTTTTGATTGTAAGAACTGTTTTTAGAACGAACGTGGAACGAGGACTACTACGTTCGCGACGACGTGGGTCGTTGAATCAATTCATTCTCGACTGTATGTCATGGGCATAAAGTTCACTTTTGAGTGTAAGAACTGTTTTGTGAATAAACGTGGAACGAGGACGACTACGTTCGCGACGACGTAAGTTATTCGAAGACTGGTTTGTGCAACGAAGACTGTTTTACCCAGGACGTAAAAACGGTTTCACCGTCGCAGAACAGAAAACGGTCTTTAGAAACGGTTCGTCGTCGCAACGCCCACCACTATCTGCTACTGCCCCACTTTAATGCACAAACGTAGCCTCCTCCTAGGGAAACGCTTAGTAGACCCTGATGAGGCCAAGAACATCCCGGGCAAAAAGCTGTTGCTGTTCCTAGCAGCAAGCAGTAGTGGTCAGGAACTTGTGAAAGTGGAGATCACAAAAGGTCCGCAATGGTCAAAGTGATACTGGGTCTCGTTACAGAGCCCTGCAAAGCTGCTTCACCAAGAAGAAGAAGAACCCTAAAAAGATCTAGACTACTACCTATTTATGAATACTATTTCTATCTTATCTAATTACAGATTGCAATCTACCTCTGCAGCGCTAGTACCCCTGTCATCAATAGATTTAGCTGCCCCAGTTCACGGGGTGGACAAAGTGTTATGTGTAGGCCTCAACTACAAGGACCATTGTGAAGAACAGAAATTGACACCCCCTGTGGTGCCCATGATCTTCAGCAAATTCTCCAGCACCATCGTTGGGCCCAAGGACGCTGTGAGATTGAGGACTCAAGTCACTGATGTAAGGTTTCTTTTTATCCACTACAAGTTAGTCCTTGACTGCGATCTCACTTGATTGTAAGTGATGCAGTCTAAGATGGTAGCGGGCTTACCTGTTAGGGGCATGGCAGTTATATTAAACCCATACCCCTATTTGGTTTGTACACAGCAGCGTACCGGAACGCTAAATTGCTTGGTGGCACGTCTTTGCAGGTAGGTTATTAGCCACTGCTGAAGCCTCCCACCAGACCAAACCAGAGACAATTCAGAAATTATAAATTCCTCCTCCTCTAATAATAATAATGTTAAGACAACTGCTCTCAACACTGCGCTAGGGAGGTCGTCAAATGTCGCCTTTAAGTTATGTCATATTTTGACTGTACCACTGCTCGTTTGGAAGGTGGTAGAGCTGGCAAGAAACTCACCAGTTGTTCTCTTTGAAAAGCATAAAATTATATTAAGTAGGTATATAAATACACAGTACTGTAAGTTATTAACTGCCTCGTTGGTCTAGTGGTTAGCATGTTCCACTGTAGTTGATCAAGTTCCGGGTTCAAGTCCCGGGTGGGGCCATAATTAAGTGTTGGGTTTTCTGACTAGAAATTCTCAGTACTAGCCCGAAGAATGCCTCGTGCTTCGGAGAAAAGAGAGAAAAGTTAAGCTGTCGGTCCCGGTTATTATCACTAACATGATAATAGTCGTCAAAGCCCGCCCGCATTGGAGCAGCGTGGTGGGTCTGAGCTCTAATTCCCTCTCCCCTATAAGAGTGGAGGCATGTGCTCAGCAGTGGGACTGGGCTGTAGTGGTGGTTTTCTTTTTTTAAATCCACTACAAGCTAGCCCTTGACTGCGATCTCACCTGATGGCAAGCGATGATTCAGTCTAAGATGGTAGCGGGCTAACCTGTTAGGGGCGTGGCAGTTATATTAAACCCATACCCCTTCGGGTTTCTACACGGCATCGTACCGGAACGCTAAATCGCTTGGCGGTACGTCTTTGCCGGTAGGGTGGTAACTAGCCACGGCCGAAGCCTCCCACCAGACCAGACCAGGGAAAATTCAGAAATTATAAATTCCCAAATTGACCCTGCCGGGGATCGAACCCGGGACCTCCGCACGTTAAGGCAACAGCGCTATACACTGCGCCACGGAGGTCGTCAAAATTAGGTGATAAGTTATTATGATCCTATAAAGTTCTGTATACAAAGTATCGACTACATCGCCTTACAGGATATGCTTCCACACAACTTTTTCACTAGCGGATTTAGTTATTAAGGAATCCATTTTAATATTATATGAAGGTGTCTATTGGCTATGCATTCGTGGTTAAGGCTCTTCAACTTTCTTATCGACTCCTCATTGGAATATTTTTTACTAACAAGTATTATGCTGAGATATATAGAGCGAACTTTGACTTGGCTCAGACTTTACTTAGAGTTAATACTAGATAAAATAAATTTGTAATGTCTGTTTCTAGGCTTAGTAAAACTAGCAATTCATTTGTTGGAAACAGTGTCCGCTTCTACAATAAGCTCCCAGAAGACATGTTGAAGATGTCTCTGAATAAGTTCAAAGTTAATGTAAAACGTAAACTCGTTGAAAAATCTTATTACCATGTAAAGGACTACTTAAACGACAAGGAAGCCTGGCAATAATTTGCTCTAATGTCTCTGATAGTTCCTTAGTAAGAATATTTGGGAGATGGTGATAATTTAAAAAAAACACCGGCAGAGTTTGTTGTGGGGTCTTCTCAGACCAGGGCGCGTTTGGAACCCTCGTAGCTTTAGTTTTAAGATACCGTTACCCATTATCACCATCATGCTTTTTAAGTAAATAATTTTTAGACGAAAATAAGTGGACCTACAGTGTACCTATATTTAATAAATGACTTGAATCTTGAGTTAAAACGAGATGGACTTATGTGAGTAATGTAATTCTGTCTCGTTTTAACCATGTCGGAAGTCTAAGCAAAGTGAAAGTTCGCACTATAGATCTCACACTTAGAGTTCTAGATATAGCATAATTGATACTAAATTTCCTACACAGAAAGTGGACTGGGAGGTGGAACTGACGGTGGTAATCGGGAAGGAAGCCAGCAATGTTAAGGCGGGCGACGCATTCAGCTATGTCGCCGGCTACACCATAGCTCAAGACATCAGCGCTCGAAACTGGCAGAAGGATAAGAATGGTGGCCAGTTCTTACTTGGAAAGGTAATTTTTTTGCTATAGGATAGGCTTATTTTAAGAAAGAAGAAACATTTATTTCCAAATTGTGCCATACATAACAAAGATACCTAAAAAGGTAGATCACCCCTGCACCTCAACAATCTAAACAAGATCTAGAAACTTAACAACACCAATGAGGCGCAGGGATGAACTATATCACGCATGGCACAACCCAAAAAATAGCCCAGGCTCAGCATAATGCTGTATGTTCAGTGCAAGCACTAACCATACAGCGCTGATTTTCAGCCTGAACCCTGATTCAGGTGACACCACGGAAAAAAAACTACGTAACTGCAAGCTGGTGCGATACTTAAAAAAACTACTTAGATCTATCTATCTATCAAATTCAAGTGCTATACATCTGCAAAAATGACTACAAATGTTCATTAGTACTACATACAATATCTTAAATAATTTTATCGTCGATTAAATTACATTAAGTATCAAGACAAGAGGCCCAATTGTCTAAGCAATTCGTAATCATTTGACAGCTTAAAAGGTATTATTCGAACTGTTTAAGGAGTTCATACATCCTTTTTGACGTGCAGTAATCTATGAACTCCTTAAACGGGTTGAATTATCCGTTTGACAAACGATTACGATTGATTGTCTTACACAATCGGGGGGTAGTTCTATATTTTCCTTACGATAATCGATTATCGAATCAAGAAACTCCCCATGTAAATTGAGCTTTATGAAAATCAAACCTTACGCTCTTGTCTTTTTATGTTATACATGGCAGGAAATACTATATACTTAGTTCTATTATTTAGTGGTACATATCAGAAACGTGGGCCTAGGTGAGTGACAGAAGCGACGCCTCGCGATGCGACACGAAACGATGCCATAGAAAATGACAGACATATCCACGTGAAGAGTTCAGCTACTGTTCGATATTGTTGCGTCGTGTCGCGTCGCCCTAGGACAACAGGTAATGCGACGCGACGCGACAAAAAGAAACGGTAGCTCAAAGTGGCCGCGTACGTTGTGGCGTAGATAAGTTCTCTGGGTTCATTTTCTATGGAGTCTTATCGCATCCCGTTGCGTCGCGTTGCTTTCGTCGCTCACCAAGGACAACGGGTAAAAATGCTTCGCGCGCCCCTTCAATATTGACCATTTAAAATCAAAATGCATTATGCAAACATACTGCAAACTGTATCTACTTAGGTGTCATTCAATTTTAGGACATTATCTCAAGTGTGTCATTGTCGCTGTTCAAAATATAATAAATAATCTGCTAAAATAAGATAACAAGAACTAAGATATTTTTTTTATCGTCACAACATTTTTGTTACTATAGAGAGACGTACTGTACCTAACTACATATAATCTCTATCCATCTGACGTGATAAAAAGTAGCCTTTGTCACTCTTGACTCTCCTGGTCCTCAACTATACCTACCCATGTCAAAAATCGCGTCGGTCATTTACTCTATTGCGGCGTGATTGGAGGAACAACAAACAATCACTCTATCGCATTTATAAAAGAATCCATCCGAATAATAAAAATGCGAAAGTGTGTCTGTCTGTCCGTCTGTCTGTCGGTCTGCTACGCTTTCACGGCCCATCTGTTCAACCGATTTCGATGAAATTTGGTACAGGGATAGGTTATGTCCCGGGGAAGGACATAAGCTACTTTTTATCCCAAAAAATTAAAAAGTTCCCGGGAACCAAAAAATTCTAAACCACGCGAACGATTAGATACTAAATTATGCCGGCGACTTCGTCGAATTTTTTGGTTCCCGTGGGATCTTCTTAATTTTCCTATAGACCAATTCCCGGGAATTCCCTACCCCGGGATGCTACCTACCTCTGTACCATATTTGGTCAAAATTGCTTGAAAAGATGGACTAGAAAAGCGTAGCAGACAGATAGAGTTTCGCATTTATTAAAATTAGTATGGAAGTATGGATTTGTCATCAAAATAGCTATTTATGCAACTGTATCGTAATGAGGGTCATTTTAATTCGAGTGCTGTTTTTTGATACGAGGCTTGCCGAGTATCAAAATAGGATAGTACGAGAATTAAAATGACTAATTACGTACAGTTGCATACAAGATTTTATCTACGACAAGGACGTCTTTATAATTTTTTACTTTGTAAATTAATAAAAAAGTCAAATCAATTGACTGGTTGGGAAAGTGCCAGAACCCAGAGCCGCTAAGCTATAGGTATCCTATTTATGAAGATAACCATATCGATACAGCTACGACTCATAAGGATACAGCTCCCATACAACGAACTGTATCGTTATGAGAAGCAAACACGAAAGAGGGTTCAATTCGATATAGTAGGAAGAAATTGCTACTTTGCAATAAGGCCGCCCTTTGTACTTCTTTGTTTCTTTTTATGTTTTATGTAATTTACTTTTGTTATGTGTGGTACAAATAAAGAGTTTAATAATAATAATAATAGTTGTCAAATTCGAAATTGGAACTTTTCGATGCTGGAGTAGATAAAGTAATTTTTATCTTAATATAATAACTAATGCTGAGATCTATAGTGCGTACTTTGACTTTACTCAGGCTTGACTTAGAGTTAAAACGAGATGGACTTATGTGATTAACATAAATCTATCTCGTTTTAACCATGTCTTAAGTCTGAGCAAAGTCAAAGTTCTCTCTATAGATCGCTCCCTAAGAGATGCCCTATCTTTACAGTCCATGGACACATTCTGTCCAATCGGGCCCTGCATCACTACAAGCGATGAGATCGGCGACCCGCAGAATTTGGAGATCAAATGCAGCATCAACGGAGTCCTCAAACAGAAAAGCAAGACTGACCAACTGGTGCACAAGATTCCCGACATCATTGAGAGATTGAGTTCGTAAGTATGACTCATACTATACCCATCAGTATCATCACCAGTCAAAGCGTAGCAGACCTACGGACAGACATCATTATATCATAATTACGCAGAATAGGCATGATGACTGATTTTGAAAAATGGTCAGATTATGTTCGGAAGTATCTACCTACTATTTCGAAAAAATATCTTATTTCAGCAGAAAAATAAGGTTTGGTAGATAATATTGGCATTTGAAATTTAAATTTTAAAATTCACGCCAAAACGCTCCCCGGTGTCATGGCGTCGTTTGTGACGTCACTATTATTTTTACCAATGTACTCTGTGCGGTGTGCAGTAAGCAATAGTGTGATTGTCAAAGCTCGAAAACAAACCATTGTGACGTCATTCGCTTCTTGGTGTTTTAACCAATATGGCGGATTGCTGTATTTTATAATTTTATTTTATCAAAATAAATAGCAATCTCACTCGAAATAGAAAAATAAATACGTTTTTTATAATCCATGAATCATATTTTATTAGATAAATTCATAATTTCATTGATTCTTGGTTACTGACATCATGCCTATTAAAGAAGATTGCTCAAGATCGGAAGGCAAAAACCTGCTGACCACCAAACTACAATTTCAAGATGGCACCCGATGATGATGATTCAGAGAAAACTTCGTAATCGCAAATCTGACCATGTCATTATGGTTCCGACTCCTTTGTTTCCTTTCTTCTTCTTGTGCCATCTATAGCGTATGTGCGGACTGCGAAGTCAGCCACAAGTTTAACCGTAATTTTGAAATTGTTATTATAGTGTTTACCCACACTGAGGTAAGTTTCTAAACTATTCTTAAATACATAATTATAAAATTGCGGAACCGGCTTGATTACAAAATTATTAAAACTTACAAAATTAGTGAAACGCAAATGTTTCATTTCTCGTTCAAAGAGTTCTATTGAATATAGGCCTTTGTAGATACTGCAATTTATCTCTACTAGATGACATTAACAGTCGCGTGGACTGGATTAAAATAGATAATTGGGGCTGATTCTGTATAACACAATCTCTAAACTAAACTAAAATGGCAGCTTTAAATCTAGTTCTGTCCCTTTCCGTAGGAAGTATTATGAAAGGGTTAGCAATATTTGTAATGCTCTAATTTTAGTTTAGTTTAGAGATTGTGCACTACAGGATCAGCCCCATAGTCCGTCAAACTTAGACCCGGAGACAGCATCGCTTGTATCTATTGAAAATAAAATAAAAACAAAAACTTAACAGGCATAAAAATTAGTTCCAATTTTGGCCACCGGGTCAGAGAAGTTAGACGGACTGTACATATCTCAAATTTCGTCATTGACGGGTAAGTGTACCGGGCGCTTAGCGGTCAAATGCGTTCCGGGCGCGATTCCCAGAGAAACGCAGGTTAAAACCTGCCGGTTTCGCAATTTTTGATATGTATTTAAGAATAGTTTCCACTACAGCCCATTAATGTCCCACTGCTGGGCACAGGCCTCCACTCTCATAGAAGGGAGTTAGAGCTTAGTTCCACCACGCTGTTCCAATGCGGGTTGGCGGGCTTTGACGACTATTATCATGTCAGTGATAGTAACCGGGACCGACAGCTTAACGTGCTCTCCGAGGCACGGGGGTGAAACACCGCCAACTTCCTAACTTCGGGCTAGTACTGAGAATTTAAAATTCTAGTCAGAAAAACCTAGTACTTAATTATGGCCCGACCCGGGACCTCGTCGGCCGCATTCGAACATGCCAACCACTAGACCAACGAGGCAAGAATAGTTTATTAACCCGTAAGTATGTTGTCTTCCAGGGTGATGACCCTACTTCCGGGAGACATAATCCTAACGGGCACTCCGGGAGGGGTGGGGATGTACCGCGACCCTCCAGAGTACCTGAAGCCTGGTGACGTCATCCAAAGCGAGATACAGAACATTGGCGTGCTGGAGACTCGAGTGCAGGCGTTCTAGAAATATACTATAACTTATGGTCCAAGAGCTGGCGACGAATTTCGGGAAGGTCCTTTTGCCAAGCTGAAATTGTGAAAAAATATAATTTCGTCAATTGGCGAATCCAGTCCTGCCAGTCCGGTAGAGCGTTTGCGGTTATTTCGTATGTCGTACTCATTTGAAAACTTTATTCACGTCTGGGAATTGTTGAAAACCGCAAAATTTGTCTGGTGATTTGCAGGTATTATTGAAATTACTCATTAAATACGTGATTTATAGTATATGAGATTGCCAAAATTATATGTTGGAAATTTTAATAGAATATTTTTTTCTGGTAATACTTTATAACTGCTGGATTTTTTTTCGAATTCTACAAGTACTAAATTAAAATATAAAAAATCCTGCGCAGTAGCGAAATAACCGCAAACGCTCTACCAAACTGGATTCGCCAATTGACGAAATTATATTTTTTCACAATTTCAACTTTGCAAAAGGACCTTCCCGAAATTCTTCGCCAGCTCTCCGTCTATAAGGATAAAATTGTAAGTATATTAAACAATACAAAATGTAATTATTTAACTAAATGTATAATTTTGAATATTGATGTAAGGAGATAAATAAAATATAAATGATTGTTGTTATTAATATTGTATTCTTTATTGCATACAAGAAACATATGTCACCGTAAAATTGCAAAAACCCTTAGATTGTAATCTAATCTAACTAGCGAAATTGTAAACTGTCGACAGATTACAATTCAATGCATTATTTTTCGCTAGATTATAATCTGTGAAGTATATTAACCCTATAAAATCTTCGACATAAATAATCAGGTAGAGCCACTACCTGATTATTTATGTCGAACCCTAACCTAACCTAACCTATACAAGAAAGAGACAAGAAAACGTAAATACATGGAATATTTCAAAAATTGACACTCACAATATTGAACGGTTAACAATCGGTCGACAGTTTACAATTTCGCTAGTTAGATTACAATCTAAAGGTTTTTTAAATCTTACGGTGACACATATAAATACAAATAGAGAAGCTTAATCTTAGTGAAGCGTGCAAAGGCGGTCTTTAAAAATGCTTTTTTTAAATGTATAACTATAACTACATTAGGAGAAAAATATTAGAAACATGATAATATCGTAGCTACCCTACCGGACATACAGATCACACCATAAGAGCCTCAACACGAGATTTTAAATCACATCCACGTTAACGAATTCGAGCATCGAAACATTCGAGCCACTTTTGTCTTTGAGCAATACGTACGCAAATTCGTCTATACATCCACAGCCAGCGCTCCAAGCGGACAATATGAAATGAATATCGGTGGTACTGAATTTGTAACTTTAAATCAACACATCAGCACATTTAAGTATATATTTTATTCTGCCGACAATGTGTTTCGACGCTCTAGTACGCTCAACGTCGCGGTTCTGGTCTGCCCTGGTGGGAGGCTTCGGCCGTGGCTAGTTACCACCATACCGGCAAAGACGTGCCGCCAAGCGATTTAGCGTTCCGGTACGAGGCCGTGTAGAAACCGAATAGGGGTATGGGTTTAATATAACTGCCATGCCCCTAACAGAAATTAGCCCGCTACCATCTTAGACTGCATCATCACTTACCATCTGGTGAGATCGCAGTCAGGGGCTAACTTGTAGAGGATAAAAAAAATTAAAAAAAAAACATGCGACTACTAGCGCCGACTCTAAAGGGACTTTTTTCGTCATCATCCCTATTTCTATCTATTGCATACTTAATTACTTAGAATTAGGGAAGATGATTGATGACAACTCAATCAAATCAGCAACTCTTTATCAAACTTAAAGATGCGAAGTTACAAAATACATAGTTGTAACGTCATTCAACGCACTTTTTTTTAACCTGCTTACCAAACTTAGAGCTAACCGAGGATGTGAATTTTAGGTCTTTTGGAAGACCCTCTATTTAATAATCTGTAAGAAATAATTTATTTTCGACATGGCAACATCCTATTCCGTAGTCTGTGGCGTGCGTGATGCGTGCATTATTTCATCTGCTGCCCAGTGCCCACCTACGCTCCGTATGAATTACGAGCTCCCGTTTGCCTCAATAATTGACCCCAATTGCCGGCTGAGGTCACTGCAGGCCTTCTGAATCACGGAGCGCAATTTTGACCACACCTTAAAGAATGACCTAAAAATATTTCACTAGTTTAATAATGTCCTCCCGACCGAATTTCGGCCACGGCGGCTTATCTCCATAGAGAGGAGAGGAGATATTATAGTGCACAAGTGTGTGCGTATACACAGGTGCACTCTTTGTTCCTTTACTCTCATAGCCCGATGGGACGGAAAATCCGACACGACCGGAGGGAGATCAGGCGCAGGACCGACGGCTTAACGTGCTCTCCGAGGGACTAGAGGCACACCGGCTTAACTCCGGGCTAGTACTGAGAATTTCTTTTCAGAAAAACCCAAAACTTGCTATGGCCCGACTCGGGACTCGAACCCGGGATCTCGTCGGCCGCAGTCGAACATGCTAACCTAGACAACGAGGCAGTTTCACTAGTTTAACTAAGATATCAAATCAAATCAATATTCATTTATTCATTTACACTTTACACTTATTGACGTCCAATTGCATGTAAAACATGATGGTGATATATGAGGTTCGGTATCTTATAACTAAAGCTATGAGGGTTCCAAACGCGCCGTCTGAAAAGAGCCCACAACAAATTCACCAATCATCTTAAGGCGCTGTGAGCTCACGAGATGAAAAACACAGGCGCGCGGGGGTTAAATCGAGCAAGCGCATGTTGCAAAAAATGCATGAAATAATTTGTAAAAAAAATAATATTTACTTTTCAATACAAATGAATCAGACAATGTGTTTGATTTAGAAATATGTATTTTATCTTATATTTCTAGAGCTAATTATTGGTTTCAATAAGGAGAAAAATTGCTTTAAAAAGTAAATTAAGAGGTAGGTATGTTTAAAATAAATTTCAATGCAGAGATTTTTTTTAAATTATTGTGTTTTGAGATGCGTCAATGGCTACTCAAAGGTCTTGAACACAGCACATTATTTTTACAAGCATACATTATGTCACCGTTTGATGGATACACTGCTTTTAAAAACCCCCTTTTACGCTACACAGGGCCTTAAACTAAGGAACTAGCTACTACAAATTAAATGGATTGGTTGATCTTATGAACCAGTAACAGTTACTGCCACGGTCCGTCAAGCATCAATCTACTTTCATTTAACCACATTTATGGGATAAGAATATTATTGACTTTGACGACCTCTCTGGCGTAGTGTTGAGCGCTGTTGCCGTAACGTTCCGGGTTTCGATTCCCGGCAGGGACAATTTGGGAATTTATAATTTCTGATTTTTCTCTGGCCTGGTACCCTACCGGCAAAGATGTACCGCCAAGCGATTTAGCGTTCCGGTACGATGCCGTGTAGAAAGAAACCGACTTGGGGTATGGGATACTTAACTGCCGTACCCCTAACAGGTTAGCCCGCTACCACCTAGACTGCATCATCACTTATCATCAGGCGAGATCGCAGTCAAGGACTAACTTGTAGTGGAATAATAAAAAAGGGACTTGCGCTAATCCAATCCTACAATGTCCCCTCCCCTCTCCTACCCAAAACTGTGGTCCCCTCCAGAAAAAAGAAACGTGGAATTAAGATGGTTGGAGCTCTAAATTTTAGACTATTATTAAGTAATTATATTTTTTAAAGTTTCGAAGCCATACAACGTTTCTCTAGTCTGTAATTTGAGAAAAGTTGGTTAGTTACAATTACAATCCGGGTATCTTTAAAATCAAGAGTGAATAGGCAAGCGTGTCCCATCTAAGGCCGCATCATCACTTCAGGTGTGATTGTGGTCAAGCGTAAGCCTATAATGAATTTAAAAAAAAGCTCCTGAGATGCTGCCGATGAAAAGTCCCATGGGGCTATCATTCTTAAATTGATAACTTTTTAAAAATTTGAACGAGTCGGGTCATGGGTATTCTGCAGACCGAGTGGGAGATTTTTTTACGTATTCGATCTCGACGACGTAACAGCGTTGCTAGTATAATATATTAAAAATAAAATAAAATAGAAACCCAAAACAAACAGGTATATCAAATTAGTTCCAATTTTGGCCACCGGGTCAGATAAGTTTGACGGATTTTACGTTGTTGCCTAGTGTGAGATATCATAGGTACACTAGGCACTCTGAAGTTTAAAAAATAAGTCACGCAGTCAAGATTCGAATTCGGAATTCAAATTAGGTAGGGCACATTAGCCACCATTGTGCAACTATCAATGTATCTCGCCGCTGATTGGTGAATAGGCCACTCAATTGAGCCAATCGGCGTCTTCCGTCGGCCACAGGAAGGACCGTTTAGACCTCCCTTTCAAACACTATTAAATTTAATACCAAGGGGGCTTTTATTAACTTAAGTGATACGGGTTATGCGACCAGCCTATATTGGCCCCTGACGCTTTCTACACCCTTCATACATAAACGCGTCAATCATAGATCAAAAGATAATGGTGATCTACCCGCAGATTCTAAATTTGTCTATCCTCAACGGATATTCGTTGTTACGAATAGATTTCAGGCAATTTTGTTATTGAGATCTATTTGTGCAATTTATTTTATTGTGCAAAGAACAGATTTATTCGTTGAATTTGTATCAATTGCTTTTTATTGGATTGTCAAAGCCGTGCCGCTAGCCGTTAGTTCAGAAAGACACTTACACACTTACTTACTTAGAGACAGAAGAGATTAATGTTTTAAGGATGTATTTATTCAGTGTAGTGCAGTGTGAAAGACTTGAGCCATTTTGTTTTTTCTCAAATTCGGCTTCCACAGTGACACTCTAATAATATATTCGGCAAAAACAGGTGCAAGAGTCATCAAAATCGGTCCACGCGTTTAAGCTGTAGCTTTCCTGCAAGGAACAAACAAACATATATAGACTGATGAACATATAACCCTGTGCGATCCGTAGTCGAGTAAAAAATGGTCAAGCACCGTATAAAAGTAAGTATCTTCTTGTTTCTTCTTTTCTCTTCTCCGTTGTTTCGCTAAATCTATTGATAAGCACTTAAGCAGCAGGAGATATGTAAAGCACTCCTGCGGCACTAGTACTTAGGAACATGATCTAGCTTCTTCTTCTTCTCAGAGTTACTTCTAACTTCTTCTCTTCTACCCATGACATAAGTTAGTATAGAATACGAAGTAACTTTATAAGTTCTTAGTTAAAAACATAAAATATATGATTGTACAAAAATAAACACAATTTACAGTAGATATTATTTATGTAAAACTTATAGGAACCTTTTGACGACCTCCGTGGCGCAGTGTGTAGCGCTGTTGCCTTAACGTGCGGAGGTCCTGGGTTCGATCCACGGCAGGGTCAGTTTGGGAATTTATAATTTCTGAATTTTCCCTGGTCTGGCCTGGTGGGAGGCTTCGGCCGTGGCTAGTTACCACGCTACCGGCAAAGACGTGCCGCCAAGCGATTTAGCGTTCTGGTACGATGCCGTGTAGAAACGTGTAGGTATGGGTTTAATATAACTGCCATTCCCCTAACAGGTTAGCTCGCTACCATCTTAGACTGCATCATCACTTACCATCAGGTGAGATCGATCAGTCAAGGGCTAGCTTGTAGTGGATTAAAAAAAAGAACATAATATAATATATTTATGTAGCTTTTGCGTCTCCGAGTTTCTTCTGTCTGTTCTATCGACCCAAGCCATAACTTAGAATATAATGCAATTACTTATCTTTAGATACTACTTAGTACTTAGCTAAATACATAAAATATACATTTAAAAAATGTACCTACACAATAAATCACAAATTATAGTAGACAAACAAACGAATCTTTCCTCTTTATAATATTAGTTTAGATAATATGGTAGGTAGGTACTCGTAAAACTTAGGAACATCATCTTACTTCTGCTTCTTCGAGTTTCTTCTGTCTGTTCTGCCTTAGGGCGAGTCACCTGCAAGATTTTAGGAGGTGAGGTGTGGGGTGCCGCCCGCGCGTCTCGCGGTACATTTCTCGTAGAGACTGGCGGGGAAGCGGGCAGCGCGGTATATTCTGAAACCGTTTGGCAACGTTCAAGTTCTGGGATTAATTTGAATTAAATAAATATAGGACTTCAGTTTGAAATAAAGTTTAGCAGGTTCCCATTAATACTTCAAGAGGACTTTATCCATATAAAAGTGAAGAGCAAAGTCGAAAATTTTATTAATAAAAAATTCGTTTTAAACTTTTAATTTAGCCTGTTTCAAGATTTTTTTTTATCGAGTAAAGTACATCCTATCGTGTAACAAATTAGCACATTCTTTAGACAATATCTTTAAGTGTATCGGATATTTTTTGTAAGACCGTTATTTAATAGTAAATACCGAAAAAATTTGATCTAGCAAACCAGTTTTCACCGCTGAGCTGAGGTGACTCGCCTTAAGTTAGTATAGAATACAAATATCTTTTTAGTAGGTAAGTACATTGCATAATATATAAAATGTACAAAATAAATCACAAATTACATTTACAGTAGGTATATATTATGTAAAACTTATTTAGGTAGGAACATGATTTAAGTATTTTTAGCTTTTCCAAATTTCTTCTTATTTCTGTTTTACCCAATCCATTTATGTTACGCTTAGGATACAATACAAAAGACAAATTTATCTATAGTTTAAGTAATTAGCTAAAACACACAAAATGTACAAAAATAAATTACAGTAGGTAGATTAACTAACATCTAAAACTTAGAAATATAATATATAACTTCTGCTTCTTCGAGTTTCTTCCGTTTTTTCCGTCTCGTATTCTGGCTGTTCTATACAAAGCCACAAGTTAAGATAGAATATTACCTATCTAAAAATATTTTTTTTATTTTTATTCCTACATAGCTAGGACTTATAGTGCTGCAAGTTTGATGGGTACCTTTGGCCCAGGGGCAACCAGGGGTGGTCTTTTTGATTAGGGTTTTATTTTTATTTTTGTTAGTAGGTATATAAGGATTTGTTTTTTTATTGTATAGTTTGTATAATATTTAGATTTTAGATTTGGTAACTTTTAAATTAATTATTAGTGAAATAAACAAATATTTTAAAATATTATATTAGTACCTAAAAACTTGTACTTAAAATCGGAAAATGTACAAAATAAACAAAGAAACACACATTGGCAATGAGAAAAGGGTGATATCCTCGTGGTTTATGCGCCCGGCTTCATTCCCAGTGCGGTTGGGCGTTCGCTCCACGGCGTGTACGTGGATTGAGATTTGTTGGTTCCCGCGGGAACTCCTTAGTTTTCCGGGATAAAAAGTAGCCTATGTGTTATTCTAGACTAAATCTATCTCTGTGCCAAATTTCATCCAGATCCGGGCGTGATTGAGTAACAAACATCCATACATCCATCCAAACTTTCGCTTATTTAAATAATGTAGGTATGGATATGGATATTTGTTACTCAATCACGCCCCAACGGCTGAACGGATCTGGATGAAGTTTGGCACAGACATAGATTATAGTTTGGAATAACACATAGGCTACTTTTTATCCCGGAAAATTAAAAAGTTCCCGCGGGAACCGAAAACCACGCGGACGAAGTCGCGGGCATTAGCTAGTATAATCAAACTTTCGCATATTTTATAATATTAAGTAGAAAATGTGTTTGTTTGTCCTTCTATCTAATATCTATTCATATTTCATAAAGTTAGTCACATGTAGGTACCTAGATATAGTTAAGCACCGGGAGAGTGAAGCTACTTTTTATCTAGGAAAATCAGAGATCTCATGAGGTTTTTTAACCTAAATCCACGCGAACGAAGTCGCGGGCATCATCTAGACTAGATATAGCACACGAGGGTTCTCAACTTCTCAATTAAGACTGTCTGGATTCACAATTATAATGACACGCTTGGATGCTGTTGACGCACTGACGCGACATTCGCGATGGGGATTTGTGCTCATAAGGTATCTCATATGTTACGTCTAACGTTATGCTTTGGCCTTTGACTCTACCAATGGTTCGGAAAGCAGCTCCTACTGAGAAGAGCCGGTAAGAAACTCAGAAGTTGCTCTTTTTAAAAAAACATATTACAATAGTACGTAAAGACTAAAGATATTACAAAACGTAATGTATAGATATATGTCACCGTAAGATTGTAAAAACCGTTAGATTGTAATCTAACTAGCGATATTGTAAACTGTCGACAGATTGTGAACCGTTCAATGTTCTGAGTGTCAATTTTTTAAATATTCATTGTATTTACTTTTTCTTGTCTCTTTCTTGTAGGTTAGGTTAGGGTTTGACACTAAATAATCGGTAGGCCGGGCACTTACACCTAACAGATTACAATCTACCGAAAAATAATGCGTTAAATTGTTAGTTAGATTACAAAATCTAACGGTTTTTGCAATCTTATGGTGACATTTATAAATTAAATACAGTAGATAACTACTTAGTGTAAGTTAATATACCTACTATCATGTGGGGCGCTGGACCCAAAGTCGAAGTAGAAAGAGAAAATATTAAATAACCCTTCTCGATTGGGAGTACGACTACCATGACAATTATTATTATTATAAGACCGGCTGCAAGTCTGTTTCGTTACTGTATTCCTTTAAAAGAAATTGTCAACATACAAGGACTCAACATGACTCCGTTAATTGCTCAATTGATCGCATCCGCGCCATAGACCCACGACGCGTACAGAACTGGCGGCGTCCGGTCAAGTGATATCTCTGAACTCAACTAATTCGATAAATGGACGGTGTGATTTAAATGCTTCTAATTGGACAACGGCTAGGCGAGTCGCTATTGATTGGTTGAATTGGTTCATGTTATTTATTGGAATAGAGTGATTGAATTCTTGCACCTAGGTTTCAGTTTTATTGTAACAACGATTCACATAAACTTTTACAGTAATATTTTTCTTAGAAATCTTATTTAAATCATCAGTAGGTCACTTTATAAAAAAAACATGAACATAATTAGGTAACCTTTATGTTTACGTCTGAAATATCCGAATTTCTATACATAAGTATATCTATGTTAACTATATGTTGGGACAGCTTATAAAATAAATAAATTCTATTCTATTATGTACTGGCGTTAAAAGTAAAATATTGGTATAACACTTTGGTCACATTTGTCTGCTTTTATCCTGGTAATTCTGGTCTCAATTGTATGCTTTTATCACGGAAATTCGATCACGCATGACTGACTTATTTAGAAAATATTAAAATATATCACTTGCTTTATCGGTGAAGGAAAATATCCTGAACATAGCCTGCATGCCTGAGAGAGATTCAGTGTGTGAACTGTGAAGTCTGCCAATTCGCACTGGGCCAGCGTGGAGGGCTATGGCTTAAAACATTCTCATTCTGAGAGGAGACTGATGCTCAAGCTGGAAATCTAAAATTCTCACGTTATTTTTAGAGCAGTTATTTAATAACTTTTACGATACTTTCGCGCCCAGAGTGGTAAATGAAACTAGTATCAATTAACAACCCTTATTAGGCAAAGTCACGACATTGACCAAAATCGACCTACATAACACAAAAAGGGTTCTATATTTAAATATTCAAATGCACGTGCCACCTCTATGCGTTATAAAAGCACTTTACGTGCGATCCCATATGGCAACGGGATGAATGACCAGAGGGATTCGGGGCCGCCTGTTCGTAATTTGAAATTTAACTTCTTTTTTTAATTGCCCGCAGCTTCTGTACACACGCGAAAAGAGGTTTTAATTGAACTTTATAGTTTATGGCTACACATTAAATTGAATAGGTACTTAAGGCACATACTTACTCTTAAAAAATAGTGGTAGATCGAAGATAGATTACGTCTTACATAATATTAGTTAAATGCTCATGAGCTTTTAGTAGGGAAGGACAACAAAGAATTTCCCAAAACTCTGATCTATGCGGACACTAAAATTCTACATCAATGCATGCGGACGAAGTCGTGACTCGTGAGTCGTGGGCATCATCTAGTCATACTAATATTATAAATGCGAAAGTGTGTTTGTTTGTTGGTTTTGGTATGTCCTTTAATCACACTGCAAGAGAAGAACGGATCGACGTGTTTTTTTTTCATGGGTAGGATAGATGAAGTCTCGGAGTATGACATAGGCTACTTTTTATCCCGGAACATTAAGGAGTTCCCATGGGTATTAAAAAACTTATTCTACGCGGACCAAGTCTCGGGCATTCAGCTAGTATAGGTAATATAAATATAAGTAAGAACCTAGTAGGTACCTAGTAACATCCACCACCACCACCACTACAGCCTATTAACGTCCCACTGCTGAGCACAGGCCTCCACTCTCATACTCGTAGGAGAGAGGGATTTAGAGCTTAGACCCACCACGCGGGTTGGCGATCTTTAACGACTATTACCTATCATGTTAGTGATAATAACCGGGACCGACGGCTTAACGTGCTCTCCGAGGGCCGGGGGTGAAACACCGCCAACTTCCAACTCCGGGCTTGCACTGAGAATTCCTTAATTGAAAAACCCAGTACCTAACAATTTTTATGACCGACCGGGAATCGAACCCAGGACCTCGTGATCCGATTACCTAGTAACATTGTCTGAAATTATTTCTATTAAACTTAACTATTTAAACGAGGTATTTAGGGCCAAGTCTAGACAATACAAGTGTTCAAAATAACAACTGCACTATTTACCGGCAAGTTCATCATACTGACGCTTAAGATATCTCTTTATTTGCTCATCTTTGGCTTCTGACCTCTGTTATCTTCGGTCGAGTTGCCACCCCGTTATCTCGTGTATACAGACTGCTGCTTCTTCAAAGTTATTTGTTCATTGACAGTTTATAGTACAACGGGTAATTTTGACATTTCTTTCGCTAGTTGACGCGACTTAGCTTCGCGCGGGTGGTATGATGAGCTGATGCCCGCGACTTCGTCCGCGTGGATAGGGGTTTGTTCTCGCGGGAACTTTTTAATTTTCCGGGACATAAAGTAGCTTAACTATATATTGTTATGCCAGACTATAATCTATCTCTGTGCCAAATTTCATCCAGATCCGTTCAGCCGCTCTGGCGTGATTGATCCATTCATACATCCAATCATCCAAACTTTCGCATTTATAATATTAGTAAAGATGTGTGATTGTTCCTCAGAAAGAAGTGAAAGGAAAATAGTTAGACGTAGGTTTGACGACTTCCCTGGCGCAGTGGTCTTATAAGTGTTGAGGTCCCGGGTTCGGTCCCGGTAGCCGGGTAGGGTCAATAAAATTAGTCTGGCCTTTTTCGAGGGAGCGCATGAAGGGCTATTTATTAAAATAATTTACATTGCGTGGTGGCACGGAAACCAAAGTGCGCAAGTCTAACTCGCACTTGACCGGTTTTTAATTTTTTTAATTATGTTCAATTAAATAAAGTACACTAATTTCGTTATTTTTTGACCCCTCCCCCGTCCTTTACGTCTAGAAACATCTTGAAAACTCGCCAACAAAACAATTTAAACCTTACAGATACTTATGGATAGAGTTGGAATATTTTTAAGTTTTTCGTTTTACTAGTTCAAAGGAGACAGTTCGCATTTGTATGGGGCTTGGGTCTGGTCTGGTAGATACAAGTAATGAAAAGGAAGAAAAGAAAATATTATGCCAGCTTTGATTGTATAAATCCACGAATTCGTCCTAATTTCAGTGGTGGAATTATTTAATCTTTCCACGATTAGCATAACACTAAACATGAGAAGGTGACAGTGATGAATTCATATTTTTGACGTTTTCTGTTAAGTGTCAAATATAATGAAAGAAAAATAACAAGATGACTCACGTTTTTGTCAGAAATTATTTGACACATTTCGCGCCTACTATGGCTGAAGGGCGCCACCTTGGAAGCATATCGAAAACTTGAAATATATTTTAATATTTTTGCACGTTATTTAGTAAGCTATTCTAATTTATTTTATTTTTAATAAAATCTATGTATTTTACTCTATTCATGATTAAGTGTACATAGACTACACCCGAAATGAACCTTCTCCTGGCATTTTAACACTTAGATGTATAATATTTTGAAATGTGACGTCACGAAACTTAGGACCCCTACCACCCCTTGTCACACTATGTCACACTTCGTCGACCCCCTCTCCCCTTAACTTGTGATGGATGATCTCTTACGTTAAAGCTGTAACAATCATTGTTACAATCTCAATTGTGGCGATTGGCTCAATTTAATGTTCAATTTATGGTACTCTGCATTAGTTAGGCAAAAAAGTAGGTATTAGCTATTAACCAATCATGACTGTTTTCACTGTAGCAATCAAGGAACTAGAAGTTTAATTCACTATAATCCACGGCAATAGGTAAATCTATACGGTACAGTGTGTATCCCGCACTTACAGCCCGCGATATTCACCACACCACAGAAATCTTCCAAACTACTATGTTTCACTCCGACACCGGAGCATTTTCAAGCGATGTTGACTCGACAATGCACAATTGTAAAGTCGCATTTCGATTGCATTGACCATGAATTGCATTGTCATTGGATTGCATTGGATTGGATTACAATGTCGAGTCAACATCTCCTCAAGCGATGTTGACTCGACAATGCACGATTGTAAAGTCGCATTTCGATTGCATTGACCATGAATTACATTGTCATTGGATTGCATTGGATTGGATTGCAATGTCGAGTCAACATCTCCTGAAGATGCTCCGGTATCGGAGTGAAATGTACGTTGAGAGTAGTTTGGAAGATTTCTGTGGTGTGGTGAATATCGCGGGCTATAAGTGCGGGATACACCATGTACCACATTGATTTACCTACTGTGGTGGATTATAGCGAATTAAGCTTCCAGTTCCTTCATTAATGGACTTCCGCCAAGTAACGCCTGCTTCTATCCAAAACTGTAGCAATCATTTTGACGTAATAGGGCCCCTGGAATTAGTGAGCACTTAGCGGCAAATTGATTAATGATTCACAACATGTCTGCCCCTGGCGGGCTAAATACCGAAATAACGTCATCCCGTGTACGCTAATAAAGTTGAATGGAACCAATTTTGTCCTTGTTTTGAGTGGTTATGTTTTTGATAGATCTTCCTTATAAAGAAGTGTGGAAACCTCCGCAACTGTTTCCAAAATGGGATACTAAAAGGAAATAGGTATTCTTACAGTAGATCCTTAATTTGTTTAATATCTAGTTACAAATCTTTGTATCTTTTGCGTCTTCTTAATAATTTCCTCCTCCGTAGGTAAGCTGTTTCCAAAATGGAATATTAAAAGTCTAAGGAAATGGGTATTCTTACAGTGGCCTCATAAATCATAATTTCTGTAATGACTGGGTGCAACTTTTTGTATCTTTTCTGTCTTCATAATAATCTTCACATCTGAATCACCTCCTCAAGAAATTCCTTAAGTCACATAAAGCAATGAGCATCATCAAATTAAAATTTGCCGTCACTCAAGTTAATTTTTTTAAAATTTAGGTAAGTAGGCACCTATAATTTACTTACAATCGAAAGAGCGTGAATTTGACTCACTCCGCTTGGGACAGCATATAAGTATGTAATATTATTCTGAGTATTCTTTAAATTATCTTAAACTTTTTAAAAGACCAACCCCGAGTTTCCAATGGGTTCTTCTCCGTTTGAAGGGCATTTCGAATCAGTTGATTATATTATTATTTATTGCATAAAAAAGGACAATAATTTACGAAGGGCATACTGACTTAAAATTATTATAATATAAAGTAGAAATAGGTAATAGATTACATTTATTTAAAGAGTAGATTTATTTATCGCTTTAAAAGCATTCTTGAAATTTATTTAAATAAAAGGCTTTCTGTTCGGAATGAAAAATGAAGAGTCAAATTCGATTATAATGGTGGTTGCACACGTGCAAGCATAGGCAACAATTTCCTTAGGTACTTTTAAGTATATTATGTAAGTTTGTCTCTTTATCATCTTCCCCATATACCTATACGTTAAGAAATCGCTTAGGTATTTCATTCGAGTAATGAGAAAACAGGAGAAAAAAATATAAGCGAGTCAATGACCTGAAAATACTTAACGATTTGTTCTTTTAAATTATCTTATTTAAAGTCTCACTACCGCACTCAGGGTTGCTTAATGATTACCTACATCAGGAACTCCTCAGTCCTCAGTATAGATTTCGATTAAAAATCTATTACTAAGGAGTTCCCTGAAGTAATGATAAACGACTCTAAGCGCGGCAGTAATAGAACTACAAATTAAGAAAATGTATTTATAATAATAAATTAATCGAAATAAAAATCGTGAAAAATGATTTCCGTTCTTAATTTGAACGAATCCATACTAATATTATAAATGCGAAAGTGTGTCTGTCTGTATGTCTGCTACACTTTCACGGCCCAGTGTTTTACCGGTCTTTACGAGATTTGATACTAAAATATTATATTTCACCCCGATGATGGACCTATAACGTCTAACGTGTATGCTACTCACTTTTTAACCGACTTCTAAAAAGGAGGAGGTTCTCAATTCGGCACGTATTTTTTATTTTTTTATTTCATGTCGGTGCATATCTCCGTAGTTTCTGAACCGATTTTTCTTTTTTTTATCAGTCGTTAGAGGAAGCTCTCGAGGTGGTCCCATAAAAGATTCTGTCTCCAAATCCTCAACCCTGACACTAAAAAGTTAAAAATAAAAATTCTTTTCAAAAAACCGACTTCCAACGCCACTGTAAAGTAAAAAATCATTTTGATTTCTACCCACTATGTGGAAGTCGGGCGGGTATAACAAGGATAAGCAAAGTTGACGCATCAGGCTATATCAGGCAAAAATTTTTTTTACTTTACAGTGGCGTTGGAAGTCGGTTTTTTGGAAAGAATTTTAATCCATGGGATTTCTCGAAATCCTTGAAATAAGTCGCAAACATCACCTAGTTATACGTGTACTACGTAGGTACGTTCATTATTTACACATAATATTACAGCTAACAAGGCATTAAGAAATGAGTCATTAAGCTAGTATTATTACTAAATGGGTTTAATTGAACAAATACATTAGTTGCCTTCCTAATGTCGTAAAAATCTATTTATGTAACAAACAATACGGGTAATTTACTAAATTATTATATTATAACTACCAAATATATTTTTCAATAACAAACTGTTAAATTTTAAGTTTCTTACCTATCGGCAATTAACTTATGCAAATAACTATTTAGTAAGTATAAATAATACTTCCTAGTATACATTATTGCAATCTAAGTTTATTCCAATAGGTCTAGTTAGTATATTACAATAAGTTTAGTTAGAAAAGTTAGTTACCAAGCTACAATGTGACAAGTTGGTAGACAGACAGACACACTCACTTTCGCATTTGAATGAGAGTATTTGACAACTAGTCAAATTAGGAACTCTTTTCAAACGTCAAAACGTGCGCTTAGTATGGGATTTTGTATAGAATAGTTATTTGTGACGTCATCAAAAGTCAACGCACTTTTTTATTTTAACCATTATTCAAAATATCAAACATAAAATTAACAGGTTACGTGGATATTACATCTTTTGGTAGTTCCTGTATTAACTATTTACTAAAAGAATAATTTAATTATGAAATAGGCAATATACCAATGAAATCAAAGTTCCTCTTTTTATTAGTTTTCTGCAAGAATATCCTATACGCCGTCGCTTACGAGTTACGAATTACAGGGAGACATGAAAATTTATATCATATTATTCACAGCTTTATTGGCCTTGACTTTTTATAATAACAATAATAACAAAAAAACTCACCATCAAAAACAAAAATGCATCCAACAACTGTCACTGTTCAACATCATTTGACGCAACATGGATCTTAAAAAGAGAGAGACGAAAGACTAATAGTAAGACAAAGTATGAGACAAGTTATCTTGGGACTAAAACTGTGACAGCTTGCGATAATACAAAAAGCAATATTTTCAATTGGTTAACACCCTTGCTTTGGATAAAGCTAGCTCTGTATGCAGATACATGTTCGACGAGCTAGTTTGAAAGAATAAAGCAATTTACGAAGTTGCGTCCACATGTTTTAAATAAAATGAATAGGGTTTATAGCATCAAAGTAAATACATAGTATACCTACTACGTGCTTAAGGGGGAAACAAGACGATTTCAGACGAGGCAAATAAAGATTATGATTATGAGGGCTAATTTGCCTGCCTGAGCGAAGCGAGGGCTGGCATTGCCCGAAGTCTGAAATCGTGTTTCATCCCGCGGCATTTTATTCAAATATACTTTGACAAGTGGGTTAAATCGTTGAATCAACGCCCTTCCTACCATAGAAGAACCAGAAAGAAACTCAGCGGTTGCTTTTTAAAAATATAAGTGCCTCCTGAAGCTATGCTCTGTCTAGCAAAGCAGTTGGTGTAAACTGTTGAAGTAACTACTGCTGGTTTGTCTCAACCGAGTAATGCGATTTTGCCTCGATCGAGGCAAAGCCATGCTGCCACGTATAAGGCCCTAACCGAAATATCGGAGAATGTGTTTACCAGACCAATCAGGTCAATAATAGATGACGTGATAATTTTTTCATATGATTGGTTTGCTTACCACTTCGCTCCGCTTGATTAATATACCGGGGCTTAACAATACCTCGTGACCCAGTCAATGAACTTCGAGTCAATCAAAAGTCGAGCATGTTCGCACGTGTGAAGACTACTTAACACTGTTAGCACGAATTCCAAGCTTCGCAATCACAATTTTTGGTGCTAGGGAGTAAGGGGCGTCCCTTTTTATAAAGATCCATGTTACGTCAATTACTTTTTTTAATGAATCACTGAAACGTCAGCCGCGTTCCAAATTCGAATAACAAGTGACATCATGGCGCGACGTCGATCGGCGCCCGCGCACTGGAGCGAACTACTCCTTAACTAAGTTTGATTAGCTTTAAATAGTGGGGCTCTTATTATCTACTTATTTCATTGAGCCATCCCAGTGTGGGACAGAGCATTTTATGATGGATGCTGGCACAAGTATGAAACTGCTCTAATAAAACCTTTGGAATTTGGAAGAAATTTCAAAGAAGTATCATCATACTTCTATAATTATCTGCTATTAGCTAGTATCCGTGAGTATGACAACCTCCGTGGCGCAGTGTGCAGCGCTGTTGCCTTAACGTGCGGAGGTCCTGGGTTCGATCCCCGGCAGGGTCAATTTGGGAATTTATAATTTCTGCATTTGCCCTGGTCTGGTCTGGTGGGAGGCTTCGGCCGTGGCTAGTTACCACCCTAACGGCAAAGACGTGCCGCCAAGCGATTTAGCGTTCCGGTACGATGCCGTGTAGAAACCGAAGGGGTATGGGTTTAATATTTAACTGCCATGCCCCTAACAGGTTAGCCCGCTACCATCTTAGACTGCATCATCACTTACCATCAGGTGAGATCGCAGTCAAGGGTTGTAGTGGATAAAAAAATAAAAAGTATCCAAACAAATATTATAAATGCGAAAGTGTATGTTTGCCTTTCTGTCTGTCTGCTACGCTTTCCCGGCCCATCTTTTCAACCGATTTTGACGAAATTTGATACAGTGGTAGGTTGCATGATGCATCTCGAGGAAGAATAATAATATCCCGGAAAATTAAAGAGTTCCCGCCGTAATTAAGGCGAAGATCTCGTCTATACATATTATTATACCTACTATCTATTACCTACTATCTATTACCTGCTATAATATTATAAATGCGAAAGTTTGGATGGATGTTTGTTGCATAATCACGCCAGAACGGCTGAACGGATCTGGTTGAAATTTGGCATAGAGATCGATCATAGGCTGGAATAACACACACTTTTTATCTCGGAAAATTAAAGAGTTCCCGCGGGAACCAACTAGTGAATTGATAAAGTAGTGATAGCCTAGCGGTTAAGACACCCGGCTTCCTATTCGGGTGATCGGGGGTTCGACCCCAGGGCACGTCACCTTAATCTACGCGGACGAAGTCGCGGTCATCATCTAGTATAATCATACTAATATTATAAATGCGAAAGTGTGTTTGTTTGTTGGTTTGTCCTTCAATCACGCTGCAGCGGAGCAACGAATCGACGGGTATAGTTGTGGACGAGTGACTTATAATAAAAATAAAATAAATAAATAAAAATAGCTTTATTTACTTCTTGCTATTATCTGTACATGCTTAGCCTAACTTATTTAACTATTGAAATATTTAACTTAGAACTAAACTATCTATTTATACAGAATAAACCTAAATGAATGAAAGTTAAAAGAAGAACAGAAGAGAGACTGACATAGGCTACTTTTTATCCCGGAAAATTAAGGAGTTCCCGCGGGAATCAAAAAACTTAAACAACGCGGATGAAGTTGCTTGTATAATTATAAACTATAGATTTTCAAGTGTCTTAGATGTTATTTAAACATTTTAAGGTAAATACAAGTTACGTAAGCAACTTACATAAGTAACTAACACTAGCAAACGATGTAAGTATCTACTTACGCGACTTTACATGACTAACTTTACAAGCCTATCAGAGAATATGTATGTGATTGAAATACAGGTAAAAAATTTGTATTTGTTAACTTTATTGTTATAAAATAATATGTACACTCAATGAATTAAGTGTACACTACTATTTTACCTATAAGATGCAATAAAGACATACTAGTTACTACTATTTTTTTATTTGATAGCTTTATATTAAGAATTAAATTAATAAAAAGTGAAATAAATTAGCAGGAAATTTAAAACGTAACGTTATATAATAGGTTCGAATCGTGACGTCACGAAACATAAAAAATATGTCGAAAAGACAAAACTGAAGCGTGACAAATATTAATAATTATGATAGATTTGTAAATTTGACTAAAACGGAACTGCCTTGTTGCGCGCGCGTTTCCGCCGGATACAGCATGGCTTGGTCTTGGATTGAATTTAATTCAATTAACCCCAGTTCTCCCGTGTCGAAATGTTTCGTTAGGACGGCCGACTTCTGATAGATGTGCTAATGATGTGGGTCCAAGCTAAAAAATACCGGCCAAGTGCGATTCAGACTCGCGCACCATACCGTGGATTTGGTCTATTGAAAATAATGAAAAAAAGTTTAAAACAAAAATAAATAAATAATATTTTATTTGCAGGAATATGGGCACAGATATAGGTCTTAAAAATAGTAATTTCCCTTGCATATTGTACCAAATATAATGGTGTGCACAGTGCATATTGTTAGATATTTTTAAGTCTTCTTCTTCTCCTTTTCCCACGCTATGTGGGGTCGGCACAACATGTTTTTTTCTTCCACTCACTTCTGTTATCCGTCAACCTCTCATTCACCCCTTTTATACTCATATCCTCTTTCACACAATCCATCCATCATTAATATTTAAAAAAAATTACTAGGTAATGTTTAAGACTAACTTTACTGATTGACAAGTTAGTGAATTAAGCAAAGTGTGACGGATGGACATAGTTGCATCATAAAGGTTGCTTTCTTACCATTTTGGTACGCAACCCTGATAAAAATGAACGTATTGTGTGCTTTTTCATTTGGTTAGTATGGAAACAAACGGACCAGAAGCTGTATATTTCGATTGTCCCATATATCCAGCTCTATCCTATAGCGCTTCCATTGCACAATCGTCAAATTGTATTTAACGACGAATAAAGACGTCATGGAACGTCAAATTTTTATTGTCTGAATAATCAGAAACAATCTAGTTTATTTTTTAATTTATATTGTACTGTAAGGAAGAAAGGAAAGACCTGTTACCAAATGGAGAGACGAGATTTGATTGAGATGAGAAAGCATTTCCAGCACAGTTTTCCCAGCCGTTGGATGATATATAACTCATCGTAAAAAAACGTACTAAAACACCAACGCACCAACACTAAATACAGGCCTATATAAATAAATAAATTGTACCGTAAGATTTAGCTTTGCTGCCTAAATGGAACACATGCCTTATGATCATTCCATCGACTGTTAAAGTTAATGTCTTAGTTAACAGCACTTAACTGTGGAATGTTAACCTGATTAGTATTATAGCCTATAGGTACAATTATATTTAGATTCGATCGAGTAACTAGGAGAGGAGATCGTTTGAAGAAGCCAGTGTTAAGTAGGTAGGTAGGTACGTTACTAATTAAGTTCAACTAGTTGAGAAGTTGAATGAAATATTCTCTAATGCACACCAATACAAGAAGCACATACTATAAACCTTAGACTATTCCTTAACCTTAGATTAATCTTACTTGTTTATGGCATCGAAATATTATCTTAGCTGCGTTGTGATACCTATAAACAATAGAAATCAAGTAGGTAGGTGGTACAATTGGCGGCCTTATCGCTTTATAGCGATCTCTACCAGGCAACCTAAGAAAGTGAGAAAAATTCAACGGTATACGTTATTTTAAAAGGAAATAGACAAATAATTAGTCCAAAACTAAAAGTAATGATGAATGGTGAGGTAATGAGTTTATTTTTTATGCCGAAGCCTTTGACTGCTATCTCCGGAGAATAGAACTAGAAAAACTATGAGCAAATAAAAAAAAACAGTTCAACTGCACTGAACATCACGAAAGCGCTTTCAAAATGGTCAGAAGAAACTTCAAAATCCAAAGTCATATTCATAGGATTTATTCATAGTTTATTATCACTTTTCATGTCAATACCCCCCAAGTCTTCTGACCCCCAAGTCACGGGCATATCCTAGTTTGGGGGTCCAGGGTAAATTAAGGAATTTGTACGTTTTTCTGTGAACAAATAAATTTTTATTATTATATTATTATTATTATTAGTACAAGAACATGTACAACTACCCACTTAAGTAAACGACGACGAGAAAGAGGGACGAGTACCTAGTTGTGACAAACGCATATATATTATCAGTCGTTTGCGATTGTTAAATAACGTTGACCCAAGTCGGTAACTGGATGGGTGACCTAATTTGGAGGTTCAAATTTGGCCTTTTCGTTTCCTCATTGCCTCGGAGAGCACTTTAAGCCGTCGGTACCGGCTATTATCACTAACATCTAATAATTTTTACATAAACTATTATGCTATTATAGTCGAGTATATTATACGGAAGGGCGTGGGAAGGGGAACCCACCGCATTATTATCCCAAGAAAACTCCTACCATTATTTGATTAATGGAAACAGTTCACGACCCTCAGTAATGAGGAATACGACGTAGAGAGCGACTTAAGTAAACAGAATAGACTCGATGGTGATGATGAATTAGATAGGTTACGAGTCACGAGGTAGTCTAAGAAGAAATCCATAATAAACTCAGAACGTCAGGAAATTCAGTATACTTACTAGGAATAGGTTCAAGGAGATTACGTGAAAACGTTCATAAAAGCGGTGACATATGCACCAATAATAGAGCTTACTTCATAGGATCATTTCCTTAGTAAGCTCTTCACGAGTTATGCACCAATAAGGAAGTGATCGCTTGCCGCGCAATAGAATGCTTTAATCAACTTCACAATGCATATGATTCATCATGCATCTCTACTGTATTTCTGACTATAATCTATCTCCGTGATAAATTTCATCCAGATCCGTTCAGCCATTCTGGTGTGATTGAGTAAGAAACGTGAAACATCCATCCATGCATCAAACTTTCGAATTTATAATATTAGTAAAGTAAAGATGAATTGAGAACTACGAGTATGATACTAATTTATAAAAATAAATGACAATAGGTAAATAATCGGTTTTTACTTTTTTCATATAACCTGCATTGAAAATGCGAGTTTCAATGCCTTTTAAGCCACCTGAAACTAGTGAATTTCAGACGAATACGTCATGTCATGCAGCGGGTAGAAAACCAGCACTTTCTGCCCTAGGGTAGAATGACGTAGCAGCCCTCCTTTCAATCCTGTCTGAGTATCTTTTGTTTATTTCACACCTTTTTATATTTGTCATTATACCCATCGACTAAACTGACAGATATGATATTTGCAAACAACAACCTATAAACATAGACTGATTTAGTATTGGGTTCGCGCGCTTCACCAAGACCAATGCTAAATCTATGCCTATAAATAAGAAATACAATTTTAATAAAACTCGCACTTTTAATGCAGATTATATGAAAAATAGTGTGTCCGACACGGGATGAAACACAATTTCAGATTTCGGGTGATTGTCTTCTTGTGTGAGGGTGAACTTCACTCTCGTCTGAAATCGTCTTGTTTCACCCTTAGGGGTGCACACAAACTATTACCGACACAAATGTCACAAGTTTTGGTGAAATAACTACCTACAATGCTAATTAATTGAGTTTACTTAAAAATATTCTTGACTTGACTTGAACGACGATAGGTATTGCCGCATATAAAAGTAGACTTTATCTGTTTTTTGTAATAAATAAAAACCAGACATAAAATCTACTTATATTAACGACAAAGTTGTGTTTCTTCTGTCTTGACGAATCTTCTTCATATTCTTCTCAAATGGTTTTCTATTTCTGCGGGTCACGGTGAGCAGTTTTGCCTGTAAACATAAGCAAATTTGGAACGACTTGGGTTACAGAACAAGTCGAACGAAATCTACTTATATGTACAGCAAATAGTGAGCCGTGTGGTGTTGTTGGACATTATCTATCCCGTGGTTGGACAGATACCACATGAGAATATAGGTAGTTGCTTTCGCTAATAGGTACATTAAAAAAGAATAATAATAATTAAAAAAAATACGTGTGGTGTCGTGGGACACTAGTTAGGAACGATAATTCTGCTTGCCTGCTGTCTGCCGTTGGGCTGGTATGGAACCGGAATTCCTCTGCATAAATATAATAAAATAAATATAATATAAAACGCCCTAAACTCACCCGCCCGTTGTATGATTTTCTTTCTGTATGGTGATCACCGTTTCGGAGTCCAGTTGCACAATAATATAACTTTATCACAAATTGATCCGCGCCGACCGTATTTATCCTTCCAAAAAGAACTATGTTCTTTTTTTAAATAACAATACCGTTCTTTCTTCCTCTCATGATATTTCAATTATGTTGTTAAAAGTTGCGAAAACAAAGGTATACCTAACCTTTGTTTTCTACGTGTACCATATTATCATGAAGTAGGGATAAGTAGAAAATACCCGACTTAGATTATAAACAAGTCTAGTGAATTCTACTTATAACCACAACACCGATATTCTTCGACTGCAACTATTTATCAGTTTATTATCATTATATAATGGTATAGTTACGCAGGTAAACAAACATTGCGGGAAATAATAATATTGAATACTGAATCGGCCTTACTAACGATAGTTACCAAAAGTACGGCTATCTCTTTGTCTATAATAATTCTTCCTTATATATTCCTGACAATTCTTTATTTTACATAGGGAGGGGCGGAGTGCAAAATGTCGAAGGAAAATGTCTGCTACGTGTTACGGCCCATCTGTCTGGGCTGGACTGATTTTGATGAAATTTGGTATTTACAGAGATAGGTTGCATCCCGAGGAAGGACAGGCATCCCGGGAAATGAAGGAGTTCCCGCGGAGAATCAACGAGGACGAAGTCGCAGGCATTATCTAGTAAGTACTTAATAAGTTTATAAAAATGACGATATAGATGCACAGATCTTTAGGTCCAATCGAAGGTACATTTTGGGTGGATTGAAGTAGAGACCACACCGCTTGATATGACTGAACAAGCCGGATGGAATCTACTTATATTCACCGCAAAATCCAAAGTTTTTAGCGGCTGAAAAGGAGACAGGTAATATACATGTGTGTAAGCAAAATACCCGTGCGAAGCCAGCAACCTAATAATGTAAAACCTGCATCAATCATTGTTACAGTCTCAATGGTTGTGATTGGCTGAATTTACGGTATTCTTGCTGCGTCAACGGATTTCGACAAGCGGAAGTGTTCTGCCGGCGATGAACCTAGGACTTGTAAGATAGTTACCCACAGCGCTCACCACTGCGCCAGGGAGGTCACCATAAACTTATAATCGAATTAAAAGAAAAGTCTTATTTCACTATAATCTGTTTAAATAGATACTTACTTGTATTAAAGTGCTTCACATTTTCACCGCTCCACTCAATTCTTCCCCTCCGTCTAGGTATATGCCTTGACCTTTAGGCATCGCTGCCATGATGCATGATGTAGAACGCACTGACCGATTTACCCGTAGATTAGCTCATAACATGCCCTTAACGTTTTATTCAAGGGCTGATTCTGTAGTGAACAATCTAAACTAAACTAAAATGACAGCATCCCTGCGGAAAGGAACAGAATTAGATTTAAAGCTGTCATTTTAGTTTAGTTTAGAGATATTATACAGAATTGGCCACAATCCGTTTAATTTTAAAAAAAACAACCTATGACATTTGCACCATTAACTATAACACTAGACCTATTAGAAACTCGTAATAGTTGTAAATTGTAATCACTATAAGAAGTTCACCACAAACTGTACTAGGCACTACTGATACCGATGTATCAATAACCAAGCATTTTTATACATAGGCAAACATCAATAAGGGATGCAGCCCACCAGCGATTAGATCTAATAAGCCTTGTTTACATTCCTAATGGATTTGTTTTGGACTCTTATTAATTAGGAATATTGAAATCTTCATTAAGCACTTAATTAGAGATTTGAAAGTTTTGTAATAGAGCTTTAGGTACCTACCTAAATGGTACCTAAGACTTATGTTTTCTCGTGTAAAAAGAACTAGGTATGTTGTCTCTAGATAGACGCACTTTTACATTTTCAATATCAGTGTGGATTTTAAATGATACTAATATCATCAATTATAATGCGAAAGCGTGTATGTATGTAATCATTTATTTATTTATAGCTTTCATGTCTTACTTATGTAATATAATGTATTAGCATTATATTACATAATACAATTAGCATGCATGGACATGAGCCCCTATCAGGGCGTTGCTACATTACATACGTTGTTTTTTTGTTTGTCTTTCAATCACGCCGCAACAGAGAATCGGATCGGCGTGATTTTTGACTTGGGTATAGTTGAGGATTTGGAGAGTGATAGCTGTTATGCTACTTTTTATCCCGGAAAATCAAGGAATTCCCATACGAATTAAATTCTTATTCCCGCGTAGGGCACCATGCTAGTTTGAAATATATTTTACTGGCTGATACTCGCGACTTCCGCGTGAATTGAGGTTTTTCGGTTCCCGCGAGAACTCTCAAAATTTCCGGGATAAAAAGTAGCCTATGTGTTATTCGAGTCTATAATCTATATCTGTGCCCAGATTCGTTAAGTCCTTGGGGCGTGATTGAGTAACAAACATCCATCCATCCATCCATCCAACCATCTATACATACATACATCCATCCAAACTTTCGCATTTATAATATTAGTAGGTAAAGATAGGAAAGCTTTGGATACCTACTAACGCATAATCTCCGAAAATAAGTACCACCCATCGACCAAAGTTTGGTCGATGGTACCACCTTATCAGCCAAGAGATTCTCCTGTAAGTACGATGTCTTCCTTGCGTGCTTGCCTTCGCTTGGCTCCGAGTAAGCTACAAGTACATAAGTAAGTAAGTTCTTTCGTTGGGTAGAATTTCTGAATACCTACCATAAAAGTGGGCGCATAGTATATTACAGTTTTCATCTTGTTTTCATGCACGAATATCCACAGCTGGCAGTATTTTAGAACATGGGTTTTGGGTATATATTTCCTAAAGCGCAACACACACCGGCAGAGTGGAGTCAGGTCGAGGCGCTGCTTTTCTGGTACAAATTAATGAATTTATATTTAGGTACTTTTGTATAGCGGCGTTGATTTTTAACTTTCCTCCGTGTTTGGTTCTTATTATACCAACATCAACCGTACAAAAAGTATTCAAATTAAGCTGAGTTTAAGTTCAATCCGTGAGATATCTCTACTACTTCGACTTCGCTTAGAGTTTGTGCATTGGACTTTGAATTAAAACAAAACAGATTGATATTTCTGACTCTCAAGTCTAAGTATTACGTTTTAAAAATCGCCTCGGTTCCATTTTACTCCAGTCCGAAGGTATGCGTTCGCCCTAAGGCCATTTTACGTTATTTTTAATTTGTTTACCTGTTTTTGCTGTTAATTAGTTGATTTCTTTTGAACTGACAGATCGTTTCGGATAGCTTCATCTGAGTAGGTGGTAGGTAGTTAAGTAAGTACCTTGGTCATTAAGTACCTAATAAAGGATTTGTAGAAATAAAAACACAATTTTCCAAACTTTATAATTTTCCTTGATTTATTTTTAACTTAATTTAAATACTAAACTAACGGTTTACAATATACATAAAAGTAATAAATAGGGAAAAATACTTAATAAGTATCTACATTAGGTATTATGTATGTATTCATACCGATTTTTTGTTTACATAGGGACGGGTGATTGAGTAACAAACATCCATCTAAACTTTCACATTTATAATATTAGCCTATACCTACCTAGACAAGCGATAAATGTCTGTAAGTACCAAAAATTATTATCTATCAAATATTCATCATCTAGCAATTTTTAATGATAAATAGTATTCAATTAGGATAATTTTATGGATAGATATTATTTCAATGTTTGATAAAAAAATATTTTCGAAAATCCTCTTCTCGTTTTCTATCTCGGGTAATCAAATTTCCGGGATGAAAAGCAGCCTATCCCCCTCTACGAGATGCAGGCATCTCTATACCCGGGTTTTAGGTTGGCGACCCTTACAAAGGTTATAGACAGAAAAAAGAGACACACTTCGCATTTTTTTTATCCACTACAAGCTAGCCCTTGACTACGATCTCACCTGATGGTAAGTGATGATGCAGTCTAAGATGGTAGCGGGCTAACCTGTTAGGGGCATGGCAGTTATATTAAACCCAGTCCCCCCTTCGGTTTCTACACGGCATCGTACCTGAACGCTAAATCGCTTGGCGGCACGTCTTTGCCGGTAGGGTGGTAACTAGCCACGGCCGAAGCCTCCCACCAGGCCAGACCAGGGAAAATTCAGAAATTATAAATTCCCAAATTGACCCTGCCGGGGATCGAACCCTGGACCTCCGCACGTTAAGGCAACAGCGCTACACACTGCGCCACGGAGGTCGTCAAAACCATGGAACAACACGGGAAACATGGAAAACATGGGAGAGTCAAGTTAACTTTATGTACGGATGGTAATTTAAGACTTGATGATGAAAACAACACACAAAATTCATGTAGGTATTCCATTGATCCGATACTTGAAAGTATAATGAATTATACCTAGGTACTATACAAACATATTATATGTATCGATTTTAGAATCGATTTTGAATTGAATTGTTGTCAATGCTCAGCGCTGGTTTTCAGTTTGCAGTTTAGGACACTTTAGTAATGCTGAGTGTGTTACCAACTGTTTATTGTTAGGTATTAATTTATTAAAACCGGTCCCCTGCGGATCGATCTTAATAAGCGCTGCAAAACAATACCGAGTAACTGCGAACCGACGCCACACGCTTCCCCAGTGCGGCACGTCTAAATTTCTTACAAATACCATACTGTCTCTATTATTTTCAAACTTTGGTAAAAATTGGAAAACAGTTACCTATAATGTATATTCACGTAACAATTATGTAAACATTAAATCTTTTTATTTACTAGCTGATGCCCGCGACTTCATCCGGGTGAAATGTTTTTTTTAATTCCCACGGGAACTCCTTAATTTTCCGGGATAAAAATTAGCCTGCCACTCTCAGTCCTCAGATATACCGATGCAAAAATTCACGTCAATCCTTTGCTCTGTTGCGACGTTATTGAAGGACAAACCAGCAAACAAACAAACACACTTTCGTATTTATAATATTAGTATGATATTATGATTTATTTTAAATTATTTCTTGTCTGAAGTATCTTCTTTTCTTCCATTGCGGTCCAGCGATGATAATTAGTCAAGCGAGTTCATTTTGCGATCGCCAAAACGAGCAAAAATTCTAGCACTGCCCGTTAGTGACGGTCACAAACCAACATCGCTAACAATATGTATCTTCCGTCATCTTCTTTTTAATTTTACCTTTTACTTCTAGCTGCTTGATGTCTTCTGTAATCTGTAATACACAAATGGTACTTAATCTCTTTTGCAACTGTGCGTATAGACGCACATACCATACCATACCACAGGGTAGGTATCGCATTTTCCGAATACTTAGTAGTTACCTATAGATGATCGACTAACCACTCTCATCTTCTCTTGCTTCAATTTAGGTTTGTAAAAATCCCGTGGAATAAAAATAAATGTACCTATGCCAGTTGGTACAAATCGAGACAGATGGGTCGTGTCGGTCGAGACAGATGAAAGAAAAACAGACTTGGAGACAGCCAGTCAAAATGCTATTTGATATTCTGTAAAATCTCTAACTACGATAGCCTAAGATTTTTCCAGTAAAATTTTCGAATTAGGCGAAGTAAACTCACAAAATTGTAGTCTACCTGTTTATTTGACAGTTGGCGTTCAACAAATTTAATGTGAGAAGGAGCAGAAATCCGAGAAGGACGATTATAATAGGTATTACAGATTGTTTTCATTATAATAAGCTTTCGCCGCCCGCCCGCCCAAGTTATACGCCCTACGTACTGTTGTGTTCAGTACGCTTACTCCGAGTTTTTACATTGTAAATAGGTACGGTTGATCGACGTGAGAACTCACCTCGCCAAGTGTAAGCGAACGGTCAAAGTAAAATGGACCCAAAAGCTCTTGGCTTAAAGTCACAAATTCAGCGTTTGGAGCGCTGGCTGTGAATAAATACACGAAATTATGAAATGAGCTCTAAACCAATGCAGTTAAGGTTCATTTTACTTTAACGTTCGCTTACACTTGGCGTGGTGAGCTCTCACGTCGATCAATCGTATTTGCAATGTAAAAACTCGGAGTAAGCGTACTGCACAATTGCTTTTAAACGCACCTAACCTCAGCCTCTTATGGGCATAATACTAATTATTCTGTGAAAATACGTAGCCCGCTACACCACACAATTTAAATTGATGTCTGTAAACGTCATCGTCATCAGATAGACGTCCACTGCTGGATATACGTCTCTTGTAGGGACTTCCACACGCCAAGTTCTCGGGCCGCCTGGATCTATGGCAGCTCCCTGCTACTTTATTCATGCCTTCCATGGTGGGATGGGATCCCGCCATCTATGTGTTTAATACTATATTATAATACTCATACATGGCTTTCTGCCACTGTAATATTATCGGAATATTATATCCATGCTTGTTGTGTCTATGTCTTTGTGGAACCTGTAAAGCAAAGTATTTCAATAATGGAAACTTTATAGATGTATAATTATTATACAGTAATAAAGTATACCTTACCTACAGGTGAGGTAATTATATTGTATTTTCGAGACGAGGTTATAATATGCTACTAGAATGCTTTATAATACGAGTACAGTAGGTATCTATCCAAAAACACCACATGTGCAAATAGTTTCCACGTCACGAAATGCGTTATATAGGTCCACGTCGTATCTCTGAAAGTATAGGAAGTTGTGACTAATAAGTTATTATTTCGTTGAGTGCAGGTATTGGGAATTTTTAGCACTTTGGATGTTGTGGGTTAAGGTATACTTTACCCCACTAGGGTGACTGGTGATATCAAAACAACCAGGGAGCCGCAGTTACGAACGAAAATGCTCCTTATCAGGCAGGGCCATTGAAATAGAATGAGTACTACTAAAATTCTACATCAATGGGCATGGCAAAGACGTGCCGACAAGCGATTTAGCGTTCCGGTACGATGCCGTGTAGAAACCGATTCGGTATGGGTTTAATATAACTGCCGTACCCGTAACAGCCTATAGACCCGCTAGCATCTTAGACTGGCTCATCACTTACCATCAGGTGAGATCATAGTCAAGGGCTAACTTGTAGTGGATAAAAAAAAGTGTAAACACTCGCACACCAACCAGGCACAGAGGTCAGACTCAGAGATCCCCGATTTCTTCCGATATCTTTCTACCATCGCATCGGTCTGTACAAGGTTTGCAATCTGCATCCAAGTTCATGCAAGTTTCTTCGGACATCCATACTAATATTATAAATGCGAAAGTGTGTCTGCCTGTCTGCCTGTCTGCTACGCTTTCACGGCTCACCGGTTCAACAGATTTTGATGAAATTTGGTACAGGGTTGTATCTCGGGGAAAGACATAGGCTTAATTCTAAGAAGATAGTTAGGTACTTTAACTGTTCTATAAAAAAAAAGAATACATACGAATTTCGTGAGTTCAAACCTGCGGCATCTTGCTTACGAGCCTTCTTTCTTTTTCTTCAAAATGCCCAACACTAACTTAAATATTGACATTTAGGTACTCTGTCTCCACATGGAGAGAGACAGAGTAAGTTTAATGCTATTTTGTCACGTCCGCTTTTTCCGCCCCAAAAATAACTTTGTTCTAAAAAAATTAAACACAATAACTACAAGATATTACAAGATATCGATTGAGAACTAATTGCTGCGAATATATGCTATACAGGAGGTGATCTAGCCTCAACTGGGCTGAATGGAGCCTGCGGTTCAGCGATGTAGGTCTTGTGAACACAGCCTTTTGACCAGGGCTGTATTCCGCTTCATTGTTTGAATTTAATCCATTGTAAATCTATACAAATTTTAACTGTCTGCTACGCTTTCACGGCCCATCTTTTCAACCAATTATGGCAAAATTGGTACAGAGATAGGTTGCTTCTCGGGGCCACAATAGGCTACTTTTTATACCAAATTGTAAAATTAAGAAGTAGGTACCCGCGGGAATTCATAAAACTTGCATACGAAGTTGCCGGCAGCATCTAGTCAATTAAGTAGGGTATTGAATCTGGACTTTTTTTATCCTTCTACAAGACGTGAGCCTTTGACTGCGATTACACCTGGATCTAAGATGGTACTGGCACAGAATAAGTATGGTACTGGCTAAATTAATCTATATGACATCGTTAACTTAGTAGCGCTTAATCGCTTGGCGGAACTTGGCTGGGAGTGGTTACTAGCTACGGCCAAGCTTCCTTTGTAACTTTTATTAAATCCAACAAAATTAGTAAAAATGTGACATAATTGTTACATTATACCACCAATATACCTATAAACAGTAGTTACTTGTTGTATAACACTTTTTTAGAAATTTGCCGGATTGCAGCTTAATTATTAAATAGGGGCCAGAACCGTCCAGAGATTTTAATGAAATTGTAAATTTCCAAGTTAAGGTTTACCGGGGCTCAAACCGTACGGTAGATTCACTGTGGAAAGAACATATTTTCTTGGGTAGAGTGCGGCCCTGGGCTCATGTGGTTTCGTGTGTGTTCAAGTGTCTTCTATATTTGTTCCAATTCCTGCGTAAGTGTAACTCGGATAGGTGCCGCTCATTTGTCTCTATATCCCCTTCATTTTGTTCTAGATAATAAATTTCGTAATCCTACGTACTTAGGTACCATTTCATAAACTGACCCTGGATAAACTTACGTCCAGTAGTACAACCTACTTCAGCCCGTATGTCCTTACTGTTCCGGCTTCGTGCAAAGACGTGTTTCTCAGTTCAGACTTTTGGCCTGAGGGCATAGTGTACCTACTATCTACTGTGTACCGTCGCGCGTCGCTTCAGGGAAGCCAGATCCATTATGTATTTATGTTATTTTAATTTTTTTTTTATTATTGTGTTATTAAGTATGTTATATTATGTTTATATTTCTATGCCTAGTTGCCTGATTTAAGCAAATAAATAAAAAATTAAAAAATCATAACCTTGCGTCTCCTTAGACTTCTTACCACCTTGCTCTCTCATTGCGTCGTATTCCTCATTGCCGTTGGTCGTGACTCCTTTCCATCGATCTCGTAATGGTAGGGGTTGTCATGGGATAATAATGCAGTGGGTATCGTCGTCGTCTCAGCCAATAGACGTCCACAGCTGGACCAAGGTCTCCTGCGTGGATCTCCACCATAATACTGCCTTGGACCATACACAGGTTCTCCGAACTACACATATGTGCCCTGCCCATTGCCGCATTGAACTTCAAATGCTAGCAAATGGGTGTTCCAAAAGGGATATTGCTAAAGCTTATTGATTTTCAGGGTATAGGTAAAGTTAATCTGGGGTATAGTAGGTATAGAGTTAAAGACTACTGGAGGCTCACTACCATTGCTTAAAGCAGTATTATTTTAATATTCATGACGCTCAAGTTCTAGTATAATTATAATCCTTATTTTAGGGGCATCAGGGTAGGTCATATAAAACTGTAAAAAATAGTACTTAAAACAGAGCTCTGTGTGTTGCCTATGGGCTATAATAATTAATATAGTAGATAATTAAAACTTTATTAATAGAGAATCTAGAATCTAGATTCTCAATTCCGTGCCCACAGGTTAACGACTTTATTACACTTCATAGAATTATTCTAGTTTAAGTAAAAACTGAGCTTACCTATGAAAGAGACAATATTTCATACACGTGACCTAGTATTCGTTGTAGAAATTCAAATAATCGATTGTTTATGAAGACGTTCCAGTTGTACAAACATACAGCTACAGCCTTAACGCTATTTTAGGTATGACAAGGTGTATCCTATTGTTAGTTATTATAATTTATTTATTTTCATAGGGAAAGCATTACTGCAATGTAGGTATACCAACGAGGAGTAATCCAAGGTCTGTGATAGAATAGAAGGTACAACTCGCGCGCGAACTATACCTATTGCAGATAGGTTTGGATCAAGTTTTATAAAACACTCGCTGATGCACACGACTCCGTCCGCGTGGATTAAGATTTTTTTTAATTTTCTGGGATATAAAGTAGCCTATGTGCTATTCCAGACTATAATCTATCTCTGTGCCAAATTTCATCCAGATCCGTTCAGCCGTTGGGGCGTGATTGAGTAACAAACATCCATCCATACATCCAGACATCCATACATCCAAACTTTCGCATTTATAATATTAGTAAGAAGTAAGATAAGATATATACCTATATATTCGATACTAACTTCTTATTGGCACGATAAAATGCGGAAATCTGCCCCCCCCCCCCCTCCCCCCCCTCGATTGTTAAAGGAAATGGTAATCGTTTGGAATCGGTTAATTCGACCTGTATGTAGTCAGTCAAACTTATCTGGCCCGGTGACAGCGTCGCTAGTAAATATTAAAAATAAAATAAAAACAAAAACGGCCTTAAAAGCGGTCCCGGGGTCGATCCGATGTAACTTGTGTATTGGTAGTAAATATTTTTTTTTAATCCCCGGCATTGTTAGTTTGTAAATAGACAAGCGATTATGCATTCCAGTACGATGCTGTGTGGAAACCGATTATATTTTAATTCATCAATACAACTGCCATACCCATCATGAGGTCGTTGCATGAAATGAATAAAAAATAAGTACAGTACTTAAGTACTAAGGTAATTTTTATAATATTCTAATCAAGGTGTAATGTACCATTGCGTTAAATGACAACCGCAAACACTATCAAGTATCATTTCTCATGTAGAATCCTACTTAGGCAAGGTTAGAGAGGTATAATAACTAACTGGGTATTAACCACAGAATACTTAATAATACCTTACAGGTATAACGGCGACAAGGGGGGTTATTTATTACTATTTACTACTATCGCTAAAAAAAGGATTTATTACTAGATGATGCCTGCGACTTCGTCCGCGTGGATTAAGTTTTTTGATGCCCATGGGAACTTGATTTTCCGGGATAAAAAGTAACCTATCTCCTTCCCCGGGATACAATCTATCTCAGTACCAAACTTCAAAATCGGTTGAAAAGTTAGCCGTAGAAGCGTGGCAGACAAACAGACACACTTTACATTCATAATATTAGTATGGAGTAAGATTTATTATTCTTATCGCGACCCCTATCAATAGAGTTATCTTTAATTCAGAGTAATATTAGTTTGAGTAAGCCTTTAATGACTTATTTATTCTGTTGGAGCTACTTATTTGGAAGTCCTAATTACGTAAATGACAAATGAAAGAGACAAACTCATAAAATATCTTTGATAAAATATTAATGTTGTCGAATTTGACGCAGTTTTCTAAGTAGGTACCTACCTTAGGTACGTCTGGTATCTATATATATAAAAATGAAACCCGTTTTCCTTGGTCACGGCATCACGCGTGAATGGCTGGACCGATTTCACTAATTCTTTTTTTGTTGTATTTGTTATTATTAGGAGAAGGTTCTTACGCAAAAAAATATTAAGAAAATCTCTCAGAAATATTGAAAAATATACATTTAATTTTGCATACTAAGGCGGTACGAAGTTCGCCGGGTCAGCTAGTACCTGAATAAAATTGAATAGTCTGTAGGTACCTATCTATTAAAACGTATTTTCGATGCCACGCCATTATAGGTCAATTAGGTTCCATTTTTCGAATTTTCTGTTCGATTGTTTAAATGTAGGTAGGTAGTTGTAGAAAGTCTGATTTGTTAATGGGGCTGATTCGGTAGTGTAAAATTATAAATAAAACATTACAAATATTGCTAACACTTTCTTCTACGGAAACTACTTCCTATTTCCTACGGAAAGGGACAGAACTAGATTTAAAGCTGCCATTTTAGTTTAGAGATTGTGTTATACAGAATCAGCCCTAATATTGCTTTTTATGTTATTTTAATCCGTCTCGTTGATACAACGAAAAAGCGATACCAAAAAAAGACAAACATATTCATAATTATAGGATTTAGTCTGCGAGAGAATGAGATAGAATACAAGTTACATTTAGATACTTACATATCTCAAATATCTCGTATCTATTCTACTTTTTTGAAGTTTCACTTCTGTTTTTCTTTTTAATTCTAATTTAAAATGCCAACATATAAAACAATAAGGCTGCCTTTCCACCAGAGATGTGCCACGTTGTTAAGCTACGAATGTGTGTCAAACCCACCAATAGGAGCGCTTGATTTTCATACCTTAGATCGCTAGATATTAGATATAGCGCTCCTATTGGTGGGTTTGACACACATCCGTAGCTTAACAACGTAGCACATCTCTGGTGGAAAGACACCCTGAAGGTTTTATTTAAGTATTTAAATAAAAACGAAAATCACGCGGACGATGTCGCAGGCATCAACATCTAATGATATATTTAAAATTATCTAGTGCACAATAAAATACCTACATGAATATTTGACGTTATCAAACATATAAAATTATAAACCCTCACACCATCTTATGCTTAATTATTTGTCTTTCTGTCTGTTTACTAATTTTCAAGACGGGTGAACCTGTTTAATGACACATTAATTGTAGGCTGGTGGAGAATTGGGTAGGTACTTATGTAAAAAGTGATCTAAATCTAACCCCCTACGACACGGAAAGTTATCATCCCAAGTGAACCCGGACACGACAGGGGTGCAGAATCCATAATCCGGATGCGTTGTTCCATACAAGCAGGCGTTAATCTGCGGAAGTCCATGATAATAACCAGAATTGCTGGCTTATTGAGCGGTGAATATCGCAAGATACACTTGCAAGCTACACGCTGTACCACATCTAAGATTTGTCTGCTTTGGCGGATTAGGTACAACGAATAATTATTGTTCCTTGATTACGGATGCGTTGACCAAAAAGTGCGTTTAAGTATTATTTTTAAATTAGTTGAACTCTATTTAATTAATGATCGCGAACTTAAACAAGATAGGGACATTTACCTGTTATATATAACTCCTTATCATAGTTTATTACCTAGATTTTAGCTGATAATACCCTTCATTTCTGTTTGTTCGTGCCTGCGAATTGTTGTGGAGATATCTAATATTAGACGGTAAGCGAATCTAAAATTCATCACGTTTATTTATATTTTAAGAAAAAATCTCACACAAGCGACCTTCCGAGCTTCCACGGGACAAATGTCAAGAAATGAAATGATTTATGTATTTCACATAATATGACAACTTTTGTCACTTATGATAGGTACGTCAAGACTCTATCACCGGTTCGGAAAGCTGTTCTACTGAAAAGAGCCGGCAAGAAACAAGTACCTTTAGGTCTCGTACCATCACTGCTCGTCAAACCATTTGGTTCTAAGGCTTAGTTAAGTGACGACAGAACTAAGATAACTCCATTCTGGAAAGCTTGACGGCAATCTGACTGCATCATCACTTACCATAAGGTGAGATCGCAGCCTAACAGGACTAAAAAACGTGGTGGCCATACACGTACATTGCCCCTCCACCACAATAGCAAAGATGTAAATATTGTACCAGCAGTTGTTTTTTTTTTGTAGAAAAAAGCAAAATGAGAAAACTTCCTCAAGTACTGAAGCTGGGTGTTGCTACAGCGTCATATCAGATAGAAGGAGCATGGAATAATGCAGGTAGGCTATCAAATTATAATATTCTTTGATGTCAGCCAATCTATGACTATAGACAGCCAGGGTTGGAGCAGCCAATAAGAAGGCAAATTTTCGTAGAATTAACTATATACCTAAAGAAGATTTAATTTACAAGCATTGAAATAGAATGAGTATTAAAATTCTACATCAATATTTACAAGCTTATAATTTGACTTGCAATGTCTGAGTGTTTGTTGAGTTTAAATCTTGCAACTGTTAATACACGTTCAGTTTGACACAATCTAAACTAAACTAAAATGACAGCTCTAAATCTAGTGCTGTACCTTTCTGCAGGGAATATTTTCAAAGGGGTAGCAATACAAAATATAGAGCTGTCATTAAAGTTTAGTTTAGAGAGGTACCTACAACAGAATATGCCTCATTTGCGTGGTTAGCTAAGTGACGTCATTCTAAATCCACTATGGTGGACTCCCAAAGATAGCTAAAGATGGTTTGCTAGGTAGAATACGAAAACTAAAATTACGTCAGACTAATTAATATAACATTTAAATTTGTTCATATTGATATTTGTTTTGAAAAAAATAATACAACATTTATATTTGTTTAAATGGGTATTTGTATTTAAAAATTTAATTTAATGATTGAAGACTTTTTTGATGTATAACAGATAAAACCCCTAACATTTGGGACACTATCTGTCACGACCATCCAGAATATATAAAAGACAAAACGAACGCAGACGACGCATGCAAATCCTTCGAATACTACGAACGGGATATCGAAATGATGAAATTCCTTGGAGTGGATTTCTACAGATTCTCCATATCGTGGCCAAGACTATTACCTACTGGATATGCGAACAAAATAAGTGAAACAGGCTGTGATTACTATAACAACATCATTAACAAATTGCTAGCTAACAATATTGAACCTGTAGTCACTGTATACCATTGGGACCTCCCACAGAACCTTCAAGACTTAGGAGGATGGGCTAATCCTCTAATAGTGGATTGGTTTGGTGATTATGCAAGAGTTTTGTACAAGTTATTCGGCGATCGAGTTAAATCATGGATCACAATTAATGAACCAAAGCAAATAGGGCTGCTTGGATACGGAATGAAGAGACTGGCACCCAGAGTAAATGCCACTGGTATTGGAGAATATTTAGCCGCGAAGAATATTGTTATGGCTCATGCGAGGGCCTGGCATATTTATGATGAGGAATTCAGAGACGCGCAAAAAGGTATTTGGAGTTTGAACACCAGATAAACTTGTTATTGTGAAATGGTTGTTATTCTGATTTCTTTAAATCTTAAAATCTTACGCTCATCGTGATAATTTTTTGTTCAGGCGAGGTTTATTTTCTTTGAATATAATCCTGCCTTGTACGAGTACTTACAATGTTCTAATCTCCTCTATAACAGTATTCCTCCACGAGGACCATTTTATCTAGCTCCCTTATTAAAAATGCGCCCTATGCCTAGTTACAGTGGTAGCAAATGTTACATGAATCTATCACTCGATAGATAAAATTCCTAATTAATATAAAACTTAAAAGATACCGTACAAAGAATCAAGTGCTTCTGAAATAAAGGCATGACGCAGGACATGTTTAAGATTTGTGAAGTCTCAAATCTAAACGATACCTACATGCCAACAATTTTTTGGAATAATTAAAGCACAATCAGAAAAGGCGAAAAATTAACAGCTTTTGCTTCCAGGTGAATGCGGCATAACCATAGCCACAGACTTTCGTGGTGCAGTATCCGATTCTGCAGAAGATATTGAAGCTGGTCTGGACGCGATGGAATTCGAGGTCGGCTTGTACAGTCACCCTATATTCTCGTCAAAGGGCGGGTTCCCTGACCGTGTCATCAAACGAGTTGCAACCAGAAGTGCAAAACAGGGGTTTCCAAGGAGTAGATTGCCTGAATTTACGCCTGAAGAAATTGAGTATGCCAAAGGTTGTTTTTTAAATAATATGTTCTTATTTCAAAGCTCGTTCCTCTTTTAAGTTTGTTTAGTCGTATTATAAAATACTAACTACACAATATAACTCTACTATAGTTTTTGGGATGGAGCTAGTTTCATCAAAATACCAGGTTTTTTATCCAAGTTTTTTTTAAACTATATTACCCGTAATTTAAACTAGTGTAAGGAAGAAACCGTCACTTTTCAAGAGTACCTATTTTTCTCTTCAAATATTTGTAGCCCTTTTATTTTTAAGTATTCCATTAAAAGGCCGTTAAGGAAAACTTGTTACTGTAAGAATTGTTTGTGTAGGTCTAAAGATGTTATCGAAATTAGTTAATTATAGTATCGAATTAGAAGATTAAAAATAAGCGCCCTTTACGCCAATTACAAACTAAAGTTCCGTTATACGCTCTCGCCACATTTATTTAAGCAAACCTTAAAATATAAATATTATAATGACCATTTAGGTTCCTTAAAAAAATAACTAAGGATTAAGTACCCCTACCCCTATTGACGACCTCTCTAGTGCAGTGTTGAGCGCTGTTGTCTTAACATGGGAGATCCCGGGGTTCAATTCCCGGCGGGGTCAGTTAGGAATCTAACTGACCTCGCCGGTCAGGTCTAGGTCTGGTCTGGTGGGGAGGCTTCGGCCGTGGCTAGTTACCACCCTACCGGCAAAGACGTATACCGCCAAGTGATTTAGCGTTCCGTTACTATGCCGTGTAGAAACCGAGTAGGGGTATTAGTTTAATAATTTAACTGCCATAACCATAACAGGCTAGTCCGCTACCATCTTAGAATGCATCATCACTTTCCATCTGGTGAAATTGCAGTCAAGTGCTAACTTGTAGTGGAATAAAAAAAACCCTTTGCGAATTTCAAGGAACCAGTGATTTCTACGGCTTCAACCACTATTCCACGAAGTTCTACACCCGGTCTACGTTCCAGGATGGAAAGCACCCTATACCTTCCTACGATGACGACCTGGGTGCTGATTTCAACTATTTGGACTATGAACCTAGCGCTATACCACACGTTACAGTAAGCATCCATACTAATATTAAAAATGCAAAAGCGTGTCTGTCTGTCTGCTACGCTTTAGCGGCCCATCTTTTCAACCCATTTTGACAAAATTTGGTATCTACATACATAGATTGTGTCCCGGGGAAGGACTACTTTATATCCCCGAAAATTAAGGAGTTAAAAGAAGCATCATCTAGTTTGAAAAATATAATTTACGATAGCTTCTGTGCGTTAATACAAAACAACTTTTGCTCTACGACTTAAAAATACCTATATTATGCAAAATATTTTGCTTGGTTACTCTAAGACTGTATTAATCCACGCAACACGCCGTTGGCGCACGGCACCAGGTTAATAATTTATTTTTTTACACTTTGTGTTGTATAATATTTCAGGTAATACCACCAGGAATAAGAAAAGCTTTAAAATGGGTGAAAGAAAACTGCAATGATCCACCAATATTTATAACAGAAAACGGTTTCGGAACTATCGGAGGTGGATTGATGGACCGTGAAAGGATATCATACTACAGGGAATACCTAAGTAACATACTGGATGCGATAGAGAAAGATGGGTGTAATGTTGTTAAATATACAGCTTGGAGTTTGATAGATAATTTTGAATGGGACAGTGGTCTAAGGTAACAAACTGGCTCGTAGTTTAGTTAAAACTTCAAAGTTGGTAAACTCCCACCTTCCAACTAAAATATTTTTAGAGAGAGGTGAGCTAAGCATATCGAAGTTTTTAGGGTCTATAAAACCCTTGACTGCGATCTCATCTCATCTGATACCTCAGTGATGACCGATGATGCAATCTAAGATGGCAGCGGGCTAACCTGTTTGAGGTGTCGTAATTGGTTTTGAAACTGCATCGTGCCGGAACACAATCGCTTGGCGTCACGTCTCTCAAAATAATTTTGATTTCTACACACACGTTGAGGCGAGCCTGATCTAGTTTGCCTATCTTTATTAAATACCCACCCGACTTCAAACATAGTGTGTAGAAATGTTTTTTTACTTTACGGTGGCTTTGGAAGTCGGTTTTTTGAAAAAAAAAATTTTTAACTTTTTAGTGTACTTGTTAGTTCATGTAGTCCATCCTCGGTGGCTACTGCCTACAATATCAATTCACCATTTGGAACTATTGACTCCTAAAGCTGCTTAGGAGGATTGAGGAGTTGGGGTCAAAAGAAAAACACTGCTGTTCGCACAGTGTTTTTCTGCCCTACCACTGCGAGTTTATCGAGAGAAACAATTATGCCGCACAGTTTTGCACACTGGTGGAATCGCGCCATTTGCATATTTATTATTACTTTTTTTTCAGCGTCAAATTTGGGCTCTTCGAGGTAGACTTTGACGATGAACACAAGAAAAGAACCGCGAGAGCGTCCGCTTTGTGGTATAAGAAATTAATTGCTACAAGGACTTTGGATAACAGTAATACGAATATACCAGAGTTGGAAGAACATATTTTTTAATAAAATTCAATTAGTAAAAATAAGATGTTTGAGAAGGGCAAAAATTTACTACTGCATAATTATTTAGCTCATTGCGCTGTACTTATTAGGTAGTTTTAAAGAATAAAAAGGTCTATATAATTATTACAGTTTTATGTATTTTATAAAATATTATTTATTTTATTCTACTAAAAGTTAGGTAGCTTGACTGCGATCTCATCTAGTGGTACTTAAGTGATGATGCAGGCTACAGATGGTAGCGGGCTAACCTGACAGGGACACACATATCCAATCCATACCCCATACTCGGTTTATACACGGCATCGGCGACACTACTTTGTCTATAGGGTGGTAAAAAACCACGGCCTTAATAGCAGATCCTGACCAGAAAAAAATCAGAAATTACAATTCCGAAATAGACCCGGAGAATCGAACTCGGGAACCACCACTATAAATTATAATGGACCACATCCTCTGCGTTCGTCAAACCGCTAAAACCACTGGCCATTGAAATAGAATAGGTACTAAAAAAATTCTACATCAATGCCACTGGCTCATACAGCTCATAGCCTGTAAGACCATAGACGAATAATATCTAGAGACTAATGTCACAATGACATTGACGTAAATGTCAAAGTCAAACAACATTACGGTAACGTCAAAAAAGTTTAGTTGTCAAAAAGTGCTTTGAGGAAGTTGGTGTGTTGTGTGAAGTTCAAGTTTTCATAAATAATACGTGACCCCAAAAATGTATATTTACGAATTGCCTTACGATATAAACAAGGAACTATGTAGACTTTTAGACAACGATGAGGACTGGAAAGAGCTAGCAGAACACATGAAGTACTCAGCATTCGATGTGAACGTAAGTGAAACTACGTACAGTAGTTATTATATTATAAAAACATTTGACTTTTGGGGTTTTTCCGAATGTTATGTGATGGCCCATCGCAATCGCACTGGAAATCCCGGATGGTGTTCCAATTATACAATAGAAACTTTATTCGTTTTATAATTTTACGATTTTCCTCATTTAGGTAAGTTTGAATAATTTGATGATTCATTTATTATTTTGGAAGGACTCCAAGTAGGGGACCGGTCCCATTAACATATAATATAGAGTCCATAGATAGGTATTAGAGATAACAACAGCTAATGGGTCATAGGCCTGAACTTTAAATTTGTTGTTATTATATGTAATAAATAGGTAAGTACCTATGTAAATTGTAAGTGGCCAATTCTGTAAAGCACAATCTTTTAAACACAGAATTGTAGGATTCTAGTTAGCTGCTGGTTCAACCCAATTTTTACTGTATTTATTTAAACTGCATTAATTGTTTGTAATTTGTAAATAATTAGATTAAATGGATTCATGTGTAAAATTGGTAACTAATTATATGTTTCTAATTTTGTCAATAAAGAATTTATTTATTTATTTAAAAAAAAAACTTTAATTTAAACTAAAATGACAGCTTTAAATATAGTGCGGCCCCTTTCCTCAAGGATTATTATGAAAGGGATAACAATATAAATAGAGCTGTCATTTTAGTTTAGAGATCAACAACAGAATTGGCCTCACTGGCAAACTGTGTAAGTAAGTAGATGTGTAGTGCAAGTATTTATTCATTCCAAACCAGTGGCCAATTTGATCAACAATAATTCATCATTTAATCCCATCCCTGGCCATTTACATCAATTACTGACCATGAGAGATAATGAGAAGGGTTTGGTCCAAGTCCACCATATTGGCCAAGGGCAGATTCACAGTCTTCATGCACCAAGAACATTATGAAGTACTCTTGGGCATGCATGTTTCCTCACAACGTTCTCTGTCACCATTATAGCAACAGATATTGAATATCTTAAAATGAACATGCACATAAGTCAGAAAAGTTAGAAGTGCATGCCCAAGTATCAAACCCTGACCATTCAAACTGAAAACCGAACGTCTAAACCACTAGGCTATCAATGTCGAAAATCCATAGGTACTAATATAATACAGTGTTTCTGTCTGTCTGTCTGCTACACTTTCACAGCCCATCTGTTCAACCGATTTAGATGAAATTTGGTATAGGGATAGATTATATCCCGGAGAAGGACATAGGCTACTTTTTATTCCAGAAAATTAAAGAATCAAAAACGTAAATCCACGAGTACAAAGTCGCGAGCATTATCTAGTAATTCATAAAAATTACTAACAATATTTAAATAAAATCTATTCCATTGCTTACAGGAAATCCAACAGATAGCCAAACGTCAAGAGATATCCCCCACAGCACAGTTACTAACTCAATGGGCCCAACTAAACCATAAAGTAGAGGAACTGTTCATGTTGCTATACCGCATGAAACATATCACAGCACTGAGATGTCTCACACCAGTCGTAGATAAGCAATTCCATAGGCTGTTACAGAAACATGACAGCAAAGTTTTGAAAGAAAAACATTCACTATCTTATGACGGTAAGTAAGTAACATAAAAGTGAGTAAGTAAGTAAAGTAAAAGTATTAGTTTTTCGGCCAACAGCAAGTTTCCATTAATTGGTTATGAGTTATGACCAACCGAAACCACTTTTACTCTAGTTTGGTCAATGCAAATTGGCTACAAACTAATGCGGTCAACTGAATTGCAGTCTACATTAGTCGATGACTGAAAATGGCTGCATTTAAATATGGCCAACCCGACCTATACTTTGGACTGCAACATATCCATACTTTATTTATGGTTTGAATTTTTTTTTCAAAAGAGCGACCGTTCAGAGTCTTGCTGCCTCTTCTCATGAGGAATGATATTCCTAACCTGGTTTGGAATGTTCAAATTCACTTGGTTATACAAAAGCACTTGAAGTTTATTTATAGCTGTTATTACTGGTAGTCCTAAATATTTAGCTATAAGTTCTATATTACTAATTCAAATTTGGCAAAAGCTTGTCTGTTTGTTGTTTAAATATGTTGCAATAGCAATGGATCAACAAGATTTAGTTGAGGATCTGTAGAGTAACTCGGCTACATTATATCCTCCAAAATCAAAATGTTATACATAAATTTCCATATTATTGTAATCATTCAGGTTTTATTTTTTATTCAGGTAATCTGAACAAGCAGAAAACGCAAAAGGTCAACGGCAGCGATGCATCTATACCATTACCAGTGATGCTCTTTGAAGAGGTATGTATCTGTCAGCATAAAACAACTGTAAATTATACCATTAGATTATATAATCTATCTTCGCGAGATTGTAAACTGTCGAAAGATTGTGAATTGTGGAGATTGGCCGCCGTGGTCGAAATTCGATCGGGAGGACATTATTATTAATATTATAAATGCGAAAGTGTGTCTGTTTGTCTGCTACTATTTACTGAGCCATCTTTTCAGCCAATTTTGTTTATTCACGGGCATCAATTAATTATTGTTATATTATAATAAAATATAAACCAAATTGACGTGTTCATTGGCACTTTTACAGCGTCGCCACATCCCAGCACGAAATGATGCCGTAGTGCCAACGCAAACCGAATCTTCCAATACCGACAGTACTAAGGTAAATAAGTGATTTCTTTGCGTTATACTTAAGAGGAAACGGGAGGACGGTTTTTCCATACAATCTTCTCCGTGGATAATTACAATAGAGAAAATATTTTTGCACCATAAAATTCATACCTAAGTATGTGTCCGTGCCATGTCCCTATGTTTTGTTTTTTTTTTCAATAAATTAACAATTTTAAGAACAAGGAACCTTCAAAAATGGCAATGTTTTCTAAGGTTTTCGCGCTGTCATCCGACATCCCTCAAATAAATTTGACTTAAATAATCAAAAAAAGATAACATACCCGCGTTCTTCTTAAAAACTCATGAAAACAAATTAAAATCACTTCAGTTTTGGAGGAGGAAACAGAAAAATACGAGAGTAAGAATTCGACTGTTTTTCATAGGTATTATAGGTTTAAGCTGCAGTTGTCCCTATCTGGTGTTATGGAATTCTATTGTATAATTAATTGTTCAATACCTATTCTAAGTTTCCCGTTCATGCCGTATCCTCTTAATATTACAAGATACTATACAATATCAAAAGCTAGCTAGATATTATATGTTTTTTATTAATAACGAATAACTATACTCACGCGGACTTAAATGATATTAATAATTATATTATGTATGAGGTGTATTTAAGATGTAGATACGATATTTTTATCTATAATATAAATATAAATTTTATAGCTACACATGTAGGTACATTTTACAAGCTGTTTGTTTTGCAAAGTGTGTGGGTTTGTTTAGGTCAAATCTGGCAACCGAATTTTAAAAATGTTATCACCAACCGATTAAACGACGTCATTCTAAATCCAATATGGTGGACTCTCAAAGATGGCGGATGGCGGAGTAGTAATTTTTAATACACGCCTCATGATATAAAATATTAAACTAAATACAATATGGCGGACAGTAAAAGTTTTTTTTAAAAATAGTTACTTATTTTTAAAAACATTTTATTTCTGTTATCCAGAATACATCATCAGCGCACGGCAGACCCGACATATTTGACGACGAATTCCTCAGAAACGTGTCTGCCATCCCAATGTTAAGTTACGAAGATCTCAGGGAGGCGACCAAAAACTGGAGCGAAAGTAATCTGTTGGGGAAAGGTGGATTCGGACAGGTTTATAAAGGTAATAGAACTAGCTGGGTTATTTTAGTTACAGGTATCAAAACGTTTGACGAAAAGTTCGTAAGAAAACAGTAACTTTCACTATTCCACAAAAAAAAAATGAAAATCAAAGTAAGAAATAGCTACTAATTTGCGAATTTCTTGAGTGGGATTAGAATCAGCGACGATGCTGTTCGCCATCGCTTAAAGCAGTATTACTTCAAAACGACAGTTTTATGTCCATACCTTGACGTCCCTAAAATAAGGATTTGAATAGGGATGGTGCCTATATCGAAAATAAATAATGTCTAACTGATTATTAAATAGATGGTCTTCCAAAACACCTACACTTCACATCCTCGGTTAGTTTTAAGTTTGATAACCATTTTAAAATATAGATTAAAGAAAAAAAGTGCGTTGCAATTTGATGACGTCACTATTGTGAATTTCATACAACTTCCATACTAGAAGCGCGTTTTTAAGTGTGATAAAGAGTTGCTGATTTCATTGAGTTGTCATCATTCCTATTCTAAAACACGAACGTCAATAACGTTTAAACAATACAGATTTAAGCGATGGCTGTATGCCCCTGTTAATATTGTTTAGAAATTGCGTGCAACTAAATTGGCTGAGCAAGGGACGAGTGGCCTAGTTGCGACAATTCTCATAATTCGATTACGATTACTAAGCAACGTTGACCCAAGTCGGTAACTGGATGGGCGACCGGATTTAGTAGCCCGAATTTGGCCTTTTCGATTCCTCCGTGCCTCGGAGAGCACGTTAAGTCTTATTATTATCAATAATCGTCTTAAACCCTATAGTTTAGGCTCAAATCTCGACTCTCGACTTATGCTGAGATGTATAGAGCGTACTTTGACTTGGCTCAGACTTTACTTAGAGTTAAAACGAGATGGACTTATGTGAGGAACATAAATCTGTCTCGTTTTAACCATGTCTTAAGTCTAAGGAAATTTAAAGTTCGCTCTATAGATCTCACGTAGTCTTAGTCGAGACTCGAGCCGTTATGTAGAAGGGCCTGGGAACCCACCGCATTATTATCCCAAACAAGCCCCTGCCATTATGTGATTAATGGAAAAAATCACGACCCTCAGCAATGAGGAACACGACACAGAGAGAGAGAGATAGTAAAATCTAGACAAAAATGAGAGACATAGCAAAATCTAGAGTTATCCTTATTCACAAGGATCATTATGAGGGATAGAATGGTATCTATTTCATGTCATAAAATATTAGTATATTACTTAAATAGATCTTTTTTTTTTTTTTATTCACTACAAGTTAGCCCTTGACTGCGATCTCACCTGATGGTAAGTGATGATGCAGTCTAAGATGGTAGCGGGCTAACCTGTTAGGGGCATGGCAGTTATATTAAACCCATACCCCTTCGGTTTCTACACGGCATCGTACCGGAACGCTAAATCGCTTAGCGGCACGTCTTTGCCGGTAGGGTGGTAACTAGCCACGGCCGAAGCCTCCCACCAGGCCAGACCAGGGAAAATTCAGAAATTATAAATTCCCAAATTGACCCTGCCGGGGATCGAACTCAGGACCTCCGCACGTTAAGGCGACAGCGCTACACACTGCGCCACGGAGGTCGTCAAAATCTGGTATAATTGGTTAGTAAATTATTCATAATTGTTGGTATTGCGGCGCAAGCTACGCAACCTTAGAGGAATTGCCGCTGAGTACTAATGAACCTTTGTAGTCGTTTTTTGCAGATGTATAGCACTTTAATTTGATAGATAATTAGATAGATAGATAGATTTGCTTTTTACTATAAGTATAGTAAGTAGTTTTTTAAGTATCCTACCAGCTCGCAGTTACGTAGTTTTTTTCCGTGGTGTCACCTGAATCAGGGTTCAGGCTGAAAATCAGCGCTGTATGGTCAGTGTTTGCTCTGAACATACAGCATTATGCTGAGCCTGGGCCATTTTTTGGGTTGTGCCATGCGTGATATAGTTCATCCCTGCGCCTCATTGGTGTTGTTTAAATTCTAGATCTTGTTTAGATCGTTGAGGTGCAGGGGTGATCTACCTCTTTAGGTATGTTTGTTATATATGGCACAATTTGGAAATAAATGTTTTTTCTTTCTTTCTTTCAAAATATTAAAAGTGTCATTATTTTTGTAGGGGAATGGAAACTGTTGCCGGTTGCAGTCAAGAAGTTGAGCAGTAACGACGCTACCAACAAAGAGTTGATTCGCGAGATGTGCCTCAACCAGTACCGACACGATAACATACTGCCCTTGTATGGATATAGCCTAGGAGGTAAGCATTAGAATTAGAAATTATTTATTGCATAATCCATGCTAATATAATAAATGCGAAAGTGTGTCTGTCTGTCGCCTGCTACGCTTTCACGGCCCATCCGTTCAACCGATTCTGATGAAATTTTGTATGGGTATAATTTGTATCCCGGGAAAGGATAAAGGCTACTTTTTAAGTTCCCCTTAGTTTTCCGGGATAAAAAGTAGCCTATGTGTTATTCCAGACTATAATCTATCTCTGTGCCAAATTTCATCCAGATCCGTTCAGCCGTTCGGGCGTGATTGAGTAACAATCATCCATCCATACATCCTTTCAAACTTTCGCATATACAATATATCTCTGCACCAAATTTTGAGTAGGTGGGCCGTGAAAGCATAGCAGACAGACACACTTTTGCATTTGTAATATTAGTATGGATATTGAAAGTGTTACAATATACACATAACCCTGTGCGTTCCGCAGTCGGGTAAAAAAGACAAGTTATTGCCAGTGTCATAAAAAAATATATTAAGTCTAAACAAATCAAAATTGGATAAGATTAAAAAAAGGAAAACAATGGTGAAAATTCCTGAAATGTCGACCATGCCTACATAACACAATATCGACGGAAGTAATTACTTACTTCATACTTTACTAATATTATAAATGTGAAAGTGAGTTTGTTTGTTGGTTTGTCCTTCAATCACGCCGCAACGGAGCAACGGATCGACGTGATTTTTGGCATGGGCATAGTTGGGGACTTGGAGATTGACATAGGCTACTTTTTATCCCTGAAAATTAAGGAGTTCCCGTAGGAATCAAAAAAACTTATTCCACGCAGACTTAGTCGCTGGCATCAGCTAGTAAAGAAATGAAAAAGTGTGTTTGTTAGGATTTCAACAAACCAAATTTATAATTTATTTCAATATATCAAATTGACAATCACAAAAGCAAATAGCCTTTATGTCTTTCTGTCGCAACACTATGTTTTTTTTTTCTTTCACAGTAGCATTTTTCACACACAAATTGATATTTTTTACATACTTATAATGCTATTTTTTTGGTTGTTACTGTGATATAGGTCCGGAAGCATGCCTAGTGTATCAGTTAATGGCGGGAGGGTCCCTAGAGCAAAGATTACGTCACAAGACAGTGCATCCGCCTCTGTGCTGGGCGCAGCGGTACAGGATTGCGCACGGTGTTGCCAGGTAATTGGGATGTTGCCTGTGTCAAAAATAAATTATTATTTAGTGATTATTATATAGACGATCTCCCAAAAGATGGAAAATAACATGTATTTATGATTATAACCATCTTAAACTATGTATATATATTTGTCATTTGTATGTATATTTGTGTGCCTATGTAAGTTTATGATATAATAATATCTCGTTTCATTCTATCTCATATCTTGTCCACAACCTTTCTCACTGCCAAGGGTCACTGGTAGAGATCTCTTATAAAGATAAGATAAGTACTTCCTTGTCTACTGTGTATCTGTTTTTCTTCATAGTTTATATATTTTTAGTACCTACTACATAAATTAAAAATAAATAAATAAATACATCAAACTATCGGATTAAAATAAAAAATTGCGTCGAAATTTGATAACGTCGCAAGCAAGTACAAAGCGTAGGTTGTGACGTTTGAAAAAAGTTGCTGATTTGACTAGTTGTCAAAGATCCTATTGATCAATGGAGATTTCGGTCACCCAACTCACCATAAGTAAAATCATAATTTAATCTATGGTCACTAAAGATTACTAAAAAATAATCCACGCGGACGAAGTCGCGGGCATCATCTAGTCAAAAATATATATTTTTTTAGTTTTATTAAATGACGATTTCCTAAAAGATGAAAAAAAGATCCACGCGCGGTGAGGCGTTGTTAATGTGTGGCACTGCGCGTATATTGCGTACAAACTAATATACTTTTTTTTTTATCCACTACAAGCTAGCCCTTGACTGCGATCTCACCTGATGGTAAGTGATGATGCAGTCTAAGATGATAGCGCGGGCTTACCTGTTAGGGGCATGGCAGTTATATTAAACCCATACCCCTTCGGTTTCTACACGGCATCGTACCGGAACGCTAAATCGCTTGGCGGCACGTCTTAGCCGGTAGGGTGGTAACTAGCCACGGCCGAAGCCTCCCACCAGACCAGACCAGGGAAAATTCCGAAATTATAAATTCCCAAATTGACCCTGCCGGGGATCGAACCCGGTCAATCGTACTGCGGGCGCGTCGCAATTTGTAATGGAGATATAAACAATACAAGAATTTCACGAGATGAACCTGTGTCTTCCCATTTTCATAACATACCAGTTTTTTCTTATAGAAAAAAACTCCATACAAAGAATTTCCAGCGTGTTATAAAAATGGGAAGCTTTAGGATCCATGTAACCTTTCACAGACCTAGTTTTTTTAACTCAAAAAACTACTTTTTTTTCTACACACAATTTAGACAATAATTGCTTTTCCTCAAATCTATCATTGTGTTGATTGGTTTGGGTTTGCGTAAGGGTCTCCCCGAATATATCGCCTTCGATAGCCTTCGCATCTCGTCGTTCGAGGTGAGTGACGATATTTTCACCTTTATTACCGAACGCATATTAGCTTTTTCTGACCAGCTCCAGCCTGTTTGATATATTTGGGGAGACCGTTAAAAACCTAATTCCAGACGATTTAGCCGACATAATATAGTATTTTATAAATATGGGAAGCTTTAGGGTCCTTGTAACCTTCCAGAGGGCTCCAATACCTGCACACGATGGAAGGATCTCCGCTCATACACGGCGACATCAAGCCAGCCAACATTCTGCTTGACCAATGCACGATGCCCAAGATTGGGGACTTCGGCCTCGCTAGGAAGGGGCCTTATGGGGACGATCGGTCGCATTTAAAGGTCTCCAGGTAATACACAGTAAAATCATACCGACGCTGAGCGTCTAAACTCTTTTGGCGTCGCCAGGGATGTCGTCAATCTCTATATTATATAGACAACCTTTGGTGAAAAGATTAATATATCGGAGTGCGGGATAGAAAGTAGCCTGCGAGAGAATGAGATAAATATAACTTGTATTTATCTCATTCTCTCGCAGGCTAAATCCCATTTATGAATGTGTTTATCTCTTTGTGGTGTCGCTTTTTCGTTTCATCGGATTTTCAAATCACAACGATGCTAACGAATTTTCAAAAAGATAAAAAACATAGGACATTGCCCGAATTCGCCTAAGAAATCTATAATATCATCATTCATCATCATCATCAGCCGTTGTGCATCCACTGTTGGACATAGGCCTCTTTCAAGTAGCGCCTACGTGCTCTTTCTTCGGGTTTTCGCATCCAATCGATATAAGAAATCTATAATATACTTAATTATAAAATTCTTTTTATAATATTCCAGAGTCCACGGCACCCGTCCATACCTCCCCGACGAGTATCTTCGCTCGCGTTGCCTCTCGCCCGCTGTGGACGTATTCAGCTATGGCGTAGTCATTATTGAGATGGCCACCGCCCTGCCCGCTATAGACCGCGCCAGATCTGTGCTGTTGTTAAGCGACTATGTCCATCAGTTGGCACGGGAAGGCGTGGATTTTGGTAAGTAGTGCTAAATCATACAAACAAGTCTTTCAGTGGTAGAAACAAGTTCCTTCGTTGGTAGAAATAAGTTCTTTCGTTGGTAGAAATAATTTCTTTCGTTGGTAGAAATAGGTTCTTTCTTTGGTAGAAATAGGTTCTTTCGTTGGTAGAAATAGGTTCTTTCTTTGGTAGAAATAGGTTCTTTCGTTGGTAGAAATAGTTTCTTTGGTTGATAGAAAAGGGCCCTATTGCAGAAGAAATACGTTATAGATCATATTAGAATAGTTTCGCTATCGCATCTCTGGTATCTTTGTCGCTTGTGGACATGTTCAGCTATGTTGTAATTATAGAGATGGCCAGGGCGCCCGCTATAGACCGCACCAGATCTGTGCTCGTTGAATTCTAATATTTGGAATAAAGGTTAAAAAATAACTGTATATTTCAAACTAATGTTAATTCTTAAGCGATTATGTCGAATTGTTTGTGAGTCGCTACCAGTGTAGTGCCATATGTAAGCCAGTTATTTCACAGCTGATTACGATCAAACTATGTTATCCTACATCATGAGAGGATCAACGAGCAAAATTCTTTACCCAGCTGTTTAAATTTTAGTTTGATATGCTAGCCCATTTGTATCTCTAAACTGAAAGAAGATATTTGTATAAATAACTAATTTTAACTTTCCTTTTCTTCCAGCATCGTTCGAAGACCGAATTCTCAAAGCAATAAACGACTCAAATCCGCAACTATGCAGAGAATTCGTCGCCATTGGTCTACATTGCACAAAGTATATGAGACAGGAAAGGCCGACGATGTTTGACGTGTATAAAACACTAGACGCCATGGAATTGCCGGGAAAACATTATATTTAGCATTTTTTGATGTTATATTACTAGACCATGCCCGCAACTTTGTCCGCGTGGATTAAGTGGATTCTTATTCCCGCGGGATCTTAATTTAAAAAAAGTTAACGTTAAATTTTACCACTTAAAAAACAGGGCTAGCATAAGTCAGGGTTCTTCAACTGTTTACCAAAATTTGAATACTTAATTAATTATAATAATTATATGGATTTAAGAATACTGAATGGCTAGCAAAAGTCAGGGTTCTTCAACTGTTTACCAAAACTTTACTAATTAATTAACTATATGGATGTAAGAATTCTGATTTTGCTAGCTTTTTGGCACTGGTGCAATTGACGAGTGTTGACTTGGAAATTATATTGTAATCATAATAATTTTATGTTGCCAGAATATGGTACATGCAACATTTTTATATAATTATGGTTAAGATTAAAATTATTATCTAAATATCTTACAGCTTATTGCTTAGATAAGCTTGACAAAAATGAGTTTAAACCTTTGACGATTATTAAACCCCGATGGAAACATGTAAACTTACTTAGAATAATTGTTGTACTTACTTACTTTACAATGTTGTTGACACCTGCGAGAATTTTTCTGACATAGTATTTATATCCATTGGGCCAAATAATTATCTATATTATTATTAGAGATGAAACGGATATCCGGCCTATCCGGCGTAAATTTATTATCCGGCCGGATACCGGATGTTCAAAAACTACGACAATTTCCTGAAATAAACTTAAAAAATAAGTTTTTGTGAGGTAACTAAATATTAAGACAACAGGTAATATTAATGATTTTAGTTAAAACTGAAAAGTTACAAAAACTCACAAGGAACTTCAAAGAACCTTCCATAAAACTTAGATTTTTTATGATTTTGTCTTAAATTGCGGATAGTTGTTTGGCCGGTATCCGGTCAAACAACTATCCGTTTCATCTCTAATTATTATGTTGTTAGTTGTGAAGTTATCAAAAATTGACTGTCGCAGAAAATCCAATATAATTGCAGACTGATTTATTAATATTAAAAATAGTATATATACTTACACCTTAAATATAATAATAAATAAAAATCATGTTTCAATACTTGTATAATAGATTGCAACTTGCCTATAATAGATAGGTGTTGCGCCAATTCATCGAATTTATAAGATGTTTGAGATTATTTACTTAATACATTTTAAGTATATTAAATTCTTAAGTAATAGTTAAAATAGTATTTATGATTTTTAGGTTAAGTTGTTTATTAAAATGTTACAACTTTTCAATAATGTTGTATTATTTTTTAGGCCACAGTGGTCATGATAAGCTGTTATTTTATGATATTTATTAAATATATTTATTTTCTTAGAAAAATATACCTCCGAATTTTATTTACTTGCCTACAACTAAAAACAAAATCCATATTGGAGTCTTCGCTCTTCACTCATGTTTGACTGTTTTAACCACCGACGTAAACGTCGTGTTATAAGTTTAACGTATTTATATGTCTGTCTGTGGCATCATAGCTCCCAAACGGATGAACCGATTTTAGTTTAGTTTTTGTGCAAGTGGGCCTTAGATTTAGTTATTTTTTTACGGCCACTTTTTGTGTGTTAATTTAAGCTCTCACATAAATGAAGGCTGCGAATCTAGTGCAAGGAACATTTACTACGGATCTAGTGGTACCTCCAACTACTATATATACTGGTAATACTGCAGATCACGTTAAACCATCAGTCCTGCGCCTTCTCTCTCCGGTCGTGTCGGGTTTTCCGTCCCATCGGGCTATGAGAGTAAAGAAACAGAATGCACCAGTGTTTAGGCACACACGTCTTGTGCACTATAATATGAGATATTATATCCCCTGAGAGTTTAGACACATGTCTAATCTCTCAGGAGATTGGCCGACGTGGGCGAAATTCGGTAGGGAGGACATTAATGTTGATCTTGGTTAGTCAATCCGATGTGATTGCTGATTAAACTAGCAATCGTTTTTACCTAACTGAGTACACGTAGGTATTAGAAAAAATAAAAAAGAGACTCATTCAAAATATATTTTGAATAAATTACATCAAATACATAAACTATATTGTCACATTTTAATAAACATTTTTCACGTCTAACTACAATACAATAATTTAAATTCACAAAATACAACTATCAATACATTAATAACATCAGAATTCTTATATAGTTGTCATTTCTCAATCTATAATCTATATTATAAATTATAATATTCACTAACACTAATAAATACCATTTGTTAGTTTTTTTAATAGTTCGTAAAAATACTATCATACCACAAAAACTTTAGGTGCGGTTTGAAAACTCCTTAAATCCCATACAAAGTCAATGTCAATTTCGCATAATATTTTTAGCCATATTTGACATCAGTTAAAGTCCTCCGCCCAAGTCAGACTTTGTGTAGTTCTGATGATTGGGCCGATAATCGGGCCGACTTTTATCGACGAACGTCCGAACCTTTCATTTTCCACCGACATTCGAATCGGTCGATTTTGTTTTAGACAGACTTGAAGTACGTGAGCGTTTAAATATTGCAATCTGTATTTTTCATTTTTTGCCGACAAAAAGTCGTTCACCGATCGACTGACGTGGGCGGAGCCCCTTATAAAGCACGTACAGTTTTTGTGGTAAGACTGCGAATATCTACTAATCAAAAAAACGTTACAAAGTATTTCATAAATGCAGTCTTAAGCCAATTTAAACCAATATCAACCATTCACACAGTATTAAACAAAACATATTCAAGTTATTTACACAAATTATATTCTGATATGAGTTTCATTCATTAACTCGATCATTGAGTGTTGTCCATTAATGTGTTTGTTCAATTTCCGATGAGTTTAATTCATTGTTTTTTACTCATGAGTTCCGTCCATAATTTGTTCGATTTGTGATGAGTTATGATTTATAGATTCATTATAGATTCATTTATTATTAGTAAGCCATTATATACTGTATAGCTATTGATCCAAAAATATAACATTAATATGGAATTAAAGGCATTTTAACCTAGATCATTAAATTATAGAGTTCATTTATTTTTCGGAAATATTATACTGAGTTTTTGTGCTGGCTCTTCTCAGTAAAATTGTTTTCCTAACCAGTCATGTAATAAATATTTTCAATAAATTAGATAGTCAAGCGCAGAAGTTTGTTTACATTTTATTTATAAGTATGTTTACTCATACACACAGAAGTTTAAAAATGTTTTAGAACATTTGTTTAACAGCAATAACATGAAATATTAAAATGGTCACAACATGAATCAAAATGTTCAAAACACTGTAAAACTTCGGCGCACAATATTACGAAAATGCCAAAAAATAACCAAAAGTTAAATTAAACAAACAAAAAAAGTACATACCTACAGTCACAAAATTTATTTAAAAACAATTATAGGATTCAGTAGAAAATTCAATATATATTTCGCCGATACAATACAATCATTCACAATAGTTTTACAAAGTTCTGACAGTTTTGATGAATATTTAACTCCCGAGCTGACTGTACCTCTTGCGGTTTTACACTCTACGCATTTAATTTCGTGGCCTTTTATCACAAGGTCCTTATTACCAATGTTGTAAGAGTCATTTTCGTTTGTAAGGACACCTTTGAAGCGTATTCTGTCATCGGAACGTAAAAGACGCGTGAAATTGGTGAAAACGTTATCGAATATTAGAGATATTTCCGCATGGCGTTTCAGTAGACCCCCATTCGCTTCCATGTTTACTGTTACTTCATAAGTATACCTGAAAAATAGAAAAAGTATGTTTCAAGTTTTTGAAGAGAAAACTTCTTTAGGCGCGTTGAGCATTTTTTGGTAAGGGGCAAATATGTGGAAACGCGTGACCGACACCTCGCGTTGTTACGAATACGCAGTCTTAAATATAAATATAGTTTATTATTATTTTAAACTTACATAATATATATTCGTTTTCACTTCTATCGGCAGTCCCTATGACTGCAGTTTTTTTTAATCAACTGCAAGTGAGCCCTTGACTGCAATCTCACCTGGTGGTAAGTGATGATGCAGTCTAAGATTGTAGCGGGCTAACCTGTTAGGGGTATGGCAATTATATTAAACCTATATCCCTAATCGGCTTCTACACGGCATCGTGCCGGAACGCTAAATCGCTTGGCGGTACGTCTTTGCCGGTAGTATCAACTAGCCACGGCCGAAGCCTCCTACCAGACCAGACCAGAGGAAATTCAGAAATTTATAAATTGCCAAATTGACGTCGTTCTAGAAATTAACTACATTTTGTTAGAAACTAACAGAAATATCTTCTAGGCAAGCGCGTCCCATCTTAGGCCGCATCATCACTTCCAATCAGGTATGATTGTGGTCAAGCGTAAGCCTATAATGAATAAAATATATATATGTATGTATGTATATATATATACTCACTCATTGAAATTGTTCAAATGACAGCTCCGTGAGCTTTGCCGCGCGACGCTGCTAACAAACTCGCAGTCATTCAACATTGCACCTTCCGAGCTCTGACACAGAGTCGAATATTCCTCGCCGTAATAACACCTGAAGTACTCCGACAAAACGCCAGGCAACCAATTCGCGAAGTAATTCCATTGGTTGCGTACACTTTTTAATTTGACATCATTAACATAACCCTCCCAATTGACACTAGCGCCGTCTAAAACTGAGCATTTTATTTGCGTGGACGCCATATTGCTTTCGGTCCAAGATGGCGTGTTACATTGATTGTAGTAATCGTCCCAGCTTATGTGGTACGTGTTTTCGTCGTAATCTGTCATGAAATCGTTTTTTAATAGGTTTTTTATGCTCGCTTTCTTATCCCCCAGTATTTCTATGAGGCCGGAAGGTAGGCCGTCGTCTTGGATTTGTATTAGGAATTGATTGCTTATGTACACAAGTGTTATTAGGCCGACTGCGAGCTGAAAATAAAAATAAATATTTAAATAAAATTTATGAAATAGAATAGAATTTATTGTATTAGTTAACCCATCACATAGTAAATATAGATTATACATAGAAAGTACTTATATCTAACATAATTGTTATCGTCTAAAATGTTATTCTGTTCGGGCCTAAATGAGGGAGGATAAAATATGCTTTGTTATAAAAGTTTGTCAGTTTCTGTGTTACCATCGCCGATTTTTATGAATTATTAATCTAAATGCGAAAGTTTGGATGGATGGATGGTTGGATGAATGGATGGATGGATGTTTGTTACTAAATCACGCCGGAACGGCTTAACGGATCTGGATGAAATTTGGCACAGAGATAGATTATATAGTCTGGAATAGCACACCGGCTACTTTTTATCCCGGAAAATGAAGGAGTTCCCGCGGGAATCAAAAAACTTTAATCCACGCGGACGAAGTCGCGGGCATCAGCTAGTACTTAATAATCAGTAATATTATTTTTTGTTTGTTTTGTCTCTTTCATGGTGTACAATAAATTATATTTTAGTTTTATTCCAGTTACATAATATGACCAGCGCGATGCGTATATTTTGGGTATTATAAATCCAAGAGATGTCTCTTTTTAATCCTTTCATTAACTGAATAATAACATTTATCCAGCAGCCAAGCGAAAAGTCTATTTTTGGAAGGTAATTTTTTTAGTTCGGCTGGTAATTTATTGTAAATCTTGACGCACATAGCATTACAACGTTTATTGTAGTGGCAACTCTTTGTTGATGTCTCATGACCAAGCGATCTCGGTTTCTGCTACTTCTTGGATATATATATCTTGATGCTCTAGAAGAAAAAAGGGTTATAAATAAAATCATATAAGTACCTGAAACGGTGTGACAAATTTCTTGGTAGCTTCCGATTTCGCCAGCAAGCATGTAACTCCCAGTCCACCAGTCAATCCAACCAGAACCGTCAAAGTATAGAAAATCTTCGATATAGTCACGTATTGGAGGAAAGCGAATATTGGCAGTGTCACTGTTACAATACCCATTAGGGGCAAAAACAGAAAGGAACATACTAATGCCAAAGTACCCCTAATCAACCCATAGGTTGTGGAACCATGGGAGCAAGTAATGAACATTTGCAACCAACTCAGAGTCACGCAATGGGGCAATGTGTACTTCAGAAATCCTTGCCAATTACCCCTACGAGCCATTAAAAACAAAATAACTGGTATTAGTAACGAGAAAAACACCCGAGCGTTCAAACAAAATTCAATGCTATTCCCAAGGATATAAGACGGATAGTTCGATATGTGCAAGTCGAGAAATCTCCAACCTTGGTGTACTACAGTGTCTTTTTCATATGGATACTTCGCTAGAACGTTGATTCCAAAAGAAATCAATGCTAATACATCTGGATAAGGGTTGCCGTTTGTTCCAAACGAAAATAAGGTCAAAAACATTAAACAGAAAGACAGTACGCAGAATTCTGAAAACGGTACCCATTGGCTAGCAATGAACGGGTACAAAAACAAATTAACGAACAACGCTAGGAAAAATTGCAAAAAAGGTCCTAAATTATTCCGTACGAATAAATTCTCCGATTCGTCCGGCTGCAAATTTCCGTCACTGTACCGTAAAAATAGACCGGACCATTTCCGGAAATCGATAAACTGTCTTTTGGCTAACAACATCTTGAAAGTGCATATTGTCATGACTATTATGCTCGCGTAGTACAAAACTAATGGAACTAAATGGTAAAGGCTGTCCGTACTAACGGATAAATATGCTATAAGTAACAACGATAATTCAATATTTGACAGTCTGAAGGAAAACGATCCGAGATAGTATAAGAGTTTTAGATATAGCACTTGTATAAACACTAAGGGGTGTAGGAAAGCTTGATGTAATATGGGGATGTGGTCTAGGGCTTTTATACTAGGGTCTGTAAGGGTTAATTCGTAGCTGACTAGAGGTAACTCTCCTTGGCAATAATCTACGGCAGCGGAAACTAGGTTGTCTACTGTTAGGTTGCGGATTTCGTCATTTTGTGTCGGTCTGTCTGAGTAATCTGTAAAAGAAAACAATACAATCAATGCTACTTTATTCATCTAGTACAATAATAAGTCTTAAATCATTAAAAACATTTTTAAAAACAAGCTTTTACGTCCGCCATATTGAATTTAGTGTGACGTCATTTTTCCGTGCCAGCAAGCGATCTAGCGTTCCGGTACAATGCCGTGTAGTAACCACTAAAAGGGCTTGTCATAACTACCATAAACCTAACAAGTCAGCCTACTACAATCTTAGATTAAATAATCACTTCCAACCAGTTGAGATTGCAGTTAAGGGCCTTGTAGTGGAATAAAAAAAATGTATTTTGAGGTTAGAATCTGCCTCGCTGTTCTAGTTAGCATGTTCGACTGCGGCCGACGAGGTCCCGGGATCGAGTCCCGGGTCGGGCCATAATTAAGAATTGGGTTTTTCTGACTAGAAATCCTCAGAACTAGCCTAGAGTAAGTTGGCTGTATTTCACCCCCGTGCCTCGGAGAGCACGTTAAGCCGTCGGTCCCGGTTATTATCACTAACATGATAATAGTAGTTAAACCCCGTCAACTTACATTGGAGCAGCAGGAGAGAGGGAATTAGAGCTTAGACCCACCAGGGTCTAAGCTCTAATTCCCTCTCTCCTATGAGAGTGTAGGCCTGTGCCCAGCAGTGGGACGTTAGTAAGTAAAAACACTTTATTTCACACAAACAATTATTTAAAAAAACAGAGGTAAAACGAATCGTGACAGAATTTACAACTTGTTACGGTGTAAAGGCGGCCTTATCACTATGAGTGATCTCTTCCAGGCAACCTTTTTAAGACGTTAATGAGCTTTAGCGGTTAAGAATTCACTTACCATCCTCTATATCGTGTGTCCTTATCGTTCCGTTCGAGTGTAAGTGATCACCGGCTTGAAGCTGTGAGGGTTCCAAGGCCTGCTCACCATCTAAGGCCCTCTCTTCTTCTGTAAATATACATTTTATCTCATTTTTCATCTCATTGTTTTATGTATCAGGCTTAGACATGCGCACAGCGAGATATCTCGCAACGAGAGAGAGAGAGTTGTCGTTGCCGGCTAATTTTTCGTTTACCCTAACATGCACAAAATCTGACCGCCTCGTTGGTCTAGCGGTTAGCATTGTCGACTGCGGATCATCAACAGGTTAGCCCGCTATCAGCTTAGACTGCATCATCACTTACCATCAGGTGAGATCGCAGTCAAGGGCTAGCTTGTAGTGGATTATAAAAAAAAAAGGTCCTGGGTTCGATTCCCGGTCGCGCATAAAAATTGTTAGGTATTGGGTTTTTCAATTAAGAAATACTCAGTACTAGCCCCGAGTTGGAAGTTGGCGGTGTGTCACCCCCGTGCCTCGGAGAGCACATTAAGCCATCTGCCCCGGTTAATATCACTAACCTGACAATAGTCGTTAAAGCCCGCCAACCCGCATTGGAGCAGCGTGGTGGGTCTAAGCTCTAATTCCCTCTCTGCTACGAGAGTGTAGGCCTGTGCCCAGCAGTAGGACGTTAATAGGCTATAGTGGTGGTAGGTACACATATTGACGTCATATTATTGTATATAAAACATGATGGTGATAATTAGTTACGGTATCTTAAAACTAAAGCTACGAGGGTTCCAAACGCGCCCTGGTAATTTTTCGTTTAACATGCACAAAATGCGCTATATTACAAGAAAAAAATATTCACACCACAAATACTACAGCTAAGAAATATTACTTTTATCTCTACTTTTGACGTAACGAGATAAGTAACCACGTAAGGTTCGATAGACAAAAAGAGATAACGGGTAGACATAATTTTACTCGTTGTGCGCTCTCGCTTATTATTATAGCAGTATTATTTTATGGTTTGTCTAATTAAAAGTACTGCTTAAGTCTATCTCACTTTAGCCCTTCACTATTGATATATATATGTCACCGTAAGATTGCAAAAACCGTTCGATTGTAATCTAACAAGCGAAATTGTAAACTGTCGACAGATTGAGCACCGTTCAATATTCTGAGTGTAATTTTTTTAAATATTACGTTTTCTTGCCTTTTTCTTGTAGGTTAGGTTAGGGTTCGACATAAATAATCAGGTAGGTTTTATTAATATACCTAACAGATTACAATCTACCGAAAAGTAATGCGTTACATTGTAATCTTTCGACAGTTTACAATCTCGCTGGTTAGATTATAATCTAACGGTTTTTACAATTTTACGGTGACATCATTGAACCATGAAACAAGCCCTAAAATATTAATCATCGTGACACCTGGTGAATAATCGTCATACTTAGTGAATAATCGTCATACTTAGTGAATAGTCGTCATACAAAGTGAATAATCGTCATACAAAGTGAATAATCGTCATACTTAGTGAATAATCGTCATACAAAGTGAATAATCGTCATACTTAGTGAATAATCGTCCTTCTAAGTGAATAATCGTCATACAAAGTGAATAATCGTCATACAAAGTGAATAATCGTCGTACAAAGTGAATAATCGTCATACTTAGTGAATAATCGTCATACTAAGTGAATAATCGTCATACCTGGCGAATCATCGTCGATAGCATCGTCACCGGGGTCTTTCCTCAGCGTGGTGGAGCAAATCTCGCGAATACGCCGCTCCAGTTGTGCAGTGGTTATGTATTGCTCCCCGTTAGACAGACTGAAAACACGTCATACAAAATACATCATCCATCCATCAGCCTGCAAAATACATACTTATAGTAAAAAAAAGTTCAAGTGTGAGTCGGACTCAAAAAGGATGGGTTACGTATCATCGTATAAGAATTAACACTGTACTTACACCGAAAATCACCTTTCTTGAATTATTAAAATACTTAATTTAATCCATATCCATACTAATATTATAAATGCGAAAGTGTGTCTGCCTGTCTGCTACGCTTTCCCGGCCCATCATTTCAACCGATTTTGCTGAAGTTTGGTGCACGGATAGGTTGTATTCCGGGGAAGGGCATAGGCTACTTTTTAGCCCGGAAAATTAAAGAGTTCCCGCGGGAATCAAAAAACATTAATCCACGCGGACGAAGTCGCAGGCATCATCTAGTCTATTATAAATGCGAAAGTTTGGATGGATGAATGGATGGTTACTCAATCACGGCTGAACGATTTTGGATGAAATTTGGCACAGAGATAGATTACAGTCTGGCATAACACATAGGCCACTTTTTATTCCGGGAAATTAAATAATTCCCGCGGGAACCAAAAAACCTCAATCCGCGAAGTCACGGGCATCAGCCAGTTTTTATTATTTGTTGTTGAAGCAATATCAACAAATAAATTACTTATTTTACCAAGCCTATATGCCTAGAACCCTAAATCCTTTCGCAAAGTATTGGCCTGGCCTGCATCGGGAACAACGCTCTCACTTAGATCTTAAGTTCTCCGACCATTTTTATTACCTACTAGCTGACCCGGCGAACTTCGTACCGCATTAGTATGCAAAATTAAATGTAATATACATTTTTTTTTCTGAGAGATATTTCAATATTTCTGAGAGATTTTCTTAATATTTTTTTCCGTAAGAACCTTCTCCTAATAATAACAAATACAACAAAAAAAGAATTAATGAAATCGGTCCAGCCATTCACGCGTGATGCCGTGACCAAGGAAAACGGGTTTCATTTTTATATATTATATAGATATAGATATAGATATAGATTCTTTATTTTTATTTTTAATAGTGAATTTTACTTTTTAACTTTGTGATAATTTTAAACTTTTGTTTTTCTTTTAATTTAATTTAATGTAATTCATGTACTTTTCTTGTTTTGACGTGACAACGTCTTATAATGCGATGAACACCGGCTGCACGCACGAAAAAGTGTCACGTTCCGCCTGAGCCTGAGCGTGCAAGTGAGAGAGCGGAACAAGCGATAGAGAGGCACGATCGCGTGACGTCGAAGCTAGCAGTTAAAATAGTTCTGCTACTGGAACGCCGCCACGCGGGCTTCTTCGACGAATTCTAGTTATCACGTAAAACTATCGTCCGTAAACCGACTTTACAGACGACCGTAATTTTTTCATGTAATATGTCTGTTTAACTATGGATTGTAATGGCCTGAAAATAAAAAATATTTATTTATTTATTATTAATTTCCAGCTGTGGGCTTGTATTACCTCGCAAAAAGGTCCCTCGCAGCCTTGCGTGCCACAGTCTCCTGCCGGCTGGCGGCCAGACAGGACTTGGCGCGCACGATCGGCGCACTATCCTCGTCTATCACACCCGAACGGATACACCTGAAAAAAAGAGCAACAGATCATTATTATACTAATACCCACACTAAACATTCCACAACCTTTTTTTTTTACACACTACAAGTTAGCCCTTGACTGCGACCACACCTGATGATAAGTGATGATGCAGTCTAAGATGGTAGCGGGCTAACCTGTTAGGGGCATGGCAGTTATATTTAACCCATACCCCTATTCGCCTACCCATAACCTATTATAACCCCTAACCTATTATAAACTTGCCTTTACACAATTTTAACAAATCCATATTCATATTCATTTATTTGCAGAAACACGTTTCATACAAAGGGTGGTAAACAGAATGACGGAGACAATGTTTCGGAGGCATGCAAAAATAATAATTATTCATAAAGACATAGGTAGTGTAGGTACATATTACATTATCAAAAGTATGCTCCTGAAAAAAGCTTATTATACTGTTGAAGCTTTGGACTGTGAAATGTATCTACACATTAATGTAATTCTAAATATATTTTTTTTCAAAAGAGCAACCACCAAATTTCTTGCTGGTTCTTCTCGGTAGGAAAAGGATTCCGAACCAGTGGTAGATTTACTCGACTATTCAAAAGCATTTATTATAAGTTTACTTGAATACAAAATATTTGATTAGATTTGAACATTATTAATACGAAAGTGTGACTGTTGTGTGTTTGTTGGTATAGTTGAGGACTTGATGAGTGATTTAGGCTAGCCTTTTTATTCCAGAAAATTAAGGAACACAGAAATAAGCCACATCACAGGAGATATTATGGTGCATTTCCCCTAGGGTGCGGCACAGTCGGCACTTTTTCTCATGATAACTTGTATAAGCAAACAAGAACAAAATTATTTAATTAGACTGAAATTATGTCTCATATCTTACAAGTTAGCCCTTGACCGCAATCTCACTTGGATGGTAAGTGATGTGATGCATTCTAAGATTCTAACAGGCTAATTGTATAATTGACATTTTATAATATACCTACACACTTTCTTGTCTGTATGTGTGTTGTATTTGCATGCTGAAGTGTCAGTGAAATATGCAGGGCCTCTTTAATTTTAAGAACTTTGTTGACCACCCATATTTAGCAAATAAACTTTATTTCATTCCTTTTTTAACCCTGGTAGGGGTATAGCCGATACCCCTAATCGGTGATGGTCCAATTAGGGGTACAGTACCTACTCTAAATTGCCACGGCCGAAGGCTCCCAATGAACCAACCAACAGGAATCGTATCACAACGCCAATATTCTCCTACTTTATTTATACACTAATTTACTATCTAGATCTTACATAGTGTTGTGTAGCTCGACGCGTACTTTATCCCATCTTATTTTCCAAACAGCAAAATCGTTATGATTTCCATTCATTTATAATTTTTTTTAAAATGTGATGAAAAGTTATGAAATTATTTCCATCTAACAAGTAATTAAAACTGTGGCACAAGATACGTGGCGAACTTATAGGAATGGACTAAGCAATGCCAACGAGATTCTTGTTTTCGCTTCCAAGGAATGCTAAACAATTGTGTCTTATGTGAGCAAAAGAGATGTTGGGAAATTTTGAGGATGTACAGACAACAAAATGACAAAAGCTGAAACGATTTTAATATATCAATCAATCAATCAATCATTTATTTTTTGCCAGAATATGGTACATGCAACATTTTGACATAGATGTTAAAATATAGTATAGAGTCCACATATCCTATATATAGTACATTATCCATACTAATATTATAAATGCGAAAGTGTGCGTGTCTGCCTGCCTGCTACGCTTTCACAGCCCATCTGTTCACCCAATTTTGATGAAATTTGGTACAGTATCAGCTTTGATCAAGATGATATGATACTTCGTCCGCGTGGATTAAGATTATTTATTCCCGCGGGAACTCCTTAATTTACCGGGATAAAAAGTAGTCTATGCCACTCTCCAGGTCCTCAACTATATCCATGCTAAAAACCACGTCAATCGATTGCTCCGTTGCAGCGTGATTTAAGGACAAACCAATAAACCAACCAACATACACACTTTCGCATTCATAATATTATAAGTATGATTGCTGAAACTAAAACACTTGGTGGCACGTCATTGTTGGGTAGTAACAAGCTACAGCCGATGCCTCCCAGACCAGATACAAAGATTTAGGATATGAAAAAGTTAAGGAGACGCCAAGAAGTCTCGACGTGTGTGCCAGTATTGGCTTTTATCAAGTATGTCCCCAAAATTTTCCACCAGCTCTTTGTTCATTACCTCATATCATTTTCTTGTAAATTCACTTATCGAGACAATAGGTATTATTGTGTACAACGTTATTATGATTTTATGAATAATTTGATCTGGTACTGCTTTAATAACCAAAGGGTGTCAGATTTCGTTCATAAAGTGACAATCGAAATGGCAATGACAAAATATGTCATTTTCAGGCATTTTTTTAAATATTCAAACTTTTTGGAAACATCTTTTATTAGCTGATGCCCGCGACTTCGTCCGCGTGGTTTAAGTTTTTTTGATTTCCTCGGGAACTCCTTAATTTTCCGGGATAAAAAGTAGCCTATGTCACTCTCCAGGTTCTCAACTATACCCATGCGAAAAATCAGGCCAAAAATCGGCCGATCCGTTGCTCTGTTGCGACGTGATTGAAGGACAAACCAACAAACAAACACACTTTCGCATTTATAATATTAGTATGAAGTATGATAGTACACCGATGCATTGATAGAGATATTATTATTAGCCGTTATTTCTTTAAAAATCTGTTTGTGCGCCAGTCAGTCAATCTTTCTGATACCTTTTCCCGGCTAGTCTCAGAAATTTGCGTCCTAGAGACAGACTTAGGATCCTTTTTGTCCCAAACGATGAAATTTGGCAAAGACATAGATTATAGTCTGGAATAGCACATAGGCTAGTTATTATCCCGAAAAATTAGAGTTCCTGCGGGAACCAAAATACCTCAATCCACGCGGACGAAGTCGCGGGCATCAGCTAGTAAGTCATAACTGTGCGGTAATATTTTTATAAGCCAAGTCTACTTTAGTTTTAATAGCAGTGAAGTAAGAGAAGCTTGCTAGTATTGTATATCTCCTTACCTTCTAAGCATTCTTCTAGCTTCTGGATGCGCCTGTTCAGTAGCACAAATTAGCCATTCTAGGGCCTGTTTAAAATTGGATATCTTATCTGCTTCCAGTTCTAAAAAAATAGAAACGATACACTTTATTGGTTATTCTTTTCTATTTGAACCTTTAAGATTTAATTGCTTTTATTTTACAGTAAAAGGAATTTTAAATGTCTACTAAACAACATTTAAAATGCGAATTGACTATCTGATATTATATTAAGCTGTAGGTAGTAAATCTATGAGCCTTAGACAGAGTTTGTTACACATGTGATTTTTACACTACTATAATATAGAAACAGATTTGGGGTCCAGCATTAATATCAGACTGCATCATCAATTCTTCACTTACCACAGTCAAGGGCAAACTTGTAGCAGAATAAAAAACTAATGTTGCAAAAGTGTGTCTGTCTGCCTGCTACGCTTTCACAGCCCATCTATTCAACCGATTTTGATGAAATTTGGTATAGCGGTAGGTTACATCCCGGGGAAGGACATTGGCTATTTTTATCCTGGAAAATTTTAGAATTAAATTAACTTAAACCATGCGGACGAAGTCGCGGGTATCACTTAGTAATGAATAAAGGTATGTAAGCATGCCAATTAAAAATAAAATAAGACTCCATCAAGAAGTAGTAGCAACAATCACCTCTAGTTGGTTAAAATTCTTCTGCTGTTGGCCAAAATCCATTAATGCAGCAAGACTACCATAAATTCAGACAATCAAATCAGTTGAGTATGGTTTTGCTTAAATTAGAAGTTCAATTTAAGCAAAACCATACTAAGGTGATTGTTAGACTGTAGCTGTAATTTTTACATAATAACGCACCAGGTCTCTATGCTCACCACATTTTTCCTCCAACAATTGCTTAGCCAGTACAACCTGTGATTCCGCACACCCATCCTCGGCCAACTGATTCCGAAGCCTCCGCAACGAGCCTTGTGGTCCATCTGAAGGAATACCAACACTCAAAAAGTATATTATCTGCTATGATGTACCAACTATTACACTCCATGGATGATAAGTCATTGTAGCCAATTCTTTACAATCTAAACTGAACTAAAATGACAGCCTTAATTTAGTTCTGTCCCTTTTTGAAGGGAGTATTATAAAAGGGTTAGATGTAGCTATATGAGTACAGCTACTCATTTAACGTAAGTGTCCCCTATTTCAGCATATGAAGGCTCTTAAGACTTTAAGATTTTTTTAAATATATTAAATAAAATAAATTAAATATAACTAAAAAAAAAAGATATCAGTTTGAAAGCTTTTGTTCGATGAATATCATTATTTTGTCAGTAAGTAATTTAATTCATGAATTATGTAGTTGTAGTTAGATTTTTTTAAATTAATTTATTAGTGGACCTCTTGAACCCTATTTCGTGATAAATAATTTGGCTCTGCTTCTAAGTTTGTGAACTTGTGGTCTCTATTGCGGGATATAGTTTTTACAGAGATTTCTGATAATTTGATGGCCTCTCGGGTGTTGAGCGCTGGTGTCTTAACAACAGAGGTCCCGGGTTCGATTCCCGGCAGGGTCAATTTGGGAATTTATAATTACTACTGAATTTTCTCTGGTCTGGTGGGAGGCTTCGGCCGAGGCTTATTACCACCCTACCAAGACTTACCGCTAAGCGAGCGGACAATGCTGTGTAGAAACCGACTAGAGATATGGGTTTAACATGTCTGCCATACCCCTGACAGGTTAGACCGCTACCATCCTAATTGTAGCGCTGCCTCTAAAAGTTGTAGCCATTTACTCGGGCAAGTTCAAATGAGAGTACAAAAGTATCTGAGTAATTAAATTATTATCCACTTCTGAAATTATGCTTACACATGGCGATTAGACCTTTTTTATAACTAGTAATTTGCAAGAACATGGGTACCTTTATAATTAAGCCTTGCTTTATGTTAACCTATAATAATCCACACAGAAATATTAATATTAAAAACAGTGTGTTGACTAGCTATTTAAAGTGCCTTCAAGTTTTTGAAATAAGACTAATAATCTTTAATGTTATGATTACTATGTAAGTTTGTAATTTTTATAAAAGGTCACCATGTTGTAGGTACATGTTTAAGCATAATTATTGAAGTTAAGTTTCTCATGTAAGTGAACTTTTGTTCTTTTTTGGGAAAATAAATCTCTTTAAACCTAAATTATTACTATTTTCTTAATTTTAATGGCTTTATTATTCAACAAAAGTCCTGATAAATGTTGGCACAGAGATTTGTATCAGTTAAATTATTTGAACTTTACTACAACTTTATTTTGTTCAGTTTTTTTTAAATCTAGTTTTTATAGGGTTTTTATAGGTGACCTAGTGTTAAAAGTTGTGTAAGTACCTACTTAATTCAATAAGACAAGGTCAAAGCCCAAAATTGATTAAACGAGAAATCGAGAATGAGATCAAATAGGAGAGATGAAATTATTAGATTTACAGGAAGAACACATTATTTATTAATTATTTATTCCAGTATAACTTTGTATTGTGTTTTTGTACGTAATATTTAATCAAAAAATTCATAATACTTACCATGCAAATTCCATCGTTTTCGTCCCGATGGCATTTTTTATTATTGTGGTTGGTCTTAAGCTTCAAGATTCATCCAAACCGCACTTTTTGCACTAGAACAAAATGAAACAAGTAGAAATTTATTACAGAAAATCCGATTCGCATTTCGCAATTTAGCATTTCGCAAATTCAATATTTACATTTTGCATGACATCACACTTGTCAAAGAATTGTCAATTTGTCCAATGAAAGAAGTTTCATTCATTGAATTTGTCAAATCAATGCTAAAAAAAATTTGCAAGTTGCAAACTTGCGAGTTTTATTACTCATCTGTATTGGCAGTTTAAAGAGCTCTTTGATTTTGGATTTTGTAATAATCAAACTTCAAAGGTAGGGCTGTTGTTCCCATTACAAATATTAATAGAAGTATATAACTATATTATTAAAAATATACATAAAATATACATGTATATTATATTATTTAAAAAAAATACATACATGCTGAGTTGAGAGACTCCTCTTTTTTGGAAGTATGCTAAAATTACTTATCAATAATTTTAATTATTTAATGAAACCTACTTATATAAACTAAATCAAAATAAAAAGTTCTTTCTGAGACTTTTTTAAATTACCCGAGAGCGTAAAGGAAACAGCTTACTGTTCTCATGTTCTGTTTTAAATTAAAATCAGCTTCCTGTTTATTTTCAACTTCTAATGATACTTTGCGTGTGGAGGGGTGACCGAAAATAAACGGTGACCAAAATAAAATACACGCATATTGAGAAAACAATAAGGTGAGGGCGAGGTCTTTGAGCATTGAACGTTTAGTCCAGTTAGTCGACTTCACTGCGCTTATTTTTAACCGACTTCCAAAAAAGGAGGAGGTATGTCGGTGCATATCTCCATAGTTTCTAAACCGATTTGAAAAATTTTTTTTTCACTGGTTAGAGGAAGCTCGCGAGGTGGTCCCATAAAAAATTCTGACTCCAAATCCTCAATCCTGATGCTGTAGGTGTACCGTACTACATGAAATCCTCAAAACTAGGAAGTTAGGAAATTTTGATGGTGAATTCATATAGTAGGTATCAAGTCACGAAGTAAGTCACGTAAGTCACTTAACTGCCTCGTTGGTCTAGTGGTTAGCATGTTCGACTGCGGCCGACGAGGTCCCGGGTTCGAGTCCCGGGTCGGGCCATAGCAAGTATTGGGTTTTTCTGAAAAGAAATTCTTAGTACTAGCCCGGAGTTAGGAAATTGGCGGTGTTACACCCCCGTGCCTCGGAGAGCACGTTAAGCTGTCGGTCCTGCGCCTGATCTCTCTCCGGTCGTGTTGGGTTTTCCGTCCCATCGGGCTATGAGAGTAAAGGCCATCGGGCTATGTTTCAATAGTCTTTATTTCGACAACCCGTCGATGTCTAAAAACGTCAAAAAAATACAGCATTTCTCTCTGGCATTTCACAGCTTTCTTCTATCTTCATCTTCTTTTGTTGACAGCAAAGGTTGACAGAGACAAGTTGTTGATCTTCTTTTAGTCAAATTGCTTCATACGAATGTGTACTTTTTTTTTTTTTTTTATTTAACTGGTTTAACGGCTCTGGATTCCAGTCCTTCTGAGCCTAAAGTTCACAGAACAATATAAACATAAAATATTACCCTAGGCGGGCTGAAGTTACAATAACAAATTAACAAGTCTCACTATCACTCTATAGTCTATCTTTTAGCTTTGGTCACAAAAAGTCAAAAAATTACAAATAAGTTTGAAAAGTTTACATCGGTTCACTGTTTGTTGTTTTCATTGTTTTTATATATCTTGAGCACCAGAAATAAAGGAATATAATGGCCGGAAGAACTTTTTATCAGCTAATAAACTTTGAAGAGTATCAGGAAATTTGCCATCGTTAATATCTTGAATGGAGCTAATGAGTAGTAATCTATTTAGACCAAATTGACGGCATTGAAAAACAAGATGATTTAAGTCGCCATTCGTTTCGCCACAATATTCACAACCTGCATTTTCTTTCATTCCCAAGCGATGTAGGTGGGTGGCCACTCTGCTATGTCCAAATCTCATTCGGTTTATAGTCGTAATGAATTTTCTATTATTAATCCCTTTTTTATTATACCAAGGAGTGGCTGGCGGGGTTTTTTGTATTTCATAGTACCAAATTCCTTTGGACTTGCTTATTTCTTCCCAATATGACTTCCATAAAGATTTCAAATCATTGCTTAACAAGGCATATATATCTGTGAATGGTATTTCCAGCATTGAGGAGTGATCTGAACATGTTGATGAGTGTACATCTCTAGTAGCAACATCTGCTACCTCATTCCCAGTTATCCCAGAGTGTGAAGGGACCCACATAAAGGTAACAATCTTCTTTCTTTTATTAAGATTGTATAGCATATTTCTTATATTATATATAATGTAATTTTTTTTGTAATCTATTTTATTAGATTCAATAGCTAGTATAACACTTTTCGAATCAGTTACAATGAGAAACTGTGAATTCACAATATTATTAATGTACAAGAGAGATAAGTATATTGCATAACATTCTGCTGTAAAAATAGAGCATAAATTATGAATTTTAAAAGTTTTAGATATTTTCTTTTGTGAGTCATAAAAAGCTGAAGAAGTATGCTCTTCAGATTTTGAACCATCTGTATAAATTGTATAAAAGTGATTATCAGCTAAATATCTTAACATTTCCACTTGAGAATTCACTTTTTCTTGACATATAGTAACATTGACATTCATTAAAGCGTCATATTCTAATTTATATAAAGGCCATGGTTTGCTTTTATACATATTTTTGGTTTGGGTCTGTGAGTATAAAACAATCCTTAGAATGTCTGGTAATCGACCAGATAAAAGCATATTTATATCAATGTAGCTATCATCAAAGTTAGCAACTTCATAGGGAAGTATTTTTCCTAAAACTAAACTATTTTTTGAACTTATTAATTTAACACAAAATCGTTCAGCAATTTCAAGTCTTCTTATTAAAAGTGGAGGAATACAACTTTCTACTTCCATTACATGAATTGGTGTAGAGCACATAGCCCCAGTTATTATACGCAAGGCTTTGTTCTGAATTATGTCTAATTTCTTTAAAACCAATTTATTAGCATTTAAATATGCTAATGTGCTGTAATCAAAATGACTTCTAACTATACTTTTATAAAGCATTGATAACAACTGTGGGTCAGCTCCCCAATGCACACCTGCTAACGATTTTAAAACATTCAGACTCCTAAAGGCATTTTTACATAGATTATTTACATGCCCTTGGAAAGTTAACTTCTGATCAAGCAATATTCCTAAAAATTTTTTTTCCAATAACCAAGGTAATCTTGTGTTATTATATTTTACAAAGTTATCACATGAATTATTTTTTTTGGAGAAAATTAAAGCTCCGCTTTTACTAGGACTGATATTTAATTTTAACTTATTTGAATAATAATCATGGACTTGTTCCAATGCTAAATTTAAATTATTTACAGCTATATTTACATCTTTATTTACAGTATATACAAGGAGATCATCAGCAAATTGCAGAAAGTTTATATTTCTATCTGTAATGTATTTACTTATTAAACATGTATATATATTATATAGCAAGGGAGATATAGTAGCACCCTGCATAGTGCCTTTGTATACATTTCTAGGACCATGTATAATGTTATTAAATTTAACATACATAGTTCGGTCATATAGAAAATTAAAAATCCATTTACATACTTTTCCAGGAATACCAATCTCACACAGAATATTGACCAGTATGGAAGGATCTACATTATCAAATGCACCTTGTATATCAAGAAATGCACAAACTGTGGTTGCATGACTGGCAAATGAATGATTTATATCTGAAATCAAAGAGGCAAAACTGTCTGCTGCACTTTTTCCTTTCCGGAAACCAAATTGCTGTTCAGGTAAAATATTATTTGCTTCTATGTAATAGTCTAATCTGTTTTTTAACATGTATTCAAATAATTTCCCTACACAAGAGGAAAGTGAAATTGGTCTGTAGGAGTTAAAGTCATGTTCTGATTTATCAGGTTTCAAAATAGGTATCACACATTGCGTTTTCCAAGACTTTGGAATACATTGATTGTCCCAAAGCAAATTGAAGATTTTTAAGAGAGTTTTTTGTCCATTAACATGCATGTTGCTAATAAGTTTGTATGGAATATCATCTAACCCCGGAGTGGAATCTCTCCTTGATTGGATGGCTGCAGTAAATTCATGCCAAGTAAATGCTTTCAATAGAAAAGAACTACTGTCACTACCTATATGATTAAATATTGAATTTAAATTTATAATATTGCTTTCTTTTTCAGATGGTACTACTGTGGGTGCATATTTATCTAAGAAAGAAGGAATCCAATCATCATTTTTTGATGGCTTATGTACAGGTATCCTCTTAAATCTCCTAATATAATTCCAGATATAACTTATTGGAGTATATCTATTAAATGAATCACAAATTCGTCTCCAACTAGCTTTCTTTTTTTCACTGATTAATCTCTTTTTAAAGGCATCAATTTTTTTATATTCTATGTAACTTTCTATTGTCGGGTTTAATTTATAAAATCTTAAAGCATTTTTACTTTTCTTTACAGCTTCCAAACAGTCTGCGTCCCACCAAGGAACTGGTTTTCTCATAACAAACATATTAGGTTTGGTAATTAAAGGTACACAATCTCTCCTTATTTCTAGAAGTAAAGTGCAAAAGTTTTCATAAGTAGCCAACAGATTAGATGTATCAATTGTGAAGTTTTCAAACGTTTTTTTTGTTTCAGCCTGGAACTTTGACCAGTCTGCTTTTTTATAATTAAAATGTTCACACGGTTCTCCTACATCATACTTTTCAACACAAGTATACAAGTCGACTATGGTTGGGTAGTGATAACTACCCATAGGATCATCATATACATGCCAATCACATAAAGGAACTATAGAAGGACTAACACACGAAACATCAATAGAAGATTGATTAAAATGAATACTTCCTACTGTAGTTGGAGATCCGTTATTTAATATACAAAGATCGCATTCATCCAACATGTTATAAATATCAGTGCCTCTAGTTTTTGTTGTAAGACATCCAAAAGCAATATGATGAGCATTTAAGTCACCCGAAAGAAGAAGTGGCTTAGGTAAACTGTTTATAATTTGTTTTAATCTTCGGACCTTAAAGCGACCCCCACTGGGTGGAGCATAAACACATAAAATGGACATATTGCCTAGGCTTGTAGTAAGGGTTATAGCTACTGACTGCATATAATCGTAGAACGGTGTAGGGACAACAAAATATTTGAAACTATTTTTAATTAAAATTGCTACTCCACCACGTCCATTTTTTCCATTCTGATTAATGAAATTGTAGTTAGGAATGTTGATAGCTCTATTTTCTCGCAGCCATGTTTCATTTAACAAGCAAATATCTATATCGTTCTTAACTAGGTAATTAATAAGCAAAGGTTTTTTATTATTAATAGATTGTATATTAAATTGTGAAATTCTAATAAATTGTTTATCCATTGTTTTTAAGATTATTAATAAGCATTTCTTTTACAACTGATGTAGTAAGTTTACGGCCTGAGTTACCCATGGCCACCAATGCTCCAATAAGTGCTTTCAAGATAGTATCATTTGTTATAATTTGTTCAATAAGAGTTTCATTATTATTAGTTGTGGTATTAGTTTGGGCAGTTTCTGTCTTTGATTTCTGTACTTTAGGAGTGTTATTAGGTTTAACTTGTGATTTATCTACTGTAACTGTATCTATTTTTGTTTGTTTATTCATTGCAGGGAAGTTTTCATTATAGTTGTTAAATAAATTTTGTATTTGTTTTGTTTGTAAAACTTTTGAATAAGAAGATTTATTATACTTTTCCTCCATTTTTTGTTTTTTTATCGGACAGTCTCTAGATATTGCAACGTGAGAGCCACCACAATTTATGCATTTAATTACCGCATTTTCCTCACATTCAGTGTAGCGATGCTCCTCTGCACATATAGAACATCGCTGCACTGACTTACAAATTCTTGCTCCGTGATTAAATTTGAAGCATTTATAACATTGTAAGAGCGGGGCAACATACTGATGCACCCTATATTGGAACAAGTCCAGATGTACATATTCAGGTAAGTTGGTTGATAGGAAAGTTATACTTACTGAACTAAACGGTTTAATTTGTCCATTAACTTTCTTGGTGAAGCGACGCACAGCGACAACCTCATATTTTGATGATAGTTTTTTGAATAATTCCTCGTTACTTATACTTATGGGAACATATCTGAGTACCCCAATCGTTTCCACCGCACTTGCTGGTATGAATGCCTTATATTCGTATTTATCCAGGAAATTTTCATTTTTTAAAAAATCATTGGCGTTTATTGCTCGCGCGAACACCACCCCAACTTTAGATGCGTTTATTCGTCTTATATTAATTACTCCTTTAATTTCATTTTTAAAAACTCCCGCCAACATTAAGGGATTGGTATTGCCTAGTTTGACTCCTTCTTTACGACTCTCAATAAAAACCGTGTATTCAGCCATTCCTACTGATTCAGGGAAAACTCTTTTATAATTTAATTTGTGGTATGGCTTGTAAAAATCGTCATTTTCCTGCTGCTGGTCTTGACTACGCCTCGGCGGTTTCCTTTTCCCGCCCGCGTCGTTATCCATGCCTGTGTTCAAACCGTCACTATCGGACGGCATTTTTCTTTATTTATTAATGAAAATTAGTTAATTTTCCTGTAGAAGTCGAAAACAAAAGAAGTATTTTAAAATTTCAATTTAAAATACGCGCTTCTTGTTTCCCGCCAAAAACAAGACCTGTACACTTGTGTGATGTGTCTGAACCTCAGATGTCTGAACTCTCACGAATGTGTACGAATCTCACAAGTCACAGACTTAATATGATGATTATATCACACACACATTATATACTTATCACAGACTTACGATGCCCTTTTTGGGATTTTATTTTACACAGATTGGTGTTTATTTATAACAGTAGGGTTTAGTATATCATACTAATATTATAAATGCGAAAGTCAGTTTGTTTGTTGGTTTGTTGGTTTGTTGGTTTGTTGGTTTGTTGGTTTGTCCTTCAATCACACTGCAACGGAGCAACGGATCGACGTGATTTTTGGCATGGATATAGTTGAGGACCTGGAGAGTGACATAGGCTACTTTTTATCCCGGAAAATTGAGGAGTTCCCCCGGGAATCCAAAAAACTTATTCCACGCGGACGAAGTCGCGGGCATCAGCTAGTAAGTTTATATATAAGTTATTTCTCTCTGTATTCTTATTAAGTACTAGCTGATGCCCGCGACTTCGTCCGCGTGGAATAAGTTTTTTGGATTCCCGGGGGAACTCCTCAATTTTCCGGGATAAAAAGTAGCCTATGTCACTCTCCAGGTCCTCAACTATATCCATGCCAAAAATCACGTCGATCCGTTGCTCCGTTGCAGTGTGATTGAAGGACAAACCAACAAACCAACAAACCAACAAACCAACAAACCAACAAACAAACTGACTTTCGCATTTATAATATTAGTATGATATTCTGTATTATGTTGGTTTTCTGTGTTTTGTAAATCCCAAATAAAGATTTTATTTATTTTATTTATTTATTTAATAAATGACGAACAAGGAACATATTTACTAACGAATCTTTACGAATACGTAGTATCGTATACTAATCTGTGATCTTCTTAGTTCTTTTTCTGTATCCTATTAAATGTTACTTGTCTCTGTTTTTCTGGTCAGTGGTTGTTTACTCTATGGTTGTTTCCTCTGGTTGTTTCTGTTTAGAATTGTTTGTTCGATTTTTTAATTTTTAGGTTTTTGACCGAATCGAATCGGAGTTCTAAAAGGTCTCTGTTGATGTTCAGGTCTTGTTTTTGGCGGGAAACAAGAAGCGCGTATTTTAAATTGAAATTTTAAAATACTTCTTTTGTTTTCGACTTCTGCAGGAAAATTAACTAATTTTCATTAATATATAAAGAAAAATGCCGTCCGATAGTGACGGTTTGAACACAGGCATGGATAACGACGCGGGCGGGAAAAGGAAACCGCCGAGGCGTAGTCAAGACCAGCAGCAGGAAAATGTCTATTTTTACAAGCCATACCACAAATTAAATTATAAAAGAGTTTTCCCTGAATCAGTAGGAATGGCTGAATACACGGTTTTTATTGAGAGTCGTAAAGAAGGAGTCAAACTAGGCAATACCAATCCCTTAATGTTGGCGGGAGTTTTTAAAAATGAAATTAAAGGAGTAATTAATATAAGACGAATAAACGCATCTAAAGTTGGGGTGGTGTTCGCGCGAGCAATAAACGCCAATGATTTTTTAAAAAATGAAAATTTCCTGGATAAATACGAATATAAGGCATTCATACCAGCAAGTGCGGTGGAAACGATTGGGGTACTCAGATATGTTCCCATAAGTATAAGTAACGAGGAATTATTCAAAAAACTATCATCAAAATATGAGGTTGTCGCTGTGCGTCGCTTCACCAAGAAAGTTAATGGTCAAATTAAACCGTTTAGTTCAGTAAGTATAACTTTCCTATCAACCAACTTACCTGAATATGTACATCTGGACTTGTTCCAATATAGGGTGCATCAGTATGTTGCCCCGCTCTTACAATGTTATAAATGCTTCAAATTTAATCACGGAGCAAGAATTTGTAAGTCAGTGCAGCGATGTTCTATATGTGCAGAGGAGCATCGCTACACTGAATGTGAGGAAAATGCGGTAATTAAATGCATAAATTGTGGTGGCTCTCACGTTGCAATATCTAGAGACTGTCCGATAAAAAAACAAAAAATGGAGGAAAAGTATAATAAATCTTCTTATTCAAAAGTTTTACAAACAAAACAAATACAAAATTTATTTAACAACTATAATGAAAACTTCCCTGCAATGAATAAACAAACAAAAATAGATACAGTTACAGTAGATAAATCACAAGTTAAACCTAATAACACTCCTAAAGTACAGAAATCAAAGACAGAAACTGCCCAAACTAATACCACAACTAATAATAATGAAAATCTTATTGAACAAATTATAACAAATGATACTATCTTGAAAGCACTTATTGGAGCATTGGTGGCCATGGGTAACTCAGGCCGTAAACTTACTACATCAGTTGTAAAAGAAATGCTTATTAATAATCTTAAAAACAATGGATAAACAATTTATTAGAATTTCACAATTTAATATACAATCTATTAATAATAAAAAACCTTTGCTTATTAATTACCTAGTTAAGAACGATATAGATATTTGCTTGTTAAATGAAACATGGCTGCGAGAAAATAGAGCTATCAACATTCCTAACTACAATTTCATTAATCAGAATGGAAAAAATGGACGTGGTGGAGTAGCAATTTTAATTAAAAATAGTTTCAAATATTTTGTTGTCCCTACACCGTTCTACGATTATATGCAGTCAGTAGCTATAACCCTTACTACAAGCCTAGGCAATATGTCCATTTTATGTGTTTATGCTCCACCCAGTGGGGGTCGCTTTAAGGTCCGAAGATTAAAACAAATTATAAACAGTTTACCTAAGCCACTTCTTCTTTCGGGTGACTTAAATGCTCATCATATTGCTTTTGGATGTCTTACAACAAAAACTAGAGGCACTGATATTTATAACATGTTGGATGAATGCGATCTTTGTATATTAAATAACGGATCTCCAACTACAGTAGGAAGTATTCATTTTAATCAATCTTCTATTGATGTTTCGTGTGTTAGTCCTTCTATAGTTCCTTTATGTGATTGGCATGTATATGATGATCCTATGGGTAGTTATCACTACCCAACCATAGTCGACTTGTATACTTGTGTTGAAAAGTATGATGTAGGAGAACCGTGTGAACATTTTAATTATAAAAAAGCAGACTGGTCAAAGTTCCAGGCTGAAACAAAAAAAACGTTTGAAAACTTCACAATTGATACATCTAATCTGTTGGCTACTTATGAAAACTTTTGCACTTTACTTCTAGAAATAAGGAGAGATTGTGTACCTTTAATTACCAAACCTAATATGTTTGTTATGAGAAAACCAGTTCCTTGGTGGGACGCAGACTGTTTGGAAGCTGTAAAGAAAAGTAAAAATGCTTTAAGATTTTATAAATTAAACCCGACAATAGAAAGTTACATAGAATATAAAAAAATTGATGCCTTTAAAAAGAGATTAATCAGTGAAAAAAAGAAAGCTAGTTGGAGACGAATTTGTGATTCATTTAATAGATATACTCCAATAAGTTATATCTGGAATTATATTAGGAGATTTAAGAGGATACCTGTACATAAGCCATCAAAAAATGATGATTGGATTCCTTCTTTCTTAGATAAATATGCACCCACAGTAGTACCATCTGAAAAAGAAAGCAATATTATAAATTTAAATTCAATATTTAATCATATAGGTAGTGACAGTAGTTCTTTTCTATTGAAAGCATTTACTTGGCATGAATTTACTGCAGCCATCCAATCAAGGAGAGATTCCACTCCGGGGTTAGATGATATTCCATACAAACTTATTAGCAACATGCATGTTAATGGACAAAAAACTCTCTTAAAAATCTTCAATTTGCTTTGGGACAATCAATGTATTCCAAAGTCTTGGAAAACGCAATGTGTGATACCTATTTTGAAACCTGATAAATCAGAACATGACTTTAACTCCTACAGACCAATTTCACTTTCCTCTTGTGTAGGGAAATTATTTGAATACATGTTAAAAAACAGATTAGACTATTACATAGAAGCAAATAATATTTTACCTGAACAGCAATTTGGTTTCCGGAAAGGAAAAAGTGCAGCAGACAGTTTTGCCTCTTTGATTTCAGATATAAATCATTCATTTGCCAGTCATGCAACCACAGTTTGTGCATTTCTTGATATACAAGGTGCATTTGATAATGTAGATCCTTCCATACTGGTCAATATTCTGTGTGAGATTGGTATTCCTGGAAAAGTATGTAAATGGATTTTTAATTTTCTATATGACCGAACTATGTATGTTAAATTTAATAACATTATACATGGTCCTAGAAATGTATACAAAGGCACTATGCAGGGTGCTACTATATCTCCCTTGCTATATAATATATATACATGTTTAATACGTAAATACATTACAGATAGAAATATAAACTTTCTGCAATTTGCTGATGATCTCCTTGTATATACTGTAAATAAAGATGTAAATATAGCTGTAAATAATTTAAATTTAGCATTGGAACAAGTCCATGATTATTATTCAAATAAGTTAAAATTAAATATCAGTCCTAGTAAAAGCGGAGCTCTAATTTTCTCCAAAAAAAATAATTCATGTGATAACTTTGTAAAATATAATAACACAAGATTACCTTGGTTATTGGAAAAAAAATTTTTAGGAATATTGCTTGATCAGAAGTTAACTTTCCAAGGACATGTAAATAATCTATGTAAAAATGCCTTTAGGAGTCTGAATGTTTTAAAATCGTTAGCAGGTGTGCATTGGGGAGCTGACCCACAGTTGTTATCAATGCTTTATAAAAGTATAGTTAGAAGTCATTTTGATTACAGCACATTAGCATATTTAAATGCTAATAAATTGGTTTTAAAGAAATTAGACATAATTCAGAATAAAGCCTTGCGTATAATAACTGGGGCTATGTGCTCTACACCAATTCATGTAATGGAAGTAGAAAGTTGTATTCCTCCACTTTTAATAAGAAGACTGGAAATTGCTGAACGATTTTGTGTTAAATTAATAAGTTCAAAAAATAGTTTAGTTTTAGGAAAAATACTTCCCTATGAAGTTGCTAACTTTGATGATAGCTACATTGATGTAAATACGCTTTTATCTGGTCGATTACCAGAAATACTAAGGATTGTTTTATACTCACAGACCCAAACCAAAAATATGTATAAAAGCAAACCATGGCCTTTATATAAATTAGAATATGATGCTTTAATGAATGTCAATGTTACTATATGTCAAGAAAAAGTGAATTCTCAAGTGGAAATGTTAAGATATTTAGCTGATAATCACTTTTATACAATTTATACAGATGGTTCAAAATCTGAAGAGCATACTTCTTCAGCTTTTTATGACTCACAAAAGAAAATATCTAAAACTTTTTAAATTCATAATTTATGCTCTATTTTTACAGCAGAATGTTATGCAATATACTTATCTCTCTTGTACATTAATAATATTGTGAATTCACAGTTTCTCATTGTAACTGATTCGAAAAGTGTTATACTAGCTATTGAATCTAATAAAATAGATTACAAAAAAAATTACATTATATATAATATAAGAAATATGCTATACAATCTTAATAAAAGAAAGAAGATTGTTACCTTTATGTGGGTCCCTTCACACTCTGGGATAACTGGGAATGAGGTAGCAGATGTTGCTACTAGAGATGTACACTCATCAACATGTTTAGATCACTCCTCAATGCTGGAAATACCATTCACAGATATATATGCCTTGTTAAGCAATGATTTGAAATCTTTATGGAAGTCATATTGGGAAGAAATAAGCAAGTCCAAAGGAATTTGGTACTATGAAATACAAAAAAGCCCGCCAGCCACTCCTTGGTATAATAAAAAAGGGATTAATAATAGAAAATTCATTACGACTATAAACCGAATGAGATTTGGACATAGCAGAGTGGCCACCCACCTACATCGCTTGGGAATGAAAGAAAATGCAGATTGTGAATATTGTGGCGAAACGAATGGCGACTTAAATCATCTTGTTTTTCAATGCCGTCAATTTGGTCTAAATAGATTACTACTCATTAGCTCCATTCAAGATATTAACGATGGCAAAGTTCCTGATACTCTTCAAAGTTTATTAGCTGATAAAAAGTTCTTCCGGCCATTATATTCCTTTATTTCTGGTGCTCAAGATATATAAAAACAATGAAAACAACAAACAGTGAACCGATGTAAACTTTTCAAACTTAATTGTAATTTTTTGACTTTTTGTGACCAAAGCTAAAAGATAGACTATAGAGTGATAGTGAGACTTGTTAATTTGTTATTGTAACTTCAGCCCGCCTAGGGTAATATTTTATGTTTATATTGTTCTGTGAACTTTAGGCTCAGAAGGACTGGAATCCAGAGCCGTTAAACCAGTTAAATAAAAAAAAAAAAATTGTTTCTGTTTATTATTTTGTTGTTGAAGAACAAGAAGAATTTTCTTTCGTGATTTGTCTTTGATTTATTTTGGAGAAGGAGGGTACTGATTAGTGAGGTAGTCTACTTGTATTCCTCATGTATTTCTGAATTGCATACCACGGCACCACCCAATAGTGTGATTCACGCATGTTAAATGCAAAGTTAATCAATGTTTAGTGTCCGCGTGTTTAAAATTCCTTTTCATCAACATGCTTACTCCTCGATTTAACTTATCCCAAGACGAGAACCACGTGTTCATAACAGTGCATGCACCGTATACAAATATCGGCGAAACTGAGATCGATGTTGACGGTGAGAATTTTTTGTTTGTATCCAGCCCTTACTTTTTAAGACTCCGGCTGCCCGGACGTATAGTTGAGAATGATCATTCGAAAGGGTCCTATACTTGCGACTCGGGAGATTTTGCTCTTACGTTCGATAAAGAGAATCAAGGGGAACATTTCGAAAATCTCGACATGATCACCAGCTTACTGGCTCCCAGAGACATACCAGATGTTAATCCGGACTTGGTAGAAATGCTTGAAGAAGATGGCGTTACGATCGAGCAAGATATCGAAGACGATGCTAGCGAGAAATACTCTTTCGGATTCGCGAGCAAAATATCGACAGATTTCAAAGAAATAGGTACTGAGTTTCCCCAAATATTTGAGTTGAGAGTACCTGAACAAGTGGCTGTTCATGAAAGGAATGCCTTGAGAGAAAAGTATGAAGACCATAAATTCTCCTCAGATCATTATTTAGCAGATTTCTTTGACAAAGAACTCCTAGAACCTTACTTAGATGCTGAAATGTCATGGGACAACCCTAACTTTGATAAAAATATAGAATTTACAGAAGAAGAGGTGGCTGTACTAAAAGAATTGCCCAATAAAAATTACATTTTGAGCAATTCTGAATATAAGCAAGTTTTTTATGGTCTTGTAGATATACTTTTTGGGTATTGTTATGATAAAAGAACAACATTGAATGATAGTAATGTGGAGTCCAGTTGGACAATTAATAAATTATCTGCTACATTAAGCTGGTTCTGTGTATTTAAAGATACAAAGGAGGTTCTCATAGCTTGCTATCGTAGAGCACTTGTCTATCCAATATTTAGGAACTTTGATCTATGCAATAATGTTAAGAACGATCTTGTGTCATTACTGAGGAAAGGAAAGAAGTATGTAATAAAATGTATGTTAAGTATCCACCAAATGTTCAATTTAAGTAATGATGCTCGGTATATTTTAAACCAGCTTTATATTAAGGATTATTTGATATTTCTACAAAAGCGTAGGGCAGAAGAGTTTGATGATCTGAGCAACAATATCGCTAACATAGACATTACAAAGAATAATGTTGCATTAGACCTTGTGGAACTAGAGGCGGCTGCAATGATGGTACAACAGGAAGAAAGCCAGATTATGGAAAACGAAATGGCAGTACAAATGGCTTCGATGTCATTGTTACCGGGCTTAAATAAGTTGAACGATTTAATAAGCGATTATGATACTGACACATCTGATTCAAGTTCAGATGATTCGAGCAGTGATTCATCAGATGATTCTTCTGTTCTGGATTCTGATGATGATCCATCATGACGGTGCATTTAGGATTTTTGGAATGGGAATGAAATTAATTAAATGATGAAATATCTATCGATAGACATGTATTAGAATGGTTATAAGACATAAACTTTGAATCATTATTATAGTGATTAGTGATTAAGTAGTTACTATCAAAATGAATAGTTAAATAGTCAAATTTGTGTGCAAATTGGGTAACATGAATTACCTATAGCTTAAATTACTGTCAATGATGTTTAGGTGTATAATTTTTAACTATGATCACAGTAAAATAATTATTTTTAGTTTAGTACTTAATTTCTCCATAAAAAGTTAACTATTTTTGTAATGTGTGTAAACTTCATTTAACATCATTCGATTTAACAATACAATACCTAAAATGTCGAAATTACTTGACTCTGGTTGGTTTACCTTGTTGTCAATACAATGATACACATTACACTCTATGTAGCATCACACCCAACTCTAAATAATGACAACAATACATCATTACTAAGCAATAAACAGCTTTCTAAATTCAACTAAATTGCCAAAATTAATAGGAACTGCAGCTGTGTACATTGTTTGTTTATTATTTTGCTGCTTTAGTGGCCAGCCCATATTTACCTCACTGTCGGCATCCTACATTACCGAACCTATCGAATATTCTAAGAAATTCAATCTTTTGTTTATTGTGCTTACCTCTGCTGCTAGACTGTCTTTAGGTTGTTATGCATTATTTATATGTTATTATGTTCTTATAGTTGCTCAAACTTTCAAACCATAATAAATAAAATAAATAAATAAGCCCTTTATTTTAACTTTAATTAATTTAACTGGGAAAAGTTATTTTTAACATTCCCAGTTAGTTTATAAGTTTTATGTGTAGTAGTTACTTTTATTTTATAACATTGTATTCTATTTTTAATTTACTATTGTATAACTGTATTGTGTGTATTGTATACTGGGCCCTTTTGCCTTTAATAAAAACTTTTATTATTATTATTATCGGTATAAATTTAGCTCTCACGCCCGCATACAAAATAAATACATATATGGCCAAAAGATTTATAATAAACTTACGTAAATAAATGCAACTTAATAAACTTACATACACAAATACACAAATAAATAGTTGTAGCGGGCGGAGGATTACACCCCGGCAGGGGAGACCAGACGGCCGGGGGTCAGGGGGACAGGTTGAGAAACCGGCGGACTATCCTAGCCGAGTCTAGCAACACCGCTTTCTGCATCCTGGCTGCGAGCGAACTGCCACGGAATCCCAGTCGCCTCAGATGGTGAGCGAGGCTGACTGGGATTAACCCATTCGCAGATATGACGATTGGGATGGTTTCAGTGGACTCCACATGCCACATGGCGGAAACCTCGTGAGCCAGATCGAGATACTTACGTTTTTTCTCCGTCTCAGCTCTCACAAGGTTCTCGTCATATGGAATAGTGATGTCCACCAAAAACACCCGCGACTGTGCCCGGTCCAACAACACGATGTCAGGCTTATTCGCAAGAATAGTCCTGTCCGTGATGATGGACCGGTCCCAATAGAGCCGGACTCCGTCACGCTCGAGTACAGGCACCGGTGTGTACTCGTAGCCTCTCATCCAGGAGACCGTACTTCAGAGCAAGCTCCTGGTGAAGGATTTTGGCCGCTTGGTTGTGTCTGTGCAGATACTCAGTGTTAGCAAGCGCCGAACATCCCGAAAGCACATGTCTGAGTGACTCACCGGGATGGCGACAGGCTCGACAGATGTCATGAGTGCCATCCTTCAGAATGTACTTTCGGTAGTTCCGCGTCTTAACTACCTGATCCTGTATCGCACAGACAAAACCTTCGGTTTCCCCAAAGAGGTCACCGAAGCGCAGCCATTGCACGGATGCTTTTTTATCGACGTGTGGCTCATTAAGAGCTTTAAAAAAGCGCCCGTGCAACTCCTCCTTCCATACGGTCTCCCGGTCAGAGGTGCTAAGTACCACCGGCGCCTGCCACTCGATTTTGGCTAAGGATAGGGGAGTGAGTCCTTTATCACATTCTATGACCTCTCTATGCATGGGTGACTCCCTCTTCGTCTCAAAGTATGTTCTGAGATTGGCTATCTCCCGGTTATGCATGGTCTTGACGCTCAATACGCCTCGACCACCACATTTCCGGGGGATATACAATCTCATCACAGACGATTTCGGGTGATGCATGCGATAGAGAGTCATAGTCGTGCGGACTTTTCTATCCAGGGCGTCAAGTTCGGTCTGAGTCCATCTGAGTACGCCAAAGGTGTACATGAGAACGGGCATAACCCAGCCGTTATAAGCTCGAACCTTATTTGCGCCTGACAAAAAGCTTTTACAGATTTTTGTCAGACGGCCAAAGAAGGCCTCGCAAACAGACTGTTTCATGTCCGCCTCATTTACCCCTAACGATTGCGACATACCCAGATACCGGTACGAATCAGCTTCAGAGAGGGTCCTGATGTTAGATGGCTCGAGATTCATCTCAGCCGAGTGAGTAACCTGCCCCCTCACTACATGCAAGACCGCACATTTGTCCAGCCCAAGCTCCATTCTGATAGAATTACTGAACTCAGTGGTGATATTCAGTAATTCTTGCAGACGGGTAGCATTGGGTGCCAGCAGTTTGAGGTCATCCATGTAGAAAAGGTGAGGCACTCTTGTCCCTCCTCTCCGAAACTGAAAGCCCGTCCCTGAACTCTCCAGCAGTGAGCTGAGTGGGTTCAGAGACAGGCAAAACCAAAGTGGACTCAGACAGTCACCCTGGAAGATCCCCCGCCGTATCCTTATCCGGTCATCGGCAGCCGCCAACCGCTCACCGTGGAGACAAAGGATCGTACTCCATTGCCCCATGCATTCCCTCAGGAAGTCTCGAACTGTACCATCGACTTTGTACAGTTCAAGGACCCTCAAGAGCCATGAATGGGGGACCGAGTCGAATGCCTTTTTATAATCAATCCAGGCGGCGGAGAAGTTCCGGCGATTGCGTTTGACCAATTGCCCCGCAACGGAGTCGATGAGAAGGAGCTCCTTAGTACCACGGCTACCCCCCCGACATCCGTTCTGAGCCCCAGACATGATGTTATTTTCGTCTACATGACGAGATATCTTGAGGCTCAGAACGGATGTTAGTGTCTTATAGATGGTCGTAAGACACGTAATGGGGCGGTATTTTGCCGGATCAGCGGCATCCGTGGACTTTGGAGCTAGGTGAGTGATCCCAGTAGTGAAAAGGTTCGGGAGCGTCCTCTGCTCGAGAGCTTCTTGGAATTGTCGAGCCAAGGTCGCATGGCAAACCGAGAAACCCTTAAGCCAGTAGTGATGCAGCCCATCGGGACCCGGACTTTTCCAATTCGGGGCCCGCTTTACCGCATCAACTACATCCTCCGCGGAGATGGCTACCGGATTCATCGGTTCAATTACGGCACATGCTTCCTCTACCGCCGCAATCCAAGGGCCCTCTTCATGCTCAACCTCTCGCGACCACACACTCCGCCAGAAGGTGACGAGATCTGCCGAGCTCGGCCGTTGAGAGGCAGAGCAGACTGCTGGACACTCCAATCTTTTATAGAACCTTTTCTGATCACTCGAGAAGAGACGATTTTGCTGAAAGCGCTCAACTCTCTCCGAGTATCGCCGTATGCGGTTCCCCCATGCAGCGATTTTCTGCTTCAGGTCGTCGATGCGCTCCGTTAGCTTTTGGGCTATGTCGGGCTGATCCAACCTAACCCCAAGCCCGCTGAAGGCAATTCTAACGGAGCGCACAATCCTTGGCCTGGTATTGCCCGACCTGAAACTTTGCAGTCTGCCAATGAGGCCTCTGGCAAGGGTGATACGGCGTTCTATTCTCTTCTTCCAGGCCGGTTCCGCGCTGCGTCTTGCAACAGCAGCGCGTCCCGGACCCGGGGTCTTAGCTCCGATAAATCTGTGAACGGCTAAAGCCGCACCAAAGAGAATAGAAGCCGTATCATCCAAACCAGTGCTGTTTGCCAGATGTTGAGGCAGCATTTGGTTGATGGCCTCAATGACATCCCGCGTCGCTACATTCAGCGTGAGGCGGGAGAGCCGCGGGCGATTTATTATTATTATTATTATTTATTCTGAATTGACAAAGTTAAGGAATTTGACAGTTAGTTTATAAGATATCTCGTAATTCAGAGTGCCTCTTGGCATAGGCCTCCTCTAGCGTTTTCCATTGGGTTCTGTCTTGCGCTACCCTTCTCCAGTGGTGTCCAGCCGTGAGCCTCAGGTCATCTGACCATCTCACTTGTTGGCGTCCTCTACCTCGATTGCTGTCTCTGGGGTACCAGTCGCAGACGGTTGTACTCCATTTGCCTTGCCTGTCTCTAATTATGTGGCCGGCCCATCTCCACTTCATTTGGTCTATTCGAGTGAGAATGTCAGTTACTTTGGTTTTTACTCTTATTGTGCTACTTCTTATTTTGTCTTTTCTTCTTATTCCTGTCATACTTCTCTCCATGGCCCTCTGACAGCGCTCCAGTTTTTCTCTGTGGAGTTTGGTGAGTGCCCATGTTTCGCAGCCATAGGTAATGACTGGAAGTATGCAGGTATTAAAAGTTTTTCGTTTTATAGACATACTTAGCTCGTTTGACTTCATGATTTCTTTCAATGACCAGTATTTCTTCCATCCGTTTGCTATTCTTCGGTTCACTTCTTTAGTTGCTTGTTCTTTATGAGAGATTATTTGCCCTAGGTAGATATATTCCTGTACATATTCAAGTGGTTGGTTTTCAATTTCTATAGGCGTTTCTGTAGAATTTGTGAGCAGCTTTGTTTTATCCATGTTCATGGAGAGGCCCACCTTTTTACTTTCCACACTAAGTGATTTTATCATTTCTTGTAGGTGTGTCGGATCTTCTTCGAACAGGATAATATCGTCCGCAAATCTTAGGTGGTTTAGTTTAACACCGTGTATGTTTAGGCCGAATCCATCCCAGTTCAATTTGCGGAAGATGCTTTCTAAGACAGCTGAGAAGAGTTTCGGCGACAGGGGATCTCCTTGCCTTAGACCCCTTGCCATAATCTTGAACTTTTTGCCTAGGGTTTCCAGTTGTAACCTAGCTTCGCTATCTGAGTATATGTTCTTGATGATTTGGATGTATTTTGACGAGACCCCCTGTTGTTCTAGGCTCTCCCATATTGCCTTATGATAAACACTGTCGAAAGCTTTGGAGTAATCGATGAATGCCATATACAGTTGTTTATTATATTCTTTGTATTTCTCTACTATTTGTTTCACCGTGTGAATGTGGTCCAAGGTCGAGAAATTTTGTCTGAATCCGGCTTGTTCTCTTGGCTGGTTTTCATCAAGTACTTCACTTATTCTTTGCAGGATGACTTTGGAGAATACCTTATAGATATTTGACAGCAGACTTATAGGCCTATAGTTCCCTATATCTTCTTTTTGGCCTTTTTTGAATATAAGGATAATATGAGATGTTTTCCACTGCATAGGTATTTTGCCTGTGTCCATTATTTCGTTGAATATTGATGTAAGTATGGGTAATAGGTCTTCCAGAGTGCCTTTAAGGAGTTCATTCATAATTTTGTCTGGACCTGGAGCTTTCTCCATCTTCTGACTACATATAGCTTTTTCTATTTCACTAGGTATTATTTTTGGGAGAATCTCTTCGTTGAGGTGCCTTCCACATTGGTCTGTCCATCTATCCTGTTCATTATCTGGGTTCGAGTATCTGTACAAATTCTGGTAAAATTTTGTAGCTGTGTCGTTTATGCCCTTTCTGTTTGTAAATACAGTCTTCTTTTTATTTAGTTTTGGTATCCATTCTCTTCTCGCCTCTCTCAGCTCCCTTAGAGCCTTCTTAACCCCCCCTGTTCTTTGTATGTGTTTTTCTAGTGTTTGCAAACACTAGAAAAACAATATTTATTAAGAAGAAGAAGAAGAAGTCATAAACATGTTGCAATTTTGTATTGTATAGACTATAGATAGCTTGGTAAAACTTTTTTCACACCACATGCTCGACAATGCCGATGCCAAAGACATTATATCTCTTGGCTTTAGCCGGGTTATAATTTTCTATTCAATTTCATTATAACCCGCTGGTCAATAATGTGATTTTCACTTTAAACTTTCACTATAAAGTCTAATTTCGCTAAACCTAATGTGTTCACAGCGGTGTGCGGCCAACTCGATTTTCTAAAACTGAAGCCGTGGCCCACTAGATTCGCACTGAGACAAACTTCATTTGTTTGTCAAATCCAGTAGGCCACGCCAGCTGAAAGAAGTGGCTATATAGGCCGTGGCCCACTAGATTCGCACTGAGACAAACTTCGTTTGTTTGTCAAATCGAGTAGGCCACGCCAGCTGAAAGAAGTTGCTATAGCCGTAGCTAATAGTACCTTTAGAAGATTCTATCACAACTCAAATAAACTCTAGCTCAACCTCGATAAACGTACCAAATAAAATATAACTTTATCTTTCCATAATTGGACTAATGTCTCCAATATCAATTTGCACTTTTAATTTGCTGTAATAAACACTATTTTTAATTGTCTCGCATAAAGTGAGAAAAGTAGAGTATACACCACAAGGATAAAACAGTTTTTTTCTTGGGCGCTTGAATCCCTCACTGCACTCAGGACTCAATCTTAATTCCCTCGCTTTGCTCAGGAATTAACTTATAACACCCTCGCTACGCTAGCTAAATTTCGAGTCCTTCGTTACGTTCAGGATTCAATGTAGCGCCCGTGACATAAAACAGTGCCTTATCCTCTTGGTGTATAATCTACTATTAGATGCATCAATGCAATGTAGTTAAAAAGCTTCGATAATAAAGGGGTAAAATAAAACAGCTAGATCTTATAAGTTGTATGTATTTGTACATAATACATTTTTCAATAATATAAATATTTAGATAACAACAAAATAATTATGGAAATTGGATTTCACTATAACATTAAATGCAAGAATTCCTTCAGAAATATGCTTTTTTAAACTGTATAGTTGTTTTAATCATCAAGTCTTAAGGCATTGTTGCTGGTACGAAATATTATTAAATACAATATTGTTTTACTTGGAGTAGCCATTCTATGTGTCAGTCAACCTCTCGCTTCTCGCACATTAGGAAAGGTAAAGTATACAAATCCATTTATCTATTTACCTGACACTAACTTATAGTTTAAGTGTTAAAATATGAGTTTAATTAGCCTTCTGGAAGTATTCCTTGCTTTCTCTGGGATTTGGTTTGATTGTGTCTGCATTTGTATCTGGATTCCAGTTTGCTGGGCATACTGTAAAAAAGATAATATTTATCTTTTGAAATGAAAATAAAATTACTATAATTTTATTTGATAAATATTTTAACTATCAAAGTATTATTAAAAGTTAGTGGTTGGCATGTTCGACTGCGGCCGAAATTTGAAATGAAAATAAAATTACTATAATTTTATTTGATAAATATTTTGAACTATCAATTACTATTAAAAGCAAAAAATGCGTCGAATGCGAATTGATCACGTCACAAGCGAGCACACCCCTACGACACCCCCACCCCTGGACGAAGTATCAAAATTATCAAGGAAAAATTACATACTACTTACAACTATTTTTAAAGGAAAGTGTATTGTATATTGTATTGTATGATAAGTGGGTTGTATGATCGTGACGGCACACGGCCATAAAACTCATGTTTTCTGGGCTCATATGTTTCAAAACCAATAAATAATTATTATTACTTTGCCTGTGTGGGGTTTCTGATCCGCTGGAACTCTTAACTTTCCTGGGTTAGAATGTGTAGCATAATATGTGTTAATTCACACTACAAGAGATTTTAATTTTCAGCTAAAACTATTCATTAAAAAATCAGTTCTAAATTTCAACTGAATCAGTTTACTTATAGTGGTGTGAACATTTATATTCTCACCTTCTCCATGTTTGTCAGCAAACTGGAAAGCCTTCACCAGCCTCAGCGTTTCATCCACAGACCTTCCTACTGGTAAGTCGTTCACTGACATGTGTCTTAGAATGCCATCTCTGTCGATGATGAACAGGCCTGGAAGTTGATAAAACAAACATTTCTTTATCATAGAACTAGTTCTATTATAAAGAAATGACTAGCTCTGTCGATTAAGTATTAGGTATAAATACCTATCTTCCGCATGTTTTTTTTTAAATATTTTTGTAGTTATGGTTCATACCATACTACAATCCTGCCAATTTTCAACAACTGGGGATTTAATATTTATGACTGAATATTTTCTCGATTACGATTAATATATATATATTTTAGTTTATTTACACGCAAAACTGTAATATCAAACGAAATAATCATGCAGAACTGATCATGCGATATTTAAATCAATTTTATTATCATATCTAAACTGCGTTTACGCGGTAATGTACCTTCCTGCTAACAATTGGGTAAGTATATCATAAAAAACCTTACTTCTTTCTGATTTTTTATAATATCGGTTTCCCAGGGGTCGACATAAACGAAAACTGATTTTGGGGGTCAACAAGGTCTAAAAATCGACCCTTATTTTAATGTCTTCAAAAAAATATTACCTACTTATGTATTTTTACGTATTGTATTAAGTAATCATTATTATTAATAACACTTGATATTTATTGAATTTTATGTCTATTTATTTTGTAAAATTTTGATTAGAAAAGGATGTCCAGTTTACTCACTTAACCAACTGCAAAGTTTTTAAATTGGTAAGTATTTTGTATCAATAGGAAAAAAACTAGAAATAGGATTTTTAAAATAATTTGACTATCTGAGGTATCAGTTCATTGTGGAAAAGGGGTCTCTTGCCCAAAATAGTTTGGGAGTCCCTGCTTTAGGTACTTTCTTCCAGAAGTAATCTTGGCTGAACTTAGGCTGCTGATGTTTTTTATCTGTTGCGTCCCAATTTGTATTATAATCGTAAATTAGGATACGCTTTGGAAAACAAGCCAACCGAGCTTGCTCCAGAAGCCTAGAAGACATTTATTATATAAATAACATTTATTACCTATAAAGTATAGCATATATTTACCACGCAATGCAAATCCTTGATCCAGCAGGACATCATAATCCTTTGATATTTGCTTCTGGTAATCTGCCAATAGTGGGATATCAATTTTTCCTAAACCACCATCCTGGAATGAAATTAATGCACATATCAGGTAACATGAGTTGTTTGAGCTGCGGTGGTATCGTCATGTTATGAGAAGACCTGAGAATCGCATAACCAGAATGGTTATGAATTTTAGTGCTGGACCCAGAAAAAGTTGGATGGCACTTATAATGTAAACAGCCCAAATTGAGACAATGATTGATTTATTGATTGATTTATTCGTTGTGATGACCCAAGATCGAACAGCTTGGGGAAACATAGTTAGGAGAGCCGACCTCAATTAACATGGAATAAGGCTAGGTCTATATATTATATACTAGATGATGCCTGCAACTTCGTCTGCGTGGATTAAGGTTTTCTGATTGCCACGGGAACTCTTCAGTTTTCCAGTATAAAAAGTAGCCTATGTCCTTCCCTGGGACACAACCTATCCCTTTACCAAATTTCATCAAAATCGGTTGAACAGGTGGGCCGTGAAAGTGTAGCAGACAGACATACTTTCGCATTTATAATATTAGTATGGATTCGGTAACATGAGTTATGTGACTGGGCAGTTGTATGATCCAATTCTCATAATATGAGCCTGTCCCTTAATTTTAGCTAGTTGTACAACGGGCTGTTTCCACCAAAATTGTGTGTAGCATATTTGTGCATGAACATTTTTATGTCGAGAATACACAGAACATGTTCCATTACATGAGACCACAGAGAGAAACCTTTAATAAGACACCACCACTGTAGTCTTATTAAAGGTAATCCTTTTTGGCTGCACATTACCACATAAGGTTTGTACAAACATAAAATATAATTTTACCTTTCGAGGAGTATTGGTCCAAGCCAGATGACTGAATTCAGAATCAGTAGACACTCCAATCACTTGGCAGTCAATACCAGCAAATTCTTTAGCTTTGTCGCTATAAGCTATCAATTCAGTTGGGCAGACGAAGGTACTGAAATTTACATATTATTACTATTTTAACATTGGCAAAATAGGGTTTAATTTGGTTGTAACAATCCATACTATTATACTATATAATATTATAAATGCGAAAGTATGTCTCTCTGTCTGTCTGCTACGCTTTACGCCCATCTGTTCAACCGATTTTGATGAAATTTGGTACAGGGGTAGATGGTATCACGGGGAAGGACATAGGGAATCAAAAATATTAATCCACACGGGAATAACTAAACAACCTTAATAGTTTTGTTGTTAAAAAAGAAAGAAATAGTGCAATATATGTATACCTATACTTATATCGTATTATGCAGGTTGTACTGTACCTACAAAAACAAATCTATACTAATCAACTTTGGAGAACTTTTAAGCATGCAGGTTTTCTCATGATGTTTTCCTTCACTGTTAAAGTATTTAGGTGACTCGTACATGTCTGGGATTCATATTTCGAACCCTGGGGGGGACCCTAAAAATAGGATATTGAAGCCACTGTAAGGTATCCATCATCTATACTATACTATCATATAAATCAAATTATTAATATTATAAATAGGTTTGGACGGAAGGATATATGGATGGATGTTTGTTACCCAATCATGCCGAACGGCTGAATGGATCTGGATGAAATTTGGCACAGAGATAGATTATAGTCTGGAATAACACATAGGCTACTTTTCATCCCTGAAAATTAGAAAGTTCCTGCGGGAACCGAAAAAATTTCAACCCATGCGGACGAAGTCGCATCAGCGCATCTCACACTTTTACAGCCTACATACACTATTATGTTTGTTTCAGTATCACAAATCAAATCAAATCAAATCAAATCAAATATTCTTTATTCAAATAAACTTTTACAAGTACTTTTGAATCGTCAAGTGAATCTACCACTGGTTCGGAATGCCATTCCTACCGAGAAGAACCAGCAAGAAACTCGGTGGTTGCTTTTTTTAAATAATTCATTTACAATTACTATATCAATGTGTACATAAGTAACCGCTGTCCCCAGCATTGCTGGAGCGATCAAATCCATGCTCCTCTATCATTTACATAATCTTCAACAGTATAATAAGCTTTTTTCAGGAACGTACTTTTAATGGATTTCTTAAATTTGTTTATTCAATTCATGTCAAAGACGGGCAGACAGAAAGTAGCCCCATTCCCGCCGGTGGCACCCGTTCACGAGCATGACGCATGATCCAGCCATTGCTTCGCTCGACCATATTACACATTATTACATTTTCAATTAATTATTTTACTCGAGGTTTGGATTTTGGCTGTGAAATATGAGTATTGTCCACTTACAAGTCCAGAGGGTAGAACATTAGAACCACATACTTTCCAGAAAAGTCTGCCAATCTTATCTGGTTGAATTCCCCATTTACCACTGCTGTGCCTGCAAAGTCAGGGGCAGGCTTCTGTATTTTTGGTGCAAATGCAGCACTAGCTGAAAAATTATTGTTTTGTTTAAAATTACAATAGAACTTTAAAAATAATGGCATTATTAGCTGAAAAGCTAAGATAAGATAACTTGGTAAAAAGCTGTGATAGTTGAAGACTTCAGACATATATTTAGACAAACTTCTGGTTCCAAACCTTTCATGCTGAGATCAGAGTGTACTTTGACTTGGCTCAGACTTTACTCAGAGTTAAAACAAGATGGACTTATAATATGAGTAACTAAGCAAAGTCAAAGTTCGCTCTATAGATCTCACACTCAGAGAAATGTGCATTTTCAGCAATTGACAGAAAATATCATGAGAAAACATGCTGGCTTACAACCTTAGCCCTTCTTATTCTGAGAAGAGGCACTTGCTTGAACAGGCTTGGAAGCGGAATAGTTAAATAGTATTAATTAGGTAACAACAGGAATTAAATTTATACTTACACAAGAACGCATACAAAAAATTATCATTTTTGTTAGTACTTAACAGCTCTTGTGCCTAGGTACATAGGAAGTCTTTGACCTATGCACCTATGTAATAAGAATTGATTCCTTCGCATTAATGATGTTATATAATGATACTTACAGGTAGAAAAACAGGACTTCTTCGTTACTGATACAGCTGGTGCGAGGACCTACGAGAAAATATAGATCCATATATCTTCTATCGTTAAAATTATATCAGTGATGTTCCAAAAAAACAAATACGAAAATCTTACCCGGCGGACCAAGTTCTTTACGAATAGTGACATTATAGAAAGTCTGTTTTAGGTTTTAGAATATTAGAGCCCAAACAAGTTTACTTTAAGGCTTCTTGGTTTAGAAGAATTTTTCGCAGTTTTGCGAAGAATTTTTTTTAAGCTGGAAATGGAATGGAAACAGTTCACTTCGCGATGCGATATTTTTTTTTAACAAAATGACAATTCAAATCAATCAATCAAATATCTTTTTATTCAAATAAACTTTTACAAGTACTTTTGAATCGTCAAGTGAATCTACCACTGGTTCGGAATGCCATTCCTACCGAGAAGAACCAGCAAGAAACTCGGTGGTTGCTCTTTTTAAATAATTCATTTACAATTACTATATCAATGTGTACATAAGTAACCGCTGTCCCCAGCATTGTTGGAGCGATCAAATCCATGCTCCTCTATCATTTACATAATCTTCAACAGTATAATAAGCTTTTTTCAGGAGCATACTTTTAATGGATTTCTTAAATTTGTTTATTCAATTCATGTCAAAGACGGGCAGACAGAAAGTAGCCCCATTCCCGCCGGTGGCACCCGTTCACGAGCATGACGCATGATCCAGCCATTGCTTCGCTCGACCATATTTGAGGGAACGTAACAACCCGCACCACACGACACCACCACAGAAATGTTTAAAGAGAGCGTGACATACTCAGTCTACCCGTATCAAAGCATCGAATTGAATACTAATATTCAAACACTAATTTATAATAAGTAACCGCTGTCCCCAGCATTGCTGGAGCGATCAAATCCATGCTCCTCTATCATTTACATAATCTTCAACTGTATAATAAGCTTTTTTCAGGAGCATACTTTTAATGGATTTCTTAAATTTATTTATTGGCAAGTCCAAAATAGGTTGTGGAACTTTGTTATAGAAAATAATGCCCATTCCCACGAATGACCTTCTGACTTTTTTGAGGCGGAGCGATGGAGTCACGAGCTTATTACGGCCTCTAGTTGGCCTATCGTGCAGATCGCATTTTTTTTTATAATTATGGATGTGCTGTTTTACAAAAATTATATTACTGTAAATATATTGCGAGGCTACTGTTAGAATACCAATTTCTTTAAATTTCTCTCTAAGTGAATCACGCGGTTTTAAATTATAAATTGCTCGTATAGCCCTTTTTTGTAGTACAAAAATTTTTTGAATATCTGCCGCTTTACCCCACAGTAAGATTCCGTAAGACATAATGCTATGGAAATAAGCAAAATATACGATCCTGGCAGTTTCGATGTCAGTTAACTGTCGAATCTTTCTGACAGCGTAAGCAGCAGAACTAAGCTTGCCAGCAAGTGTTGATATATGGGTGCCCCATTGAAGCTTTGCGTCCAAGGTCACCCCCAGGAACACAGTAGTATCTTCTATTTTCAACATGTCATTATTTACCATTAGTTTTATATCACTTGTGGATCTGGCATTCGGCAATGCGAACTCGACACATTTAGTTTTTTTTGTGTTTAAAAGTAGATTGTTAACCGTAAACCAGTTCGTGACTTGAGAAATTGCAGTATTTACGTCGTCAAAGTTGTCCTTATGTCTATCGACTTTAAAAATCAAGGACGTATCATCAGCAAATAGTACAATATCGCAAGTGTTACGGACAAAATATGGCAAATCATTGATGTACACTAGGAACATGAAGGGACCCAAAATGGAGCCTTGAGGGACACCCATTAGTGAGGCTGATCCGGATGACTTCACATCGTTGACACATACTGTTTGAATGCGATTACTGAGGTAGGATGCAATGAGGCCAAGCGCAGTGTCTTTGACTCCATAGTAGCTCAACTTAACTAAAAGCGTCTCGTGCTCAACGCAATCAAATGCCTTAGACAAATCACAGAAAATACCAATAGCATTCTGTGATTTCTCCCACGCGTCGAATATATGTTTTAACAGCACGGCGCCCGCATCAATTGTCGATCGACCTTTAGTAAAACCATACTGCTCGGAGTGAAGAAGTTTATTTGAATTAAAGTGCTGAAGCAGTTGGTTGAGCATAATTTTTTCAAATATCTTGCTGAGTGTTGGCAAAATTGAAATTGGTCTGTAATTATTTGGATCGCTTTTGCTACCCGATTTAAAAAGTGGAATCAATTTACCACATTTCATAAGGTTTGGAAAGGATCCTGAATTTACAGACTCATTAAAAACTAGAGCAAGATATGGTGCAATAACATCAATAATATTGCCGATTATTTTTACGGATATACCCCATAGGTCTCCGGTTTTTTTAAGTTGCAAAGATTTAAATACTTTAATAATATCATATGGGGTCACATGTCTAAACTTAAACAGCACACTGCACTCGGTGACACTATCCTTGAGCAGTTTATGGGCTTCTGTTGGCGAGGAGTTAAGGAAACTAGTAGTGGTGACTGGAATATTTCGAAAAAAATTCTCAAATGTGTTCGCGATTTCTGTTTTGCAGTCAATAATACGGTTGTTAATTTTTAGCTCCAGTTTATTGTCGTCCACTTTATGTTTCCCAATTTCATCGGCGATTATTTCCCAAACTGCTTTAATTTTGTCATCTGAATTTATAATTTTTTGTTTTATATGAAGTGACTTTGCTTGTATGCAGACATTTCTAAATAATTTTGAATAATTTCTGACGTATTTAACAAATGTGGGGGTGTAATTATATTGCTTTTCGGCATACAAGCTAAACAACTTGTTTCTACTTTTATAAATGCCAACAGTAGCCCAGTCACTAAATTTTAGGTTCTTAAACAATTTTTTTTCTACTACTTTAAAGATGGAATTAAATTGAGAATTTAGCAAATCAAAGAAGGTGTTATAGAGTTCATCCGGACCACCCTGTGTAAAATCGAGCGTAGGTAAATTATTTGAAATTTCATGTTTAAATTTCTGTACTTTTTTAGTGGTAATTGGCCTATACTTTATTATTTTAGTTGTATTTTGTTTAGAGCTAGGTATAGATATCATTTGCCCGCAGTGATCAGATCTTAGATGAGTAATGACGGATTTGTTGACAATTTTACAGTCACTGAAAATATTGTCAATACAGGTAGCTGTACTTGCAGTTATCCTTGTAGGTTCAATAAAAATGTTGTCTAAATTGAAACTTTTAAATAAGTTAAGTAATTTCTCAGCTGGAGAAGTGAGATGCAAAATATCTATATTAAAGTCTCCACAGATTAAAATTTTTTTGGATGACTTACATATCCGCCTTAGGGCCTCCTCCATAACATCCTCAAACAGTGCAAGGTCACCTGAAGGAGGTCGGTACACACAAACTATGATGTATCGCTCCAACTCAACACAGGACAGCTCAATAGTGCGTTCAACGGAAAGGTTAACAATGTCTTTTCTTTCTTTACAATTGTTATTGTTACGAGTTATTATTAAAGACCCTCCGCGTATAGCTTTCTTTCTGGAGAACGACAGTTGACAATTGACTTTGACACTGACAAAGCAACATATGAAGGCATCAAAAATCATAGATACTCTGTGCTTTTTCAAATGGCATGCCTCGGCGTGCTGATTCTTTATTGATAATACGTCACCGTAAAATTGTAAAAACCTATTTACTATCTCGCGAGATTGTAAACTGTCGAAAGATTGTGAACCGTTGAGTGTTCTGAGTGTTAATTTGTGAAATATTTATTAACCAAGCGAAGCGAAGGTCTCTGAGTCTACTTGAGTGAATATTTGTCCGTCCGCCCATCCGTCCGTCCGTCTGTCAGAGCCTTATAACTTCTGAATTACTGAACGCAATTACTTCAAATTTAAATATACCTAATATGTTACCTTTAGCCGGCTTAAAAAGTTATAAATATCTTTATTTCAGGGGGGCTCTCATAGAAGCGAATGCGAAGTAAAATATTTTTTATAGCGTTAATTATTTTTCCCCTAGAATTGACGAAATGGGGGGCTTTCAAAGTGGAGATTTTCTAACGTCCAAAGTTGACCTCAGAACTCAATTTTCTGAAAGGTTGAGTCTGAAACTTCATCAATTATTTGAATTATAGCCTGTACTTGAACAAAAAATACTAAAATTAGATAAATATGTTATGGAAACGAAATTATTTAATTTTTATGAGCTTCAGTATTTTTAACAGAACTTCACAATGATGTCAATAGATGGCGCTCTGTAAAATTGTATTCGTTTGTGCTTACAATTATTATTAGACGTTAGCACCATCTTACGTGGAATAAAAAAATAGTCTACTTATAGTATACGGGACTAATAAACATTGACCCTAAAAAAAAGCTGATTTTTGGCACAAGTGTTCCTTGGGGTATGAGAAGTACCTCTTCAAAATTCTCAACTCCTATGCCGCGGGCTTCCCCCCCTACGCCCTCAAACGTCTCCCCGACCGCAGATTTTTGTAAATTTCTCAAAAACTGTTACAGCTAGAAAAAACCGTCTATGTCGCCATAGACGGTTTTTACCCCCTCAGTCGAGGGTCGAGATCCGCGATATAATTAACTTGTAAGATATAAGACATAATTTCAGCCTAATTACCTACAAGTCTCGTTAGTCTAGTGGTTAGCATGTTCAACTACGGCCGATTCAAGTCGGGTTCAAGTCCCGGGTTGGACCACAATATTGAATGTTGGGTTTTTCTAACAAGAAATTCTCAGTACTAGCCCGGAGCAACCCGGAGCAAAGAGCATAAAGACCCCTGGTTCTTTATGCTCTTTGCCCGGAGTAAGGAAGTTGGCGGTGTTGCACCCCCGCGTCTCGAAGAGCACGTCGGTCCTGGTTATTATCACTAACATGATAATAGTCGTTATAGTCCGCCAACCCGCATTGGAGTAGCGTGGTGGGTCTAAGCTCGAATTCCCTCTCTCCTATGAGAGTGGATGCCTGTGCCCAGCAGTGGGATAATATAGAATGAGTTTATTTAAAAAATATGGTCACGGTGTGACATATTTTTGAATCACTTCAAATAAAATTCTCAGCAACAGTTTTTCGGTATTTTATAGCCCATAAATATTTTATCAGTAAGTAAAAATTATAATAATTTTCATATTTGTTCATATCATCATCATCATAATCATAGTACCTACTTAATATGTGGTCATCGATTTCAGAATGTATTCATTCAATCGTATAATCACACCTAGTCGGTCAATAAATCTGTTTAAGTACATTATTTACTTCGCTTCGTGGAATGAACTGTACTATGCATCGATATATGTATATTATGTAGGCACTAGATGGGCCCTTTCATAGAAAAACGCCGGGCGTCCGAGTTGCTGAACACGTTCCGCACCTGTCTTTGTTCCCGTCGTAGCGCTGTCACGATCGCTCGTCGTGCAGATAATTTGTTATTATTAAGATAACATCTAAAGTTTAATTAGTTTGGCACTGTATAATTTTCATTTAAAGGTAAGTGTTTCAATTCTCAATTATACATTTCCAAAAAAACGTTATTTAATCTTCCTATTTAATATTTTTATCCATTACGCAATCATTTAATTTCCGCGGCAAACTGTATGATTTTTTTTTACTAACTGACCTTACGGCTATGACCTATATTATCTATGACCGAGTCATACGTTTTCAAGCTTTCATTCAAGATGTTGCAAGCAAGTTCCCGCTTTTCAGACTAGATGGCGTTGATGGCGTTGCTAAAAATACGCCCACATTCTTTGTTTGACAGGGCCCGTCTATGTAAATTGAGGTCGTTGGTACTATGACATGAATCGTCATTGATGTAGAATTTTAGTATGTGAATCGTAGACCGAAAGCATTCAACTCTATGAGCGGACTTTAAGGGGATACCATGGAACTAATAAGTACTACGTACACGTAGTACTTATTAGTTCCATGGGAGATACTATTAAATCTTTAATGTATGGGCTATAGTTTGTTTGCTATTTTATATCTGTGGTCGCCAATCGTATATACTTACTCTATGGTATTAATTTAAATCTGTGTTTTAAATTCTACGTTTAAATTATAAAATGTTTTTCTCAAGAAAGTACCTAGAAACCATGTGTTAATTCAACGGTCAACAAAAGTCCTACAGAGTTGATTTGTGGAATCAGGAATCATCTATTTTAATGAAAGATTACTTAAAATTTATTAATAATCCCCAATATGTTTTCATAGTGTACGGGGGTTGAACTCCATTCTCAACATAGGTATATAATATTGGTAGAATCAACATTCAGATTTCGTTCCATCTTTAACAGCTGCAATACAGTTTTATACTAACGCAGTTGATTCCGTACCTTAGTTTATTAAGAGAAAATAAATCTTTTATACATTTTATGCTACCTACGTAGTACGGTCTACATACGAACAATAAAGAACGATTTGAATAATTCAATTATCTTGTATTACTCCCGTAAGCTTCTTAGCGTTTGTTTCGAACCTTTTAACGGATCAGATTAAAGCAAATTCCGTTTGCCTTTTGCATTCAACTGTCCGAATTAGACAGATGTTGTTGCTTGGGCGAATAGCTCTATTTAATAGAATAACTAGATGCAAAATATTTCTTTACAATAACATTCGGAATCATTATAAAATACATACTAATACAACAATTTTACATTACTTTCCAAGGATTAAAAAAAAGTAAACGAGGCCGTGAATTTCTATTTCGGTCGAGTCTTGTACCTAAGTAAGTATAGAACTTTTCTCTAATTTGCGAGGAAACAATAAACAGAATTTTTAAGAAAGCTTTTCTACGTTACTGATAGATGGCCTTGACCTAACTCGCGCTAAAACGTTATGTTGTATAGTGAAATGATCTGATGTTCTAATATCTTCAGTATTATGTTGAGTATCTATTAGCCGCCAAAAAAGAGCCAATTTACGTAGGTATCGTAATAATGGAGCAATTTTCAAGCAAGTAGGAGAAAATATACCTACTTACTCGAAAATAACTAAGGGTTCTGCATACCTAAGTAAAATTTTTTACTCAAATTAAGAGTCTGAACTTTGTGAGAGGTACCGATTAGGTACATATAATATAATACTTACAGGGTTTTTGCTGTCATATTCTTAAATTACTTAGGTATCTAATTAATAATGCTGGTACAAGAAATTGAATTAGTAATTACCTACCTATAGAGTTTTCAGGAGTTCTCAGCTTCACTTATTATCTCATTAATCCCAAACTTCTTACTTAATGCCTTTATGTAAATTTAATTATACCTAATATACCTATTCTGAGCTTTGAAAGTCATTGGAAAAGTATGATGGATAACTTTGCCGTGTGCGGATAAACGTAGGTAGGTATTGTAGTCTTGGATTGTTATTTTATACTTACATATGAGATATCATGTATAACATATTTAAGTGTAGTTCAAATAATAATACCGGTCCCTGCTGACCGCGGCTGACCTACCAAAGTACCAACAGTGTTGGTAGGTTTATGATCTAGTTAGTCAAATACTCAGTTTGTAATAATCGAATGAAGCTTTACCTACTTTTTTATCCACTGCAAGTTAGCCCTTGACTGCGATCTCACCTGATGGTAAGTACCTAATGATGCAGTCTAAGATGGTAGTGGGTTAACCCATACCGCAGGTCACATACATAAATAAGCCACGGCCACCAGGGAAAATTCAGAAATCATAAATTCCCAAACCGGACCTCGACCCCGGAACCTCCGTACGTTAGATGTCAGCGCTCAACATTGCACCAGGGAGGTCGTCAACTTATGGTGGAATATTCCATCACGTATACCTACACAATGGCCCAAACCCATCCCAAACCGAAAATTGCATTATTTCGATTTATCTGCGCAAAAACCTGCATCAATCATTGTTTCAGTCTCAATTGTTTTGATTGGCTGAATTTATGGTATTTTTGCTGCGTCATATATAGGTACTAAAAAAATTCTACATCAATGGCGCAATCTAACCTTGAATGAAATTTGGCATAAGTACCTACTACTATTTTTTGTACGCAAGAAAAGTTTTTAATGAGTAAGTTTGTCTGGTGGGAGGCTTCGGCCGTGGCTAATTACCACTCTACCGGCAAAGACGTGCCGCCAAGTGATTTAGCGTTCCGGTACGATGCCGTGTAGAAACCGAAGGGGTATGGGTTTAATATAACTGCCATGCATCTTGGACTGCATCATCACTTACCGTCAGGTGAGATCGCAGTCAAGGGCTAGCTTGTAGTAGATTAAAAAAAAGTATATTTTACTATGTTGAAAGCTTGGTACAATTTTGCAGCAAAAAGACAGTGACACTGAAATACATTGATTTCCCAGTAGGCTTGAACATTGTAGCTGTAGGAGATTTTTATGCACTTTTCTTAATGGTTTCTGCCTGTCTGCGTTACGTCGTACCTTAGGCTATTCTATTTATTAAGCAGTTGTGTTAAGTTCTTATCCACACTAATCTGTATGTTGTATGTATAAAACACAAAAAAAAATAGTTTTTTTACTTTGAAACCATCAACCGATGTGCCCCAAATCGGTTTCATAAGAAAGGCAATAATGCGAAGATGGTTTTAGACTATTTGAAAGGAATACTTAATTAGATAATAATAAGTATAAAATAACAATCCAATGCCCGCACGCGTGATTTTTTTTAAATCCTGAATTTTTCGGGGTAGATGTAAGCTATATACCAATGTACTCTGTGCCAATCGTCCATCGGGCAATGAAAACCGACAGAGGCATGTATAATATTATTTATTGGACTAGCTGATGCCCGCGACTTCTTGGAATAGGTTTATTTTTTATTCCCACGGGAACTCCTAATTGATTTTCCGGGATAAAAAGTATCATATGTCACTCCCCAGGTCCTTAACTATGAACATGCAAGAATTCACCTCGATCTCTGTTGCGACGTGATTGAAGGACAAACTAACCAACAAACACACTTTCGCTTTTATAATATTAAGTACTAGATGATGCCCGCGACTTCGTCCGCGTGGATTAAGTTGTTTTTTTTGTTCCCGCGGGAACTCTTTAATTTTCCGGGATAAAAAGTAGCCTATGTCCTTCCCCGGGATACAAACTATCCCTATACCAAATTTCATCAGAATCGGTTGAACAAATGGGCCGTGAAAGCGTATAGCAGACAGACAGATAGACAGACAGACAGAAACACTTAACGCATTTATAATATTAGTATGGATATGGATAATGTAACATTGTAGTATTGATTCTTTTCTGGACAGTGCTGCCCTGAGGTAAATGAAGTATTTTATTTCACTTAGGACAACTCGTGTCACTAGGTATGGTGGGAGAGCCCAGATTAACTGTATTCGAAAGGACCCAGGTTTGATTAACGTTAGTAGGTCGTTTTGAATATAATTTCCGATTTGTTTCTGTTCGGCGTTATTTTCCCAATATGGCGATGCGAGTGGCAAAGATACGAGGTGGCAAACTGAAAATTCGGAAAGAGTACGTCGAAATCTATAAAATACACCAATTTTCAAAACTCCTGAGAAACTTTCCAGGTAAAACTACCAAATAACCGTATTATAATATTAATGCTTACCTACACAATAGCCCAACACTTCGGCCTCAGAATTGCACCATAATCCTTCGATGCTTGTGTATGAAAACTCGGATGCACGCGGAAAATGTAGGTAAGCATGCTACACGTTAGCCAAGTGCATTCGGCCAACGTGTACAAGGCTCGTAAGATTTTAAGCTGTTTGTTCCGTTCAAGTCAATAGCGAGGGCTACCGCTTACTATATAAGACAGCTCTAGGGTTGTGGGAGAGTTGATAGCCATTTTTAAAAACATATAAATTTTATGACTGTCTAGTTTTATTTTTATTATATTTTTAATAAGTATTTATTATCATCACAATGTGATAATAGCGACGCCGTCACCGGGTCAGTTAAGAGGTGATAACTTGTCGCTAAACCGTTAAACGGTTAATGGTTAATGGCTGTAAGCGGAAGTAAAACAAGTAATAAAATTAAAAATTTTAAAAAACCCACGACGAACTGCAGAACTCCATTGAAACAACAATTAGAACTTAGCAAAAGTATATATAAAATAATATCTAAAACACAAAACTGCATATTATGTGCCGGCTCAGTAGTTCTTTTGACCAGCGTGGTGGACTATGGCCAAACCCTTCTCATTCCGAGATAAAACTTGGGCTTAGTAATGAGCAGAGGTGTCAAATAGTGTTAAATTTTAATATTCTGATAAAAATTGTTTTAAAAAATGTGATCACTTAAGTAGTTCCCATGACCACCTCCTGGCTCCATCATGAGACCCTGGGCAGCATCTGGGTACAAAGTGCTAGTCAAGACAAATCAAAAGAGTCCAAATATGACGGGTTACGATGAGAACTTAACGAGTTCCCATGACCACCTCCTGGCTCCATCATGAGACCCTGGGCAGCATCTAGGTACAAAGCGCTCGTCAAAACAAATCAAAAGAGTCCAAATACAACGGGCTTACGATGAGAACTTAAGGAGTTCCCATGACCACCTCCTGGCTCCATCATGAGACCCTGAGTAGCATCTAGGTACAAAGTGCTAGTCAAGACAAATCAAAAGAGTCCAAACACGACGGGTTTACGATAAGAACTTAAGGAGTTCCTATGACCACCTCCTGGCTCCATCATGAGACCCTGGGCAGCATCTAGGTACAAAGTGCTAGTCAAGACAAATCAAAAGAGTCCAAACACGACGGGTTTACGATAAGAACTTAAGGAGTTCCTATGACCACCTCCTGGCTCCATCATGAGACCCTGGGCAGCATCTAGGTACAAAATGCTAGTCAAGGCAAAGCAAAAAAATCTAAGCACGACGGGTTTACGATGAGAACTTAAGGAGTTCCTATGACCATTTACCAAATCACTAGCTCAGCTTGATTGTCTATGGTCCTGAAATATATCCAAGAACCTTCTCACAAGCTATAAATATCTGACGCAAAAAACAGCATCTCAATCGGCCCAGTACTTTTTGAGAAAAATGGTAACATAATGAAAAATTTTAATCATAGACTACACCTCAGCTTGGTTGTCTATGGTTCTAAAATATATCTAAGAACCTTCTCACAAGCTATCCATATCTAGAGCAAAAAACCGCATCTCAATCGGCCCAGTACTTTTTGAGAAAAATGGTAACATATTGAAAAATTAAAATCATAGACTACAGCTCAGCTTGTTTGTCTATGGTCCTAAAATATATCTAAGAACCTTCTCACAAGCTATCCATATCTAATGCAAAAAACCGCATCTCAATCGGCCCAGTACTTTTTGAGAAAAATGGTAACATATTGAAAAATTAAAATCATAGACTACAGCTCAGCTTGTTTGTCTATGGTCCTAAAATATATCTAAGAACCTTCTCACAAGCTATACATATCTAATGCAAAAAACCGCATATAAATCGGTCCAGTAGTTTTCCAGGAAAACGGTAACAAAAAAGTGCACAAACAAACAAACAAACAAACAAACAAACAAACAAACAAACAAACACACAACCTCTTAGGGCAAACACATATACCGTCTCCGTTTCGTCGAGGGTAAAAAACAATGTTTTTTTTCACAGGAGTAAAGATCGTTTACTACCCTTAACCGCTTACCGTAAACGATAGTAAAAAAAACAATGTTTTTTTTTAACTTGCTAGTACACACGAGTAAAGATTGTTTATTTACTAATATTTTCAACCATTAGCTAGCCGTCAGTAAAGTTTGTGGGACTATAAGTATAGAACTTCTAGGGCAATACATTATACATTATACAACAATTGAGATTGTGAAAATGATTGATGCTTTTCGGAATCACCTCTGGGGCGTTACCACCATCGTTTAAAGCAGTTTTATTTCAAAACGACAGTTTTATGTCACGTACCATCCTAACATATGGATTATAATTCTGAAACAAACGTCAACAATATTAAAACAATACGGCTCTAAGCGATGGTAGCATGGCCCATTGTTTTTATCCCATACAAGTTAGCCCTTGACTGCGATCTCACCTGATGGTAAGTGATGATGCAGTCTAAGATGGTAGCGGGTTAACCTGTGCGGGTTAGGGCAGTTATTAAACCCTACCCGTCGTCGGTTGCTACACGGCATCGTACCGGAATGCTAAATCACTTGGCGGAACAAGAACGTTCTTGCCTCTGATTGGCCAATAGGCCAACAGTCTTTCGTGGTTGGCCAAAATGAATTTGATATTGCTATGATTCATACCTACATTGAATAGGGCCATTAACTGTATTTTCAGGGAAGAGGTAGCCCTGTTTGTACATATTTTAAATCCCGGAGTACTGCATTTGTGAGATACTCAAATGCCTCAAAGAGCAAAAGGCTAGAGCTTAGTTGAAAGAGATTTATATTTAAGAAGAAATCTTCCAGACGTACTGAGTTCTCATTATTATTTTCAAGGATCATTAGTAAGCACAATACTTACATGTACCTTTTTAAAGAGATAATAATTTTCTTCCCGATGCAGGAGATATTATTTCCATAAGTGTGTGCGCAAACAAAGGGACATTCTCTGTTTTTTTTTAATCCACTACAAGCTAGCCCTTGACTGCAATCTCACCTGATGGTAAGTGATGATGCAGTCTAAGATGGTAGCGGGCTAACCTGTAAGGGGCATGGCAGTTATAATAAACCCATACCCCTTCGGTTTCTACACGGCATCGTACTGGAACGCTAAATCGCTTGGCGGCACGGCTTTGCCGGTAGGGTGGGAACTAGCCACGGCCGAAGCCTCCCACCAAACCAGACCAGGGAAAATTCAGCAATTATAAATTCCCAAATTGACCCTGCCGGGGATCGAACCCAGGACCTCCGCACGTTAAGGCAACAGCGCTACACACTGCGCCACGGAGGTCGTCAAAAACTCTCTCCTTGGATTTACGGGACGCAATATTACAACTCAAGCGCAAGATTATGGCTTGTAACGTGCTTTCCAACTTGCAAACTTTGAAACAAAACGCGAGCGAAACACTCGAGCGAAGCTGTAGTTTTACACGCTTTTTATTAGCTTCAGACGTATGTATGTTAGTATGTTAGTATTTAACGGAATCTTTGAACATGATTTTGACCCCCTTTAAAAAGTCGGATTAACTCGAAATTTGGCGTACTTATTAAGGACCGATGACAATTCAATATTTTAATCAGTTTGACCCGTTATCCTTACTAGGATAATCAGGATTAGCGATTTTTGGTTTTCCTGTGACCTGGAGTGTCTGCGTCAAAAGCGTGTTTTTTAGTTTTTTTTTAACTATTATTATTACATTACCAATTTGATTGATCGTATTTAGCGTTCGATCACATTTGCCACATTAACAAAAATCACAACCTATTATAAACTTGCCTTTATACAAGTTTAAGAAATCCAGTAAAAGTATGCTCCTGAAAAAAGCTTATTATACCAATGATCTTAGAAGAAAAAGTCTAAGATCATTGTATTATACTATGAAGATTATATAAATGACTAGCTGATGCCCGCGACTACGTCCGCGTGGATTGAGGTTTTTTTGGTTCCCGCGGGAACTCCTTAGCTTTCCGGGATAAAAAGTAGCATATGTGTTATTCCAGACTATAATCTACCTCTGTGTCAAATTTAATCCAGATCCGTTCAGCCAACGTGTGTGATTGAGTAAAAAACATCCATCCATACATCGATCCAAACTTTCGCATTTATAATATTTACTAGTTGATGCCCGCGACTTCGTACGCGTGAATTAAGGTTTTTTTGTTCCCGCGGGAACTCCTGAATTTTCCGCGATAAAAAGTAGCCTATGTGCTATTCCAGACTATAGTCTATCTCTGTGCCAAATTTCACCCACTGATCCGTTCAGCCGTTGGGGCGTGATTGAGTAACAAACATCCATCCATATATCCATACATTTTTGCAGTGGAAACCCCCGCTTATAAATCAAAGAATCTACTTGAAATATTTCAAGTTTCTAAATCCACCATTTTAGGCTCTCTGCCGCGGGTACTTAAAATAAATAATAAAATAAAAATAGCCTTTATTTCCGAAAGCATGCGATTAGATAAACATTACATAAATAAATAAATAAATAAATTTTTACGTCATACAGAATAGTTTTAGAAGTGTTTTTAAGTCATTTATTCAACGACCTCAATTTACATAGACGGGCCCTGTCAAACAAAGAATGTGGGCGTATTTTTAGCAACGCCATCAACGCCATCTAGTCTGAAAAGCGGGAACTTGCTTGCAACATCTTGAATGAAAGCTTGAAAACGTATGACTCGGTCATAGATAATATAGGTCATAGCCGTAAGGTCAGTTAGTAAAAAAAAATCATACAGTTTGCCGCGGAAATTAAATTATTGCGTAATGGATAAAAATATTAAATAGGAAGATTAAATAACGTGTTTTTGGAAATGTATAATTGTGAATTGAAACACTTACCTTAAAATTAAAATTATACAGTGCCAACCTAATTAAACTTTAGATGTTAACTTAATAATAACAAATTATCTGCACGACGAGCGATCGTGACAGCGCTACGACGGGAACAAAGACAGGTGCGGAACGTGTTCAGCACCTCGGACGACCGGCGTTTTTCTATGAAAGGGGCCATAGTAGGTACCTACATATATATCGATGCATGTAGTACCTATTGTTTAATTACGGGTAGGTACTTACTGTTTGTAAAATAATACATTTAAGAGAATAGAAATATTATTTATTATTCTCACCTTAATTAGATAATCTATATTCTGTGAAAATAGTTTGAACCTTTTTACATTGAATAGGGGATTACGGTCGCCTCTCCGAGGATCTCAATTCTGAAAAATATAAATATTCCTCAGTTAATATTTGCTCGATTTACATTCCATTACCCGCCACAGCTTTCCTCTGAATAATTTGTGAATGTCGCCGCCAAAGTGCACAGGATGGGCAAAGTTAATAAAGCCTAAGCAGAGTGTATTATTATAATTCCAGAAATAATTTAAGGCCATGCGCGAAAAAGGGGTGTAACCCCAAATGAAAATGAGCCGGTATTGACTGGGCTCACTTTGACATGGATAAAGTTTATAACGTCTGGCCAGAGTTCATAGCGGATTTCGGCCATTACGGGGAATCTCAAGGAAGATTTTTGACGACCTCCGTGGCGCAGTGTGTAGCGCTGTTGCCTTAACGTGCGGAGGTCCTGGGTTCGATCCCCGGCAGGGTCAATTTGGGAAATTAAAATTTCTGAATTTTCCCTGGTCTGGCCTGGTTACCACCCTTCCGGCAAAGACGTGCCGCCAAGTGATTTAGCGTTCCGGTACGATGCCGTGTAGAAACCGAAGGGGTATGCCAACTGCCATGTATGTAACTGCCATGCCCCTAACAGGTTAGCCCGCTACCATCTTAGACTGCATCATCACTTACCATCAGGTAGCTAAGGGCTAGCTTGTAGTGGATATAATACTCGAGCGTATTGTGCAATCACTGATGCACTCTGAATTACGTCACTTGTAGTAAGGAATTGTTTTTTTTATCTATGGAAAGACTACATATCGAAGTTCGTGTCGTGGCTATCATGCGGTCCAAACACAAATTCATAATGTTTTTTATTCAAATAAACTATTACAAGTCTTTTTGAATCGTGGAGTGAATCTACCGCTAATTCGGAATGCCACTTTTACCCAGATTTCTTATTATTCGCGTTGTGGCAAAGAATAAACACCCATGACGCGTTTCTAACGTTATATCTGTTTTGGAGAGGCAACAGATTTTAGAACTAGCAACTATTGCAGGCTGCTCCAGCTTGAACCGATTTTTTAGTAAACTTTGAGATACGTACCTATAGAATTCATGTCGGACAAATATCCCTTACTACAAAAGGGGCTTCATACATGTACCTGTTTGTATCATACTAATATAGATACGAAAGTTGTTTGTCGGTTTGTCCTTTAATCACGCTACAAGAGAGCGACGGATCGACGTGATTTTTGCATGGGTATAGTTGAGGACCTGGAGAGTGACGTAGGCTACTTTTTATCCCGGAAAATTAAGGATTTCCATGAAATTTAAGAAACCACGCGGACGAGTTCACGGGCATCAGCTAGTTAATTGATAAATATCAATAGACACACTCGTGGTGTGCAACTTCAACTAAGAAAAATTGTCATCCAAATGCCATCTGGGGCCATACGGCCATCGCTTAAAGCAATACTTAAGCAATATTTTGTTCGACGTTTCTGATACGAACCGCTAGGGTGTGGAACACCCTCCCAGCGCACGTGTTTCCTGCCACTTATAACTTAAGTACCTTCAAGGCAAGAGTGAATAGGCATCTTCTAGGCAAGCGCGTTCCAACCTAGACCTCATCATTGCTTTGCACTAAGCATGATTGTCGTCAAGCGCAAGCCTATCACGCAATCATTGATGTAGAATTTTTTTAGTACCTATACTTCTATTTCAATGCACGCAATAAAAAAAAAAAAAATTACTAAAAATTACTGTCTGGGGGGTTACTGTTACTGATGTCGCGTACCTTGACGTTCCTTAAACAAGGATTATAATTCTAAAACACAAAAGTCAACAATAATGAAACAATATGGTTGCGTATAACTGCATTGGCAGTATGGTCCCCGGTAAAATTTCCTCTACCCGGGCGTTATCGACTTTGCACACCCACAGACTTAGTCCGTAACACTAAACATCGGGATATAATAATAACAGAAATTTCACTCTGAGCTACGTTTTCATTTTGTCGGTTGCTAGATTAAGTACTTGCATTTCATTAAACACAAGATAGATCGATAAATTCTTTATGGCCACACAAACATAAAGATATAAAGTAAACAAGTACAGAAAACCAAATGCGCAAGGGCGGTCTTATCACTAAAAGTGATCTCCTCCAGACAACCTATCCATTATTAATATTTAAAAGGATCTTGTTTAAGATTATATATAATCAATGGAAACTCTTACATTTTCCGGCATAAAAAGTCTATGTGAAGCGGTGATAGCCTAGTGGTTAAGACTGTATCCCGCCCTGGTATTGTATGTACCCGATGTGGTCGCGGGTTTGATTCCCGGGCACGCACCTCCAAAATTTCGAAGTTATGAAATTAAATATCACTTAGGTACTTCAAAAACATCATGAGGAAAGCCTGCACGCCCGAGAGCGTTTCATAATGTTCTCGAAGGTGTGTGAACTCTTGCCAATCCGCTCTTGGCAAACGTGGTGGACTATGGCCAAATACAATTTTACATCTATATTTTCATAAGTTTCATACAACCCATGAATATTAAAATTTTTGAGTTTTCTCATTCTCTCGCAGGCTACATCCTATTATGAATATGCTTGTCTCTTTTTAGTGTCGCATTTTCGTGTAGTTGAATTTTCAATTCACAACGATTCTAAAGAAGTTTCGCTCCAAAAAGCTCTGTGTAGATTATGTTATGTAAATCTAAGAAAAATAATTTCGCGCGTGGCACTAAATTATTCATTAAGTACGAGTTTTTCGCTGTGGCAGCTATTTAATAATGGTGTTGTGTACTTTAAAATATATTTATTCAACCGCAACAATTCATCTGAGTCTAATATAATATTACGTACCTACTTATGAAAAGGAGGACGCCTGCGCACTAAGTTTTTGAAGTGAAATTCGATGAAACGAAAAAGCGACACTAAAAAGAGACAAGCATATTCATAAGAGGATTTAGGCTGCGAGAGAATGTCGTGTGTGAATTGCACAGTTCGCACTTTTTTTTAAAACACTATACAGAATTGCTTAGAACTTTGTAACCTATACAATAGTCACTAAGGTGTGTAATGAAAACTTATTTATACAAGCTAATTGTCTCGTATCTCTAGCTAATTAATTAATTATTACCTTTACAAAAAGGACATTCTCCTGTGATTGTGAAGTTGGTAGTTTCTTTTAAAAGAAAACGGGAAAGGGCCGGAACTTTTAGCGAAAGTGTCTTTAGATGTCTTTTTAATAAAAGAGATCGCATACGGCCCAAACTACGGCCGTAAGGCCTATCGAAACGTAGTTGGGAATAATTTGGAAGATTATTTTGTGTTGTGTGGTGAATATCGCAACGTAATACTGTACCACATAGATTTACATACTGTGGCGGAATATAGCGAATTAAAGTTCTACTCCTTTCATTAACTGAAGTAGTATTAGCATTCCCTATATGCAGCTGAATCTTGCTTATTCGATGACATGTTTTCTTTTTCCTTCATGAAACCTCCTACTGACGAGTGGTGGGACGATTTTCCGTGATTAGTACAATCTAAGATGAAAATAAGAAACTTTTAAATAAGTAAATATTTTTATGAAAATCTGACATACCTTGGGCGTAGTTTTAAAGTTAGTCTAAAATATTACATTGAGCTTAGTTTTTTGATATTTTAATGAAAATCAAACTGGGAGTGTTTGGGCGCGATTCAAGCTATGCCTAATACCGGATGTCACTGATTCTATAATATGTTTTTTTTAAATAATATATAGGCTAGCGCTTGGCTACAATCTGACCTATTTGCAAGTGGTGATGCAGCCTAAGGTGGATATGCCATGCCTAGTTACCAATTCAGTCTTGATTTTAAGGTACCTATAATATAGGTACAGTACCCGGCAATAAATATTGCACATCGACCTTTGGAAAGAGACAATCGGTTATTTCGGCTTCGTATAGCGTTATCTCTGTCGCACACTTCCGATCGGTACTGTACCTTATATTAAAAGAGGAGGGGGAAAACAGAAGCCGGAAGAGCATTCCATATCCTAGCTGTTCGAATTAGGAACGAGGAAGCTAATCGCTTCATACGAGCCCGTGTGTAGTATGTAGTGAGATAGTGAAACTTAGCCATGACCGAAGGCTCCAATCAGAAATTTTGCGGCTCTTGAGGACCGTTGAATGTATACGGTCACCTTATCTATCAGGTTTGTGTGATAAATTCGAACAAAATGGCGTCTTTCTGTGTTCCCAATTAAGCGGAAAAAACGATCGTTATAGGTGGAGTTTATTTGGAAGATTCTTTTCTATCGCATCAAATGAGTGTTGAAATACTTTTTCTGTGGACCATCTTTATCCACGAAAGCTTTTTTCCGATGGCATTAACGTAGAGCTTTTAAGAAATTAGGCAAGAATAATATTATTATCCAATCATGACAGCATAATAGGAAAGTAAGTAAACAAGCTAGTAAGGCTCTGTTAACAAGGTTCCAGTTATTATACCTTATTGGCAATAAGTACCTAATATCTATCTAATGAATTAAGTTCACCTGAACGAATTTCTTCGTACAGTACAGCTCGTCTAATTTAAAAATGAACGCGCCTCTATTATGTTTACGCTCACATACAAAAATAGGTATGTATAATTAAACTTAAAATTAGACTCAGATTCAAATTATTGTGTGAAACATTGCATACTCATTTGCTAACACGCGTCATCGTCATCATTGCATGTTATGTTTAAAGTGCGTTTCTACCTTTATATTCAACGGGTATACCGGGAGTCTAAATGTCCACTTTGAAGTTCGCATCAAAGCTGTCACGGGCAGAAGGATCGGGTTTATTGGGAAAAAATATTGGAGATCATAAACTTCAAAACGTTCAAAACTTATTCAATCGTTATGAAAGGGCCCAATCCTGCAGCTAAAAATAAAGGTAACATCACGGGGTAACATTTATCTGCACTAATACCGACCAACATCTCGTAAAGCATGTCAGAAGAGTAAGACAAGGTCGATTATGACGACCTCCGTGGCGCAGAGTATAGCGCTGTTGCCTTAACGTGTGGAGGTCCCGGGTTCGATCCCCGACAGGGTCAATTTAGGAATTTATAATTTCTGTATTTTCCCTGGTCTGGCCTGGTGGGAGGCTTCGGCCGTGGCTAGTTACCACCCTACCGGCAAAGACGTGCCGCCAAGCGATTTAGCGTTCCGGTACGATGCCGTGTAGAAACCGAAGGGGTGTGGGTTTAATATATCTGACATGCCCCTAACAGGTTAGCCCGCTACCATCTTAGACTGCATCATCACTTACCATCAGGTGTGATCGCAGTCAAGGGCTAGCTTGTAGTGGACAAAAAAAAAGATTAAGAGTAAATCGAGTACATAATTATTATGGTAAGAGAATAGCATAGAATGGTTAAGGTAAAAAGGTCAGTGAAGGAGTTCCTTGAGAAAAAAACTAAAGGAAGTTTTTATTAACCACTCCTTCACTGATTAACTATAACATACCATACAATACAATATCCTTTATTTGCGTGAACACAGGTATAATGGGTGATGCTTATATTATGGTAAATAAATAAATATTTAGTGTAAGTAACTTAATTTTAATTATATTATATTATAACTAGGTATAAAAGTCGTTGTGTGTAAATAATAAGTGCACGGCATAATATAAGTTGAGCGCGAACTCTCCAACAAACTGCGTATGTAGTTTGGCGAGAAACATTCTTTTTGTATTTGTTTGTGCAATTTACAAAAAAAAAAAAAAAATTGGTCCCAAATGATAAAATGAAACCAAAATAGTACCTATATTACTGCCCAAAGCAATTCACGACTGAGCATTATTGGAAGGACGAGGCGGAGCCGAGAACTTTCCAAGGGATTTTACTTACAGTTACCTACAAAACCCAACGCAAAACAGGTAATTACGTTTGGAGTTAATCGTCGCAATAAGTTAAGTTACCCGACCAATTTACTTTTAATTTCCCGCAATTTTTTCATTTGCAGCTTTCCCTAGACATAATATCCATGTATCTTTTCATTTTACAGTGTCCGAAAAAGCCTCATCGCTACTTCAGGGTGAAGTTGGAAAATTTAATTTAAAAAGGGTTGTGTATGTACGACCATACCGTTTAAATCTTGTTTAAATTAAAGCCAATAAACAAGGGAATTGTCCCCTAAGGGTGGGCGTACCGATAATTGCTTAGATAAATATCTCCCATCGACAACAAGGGTTTGGGGGATCAACGCGAGTATGGAAATAAGACAAATCAAAGTACCTACGCTGCGGGAATTATTAGAATTTGTAAACTTCGCTTCTGGCGTATCTAGTCGAATTATCATGCTCAAACTTCAAAGCTCCAGAAACAAGCGACATCCATCCATACTAATATTATATCCATATCCATACTAATCTATTCTAATATTATACATGTGAAAGTTTGGATGGATGAATGGATGTTGGTTACTCAATCACGCCAGAACGGCTGAATGGTGCTGGTTAAAATTAGCATTTAATAATCATAGCAATTTTGATATAGATTATCGTCTGGCATAACACGTAGGCTAAATTTTATCCAGGAAAATTAATGAGTTCGCGCTGTGTTAGCTGACGAAGTCACGGGTATCATCTAAAGTTCCCAGTTGATTCTTAAATAATCTAAGCCCACGGGGAAGAAGCAGAAGATTCGCAAGCATTGAATAACAAGCTATAATTAATTAAAAATATTTTTTTCAAAACACGACTGTTCTGTCAAAAATATTTTTACAAAATAATTATAGCCAGAGTTACTCGAGATGATGATGAAGAGCCCTTCATCCAAATCTGATCAGGCATTTAAAAGTTATGGTGGAACAACACAAACAAATATACCTACCTACATGAACCCTGAAAACACGATTAAGTTTTACAGCGTTTGAGAATTTTGTAAATTTAATTTTCTGAGGATTGTATGATGTACGATCAGCTGGGACCGTTTAATTACTTAATAGTGAGGTAGATATCAGGAAGAAATATGCAAATTTCAGTACTAAGGCACAATTAATCAGATAAGACATGACAGTTTATAATCTACGCTAAAGACGGTTTACCTCAGAATATAATCAGCGCAGAGTTGGTGGGAAATTTAAAGAAGTTTCTCCATTAAATCTGTTTGTGATATAAACCCGGTAATAGGTTTTTACATACGAGTTGACTTATGACAGCCTGATGCCGCCAGGCGAGGGCTGACCGTCAAAAAACTGACTTGCAAGAAAGGGGGCAGTAAATTCTGTAAAAAAAAAGTAGCACGAGGGCAGTAAATTTAACTTACAAGCCCCGTTTATTGCCTCTGTAAGTGTATATTTTGAGCCATTTTAAAATAAGTTCCGTTTTCTCCCCCGGGCTAGGGGAGACACCAGGACTGAAAAATCCCAATGTCTCCCCGAGGGGGGCTATTAGGGGAGACATGAGTCCGGAGCCTCAATTTCAGACGAATATGTTATGCAGCGGGTAGAAAACCATCACATTCTGCCCTAGGACGTAGCAGCCCTCCTTTCAATCCTGTCAGAGTATCTTAATGTTTATTTCAAACCTTTTTATTGTCATTTTACCCATCATATATTTGTAAACAACAACCTACTCGTAGCAACTAAAATAAAAAAGAAATAGAATTTTAATAAATCTCGCACTTTTAATGCAAATTATATGAAAAATAGTGTGTGCGCCACGGGATGAAGCACGATTTCAGATTTAGGGTGATAACAAGTTTTACCATAGGTATATTATAGATTTGTCTGTTTTAGCGGATTACAAAATTAAGCTTCCTTGTTCCTTGGTAGACACTTTTTTCACATTTATTAAGTATAGGTACTTTTTGTAAGAATTTGTTCGCTAAGCTGTCCGCAAGCTTTTGGGGTATAATATTTTACAAATGTAAATGTAAGTAATGCAAGAAACGGGGGTTGCACGTTGCAGCCACGTTAATTTGTGCGCCATGCAATGCTGCCGACTGTGGGAACGTATGCGTTATTTACGGAATTGTAACTCTTGGCTAAATTATACACATTTTAGTTAAATTGTGGAGAAAACTAACTTTGTGTAATTTTCTCACTGTATAGGAGAGGTTAGATATTATTCATTAATTATTGTTAATGAATTAATTATTAATTATTGTTAATTATTGTTGTATTAAAACTACTTTGCACAACTGAACTTTGTTTTATTTAGAGAAAAACTTATTTAAAATAACGAGAGAATACAAATAGGTACGATCGGAACAGAAAAAACGCTGTGAAGAGAATTGACATTTGCTTGACGTGTGTCAACTTCAAAAATAGACGCAAGTGACATTAACTTACTACAGACAATAATTTCATTTCAATAGTCTCCTGTTCCTCCTTATTCGTTCTACCACAGAACAGCGAGAAATCGTCTGCGTTGGCATCCTTATGTCGTTGACGTCCAATCTGCTCGCACAAAACATTTTTTTTCGACGTTTCTGATGAACCGCTAAGGTGTGGATCACCCTTCCAGTGCACGTGTTTCCTGGCACGTATAACTTAGACTCCTTCAAGGCCATAGTGAATAAGCATCTTCTAGGCAAGAGCGTTCCAACCTAGACCTCATCATTGCTTTGCACTAAGCATGATTGTCTTCAAGCCGCGAGTCAAAGTCGCGAGCATTACTAGTAGCAGTGGAGTGCAGTTCATAGAGGCATAAAAGCACCGCTTACCTAAATGGAAATACGACAATGCTCATTTTTCACCATGACAGTCAGTCAATAAGTATTCCGAGTAACTAATGCCTACCCTAGCTTCAAACCCTGTGCACGCTACTGAGTCAAGTAATTATTTATTTATTAAATAAATAGTTAGCGTCTTATTAGCGTCACCAAATAATACCTACTATAAGGTTTTTACAACTTGAAAAATAGAATAATTAAGTATGTGAGTTAATGGTGGTAATTATACCACGCGACTTATTATCACCAATTAGAACGTACGACGGGACTTTATTCATTATAAATTGTATATTAAATTAATTTCTCCGCACTTTATTCAATTAATTACTCGGAATCCGACTGAGCTGATTATTAATTGGACGTGCGAAGTTGCGAACCACTTCTCATCATTGCGTATTTAATTTGTAACATTTACAGGCAAATGTTAAGCCTGCTTTAAAGGTCTAGCCCCACTACAAATGCACGGCACGGCGCGGTACTTAGCGGTCAATATTATATTTTGTATGTGTTTGTATGGAGTTGGGCCCACACGTGTGCGACGCGCCGCGTCTCTGTATTGGGGCTAGAGTCTAGACCATAGATTAACTACTATTATATCACCGTAAGATTGTGAAAACCGTTAGATTGAAAACCGATTGAGTGAAATTGTAAACTGTCGACTGATTACAATTTAAAGCATTATTTTTCGGTAGATTGTAATCTGTTAGGTATATTAACCCGATAAAACCTAAGTGCCCTACCTAATTATTTATGTCGAACCCTAACCTAACCTACAAGAAAGAGACACTCAGAACATTGAACGGTTCACAATCTGTCGACAGTTTACAATTTCGCTAGTTAGATTACAATCTATCGGTTTTTGCAACCTTACGGTGACATAATATATAAATCATTTCTAATGAAAAGTATCATACGTAATATCCATAGCACGATTATAACGAAAATAACAACTTTTAATAGCATGATTTTCTGTAATTTTATTTTGCGGTGGAGAGCAGATATCAGGCTCGAGAGACTTTTTCCTTAAAAAACCAGAATTTCATAAAAACTCGAGCCGTGATTAAAAATCGCCGTTTGTAATATTATTTTCCCGTGCAAGTAAATTTTCCAAGGGAATAAATCCAGAGTAACGCAGACGTTTGACGACCTCTCTGGCGCAGTGGTGAGCGCTGTGAGCTTTAATGAGTGGGAGCCAGGGTCAATATGGGAATTTCTGAGTTTAGCCCGCTACCATCTTAGACTGTGTCAATTGTCATCAATAACTAGCAGGCAAGATCGCAGTCAAGGACTTGAAATGGGAAAAATATGATTTAAAACCTTTTATAATAATACTGCTTTAAGCGACGGTAGTAAGCCCACAGATGGATGAACGGACAGTCAGACGCGCTGACGTTTTGTCAAACTCAAATCTTTTTTAACCGACTTCCAAAAAAGGAGGAGGTTCTCAATTCGGCGCGTTTTTTTTTTAAATGTATGTCGGTGCATATCTCCGTGGTTTCTGAACCGATTTGATTTTTTTTCTATCAGTCTTTAGAGGAAGCTGTCGAGGTGGTCCCATAAAAAATTCTGACTCCAAATCCTCAACCCTGACACTAAAAAGTTTAAATAAAAAATCTTTCAAAAAAACCGATTTCCAACGCCACTGTAAAGTACCTAATAAATAATTTTTATTTCTACCCACTATGTTGAAGTCGGGCGGGTATAATAAAGATATGCAAAGTTGACGCATCAGGCTCGCCCGACTTCAACATAGTGGGTAGAAATAAAAATTATTTATTACTTTACTGTGGCGTTGGAAGTCGGTTTTTTGGAAAGAATTTTTATTATTTAAATAGCTCGGAATGCCATTCCTACCGAGAACAACCAGCAAGAAACTCGGTGGCTGCTCTTTTGAACAGAACGATTTACATATTTTCTCCTGTCGTATCAGTAGTGTGTTTTAGAAGCTGACCACCGATTGGATTGCGCAATAAGCCCTTCGTTGTGAGTGTAAAATACATAACTCCCTGAATAGGTCCGTATTTATCTTCATTTACATATTGATCCCTGGAAACCTCCGAGCTGAAATGTGATATTTATCTTAGGAATTATATTTTGAGCCCTCAGTACAATATCGCGTGAGTCGATACAGTGGTTCCAAACAATATTTATTTTACATGTTGAAGTTTGTATGAAATACATAGTGGTGACGTCATTAAATTTCAACGTATTTATTTAATCTATAGTTTAAAATGGTTATGGTCATTAAACTTAAAACTAACTGAGGATGTCAATTTTAGGTATTTCGGAAGACACTCAATTTAATAATCAGTAAGACATAATTTATTTTTTACAAAGGCATCATAACGATGACGGACGGGACGGGAGGCACGAGTGGCTTAGTTGCGACAACGGTATCAGTCAATTGCGATTGTTAAGCAACGTTGACTCAAGTCGGTAACTGGATGGGTGACCGAATTTGGAGGTTCAAATTTGGCCTTTTCGTTTCCTCCGTGCCTCAGAGAGCATGTTAAGCCGCCGGTCCCGGTTATTATCACTGACATCTGATAATAATAATCCTTACAAAAATCTAAGAATTTAAAATACTCTTAGTCGAATCGTACGCAGAAGGACGTGGGAACCCACCGCATTATTATCCCAAGAAAACTTCTACCATTATTTGATTAATGGAAAGGGGTCACGACTCTCAGTAATGGGAAATACCACAGAAAAAATAAATAATTATCTATTCCGTGGGAAATACAACGCAGAGAGAGATAGTAATATGACCCATCCCATTTCCGCATAAAGGCCTCCCCTAATCTCTTCCATGTTTTAGTATCATATGTGTTTCTATGCCAAAGAGAGACAATATCGTCTCTACATCTATTTATAGGCCTTCTTCGCTTCCTTGTGTTATAGTGTGGGCACTAATCTATAATTTCTGTCTCATAAAACATGGCCAGCCCATATAGTAATCACAATAGTATCAACTAGTAACTCTTTTTTTTATCCCACATTTATCTTTCAGGGTCTTTGTATGTCTTGTATGTCAAATAGTAGTCCGAGATCCGGATATACTGCACGACCTTCACCGATCTGTTTAATAGATGAAACCTACTTTTTATTTATATTTAATAATAGATAAACACACCTAAAATAGGTTGTCTATCAAAATCCGGTTCAGGCTATTCTTAAATTAATTAAATATTTTTGACAAAGTTATTGTAGCCAATGCTATACCATCGCGTTTGTTATAAAATTACCTATATAACTCAAGCGGTTCCGATCCGTTAAGTTACCTATGGCCTATGGTAAGTTGGTAAGTTTAACCATTGTCCATAGGTAACTTCACGGATCTGTTAACCGCTTGAGTTTAGCTATAGTTTCATCTATTAAACAGATCGGTGAAGGTCAAGGTATATATCCGGATCTCTGACTACAGTAACTGAAGTAATTTCATAAAATTACATTTCCGTTTGCAACGTCGCGCTTCGGGTTTAAATGCTAATACCTTTCATACAAGACACGATATTTGTAATGAGAATTTTGTCTCTTGGAATTTGTCTGGAATACTCCCCGTTTGAAATTCAGAACAAAACGAATCGGAAAATTATATTCAAACAACGTCGCCCGTACTTTCGCGTATTTGTTTTGAACGTACAAAACATTTGGCTTGGAAATATTATAAGCAACGCGATTCTAAAATAATGTGAATTTTTATTAGACTACTAGATGATTCCCGCGACTTCGTCCGCGTGGATTAAGATTTTTGATTCCCGCGGGAACTCTTTAATTTTCCGGGATAAAAAGTAGCCTGTCTTTCCCCGGGAAATCATCTACCTCTGTACCAAATTTCATCAAAATCGGGTGAAGACACAGTTTTTTTTATTCCCGCGGGAACTCTTCAATTTTCCGGGATAAAAAGTAGCCTATGTCCTTCCCCGGGATTCCATCTACCCCTGTACCAAATTTCATCAAAATCGGTTGAACAGATGGACCGTGAAAGCGTAGCAGACAGACAGACAGACAGACAGACAGACAGACAGACACACTTTCGCATTTATAATATTAGTATGGATTGAACTATATCTATGAACAAGGAATAATTTTCTTTGTGATTATAGATAGATAGATAAATGCTTTATTGCCACACAAAAATTAAAAAGAAACAAACATGTTAACAAGCAAAAATAAATAACAAGTGCGCAAAGGCGGCCTTATCACTAAAAGTGATCTCCTCCAGACAACCTTTAATTATAGAAGCAAATGCAATGAAGCGGGATAGTGCAACAACATTAATACATATAATACACTACATAAACTATACATCAACAATTACACAAATAAAATACTAAAATATATACCAATAGAACCATAATATACTTAAATAAATATTTCAGACCTACATAACAAAAAGTAAACAAATACATAAATAATTTATAGCATATTAGTAAGATAAAATTTAAAAGATTTCTGATATGAACCTTTAAGTAATGGAACACCCTTCCAGTGCACCCGTTTCCTGCCACGTACAACTTAGGTACCTTCAAGGCAAGAGTGAATAGGCATCTAGGCAAAGGCGCTTCAACCTAGACCTCTTCATTGCTTTGCATTATTGTAGAAAAGCGCAAGCCTATCCTACATTATTAATACAAATAACAAAAAATATTTTATTCCTAAAATGCCACGTGGAAGAATTCGTGAGCATGAACTAATAATAATGCCCTCCAGGCCGAATTTCGGCCACGGCGGCCTATCTCCAGAGAACTGATTAGGATCGAACCCGGGACCTCGTTGGCCGCAGTCGAACATGCTAACCAACGAGGCAGTTAAATAGATATAAACTGACTATAGAGCGTTGTTATAAAGTGGAATGCAATTCAACCCGATTGCAAGCCCCCGACCGTGTGCTACATTTGCATTCCTAGATCATGGACTCAGATCTGGGGTTATAATTATTAAACCTTCTACTTAACCTGACTCGTTAAGCTTTTAGATGTCTGAATTAAAAATAAAGAAAAAAGAACAAGGTACCTACGTATCTATGAACGTTCTCTACACAAAAACCGGTCAAGTGTGATTCGGCCTCGTGCATTGGGATCCGTACCAGTGCACAAGACTGAACTGGTGAACACTATTTATGTATGTACTTTTATGTACTTTAATGTAAAAGAGACGAGAGGCGCTCAAAAATCACGTTTCTTGTATCGGGACCCCCGTTTTTTTAGTGTTTGTTGATATAACGGCAATGGAAATACACACTCTTTGAAAATTTCAACTGCCTATACCTACTTAGCCACAGTATAGAGATACAGCCCGCTGACAGACAGACGGATGGACAGACGGCCAGCAGAGGCTTCGTAATAGTGTCCTATTGGCACCCTTTGGGTACGGAACTCTAACAAAAATGTAACCGCTGGACCGATTTGGCTAATGTTTCTTTCTAAACGTTCGGATAGTCCGATTAAAGTTTTTGTGGTTTGTGGTTTAAAATATTTACTGTCTCAGAAAGAATTTTACAATTCACTTATATGAGACTTACAGGCTAATATTACAGGCTTACGTTTTTAGGGGGAAAATTCAGGAAAAACTGTAAGTGCTCTTTTCTATGCGTTACAGCGTCTGTCGGGTCAGCTAGTAAATCATGTAAATGTGTGATCTATTTGACCCATTTTCACACCATATAACCAGATTGAGTATCTACTCAACTGACTGACTAAGGGTCATGACCCCGTAGGATTGATATCCTACGGGCTCATGACCCTTATTCAGTCAGTTCAGTAGTGTTAAGGCAATTATTTTACCTATTTTGTTTTATGCAACAGAGACTTGGTGTCTCTATAAAGGAAATATAACGAAATTGGACACTACATGAGATGCTTACTTACGCTCAATTCTGCATACCAAATAGCAGAACCGAATACTCAGCGATACTGCGTAGAACAAAGCTAAGCGGAATAAAAGAGGCCATGCTTATGAAGTGTCAGCAGAGGCGGTGCGGGCATCTTGTACGTATAAGTGACTTCAGTGACTACGAAGCGACGGGTGGGAGGAACTTGCGCGGCAGAGGCAGGAGTGGCACTCTTCTGTAAAAAAGGCAGTCTCGGCTTTTAGACGTCTGCAAGACCTAGACGTCGAGCGCATTAATAAAAAGACCCAGCCAAGAGCCTCCTACCAATGTATCTACAATGCATCGGGTTAACAAGTGAATATATAATTAAAATTATTAAAAAATACGACTGCTCTGCCGTAGCCCGTATTGAATTACCTTTGGAATCTTATTCACATTTTTATTAAATTATATTTTTTTGGGAATCACTGGATATTGAACTATAGTGTTATATATTTTTGGAATCTACTCATCATTTTCTAGATGATGATTATATAGTTAATCTTATTTTCGATTTTTTTTTTCAACTTTAGTCTTTAATACGGGACCATGGTCACCCCATAAATTTTTTTAAAAGTTTTACTAGCCTATGTCACCCGGAATACGCTAGAGATTCTAACGATACCTCATTTATCCAAATCGGTTCAGGGGTATAGAAGTTATGGTGGAATATACAAACTCACATACATACATGAACCCTGAAAACAATATACTCCTTTTTTCAGGCAGTCGTATAAAAAAAATTCAAAATTTTACAATGAGACATTTTTTTACAATGAGATGTTGTCAGGATGTTGATGAGGGTCAGTTGCATTGTGCGCCCTGCAACCGGACCTTTAAAACAAAATTTGGATTCTCCAGTCATCTGCGATCACATTTAAACATACACTATGACGGACACGTCAAGGAGCTAATCATATAGAAGAATGCAAGAAATTGAAATACCTACTTTGTACAAGATTTGTACAATGGTAATAGTAAGCGTAATACGATTACATAAATTCGTTCTCAATTTGTTTCCTACGATCTCTTTCGCATATATTCGTACCTACTTTACATCTTCGTGTTACGAAATCAAAGTTGGTACATGTCATAGAATTCTAGCGTAAATAATTATAATATAACTAGCTGTTGCCCGCGACTACATCTGCGTGGATTGGTGTTTCGGTTCGATCCGCGGGAACTCTATAATTTTTCGGGATAAAAAGTAACCTATGTGTTATAACTAGGTATAATCTATCTCAGTGCCAAATTTTTTTCAGCTGTTCTGGCGTGATTGAGTAACGAACATTCATCCATACATTCATCCATCCAAACTTTCGCAATTATAATATTAGATAGTCTATGTATTACCGCAAGGCATCGACAAGACCCTTACGTAGTCGAAATTCCGCGCGCTCTTACGAAGCGATTTGCTTCCTCGTTTCAAATCCGAACCGCTAGGATATGGAATGCCCTTCCGGCTTCCATTTTCCCCTGCTCTTTTAATATAGGTATCTTTAAATCAAGAGTGAATACTGAATCATCTTCTAGGCAAGCGCGCTCTTTAGGCTACATCACCACTTGCAAGCAAGTCTGATTGCAGCCGAGCGCTAGCCTATTTATTAAAAATAAGAAGTATGTAGTATAGATTATTTTAACAAAATACCTATTACCACGCAAATTGAACAGCTTGATTTGAAAGAAATACCGGAAAGACAGTTACCCAGATCGGTTTCTATACGGCATCGTAATTTGGCGGTACGTTTTCGCCGGAAGGGTGGTAACTAGCCACGGCCGAAGCCTACCGCCAGACAAGTTAGACAATTATAAGAGTTTTGTAGCAAGGGGTAATAAAATGGTAATCTTCTTCATAACTTGTACCACAACGACAATTATTACCACGCAAATTGAACAGCTTGATTTGAAAGAAATGCCGGAAAGACGGTTACCCAGATCGGTTTCTATACGGCATCGTAATTTGCCGGTACGTTTTCGCCGGAAGGGTGGTAACTAGCCACCGCCGAAGCCTACCGCCAGACAAGTCAGACAATTATAAGAGTTTTGTAGCAAGGGGTAATAAAATGGTAATCTTCTTCATAACTTGTACCACAACGACAATTTGAAACGAAGTGAGAATGCAGCGAGGTATATACGCTGTGGAATTCGTCGCGTTTGAATCGTAGATTATTTCTTTTGAGAGCGCAATTTAATTAGCTATATACAGCTACAGCATCCAACTGAGAATCATTCGTTTGAGAAATGCATAAGATTTCTGCAAGAATTTAATAAATGTGCAAACCATTGCAGTAAGCGCTGTGGCCTTAACGTGGGAGGTCCCGGGTTCGATTTCCGGCAGGGTCAATTTGGGAAATTATAATTTCTGAATTTTCTCTGGTCTGGTTTGGTGGGAGGCTTCGGCCGTGGCTAGTTACTGGTACCGGCAAAGACATACCGCCAGGCGATTTAGCGTTTCTGTACTATGCCGCATAGAAACCGACTAGGGGTATGGGTTGAATATAACTGCCATACCCCTAACAGGTTAGCCCGTTACCAACTTAGACTGCATCATCACTTACCATCAGGTTAGATCGCAGTCAAGGGCTAAGTTGTAAAGGATTAAAAAAAAAGCTTTGACGACCCCTGGTGCAGTGGTGAGCGTTGTGGTGGGTTCGTTTTCCGGTCAATTTGGGAATTTGTAATTTCTGAATATTCTCTGGTTTGGTTCTACCTACGCTTAATTTTATTACCGACGGAAACACGAATATCAGGATATTAATAATAATTAATCAAAATCTGAGCCTTGTTATTCGATTATTTCGTAATTAAATGTCTTCCATCAAAATTTAACAGAAATCCCTTCAAACATGCCGTCGATTTACAATCACAACTGTTTCTCTAATTAATCACTCCATCAAAATTCAACCTAAAATCAACATAATAGAGTTCTAAATATGATGGCAGGTTATTCCACGTTTCATTAAAATGTTCATTTCCTCCGGCGCCGCTCAATTGCCAATTTGTTCAATACTAAAGGCTAGGTCATACCACGCGCAAAAGGCTGAAGAATTTTCTCGAGGTCGCTGTCGCTGAAACTAAAGTTCATTTTGAAATCCAAAATGGCCGTCGTTTTCTTAAGAATTTAATCTTGTGTATATCATTTCCGATGTTTTCTGGGCCACTGAAAATGAAAATGACATGACAACATTTTTATTTTTAGCACCCTCGAAAATACCTATACCCTTCTTTTCTTAAAAAATAACTAGCTGATGCCTTCGACTTCGTCCGCGTAGAATAAGGTTTTTTAGATCCCACGGGAACTCCCTTATTTTCCGGGATAAAAAGTAGCATATGTCCCTCTCCAGGTCCTTAACTATACCCATTCAAAATCACGTCGATCCGTTACTCTGTTGCAGCGTGATTGAAGGACTAACCAACCAACTAATAAATAATCACTTTCGCATTTATAATATTAAAGTATGAAGTATGATACTACGGGAATTATTTATTTGAAAATGGATGTCAAATTCAAATTTTTTTATTCAAGTTAACTTTGACAAGTGCTTAATCGGTGAATGAATGAAAATGAATCTACTGGTTCGGAATGCTATTCCTACCGAGAATAAGCAGCAAGAAACTCGGTAACTCGTCATATAATATCTGGCTATATCGCTGCACCATCATGCTTACCCATCGCCCTAGGTGAGCAAAAAAAGTGATGCCACGGTATGTGATGCGAGTCCAAAGAAAATGATAAACTTATCTAACGCCACGCTAGGTGACGCTAGGCCACGTCAGCTACTGTTTGAGACTGTCGCGTCGTATCGAATCGCGTGATCGCATTTCTAGCTCACGTATGACACTGCTTTATGTGTGTCCTAAACGAGATAGATATTGCATACGCCTATTTACTTTGCCACCGAGTGCTGATGCAGTTGGTTTGATTATGTCAAGTTTCGACTAGGGGTACATTCACAACATTAGTCTTAGAATACCGATTACACACAGTCTCAGGAGGTATGTTTATTGTTTGTACCTACCAGTCGTTCGACGGAGGCGTCCAGGGCCATACTACGAACGGTTAAAGTTAAATTTTGTTTCATTATTGTTGACTTTCGTGTTTTAAAATTATAAATATATTAAAAAAAAAAGAAAGTGAGTCTGTCTATCTGTCAGTCTGTCTGTCTGCTACACTTTGACGACCCATCTTTTCAACCAATTTTGATGAAATTTGGTATAGAGGTAGGTTACATCCCGGAGAAGGACATAGTCTCCGGAAAATTAAGGATTACCGGCGGAAATAAAAAAAACCTTAAGTAATCCAAGCAACCGAAGTCACGGGCGTCATATAATTACGCTGTGGTGTTATGTTGAGATTTTTTGTTAATAAACAGTGTATAATAAAAATAAGACGAGGTACATTTGTAGTATGTAGTATTATCCAATACAGTCCCTAATAAACAAGACATTAATCGAATAAGTTGTTTGGTTACAAACAATAACGATATAACTTACGATTATCCACTCTAACTTTGATATTGGCGATGACAAGTAATTATGTGCCAAATACAGAGGTCTTAACTTATGTAGTACGCAGTATTTATCATAGGTAAAATATTTGAATTTGTGTAACATAATACTTATAAGGATGTGTTTTATTTATATTGTAGGTAGTGTTTCTTATGTTATCATTATTACTATTTGACATTATATCTCACTAAACAGGAAGTATAATATCTGTCAATTTAACTCGTTTCATGTCATTCGATTTAATCTGCGGATACGGACGCCATATTGAAAATAGTTAGTTTAAATACGAGTGTTTTGTCGATAGTAATTCAGTCTCCTGCGGTCCTGCCGGCAGACTCAGCGATTATTGAATACTTTTGTGTTTAGAACGCATATTAAGTTTAGCCAACTTTTATCTCTCGTGGAACCTCTACACGTTTAACCATTTATTCGTGCAAGATCCAAATGAGAGTACAAATATATTAAAAGTGTCTCATAAATACCTACTTCTGGATTGTCTTTAACACTTAATAGGGTTTTTCTGCAGCGGCTGAGGGTTCGGGGCTCATAAACAAATATATTAAAAGTGTCTCATAAATACCTACTTCTGGATTGTCTTTAACACTTAATAGGGTTTTTCTGCAGCGGCTGAAGGTTCGGGGCTCATAAACAAATATATTAAAAGTGTCTTATAAATACCTACTTCTGGATTGTCTTTAACACTTAATAGGGTTTTTCTGCAGCGGCTGAGGGTTCGGGGCTCATAAATGACATCCAGTATTTATTCACTTCAATCACATTTCAAATTACAAGGGGATTATTCAAAGTTTTCAAGTTCATCGAAAGTTCAATTTCATCGGACACAGACTACATTTCCAGAAAAGTAACTGTCAATAAATCTACGGTTTATAGACTTACAAAGCCAGCCCGTTCCGCTCTGGCCTCCAGTATCTATGCAATTGGGAACCTGCGTCAACTTGGTCCAACAATGGCAAAACACATACCAACAGGATTTTATGAAGTGAAAACTTCTATAGCCGCGTTGAGCACTTTTTTGTAGGGGAAAAACTTGTGGATTCGCGTCACCGTCACCTCGCTTGTTACGAAAACAAAAGGTCTACATTCGTAATTAAACTTTAAATATCTTAGTTTTAAGGTTTAATTTTTTATTTTTTATATTTTAATTATTTATTAAGTTTATAAAAACAAAATCGAAGATACTTGTGATAAAATAAGAACATTTTTTTAGTTTTAGTGATTGTCATAAAAAACGTACTTAGTAAATAATGAAAATAAAAATAGAAATTTAGTACTATTATCATTTACCTTGCTCAAACTATTAATCTTATTGTATTAATCTGTACTAATATTATAAATCCGAAAGTTTGGATGGATGGATGTATGGATGGATGTTTGTTACTCAGTTACGCCAGAACGGCTGAACGGATCGCCATGACACATAGGCTACTTTTATCCCGGAAAATTAAAGAGTACCCGCGGAAATCAGAAAACCTCAATCTACGCGGTCGAAGTCGCGGCAAAAGTTTATCGTTAAATTTAAAGTAAACATAACAATCTGAAACTAGGATGTACCTACGATATTTTACCGTAGTAAAGTTCCAGACTACATAATAAATATTTATTTAACGTTTAGCCAAGTGCGGCAAATCGAGGTTTTTCCGCAAATCGGCCATTGAAGTAGGATTTATGTTTATGTTCCGTAAACCTCTTTGAAAAGTAGGGGTTTTATTTGATTTCTTTTTACCTGGCTACAGTGGAATGCCTTTCAGAAATCAAAGGAATGTGAAAGTACGTATGAGATTTTTGATTCTTTGGGTTACATTATAGTAATTTTTGTAGGGGAGGGGGAAAGTAAGTAGTTACCTAGTGTTAAAAATGTTTGTCACGCCATAACGACTGAATCGATTTGGCTGAAATGCTGAATAGTGGACAGTTTATACACAGAATTAACACATTTAAGTGCCATTAAAAAGACACGTAATTATTTATGTTCGTCTGTACCACCATTTTTAACCGACTTCAAAAACAAGGTTCTCAATTCGACTGTATGTTTTTGTATGTTTGTTACGCAAATACTCCGCCAATTATGAATCAATTTTGATAATTCTTTTTTTTTGATAGATCATACTTCAGAGGTGGTCCCATATAAATTTGGTGATGATCTGATGAATATCTTCAGACATGGCGAACGGAACTCCTCAATGGATAAGAGTAAATTGCTCGCGATCAGTGTAATAGCTTAGTAAACAGTAGATTTTTAACCAGACATAGCATATTATTTTAATACGTGATATTCAAGCCTTTTCCCCAAGATATAAGGACACAAAACTGCATTTGCAATATAAAATAGAAATATTTTTAATCCTATCGCTGAAAATTTTAGAGCAACTTTCAGAGGCTTTGTACGATATAACACTTTATTATTTTTGTATTTTTTTGCGTACAATACATTAGCAAATTTTAATGGCCACTTAGCTTAAAATGTTTGAATTTTTTGTGTACTCGTGAAAAGCACTGTCTCGGTATTTTTTTAAAAACTCAATGACCTCTATCACTACTCACATTATGTATACGAAAGGATGTTTGTTTGTTGGTTAATCGTTTTTTTCTCCAATCACGCTGCAAACTTTGCGGCGTGCGGGGAAAATTATTCGAGGTGTCTCTAGAATTTTAAACGCTATTTCGTAAGTTACCCACTCCGCAATATTCTTGCATCCTAAAAGCAGTTTCATTTTACTCTCAGTAAAATTTCCAAATGTATAGAAATTTCTTCTTTTTAAATTCTATGATGTGTGAGTAATGTCGGTTTTTCGCATGGACAGTGTCGCATACTACAAAATTTGGTAGCATTAATTTTGCGGCCTTAATCAGCATATGCTAGTCTATTCTATGAAGATTCTTCATGCTGTCGAATATAGGAATATTACAGTACTAGCGGTCGCCCGTGACTTCGTCCGCGTACAATTTCTGATTTCCTATGAGATTATGAAATTTTCTCGCTGCAAAAAGTCTATCTAAAGAGGCTTTATATAGCTTATGCAGGTTTTTATTATTTCAAACTTATAACCGAAATGCTGAATTTTCATGTCTCTTTCTACAAAAACATAGGACTTTCATACAAATTTTCAACCCCCATGTTACCCTTTGTGGGGTGGGTTATCGTAAAATGGTTTATACAGGTTATTATCATTTAAAACTACTAACTGAAATCCCGATTTTCAAGTATCTAACTTCAAAAACATAGAACTTTCATACAAACTTCCAACCCGCATTTCACCCTTTTTGGGGTAGATTTTCGAAAAAGTACTTATACAGATTATTATAATTTAAAACTGATAACCTAAATCGCGATTTTTTAGTCTGTAACTTCAAAAACTTAGAACCATCATGCAAACTTCCAACCCCCATTTAACCCTCTTTGGGGTAGATTTTCGGAAAAAAAAAAAAAATTATACAGATTTTTATTATTTTAAACTTATAACTTAAATGCTAATTTTCATGTGTCTAACTTCAAAAACAAAGGACTTTCATACAAACTTCCAACCCCCATTTCAACCCCTTAGGGCTGAATTTTCCCAAAACCGTTTCTTAGCTGACGTTTACACCATAGAAGGAACCTACTTTCCAAATTTCAAGTCTGTATGTTTTATAGTTCCTGAGATATCGTGATGGTCAGTCAGTCAGTGACCTTTCGCTTTTATATATATAGATTACCGTTTGTCGATACTTCTTGCAATTATAAATAAAATAAATCTTTATTTGGAACTACCAAGAACACAGTTAAAATACAAAACACAAAATTACTAGGACACATCTTAGGAACTAGACTGTGACACAAAAATAATTCCAAAAAGGGCATCACCTCAGCATCACCCTAACAGCGCTGATTTTTAGGCGATCCCAAAAAGCTTTCGACGCCCCCGACCGGCCCGGTCCGCTTGCCAGCCTGAGATCGCTAGTAACAGACCAACAGAACCCTATATTTATTGTTACAACTTATATTTAAATCTGGTGAGGAGCTTGTAGTGGTATAAAAAACACAACGCTCTAATTGTGTTGGGGGTTAAAAAGTGGAACGCTCTTGAAATCCGGGTAAGTAAACTGGAATTAAACTTTAGAAGATTAAATTAACTGGGGCCGGACTCTCTCGTTAATTCAATTGAAGTTGTATGAAAATATTTCCAGCTGGAGTGGGAATTTTCTTATTAGTATGAAACTTTATTCATTTCAAATTCAATCAACTTACTTTTGTTAACATAACTTTAAAATGTACTCAAACTCGAATTATTTATTTAGTTGTGCAGCTGTTGACGTCATAAAAATACTTCAAACATTAAACGTGCGCGGTGGGTGATTTATTAATTTGGTGGTAAAAGTTTTATTTCAAAACTAGATCACAGATTAATTAATAAGTAACTAAAAAGACCTTTTATTCAGCCATATAACTGTGAAGTTGACGCCAATTACATCTACCTTGGTTCCATTATCAGTAATTACGAGAGTTGCGAGAGCGAAATCAAAAGACGCTGTGACCAGATCAGCCGTTGAGAAGCTATAGTAAATCTGGAAGGACAAAAGAATTACGAAAAATACAAAGGTTCGTGTAATGAAATTTCTTGTCTTTCCGATCTTTCTATATGCGGATGAAACATGGACCCTCAGACATAATGACAAGCGGAAAATCGACGTTTTGGAAATGTGGTGCTGGAGACGCCTATTAAGAATAAGCTGGACAGCGCATCGAACAAAACGAATGTCTCTATACTCAAGGAGCTTAAAATAACTCAAAGGCTTTCGTCGCTTGTACAACTACGAATCCTTAAGTTCTTTGGGCATATTACTAGGAAGACTCGTACGATAGAACACCTCGTTGTACAAGGCCAAGTTGAGTGCACTCGTCCATGTGGTCGCTCCCCTACTAGGTGGACGGATTCAATCCGTTCTGCCACAAATAAATCCGTCTCCAAGTATTCCCGTGATGCCGTCAACAGAAGTCGCGGGAGAGAGATCGCAAGAGCTGCTGTGAAGGCCCATTACAACCACGACCACTCTACCAAGAGTGAACGAATGAGAAGAAGAAGAAGAAAGGATATCAAAAATAATATTCTATCTAATCAAGTAATTAGTTACCGGAAATATTTTCAAAGAAACAAAATAAAAATCTCTGTCTCAATCTCAATAAGGTGCTACAACTTGAAGCTACAGTCGGTAATTTCAACTATAACCACAGAATAGGTAATAGTACATGCTATGTGCTATAACGCTGATTTTCAGGCGTGAGGTAATAATAAACTCAATGTCAAAATTTTTATTTTTTATTTACAACGGTTAGCCCTTGACTGCGGTAACCTGTATCACCTGATGGTAAGTCTAAGATGGTAGCGGGCTAATATGTTAAGGTCATGGCAGTTAGGTACGTTTGACGTTATAAATATTTTAAAAATAATAATAAAAATGCACCTTAATAATAAAGGCCGGACAAATTATATAAATTCAAATACAACAGCAACTTGCCATACACATTATCATAATTAAAATGTATTGTGTTAAATTCCACAACGTCGAAACTCAAAATATTCCATCATATTTATAATTAAAACTTGTGTTCATTCGTTAAAGAGAGTGAACTCACAGTTATTTTATTGTGGCTCGTACTTGTTGGATCATCATACTAATACTTTTAATATTATAAATGCGAAAGTGTGTTTGTTTGTTGGTTTGTCCTTCAATCACGTCGCAAAGGAGCAACCGATCAACGTGATTTTTGGCATGGGTATAGTTGAGGACCTGGAGAGTGACATAGGCTACTTTTTATCCCGGAAAATTAAGGAATTCCCGCAGCAATCAAAAAAACTTAAACCACGCGAACGAAGTCACGGGCATCAGCTAGTAATTAATATTATAAATGCGAAAGTGTGTTCGTTTGTTGGTTTCAATCACGTCGCAACAGAGCAACGGATCAACCTGATTTTGCGCGGGTACAGTTGATAACCTGGAGAGTGACATAGGCAACTTATTAAAAAGGAAAATTGTGGAGTTCCCGTGGGAAAAAAAAACTTATTCCACGCGGACGAAGTCGCGGGTATCAGCTAAGTGTCATACTAATATTATGAATGCAAGAGTGTGTTTGTTGGTCTGTCCTTCAATCACGCCGCAACTTAAAAATACCTTCAAATCTGAACGTACAACTCATAAAAAATATACACATATTATTTAGTCAATAATTCTTTGTTGGTTTTAGAAGTGTGAGCGTGTGTGCGTTCATGCGAGCGATCAATTTAGGAATTTATAATTTCAGAAATTTCTCTGGTCTGGAGTCTGGTGTGAGGCTTCGGCCGTGGCTAGTTATCACCCTACCGGAAAGATGTACCGCCACTGACTGCTATCTCACCTGATGGTATGCGATGATGCAGTATAAGATGGCAGCTGGCTAAACTGTTAGGGGTACCTACGGCAGTTATATTAAACCCATAACTCTAATCGGTTTCTACACAGCATCGTACCGGAACGCTAATTATAATCGCTTGGTGGTACGCCTTTGCACTTAAAATTAGCACTTTTATTCTAATTAAACAAACTGTCTTTAAACCAAAAGTCTAAAGTATGATTTAAATGTATTCCTTCTTAAAAGGTCAATAGAACAGTGAAATGTTTAATTTAAACCTAATTGCGTAGAATTAAGTTAAAGGTTCAAATTAACAGTGGCAATTTCAGGACAGAATAATTAATGAATATTATGTTAACGTTAATTACGAGTCCACCGCAGACTGATTTGTGGCTAACTGACAAGACAACATAATTTACATCGTTTTATCACAGTAAACAGATGCAACCGGTATGGAAACTACCTAGAAATGTTCGAAACAGGCTCATTCACACAAACGTGCGCATCGACGAGACCCCAAGCGCTCGTCGCAGTGCTGTCAGTAGTGAATGCCGCGTCATCGCATGTTTGATGCGCACGTTTGTGTGAGTGAGCTGTTTCGAACGTTTCTAGGTAGTTTCCATACTGGTTGTATCTGTTTACTGTGGTTTTATTTAGTAATTAATGTCTTGCTGACCGAATTTCCGCCATGGCGGCCAATCTCCACAGAGATTAGCAATCTGCGCGGGAGATATTGCGTGCACTCTATTTGCGTCGTTTTCCTCATTACTGAGGGTCTTGACGCATTTCCATTAACCACATAATGGTAGGAGTTATCTTGGTATAATGCGGTGGGATCACACGCATAATATAGTACACTATTGTGTGCGCAAACTCAAGTGCAAGAGGTTCCTTACTTTCATAGCCCGATGAGATGGAAATCCGACATGACCGGAGAGACGACGAGATGTCGTACAGGGATTAAACACCGCCAACTACCTAACTCCGGGCTAGTAATCAGATATACTCAAATTATGCCCGACTCAGAAATCGAAGCCGGGGTCTCGTCATCAAATATACATATATAATAAATTCAAAGAGATCGAGTGTTGTAGAGGCCGTAGTAAGGTGCTACGTACGTTCTACGACGGCAGTTAACTCGGGATCAGGTAACAGAAAAAACCATAAGTACCACCCTATATAATTACTATTAAATATACGTTTATGATTACAATCTGCCAGCTTCAGTAAATAGATGGTAGTAAACATATAATAAATTGATGGTTAATAGTTAATTCGCGTATACAGAGATCAAGTCTTGTAGAGGCCGTAGCACAGTGCTACGTACGTTCTACGACGACGGTTAAATTGGTTACGGAAAAAATCCTTAAATACCACCTTATATATTATTATTACGTTTTTAATAACAATCTGCTAGCTTCAATGATCAATTCGCATATTACAGAGATCAAGACTTGTATAGTCGTAGTGTCCGTAGTAAGGGGTGCTACGTTCTACGACGGCAGTAGACTCTGAGGCGCCGAGTAAAGCGGCCACCGGTTGAGCGCCTCTGAGTTCAAGTTCGATATAGCACTCCATACTTAGATGAACAGACTATTGAACCTCTCCGAATTTGAATTTTGAATTTGAATTTGAATTTCTGTGAAATTATCTCTTAGACTTTTCCGCACTACAAATTTTATCTAACATTGTTAAATTATAAACAGTTAAATATTTATCAAAAATTAATTTTTCGAGAAAAGATTATATAAATTATTTACAAAGTGTGTGTGTCGGTAATTGTGTGTTGTGTTTTGTTTGTGTATAAATAAAAGTTTTGTGACTAATAAAGTTAAAATAAAGTTTGTGTTGCCTCCGTAGCGGCGCTAAGTTTGCCAAGGTAAGTAAATACTGAATAGTAAGTAAGGTAAACAAATAATTTCATCTTAATTCATGAATAATTAAAATAATTTAATAATTAAATAGAATTAATATGTAATGTGTGTATTTTTAATCCACCTTTGAAGGTTTTGAAAAGTAGTTTTGTATTTTCTTTTATATTTGTCACTGTTCAGTGATAGGTAATTATAATAATTATTAATTATTAACTTATTGACTTCGCTTGCATGGATAAGGGTTTCTTATTCCCGCGGGAAACTCCTTTATTTTCCGGAATAAAAAGTAGCCTATAAGGGATAAATAAAGGACTATTTATCGCTGGGTTACAAACTATACCTGTACCAAATTTCACCAAAATCGTTGAACGGATGGGCCGTGAAAGCGTAGCAGACAGACAAACAGACTGTCGCTTTTATAATATTAGTATGTATATTGAAGCTGCTTTAAATGCACATAATGGCCTTAATGTAGCCCTATAGAAATGAAATTAAAATGATTTGAATGAATGAATGAATTTTTCAACCAAAAAGTAACTGTATAATCGACAATGTCGTTAATATTTTATATACTGTCCAATAAAAATGAAATTTTCTACAGATATATGAGTAGCTTATGCCTCGAAGGCTGAAATAAGCCTTTTATATTCCGAAAAACTAAAAGTTTCTAGAGGATTTTAATAAATCCTAAAATTCCAAGCATACGACATGTCGTCAAGTATGTTGTTACATACGTAGGTACATACTTCTTAAAATTAAAAAGAAATACGAAATTTTCATTAAAATTCTTTCAGCAGTTAGCCAAAAATAGTTTACATTAATTAGTTTCTTACAATAATAATAATATTAACCGTAAGTAAATGGAAAACTTTTAGCCGTACAACAATGAAATTCTTAAATAAATGATGATAAGGAATAGGGAAAGTAGGGCTGACTCTGTATAATACTTACTTAAAATTAATAAAATATGCAAGTGCTTAAGATATAACGATACAAAAGTAGTATTTAATCTACTAAATTTAAATGCCTTACAACAAATAAAATACTTGCATTAATAACTTACAAATATTATTTATCTACGAGTATCTGGCGAGTTACCACCCTACCGGCAAAGACGTGCCGCCAAGCGATTTAGCGTTCCGGTACGATGCCGTATAGAAAGCCGAAGGGGTATGGGTGCCATGCCCCTAACAGGTTAGCCCGCTACCATCTTAGACTGCATCATCACTTACCATCAGGTGAGGTCCTAGTCAAGGGCTAGCTTGTAGTGGATAAAAATAAATAAATCTAAAAATAATATTAAATGAAAGAGTGACTGAATGACGTAGGAATCCGCTTAAGAAAGGTTTTTTTTTTAAATTCACCCCCTAAAATTGTAACTCGTAAGCGAAGGTGCCATGATTTTCATCACTTTGATGGTCATCCTAAGATGCTGATATTCCTTAGGAAAACGATATTATTTATTTACATTTATTGCGGTTAGCGATGGATGTTTGTGAGTAGGTATTCCATTTTAGGATTGCTTATTTTCGTAGCTTATTCTATCTTACACAATTCTAGCAGAGTACATTATAGTTTATTTATTTATTCATAGCTTTATTTATATCCTTACAAAAGTTTTCTTACAATTCAATAATTAAATGATAGTTACTTATTAAAGAATTAGTAGGTTAGTAAACTGTTTCTTAAACTATGTTAGCATCATTGTAAGGACCGCCTATTGCGGTAAAAGCCTCCTCCATTAGCAACCATTGTTTTTTGTCCTTATATTATGTACACTAGCTGATTCCCGCGACTTCGTCCGCGTGGAATGAGCTTTTCGTAAGAAACGTTTTCGTTCGACCGTTTTTTCTCCGTCTTACATTGCAAATCCGACATAAAATAATATTGCGGCTATAAATTAAGATGTAAGCTATTCTATCTTTCAAGTTGGATCAAACTGCACACGGTGTGGAAATTTAATTTAAAATCGGTTAAGTAGTTTAGGAGTCCATCGCGGACTAACAACGTGACACGTGATTTATATATATTTAGATATTACATTATAGTAGCTAAGTTAAAAGTGATGAACTTTTTGCGGCGAAGATTCATACGCATACCTTACTAGAAATCCTAACACATTATTTTTAGACGGGCATTTATCTACTTTAGTCAATTATTGAATAGTACAGGTGTCAACCCTAGTTAGTGATAGGTGTTCCAAACTGGGATAAGCCCCTCGGAAATAGTTGAAGTTTTAGGTAAATACCGACCGATGCCAAATAGTCAGAACGCCTACAAATTTTGAGCGAAGTTTTCGCATTTCTATCTATCTATCTAACCTATTAACCTTTCAAGAATAGGACAAGCCATCCCTCGTCGGTCTCAGTTAAAATCACTAATTTGAGGCGCGATTGTATTATAGAAAAATGTAATCATTTTTAAGAGTTTTTATATCTTCTATCTATCTATCTATCTTATCTATCTTCTTATATCTTTCTTATATATTTATAAAAATGAAACCCGTTTTGCTTGGTCACGGCATCACGCGTGAATGGCTGGACCGATTTCACTAATTCTTTTTTTGTTGTATTTGTTATTATTAGTAGAAGGTTCTTACGGAAAAAAATATTAAGAAAATCTCTCAGAAATATTGAAAAATATACATTTAATTTTGCATACTAAGGCGGTACGAAGTTCGCCGGGTCAGCTAGTATATATATAAAAATGAAACCCGTTTTCCTTGGTCACGGCATCACGCGTGAATGGCTGGACCGATTTCACTAATTCTTTTTTTGTTGTATTTGTTATTATTAGGAGAAGGTTCTTACGGAAAAAAATATTAAGAAAATCTCTCAGAAATATTGAAAAATATACATTTAATTTTGCATACTAAGGCGGTACGAAGTTCGCCGGGTCAGCTAGTATATATATAAAAATGAAACCCGTTTTCCTTGGTCACGCCATCACGCGTGAATGGCTGGACCGATTTCACTAATTCTTTTTTTGTTGTATTTGTTATTATTAGGAGAAGGTTCTTACGGAAAAAAATATTAAGAAAATCTCTCAGAAATATTGAAAAATATACATTTAATTTTGCATACTAAGGCGGTACGAAGTTCGCCGGGTCAGCTAGTATATATATAAAAATGAAACCCGTTTTCCTTGGTCACGCCATCACGCGTGAATGGCTGGACCGATTTCACTAATTCTTTTTTTGTTGTATTTGTTATTATTAGGAGAAGGTTCTTATGGAAAAAAATATTAAGAAAATCTCTCAGAAATATTGAAAAATATACATTTAATTTTGCATACTAAGGCGGTACGAAGTTCGCCGGGTCAGCTAGTACATTTATGGATACTGAAAGAACCGGAAGTTTAATTCACTATAATCCGCCACTGTAGGTAAATCTATGTGCTACAATGTGTGGTACAGTGTGTGGTACTCGACAATGCACTATTGTAGTCTTGTATTGTCAAGTCAACATCTTCTGAAGATGCTCTGGTGTCAGTGAAACGTACTTTGAGAATAATTTGAAAGATTCGTGTGGTGTGGTCAATATTTATTTGTTTATTTGTTCACACCAACAACTTCCATACATTATAATTACGACAATATATTTCCAGCTTTGCCTGTAAGGTTGTCCATTACAGGTGTGACACTAAGATCTAGTTACTAACATGCACTTACAATATTTTAGAGATCTTATTCTTACAACTAACTTATAAGAAAGTTATAAAGTTAGAATAGCATACTTAACTAAGTTTTATAAGGTAAATCGCCAATTATTACAAGAAAAAAACGTAAATTTAAAATTAACAATAATAAAAATATATGCAAATTAAAAAAATATACCAAGTAATGAAAATATTATGTGAAAATAATTAAAATACCAAAATATACCAAAAGGAAAGGGCTCAGTGACCAGCAATTTTTCTTTCAAATTTGGGCAGTTTATCGTGGAATATGTCCACATCAATAGCACCCGATACACAAATGTCATTGTAGCTCCTGAGCATGCGAGGAATGGGCGAATTACTACAAGATGCTGTTCTTGCAAACGCCACGTGAAAGAGACGTTTCTATCGTCTTCTTACCCCGAGTCGAGGGATTATAATTTTTATTTGTTCTAAAATGTCGCAAGCACTGTAACACATAGAATTACCTACTATGGCGGATTATAGCGAATTAAACTTCTAGTTCTTTTGTTATCGTGGACTTCCTAAAAGTAACGCCTGCTTATATTTATGAATACGTTTTTCAAACGACGACCTCCGTGGCGCAGTTTGTAGCGCTGTTGCCTTAACGTGCGGAGGTCCTGGGTTCGATCCCCGGTAGGGTCAATTTGGGAATTTATAATTTCTGAATTTTCCCTGGTCTGGCCTGGTGGGAGGCTTCGGCCGTGGCTAGTTACCACCCTACCGGCAAAGACGTGCCGCCAAGCGAATTTAGCGTTCCGGTACGATGCCGTGTAGAAACCGAAGGGGTATGGGTTTAATATAACTGCCATGCCCCTAACAGGTTAGCCCGCTACCATCTTAGACTGCATTACCACTTACCATCAGGTGAGATCGCAGCCAAGGGCTAGCTTGTAGTGGATAAAAAAAAAAAAAAAATTCTTTTCGATTTGCAAGCAAATTGTGTAAGCTCTTAATAGTTCGAATAATCTGCTTGACTTGATTATGATTTTCTTATACAATCAGGCTTCAGTATTCTGGAATTGTGAAAGAAAACCATAACCAGTTACATTTGTCTATCGGCTAGTTCGAACTTTTAAGGAGACCATAGATGCTTACAAATCGAAAAGCATGTTAAAGTTTTGAGTAAATAGTCATTTCAACGCCAAATAGCCAGAACGCCTATACGAATTTTCAAGCGAAGATATTCGCTGTATATTTAGATATTAGATCTATCTAATGAATTATGAGTTTGGATCTTCAGTGCTTCGGAGAACACGATAAGCCGTCGCCCGTCGGTATCGGTTATAATAACTAGTCTGATAGTGATAATCGCTATCCATCGAGATTTCGCTCAATAGTTATAACCTAAGAATGAAATTCAAATCTATTATGATCAACTAGCTGATGCCCGCTACTTCATCCGCGTGGATAGAGGTTTTCTCGCTACACACGGGAACTCTTCAATTTTCCGTAATAAAAAGGAGCCTATGTTTTATTCCAGACTATTTAATCTATCTCTGTGTCAAATTTCATCCACATCCGTTCTGGCGTGATAATTGAGTACATGCATACACCCATCCATCCATCCAAACTTTCGCATGAATAATATTAGTAGTAGTATTTTAGTATTTTTTAGCCCTTGACAGAGCAATCACTGTGTGAATCTCACCTGGTAGTATGTAATAATGCAGTCTAAAATGATAGTGGGCTATAGTGGTGTGGCAGTTATAGTAAACCTATAGCGCTTAATTAGTTTCTACACAGCGTCGTATCGGAACGCATGGGCATGGTTATTGCTATTCTATCGAGCCATCAATTAAGTTATGATAATATTATTATATTTCGGAAGAATATTCATTCTTCGTCCTATATTTATCCACCCGCCTTAGGGCCTGTACCACTATCAATAGCGTTACGAGACATGCGATATTGCGATCTTGTTTCGAGGAGGAAATGCTGATAGGTGTCGCTGCTATATCGACATTAAGGGCGGTTTATACACTATGCCTCATAAGCTCGTTTTTGGAAGTGAGCGTAGGCGTATAGGTGCGCCCTTTGCCACACGCGCAACTCTTACGACCGTTGACGCACTTATACGGTGATAATAAAAAACCCGGCCAAGTGCGAGTCGGACTCGCGCACCGTAGGGTTCCGTACAAACCTGTAGGTATATCAATAAAAGTTATTTATGGCATTTTTATTGCTAAATGAAATCCATAACATTAGTAAGTTTAAAACTATTAAAAATATTTTTATTGTAATATGATGTAACTAAAAAATTATGCTTTTCGCAATTTTTCCTTTATCTGTGCTATAGACGTTGCTTTGTACCAAATTTCAAGATTCTGAGTTCACGCGGGAAGTACCCTGTAGGTATTAATTCCGTTTTTAAAATTTGCAGCATAAACGGCTGTATCTTTTGATTGCGTTGGCTTAGAAGTTTGATGTTTTCACAGCGCCAAGGGACAGTGCTCTCGCATGGCTGTCTAAATTTATATCGTGATGATTCTGATTTCTCTCAAAAGAATCAAAGTATCCATCTTACTAATATTATAAATGCGAAAGTTTGGATGGATGTATGGATGTTTGTTACTCAATCACGCCCCAACGGCCGAACGGATCTGGCTGAAATTTGGCACAGAGATAGATTACAGTCTGGAATAGTACATAGGTTACTTTATCCCGGAAAATTAAAGAGTTCCCGCGGGAACCAAAAAAACCTCAATCCACGCGTACGAAGTCGCGGGCATTCGCTAGTATTTCATAAAGATAACGCATTATTTGAAGAATTACGTCTAGGCAGAGTTAATAGGTAATAGTAATAATTCTAGGTATTATAAATAGCTAACTCAGTATACATAAGCTACTTTTTTTAATTTAAAAAATTAGGTACCTACTGATAAAAAATGGAGTTGCTCGGGGCACGGAATCGTCTTCGAATGAAATGTGAGCAATTTATATAAATGGTCAAAGAAAACGTTTACAATTCATAAAGAAGGGAACAAATAGAAAATACTATTTGGCGAAAATGGAAATATTATTTTGGATAAAAGCGATCTGGATGGTAAAACGAAAATGTAATCCCAGAATTTTTTGTCCAAATTGCCGCACAATTTACGCCGCCGGCGGATCACGTCGTCAATGAATGCATGTTATATATATATTTGATTGAATTCAATAATTTCAATCAAAACCCATATTGTCCAAGTTCTTGATAAATAATTATTAATGTCCTCCCAACGAAATTTCGGTCATGGCGGCCTATCTCCAAAGAGATTAGCCATCTGCGCGGGAGATATTACAGTGCACAAGTGTGTGCGCACACACAGGTACCCTCTCTGTTCCTTTATTCTCATAGCCCGATAGGAAGGAAAAGCCGACACGACCGGTGAGAGATCAGGCGCAGGACCAACGGCTTAACGTGCTCTCCGAGGCACGGGGGTGAAACACCGCCAACTTCCTAACTTCGAACTAGTACTGAGAATTTCTTGCCAGAACAATCCAATACTTGTCATGGCCCGACCCGGGAGTCGAACCCGGGACCACGAGGCCGACAACGGCTGCAGTCGAACTTGCTAACCACTAGACCAACGAGGCAGTTATATCTTGATAAATAAATAAGTATTAAACAGGTCTAACTTTCAGTGACAAAAGGGCTGATTTATTAGACATTTGAAGATGTTTTTCTTGGTTGATGATTTCGTTGTAGTCATCATCGTTCCTTCATATTTGTTACACGAGTATCTATAGGTATAATTATTTTTGAGCTCACCCTCTGATAGTTATTAATCAAGAGACATGAGATAAATGATGGCGACTGTTCAAGACAGCCGTGTTTTTCTGGAACGAGGTACTTTTCTCTAGGTACGTAATTATAGCGGTATGTTGCGGGTTGCGTGTAGATCGTTGTGAGTTGGAGCAGAATTGATACACACAGACTCGGTGTGAAAATGGCATATATTTACAGATTTATGTTAACCTTATATACTAACAAATTTGGATCATTGGAGTGGGGAAAACCTTGTAATGATTGCTAACTAAAATAGTGCTTGTTTATGCTACGTGACAAAGTGTGAACTAAATATAATTAAATTGTAATAAATACATTTGTAACCTAGATATCTATGGTCACGTATTGCTTAGTGCCATACGGTACCTACTAGAACGTTCTTCATGATGAGAACACGTATATTAATATGTGAAAAAGTACGCAAGTACATACTTAATTACAAAGAATTAGTCTAGCTATTCAAAGGGGGAACGTTGCCAGTGACTTCGGAACCTTGCCTAAAGGGACTCCTTTTAATAATATATTTTAGTTATTATATTATTATTTATTTATTTTTAAGATTTTTAGATGTATTGTGATTATTTAAACTTCAGATACACTTGTATGTCTTTCATGTGACAAATAATTAAATTGAATTGAATTACTATTATAGTTTGTATATTAACGTTTTGTAGTTACGATGCTAATAAAGTTATTAAATAAATTGCTTATAGAGAAGACTTTTAACAATATTGTTTTTTTAAACAACTTAAAACTATGTCAACCTGCTATGTCAATTGGTATTTTTTACATTTCATACTAACATTATATTGTTGATGTGTCCTTCAATCACGCTGCAATTGAGCAATGCATGGACCTAATTATTTGCATAGATATAGTTGAAGAGCTATAGAGTGACAAGGGCTACTTTTTATCCTGGAAAATTAGAATTTCCGCAGGAATTATTAAAATAAACTTAAACCACGCGGTCGCGGTCACCATCTAGTTTTATAACTGCTCAAAAACTCCAGGGCTAAATAAGAACCTTCTTTTTATAAGTCGGTGTAAAATTAATAACAATCTAGTGAACCTACTCTTTTGTTGCTATACCTAGTAGTTTAGGTATCTAAACGTTAGGGCTTACTATAAGAAATCCTTTCTAAATGTAATTCAGAAGTCTTTCGGAAGATCTGGTCCTAACTGCTGTTGAATATCGCATGAGCCTTTTCCAGATATCTTACAATTCAGGCTGGACGAGCGGAGATCAGATGACAAAAGCCGAGGGGAAAATAATGCCTTATGTTGGACAAATTATAACATTGTTATTTGGTTTTTACTATAAATATATCCCGGTTATAACATGCCTGGCTTACTTGTCACGTGACCTGAGTTAACTAATGCTGCGTGGACGCTCGACGGAACTCGTATCAGTCCAGTGTTGCGCGCGAACCGTAGTTATGGCATATGGTTATACTCAAGTTATACTACATTGTAGTATTACCTATTCTGTGGTTATAACTCACGTGTTATGTCGGAAAGTGTCCGACTAGATATTCAAAATCAATTTCTTTGTTGAAATCATTGATGTAGAATTTTGGTACCTGTTGAACGGAAAATTAATTGAACAAACCTATTCCACGCGGACGAAGTCGCAGACATCAACTAGTAAGCTATTTAATAAGATAATTAGTACATTATGCTGTTAAATAGTGTTAAAAATCCAAAACAAATGGGATTAATTTTAATAAGCAAAACATTAAAAGTAAGAAAACGCAATTTAGGAATGAAAATTATACAGAGAAGATAATGTGAAAATAAGTCGGAATGCTATTCCAATTACTTGTAAAACAATTAGAGCACCGCTAATGGCCCGCTAATGTCTACATTAAATTGTTTGGAACACAGTCTTTGAATTAATAAAACAGTGGGCCAAATTGGTAATTACCTTTTACGGTCCTACGGTAGATTTAACGACGATTGCGCCGCAAGACGCGCATTTCTAGTAGGCAGGTTTAATGAGGGCTACCGTTTTATTCTCACTAGTTGGCGCCACTGGCGAGTAAGGTTCCAAGTAAAAACTTTTGACATAAATACGTTCGTAAATAGTAAACACACAGGAACCAGGGATATACTTGCCTCTGAATAAGCTGTTCTTTCAGCCCGCTTAATTTTGCACCCCTTGTTTCTTAGCTCCGCTTTCAAAGCACAGAGCACTGACATTCAATGAAAAAGCTAGAAGTTTTATTCGGAATTATCTATGTGCGTATCTTGCGTATCTTGAACTTGCTGCCCGCGATATTCACCACACCACATACTCGTAAAGTCGCTAAAATATACCTATTCACAAAATTATTTTAATAACTACATAATTCTCACGACTTCGTCCGCGTGGATTAGGGTTTTCGATTCCAGCGGGAACTCTTGAATAACTCCGACCAAATGATCGTTCACGGGTATTTTTTATCCACTACAAGTTAGCCCTTGATTGCGATCTCACCTGATGGTAAGTAATGATGCAGTCTAAGATGGTAGCGGGCTGACCTGTTAGGGGTATGGCAGTTATATTAAACCCATACCCCTATTCGGTTTCTACACGGCATCGTACCGGAACGCTAAATCGTTTGGCGGCACGTCTTTGCCGGTAGCCTTACTAGTCACGTCATTCAGCCTCCCACCAGGCCAGACTAGGGAAAATTCAGAAATTATAAATTCCCAAATTTACCCTGCCGGGATCGAACCCGGGACCTCCGCACGTTAAGGCAACAGCGCTCAATACTGAACCAGGGAGGTCGTATAGTACCCAAGACACTGGCGCTATTGCCTCTTTGAATTGCTAGACTAAGCCGTTGGACTAAATAAGCGCCAGCTCTTGGGGCACCAGTAGCGTGGACGAACCTTTTTTTTTGTTTTCGGGGGGGAAATCTCCAGCGATCTTGAGTACCAGCGAGGTGCTCATTTAAATACGATCTAGCCTAACTAATTGGCTAATGAGCAGTTTCTTATAATGTATCTTATGTACTAAGAAGTTGTCCATTGACGCATCTTAGTCTTATTAATATTTATTGTCATTGCATTTTACATTAATATGGCTTCTGGGCACATTTTTCTTCAATAAGATAACTAACTTCGTCCGTCATGTTTTTAGATAATAATAATATTATGCTAATGTACTAATTAAATGTTTAAAATTACTCGAGTACAGCAGTTAATAAGCCCTCTCTGCCTGTCAAGTTTTGTTCAGTTGTTGTTTTTATTTACCATCGCTTTAAGTATTTAAAAAGCTTTTAGTAGCTTTTCGCAGCTTAATTATTGTGTTGTTTAATTAACTTTACAAAAATGTTTTGCAATTAGTGTTTAATTGAGCATGACTAAATAGTAATGTATACACTAGCTGATGCCCGCGACTTCGTACGCGTGGATTGAGGTTTTTGGTTCCCGGTGGAACTCTTTAATTTTCCTGGATTAGAATGTGTTATTCCAGACTATAATCTATCCCTGTGCCAAATTTCATTCAGATCAATAATAAACATCCATCCATCCATCCATACATCCAACCATCCAAACTTTCGCATTTATAATATTTGTATAGATTAGCCTAACGCGATCGGCCAGTGTACTCCGCGTCTGCGTCGTTTTGTTCTGTCGCGCTTCTCTGTGCAGCTCCATATTAAAGACTCTGTGAGACGAGAAGATAGATCTAGCATCTTCGCATCATCTTCATTCATCATCTATTAGTTTAAATTAAATTTTTCCATACTAAAGCTTTTTAAATTCTTCTCACCATTTTATTTCAATCCGTCGCTACGTCATCGTTGTCGAAGTTTGGATGGCATGATCTATCCACAGGAGAAATCACAACGTATACCACCGATACATAAACAAATACGGGTATTTACAATGTATCTATACCAATGTTTGCGGGTTTTGAAGCACTAGAGGATTTACCTTTGCGCCGATTTCCTGACAAACTTATTTGACCCGGTGACAGCAACGCTAGTATTGCAAAATAAAATAAAAAATGTATGTACTTTATCGTGTACGCATTCCTTATTTATTTATTTTTATACAGCACCATCCCGCGCTCCGCTTTATTTATCCTTTCACCAAAGGTAATGTCTTTAAGAGATTGCTTTAGCAATAAGACCGCCTTTGCACATGAAGTCTTACTATTGCTTTTTAACTGTATAGTAGGTATACTGTGTGCAATAAAGATGAAATAAAAACAAAAAATAAACAGGCAAAAAAAAATTAGTTCCAATTTTAGCCACCGGGTCAGATAAATTAGTGGGACTATACGTCTGCATAGATTTTTGTTTTTTAAGGGGTCAGAAATTATAAATTCTCAAATTGACCCTGCCGGGAATCGATCCCAGGTCCTACCACTATAAGACCACAGCGCTCACCACTGCGCTAGGGAGTTCTTCCAAATAATAATTATGTGTGACATAAACAGGTGTTTGTCTATTCCCTCACTCTCGCAGATGAGATGGAAATCTGAGAAGCAGGTTAATCCAGGTATTATATCAAGTTTTAATAATCTCTAAAGCGCACAATAATAACATGGAAGCGTATTTTATGAGAATTTCGTATTCCAGCGGCGTTATTGTTAAATTTTTTATTTGACTTTCTTAAGCCTGTTACACACACAATGCGCAACGGATACGGAAATGTGAACTTGACTTCCTTTTAGTGTCATGCAATTTGGCTTTACATAGTTTTATGCATTTGTAGCTGGATCGGGCGTTTTGTTCCTTTATAATTAAGAATATTATACAGTAATTTTTTAAATAAGTGTATTTTATTTTTATACAAAACCTAATTCCAGTGCGATGCCGTGTAGAAACCGATAAGGGACCGATAACCGATAACCTTATCATGTTCTGAGGTAAACACTGCGGAGGGTCTAGGGCCCTTGGTGCGAGAGCCAAGATGTCAACAGATAAACGAAGTGTGATTGTGGTATTATAAAATTATGTGTAAGACAGAGTGTTCAACATGCGTTAGACTTAAAAGGTGGCTTACAGAAAGGTGCTTCTGCACAATAGATGAATTCTTAAATTTCAAATAATAGATAATTTTATAAACAAAATAGGTAATTTTGCATGCCTGATTATAAGGTGAAACATTTATACTGGAAACTAACAAATAACATCAAATAACAATGTAAAAAAATGTTTCTGCAAATAAAGAATATTGATTTTTTTTTGAATTAGATTTTTTTTTATACAAAAGTAAAACAATTTAAAGAGTTTATAATGCAACTGCCATACCCCTTACAGCTTAGCCCGCTACCATCTTAAACTGCATATTCTCTTACCACGTGAATTTTCAGTGTAGAGCTAACTTGTAGTCGAATAAATTTAATTTAATTTATTTAGATACATGATCCATATACAATATATTAATTATGTCCGTTATTGAATTATATATTACATTAAAAAGAAAAACTATAGAATCCTTCGCTTGCTCGGGATTCTAACTAGGCACTCGCGACATAAACGTACTTTGCTATCTGGTTGAACAAATAACTAGCTATTGATTCACAATATCTCTGTGCCCGATTTCACAGTAGGCTGTACGTAAACGATTAAATTGCCAATCAGTGCAAGGGCGCTTCCATTGCCGCGCGAGCGCGCCCGATAACGATCTCTTTACTATACTCTCTAATCTTTTTTACGCCATTAAAGGTTATCCCCTGACTGCAATCTCACCTGAGAAGTGAATGAATGAATGAAAAATTCTTTATTGTACACCAAATCAAGAAACACATACTTGTAAACAACAATAAAACTAAGCAGTGGTACAATTGGCGGTCTTATCTCTACTAGGCAACCATGCACATAAAGGAAAGAAAAAATAAAAGGAAAGGAAGTGATGATTCAATCTAAGATGGTAGCGGTCTAACTAGGGCTATGGCAGTTACTAATAAATCCATACCCCTAATCAGTTTTTACACGGCATTGTACCGGAACGGTGAATATAGCTTGGCGGTTTATCCTTGTCGGTATAGGGTCGTAACTAGCCACGGTCAAAGGTTGCAAAGGTTGAAAAGATAGACCCGGAAAGCGAAGACAGACAGACCGACAGACATACACGCGTTAGCATTTATAATATTAGTTTGGATTTTATTTCGACTCACGAGTAATGAAGATAACGAAACAAAGAAAGGTAAGCTATAATTTAGTAAGATAAGTCCTAATTTACGTCTTACGTCTGCGCAGAGAAAACGAGTGTAAGAAAATTTACAACTCTAATTATCCCGATAAAAGTTAAAGGTTAGATTAATACGGATTAGTTCGGGAACACAATATCCCGACGTGCACGGCAAATCCCATGATATCCAGGCTAAGCTTAACCGGTTTATTGAGACAGGGAGGTTAATTGCGAAACGCCATGCAATCACTATGATTGAAATGATCACCATTCACTATCAGATTTTTGTATTCAATGTCGATAGGACTACCTCCTAATCTATACGAATATTATAAATGTGAAAGTTTCGATGTATGGATGGATATTTGTTACTCAATCACGCCAGAACGGCTGAACGGATCTGCATGAAATTTGGCACAGAGATAGTCTGGTTAGTTATAGTCTGGATAAGCACATAGGCTACGTTTTATCCCTGAAAATTATGAGTTCCCGCGGGAACCAAAAAAACCTCAATCCTCGCGGGCGAAGTCGCTTCAATCAGGTAGTAATTGTATAATATAGTTTACATAATCCGGCAAACTGGTGAGCACTCTGATCTTTTGAGTGGCTGTCGGAAGTCACCAGGTTCAAATACCGGCATGGCCACTTTAGAAATTTCTAAGTTGGCTGCCAGGTTTGGTAGAAGGCTTCGGTCGTGGTTAGTAAACCAGCAAAGTCGTCAAGATGAGATCGAAGTCAAGGACATTTATGAGGATAAAAAAGAATTTTCTATTGATATAAGAACTATAGAAAATTGTGGCGTAACAATATTCTATAGATCATCAAATATTTTTAGCATTGATATAATATTATTATCTATTGAGGGTATTCAAATATAATTAAATAACTAAGGTGCAATAACTAACAATAAAATCTAAATTTAAACTAAATTAACTAGGTACAAAATTGATAAATGAAAATTATTAGTCATAAAGCCCACCCCGGGATGTTCCTCGTGCAAAAGTGGCATAACGCTTGCGGCATTACCACGTTGGGATCCCCGATGGCCGACAACGGATAAACTTTTTCGAAGGTTTGGACTTAGTTACAAAGGCTACTGTTTATCCCAGAAAATTAAAACATTATCCGGGACTTTCAAAACTTAAATCCTCACGGATAAAGTTACGGGCATCTAAATTTTTTGTAATTTTTCATAGAATGATCTTCCGCGTAAGTTGTAGATTCAATGCTTTATAATATTACAGTATTAGAAGATACTTTCTTCCTTCCATTCGTTCGCAACGTTTAGACAGAGAAATGCTGCGGGGTGACAGACAGACAGGTGATGTTGACAGATACGTGTCAGATTCGTGTCACGTGATGTACGAAAATGGCAGATATTAAAAAAAAGAAATTCTGTCCACAGACCAAAAAAAATTCAGTCACTCTTATGTCTTCATAAGAGTGACTGAATTTTTCTTCATGAGAGAGCTTCATACGAAGCTCTCTCAACCATAGTCGATAGCACCGCAGTGCTCTAGGTCCTACAACTATTAAGCCGGTCGGGTCTGTCATTTGTATGAGCGTCGACCCACTGCATGAATATAATACATATACTAACACTGTAGTGTGTGTTGCTGCTATGAAGCTGTGAAACTACCTGTAAATTATTAAGGCGAGTCACCTCAGCTCAGCGGTGAAAACTGGTTTGCTAGATCAAATTTTTTCGGTATTTACTATTAAATAACGGTCTTACAAAAAATATCCGATACACTTAAAGATATTGTCTAAAGAATGTGCTAATTTGTTACACGATAGGATGTACTTTACTCGATCAAAAAAAATCTTGAAACAGGCTAAATTAAAAGTTTAAAACGAATTTTTTATTAATAAAATTTTCGACTTTGCTCATCATTTTTATATGGATAAATTCCTCTTGAAGTATTAATGAGAACCTGCTAAAATTTATTTCAAACTGAAGTCCTATATCTATTTAATTCAAATTAATCCCAGAACTTGAACGTTGCCAAGCGGTTTCAGAATATACCGCGATGCCCGCTTCCCCGCCAGTCTCTACGAGAAATGTACCGCGAGACGCGCGGGCGGCACCCCACACCTCACCTCCTAAAATCTCTGAGGTGACTCGCCTTAAGAACTTTATCCCGACTCAAGCTCTAGTCCCACTACAGAGGCGTGGCGCGGCGCGGCATGTAGCGGCAGCAGACTTAACATGCACACAACGAGATATCTCGCTACGAAAGAGAGATGTTGTCGTTGCCTGCTAATTTTTTGTTTACCCTGACATGCACAAAATCCGGTATATTACGAGAAAAAAGTAGGTTCGCCGAGTAAAATATCACAGAAAAGAAATATTACTGTTATCTCTATTTTTGACGTAACAAGTCATATTATGTGTAACCATGTTAGCTTTGGTAGTCAAATGGAGATAACGGGTAGACATAATTTAACTAACTGGTATTCTATATTCTATTATTTTATTTGTCGTATGGGGCTGGGGTAGCACGAAGACGCACTACGCGACGCGGCCCCGTACAAACTCATACAACCAATATTTGCCGCTACGTGCCGCGCCGCTCCGGGCATCTCAAGTGGGGTTAGACCTTTACAGTTTCGTCACACCCGCTTAAGTTAAAAGTAAGTAACTTGGAGAGAACTTTAGCTTTATGGGCCGAGCGATCACTTTTATAGCTCTTATAGAACCCCGGGCGCTTGGATGATGTATCACTATGTTGTCTTAGGAAACTAAAGTAATTAATTACTTTTATACAAGTAGCTGAAACGCGTTGTCGTTCGCCTACTCGTACATCTATCATTCTAACGCCCAATAATAAAAGGCCCGCACCGTCGTGCCTCGAAAAATATGCAGCGTATTATTATGTTATTTTTTAAATTAATTTGATCTTGTAATCTTACTAATATTATAAATGCGAAAGTTTGGATGTATGGATGTATGGATGGATGTTTGTTACTCAATCACGCCCCAACGGCTGAACGGATCTGGATGAAATTTGGCACAGAGATAGATAACACATAGGCTACTTTTTATCCCGGAAAATTAAAGAGTTCCCGCGGGAACCACAAAACCTCGATCCACGCGTACGAAGTCGCGGGCGTCAGCTAGTATTTTTTTATAAAATTATGTCTAAAACAAAACTAATTAGGTACTTAAATTTTGCAATGGACGAATGGGCAGGTTTAAATGTTGCTAAAATAAAATTATAGAGAAATAATAGTGTATTTTGGCTCAATCTATTGTATTTTTGAAACCCTAAATTAATCGGCAGTATTTGCGCGGGAGGTATACAAAATTCAACTAGTGGCACTAGGTATGGTATAAATCGTTAAAGCCTTATTAAGCTACTAGACGTAGTACGCGACTTCGTCCGCGTGGTTTTGACATTTGTATCCCCCGGGAACTCTTTATATTTCCGGGATAAAAAGCAGCAGAAATGTCACTTTACCATGCCAAAAACACGTCGTTGCGTTGCTTGCGGCGTGCAAACCAACAAACAAACACACTTTCGCATTTATAAATTATTATAGTATGATGATATTACAACACCTATAAACTTAAAGCTATTAAGCCGTTAAACTATCTATAAATCACAAAGGATTATCCCGGCTTGTTTCTGACAGCAAAATGTAAAAACAAGTTACTTGGAGAGAAGTTTACCTTTATGGGCCGAGCGATAACTTTTATGGCTGTTAAGAACCCCGGGAGCTTGGATGATGTATCACTATTTTCTTTCAAGTGATTTTTTTCTGGTGGTACTACAGTAAAAATCCTTGAAGCCTTATTCAGCCCTATAAGCTTTATTTTATATATATATATATGTCACCGTTAGATTGTAATATAACTAGCGAAATTGTAAACTGTCGACAGATTACAATTTAACGCATTATTTCTCAGTAGATTGTAATCTCTGTTAGGTATATTAACCCGATAAAATCTAAGTGCCTTACCTACCTGATTATTATGTCGAACCTTAACCTAACCTACAAGAAAGAGACAAGAAAACGTAAATACAATGAATATTTCAAAAAGTGAGACTCAGAACATTGAACGGTTCACAATAATTTGTCGACAGTTTGCAATTTCGCTAGTTAGATTACAATCTAACGGTTTTTGCAATCTTACGGTGACACACACAACACCTACAAAGCTATAAAGCCGTTAAATCATCTGTAAATTATGAAGAATTTTTGACGACCTCCGTGGCGCAGTGTGTAGCGCTGTTGCCTTAACCGTTGCCGGCAGGGTCAATTTGGGAATTTATAATTTCTGAATTTTCCCTGGTCTGGCCTGGTGGAAGGCTTCGGCCGTGGCTAGTTACCACCCGACCGGCAAAGACGTACCGCCAAGCGATTTAGCGTTCCGGTACGATGCTGTGTAGAAACCGAATAGGGGTATGGGTTTAATATAACTGCCATACCCCTGACAAGTTAGCCCGTTACCATCTTAGACTGCATCATCACTTACCATCAGGTGAGATCGCAGTCAAGGGCTAACTTGTAGTGAATAATAAAAAATAAAAAAAAAGAACTATCCTACACTACAGTAAAGCCTTAATAAGCTTTATATTATACACAACACCTTTAAAGCTATGAGGCCGTTAAACTGTCTGTAAATTATGAAAAATTATTATACCGGCTTGTATTTGACCGCAAAATTTAAAAACAAGTATGTTGCCGTGGCGTAAGTTGAGCTCTGCGCAGAAACACATTTCGTTACGCTAACTCCGAGTTTTTACATTGCAAATACGATTGATCGACGTAAAGTACAGTTAAAGTAAAATTAACCATAACAGATGAGCTCTGTTTGTTCATCTGTTTCATCATTTCGTGTATTTATTCGCAGCTAGCGCTCCAAATGCTGAATTTGTGACTTTAAAGCAAGAGCTTTTGGGTCCATTTTACTTTGACGTTCGCTTACACTTGGTGTGGTTAGCTCTCACGTCGATCAATCGTATTTGCAATGTAAAAACTCAGAGTAAGCGTACGTGTGTCAAACGAAGTGCGGTATGAGGGGCCGCGCGTTACCATAAAGGGCAAAACACACAGGAAGCGGGCGCGGGTCGGGTCGGGTGTCAGGCGGGTTGAATTCCTTGTATTTATATGGAAGACATCACACGGAACGCGGGCGCGGGTCGTGCGCGGGGCGGGTGTCGCTGTGTGATGTCGTCCATATAAATACAAGGAATTCAACCCGCCTGACACCCGACCCGACCCGCGCCCGACACGCGCCCGCTTCCTGTGTGTTTTGCCCTTAACTCTCGCTCCCCGCGCATGCTCCGCTCAGTACAATGTACCTGTAATGCGCAGACGACCGCCATTTTGGTTCAACTTCCATTGACTATTGTAACTTGGAGAGAAGTTTACCTTTATGGGCCGAGCGATTACTTTTATGGCCCTTAAGAACCCCGGGAGTTTGGATGATGTATCACTGTTTTCTTTATGAACTCAAGTGATTACTTAATAAAGTATAATAGCTTAAGTAGCGAACTTGCGGTTCAACGTATTTACAGACAACATAGATAGGCTTCTACAACATAGATACAATATATTATGTAGATAGTTATTGTAACTACTACAATATAGATAGAGGAATTAGGTTCTTAAAAATCCCGTGTGTCTTAATAGTAGATTGTTCATCAATGGACTAAAACGAACTATTTCATAAGAGATGTTTAGCCTCCCGAGCGTAGCCTTCCATGATAAACACTCTACTTATCACTTCGATTGCGAGAAAATAAAATTAATAACGATTTTTAATTATTATTTCTTTGCCTTTCTGTTACATTTCCATGTGAGGTGTAAGATTTTAATTCTCATTAGATGATTATTATCAAATAAAAGTCACATTTACACAGGGTCACAGCTGAAAATCAGCGCCCTGTACAAAACGTGCAAATGCAAGTTTGTTGCAAATGCAACTTTTAATGTAGGCAAAAGGTTGAGCTGTACACTCATTCTGGGTGGTTTTACAGACAAGCATATTATTAGGTACGATAGTATGAAAGAAAGAAAGTAAAACAATTCCTTCGACAATGAAATAACTGGAAGTTCTAACTTAATTCACTATATTCCGCCAAAATAGGGAAATGTACCTATGTAGTACATACAGCGTGTATCTTGCACTTGTAGCTTGTGATATTATTCACCACACCGCAAAAATCTTTCAAATTAGTCTCAACGTACGTTTCACTCCGACACCGGAGAATCTTCAGGAGATGTTGACTCGACAAAGCATGATAGCTAAATAAAAAATTAATAAAAAATACTTTAATCCCTAGAGGCTATCCTTACTCCACCTACGCTAATCTATAAAGACATATTTTAAGAGCATGAGAGGTAAATATATTATTATACCATACGAATTTTCATGAATATTATTTAAAAATGACAAACTTGCGTACAAAGTTTTATCCCTTAAATTATAACCCCCTTGGGAATGAAATTTTTAAAAACTGTGAAACACCTACTTCTTTATTTTACCAAGTTTAATGGATATAACTTGAAAAATGTCTTGAAATATGAAGGACTTTCATACAAACTTTCACCCTTACTAAAACCCATTTGGGGGTGGAATTAAAAAAAATTGTGAAACATGTGTTTTTTCTTTTTTTAACAAGAAACACTAATACCACAGTAAACAGATGTTGTATCTGTTTACTGTGCTAATACCAAGTTTCATAGATATAATTTGAATAATGACGGAATTATAGACAAACTTTTGCTGTGATAGAAACTTATAAGTTAAACTAAATATTCCTTTAGGTACTTGTAATCTCGGCATGATCGTATACCAATCACGGGATAATCACAGCGCTATTGACTATGTTAGTGAGGGATTTCCGCTCAAATCCGTGCTTTGTGTAAAATTAAACGCGTCGCGCTTTCATAATAGAGGATCAAATTTAATGGGATGAATCATTTTGCATAGCGGTTTGACGGTGAAGTTTAATTTACGGCGTATTTGCACAGAACAGTGACGTGACAGGAACGTGGGGGCTGGTTCCACCATACTGGACAGGTCTTATTATTAATTTTTTTTTATTTTTTTTTATTTTTATTTTTATTTATTAGGGACGATAAACAATTACACATTAAAATCTTATTATCTAAACACAAACAAAATTAATAAACAAAATAAAACAAATGTGCAATACACCACACCATCCACGGGTTAACAGTTTAAAATTTTGAATATGAAGGCGACACAATGTATCAAACTTATCTAAATTAAATATATGTTATACATAAAATATAAAATAAAATGCTAAAATAATATATATGCTAAAATAATATATAGGTATGCTAAAATATAACACTAAAATTTAAATTTACTACTAACAATAAAAAATAATAACAAATAAACAGAAACAATAAGAAAATGGAATAGAGAAAATATAATTGAGGTACATATAATATGGTTACAATCTCTTGTCCAATGTAGGTAAAAATTCAATCCTTATAAAAATTGTTTTTCCTTCAAGACCTTGATGACAGCCTCTTTATATCTACCCTCAGACAGAGCAAAGATATCAACACTGTCGAAGCTTCTGTTGTATTCGTCAACAAGTCGACGCATAGGTGAACGCTTGCCCGCATTGTTTCGGCAGAATTTGACAGCGAACAGATTATAAGCACGCACCTGTCGTCGACTTGCGTTCCTGACAACATTAAGAGAAACCTTGCTAACCAAGTCAATGCAGTCATATTTGTTGTGGAGCAAACCATGCAATACCATTGCTTCGAGCTGCTTGCGTCTAGAGTCGAGTTTTAAAAGATTGTATTTTTTAAGTAGCTTAGCATAGGGAAGTCTAGAATGATGACATCTATAATGCATTGAGCGGAGGAACTTCTTCTGAACGGTTTCCAGCTGGTTTTTATACTTGTCATACAGAGGGTTCCATATACAGCTGGCATATTCCAGCTGGGGCCTTATTAGTGATCTATATAGGTGCAAGTAAGTGGACGGTTTTGAGAAGTCCCTCGTAGAACCTGGGAGCGTTATTTCGTACGAGAGGGATGTCTAACTCGGCGATCCTAACTGTAAGCGGTGGATGATGTATTGATTCCCCAAGCAGAGGGACATCAGGTTTATTAACGGTGCAGTCGCTAGTTGACAATATTAAGTCCAAGATTCTACCTTGGTTATAAGAGTTACGAATATGGTTAAATTGTGAAGCATCTAATGTCGACATTAAATTACGTAATAATGTACAAACAGGGCTGTTGCTGTCACATTTCAGGCCATTACCATGTTGAACCCAAGACGCGTGAGGTAGATTAAAGTCACCCGCTATATAAAAACTATCGCCCTTAGCTTCATCAAATAGATCCAATATCATGTCAAAATAGCACCTGTATGCATCTATACATGAGTTTGGTGGAATGTATACGCCTGAAAAAATAATACGCGAGGAGGACCCACTACAGGGTATTTCTACATTGACATTTTCCAAGTGATTAAGAGCATTACCCTGATTCGATATAATTATTTCAGAGGGTCTTAAGCTCTTCAGCACCGCCAGTAAGACGCCTCCGCCATCCGCTTTTTTAGTGGCCGCACGGTCACGGTCGCATCTAAACACGGCGTAGCGCTGGTCGATGAATTCACTGTCGTATATTTGAGGTATAAGCCATGTTTCCGTTAAAATTATAACATCGTACGAATTTGCAAGAATATTCATATGCAGTGTCTGTAATTTACTACGAATACCCCCACAATTTTGATAGTAAATTATTAAATTGTTATTAAACACTGTTGAGATGTATTTTATAAATCAATATTACTACTACAGGATTTTGATAAGGTTTGGTATAGGGGTACACTATGAGTAACTTATTATGCATGTCATCATAGGTTTTAAAGGAAATAGCATGGCATAAAGTATAGCAAATAGAAACAGTAATAATTATTGAGTTAGTTACAATTGAACAGATTAATTGAAACAGTGGCATTGCAGGTTTACACAATGTGAATATAAGTTGATACCTTGCTGACAATAATTGACCTGATTGTTTATATCTATGTGTTAGTGTATGTCTGAGGAGGATTTGAGAAAAAAAGCAGTCATCAGATATCTTGTTTAGGTTTAATTTTAGATAAAGTATGTTTAGTCTAGGACATAAAAGGTTTATATTATGCCTTGAAATTACAAGAGTTATATAATTTAATAGTATCTTTATATATCGAGGTCTATAATAGTGTTTTAGGTATTTGTGACAATAGTAATGAGTATGGCTTAAATTGTATGTTATCATAATTTTCGCATTTAAATGCATGTAATGTAAAGGAAAAACAACTTTTATTTTGTAAACAAAAAAATACAGTAAAAAAATATAGTAAACAGTCGTAGTGTAAGTGTGAATGAGCGTACATTGGAATGAAACATAATATATCAGTAGATTTTCAAGTTTCCATTCTACTAACCGTGACCGGACACTTAAACTTAGTAAAGTCGTTTCTAGAACGCACAGAAAACGCTGGTGAAGTATCATTCTGTCTGACGAGAATAGTCGCGTTCTTGATCCACACGTATTTGTAATTACATTTTTTCGCTTCCTCTCGACATTCGCGAAAAAGTTGTTTATTTTTCAGCGTGAGATGCTCGTTCATATATATGTCGTGTGATTGGCCGGAGATACCCAACTGATCGCTTTTTACTCTCTTAGCTTTACGAAAAGAAGCTAGAATGTTGTCCCGTAGGATACGTGTGGTAAATTTAACGATGATGTTTTTTGGTTTGTTGGTTTGCTGGTGGGCATGAGGTACACGGTGGATTGAGACGACGTCCTTTTGTACAATAGGGTATTTAATAACTGTTCCTATAGCTTCCAAAATGGAAAAAAGATTTTCATTGCGCTTATCAGGCACGTTGCAGATTTCTATGTTACACTGTCTTGCCTGTTGTTCCAGGCCATCTATTTTGTATTCCAAGGATGATACAAGGTTGGTGGATTCCTGCGTATACTTCTTGAGTCCCTCGAGGTCGTGGAATTTCTTTTCTAGGTCAGCGTGTTGCTCAGCTTGAAAAGTCGTGGATTCTTTTAGGTCTGTAACGTCAGTGCTTAAGCTGGCCAAGCTGCTCTTCATGTTAGCAATTTTCTGGCTTATTAGCAGACTACACAAGCGCGCATAACTTATATTATATAACTTAGGCCGCATTTCACTTCCTATCAGGTGTGATTGTGGTATAATGATAAATAATAAAAAAAAGTGTGTGTGTGCAATTCACATACGGCAGAAGTGAAACTTCAGAAAAGTAGCCAATGAGAGACTGAGACAAATATAACTTGTATTCTATCTCATTCTCTCGCAGGCTAAATCCTATTAGGTATAATTATTATGTTTGTTTATTTTAAGTGTCGCTTTTTCGTTTCTTCGAATTTTCAAATCACAACGATTCTGAAGAAGTTTCACTTCTAAAATATTTGAATAGGAGGCCGATGTCCGAACCGCAGGGATATTACGGCTTCTAAACGAATATTTTCTCCAAAGTAAAAAATACGGCGATAGGAAAAAAAGGGTTTCGCAAACCCGTATTTCGCGACTTGAATCAAGCTGGGCGTAGGCAGTATTGAAATGCAAATGAGGTGCGGTCGGTCTAACGAGTGGTTCAAAGGAAAAAAAATAAAAAACTACCACGAGGGCTTCGCATAAACTAGCGTCACAGGGCAAGTATATATTCTTAGAGTAGGTCCTAGGACGAATTAACCTGTGTTAGCGTATACGAAGCGAAGCCGTAGGTATTAATGTCCTTCCGACCGAATTTCGGCCACGGCGGCCTATCTCCAGATAGATAAGCCATCTGCGCGGGATATATTATAGTGCACAAGTGTGTGCGCATACACAGATGCACTCACTGTTCCTTTATCCGCGTGGATTGAGGTTTTTTGATTCCCGAAATAAAGTAGCGTATGTGATAATCCAGTCTTTAATCTATCTATGTGCCAAACATGCAGATCCGTTCAGCCGTTCTGGCGTGATTAAATAACAAACATCCATCCATCCATCCATCCATCCAAACTTTCGCATTTATAATATTTGACCGAGCGAAGCGAAGGTCTCTGAGTCTACTTGGGTGAATTGGCACTTGTCCGTCCGTCCGTCCGTCCGTCCGTCCGTCCGTCCGTCCGTCCGTCCGTCTGTCAGAGCATTATAACTTATGAATTACTGAACGCAATTACTTCAGCTTTAAATATAATATGTAAACCAATGGCCTCCCGCCGAATATGGCTTAAAAAATAATAAAAATCTTTATTTCAGGGGGGCTCTCATAGAAGCGAATGCGAAGTAAAATATTTTTTATAAAGTTACATAGGGTTGCGGTATATCATTTTAAAGATAATTAGGAATAGAGTCCAAAAATATATTTTTTTTAATTTTTCCCCCAAAATTGACGAAATGGGGGGCTTTCAAAGTGGTGATTTTCTAACGTCCAAAGATGACCTCAGAACTCTAAATTTTCTGAAAGGATGAGCCTGAAACTTGATCAATTATTTCAATTATATCCTGTACTTGAACAACAAATACTAAAATTAGATAAATATTGTAAGGAAACGGAATTATTAAATTTTTAATGAGCTTCAGTATTTTTAACAGAACTTCACATTTATGTCAATAGATGGCGGCGCGAGGTCTTAGTTCGGGGCGACCCACTAGTAGTATAGAAGTATAGATAGACTGTGCTAGCGTAGACGAAGTGAAGTTGTGGCTTTTATATGATAATTTATAATAACTCTACCTGCTATTATTTACTCTGAATGCGGTCTAGACGTGGTAATGAGATCAAATGGCTCAACTTTATTTATGAGGTATAGCCAAATGGAATGGCTTAACTTTATGCGATGAAGCGGTTTAAATATTCTACAGAGGTTTTACAGTTTCAGTAGTTTTACATAAAACCTACTTAAGGTGCCAGCAGAGGGTGAATTGCCCATACAAACGTAATCTTACTTCTTACTAATATTATAAATGCGAAAGTTTGGATGTATGGATGTCGGTATGGATGTATGGATGTATGGATAGATGTTTGTTACTCAATCACGCCCCAACGGCTGAACGGATCTGGATGAAATTTGGCACACAGATAGATTATAGTCTGGAATAACACATAGGCTACTTTTTATCCCGGAAAATTAAAGAGTTCCCGCGGGAATCACAAAACCTCGATCCACGCGTACGAAGTCGCGGGCGTCAGCTAGTACCAAAATAATTTGTAAATCGAGAGTATTTCCACCATGTTATGCGATTATTAAGATTGAACTTGTATTTATCTAGGTCCCTGTCTCATTATTTTTTCAACAAACTTTCCCAAAATTAAATGTAAGCACATTGAGTTTTGCATGTTTTTACGACATAAATGACATGTTTTCTCCTTATTTGTTTCATATTAAAACGAAAGATATCTCACGTATTTATTGATCAGGAACATAGCCTATATTATCAAGTTACAGAATAACAACACGAAGTTAAAAACACAACAATTTTTCATTCATAATTTTTGGTATTCACGGAACAAGACTAAATATATAACTTGCTATCGCGCTTACACGTGATCATGTGTCATCAGCCAAATAGAGATAGCAATATACCGGCAAATACCGCCAATTCGAATAGCGGCGTTCGCCGGCTGATGCTCGCGACAGCGGCCGCCTCTTTCAAATTTAAAAAACCAGTGGAACCTCCTTAATTTTCCGGGATAAAAAGTAACCTAAGCATGTCCTTTCCCAGGATTCAATCTAATATCTGTACCCAATTCTATCGAAATCGATTGAAAAGATGAACCGTTAAAGCATAGCAGAAAGACAGACAGAACTTTCGCGTTTTTAATCCATGTCCATGCTAATATTATAAATGCTAAAGTGTGTCTGTATGTCTTTCTGCTACGCTTTCCCGGCCCAGCTTTTAAACCGAATTTAACGAAATTCGTAACAAAGTTAAGTTGCATCCTGGGAAAGGACGTAGGCTACTTTTTATCCTGAAAAAAGTTGCCGCGAGATTAATAAAAAGCTTCATCCATGCAGACGAAGTCGCGGGCATCATATTATAAGTGTGAGTTTTGTCAGTGTTGAGCTGCTTTTTTATTCTGTTTGTTTATTTGTGCCATCATTTACTCAAACTACTCCTTAGCTGGTTGAAGTGAGGGTTCAAAGAATAATCCTTGCGTGACTGAAATAAATATTGCCCCGTGATTGCCCCCATAATGCTAGAGTTGTATACAAGTCAAAGGGTAATACGATACGTTTTATTCACAATACGTTCATTCCATCGTTCGGTATCGACTTCTCATGAAATGTTACAGACGTAATAAACCCGACATGGTATCCGAAAGATAAAAATAGCGTGAAAAGAATATTGGTCTTTACGAACGTAATAATAGATTTGTAATAATATTTGTGAGGGACGAGTGGCCCAGTAGTGACAACGCATATCAGTCGGTTGCGACTTTGCGAGTGTTAAGCAACGTTGACCCAAGTCGGTAACTGGATGGGTGACCGAATTTTTCGTTGCCTCCGTGCCTCGGACAGTCCCTGTTTATTATCACTAACATCTGTTTATAATCGTTACAAAAACCTGAAAGTTTAAATAATCTTAGTTGAGTCGTATGCGGGAGGACGTGCGAAGTGCGAACCCACCGCATTACTATCCCAAGAAAACTTCTATCATTATTTGATTAGTGGAAAGGGGTCACGACCCTCAGTATTGCAGTACGACGCAGAGAGAGAACAATATTTGTATGATAATCAAATATTAGTAAACCAGAGTTAGTCGTAAATAAATAAACGACTATAATACCCTTATAAAATTATTAAGTACCTAAGTAGGTCAATTTATGTGCAACAGTGTATTGACGAAGTTAGAAGGGAAGTGAGCGTTATGAATGTGTGGTTATGTACTGGATACTAGGTTAGTAGAAGTTTCTTTTTTTGTATTATTTCTCACTGACGAGTTCGTGACCTCTTTTTATTTATTATTTATTAGTAAAGAAGCATAGTGTCATATATAGGTAGTAATTATTAGATAATTAACCAAGGGGATAAAGCAGTGTCTTCTGTCGCGGGTGACGATTTAAATCGCGAGCGTAACGAAGGACTCGAGGTTTACTCCCGAGCGTAGCGAGGGTGTTAAAAACTTAAATCACGAGCGAAGCGAGGGATTTAAGACGAGTCCTGAGTGTAGCGAGGGATTTAAGTTCACCCAAGACTAAGACAGCTTTATCACCGAGGAAAATACTCTACTTTTCGTACCATTTGCGAAAAAATTAACACAATAATAATATGAGATAAGCATTTATTAAAAATAATGACAATTAAAAGATTTTTAGAACATTAACTTATTTATAAAAACAAATTAAAATAAACTTAACGTTTATGTATTTGAAGAAAACAAAAACGCGGCAAATTCCTAGACTAATATTTTTTTGTCGGAAAAGCAAAGGCATCAAGCTCATACGGCCTCGTCGGTTTTCGTAATTTTATTTAATAATCATAACTGCATAATAAATGCGTATTCCTTTTTCAAAAAGATGTATAATACTTTATATATCTACAAACTCAATGGTGTAAACACAGAGTGGATGTAGTTCAGTATTTCGGTAAGTAAGTATTCCAAATTTAAATCACATTCTCCCCCTAGAGGATGAATGAAATTCAGTACAATTTTCTTTCCCTATTTTTAACAGATTAAAAATGACTATTGTTATCATTGATGTAGAATTTTTTTAGTACGTACTCATTCTATTTCAATGATTGTTATGTTCCCTTTTTGTGGCATAGAATGTCACCTTTTTGAGCAAGTGGTACGAAAAATATATTATAAGAGCAATTAGTTATATTATGTATAGTCCAACTGACTGCCTCGTCTCGTTGGTCTAGCGGTGAGCATAATCGACTGCGGATCACGAGATCCTGGGTTCGATTCCCGGTCGGGCATAAAAATTGTCAGGTATTGGGTTTTTCAATTCAGAAATTCTCAGTGCCAGCCCGGAGTTGGAAGTTGGCGGTGTTTCACCCCCGTGCCTCGGAGGGCACGTTAAGCCGTCGGTCCCGGTTATTATCACTATCATTCATTGCACTAACATCGCATTGGAGCAGCGTGGTGCGTCTAAGCTCTAATTCCCTCTCTCCTATGAGAGTGGAGGCCTGTGCCCAGCTGTGGGACGTTAATAGGCTGTAGTGGTGGTGGTGGATAGTCCGATAAACTTATCTAAACCGGTGACAGCGTCGCTGGTATCTATGAAAAATAAAATAAAAACAAAACTAAACAGGCATACCTACTTATTATTTCCAACTTTGCCCACCGGGTCCGATAAGTTTACGGGACTGTAATAATATTATGTTATTTGAAATTTAATAGCTTCAATATTTAATACTAGCTGATGCCCGCGACATCGTCCGCATAAATTAAGATATTTTGGCCCCCGCGGGAACTCTTTAATTTTCCAGGATAAAAAGTAGCCTATGTTATGCTGAGCCAATTAATTTTGACCAGATCCGTTTATCCGATCAGTGGGCAAAACCTAATACTGCTTTAAGCGAAGGTTCACGGTTATAATTTGGGCTATCTCTAATAAGTAAAAGGATGATTCTGTAATGCACAATCGCTAAACTAAACTAAACATATAACAGCTTTAAAAATATTGCTATAGTACCATCGCCTAAAGCAGTATTATTTTAAAATTGCAGTTTATATGGAGCACCTTTAAGTCTGAATCAAGAGCTTCAACAATAATAAAATAATACTGCCTGAAGCGATGGTAGTAAGCCCTCAGGCGTGATTGAGTAACAAACATCCATCCATCCATCGCAAATTTCGCATTTGTATTATTAGTATATTCCTTTACTCCTTGTCCCGTTTATTTTTTCTACTTTGTAGAGTTGTGCCTATCCATTTTATGCTACGGCTTTATGTTCGTAACATAGTACACACACACACACATTTCGCGTTTGAATTGGCTGTAGTTGCGATGTGGTATATTGCCATCCTGCGGTTAACCGCAAATGTTTTGGAGTTCTGTCACCCTTGCGTATACCTGCATGGAATTCGATACGTTTATTAATACGTAGGCATTAGGTAGGTATGTCATTACAAAATATCCATACATTTGCAAAATAAGCACCTATGTAATAAGCAAAATATTTACCTACTAGGGTAGGCAATAACCCAAATTTAAAACCTCGTCCCAATATTGACCTCGAATCTCAGAATGGGGCGTCAAGCGTTTTCTTACATATTATATTAATTTTTTTATGCAATTTTTTTTATTTTTTTTTATTTTAAATGTCAAGTAAAAATGCGAAAGTGTGTGTGCCTGTTTCACAAAACTCCTAATAACTAACTTGTAGTGGATAAAAAAATCCGGTTTAGCCATCCGCTCAAATGATAAAAAGGTGCAGTTATTTAGTTTGCATCACGGACATAAGCTACTTTTTATCCCGGAAAAATAAAAACTAAACCCACGGGATACAAACCAAATAATCAATCCCACTCTCCCAGGGAGCAAGTACTCGGATGAGTACCTACAAACCAAATTTATGACTCCCCAGGGAGCAAATACTCAATTACACAATGAAAACTAGAAGACAGTTTTTTTAATGTCTGTCTCTATTCCTCGAGAAACTCTATTTAAAAATTAAAGTAGTCGATTTAAAATCCTTTGAGCTCAGAAACAGTGCAACAAATTCTACAAAATTTAACTTTATTCGAGGACCTCGTTTCACTTTAAACGGCTAATTCGATTTTTCACTTTGTTTGGCGCAAAGCTAACGAACCTCAAGTTCAGCGGGTATACTACGAGTACAATCGCGTAAAGCCGTATTGTTTTAATATTGTTGATGTTCGTGTTCCGGAATTATAATCCTTATTTTATACGTCAGGGTACGTGACATAAAACTGTCATATTGTAATAATACTACTATAAGTGATAGTAGTAAACCCCTGAAGCGGCTCTTGCTTAAGGTCCGTTCAGACGCGCCAGATTTACAACCACACAACAGTGAGTAAAAGTCACGGGGTACAAAATTGTATGTATGTATTAAATGAACTGAAATGTATAGATTCTGAAGAAAATTAATGTGCGCAATGAAGCTGTCAGAATTGGGCCATTAAGTTTTGAGCAAAAGTAAAGCAAAAACTAAAGCAAATCAAGTAAAACCTAAAGCTAAGTGGCAGGAGCGCTTGATCTGACATCTAGCGATCTAAGGTTGAAGGCTGAATTATTATTATAGCTCACATTGTCAGATATTGTAGAGCTCCTATAGTTAGGTTTGACATAGGTACATTTGAAGCTTGGCAACGTAGCATATCTTTGGTGGAAACGCATCCTTTGTTTAACGGCTGTCACTGCAGCAGTCACAAACGACAACCGTTTCACCACAATCTCGTGCGGTTTTGTATGTGTTCCTTTAAAACAGACACTGAAATGCTAAAGCGTATAAAAAAATACATTAAAAGAAATGTGTCATAAAGCGATATCTTCTGAAGTTATGAAATGTTTTGTGAAATTGTAGCTATGAAGGGAATATTTTCGTAATTTTTTCTGTGAAGTAATAAAGGTGAATGAAAATACAATATACATACTATTATAATAATATTGAATCAATTTGTTTTCGAGTTCAAGGAATATAATAGTACTCATAATATTGAAGACTGGTTTACCCGCCCCTGCTTCCCTCGGTTAAATCTATGAAATTTCTTAAATTCATAGATATGACTTGAAAACTCACGGATTTTCATACAAACTTACATCCCCTATATTTAACCCCGTATTCTTTTCACCCGGCTACGGCAAAGCCAAAATGAAGGGTCATTTTTATTGAAGGAAGTGTTGATAATGAAGGGTCATAATTTTAACAGTCTATATATGTATGTTTTTATTTCTGTATGTTCTACCGTAGCGCCTACACAACTGAGCCGATTTTGATGAATGAGGTGTCAATTGGTTTTTTGTTATAGTCCGGGTAACGTAGGCTACATTTTACACGAACAAAGTCGAAATTACGGATGTTACATCCAAATAGCCTGGGAGCCTCCGATTTTTTTTCGAAGGATAGGTACTGTTACCCGATATGGGTTACAGTTTTCAAATTAATACAAGCACGCTTGTAACTCAAAGTTCGCTTAAAGCCATATTGTTTTAATATTGTTGACATTCGTGTTCTTTATATTTATATTTTAAATGTGAAGGTTTGGAAGAAAAAATATTATTGTGACTGGTAGACATTTTAAGAAAATACCAATTTGAAAATGTTAAAGTTGACGTATCAACAGACATGTGATACGTTAACTTTAACTGTGTGATGTAGGTAGGTATAGGTATTTATAAACTAAAAAAATAACTTTGTTTTTATAGGCTGAGAAAACATTAACACCTAAAAGTCAATAGATAGTAGTACGGGTAATATTTAATATAAATAAGACATGTTATTATTTTATACATGATTTTTCTACGCAGTACAGTTAAACTAATATAATACATAATAAAAATAATATAGGTAATCATTTAGAATCACTATTTCTCAGAATAAGTTCCTACCCATTTCACTCATGAACCTGCACATAAAAATAGCCTACCAATATAAAAAAGAGTATTTTAGAGTAATGTTATTAAAATCAAGTTAGGTAGGTCTGTGGAAACACTCCTATCCTTCGTAAACATAATTTACTCAAGAGATTTAAATGTTACGGTTCGTTTACTGTACCGCCTGTAAAATTATGTTAAATACAAATATTAGGTTAATCCACTAGACGTGTTATTGTCGGCATTCTTTGTTTTACGTAGAACGGTACGCATGGTCTTTTAATATTTTGGAGATGTTGCTTGCAAAATATAGCGACGATAGAGTTAATATTAGTATAAGTAGTTTTTTTTTTTTTTACGGCCCTGGATACAAGTCCTTTAAGGCATAAAAATATTTTCCGCAGACTATACACAGCTACCTTAGCCATGGAGGTAGGAAACACTGTTGTATTTTAAGTTAGAAATTATGTAATTTTTATTTTGATTTTAATTTTAAATATTATTAGGTGTAAGTGATGGTCCGTGACGTCATGACCCTTGAGCTCCTCCTGAAAATCAGCTTTGCATTATGTTGGGTCGGTATACATACCTATCTCTCATGCTGCGGCACGAGATGAGGAGGTGACCCATTGACCACACGTAGTATAAGTGTAATTTTTATTTGTATAAGTTTAGTTATACTACGTATAATGAATTGTTATAGTGTTGGTCAATAAACTTTTATTTATTTATTGACCGAGCGAAGGACCGAGCGAAGCGAAGGTCTCTGAGTCTACTTGGGTGAATTGGCACTTGTCCGTCCGTCCGTCCGTCCGTCCGTCTGTCAGAGCATTATAACTTCTGAATTACTGAACGCAATTACTTCAGCTTTAAATATAATATGTAAACCAATGGCCTCCCGCCGAATATGGCTTAAAAAATAATAAAAATCTTTATTTCAGGGGGGCTCACATAGAAGCGAATGCGAAGTAAAATATTTTTTATAAAGTTACATAGGGTTACGGTATATCATTTTAAAGATAATTAGGAATAGAGTCCAAAAAATTTTTTTCTTAATTTTTCCCCCAAAATTGACGAAATGGGGGGCTTTCAAAGTGGTGATTTTCTAACGTCCAAAGATGACCTCAGAACTCTAAATTTTCTGAAAGGATGAGCCTGAAACTTGATCAATTATTTCAATTATATCCTGTACTTGAACAACAAATACTAAAATTAGATAAATATTGTAAGGAAACGGAATTATTTAATTTTTAATGAGCTTTAGTATTTTTAACAGAACTTCACATTTATGTCAATAGATGGCGCCGCGAGGTTCGCGAGGTTCGGGGCGAACCACTAGTTAAATTATAAGTTATTGTGCTTGGGCGCGCACGTCATAATTATTTTGCCCCACTAAAATAAAATGTGGGGCAAAGTCGATAGCAAAATTTTAACAAGTGAACTTTGTTCGACTGGTGGCACCTTGGTGGGGTAATTTCGTTTTAAGCTATTAAATACATATCACGTATTGTTTTAATCATGAAAGAAAATATCGTAAGGAAACCTGAATGCCCCAGAGATCTTCTTATCTTTCTCAAGCGTATGTGAAGCCTGCCAATCTGCACTTGGCTATCATAGTGGTGGACTATGGCCGAAACCTTCTCAATCTGAGAGGACACTCTTATCAACATTTTTTTTTATTCCACTGCAAGTTAGCCCTTGACTGCGATCTCACCTGATGGTAAGTGATGATGCAGTCTAAGAAGTTAGCGAGCTAACCTGTTAGGGGCATGGCTGTTATCGTTAGGTTTCTAAACGGCATCGTACCGGAGCGCTAAATCGCTAGTCGGCACGACTTTTGCTGGTAGGGTGGTAACTAGCCACGGCCGAAGCTTCCCACCAGGACAGACCAGGGAAAATTCAGAAATTATAAATTCCTAAATTGACCCTGCCGAGGATCGAACCCGGGACCTCCTCACGTTAAGACAACAGCGACACTGCGCCACGGAGGCTGTCAAATTATTAATGTAAACATAATTACTTATCTTCATTTTTTTTATCATACTAACAAATTACGATCTAACCGGCAGGTTATGATGCAGTCTAAGATAAGAGCGGGTTAATTTGGTAAGCACGTGTCTAAATTTCCCCTGTCGGGAATCAAACATTCCTCCCATTCCTAAAGTGCTCACCGCTGTGCCAGGTAGGTAGTCGAAACAATATCATCGTTTGTATCTTTTGCAGTAAATTGATAAAAAAGATAAGAAAACACGATCCAAAAGAACGGAGGCGGTGGAGGATACGCTTATTTCCGGTAGGCTTCTCGAATATGCCCTTTTCTTTGAAGCTTATTTATTTCGTTTGCTGGAGATACCCTCGGGCTATAGGCTTTATATCATGCTGTAAGAAACCACTATAATATGTATACTTAATATTATAAATGTGAAAGTTTTGATGGATGGATGAATGGATGTATGGATGGAAATTTGTTACTCAATCACGCCAGAACGGCTGAACGGATCTGGATGAAATTTGGCACAGAGATAGATAACAATAAGAATAACAAATTTATCCCGCTACCTTTCATCCAGGAAAATTAAAGAGTTAAGGCCCTGTGTAGGGTAAAAGGTGTAGTTTAAAAGTATATTATAGTATACTTTTAAAAGCAGTGTATCCATCAAACGGTGACATAATGTATGCTTGTAAAAATAATGTGCTGTTTTCAAGACCTTTGAGTAGCCATTGACGCATCTCAAAACACAATTTAAAAAAAATTTCTGCATTGAAATTTATTTTAAACAATACCTCTTAATTTAACTTTTAAAGCAATTTTTCTCCTTATTGAAACCTATTCTTCTAATAATTCTCCTAATTCTTATTGAAAGTAATTAGCTCTAGAAATATAAGATAAAATTCATATTTCTAAATCAAACACATTGTCGGATTCATTTGTATTGAAAAGTAAATATTAAAATTTTCTACAAATTATTTCATACATTTTTTAAAACATGCGCTTGCTCGATTTCACCCCCCCCCCGCGCCTGTGTTTTTCATCTCGTGAGCTCACAGCGCCTTAAATTAACTATTTTAAACTGGAAGCAACAAAACCTCAATCCACGCAGACGAAGTCGCGGGCATATATTTTGCACTAGTTCACCCGCCCGGTTTCGCACGGATTTACCCTAATATGTACCTACCATTACCTTTATCTCTCAGTCTGTGCATGTATGATTCTGAAACTGTACCTACTCGATAGAATTGAATATACGTGTCTGTCTGCTACGTTTTTACAGCCCATCTGTCTAGGGCTGACCTAGGCTATTTTTTATACCTGAAAATAAAAAAATCGGGAATTTAAAAAAAAACTTAATCTACGCGAATGAACTCGAGTGCATTTAGTATTATAAAACAGATATGCGGGCTTTCCACATTTTGCACTACGGAAAAGTTAAAAATTTACGACCCCCAAGTCCGGTGACCTATGTAACGGGTGTAAAAGTTGCAATTTTTCATTTCCCTGACAGCTTCGTGTCTTGTTACGTGGTTTATGGCGGTCCCCCGGGGTATCCACCTATAATTCAGTAAGAAAAATATTATCTTGACTGAAATAGTTTCGTGGAATGCTTTTGAGCAAAACTACAACACGGTATTATAATTTTTACACGTTTAATAGGAATAACTGGTAGATAATCGCGCTCCGGTTTATTAATCCTTTCACCAAAGCTGTAAGAGATTGCTTTAGCAATAAGATCGCGTATATTTTGTGTGTGCAATAAAAAATATCTAAATACTTAAATAGTATTGTCACTGAATTTTGAATTGAATGGTATTCCGAACCAGTGGTAGATTCACTCCACTATTCAAAAGTACTTGTCAGTCAACTTGAATAAAAAACATGAATTTGAACTGGTTAAATAATATTCACAATACATTTGTTCTTACTTCACCGCTATTAAAACTATAAGGCAGATTTTTCCCACCCTTGTGCGATAATATAGTTATGCTATTTCTGCTACTGGATGAAAATTTTACTTGAGGAAACAACGCAAACTGCAATGTCAAGTAAATAGCGCCTAGAGTTTAAGTATAATAATAATAAAATTTATTAATTCAAAAAAAATGGATGAATTAAATGAAGATTTTGCGTGGCGGCCATTATATTACCTCACTAGTGTGAAAATTAATATTACAGCATTTCTTTGCAGCAGTAGTTTGCGCAGGCGACATAGTGACGTTGCTCGTTTATGACTGTACATCAATTTTATGTATAGTAATAATTTGTCTCACTACGATAATCATAATCCATACTTACTAGCATTATAAATGCGAAAGTGTGTCTATCTGTCTCCTACGTTTTCACGGCACATCTATTCAGCCGATTTTTATGAAATTTGGTACAGAGATAGATTGTACAAGGAAGGATATATGCTACTTTTTATTCCGGAAAATTAAGGAGTTCCCCCGGATCTAAAGAACTTAATCCACGCGGACGAAGTCGCGGGCATCATCTAGTAAGTAATAATTTGTTTCAAAAAGACTATAGATAAGGCTTTTAAATGAAGATGAAAAATAATATCAAAAGCAAAATCTTGTAGAAATGCTTTCCAATCAGGATTAAATAAAACGTAAATCGTGTTATCCATACAACTTGAAGTTTTCCAACCATCTTGAATTAACCTCAATCAAATTCTTCGTTCTATCATGATCGTAAATGAAAAACCAATATAGCATGTTTGCTCTTCGAGGTTCTTTAAAGTTACTTCTCTTTGAACTTCGTTCGTATTCGCTTGGATTTTAATTTGAAAGGTTTGTGAATTTGAGCTGAGTTCGAAATTTTTATACGTTATTCTGGCATTCGTGAGTTTTAATTAATAGGATGTGATTGAAATGAGGCTCGTTGTGTACTTACTTAGTGTATAAGGGTGATTGTTATTTCTGAGAATAGATCTAAAATTAAATATCTATTTTTGAAAATAAAAATAATTGTTTTGTTATTGCCTTAAAAGGTCCCGGGTTTGATTCCCGGATGGGTCAATTTGGGGATTTATAATTTCTGAATTTTCTCTGGTCTAAGAGGCTTCAGCCGTCAGCTAGTTACCACCCTGCCGGCAAAGATGTACCTACCACCAAGCAATTTAGCTTTCCGGTACGATGCCGTGTAGAAACCGACTAGGGGGATGGTTTTTTATGTAACAGCCATATATCCCTAACAGGTTAGGCCGCTACCTTCTTAGACTGCATCATCCCTTTCCATTAGGTGAGATCGCAGTCAAGGGTTAACGTCTTGTAGTGGAATAAAAAAAAAATTACAACTGATGCCCGTGAATTCTTTCGCGTGGAATAAGTTTTTTAATTTTTCGGGAGGATAACCGGTCATCAAGTATACAAAAATTACTTCGATCCGTTGCTCTGTAGCGGCGTGATTTAAGGAGAAACCGACAAACAAACACACTTTCACATGTAAAATATTAAGTATGATATGATTTTAGTACTAAGTAGGCACTAGTATAAAGATGATATCCCGACCGAATTTCGGCCATGGCGCCTAATAACCACTGGTGAATAAACTGTTTGTCTTTCTTTCTTAATCTCCACAGAGATTAGCAATCTTCGCGGTAGATATTATTTATCTAGTATACAAGTGTGAACGCAAACACAGGTGCACTACATATTCCCTTACTGTTAGCCCGATGGGACGGAAATCCAACACGACCGGAGACAGATCAGGCGCAAGACTGACGGTTTTACGTGCTCTCCGAAGCACGGGGGTGAAACACCACCAACTTGGTAACTTCGGGCTAAATTAAACAATTTGCGTTTTGTACATTTTTTGTATTGAATATTCTGCGTGTAGACGAAAATTTCATGTCAGAAAAATCTAATACTTCAATATGGCCCGACCCGGGAATCGAACCTGGGACCTCGTCGTCCGCAGTCGAACATGCTAACCACTGGACGAGCGAGGCAGTTTGTAATTAAGCATGTTATTAATTATTATTAACAACCTTTAGACCAATCCATCCAAATACATATTCTGATAACAAAGTTAAAACGTAACGTTTCAGGAAAATTTTCACATTTCCCGGGAATTTCCAGGAGTTTCAAATGTACATGATATGTACAAGTTAATTTGATTGCCCAACTTCAGTATGTTGTAACGAGACCAGAGTTTAACATGGGGAGTAAATTGTACCGCTATTGGAAAATTGAGTTAAGTAAATGCTTTTCTTTGACTATAATCATACTAATAATTATTATAAATTCGAAAGTGTGTTTGTTTGTTTGTTGGTTTGTCCTTCAATCACGTCGCAACAGAGCAACGGATCGACGTGATTTTTGACATGGGTATAGTTAAGGACCTGGAGAGTGATAAAATTAAGGAGTTCTCGTGGGAATTATAAAAACTTATACCACGCGGACGAAGTCGCGGGCATCAGCTATTATTATAATATCTATACATGTAAAACAACATGGATCTGTTGCTTTTTTGTAGCGTGATTGAAAGATAAACCAAAATACAAACTTCTTTTTAATTTGAGCATTATTATGTATAAGTAATGAAAGAGTTTTATCGTATCAAGTAACCTTTTACATAAAACATTTACATTTTACATTTTTTTTAGTTTGACGACCTCCGTAGCGCACGTGCGGAGGTCCCGGGTTCGATCCCCGGCAGGATCAATTTGGGAATTTATAATTTCTGAATTTTCCCTGGTCTGGCCTGGTGGGAGGCTTCGGCCGTGGCTAGTTACCACCCTACCGTCAAAGACGTGCCGCCAAGCGGTATAGAGTTCTGGTACGATGCCGTGTAGAAACCGAGTAGGGGTATGGGTTTAATATAACTACCATGCCTCTAACAAGTTAGCCCGCTACCAACTTACACTGCATCATCACACCATCAGGTGAGATCGCAGTTAACGGCTAACTTGTAGTGGATAAAAAAAAGTAGTATTATAAAATACCTCTACAAAGTGAAATCGAATCGAAACTACTGTGTTTTTATGGCGGCCATTATATTACCGCACTAGTGCGAAATTAATATTACCGCACTCCTTTGTGGGCAATACCTAAGTGAGCGTTAGTACCTTTATGGCCCAGGGGTGGGAAAAGTCTAGTTTTAATAGCGGTGAAGTAAAAGCAACTTTACGAGCAATAATGTATTGTAAAAGTCATTCTTGTACTTGTCCAGATTACAGTCAATCTCTGTAATGGCATCTGACGCTCTGCTTGGAATATGGGCCATGACTGAGTTGATATTATAATTTTCCAAAGTGGAAAGCTACCCTAAAATAACTAAAATCGCATATGGCTCACGTATTTTTTATGCCAAGACGTTAACCCTACGGAAATATTACATGTTTTATGTTTTAAAGCGAACATTAGCTCAGGGGCCAACGCTTAAAGTCACATTGTTTCATTATTGTTGACTTTCATGTTATAGAAATGTAATCCTTATTTTAGGAACGTCAAAGTACGTGACATCAAACTGTCATTCTGAGTAATATTGCTTAAGTATTGCTTTAAGCGCTAGCAGTATGACCCCAGGCATTGTCCTACGTGACCCGTACGCCAAGTGTAAGCGAACGTTAAAGTAAAATGAACCTTAACTGCATATGTTTAGAGCTCATTTCATCATTTCGTGTATTTATTCACAGCCAGCGCTCCAAACGCTGAATTTGTGACTTTAAAGCAAGAGCTTTTGGGTCCATTTTACTTTGATATTCGCTTACACTTGGCGAGGTAAGTTCTCACATCGATCAATCGTATTTGCAATGTAAAAACTCAAAGTAAGCGTACAGTTGTCCTAGGTGAGCGGCAAACGGGACACCGCGACTCGATACAACGCGACGCGATTGTACGATGCCGTGTAGAAACCTAAAAGGGGTATGGGTTTAATATAACTGCCATGCACCGAACAGGTTAGCCTACTACCATCTTAAACTGCATCGTCGCTTACCATCAGGTGAGATCGAAGTCAAGGGTACTTGTAGTCGATAAAAAAAAACATGGACAGTTAGTTACGTGAAGCCAAAAACCTTTTATCCAGAAACGGTTCTTCCGTGAAGCTAATAAAAGAGTGTCGATTTAAAAAAGGCTTAAAAAACGTAGTCATTAAATGAAAATTAAGAGAAAATAAGACTCGATCTAAAGCTGTGAAAGCGAGTATAAAAGTGTCAAGTTACGCAATCCGCTTTGCTCGTGAGCGAAGTACTAACAAAGGGACTTTTCAATTTTACACTTTAATACCTACTACCTACTTAAACTGACTTAAACTAGCTCTGGAAATTGTGCTCCCACGTTTTGTGTTCGAACTTTTTTAATCAATAACAAAGTTGCATGAGACTGGTACAACTAAAGAAAAAAACATACTATAGCATCGATATTTAGGCAGGTACTAGATGGGCCCTTTCATAGAAAAAAGTTGGGCGTCCGACTTGTAGTGCGTGCCCCTCACCTGTCTTGCTTTTCAGACTAGATGGCGTTCGTCAAATAAGTTCACATTCTTTGTTTGACGCCCGCCTATGTAGCTTGAGGTGGTTGTACTATAAGAACTTAGGAGTGAAAATACATCTGAGACTGGATAAGTAGTAGATTTCTTTTCCTGTGGATAAGATAAAACCGTGCATGTAACATGCTTGAAACGTCCGCGACGTTCTGACCTGTCACGTTACTTTGCCGTTCTGGAACGCCAGGCGAACTAAATTTTATGAAAATTATGGATACTTAGACTGAACTATCCTTCCTTTTAAATTAAATATCTTATCTTAGTATATAATATTATAAATGTGAAATTTTGGATGGATGAATGGATGTATGGATGGATGGATGGATGTTTGTTACTCAATCACGCGCCAACGGCTGAACGGATCTGGCTGAAATTTGGCACAAATATAGGTTATAGTCTGTAATAGCCCATAGGCTACTTTCTATCCCGGAAAATTAAGGCGTTCCCGCAGGAACCAAAAACCTCAACCCACGCAGTCGAAGTCGCGGGTATTCGCTAGTTAATTAATATAAAAAATATGAACCCTATTACAAATTGAATGGCTTTTCTGAAGATAAATAAGGCACTCTCTACTACCACTGATTTGCTGTGCCCCAACGGGGTGCCAATATTGCAATACGAAATGATATTGATATGAATCGAACCTCCTCTTCGTTTCTAATTCGAACCGCTAGGATATGGAATGCCCTTCCGGCTTCCGTTTTCCCCTCCTCTTTTAATATAGGTACCTTCAAATCAAGAGTGAATAGGCATCTTTTAAGCAAGCGCGCTCCACCTTAGGCTGCATCACCTCTTGCATGCAAGTCTGATTGCAGCCAAGCGCTAGCCTATTTATTTAAAAATAAAAATAAAAATGAATATCTAGTTCCTATAATATTCCTAGCTTCTATTATTATCTTATCTGTAAATATTACTTGCTAGATGATGCTCGTGACTTCGTCTGCGTGGATTAACGTTTTCGATTCCCGCGGGAAGTCTTTAAATTTCCGGGATGAATTTTAGCCCATCCCCGAGATGCAATACTTGGGCCCGCCTAAAGATGGGCCTTGAAAGCAAAGTAGACAGACAGACGGAATCACTTTTGCAATTGGGAATTAAAATGTATTAGCATTGATACCTATATAAGATTTACAAAAATCCATATTAAATATAATAAATTGTATTTGTCTAGTACCTATTCATCGATTTTATCCGAAATTTTGCATCTCAACTAGACAACTTTATTTTAATATTGTTGCCGCTCTTGTCACAGAATTATGATCCTTATTTTTAGGGACGACAAGGTACCTAAATCATATTATAAATCTGCAATTTTAGAATATTACTGATTTAAGCGATGGTAGTAAGATCGAAGACTTTAAGAAGCTTCATCTCAAAATAAAATTAATTTGTACCTTTTCAAAGAACCCTTTAATACATCGCATGTCTTGTTACATCAAAAGAGATGTTACATGTTTTGATTTCACAAAGCTGGTCTTAGCTGTGTATCTCTCACAAGAAATAACAGTTCGTGGATCTCTCCCAATCTTACACTACGTGACTACGCTTACCACAATATACAAATCAAACTGACGTTGATCGTATACGAGCATTGAAACTACTTGCACAGTCTAAGAAGATACGTTATTGGAGTTTACCTCCTCTAGAATCGATTTTCATATGTAAGCCCGGGGTAAGAAAATTTATGGGAGTCAAATCAAACTTTCTCCGTTACGTTATTTACTTACAAAATTCATTGACGCAGCAAGAACACCATAAATTCAGCCAATCAAGACAATTCAGACTGTAACAATGATCGACGCAGGTTGGGCATTTGACAACTAGTCAAATCAGCAACTTTTTTCACGATGTTGTATCAAATACTGAACAGTGACGTCATCAAAATTCAACGTACTTTTTTACTTCAATCAATAGTTTTAAATGGTTTTGGATAACTAAAAACTTCATATGGATAACTAGCCTCGACCGAAGCCTCCCACCAGACCAGATCAGAGACAAGAAATTACAAAAGCTCGCATTGCCTCTGCCAGCGATCGAATCCGGGACCTCGCACTTATAGGGTCATAGTTCTTCAACACTGCGCCTGCAGGGAGGTCGTAGTTAAACTGGCAATCAAATAGTAATAAGGTAAGGCTGTATCGGCTAAATGATCGAAAATTAATACGAGTTCAACCATTCAGTTTCCGAACAATCGAAGCCTTAGAGCCAGCGCATACTGGCCGAAAGGAGTAGAGCCAAGTATTTCTATACTAATATTACAAACTAGATGATGCCCGTGACTTCGTCCGCGTGGACTAAGTTTTTTTGATTCCCTTTGAATAATATGTGTATCATACAATAAATAATTATTCTGATCTTGATTCTGACGATTTTCAATAGAGCAACAGCCAAGTTGGTAAGTTCTTGCTGGCACTTCTCGATAGGAATGGCATACCGAGCCTGTGGTAAATTCACTTGGCCAATTCTTGCAAAAGTTTGTTTGAATAAAAATCATTTGAATTTGATAGATATGCAAAGCACGCCGCGGCATGGGTAACTTACGTACCGCCGCCTTTAAATTTTAGTAACTAAAGGTTAGTTTGAGATGTTACCAATGAAAACGCCGTACCTCAGCTCCACTGCGTTCTGTCGGTGTGCATCGCACCTTATTGTAAACTGTATCAGAGAATCGTAGTTTCCCAATTAAAATGGATAGAAAGCAATTAGTTCTAATAGCTAATATTAAACGGTGAATCTCTCTTGGGAAACGTGACTTTGAATTTATATTCGTTACTTGAGGATTCTGTTTCTAGACCTCATTACCTACAGATTATGGTTATATTCTGATATTTGCTTCTTACTCAATAAAGCCAGGGGATCAATAGATTGCCCTGAACTGCTTTTGAAGCTAGATAAAATAGTGCCCTCGCGTTTATCATTCCGTGCGTCTAGAATTAAAAAGATAATACACTCCAGTAACCAAAAGTCAGTACAGATCCAACTCATGATCCATCTCTCCATGATACGAGTATATTTAAAATTCTTCGTAATAGAATTTCTTTTGAGTGAGAAAACTAAATCCCTGTTCGTTGGCTCGCTATACTAAAAAACCTACAAAAAATTATTATAACCACTCGAATATTAATAAAACAACCCGTTTTACACACCGCTTTTCAGGAAAAGGTGTGAAAAGGTGCCTGAAACTTTCAAGCTTTCACACGTAACTAAATAAACATACCCTAATCACGGAATAACATTGAAACCGTTGGGAAACAGCTCCCGGGCAAAGTGTTAAACCAACGTTGGACGTGCCGTCGGTAAACATTGGTTCAAAAGGTTTTGTAAGGGTCGAAGTTAGATTTTGTCATGATTTATTAGTGTAGTTGGAATTAAAGGCCCAATTGTGCAAGGAATGTGTCCGAGTCCCGGGTCGGGCCATAATTAAGTATTGGGTTTTTCTAACTAGAAATTCTCCGTACCAGCCCGGAGTTAGGAACTTGGCGGTATTTCACTCCCGAGCCTTGGAAAGCACGTTAAGCCGTCGGTCCCGGTTATTATACATAATGATGATACCTAGTCGTTAAAGCCCGCCAACCGGCATTGGAGCAGCGTGGTGACTCTGAGCTCTATATTTCTCTCTTCTATGAGAGTGGAGGCCTGTGCCCAACAGTGGGGCGTACAGCTGTAGTGGTGGTAGTATCTAATAGGTACACAGCGTAGTCGAGGCGGGTCAGCCAGTAAGGAATATTTATTTATAGTAACATTTTGTCGGTTCGTTGACGAATTTTCTCGACCCCATACTAAAATGTGTGTAATATTCACTCCACAAAGGGTCGCCAAACCGCCGATCGATCAATCAAGTCGTATTAACAGCTCAGCCACCCGGTCCCCATACTAAATGACGCTCTCGCTATAGCCGCACGTGCAAAAAACGACATTTGACCCACTTTTACTTGACTATGGTAGGGTCGATACCTTATCTATATTATAGGTACTAGAGAATGCCCGCGACTTCGACTACGTAGATTTCAAAAAAACCGTAGGAACTCTTTGATTTTCCCTATGTCCTTTTTGGGATGCAACTTATCTCTTTACCAAAGTTAAAATCAGTTGAAAAGATGAGTCGTGAAAGCGTAGCGTAGATGTTCACAATTTCGCATTGATAAATGATAAATGATTTATTTATTTCACATAGGACAACTTGTGTCACTTATGATACGTCAAGACTCTACCACCGGTTCGGAAAGCTGTTTCTACTGAGAAGAGCCGGCAAGAAACTCAGCAGTTGCTCTTTTCTCAAAAAAGAAAGAGGTTACAATATTAATACATACGTAATATTACAAGTATTACACTGAATTGTGGGTCACTGGATGCGAGGCCGGTTGCTTCCATGCAACTTTGTCGTTAATAAAATCGTCGATAGTATCTATAATAACCTCGACTTAACAAATGCTGTTTGACACAGTCTTTTTAAATTTATGTAATGGCAAATCTAGAAACTCTTTTGGAACCATGTTATAAAAACGTACACTGGACCCCACAAAGGATTTCTGCACCTTGCGCACACGATATGACGCTGTTACTAGCTTATGGCGGTTTCTAGTACATAGATTGTGAGTATCACCTATTTGCTTATAATGATGAATGTTCTGCCTAACAAAGATTATATTATTGTATATGTATTGTGAAGGCACCGTAAGAACACCAATCTCTTTAAATTTTTCACGAAGGGAATCGCGTGATCCGAGTTTATAAATAGAACGAATGGCTCTTTTCTGCAATATAAAAATTGATTGGATATCAGCTGCTCTGCCCCACAATAAAATGCCGTACGACATAACACTGTGGAAGTAAGCAAAGTAGACAAGCCTAGCCGTTTCAATATCGGTAAACTGTCTAATTTTCCTGACAGCAAAAGCAGCCGAGCTAAGTTTACCCGCAAGTGTCTCTATATTATGAGCGCCCCATTGAAGCTTATTGTCCAAGGTCACCCCAAAAAAACTGTGGAGTTCTCCATTTTTAGTGTATCTCCATTTATAATATTAGTATGGACGAAATAATCCCCGCGATTTGATTGATTTTCTGTGTATATTATTATCTTTTCCTCTAGGAAAAATCCTGTCAAGTGCGTGTCGGGCCACGCGCAGAGAAGGGTTCCGTAGTTACACCACAATATGCATTTTATACGTTGGCCCGAATATCACTCGTAAGCTTGTAAAGTCTACTAAGCTGTGATAGTTTTCCTTTTAAATTTCGTTATATTATAATATATTACTACCATAATTTTTTTCACACATCCAGGAACAACCATATAGCTGTCTGAGGGAGGGGGAACACTGGACACTAACAAAAAATATCACTACAACTAATATTTCGCAATTGGCCGAATCGAAAAATGGTTTTCTCACATCCGCACAGTTTTTTAACGACCTATCCAATGACATCCCACATCATGGTAGATACACGAGAAGAAAAAAAATCATCTCTACTTGCAGGGGAGGTAGGTACTTACCTACCCTAATTTTTTTAAGTACCACTTTGACAGCGTGATTAATAGGTACGAGTATGTGTACTCATGTCAAATTACATTTTCACTACGGACGGACGGACGGACGGACGGACATGGCGAAACTATAAGGGATCATTGGTGACTACGGAACTCTAAAAAGGTAAACATTTGAGTAGCCGAAACGCGTATGAGACGCGCCTTGCATTACGGAAACTGTGGGGAAAGGATATTGCTCCTGGTAACCTTTGGCCTGGTGGGAGGCTTCGGCCGTGGCTAGTTACCACCCTACCGGCAAAGACGTGCCGCCAAGCGATTGAGCGTTCCGGTACGATGCCGCGTAGAAACCGAAGGGGTATGGGTTTAATATAACTGCCATGCCCCTAACAGGTTAGCCCGCTACCATCTTAGACTGCATCATCACTTACCATTAGGTGAGATCGTAGTCAAGGGCTAGCTTGTAGTGGATTAAAAAAAAAAACAACGTCCTTTCCGCATCAACGATGAAAGTATGACTGGAAATCCTAACTCAAGAAGAACCATGCAAAGCGCGTCGCATATGCGCATAGACTTCTATGATTAGTTTACCTATTCTATACTCTAAAACAAAAATTTACCTACTTATATAGATTAATGAATGAATGAATGAATGAATATTCTTTTATTGTACACCACAAGGAAAATATACAATAGTAAACTTAGCTTAAAACAAAGTAAGTATACAATTTGGCGGCCTTATCGCTACACAGCGATCTCTTCCAGGCAACCAATGGTTTAAAAGGACATAGCTACATACAAACAGATATATTTTTTCCATCACTAATTCAATTCGAAAATACGAAATATAAGTCGATATTCATCGAATAAAATAATCTGCCTGTTTATTTCCAATGTGTGGTATATATTGGAAATAAACAGGCACACTATTTCATTCGATTAGACGTCAAAAGGCATAGTCGACTATAGCTGTGTCTAGCAATATTATGTGACGCCTTTGTTTACAAGTTTGTCTGAGCGTACGGCGAAATTCGGAACTAGCAGAATTCACTCTGTTTATCCTAAATTGTTGATTTCTGAATAGACAGTGGCGCCTCCAACACACGCACAGATAAGTTTGCCAAGCTGTACACGAGACTGTGATTGCTTTTTGATTATATTTACCACCTACCCGTCCCAGCTTCAAATGGGATGTCTAAGAGGTCACAATTTCAGTTGGCGCTATAGGATTTCTTAGTTAATCAAGGAACCATAAATGTTTGAGTTTAAATATTTTAAAAGTAACAAATTAAGTTCAGTTTCACCGACCTCGCTGGCGCAGTCTGATGCTGGTGAGAGCTGTGGTCTTCTAAGTGGTGTCCCGGGTTCGATCCCTGGCTGGGCCAATTTGAGAACTGCTTAATTTTCTCTGGTGTCTTTTGGGAGGCTTCGTCTGTGGCTAGTTACCACGCAAACAGCTCAGATATGCCGCTAAGCGATTTACCTGATGATATGTGTTTAATACAACTGCCTTACCCATGATAGGTTAGCCCGCTGCATCATCACTTGCTACCAAGTGAGATCGCAGGCACGGTTGAGCTAGTAGTGGAAAAAAGAGTAATTTGATACACATGACAAAGTTTATTTAATAAAACTATATGTTGCATAAATAATATTGGTAGCAACACGTAAAAGTGGCAAAATAAAACAAAACAGAATAACAAATGGTGCACGTCGCAAAGACGTATCACTTTGCGTGCAATGTAAATTGTTTACGTCCCTTTACGGGTACGTGCCGCGGAATAGATGGAGCGGCGATAACATTCGCGAAATTCTTACTTCCGCTTCCCCGTTGCGGAATTTAAGGGCGCGTATACATCTGGCGAATGTGCCGCGAACGCGCTTGTTTGCAAAAGGCTCGCGAAAAAGTTCACGTCATTCTATTTTATAAACCGACTTCCAAAACACTGCCCAGTTGCGCACTCCTAACAATGCGTACGGCGAAAGAACTACGGGCTAATTATTATTCGACGTCTTATCAATCAGTTGTCACCCGCTCTGCCGAGTGGAGTGACGCGTGCGAATGTGAAGCTAAAGGAATATTTCTTGGGCAAAATAATATGAACCTGCATTCAGAGTTCTGTTTATCTAACTTTGTAGCCTACGAGACGTTTCTTTGGTTCCTGCAGGGATGAATCAATGATTGGTCTAGTAGGTATTTCAAATACTTGTTTTTTATATTATCTTTAGTTTTATTACTTATATTGTGGGATTTGTTGTTTTTTTAATTTATTTGTATTTAATTTATTTAGTTAAGTATTTTAGTCTAAGAAGCCTGTAGGTATTTACCACAAGGCGCAGACACATTGAGGGCAAACCTCTGTGGTTTTTCCAATGTATACTAAACTATGCGTGTTTTGTAAAATTTGTATTTTAAAATTTGATAAATAAATTTAAAAAAAAAGAGGAGGGTCTCAATTCCATGAGTATCTTTTTTTTATGGAGAGCGTACACTATGCGAAATGACAAAACTTTCTCCGTCATTGTAATGTAATATGAACCTACACTGACTGTGTCTATGATCAAGTGATGGTAATTTGTATTATGAAAAAAGGAAAAAATATTATTTTTGTATGCCTATTAAAACGAAACATTGTCTCCGTCATTTTGTTTACCACCTTTTGTACAAAATACGTTTAAATGCAAATTAAAATTGAAAAAATTCGACGCGGACGTAATTTCCTGTCAGATTTTGCCAAACAAATTTTTTTTGTCTGGCTGACTGAAAATCTGGAACACAAAACCAAACAAAACAAGGTAACAGGTGAAATTTAAAAAAAAATGGCTTCAAAGTTCAAAGCCACTGTAAAGAAAAAATAATTTCTGCATCCATATTTCCTTAATAATATTAGGTGTAAATGCGAATGTGTGTCTGTCTGTCTGTTTGCTACGCTTTCACGGCTCATCTGTCTAACCGATTTTGATGAAATTTGGTACAGGGATATTTTATATCTCGGGGAATGAAATAGGGCTAGGCTACTATTTATCCCGGAAAATTTAAGAGTTCCCGCGGGAATGAAAAAAACTTAATTCACGCGGAAGAATATATTCGTGTAGAAACAAAAAAAAATGTTTTTTTTTAATGTACTATACTGAGAAAGAGGAGTAGACTTGATTTTAGTTTTTCAATAATTCAGAAATGTTTTTGTGTCCATATTATAACTACGAGTTATTAATATTATAAACGGAACGGTGTGTCCGTATGTTTTTCACGGCTTATTGGCTCACGGTTAGATACACCGTGTGTTGTTTTTTTAATAGCCGTTTCACGGGCTATTTCCCACCCCTTTTAATTTCTCTTATGAATAGCAATTTATTACGCTTATAAAAGCAAAGCCGGGAGTAATTACGCGCAATAAATTTTACTACTCCTATTTACTACCTGGCGTTTGGTTAGCCATTACCATTTTAGTGTTATACGTGTCCTCTAAGGGGGAACGCACACTACGGGCTGGTCTGGGCTGGCTGATCAAACGTCCACGTATAACGCTCACGTTCTTTGAAAAACACGTTCCGTCCGAGTGAAAGAAGATTGTGTGGCCATTAAAACGCGGATTTAGTGCGTTTTTTTTAACTAATCGATCGGTTTAAAGTTAACTGCCATTTGTATGGAATTGAATGATCGCCGTCTGTCATCTGTCATCATGCTCTTGAAAATGCGATATGAGTCCATACAATTTGTAGTTAACTTTAACGCGATCGAATAGGTAAAAAATCTCTCACTCCCACATTTTGTGTATATCTCGTAAAGAGCTTACTAATTGAAATTATCCTGTAAGTTCTACAAAAAAAGGTAAAATATCTTCCACGGGACCCCCCCCCCCCCTCCTGATGCGCCATAAGCGCGCGTTATGTGCACCTTTCTATCGATTCTATTGGATTAATTTCTGCACGTATAAAATACGTCGTGTGCATAAGCTCTTATACACGTCGTAGTCGCGTGTTATTCTGTGCTCAAGCCTTTATGTGCGCATCTTTAGACCTGTAATATTATCTTAATGCCTGTTTTACAGCCTATAACATGCTCGACTTAGCTAAAAGTATAGGTAACCTACTTACCTTTACCTGCTTATAAAATGCTTTTACAGAGATTTTATTCTCTTTGCTATTCGCCCTTTGAGAAATTCTAAAAGATTCAAACTTAATACTAGTTGATGCCCGCGAATTAAGGTTTTTCGGTATTTTTGTTGTGGTTGGATTATAATCCAAAATGAACGAATGAGGGCTATAGCCCTCAGCAATGAGGAATGCGATGAAGTGGGTGATAAAATAAAACTATTTTTTTATTATATTTTATTTACATATAATCTTGTTATACTTATCTAAAAGATAGCCTATTAAACATACCTAGTAAAGGTATACACTATAAAAGATATCTTAGTCATTTTTTGGGATTAATTGATAATTGCATTTTAAAGACGGTTAAACTAGCTGATGCCCGCGACTTCGGCCGCGTGGTTTAAGTTTTCTTGATTCCCGCGGGAATCCCTTAATTTTGCGGGATAAAAAGGAGCCTAAGTCACTCCCCAGGTCCTCAACTATACCTACCTATGGCAAAAATCACGTCGATTCGTTGTTGCATTACGGCGTGATTGAGACAAACCAACAAACAAATACTTTTGCATTTATAATATCCGTATGATTCATAATTCAATTAATTAATTTAAGTTCGAAGAATTCTTTAAGGTCATAGAAGTTATGCAATATCAAGCCATTGGAATAATTTAGTTTTAAATCTTTTTTTTATTACTTTATATAGTAATTCTTATGCATTGCTACGTATCCATTCGACGTAATGGGAAACTCCTGTGTAGACACTAGGGAGCAGGAGCTGAGGTCCGCAGCTGTTCGTATCATAAACGAAAGTGGTGACTCCAACGACCACATTGTTGAAGACGAGAGGGGATCCTCCGTCGCCTGTGCATGGCCCACGAGGCGTGTCCCCTTGTGCGCACAACATGTTAGCGGTAATGATGCTTCCGACTTGATCGTAGCTGCTTCGACATGAAGCTTGGTTGACCGTCCAGAGTTCAACTTTTTGGAGAAAACCTGGCAGAACTGTTGAAATGGCCTAGAAAAAGATTAGCAAGGATTCAATTCTGCCGCTCCCTAGTAAAGAGTTAACGACTCTGACTAAGTATGGATATATTTTATGTAGTGGATAAAAAAAAAACAAATACCGACATCGAATAAAATATGCGCCGAATGAATATTTTTATGACCTCCTTGGCGTCGTGCTGAGCACTGTTCTGAGTTCGATTCCTGTGCAGGGTCAATCAATTTGAGAATTATTCATTTCTGACCTGGTGGAAAGCTTCAGCCGTGGCTAGTTACCACCCTACCGGTAAAGACGTGCCGCCAAGCATTTTAGCGTTCCGGTACGATGCTGTGTAGAAACCGGTTAGGGGTATGGGTTTAATATAACTGCCATGCCCCTAACCGGTTAGCCCGCTTCCATCTTAGACTTCATAATTACTTACCATCAGGTGAGATCGCAGTCAAGAGCTAACTTGTGGTAGATTTAAAAAAAGTGCGGCAGATGTCCATTACCAGTGCGGCAGTCGGCTCGCGGCAGTCGCGCATGATAGCCGCTCCCTTTATTCCACTAGGGTGGAATTATACTAGAGTCTGGACAAGACATATTGCGTGAAACGTCCGGAAGAAAAACACGCTTTCTTTCGTTTTTTTTTCGTTTTAGCTGCATGAACAGTATTTATGAGTCTACTCTAGCGGTCGGGTATTCGTTTGAAATTTATATGTCACCGTAAGATTGTAAAAACCGTTAGATTGTAATCTAACTAGCGATATAAATATACGGAAGTGCCCGGCCGCTGAGCGGGCGTTGTTACAACAAGGCCACTCGTCCCAATATTGTATTTTACTAGAGGCCTTATGGTGAAACAGATCACCCCTATAGTATTTTAATAGTAATTGACTCGTGTAAATCTCTAAATTACTAAATAATTGATCAAGATACAACGCTGCCCGTATCGCATTCCATGAAAATATTCACTGTGTTATCATTCAATGTAATCACTATTAAATATGTATGCACTGCTGTATAGAAAATTTGTTTCAATTTGTTGTTATTATCTCGTCACTAACTTCACTGTAATCCATTGCTATTCTGGCGGTAAGGACTGAAACAGTAACCGAAATAAGTGTTTTATTATAAACACTATTTTTTGAAACTGTTATAAAACAGAAACACTCATAACAGAAACAGAAACGATACTGTAACCCAATCAATCTGTAACCGTTTATTTCTGTTAATAAGTGTTTTTTTCTGTAACCCTAATAGGTGCATGCCCTAACAAAACTGCACGGTGTGACAACGCGGTTTTCTCACTTCTTTCACACATGTTTTTCTTAAAACGCTTGCAACCATCGGTGCTTTCACCTTAGGTTCAAATTTGAATACGCGTCAACAGTAAATTTGGCAACGGTCGCCATTTCGGTTACACTTTAAAACTCTATTGGAAAAAAGTACCGTACTTTTTTTTTAAATCCACTACAAGCTAGCCCTTGACTGCGATCTCACCTGATGGTAAGTGATGATGCAGTCTAAGATGGTAGCGGGCTAACCTATAAGGGGCATGGCAGATATATTAAACCCATACCCTTCGGTTTGTACACCGCATCGTACCGGAACGCAAAATCGCTTGGCGGCACGTCTTTGCTGGTAGCTAACTAGCCACGGCCGAAGCCTCCCACCAGGCCAGACCAGGGAAAATTCAGAAATTATAAATTCCCAAACTGAACCTGCCGGGGACCGAACCCGGGACCTCCGCACGTTAAGGCAACAGCGCTACACACTGCGTCACGGAGGTTGTCAAACCTTCTTCTTCACTTCTTGGTGCTACAACCGATGAGGTAACCAGGTCTGTCATTTGTATGGGCGTCGACGCTTACGCTGTGGTATTAGTATGGATAAAATCTAACGATTTTATGAAAAAACAATGATTTTATAATCAATGTAATATTATCATTATATTTTGGAATGAAAAATTACAATTTCGAGTCCGAACCACATGCCAAAAAACGCAGTAAATATGTATTTCTTTTTAAATTCGAATTTTTTAAGAATTGTTTCTAATCCATGTAACGTATCGGGAAACTCGTGCGTAGACACCAGGCCAGTGGTTCGAAGCGCATTGAGCTCCGAAACTGGTGATGCCGACGACTACGTTGTTGCGGAGGAGGGCCGTCCCGGAGTCCCCGAAGCATGACCCGCGACCACCAGCAGGCCAGATAGCGCATAACATATTTGCAGTGATGGTACCACCACCATATATGCTTTGGCACCTAGCTTGGTTTACCGTCTGGAGTCCAACATGGCGGAGCGATTCAGAAGGGTTTCCATTAGCCTGGAAAGAGATTTATTAAATCCATCACTAATATTATAACCGCCAGTGTTTGTTAGTCTGCTACGCTCGCACGAGCCGTCTGCAGGCCGAGTGGGAGGTTTTTTACGTATTCGATTACGACTACGTTTTTATATTATGGAATAAATCTCCTCCCGACCGAATTTCGGCCACGGCGGTCTATCTCCAGAGAGATACCTAAGCCATCTGCGCGGGAGATATTATTATAGAGTGCGCATACACAGGTGCATTCTCTAATCCTTTACGGACGGAAAATCCGACACGACCGGATAGAGATCAGGCGCAGGACCGACGGCTTAACGTGCTCTCCGAGTCATGGGGGTAAACACCGCCAAATTCCTAACTGTCGTTAGCTATTACTGAGAATTGATTGTCAGAAAAACCCAATACTTGTTATAGCCCGACCCGGGACTCGAACCCGGGTCGGGCGCAGTCGAATATGCTAAACTACTTTACAATAAAATAAAATCTTACAGTGGTGAATCCCCATCCAATAGCAGTAACGGCGGCATTATCAGGGATGGCGAGGTTGGCTGCAGCAAGGCTGCCCGCCCTGACGGATGCTGAGCCGATCGGGATGGCATTGGAAACCCTGACCACGCCGACGTCATTGTCGTGGTTCCTCGTATTGTAGTTCGGGTGGCCGATCAGTTGAGCTACGTTGAGCTGTGTGCCACCGCTGCTGACCGTGGTGGAACCGACCCGGATGCGGTATCTACTTGCGACGGCATTGCGTCTGTGAACAACATAAACAATAAACTACTCGTAAATTCAAATTCAAATCTTTTTTATTTAAGTAGACTTTGTAAAGCAACTATAGGTCGCATAGGTAGGTTTGTAGCGAACTATAGGTCACGGGGGCGATTAGCTAAAAATCACCTCTGTTTCTTCCACTATTGGCCAAAATCCGTTGACGCAGCAAAAAAACATAAATTCAGCCAAACTATATCGCCCTGCTGATAACTGACGCGTCGCCTCGTATCGAGTGTCGCTTTTGTCGCTCACGTAGGACAACGGGTAAAAAAATTAACAGTACGCTTACTCTGAGTTTTTACACTGCAAATTAGATTGATGTAGTGAGCGTTCACTCACATTAGAGTAAAATGAACCTTAACTGCATTGGTTTAGAGCTCATTTCATCATTTCGTGTATTTATTCACAGCCAGCGCTCCAAAAGCTGAATTTGTGACTTTAAAGCAAGAGCTTTTGGGTCCATTTTACTTTGACGCTAATGTGAGTGAACGCTCTCTGCGTCAATCGAATTTGCAATGTAGAAGCTCAGAGTAAGCGTACAGTGTGCACAAAGTAGGCTTTGTAACACTTTTTTTTTAATTTATGTATCATGACCTTACGATACAGGTCTCCTAGTGTGAGAGTCCACAGTTAAGCATAAAACGTAGGAGTCACGAGTCCCACCTCACGAGTCCCCCCTCACGGACTGGGATTCTCCGTAACGGGAAAACGCTAGCAAAAAGTTTTAAGATTTTACTTGCTTGCTAATACGTACCTATCAACCTTTTGAAAACATTTTGAAAATAAATAATTTGTGTATTTCATATAACCTGCATTGAAAATGCGAGTTTCAATGCCTGTTGAGCCACCTGAAACTATTCACTTTCTGCCATGGGGCTGAATGACGTAGCAGCCCTCCTTTCGATCCTGTCAGTATCTTTTGTTTATTTCAAATCTTTTTTTAAATGTCATTTTACCAATCTACTAAGCTGACAGATATGATATTTGTAAACAACAACCTAGATTATATGAAAAATAGTGTGTGCGCCACGGGATGAAACACGATTTCAGATTTCGGGTGATGACAGTCCTCGCTTCGCTCAGGCAGGCAACTTCACCCTCGTCTGAAATCGTCTTGTTTCATCCCTAAGCACACAATATACTATTGTATTTGTACTTACGGCCAGCAATGAGCTGCTGAAAGCACAGCTCTGTTGTTCAAGATGGTGCTACCGCAGTTGTGACGGAAGTTTACATTGTTCGTGGACATTTGAAGGGATGCGGCGAATGGGTAGGTGTTAATAGTGGTGATTGATCCACCAATGATCCTGTCATCTGGCCGTGGCAGAGCTGAAATAGAAAATACAAGATGATGCCTGCGACTTCGTCCGCGTGGATTAAGGTTTTTTGATTCCCGTGGGAACTTTAATTATCCGGAATAAAAAGTAGCCTACACGATTTCCTAACTACCTCGTTGGTCTAGCGGTTAGCATAGTCCACTGCGGATCACGAGGTCCTGGGTTCGATTCCCGCTAGGGCATAAAAATTGTTAGGTATTGGGTGAAATTAAGAAATTCTCAGTGCCAGCCCGGAGTTGGAATTTGGCGGTGTTTCACCCCCGTGCCGTGGAGAGCACGTTAAGCCGTCGGTCCCGGTTATTATCACTAACATGATAATAGTCGTTAAAAGCCCGCCAACCCTCATTGGAGCAGCGTGGTGGGTCTAAGCTCTAATTCCCTCTCTCCTATGAGAGTGGAGGCCTGTGCCCAGCAGTGGGACGTTAATAGGCTGTAGTGGTGGTGGATGTCCTTCCCCGGGATACAACCTATCCCTGTAGCAAATTGTAAGTTCTGAGCCGATTTTGATGAATGAGATGTCAATCGATTTGGTATTATGGTCCGAGTGACATAAGATATATTTTACACTTATAAAATTAATATGGATGTACGGTCGCGGTCTGAAAATGTTTACCAGTTTTCAAATTAGATTCTTTAAAAAATTGCGTGCATTAATGTCTAAAACGCTTAAGCAAGGTATTTGTTACGGTTCAAAGTTATCAAAAGTTTTCAAACATCGATATAATTTATTTTATTGACTTTTTTGTGATTAAATTCATTTTCTAATTTCAAGTTTAAAATATTGAAAGAGGTTTTCTACATACTATTCCATCTAGTTCAAATCAAATCAAATCAAATATTTTTTATTCAAATAAACTTTTACAAGTACTTTTGAATCGTCAAGTGAATCTACCACTGGTTCGGAATGCCATTCCTACCGAGAAGAACCAGCAAGAAACTCGGTGGTTGCTCTTTTTAAATAATTCATTTACAATTACTATATCAATGTGTACATAAGTAACCGCTGTCCCCAGCATTGCTGGAGCGATCAAATCCATGCTCCTCTATCATTTACATAATCTTCAACAGTATAATAAGCTTTTTTCAGGAGCATACTTTTAATGGATTTCTTAAATTTGTTTATTCAATTCAGTTCCAGTTGCCACGTTTGCCACCTACTGAAAGAGCTCTATGATTTATGCCAAACCACATAACGACCTTCTGATGCAGATGTGCCCATGCAATTATGAACCTTAAGGTGGTAAACATTTTCAGACCGCGACTGTACATCCGTCGGATGTTACAGTTTTTTAATTAAAATTTACTGCTTGTTAAGAATCATAATAATAATATTTTTTTGTAAATAATTAAATAATAGAAATGCCAAGAACTTACAAGCAACCGTTGTAAGGCCAATGGCCAATAAAATAACGATTGTCTTCATGGTCCCACGGTATTGAATATTTTGACACGATAATTAGCAACTTTTTTTATAAATATTAGCTATTATCATCATTAATTAGATAAGCATAACTATTAACAATATTTTAATACTCAATCATCGATCATCTTCAGATAATAAATTGGGGAAACCAGAACCATTACGGCGTGTTTACACTCGCGTGTCCAAATGCGTCTGCTGCATTCGGTGGAGCTGAATTCGATAACCGAATTGCCATGTTTACATTAGTTCGGCGACCGAATTCTATCAGCCGTATTCAGTTGGTTGGTTCGGTTGGTTGGTTCGTTTGGTTGTGGTTGGAAATATATAAATATTCAAACAATGTGAATACTTATGAAGAAATACTAGGTGACGCCCGCGACTTTGTCTGCGTGGATTGAGGTTTCTTGGTTCCGAGGGAACTCCTCAATTTTCCAGGATAAAAAGTAGCCTATGTACTAATCCAGACTATGTTCTAATGTACGTAATGTATAATCTATATCCGTGCAAAATTTCACGCAGATCCGTTCCGCCGTTCTGACGTGATTGAGTAACAAACATCCATCCATCCATCCATCCATCCATCCATCCAATATTTCACATTATATTATGGGGCTAAATACCTTCGCTTGAGGCGTTATTAGTTTAATATTGGTGACGTTCTTGTATCAGAATTATAATGCTTATTTTAGGGATGTCAAGGCACGTTATATCTACTAAACTGCATTTTTAAATAATACTGCTTTAAGTAATACGTAAGCCCGCACATCGTATAAGAAAAGAGCCAAATAAACATTATGACGTGAAACCTGTCTTATCTTACTTCTTATCTTATCTTACTTCTATTATATACATAAACTAGCGACCCGCACCGGCTTCGCATGGGTAGCACTAACAATTTTTATCTTAATTAAATACTTTAGATAAGGATTAATACTATGTCGGTAAAAACACCTTTGCAAGTAAAGCAATAACCATTTTTATGATTTTCAAGTTTGGTTTAGACCAAATTTGAAAATCATAAAAATGGCTATAAATTAAGATAATAATAAGTAAGCTATCCTATCCTATCTTTCAAGTTGGATCAAACTGCACATGGTGTGCAAATTTAATTTAAAATCGGTTAAGTAGTTTAAGAGTCTTTTGCGGACAAACACGTGACACGTGATTTATATATGTATAGGTACTTAGATTTATATGATACAAAATGTGAAAGTTTGGATGGATGGATGGATGTTTGTTACTCAATCACGACAGAACGGCTGAACGGATCTGACTAAAATTCGGCACAGAGGTAGATCATAGTGTGGAATATCACATAGGCTACTTTTTATCCCGGAAAATTAAAGGATATTCGCGGGAACCAAAAAACCTCAAACCGCGCAGGCAAAGTCGCGGGCATCAGCTTGTATTATGAATGTGAAAGTTTGGATGTTTATATGTTTGTCACGCCACAACGACTGAACCGACTGGGGTGAAATTTGGAATGGAGGTAATTTATATACCCTGAATAAACACACAGGATACTTGCATTTTATCTCGGGAAAAAGTCTTAAATCCGTGCGGACGAAGTCGCTGGCATTACCTACTAGTGAATTTATACAAACTTTATCTTGGAAAATTATTTTGTTTTCATAATTCGCAAATATATTTTGGTTAAGTATTAGGTAATTCGTTATAAATTAACTGATAATAGATATAGCAATCTTGAGGCTAATAAATTATACTAATACTTAGATATTTCCGGATTATTTAAGTACCTATATAATAAAAATAACATAAATGATAAATAATTAGATTCAGGAGTTGATAATGTGGAAACTTCACGTTTTACTAGCGATTTGTCTTGCCACCGCCGATTGTAAGTATTAACGTAAATTGTTTCTTGTGGGCTTCTTCGCAGACCAGGGTGCGTTTGGAGCCCTTGTAGCTTTAGTTTTGAATGTATACTATGTTACTTGGCTTGGATTAATAAATTTTTACTTTTACTTTGACTTTAAATGAAGTACTATACAACTTAAAAATGTTTTCAAAACCTACTTCCAAAGCCACTGTAAAGTAAAATATATATTTTTCTCCTCTAAGCTCGGAAATTGCTTTATTATTAAAAAAACACGTACTTGGCTCTTTTCTGGCCACCCGTCCGTTGGATGATAATAGCAATAACTGGACGAAGGAGAAATAGAAATTGCTTGACAGTTAAACACGACTGCATCGAAACTGCTGGACCGATGCGAGGTTTTGTGCAAACATTGGCTGTTCCAAATTTTATTATTAATTTTTATTGATTATTTTGTTTTTTCATCGTTTACCCGTTGTTTACCGTCAACGTTGTTTTACGCTTTTTAACGCTGTTCAATATTTTTTCGGCACTTGCAACGAAGATGGTTTTCCGACCTTTCTGGCGCAGTGTTGAGCGCTGTTTTCTTAACGTGGTTGATCCCTGATCGTGGTGATTTCTGAATTATCTCTGGTCTGGCCTGGTGGGAAGCTTCAGCCATCTTTCAGCTTTTCCGTTCCATCGGCTATGAGAGCAAAGGAATAGAGAGTGCACCACTGCACCTGTTTACGCACACAGTTGTGCACGGCTAATCTCTATGGAGTTTGGCCGCCGGTGGCCGAAATTCGGTTGGATGGACATGTTTTTTTTATAGCGTTCCCGCAAAAGGGACGGATAGTGGGCGGTTCAGTGGCCAATATAAGCCAGTATCCGTACGCGGCTGTCCTCCTAGTTTCGTACAACAACGCGGCCTTCCGGCAAGATTGCGGCGGTACCATCATCAACAACAGATCCATTCTATCGGCTGCGCACTGCTGGGTGTAAGCATTTCTATATTTTTTTTTTAAAGTGTAAGACTACATAGAATTACAAAAGTGTAATACGGGAGGTCGTAGGTATAGGTAAACTTTTGTAGAGGTTTGTGAATCACATGCGACCCACCAAATGGTAACACATACCGTAAGTCACATATGTAGGTATGTCACGGGACAATGAAGAATGTTAACTTGTTTTGATTATTAGCACTCTATATTCTCTGTCAAAAATAAAAAATACTAGTGAAAGAATTACTTCGATACGTCAATTAGTTTCCGATTTAGAAGTAAAACAAGTTGTAACCGCACGACTTGGGCTGCCGGTGAGGTGTGACGTCATCGCACAACACGCTCTGTCTGGCTCACTCAGTCCGCTCGCGGTCGCGCGCCCGTGCCGTCGAAATTACACATAACCGCTGGCGACTTGATACTAAGCGGGCCGCGGCGCGTTGTGACATGACGTCACAAGCGGTCACGTGACTGGTAGCGGGACTCGATATTTTTCGAAACTTTGAATGCCTATCAAATCAAAACTACTAGGTATTTTTGACTTCAACAAAAACTAGTGTATTTATATACATATAGGCTTTACTGAGACAAAATTTGAAGCGATTTGGCATACCTATTAACATTCTTCATTAACAAGTATTTCTCTTTGACTTTTTTCGTAGGGGAAAGAACCGGCAGTTCGTATTGGCTCAAGCAACCCATAGCGACAGTGGCTGCCATTATGTAGCAAGACATGTCACCCGTCTTAGCTACAATGTTGGCGCATTTATGAATTATACTAGATGATGCCCGCGACTTCGTCTTCGTGGTTTATGTTTTTTTATTCCCGCGGGCGAATTCATTCATTTTGTGGGATATAAAGTAGCCTATTTTACTGTCCAGGTCCTCGATTATACCCACGCAAAAAGTCACGTCGATCCGCTGCTCCGTTGCGGCGTGATTGAAGGACAAACCAACACACTTTCGCATTTATAATATTAAGTATAATATGATTAGTATGATTACTATTATTTAAGTGCATTAATGACTTTCAATTTATTAGGAATATACTTCCATCTTGGTATGGCCAATAAATTCTAGTACATTACGGAATTTAAATACCTCCCGTTGAGCAGTTCACCTTATCAAGAGTCACATATGATTCAAAGGAAAATAAACAAGTATAATTTCGCTTTTTGTGTAGGGGAAAGAATCCTCGGTTTGCAGTTCGAGTCGGCTCAACAAATGCCAACAGTGGCGGTGCATTCCACTATGTATCAAGGCATATAACACACCCTAGCTACAATGCTGGCACATTTATGAACAATGACATTGGTATAGTGAGATTGTCGACTGCGATTTCATTCGGAAATAACGTAAGAGCTGGATCGATCCCTGGAGCGAATTTTAATGTCCCGAATAACGCCAATGTTTGGTCAATCGGATGGGGTCTCTTATTCGTAAGTAATTCTAGAACAAGTTTTTGTGGTTATTGAACAAAAGGCCAGCTACGGGATTGGAGCAGCGTGGAAGCTACCAAGCTCTGATCCCTCTCTACTATGAGAGTAGATGTCTGTGCCCAGCAGTGGGACGTTAATGGGCTGTTGTGGTGGAACAAAGGGATAATAATCTGAGTGCTATTAATTTTATTATGACCTAAGATGCACTTTTAAAAAAAGGGAAAATGCTGAGTCTCTTGCCGGCTCAACTCTGTCGAACTTTTTTTTCAAACCTGTCGTTGAGTCCAGACAAATTTATCTTTGGAGCCATTTAGACCACGGCCAACGTCTACACTTTTTGACGACTACCCTGGTACAGTGGTGAGCGCTGTTGTTTTATAAGCGGGAAATCCGCGGTTCGATCCTCGGTAATGTCAATTTGGTAATTCATAACTTTCTGATTTTATCTGGTGTGATCTGGTGGGAGGCTTCGGTCGTGACTAGTTACTACCCGTCGTGGATGTGCCGCAAAGCGATTCGTATAAAAACCGATTGAGAGAATGGGTTTAACATAACTGTCATACTCCTAACAGGTTAACCTTATAACTATCCTAACATGCATCAAATTAGTCATTACTTCCACCAGCAGGTGAGATCGCTTGCCTAGAAGATGCCTTTTCTTTTGATTTGAAGATACCAATATTATAAGCAGATGGAAAAATGGAAGCCGGAAGGGCATAATTCAAAAAAAAATACTTTTTCAGTGGGGAGGACCATTGTCTGAACAACTTCGTCATGTTCAACTCAGAGTTGTAAGCCAGAGTGATTGCCAGAGAGCTTACGGTGCCAGCGCTATCAATGCTAACATGGTTTGCGCGGGCTGGCATACAGATGGCATTGGATCCTGTACCGGGGACTCTGGAGCACCTTTGATACTCAATGGCGTCTCCATTGGTGTCACTTCCTTTGGCACCGGATGTGGGGAAGCGCGCTGGCCTGGCGTTTACGCACGGGTATCTAGATACACAGACTGGATACGTAATAATGCATAAGTAGTTAACTACCTAATAAAAATATTTTTACCAATTTTTCATTTCTTATCTTTACCATTTTCTTGTGACCTTTTTTCTAGAGAAAAATTATAAATTCATGTGAATAATAAATAGACATATGTTTGCAACGTATGCCAGAAGACTTTTGTATTAAAACCATCCAAAAATTTTGGACTTTTGGATCAAAATAAATTATCATTAGGTACTATTATTATCATAGATACCAGTATCGATTTTTAAAATATGCAAAATGTATTTAGTTGGATAAGGATTAATGCTGTATTGCTTAAAATCGCTTCATAATTAAGCGTAATTTCTCGTAAAAAGTAAAGGATAAAAAATGGTTATTGTGGGTTATCCCTAAGAGATAGGCATATACTATCGCGAATTTTTTTGTAGAACTTTTTAAGGTGTACAATACTGTAGTATTATTTTGATCTATCTTGTAGGGTTCAGCCAGCGTTTGCAAAAAAATGTGTTTATTTACGACATCACATTAGAAACCTCTAAAATTATTAGTGTTTGTCTACTATATTATGCATATATTATACATATAAACCTTCCTCTTGAATCACTCTATCTATTAAAAAAAACCGCATGCATCTAAATCCGTTGTGTATTTTTAAAGATCTAAGCATACATAGGGACAGACAGCGGGAAGCGACTTTGTTTTATAGGTACCTACTATGTGCAGACTGATTATAATTTATAATCAGCCATCTAAGTAAGTACTTATTATATTTTTGTTTTTAATAAAAACAAAAATCTGTCATAACATATTGTCTTATTTAGCCTCCGTCTCTATCTGAAATTATTCGAAACAGATCGATCGAGCAGATTATACCTATGGCAGCAGTACCTACTCAAGGACCAGTGATCCCTCTGATATGACACCATCTGTGTCTACTTTCTGCGATCTGTTGATTAGATATGCATAACTATATTTTATTACTCAATCATCCATCATCTGCAGATAATAAATTAGGGAAACCAGAAGGAGAAATACATATCAAAAATTTATCGGAACCGGCAGGCAAATTGGTTTTGAACCTGCGTCTCTCTGAGAATCACTCCCTGAGCGCCTTTGACCACTCGGCCACGGTTCACTAACCTGTCAGTGGCGAAATTTGAGACATGCAGTCCAAATCCAGTCTTTTTTATCCCGAAAGAAAATAAGGTTCGTCCAGGATAGGGGCTTTTTTGTTGATTTTACTCCATAACTCAGTAAAATCTGAACTGATTTGAATAAATCTTCCTTTATTAGAAGGTATGTATCATCAGGTAAGTTTTGCATAATTTTTGTGAAGATTTGATAAATATTATCAGACAAAACTCCTGAACAGATAACAGCAATTCACTTGATTAGGACTTAATAATATCTTTTTGGTGGCATCGAAATGCTTTTTAGATAAACAATAGTATCTGTACCAGGTATAAGTTGTATTTAGGTACTGATATAACTTAGCCATTTGAAAATAAGTGTAGGTTCAACGCGAGAATAAAAAAATCTCAATCCACGCGGACGAACTTGCGGGCATCAGCTAGTAAGAAATAAACCATCTTAACTTACTAATAATATAAATGTGAAAGTTTCGAAGTTTGTAGGTTTGTATACCTTCACGCCATAACGACAGAACCATTTAGGCTGAAATTAGGAATGGATATATCATATTAAATACCCTGAATTAACATATTATGATATGTATTTTATCCCGGGAAAAAACCTTAATCAGCGCGGACGAAGTCGCTGGCATCACTAGTGAATTTATATATAGTAAACATTATCTCGGAAAATTATTTTGTTTTCACGATTCGCAAATAAATTTTATATTACTTATTAAGTAATTCGTTTAAGATTAACTGATGAATACTTGTGTCTAATAAATTAAACTTATACTTAGGACATTTCCAGATTACATTTAATATATAAATACAGAACAAAAGACAAATGATAATTTAAATAGATTCGGGTGTTAATAATGTGGAAACTTCACGTTTTACTAGCGATTTGTCTTGCCACCGCTGATTGTAAGTAAATTGTTTGTTTTGGCTTCATCTCAAACCCTCGTAGCTTTAATTTTGAAAGTGTGCAAGTTTGTTTGGTCTAAATGAATTCATTTAATACCTTTCCTTTGACTTTAAATGCAGTGCTATATGAAAAATCTTTTCAAAACGGACTTCCAAAGCCACTGTGAAGTAAAGAATAATATATTTTTCCTCCTACATGCTCGGAAATTGCTTCATTATTAAAAATATACGTACATTGGCTCTTTTCTGGCCGCCCATCCGCTGGACGATAGTAGCAATAACTGGAAAAAAAGAAATAGAAATATCTGGACAGTTAAACACGACAGCATCGAAATTGCTGGACCGTTGTGAGTTTTTGTGCAAACATTGGCAACATTGTTTACCGCTGTTTAACGTTGTTTTACGCTTTTTAACGCTGTTCAATATTGTTTTTCATGTCGTAACTCGGCACTTGCAACGCGCGAGCGCTGTTTTCTTAACGTGGTTCGATCCCCGGCAGGATTGATTTGCGAATTTATAATTTCTGAATTATCTCTGGTTTGGCCTGGTCCCATCCCATCCTATCCCATTGTGATTTTCCGTCCAATCGGGCTATGAAAGCAAGGGAATAGAGCACTCTCTATTCCCTTGCTTTCATAGCGCAAGTGTTTGCGCACACAATAATATCTCCCGCGCAGATGGCTAATCTCTATGGAGATTGGCCGCTGGTGGCCGTAATTCGGTTGGATGGGCATTAATATTATTTTTATAGCGATCCCGCAAAAGGGAAGGATAACAGGCGGATCAACGACCAATATAAGCCGGTATCCATACGCGGCTGTCCTCTTAGTATCGCACAACAACGCAGCCTTCCGGCAAGACTGTGGCGGTACCATCATCAATAACAGATCCATTCTATCGGCTGCGCACTGCTGGGTGTAAGCGTTTCTATATTTTTTAAAGTATAAGATAATATCAGGTTTAGGTAATAGAGGTTTGTGAATCACATTTGACTCACAAATGTGCTTATCGTAAGTCACATGTCTTCAAATGGACAATTAACAAGTATTGCACTTTGACTTTTTTCGTAGTTTAAAGAACCGGGATGCTGTTCGTATCAGCTCAAGCAAGGCCTACAGGTCCTCGACTATACACATGCAAAAAATGCGTCGATGCGTTGCTCCGTCGTGGCGTGATTGAAGGACAAACCGACAATCAAACACACTTTCGCAATTATTATATTATTAATGATGTTTTAAGTGTTAAGTGCCATAAATGACCTTCAATTTAATAAGAATATACTTCTATCTTGGTATAGCCAAGAAATTCTAGTACATTACGGAATTTAAATACCTCCCGTGGAGCAGTTCACCTTATCGTGAGTCACATATGATTCAAAGAAAAATAAACAAGTATTTCGCTTTTTGCGTAGGGGAAAGAATCCTCGGTTTGCAGTTCGAGTCGGTTCAACCAATGCCAACAGCGGCGGTGCTTTCCACTATGTATCAAGACTTAACCCACCCTAGCTACAATGTTGGCACAATTATGAACAATGACATTGGCATTGTGAGATTGTCGACTGCGATTTCATTCGGAAATAACGTAGCACCTGCACGGATCCCTGGATCGAATTTTAATATCCAGAATAACGCCACTGTTTGGGCAATCGGATGGGGTCAGATAAACGTAAGTAATCCTTGAACAAGTTTTTATAGTAATTGAACAAAAGCCAAAATAATCTGAGTGCTATTAATTTTATTATGCACTTCAAAAAAAAGGGTAATTGCTGAGTTTATGGCCGGTTCAACTTTGTAGAACTTTCCAAAAGTGCCGTAGAGTCCTCACAAATATATCCTTAGAGCCATTTAAGACCACATTTTGTGTGCCACAACCAACATCTGTACATTTCGGCTACTACCCTGGTGCAGTGATGAGCGCTGTCGTGTTATAAGTAAGAGGGTCGTGGTTCGATCCCCGGCAGGGTCAATTTAGGAATTCCTAACTTTCTGTTTTTTTTGGTATGGTTTGGTGAAATGTCGGTCGTGACTTCCGAAGCGGACGTGCCGCCAAGCGATTCGTGTAAAAACCGATTATGAGAATGGGTTTAACATATCTGTCATACTCTTAACAGGTTAGCCCGATAACTATCCTATAGAATGCTTCAAATTAATCATTACTTCCAACAGGTGAGATCACAGTAATTTGAATTGGCAGGAAGGTAATAATTTTAAAAAAAAAATTCAGTCGGGAGGACCATGGTCTGAACAATTACGTCATGTTCAAATCAGAGTTGTAAGCCAGAGTGAATGCCGGAGTTCTTATGGTGAAAGCGCTATCACTGCTAACATGCTTTGTGCGGGTTGGCATACGAGTGGCGTTGGTTCCTGTACCGGAGACTCTGGGGCACCTTTGCTACTCAATGGTGTGCCAATTGGTGTCACTTCCTTCGGAAGGTGTGGGGCAGCGCGCTTTCCTACCGTTTATGCACGGGTACCCAGATACACAAACTGGATAATTGATAATGCTTAAGTAGTAAACTACCTAATAAAAATAATTTTACCAGTTTATTACTTTTACTTGTGATCTTTTTTAAATAATAAATTGACATCATTTGCAACGTACATGTATGCCAGATTTGCCACTTTTGTATTAATACCATCTGTATCGATGTTAAATACATTTGAAATTTCAAATCGATAGCATTATTAGGTATTTACTGAAAATATGTAAGTGTGACAGACAGACGGAAGATGGACATAGTCACACAATAAGGGTTTCTTTTATACAATTTTGGTACGGAACCCTAATCTCTAATATCATCATCATTTCAACCTATCACCGACTCACTGCAGCTAAGTATGAGTTTCCTCTCAGAATGAGAAGGGTTTGACCATAGTCCACCACGCTGGCCAAGTATTTGCAGACTTCACACACATTTGGGAACATAGGGAACTCAGATCTATTACTTCTATATCTATGGATGTTTGTTACTCAATCACGTCAGAACGGCTGAACGGATCTGGATGACATTTGGCAATGAGATAGATTATATAGTCTTAAATAACACATAGGCTACTTTTTATTACCAAAAAAACCTCAATCCATGCGGACGAAGTCGCGGGCATCAGCTAGTAATCTATGATTCTGGTTTCGTCACGATAAAATAATATTCTTGATATAAATTATCGCTATCAGTACTTAACCTTAAGGCCTAAAAGTAAATAATTAAAGAAGCTAATCAGAAGAGATATAAAACTGCTATGCTGGGACTTAGCTTAAATGTTATTAGTTTTTTATTATGTTTTTAATTGGAACGCCGCCATCCGGACAATGGCCGGTGGAACGGAATCTCCCGTGTAATTGAAATCTCGCACCATAATCATTTCTGAAAACCTGACAGGATTAAATAAAAATACCGATTTTGAAATTAATATACTTGAGTACTTAACCTCTATTTTACACGCTTTTTATTAGCTTCAGACTACGGGCTGGTGAGGTTCAAACGTCCGCGTATAACGCTCACATTCTTTGAAAGACATGTTCCTTCCGTACCAGCGGTAGTCTGTGAAGCCGCAGATAATGTACCTTTCTATTCAAACGAAGCGAAAAAGATTGTGTTGCCATTAAAATGCGGATATAGTGCGTTTTTACACGCTTTTTATTAGCTTCAGACGTATGTATGTTAGTATGTAACGGAATCTTTGAACATGATTTTGACCCCCTTTAAAACGTCGGATTAACTCGAAATTTGGCATACTTATTAAGGACCGATGACAATTCAATATTTTAAACAGTTTGACCCGTTATCCTTACTAGGATAATCAGGATTAGCGATTTTTTGTTTTCCTAGGAGACCCGGAGTGTCTGCGTCAAAAGCGTGTTTTTTAGTTTTTTTAAACTATTATTATTATATAATATAATATTTTTTATTATTACCACAATCACACCTGATGGGAAGTGATGACGCGGCCTAAGATGGGACGCGCTTGCCTAGAAGATGCCTATTTACTCTTGATTTAATGATACCCGGATAGTTTTAGGTAGAGTATCCCAGACCCTAGCCATGCGAATGAGGAATGAAGACGCAAAGCGTTTTTTACGTGTTGATGGAACGTCGACGACAGAAAATCGCACGGCGCGCGGTACGATGGTAAATGCCTAAATATATGATGGTAGATGGTAATAATATGCTTAAAGCCTCAAGGTAAATAATAAAAGCGGCTTATTAGAAGGGAAATAAAACTGCTGTGTCGGCGATTAGCATTATTTAATGATATTACATTCTTAATAAGTTTTTAATTGGAGCGCCGCCATCCAGAAAATGGCCGGTGGAACGGAATCTCCCGTGTTATGAGAATCTCGCACCATAATCAAAGTCGAAGTCGAAGTATATTTATTCAAAATTGGTACATACACAGTACACTTTTTTAACGTCTATTTTACAAAGTATAAGACGTGATGGTGATAATAATAATTAACCACGATACCAAATCTACGCACGCAAATTAATTACTTCTGAAAATCCGACAGGAAACGATGGGAATTGGGATTAAAGAATTAAATACAAATACCGTTTTTGAAAATGAACAGTTATGTAGGTATATATATTTTAAATGGGTATAAGGGGTAGATTGTATAAAAATAATAATATACCTAATATATGTAAAAGGAATTGGGGACTGACTGACTGACTTAACTGACTGATCTATCAACACACAGCTCAAACCAACGAATCGTGCTGGATATCTATTATGACGTAGACATCCGCTAAGAGAGGATTTTTGAAAATTGAATAAGGGTTTGAAGCTTGAATCCACGCAATCCACGCGGACGAAGTCGCGTGCCAAAGTTAGTCTTTGTATAAAATGGCACTTCCGCTGAACAAAAACGATTTGCATTTCCAACCTGAACCACGCATTAGCATTGTACAAAGTGCTACATTTTAATTACGTTCAAAATAGTTTTAGTTACGAGGTTTTAGTGCACTTTACTGGTATGCCGCGTGCGGCCGGCCGGCACAATGTTGCGAATTTCAATGTAACTCTCGAAACAAGTGAACATACCAATACTGCCCATTAACGTCCCATTGCTGGGCACAGGCCTCCACTCTCATAGGAGAGAGGGAATAAGAGCTTAGCCCCTCTACGCTGCTCCAATGCGGGGTTGGTGGGATTTAACGACTATTATCATGTTAGTGATACTAATCGGGACGGATGTCTTAACGTGCTCTCCGAGGCAGGCGCTGAGAATTTCATAACTGAAAAACCCAATACATATCAATACCCAATATGGCCGACCGGAAATCGAATCAAGGACCTCGCGATCCGCAGTCTACCATGCTAACCGCTAGACCAACAAGGTCAAAACAATTAAAAAAACATGACTGCCCTGCCAAATTTTATTGAAAAAAATTATAGCCAGTCTCACGCCCATACATTAAAATCTATACAAGCATTTAGAAGTTTTGAACATAGTACATGAACCCTGAAAACATAACACTCCATTTTTTGGGGGTCGTGTAAAAAAATATGTCTGAAATTAAAATTGGCATAGGGTTTTTTAGTACGTAATATTTTAATTATGAATATTATGACGTGTTCAACGAAAAATATAATAAAAACTAGCGGTCGCCCGCGACTTCATCCGCGTACAATTTTTGATTTCCTATGAGATTATGAAATTTTCCCGCTGCAAAAAGTCTATCTAAAGAGGCTTCATATAGCTTATGCAGGTTTTTATTATTTCAAACTTATAACTGAAATGCTGAATTTTCACGTCTCTTTCTACAAAAACATAGGACTTTCATACAAACTTCCAACCCCCATTTCACCCTCTTTGGGGTAGATTTTCGAAAAAGTACTTATACAGGTTATTATAATTTAAAACTGATAACCTAAATCCCGATTTTCTAGTCTGTAACTTCAAAAACTTAGAACCATCATGCAAACTTCCAACCCCCATTTAACCCTCTTTGGGGTAGATTTTCGGAAAAAAAATTATACAGATTCTTATTATTTTAAACTTATAACTTAAATGCTAATTTTCATGTGTCTAACTTTAAAAACAAAGGACTTTCATACAAACTTCCAACCCCCATTTCAACCCCTTAGGGGTGAATTTTCCCAAAACCGTTTCTTAGCTGACGTTTACACCATAGAAGGAACCTACCTTCCAAATTTCAAGTCTGTATGTTTTATAGTTCCTGAGATATCGTGATGATCAGTGGGTCAGTCAGTCAGTGACCTTTCGCTTTTAAGTTATAATATAGATTGGGATAGGGATGTACAATAAACATAATGAATCGATTCAGCAACCATTTATCAAACGTCAAAAGCGCGCATTAAGAGGTCTCAGTACGCGCGACCGAAGTTGCCGGCGCACGTGGGTAACCTGTTCGCTATTTCACATAACATTGTGTGAGAAAGAGATAGACTCAGTGTCGCAAGTGAGAGCGCGCATACTTCCGTGCTACCGTCCCGCTCCCGCTCCGTTTTGGGTGAGAGGCGCGATAATTTTCACCGAAATCAAGTGCGCGAAAAGGGTTGAACAGTCGTTTGGGAAACCCGTTTGTTTATAAAAACTACTAAATGTATGTTTACAAAGTAAAGTTATTTTAAATAATGAATAAATAAACTATGTTTCTTGATAAATTGTTTTATACCTAATTTTCATACTCCTAATCTTATTTATTTGCGCCCAAAGTTGTCATCAATTTAGTGTGAAAATAGGAATTTTTCGAGGCTCGTAACTTTAAAATCAATTTTTTTTTTTGATATTTTATATAATATCAATAAACCTAGATAATGACGAGACAAATCGAAGTAATACTTACTTTTGAGCGTACATATTATATGATAATGTAGTAATTACGAGTTTACGTTTGTATGAAGAAAGTACCGACTGGAGTCCCCTTAAGTATGGTAGTTAGCATGAAACATCATCAAAATTCAACGCAATATTTTACTCGTCAGTTAAAAACGGAAAGAAGTTTTGATCGCTTAAAAGTCTGGTGAGTCTTCGTAGTTTAAATAGGCAGTGGTGAAGTAAAATCCACTTTAAGTACGAGAAAATATAATTACTAAGCAGTAATATAAATTACTAAGTAGATGATACCCGCCACATCGTCCGCGTGGAATAAGCCTATACCCATCCCCGGATACAACCTACCTCTGTTCTAAACTTCATAAAAATCGGTTAAAAGGATGTACCGGGAAAGCGTAGCAGACAGACACAATTTCGCATCTATAATATTAGTATGAATTATTATTGTATTGTGACAGTAATACGCAATAGGCTTGATGGAAATTACGTCAATGTGTAATTTTATAACACCACGGCCGCCCAACGAGCCAGCCTAGTGGAAGATTTCCGCCCCGCTGCGCTCTCTCGCGCCGTACCTACGCTCCGGCTTTGAGCTCATTTTCCGCTTTAGGGATTTGTTTTCTTTCTCTTGTTAGCTTCGATGGATTGAGCGATACATTGCGTTTTCGTATTTAGTCTTTAGATTCAAGATTCAGGCTGATTTGTGATTTAGTTAAATGTTTTGGTAAGTTTATTCCAGGGTTAATATGAAAAGGACGATACAGCGTTTTTCGTATTTTTACTCGACTGCGGAACGCACAGGGTTATGTGTTCATCAGTCTATATAATATGTTCGTAGGTTAGGTTCCCTTGAAGATTATTTCATTTTAATGATCATTTAGGATTTACGAGGTTTCAAAGGTTCATTTTTAATGTATTCCTTTGTGTCGCACTACAGACAAAACGGCTGAACCGATTTGGATGATACTTACACCACTAGATTTGTCTTAATCTCCCGAGTGTCACTACGGAAGTCGAATTAATGAATAAACAAAATGGCGCCAGCTAGAAGCCAATAAATAAATGAAAGTCTATAGGCAAGTGAGGTATCGTTAGATAGGTCTTTTAAAATCTCACTAACGTTCCTTAAACCATTTTTCCGTTATAATATTTAGGATTTACGAGGGTTCAAAGGAAATGAGTAAGGTTCTTACGTAGGTAGATGCTCTATTTATCTAAACTTATCTTAGAAACTAATACTAGTGATTCGCCCCGAACTGAGACCTCGCGGCGCCATCTATTGACATCAATGTGAAGTTCTGTTAAAAATACTGAAGCTCATTAAAAAATCAATAATTTCGTTTCCTTACAATATTTATCTAATTTTAGTATTTGTTGTTCAAGTACAGGATATAATTCAAATAATTGATCAAGTTTCAGGCTCAGCCTTTCTGAAAATTTAGAGTTCGGACGTCAACTTTGGACGTTAGAAAATCTCCACTTTGAAAGCCGCCCATTTCGTCAATTTTAGGGGAAAAATTAAAAAAAAATATATTTTTGGACTCTATTTCTAATTATCTTTAAATTGATATACCGCAACCCTATGTAACGCTATAAAAAATATTTTACTTCGCATTCGCTTCAATGAGAGCCCCCCTGAAATAAAGATTTTTATTACTTTTTAAGCCATATTCGGCTGGAGGCCATTAGTTTACATATTATGTTTAAAGCTGAAGTAATTACGTTCAGTAATTCAGAAGTTATAATGCTCTGACAGACAGACGGACGGACGGACAAGTGCAAATTCATTCAAGTAGACTCAGAATTATATACAGAAAAGATTTGTTTGATAATTATTTTTTTGTAATGGATAAACTCAAAAATTACTTAACCGATATAAAAATGTTTTCTTTTTTTTTTAAACAATTAGAGATCCCTACGAAAGTTGCAATAATGTGAATTCAGTCGGAAAGAATCGTCTCATCTGAGAGCTTCCATTGCGAGCGCTGAGTAAGTAGATAAAGTTACACGAAAACAATGTATGGTGGAATTGTTCCTCTCAAAAAGTTCTAAAAAAGTCCGCAATAGCATATATCTAACTTTTAAGGCTGACTAACAATAAACATTTTAATGATTTTCAAACTTGGTCTAAAACAATGCTTTTCTTGTGAAGGTGTTTTTACCGACATAGTATTAATCCTTATAAAATAAATATGTTCGTCATCTCAAGTATTTAATTAAGATAAAAATTGTCTTTTACACCACTTAATTTAGATGAATATTAAGAGATATCATAGAAATACAGTAACGTTCAACAGAAAATGACGCGGCCCGCAGCGGATACGTAAGGGTGTACTCAGGGGGCGTACTCAGGTACAAAAATTCTGCTGTTTACATCAATGGTGTATTCTCACAATATAATATAACGGTAGTAACATATCATTGCGACATAACGAATCTCAAAAAACTTGATGATTTGTACTCCTTCCTTCGATCAATAAACACATCAATGCCCCATACAGCGCATATATTCGACTGACATAACTTACGAGTAAAATTTTTAATTCTGATAGTTCCTTAGTAAGAATATTTGTGAGATGGTGATAATAAAAAAAAAAACCCGGCTGAGTTTGTTGTGGGCTCTTCTCAGACCAGGGTGCGTTTGGAACCCTCGTAGCTTTAGTTTTAAGATACCGTTACCCATTATCACCATCATGCTTTTTAAGTACTTAAGTAATTTTTAGACGAAAAAATAAGACTACCTACAGTGTACCTATATTTAATAAATAAATAACTATGATGACTATGACTAATGTCTATTAAAATATTGGTTCCGAGTCCACTTTGCTACGTACAAAATACGTACAAATTATGTTTTTGAAAATACTTAAAAATTTATTTTTGCATTATTCTCGGGCATTTTTGTAAGTGGCCGACGTTCATTGGCTTACGAAAGCGGTTGGACGCGGTAAATGCAGAGGTCTCGTGACATCGATGCGATATGACTCTCGAAAATTAATGAGCACATTTTTATGAAAAATAGCAGATTCACGAACTTTACCAAACCAAATTAATATTAGCGTTATAACATATGCAAATTTGATGTTGGTTGTAGCTTATTCTCATGCTCTAAACTGCTATCACAAAATATATATTATAAAACGGCAGATAATACGTCGCCTGTTTACAATAAATACTTAACTAAGAAGTTTGAAAAAAAAGTAATTTAATAAAACAAAAAACCCGACTGCTTGGATACCAAAAAGTATAAAACAAGACACGAACTGAAGTATTTCATTATTATCAATTTACATCGTATAATATTAATCAAATTTATCAAGGCGCAGTCGCACGTTAAGGTCAGCTATTGGATAAATAACTTTTATTTCTTTAAAATATCTTTCTGCGTTGTATTTCCCATTTCTGAGGGTCATGACCCGTCTCCATTAATATCATAAAGGTCTTTAGGTTGTCGTCAACTCGGATCTGAAAAGTATCTAGAATGTACAGTGAATGAAGTACCGAATTTATTACTTGCGACTTTTTTATTTCATTATTTATGCCCGCGACTTCATTCGCGTGGATTGAGTTTTTTTAGTTCCCGCGGTAATTCTTTAATATTCCGGGATAAAAAATAGCCTATGCGTAATTCCAGACTATAATCTATCTTTGTGCCAAATTTTATACAGATCTTATCAGATTGAGTAACAAACATTCATCCATCCATCCAAACTACTAGACTTATTAGACATTACCTTTAAGAGGTTAATACCTAGTAGATTTTTAAATTAAGCATGTATAATGTGTGTGTATGTACAGATTCAAATGTTGCGAAAGTTAACCAACCGTATAACTCTAATGAATGCTGGACATCCAACGTCCAACCCTTCAAAGGATTTTAGATTAGGATCATGTAAGTAATTCAATGGGACATGTAAATTAATTTCCGTTTTGCATTTTGAAAAGGGCCACGTAAGCGGTCTTTTAATATTAATTAAAATTGCCCATTACTCTACGGCTACGAATTAAAATGAGAAAAGTTAAAGGTTATTTAATGTTATAAGTATAGGAGGTGGTTGTGTGTCGTGCCCAAATCGTAGGATTGATAATTTCAAGAAATCTTACTAATATTATAAATGCGAAAGTTTGGATGTATGGATATATGGATGAATGTTTGTTACTCAATCACGCCCCAACGGCTGAACGGATCTAGATGAAATTGATTGGCACAGAGATAGATTATAGTCTGTAATAACACATAGGCTACTTTTTATCCCGGAAAATTAAAGCGTTCCCGGGGGAACCAAAAAACCTCAAATGGATGTTTGTTACTCAATCACGCCAGAACGACTGAACGGATCTGGATGAAATTTGGCACAGAGATAGATTATAGTCCGGACTAACACATAGACGACTTTTTATCCCGGTAAATTGAAGAGTTCCTGCGGGAACTACAAAATCTCGACCCTCGGACCTCGTCAGCCGCAGTTATACATGCTAACCAACGCTAACGCAACCAAGAGCTAGACCAACGAGGCAGTCTATTTATTACTTGTTGATCCGACCCTGCTATGTTTTGAATAGCTAGTAAAAAAAGTCTTCAAAAGCCACATAAAAGTTTAAAATAGGTTTATACAAAGTAAGTATATTTAATACTAGACTATAGCTGATACACGCGACTTCGTCCGCGTGGAATAAGATTTTGTTAAGACGGACAGACAGTATATTATTGTACAGACATTTATAATATTGGTATGGAAGTATGGATCTAGAAAGAACTCGTAACTTTTTACGTAAAAATATGTCAATTAAATAAACTTTTTTTATTATTAGGATTCAAGCACTCTCGCTTATTTGCTCTAACTTCGTTTTTGAAATACATAAAAGTTGTATGATAATGGAACTTTAATATTAATATCAGCAGAAGTTCCTAACTGATATGAATTAGGTAGCTAAGTGAGTTTGAATAACTCACATAAAGTGAGTATTAGATAAACTCAATTCCATCTTTTAGCATAGAATCCATACTCAATACTCATATTGTTAAAAGTGTGTATGTCTGTCTGCATCTTGACGGCGCATCTGTTAAATGAGTCTGAGATAGGTTGTATGGCGATATGGGCCACTTTTTATTCCGGGATCTTTCTACGGACGAAATCGCAGGCATTATCCTCTGTCTCTGCGTCGATTTCCTCATTACTGAAGGTCGTGACCGCTTTCCATTAATCAAATAATGGTACGAGTTTTCTTGAGATGATAATGCGGTGGGTTCCCACGTCCTTCCACATACGATTCGACTAAGAGTTTAGATATTTAAACTCTTAGGCTTGTTACCATTAATAACAGAAGTTAGTGATAATAATCGGGACTGACGGAGGAAACGAAAAGGCCAAATTTTAACCTCCAAATTCGGTTACCCATCTAGTTACTTACTTGGGTCAACGTTGCTTAACATTCGCAATCGACTGGTATGCGTTTTCACAACTATGGCCTAGTTCCCTCTCTAAACTACACTACAGTTACACCTACGAACTGAATGTTATGGTACAAACACTCTTACAAAGGTAATCAACGTTAATATCTCGGAGTTCATACAATTTGGGGTTTCCCACGCAATAAATTAATAACCACAAAGAGACCCAGTTTAAAAATTAAAGTCGTTAGCTTAATTTGCTAATATTTTAGGCAACTGAAAGACAAAGTGGTCCCTGGCGGCGTATTTGTCCGAGGAACCGATGGACTTAACTTTTTGGCTCTTCCAAAACTCGTCCATCATCCTCCTAATCTATTTAGGGTTGCCAATTCCCGCTAGCAAATCTTTGTCTTATAATAATACTGTACCTGGACGATTCCGAACATTAAATATCTATACTAATATTAGTGTATCTATTTGTCTGCTACGCTTTAACGGCCCACCTTTTCAACCGATTTTGATGAAAGAAGGATGGCCAAATATGACCTGACCAAAAATGAAAGCGACCATTGATAAATACAATGGCAAAATATAGGTGATTAAAGGGGTATTTAAGTACAACTATTATATTTTTTTATTAAAGCCGGAATGTTGAAGATTGTTCTTTACTTGCGAATCTTGCAAGATCGGGTCCTGAATCTTCTACTCAAAGACCAATATGACTCGATTGGTTCATGTAAATAATTTACCTACTTAATTGATAAAGCCACCATGTTTAGTACTATATTCTAATTATTTGTGTGTAAGTTAGTTCAAATCATATACTTTTATTGTGTACTTACTGCCACTTATTTGTTATATATAACTACGCTTTGTGAGATCTTGTCTCAGATTTTATAAATTAACAGGCAAATACATTTCATATACGAAAACCTGAGTAAAATAGTAGAAGTTCTGAAAACACCTAAAGACTAAATACACAGTAGGGCCATGATTAAGGCATCTTAGTTAGTAATATAATTCAACTTTATATTACTATAATTATGTATTACTGATTTTATATTATTTCAAAATTACTACATTTTGTATTGCATCTTACGATAATATATTATATAGAATTAAATGGATACTTAAGTACTTAACTAAATATGATACTTAAGTAAATTATTTACAATAGCAAATTTATACGAAACATAGCCACGATTTAGACAACATAGTAGGAAATATTATTATCAGAACCTTTGTATCGATATCTTATAATTTATATTATTTCAAGCAATATTTTGTATCTCAAATCACTTATGATTATGACTTGAGAACAGTCGAAGATTTATATTACTAAAGCACAGTAACTAAAACTAATATTATGTGATCAAACTAAGTACATATTTATTAAGTGCCTTGAACTATCATGTACGAATGTTTATGTAGCTATATTAAACTACTATTGCTTAATGCAATGTAATAGTTATAGTTTAATATTGTTTAATTTAGTTTAGTATATTATGTAATGCCGTTATATTTCTTTGTTTCGCTTACCTATTGTATTAAGTTTTCTATGTGTATGATTTTCTATTTGTATAAGTATTTTATATGTTTTCCATGTGCATCACTTAGTTTTAATTATTATAAGTTTCATAATTATAATTATTACGCAATGTATAAAAGCGTCCTACTGGTTAAGTACGATTATACCAGCTCGTTAATAAACAATGCGATATGTGCACGCTCCAAAATAGAATAAAAACCGGCCGCCCCCGGTCGAGTTACGCACTTCACAACGAGACTCCGGAGCGTACGCATCTCCGCTCCAACGCAACAACAACAAGTGTTTTATTTCACTCCCTCGCTGTGGCTCGGGTCACACCGATCCTCTACAGTGCATGGTCCTTCGAACGCAAGATATCAGCAACTCAAGATCAAGATCTCAAGTCACGAGTCTCAAGATTCTCCGCAATAAAGCAAGATTGAAGAGGAATCAACCTATCCCCTCAGAACGAGTCTGCGGGCAGAGAAGATCGCTTCAAGAACGCTGCGGACTGAAGTCGTCAAGAGGTCTGCCTAGCAAGATTGAAGAGGAATCCACCGTCGCTACGCGGGTGCATTGAGGCGAGCTCCGGGTAGCAGCCGAAGACCGCTAGAGCGTCGGGAGGGATCGCTTCGTCGCGCTACAGACACAAAACGTCGCAACTGCCAAGCAAGGCGAAAAGGATTTCGACCACGGCTGCGGGGCTCCCCTGTGTTTGGAAGACCGCAAAACCCGGAAGAGCGTTTCGCCGAGCAAGCAAGTCGACATCAAGAGCATTCGTCATCGCGAAGAAAAGGAATCGACTCATCGCTGCGGGTGCATTGAAGCAGGCTACGAGTAGCTGCCGAAGACCGCGGCGCCTGGGGACATCGTTTCTTCGTGTTGAACAGATCTCTATAAGCGCGGTTTACCGCGGCTCTCCCGCTCACCACCTAACGGTGCCAAACGGTGAACGGGCGAGTTAACGCCTCACGGCGGGAGCAGTATACCAGACGATACTGCCAGTTCGCTTTAACCGGTGAACTGTAACAGTCTGATCGCGTCGGTACGGTGCACGTAAGCTAGTGGCCTCCTGGTGGGCCTGCTGAAGGGTTGGGCGTTCCTCCCAATTCCCGAGCAGCTAGTCTTGCGTGTGACCCTCTTCCGGGCGATTCCCACCTACCTTACCCTTTTTTCCATCCCTGGGAGAGTGTGTTCTTCGGGACCCTCAAACAGGACTGCTAGGGCCGTTAGGGAGGTAGGGCTTTAGGGCTGTAGGGAAGTAGGGCTGTTAGGGACAGGAAGACAAAGAACCCGACCAAGATGAGCACCATAGAAACCCGAAGCAGGAAGGTACATCCCGAGGACAGGGACCCGGGCGATGTGGAATCTGTGAGCTCATCCAAGACTGGGCAGTCAAGTAGTTCCCAACAGACTACGAGCACCGATCGATATACTAGCATAGCTAGTACCGATCAAACCACGGGCGCGGTACACTCGAAGCATGTGATGAGGAATCCAGTAAATGTCACAAGCAACGTACCACGTGAGAAGAAAGCAACGGGTTCACGCACGTCGCAAAGTAAACGCGCTGAACTTGAAGCGAGATTGGCACTTCAAAAGAAGGAAATTGAAAAGGCCGAAGCCGAAGCTGCACTAGCTCGAACTCAGCTTGAACTAGCACAACTAGCCGAAAATTCAGACGTTGAAGATGTACAACAAATAGAATCCAGTGTTAACGATTGGATGAATAAAACATCAAATGAAACAGAACCAGGACTGGAGGTATTATCTAAATTGCTCACAAAAGCTTTAAAACAAGATAATAAACCAGAAACTCCAAGAAAACCACCCGCGTACATGAGCGACCTACCACCATTCGATGGAGATCCGATTAACTGGATACCTTTCATAAAACACTACACAAGCACCGCTTCGTACTTCATCGACATTGAAAATATTGCGAGAATACGAAATTCACTCAAGGGTCACGGAAAAGAAGCCGTAAAGTCACTTTTGTATACCAGCTCAACACCAGAAAGTATACTGAAAGAATTGGAAAGGAGATTTGGCCAACCAACTTACATTATAAAAGGATTAATCGCAGAACTACACAAATTGCCGAAAATGACAGAAGACATGAAAGGTATTGGGACTTTCGCCAGCGCTGTCTTCAACACAGTAGATACAATAAAACAATTGGATCAACTTGAATATCTATACTCAATCGAAATCTCAGACAAGATAGTGGACAAAATGAGTACACTTGTCAGATTTAGATGGCAAGAATTTAAATCAAACAGAAGAAAAGAGCCAATGTTAAATTTACTATCCGAATTCCTAACAAAAATCTCTAACGAATTCGACGAACCAGATCCAAGAGACAAACCGAGGACGGAAACGAACAATTCTCGCCCAATAAGAAGACAAGTAAACATAACTCAACACGATGAAAGTGACTTAGACGTTTCCTACGACAGCGAATTCGAAGAGGAAATGCAAATAGTATTAGCCGCCTCTACGTTGGAAAAGGAAAAATGTCTCCTGTGTGAACGAGCGCACGACATAACGAAATGCAGGAAGTTCACCAATCAGCCAATCAAAGACAGATGGGAAACCGTGAAACAATTAAAAATGTGTTTTAAATGCCTAAAGACCAACCACAGGCACCTATCATGCAAATCCAAACCATGTGGCAAAGACGGGTGTACAAGAGAGCACCACGAACTATTACATAGAGAAAGACCAAACCCAGAAGCCAGTTTAGTTGTATCAGTCAACCACATAGACACCTCCACGGGCTGCTTAAAAATAATTCCCGTTGAATTACATGGACCAAACGGATCAGCCACCGTACTTGCCCTATTAGATGAAGGATCAGCAGTGACACTCTTGCAAGACGAAATAGCGAATCACATAGGAGCTACAGGACCTAGTAGAAACCTACTTCTAGAAGGAATAAACGGTCATCAAATAAAGACAGAACAATCTAAACATATCAAAGTAAGAATTAAAGGCCTGTTATCAAGAAACTATGAAGATTTACAAGCACACACTATTGACAATTTAAATTTACGAAGTCAATCTGTTAAGAGAGAAGACATCGCCGACTGTCCTCATTTAAATGAAATTGAAGACCAACTGATCTACGATGAATCACCGCCAACACTTATCATAGGCCAAGACAACTGGCATCTAATTGTCTCAAGAGACATGAAAGCTGGTGATCCCTCGAAACCAGTGGCATCCCTAACCAGATTGGGATGGATATTACACGGTTACAAATCTGAAACCTCTAAACCCGTTCCATTAATAAATCAAACATACAATGCAAAGACAGAAAACACAAATGAGTGTATTAAGTCTATCTTCAGCTTAAACTCATTTGAAATAACTCCGGAAATAAAAACTAACGATCCAGATCTGCAAGCTTTGAATATTTCAGAAAAGATAAATCATCAGTTACCGGAAGGCCGATTCAAATGCAGACTACCATTGAAGAAAGATAACAAAACAATGCCATTAAATCGCAACAACGCATTATGCCAATCAGAAAACCAATATGAATTCAAAATTAGTTACAGCAAGGAACTATTGAATTATTTGTCAAGCGGCTACGCTGAGCCCAATAAACCAACAATACCAAGAAAATGGTACTTGCCATACTTTGAAATCATACATCCGCAAAATGGAAAGCTTAGAATCATTTACAATGCAATAAAACAAACAATAGGAACAAATTTAAGGGACGCATTAGTACCTGGAACTGACCCGCCACAGTCATTATCCAGCACACTGATAAGATTAAGACAATGCCCCATTGTTGTAGCAGTCGACATAAAAGGGATGTTTACAAGAAACAAGATGAATCGTAAAGCAGACCTAATCCTCAAAAACGGCGGGCACGAACTGAAAGAATGGACTTCAAACCATCTTTCCGCTATGAAAGGCTTAGCGACAGATAAGCCGGAACACAGGCAAATATGCAGTCAAGACGAATACGGAAAAACATCAGAAATACTATTGCAAAATACCAACGATGCTTCGAATGTAATCCTGAACCTACGCAACACTTTAGAAGATATAAATTATCATAAACCTACCACACGAGAAGTAACAAGTACTGTGATGTCAACATTCGACCCTAAAAGTCCAGCCAATCCGAAATTAATTCAAGAAAAAGCCATAAATCAAAAACTATGGCATCCGGGAATACGTTGGGACGAATCCACCCCCGACCTGACTCAGCCTAGGACAAACTATGTGAAAAGTTTGAAATCGCTAGAAGAACTAATAAGCGTACCACGATGCACAAACTTCCAAAACGAGGGGGAGCTAATTGCCTCCGCAACCACCAGTGAACACATCTACGCAACTGACACACATTGGCGTACCTCTAACAACAGTGAAGTTGAAACAAAGCTGCTAAAAGCAAACACAAAAGTAGCCTCGCCGAAACCAACATCAATACAGCTAGAACCTCAGACTGTATTTCTAGATTGTCGCGCAGCCTCAAGTACACAGAGCGAAATGGAAGCCACCATAAAAATATATCACTATCAATCAGATTCACGAACGGTGCTAGCATGGATTGGAACCGACCCACGCTGTAATACCAACTGCGATAGAACACGAACCGACCGAAACGCGACCTGTATAATTATCGTCGCATATCAATTGGCCGAAATAGAATACTCGTCAAAAACATGCGAATGGAACATACCCACGAAACTAAACGACGCCATAAGAACGCCACCGCGAAACTTCGATATCCATCACCGATGTTTAAATGGCCCCAAAATTGTATTACTTAATGCCAACGAATGGCCTGAAAATCCAAGTAGACGACCACCTTCACCAATAAGAAAGGAAAAGACACAAACATTTGTCTCCGTTAGTCACTCCGAAATACCATTACATGACGTAAAAAGATATTTTCCATGGACTAGATTCATCCGAGCTAAGGCCCGCTTTCTCCAAAGAGTCAACTGCATTAGATTACTTTCAAATAAAACCAAGAAGGTAACCACCATGACTATAAATATCAGAAACTATACAAGCTGGAAACCATATTATAGACCGAAGAAAAAACACAAACTAGCAATAACAGAGACATCTTGGGATCCCGGCGATCAAGAAAGTCTAACTCACAACCATACGCTTATCGGAAGATCAAGCGGCACCTATTGTTTTAGAGACTTTACCGATAGCAAGCTTATCGGACTCACTACCTGGAAAACGGTACTAAGACTCGCCGAACATTTCTGGAAACGCTGGCTTATTGAATACTTACCGACAATAACGCCAAAAGACAATTACAACTACTATGGCTTTGCAAACCCAGCTGCAAGAGATAATGTTATCACCATGGATAACTCCCTTCCACGAAGCACGTGGCCTAAAACAAAATCATTGATACTAAGCCTAGCCTAGATAGGAATACACAGTTGATGTTTGTACCACCGCAGGAATAATGAAGAGACCCGTTCCACGATTAATAAAAATCGGACAATCTTCTTCCACCAAGGATAGTGCTCCAGATTCCATCTTCGCACGAGGGGGAGACTGTTGAAGATTGTTCTTTACTTGCGAATCTTGCAAGATCGGGTCCTGAATCTTCTACTCAAAGACCAATATGACTCGATTGGTTCATGTAAATAATTTACCTACTTAATTGATAAAGCCACCATGTTTAGTACTATATTCTAATTATTTGTGTGTAAGTTAGTTCAAATCATATACTTTTATTGTGTACTTACTGCCACTTATTTGTTATATATAACTACGCTTTGTGAGATCTTGTCTCAGATTTTATAAATTAACAGGCAAATACATTTCATATACGAAAACCTGAGTAAAATAGTAGAAGTTCTGAAAACACCTAAAGACTAAATACACAGTAGGGCCATGATTAAGGCATCTTAGTTAGTAATATAATTCAACTTTATATTACTATAATTATGTATTACTGATTTTATATTATTTCAAAATTACTACATTTTGTATTGCATCTTACGATAATATATTATATAGAATTAAATGGATACTTAAGTACTTAACTAAATATGATACTTAAGTAAATTATTTACAATAGCAAATTTATACGAAACATAGCCACGATTTAGACAACATAGTAGGAAATATTATTATCAGAACCTTTGTATCGATATCTTATAATTTATATTATTTCAAGCAATATTTTGTATCTCAAATCACTTATGATTATGACTTGAGAACAGTCGAAGATTTATATTACTAAAGCACAGTAACTAAAACTAATATTATGTGATCAAACTAAGTACATATTTATTAAGTGCCTTGAACTATCATGTACGAATGTTTATGTAGCTATATTAAACTACTATTGCTTAATGCAATGTAATAGTTATAGTTTAATATTGTTTAATTTAGTTTAGTATATTATGTAATGCCGTTATATTTCTTTGTTTCGCTTACCTATTGTATTAAGTTTTCTATGTGTATGATTTTCTATTTGTATAAGTATTTTATATGTTTTCCATGTGCATCACTTAGTTTTAATTATTATAAGTTTCATAATTATAATTATTACGCAATGTATAAAAGCGTCCTACTGGTTAAGTACGATTATACCAGCTCGTTAATAAACAATGCGATATGTGCACGCTCCAAAATAGAATAAAAACCGGCCGCCCCCGGTCGAGTTACGCACTTCACAACGAGACTCCGGAGCGTACGCATCTCCGCTCCAACGCAACAACAACAAGTGTTTTATTTCACTCCCTCGCTGTGGCTCGGGTCACACCGATCCTCTACACGGAATAAAAAATAAAATAATTGCAAAATACCATATTGGATCGTATTAATGTTTCTGAACACACCTTTAGATATATTCTATAATCCGTGCACCATAATTCATCACTACGTTTCGTTTCATCACGTAATCTAATGCAGTTACGATTTTTTTTTTCATTTTACCTTTTCCAATGTTTTTTTATCTTGTTTAATGTGTTTCATGTTTGAATAATTGTGTGTAAATAATTATATGGTTTTTTGTCAGCTGCTAGCCAGAATGGTCGTTTTTTGGCAAATAAACAGCAAAAATTATAAGAAACGGATCGCAGACAACAACGTCAAGTGACAGCTGTCATCAGTCAAAGAGTATCGTCAAAACTCAAATCATTTTCAAAATCTGAAATCACGAGGGTTGCCAGTCCTATAAACATCCTTCTCTATGGATACACCATTGTTCTTAAAAACATCGATTCTTCTACGAGAAACATCGAAAATGAACTAACTAAACACTAAGTCGCTTGGCGTTACGTCTTTGCCGGTAGGGTAGTACCAAGCCTCCTACCAAGCCAGACCAGAGGAAATTCAGAAATTATAAATTCCCAAATTGACTCTGCTGGGGATCGAACCCGGGACCTCCCATGTTAAGACAACAGCGCTCAACACTGCGCCAGAGAGGTCGTCGTAGTAAGTAAACAATAAAATTGCTAGGAGAATTCCTTTCAATTTGTGCATTAAAAAGATACCCTACCTCTACAGTCTACAAAAGGAACAAAAAATAATAAAAGTCAAGCGATAGCTTTAACTTTTAAGCGCTTTTGTTAATACAATACCCGTGGAACTAAAGATAAAATTGAAAAACTTGAATACTGAACTCTATAGAAGTTAAGGAAAACTTTTCTCATCAAAGGCAGATACAAATGGGTCCTTTTCTACTTTTTCAATTGCACTAATTGGAATGTTGTCTATATCAAAAAGAAATAATTTTTTAGTGATTATTAAATAGAGGGAAGGAAATTATTAAAGTCAAACTTTAGAATCGTTGTGATTTAAAAATTCGATGAAGCAAAAAAGAGACAAACATATTTTTAATAGTATTTAGCCTGCCAAAGAATGAAATAGAATCCAAGTTATATTTTTGTCATTGTGTCAATTTTATGTTTGGTATACAGTTTCAATTAACGATTAAACTAAAAAGTGCGTTGACTTTTGATGACGTCAGAAGTAGGTAAGTATACTAAGCGCGGGTTTTGAAGTTTGAAAAAATGTTCCTGAAGTTTTACAATAAAGTATTCAACTACTTAAGGTGCATGACAAGGGTCTGCCCGCGAAATTCAAATTTAATTTGGTTTTTCACAATTTGTAAACTAATACGACAAAGTAGGCTTATGGCATTCAAATTGCGAGCGTAGGAATATCATCTTCACAGGTTTATATAAAAATCTTTACTTGAAAGTGCCCAGTTTAAGAAATTAGTCAAATTAATGACTAATTTGTGAGTAACTCACGTCAAACTCATTATTTTGACTAATTTCTTAAACTGGACACTTTCAAGTAAAGATTTTTATATAAACCTGTGAAGATGATATTCCTACGCTCGCAATTTGAATGCCATAAGCCTACTTTGTCGTATTAGTTTACAAATTGTGAAAAACCAAATTAAATTTGAATTTCGCGGGCAGACCCTTGTCATCGACCTTAATACCCAATTCTGCGACGGGTACCATAAGATTATTAAAATAGCAAGAGTAAATGTATCTTAGTGCAAAACTCACTAGGAAACTAACAGGTCAAAACTTCCGCGCAGGAGCAGAAAGACGTTCTTTCCTGTCGCTGTTGCATTTTTTTTGCGCGCCGTGAAATTTAAAATGAAGCCCCACAGGATCGCTTCGCTTCCCTCCTTTAACCTTATTTTAAAGAAAACTAACTAATATAGCACACCATAACTAAATTATTTAAAGTAATGAAATTGTGGTTTTTAAGTTTTAGGAGTGTATAAAAAATAGGGGGCGCTGAAAAAAACCTAATTTTTAAAGGTGGCGGTAAAAGAAATAAGTTTGATAATCTCTGCCCTACAATGTCACTAACTCAACCTCTTTATAATATTAGTATAGATAAGCTAACCTGTATTACCACATTTGTTGGCTATATTTTATCCCGGACAATAAAAGAATTCCCACAGGAAACAAAAACCTTAATCGACGTGGACGAAGTGGCGGGCATCACTTAGTATTTGTGATTAAAACTAAAAAATAGGTTTTAAAATTAAAAATGTGAGTAGTTAAAAATGTAGTAAGCACATCATTGCCCCTCAGCCATTTACTATCTTAGATAAAAAATACTACAAAATAAATCGGGTGTAATGAGAATGAATGAGTCTGGTTTGGTTGGGGTGAATAGTTCGTTGGATTCGCCGCCCCTTTGTCTTCAAACTGAATAGAAACTAAATAAATACTCTACCGTTCAATCCTTCTACGGACGTAACAAAATATTGAAAAATAGTAATCTCTTTTGCTCGTAAAGTTGCACTTATTCCACCGCTATTAATACTATAGAGTCGACTTGGACGAGATAAATATTACCGCACACTTATGAGCCTGCAAAGCATTGCGATAAAAATTTCGCACTAGTGCGGTAATACACAGACTAGTGCCGTAGAACCACAGCTGTTTCAATGCCGTCAACTTTGTCGTGGTATTTCATAGTACCAGTTAGAAAAAATATTAAAAACTGTAGCTACGTACTAAGTAACTGGCAAACTAAAATCTCTTGCTGCATTTTTTATTTTTACACACACTATCTTAGATAATAAATACTACAAAATAAATCGGGTATAATCAGAATGAATGAGTGTGATTTGGTTGGGGTGAATAGTTCGTTGGATTCGCCGCCCCTAGGGGGTGCTTTGTCTTCAAACTGAATAGAAGAAACTAACAAAATACTCTGCCGTTCAATCCTTTTACGGGCGTAACAAAATAGTGAAACAGTAATCTCTTTTGCTCGTAAAGTTGCTCGTAGTATTACTCCACCGCTATTAGAACTATAGAGTCGACTTTTTCCACCCTTGGGCGATAAAAATATCACCGCACAATCATGAGCCTGCAAAGGATTGCGATAACAATTTCGCATTTGTGCGGTAATACACAGACGAGTGCCGTGTACGGTATCGAAACAGCTGTGGTTCTGTAGAACCACAGTTTTTTGTCGAGGTATTTTAAAGGACTACGTAGTTACCACCACCACTACAGCCCATTAAGGTCCCACAGCTGGGCATAGGCCTCCATTATCATAGGAGAGAGAGCTTAGACCCACCACGCTGCTCCAGTGCGAGTTGGCGGGCTTTAGCGACTATTATTTGGCCTGGTGGGAGGCTTCGGGCGTGGCTAGTTACCACCCTACCGGCAAAGACGTGCCGCCAAGCGATTTAGCGTTCCGGTACGAAGCCGTGTAGAAACCGAAGGGGTATGGGTTTAATATAACTGCCATGCCCCTAACAAGTTAGCCCGCTACCATCTTAGACTGCATCATCACTTACCATTAGGTGAGATCGCAGTCAAGGGCTAGCCTGTAGTGGATAAAAAAAAAAAACATATCATGCTAGTGATAATAATCGGGACCGACGGCTTAACGTATTCTCTGAGGCACGGGGGTGAAACACTGCCAACTTCCTAACTCCGGGCTAGTACTGAGAATTTCTTGTCAGAAAAATCCAATACCTAATATAATAGTCCGACCCGGGACTCGAACTTGGGACCTCGTCGGCCGCAGTCGACCATACGCTGACCACTAGACCAAAAACCCCTCGGTGACCATAGAAAAAATAAATACAGCCTTTATCTATTCCGTGTCGGTGACCATCCTCAGCGCATGATGAAAGGCTCCTGGAACTCTTAAGAAGTTGCAGCGGGCTCATCCCTAGGCCAATTGAACCATCCAACAGCTGTTCTTCCAGGGGTCACATAATATTAGGAGGACCTATATTATAAATTTATAACCACTAGACCAACGGGGCAGTTATTAAAATAAAATATTAAAAACTGTTACTAACATTACGTGACATAAACGACATGACATACTAAAACCTCTCGCTGCATTTTTTATTTTTAAAATGTTGTATGATACACGCGCGAACGTACGTATTTTCTAAATGGGCTCTTGAGTCTTCACTGTCTAGATAAAAAAAATACAAAAAAAATCCGGTTTAATGTGAATTAATGAGTCTGGTTTGGTTGTGGTGAATAGTTCGTTAGATTCGCCGCCCCCAGGGCGTGCTTTGTCTTTAAACTGAATAGAAACTAACAAAATATACTCTACCGTTCAAACCTTGTACGTTGCTACGAGCTAGTGACATAATTTCTCATTTTTTTTAAAGATAATTTTTTAATTTTATAAACTGTTCTTATTTTTAGGTATGGCTATCTACTTACCAAAAGTTAGTTAATTACTAACTTTTGGCCAATCCTTTTACGTTGAGCTACGAGCTAGTAAAATGTTTCCTCATTTTTTTTAAGTTCTTTTTTATTTCTATACACTGTTCTTATTGTTAGGTATGCCTATCTAGCTACCTAACTTTTTGCTTGGTAGGAGACTTCGACCATGACTAGTTAGGTACCATCCTACTGGTAAAGACGTGCCGCCAAGCGATTTAGCGTTTCGGTACGATGCTGTGAAAAACCAATTAACCGTATGGGTTTAATATAACTGCCATTCCTGGTTAGCCCGCTACCATCGCTGCAACGTAACTTACCACCATTCGAGATTGCAGTCAAAGGCTAACTTGTAGTGGATAAAAAAAGACGAATAGACAAACTAGGTGATTACTAGTTTTACTACAGACTCCTAAAAATGGTCCATTATAAATTCGGGGCGTTCTTGTGTACCTTCGGTCGACGTTTTCAATAGACGCCTATTACTTACGCGAAAGTGGCTCTAAAAATGCTAAACGAAATATAATGATTATAAATTGCAAGGCACCAAACAACCCTCAACTTTGCGAACGAGGGCTACGATATAAATTCGATAACGAATATTAATGACTTGCGTAAAAAGTTGCGGCGAACAGGTCGTAGGACACATTTTTCGCTATTAATTTGTTTATCTAAGAGGCCGTAGCGAAATACGAAAAGATAGGTTTAGTGTCTGTAAATTATTGAAGAGTGTAGAAGTCACCAGGTACGGTTAGTCTAATTTTTAACAATTTTCAACAGTAACTAAAATAATTTTAAATGGGTAGTCTGTCTCTCTCCATTTATACTAGAGGGAGAGAGACAGACTCTTACGCTCTTCTGTCACTTACATTTCCAGCTCAGGGGATTGCGTTTTAACTTTTAACGTTCCATTAAAATAATGACGTCCCAAAACGAAATATCCTATCTTTTAGTCGCGTCTCAAACAGGGAGTTTTGTAACAAACATAAAATTAATATAATTCTAAAATAATATAATACCTCGGAGATCGTTAAATAATCTGTCGCAAAATAAAATTTTTCCTACAATGATATTCTATTCTAATTTTTACGATCGATCAAATTTATATGAGCGCAATAAAAATAAACTTTTCCGCTTATAATTGAAATTTCGAGATTTAGTATTATGGATCTTAAACACCTCGTTAATAAGACTGAGAACGCTTTAAACTCATTTAAATATATCGTTCACAGTATTAATCTGTTCGTAATTAAAAACGTTCGCTTAATGGCGGTATAAACGGATTGTTTGACGAAAATGTTTCGTTTATTGGCTTTTAGTTCAATGGTTTAACGGGTAAATGAAGATTTTAAAGCGCCTACGTCTTGTTATATCGAAGCGTCTTATTATTATAACTCTTTTGTGCAATAGTTATTTTTCGATCCAAATAGCAAAAACCGGTCAAGAGCGAGTCAGACTCGCGGCACAAAGGGTTCCGTACCACTACTCAATATGAGCTGTGAAATAACTGGCTAACATACTATGAGTACGAAATCATAATTAAAGATTTTCGGAGTTTTTCCTATAAGTGCTTGTACTATGAGTATGAGACCCTTGTTTCTTGCCAAATTTCATGATTCTAGGTAAACAGAAAGTACCCTATATCTATGCTTAGATTTATTGGCGAGTGGCAAAATATGTGGCATAAACGGCCGTATCTTTTGATGGCGTTGACTTAGCATCTGAAGCTTGATTTTTTACGGCTCCAAGGGACCATAGACCTAAGTATTTGATATTAATTTCAACTTGATAGGAGCGCACGTTCCCGAGAAAGGTGGTTGACAGACAGACGGACTATAATATGGTTCCTTTTTCCGCTTGAAGTACGGAACCCTAAAAATGGATTGTCCTTCCAACCGAAGGAACCAACGTGATCTTCGAGGTAAAGGTAAAGTAACGAAGGAAAATATCGTAATAAAACCTGTGAAATGTGCTGATCCACGTCTTGGCCAGCGTGGTGGACCATGCTCAAAACCCTTCTCATTCCGAAAAGAGAGGTTGAGATTACGGCCAAATGGAAATAAACAAATTAATTAAAGTTTCACTTTCGCCGCAAGTTGAAGTTTAGTTTTTGTTATTTAATGGCATGTGTACACGACCTTTCAATAAGGCAATGTTCATATTGGAACTTGTGACGAAAGCTAGACTTGCTAAATCGTTTCTGTTTTCGACGCAACTTTTTTCATAACCATTCGTTTGGTCGTGACGTTGATTAATATAGGCAGCCTAGGTCGTTTAAGCCCGAAACACACACAGGTGACACTAATGCCCAATTACATGACCAATAGCATGCTCATCCACCACTATCACTACCTACCACTACAGCCCATCAACGTCCCACTGGTCAACCGTCCCAACGTCCGCGTGGATTGTTTTTTTTTTCCGGGGTAAAAAGTAGCGTATGTCCTTCCCTGGGATACAAACTATATTTCTGTACCAAATTTTATCAAAATCGGTTGAAAAGTGCCCGTAAAGCGTAGCAGATAGACGGGGTAATAGACAGACAGACACTACACTTTCGCATTTATAATATTAAGTATGGATAAAGGCAATTAAAGCAATTTGAATGCCTAGTAGTTTGGGTGTCCGGCTTCTTATGCAGGCGTTCGGAGGTTCGACCCCCGGCCCGGTTCGGTTCGAAGGTTCGCTTAGGAGATCCCTGCGTTTTGAGAAATTAAATAGTAATCACTTGCTTTATTGGTGAAGGATAATATAGTAAGGAAACCTGCAACCTGCCCGAGAGTTCTTCGTTTTTTTTTATCCACTGCAAGCTAGCCATTGAATGCGATCTCACCTGATGGTAAGTGATGATGCAGTCTAAGATGGTAGCGGGCTAACCTGTTAGGGGCATGGCAGTTATAAACTTATATTAAACCCATACCCCTTCGGTTTCTAAACGGCATCGTACCGGAACGCTAAATCGCTTGGCGGCACGTCTTTGCCGGTAGGGTGGTAACTAGCCACGGCCAAAGCCTCCCACCAGACCAGACCTGGGAAAATTCAGAAATTATAAATTCCCAAATTTACCCTGCCGGGGATCGAACCCGGGACCTCCGCAAGTTAAGTGAACAGCGCTACACACTGCGCCACTGAGGTCGCCAAAACAAAAACGTTCGTAAAGTTCTCAAGCCAGCAATGATTACAGCTTTTAGGAGTCGTCGTTGGATATACCGTCGCGTCTTATGTGTGTATCAGGCTTAAGGGCTCGGGTTAAATTGTTCGGAATTCGTTCTGAATTACGCGGGCTTTGCTCGTGCACCCATTCTTAATTACTTTAACTGTTAAACCGATAACAACATTTTTGGGCCAATTAGTTACTCAGGCAACCGCTGTTTTCTGACACGAGGTAGATATTCACTGATAATTGAAATGAAACATACAGATTTAGTATTTAATAATTTAATACGATAACAACTGAGCTAGTTTGAAACTATGTTGCAGTTGGCCCCCTCTAGATTAACAATTTCATGAGAATTATATACAGTCATAATATAATACAATATACAATATTATATTATAATATTGAAGTAAAGGCAAATTGAGCTTGGTGTGTGTGTGTGTGTACTGTGCGTGTATGTGTTTGAAAATTACGATATCTTCTATGTCTATATGAGAGTTGTCTAAGATATTATAAGTATTTCACATAAGCTTATAGTTTTCAGGGATATGCCCGCGAATACGTCCGCATAGTTTAAGTTTTTTATTCCCACGGGATTGTTTTAATTTTCCGGGATGAAAAGTAGCCTACGTCACTCTCCAGGTCTTCAACTCTATCCATGCCAAAAATCATGTCGATCCGTTGCTCCGTTGCGGCATGATTGAAGGAAAAACCAACAAAAAACACACTTTCGCATTTAAAATATTAAGTATGATGATTGAACTAGCATTACAGTTCTGCAAGGTTTGATCTAGTCTAGCACGCCTTATCAGACCTTCTCTTCCGTTGTTGTAAGTTGGGGTCAAAGTGAAGCTTGTGCTTTTGTAATTTTACATGGAGTATGTAATTCTGTCTCACAGTTAGCACGCATACATCCTACAAAACGGATTTTACCAGTCGGTAAAAAATTTCGGTCGATCCGATTGTCGGTGGAAAATGAGAGAGACGTTGAGTCGGTCACAAATCGGACCTGGGCAGACAAACGTTCGCATTTATTGATATAAATGCATCGTCTAGTACTGATGTACAAGACGATGCCCGCGACTTTGTCCGCGTGGATTAAGTTTTTTGATTCCCGGGGGAACTCCCTAATTTTCCGGTATGAAAAATATCCATTTCATTCCCCGGGATGCAACCTTACCATTCTACCAAATTTCATTAAAATTGGTTGAAAAGATGACCCGTAAAGCGTAGCAGACAAAAAGACAGGCACACTTTCCCATTTATAATATTAGTAGGTACGGGGAAGCTGGTTGTCTTTGGTACTGGTAATATTTTTAAAACGGCCTATCAGCGTTTAGCTGTGTCTAAAATTGTATCTTGTTCCACAAGAGGGGAAATAAAATGCCGCGTAAAAAAACCAGTGACCAAAATACTAAAGTAGCCTTTGTTTCACGGCGTAGGCACCTAATCAATATTTTTGCATAATTTATTGGAAACCATCCATTTCACAGTGATTGTCTAATAAATATTCTGAACTTTCGTGGACCGTTCGTGGTTTTATCTTAATTGAATGAGCCGTTTCTTATTCATAACTTTCATCCACTTCAGATAGGTAGTGGCTGCCACTTTAAAGATAAGAAGTCTAGATTGCCTCCATAATAACTCGACTTGGTCTTGACCTATATCTGAGCCGATGAAAGATGACTATGCGCCGACCGTGAACAACTTTGAAGTGAAAATTCACTCGCATGCGGAAGAATGTCAGAAATAATATGAACATGAAACAACTACACGTTTAATCATACTAATATTATCAATGCGAAAGTGTGTTTGCTTATTGGTTTGTTGGTTTGTCCTTCACGCTGCAACGAAGCAATGGATCGATGAGACTTTTTGCATGGATATAGTTGAAGACCTCGTGAGTGACATAGGCTAGTTTTTATCCAGGACAATCCAAGAGTTACCCGGGAATTATTCTTCTTCATGCGTCGTTCCCTCAGCTTTGAGGATCGTGACACCCCTTCGATAGCACTCTTTTCACGATGCTCTTCCACTTTCCTCTGTTTCCCGCCGCGTGGATGGCCTCGCAGATCGGTGTGTCAACTGCTTCCTTGATTTGGTCTGACCAACGTCTCGGGCTACGTCCGCGGGGTCTCTTTCCTCCGATCTTACCAGTGACCCGGGAATTATACTAATATTATAAATGCGAAAGTCAGTTTGTTTGTTGGTTTGTCCTTCAATCACGTTGCAACGACGTGATTTTTGGCATGGGCATAGTTGAGGACCTGGAGAGTGACATAGGCTACTTTTTATCCCGGAAAATTGAGGAGTTCCCGCGGGAATCCAAAAAACTTATTCCACGCGGACGAAGTCGCGGGCATTAGCTAGTTAAAAATAGCTTAAACCACGCAGACGAAGTGGCGGGTATCAGCTAGTTCGCTGTAATCCGCCACAGCAGAGAAATACAGTGATACAGCGTGTATAGTCCATGTCACGAAAGTGACTCGCGGCGATTTGTGGAACTAATGCATATTACATACATTAACTGTATAAACATGCGACTACTAGCGCCGCCAGTAGGAGACTTCTTTCGTGACACGGGCTATACATGTGTACGTGTATAGCGGATTATAGCGAATTAATCTTCTAGTTCCTTCGTTATCATGGACTTCCGCAAAGAAGATGATTTTAATTTTCTTTTTTTAAAGAGTGCTAATCAAGCAGACTTGGTAATTGCAATCGTTAAACCACGTACATAATCGTTATCTGTACTAATAGATATTATAAAGAGGTAAAGTTTGTGAATTGTGAGTTTGTGACGTTGTTTTTTTTAATCCACTACAAGCTAGCCCTTGACTGCGATCTCACCTGATGGTAAGTGATGTTGCAGTCTAAGATGGTAGCGGGCTGACCTGTTAGGGGCATGGCAGTTATATGTTGGTATGGGTTTACCATACCAATTCGGTTTCTACACGGCATCGTACCGGAACGCTAAATAGCTTGGCGGCACGTCTTTGCCGGTAGGGTGGTAACTAGCCACGGCCAAAGCCTCCCACCAGGCCAGGCCAAATTCAGAGATTATAAATTCCAATTTGACCCTGCCGGGGATCGAACCCGGGACCTCTGCACGTTAAGACAACGGCGCTCAACACTGCGCCACGGAGGTCGTCAAAAGTTACTCATGTTAAGGGTTCGGCGACGGCCCCAATATCCACGTTTTTAACAAGGACCTTGAACAGCTATAATATAGTAGGCCTTTTATTGTCTTGCAAATGACAATTATTTTTGTAAGACACGCGATTTCTTTCTTTGATTCTAAATTCATAACGCAGAAATCAAAGGGCCTTGGACTTGTTTATTGGAAACCATTGTATTGATCCCTGAGTAGGTCTATTTTAGAGATGTAAGTACCTACACTTATTTCAGTACAGACTTTTTGAAGACTGAAGTGAAACTTCTTTAGAATCGTTGTGATTTGGAAATTCAACAAAACGAAAATATGAAACGAAAAAGCGACACCAAAAAGAGACAAACTTGCCTTCAGCCTGCGAGTGAATGAGATAGAATACAACTATAAACAAGTAATATTTATCTCATTCTCTCGTAAGCTACCTTTTCCGAAGTTTCTCTTCTGCCGTGTGTGAATTGCACCTACACGCTATTTGAAGTGAAAACTTAACTAAACGTTAAGCACTTTTTGGTAGGGGGTAAAATGTAGATTCGCGTGACCGACATGCTCGCGAACAGCGACATTCTCACAAACAGCGACATGTTCGCGAACATAATATAAATATGCTCCATTCGAAATAAAACTTTAATTTCAAAAGAAAAAAAAATTAAATGATCGTTTTCACTTCTATTGGCAGTCATGTCGATCTGTTGCTCAGTTGCAGCGTGATTGAAGGACAAACCAACAAACCAACGACCAACAAACAAACTTTCGCATTTATAATATTAGTATGATGATTTTCTTCTACAGACATCGTATAAGCGTCGTTTCAGAAGTACTTAGGTTTTAATTTAGCCCTTTTAATATTGTTGTAGTCTCATAATTAAACACAACGTGTAGAGGCCTCACGAGATATTTAATCTATTTAGTTAATTGTTATCACACTCGTCTAAGAATTACTTGAAACATATTGGGAAACATTGAATATATCTATATAGTTTCGATGGATGGATCGACGGATGGATGGATGTTTGTTACTCAGCACCCTAGAACGGCTGAACGGCTCTGGATGAAATTTGACACAGAGATAGATTATAGTCTGGAATAACACTTAGGTTACTTTTTATCCCGGAAAATTATAGAGTTCCCGCGAGAACCAAGGTAACCTCAATCCACGCGGACGAAGTCGCGGGCACCTACTAGGGATTACTATTTCATTGTTAAATTCCAATTTTTTTTAACAAACTATTAAGGTAAAAGAAAATGGATTTTTGTGGCCGCAGAATCTTTATAAAAATTGAATTTTCATCGCAAACGACAGTCATGTTTAGAATTAGGTAACGGCTCGGTTCGCTCATTATCCTCCTTCAAAAGAATAGTTATTGCCATTTTTGTTTGACACACAATTTCGTTCCCCATTTCTAAATTCATAACGCACAAAGGGGTGTTTATTGGCAAGCATTTTAGTGATCTACAAAAGGGACGGATTGAAACCCGAAAGGTTCGACCTCACCCTTTGAACTATTGTCGTAGGTAGGCCGTGTGAATACATATGCTAAAACATCGAACTATATAACGGCAAGGAGTTCAGAATATATAGAAGTGGCATAATTTACGCGTAGAGCATAAATTTGGATAAGATCAGATGGATTTAAATGAACCTTAGCACACTTACAGCTAACACTCTGAATTAACATAATATAGGAAATTTTTATCCCGGAATACCATGGTGTTTCTTCGGGATAGGGGATGAAAGTTTTAGTAGATTTTACTCCATAACTCCGATAAATCTCAATCGATCTTTTTCTTATATAGTGTAACATTTATTTATTAATGGAAAGAGCAACTGCTGAGTTTCTTAACGGCTCTTCTCTGTAGCTTTCCGAACCGGTGGTAGAACCTTGACATGTCATAAGTGGCACAAGTTGTCGTACACGAAATAAAAAGATCATTCAATCTTTAGTCAATCAGTTATTTTTTCATTTCAATGTTTTTGCTGTTTTTATTACTTGAACTATAGGGTTACAGCCGTAAGTTATTAGAAATACCGGATGTATATCTAATTCTTAAATAATTAATAAATAATGTTCTGCTAAACATCTGCGCGAAAATATTTTCATCACACCTTTAACACGTCTATAGGCCCATGCTCAATTCTGTGATAAAATCATATACCTATCTATGTAATAAATAGGTGGGATTGGAAATAGATCGTATGTAAAGTGTTTTTAATATGTTTGTACTCTAGATGATGCCCGTGACTTCGCCTTGTGGATATTGATTTGTAAAAAAATGCAGGAGAAATCTGACTTTCCGGGATAAAAAGTACCTAAACTATGTCATCCCCCAAAGTCCTCAATGTTACCCATGCAAACAAACGCGTCATTTCGATGCTTTGTTACGGCGTGATTGACGGACAAACTATCAAACCAGCGCACTTTCTTATATTTATAATATTAGTAGTCCTTGAGGTGTCCATTCAATTCGACTCAAAACCTAATTCCATTGCAAATAATATTTGTCAGGTGCGAGCGGTTACCGGCGTTTGAGTGAAATCCATTAATTACAGTGTAGGCTTTGCAGTATATCTATGCTGAAAACTATACATACTTATAATCAATAGTATTTCTAGTAGTTTTAGTGTTTCTTGATAGTTTGCATGCGTTATTTTTGTCAATGCTGTTTACACTTAAAATCCATTTACATATCATTTTTTTAAATAATATGTTATAATTTGTGTATGTGTATATTGTTAGTGTACCTAGGAAAATAGTATAGCGGTGATAGCCCAGTGGTCTGGTTTTCTGTCCAGTTGGTCGGGAGTTCGATCTTCTAGCACGCACTTTTCTGATACATGTGCGTTTGAAGCAATTAAATATCACGTGCTAACTGAGTTTTTATAACAATTACACGTATAAAATATGAAAGTAAATCCTGTGGCGATACTGAAAATCTTGCATCCAACTTTTATCGCGTATTTCCGCTGCAAATTGCTAGTGTATTCCAAATTCCAATATCCGAGTAAAATCCTATGTTTACGATAGGCTAAAACAATATACATTTTAGCTTTCAGAGATCCCAATAATATGCACTGTATAAAATCAAAAATAGAAATCTAACATCACCATAATGCGAAAGTGTGTTTGTTTGTTGGTTTGTCCTTCAATCACGCTATTTATCTATAACAACTACCTACGCATAAATGACGTAAATCGTGCATTACTCGCCTTTGGGGTATACTGCGATTTCGTACACTGTGGCCAAACTGGAAATCCCGCATCCAACTTTATTCGCGTATTTGCGCAGAAAATTGCTCGCGTACTCCCAATACCCGCGTGAAAACCTATGCAAATCCAATTGGGATTGACGCTGTAACAACACTACAAAACGGTTCGCAAATTATGTTAGAGTTCGGTAGTTTTGTACGCATTTGGACGACCTCCCAGGCGCAGTGTTGAGCGCTGTTGCCTTAACATGTTCCTGCATCCCCGACAGCGTCAATTTAGGAATTTATAATTTCTGAATTTTCCCTGGTCTCGCCTGGTGGGAGGCTGCGGCCGTGGCTAGTTACCACCCTACCGGCAAAGGCGTATACCGCCAAGCGCCGCCAAAACAAGCGTTCCGGTACGATGTGTAAAAACCGATTAGGGTTATGGGTTCATTACCTATAGCTGCCATGCCCCTAACAGCGGCCAACTTGTAATGGCGTAAAAAAAAAGTATAAGCAACGGAAACCTAAAATACAAAAAGATTACAGATTTACAAGACTCCAATCTGTTCTGTGTCTCAAATCGTATAAACTACTCGGATACCTACTATTCAGCATCCTATGAACAAAGATAAATTATCCCGGCGTTGAAAGCGTAAACTTGTTGCTCGCTTTTGCTGCCAAGTTAATGGTTTGGAAGTATTTTTCATTTGCATTTTCACATACAGATAATTTATTATTTAACTTACCGAGGCATCCATTTGAATGTATAAGGTTCTGTTTCACTAAATTCCGTCCAGCGTATGTATGTATGACGACCTCCCAGGCGCAGTGTTGAGCGCTGTTGTCTTAACGTGCAGAGGTCCCGGGTTCGATCCCCGGCAGGGTCAATTTGGGAATTTATAATTTCTGAATTTTCCCTGGCCTGGTCTGGTGGAAGACGTGGTTACCACTCGGCAAAGACGCGCCACCAAGCGATTTAGCGTTCCGGTACGATGCCGTGTAGAAACCGAAAAGGGATATGCGTTTAATATAACTGCCATGCCCCTAACACGTTAATCCGCTACTATATTCGAATGCATCATCATTTATCATCTGGTGAGATCGCAGCCAAGCTAACTTGTAGTGGATTAAAAAAAATAGTCAGTCGTAAAATTTTAAGCATGTTTGTTTGTTTGTTACAGCCATGTAATGGTTCAAGATGGGGCATCCACGCATAGCTTGGTTACGCAACCAGTTGCAAAGTTTTCTATGGAAGATGGACACCAAGATTTGAGCGAAGAATGGTGAAAGGAGAAGAATAAAATGGATCCCAATTTATCGCCCACTAATGTAAGTTATGTAAGTTAAATTATGTAGTTATTCTTCTATCTTCCTTCATTGCATGCGGCGGCCGAATTCTTATAATGGGTTTCAGAAAAAAATGCCGATGGGTAGAGATGTTTCATTTCAAAAGCTTCATTGAAAATCTTCTACTTTTTTATTTCATACTAGCCGCGACTTCGTGCGCGTGAAATAAGTTTTATTAATTCCCACGGAAACTCCTTAACTTTTCGAGATAAAAAGTATGTCACTCTCCAGGTATACCCCTCAACTATACCCATGCAAAAAATCACGTTGGTCTTTTGCTCTGTTGCAGCGTGATTGAAGGACAAACCTACAAACAAACACACTTTCGCATTTATAATATTAGTGATAAGACTTCGTCTACGTGGCTTAAGGTTTTTGAAAAATCCAGCAATGGTGATATTCTCTTACGGGTAAACATTTATGAATTTTTCTAGTCAAAATGACCACAATTCTTCCGGAATAACAACACACGTGTACCAAACACTTAGTGTGTTTTTGTAAAGCGTGAAATCTACGCCTAGAACGGAGACTTTCGAAAATGAATAAAATAAAAATGAAACACGCCTTTTTCACGTTTCTCTTTCATGGCAAAGTTAATAAACGTTGCACTACATTACACCGCTCCAGTTGTTTTATAGAACGATGTTAAAACCCGTGTTCAAACCTAGGTGGGAAACTGAAAATGTTTTTTTTTAATTTGATGCCCACTGATGACGTTTTAGTCTCTCTCTGGAGGAGGTCTATGTCGCAGGGCAAGTTGATGTTCAATCAAACATTTTGAAAAAAAAAATCCCTCGGGAACTCCTTCATTTTACGGAAAAAAGAAGTTTAGGTCATTCTCCTGGTCTTCAACTATACTCATGCAAAAAAATCACATCGATCCGTTGCTTTGTTGCGGCTTGATTAAAGGACAAACCAACAAACAATGACACTTTCGCATTTATTATAATATAAATTAGTATGAAAAATGATCACGCGAATCCACAAGTTTACCCCCTACCAAAAAGTGCTCAACGCGGCTAAAGAAGTTTTCACTTCAAAAACAAATTTAATATTGCTCTTTCATGGAAAAGTAAAACGTTGCACTACAGTACTAAGTTGCTTTGTACAATTACACCGCCCCAGTTTTTTTGTAGAACGAACTTTCCATGTGTCATGAAAAGCTAAGTAGGTTCCCAACAGCTGAAAGGTGTTTTTTTAGCCGTCCACCGCGATTATACCTACCAGGGGGGCTACTACCACAGAAAAAAAAACCTGCTTGTGTTTACTACTATCATTTTTTTTTTATCCACAACAAGCTAGCCTTTGACTGCGATCAGACCTGATGGCAGTTAAGGTTAAGTTAAACCCACACCCCTTCGGTTTCTACACGGCATCGTACCGGAACGCTAAATCGCTTGGCGGAACGTCTTTGCAGGTAGGGTGGTAACTAGCCACGGCCAAAGCCTCCCACCAGGCAAAACGTTCAAAATGAAAAGACAATTTTTTTTTCCCAACAGCTGAAAGGTGTTTTTTAACCGACTTCCAAAAAAGGAGGAGGTTCTCAATTCGGCGCGTATGTTTTTTTTTTGCGATGACAAATAGCCATCCACCGCGATTATACCTACCAGACTACTACCACAGAAAAATAACCTGCTTGTGGTTACTACAATCGCTTAGCAGTATTTTTTCAAAATGTCAGTTTTATGTCACGTACCTTGATGTCCCTGAAATAAGGATTGTAATTCTTAAACACGAACACACAATACACAATATTAAAATAATACGGCTTAGAATGCCTCCTGATGTAGTATGGATTTACCAGTACGATTAGGTTAAGTATAAAATGCTTTGTTAACTACCGTTTTAAACCTATAAGTGGCTAAAGAAATTCTTGAAGAAAAGACCAAGTCACTTATAAAAACTTTAAAGTTATTCAGCACCTAAGTAGAATGTAACTTACCTCGATTATTTACGAAGTGCTTAGTCCGAAGTTGATCTTTTTGTCGATAAACTTAAAGAAAATGTTTTTTTCTTAGTTTGTTTCACTGTACTTACTTTGTGAGTTTACCATTTTTTAACAGACTCCAAAAAGTATGCTTCGCCTGAGACATCGGTACTTATGTATGTAATAAATTGATGTTTGATTATGTACAAAGTTACACTTACTTAATTTTGTTTTATCCGCTACGAGTTAGCTCTTGACTGCGATCTCACCAGGTGGTAAGACAAATGCAGTTTGATGGTTGCGGGCTAACCTGTTAAAGATGTGGCGGTTATATTAAGCCCATACACATAAATCTTTTCAAAACCGTAACTCGAAATCGCTTGGCTGCACGTCATTGCCGGTTTGTTAATAACTAGCCACGGCCGAAGCCTTCCACCAGACTAACCGAGAGAAAATTCAGAAATTATAAATTCCCAAAAATTCCTGGTATCGAACCGGGGACCTCCCATAAAAGATAAGACCACAGCGCTTACCAGTGCGCCCTGGAGGTCGTCAAAAACTATAATCTTTTTTTTTATCCACTACAAGCCCTTGACTGCGATCTCACCTGATGGTAAGTGATGATGCAGTCTAAGATGGTAGCGGGCTAACCTGTTAGGGGCATGGCAGTTATATTTAACCCATATCCCTTCGGTTTCTACACGGCATCGTACCGGAACGCTAAATCGCTTGGCAGCACGTCTTTGCCGGTAGGGTGGTAACTAGCCACGGCCGAAGCCTCCCACCAGGCAAGACCAGGGAAAGTGCAGAAATTATAAATTGCCAAATTAACCCTGCCGGGGATCGAACCCGGGACCTCCGCACGTTAAGGCAACAGCGCTACACACTGCGCCACGGAGGTCGTCAAAATTCGTTTTATACCTATACCTACTTCACTAGCATACAGCTTATTTAGTGGGGTCACTCTGCCTAGTAGGTTTCAGCTTGATGCCTTGGATACGGTGGGTCGTCGCGCTAGGACTCAATGGTGACGAAATGCTGGTCAATTCTAAGACCCAAAGGTAGGAACATCATGTATGTTACATCATGTATGTACATGTATTTCGGGGAGTGTGCTCAAGAGCTTTTTGATCTTGTTCCCCCTTCACCTTTCTGCTCTCGTACCGCAAGACCGCAAGGCATATTCGTTGTCGGTGTATCCGTATATAATCCCCGGATGCGTACGAAGCGATTTGCTTCCTCATTTCTAATTCGAACCGCTAGGATAAGGACCGCCTTAAGGCTTCCGTTTTCCCCTACGCTTTTAATATTAATATCTTCAAATCAAGGCATTTTCTAGTCAAGCGCGCTCCATCTTACTACTTCATACAGTATTATTATATTATATCTATTATTATAAACGCGAAAGTTTGTGAGTATGGATGTATGGATGTTTGTTACTCTTTCACGCAAAAACTACTGAACGGATCTGGATGAAATTTGGCACAGAGTTAGATTTTAATCTGGAATCACATCGGCTACTTTTTATCCCGGAAAATTAAAGAGTTCCCGCGGGGATCACAAAACCTCAAATGCATGTTTGTTACTCAATCACGCCAGAACGGCTGAATGGATCTGGATGAAAATTGGCTCAGAGATAGATTTTAGTCTGGAAAAACACATCGGCTACTTTTTATCCCGGAAAATTGAAGAGATCCCGCGGAAACCAGAAAACATCAATCCACGTGGACGAAGTCGCGGGCATCAGCTAGTTACTACAATATATCACTATAACTGAGGAATAGTCTGCCTTCTGAAATCCGCCATTCCAAATCGCTCTCAATTTTCAAAAGTCGCTTCTATAATCATTATTTATCTCTTTGTAATTATTAGTGTATATTTTATTCTATTAATGAGTATATATTATAGATATGTATTTATTTATATAGGTATATTTGTATATGTAGGTATATATATTTATTTATATTTATTGGTCTATTTATGTACTTTATCTTGTATGCATTACTTATTTATTTATTTTTAAATACAGCACCATCCCGCGCTCCGGTTTATTTATCCTTTCACCAAATTGTTGTCTGTAAGAGATTGCTCTAGCAATAAGACCGCCTTTGCACATTTCTATGTAGTCTTACTAGTTATTAAACTGTATACTGTATATTTTGTGTGTGCAATAAAGATATCTATATAAAAAATATAACATCAACTCCTACTTACAACAATATATTATCACTACTTGCCAGCAAGTTGGATTGCAGCCAAGCGCTAGTCTATAAATAAATAAATAAAACATATTGAAGTCGTTTAACAGGTAAATTCTGTTGCTCTCAGGTGGCGCTAGAATTGAACGAGACAACAGTTCAATATGAAGAAGCGGAAGATCCGGATGCTGTTACACTTCTATCTATTTTGCTTGTCGGTAAGTATTTTTCAAAATCCATACCAATATTAGAAACTGTGTCTGTCTGTCTGTCTGCTACACTATCACGAGCCATCTTTTCAGATTCGCGAGAACTATAAAACTTTAATCTACGCGGACGCAGTCGAGGAATTTTAGTTATTTATAAAAATACTAGCTGACGCCCGCGACTTCGTACGCGTGGATCGAGGTTTTGTGGTTCCCGCGGGAACTCTTTAATTTTCCGGGATAAAAAGTAGCCTATGTGTTATTCCAGACTATAATCTATCTCTGTGCCAAATTTCATCCAGATCCGTTCAGCCGTTGGGGCGTGATTGAGTAACAAACATCCATCCATACATCCATACATCCATACCGACATCCATACATCCAAACTTTCGCATTTATAATATTAGTAAGATTACCTACTAGATGATGCTCATGACTTTGTCCGTGTGGATTAGTTTTTATTTATTTCCGTGGGAACTGTTTAATTTTCCGGGATAAAAAGGAGCGTATATCCTTCCCCGGGATACAAAATATCCCTATACCAAATTCCATCAAAATCGGTTGAACAGATGAGCCGTGAATGCGTAGCAGACAAACATACACACTTTCGCATTTATAATATTAGTATGGATTTTTTACCTATTCGATCGTGTTAAGTGCCCAAATAGACGTCTTAAATTGACGCTACTGGGGATCAAACCCGGGTTTGTTCCCCAGTAGCTCCACAGTAAACAGATACAACCAGTATGGAAACTACCTAGAAACGTTCGAAACAGCTCACTCACACAAACGTGCGCATCGAACATGCGATGACGCGGCACTCACTACTGACGGCACTGCGATGAGCGCTTGGGATCTCGTAGAGTCGGGTTGTATCTGTTTACTGTGGTAGCTCCCTCTATAAGTCAACAGCGCTCACTACTGCGATAGGGAGGTCGTCCCATAGGATACGGCTCGTTAAAAATGATTTGAGTTATAATGTAGAAAACCCATATCAAGTTAGCCCCAGTGGTATACGCTGTCAGTCTGCTTTGCGTGAAACCCGAAACTTCGTAGCTAATGGCTATTTGCCAACTTATCCCGATTCACGTCTGATGTCTAGACGCAAGGTTACGTACATAATATGCCAAGAATAAGGGTGCATTTCTATAAGAGATGTGCTACGTTTTGACGACCTCCCTCTTAACGTGCGGAGGTCCCGAGTTCGATCCCCCGTGTAGAAACCGATTAGGGTATGGGTTTAATATAACTGCCATGACCCTAACAGGTTACCTCGCTACCATCTTAGACTGCATCTTCACTTACCTTCAGGTAAGATCGCAGTCAAGGGCTAACTTGTAGTGGACAAAAAAAAAAAAGATCAAGCGCTCCCTTGATTTAGTAGTCTAAGCTCTCTGTTAGAAACGCACCTTAAATCTTACGTGGTTTTCTACGTAATCGAGGTTTCGACGATCTCCCTTGCACAGTCAAGAAAGAAAGAAAGAAAAATCTTTATTTGAGGCACTTGCACAGAAATAAACTAAATCCCACTGATCCAACCTATTAAACAAATAAAACCTTTTTTAGAGTGGAAATAATTTAGCTGGTAATTTTTATGGTCATGTTAGTGTAATTTTATCTGTAAAAAAATTTGTAAGTAAACATTTTTTTTTGGAAAGATTTAGTTATTTAATTTCCTTTAAGTATATTATTGTTATGTTTTGCAATTTTTGTTGTAGTTTTAGGTAATTATGTAGCCAGGGGAGACGAATTGGGCAATTGTAAAGTCTTCCCTGGCATGTTTTTTTATAATAGTAAACAATAAACACTTACATACAAAATCACTACTGTATTGTACAGCCGTGCAATAAACAGGTAAGCCACTCAGCTTGTGTTGGGACACCGGGCCTCTTATACACGAAACCACTATAATGGCGCACATCTGCGGTACCAGGTGCCCCAACGCTAGTGAGCGCTATCTTATTGTCCTGGGTTTAATCATAAGAGGCCCAATTGTCTAAGCAAATCATAATCATTAACCGACTTCCAAAAAAGGAGGAGGTTCTCAAATCGGCGCGTAAATTTTTTTTAAATGTATGTTACCTACCGTATATCTCCGTGGTTTCTAAACCGATTTGAAAAATGTTTCTTTCAGTCGTAATAGGAAGCTCTCGAGGTGGTCCCACAAAAAATTCTGACTCCAAATCCTCAACTCTGACACTAAAAAGTTAAAAATAAAAATTCTTTCCAAAAAACCGACTTCCAACGCCACTGTAAAGTAATAAATAATTTTTATTTCTACCCACTATGTTGAAGTCGGTCGGGTATAACAAGGATAAGCAAAGTTGACGCATCAGGCTCTCTCGACTTCAACATAGTGTAAGCATAATTCCAGAAGTGGGCAAATAATTAAAATTACTTTTAAATAAGCTTGTACTCTCTTTAAAACGTGCACGAGCGAATGGTCACAACGTGTAGCGGTTTCACGAGAGATTTAATGTAAACAGTTAATTACAAAAACTTGGTTAAACATAAAGAAAATATTCATTTGATCCGGCCACGATTGCTATAGTTCCCTAAATAAAATTGCGATCTAAACACAAAAGTATTCAATAATCGCTGAGTCTGCCGGTAGGAGACTGCCTTTCATACGTCAAAATATTCGTATTTATGCAAAATTATTCCAATATGGCGTCCCCGCCAAAGAACGAACTAAGAGATACATGGAATGAGTCAAATATCAGCTTAAATAAACTCAATTAAACAAAGATGTTAATAAATTCATATCATTTCTAAAAATTCAATTCAATTTTAAAGGATAAAGCTGACAATAGTGGGTAGAAATCAAAATTATTTATTACTTTAGTGGCGTTGGAAGTCGGTTTTTTTGAAATATTTTTTTTGACATCTATAAACTCCCTAGACAGGTCGAATTATGCGTTTGATTAACGATTACGATTACGATTTCTTTTCACAATCGGAGGGCAGGTAGGTAGGTCCGTCGGTTTTGATGTTTTGTTGGATTATTGTGAGATAATTAGTTAAAGAAAACTAACAATACCAGAGAAGACTAATTTGTACTCCGTACTTACCTTATAATACATAAATCTTATTTCTTTTGTACTGTGAAAGTACCTTAAATTATTTTCTGATTCTTTCTTTGTTGCCAGATTTCCTTTGTGTTTGCTTGATCGATATTGGAGGTTATTATTTTCTAGTTATAACATAAGACATACTAAAATATTGGAAATAATATTATTGCTACTTAGCAATCTTTTTGCTTTATTCAATCAATCATCAGGATTACAAAACTATTTTTTACAATTAATTCAATAAAAAAAAATTCAATAAAATGGCTAGTTACCACCCTACCGGCAAAGACGTGCCGCCAAGCGATTTAGCGTTCCGGTACGATGCCGTGTAGAAACCGAAGGGGTATGGGTAAAAAAAAAAAAAAAAAAATTCAATACAAATTAATACGCATCCGATACGTATTTCCGCTCACATGCAAAGAAGGCATTATACCAACACTCACAAATTTAAAACCGTATTTAGTCATTCAATTTTGGACTTAAAGTCCTTTAAACAAGTTCAATTCCGAAAGAACTTCGTAAACGTTATTCAGGCTGTGACTTGTGATTGGCTAACGCTATTACTTTGCGTCGTGTTTACGCCGTAGATCTAACAGCGCCATATATTATTATCACTAGACGATGCCCGCGACTTTATCCGCGTGGATTAATGGTTTTGATTCCCGCGGGAACTTTTTTATTTTCCGGGATAAAAAGTACCCCATGTCCTTTTTTTTATAATATGTGTAGCGAGCAAACGAGCAGGCGGGTCACCTGATGGTAAGTGATTACCGCCGCCCATCAACATTTGCAGCACCAGAGGCACCGCCAATGCGTTGCTGGCTTTTAAGATTTTGATTTGTTTTTCCGCCCTTTGAAGAGCCCCATATTATAATCATGAGGGAACACAGAAGATGGAAGCTGGTTCCACAATTTGCGAGTACGTGGCAGAAATTACCTGGAATAACGGGTGGTGGATGAGGACCAGGCATCTAGGCGGTGAGGATGAAATTTCCCTGGATACGAAATATCGCTATACCAAATTTCCTCAAAATCGGTTGAAGAGATATATTTTTTTTATTCCCGCGGGATATCTTGAATTTTCCAGGATAAATAGTAGCCTATGTCCTTCGCCGGGATACCTACAAACTATCCCCATACCAAATTTCATCGAAATCGGTTCAACAGATGGGCCGTGAAAGCTTAGCAGACAGACAGACACACTTTCGCATTTATAATATGAGTATGGATGTTATGTATGTGTGTGTGCCCCTACATTGAAATTACTTATTTTTTAATTGTTACAGGTATATTTCTCTCCCTCTTGATATTCGTGAGTGCAGCTGGCAACATCCTGGTCTGCATAGCAATATACACAGACAGGGGGTTGAGGCGGATTGGCAACTTGTTTCTGGCATCGCTGGCGATTGCTGACATGCTGGTTGCGGCCGCTGTCATGACATTCGCTGGCGTCAACGATTTACTGGGGTAAGTTTAGTTTATGATATACTAGCGACCCGCCCCGGATTCGCACGGGTCCAATTTAGATTTGTAATTTTGTCGTGAAAAAAAAACAAAGTAAACAATTTACATATTTTATACCTACTTAAAAGTCTTAAAAGACTTTATTTTATTTAATGGTAGGTATTTACATTGGTCCAAGAGCTGGCGATGAATTTCGGTAAGGTCCTTTTGGCAAGCTGAAATTGTGAAAATAATTTCGTCAATTGGCGAATCCAGTCCTGCCAGTCTGGTAGAGCGTTTGCGGTTATTTCGTATGTCGTACTCATTTGAAAACTTTATTCACGTCTGGAATTGCTGGCGAAATTCGTCGCCAGATCTTCGTCTACATGTATTTATATGGAAGTAGGAATGGTATTTATGTGTTTAAGAGTTTGTCAAAGTCAAATAGAATATATTATCGAGCCTTTGTATTTGAATTTGGATTTCCAACAAAATGTTCCGACGCGGCGACATGTATTTCCGATATCCACTGTTTCAAGTGTCACATATCCGGTTTCCGGTTAGGGTAAATACGCATTGTTTGAATAGCTTTTAGCGAGTGTTTTCGAAGGTTTAAATGTAGGTTCAGGGTTTCACAAACAATTGTGGTATATCGATATCCGTAATCATCATACTATTATACTAATTTAATGCGAAAGTGTGTCTGTCTGCTACGCTTTCACGGCCCACCTGTTCAACTGATTTTGATGAAATTTGGTACAGGGATAGGTTGTATCCCGGGAAAGGACATAGAGTACATTCTATCCCGGAAAACTAAGGAGTTCCAGCGGTAATTGAAAAAACTTAACCCACGCGGACGAAGTCGCGGGCATCATCCAGTAATATTTTAAATGCGAAAGTGTCTGTCTGTTTGTTACCTTTTCGCAGCCCATTTGTTTATGGTTTTTATGAAATCTGGTACTGAGATAGGTTGCATCCCGGATACGAAAATAGGATAAATTTTCGAAAATTCTTTACTTAGAAAATCTGCGCGGAAAAATTGTCGTGTGCTTCATCTAGTAGCCTAATATTTTTATCGAGAACTAAATATAGGACTATTTTCTTCTCGGTATTCATAATTAACTAGTAGGCCCGGCAGATGTTGTCCTACCCTGAACCTAGAACCCGATTGCAGCGCCCCTACTGGGTACAATTGTGAATATAAAACATCCCGGGATCCACACAAACACACACAAAAAATTCATCAAAATTGTACCAGCCGCTCTGAAGTGATGCGAGAACATACATAGATAACATAACATACATAGATATAGATATAGCAAAATATTACAATTGAGAGCCTCGTTTACTTAAAAAGTTGAAAAACAACTTAAGAAGTCCTCGCCTTGACTCGTCCTTCGGCTATTAATTGGCCATGAATTGCTATGTTTCTGACCTAGACAGAAATGTACAAATCTTTTTTTCTCTAATTGAATTTCTAAAAGCTTTCAAACTTATAAGCCATAAAAAACACAAAATTATTTTATGCCCGAGATATAATGATGTTGTTTTCAAGTGCTTAGGTATCGGAAAACACTTGAGTGCCTCCCAATTTGCTATTGTTGGTTTACTCACGCCAGCTGGGGAACGGATGGACGGAAAAATAACTTAGTAAAGAAAAAAAAATTGTGTGTGTCAGCTCCGACGCACGACTGGAGTTTTACTCTTTACGAACGATTTTATGATACATACTCGTAGATTAGTGAATGAGGTAAATGAACGCATTTTTTATAAATTAATTAATTATATAATTTATATTCATCAAAATACGTTACATAGTCATGCAATCATAAACAAGTGTTACCATGGAATCATAAAGTCAATAACGTAACGGTTTTGATTTTACTCCCCATAAATTTTCTTACCCCGAGCTATATATGCAAAACGATTCTAAAGGAGGTAAACTCCGAAAAATAACTCTAAAAAAACGAGGATTTTATAAAAAAAAGCATTATAATTTAATCAGTGATAATTTCTCCTTGGCGAGAATAGGGATGATGACAACTCAATCAAATCAGCAACTATTTATCAAATTTAAAAACGCGCTTCTAGTATGAAAGTTTGCATGAAATACTTATTTGTGACGTCATCAAATTTTAAGAGACTTTTTTATTTCCATATTAAAATTATAAATGCGAAAATGTGTTTATCTGTCTGTCTGTATATCTGCTACGCTTTCATGGTTCATCTGTTCAACCAATTTCGATGAAATTTAGTACAGAGGTAGGTTATATCCCGGGGAAGGACATAGGCTACTTTTTATCCCGGAAAATTAAAGGGTTCCCGCGGTAATCAAAAATCATAATAGCTATAAGAAGGAAGACAGCTATATAAGGAAGAATATTTATAGGCTTTCAGCTGTATTGCCAAATTTCAGCCCGATCCATCCAGTGGTAGCTGTGCGTTCATAGATCAGTCAGTCACCTTTTATACATTTATATTGGGTATGAGATTTGAATATTTGTTAGCAATCTCGGTATCACTGCATAAAATAAGCATAAAACGAAATTGCCCAAGTCACTGTATTGTTGTAGTTGCGACTTTCTTTTTACTGTTATTGCTATAATTGTCGTTAAGATTCGATGTGCTTGGCGTGTAAGTGCCACATAAGTTGTGTATAAAAAAGTGAACATAATTTAAAAATACACGACTGCATCGCATTATTGAATTAAAAAAAATATAGCCAGCGTCGCTCGTGATGATGTAAGAGTTCTAACGATACCCCATACATCTCAATCTGTTCAAGCATTCAGAAGTTACGGTGGAATAAAGAAACTCACATACATACATAAATAAATAAATAAAACCTTTATTGTATTGGATAGAAGCAGGCGTTACTTTGCGGAAGTCCACGATAAAGGACTAGAAGTTTATTTTATTTTATTTTATTTTATTTGGTACAGAAAACTTACAGCTGCAACAGAGATGGATAGATAGATAAAGAATAAGTATAACGCCAATTACAAGTTTTCACAGATAGAATTTTCGTGAGATAAAAATAGCTCGCAAAGGTATATAGAAAAATAAATAGTATGTATACTACATAGGAAGTAATTAGAAAATAAAAAGCTTATGGTTAAGAAGATGAATTAATACAAAAGATGAACCAGAGTTAACTAATATTAGGGATAATTTAGACATTAATTAATTTATTTCGTTATGATACGCCACAGTAGGTAAATCAATGTGGTGCAGTGTGTAGGTATCTGGCACATGTAAGTTGCGATATTCACCACACCACACAAATCTTACAAAATATTCTCAACGTACGTTTCACTCCAACACCGGAGCATCTTCAGGAGATGTTGACTCGACAATGCACGATCGTAAAGACTTTAGAAGAAATACTTACAATCGAGTTTTACAATCTTTTATGCAAATGCATTGCATCATCACTTACCATCAGGTGAGATCGCAGTCAAGGGCTACCTTGTAGTGGATAAAAAAAAAATTGTCGAGTCAATTTTTTTTTGGGTGCGTTGATAGATCAGTCGGTCACTTTTTCCTTTAATATGAATAATTTAAATAATAATTATTTGTGTCCAGGTACTGGGTGTTCGGTGAGCAATTCTGCGACACGTGGGTGGCTTGTGACGTCATGTGCTCCACCGCCTCCATACTGAACCTGTGCGCCATCTCGCTTGACCGCTACATCCATATCAAGGATCCTTTGAGGTACTGTATGCCATTTTTTTACGTAATAAAAAAAGAGCGCTATTAACGTAGATGTTTGTACCTAGCAAAGCTGTCAGGATAATTTTCCCTTTGCGTAGCAATGTTAAGTTGAATAGGATACGTACGTATAGTATGTTAATAGAGAGCCACTGTTGTTGCAATCTGTCTTCCTAATTGGCATGCATGCGGTATTGCAGCCCGGTACTGCGATAGTCAGATAACTAACTAACTGCCATCAAATGTAACGACCGAACAGAACGTAATGCTGTTTTAAATAATGAGCCGATCGAAATTTCGTCTCATAAAGCCCCAATTACCTTTTTAAACCACCTGGACTTCAATCCGGAACCTTAGCCGTTGGGTGAGCGACGAAAGCGACGCGACGTGATACGACTCCATAGAAAATGGAAAGCTTATGTTATATGTCACCGTGAGATTGTGAAAACCGTTAGATTGTTATCTATCTAGCGAGATTGTAAACTGTCGAAAGATTACAATTTAACGCATTATGTTTCGATAGATTGAAATCATATTAACTTGATAGAACCTAAGTGTCCGGTCTGCGGCCGGGCACTACCTGATTATTTATGTCGAACCCTTACCTAACCTACAAGAAAAAGACAAAAAAACGTTAATACAATGAATATATCAAACATTGGCACTCAGAACATTGAACGGTACACAATCTGTCGACAGTTTACAATCTAACGAAATAAAAAGCGTTAGATTGCAATCTGACGGTTTTTGCAATTTTATGGTGACGTCATGTACGCGACAACGTAGGCCACGTAGAGTGTCAGCTACTGTTTGATCCTGTTGCGTCACGTTGCACTGCCACGTATTTCGTTCATCTTGGATAATGGGTTACTATCATAATAAAAATTCAGATTCTATTAGGATGACAGAATTCTATCCCGCAGGTTAGCTCGCTACCATCATAGATTATTAGACCATCATAAATCTATCCTTTTCTCTCAAGTGAATCATACTAATACTAATATTATAAATGCGAAAGTGTGTTTGTTTGTTAGTTTATTGGTTTGTTGGTTTGTTGGTTTGTTGGTTTGTCCTTCGGATTGACGTGATTTTTGGTATGGATAGAGTTGAGAATCTGGAGAGTGACATAGGCTCCATTTTATCCCGGAAAATTAAGGAATCCGCGGGAATCAAAAAACTTTAAACCACGCGGACGAAGTCACGGGCATCAGCTAGTGTAATCATAAAAGTAAAAGAGATAAATCTATAAGCCCAATAGAATATGAATCGGGTTATACTGAGCGTGGCTGGTCACTAGACTACATACATACTACAGCTACATACATGGGAGAAGCTTCTATCCCCTACATCGAAATCTGAATGTAGCTGGGGTAAGTATTAGTAAGTTAATTGAGAGTTACTGCTGTTGCAATCTATCTTCCTAATTGGCATGCATGCGGTATTGCAGCCCGGTAGTTATAGTGTGGTAAATAACTAACTGCCATCAAAAGTAACGACCGAACAGAACGAGCGATATTCGAAATTATGATATCATATTCATACCCAGACTACCTCGCCTTCGCATAATGATAATTAGGCCCTCCCAACCGAATTTCGGCCACGGTGGCCTATCTCCAGAGAGATATTATTGCGCAGAATTGTGTGCTTCATACATAGGCAATCCGACGGAAAATCCGATACGGCCGGAGAGAGATCAGGCGCAGGACCGACGGCCTTTCGTGCTGTCCGAGGCACGGGGTTGAAACACCGCCAACTTCCTAACTCCGAGCTATTACAACACAATATATCCCTAACCGGTTTCTACGCGGCATCGTACCGGAACGCTTGGCGGCACGTCGTTGCCACTAGGGTTGTTACTTGTTGTAACTATGCATGTGCACTACAGAATCAGCCCCATTGGCTAACTAACTAAAATAAAACGAGTGTGCTTTTGACCACACGACTGAAGTAAAACTTCTTTATGGTATGAGAAATAAGATACGTAACTGAAACATACATTATATTATACGAAACGTAACTGGCTCTGAGAGAAAGAGAGAAAAAAAATGTGTGCTCGCACCTCGCTCTCTTGCCCCTACAGTAATATACGAAACGTAACTCTATCTCTTTCTATCTTCACTAACTTATATCTCCCTCTCAACTTTCGTTCCATTCGCCCGATCACACTTTTCGTAACGCTCTCATCACGCATTCACCAACTTACTTCCCAAGTCAAGCGAGCGTAAAGAAGTTTTTCTTCAAAAAATCTATGTCATGTTCCTAATCGATGCATATTTGCAGATATGGGCGCTGGGTGACGCGCCGGGTAGCCATAGTGACTATCGCCGCTATATGGCTGCTAGCGGTACTGGTCAGCTTTCTGCCAATCTCGCTGGGCTTACACCGACCCCCCGACGAGGAGACCCCCACGCAAAGACCACCCCGGTACCCAACGTGCGCGCTCGTGCTCACACCGACGTACGCGATCGTGTCCAGTTGCATATCCTTCATACTGCCCTGCATTGTCATGATCAGCATATACTGCAGGTTAGTTCTGTTCGCCACCGTTCAAATGTTACATCAACATATCTATATCTTACCTAATCTAATATTACTTAGTATTATTTACTGAATCGCGTTAGTTTGTTTGCTACGACTTGTGCTACGCCGTAGCACAGAATACTAACGTTTGTCGTAGCATGCGAATAGCCTGAATTTATATCAAGAGCTTTTGGGTAAATTTTACTTTGATCGAATTGACTACATCCATTGATTTGATTGATTTTAATCGATGACTACAGCCGAATAGCGTCGAATCAAATCGGATTGCATTTATTCCGTATCTAGACTCGGATCGGACTATTACGGCACGCCGCTAATCGAACAACTTTCTATACCGCTCTAATATACTACCTACCTACTAGTACTACTGAAGGTCAATTTTTTGCCAGTTGTAGGAAAACCAAGTTTCTGTAACAATTCTCAGCTTGCTCCTTATCTAAAACGGGCATAATTTAGGCATTAATCGAGGTGATTTCACAAGTGTTGCAGCGCGTCGGTTGCGTAGACCCTCGACGACGCCAGGGAACTTGTCCCGCAAAAGTTGACGGAAACGCTCGGGCCACGGAGTGAGCGGGCGGGCAAAAATCGGGACCCGTCCGCCGGTACTCGTCGATGTTGCGCTGGTAGGCGTCCCGTTCTGTGCACCCCGGTCGTGCACCTCTACCGTGACAGTAGAGTAGTTGTAGTTCGAAGACTTGAGGTTACTAGGTACTAGGAAATAAAAGAGTTATTTTCCGTACTAGTGCTGAGGGTTGACTAACTGGCGTTCGGTCTATTTATATTAGGAATATTTATACCTCTAAAATCATTACGTCAACGGAATATTCCCGAACGCCAATGAGTGCGACCACTCTGGGTCCCTTTATTTCACTTTAACTATAAATTTCTAGCAACTCATTAATTTTAAAACAAAAGTTGACACAAACACATAAATTTTACCTACTTCTAAAACGAACACATTTGTTTGAAAATATTTCTAGTAGGTTCTTAAATCTCGAATGCAGTTGAACAAAGACCATTCTATACCTTTTGTAATTGTTTTGTCGCCGGGCGCCTACGGCCGCTTGTAAAAAATCCCAACCCGGCGCGAAGACGGACGGCCACTTGAAAAACCCTTAATAAATTCTTAGGCTTAACAATTGGTCTGTATCTAGAATGTTCAACGCATTCGAGAACTAATTTTTAATCTAGTCGCAAACAAAAAGTGTATCGTATTTTTCTTGATTATGGAACAATTACTGTATTTCATAGAAGAATATAAGTACAATATAAGATTCAAAAAAATATTATATCTACCTACTAACTTATATGACTCAGTTTAACGGCTAAACGGCGACAAAGTAAGCAAGTTTCGACGTCATAAAACGACCTTTATGTTATAGGTCATCATAATAGAGCCCCATAAACTTCTGCACTACATGTCTGAAAAAGACTTATTAAGAAACGTATTGTTATCTCGGTAGAAATCACTGCTCTATTTGCTGGAAATAGAGCACATTATGCGAACAGAATGACGTGGACTTTTTGACCGTAGTGTGTTTTCGCTTTTATACGGCTCGGGCAAGAAAATAGTAATCATTTGAAAAACTAATAATGCGGCCTGTTTATGGAGTTCATAAATGAATATTTTCGGTAGCTTTTCCCAACACTATCATACTAACCTTAATATTTTAATTAATTTTAGTTCTATACAGCTGATGGAAAATTCAAGCTTTATAGTTGAAATACGAAGACAAATTCTAATAATTGAGATAGCGAGAGCATTGGATAAATTTCCGACATAGCTAACTCATTTAGAAGCGTGAATATTCCAATTAATTTTGAATATATAATGTTAAGGTCTTCATCGACTTCACATTTAACTGAGTGATAAATAATTCTGCGAGTACTGCGGGGTTACTAACATCGCATAAAGCAGTTTTATTTAAAAACTAGCTGATGCCCGCGACTTCGTCCGCGCGTCGTAACTAACTAATTTTTTCCATATTTTCTCACCGTTTAAACCATCCCTGGACTACGACAAACATTTCAAAACTAAAATCAGCCAAATCGGCCCAGCCGTTCTAGAGTTTTAGCGAGACAAACGAACAGCAATTGATTTATATATATATATTATAGAAGATGACAGTTTTATGTTACGTATCTTGAATCCATATCCATACTTTCATACCAATATTGCAAATGCGAAAGTGTGTCTGTCTGTCTGTCTGCTACGTTTTCACGGCCCATCTGTTCGACCGATTAAGATGAAATTTGGTAGAAGGATAGATTGTATCCCGGGGAAGGACATAGGCCTCTTTATACCATATATAGCCTCTTTATATAATTCAAGAGTTCCCGCCGGAATCAAAAAACCTTAATCCACGCGGACGAAGTCGCAGACATCATCTAGTAAGGATTATAATTCTATAACACGAACGTGAACAATATTAAAACAATAATGCTTTAAACGATGGTATTATGAGCCCTATTCATTTACCGAAACAGTTAGTTAGGATGCGAGGCAAAAGCTATCCTATTAATTTCCACGTTCAAATAATATTTATTTAACGGTATTATTTTTAACCTTTTGTCTGATCAGGAAAATAAAATACCCTGCTTAGGGGTGCCACTACTCCATTGCAGAACCTCACATCTTTTAGGTGGCAACACCGTAAATTATTATGACGTAATTTAACCTTTACTTAAATAGGTATGGCGCTAACGAACGTTAATCAAAGAAAGCGTTGATTCACTATTGTTTTTATATCCTAGAGAAAATTAACAGATGTTTAATAGAACCTTAGTTCTTACGTGTGTGACATTTTAACGAACTTAGTTCCGATAACCAACGTTATTAAATAAACTATGATTTGAATCAACAGGTTCTCAGTGAGGTCCTTGGTACGGTCATTTAAATACATTTTCCTGTGGCCAAGTTATTTCAAAGTGCCAAAAAGTTCGAGATTCTGCAGTGAAAAATTTTGTCTAACAATTAATAATAATTATTATTAGAATAAGAATCGTTGTTTTTTTTTCGCAACATGACTATGTTTTTTTTTTCGGTCAACTCTATACTTGGATTTATTCACAATTCTATGTCAGAAAAAACAGGCATGTAACTGAATACCCGAATGACCCGATAATAATCATTGTTATACACCTACTTATGTATAATATAAGCATACTTTGTAAGGCCGCCAACCCGCACTGGAGCAGCGTGGTGGGTCTAAGCACTAAATTTCTCTCCCATGAGAATGGAGGCCTGTTTGGGACGATAATTTGCTGTAGTAGATACCAACTTGTAAAACGTAGTTGCGTCGTAGGTGTTATCCGTCTATTTTACTAGATGTAAAATAATATAGAAGGGTGACAAAATAGATGTTGTAAAGTGGACGTTAACTCTTATTTACTGACTAATTCACCCGTTCCTAATTCAGCGGACGAAATAAATCGTCCATGTTAGAAGCGGGAACCATCTGTTCTTATAAATATTAATGAATATTCTCACTTCTATAGTGAACTTGGCAAACTGTTGTGTTATTCTCTAATCGGAAGGCCTCGCTTACAATGCTGACGCACAAACGTAATATACTCGTAGAGTATCAGATGATGTCTGGAATATCGTCTTTAGTTCTCGCTAGAACTCTTTAATTTTACGGAATAAAAATCTGATTACCAAGACCTGGTCCTCATGAATTTATGTTTTCTTAGAATTCCGAGGGACCTTTTGAGTTTCCGGAATGAAAGTAGTCTTTGTATAGACAAACCAGGACCAGGACTCCGGAATCCAGAACAATCCGGAATTTTGTACCTAGCATTTTTAGCAGAATATTTTCTTGCAATCTATTTCGCCATTTTGCGTTACTGCACTTTATACTGCGCGGAAAAAAAAAGTGACAAACTAGATGATGCACGTGACTTTAGATATTTGAAAACTATCTGACGCCCGCGACTTCGTCCAAGTGGAATAAGTTTTTAAATTTCCACGGGAATTTCTTGATTTTCCGTGATAAAAAGTAGACTATGTCACTTTCCAGGTTCTCAACTATACGCATGCAAAAAATCACGTTGATCCATTGACGTGATGGAAGGACAATTCAACAAACAAACACAGTTTCGCATTTATAACATTAGTTTAATTCTGTGTCCTATGATTCATTTTAAAACACATAGCTCATGTGGTTCAGAATGAAACTTATGTAATCAAATCATGGAATCAAATCAAATTCTTTCATAATATCAAATTTCATCAAAATCTCAAATAAAAAAGGACGGGCGAACTCAACGACGAAAACGAGGTCGTAGAGAATAACACCGCTGGTTTCTGTGTAAATACATTATGTAACCCCTTTTAACGCAAGCACAAAAAGAAATCTTGCTCATGTTTTTAAGGAAAAACTGCACAAAAAGGAAATTCTCAAACATACTTGAGCTCGCAAAAACACAAAGCAAAATGTCGCGGTCGGTTTATTTCTTATACAGAATTCGTACGACGTAATATGAACATAATTGTGTGATCTTGTCGCATGAACTAATGAACTTAGGGGAAGTCAAAACCAGTAACTGCCATGACAGTATTGTCTTTATTAGGGACCATAAGCGGACTAAATCATCTTTAGTCCTGTAGGGCATGCGCAAATATGGTCGATGGTGTTTGCTCACCTCTCCTAGATATAGCTAGCTAGATTGCTAGTTTTTTAAACTATAAAAAAAAATACATGCCTAATTGAGAACCTAATTAAAAATAGTTTAGTTTTTAAGGATTTAAGCTGATAGTATATTATGAACCTTTACATGGGATGTTACGGGGGTGTAACAATTTCTCAACTTGGGCTACTATTACTGAGAATTGGGTATTTGACATTAAGTTAAATCAGCAACTTTATGTCAAACGTCAAAACGCGTGCTCAGTATGGGATGTTGTATGAAATACTGAACAGTGTCGTCATCAAAATACGAAATACTTGTTTACTTCAATCGATAGTTTAAAATGGTTATTCAACTTAATACTAACAGGGGACGTGAATATTACGACTTATGGGAGATCCTCTATTTAAGAATCACTAAAAAATCATTTATATGACTAGTGGTCAAGCAACCGAAAAACCATGTCTTAGAAAAACCCACAGATCAGTTAAACTGATCTGCGGAGAAACCCCTGATACTTCTTAAGGTCGATGACAAGGGTCTGCCCGCGAAATTCAAATTTAATTTGGTTTTTCACAATTTGTAAACTAATACGACAAAGTAGGCTTATGGCATTCAAATTGCGAGCGTAGGAATATCATCTTCACAGGTTTATATAAAAATCTTTACTTGAAAGTGTCCAGTTTAAGAAATTAGTCAAAATAATGAGTTTGACGTGAGTTACTCACAAATTAGTCATTAATTTGACTAATTTCTTAAACTGGGCACTTTCAAGTAAAGATTTTTATATAAACCTGTGAAGATGATATTCCTACGCTCGCAATTTGAATGCCATAAGCCTACTTTGTCGTATTAGTTTACAAATTGTGAAAAACCAAATTAAATTTGAATTTCGCGGGCAGACCCTTGTCATGCACCTTAAGCATGATACGGAGTTCTATACATAATCCAAAATAAGCTGGCTCCTAGACCTTTATAATCGACCTAATATTGTGGTTTCTTCCAACAGGCTTTACTGCTACGCGCAAAAGCACGTCAAATCGATCCGGGCGGTGACCAGGACAGTCCAGCTCCCGGACAACCGGACCAAGTCCGTCCGGACCAGAGTCCACACCCACGTCCAGTCGTCGCCGTACCACGTGTCGGACCATAAGGCCGCTATCACAGTGGGGATCATTATGGGGGTGTTCCTGCTATGCTGGGTACCGTTCTTTTGCGTCAACATTGTCGCTGCTTTCTGCAAAACTTGCATACCAGGTACTTAAAAAATCTTTAAACTAGATACTGTGGCCTATTCTGTATGGAATCGACGACGACCTCCGTGGCGCAGTGTTGAGCGCTGTTGTCTTAACGTGCGGAGGTCCCGGGTTCGATTCCCGTCAGGGTCAATTTGGGAATTTATAATTTCTGAATTTTCCCTGGTCTGCCTGGTGGGAGGCTTCAACCGTGGCTAGTTACGACCCTACCGGCATAGACGTGCTGCCAAGCGATTTAGCGTTCCGGTACGATGCCGTGAAAACTTAAGGTTTAATTAAATGTTATGCCCCTAACAGATTAACCCGCTATCATCTTAGACTGCATCACAACTTACCATCAGGTGAGATCGCATTCAAGGGCTTGTAGTGGATAAAAAAAATCCACCATCTCTAAACTAATCTAAAATAACAGCTTTAGATATAATCTGTCCCTTTCCGCAGGGAGTATAATAAAAGGGTTAGCAGTATTTTAATGCTGTCATTTTAGTTAAGTTTAGAAATTGTGCACTACATAATCAGCCACATTGCCTGCGATTTCGTCGACATAAGTTTTTTTTTAATCAGGTGGGAACTCTTTGTTTTTTCAGGATAAAAAGCAGTATGTTTGTCCTCGGAATTTAAGCCTATACTGTACCAAATTTCATCGAAATAATAAAAATTAACTACCTCTCTGGCGCAGTAGTGAGTGCCGGGTTTTATAAGTCCCAGATTTGATCCCCGGCAGAGTCAATTTGCAAATTTAAATCTGAATTTTCTCTGCGACTTGGCTTGATGGGAGGCGTCAGCCGTGCCTTACCTACTTCTAGACATCATAATTTGACACTAGGTGAGATCTTAATTTTTGTGGATAAAAAAACTAATCTCATTGGTCAGCTGAACACGTTGTTCTTCACTCCACTTTTGCAGACACCCTTAATATAATTTGGAAGTGCTAAAGTTACAAATTAATCTTTATTCATCGTAGGCTACAAAAGTTAGCCGAATGTTACAACTTAGTCGAATGTTACACAAAATGACCTACTCTAAATCAATAGTCCGGAGTACGTGATGAGAAAATTACCGAGGAAACTTATAATAAATTGAGTCAAGATATTAGTATAAATATTGGGGCGGTATTTAGGTCAAATATTTAGCTAAAAGGTCGGCGAAAATAATTGGAAGGGAAAAACTGAAGGATGTAGACTAAATAAACAGAAGACTTTTGTGTATATAATATACTGGGTGAATACATAACAATATAGGATCAACATCAGTCAATACTGTTGAACGCGAGTGATGATGATTAATACTTAAGGCGAGTCACCTGCAAGATTTTAGGAGGTGAGGTGTGGGGTGCCGCCCGCGCGTCTCGCGGTACGTATCTCGTAGAGACTGGTGGGGAAGCGGGCAGCGCGGTATGTTCTGAAACCGCTTGGCAACGTTCAAGTTCTGGGATTAATTTGAATTAAATAAATATAGGACTTCAGTTTGAAACAAAGTTTAGCAGGTTCTCATTGATGCTTCAAGATAAATTTATCCATATAAAAATTATGAGCAAAGTCGAAAATTTTATTAATAAAAAAATTGTTTTAAACTTTTCATTCAGCCTGTTTCAAGATTTTTTTTGATCGAGTAAAGTACATCCTATCGTGTAACAAATTAGCACATTCTTTAGACAATATCTTTAAGTGTATCGGATATTTTTTGTAAGACCGTTATTTAATAGTAAATACCGAAAAAATTTGATCTAGCAAACCAGTTTTCACCGCTGAGCTGAGGTGACTCGCCTTAATAGGTACTAATAGGCAATAGCAATGAAGATAATAATATTTATTAGCTTGAAATTTATCTCCTGGCATTTACTTACTAGTGCTTAAAAAATACTCCTGAGTGACTTTAAGTAAATTATTTATTTTAATTTATTTCAAATTAAAAGACAGAGATTGATATCAACGATATTATTTCAATTATTCTATACTATCCATATTCCATACTAATATTATAAATGCAAACGTGTGTCTGTTTGTCTGCTACGCTTTCACTCTATTCTATCTATTCAACCGATTTTGATGAAATTTGGGATAGTTTGAATCTCGGGGAAGGACAAAGGCTGCTTTTTATCCCGGAAAATGAAAGAGTTCCCGCGGGAATCACAACCTTACTCCACGCAGACGAAGTCGCGGGCATCATCTAGTTCCTAATAATTTGGAATATCATTAAAATGCTTTTACGGATTTATATATAGAAACAATATAAATTGAGATGGTGATAATAAAAAATAATCCCGGCTGAGTTTGTTGTCTGCTCTTCTCAGACCAGGGCGCGTTTGGAACCCTCGTAGCTTTAGTTTTAAGATACCGTTACCCATTATCACCATCATGCTTTTTAAGTAAGTAATTTTTAACGACAATAAGTGTACCTAGTACCTACAGTGTACCTATATTGAATAAATGACTTGAATCTTGAAATAAATTGGACAACACTTTTACAGTTTCAATCAAAAAATTTAGTTTTACGTATTGTTTGCTCCACTGAAACCTAATTTTCTATTGTAGTTGGAAAAATTCAAACAAGTAATTCCCTTAATACTCCATTGCAAAAAAGTATTTCGGCAACATTAAGGCAACCATTTTACTTGTGTAAGCTTTTCTTGGGTCTGTTTTCTAATTGTAAAATTTACATTTAGCCCAAGGCAAATTTTACTGGTGGAAAATAGGCTTTAAATGCTAATAGAATGACCTGACAGTCTGATAACTTTTATCACAGCTTCGATAAATTACAAAAAAAAAACCGACCGTGCATCTCAAGCGAGACTAGACCTTGACGACATCCCTGGCGTAGTGTAGAGCGACGTTGGAGGTCCCGGGTTCGATCCCCGACAGAGTCAATTTGGGAATTTATAATTTCTCTGGTCTTTGGCCGTGGCTAGTTACCACCCTAAGGCAAAGACGTGCCGCCAAGCGATTTAGCGTTCCAGTACAATGCCGTGTAGAAACCGATTAGGACTATGGATAACTGCCATACCCCTAACAGGTTAGCCCGCTTCCTGCATCTGGTCAGATCGCAGTCAAGGGCTAACTTGGATTTGATAAATAAAAACGGTCTTTGTTTCAGATCTCGCATTCAAAATCCTGACGTGGCTCGGCTATTCGAATTCCGCCTTCAATCCGATCATTTACTCCATATTCAACACGGAGTTCCGGGAGGCGTTCAAGAAAATCCTCACGTCCAAATACCCCCCCTGCTGCGGTTACCAAACCGTCCGAGCGCATACACCGACTAGAAACGACAACTTTGTCACTGATTACGGAACGAAAACTCTAGTTGTTAGAAGAAGCGGATCTTTAGGGCTGTCTGGAGTGGATCCTACGCCTCGGTCTTCGGCTGAATCTGTCAAACCTTTGCGGGATTACCACATTTGACAGGAAGACGGGGGTAGCAATAATGGGCTACTCGATAAAAGTGATGTTGTGTGAAAGACTTTCTAATGTAAAATTCGGACTGTATTATTACGGATATTAGTGTATTATTAATATGTAGCATGGCAACTTAGCTCTACACTATCTTTTTCACACTAAGCGTCGTATCGAATTTTTTTTTTTAAGACAAACTACAAGCAAAGTCACCAACACCCGACCACATCCATTAACATCTGACGTGGTTTTATTTTGTTACTCGATGATCCCCACAATTTCGTCCGCGTGATATAATTTTTTTTAATTCACGGAGAAACTTTTTTCTCCGGGAATTCGAAGATCGGGTGTCTCTAGTATATATTTGTATGAAAACTTTAGTCCTAAGAAGAACTGGATATCTATAATGGCTGCCTGGAGTGGATTATAGAACCTACTCCTCGGTCTAATGCCTTAATGGGCAACTCGATAAAATAAAATGTTATGAACTTGAATTTTTCAAAATGTATTAAATATCGTTTTGTAAATTAGTGATATTCAATGTTTGTTTTGATTCCATATTAGTGATAAGGTAGAAACATACTTTTATAATGTAGTCACTATCATCGCTATATTGAAGTAACTGACTTGAGCCAAAGTCGTTCAGTAGAATACAGAAAGCTCTAACTTCATCATCAATCATTCAGCATCATCAATTTTGACAACTTCCCTGGTGCAGCAGTGAACACTGTGGTCTTACAATGGGAGGTCCCGGGTTCGATTCCCGGCAGAATCAATTTGGGAATTTATAATTTCTGAATTTTCTCTGGTCTAGTCTGGTGGGAGGCTTCGGCCGTGGCTGGCTATTTAGATTCTGGTACGATGCCGTCTAGAAACAGGTTAGGGATATGGGTTTAATATAACAGGTAAGCCCATTACTTGTTAGACTGCATCATTATAACTGCATTTTAAATACAACTGCAACGATTTCATTCGTTGGTCCGATTTAACTCATCAGTCATCACGTATAGTGGCATCAAGTCGCGTGTTAAAAGTATGCCTCCACCCATTTGTAGCAAATAGCAATAAGATGTCTAGTCACAAATTCGAACATATCAGTTAGTGTTTAGAAAAATTAAATCAGTATTAAATCGTTTATAGAATATTTAATTATTAGTGAACTGTGAGTACGATTAAATAACAATATTTATTCTTTTAATTCATAAGGATGCTTTCCGTTCATGGGTAATTAATTAATAATTAAAGTAAAATATATGTTTAGGAAAAATAATTGAGAATTTAAGATGAAATTGTAAAATTATTAAATTGACTTAACTTGAATAAGAAAATGATGTTAATTAAGGAAATGCTTTAAAATACTCTTGTATCTAATTATTTGTTAAAGCTCATTTTTGTGTTGTTTGATGATTTTTTAAAATTTCAAATCTTATAATAATAAATAAATAATTATTACCTATTATATATTTTTTTTTGTAACTATTACTTTTTTATTTAAAACTGTTATGAATTTTAAATAAATTATTCCTGTGATACTTTTGTAAATAAGTTACTATAGCATATAAGAGTATACACTATAGTAGGTATATAATGGTGTACAGTATTATAACTAAATAAAAGATAGTGAGTAATAAATTAATGATATTGTAACTGCTTATATTATCACAATTTATATCAGAAATATTTCAATAAATAACATACATATATTATTACTATTTTATACATAAGTAAATTTCAGATATGTTTCAGATCAGTTGACAACCGTAAACAATTAAAGAAAAAGTTAAAAAGCATAAATGGAAGTGTCCATATTTATTACTTTTTTAAATAAAATTCTAAATCTAAATAGATGCGATGTTTGTGATTTTAAAATAGCTCTTCGTGACAAAGAAAATGTTTTTAAAAGTACAGACTTAGTTAAAAAGTTTCATCGAAACCACGAAACCGAAAAATTGTAAAAGCTTATACTTACTCATATTTTTTTTATCTCAAAATACATTGTTACATCTCACAACAAATGCTACGTGAAATATAATTGTAATGATTTATTTTGTTAATTCATGTAACAAATTAACAAACCATCTGTTTCATGTTAATATGTCATCATCAATCACAATTATTTCCGACTATGTTCCTATAGTTTTGTTCCCAAAGAGTATGTTAATACGTGAACGTGAAATACGTGATAATTTATGAGGTTTATTTACCTACGTAATTATTTTTTCTATTTTGCGTGATATTTTTTAATGAAATTAAATAAAAAACCCAGCTAACCCTTCCAATCTCTAAAGAAGCAATAATTCCATATTTCATTCGCGAGTAGTGATTTAAAAAACACAAATTACAACCTGCATTAATAATAATTATTAATAAAGTAGAATATACCTCTGAAATATTGTGTCATATGTGTTCTTCTAGTCAAATTAGATTAGGTAGCACACCAAAATTTCGCCTTAAGGGCTTTGACACACGATACTTACATTACCATTATACCTACAGCATCGGCAATTTGATTAATTATCAGAAGCTCGAACCTGCAATCAAACTCTTAACTCCACTTTAAATTAAATAAAAGTCGTCGTCGAGTCGTGAGTATTTAATTGTACCTACTATGAAATCCACAATTAACTCCGCATAGATGTAATTTGATAATACCAAGGAAATCAATGGGAATAATCTATACTAATATTATAAATGCGAAAGTTTGGATGGATGGATGTCTGGATGGATGTTTGTTACTCAATCACGCCTGTACCGCAGAACGGATATGTATGAAATTTGCCACAGGGATAGATTATAATCTGGATTAGCACATAGGCTACTTTTTATCCCGAAAAATGAAGGAGTTCCCGCGAGAATAAAGTAACCTCAAGACACGTGGATAAAATCGCCAGCATCAGCTAGTATTTATTAAAAATATCGGTAACTCTTGCTGAGACTGTACCGGGGCTTAAAATATAGAGTGATAGTAATAAAAGAGTAGAAGAGAGAAATGATAGCCTGCGCCCCTCGTTGGGCGCCAGTTTACCGTGGGCGGCGGGCTATAATTTCTCTCTCTTCTACTCTCTCATTACTATCACTCTATTATTTTTTTAACCCTGGGTACCCTTTTTTGTTTAAAATAAAACGGAGGAATGTACTCGATAATATAGAGATTGTTGAGAGATTGATCACTTCTCTTGTAAAGCCATATCCTACAACAATTATTAATATCTCCCTATCTCTATCTGTTGACGGATCGAAAAAAGCAATATATTACACTTGACTGCACTCTCAGTACTGTAAACTCAATTATTGTTATCAGAAGCGATACAGCTGGTTTTAGTGGTAAATATGCAAAATTACATTTACCCCTATCGTATGCAAGTTTATTTTCTAGTTCCAGCGATTTAAGCGTAGTCATAAGTCATTTTGACACCACGTTCAAAACGCAAGTGTCGAAACGCAATGAAGTCGCTACATTGCTGATCGACGACGCTAAATCATGTGTGCTTTGGCTCCGATGTTTGGCTCTAATACCTACTTTCCTGTCGCAAAAATACAATGTTTAGAAAGTATTTGTATAATTTACATAATGGGGAAAAGCGCTAATGATCATTGTTAATAGTTATAAAATTATTGTAAAAATCGGTGTCATTATTAATTGTAGGAAAATTTATGTAAAATTTGGTGTAATCATTTCTATCGGCGATACGAAAATAAAAATTATAATAATTAATAATCCGTGTTAGGATATAAAAATAACTAATGATTGTAAATATTTTAAATATTATATTTCGTAAGATTCTATTTGCTGTTATGTATTAAGACATAGAGATTAATGAACATGATGAAATGCATTAAAGTCATAATTTATTTACAGTCAATAAATATCACAAAATGTCTTACATTTCGTTTTTCTTATGCGTCCCATATTCGATTTTATTTAAAGTATACATTTATACATAGTTATATAAACAGATAAGTAAAGTTAAAATGACGGAATGTAATCCGTTCAAGGATCAGGACTGCCGATCTTTAATATATTACCTGAAATTTAAAACCTTAAAGCTCGTCAACCCTGATCCTTGGACGGATTACCCTTTATTTTCTTGATCCTTATGATTGCTGTTCTAAATTGGCATGAAATTCGTTTGGATAAGAGACGGGTGTAGAAATCGAAAATAAAACAAATTAAAGTACTCTCACTGAATTTTAAGGTAACCTTGATCTTGAACTGATTCTTTAAACAATCGTCCTAGTGATTTCATTAGGTAGGTAGGTACACGCTGACAAAGTCGCGAAAAAGCTTACATCGATCCATAATATTAATATTAAAAATGTGAAAGTGTTGTCTGTCGATCTATCTGTTTATTATCTGTTGTTTTCACGACCTTTCCGGTAAACCAATTTTGACGAAATCGGTACAGAGGTACGCTGCATCCCGCTAGCATCCCATAGTAGGAATGCCCGTAAAATAACATTATATGAGACTTTAAAAAGGCCAAATCCAAATCCAAGTCGCGGGGATTATTATTTGTCCCAAAATGTACCTACAATTCATGAAGAATACTACACATTCTTAGGCAGCAAGTAATATATTATATGAAAGGACATTTAACACGAAATGAATGTTCGAAACGCTCAGTCTGACTTTGCACAAAAGATACCTATTGAGAGTCGAATATCTGGTTGCGAGTTCTGAAATCCCCGCTTTACTGCTATCTAGTGGCGGAATGGGAACATTTGAATGTATTTTACGGTTGGAATAAATCGGAAAATGGACAGCTAGGTATGTGCAATATGGAAATGTACTTTGTTTTTTCTTTAATAAACTCAAAAATCTCTATAGGATATGTAGGACATACATAATAGGTATCTTATGATACGTATTGCTTTCACTCTAACTCACGGTTAATTAAATTTATTACGGTATTTCACTCCGTAGAAAAATAATGTATTTTACGGTTGGATAAAATCTTAAAAAGAACATTTGTACTTAGGTACTTAGTAATATGGATTTGTTTTTTTAATTATTAACCAACTAGTTTCGTCAAAATTTTAAAAAAACTTTTCCGTTTCACTATCCGTGCCGGGGGAAATTCCACGAATAAAAAATAAAAAAACAGAAATGGGGCCTCATATTTTAGTAATACTGACCCGGGCCTCCAACTGGCTGAGTCTGGCACAATTACGGACATCCATCATCTACCATTAGTCAATCACAGACCACAAGAGGTCTATTAAGCTAGATTAATCTAGACATGTTCTAGATTCACAGTTGCTTATCTATTGATTATTACAAATGTGGCCGGATGTAAGGCGATGGTTTGATAACAGTAGATATTAGTATGGTCAATGACATAGATTTATTACATACTAGCTGACGCCCGCGACTTTCCATTCCCGGGACACAATGTTACTTGCTGATAGGTAATGTAGCTTTCTATAGTGGAAGAATTTTTAGTTTATCCGTTACAAACAAAAATACAAAAAAAGATCTTTATAATATTATTTTAGCCTGGATAATGCCCGCGGCTTTTTGACTCTCGCGGGAACTCTTTAATTTTCGGGAATAAAAAGTATGTCCCATGTTCTTCCCTGGGATAAAACCTATATTTGTACTAAAGGTTAAAACCGGTCGAAAAAATGGAACGTGGAAGCGTAACAGACACACAGACATACTTTCGAATTTATAATACCTATTTTGAATAGGCTTTCAAAACTGTACTTATCTATTTATATACCGTCAAACGTATCTGACCCGGTGGCCAAAATTAGAACTTATTTTATGCCTGTCAATTTTTTTTTTAAATTTTACTTTCAAATACTGCTAAAATTATTATGGATACTCATTCACTCTCTTTACAGCAGTACAAAAGAATGTTACTTGTTCTAGCTTATTGCCTATTAGCTTATTGCCTATTTTGTAATATTGTTTGTCTTTTTTTCTTGAGAGATTATATTGTTAAATATTTTGCCTATTTTTAAGTTTAACGCTAGTTAACTAAATGGTAACCCCGCACTTGCAAGATCAGATAAATGCATGCCGGCTTCCCAGTAAGTAATTGGGTGTGCACTGAAAAATGTTTTCTATGTGTTTGTTATTTTTTATTTTGTGATTATTACCTGTTGGCAAACTATTAAATAAAACATATTTTGACATAATACCATAAAATATACTACCGTCAACTCTCCCAAACTCCCGCGCTGCAGCGTTGTCGGCTTTATCGCCTTGAATTGAACACGCGTTTAGAAAAAAATATCGGTTGCAAACCCATGCACGATTGGAGGACACAAGTCCTTGAGTTGAGCACGAGTTTAGAAAGGAAGTTGGCGTAACAAACCCGTGAGGGTTTCGAAGGAGGACTTCCTTCTATTGAACACACAAATGGAAATACGTCACCGGGGTCGGATAAATTTGTGGGACTATAGCAGTTCAGGATCAATCCTTTTCCATTTGGAATTGAAATAAAATGTACGAATATGTTTTGAATGATACAAAAAAGGAAAATCCATGAATATATCCGCTTTCAGTGATGGAAAACGGCGAAATAAAATCAAAGGGCTTAGTTTCAAACGTCAATAGAAAGGGTCACAAAGTTTATAAATTGAATTGGCTATTCGAGATATTTTTTTATCTATCTGTGAAGTGAAATATTACAAATTCCCACCACAGCTCGGGGATAGAATAGGATTAGGATCAGAGCATTTTTACGATTGCCCAAAAATAAGGAGTGTAAAGTTTTCATGGTTCATAATATTATGTATGTTTGTATGTATGTGAGTTTATTTCACCATAACTTCTAAATTCCTAAACAGATTTGGTTGATGCGGTATCATTAGAATCCTTACATCATTACTGGCTATAATTTTTAAAACAAACCTAGACAGCTGTATGGAGCCATTTTCAAAACGCGGCACCATACAATGATAATGCCATCGTGTTTTTTTTTTAAACTACCTGATGACCGCGTCTTTGTCCGCGTGGATTGAGGTTGAGGAGGATTGAAGTGAAAAGTAGCCTATGTGTTATTCGAGACCATAATCTATCGTTATGCCAAATTTCATCCAGATCCGTTCAGCCGTTCTGACGTGATTGAGTAACAAATATCCACCTATCCATACATCCATCCAAACTTTCGCATTTATAATATTAGTATATTATATAGTATAACTTGTTGGTATATCTTTCTGTCCTTTTTTTACGACCTATATCAAGATCTAGTGGTGAGCACCGTGGCCTTATATAAAACCGTTTGTAATATGCCTAGCCGTTTTGTAATATTGCGGATTTTCCGATTTGGCAACGTCTTAAGGCACAGGCTAAATGTTAATATCTCACCGCAGCGGGATCGGGTAACTTAGGGAATTCCAGCAATATCTGGAAGTATCTGGATTCCATCGAATACGCGAGAACGTACGGCCCGCCCTCAGGGGCCCGGAGTTATTTGGCGAGCTAACTGGAATGGGTATTCTTATGTATATTGCAATATTGACGTATTGATGTGGCATGTATGTAACTTGGGTTATTAAATATTTCGAAGCTTCTTCGAAGGTACGGACATATAATATTGCGAAGTAGCTATCCTATAAAGAAAGTGATGAATATCCCTACCAAACCACGAGGGAGAGGTAGACCCCCAGTCACATACATGGTGGTCCAATGTCGAGAGGGACTTAAGAACCCTTAACATCACGCCAATGACAACCCAGGTCAGAAAGGCCTGGCGCTTACGTGCAAGGAGGCCCGCCCCCAAATGAAACGGGATGAGGGCATGGGAAAGAAGAAGAATATAATATTATCACCATCATGTTTTACAAGTTATTGGACGTCAATAAAGAGTACAGTGTAACTAATTTGAATAAATAAATATTCAGCGTGGAAATCCAGCCAGCATTCATACCACCATTCCACGCGGACATGTTTTATATAGTAATTAGGCTAGGCTAGCTAGCTTTAAGTTCTTTTTGTATTGTTTCCAATAAAACCTATCTCTGCACCTAATTAAAATTGGTTGACGACCCATCTGTTCAACTTGGCAATGTGACAGACAGACGGATATACAGATAGACACGATTTCACATTTTTTATATTAATATTTAGTGGAATAAAACAACAAAACCTTTGTACCTGCCCAGCCTTTAACCGCAATTGACAAATCGTTCCGGTACGCTGGCACGTAGAAGGCAATTAGTTGCACCTCCCTGCAGCTTGCAGTCAATCAAGGCGAGGCGGCCGGATGCGTTGCTGCTATTGAATAACCACGCGAGCAACGCATTAAAGGGAAATTAATAGTGATTTACTACAATTATCAAATAAATAGAGGTGCCTTTATACCTAGCCTTGTTTATAATAGCGGTGAATGAGTTTGTACTAGGAGAGATGCATTTTGTAAAGCTTTGGATAGTCACGAAGTGGGAGAGTGACACAGGCGGTTTAGCAGTATTATTTTAATATTGTTGACGTCCTTGTTTTAGTATTATAATCGTTATTTTAGGAACATCAAGGTACGTGACATCGAACTGTCATTTTGAGTAATATTGCTTAAGTATTGCTTTAAGCGTTAACAGTATAGCCTTGTTTATGATAGGGTAGAAATGGAATAGTAGTATGTCCCCTCAGCTCAGCGGTTTATTTATTTAATCGTATGGCGTTTGGTACACAATAAGCGTTTTTATAAAAAGAACGCTTATTTCGCCTGCAAGTTCGTCGCTCGTTTAGCACCACCCAGGGGACACGTGCAGGGAGGTAGAAGGTAGCTCCTGCGGACGTGAGCGACGGGGCATCCCCCAAATTACAAAAATAAATAAAACGTATAGACTTATAAACTAAGGAAGGATTTTTCAAAATTAATTTTGAAGTTATGGGGTGAAATAGAGGGGTGAAAGATTGTATGAAAGTCCGTCATTGCCCAAGTCATATCCATGAAACTTGATATACAAGCTTGGCTTGGTATACAAAGTTGAAAATGAAGAAATACGTGTTTCACAGTTTTTGAAAATTCTACCCTCGAAAGGGTAAAATAGAGGATAAAATCTTGACCACCTACGCTAAAAACTGGGCCACACAACTCTCTATATGAGTCTCCGACAATAATATGAATGGAAACATCTGTAATGACACATGAGCTATCCCCCGGGGTAAAGCGGACACTGGACCGTTAGCCTCTATAATCTCTGTAAGCTTCTAATAAAGAACTATGAGAGTACCTTACATTGCAGTTATGTGGCTTACTACTCCCATATTGAGATTATGTTAGATTTTCTTTGTCAAAACTCGATATTAAGGAATTTTCCATTGGCTCATCTTGCTAGTTGTAATACTGTTTTTCAAAAAATCTAAATCAATTTATTTGTTCGAATAGGTAAGGTAAGTAGGTACAATAATGGTTAAGCAACATTGAGCAAAATCAATTAACTAGATGGGTGATCGAATTTCGGGTTCATTTTTCACATGCCCCGGAGAGCACGTAACGCCATTGTCGGTTCCGTTTGTAGTAGTAGTATCACTAAAATCCCAAAAGAAAACTTACTGTTGAAATTTAAAAAGTCAAAATCCTGTATGGGATACGAATCATATGCAAATTCTGGAAGTCCATTGCATTATTATCCAAGGAAAACTCCTATCATTAAGCTGTTAATCGAAAGGACAGTAAAGATTTATTGCAATTTAAGAGAAAATCTTGACCGCTACACTTTCAAAATCAAATCAAATCAAATCAAATATTTTTTATTCAAATAAACTTTTACAAGTACTTTTGAATCGTCAAGTGAATCTACCACTGGTTCGGAATGCCATTCCTACCGAGAAGAACCAGCAAGAAACTCGGTGGTTGCTCTTTTTAAATAATTCATTTACAATTACTATATCAATGTGTACATAAGTAACCGCTGTCCCCAGCATTGCTGGAGCGATCAAATCCATGCTCCTCTATCATTTACATAATCTTCAACAGTATAATAAGCTTTTTTCAGGAGCATACTTTTAATGGATTTCTTAAATTTGTTTATTCAATTCATGTCAAAGACGGGCAGACAGAAAGTAGCCCCATTCCCGCCGGTGGCACCCGTTCACGAGCATGACGCATGATCCAGCCATTGCTTCGCTCGACCATATTTGAGGGAACGTAACAACTAGGCCAGACATTCACTACAGCAATAACAGGAATGGAAACATCTATAACGTCACATTACGTATCCCCCGGGGTAAAGCCAACAGCCGTTTGCGGACACAATACACAGCTCCTATAATCTCTGTAAGCTTCTAATAAAGAATTATGAGAGTTCCTTACATTGCAGTTATGTGGCTTACTACTCCCATCCTGAGATGATTGTGTGTTAAGTTCAGTAAAGCCAATATTTCTCGAGGTATTAGCAAGCAAAGTTTGTAGTGGATTAAAAAAAACATGTGGAGAGTTACATTCCCCTCCCCCATCTTTGGTACGCCCCCTACCGGCGCCTCATGGTTGTGTTGTTCATCGGGACGCCTCAAAGTACAATAGGGATACTGACAACTTAATCAAATCTGCAACTCTTTATCAAACTTAAAAACGCGCTTCTTTAATAGTATGAAAGTTTTTTTGAAATACATAGTTGCGAAGTCATCAAATTTCAACGAATTTTTTTGAAATCAGTAAGTAGTTTAAAATGTGATAATCATTTTAAACTACTTACTGATTTCAAAAAAGTTCGTTGAAATTTAAAACTAACAAAAGATGTGAATTTTTTGTCTATTATAAGACCCTCTATTTAATAATCAGTAACAATTATTTATTTTTGACATAGGCATCATCCATATTGTACCACTTTTCAAAACTACACCAGTTTTTTGGTCTGATTGTCTTTCTTGGGGTTAATTTTCTCTAAAAAATATTTAGATAAAAGTTGTAGATATTATCAAATGCAAATGCTGGTTTATAGTTATTATGATTAGGTATATATTAGTTTGGATTCTCATGTCATTGAGTCAAGAAAATGTTTATAATGGATTATAGATTTCACTCTGAAAATATTGAATTCGAAGGAAGCTTGCATACCTTCCAAAGATTATGAAAATAGGTCAACTCCTTTAACTCGTTTTGCCTCAAACTCGCTCGGATGCGAGCGTTTTAACCAAACTCCATTAATGTCATATCCCCTAGCCCTGAGAGTGACGGGGACTTTTAACTTTGATGATCTTCCATGGCAATGCAGTAAGTTCTTGAATATTAAAGCAAGATAATGTAAGAGAAATACGGTTGCTAAAAAGTCCTCTGTCCGTTCGTTTTCCCAGACATGTTAAAAATCAATGTAACGCTGTATGCAGGTGAAATTTGGCTCAGCCGATCACCGCTAGACAGTGGCATTAGAATTTAGAATTTCGAAAAAAAATCACGAGTCGAATAAGTTTACTAGTAGAGGAAACGGACATATATATACACACATTCGAATTTATAATATTATTATAATATGATCTACTAGCTGATTAAGTATTATTGTAATTCCCACGGGAACTCCTTAATTTTTCGGGATAAAAAATAGCCTATGCCACTCTCTAAGTCCTCAACTATAGTACACATGCAAAAAATCACGTTGATCCGTTGTTCTCTCACGTCGATCAATCGTATTTGCAATGTTCAAACTCAGAGTAAGCACACTGTTGCGGCGTGATTGAAGGAAAACCCAACAATCCACCACCCTTTCGCATTTATAGCACTAGTATGATGAGAAAAGAACAAAATGATAAATGATTTATTTATTTCATGTCAAGTTGTCCAACTTGTGACACTTATGATACGTCAATACTCTACCACCGGTTCGGAAAAATGATTCTACTGAGAAGAGCCGGCAAGAAACTCAGCAGTTGCTCTTTTCTCAAAAAAGAAAAAGTTTACAATAAGTAGCAATACAACACATACATTACGTTACTAGTATTACACTGACTTGTGGGTTACTGGATGCGAGCCCGGTTGCTAAAAGTAATCGAAGACCAATCTGTCAGTGTAACTGTGTAACTAACCTGATGATTGTGAAAACGAGAAGCCATTATCGGGGAACGGACTTTTCCATCAAACTTTGATCAACTAACGCAGACTCCCGATAAACGTCCGCCAGTCTGAACCGAACCTTGTCGCTCCGGATAGTCAAAAGTATTCAAAAGTGAAAAAGGACGTGCCGCCACGCAATTTAGCGTTCCGGTACGATGCCGTGTAGAAACTGAAGGGGTATGGGTTTAATATAACTGCCATGCCCCTAACAGGTTAGCCCGCTACCATTTTAGACTACATCATCACTTACCATCAGGTGAGATCGTAGTCAAGGGCTAGCTTGTAGTGGATAAAAAAAAAGTACGTGTCTCATCTTCTAGGCAAGCGCGCTCCAACCTAGACCTCATCATTGCTTTGTATTAAGCATGATTGTCGTCAAGCGCAATCCTATCTCGCAATAAAAAAAAATTGTAAAAATTTATTTTAATTAAAAATTCTTTTGACTTGACGAAATTACAAAAGGCAATAATAAAATGGAGGGCAAACGATCTTATAGTGTTTTCAAAGTACCGATGTAAAAAAAAGTTATTTTATGGCGAAGTAAGAAGCATTTGCCGGAAATAGACATACCTTTCAGATCATTACGGAGAACTCTCAGTCATTCCGGTTTCCTTACAATGAAAGAAAACTTCACCATTATAGCCGGTGACATTTAAATTTCTTAACAAGACAAAATTAGGAATTTAAAAAAATTACGACATTCTCAGAAGTTGAAGCATGCTTAGAAGTTATACATATCTTATGCAAAAAATCGCATTATAATTGACACAGTAGTTTTTCAGGAAACCAAAAAGTGCACAAACAAATAAACAATATTTTAGGGTAAACACATACTTACTTTATATTATACCGTCTCCATTCCATCGTGGATAAAAGTACACCATAACTTGATGAAATAGGAGCTGGAGTCTTAACTACTAGCATAACATAGCTTTATAACAGATTTTGTCAAACATAAATCGATCCCTGACAGATCGATGCAATGCGGACGTCTACGTGAGGCCTTAACGACCGTACTAATCGAGTTTTCTTTCTGACCGATTGTTGAAAATTGTTTAACACTCGGCCAGTTTTGATTTCACAATCAACTGTTCAAAGGTCTTCATCAAAGTTTTAATTGAATTAAGAAATTTAATGTTTAAGTCTATTGAGGAGTGTCTATTTCGATCGTTAAACTTATTAACAAAAATACATTTTGATCTTTAAATAGGAAAGGGCCGATTGTCCAATCGCTAAATGATATTTTAATTGTAGTGTGTGCATACCTTTATAATTATTATTGCTTACACATACATGCATGTATCTAGTAATAAGTCTATACCAATAAATCAGTCCATTACCAACTCTTGGGTTGTATACTCATTTTCCGTCGCCTGGTCCCAACCAACCTTAGATGGCGACCCTGCCATTCGGACTCACTGGACTATGGCCATGAAGATTAACATAGGCTAAAATAATAAGTAAAAAAAGAAAAAAAAAATGTGCAACTCTAAAGTCGAGAAGGAAGATATATTTATTAATCAAAACGGAAAAAACAACGCCAACATCGAGCAGTTACATTGGCACATAAGTTCAATAAATATAATATTGTTTATAATCTGCACAATTTTGCTACTTGGAGTACTCTATTTGGTATTCAAATTTTATAAAAATTGCCACGAAGGCTGGATTAGAGCCCAGCTCGGTCAACATGTACTCAGAAGGTCGATTCGGACCTCTCGAGGACCTCGAAGTGGAGGACCTGCAGCACCAGTAAGTTCCTGTGAAACCTGCCACGCTCCCAAGCATTGTGAATTGTGAGTGATTGTGATAGATGTAAGAACTAAGAACTAGTGAAAGTGCAAAGTGCAAAATGGACAGTAATGTATGACGACTTATTGAAACTATTCAACGAACTTTCCAAAATAAAAGTATATTTAGTTAAAATTGGTCCCACTCGAAGAAAAGGTGAAATTATATCTAAGAAATTAAATGAAGCGGACAATATAGTAAGTAATTTTAATTCGATTATAGAAAAATTAGCTTCGCTATCTGTATCTTTTAAAGGCGATGAATGCCTACGATTTGATAAGTTAAGAAATGATTTTTTCGATGTATATGACGACATTTTAAAATTGTGTAGTACCCATTCTCATGAAAAAATTAGCAAAATGGCAAAATTTGAACTTAAGGTGGCATTACAATTATTACCAGTCATCGATGACTCAGAAAAATCAATAAAACAATTAATAGACAATATTATTTACTATGATTCTTTGCTTGCTAATGCCGATTGCAAAAACAATCTCATTCAATTTATACTTAAAAGTAGACTGTCACAAAATGCTAAATTGCAATTACAGTCAAATTACACAGCCATCAATGACTTGGTTAGCGATATGCGGCGTGTGTTACTGCCACAAAAATCGCCTATAGCTATACAGAATAAGATACAACAGTTAAGGCAAAATAATAAATCTATTCAAGATTACGCGAAAGAAATGTCTGAACTTTTCGTTGACCTTACGATATCGCAGGCAAAAGGTGATTCAAATACTTATGCGGTACTTAAGCCTTTAAATGAAAAATTTGTCATTAAAAAGTTTGCCGACGGGCTGCGAAATCGAACACTCAGCACAGTTATTACAGCCAGGAACTACGACTCGTTAAAAGATACGATTCAAGGTGCTCTTGATGAAGAAATCTCGAGCCCTTCATCTTCAACAGGTGATTTACTAACTATGAAGCACCATCATACATACTATCGGTCTAGGAATTTTAATAATTACAGAGGTAGATGGAATACAGGTAGGTATACAGGTTCAAGGCCATCATATTATACGCCAGGCAGACGAACATCGGAGCATCAGGCCGCAGCGCACTATTATTCCCCATCTACGAGAGCAAACCAGAACGGCGCTCGGGGGATGACACGAGGCCGCAGAAGTAAGTTTCCCAATCGTTTTTATAGAAATCAAGCTGGAAATGTCATGCATATTCTGACTGACTCGGATTCTCAGAACAAAACTACTCCCTCTGAAAATCAAAACCAGTTTTTTCGAGACTAAAAGTATTTTACTAACTTTACAGAACAATATTAAATACGTAGAGCTATATTTGAATAATAGAAGATGTCTCTGGTTATTAGATACCGGAGCTTCAATATCAGCGGTTAGTAACAAAACATGTCATAATACACCCATTAGCGACAGCCGTATTGTAATCAACGGCGTGGGGGGTCAAATCCAAGCGAAAGGCTCTGTTTATTTAAAACTATCTGCTCCAAGCGGTGTACAATTACCGCACGAGTTCTATGTATTCGATTCATTACCTTGTATGGCTCATGGAATATTAGGTCTAGATTTTCTTTCTTTGTACGGAGCTCATATTGACTTAGAAAATTGCATTTTAACATTGAACTACAATGGAATAAAACACGTATTACCATTGTTAAATACTTTGGAGGTTGAGAGACCCGACTGTCTGACTATACGAGTACCTGCTAGGTCTGAATCTATACATTATATTAGTACTAGTATGGCTGAAGAATGCGTAGTCTGCGCATCCGAATTAAATGACGGAATTTTTATTGCGAGCATGCTAGTTACGCCTAAGAACGGGAAGATACCTATAAGAGTGTTGAATACTAATGAAACCGATTTTTGTTTGCAGAATATAAAGCCTATTATACACAAAGCTAGTGATTATGATATTTGTTTGTTTAAAAGTCCCTGTAGAGACTCAGATAGAGTGAAACGCTTATTCAATTTATTAAATTTAAATCATTTAAACTTGGAGGAACAAGTTAGTATTGAAAATATATGTGCAAAATATAACGATATATTTTATCTTGAAGGTGATCAATTCACCACGACTAAGCTTTATAAGCACTCTATTTCTTTAAAACCTAATACGACACCAGTGTATTCCAAGCCTTATAGACTTCCACACTCACAAAAGGGTGAAATGGATAAACAAATCAATAAGATGCTTAAGCAAGGCATTATAGAACCATGTAACAGTGAATGGTCTAGCCCTGTTCTATTAGTTCCAAAAAAATCGAACTCGAATAGCACGGAGAAAAAGTGGAGATTAGTTATTGACTATAGAAAATTAAATAACTGTATTATTGACGACAAATTTCCCCTACCTAATATGACAGACATATTAGACTCTTTATCAGGCTGTATATACTTTACTCACTTAGATTTAAATCAAGGATTTTATAATGTTGAGCTGGGTCCTGCTAGTAGGAAATACACGGCTTTTAGTTCAGGCCAATATCAAATGACAAGAATGCCTATGGGCCTTAAGACGAGCCCAAGTTCGTTTTCCCGAATGATGAATATGGCAATGGCTGGTTTGTCCTATGAAAAATGTCTTTGTTACCTTGATGATTTAATTATTTTTGGACGGAATTTATCAGATCACAACAAAAACTTAATCGAAGTATTTGAAAGAATACGTAACGTTAATTTAAAATTAAATCCAGCAAAATGTGATTTTCTCAAAAAAGAATTACTTTATTTGGGACACGTAGTGTCAGGCGACGGCGTAGTACCCGACCCTCAGAAAGTTAGTATCATAAAAAACTACCCTATCCCGAAAAATGCTGACGAGGTAAGACGATTCGTCGCATTAGCTAGTTATTATAGAAAGTTTATACCTAACTTTGCCAAAAAGGCTTACAACTTAAATCTTTTATGCAGAAAGAAGGTTAAATTTATTTGGGATGATAATTGTCAAAAATCTTTCGATATTTTAAAGGAATGTATGATGACGCCACCAGTTCTACAATACCCTAACTTTTCGGAAAGCAATCAGTTTATTCTTCAAACAGACGCATCGGGTTACGCGATTGGTGCAATTTTGTCAAACTCGGATGGACGTCCAGTCGCTTATGCAAGTAGAAGTCTTAACAAAGCTGAACAGAATTACCCGACTATTGAAAAGGAGCTTTTAGCTGTGGTCTGGGCAGTAAAATATTTTAGACCTTACTTGTACGGTCGTACTTTTAAAATTCTTACCGACCACAAGCCTTTAATTTATTTGTTTAGTATGAAGGACCCTTCGAGTAGGTTGCTTAAATTCAGATTGATTTTGGAAGAGTATGATTATTTGATAGAGTATGTGAAAGGTAAAGATAACGCGGCTGCAGACGCATTATCTCGAGTGATTATGAGTTCTAAAGATTTCAGAGAGATGAGTGATAGCGTATGTGTGATGACGCGTGCGCAGAGAAAACGATTGGAAACAGCTTCGTCTCCGGATGATATGGTCTCTACCGATGACAGGTCTGATCAGCCAATAGTCGTAGAAACTCATATTAAACCGAAGAACGCAGTTGAATTAAGATTTATAGACTCGAAAAATTTAAATAAATTACGACAAGAAAAGAAAATTAATTGCGAAAATAATATTTTTTCATATGACAGTAGTCAAATGACGATATTTATAAACCCTGCATCTCAATCGCAATTGACGCGAGCCGCATTTGTGAGAGAGCTAGGTGAATTTTGTGAAAGAATAAATATAGAAGAAATATATTTTATAAAAAATAATAACAATAATATATTCCTTAAAAAGTTAGTAGAGGAAATAAAGAATACAATTAAATGGAACGGACCTCGTTTATGTATTTTAGAGGACGTTAATAGAGTAGATGATATAGATGACAGAAAAGTTATATTAAACGACTTTCATCTTTTGCCCACTAGTGGCCACGCGGGCATCAGACGAATGTTAAATAACGTAAAGAAATATTATTTCTGGCCGGGACTGGAAAAAGATATAATTAATTTTGTAAAAAAATGCCCCAAATGTCAAAAACAAAAATATACCACTACGGTAAAAGAACCTATGGTAATTACTTCAACAGCTCATTCAGCTTTTGAAAAAATATTTTTAGATATAGTAGGACCCTTAGATAGAGATTATAATAATTATACGTATATTCTTACACTACAATGCGAATTAACGAAATACATTTGCGCGTTTCCACTCATTACAAAAACAGCTACAGAAGTTGCGCGTGTTTTTGTAAATAATTTTATCCTTGTTCACGGAATTCCAGCTATTGTGGGAACAGATAAAGGATCCGAATTTATATCGGAAACATTTAAAGACGTTTGTAAATTACTTAATATTTCTAAACTAAATTCAACGGCATACCACCACGAAAGTATAGGTGCGTTAGAGAACTCACATAAGAACTTAGGAAGTTTTCTAAGAATACAGACAGACGGTAGACCAGATTTATGGAGTACTTGGCTTCCTTTTTGGTGTTTTGCGTATAACACTACTGTACATTCATCAACTAAATTTACGCCTTTTGAATTAGTATATGGAAAAAAATGTAACCTACCAAGTAATCTTTCAACGAAAATAGAACCTCTATACAATCACGATAACTATCCACAAGAATTGAGATATCGTTTACAAGTTTCTCAAACAGAAGCACGAAATAATTTAATTACTAGTAAATATAGACAAAAAAGTAGATACGATAAATATATTAAACCTATTAGATATAAGCCTCACGATTTAATTTTAGTTAAAAATGAAACAGGCAATAAACTATCAGATTTATATTTAGGACCATATAAAGTAGTTGAAGACTTGTCACCCAATGTTAAAATAGAATATACCAACGGAAAAATAGACATTATTCATAAAAACAGAACAAAACTATACTTAACTAATTAACGTTAAGAACATTGTATTGTGTGGAAAAATAACAAAACAAAAAAAAAAATTGTAATTAGTTGTAAGAAATATAATTGTTTTTTTTATATTTTATATTTAGCAATTATGAACAAAAAAAAAATTATGTAATAGAATATTAATAATTTTTTTTACCACCCCATGGGAGGTGTAGTGTGTGCATACCTTTATAATTATTATTGCTTACACATACATGCATGTATCTAGTAATAAGTCTATACCAATAAATCAGTCCATTACCAACTCTTGGGTTGTATACTCATTTTCCGTCGCCTGGTCCCAACCAACCTTAGATAATTAAGAAGCAATGTTTTCCTTAATTAATAACCTAACGAAAAGGGTGAACGAAAAGTTAGCTTTATTTGTTAGTGGATTATGAAAATAAGACCATGGACAAACAGAGCGCGAGTCCTGGTCCTGTCCTAAGTCAGAGACAAACGCAACACCGCAACTCGATAAGACGCGATGCGACAGTATCCGACAGTAGCTGCCCTTTCACCACCGAGTAGTAAACCTTTCTCATAGCTTACGTTGCTGAGTTCGGGTTCGATTCCCGGCAGGGTCAATTTGAAAATTTATAATTTCTGAATTTTCTCTGGTCTGGTCTGGTGGGAGGCGTCGGCCGTGGCTAGTTACCACCCTACCGACAAAGAAGTACCCCCAAGCGATTTAGCATTCCAATATGATGCCGTGTAGAAACCGACTAGGGGTATGGACTTAATACAACTGCCATGCCCTTAACAGGTTATCCCGCTACCATCTTAGACTGCATTTTCACTTACCATCAGGTGAGATCGCAGTCGAGGGATGACTTGTAGTGGATAAAAAAGACAAGTTTTTCATTCTATAGGGTCGCGTCGCGCAACGCAACGTCTTTCACCTAGTATAGCTAGCTAGCACTGTAACACACACACTAACACTAACACTAGTAACACTGAACTGTATTTGGTCATACCGTAACCTGGAAGAACCATAAAAAAACATACATATTTTACAACCAGAAAAAATATCTACCTGCAGTACGCTTACTCTGAGTTTTAACATTGCAAATACGATTGATCGACGTGAGAGCTCACCACGCCAAGTGTAAGCGAACGTCAAAGTAAAATGGACGCAAAAGCTCTTGCTTTAAAGTCACAAATTCAGCGTATGGAGCGCTGGCTGTGAATTAATACACGAAATGTTGAAATGTGCTCTAAACCAATTCAGTTAAGGTTCATTTTACTTTAACGTTCGGTTACACTTGGCGTGGTGAGCTCTGACGTCGATCAATCGTATTTGCAATATTAAAACTCAGAGTAAGCGTACTGGCTTTTTTGTAATTTATAGACAAACTGCAATCAGACTTGCTGGAATTAGTGACTTCAGGTGACCGTGGTTAGTAATTCGTGATTGGGACATTGGGACGTTCATGTATCCGACGAGGTAAAAAACATGTAGGTCCTATGTCACCATAACACATGGCCGACTTGAGTTCATTTATCATGTGACTTGAGGTAAGTTTTATGCAGCTGGACCCCGCACTGCCGCGACAACGGGTCAGTTGCAGTTCTGTCGCGTGGCGCTTTGTGTACGACCAAGCCCTTAAATCAAACTATCTTCCTCTCTCAAAAAGCGATTCCATTTTTAAAACCAAATCCGATCCGGCCAATATAATCCGAAACACTTTACCCGAGCGGCCTGGCGACCCACACAATTGAATCTAGAATATTCGCTAACCCATTTTGTCGATAACCATTGTAATATAACACATATAGCCGATACATTAAAGTCTTTTATTGCCTGATAAATGTAACGAGTATTGTATCGAAAATCGAGGCATATAAATATTTATTGCGATACTCAAAATTAGACCTTAGATTTGAACTCATAACGTTGATTTTTAAATGGCGTCTGGAGATAAATGTAGTAACATGTCAGTATTTTAAAGCAAAAACGAATTGGCTACCGAAAATTACGTTAATCGACACCATTATAGTATGATTCGGTTCATTTTTCAGGGTTTATTTAAATGTGAATGATGCAGCCTAATGCCCGCAACTTCGGCTTTGTTTATGTAAGTAAGTTAAGTAATTACTTACATAAACAAAGCCTATATAGGCGTATTCGATACGTCTGTGTAAAAATTATCAATATAAAATACCAAACCAATAGGTAAAAGCAATTGAGAGTGATTGAGCGTTAAAATCCAACTAAACAGAGATTATAAAAAGCCTATGTCCATCACCGGACTGCATCCTATCCTTCCGAACCAGCGGTAGATTCGCTCGACGATTCAAAAGCACTTGTTTGTTTGAATGAAAAACAGTTGAATTTGATTTTTAGGCGCATGTATGTATGTATGTATATACTTTATTGTACACCACAAATTTACAAAAACAACATGTTACAAATAAGAAAACAACAATAAGTAGGTACAATAAGGCGGTCTTATCGCTAAGCAGCGATCTCTTCCAGACAACCTTAACGTTAAGGAGAAAATGAATAAGAAGATAAAGGGAGGTGGTGCAAAAATAATAATAAACATAAATACTAATAGCTAAACAAACTAACCAATACCATATATTATGATAAACTAATATATACAAAATAATAATAATAGACATACCAATAAATACATAAATAAGTATAAGAAAGAAAACAATAAAATAATATGTCGTTTCTAATGATAACAAAGAGATAAGTAATAATTTTTAACGTCAATTTTAAACTTATTAAGGGTTTTAGCACGATGAATATGTGAGGGAAGTTCATTCCATAGACTAGTGGCCCTTTGTGCAAAAGAATTTTGGAAATATTTAGTCCGATGCGAAGGCACCTCAAGAATAAGTTTACCAGCCGACCGGAGAACCCTATCTGGTCTATCATGCCCGAGATATTTAAACTTATCCTTTAAATAACCAGGAGTCATGGGATTGAACAATACACATATGAAGATTCCGGCGAAATCGAATGGGTAACCACTTGAGCTTGGAACGAAATTCGGAGACATGGTCATATTTGCGCAAACCAAATATAAACCTAATAGCTAAATTTTGAATTCGCTCAAGTTTATTCAGTTGGTCCTCAGTTAAATCAAGATAGCTTGCGTCCGCATAATCGAGAATGGAGAGCAGTAGGGATTGTGCTAACATAATCTTAGTAGGAATAGGAAGAAAAGAACGCAGACGCCTTAGTGAACCCATGGCTGCAAAAGTTTTCCTACTGACTTCTTTTAAATGATGAGACCAAGAGAAAGTAGTATCAAAATGTACACCAAGATTTTTGACGGTAGTACTATAAGGAATAAAAACGCTATTTAATGAAACTGGCGGAAGGTTATCCCAGTCAACTCTGGAAATCATGCCAGAACCACCAATAATGATAGCCTGGGACTTAGAAGGATTTACCTTTAGACCATAGCACTTACTCCAATCATTGATAGCCACCAGGTCACCATTAATAGTAGAAATGGCGTTAGGCAGATCTTCAAGAGTTGACTGTGAGTAAACTTGGAGATCATCTGCATACATGTGATAGAGAGAAGTATTTTTCTGGGAAATTGAATTAATGAAAATAGCAAATAGTAAAGGTGACAACACACCACCTTGAGGTACGCCAGCCGATGTTTCACACCAAGAAGAAAACTTATCTTCAATGCGAATACGCTGCCGACGACCCCTAAGATAACTCTGAAACCATCCAACCACTGATGGAGATATGTTAATAGAACGCAACAGACTCAACAAGATGTCAAAATCAACGGAATTGAAGGCATTGCTAAAATCCAACAGTACCAACACGGTGAGCTGTTTATTATCCATACCCCGTCGAATGTCGTCAGTAACTTTAACCAGCGCTGTAGTCGTACTATGTCCTGCCCGGAAACCAGACTGAAAGGGATTCAAAAAGCAATTTCTGTTAAGGAAGAGATTCAATTGATGGAAAACAAGCTTTTCTAATACTTTGGACAGAAATGGAAGAATAGAAATAGGGCGAAATTCGGAAAAATGTAAAGCATGAGCCTTTTTTGGGAGAGGAATTATATGAGCACTTTTCCAAGCTTCGGGAAATATAGACATAGAGATAGATACATTCAGGATATGGGTTAGGATAGGAGTAACAACTTCAAGGATTGGTAAGATCATATTACGACTAACACTGTCATCACCCACGGCATTAGACGAGACTGATAATATGTTCTTTTTAACATCACATTCAGTGAAAGGAGTGAAATTAAACGGTTGGAAAGCAGGAGTTCATAGGAGGAGGAGGAGGCGCATATTATTTGATGATTATTATTTCTGTTTTGGTGCACAATAATATTTCAGTCTATGATTCCTTCATCCGGTCCTCATCATTCCTCATCCAGCCACTTCCTGCCACCCTCTTTATATCGTCAATCCATAGTGCTAGAGCTTGTCCTACGTTACGCTTACCCGTTGTCCTAGGTGAGCGACAAACGCGGCAATGCGACGCGATGCTACGCGACGTTACTAAACAGTTCCTGATCCTTGTGGCGTCGCGTGACGTCACTTCTGTCGCTCACCTAAGACAACTGGTTAGGTAGGTATGCGGTACTTGACTGCCTCGTTGGTCTAGTGGTTAGCATGTTCGACTGCGGCCGACGAGATCCCGGGATTTCCGGGTCAGGCCTTAACAAGTACTGGGTTTTCTGACAAGAAATTCTCAGTACTAGCCTGGAGTAAGGAAGTTGGCAGTGTTTCACCCCCGTGCCTCGGAGTGGACGTAAAGCGGTCGGTCCTTCGCCTGATCTCTCTCCAGTCGTGACGGATTTTCCGTCCCATCGGGCTATGAGAGTAAAGGAACAGAGAGTGCACCTGTGTATGCGTACACACTTGTGTACTATAATATCTCCCGCGCAGATGGCTAATTTCTCTGGAGATGTATGTCTCGGTCGGGAGGATTTTTTTTTTTTTTTTTTTTAATCCACTACAAGCTAGCCCTTGACTGCGATCTCACTTGATGGTAAGTGATGATGCAGTCTAAGATGGTAGCGGGTTAACCTGTTAGGGGCATGGCAGTTATATTAAACCCATACCCCTTCGGTTTCTACACGGCATCGTACCGGAACGCTAAATCGCTTGGCGGCACGTCGTTGCCGGTAGGGTGGTAACTAGCCACGGCCGAAGCCTCCCACCAGTTTTAACCAATATGGCGGATTGCTGTATTTTATAATTTTATTTTATCAAAATAATTAGGATATTATTGTATGCGGTCTCCACTCTAGGATATTCCAACCCGGCTTCGTATAGCCTGCCCACTGCCACTTACACTTAATGATGAATCTATACTAATATTATAAAATATGCGAAAGTTTGGAATGATGTTTGGATGGATGGATGTATGTTTCTACTCAATCACGCCAGAATTGCTGAACGTATATCTGGATGGCACAGAGATAGATTATAGTCTGGAATAACACATACTATTTATCCCGGAAAATTAAAAGGTCCCGCGGGAACCGAAAAATCTCAATGCACGCGGACAAAGTCACGGGCATCAGCTAGTTTTAATAATATGGTTTAGCTAAACGTAGAAGGTATCATTAATTCATAGTCCTATACTTCATTTATGTAAAACATTCCTATATTTCTGCAAAATAATGGAACACGTACAAAGGAATGTACTCGTACCTTTAATCCATATAAGCCGTGATCAATCAGCGCGCTGTAAACAAATGTCTGAAATGGAGATATACTAACGAAGACGTATTAAGACGTGCAAACCAGATCTTACACACATAATACCGGCATAGTCTAGGAGTTGGCTATAACATTTGTTATAGCTTGTCGAATCATACTAATATTATGAATGCGAAAGTGTGTTTGTTTGTAAGTTTGTCGTTCAATCATGCGGCAATGGAGCAACGGATCGCGGATCATTTTTGGCATGGGTATAGTTGAGGACCTGGAGAGTGACATAATATGCTACTTTTATCCCGGAATATTAAGGAGTTCCCACGGGAATGACAAAAAATCTTAAACGAAGCGGACGAACACGAGGGCATCAGTTAGCAAGAATATATAGAGTCTTTAGTTCAATAAGTCAGTTGACATGGGGAAAATTCAAGATAACTGAAAAATAGTATAAAGCAACTCTGTGAAAGAACCATCGATTGAATCAAACAAATGTGAGAAACAGTTCAACTCTTCAAAAGTACTTGACAGCGATTATTGGTAAAATTTCTATGTAAACTGACTTATTGAACTGAGGACTCTATATATTCTTACCAGCTGCACTCTACCTACTATATTAGTTTGTCGTCGAATACTTCAAATCATTTTGACAACCTCTCTCCCTTTAAATTATGCCCAATTAAATATGTAGCCCAATATTTTTGCATTTTTATTTTTTGTATGCCCAATTTTTTTTTTCGCGGGTTGGTGTTCAAAACGTCACATGTGTTTTCTTTGCTCTTTGTTTTAAAATAACATTAAAATTAATTAAAGCGTATATTATACTTTAAAATGTGGTAATTATACAACTTCTACGTACCAGCTATTAATCCAAGCATAAATTCCTTTGCACATTCACAAATTACCTAAGTTTTAACTTAACAAGTTAACCTAACCTAAAACATGGAGGCACAAAATTTACAATCAATTGAACACTCAATTACTGCATTAACTGAACACTTCAATGCACGTATGGCGGACTTTCAGAGGGCCATTCAGACTGCCATTCCTGCTACAAGTCCATCATCCAATATCGCTGCGCAGTTTTGTTCATTCCGAGTGTTTGTCATGACCTCTTTGGAAAGTTTGCAGTTACAAGTACAGGTACTTTCAAAGCAATGCAGTGATTTAGAAATGAGATCTCGAAGAAAAATGCTTTTGGTGCACGGTGTTCCTGAAGGTCAAAAGGATGATATGTCTTCTGTCGTGGTGAAGACATTGTCAGAACATCTTAGCATGCCAGAGTTAACTAACGCTAATCTTGGCTTTTGCAAGCGTTTGGGTCAGCTTAAGGATGGAAAGCCTCGAGCCATTCTAGTGAAGTTCCGTGACTTGACTCTGCGCAATAAAATCTGGTTTTTGAAGACTCGCCTTAAAGGTTCAGGAGTAACATTGTCTGAGTTTTTGATAAAGGAGAGGCACGAAGCCTTTCTGGCTGCTAGACAGAAATTCGGAGTTTCTCGGTGCTGGACTAGAGATGGGTACATCACTGTTTTGAGTTCGGATGGTAAGCGCCATCGCGTTGCTACAATTGCTGAAGTGAAGCTTATTGACGCTAAGCAGAGCGAGGTGGCGGCGCCGATTGCTAGTTCTTCTTCAGCAGCCCCTTCTAATACTGCAAGTAACACTAGTCCAGCTGTTAGCCAAGCAGGGGCTGTCGCTGGGCAATCCAGTTCGGTTCCTGTGGTACGAAGTGTAAGAATGCAGGCTAACAAGGCTAGGAGAGATGCTAGAAAGTAGGTTTCTTGATGTCCAGACGATTAGAGTATTATCGCCGGCCAGGAACGATGAATATTATAACTTTTTTACTTGTTTACATATAGTTAACATATAGTTTAGTTTAGTGGGTAGGTACATTGCTTTATTTAAATTCTGCTTTCACGTGCGTAAATGCGTTCATAAAATTGTATTACCCTTTTATTCTTTTAAAGCTTTTGTTGTTTTGTTTTGTTTTTTGTTGTCAAACTCGATTAATGACATTCCTGTCATCTGTCTCCGACAGTTTCGGGTGCGTTCAAGTTTACCCACTTTGGTATGTTTTTAGGCTCTGGATACTTGGTCAATTCATATTATTATATTTTAGGCAAAATGAAATTTTGTTTAGGTATAATGTAAAAGTATATGCTGTTAATTTTGGTTTAATTTTACTTTGCTTCATTGTTCTGTGCCGGTGCTGTATTTGTGATTGTTATGGGTAATTATATTTTGTGATAACTTTTTAATCTTGTTATGTACCTAGTTGATTGAGTAACTGAGCGGAACTGCTCGCCCCTCCACTATGCTTGTAGCATTGCAATGTTGACATTACAAAATATGACTACAACACAATTTATTGTATTTTAATATTGGAGTATTGGGATGCTTGGCGGGCAGTTCTGGTTTGTTTTACTATTTGCAAGTAGTTTTTTATTTTATTTTTATAATATTATGCTTGTTTAATTTCTAACTGGAGATTTATTCCTTTGTTATTTTTATTACTATTTTAGTTTTAATTAATTTATTATAAGTGATCTCCAGTATGACGTTTAGGCTGGTGGGTAGAAGAGTAATATTGTAATTTGTAATAGGTACACTAGGAAAACCCCCTGGGTTTTTAAAATTATTTGTACTTTGTATTTATTATTATTTTAGTTTATTATATAGTATATATATATTTATTATTGTAGCATGATTTCAGGTGATAGTGACCACCAAAATGTAACTGATTCAGATAACGATATATTTCTTACAGACTCATCTCTGTCTAATGATAGCTTCCATAGTACTGCCTTGCCGCTTAACTCTGCTCTTGATAGTACGTTCTCGTTATTTCCTAAAAATTTTAACATAGTGCATATTAATGCTCAAAGCATTCCTTCCCATTATTCTGATCTCCTGACTTCGTTTGAGAGCAAAAATATACACGCGATCCTTGTATCAGAGTCATTTCTAAAACCTTCTCTTCCTTCTACTTCTTATTGTTTACCTGGCTATCATCTTATTAGGAATGATCGAACAGGCAAAGGGGGTGGTGGTGTAGCAATTTACCTACGGAGTCAGATTCCTTTCCGTATCTTGGATAAATCCCCATCATTATACTCAGAATCCTCAGAATACTTACTTATTGAGGTGCTCTTTGGTCACAAAAAAGTTCTTCTTGGAGTTTTTTATAGCCCTTCTCTCCATATTAATTATTTTGAAATTTTCGAAAATCTTCTAGAACAACATTCTTCGTCTGTTGACCATACTATAATCATGGGCGATTTCAATACATGTCTTATCAAAAATGACCATCGTGCCAGACGTCTAATGAATATTATTGATAGCTCAAATCTAACATTATTACCAACACATGCTACGCATTTTTTTCCCTAACTGTCTCCCTTCTCAATTAGATCTTATGTTTGTTTCTACTCCTAGTTTGGTTGAGGCTCATGGCCAGTTGCCAGCTGAAGCCTTTTCGTATCATGATTTGGTTTACATGTCCTTTAAAATTCGTCCACCTAAAGTCAAACCTAGTATTGTTATGCGCCGAAGTTTTCGAAATTTTGATAATGATAAATTCATGGAAGATCTGAATAACATTGACTGGCTTGCTGTTTTTGATGCCCCCTCTATAGATGACAAACTTAATATCTTTAACACATTACTGACTGACCTGTTTGACATTCATGCGCCCTTGCGACCTATCAAAATTAAACATCTCCCTGCGCCTTGGCTTACCAATGACATCAGAGCACTTATGGTTAAGCGGAATGCAGCCAAATGCAAATTTAAATTGTATCCTACTGAAGCTAATCTTCTGAAGTATAAGAAACTTCGCAACCGTTGCAGCAGGATTTGTCGGGATGCTCAGCGCAAGTTTATTCATTCCTCGGTTGATCAAAAGGACTCTGGTAAAACCTGGCAATTCCTGGCCTCACTGGGTATTGGTCGTCAGCGTCAACTTATTTCAAATTTTGCTGATTTGGATAGTCTCAACAGGCATTTTGCAGACTCGCGTCCTTTTGATGCACTAATCAAGCAAGGAACTCTTAATCACCTTAGCTCCATTACGCCGCATGGGGGCCCCGAGTTACAGTTTAGTGCTTCTACTTCCAGTGAGGTTAGGAAACATATTCTAGCTGTTAAATCTGATGCCATTGGTAGCGACGGAATAAGTAGGAAGATGATAGTTATTGCACTTGATGTTATCCTCCCAGTGTTGTGTCACATCTTCAATTTTTCCCTTTCTTCTGGTTCATTTCCCTCTGCCTGGGTTAAAGCTTACATTATTCCTATTCCAAAAGTTTCTAACCCTTCATCCCCTTCTCATTTTCGGCCGATCTCCATTCTTCCTTTCTTATCCAAAGTGCTTGAGCGCATTGTGCATCAGCAACTTAGTGTATATTTAAATAGAAATGATCTCTTAACTAATTTACAATCAGGATTTCGGCGAGGACATAGTACTGCAACAGCTCTAATCAAAGTCTGTGATGATATTCGTTACGCTGTTGATAATAAACTCCTTACTGTTATAGTACTATTGGACTTCAGTAACGCATTTAACACTGTAGACTTTGATTTACTTTTGGCTATTCTGAGCACTATGAAGGTATCACCAATTGCCATCAGCTGGTTCCGGTCTTACCTATTTCATCGTAAGCAATGTGTTCGGTTGGATGATAAATTCTCCACTTTTACACCTCTTCATTCTGGGGTGCCGCAGGGTGGTGTACTCTCTCCTCTTCTCTTTTCCATTTACATTAATTCTATTTCCTCAATAATTTCTTCATCTTACCATTTGTATGCTGATGACTTGCAGATCTATGCTTCTGCAGCCATTAATGACCTTGTTGTTGCTATTGATTCCCTCAATGCTGATTTAAATAAAATTAGTGCTTGGTGCCGGTCGTATGGTCTCTCGATAAATCCAGGTAAGTCCCAGCTGACTATTATAGGTAGCAATTATTACATTTCTTTACTTTCAAATTATTCTATACCGCCAGTTCTCTTGAATGGTACAGTTATTCCCCTGAGTAGTGCAGTCAAAGATCTTGGACTCATCCTTGATAATACTATGTCCTGGGTTCCTCAAATATCGGAGTTGAGTCGTAAGATTTTTGCTGCTGTTGGGTGCTTAAGACGGTGGAAGCATTTTTTACCTATAAAAACTAAAATCCTTTTGGCTAATACTTTGCTGTTACCTATTTTAGATTACGCTGATGTTTCCTATCTGGATTTATCAGAGACCATGCTCAACAAGCTTGATAGATTGCAAAATTTATGTATACGTTTCATATATGGTTTACGGAAATATGATCATGTGTCCGAATTTCGTGCTCAGTTGAAATGGCTGCCAATTCGTTCTCGAAGAAATTTACACGCTCTTTCTCTCTTGTACTCCATTTTATATTATCCTCAGACGCCACCTTATCTAAAAGAGCGATTCAACTTTCTTGGCAGCTATGATGTACCTTTTTGTTTGCGGTCGAGAAATGACAATAAGTTAAAGATCCCTCCTAGTCATACAGGGGCATATGGTAATTCATTCACAGTTAAGGCTGTACTGCTTTGGAATGAATTGCCAAGCGACATTAGGCAGTCAAAGTCTTTAAACATATTTAAGAGTCGTGTAAAGGAATATTACCTTTCTAATATGCTATAGAATATTTAAGTATTTTCGTTTGTATGTAGGTTTATGTACTGCTATATGTTTATATTTATTTATATTTAGTTATTTATGTATCATTAGTATGTATAGTTTATGTAGTATAGTATTGTTGCATGCTTATTATTATTGTTGCACTTTCCCGCTCCTTTTTAAAGTTCCTTAAGAAATGGGTTGTCTGGAGGAGATCACTTTTAGTGATAAGACCGCCCTTGCGCACGCTGTTGTTTTCTGTTTTTTGTTTATAATTAAGTTTTCTCTTTGTTATGTGTGGCAATAAAGAATTTATCTATCTATCTATCTATGTAGTCGTGTACGCTTACTCTGAGTTTTTACATTGCAAATACGATTGATCGACGTGAGAGCTCACCACGCCAAGTGTAAGCGAACGTCAAAGTAAAATAGACCCAAAAGCTCTTGCTTTAAAGTTACATATTCAGCGTTTGGAGCGCTGGATGTGAATAAATACACGAAATGATGAAATGAGCTCTAAACCAATCCAGTTAAGGTTCATTTTACTTTAACGTGGCACACTTGGCGTGGTGAGCTCTCACGTTGATCAATCGTATTTGCATTGTAAAAACTCAGAGTAAGCGTACTGTTGAGATAAATTACGAGAATTATTTTGTTCACTAGTTCTGTGACTAAAAGAGCACATTCTTGCATACCAGTTACACGGAAAAAAATGGGGTCTGGCCAAGTTTTCATTCAAGAATAAAATTATTCTCAAGTATATTGTTTAATCTCAAGCATATTATTACTCAAGGTAACAATAATATCTTGAATAAAGTAAAATGGAATTCTTCTAGATATAAAATATTATTCTTCATTTATTTATTTACATCAAGAATATTTTTTTGGATCAAGACGATATTTACTCTTGACTGTACAAAACATTTGTATTTTGAAACAAGTAATTGAGAATTCTTACTCTGAATATAAAAGGATTTAGCTTAAGAAGGTCAGAGATTAGGGCCAAGAATAAAAAGAAATTATTGGTTTAAGAAAATGTGTAAATTCGTTCAACAATAATATTATTGTGACAAAAGTTTTATACTTTTGATTCAAAATACGTAAAATACTCATTTTAAATAAAGCCTACTATTTAAAAACAAGAATATTATTGTTTCATTAACGCTCTCAAGAGATACTTCAATTTCTTAACCTAAGAATATGGATTTAAAATATCAGACAAGAATAAACATTTTATGTTAAGAAATATTTTTTTCATTTAAGATTGATTGATTATACAGTAAAAAATCTGTCTATATTGATTTGAATACTTACTGTTCTTCAATTAAGCATTATAACTGTCTGCTATTGAGACCTCTTTTTCTTGGTTAGACAAATTCAACAGCTTTGCGCTGAGTGCAATGGCTCTTAAATGAAGAATATCGTTTATAAAATTGGTGAAGAACCAACATTTTAAGCCAAGAAAATATCTTCTTCGGTGAATATGGTTATCTTTTACAATCAATCATATGTCTGTGTTAACTGGAATACTTCATTATTCTTTCATAAAGAATTACCTACAGTTCATATTTTTTGGATCAAGACGATATTTACTCTTGACTGTACAAAACATTTGTATTTTGAAACAAGTAATTAAGAATTCTTACTCTGAATATAAAAGGATTTAGCTTAAGAAGGTCAGAGATTAGGGCCAAGAATAAAAAGAAATTATTGGTTTAAGAAAATGTGTAAATTCGTTCAACAATAATATTATTGTGACAAAAGTTTTATACTTTTGATTCAAAATACGTAAAATACTCATTTTAAATAAAGCCTACTATTTAAAAACAAGAATATTATTGTTTCATTAACGCTCTCAAGAGATACTTCAATTTCTTAACCTAAGAATATGGATTTAAAATATCAGACAAGAATAAACATTTTATGTTAAGAAATATTTTTTTCATTTAAGATTGATTGATTATACAGTAAAAAATCTGTCTATATTGATTTGAATACTTACTGTTCTTCAATTAAGCATTATAACTGTCTGCTATTGAGACCTCTTTTTCTTGGTTAGACAAATTCAACAGCTTTGCGCTGAGTGCAATGGCTCTTAAATGAAGAATATCGTTTATAAAATTGGTGAAGAACCAACATTTTAAGCCAAGAAAATATCTTCTTCGGTGAATATGGTTATCTTTTACAATCAATCATATGTCTGTGTTAACTGGAATACTTCATTATTCTTTCATAAAGAATTACCTACAGTTCATATTTTTTTGGATCAAGACGATATTTACTCTTGACTGTACAAAACATTTGTATTTTGAAACAAGTAATTAAGCATTCTTACTCTGAATATAAAAGGATTTAGCTTAAGAAGGTCAGAGATTAGGACCAAGAATAAAAAGAAATTATTGGTTTAAGAAAATGTGTAAATTCGTTCAACAATAATATTATTGTGACAAAAGTTTTATACTTTTGATTCAAAATACGTAAAATACTCATTTTAAATAAAGCCTACTATTTAAAAACAAGAATATTATTGTTTCATTAACGCTCTCAAGAGATACTTCAATTTCTTAACCTAAGAATATGGATTTAAAATATCAGACAAGAATAAACATTTTATGTTAAGAAATATTTTTTTCATTTAAGATTGATTGATTATACAGTAAAAAATCTGTCTATATTGATTTGAATACTTACTGTTCTTCAATTAAGCATTATAACTGTCTGCTATTGAGACCTCTTTTTCTTGGTTAGACAAATTCAACAGCTTTGCGCTGAGTGCAATGGCTCTTAAATGAAGAATATCGTTTATAAAATTGGTGAAGAACCAACATTTTAAGCCAAGAAAATATCTTCTTCGGTGAATATGGTTATCTTTTACAATCAATCATATGTCTGTGTTAACTGGAATACTTTCATTATTCTTTCATAAAGAATTACCTACAGTTCTTTATCTAAGAATAACTTATTTATTGACTGTAGAAAAAATACCTTTTTTCAGGTATAGTAAGAATTCAGGTATAGTATATATTCCTTCAACAATAATATTGTTTAGACAAAAGTTTTTTTTTTGCTTTTGATACAAAATACGTTATAGATATATTTTAAGAATAATAACAAGAATATATTATTGTTTTATAGCTCTTAAATGACAATTAATGTCTCATAACCTAAGAATATGGATTCACACATCAGCTAAGAATAAACATTTTACCTTTGAATTGTCCAGGATAAAAAAGTAGCCTAACTTCAATGTACCTACTCTGTGCCTATCACCTTCCCCGGGATACAACCTATCTCTGTACCAAATTTAATCAAAATCGGTTGCACAGATGGGCCGTGAAAGCGTAGCAAACAGACAGACAGACACACACACAATTTCACATTTATTGTATACTAGCTGATGCCCGCGACTTCGTCCGCGTGGATTGAGGTTTTTGGTGGAACTCTTTAATTTTACGGGATAAAATGTAGCCTGTGTTATTGCAGACTATAATGAGTCTTTGTGCAAAGTTCATCCAGATCCGTTCAGCCGTTCCGGCATGATTGAGTAACAAACATTCATATTTTGAGGTTTCTCGTTCCCGCGGGAACTCTTTAATTTTTCGGGATAAAAAGTAACCTAGGTCACTATCCAGGTCCTTAACTCAATCAATCAATCAACTTGAGAAATCGCGGACTTTCATATAAACTTTCAACCCCTATTTTACCCCTTTTAGGGTAGAATTTTGACAAACTGTGACATTATAACATAGTTACGTACTTCTTTATTTTTACCGAAAGCCAGTATACCAAGTTTCGTTGATACAACTTGAAAAATATCTTGAGAATTGAAGGCCTTTCAAATTTCAAGGCCAAATTTCATCCCCTATTTCACTCCGTTGGGGGTAGAATTTTCAAAAACTGTGAGACACATTTTTCTTGATTTTCAACCCGCAGCTCATATACCAAGTTTCATGGCTATAACTTTCATACAAACTTTCAACCCTTATTTTACCCCTTTGAGGGTAGAATTTTGACAAACTGTGACATACGTACTTCTTTATTTTTTACCCAAAGCCAATATACCAAGTTTCGTTGATGTAACTTGAGAATATCTTGAGAAAGGAAGGACTTTCATATCAACTTTCATCCCCTATTTTACACCTTTGGGAGTCGAATTTTCAAAAACTGTGAAATACGTATTTGTTAATTTTCAACCCGCAGCTCATATATCAAGTTTCATGGCTATAACTTGAGAAATTAAGGACTTTCATACAAATTTTCAACCCCTATTTCACCCCTTCGGGGGTAGAATTTCGGGATAAAAAGTATCCTATGTCCTACCTCGTAGTATGGGCTCAAATCGTGCCAAGTTTCGTTTGAATTCATTCAGTAGTTTCGGCGTGATGCGCGGCCAAGTACAGACAGACAGACAGACAAAAATTTAAAAAATTTCAGATTTGGCTTCAGTATCGAATAATGAGTGCCCTCCAAAAAAAATTTTCAAAATATCTTCAATGTAGGGACCTGTTAGTTTTATTATAAGTATTGAAGTATGGATGTCTGGTTAAAAACTTACTGTTTACTAAGCTATTACACTGATTGCGAGCAATTTACTCTTAGCCATTGAGGAGTTCCGTTTTCCATGTCCGAAGATTTGATCTGAGTCGCGTTTTAAAATAATATAACTCTCTGGTTAAAGACCCACTGTTTATTATGCTTTTACACTGATCGCGAGCAATTTACTCTTATCCATTGAGGAGTTCTCCATGTCCGAAGATATTCATCAGATCTTCATCAAATTTACATGGGAAAACCTCTGAAGTATGATCGATCAAACAAAAAAGAATCATCATAATTGGCGGAGTAATCGCCTACCCTTTGATTATATGGGAGTATATAAATTATAATCAAAGTGCCTACCTACCAAACATACAAAAACTTACAGCCGAATTGATAACCTCCTGCTTTTTTTTAAAGTCGGTCAAAAATATTTAAGAACAGTTTTGAATGTGTTTACATTCAAAACTGTTCTTAAATATTTTTGATAATTTTTTAATATTTTTAATAATTTTCAACCGACTTCCAAAAAAGGAGGAGGTTCTCGATTCGGCGCGTAGGTACATGTCTTTTCTTGTATGAAAACTATGATACAAACATAAATAGGTACTTAGGTAGGTAGGATACAAATGAGCGTTTTAAACCAAATTCACGTTTCTTGGTTGTAGCTTTGAAATCTTGAAAAAATATTGAAGAAAAGCTGTCTTGAGTCTAAAACAATAATATTCTTGAATTTAAACTATGATTCAATTATATGTTTTGAACCAAATTCACGTTTCTTGGAATTAGTATGGAAACAAAACAAACTGGTAAGCTTGTATTCGGTGTTGCAGTATTTCTTTTCTCCCAAGGTGTAGGGAAAATAATTGAACATTCTCCCTTCACTCCGTTGGACTATTATAACCGAGTGAAGTCAGGTTTGCAGCTAGTAGTGATTATAAAATATATATATGTCACCGTAAGATTGTAAAAACCGTTAGATTATAATATAACGTTTTTTATCTCGATAGATTATAAACTGTCGACAGATTGTGAACCGACCATACTGCTTAGAATTTAACGCGTTATTTTTCGGTAAATTGTAATATATTAGGGATATTAACTCGATAGAACCGAAGTGCCCTTAGGGCACTTTGGTTCCCACCACAGTACCTGAATGTTTATGTCAAACCCTAACCTAACCTATAGTTCGCGCGCGAGTTGAATGCAGAGTAAATGTATGTTGACACTTACATTTATTCTGCATTCAACTCGCGCGCGAACTGTACAAGAAAGAGACGAGAAAACGTAAAAACAATAAATATTTCATAAATTAATACTCAGAACATTGAACGGTTCACAATCTTACGACAGTTTATAATCTCGCGGGATAGAAACCGTTAGATTATAATCTAACGGATTTTACAATCTTACGGTGACATATATAATACACACGGGAGGTCCTATGTAATAATCGGACATAATCGGACTATTATCACGGATAGTAATAGTAATAGGTTTCGCAAATTAGAGAAAAGTACTATACAAGCCTCGGCCGAAATAGCAATTAACGGTCTCGTTAAACTAAAAAGGCCTCGGCTGGCGCCTCGTTCTTCCAATATTACTCGCCGTGAATTGCTTTATTTTCAGCCTCAGCAGTCATGTACTAATTTATATTTTTATGTATGCATAATGATTAAAAATTAATAAAATTAATTTCGTAGTAAGTCAATGTCAGGAATACGTCAATAGTGGAGACGTAAAATATTCGGCCTTATTTTTGGTTGGTAATTAACATTTCGTAGCAGGCAACATCCTTTTTGTCTTGGATGTGCCGCCGCCGGCGCAGTGCTCCGCGTCCGCTTCCGCATTTACATTACGTCTTTTCATTCTGCAAGTGTCAGGTCGTGACTCGTGGTGTTCTAGATGTGATTCTTTTGCGTTATTGGGAGATTGTGTGTGCTTTAAGGTAAGTGTTTAATTGGAATTTATTATAGATATTAAGTTATTGTATCTTAAAGATGGACTGACGCACGATGAATGACATGGCACGGGGCCGGCTAGGCGCCATGTTGTGAGCAAAAATCATTTAATTAATCTGGTTTTACCTACCTATTAGGTTCGAAATCGAATAATAAACACTTGTGAAATGATAGGCTGGTAGTAGGCAGATATGCGAAGCGGTAGACATTTCGCGGTTCCCTTACGAATACTTTGAGCTTCAATGTTCAAATTTACCGGTAGGTACCACGCAACCGCATTCTCGTGCATTCTCGTACTTCGCTGGACTGTGAGAAGACCCACAGTCCAGCGAAGTACGAAGCTGCTTTTTACGTCCAGAATCTAGGCAGACCCGGCCGGTAGCACGGTGAACTTCACCAAACTTGGCGGTCAGGCGGCTGGTGGTATTTTCACCAGCTAGGTACCTACATTTACCGGCCGAGTGTGCCTAGATTCTGGATGTAAAAAGCAGCTTCGTACTTCGCTGGACTGCCCTTACACGTTGTCTCTGGGTGATGGAAATATACCTATATGTAATCATTACCTAACTTAATGAGCTAGTAGAGGTTCTTGTTACTCTTATATAAGTACCTACTTTATCTACAATGCTAAACCTGCTGAATGCTTATCCTACCCAGCTGTTTTTTTACGTAGTTACTAGAATAATCACAAATTTATGTTGTCTATTTGCAGATTTAAATCAAAACCTGTACAACACCTATGCTACTTATAATAATAATAATAGAGTTGCTTCTATATACTACCTATCTATAATAATAATGGAGTTGCTTCTTAGGGAGTGGAATATCCCACAGGATATAATCACAAATTTTAACGGTAGGTGAATATTTAGATAAACATTTTGTCTGGAACAGGCCATCAAGTGAGTACTCTACTGTACTACCTTATAATATTACTATTCCCATTGATGTAGAATTTAATTCAATGACTATTCCAAAAAAAATGTGCAAAGTTCTAAATTAAAGCATAATGTCATAAACACAATTTTAATGTGTTAATGAACTTTAGGCTGAGGAACTTTGAGAGATTATTTATTTATATTGAGATATTATTTATTTATTTATTATTTATCAAGTGGGGGCTTGGCATTAAGAGATCTGAGAGGATATTCTAACCTGGGGATTAAAGTTGTGAGGATAATTTTTCCATCTTTTAATATCTACTTAATAAGTAGTCGGTAGTTAGGTACTTACTAAGTAGGTACAATGTAGATTATAAATTATAGGGCAAGTATTAGCGCCCTGTCAGGTAGTTTGTCTTAGTAATACCTACAACCAATTTATCTGTATCTGTCTTACTTATTGGCTAACATAACATTTATACATATATTACAGAAGATCACACAGACCAAATAATTTTTCTTAAGAATAACAATGAGCCATGGAGTGAAATCATTGACTGTTGGAACAAAACATTCGAAGTGAGGCAGTGTAGCACCAACAACAACGTTTCGGATTTTATTGATGAGTGGAACGTTTTAAATGATCCAAGGAGTGATAATTTGGTAAGTATTTTTTATTTTATTATTGTTGCAAGATAGGCTACATTAGTAAGGAATTTAGGGCTAGATAGTGTTGTGTGGATTGCCCACAAATATTCATTTGTTTATGTTGTCTCTAACTAACACCAGCATGCCAAATACTTTTCTGTAAAATTATAAATGTTTACAGATAACCAATTTTTGTTTCTAGATAAACCTGGACTTTGAAAGACTGTATCCTGAAAGATCAACATGCTTTTTCAGGAATTGGAAATGGTTTATTAATAAAATCATCAGCCTCAAATTTGGTGAATCAAAAGATGACACATTGATGACTTTATATGAAAGTATTCAAGAGCAGCCTGGTGATGGTAATACTCGTAAGTTTCATTTTCATATTTTTTTTCACTTCTGTTGGCACTCCCGGAGTGCCACTGTTTTTTTAAGTCTGATTCTGAGTTTTATAGGCATCAACTAAGTATTCTTATTTATTTTATTTACGTTACTAGCATCCGCCCGTGGCTCCGCTCGCATGGTACTTACTTTGAAATAAATCACCTGTTTTAATACATTTTAGATCTAAAAGTGCCAGATCAAATAAAACTGTTGTCCTACCTGATTCCCCCGAGAGGCAGACTGAACAAGCGCAGAAAATTTTCCACATTAGAATGCGTCGAAAACTTCATAATTGACGTCCAGGTAAATATATTGGGGTACTATTTTATTTAATCTGCTTATAGTCCAAAATCAAATAAGACTGATTGCAGATAGCATAGAAATAACAAAAATAAAACTATTTTATTTAGTTGAATGGTATGCTTTTAATATCTATACCTCGCGGGTTTGTAGGTAAGTTTATCAATTTTGCAATTTTTATATGTTTGCTATTGTTTTCAGAATCCCATGGAGATATACAAACGAAAATTGATGAAGTAAAAGAAAAAGCTCTATGCAGCAAGCAAAGTGTTCAACCGTACCTATTATTTGGTAATAGACAAGGTTATGTGGAAGTTTACTCGCCGATGAAAGCTTTTGACACATTGTTCAAATCATACCATGTGCTTCACGCCACGTATCCAGCAGCTGCTGCGCATTTATACGTGCTGATTCAGCGTTGTGTCTATCAAATAGAAACAAAGTATGATAAAATAGCACCATACATCGCAGATTTGTTGTCGCTTGCGAAAATGTAAACAAAATTATTGTTCAATCTTGTTGAAGTACCTACTGTACTCTATATAATTATAATTTCTAATGTATTTGCTGCTTCAAGGAACTCCGTAAGAGTTTCACGCAAAGGAATAAAATAAGAAAATCTATTTTTGATTACCATTTCAATAGTGTTATTCCTACGATTACTATCTTCGGAAACACCAATTTTGAATAGGTTTGACATACGATCTTAATTGTTTGAAATGTTCTATTCTTTTATAATCAGTATTGATGTTTTTAAACGAATCTTGAAGTATTGATAACAACAGCAAACTATCATTATTCAAATCATTCTTTGACATTATTAGGGATTGTCTAATAATGTTAAACGGCTCCGATATAAACAGCTCAGACACGATTTCAATTATATTTTGGATGACACTTCTTGGCAAATTGGACATGTTATATAATTTTGCAATAAATGTAAGTAACGCATTATCGACTTCTATTTGATAATCAGATAAAGTTGAGGTTTGATTTCTAGTATTATTATTTCAATTTAGGGACTTCATTCAAAGATTCAGATGTTGAACCAGAATTAAGTTTCGTTTCTTTATTGGGGCAGGTTATAATAAAGTAAAACTCACATAAGAGTGAGCTATGTTTATTGGCGTTCATAATATAATTATAATTAATACCATTGATGACCTTTTCGTTCGCACATTTTGAAAGATATAAAATCACTATAAGTTAAGTTTAATTACGAATGATCATGAGAAAGCGATATTATAAAGATATTGGTGCTGATTCTGTATAACACAATCTCTAAACTAAACTAAAATGGCAGCTTTAAACCTAGTTCTGTCCCTTTCCGTAGGGAGTATTATGAAAGGGTTAGCTATATTTGTAATTACATTCTGACTAAACTTTAGCTTGAATAAATTGAACGATGAACTGAAAAATATTTACTGAAACGCATATTAACCATTGAACCAAGATAATTGTAATTCTTCAAATAAGACAGTCTGATCTTCGCGTGAAACATGCCATGATATGAATCAAGAACTGAAAAGTCTTACAGTAAAATACTTTTTTTATTGAGCCAAGAGATTTCTGATCTCCGTATGAAACATGCAATGAATTAGATCAAGAACTAAAACTTCTTTACTGAAGTACAGGGTTTTTATATCAATAATAATGACATTATTCGTTGGAAACAATCTGATCTTCGTATGAAACATGACATGCATCGAACCAAGAGCGATTTCTTGCAGTAAAATACACTATTATTGAGCTAAGAGATTTCTGATCTCCGAATGAAACATGCAATGAATTAGATCAAGAACTAAAACTTCTTTACTGAAGTACAGGGTTTTTATATCAATAATAATGACATTATTCGTTGGAAACAATCTGATCTTCGTATGAAACATGACATGCATCGAACCAAGAGCGATTTCTTGCAGTAAAATACACTATTATTGAGCTAAGAGATTTCTGATCTCCGAATGAAACATGCAATGAATTAGATCAAGAACTAAAACTTCTTTACTGAAGTACAGGGTTTTTGTATCAATAATAATGACATTATTCGTTGGAAACAATCTGATCTTCGTATGAAACATGACATGCATCGAACCAAGAGCGATTTCTTGCAGTAAAATACACTATTATTGAGCTAAGAGATTTCTGATCTCCGAATGAAACATGCAAAGAATTAAATCAAAAACTAAAACTTCTTCAGTTAAGTACCTACATAAGTACACGTTCTTAAATCAACAAAATTAACATTATTGGTTGAAGACAATCTGATCTCCGTATCAATTGCTTATTGTTTTTGAATTAAGAATGGGCTTCTTCACTGAAATACGCTTATATATTGAACTAAGAACATTGATATTATTCTTTCTAGATAATGTGATCTCCGTTTAAATTCGATATTATTATTGAACTAAGAAATAAAACTTCTTCACTAAAAACGCATGATTGTTGAACTAAGAACATTGAGACTATCTTTTTAAAACAATGTGATCTCCAGAGAATAACTTACCTATTGTTATTGAACTAGTAGCTAAAACTTCTTCATTGAAGAGCATCAACTGGTAACTAAGATTGTTGGTATTCTTCACTATAGATAAATTGTTCTCAGTGTGAAAATAGAATTAATCGATGCAAGAGTTAAAGCTGTTTCACTGAAATAAGCCGTAGCATACAGATAAATAAATACTATTCTTCTTACAAGTTATTTATTTTTCATACTGAGAATTTATTTTCTTGTAAGAAAACTCCGGGAACCGTTTGACAAAGTGTTCAACTGAGAAAAGCATTATTCTCAAATATATTGTTTAATCACAAGTATGTAAATTCTAGAAGGAAGACACATTTCTTGACTTAACTATTTATTTACTAGTATTGAGAATAATTGTGTTTTGATACAACCATTTATTGTTTTCCCCATATATGAATCACGGAAATTCTTGACCAATAGATATATTCTTGATGAGAAACAATGACATTTCTTGTCCAATAAATATATTCTTGCTAAGAGATATTACTCTTCATACTCAAAGGAGTAATGGGAGTAATCAAGCGTAAATTCGAAGAGTAGATTCTAGATTTAAGACTTAATTGTCTTAAATTTGAGAATTTAAGATTCTAGACGTAAAAAAAAAAACTTACTTATGCAAAGAAAATGTTGCTTTCTTATTGCAAGAATAGATATTACATTGGTTAGTGAATATATATACTTGGAAGAAAAATGGATAACAAGACAAATATTTACTAATTTTAAGAATATAATGTTTTCCCCATATATGAATCACGCAATGTCTTGACCAAGTGAAATATTCTTAGATTTAAACATTTTTTTTTTCCGTGTAGTTTTATTAAACAGATATCATACTGCCAACGCTTATATCAATATTGTATCATTAGTGTTTCGTGTTTTAGAATTATAACCCTTACTTTAGGAAGTCAAGGTTTGTGACATCAAACTTTCATTTTGAGTTATAGTGCTTAAGTATTGCTTAAAGCATTGGCAGTGGGGTCCCAGTATCATATTAGTATTACAAACGTTTTATTCACGTAGAAAATCTTTGAACTGTATCTCGTACTATAATCCTCTTTTTTAGTAGTAAACGAAATGACATTATCTTACTAAGTAAGTAATTGAAAGAACATGTTTAATTAACCGTATTTTGTCTAAACAATAGTTAATAATTTCTTCAAGTCTTAATCAAAATTAATTGTGTACCAAACGTTAGAGAAAAACAATGGAATTACATATTAATTTTATGTGAAAATGGGAATTCTGTTACAAAGCTGTACCCTACTTGGGACTAATAAATGTTTTAAATGTAATTTTGTTGTGTTCAAATAAAGGGCCTCCTAAAGACGTAAAATTCACGTCCCATATTATGTCCTTGAGTTTGATCAACAGTTTATCTTACTATTCATTAGATTATATTAATTTTTTCATTCAATTGTTAATTGTTGAGTGTACCTACTCATAATTTTGAATTTAATTTTTGTAAATATTTAATTTAATTAGCATAAAATACCCATAGTGTAAAATGTTAGTAGGTTCCCCTAATAATAATCCTAAATGTTGTACGCCAGAAATGCATGCTGTGTTCACAACAAATAAATAAATCAAAAATAAAAATAAATACTTTGAGTGATGCTAAAAAAAGGTATAAAAGCCAAGTATATGGTGTCAAAAATCGTCACTATACAATCGTGCATTGTAAAGACAACATCTCCTGAAGATGCTCCGGTATCGGACTGAAACGTACGTTGAGGGTTTGTGTGGTGTGGTGAATGTCGTGGGCATCAGGTTCGAGATACGCACTTTACCACATAGATTTGCTTTCTGTGGCGGATTATATAGCGAATTAAACTTCTAGTTTTTTTATAAATCAAAAAATCTAAAAAAGGTGCGTCAGAACTTAATGACGTCTTACGTATGTATTTTATACAAACTCCTAACCTACTGAGCACAGGCCGCCCCTCAGAATAGAGAAGAGATCATGCCATTACTGCATCAGCTGCACTTGATCAGGGACTATACACACATTTGAACACACCACAGCCCATTAACGTCCCACTGGGCACAGGCCTCCACTCTCATAGGAGAGAGGGAATAAGAGCTTAGACCCACCACGCTGCTCCAATTCGGGTTGGCGGGCTTTAACGACTATTATCATGTTAGTGATAATAACCGGGACCGACGGGTTAACGTGCTCTCCGAGGCACGGGGGTGAAACACCGCCAACTTCCTAACTCCGGGCTTGTACTAAGAATTTCTAGCCAGAATATACACTTTGTAACAATATGATGATTCGATGTTGACGGCAGACGTGAAACACATTTTGTTATTTTAAAAAGAACAACCGCCGAGCTTTTTGCTTCTCGGTAAGAATGTCATTCCCAACTAGTGGTAGATTCATTTGACGATTCAACAGCACTTGTAAAAGTTTATTTGAATAGAAAACATTTGAATTTTGGACATCGGAACATCGTGAAATTTTTCACGATGTTTTCCTTCACTGCAAGTGATATTCAATTTCTTAAAACTTACCAACATAACATTGTACCTTTCCGATCTTTTGTACGAAACGCATCAATTTAAACCTGAAGAGCCTTAAATCCCCGACGAGATAAACAAAATTACATTTCGTCAAAATGCGTAGTTACGTCGCCTACGCCCTAATTAATTTACTAATCTCAAGTCCAAAACAGTTGGCTAATTTTATAAATCACTATAATCACGGTTGAATCGTGGGGACGTGAGTTTGATATTTTGACCGTTCCGCCATCTTTATTTTGCTGTGAAATACTGGTAACTCATAAAATCGATAGCTGGCATTATTAATACAAGCAATTGAAGCTACAATCTACTCGATTTAAGTATAATAGAGATATAATACACTGGCGTCACTAGTTCAGCTTTGATAGCTTTAAATATCTCTGAAACGATTTTATCTCATTTACCACGAGACTAGACCAGAGAAAATCCAGAAATTATTTCTTATTCCAAATTGACCCTGCCGGTCAAGACGACCTGAGGTCGTCAAGAAAGGAAGAAGATTTTCTTGAATCAAAGCTAAGACCACTCTCGATCAAGATCTTTCAAATCAAAAAACTAAATCAAAATCGAAAAAATCAAAATCAAAATCGGTTCTACCGTTTGGAACCTAAACAATGCCACAGAAAGATACACACATATATTGCTACCCCATATAACTACCCTTTTGTTTGCGTCGGGGGTTAAAAAAGGCCATTGATGTTAAAATTAACCCATTGAGGGGGCGCGTGGGTAAATATAGCTCGCGGCGCTCCAATAGGCATCTGGGTCGCTGGGGATTGACAACTTTGAAACGCTATACCTAACTATTTTTTTTTTAATCCAAGCTAGCCCTTGACTACGATCTCACCTGATGGTAAGTGATGATGCAGTCTAAGATGGTAGCGGGCTAACCTGTTAGGGGCATGGGAGTTATATTAAACCCATACCCCTTCGGTTTCTACACGGCATCGTACCGGAACGCTAAATCTCGGTAAACGTCTTTGCCGGTAGGGTGGTAACTAGCCACGGCCGAAGCCTCCCACCAGTTTTAACCAATATTGCGGATTGCTGTATTTTATAATTTTATTTTATCAAAATAAATAGCAATCTCACTCGAAATAGAAAAATAAATACGTTTTTTGTAATCCATGAATCCTATTTCATTAGATAAATTTATAATTTCATTGATTCTTGGTTACTGTCATCATGCCAATTGGGAGCATTGATGTAGAATCATCGAATCAATATTAAAGGATCGCGATCGATGATCGGGATCAATAATAAAGGAGAGAAAGTACTAATTCCCTACCACCATGATCAGGAGGCAGATTAGTAGATATATTTTCCACGGACGTACCTTAGATTCTTTGTTCTATGGAGAACTGTCAGGCACTCCTAGCGAATTTTTCCTTCTTCTTTTCTTAGCAAGCATTTCTTTCTTTCGGTTCTTCAGTGGTATGAAGACAAAGGGGCTGATTCTGTAGTGCACAATCTCTAAACTAAATTAAAATTATAGCATTACAAATATTGCTAACCCTTTCATAATACTTCCTACGGAAAGGGACAGAACTAGATTTAAAGCTGCCATTTTAGTTTAGTTTAGAGATTGTGTTATACAGAATCAGCCCCAAAATCATACCGACGGGTAAAAGGCGAATTGACTGAACCGCCATATTAGGCGATATTGAGATATATACATCGTTGGAATCGACAATTTTTTCTGCGTCGTTTGAGCTCAGTTTCGTGCAAATCGGAGCACTTTTTTGGCGCTTCATTCCAATCTGAATTAGGGTATCATTTTTGGCATCACGGTGTTAACCGACAAAAAAATACAAGTTTTTTTCATGATGTGTATTTAAAGCTCTTTCAATGCGACAATATTTTTAATTTCTCTCACTTAAGCTATTTTACCGTATTATAATTTTTCGGTAACAGTCTTTTCAATCTTTTTTACCTGATCTACTTTGAAGAACACTGTATTTTAAAGCATTTTACTTTGATCTGTTTCATTAAAGGTCGTCGGTTGAATCATTTTACTCTGAACTCATCTAAGTATTTATGTCGTTTGAATCGTTTTACTTTGAACCGCTACAAAGGACTATGTCAGTTAAGTATTTCTTCTCTAAGCCCGTACCGTTGTACCATATCACTTCAATCAGTTTTCTTCCCATTAAATTTACAAAATCATGCATTTAATGCGCTTAAATCATAAATCCACTAAATGTAATGCATTTAAAACTTTCTAATTATGTTACAAGATAATAACTAATGATCTTTAAATCAAGGCTAATTTTTAAGACCATGTTCTAATGTGTCATTTGATTCTACATAAATCTACCACCTGGTACTTTAATCACACACGACAGGCAGAGACACGTTCCCGCGCGGGCGGTTCAATCCAATCCACTCATTTCGCGGCAAGCAGCTTAACGTGACGGTTGTGAATCGTGATTCTTGAGTGCGTGAACATTCGCTCGGCGACTTTAGCGTTTTGTTTCAACTAGTTTAATTAAGATTGCAGTTATTAACGTAAACTAAAATGGAAGGAGAAAGGAGAAAGTTCTTTAAACAAATAATAAAGTCTGCCGCAGGTGAAGTCAAATGGAAGAAAAAAGAAGCACTTAATAAGCCAAATGTAAGTACTTACCTATCTAAGCTATTATTATTTTATTTATGAACTAAATTTAGGTACCTAACCTACCTACACTACTAAAATTAATGAAGCCTTTAAAATATATCTATGTTTCAGATCGCAAATCAAAACAGTGCCGAAAATCAGCTGCTCACAGTTGCAGACATCCATCCAGTTCCTTCGCCTGTTAATAAGGAAAACGTAAGTTTCTATAATGAAACCTAGGACGACTTTTCGACGACCTTCCTAACGCAGTGTTTAGCGCTGCTACCGGTCCCGGGTTCGATCCCTGGCAGGGTCACTTTGGAAATTTATAAATTCTGAATTTCCCCTGGTCTGGCCTGGTGGGAGGCTTCGGCCGTGCCTAGTTACCACCCTACCGGCAAAGACGTGCCGCCAAGCTATTTAGCGTTCCGGTACGATGCCTCTAGAAACCGATTAGGGGCAAGGGTTTAATATAACTGCCATACCCCTAACAAATATGTTTGTAAGTAGGTACTGAGATGGCAAAGGTACTGAGATGGCAATAGTTCTAAATTATACAATTACTAGAAGTTTCAATGTACTTTTAATACCTACCTAGTGAGACCTTTATTTTGTTACCTTGTTGCTGATACCACGCCAATAATTGTTGTGGGTTTGATCCCACACCTGACAAATATTTTTAAAAGTAACAGTATACTTTAACTTAACTACTTATACTAACTTAATAACTTTTTTTGCAGAATGAAATGCCAAATTCGGTAGTAAACATGATAACTCATTCGGTGGTAACCATTGAACTTGAGAAAGAGGTAAGAGTAAGGTCCTATGTTAACTACCCGGTATTTACTAGCTATTGTGAATATTGCGTATTAATAACAAAACTTGTTACATACCCCAATGTGGTATTTAATTACTATTATCAACTTTTGTTCTAATGGCAACTTTGCTTACTTTGTTTTTAGGAAAACATACATGCGGTAGAACAATGGCTTGAAAATGAATTATCATCAATAGAACAATGCAAAAATGTCGATGAACAAAAGGTATCGTACAAAATTTTTGTATAATCTGGTATAAACTTAATGTTGCTATGACTCAGGGCCTACTCTTGAGAGTACTTAACAAACTTACCAGTTGAGCCCTCCACATTTAAAAACTTATTAATTATTATACAATTATACAATAATTATTATCTATGAATTTTTATACAATTACTTTCTGTCTTTTTAATTAAGTAGAATACTTGCTATTTGATTTTAGGAAAACCAGAAAAAGGAGTTCAGTAGAAAAGAATCAGAATGCACAGATGCTGCTGAAAACATTGCATCACAAAAGGTGTGTGAAATTGAACCACTGACTCAAGAAAACAGTAAAGGACTTCTATCAAATATGAATGAAATTATTCCAGATGAAGAGATAGAAAGCAACGAAATACCATTAGGTGACATCGGAAGTACAAATATAAACACGCAAAATAAACAACACCGACACACAAGGATGAAAAATAGTTACGTTGACTTTCTTTCAGAAGAAGAAGACTTTGTCTGGGACTCAACATCATGGAAGGACACTGATGATGAAACTACCTCGAGTGGAGAAGTCCCAATAAAGAAACGTAAAAAATCTCAAAAAGATTGTGGATCAGCAGATGGAAAAGTTGGAGATAAAGGTTTGAAGAAAAAGAGGCAAAATAGAAGATTAATGGAGAAGAAAGCTCGGCAAAAAGGGACAGAATACGTTAAAAAAGATAGAACTGTTAAAAAAGGAAAAGAAATGAAACCAAACCCTTGTGCTGGGAAGAAATGCGGTCATAATTGTGAAGCGATAGATGAAGAAAAAAGAAAGAACTTATTTACCTTCTTTTGGAACTTGACTCCGTCAAAACGAAGGGATTGGCTGGTAGCATTAAGCAACAAACGAAGCACTAAAAGAAAGCGAGTCAAAGATTCGGGATATCGAGCAAACACGTTTGAATATTTTATTAACGAAGGAGAAGGTCGACGGCAAGTGTGCCTTAAATTTATTTTGAAGACACTTGACATTAGTCAAAAATTCGTGTACTACACGCTTTCTAATGCAAATTTCGGTCTATCAAAAGAAGATGAAAGAGGAAAAACAATACCAGCTAATAAGACCAGTGATGCAAATAGAGATTCAGTTATCAAATTTATAAAGAATCTTCCAGCTCTACCATCTCACTATTGCAGAAAAGACACCACCAGACTATACCTACCAACTGAGTTTAAGAATTTAAAGAACGTATACAGAATTTACAAAGAAGACCGAGCCAGTCAGTCATTAGAAGTCGTCAGTGAAAATAAATTCCGAGAAATATTTAAAAAAGATTTTAATATTGGATTTCATGTGCCGAAAAAAGATAAGTGCATTAAATGCTTGCACTTTGAAACAAACCCTGGTGAATATGAAGCTGAAAAAAAAGAACACTTAGATGAAAAGGATGCTTCAAAAACAAGATTGAACTTCCACAGAGAGCTTGGAAAGGAAAATCCATCTATTTTATGTGCTTCATATGATTTGCAGAAGGTATTAAATACTCCTCATGGAAACAGTATTCTTCTTTTCTACACCAGAAAGTATGCTGTATACAATCTATGCTTTTATGAAAATGTAACAAGAGAGGGTTATTGTTACCTATGGGGAGAGTCAGACGGTAAGAGGGGAGGCAATGAAGTAGCCACTATTATGGAGAAATACATTTCCGTAGTAGACTCACGTGGCTCTGTAAAACATTTAATCCTTTACTCAGATTCATGTCCCGGTCAAAACAAAAACAAGATTGTTATGGCTGCAGTCCATTCTGCCTTATCCAAAGCAAAAAATCTTGAGACTATACAACTTAACTACTTGCTACCAGGTCACACTGAGATGAGTGTGGATAGCATGCACTCAGTTATTGAAAATTCCGTGAGAAATACTACCGTGTGGGCCCCTTCTCAATGGTTAACAATTTGCCAGGTTGCCCGGAAAGAGGTTTCACCTTACCACGTACAATGGCTGGATCATACGGAATTCAAAAACTTTGAAGAATTTTCCGATAAATATTTTAAAGGCAATCTTTCAGGAAAGATAAGTAAAATTCGAATTGCCACTTTTAAGAAATCTGCATTGCAAAATATTTCAGTCAAATACTCCATGAAAGAAGGATCACAAGCAGAGCTGATACCAGTAATTACAGCAAAACAAAAGCAAGTCAGCAAAATATTATACAGGACAGTGTTACCAATAACAAAACTGAAACACGGTGATTTAAAAAAACTGTGTGAGACAGGTGTCATCCCTAAGATTTTCCACCGCGAATATTTGAGCTTACCATCGGGTAATGGGAGAGATGTCTTGATAGATACTGATGTGGAGGATGAATCAGAAGATGAAGCCTTTTTATAGTGAAACTTGTGAAAGCGCGCAACTAAGTAAAAACAGAGTTATTTTATAACGAACTAGATTTTGCCCATGGCTTTGCTCGCGTAAATTTCTTTTTTCAATTGCTTGCTAGGCTCAATTGTACGGTTAATTTTTCATGTAAATTATGTTAGTTTGTCTGGCCATTTTATCACATCACATCGCACTAATGTGTGTATGTAATATGTTTGAAACTACTTCACGCTCAAACGGTTGAATCGATTTGGGTGAAATTGAGAATGTAGATAGCTTATATCCTGGATTAACACATAGGTTACTTTTAATCCTGGAAAAATTCAAGGTTCCCGCGGGATTAGTAAAAAACCGAAAATCACGTGGGTGGGGCTGCGGGCGAAAACTAGTAAATTAATAAAAGCTTGTAAAATAAGACTGAAGGGTTGACACCATAGTCTTTATAAAAAATAATGTTTTTGAGTAAGATACTGGAAAGTAGGTATAATTTAGATAACTACCCAATATGTTTGTTGTTCCTAAAACTACAGAAGGTGGCGTGTGCCTTCCAAATAAATGTTTATTGTCAAAATAATCTCTTTTTTATTTTGTTCTAAAATATTCAAGTGATTTCTAGGTACCTATACTTTTAAAACACAATAGCCTAAAGGTCAAAATCACCAAAAGTGACATAATTAATCTAATATCTATGAATTGAATAATTTTTTCCAGCTTAAGATTGTTTTATAAATCACTTTGCCTTTTTTTTAAAATAATATTTTCGCCGTTAAATTACTTTGCTGTGAACTATTTTCGACAAGTCATGTATATATGCCGTTTTGATCCATGTCGTTACTAGATCCTTTAAGATTTAAGTTATTTTGCCTTGAGCAGTGTGTTTTAATGGTGAAATATAAAACTCTTTACCCTAATCCGTTATTAACTTTTGTTGTACTTCAATCATTTTGCCTTGAACAGAAAAAGTACGTTTTGACTTAAGTGACAGCCAATCCAATAAATAATACTCAAAAATTAATGCAATATGTATAAAATAGAAGTGCCTTACACATACTTTTATTGACTTCCCGCTGTAATTTAGTTTGTGTAATACTTTTAGAGCAATAATTTTTTTTCAGATTTTTTTATCTTTAAATCGCTCTCCTGTAAAGTTATCAAAATGGCGCTTCAGTCAATTCGCCTTTTACCCGTCGATTATTACTATATTCTTAATGTGAAAGTGTGTTTTTTGTAGGTTTCTCCTTCAATCATGCCGCAACAGAGCAACGGATCAATGTGATCTTTTGCATGGGTATAGTTGAGAACCTGGATTACTTTTTATGCCGGAAAATCAAAGAGGATCTTCAAAGAGCCGGAATCCCAATTATATGTACATATATTACCTTTGTCATGATATCTTAGAAGCGTTTATATGATAAAGATAATATAATGTAAGGAATAAGGATTTGCCATACTAGTGCGATAAATATAAATTACTACTTGAAGTACTTCAACGTCCAGTGCAGATGTCGTTTGTTTGAACAATGCCTTTCATCCGCAGCCTCACAAGAGTCTATTGTTAGGGCTTAGGAGATCTACTACAGCTTTTGTCTTAGCCTTGTTAGTTATCTTTAAGGATTTCGACTGTAAACAAGATTTTGAATACCATTTTGACGACCTGTTGCCTTAACATGCGGAGGTCCCGGGGTCGATCCCCGGCAGGGTCAATTTGGAAATTTATAATTTCTGGATTTTCCCTGGTCTGGCCTGGTGGGAGGCTTCGGCCGTGGCTAGTTACCACCCTACCGGCAAAGACGTGCCGCCAAGCGATTTAGCGTTCCGGTACGATGCCGTGTAGAAACCGAAGGGGTATGGGTTTAATATAACTGCCATGCCCCTAACAGGTTAGCCCGCTACCATCTTAGACTGCATCATCACTTACAATCAGGTGAGATCGCAGTCAAGGGCTAGCTTGTAGTGGATAAAAAAATGCGAAAGTTTGGATGGATGGATGAATGTATGGATGGATGGATGTTTGTTACTCTATCACTCCCGAACGACTGAACGAATCTGGATGAAATTTACACAGAGATAGATTATAGTCTGGAATAACAGGCTACTTTTTATCCCGGAAAATTAAGGAGTCCCTACGGGAACCAAAAAACCTCAATCCACGCGGACGTAGTCGCGCTGATGACCGCGAGTACATATACAGAGTACATATACATAGGAGAGTGTGCTCAGGAACTTGACAACCTTGTTCCTCCTCCGTTCTACCACAGAACGCGTAATTTAATTTTGTGTTTAATAATTATTATTAGAGATATCGATTAAAGTAAACAAAGTGCTTCGAATATTTGATAGAAGCGGCATCCGATCCGCAGAAGAAGACAGGGTGGAAGAAGGCGACGAAATGCTCACCTTCTCCCGCCATAGTGTAGGTGTTAGGTGTCAATGACCCCATGCCGGTTAACGTCGAGTCGTTTCAGTCCCTTTGGGACCAGTCGCTTCATTCTGGACGCTCACTGTGTTGCTGGTTTATTAGTGGGTATTCTGGAGTGTGTCCCACATAACCGGTAAGTTAGTTAACCGAAATGCGTAAAAGCATTTTTCCATTAAAATATATAAAAAGGCGTTACTTTGCGGAAGTCCATGAAGGTACTAGAAGTTTAATAGGGATGATGACAAGTTAATCAAATCAGCAGCTCTTTATCAAACTTAAAAACGCGCTTCTAGTATGGAATTTATATGAAATTCACAATAGTGACGTCATCAAATTTCAACGCAATTTTTTTCTTTAATCTATGTTTTAAAATGGTTATCAAACTTAAAACTAGCCGAGGATTTGAATTTAAGGTGTTTTGGAAGGCCCTCTATTTAATAAACAGTTAGAAATAATTTAATTTTTGATATAGGCATCATCGCTATTCACCATAATCCGCCACAATAGGTAAATCTATATGTTAGCGAATTCGAATTTTGATGACGTCACAACACTCACAGCTCAGAAATTAGTATTTCATACAAAATCCCTTATTAGACGCTATTCTGCTGTCTAGGTCCAAGGGGTTGGGTGTTGATGAATCAATGAGGGGGTGATTAGTCATCAAAGCACAGTTTAAATCCTCCGACTTTCTCTTTAAATGTAGAGATTGATAAGAGTTCGCATTTACGTATCCACACTAATATTATAAATGAGAAAGTGTGTCTGTCTGTATGCTAACTTTTAATTTTTTTAATGAGTTAGTTGAAATTTGGTATAAACAACGCGGACGAAGTCGTGAACATCATCTGGTATAATATGAAAATACCAAGGTTATAACCTTGGTATTATAGGCTATAAAATATTATTACGAAAATATTAGGAAAACTGGAGTGTACTTTGAAAGATTATAATATTCCATTATTAAAAACTCATAAAAATGTAGTGATAGGAGTGGAATTTAATACTTATTATCATAATATTAGACCCGCCTACTTAGCATTCTGTGTTATCGTTGACTAACGATATTTTAGTCCCATAAATCTAGGATTTTATAAAAGAATATTAAAATCCACCAAAATTTTCCATAAAAATATCTTTCGTACGCAAATATAACATCTCTTTCAGGAAATTAAATGAAATCGAAAATTGATCTTCACAACATTTGACGCCCCATTTTCAAATTGGCAGAAATTTAATTTCAATTTGGCGCGTGTATCCCTTTTGTTCCAATTCTTTGAATTGTCTGTCGAGAAATATTACTCGAATAGAATCTTAATCTCAGACTTTTATTCTTATAACGATGACAATATTTTTGACGAGCTCCCTGGCACATTAAGTGTGTCTGTCTGTCTATTTGTTTGTCTGTCTTTCTCTCAGTCTGCTACGCTTTCACGGCCCAACTACTCAACCGATTTTGACGAAATTTGGTACAGACACAGGTTACATCACGGAGAAAGACATAGGCTACTGTTTATCCCGGAAAATTAAAAAATTCCCGCGGGAATCAAAAAATCTTAATCCACGCACACGAAGTCGCGGGAATCATCTAGTTTATAATAATATCTAAAATTTCTCTGATCTGGCACAATACTCACTAGCAGGTTTGTGTGGAGCCGAGGCGCAAATTTCCTGGGAAATGTTGACATTAACGGTTTCCGGACATTAGCGGTAACATATACATATTTATTACGTGTAATGCAATTCCACATACAAATTACATAATTATATACTACCTGTAATCCATAGTTCCATTTTATCTCTCTGTCTCTCTGTCTGCTACGCTTCCACATCCATCTTTTCAACCGATTTTGATGAAATTCGGTATATCAAATATACCACAAATAATAACTAAAATAGGTAGATACAAAAATACTTAATCCACGCGGACTATCATCTAATTATTAATAATGTACAAACTTTCACATTTTAGTTTCTCCAAAAGGTCTTTTGCGTCAAAATGAAGCATTACAGCCACTGTCAAAACTCTTTGTTAGGGGTAGTATAAACCTAATATGTTATATATTTTATTAAATACCACTACAGCCTATTAACGTCCCACTGCTGGGCACAGGCCTCCACTCTCATAGGAGAGGGGGAATTAGAGCTTAGACCCACCACGCTGCTCCAATGCGGGTTGGCGTGCTTTAACGACTATTATCATGTTAGAGATAATATCCGGGACCGACGGCTTAACGTGCTCTCTGAGGCACGGGGGTGAAACACCACCAACTTCCAACTCCGGGCTGGTACTGAGAATTTCTTAATTGAAAAACCCAATACCTAACAATTTTTATGCCCAACCGGGAATCGAACCCGGGACCTCGTGATCCGCAGTCGACTATGCTAACCGCTAGACCAACGAGGCAGTTAGATTTATTAAATAAAATAAAAAATATGTGTCTACAGAAGTAGGTACTCAATCCGTTCCATTTAGTAAATTATTTCCACTTTGCAGTAAAATCTCCACTTAGCTACAGGTATAACGCCGGGGGAAAGTGTAACATCAACTTCATAACAATGAAATTGCAATTCCCAAACGTACCTCGTAGAAATAAAAATACTCTTCTGAGCTTCAGCGAATGGAAAACCGCTGCGGCTTGGAAAAACATTATTGCAATATTGGCAAGCTTAAAATATTCTCGAAAGCGTATTAAACTGACTTCCCGCAGACGAGCGGTAACCGCAAAGTTTCGTAGATAGCAAATTTTAGTAATAATTTAATGCATTTATTAACTTACGGCTACGAATATTTACGAATAGATGAGAATTTAAAGTTACTTTCCGCTCTCGAGCGGTAACTGCAGTGTTACGAAGATAGCTAATTTTAGTAACAATATAATGCATTTATTAACAACAGACTACGATACAATGGAAAACAGGTCGAATAGAATAGAACTAGCAATTCATTTGTTGGAAACAGTGTCCGTTTCTACAATAAGCTTCCAGAAGACATGTTGAAGATGTCTCTGAATAAGCTCAAAGTTAATGTAAAACGTAAACTCATTAAAAAATCTTATTACCATGTAAAGGATTAATTAAATGACAAGGAAGCTTGGCCATGATTTGATCTAATGGCTCTGATAGTTCCTTAGTTTAGATGATTTGTGAAATGGGGATAATGAAAAAAAAACCCGGCTGAGTTTGTTGTGGGCTCTTCTCAGACCAGGGCGCGTTTGGAACCTTCGTAGCTTTATTACTGATTATCACCATTCTATTTTATAAATAACTAGACGTCAATAAGTGTACTGTACCTACCTATATTGAATAACCATTATTTGAATTTGACTTTGACTTAATAGATGAAAATATAAAGATTTTGTTGTATTATTAGACTTTTTCAAAGTGAATTCAAATCATCATAACTGGGGGCATTTCTATGGAAACAATTTCATAAGCAGGATTACATTTTAATTAGACGGATACATTTCATAATGAGAATTCAAAATTTTCATTCCGAAAATAGAAATCATTTTTGCTCTAAGCCGTGTCGTATTATGACAATCCGGATCATCCGTTTAGCTAAAGTATTTGTTTTACCTTTAGCAAAGGCCTGAAATAACAAAATGGTAATATTTTCTCTCACCCCTTTAGGCTGCCTATCCACTGAAGAAGAGTGGAGCGGAGATATCTACTACCTTTAAACTAGCAATTCTTGTATAAATATATATATATACTTGTATAGGCCTCATTATATCTGCCTCGCTGGTCTAGTGCTTAGCATGTTCGACTACGGCTGACGAGGTCCCGGGTTCGAGGGCAGGGTCGGGTCGTAGCAAATATTGGGTTTTTCTAACAAGAAATTCTCAATACTAGCCTGGAGTTAGGAACTTGACGGTATTTCACACCCGTGCCTCGGAGAGCACGTTAAGCCGTCGGTCCTGCGCCTAATCTATCTCCGGTAGAAATTACATTAGTAAAGAAACCGATGTTTCGGTACAAAGATAAAAGTCAAAACAGTAACTTCTTAACATAAAAATAACGAATTGAGAACCTCCTCCTTTTTTGGAAGTCGGTTAAAAATATCTCTTCCTGACATAAATTGGCGAGTAATAATACTATTATTTCATCGGTATGAAATTTCCAAAAAAAACGAAACAAAAAAAACCGGTCATCCAGGTACTTATGGTGTTAAGCAGACCAGTTAGATTTAGAGCGATGACTTGATAACGCATCCACGATTAAAGATCTGCCTAAGAAAGTTCTGAAAACAAGGACGACAGTAGCCTAATTATGTGAAACCTGCGTCAATCATTGTTAGATACAGTCTCAATTGCTGTGATTGGCTGAATTTATGGTATTTTTGCTGCGTCAATGGATTTTGGCCATTAGCGGAAGAGTGTTAACCAACCAGAGCCCCAATTTTCCAAGCAAATTGAAATCATTTGACGGATTAAAACATATTACTCGAACTGTTTAAGGAGTTAGTATATGCCTTTTGACGTGCAGGCATCTACGAGTATGTTCTCCTTAAACAGGTCGAATTATACGATTGACAACCGTTTACGATTTCGATTTTCTTACATAATCGGGGGGCAGAGGTGTTTCGATCGTTACACTGTAACCGCCGCTGATTGGTCTGCTCAACACAGTCATCTCCGCTCCGCTCCGCTTCAGTAGATAGGCAGCCTTATCCATCTAGAAAGAGAACTCTACATTTCTAACTAAAATGTTGGCAAATATTGAATTGCGATCCTATTTTAAATTTACTTCCAAATATTACTCATGGGAGAATATTTTTCCGATATTCATAAGAGCGGGGTATCTAGGTGCTATATGTAGTGGAATTTTCAGTAAGTACAAAATTCAATCATTGTAGCACAAAATCAGTCAGCAATGATATTTATGTCTTACTAGCTGATGCCCGCGACTTCGTCCGCGTGGATTCAGATTTTTTTGGTTCCCACGGGAACTCCTTAATTTTCCTGGATAACAACTATGTGCTATTCCAGACTATAATTAATCTATCTCTGTGCCAAATTTAATCCTGTTCCATTCAGCCGTTCTGACGTGATTGGGTAACAATCATCCATCCATCCATACATCCATCCAAACCTTCGCATTTATAATATTAGTATAGATTATTCAGAAATTCTCAGTGCTAGCAGTAAGTTGGAAGTTGGCGGTGTTTAACCCCTTGCCTCGGAGAGCACGTTAAGCCGTCGGTCCTGTTTTTTTATCACTAACATGATAGTAGTCGTTAAAGCCCGCCAACCCGCATTGGAGCAGCGTGGTGGGTCTAAGCTCTAATTCCCTCTCTCCTATGAGAGTGGAGGCCTATGCCAAGCAGTGGGACGTTAATAGGCTGTAGTGGATATGTCACCGTACAGGTTCACAATCTTTCGACAGTTTATAATCTCGCGGGATAGAAACCGTTAGATTATAATCTAACGGATTTTACAATCTTACGGTGACAGATATATTATGTTACATCTAACTAACAAAGAGTTTAGTAACATATCAGAGTACAGATTAATCCTGAGAGACAGTTAATACGGCGCTGATCGCTTCGGTGTCGGGTTATTGGAAATGTGCGCCGCTGATATCGGCATGATATTAATTTCCATGCAGGGATTACTACGACGGATTAGCTGGCGGAAATTTCCTAGGAAATACAATTGATGTTAGCTGATGCCCGCGACTTTATTAAACTTAAAGTACTTACATTTTTTCAAAATAGGTACCTACAAAGTACCTACACCTTCTCAACGTCTCGTTTACAATGTATAAGACTAATGTAACTGACTGATAATTAATTACGGTACTTATCTTAAAATTAAAGCTACGAGGGTTCCAAACGCACCCTAGTCTGAGAAGTGCCCACTACAAACTTTTTTTTATCATCACCATCTCACAAATATCGTAAATTAATTAGATTTATAATTACATATTATAACTATTACATAATTTGCCGCTGGAACAATTCTTACCCATACTTTTTCATCATTTAAGTTTATTAAGTAATTCCCGCGGAAACTCCTTGATTCTCCAGGACAAAAAGAAGCATAATATGTCCTTCCCCGGAATTAAATCTAATTAACCATTTTAGTATCTCTGTACCAAATTCGTCAAAATCCTTTAAAGTTAATTCAAGTTCAATTAAAGTAAAGTCGTTTTATTTCGTTAAATATCCTTTAAAGTGTACTCAGACATACTTACGCATTTATAATATTAGGTAATAAACTCAAACTCAAACTCAAAGAACGTTTATTCAATTTAGGTAGGTATACTACACTTATTGACGTTCGGTTATTTGTAACATATACGATTAACAATATAATGGTGATAACGACAGTACGACATCTTAAACTAAAGCTACGAGGGTTCCAAACGCGCCCTGGTCTGAGAAGAGCCCACAACAAACTCAGCCGGGTTTTTTTTTTTTTTCATTATCACCATTTCACAATATAGGATTACTATTACGTAACACTACATGGAAATAACATAGCAGTTATAATGGTCTAGCCCCACAACAGATTTACAGCGCGGCGCGGCACTTAGCGGCAAATATTCTTTGAATGAGTTTGCATGGACCTCGGCCCATATTTTAAGCAACGCGGTACTGCACTGCGACATAATTGTTAAAAAAATACTTGCCACTACGTGCCGTGACTCTATAGTGGGACTTAACCTTTAATTGACGAAGTGAGCAGGGATTTACACAAGCGTAGCAAATGTAAACAGAGAGATTCAACCGATCGGACGATCCCGTGCCTTAACTGTGTTATAAGCCCCACCCAGCTGGGCACGCAAGTATCGATATCGATATTTCTTATTTAAATTTGTCGTCATTGTCGTCTGAAAACATGCTCTGCAGTAGAGCTAGTATGCAACGAGTAAAGTTATGTCTACCCGTTGTCTCTATTTGTCTACCGAAGTTAACATGGTTACTTGTCTAGTTACGTCAAAAGTAGAAATAAAAGTAATATTTCTTTTTTCTCTATGCCGACTATTATTTTCTTGTAATATACCGCATTTTGTGCATGCAGTTTTTTTTGTTTTAGACATTCTCTAAAATTAAGGGATAAGCCTAAATCTAGTGCTTAGATATGTTTTCACAGAATCAAGACTGTTAAGATTCGTTTGGAGATAATAGAAATGTACAAAAGAATAATTAGTTATGATGATAGGAAACCATATTCCTCGAAGCTATTTTATTTCATATTTTTCTTCTTAAAAAATCAGTCGATCATTCCTTTTTAATTTCACGTGATTCGGCGTGTTATTATAAATCGATAATGTTCAATCTTCAGTCCAGTCTTGTCTTCCAATTCATCGATACTATGATATTATCATTGTGTTGTACGAATGTGCACATCACTACAGTCCCAGGTAACAATTTTCCCTAAGCCCCTCTATTAAACTCTCGAAGGACACCCCTATTTATTTTGTTTCGGCAATAGATCATTTATATGTCTATTTGCTTTAAAATTTTTACTTTCTTAGCGTTTATTAATACCAATGGGCTGAATTTAAGTCAAATACCCATAAAGTACGGATATTGGAAGAAAAGTTATTTATAATCTCATTAAGAACTAATTAGAATTAACTTTACTGAATAAATAATAAGAAATCCTTTAGCTTTCATTGAAATGACAAACCGTAGCTACTATTTACGTAAGTATGGAAATAATTTCGTGAACTTTGGTATTCCTTTCACGTAATGTCTTGGGACTTTCGTCTTATGATTTCTCTTATCTCTAAAACTTCTTGAAAAGTTGTTTGTCACAAGAATGTTCCTATTACGCCCCTAATGCGTTTTACATAATTTCAGACCTTGTTAGATTTAGAGTCGAAGTTTTTAAAGGCATCTTGTTTCTAACTTTGTAACGTTATAAATTAAGAAAATTAAACGATGCCCGCGACTCATCCGCGTGGATTAAGAATTTTTGATTCCGGCGGGAACTTTTTAATTTTCCGTGATAAAATGTAGTAAACGTGTATAACCTGTAAGCTACAAAATATGTAAACCTACTGACCAAAATATATATGTCACCGTAAGATTGCAAAAACCGTTAGATTGTAATCTAACTAGCGAAATTGTAAACTGTCGACAGATTGTGAACCGTTCAATGTTCTGAGTGTCAATTTTTGAAATATTCATTGTATTTACGTTTTCTTGTCTCTTTCTTGTAGGTTAGGTTAGGGTTCGACATAAATAATCAGGTACTGCCCGACCGCAGCTGGCACTTAGATTTTATCGGGTTAATATACCTAATAGATTACAATCTATCGAAAAATAATTCGTTGAATTGTAATCTGTCGACAGTTTACAATTTCGCTAGTTAGATTCCAGTTTTTGCAATTTTACGGTGATATATACAAACATACAAGCTTTCACATATGTATAAAATTTTGAAAGATAGTATATGAAAATGTGTCTAGCTGGCTATCTAACTTTAACACAGCCTAGGCAATAGACATAGCATTTTTTCACAGGATATTCGCTGAAACGATTTTAACGAAATTCGATACAGCTCCCTTTCTTGCTATTGGAGATGGACATACTTATCTAGCTGTTTATTATCCCGGTTAAGTAAGAGGTACATGTGTACCATACCGCTTTTCCGGTTAGGTTTTTAAAACCTAATGAATCGTCTTTGCATGGATATAGGTATTAGTAGGACTATATCCTAGAAACTAATAACGTTAACCCCGGCTGAAAAACAAAACAAACAAAACTTTTATCCCAGAAAATCAAAGAACACCCATGACTTGAAACTGTGAAGTGTGTGTGTGTGTGTGTGTGTGTGTGTGTGTGTGTGTGTTTGTTTGTGTGTGTGTGTGTTTGTTTGTGTGTGTGTGTGCCCAACCCCCCGATTGTATGAGGAAATCGTAATCGTTTGTCAAATATATTGTATAATTCGACCTGTTTATGTAGTTCATAGATGTATATACCTCAAAAAGCGTGTATGAACTCCTTAAGCAGTCCGAGTAATACGGTATAAGCTGTCTAATGATTACGATTTGCTTTAAAATTGGGCCACTGCATAAAAATTAAATTTGACGACCTCCGTGGCGCAGTGTGTAGCGCTGTTGCCTTAACGTGCGGAGGTCCTGGGTTCGATTCCCGGCAGGGTCAATTTGGGAATTTATAATTTCTGAATTTTCCCTGGTCTGGCCTGGTGGGAGGCTTTGGCCGTGGCTAGTTACCACCCTACCGGCAAAGACGAGCCGCCAAGCGATTTAGCGTTCCGGTTCGATGCTGTGTAGAAACCGAAGGGGTATGGGTTTAATATAACTGCCATGCCTCTAACAGGTTAGCCCGCTACCATCTTAGATTGCATCATCACTTACCATCAGGGAGATCGCAGTCAAGGGCTAGCTTGTCGTGGATAAAAAAAACATCCCATTGCCGACGTAAGCGGTTTATAAACTCACGCTAGCCCGTCCGATCATGAAATTTAATGTCTTCTAAAACTGTTTAAACTAATTCAAAATTGAAACAGTGATCTAAGTTTAAGCCCTGTACCTCAATAAATTCACCAATCACTAACAAATTATTACAAAGTTACAAGTGTAGCTGTGAAATGAACCAATTTTTTGGAGAACTTTGGTTTCTATTAAATGTTGATAAAAATAAATTAAAAAAAGTGTGTGTGCGCAATTCACACACGGCAGAAGTGAAACTTCAGAAAAGTAGCCTACGAGAGAATGACATAACTTGTATTCTATCTCATTTTCTCGCAGGCTTTTTTCTTTTGTCTCTTTTTGGTGTCGCTTTTTGTTGAAGTGAGGCCTAGGATATTTTGTCAGGAAACACATTGTTTCAAAATAATTAATTTACTGTTCAACCATATTCAATTTATAATAATTTTACAATACCTACTATACAGAAGGTGACAAAGTATGACAAACCAATAATCTCATACATAATCAAAGCCAAAAATAGACAATAATTAAAAAAAACTAAATAAAAAACGAAGTTTCTTTAAAACTTTTATGTTTCACCGAATTTTCAAATCACAACGATTCTAAAGAAGTTTCACTTCAAAAACCCGGCTGAGTTTGTTGTGGGCTCTTCTCAGACTAGGGTGAATTTGGAACCCTCGCCTGTCGTTAGTTATAACCATCACGTCTTCTACATTATATACTTGACTTTCATAAAATGTAGTGTGTACTGTGTAGGTACCAATTTTAAACAAACATACTTTTCATATAACCTTCATTGAAAGTGTGAGTTTCAATGCCTGTTGAGCCCGAAACTAGTAAATTTCAGACGAATACTAGTAAGACGTAGCAGCCCTCTTTTCAATCCTGTCAGAGTAGGTATATTTTATTTATTTCAAACCTTTATTTTAACCTTCATTAAATTGACAGATATCATATTTGTAAACAACATCCTAGCCGAGTTGCTCATGCTAAAGGTGAGTTCCTTGTGGGAGCTTTTCTGGACATTTCTGCTGCTTACGATAGTGTGCTTCTCCCGGTACTCAGGCAAAAGATGCAACAGCTGAGCCTTCCGCCGAGAATGACTCATTTTATCTGTAACCTCCTCATGTCTAGAACCATTTTGGTCAAAAGCAATCCAGAATTTCTCCCGCCCAGAAGTGTATGGAAGGGCCTCCCGCAGGGTTCAGTCCTTAGCCCTCTACTTTATAGCCTTTATACAACTGACCTTGACCAGTCTGTCCTCAGCTTTTGTAACATCTTGCAATATGCAGATGATATAGTCCTTTACACCTCTTCTCAGTCATCTTTTGATATTACCTCCCGCTTGAATTCTGCCCTTAAATATTTGGGCTATTGGCTCGCTGACCACGGTTTGGAATTGTCCCCATCTAAGTGTAAATCAGTCACGTTTACTCGCAAGAGAAACGTTCCTGACATAGCACTGGCATTTGAGGATCAACAAATCCCTTCTGCTAGCAATGCTAAGTTTTTGGGTGTTATTTTAGATTCCAAATTAAATGGTAATTTGCACTCAGAGTATGTCATAGATAAATGCGAAAAAAATGTTAATATCTTAAGGTCACTGGCTGGCACATGGTGGGGAGCTCACCCATATACCTTAAAGATTTTATACAATGCTATAATTCGTAGCTATATGGATTATGGTCTTTTCATTATGGACCCCATTAGTAAATTAGCTAGTAATAAATTAGATAAAATACAATATAAATGTTTACGAATTATTATGGGAGCTATGAAATCGTCCCCAACGAATGCCTTACAGGTGGAAGGTGGAGACCCTCCTCTTGTCCTCCGTAGACAGTATCTCGCTGACAGATTTATGACCAAAGCTCTGCAATTATCCTCTCATCCCCTTTTCAACAGTCTTAACTGTTTGCCTTCCTTATTAAAGTCTGTAGATAAATATCCAGCATTACTTCTTAGCTTCCTCAAATTCACCAGACTTCCTTCTCCTTTATTTACTTCTCCCTCAAACCCTCTTTTCACCACTTCTTTCCAAGCTCTGACATTTAAACCTACTCTGATTTTAAACTTTGGAGTTCAGAAAGAGGATTTAGAATGTAATACTAAATTTAAATCCATTCTTGAACAGGACTGGCCGGATTTTTTGGCGATTTACACTGATGCTTCGAAGCTCTCTGCAGATGGGTTTGTAGGGGCTGCTTGCTGGCTTCCCAAATATGGTATAGTCTTGTCTTTTAAATGTCCTCCACAGGCATCAGTCTTCACTGGTGAAGCTGTGGCAATATTGGAGGCGATTAAGTACGTGGAGTCTCACGGTTTGCACAGAGTCTTGATCTTCACTGATAGTCTAAGTGTCCTGCAGGCTATTGCCCAAAATCCATTTCGATCTAAAAATAGATTTCCACTGATTCTGAGGATTCGCGAAGTTTTGTTACTCTGTCAACAAAGAGGCCTTCATGTCATATTGGGATGGATCCCCAGCCATAAAGGTATCCACGGTAACGAAACTGTGGACTCCTGCGCTAAGTCTGCCACCCATTCGGGTGTACTAGACAATTTTCAAGTTTATTCACATGATCTAATCTCAGTCGCCAAATCAGATCTATATGCTTCATGGAATAAAAGGTGGGCTACTTCAAAATTATTGAAAGGTAAGCACTATGGGGACATACAGGAAACGGTTCCCTTCCAACCTTGGTTTGTCCGCCATAGAAATCTTGATCGCAAGATTATTTCAGTAATTTGTCGACTGAGATTGGGTCATTCTTGTACTCCAGTACATTTGGCTAAGCTAAGGATCAGGGATAACTCTATCTGCGAATGTGGGCTCGATGAGGGCTCCCCGGACCATATATTTTTTAACTGTCCTAAGCTTCACATATCTATGCATGATTGCCTTCCCCCTAACTTCCCTCGTCCTACTAACATTAAAACTTTACTATCTCTTGTTTTTGGTCCCTTCGCTAAATTTTTAGGCAGATTTATAGATTACAACAAAATTAAAGTTTAATTGTCTCTTGCAAAGAGTTTGATCTAGTTCACCTTGCCTGCACAGTATATATTCAATATACTGTGTTGGAAACTTATTTTTAATATAATAACTACTTTTATGTGTTCATTAATATTAGTAAGTAATAATATTATGTATAAATAATAATGATATTAAATAAGTAATATATTTAATAATTTATATTTGTGTTGTTGTAGAACTAATACTAACTCAGGCTGAACGCTAGCAAATGCGAGACAAGTTCACCGGTTTCTCCAGTAGTGTGTACTCTCCTTCAACGCGACATTGGCAAAATATTTGTGCCTAGTGCACGAGTAAAGCCATTCACATAAGAAGTGAAGTGAACTAAAATAAATTAGAAATACAATTTTAATAACACTTTTATTTTATTTATTTATTTTATTTTATTTTATTTGGTACAGAAAACTTACAGCTACAACAGAGATGGATAGATATATAAAGAATAAGTATAACGCACTTTAACAAGTTTTCACAGATAGAATTTACATGAAATTTTAATGCAGATTACCTATCATGAAAAATATAGTGTGTGACGTGGAATGAAACACGACACGGGTCTTGAGTCTTGTTTCACCCCTGGGCTCACAATATATTATTGACTTTGACAGAATTCGTATTTTATCGCAAGAATATGAAACTTCAAAGTTTCCATACGAACCCGATTCCTTTACAATGTAATATAAATGGATTTCACTACAATGTACGTAGAAATAGGAAATAAAACGTCGGTAATCCCATATCCTATGCTCGTAAATTCATACCCTCCTTTCTTACTTTACCTACATGTCTGAAGTTGTAAACATTGTTGCAGATATCAGATATTATCAGATAGGTACCCATACAATTTATTTCTTTAGAAATGCTCTCTATTAAAGAAATTATTTAATTTCAAAAGAATTTAATAAATTATTAGATGAAGTCCGCGACTTCGTCCGCGTGGATTAATTTTTTAAAATTCCTGCGGGATTGCCTTAATTTTCCGGGATAAAAAGTAGCCTACGTCCTTCCCCGAGACTACAACCTATCCCTGTATAATTTTTTTTCAAAATCGGTTCAGTAGTTGGGCCATGAAAGCGTAGCAGACAAGACGCACAACGGGCAACCTTGCTTAAGTGCGGAAAAGCCCAGGGAAAGAAGAAGAAGAAGAAGCGTAGCAGACAGACAGACAGACACACTTTCGCATTTATAAAACTAGTGGTTCGTCCCTAACTGAGACCTCGCGGTATCCATAAATACGAATAAACTTTTACTTACAGAGCGCAATCTATTGACATTATTGTGAAGTTCTGTTAAAAATACTGAAGCTCATTAAAAATTAAATAATTACGTTTCCTTATAATATTTATCTAATTTTAGTATTTGTTGTTCAAGTACAGAATATAATTCAAATAATTGATCAAGTTTCAGGCTCAGCCTTTCAGAAAAATTAGAGTTCTGAGGTCAACTTTGGGCGTTAGAAAATCTCTACTTTTAAAAGCCCCCCATTTCGTCAATTTTAGGGTAAAAATAAAAAAATAAAATTTTTGGACTCTATTCCTAATTATTTTTAAAGTGATATACCGCAACCCTATGTAACGCTATAAAAATATTTTACTTCACATTCGCTTCTATGAGAGCCCCCCTGAAATAAAGATTTTTATAACTTTGTAAGCCATATTCGGCTAGAGGCCATCGGTTTACATATTATATTTAAATTTGAAGTAATTACGTTCAGTAATTTAGAAGTTATAAGGCTCTGACAGACGGACGGACGGACGGACAAGTGCAAATTCACTCAAGTAGACTCAGAAACCTTCGATTCGCTCGGTCAATTAGTATGTATTATAATTATTATTGATGATTTTTTTAATGACAAATTTGCATGGAATCAACCGGCTTCGTATCCAGCCCACAAGTCAGTGTAATATCACACGGAACGTATAATGAAACATTTTTATTTATGAAAAGAGCAATTGCCGGCTCTTCTCAGTAGTATCATCTTTGGTAGTGCTTGACTCCTGACGTATCTTATGTGACACAAGTTGTCTTACGTGAAATAAATAAATCATTTCATTTAAGTTTTCCCATACAATACCGCATAGATTGCGTTTAAGTAGAGGTTTAATTAATCTACGCTAGTAAGTACCACGTCAAATTAATTCCGCTCGCATCAGAGAAAAAAAAATAGAAAAAATATTGTGTGTCAGCTCCGATGCACGATTGGAGTTTACTCCTTACGAACGAAAAGTGTTACCATGGAAACACATACATAACGTAACGTAACGGAGAAAGTTTGATTTTACTCCCCATAAATTTTCGTACCCCGGGCTTATATATGAAAATCGATTCTTGAGGAGTAAACTCCAATAAAGTCCAAAAGTTCAATTTATTCAGCTAGATTGTGATTGCTTTGCACAATTTACTCCTTTTTAAACCAATATAGAAACTAATAAACCGCGATGCTATTAAAAATCGGGAAAACGATAAAATGGTAGAAAAAGCAAAAAACAATTTTGCTTCACTAAAGCCCGTGTCAAAGCGTCTCTAGCGACAGATCCTGTCTACCGTCATCAAAAGAGACGCTTCACAATATTCAATTTTGCTTTGACTCGATAAAAACAATTATGCGATTTCGAAAAGCAAAATAAGAAAGGAATCGATAAAACTGTCTGAAAAGCCTTGAGGTTTCGGCCGTGGATAGTTACCACCACAGTTAGAATTAAAAAAAAGCTTTGAACCTTTTGATTACAAACCGGCACTGTCTTTTAAAATGGCTAGCCGTTATGTAATAGGTACGGTTGATTTTACAATTTTTTCCTCAAAACATTCATTCTTCAGCGTTCATGAACACAGCACTCAGCATCCTCTATACTTTTTTACAAAAAGAAAACGTAAAAGAAAAAAAAAAATTGGCAGTCATAGGGACTGCCGATAGAAGTGAAAACGAATATTTGAAAAAAAATACTGGATAGAAGCAGGCGCTACTTTGCGGAAGTCCATGACAATGAAAAACTAGAAGTTTAATTCGCTATAATCCGCCACAGAAGGCAAATCCATGTGGTACAGTGCGTATCTCGAACCTGATGCCCACGACATTCACCACACCACACAAACCCTCAAACATACCCTCAACGCACGCTTCACTCCGATACCCTTTACAATCGTGCATTGTAAAGGCAACATCTCCTGAAGATGCTCCAGTATCCTGTGGCGGATTATAGCAAATTAAACTTCTTGTTTTTCCATTAAAAAAACAAATTTAAATATTATAAAAAAGTATAATTATATTCTAGACCTTTTGTCTTCGTAACAACGCGGTGACGGTGTCGGTGTCGGTGACGCGAATCCACAAGTTTACCCCCTACCAAAAAGTGCTCAACGCCGCTAAAGAAGTTTTCAATTCAAAGACCTACCTAATCCATAATTTCGAACCTGCTAACCACTACAATGAAGCAGTCGTTCTCCTTTTGTGAGACATCAAAGTAACCAAACAAACCTACGTAGTGGAAACTTTTAATAGCCTCCTCCTTTCAATGGGAGCGATTCGAAATGAAAAATAGCCTAAACTGCAGTGACCGTTTGCAGTAGGAAATGAAAGCCTAACGTGATTGCTCCCCGAGGTATAAAACGTTTGCAAACATGAATTGGCTTTGAATACATCATGGAGTACCTGGGGATTACTGCCAACGCATATAGCCATATTGTTTGACTATTGTTGACTTTTGTGTTTTAGAATTATAATCCCTATTTGTATAGCGAACGTCAAGATTCGTGACATCAAACTGTTATTTTGAGTAATATTGCTTAGGTATTGCTTTAAGCGCATCAGGTTTTCCATAGGCAAGGCTTATGCCTGGCATGTGATGGAATGTAACTCGCCTATTATAGCAATATGTCAGAACCATTCACGCAGGTGCCAACAATTACAGCAATTGTGCTAAGTTTCAACTTATTTAAATTAACTATGCGCGAATGAATGGGCAACAAACAGACAATCTTGAGACTTTTGTATGTGTGTGACAACAAAGTATCAAGAAATACTGCTAAAATTTATATATTTTTACCAAATTTTTCTTTTGAGAACGCTTAGCATTCTCGAATATCTAATTTAATCTATAAAACGGAAGGCAGCTTTTATGAGCCATTAGGTTAGTATCCTTCTCGAAGAATTTTCTTAAACTCACTGGTTATTAAATATATGCATAATACTTGGTTATTTTCTGGAAAATAGTTCCAATATCAGCAGCTTTATGCCCTTTTTTATCTCTAAAAAGGGTAACACACAAAAAAGAGTAAGCTGACCAACTAAAACGCTTATACGCTACACTTTTTCAAGGGACCCTTACCCAAAATCAGTGCAGTGTAATAAGATTATGAGAGTTAGGGTCCCTAATTAGCTGCCTATGCACTCTGCGACCGGGCAATGTAATAACACCTAGGGTGGTTAGGGAGCTCAATCGTCACAATACCAGTGTAAAGAGTAGTCGTCTCTCCGGCTCGCGCGTGCATTTTGTCAATATATCGTGCGCTAAAGAAAAGAAGTTTTGTTGTTCTGATAGACATTTGTACAAAGACATGCCTTATTTATGGAAAACAGAGCATAAAGACTGAACGAAAAGATGTATGAACTACTAGCTAATGCCCGTGACTTCGCCCGCGTGTATTGAGGTGGTTCCCGCGGGAACTCTTTAATTTTCCGGGATAAAAAGTAGTCAATGTCATGTTCTTCCCCGGGATACAAACTATCCCTACACAAAATTTTATCAAAATACCCGCACGCACTTGCACTTTTTTAACTTTAAGCTAGTACCTATTAATTTATTTTAATGATTGTATAACAATTATGTAATCTTTTGGCCTCATTTTAGTTTTAGAAGATAACTGTAAATTTTATATGTAAAAACGCTGTTGATTACAGGCCGTGAAAGCGTAGCAGGCAGACAGAAACACTTTCGCATTTATAATGGGTATTAGTATGGATTGTGATGAGCAACTACGGAACCCTACACTGGCCCGGCACGCACTCCACCGGTTTTGTATTCTTTCTTACATTACTCTAAAGGGAAATACAAGTGACGCCTATTTCGATGATCTGTGCACTACAAGTTACAACTACAATTTTATTATTCTCAATACATACGTGATCGGTTTTCTGGATGCTTTCATGAATAAAATTTTATTTTTCACAACACGATATTCCGAGATCTACCCACCTATTTAGTCATAGTCATAACATAGCATGAATACGTAAGTAGGACGCGCTCTTTGTCAAACGCTTTTTCGCCACCATCCATACCTAATATTTTCCATCTGCATAAATTTTCTGTTTGACAAATTTTATGTTATACTCAAGTCTATATTATACGTAACGAGAAAACTCACATGCGTCATTTTCAAATTGTTTGGGCATTTGAGAAAAAATTCGTGTCCTCAAATTTCAAACAAGAAAATAAGTGGCAATAAGTGTCTTACATATTATTGCAACATTTATTATCTCCAGAAAAACTGTCAACCTTCATGAATTCATTAATAAACACTTATTTTCTTTTAAATAAATACCCATTTTTTTTTTAATTTATAAAATGTCGATTTTACTTCTTCATACAAAAAATATTTGGCCGCTATTGAGTTAACAGCGCGCAAATCCTTGAACTTGGAAAGTCAAAATTTTGCATAGAGGTTCCCTTTATCCGCGTCTTCCAGATTTGTACTGATCAAACAATCCAACCATTTTAATAAGTACGTAGTTGGATAGAAGCAGCCGTTATTTTGCGGAAGTCCATGATGACACTGTACCAAATAGATTCACCTACTGTGGCGGATTTAAGCGAATTAAACTTCTAGATCTTTTATTAAAATATTTCGTTTTTCTTGGTAAAAGAGCAACAACCACAAAAACAAGAGTTTTCCTACAATAATATGAAATTGCAATAATATTGTTCTCAACACGATTAAATTCCCATCGGCAGTGTACTCAGGCTGTGAGCAGGGCAGCTTATAATTTACCTATATGAGAAGATCAGGGTGATCACACTACCTACTAAGCATGGGTAATTCTGTTTCATTGTGACGCAAAGTGCTCAAATCCATACTTTAATATTATAAATGCGAAAGTCTGCCCGTCTGTCTGTCTGTCTGCTACGCTTTTGGTACAGGGATAGGTTATATCCCGGGAAGGGACATAGGCTACTTTTATCCCGGAAAATTAAGGAGTTCATGTACGAACCGAAAAAACTTAGTCATCATCTAGTAGTTCTTAAAGAAAAACGCTTTCCGACTTAGTACTGGGTCCAAATCTAAGGTCCCAGGTTGAATCCCTGGTAGGGTCAATGAAATGGGAATAAAAATTTCTGAATTTTCTCTTCAGCCGTAACTACTTACCACCCGAGCAGCAAATAAAGGTACGTGCCGTCAAGCGATTTTGCGGTCTGGTACCGGTATCGATTAATATAACTATATGGATGAATGAATAAATCAAACTGTTATGCCCCTAACAGGGTAGCCCGCTACCATCTTAAACTGTATCACTTACCAACAGGTGAGATCGCAGTCAAGGGCTATCTTGTAGTGGAATAGTTTTTACGCAAAATAATAACACGAAAACCATGTTCAAGTCTATACTATCATAGCATTGATAGTCACTCTAGCTACAATCTAACTGTTAAACCCATAACAGGTTAGCCCGCTACCATCTTAAACTACATAACCTACCAACAGGTATTGCACCTGTCAAGGGCTAACTTGTAGTGGAGCATAAAAGTAGGAATCATAGCATTGATGGTCACTCCAGCTGTCAGTAGCAAAGTAAGCTCCAGGGATCTATCACTGAAATTTACCTGAAATGCAACGATATTTACTGCTAGACGCTTGTGTATATTTTGCCTTTAAGCCTAAATATCTCTCGGGTATGGGAAGGTGATCGAATTCCCCTAGCATTATAGGTAACTGTTACTAGAGGCTACATTTATACCCCGTGTCACGATCCCGAAACAAGCCCCGCGGCAAGTGGGTATTTGACAACTAGTCAAATCAGCAACTTTTTCTAAATGTCAAAACGCTCGCATAAATGGCATAAACAGGGAACGTGGATATTACGTATTTTGGCAGGTCCTCTATATTAATATTCACAACAAAATATAGTTATTTTTGATAAATCAGCAACCTTTTTTCAAACGTCAAATCACCCTGGCTAACTCATTGACTGACACATAAACGCACAGCTTTTGAACCTAGAAAGCTAAAGCTAGACAAGGAATATGGCTGCCTTTCCACCATACGCTACGATGCTAAGCTCCGGATGTGTGTCAAACCTACAGGAGCGTTTGATCTAACATATCATCTCGTATATCGCTATCTAAGATATGAAACCAAGCGCTTGGGGATCGGACACAATACCTATATTAAGTATAACAACATAGCAAATCTCTGGTGGAATATAATAACATCAAATATCAAATCAAATCTTATCCTACTAATAGTATAAATGTGTGAAAGTTTGGATGGATGTATGGATGGCCTACTGATGTATGGATGGATGAATGTATGGATGTTTCTTACTCAATCACGCGCCAACGGCTGAACGGATCTGGCTGAAATTTGGCACAGAGAAAGATTATAGTCTGAAATAGCACATAGGCTATTTTTTATTTTATTCCCGCGGGAATCAAAAAAACTGATGCACGCGGACAAAGTCGCGGGCATCAGCTAGTATTTCATATTTTCACAAAGACAGGGGTGCCTTTTCTACAGGCTCTATTTTTCGAAATTCCCGCGGTCGGTGTGGTTTGTCGCTACACGTGCGGATCTCGAAGCTACGTCATAGATGGTAGTAGGTGTAGCTTTCAAACTAACAACCAACTTGCAGCTACGAAAACCAATTTAGGATTTCAATTTGAGATTAATACACGTACACGTCAAAATTAGAAATAGCACCGTGCAGTTAGAATTTGAACCCGTGCATGGTACAAACTTTCAATTGATCCAGTTATTTAGCTCAGTTTATTTGGTCCTCGAAATATAGCAGGTAAGTGGAAAAGGTCAAATCTTGCAGCGGAGTAACAATTATAAAAAATTAACACAAAGGATAGACACAGATTATATTCCTTTTAAAAACTGTATACACTATATTTCCAGAATAGTCCTATTTTATTATATGACCAACTTAATTGGTTAGTATCACGGAATAGGTAAAGGGAGATTTATTTTTTCTATGGTTAGTATATACATATACGCAAATATTGGCGTTAACAATACATAAATAGGTGTGTACTGAGTAATCGGTGTCGTCTATTGATACACGTCCACTGCTGGATAGAGGTCTCTTGCAACTGAATTTTAAAACAGTAAGGTATCCCCGCGACTGCCTCGATTGACTGCCGCGCTGCTCTAACGTTCAGCATGGTCGACTGCAGATCATGAGGTCACGGGTTCGATTCTCGGTCGGGGATTTGGGCATAAAAATTGTTAGGTATCGGGTAATAAAAAAATTAAGAAATTCTCAGTGCCAGCCCGGAGTTGGCAGTTGACGGTGTTTCACGCCCGTGCCTCGGAGAGCACGTTAAGCCGTTAGTCCCGGTTATTATCACTCCGTTAAAGCCCGCCAATCCGCATTGAAGCAGCGTGGTGGGTCTAAGCTCTAATTCCCTCTCTCCTATGAGAATGGAGGCCTGTGCCCAGCACTGGGATGTAGTGGGCTGTAGTGGTGGTGGTGATGATTGGTATCCCCCAACGGATTGAAATTTTATTTACACGTTTAGTTTGTATGACTTTTTGTAGGTGTAGGTAACAGATTCCGCGCGGGAAATTCACGACAAAATGTAAACATTCTGACACACGGTTCCACGAAATCAGCCATGCATTAAGGTTTCCATATTCCAAATAAAGGTGTTTGCCGGCAACTGCTTGTGAAAGCTGAAAGTGGCCGCGCGTAAAAACAAACCATGTGAGAAAAGAGTTCCAGCAAATCTACATGTTTCAGGGAAAAATTTAAATCCGTACCTCACAGGGGCTTCAGAGCACTTTTCACTTTGTAACTTACTTCTAGTTGACGTGATACTTCACATTTCTAAATTTTCATTCAAATGTGAATCTTTTTTACTATATTATACCTCTATGCTATTATTATTTATATTATATAATATGTATATTTTTGTATATAATATTTAGATGTATATATTTTAGTTTAAGTATAATATACCTATTTATATGTTATATTATGTAGTATTGTATGTGTGTATTGTATTATTTAATTAGGCACAAATTTTGAGCCACCCGCATTCTGGTTTCCCAGCGTTTTCCTAATCCTAAGGTTGCCTGGAAGAAATCGCTGTTTAGCTATAAGGCCTCCTTTTGTACCTATCCTTCTTCTTTATTTTATTTCGTCTTATTTTATTTTTATTTTTATTGTGTGGTGCAAATAAAGAGTTAAATAATAATAATAATATGCTTTTTGATATTACCTGCTATTTTAGTCACGAAACATTTATATGTATTTATAAGGGAACCCAATGAAGCAACAGACACGCTGTAATCAATTTATATTATACTCTCCATACTCGGCCCTCCTCTGCTTTACCGATTTCGATGAAATTTGGTACAGAGACTGTATTCCGGGAAGACACAAAATCAAATAGTTCCCATAGGATTTTCATAAAAACATAAATGCAAAACGATTTTTGAAAATTCTACCCCTAAGGGGGTATATGCGGGGTTTGAAATTTGTTTGAAAATCGAACTTAATTAGCATAGCCACGGGCAAAAGCTTGTCGGGGGCTAATATCGGATGCGTTATGATGAAATACCACAAAATTAATCAACAGAACCACTAAGAATAAACGATATAAAGTGGTATACAAATACATTACTAAACTAAGTAATTACTTAGTGTGAATTAGTGCCTGTGAACTATATACCACGAGATAAATCCTCATTATTTACTAACTCAAACTAAACACTCGAGTAAAGAAAACCGCTGCAAAGTTAGGATTACACGTGTCTTGTAGGTAGGTATACAGTTACATAGTAAGATTACACGTGAGGTTTTGTACTAACCGCAAGGAAGTTTCATGAAGGAAGTGTTCAAATATTTAGATACTAGTTTACTTATTTTGTGTTTTCTTTAAATTACATGGAAACTCTTTCATTTTCTGGGATAAAAAGTAAGGGTAAGTATGCCTAAATCCTGTTTGCCTAGATTTGCATACAATTTGCTGAGAAGATTTATGTTACTAACTAGATCAGGCATATTTTTATAAGACCAAAAATTTTTTACCCAAACTACTTACCACGATAAGAAGTTGTTTTTTTTAAATTCCACTTCAAGTTAGCCCTTGACTGTGATCTCATCTGATGGTAACACAGGCTAAGATGATACCGGGCTAACTTGTTAGGGGTACGGCAGTTATATTAAATGCCATACTTACTCTATACACGGCATCGTTTAGAGTTCCACCGCAATAAAAAAACTTTTATTGCGGTGGAACTCTAAAATGGGCACAGAGATACCGCGACTAAACTCAAGTATTGGTAGGCACACCGTGGTGTAACGTGTTGGCTGCTTTAACCTCAGTGGTAGTTAGGTACTGTCCTGGGTGTCCTTGGCCTCGATGGTAGTAGACAGCCCAGAGGTGAGGAGCGCAGCAAATGGTCAACGTTGGGATCCAACGGTGCTGGTGTGGCGTGTCTGGGTGGTAAGCCAGCAGGATGGTAAGCTGGAATTGATAATACCGACTAGTTAACATCTGGCATAGCAATTCCGCCCTGGATCCGGCCCTGGCCTGTGCAGATCACAGGAGGTACTTTGGCGTGATAGAATTGTCGGTGTGGTGTATCCAGAACAGAGTTTACATTAAATGTGAATTATTAGTTGACTTGCAACTTCAGGCCGAGGGTTCCGTCCATTGCTAATATCAGACGCTAGCAAAGTCACGTTTGAAAATATTAAAGAAACTTATTTATATTAATAATTATAAATAATATTAATAAAAACATAGTTTTAAATTATAAATAATTACATTATAAATAAATAATACTTAAATAAGTAACGCTTCGTTACGGTAGTAAATAGTCAAGGCCGAAGCATCCCAGCAGACCAAACCAGAGTGAACTCAGAAATTATAAATCCCCAAATTAAAACTGCCGGGAATCGAACCCGTAAGCTCCCGTCATAAGACCACAGCGCTCACCACGGCGCCAGGGAGGTCGACGACATGGTTCCCACGCGACGCGGGCGTTTTGAGAATACGTTTTGTTCTGTTCTGTCTGTAGTAGATACCTATCTAGTATCTACTAAGGTAAGTTTTCGTCGTAAACGGCACATCTGGCCTGACAGCCATAAAATATCACAAAATGTAAGCAATTTCAATTTGTAATTAAGTAAGAGATGCTAGATCTATATGATGCCTACGACTTCGTTCGCGTGAATTAAGATATTTTGAAATACTGTGGAAAGTTGCTGTGCTATTAGGTATACTGATTAATTAGCTACAATTTCGGTTTGACAGACATCGACGGACAGATGGATTTTCAATTTTCATTTTCATGATCATTTTCAAATTTATAATGGATGGATGGATGTTTGTTACTCAATCACACCAGAACTGCTAAACGAATGTAGATGAAATTTGGCACAGAGATATATTATAGTCTGGAATAACACATAGGCTACTTTTTATCCCGGAAAATTAAAGAGTTCCCGCGGGAATCAAAAACCTCAATCCACGCATACGAAGTCGCAGGCATCAGCTAGTTCTTTATAAAATGAGTATGAGTCCATACATACTGTTATGTATGGAAATGCTGATAGACAAACAAACTTGACAGTTGTATATTACAGGAGCGATACTGGAGATAAAGCTTTAAAACTCTTCTTCAAAATTACCCAGCCGTGTTATTTGCATAATTTAATTAAAGATTACAGAGGTACCACCATGCCTTTAATTCTTTTTAACTCGGTGTAATTTCAGAAGAGCTTGCTCTAAAAGTGACCGCATATCAAAAGAGAGGACTCGAAAGAGCCGCAAAATTTTAGCGGTAGCGGTAACCGGTTTGTGTAACTATACTTTTCCACTTATAGTGTATTAATTTTTAGTTTCGTACCCAAATGGTGCCAACGGGATCGTCTCCGCTATTTGTCCATCCGTCTGTCCGTCACAGGGTAACCGTAATAGCAAGATAGTTGAAATTTTCACAGAGTGTGTATTTCTATTGCCGCTATAACAACAAGTAATCAAAAATAAGTTACATAAAAAAAATAAAGGGGGCCCCCCAGTCTCAGTGAATCTATTGAATCGATAGGCACAAAAATTAAGAGCTCTTCTTTTAGTTTAGACATTGTTTCCAATAGCCACAATATTCTACCATTGTGGTGAACAAAATGTAGATAAGATAGAAAGATAATTTATTTATTTGCCAACGAAAAACAAATTACAATATTTACTTACATGTAATTAGGTACTTAAATATATTTTAACAATTCGTGAAAAAATAAGGCTCCACACTCAGCACAAAACCGCAGCAAGCTGCAGCGCTGGTTTTCACGAGGAGCCTTAAAGTGTCCATATACGTGTTTCCGACAGTTTTTATCACTAAAATATATAAATTAATTAAAGTAGCCTAGTATGTAGTTATTCTATTTTATTAGGCATGCATATTAATGCATGCCTAATAAAATAGAATAACTAGAAAAACAATGACAAAAAGATACATTAGTATCTTTTTGTCATTGTTTTTCTTGCGCTCTAACAGTAGCGGATCTTACGGCTCATGCGGGTCTTTCTGTCGATGTGTGGTCGCCATAACTCGAGATTTCTATTTTCAGCAAATGAAGAATTAAAAGTTCTGCGCCAGATTTAAGTGGATGAATTTTTTCACAGAAATTTAATCCTTCAAAATGTATTCCGGGTTTTCCCAAGTGACCCAGAATTTTCATTCATTACGTTGTTTGCAGGTAGGCAGGATTAACTTAATAATTTACTTGAGAGATTTTCTCTTAAATTATTTTTCTTTTAATTTATTTAAAGAGAATGTTAGTACTTTTAACTAAGCATAATATGGTATAAGAAAACTTTCACATTTATTTAAAACCAGATATTGCTCGCAACTTTGTCTGCGTGGATTTTGTTTAGTTTTTTTTTATTTACCTATTTATTAACGCGGGAACTCTTTTATTTTCCGGGATAAAAAATACAAACATTCTTTATCACAGTCTGTTAGTACAGGGTTACTTAAAATACTCAAAAGCAGACATTTTAACCGAATTTCAAAGAAGAGGTGTGGGATTAAAGAATTCCCGCGATAACTCTTTAATTTTGCGGGATAAAAATTTGCATATATACTTCCCCAGGACACAACCTATCCCTGTACTTAATTTCATCAAAATCAGTTTAACAGATGGACCGTGAAGACAGACAGACAGACAGTCGACTTTCGCATTTATAGTATTAGTATGGATTATGAAGAAGTTTCCAGTTCGGTAATTATTTATTTTACAAAGACATCACAACCTGTCGAAGGCCACGTACAAGATCGAATTCCGAAATCTCGTTTGTAATGACGATTAAACTTTAACAAAGTTTTCCCTAATACTTTATCATATCCACATAATCTTCCGCGGAAGTTATATCAGGGTGCAAACTTTGTAATGGGGAAAAATCTATTGCAAAGGAAGTCCTTTATTAAGCTTGAAAGGATTCTTTTTAAGAAAGAAATCGCTTTTGATGATTGAAGAATTGGTTTGTTTGATGATTATTCTGAGATGCACGTCTTTATACACAAGTTTATATACCCTTATATACATACTGTACGGGGTTAGATCTATTACAATCTCTCTCTGAGTCGTATTCTTCATTATTGAGGGTCGTTACCCTTTCCATTAATCATTTAATGGCAGGAGTTTTCTTGGGATAATAATGTGGTGGGCTACCACGTCCTTCTGCATACAACTCGGCTAAAAGTATTTCAACTCTTAGATGTTTGTAACGATTATTATCAGATGACGTGATAACTGATAATACCCTTGGTCTCCGAGGCTTGGAAGAAACGAAAAGGCAAAATTTGAACCTACAAATTCGGTCACCCATCCAGTTACCGACTTGGGTCAACGTTGCAAAACAATCGCAATGGACTGATATGCGTTGTCTCCATCGATTTATTTTGTAATCCAATGGTTGTCATAGGCCACTCTGTCTCGTCTCGTCTCCATATAGGTACTTACATAAATTATGCATGGTTAAGATGGCAATTAACAGTTTCAGTTATGATACGGTTGGCTAGTTATTACATGTATGCCATTCCACTTGTAACTTTTTAACCGACTTCCATAAAAGGAGGAGGTTCTCAATTCGGCGCGTATTAATTTTTTTAATGTATGTTACCGCATATCTCCGTGGTTTCTGAACCGATTTGAAATTTTCTATCAGTCGCTAGAGGAACATCTCGAGGTGGTCCCAAAAAAAATTCTGACACCAAATCCCTGACACTAAAAAGTTAAAAATAAAAATTCTTACCATAAAACCGACTTCCAACGCCACTGTAAAATAAAAAATAATTTTTATTTCTATTTTCTACCCACTATGTTGAAGTCGGGCGGGTATAACAAGGCAAAGTTGACGCATCAGGCTCGCCCGACTTCAACATGGGGGGTAGAAATAAAAATTATTTTCGAAGTCGGTTTTTTGGAAAGAATTATTTACTCGTATGTTAAGCACGTCTCTATTTGATTCTACACTGGACGCTAACTACAAACCCTACCAGCAAAGACGTGCCGTCAAGGAATTACGGCCTGAAAAATTGCTTCAGTAATACGGTCTTGCTTAAGCGTTTTCTACGTTTTTTTTATTTGATTCATTAATTTTAACTAAGCTTCATTTTATTTCCATTAAGTACTTAACAAGAATCAAGATATTATTTAGTGTCACTTCACATGAAAATATCAATATTTTTTATTAAAATTATCGTTATCGAATTCCAGTTATAGGTAATATAAATTTATACAAAATGATTTCTATTGAACCCAATAAACACCTGATACTATAAACCAATCAACTTCACCATTACAAAATATGAGTTTAAACCAACATATATCAGCGTGGTTATAAAAATATAATATCTCAATTTGAATTGGTTATGGATTCTTATACATCTGATAAAAACTACATACCCCCTGGAACTTAACGCTAAACTGAATGTAACATTTTTATTAAGGCCTGTGAACTTTATAAAAAAAATAAAACACGGTACGAACCCGTGTAGAGAACAATTAGAGCTTATGGTTTTAATATGACTGCCCCCTACAGCCTGCTACCATCTTAGACTGTACCATTACTAACCTACTAGTTGAGATCGCAGTCAAGGGCTAACTTGTAGTGGATTAAAAAAAGCCATCACAAAATGACATTAAAAAGTAGACTCCTAACTTAATTTTGTCGCTGTGTACTGTGGCGGATTATATGTAGTTTTTTCACTTCCGCTAAGTAACACTTGCTTATATCCAATATGACAAAAGTATATAATCATCATAATTTTGCATGGTGATCTTAGAACCTTTTTTTTTTTTTATTCTAGAGTTTATATCATATCAATCTGGTTTATAATAATATGTTTTTCATCACGTTACGTTTTATGATACAGTTTCTTAAAAAATCGATTTAAAATCTAAATTTAAAACTAAACATTAAAAATATAATCTATGCCACTGCAGTGAGGCAATGTGCCCAGAACGCTGGCTGCGTTACCCCGCTGAATAGCCAAACTTATATGTTGGCCGAGGTAACTGCCAGCCCTCCGGTCACCTGTGGACTCTGTGAGACGAGAAGATAGTTCCTTAAAAAAGGATTTAGCATCTTCGCCCCACGACCTCATGGTTTCAACACCAAAAGGCACAAAAATTAAATTATTTTGTATAATTTCATATTTGTGCCTCTTGGCTCTTTCTGCATTAGTGGCCGCCGCCCTCGCCGTCATGGAGGTCGCCTGCAAATTTAATGTAGATCTATTTAAATGTAGATAACTTTTTACTATAACCACTGATTGTACCGTATGTATTTTGAGCTGTATGTAACTGTACTCTGTACTGCCACTCTGAACTGTACTCTGTATTAACTGGGAAAATGTGTCAGACATTATAATTTAATTTCCATTCTATTTTGTACTAACATATAAAAGCAATTTATTTAATTTTATTTCAAAAGAAAATGTAGTTGGAGCCCTACTGTACGTGATAAATTGAACGAGCGATGGATTATTTTGATCCATACAAGCCCATTCGAACCTGCTTGTACAAACACAATAGTTTTATAGTAATATAGAGAATGAGAAGAGATTTTTTTACCTGTAACAGTGTATTTATGTAAGCAAAACTAGCTTTTGCCCACGGCTTCGTCCGGTTATTTTAGGTTCTTAAAAAAAATATTCAAAAAACTGTGAAAAAGCACTAATACCAAGTTTTATGGATGTAACTTGAACCGCCTCTTTCTCCTTGAGGGTGGAATTTCGCAAATTCCTTCCTTAGTACACTTCTAGGGTGCTCAAGGAATATTCTCTGAAAATTTCAAATTTCTACTTTCAGCCGTTTGGGCTGTCGGTTGTTTGTCAGTAACTCAGGTAATTTTATATTTATTGATAAACATAAACAGTATTTTAAAAACATTTTACCATGTAAAGGCGCAGCAGTAACATCTGTTTTTGAAAGAAATAATACTTTAATTCGCTTTAAACCGCCACAGTAAGTAAATCTATGTGGTACTGTATGTATCTTGCGATATTTACCACACCACACAGGTACAATATACCTACTGTACCATATAGATTTACATACTGTGGCGGATTACAGCGAATTAAATTTCTACTTCTTTCATTTATTTATTTATTTATTTTTATTTTATTTATTTATTTGTTTACATCACGGACCATTATCACGGACTTCTGCAAAATAACGCCTTCTTCTATCAAATATCTGTTTTATTATATTAAAATCAGCTTTGAACGGTTTGTAATTAGGTTGAAATTAGTATAATGAAAACCGAAACCCGGACCCCTCAAAACTACCTTAACAACATAACCACTAGACTAATAAAAAATATAAAGTATAACTTAGTGTACAATTCTTTGGTTTTTTTGGGATATAAAGTGGCATATGTCCTTCTCCAGGATGCAAATTACCCCTGTATCACATTTCGTCAAAATCTGTTGAAAAGATGGGCCGTGACAGCGTAGCAGACACTGGCAAGACACACTTATAATATTAGTATTTTTTCTTTTTTTTATACACTACATGTTAGCCCTTGACTGCGATCTCAGCTGATGGTAAGTGATGATGCAGTCTAAGATGGTATTGATTCCTTTCATATCAGACTTCTCTCGCTGCAGCTCTTATTCTAAACTTAGCCAGTAGATAATCTGGATTATTCCAACCCAGCAATTTCCAAAGGAAAGTACTTAATTAGAATAAAATATTCAGAATCAATTTGGATTGCCTTTGAAGTCCATTTCCACTGAGGCATTTAATATTATGATTGAATCTTGGTCATTAATCCAATTATTATTAACTTTTTTCCGCAAATAAGCTTTTTTCAATTCAATTAATTTATTTGCGAATACTTTTAAGTGGTACAGAAAATGTTAAAAGCTATGTGGGTCTAAGCTCTAATTCCCTCTCTCCTATGAGAGTGGAGGCCTATGCTTAGCTGTGAGACGTTAATGGGCTGTAGTGGTGGTGGATGAGTTTTACAGTAACATAACAGGAATACAGAAACGGAATAGACTGACACACTTCCTAATTCCAGGCTAATATTGAATATTTCTTGCCGACCAAGGAATCAAACCCGGGAACTCATCACCCGAAGTCGAACATGCTAATCACTAGACCAACGAGACAGTTGCACCATCTCAATTTCCCGCTAAAAGCTTCGCTTCTATTATTGCGTGCGTCGCGTCGCGTCGCGTTGCGTGAGTGCTGTAATCTTACCACTTAAGACGCATCACGAAAGCTATTTTGCAAATAACCACTATTGTACTCGTAAGGAACCGCCTATCTCACCCGACACCCCACAAAAGCCCCCACGTTTCATCTCCGACAACATAGCATGAGTTGCCAGCTATCGAGCTGGCCAATCTCCATCTCCACAATGATAAGCTATCTGCGCAGGAGATATTATGACGATTTCTTGTCGACCCATTAATCGAACCCGGGACCTCGTCACCCGCATTCGAGCATGCTTACCACTGTACCAACGAGGCAAACGTGTTATCTCAAATTCTGTAAAAGCTTCGCTTCTAATATAAATCGCGTGCGTCGAATACTGTGTTCTTTTTAATATATCTTGTACCAAAAAGTTGTAAAATATGTACAATAACAGAAACATAGTGGACAAGGAAGCACTTATCAAGTTATCTCTTTATGAGATCTCTACCAGTGACCCTTAACAGTGAGAATGGTTGTGAAGGAAGAATAGGTACTACAAGATATGAGATTGAATGAAACGAGATACTATATCATAAACTTATACAAATATTCAAAGTAATGACATAAATATATACGTAAATAAATACATACCAACATACATAAATGACATATTATATGATACTAAATGATATAACAGATACATCTAATACAAATAATCTTATCACTTAAGACGCATCACGAAAGCTATTTTGCAAATAACCACTATTGTAAGGAACCGCCTATCTCACCCGACACCCCACAAAAGCCGCCACGTTTCATCTCCGACAACATAGCATGAGTTGCGAAGGCGATAGAGTAACAAAGGTATTGTTAACGAAAGCTTTTAATACGAAACGGGGAAGCGAAATAACGAACCTTTTGTTTTCTCAATCTTCCTAGTTTTCTATACTAATATTATAAATGCGAAAGTTTGAATGGATGGATGGATGGACGTTTGTTACAAGATCACGCAAGAACGGCTGAACGGATCTGGATGAAATTTGGCACAAAGATAGATTGTAGTCTGGAATAACACTTAAGCTACTTTTCGTGCCAGAAAATTAAAGAGTTGCCACGAGAGCCAAAAATCTCAATCCACGCGGACGTAATCACGAGCATCAACTAGTAATATTATGAATGCGAAAGACTGGATGGATGGATGTTTGTTACTGAATAACGCCAAACCGGCCGAACGGATACAGACATAAATTAATGTCTGGAATAAGACATAGGCTACTTTTTATACCGGAAAATTAAAGAGTTCCTGTGAGAAACAAATAATCTCAATCCAAGCGGACGAAGTTCTTGCATCTCAGCTAGCTACCGATTTTGGAAGTTTTTGCAGCTAAGCTGATGGCCGTGACTTCGTCCGCGTGGAAAAAGGTTTTTTTAAATCCCACGCGATTTCCATTGTTTTATGAGATTAAAAGAAGCCTATGTCACTCTTCAGGTCCTCAGTAAAAAAATCATGCAAAAATTACTATACAATTTAACTGTAACTAAGATTAATTGAACTATACTATTAAGTACTAAAATTATACATCAATGTATACTATTAAGCGAAGTGGCCTATTAACATCACATAATACCTACATAAAAGTTTATTTAACCTTTTTTTTTTTTTTAATCCACTACAAGTTAGCCCTTGACTGCGATCTCACCTGATGGTAAGTGATGATGCAGTCTAAGATGGTAGCGGGCTAACCTGTTAGGGGCATGGCGGTTATATTAAACCCACACCCCTTCGGTTTCTACACGGCATCGTACCGGAACGCTAAATCGCTTGGCGGCACGTCTTTGCCGGTAGGGTGGTAACTAGCCACGGCCGAAGCCTCCCACCAGGCTACCTTACTATATACTTATGATAAATGATAAATGATTTATTTATTTCATGTAGGACAACTTGTGACACTTATGATACGTCAAGACTCTACCACCGGTTCGGAAAGCTAATTCTACTGACAAGAGCCGGCAAGAAACTCAGCAGTTGCTCTTTTCTTAAAAAAGAAAAAGGTTACAATAAGTACGAGTAACAATACAACACATACATTAAAAGTTATAAGCATAGATTTATGGGTTCGCTATGGTTATAAGTATTACACTGACTTGTGGGTCACTGGATGCGAGGCTGGTTGCTTCCATGCAACTTTGTCATTCAGAAAATCATCGATAGTGTAATAACCTCGACTCAACAAATACTGTTTAACATAGTCTTTAAATTTATGTATCTACTTAAGGGCAAATCTGTAAAAAATAAAAAAAATAAAGAGGCACTGGTGCCGTTTGTCGCCACGATATATAGTGGAACGGATTGCGGATTGATTGAAGGACAAACCAACACAGTTTCGCATTTAGTATTCGACCTCCATGGCGCAGTGTTGAGCGCTGTTGTCTAAATGTGCGGAGGTCCCGGGTTCGATCCCCGGCAGAGTCAATTTGGGAATTTATAATTTCAGAATTTTCTCTGGTCTGGCCTGGTGGGAGACTTCGGCCGTGGCTAGTTACCACCCTACCGGTAAAGACGTGCCGCCAAGCGATTTGGCGTTCCGGTACGATGCCGTGTAGAACCCGAATAGGAGTATGGGTATAATATAACTGCCACTAACCTAACCTAACTGGTTAGCCCGCTGCCATCTTAGACTGCATCATCACTTACCATCGCAGTCAAGGGCTAACTTATAGTTGATAAAAAAAGTATTAACTTATAAAATGACGAAGCAGTTGAAAAAGCTTCCTTCAGTCTACCAAATAGCAAAGCATAGCTGAGAAGTGTAAATTGTCTCTTAACTTACTCAGTTTAGAACTCGCTTCGCTCCAATGAGTTTCGCTACTTAAGCATATCTACTTCAGTCTGAAACTTCATTCCGTTGGCAGTGCAGCTTAATTTGAGACTTATCTTAATTTAAGACTTAGCTTAATTTAAGTCTTGTCTTAATTTAAATTATAGGCTAACTCTTGCCTTCGTCTTGACTCATGCAAAGTTTGGGTCTAGAATTTCGGTATGGATATTGAGGCGACTCCATGGGGCAGTGGTGAGCGGTGTTAACAGTGACTTGAAAGAGTTGAATGCAGAGTAAATGTATGTGTCACCATACATTTACTCTGCATTCAACTCGCGCGCGAACTATACCTCCAAGGCAAGAATGAATAGGCATCTTCAAGGCAAGCGCGTTCCAATGATGGACCTATCTCGCAATATCTCTAAAAAAAAATTGTGTATTAGAGATAGCAATAATGATCTTTAATGTATTGTTACAACCTGCAATTAACCAACATAGGCTACATTTTATCCCGGAAAATGAAAGAGTTTCCCGCGCGCGTAGTCGCGGGACGAATAGGTATCCCTCGGAAGATAAGATAAAGTTTTCAAAATAATCATTAACGAAAACATTGTCTCTTGTATCTTCTTATAGCTTGAAAATTGGCTAGAAACTCTTCAAAGGTCTGATATTTAATAGAATCTGTCAAATACGTCACAAAGTGGGGAAATTACCAAACTTTGACGAGGCACTTCAAGTCACCAAAGTTATTCAATGTTCTATCAAGGCTACCCATCATGTCTGGATCTCACGATATTAGGTAATATGTCACAAAAGTTTTGTAATATCATATCGATATTATTATTGTAATGTTAGTCCGTCTGTTTGTCATAGCTTAATCGATTTTGGTGAAAATAGGAACAGAGGTAATATGCATTCTGGAGCAAGACATTTTTGATGTCCCAGTTCGAAATCTAGGCGACCTCTAACGTTTTGGAGTTTTGCGAGCTTTGAAAAAGTCAATTAATTCTTAAATAAATAAATTTCTTCGTCTGCGTGGTTTAAGTGTTTTTCATTTCCGCGGGAACTCCTTAATTTCTGATATGATAGATAGAGTGTAGATACTCGTATGAATGAATGAATGAAAAATTCTTTATTGTACACCAAATCAAGAAACACATACTTGTAAAGAAATATTAAGATTGTTAAGGTCGTCTTAATACCACAATAAGTATTCAGTATAAAATGTATTCAGTATAATGAGTAATTTTATTGTTAATTTTTTTTTCTCTTAATAATTTTATTTATTTTTATTTTGTGTTATATTTCTTATTTTGCTATAATTTTCTTGAAGTTTTGTAATTTTTACAATTTTTGTTTTTATTTTACGCATTTTTGATTTTATCCCAGTGCAAGCTTTTTATTTTTTACATAGTAATTTAAGGCGCATGTTGTGACACCTGTCATAGATTGTACATTTAACAATTGTGTAATTAGTATGTAGTTTGTAATTTTTTCAATGTATCAATTTCTTGGTCGTCCTAATAAATATAAATAAATAAATAAATAACAATAAAACTTGCAACCCAGTCTGATTGCAGCCAAGCGCTTAGCCTATATATTAAAAAAAACTAAGCAATGGTACAATATTGGCGGCCTTATCGCTTTGATGCGATCTCTACCAGGCAACCATACACACAAAGGATTAAGCCAGTGAGAAAACTTCAAGGGCGTACGTTATTTAAAAGGAAAAATAATAATTAAGTAAGAACTTTATAAATTTCCAAGATAAAGTCTATGTCCTTCCCCGGAATGCAACCTATCTCTGTACCAAATTCCATCAGAATCGGTTCGACGGATGGACTGTGAAAGCGTAGCAGACAGACAGACACACTTTCGCATTTAGTACCTACACATCGTACTGGAACGCTAAATCACTTGGCGGCACGTCTTTGCCGAGTCGGTAACAAGCCTCGTAGACTAGAGAAAAGTAAAAAATTATACACAAATTCGAACGCAGGATCTCCCTCTTAAGAGACCACAGCGCTCACCATTACGCCAGAGACGTTTGTTTGTCTGTAACCTTATCATGACTCAAAACCTTAAATAATCGTATTGATTGTGAGTGAGGGTTTGTGAGTGAGCCTTATTTGTTCACGATAATTAATTAATTATTCAATAATTGACTTACTTCTGAAAGCACATATTGTGAATTGTTTTCGTGGAGAAATATATTTTTAAAAAAAACCACGTGGACATCCTATAGCTGATGTTTTGCACTGAGGTTTCATTAAGAGGCCGGATTTTTTAGGCTTGAAATTTGATGACGTCACATTCTATATATTTCATACAAACCTCCATATTAGAAGCGCGTTTTTAAGTTTAGCGTGTAAAGAGTTGCTGATTTGATTGAGTTGTCATCATCCCTATTCAAATTATTAGGGCCATATAGCCAACACTTAAATCAATATTGTTTCATTATTGTTGACTTTGGTGTTTTAGAAATAAAATCCTTATTTTAGCCCCTGTAGCTCTCCAATTATGTTCAAATAATATTCTACAGTAATGTACCTACCCAGTAGGTATGTGCTCACATTATGCAAATGTAGTACCTACCTAATGCAGGTACATAGTGGCTTTACAGTTGAAAGCCGTAAAGCGGTCACGTAATCTCAAAATGAAACTAAATGTGCGTAATTAGTACCTTCAATGAAACTAACACAGAATAATAAACAGAGGTTATGTAGAAAAGTCGTTGGGAAGGGATAAATAGATTTGCTGGATTGAAGAAACAAACTGCTTAGTCACATCTGATCTATATATACTGTGTAAACACAACAGTTTGACAAGCATACAGTAAAGAGGAGTATAGTACGTCGAACTTATTTGAACCGGTGACAGCGTCGCTAGTATCTATTGAAAAAAACTAAAAACAAAAATTAACAGGCATAAAAATAAGTTCCAATTTTGGCCACCGGTTCATATAAGTTTGACGGACTGTATATAATAATCGGAAGGCAACGGTAACACAATGATATTTTGTCTTATTCCATTAAAACTTAGTTATTCAAAGTCTTACCAAACTTACAAGTCTTATGACTTGGTAGGTAAGTACCATTAATTACACCTCAAAGATTCATTGGATTAATTGATTAATTCTTGTTTGCACAGTTCAGTTTTATACCTTCAAAAACATTTCTTTGTCTTTCATTCAACTCAACCTACGAAAAGTAGGAATATCGAATCTCAGGGAAACCAAAGGATATCTTTTTAAGACAATTTATAAGTCAATACTTGAATGTGTCATTTTAATCGACGAGCAAATATCTTTATTTCAAATCTTCATATTACTTTAGCAGTTAAAACTATATTATTTTACATGTATGTTACACTAGAAGCGATTTTCGCGAGTAGCGACGTAGACATTTTGAAAATCCCACACAGCAAGAGCCATCTTTTCGTTATCAAACTGTTCACTACAGTCCATTAAAGTCCCACAGCTGGGCACAGGCCTCCACCCTCATAGGAGAGAGCGAATTAGAGCTTAGACACACCACCGGACCCCAAAGGTTGTCTAGAAGAGATCGCTTTAGCAATGACACCGCCTTTGCACCCTTCTGTTTTATCTTTTAACCTTTTTGTTTATTGTCATTGTTAAAAATGTGCGTAATAAAGAGTTTATCTATCTATCTACAACGCTGCTCCAATATGGGTTGGCGGGCTTTAACGACTATTATCAGGTTAGTGATAATAACCGGGACCGACGGCTTAACGTGCTCTCCGAGGCACAGGGGTGAAACTAGTCAGAGAAACCTAATTCTTAATATTATGGCCCGACCTGTGACTCGAACCCGGTACCTTTTCGGCCCCAGTCGAACATACTAACCACTATAGACCAACGAGGCAGTTATCAAACTGTACGTTTGCTAAACCGTAGCAAACACTATTGAATACGCACTAGAGCATGTAGATTGTAGGCTGTACCGTAAATCAATTGGCCCCCGAGTTGTGTGCCGGTATTGAATTGAGGTTAGGCTTCAATCAATAGGTACATATACACCTGTGTGTGTTATTGATTATGTACCTACATAATGGCGATGTTGCCAACAAAGTAATCAAATTAGCAACTTAAAAAAAAAAAAAAAAAAAATTTGTAGTTGGTCGACGCCTTGTACGACTTAACGTCACGTCACGTGACATCGGCCATATTCGCCTTACCTACCTATATAGCCACCAACTGTGCAGTTTTCTGTTTCGCCATATTGTCATAGTGATCGACTTTTTCATACACTAGTGTCAATAATTGGATAGAAAAATGACAAGGCACTCTCCCCTCGCCCCGCAAAAGTTAGGCGAACGTGATTTCATAAATTATTCTATTCCTACCCCGTGTTTATTTCATCCAAGGTCGACGCCCATACTTGAATGACAGATCCAGCCACAATGACAGATGATCACAGATGAGAGGTGTATAGCAATAGTGAAGGACTGGAGTCAGACAGACCGAAGCAGTACTATGGCAAATGGCATCTGCCAAAATTATCATCTATATTAATATTATATGTATTAATGTTGTTGCACTATCCCGCTTCATTGCATTTGCTTCTATAATTAAAGGTTGTCTGGAGGAGATCACTTGTAGTGATAAGGCCGCCTTTGCGCACTTGTTATTTCTTTTTGCTTGTTAACTTTTTTTGTTTCTTTTTAATTTTTTGTGTGGCAATAAAGCATTTATCTATCTATCTATCTATTATCATCCTAAATTAGGCAAACCATAAGGCTGAGTCACCGGAAATTACATACAAATTTGACATTAAACTGTGACACAATTGGGTATTTGACAACTAGTCAAATTGTAACCTTTTTTCAAACGTCAAAACACGTGCTTATTAAGGGACTTTGTGCGAAATTAAATAGTGACGTCATCAAAGTTCGAAGCACTTTTTTACTTTAATCGATAGTTTAAAATAGTTATTCAATATAAAACAAACAGGGGACGTGGATATTACAACTTTTGGGAGATCCTCTATTTAATAAGAACTAAAAAATAATTTATTTGAATACCCAATTGTATTGAAAATTCTGGCAGATCACGCCCCTCTCACCTTGTAGCATTACCGAGCTCTGGCTAGATACTTTCGTCAAACGGTATAAAAGAACTTAAGTCATTTGGACTGTAAACATTGGAAACTTAATTCTAATAACTTTAATTTCCCGAAATAAAAAGCAACCAGTGTCCTACCATACATAATCGCTAAAAGCCGTATTGTTTTAATATAGTTGACCGTTCGGCGTTTTAGAATTATAATCCTTATTTTAGGGACGTCAAGGTACGCGCCATTATACTGTCTTATTGAAATAATACTGCTTTAAGCGACGGTAGTAATCTCCCTGTAACAAGTTTTCGTCAAAATTGGTTGAACAGTTAAAACACTTTAACATAAATAGCCAACTAGATGATACCCGCGACTTCGTCCGCGTGGATTGACGTTTTTTGATTCCCGCGGGAATACTTCAATTTTCCGGGATAAAAAGTATGCCTATGTCCTTCCCCGGGATGTAACCTATCCCTGTACCAAATTTCAATAAAATCGGTTGAGTAGTTGGGCCGTGACAGCGTAGCAGACAGACATACAGAGTACAGAGAGGCAGACAGACAAAGAGACACACTTTCGCATTTATAATATTAATAAGTAATTAGTATGGATAGTAAATATTATGAGGACGTAGCAGACAGACAGACACACTTTCGTATTTAATATTAATCAAGCAATCAATCAAATCAAATCAATTTATCCTAAGCGGTGGTACGAGACGGTCGGTACGGAGTACGGTGGACGGTCATAATTTAGGTGCAGACACAAGTTATCCTACGCGAATTATATAAATATTAGTACAGATTAATGTTTTAATCTAGTAGTCTTGACTTTAGATAAATTAAATAATCGTCTACATTGAAAGTTCTAGGTACGAGTATGCATTGTAAAATCGAAGGGAACGACCTGATTGTTCAGTGGTCTGTGCCAAGCCACCTCTGAGCCTATAAATACGTAGAAGCCTACGCCACAAGGTCTGAAGCAAAATAAAATTAAAATCAATGAACCTAAATAATATTGACATCTCAGAATTGAACTAAGACAATAATTTATTTCACGATTGATACAACAATTAAATAAAATCTAAATATTAAACTTATTATAAAATAAACTAAAATTTTAATTAAAACTAAACTCTTAGCAATAATAATAGTAAAGTTTGTTAATTTACTATTATTATGCTAATCAGCCCGTCAAACCCGCATTGGAGCAGCGTGGTGGGTCTAAGCTCTAATTCCTTCTCTCCTATGAGAGTGGAGGCCTGTGCCCAGCAGTAGGCTGTAGTGGTGGTGGATACTGATTTTAAGTAAACTATATTTTAAAAAAACCTTATCAAAAAGATCACTGCTGGTTGCCTTTGAGCCAAAGGTGTCAATCAAGCTCCATCGCTTTGCACGCTGAATGCGATGGACAACCTTTGCCATTTCAGAATTGATGCACAGTAAATAAGTTTTCCAACACACAATAAATATCACGATATTCGTGATTCTGGAGAATTTATTGCTGTTTCGATATATCATGATGTTTCAGCAGATTTACGAGTATTGACAAAAAATCAGAACATTTCCTAGATCCATGACCAGGTATGTATGACCGTCTTAGCGCTCGCACGAAATAAAAAACCTCTTAGCGAAAATACACAGAAAACCCTTAGCCTATACATTATTCTATTAGCAAGTCTGTTTATCTTTAATTGAACGTACCATAATAGGCAGAAGCCTGTTAACAAGAACCTTGTTAATGTTAACGTAATGCCAGTGCCGGATTAGCCATGTAGCAGGAGGCAACAAATGTAATGGGCCCCACGCCCCGAGGGGCGACGGATGCGCCTAAAAAAAACTACAAATGAAAAAATTATAAGCAACCGGCTAAGCCGAATACCTAGTAAGTAGCTATACTCAAAAATTAGCATTGGCCATAGTGTATTACGTACATTATTATGCTACAAGTTGGCAACACCACAATACAGGGGAAATCCCCTAATATTGATTACATACTATAATTATTATTGGACCTCCTTAATTTTCCGGCATAAAAAGTAGCTTATCACACCAAGCAAAAAAACACACGTTCATATTTATAATACTAGATGACGCCCGCGACTTTGTCCGCATGCATTCAGATTTTTTGTCTTTCCTAGGGATAACTTATTTCTTTACTAAATTTCATCAAAAATTGTTTAAAATATGGGGCGTGAAAGCGTAGCAGCCAGACATACTTTCGCATTTATACTATTAATATTAAGTATGATGAAATTCAAGGGCCCCTTGTTCACGTTTGCTACGGGCCCCGCGCTGGCTTTATCCGGCACTGCCTAACGTACAATGGCTGCTGGCTCCTTTGTTGACGCAATGATGCCGAGAATTCGGCGCTAATCTGTACTGAAAGCGAGGGAAACAACATCATACTGGGCTAAGCCTAAAGCGCAGAATATATACCTAATACCTAATAGTCTACCTAATACCTATATACCTAATAGTGCCATAGTCTAAAAGGAGTTACTTCAGTCGTTCGACGTAGGGGTCTCGTCACGATGACAGGGACGCGACGGCAGAAACAAGCATAGTTATTTTCAATACAAAATTCTTTCATGGATGTCGACACACTGTATCTTTACTAATATGATAAATGCGAAAGTTTGGATGGATGGATGGATGGATGGATGTTAGTTACTCAATCACGCCAAAACGGCGGAATGGATGAAATTTGAAACACAGATAAGTAGATTATCATCTGGTTACTTTTATCCCGGAAAACGAAAGAGTTCCCCCGGGAACCAAAAAACCTCAATCCACGCGGACGAAGTCGCAGGCATTAGCTAGTGATATATCATATTATTATAATATAACGTACACTGTAATCATTCCTGTGCTAAGCTAAAAGCGTAGAATGTACAAAAAGTTTTCGCTGCAGACATTTAAAACGAATGTCACATTGAACGCAGAGTATAGTTAACATCCCGCTATACAACGACCTAACGATAAGCATAGAATTTATTTTGTTCTCAGGTTGATGTAGTAGTAGCAATCGAAAAAATAACTGTTAATTTGACTCAAATATAGGTATAGCCTTGAAATGATTTCATCCAGCAACCCATTCCAGTCATGTTGTTTCGTGTAGTTACTCTGATTCATAAAAACACGTTTCGTTTCGCTATCCGTAGGCCGTTCTTATATCTGTTAGGTATCTTCTACTATAGATGTGTATCTTTTTTTTTCGCGTAAAGAAACTCCGAGTATAGCTCTCTATCGCCAGCTGAGTGTAGCTTTGACGTGTCATATGAAGCCCAAAGTTTGGCATTACCATGTTTCGGATGTTATCAATAAATAAATAACTTCTTTATTAAGGCAACAGAGGCCCATGGTTGTTAGTAAAATACAATCTTAAAAACTATGTTAGTATTTTATTTCAAGGATTATTTTTACTTTAAAAAACTTTAAAAAACCAGAGTCACCGAACGTAATAAAATGTTGCAGGATCGGTGACTCTAATTTACCCGCTATCATCATTAGGGTGCCTCTGCAAACATGCCTGCATGTTAGGTATAGATTCACTCGACGATACAAAAGCACTTTTAATAAGTTTATGTGAATAAAATAAATAAATAAAAAAGTGTGTGTGTGTTCAATTCACACACGGCAAAAGTGAAACTTTAGAAAAGTAGCCTACCAGATAAATATATATGTCACCGTAAGATTGTAATATAACGTTTATTATCTCGATAGATTATAAACTGTCGACAGATTGTGAACCGTAAAATACTGTTTACATTTTAACGCATTTTTTTTCGGTAGACCTGTCAAACCCTAACCTAACCTATAGTTCGTGCGCGAGTTGAATGCAGAGTAAATGTATGGTGACACATACATTTACTCTGCATTCAACTCGCGCGCGAACTGTACAAGAAAGAGACAAGAAAACGTAAATACAATACCTAAATATTTCATAAATTAATACTCAGAACATTGAACGGTTCACAATCTTTCGACAGTTTACAATCTTGCGGGATGGAAACCGTTAGATTATAATCTAACGGATTTTACAATCTCTCATTCTCTCGCAGGCTATCCTATTATGAATATGTTTGTCGCCTTTTGGTGTCGCTTTTTCGTTTCATTGAATTTTCAAATCACAACGAATGTGTACGAAATACGAGTTTGAGTGAGTTTGAGTTTTGAGTTTACAGAATTCTTTGGTCTTCAGGCCAAGACAGCGTTTTGGGCAGGCGTTTAGTCCTGTCTGGTTCCTAGTGTGTTTTCGCCCTTATTACGCCGTAGGAACACAATACAAATAGAGGAACTCCGTTGATGAAACCTTTGATGAAACAAGGTCTTCAAAGCATGTGTCATTTACAAAGGACATGACCTCTTTGGTCAATCGCATACAACCAAATATCCATCTCAAAAGCACATAGGGTGAATAATGAATGTGTCAATGGTTTAAATTGCCTTTGCAAACTAATATCGGAACAGAGCGTACATCGGGCAGACTGGAGACGAAAGATCATTATGTTTCATCGTATGTTGTTATTACAACTGTCAATACGCCTTTTCGAAATGTTAACTTTGAAAGTTAGTCTCTATGATTTGTTTAATTTAGAACATGGAACTAGTAAGTACTAGGTACGTAGTACTTATTAGTTCCATGATTTAGAATGATAATTTTGGCAGATGTCATTTGCATAGATCTGGTTCAGTCTATCTCACTCTAGTAGTCCTTCACTATTGCTATATACACATAGAGTATTACACCTCTCATCTGTCAAAAATTTCGTACCAACTTTATGTACGTCATGTTCGGACTCTACTATCTCTGAGAATACACGCCGAGTACGTTAGGCCAATGTGTACACGACTCTTTAGTGTAGGTATATCGAACCAGCTGCACTTGTGTCCTTGCAATCGGCTTTAAGTTGTTCTCGATCGACCTCCGCTGTAAGCAGCTTACAGAAAATGGCAACTACTTATACAAAGGAATTCCATTTGAAGAGCTTTGGAATGGTCTCTTTAGTTCATTAAAAGTTTAGATGTAGGTATTTGAATATAACAAGGACTACTTTACCTTACATAGGTACATCATTTACTTAATTGGTATACTGCTTGCTTTGAAATCTACGTTTTATTAAGATAGCTGATCCAACAGACGTTTTCATGTCAAAATTTGAATTAGTTAAATAATTGAGTTCATACAAAAATCCCATAGAAAAAAGACATTCAGTTTTCTTGAATTTAAAAAAAAGTTTGTCTTGAAAATTTTCCAAATTTTCGTTTCATTCAAACCTGATTTGGATTAATATAAATATTCCGCTCAGCCGTTCCGGCGTGATTAAATAACAAACATCCATCCATCCATCCAAACTTTCGCATTTATATTATTTAGTAGGTATACATTAGTAGGATTAGGTACATAGACCGCACTAGATCTACTCGTTTTATTACCTACCAATTATTTGGTCACGAAACTTTGTTGGGTGGTATTAAGCCACGACCGAAGCCTCCCAAATCCCATCAGACCATAGGTACCAGATTTTTTCTAGAAATAATAATTCTTTAATTTACCCTACTGGAAAATGGAATTGAACCCGGGAACCCGTCTCCCACTTCATATCACATCGTTCACCGCTGCGACAAAGAGGTCAAAACCTAACTGTAAGATAGTATAGAACTTTGAGTTAGAGGTTCTCCTTACTCCCAAATCCACTTGTTGGTCCCTCAATTAGTGAGCTCTCAAGCTATAAAGGTCTAGCCCCACTTGAGATGCACGGAGCGGCGAGGCACGTAGCGGCAAATATTTTGTACAAGTTTGTATGAGGCCGCGTCGCGCAGTGCATCTGCTTGTCGCGTCACTTCAAAAGGCCCAGCCCCATACCAATTCATACAAAGAATATGCCATTACATAGAAATAAATTTCATCCTCACCACCTGGATGTCTATTATTCTTCCACCTCCCGTTATTCCAGGTTTTTTCTGCCACGAACCTGCAAATTGTGGCACCAGCTTCCATCTTCTGTGATCCCTCATGATGATAACAGGGCTCTTCAAAGGGAGGATAAACAAATATCTCAAAAGCCGACAACGCATTGGCGGTTCCTCTGGTGCTGCAAATGTTCATGGGCAGCGGTAATCACTTAACATCAGGTGACCCGCCTACTCATTTGTTCGATATGCAGGTAAATTTTTTTAAGATGTGTGTGTGCAATTCTCACATGGCAGAAGTGAAACTTCAGAAAAGTAGCCTACGAGATATTGAGATAAATATAACTTGTACTCTATCTGATTCTCTCACCGGCTAAATCCTATAATGAATATTATGTTTGTCTCTTTTTGGTGACGCTTTCTCGTTTCATCGAATTTTCAAATCACAACGATTCTAAAGAAGTTTCGCTTTAAAAAATACGTGCCGCGCTGCTCCATGCATCTATAGTGGATCTAGATCTTTAGGCTCTGTTCGTTACAATCAAGACGGATGCTGCCAAATCTATTCTCATTCGCTCGTCAGGGGTGAGAGCTCGTAATAATTCAGCGATTTATTTTAACTGCCTTCTATTCATCTCATTCTAAAGGAAAGGGAATTGAGTCTTAGGACGAAACCACACTGACACAATGAAACGTATTCTTGTATTCTTTATTGCACACAACTGCACAAGAAACATAGACACACATATATAAGTACATAAAAAGAAGCTTAATCTAATATTAGAGCGTGCAAAGGTGGTCATATCGCTAAAGCGATCTATCCCAGAATATCTTTGGTGATAGGAATTGCGAAACCACGGATTGTGTGGCAAGCAATTTAGGTCCTGCAATTTATAATAACATAGACTACATAATATTCACTACATATACTTACTAATAGTACACATATAGATAAGTGTGTTTTCGCCCTTATTTCGTCAACTCCACTAACTAGGTACAACTACAACTTAGCTCTTGATTGCGAACCTATCCATGTCCCAACTTACCAATGGTGGTCAATGATGGTAGCGGGCTAACTGGGCCATAGTACCTTTCCCCAAGTAAACCCCCAAGCTACATATTAAGTATTTATTACAAACAAGAAGGACGCTGCCAAATCTATTCTCATGCAGTTGTCAGGGGTAATTCTTACAATAATAATTATTCAACGATATGTTTACATGTGTATTGCTATTCATCTAATTCTAAAGGAAAGGGAATTGCGTCTTAGAGCGAAACTACACTACGGTTTTTTTAGCCTGACAAAAAGCCAGTCTGACACGGTTAACGTGTATCGCGCGGACGTTTTATCATGTCCGTAGTGTGTTTTGGTCCTTATTTTTTTACTCCACTACAAATTATAAGTAGAGAGTACATTTTACCTATAGATTAAAGGGTTATGCAATAAAGTTTATAAAAAATAGTTAGCTCTTAACTGCAATCTTACCTGGTGGTAAATGATGATGCAGTTTAAGATGGTAGCGGGCTAACTAGGAACTCTAGCACAGAATACATAACAGTACCGTTCCTCTAGTAAACTTTCAAGCTATTATAGGCTCAATTTATTACAATCAAGACGGATGCTGCCAAATCTATTCTCATTCGCTCCTCAGTGGTGATATCTTGCAATAATTCAGCGATTTATTTTAACTGCTTGCTATTCATCTAAAGGAAGGGGGATGGAAGTATCTTACTCTGAGTGCAGAGTCGCTAATGATGACTCCAGGAACTCCTATGTATAGATTTATGTATTGAAATCAACAAGGAATCCTAGTTTCGCCATGTCCATCCGTCCGTCCGCAGCTTAGTGACCATTATTTTGCCGACCACCCTGGCGCAGTTTTCAGTCTTCACGTGCGTAGGTCCCGGGTTCGATCCCAGGCAGGGTCAATGTGGGAATTTATAAATTCTGAATTTTTCCTCGTCTGGCCTGGTGGGAGGCTTTGGCCGTGGCTAGCTACCACCCTAACGGCCAAGACGTGCCGCCAAGCGATTTAGCATTCCAGTACGATGCCGTGTAGAAACCAATTAGGGGCATACCCCTAACTCATAAGTTGACTATAACTACCATGCCCCTAACAGGTTAACCCGCTACCATCTTAGACTGCATCATCACTTACCATCAGGTGGGATCGCAGTCAAGGGCTAACTTGTAGTGGATATTAAAAAAAAATAGTTTAAAGATCTTAGTCTCTCACAGAAAAGTCTCATAAAGTCAACAGAGGTAAAATGTGATTAACTTTAGCACAACTTAAACCTCAACAATGAACCGAGTCTGCGGTAGGTAATTCTGAAAGTTTATTATCTCTATAAACTTTATCGAGTTCACAATACCTATCCAGGTTTATTTATTTCATCCAAGAGGTTTATTCACAGAGAGTTAAAAGAGATTTCGCGTTAAGAATTCGCGTATACTTCAGAGACTTGATTTAATTATTGTTTTTCATTGACTCATGTCTCATTATATATTCGTTTTTCATACTAGACGATGCCCGCGACTTCGTCCGCGTGGAATCCAGCTATTCGCGTAGAATTAGTAAGTTATTAATGCGCGAACTTTTGCATTTTCCGGGATAAATTGCAGCCTTTGTGCTAATTCAGGTTATAAGTTGTCTCCATTCCAAAATCGGTTCAATCGTGAGTCATTGTGATGTGAATTGTGAAACCGTTACAAATATTCAAATATACCTACAATATATATACAATATATATAAAAACCATCCTAAAAGATAATTTAAATATACTATTTAAACTATCTTTTAGGATGGTTTTTAAAATTTTGAGTTGAAGTTTATATATGTCACCGTAAGATTGTAAAAACCGTTAGATTATAATATAACGTTTTTTATCTCGATAGATTATAAACTTTCGACAGATTGTGAACAGTAACATATCTACTGCTCACAATTTAACGCGTTATTTTTCGGTAAATTGTAATATATTAGGTATTAACCCGGCAGGCCGGGCACTACCTGAATATTCATGTCAAACCCTAACCTAACCTATAGTTCGCGCGCGAGTTGAATGCAGAGTAAATGTATGGTGACACTTACATTTACTCTGCATTCAACTCGCGCGCGAACTGTACAAGAAAGAGACAAGAAAACGTAAAAACAATAAATATTTCATAAATTAATACTCAGACCATTGAACGGTTCACAATATTTCGACAGTTTATAATCTAGCGGGATAAAAACTGTTAGATTATAATCTAACGGATTTTACAATCTTACGGTGACATATATATTTCTCAGGTAGGTACTGTACGTACGCCCATAGCTTAGGCCGTATTGAATGTAAGACTGTGCGAAACAGTTGTATAACATTAACTTCACTTTGAATGGTACCCGACGGTTTAGAATTGTTATATTTGCTAGAAATTGCCTTAATTTGTTACAAACGTGGTCGATCTGCGAGCATAATATAATGCAGGTGTCGTCTGCAAACTGGTAGCACGAGCAGTATTCGATGCAAGTACTCATGTCGTTAACGTACGATAAAAAATGCAAGGGACTTAGGACAGAGCCCTGTGCAGTACCTTCACTAGCTACGACGGTGTCACTGTTGGTATTACAAATGCTGACAGAATAAGTACGGTTACGAAGATAGTCGGCACACCATGCGAGTAAAGGTCCACGTATCCCGCACTCCTCTAACTTATATTGCAGCTGCTCGTGATTAAGGGTGTCAAACGCACGCGAAAAGTCTATAAAGAGTGCTAGTACATGTTTCTTGTCATTTAGGTATCCGTTAACTTCATCGGTAAATTGTGTTGTATTGTTTACTTATTGTAACCTTTTTCTTTTTTACTTATCATTTAATAATATTATAATAATATTAGTAAGTTATTAATAACTTATTTGATCAATGTTATGACAGCTCTACTAAATGCGTAGTAAACAGATAATAAAAAGACAGGGATATTTAAATAGTTATTTTTAGTTTAAAATTTTCAATTGTGTTCGATCCAGTTTTAAAGTTTTGATCCAAATAAAATTCAACCTAAATGACAAAGTCATAAAGTACAAATTAGGTTTTTAGAGACCTACTGCCGACCTAAGCCGACTTAGGCTTCGATTTTCGACGAATTGAGTTTTAAAATCTTTTGCCAGGCAAATTTCAACTTTAACAAAATGGTAATACGAGATATAGGCAACACTGACCGAGTACCGCAACGCCCTTGATTGAATTCTGTGGGGTCGCGATGCTATTAGAGCAGAGTGATGCGGATTAGTGGGCTAATCAACTTTGAAGCCGATTTGAAGATGCAGTCCGTTTTTTTACGATTTTAATGAAACATCTAATGACAAATCAATTTTGTTTTTATATGAATAGCACCTTTTAATGCCCGCGACTTCGTCCGCGTGGTTTGAGGTTTTTTGTTCCCGCGGGAACTCTAATTTTCCGGGATTTTCCGGTGTAACCTATGTGTTATTCCAGACTGTATCAAATTTCATACTTCACAGCTAAGCTCGCTGTCATCTTAGACTGCATCATCACTTACCATCAGGTGAGATCGTAGTCAAGGGCTAACCTGTATAGTCCGAGATCCGAGTATACCCCGACCTTCACCGAGCTGGTTAATGGATGAAACCTACTTTTTATTTTTATTTAATAATAGATAAATACACCTAAAATACGCCTACGTTGACTATCAAAATCCGGTCCAGGCTATGTTTAAATTAATTAATTTTAAATTTAAAAAAATTTGACAAGTTTATTGTAGCCAATGCTATACGATCGCGTTTGTTATAAAATTACCTATATTTTGATAAATAACTTATGCGGTTAACAGATCCGTGAAGTTACCAACTTACCATAGTCCATAGGTCTATGGTAAGTTGGTAAGTTAGAAAAAGCAATAGGTACCTATTGCTTTTTCTTTCAATCCCTGTCAATACTAATTATGAAACTTCATACGCGTGCTTATGTCAAAAGTTGGAAGGATATAAGTAAAAAAAATAACCAGAAATTGGAAATGCAAAAAAAAATGCTTTAAAGGAGTGCTCTAAAACTCAAAATAAATTGCGATCGCTTGAACATGGCATGAACACGCTCGACTGCGGTCGCGAATCGCTATTGGAAACGAATTTATCCGGTATTAAAACATTTGGTAGTGTTTTCAAAGCAAAGTAGTTTTATTATAAGCGAAACGTGGCGTTTTTAATCTGTTATTTTACTGACTGACCAGTCAGTCTGTCAGTCTTCGTTTGGGTGGAAAATTTGAAAATTATTTCTTGCTAGAGGCATGATATAGGGAAAAACTAGCTTTTGCCCGCGGCTTCGCTCATGTTAGGTTGGATTTTCATAATATATTTTCAAAAATCGTTTCTTAGCGTATGCCTACATAATAATAGACTATCTGTATAATCAAATTTCAGCCCGATCCGTCCAGAGATTTGACTTGTGCGTTAATAGATCAGTCAGTCAGTCAGTCAGTCAGTTTCGTTTTATATATACATATAAGTATACCTAGATTTTATTTGTACCTATTCACCTAGATTACGCTCTAACTAAGGAGATTGAAAGACAAACAAACTCATTTTAGCATTTATAATATTAGGATAGATATTAATAGGATTTATGTATATAGAACGTAGATAAATAGGCAGTGTTCGAATACATAACATTAGAAGCACAAGAAGCGAGCGCCTGACTCATAGATTAAAATTATAATCTAGTTACTTCGACTGAACAATCTCGAGCTCGGTCGCAGTTACACTGCACACGTTGATTCAAGTATCAAAGTTCCAAGTATTAACAGCTGCAGTTGCCCAAGTTTATTGCTCAACTGCCGCGAGCAACGCGCCTTTTGACGTAAGGAATGAGGGCGTAATTAGAATTAGATATCCGCCCACCCAAGTACTGTCCCACAAACCTGTTCTGACCCGGTAACATGATAACGGCGTCGCTGGTAGATATGAAAAAAAAAGTGTGTGTGTGCAATAGGCATGATGACTGATTTTGAAAAATGGTCAGATTATGTTCGGAAGTATCTACTATTTCGAAAAAATATCTTATTTCAGCAGAAAAATAAGGTTTGGTCGATAAAATTGGCATTTGAAATTTAAATTTAAAATTCACGCCAAAACGTTCGCTGGTGTCATGGAATAGTTTGTGACGTCACTATTGTTTCTACCAATATACTCTGTGCAGTGTGCAGTAAACAATAGAGTGATTGTCAAAGCTCGAAAACAAATAATTGTGACGTCATTCGCGTCTTGGTATTTAATCCATCATGGCGGATTGCTGTATTTTATAGTTTTATTTTATCAAAATAAATAGCAATCTCACTCGAAATAGCAAAATAAGTACCTTTTTTAATCCATGCATCCTATTTAATTAGATAAATTCATAATTTCATTGATTATTTATTGGTTACTGTCATCATGCCTATTCACACACGGCAGAAGTAAAACTTTATAAAAGTAGCCTACAAGAGAATGGAGGTAAATGTAACTTGTATTCTATCTTATTTTCTCGCAGGCTAAATCGTATTATGAATATGTTTGTCTCTTTTTGGTGTAGTTTTTTTCGTTTCATCGAATTTTAAAATCACATCGATTCTAAAGAAGTTTCACTTAAAAAAATAAACAGGCATAAAAAATTGTTCTAATTTTGTGGGATAAGTTAAGATAAGTTTGTGGGACTTTACTAATTTATTGACAACAAGTCAAATCAGCAACTTTTTTCATAGGTCAAAACGCACGTATAGTTGTATGAAATACTGAACTGTGACGTGATCAGAATTAGACGCACTTTTTTCAATCGATAGTTTAAAATGGTTTTCAAACGTAAAACTGGATATGAGAGATTCTATATAATTTATTTGAAGGGTCTACTATACCCTAGAGGGTTAATTTAAAAATACTCATAACCTCATAAGTGTGGTAAGCTTGTACAATATGTACGTAATATTAAACAACTTTTGTTCTATGACTTCTTTTAAATTCAGAGAAATAACAAAATTAAAAATGTTTTCATTGACTTTTGGTGCGGCCATATGAATAATTACACTGCAAGACAATTTCGTAGAGCGCTACGCTCTGGTTACGCGATTACGTAGACGTCTACGCAAGTTTTACGTTCAAACAGTCATGCTGATAGTTAAGTTAGCCATCCATCTTCATCTGTTAGATTATAATTAGCTCTTCATACAAACTTCTAATAAGTCCCTTTAAGGGCTGATTTTTCACCGTGCTGACCAAGTGCGGATTGGCAGACTTACTTATGAACAACTATCGGGCATTCACGTTTCCTCACGATGATTTGTTTCAGTTGTAGCAATTTTTTAATTACTTTAATTGCACATAAAGTGCGTGTCCGACGATCCCCAACCACGCCAAATAAACTCGAACGTATCAAACTCTCAACTACTCTGTAACCGCTTGACAAAATATACTTACATAATAATATAGTATTCAAATATCAGTAAACTCGTGAGAAGTACAAAACGCGACCGCCTGAACACGCTCGAGTGCGGTACAAGGTTAAACTCTCAACTACTCTGTAACCGCTTGACAAAATATACTTACATAATAATATAGTATTCAAATATCAGTAAACTCGTAAGAAGTACAAAACGCGACCGCCTGAACACGCTCGAGTGCGGTACAAGGAAGGTTAAACTTGGCACGAGTTGATCCGAGTATCACACAGCTGTTGCCCAAGTTTACTGCTTGGCTGGGGAGGTTGTCTTGTACACTGCTCTAGATAATTTGAGGGATATGAGTCTTGAGAGCTTCAACAGTTTAAAACACGTAAAGTTTTAATTGCGAAAGCAAAATTTGTTGACGAGAAGGAAAAATACATAGGATTACAAATACCACTACAGCCCATTAACGTCCCACTGCTGGGCACAGGACTCAACTCTCATAGGTTAAAGGAAATTAGAGCTTAGACGCTGCTCCAATGCGGTTTGGCGGGTTTTAACGACTATCTTCTATATATATAAAAATGAAACCCGTTTTCCTTGGTCACGGCATCACGCGTGAATGGCTGGACCGATTTCACTAATTCTTTTTTTGTTGTATTTGTTATTATTAGGAGAAGGTTCTTACGGAAAAAAATATTAAGAAAATCTCTCAGAAATATTGAAAAATATACATTTAATTTTGCATACTAAGGCGGTACGAAGTTCGCCGGGTCAGCTAGTTATCATGATAATAACCGGGACCGACGGCTTAACGTGCTCTCCGAGGCACGGGGGTGAAATACCGCCAACTTTCTAACTCCGGGCTAGTACTGAGAATCTCCAGTCAGAAAACCCAACACTTAATTATTATGGCCCGACTCGAACCCGGGGAAAGGAAAGAATTACAAATAACTTCTTTGAAATCTGTTTTCCCATATTATGTCATTATGAAATAAATTTACTTTTATCTTTTTACAATTCTTTTGGTCTGACCCCTAATTAGGTGGACAGATGACAGTTTCTTCGTAACATGATCTTTATGATTGCTTGTATAAAAAATGTAAAAATATGTTTACAACCTGGAAAATAAATATTTCTTTTTTTGCCTGGAAGAGATCGCTATGTAGCGATACGGCCAAATTGTATACTTACTTTGTTTTCAGTTTCTTTTGTGGTGTACAATAAAAGTGTAAAGGCATACGTGTACCTGTGCGTGTACCCTCATCATCAGTGGCCGATCCCATACTATTCAATGTGGGTAGGCGGGCGAGGAGAATTAATTAAAACTTGCATAGAATCACAGAAATATAATTTGAGTTACAATCACGTTAATTTTATGGTTTATTCCCAACTAGCACTCCACCGAACACGTAGCTCAAACCGCACGATGCAAAAGGATTTCTTCTCCATTCACCACACGCGAGTTACACTAGCGCTCGGAGTTGTGCCAGAGTGACCAAGAGCGTTAGCTGTCAAACCCCACAGACTAAAGACAAATGTCGGATGTCATTCTAAAAATATCGACGCGCCAACAAGCATAGATTTTAATATATAAGAGCCAACAAGTGTATTCATTTATTCATTTATTTTATGTTTGACATAGGAGTGTTTAAAATTTAACGTGTGTATTTGTATGAATGTATATCTGTGTGCATGTCTGTGACATCGTTGCTCCCACACGGAATGAACCGATTTTGATTTAGTTTTTTTTTTTGTTTGAAAGATGATATTTTGATCTAGATTTTTTTTAGCTATGATTCAAGAAAATCGGTTAAGCCGTTTGAAGATCATCAACTTCTTTCTTGCCGATTACCGGCGGGGTCAATTTGGGAATTTATAATTTCCGAATGTTCTCTGGTCTGGTCTGGTGGGAGGCTACCACCTACCGGCAAAGACGTACCGCCAAGCGATTTAGCGTCCCGGTACGATGCCGTGTAGAAACCGACTACGCGTATAGGTTAAAATATATAACAGCCGTACCCCTAACAGGTTAGCCAGCTACCATCTTAGACTGAATCATCACTTACCATCAGGTAATATTGCAGTCAAGGGCTAACTTGTAGTAGCTTAAAAAAAATCCACAGGTTCGATCGAATCGTATTTGTTATCCTGTTACTTCTAATGTCGTGAGTTATTTTAATTTTTAAATTATACTTGTTTCTTTCAATTTATACTTTATAAATACCACAAATCCGCCCTAACTTTGCCATATATAAACACTTCCTTCCCCAAATACCCAACTTCTTTTGTTAACTTAACGAAGTCACTCGCAAAAAGCGACAGATCTAAACATTTACTTAGCTAAGTGGGAAACATCGCGGTCTACTTTTCAATCTAACTTCAATTTGCTAAAGGCCAAACTTTGCTATTGTTATAGGGCCCTCCTTGCTGAGTAAGAACCTTTTCACACACTGTACGTACACGTGTATACGAACGTTGATCTTTTCACACGTACACGGTTGCCTTCCTTCATTATAAATAAATAAATAAATAAAAGCTTTATTGTTTACACTTTTTTGACTTTGGTTTTCGTAAACATGGGGGAATTTGATTTTCCGGGATAGAAAGTAGCCAAGTATGCCCTTCTCTGCAATCTATATCCCAATACCGAATTTCGTCGAAATCAGCTTAGAAGATAGGTCGTGAAATCGTAGCTGACAGACAGACAGAACGACAGACCTACTTTCGCATTTTTAATTCTATTTTATTAGCTGACCCGCTCCTCGTTGGGCTTACAATACCTACTACAGCATATTTTACATATTTATTTATATTGTACAATACGACTTAAAAAACTCTTTTATTAAACTATACGGATTGTATAACTGCTTTGCTGTAAACCGTTACGACGATGACTACGATTAAATGTACAGGAATCACCCAATAATAGTTGTTTTATTCTACGACGAAGTTCATTCTGTTTATTATTAGAAGCCGTATAGGTCGTTGAGACAGAAGATTGATTGTCGAGGATTCACCTATTTTGGTGAAACTCCAAACTCTAGAACACCGCCGTAAGGTAGCCAGCCTATCGGTATTTTATAGGATATTTCGGTGATAGTGCTCAGCAGCTTTTCGATCTTGTACCTCCTTTACCTTTTTACCACAAGACGCCGTACGAGTTTACGAGACGCAAGCGCCTTGCGTCTTCATTCCTTATTCGCATGGCTAAGGTCTGGAACACTACCAAAAACTGTGTTTCCCACCAATTACAATACGTGTATCTATAAGTCAAGAGTGAATAGGCATCTTCTAGGCAAGCGCGACCCATCTTAGGCCGCACCATCACTTTCCATCAGGTGTGATCGTGGTCAAGCGTGAGCCTATAATTAAAACAAAAAAAAACAGAATCAACAATCTATAAATTATTAATGCATGTATAACGTCTACGTGTAATGTACCCGTACTAACACCTGCATAACCTACATTCCACCAGAGGTTGTTAAAAGTTTTCCAAACCGCATCGCGAGCGAGGCTCTCCAACTTTAACACAAAAACCAACGCGAACTTGTCCAACTGTCTAACAAACTGGCTCGACTGGACTGTGAACTGAAGTGGCCTTTCTGTTTCAGAAAATTAACAAAACAGGGCTCTGGCTGTATTTTAATGAGTATAGCCGTTTTATTAAATAACTAGCTGACCCGGCGAACTTCGTACCGCCTTAGCACACGAGTATATATCCGTAGCCTTAGGATGCAAAATTAAATGTACTATATTTTTCAATATTTCTGAGAGATTTTCTTAATATTTTTTTCCGTAAGAACCTTCTCCTAATAATAACAAATACAACAAAAAAAGAATTAGTGAAATCGGTCCAGCCATTCACGCGTGATGCCGTGACCAAGGAAAACGGGTTTCATTTTTATATACATAGATTTATCTACTCCAGCATCGAAAAGTTCCAATTTCGAATTTGACAACTATATCGAATTGAACCCTCTTTCGTGTTTGCTTCTCATAACGATACAGTTCGTTGTATGGGAGCTGTATCGTTATGAGTCGTAGCTGTATCGATATGGTTATCTTCATAAATAGGATACCTATAGCTTAGCGGCTCTGGGTTCTGGCACTTTCCCAACCAATCAATTGATTTGACTTTTTTATTAATTTACAAAGTAAAAAATTATAAAGACGTCCTTGTCGTAGATAAAATCTTGTATGCAACTGTACGTAATTAGTCATTTTAATTCTCGTACTATCCTATTTTGATACTCGGCAAGCCTCGTATCAAAAAACAGCACTCGAATTAAAATGACCCTCATTACGATACAGTTGCATAAATAGCTATTTGGTAGTCACGTAAGTTTAGAGTTTTACATGTAGATTTGCCGAGTGGAGCGATTGGCGCGTTTACATCAGAGGTGCAATCATGTAAGGATTGTCGATCAAATCGTTAAAGTTCGGTTCCAAAGTAAAATAAACCTTAACAACATTGAATTAGAGCTCAATTTCGTGTATCCAATCTCATACGTTTAGGGTATCGTACATAATTAAACGTATGAGAATAGTAACCATGTTTGCTTCGGTAGACAGAGAGAGATAACGGGCAGACATAATTTTACTCCTGTGTGCTTAGCATGCACACAACGAGATAACGCGACGAGAGAGAGAGATGCTGTCGTTGCCAGCAAATTTTTCTGTTACTCTAACATGCACAAAATGTGGTATATTACAAGAAAAAAATAGTGGACATGTAAAGGTTCGTAGTGAAAAATACCACAGATAAGAAATATTACTTCTATATCTACTTTTGACGTAACGAGACAAGTAACCATGTTAGTTTCGGTAGATAGAGAGAGATAACGGGTAGACATAATTTTACTCGTATAGTGCGCATGCTAGCCATACTGGAAAGTGACAGAGGCTACTTTTTATCCTAGAAAATTAAGGAGTTCCCGCGGGAATAAAAAAAAACTTAAACTACGTATTAGCTACTACTACGTCATCAGCTAGTGTGTTTATTTAATGTATAGGTAAGTTATTGGACATCGAAAAGTGTACAGTGTACCTAATTTGAATGAATAAACATTGAATGGAATTGTAAATGTTCTTACGGTTGGCCGTATTCGCTTATAACTGACTAATGGAAACTTGCTGTTACCTGAAAACCAATTAGAAAGAAGAAGCACGCCAATTTAAACTCAAACTCATTTTTATTCAAATAAACTTATTAAAAGTGTTTTTGAATCGTCGAGTGAATCTACCGCTGGTTTGGAATGCCATTCCTACCGAGAAGAACCGCAAGAAACTCAGTGGTTGCTCTTTTTAAAAAAATCATTATAATTAGATCAATGTAACCACTGTCCTTAGCATTGCTGGAGCGAGTCAAATCCATGCTCTTTTATCATTTACATAATCTTCAACAGTATAATAAGCTTTTTCAGCAGAATGCTTTTAATGGATTTCTTAAATTTGTGTAAAGGCAAGTTTACAATAGATTGTGGAATACAACTCGGTTAGCGAATCGGTTTACAATTCGGCTAGCGAATCCGGTTAAACCGAATGCGCATTCGGTCACCGACGACCTAATATGTAAACGCGCCATAAGTCTAGCCCATCGCGGTCGCGTGCTTTCTCAATGCACTTTGCAGTTTGCAGTTTCAATTTGTCGACAACTAGATTGGTTTTTAACACAGTTAGTTAATTTCAAGCTGTCACTCAGCATGAGTTATCACTTCGCCGTCCATCGGAAAACCTTTTCTAAGTTATTTACTTAAGTAATCTTCTTAAAAGGTTGCGAAAATACGAGAGAAAAATATTTGTGTTTATCATCGCTACCGTTGTAATCTATTAGCTTTTCCCGCGGCTACACTCACATTAAATTCAATTTTGATTTGTTTCCTTTCATACAAACTTCAAGCCCCTATTTTGTGGCATTATTTTGGCCCGATTTTTACTCATTTCAGCGATGGTTTAATATCAGTCAGTCAGTCACCTTTTTCTTTTTGTTTACTGATAATATTATTAAACAGGTATTAGCTAAGTACCTACCATGGATTAGGTAGTAAATAAGTCTATGGGTAGAAATGTTTGTCTTTGATGCACCACCACAGGATAAACCTAACCTAAATATTTGTCTAAAGTTCAACACCACTCTCTAAGCGTTGCACCTTAACATCTTAATTAGAGTTATTAAAAAACCCGCATGAGTCTTATTCTTTCCGTGCGTCGTATTCCTCATTACTTATGGTCGTGACCCCTTTCCATTAATCGAATAATGGTAGGAGTTTTCTTGGCATAATAATGCGGTGGGGTCCCACACGTCCTTCCGCATACGACTCGACTAAGAATAGGTATTTAAACCGTTTTAAATGTTTTTGTAACGATTATTATCAGATGTTAGTGATAATAACCACGACCGACGGCTTAGCGTGCTCTCCGAGATACGGAGGAAACGAAAAGGCCAAATTTGAACCTCCAAATTCGGTCACCCATCCAGTTACCGACTTGGATCAACGTTGCTTAACCTTCGCAATCGACTGATATGCGTTGGCTCATCTAGGCCACTCGTCCCTCAATCTTATTAATAATTTTAAATTACCTATGCTTATATTAATAATATTATTTACCTATGTGTATTCACTGGAGCGCGTGCACAAACGCGCTCTACAAGTAAATATCTATAATAAAGCTTAAATCGATATAAAATAAAGCGAGTGAGCGCAGAACACCGGCTGTGGGCACACTGGTGCCGAGAAGGAAATATTTTTTCTTTCAGTATTGCCACCATTGCTTACTGCATGCGAAACGGATGTGTGTGTTTGTGTCGTCGTAGAGCTCAAATGAATAGAGCGCTTCAAATATAATGTCCTCCCGACCGCATTTCGGCTACGGCGGCCTATCTCCAAAGAGATTAGCCATCTGCGGAGATATTATAGTGCACAATTCTGTGCTCAAACACAGGTACACTTTCCGTTCCTTTACTCTCATAGCCCAATGGTACGGAAAATTCGACATGACCGGAGAGAGATCAGGTGCAGGACTGACGGTTTTTTATTATGCTCTCCGAGGCACGGGGGTGAAACACGGCCAATTTCCTAACTCCAAGCTGGTACTGGGATTTTCTTGGAAGAAAAACCCAATACTATACTATATATAAGTTTTTTTTAATTTATTTAATGAAGATCTGTCCGCTCAGTGTGCTCAGCCCTTAGTCGGTAAGTGGATTAGGCACGGCTCGTCCAGTCGTTACACGCGCGTATTTGATCACGCGATGAGCGAGCATTATAGCTCTATGTGCTTTCGCCTATTCGCGAAATGTATCTGCTTATCGAGGCTTATATACAAGTACAGAACTATTTATTGGTAAACTATAACCAAATGGATATGTCACCGTAAGATTGTAAAAACCGTTAGATTATTTTATTTTATTTTTTATTTTATTTATTTGTAAGTAATCAACAGCGTTGTAAACTAATATTAACAATAATTATAACTTGACATCAAATAAGGCCACAAACGATTACAGAATAAAAATATGAAAAATATTTTAACAGAGTAGGTAGATAAGTAGTTCACTTGTAGGTAGAACAATACAAATATATATAAATATAATTATATAAATTATATTTATAAGTAAAAGTACAGTGTGTGTGTGTGTGTGTGTGTGTGTGTGTGTGTGTGTGTGTGTGTGTGTGTGTGTGTGTGTGTGTGTGTGTGTGTGTGTGTGTGTGTGTGTGTTGTGTGTGTGTGTGTGTGCGTGTTAGCGTTGTAGCGTGGGACTGTGTGTGTGTTCTTTTGTTTTAATTATTTATTTTTAAATTGTTTATTTCTTGCGGTGTAGGGATATTAACTCCTTTTTTAATTGTGTTTTGGAAAGAAAAAATAAATCTAGATTAGAGTACTGTTTATTATAAGTTCGTGCTAGGCGTGGAATGATAGAATGTTGCGCATAATTTGTGTTAGACTTGGGAACATGGAGAAGGCGCGTGTGTCGTGTTCGTACAGATTGAGCACTGAGTGAAAATGCTGACAGTAAGCTAGGACAATCAATTGAACCGGTCAAAATTGCTTGCAGTAACAACATATCACTCTGTGACCTTCTTTGTTCGAGCGAGTCAATTCCGTAGTGAGTACACGCTTCCTGATAACTATTAAATTTTTTAAAGTCTTTAAAAGCTAAGTACTTTAAAAACTGTCTCTGTATAGTTTCAAGCCTTTGGGTATGTATAATGTATTGAGGCGACCAAATATTACACGCGTATTCAAGGATACTTCGAACATACGCAAAGTATAGTGTTTTTATACAGTTTATATTGCTGAAAGAACGGGTTACTCGTTTGATGAAACCCAGTTGCTTGTAGGCTCTATTAACAATGTTATCAATATGGTTATTCATTGAGAGTTTAACATCAATATGGATACCCAGGTCTCTAACTGTAGTGGCACTGGGAATGCATGTGCCATTAATTTTATAGTCGAAGTCAATAGAACTTATTTTCCGGGTCAAAGTTATGTGATGACACTTTTTAACATTAACTATGATTCTATTTTTTGCATAGTATTCTGACAAGGCATTTAGGTCTTTTTGTAAATTGTGGCAGTCTTCAATAGAGCGTACTTTGAGAAATACTTTTTTATCATCAGCAAACATTAAATATTGTGCATGGCGGAAGCAGTTGCCAATATCGAACAGGTAGGCGTTATATAGAAGAGGACCCAAGATGGACCCCTGAGGCACTCCTGAAGGTATAGTCACATAATCACTTCTCGCACTACCCGTTACGACAGCTTGCATACGATTTTTAATGTAAGATGTGAACCACCGAAGCAAGCTCCCATTTATGCCCAAAACGCTAAGTTTTTGAAGAAGGATGACGTGATCCACTCGGTCGAATGCTTTTTCGAAGTCCGTGTAGATCACATCCACTTGACATCTGTCATCCATACTCTGTAAGACGTAATTCGTAAAATAAGCCAAGTTAGTGACGGTAGAACGGTTTTTCATAAAACCGTGTTGCTCGTAGGGAACAGATCTAGTAACAACGGGACAAATGTGCCTATATACGACTGTTTCGAATAATTTGCTCATCACATTTAGGATCGATATAGGCCGATAATTCTCCATCTGAGTTTTAGATCCGCCTTTATGGATAGGTACTATTAGTGCTTCCTTCCATATATCAGGGAAACTGCTGAAGACATTAATGGAGAGGTTGAAAATAATGGAGAGAGGTACACTTAAATTTTTTGCGCACTTATTTAGAAAAATCGGTGGAATGCCGTCACTACCTGCCCCTTTATTTGTTTTTAAGGTTTTAAGTAATTTATGAACGTCTTCATCACCAATATTAATTTTACAAATGGATTCGTTATGGGTATAATTAGAGGAACTTGGTTGACCGTACGAATTAGCCGGTTGTGTGAAAACACTCTGGAAGTACTGACTGAATCCGTTACAAACTGAAATTTCATCAGTGTAAGTAGTGTGTCCAAGCGTAAGCTTTGCGGGGTATCCTTTTTCGCTGTTCCTCAGGGATTTTGTGTAAGTAAAGAGGAGCTTAGGGTCTTTACGAATGTAGCTTTGCATACGTTGCGTGTAGGAAGTATAACACTGGTTCTGAACTAGTTTTTGACGTGCCCTGAGTATAGTGAACTCATCGTAATCACGAGGATTTCCTCCTTCCTTCCATAACCTATGCTTTTGGAGCTTTTCTTTAACAATATGAACAAGAGACTTAGAGTACCATGCTGGGAAATTAGATTTAAGTTTAACTTTACTTGGAACAAATTTATATATGGCTTCATTTAGAATGGAGTAGAATTGTTTTACTATTTCGTTAATTGTGGTACCTACTAAAAATTCATGCCAATTAATCTGTGACAGGTAATTATTTATTGCTACATAGTCTGCTTTAAAAAAGTTGGGTCTTTTGACGGGTTTCTGGCGAATATTGCGGATGAATAAATTCGAGAGATTAAATTCAAGACATGGATGGTATATGTCTTCCCTTACGAGGGGGTTAGGGCAGTGCCGAACATCAAGATCAATGTTGCTAAACAATAAGTCCAAAGTATTATGTTTACTATTCAGAATAGTGTTATATTGGTTCAGGCCAGAGAGGTTACATATATCTACAATGTTTACAAAAGCGTTTTGTAATTCCACTGGGCCACGTTTTTGTACTACAGGGCCCGAATTAGTCCACGTAACGTTCGGTAAGTTAAAGTCACCCGCTAAGATGAAGTAGTCGTTGGGGTGGACCGCCAGAACTTCCGCAAGACAAGAATAGATTGACTCTAGACGAACAGGTAACTGCGTGTCTGGTGGTGCGTATATTATTCCGATGTGAACGTTGCGGTTCCCTGGTGTTTTGAGAGATTCCGCTGGTATAGTTGCCCACAACGATTCGACACCAGCACAGCTCCATTCCCGACGATGTTGGATATGAAGTGTCTTTAAGGCGCACAGTAGGACTCCACCACCCATTTTTTTGTAGATGTTTCCTGATTCCGGTCGCATCGCAGGACATCGTACCTATTGTCACAGATCTCACGATCATAGATACCACTAGTTAACCATGATTCTGTGATTAAAATTAGGTCGTAGTTTTGGTTTAGAATATTTTGTCTGAATTCATTTGTTTTGGTGCGTAAGCCTCGTACATTTTGGTATAGGATTTCTATGGAGTTAGCGCCTGTAAATGTGAAAATGTATCAAAATATTTAATATAAGTAATATTGATAATATTGAACGTAATTTAGGACAGTTTAAATTATACTGGTTCATGAGATACTGGCTTGAAGAAATAACTTGGCTGTTAGCTGTGTAAGTAGCGTAACTATATTTCTGTTGTGCAATTGATTTGTGGAGATCAGCGATAAAGTAATTTGTATGTGGTTTCAAGTAGTGTGTATGAGTTAATTGTCGAGTGTAAGAGTGGGTGTGTTGAGTGTGACATAGTAGCTGTTTAAGTATTAATGGATTAGTATAATAAATAACAAACATTAACAAAAATTGAATACAATAAACCACATTATTTAGTGGGACAGAGTTCAATAAAGGAATGACCCAAAGAGTCACTTTATTTTGGATAAGTCCTTTTCGAGACGAACATGCATTGCTGGTGATTCCTCGTTTTTCCTTAAAAAAATGTTGCAGTTCCGAACCCAGACAAACTTATACGCTTTTTCCTTTGCTATATTTTTTGTTGCCTTTAACAACTGTTTGTTTTCAGGGGTTAGATGTTCGTTGACGAAAAATTTTTTCTCCGTACCACCTATGCCGATGTCTTTGGTGCAAATGCCTTTTTTGCTTTTAAGGCCTGAAATTATTTTGTCTTTACATAGCCGGTCTCTTAACTTAGCCACAATAGGTTTCGATCTTCCAGGTATAGATTTTTGAGGCTGGACACGATGTGCAAATTCAATATCGCTACGGGTGAGCTCGACGCCAGCGTATTCGGCAATTTTTAGCACTAAATCGACAGGCGATTCGCTATTGACTTGTGGAAGCCCTACAATTTCCAAGTTGTTCATTCTCGCCTGTTGCTGCTGTCTACCGAACTGAGAGCGTAGTTCCAGCACTTGATCCTCGGACACGCTGATGCGTTCCTGCAGCGTACATAAGTCACTCCTGAGATGATCGTTTTCAATCTGAAGCTGACTATGAGATGTCTGCAATTGAGAAAATTCGGAAGCTAACGAAGCTATCTCATTATTCAATTCGGTAAAAATAGTAGTTTTAAGTTCTTCGATGATTTCATGTTTAATCAATTGCAGCTTAGCATCGAGGATGCTTTCAAACCGACTTAATAGATTTGGATCGTTGTCTTTCAGGGCTACGGGGGCATCACATTCAGATACCAAAATTCCGGAATCGGCGGCAGTAACATTTCGCACGATTTTGCTTGTTTTTTCTACTCGTACGGGTGTATTACTGTTATCTCCACCTTTTCGCTCAGCTGCTACGCAATTGGGGCACCTCCATTGCATTCTTGCGGTTGTTGAATCGCCAGTAAATCTGACACACTCCGAATGGTAAAGATAGTTACATGTTACACATTTTATGCGTTTCATTGTCACACTAATGTGTGCTTGGCATGCTTCACAGGTACCAACCATTGTCCACAAATAATTTAATTACAAATATAAAGCGAAAAAATTCCAATCCCTTGGTGAGTCTCGAACCGGGTATACCGTAGAACAAGTCGATGCACGATACCAAACAGCCACGGATAGGTGTATTTAGAGTGGCGAATTTGTAGATTGGTATCAAGTTCTGACAACTATGACGCGGCTATGTCACCAAACAGCAAATCTTTTAAATAATACCCACATATGTCGGTAGGTAAGCAACGATATCGAGTTGTAATTACACGAAATTTAGCACTTTTCCACGCGAGTTTGATTGAAAAGTAATGTTCACAACACTGTAGAAAATGTTTTCTATGTGCACTCAACACTTTTACTACAATTAAGGCGGTAAGTTCTTTGTTTTGTAATTTTATATACGGGAGCTATCGTTAAATGTCTACTCTGTTAAACGTCAGATGATCAACTGTCAACTGTCATCAACTGATCATTATAATATTATAACGTTTTTTATCTCGATAGATTATAAACTGTCGACAGATTGTTAACCGTAACATACTGGTTTCAATTTAACGCGTTATTTTTCGGTAAATTGTAATATATTAGGTATATTAACCCGATAGAACCTAAGTGCCCGGCCGCAATTCATGTCAAACCCTAACCTAACCTAAAGATCGCGCGCGAGTTGAATGCAGAGTAAATGTATGGTGACACTTACATTTACTCTGCATTCAACTCGCGCGCGAACTGTACAAGAAAGAGACAAGAAAACGTAAAAACAATAAATATTCCATAAATTAATACTCAGAACATTGAACGGTTCACAATCTTTCGACAGTTTATAATCTAGCGGGATATAAACCGTTAGATTATAATCTAACGGATTTTACAATCTTACGGTGACAGATATATTATTATATCGTATAATTGTCTGCTATGGAATTCTTTAAAATAGTCGCGGCATTCTTTGGTCCTTTGACTGTACGGCCATGCCTTTTGACTCCATAACATTGTACCAGGCAGGCGCCAACTGTACCGATTTTTATTTATTAAGTTTATTTTATTGTTTCTGTGCAGGTATGACACTTTATTGTAAGTGTACCTACAATAACGTGTATTTCATTTTTTTTTTTTAGAATCAAGATCCGCTCAGTGTTTGATTACCTGTAGGCTGTACCTACTGAAGGAACTAGAAATTATGTAAACGACTTAACAATCGTAAATTGTCGAGACAACATCACCTGAATAGGCTCCTGTGTCAAACGTACGTTGATGTGACATAGATTTATCTACTGTGGCGGATTTTAACGAATGAATCGACAACGATTGCTGGCACTGGTCCAGGGTCCCACAAACTTAGCCGACCCGGTGGTCAAAATTGGAACTACTTTTATGCCTGTTTTGTTTTGTACCTACCTACTAGCGACGCTGTCACCGGGTCGGATACGTTTGTCGGACTCAAGTTGGACTTATAGTATAGGTAGGTACCAACTGTCAATCTGCGCGACAGGCTCCCGGCTCCCGGGCTACAAATTTCACTGAGAATGACAGCCCTTTACAAATCCGCCAACAAAAGAGGTAAATAAGTTGATAACAAGTTATTAAACTTACTCCGAAAACTAATTAAAATTCACAAATTTGTTCGATCTTTAACTCACCAATAACTTCACTCAGACGGTCCGACGGTTCACTTCAGAGAGTTGGAGTAGGCTATATTTACTAGAGTAGCAATGCATCGCGTAGTTGACTCAGCTTGAGTCGTTTAGGGGATACTCACGTTAAAAAAAAATTGGTAGTCATGGGGACTGCCGATAGAAGAAGAAGAAACGATTTTGTTTTCTAATAAAAAAAATACAAATATAAACCTTAAAACTAAGGTATTAAATTTTAATTACGAATGTGCTGTATTTATACTTGAGACCTTTTCTCTTAAGACGAACGGTCTCGCTGGCGAGATCTACCAGGAATGAAACACTCCAAAGCGCTAGTCAAATCCTTCAACAAGAAGGCCGCCGCAGCGGCACTAGCGCTTAGCAGGAAAAATTTGTGCATACTAGCGCGGGCAGTGACGGGGCATTGCGGGCTGAACAGACATATGTTCAACCTAAAGCTTCGAGAAACAGACATGTGCAGGCTTTGCTGTGAGGCTGAGGAAACGCCTCTGCACCTTGTCTGCTACTGCCCCGCGTTAATGCACAAACGCAGCCTCCTCCTAGGGAAACACCTTGTAGACCCTGAAGAGGCAAAGAACATCCCGGCCAAAAAGTTGGTGCTGTTTCTAGCGGCAAGCAACATTGGTCAGGAACTTTAGATAGTGGCGATCACAATAGATCGGCGACGGTCAAAGTGATACTGGGTCTCGCTACAGAGCCCTGCAAAGCCGCATCAACAAGAAGACGAACGGTCCACATTTTTCGGTCTCGCGTATTCCACATTTTTACCCCCTACTAAAAAGTGCTCAATGCGCTGAAAGAAGTTTCACTTCAACAAAAATAATCAGACCACTAAAACGAGTCAGATGTGCTATTTATAACACTGGATGGAGATTGAAATAAAGCTTGACCAAGCGATTTAACGTTCCGGTACGATGATGATGAAACTGCCATACCCCTGACAGGTTAGCCCGCTACCACATTTGACTGCATCATCACGTATCACCAGGTGAGATTGCAGCCAAGGGCTAACTTGTAGTGGAATTTTTAAAAAAACTGTCAAAAAAAATTTTTGTTTCTACGTAAAGAATAACTAAGAAAAATTGGCATTAATGGCATACATTTTTTCATTGGAAGGAGTAACAATAATACTGTACGACACACGCAGAGACTAACAGAGACAATAGAGACTGTTAGAGGTTAGGTACTCCATGAAATATAAATAAATAACTCCGAACCTAAAGTTAGAAACTCAGCGAAGCTGCCAAAGTACGAGTAGCTAACTGGCCCCGAATTAGCCGATTGAATAATTCGACAAAGTAATATTTGGAGAATATTTTTAGATTTTGCACCAACGCGTTCGTTCACCTTGCTCATCTCACCAAAGGTTGCGAGAGATCGCTGTAAGCATTGATGTAGAATTTTAGTACCTGGCTGTAAGTGATAAAACCGCCTTTGCATGCAGAGCTTTGATTTTTATGTGCAATAAAGGATCCTATTTTTGTGTGCAATAAAGTATTAATAAAATAAATAAATAAATGGTTCGCGTTTGAATCGCGTCGACTTTGCGTAGAAATTAACATCCTCCCTATCGAGTTTCGGCCAAGGCGGCAATCTCCACAGAGATTAAAGAGGAAGATAGTGCACAAGTGCACAAGTTTTTGTGCATACTCTCTATTCCCTTACTCTCGTAGCCCGATGGGGCGGAAAATCCGACACGACTGGAGAGAGAACAGGCACAGGTCTGACGGCTTTACGTGCTCTCAGAGGCACAGGGGTGAAAGCACCGCCAACTTCTTAAGTTCAGGCTTTCTGAGAATTTCTTGACCCCAATAAGATTATGAACCCGGGACCTCGTCATCCGCAGTCCAACAACCGCTAGACCAACGACGCAGTTTTGTAAGCTGCGACGCAAATACGCCGTGTGCATGTGGACTAAAGGGATGGAAACTTGGAAAGCCCTAAATAAACCCCAAAGGATTGAAACTCTTGCTCTAAAATATCAACAGATATTTATCTGGAGTTCTTTATAATATCTTAAAGCGAACTTTTACAAAGTGTCGCAACAAAACTCGACATTGTGTTGAAGTTGTGACGGGTAAACAAGTTAGTTCTTATACCGCTGTATAGCTATCGTACAGTAGGTCAACACTTTAGAGGTCTGGAGTAGATCACTAAAAGTGATATCCTCGAGACAACCCATAATTGAGGACCTTTATGAAAGGAGCCCTCGTAGCTTTAGATAAGATACCGTAATTAATTATCATCATCATGTTTTATGAGTTTCGGACGTCAATAAGTGTACACTGTACCTAAATTTAATAAATACATTTTGATTTTGATTTTGGAGCGGGATAGTGCAACAATATAGAAGAAGGGAAAAACATAGCCATACAATATACTAATTTAGATAGTGGGCGAATGCTATCGATATTCGATTTCAATATCACAGCCAAATTTCTGATGAAGGGTTTTTTGCGACTCACTTATAAATGTCTGGGACATTTTCCAAGTCGTCTCCCAAACTCCCATACTCATTCTTTCTATATCTCTTCCAGGGATGTTCACAAAACTTGTAAGATCATTTTGATCCACGGGACACTAACTGACTTAACACTTCTGTCTCGCAAGATTACCTGTCTAACAATTAGCTTTCGGAGATTTGCCCCCCATTTCGCCGAGCAAATGCATTTTAACCCACTGTTAGATTGCTTAACTACGACTAAACTAAAGCAAAACACGAAAGGGCAAAGTTACTGGGAGACCGATTGTTAAAGAAGTTTAGGAAAATCGAAGAATTTCGAATAGATCGCAATTTGCATCTGTACGCGAAATCATTCCTTTTATATTCGACAAACTGTCCGTTGCGACTTCGCTCGGACTGACTTCGATTTGTAGTATTTCTGTAAAAGATTTCTTAAAAGCTTTTATCGAAGTTTTCAAGTTACAATAAATTCTGTTTAGATAAATAAATCAAGATATTTCTGCCAGCAGAACCAGCAAATAACTCCGCTTGCTCTTTTTAAAAAGTTTAAAAAATCAACAATATAGAATCTAAATAAATCAATAAGTTGGCGCATTCCGTGGATAATCCTGAAATATTAATTAGAAAGTCTTGGACATGCAATCATAATAACATAGAAACATAATATATACTCTATAGGTACTAATATTATAAATGCGAAAGTTTGGATGGATGGACGTTTGTTACTCCATCACGCCAGAACGGCTGAACGGATCTGGATGTTATTTAGCACAGAGATAGATTATAGTCTGGAATAACACATAAGCTACTTTCATCCTGGAAAATTAAAGAATTCTCGCGGGTACCTACCGAAATACCTCAATCCACGAGGACAAAGTCGCGGGTATCAGCTAGTACATAATACGTAACCGCAGTCCCGCACATTGTTAATCAAATCTAAGCTTTTACGCTTTAAATGTTTTGTCTTAAAATAATACTATCTAATACTATAATATTATAAATGCGATAGTGTGTGTGTGTGTATGATAGTGCTACGCTGTCACGGCCCAACTACTCCACCGGTTTTGATGAAATTTGGTACAGGGATAGGTTAAATCCCGGGGAAGAACATAGGCTACTTTTTATCATGGAAAATGAAGAGTTCCCGCGGGAATCAAAAAACATCAATTCACGCGGACGAAGTCGCGGTCATCATCTACTTGTAGATGCATTTAGAGGCTACTGAGAAGAGGTAAGAATAAACGATTTCTATTAATTACTTATATACAGCAGACATTGGGCAAAATACTTTCACGTCAACATACATCTATTTATAAACACTAATGAATCGTGTACAATAACTGGTCAGCTTTTGTATAGCTAAAAAGTCACCCTGAATTGAATAAAGAATAGCTTTCCAAGGAACAAGGAATAGACAGCACAAAGCTTGAAAAAATCCTAACACAATCGAAATAACAATACTAGATGTTCCATTGCACAAAATCATATTTGTCTGCCTCAAAGCTATTCGGAGTTCGGACTTTGGCTGGGAAATTGAAAAAGTAATTCTCGAAAAGAACTAAATTGAATGAAAGCGTTGAAAAGCGATATCGAAAACTCTTTTAAATTAATATAGTAAACTGGATTTTGCATGGATTAATTTTTTTAATTCCCGCGAGACCTTAATTTTCCGGGTTTATGGTTTTACTAGATGATGCCTGAGACTTCGTCCGCGTGAGTTAAGGTACCCATCAATTTTCCGGGCACAAAATGTAACATATTATGCCCATGTGTTAACTCATGGTATTGAGTTATCTCCATTCCAAATTTCAGCCAAATCGGTTCCGTCGCTCATTTAGGCGTGAAGGAGTAACAAACATCCAAACATATATACTTACAAACATACAACCATCTCAATTTTCATATGCATACTTAGTCAATTATTATAAAATGCAAAAATGTGTTTGTTGGTTGGTTCTTCAATCACGCCGTAACAAAGCAATGTTTTGGATGGTTTTGGAGAGTGACATATGCTACTGTTTATCCCGTAAAATGAAGGAGTTTCAGTGGGAATTTAAAAATTTATCCCACCGAGATGAAGTAATAATAAGCAAGATAAGATACATAAGATGGTAGTAAGCCTGTGCATCATTAAAACAATGTCTAGAAACAAACAAACAATAAAATAGTGTAACTGTTGGTGTTAACCGATAACTAATGATAGTGCAAGTAAAATGAAAATACAATGGTACTCGTAGACATAAAATTTATTATACTATATATAGCTCAATTACCACTGATTCACTGACTCACTGACTGACTCATTGACATAATTGTTCTCCTAGAAAGAGACAGAAAACGATACAATGATGTACGGGAGATGTGTTCGGGTGCGGGAGTCGAGTAGGGAAAAATTATGACATTTCGGAAAAACAAGATGGCGGCCGACGTGATTCTTGCAGCTCTCTTGTTTTCCAGCCGATTTTGTTTAAACTCGCAATTATTGAAGAAATTAGTAAACGGTCAATAGAAAAAGTGGAAAAAATTGGAAAAACAAGATGGCGGCCGAGCTGTAGTGTTTTGAAATTTTTGATTTTTCGACCCCGAACCGCGGCGCCACAGATCCGAAACGGCGTGGTCGAGCGTAATATTTTTTTCTCTTTTCGCCTACAAATATCCTGTATTTTGACAGAAAGGGAGTGATTTTTAAAAATTCAAGATGGCGGCTGTCGCGGCGGCCGTTCGGTCTGAGGTACGAAAAAACGCAATTTTAAACTTCAAATTTCTCACAGTTGGCAACGTCGGAGCGTTTGGACTTGTACGGGGCGATTGTGTGTACAGACTCGAGGAATGGATTGGAGAAAAAAAATTACCCCATTTCTCGGGAAATTTTCAAGATTTACCCCAAAAATAAAAAAATCGAAATACGTATTTTTTGCAAAATTCAAGTACGAGCAACCACGTGTCCCACTTGTACGAATGATATTTGGGTATTTTCATTGCCGAGGTCTGGCAACACTGGAATTTATCAAAGTAAAAGTGATTTTCGACATGGTCTCTTTTCAGGAGCTATCATTTCGGCTGGGTGCGAGCGAGATGAAAAATTGAAACGTCATCAGGAGCGGTATATCCTGTAGTTTACGGGAAAATTATGAAACTATGTAAAATGCTTCTGTGAAACGAGATGGACGCCATTTTGTTTTCTTTTTGTGTTTTTGAAAATTTCGATCACGGTTTTGAGGCAGTTGGCAACATTTGGGAAAGTTGACATGTATGGATCGATTGTGTAACTCAACCGGCAGTATCGAGATATCTAAACAGTGTTGCGACATTTGGGGTAGTTTTCGAGATTTTCCCCAAAAATGTCCTCCTGTAAAATTTTGTATGAAAAATTTTTTTTTCACTGATGGCTTCGTCTAGAAGTCAGAAAATATAACTTGAAAAAAAATATGGAGACAGCTGATGATTGAGGATTTCGGAGACGAGTAAAGGGCACGGCCAAGGTATTGAAGATAGGTGGGGGGTCCTCGAACTAATGTCACTCGGAACCTCATCCAATTTGCGATGAGTTTAAAAAAAACTCGAAAATGGTGGATTCAAGATGGCCGCCATACAAATTTCGTCAGTGTCTATCTCGGAGAGTGTAAGAGATGGAAGTGTGGTTTCTTGGCAAGAGATGATCAGGACGAGGAGGTCTATTTAGAGAAATGAAAAAAAATTCAAAATGGCGGAATTTTTTTTTTCATACCAAATTATATGGCGATTAGGAACTTTATAAGGACTGGGTACTTATGGTTCCCTCATTCTAACGAATCTTTGGGGGCAAAAATGTAAAACGAGTTGATGATTGAGGATTTTGAAGAAAGAGGTGTGTTCGACCAAATGCATGAAAAAAAAAAAAACATAAAACTACCAACATGCCCGCATAATTGTTCTCTTAGAAAGAGACAGAAAACGATCCAATGATGTATGGGAGATGTGTTAAGGTGCGGGATTCGAGAAGGGAAAAATTATGACATTTCGGAAAAATAAGATGGCGGCCGACGTGATTCTTGCAACTCTTTTGTTTTCCAACCGATTTCGTTACAACTCGCAATTATTGAAGAAATTAGTAAACGATATATTATACAAAAAGTGGAAAAAAAAAGGAAAAACAAGATGGCGGTCAACGTGATTCTTGCAACTCTTTTGTTTTCCAACCGATTTCGTTACATCTTGCAATTATTGAAGAAATTAGTAAACGATCAATAGAAAAATTGAAAAAAATTGGAAAAACAAGATGGCGGCTGAGCTGCAGTATTTTCAAATTTTTGATTTTTCAACCCCGATCCGCGGCGCCACAGATCCGAAACGGGGTAGTTCATGTATTGGAGATATGTTCAGCTGCGGGACAGGAGCAGGGAAAAATTATGACATTTCGGAAAAACAAGATGGCAGCCGACGTGCTTTTTGTAACTTTTTTGTTTTCCAACCGATTTTGTTACAAGGCGCAACGATTGAAGAAATTAGTAAACGATCAATAGAAAAAGTGGAAAAAATAGGAAAAACAAGATGGCGGCCGACGTGATTCTTGCAACTCTTGTTTTCCAACCGATTTCGTTACAACTCGCAATTTTTGAAGAATACCAATTTCTTTAGTCAATATAAAAAGTAGAAAAAATTGGAAGATCAAGATGGCGGCCGAGCTGTAGTGTTTTCAAATTTTTGATTTTTCGACCTCGAACCGCGGTGCCACAGATCCGAAACGGGGTAGTTCATGTATGGGAGATAATATGTTCGGCTGCGGGACAGGAGCAGGGAAAAATTATGATATTTCGGAAAAACAAGATGGCAGCCGACGTGCTTTTTGTAACTCTTGTGTTTTCCAACCGATTTCGTTACAAGTCGCAATGATTGAAGAGATTAGAAAACGACATATAGAAAAAGTGGAAAAATAGGAAAAACAAAATGGCGGCTGACATGATTCTTGCAACTCTTTTTTTTTCTAACTGATTTCGTTACAACACGCAATTATTGATGAAATTAGTAAACGATCAATAGAAAAAGTGGAAAAAATTGGAAAACCAAGATGGCGGCTAACGTGACTCTTGCAACTCTTTTGTTATCCAACCGATTTCGTTACAACTCGCAATTATTGAAGAAATTAGTAAACGATCAATAGAAAAAGTGGAAAAAACTGAAAAACAAGATGGCGGCCGAGCTGCAGTAATTTCAAATTTTTGATTTTTCGACTCCGATCCGCGGCGCCACAGATCCGAAACAGGATAGTTCATGTATAGGAGATATGTTCGAGTGCGGGATGGGAGTGGCGAAAAATTATGACATTTTTGAAAAACAAGATGGCGGCCGATTAGCCGAAATGAACCGATCGAAGCATTCAAGATAGGTGCTCGATCAAATGTCATTCGAAACCTCAGCCAATAGACCGTGAGCTGAAAAAAAATTCAAAATGGCGGATTTAAGATGGCTGCCATACAAATTTATTTGGTGTCTTTCTCAGAAAGTATAAAAGATGGAAGTGTAATATCTTGGCAAAAGATGATAAGGACCTGAAGGTCAACTTGATGAAAAGGAAAAAATTCAAGATGGCGGAATTTATTTTTCCGTAGAAAATATAATTATGGCGAATATTGAAGAGACTACAAGTGTAGAAAGAACTATGCAAAATTTTGATACGTTTCCGTTTTTCCCTGGGATTACAAAACAGGAAACTGTTACCAAAATTTTATAAAATCAGCGCCATTTTGAAATTCTTTGTTTTAATTGACCGATTTTGTTCAAAATCGATATTTAGGACTTCCTGGGATCACAAAATAGAAAACTGATAACCAAGTTTTAAAAATCAGCGCCAATTTGCAAATTCTTTGTTAATCGACCGATTTCGTTCAAAATTGATATTTAGGGCTCCCTTGGATTACAAAACAGAAAACTGATACCAAAGTTTAAAAAATCTGCGACATTTTTAAATTCTTTGTTAATTGGCCAATTTCGTTCGAAATCGATATTTAGGGCTCCCTGGGATCACAAAATAGAAAACTGATACCCATGTTTTTAAAATCAGCGCCAATTTGAAATTCTTTGTTAATTGACCGATTTCGTTCAAAATCGATATTTAAGACTCCCTGAAGTTACAAAACAAGAAACTGTTACCAAAATTTTCAAAAAACCAGCGCCATTTTGAAATTCTTTGTTAATGGACCGATTTCGTTCAAAATCGATATTTAGGGCTCCCTGGGATTTCAATACAGGAAACTGTTACCAAAGTTTTAAAAAATCGGCGCCATTTTGAAATTCTTTGTTAATTGACCGATTTCGTTCAAAATCGATATTTAGGACTCCCTGGGGTTACGAAACAAGAAACTGATACCAAAATTTTAAAAAATCAGCGCCATTTTGAAATTCTTTGTTAATGGACCGATTTCGTTAAAAATCGATATTCAGGGCTCCCTGGGATCACAAAACAGGAAACTGATACCAAAGTTTAAAAAAATCAACGCCATTTTTAATAATTTTGCTTTAACCATAATAAATGAATTCAGTTTAGTACAGTAAAGTCTGTACTACTTGTAAGTCAAACCACAACCCGTGAGCTGCTTTAGCAGCTCGCGCACAGGGCGAAACACTAGTTATACTATATATAGCTCGATTACCACTCACTCACTCACTCACTCATTGACATAATTGTTCTCCTAGAAAGAGACAGAAAATGATAGAATGATGTACGGGAGATGTGTTCGGGTGCGGGAGTCAAGTAAGGAAAAATTATGACATTTGAACAAAACAAGATGGCGGCCGACGTGATTCTTGCAACTCTTTTGTTTTCCAACCGATTTTGTTATAACTCGCAACGATTGAAGAAACTAGGAAACGATTTATAGAAAAAGTAGAAAAAAATGGAAAAACAAGATGGCGGCCGAGCTGTAGCGTTTTGAAAATTTTGATTTTTCGACCCCGAATCGCGTTGCCACAGATCCGAAACGGCGTGGTCGAGCGTAATAATTTTTTCTATTTTCGCCTACAATTATCCTCTATTTTGACAGAATGGGAGTGGTTTTTAAAAATTCAAGATGGCGGCTGTCGCGGCGGCCGTTCGGTTTGAAGTACGAAAAAACGCAATTTTAAAATTCAAATTTCTCACAGTTGGCAGCGTCGGAGCGTTTCGACTTCTATGGGGCGATTGTGTGTACAGACTCGAGGTATGGATTGGGGAAAAAAAATTACCCCATTTCTCGGGAAATTTTCAAGATATACCCCAAAAATTAAAAAATCGAAATACGTATTTTTTGCAAAGTTCGAGTATGAGCGACCACGTGTCCCACTTGTACAAATGACTATTGGGTATTTTCGTCGCCGAGGTCTGGCAACACTGGAATTTATCAGAGTAAAAGTGATTTTCGACATGGTCTTTTTTCAGGGGCTATCATTTCGGCTGGGTGCGAGCGAGATGTAAAATTGAAACGTCATCAGGAGCGGTATATCCTGTAGTTTACGGGAAAATTATTAAACTATGTAAAATGCTTCTGTGAAACGAGGTGGCGGCCATTTTGTATTCTTTTTGTGTTTTTGAAAATTTCGATCACGATTTTGAGGCAGTTGGCAACATTTGGGAAAGTTGACATGTAGGGATCGACTGTGTAACTCGACCGGCAGTATCGAGATATCTAAACAGTGTTGCCACATTTGGGGTAGTTTTCGAGATTTTCCCCAAAAATGTCCTCCTGTAAAATATTGTATGAAAAATTTTTTTTTCACTGATGGCTTCGTATAGAAGTCAGAAAATATAACTTGAAAAAAATATGGAGACACCTGATGATTGAGGATTTCGGAGACGGGTAAAGGGCACGGCCAAGGTATTGAAGATAGGTCCTCGAACTAATGTCACTCGGAACCACATCCAATTGGCGATGAGTTTAAAAAAAACTCGAAAATGGTGGATTCAAGATGGCCGCCATACAAATTTCGTCAGTGTCTATCTCGGAGAGTATAAGAGATGGAAGTGTGGTTTCTTGGCAAGAGATGATCAGGACCTGATGGTCTACTTGATGAACAGGAAAAAATTCAAGATGGCGGATTTTATTTCTCCATAGAAAATATATGGCCAATATTGAAGAATACTACAAGACTGTGTAGAACTATGCAAGATTTTGATACGGTTTCGTTTTACCCACGACGGGGCTCCCTGAGATTACAAAACAGGAAATTGGTACTGAAATTTAAAAAATCAGCGCCATTTTGAAATTCTTTGTTAATTGGCCGATTTCATTCATAATCGATATTTAGGACTCCCTGGGGTTACAAAACAGGAAACTGATACCAAAATTTAAAAAAATCAGCGCCATTTTGAAATTCTTTGTTAATGGACCGATTTCGTTCAAAATCGATATTCAGGGCTCCCTGGGATCACAAAATAGGAAACTGATACCAAAGTTAAAAAAAATCAACGACATTTTTAAATTTTTGTGTTTTTGAAAATTTCGATCACGATTTTGAGGCTGTTGGCAACATTTGGGAAAGTTGACATGTATGGATCGATTGTGAAGCTCGACGGGCAGTATCGAGATATCTAAACAATGTTGCCACATTTGGGGTAGTTTTCGAGATTTTCCCCAAAAATATCCTCCTGTAAAATTTTGTATGAAAAATTTTTTTCCTTTGATGGCTTCGTATAAAAGTCAGAAAATATGACTTTAAGAAAAATATGGAGACAGCTGATGATTGAGGATTTCGGAGACGGGTAAAGGGCACGGCCAAGGTATTGAAGATAGGGGGGTCCTCGAACTAATGTCTTTCGGAACCTCATCCAATAGACAAAGAGCAAAAAAAAAATTCAAAACGGCGGATTTAAGATGGCTGCCATACAAATTTGTTTGGTGTCTATCTCAGAAAGTATTAAAGATGGAAGAGTGGTTTCTTGGCAAACCACGAAGATCAGGACCTGAAGGTCTACTTGATGAACAGGAAAAAAATTCAAGATGGCGGAATTTATTTTTCATAGAAAATATATGGCCAATATTGAAGAATACTACAAGACTGTGTAGAACTATGCAAGATTTTGATACGGTTCCGTTTTACCCACGACGGGGCTCCCTCGATTACGAAACAGGAAACGGGTACTAATATTTTAAAAAATCAGCGCCATTTTGAAATTCTTTGTTAATTGACCGATTTCGTTCAAAATCGATATTTAGGGCTCCCTGGGATTACAAAACAGAAAACTGATACCAAAGTTTTAGAAAATCGGCGCCATTTTGAAATTCTTTGTTTATTGACCGAATTCGTTCAAAATCGTATAGTAAAGTCTGTACTACTTGTAAGTCAAACCACAACCCGTGAGCTGCTTTAGCAGCTCGCGCACAGGGCGAAACACTAGTTAATATATATATAGCTGCTCGTGCTGACTGACTCATTGATCACCTCTCCTGTAAAATTTTGTATGAACATTTTTTTTTTTCACTCATCGTTTCGTATAGAAGACAAAAAATCATTAAGAGGAAAAATACAGAGAGAGCTGATGATTGAGGATTTCGAAGACGGATGAAGAGCACCAGCCAGGGTATTGAAGATAGGTGGGGGGTGCTCGACCAAATGTCACTCGAAACGTCATCCAATTGACAGTTAGCTGAAAAAAATTTCAAAATGGCGGATTTAAGATGGCCGCCATACAAATTTCGTCGGTGTCTATCTCGGAGAGTATCAGAGATGGAAGAGTGGTTTCTTGGCAAAAGATGATCAGGACATGAGGGTCTACTTGATGAACAGGAAAAAAATTCAAGATGGCGGAATTTATTTTTCCATAGAAAATGTATGGCGAATGTTGACTGGGATTTGGAAATTATGCAAGACCTTTTCAAAGTTTGTATCTTCGTACTGTCATTCTGACAAATGATTCGGAAAGAAAATATGGAGATCGAGGGTTTGCAAGATGGGTGAAGAGCTAATAGCTAGCTAGAGAGCAGGGTATTAAAGATAGGTGGGGGCTGCTCAAACAAAAAAAGAAAATGAGCTGAAAAAAAAACTCTTAAATAGCGGATACAAGATGGTGGTTATACAAATTTCATAGGTGTCTATCTCGGAAAGTATAAAAAAATTTAAATAAAGCTGAACGATAGCAACTGACAAGTATTCATTAATTAATATAAGTAACTAGATGATTCCCGCGACTCCGTCCGCGTGGATTAAGATTGTTTGATTCCCACGGGAACTCTTTAATTTTCCGGGATAAAAAGTAGCCTATGTCCTTCCCCGGGATACAACCAAATTGTACCAAATTTCATCAAAATCGGTTGAGCAGATGGGCCGTGAAAGCGTAGCAGACAGACAGACAGACAAACGGATAGACAGACAGACACACTTTCGCATTTATAATATTAGTATGGATATGATTGAACTAGAATTTAGTATCTTCATCGAACACTCACTAGATGGCGTTAGAAGTCAAAGGCCATGAAATAGTTAAATTATAAAAAAGGTTCTATAGAATAAAATAATAAAATTACAAACGTCCACTAAAATGATATAAATTTATATACCTAAAATATGCCTACAATGCTAAGTGGGCTTGCACAATACAGCGACAATTTAAGATAATAATTTCAGAGAGTAAAAAGTGTCAGGGTGATTTCGTTTTTTTTTATTCCACTACAAGTTAGCCCTTGACTGTGATCTCACCTGATGGTAAGTGACGATGCAGTCTAAGATGGTAGCGGGCTAACCTGTCAGGGGTACGGCAGTTATATTAAATCCATACCCGTAATTGGTTTCTACACGGCATCGTACCGGAACGCTAAATCGCTTGGCGGTACGTCTTTACCGGTAGGGTGGTAAGTAGCCACGGCCGAAGCCTTCCACCAGGCCAGACCAGAGAAAATTCAGAAATTATAAATTTTCGAATTAACCCTGATAACACACCAAAACTACAAATCCAAACGGACTTATTATTCAATCTTCTACGCGGTCCGCTTCAGCGGGCCGCGCATCCACGCGCCATACTAGTCTTTTATGTAAGTACTCGTACTTTGTTTTCCTGAGTTGTCGTGCACTGCTTCCAAAATTGGCATATTTTTTATTTTCCTCCATAATAGCTCATCGGAATCTGTGGTCTCAATGGGATGCTGAAAAAAATTTGATATTAAACCATACAAATGCCCAACCATAGATTAATATATTTACTAACGTGCCAAACCAAGCTTCAAACCCTGTGCACGCCACCGAATGTAAAAATCAGTGGTTCGATACAAATGAAAGTCAGAGGTACAATGATCGAGAGAGGTAAAGTTCAAACGTATCTGACCCGGTGGCCAAAATTGGAACTTTTTTTTTATCCACTACAAGCTAGCCCTTGACTGCGATCTCACCTGATGGTAAGTGATGATGTAGTCTAAGATGGTAGCGGGCTAACCTGTTAGGGGCATGGCAGTTATATTAAACCCATACCCCTTCGGTTTCTATACGGCATCGTACCGGAACGCTAAATCGCTTGGCGGCACGTCTTTGCCGGTAGGGTGGTAACTAGCCACGGCCGAAGCCTCCCACCAGTCCAGAACAGGGAAAATTCAGAAATTATAAATTCCCAAATTGACCCTGCCGGGGATCGAACCCGGGACCCCCGCACATTAAGGCAACAGCGCTACACACTGCGCCACGGAGGTCGTCAAAATAAAATATATTGATTTCGTGCAAGTTTCGACTATTATTCCACGGAGATATCCCTCTGAGCCTTTTACTAGACACTGCCGAACGTCTGGTAGGAACGTACCTATCTTCTTAGACTGTGATAGGATTGTAGTTGTTTTCAGGTATAAAGCTTCAATACCTGTGAATGTTGGCATGTTCAGTCCACTTTATATAGCGGCGTAGAATAGTGAATTTCCTGCCGTTCTTTGGCCGCTCGCATATTGTTCTCCTTCTTACAAATGGCCGATCATCCGAATGGCTGTGACATTAATATTATAAACAAGACGATGACCGCGACTTCGTCCGGGTAGATTTAGGTTTTTACTCACAATCGATATACTAGAAACCGCCATAAGTTTGTAACAGCGTCATATCATATGCACAAGGCGCAGAAATCCTTTGTGTTCCAAAAGTTTCTGGATTTGCCGTTGTATTTTAAATACTGTGTTAAAAAGCATTAGCAGCAACAGTACGTCAAACTAATTTCGTGATTTTTTGACCCCTCCCCCGTCCTTGTCACAGTTGGTCACATTTGTCCCGGGGGGGTCTCACAAATGGGGGGGGTCCCTAGTGTGCGACGTCACGTATCTTTTACATCAAATTAGTTTTATTTCCATTTAAATATTTTTTTAGTATAATCAACATCAATTCAAACACTTGAAAAAAATATCAAAGCTTGGAAATATTTTTAATTTTTAATTTTCGTTAATAGTTCCTATTTGGCATTTTAACACTTAGATGTATCCACTACACCCTATTAACGTCCCACTGCTGGGCACAGGCCTTCACTCTTATAGGAGAGAGGAAATTAGAGTTTAGACTCACCACGCTGCTCCAATGCGGGTTGGCGGGCTTTAACGACTATTATCATGTTAGTGATAATAACTGGGACCGACGGCTTAACATGCTCTCCGAGGCACGGGGGTGAAACACCGCCAACTTGCAACTCCGGGCTGGCACTGAGAATTTCTGAATTGAAAAACTCAATACCAATTTTTTGCCCGACCGGGAATCGAACCCAGGACCTCGTGATCCGCAGTCGACTATGCTAACAGCTAGACCAACGAGGCAGTCGCCTTAGATGTCCTTAGATGTATAAGATTTTGACACCGCCCCTTGTCACACTTCATCGACCCCCCTCCCCCCCCCTTAACGTGTGACGCACTTTATGGATGACATGACCCCTTATGTGTGATACAAATAAAGACAAGTACAAGCTGTTTTTACTCACATCAAATCGTTAGAAATGCACTCAATAAACTCTCTATTTTTGGCTGTGCTGGTGTACAGGAATGGTCCTATACATCGTGAGCGGTGGTCGACACGGAACACCGACGCTATACCGATCACGTGCGCTTCGCCATTTATCCAAGTGACTAATGGACCACCGTGGTCGTTCTGAAAACAAAGCATAAGTTTTTTTTTCTCTGTGTCTTATCATCCGATCAGTCAGTGAACTATGAGCCAATTTGTTGCAGGATAGATTGGCGATCAGAGGCGAATTCCCCAAGCCGGAAGCACTATATGTCTCGGCTATATACCACCCACCACTACAGCTTATTAACATCCCACTGCTGGGCAAAGGCCTCCTCCACTCTCATAGGAAAGAGGAAATTAGAGCTTAGACCCACCACGCTGCTCCAATGCGGGTTGGCGATTTTGACGACTATTATCATATTAGTGATAATAACCGGGACAATCAGTTGATTGCGAATATTAAAGCAACGTTGACCCAAGTCGGTAACTGGATGGGTGACCGAGTTTGGAGGATCAAATTTGGCCTTTTCGTTCCCTCCGTGTCTCGGAGAGCTCGTTAGGCCATCGGTCCCGGTTTATTATCACTGACATCTGATAATAATTGCTACAAAAACCTAGAGTTTAAATACTCTTAGTCGAGCCGTATGCGGAAGGACGTGGGAACCCACCGCATTATTATCTCCTACCATTATTTGATTAATGGAAAGGGGTCACGACCCTCAGTAATGAGGAATGCGGCGCAGAAAGAGAGAGAAAAGTAAATTAGAACAAATCATAGTATTTTTAACCCGACTACCATAGTCAATGCCGACTACGACAAAGCGAAAAGAAAGGGTTATGAATTTTTTTCGTGTATCGACAATGTAGTAAAGCTTATAAAAAAAGTGCGGTGTCGTGGGAAACCAGATAGGAACGAATTTCATTATTACATAAATATTAATTAAAAGTTCTAGTCGAGGTAAAAAAAAATAATTATGATTTTTTATCGATAAAAATACTTATTATCGAATAAACTACTTTACAAAATCATCTTAACACTTTTATATTAGTCAATGTATAGCGAACATACATAAACTATACAAAATAGAGACTGCCGATGGAAGTGAATATTTAATTTTATTTGAAATAAAAAAATAATTAAATATACACCTTAACAATAAGATATTAAAGTATAATTTCGAATGTAATATATTTATATATAAGACCTTTTGTCTTCGTAACAACTCGAGCATGTTTTCACTTCAAAATCTTACGCATTTTCGTTATGGACTTTTTTTGCCGTCCTGGGTACCCCGCCGATCGTCCCAGGAACTTTCGTTCCAAAATTGTCAGTCATATACGGACTGCCGATAGAAGTAAAAACTTATAACTTAGAATATTAGTGTTAAAATTTGAAAACAATATAAAATTTTCGAACGCCAATAATATAAATACGAATATTAAATAAATACGGTCTCGCTGTTTACCTGACAGAAGCCTTTTTCTCCTCTTCTTTTGTAATATTCATGTTCTTTAGCGCGTGGCTGAAAATAAAAATGTAACAATCAATAATAATTGACACTTGTCTCCCTGGCATTATATTATCCATTTTCACAGCAAAAATACCATAACTTCAGCGATTTCACAACAATAATTTGATATTGTAGCAATAGTTAATTATTGTCCGTCAAACTTTTGTGACCCGGTGGCCAAAATCGGAACTAATTTTTATACTTGTTTAGTTTTGAAGTGAAACTTCTTTAGAATCGTTGTGATTTGAAAATTCGATGAAATGAAAAGGCGACACTAAAAAGAGCCTGCGAGAGTATGGGATAGACATAACTTATTATAATACTTAGGTACATACTTAATACAAGTTATATTTATTTCATTCTCTGGTAGGCCACTTTTCCGAAGTTTCACTTCTGCTTTGTGTGACACACACACTTTTTCTTTTATTTAACATATATTCTAGCGACGCTGTCACCGGATCCAAAGAAGAAGCGGCGGTTGCTCTTTTAAAAATTGCAATTTCATTAATTTGTAGAATACATAAGTAACATTACCCTTAGCATTGCTGGAGCGAGTCAAATCCATGCTCCTTTGTCATTTACGTAATCTTCAAGTTGTGTGATTTATTTATTTATAAAAGTTATATTTCTACCTTCCCCTTATCATCCAGTTTGCCCTCGTGGAAGGTGCAAATCATGTAATCGTCAATTTGTTTCCCCATATCCGGTTTTGTGAAATACTTCTTGCATTCTTCGTTGTCTAGTACTGATACTGAGACGTACCGGAGCGTGTGATGGTTATAATCGACTGAGCTGTTTGGCTGAAAATATAAAATTATATGATATGAGAACCATTCGACGTTAGAACTTAGGACGTATTTATATACCATAGTATAACCAAGGACAGTCAACTCTGGGGCAATATGAAAGAGGTACCTATATAATGTCTTACAGTGGATACATATATTATTAACTGTGCATGGAGGTCATAAAGATCGGGGTCATGGTTACAAGTGTAAGCATAATTCCAGAAGTGGGTGAATAATTAAAATTACTTTTTAAATATGTTTGTACTCTCTTTAAAACGTGCACGAGCGAATGGTCACCACGTGTAGCGGTTTCACGAGAGATTTAATGTAAACAGTTAATTATAAAAACTTGGCCAAAGCAATAAATTAATCATTTGATCAGGCTGCAGTTGCTACTGCTAAGCTCTAAAACAAATTGCGATCTAAACACAAAAGTATTCAATAATCGCTGAGTCTGTCGGCAACAGACTAACTCAACAAAGTCAAAATACTCGCATTTATGCAAATTAATCCAATATGGCGTATCCCCGATAACAAACTGACCGAGTGAATTACATCGAATGAGTCAAATATCAACTTAATTAAACCTTCGGCAATAAATAAATACACAATCTTTTATATTTTCTAAAAATTCAACTTTAATTTAAAAGCAAAGCTGACAGTTCGGCCGTCCTGCAAATAACACGTCCTCGTGTTCGAGTCATATCACTCGCTTTTATGCCCCAAATCGTGAACAGGCGCCTTGCCCCAAATCATGGTCAGGCGTTCTTGCCTGGGGCGTTCTTGCCTGAATTCATGATTAGGCGGTCATGCCTGGGCCGCTCCTGCTCACGATTACTTCGCTAATAATAATATGTAAAACACTTATCAAACTGTCGAACTCTCAGTCTTTATCAACACTCATGAATTATCACTCAATAAACTAAAACGACTCACCTCATTCGATGCACTCTTCGAAATCTGAATCACTTATTTACTTTCACAAATCTAAACATATTTTGAGGTTAGACACTAACTTACAAAATTTTATCTCGATTAATAATACGAGTACTTTCACATTATCGAATTCAAGCGAATCTACCACTGGTTCGGAATACCATAATCCTAGCGAGAAGAACCAGCAAGAAACTCGGTGGCGTCTAACATTCAAAATTACTTTCTCACAGCCACCGATCGATCAACAAAACTATGGAAAATTTATATTAATTTCTAATGTCGGTACTTTCAAAATTTAAATTTCAAATTACTCACGTTTACAAAACTAAACAGAGCAAATGTGCGGATGGCAAAAGCGAATCAAGGCAACGTGAGATACATCCCGCTTCTGAAATTTGTAAGCATAATTCCAGAAGTGGGTGAATAATTAAAATTACTTTTAAAATATGTTTGTACTCTCTTTAAAACGTGCACGAGCGGATGGTCACCACGTGTAGCGGTTTCACGAGAGATTTAATGTAAACAGTTAATTATAAAACTTGGCCAAAGCAATAAATTAATCATTTGATCAGGCTGCAGTTGCTACTGCTAAGCTCTAAAACAAATTGCGATCTAAACACAAAAGTATTCAATAATCGCTGAGTCTGTCGGCAACAGACTAACTCAACAAAGTCAAAATACTCGCATTTATGCAAATTAATCCAATATGGCGTATCCCCGATCACAAACTGACCGAGTGAATTACATCGAATGAGTCAAATATCAACTTAATTAAACCTTCGGCAATAAATAAATACACAATCTTTTATATTTTCTAAAAATTCAACTTTAATTTAAAAGCAAAGCTGACACAAGGGTTTATCCTACTTCCTACTAATAGTATAAACGCGAAAGTTTGTAAGTATGGATGTATGGATGTTTGTTACTCTTTCACGCCACAATTAACGGCTGAACGGATCTGGATGAAATTTGGCACAGAGATAGATTATAGTCTGGAATAACACATAGGCCCGGAAAATTAAAGAGTTCCCGCGGGAACGAAAAAACCTCAATCCACGCGGGCATCAGCTAGTTATTATATAAAAGGCGAAATAATGACGTTGAAAAGTGATTAACCCCTTACTTACTAATCGCCATACATAACTATGTCCCCATCCGAGTACAATACCATCAGTTCCAGGCTTTTCATACTCTGGGTCGAAGTTTATGGGTATACCATTAGGTTTGTAAGAACAGTCCTTCGTCATTTCGTTGCTGACTGAGAAAGGTTGTTCCACTTTTACCACGGCTATATCGTTGTGCGACCACTTCGACACATTGTCATATTGCAAGTCGTATTCTGGGGGTAGAAATTGAAAAAATCTTCAATCAAATTTGAACTAAGTAAGTAATATAATATAGGATATGATTTTAAATTAATCATTTCGAATATTTCAATGTACTATGGAAAACTAAATAATTAGTAAGTAAGTAAGAATAGAATAGAAAGAAGTATGTTGCACATTAGGAGAAGAGATAGACAGCCATTAGTCACCATTAGAGCTAAAACAAAAATATATGATGTGAAAAGAAAAATTAGAGAACAGAAATGGCGATGGGCCGGTCACATGGCAAGAAACAAGTTTCGTAAATGGACCAATGATATCACAGATTGGTACCCACGTGATGGAAAACGGAAAAGAGGACGGCAACATCTCAGATGGGTAGATGATAATATCAAGTCTGTAGCAGGGACTACATGGCAGAGACAGGCTTTAGATAGAAAGCAATGGAAGGGAATGGAGGAGGCCTATGTCAGAAGACACACTGGGGATTAAGAACGGATAAGTAAGTAAGCTACCTGAATGTTAACAAAATGTACCTAGGCATTACTACCGGGCATGGTGGTGAGCGCTGTGGTTTTACAAGTTGAAGGTTTCGGGTGCGATCCTCGGCAGTGTAAATTTGGGAATTTATATGTAATTTCTGAATTTTCTATGGTCTCGTGGGAGGCTTCGGCCGCGGCAAGTTACGACTTACCTACCGCAAAGACGTGCCGCCAAGCGAGTTAGCGTTCGTATGACTATAGACCGACCGATTACTGCCATATCCCTAACAGTCCGCTACCATCTTAGACTGCATCATTCCTTACTAGCAGAGGATATTACAGAAGGGCAGACTTGTACTGGAATAAAAAATAAAGAATCTCACCAATAGGAACACAGGTGAACACAACTTTCCGCCTCCACTTTCTAGTGCAGGGGTTGCGATCCAAATCATCAGGTTTGACGTACTCATCGAAGCCTGCGATCGCGTACATATTCTGCACGTCTTCAACACACGCCGCTGAAGTAAGCAGTAGCCAGCGGTTGATTATGGCAGCTCCACACATCCAGGCATCGTAGGTTATTATGGATGATCTGGCTTGTAATAGGTACGCCTGAGGAAAAGTTCAGAAATTCCATACTTTTTACTAGCACAGTCTAGATATACTTCCGTCAGTCTACCTACTTCCTTTCCTACCAGCCGTTCGAAGAAGACGTCTAGACAGAACAAAGCTGCGGGGTGACAGGGGCATTATGGGGAGGGTATTATCAAGCGGGGTCTAGCGGTTACTACTGTTTAAACTAGATGGCGCTAATCGATTCTGTGACACGCTATAAATAACAGTACTGAAAACTTATAAGTGGCCTTTTAGCCTGTATCACGGTATCGAAGTTTTCTGAAAGCAGCACTATATAATATAGGTAGAACCGATCAACATACAACGGTAGGGTCCCAGGGCTCAACGCCAGCCCGGAGGAAGATCTTCCAATTGTTGTGGAGGAGGACAAATCACCCACTCGTCCTACCCTGGGATCATTTTCAATACAAAATTCTGTTACTCTAATGTCAAATTGATCGTCCGTGGCCCGCAATCGCGTACTTCTGCACGTCTTCCACACTTTTGTGTGTTTTGTGTTTCTGCGGCTTGCCGCAGAGTTGCCAGCGGTTGATAATGGCAGCTCTACAAAATACACATCCATGCATTATCGTAGTTTCGTATGGACGACTTGGCTTGTTGGTGATAGGTCCTATGCCTAAAAATTTTTTTGACCTTGGAAGCTTTTAGAGACGCCCGGCTTCTTATTCGGATGGCCGGGGCCCGGGGATTCCCCGGGAACACACCTCTAACTTCGGAGTATTATAGTAGACATCGTAAAGAAACTCTGTATGCCCGAGAATTCTTCAAAAAATTTTCGACTTACTTTTTTTACTTGTGCAGCCTACCAATCCGCACTTAGTCAAAGTTGTGGATTATGGCCAAACCCTTCTCATTTTGTTCAGTTGTGAGACGGCAAATGATTGAATGATGAGGAATGACTGACGATGATGAGGTATGCCGATGCGTCTTACAAAAGTGATATAGGTACTTACCTGTTGATAGTAGGTACTTATTACTTCTAGTTACTCACCATATAATATTTATTGGCCGGGGTCTTAACGACTTCTCCTCCAATAATTCGTCTCTCGCCATAGGTATCTTGGTAGACAAGTAATAGAAACAACGCATTAAGTCAATAAAGTTAATCAAAGATAAATTTTATGGAAAAAACGGACTGGACTCTTTAAAGGTCGGCGCGCGCGACACGTAGCGGCCAGTATTCTTTGTATGAGGTTGTATGGAGCTGGGCCCACTTAAGCGACGCGGCAGCCGGCACGGAGATGCACTGCGCGACGCGGCCCCTTATAATCTCATACAAATTAAAATCTCAAAGGCCCTGTCCTACGTCAGCGGCACGATACGTAATGTCGTAACGCGACAGTTTAAAATTATGTAACTACCTACAGTAAGTAGTATCTACCTATCAAAATATTTTATGCCTCATTGACCTGCACGCTACAGCTCGAGCGGTGCATCATTACTATGTCAGCGACAAACGCGTCTCGTTGCGTCGCGTCGTTTTCCTCGCTCACTTAGGACAGGGCCTGAATGCTTCAAGGTGTCTATACTGTCCACCTTAGCTGAGCACACGTACGCGTACGTAATCTTCACGTATTATTGTTCTTCCAATTCACGAGCGCGCGTGAACTTTTCTTGTAGTTAGTTATGCACATTGCATAAGGCTGTACGCGCTATGACGTACCTACCCGCCCACATTTACACGTAAGTATACAATTAATGTATTCAGATAACTGATGGACTAACACAACAATGGGGTACCCCCTGTTATGGGTTTTAATTTAATTATTGACACTTACAATATAAACAAGTTAGTACAAAAGCGTAACTAAATCGCACTGTTATCATTTTAATCAAACGTAAGTAAGTTAAAAAATATATCTTTTTATACAACGCGCCACTTTGGTTTCATGTGATTGAAACAAGAAAATTAATTTCTAATTCAACCTCTTAACGATAAACGCACATAAACCTTGATTGAATTTTAAACGTTGATTTAATCTATGTTATGAGGCCGTGAAAAACACAGCGCGTCGGCTTCAGCTACGGCAGGTTTTCAGTTTCACCCAGACAAAGTAAAGGTACCGCGTAAGAACCAAAACACATGACAATATTTTACTCTCCCAATCATTAACGCCTTTAGTACACCTACGCGTTCGTATGCGGCAGCAAGTCACTGCGAAACTACTGCGGTAGCAAAATATCTGCGGAACGTTAGTACACTGCAGTTTTTTCGCAAAGAAATGTCATTGTAATTTTCGTGGACTGCGGATGCAGACGTTATTTCAGAATATCGTCCGGGTCGTCCCAGTCATCGCTTTCAGATTCTGAAGAGGAAGAATTGTTGTTGCTGGCGTCAGTATTAAAGAGAAAGCGTAGTATCTGGGTGCATGAAATAAACCAGAAACGAAGAAAACTTGGAGAAAATAAACTATGCAAAGAACTTTTATCACATGAAGATCGTTTCTATACCTATTTCAGAATGAAGCCAGAAACTTTTGAACATTTACACAATCTTCTTGAACCTCATATTAAAAAGAAAAATACAAATTCGGGATAATTTCGGATTAAATTCAAAAATATTTCAATATTTTCGGCTTCCATGGTGCGAAAATCTGTCCTCATCGACAAAACGCATGCGGACGCTTTGAGATGTGAAACACTGCTAGGAAACGTCTGCGTCTGTGTAACGACGATTTCGCAGTTCCTTGCGAAACAATACCGACAAGGACGCAACTATTTCATGTAGCTAGTGCTAGAGTGAGACATAGCGTATGTGAAATTCTGCCATACTACTTACAGTTTTTTGTTGTTTCGCTGCCGCATACGAACGCGTAGGTGTGCTAACGCCTTTAAGCCGTAAACGATATTTACATAGAGACGTCTTCTTGAAACCCGCGTTCGTTAGCTTGCCTTATAACTATTTATATCAGTCTTATTTCACGTTATCGTTAATAATTATAACCTACTGATAGTTATGTACAGTGATATTAATTTTTCAGTTGACATCTCCATACTACGAGTAAATAACAGACTCATTAAATTGAAAAGTTACACTCAGCCCGGTAAAACAATTCTCGGTGATTTTTAAAATCTAAATGCAAGCAGCAGGCAAGTCGTGGCGTGGGCATAGTCTTGTATACTAGATAATACTTCAAGTAGCATTAGCCATGTCATGCGCTGCCGCTGCCGCTTGCCGCTACCAACGCGCATTTTGTCTAACCAAGCCTTTAAAGGTGCCTTTGTTAAAGACGTCCTAATAAAATTAACCCAATCATCTCCATAATCTGACTGGTCTTCTGAATGTCTACGCTCCTCTCCGCTTCAATCGAAAGGCACCTTAGACTCGCGTTTCTATAAAGTTCACTCACCTGATCATAAGTCGATATAGTTATTTTGCATTATCCCCCAGACTGGTTTCCACGGGTCGATGGATCATACGCGTGGCTTAGTGAATAATTGGGAAAATCAATATTTAACACCCATTCATGATTCAATCAGCTCAATGGTTGTCACAGCGTAAATACGTACAGTGAGACGACGGCCTTGATCATTTTAAGGCGGGCTTTACGATCCAACGACAGTACGACTGATCCACTACAAAGTAAAATTTTCTACAAACACTACTCTATCCTCAATTTATTCTAATTTTCTATACTCAATATATTATTTATTTCATGTAAGATGTCTTACATGAAATAAATAATATATTGAGTGTCTCTTATGTTACGTAACGTTTTGACTCTACCACTGGTTCGTAAAGAAAATCTTCCAAGAAAAGCCGGCAAGAAATACAGCAAATTCTTTTTTTGTTGCCACCAAGGGATTTAGCGTTCAGTTAGTATGATACCGCGTAAAAAATCGATTAGGAGGAAGGGATTCATATTGCACTGTCATACCCCTACCGGATTCGCCGGCTATAGACTGCATAATCACTTACCACCAGTTATGGTAACTTGGAAATTTGGTTTTACAGACTTCAGCCGGTCGGTACGGGCCGCATATGTTATTTATGCGCTACAAGTGCAGCATGATGATTATTTTTCGGTAGTTTATAATCTATTAGGTATATTAAAGGGCAAAACACACAGGGAGCGGGCGCGGGTCGGGTGTCAGGCGGGTTGAATTCCTTGTACGTATATGAACGACATCACACAGAACGCGGCCGCGGGTCGGGTGCGGGCCGGGTCGGGTGTCAGGCGGGTTGAATTCCTTGTACGTATATGAACGACATCACACAGAACGCGGCCGCGGGTCGGGCGCGTGGCGGGTGACGCTGTGTGATGTCGTCCATATAAATACAAGGAATTCAACGCGCCTGACACCCGACCCGACCCGCGCCCGCTTCTTGTGTGTTGCGCGCTTTACCCGACAGAACATAAGATTTCACTACACTTCACACTACCTGAATATTTATGTCTAACCCTAACCTAACCTAAAAGATCAAAAAGAGCAAGAACACTCAGAACATTGGACGGTTCTCAATCTTTCGACAGTTCACAATCTCGCGAGACAGATTATTATCTAACGGTACTTACAATTTTACGGTGACAATTATATAACCCTTTCAGTTAAGACGTCACAATATGGCGGAAAGCATTTCTAATCTTAAACTAAGAATAGTAATTCACTTTTAAATTCAGGGATTGCTTCTTACGAGTACGAAAGAGAGAAAATTAAAGCCGATTATCTCATAATAAATCTGACATTTATTTTACACGATTAAAATAATATATAACAGGATCATTATATCACTTACACATTTTTTATGGTCACCGAGTGTATCAAATAGCATACTTAGTTTTTATTTATTTATTATAATAACATACAAAAAGCTATGGGACAGCTAACCATTACAACTAATTAATATTAAACACTGTGGGTACATACAAATTATATATAACTATGCAACCTTTACAAAATGTACATACAACTTTTTTTTATTTATTTAGTATCATCATTTTTATTTATTAAAACTAACAACACCGCTGGATATAGAAAAATTATGGAATCTTTATTTATTTTATTCAAATTATTATTAGGTACCTATTTTTAACACGGTTAGTGAAAGATTTAGACAAATAGCATAACATTTTTAACGAAAAGTTAAATAATTTGGTTAAAGTATTAAATCAAATATAGTTTGTGCTCAAATTTTATAAGTCATTAAAACTTTCTTTAAACGTTATCTATTAATACGTGCATTTACATAGTAGCGACACTGGCGATTAGGTATAAAAATGTCATCGAAATGAACTAGCGGAAGGGAAAAACTTATACACACGATAAGGCATCGCAACGAGCCGTGTCGTGTCGTGAATGCGTCAATGCCGCAGTCGCATTTGATGAGTCAAAGATGACGCACGACATATATTTTATAGATCAATCAATATCCCTAGTAGTAAAACGTCCCGTGCTATAGGACAAAACAAAAGATCTTGAGGATAAAAATATACGATAAAACAGCAACGGCGCATTCACGACACGACGTCGAGTCATCGTACGATGGATGGACGTTTTCAAAGTCTTAATTAAATAATACAATGGGCTGATTCTGTATAACACAATCTCTAAACTAAACTAAAATGGCAGCTTTAAATCTAGTTCTGTCCCTTTCCGTAGGAAGTATTATGAAAGGGTTAGCAATATTTGTAATGCTCTAATTTTAGTTTAGTTTAGAGATTGTGCACTACAGAATCAGCCCCAATATGCTATTTATCTAAACTAGTCTTAAAATATAAAAAAAAAAATTATCTATTTGAACGTGTCTACTTAACACTAACTAACACAATATAAATAAATTCAGTTTTGATTACTCTTCAGGTGTTTTTTTTTTTCATTTGTAACCATCAACAAATTTGATTAAAAATAATAATAATAACAATTTATTACAATCGCGAATTAAATACTATCCCAAAAATATTATCCATGTCTACTTTTTCTGGATATTAATGGAAATATAAATGATGAAATAGACTTGTCCATTTTTATTTATTAAGTTAAGAAAAAATTAAGGCAAAATAGTAAGACTAGAAATATAAAGAAGATTTTCAAAGATTCTAAGGAAGAAGAGACCAAGAAGGCAGACCGTTTCACGTTGGGTAATTTGCACGGTATGGGTGGATGTCTACTGTTGAACGTGATTAGGAAACCAATCAAATATTCAATAAGGACAAATAAGATGGATTCATAGAATGCTCTATCACAGAAGAGAGTGATTTATTAGTGCAATGTAGCGTGATATATTAAAATAATAACATAATTCTTGCAAATATAGTTTTATTATTCCAGTGTAATCCTCATCCCTGATTGCGAGTTTAATTTAAGAATAATCTGATTGGTCTGCTGAACACTTTTCGTATTACTAGACTAGATGACGCGAAAGATTTCATCAGCTTTAGTTTAGGTTTCTTTTTAAAGAACGCGGTAGCAGACATACGAACCTTCATATTTATGACGTCATATGGATTACATATATGAACAGTTACACTTTGTCTCAAGATTTATTTGCATAATATATATTTGTTGATGATTACACGTATCATACTAAATATCCAAATCACAAAATAGTAACAACTATATTTTTATTTAGAGAGCTACATCATCAAAACTGACTGACTAACACGAAAACTATAATTTTAACATCAGTCAATATGGAAAAAATACATTTTTTATATTCATCATAATAACAACTTATACTAGGGAGGGGTTAGTAAATGGAATAGTATATCACAAAGTTCTGGAAAATAAACAATGTTTAAGGGAGGCTGTCCACTGAAGCGGAATAGAGTGGAGACATATTTAGATGAATTATTAAAATATTATGATCACGTGATTTTTTTACTCCACTACACGTAAGCCCCTGACTGCGATCTCAACTGGTGGTAAATGATGATGCAGTCTAAGATGGCAGCAGGATAGTCTGTTAGGGGTGTGGCAGTTATATTAAAGCCATGTTTAATCGGTTTTTACACGGCATCATATGTATCGTAATGCACGTATTACGTAATACATGTCTCTCTGCACGTATTTGCCGGTAGGGTAGTAATTTACACACACATCTGAAGCCTGCCACCAGACCAATGAAAATTCAGAAATTATAATTTTTTTTTTTTTTATCCACTACAAGCTAGCCCTTGACTGCGATCTCACCTGATGGTAAGTGATGATGCAGTCTAAGATGGTAGCGGGCTAACCTGTTAGGGGCTGTTAGGGGTAAATTCCCAAATTGACCCTGCCGGGGATCGAACCCGGAACCTCCGACTCATCACTATATTGTTATCATTTTTAAAGTAGATTTGTTAAATATTGTGATAAAATCAGATGTCATACCGAAATATTAAAAATATTTCTTTGAAACTAATAGTTCGATTAAGAACTTTTTTCAAAAATAATTATGTGATGAATACTGTAGAGTTCTTATTACTAAGTATAAAGATTTGTTTGAAAAACTCTTTATTTGATATTATACCTTCATACTATATTTTTCCGTATCTAGAAAGTTTTACTTTATTCTAAAGTGTTTCGGTTCATAATCCAATGACAACAATCACCATCAAAGAATAATTTATTTGACTGTACCCTCAATACTATTGCAATAAAAACCGAACTTTATTCCACAGTTTTAAGGCTAATAATCAAAATGTCGCGAGATTGTTCGAACATAAACAACAACAAAACAGCTTCACCGGTAGTGAGACGTCTGCCGCCGACAGTTCCGCGCTATTGTCTGGAAGCACTTTTGGCAAACTTGCATAGGTTTCCCTTGAAAATTCAACCTTATGCCATAGTATTAAGGTTCATAATCCAATGACGACAATATTATTTATTTTTATTTTTATTTATTGTATTTAGGTATACCAACAGCGAGTACACAAAGCTTAAATTAATAAATAGTACATATATCATCAAAGAATAATAATTGTCAGACTGTTCCCTTAATTTTATTGCAATTAAAACCGAACTATATTCCACAGTAACAAGGCTCATAATCAAAAGGTCGCGAGATCTGTTCGAACATAAAGAACAACAAACAGTTTTACCGGTAGTGGGACGTTTGCCGCCGACAGTTCTGCGCTATTGTCTGGAAGCACTTTTGACAAACTCGCATAGGTTTCCCTTGCAAATTAAACCTTATTACACAGTAATAAGGTTCATAATCCAATGAGGACAAACATGATCAAAGAATAATAATTGTCAGGAAACTCTTTATTTTTTTTGCAATTAAAACCGAACTTTATTCCACAGTTTTAAGGCTCATAATCAAAAGGTCGCGAGATCTGTTCGAACATAAAGAACAACAAACAGTTTTACCGGTAGTGGGACGTCTGCCGCCGACAGTTCTGTGCTATTGTCTGGAAGCACTTTTGACAAACTCGCATAGGTTTCCCTTGCAAATTAAACCTTATTACACAGTAATAAGGTTCATAATTCAATGAGGACAAACATGATCAAAGAATAATAATTGTCAGGAAACTCTTTATTTTTTTTGCAATTAAAACCGAACTTTATTCCATAGTTTTAAGGCTCATAATCAAAAGGTCGCGAGATCTGTTCGAACATAAAGAACAACAAACAGTTTCACCGGTAGTGGGACGTCTGCCGCCGACAGTTCCGCGCTATTGTCTGGAAGCACTCTTCGCAAACTCGCACAGGTTTCATTTGGCCGTATCGTGGTAGGGGTATTGAGTTCGAACTGCAAGACGCGCAGAATACTTTTCCTGAAGAAAAAAAAGTCAAAATTAAAAAAATACCTACATAGACCAATATTTGTACTTAATGTGTTCAAAACAAAGTGTGATTGTCTGCTACGCTTACACGGCCCATCTTTTCAACTTCTCAAATCTCAACAGAAAGAGAGACAGAATTGGATAGATAAAGAGCCCGAAACATAATATATTTTTTTTTGTCTGTATGGGCATCACGGCGTAACCACCAGTCGGTTACTATAGTTAACACTCCGGATTAATATTGCATAGGCTATTTCCACATTAATATTATAAATGCGAAGGTGTGTCTGTCGGTATGTCCCGTTCCCGCGAGAATAAAAACCTTAATCCACGCAGACGAAGTTGCGGGCATCATCTGGTTTTATTATATTATAAAAGGCCATGAAAAACTTGAATCCAGGACTGTAGAATAAATATATTTATTTTTTCTTATTATTAAAGGCCAACGACCTCAATTTACATAGATGGGCCCTGTCAAACAAAGAATGTGAACTTATTTTATCAACACCATCTAGTCTGAAAAGCGGGACAGCGCAATGGCGGGGACAAGGACCGGCTTATACAGGTGTGGAGCGCGCTCTAGAGGTCGGACACCCAATTTTTGAAGTGAAAACGCGCGAAAAAAATCTTTAGGCGCGTTGAGCACTTTTTGGTAGGGGGTAAAAATGTGGAACACGCGAGACCGACACCGTTCTACTTAAGACATCTTAAGTATAAATATAGTACATTCGTAATTAAACTTTAATCTCTTAGTATTAAGGTTTATATTTGAATTTTTTTTATTTTTTTAAATTTGAAAATAAACATTTACATATTCGTTTTCACTTCTATCGGCAGTCCCTATGACTGCCCATCTGGTACCTACATATATAATAGGCATGATGACTGATTTTGAAAAATGGTCAGATTATGATCGGAAGTATCTACTATTTCGAATAAATACCTTATTTCAGCAGAAAAATAAGGTTTGGTAGATAATAGTCATGGCGTCGTTTGTGACGTCACTATTATTTTTACCAATGTACTCTGTGCAGTAAGCAATATTGTGATTGTCAAAGCTCGAAAACAAACCATTGTGACGTCATTCGCTTCTTGGTGTTTTAACCAATATGGCGGATTGCTGTATTTTATAATTTTATTTTATCAAAATAAATAGCAATCTCACTCGAAATAGAAAAATAAATACGTTTTTTATAATCCATGAATCATATTTCATTAGATAAATTCATAATTTCATTGATTCTTGGTTACTGTCATCATGCCTATTATATATCGATGTTAAAGGGTTCATCTTACCGCAGTTCCTACAGTGGTGCCGCCGTCGGAAGGCAGTGAAGTGAGCGGAGCAGCGCATACAAGCCGGCGCAGCGATGTCCGGCACCCATTCCGGAGCGCGCTCCACACTTGTGGGTTCCGAACGCTCCTCCCTGCTGGAAACAAAGAATAAGGAACATAAATTCAGGTGAGCAGGCGATGGAGATTTTTTTGTCTTAAGACAAAGCAAAGTCAAAGTTCGCTCTATAGATCTCACACTTATGCTGAGATCTGTAGAGCATACTTTGACTTGGGTCAGCCTTTACTCAGAGTTAAAACGAGATGGACTTATGTGAGTAGCATAAATCTGTCTCGTTTTAACCATGTCTTAAGTCTGAGCATAGTCAAAGTTCGCTCTATAAATCTCACACTTATGCTGAGATATATAGAGCGTACTTTGACTTGGCTCAGACTTTACTCAGAGTTAAATCGAGATGAACTTATGTGAGTAACATAAATCTGTCTCGTTTTAGCCATGACTTAAGACAAAGCAAAGTCAAAGTTCGCTCTATAGATCTCACACTTATGCTGAGATCTATAGAGCGTACTTTGACTTGGCTCAGAATTTAGTTAGAGTTAAAACGAGATGGACTTATGTGAGTAACATAAATCTGTCTCGTTTTAACCATGTCTTAAGCTGAGCAAAGTCAAAGTTCGCTCTATTATGCTGAGATCTATAGAGCGTACTTTGACTTGGCTCAGACTTTACTCAGAGTTAAAACGAGATGGACTTATGTGAGTAACATAAATCTGTCTCGTTTTAACCATGTCTTAAGCTGAGCAAAGTCAAAGTTCGCTCTATTATGCTGAGATCTATAGAGCGTACTTTGACTTGGCTCAGACTTTACTCAGAGTTAAAACGAGATGGACTTATGTGAGTAACATAAATCTGTCTCGTTTTAACCATGTCTTAAGTCTGAGCAAAGTCAAAGTTCGTTCTATAGATCTCAGCATTAGACTGTGATAGTAACTCACGTATAAGTGAGATCCCCCGTAGACACAGAAGCCTGTAGGTTTCCACTGTTGTCTATCGACTTTCTTCTCGTGTCGGCCGGCGCCGCTTGCTCGGCGATCGTTGTCGCGTTGACAGTGTTGCGACGCGTTAGTCGCGCGTTCGATTCCGACGCGGTGGAGTCTGAGTTACTGTCCGCGTACACCTCCTCCGCTGAATATACGCTGTCGAATGAGCTGCCTGAAAACACAAGACAACTTTATAAATTAACAAAATGAAGAATTATCTTAAATCATAAGTCCGACGACGATTAGTTTTGACGACCTCCGTGGCGCAGTGTGTAGCGCTGTTGCCTTAACGTGCGGAGGTCCTGGGTTCGATCCCCGGCAGGGTAAATTTGGAAATTTATATTTTCTGAATTTTCCCTGGTCTGTTCTGGTGGGAGGCTTCAGGTGGCTAGTTACTACCCTACCGGCAAAGACGTGCCGTCAAGCGATTTAGCTTTCCGGTACGATGCCGTGTAGAAACCGAAGGGGTATGGGTTTAATATAACTGCCATGCCCCTAACAGGTCAGCCTGCTACCATCTTAGACTGCATCATCACTTACCATCAGGTGAGATCGCAGTCAAGGGCTAGCTTGTAGTGGATAAAAAAAAAAAGTAATTATGATACAATTATGCCACAATGGGATATAATTAATCACTAAATGATGCCCGCGTAACTAAAAACAAACTTTATATGTTGGACATAAAATTCCTTTACGAGTTGGTGTCCCTCTCGCACACCATAGATTAGGAATATTGTAGATTGGACATACATGTTACACCATGTACTCACCATTCTGTATAACCTTGAAAACGTGTTTAGACACGAAACGTATGTTTCCCTTTCTATAATCGTTAACGCCTTAGCAGAGAGAAAAAAATAAGTGAATATGGTTAGCGTTTATAATTGCATTTGCTGAAGCGATCGTGAAAGAGAATAGACAATAAACATATGTAATTTGGCTAGGGAGGCTGGTCTTCACTTGGCTGCACCGCTCTGTATAACCTGGTATTCACTCGTCTGGTACACTATGGTCTCCTCTTCCTTAGTCTCTGACAATACGCAGGTCTGATTCATTTGGAACTCAGCCTTCAGAAAATTCCATAGGTCACTCTCAACTAAAGGGCTAGAACCCAAATAAAAAAAAATAACTCACCATTCTGTATAACCTGGTCTTCACTCGGCTGGTAAACTATGGTCTCCTCTTCCTTAGTCTCTGGCAGTTCGCAAGTCTGATTCATTTGAAATACAGCCTTTAGTATGTTCCGGAGGTCAGCCGCAAAGTTTGTCTGTAACTGGTCAGCTACACCCGCTATGCATACGAATAGCCGGTGTATGAGATCTTCACTTGATCTGGAAAATGTGACAATTCATTAAAAATGGTAGATGTTTTGATATATCTCCGTGACAAAACTACTAAAATTGGATATTTGGCAACTAGAAAAATTATTTTTTAGAGGATCTCCCAAATGACGTAATTTTCCCGGCTTCTGTTAATTTTATGTTGAAAATCAATTTTAAACTGTCGTTTAAAGTAAAAAAGTGGGTCGAGATGACGTCACAACTCCCAAATAAGTATTTCATACAACATCCCTTATTACCCCCGGTTTTTGAGGTTTGAAAATAAGTTACTGGTTTGACTAGTTGCCAAATACCCAATCAAATAGTTTTTCTAAAAAATGATATGAAATGTGCACATTTCATACCCTGTAAAATGAGTTCGAAAGTTAAACTGCCCGGCCTAGGCCAGTAAAGAATGTATGTATTTTCATTACATATCATAATTAAGTTTGAATTTGGAATCTTTCTTCCTGAATATCTTGTAACTTGTTACAATATTCTTTGGCCTAAATAGTTTAAATTTGGAACTCTACCGTATTATGCGTTCAGCAATCACAACGCAAAAAAAATATTAAAAGTATAATATTTTAACTTTTAATATTTAATATATTTAAAAAAAGTCACTTGTTTCATTTTTTAGAAAAGCACTATACACACCTCGACCGGGAGAGCACTTCTGGTCTCGTATATAGCCTAACTATATATAGTCTAACTAACACTCGACCAGAAAACGCGTACTTCCCGGTCTCGCGATGTAATGTACTATTCCATTAAAAATAACCAACAAAAAATGCGAGAGGTTTTTATTTTTAGCAAGAAACAGAGCATTTTATATTGTAATAATATGGTACTTAATAATATGGTACTAACTACTTGGTAATATATCGTCCTAGAGTGGTGCCGCGATCAAAACTTTAATTTGATTTAAATTAAAGTTTTGATCACGGCAATGCAAGAGCCACTTTACAAGCAAATGTATCGTGAAGAATTATTTAGGATCCTCCAATATGCTACTGAAAAATTGCCTTACTTGAACTTCCCTCTCGCCTGTTGTCTCGCCGCCAACTCTTGCGCTTGTAACGCGAGAGCTATTTGTTCGTCATCTGCGCATTCTGCACTGTCGCACGATGTACCACTGAAACGGTAATGGCATATTATAGCACTAGTGCGCAAAAATTAGCCATAAGATGACTTCAAATTGGGGACAGTTTTTTTAAGCTTCCATGGAGCGATATGTAACTACGTCTAATACGTCTGACGCTTTTATCATTCAGTCATCTCAATAATGATCACCTCAAACCACTTGATATTAGTAGGGGTCACGACCCCGAGCAATGATGATTCAACATCATTTCAACCCATTGCTGGCTGGCTGCTGACAGTTGATAGGCCAAAATATTCAAATCCCTTTAAAAACTCACCTTTCATCAACAAAATGGTCCAAATTTAATCTCAATGGACTATTCTGACTTTGCGTCGTCCGATTGTCCAATATCACGTGACCTACGGGCGACCACAGTTTTTTCTTCTTTTTACTTTTCGAGCTAGTTTTTTTTGTTTTCCTCCTAGAGTTACTACTTGAGCAATTAGGCTCGTTAGACCTGTTATTTTCTTCAACTAGCGAACTAATTTTCTTATCCGATTCCCTATGCCTTCTAAGTTCAGTCAGAACGTCTTCTATAGTCCTAAATTCTTCTTGAGGGTCTGAAGAGCCCCAGTTTTGTACAGAACCGCTATTTATAGTGGTAGCTTCATTCAAACCCTCTATGTTCAAACTATCAATATGAGAAGAACCTGCTTCGTTCTTCTGTGCCTGCTCTTCAACGTAATTAATATTTACAATATCCTCCCTTACATCTGAAAAGGAACTTTCTAGAGTATTTTTAGTCTCTTTCTCATCTATTTCGTCTACTGGACTCTTTAATACCCTGTTCTGTTTCATGAAATGATTCTCTTTGATATTTTTATTCTGTTCAGTATCAGGCGATCGATCTAAACTTGTGTTTTCTGTGCTAACGCCGGAATCGGCTGGCGAATCGTGATCGCTTTCGTAACCGAGCATAAACTTAACCCGTTCATCTTTATTTATATCCATATTAGCAAATCTAGTAGTGTCAACTTCGATATTGTCACAATCGTCTTTAACTTCCTCTTTAGCTATTAGAAGTTGGCTCAAATTAACGCTAGCGATCGTCATATCCATATTTACAATATCAGCGTCAATACTAGGTATCATTAATTGAACATCTGAATTTAACAATCCACGATTGAAATCACTATCGTCATCTGGGTTAAAAACTGCTGAATTGTTATGTGATAACGATGCTAAAACAACTGGCTCTTGACTTATTGCATTCGGTATCAAATAACCATGACTAGTAGACGGCATACAACTCAATTGCTCATTCCTTGGACCGGTAAAACCAAAATCTTCTGAACTATCACTTGATATTAATGTTGGTACATCATTAGTTGAAAACGAATGGTTCTTATTCAAATCGTGTATAGTATCTACATCACTAACGATTGATGATAAACGATCGACTATTTCAGTTACTTGTTCGTTTAGTGATGTAACCAATTCTTGATCTGGTATTTGCCTCGGTTCTGATCCAGAAGTCGATGCTGATACTGCGTTAATGACTAAAGGATCGAACATCATCAGGCCGTTTGTTGATAGATTTCTTAGAGAGGATAAATCGTTTTCCGGTCTACTAATCTTTCTTGTTCTATCGAAATCTCTGCTTTCGTTGGTTTGGAATGTGTCAGTGCTAGCGGTGTCCGTGTGTCGGTCGTCTAGGTCGGATTCTCTCTCCGACTCGTCTATATCTTCGCTGAGTCGTTTTAGTCCGTCAATGATTGGTGTCATAACTTCTATGTTGTCGGGGAGATAGTCACCGTCTGTTATTGTCGGTTCACTTGAACTGGAAATGATACAAACACATATTGAGTTAAGGTTGTTCATAAATTTGTGAACTTAACTAAATTGTCAAATACAATAGTGCCCTAATTTTCAACAGGAAACTGCACTAACTTCAGATGCGTTAATTTAATTTTCATCAAGCTGATGTCTGGCTTACGTTGCATAACCTCTCCTGCGCCACTTATTTTGTTGATAGTATTTATTAAGAAACCTCCACGCATGTGTTCTATTATGACTGACTGATTGTTTGAACTCAAGACAGCAAACAACATTAGAATTTATAACTTGGATTCAAAACATTTTTTTCTAAATTAAATTTATCACAATTCTAATTAATACACGTAAAAAACTTTTAGTCTTGTCAATGTTTTTTGTGTGTACTTTAGTGTAACTTACCTTTGTGTTGTGTAGAGATCCCGGCAGTGAGCGTGGTCGGCGTAGAACTTGGAAACAAACTCGCCTATGTCAGGATAGCACGAGTCCTGGCTCGAATCGTCGGCTGGAATGAAAAGTGAAAATAACTTAACTTAAAGTCGTCGTGACATTCAACTCTATGGACGTTGCACGCTGACAAAAAGTTGCCGACAACTTTTCACTATTTGAGGTTATAAACCCAAAGCTATTATATAGATATTTTATCTATTATTGAGTATTTTTGATAAATTTTTTAGGGTTCCGTACCACAAGAGGGAAAAAGGAAGGATAGGATCACTTCATTGCCAGTCTGTTTTTCTGTATGTCTGTCAGCCACCTTTTCTCGGCAACGCGTGGATATCAAGTTAAAATTGCAAAAAAGCATGACACTCACCAATAAATCAAAATCTATGGGGTACTTCCCGTTGACCTAAAGTCATGAAATTTGGCAAGAAACCAAGTCTCATAGCACAAGTATAGGAAAAAATCCGATACTCGTTAGTTAGGGTTCAGTACTCATATTGTGTCGAATTGTTTGTCAGGCGCTACCAGTTTAGCGCCATATGTAAGCCAGTTATTTGACAGCTGATTACGTGTTGTTATGACATCTTTCTTGTTTTTTACTAAAATAATTTATCGAACTCGCACTTGACCTTTTTTTTAAATAAACATCCACACAAATACAAAAGTGTGTCTGCTACGCTTTCACGGCCTATCTGTTCAACAAATTTTGACGAAATTTAAAATTTTATCTGGATATGTTGCATACCGGGGAAGGACGAAAGCTACTTTTTATCCCAGAAAATCAGAGTTTCCACGGGTTTTTTTGTAACATAAATCCACACGGAGTTGCATGCATCATCTAGTTATAATATAACTTACCAGGAGGTATTTCAAATCCGGCCAGATTTGAAACGTCCTCGTTGGTGCACAGAAACCGTTCTAAAGCCAATAGCTCCCGTCTGTCGAGAGTCCATAGTAGAGATCTGATCTTGTGCAGCAGAGTCCGGAATGGACGAAACATGTCGGACATCTCTTCTGAAAATAAAAAACACAAAGTCTTTTCGAGTTAAGAAAATAGTGACACATGAGTTGCAAGAAATCGTAAAGCATTTGAGATCTTATCCATACTAATATTATAAATGCGAAAGTGTGTCTATCTGTCCGTCTGTCTGTCTGTCTATCCGTCTGCTACGCTTTCAACCGATTTTGATGAAATTTGGTACAGGGATAGGTTGTATCCTGGAAAATTTAAAAGTTCCCATAAAACCTTAATCCATGCGGACGAAGTCGCGAGCGTCATCTAGTGTTATAATAAGTTCAAATAGCTTATTATGTTATTGGGAAGATTTTAAAAAATTGCTATGTAAGTATTTGCTTGTTGGAGCAAAAAAGTTTATAATAATTTTTTTTCTTAAAGCGTAATTTCTACAAAACCAAATCCACTGGTGAAAATGGTCGTCGTTTACAAAATCGCTCATGCAGCATGCCTAATGCATCAATCGCAAATCGGTCACACTTTTACCGATTGTCTTCTATTATGTTAAAAAAAATACCCTCGAACAATGCTTACCCGGCATTTTATCTATGCTCAGCGGCCCGCTAGAGTAGATAAGTAGGCCGCTCACAATGGCCAGGCGTGGCACCGCGAACATAAGCGCCGGGTCATATGAGTCCACCTGGAAATTAAAAAGTAATAAATCTACTACTTCTATACTAATATTATGTGAAAGTCTGGATGGATGGATGGATGGATGTTTGTTACTCAATCATGCGTGAACGGCTGAACGGAGCTGGATGAAATTTGGCACAAAGATAAATTTGGGACGAAGTCGCGGGTATCAGCTAGTAATATTATAAACTAGCGAATGCCCGCGACTTCGTCCGCTTGGATTGAGGTTTTTCGGTTCTCGCGGGAACTCTTTAATTTTCCGGGATAAAAAGTAGCCTATGGCTATATGGTATTCCAGACTATAAATTCGAATTCAAAATTCAAAATTCAAAATGATTTTTATTCAAATAAACTTTTACAAGTACTTTTGGAATAGTCAAGTGAATCTACCACTGGTTCGGAATGCCATTCCTACCGAGAAGAACCAGCAAGAAACTCGGCGGTTGCTCTTTTGAAAAAAATAATAATTTACAATTTCATTAATTTGTAAAATACATATAAGTAACAGTATTGTGGAATGGTCTCCCATTAAACATACGACAATCAAGGTCACTGGAAATATTTAAAAAATCTGTTAGGAATTTCTATTTATCCTAATACAGACAATTAGTTTTCATTGTTATTTATAATAGTAATACTAAGTACATAATATATATTAGTTTATTTTCATATATAATTTATTATATTATTATTATGTTATTTGTGTAAATGGTTTATGTAATAGTATGTAGGTATTTGTTTGTATGTTTATTTATATTAATACACCACCCGCAATTTAATCTCCTTAACTTCTCCTAATCCTAAGGTTGCCTGGCAGAGATCGCTGCTAAGCGATAAGGCCGCCTTTTTGTATTCTACTTCCTTCTGTGTATTTGTGTTCCTTAATTATTATTTTTCCTTTTTGTGTTGTGGTGTACAAATAAAGTGTAAAATAAATAAATAAATAAATAACAGCTGTCCTTAGCATTGCTGGAGCGAGTCAAATCCATGTTCCTTTGTCATATATCCTTTGTATAATCTATCTCTGTGCCAAATTTTATACTATTTCAGCCAGATCCGTTCAGCTGTTTGGGCGTGATTGAGTAACAAACATCCATACATCCATACATCCATCCAAACTTTCGCATTTATAATATTAGTAAGATGGGAAAATGTAAGTTTTTTTATTTGTTAGTTTGTCCTTCATTCATGGTGCGACAGAGCAACGGATCAACGTGATTTTTTGCATTGGTATAGTTGAGGACCTAGAGAATGACATAGGCTACTTTTATCCCGGAGAATTAAGAAATTCCCGCAGAAATAAAAGGAACATAAACGACGCGGACGTACTCGCGGGCATCAGCTAGTATGCGCAGTAGTAGTTATTTGTCCGCGTGGATTACGTTCATTTGATTCCCGGGGGATCTACTTCATTTTCCGGGATAAAAAAACCTACGGCTATACCAAATTTCATCAAAATCCGTCGAACGGATGAGCCGTGAAAGCGTAGTAGACGGACAGACAGACAGACAGACACACTTTCGTATTTATAATCTAAATATATATAAATCACGTGTCAAGTTGTTTGTCCGCGATGGACTCCTAAACTACTTAACCGAGCACACCGTGTGCAGTTTGATCCAACTTGAAAGATAGGATAGCTTACATCTTAATTTATAGCCGCAATATTATTTTATGTCGGATTTGCAATGTAAGACGGAGAAAAAACGGTCGAACAAAAACGTTTCTTACGAAAAGCTCATTCCACGCGGACGAAGTCGCGGGAATTACTTAATATTAGGTATAAATGCGAAAGTATGGATGGATGTTTGTTACTTGATCACGCCCCAACGGCTGAGTGGATTTGGATGAGATTTGGCACAGAGATACATTATGCCTACTCTGGAATAACACATGGGCTACGAGTACATTTTATCCTGGAAAATTAAAGAGTTCCTGCGGGAACCAAAAAACCTCACTCGACGCAGACGAAGTCGCGGGAATCAGTATTATATATATAATATAATATTGTAGGCATGGATTACAAATCAACGACCTGACGACATGTTATATACCATCCACATAGTCCATAAAAATATTATAAATCGATGGCGACGTGCGAATGACTTCTGACTGCCGAAATCAACATTTGAAAATAAAATAAAAAAATACAATAACTTGAACTGCTTTAATTTTGGTGTTGGCAAAAATTTACGTCGATCCGTTGCTCTGTTGCGAAATGATTATAGGACAAACAAACACACTTAGCATTTATAGCATTAATATGTTTGTAATGTAGCAATCGGCCATGTTATATTTACTTGGTATGTCTGTAGATATGAATTAGTTACATTAGGTCACTCATTAGTTGCATATGCAATCTTGTTTACCCAGTTGTTAAATAATTATGTATTATAATTTGTGTTTATCTAATAAGGGCCGTTTAGTGACCATAAACGGATAGTTACTGGGACTTAAGTGGTAGTGGTGGTATATTATTCTTTTTGGGATAAAAGCGTTTGCGTGTTCCGAATTTCCCTGAAATCTAGTTACTGGGAAAATTTTAAGTTCTCAAACAATAATAATACAAACATTGCCAAAATGTGACAAATTTTGGGACTATATTTTAACAGTCATTATACTATATATAGCTCAATTACCACTCACTGACTCACTCACTCATTGACATAATTGTTCTCCTAGAAAGAGACAGAAAACGATATAATGATGTACAGGAGATGTGTTCAGGTGCGGGAGTCGAGTAGGGAAAAATTATGACATTTCGGAAAAACAAGATGGCGGCCGACGTGATTCTTGCAGCTCTCTTGTTTTCCAACCGATTTTGTTTAAACTCGCGAAGCTTGAAGAAACTAGGAAACGATCAATAGAAAGAGTGGAAAAAATTGGAAAAACAAGATGGCGGCCGAGCTGTATTGTTTTCAAATTTTTGATTTTTCGACCCCGAACCGCGGCGCCACAGATCCGAAACGGCGTGGTCGAGCATAATATTTTTTTCTCTTTTCGCCTACAACTATCCTGTATTATGACAGAACGGGAGTGGTTTTTAAAAATTCAAGATGGCGGCTGTCGCGGCGGCCGTTCGGTCTGAGGTACGAAAAAACGCAATTTTAAACTTCAAATTTCTCACAGTTGGCAACGTCGGAGCGTTTCGACTTCTAGGGGGCGATTGTGTGTACCGACTCGAAGAATGGATTGGGGAAAAAAATTTACCCCATTTCTCGGGAAATTTTCAAGATTTTACCCAAAAATTAAAAAATCGAAATACGTATTTTTTGCAAAGTTCGAGTACGAGCGACCACGTGTCCCACTTGTACGAATGATGTTTGGGTATTTCCGTCGCCGAGGTCTGGCAACACTGGAATTTATCAAAGTAAAAGTGATTTTCGACATGGTCTCTTTTCAGGAGCTATCATTTCGGCTGGGTGCGAGCGAGATGAAAAATTGAAACGTCATCAGGAGCGGTATATCCTGTAGTTCATGGGAAAATTATGAAACTATGTCAAATGTTTCTGTGAAACGAGGTGGCGGCCATTTTGTATTATTTTTGTGTTTTTGAAAATTTCGATCATGATTTTGAGGCAGTTGGCAACATTTGGGAAAGTTGACATGTATGGATCGATTGTGTAGCTCGACCGGCAGTATCGAGATATCTAAACAGTGTTGCCACATTATGGGTAGTTTTCGAGATTTTCCCCAAAAATGTCCTCCTGTAAAATTTTGTATGAAAAATTTTTTTTTCACTGATGGCTTCGTGTAGACGTCAGGAAATATAACTTTAACAAAAATATGGAGACAGCTGATGATTGAGGATTTCGGAGACGGGTAAAGGGCACGGCCAAGGTATTGAAGATAGGTGGGGGGTCCTCGAACTAATGTCACTCGGAACCACATCCAATTGGCGATGAGTTTAAAAAAATCTCCAAAATGGTGGATTCAAGATGGCCGCCATACAAATTTCGTCAGTGTCTATCTCGGAGAGTATAAGAGATGGAAGTGTGGTTTCTTGGCAAGAGATGTTCAGAACGAGGAGGTCTATTTAGCAAAATGAAAAAAAATTCAAGATGGCGGAATATTTTTTTCATACCAAATTATATGGCAATTAGGAACTTTATAAGGACTGGGTACTTATGGTTCCCTCATTCTAACGAATCTTTGGGGGCAAAAATGTGAAGCGAGTTGATGATTGAGGATTTTGAAGAAAGAGGTGTGTTTGACCAAATGCATGAAAAAAAAACATAAAACTACCAACATGCCCGCATAATTGTTCTCTTAGAAAGAGACAGAAAACGATCCAATGATGTATGGGAGATGTGTTAAGGTGCGGGATTCGAGTAGGGAAAAATTATGACATTTCGGAAAAACAAGATGGCGGCCGACGTGATTCTTGCAACTCTTTTGTTTTCCAACCGATTTCGTTACAACTCGCAATTATTGACGAAATTAGTAAACGATATATACAAAAAGTGGAAAAAATAGAAAAACAAGATGGCGGTCAAAGTGATTCTTGCAACTCTTTTGTTTTCCAACCGATTTCGTTACATCTTGCAATTATTGAAGAAATTAGTAAACGATCAATAGAAAAATTGAAAAAATTGGAAAAACAAGATGGCGGCTGAGCTGCAGTATTTACAAATTTTTGATTTTTCAACCCCGACCCGCGGCGCCACAGATCCGAAACGGGGTAGTTCATGTATTGGAGATATGTTCGGCTGCGGGACAGGAGCAGGGAAAAATTATGACATTTCGGAAAAACAAGATGGCAGCCGACGTGCTTTTTGTAACTTTTTTTTTTCCAACCGATTTTGTTACAACTCGCAATGATTGAAGAAATTAGTAAACGATCAATAGGAAAAGTGGAAAAAATTGGAAAACCAAGATGGCGGCTGACGTGACTCTTGCAACTCTTTTGTTTTCCAACCGATTTCGTTACAACTCGCAATTATTGAAGAAATTAGTAAACGATCAATAGAAAAAGTGGAAAAAACTGAAAAACAAGATGGCGGCCGAGCTGCAGTAATTTCAAATTTTTGATTTTTCAACTCCGATCCGCGGCGCCACAGATCCGAAACAGGATAGTTCATGTATAGGAGATATGTTCGAGTGCGTGATGGGAGTGGGGAAAAATTATGACATTTCGGAAAAACAAGATAGCGGCCGATTAGCCGAAATGAACCGATCGAAGCATTCAAGATAGGTGCTCGATCAAATGTCATTCGAAACCTCAGCCAATAGACCGTGAGCTGAAAAAAAATTCAAAATGGCGGATTTAGGATGGCTGCCATACAAATTTATTTGGTGTCTATCTCAGAAAGTATAAAAGATGGAAGAATAATATCTTGGCAAAAGATGATAAGGACCTGAAGTTCAACTTGATGAACAGTAAAAAAATTCAAGATGGCGGAATTTATTTTCCATAGAAAATATAATTATGGCGCATATTGAAGAGACTACAAGTGTAGAAAGAACTATGCAAAATTTTGATACGTTTCCGTTTTACCCTGGGATTACAAAACAGGAAACTGTTACCGAAATTTTATAAAATCAGCGCCATTTTGAAATTCTTTGTTAATTGACCGATTTTGTTCAAAATCGATATTTAGGACTTCCTGGGATCACAAAATAGAAAACTGATAACCAAGTTTTAAAAATCAGCGCCAATTTGCAAATTCTTTGTTAATCGACCGATTTCGTTCAAAATTGATATTTAGGTCTCCCTGGGATTAAAAAACAGAAAACTGATACCAAAGTTTTAAAAAATCTGCGACATTTTTAAATTCTTTGTTAATTGGCCAATTTCGTTCGAAATCGATATTCAGGGCTCCCTGGGATCACAAAATAGAAAACTGATACCAAAGTTTTAGAAAATCAGCGCCATTTTGAAATTCTTTGTTAATCGATCGATTTCGTTCAAAATCGATATTTAGGGCTCCCTGGGATTACAAAACAGAAAACTGATATCCATGTTTTTAAAATCAGCGCCATTTTGAAATTCTTTGTTAATTGACCGATTTCGTTCAAAATCGATATTTAGGACTCCCTGAAGTTACAAAACAGGAAACTGTTACCAAAATTTTCAAAAAACCAGCGCCATTTTGAAATTCTTTGTTAATGGACCGATTTCGTTCAAAATCGATATTTAGGGCTCCCTGGAATTTCAATACAGGTAACTGTTACCAAAGTTTTAAAAAATCAGCGCCATTTTGAAATTATTTGTTAATTGACCGATTTCGTTCGAAATCGATATTTAGTTCTCCCTGGGATCACAAAATAGAAAACTGATACCCATGTTTTAAAAATCAGCGCCATTTTGAAATTCTTTGTTAATCGATCGATTTCGTTCAAAATCGATATTTAGGGGTCCCTGGGATCACAAAACAGAAAACTGATACCAAAGTTTTAGAAAATCAGCGCCATTTTGAAATTCTTTGTTAATTGACCGAATTCGTTCAAAATCGTATAGTAAAGTCTGTACTACTTGTAAGTCAAACCACAACCCGTGAGCTGCTTTAGCAGCTCGCGCACAGGGCGAAACACTAGTTATACTATATATAGCTCGATTACCACTGACTCACTCACTGACTCACTCACTCATTGACATAATTGTTCTCCTAGAAAGAGACAGAAAACGATACAACGATGTACGGGAGATGTGTTCGGGTGCGGGAGTCGAGTAGGGAAAAATTATGACATTTCGGAAAAACAAGATGGCGGCCGATGTGATTCTTGCAACTCTTTTGTTTTCCAACCGATTTCGTTACAACTCGCAACGATTGAAGAAACTAGGAAACGATTTATAGAAAAAGTGGAAAAAATTGGAAAAACAAGATGGCGGCCGAGCTGTAGTGTTTTGAAATTTTTGATTTTTCGACCCTGAACCGCGGCGCCACAGATCCGAAACGGCGCGGTCGAGCGTAATATTTTTTTCTCTTTTCGCCTACAACTATCCTGTATTTTGACAGAACGGGAGTGGTTTTTAAAAATTCAAGATGGCGGCTGTCGCGGCGGCCGTTCGGTCTGAGGTACGAAAAAACGCAATTTTTAACTTCAAATTTCTCACAGTTGGCAACGTCGGAGCGTTTCGACTTGTACGGGGCGATTGTGTGTACAGACTCGAACTATGGATTGGGGAAAAAAATTTACCCCATTTCTCGGGAAATTTTCAAGATTTACCCCAAAAATAAAAAAATCGAAATACGTATTTTTTGCAAAGTTCGAGTATGAGCGACCACGTGTCCCACTTATACGAATGACGTTTGGGTATTTTCATCGCCGAGGTCTGGCAACACTGGAATTTATCAAAGTAAAAGTGATTTTCGACATGGTCTCTTTTCAGGAGCTATCATTTCGGCTGGGTGCGAGCGAGATGAAAAATTGAAACGTCATCAGGAGCGGTATATCCTGTAGTTCACGGGAAAATTATGAAACTGTGTAAAATGTTTCTGTGAAACGAGTTGGCGGCCATTTTGTATTATTTTTGTGTTTTTGAAAATTTCGATCACGATTTTGAGGCAGTTGGCAACATTTGGGAAAGTTGACATGTATGGATCGGTTGTGAAGCTCGACCGGTAGTATCGAGATATCTAAACAGTGTTGCCACATTTGGGGTAGTTTTCGAGATTTTCCCCAAAAACTTCCTCCTGTAAAATTTTGTATAAAAAATTTTTTTTTCACTTATGGCTTCGTATTGAAGTAAGAAAATTAAACTTGAAGAAAAATATGGAGAAAGCTGATGATTGAGGATTTCGGAGACGGGTAAAGGGCACGGCCAAGGTATTGAAGATAGGTGGGGGGTCCTCGAACTAATGTCACTCGGAACCTCATCCAATTGGCGATGAGTTTAAAAAAAACTCGAAAATGGTGGATTCAAGATGGCTGCCATACAAATTTCGTCAGTGTCTATCTCGGAGAGTATAAGAGATGGAAGTGTGGTTTCTTGACAAGAGATGATCAGGACCTGACGGTTTACTTGATGAACAGGAAAAAAATTCAAGATGGCGGAATTTATTTTTCCATAGAAAATATATGGCCAATATTGAAGAATACTACAAGACTGTGTAGATCTATGCAAGATTTTGATACGGTTTCGTTTTACCCACGACGGGGCTCCCTGCGATTACAAAACAGGAAACTGGTACTGAAATTTAAAAAAATCAGCGCCATTTTGAAATTCTTTGTTAATTGACCGATTTCGTTCAAAATCGATATTTAGGACTCCCTGGGGTAACAAAACAGGAAACTGATACCAAAATTTTAAAAAATCAGCGCCATTTTGAAATTCTTTATTAATTGACCGATTTCATTCAAAATCGATATTTAAGACTCCCTGAAGTTACAAAACAGGAAACTGTTACCAAAATTTTCAAAAAACCAGCGCCATTTTGAAATTCTTTGTTAATGGACCGATTTCGTTCAAAATCGATATTTAGGGCTCCCTGGGATTTCAATACAGGAAACTGTTACCAAAGTTTTGAAAATTCAGCGCCATTTTGAAATTCTTTGTTAATTGACCGATTTTGTTCAAATTCGATAACTGGGGATCCCTAATATCCCAAAAACCACAACCCGTGAGCTGCTTTAGCAGCTCGCGCACAGGGCGAAACACTAGTTATACTATATATAGCTCAATTACCACTGACTCATTGACATAATTGTTCTCCTAGAAAGAGACAGAAAACGATACAATGATGTACGGGAGATGTGTTCGGGTGCGGGAGTCGAGTAAGGAAAAATTATGACATTTCGGAAAAACAAGATGGCGGCCGACGTGATTCTTGCAACTCTTTTGTTTTCCAACCGATTTCGTTTAAACTCGCAACGATTGAAGAAACTAGGAAACGATTAATAGAAAAAGTAGAAAAAATTGGAAAAACAAGATGGCGGCCGAGCTGTAGTGTTTTGAAATTTTTGATTTTTCGACCCCGAACCGCGGCGCCACAGATCCGAAACGGCGTGGTCGGGCGTAATATTTTTATCTCTTTTCGCCTACAACTATCCTGTATTTTGACAGAACGGGAGTGGTTTTTAAAAATTCAAAATGGCGGCTGTCGGGGCGGTCGGTCGGTCTGAGGTACGAAAAAACGCAATTTTAAACTTCAAATTTCTCACACTTGGCAACGTCGGAGCGTTTCGACTTTTAGGGGGCGATTGTGTGTACAGACTCGAACTATGGATTGGGAAAAAAAAATTACCCCATTTCTCGGGAAATTTTCAAGATTTACCCCAAAAATTAAAAAATCGAAATACGTATTTTTTGCAAAATTCGAGTACGAGCGACCACGTGTCCCACTTGTACGAATGACATTTGGGTATTTTCATTGCCGAGGTCTGGCAACACTGGGATTTATCAAAGTAAAAGTGATTTTCGACATGGTCTCTTTTCAGGAGCTATCATTTCGGCTGGGTGCGAGCGAGATGAAAAATTGAAACGTCATCAGGAGCGGTATATCCTGTAGTATACGGGAAAATTATGAAACTACGTAAAATGCTTCTGTGAAACGAGGTGGCGGCCATTTTGTATTGTTTTTGTGTTTTTGAAAATTTCGATCACGACTTTGAGGCAGTTGGCAACATTTGGGAAAGTTGACATGTAGGGATCGATTGTGTAACTCAACCAGTAGTATCGAGATATCTTAACAGTGTTGCCACATTTGGGGTAGTTTTCGAGATTTTCCCCAAAAATGTCCTCGTGTAAAATTTTGTATGAAAAATTTTTTTTTCACTGATGGCTCCGTATAGCAGTCAGAAAACATAACTTGAAGAAAGGTATGGAGACTGCTGATGATTGAGGATTTCGGAGACGGGTAAAGGGCACGGCCAAGGTATTGAAGATAGGTGGGGGGTCCTCGAACTAATGTCACTCGGAACCTCATCCAATAGACAAAGAGCAAAAAAAAAATTCAAAATGGCGGATTTAAGATGGCTGCCATACAAATTTGTTTGGTGTCTATCTCAGAAAGTATAAAAGATGGAAGAGTGGTTACTTGGCAAAAGATGATCACGACCTGACGGTCTACTTGATGAACAGAAAAATAATTCAAGATGGCGGAATTTATTTTTCCATAGAAAATACATATATGGCCAATATTTAAGAATACTACAAGACTGTGTAAAACTATGCAAGATTTTGATACGGTTCCGTTTTACCCACGACGGGGTTCCCTGCGATTACAAAACAAGAAACTGGTACTAAAATTTAAAAAAATCGCCATTTTGAAATTCTTTGTTAATTGACCGATTTCGATCAAAATCGATATTTAAGACTCCCTGGAGTTACAAAACAGGAAACTGATACCAAAGTTTTAAAAAATTAGCGCCATTTTGAAATTCTTTGTTAACGGACCGATTGTTCAAAATCGATATTCAGGGCTCCCTCTGATCACAAAACAGGAAACTGATGCCAAAGTTTAGAAAAATCAACGCCATTTTTAATAATTTTGCTATAATCATAATAACTGTACTGTACTACTTTTAAGTCAAACCACAACCCGTGAGCTGCTTTAGCAGCTCGCGCACAGGGCGAAACACTAGTCAAGTTATAAAATTAAAACTGACATGCAAAAGTTAACTGTCAGCTAACTTTTGCATGTCAGTTCCTTCTTCTTAACCTACCTTAGTTCAAAGATTTACACTTCAACAATGACGAACTATGTTTGGCCCATTTTTGATTCGTCATCATAATAATGTACAATGTTACTATCAAATAAATAATTATGATGTATTGTATAGTAAGGTAGGTTTGGTTAAACGTTGATAATTCAAGCTTACCTGTTCCTGAGTGAGTAAGTTCTGTTTCAACGCCCTCCGCAGGCTCTCGGAAAACAATACACAGATGAGCTGTTGAGCTTCGAACTCGTGCGGAGTCTTTACATTTACCATTGCGCTCACGTAGCACAGTTCGAATTCCGCAAACAGTCTGAAAAATACAAATCTAGATTATCCACTGATCGAACTCTCTTTTTTTATTTTATTTCTGATGTAAATATGTATAGTTCTGACTTAAGGCTGAGATTTATGTAAGAGAACATAATATGTCACGTTTTAACTCTTCATAAAGATTTTTTTCTTATTATTGAGTACCTGCAAGGTAATCATACAACTATGATAACTATAAAGTCTGAGCCGTTAAAGTAAGCTCTATGAACACCAGGCCCTGAAACAAGGCACTGAGCTTGCCTTGTTTTATTTTAACTCATTTAGAAATAACCAACCCGGCTTCACACGCGTGGCTTTACTTTATGTACGAACAAAAATGTTAAAAGTCTACTTTTCGCCACTTCGTTCGCATTTATTGAAGTTCTTAATAAAAATCCGTAGGAACTCCTTGATTTTCCAGGTTAAAAGTAGTCTGTCTTTACCAAATTTCGGCAAAATCGGCCGGAGAAATGGTCTGTGAAGACGTAGCATATTGACAGAGACGCTTTCGCATTTATAATATAATAAATGGTTTACTTAATTTCAAATCATTTTTAATTATCGTTATTAGTGTTATCGGTATCGAATACCGTTAGCTAACGTTATTTAACTACTACTACAAACGGTTACTACTTCGGTAGGTACTAACGGTCATTTAATTACGTTATTTAGCTATATTATTACACAGAAATGTCAACAATACAAATCCAATCATAGTAATTATTATTAATAATGCCATTAAGTAAAACAAATTACATTTTGATATAACCAAATTAGACTAGTTTGTGGCAAATTAAATTATTTTTGCTTCTATTCAAAACCACATGAATGATTAATAGGTTAATTTCATCGAAATACCAATTCCAAGTATGATAGCTAAAAGGTAGGTATATAAGATACATCGCATATCCTTATGTTTTTTTAGTAAAATAAATAAAGATAAAGTAGTCTTGTAGCGCAAGACTACAATGATCACAAGCACTGTTCGCGCAGTAGACATAGGTTCCTTTCCAAACTTCGCACGGGGCTTTGTAAAGGTAAAGGTAATTAATATTAACAGTTTGATCGAAACTTACCTTTTAAATATTGTCAGGCTCTCATGCAACAAGTCATTTTGGTCTCAAGGGCATGAGTGTTCTCACTGTAGACACCGATCCCTTTCCAAACTTTGCGTGACTGCGTTGTCAAAGGTACGAGTAAGTGCGACTAAAATTAACATTATAATCCAAACTTACCTGTCAAATATTCTCAGGCTCTCATGCAGCATGTCATCGTGGTCTTGTAGCGCAAGACCGCGCGGTCGCAAGCACTGTTCTCGGAGCAGAGACCGAACAGTCTCCAAACTTCGCGTAAGCGCTTTTGCTAGGGGACGCATGGCGGCGGATTCTTCTTCCCGGTTCATGATTGAGGATCCCGCTGCTAGACACTGTAACGGTTAAAGAATCTATTAACTCTTTTTAATTTATCCCATTTGAATAATGTAGGACTGCGACTCGATTTAGGTCGTCCGCTTTTGTAGTGGTAGGGACTTGGGTAGTCCTAGGGTAGGTAGACCATTCCATCAAGCTCTCCCAAATCGTCCCTGAGCCCTTTTCATTTCAGTTAGAAACTATTTGAAACATTTAAATCGAATTCAGATTTTCGGATATTTTTTTATTATCTCAATCAATCAATCAATCAATCAATATTTATTTATTCAATTTAGGTACACTGTCACCTATTGACGTCCGAAACTTATTAACCATGATGGTGATAATCAATTACAGCTGCAAAGGTTGGAACCCTTGTAGCTGTAATTGATTATAACGCGCCCCTGGTCTGAGCCCACAACAAAGTCAGCCGGGTTATATTTTTATTATCACCATCTCACTTACATCGTATATTTTCAATAGAACTACAACAGTTAACAATTTGATTAATTAGCCGCTGGAATTTCCCTGTTTTTTAAACTGTTCTGCGTAAAAATCACTAATATCAACGGTAATTACCTCTGCGCCAAACCACAGCTGTCCAGCCAAGTTGTCCTGAAGAACGTCCTCGGGAAATTTGACGCGGAACCCTCTCGCCACCCTCTCGTCTCCTAGAACCTGGTCCATTATCTGACTCGTGATATTGAGCACTCTGTCCTGGAAAGAGAGAATTCAGCATTTATATTTCCGATGTTGGCCAGATAAATTGAGCCAGCCTTAGTTTAAAGATAGTTAAGTTTTGTGCCCTCCACCCGAGCGAATAGGCATCATTAACCTTAAACCTGTATCAATCTGGTCTGTTACTCTTTAACGACCCATCTTTTTAACCGATTTTGACGAAATTTGGTTTAGCTAGCTTATACCCGCGACTACGTCCGCGTGGAATGAGGATTTTTGGTTCCCGCGGGAACTCTTTACTTTTCCGTCATAAAAAGTAGTTATTCCAGAGTCCAGACTATAATCTATCTCTGTGCCAATTTCATCCAGATCCATTCAGCCGTTCTGGCGTGATTGAGTAACAAACATCCATCCATCCATCATCCATCCATCCAACTTTCGCATTTATAATATAAGTATAGATAGAGGTCTATCGAGATTGTAGCAATGATTGATGCAGGATTTACAGAATAGGTAGCCATTTCTATTAGATTTTATTAGATTAGATTGTTTATATAGGGCATTCCATAATGTATGTAATATGTATTGAGTTCATATTAAGTATAATTTATCACTCGAGTGCATTGTCCATACTCGGTGTATACATGCGCAGCGACAATGTTGCAATCTTCACGTGGTCTATTTTATCGCCACATAAATATTATGTGTATGTTATTATTATTATGCAAAGGCGCCCTCCTATATTATATATGTCATAGACTAGTATATTATAAATAACATTATGGATATGTCGTCGTCAAATCGTAGAATACGCCGTATTACATAGCGGCGCCGTTTTGTAATCTGGCGGCTCAACGTTTAGCCGGATAGTCATTTCGATACGCCGAAGTTTTGCAAAAGAGTTTTATTTGCAGAAAATCGACTTTAAGTCAGTTATAATAGACCAGGCATTGATATCTCCATGCCGAGGTCGTGCTCCAATCTGCCTCGTTGGTCTATAGTGGTTAGCATGTTCGACTGCGGCCGACGAGGTTCTGGGTTCGACTCCCGGGTCGGGCCATAATCAAGTGTTGTGTTTTTCTGACTAGAAATTCTCAGTACTGGCCCGGAGTTTAAAAAAAAGCTGGTGGTGTTTCACCCCCGTGCCTCGGAGAGCACGTTAAGCCGTCGGTCTCGGTTATTATCACTTATATTATGATAATAGTCGTTCAAGCCCGCAAACCCGCATTAGAGCAGCGTGGTGGGTCTAAGCTCTAATTCCCTCTCCCTGAGAGTGGAGGCCTGTGCCCAGCAGTGGGACGTTAATGAGCTGTAGTGGATATGAGGTTAATACGTACTTCAGTTAATGCGATTAGTTAATCTGCGATTCAATTCAATACACGGCCACATCGGCAGTTCGCAGACCATTGCCCATTAGTCAAGCTTCAGCGCACACGGTTATATAAATTACGAAGTTATCGCGTTCTGTTGCATCGTTCATTTGCTTTCGTTGCGTTGTATTAAGGCGTGTGCAAACATAGAGCGGAAAGTGCGCGGCAGCAAGACGCCGCGTTCTGTCGCGTCCTAGTAAGGACTCGAGGAGTATTCTATACCATGTTTTCCAAACACAGAGCGGAAAGTGCGCGGCAGTAACACGCGGCGTTTGCAGAACACAATTCTGCCACGTTGTAACTAACTAACTAGTAAGGACTTGAGGAGTATATACCCACGAATACAAGAGCCTTTGGTAACAATCCTCGAAAAGCGGAGGTCAGGAGCGGAGCTCCTCCTCGAGGAGCAGCATTTGCTGTGGGACACGATTAAACACAGGCGGTCTAGAGCTACGTACATTTTTTATGTAGGTAGCTTTTAAAAGTTAAATGTTGAGGTAGACTGTAAAAGTCTTCTATAATTAATTTGTAATCGCTTAAAGAATTTCAATACTCGAAGGAGTTTATTTTCTCAGCGTCTTTTAGTAAAATGCGCGGCATTCGGCGTGCGGCAGCCGCTTAAGATTGCCGCTATATGTGTGAACAAGCCTTTAGACTACCTCCCTGGCGCCGCGCAGAAGTGAACGCTGTGGTCTCAGAAATGGGAGGTCCCGGGTTCGATTGCCAACAGGAGCAATTTATAAATTCACAATTGACTCTCTGTCTGATTTAGTGGGAAATTGGCATCAATTTTTTCGTAACCATGACCTTGATGGTCTAAATATGTAAGTACTTACGTAAAAGGAGTAACTAGACTCATTACCTTTTTGAATTGATTGCGATTGTGACTCATAGATCTCATTAGGTATTGTTATTACATATCGTATATGTACGCGAATAATCTTCCGCTTATCACGATAAAGGAAGTCGTCAATTAGTAAAGACAATCGAATCGGAGTTAGTCATAATTATAGGCACACTTCAAACATTTTTTGGCCAGTCGCATGCTAAGAATTTGAATCCTAATTAAATTACCAAAGTCAATTAGTGACTGGTCTTGGTAAAAAGTGACCATTGATCTGTTACAATTAGGGTAAGCCATGCTTTTATGACTCTATCTGTGACACGCCACATAAATTACTTACAATCATTTGTTAATTTAACTTTGGTTAGTCATCAAATACTCAGTTAGAGCGAAATGAATTCATGTTATTACTTAAATGTAGATATAACTAGTCCGACCATAAATATGGTTAGGTACAAAATAAGAACATCTGAATTTTATTTTTTCCGAATTCAAATTTGGAACGCGTTAATTATGTTTGAAACTTCGATTGTTTGGCCGTTATTTTTGTATACATATTTTGCATATGGGATGGGGCGTTAAAGAATACGGAATTGCAGTGATTGCCTTGCACAAAGTGGGTATGGAGCCGTCGGTCATTTTCAAGACGCTTTAAATGCTTGGTACCAGCGTTACGTTCGTTTATCGTACTATCGACAGTTCAACACTTCAACTGTCGAAGATCATATAAGATCGGGGAGGCCATGTACTGTTTGAACTACAAAGGCTGTTAATGCTTCTAAGGACAGAATTCACAGAGACTCCTGCTAGAACTCTGTCGCGTATTATCAAACCAGACCTGAGGGTCGGTGCTTATCGTCGATAGACAAGACAAGCTCTAAATCAATCCCTACCTGTAAAGAGAGTGGCTCGATCAAAACGCTTACCGTCCCGATACGCGGGTGAAATGGACAGAAATATCCTTAATTGATGAAATAGTTTTCACCATTGATGAGATTGAGATGAGATGATTACAACAAGCAAAATTATTTTTAAATAAAAAAAAACCGCCTTCAAAAACTAAAAAGCAAAAAATAATTGGATATATTTACATATTATTATTTCTACCCACTATGTAGAAGTCGGGCGAGCCTTGCGTCAACTTTGCTTATCCTTGTTATACCCGCCCGGCTTCAACATAGTGGGTAGAAATAATAATATGTAAATATATCCAATTATTTTTTGCTTTTTAGTTTTTGAAGGCGGTTTTTTTTTTAATTTAAAAATAATTTTATTGTTTGCTTTTTAGTGCTGTAAATATTTAAAAAAAAAAGAACAATAGGTTCTCGAAAGGTAGACAGACCTGTACCTAATAACTCTCTGGGTTCGTGTCCTTATAAAATTTAAGTTCCTTTGATTTCCCCAGGATTCCATCATCAGACCTAATGACCATGGGACCACCTGGAAAGTATACCCTTTCAAAAAAAAAAGAATTTTCCAAATCGGTCCATACGTCTTCGAGTAATAGGGGAACATCTGTCTTCGAAGATTTCGGGGAACATCTGTCTTCGAAGATCTTCATCAGATCTTCACCAAATTTAAATGGGACCACCTTGGAAGTATACCCTTTCAAACAAAAAAAGAACTTTCAAAATCGGTCCAGGCGTCTTCGAGTAATCGGAGAACATACATTAAAAAAAAAGATTCCGACGAATTGAGAACCTCCTCCTTTTTTTGAAGTCGGTTAAAAATGTCAAAGTGTACGCTCATAGCTCTAAAGAAGCTTCGCAAGTGGTCGGTGTGTAAAAAGTGCAACATGATCATCATCCTGCGTTAGTCATGGTTTACTGGGGCCGGGTGCAGTCTTATCAAGGAGTCAAAAAGCTTAATTTTCGTGAAAAGGGAGTAAATTCTTCAGCCAAAGTGCATAAAGAGACCGTCTTAGATCGTGTTGAGAACCTCTCAGCAATACTTTTTTTAGAAATGTACCGCGTGGACTTTCTAACAAGACCTTGCACCTGGTCACGAAGGACGAACTACCCAAGCCTGGCTCGAAGTCAAAGTTCTGGACTTTATAAGTGCTGCAGATTCGCCCTCGTCTAGCCCAGATCTGAACCGCTTCGACTACAAAAATTGGTCAGTTTTAGAGGGCATGGCCTGCTCTAAACGGCACGCCAACATTGAGTCTCTTACGAAATCTCTAGAGCAAGCAGTAGCTGAATTTCCGATTGAAACAGTGCGTAATTCCATAGATTCGTGCAATTAAAGGCTAACAAAGCTAAAGGTGCCCATTTCGAATAAAGTTAGTTCTGATTATTGCCCAGACTTCATTCAATACGTACACATAAGTTTTATTATGATTACATAACTCCATAAAAAATAAATGCATTTTAATTTGTAACAGAACTTATGGCCAGACTTGGTAGATAGTCCTTCTTTTATCATTTTTTTTTGACATTGCACTTAGATTTTCCGGGATATATCTTACTAATATTATAAATGCGAAAGTTTGGATGTATGTATGGAATATAGATGGATGGACGTTCGTTACTCAATCACGCCCCAATGGCTGAACGGATCTGGCTAAAATTTGGCACAGAGATATATTATAGTCTGGAATAGCACATAGGCTACTTTTTATCCCGGAAAATGAAAGAGTTCCCTCGGGAACCAAAAAACCTCAAACCACGCAGACGAAGTCGCGGGCATCCGCTAGTAATAACATATGTGCCTCTCCAGGGTGCTATGAGCTATTTCTATCTCTGTCCCAAATTCCGTCAAAATCCATTAGTTGGATGGTCTGCGATAAGGTAACAAACACCCATTTTCCCATTTTTAGGGTTCCGTACCAAAATGGTAAAATGGAACCCTTATGGTGCGACTTTCTCCGTCTGTCTGTCTGTCTGTCCGTCCGTCACACTCGATTATTTCAGTAACTACCGAAGCTATCGACATGAAATTTGGAATAGTTGTGTATATTAGTGGCCCAAAGACACTGGAATTAAAAAAAATTGGAAATTATTTTTGTTCTTATTTAAAAAGGGAGGAAAATCGGAGGGTTGAAATTTAAAAGTGAGATAACTGTACTGTGTGGAGTATCATATGAAAGGGTTTACTTTGTACATTCTAAAACAGATTTTTAATTATTTTTAGTCATGATAGTTTTTGATTTATCGGGGAAAAAGTCTAAAAAAATACCGTGTCCCCCCCCCTTATCTCCGGAGTTTACCAATCGAAAAATCTGAAATAATTATGGTCAATAGGAATTTATGTATATTTTACAGGAAAACTATAGCCAATGCTCTAGCATAGTTTTTTTGATATTAACAGTAAACCTCTACAAACAAAGTTAGTTTTGCGGTTCATTAACAAAGGTAATTATTACCGTTTTACATCTTTGGTCGTTACAGTTTTCAGTACGGAACCCTCGGTGCGCGAGTCAGACTCGCACTTGGCCGGTTTTTATAACTAATATTAATTACTAGCTGATACCCCGGAATTCGTTCGAATGGAGTATTTTTTAATTTATCACAGGATAAAAGCCTATGTCACTCTCCAGGTCCTCAACTATACCACAACACATCAATCCGTTGCTTTGTTGCAGCGTGATTGAAGAACAAACCAACAAGGAAACACACTATCGCGTTTATAATATTAGTATGAAGTATGCATATTTATTGGGCATATCCACGACCGAATATAAATCAATAAATGCAAATTAGCGACTTATCTGACATTATAACAGCAGCTCATCTAAGGTTATCCGTACAATTTTGGTATCGCTTTTACAATACTTTAATTCCTCTCAATGGCGCGGGTAATTTCCGCCGACATTCACACGAACAATGAGATAACGTCACGGCGGCTTATAAATACGTATTTTTGCCAACTGTATAACAAAGTAATTACCTCACTAGTTTATACTAATTATTTGCTCACAAAATAACAACCGAAAATAATTACGAGATTTAGGGCCTGTTTTACAATCGTCAAGTTAACTTTACCTTAACTGTTAAATAAATTTGAAATTTTGACAGGATTCCTATACAAAATCTGTCAAAAAATCTTTATTCTCAGATAAGTTTTACTTGGCTAGTGAGACTGGCCCTAATATTACTTACTCATCTAAAGAATACCGAGTACCTTACTGATACATTTTTGCGTTCCGATTCTCAACCAAGACAGAATCTACCACCATGACATGGGACCATGACATGGGACCATGACATAACATAACATTATGACTTATATTTGGGGGTAACTCTAGAGCCGAGTTAGCCCCAAATACCTAGAAACTAGTCTCTACGCTCTACGTATCTATATAAAAAATAATAACAGTATACTCCCATTTTAAGATAGATGACACAACTCTGTGGTATTTCGAACATTACCTACCTACCAGTTATTTGTGTAACTTCTTAGCCTGTATCTATTTACTCACCAACTGATAACTGATAACAACTAAGTAGCGTTTATCGATTTGCTAATTAATTTCATTGTTGTTTTATGCGACAGCTTAGCAAGTCTGACTGCATGTGTTTAAAGTTTAAACGTTTAGGTACCTACTTACGTGACTAATTTATATGCTAAACCGGTTTCATACAAGTAATAAGAAGGTTAAATTGGTTTCATGGAAATTACACACAAATACTTCGAAGCAAGCAAATAAATATTTACCTACCATTTAGTAATGTAAGGACCAAAAATGCTGTGTACTCGAAGACAATATTTTGAGCACACAGTACGTATTTTGAGTCCCATATTTTGAGCATAATGTGGTGTGTGTAATTTTTTTGTTGCAGTAATCATGCGGTTAGCATTTAACTGCAACCGACTGCGCAGTTCGCTTCCAGTCGGTGTGCAGTTCTAATGGAAATGAACAAGCTGCTGTGCAGTTCAAATACAGTTCTATTGCTAATAGAACATGATAGCGGCATGACTGACGCTATAGATATCTTCTGTGACAGCATGACTACTGTCAAAAATAAACTCAATGCGCTTAAATTAAACTAGTTAAGTTTATAATTAGTATAATTTTTATTTTAGTTTTAAGTAATTTTGTTTGTTTTGTAAGGTTTTGTTAATATTTGTTCGCTGTAGTTAAGGTACCCTTCTAATTTCTATGCATGCCATGTCTTCATCTAGAAGACACAATTGTTTAGTTTGTTTTAATTTTCGTGCTTTTCTTTACCTGCACAATTGTTGTCAGTTTTGAGGACTAATAAAAATAATAAAAAAAAAACTGCAGAAAAACTGCTTCGAAACTGCAATTTAGCAGTCGGCATGCAGTCCTAATAAATTACATCTGTCTAGATAGACCCTTAGACTTATATCATAAGTAGAATAACGTCTAACCTGCGCGTGCCGTAGTTGATTGACGAGTGTGGAGCACCTCTCGGGGTCTTTCCGGCCGTCGAAGGAGTCCAGCTCAGCCGCTATCATGTTCAACGCGTCGTCCGCGAAGAAGAACTGCGCGAGCAATGAGCGGTCGTCCCTCTGCAACAAGAAACAATACAATAAATACTATTGATGTCTTGTGGGAGGCTTCTGGTTTACAACGAAACTTGATACAAAGATCGATTGTTTCCCGGAAAAATCAGGTTAACTTTTATTAACTAATTTATTATTCGGGGTTCCCCCGAAATTTTGAACTCGCAATCATCATCTAGTTATTTATAACTACGCACACTGACACGCATTTTAATATTTAAAGTTAAGTGCGTGTCAGTCTGTTTCTCTGTCTGTCGGATTTGCCGAAGAACCGGCCTTGTCGAAAATTGACACACAAAGTATTGTCACAGAGTACGTAGTATTGTTATGCATAAACTATTGCGTAAAAATGGTTGCTAGTTGCTACAATGTAATATCAGTAACACACAGAGTAATATCCCAGATAAGCCAGAACGGATCCGCTAGTATTATAAATACACGTGGATGAAAGTCTTAGGTACGAGTGATAGTTACATACCTACATAGTGCTTAATATTTTTATCTTATATATAAGTATATTTCAGCGTTTAATCAGAAAGCAGTTCAGACCGTGATTAAGTTCAAGGTCTTTGAGGTCAGCATTGCGCTCTACTTGCCAAAATCAAGGGCCAATGCTATTTTACCGCTGTTAAAAACACTGTATTTGATAAGTGTTTTCATTAGGTGCTATTAAATTGGTTTAAATTTAAACGACCAATCGACAGATAATAATTTTAATCTCGATTTGCACATTTAAGTTACATATCAAATAATTTAAAAGACAGGAAACAAAACTCAAATTAAGTACATAACTACTCTTCTATTTGATATAATATAACTTTAATTAATTACATCAGTTAACTTACTCCAATTTTCATTATACTTTTCAATAAGTAATATTACCTACTTAAGTAATAAAATTAAAATTTCACGACAAAAAGTTTTTTAATATCACATGGCCATTAAATACCACCACCACCGCTAGGGAAGGGTTAAGATCTAAATGGTTTATACTAGTGGACCGGTGATGGCCACGAGCCTCCTCTCAGAATGTAAAGGAATTGGCCATAGTCCACTACGTTGGTCTATGCGGAAACTGGCATTTGGCAGACTCCGCACACCTTTGAGAACATTATAAATAACTCTCAGTCATGCAGGTTTCCTCAGGATGTTTTCCTTCACCGTTAAAACTTAACGCAACTAGTTACCAACCCCCGCTACAGCCTATTAACGTCCCATACTGCTGGGCACAGGCCTCCATTCTCATAGGAGAGAGGGAATTAGAACTTAGACCCACCACTCTGCTCCAATGCGGGTTGGCGGGCTATGTTAGTGATAATAACCGGGACGGGACGGGGGTGAAACACCGCCAACTTCCTAACTCCGGGCTAGTTCTGAGAATTTCTAATCAGAAAAACCCAACACTTAATTATGGACCGACCCGTGACTCGCACCCGGGACCTCATCAGCCGCAGTCGAACATGATAACCACTAGACCAACGAGGCAGTCTGATAGTTAGGTATTTACTTAATTGCTTAAAACTAACTTATAACTATTTCCTAACCAGCTAAGCCTGGTGTAGCATGATGACCTGTACAACAGCTGAACGGATCTGGATGAAATTTGGCAAAGAGATAGATTATAGTGTGGAATAACACATAAGCTACCTTTTAACCCCGGAAAATTAAATATATCGCGCGGGAACCAAATACCACAATCCACGCGGAGGAAGTCGCGGCCATCAGCTATTTATTAATTTGATTGTTTCTTTAAACTACATATTGGGACAGAACTAGATTTAAAGCTGCCATTTTAGCTTAGTTCAGAGATTGTGCTATACAGAATCAGCCCCATTGTGTTGGCATAAAAACAGTTTCTTTCGTTCGAAAAGTTAGAGGTGCGTGCGTACTGCGTGCCCGGGATCGAATCCCCGACCAACCAACCGTTTAAGCCACTAGGCTAACACTGCCTTATTGCCACCGGCGGGAATGGGACTACTTTCTGTCTGCCCGTCTTTGACATGAATTGAATAAACAAATTTAAGAAATCCATTAAAAGTATGCTCCTAAAAAAAAGCTTATTATACTGTTGAAGATTATGTATTGATTATGTAAATGATAGAGGAGCATGGATTTGATCGCTCCAGCAATGCTGGGGACAGCGGTTACTTGTGTACACATTGATATAGTAATTGTAAATGAATTATTTAAAAAGAGCAACCACCGAGTTTCTTGCTGGTTCTTCTCGGTAGGAATGGCATTCCGAACCAGTGGTAGATTCACTTGACGATTCAAAAGTACTTGTAAAAGTTTATTTGAATAAAAAATATTTGATTTTGATTTTGATTTTGATTTTGATTATTACGTTATCAAATAGTCATATCAAATAATTTCCTAGAACATCGTGTTTGACATGAAAAAAAAAACACAATCCTCACGGCTATCAAAGAAACCTTATCAGTTATCACCAGCGAGCAACGCTTATCTGGGGCCATACTGCCAACGCTATACTTAGGCAATATTACTTAAAATGACAGTTTGATGTCATGTACCTTGATGTTCTTAAAATAAGGGTTATAATTCTCAAACACGAAAGTAAACAATAATGAAACAATATGGCTTTAAGCGTAGTTATGTGTAACTGTCGTGGCGAGAGGCGTCATTAAAACACAACGTAAATGACGATAATTATAATACCAGACAATAGATTTTTATGATTACTTATAGTTTACACGGCTACGGAAGGATTTGAACACGTATTTAACTGTTCTTAGTCTATTTTTCTTTTATTCAATAAGATAAAAAGTTAATAACCATGTAAGTACTAACTAAGCGATAAGGCCGCCTTTTGTATCCTACTTATGTGATCTGTCTGTGTTTATTTTATTTCCAATTTTTGTTTTTGCTATTTTTTTGTAAAAATACAAAATAAAGTGTATAATAATAATAAAAATAATAACTATGCAGTTAAAAACACGCTTCCCCAATTGTACCTATTGTAGTTAATCTAAATGGGGCTCGCCAAATTCAACCAAATGAGCCCAAACTCGAGGCCTACAGCAAGGAGCCATTACTTTAAAAGGTTTACCATAGAACCCGCAAGTTGCATAAAGTTGTAGATACACGTGCTATTGGCATGTGTTCGCAACCATGAGAGAATAACTAACATATGAAATAAATTTTATGAATATTGGTAACACTTGAACTATTTTTAATTCAAATTTTAAGAAACCCTTGGGTATTTTGGCAATGAAAATGTACATTCATTCGTCGATGATTCTCTAAAATTTCTATAGTTAAATTATTATAATTTGTATTTAATTTTGAGTGTAACGTTGGAGCTGGTATAAGTAACTGTAGGCTATATATCTATAAAAGCCCCTTAAAACTACCAAGATAAAAAAAAGAGTTCCTCTATCAGATCAGCTGTTCAGATCAACTGTCATAGGTATTACACATTCTCAGTTTCAATTCTACTTCCAAGATTTGTTTAGATAAGATACCTACATTGTTACTCAGCTAGTTACAGGTGTGAGGTATCGCTAATTAAAGCGTGTTTAAAAAGTATACTACAAGTATATAGTACAAGTAGCTTCTCGCTGAAACGATTAAATCGTGATACGAGTGAGAATTCTAATTAGAGAACGTTTGAAGGTCTAGCCCCACTATTAAGAGGCGCAGCGCGGCGCGACACGTAGCGGCAAGTAGTAAACTTACTCTTTGTATAGTTACCTACAATTAAAAATGTCGCAGTGCGCTTCCGTGCCGTGGGCCCAGCTCCATACAAACTCATTCAAAGAATATATTTTGCCTGCTACGTGGCGACTGCCGTGCCGCGCCGTGCATCTATAGTGGGGCTAGATCTTTAAGCCCCTTGTAGTATACCTCTTCAGTCTTCTATATACATATACATTATACTCCAAGGAAAACTAAACTACATAGCATACTTTGCGACCCATTGTGTTTTTGTTAGTCCTTAAGTTTTTTAAATTCAATATTATAAAATGTTAGTTGAGAAGACTGCAACGCAATAAAGACTTCATTTATTTATTATATTAAGTAAGTGGGACTAAATAAAACCAATTGTTACGTCAAATTTCCTATTAGTTGCGGAGATGTTAGGGTCGGCGGTTCAACCGGCCCCGAGAGCTGAGAGTTGAGACAGTAATCGTCAATTTAATGGTCAGAATAAGTATTACCTTGCAAGGGGTGGAGAATAATATCACCATTATTGCATTCATTTCTCACTTCTAAACACACAAAAACACAAAATTCTTAATTTTGAAAAAGGTTAACACATTGGTAGTTACACGACCGGTGTTGAAAAGAGACTTGAATATGATGAGTCAAAGTTCTCCCAAAAAAAGGAGAAAAGTTTGGATTAACAAAAACCGGTTTTACCTCGGTCCACAGACCACAACGCGACGGCAATCCGCCGTGGCCAAGTGCATAACGCACTTGCAAAATTTTAAATTAGTACCTATAGGTAGGTAGTTACTGTTAGGTACCTATACCTATCCGATTGAATAACTGAGGCCCGCTTGCAGAAACGCCGGGTTATTCTTTTAACCCAGAGTTAGCTGCTACTTTGACAGAACTCGTATAAAACTTCTGTCATCATTTCTTTATAGTTACCTGGGTTACATGTAGCCCACGCGGCTCTGCATGCAGGCCTAAGGGCACCGACCTAAGGGTGACCACAGATGGATCGATTATCCATGGCATGCAAATAGCAATGCATGAGCATGGTCTGCAAATACCGTTTTGTATACCGATCGCTTCTAGGCCTAATATAAGAAAATTCGTTCCTCACAGTTAATGTACATTTCACATACACAATTTATTTTGGACGACCGCTTATCCAGATGCTTGTAGAGTACAACAGAAAACAGAAAATTATAACAATAATTATATTAGGTATGTGGTCGGACAATAGACTGCGTTATAGCTATTCTATTCAACCTATTTTAAACTTGCCTTTACACAAGTTTAAGAAATAATGCTCCTGAAAAAAGCATATTTTACTGTTTAAGATTACGTTAATGACAAAAGAGCATGGATTTGACAGAGGACAGTTACATAAGTATCTACATTAGTGAAATTGTAAATATTTTTTTCTAAAGAGCAACCGCTGACTATCTTGCTGGTTCTTCTCGGCAGGAATGTCTTTCCGAACCAGTGGTAGATTCACTCGACGATTCAAAAGCAATATTAAAAGTTTATTTGAATAAATAAACATTTGAATTTTGTTTTTTTTTTAATAGGGTATCCTGTTTATTCACTATGGATATGCGAGGGTGTGACTTGTGGGTAAAACCCGTGGTAAAACTCACCAATGGGGTCGATCATTTTCAGAGCTTAGCTCATTGTTTTGCATTAGATTGTTTAAAATACTAGGTAGTTATGTGAGTGCAGTTATAGTTTTACCAAATAGTACATTAGGTACTGCCCAGGCAATTCACGGCTGAGTAATAATGGAAGGATAAAGCAAAGCCGAGGATTTCCTAAGTGACTTTAAAAGGACGAACTAAAAACCTTGTTGTATAGAAATGATGGTTTCTGAACCGAACCGAACGCGACGAATTTTGAATTTTTCACTCAATTCCTGTACAAAGTTTGTCGAAATATCAAATTTATTCGTCAGTTAAACTTTATTCTCTGAGTAGAGAAGTCAGAAAAAAATCAATGTACCTACCTACTTAAGTTTTTTTTTTACTTTTTTACTTTTCTTAAAATAACTATTGTATTTTTTTAATAATGAAGCAATTTCGGAGCAAATAGGAGAGAAAGTAGTTAGCTTAAATGGGTTGAATGGTCTAGATGGCTTAAGTAGTTCATTGCTCTCTTTACCACCCTAAAGCCAAATGCGTGATTTAATTATAGCTTAATATTTTCATCGCTAGCATGATTATTATTTCTGTTGACTGCGGTATGTGCGTGTAGCTATAAGAGCTCATAGTTGTACCTACTTAGGTAAATAATGGTAAGAACTGTCACAAAACGCCTCTAGAGACAAGTCGGTAAGCCTTTGACTGCAATCTCTTCTGATAGTTTTTTAAAAATTTTTTTTAATCTACTACAAGTTTGCCCATAACTGCGATGTCATCTGATGGTAAGTGACGAATGACGATGCAGTCGATATGGTAGCGGGCTAACCTGTTAGGGGTATTTATTACTATATAATACATAGTTATCACTTATCACCAGTTTTTACACGTCGTCGTTAACGCTAAATGGAACCGGAAAGCTAAATCGCTTGGCTGTATGTCTTTGCCGGTAGGGTGGTAACTAACCAAGGCCGAAGCCTCCCACTAGACCACACCAGAGAAAATTGAGATATTATATATATATTCTCAAATTGACCCTGCCGGGAATTTAAGTTTAACCTGGGACCTCCCACGTTAAGGTGCCAGCGGAGAATGAATTGCCCATACAAACGTAATACCAAAATAATTAATAATTCGAGAACATTTCCACCAAAATGAGAGTTTATTTGGATTCAAATTGTATTTATCTAGTCCCCTGGATTTATATGTTTTCAAAATACTTTCCTAAAATGAAATGTAAATGAATTGCGTTTTGCATATTTTTACGACAAGATGGACATGTTTCCCTCTTATTTGTTTCATATTAAAACCAACGATATCTTACGTATTAATTGGTCAGCAGCATAGCCTATATTGTCAAGTTACAGAATAACAAAACGAAGTAAAAAGCACGATAAGTTTTCATTCATCATTTTTGGTATTCACGGAACAAGACTAAATGTATAACAAATTCTGTAAGCTCATATTGCTATCTCGCTTGAACGCGATCATGTGTCATCAGTGAAATAGAGATAGCAATATACCGGCAAATTTATATTTGCGGTTCGAATAGAAGTTGCGAGCGGCGCGAACCGGCCTCTTAAGACCACAGCGCTCAACACTGCGACAGGGAGATCGTTAAACGGTAAGTGATGATGAAGTCTAAGATGGTAGCGGGCTAACCTGGCAGGTAGGTATATCAGTTAAATATTAAACCCATAGTTAGTAGTTAACTAGTTTTACCCTCCATCGGTTTCTAGTTCCACACGGCATCGTACCGGGACGCTAAATCGCTTTTTAAAAATCCCGATCTAACTTTTAAATGCCTTTTAAATAACCTGGTTACTTTACCAAGAACTCAGACTCATTTTTCTCTAATGTGGCGGAATTATTTAACACTAGATGATGCCCGCGACTTCGGCCGGGATAAAGTTAAAATCTTTCTCTGTACCAAAGATCATCAAAATCGAGTGAAAAGATGGGTTATTAAAGCGACAAACAGACAGACACACTTTCGCATTTATAAAATTAGTATTGATATTAGAATGGAATGATTTCCCAATCGCGGAATTCCGCTTGGTTTGTCCCTGGAGTGATACGAGTAAGCAAGATATCGCAAAAGATAATAAGCAGTACGCACCATCCTCCCTACTTTTTACAATAAATACTTGAATAAAAAAAGATTACACAGACAACAAATCTTCAAGCTTGACAATCCACATAAAATCATTATATTTATAACAGCTTTATTCGAAGGTCCCAGACACTTGAGAAAGGCCTGAACATACACAACGTAGAGCGATAGCGAACCGCTGAATTACTAAGTAATATATTATCAGTTATAACGCTTTGGTAAAGAAACTGGGGCCCTCATTTGGCTCCGACGAGGTTAGTTTGTCGCTAGTGCTAAGTTTATTGTTATTATTTTGAAATGGAAAGATAGAAAGAGTTTTACGTTTCATTTAACAAGACCACAGATAGACATTTTTGAGAGATACGGTTGGAAGATGTGTATTTATCACGGTTGGAAGTGATAAACATCTTTCAACCATACCAATAACGGGCTTGGGTATGTGCTTGTTACTAACATCAGGTAAAAATCTAAGGTATCCAGGCGAACTTATACGTACATGTGGCGGAGGCGCCACTACCATGTCTTTAAAAAATACAGAGTAGATAACTGTTAGTTCCGAATTTCGCCGCACGCACAGATAAGTTTGTCAGTGTCGTTCATTTAATAGTCCGTTTTCTACTAGGCAAATGTGTTACCTTTTGGACTCGAATGGATTCAGATTACACCCCCACCAAGAGGATTTGCTCTACTCAAAATTGTAAACCACTCCATACATCGTTTCCCAATAGAAAACGGACTATAATATCGTGAATCTGCCGCCGCGCTTTCAATCTGTCCAGGCCCCACTGTTATGATCACAAGGTCCTTTTGGCTGTACGAGTGGTAATCGGTTGCCAATGCGTCACAACGCAGTTACGTCATTTCCAACTCTACCACACGGAAAATGGGCATTCTCTGCGTAATAAATAAACATAGAGCATTTTATGGGACAGTGTGAAAAACATTGAACCAAAGAAGGTTCAGGAAAATTGTAAGTTTATAATAATACTAGATGATGCCCGTGACTTCCCAGGATAAAAAGTAGCCTATGTCCTTTCCCAGGATACAACAGACAGACAGACACACTTTCGCATTTATAATATTAGTATGGATACCTAGTAACTAGTTGTAAACGAGAGGACTAGGTAATCTTTTCACGCAAAATTTACTTATATACTTTAAGGGTTACCAAACGACAGCAGATTTCCGGACACGTCCGAAAATCTCACAAAACCTTGTTCTACACGGATGTTTCGCCTTAGTTATTCTAGACGTTCTGCTACTTAGACTTTCTGATAAGGAGAGAACAATTTCCCCCGCTGCCAAGGATTAATAGTTAGGGCTATCATTTAACTGGTTGGCAAAATAATAACGTTTTGGTTTGCAAAAAAATGTGTTCTGTCAGCCAATATATGAAACTGTTTATGGTTCGCAAAAATTTCAAAATTGGTTTGCAATTAATGTCATACTTACCTAATTGTTTGCTCTAAAATTATTTGTAAAGCCAATTACTTAAATAAGTATATGAGCTGCACTAGTTGTAGTTATAGCTTCACTGACTTTTTTTTACAATATTTATACGCTGTGTATTAAAAATAATCTTGCTCTTTAATATGAGAAAGGAAGGATTGCTCAAATTTTTCAATCACATCAGAGGACGCTTCTGTTCCGCGTTTCACAAACCACCAATGAAGTTACGATATTTAGTAAGTAAGCCTAATAAAGAAATGCTAAAACATCAAAATCCCGCGCCATTTGGTCATACAACTCAAGGATATAAATGAATGTAAATAGGCATCTTCTAGGTAAGGGCGCTCCAATCGAGACCTCATCATTGCTTTCTACATACGCATCATTGTTGCCAAGCGCAAGCCCATCCTGCAATTAAAGAAAATGGTAGGGATTTTTTTATATTCTATTCTAGTGACCCTTCACCCAAAGCACTTAAGGCATTGACGAAAAAACTTGTAGTGTCTATAAAAGGAGTAGATACTAACAAAGACGCGAGCTACAGCTGGACAAAAAATCGAAAGTTTAATCTTTTATTTCTAGGCCACAGACGCGAGCGCCGGTCGGCAAAAAGTAAACAACTATCAAGAACTCCTGTCACGTGAAGCCGAGTATAATATAGAGTTGTTGCTTTGCGGAATAGGTACTATGAGATACAAGGAAAAACGAAACTTGATACTTTTCAAGAAAAGATATTCTAGAATATGCAACATACAGCATAGAAAAATCATTGCTTTCTAATGTTTTCTGAAGAAGCAAAACAAGACCATCATAGAACAAAACTTATGGTAATTTTGTCTCTTATGACACTCTTGTCTTGCCACGTCTTGTTTGCACTTTACCACCGGTTCGAATAAGATTTTACTGAGAAGGACCGCCATAAGATAGATAGATAGATAGATAGATAGATAGATGAATACTTTATTGCACACAAGAAATAATACAGTGTAGAGTTATAACTAAAAACTAGGTATGCAAAGGCGGCCTTATTGCTTATTGAGCAATCTCTACCAGGCAACCTTTGGTGAGAGGATTGAACGAGATGTGTAGCGCCATAAATTCAGCAGTTGCGTTTTTACAAGCTTCTTTATTAATGTTCTTACTAAATTCACATTTAGTTTGGATGACAATGCATGGTTAACTAAGTGACGTCATTCTAAATCAAATATGGCGGACTTCCAAAGATGGCGGACTAGTTACTTTTTATGTACCCCCAAGATTCCAAATATAGATTTTAGTTAACTAAAAATGGTTTGCTCAGAAGAATACGAAAAACAAAATGACGTCACACTAAATTCAATATGGCAGACGATAAAACTAAAAGCTTATTTTTACCTAAAAAATATTTTTAATTACTTAATTAAGTAGTACTTAATTCTTATTCAAATAGTCAAAAATGTTACTACATCAAGTAACTAGCTATTAGACGTGTAAGTTACGAGTATTATACCATCCTGTGAGGCGCTGGACGCACAATCAATTCACAGACAGAGTGACACACTTTTGTTTAATTAAATTAGAATAGAAGTATGGATTCTGTGGTGGGTCGAATGCAAAGTCCAGGGGATAAGCCCGCTGCATCGCAATCGCCTCGAGTGCCGGCCGGAGTGTCATTACACGAATTGTTATGCATTGCGAGTAATAAACAGTTCACGCGGTGATCTCGTGTTCACTATAGACACTACATTATCTATTGCATACTTGAGAAACCCCGTTTTTTTTATTAACTACAAGTAAGCCCTTGACTGCGATCTCACCTGGTGGTAAGTGATGGTGCTAAGATGGTAGCGGGCTAACCTGTTAGGGGTATGGCAGTTATATTAAACCCATGCCCCTATAATCGTCCGTAAACGCTAAATCGTTTGGCGGCACGTCTTTGCCTGTAGGGTGGTAACTAGCCACGGCCAAAGCCAACCACCAGGCCAGACCAGAGACAATTCAGAAAAAATAAATTCCTAAATTGACTCTGTCGGGGATCAAAACCGCGCTAGGGAGGTCGTCAAAAATGACTGCAGGCTTTGAGAAAAATCCTTCTTGTTACAAGTGTAGATAAATGGTTACTTACACTTAGTTATTGGTCATCTAACTCATCAGCCTTTCTTATTGACTGCTAAATTCTGACATAGTTAAGTGTCATCCATACTATCCGTATTCCACACTAATATTGTAAATGTGTGTTAAGAAACTGTGTCTCTATCTATTTGCTATGCTTTAACGGCCCATCTTTTCAACAGATTTTGATGAAAGGAAAAGGTTCATTTTAGGCCTACCATGAATAGAGGAAAATACATAGATCGTATTAAAAATATAATAATTTAGAACAGTAAAAAATATGAATCCGCCATTGTTACCCACTCATCATGTTTAGCGTTCCATAGGATAATTTTACCACTGAAATAACGACGAATTCGTAGATTTGACCAATAAAAACTGGTGTAGTATTTTATTTTCCTTCATTTCTCTGCTTGTACAAGACTTGGCCTACGCCCCATACAAATCAGAACCGTCTCCTTTGATATAATATATGTATCTCTATAGGTTACATCCGGGGAAGGACATTTTATATGCTTTTATCAGGTTTTATGTCCTGGAAAATGAAGGAGTTTCTGAGGGAATTAAGAAAAGACATCGCGGGCATCATTTTTTTTTATCCTCTACAAGCTAGCCCTTGACTACGATCTCACCTGATGGTAAGTGATGATGCAGTCTAAGATGGTAGCGGGCTAACCTGTTAGGGGCATGGCAGTTATATTAAACTCATACCCCATCGGTTTCTACACAGCATCGTACCGGAACGCTAAATCGCTTGGCGGCACGTTTTTGCCGGTAGGGTGGTAATTAGCCACGGCCGAAGCCTCCCACCAGGCCAGACCAGGGAAAGTTCAGAAATTATAAATTCCCAAATTGACCCTGCCGGGGATCGAACCCAGGACCTCCGCACGTTAAGGCAACAGCGCTACACTCTGCGCCACGGAGGTCGTCAAAATAATCATCCAGTTATCTTTAACTGTAAACCTGTTACCATCATTGTTACAGTCACACTTGTGATTGTAACAGTGATTCTATCCTAGTTCTAGCGATCCTAGTGTTTATGATTTTTACGTAAGTAATACACGACTGCCCACAATAGGAGTTTAATAAGTAGGTACGTACGTGAGTTTCTTTATGAAGTACTGAAGCCTGAACAGATTTGGATTTATGGGGTATCCTTAGAATCCTTACATTTAGATTTTTTTTTAAACAAAAACTTATCGGCAGGGCATTCGTGTTTTTTTATTATTAACAAAATAATAACCCGCAGGACGTAAGTATAACTAAATAATCCTAAAAAAATACCTAAGGAGACCTAAAATGTGCAATAAGTTAGCCGTTTGAATTAGTTTCCTTGAACCCATCGGAGTCCGTAGCCCTTAATTAAGAGTTCGATGCACGTTGAAGCCATAGCGGGAAATAAATTTCTAGAAACATTGCAATGTGACACATGTCGAGGTCGATAACTCAACGGTAGGTAATAAGTTTAAGTTTATTTTAGTACAAAAATAATTCGTATTTACTTACTTAAGTAAAAGAGATAAATAATATAATATATACTTGTTACTATAATGCAGAAATAAGTACTTAAATACTTACTTACATAAAAATTTAAGCAATGCAACTAGGTACCTATGTACAGAGTGAACAAGCTAGTTAATTTAATTGGTTTTTAAAAATTGGTTTGCAATTAATGCTAGAATCCTATGTTATTTGCAATTTCCACAAAAACTATTAGAGCTGGAAAAAATCCTCGCAAGAGTAATTAATTTCACTAAATTACCCACAAAAAAGTCTTGTGGTGAATTTAGATAGGACCAATAGTTCGAGAAATATGGCAACCTATATTCGAAGAAAATTTTTTTTTTTCGACAACCGTTGGTATATTTTTGAATTTTCACAGAAACTACTAGAACTAGGAAAAAAAACATAAGAAGCAAAAATGAACTTCATTAAATTATCTTCAAAATAATTTTTAGTTTATTTTGATAGAACTAATAGTTTCGGAAATATGGCTGCCTAACTGGAATAAAAGACTAAACCTTTGTAAAATCCGTAAATGTTTATTGTAATTTCAAGAAAAAGTATTAGAGTTAGGAAAAAAGCTGTCAGGACTTAGTACAAAGATTATTAATTTACCTATAAAATAGTGTTTAGTTTATTATGATAGGACAAATAGTTTTCGAAATATACCTTGCTGTTGTGTAAGAACCGGTGGTAGTCATGTAGACTTAGCATAGTACTATGGAATAAATAGAAATTAACCTCTAAATAAATAACGTATTTTTGATTTTAGGCGCAAATGATGTCCTTTTTTCTCCCCACTCCCACAACCCCCCTCCCACCTCCCCCCTACCACGACCCCCCTCCCCCTCTCAAATATCTAGCCGATTGTGCTTTTTTGTAATCGTATTACAATTCAAGTATCAAATCAAATGTTTTTACTCAAGTAAACTTTTACAAGTGCTTTTGAATCGTCCAGTGAATCTACCATTGGTTCGGAATGCCGTTAACAGTTAAAAGTTAATCTGATAAAATTATCTGCAAGATAGCTGTTGGATGTTGGTGGTTCATTTGCATTGTTTTTAGATAAATGCATATTGCATAGGTACCTACATATAGTTGAAAGGACTTCGAGACGTAGGTATTTATTATTATTATATTAGTAGGTATTATTAAAGCACATCATCATGGTCGTCATCGTCACCTTCTTCCCCATCAATGGTAACATTTGCACACGAACCATGTCATTCCACCCGCATTTCCTTTGCAATCCTATTCGTTATTCTTCGGCCGACGCGACGCCTTGTCTTTGTTAGAACTTTGAACGAATATAAATAATAATATTTAATATATTATTTACTGAGTGTGGTGTTGTTTTGTAGATAAAGATATCATGATTATTACCTACTATTAATTTATTGTAATATAGCATCGATCATTATCAAATAGAATGTGTAGGTACAAAGTCAAAATTATTGCAAAATATTTTTCTGTCATGCACGTTTTCGATCGTCATATTTCCGAAAGTATTCAGTCGATTGAAATGAAATAAAAAGCATTTTGTAGAAGATTGTATGAACTTTCATTTTGTTCTTGTCGTTTTTTTCCTAGTTCTTATACATTATGTGCAAATCACAAGAAACTTACACGATTTAAAAAAAAAAAACAAATGCGTCAAATAAGCCGGCATATTTGCAAAACTATTTATCCGATCATAATGATTTAAGTGCCATATGGTAGATTATTTAATGTTAATTATTTTCGCCATAGATGGTTTTTTTCTAGCACTAATATTTTTTGAGAAAATTACAAAAAACTGCGGTTGGGGAGACGTTTGGGGGGGTGGGAGGTTAAGCCCGCGGCCTAGGGGGGGGGGGAATTTTTAAGAAGTACTTCTCAGACCCCAAGGAACGCTTGTGCCAAAAATCAGCTTTACATTTTTTATTTTAGGGTTCCCATACATTGCTTGCACAAGTAGCCTGGGCTATAAGTGTCTAATAAAATAGTAATAAAAACAACAATGAGGCAACTGTCCGGCTCTGTATGGGGTTTGGAAATACAACGTTTTATGCTGGCAATAGTTTGAGGCCTCTTAAACTTCGGATGATAATATAGCTACTTTACATTGACTGAATGATTCATGGCTTAGGTGCCTACTTAGATAAGTATAGTTACTTGAATCAAAATATGTCCCCAGCTTTTTCAGGGTACCCAACTGCTGTGTGTTTCCGGGACATTCCTGGTTACCGAATCTGTTCATGTGATTTAACACTCTCACATCTCTATCATCTCTATATTTCTGACGCATATCTACGAAGATGATTGGAGCTGAAACGCTGTATATTTTCTAATAACATTTTACACTCAGCTTTATATGCTTTGGCTTTGACATACGGTTGAAAATTGAAATTGGTAGTGAAATCAAAAGACGCGGGTAACTCGAAAACGCGCGCGACCCGGTACAAAAGTCTTCATCCTAAAGATCCATTTAAACAAAGCTATAATTTGAGCTACGCGACCGCTACTCGTAGGTGACGAGTTGACGACACACGCGATACTTGCGCACTTACTACCTTGTATAGAAATGGATAGAGAGCATTATTTTAAGGTGAGGAACCGCGACTCGCAAGTCGCAACAATTTGCATATACATATTCCCACTATTCTTACTTAAATATAGTTAAATTAGCATTTAAGCCGACCCATTTTATACAATTTGAGTTTGTCATTTTGTTGTCACCCTATTTTTACATTATAAAGCTGGAGTTGGGTTTTTGAAGTGTTTGTAAGTGTCCATTCAAAAATAATGTTTAACATAAACGTGACCATAAATTCACGTGTAGGTACAATGTGATCTTTTCACTCCCAGATGTGTACATCAAAATTCAAATACATTTATTTCCTGTCAGTGAAATAACAACTTAATGGAAAACTGTTCTTTCTCGTAGGTATTACTTGGTAAAAATTGTGTGAAAAAAAATTTGGTAAGTAACAGGAGCAGTCACAATGATTGTCTCTGTAAAAGAAACTAAGTAAGTAATATCCATTGGACAAAATAACCTTGTGTGACGGGTCCCGCTTTTTCAAACATCATGACCGTCATCATAACATGAGCGGACGTTGCTGTAGAATATAGGCATTTTCTTATAAACACCACCAGTTACCACATCCTGTCATCAGCTGTCACTGGACTCACTGGTCAGCCTTCCTCATCCAGCCATTTTTTATCTTGCCAATTCCTTGTGCACGTAGGGCGCCCCACGCGACGCTTACTAATAGATTCGCGGTCTCCATACTAGTTTTGTACTAGTTAGGACTTTTCGGCTCCAGGGGCACTGCTACTTGAGCTCGCTTTTTCAATTTGGCAAGGCAACCTATTACCTACCTATATGTTTGAATGGTTGTGGTCTGCTATTATGAAATACGAAAATAACCGCGATTAGTTTAACAATATGAACTAACAGAGTTAAGCACCCAGTTGACTAAAACTAGCTGATGCCCGCGACTTCGTCCGCCTGGTTTAAGTTTTTTTTTTGATTCCCAAAGGAACTCTTGGATTTTCCGGGATAAAAGTAGCCCATGTCACTCTCCAGGTGTTCAACCTAGTACCCTTAGTATGATAATATGAAGTATATGATTCTTATGTGGATAATCGGTAGGCATCACTTCGATAACTTTGATTTCTGATTTGTGGTCAAATATCCTACTGTCAGAAACTTTTATATGGTCACCCTATCGAATGCAATGTCGAGGTCAGTGCAAGCGTGATTCCAATTGAAAGTTGAAACCATCGCTTGTGTCTAACCAAAATAGCTCTTATCATGTAAGTGATAAGGACTAAGGACCACTGGAAAAGCTGTCACATGTCACAACTAGTTAATGACTCTATTTGGCACTGATGCGTCTTCATCGCCCCAATGCAATTTGTTCTTTAAAATGCAGTCGACGCAAGAGTCGAGGATATTATTTTTTGGGTTTCTTACTAAATCAAAAATCCTTGAAGCCCATATTAAGTAAGTATGGTACTACAAGGTCTAACTTAACGTTATCAAACTTAGTTTTATGATCCTAAATAAAAGGGATTTCTTGAGACGGTAAATTGTTTAATCAAATAAGCAAGTAAGTACTTATTTTAACTATTATTTTAAGTAGGTAACTATTAACTACAGAAATACAGTAAACTAGACTAGGTATTCGCTACTATACTAATATTAGGTATAAAACGAAAGTTTGGATAGATGGATGGTTGTATTTTTGGTACTCAATGAAGCCAGAACGGCTGAATGGATCTGGATAAAATTTGGCACAGAGATAGATTATAGTCTGGCATAACACATACGTTACTTTTATCCCGATAAATTAAAGAGTTGTCGCGAGAACTAAAAAGCCTCATTCCACACGGACGAAGTCGTGGGCATGAGCTAGTAAATTTATAAGTAAGCAACTAATTTTTTTTCTCCAAGCTAGAAGCTGCAAAGTAAATTTATAAGTAAGCAACTAATTTTTTTTCCCAAGCTAGATAAGCTACGAAGTACGAAGCCCTCTGCGAGTTTGTCTCACACTTGACCGTATTTTTTCTGTTAACTAGTTGTGCTGCGGCCAGTGGCCCATGGCCATACCAGAATAATTTACTTACTTACTCCTTCAGTCGTAAAAAAAAGGTCATTGAAACAACATCAGTCCGTTTTTGACGACCTCCGTGGCACAGTGTTGAGCGCTGTTGTCTTAACGTGCGGACTGCGGAGATCCCAGGTTCGCCCACGGATTTATAATTTCTGAATTTTCCCTGGTCTGGCCTGGTAGAGGAGGCTTTGGCCGTGGCTAGTTACCACCCTACCAGCAAAAACGTGCCGCCAAGCGAATTAGCGTTCCGGTACGATGCCGTGTAGAAACCGGTTAGGGGTATGGGTTTAATATAACTGCCATGCCCCTAACAGGTTAGCCCGCTACCATCTTAAACTGCATCATTACTTACCATCAGGTGAGATCGCAGTCAAGGGCTAAGTTGTAGTGGATTAAAAAAAGTCAGTTTGACATAGCCCAATCATGAATCATCAATTAACCAAAATAGGTAAGGTAGGTAACCTATGAAAACGTATATATTATTTGCGCAGTTGTAACCACGAGTGAGTATATAAAAACACCGTCTCTCGACATCCAACCATCGATCGTATAATATTCATAATAGTATGACATCATATGCACCAAATAGCTAAGCAGTTGTAATTACATGCGGGCTGTTTGGAATCCCCGGCTAGTTATTGTGTTATCAGAAAATTAAATATGTTACTTATACCTAACGCCCTAGATCCAGTGAAGTAGGTACTTAATGGGTTCAAACTTAATAAGTACTTAGGCAAGATAACTAAATACAATACTTAACTTATTAATAAGAACATAAGGCACAACTCACATCTGCAGAGTGAGTGAAGGAGAGCTGAACGCGACACATCTTTTTCAAGTCAAACTAAGCTTTATCCATTTAACTTTGGTAACTATTTACTTAATATTAGTAATATAACATTTTAATATTACGCACCTACCTAACTAGCTCCCGGCGCGATCGGTTCCTCCAAGTATTGTTTTCTCTTTGCGTCTCATTTCTCATCACTGAATGGTGAATGGCTAGGTATCTAATTAATCGACGAGTCACGAGACCCCTATTTGATTATCACTGGCTGATGCCCATGATGATTTGTTCGCACGCTTATATCCGATATTTATGTATGCAGCTGAGACATGGACAATAAAAGCTGCTGACCGACATCGCATTGACGCTTTCGAGATGTGGTGCTGGAGGAGAATGCTTCGGATACCTTGGACAGCGCACAGAACCAACGCATCGATCCTAAAACAGCTAAAATTACGATAAGGCTATCAATCACCTGTCTCCAGAGGATCCTTGATTATTTCGGCCACATTGCCAGAAGGGAGGGGCATAATCTTGAAAAGATTGTCATTACTGGCAAAGTGGACGGAAAGAGACCTCGGGGACGTAGCCCGATGCGTTGGTCAGATCAAATCCGCACCGCTCTCGATAACAAGGTCCACGAAGCCCTGCATGTCGCAGAAAACCGAGCAACATGGCGCGACATCGTTCACAGAAGGATTATTGGTGGAAGGGGTCACGACCCTCAGTATTGGGGAATACGACGCAAGGAGGAGGAGGCCGATGCCCGCGACTTCGTTCGCATGGATCGAGGTTTTTTGGGTTGGGAACGAGATAACTCATTGATTTTCTGTGATGAAAACTATCCTATGTGTTATTCCACTATAATAATCTATCTCTGTGCCAAATTTTATCCGTTCTGGCGTGATTGAGTAACAAACATCCATCCATCCATAACAAACATCCAACTTTCGCATTTATAATATTAAGCATAGATTTTTTTGAGTAATGCGGTGGGATCCCAGATCCTTCCACAACATTCATTTTTCAACCGTACATAACTACCTATGCCAAAATAAATTAACAAAGGTTAGTTTGAGTTGTCAAAAACTACGCCTCGGCCCCACTCCACTCTGCCGGTATGCATTGCGCTTAGTTTTACATTTGACTTTATTGACGTAGGTAGTAGGTACTAGGTATCTGCAAACATTGTTTTTAAACATCAATAAAAGTTACACAAATAGTCCTTATCAAAGAATACAACCGACAACTGATAAGATCGTAATCAGTGTGTTATAGGTAGGTTTAAGAATCTATCGATAGGGTTGCCCTCCGTCCAGGTTTCTCCGGATTTGTCCTAGTTTAAAGAGCGTTCGGGGAGCGTCCTATTTTATTATTACTTAACTTTTTTTTATTTAAGTAACTTCGTAAAAAAACATTTGACATATCCGGATCCTAAGCTCCAAAAACCGGGGATTTCAGGCTTCTAATCTTCGTTGCCAGATTTTAAGATTGACAAGTTGACAACCCTACCTATCGATAGTCGATACCAACGATGACGGCATATGAAATCAAAATTCTTCACGACCGCAAGTGTAGCGTGTAACTTGCCGATAAAAGACCACAAAGGCATTATTTTTTGTTTCAAGGACAAGTTAGTTATAGCCCGCCTATTCCGAAAAAGGTGCAATAAATTTTAGTCTCAAATTGCTGTGGTTTTCTAAATGGTATTTTTGCTACGACAATGGATGCCAAGAGCGTAATAGTATTAGCCAATCAGTGGTGATTGCGATCGCTACACTGTACTCATCATTTTACCGTGATAGGGCCCGGTCTTTATCGAAAAAAAAATTGCATCAACTCGGTATTTGCCATTGCCCAGCGACATAACGGATCAATGTGATTTTTTAATTTTGCATTATAGATCTAGAGAGGACTAAGAGAATGGCATAGACTTTTTACCCCGGATCACTCAGATCGGATTTCACTCAAGAGTTCCAACAAATCTAAATCCACGCAGCAAAGTCGCGGACAATATCTAGTTTTTCATAACTAAGTAAATGGATTGTGAGTTGTGACTTGTGAACGATCCGGATATTGTTACATCAATTTCGGAAATAGGTACTTAATAATAATTTAAAGTGACTGTCATGTCGTCTTGTCTGATTAGAGCTCTATTATTTAACGTAACTACGATAAACTAGTTATTATTACACAATCAATATGTTTTTATACAGATAAAACACGCTCTTTAACAAGCACGTTTTAAGAATGCTTGCGGGAGATAAATTGTTTGTTAGTTATATTCAATGAAAATCTTACAATCGTGCATTGTCGAGTCAACATCTCCTGAAGATGCTTAGAAGGGCGACAGCGTATCTTTTACATCAATCATTGTTACATCGCAATCACCTCTGATTGGATAACACTCTTCCACTATTGGACAAAATCCATTAACGCAGCAAGAAAACCATAAATTCAGCCAATCACAACAATTGTTACTGTAACAATGATTGATTCAGAAGTTACGCGGTCGCCCTGCCAGTGTCGGAGTCAGGGACTGAAAAACAGATTCATAAAGGTTACACTAATCTAAGTGTTACAGAATGAAAGTGTAACAGAATCGAATCTGTAACCCTTATGAATGTGTTTTTAATAATTCTGTTAACCTGAAACACTTATATTTCTGTAACAGAAACGAATCTGTAACAGAAATGAAAGTGTTTTTATGTGTAACAGAAATAGCGACGTTGCCAAATTTACTGTTGACGCGTATTCAAATTTGAACCTAAGGACTAGCAAAAATTTTCATTGTTCTTACCAGATCCATTCTGTAGGTAGATCATCCGTCATGCGTAAACTGCCTTACGTAACACGGTTCGTACCCAGTCCAGTGAGGTCTAATGTGAATCATCCCTAACTAATGGATCGTCTGCACTAGGTAGGTTAGCCCGCTACCATCTTAGACTGCATCATCACTTACCATCAGGTGAGATCGCAGTCAAGGGCTAGCTTGTAATGGATAAAAAAAAAAAGGTATTTTAGGCCAACACTATAAGTAGTTTCCAATAAATAACAATATTCGCGAAACATTTTGGCAGAACGGACGAGTTTCACCCGAGGCTATTGAGAAAGCGGTAAAAAAGTGAAAGTGAAAGAGCGAGATGCAAACGGAAAAACATCACAAACAGAACAAGGACAGAAGAACGACCTTAACCAATAACCTGATACTAATAAGTAGCGAAATGATTCTCGATAAGTAAATAATCGCTACGTTTTGAGTAAATAAGAATTTTTTTGACGACTTCAATGGGACAACTTACAAACATCTCGTATATATGTAGGTACTAGATGCCTATATAAGCCTGTCTTTGTCCCCGCCATAGTGCTGTCCCACTTTTCAGACTAGATGGCATTAGTAAAATAAGTCCACAATCTTTGTTTCACAGGGCCCGTCAATGTAAATTGAGATAGCTGCTTACAAGTGGGAAGTTGCGGGTAAGATCCCCGACAAGGTCAATTCGAGTTTTTATTATAATTGGGATGAGTAGAAATTACTTATTTCTTACTGATTATTAAGTAAATGGAGGGTCTTCCAAAAGAACTAAAATTCACATCCTCAGTAAGTTTGATAACATAAAGATGAAAAAAAAGTGTGTTAAAAGATGCTGTCACAACTATGTCATCATCATCACCTCAGCCTGTGGACATCCACTGCTGAACACAGGCCTTCCCCAAAGAACGCCACCACACCTGGTCCTCAGTCTTTCTCATCCAGCCACTTCTGGCTACCCTCTTAATATCGTTGGGGCAGTCACAACTATGTATTTCATACAAACTTACATACTAGAGTTACATACTGGTACAAACAAAAGTGTTACCATGGAAACATAGTAAACTAGTGGTTCGCCCCGAACTGAGACCTCGCGGCGCCATCTATTGACATCAATGTGAAGTTCTGTTAAAAAAACTGAAGCTCATTAAAAATTTAATAATTCCGTTTCCTTACAATATTTATCTAATTTTAGTATTTTTTGTTCAAGTACAGGATATAACTCAAATAATTGATCAAGTTTCAGGCTCAGCCTATCAGAAAATTTAGAGTTCTGAGGTCAACTTTGGATATTAGAAAATTTCCACTTTGAAAGCCCCCCATTTCGTCAATTTTGGGGGAAAAATTAAAAAAAAAAATATTTTTGGACTCTATGCCTAATTATCTTTAAAATGATATACTGCAACCCTATGTAACTTTATAAAAAATATTTTGATTCGCTTCTATGAGAGCCCCCCTGAAATAAAGATTTTTATAACTTTTTAAGCCATATTCGGCGGGAGGCCATTGGTTTACATATTATATTTAAAGCTGAAGTAATTACGTTCAGTAATTCAGAAGTTATAATGCTCTGACAGACGGACGGACGGACGGACGGACGGACGGACGGACGGACAGACAAGTGCCAATTCACTCAAGTAGACTCAGAGACTTTCGCTTCGCTCGGTCAATAACCTAAAGGAGAAAGTTTGATTTTACTACCCATAAATTTTCATACTGCTTACATATTATGAAAAAAATATATGTTGAATAAACCAGTAATTTCTAGTAGTTGACCGAGTAGTTAGCGACTAGTCTAGACAAAACAAACGGAACTAAAAATGATGATTTGAATATAATCAGCAGATGTGATGCTTTCTATTTCAAAATGCATAATCATCAGTTAAGTAAATGGTATTCATTCATAAGTTTTAATATGCAAGTTTTTTGAATGAACTGAGTTAGGAAAACATATAATTAATTATTTGGTCTTCTTATATGATCATATATCTGGTATATTATTAACTAGATGATGCCCGCGACTTCCTCGGCGTGGATTAAGATTTTTTTGATTCCCGTGGGAACTCTTTGATTTTCCGGGATAAAAAGTAGTCTGTCCTTTCCCTGGATACAAACTATCCCTATACCAAATTTCATCAAAATCGGTTAAAGAGATAGTTTTTTATGATTCCCGCGGGAACTCTTGAATTTTCCGGGATAAAAAGTAGCCTATGTCCTTCCCCAGGATACAACCTATCCCTGTACCTAATTTCATCAAAATCGGTTGAACAGATGGGCCGTGAAAGCGTAGCAGACAGACAGACAGACACACTTTCGCATTTATAATATTACTAGATGATTCCCGCGACTCCGTCCGCGTGGATTAAGGTTTTTGGTTCCCGCAGGAACTCCTTAATTTTCCGGGATAAAAAGTAGCCTATGTCCTTCCCCGGGATACCATCTACCCCTGTACCAAATTTCAGCAAAATCGGTTGAAAAGATGGGCCGGGAAAGCGTAGCAGACAGACAGACAGACAGACAGACAGACAGACAGACACACTTTCGCATTTATAATATTAGTATGGATAGTACACCCCGCGCCAAACTTTGTGGCCGCCTTGAATATAGTCGCGAGCGTGCTACTGCGCACTCTTGTGCGTCCCGCTAATACCTGATTTTGTTCTGCGCATGCAATGAGCCTAGTTCGGGGAGGCCACAAAGTTTGGCGCGGGCTGTATATGATATTACGTAGTAGATAGGATAAGACACACCAAGATAAGTCTTACAATTTGTTGTGAATATTGGAATTTCATTTGGCCAGAATCAGTAACACCAGCCAACTGGTTTGATCAGACTTAACTGCAAGGCCATTTTTCAACTTTTATTATTGAAGTATCTCGCCAACCATAACTTTGCACCTTAATGTCAAACATGTATGTGAGACAACAGTAAGTAGGTACTAAGTTAAAATCTGATTCAAACTTTATGACTTCTAATCAACATAATCGAACATTGTGCGTTTTGATGAGCAGTATACAATATTAGGTATCAGAGAGACGGTTCAGTTGACTGTACCTGCGCTAACCTACACTCCCGACTAACTTCCGAGACTTCTTTATGTTTGAATTGGACTGTACTAGTAGTAACAAATTTACTAGCATTTAACTTAGTCCTGGATAGAAAGATAAAGTCTTTATTGCCACACATAACATAGAACTAAACTAAGTATAAACAAAAAACAGAAAACAATGCGTGCACAAGGATCCTGGATAGAATATAATCCACTAGAATAATTATTAGTTTCCAGTACCAGCAACTAAATAGTCATAACCTCATACAGTGAGAAAAATCTATTGATCAGATCTGTTCAGTAAGGAAGACTTAGAGCATGGTACCAACAACACAAAGCGAAAAAAGAGAGCACTAAAATGAAATATGATGGTGGTATTAATGAATGGCTGATGGCTGATGTGAAAACTCCAGCGGGGAGGGGCAGCTCACGTACAACAGACCTCCAACTGGAGGTTTAAGTGCGGAAACCTGCCCAGCAGAAAGAAAGAAAGAGACTGTATCCAATTCTTTTGCAACCCAATCTCTAAACTAAACAATATGAAAGCTCCAAATCTAGTACTGTCCCTTTCCACAGGGAGTATTATGAAAGAGTTAGCAAATTATTTACTTAAAACCTATCATTTTAGTTTTGTTTTTGATTGTCTACAACAGAATTAAGTACTTAGCCTCAATTTTTACCAAAAATAGAATTCATCTCGGCCCACTTACTAAAAACAGAAATAGCATTTTAAATAGGTGTAATCATAAGCCTAATGGCTCTGACTTGGAATATTTTAAGCGTAATCTAAAATGCCTGTGGCATTTTCTTAAATAGGTGATTAGTATTCATATACATACAGCTGGATAAACTATATAATACAATTAACAGAGCTGACCATTCAGCCTCAAAACACATTTATTGAAACTAGTTTTTTGCTCTTATTTCAAGATAAGTAAATGCCATAATACCTTAAAAAAGTAGTAGGCTTGTAAAAATTATTTTACAGTTATGAAAATCCATACAACTTACTTAATAAGTATGTATGTATATTTATATTTTTATGTGTAGTATTTATGGCTGATGTTATATTTATTTTATATCATATATGTATTGTAATGTGTAGCTTTGTATCAATATTTTTATATATTTTGTTTTTCTGCACCATCTACCGGTTGTAATTTGTAGCTATATCCTTTTTCACCATTGGTTGCCTGGAAGAGATTCCTATGTAGGGATAAGGCTGCCAAATTGTATGTTACTTACTCTGTTATTAGCTAAGTTTACTGTTGAAGAATGACCTTTGTGGTGTACAAAAAAGTATATATTCATTCATTCACTTACTTATTTACTTATAAATATGAAAGTGTGTCTGTCTGTTACCCTTTCAGAGTTCATCTAAACATCTGATTTTGACGTTTTATCCTGGAAAATAAGATTTCTTGCGACTTCATTGCATTTATTGATAATAAACCCATGCAAATGAAGTCGCAGGCATCATCTAGTGCTTAATAAGCTAGGGAGTTAGGGAGTGAAGGTAAAGACAATCTACAGAACGGTTCACTAATGTTTCGCAAAAAACATTTAACAAATGATCATTTCACAAAAAACGTTTCAAAAACTAATCATTTCACAAACGTCGTATTCCGCAAACATATAATTTATTAAAAGATCATTTGACAAATACTCAATTCACAAATACTTTACTTTGCAAACGTGCTGAATGTAAAATTGTCATTTACTAATTTATTATTTCATAAAATAATTCATTCTTCAAATTCATAATTTTACAAAATATTAAAATATAAATTGTTATTTGAAAAATAAAACTAACTATAGGTCGCCCGCAACGTCGTCCGCGTATAATCTCTGATTTCTTATGAGATTGAGATTTTTTATGATATGAATTCAATATATACTCGTAATATAATATGTTACGGGTAAGGCTAGAAGATTTTGTAAACCTAGTTTTACACGGGTTTACTTAGTTTTGAGTAAAGTTCGAATAATAAGTAAAATAAATTTAATTCAGAATTTACCCATACCTATACTCACCTAGGTCTACCCAACTCTGGCTGGATAATGTTAGGGATATGGGTTCTCTCCCTCTCCCTCTCACCCCCTCCAAGGCCCGGTCGACGGAGCCCCGCTTCGCGGGGCTCCTTCTTTCTGGGTGGTATAAAAAGGAAATAACCACGAAGAGGATGAGGATGACTCTTCGTCACCTAAACCATCCGAGTCGGAGTGCCCCCAGTCCCGAGCTCGCTTCGCTCGCTCTTGCATGAGTAGGAGTGGTGCCTAAAAAGGAAGTGGAGAAGCTAGGAAAACCACTCGACCTTCGTTTCGCTACGGAGGTCGCCGGTTCGCTTCGCTCGCCAGCTCCTCCCTTTGCTCCACTCGGCCTCGTAGGCTCGCTTCATTCAGGACCTCCTTCGCGAGCTTCTGCCTACGCGCTTTACAAAAACACTCTAGGGGTAGGACAGACAAGACTGCGTGGAGTCTGAGTGCAAAGATTTCAACCCAAGAATGTCAACTTTTTAAAACGGGCTACGCCAGACGACTCTTACAGTATTTATCAAACAATTCATTATATCGAATACACAGTAATATTATGCACGAAGGTAATTGAATGCAAAATTTTACATTTTAGAGATCTCAAATAACGTAAAAACACGAATAAGTATGTATGCTGCGAATTTATTGACAAGCAAGGACAAAAAACCGAACAGAAGGAGCACCTTAGCAAAATGAATTGTAAATTGCCTGCGAGTTGACCAAGCGTTTGTTGAAAGGAAAATAAAAACAATTAATGAATCACTAAGTCAAAACAAAGACTTGTGATTACGATTAAGAAAATACAAGTAGTCATCGTTACGGTGTTGTTTATTTGGGTTTAAATGTACAATAGGGTTAATTTTTGCGGTGACTACACCTAGGAGGTCATAGAAACAAAATGGATCAAAGGATATTACAACAGAATGAAGAATAATGTTTAGCATACCCTTGGTTTGTAGAACCATTTTCTGAGAGACTCCATCGGTCCAGTTTTATACAACAGCCTCATATGAACAGATCACAACACGTTCACACACATTATAAAACTGATATAACACCGAAAATCACCACGCAGATGCAAACACAGTAGAGTTTTTGCCAATATTTACGTCAAAAAAACACAACAGGCGGACATGTTTCACAAAATCGCGTTGAGTGATGACTGATGTGACTGATGAATGAATTTATTGGAATGAAAATGTACCTTTCGCTCACACTTTTTTTTTAATTAACTGGTTTAACGGCTCTGGATTCTAGTCTTTCTGAGTTCGCTCACACTCGTCAGTGGTCACCACAGACATAATACAAATCTATGGTCGTCACGCATTTCCATTCATGTTTGAATGAACGATGAACTGTACGAGGTACGATCGGATACTTATACAAAATCTTGAACATTGACACAGATTAAAAAAGATTCCAATACTGTAGAGGCGCGGAAGAATAAAGCACCAGTGGAATTGTGGCAATGACTAAGGAAGTTCAATTATTTATTCATTGCATTGTGAGCGTAGTACTTATTAGTTCCATGGAGCATTGACATGACAGCTGACAGTCAAAGACGACGATTATTGGCGGTATATTTTAAACCTCTTTCAAATCATTTCAAACCTTACTCCAGAAACAAAAGTAAAACAAAATAAAATTAAGAAGGAAATTAAAAATCTTCTAAGTATCTTCATAATAATTTCATTATGCCACTAATGATAGACTTAGGCCGGGACTCCACCAGAGCGGAGATGTGCGGAAATGTCTAAAGCGGAGACGAGAAGAAATGTTTTTCAGCTAGGGTGTATCCACCGAAGCTGTGCGGAGATACTACTGGCTAGACTGGAGCGGAGATATTGTGTGCTGGCTAGAGCGGAGATGTATGCTGGCTAGAACGGGACGCACAGGCGGCGCCGCTCACAGCACGCCGCTCACGACGTCTCGTCTCGTCTCCGCTCTGGTGGAGTCCGGGCCTTATAATTACTATGATAGATTTTAGAATTCTACATATTCTATAGATTCCTAGCATTAGGTACAGGTAGTAGGTACCATAGTGCTAAGTATGTGGCCAAATGGCTTTTTTAATTTTTACTCATTAATGTATTGTAATAAAACCTTGTAAGTAATATGGGTTAAAGTATGAAATTGCCGATTGGTACTGAAAAATTGAATGCATTTTTTTTAATTTAACATATTTATTAGGTTTTTAATGTAACATAGGTCCTGGGTTCGATCCCCGACAGGGTCATTTTGGGACTTTATAATTTCTTCCTTTAGAATTTTCCCTGGTCTGGCCTGGTGGGAGGCTTCGGCCGTGGGTAGTTACCACCCCTACCTTGTGAGACGTCACATATCTTATTTTATTTTATTTATTTATTAAGTACACTAACAATTTACATATATTACAAACACAAGAACATTCACATTATAACTATTTCTTATACGTAAATCAATTATAAGTGCACATAGCATTTAAGGTTATATGTCATGTAACCAAAATTTTAACAATAGGTGTGAGGTATAAAAACTTACATACTAGGTGTTAAAAACATACAAACTTACTTACATAGTTACTTAATTATAATTTAACAGGAAACAGTAAGAGAAAAAAAAATTAATAATATAAATAGCAAACAAAATTCTAGGATATATGATCAGTGAGCATTTTCTTAAAAATAGTAAATGAGTCATGAAGTATGTCGATGCCTGGTAATGTTTTATTATATTCATTATATTTGCCACAAATACGCGCAATGGGAGCTTGACGACCGAGATGTGTTTTCGCGAAAGGAATATGGAATGTTTTCGAGATGCAACAACGGGGATACCTACGTGGAACAGATAAGGATATGCGATTAAGAATATTGCTGCACTTTACTTTATTGTGTACAATTTTATGAAGATAGCATTGATCGAGAATTTCCCGCCTTTTTCGAAGAGATATCAATTTGAAATGAGTCAGTCGCTGATTATAGGGTTGCCTGTGTGAGATACCGCTAGCGTGAAAGGCAAGATGTCGAGTAAAGGCTCGTTGTACACTTTCAATGCGCTGGGAGTGCACACTAAAGGATGGATTCCAGATAACACTGGCAAACTCTAGGTGGCTTCTTACCAACGCATTGAATAACAGAATTTTAGTCCTAGAAGAAAAAGCCTTTGTGTTACGTTTAATAAATCCTAAGAGCTGCGCGGCTTTATTTACAACATTGCTTATATGTGATTTGAAGGTTAACTTACTGTCAATAGTTGACGTCACATATCTTGCAATTTTACATCTATAAATTATTAAAATAAAAGTTAAAATTAAAATTTTTAACTTTTATTTTAATATTTTTATTTTATTAGTTTTATTTCCAACAGATACAGATAGAGTTGGAAATATTTTTAAGCTTTTCGTCATAGTCATTGAACCTGACACCTAACACTTACCTACCTAGATGTATAAGATTTTCAAATGTGACATCACGAAACTTAGGACCCCTCCTTAACGTGTGACGTACTTTATGGATGATCCCATAGGTATCTAATTAGAAATAATTATTCATTCACAATGCTCTAATATAGCCTAATAATTACAGGCTACAATAGGTATCGAAGCATTGTAATTAGCCGCTAACTACTTGTTGATTAGAAGCGCCTACCAATCATTACTCAAAACCAATGATATAAAATAATAAGCAGCGACAACGGCGGACTAAGGCCCATATTAATAAGCCTTCATCAGCTAAGAACACCTCCTCAAGCATTAATGTCAATCTTAGCTCTTAAGACCGGTCAAGCATAGATTGACTGATACTTGAGTACTTAGCTGATGACGGTTTACTTACTGTCAGTCTCGAATCAGTGGCGGCCTTAGGACCCCCTAAAGCCGCCCGGGGCCTCGCTCTTGCAGGGGCCTCACGCCCTCGCGTAATTACAATACGCACCACCCCACTTTTTATCCCGCATTTGTTATTCCCGCGGGAATAAAAAAAACTTAAACCACGCGAACGAAGTCGCGGGCATCAGCTTGTTCATAATATTAGTATGAATTAGTGCGGATTAGATTTATTCACATTTCTAAATTAGACACTTCTGGATTCCATAAAAACTTATAGGTACCTATGTTAAGGAAAATAACTGATGTCATGTTATTGGCAAAAAGCAGCCTTTTGTATTGTTTAAATGTCTGTCTTTAATCACTATAATGAAGTGTCCGGGTTTCTATAGCTACATAGACTGAAAGTTCTCGGGCTCAATCTCCGGGGTCTCCTACCTGAAGTGCAATCATGTAAGGATTGCCGATTAAATCGTTAAAGCTCAGCTTCAAAGTAAAATAAACTCAGCATTTAATTAAAGCTCAATTTCGTGTATCCATTTTCATACGTTTAGGTATGTACGATACCCTATAAGCGTATGAGAAACGACTAACGATTTGATGGGCAATCCTTGCATGATTGCACCTCTGGTTTTCATCTCAAATGCTCAAACCGTTGTTTACAGCCATAGCGGCTGTGGGTGGTAAAAGGAAAATCGTTATAGTTTTTGCAATACACGAGTGCGCGTGGCTCATGGTTGTGTTAAAGTCCAATAAGCTATATCTGCAAACATTTGTATAATTGTAAGCGTGTGCGTGCGTGTGTGTGATTGCGCGTACGAACTACGACTGAGAGACACACACGCTTACCCAATGTGCATACATGTAAAGTTAACGCGCGCTCGTGAATTGCAAAAACTATACAACCGTACGCAGTCTACCCTACCACTATTACCACTACAGTCCATTAACGTCCCACTGCTGGGCACAGGCTTCCACTCTCATAGGAGAGAGGGAATTAGAGCTTAACACCACGTTGCTCCGGGTTGGCGGGCTTTAACGACTATTATCATGTTAGTGATAATAACCGGGACCGACGGCTTAACGTGCTCTCTGAGGCACGGGGGTGAAACACCGTCAACTTCCTAACTCCGGGCTAGTACTGAGAATTTCTAGTTGGAAAACTCCAATACTTAATTATGACCCGACCCGGGACTCGAACACGGGACCTCGTCGGCCGCAGTCAAACATGTTACCCACTAGACCAACGAGGCAGTCTGCCCCCCGATTGTGTAAGAAAATCGTAATCGTAAACGTCTGTCAAACGTATAATTCGACCTATTTATGGCGTTCATAGATGCCTACATGCAAAAAGCATGTAGGAGCTCTTTCAACAGTTCGAGTAATACGTTTTAAGCAGTCATTGGGGCTGATTCTGTAGTGCACAATCTCTAAACTAAACTAAAATTAGAGCATTACAAATATTGCTAACCCTTTCATAATACTCCCTACGGAAAGGGACAGAACTAGATTTAAAGATGCCATTTTAGTTTAGTTTCGAGATTGTGTTACTTATACAGAATCAGCCCCAATAATGATTACGAATTGTTTAGACAATCGGGCCTCAGAATCGAATAGAAACGAATCAGCGTTAGAACGATCATTATAGCACAGTAAACAGATGCAACCAGTATGGAAAAACTAGAAACGTTCGAAACAGGCTCACTCGCACAAACGTGCGCATCGACGAGACCCCAAGCGCTTGTCGCAGTGCCGTCAGTAGTGAGTGCCGCGTCATCGCATGTTCGATGCGCACGTTTGTGTGAGTGAGCTGTTTCGAACGTTTCTAGGTAGTTTCCATACTGGTTGTATCTGTTTACAGGTTTGTTTTATAGGTTACACTGCCAATGCTGATGGGTGTAACGTAGCCTTATAACGTGTCCCCTGCATCAGTCATTGTTACAGTCTCTATCGTTGTGATTGGCTACTGCCAATGGTTTATTTTACTTTGAGGCCGAACTTTAACGATTGGATCGGCAATCCTTACATGATTGCACTACAGATTGCAATCGTTACAGTGTAGCTGCCATTATTACGTAACTAGGTTTAACTGAGAAACCTAAAATCCCGGAGGTATACGTTACAGAAACAAGCCGCGTGGTGTCTTGGGACACCCCGTAAGAACCTAGGTATATGTTAAACCTATTCACAATTCTATTAAAAAATATAGAAAAATAGAAAATTTCATGAGTGGGATTCGAACCTGCAACATCCTATGACGTGACTCCTATCCTAATGAGCGAATGTCTTGAAAAATAAAACCTACATAGGTACCACAAAACTTTAAGTTACTAGCGTTTCGAGCTTTTACTATGTTAGGTTTAAATAATTAAACTAGAAAAATAATGGCTTCATAGAAACTCCGATTGTTTCAGTAACAGTGATGATCAAGGATAATTTTCCCTCTGAGTCTGGTGGACGGTGGCACTCCATCGTGAACAGTAACCAGTACGAGTGGCGTAGGTACAGTGCTAAACTGCGTTGGGGGTCCTCTACAATGGTAGCATAAAATACTAGTGGTTCGCCCCGCACTGAGACCTCGCGGTATCCATTTTGTAATATTTAACTTTTAACATTAGCGCCATCTATTGACATCATTGTGAAGTTCTGTTAGAAATATTGAGGCTCATTAAAAATTAAATAATTTTGTTTCTTTATAATATTTATCTAATTTTAGTATTTGTTGTTCAAAAACAGGGTATAATTCAAATAACTGATCAAGTTTTAGGCTCAGCCTTTCAGAAAATTGAGAGTTCTGAGTTCAACTTTGGACGTTAGAAAATCTCCACTTTGAAAGCCCCCCATTTCGTCAATTTAAGAGGGAAAATTAGAAAAAATATATTTTTGGACTCTATTCCTAATTATCTTTAAAATGATATACGTACCACAACCCTATGTAACGCTATAAAAAATATTTTACTTCGCATTCGCTTCTATGAGAGCCCCCCTGAAATAAAGATTTTTATAACTTTTAAAGCCATATTCGGCGGGAGGCTATCGGTTTACATATTATATTTAAATTTGAAGTAATTACGTTCAGTAATCCAGTCTCAGAAGTTATAAGGCTCTGACAGACGGACGGACGGACGGACGGACGGCAAGTGCAAATTCACTCAAGTAGACTCAGAGACCTTCGCTTCGTTCGGTCAATTATGTTACAGGGGCCATACTGCCAACGCTTAAGGTGCATGACAAGGGTCTGCCCGCGAAATTCAAATTTAATTTGGTTTTTCACAATTTGTAAACTAATACGACAAAGTAGGCTTATGGCATTCAAATTGCGAGCGTAGGAATATCATCTTCACAGGTTTATATAAAAATCTTTACTTGAAAGTGCCCAGTTTAAGAAATTAGTCAAATTAATGACTAATTTGTGAGTAACTCACGTCAAACTCATTATTTTGACTAATTTCTTAAACTGGACACTTTCAAGTAAAGATTTTTATATAAACCTGTGAAGATGATATTCCTACGCTCGCAATTTGAATGCCATAAGCCTACTTTGTCGTATTAGTTTACAAATTGTGAAAAACCAAATTAAATTTGAATTTCGCGGGCAGACCCTTGTCATCGACCTTAAAGTCGACTCTATCTCTAACCCATGGTTGTATTCCTAATTCCACGCGTAGGTCAGATAGATACGCGTAAAGTATGTATGTTGCATTCTGTAATTGTACCCTCGAAGAACGTGACGGCTGGATGGATTTTAGTGTGTAACGATTCGTTTATAGTCTATAGTGACTATACCATGCTATGTTTTGTTTTTATAAACCAAAATGGCAGCCGTAAAATTTAAAATGGTGATAGACAATAGAGATGAACAAAACAACAAGTTGAGTGGAGTTTTGAAGTTAACTTCTTTTGGCGCGTTAGGGAAAAATTATCAGAGTGAATTTTTACGATGCGCGCGCACAGCGACACCCAAATTCGACACCCTAAAGTTAGTCGGTCAACTTATAAGTCTTGCAGAAAAAGGCCTACCAACAAAATAAAAATAAATACATGTACTGTTTGTTGGTTGAGAACTGATAACTATATTCAAGATATTTATTACTTGCTATCAAAAAGTATAACTTCTTGCGTGCGTACGTAAGTACACACACACTTTTAAGAAAAAACAAGATGATGTTTCTCTATACTGTTTAGGAGTTAGACACAAAATTAAATTTATACAAGGGGTAGAAAATAGGTACCTATCACTATTTACCATAAATAGTTTTCATGTGGGTGTAAATTTGAGAGTTGAGACCACTGTAGAGCGGCCGGATCTGTATAAAAGGGGTAAGTCAGGAATTACCAAGTGTAGTCAACAGACGACGGATCGGGGAATCGGAGCGACTGGCGAAATTGTTTGAATATTCATTCCACTATTTATTTCAGAAGTTTAGTTTGTGCCAAGTGTAAGTACATTAAGTGGGAATTTTATTGTGAAACCATCGTAAAGGTAATGTTTTACTAATATAACTGCATATAAATCACATACTAAGTAATTTTTTTAATAGTTTAACAAAATCGGCACAGTCGTTTCTGGCGAGATTTATAAATAAAAGAGCCTTAATATTCAATATTATATACAAAACTAAAAATACTTCCAATAAAGAAAAATTGAATTTTAAAATAACCTATAAAAAAGCAGAACATCAAGAATTGTTTATGTCACAAGATAAATGACTATGATATAATATACTCAATATTATTTTAAATTTTTTTCAAAGATATCACCACGTACTTTATTATTATTTACTTAATCACAATTAGATATATACCTATTTAAATTTACATTCACGAATAAAAATTAGATTAAGTTAAAAAAATTGAGCAGTCACGTTCACTTAGAAGTATAGCCACATGCCTCTACGGCGTAGGCATCCCCCATATCTCTTGAAAACTCGCCTAAGCATAGCTTCCTACAGCTTTTTGCCTAATACCTACTACTAATATGGAAATATAATAATACTATCACCATTATCATCATCAATAACACAACTCCTCCGGCACGATTATCCTCTATCAATCAAACCATAAGGGCATGGCCATAGTCAAACACGCTAGTCAAGTACAGATTGGCAGACTTCACACACCTTTGAGAACCTTATACAGAACTCCACACAAGCAGGTTTACCTCATGATGTTTTCCTTCACTGTTATACGCTCATAACTCAGAACGATGTACAAGTTGCAAAAAGCATGTAACAAATTAATGTACGACTGAAAGGGACGTTTAAAAATCTTGTTTAATTGAAAAATATGGAGTTAAAAGGTGTATTGCGTATGTATTTCACCACTACAGCCCATTAACGCCCCACTGATGGGCACAGGCCTCCACTCTCATAGGAGAGAGGGAATTAGAGCTTAGACCCACCACGCTGTTCCAATGCGGGTTGGCGGGCTTTAACGACTATTATCATAATAGTGATAATAACCGGGACCGACGGCTTAAAAAGGAAAAAAAGTGGCACCCTGAGAATAGCCTTTGACCCCTTGTTTGCCTCGAAAAAGCTGTTTATTGATTTGTTCCCGTTCAGAAGTCAATTACTTTGAACACCTACTAACAATATCTGCATATTATCATTTCTTTGTATAATAGTGTCGAGGTAACGTTACCCCATTGTGAAATGATGCGATATAACTAACACGGGGTAAATGTGACAAACGAGATCGAATATCGTGTTGTTAAGGCTACCCTTAGCGACATGTTATTCGACGATACAAGTTATAGGAGATTTTCTTGGGTTTTCTTACACCGGGAATCTCTTGGTTCCAAGATAAAGCTCGACTGCGCCAAAGTTTGCTTAGAAGTAGGTACTGTGTTCTCGTGACCGAATTTCGACCGAGGACCTCCTGGGCGTAGTGGAAAAAGCGCTGTGATCTTATAAGTGGAGGGTACCGGGTTCCCGGCAGTGTTAATTTTAGGAATTTACAAGTTCTGAATTTTCTCTGGTCTGGTCTGGTGAGAGGCTTACCTTTACCTTTTACCTAAAGTAAGTAGAAGGGGGTAACAATTTTGTCCCGCCCCAAATATCTAAGCCAGGACCTCGTCATCCGAGTCATGCTAACCTCTAGGCTATCGGTGCATCTTATAAGTATACTACCTACTTATCGGTATTGCATACGGACATTCGATCCATTTTACCTCTCCCTACTGTTGTCGCATCATTTCTCAATAACCTAACGATTCGTCACATGATACCTCTTCAAGGATCGTATAAGGATATTGTTAGTGTTCTGTGCAGAGAATTTCTTTCAAACTTGATCCGCTTTTCCCCTTTATTGTCAAAGTCAAACAAAAGACACAATATACTATTTGAACGTAAAGTATACAAAGTATAAGACGTGATGGTGATAATTAACGATACCTATCTTAAAAATCTTAAAAATAAACCTACTAAATACTTTCCAATGTCCTTGATGACCTTCCTGGCGCAGTGATGAGCGCTCCTTTCCTTTAAGCGGGAGATCCCGGATTTTATCCCCGACAGGGTCAATTTGGGAATTTGTAGTTTCTGAATAATTTCTGGTCTGGTTAGGCTTCAGCCGTGGCCGGTTACCAGTTACCATGGACCACCCTAGAGGCAAAGGTGAACCGCCAAAAGTAGAAAAAAGCGTAGAAAAAACGTAACTCTCGTAAAGCGTATATATTATCTAGAGTAGAAAATCGATTAGGGGTATGTATGGGTTTAATATAATAGGGATGATGCATAATGAGGAATACTCTTACATCTTCATTTTTTCTGTTTCTAGGTGTCTTTTTTTTATCCACTACAAGTTAGCCCTTGACTGCGAACTCACCTGATGGTAAGTGATGATGCAGTCTAAGATGGTAGCGGGCTAACCTGTTAGGGGCATGGCAGTCTGTCTGTCTGCTACGCCTTCACGGCCCATCTTTTCAATCGATTTTGATGACAATTGGTACTTACAGAGATAGGTTGTATCCCGGGGAAGGATCCTCAGTTACTTTTAGCCCGGAAAATTAGAGAGTTGAAGGCATCATCCAATTTAATGAATAAATAAATATTATTAAGTATTATGCTGTTTTTCAGTAAATGGTTGTTTTTATTCTAAAAATAAATGTTTTCTAGACTTCCAAGTTCCCATACTCGTTAATCCGGGTAAAAGTAGTCGATTGAGAGTCCGTAATAATTACAGGGCATCCGGTAAGAGGAGCGTCAAATGCGGTCTCAGGTAGCGGGGTAACTACGTACAAATTAGATAGGTACCCCGTTTCTTTTCTTTGCAACTCGATTTTCTCATGTTGTTTTTCTTTTTCATGATTAGGTACAGATTCGGCTGGGATTTCGTTTATTTTTCCTTTATGGTGCAGTGGTGGGTCTTAGAAGTTTTAAGTCCTAAATGGTTCTTTTAATTCTAAAAATAAACGTTTTCTAGACTTCCAATACTTACTCGTTATTTCGCGTAAAAGTAGTCAATATAAAGAGCCCGTGATTACAGGCATCGGTAAGAGGAGCGTCAGTTGCGTTCTCAGCCATCTCTCTCTCTCTCTTTGAGCATCGTATTCCTCATTGCTGAGGGACGTTCCTGAGGGTTTCCATTAAGCAATAATATAATGGCAGGAGTTTTCTTGAGATAAAAATGCGGTGGGTTCCCAGGTCCTTCCACACAAGGTAGCAGGATAATTAGGTACAAACTAGATATTTACTGTGGTTTCTTTTTTTTGCAACTCTTACTGCAGGCGAGTAGGAGATTTTATTACGTATTCGAGATGCTATGCGACTAGCCACATGATAGCGCCAGCTGTCAAGCTATCAATTCCATACAAATAGTAGTTAACGCTGTTGCGATCGAATGGGAAGAAAATCTCCCACTAGATACTCTGGTCTGGCTGGATACGATTTCGTCTATTTTACTCTAAGTACCTTTATCTCACTGGCGCAGTGGTGAGCGCTGTGGTCTTAGTAATGGGAGGCCGCGGGTTCAATTCCCGGCGTGAGCAATTTAGGAATTTTATTCCTAAATTGTCTCTGATCTGAGTCTAGATGGGAGGCTGGGGTGAGGGAGGCTTCGGCTATGACTAGTTAGGTACCAGCAAAGACTAAGCTAAGGGATTTCTCGATACGATGCAGAACTGTTAGGTACTATTTTAAGCGTATGTTTTTGAAAATAGAGCTAAAAAAGTGCACTACTTTTCAAATGTTCAAATGAAACTAATACAATAGAACTTAATGCTAGCTAGCCTGCCTAGGAGTGGTGGCAAGAATGCTGGCTGCATTTCCGCGCTAGATAGCCAGGCTGAGATTTTTTCTTCAAAGATAAACTCACATTTTTACTCAAAAATAAACCTACCCTTTTATCTTAGATTATTTCTTGGCAGCTAGGACGAGTCGCTAGTGAATGTAACTACCATAAAACAATTCAATATCATTGTTTTAACATTCTTGTTTGCACATAAAATATTTTCTAATATCATAGGTGAGAGATAGAAACACGAACGACAAAGCACTTACGCCCAAACAAGAGTAAACATACTTGATAGTTGGTACTTTACCTGCTAGGTACACCGAAATAAGTTACTTTTCTTAATATAAAAAGGCGAGCCTGGGGTTCAAAAGCTGTATCTTGGGGTCCGTTTCAATCCCTTAACACGCTTATCTTAGAATACTGCGTTTTTGAAATTGAATATTTTAAAAACCACTTGCACGGTGAGGAACATATCAATAAAATAATATTTTAAGTTTTTTTTTATCCACTACAAGCTAGCCCTTGACTGCGATCTCACCTGATGGTAAGTGAAGATGCAGTCTAAGATGGTAGCGGGCTAACCTGTTAGGGGCATGGCAGTTATATTAAACCCATACCCTTCGGTTTCTACACGGCATCATACCGGAACGCTAAATCGCTTGGCGGCACGTCTTTGCCGGTAGGGTGGTAACTAGCCACGGCCGAAGCCTCCCACCAGGCAAAACTGTATTTAAAACTGTTTCCCCACCCTTTTGTTATGTTTAGGTAGTTTAGGTACACAGTACACACGTTTTTGTGGACATAGAATACAGAGAGACGATTTTTTATTTACAATTTCTATACAAAACTAACACGTTTTGTTTCAAATTATATTACGTAAAAGTGGATTTATGACTCGTGGATTATATGACTTTACGATTCTGGGTTCTAGCCTTATTTTATAGTATTTTATTTTATTTTTAAATAAACGTCACAACGGTCTCACTCTTTCTTACGCACAGTGGACGCCTGCATTCAAGTACGGAAAAGACCAGAGAAAGAAGAGAGAACGGTTTTACTGTTAATGGCATTTTAGTCTCCGTGGTGACTGTATTCTATCACGGTTCAAACCAGCTCAAATATAGACTGGCGGAAACATATACTTTCGTATTTTTGATATGAATATGGCTGTCTTCTGTTCTCAGGTTATATATACCAACATGTTAGCGAACCTCACAGTTCTGCTCATCATTGTCGCGATGACGTCAGTGTCGTCACAAACGTTCCAGTACTCGCGGGGTTGGACGAACGGCAAGCGGGATGGCCATAAGCGAGGCGACGTGAGCTTGGAGAAGATCCTCACGCCGTGTCAGATGAATAAACTCAAGTATTTGCTGGAAGGACAGCCTTTGACTGAGAGGGTAACCATTTTTAGCTTTTACAGTAACTATTGAGTTTCTTCCCGGATTTTTTTAGTAGAATCTGCTTTAGGAACTGGTGGCAGCGTCTTAAGTCTTCATGCTTGAATTTTTTATAATTCACTGCTATAGATAGGTGTCTTTTAAGACCTTCCACATGCTGCGATGCGCTGCTTCTTAACCGCCTGGATCCAATAGCTCACTGCGATTCACATTACCTTATCGTTCACGACTCATGGAATTCCGAATACGTTATAACCATTACAAGTTAGCCCTTGACTGCGATCTACCTTGTGATAAGTGAAGATGCAATCTAAAATGGTACTTGGTATGGTAGTGAGCAATCCCCTAAACCCCTTATCAGTTTCTGGTATCGTACCGAAACGCTAAATCCCTTGACGACACGTCTTTACCATTAGGGATAGTTACGGTGGAAGCTCCACAATCCAACAGACTTCAAACGTTGAATAGGTAAATCTAATCAGTGGTTACAAACTAATTTTTTTCTGTTTCAGTTACTAGCACCCTGTGAATATCTAGAAGATGAACCCGAACTAGCGGCGAAGCGATTTAAGACAGACCGAAGCCAAGACTCTCTGTATGATGCGTTCCAATAATAAATTGAAAAGTCTATCAACAGTGCCAAATTACCATATAATATTATCAGATTTTATACAATTAACTCTATGATTAAGGTATTTTATAATGTAAGTAGTTTAAAATGTTCACTTTTTATATAAAAATATTACTAATAATCTTAAAATAAGAACCGAATTAATTTTAATTTATAATTATTCACTTAAAACTTATAAAAAACAACATTCTAATCTTAAAGCTCAGGAAATTAAGATAATTGATTAGTAAAATAATATACTTACTTGTTTATTTTTTTTAATAATTACCTTTTAACTTCCTATTTATTTGTATGTTAAATTTACAGTAAGTATCAATGCATAAGAAGGCTGGCTTTATGCACTGATAAATAATTATTTTAACTAAAATAATATGTACCTAGTATTAATAAAAAATAAACTTTATTGTTCCTAATTTTTGAGTACCAAAACCTAGCCCGCCTATTCACTTTTTTTTTACTTTTCATGATTTTTATTGAAAAGATAATTAGAGATAAGTAATATATTTTCAAAAATATTTTTAAATTATTTAATTACTTAAAAAAAAATTACCAAATAAGCATTAATTAAATCAGTTGTTTTAATTTTAGTCATTTTACATTTATGTAATGCTGCGTTTTTATCTCAAATGACAAAACGTCGACTCAGTGGATTTTTGTTCAAACTTCTCAACCATAAACTAAGATCCTACAGTTTAAATGAAGTATTTCAATAAATTATTATAGGTACTATAAATACCTTAAATGTTACGTACATAAATACCAATTACTTTTTAGCACTCTATGCTTTTTAGCTACCCTACGATAATATGCCTATCTACTTATTAAAGTAGTGTGTAGTGTGAACTAATAAAATGGAAACATTGTATACCTACCTAGTTGTAAAAATATACACCGAAATTGGAAAGCGAAATGTTGACAACATCCTACTATAAGTGATAGTAACATACTATAAGATAATATTATACATTTAATATAATACTTACTGTCTTATTACACATTGTACCTACTTATAAAAATGTACCTATTAAACATAAATCATGTTATTATAGATACGTATTTATTTTTCCTTATTCCCTGCTACAAATTCAAACCAAGACCTTATCACTAGAATCTATATTCGATTGACTCTACCTATGAACGTAGTTAGGTACCTAGTTACCTCTGCGAAAATATCACAGCTATTTTATGTGAAACTTCTCCCTAAAAGCCATAGGTATCTATTTCGGACGTACACAAAACCTTAATATTCGTCTCAGAGGCGTACACATATAAATTACAATGTGTATGCAAAAATAGCCCTATTTTAGTATTTTAGAAATATTATTTAGCAGAAATTTAAATTTGGAATATAAAAAAACAACACCATACAACGAAAAAACAATTTGCATAATTTGGAACAAAAAAAAATAACATCTTCAAAATCAACTTTTTTTTAGCGCGTAATTACTTGTTCTTAGTGCAAACATGAAAACCACAGAGTACATTGAATATGAAAACTAATCAGACTTTTTTTTTTTTTTTTTTTTTTTTTTTTTTTTTTTTTTTTTTTTTTTTCTGTGCAAAATCATGCGATCAGTCTTCTGACTATGAGCAGATGTGTTGTAGGTTCTGTGACTTTTTATGACTTTTCCCATTGGAAAAGTCATATAGACTGAGCCTGGATTAAGGCCTATCCAGGTCTAAAATGTTTTTCCTTTTTAGGCGCCTGAGACAGTCTGGAACAGTGAGTTGGACTGCCAGCTGATTGGGATGATGCTGTAGTCGCGACTTGTATTTGGCGCTACAGAGCTGTATTTCTTCTTTCACTGTTCTAATATTCAGATGTTCATGAAGTTCACTGTTCTTTATAAACCAGGGGGCATTGGCTAATTGCTTTAGTATTGAGTCTTCGGCTCTTTGTATTATTTTTATGTTGGAGTCACTAGCAGAGCCCCAGAGTTGTAATCCATATGTCCAAATCGGTTTAAGTGCTGCCTTATATATAAGAAGTTTGTTATCAGTTGACAGCTTAGAGTTTCTAGCGAGTAACCAGTACAATCTTCGATATTTTAGGTGGATTTCTTCCTTTTTTGCTTGGATGTGTTGTCTCCAGGTCAGTCGTCGGTCGAGGTGCATGCCCAGGTATCTAACACAATTAGTGTGGAGCAATTGAGTGTCACCGAGTTTAACTGGTGGGCAGTCACCTGTTCTAAGAGTGAAAGTTATGTGTAATGACTTTGATGCGTTAGCTGTAATTCTCCACCTTTCCATCCATCTCTGAGTTTCTTGAAGGCTTCTTTGTAGAACTTCAGATGATTTTACAGGATCTTTGTGGGAGGCAAGTATTGCAGTGTCATCAGCGAATGTTGCCACTGTTACTTCAGGACTTTGAGGTAAGTCAACTGTGAACAATGTATACAAGACTGGGCCTAAGACAGAACCTTGGGGCACTCCAGCTTTGATGTCATAGAAATCTGAGGTGTATTCGCCTTCTCTAACTTGAAATATTCTGTCTGTTAAGTAAGATTTTATAATGCCAAAATATGTGTGCGGTAGAAGCTTCTTGATTTTACACAGCAATCCTTTATGCCAAACTTTATCGAACGCTTGTTTTATATCTAAGAATACGGAGGAACAGTATTCTTTCTGTTCAAGGCTTCTTCTGATGACTTGGCACACACGGTGAATTTGTTCAACCGTAGCATGTTCCCTCCTAAAGCCAAACTGATGGTCAGGGAGAATGTTTCTTTCTGATATTACTCCAAGTAATCTTTTCAGCAGAATTTTCTCGAACAGTTTCGATAATAAAGGTAGCAAACTTATAGGTCTATAGGACGCAACTTCATGATTCGGTTTGCCCGGTTTGCATATCATTATTATTTGAGATACCTTCCATAACATGGGGAAATATCCAAGTCTGATGATGCTGTTGAAAAGGAAGGTTAGAAACATGATGCCCTTTTTTGGAAGCTCTTTAAGTATCTTTTTATCTATTAAGTCAAATCCTGGGGCTTTTTTATCTTTGAGAGTCCTGATTGCTCTTCGAATCTCTTGGGGTGTAACACATTGAAGAGGTAGATCTAACTGGAAGTCTTGGTCTAATATTTCATCTATGTCAGACTCACTCGCGTTGAGTAAAGCGTCATTTGGTGTGAATATTTGCGCTAAGAAAGTGGCAAAAATATTAGCCTTCTCCTGTTGAGTTCTTGCCCAAGAGTTAGAATCTGGAGTTCTGATAGGGGGCTTAGGAACTGCAGGTCGATTGGTGTTTTTAAGTTCCTTCCATAGAGAATAATCAGTGGCTCTGGTAGGTGTGAGAGATTCAATGCGAATTTGAGTAGTTGTTTCATCAGCTTCGATGATCATTTCTTTTAACTCACGCATCGATCTATTGAATGCTTTTCGATCTTCCGGATGTTGAGTTTCATGCCATTTTCTGCGAAGACGTCTTTTTTCAAGTATTTTTAACTTTATTTCCCACGGAACCAACTTATGACGCGGTTGTTTTTCGATATCTGGAGTGCATTTCCAGCAAGCTTCCTGTATTGCCATGGTTAGTTCTTTGGTTGCATTTTCAATATCTGCTTCCGTTTTTAAGGATACTTGGAGGTGCAGTTTTTCTTCGAGTGTCTCTCGAAAAGCATCCCAGTCTGTTTGTCTATTGTACAGCGTTAGGGGTTTATCATATTGGAGCACTGTGGTGCTGGCAGTGAGGAGAACCGGCACATGGTCTGATGAACCATCTAAGCATGTTTCTGCCCCAAAAAAGAGCCGTGATAGGCCTTTAGACATGAAAAAATCTAACACATCCGGCTGTCTATTTTGATCAGTTGGCCAGTATGTAGGTTCTGATGGCGACATAGTTTTAAGATGTAGAGTGTCTACTGCTTTCTTGAGTTCTCTTCCTCTTGTTGACACCAACCTAGACCCCCAATGGACATGTTTAGCATTCCAGTCTCCTCCTGCTATAAATCGATTACCCAGAGTGGCTAAATATTGCAAGAAGAGCTCCATCGTTATTTTGTGCTTGGGGGGGCAATAAACAGCTGAAATCGTTATATTTCCATTTTTGTCTTCCACAGCTACCGAAGTAGCTTGTATGTGTTCAGTTCTGTAAGACTGAAGTTCATGGTGTTTTATGGATGATCTTATGATAATAGCCGTGCCTCCATGCGCGGAACCGTCGGGGTGCTCAGTGTGATAAATTTCGTAATTCTGAATTTTTACTTTACTACGTGCGGTAAAGTGGGTCTCAGAGACAAGTAGTATGTCGAGTTTATGAAGTTGCAGTAGTGTTTCGACTTCATACTTATTTGGAGCTAGTCCGTTGATGTTCCAGGTCGCTACTTTTAAGGAATTAAATTTGACAGTTTACTGACAAGAGAGGTTATGAGACTCATTAGAGAACTCATTTGTTGTAGGATTAAGTCGAATTTCTCAGACTGCTTTAAGATTAACTGTTCTAGGGTTCCGTAGTTAATGGGTTGATCAGAATTTCTTTTTTCTTTTGGTTTAGGTGATTTCGCAGCTTCAGCATAGGTATTCCTGTCTGTTCTATTTTCTGGCCTGGTTTGTTGAGTTTCAGGGTTTGGTTTGTGAGGATCTTTGTCCTCTTCATCTCTTGGTTTTCTGTAGGATGGGAATTTAGTTTTTCTCTGTAATATTTCCCTATATACTTGACACCCTTTGTAGTTCGCAGGATGTGCTCCTAAGCATAAGGCGCAAGTAGCTGGGGTATTACGGTCTGTTTTAGGACATTCTGATGTTTTATGATTCTGCGCGCACTTTACACATCGATATGGCCTCAAGCAATAATTTTTTGAGTGTCCATATTGCTGGCATCTTTGACATTGTATCACAGATTTTCTTTTCTTGGGATCCTCAATGATAACCGATTGGTGGTATATAATTTTTATGTCTTTAGCTGTTTTGTTGTTAGGTCCAGGGTGAAGGTTTACAAAAAACGTTGAGGTCGGTTTTTTCTCAGGACCATATCTTGCGTTAATGATTTCACCAGCAATAGTGTTGCCTGTGTTCTCTATGGTTTCTTTAATTGCCTCATGGGGAGTTGTGTGATGAAGATTTTTAATAACTATTCTACAGCATCTTTCTTCTTTTCTATTAAACGTATGTCCTATTAATCCATTCTCCCTAACTAAAGACATCAGTTTTTTGTAAACCTCTACATCATTACTGTTGATCCTTAGTTGATTCCTATTGGCAATTTTGTATGTAAATGCTGATTTTTCTGTTACTGTTTCCAATAATTCTGTAAGTTTATTTACATCTTCTATGCCATATAGGATTATCGGTGGTGGCTTAGCAGTCTTTCTTTCTTTACTTGGTTTTTCATTTTCGGGTTGATCTACAGGTAGCTGGCTAAATCTGTTAGAGATATCGATACATTCTGATGTAGGTGAAGTTGATGTTTTCCTTCTCTTAGGATTTCTCACAGTTGGCACTCTTTGCCATGTTGGATGTTTACTACTTTCTGTATTGTCTTCTTGCTGCTCCTTGTTGCAAGTGCTATTTGTGTCATTAGTAGCAGAACAATTTAAAACAGGTATGTTTCCGAGTGAAGAGCTTCTAGGTCTTTGTATAAAGAAGCTTGGATGAAAAACTTGCTGCACGCATTTTTTGTCAACTAATCAGACTAAGACTAGCTAAACTTTAGGAGCAGTCTACACACATGATCAACTCATCATAATCATAAAAGTTACACAAAGAATAAACATGTCTCGCTGGCGTGTATAAAAAAAGCACGACGTGCTTCGATTCGTATTTCGTTATTTATGTGTGTTTATTCGATTGCGTGTACGCCTTTCAGGCGTAGATTAGGCTTCTAGGGTTAATCGTTGTGATTTGAAAATTCGATGAATCGGATGTTGTCGCCACGGTACGAACTACAAAGCGTTCCATGTTTGTAATTTTCTGTTTGATTGTTTCAGGCGTCAAACTTTACTCTATGGTCAAACACGAAACTAGCGACGGCCGAGAGACGCGCGGCGACAGCGCGGCGATGTGGTACGAGAGCTAGCGACGAATTTCGGGAAGGCCTTTTAGGCAAACTGAATTGTGAAAAAATATAATTTCGTCAACTGGCGAATCCAGTCCTGCCAGTCTGGTAGAGCGTTTGCAGTTATTTCTCTTTAAAAATATTTTATTAAAATTCCCAAAAAAATATACTTTTAGCAATCTGAAATTTTAATCACGTATTTATTGAGTAATTTCAATAATACCTGCAAATCGCCTGACAAATTTTGCGGTTTTAAACGTGAATAAAGTTTTCAAATGAGTACTTACGACAAAATTGCGGCGAAATTGGTCGCCAGCTCTCCGACTAATCGCATCGCCCCGCTGCCGCCGTCGCCCCGCCGCCGCTAATTTCGTGCCCGTATCTACACTAAATGTAGTAGTAGAAAGTCTGATTAGTTAATTGCTTTTTATGTTTTACTAGCTAATACCCGCGACTTCGTCCGCGTGGATTGAGGTTTTTCAGTTCCCGCGGGAACTCTTTAATTTTCCGGGATAAAAAGTAGCCTATGTGTTATTCCAGACTATAATCTATCTCTGTGCCAAATTTCATCCGGATCCGTTAAACCGTTTGGGCGTGATTGAGTAACAAACATCCATCCATACATCCATACATCCAAACTTTCGCATTTATAATAATATTTATATTTATATTTATTTATTTATTTATTTGATTTGATTTTAATCCGCCTCTGGTTGATAAAATGAGAAACGAAACGAAAAAGCGACACCAAAAAGAGACAAACATAATCATAATAGGATTTAGCCTGTGAAACAATGAGATAGAATACAAGTTACATTTATCTCATTATCTCGGCTAAGTACTTTTCTGAAGTTTCGCTTCTGCCATGTGTGGATTGCACACACAAGCATTTTTTTAATTTGAGTCAGCAGCAGCCGTTCCTGCCTCTTTTGGAGGAAGGTTAGGTCCTGGGAGTTGGACAGCTGGGCTCTGTTCGGCTTGAAGAGTAGCACAGAATATACTGTAGGTACTACGCTGTACAAGAAAGACCTACAGAAATGATTTAAGAACAGTGAAGAACCTAAGCCCTAGGAGTGTAGTAAATAATCAAAGAGTAATTCATAAGGAACTAACTACATAATAATTAAAATAAATATTAATAAAGTTATAATTTTGTTTTATTAATATCTTGAAGGGCCGATGATAATAGTTTTAATTTTAGCGTCATCTATCAGTCACTGCATGAACTACGTTACAACTTAGAACGTAACACCATCTAGTGATGAGTAGATGATTTTTTGATTTAACTATTCAACGCAAGATGTCACTTTGCAAGCTCCAAAAGCTTGATATTTTATTTTAAAATAAAATTATTAAAAGTATAGTTCTAATCTTCTAACTTATCATATTTTATTTAACGTTAATGTCAATATGTTTAAATTTAATAATTTTTGGAGTATGTTCGGTTCAGAGCTAGGTAGATAAGAGTCTTAATAGGTACTTAGGGCCGCACTAATCATACAGATTTAAAAAAAATTACATTTTTGTTACACGTTTGTTTGCAGGTGGTTTGAAGCGAGGAACAAAGATAAATATATTCCTATTTCTTTGGTAGTAAGAATTATTACGTAGTTATTTTCATTCTGGTATTTTTTTAAAAGTATTATTAAGTAGGTAAAATAATAGGTACACACTTATTAATAGTAAAAATCTTTTATTAATACTACATATTTTGGTATCGCCTATTTATTCATTAAATTTTAGTGCGAAGTAATGCATGGAAAATGACGAAAGTTTTATCCTAAGATGGTTCCACTTCAAGTCGGTTTCTATATTTATTACTATATTAAGGTAAACTAGTGTTTAAAACCCAGCTTCACATTTATAAGTTGTGACAAAATGCATTAAAAAAGTAATTATAATATAGGTATTATTTTAAAAACAAGCGGGAAAGTTGCGACCCGGTATTTAATTTTGATGGCCCGGTACCGGGTCGCGACCCGGCTAATGGGAAACGCTGCCTTAGAGTATTAAAATACCTAGGTATGTGACGAGATTTACCTAATAAATAAATTTTATAGATCATCTTAGTTAAACATCGATGTGTGATATGTTAATAATAATAATGCACGATATTTTCCTGAGCCCCCAAAACCCCCAAAAGCTTGGATACCCTCGTAGGTAGGTAATTTTGTGGTTCATCTATCATTCGAAATAAGTACCACAGCCATTAGGTTGTATTTAGAGGAATAATGAGCATAATATCGAGTGTTTACGCTACCATTAACTTATGTGGGCAAATGACTTTCGAGACCAATTTAGTTTTCCCCTTTTTGACGTAAAAAACGTTAGATTGAAAATGAGTTGACTACTGGCGTAATGGGCATGGTCTCATGTCTCCTACGAGTACCTGGGTTCAATTCCGGATCCAGTTGTAGTATTTAAAAAATTAGCAGTTATAGGGATGTCGATAGAAGTGAAAACGAATATTTAAATTTTTTTAAATTTATGTTTTTCTAATTTAAAAGAAAAAAAAAAAATATTAAATAAACCTTAAAACTTAGGCTTTAAAGTTTAATTACGAATGTACTATATTTAAGAACTTTTGTCTTCGTAACAACACGAGGTGTCAGGTGTCGGTCACGGCTCCACAGCACTTATCAATAAACCTTAAAACTAAGGCATTCAAGTTTAATGTAATTAATGTACTATAATGTAAGTGTAATGTAGGTTACGAATGTACTATATTTATACTAAAGACCTTTTGTCTTAAGAGGAACGGTGCCGCGTTCCACATTTTTACCCCCTACCAAAAAGTGCTCAACGCGCCTAAAGAAGTTTTATACACTTCAAAAATTGTACAATAGCACTTCATTAGAAAAAAAGTACTTTTGAGCCGGCGAAAGACCGCGGTGTAATCCTTTGCCCAGCTATGGACTTCAATCGGTCGAGGTCAAGGTCTAATAGTACCTATCTACCTGTACGACCTCCGTGGCACAGTGTGTAGCGCTGTTGTCTTAACTTGCGGAGGTCCCGGGTTCGATCCCCGGCAGGATCAATTGGGGAATTTGTAATTTCTGAATTTTCCCTGGTCTGGCCTGGTGGGAGGCTTCGGCCGTGGCTAGTTACCACCCTACCGGCAAACACGTGCCGCCAAGCGATTTAGCGTTCCGGTTCGACGCCGTGTAGAAACCGAAGGAGTATGGGTTTAATATAACTGCCATGCCCCTAACAGGTTAGCCCGATACCATCTTAGACTGCATCATTAACCATCAGGTGAGATCGCAGTCAAGAGCTAAAATAATCATTATTATATTTGCTTAGACAATAATTGGGCCTCAGGTTCTTAGCTTCTTATACATCAGTCAACTTATACCTACTTAAAACCGATAATATAATTGTTCCGTACCGGAACAGGGTATTCAAGGATCAACACGATTTGGAGCTATTTTTGTAATTAACATAATGCATTGTTTTATTTTATTCAATGGGTTTGATCTTCGAGTGCCCTCTGGCGGCCGAGGGAAGAGTAGCCAATGCATCCCATTGGTTGCTTCAGCGAACCGCTGCACCTGAAGCGGCGAGATTAGGAACTAATCACTACTATGCTAATCAATTGTCGCTTAATACACGCGTTCCAGTGTAATTCGCCTTTTTCTAATCATTATTTGGTGCCTCCGTACTCGTCCTGATACTATTGGGATATACTTTGTGATTGTGACGGTGACCGCAAATTGGACCAGTGACCCATTTCCAATTGTGTTTAATATTGGGAGACATCGACGACCGGGCCCGGTTTCAACTCAGACGGCGGTGCTTAAGGTAGGTGCTCGATTAATCATTCCCATATTGAACATATTTTATGGTGCTTCGAACCGAATCAGAAATCCTCCAGATTGTGTTTCCTTGAAATAGTTAGGGTTATTTAAGTAAATTTTCAATTTCCACGCGTTCGTTCTCGGTACATATTGCTACTATCTACATAGTACCTACGCAATATGGCCGACGCCGCGGCGTTTGATATTTACGAAAGAGAGATAATTATTTCGGAATTACGGAGGACACTAGAACTAGTCTCTGACGAAGAGCAGTTTCGGGCGAGATTACAAGACCTAACTGCTCAACATCGAAAATTTACCAAAATTCAAACTAAAATAGAAAAATCTCTAATAAAGGCTAAGTGTTTTGATAAACAAGAACAATTAGACATTCGTAATGAGTTTAACGATTGTTACTTCGAAATTGTAAAACACTCGAATCAATTAAAAAAATCGGATGAAGAGCGTAGACGTTCGAGTACAGCACAGCGTCAATCATTTTCTGTAAATAATAGTTCGCGTTTCGATAAATTACCTAAACTTCCTTTGCCATCATTTTCCGGTGAATCCACCGATTGGCCATCCTATTATGACTTATTTTGTTCATTAATCCATGACAATCTTGCCTACACGGATGTGGAGAAGTTTCGTTATTTATTACTTACGCTAAAGGGCGAACCCTATAACCTTATCAAGTCCATACCTATTACAGAGGACAATTATACGATTGCCGTTGATACTTTGGTATCGCGTTATGACAATAAACGAGTTATTGCATCAAAACATATAAATAAAATTCTAGATTTGAAACCATGTTCAGAAAAAATATCTTGCCTTCGGGAATTATTAAATATTTATCAGGAAAACATTAAAGCATTAGAGACGATGCAATTTCCGATACGACATTGGAGTTTTATTCTTATTAATATATTACTACGAAAAATTCCACATTCTGTACGAAAACGTTTCGAACTTTCTTTAGCAAGCCCATCGGAAATCCCAAACGTTCATGTTCTTATTGAATTTCTTGAACGTGAATTAGCTGCGTGCGAAATCATCGGTCAATCGAAATTTCCCGACAGCGGCGGTAGTTCGGCGCGCGGTAACAGCGCCGCGGCCACGGGCCGGCCTGCGCCTGCCGCGACCCAAGCCACTCGCAGCGCGCGTGGTTTATTCACTGCTAAGATCAAAGAATCAGCAAGCGAATCACGACCTTATGCCTATAGTAATAGGGTATGTATTTGCTGCGGTGATTTTCATCACTTATCTAAATGTACGAAGTTTATGAATCTTTCTCCGCGAGATCGACTTACCTTTGTGCAGGAAAATAAAACCGTATGTACTAACTGCCTCACTCAAGGTCACGACGTAAAAAACTGTAAAAGTAGTTTTGTCTGTAGGTACTGTTTTGAGAGACATAGCAGTGCGACCTGTCTGTCTCCTAAAAGGCCCACGGCAGCGACAGCTGTTGGTATCGCCTCGGATGAGGACTGCGCTCCTACAGAGGAATGCAATACCGACTCCTCGATTCCGGTTGATAACACCGGCAATATAAATGCATACTCGACGGCGTCTAATAATCGCACACACACCGTATTACTGTGTACTGCGCTAGTTAACGTGCGTGTTGACGGTGTCGATCGTGGGACCGTTCGCTGTATGATTGACACGGGCAGTCAAGGGACATTTATCACTGAGGCTGGCGCTCAGCGATTGGGTTTATCACGACGGACAGTACACGTGCCGGTATTCGGTATTGGAGACGACCAACCCGTCTATCCGCGAGGGATAGCCTCTTTCAACATTACACCTAGACTTCGAAATAATCCTGTAATACCAGTCGATGCGATGATATTGCCAAAATTGATTTCGCAAATGCCTAGTGTGCCATTACCTTATACTGAGTGGGCACACATAAAAAATCTAAACTTAGCAGATCCTAACTTTCACACTCCCCAGCCAGTAGAGGCAATCTTAGGTGCTGATGTATTGCCCGAGATTTTACTCAACAACATTATTTCGGGACCACCTGGCACGCCCATTGCCGTGAATAGTATATTTGGGTATTTATTGTTGGGTAAACTTTCCTTCGATGCCAACCCCACGCACGCTTGCATTAATTTGATCTCCGATAAGATTCATGCCTGCTCGAGCTCCTTCGATAATGACAATTATTTACAACGTTTTTGGGAGCTTGAGTCCCTCCCCGATCAGCGGTCTATGACGCGTGAGGAAAGTATATGTGAAAATTTCTATAAAAATACTTTCACTCGTGATAAGACAGGGCAGTATGTAGTAGCCCTACCGTTTAAACCAGATGCACCACATCTCGGTGAATCGCGCGATACCGCTCTTGTTCGACTTCGTAAATTAGAATATCGCTTAGAGCGCAACCCACAGTTAAAACTTTCATACCACGAGTGTCTTCAGGAATATTTAGATTCCAATCATATGGAGTTAGTGAGTAATGCACCTGCGCCGGGCGGAACCTATTATATTCCACATCACTGCGTTTTCAAAGACTCAAGTCTGACAACGCGTACTAGAGTCGTGTTTGATGCTGGAAGTAAATCTAGCAATGGTCTGGCACTAAACGACGTCTTATTAACAGGTCCCAAACTTCACCCAGATATAATAGATGTACTTCTGAAGTTTCGACTGCATAAAATCGCTTTTACAGCGGATATCAAACAAATGTATCGCTATATCTTAGTCCGTGAATCAGATCGCGACTTTCAACGGATTCTGTGGCGATTCCGCCCTGAAGAACCTATACGTGACTATCGCCTACGTACGGTTACGTTTGGTGTTAATTCATCGCCATACCTTGCTTTACGTACTATCAAGCAACTCGCAAGCGACGAAGCCAGCCGCTTTCCCATTGGGTCCAAAGTTTTAGACCAAGATGTTTTCGTGGATGATGTTGTATCAGGTGAGAGCACAGTTGAGAGGGCACTCATATTGCAAACCGAATTAATTCAACTTTGTAAATCAGCCGGTTTTGAATTGCGTAAATGGCACAGTAATACACCAGCTATAATCGCTGCTGTTAAGCCCTCCGACACTCATGGCGAGCGGCCTGATATCGTTTCCATTGCGGGTATGGAAAACGACACTACTACCAAGGTGCTAGGACTCGAGTGGGATCCCAATGCAGATATTTTCACCTTCAGTGTAAAAGATTCGCCCCGGAATTACACGAAAAGAGGCATACTCTCTCAAATAGCAAAAATATATGATCCTATGGGATGGTTATCTCCCATAACACTCTACGCAAAACATTTAATACAATTACTTTGGCTATCTGGCGTAGGGTGGGACGATAATCTACCTATCGATATTGCCAATTCATGGTCAAATTTTCTTGACCAGTTGTCAACCCTATCCAATGTATCGATTCCACGTCACGTTTTTACTGAAATGAATAATACGATACATTTACATGGCTTTTCAGATGCATCTGAAAAGGCGTACTCGGCATGTGTTTATTTGCGTCATGTCGATAGACTCGGTAAAGTTCATACTTTTTTATTACTCGGTAAAACGCGGGTCGCTTCTCTTAAACCACGACTGACAATCCCGCGCCTCGAACTAATGGCAGCCCTACTTCTAGCAAAGCTTATCGAAAAGATCGTTAAGCTATACCAAGGTCGCGTCAATTTTCAAAATATTTATGCGTGGTCGGATTCTTCCATTGTGTTGGCGTGGTTACGTGCATCCCCTCACGAATGGAAAACGTTTGTTTCAAATCGAACAAGCGAAATACTAAACCGCGTTCCAGCCAGTTGTTGGCGTCACGTTCCGTCAACTGACAACCCTGCAGACTGCGCGTCACGTGGCATGTTGCCTGAAACTTTTATACAACATGAGTTATGGTTTCAGGGACCGACATGGCTCTTGATGGACGAGTCTTTTTGGCCAGTAACTAAAAGTATAGGTGGTACGAGTGAAGAAAAACGTAATATACCTGTTGCTTCGAGTACGGTGTCCACTATCATGCCAACTGACGATTTTGATTTATTTTCGAAATTTTCCTCTTTAGGGAAATTGGTTCGCGTAGTAGCACTTGTGTTTCGGTTTTACCATAAATGTAAAAAAAATAAGGATTCAAATTCTGACCACGTGAGTGTTCCGGAGTTTAATTTTGCTCTAAATCGTTTAATTAAGGTTGTTCAAATAACCACCTTCGGTGATGATATTGCGAACATTTCAAAGGGCAATCAACCTTCTAATGCGTTGAAGCGTTTGAATCCCTTCTTAGATAATAATGAATGCTTGCGCGTGGGCGGACGATTGCATAAATCTTTACTCGCCTACAATTCCAAACATCAATTGATTTTACCAAAGAAACACGCTTTTACTAATTTATTAATTGATGACGCACACAATATTCTTTTGCATGCCGGTTCTCAAACGGTGCAATATTTTTTATATCAAAATTATTGGATATTATCCAGCAGAGATGCAATTCGCAAGCGAATACACCAATGCGTTAGATGCTTTCGCGTGCGTCCTCAGCGACCTCAGCCTGCCATGGGTATATTACCCGCAGTACGCGTGAAACCCGAACGTCCGTTTCTCAAAACTTCCATTGATTACGCCGGACCATTCTACGTCCGCGCCAATAAGGTTCGGAATGCTAAAATAATTAAATGCTATGTTGCTGTATTCGTTTGCATGTCCGTCAAGGCCGTACATTTAGAACTAGTTTCCGAACTAACTACAGATGCGGTACTGGCTGCGTTGCGTCGCATGACGTCGCGTCGCGGGCTTTGCAAGGACATATTTTCCGACCGAGGGACCAATTTTGTTGGATGTAATAATTTACTAACGGATTTGTATGCGTTTTTGAGATTAGACTCAGTTCAAAATGAATTAAATAGTAAAACCCTTCAACAGGGTATAACATGGCATTTCCAACCGGCAAATTCGCCGCATTTTGCGGGCCTAGTCGAGGCAGGGGTGAGAAGTTTTAAACACCATCTGCATCGCGTCGTGGGTACACGGACACAGACGTACGATGAAATGCACACCCTTTTGTGTCAAATTGAGGCTGTGTTGAACTCGCGCCCCCTTTGCGTGTTAAGTGCGGATTCCGCAGATCCATTGCCTTTAACACCTGGACACTTTCTCATAGGTGACGCTCTTACAGCTATTCCTGACGTTCCATTGACAGATGTTCAACCCGACAGGCTAACGCGTTGGCGTTGGATACAACAAACTGTCCAACATTTTTGGAAACGTTGGAGCCGCGAATATCTACATGAAATTCAACAGCGTAACAAGTGGTTTCGTAATGACGGCCCTCCTATCCGTGAGGGCAACATCGTCGTAGTATGTGACGAAAATTTACCTCCTTTACAATGGCGCTTAGCTCGTGTTCATGCCCTTCATCCCGGTTCGGACGGTGTAACGCGAGTTGTAACGTTGAAACACGGCAACGGCCTTTTTAAACGTCCCGTCGTTAAGATTTGCCCTTTGCCCAATCAATAATTATAATATTATCGCTAAAATGTTGGCCATAGGTTTAGTTTTTCTATATGTATTCATGTGTTTCTCTTTTCTCTTATGTTATTTTTTTTTTGTGTGTTCGATTATTAAAAGCCCTACGTTCTTTTAAGGCGAGCGGCATGTTCCGTACCGGAACAGGGTATTCAAGGATCAACACGATTTGGAGCTATTTTTGTAATTAACATAATGCATTGTTTTATTTTATTCAATGGGTTTGATCTTCGAGTGCCCTCTGGCGGCCGAGGGAAGAGTAGCCAATGCATCCCATTGGTTGCTTCAGCGAACCGCTGCACCTGAAGCGGCGAGATTAGGAACTAATCACTACTATGCTAATCAATTGTCGCTTAATACACGCGTTCCAGTGTAATTCGCCTTTTTCTAATCATTATTTGGTGCCTCCGTACTCGTCCTGATACTATTGGGATATACTTTGTGATTGTGACGGTGACCGCAAATTGGACCAGTGACCCATTTCCAATTGTGTTTAATATTGGGAGACATCGACGACCGGGCCCGGTTTCAACTCAGACGGCGGTGCTTAAGGTAGGTGCTCGATTAATCATTCCCATATTGAACAATAATTGTTGTTTGTTTTTAGCTAATGAAGAGACCTAATGTCATCTCACATCACAGCCAACAGCGAACGCAGAACTCAGAACGCCAGACCACTGTACCTACGTGGTATTGGCGCCTTTTTTTATCCCACTACAAGTTAGCCCTTGACTACGTCTTACCTGATGGTAAGTGATGATGCAGTCTAAGACTGTTAGGTTAGTTATATTAAACCCATACCCCTAGTAATACTAGGGTATCTATATTTACCAACAGCCAACTCTCAAACTAAACTACAAACACTCAATAGGCGATATCGTTCAGTAAACTTCGCGCGGTCTGTCTCAATTACATTGTCTAGTGATGGGCGTTGTCGATACGTTGATATCGATGTACCGGATAGAAAAAGTATAATACAGAAAAAGTTTTACCTAAGATGATAACTAATTACAAAGGTGGACACGAGAAACGTTTTTCCTAAATTCTCCTAGGAACTACTCGTAAACCAGTATATTGTACCTAGATACCACAAAAAAGTTGTGAATGTCATAATAATACACGGGCAAGTCGATTGAATTAAAGTCTTTTTAGTAATGTGTGTCAAAAAATACAGGCAGGTTTGGTGACTACGTCTGTTCGGAAACTGAGTTTTTACCTGGATGGATACTATGATGCGGTCTAAGATGGTAGCGGGCTAACCTGGTATGGGTACGATAGTTATACCAGCTGAACTGAAAGAATAAGAAATATTCTGTGGTTAAACTAAGCCTACACCGCTAAACAACCGCAAAACAATTTGCGGTTCTCTTTGTAAATACGCGTACATTTACAAATAAGATAGGTAAACAAGCCTTAAATATTATTTTTTAAACAAACTTTTATTGTCGCTATATTGAATATGGTGTGATGGCATTTTATTTTTCGAATTCTTCTCAGCAAACCCTTCTAATTGATACCCACATAAGATTTTGGGGGTGCAAAAATAACTAGTCCTCTATCTTTTGTATTGGATTTAGAATGACGTCACTTAGTTAACCTTGCAAATGTCACCCAAACTAACTAAATTTGTGCTCAATAGGTTGGGGTCTTGGGGATAACTGTTTAAAAATTCAGTTATACCTAAACAAACACATTGCAAGTTAAATAAAAAGCTTGTAAAAATGATTTCAACTAAAACCAACATTTATTTACAAAATCTGTAAATATATATAAACTGACATCAAGGTATATTAAGGTATGGTACGTACCTGTGACACGACTTTTTTGAGTCGTCTTCCTTATTACTGAGCGTCGTGACCCCTTTCCATTAATCACATAAGGGTTGGAGTTTTCTTGGGATAGTAATACAGTGGATTCCCACGTCTTTCCACATACGACTCGACTAAGAGTATTAAACTATAAGGTTTCTGTATCGATTAATATCAGATATTAGTGATAATAACCGGGACCGACGGCTTAATGTTCTCTCCGAGGCTTGGAGGAAACGAAAAGGCCAAATTTGAACCACCAAATTCGGTCACCCATCCAGTTACCGACTTGGGTCAACGTTGCATAACAATCGCAATCGACTGATATGCGTTGTCACAACTAGGCTACTCGTCCCTCGTGACACGACTAATCGATATCAAAACAAAAGTATAGCCTATCTATCGAGTCGATACGAGTGACCGCTGCACAACCCTCAAACCGCAAGAATGAGATGCCCTAAACTTAAATCCGTTTCCAGCCATCGCACAATCTGTTCCACGCAACCGACCAATCGGAGGCCAAGAGGGCGTCAGCGGTCGACGAACGGCTATGCCGATTGGCTGAAATTATTGAAACGATAACAAAAAAAAGTCTGCAGCATAAAGCTTACAATTGAGTGCCACTTTTCCGTCTCGCGTTCATTGCCGACATGTAGAAATGTGCGCGCTTTACGTATTTTAATGAAGACGGGAAAAAGGAAAGAGACAGCATGCGCATAGTACTTTGTAGAGTGGAACACTGTGCGAGAAATTTTCTTGTTTTTTTTTTCATAATGTTATCCTGATTTTTTGACAGTATGCTGAAAGTATCGGGTCACTTTACCCGATTTCTAAAAAAGAGGATTTGTATTCAACTTGTAGGTATTTTTTACGATACTACAAGTTAACCAGGCCAGACCAAGAAATTATAAATTTCCCAATTGACATTGCTGGGGATCGAACCCGTCCCGTCCCTGCTTATACAAAACAAAAGATAAGGTATGTTTTGTTCGTCTTTACCTCAAATTTTGCTGAACGATTTTGATGTTTTTCCCGCTATTCTTATTTTGGCAATTTGCTGCCAAAATTAACCCTTTACAATTTTGAATTGGTACCTAATAATAAATATCTTTTTGAACAATATTATACAACTTGTGTAATTTAAGATTAAGAGAAAAGTCTCCATTCGTTTATATCAATCATATTCTTTCTAGAAAAATACAGCTCCCATGTTACAGAAAGCGTGAAACATTTCGCATTTCGTGTTAAAACTTAAAATTGATGAAGAAAGACGTTGAAAAAATTCTCGTTGAGACGAACCTATTACCTCCTGTAAAAGGAAAATGATTTATTATAGACGTCAGTTTAACTTTTTAACTCATTGGACGTTAATGACTTTTGATTTCGCTCCGACGCTTTTTAAAACTGCGCGGGGTTTTTATTTTTTTAAAGTAATTTGAGCGATTTAGCGTTCCGGTACGATGTCGTGTGTAGAAACTGATTAGAGGTATTTCCACTTATGTGGGAGAACCCAGGTTCAATCCCCGGCAGGGGCAATATGAGAATTTCTGAATTGTCCCTGGTCTAGTCTGGTAGACGTTGACCCAAGTCGGTAACTGGATGGGTGACCGAATTTGGAGGTTCTAATTTGGCATTTTTGTTTCTTCCGTGCCTCGGAGAGCACGTTAAGCCGTCGGTCCCGGTTATTATCACTAACCTCTAATAATAATCGTTACAAAATTCTAAGTGTTTAAATACTCTTAGCACAGAATTAGTAATTGCTCTTAGTCGAGTCGTATTCGGAAGGACCCACCGCATTATTATCCCAAGAAAACTCCTACCACTATTTGATTAATGGAAAGGGTTCACAACCCTCAGTAATGAGGAATACGACGCAGAGAGAGGGTCTGGTTACCAATCCTACCAGCAAAGACGTACCTACCGCCAACGCTAACGGCCAGTTTCTTCATGGTCAGCTAAAGTAATAAGTAAAAGACTTGACTTTTACCAGCCGAGGAATGAAACCATGGCGAATGTGTTTCTTCATTCAAGCAAAAGTTAAAGTAAAGGTCAAAGTGGTTGCCATTATATAGACGTCGATATTACCCAAAAAACTCGTGGGGAGCTTTTTTTACACATGGCAGCACAACAATATCATTGTCAAGCAGTGCCAGATGTCCGAGTGAAAGTCCTTCTTAGGTTTTATGGTTCAATTTAAAAACGTTCCTATGTATTGTTTACTGAAAGATAATAATCCCATAAAAGGCGCTTTTTGAGGAACTATACCACAGCTGTCTATTTATATGGAGTAGTTTTATGGTCTGCAGAATAGATTTTGAACATTCTTTAATCCTCTAATTTAATTTATTTGCAAATCATTTATTTTATATTGTACATATTGTAGATATAGCTGTTGCTCGTAACTTCGTCCGCATGGTTTAATATTTTTTTTAATTCCCGCAGGAACTCCATTATTTTTCAGGATAAAAGTAACAAACAATCTTTTGCATTTATGATATTACCAAATTATTATTTTTAGTTAATTGTTCCTAACTTGAAGTCAGGGGTGAAGACCCATGCTCAGCAGAGGACTGGTTGAGGAGATGAGTAGGTACCTAATGTCATAAAAACATCATACAAATGATTTTTGCAAATACGTATAAAATCTTATACTTTTTTGCGGTAGTTTTACCCTTCCGGTAAGTTTATCGTATGATCAACTCATAATCAACTTGAACTTTCGCTGGAAAAGTTATGGATGTTTTTTTTAAATATTTTATTACTTGAAAATAATACAATAGAACTTGCTAGCTAGCCTAACCTATTTACTATATAAATCATGCCCGCGTGGAATAATTATTTAATAAAATAATATTATTTAATAATTTAATTTAATTTATTACTTAATAAAATAATATCCAGGGTAATAGATAAATGCACAGTGACCTTTAGATCGAATGTAATAGATGTTGAAGTACCTAAAAATAACTAACAACTTTGACAAAATGTTCAAAATGACAATCACTTTAGCTTTTACAGCAGCTCTATGAGCAGTAAAGGTTGGGGGTAAAAGTAACAGTAAAAGTACCGGCTACAATTGTGAACAAACAAATTTAGCCGTTACTTTTACTTTTAGCCGTTACTTTGGCTGTTACTTGCGATGAAGAAACTGGCCGTAAGTGATTTATCATTCCAGTAAGCTCAAAATCGATTGAACATGGCTGTGAAAGCGTAGCAGACAGACAACCTTCTTACGCTTTCCTTCCTTCTAGTCCTTCCTCCTAGTAGTATCAATCAATCAATCAATCAATCATTTATTTATTGCACATTTGGGTTTACTTGGTGTTATTCTATAGGTGTTGTACATCCAAATACCTTAATACGGCATGCAATATTAAAATTAGTAACATACATAATATTATCAAAATACGATTCTACATATAATCATTTGTTAGTAGTAGTAGATAGTAGTTCCTTTAGTAGAAGTTCTAGTTCCGTCCTTTCTAGGACCGACAAATTCACTTTTGCATTTATATTATTAGTTTGGATAAAAAAGAGCTTGGGGCCATATTCAAAATGGCAGTTTGATGTCACATACCTTGTTTGTAAAATAAGGATTAAATAATTCTAAAATACGAAAGTCAACAACAATGAAACAATATGGCTGTAGGTATGGCTCCTAGCCTGCCATGGGTTGAGAGGACATAATGTGTGTTCACCTTAACATAAAGGCTAGTCGTATACTAGCGCGGGGCGACGGGTCGTGGGCGACACGCGATATGGTAGGTATAGTGACGACTTTATTCCGCGGACGCGATTTATTCGCGCGATAACGTCGCTCCAATAGATCCGATTTTAACGACTCTCTCAGAGCGATAAAAAGACAATGAAGGCTTGATTTAAAAGTTAATGGTACAGGCAGGTACTTAAGTACTAAGCTTGTAACACATAATTCCACATAAGGTGCTAGAAATGGTAGACTGCAACAAATAATGTGTCGCAAATTGCTAGCAACTTTTTTTTTGTCAAATTCACCTTTAAAATATAATAAGTTCTCGTACTATAAAACAGTTCCGAGCAGTATTAAATTTCTTCTTATCACAATTACTTACCCATCATTTATTCGTCATCGAATTATTAAAAAATAGAGCTTACACCTCCACAAAAGATGGCGCATGCAAAACAGCTGTTTGTGTGTCAGCCGTTACCGGGGTTAATTAATGATGGAGGAAAAAACTTTACGCTTCCGTCCGAATAAATCTCAGTTAGGTACTCTCAGATAAGTTTTAATTTCATTGTCTATTAGGAGCCTTATCGAGACAGAGGTTTTAGGACCTTAATCCATACTAATATAATAAATGCGAAAGTGTGTCTGTCTGTCTGCCTGCGTCTGCTACGCTTTCACTGCTTATCTATTCAACCGATTTTGATGAAATTTTGTAAGTACAGCCTGTACTATACAATGGGCCTTCCCTGGGATACATTTAAACCCTATTATATGCTATATATCCTTACATAGGCTTTTTTATCCCGGGAAATTAAAGAGTTCACAAAGTAACCATTAAACCTCGATCCACGCGGACAAAGTCACCTGCATCAGCTAGTATCTAAGTTATAATTTCATTTTTTATTTAGAGGAAGAAGTTTTAGGTACCTACTGTTTTTTTTTAAATCCACTACAAGCTAGCCCTTGACTGCGATCTCACCTGATGGTAAGTGATGATACAGTCTAAGAAGGTAGCGGGCTAACCTGTAACCATGGCAGTTATATTAAGCCCATACCCCTTCGGTTTCTAGTTTCTACACGGCATCGTACCGGAACGCTAAATCGCTTGGCGGCACGTCTTTGCCGGTAGGGTGGTAACTAGCCACGGCCGAAGCCTCCCACCAGACCAGACCAGGGGCAATTCAGAAATTATAAATTTCCAAATTGAACCTGCCGGGGATCGAACCCGGAACCTCCGCACGTTAAGGCAACAGCGCTACACACTGCGCCACGGGGGTCGTCAAAGGCTCAAGACGTACCCAAAGCGGACAAAGCCTTGGTAATCCACTAGTATTAGATAAAAACAAAAAGTCTTGATACTTTATTGCAATAAAGCTTAGAGATAAGAGGCTGCTTCGCGGAGTGAGCGCGATTTATTCGATACTGATAACCTCACCACAATGGGTAGAATTGTAACAACTCTTTTGTAGATTGTGTACGATGGATTTAATGTGCACCGTGCTTTATGTAAAGGTTGTTCCACACTATAGTTAGATATGGTATCAGAAGGGATATGACCAGAATAACAGAATTTCCCTACTTAGTGCGTATGGCAGTACACTGTACAAGCCAATGTCCATGGGTGAGCTGTATTCGGCAAGTCTACGAAGCTTCCTGAAGGGCGATTGTCTAAAAATGACAGCTATAGTGTAACACTTCCACTATTGGCCAAAATCCATTGACGCAGCAAAAATACCATAAATTCAGCCAATCAAAACAATTGAGACTATACAATGATTGATGCAGGTTTTACATAAGTAATCGCCCTGTTGCTTCGTTGGAGTCGACATTGTACACCACTCAAACATACCTAGAGGTCGAAAAAAGTAGAGTTCTATTTTAAGGTTAAAGGAGACGGTTCAGATTTGTTGTAGGCCAAGTCTTGTACAAGCAGAGAAATGAAGGAAAATAAAATACTAGACCCGTTTTTATAGGTCAAATCTACGAATTCGTCGTAATTTCAGTGGTAAAATTATTTAATCTTTCCAAGTGTGTAGGTACCCACATGAGTGGATAACAATGGCGGATTCATATTTTTTGACGTTTTCAAAAGAAAAAGACGTTATTTTGACAGTGACTGTCAGAAATGACCGTTGAAATACATTTCGCGCCTACTGCCTTTTCTATGGCCGAAGGTTTCCATCTTGGAAACTTATCTAAAACTTGTAATAGGTAGGTACATTTTTATTTTTTGCTCGTTATTTACTTTACTGTTCTAAATTATTATATTTTAATAATATAATCTATGTATTTTCCTCTATTAATGATAGAGTGTACAAGAGTACCTAGGCCTAAAATGAACAGTTTCTTTTCAGGTCACAATAAAGATTACACGTCTTTTGAGTTTTAGCAGCCCCCAGTCGAGTCAACAAGGCAGGTGTGTAAGAAACCATGTAAATGTAAAAATTACAATCAATCAAATCATTTATTCAATATAGGTACACTGTGGGTACCTACACTTATTGACGTTAAAAATGGCTTACTTATAAAACATGATGGTGATAAATAAATTGGAAAACTTCTGAATATAGTCACGTCGCATTTATGAGTGACTTACGAAATCTAAACAGTCTTGTTATTCGCGTAGGTACCTATGGCATACGATTAATTTTAGTTATTTTTAAGCATTGAAATAGAAAGGTACTAAAAAAATTCTACATCAATGTTTTTAAGTTACATAAAAACTTACGAGTGTAATTTTAACAGGCTAAAGATTACTATTGTTTTCATTTAAAGGAAGTTCCTGAAAGGTCCTACTTATAAAATGATTTACTTAGGTACCGGAAAAGATATTTGTGGGGCATGAGATTTTATCGCACGACGCCGTACAAACAGTATGATCTAGAGCTAGACTCTGTAAGACGGTTACATCAGGGGTCACGTCACAAGACAGCCACACATACGACTGACATAAGAGATTATACACGTATAATTCGTGTATAATCTATTGAAATACGAGAGGCATTTGTACGTTCATTAATACCTGTTGTTTATCGCGGTTTCATTTAAATACCTCTGCCTTGTACGACGAAGTGCGAGGACGCCGGACGAAAGTATTGGACGTTTAAAAAAAGAGGGTTAGCACCTTTTACGAAAAAATATGACATAGAAAATAGAGCTTTTAAGTTAAGAGAACTATTTAATTCACAATTTAAGTTTTTTTTTTTTATTCCACTACAAGCTAGCCATTGACTGCGATCACACCTGATGGTAAGTGATGATGCAGTCTAAGATGGTAGCGGGCTAACCTGTTAGGAGCATGGCAGTTATATTAAACCCATACCCCTTCGGTTTCTACACGGCATCGTACCGAAACGCTAAATCGCTTGGCGGCACGTCTTAGCCGGTAGGGTGGTAACAAGCCACGGCCGAAGCTTCCCACCAGAAAGAAGTTTTACTGTATTTTATGCAAAATGTGGCGAAGACGACGAAACATTATTATTTACATTATTTCTTAACACTACAACAACAGTATTAATTATCAACATTATATTTTATTTACTCGATTATGATAAAGTTTAAACAAAGCATAATATTAAATAGCTTTTACATAGCACTATAAATACCCTAGAGCCTCCACAACCGTTCAAGTATAAATGAGCATCTATAATTTATTATGACAACTGTTGCCACTACGTCACACAACAGTGCACGTCGTAAACTCGTAGAGTCCGTCAGACGTAGCTAACCCGGTGACCAAAATTTGAATAAATTCTTATGCCTGAAAAGTATTTTTTAATTTTATTTTTTATATCTAATAGCAGCGCTGTCACTGTCTCAGTTAAATGATTGTGGGACTATAAATAGATATCTCACCAAACTCAAGGATTTTGGGCAGATAAACATCATTGCTGGTAAAAATCGGTACTTGCGTGAACATTTCGGTTAACCAGATTTTGCAGTAACTGCAATATTTTTGAGTGCTTATTGCAATTGCTATCGAGTTCTATAGCATTTCGTCTAACACTTAGTAATTGATGAATTTCGTCCTAAGTCCCAACTTTAGACGAAATTCGTCGTAGACGTGTAAAACTTTTCCCCGTCACCGCGTAGTCCGTAATAAAGTTTGAACAGAACATAATATTAAATAGCTTTTAACATTCCAGTTGTTATCTTAATGTGTCTCGGAGACATTTATATTTAGCCCAATACGTGTCCAATGTTTACCTTTTTGCTTCTTTATCTGTACTCTCGGTTTATGTTTTACTGATTTTCGGGTTCCGCAGGTAAAAGGGTAGAATTGTACTAAAAAAAATAGCTAATGCCTGTCACTTACTCCGCGTGCTTTAAGTTTTTAATTCCCGCAAGAACTCCTTAACTTTTCGATATATAATGTAGCCTGTGTTATAAAATGTAGCCAGATCCTATAAGGTATACCTACCTACCCTTGCAAAAAATCATGTCGATCCGTTGCTCTATTACGGGGTGAATGAAGGACAAACAAACAAACTCACTTTCGAATTTATTATATTATCATACGATATGTATGATAGGACCCTTTACTTTGAGAGGACCCGAAAGAATGGACAAAAACGAAAACCGAAATCGAAAACGGTCGCAGTCAAGTACCTAGGTATCATTGTAGAATTTTAATTTTAAAATGTCTTGATACTTGAATCCATACTACTATTAAAAGTTTGTCTGTTGGCTGTCCGTCTGTCTGGCGGTCTACTACGCTTTCAAGGCCCATCTGTTCAACTGATTACACTTGGAATAGTGATTTTTTTATTCCCGCGGAAACTCCTTAATTTTGCCGGTGTAAAGAGTAGGGGGGAGTGTACTTCCCCGGTATACAAAATATCCTAATACCAAATTTCATCAAAATCGGTCTAACAGATGGACCATGAAAGCGTAGCAGCAGACAAACAGACACACTTTCGCATTTACCTATAGTATTAAGTATGGATGTTTAAACGGAACCCTCAGCAAGAAATCTGTATTTTGGCGTAATCAAACGTGTCTTTAGTGATTTGTGAGTGTTCACCCAAAGTATTGAATGCTTTAAAACCTTTTAAGTCCGAACTGAGAGTCGATAGCGGTGCATAAAAATGTAATTAATAGTTCCTATTAAAAGCTCCCCCCTTTTAGCCTTTTTGGGTATCTGGATAACCCTTTTATGTGGGTTCGATGTGGATTTTCATGTAAGACATGTTTGTAATAATGTTTTCATGGTTGTTAGTGCGTATTTAACAAGTTCTTTCACATATAAAAAAAAACAACCTTAACGTGGAAACTCTTTTTCTCGGTAGGAATGATATTTTGAACCAGTAGTAGATTCACTCGACGATTCAAAAGCACTTGTAATTATAAAAAATACTTGTATAATTTGAATATAAAATATGAGTTTGAGTTTTTCCAGGTAATGTCCTGCAGTAGCCCATTTTTTAAAATCCACTACAAGTTAGCCCATAACTGCGATCTCACCTGGTGGTATCACCATCTTACACTGCATCATCCTTGATGCAGTGTAAGATGGTAGCTGACTAAACTGTTAGGGGTATGGCAGTTATATTAAACCTCTAATCGGTTTGTAGACATAATATTTGCCAGTAGGCCCTAGGGTGGTAACTAGGTGACGACCTCCGTGGCGCAGTGTGTAGCGCTGTTGCCTTAACGTGCGGAGGTTCGATCCCCGGCAGGGTCAATTTAGGAATTTTTAATTTCTGAATTTTCCCTGGTCTGGCCTGGTGGGAGGCTTCGGCCGTGGCTAGTTACCACCCTACCGGCAAAGACGTGCCGCCAAGCGATTTAGCGTTCCGGTACGATGCCGTGTAGAAACCGAAGGGGTGTTAGTTTAATATAACTGCCATGCCCCTAACAGGTTAGCCCGCTACCATCTTATACTGCATCATCACTTACCATCAGGTGTGATCGCAGTCAAGGGCTAGCTTGTAGTGGATAAAAAAAATAAAAAAAAGGTACTCGCTAGTAGCTACAGCCGAAACCTTCCACCAGACTCCTCAAGTATTTAATGCTTTAAAACCTTTACGTCTTGGTTAACGTATTTGGTTTTTCCTTCACCGTATTCCGTTCCAAGCCAGTGATATTTAACATAGTAAAGTTATTCTTATTATTTTGAAACCTTAGAGGTGCGTGCCTGGGATTCAAACTCCGAATCCACGCGAGTAAGAAGTTAATATCTTAACCACTAGTTTCTCTCTATACTAATATAATAAATGCAAAAGTTTGGGTGGATGAATGGATAGATGTTTGTTACTCAATCCCGCCAGACTGGCTGAACAAATCGGAATGAAAGTTGGCACATATATAGATTATAGTCTGGATTAGCACATACGCTACTTTTATCCAGGAAAATTAAGGAGTTCCCGCGGGAACCAAAAACCTCAATCCACACGGTCCAACCACACCTCAATCCAGTACAGGTACACAATAGTTGTGGTAAAGCACACTTTACCGCATTAGGTCGGTAATCGCGTATAACTCGAACCGTAAGCAATGGCCTCCCGACGTCGTAAATGTCCCGCCAAATAACAATGCTAGTGACCGTTTGTATACCGAGCACGTTCGCACTTACTATACATGAGTAGTTTTGATACTTACCTTACTGCTCTTCTTCGACCAGTATGTTTTGATTGTTCAAATACTATTTTTTTAATCTACTACAAGTTAGCCCTTGACTGCAATCTCACCTGATGGTAAGTAATGATGCTGTCTAGGCTGGTAGCGGGCTAGCCTATTATCAAATCAATAAAAATCCAATTCAATTCGACTGGGTGCAAACTTTTTGAAAGTCTCTACAACCGAAAATAGTTAAATTAAACCAAAATCGAAAATCGACTTTTATGTAATCAGGTCATCATTTAAATAAGTATATCACTACAGTATAATTTAGTAATTTCCACTTTCTAGTATGATGCTGAGTAAGGGCTAAAGTGGTAAAAAAATCAAACGTTTGCGTTTTCCAGTCATATAGAATTATAAAATCCTTATTTGCCCCTTGTTTTTACGCAGTAATGTTAAAGATTTGAACCAAGAACCATCCCACTAATAAACCCACAACTACACCATCCACATACATCGTACAAGTACTCAGAACTGTCAGTAGTAGGTAATTACTATTTTATGATGTACTTACTTTAACAAAAGTATCAAGAGCTCTCAGTCGGAGTCTAAAAGAAGGATGTCATATCCAAGCAAATATATTAGGAAGCCTTTTGTAATAACCTTTATTTGTTCCCTTTAGAACAGCGGTTGGAATTCCATCTATCCTGGAATTGGAAAGCAGGTTCCACCGCTGGACATAGGCCTCTTGTAGGGATTCACACGTGACTATTTTGCACTGCCAGGATCTAGCGGCTCCCTGCGACATTCCAGTACGAGGTGGCTGGTGGCGAGAGCATGTAAAGCCGTCGGTCCTACGCCTGATCTCTCTCCGGTCGTGTCAAATTAGCCGTCCCATCGGACTATGGGAGTAAAGGAACAGAGAGTGCACCTGTGTATGCGCACACAAGACGCTGTGTGCCGCCAAGAGATTTAGCATAGGGGTATGGGTTTAATATAACTGCCATGCCCCTATAACAGGTTAGCCCGCTACCATCTTAGACTGCATCATCACCTACCATCAGGTGAGATCGCAGTCAAGCGCTAACTTGTAGTATATAAAAAAATACAGTTCGAATTATACGTTTGGCAAACGTTTGCAATTTTCTTACACAATCGGGGCGCAGAAACGGGCGGTTACGCGGTACTGGTGGAATCAAATATTGGCGAGGCAAAAATTGGCGATTGGCATCACGCACGGAACAGCGGTACCGCGTGAAATATTAATGCAGATTGCAGAGCTATGCAGTGATCGGTTCCGTACGTGGGTACGCCGCTGTGATTTTTATATGACTGCGGGTAGGTACGTACGATGTAGTACATACGAGGTGCCTTTCCACCGGGGATGTGCTACGTTGCTAAGCTAAGGATGTGGATGACAAAAATTGAGACTGTAACAATGATTTATGCAGGCTTTACATAATTATGAATATTAGTATAAGAAACCGGCCAAGTGCGAGGTAGGCTCGCCTATATGTATATGTATGTTTTAGGGCTTTCGAATTCCGGTTCTTTTCAATACCGGTATTAATACCGGAAAGATTTTTTTCAATACCGGGATCCCGGGATCCCGGTGGGTACTGGGAAAAACTTAAAATTAGATAGATTGTTTTTAACTTAATACTAGTCTTTTCTGAAGGAAACTGCACCATAAAAAACAGTTTTCCATAAAAAATATTTTTTCACCACATCAATTCCAAAAGAGCACTTTTCTGCTTAAATTCAATGAAGAAATGCCATTTTTTTACTCGTAAAAATACATAGTTTAGTCAAAACACAAATTAATTAAAAATTCAATAGTTATTTTATAAAAGAAAATAAATCATAATAAAAAAATTGCATTGGATAAAAAACAGATTTCTGAACGTTTCATGAGTCAATGAAATAGAAATGCCAAGCCACAGGGGTCTAAATTCAAACACTAATTTTTCCCTCTGCGTGATCAAAAATGTCTTTTCTTCACTGGTTTTAAGCAATAAAGAGGCTCTTATTGAGCTAATGTGCATAAGATACAATAAGCTTTACACTTAGCCGAATAAAAACAGTGGCATGTACCAAGAAATATATGCAATTGTCACTGTTTCGTATATAGTGTCACCAATACCGGTATTACGGTATTAGACGTTTCAAAAACAGGTATTGAAAATGGACGAAAAAAGTCCGGGATCCCGGTATTGGAAGCCCGAGTATGTATATTATTTACAGTGTAAGTTGTGAAAAGAGCAACTGTTGAGATTCTTTTTCTTGCTTGCTCTTCTCTACAGATGGTAGAGCCCGGACTCATTATTAGTGAATAGTGGCACATGTTGCCCGAAGTAGGTGCATGAAATCATTTGAAAAGTGCTCTGTGGCCGTCAAGCTGACATGTCAGATCAGCTGTTCCGATTTAATTTTAATTAGATTTAGTTTAAAATACGGCTTAGTTCTGCTGTAAAATAGATTGATTTTATGTGTAAATTCTAATAAATAGAAAGTTACTTCTTCATCATCATCGGAATATAGACTTCGAGGCTGAGACAAAAGTACCTGTCGGATGGCGACCGGCGTGATTGATGATTCATAAAGCAACGACAAAATCCCGGGGAGTATTGCTTTTATTTATTTAACAATTAAATTAATTATTACTGCACACTAATAGGTATATTTCACAAATACTCCCTACACGCCACTCGTTCGACAATTTCGAGTAACGTCCATCCTCACACTCAGGCAAAGACTTTTCTCACTTTACTTGACTTATTAGTGGAAGTAAAGCTGGAGAATAACCTGGGTTGCCTCAGACAAATCTAACACTACACATGACATAATATATTACTATAATCATTAATAAAAAAACAAATAAGTACAACATTGGCTGTGAATAAGTCAGACAAAGTTATTCCCACAAATTGTCCTGATTATAAAAACATAAAGTCCCATTTGTGTGGTGTGTTTCAGGTGTAGCCATTGTAAAATGGCTCCATCCGTGCAAACCAGACGGGCAGCAGCTTTAGAGGAGCAACAGAAACTTAAAAATGCCCTACAGGAAATTAAATCGCTGAAACAATTAAACACACAGCTTCTGAAGGAACAAGAGGACAGTGAAGTTGAACTGAGAGTTATCATTACGAAGAATACACAGCTGAAGGCTGAACTGGCTAGCCTGCACAGCGCCCATACTTTTGTGCTAGAGGAGCGAGATCAACTTCAGGTGGCAGTCGGCTCATTCAATCAGTGTATTCAGACCTATGAAGAGGCCTTGGGAAGAATCTCTTTTTTGGAGGATGAATTGAGCAGCTCACATAAAATAATTGACGACCTTCAGTCACAAATAGAAAGTTGCGAAAGGCAACAAAACAACAAACTGTATGATGAGCTGCTTGCTTCATCTTCATCCTCAGCGGCACCGGTTGTGACCATTGATCTCACCTGTGACAGTCCTTGTGCCCATAATAAGCCACATAAAGAACTCAATATTAACTTAAATAGTCACAGAAAAATAAAAAAATACATAAAAATTGGCAAGTTTATTACAAAAACAAAGAAATTAATTAAATCACAAAAGGCAAGTGCTCATAACATTGTACTGAGAAAAGAGCGGTCAGACTTATTAAATAAGCTGAATATAACTTGTTCCTCATTGCAAGAAATGAGAGAGCAATATGAATCTAACATTCATAGCCTAAATAATGAGATATTAAAGTTGGAAAGTTCATTACGAACTATTACTTCCCAGTACGAACTGTCACAGAAACAGATCAGTGAACACATTATGGCTGCCGATGAGCTGTTAACCATAGGTAATTATAATATTGAACGATTAGACTCTCTAGTGAATAAATGTCAGTGTTCAAATAAGGTTCCTTCAGTTGTCTCAGCGGAAAATCAATGTACTGATTTCAAAAATTCCTGTATGAGTAATAACAAATTAATGTGTCCCTCCCCACAGCGAAAAACATTTGTAATCTCAGATGGGTTGGGAAAAGACTTTGGTTATTTGCTAAAAAGTGAACTACACCAACAGGTCCTTAACATATGTAACCCGGGGGCCCCCTATGAGTACATAATTGAAAATATTAAAGACTGTTGTTTAGATAAATACAGCACAGTAGTATTGTTAGTCGGTGACAGTCTGCAAATAACCAAAAAAGAAATACTGAGAAGTTTTGCATACCTACAAAGTGTACAAAAAGATTCTGAATGTAAATTTATACTTTGTGCGTTTCCATACTCATGCTCTTTGACCCCAGCACAAAATAGGTATGTTTATAAACTTAACATGGTTTTACATAACTTAAGCTATGGTCATAGAGACCATTTCCATGTACTAGACACAAATAAGTTTGTTAAGAGATTTACTCTGACAAAAGATACTATGTATCTGCCACATAGATATAAGAAACAAATAGCTACATTAGTAGCTTGTAATATACAAGACCCAGCTATTTTTAGCTTGGATGTAACTGTGAATGGTACATGTTGTACCCATAATATTGATTTAGCTAGTAATATTAGTACCAATTCCAGTATATTGGACCCAGCTATTTTTAGCTGTAATGTTATTGGCAACTGTACATATTGTACTGAGAATATTGATATTAGTAACTTTACTAATTCCAGTCTTTTGACACCGGATGCAAATTGTATGAATCTGAGTAGTAGTATTTTAACTCCAGATACAAACAATTGTAATATAATTGTTGGAAAAAATATTTTAAACTAAGTAATAAGACAACAGGTAAGGCGTGTAATATTAATCTTGTACACCAGAATATACAGGGCTTACCTGGCAAAGAACATGAGATTGAGCTTTTTATTAGAAATTTTGATATTGACATTTTATGTCTTACTGAACATTGGCTCAATAGTTATCAATTATTATTCAATCTTAAGAATTACTCTCTGTCAAGTGCGTTCTCCAGAAAGAAAGCTATACGCGGAGGGTCTTTAATAATAACTCGTAACAATAACAATTGTAAAGAAAGAAAAGACATTGTTAACCTTTCCGTTGAACGCACTATTGAGCTGTCCTGTGTTGAGTTGGAGCGATACATCATAGTTTGTGTGTACCGACCTCCTTCAGGTGACCTTGCACTGTTTGAGGATGTTATGGAGGAGGCCCTAAGGCGGATATGTAAGTCATCCAAAAAAATTTTAATCTGTGGAGACTTTAATATAGATATTTTGCATCTCACTTCTCCAGCTGAGAAATTACTTAACTTATTTAAAAGTTTCAATTTAGACAACATTTTTATTGAACCTACAAGGATAACTGCAAGTACAGCTACCTGTATTGACAATATTTTCAGTGACTGTAAAATTGTCAACAAATCCGTCATTACTCATCTAAGATCTGATCACTGCGGGCAAATGATATCTATACCTAGCTCTAAACAAAATACAACTAAAATAATAAAGTATAGGCCAATTACCACTAAAAAAGTACAGAAATTTAAACATGAAATTTCAAATAATTTACCTACGCTCGATTTTACACAGGGTGGTCCGGATGAACTCTATAACACCTTCTTTGATTTGCTAAATTCTCAATTTAATTCCATCTTTAAAGTAGTAGAAAAAAAATTGTTTAAGAACCTAAAATTTAGTGACTGGGCTACTGTTGGCATTTATAAAAGTAGAAACAAGTTGTTTAGCTTGTATGCCGAAAAGCAATATAATTACACCCCCACATTTGTTAAATACGTCAGAAATTATTCAAAATTATTTAGAAATGTCTGCATACAAGCAAAGTCACTTCATATAAAACAAAAAATTATAAATTCAGATGACAAAATTAAAGCAGTTTGGGAAATAATCGCCGATGAAATTGGGAAACATAAAGTGGACGACAATAAACTGGAGCTAAAAATTAACAACCGTATTATTGACTGCAAAACAGAAATCGCGAACACATTTGAGAATTTTTTTCGAAATATTCCAGTCACCACTACTAGTTTCCTTAACTCCTCGCCAACAGAAGCCCATAAACTGCTCAAGGATAGTGTCACCGAGTGCAGTGTGCTGTTTAAGTTTAGACATGTGACCCCATATGATATTATTAAAGTATTTAAATCTTTGCAACTTAAAAAAACCGGAGACCTATGGGGTATATCCGTAAAAATAATCGGCAATATTATTGATGTTATTGCACCATATCTTGCTCTAGTTTTTAATGAGTCTGTAAATTCAGGATCCTTTCCAAACCTTATGAAATGTGGTAAATTGATTCCACTTTTTAAATCGGGTAGCAAAAGCGATCCAAATAATTACAGACCAATTTCAATTTTGCCAACACTCAGCAAGATATTTGAAAAAATTATGCTCAACCAACTGCTTCAGCACTTTAATTCAAATAAACTTCTTCACTCCGAGCAGTATGGTTTTACTAAAGGTCGATCGACAATTGATGCGGGCGCCGTGCTGTTAAAACATATATTCGACGCGTGGGAGAAATCACAGAATGCTATTGGTATTTTCTGTGATTTGTCTAAGGCATTTGATTGCGTTGAGCACGAGACGCTTTTAGTTAAGTTGAGCTACTATGGAGTCAAAGACACTGCGCTTGGCCTCATTGCATCCTACCTCAGTAATCGCATTCAAACAGTATGTGTCAACGATGTGAAGTCATCCGGATCAGCCTCACTAATGGGTGTCCCTCAAGGCTCCATTTTGGGTCCCTTCATGTTCCTAGTGTACATCAATGATTTGCCATATTTTGTCCGTAACACTTGCGATATTGTACTATTTGCTGATGATACGTCCTTGATTTTTAAAGTCGATAGACATAAGGACAACTTTGACGACGTAAATACTGCAATTTCTCAAGTCACGAACTGGTTTACGGTTAACAATCTACTTTTAAACACAAAAAAAACTAAATGTGTCGAGTTCGCATTGCCGAATGCCAGATCCACAAGTGATATAAAACTAATGGTAAATAATGACATGTTGAAAATAGAAGATACTACTGTGTTCCTGGGGGTGACCTTGGACGCAAAGCTTCAATGGGGCACCCATATATCAACACTTGCTGGCAAGCTTAGTTCTGCTGCTTACGCTGTCAGAAAGATTCGACAGTTAACTGACATCGAAACTGCCAGGATCGTATATTTTGCTTATTTCCATAGCATTATGTCTTACGGAATCTTACTGTGGGGTAAAGCGGCAGATATTCAAAAAATTTTTGTACTACAAAAAAGGGCTATACGAGCAATTTATAATTTAAAACCGCGTGATTCACTTAGAGAGAAATTTAAAGAAATTGGTATTCTAACAGTAGCCTCGCAATATATTTACAGTAATATAATTTTTGTAAAACAGCACATCCATAATTATAAAAAAAAATGCGATCTGCACGATAGGCCAACTAGAGGCCGTAATAAGCTCGTGACTCCATCGCTCCGCCTCAAAAAAGTCAGAAGGTCATTCGTGGGAATGGGCATTATTTTCTATAACAAAGTTCCACAACCTATTTTGGACTTGCCAATAAATAAATTTAAGAAATCCATTAAAAGTATGCTCCTGAAAAAAGCTTATTATACAGTTGAAGATTATGTAAATGATAGAGGAGCATGGATTTGATCGCTCCAGCAATGCTGGGGACAGCGGTTACTTATTATAAATTAGTGTTTGAATATTAGTATTCAATTCGATGCTTTGATACGGGTAGACTGAGTATGTCACGCTCTCTTTAAACATTTCTGTGGTGGTGTCGTGTGGTGCGGGTTGTTACGTTCCCTCAAATATGGTCGAGCGAAGCAATGGCTGGATCATGCGTCATGCTCGTGAACGGGTGCCACCGGCGGGAATGGGGCTACTTTCTGTCTGCCCGTCTTTGACATGAATTGAATAAACAAATTTAAGAAATCCATTAAAAGTATGCTCCTGAAAAAAGCTTATTATACTGTTGAAGATTATGTAAATGATAGAGGAGCATGGATTTGATCGCTCCAACAATGCTGGGGACAGCGGTTACTTATGTACACATTGATATAGTAATTGTAAATGAATTATTTAAAAAGAGCAACCACCGAGTTTCTTGCTGGTTCTTCTCGGTAGGAATGGCATTCCGAACCAGTGGTAGATTCACTTGACGATTCAAAAGTACTTGTAAAAGTTTATTTGAATAAAAAGATATTTGATTGATTGATTGATTGATTTATCACCTAATAGTACCTAGTTTTTTTTTCGATATTTGAATTGCAAACTAGGTAAGTACAAATATATGTGATATTTGTCTGTTTGGCAGATCAGGGCAAATTAAGCTTCTTGTTCCTTGATTAAATATTACGAATCAATTGCTAATATCATAATGGGCATAATTTAATTCGCAAATATCTCTGTCGGAGAGCGCAACCAAAATACACGGCAATTTAATTACACGTAGATCCACATAATTAGTTTTAATTACACTCATCGGCTCATTATTGCCGTATCATTTTAACAGTGTACAGTTGCGACATATCGCGCGACATAAAGTTATATGTGAAAAGAGAAAAGAGAAATTGGTTAAAAGTGCTTATCAACAATTTTTTTTATATATAGCGATTAGCGAGCAAACGAGTAGGCGTCAGCGTACGTCACCCTGACGATGAATTAATAAAAGAAATAAAGAAAGGAAATGAAGAATTCCAGGAGAAAGTGTGTTTTATCTGTAATCTTTCGCGGCCCAACTTCAATAAAATTAGGTAGGTACAGGAATCTAAATAAATAAATTTAAAAAAAACCTGCACCATAAGGCCCTTAACTATGTTTGTAAACAATCATTTAATCTATGTATACGTCCAATACGATTTTTAGCATTGCATTGCACTGCATTTATCTGTATCGCTTTAAACTTTTAGCTAAATGTGATATTAATAACTGCCAACCATTAGGTTGGCAGTTATTAATATCACATTTTTGGGACGGACTTAATAACGTTGATCCTGATAGCTTACATTCTCTTGAGACATAGGTACTGCCAACGCATTAAGAAATACATAAGCAATATTACTCAAAATGACAGTTTGATGTCACGTACCTTGACGTTCCTATAATAAGGGTTATAATTCTAAAACAGGAAAGTCAACTTTAAGTGTTGGCAGTATGGCCCCAAGTCGCAAGTGTGTATTGAAACTAAAACGCACCACGAGAGGACGTGAATAATTAAACAGAACACTCCCTCTATAATAGTGGGTAATATTGTTGTCATTTTACTCATTAATACCCGCGTCATACCGTTGATTAAATTCAAACTGATCCACTACAGTGAAAATATGGTGAAAAAACAGAACAAAATGTGAAAACTAAATAAGCAGAGGCCCAAATGTTTAAGCAAATCGAAATCATTTGACAGATTGTCGCGGATTATAGCGAATTAAACTTCTAGTTCCGTCATTATTATGGACTTCCGCAAAGTAACGCCTCCACCACCACCACTACAGCCCATTAAAGTCCCACTGCTGGGCACAGGCATCCACTCTTATAGGAGAGAGGGAATTAGAGCTTAGACCTTTAACGACTATTGTCATGTTAGTGATAATAACCGGGACCGACGGCTTAACGTGCTCTCCGAGGCATGGGGGTGAAACACCGCCAACTTCCTAACACCAGGCTAGTACTGAGAATTTCTAGTCAGAAAAACCCAACACTATAATGGCCCGGGTTCCCGGGGACCCGGGACTCAAACCTGGGAGTGGCTGGGACCTCGTCAGCCGCAGTGGTACATGCTAACCACGAGACCAACAAGGCAGTTACGCCGCCTGCAAGTAACGCCTGCTTCTATCCAATAGACACCAATAAATAATGGAAATTGATCAGAGAAGAGCATCAGTATAAAATTGTGTTATAATTGAGTTAGTTTAGGGGAGCAGTTCATCAATGGACAGCGCTTGACAAATTAAAAAGAGGGTGCGTTAGTTCTGTTGCGAGATAATTTAACTGTTGAGAATTGTTCGTGGAATGTACCCAGTTTACTCTTTACTATCATATACAGATTCTATCAGGATGACAGTTAGCAATCTTTCCTTTTTTCTCGAGTGACTGCTATTTTAAAATATGAAAAGAGATTCTTTTTTATCCCAGTAACATCTAGATTGGGTAAGTCGGTAAGACGTTTCTAACTACCTAAATGGCCGGACAAAGTTCCAAACTCGGAAGTTCTGAGAATGTCAAAGATGGCATTGAGGCACTGAGTTTGATAGGGCAACTTAGATGGAGTGGGCACTTGGTCCGCATGGATGACGCCAAGCTACCATAATATAGCGCCTAGCGATAAGCGTCAGCCTGGTGGTCAATACCTTCGTTTCAAGGATGTCCTAAAAAGGAATCTTACATCTGTAATGTTCCATCAGACCGCAAAATTACGAGTTCTGAGGTCAACTTTGGACGTTAGAAAATCTCCACTTTGAAAGCTCCCCATTTCGTCAATTTCAGGGGAAAAATTAAAAAAAAAAATTTTTTTAGACTCTATTCTTAATTATCTTTAAAATGATATACCAAAAACCTATGTAACGCTATAAAAAATATTTTACTTCGCATTCGCTTCTATGAGAGCCCCCCTGAAATAAAGATTTTTATAACTTTTTAAGCCATATTTGGCAGGACGCCATCGGTTTACATATTAGAATTTAAAGCTGAAGTAATTACGTTCAGTAATTCAGAAGTTATAAGGCTCTGACAGACGGACGGACGAACGGACAAGTGCAAATTCACTCAAGTAGACTCAGAGACCTTCGCTTCGCTCGGTCAATTATGTATACAACAATAGTGGCCAACTTTATTGTGAATCGTGCCGGCGAACTTTCCAGACCAAGTTTGGCTATGGTAGCCACATCCGCGTACACTCCGTCCGGAAAGTAAGTAAGTGAAGCCAAGATGTCGCCAACGGCGGATACGTCAAGGAGGACATCATCATCAGGTACTTTATATACGGTATACCAGACAAGTCGACAAGACATATAAGGGTGCTAAGAAACCATATAGATGTAAAAAAAAACTATTTTAAAAATTAAATAATAGGTAGACCGTGTAGGTATAGAACCTGTGAGTAATTTGTATGGGCGTCAATCCCCCGAATATAATAATATTATAAGACTTTCGTTCAAGGTTCTGTTACTGACAAGAAAGACCATTCAGAAACTTAACTGATGTTGAAGCGTCCCCCAATTTTCTTATAGCTTCTACGCCGCCTTAATTTCCTATCTGAAATCATTAACCGCTTTCATCCATAAAGTTATTAAGTGGCACTAAAACAAAACCACACTTAACGATATCAATAACTGTATGCTATGGACTATAACCCGGCCCTTCTGCGCAACAATTAACTTATTGCGATCATCGAGGGGTTATGGACATAGAATATGTTGTATATGTAATATAGATGTGACAAATTCATTGCAATAATAATTATGCCTACTATGGTGACCTAAGGTGAGGCAGCGAGGTAAAAACTGCCTGGTTGGTCTAGCGGTTAGCATGTTCGACTGCGGCCGACGAGGTCCCGAGTTCGAGTCCCGGGTTGGGCCATAATTGAGTATTGGCTTTTTCTGACTAGAAATTCTCAGTACTAGCCCGGAGTTAGGAAGTTGGCGGTGTTTCACCCCCGTGCCTCGGAGAGCACGTTAAGCCGTCGGTCCCGGTTATCATCAATTTAATTTTTAATTTATTGGGGACGATCGACAATAACACATTAAATCTTATTATCTAAACAAAAACAAAATATTAACAAATGTGCAATCCACCATGTAACCATCCACGGGCTAACAATTTAAATTTTTTAAATGAAGGCGACAATGTATCAAACTTATTTAAATTATATGTCATACATATAATATTCTAAAATAATATAGGTATATGCTAAAATAAATCACTAACATGATAATAGTCGTTAAAGCCTTCCAACCCGCATTGGAGCAGCGTGGTGGGTCTAAGCTCTAATTCCCTCTCTCCTATGAGAGTGGAGGTCTGTGCCCAGCTGTGGGACGTTAATGGGCTGTAGTGGTGGTGGTGGTGGTAGGCATGGAGGGCATGGGCGCAGTGACATTTGGTCCAGAGTGGGTCAAGAAAGCAAAAATGTTACATTGCATTACATTACATTACATTACATTAGCATAATCTGTGGCTGCGTTTGTTGTGGGCTATTCTCAGACCAGGGCGCGTTTGGAACCCTCGTAGCTTTAGTTTTAAGATACCGTTACCCATTATCACCATCATGCTTTTTAAGTAAGTAATTTTTAGACGAAAATAAGTGTACCTACAGTGTACCTATATTTAATAAATAAATGACTATGACTATGACTATGTGCTTGGTACTAAGTTAACTACTAACATATCTGATGATGAAGCGTTGAATAGAATAACTAGCTGCAGTAGGTATAAACCCCTTTCACAACGTGTCGCATCTGATTCTCTAATCAAATATTACGAGTACAAAAGCAATTGGCCCCCGTTCTATTGAGCTTTAACGCGCTTTTGTGGGTTAAGGAAATAGATCCAGTTTAATCTGAACCGCCCGCCCCCCACTGGTCTTTGGGCGTACAAAGAGGGCAGGGGTCAGCTGTAAGTGGCGATGCTATGAAATTTATTTGTTTGTGATCGAATTATAATCGATCTGGTTTCGTGATAGGAATCTTTATGAGAATGGCCGATGTATTGTTAATTAATGATTGTATTAATGTGGATCGTATTGATTAACATTTAATTTAATTATTAGTGTAATGGTTTTTGTAGCCTGGAACTGTGCTTTATGGCTAACGCTAAAGGTGGGCGTCGCACTTCGACCTCTCAAAAAAAATTAAGCTAATTTGTACGTTTTTAGGTAGTAGTAGTAAAAAATTAGTTTCGTTGAGTCCGTCTGTTTTAAAAATCAACTTTTTTAGAACTCTACCATTAAATTAAATTGAGTACAAGAGCGATGTTGTTTACGTTTACGTATAAGGCGTTCTTTAAATAGACATCGAGAGAAAACCATTATATCTAAACAGATCGATGATACAATATCTACAATAATAAAAAATCCTAAAACAAAGGAATGCTTCGACAGACCTTCAATTAAATATTATGTCATAGTTGATACAGTACCAGGCAATAAATATTGCACATCGACCTTTGGAAAGAGACAATCGGTTAATTCGGCTTCGTATAGCGTTATCTCTGTCGCACACTACCTATATGACTCATGAGCCTAAATCATGAATACTAGCGGACCCGGCATCGCTAAAAAAGAAAAAAAAAACATCTTCGCACTATTGCCTTTCTAATGAAACCGGTTTGGGGCACATCTGTTGGATGATTTCAAAGGCTATAACGGACATAGGTAGAAACATCTTTTGTGTTTTACATATTATAATACAGACAGAAGATCAGTATTATGCGAATAAAAGCTTTTTCACCGATGAGCCCTGATTCGTAGAAAAAAAGTACCTAAATGCTTATACAGAGAAATTTTTTACCAATGCGTTGCTACCACCAAATAAAAGTTTTGAAACAGATGGCCCTTTCAGAAAACGAATAAAACAGTGTCATAGATTAAATAAAAAGCACATCAATCGATACCTACTGAATAAGCAGGACTACAAGCACTCAGTATTAAACAATCTGTCCAAACAAACAAAACACTTGAACTGCCTGCCACACTCCGTGACAACGAATTAAAAAAGCGGTAGGGCTGGCACTGGAAAGTTATTAAATCTGTTTCATTAGGAATTCTGATGACTGCCTGGCTTTTGTATCTTGGTCGAGTTTTGTAAAAATTCAAAGAACGTAAATTATTTAAATTTATTCTTACTTCCGCTATTAATATACGTACCAAATGTATTACTTAATGCGAAAGTGAACTTCCTTGTTTGATGGTTTGTCCTTGCAACGCGTTGCAGCAAAGCAACGAATCGGAGAGATTTTTTAGGATATATTGAGGACCTGAACGACATAGAACATTTCCGGGAATTCTTTGGTTCAATTAAAAAAAACGAAATCTACGTGAAAAAAGCATTATTTACGTATATATCAATAAAAAGAAAATATAGACCTCAAATATAGCAAAACTAGCTGCTGCTGATGCCCGCGACTTCGTCCGCGTGGTTTAATTTTTTTTGATTCCTACAGCAATGCCTTTAAAATAAATTTTAAAATAGATTTTAGCCAGTTACTTTCCAGGTTCTCAGCTATACTCATGCCAAAATTTACGAGCTGTTTACGTTGCTCCGCTGTGACGAGATTGAAGGAAAAACCAACAAACAAACACACTTTCGCATTTATAATATTAGTATGTTATGATGATTTAAAAACTCCACAAAATTTAATTAATTAATTTCCAAATAATAATAGCCACGTGCCAACCCTATTAAACAGCGTGCGCTAACCCAGCACACAATAAAAACGCAGGGGTGTGATCGAATTATCCCATACTATAATGCGATGCGCATCTGATATGATCATTTGATGCATCGATATGACGGGGGTTGCGAATTTAATTATTTATTTGTCTTTGCCGCTTTCACTTTAGTTAATTACTAAGGTTAGGAAGATAGTGAGGTCAGAGGTCTCCTGTAGGCCTAGCAATTAGCATGCGTATAACGCGTAAAATTATGTCTACCAGTTATCTCTATTTGTCTACGGAAGCTAACATGGTTACACATATGACTCATCTCATTACGTCAAAAGGAGAGATAAAAGTAATATTTCTTATCTGTGGTATTTTTCTCTACGGACCCTTACATGTCGACTCCTTTTTTCTCGTAATATACCGGATTTTGTGCATGTTAGGGCAAACGAGAAATTAGCCGGCATCGACAACATCACTCTCTCTCGTCGCGAGATATTTCGTTGTGCGCTTGCTAAGCCTGCAGGATTCGATTCGTAACTATTCGTTTTTGGAAAACCTATTATAATCTGTTTTAACGGCGAAGGAAAACATCGTGCAACATATTTGAAAGTTCTCCATATTATAATGTTCACTAAGGTGTGTTTACCTGACAATACAAAATTGACCAGCGTGGTGGAATGGTCTCTTATAATTCTGTGTAATAGACTGTTGCTTATTAGTGGGCCGACGATGGTTCTTCGTAAACACTGTAGTACAAACCCAATGTTGTTCGACCTAAAATCTGGTTCATCCGAACCTTACCCAGTCGGAATTCTACGAACACGTACTTACGAATTTGCTTCCTCGTTTGTAAAACCACTAGGATATGGAATGCATTTCTAGCTTCCGCTTTCCCTTACACTTTTAATTTAGATACCTATAAAACAAGAGTGAATTTAGGCGTCTTCTAGGCAAGCGCGCTCCAAAGCTGCTTCACCATTTGCAAGCAGGTATGATTGCAGCCAGACGCTAGTAGCCTCAAATTAAAAAAATGTAGGCAGTCGAACAAATGGCAAAACCATCAAAAAATTTCAACAACACAATGAAGCCATGCGTGAGAACTCAACAATAAAGACATTAGCTGCCGCACTGGGATCATACCACTCTATCACCCCTTCTAATTTATATCTCTTTCGAACAAGATGTTATCCATTGAACGGACAGTCAAGTGCAAAATTCACTGCACCAACGTTTCGCAGATTATGGGAATCACGCCTCGGTTTCCATTCCAAAACATCATAAGTTTAACCACTGATCACATTCAATACCAAACTTTATCACTCTAGACATAGAATTGAAATTTGTGCATCTGAAACATAGATTGTAGCAATTACAGGGTCTATTTCAGCAAAAGCGTAAGTCTGATCTGTATTTTATTGTGTTTCGTGTTCTATTGTTTGGGTTATAAGGTTTAATTTGGCATGATATGAAGAATCAATATCAAGTGAGTTAACGCGTGTAATCTCTAGGGGTTACAGTAACCCCGAAGCTTTGTGGGGTGGTTTGGAAGTTTATGAAGGCGCACTTGTTTCTAGGGGATTACAAAAACTGTTATTGTGTTTGTATCATACGCTATGGGGGCAGTGGAAAGGGGGGTCTTTACGAGTTAATAAAACGTGAAAATTGGCAATGTGTAATGCGGTACGCTTGTTACTCAATCGTCTAATGATATTTTTATTAACGGGCGCACAGGCTGTTTTAATGGGGTTTTAATTTAATATTTTCTTTTGTGTTTCGAAAAGAGAATTTTCTCATTAAAGCTTTCTGTTGTTTCTTTATTTGACCAGTAGGTATCTGTACTATAACGTATTCTGTGCCAGTATGTTTGAAAAATTCCCTGGCGCAGTGTTGAGCGCTGAGGTCCCGAGTTCGATCCCCGGCATGGTCAATTTGGGAATTTGTAATTCCTGAATTTTCCTTGGTCTGTCCTGGTGGGAGGCTTCGGTCGTGGCTTACTTACCACGCTACAGGCAAAGACGTGCCGCCAAGCGATTTAGGGTTCCGGTACGATGCTGTATAGAAACACCATCTTAGATTGCATCTTCATTTACCATCAGGTGAGATCGCAGTCAAGGGCTAACTTGTAGTGGATAAAAAAAATGTACCTACCTATGCATTTATAATAATATATGTGCATGTATGCAATGGATTCTTTCAGTTTTAAATTTTAGTGTACTGGAATTATTTCAAATTTTGAACACATTAGTATACCACCGATGAGAAAAAATAATTTCATTACCTCATTGACCATGTATCTAAACGCTCTTATCGTTCATTGATAACGGTTTTAAGGTTCACTGATAACCTAGTAAATATAACTATCATCAGTCAACAATGTAATGACTTTTACCACCGGGTAAAGGTCATGAAATTGTTGAGATGACCCTAGTGTGAAAAGTGAATACCAATTCACACTATTTCGTATCAGTTTTTAATTTTTTCATTGTGTTGTTTTGGATACAAATAAATATGACTGTCCAACGCCTTCTACTACAGGGGTAACTTAAACTCTTAAAAGAAGGCTTCAACCTTAGGTATGTGTAAAAATAATGTTGGTGTGAAAATAAACAATTTTTAATTTTTTTAATTTTTTTAATTAACGTCTTGTCGTCATTCACACTAGAGTTTGATTTCCATTCCAGATTAAGCAGTGAAGGTTGTGCAGTGTGCTAGAAAACAAAAGCAACTCCAGGTCCAGGTTCAGGAGATCGGGCCTATCTATATGTATGATTTTATATATAAAAAGGTATCCAAAGTATGGGAATTCAAAACATCAAAATAATAGTTTTCTCACTTGCTAGTTGACCCGCGCTATCAGTAAATCATTCACTAATCCTACGTCCCTGCCTCTCCCGTCATACAATATTCGTGCGAATATAAAAACCATTTTATCATAACCCCCCGCCCATCATAGATTTTCATAAAACATAGGTGAAATTCCATAGAATTTATAGATACCACAGGGGTCAAGGAAGCTGGTTTTGGTGGAACCAAGCCCCATCATAAGTTTTGTTCTCTAGAGACGAATTATATCTGTATTTAGAAATCGTCACACCAAACTATGCGAGATTCTCCCACGCTATATTGGTAAGTGATTCGTGATTAAATTGGATATATTTTAATTTATACCTAACTAGATGATGCCCGCGACTTCATCCGCGTGGTTTAAGTTTTTTTGATTCCCGCGGGAACTCTTTAATTTTCCGGGATAAAAAGTATCCTAAGTCATTCCCCGGGATACAACCTACCCCTGTACCAAATTTCATCAAAATCGGTTGAACGGTTGAGCCGCGAAAGCGTAGCAGACAGACAGACAGACAGACACACGTTCGCATTTATAATATTAGTATGGATAGTATGGATAATGGAAGTATGGATATACTAGCTGATGCCCGCGATTTCGTCCTCATGATTTAAGTAGTTTTGATTCCTGCGGAAACTCCTTAATATTCCGGGACAAAAAGTTAGGTCTCTCTCCAGGTCCTGAACGATACCCATGCCAAAAATCACATCGATCCGTTACTCCTTTGCGGCGTGATTGAAGGACAAACAAACACACTTTCGCATTTATAATGTTAGTATGATAGGTACGCTTAAAAAATGAAAACATCTCAATCAACGCAGCTAGATTAATAAACCGTATGCGACCGAATGAAAAAAGCCCAGAAATACCCCCGCCTGAAGTTGACAGGGGCCGTCAACCCATAAAGCAATATTACTCAAAACGACAATTTGATGTCACGTACCTTGACGTTCCTAAAATAAGGACTATAATTCTAACATACGAAAGTCAATAAGTGTGGCCCCAGGTACGAACCTAGATGCCTACAGTCAAATCGAAAAGTGTTAATATTTAACAAGCCAACTTTTCAATGCTAAAAACTCCCCTATTATTTTCATCGCCCCGACTCGATAACGCTTTTATGTTCCCCCTTACTTGGCAAAAAAAATTGAAAATAAAGAGTGAATTTTAAGTTAAAATTGACTTTGACGGATGACAGCTCGACTCTGACCCTTGACCGTCTTGCGTTCAAATATTCATGGCGTCAACACCTGCGGAAGATCGGTTTATACTTACGACTGTACCTTCAGTAGGTAATATAGTACCAGAGACGATATGGAGCTGAGTGACTGTTAAAAGAATTGGTTTCGGTTTTGTAATTTCGTTGATATTTCTGCAGAATAAAGGTATTTTCTTTATGATATGAAAAAAAAACTTACAATCGATTCGATATTTAAAATTATCCGAATACACTAATTTAATTCTTCTTAAGTTCTACTTCGTTAAGTTTTCCATTTGAAATATTTAATAATTATATAAAATAAAAATAGTAAAAATATTTTAATAGTTAAGTATTTTATAATTTATTAGTTTCATTCCCTTATTTAACATTCCCAACAATCTTTTATTTCTTAGTTAGTGCCTAGACCTGCGCCATACTCCAACATACTATGAAAACCAGTGACCAAAGAAGGTAAGTGGTTTTAGTTCTATGTCACCGGGAGCATCCTAGGGAAGTCGGGCATGTCTGTTGACATCTATGAGGATTTCCTCCCGTCAGAAAAAAACATAATATGCAGGTGTGTTGATAGATCTGTTAGTCATTCAGTCGGATCGGTCAGTTAGTTAGTTAGTCAGTCAATCGGTCGGGATTATTTGTATAATATGCATAAAGAAAATAGATTTTAGCAGGTAATATGTAGATGTAGGATGTATTTAAAGCCCACAGGCAGAGTTAGAATGGCTGCATGTTTGTAATTCGCATCGTATTTGATACGACTGCGGTCCCTTAATGAGTCGGGTGATGCCGAGCTCAACTCCAAACACCGTAGACTGAAGCAAGGGATAGAACAGGGACCAACGCTTAAAGCAATACTTAAGAAATATTACTTCAATTACAGTTTTATGTCACGTTCCTAAAATAAGGATTCTAATTCTAAAATACAAAAGTCAACAATAATGAAACAATATGGCTTTAAGCGATGGCAGTATGGTCCCAAAACAGAACCTTGGTTTAGGCAAGACTTCCTCCTTCCTTTCAGCGGGACTGTAATTACTTTTTTTTTTTTTTTTTTTCCTATTATTGAGAACCAGCGAGGTACTCATTTAACTACGATCTAGCCTAACTAATTGGCTAATGAGCAGTTTTGCTTTAACCTAAACTTATAATTTATCTTATGTACTAAGAAGTTGTCCATTGACGCATCTTAGTCTTTCTTGATAATCTTAGACACTTTGTTCATGTGTTCTATTAGCACTACACTTTACACTGTCACTTATCACTATACACTAACTCAAAAGGCTTAGTCCTTTTTAGTCTTCTCACTAGTTTCGTTACGTCGAGCAGCTGGATTGCCTCAACGTTAACGTGGTGATGAAGCCGATGGTCGTGGGCTTTGGCAAATTTGGTAATAATTTGTTCGACGTATTCAATATTGAGGTCCCGATGAATATCGTCATTTCTGATGTACCAGGGCGCATTTACTATACTCCTGAGTACTTTATTTTGGAACCGCTGTATAATTTGGATGTTACTCTTTTTGGTACAGCCCCATAGCTGTATGCCGTAGGTCCAAATGGGCATCAGGACTTGTCTGTATAACAGGATCTTGTTGTGTATTGACAGCGAGGAATGCCTACCAAGTAGCCAATACATCTGTTTATACTTTATGTCAAGTTCTTTTCTTTTTTTCTTGACATGAGCTCTCCAGCGTAGCTTCACGTCAAGGGTCATCCCAAGATATTTGGCTGTATCCACGTAGGGAATTTTTTGTCCATTGATGAAAACAGCGTGGTATTTCTTTGTTTTATTTGTAAAGTCAATATGAATTGACTTTGCTTCATTTAGCTTGATTCTCCATTTTTTAGTCCAGTTATATACTTTATTTAGCGCTGTTTGTACTTTACCCACTGCCTCTTCGTGTGTTACTCCTACAGCCATAATGGCTGTATCATCAGCAAAAGTGGCAATGGTGTTACTTTCGAGTTCTGGAATGTCGCAGGTATATAATAGGTACAGGACCGGACCTAAAACACTCCCTTGCGGAACTCCAGCTTTTATACATTTTAGCTCTGAGTAAGCATCTTCTTGTCTTACTCTAAATACTGTAATTACTGTATCAGAATTTATAGTAAGGGAATATATTTTATTTTGATTTTAGGATTAATTTTTTGCTATTATATAAACTTTTTTTTTGTTGCTGTTGCCTTAACGTGCGGAGGTCCTGGGTTCGATCTCCGGCAGGGTCAATTTGGGAATTTATAATTTCTGAATTTTCCCTGGTCTGGTGGGAGGCTTCGGCCATGGCTAGTTACCACCCTACCGGCAAAGACGTTCCGCCAAGCGATTTAGCGTTTCGGTACGATGCCGTATAGAAACCGAAGGGGTATGGGTTTAATATAACTGCCATGCCCCTAACAGGTTAGCTCGCTACCATCTTAGACTGCATCATCACTTACCATCAGGTGAGATTGCAGTCAAGGGCTAGCTTGTAGTGGATTAAAAAAAACTTAATTAGTTTACTACTTACCTTAATTCAGTCCCTTTATCTATAGGTATTTTACATTGCACTGGGAAGAGATTGACCCCCAAGACACGGGCTATCCTAGCTTGGGGGTCCAGGGTAAGAAACTTTGTACTATAGTTTTTGGAACAAATAAAGATTTCGTCATAATCATTATCTTATTTAAGTTTTTTTTTTAATTTTCCTGGATTAACTCCATAATTTTCCGGGATAAAAATTAGCCTATTTCCTTTACGGGACGCAACCTATATCTGTACCAGATTTCATCAAGATCGGTTCAAAAGATGGGCCGTGAAAGCGTAACAAAAACGAAGTCGCGGGCTAGTCAAGATATTTTAATGACTGGGTATGAATTTTAAGGGCATTATTTTCCGTGCAATTAATTGTGCCACTTCTATCGGTTCATAGGTGTGCACGAACCTCAAATTGCTTGCCAACCCCGGATTATATTTGATACGGCGCTAACCAGTCTCACTTACGCGTTAATTGCTTTTCGCGCCGCCCTCTAATAAATAATACTTTAGTCGCAGTACCACGAGTACTTAACCTAGAATAGAATAGAATAGAATATTCTTTATTTGCATAATGTGTGTAGGTATAGGGTACATAAGATGTTAATTCTAATAAAAGAGTCCAGCACATTAGCCGTATCGGCGTACAAATATTATAAATAGGCAATTGAGGTTAAATTCATTATAGTTACATACAGTTACAATAATAATATTACAAAATAGATTGAATTTAACATTAAGTACATTCATTTGAGAGTTACAATTAGGTACTTATAATATTGCAAGATTTTAATAAGTATACAAATGTCAATAATAGTCACGATTAATGTCAAAAGCTATAAAATAAATGAAATGTAAAAATGTCACAAGTGTTTTTTATCATGTTGAAAAAATTCTTCCAAGGTGTAAATTTTTTTCCCTTGTAACCATTTCTTAAGTTTCAATGAAAAGTGTTTTGTCGTGCTTGATTTTATGTCAGATGGTAACTTATTAAAAAATGTATTGCCATTGCATAACAGTTTCTGTTAAACAGGGCTGTTTGTGGTGTTTTTGAAAGAATAAGTTTGTCTGGGTAGGGGTATTACGAGATTGGTATTACCTAACGAGAATTACCTACTTAAAACGCAGTCTGAAAATATTTACCAGTTTTCATAATAGATTCTGTAAAACACAGCGCAATTTATTAATAACGTAAATAAATGATTTTAAATTTGAAAGAAAGAAAGAAAATGTTTTTTCATTGACAGCATTTGTATCATTTGTATGAATATGTGAAATTGAGATGTTTGTTCATGAATTAGAAAGCCGCAACATACCCAATTAGGCTACCCTAACGTACAAACTTTTTTTACAAGTTTTCACATTTATTTCAAAACCTTAAGGCCCACTTGCACAACACTGCCTAAACAGATTTAGTTAAATTTTGTGATGCTGTCCCTTTTTGATATGTTTATTCCGCGGTTGATATGAAAAGGACAAATAAGAAAACATTTAACGGCCTTGTGCAAGAGGGCCTTAATAGGTGAACACAAAACCATTTTAACTAATTAAGAAAATCACATCTCTCTCTCTCTGCGTCGTATTCCCCATTCCATTAATCACTTATTAGTAGGAGTTTACGTACTTCCGCTTACGACTCGACTAAGAGTATTTAAACTCTTAGGTTTGTTACGATTATTATCAGATATTAGTGATAATAACCGGGGCCGACGGCTTAACGTGCTCTCCGAGGCACGGAGGAAACGAGAAGGCCAAATTTGAACCTCCAAATTCGATCGTCCCTCCAGCTACCGAGTTGGGTCAACGTTGCTTAACAATTGCAATCGACTGATATGCGTTGTCACAGCTAGGCCATTCGTCCCTCAATAAATCACATACAACAGTCGAATGTAACTTGTCTCTGAGTCAAAGTACCCGCTTTTTTAATAAAAATAGAATAAAAATAAAAACTTGTAGCTAACATATCGCGTGTGAAACAGAACAAACCAATAATAATTGGGTAGTTGTCTATAAACTGTAGGATCTGACGGTGACGTGACGTGTCGTGACGACAAATTGACGACAAAACACCGTGTCAACTGCTTTGCTATTTCATAGTGGGGTTGATTTGGATTGGAATATTAACAAATCAATACAAGTCGTTTGTTTAATAGAAGATGAGTGATTTTGGTATCTTTTTTAAAAAAATTATCCACTACAAGTTAGCCCTTGATTGCGATCTCACCTGATGGTAAATGATGATGCATACTTATAGGTTACTAACTTAATCGGTTTCCACACGGCAACGTACAGAAATTATAAATTTTCAAATTGACACTGCCGGGTATCGAGCCCGGGACCTCCCACGTAAGGACAACATCACTCAACACTGCTCCAGGGAGGTCTTCTAGGCAATTGACCTTCACCAGCCACCAAAAGTTCTTTTGACTGAGATCCTTATTCCCTAATATTCCCTACACGATCTTAGAAAATATCTGAACAGATTATAATGAAAATAAATAAATCATTTATTTTGCAAAAAATATCAATGAAACGTAGCATCTCGATCCGAACAAAGATCACATTTTTCATCTATTGAAACGAGATGTAGCATCGGTATGGACAGACAGACGAACCAACTACTTGCGACAAGTATACCATTTCATACCTATAACACTATATTTAGGCTATAATCACTACCTGATGGATTTTGTCCTCACAGAGTCACGCAATGCCGATTATTTATTTGTCAAACGTCGCGTCGGTCGTCGATACCCGTGTCTCTTTTGACGACTAATTTGAGACTAAATTATGACATGCGATCACATTGGCGACAAAAAATTTAAAATCGTTACCGCTCTATATATTTTTTTGCTTTGAATTGAGTTTTTTTTCTGATACAGTAATCATTTTCATTATTTTAATGTCCAATGCATCAGCCTGCAGCGTCCACTTAGCCTTTTCGAGAATGACCAGCAAATACGGTCCAATAAAAAAAATTACTGACTTAAGAATTCTTATTCATAAAGTAAAAGTACTAAAGATAAGCAGATTATACGGTCTTCGAAATCACTTGAACTGATGACCTACCTGGCGATGTGTTGAGCGCTGTTGTCTTAACGTGGGTGGGCCCGGGTTCGATTCCCGGCAGGGTCAATTTGGTATTTTATAATTTCTGAATTTTATCTGGTCTGTAGGGGTATGGGTTTAATATAATATGTATAATTATATATAAGTAGTACAAGTACTACATGAAATAAATAAATCATTCATAACTGTCATACCTTAACAGGTTAGCCCGCTACCATCCTAGACTGCATCCTCAATTACTATCAGATGAGACGCAGTCAAGGCATAGGTCAAGGGCTAACTTGTAGTGTAATAAAAAAAAAATTAAATCTATATAGCTTCTCAGGATGAAATTCAATCTATATTACGAAGGTCAAATAGCTTACGTTACAGCTCCGTGTATAACCACAGATGTCTGTAATGATCCCAATCACCTTTATTGGTTACCACTCTCATTATGCGAATTTAACAGATTCAAAAAATGGCAGCAATGCAATCAAATTAAATACACAGTTAACAGATAAACAGATGCAACCAGTATGGAAACTACCTAGAAACGTTCGAAACAGACTCACTCACACAAACGTGCGCATCGACGAGACCCCAAGTGCTCGTGGCAGTGCCGTCAGTAGTGAGTGCCGCGTCATCACATGTTAGATGCGCACGTTTGTCTGAGTGAGGCTGTTTGGAACGTTTCTAGGTAGTTTCCATACTGGTTGTATCTGTTTACTGTGTTAAATATCACTTGCTATAGCGGTGAAGGTAAGCATCGTGAGGTAACCTGCAATGCTTCGATAGTTTCGATGGGGTGCTACTGCCACTTAGTGACACTGTTAAGGACCTGGGTCTGGTTTTGGACAGTTCACTCTCTTGGAAGTGGCAAGTGGCAGAGGTGAGTCGCAAGATTTTCGCTACTATTGGCTATCTTAGGCGGTGGAAGTACCTACTGCCCATCAAAACTAAAATTGCCCTAGCAAATACCTTGCTTCTGCCATTATTGGACTATGGAGATGTTTGTTACCCAGATCTGACTCAGGAGCTTCTAAACAAACTCGACAGGCTGCAGAATATGTGCATTCGCTTCATCTTCAATTTAAGAAAGTATGATCACGTATCTCAGTACCGAAATCAGCTAAAATGGCTGTCAGTTAGCCAGCGGAGAAACTTACACCTTCTATCGCTTCTCTACGGTATATTGTATCATGCACAAACTCCAGTCTATTTAAAAGAACGTTTTCACTTTCTTGGAGCGAATAGTGCGTTCTCACTGCGCTCCAGTGTGGATAATAAGCTTGAAATACCCCTCAGTCGAACAGAGTTTTATAGCAATTCGTTCACAGTAAGTTGCGCCAAGCTCTGGAACTCTCTTCCGGCAGAAATCCGACATTCCAAATCACTCAAAATTTTTAAAAGTCGTTTGAAGAATTTTTATCTGTCTCAGTAGTTCTTAATATAGTCAGTCATTCTATGTTATTTTATTTATTTATTTTTATTTATATATATATTTATATACTATATATATATATTTATTTATATTATATTTATAGTATAACTGTTATTTATGAACGTATATATGTAGGTAGTATTGTTTGTAGTTAATATATTGTGTATTTTATTATACTTGTAGTTTGCGCACCAACCCGTTTTATTCTCTTTTCCTGTCTCCAAAGGTTGTCTGGAAAAGATCGCCTTAGGCGATAAGACCGCCTTTGCATACTGTTTAGTCCTAGTTCGTAGTTTTAATGTCTTTTTTATTTTTCCGTAACTTTGTGTGCAATAAAGATTTAATTATAATAATAATAATAATGCTTAAGAGTTTTACATTATTGTTCCCTATAATTCAAACTCAACTGTTTTTTTTTCAAAAATAATTTACAAGTGCTTTTGAATCGTCGACTGAAACTATACCACTGGTTCGGAATGCCATTCCTACCGAGAAGCACCAGCAAGAAAGTCGGTGGTTGTCCTTTTGAAAAAAAAAAATACAATTTCGTAAGTAAGTAGCCGCTGTCCTTAGCATTGCTGGAGCGTGTGAGCAAATCTATGGTCTTATATTATTTATACGTAATCTTCTAAAAAAAACTTATTATACTGTTAAATTGTACTGTTAAATTATACTGTTGAAGCTTATTATACTGTTAAAAATGTGTTTAGTTGCCAATCACCATTTGACCAGCGCTGTAGACTGTGGCCGAAACCACACACACCTTAGTAATAAACTCAGTAGGTAGCGAGCCAACCATGGATTGAGATGAAATTTTGATCACAATTATCACGCTAAAACTGACAGGCTAGGAACTTGCTAGAACTAAAATAATATTATGATTTATGATTGATAAATAAAATTGAAACGTGAATCATTTGAAAACCTACCAATAACAGAAACAGAACCAAAAACAATTTCTTATAATGGAAGGCATACCAAATCCAATGCATTTATTTTTAAACTGCATTAAAAAACGATGGTAATAGCTGCGCGGGAGTCACGTACGTTTATAATCTATGCAATTACCTACCATCCACCTCCTTGCCTCGAAGATATTAAAACTGTATTACTATGTAATATGAGATCCTAAATTGTCGCTAAACCGAACGATTTCGAGGACGGAAATAGCATTTTTTACTTCAAATCGATTTCGTTTAATGTAGTTTTGGGACAATTGTTTTCTTGATAGCTTCCCATTTTTTTTGCTTTTTTCGTATTTGTATAATTTGTGGTTTGGTGGACGGGAAGTTGAAATGGACTGTGATGAGTTTTCTGAAGACAATTTGATGGTTTTATTAAACATGTGAACGTAATCGTAGCGTATCATTATTATTTTTCTATTCAGTTACTTTATCCACTCATTTTATTGTTTTTCAGTCTGGGATTTTTTTCTGGTAAGTATATTCCCAAAGATCTGATCACCATTAATTTACTTTGCATCGTCGTGAATCATTAACTTAATCATCATTTATCTATTCTGATCATTAGGTATTTATCTTTTCTTTGCATTGGAATTACCTTCCCTTAATGTATATTTGAGACTAAATAAATGTAAGGAGTTGAAAATGAAAATCCTTGATATTTCATTTTTTATACTTTTCACTAACCCAAACTTGAAAAAGGAAAACTCTATGGCTTAATAAACGACTTTGACTCTATGACATGGACTGCGATGATTTCTGCTACCTACTCTTCAAAAAAACGACCTCTCTAGCGCAGTGATGAGCGCTGTAGTCTTTTATGTGGGAGGTCCCGGGTTTGATCCGCAGCAATAAATTTGGGATTTTATTTATTTTGAATTTCCTTTGGTCTGCTCTGGTGGGAGAATTCGGGCGTGACTATAGTTACCACCCTGCCGACAAAGACTTCCCGTCAACAGATTTACCCTCCGGTACGATGCTGTCTATAGAAACCAATAACCTATTAGGGGTAAGAGTTTAAATAATTACTACATTTGAATAGTAACTGTGAAATACCCAATTCTCAAGGCTTTTTAATTAACAAAGAACGAGAAAGATTTGACGTACCTACATTCTCATTATACCCAGACCACTGAGCATTTATAATTAACTTTTCTGAGCTATGTGCGTTTTAAGCACGCTACCTAGATATCACACGCTTTAACGGTGAAGAAAACATCGCGAGGAAACCTGCTGGCCTGAGCTAGGTTTCCTTAATCTTAAGGCCCTGTGTAGCGTAAAAGGGGGTTTTTAAAAGCAGTGTTTCCATCAAACGGTGACGTAATGTATGCTTGTAAAAATAATGTGCTGTTTTCAAGACCTTTGAGCAGCCATTGACGCATCTCAAAACACAATTTAAAAAAAATCTCTGCATTGAAATTTGTTTTAAACATACCTCTTAATTAACCTTTTAAAGCAATTTTTCTCCTTATTGAGACCAATAATTAGCTCTAGAAATATAAGATAAAATTCATATTTCTAAATCAAACACATTGTCGGATTCATTTGTATTGAAAAGTAAATATTAATTTTTTTACAAATTATTTTTTGCGACATGCGCTTGCTCGATTTCACCCCCGCGCGCCTGTGTTTTTCATCTCGTGAGCTCACAGCGCCTTAAAGGCGTAATTCATGCCAAGCTGGACTTAGCGAGCGCGGCGTGGTAGACTATGGCCTCAACCCTTCTCACTCTGAGAGGAGATCTATACTCACTAAATAGCAGGCCGGCGATGTGTTCACACTTAACAATGATCATTCTAACCCGTTGTCCTAGGTAAGCGATAGAAGCGACGCCTCGAGACGCGGCGCGATACGACGCCATAGAAAATGTAGACGTATCTACGCGACAACGTAGGCCACGTGAAGTATCAGCTACTGTTTAATACTGTCACGTTGCGTCGTATCGAGTCGCGGTGTCGCGTTTGTCGTTTACGTTGGACGGGTGACAAATAATTATCTTTCCAAATCTATTTTTGTTTGTAATTTTGCTAAAGTACTAAATTACATTCGGGAAAGGTATATTCAGAGGTTTAAGTAAAACAGTTTTTCATACATATTTCGTTTATTTTATTACAACGACGTTTCTCAGCCAGTTCATTGAAAACATGTAACAATTTACAATAAGTACAGCATTATGCTTGTAAGTTTTCTCTTCTACACATTAAGCTTAATTAGGTTACTATATTTTATATTAATTAGGTTTACAATTACCTACATAATTTACTATTTACAAAATTAATTACATAGACATGATGTGAATAAAGCTGGTTGCATATCAAACACCGCCGTACTGGCCGTACGTGCTTTTCCGCATATTGATATCTTCAATCGACTACGAAATAAAAGGATACAATGTTAAAAGATGTAATAATAATAATGTCCTCCCGACCGAATTTCGGCCACGACGGCCTATCTCCAGAGAGATTGGCCATCTGCGCGGGAAATATTATAGTGCACAAGTGCGTGCGCATACACAGGTGCACTCTCTGTTCCTTTTACTCTCATAGTCCGATGGGGCTTTACGTGCTCCGTGAAACACCGCCAACTTCCTAACTCCGGGCCAGCAATTTCTTGTCAGAAAAACCCAACTCTTGTTATGGCCCGACCCGGGACTCGAACCCACGACCTTGTCGGCCTGACTTGGCTGCCTCTTGGCATGAAAGATTTACAATCTCTAACACTTTATTTCAGTCATATTAGCCCCAGTATTTTAATTCTAGATATTCTCATCTAAAAATGGACGCACCTCCAATGTGTTTACATTCACATGCAGAGTAGGTGTACCGTGTATAGCAATAAACAATGTGGACGTGTTCATTGTAACGTCTTTGAGAGGTGATATCTAGTGAAAGGCCCGATGAAGACCGTCAGTTTTTGTACTGTTTACATAGGTATTGTGCATACTTTAATACTGTACAAGAATCAGCTTTTCTAATTATGGTTCATTTTTGGTAACCATATCACGTTTTTGATAGGCCATATCTAGTGAATGGCCAATCAGCATGCGGGCAGAATTTCACTATGGACATCAGTGGAGAGTGTAGCACCCATCTATTACTGAATCAGCTTTTCAAACGATAGTTACAAAAAGTGCAGCTATCTCTTAGTCTATTGGTTCAGTCACCGGCTATTTCAAATTTAGACACAAATTCTGCGGCCGGATCTGTTTGCCAAATAGCCAAGTTCATTTTTAAATTAGACGATCTCTAACATATTACACAGGTTCGTTGATTGTAAGAATATAAAATGGGATGTGGACTATATAAAATATCGCATCTCTTTAGACTGTGTTGTAATTATCGAATTACTATCAATAATAAATTATTTTATGGAAAATGTGCCAGCTACATTATATTTAAAATTAAATTTACTCTATTAAGTACACGCTTAAGACTATATGCTAATAATATAATACTGTTTGAATTATTTACACAAATATAATTTTATTTCTTATTCTAATACCTACCTACCTACATATTATAGTCCCATAAATTTATCTGACCCGGTGGCCAAAATTGGAACAAATTTTTATGCCTGTTCAGTTTTTGTTTTTCTTTTATTTATAATAGGAGCGACGCTGTCAGATAAGTTTTGTGGGACTATAAATAATTGTTCAATACAATGAGTGATAAAATTATGTGAAAAGCATTTTCTACAAGGGCAGAATACCTATTTACATTATTAGTTTTAAACTTATTCATTGATTTAAAAGATACTTGTCCACCAAGACTATTAATGTGACAGTAGATAACATGAAATAGAACTAATAAATATACAACCCTACCATTGGATTTGCAAGACAATTAAATATTATATTTTCTGTGCAAATAAAAAAGAAAATATACAGTAAGAAAGAAAACATCTAGGAACCGCGACAATGACAAAACGTCTGAAGTCATACTGCTAACGCTTAAAGACATAGTATTATTTCGTGTTTTAGAATTATAATCCTTATTTTAGGAACGTCAAGGTACGTGATATCAAACTCATTGTGAGTATTATTTTTTAAGTATTGCTTTAAGCATTGGTAGTATGACCCTTGATCTGACGTTGACCGTTAGGTAACAATTTTGTCCAACTTCTGCGTACTTAACAGTATATTTAGTACACAAACTTATCTGAACCGGTGGCCAAAATTGGAACAATAATCATGCCTGTTTATTTTTTGTTTAGAATTTTATTTTTTACAGATACTAGCGAAGCTGTCACCGGGTTAAATTAGTTTATCGGACTATACTATAGATTTTGATTTGTGTATCATAAATTAAAAATATATCGTACAGAATTTACCACAACAAACAAAATATGCTGCACGATCATTGATATTATATACTGATCGGTGATTTGATAATGATTTTTTATGATAAATATTAATTTGAGGACAATCAAACCTCAGGCTGAGTACCGATATTTGACAGCTATAATGTTTTATTCAATCTCTTAAATCAAGTATAGTCCCACAAACTAATCTGACCCGGTGACAGCGTCGCTAGTATATATGAAAAATAAAATAAAACAAAATGTAAACAGGCATAAAAATTTGTTCCAATTTTGGCCACCGGGTCAGATAAGTTGGTGGGACTTTAATCACCGTTAAATGGCTGTCACATGTGAAAGAATATTGCAAAATTTGTGATTGTATTGTGATATTGACACCTTCTGTGCTAAAGCATCTATCTGCAAATCTACTAAGTGTCTTATGTAGCGTGCTTCAATTCTCAATTTCTCTTCATAACATACTTTAGTACCTAAACCTTAATAATATACTAATATTATAAATGCGAAAGTGTGTTTATTTTCTGGTTTGTCCTTCAATCACGCTGCAACAGAGCAACGGATCTACGTGATTTTTGTATGGGTATAGTTGCGGACCTAGAGAGTGACATTAGGCTACTTTTTGTCCCGGAAAATCGAGTTCCCGTGGGAATTAAAAAAACTTATTCCACGCGGACGTAGTCGCGGGGATCAGCTAGTCAAACATAATTGTATTACTGGTGATCCTCGCGTCGATTGAGGTTTTTTTAGTTCCCGCGGGAACTCTTTGATTTTCCGGGATAAAAAGTAGCCTTTGTGTTATGCCAGACTATTCTCTATCTCTGTACCAAATTTCATCCAGATCCGTTCAGTAGCTTTTGCGTGATTGAGTAACAAACATCCATCCATCCATCCATTCATCCATACATCCATCCAAACTTTCGCATTTATAATATTAGTATAAATAGTATTATAGATGTAGTTTAGGTTAATCTCAACATATAGGTGAGGCGACGGGCGGTGGGTGCGGCGGCGGTGCTTGACCCGGAGCGTTCATAAACGAGCCTTGGTTCCCCGCCCAAGGCTGAAGGTTCTGTAAAGCGTTCAACGCTGTATTCGAGGGTGGCGCTTGCGTGTTGGGCGGGCTCTGATAATGAAGCGCTGACAGCGATGCGGCTCCTGGTGGAGGTTCTGGCATGTAGCCTTTGCTCAGCGCTTCCGCTTGAAGCGATAACATGAGGCGGTTGGCTGCTTGGCGCTCTGCTTCTCTTTCTTCTGCTGTTTGTCTTCTGTAACAATGGAAATGAGAGTTAGCGAGAGTTTTAACCGAATTGGTTTGTGTTTGTAAGAGTTTGTATCTAGATAGCCAATTGTCTGAGCAAATCGTAATTATTTGACAGGCTTAAATGTACTACGAACTGTTTATGGAGTTCACACATGCTTTTTGACGTGCAGGCATATAAACATGAACTCGATAAACTGATTGAATTATACGATTTCCTTACACAATCAGGGGGCTTGTTTAAAATACGAATAGGAATGCTTAAAGACCGCTATCTGTCAACTATGATTTGAAAATTATGATTTCTATGGAAAATACTTTGCAATTACACCTAATTACTTCGGAGAAACGCATTACTTAACGTGATTTTTTCCATGGACATAAGGTAAAGAGATGACACTTTTTACCCCGGAAAAACAAAAAACTAAATCGAAGTCACGTGTATCAGTTAGTCTAAATATGTAAAAGAAAAAGGTGACTGACTGACTGATCTATAATGCACAGCTCAAACCACTGGACGAATCGGGCTGAAAAGCATGCAAATCGTTATTATGACGTAGCCTGCATCCGCTAAGAAAGGATTTTTGAAATTTCAACCGCTAAGGGAATAAAATAGGGGTTTGAAATTTGTGTATTTCACGCGAACGAAGTCGCGGGCAAAAGCTTGTTCAATATAATGGTCAATTACCTAGTAGTGTATTCTCATTAGTGGACGTGTTAGCCTCGTGGCCGAAACTAATGGCGGCTGAAATATTCACGCTGATTGGAGGAGTTGAATTATTCACACGCTGTTATTGGGTAACTATATACGCTGGTCACTTGTGGGTTTACCTTTGACGGGTTATTTCCAAAGAAAACTCTTTTTAAAAATTACTTTTGTATTCCATTACAAGCTAACCCGATGCGATCTCACCTGGTGGTAAATAATGATGCAGAAGAAATTATAACTGAATTACTGCTGGGGATAGAGTCAAGGATCTCCGGCACAGTGATATTATATAATTATTATTATTTTATGTATATATTAATATTTTTATTTATTTACCACACCACAGAAATCCTCCAAAAACTACCCTCAACGTACGTTTCACTCCGATAACGGAGCATCTTCAGGAGATGTTGCCTCCACAATGCACGATTGTAATTGTGTGTGTGACTTCACAATCGTTCACTTCTGGTTCCTTCATCAAGGATCTCCTACTTATAAGCCTACAGTACTCAGCTCACTGCGCCAGAGAGATCATCAGACGTCAGAGGTAACTAAGTTCTTGGAAAACGTGTTGGAAAATGGTGCATCGGTGAAAGCTTAGCGGTAGGTAATGGAGCAGCACCTACTAGATACATTAAACCACCATTTAGTAAACTAAAAGGCTGTCATGATCGCAGTAATTAATCTTTAAACGCACTAACAGTCTCACTTAGCCATGTTAATATTATATGAGATTTAGAACTCAAACTTGAGTCGAATTGATTTATTTCAATTAACATTTAACTGAATAATACTGAACAGTGAATTAATTATGTTTGCATGTTTAATCAAAGCCTATACGCTGAAATATACCACGTTTAATAGTACCTATGATCTAATCCCATAGTGAATTAAGCAATATAGACTTACGTTACACGTTTTTTTTAATAGATAGCGACATTGTCACCAGGTCATATAAATTTGTGGGACTATACATAGCTTACCTATTGGTAGGGTTGGTTGGTTAGTTACCTAGTAGCATCGAGTCCCAAGTCGGACCAAATAATTAGGTCATTGAATTTTTCTGATTCCGGGGTTGAAGTGTTTGCAGTGTTAGGTACACGCTTGAATTTAAGCATAGGTAGCGTATTACAATAATATAAGGTACGTTAGCTCTATGTTTTTTGGATCAGGCTTTGGCCTGATCCTCTCTCCGGTAGTGTCGAATTGCCGTCCCACCGGCGGCGGTCCATGTGAAAGTAAGAGATTAGAAAATGTACCTGTGTTTGTGCTTATCCATATACCTAAATGAGCCATGCCTTGTCGTTTTGTCAGGCAAACAAACATTTTGTGTCTTTTACTCATAGAACATTTTTAAACTGCTATCAGATTCAAGTTGACAGATAATAGACGAAAAAAATTAAAAAGAAAACAATACAAAGTATAGATTCCTAGAATGAGCGTAAAGTAAGAAAATAAGACGTTCGAAAGTTTCAAAGCGAGCAGCAGATGTTATGCAGAGTAATAGCACCGGTTTGATCCCGAGTCAAGCACAGTGTCGTCCTATAAAGCGTAAAGTTCGCGCTTTTAGCTAAATGTACCTACTTGCTTACCGTCTGAATTATTTATAAACCACCCCAATCCCTTTGCGGGTTTGAGGATATACTGTATTAGGACCGATTTGTATTGAGAACTTTGTAACGGAATTCTGACGTTATCTTATCTTACTCTTACTAATATTATAAATGCGAAATTTTGGATGTATGTATGGATGTTTGTTACTCAATCACGCCCCAACAGCTGAACGGATCTAGCTGAAATTTGGCACAGAGATAGATCATAATCTGGAATAGCACATAGGCTAAAACCTCAAACCGCACGCAGACGAAGTTGTGGGCATTCGCTGGAAAAACATAATTCCTTATGGCACGACGACATGCGGGCTGTCGCGGAAAATTCAAGTGACAAAAAAGCGTTGGCTCTCCCTTTCTCACTCTGATATAGATGGAGAGAGACACAGTACCTACCTGTAAGTAATTATTTTAGTTACGTAGTGTTGAACATTTTGAATGAAGGAAGAAGGAAGGATTTTTAAATAGAATAGCGAAAGTAACTATATTCTTAAGGGGTGTCCAATGACAGCACACGACTTGCTTATCACAAGTTAGATTTACTCCCTATGTCCTATGCGCGAGTTGCCACGCAGCCACAGGGTCCCTGGCGCCGGAGGTCCCGAGTTTGATTCCCGGCAGGGTCTGCAATTTGGGAATTTATAATTTCTGAATTTTCTCTGTTCTGGCCTGGTGGGAAGGCTGCGGCCGTGGCTAGGCCTAGGTCATTTTGTTTAACCACTACAAGTTAGCCCTTTACTGCGATCACATTTAATGGTAAGTGATGATGCAGTCTAAGATATAAGTAGCGGGTTAACCTGTTGGGGTATGGCAGTTATATTAAACTCATATCCCTATTCGGTTTCTACACGGCATCGTACCGGAACGCTAAATCGCTTGTCTTTGCCGGTACGGTAACTCCTCCACTTTTATCCATAGCTAATTTTACCTGATGTCAATTAAACGAGTCTATCAAAATAAATACATCATTAAAAATAATATGAAATTGGATCTCGTAAAGCAGCGTTCACACAGCCTTGAAATATCTCATAATTATGACCGAAAACACCGCAAAGCACTTCAAATTATGCAAGATCCCAACGCGGATCAGTTGGGCAACTAATCGCCGGAGTAATTTAAAGTCGTCCTACATCATCATATAAATTAGTTTAGCTGGAAATGGCCTTGGCTTGAAAAACATTTGCTTTTTTTTCAATGGTGCTTATTATGGTATTTTTTATTATTATCTTCAGTCTTTGGTGACAGGTTCGTTAGAATTTTACTGCATTTCCTCCTCACCTGCAGCTCTACCGTCTTTATTTACCACTAGCTAATGCCCGTGACTTCGTCCGCGTGGATTGAGGATTTTCGGTTCAGGCGGGAACTCTTTAATTTTCCGGGATAATCTATCTCTGTGCCAAATTTCACCCAGATCCCTCCAGTCGTAGGCGCGTGATTGAGTAACAAACATCCATACATCCATTATACATCCATCCATCTAAACTTTCGCATTTATAATATTACTAAGAGTAAGATAAGATAATATAATAATAAGATAATAATATAATATATTAATAAGATTTCTCACTCGTTTGAAAGGAAGAAAAGACAATTTTTTAATAACTGATGTCATTCATTGGATAAATTTTGGCTGCCAAAATCCATTCTATAATATTATAAATGCGAAATAGTGTCTGTCTGTCTGTCTGCTACGATTTCATGGCCCATTTTTGACGAATTTCGGTTCTGAGAAACTTTTCATCCCAGGTACTTTTGTACTTGTACCAGTAGGTAATTTTGATCCCAGAAAAGTAAATATTTCCTGCGGGAATGAAAAACCTTAATACATGCGACATTCGTAGACATCATCAATTCTAAGATAAACTTAAATAATTCGACTTGATCGAACTGAAGAGCAATACAACTTCGCTTCGCTTTCACTTTTCCCTTCACAGTCGCTTCTAGTAAACTTTGTATATCTTTGCTATTAAGTATGAATATCTTAACTCGTCGTGGCCTTTCCTTAAAAGGGGTGAATACACTTCAGTATAAGCACCACCTTGCTTAAAATATTAAACGCAAAGTTACAGTTTTGAACTTTAGCTGCTCCTTACTGAGTGGAAAATAATGTTACAGGTACCGTTTTCTATGAAATTTGGGCATTGTCCTTTACTTGTAGTTTAGATATAGTTATTTTAATATAAAAAAATATCTAAAACTTGAAAATAGCTATGCTGGTATCGATATGAGAAACTAGCTTTACCGTTCCAACTTTCCGAATAGAATAGCATTTTTGTCAGCTTTTTTATTTGAAAACTAGTTACCTAACTTTGAGATTTCAATATCTCCCTAACAAAATGTGTCTCACAAATGTAACCAACTGTGACAAGCACGGGGGAGGAGTTAAATAATCACGAAATTAGTATGACGTATTTTATGGATGACCAATCTTATATTACTAATATTATAAACTAGATGATTCCCGCGACTTCGTCCGCGTGGATTAAGATTTTTGATTCCCGCGGGAACTCTTTAATGTTCCGGTATACCATCTACCTCTGTACCAAATTTCAGCAAAATCGGTTGCATCTTTTCAACCGATGAGCCGGGAAAGCGTAGCAGACAGACAGACAGACAGACAGAAACACTTTCACATTTATAATATTAGTATGGATGTGAAAGTTTGGATGGACGTATTGATGTATGTATGGATGAATGTATGGATGTACCTATGGATGTTTGTTACTCAATCACGCGCCAACGGTTGAACGGATCTGGCTGAAATTTGGCACAGAGATAGATTATAGTCTGGAATAGCACATAGGCTAATTAAGGAGTTTCCGCGGGAACCAAAAAACCTTAAACCACGCAGACGAAGTCGCTGGCATTCGCTAGTTAGTAGATAATTTAAATTGCCGTATTTTTATTTTGTTGTTTTAAATTAACTAGTGGTTCGCCCCGAACTAAGACCTCGCGGCGCCATCTATTGACATAAATGTGAAGAAGTTCTGTTAAAAATACTGAAGCTCATTAAAAATTAAATAATTCCGTTTCCTTACAATATTTATCTAATTTTAGTATTTGTTGTTCAAGTACAGGATATAATTGAAATAATTGATCAAGTTTCAGGCTCATGCTTTCAGAAAATTTAGAGTTCTGAGGTCATCTTTGGACGTTAGAAAATCACCACTTTGAAAGCCCCCAATTTCGTCAATTTTGGGGGAAAAATTTAAAAAAATATATTTTTGGACTCTATTCCTAATTATCTTTAAAATGATATACCGCAACCATAAGTAACTTTATAAAAAATATTTTACTTCGCATTCGCTTCTATGAGAGCCCCCCTGAAATAAAGATTTTTATTATTTTTTAAGCCATATTCGGCGGGAGGCCATTGGTTTACATATTATATTTAAAGCTGAAGTAATTGCGTTCAGTAATTCAGAAGTTATAATGCTCTGACAGACGGACGGATGGACGGACGGACGGACGGACAAGTGCCAATTCACCCAGGTAGACTCAGAGACCTTCGCTTCGCTCGGTCAACAACAGTATTTCATAAAAAAAAATCTCCTTTGGCGGCGGACCCGGGGGTCCAATAATAACTCTTGTAGCTCCGTTGATTAGTATATATTGTTAGTTGTTACCAATGTTATAGGTTTTACAAACAGTAGGTTTACAAAAGCAGTAACAGTAAGTACATTAATCGTATATAGTAGTGACAGTCACAATGACAGAGAGCACCAAAAGAGCGGGCACTTTCGCGCCAACATTTGTCACATTCTGTTGACACTTGACAGTGACGACTGCGTTCGGAACAAAGATATAAGGTCATAGATATAAGAATATAGAATTCTATGGTTCTGATCCAAACGCAGTCGCCACACCACCCCCCCACGGAGAAGAATACGTACAAAAAAACAAAATACTAAAGTAAGTCATACAATTATTTACAAATCAAACGGTTTTGTGAAACGCACCGTACGACCTGAACGGGTCCTGTAATCTGTATCAGGAATACTGACTTCCTTCCGTGGTATTTCTGGTACCGATGCCGGTACGGGTAGTTCGGGTGACGGACAATCTGTTGAAGGTATTTCCTCTTGGAAGTACGGCTTTACTCGGTCCATAGTAACTACGACTGGTTTACCTTTAAAGTCTATAGTGACCGTTTTCTTGTCCGTGGCTCTTTGCAGGACTTTGTAAGGACCTGTGTATGGAGGCTGTAATGGACGACGCACAGCGTCATCTCTTAAAAGTACATGTGAAGACTCATCTAGGTTCTTGAAAAGAAAAGACTTCGGTTGAGAATGCCGCGATGCTGGCACCGGTCGAACGTTCGACATGTGCTGTCGCAATTGCGAAACAAAATCGGCTAAATCCTGGGAACCGGGTGGTTCTGGAACTGCAACCACAATCTCTCCTGGAAGACGGAGTGTCTCTCCATATACCAGCTCTGCAGCAGTAGCTTTAAGATCTGCTTTAAAAGCTGAGCGCATTCCTAAAAGAACTAAGGGAAGAGCTTTCGTCCATGAATCTCCATGGCACATTAAGGAGGCTTTTAATTGCCGGTGCACGCGTTCTATCATGCCATTAGCGGCAGGGTGATAAGCCGTGGTCCTAACCCGCTTGGTGGCGAAGCTGTGCATTAATCGGCGAAACAAATCGGACTCAAATTGAGTTCCTCGATCTGTTGTAATGACCGAAGGCACGCCAAAACGGGATACCCACTCACGCGTGAACGTAGAGGCAACTTCCTCCGCGGTAGTAGTTCGCATAGGCCAAACTTCCGGCCACCGGGTTACTCTGTCAATTGCCGTAAGACAGTATCGATAGTCGTCAGAGACAGGCAAAGGTCCCACAATATCCATGTGGACATGCAAAAATCGCCCAGTCGGTGTATCGAAATTGCCCAGCGGAGCAGAATTGTGTCTTGACACTTTACTTCGCTGGCAAGCACCGCAAGAGCGAGACCACTCTCGACAGTCCTTGTTCACTGAAGGCCAAACATATCGATCAGACACGAGTCGAACAGTCGCTCTCGCACCTGGGTGGCTCAAGTTGTGCAATTTAGAAAATATCATACGACGGGAATTAGGTGGGACATAAGGACGAAATTTGCCAGTTGATTCATCGCAAACCAAAGTTATATCCGTGCCTGGTACTTTGACATTTGTCAATTTAAGGCTGGATGAACTAGACCGCAAAAGTTGTTGCAGCTCTTGGTCAGCTTCCTGAGCTTTGGCAAGAGCTTCATACTCTTGCTCAAGGCTGATGGCATCTATTCGTGAAAATGCGTCAGCTACTACGTTGTCCTCACCTTTTATATATCTAATATCAGTAGTAAACTGACTGATAAAAGATAACTGGTTAAGTTGCGCGGGAGGGAGTTTCTCTCGACGTTGTACGAAAGCGTACAACAACGGCTTATGATCCGTGTAGATTGTGCAATGCTGAACCTCGAGAATATGACGGAAATGCTGTACACTTTCGTACACCGCCAAAAGTTCCCTATAGTAGGCTGGCCATTCTGACTGGTTAGGAGTGAGTTTCTTGCTAAAGAAAGCGAGAGGAACCCATTCGCCATTAACTTGCTGTTGTAAGCAGGAACCAATGTGTATACTAGAAGCATCAGTAAAAAGACCTAATTCTGCACCATCTACAGGATGTTGTAGGAGTGTTGCATCGCATAAATTTTTCTTACACTCTTCAAATTGTTTCAAAAGCTCAGGTGTCCATGGAAATGGTTTAGCACCTTTGCTGTTAGTAGAAACAAGAGCGTCAATTAATGGCGCCTGAAACTGTGCAGCATGAGGAATAAACCTGCGATAAAAGTTTAACATGCCAAGGAACCTCCTCATGGCCTGCACTGTTTCAGGTGGTGGAAAATCCAGTAAATTTTGGACACGGTCCTGTGGGGGACGGGTACCTTGAGCATTTATGACATAACCAAGAAATAGTACTTCTTTAGTTCCCAGAACACACTTGGATGGGTTAATTACCACTCCGTACTCTTGAAATCTTTTAAAAAGAATACGAAGATGTTCCTTGTGGCTTTCAACATTTGGGGAGAAAATTAATACATCATCAATGTATGGAAAACAGAAATCGAGACCCCGTGTGACCTCATCGATAAATCTCTGAAAAGTTTGACCCGCATTGCGCAGACCAAAGGTCATGAATGGAAACTCGAAGAGGCCAAACGGGGTAATGATGGCTGTCTTCTGTATGTCATCCTCATGAACTGGTATTTGGTGATATGCCTTTACTAAGTCAATGGTGCTAAAAAATAGTTGCACCAGTGAGACTATTGGCGAAATCATTAATATGCCTCACCGGGTACCTGTCTGGTACAGTCCTGGCGTTCAGGGCGCGATAATCGCCGCAGGGACGCCAGGTGTTATCCTTTTTAGTTGTTAAATGCAGGGGAGAAGCCCATGAACTTTTTGAGGGTCGTGCAGTGCCACATTGCACCATGCTCTCAAACTCCTTCTTGGCAGCAATGAGCTTATGAGGCGCCAAACGACGCGGCCTGCACGACACCGGACTGCCTTCTGTGGTTTTAATGTAATGCACAGTGGTGTGCTTTACAAATCTAGGTAATCCCGGAGGTCGTGTTACGTCCGGAAACCCAGCCAGTATGTCAGCAAATTGTGTGCTGTGCAAGTCAGAAGAAACAGCTTTAATGCTAGTTTCCTCTGTATCTGCTATAACCGCACAGACAGTTAGTTTGGTGTTCCCATCTATAACACGACTGTTCCGGCAGTCTGGTAACAAGTTATAATGGCTGAGAAAATCGGAACCAATTATTGGTAGTCCGACATCAGCGATAACAAAATTCCACCGAAATAGACGCCTTAATCCTAAATTTAAATCTAATTGAATGCTACCGTAAGTTTTAATTGTTGTACCATTTGCAGCACTGAGGTTATAATCTGCTGAAGATAATTTATGTTTTATAAGGCATCGAGGGTAACAACACAAGTCTGATCCTGTATCAATTAAGTACCGAATATTAGTAGACTTGTCTGTCACAAATAATCGACGGCTGGAGCTACTTGTGGAACAGTCAGTTGCCGCCTTTACTGACTGTTGTTCACATTTCCCGGCCAATTGCAAGGCTTAATACACTTGCTGGCCTTAGTTGCAAATTTCCTATGATACCAACACAGTTTGGCTGGTGTGCCTTCTCTAGAATTTCTGTAACGTCTGGCTCTACTGGTACTGCGAGAGCGAGCATGCTGTGAGGTTGTCAAACTAGCAACCTGTTTTGACAGCTCTTCCACCTTCTCCATAAGGGTATCTAGAACAGAGGTGGATGCGGGTGGAGTGGCGCAGGCCAAAACTTGTTTAGGGTTAACAAGTTCAGTGACTCTATCTGCTAACTCTGCCAACTTATCTAAGGGCAGCTCTAGCTGGGAGGTAATTACCACCTGAACCTGCTGAGGGAGGCGCCTCATCCATAATTGCTGGAGAATGTTTTCATCCGACAAGGCTGATCCGGCTAGTGACCGCAGATGCCTAAGAAACTGGGACGGCTTGCGGTCTCCTAGTTCTTCATCGGAGATCAGCTGTCTCACTCTCTCTTCCTCGGACATGGAGAGACGCCTTATTAGTTCCTCTTTTAGTTTGATGTAACGCTGGCCAACTGGGGGAGGATTTGTGATAATGTCCTCAACCTCTTGAGAGTACTTTTGGTCTAAATGACCCAGAACATAGCTATATTTAGTGCTATCTGTCACAATTCCAGCTATTTCAAATTGAGCCTCTACAGTTGCAAACCATATAATAGGTTTGTGCGCCCAGAAAGGAGGGATTTTGGCTGAGACTTTACAGACTTGGGATTTTTCCCCTAGTCGGGCTTGCAGAGCAGCATTCTCCTCCGAAAGTCTTTTTAGTTCCTCCTCCATATTATTAAAATGTATTTAGTAATGTTAGTAGTTAAGTATTCCCCGTTCAAACCGTAAGGTAAATACACTGAACAAATAAATCAATCTCCCAATATTAGTACCTACAATTATGTTTAGAAAATTAATATTAAGTTAATCTAAGCAAATAACTATATGTAAAAACACAAAAACAATTTAAAACAATAACTAACAGTTGTAAAAAATATAACAAAACATGCTAAACAAAACTAAATTAACTTACCAATAAGAGTCCTTTATATACAAACATTCTATTACCTTAGTAGCACTAGAAATTAAGTTATATTAAAGATTTATTATTAAATTAGTTAAAAGTTTGTTAGTTCTTTGTATGTTAGTTATTAGTCACTTATTAGTTGGGTGTTTGTTTTATTTACATGGGAGTGGGGATCACTATTCACAACACAAGGCACATATCACCAATCACCAACGACAACATGCAAACCAGGAAAGCTAAGGGCAGTTAACCAGGCAGTTGGCCGGCTGTTAGCCAAGCAGGTATCCAGGCACGAAGCGAGGCACACGTCACTGGGTAGCGAAGGGCGATGTCAATCGCTTGTCCACTTGTTAGCGACTCCACATACTAGTTTAGATATGTGGCGGAACAATCCGGGGGGCCTGCTTATAGCGTCGACGACGGGGCAAAGGGGCACTGCAAGTGTTAGTCCGATTCGCTCGTCGGGGTCACCAATTTGGCGGCGGACCCGGGGGTCCAATAATAACTCTTGTAGCTCCGTTGATTAGTATATATTGTTAGTTGTTACCAATGTTATAGGTTTTACAAACAGTAGGTTTACAAAAGCAGTAACAGTAAGTACATTAATCGTATATAGTAGTGACAGTCACAATGACAGAGAGCACCAAAAGAGCGGGCACTTTCGCGCCAACATTTGTCACATTCTGTTGACACTTGACAGTGACGACTGCGTTCGGAACAAAGATATAAGGTCATAGATATAAGAATATAGAATTCTATGGTTCTGATCCAAACGCAGTCGCCACACTCCTTTTATAATAATGTATGATAGATATAACCTACTCAAGATCATTGTCATAGTATTTTCTAAAGGCTCATTACACTTAGATACTACTGATAACAACCGATACCCATACCTTTATCTCCCTCAAGCGCCTACATTAGTAATTTTCAAAGCTCCATACATACAAATACCATGTATCTTGCTAATTAAGATAGTTAGTCTTACTGAGTGGTCCTTGCAATTCATTTGCATGATTACAAGCTATTTATGTACAATCGTATACACATTAAAATAGAGTTCAAAATCCTGTTAAAATTATCCAATTGATTTGTTATTCAGAATTTTGTGTAATGCAAAATCAATTTTATTTGCTAGGGTTAAAGTTTAAAATTGCATGGGTTTACAAATAAAGCTTTTAGTCTTGCAAAGATATGGCACGTAGTGACCTAAAGGGACTCAATTAAATTGAAACCTTTTTATCGTAATCGAAGTTATTAAGGCTATGTCGGTGAGTCTTGAAGTTGAGTACAGATTAAGCTATATGGTGTTCAATTTTAATGCTAGTTAAAACTTAATGGAAATTGGTAACAATGGTTGAGGAATGAGTTAGGTAAACCGTTAAATAGTCGTTACCAAGCAAGTTAGGTAAATAGTCGTTACCAAGCATTAATGCAATAATGATTAATTATACAATTGTAGATTTTAAGTATCGTCTGACAAACTTATCTGGCCCGGTGGCCAAAATTAGAACTAATTTTTCTACATATTTAGTTTTTGCTTTTATTTTATTTTTCATTTACATTTACACTAGCGACGCTGTTACCAATTCAGATAAGTTTGTGCCTTGTGGGACAGTACCTACCTATTTTTTTACTTTTTATTTATAATTACGATGTATTTTTTTTGATTGGTTTATCTTATTATAATTATAATTATAATATTATAAATGCGAAAGTTTGGATGTATGGATGTCGGTATGGATGTTTGTTACTCAATCACGCCCCAACGGCTGAACGGATCTGGATGAAATTTGGCACAGAGATAGATTATAGTCTGGAATAACACATAGGCTAAAATTAAAGAGTTCCCGCGGGAACCACAAAACCTCGATCCACGCGTACGAAGTCGCGGGCGTCAGCTAGTTGGACATATTTATTTCACTTTTAACCTCTTTCATCAGTTTAATGAAATATTTGCACACTATTAATTTCGTTGAATGTTATGCCCTCAGACTTGAGTTGTTTACTACCATCATATTACAGACGTAAAACAACGAGAGCAATCCAAGCATCCATGTGGTGGGGAGGAAAATTTCCGCAATGTAAGATGTAAGGTCCTGCACTCGAAACACAGGGAAGAATATCAGAACCATCATAGCACTCCCCTATAGAACACACAAAGAGGACTGACGTCTTTTCGGTGCTCTAGGGTTTTCATATTACAACGTGCCTACTTTTGTAGCCCGTCAATTAGAAAAAAACAATTGGCGCCAGTGGCGGACTTAGGTAGGAGGTGGCGGTTCACCCCCATCTATAGAGAGCCTCCAAACACCGAGAAATCCTCTACTAATTAGTACCTACATCACAAATCGCTCCTACGTAATATTATTAAACTGGTTTGTAGTAGAAGGCTCCATAGAACTGAGGCCCTATTTGTGTGATAAAAAAAATCACGCTTGCTTCGCTCACGCTCTGACCGGACCAGAAAAAGAACAGGAATCTCGAGGCTTCATTTAGTTAGGAAGTCTTACTCCGCTGCTGATCCATGCATTATAATATAATCTATCAGCAACAACAGTGACTGCGGCAAAGCTGAAAGCAAAACCCATCGTCTAATGGACGCCTAAGTAGACGGATGCTTAGGAGCCGAGACGGGGGTAATTAAAATGGGCGGCTCAAATAATGAATGATTGAACAAGGCGTTAAACCTATTATCGAAGGAACTTTATTACGGCGCGGTTAATGTAGGTGTAGAGATGTGCTGATTAAGTACAATTATATCGATAGTTTTGGTCAGGCTTTGGCCGTGGTTATACTTGGCACTAGATTTACACTGTCACAGTTATTTTATTATATTTATTATTAATTAATTTTAAACTTATAAAATAAACATAAAATTGTGTAAGAAACAGTGCCACAAAAACCATAATCGGTTTTACTGTGCACCGTGTGTATTTGTGAGCGCTGTTTTCTTAGAAGCGGGAGGTCTCGGGTTCGATCGAAGGGATTTAGCGTTCCGGTTCGATGAAATAAAATAAATATTGATGGATACTTAAAATTGTATTTAGCGCATGGCCTCCTTGCAACCTGTTCAAATAGAAACGAAAATAGCACAATTCGGATTATCGACCTCCTATTGACTGTCACAATGATCTCAAGTGAGTAGCATTGGCAACTATAGTCCCACAAAATTATCTGACCTATTGATAGCGTCGCTAGTAGATATGAAAAATAAAATAAAAACAAAAACTAAACAGTTCCAATTTTGGCCACCGGGCCAGATAAATTTGACGGACTATAAAGAATATTTTGTAAAAATTTTTGAGAATTGCAGGATACCAAAGTATGCCTGTCAGTGGACGTCTATCTTAAATTACAAATAAGAGGATGGTTTTCCAAATTGAAATACATTTAATTTGGTTGCCAGTTGGAAAAAACCCACTAGGTGGACGGACGATCACTAATGAGTAGCTGGGGAAAAGAGAAAGAATCAAAATTTTCGTTAAACAGTAACTAACATTAATGAAATTATAAAGAGTTGTCTATAGTCCTGTCAACTTTGCAAGCGTAAAGTGAATTTGGGTTGGGTGAGCACCTAGTACATATATTCAAAACTTTTCACAGCCACTTCATCATAATATAACAAAGCTTAGGGTTAACGTAATTTTATTAACCGAACGTGGAAAGTTTATCGATATTTCACACCGCTTCCCCATCCCTATAATTAGATAAGTGTGGCGCAATGAAACTTCGCTTAAATAAGCCAAGCACCCGGCAATTAGTAATTTCTGCCTGATTATTTTATAACCCGCGTATCTAAAGATGTTTAGGGGTTTCCTGGAAGAGTTAGCATTAATTTATTAGTCACTAGATGACTAGACGATGGTTGGATGGATTTAAGTTTTCATAAATAACGCGGGAACTGTTTTACTTTACGAGATAAAAGTTATTAAACCCTTTGTCCGTTCCCGTGTGGCAATCTATCTCTGTAAGTACCAAGCATAAAAATCGGTTAGACGTAGTATATTAGTATAAAGGCGTCTCTTTATTGTCTCTTTATAATAGCGAAAATATCGCTTTTATTCTTAATTAAATACATAATAATATTGTATCTTCTTTCTCTTTAAATAGACTTTGATGATACAATCCACTGATATTCTTGGCATGTCTTGATAAATAAGTAAGTACAATTTTTGAGGACCTCCATGGCGCATTGGTGAGCGCTGGCTGTGGTCTTATAAGTGGAAGGTTAGATAGATAGATAAATACTTTATTGCCACACAAAACATTAAAAAAGAAACAATGTAGTGAACAAACAAAAATAAATAACAAGTGCGCAAAGGAGGTCTTATCACTGAAAGTGATCTCCTCCAGAAAGAAACAAATGCAACGAAGCGGGACAGTGCAACAACATTAATACATATAATATACTAGGTACATAAACTATACATTCTAATAATACATAAACAATAGGTTAGGTTAGGAAGGTTAGGTTGCCAAACCCGGGGTTCGATCCCCGGCAGGGTCGATTCGGGAATTTATGATTTCTGAATTTTGTTTGGTCTGGCTTCGGCCGTGGCTAGTTACGGCCCCTACCGGCAAAGACGATACCGCCAAGCGATTTAGCGTTCCGTTACGATGCTGTGTGAAACCGATAGGGGTATGGGTTTAGTTTTTATCTATTTCGTGGTATAACCGCCATTTTCCCAACAGGTTAGCCTGCTACCATCTTAAACTGCATCATCACTTACCATCAGGTGAGATTGCAGTCAAGGACTAACTTGTAATGCAAAAAAATTTAATAAAAAATCGAAAAATTAAGCACACACATTCAATTCAATAAGATGTGTCGTATTCTCTATTTTCTTTTGTTATTACACCCACAGTCAAGGATTTCTAAAATTAAAGTTGACACTTCCAGGGAAACCTAGCTAAGCCAATTTTCCTGTTTCCGCGCGGTTCGCAGCAGTTAATTCAAACAAATTTATGTGAGGTAATTAAGATCTGTTTTATTAATCACTTTGCTCTTTCTCAACAGTTTTTACCTAAATTACGTTATTTTTGTAATTGCCGCTGAAAACGTTTTCAGGTGAATATTTTAATTTTGTGTTCCCTGAATCCCTGATGCTTTTAAGGGACTTGTGATTAGGACAGGTAAATTTCTCAATTGTTGTTCTTTTTCGTTTTATTTTATTTATTTGAGAACAAAATTCACGCGGTGCTATACGTGGTGTCGTGGAACACCCCGTTGAACATACACTTTCACTAGGTACTATCTTAAACCTACTATTTTATACGTAATATAATTATATCTTCTAAATATATAAAAGGAAGACTATGACTAGTTAGTCACCTTTTCCTTGCAACTTGCAAGTTGATCTATCAAAGCATTACTGACTAATCAATGCACAGCTCAAACCACTGGGCGGATCGGGCTGAAATTTGGCATGAGGCAAAAGGCATCTATTTTTGAAAGTTCAACCCCTAAGGGGATTTGAAATTTGTATGAAAAACTAACCTAACGTTTACAAAGTCGTGGGAACAAGCTAGTTTTGTATAAAAAAATGCGAATTTGTGTTTTGTCGAAATCGTATGAGGTATTCGTACAGTGCGACATTAGAGTTGAACGATTCTTTGTAATGACTACATTTCCATGTTAATTTTTGTGTGATTGATAAGATTTTCCCATTCTTTAAGGTAGGTATCTACTCGTCTTATTTTGTTTTTAGTCAAGATCTAGTGAAGACTGATTATTCCATAACTTGCACTTAATACTGAGAAATAACTTATTATTTATCACATGTTGAGACTGAAATTCGTAGAAAAATTGGGTACAAGGTACCCACTCACTTTCCCAAGATTACCTTCCCCTATTTCTACCTCCGCGCCAGTGACAAACGACGTGCAATAAAAATTAACGACTACGCAACTTATCCTCCCTACTGACTTCCATTCCACGTCAATCACTAAAGGGATTTGTTCAGTAATTCCCGAGAAGACAGCCTACAAGCAACAATTATCCAAAAGACATCTTCATCAACGCAGAAACAAAACATCTCAACTCTTATAAATCTATATAACAATTTTATACCTTATAAAGAAACGTATAAGACGTGTTATCGCACGTAGAAACAGTATTAAGTACAGAATTAAGTTAACGCTAACAATTGTAAAGGAATTTAAGCTTTATATGTGTAAGTGAAGGTACATATTCATGTGATGGTAAAGACCCCCTAATTCGACTTTAATATTCAGTTACAAAAGCAAAGAATTACAAGAAATGAAGCAGGGATAGGTGGTAAATAAATAAAGACGCCGTCCCTATTGGTACATTACGTGTTAGACGGCATGGTTCCTGGCGATTCGATTTGTTAGAGCGAGGCGAATCCCGTAGTTTATGTGGGTTTTTAGAATGTGCAAATTGGTGGTAAAGTGCGGTAAATGACGGAGGCAGGGCATCATGGGCTCAGGAAAAGTTTACTTTTAAGTCAACGACCTCAATTTTCATAGACGGGCCCTGTCAAACAAAGAATGTGGACTTATTTTACTGACACCATCTAGTCTGAAAAGCGGGACAGCGCTATTGCGGGGACAGGCTTATACAGGTGTGGAGCGCGCTCTACAGGTCGGACGTCCAACTTTTTTCTATGAAAGGGCCCATCTACATCTAGTACCCACATATATATCGACGTTTTAAGTTTATTTCAGTAAACAGAGTTGTCGATAGTGAAATGAAAATCAAAATACGAAGATACAAATAATAGAGACACACTATTTAGAAAATTTCATATGTCCTATAACTATTAGGTACCTACTGTTTCTTGTTGTTATAGCGCAGAAACACACAATCTGTGAAAAATTCAACTGTCCAGCTATTACGGTTCATGAGATACAGCCAACTGACTGACAAACAGACAGACGGATGGACAGACAGACAGACGGATGAACAAACAGACAGACGGACGGACGGACAGTGGGGGCTTAGTAAAAGGATCCCGTTCGTTTGGGAACCTGAAAAATAATAACTTGCGAACAATGCACGTAAAAAGGCGTGGAAACCAGCTAGAAAGTTTTCCAAAATATTGGTGTGTATTAAGTTTTCTAATGCGCACTTGGCCAGCGTGATGGACTATGATCTATATTCTACACTCTATATTTGCACAGTATAAGGCGTATCGTTATTTGTATTGGGAGGAGATCCGTGCCCAGTATCGGGTTACGAAGTAACTATTATAGTATTTTAATCTATTGTACTTAGGTATTGGACTGGCTTGAGATGATAATGGTAATGATGGTTATTTCGGTGTACTCAGGCCCCTCTTTTCCACTGGGCACTCTGGGCCAGTGCCCAGGGCCCCGCAATCGATGGGGGCCTCCTAGTTACTGCCAGATCACCAACCGATAGATAACAGATATATATTCAAATATAACGATAACTATACACTCATATTACGTTCTAAATATACCTCACATAAAGTTAATCAGATTTTAAATTGTTCTAAAAGTTTTTGTAAAATATATATCAGTTGACTACACACATCACACATGCCTTTTAATAACCCCATTGTCCTAATGGGCACATTGCCTTCACTATAGGTTAAAGACAGTCCTGGGTAGGTACTTCGATACTATAAGACCTGCTAATATTAAAGATTAGATGATTCCCGCGACTTCGTCCGCGTGGATTAAGATTTTTGATTCCCGCGGGAACTCTTTAATTTTCCGGGATAAAAAGGATGTGTCCTATGTCCTTCCCCGGGATACCATCTACCCCTGTACAAATTTCAGCAAAATCGTTTGAAAAGATGGGCCGGGAAAGCGTAGCAGATAGACAGACAAACAGAACAGACATCTAGAGATGTGGATAGAGATGAAGTTAATTCAAAAACAAACATTATAAAAAGAAGACCTGACACTAAAACTCACGTAGCCACATAAAATAACCTCAAACCGGCATTGTACGTTACAGCAACGAGCAATAAACCTGCGAACAATGCATGTAAAAAGGCGTAGGTTCTTTTCTACCGCGGTAAATAATTGATCATCCAAACTGCCGAGTTGTGTTGCTCCTACATAATTGATCCCCCTTGCTACCCCCGTGTTACCGCCTGCTTGATGTTAGGGGTTATATATTTGTATAAATAGACAGATGCGACGTTTACGACGATTTCGCTTTTGTGTTTATCGGTGACAGCTTTGCGTTTGACCAAGATCACGAAAGCTATGTACACATTGGCCTAAACACTTGGCGAACGTTTGCGGCTGTGGATTGCAGCAGGGTTTTCTCAAAAACGCGGCACTTATTTTTAGTCAATGTTATTGTATTTTCAGGGTGCGTTTCCACCAGCTGCGTTGATAAGCTACGGATGTGTCAAAGGCACCAATATATATACGTTTTACCATAACATTTTCACTAGAAATAGTCAATTTAAAAGCAGTGTTTTTTATCTTTAATTTAAAGACTTTAAGAATCAGGAAAAAAAATCGTCTACATGGATGAGTCCTACATACATACATCCCACACTAAAGGGAAATGTTGGAGTGATGATAAGAAAAAAGGAGTAAAAAAGCCAATTTCAAAAGGTCAGCGTTTGATAATAGTTCATGCGGGAAATGAAAAAGGCTTTGTACCCGGTGCCTTTTTAACATATAAATCCACGGACACTACAGGTGACTATCACAATGAAATGAATAACGATAACTACGAAAAATGGTTGGTTAATCAATTAATCCCAAATATACCCAGAGATTCTGTTCTAGTTATCGACAATGCACCCTATCACAACAAATATGTTGAAAGACCCCCCAACTCAAACACCATTAAACAGGAAATGATCAACTGGTTAAGCAGACACGAAATTCCATTTGATCCAAAATTAACAAAAGCCCAGATTTACGCTATTATATGTCAGCACAAGGAGAGGTATACAGAGTTTTCCGTGGACAAAATACTTGCCGAACATGGGCACACTGTGTTGCGATTGCCACCATATCATCCGGATTTTAATCCAATAGAAAATATATGGTCTCAACTGAAAGGCTATGTAGCCTCTAGAAATGTGGGTATGAATTTAACTACAGTAAAAGCATTATTGACTGAAAAAGTAAACATGATCGGGGCTGAAGAATGGAAAAAGGTTTGCGATCATGCAATCAAATGTGAGAATGAATATAGAAGCATTCAACACGGTTTAGACAATTACACTGATAGACTAGTGATAAATACGGCTGACAGTGACAGTGATATTGACCTCTTTGAGAGCACAGATAGTGAAATGGAAGTAATAGAGAATAATTAGAATTATTATTAATATTTTTATTATAATGTTTATTATTATGTACACTACAGCTGTAATTTTAAACATTATGTGAACATTTTTCTTTATTTTACCCCATCCTAAAGCCAACACTTATAGAAAAAATGGTGTATTTAATACATACAAAGAATAAAAAAAATATCAAAAGAAGCAACTCATAATTGTTTTAACAGCTCCTACTAGATACCGGACTGTTTGTATGTTGTGCGACAGAGATAACGATTTACGAAGCCGAAATTAGCCGATTGTCTCTTTCCAAAGATCGATGTGCAATATTTATCGCCGGGTACTGTACCCTAATATAAAATTATAACAATAATAATAAAAACATTACTGACTATTTAATAATAATCTAAACAGATTGCACGCTTCGTCAGAATTTGGATTATCGTTTATTTTGTTTACACTGGCCGGCACAGAGTCTAATGCATTGGATCATTGTGTACAGGGACCATAGGAGGCATATCAGAAATTGTATTCATTACTCGTAGCAGTCAAGTGTAAATACATTATGTAAAATAACGTCACATTGTTCCAGTGGCATTATAAATGGGATGCCGATACGATACAAGAAAATCCCTTTATGTATCATAGATACATCATAGGATAGGAACTATAACCTAGCGCTATAGGTTCTAAAATTTATAAGTTTGTTTTAACCTTTTTAGAGTTTCATAGTCAAACAAAGAACTCTTAAGTTATGTCCAGTCGGTATGTGTCACATGCTACATCGCATGTAAAAGTTTGTAAATTTGGATGTTCGACGACTGAAGCCGGAATTTAATCCCGGAAAATTAAAGAGTTCCCGCGCGAATCAAAAAACCTTAATCCACGCAGACGAAGTCGCGGGCATTATCTAGTGTTCTGACATTATGCTCTATTAAAAAAAAATTCGTACGCACAGAGTTATGTATTTTACAGTTAGTCTTTAAATGTTTGTTTGTTCCTAAAACAAACATCATCAAAATCGGTCCACCAAAATCAAAGAATCATCAAAATTTTGATGATTCTTGCACCAGAAGATGCGTAATATATCTTCCGAGTAGCTGGTGGAATCCGAATTAGATGGGAAGCGAAATACGAGTAGTGGGAGGCTTCGACCATGGCTAGTTACCACCCTACCAGCCAAGACGTGCCGCCAAGCGATATACCGTTCCGGTATGATGCTGTGTAGCAGCCAGCAGGTTAGCCCGCTACCATCTTAGACTGCATCATCACTTACCATCAGGTGAGATCGCAGTCAAGGGCTATCTTGTAGTGGATTAAAAAAAGAATTAATGAAAAAAACAAAATGGCGCCCACCAGTTTCTCTTAGAAATAGCTTTGAAACAATACTCTTTGACTCAATCAATACTCGCAGGATTTGAATAAGACTGTTGCTTAACAAAGTCAAAGGAAGCTGCTGTGTTGAGATTAAGTGAGATCGTTTGTCATAGAACAACCACCAATTCATTTGCGTCGGCTAATCTGGATGCTGTGACATTTGGAATAATAAATAACCTACAAATAAGACAATGATTGAAGGCTGTTTAGAATATCAAAGGTCCTCGGATATAAAACAGGTAGTCAAATTAGGGCTGGGTTAAACAGAACGCGACGAGCGTATTAGTTGTCAGCAAGTGGGGTTTACTACCATCGCTTAAAGCAGAATTATTTTAATATTGTTGACGCTCTTGTTTCTGAAATATAATCCTTATTTTAGGGACGTTAAGCTACGTCATATAACTCTGGCATTTAAAAAAATATTGCTTTATACGATGGTCGTATGCCACGACGTTACACTGAGTATAAGGCGTATAAATAAAAATTAAAAAGGTTTATTGTAAAGTAGATAATCGTAGAAGATATATTCCTCCGGCTTATTATTTCGGCTAAGGATTTCGGTTTACTTTTCTGGAATCGTGATGGATAGTTAGGACGTCCCAGTGACTCCCAATCCCTTTAACTTTTCGGAATCGCTTGCAAAAACATGGTAACGAATCTTGCATTACTGAAAGTTCTTCATAATGATGTCAGAGTTTTGCAAAGTCTAGTCATATGCATTTCAAGGCCATTGTGGTCAAGGGCTAATCTGACAAAAAAAAAGATTCTTATTCTAAGAAGAGACCCGCGCTTACTTTGGGCAGGCGCGATAGATTAAATAAGGATCTTATTAGTTCATTTTTGTGATGAATCAATCTAGAGAAATTCCTTGCACCAACTTTTAACATTCCCACCGTGCACGCAGTCTCTGCACGTTCTGTCTGTCCATACCTTAAATTAATCTGTCTAAGATGTTTTTAAACTTTTAATTTCAAGATTATGAGGACAAAGATATTATAATACCCTATTTTCATTAGTAATTTTTTTTCTACGACTCTTTAAAACAATATTAAAGAGTCGTAGAAAAAAATGGTAGTAAGTACTAATTTATAATTTCATATCTTTGTAATGTCATATTTTACGTAGACTAAAATTAATTAATGTATTAGAATTTAGAACATAGTTCTTATTGCCATACTAAAACGTGGGGATGGTTGACGGTAGCGAACAACTAGCAACAAAATCAATTCGATTTCAAGTTAACATAAATACTAAAAAGTGTTAAATCCAAATCATAAAATGTTCAACATTTTGTTAACATGTCTGCTCAAACTTCAAAGTTGTTACGGTGTCCGGTTTAAAAGTGTATTCGTGTTCGAGCTAGCATAAAAATACAATAAAAAATCTAATTAGAATGTTATCAATTTGTTTAACATTTTTGTACCGAGCAGTATCGAACACGACAACGATCAATGTTAACGAGTAACAAAAATTTATAGAATGCGAGGGATTTTAAATTTTTATTGTTTTGGGAGCTAGAGAGAGCCTAGTCCTGCAAAAGTGTTTATTAAGACCTGTGTAGTTTTAAGTATATAGTTTTAATTTTTGTATTGCTTATCATATTATTTTGTAGACAGATTGCGCTTTCATTACTTGTCACCTTGTACTTAAGTATGCAATGGTTGTCTATATGAGATTCCCTGGCCAATAACCACCACCTTTACACCCTTTTCATTTTTTTGCATTTTGTTTCTTTGTTTATTTAGTGAGTGTCATGAAGTAATCTATCTATCTTATTCATGAAATAAAACGCGGATTTGCTTGACTCTTGTTTATAATTAATATCAATATTCTAAATAATTTTACAATTCTGACAAACGTAGCGGAGATCGGAGACAAAAAGGGAAGGAGGAAGGAAGTATATACCATAGACGACAGGTTGACAAGTCTATGCATAAGTTTGGGATGCGTTCAATTTATCCAACACTTATATTTATGTATACTTGGTATCTACAAAAGCTCATTTAAAAAAAACTGGCAAAGTTTATAACTTTTTTGCTAATCTTGTTGACCGAGCGAAGCGAAGGTCTCTGAGTCTACTTGGCTGAATTGGCACTTGTCCGTCCGTCCGTCCGTCCGTCCGTCCGTCCGTCCGTCCGTCCGTCTGTCAGAGCATTATAACTTCTAAATTACTGAACGCAATTACTTCAGCTTTAGATATAATATGTAAACCAAAGGCCTCCCGCCGAATATGGCTTAAAAAATAATAAAAATCTTTATTTCAGGGGGGCTCTCATAGAAGCGAATGCGAAGTAAAATATTTTTTATAAAGTTACATAGGGTTGCGGTATATCATTTTAAAGATAATTAGGAACAGAGTCCAAAAATATTTTTTTTTTTAATTTTTCCCCCAAAATTGACGAAATGGGGGGCTTTCAAAGTGGAGATTTTCTAACGTCCAAAGATGACCTCAGAACTCTAAATTTTCTGAAAGGATGAGCCTGAAACTTGATCAATTATTTCAATTATATCCTGTACTTGAACAACAAATACTAAACTTAGATAAATATTGTAAGGAAACGGAATTATTTAATTTTTAATGAGCTTCAGTATTTTTAACAGAACTTCACATTTATGTCAATAGATGGCGCCGCGAGGTCTCAGTTCGGGGCGAACCACTAGTTATTCGTTTTAAAAATAAAGAATTAAGTAACCTGATTTCTTTTAACGCTTACATAATTCATCAAATACTAACCCGAGATAATTTTTGATTAGATTTCACGTCGTGAAATTTGGTAAGGTTATTCAAAATTACAACTTAAGAACGCATTCAATTTGTTTAAGAGTTTTGTCAATTTTAAGTTCTCTTTGTATTGAAAAGGTGTTTTTGTACATAGTAAAAAAAAAAAGATTCCGACGAATTGAGAACCTCCTCCTTTTTTTGAAGTCGGTTAATAATCAGGAACTTCCCAACCTTGATGCTTGTCCACCGTTTTACCCAGAACTCCGAGACACCGCGCCGTGTGCGTTGACAGTTGCTATTCTTATGTGGTCGACGTCCAATCTACTTTAATTCAACATTAATTATTTCTTCGCTTTCGTTCAACATTTCTGATAAGAACCGGGATTGGAACACCCTTACGGCGTCGCTATTTCTAGCTACGTATACCATATATTTTGACGACCTCTGTGGCGCAGTGTGTAGCGCTGTTGTCTTAACGTGCGGAGGTCCCGGGTTCATCCCAGGCAGGGTCAATTTGGGAATTTATAATTTCTGAATTTTCCCTGGTCTGGCCTGCTGGGAGGCTTCGGCCGTGGCTAGTTACCACCCCACCGGCAAAGACGTGCCGCCAAGCGATTTAGCGTTCCGGTACGATGCCGTGTAGAAACCGAATAGGGGTATGGGTTTCATATAACTGCCATGCCCCTAACAGGTTAGCCCGCTACCATCTTAGACTGCATCATCACTTACCATCAAGTGAGATCGCAGTCAAGTGCTAACTTGAAGAGGATAAAAAAAAAAGATTACCTTAAAGGCTAGAGTGGATAGACCTTTTCTACGCAAGCACGCTCAAACCAAGACCTCATATTATATGCTTTTGATAAGTATGATCATGAAATAGGAATCTGCTTATTAGTAGGTATGATTGTCGTTAAGCGTAATAAAAACAAAGGTACAGAAAAGATTTGCTTCACTGGCGCAGAGTTGACTGCTGTTGTCTTAAAGTGGGAGGTCCTGAGTTCGATTCCCATCAGAGTCAATTTGGGAATTTATAATTTCTGAATCTACTCTGGTCTGGCCTGTGAGACTTCGGCTGTCACAAGTTATCCTACCGACAAAGACGTACCGCCAAGCGATTTAGCGTCCCGGTACGATGCCATGTGGAAACCGATTAGGGGTTTAATATAACTGCCATACACCTAACAGGTTAGACCGCTACCACCTTAAGACTGTATCATCACTTACAGATGAGATCGCAGTTGTAGAGGATAAAAAATAGAATGTTTTTGTACAAAAAGTAAACAATCGATGTAAAAGGGCAATACAAAATTCCGTATCCCTGTGAGACAATACGCGTTGGTGGCATCCTCGATTGCCTAATGGAGAAGCGTTGTTTGTGTTGGGAGCTGATAACGCGCCGATATCCACGGCGCCACCGGCTTCGGAAATATGTGATGCGTTCCGATACTGGTTGGGAGGACTATGGTGGTGTATGCGAATGAATCGACGCGTGAGTGAGCCTTGGTATTTGGGATAACTTGCTTCATTCCAAACATGATTCTAGGTCAACTTGTACCTTATAGGTTTTAGGTTATTGGCGAGTGTCAAAATATGTGGCGTGCGACTGCGGCTTGATAAATTTTATTAATATTATATGATGTAAATTGATAATAATGAAATACCTCAATTCATGTCTTGTTTTACACTTTTTGGTATCCAAGCAGTCGGGTTTTTTGTTTTTTTTAATTACTTTTTTATTTCAAACTTTTTAGTAAGTATTTATTGTAAACAGGCGACGTTATAAACGGCTGTATCTTTTGATTGCATTGACGTAGATTTTTTCACAACTCCAAGGGACAGGAGACCTTAGTATTTGATATTAATTTCATCGCGTACCCGAGAAAAAAGTGGTTGACAGACAGACAGACGGACAAGTGATAATTTATTCCTCTTGAGTCTTGAGGTACGGAACACTAAAAATGAAGGAAAACGAGCTTCAGAATTTTAGAAATCCCATTCAAACAAAGCAAGAGTGGGTCCACCTACTTAAATGACACCACCTGCTGTAAATTTTCGCATAAAGATAGAAAGTAGAGCTTTTGCTCGAAAATTTTTCAAATATGAATAAAAACATACATGTTTTTATTCAGATTTGAAAGATTTGAAAAATTTTCGAGCAAAAGCTCTACTATATACTACTATTCCGGGATAAAAAGTAGCCTAGGTATACCTAGGCTACTTTTTATCCCGGAATATTTTTAAAGAGATCCCGCGGGAACTGAAAAACCTCAACCACGTGGACAAAGTCGCGGGCATAATCAAGACTGTCATAAAAAAGAGCCTATTATTGACAATCGATTTCTCAGACGTCTCTTTGCATTAAGCAGCGGTGATAATGGCTGCTTATCGCTTCTGGTTTTGTTGTTCTTTATTAAGTGCATGTTTTTGTGTGTCTATTCGAGTGATAGTTAGCATGTTCGACTGCGGCTGACTAGGTCCCGGGTTCGAATCCCGGGTCGGGCCATAATTAAGTATTTATTGGGTTTTTGCTGACAAGAAAAAACTCGCGTAGACAGATTGTCACTGCACGAAGATATAGATAGGGTTGCTGACTGGTGTAAAACAAATGGTATGGACTTAAATCCCACCAAATGTTCTTATATTAGCTTTGCACGTAAACGCTCTCTTTTTTTTTATCCACTACCCTAGCCAGCCCTTGACTGCAATCTCACCTGATGGTAAGTGATGGCAGTTATATTAAACCCATACCCCTTCGGTTTGTACACGGCATCGTACCGGAACGCTAAATCGCTTGGCGGCACGTCTTTGCCGGCAGGGTGGTAACTAGCCACGGCCGAAGCCTCCCACCATTCCAGACTAGGGAAAATTCAGAAATTATAAATTACCAAATATACCCTGCCGGGGATCGAACTCGGGACCTTCCGCACGTTAAGGCAACAGCGCTACACACTGCGCCACGGAGGTCGTCGTTCTCTATTCGAGGGCAAATATACAATTAATAACTGTCCTCTTCAAAAACTGGAATCAGTCCGCGATCTGGGGATTACCATTGACGCCAAACTACGCTTTAATGTTTACATTGAAAATATCTGCAGGTCAGCGCGGAAAATGCTGGGTTTCTTATTTAGAAATGCAAAAGCGTTCAAAAATCTATTTACTAAAAAAATACTTTTTGCGACACTAGTAAGAAGCACGGTACAGTAATATGGAATCCCAATTACCAGATTCATAAAGATCTATTGGAAAGCATACCTACAGAGGCGATTCACGCAATATTACTCAATTGGACACGACAAAAGATTACCATATAACTCTAGGCTAAATAAGTTTAATTTGCACTCACTTGCGGATAACTGCACGATATGATATTCTTACACAAACTCATAAACGGTGCCATGAATAACTCGGAACTGTTCAGCCAAATATCATTCAAAGTCCCCTCTCGAATACCTCAATATCCTATTTCATTGCTGAACCGAACCCACCAAACCAATCTCGGACATTATTCCCTTATACCCAGGTTAAGTCGACTTTATAGGGAATTTACAATTAAGGATAAATCCATTGTTTTTTTTTATCCAATACAAGCTAGCCCTTGACTGCAATCTCACCTGATGGTAAGTCATGATGCAGTCTAAGATGGTAGCGGGCTAACCTGTTAGGGGCATGGCAGTTATATTAAACCCATACCCCTTCGGTTTATACACGGCATCGTACCGGAACGCTAAATCGCTTGGCGGCACATCTTTGCCGGTAGGATGGTAACTAGCCACGGCCGAAGCCTCCCACCAGACCAGACCAGGGAAAATTCAGAAATTATAAATTCCCAAATTGACCCTGCCGGTGATCGAACCCGGGACCTCCGCACGTTAAGGCAACAGCGCTACACAGCGCCACGGAGGTCGTCAAAAAAGTTTGTGGAAAACTACAAGATTTCAAGGTCAAACTCCTTAAAAGCTTAATCCTCATCTGTCATCAAATTGATCCTTTTTTCAATTTTTATCCATTTTTTGCATGTACACAATTATTATCCATTTCTTTTTATGTATCTTAGAATATAGTTAATTTAATTTTGGTAGTCCTGTTTCATCTTATTATTTTATTAGTACCTAACTAGCGAATGCCCGCGACTTCGTCTGCGTGGTTTGAGGTTTTTTGGTTCCCGCGGGAACTCTTTAGTTTTCCGGGATAAAAAGTAGCTTTTGTGCTATTCCAGACTATAATCTATACCTGTGCCAGATTTCATCCAGATCCGTTCAGTCGTTGAGGCGTGATCGAGTAACAAACATCCATCCATCCAAACTTTCGCATGTTTATAATATTTATTAATTATATTATTTGATTGATTAATTGAAGTATATTATATTAATTTTCTGCATTATTTGTTAAATTGGCAATCTCTATCATCATCTAAGTATTTAAATTTTTTTTAACTTCCATAACACCATAAAATCATGCAATTTTTTTAAATTGAAGTCCCACTCATTTTATTTTCGTAAACTTATGCTAAATCGTCAAATGAACGTTATCTATGCTTCAATCTCTTAATGTTATCTATTAAGATAAAGATTCTTATCACAGTATGCTAATGACTGCTTAAGAGATCATAAAATCAATATTATTTCTAATGATGTAATAGATTTTTTTTGGGTAAACGTTTTTTTAAAAATTTTGTTTATTTCAACCCATGGAAATCTACAGGGGCTTTAACACGTATAAAAGCTATTGCTACAATATAAAAATCACAATCCCCTCTGATTAGTTAGCATACTTTCACTAGGTATTGGTGAAAAACACTCTTGCAGCAATAATAAGCATAAAAACCTATCACAGCAATTGTGATTGTAACGATAAATTGTATTGAACATACGAAAGTGTTTTTGTTTGTTGGTTTGTCACGCTACAACAGATCGACGGATCGACGTGATTTCGTGCATGGGTATAGTTGAGGATATGGAGAATGCCAAAGGCCCACCTCCGTTTGACGACCTCCGTGGCGCAGTGTGTAGCGCTGTTGCCTTAACGTGCGGAGGTCCCGGGTTCGATCCCCGGCAGGGTCAATTTGGGAATCTATAATTTCTGAATTTTCCCTGGTCTGGCCTTGTGCGAGGCTTCGGCCGTGGCTAGTTACCACCCTAACGGCAAAGACGTGCCGCCAAGCGATTTAGCGTTCCGGTACGATGCTGTGTAGAAACCGATGGGGTGTGGGTTTAATATAACTGCCATGCCCCTAACAGGTTAGCCCGCTATGTGATCGCAGTCAAGGACTAGCTTGTAGTGGATTTAAAAAAAAGGCTTTTTTATCCCGGTAAACTTATTCCACGCGGACGAAGTCGCCGGCATCAGCTAGTATGGCTATAAGGGCCTAATTACGTATAAATGATCAATCAATCAATATTTATTTATTTATTACACTTATTGACGTCTAAAAATTATAAAACATGATGGTGATAATCATTTTGTTGGGTATCTTTCTGAGGAGTAATATCTGCAAGAGGAAATCCTTTTCAAGGAACAAAGTAACCTCTAGTTAGTTTGTTGTGGGCTCTTATCAGCCTAGGGCGCGTTAGGAACCCTCGTAGCATTAGTTTTAAGATACCGTGGTTAATTATCACCATCACGTCTTATACTTTGTAAACGTGACGTTCAGAAGGTGTAATTTAGGCACCTATTTTTAACCGACTTCCAAAAAAGGACGAGGTTCTCAATTCGGCGCTTTTTTTTTTTTAAATGTATGTTACCGCATATCTCCTAATTTCTAAACTGATTTGAAAAATGTTTTTTTCAGTCGTTAGAGGAAGCTCTCGAGGTGGTGCCATAAAAATTTCTGACTCCAAGTCCTCAACCCTGACACTAAAAAGTTAAAAATAAAAATTCTTTCCAAAAAACCGACTTCCAACTTCGGCGGATATAACAGGTATAAGCAAAGTTGACGTATCAGGCTCTCCCGACTTCAACATAGTGGGTAGAAATCAAAATTATTTTTTACTTTACAGTGGCGTTGGAAGTCGGTTTTTTGGAAAGAATTTTTGAATAAATATACTTTGAGTTCGAGTTTGTGCAGCACTAAATAAAACGAGACGCGTCACTCATTGTGGTTGATATTCCTTGACCATCACTTGGATTATATTAGTGACAACTGACAACCTAGAATAAAATTAACATTTTTACTGCCACGAAATCTTTGTAACTGGTCCAATCTTAAGAGCACTTTATCTCAATTCTAAAACTAATTAAGTATGCGATTATCTTTAAAATGTATTTTACATACGACATATTAATCAAGATTTATTGTAGGTGTATTTTAAAATGTATAAGTTTTGCATAAACCTGTCAATAATAATTGGTAAATGCCATAAAATTCTATGGAATCCGATTTTTTTTATATTGTCAGTTATTTTTAACCGATTTCTAATAAAGGAGGAGGTTCTCAAATCGGCGCGTATTTTTTTTAAATGTATTTTACCGCATAATTTCTCCGTGGTTTCTAAACCAGCTTTTTTCCCAGTATAAGGCTGCCTATCCATTGAAGAGAAGCAGAGACGTGTCCAAAATGCAGACAAATCAGGGGCGGTATGGTAAATTGATTGCTACAGTGTAGTGAACGCGACACTACTCTTTCAATCAATCAATCAATCAATCATCATTTATTCAATTTAGGTACACATATTGACGTCAATTACTTATAAAACATGATGGTGATAATCAGTTACGGTATCTTAAAACTAAAGCTACGAGGGTTCCAAACGCACCCTAGTCTGAGAAGAGCCCACAACAAACTCAACCGGATTTTCGCTCCGCCATAATATATTTTTTTAAATCATACTTATCACCACCTTATCACATCGTTGGTTTATTGGTTTGTCCTTCCATCACGCCGCAACAGAGGATTGGGTCGACTTGATTTTTTGCATGGGTTTGAGGAAATGAAGAGTGACAATGGCTACTTTTTATCCCGGAAAATTTAGGAGTACCCGTGAGAATTTAAGAAATCTTATACCACGTGGAAGAAGTCGTGGGCAGACGGGTTATCTGATGTTAAGTGATTACCGAAGCCCATGAACATTTGCAGCACCAGAGCAACCGCCAATGCGTTGCCTTTATCCGCCATTTGAGCCCCATATTGTAATCATAAAGGTACATAGAAGATGGAAGCTGGTTCGATAATTTATCGCATCAAGAATATTAAACACTAGCGAATACCCGCGACTTCGTCTGCGTGCGTTGAGGTTTTTTGGTTCCCGCGGGAACTCCTTAATTTTCCGGGATAAAAAGTAGCCTATGTGCTATTCCAGACTATAATCTATCTCTGTGCCAAATTTCAGCCAGATCCGTTCAGCCGTTGGCGCGTGATTGAGTAACCATACATCCATCCATCCATACATCCATACGTCCATCCAAACTTTCACATTTATAATATTAGTAAGATAGTAAAATTCAGCCCATCACAACTTTGAGACTATAGTTAGTATTCTATGCTGTAACAATGTTTGATGCAGCTTTTAGATATACGGTTACTTATGTATCTAGATACACTGTATACATATTGTAAATTATATATTTTTTTTTAAAGAGCAACCACCGAGTTTTTTGCTGGTTCTTCTCAGTAGGAATGGTATTCTGAGCCAGTGGTAGATTTACTCGACGATTCAAAAGCACTTGTAAAAGTTTATTTGAATAAAAAACATTTGAATTTTGAATTATGATGTAAAAACAGACTTATTTAATTAACCGACATCAAAAAGAGGTTATGATGTGATATGTTAGCTTTAATAGGATTACATACCTCCATTTCGTCCGTCTGTTCTGGAACCAGGTCTTGACTTGCGCGTCAGTCATCTTCAAGGTCTTCGCCAGGGAGGCCCTCTCTGCCGACGCGAGGTACTTCTGTTTATGGAATCTCTTCTCCAGTTCAGCTATCTGCATTCTGGTGAAGGAGGTTCTGGGTTTCTTGCGCTTTGGAGGTGTTCTGTTCTGGTAGGGGTGGCCGATCCGCCTCGTGATGGGGAAGGATGCTGGAAAAAGAATAAAACACTATGGGTATCTACACCAGCTATGGTGATAGGGGTGGTTTAAATACTTCCCTATACGGGGTCTTATCCCCGAGTATGCGCCTTTAAGTTTTCGATGTTATTTATGTGCCTTTTAAGAAATTAAATACTTGCTTCAAACGCTGAACAAAAACATCGTGTGAAAACTTGCATGCCCAAGAGTTCTTCATAATGTTCTAGAAGATGTGTGAAGTCTAACAATCCTCAATTGGCCAGCGTGGTGTACTATGGTCAAACCCTTCTCATTCCGAGTGGAAACTCATGCTCAGTAGTGAGCCGGCAGTGGGTTGAAATGACGGCACTGACTAGGACTACGGTGACTTCGTCGGGTTGAATAATAAATGAATAAATAAGTTGAAATAAATGTGTGTAAGATAATGAATTAACTAGAAATTTAATTCGCTATAAATCGACAATAGGTAAATCTATGTGGTACAGCGTACATCTCGCACATATAGCCCGCAATATTCACCACACCACAGAAATTCCCCAAACTACCCTCAACGTTACCCTAGTTCCTTCATTGCCATGGACTTCCGCAAAGTACTTAACGCCTGCTTTTATCAAATGTGTGAAAGATACTTGATTCAAATTCTTTATTATATTATTGAATTTATGATAACACCACATCAAATGTAAACCACTACTGATAATACGTTAGATTTATTAAATAAATAAAAATAAAAATTTGCATAAGAGCCCACCATATTAGCCGAGCCGGCGTACAAAATAATATTATTTAGATTATAATTATGTGCTTTACTATTATATCCATTTATAACATTAAATTACTTAATTATAATTCTTAATCTTTATTCTTATAATAATTCTAAATTACAAATACAATATGATGTGTGCGAAATACAACGACCTCAATTTACATAAAGGGCCCTGTGAAACAAAGAATGTGGACTTATTTTACTAACACCATCTAGTCTGAAAAGCGGAACAGCGTTATGGCGGGGACAAGGACAGGCTTATACAGGTGTGGAGGGCGCTCTACAGGTCGGACGTCCAGTTTCTTCTATGAAAGGGCCCATCCTACATACCAATGGCGAAATATCAAGTCAGACAGTTTTTCTTTTAGTAGCCCCGAACGCGACGCAAACAGAGGGCTATTATAAGTTTAACCCGTGTATCTACCTGAGGCATCGTAGCTCCGAAACGGATGAACCGATTTTGATATATTTTTCTTTGTTTGAAAGGAGACTTGATAGAGCGTGTTCATCAGCTCTTTTCTAGGGTAGGGATATGAGCATCTTCCTCAGGTCTGATCGAAACTTATAAAACTGTTGTCTCTATTTGCCGAACCATCATACTAGTATTATAAATGCGAAAGTGTGTTTGTTTGTTGGTTTGTCCTTCAATCACGCCTCAACTGAGCAACGGACCGACGTAATTTATGGCATGGGTATAATTGAAGACCTGTAGCGCTAGCATGAGCACAACGAGTAAAATTATGTCTGCCCGTTATCTCTATTTGTCTACCGAAGCTAACATGGTTACACATAATGTCTTGTCTCGTCAAAGGTAGAGATAAATCATAAAAGTAATATTTTTTATCTGTGGTATTTTTATCTGCGAACCCTTACCGACTATTTTTCCTTGTAATTATTACCGGATTTTGTGCATGTTAGGATCTCTCTCTGGTCGCGAGATATCTCGTTGTGCGCATGCTAAGCCTGCTGGAAAGTGACATAGGGTACTTTATATCACGCGGACGAAGTCGCGGGCATCGTCTATCTAGTAATTTATAAGACGTTTGGGTTTATTATCTATAGATAGTTACGTATGTAGATATATTATTCATTCAAATATTCTGGCTTTTTAATATAAATAATGTATAAATAATTAAAGTTGTAGTTTTATTGTCCGGTCAAGTGTTGAAATAACTTCCTAATGATTATGTTTTTGTAGATTTTAATTAATTTGCACTTTATTTTAAAAGCATTGATTTTGAATAACTATCAGCCAAAGTGGATTCATGCATTTAAAGCAACATTCCGGTTTCACGTTATAGCTTATGTTATCACTACCCATGTTATTAATACTTACGAATGTATCAAATGTATTTTGATTAATTTACATGAATATAGTTAAATACCTGAAGATTGATTTGCTCTTAGGCAATATTTAGGGTTCCGTACCTCAATAGGAAAAAAGGAACTCTTATAGGACTAATCTCACTTCGTTGTCCGTCCGTTTGTCTGCCAAACACCTTTTTCTCGCGAACGCGTGAAAAGAAACGGCTAAGCGCGAGTCTGAATCGCGTTTGCTCGTTTTTTTTAGCCATAATTGCCTTCTACGCGGCATAGTAACGGATCGCTAAATCACATATTTGCTAGTAGGGTGCAACTAGCTACGGCCGAAGCCTCCCACCGAACCAGACCTGCAGAGAATGTTCAGAAATTATATTTTCCGAACCCAGGACCTTTCTCTTATAAGACACCAGTGCTCACCTCTGCGCCAGAGAGGTCGTCAAAAAACCGGTTTTAGATCGCGGAAAATGAAAGAGTTCCAATTAAAAACAGAATCCACGCGGACGAAACCGCATTGCAACATCTAGTTATATTATAAAGAGCAAAAGCTTAGGATATTACAAAAAAATGTTGTTGATGCACACCCCTATAAGGCCCTAACCGCCAGTTAAGAGGAGTTAGTTCTTTTTTCAAAATCACTTACAAGATGGCGGAGTTAACGTTTTTAAAATTCGAATAAATTACATTCGCTGAATCGTGCTCCGATTGGTCGATCGCGTAATGATAGTGTTCTCGGTAATAGATCGATTTGCATTAAATGACCCATGAGATGAGATCATGCTGATATTAACTAGGATATCGCTTTCAATGCCGATTGAGGCTTAAGGGTGCGTTTCCACTTTCCACCAGAGATGTTGTTAAGCTACTGATACGTGTCAAACCAAACAATAAGAGCGTCTGATCTACCATCTAGCAATCTAAAGCTATGAAAATTAAGCGCTCTCTTGGTGAGTTAGAAACAAAACTAAACAGGCATTACTTCCAAATTTGGCCACCGGGTCAGATAAATTTGTGTGACTATAGAAGTTTCCTTATACTTTTGACATATGTGGCCAAACCCAGTCATTGACAATAAAATTATGGACATTTTAGACATATCTTAATTGTAATAGGTGAACCGTTTTTGATAGAGTAAAATGGGGAGAAAAATACTATTTGTTTTCTCAATATTTCCCTATAAAAAACCTAATTACCATAAAAGTATAATATCTTAAATGTTCGTAATTTTAGTGTCAATGGCTTAGTTTGGCCGCATTTTTCAAAAGCAAAATTTTTTATACCTGTCCTTTTCATGTTAACCCCAGAATAAGCTTATCAAAAAGTGACAGAATCAAAAAATAAAGCAGTTTCTAGGTACTGGTATGCAACTCTAGGCTCTACAATCATTAAAAATTTTAGAATGTATTTACGAGAGGGAACTTAGGTTAGATCGCGGCGTCGCCTTAAGTATCTGGTATTTTCTATGCAGTCTGTGGACTGTGGTTCTACTTTACTCGTATATTAGATCGTTTAGCGTACGTACATGAGTATTCAAGCATTTTATAATTTATTTAGTTGGTCTTAACCATAGACCAAACAAGATGTCTAGAACCGGGACTAGCTGTTATTTAATACGTACCTACACGCTACTGATATCGTAAACTGTAAAGGCTTATTGGTTTGTCCTTCAAAAAATAAGTATATTATACTGCAACAATGGAAAAGCAAACGTGTTTTTTACTCTAGATTTGACGGAGTTTCATCCCCTATCCAGAAGGATAAAGAATTCTCTTCGTATTTGGGATAGATTATTAACCTATCCAGTAATTTAAACGTGATGCAGACTAAGAAAAATAAAATGGTTTTGGGCTTTGTATCGATAAAAGGTTCCACTAATTATAATTTTCAAAAAATAATAAATGTACAGTAATTTGTCCAGTTACAATTCTATTTTAAACACTTTTGTATGTTAAAGAGAAGTAAGTATTTCGTGTTTATAGGACGTAATAGGTAGTGATGGAAGTATGGATGAAACATGAAAAATATTCAATTACACTCAATTGTAATGCACCCGGCATTACAATACCAATGGCAATTCATACTTAATTCGATTTTTAAATGAGTTTTTTATTTATACATTCATTATTGCATTCAGGTACGTTATTCACGACGATTAAGTCGTGATTTCAATTACCAAGATAAGATTTAAATGTACCTTTAAGACTGGATGTAATTTCTGTAATAGCTCTGTATACAGATACCATATTACGATAGAGTTGTACAACTGAAATTTAAATAATGCCACGTGACGTGCCACTAATTTCGTTGAATTGGTTACCATTTTTGTTTGGGTGTGGCCAGTTCTGACTTGTGTTAAGTGTTAACCCATAACTCTTACGATAGTTTGGTAACCAAATCAGGGGCCATACCTACTGCCAACGTTTAAAGCAATACTTATGCAATATTACTCAAAATGACAGTTTGATGTCACGTACCCTGACGTTCCTAAAATCCATACTAATATAATACTATAAATGCGAAAGTGTGTCTCTCTGTTTGCTACGCTTTCACGGCTTATCCGTTCAACCGATTTTGATGAAATTTGGTACAGGGATAGGTTGTATCCCGGGACATAGGCCACTTTTTATCCCGGATTAAGAGTTCCCGTGGGAATCTAAAAATCATAATCCATGCGGATGAAATCGTGGGCACCATCTAGTAAGGAATAAAATTGAAAAACACGAAAGTCAACAATAATGAATTATGGCACCCAGGTTAGCGACGTAACGTGGTAGGTATTTCCGAACCAGTGCGAAGAAATATGCCTCTTCGTTGCCAAATTTATATTTAGCATAGGTAGTAATCGATTTCAGCCGAATCTGTCACAATGCATTTTCAATATTGAAATAGTAGTTTGTGATACAAGAGCGGTAAGTAGGTTTTTAAGGCGGCATCGGGCTGACCATCGTCACCAGTTTGTAAAAACCTTAACAAAAAGTTTTTCAATACATTTGTGAGGGAACATGAAAATAAAACTCGAGTGGGTATGTATTCACTATGAAATAAGTTCTCACGCCTATACGGTATACCTACTTAACTATCTCGGGATTTTTGGCGACTATTAATTATTATTTAAAATACTTAAAAGTTGATTTAATTTTATTATTCCACATCACTACCACTCACATTAATTAATTATTTATAAGAAAAACTCAATGAAACTTTTGAAATGGCGCGATTTTGTAATTTTGCGTTTTTTTAAATGGCTTCATGGCTCTAGATTCTAGCTCATAGCTTCGAGCTTTGACTTTTCAGCCTTAAGTGGACAAAAGTGATGATAGTGTGGTCTTACAAAAATTAAAAGGAAAAATGAAAATAATTGAACAAGTGCAGTAAATTTAACTTACAAGCGCTGTTTAATGCCTCTGTAAGTGCATTTTTAAAGCAACTGTATTGATAAATAAATGAAAAAAATGCTTAGCTTCCTAATGGGGCTGTTTTTGTTAGTAGATAAGACAATTTAATTTTTTTTTTAAGTACCTACTGTTTCCAATTTTCAAAAGCAAACATATCAACGAATAATACCAACAAAAACAACCTGTAGTTTTGGAATTACAGATTCTGAAAATTATATTGCTATTCTAATTAATTTTGAGATCTAAAATTCGACAAAAACAATAAAATTTGAATATTTATCTAAACTTACCTACTTAATATTTATCTATATGCCTAAAAGCGACGCCTATATACTTAATACCTACTTATATTTTAAAAATACAACTATAATATACATCTTTATAACCACTTAGTTAGATACATAATAATATAATAAGTATTATATTATGTTTAAAACACTACATTTTATCAAACCTGGGAACCTGACAAATATAGAATAGAAAAATAATATCAAATATGATAAGCAGGTATTTTTCAACATACCTACTAAAGTTTTGATCTTCACAAAGTCCTGAAAAGTTGTCAAAAAAGTTTTTGATTTATGTAAAGAACAAACTTTCATTATTTAAATAACTCAAAATTGAAAGCTATTCAATTAATTTTACAAAAAAGAAAGTTCCTACACTGTGCCTATCTATCTATCTAGATATACTAATATTATAAAATGCGAAAGTTTGGATTGATGGATGGATTGATGTTTGTTACTCAATCACGCCAGAACGGCTGAACGGATATTGATGTAATTTTGCACAGAGATAGATTATAGTCTGGAATAACACATACTACTTTTTATCCCGGAAAATTAAAGAGTTCCCGCGGGAACCAAAAACCTCAATCCACTCGGATCCAGACGAAGTCGCGGGCATCAGCTAGTTTATGATATAATCACTTTAAATTTGCAATTTTTTTGTAATTGTTGAGCAAAATATCAGTATATTTTTTGCGCAACGAGGTAGTTTTTATAAACCAAGTCAATGTCCGCAGGTAGTTACCTATTTCTAGTTTATACCAGCTTGTAAAATTCACCTCCAATCACCTTATACGTATAATTTAATTTATTTTTCAAAAATAGAACTGATTCGAAATGCGAGCTCTCATTGGTCGAGTATAGCTTAATGGTTGGTTCACGTGACCACAAAATTGCAATTTTTCTGTTGTATTGTAGAGCAAAATAACTAGGTACCTAAGTATATTTTTTGGTCAACGCAATATTTTTTATAAACCAAGTCAATGGCCGCAGGAAGGTTTACCTACCTACCTACCTACCTATTTCTAGTTTATACTCGCTTGTAAAATTCACCTCCAATCACCTTACACGTGTTATTTAATTTCTTTTTCAAAAATAGAACTGATTCGAAATGCGAGCTCTCATTGGTCGTGTAATGCTTAATGGTTGGTTCACGTGACCGCAAAATAACAATAATATGTACTTACCAATGGGGAATATGCATGTGATTTAGAAATGGACAAAAAAAATTATGTGTAATCTTTATTGCTAAATAAATATATACAGATGATTATTTTTACAAATTATCGTGTTTCTATTAATAAATTTAATTATTTAAAAGTAGTATTTTTCAAGTTCCCGCTCAAATTTCCAAAACGCAACGCTATTGGCGGAACGAAACATGACGTCATCATCCACTCTGTAGTCTGTGTCGACTGTTAACAGGTCGTTTGTTTTGTATGATTATTGAAGGTTATTCGCATTGTTTTGCCGCTGTTTATGATAAATTATTAGTGTTTTTGGGAATTATTAACTGAAAGCAGTGATTTCTTGTGAAAAAAGACTCGCCACAATAAACAACTATTGGTAGTAAACTATAAATTAAAAGAGTTCTCGCGGGAACCCAAAACCGCGCGGACGAAATCGCGGGCGCTAGTATTATAATATAATCAAAGATAATATGTAGGTATTAGGAACGTTAAATGTTGAGAATATCTTTATGAACTTTAACAAACTAGGTTGTTTTCGTCAATGCAACTGAGAAATTCTTTTCCAATAGAACTTTAAACAGTGCAAAAAAAAAACCTAGTTATAAACTTATAACGTTTTGTGATCAAAATCTGCACTCGTAGTCAGCTGTTGATCAATGAAAACCATAATATATTTTGTAACATTTATAATTGGGAATCAGAATAGTTTTATGAACATGTAATTAATTTTTTAGGTTAGTTTATTGTTATTGTTTGCGATTCCTAATGAAAAAGATTTTTGGTAGGTAGGTAGGTACATACATATTTAATACTCACGTCGAAATAATCTTCACAACGATATAAACTAGGTACTCAAGCACGATACATTTTCTCTCCTCATCACCTTACACAATGATATTATATTCATTGACCTTACACCACTTTTTCCTTATACCTAGGTATGTATTTGTATCTTTGGGCATATGAAAATATATCTTGTCAGGTGCAGTTTTAATATTATTTTTGCACATAGGGACAATACATTAATTATAATAAGCTTTTGGGTGCTCTTCCATCACAATAAGTTAATCTTTTACGCTTTACTACACTCAAACACTTCGTTGTTAATTTATTCATGTGCACGGTGACGTCACAACGAGCGCGCCAAAATGGGGGCGTTTAAGTCGTCCGAAAATGATAGTAGTTTTAATTATTATTTTTTAGCTTATTTAATAAAATTTTGCAAGTGTTATATTTTTTTCCGGTTATATAATCACTTATAGAATAGTTTAAAAAAATAAAAAAAATACATGCATATTCCCTATTGCGGGGGATTGCTTGTTCCTATTAGGGTTACCTGCGTTTGAGTTTTCCCGGATTTTTGAAGTGAAACTTCTTTAGAATCGTTGTGAATATATTTATTTCATTCTCTCGTAGGCATTGAAATAGAATGAGTAATAAAATTCTACATCAATGCTCGTAGGCTACTTTTCTGAAGTTTCACTTCTGTCGTGTGTGAATTGCACACACACATATATTATTTTTTAATATGACAGAGTTGCATAATATAATGCATATACGGTAAACCTAATATTACAAATTACTACAAATTAGACTACACTTGATCCCGGAAAATCAAGTCCCACGGGATTTTTCAAAAGTCCACGCAGACAAAGTCGCGGGCATCATTTGTAGTCTAGGTGAAGCTTCGAAGCTTAAAGTTAGTTTTGAAGTTATTTTGTTCATAGGAAAAATTTGAAAATTATATAAATCATATTCATACTAATCTTATTATAGATGCGAAGGTGTGTTTGTTAATTGGTTTGTAGGTTTGTCCTTCAATCAATCACGCCGCGACAGAGCAATGGATTAACATGATTTTTCGCATGAGTATAGTTAAGAATATGGCGAGTGACATAGGCTACAGTTTATCCCGGAAAATTAAGGAGTTCTAGTGAAAATTAAAAACAACTTATTCGCGGGCATCAACTAGTAGGCTATATTGTGATTGAATGAAATTTAGAATCCCACTCTGTATACAATTAGATCGTCAAACTGTGTTTCAAAGCAAATATACCTAAGAAAAGAAAACACAGTGTAAGTAGCAACATACTAAAGCTGTACATACACCGGTGAGAAGGGTGTCCTAACAAGGTTTGCCGCCATAATCCGTTTAGGGCGTATGATTCATGCACGCGTGGCTTGTGTTACGGACCGACCCCCCTTTTATAGCTTATTATATATAGGTTTATTAGATAAAAGTTTGCTTGTAATAATGCTGAGTGAGGCAAAGTGGGAATCTTACATTAACATCATAACTATCATACCATACTAATATCAACGACCTCAATTTACCTATAGACAGGCCCTGTCAAAAAAAGAATGTGGACTTATTTTACTAACGCCATCTAGTCTGAAAAGCGGGACAGCGCTATGGCGGGTACAAGGACAGGCTTATACAGGTGAGGGGCATGCCCTACATGTCAGACGCCCAACTTTTTTCTATGAAAGGGCCCATCTAGTACCTACATAATAATCGATGACTAATATCACTTAAACTCAAACTCATATTTTTTTATTCAAATAAACTTATTAAAACTGCGTTTTAATCGTTGAGTGAATCTACCACTGGTTCCTACCGAGAAGAACCAGCAAGAAAATCGGTGGCTGCTCTTTTAAAAAAATATCATTTACAATTATTTTTATATCAATGTGTACAAAGCAACCGCTGTCCTTAGCATTGCTGGAGCGAGTCAAATCCATGCTCTCCTATCATTTACATAATCTACAACAGTATATACATTACAAATATTTCTCAGGAGCATACATTCAATGGATTTCTTAAATTTGTGTACAGGCAAGTTTATCCTAATAGACTGGCTGATGCCCGCGTGGTTTAAGTATTTTTGATTCCCGTGGCAACTCCTTAATTTTCCGGGATAAAAAGTAGCCTATGTCTCTCTCCCAACTATACCCATGCCAAAAATCACGTCGGTCCGTTGCTCCGTTGCGGCGTAATTGAAGGACAAACCAACAAACCAACAAACAAACACACTTTCGCATTTATAATATTAGTATGATATGATAGTATGATGTGGAATTTTGTTATAGAAAAGTACAGTTATGCAATAAGCCAAAGAAAACCAGAAAAAAATTAAGCTAAGCGAAATGCAATAACAATGAGTTAAACGCGTAGAAGAATTAACAAACAAATTAACTTTGAAAGGCTTTAACCGTCTGGAGGGAGACCCTTTATGATATTATCCCTTTGGGCCGCATCCCTTTTTCACCATTTCACCCTTGCTTTGGGTTGGCCCACTCGAAACCAATTTTGAAAATCATATTTTAATTTTGGAGTACCATTGTTGGATTAAGAATTTGGTTTTAATTTCTTTTGAAGAATGAAACCTGATCCTTGAAAGATTTTAAATTTTACAGCGATTTTCCTTTTTTTTTAAATCGTTGACATCCGTCGAATCGGCTTCAATGCCATGCCCATACATTCGGTTTCCACACGGTATCGTCCCGAAACGCTAAATCGCTTGGCGGCACGTCTAACTAGCCACGGCCGAAGCCTCCCACCAGACCAGACCAGGGAAAATTAAGTAAATTATACATTCCCAAATTGACCCTGCCGGGGATCGAACCCGGGACCTCCGCTCGTTAAGACAACAGCGCTCAACACTGCGCCAGGGGTGGTCGTCAACACCTGTCAATTTTTATTAGTTTAGAGATTGTAAACAACAGAATTAGCTACTCCTACACATGTATCTCATTATCTTATCAACCCATTGCCGGCTCACGAGTCTCCTCTCGGAATAAGAGGTTTGTCCATTGTCCACCACGCTGGCTAAGTGTGGATTGGCAGACTTCACACACCAACACCACCACCAACTAGATGGTCTGACCAACTAAGGGAGTCGAGCGCGTCCACTTTCTATATTATAGTAAGAATGGCCACCAACAGAAGCCGGTGGAAAGAAATAAAAAGAAATAATCCGCTTGAGGTTAGGATCTAAACTATCGACGAAAGAGACGATCTTCAGTAATACGAAGAATGAATGAACGACCGAAGAGATAGTACGTTTTATACGAGCACCAAATACAGCCGTAACAACATTCCATATTTCAAAATTTAAAGGCAGGAAATTCGCACTCATATTATTTATACGCCAGCGAGGGGGGGTCGGGGAGGGAAGACGAATGCCTGACGTCTAATTGGACTCAGACGTCGCTGGGGATTAGAGGTAGTCACTCCATCACGCCAGAAGGGTTAGTATCAGATTTTACAACTCACCAACGTTAATAGAATTCGATATGAACAATTTCTGACAAAACACGTGAGTTCACAACCATGAACATGTTACATGATAATATGTTTGTAATGAATAGTAACTAACCTTAGAGGTAATATAGGTTTAAAGTTTATACTAAATGTGTTTAAGTAAAACTAAGGTTAGTATAAAAATCATGTTTATGTTAAATAAAAAAAACAGTACAATCGATTTTAACATAATTTAAGTTTTGGCTGTAGATGTTTTTTTTTTAATCCACTACAAGCTAGCCCTTGACTGCGATCTCACCTGATGTATTGATAAAACATGTTGCCCAAGTCTAGAGATATTATTTTAAAGCTCGAGTATTTTCGACGCTCGCATACTATGTCTGATATATTACGTGAATAATCTTATACTAGCCTCACTGTAGGCACATCGACCGCGCCTCCTATTCCAGTTTCCACGTTTCACATGATTTTAACACCTTCTGGTTATAACTACTTATGCTGAATTATTTATGTGTACTATTCGATGAAGCTTCGACCTCAACCGTTAAGATTTTTTAAACATTCCATGGGAACTCCGATATAAAAAAATAGCCACGTTAGTGCCCGGGATGTAATCTCTATTTACCGAATTTCGTAAAAATCAATTAAATGAATGAATGGGTCGCCAAGAGGTAGGTGGATAACAGACGGATCGACAGACCTAATATGTTTTATAAAATTAGGGCGAAAACACACTTCGGACAGGATAGGACTTTTCAGTGCAAAATGCCCGCGTCGTATGGGAAACATTTTTGTCATGTCGCGCAGGTCTGTGAACTTTCATATAAAAGTGTGCGCGCCAATGTTTAGCACTGACGTTTTGTCCTGCCCTGTCCGTTAGTGTGAATTCAAAGTATAATACCGTACTATTGTGTACCGTAGTACCGTATATAGTGCCTATTCTGTAATACTACCGGCAAAGACGTGCCGCCAAGCAATTTAGCGTTCCGTGTAGAAACCGATTAGGGGTTTAATATAACTGCAATTCCCCAAACAGTTAGGCCGTTACCATCTTAGACTGCATCATCCTTTACCGCGTGAGAACGCAGTCAAGGGATAACTTGTAGTGGATAAAATAATACCAACCATATTACTAAAGATCAATAACAATTTTCGCTACAGCAAGTAAACATGTCCGAAATAAAATTGTAGCAATCAAACTTAACTTAATTCGGAGCTCCTGAGCGCTTTAAAGCGTTTAACAGCAATAAATTTGTAAACAATAAAAACAAATTTTTATCCCCCATTCGCGTCTTGTACCCAGATTGCTTTTATTGGCCATAAATAAACAGAATCACACTCGAAATCAAAAATACGGGAGCGGGTCGCAACATTTCTCAATTAAGGCGCCGGACACTGCACAGTGCTATGAAACGACAAAAATGGTGAACAAAAATCTCATACATATTTCATGCAACATACGTTTGCAATCTCCGGTCGCTAACGTATAATGGCTGGTTCATATTACTCCAGTGGGTGGATACAGTAGTTCGTCTCAGCTATAGACTTAGACCGTCTTAAACTGCGTCATCACTTACTCGTACCATCATCAAGGGCTAGCTTGTAGTGGATTAAAAAAAAAACTGAAAGTGACAACTTCTCAATACACTCAATTTATTTATAGAACATGCAGGACATGTCTTCTTATGTGATTATCTTCTATACATGTTTTGATTCTACCACTGGTTCGAAAAGCAGCTTCTGCTGAGAAGAGCCGGCAAGAAACTGAGCAGTTGCTCTTCATATAGATTATTTTAGTTTAGCTTAGGGGTTTAACTTTATCATCATACTTATATTATAAATGCGAAAGTTTGTGTGTTTGTTTGTTGGTTTATCCTTTAATCACGCTGCAACAGAGCAACGGATCGACGTGATTTTTTGGATGGGTATTGTTGAGGACCAGGAGAGTGACATAGGCTACTTTTTATCCCGGAAAATTAACGAGTTTCCGTGGTAATTAAAAAAACTTATTCAACGTGGATGAAGTCGCGGGCATCAGCTAGTAGTAGATAAATAAAACTACAAAAATTGATTGCACAGTTATGCTGTAAAAGCACGCCTTTTGCAACTATTTTTATTGAAAGTATTAATGAAAATCTTACTAGAACAGTTTAAGAAATTACTTACAAGCGCATTTTTTCTTCCAATTAGATTTTTTTTCAAACAGCATAAAATTGAAAAAAAAAATAGATCACTAATGTCATTAACGGTGTAACAATAATTGTTCACTATTCTAACCTATAAGCAAGCGCGTTCTATCCTAGACCGCATCATTACTTGCCAGCAGGTCTAATTGCAGCCATGCACTAAAATTAAAATAAAAATAGCAATTGTTAATAATTCTAGTATAAAATAAACATATCAAAACTAGAAACGTGGCTAAAAATGATGACTGAAATACAAGGTTTTCCAATTGCGGATGTACCTGGCTGGACTCGTGGTGCGAATAGAAAAAATGGACGTACAAAATCTCATACATATTGCACAGAACAAACGATACCAATCCAGGGTAGTTACTAATAAACCTGGATGTAGCCTCATAGTATAAGAACTGGCGAATTAAACGACGGTATAATTTTATTAAAGTCTTTGACCACCTTTTACAAGGAATTTCGAATTCCTGAACCACTGTTAAAAACTGGGCATAATATTTAAAAGGCACGATGAATTTAAATTACGATTAATTTCCTTTGCTTCATTTTTTTGGGAAAAGTTTTAAAATTCTTCGTTTATTTAGTTTAAATCGAAATTAATACCCATATAATATAGGCATATAATGCGAAATGCATGTAGGTTTGTCCTTCAAGCACGCCATAACCGAGCAATGGATCGATTTTTCGCTGGGGCATAGTTTTCTTTCCACTTTACTTACCTACTTACTTTAGTTAGGTACTACTTCGATACTTTAATAAAATTTCTAGGTACTTCTAGATCATCTAGTATACAATTGAATAAAAACTAATTTCTTTGGTGTGGATATAAGATATAAGTATAAACCTATAGGTATGAGTGGAAAAAGAGTGGAAAGGTTTCTTACTCTAACAACATCATATTATTAATAAAGTATTCGCTTGCTCTTAAACTACATCAGTAACAAACGAAACTGAATGTACCGAACATTGGAAGCTCATAGAAAATTCATTGGTTGAAAGCGGGATGCAATCGGTATACAGGCTTAGGTTGCATTTTTGAACATCGCATTCGTATGAACCGCCTTTTATGATGCTGAGCTTTTAGTAGTGTTCTCTTTTTAGAATTCTCAATCAATTTATTTCGTTCTGGCGCAACGTAGGTTTTTTTTAAAAACTATTATTGAAATAAAAATTGATATATTTATGGTGGGCTACCACTGCGAAAAACCACGTAGGTTTAAATTGCTTGCTCTTCCGTCAACTATCAAAATTAGTGAAAATACATGAAAAAACTAAAACTAAAGGTGCTTACAAGCAAGAAGAAGAAGATTCTCGTTGAATACAGTTTTTTAACATGAAATTAAAAGAAAGAGAGGTTTTTATCAGTGCTGGGTGCAGGTCCGAAATTCAAATCAAAGTCTTGACCCCCTTGATTACAACATCTTATCTATCCTACTGGGCAAGTCTAAAATAGTAAATAATTTCATATTTTGTGAAATTGTGATAATAAATATAACATTTGCAATCAGAATAATCTCTATCATACTATTTTTACCCAACTTTATTTTTCCATTTACTTGAATTGTTTACATCTAATAATGCAGTAGGTATACCGACCGCCATGCAATCATAAGATTTCTTGTTAACTTTCGTGGTGTATTTTAAAACATAAAGAACCTTTTTAAATTACTACGTAATAAGTAGAAACTTGTATAGTTGTACAAAATAAACAATCCAATTTTATCAAAGACTTCACAAGCACGCAAAGTGGTGCCTTGTACCGTTTCTAGCGTGGATATCCGGTCCTTAACATTTTCAAATAATGGGAACGACTGTTGTCAAACAAAAATCAAACCCAAAAACTGAGCGTAAGTTGTGATTTTATATCAGGCTTTTTGTGAAACGAAATGTCATAAGCTGTTCATGATACATTGATGAAATAAATTGATACTTTTACTCACTCTCAGCAGCTCAGCTTATTCCTAGCTGACAGAAAGTATGTAGGACTAGATAGTATAATGGTTACCAAACGATGCATTTCGCTAGCTAATTTAAAACTAAGAAGTACGAAAGATGTAAATCTTTTGTTACTAAAACCAAAAAACTGCTCACCAATTAGGTAAGGAAATCGTAATCGTAATCATTGGAGAAGTTTACCATTTTTTTTATTTAATATGAAAATTAAGACAAAATAAAACAAAAATATGAAAGAATCATTAAAATATCTCAACAAATGAAAAAGTTATAGAACTTTAAATTTGCGCTTGCAAGACGGGAGATGTGACGTCATAATTCCCTATCAACAGACTTTATAAAGCTGAATAAAAGAAATAAATGGACTTAACGTGACTTAATTGAATTAAAAGCACTTAATTTGTGTGTGAAGATAATTTTGAAGTATTAAATCTCGGCTAGGTATTAAAACTCACTCACAAAATTTCTCACTCGAGTAAGATACAGCAATCGGTGTAAATTAAATAATTAAACTTTTAAATCGTCATTTCTCAGTCATTTATTGATGGATTGTAAAAAAAACACTGTTAGTTTTTTAGTTTTAATTAACTATTAGTTTTAATCTATATTTTACTACCGTTGTGTTAAATATGATATTCACAACATCATGAAACTTCTCCATTCGACCTTTTTATGGAGTTCATGGATGAGTGCACGTAAAAAGAATGTGTGAACTCCTTACACAGTTCAAGTAATACATTTTAAGCTGTCAAATGATTAGGATTTGCTTAGACATTTGGGCCTCTGTTCTCTAAAATTTCTAAACTTTACCAAGAAAAAAAAATCCTATATATATATTCATAAATAAGCGCCAGTTATTTAAACCCGTTTTACGTTCGCACGCATTAGTACCATAGCCCATAGGTACTAAAATTCTACATCAATGATTGGCCCTCATTAACTGCACGATCGTGTTTTGTCCACTTGTTGTCATCGTGACACCACTGCGTTTAGGCTTTGTTTAGACAACCGCACGGTGAATGTATGTTTTTTTTAGATCTTTAATTATCTGACCCGGCGACAGCGTCGCTAGTACTTAGTTATGAAAAAAAAAAAATTTGTTCCAATTTTGGCATAAAAATTTGTTCCAATTTTGGCCACCGGGTCAAATAAGTTTGACGGACTATTATGTTTATAAAATTTGATTTTCCGTGTTTCAATTAAGAGGAGCACCTCCGTGTATGAAAAGTTTTATCTAACATGTGCAATAAATAGCGATTATTCCATTGTGCTGTTTGTTTTTATCGTACTTAATGAGTTTCTTTGTAATAAAATAAGTAAAATTGCTGTTGGTAGAAGGTAAATTAGGCCTTCGAGTCATAAAGCACCCTGCTGGTGTTAAGTTTTTTTTTAAAAATCCACTACAAGCTAGCCTTTGACTGCGATGCAGTCTAAGATGGTAGCGGGCTAACCTGTTAGGGACATATAGCAGTTATATTAAACCCATACCCCGTCGGTTTCTACACCACATCGTACCGGAACGCTTAATCGCTTGGCGGCACATCTTTGCCGGTAGGGTGGTAACTAGCCACGGCCGAAGCCTCCCACCAGACCAGACCAGAGAAAATTCAGAAATTATAAATTTCCAAATTGACCCTGCCGGGGATCGAACCTGGGACCCTGCGCCACGGAGGTCGTCAAAAAGTGAAATTACAGTAGGTAGACAATAGACATGTGTTGTAACTAATAATTACCTGCATAATATTCTCTAATATAGATAAAGTTATGTGATACGAGAGATACATAGACATACATAGAGATACATAGACAGCAACGTATTCTGTTTAATGATCTTAACTAGCGAATGCCCGCGAATTCGTCCGCGTGGATTGAGGTTTTCCGGTTCCCGCGGGAACTCTTTAATTAGCCTATGTGCTATTCCAGACCAGATCTATATCTGTGCCAAATTTCATCCAGATCCGTTCAGCCGTTGGGGCGTGATTGAATAACAAACATCCATCCATACATCCATAGTCCATACATCCAAACGTTCGCATGGGTGGGTTTAAGTTTATAAAAATCTCGTGCAGGGAACTCTGTTTTTCTAGGATGCATTCATTCTGCAGTCCTGTTTACTAAAGTTCCTCAAAATCAATTGAAAAGATGGGCATTGAAAGTAGACAGACAGAAACACTTTCGCATTTATATTATTAGTATGGATCTATATTACTAATATTATAAATGCGAAAGTGTGTGTGTGTCTGTCTGTCTGCTACGCTTTCACGACCCATCTATTCAACTGATTTTGATGAAATTTGGTAAAGCAGTAGGTAACATCCCGGGGAAGGACATATGCTACTTTTTATCCCGGAAAATTAAGGAGTTCCCGCGGGAATAAAAAAAACTTAATCATATAAAAAAAGCATTACGATACCTACACGATTTCGTCGTCTAAACGCAGCCTAACGCAACAAAAATAATTAAGGATATACTTAATCTTGTCAGTCTGCCTCATACGAAAATTAAATTTAAATATTATTTGAAACATAATTATTCAGAAGCAAGATTTTATGTTGCATGGGTAATTAGAAACATTTAAGTGGGTAATTACTTACTCATTATCATAATCAGTATGTAAGATGGTGTCTTTGATAATAATCTTGTTTTTTAAGACAGAAAAGACGTCTTAGGCCTCAGATAGACGGACGACTGCATAGTGAACTACAGTCTTCTATGTACACACATACATGGAAACGCTCGAAAAGTTGCGACTGCTTCGAGCGGTTGGTAGCAGTTTATCCTTCTATGTACACACATACATGGTGATGGAACCGATCAAACAGTTGCAACTGCTTCGGGCGGTTGATAGCAGTTTATCCTTCTATGTATACACACATACATGGAACCGCTCGAACAGTTGCGACTGCTGAGCGGTCCCTGTATGTTGATCACTTGCTAACTGCTCGAGCAGTTCGTGTATGGCCGGTCTTAAATTGACAATCTTACTTCTTACTAATACTCGTATTATAAACGCGAAAGTTTGTGAGTATGGATATATGTATGGATGTATGGATGTATGGATGTTTGTTACTCTTTCACGCCAGTACGGCTGAACGGATCTGGATGAAATTTGGCACAGGGAAAGATTATAGTCTGGAATAACATATAGGCTACTTTTTATCCCGGAAAATTAAAGAGTTCAAGCGGGAACCAAAACCTTAATCCACGCGGACGAAGTCGCAGGCATCAGCTAGTTTTAAAATAATTACCACCGCATTATTATCCCAAGGAAACAATTACCATTATTTGATTAATAGAAAGAGGTCCGAACCTTCAGTTATGAGAAATACGACGCAGGGAGAGATGAATGAAGTTCTAGAAAATAAAATAAAAACCTTCAAAATATAGAAGTAGGTACTACGTACACAGTTTCCTAAATAATTTTGTTTTTACAATTTTTGTATGATCTCTATGAAAACCAGGGGCCATACTCCCAACGCTGAAAGGCATATTATTTCATCATTGTTGACTTTCGTTTATTACAATTATAGTCCTTATTTTAGAAACGTCAAGGTACGTGACATCAAACTGTCGTTTTGAATAATATTGTATTTCTTTGAGCGTTGGCAGTAAGGCCCCTGTAATAATTCATCTGAGCCTAAAGTGATAGTGTTTTTACATACTCGTAAAGCCGCCGGCGTTTGACGTATTTTATCACCAATCCATAATGTGAGAGATCATAAAAGGCGCCATATTTCAAATGTGTTAATATACGAGAGAGCCACCATAGGGACTAGGGAGACGCGAACTGAAGTATAGACATATTGACATACATAAAATATTAGGTATATTGCTATTTGGGTATATTCTACACGGCATCGTACCGGAACGCTAAATCGCTTGGCGGTACGTCTTTGCCGGTAGGGTGGTAACTAGCCACGGCCGAATGCTCCCACCAAATAAGACTAAAGTAAATTAAGAAATTATAAATACCCAATTGACCCCGCCGGGAATCCCAAGTTAAAGCAACAGCGCTCAAAACTGCCCTATTCTCTAACTCAGGGACAATAAAAAAAAACAGGCCCCTGACATTTTTACTAGTTAATGCTCGCGACTTTGTCCGCGTTGATTGAGGTTTTTTGGTTCCCGCAGGAACTGTTTAATTTTCCGGGATAAAAAGTAGCCTTTGTGTTTTTCCAGACTATAATCTATCTCTGTGCCAAATTTCATCCATATCCGTTCAGTCGTTCTGGCGTGATTGAGTAACAAACCTCCATCCATCCAAACTTTCGCATTTATCATAGGTAATAGATGCTAAAGTACGTCTGTCTGTCGGTTCGTTTGTCAGTCTGCCTGCTACACTTGCTCGGCCCATCTGTGCTCTATTGTACCTGTTAACTAGGGTAAGCAATGCCTTAGTGCCTTTTTGTGCACGCCACTAAAATATGAGGGCAAATTTTCTCACGTGTGAACCAAGGCGTATATGCTATCATCGCGTATCGCCTATTTCAAATTTTCATAGCCTCCCTCGGGAAATGTTGGGAGAGGTAGGGTATTTATTGTATCGATGATTTTGCGGGGCGTTATGGGAAAATGAACGCCTATAAACTTGGAGCAAACCAAAAGATGTTTTATCTTATCTTCAAAGGAAGCAGGCTTTAATTTGGGTTTGCAAAGACCGAAATATATAATTTTTGAAAAATTGAAAATGCTGAATTGTGAACCTCTCCTTTTTTTCAAAGTCCACCCTAAGGAATGAGGATAGGGGATGAAAGTTTCTCGCCATTTTTCAAATCGTTGTGATTTTCCATGAAAGTGTACTTGGGATGAAAGTTTGTATGAAAGCTCGCCATTTTTCAAATCGTTGTCATTTTCCATGAAAGTGTACTTTCGGTAGAATACTTATAAGAATAATTGTATTGGAATGCAAAATAAATGAATGTGAATTAATTAAGTAAATAGGTACGGAACCTGTTATACATCAAATTAATCTACTAAGTGATGCCAACGACTTCGTCCACGTGGATTGAGATTTTTTGGTTCCCATGGGAACTCTAATTTTCCGGGATAAAAAGTAGCCTATCTGTTGTTCCAGACTATAATCTAACTCTGTGCCAAATTTCATCCAGATCCGTTCAACTGTACTGTACAGCCATCCATCCATTCATCCATCCATCCTAAAAGGTTTCCTGGTTTCCCATCCCTAAATTGCGTACCCAAATGTTGAACCCCTGGTAACACGAACAGTATTTCATACAAAATTTTTCTAATCGGTTTAGAAACCACGGAGATATACATAAAAAAAAAACGCGCCGAATTGAGAACCTTCTCCTTTTTTGGAAGTCGGTTAAAAATCGAAATACTTATAGTAATGTAGAGCCAATGGCAATGGCCATAATACTTAGCAATATTACTTAAATCATCTGTTTGATGTTACGTACCTACTTTGACGTTCCTACTTCGTAATATAAGGATTATAATTCTAAAACACGAAAGTCAACAATAATGAAACAATATGGCTTTATTAAGCGTAAGCAGTGTGACCCCAGTTTACGTAAAGCCAAATATTCACACATGTGCAAGGTATCGTCGCGTACGGTTTGCGTCAAAATTTTATGCGATCCCTCGGGAAATGTGAGGGAGAGGCTTTAGGCCGGTATACAGCCTGATATTTTACTGCATCGATGATTTTGTGGGACTATACGGGACGATATGACTAGGGTGCCTGACGGGAAAATGGGAATTTTTCCTGGTGGAAGGTTTGGCTAGGTATGGCTAGACCACCCTACCGGCAAAGACGTGCCGCCAGGCGATTAAGTGTTCCGGTACGATGCCATGTAGGAACCGATTATGGGTAGTTAAATATAACTACCCATAATCGGTTAGCCCGCTACCATCTTTGACTGCATCATCACTTACTATCAGGTGAGACCGCATTCAAGAGCTAACTTGTACTTAGTGGATAAAAAAAATGGAAAACTGTAGGAGGTCAATTTCTTCGGGGATTTATAATTTCTTTATTTTTTCTGGTCTGGCTTCAGTCGTTGCTGGTTACCACCCTACCGGCAAAAACGTACCTACCGCGAAGCGATTTAGCGTTCCGATACGATGCCGTGTAGAAACCGATTACGATTATAGGGTTATGGATTTAATATAACTGCCATCCCCTAACAGGTTAATCCGCTACCATCTATGCCACCATACCATCCATGGGGAGTGTGCTCTGAAACTTCATAACCTTGTTCCTCCTTCTACATCTACCACAGAACAGCGAGAAACCGTGAGCGTTGGCACCCTTATGTGGTTGACGTCCAATTCGCTCGCACGAAGCGTTTTTGCTCGACGTTTCTGATACGAACCGCTAGGGTGTGGAACACCCTCTCAGCGCACGTGTTTCCTGCCACTTATAACTTAAGTACCTTCAAGGCAAGAGTGAATAGGCATCTTCTAGGCAAGCGCGTTCCAACCTAGACCTCATCATTGCTTTGCACTAAGCATGATTGTCGTCAAGCGCAAGCCTATCACGCAATTAAAAAATTAAAAAATCTTAGTCAGCATCATCATTTACTTGTACCTAGTGGAATAAAAAAAGTTTCGTTAATATAGAGAGAAGTAAAAGCCCAATTTGCATCCAATTCAATCCAACAATAACACAAAATGGCGCATTTATTGTCGCAAATGGCGGTAAGTAATAAAGAGGCTTTAAAACGTCAATTACTTGGCTATTAATCATGCCATTAAGTGATTGGGCGGCGGGCTTCAAAGCTCGATGGTTATATAAAATACCTACTGCGACGGATGTTTGGAGTTTCGTTTCTTTTTGTTGCCTTTCTGTCGATTTTTATGTGGTGTGAAAGCGCGGCGGTGTGTATTGCACATTGATGTAAAATTTTTAGTACTTAGGTACATCTCTCTCTTACATCAAGTAAGCAATGCAGGTAGCTTTGCTTACTTGATGGCTTGCTTTTCCTGTACGCTTAGTCTAAGATTTTACATATCTATTATAAATGTGAAAGTGTGTTTGTTTGTTGGTTTGTTTTGTCCTTCAATCACGCTGCAACGGAGCAACGGATCGACGTGATTTTTTGCATGGGTATAGATGAGGACCTGCAGCCTGATTCTGTAACTCAGTGGCTATCAAAGAGTGAAAGCCACTGACATATATTCTTTATCCATTGAAGGTTTGCTATGAAATAAAAATTAAGTTTTCATAGCAAACCTTCAATGGATAAAGAATATATGTCAGTGGCTTTCACTCTTTGATAGCCACTGAGTTACAGAATCAGGCTGCTGGAAGCTACTATTTATCTCGAAATATTAAGGAGTTCCCGTGGAAATTAAAAAAAAACTTATATTAAAATAAGAGATCGGTAGGTACAATCAATAAATTACAATTATTATTACAATCGACAAAGAAAATGTTCTTAAAAAAAACTTAAAACATAATCGTTTTATTCGCGATTCGTGTCTGCGCCCGCGTAAAGGCCACTTTGACCTAAATTATACAAATTATAGACGTACAGGCCTCATTATGAAAAATAATGGAATGAGGCAAATCGTGCCGACCGAGAATTGAAGCGAATTACTGAGAATTGTTTCGTATTCTGAATAAGGATTCAAATGAGTCAAATGACACACAAGCACTACACTAATTTTAAGAAAAAAAAATTACCAAGGATGCATTTTCACAATGGAGAAATTTCATGATGTTGTTAATATCATATTTATTACAATGCAATTAAAATAATAAATAATCGAAAAAACTAATAAAACAGTGTTTTTTTTTTAAATCCACCAATTATTAAATGACTGAAAAATTATTTCTCGAGTCTCCCAGTAGGTACTAATAAGTTTACATCAAAATGATTTTCACATACCTACACGCATTTAGTGCTTTTAGGTCCAATTCAGTAACGCTTCATTATACTTTACACCGTTTCCTTCTTTTATTTGGTTTTATATATAAAACCGAATAAAATAACTATTTATATAGTCCGACTATATTATATCGTTATTATTCTTGCCAGAGCAACTTTAAAGGTCCAAACCTTTTTATTCGTTAAGATATTCTAATGAGTCTTTCAAAATATTTTCGTTATATTTTACCCTAATTTTTATAAATAATTATTTTACAAAAATTGAAACATAAATCTATCCTTGTAGTAAGATCCTTACGCGTTTCGCCTTGTTTTGGACTCGTAATCAAAAAATCCATTGATTGTAAGAAAAAAAAGATGAAAATAAAAGTGATGTACCTACCTAAATAAACAGTAGGTTATAGATAACGCTCAAGCGGAATCACCGATCAGTATGCTGTTGATTTAATTAAGATAAAGTTGTGGAGATAACGCGATAAACATGTAAATCAGTGCCTGTTTGTGTATTTATTATGGCCATTGAGAGATTGTTATCTGATATCTAAGTATTTAGAAATCTATGCGCACTGAGATGTTTGGTACTAGAGCGTGCAGTGCTTTGTAAAATAGCTAATATCGTACCATAAGTCGTTTGTCGAGGTCTGTCGTTGATAGGGATGTTTCCACTATGGTTGATGACTATGACTGATGGTTATTGTAGCAGATTGGTTTGGGTACAAAGTCGCAGCCTCTCACTCGGCGGGTGAAATCAAATTCATCTTCCACTTTGACGACGGCTATATCATTGTTCATCCATCGGATGTTGTCGTTTTCATGACCGTCGAAAACGTAATCTATAGTAAAGAAATCCATTGCTTTGTTAGTAATCCCACCACCACTACAGCCCATTAACGTCCCACTGCTGGGCACAGGCCTCCACTCTCATAGGATAGAGGGAATTAAAGCTTAGAGCCACCACGCTGCTCCAATGCGGGTTGGCGGGCTTTTACGACTATTATCATGTTAATGATGGTCTAAGATCCAGTATAAGAATTATAATAAATAGAGATCCTTCCAAAAGACGTAAAATCTACGTCGTCTGTCAGCTTTAACTTTGGTAATCATTTTAAACAATCGATTATGCTAATAAAAAGCGTCAAATAATGACACAAGTCAATATTTCATAAAAACTCCTGTTACTAAAAATTTTATCGGTATTTCTTTAATATTATAGGTACTCTTACGGTAAAATGAACAAGAGTTAGAATTCCCTGTTTATGTTCTGTCGGTCCATCTTCCAACCAAACTTCTCTATAATCGTTACGCCAGGGGGTAAAATGTCTGTTGCTCCACAGTTTTATCTCGATGGAAAGATGTGTGGTATCTAACTCTTCAAAAACAACTAGAAATATAAAGAGTTCAACATACACTTTTTTGTGATTCTGTACGAGCTACGACGAAGACATTTCGTGCAATAAATCAAGAATTTAAAAAACCGACACATTAAAACGAACTCTTAAAATAAGAAAAGAGCTGATACCTTCTTATTAATTAGGTAATATTCTAGCTAATGCCCGCGACTTCATCCGCGTGGATTGAGGTTTTTAGGTTCCCGCGGGAACTCTTTAATTTTCCGGGATAAAAAAGTAGCCTACCTATGTGTTATTCCAGACTACAATCTATCTCTCTGCCAAATTTCACCAGATCTGTTCACAGGCATTTATAAGTTATGGTGGAATAAAGAAACTCACATACATACATGAACCCTGAAACATTACATTCCTTTTTTGGGCAGTCGTGTAAAAAGAAAAGTTTAGTGTAATTCTTGTTATATTACGTATGTATTTTGGGTATTATGTACTATATTGTAACATTATTTTTTCTTGTTAAAAAGAGCAACTGCTGAGTTTCTTGCCGGTCCTTCTCAGTAGAATCTACTTTCCGAACCGATGGTAGAGTCACGACATTTCTTAAGTGACATAAGTTGTCCGACGTGAAATAAATCATTTCATTTCATCAAAGTGGGCGTGGAACTCTTGGATTTAGAAAGCTCAAAATTTTACAAAATGTTTCCTAAAATATACCTTAGGTACATAGACGTAGAAGGAACGTAGACCAGGACCAAGGTAGGATTTTTCGAAAATTTCCACTAATATATAAATCTGTAAACAATTCATTTCTCCGATTGCGTGTGATTATTTTCCTCCATCTGTGAAGATCCGGTTAGGGGTATGGGTTTAATATAACTAATTAACTACCATACCCCTAAAGGGTGGCCCGCTACTATCGACTACATCATTACTGAATACTGATGGTAATGAGATTGCAGTAAAGGGTTAACTTGTAAGTACCTAGTGTCGTAAAAAACACACACACACACACACTTCCACATTTATAATATTAGTATGGATTAATCAATTCGGTTATTGGCTTGAAACATTGTATACAAGTGAGTTTTCATGAATAAATAAATTACTAAATTAAAATTATGATGACAGACCAAAAATAGTCCAAACATGTTTCGTCAATGCTGACATGCAAATTTAAGATTTAGGTATTTAATAATTAATATTTACAACTAGCGAATGCCCGCGACTTCTTCTGCGTGGTTTGAGGTTGTTTGGTTCCCGCTTTAGCCTATGTGCTATTCCAGACTATAATCTATCTCTGTGCCAAATTTCAGCCAGATCCGTTCAGCCGTTGGGGCGCGATTGAGTAACAAACATCCATACAACCATCCCAACTTTCGCATTTGTAATATCAGTAAGATAAGATAAGATATTACAATATTAAAGTAGGTACCAATGTATAACGTAACAAAATATTGAATAATCGACAATTTCAACACAATATTACCTACTTACCTATAGCTATTAAGGTCAATAGCACAACAAAACTATAAATCCAAATTCATGGTCGATTGATCAGATTAAGATAAAATCTTAAGATAGATAAGATAAACAGATAGCTATGTTAATTTTACCCACTTGTCACTACAAACGGATCGGGAGTTACCTTATCGGATGACAAAATGTGAACCGCTTAACTAGAAACACGGTTTTGAAATACCAGTTTTATTTTGTTAAACTGGCACTCTCGTAACTAATTAACAGTTAGAAATTTGATTATGCAATTAAAAATTTAACACAATTACTTACTAATATTACTTATGCTTATTATATCTACTGTTGAAGATTATGTAAATGATAGAGGAGCATGGATTTGATCGCTCCAGCAATGCTGGGGACAGCGGTTACTTATGTACACATTGATATAGTAATTGTAAATGAATTATTTAAAAAAAGCAACCACCGAGTTTCTTGCTGGTTCTTCTCGGTAGGAATGGCATTCCGAACCAGTGGTAGATTCACTTGACGATTCAAAAGTACTTGTAAAAGTTTATTTGAATAAAGAATATTTGATTTGATTTGATTTGATATGAAATTAGTTAAAATTTGATGAACGAGTAGGTACCTAAACGTGTTAAGGGCCCGTATTTAATATGAAAAATTTTGCGACTTGCGGGAGGCTCTCTATAATAAACGTATCAGTTGTATATTTTGTAACATTTTTCTTTTTATGAAAAGAGCGACTGCTTTTCAGTAGAGCAGTTTTCCGAATCGGTTGTAGAGTTTGACTTCTCATAAGTGATACAAGTTGTCCTATGTACTTCAAATAAATAAATCATTTATCATTTATACAAACTTAAATTAAGTTAAGAACTCCGCTATTTATTATTATGAGAGGTATGGGTTTATTATAACTGCCATACTTACCCCTAGGCTAGTCCGCTAGTAATGCCCGCGAATTCGTCCGCATGGATTGAGATTTTTCGGTTCCCGCGGGAACTCTTTATACTACTACTACTCTGTGCCAAATTTCATCCAGATCCGTTCAGCCGTTGGGGCGTGGTTGAGTTACAAGCATCCATCCATACATCCATATAATATTAGTAGGTATAGATAACAGCAACGCCGTCTCCGCGTCGATTTATGTTTGTTAGTGACAAATTGCAGGCTTGCCTTTCAAAATCCAAGAGAGAGTGCCATTTTTTTTATTTAAAGAGATTTATTTCAAAATGGTTGCGGATGACGATCGATCGATTTTATCGGTGCGGTTCTCATAATGACTTCCGGTGGACCATTATAGAGACCGCACAGTTTTACTTAACGCTCATTAAACATCGACACTCTCGGGTCTTTTGGCTAACTGCTTAAGAAAGGGCTATTTTTACCAGTTAATTACCTAATAAATTAATATACGAGTAAATATAAATAAATTATATAAATACGAAAGTTTGGATGGATGGATGTTTGTTACTCAATCAGAATCTAGTAGATACTTACTTTTTGTTTACTGTACGCTAAGTGACAAAGCTGACCGCAAATCGACGGAAACCGTCCTTTTCCAGACACGCTCCGAATACTTGGCTACAACTTGCAAACTACCTATTATCGTTAGCTAGATTATACCGGCGACTTCGTCCGCGTAAATTTCGGTTTCAAAAACCTCTGGGGAACTCTGATTTAACGAAATAAAAAGTAGTCATGTCAGTCAGTAGTATGTCACTCGTTTGGAACCATTGATGTAGAATTTTTTTAGTACCTTTGGAACCATAAACCATCATAAACCATATCCATATTAAAATAATAAATGCGAATGTGTGTCTGCTACGCTTTAACGTTCCATCTTTTCAGCAGATTTTGATGAAATTGGTAAGTACAGAGATAGGTTGTATCCCGGGGAAGGACATAGGATACTTTTTATCCCGGAAAATTAACGAGTTCCCGCGGGATTCAAAAACCCTCAATCCGCATGGACCAAGTCGCGGGCATCAGCTAGTCTTGTAATATTAACCCAATTAGGTGCTTTTTGCGACCACCCGGTTCTCAGGAAGTGCGGACGCGCGTCGGTCGTCCACCCTGTAGGTAATCGAGGCGGAAGGTAGCGTGTGCCGAAAGCCTTTGTCATTTTAGCGCCAATGCAATAATTTGACAGCTCTTTTTTTATCTAACTTTTTTTCTTTTTTTTACTGTTTTGGATGCAAACGATCTTTTGTCGGTTTTTGTTTTATTTTGTTCATTCATATTAATGTTTAGGACTAAAACACGCTACAGACAACCACAATTCGTATAGTGTGCAAACAATTCGCGCGTTGGTTCAGAATGCATCAATTCGCAAACTGCCCCTGCCGGGAATCGAATCGTATCTCCCGATGATAATACCATGTATGGCATGTCGTCTAAAAAATCTTGTATTTGCCGATCTTGCAATATTTAGCTAAATAATCAAGCTTAAAATGGCTGGAACCCAGAGCCGTAAAGCCAGTTAATTAAAAAAATATTCAATTAGGTGTTATTTGCGACCACCCGGATCTCAGGAAGTGCGGACGTCGGTCGTCCACCCTGTAATCGAGACGGAAGGTAGCGTGTGCCGAAAACCTTTGTCATTTTAGCGCCAATACCATAATTTGACATCTCTTTTTTTTTCTTTATCATTTGCGTTGCAAGCGATCTAATTTGGTCGGTTTTTGTTTTATTCGTCCATTCTTATGATGTTTAGACGAAAACACACTACAGACAAAAATAAAATGTCTTGGAGCCAAAAATCCGCGCGCGCACTTTATATTATGGACTGCACAGACTACTGCTGCAGTACAAAACCTTTCGACGCGAGCATTTTGCGTGGAACCTGGAACATAGCTAGCTAAAAATTTGTAGGATCATGTAGTTATTTTGAATAATCAATCTCTTCTAATATTTTAGTGTAGTACCTACGCTTAGTCTAAGTTTTTAAATTGCAAAATCGATTGATCGTATCGAGCGTTCAATCAAATTAGCGTCAAATAAAAGCTCTTGATTTAAAGTCACAAATTCAAACTAACTTAGATAGGTATCAAAATGAGACAAACTGAGAACTTATCACAAAGGAATTTATCTTTCAATGATTACGAAAAAAAGGTATTTTATAGTAGGAACAACCACTCAAGGATTCCAAAGAGGTAGGAAAAAGGTTTTTTATAGTGGTAACAAATAAATTAGCTCAGTCGGGCGACGATCGGCGCGACAAATTACAGTGGCCGAGGCGCCTTCAATCTCGCCTCGAAAAAGAACCCAAAAAAAAAGATGTGTCACGCTACGGCATAGTTAAAAAACTGCTGGACATTACAATACTAGAGGCAATTTTGCCGTTCAAATTAGGTGATGGAAAGTATGCCAGATTTGCCTGGACGTAAAAAGATTGTTAGTTTTATCCAAGCTTTCAAACATGTTATTCTGAAAGTAAATATAGGTAGGTCTTGATTGAAGGACAAACCAACAAACAAACACACTTTCGCATTTATATTATCTAATAGTATGATTCATCATTCTTCTGAAGGAAACTGGTTAGGAAATAATTATTTAAACTATGTTATTTTATTTAAGTATATGGGTGTCACCAATTCACCACTTTGGTAAGAATGACACAGATTGCATAAAAAACAGATAAAAACGAATTAAAAAAACATCTTTTATTTATATTACGCGAGTAAAAATACGATTTACATTCAACTTAATCAGATTTATGTGTTCGAGATTAATTTTGGAAATGTAAAACATTTTAACGTCAAAATAATTTCGCTGCATGATTAATTTTGTTTATCGTCAGTTTCTACTGAATCATTGGAGCCATGCAACATTTAAATTTTCATGCTTTTAAAAAAATTCGCAGATATTATCTGCAGCGAAATTTTTTTCGAAAAAAAAAAGTGCGTTATAATATTACCTATGTCGCAATTTTTTTCTGAACCCTAACTTCGGGGTTGCGGTCGACCTTGATGAAAAGTTGATAAGTAGGTAATATTATTTCCTCAAAATTATTATTAAATCCTAAAAAGTACCTGCCTAATCAAAGAAAGTAAATATTATATTAATCTATACTAATATAAATGCGAAAGTTTGGACGGATGGATGATTGTTTGTTACCTACTCAGTCACCCCCGAACGGCTGAACGGATCTGAATTGGCACAGAGATACCTAGATTATCGTCTGGAATAACACATAAGTTACTTTTTATCCCGGAAAATTAAAGAGTTCTCGCGGGAACCAACAAACCTCAATCCACGCGGTAGAAGACGCGGACATCAGCTTACTAGCAATAATTTTAAACTATACGCTATAATATTATGTCTAGGTTGGTACGCTACGTATGGGATTGCAGCTATTGGAACTAATATCGTGGTCGGGGTCGGTTGGACCAGGGACGAGCCCAGTATGGGCTACGCGCAGGGAGGCACCGGCGCAAGTTCTTAATTAGAGTTCCCGGAACCTTTCATCATGCGCCGAGGATGATCACCGAGGGGGTTTTAGTGGGTACAAATCACCACATAACCCGGTCTCCCCCCCTAGGAGCCGGGTATCTTAGGAAGATTTCCCCCCCGTCAACAAAAAAAAAAAAAGGTATGGGATTTGAAAATGATAAAGCTAAAACTTTGGCATCATCTCTGGCACTTTCCGATTAGTGTCTTTTGACTCTTGACTCACTTTGACCACAAAACAAAATAATATGTAAGCCGAGAAAGAATCGAAAGGAAACATATAAAGAAGCTAAAAATTATTCCTCTGTAGATGGCACTAGGTAAAGTTGGAAACTCTTTTTTAAAGGATAGGGCAAAGTTAAAACATCAAATGTACATCGTACAGTTGTATGCCCTCTTCGAAATCAAGTTTGGCGGTCATCACACGAAAATCTTCTATCGACGAGAAACTAAAGCCACTTATAATATTATGTAGGTAACCTATATGCCATTCGTAATCTGGACTGGATCGTAATCGCCCTGGACTGAAACGGAAACTGAACGGACTAAATTAAACTAGATTTAGCCAAGTCAATCTAATTTAGTTTAAAGAACTTGTAAAACACCCACAAAACAAATTTATTTAAACTGTGGAAGGTGAATTTAGGTTTTGGTTTGCGGCTCTCGTACGATGAAACTATTGACTTTACAAAAAAAAAGGTTACCACATAATATACGGTAGCAAATTTTCTCTAGTTTAATTTATTGTCAGAAAACTGTTTTTGGGCGCCAATTTTCCAATATGGCGGCGCGAGCGGCAAAGATACGAGGTGGCAAAGTGGAAATTCGGAAAGAGCATGTCGAAATAATATTTTTAAATACCAATTTTCAAATCTCCCGAGAAACTTTCCAGGTAAAACTACCAAATGACCTTACTAGCAATAAACATTATTTTTTTACGAGACGCAAACGTTCCGCCAAACCTGAATTTTCACCTTTTTTGTTGTTTATGTCGAACCTTAACCTAACCTACAAGAAAACGTAAATACAATGAACATTTCAAATATTGACACTTAGAACATTGAACAGTTCACAATCTTCCGACAGTTTACAATCTATCGAGATAAAAAACCGTTAGATTACAATCTAACGGTTTTCACAATAATTTTACGGTGACACATCCATCCCCTACGGCCTACACTATCTTAGGTAGGTATAATTATTTGACCCGGTGGCCAAAATTGGAACAATTTTTTTTCTAATCCACTACAAGCTAGCCCTTGACTGCGATCTCACCTGATGGTAAGTGATCATGCAGTCTAAGATGGTAGCGGGCTAACCTGTTAGGGACATGGCAGTTAAATTAAACCCATAGGTTAAAATCCCATATTAAACCCCTACCACTTCGGTTTCTACACGGCATCGTACCGGAACGCTAAATCGCTTTGCGGCACGTCTTTGCCAGTAGGGTGGTAACTAGCTACGGCCGAAGCCTCTCACCAGGCAAACCAGGCATTTTCGTACCTTTTTTTTTTCATATTATCTACTAGCGACGCTGTTTATTACCATAAATAAACTGAATAAACTAACTCACCATTTAATCTGTCCTTTACAACCTGATGTGCGAACGCCGCCGCAGCCGCCTGTCTCATAGGGTCCAGGGCTACGCCCCACGCACCTAGGGCTCCAAGCGCCCTATGAGCCGGCACCCTCACAACCCCTGGGTTACCGGGGAAATAGCCACCCCCCAAACCTAAACCCGGCCGGAGGAGTAAACTACCATTTGGGTAAAGTCCAGGATTGTGGAAGTTAAGTGATAAATTAGAATCTTTCGCGTCATCTTTCGCACTTTCCGACTCAGTGTCTAAGTCACTCCTATCGTCACTTTCTCCTGAATTCCGTCGCTTTTCTATATCCTCAAAATGTTTTCCAAGCAACCTTGAAATGCTGAAAGGTAAATTTACCCTCTGTTGATGTTGAGTTTCAGTCATATGCTCATTAGGGGAATCCCTGTACCTCTCGTTGAAGCAATCCGAGTCTCTATCAGACCCGATACTTCTATCATACTGTCCAGATAATCTACTATCAGAGTCAACGTTGATCTCTTCTTGATCATCATCCGAATGCACTGACGACATCTTTTTTTTAAAACCACTATCACAGTTCAATTACAAATTGTCATTTTTTTAAACACTTAATAACGTTATATAAATGCCAGAAAAAATTATCAGAACTTTGAGACGTTTATGGTTAATAGGCAAAGTTCGCGCGTTAACCGACCGCGCGCGTCTGTATCAACAGACTATGTCAGCAAATTCGAGCCAATCAGCTGCCCTCGCGAACGTTATAGTTTGACCGCACACACGTTTCAACTATGCCCGTTGAGTGGAACAGTTTCCGACAAAAGCTTAATACGATTTCCAAACATAAAAACTCGTTTGGACTCACTAACTTTGCCAGAATCGCTCGCCTCATCTCTTTCTACATACGTCCCGCTTCAACGCTTCCCCCTTGCAATCTCTTAATACCCAAATTCCAACTTTTACGTAATACATTTACGGTATAATTTTCATTGTTAAATACATTGACTTATACTGTTCTTCCATAGGGTTGTATGACGTAAGTGCTTGAAAGATCAAACGCTAAAAAGAGACGTCTATACACAAAGATAAATCAATCGTACAAGTTAGATAGAGATAGTTATACTTTTCTCAGTGGGCGTGTCTTATTATATTGTAACGCTCCGTTTAAATCCAGTTATGGCCTGACAAATGGTGTACATATTAGAGGGGGCAATGTTAGGAAACTATTTTTGAATCTTTTAAGACATTTAAATTATTTAGGGACCGAGACCGCTCCAATACAATGCACTTTATAATAAAATAGACCCTAGTTTCGTGTTATGGTCATAGATAATGGAATAACGTAGTGTCGAAGATAGCTTGTTTATACTATTGGCTTGGACAGCTCGAAAAGTAAAGGGTGTTATGGCTCGACTGATAACTAGAATGGCTTTTACAATAATTGCTGGGCGCGCTCGAATTGATATTGGTTTTGAACGTGACTGTAGAGTATTGGTACTGAATAGGTAATATTGTTGAATAGTTTAGTTTTATTATTACTAGGTAGTTTAGGCGAAGTAAGTAAATATTATATTAACAAAACAAACCCAAATCTATTAAACTTTAGGTTTGTATTTCTACGTAAATGACATGATGAGCTTGAAAATGAGTTGCCCTGAGGGCGCAAACACACTACTGAAAAGACATGACAAAAAGTCAGCGCGTACGCCTGCGCCGTATGAGAAACACGGTCTGTCGTGTCGCGCAGGACCGTGCAGTTCCACATAAACGGTCACGGGTGAAGCTTTTGTCCTGTCCTGTCAGTAGTGTGTTTTCGCCTTAACGGGTCTGACATTTCAAATTGTTTCAGGTGATTTTTGATGTGGTGATAGGTACCTAGGTAGGTAGGTAGGTACATCACACTAATATTATAAAAAAGCAAAAACTTGTATCACGTATGTTTATTACATTTTCTTTCACGCAAAAACTACTGGATGGATTTGGGTGACTTAGCTTAGGTATAGGTACTTAGTACCTACTTACCCTGGATTAACACATTTGGCTACTTTTTAGCCCCGAAAATTGAAGAGATCTCGCGGGAACCAAAAATCTTCCTATGAGCATAGAGTTAGTATATAGCCTAATACTAACTCTATGCCTATGAGTGCATGGTGTAGTGGTGGATGGAGTGCGATATGTATAACCTGGTCTTTAGGTACATGCTTGCACTCGCACCTTGTGGGTTTTGTATAATACGCGGCAGGTGCGAGATTTATTATAAACATTTATTCTTTATTATTATAAAAGAATCATTAGGTTCTAAATGTTTATGCACTTGTAGGGGCCTCGCGCCCTGGTGCTGCGAGGGCGCAAGGCCCCTGCAAGAGCGAGGCCCCGGGCGGTTATCCTGTTTGCCACCCACTAAGGCCGCCACTGGTTAGTAGAGTCTGTACTCTGTAAGTATAGGGAAAGCTGAGATTCGCTTTTTAGGGTTCCGTGCCCCTAGTGTGCCAATGGGACCCTATTAATAATTTTCCGTTATCCGTCCGTCCACCCGTCTGTCTGTCAGCAAGCTGTATCTCATGAACCGTATTTGTTTTTTTTAGAATAATAAATTGCAAAGGAGTATGAGTTGACCTCTACACTTCCACTTGTGAGGTAGTGTATAAAACACTTAGGTCATAATAATTGTCTATGGTTTATACTTACTTCATAGTAATTTAAAAATATAACAAAACTTTGTTTTAGATGATGGTCGCACGGTGTTTCATTTCATCTCCTAAGATTGTATTAAATAAAGCTATGCCACACAATACCACTAACAAGGAGTTTTGTCAGTAGCCATGAGCGATTTTTATACTTTTTGAACTCTTTTTGAAGCTTCATGTGACATGAAGACGGGGGGCTAAAACGTGGAGCAGTAAAGCCCCAAATCAACCTAAAAATTATTGTTTTGATACCTTTATTGTTTAAAGGCTATACCAGACTTGAATCTAGGGCCGTAAAAAACAAAAAAAAAACAAAAATCCATTCATAATATTTAAAAAAAAAGAAATTACTTACAAGATAAAATGATAAAAGTTATATCTATGCGTTTAACATACAAAATATTATTATCTAGATAATCTTAATTTTTCGGGAATTTTACCCTGTCCTTCCCCAGGATCCAAACTATTTCTGTACCAAATTTGAACGCGTAGCAGACAGACGGACAGACACACTTTTGCATTTATTATATTATTAGATTAAAAAGTACATAAGTATTATTAATTTATTAATTTAAAAAAAGCACAAATCACAGCCCTCGCCAATTTTCAGTAAATTGTCTGTTATTGACTGCAAGGTGACAGTAGCGACATCTAGTTTTAAGTAGCGAAATCAAAAGAAGTACCAAAAGCTTACGCAAAAAATCGGTGCAACTACATAATAGCTAATTCTTACTTTACTATAATATTTTAATCTTGAAAATACATCTTTGTTTAAAAGTGATTAGCAAAAAAATAATATTTTAGTTTCTTTGCTTACGACAAAACAATTATTTTTGGAGATTATCACAGGAGTATACTTTTTACTGTGCCATCTAGTAGTGAATAGAAAAACTACAACGAAAAGCTTTAACGCTTACTGGAAATTCTGTGGAAAATGCGATATCGGTTTCCGTTTAGAAATTGTGTATTTTTTACTCTTCAGATAATATTATTATAATAAAATTATATTGAACGAAATTGATCTACGACCTGCATCTGTTTTTTTTAACTTTTATCTAATAATAATATTTTAGAGTCAACTATGTACCTACTTAGTAACTACTAAATTTTACATGATTTTACGTAATTTAATTGTTACTCGACTGTCCAAAAAAGGAGTGTAATGTTTTTTAGGGTTCATAAAATAATAAGTTTGTCCGCATAGAGGTATAATGTGTTTGTCAGTATGTAAGTTTCGTTATTTTGGATGCACAGACCAACAACTCATCTATTCTTACATCATCTAGAGCAAGGATTCCCAAACTATTTTGAACAAGAGATGTTACCTCAGACCCAAGTAGCCAAATTACTTTAAATATCTCTAGTTTTTTTCCTATTGATACAAAATACCTACCAATTTGAAAACTTTGCGGTTGGTTAAGTACCTACCTAAGTAAACTTGACATCATTTTCTCATCAAAATTTAACAAAATAAATAGACATAAAATTCAGTAAATATCAAGTATAATGAATAATTAAGTAATTAAGTAAAATAATAGGTAAGTTATTATTTATGAAAAAAACATTAAAATCGCAAAGTAAAGATAAAAAAAACTGTGAAATGGATAAACCTGGTGACTTTCGACCAATCTATCTAAATCCGGTTCAGTATTGGTGAGTCGGAGGTTGCAGCCTTAAACCCCGGCGTTCGTTGATTTTCAAACGGAATGTCGACCCCCGGGAAACCGAAATCGACCACTTTGGGAATCCCTGATCTAGACTGATACTGGCTATAAATTAAAAAAAAACAATGTGTCTAAACGCACCATAGTCCATACAATGCAATGAAGTAGGTTTTTTTGGCGGCGCACGGCGGTATGTTTCGCTTATCTCCTACCGGTACCTACCTTCTTATTTTGTGCAACCAGATCCTTCCCTACCAATACTAAAATTAAAAATAATGAATATTTAGTTATTGGATAGAAGCAAGCATTATTGAATTAATATTGATGAATATTCTCTGAGTGCAACGAAGTGTTTTCAACCGTGAAATGACTCAAGGCATAGTGGCTGCAGGTCTAGGTAGGTATAATAAAATTAATAGGTAACATAGGTTAATCTCTTCTTCATTGTATTTCCTAACAATAGTTTGCACTTGGTTACTGGATATGTTTTTAAGTGTGGTATTTTGTATTTTAAGCTTTCAAAAAGGTATGTATTTCAGTAGGACTTTCGGCGACACGTAAAAAAACCCCATGATGGCAGTTTTGGGGTTTTACTGCAGGTCTTTCCTGCAGCGCCGGATCCTGTAGTAAAAAGTTGATTGACGAATCAAAAAATCTTAATCCACGCAGACGAAGTCGCGAAAATCACCTAGTTAAGTATATTAAGCGTTGATAACCTAGTGGCTTAGACGTTCGGCGTCAGATGTTCGAGTGGTCGCGGGTTCTATACTCAGGTATGCACTTCTAACTTTTCCAAGTTATCTGTGTTTTAGCAAACATGCTACAAAGGCAGAATTGTGAGGAAACTCGCATGCCCGAGTTGGATTTTTTTAAGGTGTATGAAGTCTGCTAATGAACACTTGACCAGCGTGAAGGATTATGGCCAAACCTTTCTCATTCTGAGAGCGGGTTAGTTGCGTACCTACAAATTAATCATTACAAAGTTTCCTCCTGTTCTTACAGTACATTCCGAAAACACAAATCTTGCTACACACCAATTTGTACTGAATCAAACGAGAAGAATTTTGAGAGGCAACGAAGTAGATGATACCAGACCGTACATGGTAAGTGTGTATTCAGACGTGCCACACCTAGCCTAAGTGGTTGAGACACCAGACCTCTTTTACGGGGTCGCAGGTTCGATCCCCCAGGCGCGTGTAAAGCTTCAATTCTGCCAGACGTAACGCTCGTTGCAGATCCGTTCAGCCGTCGTGTGATTGAGTAACAAACATCCATCCATCCAAACTTTTAATAATATTAATATCATCGATATAATAAGTAGGTACTAGATGGTTCCATTCACGGAATGCTGTAGTTATTTTTTCTATGGTTCCATTCATAGAAAAAAAAATTGGCAGTCATAGGGACTGCCGATAGAAGTGAAAACGATTTTTTTTAATTAAGTAATTTTTTATTAAAAAAAAATAAAATTAATACCTTAATACACTAAGGCATTACAGTTTAATTACGAATGTACTATATTTATATTTAAGACGTTTTGTCTTCGTTACAATGCGAGGTGTCGGTCATAGTGGTGTCGGTCACGGTGTCGTTCACGCATTTTCACATATTTACCCCTTACCAAAAAGTTCTCAACGCGCCTAAAGAAGTTTTCACTTCAAAAATTGGGTGTTCGACCTGTAGAGCGCGCCCCACACCTGTATAAGCCTGTCTCTGTCCCCGCCATAGCGCTGTCCCGACTAGATGGCGTTAGTAAAATAAGTTCATATTCTTTGTTTGACAGGGCCCTAAATAAATTGTAAATTGAGGTCGTTGATAAGTATAGATTATAATGATTCATGACACAGGTGTACCTCCGGCCTGCGTCCACTGGCAGTACGTATGGCAAGTCATCCAACTGGCTATGCGGGGGTGTTATTATTCACCCCCAATACGTGCTAACCTCTGCCGCCTGCGTCGAAGATGTTAAGCATTTCTACGTAGTCTCTGGAACACACAGGTGAGTAGTACTGAGAATTGACCACAAATGAGCGTCCATTGTGTCCATATTGTGTTTGGTTTTGCTAATTTTCTATACTAAATTTATTTATTAAGTAATGTAAGTAGGATGTATTTTTTTAAAGATACCGATATGATAGGCGGATGGAAAAATGGAATCCGGAACGGCGTTCCATATCCTAGAGGTTCGAATTAGAAATGAGGAAGCAAATCGTATGTACAGGTGTCTCTAATGTTACGTCATGTTTTGACTCCGGTTAGAAACTCAGCAGTCGCTCATTTTAAAAAAGCAAAACATTGCATTAATTAGGTATGTATAAGAATAGGTATTTTCTAAACCAATTCCTAGCTAAGGTGTAATGAGTATGCATAATTTAATAATATGTGAAAGTGTTGCCTATCTGTCAGTCCATCCAGTCTGTTATCTTTCCACGATCAATCTCTGATTTTAACGAAAGGTAGAGCGATAGCTTACATCCCGGATACGGGCATAGTCTTCTGGATATTTTTTTATCTCGGAAAATTCCATTCCCACAGGATTCACAAAACGTAAATCCAAGTGGACATGGTCACCATCTAGGATTCGTACAAGTAGGAAGTCAAGGTTTCGATTTTTGGGAATTTTTAATTTCTAATTTGGCTTCATTATTCATTTTTTTATATCATCAATATCACCAGACGTGTATACTTTCATCTCATAGAAACTATACAGGCAATAAAATGGCTAAAATATTGCATATAAAATGTTCAAATGACATCGTGAAGATTTTCAGCAGGATTTTCTTCATGTAGGTACCTAAACATTTTTTTACAGGTGGTTACCATTAGGCGAAGAAGACGAATGTGTCACAAATGGTGCAAAAAAGGCAATTTGGAAATGTGTACCCAAAGGTAAAATTATATTTCACATCCTTGTTTTTTTCTTTTTCCTAAACAATACTAACTTTCAATTAAAAGTAGGGAAATACAGAAGTAAACAGTGGCTCCAGGCTACTTATTAAATATCTAATAGGTATATTAATAGGCAGTTTCCTGACACACATAACTAGGCAAGAGTGAATAGGCATCTTCTAGGCAAGCGCGTTCCAACCTAGACCTCAGCATTGCTTTGCACTAAGCATGATTGTCGTCAAGCGCAAGCATATCTCGCAATAACAAAAACTACTACAAGAAACTAAAAAACGAAATATAACAATGCAAATGGCTGTAAAAAGAAAGAATAAAATAAAGCTATTACATTCACAGATTATGTTTACGATGGTAAAGAGTTTGACAATATACGCTGGATGATAAACGATATAGCAGTAGTCAAAGTGGAAGAGGAGTTTAACTTCGAAAAACGCATACGTGGCTGCGACTTCGTGCCCAAACAGATAGCTTACAACAATCAGTCTGAGAGTCTAGAAGCCCCTGGATCTGTCGCCTCCATAGCTGGATGGGGATCCGTCGATAGATTTGGTGATGTAAGACATAATATAGATTCGATATTAGAATTAGTTTAGTGTACTCGTGGGCGATTTGGTGATGTTACACAGAATATAGACGAATTCAATATTAGAGTAAATTTAGTGTAGGTAAGGAGTTAAGGTAAGGAGTTTAACTTCGAGAAACGCATATGTGGCTGCGACTTTATTCCCAAACAAATCACTTACAAAAATCAGTCTGAGAGTCTAGAAGCCCCTGGACCAGTCGCCTCAATATATAGCTGGATGGGGATCTGTCGATAGATTTGGTGACGTAAAGCATAATATATTCAATTCAATTCAATATTTATTTTTTCAAATTAGGCACTTAATGGCGTCCAATAACTCCTAAAACATGATGGTGATAATCTAAAGCTAAGTTAAAACTAAAGCTATGATGGTACCAAACGGGGTATAGATGATTTGGATATTATGTAGGTAATTGGAGAAAGATGTTGGAGTGACGATATTGCAGCATTGGTAAGCCAGATACTAGGAGGATAGAAATTGTCAAACAAATTCAGAAAAAATCGTTGGACGCAAGTAGGTCAAGGTAGGGTATGGAAATCCCTACAAGAGACCAACGATTGCGATTATTAGAAAATCTTAGGGATTAACTAATTGGGACATCTAGAGAGGGTTAGCCCGCCAACCCGCATTGGAGCAGCGTGGTGGGTCTAAGCTCTAATTCCCTCTCTCCTATGAGAGTGGAGGCCTGTGCCCAGCAGTGGGACGTTAATGGGATGTAGTTGATGGATGGATGGAGAGGGTTAAGAGGGACCAAGCGATATTAAAATTTTCCTTAACATGAAACCATATTTTGGAAATTTACAGCACATACTGGTCATTTTGACTATCTAAATATATAAAAAGATAAAGTGACTGACTGACTGATCTATCAACGCACAGCTCAAACCACTGGACGGATCGGGATGAGTTGGCATATATATAGCTTTTATGACGTAGGCATCAGCTAAGAAATAATTTTTGAAATTTCAACATCTAAGGGGGTCAAATAGGGGTTAGAAATTCGTATGAATATCGAAGTTAACGTTTAAAGTTAAATTTTTAACGTTTAAATAAGTTATTAATAAAATAATGTTTATAATAATGATTATTATCTATCTTCTTTTCAAGACATTCGGACGTTCCACAATGAATTCTCCAGAGCTACTGGAAACGGATGTGATACTAATATCGAAGAAGAAATGCCAACGCCAATGGCCGGAGCGTTACCACTACATCATCGAGCAAAATATGATCTGCGCTAAGGATGGAGTGGATTCGGATTCCATGAGTGATCTATGTAAGGTAAGGTAGCTTTCCCTTTATCCATACAATGATCCATCCATCCTATATAAAAGCAGGCGTTAATCTGTGAAAATCCGTGATAATGAAAGAACTTGGAGTGAAGTTCGCTAACATTGATGGATTATAGCGATTTCATTCAGCCACGAGTGTACATCCACTGCTTGACAAAATCTTTTGGAGGAGATCGCGCAACCACACCTGGTCCTTAGCCTTCCTTATCCATCCCCGCCCTGGCACCATAAGACCGCTCTGGTACAATCCCAAAATGGCTTGGAATTCGACAAGGGATCTGTGGTCACCTACCCTCTTTAATCTATAAGTAAATTAACTATTTGTAAATCATGCGAGCGTTGTGACATATTAACGAGGCATTGAAATGAAATGAAAATATACTTTAATGTACAACATACACAATTTAATTCATTTAAACAAAAACAATGACGTGAAAAATTTCTTCCATCTTAGACTGCATCTTCACTTAAGGTGAGATCGCAGTCAAGGGCTAACTTGTAGTGGATGAAAAAAAAAGAAAAAAAAACGTTAACTACATCGTATTAACTTTTGTTTCGAACAGGAACAAGAGATAAATTGTAAAGAACTAGTCTACTCTGAAGAAGAAGAGGACGAGTTCCGCGCTCGCAGGTTCATGTTAGAGCCGAATAAATCACAGATACATTCATCCGGTCACACAGACACAAGAAGGACAAAGAAAATATCTGGAGGATTTTGTGAGGTAACTTCATAATTCTACTTTAAATGTACTTATTAATTTTGTATCCTACAGCAAGCAGAAAAGTTTTTGATATCTGCTCATTCATGATTTAAAGCCATGTACCTACTTCCAAAAAAACAATTCTCAAATTCATTAGTGTGAGATTTTTGTGATGATACGTCACTGAGTATTTTAAAATGTCATTGTGTCTTTAATTTTGTTGCCTTCAATACTTTAATTTTTTAAGTGCCTAGATATAGTACAAATAAAAGAACTTAATTTTAAACCTAAAACTAAAAGAACCAAATGTGTCCAAAAGGCAATGTGCCCAATACCTTAATAGTGTTTTTTTTTTAATTTTGATACTGATATTATTAATGCGAAAGTTTGGATGGATGGATACCTAGATGGATGGGTAGATGTTTGTTACTCAATCTCGCCAGAACGGCTGAACGGATCAGGATGTAAGGCACAGAGATGGCCTATGTGTTATTCCAGACTATATAATAATAATCTGGAATAACACATTACTTGGATTTACTCTTTATCCTGGAAAATTAAAGATTTTCCGCGGGAGTCAAAAAACCTCAATCCACGCGGACGAAGTTGCGGGCACCAGCTACTAGTCTTTAATCACGATGTCTTTTGTTGTCTATGCTATATAAGCATAAACAACAAAAGACATATTCTTTGGTCTTATTTAGAACGACCATGGCGGTCCGCTAGTGGTGGGCCACGGCAAAAGCTCGGTCGTCATCGGCGTCATCTCGGCGTGTATGACCGCGAATATAACACAGAAGTGCTACGGCCCTTTCCTTTACACTAGTGTATGGCGTAACAGACACCTGATTACCTGTGCCATCGATAAAGAAATAGGGTAATGCTTTTTTTAAACTACCCACCACTACACCACTACAGCCCATTAACGCCCCACGGCTGGGCACAGGCCTCTACTCTCACAGAAGAGAGGGAATTAGAGCTTAGACCCACCACGCTGCTCCAATGCGTGTTTGGCGGGATTTAACGACTATTATCATGTTATTAATAATAACCGGGACCGACGGCTTAACGTGTTCTCCGGGGGTGAGAACTTCCGCTAACTTCCTAACTCCGGGCTAGTACTGAGAATTTCTAGTCAGAAAAACCCAATACTCTTTTGCTCGACCCGGGACTCGAACAAAGGTCATACAAAGAACAATGAAATGAAATGATTTATATCACATAGGGCAACTTGTGCCACATATGATAAGTCGTAAGAATCTACCACCGCTTCGGAAAAATGATTCTACTGAGAAGAACCGGCCGGAAACTCAGAAGTTGCTCTTTTCATAAACAGAAAAATTGTACACTTTGTAAATAATATACCTACAATGCAACCGTTACGTAACAAGTATTACACTGACTGTGGGTTGCTCGATGAGAAGCCGGTTGCTTCCATGCAACTCGAGACATGTCATCGAGAAAATCATCACTAATATAATAGACTTAACAGATGCTGTTTAAATGCAGACAAATGTAACAGACATCTACATCAATGGGTATGGGTTTAATATAACTGCCATGCCCCTAACAGGCTAGCCCGCTACCATCTTAGATTGCATCATCACTTACCATCAGGTGAGATCGCAGTCAAGGGCTAGCTTGTAACTTGGATTAAAAAAAAGTACCAAATATTAAAAACCAAAGGCTAAGACCAAAAATAATATTTAATTTGTATAATATTCTAGATCATCGTGCAGAAGATTACTGAGGTCCTTGAGAACACGACTAATTGAAACTACATTTGACTGGCCTAGTCTTCGTGAAGGGTAAAAATTATATTACTATTTTTAAGATCTGCATTGGTAAGGAAATAATTTAAAATGATTTAAGAACATAAAGAATTTAAAAATAACTAGTGGTCGCCTGCGACTTTGTCCGCGTACAATTTCTGATTTCCTATGAGATAATGAAATTTTCCCGTTGCAGAAAGCATATACCTATAGAGGCTATATAAAGCTTATGTAGGTTTTTATTATTTAAAACTAATAACTTAAATGCCGATTTTCATGACTCTAACTTCAAAAAACATAGTGCTTTCATACAAACTTCCAACCCCCATTTCATGAATTACGGATGGTGTTTCTCAAAACCGTTTCTTAGCTAATTTTTTCACATTAGAAGGAACCTACCTTCAAAATTCCAAGTTTGAATGTTTTCTTGAGATGTCGGGATTAGTTAGTAAGTGGTATAATCCCTTTTATATTTGAAGAGTACAATTACTCTTTGGCACGTATTATGTAAAATTAGAAGAGACTAATATTAATATGTATTATTTATATTAAAATATAATTATTTTTAATTATTTGCAGTCCAGAAATTCCAATGAATAATTCCAAACAGGAGTACACTCCTCCATCGTTTAAGAAGCACATAAGAATGAGAAAAACTAAAGATATAAGCAAATAGAATATTATATTTCAAAAAAAGCGTTTTATTACCATTTCCTTAGTTAAGATAAAATAACTAGGGAGAGAAAACATTTCAGACAACAGTTTTTAAATTTTCTCATGCGATTAAATAATCTTAAGATTAATTTCAACTTAGCTAACGGAAAATTAGCAAGGGTTTCGTGCAACTCAGCGATAACTTCTTAGAGTTAAACAAACGAATGAACGAGACAATAAAGATGTTTCTCGACACCTCACAGATTTTTATTAGTTAACAAAAATGCATCAAAAATTAATGATCACATAAGTATAAAATACAAAGACTCAGGTGATAAAATAGCAGCATAGCTTAATAGCGAGTAACTAGTCATATTAGTAATAGTCATAATGCTATTATGTCTTAAGGCGCTGTGAGCTCACGAGATGAAAAACACAGGCGCGTGGGGGTGAAATCGAGCAAGCGCATGTCGCAAAAAAGGCATGAAATAATTTGTAAAAAAAATAATATTTACTTTTCAATACAAATGAATCCGACAATGTGTTTGATTTAGAAATATGAATTTTATTTTATATTTCTAGAGCTAATTATTGGTTTCAATAAGGAGAATAATTGCTTTAAAAGGTAAATTAAGAGGTATGTTTAAATAAATTTCAATGCGGAGATTTTTTTAAATTGTGTTTTAAGATGCGTTAATGGCTGCTCAAAGGTCTTGAAAACAGCAAATTATTTTTACAAGCATACATTATGTCACCGTTTGATGGATACACTGCTTTTAAAAACCCCCTTTTACGCTACGCAGGGCTTTAATTGATTCAGTAATAAAGAATAAATACGTTAAAACTAAAAATTGCGTCCTACGTTACTAATTTAAACTGTGTCTCCACCAATTACAATCCGGGTATCTTTAAATCAAGAGTGAATAGGCATCTTCTAGGCAAACGCGTCCTATTTTAGGCCGCATCATCACTTCCCATCAGGTGTGATTGTGGTCAAGCGTAATGAATTTAAAAAAATCCGAACGACGTAAATTATATAAAATACAGATTAAGGAAGCATACTACAAATCAACAACAAATGCCTTAAATATAATTTTGAACTTATAAAAAACATGTAATAAAATTAAGTCTCAATCGAGTCTTTAATTTTTTTACTCATTTTCCTGCACTAAAATTCTTGTGTTATTTGATCTGACTCATGTATTTGCTTCTGCTTATAAATCTTGAATTATTATAGAAAGCAATAATGTTTTTAATAGCCGTAAAATTGAAGAAATAATTGATATTACTTTTGGTTCCTTTATCCACCATCATTTCCCTTATATGTATTAAGTATAAGGATGAAGTTATATAGTTTGTTTAAATCTACATGTAGTCTAATTTTTTTTACTGAATGCTTTGTTTTGGGTATGTACCTACTATATTATATATTATTCACTGATTAATAATTGTAATCCTGTAACGACTTCCGTGTGGTTATAGACTATTTAAATATCTAATTAGAATTATTCTAAAGTCTTTAGGGGTCTAATTATCTTTGTAAAATCTCAAAATTCTAGACTCAGACAGCATTTTAAACTACACATTGATGGGCTGACTGACTGGCCCATCTACTATTTTATATTGACATTAAAAATTGCTTATGAAATGCAGTAAGCCTGTGCCTGTCTTTCTTCTAAATTTTTTTATCTACCTACATCTTGAAATCATTTTCATCCGATTTCTATTGTTATTTTAAACCCATTTTTGTTTCAGTTCAAGGTTCTATAAATGTAGCTACCACATTACCACCAAACGTACACGACATTTTACAAAAGGCCAACATAAGCGGAGTCAGGGGTATTCTAAATGAGTCGAGAAGAATTATTAATGGTGATGAATCTCGCAATAGGCCTTATATGGTAAGATCTGTGAAATTTAAAAATATACTCTGGATGCATCTTAGGTCTTCTTCTCAGTCGTGCACTCTTGACAGAGTGGTCGTGGCTGCTGGGACGATACTGGTACGCTCGTCATCTGTCTTCTTTAAATTGGGTCGCACCGCCTCCCGCGCGATGATCCTCCACTTGTCTCGATTGGTAGCATTGCGGGAGCACTCCACCACAGTGTTCTAGGTCACACTTTTTATTAGGTCCGTCCATCAAGTAGGGGAAAGTCCTCTGGCTCGCTTTCCTTCCACATGACCCTGTATCACCAGGCGCTCAAGTGACCCTTAATTTCTGAAGATGTGGCCAAAGAACTTCAGAATTCGCAATTGCACAGTCGAAGATAGCCTTTATTTTAGCTTAAGTTCTTTTAGGATTAAGCTGTTTGTTCGAAAGGCTGTCCAGGGTATCTTTAAAAGGCGCCTCCAGCACCACATCTCCAAGGCATCAATTTTACGTCGGTCTTGTAGTCTAAGTGACCATGTTTCAGCTCCGTAGAGAAAGATTGGGAAAACCAGACACCTCATAAGCCGAACCTTGGTGGTTTTGGTAATCTTCCTGTTCTTCCAAATCTTATTGAGCTTCTCTACCGCAGACCTAGTTATGGCACATCGCCGATGGCATCTTAGGTACAATATTACAAATGCATCCATAACTTTTTAACCAGCTTCCAACTAACAACCATCAAATAGAATTTAAAAAACAAAGCTAAGGTCAGGATTTTTTGCCAAATAACTAAGTATAATATATTATATTATGGTGTTTGCAGGTTTATTTAAAACTTCCGACCAATGATCCGAAGTACAAAAACTACCGTCGCTGGCTTTGCAGCGGTGTGATAGTCCATGAAGAGTATATCCTCACTTCGGCAGCTTGCATTGAAGATGCTCAGCATTTCTATATTGTGTCTGGCACTTACGGGTTCGTAATAATATGGTTCTAACACACCTGGACTTAATACGCGACATTTAGGAGGATTTTAATATCTTTCGGAAATGAGACTGATTTCAAAGTTAAGCCGTCGTTTGTGCACTTCTAAAGTCATCTAAATATCTACTGTCGACTGATTAAAACTATAACTTGAGGCATGAATTTCTCGTGAAAGGAAACTCTTTCATATTTTGGACGCAAACTTTCCTGGGTTTGTGAAAGTGTAACAGTCAGAAGACAGAAATACACACTTTAACATTCATAATATTGGGTACAAAAATAAAATTAATTCGAATCCATTAGACAATTCCTACCTTTCACTTTATAAGACACTAAATATATTTTTTCTTTGCCAGGTACAACGAAAGGGACGACCGCTATAACAATGCTTGTATCAAAAACGGAGCTAAGAAAGCAATTTGGAAATGCATACCACGAAGTAAGTTATAGAATATATATAATAGAATAAATTAACATACTCCGAATAGTTAGGTCGCTTACGAGAGGCCCTTATTTAATTTAGAGTTATAAAATTTAGATTTTATAACTCTAATTTAATAATTTAAACCTAAAACTCTAAATATTTAAACTTATGACTAAACTAGCGAATGCCCGCGACTTCGTCTGAGTGGTTTGAGGTATATTGGTTCCCGCGGGAACTCGTTAATTTTCCGGGATAAAAAGTAGCCTATGTGCTATTCCAGACTATAATCTATCTCTGTGCCAAATTTCAGCCAGATCCTTTCAGCCTTTGGGGCGTAACAAACATCCATATATCTATCCAAACTTTCGCATTTATACCTAATAAGTAAGATAAGATTGATAATTTAAACTCTAAATTAATAAATAAAGATTTTATAACTCTAAATTAATAGCCGTAGGTATGAATTGAGCACAAACAGAGAGAATATAGAATAAGGAACAAACAAGTTTTTGTAAGTAAAATTGGTATTTTCTAAGCACAATTGAACAAGAGTCAATTAACGTCATTGACTCTAGGACTCTTGACTAAGGTAGGAACTTAGACCACTTAAAAAAAAGATTTTTTAGATTTCTGGGCTTATTTTGTAATTTGTAAAGTTGATACTGATTATAAAAATTATTAGGTACTGGGTTTTTCAGTTAAGAAATTCTAAGTTCAGGCCCGAAGTTGGAAGTTGGCGGTGAGTTATCCCCTAACATGATAATAGTCGTCTAAGCCCGCCAACCCGCATTGGAGCAGCGTGGTGGGTCTAAGCTCTAGTTACCTCTCTCGCATGAGAGTGGAGGCTTGTGTCCAACAGTGGGACGTTAATGGGCTGTAGTGGTGGTGGGATTACTAACAAAGCAATGGATTTCTTTACTATAGATTACGTTTTCGACGGTCATGAAAACGACAACATCCGATGGATGAACAATGATATAGCCGTCGTCAAAGTGGAAGATGAATTTGATTTCACCCGCCGAGTGAGAGGCTGCGACTTTGTACCCAAACCAATCTGCTACAATAATCAGACCAGTCGGTATGAGGATCCTGGGAATTCGGCTATCATTGCTGGATGGGGAAGCACTGAAAAGTATAAAGATGTAAGATCAACACATATTTGTGGACACTAAAGTTTATGAACTAATTAGTATTCATTTAGTAGTAGCTGTTTAGATAAAAAATATCTCAAAAGCCATTCCTCTGGTGCTGCAAATGTTCATGGGCGGCGGTAATCACTTAAAATCAGGTGACCCGCCTGCTAGTTTGCTCGCTGTATATATTAAAAAAAAGTTTAAAGTGAAAAGGTTGAACGTGTGAACGTAAAGACCATCGAAAAGGTATTTAATGCTATTTTTTATTTTTTTTATTTATTTATTTGTTTACATCAGGCAACTAGGCCCATAGAAATATATACATAATATAACATATAACACAATAAAATAACATTAATACATAATTATGAAACAGTAGGGATTCTGGATCTGGCTTCCCTGAAGCGTCGGTAAACTATGCCCTCAGGCCAAAAGTCTGAGCTGAGGAATACGTCTTTGCACGAAGCCGGAACAGTAAGGACATACGAGCTGAAGTAGGTTGTCCTACTGGACTTAAGTTTATCCAGGGTCAGCTGCACTTCAGTCATCTGCGAACAACCAGATTCTCGCGAACCTTCTGCAGCTGTTCCATGGCGATTTTTATACGTGTCCAGAATGTACTGTATAATATCAGCCTTGGACGTCTCGGAATTTATGCGGGAAACATAAATCATAATGTTAGGTACCGCCGCTTTCAAGGTGGTATTTGTCGTTTGCGCTGTACCACGAAAATTTCGAAATCGGTTCGGTCTTCGCTTTTTCTTCTCCACTAGTGTGAAACCATCCGCGTCGCATTTTTTATCCGCTGAGATTTGAGTAGCGGTCGGTGCAGCTGCTGGATGTGAAGAGTTTTCTCGAACCGTCTGCTTTCGGGATGCGTCAGCATACGTTCCTTGCCGTTGTTTTGATATAATAGCAGTTGTTGTCGTAGGCTTCGCTATTGTTTCCACACAAACTGATTTATTAGCGCGGTCAACAACCTTAAGCGATTCCTTAGGTGAAGCAAATGCCTCACTGCAGAGTGGCGAAATTGGATCCATGCGTACATTACCACCGCGCCTCGTGTTCACATTTTGTGACGGCGACGGCGTATTGTTCCTGTCAGCAACTTTCTGGCGTAAGTCAGCCAATTCCTTACTTAGCGTCGAAACAGTTTGCTCTGAAATTTGCAACTGATTCTTAACATTAGTCATGTCAGCTCTCAACAATTGGATGTCCTTAAGCAGCCGGGTAACATCCACATGGTCGAATGTCACAGGCGGCAGCTTGTTGAGATCCTGCACCACATACGTTGGGATGTCATCTGGATCAGTTTGCTTCAGCACTCTAATGATGTCCTGAAGGTCCTTTAGGCCAAGTTAGTTATTATTAGAAGTTATTTTTATATTAGTTAGTTATTAGAAGTGGTAGGGAAATCAGATGTTGTAAGAACATTCCATATCCTAGCTCTTGTTTCGAAAGCAGCTATAAGTTGAAGGTAAAACGGAAGCAAAGAGACTTTTCCGTAGCTTAGCAGTACAAATTAGGTATTAGGAACAAATTTTATTCTCAGATGAGTGGTAAAATTACGACGTAGTACAATAGGGGTGAAGCAAGGGTGAAACTGATTATTTCCGTGATCCCAAGATACAAATCATCATTAAAACTCATTTCCAGCTTACTACTGAGCATGAGTCACCCCTTGGAATGAAACGGGTCTTGGGATAGTCCATCACGCTGACCAAGTTCGGATTGGCAGACTAAACACACCTTCGAGAATATTGTGAAAATTTCTCGGGCATGTTTTGTTTTTTTTGAGATAGGCTTGATGCAAAGCAATGATGTCTAGGTTGGAACGCGCTTGCGTAGAAGATGCCTATTTACTCTTGCCTTGAAGGTACCTAAGTTATACGTGGCAGGAAACACGTTCGCTGGGAGGGTCCACACCCTAGCGGCTCGGATCAGAAACGTCCAGCAAAAACGTTTCGTGCGAGCGGATTGGACGTCAACCACATAAGGCCACATAAGGCTTAATGTAGGCACGTAGATTTTTTAACCAAGTTTTCCTTTACCGTTTGCAATAACTGATATTTAATTTCTTAAAAATTTACAGGAGTCAAATGCAGGAGGTGAATCGTCAAGCCGAGCCCTCCTAGAGACCACAGTAGTCCTGATACCCAAGAACCAGTGCAAAAAACGCTGGGGTCCTCGATACCATAACATCATCGACAACTACATGATCTGTTCCAGAGATATCATTGCGGATCTTAGCGAAATTTGCAACGTATGATTCCTGTGACATTATATTATTACTTCCAGTTTTATACTTGCCAGACAGGGGCCATACTGCCAACGCTTAAAGCAATATTTAAGCAATATGACTTAATCAAATCAAATCAAATATTTTTTATTCAAATAAACTTTTACAAGTACCTACTTTTGAATCGTCAAGTGAATCTACCACTGGTTCGGAATGCCATTCCTACCGAGAAGAACCAGCAAGAAACTCGGTGGTTGCTCTTTTTAAATAATTCATTTACAATTACTATATCAATGTGTACATAAGTAACCGCTGTCCCCAGCATTGCTGGAGCGATCAAATCCATGCTCCTCTATCATTTACATAATCTTCAACAGTATAATAAGCTTTTTTCAGGAGCATACTTTTAATGGATTTCTTAAATTTGTTTATTCAATTCATGTCAAAGACGGGCAGACAGAAAGTAGCCCCATTCCCGCCGGTGGCACCCGTTCACGAGCATGACGCATGATCCAGCCATTGCTTCGCTCGACCATATTTGAGGGAACGTAACAACCCGCACCACACGACACCACCACAGAAATGTTTAAAGAGAGCGTGACATACTCAGTCTACCCGTATCAAAGCATCGAATTGAATACTAATATTCAAACACTAATTTATAATAAGTAACCGCTATCCCCAGCATTGCTGGAGCGATCAAATCCATGCTCCTCTATCATTTACATAATCTTCAACAGTATAATAAGCTTTTTTCAGGAGCATACTTTTAATGGATTTCTTAAATTTATTTATTGGCAAGTCCAAAATAGGTTGTGGAACTTTGTTATAGAAAATAATGCCCATTCCCACGAATGACCTTCTGACTTTTTTGAGGCGGAGCGATGGAGTCACGAGCGTATTACGGCCTCTAGTTGGCCTATCGTGCAGATCGCATTTTTTTTAATAATTATGGATGTGCTGTTTTACAAAAATTATATTACTGTAAATATATTGCGAGGCTACTGTTAGAATACCAATTTCTTTAAATTTCTCTCTAAGTGAATCACGCGGTTTTAAATTATAAATTGCTCGTATAGCCCTTTTTTGTAGTACAAAATTTTTTTGAATATCTGCCGCTTTACCCCACAGCAAGATTCCGTAAGACATAATGCTATGGAAATAAGCAAAATATACGATCCTGGCAGTTTCGATGTCAGTTAACTGTCGAATCTTTCTGACAGCGTAAGCAGCAGAACTAAGCTTTCCAGCAAGTGTTGATATATGGGTGCCCCATTGAAGCTTTGCGTCCAAGGTCACCCCCAGGAACACAGTAGTATCTTCTATTTTCAACATGTCATTATTTACCATTAGTTTTATATCACTTGTGGATCTGGCATTCGGCAATGCGAACTCGACACATTTAGTTTTTTTTTGTGTTTAAAAGTAGATTGTTAACCGTAAACCAGTTCGTGACTTGAGAAATTGCAGTATTTACGTCGTCAAAGTTGTCCTTATGTCTATCGACTTTAAAAATCAAGGACGTATCATCAGCAAATAGTACAATATCGCAAGTGTTACGGACAAAATATGGCAAATCATTGATGTACACTAGGAACATGAAGGGACCCATGAGGGATGGAGCCTTGAGGGACACCCATTAGTGAGGCTGATCCGGATGATTTCACATCGTTGACACATACTGTTTGAATGCGATTACTGAGGTAGGATGCAATGAGGCCAAGCGCAGTGTCTTTGACTCCATAGTAGCTCAACTTAACTAAAAGCGTCTCGTGCTCAACGCAATCAAATGGCTTAGACAAATCACAGAAAATACCAATAGCATTCTGTGATTTCTCCCACGCGTCGAATATATGTTTTAACAGCACGGCGCCCGCATCAATTGTCGATCGACCTTTAGTAAAACCATACTGCTCGGAGTGAAGAAGTTTATTTGAATTAAAGTGCTGAAGCAGTTGGTTGAGCATAATTTTTTCAAATATCTTGCTGAGTGTTGGCAAAATTGAAATTGGTCTGTAATTATTTGGATCGCTTTTGCTACCCGATTTAAAAAGTGGAATCAATTTACCACATTTCATAAGGTTTGGAAAGGATCCTGAATTTACAGACTCATTAAAAACTAGAGCAAGATATGGTGCAATAACATCAATAATATTGCCGATTATTTTTACGGATATACCCCATAGGTCTCCGGTTTTTTTAAGTTGCAAAGATTTAAATACTTTAATAATATCATATGGGGTCACATGTCTAAACTTAAACAGCACACTGCACTCGGTGACACTATCCTTGAGAAGTTTATGGGCTTCTGTTGGCGAGGAGTTAAGGAAACTAGTAGTGGTGACTGGAATATTTCGAAAAAAATTCTCAAATGTGTTTGCGATTTCTGTTTTGCAGTCAATAATACGGTTGTTAATTTTTAGCTCCAGTTTATTGTCGTCCACTTTATGTTTCCCAATTTCATCGGCGATTATTTCCCAAACTGCTTTAATTTTGTTATCTGAATTTATAATTTTTTGTTTTATATGAAGTGACTTTGCTTGTATGCAGACATTTCTAAATAATTTTGAATAATTTCTGACGTATTTAACAAATGTGGGGGTGTAATTATATTGCTTTTCGGCATACAAGCTAAACATAATAAATAAAAATAAAAATAAATAAATAAAAATAAATAAAAACTTGTTTCTACTTTTATAAATGCCAACAGTAGCCCAGTCACTAAATTTTAGGTTCTTAAACAATTTTTTATCTACTACTTTAAAGATGGAATTAAATTGTATGTAATGTATGTATTAAATCAATATGACAGTTTGATATCACATACCCTGGCGTTTCTAAAATAAGGATTATATTTCTAAAACACGAAAGTCAACAATATCTAATGAAACAGTAAGCGTTGGCAGTATGGCCCCCGGGCTATTTTCCGTTTTTAAATGTCTTGTTATAATTTATTACCATCCTAAACTGTACTATTTAATTATATTGATTCTTAGATGTTTTGATAATCTATGATGGTCAGAACGCATTGTTTCCCTTGTTAATTATTCTTCTCAAAAATTAATGTTTAATGACATTTAATTACCTGCGCCTTCGCGTAGTGTTCATCCGAAAGAAGTAAAAAAATGAGGAGGAAAAAGGAGCTGATTGAAAATGTTGCTAGAAAACAAAAGAAATATTGAAATAAATTGAACTTCATCTTTCAAAGCACAGGCTTTTTTTACCAACTACAAGTCAGCATTTAACTGTGATCTCACCTGATGGTAAGGGATGATGCAGTCTAATATGGTAGCGTACTAACTTTTTAGGGGCAGTTATATTAAACCCATACCCCTAATCGGTTTCTACACGGCATCGTACCGGAACGCTTAATTGCTTGGCGCCACGTTTTTGTCGGTAGGGTGGTAACTAGCCACAGCCAAAGCCTCCCACCAGGCCAGGCCGGGGAAAATTCAGAAATTATAAATTCCCAAATTAACCCTGAAGCGAATCGAACCCGGTACCTCCCACTTTAAGACAACAGCGCTCAACACTGCGCCAGGGAGGTCGTCAAAATTCGACTTTGCATGCACGTGAAGAAAAATCTGTAAAAATATGAATCTTTAATGTTTTTGGTGCAGGAGAAGTACGTAGAATGCACAGACATTATGTACTCGAACGAAAACGAGAGATCGAGGCGAGTGCTGAGTCCGAACGAGTTGGCCTTACATTCAGCTTACCATAATGAAACTAGGAGGAGGGATACACGGCTTGGCAGTGGAGGGTTCTGTGAAGTAAGTGTTTATTTAATATTTATTATTTTATTTAATACTAGCTGATGCTCGCTAGGTTCCCACGGGAACTCTTTAATTTTCCGGGATAAAAAGTAGGACTATGTGCTATTCCAGACTATAATCTATCTCTGTGCCAAATTTCAGCCAGATCCGTTCAGCCGTTGGTGCGTGATTGAGTAACAAACATCCATACATCCATCCATCCAAACTTTCGCATTTATAATATTTATTTGGTAACATTTGTTACGATTTGAATGTTTCAGAACGACCATGGTGGTCCCCTAATCTACGGCAACGGTCCAGACGCAACAGTCATCGGCATCATTTCCGCCTGCCTCGTCAAAGAGAGGAGCAATATATGCTACGGCCCCTTCCTCTATACCAGCGTTTATAAGAACAGGATCCTTATCAATTGCGCTATTTATAAGAACGTCGCGTAAGTTGTTTATTTTATCACTGTCCTATGCTATAATAGTTATTTCTATCTGTTTTATCAAAAAAGCTCCAATAAGTGTTACAGACCTTTCCTCTATACCAGTGTTGTTAAGAACAGGATCCTGATCAACAAGCCTACTTATAGGAACGTGTTGTATTTTATAATGTCTTATCTTTTTTTTATCCACTATAAGCTAGCCCTTGACTGCGATCTCACCTGATGGTAAGTGATGATGCAGTCTAAGATGGTAGCGGGCTAACCTGTTAGGGGCATGGCAGTCTAAGTCATCATCCTCTGCTATAATAGACAGAATAGTTTATTTCTGTTTCACCAGCATGTGCTACGATCTTTTTCTCCATACTATCGTATTTAAGAATAAAATTCTCATGTGTTCTATTTATAAGAAGTTAGTATAAATGAGGTTATAGAATATGAGCGAGTTTGAAGCAAAATATACTTAAAAAGCTTTTGTTATTTTCAGAGGTGACTGTACAAAAGTATTTAGATCTGGCGAGACACATAGAGAAGAGGATTTAAGTTGGGTTAATCATCCCGATGGGTAAGAACTCACTCTTTTTTTTTTATTGCGAGATAGGCTTGCGCTTGAAGACATTCATGCTTAGTGCAAGGCAATGATGAGGTGTAGGTTGGAACACGCTTGCTTAGAAAATGCCTATTCACTCTGGCCTTGAAGGTAGATATGTTATATATTGCAGGAAACACGTGCGCTGGAAGAGTGTATCTTAGCGGTTCGTATCAGAAATGTCGAGCAAAAACGCTTCGTGTAAGCAGATTGGACGTCAACCACATAAGGGTGTCAACGCTGACGGTTTCTCGCTGTTCTGTGATAGAACGGAGGATAACTGCTCGTTGTATAACAAGAAGGATATTTTATTAGCTCTTGCAATAACAAATAATATTTATGTACCTTTCAGGCCTGCCAAAAATGAAGTAGCCCGAACGAGAAGAACAGAAGAAAATATGAATAAGAATGAAACGCTACAATTGAATAATACAAACTCATTAGCGCTGAATAAAGCAAAACCATTACCATTGGATAAAGTGGTGAAACATGGAGGTGTCATTCTAAGGGCGTTCGCTGATCACGCCGATATGAAAATGATAGACGCTAATACAACTGCATAGTATTCTAAATAAAGCTTTTTTAAATGGCAAAAGGTCTGTTTTATTTGTAGATTAAAGGGCTGATTTCGCTCAGAGTAACGATTAATCTACACAATATATTTTGACAGCTATGCATAAGTTAAACCACAAAATAGGTTAGTACGGTTAAACGGCGGTTTTCTGCGATGGAATTGGTTGAAATGTCCCCTTAATGTAAAACTATAGCTTTACTTGCTCCATAAAAGTTTCGATAAGGATAAGCATGATAGTAATTATTTAGAATAGACGACGATGAGACGACGACGACAGTTATCAAGACTTAAGATAGAATCTAGAGATATATCTAAAACGTCTCTCATACCCATAGTAAAAAGTTGGAAAACATATTTTGGAGAATTGGAGACTGCTACTCCACCACTACCACTAGTCCTTACAAATAGTTAGTTTTTTTGCTGACGTGCTCTCTAGAACGTCTAGATCTGCATGCAGGCTGATGACTTTAAGACCCTAAAAAATATAGCTACAGTGCAATAAATATTTTGAGTGAAACAAAGGAATCCGGTATCTTAGCATTGATATAAGCATTTTTTTTAGTTAAATATACTATATAGCGACAAAGACCATGGAATGTACCTAAGTGCGTAATATTTTTAGTTTTTACGGTACATTAATCCCAATAACTATATTGAAATTAGAAAGGCAACAATTCTCAATGAAATCCATTCTAATCAAAATATAATTATTGGGCTGATAAAACTGATTGGTTATACTAACTTTATAATCTTTGATTTCTTTTATTATAATTTTTAAATCTTATGAGACGTTAAATCAATGCGTGTAATTGGAAGTTAAAAGAAATTAATATTTCTCTTTAAAACATTCAGCCACAAAAATGAAAGTCACCCATTGTATTATAATAGCTCTTCTGTATATTTCTAGTAAGTAAATACTACATTTTTTTGGAAATTTATCCTTTCTACTAAGTACATATTAAATTTATTTATGTTTGGAAATCTATCCATACAATTAATGCAAAATTTGAATTAGTTACAGGTATAGATGGGATCGAGGTGGCAACACATCTACCGCAAGACGTCAGCAAAGCTCTGAATGAGACCAGAAGAATCATTAACGGTGACGAAGTAACGGACGGTAGACCGTATATGGTAATGTATAAATTTTATACTACACTCTCAATTATTCTTTGGAAACTCGTATTGCCCAAATTCATCGAACACAACAATTCGATGACCTCCCTGGCGCAGGGTTGAGAGCTGTAATTGTCTTCACGTGGGAGGTCCCGAGTTCGATTCTGTTCCGATCTTAGATAAAGCTACCATCTTAGACTGCATCATCACTTACTTGCCCTTTCTGCTTGCATATTCCCCTCCAAATATACCTAATATTGGAGATATGCCTTCTATTCAGTCACGTTATATTAGGCTGTTATCTGTTATCACTTATTAGTGTGATTGCAGTCAAGCGTTAATCTTTAAAGAAAAAGATCTGCACACCACACGCAGAGAAACTGCCTATATGCTAAGAAATTTATCGATCCGTCCTTAACTTGTCAAACCACCAAAGTTCTGCGGAAGCACGTCAAGAATTAGTTCCATATTTAGATTATTCGATCGATATACACATCCTTCACTAGCCTTGCACATATCTGATGCAAAAGCAGCCATATCCCCGATAATGATATTCAAAAGTGATTTCTTTTCATTTAGGTGTACCTGAAATTGCCACGTAATAACAAAAAGAAGCCAAACTATCGTTCTTGGCTATGCGGAGGAGTGATAATCCATGAAGAGTACATTCTGACGTCAGCAGCTTGTATCGAAGATGTTGAGCACTTTTATGTAGTTTCCGGTACTTACAAGTAAGTAAAACCTTATTAACACTCATCAAGCCAGCAGTATGCTTCGGGCTTCCACCACCGCCATTAGAGCCCATTAACATCTCACCACGCTGCTCCAATGCGAGTTGACCGGCTTTAACGACTATCATCATGTTTAGTGATAATCGACGGCTTAACGTGCTCTCCGAGGCACGGGGCCTCAACACCGCCAACTTCCTAACTCCGGACTAGTACTGAGAATTTCTTGTCAGGAAACCCCAATACTTGTTATAGCCCGACCTGGGACTCGAACCCAGGACCTCGTTGGCCGCAAACGAACATGATAACGACTAGGCCAACGAGGCAGTTTCTTCGGGCTTCCACTGTTGTATAATTATAGGCTGTTTTACGTTTTTTAACGTTCTATATCCTCTGAATTTCCCATCGATTTAATGCCAGCCACTATCTTCACAAAAAAAAAGCTCTTATCGTCCGAAATATTAAATTCAGTGTGATGTCTTTTTAACCGACTTCCAAAAAAGGAGGAGGTTCTCAATTCGGCGCGTATTTTTTTTTCGCATATATTCTGTAAATCCTTTTCCATAAAACATAACTAGTCCGCCATCTTAGGGAGTCCGCCGTATTGGATTTACGAGTAGAATAACGTCACTCCGCTAGCCATGCATTTATCATTCAAACTAAACACAAAATTCAAAAATGCAAAATTTCAGCTCAATCGGTTTTAAAATTCAATTGCAAGATTTTACCTAAACAAACACACAGACATTGCAAGTTAAATAAAAGCTTGTTAAAAAGCCGAAACTCGGTTCGTCTGTCACATTTTGGCTAAAGTTTGGCACATTTCAACGATTTGCATTTTGGAGATGGGTGTATATTAAGTACTTTCTATCACAGCGCAAAAATTGCTAGTTGGTGCTGAATTTGTACTTAAAATTAACATTTGTTTTAACAGGTATTCCGATGAAGATGATCGCTACAATAATCCCTGCATTAAAAATGGCGCAAAGAAAGCTATTTGGAAATGTATTCCGAAAAGTAAGTCAGATCCGTTTTAAAACTATTATAGAATTCAAAAAATCTTTATAAACTAGGCTTATTATCAGGCATAAACGCTGATTTCTCTCTCTGTGTCGTATTCCTCATTACTGAGGGTCATGACCCCTTTCCATTAATCAAATAATGGTAGGAATGGTGAGGCTTGGGATAATATTGCGGTGGATTATTTATGCTCTTAGGTTTTTTGTAACGATTATTATCAAATGTTATTTATGATAACCGGGACCGACGGCTTACCGTGCTCTCCGAGGCACGGAGGAAAAGAAAAAGCTTTCAAAAAACCTCAAAATTTGGTCACCATCCAGATCCAGTTACGAACTTGGGTCAATATTGCTTAACCTTCTCAATCGACTGATATGCGTTGTCACACTCGTCTCTCAAAACGCTGAATTATTGAGATAAAATTCTTGCACCATCAGAAGATAGCTTGCCTTCTGGAAACTAGATTTATCTAATTTACAGATAACGAAACTCAATTTATTTAATTTACAGATTACGTATTTGATGGCCATGAAAACGACAACATCAGGTGGATGAACAACGATATAGCAGTTGTTAAAATCGAGGACGGATTTGACTTCACTAGAAGAATCAGGGGTTGCGACTTTGTGCCAAAACCTGTTTGCTATAACAACCAGAGCCAGACCTTGGAGAACCCTGGAACTGTAGTTTCTATAGCCGGCTGGGGTACCACGTCTAGGTATAATGATGTAAGTCTTGGTACTTTTTTAATCATCTTACATAGGTAGGTCTTCCTTTATTCTAGAGTCTAGTTGGTTGCGTTTAAGTCCGTATTAAATTTTCTAAAGGCAAGTTAATCTTCAAGTTCAGATTGTAATTAAATTTTAATAACTTAATTTATTCAGCCTCTCTTGACATTATTGAAGTGAAACTCCTTTAGATTTGAAAATGATGAAACGGATGTTGTTGCCACGGTATAAGTGGCGCCACCGGATGAACGTGTATACAAAGCGTTCCATTTTTGTAATTTTCTGTTCGATTGTTTAAATCTAGCAGAAAGTCTAAAAAATCAGACTTTCTAGTGCTACATTTAAACAATCAAACAGAAACTCACAAAAATTGATTTTATGTTTTATTTTAATCCGCCTCTGGTTGATAAAACGAAAAACGAAACTAAAAATTCTTAAAAAGTCGGGCGTTTACAACAAATACTATCAATGTTGACGCGTCAGGCTCGCCCGATTTCAACATAGTGTGTAAAAATCAAAATTATTTTTTACTTTACAGTGGCTCTGGAAGTCGGTTTTTTGGAAAGAATTTTTATTTTTACCTTTTTAGTGTACTCTTAATCTCCACGTCTTAGAAGTGCAATAGGTACCCTACAGCATCAGAGTTGAGGAGTTGGGACTTGGGTTTAAGTATGAAGTCGTTGCTTGATACCTACAATATGAATTCACCATTAAAAAATCCTACATTGCTATTTTTAACAAGGTACTTTATAACTAGTAGTCCCTATAAATGTAAAGATAGGAATTCTTAAATTAACGTCTTTATTATTTTCAGTGGGTGGGCAGCAGAAGAAAGGAAAATCAACAGAATCTTCTAGAAACCCACGTGGAGATCATCCCTAAGAACAGATGCAAGCGCCGCTGGGGCTCGCGCTATCACAACATCATTGACAACTACATGATCTGTACCAAGGACATCGGCCAGACTATGTCGGAGATTTGTAACGTATGCTAATAGAACTTCATTGTTTCAGCATTACAGCTCTTTGTAATTCTTGAGCTCCTCTACAATTCTTGACGACCTCCCTGGCGCAGTGTTGAGCGCTGTTGTCTTAACGTGGGAGGTCCTGGGTTCGATCCCTGGCAGAGTCAATTTGAGAATTTATAGTTTCTTAATTTTCTCTGGTCTGGCCTGGTGGCAAAGACCTGCCGCCAAGCGATTTAGTTCGGTACGATGCCGTGTAGAAACCAATAAGGGGTATGGGCTTAATATAACTGCCATACCCTTAACAGGTCCTCTTGAGCGCCTCTACAATTCTTGTCTGGCCTGGTGGGAGGCTTCGGCCGTGGCTAGTTACCACCCTACCGGCAAAGACGTGCCGCTAAGCGATTAAGCGTTCCGGTACGATGCCGTGTAGAAACCGAATGGGTATGGGTTTAATATAACTGCCATGCCCCTAACAGGTTATCCCGCTACCATCTTAGACTGCATCATCACTTACCATCAGGTGAGATCGCAGTCAAGGGCTAGCTTGTAGTGGATTAAAAAAAAAAGGTGAACCCGCTACCATCTTAGACTGCATCAAGTGACCATCAAGTGAGATCGCAGTCTTTCCGATGTTAAGTTTCCCAATATCTGAAGGTCTTCTACTGCCTTAATTTTTTTTCATCCTGTTCTGGATTGCCGTTATGATATGGATTATAAAATGGATCCCTCAAAATTCTTAATTGCACATTGATCAGCTCGATTCTTAAAGCTGTTTTTAATGATGCTGTGCAAAAGATTCCGACAAACTTGGAACTAGCTCTTTTACAGTTTAAATTAATTAGAAAAATTTAACCTTTCCAGGAGAAATACGTAGACTGCCAAGACATCAATTACTCAGATGAAGAAGATGCAAGAAGGGACGGCAAAGTGCTCAAGTCTGAACTTATACCAACTAACCTGACAATGCACTCTGCGCATAACGACAGCCGGCGATATGTGTCGCAAGCTGAAGGAGGGTTTTGTGAGGCAGGTTCATGTACTACTAATTTCGCTGCTTCAATATCATTGATGATTTAGGCTTTAAATACTATAAGTTGCCATTCATTAGCCCGCCAACCCGCATTGGAGCAGCGTGGTGGGTCTAAGCTCTAATTCCCTCTCTCATAAGAGAGTGGAGGCCTGTGCCCAGCAGTGGGACGTTAATGGACTGTAGTAGTGGTGGTGGTGGTAATTCTTGCCCGTCCTTCGCACCAGTCGGCTTTTTCGAGGACTTTTACGTCTTTAAATGCGTCTTCTATCCGCTACACAGGACATCATGAGGGACGAATGGCCTAGTTACGACAACGCATATCAGTCGATTGCAATTGTTAAGCAACGTTGACCCAAGTCGGTAACTAGATGGGTGGCCGAATTGGGAAGTCCGAATTTGGCTTTTTACGAGGAAGAGGAGGAGCAGGAGAGTACGTTAAGACCTCGGTCCCGGTTATTATCACTAATCGTAACAAACCTAAGAGTTTAAAGTATACTCTTAATCGAGTCGTATGCGGAAGGACGTGGAAACCCACCACATTAATATCCCAAGAAAACTACTAAGTCCTACCAATAGGTGATTAATGAAATGGGGTCACGACCCTTTTTTGATTTTTTTGCTGGAAAAATGGATTTCAAGGCACCCGCACAAGGCGGGTATGTGGGACTCACAGATGGAAGCAGAATACCCACTAAAAAACCAGCAGCACAGTCCGCGTCTAAAAAGAGAGGTCTCAGGGTCCCAAGACGTATTGGATTCGACAGACGTCCCGACGCTGAACCGACCATAGGGTCCTGGACACCTATACTATGGCGGGAGAAGGTGAGCAAAGCGTCGCCTTCTTCCCCCCTGTCGTCTTCTGCGGATCGGTGGAGCGTTAGTATCCAGCTCTCGTTCCCGTTCCGCAGCCTCCTTCAGCTCCATAACAAGGGGGGGGGGGGGGGGGGGGGGGGTTATCACGACCCTCAACAGTGAGGAATACGACGCAGAGAGAGAGATGTTATACAAGCATGTTATGTTATGCATTTGTCTTTCTAGAATGACCACGGGGGCCCTCTCGTATACGGCTCTGGAGTTAACTCTATTGTAATTGGCGTAATCTCAGCGTGTCTCGTCAAGGAGCGAACTAACAAATGCTACGGGCCGTTCTTGTACACCAGCGTTTACAAAAACAGGCAGTTCATCTCATGCGCCATCTATAAGGACGTTGAGTGAGTAGAGAATATCTGATCCATCATCCACCTAAATCAATCAATCCATCAATATTTATTCAAAACGAGCTGATGCTCGCGACTGTGCACGTGGATTGAGATTTTTTGGTGCCCGGGTTAACTCTTTAATTTCCCGGGATAAAAAGTAGCCTACAATAAAAAAACAGCTGTCTGCTAAATTCACATCAAACGCGCGAAGTTAAAATAGTCATCAAGTTTGAAAATATCGATTTTTTTGCATAATTTTCTAAAAATTTTTTCTGTAAGAACCTTCTACAAAGTATTAGAAAAAGATGAATGAAATCGGTAGTCGTTCTCAAGTTATGACGTGACCAAGGGAAACAGGGACTCATTTTTATATTCATTGACGTCTCGCAGGAATCAAAAAATCCCAAAGATTTCCATGGTATTATGCAAAACCACGCATTAAAGATCTACAAAAGCTATAAGATCAGCTATTCTTAATTAGGCTTTTTAACTTTTTGCTACCTTTTCAAATTTGCTCGATATAAAAAACTTAAAAGCACATCGACCCACATTTTTCTAACAAAGGAATCTACACTCTGCATAACAGCATGTACATTTTTCTATCTGGTATCAATTCTGCCACAGATAAAGTCAATAGTAATAGTGCTTGCATTAATCTTACAATTTCTATTTCAGGCCAAAGTGTAGACGGCAATTTAGATCAGGAGTGACTCATGTGGAACAAGTTCTTTCATGGAAGTCTCATCCGGATGGGTAAGTTAATTAGTATGAGTTCGAATCCCAGGCAATCTAAACTCACTTCTTACTTTATGGAGTTATGTGCGTTTTGAGTAATTAACGTTTGAAACGAGAAAACATCACGAAGATACCTTCAAGCCTTCAAGTTCTCCACAACGTTCATAAAAACATCCTGATGTTTTTTTTCTATCCCCTACAAGCTTAATCCCCAACAATAAGTGAAGATGCAGTCTAAGATGGCAGCGTGCTGACCTGTTAGGGGCATGGCAGTTATATTCGGTTTCTACACGGTATCGTATCGGAACGCTAAATCGGTTGGCGCCACGTCTTTGCCGATAGGGTGGTAACTAGCCTCGGCGGAAGCCTCCCACCAGGCCAGACCGGGGAAATTCAGAAATTATAACTTCCCAAATTGACCCTGCCGGGGATCGAACTGCACGTTAAGACAACAGCGCTCAACACTGCACCACGGAGGTCGTCAATAATGCTGATTAATAATGATGCAACTAAATAAAATAAAGACAAAAGTAATATTTTTATACCTTTCTTTCAGACCAGCTAAGAACGAAGAAGGAATCATCCAAAGAGCTAAAGAAGATTCCGTGGAGACAGCAGGGGACAAAGTTAATGCAGGCAGGGGTTCCATCATAAGACCTGATTCTAAAGCAGCTTCTGCTGTTAATGGTACTGATAAGCCTAACTAAGTGTCAGTTGTTATCAATAAAGCTGATAAAGTTCATATCAGAGTTTTATTTTTTTTCCCTTCTGGTAAATAAGATCAAAATATGAAATGATCTTTGCAAATCAGAATAACGCTGAGTTGTTAGAACTCCACAAATTAGACAAAATGGATAACCATGGAAAGAAGAGGTCCCTAAGACCAGTAGTGGACGTCCATTGTCATCCATTGGTAATACAATGATGTTGAATGCCTTAGCAGTTAGAATTATGTCTTAGGAGTACTTTTGTTAAGTAGTAACCTGATTTTTCGACTCCATTATTACTCGTTCTACTACGGTTTCCTAGGAAAGCATTGACGACACATATTGGTCATAAAATAGCGAGTATTGTGACATAAACTTTGCTGACTTGGTTTTCTAGGATAGGGTTTGACATTGCCATTTTCGTAACCTCCGCGTCAGTGAGAGCACACGGTTTTATATGCAGTGGCTTTGTGGCGGTACATGTTTCCCAAGAAACCGTAGCTTAACATGCCTGCAGATAAGTCTACAGATTTGTCAGTGAAAATAAAATAGATAAAAATTGTACTTTATGCTATCGCTAGTAGAGCCTGTAAGACAGCTTATTTTTTAGGGAAATGTAAGAGCTATTAATATAAAAACATTTGCAACTGACGAATGCACAATAAAATTTAATTAAATTATCGTAATTTAATTGAATCATCATAATCAATATCGCAAAGTTAATTAACAAAATGATAAAGTAATGTAATTGAAAAGGGAAATGAAGTTTTATCGGAATCAATGTTGCGAAGAAGCTTTATAGATTGACCATATAATTGCAAATACGTATAAAGATAGTAAAAACTTAATAACAATTTCCTATTGTGATTGGTTTCCTGATCACAATGGCGTATTCTAGGCTTTCATTGGTCTCCTGTTTTTTAGTGTTAGGTAAGTTTTTTTAATTTTGACTTGATTTGATTGCTAATTTTAATTATTGATTTTAATTCTGAATTTGTTTCTAAATTAGGTATAGTTGCTGGCGTGCCAACAAAAGAAGAAAAGGATGTCATAGTTAAATCTGATGCAATAAATAGAACGAATGAAGAAATACAAGATTTCGCAGATGAAACCTGGGAGTTTGAAAATAATACCATCATTGATACGAGAAGAATTCTGTATAGCAAGAGGGTTGGCATAGGAAAAAGACCATATATGGTAAGGTCCCCAAATAAGTAATTAAAGGCACTTAATTTTTATAAATCAGCAACGGGTTTTGTACGGAACTACTAACGATACGCTACGAAACTTCATCATACTTACAAATATTAAAAATGCGAAAATGTGTTTGTTTGTTGACTTGTCCTTCAATCAGAGCAACAGATCAAAGTGGTTTTGGCATGGGCATAGTTGAGGACCTAGAGAATGACATACCTAGGCTACTTTTAATATCCCGGAAAATTGAGGAGTTCCCGCGTGAATAAAAAACGTTACACTATTATCTTTTCTATGATCTCCTAACAAGAGCTTCAAGAAGTTAGTGGATATCTGGTAAAATTCTAAATTTATTTAGAAACACTCGTTATTCTTGTTGCTGGCACCACAAACTTTGTCGACAACTTTACAACATGACAATTTGGTTTTTTAAATTAATCATCATCATCATTTCATTATCAACCGATAGACGTCCACTGCTGGACATAGGCCTCTTGCAAGGATTTCCACACGCCTCGGTCTTGCGCCGCCTGGAACCAGCGGCTCCCTGCGACTCGCCTGATGTCGTCTGTCCAGCGAGTAAATTTTTTTAAAATACTAAGTTTAAAATCATTAAAATTAATCGTTAGCCCTTAGTCCATTATCTGCTAGTTGTCACCTCGACGACATCTCAGCCAGGTATATCCACAACGAAGTTCATTAGAAGATTGGCAAATTGTTTTTATTATGAACCTGAAACTTAATCAATCTTGCTGGTCCTTCTCGGTAGGAATGGCATTCCGAACCAGTGGTATATTTATTAGACGATACAAAAGCACTTTTATTAAGTTTATTTGAATTAAAAAAATATGAGTTTGAGTAAAATATCATCATAAAAAGCACTCTAAATTATACTTCCATCACTCAAATTTCCATTGACCACCAATTATAATTATTATACACCAGCTATTATCTAATCTATCTGATATAACACCCAGGTATATCTGCAATTGACTAAAGAATCGGCAAAAGCCCACAAGTACCGCGGCTGGCTATGCGGGGGTGTTATAGTCGACAGCTACTACGTGCTGACATCAGCTGCCTGCGTTGAAGACGCTGATCGTTTCTACGTCGTCTCTGGCACCACGAAGTTCGTGGACAGCTTTGATTATAAGAGCGATGATTGTGTTTGCAAACAGAGGCGTAAGGTTGTATGGAAGTGTATCCCTAAAAGTAAGTAATAACACAGACTTTTTTTCCTCAGATTTGCTCTCTTCTTCTTGCTCTTTTTCCACGCTATGTGGGTTCGGCACAACATGTTTTCTTCTTCCACTCACTTCTGTTATCCGTCAAACTCTGGTTCACCCCTTAATACGCATATCCTCTTTCACACAATCCATCCATCTTTTCTTTAGTCTCCCTCTACTCATTTTTCCTTCCACATGCATTTCTATCATTCTTCTCGTAATATGCCTTTCTTCCCTCCGTATTAGGTACATGCCATGCTAGCCTATAACTCTTAATATTTTCTATCACTAGCGCTACTTTCAAACTTCCCCTTATATATTATCATTCCTAATGTTATCCATTCTAGTCACAACTCACACCACACATCCATCTCAATATTCGCATCGCATCGCATCGCGTTTCGGTCGCATGTACTTTTCTTACATCCGTCCCTTTCACCGCCCAACATTTTGAACCATATAATGCTTTTTGCTCTCGCCTTTTCTAAAAATAATAATTTTATGGGGTATCTTTTAAATAAGAGTTCTAGGCAAACAAGGCAATCTTCAGGCAGTCATCACTTTTAATAAGTTATGATCGTGACTTATGATCAAACATGTGCTATTGTGAATAAAAAGTAAATAATTTAGTTGAACTTGCTGTAAATTATTGCAATCGTCATACACACACATACACATCCATACACTCGTACATACAACATGAAATCCTAACCTATATTACTATTAAGTATAAATTTTTTAACGATTTTTTTCTGTTTGTCATTTATTTTCTTATGTTTTGTTAACCTGGAGGTTGGCGTTAACAGCTGCAACACAGTTTGTACCAAAAAACAACAGTTTATATAAACAACAGTTGTTTCCGTTCTTAAGTTTTAAGTATATATGTATGTTTATGAGACAATAAATATATCATCAATACATCTGGTGATGCTACCGAAATCTAAGCTGACCTATAGCATTCTAAAGGTGGCGTGCCTGACTCTGGTGACTCTGGCGGCGCTAACGGCTCTATTGCCTCTCTTGCATCTTGTAGTACTCAGGGCATTATAAATATCCTTATTTTTTTATAGACTACAAATTCGACTTCCAAGACAGCATAAAATGGTCATCAAACGACATAGCCATAGTAAAAGTGAACAAACCCTTCAAACTTGGAGTCTTAGAGAAAGGCTGCGAGTTCGCTACTGACCTCGTCTGCTACAACAACGTTAGTCGCGAGTTGGAAAAGGCTGGGACTAAGGGCTGGATCGCTGGGTGGGGCAGTGGAAATAACTTCCGAGAGGTAAGGTTTTGAAACTAACCCTGATTTCTGATTATAAAGCTATCGTATCTACCCCATACTGTCGCAACGGCTAGGTTTCCCTGAGGTGCTTAACTCCCTATTTTATGCCTAATCGCACCACCAACTAAATTGTATCCTAATAAATCGCACCAAAACCGCCTTGGCCTGGAGCTCTGATTATTTTGCAGAATTCAGAAAGAAGCAAGAATTCAGATTGGGCCCGTATTATGCCCGGTGGCTTGTAATTTTTTTAGCGTCCTCGGGATGGTATATTGGAGCTTTGGCAAAGAACTGAAGATGTATCTTCCGATGCGTTGCTTCAGGCACATACATCAAGCGTTAGTCAGCTTTATCATTATCGTCCTGCATCCCTATTCTCCAACTTAGGGGATATCAAAAAACGAAAGCTATTTAAAATGTATTTTTTATCCACTGAAGATTTGCTATTATGGACTCTGTGAAACGATCCTTAAGCATTTATAAAAAAACATCTTCATCAAAAACATTTTCTGTATCAGGGTGTGTACCGTCGCCAAAAAGCCCATGTCCCGGGCAACTCCAAGTTCCTCCAAGAGGCGAAGGTGTGTGTGATGGACAACGAGCAATGCGCCAAGAAGTGGGCCCAAAGGTTCAGGAGCATTATCACACAATACATGATCTGCACCAAGGATGTCATGAAACGGCTCAGCGATATTTGTGACGTAAGTTCGTTTCGAGAATCATCCGCTACTCTATAGCTCCCAAAATAGTCTCATGAGTCATGATCCTTCTAAAATAATCTTATTATCTAAGTGTATGTTTTTATTCTTTAATTCACGAGGCTATGCCCTAGTGTTCAAGTCAAAGTCGTGTAATAACCGAGACCGACCGCTTAACGTGCTCTCCGAGGCACGGAGGAAGCGAAAAGGCCAAATACGAACTTCCAGTCACCTATCCAGTTACTGATATGGGTCAACGTTGCTTAACAATCGCAGTAGACTGCATGTGTTGTCGCAACTAGGCCACTCGTCCGTCAAACCCTCCCTCGTCCGTCAAATTTCCTTACTAAAGCTTATTTTTAAAAGTAAAACTTCGAATCGTTGTGATTTGAAAATTCGATGAAACGAAAAATCGACACTAAAAAGAGACAAACATATTCATAATAGGATTTAGCTTGCGAGAGACTAATAGAATACAAGTAATATTTATAACATTCTCTCGTAGGCTACTATTCTGAAATTTTACTTCTGCCGTGTGTGAATTGCACATACACACTTTTTTTTATTTTGCATTTTTTTTTTAAATTCTAATTTTGAATCCTCAGAAAAAGTACGCCAACTGCACCGACGTGGAGACGCGTCGCGACGACGACTCGCAGCAACACCGCGTGGACCTGGGCAGGCATCTGCAGGACCCTGACGATTACACCGCGCGCCGGTCCAGCAAGCAAGGGGGCTTCTGCGAGGTATCTACTAATAATCTAAATGCGAAAGTGTAGATGAATCTATGGATGGATGGTTTGTTACTGAATCACGCCAAAACGGCTGAACTGATCTTTATAAAATTTGGCACAGGAATAGATGATTTATTTATTTATATATTTAGTACCGAACTTAAAAACTAAACATAAAAATTTAAAGGACATGTACAAGGACAACTTATCTCTTGAAGAGATTTCTTCCAGCAGCCCTAGAATGTGAGAATGGTGAAAAATAGATAAAGCTGAGTAGGTACTTATAAACTAGATTAAAAACTTTTATTAGGACTTATGAAAATAAATATCATAAAAAATATACATATAATAGGTATTGTGATGGCACCGGCGTGATCGTCTTGGCTAGTTAAATATCGTGGCTTGTATATGTGAAAAAGAGAAAAAAAATTCTATAAACTTAGAAAACGGAAAATAGCACTGCAGAGTTAGTAGCACTTTAGGTATCCGGTCGTCGTATTTGTTGGTTATGATTTACCAGTAAAACTGGTACTTAGCACAGTACGCTGGGTGAACATTGTAAGGCAGACCTAATCAATCCGCCTGAATCATAGTATTCTTTATTGATACCTTAGCGCGAAGTCTATCTTAGAGATGTTTAAATTACAGTTTAGTAACAAGTATATAATTCGAGTTTGCAAATCAGGGCCGGATTGAGTGGTTGCTGTTACATGTATTTCCTTTAAAAAGGCATCTTAGCTGACCAATGGTAACCGAGCACGGGGAATGGTCCCTACGCCTGCACGAGGCCCTTAATCATTGTTATTTGGGGCAGCAGTCAACCTCCTTTATTGCGCTGAGAAGCGAATTTATTCCCACATCCGCTAGCGGCTGGTACTATCTTTTATGGGCTTATTAGCCCGCCCCTGGTCCATGGACTTTTATTTATTTATCATTTCATATAGTAAGTTTTATGAATTGGCCAATTCATGGTCGGAGGTCGATCTGCGAGAGGAGTGTGTGTATGGTGTGCTGAACCATTGCTGCCAACTTGTCACCACGCAGCCATGTAGCCGATTACTTTGACTATATTGTCAATCACTGTCAAACATGTTATCAAGATTGATTTGGTTCCCCAATCAACCAAAAGTGCTCCACACTCTGCGAGTACGTCCCTGCTTTCGAAACAATAGTTGTAGCCTGACTCTTTTGTTTTGCGTATGCCCCGTTCGTTTCGCTTTCACTCTCGCTCTCGTCGCTGTAGACCGCCTTCTCGTTCGGATGCTATATACCTATATTAATAAAACCTATTGTTCCCTATTTCTCGCAAATATCTTATGTATATAATTTAGATCTATTTTAACCCTTATGCCAAATTTGGGTAAGTCGGAACCTCTTAGACTGCATTAGGTCGTCTTATCTCATTTGAAAACTTTCTGAGGAGCCGTTATCTGTTCTATTGTATAAAAAGTAGTGAATGGATTTTTGTTTACAACAAAATCTGTTCATAGGCTCGAACTATGAAATTATCCTGTAGACCTAAATTAATTGCGATGACCTATAAAATTAACCTAGTTCATTTCTTCAGGGTTAAGAATCGTGACTGTAACTTGGACATGTGGGATGAAATTCATTATTGGAGTGTTATCCATAATCTTTAACACAAGTCATTAATGTAATATATTATGATATAAACCATAATTAAAGTTTAGACCAAAATAAACTTCCAATAATAAATCTGTAAGGTAAACTTAACTGTATAATAAAAAGGAATGGTTATGAATATAATTTACTTTTATTTTCCCAAAATTTACTTAATTTGTTTCACTCGACACTGAGTGATAATAAGAAGAGAGACACTGGTTTAAATTATTTACACCGAATTCGAGTGTTTGTGCAAACGTTTACTTCGGTGGAATTTCTCGTTCCTAGGCCATACTAATTTGTAAGGGAAAAGAGAAATCCAAGATAAAAACCCTTACGACCATTTAACCTAAAATACACCTTATACTTTACTATATACACACACGTACACATTTATGAATCATCAGTTCAATAGAAAAAAAAAGCGTTAAGACACACACATAAATTTAGACATTAAATTATATTTACAATGTGTCGACAAGGCTCACGGCTATATACCTTTAATTTGATTAATTCAGTTTATCGGTTCCGATTCTATATCTGATCCGGAGGTATTTTGGATGCAACAACATGTGATTATTTTATATAATCTGGCTCCTACTTTGGTTCTTTTATACAACATTATAAGTAGAAATGCAATACCCATAATTTTCATTATTAATGTAATAATGTCAATGGTTGACCATGTACTTCCTCTATTTTTCCCCGTCATTTCATACATGATATCCAAACTAGTGTCCGGATCCATTTTGACTTCACTTATAATAAATAAGTACTTTATTGAATGATTTAAATTACTAGAATTTACTGTGAGCCTCGTTTATAACACCTTAAGAAAACAAATTGAGTACATTACCAATAATAACAGCAACTCGGCGTCTGTCACTAAAACACTTTACCTAGCCTTATACCTTGAAGTTTAAACAATTTTATATTATTTATATTACACAAAGCTAAGATTAACGCTATGTCAAAACTACTTCTAGACTATTGGCTAGTTGACCGCCCACTCGGAGATACAAGATCAGAATGTAATTTTTATATTACAAAACTAAGATTAACACTATATCAAAACTATTACTAGACTATATATAGGTGACTGCTCTCTCGGAGCCTTAGAATCGAAGTGTCGCTCCGCACGCCTCGAGCCAAAGATCTCCCTTCTCTCTCCCTCCATTGGCTCCTTTCTCCCACTGCAAAACACAAATTTCCGCCACAATCAAATGCTCAAACATGATTCGTCAAACAATGACGCGTCAATGTGTTAGCCAATAGTCGAACGCATGGTCACGTTCCCGCTTTAGCATGTTTCGCGCCAATTTTGTGCCACATCTGGTATCTTAAAGTTTTTGTCTTGACGCTTGTCCACGAAAGAAATGCCGCAAAAAAACCCCGTCAATTACGTACCTCGCCCTTTTCAAGCGGCTTGTCAGAATTTGGACCTCTTTGTCTCAACCGTAATAACTTACAAAGCTTTATTGAGCTTAGTTAGTGTGAAATTCTATGGTTTATTGCTTCAAAAAAAAAATATCCTAAGCTAACTTTTATAATTTCTAAAGCTCTTGTATTTTCAATAAAAAATTTGACCCTTGGTTTTAAGTCTCTGGCGAAGTTTTACGAGTGTTGCGCTATGTATTTAAAATTCGAAATAATTCATGGAATCGCTAGGAACACATGTAGGGTGTCTACTTCACACTCCCCCAAATAGATTTTTAATACACCTAGTATTCCTATGCCTTAGTTTCTATACTAGTCGTTTGGAAATCTATTTCTCCTCTATACTTTTCCGCTAGTTCTAAATCCTTCCCGCTCATCTATTATATTCTGAACATCGCGATAGCCTATTTAATTCGCATTCCCTCTTTGTTCGCTTAGCCTGGCCTCTCTATTGTTCTTAATGAGACCGGTAACTTCACTCATTTCCTTTTGTTAACACTAATCCCTAGTAGAAACCTATTCCCTTATGTGTTTCCGTAATACCGAAACAGATGAATCGCATTGTAATTTCCTCTAACCTTATCAGTTTGAACATCAATTAAGGTGTATACATTATTGTACGGCACTGCTCCTATTATGTAAGGCCCCTCATAAAGTCGCATGAATTTCTTTGTTAACTTTTTGTCGGCATCCGACTTTGCAAAAGTCTTCAATTTCACTAAGTCGCCTATTTCAAACTGTATTATCTTGTGATTTTTGTTATAATGAAACTCCCTATTCTCTGCCGCCTTTATTATGTTCAACCTTGCTTGCTCCCTAATATGCTCTAACGACTCCCGTTGTAAACCGGTCCCGTTTGTTTTACCTTTATCAAAATCGGTCGATAGCAGGGTCCGCTTTCCCCAAACTATTTCGTTAGGTGAATAACCAGTTGTAGTGTGTATAACCTGATTATAACAATCTTCTATGTCCGGTAACAAATCTACCCAAGATTGATGTGACTTGTCACAGTACGTTCTGAATAACCTACCTAGTTCCTTATTTACCCTCTCCGTTGAATTTGGTCGTGGGTTTCTAACAGACGTGTGTGTTAGTACAATACCTAACTGGTGAATGCCTGCCTCGAAGACCTTTGAAGTAAAATTCGCGCCTCTGTCCGAGCATAATGTCCTAACTTCAACCTGTTTATGGAACTTTTTCACACATGTTAACGTAGCTTTTCCGCTCGCCTGTCGTAATGGATATAACCTAATTAGCTTGCTATAAGCGTCCTGCATCACAAATATGTATTTGTACCCGAACCGTCCTGTTGGCAATGGTCCATAAATATCACAGAAGACTCGCTCTCCTATTTCTTTTGCTATTACCGTTTTAATCGGTCCCGTATGTGTTTCTAACGCATGTTTTGACTTCTGACATAATTCGCAAGCTCTTACAATTCGACCTATTTTACGAGACATATTTGGGAAATAGTAACGATGCTTCATCAAAGCATATACCTTGTAACGTCCGAAATGTCCTACCTCTTCATGTATGCTAATAATTAAATCTCTTTGTAAGTCCTCGGGGACATATAGTCTTAATCTATCTCCAATTTTATCCGTCCTATATAGAATCCCTTCCTTTGTCGCATAATACCTTGATTCTGGTGTACCTGTTATTTCCATACGCCTAATTATTTCGCTAACAACCTTATCACGCCCTTGATAACTACTTATCTCTCCCCATCTCGCCTGTACCACTCGTCCCAACGTCGTTTTGAATAAATTCATCTCAGGCCCCGTAGCCTTATTTGTCAATACATCGGTGGTCCCTTTTATGTGCCGGGATAATACATCCGCAACTGTATTTGATTTACCCTTCACATGTTCTACTGTATAGTCGAATTGACCCATGTAATGCACCCAACGTATCATTCGTGCGCTCAGTAATTTACATGTTTGTAAGAATGTCAAACTCTTATGATCTGTCCTAATCACTAACCGTGCTCCTCTCAAATAAGTTTCAAACTTCGACAAACTAAAGATGATTGCCCACAGTTCCTGTTCTGTAACCGTCCATTTACGCTCTGCCTCCGACAATGACTTACTACAAAATCCCATTATACACTCTTCCCCTACTTCGTTCAATTGATAAACATATCCCGAAACTCCAAGATTACTGCTATCAGTTTGCAGATAATAAATCTCTTTCGGATTTGGATGTACGAGAAGTATTGTGTCTAAGAATAATTTCTTGACTTTCTCGAAACAATCGTTTATTTCTTCCGTCCATGACCATTTGTTATTTTGTTTTAATAGGTCGTAGAGCGGTCTAACCTCTTCGCTATATTTCGAAATAAATCTTCTGAAATAATTTATTAATCCCAAAAATCCCCGTAATTGTTTTATTGTTCGAGGTATGGGAAAATCCAATATGGCCTCTACTCGTTCTGGATCCATCCGTACCCCGTTTGTATTCACTATGTGCCCTAACAACTTCACCTCTAGGCATAAAAATCGACACTTTCCTAGCCTACCTGTCAATCCTGCGGTCTCTAATCTGTCTAGTACCTGGTCTAAATGTGCTAAATGTAGTTCTATGTCCCCTGTAGTGAATATGACAATGTCATCTAGATAATTCACGCAAAACTCACGCACTTCTTTTAGTATAATATCCATTGCCCTCGAAAATCCTGCCACAGACGTTTTTAATCCCTGAGGCAGCACACAATAGATATAAGTTCTCCCCATAAAAGAGAACCCTGTATATTTCCTAGAATCCCGATGCAAAGGTATTTGGAAATAAGCATTATTCAAATCAATCAAGCTGATATAATTCACTCCATGAAAAGATTGTAAAATCTCAGATGTGAGTGGTGGTGAACCTGCATCACCTATCATTTTCTTATTAAGTTCGCGCGCGTCTAATAAGAGTCTTATTGACCCATCCCGCTTTTTCGTAAATGTGAGTGGACTACAGTAAGGTGTTGCCTCCTGTCTTATCACACCCAACCTCTCTAATTCCTCCAATTCCTTCTTTACCTGTTCCCTATACGCCAAAGGTACCGGATAGCTGTGCTTTACAAAAGGAGTTTCGTCTACCAACTCAATAATGTGCTCGTATCTGCTAGTTAGCCCTAATTTGTCCGTAAATACCTCACGATGCTTGTCTAACACAGGCAGTAACAGTTTCTTTTGTTCACTACTTAAACACGAATCATCTAAGTGATAGTCTGTTTGAACTTCACCGTCCGTTCCTATTCTCGATAAGCCAAGTTCTATCGAACTAATATTTTGGTTTAATATTAAATTAATTGTGGTGGCGTTTGCCACTCCCCCAAGCCTTTCTATCTTACATTCCGAATTTAATCTTACGCAACATCTAACGCCTAGGTGTTCGATCGTCAAGGTTCGCTCGCTACCGCAGTTAACTACTCCTTTTACTCGCTCTAACCAATCATACCCTAGTATTAATGACCTGGGTAACCGTCGCATAACCAATACAGGTGCTTCAACTAAAGTACTACCTAACTGAAACTCTATCAGTACTAACCGATTCGTACTCTCACTCCGTGAACCAAATGCTCCCTGTATCTGAATTGCTGGGATCGCGATCTCTGGTAAAATTATGTTTTCCTTTACGATCGAGTCATACAACTCCCTAGTTATTCCGCTAATCTGACTTCCCGTATCGATAAGCGCACTCATGTTTCTACCGTACAATCTCACACATACTTCTGGTAATTTAGGCAAAGAATAGTCAATGTCTACATCGATCGTCTCATCGAGTTCGTGAAACATTGTACACACGTCTAAACCTCGCTTCAAACAACCCTTACATGCGTTATCTATCTCGTCGCATTCTAATATGTTACTAAACTGATTTTCCAATAAGATCCCTATGCTATCAATTTCTGACTGGAAATTATAACCACCGTTGTTCGTTCCGCCTTTCAACGTTCGCTTAATTCCATTTCCGCCGGCCCCTAAAGCTTGTCCCGGTTTCCATCCATTGTTCGTTAGGATCTTATAAGCCAAGCCTATTCTTTCATGTCCCGATATATCTTTATTCCCCGTTCTACACAACACTAAGCTATCGGACCTTACTTGTGTGGGGAAATTTAGTTTTTTGAATTTCCCTCCCCCACATGTTTCGATGAATTAGAGCTTTCGCCCTCCTTTACAAAAGTAATAGCTGGTCTGACTCTTTCAGTTTCGGATAATGTAGGTCTATTAAAATTCGCTCTATAACCTAATCTACCTCGACGATAACCTCGTCCCCTTGTCGAATTACCTCTACTAGCCCAATTGTTAGTTGAAATTGTTGCAACAATGGGACGCGCCACCCGCGACTCATTGTACCTCCGTCCCCTGAATCCACTACCTACAATACCTCCCGCGACTCCCTTTTGTTTCTCGACAATGTTTTGTTCTAGGCTCCTTAGGAATTTCGCTCCATTCATGATGCTAACTTCCTCAGTTCTAGTAAACCATAATCGCTGTATATCTATCGCATAGTGTCGCATAATAGAATTTACTAAATCTCGCTCGCTAAACGCAATAGTCAAAGACTGCATTGATTCGGCTTGTTCGGCAAAGTGCTCAGACATAGTCATTCCTGAATCGCTCGTATAAATTGCATTTATCAACCTATATCTCACAGATTCCTGAATCTGTTCGGTCCAGTAGTTTCGCCTAAAGTCAGCCTCGAAATCTGCGAACGTAACCCAATCCTTTGAGTACAACTCCATAACCTTACGCGCGTGTCCCGATATACATCCTAGCGCTATATCAATCTCGCGATCCGTTCCATTTACAGCCCTTATATACTTCTTTAATCGTTTTAAAAATGCAATAGGGTTGGTGAAGGGTTTTCCATCAAAATTTGGTTTGCTAACCGATGGTTGTACCACATAAATGTTCCGAGTCTCGGAAGACGCTACACTAGAACTCGTAGACTCTACACTAGATCCCTGCCTTTCGCTTTCATCACCTTCACCTCGTACCACGCTAACCGTATCGTGTGACGTGACACTTGCCCTTTCATTCAATATCGTACTGGGACTCGAACCCAAATTTTGTAATTTCTTCTCGAAATCACTGATTTTTTGTAAAATCAACTCTAATGTCGCTTTCCCTACGGTCACTGTTTGCTCGCTCGTACCTACAACGCTCGCCTCGGGTCCGTTCTCCGCTACCTGCTTCGCACTACGGCCCTTTCTACCTGCTGGCATCGTCTCTAGTTCGACTTAAACCTCTCTATTTGCTATTTTTCGCTAAATTCCCGTTAAATGCTAAATCACTCGTTTTACTTGCGCGACTTTCGTGAACTCGTCAGACAGTTTGTTATTGTAATAATGTAAAACCAATGCAATACTGACACCAGATGTTTGAACTTAGGAGTATATACTGATTTTATGAATTCTTAAATTCAAGAAAATAAATCTAAGATATAAGGCAAGATTAGTATCTCGGTCACTGCGATCAATCTCCCGACGATCCCTGTAAATTTTACATTTATAAGATATACTGCTCATCTCGGCTATTCCTATAAAGAAAAACACATCTCTTATACAATAACATGCACAGTGTGTCTTAACCCTTTCTTTATTTATTTTATGTATATATAAAAATTTTATTTTTTTTTTTCTCCCTTTTTTCAGTCACGATTCCTACGTTGTGTTTATATTTTTTTTTTTTTTTTTTTTTTTTTTTTTTTTTTTTTTTTTTTTTTTTTTTTTTTTTTTTTTTTTTTTTTTAAATATAGATCTAGTCATACCGTTATTTCGAATACGTACATAGACCCCTGGTCGCTCGGCAACAAAATTCTGTGACCTACATGGTCACAGATCTGTGACACAGGACATAGATCCTGGTCACGGCACCAAAATTCTGTGATGGCACCGGCGTGATCGTCTTGGCTAGTTAAATATCGTGGCTTGTATATGTGAAAAAGAGAAAAAAAATTCTATAAACTTAGAAAACGGAAAATAGCACTGCAGAGTTAGTAGCACTTTAGGTATCCGGTCGTCGTATTTGTTGGTTATGATTTACCAGTAAAACTGGTACTTAGCACAGTACGCTGGGTGAACATTGTAAGGCAGACCTAATCAATCCGCCTGAATCATAGTATTCTTTATTGATACCTTAGCGCGAAGTCTATCTTAGAGATGTTTAAATTACAGTTTAGTAACAAGTATATAATTCGAGTTTGCAAATCAGGGCCGGATTGAGTGGTTGCTGTTACATGTATTTCCTTTAAAAAGGCATCTTAGCTGACCAATGGTAACCGAGCACGGGGAATGGTCCCTACGCCTGCACGAGGCCCTTAATCATTGTTATTTGGGGCAGCAGTCAACCTCCTTTATTGCGCTGAGAAGCGAATTTATTCCCACATCCGCTAGCGGCTGGTACTATCTTTTATGGGCTTATTAGCCCGCCCCTGGTCCATGGACTTTTATTTATTTATCATTTCATATAGTAAGTTTTATGAATTGGCCAATTCATGGTCGGAGGTCGATCTGCGAGAGGAGTGTGTGTATGGTGTGCTGAACCATTGCTGCCAACTTGTCACCACGCAGCCATGTAGCCGATTACTTTGACTATATTGTCAATCACTGTCAAACATGTTATCAAGATTGATTTGGTTCCCCAATCAACCAAAAGTGCTCCACACTCTGCGAGTACGTCCCTGCTTTCGAAACAATAGTTGTAGCCTGACTCTTTTGTTTTGCGTATGCCCCGTTCGTTTCGCTTTCACTCTCGCTCTCGTCGCTGTAGACCGCCTTCTCGTTCGGATGCTATATACCTATATTAATAAAACCTATTGTTCCCTATTTCTCGCAAATATCTTATGTATATAATTTAGATCTATTTTAACCCTTATGCCAAATTTGGGTAAGTCGGAACCTCTTAGACTGCATTAGGTCGTCTTATCTCATTTGAAAACTTTCTGAGGAGCCGTTATCTGTTCTATTGTATAAAAAGTAGTGAATGGATTTTTGTTTACAACAAAATCTGTTCATAGGCTCGAACTATGAAATTATCCTGTAGACCTAAATTAATTGCGATGACCTATAAAATTAACCTAGTTCATTTCTTCAGGGTTAAGAATCGTGACTGTAACTTGGACATGTGGGATGAAATTCATTATTGGAGTGTTATCCATAATCTTTAACACAAGTCATTAATGTAATATATTATGATATAAACCATAATTAAAGTTTAGACCAAAATAAACTTCCAATAATAAATCTGTAAGGTAAACTTAACTGTATAATAAAAAGGAATGGTTATGAATATAATTTACTTTTATTTTCCCAAAATTTACTTAATTTGTTTCACTCGACACTGAGTGATAATAAGAAGAGAGACACTGGTTTAAATTATTTACACCGAATTCGAGTGTTTGTGCAAACGTTTACTTCGGTGGAATTTCTCGTTCCTAGGCCATACTAATTTGTAAGGGAAAAGAGAAATCCAAGATAAAAACCCTTACGACCATTTAACCTAAAATACACCTTATACTTTACTATATACACACACGTACACATTTATGAATCATCAGTTCAATAGAAAAAAAAAGCGTTAAGACACACACATAAATTTAGACATTAAATTATATTTACAATGTGTCGACAAGGCTCACGGCTATATACCTTTAATTTGATTAATTCAGTTTATCGGTTCCGATTCTATATCTGATCCGGAGGTATTTTGGATGCAACAACATGTGATTATTTTATATAATCTGGCTCCTACTTTGGTTCTTTTATACAACATTATAAGTAGAAATGCAATACCCATAATTTTCATTATTAATGTAATAATGTCAATGGTTGACCATGTACTTCCTCTATTTTTCCCCGTCATTTCATACATGATATCCAAACTAGTGTCCGGATCCATTTTGACTTCACTTATAATAAATAAGTACTTTATTGAATGATTTAAATTACTAGAATTTACTGTGAGCCTCGTTTATAACATCTTAAGAAAACAAATTGAGTACATTACCAATAATAACAGCAACTCGGCGTCTGTCACTAAAACACTTTACCTAGCCTTATACCTTGAAGTTTAAACAATTTTATATTATTTATATTACACAAAGCTAAGATTAACGCTATGTCAAAACTACTTCTAGACTATTGGCTAGTTGACCGCCCACTCGGAGATACAAGATCAGAATGTAATTTTTATATTACAAAACTAAGATTAACACTATATCAAAACTATTACTAGACTATATATAGGTGACTGCTCTCTCGGAGCCTTAGAATCGAAGTGTCGTTCCGCACGCCTCGAGCCAAAGATCTCCCTTCTCTCTCCCTCCATTGGCTCCTTTCTCCCACTGCAAAACACAAATTTCCGCCACAATCAAATGCTCAAACATGATTCGTCAAACAATGACGCGTCAATGTGTTAGCCAATAGTCGAACGCATGGTCACGTTCCCGCTTTAGCATGTTTCGCGCCAATTTTGTGCCACATCTGGTATCTTAAAGTTTTTGTCTTGACGCTTGTCCACGAAAGAAATGCCGCAAAAAAACCCCGTCAATTACGTACCTCGCCCTTTTCAAGCGGCTTGTCAGAATTTGGACCTCTTTGTCTCAACCGTAATAACTTACAAAGCTTTATTGAGCTTAGTTAGTGTGAAATTCTATGGTTTATTGCTTCAAAAAAAAAATATCCTAAGCTAACTTTTATAATTTCTAAAGCTCTTGTATTTTCAATAAAAAATTTGACCCTTGGTTTTAAGTCTCTGGCGAAGTTTTACGAGTGTTGCGCTATGTATTTAAAATTCGAAATAATTCATGGAATCGCTAGGAACACATGTAGGGTGTCTACTTCAGTATATACATGAAATACACAAATTAATAACATACATACAAAATAAATTACTAGTATACATTATACAATAATAAATATATAAACATAAAATAATATGATGATGTATATTCTGGAATAACACATAGGCTACTTTTTATACTGGAAAATTAAAGTGAATCAAAAAACCTTAATACACGCGGACGAAGTCATTTCGAAACACTCATTTCATGCGTATGTTGACAACTTGATATCTAGTGTTAGCGTATTCGACTGTGGCTGACGATGTCGATGCGATGTGACGATTCTCTTGTTTATAGAACGACCACGGCGGACCTCTGATAGTGAAGTACCAGGGCAAGGAGCGTGTGATCGGAGTGATATCGGCGTGTAAGATCGACCCCAAGAGCCACAGCTGTCACGGGCCCTTCCTCTACACCAGCGTGTTCAAGAACCGCCAGTTCATATCCTGCGCTATCAACAAGGACGTCGAGTAAGTATTGGACGTAGGCCACAGTTACACTTGTAAGTACCAGGGCAAGGAGCGTTTGATCGGCGTCATATCGGCGTGTAAGATCGACCACAAGAGCCACGGCTGTCACGGGCCCTTCCTCTACACCGGCGTGTTCAAGAACCGCCAGTTCATATCCTGCGCTATCAACAAGGACGTCGAGTAAGTATTGGACGTAGGCCGCAGTTACACTTGTAAGTACCAGGGCAAGGAGCGTTTGATCGGCGTCATATCGGCGTGTAAGATCGACCACAAGAGCCACGGCTGTCACGGGCCCTTCCTCTACACCAGCGTGTTCAAGAACCGCCAGTTCATATCCTGCGCTATCAACAAGGACGTCGAGTAAGTATTGGACGTAGGCCACAGTTACACTTGTAAGTACCAGGGCAAGGAGCGGGTGATCGGCGTCATATCGGCGTGTAAGATCGACCACAAGAGCCACGGCTGTCACGGGCCCTTCCTCTACACCGGCGTGTTCAAGAACCGCCAGTTCATATCCTGCGCTATAAACAAGGACGTCGAGTAAGTATTGGAAGTAGGCCTCAATTAAACTGGAAATTCGTACTGGTAATTACTAGATATGTAGACCGTATACGAGTTACGAAATATCGGATAAAAGTGAATGTCGCTTCACTATTGTTAAAAAATATCTGCGTCTATGAAGTATTGCCTTCTTTTGTCGATAATTGCCTGTCAATAATAATATGAAACTTCATAGGCGTGCTTATGTCTAAAGTTACTGTACTGTATAATATATTACATTACAGTACTGTAGTACAAAAATTGAACTGTATTAAATATTTACATACGATACAAGACAAAATATACATTTAGTAATGTAGGTACGCATGTGAACTACTTACGTGAGTAAAACTTACAAGTCGCGTAACTAATCCAGCATTCTATTCGATAACAAAAATCCGCAACCTATTTTAAAGTTGCCTTCACTCAAGTTTAAGAAATACATTTAAAGTATATGCTCCTTGATTATTTTTATTTAAAGTATTTTGTTTTGGTAAAAACAGAGAAAACTGCAGGAGAGTTTTCCGCACCGGTATCACACACGAGGAGTGGTCGGTCAAATGGGACAAAGATGATGAGTAAGTTTTCTTCTAATCTAATCTTATCTAGCCTGTACTGTCCCACGCCTGGGCAAAGGTCTCCCTCCGATGTTTCCACGTATCTCCCTATTTTGTGCCTCTATGGGCCACTCAATTTTGAATTTGTCTAATTTATCACGCCATCGTAGCCTCGGCCTACCACGCTGGAGTTCATGATTTGGGTTAGGTAAGTTTTCTTAACAATATAATTTAGAAAACGGATAAACAGCTATCTATTTTTTTAAATACTCAAACCTTTTTTAGTACTTACCTGCAGGCTGCAACCTATACGTTATAGGTAGGGTTACCAGATGACAGGAATTTTCCTGACATGTCCGGAATTTCAGCTGTCTATCAGGGAAACGGAAAATTGGAAATTGTCAGGAATAAAAAATATAAAAAATCGCCCCGCACGGTGCGGCCCGCACCCCACCACACCGCATCTCACACGCAAATTCAAGCTTACCCGGGAGTTTTTGAAATAAGATACTTTGCTGCCGAAACGTCAGGAAATTTATTGCTAAGGCAGGGATTTTTTCAGGAAAACTTATTTTCGGATCTGGTAACCCTAGTTATAGGTAGGTACCACATAGATTTGTCTATTTTAGCGGATTATAGCGAATTATGCTTCTTGTTCATTGATTAGAAATTATAACCATTTACTTATTTTCTTTACAGTGATGACGATGCTGGGGATAAAGCTGAAAGGTTCTATTTTTTGTTACTTCTCTCATTTTGGCTTTTTTCCCTGGCTAATTTTGTAATACTGATACTTACATATTATTTTGCTTTAAAAATGCCGTGGAAATCACTTTACTTTCCGGGATAAAAAAAAACGTGCATATATAAATAAAATAGTGCAAAGTTATTTCAAAGTCGCATAAAATATATTGACAAAAATTCTTAAATCTACAGTTCGCGAGTTTAATGTGAGTGAAAATGTATGTGTCACCATCCTTGAAATAAAAAAATTTTTAAACTAAAAAAACTCTACATCAATGGTCACCATACATTTACACTGCATTCAACTCGCGCGCGTACTATACATACAGCTACCAACCGTATTAAAGTAGTATGAACCTATTAGTTGCAATGGTAGTACTAAGTACTAAGTAGTCGTTTTAAAATTTTGTATTTACAAAGAATAATATTATAATTTGTTAGTACAATAAATAGGTAATGATTGTTTCTTGTGTTTTAGTGCCGAGAAAAAAGTCGATGACAGGTGTGTAATTCCTTTTTTCACAATAAAGGTAGATTTCTTCGTGGGACATTATCTTTGACTTTTAGTACTAAAAATAATTTAATACAATAATTATTATTTCAGTGACGAAGACCATGAAGATATTTTAAGAAAAAAGTAAGTACCGTAGGCATAGCTAAATAGTCTTTCAACTTTGATTTCCCACCTCCACCACTACAGCCCATTAACGTCCCACTGCTGGGCACAGACCTCCACTCTCACACGAGAGAGGGAATTAGAGGTTAGATCCACCACGCTGCTCCAATGCGGGTTGGTGGGCTTTAACGACTATTATTATGTTATAAACAGGACCGACGGCTCGTGCTCGAACGTGCTCTCAGAGGCACGAGGCCGCCAACTTCCTAACTCTGATCTAGTACTGAGAATTTCTAGCCAGAAAAACCCAAAATTTGATTACGGTCCGACCCGGGACTCTAACCCGGGACCTCGTCAGCCGCAGTCGAACACGCTAACCACTAGACCAACGAGACAGTTTCCTTTGATTTGATTTTGATAACTTCGATTTCCATTTCCTAATAATTCTTCATTTTTGCGATGCTAGAAAGAAGGATAGTCACAAAAGCTCAGATAGTTCATCATCCTCAAGCGAGAGTAAGGAGCATTCAAAGAAAAAAGAAAAGAAACACAAGGAAGAACACAAGGAGAAGCCCAAACAGAATACAAAAGTCAAACGACACGCCGTCCATCCAAACCCTAAGCCGAAACAGAGACGCAACGATGAAGTGTTCTACGAGTCGAGTCGCGACGAAAACGTCAACGAGCCAGACGAATAATGAGTGTGAAACGTTCCTAATAAATTCAGTTTCGTCGAAATAATCAGTGATGTTTTCTTTCTGGAAATAAAATTAGGCCTTCTTTTCGGCCAGAGCTATACAGTTACAATCAAAATGTAGGCGATATTGGAAAAGCTATTAAACCCTGAAAGATTTTTAAAGAACCGATAAAAAAATGACTCTCTCAACATATATGAGCATATACATCTAGACGAAGGCTTTTTTTTATCCACTACAAGTTAGCCCTTGACTATGATCACACCTGATGGTAAGTGATGATGCAGTCTAAGATGGTAGCGGGCTAACTCAACATACCTATAGACCATAGACATCTGGACGAAGGTTTTTTTTTATCCACTACAATATTAAACCCATACCCCTATTCGGTTTCTACACGGCATCGTACCGGAACGCTAAATCGCTTGGCGGCACGTCTTTGCCGGTTGGGTGGTAACTAGCCACGGCCGAAGCCTCCCACCAGGCCAGACCAGGGAAAATTCAGAAATTATAAATTCCCAAATTGACCCTGCGGGGGATCGAACCCGGGACCTCCGCACGTTAAGATAACAGCGCTACACACTGCGCCACGGAGGTCGTCAAAGGTAGCCTGCATGGATCTCCATAGGACACGGTCTTGTGCCCAGTATAAGTTCCGCCCAATTGCCACTATTACCATACATTGCCATTAATAATTATAACTTATTTAGCCCAAAAATTAAGAAAATAAACAATAAATAAAGATCGTTTTACAATATCAGTAACTTTATTACATTTCCTCAACAAGCAAGTCCAACTTGAGACAAGCGGTGAACGTCTTGTCCCCGAGGCAACCTTCCTCCGAGTTCTGTAAGATATTCATGGTCACCTGGTACTTGCCCGCCGTTGCGCTGTTCAGAGGCAAGTTTTTCGTGTCCGCCACGAAATCTTTGATGGAATAGCTGTTCTGAAAACATTTTATACATTTAAATCTCAAGAGCTCTTAAAGATGCTGTTTAAATGTTTTAAAATATCATATTATTTTTATTATTGGGTCGATCTTTTTGTCAGCCCTCACATAGCCTTAGGGTCTATTCCAATTCCAAACAAACCTCCTCAAGTCTCAAGTTTTAATCCTAGTAATGTGGGCAATAAATTAAAATAGTAGATTGTTACACAAGGGACGTAAGTAAGCTATTACAGAACAAGATCCAATTTGGCGCCAGTGCGAGCGCAGCTCGCATAGGGCGCTAATGGATCGCGTGCACCCGAGATATTTAGTCACACGAGCGAGCGCAGCGAGCGAGGGTGAATATAGTTCGAGGGTGTAATAGCTACTTGCAACCGAGGTAAGCATTCTACTTTATATCATTCTTGCGAGGTAACACGTCAATCTAAGCACGCCATTTGTTGAATTCTTCGTAAGTTTTCACGTAGCGCTCTTTGGACTTATCCGGCAAAAGGTTTTGCATCATTTGTTCTGCTTCAAGCAAACAAAAATCAGGCTCTCCTCCTTTTTCATCATCTGATGAAGTGCTTGACATTGTTGTAAATAACTTAAATCACTTTACGAACAAACTTCACAAACTTTCAGATCAAATGAAATGCCGCCATTTCCATTTTTTTTTTCGTAAATAGTTTTCCATTTATTTTTTTACGGCTCTGAGTTCCAAGGAGTTGCATAGTTTGAAATGTATGGAAATTGAATGCCGCCATGTTCAGTGTTTTTTTTTCAGTAAAAAGTTTTCTTACCATTTTATAAGAAAAGAGATTGTTTACCAAGGAGTTTTGCATAGCTTGAACTGTAATGTGAACATTACAATTCAAGCATAGCGCGACGTAATGTTGCCTTGAATTGCAAACACCAACTTACAAGGAGACTTTCCACCATAGTAATCCCTAGTTACTGAGCAAGTATGATATAAATATACTTTTATGGATATATTAATTCGTACCAAATTAAGTGCGTTAGTTAAGTACCATAAACATTTCATGCACATAACAATTATTATTGTCCTATTACAACATATAGGTAATTTTAAATAATATTTTAAATTAAAACTGTCGCGTGGCCAAATGTTGGTTTGTCCTTCAATCACGCCGCAACAGAGCAACGTAATTTTTTGCATGGGTATAGCCGAGGACCTGGAGAGTGACATAATGCTTTTTATCCCGGAAAATGAAGAAATTTTTTAACCACGCGGATGAAGTCGCGATTATCATCTAGTAAGTATCTAAATAGTGCATGTAACTTACGGGTTCGAAAGGGCATTCTGAAGGAAAGCCGAAATTCTGCAAGTATTCATTGTAAAGGCTTTTAGTGTCAGCTAGCTCCTTACACACGTCACAGATCTCGTGTGAAGCCACCATTTCAAAAGATCCACCCACGTCTTTTTCTATTATCAGTTCGATCTGTAAAAATATATAGGTATATATATATATACATACATCATCTTAGTTACCATGGGAAGTTACACTAAAAGTGCTAACTTGTAGTTTATAAAAAAAATACAGGTCAAGAACGAGTTTAACTCTATGAACACAGACCATATTATAGGACTCTCGGACAGTCTCGGGCATGCTTCTTCACGATGTTTTCCTTCACCATAAAAGCAAGTAATATTTAGTTTCTTATATATCAGCAGGCTTAGTATACGCACAACGAGATATCTCGAGACGAGAGAGATGTCGTTGCCGGCAAATTTTTCGTTTACCCTAACATGCACAAAATGCGGTATACTCGTATTAGGTACTTACTACTACTATTATTAGAAAAAAAAATTCGGCATGTAAAGGTTCGTAGAAAAAAATACCACAGACAAAAAATATTACTTTTATATCTACTTTTAACGTAACAAGACCAGTAACCATGGTAGCTTCGGTAGAGATAACGGGTAGACATAATTTTACTCGTGCGCATACTAGCCCTACAGAACTACAACCATTCTTAGATGATATCGGTTTTATTGAGTCCTGTACGCTTACTCTGAGTTTTAACATTGCAAATACGATTGATCGACGTGAGAGCTTACCACGCCAAGTGTAAGCGAACGTCAAAGTAAAATGAACCTTAAAGGCATTGAGTTAGAGCTCATTTCATCATTTCGTGTATTTATTCACAGCCAGCGCTCCAAACGCAGAATTTGTGACTTTGGGTCCATTTTACTTTGACGTTCGCTTACACTTGGCGTGGTGAGCTCTCACGTCGATCAATCGTATTTGCAATGTTACAACTCAGAGTAAGCGTACTGCGTACTGGTCACAGCAGTGTAAGGAGTCACCAGTGTGACTATTAGGATTTCATCTTACCTTACTTAACTAATAGGTACAGGCTTTATTTACCATAGTGCCTTGCTCGATTCCCTTGAGGAACTTGACGTATCCAGTCATCATGGCGCTGGTCTCGTTGTACCGTTTCACCTCCACTGCAGTGGTGTCTACGGAAGCCTGGCTCGACTCGTCGGGGCAAACGTAGATGGCAGAGTCGAAGTTGATAGTGTACTCCTCTAACTGAACAAGACAATCCATACAAATATAAGGTATAAACTAGCTGATGCCTGCGCCTTAGTCCGCGTGGTTTAAGTTTTTTTTTCCCGCGGAAACTCCTCAATTTTACGGGATATTTAAGTAGCCTAAGTCACTCTCCAGGTCCTCAACTATGCCCATGTCAAAAATCACGTCGATCCGGTGCTCCTTTGCGGCGTGATTGAAGGACAAACCAACAAACAAATACACTTTCGCATTTAGTTTTTTTTTTATCCACTACAACTTAGCCCTTGACTGCGATCTCACCTGATGGTAAGTGATGATGCAGTCTAAGATGGTAGCGGGCTAACCTGTTAGGGGCATGGCAGTTATATTAAACCCATACCCCTTCGGTTTCTACACGGCATCGCACCGGAACGCTAAATCGCTTGGCGGCACGTCTTTGCCGGTAGGGTAGTAACTAGCCACGGCCGAAGCCTCCCATCAGACCAGACCAGGGAAAATTTAGAAATTAGGTATAAATTCCCAAATTGACCCTACCGGGGATCGAACCCGGGACCTCCGCACGCTAAGGCAACAGCGCTACACACTGCGCCACGGAGGTCGTCAAAAGTTAGTATAAAAGTAAAGAAAGTGAGTCTGTCAGTCTGTCTGCTACGAATTCACGGCCCGTCTGTTCAACCGATTTCAATGAAAAATTGTGAATTTGGATGGGTTGTATCATGCAGAAAAGGCCCCGCCACCACTACACCACACAAATATTCTAAAGCACGTTGTATAGTTCTTGCAATTCGCGAGTGCGCGTGGCTTATGGATGTGTTGAAGTTCTGTCTGTATACATTGTATAAGTGTAAATTTGTGCGTGTACCTATGTGATTGACCGGTCAGAGAGGTACGCACACATACGAAATGTGCATAACTACAAGTAAAGTTCACACGCGCTCGTGAATTGCAAGGACTAAGTATAGTACGCGCGCGAGTTGAATGCAGAGCTTAGGAATGTGTCACCTCAGGCCCCAACTGCATTCAACTCGCGCGCGTACTATAGTTTTCCTACGTAGGTAAATTTCACTCCGACACCAAAGCATTCTCAGGAAGTGTTAACTCAACAATTCACAATTGTACAGTAATGTAAGTGTACGTACCTATTTGACACATAAGTTTTCTGTGTGATGCTTGATTTTCCTGCATTCCTCGAACATCGATTATGTACTTACCTACTACTACAAGATATCGAACCTGGGAACTAGCTGACGTCTATGTAAATAAAGGCTAAATGAGTTATATCCACCTGTGAATTTGCCACCGCCAAAAGCGTCATCAAAACGAAAACAGGCAACGTGCGCATGTCGAATTTTCCCAGTAGGTAAATACCGCTCACCATAATATAAACCCCACTATTTATTATATACCCAGTTAGGTATATGGCATGGCATTTAGATCAGATATGAAAATTAACATATTGTTATATAACCTAGATAGACATCGAAACAATTTATTATGGTGTTATAGAACAAGTGTTTTATGGAACATTGCGTGATTTATGAATATTTGTCACGCAAACGCTCTCTGGTTGTGCTGTGTGCGCTTGGCCTAATAATAAATGAGGTCCCCCGGTTCGATTCTCAGCAGGGCCAATTACTATCATTCACCTATAATCCATACTGATATTAATGCGAAAGTGTGTCTGTTTGTTTGCTACGCTTTAACGGCCTACCTGTTCGACCAATTTTGATGAAATTTGGTACAGGGATAGGTTGTATCCCGGGGAAGGACAATGATAGGCTTTTTATCCCGAAAAATTAAAGAGATCCCGCGGGAATCAAAAAACTTAATCGTATGCTAGATGGCGTCCAAGTTGGTAGCGGGCTAACCCGTTAAAGGCACGGCAGGTGATATATTAAAGCCATACTTATCCCTAATCGGTTTTTTCACGGGATCGTATCACTTGGCGCCACAGCTTTGCTAGCCACGGCCGCAGCCTCCCACTATGCCAGACCAGAGAAAATTCAGAAATTATAAATTCTCAAATTTAAGCCACCTTTTGAATAGACAACTCTTTCAGGCCACTGAATTTTCTCACTCCTACAAACCGACCCAGTGACAACGTCGCTACTTATTTATAAATGAAAAAAAAAACAGGCAATTTCAATTTTGGCCACCGGGTCAGACAAGTTTGTGTAGCTTTTTTTCCACTACAAGTTAGCCCTTCACTGCGATCTCACCTGATATCATCAGGTGAGATCGCAGTGAGTCGTAACAACGCGAGGTGTCGGTCTCCTTACACCTCGCGTTGTTACGACGACAAAAGGTCTTAAATTTAAATATAGTCATTCGTAATTAAACTTTAAAGCCTATTAACTTTTAAGATTTATATTTGAAACATTTTTATTATTATTATATTTTTTAAATTAGAAAAGAAAACAAATATTCGTTTTCACTTTTATCGGCGGTCAGGGTCTGCCAATTTTTTCTTTTTATTTATATTTTTGTAATTTATTTGTTTTGTTTTTATCTGTGTTATTTGAAATCATGGTAGCAGGATACCCTGTTAGGGGCATGGCAGTTATATTAAATCATTACCCCTATACCATATTGAACTGTGCTTTTTATGGTCAATAAATGATTTATTATTATTATTCGGTTTCTACACAGCATCGTACCGGAACGCTAAATCGCTTGGCGGCACGTCTTTGCCGGTAGGGTAGGGTAGAAAATTCAGAAATTATAAATTCCCAAATTGACCCTGCCGGGGATCAAACAAAGGGCCTCCGCATGTTAAGGCAACAGCGCTACACACTGCGCCATGGAGGTCGTCAAATAATTGCCTCTAGCGGACGACATCGCTCGACTTCGCGCGACAAGTCTTGATATCAGGCAACCACAGGAAAAGGTCGCGAGACAAGATTGCAATTGCAATGCCAGCAAGATAACAATTGCAATCTCGGGCAAGTCAACAGACTTCGACATCTCTAGCGACGTGTCGCGGGACAGTTTTCCCCTAGTGAATTTACAATAATGCCTGTCAGATAGTATAGTCACTTTTACTCATTTTTAATGTAAGAGCTCATACACACGAGCGGCACGTTGCCAACGCTCAACATATTATCAGCGTCAAAGATGCTAGGTACAACTGCAAGCATCGCTACAAGCCGACGGCTGCAGTTGCTTCGTCCGTTGGTCACGTGCCGCTCGTATGTATGAGCCCTAATGTCGCTACTAACTACTAAGGGATGATGACAACTCAATCAAATCTAAATACCTCTTTATCAAACTTAAAAACGCACTTCTAAGGAAGTTGTTGAAATTCACAGTTGTGACGTCTTCTTCAACGCACTTTTTTTCTTTAATCTATATTTTACCTAATATGGTTATCAAACTTAAAACTAACCGAGGATGTTTTTTGAATGACCCTCTATTTAATAATCAGTTAAAAATAATTTATTTTTGATATAGGCATCATCCCTATTAACCGCCGTTAGTATTCGGCGCTATTCAAATCAAATCAAATCAAATATTCTTTATTCAAATAAACTTTTACAAGTACTTTTGAATCGTCAAGTGAATCTACCACTGGTTCGGAATGCCATTCCTACCGAGAAGAACCAGCAAGAAACTCGGTGGTTGCTTTTTTTAAATAATTCATTTACAATTATTATATCAATGTGTACATAAGTAACCGCTGTCCCCAGCATTGCTGGGGACAGCGGTTGTATTGTATTGTAAGTAATATTGCAATAACATGTAAACGAGAGAAACTAAAATAAATAAAAAAGCCAAAAAGTGTTAAATAAATTTATTAAAAAAAATATAAAACAAAAAATCATCCGCGCTCGCTACTAAAGAGTACAAAACCAATGGATGATACACGTATGTTAACAAACTAGCTGAAAATATAATGCGACAATGTGCTTAGAACAAATATGCTTCCAAATTCCCGACAGCCTGAATTTTCAGTCGCGCCTATGTACTATGTACCACCGCGTTTATAATCGATCCAGTACCTGTTGGACTTGAGCGACGTAATGACGTCACTCGAGGCAGGTTAGGACCGTTAGCAACGCTATCGTGAATGACTGTCATCGTGTGTTGATGTCATATTTGGGTAAGGACGTAAATTTATGTACCATAACATACTAGAAGGCATAACACACAATAACGCACTGGAATTTATTAAGGGATCTATCAAGTAAGAAGTATAATGTTAAGGTACTGAGTTTATTTATATTTTTGTTTTTTTTTTATATTTGTTTGTTCTTTTTGTTTTTCTTCCTAAAAGATTCATACTTTACTGGATTTTTCTGTGTCACTCGTTGTCTGTAGATCCTTACTTAATGAGTTGATAATGAGTTTCGTGCCTTAAAGGTACCCCCAAATAGTGTCGGGAAACTTGATGGCATAGTTAATGGTAGGGGAGCTCAAGAGGGGATTTTTGCATTTACTCCAGCGCGGTATAAAGGTGGATTCTTTGGACCCTGTGGAGTACCTTCACCATATAATATGAGCGAGACCTAAACGTTCAATTCGTCAGATTATTTGGATGTACGCTTTTCAGCATGTAATTAACTCAGTCTACCTTAATCTGACGAGCTCGAGTATTTCTGATGATCGATATTATTTATTTAAAATTTGATCTGCTTTCCTAGACAGACCCACCAGGCACCAATATGCGGGCTCATATATGGTGAAGGTACTCTACAGGGTCCAAAGAATCCCCCCTTGGGCTCGCCTGCTATAAGAGACGATTCATTTCAATAACTACCTACTTGTGCGTTTCTTAACAAAAATTAAAAAAAAACTTGGGTCAGATTTTTACCCTTGGGTAATGTTGGGTAGAAAAGACTTAAAAACGGTTCTATATGGAAGATTAAAACCAGTATTACATAAGAGTAATACAGGATTAAACAGAGGTATTGCACCTAGGATAATACATATTATATGATACTATGAAATATGTTGTATGTTTGAAATAATTTTGAAAGTACAAAATACTATTGTATGAACATTAATTACTAGTTACTACTAACTTATAAAGTTTACGTCTTTTTGTATAGGCTTCTATCCTTAAAGTATTTAAAAATTGTCCCATAGAAGGCGTTTTTTCTACTGAAAAACAACTCTATAGAAGTTAACTTTCTAAATGAATGTTACTCTATTATACAATTATATTTTTTATAAGTGAAACGTAAAACGCACAAGGGTATAAAATATACGATTTTAACTCTACAGATAAAAAAATGCACATAAGAAACAATCACGAGTTGGGTATACACTAAGTTCGCGAACCATATTCCCTCGTTCAAAAAACTATGGTTTACAAGTTTGGTGAGCTTTTTGCAAACCGAAGCGATCAACTGATTCGTATTTTAGGCTTCCTTTACACCAGAGATGTGCTACGTTGCTAAGCTACGGACGTGTGTCAAACCCACCAATAGACCTCCTGAGGTGTGATTATGTAAGAATTGCCGATCAAATCGTTAAAGTTTGGTTGCTAAGCTACGGACGTGTGTCAAACCCACCAATAGAGCTCCTGAGGTGTGATTATGTAAGAATTGCTGATCAAATCGTTAAAGTTCGGCGTCAAAGTAAAATAAACCATAACAGCATTGAGTTAGAGCTCAATTTCGTGTATCCATTCTCATACGTTTAGGGTATCGCATATACCTAAACGTATGAGAATGGATACACGACGCGATTTGATCGGCAATTCTTACATAATAGCACCTCTGATCCAACATAGCGATCGAAACTATAAAAATCAAGCGCTCCTGTTAGTGTTTGACACGCGTCCTTAGCTTGGAACGTAGAACATCCCTGGTGGAAACGCACCCTTAGGAGCTTCGCGTCGTCTTGAGAAAGCTCTAGATAAATAAAGTAAGAGCGAATACATACGATGGACCAATTTTTGTTTGTCTGGTGGACAAATAGTCCGCGTCATTCACTATGCAGCCGTGCACTCGAGGCGACTGGACAAAACGTAGGTTTCCAAAGCGGACATTAATCCTGTCCGATCTTTAAAGTATTTTCGCGCTTATGGGAGGACTCCAGAGCCCAAAAGGTTCGCAAACTTGGTGGACACGCAACCTAACACAAGCTACTATGCCACTTATATTTTTCGACTTAATACACTCGATACAAATATCCCCAAAGTTCTATATAAAATACATCTTTATATTCCACTAATAAAGAGACCATAGGACGCGTGAACGTCATAGTTCACATTAAGGCGAATCACCCACAGTCGCTACACGATCAAATTAAACGAAAATAAAAGGTTTCAAAGACTTTACTATTTATTGAAGGTGACCACCGCCATCCTAGTTTTTTCTTTTAAAACGGCTGTCAATTCTTAAAACCTCTAAATCGCTGAGGGTAATCCGGTGACTCACAAAATATATCAAGCTATTTTGTATTTAAACCACTAGATTCGTTTATATTTAATGAAGATTTATAGGAATCGAAAGCCACAACGACATTATTATGTGCATTTAACTACATTGTTAAACCAAATAAATTAAATCAAAAATTAACTAAAGGTTAGGTTTATTTACTAAATAATTATTTTTTTAAATAAAAATTATCAACAGAACCCATTAAATCACTATCAGTTTTTAAAGCTTAGAATATTATATTAAAAAATACTAAAACTAAGTATAAAATTTTAGCGTAGATAGTGTGAGAATTCGCCTTAAACTAGAGTATACTAAATAATTTAAATATATTATTATGACGTATATATTAACTTCTCGTATCTTAAATTACGAATAGCCTAATACTGAAAAACAAGTAAGTTTAAAATATTAAATTTCAAAAATAATATTTATACCAACTTTATATTATGCATCGATATGTAAGAAACAGGGTAACTGTCCATCGAAAGTGCGAAGCGATAGATACATGAAACTAAATTATGTGCTTATTGTACTTGAACCAATCCAATAGAAGGGGATCCCTTTCATTGGATGGCAAAAATTTTACATTAAAATTATAGCAAACACCAGCTTCATACATGGCAAAAGAGTGATGTTAAAATCAATCTTTAAACTGTATTGCAAAATCCTTAAGGATAAGAACTAAGGTTCGTTTTCGCTCTTTCAGTGCAGATTTAATTGACTTGTTTGGCCTAGAATTCAAAAAAACGACCGCAAAATTTTCTTTGAATGGATACGGTCAGTTACTTAACACTGTTACACGATATGTTCAATATATTTTCACATCGTATCGCTATGCACTTTTAATGGAACAGTAACTTTAGCATATTATAAATAATTTATCCCTACAAGAAAACTAAAATAAAAAGATCTCGGGAGTCAAAACATCTAAAAGTTGGCACAAATAACGATACAAGTCTGAAACGGGATTCCAAACTTATAAAAACATACCTTTAGGTAAAACTAATCAAATCCGTCAAAACATCCAAACCTGGGGCATTAGTTGCGACGATCGCAATGTTTAAATCACAGGTTCGGTGCTAGGGGCTTATTGCGACTGCACTGTGCAACTAGTAATGCGATTTGGAGTCCCGTTTAAAAGCACCTTAATTTTATAATAAAAAAATGTGAAATCTCTTTAGGGCTCATGCGCACAGTAGCAAAAAAATACCAAGTTCCAATATAAAGCAGGATTAAGCTGGCGATGCATTTTTTTGCTTTCGTGCGAATGGGCCCCTCTATTACAATATACTAAAATATAGCAGCATCTTTAACAAAATATGGAAGAATGCTTAAAAGTATTTGCATTGAACAAAACGAAGAGTAAGTTTTTTAAAGATAATATTATGCTGTACGCACATTAGCAAAAAGCCGCAAGCGCCGAACTCAACGCATTTAGTGCTGAAACTTCGAATGACTTGTAAAGATCGCTTTAAAGAGATAAGACCGCTAATAGGCATGATGACTGATTTTGAAAAATGGTCAGATTATGTTCGGAAGTATCTACTATTTCGAAAAAATATCTTAAATCAGCAGAAAAATAAGGTTTGGTAGATAATATTGCTATTTGAAATTTAAATTTTAAAATTCACACCAAAACGCTCCCCGGTGTCATGGCGTCGTTTGTGACGTCACTATTATTTTTACCAATGTACTCTGTGCAGTGTGCAGTAAGCAATAGCGTGATTGTCAAATCTCAAAAACAAACCATTGTGACGTCATTCGCTTCTTGGTGTTTTAACCAATATGGCGGATTGCTGCATTTTATTTTATCAAAAGAAATAGCAATCTCACTCGAAATAGAAAAATAAATACGTTTTTTATAATCCACGAATCCTATTTCATTAGATAAATTCATAATTTCATTGATTCTTGGTTACTGTCATCATGCCTATTGTACCGACGTCTATTAAGTAAATTTTATTGTGTATGTGTACATATGTCTCATGTTTTGGTCTATTTTATTCAGTTGTGTCGGTGTTTCGGTGTTTGACATTTATGAATATTTAGTAGTAATACAATGCGATGCGTGCGGATTTGCGTATCATCCGTAATGTGCGAACACCATTAATCTAACGTTTAAGACTAGAGAACAACTAAAACATTCATAAAGATATATCAATATACTCTTTGTAAATATAGCTCACTCTTTCTAAACATAGCGCCGGGTGGTGCGTGTGAAAGAAACAAAAAACCTTCGCGCGAACATTCGTTCGAACCATTTTGCGAAACTAAAATCGAACCACGCTGCGGTTGGGAAATGCGTCTTTATTTACTTTTTACAACATCAAAATTTAATTAATTCCATTATTATTCTATGTGATGCATGAATTGATAAATACAGGCATGAATTTAACAGGTATGAATGCTTAAATTAATGAATGCACACAAATACTTAGGTATGAATGAAGGTAATGCACGATCATGACATATCATATAACATGAATAGCAGGCCCAACTCAATGATAAAATTGCGTTAATATTATATGAATTATGAAGTTCATTTCAATAAGTATGTACGTACTTATTACATAGCTAAAATAAATACATAAAAAATGCAGAACGATACTATAAAATAACAAACTTCTCAAATAAATTATAAATTTTGCAACATAAAAGTTGTTAGGCTATGTTCGACTGAGTTGTCGGAGGAAAGTAACGTTGAATCGTCACTTCCACCGAAAATGGCCGCCTAAATGAACAGCCGTTTTAATGCCGCCATCTTTTAACAAATTGGTAGTTTATAATATTATTATTGTTCTTCCTATAAATATACCTAAGTATTACGTAGTACATATTATTAATGTTATCCTTAATTTGTTATCATGAACTTAAACCATGGTAATATAATGATGTGCAATATAAAACATAGACGCAAGCGCCCACCCGGCGCAGAGTAAAATCAACCTTATTGCTAAAACAATTAGTATCGGAATGCGACAGGAGCCCCGTCAGTCCGCGTGCGATAGAAGCGAGCAACGATCGTGTATGCGTGTTTTACAAGTAATCAAAACATAATATATTTTAGTGTTAATAGGGAACTCATCTTGGGTCGGTTGATGTGTTCGCTCGCGGAGTTAGTGTACCTGAAAATAAATTATTATTGTAATAAATTATATTTGAAAACAAAAAAAATTTCGTTTCCAGCTCCCTGAAAAACCTCAGAAATTACGCTTATATAATTTTAAAAAAAACTGGGTCAGCCATCTTGGATTTTAAATCGGAAATTTGGTCAAATCAGCAACTTCTTTCAAATGTTTAAACACGCGCTCAGTATAGGATTTTGTATGATATACTAAATTGTGACGTCATCAAAGTTTAATGCACTTTTTTACTTTAATCGATAGTTTAAAATTAAAATAGTTATTCAACATAAAACCAACAGCGGACGTGGATATCATGTCTCTATTTAATAATTACTAAAAAATATTTATTTTTAGTAATAAGCGTCAATCATTTACACCCATATCAATTTTTAAAACTGGGCTAAGATAGTTCTTGTAATTCACGAGCGCGCGTGACTTTACTTTTCTTTCCGATTATTGACTCATGTAACTACAATCTAGCGGCCAGTCATGTCAAACATACGGCCCGCGGGCCGTATGCGGCCCTCGGGCTATTATGGTACGGCCCGCGGCCAGAATCCAGATCTCATAATTTTTATTCGATACGCAATATTAAAAGTTATTAGCGAGAAACTGTGTGCCGCGCAGTGCGCTGGGCGGTCAACGGATGGCTAACTAACACATCTGGTAACCAGATGTGTCCTAGCCTATACATAAAAAAAAGCGTCTGGCCCGATAACGGACCCTAATTTATGCAAATGGCACTTCACGAATTTGAGTTTGACATCCCTGATCTAGCCTAACTAATTGGCTGAGTAGTTTTATTTTGGCCGCCCCCGGCCCGCCCACACACATCTCGGCCAGCGCGGATATCACGCTCTGCATGTTGGGTCACGCAACGCACTCACCTCTGCCGCGAGGGGCTCCGGCTGGGGCTCCAGCTGCGGCGCAGCAGCGGCGTGCGGCTCGCGTGGCGCGCGCGGCGGCGCCGGCTCCACGAGCAGCAGGCGCGGCTTGTCGTCGCGCGGCTCGTCACCTGCGCCCTCCGCGCCGCCCGACCCGCCCACACACATTTCGGCCAGCGCGGATATCACGCTCTCCATGTTGGGCGCGGGAACTATATCGCCCTCGCCCTGTAACAGAACCGTTCACACGGCTAAGTTTTTGGAACGATAGTTCCATATGGGACGATGCGGAGGGGTACCCTAGCTGGCAAAAAACGTTCGTAAGAAAATAAGTGAAGTAAGATTTTTATGTATAGTTTATTCGAAATTAAACCTTAACAATAAAGCATTCAAATTTAATTTCGAATGTATTACATTTATATTTAAGACCTTTTGTCTTCATAACGCATTGCAGTTCATCGCGCATGGTTCCACTGTGCGCACCTATTCATTATTGCACCAGCTGTTTTTGTCATAGTTTTCTATAGTAAATTCGAGTCCTATGCGTATTAATGCAGTTGTAATTTGTTCAGTTACGTTTATTACACTATACCAATGTGTAATTTAGAATAAAGTGTGTCTTAACTTGTCTTTTTTGTGTGAATCGTAATTAATTCAATCATATATTTGCGAATAGTGCTTGTGTTATTCCACGAAGCACGGCGCACGAGTTGGTTAACGCCGGTACCGCACGAAGTAGGCGGGGCCTAGCTAACTGCTAAGATTAAGGCCGTGGTCAAACGTGTCGCGTAGGCACTGCAATTTGGATTTAAGCGTGAAAAGTCAACTGGAACCAAATGTCTTCCACAACCGCAAGCACTAACAAATGTTCGGCGTGTGGGAACAAAGTCGTTAGGAAGACCTCATTAACATGTGCTGACTGCAGTGATTACTTTCATTTTTTGTGTCTTGGCATATCTGAGGATCAGTCGGCAGGCCTATCAGTGCAATACAAAACTACGTGGCGATGTCCGAACTGCATTAGCCGGCTAAAAAGAGGAGGTGACAACAGTAACACTCCGGTGCGCAGTCCGCAGACCTCAGCCATTGCCATAACATTGGATGATTCGTGTACAGTATTGAACCGAGCAGCTTGCGATTTGGAGAACCAAAATATGTTAGATGGCACCTCCGTGGCTACCATGATCAATGATATCAAGAAGTCTGTCACCGAGGCGGTTCAAAACACACTACAGAATGTACTAGACTCTAAATTTGGTGAGCTAACTAAACAAATTGGAGAGTTGTCCGCATCTGTTGCTTTTTTTTCAACGAAGTATGATGAAATAAATAAAAGATTGGAGTTGCGTGACAAAGAAGTTACCGAATTGAGAGCGCGGAATAAATCGCTGGAGGACACGATGAAAGACCTTACACATCGTGTGGGCACTATTGAACAATATTCCCGCGAATGTAATGTCGAAATTAACGGCTTGCCAGAACACAAAAACGAAAATTTGGCTCAAACTGTGATTCAAATCGGAAGAGCAGTATCTATAACTATTGATGACTCAGAAGTGATGTCCTGTTTTCGCGTGGCAAGGAGGGAAAATAAAACAAATCGGCCACGTACAGTTATAGTCAAGTTTCGCAGTACTAGATGCCGTGACATTCTTCTTGCTGCATATTACAAATATAACAGAACGAATCGCTCCGACAGACTATCTACGCAGGCAATAGGCATTGGCGGTGATAAAATTCCTGTCTACCTTTCGGAGCATCTTTCGTCAACTAATAAATTGCTACTTTCGGCTACAAAGAAGAAGGCTAAAGAAGTCATGTACACTTTTGTATGGGTTCGTAATGGTAAAATTTATGTCAGAAAGGACGAAAATTCCAGCGCTAAGGTGATAAATAATATGGATGACGTTCAACATAAACTCAAGTAAAAAATACAATTACGTGGCTATTGTGTTGGCCTAGGACTGCTGATCAAATTCATTCTATACTATCAGAACATACGTGGGATGCGGACTAAAACTTCGGAAATTTACCAGAACATTTTGAAAAGTAACTACGATGTCATCGCCTTTACTGAAACGTGGTTGAAACCTGAAGTATTTACTTCTGAATTTATAGACGGAAGGTATATAGTCTACCGGCGCGACCGCAACTCAGTGGTGAAATCTGATGGTGGTGGTGTTTTGCTCGCAGTGGATGGCCGCATAAAATCATATTGCATGCGACAGTGGGAGAGTGAGTGTGAGGATCTTTGGGTGGTAATCGAACTCAAAATAGGCAAGATAATGAAAAAAATTGGTATTTGTTGTGTATATATGGCTCCTCCTGTTACCGCCAGCCTATTGCAACTGTTTTTAAATAATACTAGTTCTGTGTTGAATGAAGTCGACGAGGTTATCATAATGGGGGATTTTAATCTTGGTTTTATCTCATGGAATAAAAATAATTCGTACTCATTTGCTGAACCCAGCAATTATAATTGTAATTTAGGCTACGCTCTGATTGATTACCTTCCACTCAACAATCTTTATCAATTCAATACCACTGTAGGGTCTAAGGGTAGATTATTAGATTTAATTTTGAGCACAATATTGGATTTATCTGTAAGTAAATCGTCTGAGATTTTGAGCAAAATCGACCAACTACATCCTCCTCTAGATGTAGTAATTAATTTTGAGTCTGTTATCAATAACACAGTCATAAGTAAAGCTCGTTCGGACTACAATTTCTATAAGGCTGACTACTCCAAGATAAACCGTTCCCTGCAGGGTATTGATTGGTTGGAATTGTTGGCTCCTAATATGTCGACTGATGAAATGGTTAAAATTTTTTACAGTAATTTGATCACCATTTTTGAACTTGTTGTACCCAAGCATCAGTCTCGCCCTGCTTCTTTACCGTTGTGGTTTAGCTACAAGCTCAGGAAATTATTAACTGAAAAGAATAAGCTGCATTCTAGGTTCCGTATTTATGGTAATCCTCGAGACAAATTAGAATTTGAAATACTGAGAAGTCGCTGTCACACTCTGTTTAAATCTTGCTACAACCAGTACAATCAGAGTATAGAGGATAAAATTAAGCGTAATCCTAACGCATTTTGGGGGTATGTAAAGGGTAAGCGTAAAGGAGCCATTTTGCCGGGACGTATGTGTTATGGTGATCATGTCGCAACAGCGGGTACTGATATTGCAAATTTATTTGCTGACCACTTTGAATCTGTGTTTCTCGAATGCCCTGTTAGTACTGTTTTTAACACAATGCCAATGGATAACACCAGTGATGTTCTTACGAATATTAGATTTACCGAAAAGACGATTATGAAAAGCTTGAACCGAATAAACAGCAACAAGGCTTCTGGTCCTGATGGTATCCCAGGTGTATTTGTCAAAAAATGTGCTCGTGAACTGTGCCTACCGCTTAAAATAATTTTCAATAGATCCCTAGAAACGGGTACCTTTCCTTCTGAGTGGAAGAAGGTTCGCGTAATTCCAATTCATAAAAAAGATGATACTAGTAACGTTCGTAATTACAGACCTATATCCTTGTTATCAACCTTTGCTAAAATCTTTGAATCGCTAGTTTGTCCGATTATTACTTCTCACACAAAGCCTAGAATTAGTCCTAAACAGCACGGATTCCAAAATCAAAAGTCTGTTATTAGTAATTTGCTGTCGTATGTCAATTTTATAGTGAAACGCTTAGATGACGGAACTGAAGTTGATTCTATATACACCGATTTTTCTAGCGCCTTTGATAAGGTACATCATGGAATTTTGTTGCATAAATTATTTCATGTATACGGTATATGTGGCAGTCTTTTGTCTTGGTTTGATTCGTATCTAAGGGATCGGACTCAGTCTGTAGCTGTCAAGGGATATGAGTCACGGCCTTATAAGGCAGTATCAGGGGTGCCTCAAGGATCACACCTTGGCCCAATTCTGTTTGTTCTCTTTATTAACGACATTGTCGATTGCGTAACTAATAGTGAATGCCTCCTTTTTGCTGACGACATGAAAATATTTAAATCTATTAATAATACTCAGGACACGGTTTTGCTTCAGGAAGATTTAAATAGAATACACGAGTGGTGTGAGCGCAACAGTATGATAATTAATGCATCAAAGTGCCACTTTGTTAAATTCACAAAAAAAACTAATCAGGTTCCTTCAAGTTACACCATCAACGGTGAAAGTGTAATCCGTACGAATCATGTAAGAGATTTGGGCGTTATTGTTGACGATAAATTAAGCTTCAAAAAACATTATGATAATATTGTCTCTAGAACTTCCAAAACTGTAGGTTTTTTAAAGCGATCATGCAAAGAATTTCGTTTATCACGAACCAAGATTATACTTTTTAATGCCTATGTAAGGAGTACATTGGAATATGCCAGTGTAATATGGAACCCTTATCACGCATGTCACATATCTAGAATAGAACGAATTCAGCGTTCTTTTACACGTTATCTATCATTTAATAATATCCAAGTTCCTAGACGCAGCAAATATGACGATAGGTTAAAAATTCTCAAAATGGACAGCTTGGTGGTTCGTAGATTTAGACTTGACGTATGTTTGTTACACAAAATCTTAAACGGTCAGCTTTTGTGCTCAGACATTTTAGAACAAATAAAAATTATAATCCCTCGACTCGGGGTAAGAAGACGAGAGAAACGTCTCTTTCACATAGCGTTTGCAAGAACAGCATCTTGTAGTAATTCGCCCATTCCTCGCATGCTCAGGAGCTACAATGACATTTGTGTATCGGGTGCTATCGATGTGGATATATTCCACGATAAACTGCCCAAATTTAAAAGAAAAATTGCTGGTCACTGAGCCCTTTCCTTTTGGTATATTTTGGTGATTTAATTATTTTCACATATTTTCATTACTTGGTATATTTTTGTAATTTGCATATATCTTTATTATTGTTAATTTAAATTTACGTTTTTTTTTTTTGTAATTGGCGATTTACCTTATAGAACTTAGTTAAGTATGCTATTCTACTTTATAACTTTCTTTAGTTAAGCATATTGATGTAAGAATAGGATCTTTATAATATTGTAAGTGCATGTTAGTAACTAGATTTTAGTGTCACACCTGTAATGGACAACCATACGGGCAAAGTTGGTAATAATATATTGTAGTAATTATAATGTATGGAAGTTGTTGGTGTGAACAAATAAACAAAAATAAAAAAATAACAACGCGAGCACGTCAAAATTTTTATGTACATATTATTTATGTATGCAACCTTTTTCGGTCACAATGTTGCTAGCACACTACACGAGACACCACATTGAAAACTATATTGTCACACAAAATATTATATTTGTATGTATTCTAATTGCGGTCGGGGCGGATCAATTTGTGATAAAGTTAAATTATTGTGCACTATCTGGACTCCGAAACGGTGATCACCATGCAGAAAGAAACCCATACAACGGGCGGGAGAGTTCAGGGCCTATTATATATATTTATTGTATTATATTAATACAGAGGAATTCCGGTTCCATACCAGCCCAATGGCAGGCAGCAGGCCACTATATGTATCTACTATCTATCTCTACTATCGTTCCTATCTAGTGTCCCATGACACCACACTTTTTTTTATATTGTGAGACTAGCTGATGCAAGCGACTTCGTCTGCGTGGATTGAGGTTTTCTTGGTTTCCGCGAGAACCTCTGGAAGCCTATGTACTATTGCAGACCTCTATCTCGGTGCCAAATTTCATCCAAATACGTTCAGCCATTCTGGCGTGCTTGAGTAACAAACATCCATCCATACATCCATACATCCATCCATCCATCCATACTTTAGTATTAGATAGGCTCGCGCTTGCCGACAATCATGCTTAGCGCTAAGCAATGATGCGGTCTAAATTGCAACGCGCTTGCCTAGAAGATCTACATGACCAAAATTTTGTCGTTTTTCACACGGCCGTCCAGTTTTATATTATAGTCTGTCAAACTTGTCTGACCCGGTGACAGCGTCGCTAGTTTACATTCATTTTTTGATTTTTTTACCTTCGGTGGGCCAGGCTTGAAGAAATGTAGATAGCAGAATCCACGGAAGCCCTGAAATAGAAAATAAAATTAAGATTAAAGAAGATAAGATTAAGAAATAATTACCGGTTTACCTTTCACCAAAGGTTTGCTTCAGCAAGACCGCCTTTGCACATTTCTTAGTAGTTTTACTGCTTCTTTTTTAATAATATTACCATATATTATCATTGTGTGTGCAATAAAAATATCTAATGACATAATAAGATTTTTTAAAGAAATTGTGCGTATCACATATACGCATATCGTTTCTCTATTCCAGTGGTCAAGGCTCTAAAATAATGATCAATTAAGTGTTAGAAATCAGCAGTCGATGGAAGTTTCCGAGTGTAAAATTTGATTTTTTTAAAAGGCCATTAAGGTCCGTTTGAATTCCCACGCTAGAATTCTATCAACGTTGGTGGGATGTAAAATCTCGGACAAATCTTACTGTGCCCTAAATGATATAACTTTATCTTTCAACTAGTGTTGGAACTGTCACTTACCTTCCACACCATGACTTGCGGTTTAACACCACGCTCTGTCAACGCTTGTTTCAAATCGCGGACTCTTGTACTGGGACTGATGTTTGAAATCTGTAAGAAAAGGTCAAAAACATGTTAACTTACACTTAAGAGGTCTCAGTACGCGCGACGGAAGTTGCCGGCGCACGTGGGTAACCTGTTTGCTATTTCACATAACATTGTGTGAGAAAGAGATAGACTCAGTGTAGCGAGTGCAAGCGCGCATACTTCCGTGCTACCACCGTCCCGCTCCCGCTCCGTTTTGGGTGAGGCGCGATAATTTTCATCGAAATCAAGCGCGCGAAAAGGGTTAAACAGTCGTTTGGGAAACCCGTTTGTTTGTAAAAACTACTAAATGTATGTTTACAAAGTAAATTCAAGTAATGAATAAATAAACTATGTTTCTTGATAAATTGTTTTATAATTTTCATACTCCTAATCGTATTTATTTGCGCTCAAAGTTGTCCTCGATTTAGTGTGAAAATAGGAATCTTTCGAGGCTCGTAACTTTAAAATCAATATTTTTTTCAATATTTTATATATCAATAAACCTAGATAAGAAACGAGTCAAATCGAAATAATACTTAGTTTTGAGCGTACAATATCAAATAATGTAGTAATTACGAGTTTACGTTTGTATGAAGAAGGTACCGGCTGGAGTCCCCTTAAGAACGCTCTCTTTGGTAGCTGTACCTGCAGCACGATAGAATGGGCGTTTTGACTTTTGTCCGCTCATGAAGTTTTGTAAAGAATTACAACATTCGAAGGAACAGTAGTTTATTTGACTAGTTAAATCAGCAACTCTTTTTGCAATGTCTAAACGCGCATTTTCAATAGGATTTTGTATGAAATAATTTCAATTCAATTCAATTCAATTTATTTATTTCAGGTAACAAAATCCATATTTTTGTACCTGAAATAAATATTGGTTTGGTTCCAATTTTGGCCGCTAGGCCAGATAATATGATGATGGGACTACAAAATAATAAAGGAGGGTGAATTTCCCATACAAACGTAATACCAAAATAATTTGTAATTCGAGAATATTTTCACCATATTATGCGATCATTAAGATTGAACTTGTTTTATCTAGGTCTCTCTCTGGTGTTTTCAAAATACTTTCCCAAAAATAAATGTAAGCGCATTGCGTTTTGCATGTTTTTACGACATAAACGACATGTTTTCTCATTATTTGTTTCATATTAAAACCAACGATATCTTACGTACTAATTAATTAGAAACATAGCCTATATTATCAAGTTACAGAATAACAACACCAAGTTAAAAACACAACAAGTTTTCATTCATCATTTTTGGTATTTACGGAACAAGACTAATTGTATGACAATTTCTGTACGCTCATATTGCTATCGCGCTTGCACGCGATCATGTGTCATCAGCCAAATAGAGATAGTAATATACCGGCAAAAGAGACGGTTCAGATTTGTATGGGGCGTAGCTCTTGTACAAGTAGAGAAATGAAGGAAAATAAAATACTAGACCAGTTTTAATTGGTCAAATACACGAATTCGTCGTAATTTCAGTGGCGAAATTATTTAATCTTTCCAAGTTAAGCAACACTAAACATGAGTGGGTAACAATGGCGGATTCATATTTTGACGTTTTCAAAAGAAAAACACGTTATTTTGACAGTGACTGTCAGATATGACCTTCGAAAAACATTTTGCGCCTACTGCCTTCTCTATGGCTGAAGGCTGCCATCTTGGAAACGTATCGAAAACTTGAAATACATTTTAATTTTTTTCTCGTTACTTACTTTACTGTTTTAAATTATTACATTTTTAATACACTCTATGAATTTTCCTCTATTCATGGTAGATTGTACAAGAGTAGGCCTAAAATTAACCTTTTCCTTTATATTTGCTGGTTGAACAGAAGTTGCGAGCGGCTATCGCCGGCCTCTTAATAGTTTACCTTGACAGTGAAGTCAATGACGGGTTTGGGCCGGCGCGGGCGGCGCGGCTTGCCGTCCTCTTTACCGTCCTTGCTCACAGACTTGTTGCTGTTGCGGCGCCGCGGTGTGCGTCGCGCCTTAGTCGACTTGCTCTCCTCGCCTTCTGTTGTATTGCCCTATGGAAATTAAATATAATAATAAAAAATCCTTTTTCAACACACTTGCTCATAAAGTGGCTCTAATTTCACCGCAATTAGGCACATAACGACACCTATAATCAAACTGTGACTTTTTCATTACTATTGTTCACAAGTGAGTAATAGAGTTTTTTATTTTATTTTATCTACTAACACTTCAGCTTACTATTTCTCTGGGCTATGTCGGTCACCTTGGTTCTCCGGCGGATTTCTTCATTACGGATTCTATCTCTCAGATAAACGCCCAACATAGCCCGCTGAGCAACTTTAAATTTGTGGAGAAGGCCAGCTGCTCCATACGTCATCACATGCAGGACAAACTCGTCTCCGCTTTGGGACCGTGTGTGGTGGCGCGCTGTCCAAAAGGCCTATGTCCAGCAGTGGACAAGTACAGGCTAATTGATGGATGGATGGATGGATGGATGGATGATGATAGAGTCTCACCTCGCCCTCGCTCTGGCTCTTGTGCGAGCGCGTGCGACGACGCTGGCGGCGCGTGCGCTGCGCCGTGCGCTGAGCCGCGCGGTCCTCCACATCCGTATCCTCTTCTTTAAGCACGCACGCTCGACCCGCGCTACGGGCAAGGAAATTATGTCATATAAAAAAATAAATAAACTAGTGGTTCGCCCCGAACTGAGACCTCGCGGCGTCATCTATTGACATAAATGTGAAGTTCTGTTAAAAATACTGAAGCTCATTAAAAATTAAATAATTTCATTTCCTTACAATATTTATCTAATTTGGTATTTGTTGTTCAACTACAGGATATAATTCAAATAATTGATCAAGTTTGAGGCTCAGCCTTTCAGAAAATTTAGAGTTCTGAGGTCAACTTTGGACGTTAGAAAATCTCCACTTTGAAAGCCTCCCATTTCGTCAATTTTGGGGGAAAAATTAAAAAAATAATCCTAATTCCTATTCCTAATTATCTTTAAAATGATATAACGCAACCCTATGTAACTTTATAAAAAATATTTTACTTCGCATTCGCTTCTATGAGAGCCCCCCCCGAAATAAAGATTTTTATAACTTTTTAAGCCATATTCGGCGGGAGGCCATTGGTTTACATATTATATTTAAAGCTGAAGTAATTACGGTCAGTAATTCAGAAGTTATAATGCTCTGACGGAGGGACGGACGGACGGACGGACGGACGGACGGACAAGTGCCAATTCACTCAAGTAGACTCAGAGATCTTCGCTTCACTTGGTCAATAAAAGCTTTATTGTATCTTATTGCTAGAATGTACACATTTAAACACTTATCAACTAAATCCTACGAGTAAAAAAAGTAAAATGAAATAGAACAATATACAATGCGAAGCAAACTCAGCATTACTGAGCATCGATAACAATGGTCGGCGCTGGTTATCGGTTTGCTCCGGTTCTATTTGATTGTACAAAAATTGCGCTGCGCCCTTTGCCTTATATTAATTAGACTATTAATATTATAAATATTACACAACTAACTCATAAAACCAAAAACTAAAATACACACCCAAATAAAATAGAAAATTATGTGAAATTATTAAATAGTAAACAATAAATGAGATAGAACGAAATAATTCACTAACTTATACAGGTTTAATTAAATATTAGAATATATAAATTTAGCTGCCTCTATCTTGTACGTTTAAATAAAAGTGTCTCAGTTTATTTTTTAACGTGATCTCGCTGGTGGGTTTATTCCATTTGCAGAGAGGTGGTATATGACACCTTCTTGTCCAATCATTTATTTTGCTTTTGACAGTCGGAGTCGATGATGATCTAATGCGTTACTAATTCGATTTTTGATAACAATCGACTTTGTATGAAGAAGTTTTAATCGATTTGCCACATTGATATTTATTTTTGCTCAACATATTTTTTTTATTATAAACATATACCCAAACATTTAAATGACTTAATATTAATGTAGGGAGTTTCTGTCCCCTCATTGGTGTGGAAATGTGGATCAACTCACAGCATCTCGATCTCGCGCAGTTGGCCCAGCACGGGCATCAGTTCGAGGCGGCGGTTGGACAGCAGATGCCACAGAATGCCCACCGGCCGCTGGCTCATGCGTTGAGTTTCTATCACCTATAACAAGAAAAATATTTAAAAAAAAACAATTATCACTGACTGAGTGACTCACTGATATATATATATATTTTTATCTTCTACAAGCTAGCCCTTGACTGCGATCACACCTGATGGTAAGTGACGATGCAGTCTAAGATGGTAGCGGGCTAACCTGTTAGGGGCATGGCAGTTATATTAAATCCACACCCCTTCGGTTTCTACACGGCATCGTACCGGAACGCTAAATCGCTTGGCGGCACGTCTTTGCCGGTAGGGTGGTAACTAGCCACGGCCGAAGCCTCCCACCAGGCAAATCTATATCAAATATATTGACATAATCGTTCTCCTAGAAAGAGACAGAAAACGATACAATGATGTACGGGAGATGTGTTCGGGTGCGGGATGAGAGTAGGGAAAAATTATGACATTTCGGAAAAACAAGATGGCGGCCGACATGATTCTTGCAACTCTTTTGTTTTCCAACCAATTTCGTTACAACTCGCAATTATTGAAGAAATTAGTAAACGATCAATAGAAAAGGTGGAAAAAATTGGAAAAACAAGATGGCGGCCGAGCTGTAGTGTTTTCAAATTTTTGATTCAGCATTGGATAGAAGCAGGCGTTACTTTGCGGAAGTCCATAATAATCAAGGAACAAGAAGCTTAATTCGCTATAATCAATGCTAATTGCTTTGGCGGATTATAGCGAAGTACCTGGATGACAGATTTTTGCTCGGTATTTTTTTGGTAAATCGTGTTTTTTTTAAATTGTATTTAATTTTTTTAAATAAAATAAGGAAAAAAATAATCGGCCTGCAGACATCTGGACTCGAGCCAGGGTCTTTTTTTTTTTAACCACTACAAGCTAGCCCTTGACTGCGATCTCACCTAATGGTAAGTGATGATGCAGTCTAAGGTGGTAGCGGGCTAACCTGTTAGGGGCATGGCAGTTATATTAAACCCATACCCCTTCGGTTTCCTGGTTTCCCTTTATATTAATTAATATAAAGGGAAACCAGGTTTAGTTAAATGACACAGCTCTCAGTTCCGATCAAAGACAAACTTTATTTCCTCTTCCCATAGAGCTTGACATCTATGACCATAGACTATGCTACACACGGCATCGTACCGGAACGCTAAATCGCTTGGCGGCACGTTTTTGCCGGTAGGGTGGTAACTAGCCACAACCGAAGCCTCCCACCAGGCCAGACCAGGGAAAATTCAGAAATTATAAATTCCCAAATCGACCCTGCCGGGGATCGAACCCGGTTTCGGGACCGCCCGATTTTCCACCAACCACCTTTCCAATTTACCTTCGTATGCTGATGATATTGAAGCAGTTTTTCATTGCCTAAAAAACGGATAAAACTACATTTTCTAAAATTGAATCCTAGCTAGATCGATTTATCGCCCCCGAGACCCCCTGCATACTAAATGTCATGAAAATCGTTGGAACTGTTTCCGAGATTCAGATTATATATATATGTCACCGTATGATTGTAAAAACCGTTAGATCATAATATAACGTTTTTTATCTCGATAGATTATAAACTTTCGACATACTGCTTACAATTTAACGCGTTATTTTTCGGTAAATTGTAATATATTAGGTATAATAACCCGATAGAACCTAAGTGCCCGGCCTGCGGCCGGGCACTACCTGAACATTCATGTCAAACCCTAACCTGACCTATAGTTCGCGCGCGAGTTGAATTCAGAGTAAATGTATGGTGACACTTACATTTACTCTGCATTCAACTCGCGCGCGGACTGTACAAGAAAGAGACAAGAAAACGTAAAAACAATAAATATTTCATAAATTAATGCTCAGAACATTGAACGGTTCACAATCTTTCGACAGTTTATAATCTAGCGGGATAGAAACCGTTAGATTATAATCTAACGGACTTTACAATCTTACGGTGACATATACAAGAATTGCTCGTTTAAAGGTATTAGATAGATTAAGCTCCATGTATATAAAACACGCCAGCAATAGCTAACAACTTTTTGGAGAAAATTTTGAACTGCCATCTGGACAAGCCAATAAAACAAATTTTACCTGAGTTGGTGTGATGATCAGATCTATGGGGACATCGTGGGGTCCAAACAGTTCTGCAGGCAATGTGTCGAATACCTGAAACAAAATTATTGAGTTTGTACCTAAGTTAGTTTTTTGGTGTCCGACCGAAACTGGTTTTTACGACCGAAACCGAATTTCGGCAACAGACTCAAAACCGAACCGAAACTTCCTTACAAGGATCATGTTTTGCGGGGAAAAATAAAGGAAACCGTATTAAAATCAGTCAGTCTTCATTCTTTAAATCACATAGCCTTAGTCTTCGTCGCTTACTCGCTTGGATGGAATTTGACACGCCAAACATGACCGATCACAGCGTGAAAACGTTTCGGTTTTGGTCGTAGTTTCGGCAGGTTTGCCGCCGAAACCGAAACTCGTTTTTTTGCCGAATCTCGACCGAAACCGAAACCGAACTTTCGGTCGGACACTATAGTTTTTCCATACATTATAGAGAATTGATATTGACACAAAAAAATACCTGCTGAGTTTGTTGTAGGCTCTTCTCAGACCAGGGCGCGTTTTAAACCCTCGTAGCTTTAGTTTGAAGATACCGTAACTGATAAACTGATGCAAGTTCACAACAAATAAATAAATAAATCTAAATCTAAGATCATGAACTTCTTTGGATGGTGATAGGGTTTTTTTAAATCTCACCTGACAGTCGTGAACAGTCGTAGCCACTATAGTGCTGGGTTTAATCGCCTTCATGTGCATCATCAGACCAAACTCCAAGTCGCCATAACCTGAAAGTACAAACAATTCGTTCAATAATGCTTCTGATCTGACGAACAAATAGGAACAATAAGTTATAACACTTCGTCCGCGTGGATTAGAAATTTATAATTCCCGCGGGAACTCTTAAATATTTCTGGGATAAAAAGTAGCCTATGTCCATTGTCCATCCCCGGGATACAACCTACCCTTGTACCAAATTTCATCAAAATCTGTTGAACGGATGGGCCGGGAAAGCGTAGCAGACCGACACACTTTCGCATTTATAATATTAGTATGGATAAGTATGGATTTATTATGGTAAATCTTTCACGGTAGCTGCGACGCGCCTGTGGAACTCACTACCTGATAGAATTTTTATGAGTAACCCATTAATTAACACCTTTAAACTTCGACTAAAACAGCACTATCTATCTCCTGTGTCACAATTATAAATTAATAAAATTTACAAAAAAAAATAAGTACCTTTTCCTTTTCCAATGCGATATCCCTCCTTGGAGACAGCTACTGAACCCATGACGACGAGATCCAGGGACACGGAATCTTCGATACCTGTACGGGATAATCGAAATATAGAATCAGTTTCCACCACAGAATTCACTGCATATGATAAGGATCCAATGCAGGAAAAACAAATTCCTTCATACTAAGCCACATGGGATGATTTCCTCTAGGGTTCCAAATTTTAATGACTTGTGGTAATCACTTAATACTACAGGTCGCTCAGCGTGCTATGGAAAGAACTATGCTCGGAGTTTCTTTGAGGGATAAAGTCCGGAACGAAGTGATTCGCCAAAGAACTAAAGTGACCGACATAGCTCTTAAGGCTGGCACGCTGAAGTGTCAGTGGGCTGATCACGTGTGTCGGAGGACTGATAGACGTTGGAGTCGAAAGGTCCTCTAGTGGAGACCGCGTCTTGGTAAACGGAGCGTAGGGCGCCCCACAGCGAGGTGGAGCGATGATATCCGGAGGGTGGCTGGCATCGATTGGATGCGAAAGGCCGAGGAAAGAGCACGTTGGCGCTACTTGAAAGAGGCCTAAGGCCAACAGTGGATGCACAACGGCTGATGAAGATGATGATGAATCACTTAATATGAGGAGACGCGTCTACTTGTTCCTGTTTATTAAAAGTCTGCCTTATAAATTAATAATGTACTGTACATGACAAATATAAGATTAAGAATTCTTAAAGGGTTGTCGTCCAGCTCAATCTAGCTCAATGGTCTACTTTATCTATCTTATCTTTATCAGGAGATTTTTTGTGATTTTCTAGAAAGAGGCAAATGCAATCTCACTTCAGTTCTTGGTACACGCAATTTGCTGATATTACTGAAGTCACCAACAATAGACAATTATCTCTATATACTACTATAATGAGGCAAATTCTGTTGTATACCACCACTAAACTAAAATGACAACTCTATTTATATTGTTATCCCTTTCAAAATACTCCCTGCGGAAAGGGGCAGAACTAGATTTAGAGCTGCCATTTTAGTTGAGAAACTATTTTGGAGCAGTCTAGAAGTTGGCGGTCGTCGGTCCCAGTTCTAACATGATAATAGTCGTTAAAGCCCGCCAACCCGCATTGGAGCAATATGGTGGGTCTAAGATCTAATTACCTCTCTCCTACGAAAGTGGAGGCCTGAGCCCGGCAGTCGGACCTTAATCGGCTGTAGTGGTAGTGGAACAGTCTAAAAGCAGGAAATAGCCTTAAGAAAAAGTAGTCTTACTCAATGGTTGTCCGAAGGTCTCCATGCCATTGCGCGAGACGGCCTTCCTGATAGCCCCCCTGGCCTCGCCCTCAGGTACCACCATGCGGTTCAGGAAACCGCTCTGCAAGCGTGGCACGGGCACGTACAGAGTCTTCTGTTTTTCAAGGCATATCACCCTGGGAACAAAGACATGTAATACTATGGGAAGTAAAATTTCTTCGGCGGTCTTCTAGAATAGCAAAGATTCCAGCGGGAACTCCTAGCCTATGTATGTCCTTGCCCCGGGATGTAACCTACCACTATACCGAATTTCATCCAAATCGGTTGAACAGATAGGCCGTGAGCGTGGCAGATAGACAACACTTTCGCGTTTATAATATTAGTATGGATTTAATAGGTCTTTTTAAATATTACAAATTATTAACATAAATATGAAATGAAAATTGAAATGTATCTAAGTAAAATGAATGCCATATAAAGTTTAAGAGAGCATATTCCGAAAAATTAAAGATATCCCGCGGGAATTTAAAAACCTCAATCCACGACTAGCGACGAAGTCGCGGGTGTCATCTAGTACCTACCTAACACAATATCAGCATGATTGGCAATGGTGAACCTTCGAAACGGGGTGGGTGTTAAGTGAGTCAATGCTGGTAAAACTCAAAAGGTCATCATAAGTATTAGAAAGTAAAGCAGTCTAGATAAATTGCAATATTTCTTTGATAAAATATGATAAATGATTTATTTATTTCATGTAGGACAACTTGTGTCACTTATGTACGTTAAGACTCTATCACCGGTTCGGAAAGCCTACCGGCTCTTCTACTGAGAAGAGCCGGCAAGTTTTTTTTGCAAGTTTGTTTGTAATACGAAAGAATGAACTTATTTACTGGTTTTACCACACATTACCTAAGACTGAGAGTTTGTCATTTTCTATTGAGTTGTATCGCGTCGCGTCGCTTTCGTCGCTCACCTAGGACAACGCGTAACAGATGTCATCTTCAATATTATGCTGCATCCGAGGTCAACAGTCTGTTTTGTAGTGTGCTCATTATTTATTCATCTTCGACAAATTGAGACTATTCGTCCTTAAACACTTCCTTACTTGCCTTAGGTGACGTAAACTTGCAGCTTGCAATGTTACGTCATAAGTGAGTCAAACGTGTATAAATAATAATGTGGCCAATTCTGTATGACACAATCTCTCATCTAAACTAAAATGACAAGTCTAAATCTAATTCTGTCCCTTTCCGCAGGGAGTTATATGATAGGGTAGCAATATATTAATATTGATGTTGTATTTTGTGCAATGGGCTAATAAACATAATTTATTGACAGAATACCCCAATACCATTTTTGAAGTTAAACTTCTTTAGGCGTTGAGCAGTTTTTGGCAGGGGGTAAACTTGTGGATTCGCGTCACCGACACGGAGTTGTTACGAAGACAAAAGGTCTTAAATATAAATATACTACATTCGTAATTAAACTTTAATCCCTTAGTTTTAAGGTTTATATTTTAAGTATTTAATGTTTTCACTTCTATCAGCAGTCCCTATGACTGCCATTTTTTTGTCCAACCCGGGAATCACACCCAGGTCCTTGCCACCCGCAATCCGCAGTCTCACATACATACCACTACACCAAGGAGGCCAACAATAACAAATGCCACGCTGACAAAGTTGTGAATAACAACTAGTTACGTAAATAATAAACAATATATTTTGTATAATATTACACTAGAGGTCTGAAGGGTATCATTTGGCTATGGGGTCAAAATACAATTAGTTTATCAACGACATTGGGGTTAATTTGAGCTAACATTAAGTTTATTTACTTCTTCATCATCCACATATCAATCCAATTGGCAGGCTCACTACTAACTCCTACTATATCCTAATAATTTTATTATCCTACTAATCCTTCATTTGATTTTGACGTCTCTCATATATTTGCACACTATTAAGTATTTTTTAGTGATGATGCAGTCTAAGATGGTAGCGGGCTAACCTGTTAGGGGCATGGCAGTTATATTAAACCCATACCCCTTCGGTTTCTACACGGCATCGTACCGGAACGCTAAATCACTTGGCGGCACGTCTTTGCCGGTAGGGTGGTAACTAGCCATGGCCGAAGCCTCCCACCAGGCCAGACCAGGGAAAATTCAGAAATTATAAATTTCCAAATTGACCCTGCCGGGGATCGAACCCGGGACCTCCGCACGTTAAGGCAACAGCGCTACACACTGCGCCATGGAGGTCGTCAAAACGATAATGAACTGACTGTATTGCTTACTACCGTCTACTACAGCCTATTAACGTCCCACTGCTGGGCACAGGTCTCGACTATCATAGGAGAGAAGGAATTAGAGCTTAAGCCCACCACGGTGCTCCAATGCGGGTTATCACGCTTTGGCGACTATTATCATGTTAGTGATAATAGCCGGGTACTCTCCGAGGCATGGAGGTGAAACACCGCCAACTTCCTAACTCCGGGCTAGTACTGAGAATTTCTAGTCAGAAAAACCCAAAACTTAATTATTGCCCGACCCGAGACTCGAACCCGGGACCTCATTGGCAGCAGTCGAACATTCTAGGCACACGAGCACCAAGGCAGTTACTATCAATTCATTATGTACAAACATTCTGGCAAGTAAATAATTATGTAGAAAAATAACTACTGGACCTTTTCTAAGACTGAAAAGGGTTACTTAAGGCTATCTATGGTACCCTGCGCTGGGTCAAGTAAGGTTTGCAGACTTTGCAAACATCAGAGAACATTATGCAGAACTACATATCAGACACACACGTGTCTTCACTATATTTTTCTTCAACTTTTATGCAATAATGGTATTCAATTTCAATTTCCCAACACAAAATGCCTTAATTTGGATGAGAGATAAATTTCCTCGATGACAATATAACCAAGGGGAGGATATTCATTGGAATACGCCCTCATTATCTAACTAGCAAACGAATTCGTAAAATCTGATTATGGCTAAAAGGCCGATGGTAGATAGATATATTGGTAAAAAAAAAAACAATTTCTTAGCTACAATTACTTATTAGCCAAATACTCCGTGTAACGTTTAACCTAGGATTAAAATTGATGTATTGACAGATGTTATGTAGTAATTCTGTCAACTTTTCAAATTTAATCCTAGGTTAGACTTTATTCGGAGTTGGTGAAATCGACACTTAGTTCCGCTACAGTGGGTTAAGTGAATTATATAAACAAGTTATAAAATGCAGGATGTGTAAAATGTATTGAAACTATTAATTAAATTGGTTTGCGTTATGCGTAGATAGGTATCTATATCGCACACCGTAAGGACTAGTATATTATGTAGTAGTAGTATTGTTTGTTGGTTTGTCCTTCAATCACGCCGCAACGGAGCAACGGATCGACGTTATTTTTGGCATGGGTTAAGGACCTGGAGAGTGACATAGGACATAAAAAGTATTTTATCCCGGAAAATTAAGGAGTTCCCGCGGGAATCAAAAAAACTTGAACCACTCGGACTAAGTCGCGGGTATCAGCTATTATAAATAAAAAGGTCTGTCTGTCTATACGACAGTGTGCTTCCCTTTCACGGCCGATTTGTAAGAAAAAGATTGCATCCTGGGGAAGGCTGTTATTTATTTCTGAAAATTAAAAAGTTCCCGCGGGAATTCCTTAATTTTCCGGGATAAAAAATAGCCCATGTCTCTCTCCAGGTTCTCAATTATACCCATGCGAAAAATCAGGTCGATCCGTTGCTCTGTTGTGGCGTGATTGATTGACAAACCAACAATCAAACAAACACACATTCGCATTAATAATATTAGTATGAAGCATAAGTATAATATGTTTTCAGAGAAATCCGAACAACTAATAGAAATGTTAATAAAAAGCGTCAGATTGTCAGCCGCCGCGCCGTTGCAACGCAAATGGTCAGTCACCTATCTTTGCGCGTTATTGTAAAACTAGACTTACGTGCATAGAGTTACAGTTTAAATTGCGTTGCTTTGTAAGTTTGTATGCTAGTGATTAGTTCTTTCCGATTTTTGTTAATTTCAGGTTAAAGTAGCTCAAAATCTATACGCGTTTAGATTAGAGATAATCTTCTTTTATTTTTGTGTTGAAGTCACACACTTGTCTATTTATAAATATTGATCAGTTAATAGGCCTACGCCATTTTGCTGCCAAAATCCACATTCGACAGTGTCGGGTACAGAAATAAGTTCAGGGGTCGATGGCCTTTTTATGGTGACGTTTGGAACAGCTGACTGATCAGAATAAGTGAATTTCCTTTATTTTGAATCAAGTGTTTCTCATACTAGCTGATACCAGTGGAGTAAGTTTTATTTAATTCCCACGGGAACACCTCAATTTTCTGGGATAAAAGTAGCCTGTGTCACTCTCCAGGTCCTCTACTATAACCATGCTAAAAATCACGTCGTTCCTTTGCGGCGCGATTGAAGGACCAAACCAACAGACCAACAAACAAACACGCATTTATAATATTAGTATGATAGGCAAGGTTCAGAGTTTTAGACGGTTTTACCACAGCACGTCTTTTATTTTTGATTCCACTACAGGTCGGCCCTTGACTGCGATCTCAACGATGATGCAGTCTAAGATGGTAGCGGGCAAACTGGTTAGGGGTACGGCAGTTACATTAAACCCATACTTACCCCTATCGGTTTCTACATGGCATAGTACCGGACCGCTAAATTACTTGGCGGTACGTCTTTGCCGGTAGGGTGGTAACTAGCCACGGGCGAAGCCTCCCACCAGACCAGACCAGAGAAAATTCAAAAATTAGAAACTCCCAAATTGACCCTGGCGGGAATTGAACCTGGCCCCAGGAACCCAGCGCTCACCAATGCGCCAGGGAGGTTGTCAAATTGTGTAAGGTGTTCCCTAAAAATTAGGTATTGTCGTTGAAATATAGTATCTCGATAGATTTTATAAGATTTATGAAGATTAGAATAAGTATTTATTATTATTAGATACTTTTTGCACGGCAGATTGTAGTTTCTACAAATATGAATAATGTAACACCAATGTACGTACGCAAATAAATGTTTTGATTTGAAATCGGGCATACGCCAGCGAACTGCGAAGATAAGTCGGTACAGCCTCCAAGATGCAGTACTCACCTCACAGGCTCCTGCGGCTTATCAGGGTTGACCTTCACGGTGGTAGCGTTCTTGAAGACATCGAGCTCAGCGAGCTTGGCCGCCGCTTCAGCCGCGCCCTTAAAGTTGGGGATCCGATTGTACACCGGTCGCGGGAACATGGCGAGGCCGTTGGTCTCCAAGTGACGCCATATTTTGAGCCTGAACGACTGCTTGGTCACCTCCTCTGGGACTTTTACTGCAAAGAAATCGTTGGTTGGTTAACCTAGATTTTAACGAATAATTTATGTATGATTGTGTATGATATGTATGATTATTTACATTGATGTTATTGTAAATTAATATTATGCTGATTCATCTCGGTAGGTATGGCATTCCGAACCATAGATTCACTCGACTATTCAAAAGCACTTGTCTTAGTCAACTTGAATAAAAAAGATTTGAATTTTGTTTTAATTTTTTTAATTTTTAGAATCTGTGATAGGCGATAGCCTAGCAGTTCAGAGGCTCAATTCGAATTCAAAATAGTTATCACTTGACAGGTAAGAACGTATTACTCGAACTGTTTAAGTAGTTCATACATGCTTTTTGACGTGCAGGCATCTATGAACTTTTTAAACAGGTGAATTATACGTTTGGCAAACGATACGATTTCCTTACAAAGCCGGGGGGCAGATACCCACCAACCTATGGAGGTTGTCGCGGTTTCGAGTCTCCTCTCAAAATGAGAAGGATAATAAGCCATAGTCCACAACGCTGGTCAATTGCGGATTGGCAGACTTCACACACCTTCGTAAATAATGAAGGACTCTCAGGTTTCCTCACTGTGTATGCCTTCACCGTTAAAGCAAGTGATATTTAATTTCTTAAAATGCACATTAGTTCCAAAAGTTCAAAGTGAGTGCCCGGGGATAGAATTGAACCCCCCACCACTGGAATGGGAAGCCGGGTGTCTAAACCACTAGGTTATATGGTTTGAACAGTTGGTGCTTGAATCCAAGGCTATTGCACACCTGATCACATAACATTCCATAAGTACCCTACTAACAGCTGTTAAACTACTAAGTAAATATAATCTACATTTGGTACCCATGACGAAAGGAAGACTTTATTGTCATTAAATTTGTTATGTTATTAAAGGCCTGATCCGAACCGCTAGGAAGTGGAACACGTGTTTCCTGCCACGTATAACTTAGGTACCTTCAAGGCAAGAGTGAATAGGCATCTTCTAGGCAAGCGCGTTCCAACCTAGACCTCGTCATTGCTTTGCACTAAGCATGATTGACGTCAAGCGCAAGAATATCTCACATTAAAAAAAACAAAAAAATATTATTTCCCTGAAAAACTACTGGACCGATTTTGATGTGGCTAAATAGGATTACGTTTCACTAGTCACTACTGCCTCGGAGAGCACGTTAAGCCGTCGATCTCGGTTATTATCACTAAAATCAGCTGCAATCGTTAGTGTACGGGAGCAGGTGATATGGCTCGACCGTAACATAGGATGATCATCCACCGAACGGGTGTTGTGCTCGGAGACCACTGGTCCGACCGTTCATCGTTGGAGGTCGTATATAGGCGTAATTCAGAGAACGCTTCGTTAGCGTGAGTTAAGCTCTTCGTGTTCATCGTGCGCTACTAGTAATGCCATCTATTGGATTATGTGCGGACTGCGAAGACCGCCACAGTTAGTACCTAACTTGAAATAGGATTTTAGTTGAGTTGCATCCGGAAGGACCTGGGAACTCACCACATTATTATCCCAAGAAAATCCCTGCCATTATATGATTAATGGAAAGGGGTCACGACTTACAACCCTCAGCAATGAGGAATACGACACAGAGATACGCTACTGGTCACTGGGTAGGCATGATGTAGGCATTAGGTTTAAGGGCCATAGGTCACTGAAACTCATTGTGAGTTTTAAAACAAAATATTCTATTGTTTATCTTTTATACCTTCTAAATTAATTTCAATGTGGTCACTATCACTTTGAATATTTTACATGTGTGCAAAAATTTAAGAACATCATATTATACCAACTGGTTTTCTTTGCCTTATCACTTTTTTAGGGTTCCACAGTAAATCATGGAGTTTTTAAATGCATGAGCAGAGTATTTAACAATACAAATTTAATTATGATAAGAAAGGAATTCACAACATTTGTTCGTACAGTGCTGGAGCGTGACAATCCAAGCTAATCAATTAACCAAGTAACTGCAAATACCGGCCAAGTGCAAGACAGATTCACCCACCCATGGTTCTGTAGCTTAGAAAGAAATGTATTGGTTGAATTATTTTTATTTACATTCACAAAAACCAATCCCTATTATTTAGTACCGCAAAACCGAGTTTTTAGAGTTTTAATTTTCGTTTTCGTTTCAATAAGGGGTGGGATGGGGGCGCCAGGCAATTTTCACCATAAGTAAAAGATAGGACAGAGATCCAAGATAGTTATTATAAGGGTACCTTTTTTGGTACAGAACCCCAAACTGATAACTTTAAAAAAAAAAAATATCACAGAACTACTAATTAACATAGAACAGAATTCGCAATCATTGTTATCTAGTCATGATAGGATTGTGTAGTAAACTTCTATGTTATGTAGAATAGAAGCCGTCCACTAATTGAGTTCTTATCAGAATTTAATTAACTGTAACACAATATTATTATCTATATATTATATGTGCATAATATTTTGATGCTAGTCACAAATGTAAGTATGTATCATAATTATAACACTCATTATAAACTAGATGATGCCCATGTCTTTGGCCACTTGGATTAAGTTTTGAAGTGAAAACTTCTTTACAGTTGAGCACTTTTTGGTAAGGGGTAAAAATGTGGAATATACGAGACGGGCACCGTTCTTCTTAAGACAAAAGGTCTTAAGTATAATAATATAGTGTACATTCGTAATTAAACTTTAATGCCTTAGATTTAAGGTCTATCATTGAAATATTTTTATTTATTTAAATATTCGTTTTCACTTGTATCGGCAGTCTATGACTGCTAATTTTTTTTTCTGAACTGCTTAATTTCCGATGATAAAAGTGTTCTATGTCCCTTCTGTGTCACAACCGGGTACAGAGATATCAGGGGCCATATTGCCAACACTTAATGCCATATTGTTTCATTGATGTTGACTTTCGTGTTCTAGAATTAAGTATAATCCTTATTTTAGAAACATCAAGGTACATGACATCAAACTGTCATTTTGAGGAATATTGCTCTATTATTGCTTTAAGTGTTTGCAGTATGGCCCCTGATATCTATGTACAGGCTGTACCGTTCATCAGAACTGGTTGGAAACAATGTTAAAGTGTAGCAGACAGGCAGACAGACACACTTTCACTTTTATAATATTAGTATGGATAAGCATAACATTTGTGTATGTGTAACTAAAAAAAATGCACTGTGAATCCAGTTAAAATATATAATGGAAGATGTAAAATAAAAGCTATAGTCAAATTCTTGGGTAGTTAATAGTTTCCAATAAGATTTGACTTCATGATTAAAATAGATTTCATATCAATGCAGTAATTGGTTTCAAATAAGAAATTTGTGTTACTGGTATGTGGGTAGTTAAAAAATTAAATCTCCACATTTTCTTTTCATAAATCTCTCAAAGTTTTTTGCTAATATATCATCAGTTATCAAGTCTGACACTGAAATGATAGCGGTAATTAAAGAGATTTAATAAATAACATTTTTACTATATGTGGGCAGCAATGTGACTCATATTTCACACTCCAATTATGCCCACCAACAGTACTAATAATTGCAAGCGAAACCACACAAAACGCAGTCATATGCACGAAACTGGGTGAAAATATAATTTAACCGCGCAATTATGTAGACAGTAGACCGGACGGCGAATTCTATATTAGAAAATACATCCGCACGTTGAAAATATGCCTATTCATTCTAATTCGTGAGGGTATTACGAAATAACGTGCTCGCAACGTGTTAAATGAGATTTTTAAACATTATCACGAGTTTCTAGAAGATATTAGAGGCGAAATCCGGAAAGAAAACAGCGCATTTAATTTTGTAGTTCTGCTAAGATTTACGACAACAAACTTGGAACGTACCTGTTTCGGTCGGCGCCGGCGGTTCTTCTCCGTTCTGCATTGTGAAAACTTTCGCAATCGGGAGGAAAAGATCGAATAAATGGCGACCTAAATGAAAATCATCAAATCAATCTTTTTTTGCAAACAGAATGCTTTTATTTTCACTCGATAGAACCGTCACACTCAAAAATAGAACGCGATAGACGCGAAAAACAAATGCAGTCAAAGACAAAGAACCAACTTCGCGATGCAGAACCACAGAACACTGCAGAACGCACTGGTGGCTGGTGCCAACCACAGTGTTGCCAACCACTGCGGAGCGCCCTCCCCTAACAGCAGCTTGAAATCCCCCCCGTTTCCTCCTAATACCAACTTTAAATCCCCATAGCTTTTGCTAAAATAACCCTGGTCAAAATATATAGACACCTTTTTTGAGCGGTATATTGAATAAAAAATACACTCTTACAAAATGAAATGGACGTTTATTAATTTATTTCCGTTGGACATCATAATAATATGTAAGTAATTTATAATCTAAAGAAATGAGTCTTAATTATTTCATGTTTCAAATTTCATCGACGCGACGTCAGGATAATTATTATCAATTATTTCGTCTAGGACACATGGATCATCATAGATGGCTATCGAGTTGCGTTTTATAATTGCCTGTGTTTTTAAAGTCATACATATTGACGATAAATAATTAATTATATTATATCAATCAAAATCAATCAACGAAATACATAATTTCTGGAAAGAGCAGAAAAGAGGAAAGGACATATACGAATACAAACACAATGGCACGTCGGTCGACTTACATCTTACATTATTCTATTTTGAATGATAAATAATATGAACTGCAAAATTTTGTTTTATAATACGTATTATACTATTCTGTTTTTGTGTTTATACCCCCTAGAAAATGTCCCAAAAAATAGTTTCCCTCCAAAAAGCCCCTAGAAATTCCTTTCCGTCTAACTTGTCCCTAAATTTTGGGGGAAAATCCCCAAGTTGGCAACACGCCCAACCACCGACCAGAAAAAGAAGGTGCCTACCTCAGATCAATGAGGTGCCAACATACATAATTATGTGGACGCGTTCCTGTTCATGTCATTTCAATCTGAATCGACGAAAGAAAAGTTGGACAAAATACTTTATATTGATATATTTTTAATTTTATACTAGAAGATGCCCGCGACTTCGTCTGTGTCGTGTGGATTAAGTTTTATTAATTCTTTAATTTACCGAGATAAAAGTAGCCTATGTCCTTCCCCGTGATCAAACCTTTCTATTTATATACAGAATTTTATCCAAATCAGTTGAAAAGCTGGGCCGTGAAAGTGTAGCAGACATGCAGAAACACTTTCGCATTTATACTATTAGTATGGATAAATGGAAAGTAAAAATAGGCTGGTACGAGATTGATATTATTTTGAGATTTAGTAAACGTGGATAAAAATACTTTCAACCCTGACTTAACACACCACAGTGAAATGGAACGAACGCCTGGGTGCTGCTTCCGGTCTCCGGATTCGTTCACTTCACGTTCCGTTTCATTGTTGTCACACTGATTAATGTTGTCCTCTTGTGGCATGATTGTTGACCTATGTTTCCTCCTGTGGTTTTTCCTGAGCTTTCCTACAGGCTACATCCATGCTTCTAATATTTTCTCTTGAGCAATTTTCTCTATTATTAAGTCTGTGTCTCTAACAACTCATTGTGACAGATCCTACCTCTATGGACTAACATATAACATTTTATATTTGTTGTTGTTGTTTAGTGTGTGGCTTTTGTTTGTGCCATTTTATATTTTCCTATTCAGCGAGCGAATATTCAAATATCTGTGATATTCAATCAACAGTGAACACAGGCACACACGTACTTAGAAAAATCTGTCATAAACAAAAGCGATACCTCTCGTTTAAGGAGTGTAGAATAAAAGGAGTAATAGGAGAAAAGTTGAAAAAGTGTCCAGTGGTTGCTGAAAATAACTGCAGTTCAAAAACCTTCCACAGTGGCGCTGGTGTAGCAAAGGCTATGGTATGAATTCGACAAAAATAGTTAATTATTGAAAATTTCAACAACTTACGTTGTACAAAATAATGATGAATGTTTTCTTCCCTTGTTTATTTCTCAAATCTACTCTAATAATATTTGGCGCTTCCTTTTAAATTTACCTTAATGCTAATATGGCGCCCCCAATGTGGTGCATTTCGACGGACACTTTTTTTAATTATTAAGCAGAGATAAGACTCCTTGCCTTCTACACTCCATACTCTGGTCTGATCCGATGAAATATGAATCGTTCGGATAGTTAATTAAAATTCTCTTTGTGTTCGGATATGTATACGCTAGCAAATAATACTCACCGACAGTCGATGAATTCATGAAATGCACTTCCCAAGATAGGTAGCGTGTGCGTTGAGTCGGCTACACTTCGGTTATAAGTCTGCTAAATTATCCGCCCGACAAAGTTTGACGTGGGCGGGGAGCCCCATATTAAGATAAGCAGACAAAATTTCGTTTTGAAAAAAAAGGTCATTAAATTAAAGAATAAAAACTGGATATAATGTTTTATTTTCTTAACGTAAATAAAATTAAACAACTCAAATAAAATTTGATTTAATTCGATTGCAATAATTAAGTATTAAAATAAATAACGTGTATAGATAAATTATCTTATAGTCTGCGACATGTGAAGTGGTGTCAACATTAATTCGAAAGCCGCATCTTTCAGGTTGGCGCCTCGCAGATTGGCTTCGTGAAGATCACTGCCCGACAAGTCGCAACACTAAAAAACAAAAAAATATATATAAAATCAGAACTCATGCAATGTTTTTTAATATTGTTACAAAGTTTACCGTCAGAATTTAGCATTTTCTTTTTAAATTTCATACTATTCTTTTAACGAAATAATTGTGCTTCTCAGTTATTTAAGAAAAAAGTTGTTGAGCTAACAAATTGACTCAAAGTTACAACTACTGTCCACCAAACAGTTGGCAATGTTACCCAGTTTGACAATTATTACATATTTTGTGAGAAATGGAACATAATAATGGAGCGTTTAAACGTTAGCACGGTGTGTGTGTAAACACGCCGTGCAAACTACACCGTATACAATTTATTAATGTAATCGAAATACATATTATATAATTTTTTTTTTTTAATAATTATAGTTACTACATGCTAACCACATATATATAATTAAATGCCGTCACCTCTAAATCGGCGCCAGCCAACACAGCCGCTCTGAGATCACAATTCTGAAGGTTGGCATTCTTCAATGTTGCCACTCGCAAATTGACACCCGCCATGTTGCTACCTTCTAAGTTCGCACCTGAAATTATTTGAATTAAATTAGTTATCATGTTGTTTTAAAAACCTAAAATTTTTTAACCCTTTGATGCAAATGGGACTCGTCATTCGTCAAACAAACTAAATGAGCCCAAACTTGAGGGGTTTACGACACGGAGTCGACAAGAGATCCATGATCCTATCCTATTCTATCTGTCTTATTATGACAAAAGATACATGACTAATGACTATCTACCTCCTGGTTACATGATCAGATCGGCTTGATGGAATCAAAGTATTAATTGGGCCTGATTCTGTAATGCACAATCTTTAAACTAAATTAAAATGACAGCATTAAAAATATTCCTAACCTTTTCATAATACTCCCTGCGGACAGTACAAGATTTAAAGCTGTCATTTTAGTCTAGTTTAGAGATTGTGTTATACAGAATTAGCCACTTTGTCATCGGTTTATACTGTTTAATTAATACAACAATTAGAAATCAGTAATATTCCATATCCAAGATAATTTTTTTACATAGCTATTTAGCTAAGTATCTAGTTAGTTCCAGGCTTTAAAAAAATAAAATTAAATACAATTTGCCTTAAGATTTTCTGTGTGAAGCATAAGGGTACTAACTTCTACTTGTCAGATTTAGATTATACTTGTTTAGGTGGTATTAAGGAATTATTTCAAAAATCCATACTAATGTAATAAATGTGATAAAAATTCTATCTGCTACACTTTTACGGTCCATCTGTGCAACCGATTTTGATGAAATTTAGTACAGGGGTAGGTTGTATCCTGGAGAAGCACATGGGATACTTTGTATCCCTGAAAGTTTAAGTCCTCTTGGGCATCATCTAATAAATAATAAAAAAGGGTTGATACCTTTCAAATTAACACCTTCCATGACAGCCCTTGATCCTGCAGGATCCTCCATGTTGCATCCTTTCAACAGAGCACCTGAAAACATATTAAAATAATAAGAAAGATGCTTCTTCTAGGTAACTACCTCATAGCTCATACAACATACAAAAAACAATAAACTCTTGCTATTTGCTATATTATCTAACAACTCGTCACTATTGACTGACAATTAGATTTATTAGTCAGCAAATCGTGATAGGATGAAATACTGACTTGGGAGTTGGGACATCATAAACACACTTTTTGTTAACACAAAGGAGGTTATCAATTTGACAAATGTGTATGTACATAATATTATTGGAACTGCAAAATATTTACTTAATATGATAATCTTTAAAGGCTTCCAAACAAATAGGTATATACAAAATTTCATAGGTGTATGTTTGTATGTATGTGTCCGTGGATTTCTCCAAAACTTTTTATCGGATTGTGACCATTCCTTTTTTGTTGGCTTACATTTACTTCAAGTTAGGGAACAGTGCAAGTTTCATCAAAATTTTTTCAGAAGTTTTAAAGATATGGACTATATGGTGTAGGGTTGTACACACAACAGTCCATATAGGGTAATGTAGGGTTCCTGGAATTATTTACCTTCCATATTAGCACAAAGAGCTTTGACTCCTAACAACTGAGCCCCCTCCAGGTTGGCATGTGACAAGTCAGCTCTTTCCAAGCAGCAGTGTGACAGATTTGCACCACTCAGGTTGCATCGCGCCAAACATGCATACTGGAAATACACAGGTCAGAGGCCCAATTTCTTAGAGACAGCTTAAAAATCATATTACTCGAACTGTTTAAGGAATTCAAACAATGCTTTTTGAGGTGCATCCGTTTTACAAACAATTACGATTTACTTACACAATCAAGGGGATGATTTAATAATGCAACTGAGAATTCTATGAAATAAAAAAAAAAAAAAACCCCGCTGAGTTTGTTGTGGGCTCTTCTCAGACCAGGGCGCGTTTGGAACCCTCGTAGCTTTAGTTTTAAGATACCGTTACCCATTATCACCATCATGCTTTTTAAATACTTATGTAATTTTTAGACGAAAATAAGTGTACCTACAGTGTACCTATATTTAATGAATAAATGACTAAATGACTATGACTATGACTATGAAAAGAACACTGTCCTAGCTAATATTATAAATAATAATATATAAGAAAATTAAAATTAATTAAAAAAAACTTAAACCATGTGGTCGCAAGCATCAGCAGGCTATAAAGCTATTAAAACTGATAACTACAATTCTTTTACCCCAGAAGAAAGGAAAACGTTTTTTTAATTAAATAACTAGTATCCATACTAATGTTATTAATGTGAATGTCTATCTGTCCACTACATTTTCACAGCCTACCTGTACCATCAAGTTTGACTAAATTTGTCAGAAATAGGTTGCATCCCCAGGAAAGATATAAGCTACTGGTTTAGACAGAGGCACAAAATAGGGAATTGTGGAGAAATCACAGGTAGACCTTTGCCCAGTAGTGGGACAGTGAAGGCTAAATTTGATGACATTAGAATAAGTAGCCCAGTGCGTTGGTTTTATACAACTGAAACAAATACCTTGAAATTGATATTCCTCAAATCCAATCTATTCAGGTCCGCACCAGCCAGATTAACACCTTGAAACCTGAGTTCTGATGTAGTGGGAGTCATGATGATCAGTCGTATTACATCCATCCTGTTGAGTGACTGGTTTCTACCGCTTTGGCTTGTAGACTCTTCTATTAACTGATGCAGCTGTGGTATCATTGAATCTATACCTGAAAACATAAACATTGTTTGAACTAATTTATTTAACTCTTGCATTCATCTGCTACTGTTTTCTCCTCCAATTTTATGTATATTTATGTATGTATGTATATTTACTATAGGTACTATATTTTAGTATTTAGATGTTGCACTATCCCACACTCTTGTTTGATAATCTCTCCCCAAAGGTTGTCTGGAAGAGATTGATTTAGCAATAAGACCGCCTTTGCACTCTTCTTTTTTATCTTTTAATCTTTTTGTTTATCATTTTTGTTTTAAGTGTGAGCAATAAATAGTTTATGGCTCAGCTATAGTATACTACCCGCTGAGTTGGACGTTCATATTTTTTTTACAGAAAGACCTTGATGTGGTAAGCCTTGCACTAAAATATTTTACGTCGAATTCTAATACTTTTCGAGAAATATTTTTTTGAAAATTGCAAATTTTTCACCACTTTTCACTATTTCGTACGACATTTGCCATAGATTACAGACTCATTGACGTTTTGTTGGCGTACTAAAGTTTCGTTTTACGTGTTATAATCCGTTCCAAACATCAAAAGTATTACAAAATGTTAATAATCGAGAATAATCATATTCAAACTATAAAAAATGTTTTTCATTACATTTTAATAGACATATTAGTATTTATTTTCCGTACATGGACGTTTTTTATAATCATTCGAATAAAACATCGAGTTTTATGTATACCGATTATTGGAAAAACGGAAAGCGTACGGTGGCGCCAAAGTGTCGAAATGGAAATGTTACACATTGAATTCAAATTTACGAGTCATCGTTTTACGCGCTTTTCAGTTGAGAACATTTTTATTTTTTGTACTCCTTTCTGTGCTGACTACGTTTGACTGCTATGGCGTCTTGGAAGCCTCAGGCCTCGTCATCGTCGTCGTCACCATCTTCTAGCGTTTCGTCGAGAGAAGTGCAAGTGTTAGACTCTAATGAGCCACTTGCGTTCACCTCTTCGTGTGTTAGTGCTTCGCCAGTGCAAGTGTTAGACTCTAATGAAGAGCGAGCGAAGCGAGCTCGGGACTGGGGGCACTCCGACTCGGATAGTTTAGGTTAGAAGAGGATGGCGGGGTCTGAAAGACCCCCCCATCCTCTTCGTGGTTATTTCCTTTTTATACCACCCAGAAATAAGGAGCCCCGCGAAGCGGGGCTCCGTCGACCGGGCCTTGGAGGGGGTAAGAGGGAGAGGGTGAAGTCTAAGGAGTTTTCCTAGCGTCACCACTTCCTCCCACTACCCCTCCCCCTCTAAAGTATGTATTTAAGCCCGAATTCGGTAAAACTAACCTCAAAATTTTGAAATTTTAAAAAATTAATATCTCGAAAACTATTAGGTTCTGACGAGTTTGGCTTACAGGGGGGGTATACCTACTCCCCCCCCTCCCCCTCCCCCCCCCCCTCCCTCGCGGGTAGTATACTATAGCCCAACCTAGTTTATCGATCTATCTATCTATTGGTATCTAAAAATGAAGAGTGAATAGGCATCTTAGGCTGGAGCTCTGCCTCTTAGGGTTATGAGCAAGTTTGATTGCAGCCTATTGCTAAAAACTATAAATTTAAAAAAACTGTTAAAACTACTGTTGTTAGTGTCTGTTTTCTATAATGAAAGTTTTTTTTAGTGCAAAGTTTCATCAAGTTTGTTTCAGCATAAGATATGTCTAATAATTATACTTGATGAAGAAAGTTGCTTGTTAATATTTTCCTTACCATAAAACACAGCCTCCTCCAAAACACCTTTAGGGTTGACATGTTTGTCCAAAATAACTTCACCATGTCTCAAATAATTTAAAATGGGCCCGAAATATTCCGGGCTTCTGTCTATTAAGTACGCTCCCCCCTTATCCTTAGCACTAGGATTCATTAGGTACACGTTCTTATCGTCAGCGAACATTCTCGCTAACATTGAAAGAGGTTCCTTAACTAATAGTGTAGATCGTGAGGTTGTGAAGTGTTTACCACCAACGTTTAACGTGATCCAGTCCGAGACAACGCCTTTCTTCTCATTACAACCATTTCCTACAACATCCGAAACATGCACACTTTCAAACAAATTTCCTATAGAATCACAGGTTTCTGACACATTCCCATTTTCTAAACTCAAATAAACCTTCTCGTCGTCCCTAATTACTCTCGTGTCGTTTATTTCACAACCATTACACGAATATAATTTAAGATTTTCCGCATCCAAGTTGAAATTTAGTGCGATAGACTTGAGGAAATCTTTAATCGCGTCTTCCACGGCCACAAGTTTTCCATCATTCTCCGTTCTGTTTGTGTACACGAAAGCGCGTTTCATAATTTTAATTTCCCGTTTTCTAGTTTAGTTAGTTTAACAAATACAATACTAAAAACAGGAAAAATTGCAAAAACTCTTGTTGGCAATTTGGCAAAACAAAACAGATGAAAGCGAAAGAAACAGAGATAGTAGAAAATGTCACTGTCAAAAGTAACTGTCATCAGAAATTACCACAGACTCTATTTACGCATAGACTAAATTATTAGGACGTTTAAAGTTTATTAGTTTTGTGTTCTAGTATTATTGAATCTACGTGTTTTAAAAGTATGTACTTTTAATATTATTGAGAAAAAGCGGCACCCTACTAATAGCCCGCTAGCTAGCTAGCTAGTACTAGCTGATGCCCGCGACTTCATCTGTGTGGATTTTGTTTCGCAAACTTTGTCAACCGATTTAAGTTTACTTCCGGCGTCCCTGAAACTCGCTTGAGTCGTCCATCTTGACGACATCACTGGCGCAGTGGTGAGCGCTGTTGTTATAAGACGTCTTACTATCCCAGGTTCGATCTCTGCCAAGATCAATTTGGGAATTTATAATTTCTAAATTTTGTCTGGTGGTCTGGTGGGTAGCTTCGGATGTGTCTACTCTATCTAGTTTCCTACCACCACAGCGATATTTTAGTTATAGTTTTAAAAATTAAGCCGTTATCATTTTAGATCGCACAAGGGCTAACTTTTGTAGATAAAAATAAACACTTAGTAGAGGCACAGAATCCAAACTTCCCAACTACATAATACCTATTAAAAATGCGAATGTGAGGTTGTTTTCTAACAATAATCTTTACAACCGGTTTTAATGAAATTTGGTACAGAACTACAGACATAGGATTATGGCCCGGGGAAAGACAGGCTACTTTTTACTCCGGAAAATTAAGACGTAGCGTTTCGCTTTCCGGTATAAGGTCGCCACCCTATTAAGTACCTTACCCTGTACTCTTTATTGTATCTTCCAATTGATATTGTTCTATTTTTAAACAAGGAACTAAATTTTACTGCATCGCAAACTAGCTACCTAATTTGCATTTAGATCGATGGCATTAAATCACAGATGGCCGTCGTAAAATCTGTCGCCTCTGATGTTACTGTAAACTACGAGTTATGTTTGTTGCTGACATAATTTATATGGATTGCACATTCTTGGGTCTACATAAACTTACCTAGATAATGTTAACTATATGGGTAATATAGTTTTCATCATCTCAATTAAGCCTCACAGCGATAGCCACAGCAATATTATGTCACCGTAAGATTGCAAAAACCGTTAGATTGTAATCTAACTAGCGAAATTGTAAACTGTCGACAGATTGTGAACCGTTCAATGTTCTGAGTGTTAATTTTTGAAATATTCATTGTATTTACGTTTTAAGAGACAAGCTCTTTCTTGTAGGTTAGGTTAGAGTTCGACATAAATAATCAGGTTACCTGATTCAAAATCAAATCAAATCAAATCAAATATTTTCAAATCAAATATTTTTTATTCAAATAAACTTTTACAAGTACTTTTGAATCGTCAAGTGAATCTACCACTGGTTCGGAATGCCATTCCTACCGAGAAGAACCAGCAAGAAACTCGGTGGTTGCTCTTTTAAATAATTCATTTACAATTACTATATCAATGTGTACATAAGTAACCGCTGTCCCCAGCATGGCTGGAGCGATCAAATCCATGCTCCTCTATCATTTACATAATCTTCAACAGTACAATAAGCTTTTTTCAGGAGCATACTTTTAATGGATTTCTTAAATTTGTTTATTCAATTCATGTCAAAGACGGGCAAACAGAAAGTAGCCCCATTCCCGCCGGTGGCACCCGTTCACGAGCATGACGCATGATCCAGCCATTGCTTCGCTCGACCATATTTGAGGGAACGTAACGTAGGTTTTATCGGGTTAATATACCTAACGGAATTACAATCTACCAAAGAATAATGCCTTACATTGTAACTAATCTGTCGACAGTTTCAACAATTTCGCTAGTTAGATTGCAATCTAACGGTTTTTGCAATTTTACGGTGACATAAATGTATGTAACCCAGTGGCGTGCACGACATAGAGACATAAAGGTACTGCTTACCCTAGTTAACAAAGCTCGATGCATAATTTTCATCATTCCCTGCCTGAAAGTAGGTATCTATAGATCGCGCGCGAGTTGAATGCAGAGCTTATGTTTGGTGACACACACATAAGCTCTGCATTCAACTCGTGCGCGAATTATACGTAACCAATGCCTACCCGGGCTCCGAACTGTGCACGCCACAATTATACCTAGTCTTAATGTAATGTTTTGCTTTTTGAAAAGAGCAAGCTGAGTTTCTTGCCGGTTCAGTAGAATCTGTTTTCTGAATCGGTGGTAGAGTCAAAACGTGACGTCTCACATCTGCAGGGCGATTATGAAAAACCTAGTGGAAGAATTTAACCAATCAGAGGTGATTGCGATGGTTTCACTCACAGGTTTCACTGTAGCTGTCATTTTTAGCTTATCGCACTCCTTTCCTCCATCGCGTCGAAATTTGGCTTCTCGAAATTCTCACTCAAGATCAAATAATATTGGCTGTATGTCGTGACTCAACTCAAAAGCCTTACCATCAGTCAATGACGTAGTAAACTATGTGTCGCATGTCATTTATAATCTATAGCCATGAAGCTTCTTTCCGAATATCCTCTCGTCATGAGAAGGTTTTAGCCATGGCCCACCATGCGGTCCAAATGCGGATTGGTAGACTTCGCACACCGAGAACATTAGGTATGAAGAACTCTCGGGCATGCTGGTTTCCTCATGTTTTCCTTCACCGTTTGAAGCAAGTGACATTTAATTTCTTAAAACGCAATGAGTTTAATGTACCCTACTTATATGCAGATAGGTTTTCCCGTTTCTAAATACACATACGTTTCCTCGGGGGACTTATTTGGCACGCAAGGCTACCTGCACGTAAGCTCGTGAAATTGTCTATTGCAAAACTAGTTGATGCCTGCGACTTCGTCTGCGTGGATTGGGGTTGTTAGGTTCCCGCGAGAACTGTTTAATTTTCCGGTACTGTAAAAATGTTAGCTGTAAGTTAAAAGTTTAATTGTAGCCTTACCAAGTTTGGTACGGATATTATATTTTATAGCGCTTGCACAATTTACCAACTCACTACCTACTCTCTGTCTACTCGATAATAATTCTTTGGAAACATAAATCGAAAGAAGCTACGAGAAAAAGTTGTGATTTATTGAGACACTTCGTAACGTAAGTATCTAACTGTAATGACCGAACTCTAAATAAACACTTGTTTTTGAGTATCTTCGTAGCGTATTTAAAATACGTTCAAACGTTAGTTTTCCGCGAAATAATCTGAAGGCTAACTTTGTTGAGCTATTTTCATAAACTAGTGAGAGATGCTTTAACATCTTTCGACAAGTTATCTGTTACAAAACAAACCACTTTTAGAAGATGATGCCCGTGACTACACGGATTTAGGTTTTAAAAAATAATTTTTAATTTTTTTTAAGCCACTACAAATTAGTTAGCGAGCTTACCTGTAATAAGCGGTATTGCCGTATTGCAGTTAAATTAAACCCATACCCCCAATCGGTTTCTACACGGCATCGTACCGGAACGCTAAATCGCTTGGCCGTACGTCTTTGCCGATAGGATAACTAATGACGGACGAAGCATCCCACCAGACCAGAATAGAAAAAAAATCAGAAAATATAAATTCTCGAATTGACCCTGCTGGGCACCACTGCGTCAGGAAGGCGCAAAATCTCGTGGGAACTCTTTGATTTTTGTTGGATACAAAACCAAATACTTGGTATTTAATTTCCAAAGTTTTCGTGAAATAATACCTAGAATTTTCCTTTCAATTCAAACCAAACTATTAACTACCCGGGGACGGGAATACATAGGCTAATTTTTATCACGGAAAATCAAAGAGTCACCCGTGATTTTTAAAATTCCAAATCCGTGGAGACGTCGCGACAGTCATCTAGTTTTTCCAAAATTTCCAAAGTTTTCGTGACATTATATACTCAGAATTTTCTCTTCAATTCAAACCAAAATAATTGTGTGAGTCACGCAAGCGCCACCGATATTTACAATTAATTTTATTTATCATCAAATGATTCGCGGTATTTTGATGTCGCGGTGACGAAACCGAGTACGAGAAATGTCTCGTCGGTTCACTCATCCCGGTGTATTTTCACGGCACATTTAATTCCGTATCTTTGTGTAACGTTGAGCACGTAAGTGTTACCGCATTTAAACGTTACGGTTAACCGAAGTGTGTTTAACAGATGTTGTGTATGTTTTACCGTATGTTTCAAAATCCATAACAGGTTAGTCTGCTATACCATCTTAGACTGTATCATCACTTAGGTAGTGAGATCGCAGTTATGGGCTAACTTGTGGTGGATAAAAAAAATCTAAGTAGGTACCTGCTATAATTATCATAAACTGGGCTAATATTTTCAACGCCGATTCGCTCAACTGATTTTGACGAAATTTAATAAAGTGATAGCTTGTTATTGTATCACGGAAACGGATAAAGGCTCGGAAAAGAAAAAATCACCCAGAGATTTTTAAAAACCTATATCCAATTGGACAAAGTCGCGGACATCATCTAGTTTGCAGTAGTAATCTCCAATCATTTTGTAAAATTATACCCAGAAGTTTCCTTTCAATTCAAACCAAAATAGTTGCAAGTGACACCGATCTTTTTAATATTTATATTTTTTATTTATCATCAAATGATTCGCGGTATTTTGATGTCGTGATGACAAAACCGAGTACGAGAAGTGTCTCGTCGTCACTCATCCCAGGTGTATTTTCACGGCACATTTAATTCCCGAGTAATGTTGAGCACACAAGTGTTACCACATTCAAACATTGCGGTTTACCGAAGTGTGTTACAGAATAATAATAATGTGTGTAGATAATGTGTAGGTAGCTTTAGTTTTAAGATACCGTGGCTAATTATCACCATCATGTCTCACATTTTTTCAAACGTGACGTTCAGAAGGTGTACTTTGTAGGTACCAATTTGAATAAATATACTTTGTTTATTACTCATTACTCAAAGTAACGAGTATTAAATATTACTCATTACTTTGAGTTTGAGTAATGTTTATCGTATATTTCAAAATACTTACATAATATTATAAATGTGATAGTGTGTCTGTCTGTGACATTTTCACGGCCCATTAGTTCAACCGATTTTGACAAAATGTAGTACGATGATAGTTTGTATCTCGGAGACGGATATAAGCTATTTTTTTAACCACCTTCAAAAAAAGGAGGAGGTACTCAATTTGGCGCGAATTTTTTTAAATGTATGCCGGTGCATAACTATCTCCGTGGTTTCTGAACCGATTTGAAAATATTTTTTTCAGTCGTTAGAGGAAGCTCTCGTGGTGGTCCCATAAAAAATTCTGATTCCAAATCCTCAAGCCTGACACTAAAAAGTTAACAATTATTAATTTACGGAATAAAGTGGAAGATCTTTGAGTAATGTCGAGCACATAAGTGGTACCGCATTCAAAGTTTGTGGTTTACCAGACGTGTGTGTTTTAGTGGTGTTTGAATAGTGAGAGTTTCGGTAATTGGGTATACGTACCTCAATAAAAGCTGTAATTGGTGTAAAGTAAGAAGAGCTTCGGATGACATTGCTAAGGTTAAATTACTACTATTACTTACTGATCTTTTATTACAAAAAAACATAAAAAATTAAATTGATCGAGCAAAAATCCATTATTATTTAGATAATAAAATTATTTTATTCCATAAATTAAATGTCTGCTTGATTATGACGGCCGATAGGTATGAATATCGATTAAAGATGCAGTATAGGGGAGAGCTAAGTTAAACACTTGTGGCACATATAACTGTATATTGAACTGCTCTAAGTACGTCTACAAAACATTCAGGTAACTTAGGTCTTAGCTTGCGGTCTAGATCTCCGCGCGCGCAGGCGCGTCCGCAGATATGGGATAACGTTTTTGCACTGAATGCCGAGCGCTCGCGTCACAGGACGCGAGTCGGGGCCTCGGCTATCGTCGGCTGCCGAGGGGGTTGTACGCGGGGCGCTCACAGGAGTCAAGAACACATGAATATACCTATATTGGTAGAGTTCGTGCTATAATCTCCCCCTACAAGTCACCGCTACGACCCGGAGGTGACTTGGAAATAAACAAGAAGGGGCAGAGAGAACATAAGAAATAGATGAGTTTACGAATCCTTCGCAGGAGGAGCTGGCTTGGCCTTGACCTTCTTCCTCGGCCTTCCCCGTTTCCTACACTCTATAACTGGGTCCTGTCCCTCATATGGAGTGAGTAGGTTAGCGTTGTACTTTCCTTTCAGAACATTGTTCTTGTCTAACACCTCATAGGTGGAGGCAGACACAACCCTTCCGATACGAAAAGGTCCCTCTCTTCTCGGAGCAAATTTGGTGGTGAAGCCTTTGCTTGCCTGACTTTGTTTATGGCTCTCGACGAGTACGAGGTCACCCTCCTGGTAACTGGGCTCTCTACGACGAGTTCTATCAGCGGCTCTCTTACGTACATCTTGCTGATGCTCAATTCGCCACTTAACCTCCTGGAGGTTCTCAACGAAAGTCCGTAGATAGGGGGTTATTGATGGAACGTAGTTTTGTGCATCTATAACCGTCCTTAAGTCGTGGGCCAGGTCTACGGGCGAACGGAATTCTCGCGCAAATGTAAGATACGCGGCGGTTCTCCCGGTACCCTGATTGGGAGAAGTATTCAAGGCAAACCGTACAGCAGGTAAAACCTCTGGCCATCGCCGATGCTCTGGATCGATTAGCATGGCGATCATCTGCTTCATGTCACGGTTCTTCCGCTCGGCGGGATTGGCCTCGGGATGGTACACTGGCGTCAGAGATTGCTTTACGCCCAGTACATGCATAGCCTTCTGCATAACCGCTGCGACAAACTGGACCCCCTGGTCCGACCACACACGGCGCGCGAAACCATATCGCAGGAATATTTCCTCAATTAGGATCCTGGCACAAGCTTCCGAGGTTGCTTCAACCAAGGGAAAAAGCTCTACCCACCTGCTCGCGGTATCTTCTACCAAGAAGATCCACTTCTCTCCCTTACTGCCCTCGGGGAGAGGACCAAACAGATCCATTGCGATAACTTCAAAACGCTGATTCGGAACAGGCGTTTGCAGCAGTCCAGCAGGTTTAAGGTTAGTAGCTTTGAACTTCTGACAAAGTTCGCAAGATTTAAGATATTTGGTGACATACTGTCGCATGTTGGGAAAGTAGAATCTTTCCTTAGCTTTCTTCAACGTTCGCTCCACACCCAGGTGGCCAGCAGTAGGCGCATCATGGATTCCCCTCATGATGTCCTCTCGCATGGCCTCCGGCACCACCAACTGTGGCTCCTCGGACTCTCCATGTGGATCGAAACGGAAGAGAACCCCATCAAGCAGATAATAACCGCGATCCGTCCAGCGAATGGCGGTATCCGGATCCTCAAAAGCAGTGTGGATCTCCTGTACTGCCGGGTCCTCCAATTGAGCTGCACGAATCTCTTCCGAGCTCTTGTGCGGTAGGTCCACGGATACTGGACAAAGTTCACAGGCGGGGTCCGCAGCTACTGCAGTATGGCTCACCGGACGGCTGAGCGTGTCCGCCACGACATTGATCCTTCCGGGAGTGTACTCTATCTCTAAGTTAAAGGCTTGTATCTTCAAAGCCCAACGAGCCAGACGTCCACTAGGCGTCTTGAGGGAGAGTAGCCACTTTAAGGGTTGGTGATCGGTAGCCACTCTGACCTGGGCTCCTTCCAGGTAACCACGGAATTTATCCAGGGCCCAAACAACCGCCAAAGCCTCCCGTTCCGTGGTATGATAGTTGCGTTCTGCCGACGTCAGCAACCTACTGGCATACTCGATAGGCCTCTCTTCTTTCGGCTCTGACCCCTGCAAGAGCACTGCTCCCAGGGCGTAGGCACTCGCGTCGGTGCGCACTACAAAAGGCTGAGTGAAATCTGCCTGTCGAAGGATAGGAGTGGAAGCTAGCCTACCTTTGAGTTCGTTGAACGCTTGAGCTTCCGGCTCCCCCCATTTCCAGGGTCGGTCTTTCTTTGTGAGGTCCGTGAGGGGACGCGCTATTTCCGAAAACTTCGGAATAAACTTCCGAAACCAGGCACACGTTTGCAGAAAGGTCCTCAACTCTTTGAGCTTCGTCGGAGGAGCCATCTCCACCACGGCCTGAACCTTCATCGGATCGGGCTCGATGCCCTGGGCAGTAATTACGTGCCCAAGGTACACTACTCTTTCCCGAGCAAAAACGCACTTAGCTCTATTCGCTCTGAGCTTGAACTGGCGAAGGCGATCGAACACCCGAGTTAGATCGCGAAGGTGGGACTCGAAATTGTCGGAAATGACCAGAATATCGTCCAAGTATGCTACTACCGTAAGCTCTTTTAAGCCAGCTCGAAAACGGTCCATCAGCCTCTGAAAGGTCGAGGGTGAGTTCTTGAGACCGAACGGCATACGTCGGAATTGGAATGTTCCAAATGGGGTCACAAAAGCCGTTTTGTGCCTATCTTCGAGAGCAACCTCCACTTGCCAATAGCCGGATTTTAGGTCTATCGTTGACATAACGCAATTGGGTTTTGTGGAAGAGATTATCTCATCGATCAAGGGTAACGGGTATTTATCCGTCCGCGTCACAGAGTTTAATTTTCTGTAATCAACGCAGAATCTGGTCTCCCCATTCTTTTTGGGTACTAATACCACGGGTGAGGTCCATGCGGACTCAGCCTCCTCGATGATATCCTCTTCCAACATTCTATCTATCTCAGCCTGAATGACTTCCTTTTTGGCTGGCGTTAATCGATAAGGCGGCGTAGAAATGGGCGCCGCATCGCCGGTATCCACTCGGTGGACTGCGAAAGGGGTGGGGTCTCCCCCTGGCTCAAAGATGTCCTCGTTGGCCTTCAGTAGAGTGGCCAACTTTTCCCTGTCAGCCTGTGACAAAAGGGCCCCCTCGCACTCGCGGAGACCCACAGTAGAGCTAACCTGTTCCCTATTCTCCCTTTCGTACCGAAGATTATATTCTTTTTTACTACCTGTAGCACGCAAAGTGTACCGATTCCTAGCAAAGTCCATAGCCAAGCCAGCATCCTGAACGAAGTTCATCCCCAGCAACGACTCCTGCGCGCCAGGTAAAACCATGAACAGTGTCTTAACCTCTACACCGCACACGTTTACAGTTACTATAGCCGTCTCTACAGTCTCTAACCGGCGGGAACCGTCCGCAAACTTCAAATCCGCCTCGACGGATCCAAACACTTGTCCGTTACTACGTAAATGTTTAGTTAAGCTCATGCTGGCGACTGATTGCTTTGCCCCGGTATCTAAAATCGCGGTACCTACAGCACCAAACACTTTTATATCGAAAACCGGTCTCACTCGCGGTTTTAAGCGACACTCGTTAACGACCGACACTGACTGGAACGCCGAAGTGGAAGACGTGGTTGAGGACGCCACGCGCCCCTCCTTGCAGACCACGCAGTTGGATCGAATCACCCCTGGAGCTCCACAGCCAAAACAGGTCACTGCAGTTTTGCTGAGACTAGGCCTTGGTTCATCAACCGTCTTGGTTTCCTCTTTTTTCTTCAACCTGAGGCAAGAATCCTTACTATGGCCGTAAAGTCTGCAGTACTCACACCGCTCACGCATCCTCTTAGAGTGGGTTGGTGGCATTGAAGTCGACGCTGAGGCAACGGCCTTCGAAGCCGCCTCATGAACAGACTCTTTAACAGCAACTCTGGGTTCCGGACGACGCCCTTCATCAAAGAGGTCTTCTATACGTCGCGCTTCCTTGATAAGTTCATTGAAGTTAGCGAAGGCACTGCGCGCGACCTTCTCTCGAATGCGTCTATGCAATAGTCCGTACACCATATCCAGCTGTACATCTTCACTTAAGGTACGGGCAGGTAACTGTGCCAGAAGGGCACGCGCTTTGCAGACGAACATGTCAGTCGTCTCCTCCCGCTGCTCCTGTCTGAATAGTTCGCGATAGATACGGTGAGGTGGGAGTCGGGGTCCAAAGGTTTGTTTGAGTAGGTCCACTGCCTCCTCCCATGTAGCAACGGACTCCTTCACTCCTTTCCACCAGGTAGCGGCGATCCCCGTCAGCAACATGGATAGCCCCCGCAAAGCATTCGCTTCATCCACTAGAACACACTCCTTGTATGTTTCGACCGCATCTACGAACGCAAGCACGTCACTCTGTTTAGCGCCATCGAAGCGCGCCGTACATTTCGTAAAATTCCCCGAAGAGGAAGTCGTAGGTGTAGGCGAACGCACGCTCACACTCTGAGCGCGCGCCACGTGCTGGAGAATGAGCTGGAGCTGTTGGTCAGTCATCATAATGGGCGAAGAAACTGATGACGCGCAGCCGTTGACATCTGGCGGTGCAGCTGGAAGCTGTGGCGCAGACTCCGAGTCATGCGCAACGCCGACGCTGGCAACGGATTCGACGGAAGCCGACCTTTCAGGTCCCGTCCTCGCATCATCCATCCCTACTACATGACTACGTGTTCGCGGCATTATGTACCACGATGTCAAACACGAACAACACTCGATAACTTCTCAACAGTTCGTGGAACGTTACCCCTCGTTACAAGTTCAATTTATCCCAAGAGTTCAACAATAAGGCATTACACTGCATGCCGAATGACTAAACTAGTCCTTCACTAAGTACCTAAACGTACGTAACTATATACCGAAAGTTCCGTTAAAGTTCAAAAAAAAAAGTTCCACAACCCTAGTAGGCACATCCCTAGTGACCCAAAAGTTCAAACGTTCAACACTAGCATCCCCACATTAGGTATAACACAATCACCAAGGTTCATACTTTGTAGTTCGAGAATAGGTATAGGTAGGTATCTATGCCTCCCGTGTTCCGTGTTCACTTAGAAATTGTTCATAAAAACTTACCGAATCTGCATTCGTTTTTACCTGACCCTTAACACACTCGATGTTAGAACAACTAATACACAGCTGGTACTTCACGTTTCGAGTTTCGAAAGTCTTTTAAAAGTTCCAGGTGGTCTAACAAAGTCTTAGGTCATCGAACAAAAGTATCGAACACAAAAGCACGGCACTAGCAAACACTAACATAAGTTCCTCGAATAATCCAGACTACTGCGCATTCATAGAACACACGAAAGGTGCACGAAAGTTACAAAATTATTGTTATTAATCCGGCCGAAACGTTGGGCTGCCAATTATAGGGGAGAGCTAAGTTAAACACTTGTGGCACATATAACTGTATATTGAACTGCTCTAAGTACGTCTACAAAACATTCAGGTAACTTAGGTCTTAGCTTGCGGTCTAGATCTCCGCGCGCGCAGGCGCGTCCGCAGATATGGGATAACGTTTTTGCACTGAATGCCGAGCGCTCGCGTCACAGGACGCGAGTCGGGGCCTCGGCTATCGTCGGCTGCCGAGGGGGTTGTACGCGGGGCGCTCACAGGAGTCAAGAACACATGAATATACCTATATTGGTAGAGTTCGTGCTATAGCAGTTAATAAGACTTTGGACATAAATAATGAAACGAGGTAATTAATAGGTAAACAAATCATCAATTATATTGTTGTTTATCGTTATTTTATTACAGTTTAGGAACTTACCTATTTATTGACAGCATTTAGACAGGTTGAGTAAATGGGCTTGTTCTTAGCAAACAACGGATACAATGGGGAGAAGCGACGCGAGTGTGAAGAAAAAATTATTTACTTTTGATGATTTTTTCTTAGATTAAAAAATTAGCATGTATTTCAATTTTCTTTACGACATTACCATTATTTATATTTTTATTCACCTCTCATAGAGGCACAGGAAAGCTTCACAGCCGTGGAAAGCTCATACCTACACGAATTCCGTGAAATAACGTGACAAAAACGAAATATCGGAAAACGGTGAAGTGGAAAGCGGAAAAGTGCGTAGGGACCGATGACACGTGGGCCGTACTGAACCGGGTTTTATTTATAATCCCAGTGTCCATCCACGACGAGATCTCGCGGACGTATTGTGACAAACTAAAACTATAACGTGCGAAAAAAAGTTTTCAGTGATAGTGACTTTCGATTTAAAAAAACATTAAAAATCTAAGCAAATTCAGTACATTAAATTAAAATGGATACCTTAGAAGTGCCCGGCTACCCGCCTCCACCACCACCAAAAAGACTTTCCAAACCAAAGATAACCCTTCAAATACCACGTCCGGTCCCACCTACCCCTAAAGTCCCGACCACACCTTCAGCTATATATTGGGGGCCTACAGCTACCAAATACTATGGGAAGGGACCCCAAACGCCTGCGTCGCTTAGATCAGATCCACACACAAATCCATATTTCAACCCTTTTATGCACATGTATCAAAATAAAGCGTCAGACTTTATGTTTAAACAGTTCGAAGGTTTCAAAGACTTTACTATGAACACAGCTAAAAGTGGGTTAAGTATGGGAGAAAAGACCGCGTTCTGGTTTTACAATAAGTTAAAGATACTGTCCAAGAAGTGGTTTACGCACTTCTTCTTGACTATTTGTTTGGTGTTGTACAGTGTTATGGGTGCAGCTATGTTCATGGCTTTAGAAGGTAACTAATTGTTGTTTTTTATTAAAATACTAGCTGCTTTCATTAAGTTTTTTGATTCCCACGGGAAATACTTTTTTTTTATTCCACTACAAGCTAGCCCTTGACTGCGATCTCACCTGATGATGCAGTCTAAGATGGTAGCGGGCTAACCTGTTAGGGGCATGGCAGTTATATTAAACCCATACCCCTTCGGTTTCTACACGGCATCGTACCGGAACGCTAAATCGCTTGGCGGCACGTCTTTGCCGATAGGGTGGTAATTAGCCACGGCCGAAGCCTCGCACCAGACCAGACCAGGGAAAATTGACCCTGCCGGGGATCGAACCCGGGACCTCAGCACGTTAAGGCAACAGCGCTACACACTGCGCCACGGAGGTCGTCGCAAAAAGTAAGTCTGTAAATATAGTGTGCGGTTAACATTCAATTTGACGATCTCCCTGGCGCATTGGTGGCGCTGCTGTCTTATTAGCGGCAGGTACCGGGTACGATTCCCGGCAGGGTCAATTTGGGAATTTATTATTTCTGAATTTTCTCTGGTCTGGTCTGGCGGGAGGCTTTGGCCGTGGCTAGTTACTACCCTGCTAGTAAAAGACGTACCATCAAGTGATTTTGCTTTGCGGTACGACATCGTGTAGAAACTGATTAGGGGTATTTTTCCTAACTACCTATATAGGCTAGCGCTTGGCTGCAATGAGACTTGCATGCAAGAGGTGATGCAGCCTAAGGTGGAGCGCGCTTGCCTAGAAGATGCCTATTCACTCTTGATATGAAGGTGCTTATATTAAAGGAGGAGGGGAAAACGGAAGCCGGAAGGGCATTCCATATTCTAGCGGTTCGAACTAGAAACGAGGAAGCAAATCGCTTCGTACGAGCCCGCGGAATTTCGACTGCGTAAGGGTGCAGACCTTGTCGATGCCTTGCGGTTCGATAATAAAAAGGTGACGGAGGAACCAGATCGAATAGTTCTTGAGCACACTCTCCGAAATATATCCTGGAGAATACCGACAGACAGGCTTTGCGTATGGGTTTAATATAACTGCCATACCCCTAACAGGTTAACCTGCTACCATCTTAAGGCTGCATCATCACTTACGAGGAGAAATCACAGTCAATGGCGTAGCCACAATCAATATAACATTTTTTATTCCATTCCATATTTTATTTTTTATGTAATTACTAGCTGATGCCAGCCACTTCGTCCGCGTGGATTGAGGTGTTCTGATTCCCTGGGGAACTCTTTCATTTTTCAGGATAAAAAGTAGCCTATGTGCTATTCTAGATTATAATCTATCTCTGTGCCTTTCATCCAGATCCGGTAAGCCGTTCTTGCGTTATTGAGTAACAAACATTCATCCATCCATCCAAACTTTCGCATTATAATATTAATGTAATTATTAATTAATGCATCCTATCGACTGCGGATCAGAAGGTCCTGGGTTCGATTCCCGGTCGGGCATAAAAATTGTTAGGTATTGGGTTTTTCAATTAAGAAATTCTCAGTGCCAGCCCGGAGTTGGAAGCTGGCGGTGTTTCACCTCCGTGCCTCGGCGAGCACGTTAAGCCGTCGGTCCCGGTTATCAACACTAACATGATAATAGTCGTTAAAGCCCACCAACCCGCATTGGAGCAGCGTGGTGGGTCTAAGCTCTAATTCCCTCTCTCCTATGAAAGTGGAGGCCTATGCCCAGCAGTGGGACGTTAATAGGCTGTAGAGGTAGAGGCATCCTATCAATAAGAATCTGTACAGCAGAAAATAATACAATAGAACTTAAAGCTTTAAGCCTTACCTAATTACTATATAATTCATGCCCGCGTGGAATGGTGGCAAGAATGCTGGCTGAATTTCATGCATTTATATATTATGTCACCGTTAAATTGCAAAAACCGTTAGATTGTAATCTAACTAGTGAAATTGTAAACTGTCGACAGATTACAATTTAACGCATTATTTTTTGGTAGATTGTAATCTGTTAGGTACATTAAACCGATAAAACCTAAGATTAACTGAAGATTTAGGCACTACCTGATTATTTATGTCGAACCCTAACCTAACCTACAAGAAAGAGACAAGAAAACGTAAATACAATGAATATTTCGAAAGTTGACACTCAGAACATAGAACGGTTGACAATCTGTCGACAGTTTACAATTTCGCTGGTTAGATTACAATCTAACGGTTTTTGCAATCTTACGGTGACATACATATTTTTTATTCCATTTGCACCAAATAGAATTCCGACGATATAACGTCGCTGATTCCAATATTCCTATGAAGGAAATTTCCCCGTACGCCTCAAGCCCTCAGCAAATATCCGGCTGGCAATAGGCGGGGAAACCGGTTGATTGCCTGTAACAGTTTATATGGAAGGTATTATATAATTTCAAAATACATTTCGTTCAAAATATCTTAACACATTACCGGCTCACTACACTCAGCATCGTCGTCATCATATTTTCACATTACCGGCTCACTACTCAGCATGAGTTTCCTCTCGTAATGAGGATTGGCCATGTTCCACCACGCTGGCCAAGTGTGGATGCAGACTTGACACACCTTCGAGAACATTATATTTATGAAGAACTCTTGGGCATACTTACAGGTACTTTTGACGACCTCCCTGGCGCAATGTTAAGCGCTGTTGCCTTAACGTGGGTGGTCCTGGGTTCCCCCATCCCCAGCAGGGTCAATTTAGGAATTTATAATTTCTGAATTTTCCCTGATCTGGCCTGGTGGGAGGCTGCGGCCGTGGCTAGTTACCACCCTACACCGTATTATAGGAGGTCGGGTGTCTTAACCACTAGGCTATTACCGCTTACAGGTGATAAATATAATATAATAAATAGGTTTATCTATACTGCTTTTTAGATGCTACTCGATGCGACGCGACCCGACACGACAGTATCAAACAGTAGCCTTTCACTTGGTCTACAATATTTGTCATAGTCGTATCGCGTCGCGTTGCATCGCAATGCTTTGTCTGGTCACTTAGCAGTAAGTCGTTTCTTCATAAGGTACGAGTATTTGAGTAGGTACTACCACAGAATAGGTAATAGGTACTACTACGGAATACCTTTCAGTATACGTATAAGTACTACTTAGCTACAATGACCCTATAATAATATCATTATTTTTATTGATATTAATTAATTAAGAATTTAGTTCAACTTGATAAGTTTAATTTTAATTATGAGTTATGACCAACACTATATTATTGTCTTTCAAAAATAAATTATCAGGCTATAATTAATATTTTTTATAAATTAACTATTGTTATTTATTATTATTATTAATAAATTAATGTAAGCTTTGAGTTTAGTAGCTCATAACTGAATCACTAACAATAAATTAAATTTATAACAAAATCCCAGACATCAAATCTGTGGAGAATTATACAGCTTTTGTCAATTCTTTAAAAACATTTCTAATCGATAAAGTATAGTATAAACTAAAAGATATTTTGGAAGAAAAATAAGGCAGCCGTCTCTCTACGACCAGATTTTTTGCTGTGCCCCACCGGGGTTCCAATATTATGATAAGAACTTTTCTATTGACATGTTAATTACTATAAGAATTATATTGGAATGCAAAATAAATGAATATGAATATGAATATAACTTAAATCGTCTTTCATATCTAAAAGTTTAGGTAGGTATATTAACTGTGGGTTGGTAATTAATATAACAAATCATGCACGTCTCGAAATTGTGCCAAGAACGCTAGCGCATCTCATAACATTCCTGGATGCATTTCCGAAATGAATCATTCGCAAGCATTTACGTAAAAACGGATAGCTATAATGTCCTTATGAGATGCGGTAAAACCGCATATTATATCCTCTATTTTCCTCAAACGCACGACGTGAAGGACGGTAATTCAATTCAATTCAATGTCCATTTATGCGATTTAGGTACACTGTACACTTATTGACGTCAATTACTTATAAAACATGATAATAATCTGGTCTGAGAAGAGCCCACAACAAACTCAGCCGGGGTTTTTTTTATAATTATCACCATCTCAAAAATCATCTTAAACTAAGGAAATATCTGAGCCATTAGAGAAAATTATTGCTAAGCTTCCTTGTCGTTTAATTATTCCTTTACATGGTAATAAGATTTTTTAATAAGTGTAGGTTTTACATTAACTTTGAACTTATTCAGAGACATCTTTATTAAAATTTTAGTTTACTATATTATACTTAGTTTAATTCTTCTGAGCCTATAGTTACTCGAAATAAACTTCTATATTTTATTTATTTATTAGTACAGTAATTTAGACCGCTTTTCACACAAGCGCGGCAATCCCGCAAACGACGCTTGGTAGAAGGTCGTAACCGTAAAACCACCATTGTCATTACATTCCTGGCCGTATCGCAATACTGTTTATTTCCCTTCCTTTTAACCTCCAGATAGGGCTGGCGAAACTTACGAGTCATTTATTAAAAAAATTTTAGAATAGAACAAAATATTTAACGAGTTCATAGTAAAAGCAAGCATGACTTCCTTAAACAGTTAGGCCGGCCATACACGGACAGCTTAAAGCAGTCAGGATGGACCGCTTCAAGCTGCGACTGCATAGTGAACTACAGTCTTCTACATACACACATACATGGACCGCGCGAGCAGTTGCGACTGCGTGCTTCGGGCGGTTGGCAGCAGTTATCTATGACTGCAAGAGCGGTCGGTGTATGTTGAGCACTGGCTAAAGCGTTGAACTCGACTTTCCTCCTAAGTATCATCATACTAATATTATAAATGCGAAAGTCTGTTTGTTTGTTGGGTTGTTGATTTGTCCTTCAATCACGCTGCAACTGAGCAACGGATCGACGTGATTTTTGGCATGGTTATAGTTGAGGACCTGGAGAGTGACATAGGCTACTTTTTATCCCGGAAAATTGAGGAGTTCCCGCGGGAATCCGAAAAAACTTATTCCACGCGGACGAAGTCGCGGGCATCAGCTAGTTTCTAGTATAAATGTAGAGACACAAAGTACGTTTATGTACTTACTAGCTGATGTACGCGAACTCGTCCGCGTGTATTGAAGTTTATTGGTACCCGCGGGAACTCTTAAATTTTCCGGGATATAAAGTCTATGTGTTATTCCAGTCTATAATCTATCTCTCCAAATTGTGCCAAATTTCATCCAGATCCGTTCAGGCGTTCTGGTGTGACTGCGTAACAAAAATCCATACATCCATCCAACAAAACTTTCTCATTTATAATATTAGTATAGATTCCAGTTAGGGTTGAACGTTTTGTGCAGTTCCAAGATCTTAGTATCAGTTGGAAAAGTGCTGCATCGTAAGCAAACCGTTCAAATCCTTCTCACGAAATTCGTGAAATTATATTATACTGGAACAACACTACCAACGCTTAAAACAATACTTTAGCAATATTACTTACTCACAATGACAGTTGGATGTCACGTACCTTCCTAAAATAAGGATTATAATTATTCTAAAACACGAAAGTCAACATTAATGAAACAATATGGCTTTAAGGCCCTGTGAAGCGTAAAAGGAGGGTTTTAAAAGCAGTGTATCCATCAAACGGTGACATAATGTATGCTTGTAAAAATAATTTGCTGTTTTCAAGACCTATAAGCAGCCATCGACGCATCTCAAAACACAATTTTAAAAAATCTCTGCATAGAAATTTATTTTAAACATATTTCTTAGTTTACCTTTTAAAGCAATTTTTCTCCTTAATGAAACCAATAATTTGCTCTTGAAATATAAGATTAAATTTATATTTCTAAATCAAACACATTGTCGGATTAATTTGTATTTAAAAGTAAATATTTATTTATTTAAACATGATTTCTTGCATTTTTTGCGACATGCGTTTGCTCGATTTCACCCCCGCGCGCCTGTGTTTTCAGCTCGTGAGCTCACAGCGCCTTAAGTGATAGTAGTATTGAACTTGATTTTATTGACAATACAGTTTATTTCCTTCCCTTTTAACGTCCACGCACCGTAGGGATGTCGAACATACATGTTACGACTACACGAGTGATATAGTTCTTTTTGGCACGAGAACATCTGCCTCAGGCGTCAAGAAAAGCGCGATTCGCGTTGCACTAAGAAGGTATAAGTATACAATCTATACCCCATCAATCAATCAATCAATTAATCAATATTTATTTATTCAATTTAAATACACTGTACACTAATTGACGTCCGAAACTTATAAATCATGATGGTGATTAGTTTTAAGATACCGCAATTGATTATCACGATAGCTACGAGGGTTTCAAACGCGCCAGGTCTGAGAAAAGCCTACAACTAACTCAGCCGGATTTTTTTATTATCACCATCTCACAAACATCCTATATTTAATAGAATCAATTAGATTAATTAGCCGCTGGAACAATTCATTCGCATGATTTTTTATAATTTAAATAATCCTTTTCATTGTAATAGGATTTTTATCTATGGGAAAGTAGGTTATATGTAAAATATGTCACCCGAGGCTTAAAGGTTTGTCACCCCTTCATGATTCCCGTTCCTGCATAAGAGGTTTAAACTTATATAGAAACTCTATAAGTCCTTATTGCCTCGGCCCTAAGGGCTAAGTTTGTATTTTTATGAAAGCTTTTTTTATCGGTTTGTGGCAATAATAAAAAGAGCCGTTTTATGATATTCGGAAGAAGCCGTCGACCGTTTGGAAAGTAATAGTATATTAAAAATAGGACTCTTTTTAATGATTTTGTTATAAGATACGATTTAAATGTTATTGTTGATTTATAATTATTGTTCCTATTTCATTTTAGGTAGGTCTACCCTATCTTATTCAATTTCTTTCTATTTCTTTGTTTTAAATATCTCATCCACTACAGCTACACATCCATTAACGTCCCACAGCTGGGCACAGGTCTCCACTCTCATAGGAGAGAGGGAATTGGAGCTTAGACCCACCACGCTGCTCCAATGCGGGTTGGCGGGCTTTAACGACTATATGATCATGCCAGTGACTATATGCGCACGGGGGTGTAACACCCCCAATTTCCCAACTCCGGGCTAGAACTGAGTATTTCTAGTCAGAAAACCCCAACACTTAATTATTATGGCCGGACCCGAAACTGGAACCTGGGGATCTCGTCGGCCGCATTCGAACATGCCAACCAGTAGACCAACGAGGCAGTATTGCCAACATAAAAGGTAAAAAGTCAATTCTCGCAGAAACGCGTAAGCGGTGTTAGCGCGTCACTTATTTACAATTACTTTTTTATTTGCAATATTTTTTAGTACCTTATAACTATACATAACTACCGGACAAACTGACGTGTTATGTCGGAAAATGCCCGACTAGTTTCGAACCCGTTCGGGGCCCTTATTCATGAGCCTGTATGATGTTTAGTACGGTCTATTTGATGGTAAAAAATGACATTATGAGGCCATAACATTCAAGTAAATCGACGTTGGGCAAATTTAAGGAAGGTATTTAGCAATTTAAAAAAAAAAAAATTATAAGTAGGTACAATGTTTAAATTATAAATTAAACTAGGCACTGACGAGTGACGACGTTTTGAGGTGTGAAAAACTAAACTTCACGAACCTGTGGTAGGGTCTGGGCTCAAGTGAAATAAAACATTTCATTTTATATAATTTCTATAATCAGTAACTAGGAAGTCTATGAAACACTGGGCACCGATATCATCTATTCACGATTAAAGGGACTGATTTGATTAATTTTATCAATTCTTTATTATCAATAACATAGTAACAAACATTCGGTAGAAATATTACAAAAATTTATCATAATAATTATAGTGATACTTACAGGATAACTTACGCCTATTAAAGTTTACAGACAGAATATCTTACTAATCTTACTAATATTATAAATGCGAAAGTTTGGATGTGTGGATGTCGGTATGGATGTATGGATGTATGGATGGATGTTTGTTACTCAATCACGCCCCAACGGCTGAACAGATCTGGATGAAATTTGGCACAGAGATAGATTATAGTCTGGAATAACACATAGGCTATTTTTATCCCGGAAAATTAAAGAGTTCCCGCGGGAACCACAAAACCTCGATCCACGCGTACGAAGTCGCGGGCATTAGCTAGTTGCACTTCTATAATATTATAAATGTGAAAGTTTGGATGGATGTATGGATGTTTGTTACTCAATCACGCGCCAACGGCTGAACGGATCTGGGTGAAATTTGGCACAGAGATATATTATAGTCTGGAGTAATACATATACGCTACTGTTTATCCCGGAAAAATAAAGAGTTCCTGCGGGAACCGAAAAACCTCAATACACGCGGACGAAGTCGCGGGCATAAGCTAGTAGAAACCCAATAATAAATAATAATAAATCTATGGGAAATATAGGAAATACTTTGTTAAAATTTAGATTTTATTTTTAAAATACTATAAACTAAATAATATAAAAGATATTGCGAAATACTTGTTCAGTATTTTCGCTTTGCAAACGGGCTTGAGATTTGTGCATACAAGCTCAAAATACTAAACACAACAAATACCAAGCCAACAAGCAGCGGTTTTCCCAAAAAAATAAATTTATCTACCATATTATTAAATTTTTTGACATTCTATAAAAATATATTTAAAAACGAAGTCACGGACGAAGTGTAAACAAAAATAGTTTCAATAACGAAAATGTTTGGTTACACAAACAGACGGTCACACGGTTTTTATTTAACGCTTTTGTTTGTTTTGGTCAAATCTTTGGCAGCCGAGATTATTAATCCATTTCGTAATTACAGCATTGATTTTATAAATCTGCCAGCTGTTCAAGATATTTTACGTTTTTACACGCTTTTTATTAGCTTCAGACGTATGTATGTTAGTATGTAACGGAATCTTTGAACATGATTTTGACCCCTTTTAAAACGTCGGATTAACTCGAAATTTGGCATACTTATTAAGGACCGATGACAATTCAATATTTTAAACAGTTTGACCCGTTATCCTTACTAGGATAATCAGGATTAGCGATTTTTTGTTTTCCTGAGACCCGGAGTGTCTGCGTCAAAAGCTTGTTTTTTAGTTTTTTTAAACTATTATTATTTTACTTACCTTATTTAAAACTAGCTGATGCCCGCAACTTCGTCCGCGTGGATTGAGATTTTTTGCTTCTCGCGTTCAACCTACACTTAATGTCAAATGGCTAAGTTACAATACCTAAATACAACTTAGACCTGGTACATATACTATTGTTTATCCAAAAAGCCACTACACTACACCACACTTGGTGGCCACTAAAAAGATATTATTAAGTCTTAAGTAAGTATCAGCTACCGCTATACCAAATTTCAATCCGTTCATTAGGTTTTGCATGATGCGCGGCCATACAGACAGACAGACAGACAGACAGAGAGACAGACAAAAATTATATAAATATCTGTTTTGGGCTCAGTATCATTATCAGATTAGTAAAGCTTACCCCGATTAAAATTTTCAGAATATATTAAATATACAGAACCAGTTACAGTTTTATTATAATTATAGATAGATGGTACCGGGTTAACCTGTTGGGGGTAGGTACGGCAGTTCTTCTAATCAGTTTCTATCGCTGGACATTTGCCGGTAGAGTGGTAACAAGTGAATATAATTAAAATTATTAAAAAATACGACTGCTCTGCGTAGCCCGTATTGAATTACCTTTGGAATCTTATTCACATCACTGGATATTGAACCATAGTGTTATATATTTTTGGAATCTACTCATCATTTTCTAGATGATGATTATATAGTTAATCTTATTTTCGAATATTTTTTTTCAACTTTAGTCTTTAATGCGGGACCATGGTCGGGGTGACCATGGTCCCGCATTAAAGACTAAAGTTTTTCACTTTTTTAAAAATTTAGCCTATGACACCCGGAATAAGCTAGGGATTCTAACGATACCTCATTTATCAAAATCGGTTCAGGCGTATAGAAGTTATGGTGGAATATACAAACTTACATACATACATACATACATAAATGAACCCTGAAAACGATATACTCCTTTTTTCAGGCAGTCGTATAACAAGCCACGGCAAAAGCGTCCTACCAGACCAAATGTTATATTATTTGGGGTTTTTTTTATCTATTAGAAAAACATATAATTTCTAAGAAAATAGAATGGCCTCTTATTTGCGGTTTAGCCAAATCGGAAATGTTTATTCCCTGAACTTTTGGCTCGAAACACAAGTGTCTTGGCGCCGAAGTGGACCCAGGTATTTGTCTAAAGCGAAAGTACATAGATATTGTATTACGTCTACTACTAATAGATCAAATATATCTGTGCTCAAATGGTTTAGTGATTAGTCTATCCTCCACTGCACAAGCTCACATTGGGGCTGATTCTGTATAACACAATCTCTAAACTAAACTAAAATGGCAGCTTTAAATCTAGTTTTGTCCCTTTCCGTAGGAAGTATTATGAAAGGGTTAGCAATATTTGTAATGCTCTAATTTTAGTTTAGTTTAGAGATTGTGCACTACAGAATCAGCCCCAATATCTTATTTTTTAATCCACTACAAGTTAGCCCTTGACTGCGAAATCACGGTCTTAAGTGATGATGCAGTCTAAGACGGTAGCGGGCTAGCCTGTTGGGGGTATGTCAGTCATATTAAACCCATACCCCTAACTAATCGGTGATAGATAGCATGTGGTAGATAGGGTCCTCTTTAACCTATTGGAGGCCCTGGGCACATTAGGGTAACGAGGCCTCTATAAAAAGGCATATATGCCTGTTTTAACAAAATAGTCCTCTGTCTATTTTGTTAAAACATCCATAAATACTAGATAAGCAATATTCTATATTGATTCAACTGTTATTTTAAATGGTTTCTTAAAAAAACTTCAAGATCAATTTTAAATCTGATTAACTTACTATTGAAGTATACTTTGAACGTAATATAAGTGTATAGTTACCGTTAATGAATATCGGTAATCTATCAGTTGGTGATCTAGCAGTAACTAGGGGGCCCCCAAAGATCGGGGGGCCCTAGGCACTTGCCCAGAGTGCCCAAAGGGAAAAAGGGGCCTGGTGGTAGATAGTGTTGTTTTGATATTGATGAGTTCAACCGGGAAGGTATCCAAAGGCTCTCAAAGTGACAGTGAAAATAAAACATCGAAACTAAAGATAGCAGATGAACAGATAATATCTAATCACAGAATTTAGGAAAATTCATACATTTATGGATAATAACATTGATAGCGCGAGCGTTAAAAAGAAACATTCTATTTCATTTTATTACGACACTTATTTCTTATGACTTATTTTACACCAACACATTATTTTCCTTTGAGTTCATTTCGTGAGTGTGTTTCATTATAATAAAGTGTTACCACGAAGTGAGACGCTGCATTAAAGCGTTATTAAGCATTCGACGTGGTGTTTTCACGCGAATATATTGAAAATTTACAGGTTCATGTTTTCAGGGTTCCGTAATCCGAAAACCACACAAATTTCAAGTTGCTTAGCGAGCAATGCAATATCTAGAAATATTGGAAGTGGTAAAAAAAATTTACGAGATATTTCACTGCGGGTAATTGCCTCATCTGGTGAAGGAAGGGCTGGCTCATTTTTTGCGCAAAGGATCAGCCTGGCTGTCCAGCGCGGAAATGCAACCAGCATTCTTGCCACCATTCCACGCGGGCATGATTTATTTATATAGTAATTAGGTTAGGTATTATTTTCAACACATTCTTAAGATAGGATTGTAATATGAGTTATTTATAAAATATAATGGTGATGATGAGAAAAATAAATAAAAAGTATTCATCACTATGGGTCAAAATAATGGCAGAAAAGATGTCGTGATCAGACGTGAAATAAGTTGAAAAAATAGATCATCCTTGGAACAGACTATAATCGACAAAACTCAGGCAAGCATGGGTCATGTGGCAGATAAGATGACATGAGCCAACGTAGGAGCGATGGAGTCCTATTTCCAGCAGTGGATGCGTACTGGCTGATGCTGATGATGACGTCCAAAAAATTATTTGAAAAAAAAAAAAACTCAGAGTCATCAAACACAGAAAGTTCATCCGTTGGAGACCTATAATGCCGCAGGGCATATACAGAACACTATTAAAATTATAACACCCCTCTATTTGGGCCGGGGCCGGGGTTGAACTTGAAAAGTATACAATGCCGCATTGAAATCAATTCTAGGTACTCGCAAATTGATATGTACATAATGAGAACTTGAAGTTTTTGGATATTCATGCTCTAAATATAATAGACTAGCTAATGCCTGCGACTTCGTCCGCCTGGATTGAGGGTTTTCTGTTTCCGAGGGAACCCTTTAATTTTCCGCGATAAAAAGTAGCTTAAATGTGTTATTCCAGACTATAATCTCTGTGCAAAAATTCATTCAGATCAGTTCATCCATCCAAACTTTTGCATTTATAGTACCTATAATCTATATATATAAAAATGAAACCCGTTTTCCTTGGTCACGGCATCACGCGTGAATGGCTGGACCGATTTCACTAATTCTTTTTTTGTTGTATTTGTTATTATTAGGAGAAGGTTCTTACGGAAAAAAATATTAAGAAAATCTCTCAGAAATATTGAAAATTATACATTTAATTTTGCATACTAAGGCGGTACGAAGTTCGCCGGGTCAGCTAGTATTAGTATAGATTTGTGTTAACTTACTCGTATAAGGAAAGCAAGTTAAAAGTTCACAAAAAAAACAGCTCACAATATGATTGAAAAAGCGCGAGCGAAGCGAGGCCTACATTTATATGAAATTGCCCAAGCAAGATTGTAGGTACTCAATAATTAGTCGCCCCGCATTCTTGAGTACAATCTTCCATTATCCTTATTACCAGCAGCTTCTTTCGATGATGTTTTATTAGCATATAGCTAATTTTCTTTACAAAATAGGTCACAATTTGTAGAGTTAACAAAAAGCAGCCCTGAATTTTAATGTTTTTATGTAAAAAAGTACACTGCTATTTTTTGACTACATAATATAAATATCTTCCTTCGAGTATATTATTAGCGAAAGTATATTTCATCATAATAAACGTTTTAAGAAACGTGACTCACTAGATAAAAGAATTCTTTATAATAAGCTACGGTGGTATATTTATAAGTGGTATTGAAAAACTCGGCTATTAATTTTCCTCAACCTTACCTACTTTACGTTGGCGTACGTATATTATTTTGGTAACCATGATATTAATATTCAAACAGGTATCTGATATTGGGGAGTAAGGAAAGGAAGACTAGAATAAGAATATTTATTTGTGTAATACACAACTAAATAAATAAATAAACTAACTAAATAAATAAAGAATTGAAGTCACAGTATATAATGCCATACAAGGAGTGCAAAATTTACTATGTTTAAAGTTATAAAAAAAGTAACATAGCTTAAATGTAAGTAATGTCTAATAGTTCATATAGAGCATATTAATAAACATCACATAAGTTACAATCATCATTCTTATTTAACATACAATCATTTAAAAAAAAACTACACTAATCATACACAATATTTTTTTAATTTACGGTAAGAACATTAATCGATATCTCACTGAGAGCATCCCATTGAAGTCGGGCATGTCTGTTGCCTAGAAGGATAAGAAGGTACTTGATATTGTTATCCATAAATGTATATTATATTCTGCGATTTTACTACTGAAACGTTGCCACAGATGAAATAATATGTCCTAAGTAGTAGTTTTGTGCTACTGTATACCTGTAGCAAAAGCCTTCCTCTCTGCATCCGTATATATATTATGTAGTAGAAATTCCACGGACGCGTACTAAGCGATTTGCTTCCTCGTTTCTAACTCGAACCGCTAGGATATGCAACGCCCTTCCGGCTTCCGTTTTTCCATTCGCAATAATAACCATACTTAACCAGTGGCGTGCACAGGGCTTGAAGCTAGGGTAGGGATTATTTAGTCAGAATACCTATGACTGACTGTTATAATGACAATGAACAGTGACGTGTTTCCATTTTTGTAAGCAGTGCTTTCATGCCAATATGAAAGGTACGCCACTATACTCAACTCTGAAAGGCTAAGAGGAGCGTGGCCGAGGATGGAATCGAACCTTGATCATCTGGGTTAGGTAAATAAAATTATCAAATTAAATATAACATCGTAACTGAATGTCAACTCACTATATAACGTGTATATATTTTTGTGTTCACCACATTTGTGGACGGTCTCGTAAAAATAGACGTAAGTTGTCGCCTTCATAACAAATTCCAGACATAGCATGTCTTTCTACCGTGTCATACCTACGTGTAAAAAGTTCAACAGTTTAATTATATGTATTACTAGATGATGCTCGCGACTTCGTCCGTGTGGATTGAGTTTTTTATTTCCCACAGAAATATTTTTTTCCGGGAAAATGTAGCTGGGATGTAATCTATCTCTATACCAAAGTTTATCTGAATCGATTGAAAATATGGGCTGTTATGGATTGAATATATAATATATATACATATCACGTCAACAAATTGGTAAAATAAAGTTTAAAAATAAAAAAAATATGGGTAATTAGGGTACACGTAAAGTGGGTTATTTTTTTTCTCGCTTATGGGAAACCCATTTTTCGATTCAGGGATCCATTTGCGAAATATTAAGTTTTAAAGTGCTAATTTTAGATTTTTTTTTATCCACTAAGTACAAATTAGCCCTTGACTGCGATCTCACCTGATGGTAAGTGATGATGCAGTCTAAGATGGTAGCGGGCCAATCTGTTAGGGGCATGGCAGTTAATTAAAAATGATTTGGTTTCTACACGGCATCGTACCGGAACCTGCCGGGAATTGAACCCGGGACCTCTGCACGTTAAGACAACAGCGTTAAACACTGCGCCATTGAGGTCGTCTGATAGATTAAAGTGACAGGCAGACATACTTTCGCATAGTTATAATTTTACTTACATTGATGTAGAATTTTAGTACCTAGTTACTTAGTATATATTAAAACTTTTAAACAAACAGCAATACCTCAGGCTATCGGGAGAGATCCTACTATTTAATTTATACTAATCTTACTTCTTACTTATATTATAAATGTGAAAGTTTGGATGGATGTATGGATGGATGGTTGGATGATTGTTGTTCACGCCTGAACGGATGAACGGATCTGGACGAAATTTGGCACAGAGATTGATTGTAGTCTGGGATAACACATATGCTACTTTTTATCCCGAAAAATCAAAGAGTTTCCGCGGGCATCAGCTAGTAATTATAATACTTCTCCAGCAAACCTGCGCGATAATTTTCATAACTAAAGCTAAAACGTTGTATTATGAGTAAACATAATATATTATGCGGTCGCCGGTCACATACCAAAATAACACTCGACTCACTGGCCAGTCAGTCAGTCAAACTCGAGGGACATTAGTTTATTTCTTACACCCAAACTCGCTTACGAAGAATCATTTTATATTTTTAACGATGAAGCTTAGAAAGTCACTGGTTTCTCTTCATTAAATTGTATACACCTACACGTCCTGAAAGTTGACCAGTTTCAAATAACGTGATTAGAGTAAGGTTACCGTTAAAATTAAAGCGGACTTACGGAAGATTGCACCATCGATGCCCGCTGTATATATTTTAGATGACCACGGCTGGGGTCTAATTTTTATTAAAATTTGACTTATAATATTAATAGGGATGATGCATGTGTCTTCCACCGTGACAACGTTGTTTGTCCGCGATGGACTCCTAAACACCGTGTGCAGTTTGATCCAACTTGAAAGATAGGATAGATTCCATCTTAATTTATAGCCATAATATTATTTTATGTCAGATTTGCAATGTAAGACGGAGATAAAACGGTCGAACGAAAACGTTTCTTACGAAAAGCTCATTCCACGCGGACGAAGTCGCGGGAATCAGCTAGTTATCTATATAAATTGGATGACGTCACAATTATTATTTCATAATAAATTATTACAGATCGTTAAAAGTAAACAAACAGTCGTATTCAATGTGTATGTCTACATTTGCACGCCTGAATAAATAATTATCGACATGAAGAAATTGAGGCCTGAATTATATTTATAAGCATCGATTCGAATTTTATCTTTAAAAAATAGTTATTTTGTATGAAAATGCATAAGTATCTACGCATTTTTTAAGGCATTTGCAATAGATAAATTATTTCGTGCTAGATGCATTATAATGTTCCGGGCTAAAAAGTACCCTATGTCCTTCTCCAAGACATAACCTATGTCATCAAAATCCAAATTTCATCAAAATCGGTTGAAAAATTGGGACGTGGGATTAGTCGGATAAATAAAAAAAAAACAGGCATAAAAGTTGGTTCTAATTTTGGCCATCGGGTCAGATAAGTTGGACGGACTATAGAAGGTAATTCCTGCGGACGTGAGCGACGGGGAATCCCCCAAATTTCGACTTCCACGTCGGGTATCTTACGAAGATTACCCCCAACGCAAACAAAAAAAAGTGTGAACGAATAAAGTGATACAAACTGCTGTGATTTTGGTTGATTAATTATTTATCTGTTGGTGACCATAATCGAACAGTGTAAATAATGAACCGATGTAAACTTTTCAAACTTATTTTGTAATTTTTTGACTTATTTTGTGACCAAAGCTAAATATAGAAGAGTGATAGTGAGACTTGCTATTGTATTTCAGGCTCAGAATGACTAGAATCCAGAGCCGTTAAACCAGTTAAATAAAAAATAAATCTTATGTGAAATGTCAACAAAGGGTGACAGAACAACAAGCAGAACTAGAAATTAATATGGTCACAAGTTTTACCATCTTACAACAATTCCTATACTTATTGTTAACAATTTTTCAGTACATGAAACAGCGTGAAAAACATTTGTAAAAACATGAAATAAAAGTGTTACATTAAAACCAAAAAAATAGAAAAATCTTTAACCATGCCTAGTAAGTATTAGGTCTACTTTTCCTGAGCTGATTTTTTATCCCTCGGGAACTCCGGCAAAAAGTAGCCAATATCCTTCTCCGGGTCCCTGGATGCAACCTATCTTTGAACCATATTAAATCAAAATCGGTGGAAATTTTGAATTTTTCGGTTGAATTTATGGATTGCCTGGTGGGAGGCCGGCCGTGGCTAGTTACCACCCTACTGGCAAAGATGTACCGCCAACGATTTAGCGTTCCGGTACGATGCCGTGTAGAAACCGAAGGGGTATGGGTTTATTAATATAACTGCCGTGCCCCTAACAGGTTAGCCCGCTACCATCTTAGACTGCATCATCACTTACCATCAGGTGAGATCGTAGTCAAGGGCTAGCTTGTAGTGGGAACTAGCCACGGTCAAAATCTCCCTACAGTCAGACCATAGAAAATTCAGAAATTATAAATTGCCAATTTGACTCTATCGGGTATCGAACCCGGGACCTCCATTATGACCTCAGCGCTCACCACTACATCATTTTATATAGTAATAGTGATGAATTGATGATGGATTGATTACAGCATACAAGGAGCCCCACATCTGTTCGGGCCTACGCGCTAAGAAAGTCTACTCGATCCGCGAGTACTTGGTGACAGGCGCGGTATGGTTAATGTTCATAGCCTTCCGTACAATACCCATCCTGTGCTACCTGCTAATGGGGGTAGCCTTCATCATATGCCAGAGCGCGTGCTGTTTTCTTTTCTGCTCCTGACTCGTGCTGTATGCGAGTAATACCACGAAATAAAGCTTTCTGTAAACTATCTATTGTTTAATTTTTAACCGACTTCCAAATAAGCAGGAGGTTCACAATTCGGCGCGTATTTTTTTAAATGTATGTTACCGCATATCTCCGCTGCCTATATGCCTATTTGAAAAATGGTTTTTTCAGTCGTTAGAGGAAGCTCTCGAGGTGGTCCTATAAAAAATTCTGACTCCAAATCCTCAACCCAGACACTAAAAAGTTAAAAATAAAAATTCTTTCCAAAAACCGACTTCCAACGCCACTGTAAAATAAAAAATATTTTTTATTTCTACCCACTATGTTGTAGTCGGGCATCAGGCTCAAGTTCATTGGAAGTCGGTTTTTTGGAAAGAATTTTTTCTTCTTACATTAAGACGGTGGGGTATACAGTATACTAATGCTGAGATTTATAGACCGTACTTTGACTTTGTTCAGGCTTTACTTAGAGTTAAAATGGGATGGACTTATGTGCGTATAATCGGAGAGCTGGGTTTTTTGCAAATGTTATATGCCGCGCAGTAGCGAAATAACCGAAAACGCTCTACCAGACTGGCAGGACTGGATTCGCCAATTGACGAAATTATATTTTTTCACAATTTCAGCTTGCTTAGAAGGACATTCCCGAAATTCGTTGCCAGCTCTCGGACCAGTATCATAGACACTCATTTTAACTTAAGTTAGAGGTGAGTCAAAGTATGCTCTATAGACCAAAGTTTCCCTTAAGTTTTTTCACATTTTCAATTTTTACCTTTGATTGTAATAAATATACCTTGATTGATTTAATAAATAAATTGTGACCGTGTTTCCTGCCAAGTATGAGTGTAATAAGTGAGAGTACCTACCTTCAAGGCAAGTGTGGATAGGCAAGCGCGCTCCAACCTAACCTTTCATCATTGCTTTTAATATGCATGATTGTCGTCAAGCGCAAGCCTATCTTGCAATAAAATAAAATAAAATACATAACTACGGGAATTCATAGGTTCCTCCTTTTTGAATTCAGTTAATAAAATCGTATGCAAATAACAGTAATGTACTGTATGACTTACGTCCGGTATTATTATGGGGACAAGATTTAACTGTCGGTTAGTTACGACCAATAAAGCGCGGAAACTCGTAAAAATACTCGTTATTTCCCCATAAATACGATATTACACTATACTGAAATACTATTATTGTTGGGTTGTGTTATAGAAAGTTTTCGTGTTTTAGTACTATCAGTGGCGACTATCGACTGTGTGATCGATTCTTTTCAACAGCTGTACATTTTTCAAGCAGAAGACCGATTGTCTAAGCAAATGTCTAAGCAAATCATTTGATTGAGATTGCCGACGCACTGTTCCTCGAATAGAATGCCATAACACCCGATAGGGACAACTGCAGCTTGGACCGATTATATACCTATGAAAAACAGTCGAATTCTTACTACTCTCGTATTTTTCTGTTTCCTCCTTCAAAACAGAACCGTTTTTTAACCGACTTCCAAAAAAGGAGGATTCTCAATTCAGCGCATTTAAAAAAAAATGTAAGTTACTGCATATCTCCGTGGTTTCTAAACTGATTTGAAAAAAAAAAATCAGTGGTTAGAGGAAGCTCACGATGTGTACCCATAAAAACGTTGACTCCAAATCCTCAATCCTGATGCTGTAGGTGTACCTACTAATGAAATCCAAAACTAGGGAGTTAGGAAATCTTGATGGTGAATTCATATACTAGGTATCAAGTCACGTGTATACGATTCAACTCTGAGTCCCAACTCTTCAACCTTGATGCTGCACGGTACAGAACTCCTTAAAAATAGCGATTTAGGATTTTTTAATGGTGAATTCATATTTTAGGTGTCAAGTAACTACTTCAAACTTAAACCCAAGTAACGGAGAAACAGAATAATACGATTGTATGGGGAATTACGATTTCCTTACACAATCGGGGGACTGGTTTTGATTGCATCAAGACGTTCGGTATCCTTAGGCCTTACTCGTGGTCCCTGCCGTAGTCCTTGGAAGGAACCTCATAATCAAGTAACCTCAAGACCACCAACCAAAAGATTTCGTATAATTGTTTATACGTTGTAATTTTTTTCCAATTAATTTTAATCTCTTAATAAGTTTCTCGGTCGCCTAATGAGACTTCTGAAACCAGGAGATTTGATTTGATTTGACGAAAGCCAGCTTTAAAACTTTTGTGGGACTAAGTTGTTGCTGAAATTGGAAAAGTGTCGCTTCGGGGTTTTATTTATCGTTCTAATTTAACAGGTTTTCTTTTTGGCTGCGTTTAATTTCGTTTGTTTATAACTTCTTTTTATGTTTTCTCTGGATAAATATACTCAGTTAAACACTAAATAGTTAAAAAGCAAATACCTATTTATTTAAAAACGAGGTTCAGTGGTAGAAAAATAGAGTGCAAAAATAGTTACCTTAGTACTTACTAAACTAAATAAATATAAGCTAAACTAGCGGATCGGTACGTGCTTCGCTACGTATAAATCGTTTACAAAAAAAAAATGTGATAAATGAAGAACCGCTTGACCGATTTTGTGCAAACTTCACATAAACCATCTACTAAATAGTCCGAACAAAGCCTAAATGTTTGGTTTGGATAGGTGAGCCCGTTCTTGAGTTATAAAATTACAACGAAAAGTGGCAGTGATTTTTATATAAATGATGAAGAACCGCTCGACCGATTTTGTGCAAACTTCACATAAACCATCTACTAAATAGTCCGAACAAAGCCTAAACATTTGGTTTGGATAGGTGAGCCCGTTCTTGAGTTATAAAATTATAAAGAAAAGTGGCATTGATTTTTATATATATTGATGATATCATGCGATGAAAACAGTGCAATAATTATTATAATTAAGTATTATTTGTAAAATACTGCCAAAGATAAAGATTTCGGTGTCTAGACGGTAGTAAATATTATAAATCTATGGGTATTACAGTATTAGTGTGGTATTAGCCTATTTTCTCTAAAGAGGTGGGATTACTCTTATTTATAGCTTTAAATGTCTTATAATAGAAATCTAATCTATAAAGGCGAAAGTTTGTAAGTTTGTCTGTCTGTCTGTATGCTACATGTTTACAGCGAATCTGTTTAACAGATTTTGAGGAAAGGTTGCATCCCGTTGAACGACTGTGGCTAATTCTGTATAACATAATCTCTAAACTGCACTAAAATGACACATCTAAACCTAGTTCTGTCTCTTTCTGCAGAGAGTATTACGATACGGTTATAATATATATAGCAATATTTGTAGTACTATCAATTTAGTGTAGTTTAGAGATTGTGTACAACAGAATCAGCCCCATTGGCTTATTTATTTCGGAAAATGAAAGTCACTCTCACAGGAGTTTTAAAGAGGAATGAGGAAAACGTCTCGAAAACGAGAATATTGTTTAACTTATATTTTTATGTTTATTGAAAAACGGTACGTCCATTTTAAGCGCGGACAAAATGTAAACAAACAAACGAGAGGTCGTTCGCCTAATGAAGGGGTAAACAACACTTTGGTCTTCTGTTAAAAAATAATATAATATATCGGCTCCTTGTACGGAGTCTATCTTTTTATTCTTGTATTGTAATTGATTCATTTGTAATCAACTTTAAAAAAAGGAGGAGGTATAAGCAATTTGACCCAGATGTACCTATGTATGTATTGAGGTACCTACCGTCAAGGGCTACGTTTACGTATTTATTAATATGTTTGAAGATAAAGCCCGGAATTTTTGATCTTAGAAACTAATCACTCGTAGCCGTTGTGGTTTAGTAACAGTAGCTATTTTTCAGTCGTTAGTAGCAGAATTCGATTTAGTTTTGCTTCCAATCTGAGCAACTCTGTGATTTGGAAAGTCGGTAGATATGATTATTATATTATGTTTAATTCAAAGGCAAAGAAAATAAACAAATGAAGTAATTATTCATGTTTTTATTAATTTTTTTTCACAAATTCTTAAGGTTCATGTAGCAATTGTGTAATTATTCGCAACATTAATTGATCGTTGATTACTGAACTACTAACTACATTAGTAGTTTGTGATATAAGGGCGGTAAATAGGTTTTTACATACGAGTTGACTAATGTCAGCCCGATGACGCCAGTCGAGGGCTGACCATCGTCACGAGTATGTAGAAACCTTAACGCAAGTGTATCACACGATATTTTTCAATACATTTGTGAGAAAACTTGAAAATAAAAGTCGAGTAGGAAGGTACTAGGTACTCACTAGAAAATGGCTTTTCACGCCCATACTTAGTCGAGATTTTTGGCGGCTATATTACAAGCGCGATTTTTTTCTCACAGCTAAATTACCTAATTGTTGATTTAATTTTATGATCCCACATCACTTAAACCACATAAATTATTTAATTATTTATAAGAAATACCCAATGAAACTTTTAAAAATAGCGCGCACAAATTAAAGATTTGTATGAATTGTATCTACGGCGCGTTGTTGTAATTGCTTTTTTTTTAAATTGGCTTCATGGCTCTAGGTTCTAGTTCTTAACTCAGTAACAGCCTGAACTATTCAGCCTTTACTTTTTTGATTTATAAAACCTAAATTTTTTTTATTTAATCATAATATTAAATAAAAAATTTTATTTTATCAATTAATTTCATCAATTCACATCTAAATGTCATTATTTTTTAGGTTTTCTACATACAAAGTCAATATCATTATGAACCTTCTAGCAAGCACTAAATATGTACTGCACGAGGGCAGTAAATTTAACTTACAAGCCCTGTTTACTGCCTCTGTAAGAGCATTTTTCGAGCAAGTGTATTGAAAAATATATTTACTTACGTTAGTACTACTATAGTACATTATGAATCATGATGTTACGACGCGTAAAATGTTACTTACACCTATGTTTCGGTGGTGAGACGTCACGACTTTTATTATGAAATCCACTGTCGACCACGTAAGCGCGTCTATTCATATGCGCGAAAGAGACAGTTATAGTTTTGACGTAGTTAGTTAGTTTCGTGAGGGTTTCATAGTGAAGGTGCGTCAATGAACTTTTGTCCGCGCTTAAAACGGCCGTACTAGGCGGTCCGGAGACCCCCGCGTTAAACTCTGAGTCGATGAATCTTGGCTGGGTTTTAGTATTGGATAATCCAAAACTTACACAAAAATATCCAACAAAAAAAAACATCTGGAATTTAGATAATTATACCTAAAACTTAATGAGTATTTATGACTGAATATTTTCACGATTTCTTTTTAAAATAATAGTAGGTAGTATATTTACACGCAAAATCGAAATATCAAACGAAATAATCGATAATGCAGAACATCGAATTTAAACAGATTTTATTATCAAACCAAAACTGCGTTTACGCGATAATGTACCTTCCTGCTTTAACAATTGGGTATAGCATAAAAAACCTGTCTGATTTTTTATTGGATATTTATAATATACCTTTAACTCATGAAAATACATACTGTAAAGTTTCGCCGCCTGAGGAATTATTGTTAGGGTCAATTATCTTTATTGCCTAGACTAATATTTATATTTGGGATTGTAGAATCATCAAAGAAATTTTTGTCTGTTGTAAATTATTCCCAAGCAAGTTGTATACGCTGTTAAAATTGGAAGTAGGCCACTTAGATGTTAACACCCCAATTTGCATGCTCCGTAGTGTAATGGCGTATACACAGCATTTTATGACTCAAATATAATAGAATAACATAATCTCCGTCGGCGTTGTGTTCCTACATTGTTTAAACTTGTAATTCCTTTCCATTAGGCTGGCCATACACGGACAGCTTGAAGCAGTCAGGGTGGACTGCTTCAAGCTGCGACTGCATAGTAAACTACAGTGTGTGTGTGAAGTAGTACCTCATTGTAGTAGGTGAGGATAAAAAATAAATACCAAATGTACACGTTCATTGTTTACTCCGTATTTTAAAAAGTTTTAGGTCTTTAAAGTACGTATAATATTCTGAAAAAGCGAAATCTGTGTTAATTATGAACAAATCGAGTGATTAGTGATAAAAATAATTAGCCATAAGTGTTAAATTCTATTAAAATACTCAAGGGAAAGTATCGGTACCCTTACTTATTGTAAACTGCCTCGTTGGTCTAGTGGTTAGCATGTTCGACTGCGGCCGACGAGGTCCCGGGTTCGAGTCCCGGGTCGGGCCATAGCAAGTATTGGGTTTTTCTGAAAAAGAACTCTAAGAACTTCTCAGTACTAGCGCGCTAGACCCTCAGAACCCTCGTAGCTTTAGTTTTAAGATACCGTTACTGATTATTATCACCATTATATTTTATAAATAACTAGACGTCAATAAGTGTAGTATACCTACCTATATTGAACAAACATTATTTGATTTGATTGACTGATTGATTGATAGCCCGGAGTTACGAAATTGGCGGTGTTACATCCCCGTGCCTCGGAAAGCACGTTAAGCCGTCGGTCCTGCGCCTGATCTCTCTCCGGTCGTGTCACATTTTCCTTCCCATCGGGCTATGAGAGTAAAGGAACAGAGAGTGCACCTGTGTATGCGCACACACTTGTGCACTATAATATCTCCCGCGCAGATGGCTAATCCCTATGGAGATAGGCCGCCGTGATCGAAATTCGGTAGGGAGGACATTATTATTGTAAACAATAAGTGAGGGTACCGGTGATATGTTTAGTAATAAATACCTACACATTGAACTTTTCACGCCCCCAACGACTAGAAAGTAGTGCCGTATCTGATATATTGGAGGTCATCTTATAAATATTGTGCGGTCTTATACATATATCTGTGCCAAATTTCATCCAGATCCATTCAGCCATTCTGGCGTGATTGAGTAACAAACATCCATACCTAGATATAGATTAGTGTAGATTTGGAAGTACTAACCTTGCCATGTGTATTTGAACTATCGGTTTTCGTTAAATTTCGTTAAAGTATATGAGGCAACTTTTTCAAAAGAAATTATAACATGGAAAGTAGAACCCCAAGTAGCGTTTATCAGATAAGGCAAGTGAAATGTGTTTCATTTATTATCCGCGGTAGGGTAGGGCTTTAGAATCGCTCTCAGCGAGGCTTTGCGGGGATTTTTCACGGAAAATATCATAACCGTGACGGAAGACGGATGGTGTTGTTACAGTTTCCATTGCAACATACGATAGCTTAACTTAGCCCTCGAAGCTTTAAACCGGCCAAGTGCAAGTCGGACTCGCGCACCGAGGGCTCCGTACTTGTAGGTAACCTGTAGCTATTTATGTAAAAGTTATGGTATTTTTATTGATAAATGAAATCCGTAACATTAGTAGTAGTTTAAAATTATTAAAAAAAATATATTATATTATGATGTAACAAAAAATTTATGCTTTTCGCAATTTTTCCTTTATCTGTGCTATAAAACGTTGCTTCGTACCAAATTTCAAGATTCTGAGTTCACGAGAAGTACCCTGTAGGTTTTGATTCCGTTGCGAGTGTCGAAATTTGCATAAAAATATTTTTATTATATGATGTAACTAAAAATTTATGCTTTTCGCAATTTTCCCATTATTTGTGCTATAAGACGTTGCTTTGTGCCAAATTTCAAGATTCTGAGTTCACGGGAAGTACCCTGTAGGTTTTGATTCCGTTGCGAGTGTCGAAATTTGCATAAAAATATTTTTATTATATTTATGATGTAACTAAAAATTTATGCTTTTCGCAATTTTTCCTTTATCTGTGCTATAAGACGTTGCTTCATACAAAATTTCGCAATTCTGAGTTCACGGGAAGTACCCTGTTTTGATTCCCTTGCGAGTGTCGAGAATTTGCAGCATGAACGAATGTATCTTTTAATTGTGCTGGCTCAGAAGTTTGATTTTTTCACAGCTCCAAGGGACAGCAGACCTTGATTAGACCCAGAGTATTTGATATAAATTTCAGCTTGATACCTCCATGCGTTCTTGAGAAGAAGGGTCTTGACAGACAGTCGGACGGACAACAATGTGATCGTATTTAAGGGTTCCGTTTTTTCCTTTTGAGGTACGGAACCCTAATACCGTAGTTAATCACCATCAAGTCTTATTCCTTGTAAATATGACGTTCAGAAGGTGTACTTTGTAGGTACCTATTTTGAATAAAGATTCTTTGAGTTTGAGTTTGATATTCGTACGATCATGTCCTTTCAATATCAATTATGTTCAAAGGGCATCATCGTACGAATGTCGTATAGCAATGGAAACAGTGTAACTGTCCTTTCAATAATTATGTTTTCAGTCTGATAGAAATGGTACTTACCCACTTATTAATATCGTGCTCAAAATCGAGACCAGAGGCCATACTTAAAATGCCAGTTTGATGTCACGTACCATGACGTTCCTAAAATAAGGATTATATTTATAATTCTTAAAACACGAAAGTTAATAATGAAACTATATGGCTTTAAGCGTTGGCAGTATAACCCCTGGAACGTCAAATATTATGAAGGTATAGTGGAAATGAACACGCGGTGTTTTTGAGATGAATAACGATCTTATTTAAAACAGTAGCTCGCCTAAGAACAGAGTGTTGGGTGTTTCAATTTTTCAAAATATTAGATGTATTATTATTAAATTATTTTATTAAGATTAATAAACATAATTATTAAGTTCGCGCAAACTAAAAGCTTTATGCGAAAGCGGTGCGTCGTTTTATTATTATTCTACACTGTGCCATTCGCAACAGGTAACAGACGTTGGAGTGTGATAGCTGTTACCTTTCTCTCAAAATGAAATTTCGGCTCGGGTAGCGTGCAGCCTTAAGGCTTAACCCAGGCAACACCTTTTTGACACAGATCGTTCTTTTTTTGCGTACGTGCCCCTGATTTTCCGGGATAAAAAGTATGAAGTATCCTATGTCCGTCCCTTCTCTCTGCCTGTCAGAATTGTTTAAACAGAGAGGCTGTGAAAAGGTATCCGACAGACTGGCACAGTTTTGCATTTATATTTTAATTAACTTTTGTTTTTGACGACCTCCGCGGCGCAGTGTTTAGCGCTGTTGTCTTAACGTGTGGAGATCCCGGTTTCGATTCCCGATAGGGTCAATTCGGGCATTTATAATTTCTGAATTTTCCCTGGTCTGGCCTGGTGGGAGGCTTCGGCCGTGGCTAGTTACCACCCTACCGGCAAAGACGTACCGCCAAGCAATTTAGCGTTCTGGTACGATGCCGTGTAGAGACCGAATAAGGGTATGGGAGTATGGGAATAAGGGTATGTTTTAATATAACTGCCATGCCCCTAACAAGTCACGCGAATCTACATTTTTACCCCCTACTAAAAAGTGCTCAACGCGTCTAAAGAATTTTTCACTTCAAAAATTTTGTATGAATAAAAAAAAAGATACGCGCCGAATTGAGAACCTCCTCCTTTTTTGGAAGTCGGTTAAAAATCTAAAACATGTGCTATTTAGTACTGAAATATTATAATATCAGGTACTCGTATTTCATTCCCTTCAAAGTTGTATTATACTGCAATTTAGAACTTTCTAATGAATCACTATACTGCATGTAGAATAGCGTATAATTTTGTTAAACAACTTTTAGCAAATGCATCAGGTGTCCTGTAGTGCTCCCTATTTTGTAAATAGAGATTTATTTTAGTTTGGAAGCACTGGAAAATTCTAGAATAACCTGATACCGGATGGAAACTAACCAGTTACCCCGACCACCCTTCTAGGTATACCAATATTATAAATGCGAAAGTTTGGATGTGGAGTGATGGATGTATGGATGGATGTTTGTTACTCGATCACGCCATAACGGCTGAATGGATCTGTATGAAAGCGGGCACAGAGATAGATTATATTCTGGACTAACACATAGGCTCCTTTTTATCCCGGAAAACTATAGAGTCCCCGCGAGAATCGGAAAACCTTCATCCACGTGGACGAAGTCACGGGCAACATCTAGTTATAAATAGGATATACAGAGGGTTTTTTATATACTGCACTATAATTTATATATTATTATAGTTAAACTTTAAAGTATTAACATCTTGTTTCAGGACCCTATGAGGAGCAATATAACAAAAATCTGACTGACATACGAAGGGAGGTAGCGGCACGAATACAGGTTGCGATTCACAATCAAAGCTCTTCAGAGGTAAGTAATAAAATTCCATACTCCATACTAATATTATAAATTGACGACCTCCGTGGCGCAGTGTGTAGCGCTGTTGCCTTAACGTGCGGAGGTCCTGGGTTCGATCCCCGGCAGGGTCAATTTGGGAATTTATTATTTCTGAATTTTCCCTGGTCTGGCCTGGTGGGAGGCTTCGGCCGTGGCTAGTTACCACCCTACCGGCAAAGACGTGCCGTCAAGCGATTTAGCGTTCCGGTACGATGCCGTGTAGAAACCGAAGGGGTATGGGTTTAATATAACTGCCATGCCCCTAACAGGCTAGCCCGCTACCATCTTAGACTGCATCATCACTTACCATCAGGTGAGATCGCAGTCAAGGGCTAGCTTGTAGTGGATAAAAAAAAATGCTAAAGTGTGTCTATCTGTCTGTCTGCTACGCTATAACGGTCCACCTTAATTTCAACAGATTTTGACGAAATATGGTAAAGAAGTAGGTTGCATCCCGCGGAAGGAACTCCTAGGTTAGGCTATTTTTGCCTCAGAGAGTTCCCTCGGGAATCAAGAAACCTTAATCCACGCGCACAAAGTCACGGACATCATCTACTTAGTAATTACATATAATAAAGCGACTGACAGGAAAACCCTTTTAAAAATATTAAAATTTAAAACACAAATAAATTCATTCCTTAAAAATCTTCCTTAAAAGTCACACACACACACACACACGTCATAATAATTCTAGATTTCATTGAATTTAGCAATAATAATTAAAATTAATAATTATTGTTAAATTTAGCCAATAATTGCAAAAATACCACCTATAATGATTTTGAACCATGTAATTTTGCAAATAATTTTATCGGTATCGCAAATAGATGATAATCGGTATCGGGGCAAGTACGATGTACAAATTAGGTACCTGCCTCTCAGATTTTTCGTTCCGATACCTGAAAGGCATACATTTTAATTACCCCGATAACTAATCGGCTTTCGATACCGATATCGGATCGGATAATCTGATAACATTCTCACGATCTTTATGATAAAGTACATTTTGTACGCTAATCAAAATGTCCGTCTTTAGAGTCCAAAGTTAATTTTTTTTTTAATTTCTGTGCAGAACGGTACAGATATCCTGGCGCTGATCGAGCAAGACCTGAAGACGTATGAGGACAGCTTCAAGGAGTACGAGAAGCACGTGAACAACCATGACTCGGAGCATAATACCTGGTCCTTCTGGAACGCCATGTTTTACGCTGGCACCATTTATACTACTATAGGTAGGTAACCCGCAGACTTTTTGCAAGTTATCGTTTGAGCGCAACGACCTAAATATACATAGACGGGCCCTGTCAAACAAAGAATGTGAACATATTTCACTAACGCCATCTAGTTTGAAAAGCGGGACAGCGCTATTGCGGAAACAAGGACAGGCTTATATAGGTGTGGAGCGCGCTCTACAGGTCAGACGCCCAATTTTTTTCTATGATAGGACCCATCTAGTACCTACATATGTTTGAGCGAGCGCATACAGGTAGGTAAACCACAGACACTTTTCTTATTGCAAGTTATTGTTTGAATGAGCTTTATACTTATGCTCTATATGCTCTGGAAAACTACATACAAGCACCAACAAAGAGCTAACGAGCTTTTCCATATTCAATATTCATACTAATATTATAAATGCGAAAGTGTTAGGGTGTGTTAGTGTTAGGGTGCATCCCGGGGAAGGACATCTGGCTCTTTTTATCCTGGAAAATTTAAGAGTTCCCGCGGGAATCAAAAAACTTTAATCCACGCGTACGAAGTCGCGGGAATCATCTAGTAGAAATATTATTTTACGGGCCGAGCGAGCAATAAAGGTTCAAAATGATTCAAAAATGAGCAGTCAAAACTCTTTGTTAGTGGAACTGTATTTCTATACAGAGTCCGTTCCGCTTAGCCGTTTCTCGCTCATTAGCCTTTGTGTGGAAAACCCTCTTAGAGTCAGAAACCGTCCTCTGCAGCAATAATTTTTACGAAATAAGGCCCCAGAGTACCTACGTTCATTATTTCAGTCGATCACTGGTTCACTATTTAGCTCGACTATTCTCTCAGAATGAAATAGTTAGGTCATATTGCACCACGCTGGCCAAGTGCGGATATGCAGATTTCACACACCTTTGAGAACATCATACATAATATAAAAATGCATCGCCCAAATGTACATGTACGCGCATATTAACTTCCGAACGACTGAACCAAATTGGATAATTCTTTTTTTGTGTTCCTTATTGTCAGGATAAGGTTTGTATAAAAAAAAAATGAAAAGATATTTTTTTAAATCTCTAAATCTATTAATATCACAGACCATACAATTAATATATATAATTTTAGATGCGAAAGTTTGATGTTTGTTCCTCTTTCACGCCAGAACGGCTGTACGAATCTGGATGAAATTTGGCACAGGGATAGATATTAGATTATAGTCTGGAATAACACATAGGCTACTTTTTATACCGGAAAATTAAAGAGTTCTCGCGGGATTCATAAAACCTAGTGAATAACAGAGTAGATACGTCACATTCATAGTTTAGGTAGGTACTACGTAGGCTTTTTATATTCATCGTAGTCGATTCTATATTTCAAGTCGAATAACAGTTCAAACGAATAAAGATAGGTAGATAACATTCACTCATAAATATGCAATGGGATTGAATATTGGATTGGACAATGTATCGAAATGCTACTTTGATACGTACTCAAACAACATTGTTTCGACGCTGAGTTATCCCTTTTGTCTCTTATTTTGAAATCTTATTTAGCCTGGGGTCACATAATGGAATGGAATGGAAACAGTAGATTGGCTTGTTCCCCTGATTTTGTTGTATTTAATTTAAAAATGTCGCCTCGAGGGCTACCTACTTTTCGACTTGTTCATCTACACATGTTCGACTTAACGACATGTTCAACGAGCCTACGAGATCCCGGGTTCGACTCCCGTGTCTTGGCCTTTATTAGGTATTGGGTTTTTCTGACAACTTGTAATTCTCAGTAGATACTAGTCCGAAGTAAGGAATGTGGCGGTGTTGTGACGTAACGCCGTCAGTCCTGCGCCTGATCTATTTCCGGACGTGTCGGATTTTCCGTCCCATCGGGCTATAAGAGTAAAGCAATACCTAGTATCTCTATTGAACTATAGGGCTGTCGTGAGTTGTATTTTTGTTTTTGAGAAACGGAGGCTTGTTATTTATTTCAAAGCTTAATAAAAGCTCCTGATGTAATATTAAGAGCTATTATTTTAGAATGCGATTCCAAACAATAAACTGTGTTAAAAAAGGAAAACATATATACGTAGAAGGGAGGGCTGGAAAATAATGATACATCATATTATTATTCCAATCCTTTTGTGTTTATTTAGATTATATTATTTACCTAGTCTTTTTAAAATTTCAGAGCGCCTGATATAATACGTAAAGAAATTTTAAATGCTCACGTTTAGACGATAATTTGCATCCATAATACTCGCAGGCGTTGCAAGTGTTTATTTTATCTTAGTGATAAAATAAACACTTGCACCTAGAATGTTTAATCGCTACGCTCGCATAAAGCTCTCAAAGAAAATGGAGTAGGTAACTTTATTCCTTTGTTTTAAGCACACGCAGGTATGAGACACAATCCTTCAAAGCTCCATGCGGGTTTAAAGGTCTGGGCAGACATTAAGCGCGGCGGGATCAGGCAAAACGTCACATCAGTCAGCACCAACTTTACAGCGTTGCTTTGGAACCTTCGTTGTAATACATACAGTACGTTCGTTCACACAAAACTCAGGTTGCTTAGCAGCGCTGATTGGTGAACATTTGACCCATTTTTATAGGTAAGCGACGCGTCGCAACGCAATGCTATACGACTCCATAGAAAATGACAAAATTATCTACAGAACAACGTAGATCACGAAGGGTTAGTTCGTTACTCTCGCTTCGCGTCGTATCGAGTCGCGTTGCGCGTTTATCGCTCACGTAGGCTAATGCCAGAAACGCGTGCGATGTACCAGGGTGACACCGATCATACGCGACTATAACCGAGTTTGCCGAGGCGGGAATGCTCGATTTCTTTGCTGTTATCAGAGCGCGTATATCTTCCTTTTGGGAAAGATTGCGTAGCTCTGGTAGCGGCATCCTCCAGGTGGTGGGCCAGGACTTGCATAGTCATTTGACTCATTGGATTTCGATGCATCGAAATCTCAATAAAGAATAGACACTGCTACACCTGTTGTCTAGTCTTATTATGTAAATTATTTTATTTTATTTTCTATTTTAATCTAATTTAATTTCTCTTTTTGTATTTTTTGGGTTTTTACCTTAATAAAGAACTATTTATTATTATTATTATAACAGCGCAGTTACTAACGCCCAGGTCGGTCTGTCCAGATCTTTAATGCCCTCTGCAAGTTTAAGGGCATCTACATTACTGCATCAAACAAAGTATTCTCTTTGTAGAATAGCAAAGATTTTTTTTTCACATTTTGTCATCTATACAATAGAACTTTAAAAGTCTTGTATCTTTAAAATTCTTTTGGAGTCCTGTTTCAATAATATATTACATTGTATACCTAAAAATAAAGTAAAGATGAATAAAATAGTTAGCGATAAAAAATAGCAGCTACCTTAGTTAAAAAGAAAAATTAGATTAGTCTTTATTGCTCACCATATGTAAACCAAGAAACAACAAAATGAAACTAGGTATACTGCAGCTAAATAAAATAAGAGTAAAATAAAACCTTACAACAATATCTTCACATTATGTTTGGTATAGGTAGATAGGATTTTATGCTTTCAACTAGTTTTTCTCTAAATAAATAAGAATTCTTATAAATAAATCGAAATGTAAATAATCTGCAGGATCAAAGACAATTAAGATCCCTGCAATGAGATGAAATCAAACACTTAGCTTTCTTTGCATAGGTCAAGACTACCTGGTTTCTACAGTTTATATTTTTAACCACGCAAACATGCTAAACGTAGCTGTAGTTGTTTTAAATTTGGAACAGTGCCCACCATCTTGGCGCACTTCGGCCCGGTCTCCAAGCTTTCTAAACGTTTACACAGAAAACTCATTTTCATTTCATACCTACGAAACAATACAAATCACGAAATGCCCTTAAAAGTTCCTGTATAGTATTATAACTGAACATTAAACTGTCCAAAAATCCAATTGATTTTCAATTTTAAATGTTTGTTTACGTTTTGGACGACGGATTGCTGAAAATAGATTCTTTTAATAGATGGTGACACCAATGTGATTATGGATCAATTTTTGATGGTAAGTGCATTTTATTATCTTTATTGAATTGGTTCTCACCCTAACGTCATGTCAATACCGAATTTTATTGGCAAGAGATACTCTTTGTATTGCCAAATATGTAGTTGTAATACTATGATGACGACATTTGTCTATTTAGTTTGTGTAGCTGATGTGCCGTAAAGACTAAAGATCTGATAGCGATTGAACTATCTTTAAATCTAGTTTTTTTATATTTCCAGGATGAGTTACGAAGAAACTGATACCGATTTTGTTGTATCAATTAAAGTTCCCGAACGAATAGAATCCGAAACTCAAACACTTCCACTGATTAGAAATAAACGTGACGATATGGAGGACGGATCATATCAACAGTCGATGTCTATGAGAAAGAGAAGGAATTTATCAAAAAATCGCCAGAACCCGAGACACCGTGAAAAAACTCCTGAGCCAGGGAGAACTAATATTCCCCATGAAGACACTACATCAGATGATGAAGAAAGTCAACCACAACGTACGTCAAGGGAAATTGAAGCCGATAATACGTATGAAGAAATGAAACGTTTAGTTCAAGAACAAGCCAACGCCAAGGATCCTGTGTATGACTTGGACACAGATGAAATTCTAGAGGCTAGAGCACAAGAAGCGACTGAACGTAGGCGGAGGAGTATTTCACCGTTTGCTTTACCAGGCAAAGAAGATATGTATAATTTAAGACGAAAAGGAAGTTTCATTGATCCCGATAATAAATTGTTAAGTACGACTTATTCTATAAGTTCTAAAGATGATGGCCCAAATCGAAGAAATTCAATAACATTAGAACCTCAGGATAAACTAGAGTCCAGAAACTCTCTATCTCCTCCAGTGTCTCCTACAAGAAAAGATTCTCCACAAATTTTTCCAGCAACAACAAAAAAGTTAGAAGAAATGGTATATCCAGATGAAATAAGTAAAGAAGTGAGCGACAAACCGAAAACTATTAAAACTTTTAAGAAAGAAGAACCTATAGTTACAGAAAAAGAGGTAAAAAAAGTAAACAAGTCAGAACCTCCCTCTGTGCCAGGAGAGCTTGTTACAAAAGTAATACAAGTTGAACGAACCCCAAGTAAAAAACTAACTCAAGATCAAAAACCAGTGGTAGAAGTACGAGAAAGAGTTGTGAGGACTCCAAGTAAAAAATCTGATACTAAACCGGTCGTCGTAAAGCAAGGGGTCCCTAAATCAGCAACCGAAACACATACTAAAGTGCCACCTGTAAAGCCAGCAAGAAGCAAATCATCATCGAGATTTGTGGTGCGTTTCTATTTAAAGTTATTAGTGGTTATATTAATTATATTATTCTTGGGTTTATATTTCCAACTAGCTCCATAGAATATTAACGAACACAAAATATCATGTAATTACAAATATTGAACACACAATGAAGATTTATTAATTAAAGTTATTCATAATAATATTTACAGAGTAAAACTAGCGAAAGTGAAATGAGTGAAGATCAAATAAATCAACAAGATGCTAATTCTGGTGAAATAAGACGTAAGGTTGTACCAATACCGCGACGGTTTATAAAAAATAGATCACCAAGAGAAAATAGGTCTCATTCTGTTCAAAGAATTGAAGACACACGAGGGCTTGATAAAACAGGAACAGGAATGAGTGAAACTAGTCGGGAAATAATAGAGTTATTGCAAAAAGCTAGAGCTCGGAGTTTATCAATACCTAAAGAAGATCCTCGATTACCGACGGAGTATAAGCAACATAGTAGAACTTTAAAAACTCCCAATAAAACTCCAGTTAATTTGCGTCAAACAAGAGGTATATCATGTCCAAAAACTATACAAATTATTAGCGATAGAGAAATTTTATCAGGTCTGACTAAATCCAAATTCAATCTAGATCATGAAAAGCATAGCAGAAATAGTTCCGGTTATATCGATGCAAGCCAATCCGAGTACACATCTAGTTCTTATTCTTCTTCACCAAGCGAAAATGAATACGAATTCGATTTACTCGAACGATCAGCTGAATTAACTCATAAGCTCAATCAGTTAAGAAAAAGAGAAAGCAGAAATGAGAGTGACATATTTTCAACTGAAGAACTTGACCAAAAAGCAGAATCTGCACCAAAGTCCGTGCTGAGAAAAAGATCAATTGCAGATAAAACCTTATCAAAAAGAGTTGATAAAGAAATTGCAGTTAAAAAATCAGAAAAAAACAAGGATGCTAAAACCAAAAAAATAACACGTTCACGGTGGAAATTACTAGCAAATTGGCAAGAATTTAAGCAAGAATATAAAGCAGAATACGATAAGATAACATATCTTAGAAATAGATGTATTTGCGATCTATTTCTGATAATTATAATGTGTGGATTAGGTGGAATGATGTTCAAAGCTTTGGAAGGATCTTTTGAAAACGCTTATAAGTGTAGCACAAGAAATGTGAAAAGGGATTTTATTGAAAGTCTTTGGCGTGGGAGCCATTACCTCAGGGAAGAAGATTGGAAGTCTATGGCAAGGAAGAAACTGTATGAATTCGAGGATCAGTTGCATACAGCGCATGAAGCTGGAGTAACATCTTACAGTGGGCAGAGATCTTGGAATTTTATGAATTCGTTTGTCTATTGCATGACATTGGTGACGACTATTGGTAAGATTTATATTTTTTTAATTAATAAGGAGAGATGAACTAAGGCCCTAAAATCTTATGGTCTACAAACATGTCAATGTCTCTTTTGTGGAAATGTTTGTAGTATAGCAGTATATTTTGTGTTATCAATGATTACGAGACTATCATTGTTTATATTCGTAACAGTTTGTTGGGTATTGAATGTCTAATTATTTCTAACCCTTTGCATTTTATAACTTAATCAGTATAGAACTCTTTATACTTGCAACATTATGTATTTACCGAAATATTGTGTGTATTAAAATTCTTCTGGAATATAAAAGGAATGTCTTTCATTTAATTATGGCTTAAATTTATGTACATAAAACAACCAAAATATCAAACTTATTTGGTAACCTAGCAGAATAAGTAATTATTTTTCCGTTCCTCTAATTTCCAGTGTGTATTAATTTCTATTCTATTTCTATCTCTTAACAAATCTTAATTGACAAGTCTGAATGTTTTGTCTTTCACGATGTTCCCAATATAAGAAAGCTGAAAGCATTAGTTTTAGATCTATCAATTTAGTTAACAGAGTGTGTCATCGAATAAACATCATTGTACACAGATGGCTATAATGTGGCTTGTTTAGTTTATGCTAGATCTTCTCAATTTCAGGTTACGGTCACATAGCTCCCAAGACAACCTACGGTCGGGTTGCCACGATAGCTTACGCTATTGTTGGAATACCACTGTTCTTGATCGTCTTGGCTGACTTCGGCAAGCTGTTTACAAGGATTATCAAGTTCTTCTGGGCTTTCATTCGACGGTTCTACTATACACGAAGTTGCAGACGAGTCAGACGAACGGCGCCTATGCAGGTAAAATTTAAAATTTTGTTTTTTTTTCACTACAAGTAAGCCCTTGACTGCGATCTCATCTGATGGTAAGTGCCGGATAACCTGTTTGGGGTATGGCAGTTATAATAAACCCATATCCCTAATAATCGGTTTCTACACAGCATCGTAACGCTAAGTCGCTTGGCGGTATATCTATATGCCAGTAGGGTCGTAACTAGTCACGGCCGAAGCCACAAACCATGCTATTTTAATACTTGTAACGTAATGTATGTGTGGTATTGAAAAGAGCAACTGCTGAGTTTCTTGCCGGCTCTTTTCAGTGGAATCAGTTTTCCGAACCGGTGGTAGACTCGTGACGTATCATAAGTGACACAAGTTGTCCTACACGAAGTAAATTAATCATTTCATATCATTTATTATATAAGTTATTACTACAGTGTCAGATTGAATTGACGATTCAAAAGCACTTGTAAATTTTGTTTATTTGTATAAAAATAAATTTGAATTTACTATTTGAAACAATTTTAAAGAACATACCTAGACGACGGCTTTTTGTTTAAAGTAGAGATCTAAGATAGCTTTGATTTGCTCAGAATTAAAACAAGACACAGCTATGTCCTCTCAATTAATCTCAGTTCCTAATGGAGTCAAAACGGTTCAGTGAATGCGCATTGAAATCATGTAACATAAAGACAGACAGCAGATGCGCATTTTGTAAACGTTATCAGAGAAAATTCGCCTTATCTCATTTCCAGGAAACGTTTCAAACTACCCCTTTTACGGATGAAACAATATGCTCCGTGCCCTTTTACTCAGGAATGAATAATGATTTCGCTTCGAGCTGTATAATGTTTTTACACTTTTAGTAATATTTAAGGGCTGGAGCACACGCAATATCAAAATTAAACAGTTATGACGTGATGCTAGATGCTATAGCTGATGTCCTAGCCTATGTCACTCTCCAGGTCCTCAACTATATCCATGCACAAAATCACGTCGATTGTTGCTCTGCTGCGATGTGATTGAAGGACAAACCAACAAATAAATACACTTTCGCATTTATGAAACTAGTTTGATCATATTGATGTCGCATCTAGATGCGTCAACTGACTGCGTTTGATACCAGATACCAGATATATCGAATTTTGGTGACTTTTTCCGTTTGCATGTGGTATCAAAAAGACAAATACTTAATTCTAGAGCCATACTAAGATCTAGTTTTACTGGCACCCAAATTTCGAATTAGCTTATGAAGAAAACGTCTACTAAAGCTTTCGATGCTATCGATGATAAATATCAATTTCTGGACGACGTTAAAATGTAAACAATCAGAGCTTCTATAGTTTCCGATAAGCAATCAAATTGCTGATTGCCAATGCTAAAAGTAACGTGTGCTGGCCTTTATACTTTTTGTGGACAAAATTTTCTGTCGCCATAAAATAAGTACGTGATACAATTTCTATTTCAGGGAGTAATGAAAGGTCTTAATACCTTCTACGACGTCGTGCGTCGGCCTTCTCAGATATTTACGGAGGAAGACATAGAAGGAGCGCCGAGGCCCGATGGTGACAAACCTCCACCGCTGGAGAGGAAGTCTAGTGATGTACCGCCACCATTACCACCGAAACCCGGCACTCTTCCTAGAGACTTTGAAAACGAAACGGAACCGGAAACTCCAGCGCCATCTGTTTTCGAAATAGATGACGAATTCAACTTACCAATATCTGTAGCGATAGTTATCTTAGTAGTTTATATAATCATTGGTGCTGTGGGCTACAATTTTTGGGAGAATTGGGACTTCTTCGAGTCTTTTTACTTCGTTTTTATATCAATGTCGACCATTGGTTTAGGAGACATGGTCCCTGATCATCCAATGTTTATGATGGCATCCATTTTGTATCTAGTATTTGGACTTGCACTTACTTCTATGTGCATTAATGTTGTACAAGTGAAATTGTCAGATACATTTAAGCAAGCAAGTGCCAAACTTGGGGCTACTATTGGTTTGAAGGTAGCCGAAGAAGATGGTAGCTTAGTTCCAATGACACCACCTCCTATTGAGGTTCCCGCTATCCATAAACCTAAGTCTGAAGCAGAAGAGAATAGAAGTAAAGAAACCATAGAAGATGACTCAAAGACAAGGTAAAATAGTTGAAAACCCGGTTGGTATACGTATCGTGTGATTAATAGGAACATTGTAAAGATAGATGAAGTTAATTATTTATTTTATAGATTTTATATAAATAATATTATACAAGATTTTATATTGATGTTTGTTGCTGTGTGTGTAAATAAATTTTTATGTTTTACGTTTTTTTTTATTCCACTACAAGTTAGCCCTTGACTGCGATCTCACCTGATGGTAAGTGATGATGCAGTCTAAGATGGTAGCGTGCTAACCTGTTAGGGGTATGGCACTTATATTAAAACCATACCAGTCGGTTACAACACGGCATCGTACCGTAACGCTAAATCGCTTGGCGGTACGTCTTTGCCGGTAGGGTGGTACCTAGCCACGGCCGAAGCCTCCCATCAGACAATACCAGAGAAAATTCAGAAATTATAAATTCTCAAATTAATCGAAACCGGGACCTCCCACGATAAGACAACAGCGCTCAACACTGCGCCAGGGAGGTCGTCAAAACTATGTTTGCATTTTGATTAGAGATTTTGATACCGTGCCAAATATATTATAGCTAGAAGATGCCCGCGTCTAGGGCAAAATTATAAATCCTTCCTAAAAAAAAAAATTGTGTGTGTCAGTTTCAACGCACGACCGGAGTTTACTTTTTACGAGCGATAAGTGTTACCATGGAAACATAAATATAACGTAACGTAACAGAGAAAGTTTGATTTTACTCCCCATACATTTTCATACTCCGGGCTTATATATCTATATATATAACTAGTATGGCGCGTGGATGCGCAGCCCGCTGAAGCGGACCGCGTAGTAGACCGCGTGGCCCACTGTCTACTTACTTGCTCTCCTTCTATCCTAGTGTTAACTGCCTACGTGTTCTGAAGTAAACAAAACAAAAAAAACAAAACACTGCTTTGCTAGCGAGCACAGTGGAAGCGCCGTGGAAGCGACAAACGTAAAAAAAATCTCATAAGAAAATGTAAAACAGAGACCCCCTAAGAATCTAAAAGGGCCTTTAAATGTAAAAAAACTTTCCAGACATGCAGTGTAAGAGACCGTTGAAGTAAAAACACAAAGAAACCTTCCTTAGTTGATTAATATCAATGTCACAGTAAGATTGTAAAATCCGTTAGATTATAATCTAACGGTTTCTATCCCGCTAGATTATAAACTGTCGAAAGATTGTGAACCGTTCAATGTTCTGAGTATTAATTTATGAAATATTTATTGTTTTTACGTTTTCTTGTCTCTTTCTTGTAGTTGTATGCAGAGTAAATGTATGGTGACACTTACATTTACTCTGCATTCAACTCGCGCGCGAACTATAGGTTAGGTTAGGGTTTGACATGGTTCTATCGGGTTAATATACCTTATATATTACAATTTACCGAAAAATAACACATTAAATAATTGTAAGCAGTATGTTACGGTTTACAATCTGTCGACAGTTTATAATCTATCGAGATAAAAAACGTTATATTATAATCTAACGGTTTTTACAATCTTACGGTGACATCAATATCATACCGCTGACGATCGGGTACCTTTGGGTGCCATTGAACTTCGCCATCTTGGCTTTCCTACGGCCAACCGACAATTCTTCCATACGGAACAAATCTTGTAAAAAAAAACATATCAAAGTCATGCATATTTCCTACTTCCACTCTTCCATCTAGTATACTTTCTGAAATTTTAAAAAGGAACCGCATCAAAGTCTTGCATAGTTCTACACTAATTGTAGCCTCTTCAATATTCGCCATACATTTTCTATGGAAAAATAAATTCCGCCATCTTGAATTTTTTTCCTGTTCATCAAGTAGACCCTCATGTCCTGATCATCTTTTGCCAAGAAACCACTCTTCCATCTCTGATACTCTCCGAGATAGACACCGACGAAATTTGTATGGCGGCCATCTTAAATCCGCCATTTTGAAATTTTTTTCAGCTAACTGTCAATTGGATGACGTTTCGAGTGACATTTGGTCGAGCACCCCCCACCTATCTTCAATACCCTGGCTGGTGCTCTTCATCCGTCTTCGAAATCCTCAATCATCAGCTCTCTCTGTATTTTTCCTCTTAATGATTTTTTGTCTTGTATACGAAACGATGAGTGAAAAAAAAAATGTTCATACAAAATTTTACAGGAGAGGTGATCAATGAGTCAGTCAGCACGAGCAGCTATATATATATTAAAAATGAAACCCGTTTTCCTTGGTCACGGCATCACGCGTGAATGGCTGGACCGATTTCACTAATTCTTTTTTTGTTGTATTTGTTATTATTAGGAGAAGGTTCTTACGGAAAAAAATATTAAGAAAATCTCTCAGAAATATTGAAAAATATACATTTAATTTTGCATACTAAGGCGGTACGAAGTTCGCCGGGTCAGCTAGTATGTATATGAAAATCGATTCTTATGGAGTAAACTCCAAACCCTTTGTGTATCGCCAGCAACGTCCAGTCAACACGTTTCGTTGTTACGGTTGATGGGAGTGACGTATTCTGCTCGCCTCAAAAGCTTTGAGCAATTTAATTATGGAATCCAGCCGGGGCCTTAGCGACACTGTCTGGATCAGATTTCAGGTTAGGCTGGTTACACACTAGCATTTTAAAAGCGCTTCCACCTATGTACCAGTTTAAAAAACTGATTGGACATTAATGATTATCTTTACTCCGCTGCAAGTTAGCCCTTGATTGTAATCTGATGAAGAAGATCGTAGCGGGCTAACCTGTTACGACGGTTATAAATGGTAAATAATAAATTATTTATTTATTTCACGTAGGACAACTTTTGCCACTTATGAACTCCGGTTCAGAAAGCAAATTAAACCCATACCTCTTTTTGGTTTCTATACGGCATCGTATCGGAACGATAAATTGCTTAGTAGGTCGTCTTTGCCGGACGGTAAGTAGCCACGGCCGAAACCTCCCACACGATAGGACCAGAGAAAATTAAGATATAATAAATTTCAAAATCGAACCTGCGAGAAATCGAATCCGAGACCTCCACTGCACCGTCAAACTAAAAAACGAACAAATTAATATTTATTTAACGATGAGACTGGTCCAATTTTTTCCATCTCCATTCGCTGTATATGTGACCACGGGTACCCGCTCGTTTTCATATAGGCTTTCAAAACGCCGCGCTTGTAGACAGCTTACAATTTTCCTTTTTACCTGTGTTTGGGATGCCCCGTCGTTGGGGGATGCCCCGTCGCTCACGTCCGCAGGAGCTACCTTCTACCTCCCTGCACGTGTCCCCTGGGTGGTGCTAAACGAGCGACGAACTTGCAGGCGAAATAAGCGTTCTTTTTATAAAAACGCTTATTATGTACCAAACGCCATACGATTAAATAAAGGTATTAATTATTATTGGGGGTTCGATACCCGGTACCAGTAACTTTTCGGAGTTGTGCGTTTTAAAAACTCACAGCGAACGAAAACAATGTGCGGAAACCTTGCATACCTGAGAGTTCTCAAAGGTGTGTAGAGTGTGCCAATGCTCGCTTCTCCTGCGTGGTATGTAGCGTAGAGTACTATCGTATCTAGATGCTATTAGGATAATATAAATATAGGGTAATCTCTATGCCACTCGAGAGAAAAGTAAGTAATTAAATTTAAACACTTTATTACACACAAACAAATAACAGAACAGAGGTAACACGGATCGTGACCAAATTTACAACTTGTTACGGTGTAAATGTACGGCCTTATCGCTACTAGTGATCTCTTTTAGGCAACCTGTATGAAAGGAGATTGCATGATGACTGGGTAAAAGTATAGAAGGCTAATTATTACATAAATAGCATCTGGATATGATAGTATGTATAGTAGTCTAGGCAATAAAGCTAGTGGACCCCAATAATAATTTAACCCCAAACCCCAACCCCAATAACCTCAGACGACGGAACTTTACAGTTTGATATACGGGGGTATCCATACAACGAACCGCCCCATTTCCTAGACAGCAGTAGGTACATTATACCCAGTACTAAAAAATGCGCTACGTATGCAAGCAGCCTGTATAAAGAAAAATACATTTTCCCCGTGTTTGAAAGGCTCTTTTATCGCAGCAGCATTACACATTGATTGATTATACTCAGACATTACGGCGAAATTATGGCCCGCAGCACTTTCATGGAATTAAAATGATGCTATTGTTGCAAAATGTGATCGTTTATTTTTGAGCGCCGGTAACACTGCAGCTATACATTTTCCTTTCTTCATTGTATACTTATTATATACGTCTTGATTTTTCATTACATTTTGGTTACATAAAATAATGTCTAATTCCGGGGTCGTTGGTCCAACTATTGTCTAACCAGTCATAATACGGGGCGGCTGTCCAATTATTATTTTTTGCTGGACAATGACCCCATACCTAGACCTTTTTTTAGTTGACGGGCGGGAAATCTCCTTGAGATACCCAATCTCCGGGGGAAGAGATCAGGTTATGTGGGAGCCCTACCCACTGACACCCCCTCGGTGGCCCCGAGGCGCTAGAATGGCGATCTAAACGGGAAGCGCAGGCGCAGCGTATGATAACCTTCTATTGTACGGACGATATCAAGCGAGTATCTGGGAGCCGCTCGATACAAGCGGCACAATACCGTTTTTAGAGGAGTCGCGACTCGTGGCCCCACTGGCTTGGCCCACCAATGAGAGAGAATTACTATTTACCCGTGAACTGCATTAAGGTTCATATAAAAATAATATGGCGACACAATATTGGATGTGGGAATGTTTTGAGTTAAGGAACTATACCAATGTATTGGATAGAAACAGGCGTTTCTTTGCGGAATCCCGTGATAATGAAGGAACTAGAAGCCTAATCCGCCACAGATAGAATGGCTAGATTGGAATGGCAGATTGGATAAGACTGCCGGAATATAGCGAATTAAACTTCTAGTTCCTTTACTGTACCTACCTACCTATTTGCTAACGGGCGTTTCGCCTTGCAAAACTGTCTGTTAAAATTTTATCCCAACCGTAAACTTAGGCAAAAAAAGATTTGTATCTTTACTACAGTAAAATCGAGTAAGTACATAAATTCGAATTATTTTATTTTACTGTTTATAACAATAAAAACCGTTATTCCTATAATAAGATAAGAGCTTTTCGTAATCACAAAGAGGAGAAAATCTCATTATTATTGAGAAAACGTACGCTCTTGGAATGTGATTACGTACCCACCTATTTATGTTTTGTTTTTCGCGATGTTTACATTATCATGACAGGTTTATGGCTGGTTCACATTACACCAGCCCCAGGGGCCATACTGCCAACGCTTAAAGCAATACTCAAGCAATATTACTCAAATTGACAGTTTGATGTCATGTATAAATTGACATTCCTAATAAGTGTACGAGTACGAAATTAGCGACGGGGGAGCGACAGCGGCAGCGGGGCGATGCAATTAGTCGGAGAGCTGACGAATTTCGCGGCAAATTTTATAGTACTCGTTTGAAAACTTTATTCACGTCTGGGAATTGTTTAAAACCGCAAAATTTGTCTGGCGATTTGCAGGTATTATTGAAATTACTCAATAAATACGTGATATAAATTTCAGATTGCTAAAAGTATATTTTTTGGGAATTTTAATAAAATATTTTTGAAGAGAAATTACCGCAAACGCTAGTGCGTTTTCCTGCCAATTGACGAAATTATATTTTTTACAATTTCAGTTTGCCTAAAGGGCCTTCCCGAAATTCTTCGCCAGCTCTCGGACCACATCGCCCCGATGTCGCCGTCGCTCGGCCGTCGCTAGTTCCGTGCCTTACGCATAAGGATTATAAATCCCAAAACACGAAAGTCAGCAATAATGAATAAGGTTTGGCAGTTTGGCCCTTGTATCCTCTAACGGCCGAAATTAATAATCAATCTATCTGTAGTCTGTCGATAAGTTGCTTAGCAACATTGTTTTATGACGAAAAGCACAATACAAATAACAACGTTGCTTGGTAACAAACCGACAGACTACAGATAGATTGATTATTAATTTCGGCCGTAAGTTTGTTTGTAGGGTAATCTCCCCGACTATTAACACAGTCATAGGATATACGTTCTAATTTGGCTATTTGGGTTTATTTAGATACATTTTCTTTTTTAAAATTATTTGTTTGTTGACTATTGTTATTGGATGATGCAGAAGTTTTAGGTAAGGGCCAAATTAATAAAGAATTGTAACAAAATAGGTTTATTAATTTTTATAATGTAACATAACAATGACGATTAATCGACATTTGTCATTATTTGAAATAAGCTTGTATTTTATTGTGTGGAGAATTTGATGTATACATTCCCCCACAAGTAGTTTATAACATTTTATGTTCTTATAAAATAAATATTATATAAATAATACAACCCTATCAGCTTCATTTACCCATCAGTTACCCTTCTTTATACATTCATCTGAAAGTCTAGACATAAAACTAATTTACTCGACTAAGACAAGGATAAGACGATTTTAGCTGTTTTTCTTTACTAGTACATCAGCTATTCCTTATCACCCAAACAGCAGGTTTAAATGTTGAATTCAACAAGTTATTCATCATTTGTTTCGAAGACATCAACTTATGATTGACATATTCAGTAACAAAATCCTTATCATAATACCGAGACAATTTTTTAACCATCGTATCTTCTAAAGTCAGTAACTCAGTAAGAGTCTTTTTACGCCATTCGATATGTTGAACGTCTGAATCGATATCATTACGGTAGTAAGCTGGGCTTTTTTCAAATATGTCTTTAACATTTGTTGAAATATAAGCTGTGAACATGTCGCAGTGAATTAGAGTTTGATAAAGATCGTTCCCATCAAAATAGCATTGATCGATATCAAAGTAGTCAATTTCAATCGAATTACTACAGTATAATAACCCAGTGAAATCATCATTTAAATTTTTGTTAAAAAAGTCACTAAGACTGTCGCACTGAATCCAATTGTTGCCGCGCCTAAAACGCTGTATCAGCACCAAGTTAAGGAATAAACTGGGAATAGAAACAGGTAACAACTCACAAGGCGGTGAACCGTGAAAGTACCTCGACCATCCTGTCAAAATTATCCCTTTAAAACTGTAGATGTCTTCTTCGCCGCCGAATTTGTAGTTCTGTATAAGCTCCATCCAACTTAAATGGTTGGAAAACCGTTTCTTTATATCAGGTATCGTTGAATTCATACCATCAGCACCTTTGAATGCGGACGCTATCCATATATTCTCGAATTTCTTATGATACATATTCAAAGCTACATGTGACACTTTTAGGATTGGTTGGTAGCTCCAATACACTGGTTCTACCCTCAAATTCTTAACATTCTTCCATTCAGCCATGGACATACTTCGTAGCATGTCCTCCCACATCAGTACTGTTGTTTGTGGGCTTAATTTCTTGACGAAGTCCGATGTAGATTTCACGTGATTGATAAATATATTTCTAAAAGTTAAAAAACGATTGATTATGATAGTGATAACTGAATAATGCTGGTATTAGACCTTGAGGTTTACTTAGGTCCTCACTCTACGCCTACTGACGTCTACCTCTTTTTCTATTATATCCTTTTCTCTTTCTTTCTGTGTGGCTGTCTGTTTGTGCAACTATACGATAGACCTATATGAAATTTGAATTCATTTACATAGCTTGGAATACACAATTAATGGCCTTTATTTTAAAGTAGGTGCTTATAGAAACCAAGGGTCAATTTTTTGTCATATAGTTGAAAATATTTTTTTCATAGAGCACAAAATTATTTTCTAATTCATTTGGTGTTAGCACAGAGTAATATACTCGTGTGGTGTTAGGGTAGGGTAACAAGAATTTGTAGCCGAAAACTACCAGTAGGCCTGAACTGATAAAAATACAAGTCTACCACCATGACCCAATGAGACTGTGGTTTTAATAGTAAAGCGTATAAAAGAAAAATTGTTGATCGGAGTCACAAATAAATCTGTATTATTTTACATAAGATTGTTTATTTAAGTATTATATTGTTTGGTCTATGTGAATTTTGAATAAAACATTTATCTACTTACGCTTTTGTTTGATTGAGTTGCAAACATTGATTGCATTTCTTTAAATAATAAACTTCATCGGATCCAATGTGGAAATATTTTAGGGGGAAAATATTTTGATGGAATTCGATCACCTGAAAACATAAAAGGTTAGTAAATTAAATATAAAAGCTTAGTAAAATTAGTTATTCATTCATTATACGTTTTTATAAAAAAAACTCCCAGACATCACCGATATGTTATTGGTGATGTCTTCAAGTTCAAAGCTTTTGTGAAACGCAACCTTATTAAAAAATCCATTTAAATGTACAGGACTAAATGATAAACAAGCATAGCAATGAATGTGATGGTGATATTTTGTGTGATGGTGATAATAAAAAACTCCGGTTGAGTTTGTTGTGAGCTTTTCTCAGAACTGATCAGCGTTTGAAAATCTCGTAGCTTTAGTTTTAAGATACGGTAGTTAATTTTCACCATCACGCCTTAACATCTTTTGACTTTGACTTTGAGGCATCTTTGCAGCATAATATGAATAATATAAGATACAAAATATAAATCAGTGATGGATGTTTGAATGATTAATCATTCACTCATTAAATATTGCACCAAAATTGTCTTGGGTTTGCCAAAATTCAAAATGGCCTATAGTGGTGTTTACTAGTGAAGTATCCTAGTAGAAACCGCTAACAGAAGTTACTAGGATAAGGTTGCAGCATAACGTCCCACTATTATAATTACCTCCTTTCTCATTTTACTAGTAGAAACGGGATCTAATTTAATTTCGGTTCTGAATGTTTACATGTGAAAAGACCTTAACGCTATTACGGAAATTATTTCCACACGCCTCCTGTTTTAAAAAAACTGTATTGCTCCGAACCTGCTTTAGCATATTCTTGATCAGTATTAGACTTTCAGGTTTGCTAGGACAGATTACTTTCGTACGACGTGGCAATTCCCTTAAGTGTTTGAATTCTTCAAGCTTCAAGACATGCTCCATGTGACCAAAGGTCTGGATTAACGGAATTACGTCGAAGCCCAAATTTACAACCATCTTTATAAAATCCTGCAACTGGAAAGCAAAAAAAAAAAATTTATTTTATTTAGATAAATATTTATTTTTAATTTTTACTGCAAGATAGGCTTGCGTTTGACGACAATCATGCAATATACAAAGCAATGATGAGGTCTAGGTTGGAGCTTGTCTAGAAGATGCCTATTCACTCTATTTATAATAATATTATTATTTATATTTATTATTATTATTTATAGTTGCATGCGCTAGTAATAAATCATTTACCCGCCACCGGTGACTGAGTTCGCCTCGTTATGGAAAACACCGTGAAGAAACTTGCATTTCTGAGAATTGTCTATAATGTTGCCAAAGGCTAATCAATCTACAGTAAGCCAGCATAGTGGACCTCGGCTGAAATGCTTATTTAAAAAAAAGAGACTTTTTATTTATTTATAGACTAGCGCTTGGCTGCAATCAGACTTGCTGGAAGTAGTGATGCAGCCTACGGTGAACCGCGCTTGCCTAGAAGATGCCTATTATATACCTGTGCTTAGTAGTGGGCTGGTGATGGGATGATGATGATGTTGAGAATATTTCCAAAATTGACATTCAGAACATTGAACGGTTCACAATCTTTCGACAGTTCACAATCTGGCGAAATAGATTATAATCTAACGGTATTTACAATTTTACGGTGACAATACATACCTCAGATTTATTGTACGAATTTTTCGCTCTCAAATTTGCTAATACACCTTCATATGGAAACATATCCTCATATTCGATTAAGAAACCAGTTACTCCAAGCTCTTGAAGCTGTGGCAAAAGACTCTTCAGGTAACTGAGCTTCGGTGGGGAGCCCTTGAAATCCAAATGCATCACGACATTTGGTAAGTTCACTGCTGTGTTTTGGACATGGATCTTGTGGTTGGCTGTTTTCTTAATCACTGTTTGTACTAACGAATATGACACGAAAAGGTACATTGAAAATAGAATCATTAATATCATGAAGAACTGAATTTTTATCAAACGGCATTTTTTAAATACCGGAGCCTGCATTTTCTGTTTGAATTTATTTATGGCTGGTTTTAGTTTAGTTCTGAAAAAATTTAAACTACTTCTAACTTAGATATGCACTTGAATTTATCATATTTTAGGCACTGTAATTTGGATATTAACAAATAAATGCGTATTTAAAACACTGAGATTTATATTTTCATTAAATTCCACATTTTAATTTTGCGACATGCTTACGACATATCTTACCAAACTGTCATGTTTTGCCAGCGATGATATTATTGTGACGTTATTTTTATTTTGCAGCTTTAAGGCAGGTTTACTTTTAAAACTTTATACCTACAGTTTTTTGGACAGTGATGATATTTTTTTGGTCGATGTTAAATCGTTGTTAATTCATTTTCAATCTCTTTATTTTGTCTTCTTCAAACTTTTTAACACACTTTTTAATAATAACTATATTGAATTTATTTATCAGACTTGAATTAGCTAAAGTACATTAATCCTTGTAAGCTTCCTTATAATTTCTATCTTTATTTCTTTACATGTCCATTGTGTGTATGTAAATGTCTGAATAGTTAAAATTCTGCACAAAGAAAACGATAATACTCGTACTACAATATTTTTGTTACTGTTAAGTTCAAACCATTCGTTTGTGAAACTATATTACTATTTTTAAAAAAAAAAACCTTCTTTATATTTTTTAGCTCTATTCACGATTAGTTTTTTTAAGAAGTAACGTAGTTTTTCCACTTTCCCGTATGAAATACTATTGAATACGTGTTAATAAACCAAGTCACTGTATACCGAGTGCAAAATACCCTCTGACTTTGAGCTTGTGAGGCTTCGTCTAATATTCCTTGCGCTAAATCTCTTTAAAGATTTATTTCTTGAGGTGCCAACTAGGCACTAAGAATTGTTATGCCGTGACTTTGTCCGCGTGGATTGATATTTTTTAATTTCCACAGCAACGCTGTAATTTTCCGGGATAAAAAGTAATCTATCACCCTCCAGATCTTCAGCTATACCCATGCAAAAAATTATCCGATCCGATCCGATCTGATATGCGATCCGTTACTCTGTTGCGGCGTTATTGAAGGACAAAACAAGCACACATTCGCACGTATGAAATACTAGCGAATGCCCGCGACTTCGGCTGCGTGGTTTGAGGTTTTTGGGTTCCTGTGGGAACTCTTTAATTTTCCGGGATAAAAAGTATCATAAAGTTATCCTATTTCAGACTATAATCTATCTCTGTGCCAAATTTCAGCCAGTTCAGCCGTTGGGGCGTGATTGAATTACAAACATCCATACACCCATCCAAACTTTCGCATTTATATTATTAGTATAATATATTAGTAAGACAATTAGCAAAATAACGTATGAAATAAATATATGATTCGACCTAGCCTGGAACCGAACCTGTGAACTCTTGTAATGCCACAACGTAAATACATTACTGTCACTATCAGATATCTAACTACGCACCTGCCAATAACGCTATTGGTTAATTTCCCAACCGCAAACATGCTGTATTAATTATAATCCAGCTATACCCGGCTTAAAGTTGTTAATTCTCGCGGTTATATCGAATTTATAACGCTGACCTTAATGTTTCATTACTACACTTGTGATAATCCATCCATACATCCATACATCCATACTATATATTTATATATTATAAATGTAAATACGAAAGTATGTCTGTCTGTCTGCTACCCGTTCACGGCCCAACTACTCAATCGATTTTGATGAAATTTGTTACAGAGATAGGTTACATGTCAGGGAAGTAACCTATCTTTGAAATACCATCCCGATATTACATCTTTTGGAGATTTTTCTATTTAAAAATTCTTAAAAATAATAATTTATTTTTGATTTGAACAACATCCCAATTCAGTTAGTCATTTACTTTACACAGGTGCATGCTTTAATAAATCTTTTGACGTGCAAATTAAATTATTCTGCTAGAGCAAAACATTTAGCGAGTCATTTAGACAGGTTTTCTATCGCATTATAAAGTTGGTAATATTATTTAAGCTGACAATTATTGGCGCATTAAAGTTTGCTAAGCTTCTAGAGTGGTTGGAACCGCAGCGCTTTGAAATTTATGAACGCATTATTAGATTGGAGCCCGAGCGCTTATGTTTTAGTCGTTGTTATGACATAACATACACTGAAATTACATTAAAAAGACTGTGTTAAACATTATTATTATTTTAGTCGAGGTTATTATACTATCGATGATTTTCTTAATGACAAAGTTGCATGAAAGCAACCGGCCTCGCATCCAGTGACCCACAAGTCAGTCATCATCATCATAATCCTCAACCGATATACGTCCACTGCTGGACATAGCCCTCTAGCGAGGATTTCCACACGCCGCGCTCTTGCGCCGCCTGGATCCAGCGGCTCCCTGCGACTCGCCTGATGTCGTCCGTCCAGCGAGTAGGGGGTCTGCCAACGCTGCGCTTTCCAGTGCGCGGTCGCCCCAGCACTTTGGGACCCCAACGTCTATCTGTTCTTCTAACTATGTGCCCAGCCCATTGCCAATTCAGCTTTGCAACACGTCGAGCAATGTCGGTTACTTTAGTTCTTCTGTGGATCTCCTTATTTCTGATTTGATCGCGCAAAGAAACCCCGAGCATTGCTCTCTCTATCGCCCGCTGATTGACCCTGACCTTTCTTATGAGGCCTATAGTTAGCGCCAAGTGAGTGTAATACTTGTAACGTAACGAATGTGTTGTATTGTTTACTTATTGTAACATTTGTCTTTTTTTAAGAAAAGTGCAACTGCTGAGTTTCTTGCCGGCTCTTCTCAGTAGAATCATTTTTCCGAACCTGTGGTAGAATCTTAACGTATCATAAGTGACAAAAGTTATCCTACGAATTTACTACCTACCTTTTGCACGAGTTTCAGATTTTGTAAATTTTCTGGGTTCCGTACCAAGAGGTACCTAGTGGTAAAAGAGGAAGTTGTCTTAGTTCGATGATTGTATACTGTGTGACAAAAGCGAAAGTCTGTATAATATGGCATGCCTATATACCAGCAATTTGCACGTTGTAGTCATTACCACCCCCGCATGGCCACTGACCGCCGAGCAGGTCATTTCGCTCGCTACATCGCCCCCGAGGGACGTCATTCATCTCTGTAGTCTGTACTAAACCATTTCACAATAGGTATATATTGAGCAAGCAGCAATTCTGTTGAACACGGATATTGGATATTATTAGAAATTTTATGATTGAAAATCGTACATTGACCCAATTCAGTAACTGGATGGCTACTTTTGTCCAGTCGATTGCGCTGGATCGAATTTGGTTGGTAACTGATTGGATGACCAAACTTAGTCAGCAGGCAGTTTACCTGACAAATACAAAACTTTTTTATTCAAGTAGACTTTGACAAGTGCTTTAGAATAGTTGTTGCTCTTTCAAAAAAAAACATTTATAATAGTACATCAATGTGTATATGCTGTTTTTAGCTGTCGCTGAAGCGAGTAAAATCCATGCTCTTTTATCATTTACAAAACCTTAGGGAGCATACTTTAATGGATTTCTTATAGTGTAAAGGCAAGTTATATAGGCCACTTGCCATAGTCTATCGACTTTTATTTTTTTATATTTTACCATAATATGTGGGTTCTATAGGGCGCCATTTTGTTTTTTCATTAATTCGGCTTCCACAATGACACTCGGAAGATATATTCGGCATCTAGTGGTCCAAGAATCATCAAAATCGGTCCACCCGTAGGCTGTAGCTATCCTGCAAGGAACAAACAAACATATATCTAAGACTGATGAACACATAACCCTGTGCGCTCCGTAGTCGGGTAAAAAACTTACCGGACTTTCACTTACTTTTACACTTTATATAAAGATTCCTTCAGAAGAAAGAGGACAGCAGTAGATTAAAACCTGTTAATTTTGTTTAGACTAATTAGGTTTAGAGAATGTAATTAGTTAAGTTTTGTGTAGGTACAACCGTTTTAGCCACAGTGTGTGGCTAATTCTGTAAATCACAATCTCTAAACTACTAAAATGACACCTCTAAATCTAATTCTGTCCCTTTCTGCAGGGAGTATTATAAAAGGGTTAGCAATATATTTAATGCCGGCATTTTTATTTAGTATAGAGATTATGGTCGTCTTGCATACCACTGTCTAAACTGATTCAGTTAAATTTTGTGCCGCTGTCACTTTTTGTGATAGGTAAGTTTATTCCGGAGTTGACATGAGAGGACAGGCATAGATACATTTATTATACGAGTAGCATCTGAAAAACCATACATAAGCAGTAAAAGTACCTAATAAGTATAACCAAGCGATTTAGCGTTCCGGTACGATGCCGTGTAGAAACCGAAGGGGTATGGGTTTAATATAACTGTCATGCCCCTAACAGGTTAGCCCGCTACCATCTTAGACTGCATCATCACTTACCATCAGGTGAGATCGTAGTCAAGGGCTAGCTTGTAGTGGATAAAAAAAAAAGAAATAACATTCCTCGGTATTTTCTTCAATATACTCGTAATTAATTAAAAAAAGAGCTTCAAAAATAATTTAAATTACGAAGTCTCAAATTTACCAAAACTCTAGCAATTTAGATAGAACCAAAGTGATTAATTAAATAATAATTACGCGAATTCAGTAAACTTATTGCGTTCTCAATTCAATATCAATTAATTATTTCACATTCTCTAAAGAACAATTTGTTACTTAGTACTCAACTTGATAATTAATTTAGACTTGACGGCTCAAGAAGGCTTTGACCTAAGTCAATACCTTATAACAGAGCATCTTTAGGTACTTCGTAGGTTAAATCGATTGGTTGTCTGTACTATAATTGAAACTTAATGCCTTCAGGCATATCAAATTGCGAGTTTTCTCAGTCTCACAGTTGTTTTTCTCGTCTAAAGTCGTCTAGGACTTGTAGACATTGGAATACAACGTCTTCCTGACCCGTTGTCCTACGTGAGCGGCAATGACGCGACTTGATTCGACGCGACGCGACAGTAACAAACAGTAGCTGATCTTTCACGTGGCCTGTTGTCGCATAGACAAGTATGGCGTCGTAATGTGTCGCGTCGCGTAGCTTCTGTCGCTCACCTAGAACATCGCGGGAAGGGCTACCATGTGACGCTTTGGACGACGCGGCATTGGGGCGGAAGGGAGTCGCTTGGACTAGACTAGTCAATACGCCCCCGAGGCCACGACTCCACGTCCGGGTGACGTGAGAAATCTTGGAGAAATCGGCGACCATTCTTATGAGAATGGCCGGCGGGTGAACTAAGCGAGTTCTATCTGTGGGGTGTTGGTGACAAAATTAACTACTAGAGTGATTATAAGGCTGCTATAAAACTAGAGATGTGCTAAGTTGCTAAGTCACGGATGTGTTTCAAACCCACTAAGATGTTGAATGATAAATGATTTATTTATTTCACGTAGGAAAACTTGTGTCACAGATACGTTAAGACTCTGCCACCGCCGGTTCGGAAAGCTGATCTAAACTATAAAAATAAAGAGTCGTCTAAGTATTGGAGGGTTTGATACTCATAGATAGCTTAGCAAAGTATAATTAGCGCCAATCAAATAGTCGTCTCTGAGCTGAGGCGCAAGTGCGCAGCTCTGCCTGGTGGGCTTCGGCCGTGCCGCCAAGGCAAAGACGTGCTGCCAAGCGATTACGCGTTCCGGTACAATGCCGTGTAGAAACCGATTAGGGGTATGGGTTTAATTTATCTGCCATACCCCAACAGGTTAACCCGCTACTATCTTAGACTGCATCATCACTTACCATCAAGTGTGATTGCAAGGCTAACGAGTAGTTTATAAAAAAAACCGTCGAAGTCAACGTGCTATTGCGACGCGTCTTGCGGACAACTTCAGACACGACAAAATGATTGGCGCCAGCTATAGCACGTCTTTGGTTGAAACGCACCTTCAAACCGGTTTACTATACAGAATGAATTCTTCCATCTGGCATCTAACCTAACTTTTTGATTACCTCCCTTGCGCAGTGCTGAGCGCTGTTGTCTTAACGTAGGAGGTTCCGGGTTCGATTCCCGGCAGGGTCCATTTGGAAATTTATAATTTCTGAATTTTCTCTGGTCTGGTATGGTAGGAGGATCACTTAACATCCGGTGAGATGGCAGTCAAGGGCTAACTTGTAGTGGAATAAAAAAAAATGTAACAGTTTCGTTTTTATTGCACCAATCATTTGTCATACTGATTGACCCGCCCTGCTGTATTCTTCGTATTAATATTTTATTAGCCGCTATCGGCGAATGGTCATCGGAATTCCTAATGAGAACATCAATAAAGCCCCTCTTTAGCCCATCGAATTACAGCTGTAGCATAATAAATAATAACTTGGACGGAAACATAATATTTCAGAAAATTGTATGGTTGAGGTGATTTGACGCAAAATGAACATTCAACCATACCCGTAGGTACAACTTAATATTATAAACCAGTGAAATCATAATAAGATTGAAATATCTAAACTATATCTTTTTTTAATATCATAAAGAGGAAAGATTTCTTTGTTCGTTTGTAATGGATAAACTCAAAAACTACGCTACCGATTTTAAAAATTCCTTAACTTATCGAAAGCTACATTATCAGCGAGTAACAGAGGCTATATTTTATTTTCAAAAAATTAGAGATCCTTATGAAAATTGCAATAATGTGAACCAAGTCGGAAAAAATCGTCTCCACTGAGAGCTTACGCGGCGTGCGCTGCGTAAATAGTTAAAGCTACACGAAAACAGTGTATGGTGGAATTGTTCCTCTTAAAAAGTTCTAAAAAAATCGCGATAGCATATATATGTATGTATCTTTTATGGTTGACTCACAATAACCATTTTAATTATTTTCAAATTTGGTCTAAACCAATGCTTTACCTATTTGCGAAGGTTTTTATACCGACATAGTATTAATCCTTATCAAAATAAATATGTTATTCAGCTCAAGTATTTAATTAAGATAAAAATTGTCCTTTGCACCACCTAGTTTAGATGAATATCATGGAAATAAAGTAACGTGCAAGGGAAAATTGCGCGACTGCGGCCGGCTACCTATAATCTGAGAGCTGACGGCTGTGGCAGGCGTGGTGAGGACTGAGGACGGGGCGTACTCTTAAAATGTAATGCCCACTGCCCAATGGCTATATTGGGAATAGACTATAAGGATTATTAGTGCTACTCGTGCGAAGCCGGGGCGGATCGCTAATACTTATAATATATTTTGAAGTGAAACTTCTTTAGAATCGTTGTGATTTGAAAATTCAATGAAACGAAAAATCGACACCAGTTTTAAAATACCGTACTTAACTGATTATCACGTTATATGTGTATGTTGTGTCGTTATATGTATGTTATATGTTTTATAAGTAATCGGACATCAATAAGTGTACAGTGTAAATACCTAATTTGAATAAATAAATATTGATTTGATTGATTAGTCACTACAGTGGAACATACGTAAATAAAAACATACGTAAATACTTTGCTAAATTCATAACCCATCCTTTGCTATAGTCGGGATAAAAACTGATAATATTTTTACCTATTTATTTTGCATATTTTCGCCATTAACGCCAAAGGCATCGTAAAATATGACGTAAAATAAGCCCTTTTGCCTCTACGCGTCGCCCATCAGCCGAGATTAGGCAGATTGATGACGTCATTAACCACCAAGCGATGAAGCGTTCCGGTACGAAAGCGTGCAGAAACCGATCACTGTTGAAGATTATGAAAATGATAAAAGAGCAAGGATTTGACTCGCTCCAGAAATGCTCAGGACTGCGGCCACTTATGTATCTACACATTGATGTAATTTTATATCAATTTTTTCAGATGAACAACCACCGAGTTTCTTGTTTTTTCTTCTCAGTAGGAATTGGCTATTTGACAGTTTTCGGAAAAATACTTAAAAATGTACGTCGGTTCATTTTATACCTCTTACAATTAACTTTTTCTCAAAAAAAGCGTTATTTATTAGAAAAAAATACATTTTTAATACATTAATTTTAAATTCGCGCGAAAACAGCCAGTCACGTGACATTTGCCAGCTGTGACGTCATAGCTCAAAATAAAACAAAGTTAACTATACGACGCTCCAAGTTTTATTTAATTTTAAGTGGAAAGTTTACAGCTTTTTTAATACAATTGTGGAAATTACAAGCTACAAGACGTGTGTAGAAGTACAATAAATAATAAGTAATTAATATCCTGACAAATTGTATAAACACATTCCTATATACTATATTACTTAAGTCATAATTTAAACGTCGAAAGATGTCGAAAGCAGTGGTTAGAGTCACGGAATAGATAAAGGTTAGAGTTAATCTGCCGAGACCCGGAATTTAAATCGGATAAATATCTGCGGTATTACTTTGTGAAGACCACTTTGATGTTAGTGTTATGAAGAAATCAACTTAAAACTCTGATCTAGCAAAAATGAATTAAACCTAACCTGACATTTTCTTCATAAAACATGACATAAAATCAAAATAAATTATATTTCTGTCACTTTACAGCAGCACTTTCTTAGGTCTTAAACACGAGACCTAAGTACTATTACTTTGTTTATTTCGGTACTTACATGGAAGTTTTAATACATTACGAAACTAGGCAGTGCAAAACGCAAATAAATTTGCAACCATAAATGAATCGACTTTAGGCAGATTTGTACTATCAGCTGTAAAGCATAACCCCATTTCATTTAACCGCTCACAATCACAAATCGAAATATATTACTGTTATATTCTCAACAATACGCAAACGTTAGTACACACGACGTTTTTTTTTTGAAATGTGACGTCACACGGGGCTCTATCATGACCGCCCGCGTTTCGCTTCTTGTAATCCACAGATAAAAAATCTCAAATTTGTTTTGCAAAAATAAAATATTTACAATTTATTTTAATGCAAAATACATATTGTATAATTATTGTTAACCCACAAGCTACCAAATCTAACATATTTCATATTTTATAGTTACAGCTGTCAAGTAGCCAATTACATTACGAACCAGTGGTAGATTCAGTCGACGATTCAATAGCACTTTCAAAAGTTTATTTGAATAAAAAAAATGGCAGTTATAGGGACTGCCGATAAAAGTGAAAACGAATATAAGTATTCAAATTATTATTTTTTATTAAAAAAAATATATAAACCTTAACTAAGGCATTTAAGTTTAATTACAAATGTAGTAACTACATATAGTATATTTAAGATGTTTTGTCGGTGTTCGTAGCGAGGTGTCGGTGAGGCGAATCCACAAGTTTACCCCCTACCGAAAAGTGTTCTACGCGGCTAAAGAAGTTTTCACTTCACAAAACATTGGAGTTTGATTGATATTCCAGCAGAGGGCGTCTATCGGTTGACGACGATGACGACTTAACATTTTGTCACTCGGGGCATTTTAATCGCCAAACCAGATTGAATTATTAAACAGCAATTAACAGAGTTAAACGAGTAAAACGTCCCTTAATGAGTAATTATAATGTAGAACAGCGTGTCTCCATTAATATCCCTCGGGAAAGATAATGGTCGGAACTGCGAGATCCAAAGACAAAGAAGATTGAAATCCATACTTTATTATAAATGCGAAAGTGTGTCTGTCCGTCTGTCTCTCTGTCTGTCTGCTACGCTTTCACGGCCCATCTGTTCAACCGATTTTGATGAAATTTGGTAGGTACAGGGTTAGGTTTTATCCCGCGGAAGGACATAGGCCTCTTTTTATCCCGGAAAATTTAAGATATCCCTCGTGAATAAACAAATTATCTGTTCAACCGATTTTTATGAAATTTGGTACAGGGAAAGGTTGTATCCCGAGGAAGGACATAGGCCTCTTTTTATCCCGGAAAATTCAAGAGTTCCCTCGGGTGGAAAAAAAATTAATCCACGCGGACGAAGTCACGGGCTTCATCTAGTAGGAATATAAATAGAAGCTGGGCTAAAATTAAACACGAGTGTAAATAAATAAATAAATAAATGAATCTTTATTGACCGTGTAGAAACTGAATAGGGGTATGGGTTTAATATAACTGCCATGCCCTTAACAGGTTAGCCCACTACCATCTTAGACTGCATCATCAGGTGAGAGCGCAGTCAAGGGCTAACTTGTAGAGGATTAAAAAAATAAAGATTTATCTGTTTTAACGGATACTGTCAATCAATTAACATGGAGGAGGCTTGCCCAACATCGAGAAGAGTGGCGTGCTCATGAGGAGGCCTATGTCCAACAATGGATGAAGAAAGGCTTATAAAGAAGAAGAAGAAGTACAGGTAGTGCCTATGGTTTTTAATTAAGTATTAAATTTTTCCTACTAGAAATACTCAGTACTAGCCCGGGGTTAGGAAGTTGGCGGTAGGTATAGCACCCCCGTGCCACGGTGCCTCGGAGAGCACGTTAAGCCGTCGGTCCCGGTTATTATCACTAACATGATAATAGTCGTTAAAGCGCGCCAACCCGCATTGGAGCAGCGTGGTGGGTCTAATCTATAATTCCCTCTCTCCTATGAGAGTGGAGGCCAGTGGGACGTTAATGGGCTGTAGTGGTGGTGGTGGTGGTGGTGGTGGTGGTGGTGGTGGTGGTGGTGGATGTAACGTTCATTTAAGATGCGCGTCTCTCCAGTTAAAAGGCCTTTAGGACTTAGAATCATACGAAAGCTAATTAAAAGCAATTAATGATAAAAAAAGACAAAAAGCTGAAGGGCGTTCGTTATTAGCCAGGCCAGAATAAATGGAAGACAAACAACGAGGTCCGAAAACGATAGGCGTGGCGTTTTGCCGTTATTGTAACCGTATTCGGTTTAATAAGCAAAATATTCAAATATAAACAAGGAATACTTTTTTGATTACAAATCACTCTACATTATAAAAAGAATATAACAGATATGTATGTTTGTTATTGTGTCTATGTAAGCTGTATTTATAGCTATGCTGAGTGAAGACCATTTTGGGGATCAAGTCTCATTTTGCGATTTTTTTCTTAATTAAAGTCTTTTATCTATTGTACTCGTATTCCCGAATCAAGATTTCTTTCTTTTATGTACATCATCGTCTACCGTTCCATCGTCCACCACCGAATTATCAAAAATCCTTTCTTAGCGGATGCCTACTATGTCATAACAGCTGTATATGCCTACTACATAATCTGTATGCACAATTTAAGCCCGATCTCACCAGTGGTTTTAACCACAGTAAACAGATACAACCAGTGTGGAAACTACCTACCTAGAAACGTTCGAAACAGCTCACTCACACAAACATGCGCAACAACGAGACCCCAAGCGCTCATCGCAGTGCCACCACCACCACACTAACCACATTAGGGGTTGAATTTTTAAAAACCTTTCTTAAGAGGCCGGTTCGCGCCGCTCGCAACTTCTATTCGAACCGCAAATATAAATTTGCCGGTATATTGCTATCTCTATTTCACTGATGACACATGATCGCGTTCAAGCGAGATAGCAATATGAGCTTACAGAATTTGTTATACATTTAGTCTTGTTCCGTGAATACCAAAAATGATGAATGAAAACTTATCGTGCTTTTTACTTCGTTTTGTTATTCTGTAACTTGACAATATAGGCTATGCTGCTGACCAATTAATACGTAAGATATCGTTGGTTTTAATATGAAACAAATAAGAGGGAAACATGTCCATCTTGTCTTTGAAGATTTTTGGATTGGATCAATTTTGCATTAACGGGAGTAACAAAATGTTTTTGATGGTGCTCTTTTCAGTTTGCCTTGAATTGGGAGTTAAAGCCGAAGGGTTCACAATACGGGCACCAAAATGGTTTCATGTGACAAACAAAATATTGTTTTTTTATTGAATGAAGCAAACCTTTGATAGTAGGATACTCGTAGATAATTTATCTGAATTTGGGAATTGACTCTGGAAAGTCAAAGGTGCGTAAGTATTAGATTTTAACTTTTATGTTTATGCACGTTTATTGAATTTACTCTACCTCAGGCTAGAGTCGATCGAATCGATTAGATTCGATTGAGGGACTAGTGGCCTAGTTGTGACAACGCATATCAGTCGATTGCGAATGCTAAGCAACGTTGATCCAAGTCGGTAACTGGATGGGTGACCGAATTTGGAGCTATTCAAATTTCGCCTTTTCGTTTCTGATAATAATCGCTTCTATATATATTATAATCATGTAATAATAATAATACAAAAAACCTGAGAGTTTAAAATACTCTTAGTCGAGTCGTATAAAAATGTTAGCATTTGCATAAGATACGCGACTTACTCGTACGAGACGGTTTACTTTCTTAAGTTACTCATATTATACGCGACATAAATCACATACGTAAAATTTAAAAGTGTAATCGTAGCCTTAGGTAAAATTTGATTTGATTTATAAGTCTTAAGTTATTAAGTACCTATTTAAACTTGTCGAGTCTAAGTGCTATTGGATGTAAGAGTTATTTTGGTAATTTGGAAATGTTATGAATAAAGTTTAAGTATATTTTGGGTCGCTCCTAAAATACTTAATTTACTTTGGGAAACTTTGACGTACTCAGTCGACTCAATCAGCTTAAAGTTTTCTGATTCCTTATTTACCATGAGCATTTGAGGTAGACTGCGGTCTCGTTAAAGAACTTACAAACAAACCAAGATCGTACGTACCTACAAGATTCTTTAGGCACCAAGCTCGTTTTTACAATTGAATAAATAAGTGATGATGCAGTCTAAGATGGTAGCGGGCTAACCTGTTAGGGGCATGGCAGTTATATTAAACCCATATCCCTATTCGGTTTCTACACGGAATCGTACCGGAACGCTAAATCGCTTGGCAGCACGTCTTTGCCGGTAGGGTGGTAACTATAGGCCGACCGTTTAACTCGCGTATCGCCTGCGCGGTAAGTAGGGAGCGGGGGCGGGTAACGCTACACACGGAGTCAATAATCCAAAGATTTGAAAAATAAAGATAGACATTGTTGGTAAAGAATAAAATAATAAGTATCTTTTTTTAATCCGCTAACATCTCCCCCCGCTCCCTTCTTACCGCGCAGGCGATACGCGAGTTAAACGGTCGGCCTATAGCCACGAACACACACACCAATGAAATAAACTTACAAAATTGCCGCGTTTTGTCATATTCATATTCATTTATTTTGTATTCCAACATATTCTTAAAATAATAATAGGTAAATTACATAATGTCAGTAGAATATTATAGTTCTTATTACAATATTGGAACCCCAGTGGCGCAAATCAGTGGTTAATGAAAACCCCAAAAAAAAGAGATTTGAAAAATAAATCAGTGATATTAGAGAGACGGCTGCCTTATTTGTCTTCAAAAAAGTCATTTAATTTGTAATGGGCTTTATCATTTAGATTTTTTTTTAGAGAATCGACAAACGCTATATTACTCTCCAAAGTTTTGATGTGGTCTGGAATTTTTCATCCGATAGTAGTGCAGGTAAATCGGTGTAACTTATCAAAGTGGTAGTACTGTCTTGTAGATGTGGAATAGATAAGTAGGTATGCATCACAGGCGCCGGTTGTAACCGGAGTTGATAAGAGGAAACGATATCCAACCTTCCTCAAGGGCCTCTCAAGTCAAAGAAAATCCGTAAAGATGTCGTCATTTCTTTTAAGTGTAAAAAACAATTTACATTAACTCTCTCTCTCTCTCTGCATCGTGCTACTCATTCCTGAAGGTCCTGAACCCTTGTCCCTTTCTATTCAAAACAATGCAAAATTCAAATGCTTTTAATTTAGATAATAATGTTAAAATGTGTAGGTACTTATTTAAAATGTTTTTTCAAATTTAATCCATGTACCTATAATATAATTCTCCCAGAAGACATGTTGAAGATTTTTCTGATTAAGTTCAAAGTTAATGTAAAACGTAAACTCATTGAAAAATCTTATTACCATGTAAAGGATTACTTAAATGACAAGGAAGCTTGGCAATAATTTGATCTAATGGCCAATATATAATGGCTAATAGTTCCTGAGTGAAGATGATTTGTGAGACGGTGATAATGAAAAGAAAAACCCGGCTGAGTTTGTTGTGGGCTCTTCTCAGACCAGGGCGCGTTTGGAACTCTCTTAGCTTTAGTTTTAAGATTAACTAATTATCACCATCAGGTTTTATATGTAAGTAATGGACGTCAATATGTACCTACAGTGTACTGTCACGGAGAGAAGAGTAACTACGTGAGTTGCGGGTGTCGGTCGATAGGGGGCGCTGCGGGTGCGCCGGTGTGACAACACGTGGCACCGCAGCGCGCCTTTTAGGTTATGACGTGACAATAAAAGAAATGGGATGAACAGAATTAGGACTGCGTAGGCACTTACCCAAACTTACCTACGCAATAATTGCTTCGGATAGATTCAGCCGTCGGGCATCGAACCTTTGGAGTCGAGGACCGTTCGGCAGCACAGGTGGCGCGCCTCGCGCCCAGTGGCAGCTTACAATAGGGTTATTGGCGAATGGGGAACGTTTCAATGAGAACAAATGAGTTACTTACTCGCACGATAATTAAATTTAATCAGTGAATGTTACACAGGAGAGAGATAAGACTTAAGATCAAGTTATAGGTACTTTCGCACTTACAATCCATTTTCTTTACAATACCACTTAGTCCTACGCTCGAAGAAACTCGAAGAGTAGACCCGTGGGGTGGGCGGCAGCGGCCATGGCCGGCTGCTAACCCTCAGCGAGCGCGCCCAATGCGCGCGGCAGGATACCAGGAGAATAGTTCGTAAATTCGCGCATCACGAAGTTTCGCGGGCACTTTCACTTGTTTGAAATTACGGCACATTTGTGCTTTTCACTGGTTACACTACTTATTTAGTAAGTACATTAATAAAGTTAATATAACAAGAACAAATCACGCGTATATGGTGACCGTCCTACAAAATGGCGGAACGTTCCGTAGCAAAACTCGGTCCGGAGACACGAGGCAAAAATATATGTCACTAGAGAGTGAGAAAAAAATCAAAGGAAAGGTAACGAGTCATGCCCCCATTGTTATGGGGCCTGACAAAGGCTGGGTTAGGTACTGAGACCTCCCATTTTAAAAAGAAATACCGCGGTCCCGCATGGCGGTTCACACTCGGTAAAATTCACATCTCCCGGGCCTTGAAGAGACCACGGGCTGGCGCGGGCAGACGCTCGAAAGTTCAGGGGGTGACTCCCTCGACGCACGGGCCGCTTGCCGTGGCCCTCTCGCGTCGGAATGTCGCAACACGCGCGACAAACAATAGGTGATGATAAGGATAGCCATATGGGCTTCCTACATGGAGTGAGTGAGACAGCGCGGCTTCGCATTCATCGCTGTCGGCCAATGCTAAAATCGCACTTCTTATACAGAAACTATGCGTTCAGTAATATTGAAATTTGACTAAAAAGTAAATTTAATCTATAATACTACAATACCCCCTTTTTTGGGTAGGAGACAACCCAGTTGTCTCCACAGCCGTTTCAACCCGAGAAAAAAAATACCTATTATCTATGCTTATACCTAAATTGTGTTGAAACTATTAAACTCTAGTTGAAACTTTTAATCTTTAGTGTTAGTTTAGTGTTAGTATTATAAAATATTTAAATTAGCCTAATTCGCTTTCGTATTGTGTCCTAATACAGTTTTGTTGCGCAAAAAATTTTGAACCTCATCTATTATTTACTTGCATACATCACGCTTTCGACCTGTTCTTAGACTATACCGACGTCGGAGTAAATTATTTGGTTAATATTAAAGTTATGTTAGTTTCTACTTGGCTAAGTTTGCTTAATGTGTATGTAACTATCCTAGTATTAATCCTAACAATTTGTTTTGTTTGTATAGAAAAATAGTTATAGTTATTTGATACCTAACTATAGCCTGTATCTATACTGTACTGGTTTGGCACTGTTCCTGAAATTGGGAACGTTGCCTTTTATGTTCGTTGAGTCGTGGTATGTTTTGTAGACTAATATTTAATCTAAAAAGGAAACTTAAATTTTAAGTTTCATATGCCCTTAACAATAGTTGAGTGTTAAATGTGACTGTCTCTTGGACTATTTCAAAGTATGAATGTCATCATTAATACATTTCAATAGGAGATGAACGAAGTTCAGTGTCTAAACCGATGTATTTAAAAAATCACCGTCTCCTTGACTATAAATTTAATCTATAATTGATTATGTCTCACTGTATATAGTAAGAACCAAGAATTAACTATACCTATTTGTTAGGTTGTGTTTCATTTTAATTAATTTTGAGGTACTACTTGTGCCTCTATATACTCTGTATATGAGTGTAAATAACAAAAAACTGTGCCATGTGCGGGCAAAAGGGGCTATGCATGGAGTCCCTTGGCTTCACAACTTAGTGCACGGTATATCGTCCTACGGTCCTACATGCATAGCGTCTACTAGACTATTTACTAGTTGGACCTTGGTAGGTAATGACATTATGATAACATAATGTTTGGGGAAAGCAAAAAAATTCCTTATAATATAAGGTCAAGAAGAATAAAAAAATTCTTCAAAAAGAATGTGTAGTGTCTACCATCGCAGAGCAATCTACTTCATGTTTATCAATGTTCGATCATAACATGTAATAAAATAAAATAACAAAGTATTTATATGGTCGGTCTCCTTTATTTTTGGAGTTGCAACCTTATTTGGACATTCTCCTTTCAGTGAGGAAAATTCAAAAACTTAATATGTATCAAATCATAATATAAATGTGTATTATGTAAGGTGTAGACCTTGTATAGTAATGTGAGTATATAATAGTAATTCACTTTGAAGTAATACTACTTATAAATTTAATTTTTACTTGTTTTAACTTCATATTCAAATGTATATTTATAGTTTATTGGTCAATGAAATACCTCATAATTGAGTTCATTTCTCAAGTTTTTTACTGTAATATGTGTTTATATAATATTCAATAATTCAACTTTTATAGTTGTTAGCTTTTGTATTAACTAATGAGTTGAAAGGTGTAATATATTTTTACAATGAAATTAATTATAAATGTAGATATAGGTTACTTGATGAATTATAGGTATAATTTACTATGTAAAGTAAAGTTATGCTTTATTTAATGTTATTATATGAAATATAGATAAGTTATATTGATTATATTTATGAAAACTTAATAATGTCTTTTATATGATATTTTCCTTTATATTTAGTACCTATATCCTCTAAAATATAAACCAAATCGGAGATTTTCTCTATAACCTTTGTTTTAACAAATCTGGGAGCGAGTTTCGCTGAAAAGAAGCTTGCTGCGTTAGATTGGACAAAGTTTTTTCTCCATACTATATCATTCACATTACACACCACTTTTTTCCGCCTTAAATTATATCTATGTGCGTTTCTTTGGTAAGCTACAGTCAAAGCGTCCTGTACAATGTTATATATTTCAGATAACTCAGTTAGAGCGGAGGCTGTGGGCTCTCTGTCCGCTATCTGGAGTTCATCCAGGTTGTTAGGTAATGCTGAGTGTAACTGGTGAAGTTTGCCGTCCACTATTATTTCTCTGCCTGTGGCGAGGAAATATGGGGTGTAGCCAGTAGCTACATTTACAGAACTGTTAAGTGCCAGCTGTACTCTGGGTAAATGTTTTGACCAGGTACGTTGGTCTTGTTCGACTAAGATTGCCAAGCAAGTTTGGACGGTTTGATTGTACCTTTCCACTGTGTTGGACTGTGGTGAGTAATATGCGTTATAAAACACTTTTGGTATATTAAAGGATTCACAAAAGCTAGTGAAGTCCTTACTAGTAAAAATTTTTGCGTTGTCTAGGATGAAAATCCTAGGTGTGCCTGCTTTCATTATAATTTCACTTTCAACAAAAGAAGTTACTGTTTTTGTGGTTGCAGTCCTAAGTGGATGCAGCCAGCAATATTTTGTGAATATATCAACTATGGATAGTATATAAATGTGTCCTGAATAGGACTTTGGAAGTGGACCTATTATGTCCATAGATAAAGTATGCATTGGATATTTTACTATTTTCTGATTATTCATTAAACCGTGTGGCTGTGTATTTGCATGTTTATACGCCTTGCACGTTTCACATCTGTTAATAAAGTTAACTACATCCTTATACATATTTGGCCAATAATAAATGTTTTTTAGTTTTGAAAATGTTTTGAATATTCCAGAATGTATGGAATCTATACTACTATGGCCTTCCATTAAGCAATCTTTAATTTTTTCCTTTGGAATTACTATTTTCCAAGTGTTGGAACTTAATTTATGTTTTGGGTTAGAAAAACGGTATAACACCTTATTATCAATAATAAAATTTCTGTATTTTTGAGGTTGGGTTTGACAACCCTTATAGGTCTTTAAATACCAATTATCTTGGGTGTTTTCTAATCCACCTGTATAAGTTATTAAATTAATTGACGACCTAGATAACGCGTCTGGTACTACATTAAGTGTACCTTTTTTATGTTGAATTTCAAAATTAAATTGTGAAATTTGCATGGCCCAACGGGCTAAACGTCCTGAGGGATTATTTAATGATTTTAGCCATTTTAGGCTCATATGGTCGGTTATGACCGTAAATTTTGTACCTTCTATATAAGGACGGAAATGGTTGATTGAGTCTACTACCGCAAGCAGCTCTCTTTCCGTTGTACTATAATTGCGCTCAGTTTTGGATAGGAGGCGTGAGTGGAACGCTACTGGGTGTTCTATCTCGTCCCATTCTTGTGTAAGAACTGAACCTATCCCTACTGAAGACGCGTCGCAATGCAGGACGAACGGTTTTGAGTAGTCTGGACAGGCGAGTACTGGAGCTGTTATTAGTGCTGTTTTCAAAGTTGAAAATGCATCTCTGGCTGCGTCAGACCACTCAATGCCGTCTTTGCCCTTGCGTTTCCCTAACATAGCAGTCATGGGAGCTATAATTGAAGAGAAGTTTTCTACGAACCTTCTATAGTAAGAGCAAAGTCCAATAAATCCTCTCAGCTGTTTTGCTGTAGAGGGTAGTGGGAAATTTTCAATACATTTTAATTTCTCAGGGTCTGTTTTTAGACCTTCTGAGTTGACTACATAGCCCAAATATTTTAATTCATCCCTGCAAAATTTACATTTTTCAAGATTGATTGTAAGTCCTGCCTCTTTAAGAGAGTTGAAGACTTTTGTTAAAATGTCTAAGTGAGTTTCGAAATCCTCTGTTACAATTAACAAGTCATCTAAATAAGCAAAAACTTTTTCTCCAAATTGGTGCAGAAATAACCTGTCTACAAGGCGTTGCATTTCTGCACCTGCATTTGATAAACCGAAAGGCATCCTTTTAAATTCAAAAAGTCCTCTGCCAGGAACTATAAAAGCAGTTTTCTGGCATGAGGTGCTTGAGTCTTGTTCATTATTAGGGTCGCAAGAGTCATCTAGTGGTATTTGCCAGTAAGCACTTGACAAATCTAATGAAGTTAGGTAACGAGCGCCTTTTAAATTGTCTAAAATAGAACTAATGTAAGGTATCGGATAAGAATCCTTTTTAGTGACGTCGTTTAATTTTCTGGCATCCAAACAAAATCTAAGTGAGCCATCTTTTTTTGTGGCCATCACTACTGGATTGGCCCATGGGGATCTAGAGGGTGCTATTACTTCAAGTTGAAGCATGCGGTCTACTTCATCATTTAAAGCTTTTAATTTGCTTGGTGACAGGGGATAGTACCTCTGTTTTATGGGTGGCCCTTCTGTTATTATTTTATGTTTGATGAGAGATGTTTTCCCTAATCCTACTTTTTCCGCGGAAATGTTTTTAAATTTGCTAATCATCTGCTCTATTTTTCTGGCATTGCCAGGAGATAATTTTTCCCTAGGGACTATGCAACGGACCTCGTCTGCCTCTGGTATTTGGTCTTTTAAACCGGAGGAGGACTGGTCTGAAATATTATTGTTTAAAGTTAATAAATTTAAAATTTGAAAAGTGTATAGAAAGTTCATGCCTAAAATTATGTTTCTGGCAATACTTGGTATTACCAGAAATTCAATATCTTTAGTTTTTTTATTAAATTGGACCGGAAGGGTCATAGTGCCTAAAACATTTACTGAGGAACCATCAGCTGTTTCAGCGTTAACGAATGTTCTGTGTAAGGGAGCCAGATGTAGGAACTTCTTATGGAAGTTTTTTCCTAGTACGCATAGATTTGCCCCTGTATCTATGAGACCTACAAGTTCTTCTCCAAATGTTTGGAAATTCAAATATAATCTATTGTCTTTGCATATAGTATTAATTTCCGGGGATATCAAGTTGTAGTGGATTTTTTGTGTTTTATGGGGGGCATTGACATCCACAGATGAAATTAGTTTTTTCGGTTAATATTTGTATTATTTTTTTCCTGGCCTTTTCCCTTGTTAATTGTTTCTGGGGTGGCCTTGTTGCAATTGGGACAAGAGTTTGTAAAGGCATTTGGGGTCTGGCAGTTAAAACATACCGGCCCTGGGAATTTTCTGCATTGCCTATAATTATGGCCTCGTTTTTTACATTTTTTGCATTCCACTAACTGCACTGAATTATTTGTGACCGGCCTAGTGTCCGATTTATAAGCTGTGTTTGGTACGAACTGTTTTTTGTACGAATAGAAATTTTGATTTCGTGAGTTAGGTGTAGCTAGTGAAGATTTATTTCTAAATGTGGGTGTTGCGTGTGCATTTACTCCCATGTTGTTTTGTGTGCCTACTAAGTTAGGCATTGTGTATGCCTCATAATTTCTACTTAATGTTATGAGTTGTTCTATGGAAGAGATTGAGTTATTTGCCAGCAATGAAGCATAGCATGCTGACAAATTATGTTTTATAATTTCCAGTAGGGCTTTTTCTGGAATTGGATCTGCTAATTTTCTATTGAGATCTTTTATGTAAGTAATAAAAGTGAAAACTGATTGTGTTTGTTTTTGTTTGGTATTTCTAATTATCCTCTCTGTTGTATATTCGAAATCTATGGGTTGAAAACTGGTAATAAATTCGTTGTATAGATCAGACCAGGAGTTTATTCTATGTCGGACCTGCCTATAAAATTGCAATGCCGTACCTTGTAGAAGTTCGGAAAAACCTCTGAGGACGATAGCAGTATCTACGTCCCTTGCCGTACGGATCTCTTCCACCCTATTTAAAAATTCATACACACACGAATCGCCTGTGAATTTAATATTCCAATTTTTTAAATTGGTTAAGTTGTGCATGTTGTATATAACCGGCCTCGCTGGTGGCTGGTGTTGTATATCGCTATACCTAGCTGATGTATCAGCTGTTTCAAAAGCTGGTTGATAAGTTATTGGATCGATTACCGAAGTGCGGGTTGCTCCGAGTGTGGAGTACGTCAACTGGGTTGTATCTGATACTGTATGTGGACCCCTAGGATTGGTATTCACGTAGTTGTCCTGCATGTCTACGTAGACGGATGTGGATAATCCCATATCCGGCTTTGGTATCGGTGAAGTGACGAGCTCGAAATTAAGAGAAGCAGTACCTATATTAGTGACTTCGGGATTCATATTTACTGTATATATTTAAATTAATATCTGTATTAAATGATTGAACTGTATCGCTAACTGTGACAAGTTTCGTAAAAAGAATAGTTATATTAACTGTAAGGTGAAATGTTCTTGTTTTACAAGTTGTATTTATGACTAAACATTCTTAAAGTAAGATTGTTTATATCTAGTTATTCATAACACCATGTGAATTCTATGCGTTATTAGGATTCCGCATTTTCCTTGCTTGTATAAAAGGACAACTGTAAAATAGTTGATATTGAAAATTGTTTACATTGTTGATTGACAATTACTACTAAGTACTTACTTGCGAATGCGTATCCTTGCCTGTTCGTCCAACAATTTCGACAGGATTGCTGTAGAAATCACATATACACTTTAAATTATTAAGTTATAAACAGTTTGTATACACCGTTATGTATTCATAAGTTATTATTCATTTGTTCTAAAAATAGACAAGATATAAGAATAGCGTACAAGTCTAATATAAATAAAGTAACGCTAGCAGTATTGCTACGTACTGTTGACAATAATAACAAAGAAATATGTCAAAAGACAATTAATAACTGACAGACGTACAAGAGTGTCAGTTTTGACGTATTTCAGAATGACAAGTTCTAAATTTGAAATGTGTCAGAACAATTATTGAAAGAACTATGACTTTGACATTTAATTAGTTCCACATTCTACCATTCACTGAGTGCGAGGGCGACACCTGCACCATTGACTCGGGCGCCATTATTGTCACGGAGAGAAGAGTAACTACGTGAGTTGCGGGTGTCGGTCGATAGGGGGCGCTGCGGGTGCGCCGGTGTGACAACACGTGGCACCGCAGCGCGCCTTTTAGGTTATGACGTGACAATAAAAGAAATGGGATGAACAGAATTAGGACTGCGTAGGCACTTACCCAAACTTACCTACGCAATAATTGCTTCGGATAGATTCAGCCGTCGGGCATCGAACCTTTGGAGTCGAGGACCGTTCGGCAGCACAGGTGGCGCGCCTCGCGCCCAGTGGCAGCTTACAATAGGGTTATTGGCGAATGGGGAACGTTTCAATGAGAACAAATGAGTTACTTACTCGCACGATAATTAAATTTAATCAGTGAATGTTACACAGGAGAGAGATAAGACTTAAGATCAAGTTATAGGTACTTTCGCACTTACAATCCATTTTCTTTACAATACCACTTAGTCCTACGCTCGAAGAAACTCGAAGAGTAGACCCGTGGGGTGGGCGGCAGCGGCCATGGCCGGCTGCTAACCCTCAGCGAGCGCGCCCAATGCGCGCGGCAGGATACCAGGAGAATAGTTCGTAAATTCGCGCATCACGAAGTTTCGCGGGCACTTTCACTTGTTTGAAATTACGGCACATTTGTGCTTTTCACTGGTTACACTACTTATTTAGTAAGTACATTAATAAAGTTAATATAACAAGAACAAATCACGCGTATATGGTGACCGTCCTACAAAATGGCGGAACGTTCCGTAGCAAAACTCGGTCCGGAGACACGAGGCAAAAATATATGTCACTAGAGAGTGAGAAAAAAATCAAAGGAAAGGTAACGAGTCATGCCCCCATTGTTATGGGGCCTGACAAAGGCTGGGTTAGGTACTGAGACCTCCCATTTTAAAAAGAAATACCGCGGTCCCGCATGGCGGTTCACACTCGGTAAAATTCACATCTCCCGGGCCTTGAAGAGACCACGGGCTGGCGCGGGCAGACGCTCGAAAGTTCAGGGGGTGACTCCCTCGACGCACGGGCCGCTTGCCGTGGCCCTCTCGCGTCGGAATGTCGCAACACGCGCGACAAACAATAGGTGATGATAAGGATAGCCATATGGGCTTCCTACATGGAGTGAGTGAGACAGCGCGGCTTCGCATTCATCGCTGTCGGCCAATGCTAAAATCGCACTTCTTATACAGAAACTATGCGTTCAGTAATATTGAAATTTGACTAAAAAGTAAATTTAATCTATAATACTACAGTACCTAAATTGAATCAATGATTGATTGATTGATTCTTATACGTCTGTGCTTATATCCATGAAAATTGGTTAAAACTAAAGGGATACATGTAATAGGTACCTATGTGTTTCAAGATTTTGGCAATCCAACCAAACCAGGGCAGAAGGGGCAGATAGTCTCATTTAACATTTTTAATCATTGGCAGCGCTTTTGTTTAAGCGTGCGGAGGTCCCGGGTTCGATCCCCGGCAGGGTTAATTTGGGAATTTACATTTTCTGAATTTACCTTTGTTTGGCCTGGTGGGAGGCTGCGGCCGTGGCTAGTTATCACCCTACCGGCAAAGACGTGCCGCCAAGCGATTAGGGTACGATGCCGTGTAGAAACCGACTATATGGGTTTGATATAAGATATAACTGCCATACCCCTAACAGGTTAACCCACTACCATCTTAGACTGCATCGTCATAAATAAATCATAAATCATTTATTTTCCAAAAATTGTGGGTAAAACAGCTGTATAGGTAAACAGTTCCCATCAATTCAATTCGTCAGTTACCATCAGGTGAGATCGCAGTCAAGGGATAACTTGTGGTGGAATAAACCAATAAATTAATTAAATATCACTGTACTTAACAATCCATACCAAGGAATCCTTACTATTGGTGTGTCTCCAGCCTAAGGTAGGTACGCGTGCCTGTCAACTCTACTGAATGCTGACGTCACTCCCATCTCGAGCAGCCGTAGGATCCTTCACTCCGTCTGAAGCATCGTTTGAGCAGCGAGAGCGTCTCGCACTGGAGACACTTCGCCTTAAATTAGTGGTTACATCTTGACTTATATTGAATGACAGATTCTTGTATTTAATTTAAATTTATTAGAAACTGGATGGGTGGATGGTGCCAGCGAATTCATGAAGGAACTATAGTTCGCGCGCGAGTTGAATGCAGAGTAAATGTAAATGTATGGTGACACATACATTTACTCTGCTTTCAACTCGCTCGCAAACTGTAGAAGTTTGACGACCTCCGTGGCGCAGTGTGTAGCGCTGTGTGGAGATCCCGGGTTCGATCCCCGGCAGGGTCTATTTGGGAATTTATAATTTCTGAATTCTCCCTGGTCTGGCCTGGTGGGAGGCTTCGGCCGTGGCTAGTTACCACCCTACCGGCAAAGACATGCCGCCAAGCGTTTTAGCGTTCCGGTACGATGCCGTGTAGAAACCGAATAGGGGTATGGGTTTAATATAACTGTCATGCCCCTAACAGGTTAGCCCGCTACCATCTTAGACTGCTTCATCACTTACCATCAGGTGAGATCGCAGTCAAGGGCTAACTTGTAGTGGATTAAAAAAAAAAAAACGCTATAATCCGCCTAAATAGATAGTGATGTAGCTTGCTATTCACCGCCCAATAAGAATATTGGGCGGTGAATATCGCAAGATACACGTGCAAGCTACACGCTGTATGTACCACCACATAACATATTTGTCTGTTTTAACGTTAAAGGAAAGCCTGCTTCTATCCAATATTTGTCCGCGACAGCCCATAACATAAGTATTACATAATCACTAGGTATGATTCAAAATGCACGTTTAAGGGTGAAAACACAATACACAGAAAGTCCGAGCAATCACTTTCATATGAAGCGCGCAAACTAAGCGAGCCGACAAAATGTCGTTTTCCTCCGACGCGAACGTTTCGCATTCACATTTTAGCCCGTGTTTTCCGCCACCACCGTATGTCCCACTAACTCGTCTCACCCGATGGTCAAAATTGGAACTAATTTTTATGCCTGTATAGTTTTTTTTACTTTTTTTTCTCATAGATACTAGTGACGCTGTCACCGGGTCAGATAATTTTGACAGTCAGTCTGTAAGATACGCGTGAATGTCAACTCTACCTAATGCTGACGTCACTAATAATAATAACGTCACTAATACGTTGTATATTCTAATGTTAATATACTACCGCTAAGATACGTCGGAGTTAGGAAGTTGTGAGGCTCCCAACTCTCTTATTACAAAGATAGTCGCCCTAGCGCCTCGAGTCGAGTGAAGGTGAAAATGAGCACTTATTAGCAGCTGCCGCCCGAATTACTACATTATCCGTGCCTTTGTGAATGATCTAGTCATTTAACGATCACGATTTACGGTCAAATGACGTCATTGATACGTCATCAATTGAGGGCGAGGTTTGCTATATAGTTTATACTGAAGCAAATGAAGATTTATCTTTTGACTTCATTAAATGAATATTGTAGTCATATAACGGTCGCCATTTCACATCAAATGACGTCACTAATACGAAACAACGTGGCTACTTATTTACTGTTTTGTTTTTTTGTTTTGTTTTTTTGACACCGTAACACCGGTCAAAATAATTACTTTGCTAAATGAGTGTTAAAGTCACATAAGGGCCACCATTTAGCGTCGAATTACGTCGCTGATACGTTGTATATATTGTATCAAGATACAATACAACACATAGTGTATATTTTGATCTTGTACAAGATTAAAATATACTCCCGCTAACATACTTTGGAGTTAAGAAGTTCTCAACTCTCTCATTACAAAGTTAGCCGGCCTCCCGCCTCTACTCGAGTGAAGGTGAAAATGAGCACTTATTAGCAGCCGCCGCCCGAATTACATCGTTAAGCCGCCTACAGGAATGTTGCCGAAGTTCTGGCAGTTACAAATTGTCATATCAGACTAGTGTTAAAATGTTTAGTTTATTTATTTTAAGACACCCAACAGGTTACAATACAATAACAATAAAAATATAGCTAGAAAACAGAGTTATATATGCATTATTGTAAAGCCACTTAGAGTTTGCCACAGCTTGCAATATAGTGTTAAATTACACTATTGGCCGGAGAAAAACCAAAAAAAAAAAAGAAAAGAAAAAAAAATTATTAACAAAAACTAAACTAACAGTAATAGATGACAGCTAAACTGTATCTAGTAATTGCCTTTACACAAAAGCAATTTAAATTTAAATAAATAAATTGTTATTTATTTAAATAAAGCTGTTGCTTTATTGTATCTTATTGCGAGAATTTACACATTTAAACACTTATCAACTAAATCCTACGAGTAAAAAAAGTAAAATAGGATCTAATAATAAATAATGGGAAGTTAACTCAGCATTACTGAACATTGATGCTGAACAATGCTCAGCGCTGGTTTTCGGCCTGCTCCGGTAAACTCAAAGATAATATAATATGATAATAAGATAATATGTATAAAAATCAATGCCACTTTTCGTTGTAATTTTATAACTCAAGAACGGGCTCACCTATCCAAACCAAATGTTTAGGCTTTGTTCGGACTATTTAGTAGATGGTTTATGTGAAGTTTGCACAAAATCGGTCGAGCGGTTCTTCATTTATCACATTTTTTGTAAACGATTTATACGTAGTGAAGCACGTGGTTCACTAATGTTTCGCAAAAAACATTTAACAAATGATCATTTCACAAAAAACGTTTCAAAAACTAATCATTTCACAAACGTCGTATTCCGCAAACATATAATTTAATAAAAGATCATTTGACAAATACTCAATTCACAAATACTTTACTTTGCAAACGTGCTGAATGTAAAATTGTCATTTACTAATTTATTATTTCATAAAATAATTCATTCTTCAAATTCATAATTTTACAAAATATTAAAATATAAATTGTTATTTGAAAAATAAAACTTTATTTTAAAGGTCGCCCGCAACGTCATCCGCGTACAATCTCTGATTTCTTATGAGATTGAGATTTTTTATGATATGAATTCAATATATATATATATATATATATATAATAATATGTTACGGGTAAGGCTAGAAGATGTTGTAAACCTAGGTTTACACGGGTTTACTTAGTTTTGGGTAAAGTTCGAATAATAAGTAAAATAAATTTAATTCGGAATTTACCCATACCTACTCACCTAGGTCTACCCAACTCTGGCTGGATAATGTAAGGGATATGGGCTGTCTCCCTCTCCCTCTCACCCCCTCCAAGGCCCGGTCGACGGAGCCCCGCTTTGCGGGGCTCTTTCTTTCTGGGTGGTATAAAAAGGAAATAACCACGAAGAGGATGGCGGGGTCTTTCAAACCCCGCCATCCTCTTCGTCACCTAAACCATCCATGAAATGATCGGTCACCGAAGCACGTACCGGGCCGCTAGTATGAATATATAACTATAGCTTTTACTCTAAACCATAAACTGATAATAATGTAGGCAGAAAAATAAATCTATAAAACACTTAAAAGTAATCAAATAGTAAGAAAGTTGTTCATTTAACACTTTCAGTACCCACTGTGGCAACAGATCTGCGGATTCACGTTCTAATATAACCCGTTGTCCTACGTGAGCATTACGTGAGCGACAAACGCGACTCCGCGATTCGATACGACGCGACGCGACAGTATCAAAAGTAGTATCATTAAGTCATTTATTTATTCATTACATTACTTAAAAATCTAAAATGTAATATCAATTATTATTATATTTAATAATCTTAGTACACATTTGATTGCCTTAAATATTATACCAAGTAAACAAGAAAATTACCTAGCTGACCCTTCACGTGTCGCGTAGACAAGTTTATCGCTTCGTTTCTGTCACTCACATAGGACTACGGGTCAGTAACAGCAAGGCATATCTAAATTAATATAAAAGAAAAATGGGTGACTGACTGATCTATCTACGCACAGCTCAAACCACTGGACGGATTGGGCCAAATTTTGACATAGGTACAGTAAGCTATTAGGACGTGGGCATCTACTAAGAAAGGATTTTGAAAATTCAACCCGGCCTTCAGCCCCTGGCTTTCTTATATAAATATATAGCTTTTGACTGTGGGTTCTCTCAAGTTATGTTCGACTTTTACTGTTAAATTTAAAACCCATATTTTACCTCCTTATTTGGGGTTGAATTTTCAGTGGCTTGAGCTGTACGTTGATAGATTGAACAGTCAGTTCCATTTTTCCATTATCAGCCAGATTAGCAATTAATTGATCAAAAATATCAGCTGTATTAAAATTTGGCACATTGTATACTCTTTAAATGTACAGAAAATCTAAATATACTTATGTATGAAATATGAAGATCTAAGGTAGCCATAGTAAAATGTAAGATGAGATGGTGACAATTAGTTACAGAAAACAAAAGCTACGAGTGTTCCCGAAAAGAGAAAGTTGGTATGACTTGTAATTCTTCCGTTGTCGGATAAAAACAAACATTTTCCTTGCTTTACTGCTCACACCCCTGAGTTATAGTACATTAGTACATTTGCTCGCGTGCTCCGTCAACCGGAACCGCTCGGCTGTGACCTGATTTCTAGCCTGAAACTCGACATGGCCTGTATCGACAGTTTTCCTTAGGTATAGAAACTGTATTATAATAGTCATAGTCATAGTCATAGTCAGTTCATTTCAAAATTCCACAACCTATAACAAACTCAACGTTAACTTAAACATGCCTTTACTCTAGTTAAGAAAACCATTAAAAGTATGCTCCTAAAAAAAGCTTATTATCCTGTTGAAGATTATGTAAATGATAAAAGAGCAAAGATATATGAAATAAACAAATTGGGTATAGTGTAAAATTCCATAATAGAGATGGTCAAAAATAATCTTAGCTCAAAAGCCCATAAGATTTTTATTTAAATTCGGTATCACACTGTAGACTTTTGAATATCAACTGTACGCCGATACGGCTAATGTGCTGGACTCTGTTTGATTAGACCTTACATCTTATGTATACACACATTATGCAAATAAAGAATATTCTATTCCATTCTAATACTGGTGGTTCGCCCCGAACTGAGACCTCGCGGTGCCATCTATTGACATCATTGTGAAGTTCTGTTAAAAATACTGAAGCTCATTAAAAATTCTGAGGTCAACTTTGGACGTCAGAAAATCTCCACTTTGAAAGCCCCTCATTTCGTAAATTTTAGGAGAAAAATTTAAAAAAATATATTTTTTGACTCTATTCCTAATTATCTTTAAAATGATATGCCGCAACCCTATGTTCCGCTATAAAAAAAATTTTACTTCACATTCGCTTCTATGAGAGCCCCCCTGAAATAAAGATTTTTATATCTTTTTACGCCATATTCGGCTGGAGGCCATTAGTTTACATACTATATTTAAAGCTGAAGTAATTAGGTTCAGTAATTCAGAAGTTATAAGGCTCTGACGGACGGACGGACAGACGGACAAGTGCAAATTCACTCAAGTAGACTCAGAGACCTTCGCTTCGCTCGGTCAAATAAACGACTGCTATGGTGCTTGGAAGTGGGTACACAGTCAATATGGATCGCGAACTATAAAGAATGATAATGATTGCGAACCAGATTGTTTGGTGATATGGTCTATGTCATATGGTCATGGTCTATGGTGATAATTAATTATTACAGTAAACTAAACTGGATAGTGATTAGTGATCCACAGTTATGAGTATTATAAACGCGAAAGTGTGTTTCCAACCATACGCCGCAGTGTGTGACAGATAGACAACGTTTTACGGACAGTGTACGTTGCGGATTAACAATGCGATACCTTCGTAAACGTAAACCAGTAAAATATTTTTCCCACATACAGAATGATAAATATCATAGCGATTCCGCAGCCGGTAATGGTATGTTTACATGCTTTTCACGGTAGATTTAAACTCGCCCGACTCGTATGAAGCCAACTGTTGATTCCGCGGAAACTGGCAATGCATTTAAATGGTCACATTAAGCTTGAGTTCACACCAAAGCTTTCGGTTTACTACGAGATATTATGAGCTGTTATACTTCTAACCGACTTAAAAATGGGAAGGTATTTCCGATATAACGCGTATTTAATGTGGTGAAAACAAACTATTGTTCGGCATAAAAAAAAGTCCGCGCGTGATTAAATAATGAAAATAGTGTCCTCCTGGTCCTGAGTGATCGAGTTTCGGCCACGGCGGCCAACCTCCAGAGTTATTAGCCATCTGGTAGATATTACAGTACACAAGTGTGTGCGCAAACAGAGGTGCTCTCTCTATTCCTATACATAGCCCGATGGGACCGAAAATCCGACATGACCGAAGAGAGATCAGGTGCGGATTCGTTTTTAAGTGCTCTCTGAGTCACGGGGTGAAACACTGCCAACTTCCTAACTCGTTAAATTTCCAGTCAGAAAAACCCAATACTTAATTAAGTCCCGACTCCCGATCCGGGATTCGAACCCGGAACCTCATAAGCCGCAGTTAACATGCTAACAACTAGACCGACAAGGTAGTTAATATTATGATAATGATCTTCATTGAATGTGAATATTCAACAAATATTCGATTAGGAGCTCTAAGAGCTTCCAACTCATTGACATTCCGCTATGAGATATGGCTTTATATAACGGATATTTGATTCACAAATGGTGAAGAGCGAATTCTTATCTTTTTATGCATGCCTACGTACTTTGATAATTATTTTTAATCTTTTGTTTTCGTAGACTGTTAACCTTACCGACAAAAACGTGCCGCCAAGCGATTTAGCGATCTGGTACAACGAATTAGTAACTATTTTATCCCGGAAAATTAAAGCGTTCGCGAACCAAAAAACCTAAATCCACGCGGAAGAAGTCGCGGGCATCAGCTAGTAAGTATATAAAAATAACCTCAAATAAAAATAAACACTTCCTAAAAATTAAAAATGCCTAAATTCCTTCACCAATACGATAGTAAATATGTAAACACTAAGCAATACGTGACCATAGATAATATCTAGGTTACAAATTTATTTATTACAATTTAATTATATTTAGTTCACACTTTGTCACGTAGCATAGGTAAATAAGCTCTATTTTAGTTAGCAATAATTGCAAGGTTCTCCCCACTCCAATGTACCTAATTTCTTAGTATATAAGATTGACATTAATTTTTTTTTATATCCACTACAAGCTAGCCCTTGACTGCGATCTCACCTGATGGTAAGTGATGATGCAGTCTAAGATGGTAGCGGGCTAACCTGTTAGGGGCATGTCAGTTATATTAAACCCATACCCCTTCGGTTTCTACACGGCATCGTACCGGAATGCTAAATCGCTTGGCGGCACGTCTTTGCCGGTAGGGTGGTAACTAGCCACGGCCGAAGCCTCCCACCAGGCCAGACCAGGTAAAATTCAGAAATTATAAATTTCTAAATTGACCCTGCCGGGGATCGAACCCAGAACCTCCGCACGTTAAGGCAATAGCGCTACACACTGCGCCACGGAGGTCGTCATCTGTAAATATATGCCATTTTTACACAGAGTCTGTGTGTATCAATTCTGCTCCAACTCACAACGCACGCAACCCGCAACATGCATCAAATATATTCACGATGGGCATTTATACGCTCACGGATTTCAGCGAGGAAAATCCAATTAGTTTGCAAAATCACGGAATATAATGGGAATATTATTATTGCAGCTACGATACTGTTGGCAAATTTTGAGTAGGTACAATTGCAATTTCAGTTGGTTCATACTATTATTGTCTGTGGTTATTTTAAGTTGCATGCATAAATGCATACAAAACTGGTGTATGGAGATGAAAGGGCAAACAAAGTTTGGATCCTAAAATCCTATCTATAAACTCCTGTCTTGGGATGCAAACGATCTTTATATGGTTGCATCTCAAGTAAAAATCGGTAGAACAAAATATGGACCATGAAAACGTAGCAGACAGACAGACACACTTTCACTATTTTTTCTACTTTTAAAATGTTAGTATGCATTTACATAAATCGTCCAATTACAGTTTTAGTACTTGACGTGTTCTGTAGAATAAAAACCTCAAGAAAAAATGTTAGTTATATTATTTAAGTAAGTTATGTATATGGGTTGACTGCACAGTTTATAGGGGCTACGTCAGGCTTAATGTGCTACGAGCTTGCTACGCCGGAGGCTACCGTGGCTGTTTATGCTACGGAGATCAAGGTGCGGTCTAGTACGGTACGTTAATAAGAGTAGTATTTATAACCACTAGTAGTTATCAACCATCCACTTATAGTCATGTATACTAATCATAGAAAATATCAATTCCAATCAATATTTTTTTATTGATGTGCCTCCGGAAAACATACAGCATTATTATGAAGAAGCAGTCTGTACTTCACCGAAATCTGCGGTCTATCCTTTAACAAAGTAGTGCACCTTACCGAATATAGATGGCGCTAGTGTCTCACCCAGCAAGGCAGCGGGAACCCGCTGTCACTTTGAACGTCATAGCGTTGTGTACTTTCGCCGCATGCGCGTCGAATCCAAAGATTTATCGTTAATCAGTCTTCTTTACAAAAATAAATACTATCGATACTATTAAGAAGAATAGTATTACATTGATTATAGTTAATATTTTCGATCGCGGGTTGGTTGTGTCGTACAATGGACCCTGCGTGCACGAACTAGGTCGATGAGGTGACGGGAACCAATCGATCTGGTGCTTCGGACTTACTGACGCTTGAGAAGGACCCCGAACGAGAGGACCTCGGGTTCCAGCAGCGATTCGTAAAGTGAGCAGGAACGAGAGGGACCTTGACGAAAGTCGAAATTCACAGGTAACGGTCGATTCTCGGATCGACGCGTTATTGTATCAGGTGAGTTTTCTTACTAATTACATAACACAGCATGTGTGCCCAATGTGAATGCGTATCAAAATTAGATACTTACCAATTATAAGCCTTAAGTAGCGAACGAACGTTCTTAACGAACCCAATGCCTACAGACTTCAAATCATTGGATCTAGGCTTTGGTAAGACAGATTTTGACGAGAAAAAAGTCCTTAAGCCGGCTGATGTAAAATGTTTACGTCAGTTAATCTAATTACAATATTTGAACTCGCCTGCGTGGCTGAATATTTATAATTACAGAGATTCCGAATAGGTAATTTATTTGCATTTAACCTGAACCTTATTGTACAATAAACAACATATCACCCCGTTAGGGTATGTGCAATTTGAGTGACAGGTTACACTTATTGTTATTATTATTATATTTTATTATATTTATAAGGTATAAAAATACCTTATCCAAAAACCAACTTTGTTAAATCCAGATACCCTCTTTAACTTATCGAATTGCGGCAAACAGACCGAATGAATATAAGTAAGGTATAGGAGTTTATTACCAGCTGATAAAAATAATCAAGTGGCTCTTAATAATATAGGTACTTCCTAGTTAAGAAGAAAGCAACATTCATTGCGTTTATTCAATCTCCTGATGGATGGCCCCCATTGTTGGATATATTTAAACATTTGAACACTTAATTTCGGTACAAGGACTCATATTGTCAATATTAAGGGGATTACGAATATCTGGTAATGCCCACTATACGAGTACTGTGCAATATGCAACCAAACCATCAGGTGCCATGACTTAAATGACTCAAATGATTTAATAAATGCTGGACCAAAATGTATTGCACAAGAAAACTCCCAATTTTACCTATCCAAGCTTTTTCTGCAGATTAAAAGCCATTAATCGAAGCGTCCGATTTTCGACCTTCGAGATAATAATACAAGTTAACTAAAGTAAATAGTTCCATCTGACCCCTCATGCTTCAGTTCCCAGCTTTCTACAACCTAGAAACTGGATGATAAACATTACATTTCCTCAGGTTATTTTCACATACGGGGTGCAAAATACCTTTGTCCATTACTGAGGATCAGCTATAATTGTACCTAATAGCTTCCCTTTGGTTGAGCGTCAGCGCCTCGCCATTTTTTCTCCTGTACTGTAAGTTGTAACATGCTGGGTTGCGGAAACCCTGCATGCGAAGGAATGTCGAGTGCTAGTCTATCTAGACTCCTATCCTTCTGGTCAACCATGACCAATCCAAGTTATGTCTTTCGGCTGCGGAAGCCGTGAGGCGCTTGGAAAATCCGGGCTGGCAAATCAATTATCATAACATTCTGGGTTGCGGAAACCCTGCATGCGAAGGAATGTCGAGTGCTAGTCTATCTAGACTCCTATCCTTCTGGTCAACCATGACCAATCCAAGTTATGTCTTTCGGCTGCGGAAGCCGTGAGGCGCTTGGAAAATCCGGGCTGGCAAATCAATTATCATAACATGCTGGGTTGCGGAAACCCTGCATGCGAAGGAATGTCGAGTGCTAGTCTATCTAGACTCCTATCCTTCTGGTCAACCATGACCAATCCAAGTTATGTCTTTCGGCTGCGGAAGCCGTGAGGCGCTTGGAAAATCCGGGCTGGCAAATCAATTATCATAACATGCTGGGTTGCGGAAACCCTGCATGCGAAGGAATGTCGAGTGCTAGTCTATCTAGACTCCTATCCTTTGGGTCAACCAAGACCAATCCAAGTTATGTCTTCAGGCTGCGGAAGCCGTGAGGCACTTGGAAAACCCGGCTGGCAAATCAAAAATCAATTTTAATACCGAGACAAGACCTATAGGTACAACTAGCGAGGTCTTGAGAGACTCATTGTCGTGGCATCAGCAATGTCGCGAAAGTGCGACCGTTGCGGGGACAATTGAATTCTGCCAATTTTGTGATTCCCTGGAGCAGACTATATTGGCGCAATACCAAAATATTTAAGTTTTGACAGGAAACACCCGGCTGCCCAAAAAACAGCTGATTCCACAAACCATGTAACATGAAATAACATGGTGGCGCGGAGCCACGTGTCAGGTTGCCAATAAATAAACTACAATTTGCCGCCCACTGCCATCTGCCCCCCACTTTCTGGCGACGGACGCCTTGGATTTGCCTAATGTCAGGGACAAGGTCAGCTCAGACAATGCCACAGCAACAAAAAGCACACTTTGTGCAAGTCTAGTGAAAATTAAAACCACATATCCGGGTTCAATTGACAGTCGAACACTTAAAGCGTACATTCAAAAGGGGGGAGGTACAAAGCCAGTGGCTTTACTAACTCAAGCATCAAGCAACTCGTACACGATAAAGACAATTCCGATGATATTATCGGCTCTTACCTTCAATACCGGAGGTTGATGCAAGATAGTCGTGGACAAACTGTCATGAGAAATCCTCCCGCAGAGTAGCGTTTTCTTTCTCAATTGACGTTGGAGATCTCTACGTAATGGGGATAACCCGAGATCGGCTTGTTTACGACAACAAACTGCCGGGTTAAGCAACGACGTCTCGACAGACTGCAGAGCTCGGTCAGTTAGCTATGTAGATGCCTTCAGCAGACTATGGAGACATCATTTAGCTTAGTCCTTCCCGCCTCTAAACGTATTGCCAAAAATACATGAACAGAGTGATAGGATTATACCTAATAGTGGCACATTAACGGCTTTGTGTTTTTTAGCTCCAAGACCTGAAAGCCAATGAACTTCAGAACTAATTAGAGTCTCTAATAGATGCCACGACATTACAGCGTCGGCATCAGGTGCATTGGGATTTAGGAAAGGTGGAAGGTGTAATGCAGGTGAAAAATTGTGGATGGGGGTGCCCAATAATAGAGTGGTCTGCTCAAGAAAAACACCTGTTAATGAATAGTCGAGGGCAATCAACATTGTTTACCAGACTATGTAAATTATGGAATATATAAGTATATATGTATACTTTTCCTGTGTTGAATCTACCTACCTAACCATCAATCACAAGATGATCATAGTGGTACGAACCTTCCAAATAAATCCCAAATCTGCTCTGCCTGCAGATTTGATACATATTTTGATACTCATATCTTTGTCTTACACAAAAATCTGTCAGTGCTACTATCTTAACTTTCTGTAGTCTACAGGTTTCGAATTTAAGACAATTGGTGCTGCTAAATCCCGGATAGTAACCCATTCCTAATAAATGGGACCCTACCCAACCCTAGGTGGTGGTATTCACCTGACTCACCCTTGAACTCAATTTTAAAGACACACGTGAAAATATTATGATGAACCGCTACAATAGTATGGTTAGACTGACATTACAAAAAAAAAAAAAAAAGATTATCTAAATTTGATCTACTTTATCATTATCATGGAATTCCGCAAAGTGACGCCTGCTTCTATGTGACAGTTTATGGTAATAAGCAGGTTGTATTTAACTAAAATCGTTTGAACCTTATGTTGTTGATTTAAGGTTGATAATATTATTGACCACTTTATTTTAATTTTATCTCTTTATCACTATCTGTGACAAAATTAAAGCTGCATCACGCAGCTTAAAGAAAGCTTTGGGCTTAAAGAATTCCTAAGGCATTAATTGCACTCCCGGGGAGTTTCATATCAGCAGTAACGTACCCACCACTAGACAATATACGTCACGGTAGCTGGAGATCATCAAACATTGTGTCATAAGATTGACATTTAGATATATGAAACTTATTATTCAATAGGTACATTACATCCGGTTCGTTTTTCAACCATACATAGCAATGGAACTTTAATATTAAAGTGCTTTGATTTTCACTTAAAATTACTAAATTTAAATGAATTTTCATTTTCATGTGTAAGATATATTGTAAAGAAATTAAATCAATAGTTATAAAAATCAAATCAAATCAAATATTCATTTATTCAAATTAGGTACACACTGTGGGTACACTTTTTTGGCGTCAAATTACTCATAAAATATGATGGTAATAATCAGTTACGGTATCTTTAAATCAAAACTTATAAGAATTTAACGATTAATTTTTATAATTTCTATCAGTTTTCAGACAGATTAACTCATTGATTCATCATAGCGTTGTGTTTAATGCATGAATTCACCAGCAGATAACAAACACGTCTTCATAATAATGCTGTATGTTTTCCGGAGGCACATCAATATGACGGTTTTACATAACAATAAAACCGATATTATGTGCCGAGAGGGAAAACATACAGCATTGCAGGAAGTTCTTCCTGGTGGAGACTATGACGTTCAAAGTGACAGCGGGTTCCCGCTGCCTTGCTGGGTGAGACACTAGCGCCATCTATATTCGGTAAGGTGCACTACTTTGTTAAAGGATAGACCGCAGATTTCGGTGAAGTACAGACTGCTTCTTCATAATAATGCTGTATGTTTTCCCTCTCGGCACATAATATCGGTTTTATTGTTATGTAAAACCGTCATATTAAATTTTGGTTAAAAAAAACACATTGTTACACTGTACTCTTATTGACGTCCAATCCATACTTAATCCATACTTTAATATTATAATATTATAATTATGCGAAAGTGTGTCTGTCTGTTTGTTTGCTACGCTTTCACGGCCCAACTACTCGTCCGATTTTGGAGAAATTTGGTATATAGATAGTTTACATCCCGGGGAAGGACATAGGTTACTTTTTATCCCGGAAAATTGGTGAGCTCCCGCGGGAATTAAAAAAACCTCAATCCACGCGATACTAATATTATAATGTTCAATGTCACACATTTTTACATTTTCACCTTTTAAATGTTCTCTTTCTTGACTCGAACCTATCCGAAACTCGAACCGGAACAGCAGCGGGCATACTAATCATCGCTTAAATCCGTATTGTTTTAATATTATTGACGTTGGTGTTTTACTTATAATCCTTATTTTAGGGAGTTCAAGGTACGTGACATAAAGCTGTCATTTTAAAATAATACTGTTTTAAGCCAAATTACGTCAAGGGGTGTAGTAATACCTGTGGTAATACCCCATGATGTAATTTAGCACCATTAGCTTGCATAATATACACTTGGCAAGACAGCTTACACCCTGGAGTAAGACATAGGATACATTTTGAACCTGACCTTGTTTCACCTGAAATTATAACTTTCCACTGGAAGTTAAAAAGACAAATGAATTCACAGGAATCGTCTAGTCTAGTTATTGATGACTAGCTGATGCCTGTTAATTCGTCTGCGTGGATTGAGGTATTTTGGTTCCCGCGGGAACTCGTTTACTTTTCCGGGATAAAAAGTAGCTGATGTGTAATTCCAGACTATAATAATCTATCTCTGCGCCTTTCATCCAGAACCGTTCAGCCGTCATGGCGTGTTAGAGTAATAAACCTACATCCATCCATAATTCATCCTTTCGGATTTATAATATTAGTTTAGATAAATAAGAACCAAACAAAAACCAATCCGAAATTACGTATTTACCGACATACCGATTGAATCATGGAAAAAACTAGGGAAACCACGACATCCTTTTTAAAATTCGTTTAAAAATAGACACAATTTTGTGCCGTAAATTGGAAGTTAAAAACTTTAAGCGCTCTGCAGCTGTCGCGCGCCGTGTGCAGCCATAATGAGTGGAACCCAGACAAGACTTACTTTAAAGAGGGGTTTTTTGAATTCAAATTTATTTATTCAAATTAGGTACACTGTATACTTATTGACGTCCAATCTATACTAGTACTAGCTTCTGCCCGCGGCTTCGCCCGCGTGGCCTACAAGAACCAAATGTCATTTTTTTCAGAAACAAACATCATAAGCGTTCTCACTCCCTCTCAATTGAATATACAAACTGACAATATCTCAAACAAAGCAATAAGCACGAAGTTCTAAGTTCTATAACTAAACTAATCTCTGGAATGAGAGTAGTACGGTTTTAACAGAACTCAAAGCGTGTGTGATGAGATCTAAATAATTTCCTAATTACAAAACAAACCAGAAGTGGATAATAATTAACATTGTTTACAACGAAATACTATCCGCACCTAACCTACCGCAGTATTTCTTTGTAAACAATATTTTTTGTTTTTCCTTCAGGTGCTAGAATCACCAGACTGCTCCGTGAGCTTACTCTGGAGCAGGCCACGTATAACTGACCGTGTGAAAAGCAGTTCTCCCTTAGGTCTACCCCTGCTAAATTAAGAGTTTGGCCTTGAGACTTATTGATGGTCATGGCAAAGCAGACTTTGAGGGGAAACTGCACTCTTTTGAACTCGAAGGGGTAGTTCGATGGTGTAAGAGGAATCCTCGGAATAAACACAGACTCCCCTTGGGAACAACCGGTCAGTATAGTTGCCTCGATCACATTTCGTTGCAATGTTTTCACTCGCAATCTGGTGCCATTGCATAATTTTGGTGGGTTTAAATTACGCAGCAACATAACTGGGGCACCAACTATCAATTTTAATATGTGAGTTGGGAGACCAGGAGGCTTCAATGTGTTAAGAAATTCAACCGGGTAATGTATGGCTTCATCGTTGTTAATCACTAGGTCCACTGATTTATAATGATGTTCAACTCCTTCGAACGATTTCAAAATAATTTCATTGATAATTGCGGCTTGGTCGTTTTTTGGTGTTAGAATAGCACGCTTGCACAACCATTCTACCTATTTCACGCCTTTGGGGGTCGAATTTTCAAATTGGTGGAACACGTACTTCTTCATATTTAACCAAAAGCCCAAATGCTAAGTTTCATGGCTATAACTTGAGAAATGAAGGACCCTTTGGGGGTGGAATTTTGAAAAACTGTTGGTCTGTTGGTCACATACGTACTTTTTTATTTTTTAACGAAAGCTAAAATACTCAGTTTTGTTGATATTACTTGAGAAATATCTTGAGAAATGATGGGCTTTTACACAAACTTTCATCCCCCAGTTCACCCCTTTGGGGGTCGAATTTTCAAAAATGGTGAAACACGTACCTCTTCATATCTAACTGAAAGCCCAAATGCTAAGTTTAATGACTATAACTTGAAAAATGAAGGTCTTTCATACAAACTTTCAACCCCTATTACACCCCTTCGGGGGTGGAATTTTGAAAGCTGTGACACAGATACTTCTTTTTCTTCGTTAATATGACTTGAAAAATATCTTGAGAAATGAAGGACTTTCATACAAAATTTCACCCCCTGTTTCACCCCTTTAGGGGTGGAATTTTGAAAAACTGTGAAACACATATTTCTTTATTTTAAACCGTTAGCTTAAATACCAAGTTTCATGGCTATAACTTGAGAAATGTAGGACTCTCATATTAACTTTCAACGCTTATTTTACCCCTTTGGGGGTGGAATTTTGAAAAACTGTTGGTCTGTTGGTCACATACGTACTTCTCTATTTTTTAACGAAAGCTAAAATACTCAGTTTTGTTGATATTACTTGAGAAATATCTTGAGAAATTATGGGCTTTTACACAAACTTTCATCCCCCAGTTCACCCCTTTGGGGGTCGAATTTTCAAAAATGGTGAAACACGTACCTCTTCATATCTAACTGAAAGCCCAAATGCTAAGTTTAATGACTATAACTTGAAAAATGAAGGTCTTTCATACTAACTTTCAACCCCTATTACACCCCTTCGGGGGTGGAATTTTAAAAGCTGTGACACAGATACTTCTTTTTCTTCGTTAATATGACTTGAAAAATATCTTAAGAAATGAAGGACTTTCATACAAACTTTCACCCCCTGTTTCACCCCTTTAGGGGTGGAATTTTTAAAAACTGTGAAACACGTATTTCTTTATTTTAAACCGTTAGCTTAAATACCAAGTTTCATGGATATAACTTGAAAGATGACGGACTTTCATACAAACTTTCACCCCCTATTTCACCCCCTTAGGGGTGCAATATTGAAAAATTGTAAATCACTTATTTCTGCATATCTAACTGAAAGCCCAAATGATAAGTTTCATGGCTATAACTTGAGAAATGAAGGACTTTCACACAAACTTTCAACCCCTATTTTACCCCTTTGGGGGTGAAATTTTGAAAAACTGTGACACACGTACATCTTTATTTATTACCTAAAGCCAAAATACCAAGTTTCATGGATATAACTTGAGAAATGACGGAGTTTCATACAAACTTTCACCCCCTATTTCACCCCCTTAGGGGTGGAATTTTGAAAAATCCCTTCTTAGTCTGCGCGTACGTCATAAAAGTAACCTACTGTCAAAATTTCAAGTTTTTAGGCCCAGTGGTTTAGGCTGTGCGTTGATATATAAGTCAGTCAGTCAGGACTTTGAATTTTATATATATTATAGATTATAAATGCGAAAGTTTGGATGGATGTATGAATGGATGGATGTATTATATATGGATGTTATATGTATATATGGATGTTTGTTACTCAATCACGCCAGAACGTCAGAACAGATCTGGATGAAATGCAAAGACATAGATTAAAGTCTGGATTAGCACATAGGCTACTACCCGGAAACATAAAGAGTTCCCGCGGGAACCAAAAACCTCAATCCATGCGGACGAAGTCGCGGGCATCAGCTAGTTACTTATAAAACATGATGGTGATAATGAGTTATGGTATCTTAAAACTAATGCTACGAGGATGGTCTGGGAAGAGCCCACAACAAACTCAGCCGGGTTTTTCTTTTACTTATCACCATCTCACAAAACTAAGAAACTATCAGAGCCATTAGAGCAAATTATTGCCAAGCTTCCTTGTCATTTAAATAATACCATTGCTTAAGACGTAATACATACTAATATTATAAATGCGAAAGTGTGTCTGTCTGTCTGCAACGCCCCATCTTTTCAACGGATTTTGGTGAAATTTGGTATAAAGGTAGGTTACAATCCGGGAAAGGACAAAATTTTCTGCCCGGAAAATTAAGGGATTCTCCCAGGAATTAATACGTAATCTTCACGAATGAAGTCGCGGGCATCATTTTTTTAAAAATCTACTACAAGTTAGTCCTTAACTGCGATCTCACCTGATGGTAAGTGCCATGCCCTTAACAGAATAGCGGGCTATTCTGTTAAGGGCATGGCAGTTCCCTTAAACCCCTAATCGGTTTCTACACGGCATCATACCGGAACGATAAATCGCTTGGCGGCACGTCTTTGCCGGTAGGGTGGTAACTAGCCACCGCGGAAGCCTCCCACCAGACCAGACCAGAGAAAATTCAGAATTTATGAATTTCCAAATTGTCCCTGCCGGGAATCGAACCCGGGACCTCCCACATAAAGGCACTCAACACTGTGCCAGGGAGGTTGACATTTACAAAAAATATATAAAAAAAATTGGAGACGTAGCTTAGTATTGTCTGCGGGATCAAGTTTCTACCAAGTCCAACTGTAAGACAGATAGTCCAAACTTGAAACTAATAATCGATCAATAGTCTGCGGTCTGCGGTGGGTCTTAACATTTGCTGTCTGGCAGCCGACTGATATGGCAAAACTTGAGAAGTTTCAAGTAAAGCAATATCGCACGACACCCGTGATGGATGGCTATCCCAACAACACGTCCCGACAAAGTTCATGGGTTGAGATCACGTTGAGCTCATATAGCACTTCTTTCCTTGGTTTACAAACAGCTAGATGATTTCCGCGATTTCGTCCGCGTAGATTTAGATAAGTAGAATAGATATAAATTATTGAATAGAAGCAGGCGTTGCTTTACGGTAGTCCATGATATTTAATAAACTAGAAGTTTAATCATACTAATATTATAAATGCGAAAGTGTGTTTGTTTGTTGGTTTATTGGTTTGTTGGTTTGTCCTTCAATCACGCCGCAACGGAGAAACGGATCAATGTAATTTTTGGCAAGGGTATAGTCGAGGACCTGGAGAGTGACATAGGCTACTTTTTATCCCGCAAAATTTAGGAGTTCCCGCGGAAATCAAGAAAAATTTAAACCACGCGGACGAAGTCGCGGGCATCAGCTAGTTCGCTATAATTCGCCACAGTAGACAAATCTATGTGGTACAGTGCGTGTCTTACACCAACATGCGACACACACCACCCAGTAATTCGGCACAGCACCACACCACACAAATCCTCCAAATCACTCTCAATGTACGTTTCACTCCGATACTGGAGCATCTTCAGGAGATGTACCTAGCCTATTATGATATTATAATTATTATTTACTAGCTGATGCCTGCGACTTCGTCCGCGTGTAATAAATTTTTTAAATTCCCACCGGAACTACCAAATTTTTCGGCGTAATATATAACTTACTAGCTGATGCCCGCGACTTCGTCCGCGTGGAATAAGTTTTTTTGATTCCCTCGGGAACTCCTCAATTTTCCGGGATAAAAAGTAGCCTATGTCACTCTCCAGGTCCTCAACTATACCCATGCCAAAAATCACGTCGATCCGTTGCTCCGTTGCAGCGTGATTGAAGGACAAACCAACAAACCAACAAACCAACAAACCAACAAACCAACAAACAAACTGACTTTCGCATTTATAATATTAGTATGATTGCCACACGAAACATTAAAAAAATTGAAAACAAACTAAAAACAACAATTACGCAATCACTGGAAGTAATCTCCTTCAATCAACCCTTTATTATAGAAGCTATTAGAAGCTATTAAAAGCTAGAGTTAGGTTTTTGATTTCCGGGATTTTAAAAGTATATGGCTCTCTCCAGGTTCCAACAACAGGGTTAATTTAAAAAAAAAGGTAGCTAGCTACTTTACAAAATAATATTATGTTATGAAATATTCTAAATATAAAAAAAATTGTACCTATCCGCTCAGCTGATTTTGACGAAAATTTGTACTAAGATAACTTGCATCTCAAAGACGACATCAGTCTATTAGAAGCTATCCGGAAAATCTAGTGTTCTATTGTGATCTAAAAAAACGATTTTCATGCTACAGCTAATTAGCAATCATATCATAATGCGAAAGTGTGTTTGTTCGTTGGTTTTTGTCTGAGACAAATTCCACACACTCTTTTTAGGGTTCCGTACCAAAATGGTAAAATGGAACCCTTTATGGTGCGACTTTCTCCGTCTGTCTGTCTGTCCGTCCGTCACACTCGATTATTTCAGTAACTACCGAAGCTATCGACATGAAATTTGGAATAGTTGTGTATATTAGTGGCCCAAAGACACTGGAATTAAAAAAAATTGGAAATTATTTTTGTTCTTATTTAAAAAGGGAGGAAAATCGGAGGGTTAAAATTTAAAAGTGAGATAACTGTACTGTGTGGGGTATCATATGAAAGGGTTTACTTTGTTCATTCTAAAACAGATTTTTAATTATTTTTAGTCATGATAGTTTTTGATTTATCGGGGAAAAAGTCTAAAAAAATACCGCCCCCCCCCCTTATCTCCGGAGTTTACCAATCGAAAAATCTGAAATAATTATGGTCAATAGGAATTTATGTATATTTTACAGGAAAACTATAGCAAATGCTCTAACTAGCATAGTTTTTTTGATATTAACAGTAAACCTCTACAAACAAAGTTAGTTTTGCGGTTCATTAACAAAGGTAATTATTACCGTTTTACATCTTTGGTCGTTACAGTTTTCAGTGCGGAACCCTCGGTGCGCGAGTCCGACTCGCACTTGGCCGGTTTTTTTCTTCAGAATAGGCTTCCTTGCCGACAATCATGCTTAAAACCAAGCAATGATGAGGTAGAAGGTTGGTAATTCACTTCTCAGTAGAGTTCTTTCCGCAACAACAGTAGAGTCCCAAAGTATTATTTAAGTGACAGAACAAGTCACTAAATGAAATAAAACATTTCATTTGGGTTCTAAGTCACACAAACTTATCTGACCCGGTGGCCAAAATTAGAACTAATTTTTATGCCTGTTTATCCCTGTCACTGGGTCAGATAAGTTTGTCGGTCCTTCGTCCAGCGGTTGACATCTTTTTATTGAAACGTAAGCTTATCAAATACTTTTTTGACGATCTCTGTGGCGCAGTGTTGAGCGCTGTTGCCTTAACGTGTTCGTCCCGGGTTCGATTTGGGAATTTATAATTTCTGAATTTTCCCTGGCTTCAACCGTGGCTAGTTACCACCCTACCGGTAAGGACGTGCCGCCAAGCGATTTAGCGTTCCGGTACGATGCCATGCAAACCGAATATAGGGTATGGGTTTCATATAACTGCCATTCCCCTAACAGGTTACCCCGCTACCATCTTAGACTGCATCGTCACTTAACATTCAGGTGAGATCGCAGTCAAGGGCTAACTTATAGTGGATAAAAAAAAACTCTTACGCATTTCAAATACGAAAAAGTCCTAAAGAACGACTGCTCATATACTTTTATTCAAGCCAAAAAAGTATAAGTTTGGAGATAACAAAAGGACATAATAAGGGAGCCGTAAACGATAATATAGTCTGCACACGTCCAGAACTATTTTTATGGGAAATCTTTTCGCCGATTTCAATTCAATAGCCCCTGAGGAAAGCAATAATCGCATTCTATTATATCTATAAGCTGGCATCAATATCGTTGGGCCCTTTTTGCGGGAAAATATTTCAGTTCTTATAAACACACCGAGGGATAACTAATTTTAGCCTTAATAATACTGAGAAGAAGGAAAACGAAAATCTTTGTTCAACACTAGACGATTCCCGCGATTTAGTAACTACGCGTGGACTAAATCGTGAATTAATCGATTTTTTTTTTTGTCTTTTTGCGGAAACTCCTTAATTTTCTGTAGCAAATTCGGTCGAAAAGAAGAGGCCGTTAAAGCGTAGCAGACATACAGACAAACACACTTTTGCATTTATAATAGGTACTAGATTGATGATTACTTTTTTTAATTTCCGGGTGAGCTCCTTAGTTTTCCGGGATAAAAAGTAGCCTATGTGCTATTCCAGACTATAATCTACCCCTGTGACAAATTTCATCTCGATCCGTTCTGGCTTGATTGAGTAACAAACATCCATCCATCCATCCATTTAAACTTTCGCATTTATAATATTAAGTTTCAATATAGATTACACATTCTCTGTTGTAACGTTTTTGATGGGTACCTATCGCATTATTAAGAAAAGTGTAAAAAAGTGTGTTTGTTGGTTTGTCCTTCAATCACGCTGCAACAGAACAACGTATCGACATGGCATAGTTAAGGGCTTGGAGAGTGACATAGTCTCCTTTTTACTCAGAAAATGAAAGAGGACGGACATAAGCTAATTTTTATCCCGGAAAACCAAATAGGTACACTGTTTCCACGGGGTTAAAAAAACATTAACAAAGTAGCGACCATCATTTAATTTTCTTTAAGAAATAACATTTCTCCCAATAAAAATATAGTAATGAAACCATTATACGCAGGCGACCGACTTTCTCGATTCGCTTATCGATATTCGGTAGGAATGGTATTCTCCCTCAGACTTCGATATAAGCATTTATTATGACCTCCCTCTTTTTTTTATTCATCTACAAGTTAGCCCTCGACTGCGATCTCACCTGATGGTAAGTGATGATGCAGTCTGAGATGGTACGATGCCGTGTAGAAACCGACTAGGGATATGTGTTTAATATAACTGCCATACCCCTAACAGGTTAACCCACTACCATCTTGACTGCATCATCACAGATCACTTACCACCAGGTGAGATCGCAGTCAAGGGTTAACTTCTCGTGGAACAAAAAAAAATCTAGGCTATCGCTGTCTGCGAAATTGCCTACTGGAAATCAAATATGAGACCATGTTACCCACCACTGTGCCAGGCAGGTCGTTGAAAAAGTCGTGGGTGAATAGGTAAAACCTATTGTACATTTATCAAAAAAAAAGATATCCATCTATCATAGCTAACGACCAATAAATTTAGTTTATTTTGTCGCACGATTATTGTTCTATTTTCCGTTGAAGCTATCTCGATTTGATAAATCGTTTGTACCCAATTTGAATTTAGGTTTTCGTTTCTTCATACCGAGTTTTATAGAATTGGTATGACTGTAAAATCAAAATAACATTATCTCCGAATAAAAACTAATGTAAGTAGAATCATTAATATTGCTCGACACATTTAAGTTAAATCTTTATTGTTGTATAAAATAACAGTTGCATAATTAAAATCTACCTATTAAAAGTAATACATTATGAAACTAAAATAAACAAATATTATTATATACCAAAATCTAAATGTCAAACTAACTATAAAATAAATTTTTAACAAATCCTTATATACGTACTAAAAAAGCCTTAATCAAAACCGCCCCTGGTTGCGCCTGCATCCATTAATTTTTTTTTAATTTTGTTTAAATTTTTTACTAAACAGGTTGTATATCCCGGTAAGGATGCAAGCTACCTTATATCCCGGGAAATCAAAGCTTTTTCAGTGGATTTTCCAGAAGCCTTATACCATGTGGACGAAGTCGCCCGCAGCATCTAGTATTACATAGGTAGGATCGATAGATGAAGTTGGTCAGTGGTAAATAGCTCTCCAAATCTCCTCTAAAAGGCAGTAAGCTTGGGTCGATAAAATATCGGCTCGTTTTAGAGGACGGTGAAAGAAATGGCCGCCATTTATAATCTCTTGAAATCTCCAGCGAGATTCAGCCGGGTTGTTCCGCTCTGAAAAACGTAGGATTGATGGACGACTTTACACGTAGGACCATGTATTTTTTTATTCCATTACAAGTCAGCCCTTGATTGCGACCTCCTCTTGGGCCTTATTACGTAAAAATAATTGCTAAGATGAATTCGTATAACGTCAATGCTAAGACAAGGACGCATTTTGTACAGACGTTTCAACCGACAAAACAGACCGACTTTTAACAATGTGAATTTCGAAATGCAAAGTTGCATCGAATAATATTACGCCTGGATTAATCTCTCCTCTAAATCAAATGTTATGTTGTTTGCTGGCCTAAAAACATCAAGTTGACCTATTTTGTGTTTAGATCCTAATATCATGAGCTTCGTTTTCCTATTTTCCTAGGATTAACATTAAGCGAGTTAAGTTCTGACCAGCTAGTCTTCCTTCTTTCTTCCTACCGGGTAGGTTTTCGCTCTGGATGCAGTGTATTTTTTTTTTTTTATCCACTACAAGCTAGCCCTTGACTGCGATCTCACCTGATGGTAAGTGATGATGCAGTCTAAGATGGTAGCGGGCTATCCTGTTAGGGGCATGGCAGTTATATTAAACCCACACCCCTTCGGTTTCTACACGGCATCGTACCGGAACGCTAAATCGCTTGGCGGCACGTCTTTGCCGGTAGGGTGGTAACTAGCCACGGCCGAAGCCTCCCACCAGGCCAGACCAGGGAAAATTCAGAAATTATAAATTCCTAAATTGACCCTGCCGGGGATCGAACCCAAGACCTCCGCACGTTAAGGCAACAGCGCTACACACTGCGCCACCGAGGTCGTCTAAAAGATAGATAGTATTTGCCGGAATGCTAAATTATTTAGCGGCACGACTCCTCGGCAGGGTGGTAACTACGAGTAGCTACGGTCAAAACCTCGCACCAGACCAGATCAGAGAGTCGTCAAATAAAATTACAAGTCAAATCATAAACTTTTTTTCATACGTATGAAATACTGAACTGCAGTGATGTCATGAAATTTCGCTTTTTTACTTCAATCGATAGTTTAAAAGAGTTTTCGAATGGATTTTACGAATTTTTAGAGATCCTCAATCACTAAAAAATAAGAATAGTTGCCAAACACCTAATTCGAACTACCCCTACGGTATATATACGGTACCCTAAAAATGTTCTGAATACAATCCAAGAAATACTATATGCTTTTAAATATTCCTTAATGCTAGTATGATGTATGGATGAGACCTTGAACTGCGCTCCCGATCGCTCAAGGCCCTATCTGTCAGTGATAAATGAATTCATGACACAAGAATGGTAAGTCGAGGTTATGGATGCTTTATTTGCCCTTTATTTTCTTCGATTAAATCTAGACTCTTTGAGGGTGATAACCTAGACGTTGAGGGACGAGTGGCCTATATAGTTGCGACAACGCATATCAGTCAATTGCGATTGTTAAGCAACGTTGACCCAAGTCGGTACCTGGATTGGTGACCGAATTTGGAAGTCCGAATTTCCACTGGTTTGGGATGCAACCTGCGATGAAACATTGGCAGCGTCCCATAACCTACCTGGGTGACCGAATTTGGAAGTCCGAATTTGGCCTTCTCGCTTCCTCCGTGCCTCGGAGAGCACACCGGGAAACGACCAATGAGAATGACATGACGTGTAGCATGATAGCATTTGATATAGGTGGAGCAAAATAGATTGGTGCCCAAGTGTCCAATAATGGAACATTCGTCGAAACAATATTTCACGTCGCTTCAGACTCGAATAAATCCACTTCCGAAGTGAATTAATTCGGGGGTAATTAAACAATGTGCGCCAGGCATAACGGTGTGATGTAATTTGCCGTAAATTGAAAGTTCAGAAATAAATTGAATGTGACTGAATAAAAACTTCTTAAATATCACCATGGACTACTTAATAGTTCATCATTTTAATGCAGCCACACACCAAAGAACAACAACAACCTACTCAAATCCAAACCCATTTAATATTTATTGAGAATGCGAACGATTGCTTGTCTGTTTGTATGTCTGTTAGCAAGTAGACTTGGGGACTTCGTCCCGCTCAATTCATAAATATCAGGGGCTAAAGCCATACGCCAACGCTTAAAGCCAAATTGTTTCATTATTGTTGAGTCGTGTTTTAGAATTATAATTCTTATTTCAGAAACGTCAAGGTACGTGACATCAAACTGTCAGTAATATTGCTTAAGTATTACATTAAGCGTTACAGAGTGATGCCCAAGTCACGGTAATGTTCCCAAGTGTCCAATATTGGAATATTCGCTGGAACAATATTCCACGTCGTTCCGACTCTCACATATACACTCCTCGACTCGACGTGTTTCCGAAGTGGATTAATTCGGGAATGATTAAACAATGTGCGCCAGTCATAAGTATAAAGGTGTTATGAAATTTGCCGTAAATTGAAATTTCAAAAATTACTAAACGTGACTGCTTATTATTTATATTAGTTACACATTTCTATTCGGTTTCTACATAGCACCGGACCGCTTCACGTCTTTGCCGGTAGGGAGATACTCGTAACTATCCACGGCCGAAGTCTGGCCTGGTGGGAACCAGGACGACCTCCGTGGCGCAGTGTTGAGCGCTGTTGTCTTAACGTGCGGAGGTCCCGGGTTCGATCCCCGGCAGGGTCAGGATTTTCACTGGTCTAGCCTGGTGGGAGGCGTCGGCCGTGGCTAGTTACCACCCTACCGGCTAAAACGTGCCGCCAAGCTATTTAGCGTTCCGGTACGATGCCGTGTAGAAACCGAATAGGGGTATGGGCTTATTACAACTGCCTTGCCCCTAACAGGTTAGCCTGCTACCATCTTAGACTGCATTGTCACTTACCATCAGGTGAGATCGCAGTTAAGGGCTAACTTGTAGAGGAATAAAAATTGAACCCGGACTCCGGGACTCGGGACTTCCCACTAATACGGGAATATTTATAATTCCCACGGCGCGCGTTCACCGCTGTGCCATGGGTCGTTCTTATCCAAATACTATAAAGTATGATTCATTGCCTACTTAAACTGCCGCTCTTCATGAATTTTTTTCTTATCACGTTTCTATTTGTAAGGCACCCTTTTTTGTAAGGCTAACCCTTCTTGAGTATATTTGGAATTATTAAAGTCAAATAGAACAAATATTTTTCTTTACGTTTTAATGATAAAGTAAAATAAATGTTGTTATATAGATTTAAGTTATGCGTGTGTCTAATAAATCTTCAAGCATTTAATGGTCACACAAACAAAATATAGACTGGTATTAAAACAAGTATTTTAGTACTAAGGTACATAGTCAATCTGAATCGCGATCAGATTAAAGGTCTAGCCCCACTTGAGACACATGGAGTGGCGCGGCACGTAGCATCTCCATGCCGTGAGCTCACGAGATGAAAAACACAGGCGCGCGGGGGTGAAATCGAGCAAGCGCATGTCGCAAAAATGCATGAAATAATTTGTAAAAAAAATAATATTTACTTTTCAATACAAATGAATCCGACAATGTGTTTGATTTAGAAATATGAATTTTATCTTATATTTCTAGAGCTAATTATTAGTTTCAATAAGGAGAAAAATTGCTTTAATAGGTAAATTAAGAGGTATGTTTAAAATAAATTTCAATGCAGCTATTTTTTTTTTAATTGTGTTTTGAGATGCGTCAATGGCTGCTCAAAGGGCTTGATACAGCACATTATTTTTACAAGCATACATTATGTCACCGTTTGATGGATACACTGCTTTTAAAAACCCCCTTTTACGCTACACAGGGCCTTAAGTGGGCCCAGCTCCATACAACCTCATGCAAATAATACTTGCCGCTACGTGCCGCGCCTCTGTAGTGGGGATAGACCTCGACCGTGCCTTATGGCTAGTACCTTATGGTTCCGTTTTTCCAATAACGAAACCTTCAAAATATCAAAGCAAGATTTCAACTGAATATGTATCAAATAAATTCCAAATATTGTGTTTCTAATAGCAAGTTTTTTTTATTAATAATGTCTTCGTAAATAAGTTATGCACAGTGCAATCCGCTTTAGCGCTTAAAATTCTGAAACAATGTAAATTAATGTAAGCTAAAATTATTTCGTTGTTCAGCGAGCAGAAAATTTTACATCTGCTATGCAAATAGGAACTTGTTTGCAATGTACGATTTGCATAGCGAAGTGTTAAATCACGTGTAAAACTTTCCGGTTTCAATTTTTTAATCGCACTGAGCTAATAAAAGCGTTTAAAGTATATAAGAAAGTAGTACCTATACGTTTGGACAAATTTTTATGAGTGGGGGAGGTAAGAAATTTTTTACACATTTTTTTGTCTTAAGTACACAACGTACAAGATGTGTGTATGTTGTGTGTGTGTGTTCACATTGACAGATCACAACCTAGACACGTCCCTGGCGTGCAATGTGTAAATAAACCTGGATCGCCTCGGGTTACGTAGACCTAAAAGCTTTTACCCGGCAAGTGGTGCTATCGGGTATAAAATACCTACCACAGAAGTGATAAATCACAATATTACTTGGCCTTACAGAAAAATTCTATAATATTTTTAATAAGCTGAAAATATCCTACACTTTCTATTACCCAAAATTCTCGAGTTAAACCTTTCTGAAACTCACCCATCATAAATGCGGCCACCCATCATGCACTCGAGTCTCTACCCTGTTTAATTGAGTACTCTTTTACTAATAACGTAGTAAGCAGTTCCGGAAGAAGCGAAGAAAGAAGGATAAAGAGATTTAAGTTTATTTAATTATTGTTTATTTCAAGTGACAAGACTCTTAAATATATCAAGAAATAATTTCACACATAGTAACATTACAAAAATAGAAATCAAAATAATGGGGAATATGCATGTGATTTAGAAATGGACAAAAAAAATTATGTGTAATCTTTATTGCCAAAGAAATATATACAGATGATTATTTTTACAAATTATCGTGTTTCTATTAATAAATTTAATTATTTAAAAGTAGTATTTTTCAAGTTCCCGCTCAAATTTCCAAAACGCAACGCTATTGGCGGAACGAAAAATGACGTCACAATCCACTCTGTAGTCTGAGTCGACTGTTAACAGGTCGTTTGTTTTGTATGATTATTGAAGGTTATTCGCATTGTTTTGCCGCTGTTTATAATAAATTATTAGTGTTTTTGGGAATTATTAACTGAAAGCAGTGAAAAAAGACTCGCCACAATAAACAACTATTGGTAGTAGGTAAACTATAAATTAAAGAGTTCTCGCGGGAACCCAAAACCGCGCGGACGAAGTCGCGGGCGCTAGTATATATTATATATATAATCAAAGATAATATGTAGGTATTAGGAACGTTAAATGTTGAGAACATCTTTATGAACTTTAACAAACTAGGTTGTTTTCGTCAAGGCAACTGAGAAATTCTTTTCCAATAGAACTTTCAACAGTGCAAACAAAAAAACCTAGTTATAACGTTTTGTGATCAAAATCAACACTCGTAGTCAGCTGTTGAATGAAAACCATAATATATTTTATAAATTTGTAACATTAATAATTGGGAATCAGAATAGTTTTATGAACATGTAATTAATTTTTTAGGTTAGTTTATTGTTTAAATTGTTCGCGATTCCTAATGAAAAAGATTTTTGGTAGGTAGGTACTACATATTTAATACTCACGTCGAAATAATCTTCACAACAATATAAACTAGGTACTCAAGCAAGATACATTTTCTCTCCTCATCACCTTACACAATGATATTATATTCATTGACCTTACACCACTTTTCCCCTATATGTAGGTATGTATTTGCATCTTTGGGCATATGGAAAAATATCTTGTCAGGTGCAGTTTTAATATTATTTTTGCACATAGGGACAATACTATAATTATAATAAGCTTTTGGGTGCTCTTCCATCACAATAAGTTAATCTTTTACGCTTTACTTCACTCAAACACTTCGTTGTTAATTTATTCATGTGCACGGTGACGTCACAAAACGAGCGCGCCAAAATGGGGGCGTTTTAAGTCGTCCGAAAATGATAGTAGTTTTAATTATTATTTTTTAGCTTATTTAATAAAATTTTGCAAGTGTTATATTTTTTTCCGGTTATATAATCACTTATAGAATAGTTTTAAAAAATAAAAAAAATACATGCATATTCCCTATTATTATAAACACAATATTTAGTAACAATAATAACATAGGTACATGATTAAATATTACTTCAAATTTAACGCCGCTGTGGTATATTTTGTCCACTAGCGCGCACTGCCGGGTCAAGTGGCAAGTTGCCAACCGTGAACTACGTTGGCAATGTCATAACTCCATAATTACAACGCGGCAACAATTAATCATTAGTGTTACAGTGTAAAAGCTTTCCAACGCGCTTTTGCACTCTGCATAATATTGTAGGGAATTCTTATTATGTGACTCCATCGAGCGCCTCGTCGTGCAGGGCAAGGTGGAGGGCAAGAGTGTAACGACGAAGAAGAAGAAAAAGAGAGCGTTACGTTAATACTTTCGGCTTATATACACGATGTAACGAATGCCAAATCACTTAGTGGCACGTCTTTGCCAGTAGGGTGGTAACTACTAACTACCCACGGCCAAAGCCTCCCACAGGACCACAGAGAAATTATAAATTCCCAAAATTACACAAATGACAATCGAACCCGCGACCTCCCATTGTAAGACCCCTGCAGTGCTCACCACTGCGCCAGGGTCATTAAAACCCCCTACGTCTCACCTTATTTCTTTTTGTCGTGTTTGTGATGGTAAGTGATGATGCAGTCTAAGATGGTAGCGGGCTAACCTAATCTTTTAATCCGTGACTGATCTGCGGAAGCAAATATTTCCATTCGAGGCAGAAATAGGCCCGGCCATTCTCAGGTAATCCGACCAAGTTATACAAAACCAAGAAAAAGTTAATTTAAAGTTTGAAACGAAATTGAATTCGTAAACGGGCATCCTTCGTGAGATCCCTTCGTAAGCCCTTTTAATTAGTCGTGTCACGGAGGGAGCCGCAGACGAAAATAAATTTTAGGTAATTTTAATTCAGAGACGAACAAGACAGAGTGGAATCCTAAGTATACCATAGCTAGGTACAGTCCCGCCAACTTATCTGGCCAGGTAGACAAAATTTGAACAAATTTTTATGCCTGATTGGTTCGTTTTCTATTTTATTTTTAATTTTTATGCCTGATTGGTTCGTTTTCTATTTTATTTTTAATTTTTATGCCTGATTGGTTCGTTTTCTATTTTATTTTTAATTTTTATGCCTGATTGGTTCGTTTTCTATTTTATTTTTAATATATACTAGCGACGCTGTTACTGGGTCAGATAAGTATTTGGGACCTCGACTGCTGTTGGAAGGTAGTGTAGAAATTTTAACGTTAAAACCACACTAAACTAGCGTAAGTGATATCTAATAAAAATCAATGCACCTATAAGGATAATATTTTTTTTGCTTTCTTTATAATCATCAGGCATCCAAGAAAATATTTGTAAAATTATACAGAAAAGTGAAAAATTTTAGTAATTAAATCTCCATATCCACACAACACATAAATAAATAAAATAAATAAAAATAAAATAAAAATAAAAAAGCCTTTTATTTCTTCAACTGGTTTACAAATAATGGAGAATATAACTAGAAAATATGTAGGTATACAAAATTAGGAAATTAATTAAAAAACAATTTTTAGAACTAGTTTAAATTTAAAGTGATTTGAAGAACCCTTTTCAGGTCAAGGCCTCCTCCAGAGAAACCCATTTCGCCCTATCTTTGGCTATGGTCATCCAGTTCGGTCCCGCTACTTTTTTGATGTCATCATCCCAACGATAATGCGGCCTGCCTCTACCACGTGTACCTTTTGGGCCGGGCCAGCTCGTTACTGTGATTGTCCATCGTTTGTCAGTAAGTCTAGCAACATGGCCAGCCCACTTCCATTTAGATTTTAGTGTGTAGGAAAGGGCATCTATAATTTTGGTCTGCTGTCTGATGACGGAATGGCGGATTTTATGTAGGCGTCTGATTTTCAAGATGCTTCTTTCCATCGCCCTTTGGCAAGACGTTATCATTCTCTTCGCCTTTTCTGTAAATTTCCAGGTTTGGCAGCCATACGTTAGCGTAGGTAGTACGTTAATATTCATAATTTTTCTTTTGATTTTCATTGGCATTTTACTTTTTAATACCTCTTTTAGGCTCCAATATTTATTCCAGGCAAATTTTATCCTTCTCTCAATTTCCTCTTCGTTGTTTTTGCAGTCGAAAGATACTTGTTTTCCCAAATAAATATACTTCTTGACATACTCTATCTGTGTGTTTTCTATCTTTATTGGAATTTCTTTACTATTAGTCATTAGCTTTGATTTGTTAAAGTTTATTTCCAGTCCTGCCTCTTTACTGGCCTTGCTCAATGAGTTCAACATGTATTTCATTTGAGTGCTACTTTCTGAGAAGACGACAATGTCATCGGCAAATCTGAGGTGGTTGAGAAATTTTCCTTGAATGTATATACCCAGCTTTTCCCATTTTAATGAGCTGAGGACGGACTCTAGCACTGCTATAAAAATTTTTGGAGATAAGGGGTCCCCTTGTTTTACTCCTCGCTTGATAGGAATCGGTGGACCTGTTGATTCTAGTCGGATCTTACTGATACTATTCTCGTAAAGGTATTTTATTATAGCAATAAATTTTTCGTCTATGTTTAGCATATGTAGCGACTTCCATATCACTTGATGTTTCAAGCTATCAAATGCTTTCTGATAATCGATAAATGCCATATATAGAGGTTTCCGGTATTCTTGAAATTTTTCTATTAACAAATCGACAGCATGTATATTATCTATTGTTGAAAATCCTGATCTAAATCCCGCTTGCTCGATTGGTTGGTTAGACTCTATGTTTTCCTTTATTCTTTTCTCTATTAAAGAAGCAAAAAGTTTGTAGAGGCATGGTAATAAGCTTATTGGGCGATAATTGGCAATATTGTCAGGATTTCCTTTTTTATATAGCAGTATAATTGTAGATTCTGTCCATTGACTAGGAGTGATGCCTGACTCTAGGATACGGTTGAATAATTTAGTAAGAGGGCATGCTAAGCTAATGCCCGCTGCCTTTATTGATTCGTTAGATATGTTATCGGAGCCTGGGCTTTTATCGTTTTTTAATCGTTTAATCGCATTTAAAACTTCAATTACGTCGAAAGGAATGTGTAAGTTGCATCTTGGCTCTACATTTTTGTTTGCGATGACCATGTCTGAGTCGCAATTAGTGTTGATTTCGCTATATAGGTGTTTGTAAAACTCTGTTGCGATTTTGAGAATTTCCTTGCGATCTTGCACCATATTGGTAGAGTTCCGCAGGTTAGTTATCCAAGTTTTATGGTGATTAAGTTCCTTGTATGCTCTTTTCATGCTGCCACTACTTAGCAAGTGTTTTTCAATTATTTTTTGTCTATGTTCTTCGTAGTCAATTTTTAAATATTTGCTGCTAAGTTTATATAGAGCGCTGAGTTCGTTTTTCATAGCTCTTGTTTTTGGCTTTGTTTTTTGTAACTCATATTTCCTGATGAGTAGTTTTTTGGTGCGGTCTTGTATAATCTCGTTGTTAGATTGGCTAGTTGGTATGTGAGCATGCGTTAGGCTAGAGGATATAGCATGGATTATGTTATCATAAAATCCTTGAATCGAACTTTCTTGGTTTTCCATCATCGTGTCAATGCAGTTATTTAGATGTTCTATATACCTGGAAACCTCTTTCTCTCGTAGTAGTAAGCTCCTTGGTAGCTTGGTAAAATTTTTTCTTGATTTCTTAGGTATTTGGAGCTTTAAAGTGGCTCTAACTAATCTATGGTCTGAAGAAAATAACAAGTTAATTACTTCAATGTTGTTTATGCTATTTCTTCGGTTCGATAATATGAAGTCTATTTCGTTTTTAGTAGAGCCATCAGGCGATCTCCAGGTCCACTTTTGTTTCTCTTTTTTGTTGAAAAAAGTATTCAAAATCGGAAGATTGTTTTCGTAGGCAAAGTCTATTAGCATGTCACCTCTGTTATTTCTAGAACCGTACCCATATCTACCCATGATCAGGTTTTCACCAGGTTTTGCTTTTCCTATTTTGGCGTTGAAATCGCCTATGACCATTACATTTTTTTCCGACATAGAGAGAGCTGTGTTTAAAGTTTTGTAGAACTCTACGATGTCTTCCTCAGACGTAGCTTCCGTTGGGGCATATACTTGTATGATCGATAGAGCGAATTTGCCAAAGGAAAGTGTCAAAATCGCCACCCTGTCGGATAGTCCATTAAAGCTTGTAATGTGCTCTTTGAGGTATTTCTTTACAATAAAGCCGACTCCATGTAGGCCAGCTGTACTGCCTATATAATATAATATAAAATTTTCATATTCTTCTATTGTATTCCCTAGACGTTTTACTTCGGAAATCCCTATGACGTCATATTTGATTTCTTGCAAAGCTGTGTCCAACTCTAACAATCTTTCATATGAAGAGAGACTCCGTACGTTGTATGTAGCTATGAAAAGATTTTTAATTTCCAGTTTTAAATTATTTCCGGTAAGTAATGTTACTGGAGGGTTTTGGTCTACAACTCCCTCGGGGACCAGCCGGCTTGGGAGTGGTGATATTCTATTATAACTTTGTGTATTTAGCGTTGTTTTTAGTGTTTGGAGGGGGCCTCTTGAATCTCATTTGTTCTCCGGTCGCGTCATGTAGGAAGTTATGGAATTGTTAACTCTATATTTTTTGTGTGATTGTCGAAGTGGGAGATTTTTTTCATTAATTGGGGTTGTTTTTTCCATATTTTTAGAACATACTGGAGATTCTGATAGCTGGCGCTTGTTATGCGTGGTCTCTTTTTTCTCCTTTAAAATGAGCTTGTCGTACTTCAGATAGGCTATATTTCCCTTCTCTATTTCTAATTTTTGTTTGATTTTTAAATCTTTTCTTATTTCAAGAACTTTTTTTGGAAATTCTTCTTGGATGTAAATATTACTTCCCTCTAAGAATTTTTTGTTCTTAAGTAATTTAATTTTTTTGCCCACCGTTGTTAGGGATACTGAGATAGGTCTTGGTGTGGTATTTTTGCTTCCAAATCTTTTTACTGATTTTATTTCAAAGACTTCCGTTTTTATTTTTATTTTATTATTAATAATGTCTAATATTTTTTCTTCGAGTTGAGAGTATGAACTTTCACTTTCATCTACCCCGAAAAATATCAGATTTGTTTGTACGCTTTGTTTCTCTAAAGCACTTAGTCTTTTATCCTGATTTTCTGACTCCAACCGTAGATTTTCCATATCTTTGCATAGACCTTCAAACTTTTTATTCATATGGGAGGTAATTTGTGATGTTATTCTGTCTTCCGAGCTAGCAATGCGCGATTCAATCGCATTTAATTTTTGACTAAACTCGTTCTTCATTTCCCTGAATAATTCTCTTAATTCTTCCATTTTCCACAGTAATTATGTAAAAAGATTGTCAATTTTTTACACCTCACGCCCTCTGGTGAAATAATGGAGCATCTCGTAGCTATAATTGACGGCGATGACGTTTGGTTCTTCTAGTCTCTGCGTCGTTTGTATCTAACTTACTAGGTGGCGTTAGTAGCTGGAGTAGGTTCGTTACTAATAAAATGACTTTGCAATTTTGAATTTGTTTATGAGATTTTAACTTCCAGATAATTTCTCCAAATCACAGTATCAGACTGACCTTGTATTTCTGCCAGCTTGTGAAGAATGTCCGTAATATTGAGGTATCACTAATTTCTTGTTTGGCGTAGAAAACTTGGAAATAATCTTCCGTATAGCGTCCAAGTGAATTTTTTGTTTTTCTTAGGTTTCCTTACGTTTCTGGCACTGCCTACACTATATCGTTAGAAATTGTCTTTAAACTTCACTTTTAACAGCTTTCCGTAGCAGTTTACACACTTATAGTATTTTTCACAAAATAAAATTCACGGAGCTAACGTTACTCGTGTAAGAGGCGACACACAACACATAACAGTTCTATAATCACAGAAAATTCAAATTTTCTGTTATTATTTCCTTTCCTGGTTGCTTGGAAGAGATCTCTTTTCAGCGATAAGGCCGCCTATTAAACAGTTTTTTCATAATTTTTTGTATTTGTTTAAAATATGTGTTTTATGTATGGTGTACAATAAAGTATAATATTTTCATTTCATTTCCCACGGGAATTGCTCTCTCCAAAGATTGATTGGATTGATCTCCAAAGACGCTTTAGCGATAAGACCGCCTTTGCGCGCTCCACTATCAGGATAAGCCTCTGTATTCTATTACCTTTCATGTTTGTTATACTTATTCTTATTAAGTTGTGTGAAATAAAAAAAGTTTGGTGTGCAAAAATTCACAGGCAGAAGTGAAATTTCAGAAAAGAAAGTCTATGATATAATGAGATAAATGTAACTTGTATTCTATCTTATTCTCTCGCAGGCTAAATCCCACATATTATGTTTGTTTCTTTTTGGTGTCGCTTTTTGGTTTCATTTTTTAATTTCGTTGAATTTTCAAATCACAACGATTCTAAGAAGTTTCACTTCAATAATTCAATAATAAAAAAAGGCAGTTGTAGGGACTGCCCATAGACATAGGATTTTTTCGCTACGGACTGCCGATGTGAAAACGATTGAAAGTGTAAACGAATATTTAATTTTTTTTCTAATTAAAAATTAAATAAATAATAATAATAAAAATATTTAAAATATAAACCTTAAAACTAAGGCATTTAAGTTTAATTACGAATATACCATATTATTATACTTAAGACCTTTTATCTTAAGAAGAACGGTGTCGATCACGCGTAATCCACATTTTTACCCCCTACCAAAAAATTGCTCAACGCGCCTTAAGAAGTTTTCACTTCAATAATATTTGTAGGAACTTAGTGTTGTTATTTTAGGTACTTCGAAAACCCTAGAAACTATTACGTTACTGACGTATATTAGTAATGTTATTTTAGGTACTTCTAAAAGTTTTTTTTTTTAAATCTCATTTTTATTTTTGGGTTCTAAAAGTTAAAACCGAGAGCTATTACGTTATTGCCCTATGTTAGATACCTAAATAGAACACTCTAAAGTAAAGGAACACAATACACACACACATGGTAAGAGAAGGTAAAGCTAAGCCTATTAAGTACAGGCTTTCGAATTACCAAGTTCTTGAAAGTAACCCTTTCGTCGCAAACTTTGTCCCTTTTCGCTAGGTTATTTATGAAAGTGAGAAATAGCACTTAGTAGCATCCGCATATTAATATGTCTTCTAAGAGCCTATGCACACGGCGTATTTTTCACGCGCAGATGATGTGATTCAAATCTGATTCAAACGTAAACCATACTCGCCTCAGTCGTCCACGTCACTGAACACAAACTGGCGCCTTACTGCCAACGCGTAGAGCCATATTCATTTCATTATTGTTGACTTCTGTGTTTTAGAATTATAATCCTTATTTTAGGAATGTCAAGGTAGGTGCCATCAAATTGTTATTTTGAGTAATATTGCTTAAGTATTGCTTTAAACGTTGGCAGTATGGAAACATGTCCACAAATTCCAACAGAAAACGCGCAGACACGTCGCGCAGACACGCTGGGACGCGCGTTCGACCCATTCATATACGAAGAAAATTTTGGCAAACGCGAGTGCAATGCCTGCCTAACCAACTGCCTTGTTGGTCTAGCGGTTAGCATAGTCGAGTCGAGTTGGGTTTTTCAATTCAGAAATTCTCAGTGCCAGCCCGGAGTTGGAAGTTGGCGGTGTTTCACCCCCGTGCCTCGGAGAGCACGTTAAGCCGTCTGTCCCGATTATTATCACTAACATGATAATAGTCGTTAAAGCTCGCCAACCCGCATTGGAGCAGCGTGGTGGGTCTAAGCTCTAAATCCCTCTCTCCTATGAGAGTGGAGTCCTGTGCCCAGCAGTGGGACGTAAATAGGTTATTGTGGTAGTGGAGTGCAATGTTATGCGAGGAGTTGCACAACAAAACAACAAAACAACAAATACAAATGCAACGATTTGCTTTTTTCGACTGAAATAAACTGTGGGGCACAAGTTGTAAGACCAACATAATGCGCATCCAAAGGGCCTAAAATGAAATACTGAGGTCGATAACTAATGCATGGTGCATTAGTGACCCAACACTGAAATCCACCAGTATCTGGAACTACCAATGGTTGATGAAGAAATAAAAAATCACTTCGTAGAGCACAAAGATCGATTCACTAAGCATACAAATGTACTTGCTAACACATTACTAACGGCCCCAAGAGTCAAAGGATTATAACGAGTTGACGTGCTCGAAGAACTACGATATAGGCGACTGACCCTACAGGGGGGGTTACTACCATCACTTTGTGAGCTCACGAGATGAAAAACACAGGCGCGCGGGGATGAAGTCGAGCAAGCGCATGTCGCAAAAAATGCGTGAAATAATTTGTAAAAAAAAAAAAAATTCCTTTTCAATATAAATGAAACCGACAATGTGTTTGATTTAGAAATATGAATTTTATCTTATATTTCTAGAGCTAATTATTGGATTCAATAAGGAGAAAAATTGCTTTAAAAGGTAAATTAAGAGGTATGTTTAAAATAAATTTCAATGCAGAGATTTTTTTAAATTGTGTTTTGAGATGCGTCAATGGCTGCTCAAAGGTCTTGAAAACAGCACATTATTTTTACAAGCATACATTATGTCACTGTTTGATGGATACACTGCTTTTAAAAACCACAGCTAATTAATTATTACGAATTTTGGTTATGGTAGTCAGACCCCCTCATTAACTATTGCAGAGCTGATGATCTTTATACGGCTGAACAGATTTTCATGAAAAAGGCCAAGAACACTCGGGATAAAATTATCTATGACACCAAAAAAAAAACTGAACGAAAATTGGTTCATCCGTTTGGGTGCTGCGATACCACAGACAGATACACAAACAGACACGTTAAACTTACAACATCCCTCTCTTTTTGCGTCGGGGGTTCAAACACGAACGTCAACAATATTAAAACAATACGGATTTAAGCGATGGTAGTTTGCCCCAGCTCCAAGGGACTGCAATAGTCAACTTCGCACTATACACTACCTACAGTCTCACACTGATTGCGTAGCTGTAGTCTAAATAAATAAAAACAAAAGTCATGACTTACTCACACATTAACGCCAAGCCCTTAGTACTACTGAGGTTCAAAGGTGCCCTTCATAATGACAAGGAATAAATCGTGAATTTTGAAATGCCCACGGGAACGAAAGTGCGGGCCGTCGCTTGTAAAACGTAATTAACATTCGAGATAAATAAGTCGGTTAACTATTAAAATACAGACAAGCCGATAATAGGTTTTGGAATTGCAAAGTTCGTGAATTTAACCCTTTTGTCGAAAACTTTGTCGACCTTTCTCTAGATTATTTACGAGTGAAAGTGAGAACCAGTATTTATTAGTTCTTGTCTAATTACTTCGTTAAGCCTGACGAAAGGTATTTTAAGTTTTGAGCATATATTAAAATAAGTTAGCCTTACAGTGAAGCTTCACTTCACTTTTCACTTCAGGTTCATTTATTTTTATTTTATTTATTAAGCACACAATTTACATAATTATTCTTATTTTTATTACAAGCTGATGCCCGCGACTTCGTCCGCGCGTCGTAACTAACTTATCTTACTAATATTATAAATGCGAAAGTTTGGATGTATGGATGTCGGTATGGATGTTTGTTACTCAATCACGCCCCAACGGCTGAACGGATCTGGATGAAATTTGGCACAGAGATAGATTATAGTCTGGAATAACACATAGGCTACTTTTTATCCCGGAAAATTAAAGAATTCCCGCGGGAACCACAAAACCTCAATCCACGCGTACGAAGTCGCGGGCGTCAGCTAGTTTTTCCATATTTTCGCAGCGTGAAACCTTCCCTGGACTACGACAAACATTTCAAAACCAAAATCAACTAAATCGGCACAGCCGTTCTCGAGTTTTAGGGAGACAAACGAACAGCAATTGATTTTTATATATATAAAATTGATTTCTATATATATAGAAGATTTATTTATTCATATAAAACAAAAAGTTATACCTAAACTTAAAGTCTATTTGGTGTAGCATAAACACGACTGAGTTTTTCTGTACACCGACGATTTTACGTGATGATTTTGATGATAAGCATACGTTAAATGTTAATATTAATCTATACTAATATCATAAATGCGAAAGTTTGTCTGTCTATCAGTCTGTCTGTCTGTTACTATATCACAGCCCAACCGTTAAACCGTTTTTGATGAAATTTGGTACAGGGATAGGTTGTATCCCGGGGAAGGACATAGGCTTTTTATCTCGGAAAATCAAAGAGATCCAGCAGGAATCAAAAGAGTTAATCCACGCGGACGAAGTCGGGGGCATCATCCAGTATATTATATTAATATAAATAAATATTAATATTATATTATTATAAGGAAATTTTATTTAACATTCAAATAACAATAGAAATAAATAATTACAATAAATTTAAATCAAATCCATAAATACCTACTAACAAAAATAAAAATAAAACCCTAATCAAAAAGACCACCCCTGGTTGCCCCTGGGCCAAAGGTACCCATCAAACTTGCAGTATTGCCACGCTGAATGGCGATGGATAACCTTTGAACCAGGTAGGAACCAGAACGTGGGTTTCCCTTTCCCTCAAACGACAGCCGATCTCTTTTATAATTTTTTTTGCATATTATTATTATTAATTTCAAATAATGGACTATATGACACTAATAATAATAATACTAAATTATTATTAACATTTAATAGGGTATGCTTAACATCATTATCATCTTCACTATCTAAAAGCTTAGCTGTTTAATTTAGATGATATAACATACTGGTTAGCAATTTTCATCTGTGAGATTTCACTCTGAGGGAGTGTGTTGGAATCTATGCCAAACTTAGGAATGCGAAGTGTCTGTTTGTCACTACTGCTTCATGGATCATCTGTTCATCACCAAATCTCGTCATAATCAGCTGATTTGGTACAGAAATAGGTTGCGTCCCTGTGAAGGACACCTAGGCTACCTTAAACTAGTTAAAGTCTAATTAATTAGTTAAGGTCTAATAATTAAAGTTTTTTATTTCCCGCGGGATGTCGCAACCTATCCTTGTACCAAACATCAAAATCGACTGAACAGATAGGTCGTGAAAGCGTAGCAGACAGGTATAGTCAAACATACATTGTTTCGCTTTTATAATATTAGTAAGAATTTTATCATTATTGAATAACTGGGGCCATGCTGCGAACGCTTAAAGTAATATTACTCTAAATGACAGTTTGATGTCACGTACCTTGACGTTCCTAAAATAAGGATTATTATAAAAACACGAAGGCGAACGATAATGAAACATTTGGCAGTATAGACCTTCAGTCCAATTATGGAACCAGCTTCCATCTTCTGTGTTCCTTCATGATTATAATATGGGGCTCTTCAATGGGCGGATAAACAAATATCTCGAAAGCCGGCATCGCATTGGCGGTACCTCTGGTGCTGCAAATATTCATGGGTGGCGGTTAACATCAGGTGACCCGCCTGCTCATTTGCTCGCCATATATATTTTTAAAAAAGTTTTGAATTTGAATCAAGGGATTAGCGATTCGTTGCGTGATCCAGAAAGATTTTATACGTCCAGTTCATTTCAAAATCCACGAACGAGTTCTTTTATTTATGAGAAGTAAAAAGAAACAATTTGGGTTTCATACAATATGTAAAGCTTGCAAACTGAAGTAACATAACCGGCATCAGGTACGCAATGCTACTGTGTAGTAAGCATACAGTCAGGCCTGGAGGTTTACTACCATCGGCATCGGTTAAAGCAGTATTACTTCTATATAACAATTTTATGTTATTTGACGTCTGTAAGATAAGGATTATAATACTAAAACACAAACGTCAACAATATTAAAACACTAGTTTTTTTTAAAATTCCACTACAAGTTAGCCCTTGACTGCGATCTCACCTGATGGTAAGTGAAGATGCAGTCTAAGATGGTAGTGGGCTAACCTGTTAGAGGTATGGCAGTTATATCAAACCCATACCCCTAGTCGGTTTCTAAACGGCATCGTACAGGAACACTAAATCGCTTGGCGGTACGTCTTTGCTGTTAGGGTGGTAACTAGCGACGACCGAAGCCTCTCACCAGATAAACACGATACATGTACATTAAACAATATGTGTCACTGTATAAAATGGCACAACTAAGTGTATAATATTTCTGATTGAGCCTTGTCGTTCAATGCAATTTTATAGCAAACTACACACCTATGAAAAATCACCTCTTTGGAAGGCTGCACATAACATAATAATATTATGTTGTTTAGTATATTTTATAGTTATCATTTATTTTGATTTTATTTTGATAATTATTAACACACAGTAAAATGATCTCTTGCGCGATTAATCAAACATCTTATGCTTTCTATTTATTGCTTTTTACAAGGATCTACAAGTGTAGGTACTCAAATAAGCCCAGGTTGTGGGCATCTGTCTCCTGAAGCGGATCTGAGTGGAACGAAAGTGTATACCTGGTCATAAAGCAGACCAATCAGATTATTGATACTAGTGGTTCGCCCCGAACTAAGACCTCGCGGCGCCATCTATTGATATAAATGTGAAGTTCTGTTAAAAATACTGAAGCTCATTAAAAATTAAATAATTCCGTTTCCTTACAATATTTATCTAATTTTAGTATTTGTTGTTCAAGTACAGGATATAATTGGAATAATTGATCAAGTTTCAAGCTCATCCTTTCAGAAAATTTAGAGTTCTGAGGTCATCTTTGGACGTTAGAAAATCACCACTTTGAAAGCCCCCCATTTCGTCAATTTTGGGGGAAAAATTAAAAAAAAAATATTTTTGGACTCTATTCCTAATTATCTTTATAATGATATACCGCAACCCTATGTAACTTTATAAAAAATATTTTACTTCGCATTCGCTTCTATGAGAGCCCCCCTGAAATAAAGATTTTTATTATTTTTTAAGCCATATTCGGCGGGAGGCTATTGGTTTACATATTATATTTAAAGCTGAAGTAATTGCGTTCAGTAATTCAGAAGGTATAAGACTCTGACAGACGGACGGACGGACGGACGGACGGACAAGTGCCAATTCACCCAAGTAGACTCAGAGACCTTCGCTTCGCTCGGTCAATTATTTTTATCCAATTTTATAATTGGATAGGAACAGTCGATACATCCGGGATAGTCCAACGATAGCTTCTTGTTCAAGCATTTTATAAATAAATTGTTGATTTTATTACGTCACTTCTGTGGCACTTTTAAACTGTAGTGGTTTTGAAACGATGGTATATAATAGCTTGTTCAATACTACAGTTCTAAAGATTTATTTATCTGAAAAGAAGTCGACACCAAACTTAAAAAGGTATTTTCAGTTTGCCGACTGTATGATTGTTAAACCGTGGTAGTTCTGTACGCAAACACATGTCCTAATATCGGCCTCATTAATATGTAAGAGTGGTTGCCCTGACCTCTGCATTTGGTAGTATAATTTTAGGTTTAGGCTTTCTGCGGGAACTATAAGTATGCAAAAGAAAATATAGATCAAAACGAGTAAGAACCTATGTTAATGTAGATAAAGTACTTATGTGTTACAAGCTAATGCCCGCAACTTCGCCCGCGTGAATTGAGGTTTTTTGGGTCCCGCGGGAACTCTTTAATTTTCCGGGATAAAAGTATCCTATAAGGTATTATAAACTATCTCTACGCCAAATTTCATCCAGATCCGTTCAGCTTTCGTGATTGAGTAACAAACATCAATCCATCCATCCATACATCGACACATATAATATTAGTACTTATAATATATATAGATGTTAGATCCCAAAGAGATTAGCCATCCGCGCGGGAGATGTTATAGTGCGTAAATACAGATGCACTCTCTATTCCCTTACTTTCATAGCGCGATGGGACGGGAAATCAGACACGACCGGTGAGACATCAGGCGCAGGACCGATGGCTTTACGTGCTTCCGAAGCACGGGAGTGAAACAGCGTCAACTTCTTAGCTCCTGGCAAGTACTGAGAAATTATTGATAGAAAAACCCAATATTTAATACTATTTAACACTTAATTCTTAGACTTCGTCGACTTAGACTTCGTCGTTTGCAGTCGAACATGCTAACCACTGGAAAAACGTAAGGTCTTAGAACATCAAAATAGCACAGTGGCCATACTGCTAATTCTTAAAGCCGTGTTGACTTTCGTGTTTTAGAATTATAATCCTCATTTTAGGAACGTCAAGGTACGTGACATCAAACTGCAATTTTGAGTAATGTTGCTTAAGTATTGTTATTGCTTGAAGTGTTGGCGGTATGTCCCCAACGATTAGTACATTACTCATCATTCGATCACATTGCGATAAAATGAAGTGTACGTAAATCAATTTGATCTACACGCAGTTTGTTCCGCTTAGCCATTTATCGCTCATTACCCTTTTGCGGCGGGAACCCCGCTTTATTGTCTACACCTATGCCTATTTGGATAATCCAGGGACTACATTTACTTAATGTTCTAGCCTACTTCAAACAAATGTTTTGTACTTACATCAAGCTCGACGCTGTCTGGGAAGATTAATTATTATTGATCCTACATGCCTAACGATGCGTGGAAAACTATTATGAACTGCGTTACTAGATTTAAATTGTAGACCCCAAGTTGCTCGAAATAAAGATTATTTATTTCATTTATTTTAGGTAACTACTAGTTGTCCGCCCCGGCTTCGCACGGGTAGCATTATTCATCATAATAGTCCATATCTACCCAATAAAAGCCAGTCGGCACTGGGCCGCACACCAGGTTTTACATTAGCAATGCGATATCACCTCCTGCCAGGGCAGGTCGCCGCCGCGCCTATTTCTGCCGCGCGTTACTTTATTTCTATGATATCTTCTAAGATATTCGTCTAAATCAAATGGTGTAAAGGGCGAATTTGGTCTATATTAAATACTTGAGATGACTAACAATTTTATTTTGATAAGGATTAATACTTTGTCAGTAAAAACACCTTTGAAATTAAAGCTTTGTTTTAGATCAAAATGGTTATTGTGAGACAATCGTAAAAGATGGATATGTTTTATGATCCCCGCGGGAACTCTTTAATTTCCAAAGATAAAATTCTGGGGATTTCCCTATGTGCTTCCCCAGGATACAATCTAAACCTGTACAAAATTCATCAAAATCGGTTGACTAGATGGGCCGTGAAAGCGTAGCAGACAGACAGACCAACAGACTGATAGGTAGACACACTTTCGCATTTATAATATTAGTATAAACTGTAGCTATTGTAGATGACTTCTTCCGTGTGAATAAAATATTTTGTATAGTTTTTTTCTTTACAAGTGGTGATAGCATAGTGGTTGAGACGACCGGCATCCTATCCGGCAGGTCGGGAGTTCGAGTCCCTGGGCTTGCACCTCTAACTTTTCGGAGTTATATGTGTTTTTAGAAGTTAATTATCACCTGCATGCCTGAGAGCTTTTCATAATATTATCTCTAAACGTGTGTCAGCGTGGTGGACCATAGCTCAACCCTTCTCATTCTGAGATGAGACTCTAGATCTGAGGACCAATTGTCTAAGCAAATTGTAATCATTTGACAGCTTAAAATGTATCACTCGAACTGTTTAAGGAGTTCATACATGCTTTTTGACGTGCAGGCATCTATGAACTCCTTAAACAGGTCCAATTATCTTTTTGACAAACGTTTACGATAACGATTTCGTTATACAATCGGGGGGCATTGGGTTGAAGTGAGTGAGAGACAGCTTGAAGCAGTCAGGATGGACTGCTTCTAGTTGCGACTGCATAGTGAAAAGTCTTCTACGTACCTACTATTAGATAGTAAGCCCTGGTGTTTATAAAAAAAAACACCAATGTGCAAAAAAACTATCTAATCTCTATCTCTATTTATCTATAATATATAAAAATCAATTGCTGTTCGTTTGTCTCGCTGAAACTCAGAAAAGGCATGACCGATTTAGATGAATTTTTTCAGGGTCCAGGGATGGTTTATATTCACAATTGGACTCGGTAGGGGGCGATGCAATCGGGTTCTAGGCTCAGAGCGGCACAGCATCTGCCGGGCCATTAGTTTAATTATAAAGTTTATAAGTAATACAAAAGTACACAGCTTGTTCTTTATAAACACTTTCACCACTTATATACTTGGACTATAACCCCCTATAACTTGGATTGAACCCTAGTGAAGGGTTGTTTGAGTCTGAGTCTCAATTCTTAGCCAATTACTGAAAGCCAGCCGGCAGGCCGAAACCGGGTCCGTAGCTGGGCAGCAATTTGACTAAAGAATTATAACGGACTAGATTTGGGAAAATGCATCGAATTTATAGGCCCATATTGCTGACTGACAATAGGCATGAAGACTGATTTTGAAAAATGGTCAGATTATGTTCGGAAGTATCTACTATTTCGAAAAAATATATTATTTCAGCACAGAAATAAGGTTTGGTAGATAATATAGGCATTTGAAATTTAAATTTTAAAATTCACGCCAAAACGCTCCCCGGTGTCATGGCGTCGTTTGTGACGTCACTATTATTTTTACCAATGTACTCTGTGCAGTGTGCAGTAAGCAATAGTGTGATTGTCAAAGCTCGAAAACAAACCATTGTGACGTCATTCGCTTCTTGGTGTTTTATATGGCGGATTGCTTTCTATGGCGAATATGTATTTTATAATTTTATTTTATCAAAATAAATAGCAATCTCACTCGAAATAGAAAAATAAATGCGTTTTTTATAATCCATGAATCCTATTTCATTAGAAAAATTCATAATTTCATTGATACTTGGTTACTGTCATCATGCCTATTTATTATTGATGTCAACTTGGAAATAGTAACTCAGCAATATGTGGCCAAAAGTTAGGGTTGTAACTTGTAACAGTACGCACATACATGGAACCACCCGAGCAGTTGCGATTGCTTCGAGCGGTTGCCAGCTTGTCAATCGTAGCTTCAAGATGTTGTCTATGAATAGCGGTCCGTGTATGTTGATCACTGGATAACTGCTCGAGCAGTCCGTGTATGGCCGGGATAAGAGAGATATTAAGTTTTTGCCTACACTTACAGTGCTATATGGATTATCCGGGACTACATTTACTTAATGTTCTAGCCTACTTCAAACAAATGCCTTGTACTTACGTTAAGCTCGGAGCTGTATGTTAAGATTTATCGATCCTAGACGCCTAACGATGCGTGGAAAACTATTAGGAAACTGTAATCTTAAGTGATGGAACTTATATTAACTACTATAGCTATTGCACGCGACTTCGTTCGCGTGGATTTAGGCTTTTTGTTAATTTTTAAATTGCCCTATGTAGTGATACGACGCGACGCGACAGTATCTCATTTTCTATATGTCGTATCGCGTCGCGTTGCGTCGCATCGCTTTCGTAGCTTACCAGCGGCTAAGAGCTTCTAGTTTCACTACCTAAAAAAGATTTCTTGAACTTGTGTTCGTTCGGTTGAAAAATCCATGCAAATACTAATCATAAATGCGAAAATCCGTCTGTCTATTTGCTGCATGTTCATGGCCAAACAGTTTTACAGTAGGTTACATCCCGGAGAAGGATATAGGCTACCCCACCTATTATCCCGGAAACGATTTTCATCCCGGATAATCGGATTTTCAAAATCGAAGCGGAGGAAGTCGCGGGCATATATTATTTAAGGCGATGATTGAACATTCAGTTTTCGAAAAGTGAAAGGGAAAGAAAATTGTTCTTTAAGACCATTAAAATAATATGAAATTATTGTTTAACGAGAATAAAGCTTTGCAAAAATCAAAATCACGTTCTGAATAATTCATAGGCTGACGAGAGATCCGAGTTCCGACGTTGTTATAACCATCGAAGTATTGTACTCATGGCTTGGTGGTTCGAGAGACAGTGCAAACGTTTCAGAAGGAGCTTGATCAAAGCTGCATGTTATACAGTCTTCTTTTCGTTTAATAGATAACATGTAACCCTGCATTCTGTGGTGGGCTGAAAATGCTTTAAAAAGTTTACTTATTAGAATGAGAAGGGTTTGGGGTGTCCACCACGCTAGCCAAGTGCGGATTGGCAGCCTTCACACACCTTGTAGAATATTATGAATAAGTGATATTTAATTTCAGTTTTTGGCATTATCATTGACAAATGATGCTTCCCAAATACGAGCTTTTATCAAGCACTTACCGAAAATTCCTACGGTCTTTAAGTATATTCTGTCTGGCATGTATTCGCCAGTCATTGACAAATAATCCCTCCCAAACAAAACAGGGGACAAACGGTGAAATTAATGCTTAATTGCATGGAAAATGTTAATGTAATAGCAATGGCAAAGAAGTTTCTTCTACTCAAAATAACGATTAACTTACAAATTAAATAGATGTTTTGACAGATGTTGCGTTAAATGAATGAGTTAAAATTACATATTTATTTATTTAGGTTAACCGCTACACGGAGTTAGAGAAATCAGCACTTACTTAAATCAATTGTTGCGAGTACATCATACTCAAGCACTTATACCTGTGAAAACAGTCCTTTAATCAATAAATCACCTTATCAAATTCGTTTTCAGCTTTTATCAAGCACCTACCAAAAGTTCCCTACGGCCTCTGGGCCTATGCCCTTGACCTTCAAGTCTGGCGTTTGTTTACCAGTCATTGACAAATGATCCTTCCCAAACAAAACAGGGGAAACACGGCGAAATTAATGCTTCACTGCATGGAAAATGTTAATGTAATGACACTTAGAATACGCAAGCATTGACGTCACAGCTAACGTTATGAAATGTACAACACAAAGTGATGCCTGAGACTTCGTGTTTGCGTGGAATTAGGTTTTGGGAACGTGTGGTCTTTATGGCAGGATAAAACGCGTTTTTTTTTTTTTTTTATATACATATATAGGCTAGCGCTTGGCTGCAATCAGACTTGCATGCAAGAGGTGATGCAGCCTAAGGTGGAGCGCGCTTGCCTAGAAGATGCCTATTCACTCTTGATTTGAAGGTACCTATATATTCCATATCCTAGCGGTTCGGATTAGAAACGAGGAAGCAAATCGCTTCGTACGAGCCAGCGGAATTTCGACTGCGTAAGGGTGCAAACCTTGTCGATGCCTTGCGGTTCGATAATAAAAAGGTGACGGAGGAACCAGATCGAATAGTTCTTGAGCACACTCTCCGAAATATATCCTGTAGAAGCTTTAAATGACATGAGTAAAGAAAGTGGCCCTGGGCTGGAAAAAGTCTTAGCGGAAAAGCGTTAGTATCTGTCCCTCTCTCTATAGTATAAATGGAGAGAGATAGAGTACTGACGACCTCCGTGGCGTAGTGTGTAGTACTGTTGTCTTAACGTGCGGAGGTCCCGGGTTCGATCCCCGGCAGGGTCAATTTGGGAATTTATAATTTCTGATTTTTTCTGGTCTGGCCTGGTGGGAGGCTTCGGCCGTGGCTAGTTACTACCCTACCGACAAAGGCGTGCCGCCAAGCGATTAAGCGTTCCGGTATGATGCCGTGTAGAAACCGAATATTGGAAATGGTTTAATCAATCAATCAATCAATTTATTTTTCTCAGTCACTATTCTTATACTAAACAGTTGTGTTGGGACTGGTGCTTGAGCTAGGCATTAACCTGTGTTTCAAGACAATTTAATATAACTGCCATGCCCCTAACAGGTTAGCCCGCTACCATCTTAGACTGCATCATCACTTACCGTCAGGTGAGATCGCAGTCAAGGGCCTTTTTTAGTAAGTGTTGAACACTTAGTTTCATTTTCAACATTTTTGTAAAAGCCAGTCTTTTAATTTTCTTTTAAATCCAGCCCCATTTGCGTCGTTTAAACTGTCCGTCTATTGGAGCTTCCTTGAAGGTTGCAGCGGAGGCATCGTTTGACGTAATCTAGGATTTGGTGTGAGATGGCTTTCGTGACGCACCCATATGAAAAACACACCCATGTGAAAAAAAATGCCTTTTTTGATAACTTTTCCGGGATAAATAGAGCTCTCAAGGTCTCTTAAACTTACTTTAATCTAAGTAAAAGTAAAATCAAAATATGTTAATTTAAAATTCGTACCTACACAGTACAACGTCAAGTATACAAAGATAAGAAGTGATGATTTAATGTTGGGACATGCAAGATCTAAGCGTACAACACATGCGGTGCCTATAATTGATATATTTAATACTAAATGTAGGTAGGTATTCTAAGGGATTTCCACTAATTAATTCAATGTTTTTGACGAAGGAAAGGCTGTTACTTCGGGCACTGTTTTAATTAGTACAAGTTTTGAGGCCTCATAGGTTTATTTTTGATTATAAAATGGATTATTTATAAAAATAAATCATGGATTTGTCATTAGTATGTACCATATATTTTGTGTGTAAGTTTATGATCTCGTTTCATTCTATCACATATCTTGTTGTACCTATTCTTCCTTCACAACCTTTCTCACTGCCAAGGGTAACTGGTAAAGATCTCTTATAGAGATAAGTGCTTCCTTGTCCACTATGTATCTGTTTTTTCTTCATATTTTGTAACTATTTGGTACTAAAAAAATAAAATTAGTATGGATATGGATACATACTGGCCACGCTGTCACCGGGTCAGATATGTTTGTGGGACTGTAAAATGGACAGACTGTCGCACAAAATGACGCACTAAGGATTATTTTTAATTAATTAATTTCGGTACGCAACCCGTAAGAAGACGTGACCGCTACTTTATATTCTTTAAAAAATTCATTGAACAATAGATTACTGTAAAATACTACATAACAATATAAAGCCACAAAACATACTCAGCCAAGAATCGATCGTGGAACATCCATAAATCTGCCAGAGGCGATTTATTTGGCAATAAAAATCAATGTACATTCACCGCCTGATCTATTACTGGAGTCAGATAAAAGATTTACGCACCGACGCACTCGGCCTTTATAAACATTATGAATAATATAAATGTATTGAGACGTCATGGCTTAGTGGTTGGAATTTGTGGTTTAAGTCAGGGGTTCCCAAAGTTTTTCAATTCGTGGCGCACTTACAGGGGCACCCGTTGTCAGGACAGCGGGTGAGCGAGAGAAGCGACGCCACGTGACACGATAACATAATATAAATTGACAGACATTGATGATGCCACAACGCAGGGCACGTGAAGTGTCAGCTACCGTGTGTGTTATTGTCACATCGCGTCGCCGCGTTTTTCGCTCACATAGGACAAAGGGTAAGGTATTTTGTCGCGTCGCTCTAGCTACTCGAAATAGGGTACAATGATACTAGGTTGATATTATTTTGGGACTGACCTCCAAAACTCCACCAAATCGGAACAGGATAATCTTCTTTTAAGGCTGCTGTCGCAAGATAGTTCAATGAAGCTCTCTTTTTCTTGCCAAGTGAATTCTGGTGGAGCTTGCATATGAAAAGGATCTTGGATCTACGCAAATTTATAATTTGTACTCACAAATGCCTAAGTAGCTTAGTTTCTGGAAAATGGCAAACAGGAACGCCTCATGGCACCCTTCTTTCCTCTACGGCGTACCAGGGTGCCGCGGCGCACACTTTGGGAACCCCTGCTTTAAGTATTTTGCTAGCAAATACATTGTTTTTCGAAACGGACGTCAATAAATAAACGACTATAGAGTTCCTGGAGGCGGGCAGAGTCTTAACTTCAGGAATGGCTTACGCTTGTGGTTTGATGAGAAACTAGGAGGCAAAAAAAAAACAGCAATAAGTCCCCGACACGCGAAGTGTGTGTAAATTATGCCCTATAACCTGCTTACAGAATCCCTCTTTCTAAACTGAAAACCAAACTACTATGAACTAGAAATACTATAATAAATTTCTGAGATTAGTCCGTATATAGACATGAACTCAGCGCGGCGCGGACTTTAATTTTTACATAACTAGATGATGCCCGCGACTTCATCCGCGTGGATTAAGTTTTTTTAATTCCTGTGTGACCTTAATTCCTAAATTTTCCGAGATAAAAAGAAATATATGTCCTTCCCCGGTATGTTACCCAACTCTTTTTCTAATTTCATGAAAATCTATTGAAAAGATGGTCCGTTAAAGCGTAGCAGACAGACCGACACACTTTCACATTTATAATGGATATGGGTTTATGGAAGTATGGATATTGGTGGTCGTTAGGTGGTGAATTGGGTATTAGACAACTAGTCAAACCAGCAACTTTTTTTTCAAACGTCAAAACGCGTGCTTAGTACCTATCATGGGAGTTTGTATGAATTTTTGAATGGGGACGTCATCAAAGTTCGATGCACTTTTTAACTTTAATCGATAGTTTTAAATGGTTATTCAAGATAAAACTAACAGTTGCCCACGGATATTACGAATCGTGGAAGATCCTTTATTTAATAATCATTAAAAATAATTTGTCAAATAGCCAATTAAAATCGGACGATTGCTAGTACCTATACAAAAAAGGTTAAAAAATTTACAGCACACGTAGATGAATAAACACGTTTCGAATACCTGGGCATATACCGCAATCCAATTACCGAACCATTTTCAGTTGGGTCGATTGCCCAAGCGGTCGAATGGACCCTTTTTTGCTCGACCAAAATGGTTGCGTCCCCCAGTGTCTGAACCAGTCGCTATCATTTGTTATAGCGCGTTTCTTGTCATTCCATTGAGCCCTGTTAATAGCGACCCTTTTGCAAGAACATCCATTGTATAAAATGAATACCCGCTAGATTGATATACACTGTTATTTTATAACATTGTATTTCATTCGTTTCTTTAGATAATCGCATTTTAGGAAAAGGAATATTGTCAATACAATGTGAAATTAATTAGATAAAACTTTTAATTAAATAATTATTAAGTTTATATTAGTTATAGTTTAGTTTAATAAGTTTTTTTGCTTATTATTTGTTTTACAATAAATTATTTAATTGTGTTATAATAATCAAAAAAAAAGCCAACAACGCTTGTTGTTCTAGCTGTCTCTATTAAAATGCAATTATCTTATTCTATTTCGCTTAGGCTGGCATCACCCGAAGTCTGATATCGTGTTTCATCCCGCGGCACATACCTACTATATTTTTCCTTTACACGGCATTAAAAGTGCGAGTTTTATTAAAATTGTATTTCTTATTTATTTTAGTTGCAGAAATATATCAGTTAAAGTTGATGGTTAAAATGACTATTATAAAGGTTTGAAATAAACGAAAGATACTCTGACAGGATCGAAAGCAGGGCAGAGCAGGGCTCGTGAAGTTGGTCTTGCGGCTAATCTTTCGCTGGTTGTGTTGGATTATGAGAGTAGCTAACGGAACTATGAGAATAATGGATTAATAAGAGCCATCTGTATTTGCACAATAATTGTGCGGATGGCTAAAATCTGTGATGATTGCCCGCGAGCGCCGAAATTCGGCGGAAAACTCTTATATTTTTATGTTTTATATTAATTACTCTGTTGACGACCTCCGTGTTGCAGTGTTGAGCGCTGTGGTCTTAACGTGTGGAGGTCCCGGGTTCGATCCCCGGCAAGGTCAGTTTGGGAATTATAATTTTTTGAATTTTCCCTGGTCTGGCCCAAAAACATGCCGCCAAGCGAGCTGTGTAGAAACCGAATAGGGGTATGGGTTTAATATTATATAACTGCTATAACCCTAACAGGTTAGCCCGCTGCCATCTTGGAATGCATCATCTCTTACCATCAGGTGAGATCGCAGTAAAGGGCTAACTTGTATTGTATTAAAAAAAAGTTACAAAAAACCTCCGGTTCACCTGTCACTAACACAAGACTATTAGGTACAGTGTTTAAATTGCTGTAATATTTTCAGTTGGGTTGGACTACCGAGCGGTCAATCCTACCCTTTTTGGTGGAAGCGAAATGGGTGCATTTCTCAGTGTCTTTCTCTATCATTATATATCAGTTTCACACGGGTAAATCCAAGGGCGAGCTTGTATTTCAAGTCTCAAACTTTTGCCAGCTAAGAACGTTGTTTTTCCTAACTTGATACAACGAGACATGCTTGACCGTTAGACATTTGAGTAAAATTTATATTTTAGTAGGTTTATGTAGAAATAATTACTATTGGAGAAAATACTTATTTTAGAAGAAAAAAATAATATTCAAGAATGGAATGAGAAGTAAAACGATGTCACAGTCTGTGTTCTGACACACTGACGAGGATATAAAATACATGCACGTGCCGCGGTCGCACTGTATTTTTGCCTTGCTATCCATCGACGCGCGTCGTTCTCGTGTGATTTTATTTTGTCATTGTAATATTTTTACTAGTGTGGAAATATGTAAATACACTAGTGGAGCTTTTTGTCTTTGTTCTTCAAGTATCTTCCAGAAATTTGCTAGTTTATAATATAAATACCTAAGACCCGACGCCTTAAGTATTTATGTATTTATTTCTGTTTAGGTCTTGGTAACTAATGTTGTTTTAAATCATGTTTATGTAGTGGTTTTAAATCATTATTTATACTAAGAATCCAAACGGCTGTAGATTGGATTTTGGATTTAGCTAAGAATTTGTTTAGGTATCACAAAAAGTAGAAATTATTCACAGTTTTTATCCCAGTTATGGGGACGGACCTAGGAACCCACCGCATTATTATCCCAAGAAAAACCCTGCTATTATGTGATTAATGGAATGGGGTCGCGACCCTCAGCAAAGAGGAATACGACGCAGAGAGAGAGAGAGATTCCCAGTTTTGGTGATTCCATACAAATCATGAAAACGCACTTTAGCTGTTTCGTCTTTTAAGAGCCACCACTACAGCCCATTAACGTCCCACTGCTGGGCACAGGCCTCCACTCTTATAGGAGAGAGGGAATTAGAGCTTTTAAGAGCATTCTCTCTTAATAAAGTCGTGACCTAAAATTGGGTAGGTATTTTTTTTTTTAATCCACTACAAGTTAGCCCTTAACTGCGATCTCACCTGATGGTAAGTGATGATGCAGTCTAAGATGGTAGCGGCTAACCTGTTAGGGGCATGGCAGTTATATTATACCCATACCCCTATTCGGTTTCTACACGGCATCGTACCGGAACTCTAAATCGCTTGGCGGCACGTCTTTTGCCGGTAAGGTGGTAACTAGCCACGGCCGAAGCCTCCCACCAGGCCAGACCAGGGAAAATTCAGAAATTATAAATTCCCAAATTGACCCTGCCGGGGATCGAACCCAGGACCTCCGCAAGTTAAGGCAACAGCGCTACACACTGCGCCACGGAGGTCGTCAAAGGTATATGATTACTCGAAATAATTAATTTTTTAGTGCTTTATAAATAATGGATCTCCCAAAAGTCGAAATATCCAGGGCACCTGTTAGTTTTATGTTGAATAACTATTTGAAAATATCGATTAATATTGATATCGATGCGTCGAACTTTAATGACGTCACAATTCAAAATTTCATACAAACTCCCATACTAAGCACGCGTTTAGACGTTTAAAAAAATTTGCTGATTTGACTAGTTGTCAAATACCCATTTCATTTCAAAATACGAATAATGAAAATAACAGAAACGTATTTAGGTAAAATATTAATAACAAAGCACCTATTTTCAATTAGGATGACCGTCAGACCGTGATACTTCGGTGGATCCCTCACTTTGTAGATTACATCCCTTATCTACAGAGGGTGTTTTTGGAAGCATTGGTACCTGTGTATATATATGTCACCGTAAGTTTGTAAAAACCGTTAGATTATAATATAACGTTTTTTATCTTGATAGATTATAAACTGTCGACAGATTGTGAACCGTAACATACTGCTTACAATTTAACGCGTTACTTTTCGGTAAATTGTAATATATTAGGTATATTAACCTGAATAATTAGCAGTACCTGAATATTCATGTCAAACCCTAACCTAACCTATAGTTCGCGCGCGAGTTGAATGCAGAGTAAATGTATGGTGACACTTACATTTACTCTGCATTCAACTCGCGCGCGAACTGTAAAGAAAGAGACAAGAAAAACAATAAATATTTCATAAATTAATACTCAGAACATTGAACGGTTCACATTCTTTCGACAGTTTATACCTAATCTAGCAGGATAGAAACCGTTAGATTATAATCTAACGGATTTTACAATCTTACGGTGACATATACTTACTTAGAACAAAATATATTACACAGATTCTTTTTTTATCCGCTACAAGTTAGCTCTTGACTGCAATCTCACGTGATGGTAAGTTATTTTATTTTTTATTCCACAAAAAGTTAGCCCTTGACTGCGATCTCACCTGATGGTAAGTGATAATGCAGTCTAAGATGCATAACATGATAACATAATAGGTACGAATCGGTTTTGGTAAATTTAAAAATCATGTCATGGCGGTTAGTATATAATATAACTAGATGATTCCCGCGACTTCGTCCGCGTGGGTTAAGATTTTTGATTCCCGCGGGAACTCTTTAATTTTCCGGGATAAAAAGTAGCCTATGTCCTTCCTCGGGAAACCATCTACCCCTGTACCAAATTTTATCAAAATCGGGTGAAGAGACAGTTTTTTTTTATTCCCGCGGGAACTCTTTATTTTTCCGGGATAAAAAGTAGCCTATGTCCTTCCCCGGGATACCATCTACCCCTGTACCAAATTTCATCAAAATCGGTTCAACAGGTGGGCCGTGAAAGCGTAGCAGACAGACAGACAGACAGACAGACAGACAGACAGACACACTTTCGCATTTATAATATTAGTATGGATATATCATTATAATAGTATTTAAAAGTCATATTATGTCCATGGAATTAATTCTACGTCTATAATTATGCCCTATTACGAGTAATTAAGTAATTAGTCAAATAAGGAGTCAAATAAACACAAAATGAAATAATAAATAATAAAAAGCTAGTCTTGTCTGTCTAGTGCTGTCGTGCAATATAATCTCTTTCACGCTATCCCGTCCGCGTCAGCCCGACTGACGGAAGATATATTAATTATTTATGCTATTTTAATAATTTAAAGCGACATACGTACACCTAGCGACATTTTGTTTCATATTCATTATGGTCGGTGTCGTCTCTATGGGTCTATGGTATGAGCTATGGTAGCAAATAAATAAAACTTATACACTTAATCGCGATTTATAGCGATTTATAAATTTATTATTTATTATTATTTAAATTATTATTATTATTATTTATTTTATTATTTATTTTAAAAGTATTTTTTTTGTAGCGATTTCTGTTCTGATATGATGTTAACATCATACCGGAACAGAAATAAGCTTTAAGAAATCGCTTGGCAGCGCCTCCCACCAGACTAGCCCAGAGAAAATTCAGAAGCTATGAATTCCCAAAATGACCGTGCTAGGCATCGAACCCGGAACCTCCCACTTGTAAGACACGTCACAGCGCTCACCACTGCGCCAGGGAGGTCGTCAAATTAGCAATAATCACTTAAGTAAGTACAGAGCAATGTTTATTATACCGGAGAGAACGGCGTTATTTTTCAACGCAAACGTTTCGACTCGTAAGTTTTGTCTGGGTCAGTCTTTTTCTTGGGCGACATATCGCTAGTGTGTAAAAATGCTATACGAGTCAGTAAAAAACAGAAAGGCTGTTTTCATACAACATATTTTGAGGTAAATAAATTGTTCCAACATAATTGCGGAGTAGAATTCACCCAGTTGGAACTTCACCCTAAACGCTAACTTTTTTACATGAAATTCAAGCTCAAATATTTTTTTAATAAAAACCAATTAAAAGTTTAGTTTGTATTCTCGTTTTGGATAATGGTCTGTCCGTTAGAAATTGGCCGTTTTGTCGTTTTAGGAAATACTAGCTGATGCCCGCGGCTTCGTCCGCGTGGATTGAGGTTCCCGCGGGAAATCTTTAATTTTCCGGGATAAAAGTAGCCTATAATTATGTTTTATTCCAGACTATAATATATATCTGTGCCAAATTTTATCCAGATCGGTTCAGCTGTTCTGGCGTGATTCAGTTACAAACATCCATCCATCCATCCAACTTTCGCATTTATTGCTAACTAGTGGATTGAGGTGTTTTGGTTCCCGCGGACACTCTTTAATTTTTCGGGATAAAACGTAGCCTATGTGTTATTCCAGACTATAATATTTTCATATATTTATATGCCAAATTTCGTCCAGATCCGTTCAGCCGTTCTGGCGTGATTGAGTAACAAATATCCATCTACCCATCCATCCAAACTTTCGCATTTATAATATTAGAGTAAATAATATCGAAGATTATAATTATATTATGTAGAGCAGGTATTTTTTCTTTGTTCATCTTAGCGCCTTTCTCACGGTGATATTTTTGAGCACAGGTGGGTTTTATCTCTGAAACCTACTTCCATGAATATTCCATGATATCATTATTTTATGCTAGACTAGATGATAGCCGCGACTTCAGCCGCGTGGATTAAGTTTTTTGATTCCCGGGGAACTCCTCAATTTTCCGGGATAAGAAGTAACCTATATTATGTACCCCGGGATACCTATCAAGATAACCTATCTAGCCCATTTAAATCGGTAGCAGACAAACAGACAGACAGACTACTAGACACTTAGACTAGACTAGACTTAGACACTAGTACTAGATACTTTCACGTTTATAATATTTGCATAGTATGAAACAGTATTATATGTTATATATACAGTTTTATATGACTTTGTAATGTCCCTAAAATAACGATTATAATTTCGAAACAAGGGCGTCAACAGTACTAAAATAATACTGCTTTAAGCGATGGTAGTAAGCCCCATGGTCTGAGATTAATTATTGTTACTTGTACTTATCCTCCACTGTACCCATGCACAAAATCACGTCGATCCGTTGCTATGTTGCGGACTTATTCATATTCACCAAAAATATGGACACAACGTATTTAATTTTCCTTCATACATGTTTTAAATGGGTTAATTTATTTTACTAAAGCTAAGACCGTTAGAGTGTACCCTAAATATAGAATCAATGTGAGTTATTATTAGGATGTCTAAACTTCCGGTTTATTCCGGAAATTTTATTTTTCCTAAAGCGTCTTCCTTAGCCTAAGTCGAAGTTTACATCTCGATAGTGTTGACGGATTTCGAGCTACATTCGAGTGTTTAAATCGTCTAAAATCACATTAAAATAGATCTATCGACTCTTTTGTTCATATTTTCATGCTGATTTCAATCAAGTGGAAATATTTAATTAATAAACGTCTCCCACCATTCTGTTTATGATGGTGTTTTATTTTTCACAAAGGGCTTACGATTAAAAATCCATATTTGTAAAATGAATCTAAAGGAAATCTCACCTTTTTATGGTATTACAAAATTTTATTTCGCAAAGATTTTGCTCTGGATTTTAGGTGTAGAAAAGTGGATGAAGCCGAACTTTAAAACAAAATAGTACAGATCTATTTCACTTTGTCGTTATAGTGTTTCAATAGGTACTCGAAATCGATGAACGCGGTTGAGATGTACCTATATACATCCTGAACTCGTACTAAACTTACTAGTAAACTATTTTGGTCGAAAAACTAAATCTATCCGGATCGCCGTGTGGTCACGGGTCAAGACTGACTGGACCGATTTGATGGTTTTTTAAAATTTGGCTTTGCTTGCGTGATTTACAAGAAATCGGAAACATCTGTACCTTTTGGCCTGTCCCGTTTGTGGATTTAGGTTTTCAAAATCCGAGTTGTTGCTCGATTTTCTGGAATTAAAAGTACCCTATGTCATTTCCAGGTCCTCAACTATACCATGCAAAAAACGACGTTGATCCATTGTTCCGCAGCGATGTGATTGAAAACAAAGCAACGAGCAAACACTTTTGCATTTATTATAGCATTCCAGTAAACATATAAATAGTAGGTACACCCCGAAACAACCACATTTAGGGACGATCTTGTATAATCGTATCAGGTGTGAACCCTACTCTTATTCAGCAAAGAGGGCTTATCAGAAATGATTGATTACATCTAATGGTGCGTAGTCGGGCTTTAACACTTAGGAAAATTACGAAATTGAATTATGTATTAACCCAGTCTTGTGAATTTAAAGGATGTTGTAGCGTACAGGATTAAAGTGAGAAATAATCCATATTTATTCTGGATATAGGTTTTATACTCGTATAATACAGATGTGTTCTATTTGCGGATGACATTTCCATAATTCTGACATCAAATAAAAATAATGCATCAATACATGAATCTGACATTAATAACACTTTGGACAATATTATAAAATGGCTTGAAATGAACAATCTACAAATGAATTTGAATAAAACGTATTATATGCAATTTTACGACAAGAACCCTCCTACTTTAAATATTGCTTATAATAATCAGAAAATTATTCCTACTTCTGAAATAAAATTTTTAGGACTAAACTTAGATTTTAAATTGACATGGAAGACCCACATAGATATTGTATGTGAAAAAAAAAATAGATTCTGTTACGTATTAAGACGTCTTAAAAATGTAGTAGATTTTAAAACTGTACTTTCAGTCTATCATGCTTATGTTGTGTCGGTTCTCAGATATGGAGTAATATTTTGGGGCAATGGCACTGATGTTAATAGGGCGTTCATTGCCCAAAAAAAATGTATTCGGGCTATGTGTGGTGCTGCCCCTTTAGACAGTTGTCGACCATTATTTAAAAAATTAAAATTACTGCCGCTTCCTTGTCTATACATATTTGAAATCTGTTGTTTTGTTAAAAAACATAAGACTATGTTTACAGTTGCAAGCAGTCCATAGTTCCCTCAAAAGTAGGCGAGAAAGAGGCGATCTCATTGAAACATATAAAATACTGAACACCTACTATAATGTCCCAAATATGGAGGAAATATTTGTAAAAAAAAGGAACCCTGGTCTAAGAGGACACGATCAAAAGCTGCGTCATAGATTGGCATCATCAAATCCCCTTAAACACTTTTTGGGCAACAGAGTAGTACTTATGTGGAACAAACTGCCCGAGGATGTGGTGATGTCAACCTCTGTGAATCAGTTCAAGAACAGACTGGATAAGCACTTAAAGACAAAGCACAAGATTTGATATAGGCGCATCAGCGAAAGCTGCCTAGCCTATTATAAATAATAATAATAATAATAATATCATACTCATATTCGCAGTTGTAGAAACACAGATCGCTTAGTTTTAAATTACTTTCATAAAACTCAGTATTTCGCAAAAAACTGTGTTGCGATGTGTATAAAAATATTTAACAAAATTCCCAACAGTGTCAAGCTATTACCTTTAAATAGATTTAAAACTAAGCTATTCCAGTGGCTTAACATGTATAACTTCTATGACCTTAAAGAATTCTTTGAACTTAAATTAATTAATTGAATTAAGAATTATTATATAGGTACATCCATTGTCATTCACATTTATTATTATTATTAATATTATGTACACAAATTGAATTAGATTTTATTAGACTAAGATACTTATAATAATTTACTATTTTGGGTGATTTTTACTGTATATTACAATAAGTTAAGGACTAATAATGAAATAGTCAACCTTAATATTGTACACCGGCGACGGTAGAACATGTTGACCTTACCATGTTAAATGTAATATCTGTAATATGTAACCATATTATAATGTACCATGTTCTGAACAATAAAATGAATTATGAATTATGAATTATGAATTATGAATATTATTTTGGCTATGGATAGTAATTTCTTACCTAAATCCTGTACCTTAATATAGTAAATGCACAACTGGGGTCTGTCTGTAACCTTAGTTTGTCTTTTTTACATATGCACTAAATAGAAGATATTCTTAGGGTTGAAGGATACAGACGGAGTGAATCAAAGAAGCCTTTTTGATAATTGTTTTAGTTATGAACTAGTAAATAGGGTTGGTATGGTTGTAGGTACGGTTGTATAGGTAACAAAAAAAAATCGCGTCGTTGCTACCTTATGTCGAAGTAATAGTTTTAGTTGTTCCAAAATCAAAAAATCTAAAATCCAATATTTTTTATTCAAGTAGACTTTTAACAAGTGCTTTTGAATAGTCGAGTGAATCTACCACTGGTTCGGAATGCCGTTCCCACTGAGAAGAACCAGCAATAAATTCGGTGGTTGCTCTTTTGAAAAAAAATATTCATAATTACATTAAATATGAAGATACGTCCGTAACCGCAGTCTTAAGCATTGCTGGAGCGAGCCAAATCCATGCTCTTTTATCATTCCTAATCAAGAAAGACAGATTTTGGCTTTTGTAGCTCTGCCTATTATGTACCTAAAACCTGCATCAATCATTATTACAGTCTCAATTGCTGTGATTGGCTAAATTTATTGTAATTCTTGCTCCGTTAATGGATTTTTGCCAATAGCAGAAGAGTGTTAAGGCCCTGTGTAGCGTAAAAGGGGGTTTTTAAAAGCAGTGTATCCATTAAACGGTGACGTAAATATAATGGTATGCGTGTAAAAATAAATTGCTGTTTTCAAGACCTTTAAGCAGCCATTGACGCATCCCAAAACACAATTTAAAAAAATCTCTGGATTGAAATTTATTTTAAACATACCTCTAAATTTACCTTATAAAGAATTTTTTCTATTTATTGAAACTTGATTAATTTGCTCTAGAAATATAAGATAAAATTTATATTTCTAAATCAAACATATTGTCGGATTAATTTGTATTGAACAGTAAATATTTCTTTTTTTACAAATGATTTCATGCATTTTTTGCGACATGCGCTTGCTCAATTTCACCCCCGCGCGCCTGTATTTTGATCTCGTGAGCTCACATCGAGGTGATTGCAATGGTCGTACTGCAGCAATCATCACTATTGTTCACTTTTTTATAGTTATGGACAGCAACACCAATATTATAAATGCGAAAGTGTATCTTTCTATCTGACTGTCTATCTGCTACGCTTTCACGGCCCATCTGTTCCACAGATTTTGATGAAATTTGGTACAGGGATAGGTTGTTATCCCGGGAAATTATAGAGTTCCCGTGGGAATCAAAAAAACTTAAATCACGTGGACGAAGTCGCAGAGGCATCATCTAGTTAACTACAAAAAAATATCCCTTTTTAATGTTACATAACATTAATGTAATAGTATGGATAAAAGGCTTCTGGTCTTTTGTGCTTTATTTAAATAATCTATTTGTATCTGTGTGAAAAGTATCTCTTTTGTTTTTTTTTTAGGGTAAGGGTAAGAATCACAAATAACACTACGAAAATCCCAAAATCTATTTTTATTTCATCACTTTAGGTTACTACATAAGAAATAAATACAATAATACCGATAAAGGACTGTACTTTATCACTACCGATTCACGTAATAGCTAATTTTATATTACAACTATATTACAAAGACACGGTAAAGGTGCAGACACATCACTGCGTTATGGTGTGTCGTAACATTATCTATGAAAAAAGGTCACATTGTAGCTCATTTTGAACTACCAAATAGTCTGACATATTATATTATTACCGACTGGGCTATTAAAAGTCAGAGTTCTCTTAACCTGACACCTATTTTGATAGTGGTTTTCATAAAAGTAATTTTGTACTCAGTAGAGCTCATTTATAGTACACAGTATTATATGCAATTTTCATAAAAGTATTTATGTATTAAATTTAACTTTATATATACAGTATTATTATAAATGCTACATGCTAGTCAATATTTGGGTTAACGAGGTACGACACTAAGAATTAATTTGTAATAATTAATTAACAAATAGATAGGCCATTTAATATATTATTTACACAGTATTGCACTCTTTTTAAAAAATATCTATAAGATTAAACTACACTTATCAATAAAACTTAAGCACTTAGGTTTCAATATTTGTCTCATAGACAAAGCCTACAGTCTACGTATTGTTGCATAATTTTAAGAGCGAAAACACATTACGGATAGAAAATGACAAAACATCCGCGCGAATCACCCGCATCGTATTGGAAACACGTTGCGTCGCGTCGCTTTCGTCGCACACCAAGGACAATGGGATAAAGTGCACACGCGGTCAGTAGTGTGGTATTGCCCTAACAAGTGGCCAAAGTTGACTAGTGAAATAACCAATACATCTTGGACATCTGCTATAAATAGTGGGCCACTTTTCATTTTTAACAAAACTATAATAATATAGTGCACAATTTTACATCCGTTACATTCGTAATATGTCACTTATTGATGATCCCCGATTTTATCCTCCTTCTATAGTAACGTGCATGATTTTCCGGGATAAAAAGTAGCCTGTATAACCAATTTTCGTTATTTAAATCTAACAATTTGGCATCGGTCGAGAAATGGTACATAACAGACGTATTTATAATATGTATGGATTATAATGATAGGAGTATTGATAGTGTATAGAATGGATATAAATTAAGGTGTATTTTGCTTATTTTTCAAAAGTTCGCGAAATCAGTAGGCCGAGTGGGAGTTTTTTTCCAAATCTTTTATATGGAATTGATCGAGCGCCAGCTGTCAAGCGTTTGTCAATTTCAAACAATTCCGTCAAATTTATCCGACCCGGTGACAAAGTCGCTAGGAATATATTTATAAAAACAAAAACTTAATAGACATACGCTGAGTTGTACGAAACACATTCAAAAATTTAAGTGGCAGTTAAACTAATTTAAGTGCAAGATTTGTGTGAAGTCTTGTGATTAAATTAGTTTAATCAACACTTAAATTTATAAAATTGTTTCGTGCAACTCAGCGATAAAAATTAGTTTCAATTTTGACCACCGGGCCAGATAAGTTTGACGGGCTTTCGTCTAACGTTGACGCGATCGAATGGTAAGAATATGTCCCACTATAGGCAGTAACCAAATTATTAGGTACTGAACTATACCGTATTATCAGGTACCCAGGCAATAAAATGTTATAATCTGGCACACAACACGCCAGCAAAGTACTCACATTTCTGAGAACATTGTTAGAGGAAGAATAATTATGTGGACACATAATATTAAGAGATTTATTTAAAATATTTAGGTCGTTTGCACGAGGAGACAAAATGTCTTTGGCCGTTGTCCAATATATTTGAGCGATTTGGTAATGTACCAGCAAAGATTATTTTATCATAACAGATTTACATCTATAGAAATATTTAAATAGTCGTAATTTTATTAATGTATGATTAATATATAGTCTTAATATAATAATGATAGACAAAAATAAGTGAGTTAAGCCATAAATCTTGGCTCAACGGAAATAGAAACCAGACTACCGATTTTCACATTGAAAAACAGGTTTTGAAAATTAATGAATATGAACCGATTCCCGTTTTCCGGTTAGGCATGCTCTAGATCACAGAAATTATTGCTGTGAATAATGCGATATGCTGTGAATGGCGAAGAAAAACATCGAGAGGATATGCATGCAACTCAGTGGCTATCAAAAAATGAAAATCAGTGACATTATATATATATATATATATATACATATCACTTTTTAACCATTGAAGGTTCTTTATGAAATTTATTTTTATTTTTTCATAATCAACTTCGTTGGTCCAGTGGTTACCACTGCGGCCGACGAGGTCCTGGGTTCAAATCCCGGCTCTGGGCCATAATTAAGTGTTCTGACTAGAAATTCTCAGTACTAGCTTGGAGTTAGGAAGTTGGCGGTGTTTCACCCCCGTGCCTCGGAGAGCACGTTAAGCCGTCGGTCCCGGTTATCACTAACATGATAATAGTCGTTCGCATTGGAGCAGCGTGGTGGGTCTGAGCTCTAATTCCCTCAATTCCCTCTCTCCTAAGAGAGTGGAGGCCTGTGCCCAGCAGCGGGACGATAATGGGCTGTAATGGTAGTGGAAACCATCAATGGATAAAAATTGTATGTAGTGGCTTTAATAGGTACTTTAATAGCCACTGAGAGTGAAGGGGGCTGAAAGCTGTTCATAATGTTCTCAAAGGTATGTGTAGTAGGTAACTATGTCAATCCGCACTTGTTTCATTCTGAGAAGGACTCGTGCTGACGATGAGTTAAGATGATAATATTATACATAATATTATTGTTAAATAAGCATTATTTAAAAGAATGATCACCAATAATTATCCATACTAATATTATAAATGTGAATCTGTCTGTCTGCTACGCTTTCTCGGCCCATCCTTTCAACCGATTTTGCTCAAATTTGGTACAGGGATAAGGAAAGGACATAGGCTACTTTTTATCCCGGAAAATTAAAAAGTTCCCGTGGGAATCAAAAAACATTAATCCACACCGACGAAGTCGCGATCATCATCTAGTAATTAATAATTACCCAAAATATCAGTGTAACAACGAAATGTCACATTTTTAACCGACTTCAAAAAAAAGGAGGAGGTTCTCAATTCGTCGGAATCTTTTTTTTAATGGGTAGATAGGTGGAATCGACCACTATTATCAACACAGTTTTATTATTTCAATTCGCCGTAGGCATTCGTGCAGAAATAAAGGTTGAAAACACACTACGAATCGGCGAGAAAATTGCACGATACGTCCATGTTCCATTTTTAAAAGGAACGCGCACACACGTCGCTAAACGTCCTGGCCCTAGTGTCTCTCTCTAAATAAAAACTTGAAACAATTTATGATTATTTATTCACACATGGTAATAATTCACTATGGAAAGAAACTACACCGAAGAACATTTATTTCATTAAAATACAACACCGAATTGGACTGTCAAATTATTTTTTTCGAAGCGTAGTTTCCCCACACGGTATCTGCTTTATGTGCCGGACACACTCACAACACGCCACGTCGTTAGACGCCACGCAACATATGTGTGGAATCATTACAAATTCAGTTTTTTCTATGACTACACCAGTAAACAGAAGTCAGTAAGTATTGTGTGATTTTTAGGACTCATAATACTTACAAAGCTCGATCCAGCTTTTGTCCATAAATAACAAAATTTTAATTTTTGTCATAGATATTTACTATGTAAGGTTGACAGTCTTCTATTAATTAAACCTTAAACTGATAACAAGCGATGTTCTCTTATCTTTTGAGGAGTACCGCTGTCCATCACTAAAGATGATTAACTACTTAGACGGAGGGCGAAACTCCTCAAAGTTCAGTAATACATCTCTCGTAATAAGTATTAGTGTAGTTGGTAGTTTCATTTGGACAAAATGTGAATCTTTTCAAACTAGTTAAGTCTTTTAAATCGGTTTAGATTTGACGGAGTTATAACTCCATAATATTATAAGGAGTAAAAACGCCTAAGAGCCTATGCACACGACGTATTTAATACGCGCTGACGACGCGATACAAACTCGATTCTAACGCAAACTACGAGTACACAAGCGCGTCAGACGCAGCTTCTAAAATAGTAGTTAGGTCGGTACTATTTTTAAAAACAATCGAAAATGAGACAAATCTGTCGGACTCTCGATCCTTTATTCATTTAAATACGATTTGATTTAAAACTACGCGGTGACGTCACGTGGTGTGTTACAAGTATGTCGCCGGCCTTATGCTCGTCTACTTACATAATTAATATATTTTCTATTTACATTTTTAATATTTAATTTGGTTTAATATTAATAATATTTACAATACTGATTTGTTTGTTCTACACTTACAATCTATGTGATATATATATTATTAATTGAAGATCTAATAAAATTTTCATTCAAGACAAAAGCTCTTTATATTAAAATGTAACATATAAATAAAACACGTTAAATAAAATTGCACATTGCATGTTATACATAAAATGATATATATTAAGTATTTTAAATTATCTGATGGGGATTCACTTAAAATAGAAGAAGTTTGAAGAAGAAATGACGATGAATGTACAAAATGTAGTTATTATCCAAAGAGTTCATTAATTTCTCAAACTATTACAATATTATTCTTATTTCTATATTCTATACTGCAGAAGTACACAAAATTTATTATTAGGTATTTATTTTTACAAGGATGTAACTTTACGGGGGACTTTTCTTAAAATTAAGTCACTTTAAAAAGTTGACGTGGCAGTGCCAATTATGGGACCGGATGCTTTTATGACAACATCCAACCCCAAGGCACGTCATGTAGCGTGATGCAGCCCGAGCACAGTCACTGCGAAACTTCACAAAAAGTATTGACTTTTATTATCTATACTCTTTTACACTACAACACACTAAAGAATAGAGACAAAGAAAAGAAAGAATGTATAAATAATACACACATAATAAACGATAGGGTCTCTCTCATTGCAAAATGATGTCCTACTTAGGCACAGACCACTTGACTTTGTAGCTTGATTGCTCTAAAGGAATACAACACAAAAATCTAAAAGGAAGGTATTAAAATGTGACTCATAATGGATTTTTCGTAACTATAACTTCATTTGTGGTATCGTGTTTCAATAATACTAGCTCAGTCAGAGCGACAAATTTTTCTTGCGGCTTTTAAAATTCTTTGTCTGACGCGAGAAATTCAGGAGACATGCACTAGACTCTAGAGGCATATTATTAGAGTTAAAGCCGTATTATTTGAATATTGTTGACGATCGTGTTAAAGAATTATATTCCTTATTTTATGGCATAAAGCAGTATTTTTTTGAAATAATACTGCTTTATGCGATGTTATTAAAGAGTCTGTATATACTTAGGTAGCGATCTATCTAAATCTGGTATATCGCGTGGCATGGCGTGGCTTGGGGTGGGGTTTTACACTGTATATTTCCGGCATTTTTCCGTACTATTTTGTGTATCAGCTATAATCGATTATATTTTTAATATATTAATTACATTCATGCCCTTAACGAATTATTATAAAGTAAAATTAAATTTACTATACATTTCGTATACAAAACACAGGCGATGACTGTAGCCATCGATGTGTATAGAAAAGCCCAATCCAAAAGACATGCGTCCACGAAAATTCGATCGAATAGTGAAATAATTGCATATATCCACAGTAAACAGATACAACCAGTATGGAAACTACCTAGAAACGTTCGAAACAGGCTCACTCTCACAAACGTGCGCATCAACGAGACCCCAAGCGCTCGTCACAGTGCCGTCAGTAGTGAGTGCCGCGTCATCGCATGTTCGATGCGCACGTTTGTGTGAGTGAGCTGTTTCGAACGTTTCTAGGTAGTTTCCATACTGGTTGTATCTGTTTACTGTGATATATCTATGAGGATTTATCTATACACATCGATGTTGGTTACACAATATTATGCAAATTAAAAAAGCACTACAAATAATAACAAACAAATAAACGATTCTAAATCTACTATCACATGAATTTAAATACTGGCTCCTATTGTATGTCAGTACATTAGTGTCAATTCAGCCCCCATATTGTGTAAAAAAATCGTAATCGCAATCGTTTTAAAAAGATAATGCGACCTGTTTATGGAGTTTATAGATGCTTGCACCTCAAAGAGCATGTATGAACTCGTTAAACAGTTCGAGTAATACGTTTTAAGCTGTCAAATGATTACGCTTTGCTTAGACAATTGGGCCTCTGTTGTACACAAACTCTAACCTAAACCAAACATTAGACAGGTTAAAATAGTTTCATCCGCTTTACAATGCTTCCCGTGGCAAAGGATTTCATTGCTTGTACCTACTAATGTTTTATTACTCATTTCGTCGTTTAACGACTTATCATAAAGATTTAACGGGTAGTACCACGATAAATACGATGATTATATTTTGATTGCCGATATTTTGACCCAGTTGCTCGGACCATGGTCATAATGGAACTGCGGTGGTGTGAGGGGCGAAAATGAAATAACGGGCAGTATCTAACTACCCGCGTTCTCGTTATAATCAAACGAATAACCAAATAATCGTCATAAATTTATCATAATATAAATCCCACAAGCTTATATGACCTGGTGACAGCGTTGCTAGTACATATTAAAAATAAAATAATAACAAAAACTAAACAGGCATAAAAATTAATACCAATTTTGGCCGTTATACCCGTTACTTTATACAAGGTTAATTTAAAAATATTTATTAAATCTGATGGATAACTTCTGTATATAATAGTGAACAACTACAACTCTATGAATTTTAAAAATGTTGATGTAAGAATTATTTTTTACACAAAAATTCAAATATTTACATTATGTGCTCTAAGACGACTTAATTCTACGCGAAGCGTGGTCAGCGGGCTGGTTAGGTATCTATCGAATACTGCCCACTCGTCACGTCTAGACTCTAGAGTACATAGCGAAAGTTTTAGAACTTTTTAGTGAAATGATGAAGATTTTTTGAAGTATTTTATGAAAGATCAATAAGTATTTTAAGTAGTAGGTAGGTATTATGCTAAGAGGTTATAAATATTATAAAATTAACCTTGTCTATGGTAATTGCTTGTAGCTGTAGACCTGTCCATTAAGTGTAGGTACTTCAGATATTGTGTACAGCTGAATTATCACTCATTATATCTCACTCATAACAATTATACAAAATTAATACCAAGTTTCAATAAATTCACAACATTTTTAACCTTATGTAAATTCTTTTGTTTATAGCTAAAGACTCTTTGGTCGTTCTGTAATATTTTATCTCAATTACATTGAAAAATATTATCGTTTATCTTATATAGGCAAAAGCTATCTCCTGTTTGTAGGTTTGTCTAGGACACCATCAGATTTTGCGTGAAGGTACAACCAAATACGCGATTTTGGTATGAAAATACGGCAACCAGAGCACGGTTCGAGCTATTACGTCTTGTGTATGTGCGACATCGCACATTCAGCCGACAAAATGACTAGTTTGCGCGTGTCTGATCCAACATAAGACTACGATGCTCTATTACTCATGTCTATTACTGCGAAAGACTAACTTACGCAACGTCATCTTTATAAATCCCGTTCTCTTTATGTGGCATCAGGGCACGTCATGAATTTGTAATTCTTACTTCAGGTTTGGTCCAAACACTCAAAATACTGTCTAAAATTTCGTTCATTACTCATACCTGACCCTCCCTGACTGAATGATGACCTGAATTTGAGAGAGTTGATGCTTTTGACTATAACAGATAAAGTAATTGATAGAATATGTTAAAATTATTTTTATCTAAATTTTACTTAAAATATATAGTAAACTATCACTTGTTTTACGACAACAATTAGCGGACAGTGTTACAAGTACTTTTAAAGAAACAAGGCTACCAGACAAGGTAGTTGACGACTAGTTCAATCGGTAAAACTTTCTCGGTACTTGTTTATAGTAATTCCTTATCAACTTAGCACTTATACACTGTAGTTAGTTTATATAGTCTTAATTAAATCACAGTATCCAGGTCTGGGGGGACCTCGGGTATTGACAATCATAGAAAACTTTCTGAAGCTCGAGTCTCTTCTCTATCCACAGCCGAAACTATTTCAACACCTTCTTCATAATTTGCTGCTTTAGAGTGGTTCACACAGTAATGCGTATCGGGATCCCCGTACTGGCTGTGGTAGAACTCTTCACGCATCATATGATTTAGGTTTGAACATCTGAAGAATAATATCTCTTGGAATGGTTTTCTGAAGTCCCTGTTTAGGGTCGCGTAGATTATCGGGTTGAGGAGGCTATTGATGTAGCCTAACCAGAGGAATAGAGCACTTACAGCGTCTGGAATGGTGTCCTCCTTCACGAAAGGCCTTATAAGAGCTAGTACAAAAAACGGCAGCCAGCAAATTATGAACGCCGACATTATTATGCCAAGGGTTGTAGACGCTTTTCTTTCTTTGGCCAAATGAAACCGAAGTTTCTTCTGATGAGGCGAATGTGTAGGGTGTAATAGATCTTTGGAAAAGTGATTTTTATGAGCAAAATTCGCTAGCGATGATCGGATTCTACTTGTTGTTAATTTGTTACTATTCTCAGATGATAGCCTTCTTCGTTCCTTAGGTGGTTGTCTTATTTCCGGCACGGGGCCCATTTGAGAATTTGGTCGATTGATTGTGTGAATGGGTTTCGTTGGTGTTTTTGGTGCTTGCTGTTGTAGCATGGGACATTGCGACTCGTTTGATTTTCGTTGTCCCTTGAAGCATCTTCCGATAGAACTCCCCGTTTTCTCTATACTACACTGTAACAAAGATATAATTTTTCTAATCAGTTTTTTGGCCTCGTAAACAGTTTGCAGATGAACTGTGTCAGCAATCTACCAGCAATGGTACAACATCTGATTTCAATCAAATTATTTGTACCTATTTAAAGACATCTGACTAATAGATTTTATAGTAACCAAGTGCAAATCGCAACATTACTCGACCCCCCACTATAGAATGTACGATCTCAAATGTGTAGCTGGCATCCGCGAAGCAAGCGGCACAAGACAGTGGAAATTCATACAGGAGACATTCGTTGAGCCATGGACGTATATCGGTTGATACAACGACGGCGAACCAGTAACAGAGACAAGAGGAGCTAAGCATAAAATCTTCTCTATCTTTTTATTAAACCTTTGGATTTATAAGACCCTAAATAAAAATTGGGAGTGTCTTTAGTAGTAGTTTAGTAAAATGATTTCCTAAAGGTTATAAAATTTTACTTACGGTTGTGTTTGTACTGCCAGTTGACCCTCTCGTGGGAGGTTGAGCAGGCTGAGCACCCAATAGCTTGGCTTCAGCTCCACCGCCGTTTTTGACATTGATTTCCAAATAACAGTGCGTTTCTAAATGCGACTGTGCACGCCTTTCATCTTTGACAATCTTTCTGGCAGCACTAAAAATTTTATAGTACACCACCACCATCACTGTTAGTGGTAAGTAGAACGACCCGAATGTGGCATAAATTTGGTAACCCTGGTTTTGGGAAACGGAACAAGAAGTCTCAGATTTCTCATTACCCAATAACAATAAAGGTGGTAGCGATATCAACGCTGCACTCATCCATACAATAAATACGCAGAAAATCATTCGCTTCGGTGTCCTCTTCACTCCATACTCCAAGGGCTTTGTTATCGCGTAATATCTATCTACTGATATCATGCACAGGTTTAAAATACTCGCAGCGCAAGATAAGACATCGCTTGATACCCAGAAGTCACAAATCACTGGTCCGAACGGCCAAGTTCCCATCAAGTCATAAACCATTGCTACTGGCATTACCATCACTGCGACACATAAATCGCTCACAGCCAGTGACACTATCAAATAATTGCTAGGCCTTCTCAGCTTCCTCACTAAGCAAACGGCGACACAAACCAATATGTTCCCAACTATAGTCCCAAATATGACAATCAAAAAAATGCACGCCAAAATTATAGTTACAAGCGTCGAATATTTCGTGTGTTTTATGTGCAAATTTTTCAATGCTGTCGAATTTGTGTCGTATAACGTCCAATTTAACGTTGAATTCAGGTTGGTAATGTTGAGAGCTGAATCGTTAAAATCTGAGAACGCCGCGTCCGCTTGTAGTGATAAAGAGACGAATATGAGAAGACACGAAGATAAAGTAACAAAGCTAGGCCGTGAACAGTGGAAATTATGATTTTGAGCCGCCATACGAGACCCTGGCCTCGGTGACGATTATAAGCGCTCCCTTTTCGTTACCATGCATTGGATTTAATGTTGCTGTAATATTTTCTTCTAATTCACTCAAATTATGACTCAATTCGACTGTGAGTCAAGTTTGAAAAACGACTTCGTCATGTAGCTGTTTCGTTTTCGAGTGGCGTAATTGATTACGATCGGGAATGGTCTTTAATTGACATATCGCCTGGATTGTCCTTTCAATTCCGAACAGAGCCATTGGATTGTGTGTTTATTGTTGTATGAAAAAGTTCTTTTTCTTCTGGGTAATAGAGTTTGTTTTCTTTTGTGCCTGTCTTTGGTCGGCGCTTGTTGTTTTATTGCAGCGGGAAAGCGTTTCGAGTGGCTTCTAGTTCAATATCCCGCCAGCGGATTGCTTCATTAATGTCAGGGCGTGGTAAAGAAATTTTCCGATCTGAAAAGAAAAGAAAGATATTTTGAGAAATTTCTTTAAAATTCAGAATCTCTTTCATTGTTAGCCAAGTAAATTAAATTCCCGTAAAGAAAATAATTATACGTAAAAACAGGGGCGTCCTATTTCATCCAATTAACAATAATTACAATTGTTCATAAAAACAGCTGCTCGGAAATTTGATTAAAATATAAAAATACTCTTTTGATCTTCATAATCACTGCTGCCACCGTAAAAAAGAAAAATATTGAAAACCGTTAAACAAACACGATTTTCATTTCTCAGGATAATAAAATTTTCATTTTAATTTTTTCAGGATGTTAAATATACGTACCTACCTACACATTTTCTTTTCCTCTTATGATTACAGTCCCTCGAGAGAAAATGATAGAAGGCTTACTATTATACTAATAGCATCTGGATAATAATATTAAGATAGTAGACGAGTGTTAAAATAGTGACTTTTACGCTTTATCTTACTAAGTTTAAATGAGATCAAATTTCAAAAATATAAAAATGAGTTTAATCTATAAGTACCTACTTCTGGAAAGACGTTTAAGTACTCGTGTAGGTTTTATAATATAATCATAATCTGCAGGAGTTTTATACTATGGCAAATAGCATACTTAAATTATGCACATTGGTCGGTTCGCGCCTAGCACATGTAACTGTATGACATGGATGACATGCGCCTGGCTATATTTCAATTTAATCAGACAACTTTGTGGTCCAAGTGTAAGGAAAAAATTATCTTACTAGCAATATTAAAATTTAATATCTATTATGTAACTAGCTGGTGCCCGCGATTTCATCCGTGTGAAGTTTTTTTTAATTCCCGCGGGAACTCCTTTATTTTCCGGGATAAAAAGTAGCCTATGTCACTTTCCAGGTCCTAAACATTACCCATACAAAATCACTTCGATCCATGGCTCTTTTGCGGCTTGATTGAAGTACCAGCAAACATACTTTCGCATTTTTTATAATATATATGAAGTATGAAAAATGATTTTGCAATAAGGCAAATTGCCAATCCAATTATTGTCAATTTGCATGATGACTCCATAAAATTGCAATAAATACTACACAATGTAGTTTGACGTCTATATTTTACTAGAGATAAAACAATCATAGTATTATGGTGTGCGTGCGTCGTTCGACGCGTCTAGCACCATAATGAAGTCCTAAAACAGAAACTACCCATTACATAACATATAAGGACATGGGATAATTAACCTGAATGATAACTATGGTACGTTATACTAACAATTAAGCCGTCGATACCACTAACAACGGTCAACGCTACCTTTTTTATACGACTGCCTGAAAAAAGGAGTATAATATTGTTTTCAGGGTTCATGTTTGTATGTATATGTATGTATGTGAGTTTGTATATTCCACCATAACTTCTATACTCCTGAACTGATATTGATAAATCAGGTATCGTTAGAATCCCTAGCTTATTCCGGGTGACATAGGCTAGTAAAATTTAAAAAAAAATTGATGGGGTCACCATGGTCCCGCATTAAAGACTAAAGTTGAAAAAAAATATTCGAAAATAAGATTAACTATTTAATCATCATCTAGAAAATGATGAGTAGATTCCAAAAATATATAACACTATAGATCAATATCCAGTGATTCACAAAAAAATATAATTTAATAAAAATGTGAATAAGATTCCAAAGGTAATTCAATACGGGCTACGGCAGAGCAGTTTTTATATTCACTTGTTTCAGAATCAGAATTCGTTTAATGTATAGTCGGCTCCCTGATTGATTCGATTCATTGAAGAATTTGAATGATTTATAATTATGAATAATAGATCCAAGTCACCACCAAAATTGCTGTCAAAATGCGGAATGCTGCAGGGCTATCAATTGTTGTGATTGGCTGAATTTATGGTATTCTTGCTGCGTCAATGGATTTTGTCCAATAGTGGAAGAGTGTTATCCAATCAGAGGTGATTACGACCGTTACCGTTTCTGCAAGGCTACCGGCTAAAACTGACAGCTACAGTGGTAGCTGTCATTTTTAGCCGGTAGCCTTGCAGAACTCAGTGGGACTAGGACGTACTTTAGACTGCTGTCTGTGGGATTCACACCTTAGAGGTACGTCTTAATCGTTTTTGACGCTCGTGACCGTAAAATCTGCCATTGTTCTAAACCTAGACTGACTATTTATAAAAAATAATGTAAAAGACCGGGCGAAAAACACATAAATCTGTGTCTTGCGTCATGACTCTATTGTAACCGCTTCGGATAATAAATCAAAATCTTAAAAGTATCCAACGACTTGACGGGTCAACCCGCCTGAAGAAGTAATTTCGTGCAATGTTGTATTGTATTCAATTGTATCTACGGATCTGACTTTCGCAAACGATTTATGAAAGTGAAATCGAAGAAAACATTTAACGACGGCTCATCGTCTACACGTCTGTCCAAAACGCTAATACGAATTTTTGAAGCTTCCAAAATTCTGACATTGTACTTTGATCCCGCTGAGCTAATAAGATGCGTTTCACCATTGCGTTCATTTGTTGGTATTACTTTTTACTATTAAGAGGGCCTCATCGTCTTCACGTCTGTCCAAAACGCTAATATGAATTTTTGAAGCTTCCAAAATTCTGATATAATAATGGAGTTTCATGCTCATTAAACTATAACAACATATAAAAAAAACATGAAACATATAGATACGCATATATCCAATTTGACCATTTGGTCACGTTGCCTGGCAGAATTAGGACTGGTCCTAATCTGTACAACGATAACTTCGGTCTACGATCATAATAAATAATGTTTGCGGCTAACATAATACCTATTTGCCCTGATCGTCTGAATTCAACGTAAATTCGTTTTGCTGACAATTTCATTTTATACACCGTTATGAAATTGGAATGTTGCCTAAGAATGTTAAAAAATTTTTTTTTTAATTGATTATTAAATATAAATTTTTCAAAAGACGTAATATCTACGTACCATTTTATGTTTTTATTTAATAAACATTTTAAACGTCTAATTTTAATAAAATACAAATTCCCATTTTTGATAACGGTCGATTTTCTTAATGAAGAAGTTTTAATCGATTTGACACATTGATATTTATCTTTCCTCAACATTTTTTTATTGTTTTATTATTTTATCATATATTATACATCCGTACAGTAAATGTACGTGAATCCGTCAGGTCATAGAAAGCATCCATCGCCAAACTTAGATGTATGGTGCTTAAAGAACTATCAAGAAAGCTAGTGTTGTAGCAGTCTCAATAATAATGATACTTCATAGGCGTGCTTATGTCAAAAGTAAAATTTCTGCCACGGCAGCGAATCTCAAAGTATACTTAGTTGCTACGTCTCCCTTTCAACTTCGATATGAACCGCACCCGGCTGTCAATTTGTTTTGCTATTTAACCGTACTTAAAAAATTCTACGTCAATGATTTAACCCCATAGGTTGGGTGTTGGTAGGTGGTGTCAGAGGCATTCCCCGTTATTAACGACCTTCGTTTGGCCGTTTGAATTTTACCTGAGACGTGGTGTTGTGTGGTATGATTTTGTTTTTGGTGAAAATTTGTACCTTGTAGTTAGCTTTTTAATATTATGTAAGAACTTATTTAAACTTAGTCAATAAGTTTGAATTAAATATCATGAAATAATAAAAAATAAAAAAACAAGATTTTATTGAGACCAACCTGATGATAGGTACCGTTCTTTCAAACATTTTGTTTATTGAAATCGGTTCAGATTTGACGGAGCTATCCCACGTTACATTGACTAAATCTATGGTGCTGTTGTGGCACTACGAAAAGCCATTAACCAAAATAAGAAGAAGTACCAGCTCCTTCCACTTCACCGGATACAAAGGCGGGCAGTTCGACTCGTAGATGATCCCAAAATTACTTGCACGTTGGAGTCCCTAGAGCACCGAAGAGACGTTAGTTCTTTTTGTGTGTTCTATCGTCTCTACAATGGGGAGTGCTCTGAGGAGTTATTCAATCTAATACCACCTTCCGTGTTCTCCAGTCGCACCTGATGGTAAGTGATGATGCAGTCTAAGATGGTAGCGGGCTAACCTGTTAGGGGCATGGCAGTTATATTAAACCCATACCCCTTCGGTTTCTACACGGCATCGTACCGGAACGCTAAATCGCTTGGCGGCACGTCTTTGCCGGTAGGGTGGTAACTAGCCACGGCCGAAGCCTCCCACCAGGCCAGACCAGGGAAAATTCAGAAATTATAATTTCCCAAATTGACCCTGCCGGGGAAATGAGCGCTGCCGGGGAGCGCTACACACTGCGCCACGGAGGTCGTCAAATGTCAGCGTTGGTGCGGGGCAAACCTTTTTACCCTCGACGAAACAGAGACGGTATATGTGTTTGCCCTAAGAAGTTGTGTGTTTGTTTGTTTGTTTGTTTGTTTGTTTGTGCACTTTTTTGTTACCGTTTTCCTGGAAAACTACTGGACCGATTAATATGCGGTTTTTTGCATTAGATATGTATAGCTTGCAAGAAGGTTCTTAGATATATTTCAGGACCATAGACAACCAAGCTGAGCTGTAGTCTATGATTTTAGTTTTTCAATATGTTACCATTTTTTTCAAAAAGTACTGGGCCGATTGAGATGCGGTTTTTTGCATTAGATATGTATAGCTTGTGAGAAGGTTTGATATATTTTAGGACCATAGACAACCAAGCTGAGCTGTAGTCTATGATTTTAATTTTTCAATATGTTACCATTTTTCTCAAAAAGTACTGGGCCGATTGAGATGCGGTTTTTTGCAATAGATATGTATAGCATGTGAGAAGGTTTTTAAATATATTTTAGGACCATAGACAACCAAGCTGAGCTGTAGTCTATGATTTTAATTTTTCAATATGTTACCATTTTTCTCAAAAATTACTGGGCCGATTGAGATGCGGTTTTTTGCATTAGATATGTATAGCTTGTCAGAAGGTTCTTAGATATATTTTAGGACCATAGACAACCAAGCTGAGCTGTAGTTTATGATTTAATTTTTTCAATACGTTACTATTTTTCTCAAAAAGTACAGGGCCGATTGAAATGAGGTTTTTTGCATTCGATATGTATAGCTTGTGAGAAGGTTCCAGGTTTTAGGACCATAGACAATCAAGCTGAGCTGCAATCGTGATTTGGTAAGTGGTCATAGGAACTCCTTAAGTTCTCATCGTAAACCCGTCGTGTTTAGACTCTTTTGATTTGTCTTGACTAGCATTTTGTACCTAGATGCTGCCCAGGGGCTCATGATGGAGCCAGGAGGTGGTCATAGGAACTCCTTAAGTTCTTATCGTAAACCCGTCGTGTTTGGACTCTTTCGATTTGTCTTGACTAGCACTTTGTACCTAGATGCTGCCCAGGGTCTCATGATGGAGCCAGGAGGTGCTCATGGGAACTCCTTAAGTTCACATCGTAACCCGTCGTGTTTGGACTCTTTCGATTTGTCTTGACTAGGACTTTGTACCTAGATGCTGCCCAGGGTCTCATGATGGAGCCAGGAAGTGGAATGAGAACTCCTTAAGTGATCACATTTTTTCTAACAATTTTTATCAGAATATTAAAATTTAACACTATAATATGACACCTTACTAAGCATAAGCTTTATCTCGGAATGAGAAGGGTTTGGCCATAGTCCACCACGCTGGTCAAAAAAACTACTGAGCCGGCAAATATGCATTTTTGTGTTTTAGATATTATGTTATGATATATACTTTTGTTAAGTTCTAATTGTTGTTTCAATGGAGGTCTGCAGTTCGTCATGGGTTTTTTAAAATTTTTAATTTTATTACTTGTTACACTACCCTGTCCAGTTGCCTAGTATTTTTTTAGGTTTTCTAGTTAAGTTTGTCCGTCAGACAAAAAAATATCCGTAGAGTGTTTCCAACCTTAACGAAATTCTTCAATTTGTAGATCCTCTATTGTGTAATAATTTCACAACTCTGCAGATTCAAACAAAAAGCTGTGAACGAAAAAGCGTGGGCTCTCCAATAATAAATCTAAAGAAAAGGAACCAACCTTGAGGGCAAGTCCCTTTGACCGTGGCGTGCTCAAGGAGATAGAAAAAAAAACGTTTTTTAGATTTTTATTTGAAACTAGTTGATGCCCGCGACTTCATTCGCGTGAATTAAGGTTTTCCTGCGGGAAATCTTTAATTTTCCGGGACAAAATCTAGAGGTACGTCCATATTAATATTATAAATGCGAAAGTGTGTCTGTCTTTTTGCCTGTCTATCTGTTACGCTTTACTGGCCCATCTTTACAACCGATTTTGATAAAATTAGAACAGAGATAGGTTGTATCCTGGGAAAAGACACTGATTTCTTTTAATCCCAGAAAATTAATGAGTTCCCGTGAGAATCAGAAAAAGTTAATTCACGCGAACGAATTCGCGGGTATCATCTAATTATACATTGCATTATTATGTATTTCTAAACAAATATTGGGATCGATCGAATCGCGGAGTTCAATTTAGATCCCAGGACCTATAAGACCTAATAAGACCGTAAGCATTGACTACTGACGCTAAGGAGGTAATTTTTTTTTATCCACTACAAGTTAGCCCTTGACTGCGCTCTCACCTGATGGTAAGTGACGATGCAGTCTAAGATGGTAGCGGGCTAACCTGTTAGAGGCATGGCAGTCATATTAAACCCATACCCCTATTCGGTTTCTACACGGCCTCGTACCGGATCGCTAATTCGCTTCGCTTAGCGGCACGTTTTTGCCGGTAGGGTGGTAGCTAGCCACGGCCGAAGCCCCCCACCACGCCAGACCAGGGAAAATTCAGAAATGATAACTGACCCCACCGGGGATCGAACCCGGGACCTCAGCACGAGGTCAATTAAAAGACTCATTTAAAGTCTGAAGTTAAATTTAACAAATTACAATGCCGATCACGTATCAACTTAGACCCGCGAAATGGAATTGTTTTACTTCCATAAAAGTACGGGCAAAAATATTAAAGATAAGCTTTAAAATTACAGAATAAAACACAAATTCATGTAAATTTTATCCTATCTTACTTATATTAAAAATGTTAAAGTTTGGATAATCTTACTAATATTATAAATGCGAAAGTTTGGATGTATGGATGTCGGTATGGATGTTTGGATGTATGGATGGATGTTTGTTACTCAATCACGCCCCAACGGCAGAACGGATCTGGATGAAATTTGGCACAGAGATAGATTATAGTCTGGAATAACACATAGGCTACTTTTTATCCCGGAAAATTAAAGAGTTCCGCGGGAACCACAAAACCTCGATCCACGCGTACGAAGTCGCGGGCGTCAGCTAGTTGTATATAAATTGGATGTTTGATCGAACGTTACTATGATTTGACTGAAATTTGACATGTAGATTGTTTATAATCTGGATTAACATCTAAGCTACATTTGATCTTAAAATTAAAGAGTTCCCGCAGGAATCAAAAGTTCTTTATCCGCGGAAAATAATCTACTAGGGAAGGTAGGTACATACATGTTGCCTCTAAAATTGCAATTCGTCAATGTTGAAATTAATGCGGTAACGTAATTTAAACATTAAAAAACCAAATCCGCGGATCTTGCTTATATATTAACTAGGTAATGTTGAAATTTCCTAGTAGAGTCTAACAACCAAGCTATATTTAGAGTTGAGAAAATAGGTGTCGATGGAGGTGGTGGCTAAATCCTATAATAATATTATAAATGCGAAAATGTGTTTGTTTGTTGGTTTGTTCTTCAATCACGTCACAACAGAGCAACGGATCGACGTGATTTTTATCATGGGAATAGTTGAGGACGTGGAGAGTGACGCTACTTATTATTCCGGGAAATTGAGGAGCTCCCGAGGAAATTCAAAAAATCTTTTCCACGCGGACGAAGTAGCGGAACCCCAAAAATAATACAGAATACAGATACCGAGCACAGTAGTATAATTTTATTAAGTTAACCTCCAAGTTTTATAAACGGCAAAAAAGTCGTTAGAATACTAAGTCGAATTGAAATTTGGCTTCGTTGCCTACCTATGAATAATGCATTCCTCCCGTAGATTAAAGCTGTCCCGGGCTGGCTGAAGCGCTGAATTCAGCGATTAAAGTTACAAATGTAACCACGCCGCGCCGTTTTGTAACCGCCAGCGAGATTCCGAATGGCATTAATACACAATTTGTTATGTTTCACTTGACATTGCTAAACTCAGCTTTTGGATAAATGGATATTTAAGTCGAAAGAGGCGTAGTAGGCTTTCTATCGGATATACTTTGGAGAGTGTGCTACACCTAAGAACCTATGTACGGTCGACGTCAAAAGTCCATATAGAATAATCAAACAAGATGGCTTATTAGTTACACAGTCACCCTCAAACTTACGTAGGTAGATTATTTATCTTTTAGGTTGACATTGTAGACAATGGCAATATTCTAAGTACTATTGAATGGTAATGGTTTTAATTAATATTTACATTGTTGTAATTAAGGTAAATTTTTTGGACGGATTATGTTTGCGGATGAGTGATTCAGATTGCTTGCACACAGTTTTAGCATATAAGCTATTTTGACGTCGACCGTACATGGCTATACTTTAGATCAATTATTATTTATAATAAACTCCCTAAAACTATAAAAGAAGAAAACAAAGAGACAACCTTTAAAAGAAAATTGAGACATTGGTTAATACAAAAATGTTTTTATAATATTGAAGAATTTCTAACTACATAGACCTACCTCAATAGAACGATAGATGTATAAATAATTTGTGTATTAAAATAATAACTATTCAAAAAAAATATTTTATTTTAATAACTTATATTTATTATTATTTTTAGACTCATTGACTGCGATTTCTGAATTAATTATATATAATATTTGTTGACATTATTTAATTATCTAATGTTGTAGTAGCTTAGGTGAATTAGATTTTTTTTCTATTTTTTTTATTACTGGATAACTACTCATTTTATGTTTATTATTAAGTTTGACAGTTTGACTATAACAAGAAATTGATGTATCAATGCTTTTTGGATCTGTTTCGTTTTGGTCACTTAATGTACGTACCTATGTTATTATTATTACCTAGATAAAGTGCTTACATTATAATTTCCTCGCCTGGATTAAAGCTGTCCCCGGCTCAAGCGCAGAATTAAGCGTTTAAAGTTACAAATGTAACCACCACCGCCATTTTGAGACCGCGAGCAAGATTCCAAATGGCATTAGTATACGATTTGTTATGTTTCTTGACTTCTTGTCACTAAATTCAGCTTGAACATAAATCTTCCTACGATAAACCAAGCGATAAACTGACTGACTGACTCGCCAAATAGGTATGCGCGTTTCATAAAACCACAATTTTGCTTATTGCGTAAAAATAACACTGTTAAACAAAATTTTGTAAAAGAAAGGTGCTTAATAATTTTGAATTACTTAACCCTCATTTAAATAATAGAAGTTATTTTTAATTTAGAAGGAATACGCTAATTTCGCACACTCCCACTACATATTGTAAGCCCACTTATCATCTAGTGAGCGGTCTATGAGGTTACTAATTTCTAATCATATTATTACATAATAATTAATTAATACTTGCATGTGCTATCGTTCAGCTTTATTTAAATTGTTGTTTTATTATTTTTTAAATATCCTGTATCAAATATTATTAAAGTTTTCATTATTAATATTTTATTACAAAAATAAGTTCGTATAAACTGTATATTTTGAATTTGGCGCCAACAAGTTACTGATTATAGGCTATGAGAATATCGGCCAATCAGAGGGGAGAGGTCGTCTTTTGTTTTTTTTCCTTGAATTATATGGTAATTAGTAATGGCGAACGACGTATGATTCGTGAGAATTGTAAAATTGGTGTAAAAATATAAAAAGTGTTGTTGTATTGCTGATTTTTACTTAAAATTCCCGTTATCCTGAAGCTGTGGCTACAATATTTTTATAACGAAACGGAAAAAATTTTATTTAAAAAAAAGAAAAAAAAACAAGTGTTCATACCTATCTGTGGTTCATTTTATATCCACGATTTGGTAAAAATTAAATATAGGTAATTTCATTTCATTTCAATACTTTAGATTAACTTCAAGTAAAATAAAAAACCCCCCGACACAAGAAATAAACTCTAAAAACTAACAAATAATATTTTAAATCCATTATAATTATTATTATCGTCACATACGAGTATAATATTATGTAAGTTCAAATATTTTTATTTTCCAAGCGTCGTCGTCACGTCGGGGGTTAAAAAACAATAGGGTTTCTTTGGAATAGAGGATGAAATTTTTTCCGGTGCTACTACATAAATCCGTCAAATCTGGTTCTAAGAGTAAAATTTTTCTTCACAAAAGTTAAGGTTAGTTGCGTTCAATTTTGTTAATAAACAAGGTTCGAACTTCGAATAATGGAAGACGGAACTTTTCAACGAGTAACAGCAAGGCAATTGCCATCAGTATTATTATACTAGTAGTAGTATACTACTTAGTAGTAGTGTTATAGGTAGTAATAAGTTATACTATACAGTACTACGTTTCTTATACGAGCCACTGAGGTGTGGATTTGTGGAATGCTCTTCCAGCGCACGTACCTATTTCCTGCCCGTTTACTTTAGTACATTCAAGGCAAGAGTGTATAGGCGTCTTCTAGCAGTTCTAGGCAAGCGTGCTCCAACATAGACCTCATCATTGCTCTGTACTACTTACCACAGGTATTACCTAAACATGATTGTCGTCAAGCGTCAAAAGTCTATTCAGTAACAAGTGAATATAATTAAAATTATTAAAAAAACGACTGCTCTGCCGTAGCCCGTATTGGAATCTTATTTTTAATCTTATTCACATTTTTATTAAATTATATTTTTTGTGAATCACTGGATATTAAACTATAGTGTTATATATTTTTGGAATCTACTCACCATATTCTAGATGATGATTATATAGTTAATCTTATTTTCGAATATTTTTTTTTCTTCTTTAGTCTTTAATGCGGGACCATGGTCACCCGATCAATTTTTTTTTTAATTTTACAAGCCTATGTCACCCGGAATAAGCTATATATTCTAACGATACCTCATTTATCAAAATCGGTTCAGGCATATAGAAGTTATGGTGGAATATACAAACTCACATACATACATACACGAACCCTGAAAAAAAAACAATATACTCATTTTTTCAGGCAGTCGTATAAAAAAAGATAGCGAAGCCGGATCAACTAAGTAGTTGATAATTATTTTCCATGTTTAGATGTAGATACTTACACGATTTATGAAACTTTTAATGAATAGCAAGAGTTTGTTAGAAACTTTTAACTTCTGAGTTCGGCTATAACACGTTGGAAGTTTTAATTACGGGCAGGCCATGTTAATTTGTGGTTTACCCTTAACATTTAATTATAACATTAGACAAATTACCTATCATGATAATATTATCATATAGTAGGTAATTTACAAGAAAGGTATAATATTATAAACTAACTAGCAGATTCCCGCGACTTCGTCGACGTGAAATAAGTTTTTTTAATTTTTAGATCCGTTCGACCGTTCGGCGTGATTCAGTATTAAACATCCATCTATCCATCCATACATCCATCCAGACTTTCGCATTTATAATATTAAGTATAGATAATAATAATATTATTTGCCAGAATATTCTCGAGTGCTTTAATAATGAAACCAATAAATCTAACTTGATAATAAATAACAATTCAGTCAAATGATAAATCAATTGCTTATCGCACAGACAGACAGCGACATTGCCTACTTATTTTGATTAATAAACTGCTGGGTCGCCACCACCCGACACCCTACCACAGCGCAAATATATATACTCATACAGTGGGTCGACGCCCATGCAAATGATACCCAGTTTCCATGACAGTAGCGCCACCTACAGGGGCCTTTTTTGTAACCTTTTATTTCCTTAATAACTAATGATATTATCCAGTCCATTTATAAGAAAAGTTCACTTTTTAAATTGAAAAATTAATAGAAAAGTCATTGTATGCACCGTCCATTTCATTTCATTTCACTTTTGATATTTTAAAAAATAGAAAATTATGTAAAAATTACAGCTAAGTGTGTTACGATCGCAATCACCTCTGATTGGTTAACAATCTCCGCTATTGGCCAAAATCTATGGACGCAGCAAGAATACCATAAAATCAGCCAATCACCACACTCGAGACTGTAACAATGATTGATGCAGGTTTTACATAATTAGGCTACAGGGTCAATACTACTAACGCTTAAAGCCATATTGTTTCACTAGCTGATGCCCGCGACTTCGTCCGCGTGGAATTAGTTTTTTTGGATTCCCGCGGGAACTCCTCAATTTTCCGGGATAAAAAGTAGCCTATGTCACTCTCTAGGTCCTCAACTATACCCATGCCAAAAATCACGTCGATCCGTTGGTCCGTTGCAGCGTGATTGAAGGACAAACCAACAAACCAACAAACAAACTGACTTTCGCATTTATAATATTAGTATGGATTATTGTTGACTTTCGTGTTTTAGAATTATAATCCTATAATCCTTATTTTAGGAACGCCAAGATACGTGACATCAAACTGTCATTTTGAATAATGTTACTTAAGTGTTGCCCTAAGCGTTGGCAGTATGGCCTCTGGTACTTTACCCCACAACTTTCAACGTCTTCTAGCAGTTCTAGGCAAGCGTGCTCCAACATAGACCTCATCATTGCTCTGTACTACTTACCACAGGTATTACCTAAACATGATTGTCGTCAAGCGTCAAAAGTCTATTCAGTAACAAGTGAATATAATTAAAATTATTAAAAAAACGACTGCTCTGCCGTAGCCCGTATTGGAATCTTATTTTTAATCTTATTCACATTTTTATTAAATTATATTTTTTGTGAATCACTGGATATTAAACTATAGTGTTATATATTTTTGGAATCTACTCACCATATTCTAGATGATGATTATATAGTTAATCTTATTTTCGAATATTTTTTTTTCTTCTTTAGTCTTTAATGCGGGACCATGGTCACCCGATCAATTTTTTTTTTAATTTTACAAGCCTATGTCACCCGGAATAAGCTATATATTCTAACGATACCTCATTTATCAAAATCGGTTCAGGCATATAGAAGTTATGGTGGAATATACAAACTCACATACATACATCCACGAACCCTGAAAAAAAAACAATATACTCATTTTTTCAGGCAGTCGTATAAAAAAAGATAGCGAAGCCGGATCAACTAAGTAGTTGATAATTATTTTCCATGTTTAGATGTAGATACTTACACGATTTATGAAACTTTTAATGAATAGCAAGAGTTTGTTAGAAACTTTTAACTTCTGAGTTCGGCTATAACACGTTGGAAGTTTTAATTACGGGCAGGCCATGTTAATTTGTGGTTTACCCTTAACATTTAATTATAACATTAGACAAATTACCTATCATGATAATATTATCATATAGTAGGTAATTTACAAGAAAGGTATAATATTATAAACTAACTAGCAGATTCCCGCGACTTCGTCGACGTGAAATAAGTTTTTTTAATTTTTAGATCCGTTCGACCGTTCGGCGTGATTCAGTATTAAACATCCATCTATCCATCCATACATCCATCCAGACTTTCGCATTTATAATATTAAGTATAGATAATAATAATATTATTTGCCAGAATATTCTCGAGTGCTTTAATAATGAAACCAATAAATCTAACTTGATAATAAATAACAATTCAGTCAAATGATAAATCAATTGCTTATCGCACAGACAGACAGCGACATTGCCTACTTATTTTGATTAATAAACTGCTGGGTCGCCACCACCCGACACCCTACCACAGCGCAAATATATATACTCATACAGTGGGTCGACGCCCATGCAAATGATACCCAGTTTCCATGACAGTAGCGCCACCTACAGGGGCCTTTTTTGTAACCTTTTATTTCCTTAATAACTAATGATATTATCCAGTCCATTTATAAGAAAAGTTCACTTTTTAAATTGAAAAATTAATAGAAAAGTCATTGTATGCACCGTCCATTTCATTTCATTTCACTTTTGATATTTTAAAAAATAGAAAATTATGTAAAAATTACAGCTAAGTGTGTTACGATCGCAATCACCTCTGATTGGTTAACAATCTCCGCTATTGGCCAAAATCTATGGACGCAGCAAGAATACCATAAAATCAGCCAATCACCACACTCGAGACTGTAACAATGATTGATGCAGGTTTTACATAATTAGGCTACAGGGTCAATACTACTAACGCTTAAAGCCATATTGTTTCACTAGCTGATGCCCGCGACTTCGTCCGCGTGGAATTAGTTTTTTTGGATTCCCGCGGGAACTCCTCAATTTTCCGGGATAAAAAGTAGCCTATGTCACTCTCTAGGTCCTCAACTATACCCATGCCAAAAATCACGTCGATCCGTTGGTCCGTTGCAGCGTGATTGAAGGACAAACCAACAAACCAACAAACCAACAAACAAACTGACTTTCGCATTTATAATATTAGTATGGATTATTGTTGACTTTCGTGTTTTAGAATTATAATCCTATAATCCTTATTTTAGGAACGCCAAGATACGTGACATCAAACTGTCATTTTGAATAATGTTACTTAAGTGTTGCCCTAAGCGTTGGCAGTATGGCCTCTGGTACTTTACCCCACAACTTTCAACGTCTTCTAGCAGTTCTAGGCAAGCGTGCTCCAACATAGACCTCATCATTGCTCTGTACTACTTACCACAGGTATTACCTAAACATGATTGTCGTCAAGCGTCAAAAGTCTATTCAGTAACAAGTGAATATAATTAAAATTATTAAAAAAACGACTGCTCTGCCGTAGCCCGTATTGGAATCTTATTTTTAATCTTATTCACATTTTTATTAAATTATATTTTTTGTGAATCACTGGATATTAAACTATAGTGTTATATATTTTTGGAATCTACTCACCATATTCTAGATGATGATTATATAGTTAATCTTATTTTCGAATATTTTTTTTTCTTCTTTAGTCTTTAATGCGGGACCATGGTCACCCGATCAATTTTTTTTTTAATTTTACAAGCCTATGTCACCCGGAATAAGCTATATATTCTAACGATACCTCATTTATCAAAATCGGTTCAGGCATATAGAAGTTATGGTGGAATATACAAACTCACATACATACATACACGAACCCTGAAAAAAAAACAATATACTCATTTTTTCAGGCAGTCGTATAAAAAAAGATAGCGAAGCCGGATCAACTAAGTAGTTGATAATTATTTTCCATGTTTAGATGTAGATACTTACACGATTTATGAAACTTTTAATGAATAGCAAGAGTTTGTTAGAAACTTTTAACTTCTGAGTTCGGCTATAACACGTTGGAAGTTTTAATTACGGGCAGGCCATGTTAATTTGTGGTTTACCCTTAACATTTAATTATAACATTAGACAAATTACCTATCATGATAATATTATCATATAGTAGGTAATTTACAAGAAAGGTATAATATTATAAACTAACTAGCAGATTCCCGCGACTTCGTCGACGTGAAATAAGTTTTTTTAATTTTTAGATCCGTTCGACCGTTCGGCGTGATTCAGTATTAAACATCCATCTATCCATCCATACATCCATCCAGACTTTCGCATTTATAATATTAAGTATAGATAATAATAATATTATTTGCCAGAATATTCTCGAGTGCTTTAATAATGAAACCAATAAATCTAACTTGATAATAAATAACAATTCAGTCAAATGATAAATCAATTGCTTATCGCACAGACAGACAGCGACATTGCCTACTTATTTTGATTAATAAACTGCTGGGTCGCCACCACCCGACACCCTACCACAGCGCAAATATATATACTCATACAGTGGGTCGACGCCCATGCAAATGATACCCAGTTTCCATGACAGTAGCGCCACCTACAGGGGCCTTTTTGTAACCTTTTATTTCCTTAATAACTAATGATATTATCCAGTCCATTTATAAGAAAAGTTCACTTTTTAAATTGAAAAATTAATAGAAAAGTCATTGTATGCACCGTCCATTTCATTTCACTTTTGATATTTTAAAAAATAGAAAATTATGTAAAAATTACAGCTAAGTGTGTTACGATCGCAATCACCTCTGATTGGTTAACAATCTCCGCTATTGGCCAAAATCTATGGACGCAGCAAGAATACCATAAAATCAGCCAATCACCACACTCGAGACTGTAACAATGATTGATGCAGGTTTTACATAATTAGGCTACAGGGTCAATACTACTAACGCTTAAAGCCATATTGTTTCACTAGCTGATGCCCGCGACTTCGTCCGCGTGGAATTAGTTTTTTTGGATTCCCGCGGGAACTCCTCAATTTTCCGGGATAAAAAGTAGCCTATGTCACTCTCTAGGTCCTCAACTATACCCATGCCAAAAATCACGTCGATCCGTTGGTCCGTTGCAGCGTGATTGAAGGACAAACCAACAAACCAACAAACCAACAAACAAACTGACTTTCGCATTTATAATATTAGTATGGATTATTGTTGACTTTCGTGTTTTAGAATTATAATCCTATAATCCTTATTTTAGGAACGCCAAGATACGTGACATCAAACTGTCATTTTGAATAATGTTACTTAAGTGTTGCCCTAAGCGTTGGCAGTATGGCCTCTGGTACTTTACCCCACAACTTTCAACGTCTTCTAGCAGTTCTAGGCAAGCGTGCTCCAACATAGACCTCATCATTGCTCTGTACTACTTACCACAGGTATTACCTAAACATGATTGTCGTCAAGCGTCAAAAGTCTATTCAGTAACAAGTGAATATAATTAAAATTATTAAAAAAACGACTGCTCTGCCGTAGCCCGTATTGGAATCTTATTTTTAATCTTATTCACATTTTTATTAAATTATATTTTTTGTGAATCACTGGATATTAAACTATAGTGTTATATATTTTTGGAATCTACTCACCATATTCTAGATGATGATTATATAGTTAATCTTATTTTCGAATATTTTTTTTTCTTCTTTAGTCTTTAATGCGGGACCATGGTCACCCGATCAATTTTTTTTTTAATTTTACAAGCCTATGTCACCCGGAATAAGCTATATATTCTAACGATACCTCATTTATCAAAATCGGTTCAGGCATATAGAAGTTATGGTGGAATATACAAACTCACATACATACATCCACGAACCCTGAAAAAAAAACAATATACTCATTTTTTCAGGCAGTCGTATAAAAAAAGATAGCGAAGCCGGATCAACTAAGTAGTTGATAATTATTTTCCATGTTTAGATGTAGATACTTACACGATTTATGAAACTTTTAATGAATAGCAAGAGTTTGTTAGAAACTTTTAACTTCTGAGTTCGGCTATAACACGTTGGAAGTTTTAATTACGGGCAGGCCATGTTAATTTGTGGTTTACCCTTAACATTTAATTATAACATTAGACAAATTACCTATCATGATAATATTATCATATAGTAGGTAATTTACAAGAAAGGTATAATATTATAAACTAACTAGCAGATTCCCGCGACTTCGTCGACGTGAAATAAGTTTTTTTAATTTTTAGATCCGTTCGACCGTTCGGCGTGATTCAGTATTAAACATCCATCTATCCATCCATACATCCATCCAGACTTTCGCATTTATAATATTAAGTATAGATAATAATAATATTATTTGCCAGAATATTCTCGAGTGCTTTAATAATGAAACCAATAAATCTAACTTGATAATAAATAACAATTCAGTCAAATGATAAATCAATTGCTTATCGCACAGACAGACAGCGACATTGCCTACTTATTTTGATTAATAAACTGCTGGGTCGCCACCACCCGACACCCTACCACAGCGCAAATATATATACTCATACAGTGGGTCGACGCCCATGCAAATGATACCCAGTTTCCATGACAGTAGCGCCACCTACAGGGGCCTTTTTTGTAACCTTTTATTTCCTTAATAACTAATGATATTATCCAGTCCATTTATAAGAAAAGTTCACTTTTTAAATTGAAAAATTAATAGAAAAGTCATTGTATGCACCGTCCATTTCATTTCATTTCACTTTTGATATTTTAAAAAATAGAAAATTATGTAAAAATTACAGCTAAGTGTGTTACGATCGCAATCACCTCTGATTGGTTAACAATCTCCGCTATTGGCCAAAATCTATGGACGCAGCAAGAATACCATAAAATCAGCCAATCACCACACTCGAGACTGTAACAATGATTGATGCAGGTTTTACATAATTAGGCTACAGGGTCAATACTACTAACGCTTAAAGCCATATTGTTTCACTAGCTGATGCCCGCGACTTCGTCCGCGTGGAATTAGTTTTTTTGGATTCCCGCGGGAACTCCTCAATTTTCCGGGATAAAAAGTAGCCTATGTCACTCTCTAGGTCCTCAACTATACCCATGCCAAAAATCACGTCGATCCGTTGGTCCGTTGCAGCGTGATTGAAGGACAAACCAACAAACCAACAAACCAACAAACAAACTGACTTTCGCATTTATAATATTAGTATGGATTATTGTTGACTTTCGTGTTTTAGAATTATAATCCTATAATCCTTATTTTAGGAACGCCAAGATACGTGACATCAAACTGTCATTTTGAATAATGTTACTTAAGTGTTGCCCTAAGCGTTGGCAGTATGGCCTCTGGTACTTTACCCCACAACTTAGTATGGTAGAGAGAAGAAACTGCATACGTGAAAGAATTTTGTATTGAAAATATGGTAGTTTTCCATGTCACTCGTTGCTCTGTCCAGACGCTTCCGTCAAACGACTGGTAGGAAAGAGCGTATCTCCTTAGACTGTGACCCTGACTGTGTACTATGTTTGAACTTCGGACATCGGGTGGCATTTCAGAAAATCGTTTCTCAGTGGAATCGATTATGTATTAGTCTAGTTTTTCGAGTATAGAAAAGGTAAACAATAACTAAATACCTATCTATTTTCGTACGAGTCAGCAGTTTAAAACAATTCATCGTCAGCCGCAGTCCAACATACTCCTCTGTGGGTATTGTAAGACATAAAATTAAAAGTTAAAAATAAATTAAAGATGTTTGCGAGATAGTCATAATAAAAAAAACGGTTGAGTTTGTGGGCTCTTCTCAGAGGGCGCGTTTGGAACCCTCGTAGCTTTAGTTTAAAGATACCGACGTTAATTATCACCATCACGTAAACGTGACGTTCATGTACTGTGTGGGTACCAATTTTGAAAAACATTATTTGGACTTTGATGTTGAATATATTTAAAAAGGCAAAAAAAACGCATTACAATTGGTTCAGTAGTGTTATTTTATCCACTTCAAGTTAGGCCCTTGGCTGCGATCTCACCTGGTGGTCAGTACTCAGTAGTGATGTAGTCTAAGATGGGAGCTGTCTAACTGCTGCTGTGATCTGGCAGTTATAGCTACTGTGGTTATATTAAACCCATACGCCTAATCGGTTTCTACACAGCATCGTAATTCGTACCGAAATGCTAAATCACTTGGCTCACATCTTAAGGCGCTGTGTGCTCACGAGATCAAAACACAGGCGCGCGAGGGTGAAATCGAACAAGCGCATGTCGCAAAAAATGCAACAAATTATTTGTAAAAAAATAAATATTTACTGTTTATTACAAATTAAAACGACAATGTGTTTGAATTAGAAATGTAAATTTTATCTTAAATTTCTAGAGCAAATTATTAGTTTCAATAAGGAGAAAAATTGCTTTAAAATGTAAATTAAAAGTTATGTTTAAAATAAATTTCAATGCAGAGATTTTTTTCAAATTGTGTTTTGAGATACGTCAATGGCTGCTTAAAGGTTTTAAAAACAGCAAATTATTTTTACAAGCATAAATTATGTCACCGTTTGATGGATACACTTTAAGAACTCTCTTTTACGTTACACAGGGCCTTAAGGTCTAGCCCCACTACAGAGACACGGCGCGGCACGGCACGTAGCGGCAAGTATTCTTTGTACGAGGTTGTACGGAGATGCACTGCGCGATGCGTCCCCATATAAGCTCATACAAATAATATTTGCCAATAGCCGCGTCGTTCCGTGCATCTCAAGTGGGGCTATACCACTAACCGGTGGAGTGGTTACTCGCCACTAGTTTATCAGGAAAATGGTGACAAAAAAGTGCACAAAAAACAAACTGTAAGGGCAAACGCATATACCGTTTCAAGTCGGCCATTTCCTATAAGCCCTCAAGTCAAAGGGAATTAAGTAATCTTACGGACGCAGGGTCGGCTGACCCTTATTTGATGTCACGCAAATTCAAAGACAATCCTGATGGGGGGATTAAAATTGGTGTACCTATTCGTGAGAACCCCGACGCGTTGTCGTTAGGGGATTATTTTGTCGTATACAGGGGCTAAAGTTACGGCTTTGATTCCTGGTTAAAGCCAAGGATAACGAAAAACGCGATCGGATAATATTCTCTCGGTTTTGTCCTCGTAGATATTATATCGAAAAATCTTGTTATCCACGCGCGAATTCGTGAATTTAGGAGTGTAGTAAGTATTTTTCTTGATATTTCCCTTATTTTAAAAATTATATTTTTACACCTTAACCCACAGTCAAGTTGTGAAAGAGCTGTAGCGAGAGCTAGTATTATATTTTAAATAAAACATATTATCCATACTTAATATTATAAATGTGAAAGTGCGCTTGTCTGTCTGTCTGCTACGCTTTACATGTTGAACGCTTTAACTTTAGATATTTTGCTCCCCAGGAGAGGACAACTAGGTTATATTTTTATACCTGAAAAAAACAAAAAGACTTAAAGAGTTCCCGCGGCAATAAAAAAAAGTTTTTGTATCCACGCGGACGAAGTCGTGAGAAATATGTAGTCTATTGATATTCCAGCTATGCCTGGAAAATTAAATACATAACCTTATTCTTTTAACCTTTTTTATAAAACGCTTAAATATTGCTAATCATTGATAATATTGTATCATTGAAATACACCTGATATTGTTAGTTACATTACATTAGGTACTATGTTTCTCAGGACGCGAAAATATGGTTTCTGATATAGGGTGAAGATGCTGATGCCGAGCGGAAAGATTCGTCCTCTTCGTCGTCGTTCGAATTAGAGTTAAAAGATGAAATTAATCATAGTACAAAAACTTTAAAAAGTCAGTTATCAGTAGAACGAACACAAATGCTCGTGCGTTGCACGCTCTTTCAGGACGCCGAAAATGACTCGCCACAAATTCGCTCCTTCGGCACAAGGACTAAGCCGACTATGGAAAAAAGTTGGTAAAATGAATGGAAGTAGTTCTTGAAATGAATGGAAGTAGTTCTTGAAGCGGATTGTTTGATTTATTTCAAAAGATTTTCAAATAATAGTCCATTCAATCGGCTTCCAAAACAATGAATTTTTTCGATTCATAACTTTTCGTGACTTTTTATGATCGCGACCTTTCAAAGTTAATTCAAATTAATAACAAATGGATAAACAACTGTGTATTTTGTTATTATAAAACGGTTTTGCGCTTGAATAAGATTTTACCTGAGCAATGAGCAAGGCTATATTATTACACCTTAAGTAACTTAAGTTATTCATTCTGCGTTTTCTTTGTGTCTGTACACGGTGATGGTCCGTGACGTCTTGGCCCTTGCCCCCCCCTGAAAATCAGCGCTGCAGCATGGTAGGCAAACGCATATCATGCTGTGGCACAGGCTGAGGAGGCGGGCCTATTGACCACACAGTTTTAAATTAGGTAGTATATTATACATATATTAAGTACCAATTGCTTTCGTTTGTTAAAATTTTGTCCGTTATTGTGTGGGTCAATAAAGATTCATTTATTTATTTTATTTATTTATATACAACTAGATGCCCACGACTTCGTCCGCGTTGTTTTTTTCCACGGGAACTTCTTGATTTTCCGAGTTTAAAATTATATGCCTTTACTTCCCTGGGATGCAACATGCAACCTATCTCTATTAAAAAAGTCATTATAAAAAGGATTGAAAAGATAGGCTGTTAAAACGTAGCAGACAGACAGACAAACAGACGGACATACACACTTGCGCATTTATAATTCATATCCATATTAATATTATAAATGCGAAAGTGTGTCTGTCTGTTTTCCCGGCCTATCCATTCAACCGATTTTGCTGAAGTTTGGTACAGGGATAGGATGTATCTTGTATCCCGGGGAAGGACATAGGCTACTTTTTATCCCGCAAAATTAAGGAGTTCCCGCGGGAATTAAAAAAAATCTCTTTAACCGATTTTGATGAAATTTGGTATAGAGATAGTTTGTATCCAGGGGAAGGACATAGGCTGCTTTTTATCCCGGAAAATTGAAGAGTTCCAGCAGGAATCAAAAAACTTTAATACACGCGGACGAAGTCGCGGGAATCATCTAGTTATACCTAAATTATAAGGGGCCGGAAAAACGCTGCATTGGGAGGGTATTCCACACCCTAATATCCGAACCGGTAGTAGAGTTAAAATAAGACATAAATCATAAAGAGATACCTATATATCCTACATTTTTTTTTTTTATTTTTTTTTTTTTAATCCACTACAAGCTAGCCCTTGACTGCGATCTCACCTGATACATGAATTAAACAAGTTTGAGTTATGAGTTATACTTTTAAACCAAAACAGAAATTCATCGGGCTTATTTTGCAATGCAAAAGTCATTTATTCAGCACAATCCCGCGCCACAGCCTAACCTCTTTCGGTTAAATAATTCAGTGTTTCCGTTCCAATCCTTTATATGCAAATAAAATATGTAAAAATTGGTTGGAAACCTTCAAAAGGGGTGCCTATAAATTATAATGTGATCCCAATATTCCTGTAACCCACTTTTAAAACTGTTTCTTCCGATTTTCAATTCGCACTTCAAAATTGAGTAGGTAGGTACATCATATTTTTAGCTGATTGCGAGACGTAGGTTTATTATACGTAATAGAACTTTTTTCTATCCAGTACAAATTAGCCCTTGACTGCGTTCTCACCTGATAGTAATTGATGATGCAGTCTAAGACGGTAGCGGGCTAACCTGATAGGGGCATGGCAACTGCCATATTAAACCCATACCCCTATCCGGTTTCTACGTGGCATCGTACCGGAACGCTAAATCGCATGATGACACGTTTTCACCGGTAGGGTGGTAACTAGCCACGGCCGAAACCTCCCACCAGGAAATGAATAATGAGAATACCGCTGACTTCGACCGCGTGTTTTTACGATTTCCGCGGGATCTTTTTATTTCGTCTAAATCGGTTGAATAGATGAGCCGTTAAAGCGTAGCAGACAGACAGACGGACATACAGACAGACACACATTCGAATTTATGGAAAATGTGGGAAACCACGACAATATGGGATATTTTCTCTCCAGGTAATCTCCTCAGAATATTTCCTGGGTATATTCTCGGTTGTTATTCTAAACATATTGTTATTAGAGTGTGTCTTCCTCGTATTTTCTCGTAAATCCTATTAAATTTACGCCAGCGTAAACTTCAATGCGATGCTTAATCCTTTGAGACAGCGACGCTTAAACGCCTTTGCGAGAGTCGCTTCTGTTATTATAAGTAGTGCTCATAAATTATTAAATACGATGTTGTGATTTTGCTGAAGCTTTAATATCACTTCCCGATTACATCCTGCTAAAGCAAGCATGTTTGTTTTCATATAACCTGCATTGAAAGTGCGAGTTTCAATGCCTTTTGAACCACTCGAAACTAGTCAATTTCAGACGAATACGTCATAGAGCATGGATGATCGGTTTCCGCCCGAGGGCAGAAAAATGAAGATTTTCTGCCCGCTGAATGACGTTGCAGCCCTCCTTACGATCCTGTCAGAGTATCTTTTGTTTATTTCAAAACCTTTATAATTGTAATTTTAACCATCAAAACTGACAGAAATCATATTTCTGCAACTAAATTAAATAAGAAACACGATTTCGTCTTGTTCTGTTCTCTCTTGATCGTCTTGTTTCATCCCTAGGCACACAATATACTATTCTTCAACTCCTGTAGAGTAAATAATATACTCAGCGTAAACGGTTAAAACAACTCGAAAGCCATTATAATCAATCCTAACGTAATATTTTGACGTGATAACGTCTTATAAATCGATGAACTGCACGCACGAAAAAGTGTTACGTTCTGCCTGAGCCTGAGCGTGCAAGTGAGAGCCCGGATAGAGAGGACGATCGACCCAACTGTTGGCTTGTGAGTTGTGACATGTATCATCTCTCTTCTCGCGTGACGTCAGAACTAGCAGTTCGAATAGTTCTGCTACTGGAACGCCGCCACGCGAGCTTCGTCGAGAACTTCTAATTATCACGTAAAACTATCACCCGTAAACCGACTTTACAGACATCTGTAATTTTTTTCTTTATATGAATGTTTGTATTAGGTAACTTTTAAAAATGCATTACATTTAGAACTTCCGTATGTAAATCGATTTCAATTGAAACTTTGTATTAGCAATTGAAATAGAGATCCGAATACGATTTAAGGGAAATAACTCCTTTATCGGAGTTCATATTACACCGAAGCGAGTAAAATAACTGAATATAGGCCACTTATGAAAGCTCATAGTCACTCAGCGGACGACGAATGTCTACATAATAAAATTAGAAATGAGGAGATCCCTTGAATAATTAGAACAACCTCGGACGATATCAATTAAAGTAAAAAAGTGCGTTTAACTTTGATGACGTCACAGTTAAGTATATCATACAAAATCCCATACCTACTAAGCATGCGTTTTGACGTTTGAAGAAAAGTAGTTGATTTGACTAGTTGTCAAATACACTATTAGCATCGAGCATGTATTTCTGTATAAGCGGTTATTGTGGCATAAGATATATTGTGGCAACAGAAAACGTATACTGATTGAAACTACGACGTCGTCAAATGTGGAGTTAAATACAATAGTTCTAGAGCCCTATTAGTTAATGTAGTTGGTTATACCTACTCCTAGTACCTACCATTACAAAGTGAGAACGTAAGTTACGTTACGGTGTGAGTAGCGGTCCGGACCGCACAAACAATAAAACCAATCTTCTTTTCAATTCCAAGATATTTTCCTTTCACCGTAACAATGGACTTTCAGCCACCTGGAATAGTGGGGAAGAGAAAATTAAATATTCTTACATTCTAACTAGTTTTTTATACTTTTTAAGTGTTTACTTTTTAGATACTTACTATAATATGACTGTAGCTAGACGATTTCCGAACATTAAATATTGTTTGAAAATTTTAATTAAAGGACGCTTTATTATATTATTTCACACGGGATTGTGAAATACCTAACTTCATGCAGACGAAGTTACGGGAATAAAGGAATCAACATAAAGGCTAGATCACACTTTGTGAAGTAAAAAGTGCAGGTGTGAAGTGATTTGAAATATTTTATGGTGTTAAGTGTAAAGTCAATGTTTTCACGGTCATTAGTGATCCTTGCAGTTTCAAAGTGCTCTGCTCTAATCACTTTACACGCACTCCCACTTCACACTTGATCGTTTACACCACAGTAATATGCAGATTCCTATTTCTGTGGTTTAAACGTTGATTTCACATAATATCACTTAACATCTGCACTTATCACCCGCACTGTTAACTGAAGTGTAATCCATCCCTAAACTGCTTAGTTTTTTGCCGGCTCTTCTCAGTAGAATAGATTTTCGAACCGGTGGCAGTCTTGAGTCTTGACGTAGGTATCACACAAGTTGTTCTACGTGAAATAAATAAATTATTTATCATTTATTTTAAAGGAGAAACTAAACATTAACGATATTATAATATTATTAATTATTAACCAACAGTTCAAAGCATTGGATCTGAATAGAATTTCTAGAAAATTAAGATGTTGTACGGTCATAAATTAGTAGGGAGGCCGCTCAACTCTATGATCGCTTCGCATAGAATGATCTTGTATTACAATATTTCAATGGACTGCTTTAGAATTAAGGCCCTGTGTAGCGTAAAAGGGGGTTTTTAAAAGCAGTGTATCCATCAAACGGTGACATAATGCATGCTTATAAAAATAAGGTGCTGTTTTCAAGACCTTAGAGCAGCCATTAACGCATGTCAAAACACAATTTTAAAAAAATCTCTGCATTGAAATTTATTTTAAACATACCTCTTAATTTAACTTTTCAAGCATTTTCTCCTTACCTATTGGAACCAATAACTAGCTCTAGAAATATAAGATAAAATTCATATTTCTAAATCAAACACATTGTCGATTTAATTTGTATTGAAAAGTAAATATTAATTTTTTTACAAATTATTTCATGCCTTTTTTGCGACATGCGCTTGCTCGATTTCACCCCCGCGCGCCTGAGTTTTTCATCTCGTGAGCTCACAGCGCCTTAAGTGATACTCACAATCGATGTACTACTGTGTGTAATCGATGTAGAAATCGCCATAAGCTTGTAACAGCGTCATATCGCGTGCGCAAGGTGCAGAAATCCTTTGTGGGGTCGAGTGTACGCTTTTATAACATGGTTCCCAAAGAGTTTCTGGCTTTGCCATTACATCAATTGAAAGACTGTGTTAAACAGCATTTGTCAAGTAGAGGTTATTACACTATCGATGATTTTCTGAATGACAAAGTTGCATGGAAGCAACCGGCCTCGCATCCAGTGACCCACAAGTCAGTGTAATACTTGTAATGTATGTATGTACTTGTATTGTATTGTTTACTTATTGTAACCTTTTTCTTTTTTAAGAAAAGAGCAACTGCTGAGTTTCTTGCCGGCTCTTCTCAGTAGAATTACTTTCCGAACCGGTGGTAGAGTCTTAACGTATCATAAGTGACACAAGTTGTCCTACATGAAATAAATAAATCATTTTATGAATAAGCCTATTGTCGGCGGCACCATGGTGTACGGTAAAATTCGTATGAATTTATGATAACATCACATCAAAATGTAAACCACTACTGTGAATATGTTAGATTTATTATTAAATATTAAAAATATTTAATTTAATGATTCTCCCTCCCTCCCGACCGAATTTCGGCCACGGCAGCCAATCTCCAGAGAGATTAGTTATCTGCGCGGGAGATATTATAGTGCGCAAACACAGGTGCACTCTCTGTTCCTTTACTTTCATAGCCCGATCGGACGGAAGATCCGACAGGACCGGAAAGAGATCAGGCCCAGGATCGACGGCTTTACGTGCTCTCCGAGGCACGGGGGTGAAACACCTAACTCAGGGCTAGTACTAAAAATTTTTTGTCAGAAAAACCCAATAATTACGGCCCGACCCGAGATTTGTACCAGCGACGTCGTCAGCCGGAGTCGAACATGCTAACCACTAGACCAACGAGGCAGTTAATTAATGACTTTAATAGTATTTAATGACACAGGTATGACCGTCAAAGCATTGGCATTCCGAACCAGTGGTAGATTCACTCCACGATTCAAAAGCACTTATTTGAATAAAAAAGTATAAGTTTGAGTTTTAAAGTTTTTACAACTTGTATGACAACGAAATCCAATTTTTAAAGTGTGTACTAACACGTAACCACTTTACTGTATTTATCCGGTGGTTTTTGGGTTAAAGCTCGTTTGCAGCATTTGAAATTGATGGTATTTTTTATGGGCACTCTGTCTATTTTTATTGTGTCGTTGTCACTGTTTTTACTGAAATACGAGTAGACAGCCATGAACTGGAACACAAACATGACAAAAAATATGTGCCTACTGAATATATTTCATTGAACCTTTCGGTTTATTTATACGATAGGCCACATTCCGTGGAACATGCTCCATACAAAATTGAACAATGGGAAAATTCTCGGCCTGTCCTATCTCTATCTACAATTTTGACGATCACTCTGGTACAGTACATGATAAATGATCTATACCTACTATAGGTACATATACTTACTAATATTAATTATTAATGCGAAAGTTTGGATTGATGGATGTATGGATGGATGGATTGATGTTTGTTACTCAATCACGGCAGAACGGCCGAAAGGATCTGGATGAAATTTGGCACAGAGATAGATTATAGTCTGGAATAACACACAGGCTACTTTTTATCCCGGAAAATTAAAGAGTTCCCGCGGGAACTGAAAAATCTCAAGTGGCGGGTTATCATCTAGTTAATAATATTATGTTATATATACTTATTATTAGTGATTTTTTGCATGGGTATAGTTGAAGACCATTATGAATAGTGACATAAGCTACTTTGTATCCCGGTATATTTTTTTACTTTTTATCCTTAACTACGAAGTTACGGGCATCAGCTATAGTACCCAATATGTAAAAAAAAAATGTTCAGACTGATACAAGTACGACGAAAGCGTTTTTCCGTTTGTTACGTTGGAACAGGCAATTACTGCCGAAGAAGCGATTAACTGTCTTATTAACTACACTTACCGATGTCTACTTCAGTTCAGCACTACAAGCAAGTTCACTAAGGAGGTCATATTATTACGTCCACGCGTTAGAGCATTTTCCCTGGCCATTGATGTAGAATTTTAATGAAACGCCGATGAAAATCAATACTAAGTATTTAACAATTATTGATATTATGTATTTAGGATTGTTTGAAATTTCCTTAAAACTATAGATAATAAATCATTTTATGAATAAGCCTATTGTCGGCGGCAATGTGGTGTACGGTAAAATTCGTATGATTTTCTCTTGGTCGCAATTTTTTATAATTTATACTTAGGTATTTTATCAATGCGAAAGTTTGGTTAAATGGATTTAAGGATGGATGGATGTTTGTTACTGTAACTCAATCACGCCAGCACGGCTGAATAGAACTGGATGAAATTTAGCACAGAGCTATATACTTAGATTATAGTCTGTAAATTTGTCCCGGAAAATTAAAGAGTTGCCGCGGGAACCGAAAAATCTCAAGTCGTGGGCATCATCTAGTTAATAATATTATGTACTAGCTGATGCCCGCGACTCCATCCGCGTGGATTAAGGTTTATTGGTTCCCGCGCGAACTCCTTAATTTTCCGGGATACAAAGTAGCCTATTAGCCTGTAACTGTAAGTATAGCCTGCTATTCCAGACTATAATCTATCTCTGTGCCAAATTTCATCCATATCTGTTCAGCCGTTGGGGCGTGATTGACTGACCAACATCCATCCATACATCCATACATCCAAACTTTCGCATTTATAATATTAAAGTATAGTTATAGATTTAGGATTTTTTAGAAATTTCCTTAACTATAATAACAAAATATAAACAGTATGGTCTGTTTATATTTTGTTATATAAGATCTTAAAATCCAGTTAAGATGGAAACCCCACACAAAACCCGTAACACCTAGCAAGTTAATTACTAGAGGCTTCTCTCGTAAGGGCTATATCCTCGTTCGGCCATCAATCACCAGTATAATAGGGCCCTTCCAATAACCTTCAGCCTGTCAGTCCCTTCATTGGCAGCGACCAATGGACAGGTCATTATTCTGTTAGGGAAACATCAGCTGCCCGCTATAATAAGAATCTTGATTAATAATAACGTTTTCCAGAACGAATTTCAGCCATGGCAGACAATTGGGTATTTACACTTTTTTTTATGATAAATGATTTATTTATTTCATGTAGGGCAACATGTGTCACTTATGTTACGTTATGACTCTACCATCGGTTCGGAAAATTGTTCTACTGAGAAGAGCCGGCAATAAACTCACAACAAGTTTTTTTTTATTGCGTGCTTGCGCTTGACGACAATCATGCTTAGTGCAAAGCAATAATGAAATGTAGGTTGAAACGCGCTTGCCTAGAAGATGCCTATTCACTCTTGCCTTGAAGGTACTTAAGTTATAAGTGGCAGGAAACACATGCGCTGGGAGGTTGTTCCACACCCTAGTGGTTCGTATCAGAAACGTCGAGCAAAAACGCTTCGTGTGAGCAAATTGGACGTCAACCACATAAGGGTGCCAACGCTCACAAGTTAGCCCTTGACTGAAATCTCACCTGATGGTAAGTGATGATGCAGTCTAAGATGGTAGCGGGCTAACCTGTTAGGGGCATGGCAGAACTAGTAAATAAATGTTTTTTCTTTCTTTCATCGCCCGCTGAGTGACCCTGAGCTTCAGGCCCATAGTAAGCGACTAAGCTTCGGAGTCGTAAGTCACCTATTTACTAAACTATCACAGAATTCCACACCAATAATATTACCTAACCACTTAGGCCAACTTCGATAAATCCAAATAGCCAAATTTTTCACAAAATCTAATATACGAGAGTGCTTCTTTATGTTATGAGGAGGGTAAACATTTATGAAAAGTCACGTCAGTTACTTTTCCACTAGGATCGACTTTGATCAAATTTTTATGTGAAATTTATTAAAATGGTTCGGGGGCGAATCGAATGGCTTTGAGTGTTCTTTTGTGAGATATGCGGGGTTAGAAATGAATTTCACTATTTTTTAAGCCGTCTATGTATGTACCTACTAGATGAGAATACGAGCTAGTCTGTACAAGGCCTTCTTACCTCTATGGTTCACGAAAAAGTCTATGGTCAGGTCAGGTTGCTGTTAACCCGTTGTCCCTTTGTTGTCCTACGTGAGTGACAAACGTGACACCGCGACTCCATACGACGTGACGCGACAGTATAAAACACTAGCTGACTCTTCACGTTGCCTACGTTATCGGATAGACTAGTTCGTCTTTTTCTATGGTCGTCGTCACTTTTGTCGTTTACCTAGGACAACGGGTAACAAGGACTATATAGCCGCGTTTTCACTAGAACGCCGAGCAAACATTTTGGTCCTGAGCAAATCTTCACTGTTCCAGCCGACGTTGTCGAGCCACTACGATGAGACAACGAACGCTCATCCATACTTCCATTTACTATATTTACTATATAATATTATAAATGCGAAAGTATGTCTGTCGGTCTGTCTGTCCGTCTGTCTGTCTGCTACGCTTTCACGGCCCATCTGTTCGAGCGATTTTCATGAAACTTGGTAAAGGCATGGTTGGTATCCCAGGGAATGACATAGGCTACTTTTTATCCCGGAAAATCAAAGTGTTCCCGCGGAAATCAAAAAACCATAATCTACGCAGACGAAGTCGAGGGCATCATCTAGTTCAGCATAAAAGCTCGTACTGATACGAGAATACAACGCTGTTCACTTGCCGGTGACGCCGTTCTCACTGAGTGAAAGAGCGAGCTGGTTAGGTTTTCAAAAATCCTTTGTTAGCGGACGCCTACATAATACCCAATAGCTAGATGTATGCTCGGTCAGAACAAGTATATTTCAGCTCGTTCCGTCCTGTGGTTTGAGCCGTACGTTGATAGATCAGTCAGTAAGTCGATCACATTTTCCTTTCATATATCCAGCTACTACAGTTCATTAATGTCCCACAGCTGGGCACACTCTCATAGGAGAGAGGGAATTAGAGCTTTGACCCACCACGCTGCTCCAATTCGGGTTGGCAGGCTTTAAAGACTATTATTACATTGTACTATTACCTATTCTGTGCTATTATAATGTTAGTGATAATAACCAGAACCGGGGGCTTAACGTGCTCTCCGAGGCACGGGGGTGAAACAGAAACACTGCCAACTTCCTAACTCCGGGCTAGTAGGTACTGAGAATTTCTAGTCAGAAAAACCCAACACTTAATTATGGCCCGACACGAGACTCGAACCCGGAACCTCGTCGGCCGCAGTCGAACGACTAGACTAACGAGGCAACTTGACCAAGTTAATGAGAAGGTTACACTTTTGGGCAAATTTCACTTTTATTTTCCCATTGGACTCAAAATGTTAAATTTTAGTAATTTATGAATAGATTTCATAAATTAAAATAAGATAAAATAGCATCTCGAAAGTCGCATTTCAGACAAAAGGTGACATTTACATCATGATCAGGCATACACGTCAAACGTTTTTCTTGATTTCTGAAAAAAGGAAAGGTGTTAGTGACACCTTTTGATTCTGACCTCGTTTATTTTGGTATCTAAGGTAAAATAAAATTTCTTTTTTCCAAACAAAAATAAAATAAAATTCTTCAGAAAGAGTCATTTACTACACAATACGTCAAATTGATTATTACAAATATCGTCTAGAAAATATAAAAATTTGGCGCCAAAAAAGTTTTTTATTAAAACAAAATCTTCCGAGCGACTGTAGGAGACAAGGAGTATGAATATTTAACGATAAAATATTTCTTAGAATACTTGAAATTCTTTAGTGAAATGAAATAAAATGTAAAGGTAAAAAAACGAGGTAAGTATACCTACTTACCTCGTTTTTTTACCTAAAAAAGTCGCAAAAAGTAAATAAAAAATAACGGAGAAATGTTTTCTTTCATTCCAAGGGGCTCTTATATTTTGTTGATAGGAATATTTCATACTCGCAGCATCATCGAGTAGTTACAGCGTTCATCTGTGCGGAAAAAATAAATTACAGAGCAAGATCGGTCTTTTCTTTTACTTTCGTTTTGTATGGTGGCTTTAATTTTGAACAATATCGGACGTGGGTCCTTGCAGATGCAAGTGAAAAACCCACGTGAGATCAGTCACTCACTTCCACACATTGTCAGCTCACCTACTGAGCACAAGTCCTTTCTCAGAACAAGGATTGTATAAGGATATAGTCCACCATGCTGACCAAGTGCGCCAAGACTTCACGCCATCTTTGAGGACACTATGAAGAATTCTCGGGTATAGTTTCAGACTTGCTAAATAATGTAATTACTAAATCACGCGAAACACTATCAGGATATTGAAATGTTTAATTTCGCTAAGTATACACTGTACATAACACAGTTAAATAATATTTTGTTACATTTAGAGGGCTTTATCACAAAAAAAACTAGCGTTAGACGCGTGTTTACTATAAGAGTAAAGCCTCTCCGACGTGCGGATGTGAAGCACCATTAACTTTTGACCTCCGGGATAGTATTGAGAACTTTTTATTAATCAGGAATGTCCTGTGAACTCCATGACTTATGGCCACTCTATTGATGAAGACCGCTGAAAAAAGGCGTCCTTTTTCTGTTACGAGTTACTGATTGGACAAAACGGGATGTCATGGTAAGTGGCATTCTCGATTGTTGCGCGGTGAATAGAACTCTATCTCTGGTTTTGTTACTCCTGGCTCCTTCACTTATTTCCTCTTTATGTCCTCTCTTATTCCTCTATATACTAATGAGAGTGTCGTAACTGTAACAGGGAATATCATGCCACCGTGCCCTAGTGAGATTTGTGCAATGAAGGACGTGTGGACTGTGGGCTGTGGCTTGGCTTGTTACCGTTTGACAGCCTGCCTGGCGCAGTGTTGAGCGCTGTTGTCTTAACGTGCAGAGGTCAATATTAATTTGGGAATTTATAATTTCTTTATTTTCCCTGGTTTGGCCTGGTAATTCCGGTACGATGTCGATGAGTTAGCTATAACTGCCATGCCCCTAACAGGTTCTGACAAATCAAAGAAGAAACCGGATTACGATCGACACCCTGTCTCATTCATCAAACGTAGTATTAGGAAGGGGACTATCGATGAATGGGACAGAAGGTATAGATCGGAGGAAACGGCTTCCGGAACAAAGATGTTTTTCCCTGATGCGGTGACGGCACATGCTATCGTCAGGAAAAATAAAAATTTACGGCCAAATAAGACAAATACTCACGAGGCACGAGGGGTTCTCCTCGTAGCTGAGTCGTTTCAGGTGCAAGGAGAGCCCATCTTGCCTACAAAAATTCATCATTATCATCATCAGCCGTTGTGCATCCACTGTTGGACATAGGCCTTTTTCAAGTAGCGCCAACGTGCTACAACGTACGTACGTATACAAATATTATAAATGCGAAACTGTGGTTGTCTGTCTGCTACGCTTTTCCGCGCCATCATTTTTTTCTTTCTTTCATCTTCTCAACCGATTCTGATGATATTTTTATTATATTATAGATGATACAGAGATCCCAGGGATGGACATAGGCTTACTTTTTATCCCGGAAAATTTGTCTCGTCGCACTCGTCGCGAGATATCTTGTTGTGCGCATGCTAAGCCTGCAGAATATACTCGAACGTTTGCACGAATAGTATTAAATCGTGTTTTAAATTCATTGTCTACTAGCTGATGCCCGCGACTTCGTCCGCGTCGATTAAGGTATTTGATGCCCGCAGGAACTCTTTAATTTTCCGGTCCAAAAACTCTAAAGGTTTATATTTAGAGTTTTTCATAAGGTGCACAAAGGTGTGTGAAGAGAATACCTCTAAGTTAAGTTCGCCTTTGTACACAAATACAATTTTGAATAGGCATCTTCTAGGCAAGCGCGTTCCAACCTAGACCTCATCATTGCTTTGCACCAAGCATAATAAATTGTCGTCAAGCGCACGCCTGTCTCACAAAAAAAAAAAAAACATTGTATTTTATTTGCAATAAAGACTTTAATGCAAACAAACGTGTCTGTCAATCCACACTTTGCCAGCGTGGAGGACTAATAGCCGAACCATGGGAACGATTGTCAAATGGAACCCATTTGTGCCACCTGCGCTGCGGACACAAAAGATAACATTAGTCTTTGTTTCATACGAGTATTATTCTGTACTACGTAGGTACTTCTTTGTGGGTTAATATCACAAAGAATAGGTGCGTATTCACTGGTGGGTGGCAGTAATCATTTAACATCAGGTGACCCGCCTGCTCGTTTGCTTGCTACCTATGTACTTATATAAAAAAAACTACTGTAAAGTTCAACAGTTCGAGTGATGTATACGATCTTCGATGTATCGATTTTTTATTTATACTATGATGTGGATGAGGAATCCCTGGAGGACTCTTTGATTTTCAGGGATAGCCTATTAAATTAGTTTCCCGGGATGCAACCTGTATAAAATTTTATGTTGGCTGTTAAAGGCTGAAAGCGTAGCAGAGAGAGAGACAGACAGTCTTAATATACTACCATGCCCCTAACAGGTTAGCCTGCTACCATCTTAAGCTACATCATCACTTACCATCAGGTGAGATCGCAGTCAAGGGCTAAATTGTAGTGGAATAAAAAAAAAAAAATCCGTATACATACGCACTAATATTATAAATGCGACAGTGTGTCTGTCTGTCTGTCTGTCTATCTTCTAAGTTTTCACGCCCCATGTTTTCAACCGATTTTGATTAAATTCGGTACAAAGATAGCTTGCATCCTGAGGAAGGTCATTTGCTACTTTTTATATTATATTAATATCCATAGAACTTAGGTACCTTCAAGGCAATAACGCATAAGGCATAGTATGAACTCTATGGATACGCATTATTAAACACCGATATCAAGATATCCACGCACCGCCTGGTACCAAGGGCGCGTTATAATAACGACAATCCAACGTTGTGTCATGATTTAATGCCTCACTAAAGAGTTTTATGCTCCACATTTGTCATGTGACTTATGCCTTATGCCAGATTCGCATTTTACATGCCAATAGAAAGTGCAGACAAAATTCAGGGCCACAGAATATATTATAACTAGCTGATGTCCGCGATTTCGTCCGCGTGGTTTCAGTTTTTTTGATTCCCGCGGGAATTCCTTAATTTTCCGTTATAAAAATTTGCCTATGTCACTTTCGAGCTCCTCAACTATATCCATGCCAAAAATCACGTCGATCCGTTGTTCCGTTGCGGCGTGATTAAAGGACAAACCAATAAACCAAGACTAACAAACAAACACACTTTCGTATTTATAATATTAGTATGATGGTACTGACAGAAGCACTCCTTTGAGCTTTTTTTTTAATTTATAGGCTAGTGCTTGGTTGCAATCAGACCTGCTTGCATGGATGGGGTGGTCGGTTTTTGCATGGCATAATGCCTCCCACCAGACCAGACCAGAGTAAATTCAGAAAATATAAATTCCCAAATTGGCCCTGCCGGGAATTGAACCCGATACCTCCAAATAAAAGACATCGTCACGTAACGATCCAGGGAAAGGTGGTCCTTCAAAACTTTGTGAGTTTGTTCTGAACCCCAGTTTCACGCAACTCGTTTGATCACAGAATGTTCAAAAGGTAATAAAATTACGCTAAATTAGATTTTAACATCCACTTTACATGGGATAAGTGCCCAATTTCGTGGGTACCTTTAATAATTATGAATCGTAATTAAATTTCGATTCTCTCTTTCGATGACTTGAAAGATTTGTAATGCTTATTGATATTTTGATTTATTTTAATTGAAAGCATAATATACAGAAAGAAAGAAAATACATTTATTCCATAATGGTGACACAGACAAACATTTAATATACAATTGTACATACGAATATGTTTGCATGTGACACCACCCAGACTGGGTGTAGAGCTAAGCCATAGAGATAATAATTATTATAGTAGAGCTCAGATTTGTGGCCGGCATTATACCTACAAATACATGCAAAATGGCGGTCGCTAATTTTTAGCTGTGACCCGAGAAATCATAAACAGGGACTGAAAAACAGATTCATAAAGGTTACAGAAATATAAGTGTTACAGAATGAATGTGTAACAGAATCGAAGCTGTAACCCTTTTGAATGTGGTTTTAATTCTGTTAACACGAAACACTTATATTTCTGTAACAGAAACGAATCTGTACAATAAATGAAAGTGTTTTAAAGTGTAACCGAAATAGCGACGTTACCAAATTTACTGTTGACGCGTATTCAAATTTGAACCTAAGGTGAAAGCACGGATGGTTGCAATTGTTTTAAGAAAAACATGGACATATTGTGTCAGTGTGTGTAAAGTCCAATGAAGTGAGAAGAACGCGTTGTCACACCGTGCAGTTTGTTAGGGCATGTACCTATTAGGGTTACAGATAAAAACACTTATTAACAGAAAAAAACGGTTACAGATTGATTGGGTTACAGTTTCGTTTCTGTTTCCGTTTAAAGGGTTTCTGTTTTATAACAGTTTCAAAAAACAGTGTTTTAACTCCTTATTTCGGTTACTGTTCCTGTCCTTAATCATAAGTCATAATTATTTTTAGATAGCTTTCGTGTAAATGCCTTAGTTACTAATACATAATAATTATTACTTACTAGATGATGACCGCGATTTCGTCCGCGTGGATTAAGTTTTTTTGATTCCCGCGGGAACTCTTCAATTTTTCGTGATAAAAAGTAGCCTATGTCCAAGGGCGTAGCCAGGGTTTTATATAGAGGGGGGCAAATAAAAAAAATACTACACTATATTTTTTATATGGTATCTCACATTAGTAGTGTAGGTCGGAAGTGAGGTAAAAATTAAAAACAATATATAGCAATCACAAATAACTTTATATTGCTTGACCAGTAATCGGCGCGGTTCTTCACAAAATTTGTTTAAAACTTCTCTCAAAATCTCTTCTTTTTTTTCTTTGATACGACGAAACGGTTTTTGGTCATCGTATACCTCAGCCACGTTTTGACACGTCGCAGAAAAAAAACAAAATAGTCTCGATTCACGATACGGATGAACGTTCCTGTCCCGCGCTCCGCTCCTATTGCGAGTTATAGAGCTCGGGTATGCTGGTCTGGCACTAATAAAAGCCATAAAAAAAAGAACAAGAGCTTGGGTAGAGGGGGGCAGCTGCCCCCCCCCTGCCCGTACCTCGCTACGCCCTTGCCTATGTCTTTCCTCGGAATACAGCCAACCCCTGTACCAAATTTCGTTAAAATTGGTTGAACGGATGGACCGTGAAAGCGTAGCAGACAGACAGACACAGTTTCGCATTTATAATATTAGTATGGATTACTTACTATTAATTTGCATCCATGAACATGAAGCCCTGTCAAGGCGTTGCAAACATCAAAAATTTACTTTACATAATTTATAGTATTAATAAAAATAATAATGACCGAATTTTGGCCACAGCGGCCAATCTCTAGAGAGATTACCATCTGCGCGGATTATTTATAGTGCACATCTACCTGGTATAATAGGTACTTACCTACTCAGATATTGAGTAGTCCCACCAACCTAACTGACCCGGTGGCCAAAATTGGAACTAATTTTCAAGCCTGTTTTGTTTTTTTTTTATTTTATTTTTTCTATATACTAGCGACGCTGTCACCGAGTTAATAAAGTTTGTGGGACTATAAATTGGCTGCCGTGGTTGAAATTCGTTGGAAAGGGACTATATTATCATAATTTCAGTTAGCAATTGACTTTGCTCTGCATATATTATTATAATGACGATTCCCAAAGTTTTCGAGTTTGGTTCTCAACCCAGTTACACACAATTTGTTTGATGAAATAGGGTCCAAAAGGTATTAAAACAACTGAAATTAGATTCGCCGGTCGGCCTGCCGTATTTATGTTACATCCCACTTTACAAGGGATGAGTGCCTCATTCCGTAACTTTAATAAATTGTAGGTATATTTGGATTTAGGACATACTCGTAGTTCTTTGCATTAAAAAAGATGTGATAGTTTTTAAAACAATTTGTAAAAGCACATTATTTGGTCGAGTTTATTCTTATGACAAAGTTGCATGGAAGCCATCGGCTTTGCGTTCAGTTCCCAACAAAATAGAAAGAAAGAAAGAAAAAAAATATTCACACCATTGTGCCACACAGTACAATACCTAAAGTAAATAGTACCTACCTAACCTACCATGAAATATCACTACTAGATGACCGTGACTTCATTCGCGTAGGTTTAAAGGACTCTGTTTTTCCGCGATAAAAAGTTTCCTATGTTCCATTTCATTATACCAAATTTGCATAAAATCTGTGAAATTGATGAGTCGTGAAACAGAACAAACAGACAGACACCTTCGCAATTATAATATTAGTCTAAAATCAATGCTCCAAAGTTAGATGTAGCTTACCTAGGTATTGTTACGCAAAAGAAAAAATAATTAAATCAAAATTTCGGCTTGAATCGTTCTATTTTACCTCGGGTGCGATTTGTCCGTAAACTTCTAACAATCGAAAGTTTCAGAGTGAAACCTCCACGGCAGGTTTTGGTACATAAGGACTTGATTATTCAAGTTGGAACAAGTTTTTGTTCAAATCTAGTCTCTTTATGGTCCCGTTCGACTTTTAGGTATTTTCACGGAATTTTCCACGTTTTATTACGAGAGACTTTCATTTGTTATGATACTCTTTTGACGTGGCGCTCTATTGTGATATGTGGTTCTATTTTCGTCGAAAATAAGCAAGCAATTATTTTTATTAAAGTGGGGCATACTCATTTCATTTTATTTATTTACTAGCTGATACCCGCGACTTCGTCCGCGTGGAATAAGTTTTTTCAATTCCCACGGGAAATCCTTAATGTTCCGGAATAAAAAGTAGCCTATGCCCTTCCCCGGGATCAAACAATTTTTTTAACAATAGTTCTCTCATTAAAATAAAATATTGGAATAATTTAATCATTAATTTTTTCATTCATTTTAATATATTATATTGTATTTTCTATATAGTAATTAGTAGGTAATGTTGTGTACACATCCTTAGGATTGTTGCTTGGATCCTGTGTTAAATTTCTTGTATTTTGACGGTGTTTTGGTGGCAACGTGTTTTGTGTACCTTTGCAATAAAATAAATAAAATTAATCTTTGGTCGATTTTTCGCCAGTAAAAAGATTTAACGCTTTGAAAGTTTGAAATTTAAGATCCACTTGAACAAGGTTGATTAACAAAAATTTCTGTCCTTTTCATGTCAACCCCGGAATAAACTTATCAAAAAGCATTTTATTTACCGGCCTGACAGCAGGCCGATTTTTTGTACACCATCTATAAGCTCAACTAAAATGACAGCTCTATTTATATATCTCTCTTTCATAAAACTCCCTGCGGAAAGGGGCAGCACTAGCTGTCATTTTAATTTGAAGATTGTGTTAAACAGAATTAGCCTACTATTATATCGACTGAAATCAGCACCTGGATCTTGCACTAGAATTATTATAAAGTACCGAAACAAGAGAACAAGATCCTCAATAAATTATCCCTTTTTAAGGAAATCACAATTTGTGGGAAGGGAATGAATTTCGCCCGAGCGAAGAATTTCAAGTTAAAATTATTTAAATTTAATTACCTAACTAAACATTTGCTTCGGTGACCAATATGTATCATTTATCCATACTTAGGTACTGTAATATTATAAGCTAGCCCGTGACTTCGTCCGCGTGGATTAAAGTTTTTTGGTTCCCACGGGAATGTTTAATTTTCCGACCTATTTGTTATTCCAGACTATAAATCTAACTCTGTGCAAAATTTTATCCAGATCCGTTCAGCCGTTCTGGCGTGATTGATTAACAAAAATCCATCCTTCAAAACTTTCGCATTTATCATATTAGTTTAAAGTATAGACCCATTTGTTCAACCGATTTTGATGAAATTTGGTACCGGGAAAGGTTGTTTCCCGGGGAAGGACATAGACTACTTTCTATCTCGGAAAATTGAAGAGTTCCCGCGGAAATCAAAACATCAATTCACGCGAGTTGCGCGCATCGTCTAGTATCTAATAATATTATAAAATGCAAAATTATGATATGTCTGTCTGCTACGCTTCAACGGCTCATCTTTTCAACCGAATTTGATGAAATGATGTAAACAACAGGTGCACCTATAACTTGCAGGTGTAATATGTCGGGGAAAAAGTCTTTATTATATTTATTTTTTATTATATATTGCATGTATAAAATTGAAGAAAAATCTCTTTGGTTTGGTTGTTTGTATCTGGTTGGTTTTAACATCAATAAAATATAGGTCATTAAGATAAGATAAGATATTTATTTATTGCAAAAATACACGTGAAAGGGTCTTACAAAATTTTGGGACACAGTGTACTACCATATATGGCGTGCAATTATTAAGAAAAAGAATTCAGAATTCTTTGGGTAGATTAAGAGAGGTATGTCAAAACTATTTATTATTTTGCATTATTTGATTTGGCATTATTTTGATCAAAAATCACAATATTTCTACAGCAACGGGATTATGTCACTACAGTTCACCCGCGAGGTCCGAGGAATCTTAAGGCCCTATGTAGCGTAAAAGGGGGTTTTTAAAAGCAGTGTATCCATCGAACGGTGACATAATGTATGCTTGTAAAAATAATTTGCTGTTTTCAAGACCTTTAAGCAGCCATTGACGCATCTCAAAATACAATTTAAAAAAAATCTCTGAGTTGAAATTTGTTTTAAACATACCTACCTACCTCTTAATTTATCTTTTAAAGCAATTTTTCTCCTCATTGAAACTAATAATTTGCTCTAGAAATATAAGATAAAATTTACATTTCTAAATCAAACACATTGTCGTATTAATTTGTATTGAACAGTAAATATTTATTTTTTTACAAATGATTTCTTGCATTTTTTGCGAGATGCGCTTGCTGGATTTCACCCCCGCGAGCCTGTATTTTGATCTCGTGAGCTCACAGCGCCTTAAGGAATGTTGACGTTATGAGATAGAGTTGTGATTTCGCCAATATTACGCTATCGACACTAACATAGGAAGAAAAAACAAATCGTATCACAAATTTAAAAATCGAATTTATCACTGTTTCAATCAGAATAATCAGTACTTTAAGAAATTTAAAAATTAAACAGCTATTTGCATAGATAAATAAACTTTTATGTTTAGTACTATTTATAGTACAACATAACACTGCTATCGCAGAATTGAAAGCATGACTCGATAAAGCGTATACTCGCGTCAAGGGCGGCTCTAGTATGGGAATATGCGGGGAATGAAGCGACCGTCGGGCGCGGTGCGCACCCGCCCATTACCTCGGCCCTGCTATGTGATTCTCTAAGGTAAAATATAATTTACAACCGATGCAGTCAAAGTCGATCTCTTCGATGTTACATCCCAGACCGCATCGATGCTAGCAATGCTTAAAGTATCTTAGAGAATCACACTGCAGCAGTGTGATTCTCTAAGAAACACACTGATTCTTAGAGAATTCTAAGAGAGATTCTGTAACATCAAAGAGATTGAATTTGAGTGCAACGGTTGTAAATTTTATTTTACCTTAGAGAATCACACCGCTGATTCCTGAGCTGGCGCGCGGACTATACCTACAAGATGGCAACTGTAAGTTAACCTATCCGCGACTTCGTCCGCGTGATTTGAGGTTTTTTGGTTCCCACGGGAACTCTTTTATTGTCCAGGACAAAAAGTAGAATATGTGTATATTCCAGACTATAATTATCTCTGTGCCAAATGTCATCCAGATCCGTTCAGCCGTTCAAGCGTGATTGAGTAACAAACATCCATCCAAACTTTCGCATTTATAATATGAGCATAGATAATGAAATTTAACTTTAAGAAAAATATCTTGAATTTGTGTACCTATAAAATACGAATAAACTTTTTCCAAAATACGAAGTTTTTTTGAAGAAATGTAGGTGTGAAGACTTGCTATTTGTATGGGCGTCAGTCCACTGTAAGAACTAAGAACATCTACCGCTGTGGTAATAGTTATTATTTATAATGTGGTACAGTGGTTAAAGTCAACATAATTAAAATGTCGTTTGTACACGTCTGTCCGAGTTATAATAGAGACGCAATGTCAAAGTCACGACGACTGACAGGGCTGTCACTTTTCATAAACTGGTAATTGGGAAAATGTTTTCAGCGCTAATAATAATATATTCGGGCTTGAAATATTTTGAGTAAGTTTAATTTTTTTTTTAACACGATTGAAATGATGGAGAGGAATGTCTAAAAGTGCCACACATGAAATTAAAAAGTGATAATTAGTACCATTAGACCGGTATAGAAATTAGTGTCCTCAAAAAATACTTCTAAATTTCTTCTGATAAATAATGAGATGTCTACATGACGTCACGTTAGCTCCACATAATATATTGTACGGATACAATTTCTATCAATCTAAAATAAATGCTTAGTATATAAGTACTTAATTCTAAAATTTGTAAAACAGACTGTATTTGCATAGTGTTACAGTTTAGTTTGTGTTGCATAGGATGCTACAGATATGTGTTTGTTGTACAGCTTTTTACACGGACACTCACACGAATGCAACGCTCAACTTACACCTCTTCTTATACTATGAATTTCAAAATAATGCATACTTATTAATTACTAGCTGACGCCCGCGACTTCATACGCGTGGATCGAGGTTTTGTGGTTCCCGCGGGAACTCTTTAATTTTCCGGGATAAAAAGTAGCCTATGTGTTATTCCAGACTATAATCTATCTCTGTGCCAAATTTCATCCAGATCTGTTCAGCCGTTGGGGCGTGATTGAGTAACAAACATCCATACCGACATCCATACATCCAAACTTTCGCATTTATAATATTAGTAAGATGTATGTAGGTCTGTCTGTCTATCGGCTACGCTTTAACGTCTCCTCTTTTTAACAGATTCTAATAAAATTTGTTACAGAGATAGGCTGTATCCCAGGGAATGACACTGGATCTTTATCCCAGAAAATTAAGGAGTTTCCGCGGGAAAATACCGCAACGCAGATGATCATCATCTAGTTTTTTTTTAATGTTTCGCACTCAGTCATCCTCTGACAAAACGTCAGAGACCTTTATAATGCGAGTTTTGTTCTAAATAGCTGCCAGCTCACGACAGTCGTGAACATCATCTCATAAAAAATAAATAATATTGCTTTCCACGTGTTTTTTGTTTAATGTATCAACCCTAAATGGCAATTGAACTGTCAGTTTACGTATCAGCCTTGCCGGGGGCATTGCGGACCGTTTAATCTCCCTGCCCAAACATCTGCTGTTATTTTTGGGTTAAAAGGAGATCGCTTTGACTACTACGAGCTTGAATATTATACCATTGTGCAAATAATGATAAAAAAATATAAAAGCAGCCGCCCGATTGTGTAAGAAAATCATAATCGTAATCGTTTGTCAAGCGGATAATTCGACCAGTTTAAGGAGTTCATTACGTCAAAAATAATGTATGAACTCTTTAAACAGTTCGAATAGTAAGTACGTTTTAAGCTGTCAAATTTGTTTGGGCCTCTAAGCAGATTAGACAGACTTATAAAAAACGCCACAACAATAATACTTATAGCTAGCTAGCTATAATCAGGCCCATGTGGAATGGTGGCATAAATGCTGGCTGCATTTCCGCTTTAGACAGCCTGGCTGATGCTTTGTGCAAAAAATGGGCGAGTCTTTCTGAAACCACCCGCTATTCCAGGCCATTTCTGCCACGTACCTGCAAATTGTGGAACCAGCTTCCATCTTCTGTGTTCCCTAATGACTATACCTAATATGGGGCTCTTCAAAGGGCGGATAAACATATTCCTTAAAAGCCAGCAACGCGTTGCCGGTTCTTCTGGTGCTGCAAATGTTCATGGGCGGCGGTAATCACTTACCATCAGGTGATCCGCCTGCTCGTTTACTCGCTATATATATATATATTATACTATATATAGCTCGATTACCACTGACTCACTGACTCACTCATTGACATAATTGTTCTCCTAGAAAGAGACAGAAAACGATATAATGATGTACGGGAGATGTGTTCGGGTGCGGGAGTCGAGTAAGGAAAAATTATGACATTTCGGAAAAACAAGATGGCGGCCGACGTGATTCTTGCAACTCTTTTGTTTTCCAACCGATTTCGTTACAACTCGCAACGATTGAAGAAACTGGGAACCGATTTATAGAAAAAGTGGAAAAAATTGGAAAAACAAGATGGCGGCCGAGCTGTAGTGTTTTGAAATTTTTGATTTTTCGACCCCGAACCGCGGCGCCACAGATCCGAAACGGCGTGGTCGAGCGTAATATTTTTTTCTCTTTTTGCCTACAACTATCCTGTATTTTGACAGAACGGGAGTGGTTTTTAAAAATTCAAGATGGCGGCTGTCGCGGCGGCCGTTCGGTCTGAGGTACGAAAAAACGCAATTTTAAACTTCAATTTTCTCACAGTTGGCAACGTCGGAGCGTTTCGACTTCTATGGGACGATTGTGTGTACCGACTCGAAGAATGAATTGGGGAAAAAAAATTACCCCATTTCTCGGGAAATTTTCAAGATTTACCCCAAAAATTAAAAAATCGAAATACGTATTTTTTGCAAAGTTCGAGTATGAGCGACCACGTGTCCCACTTGTACGAATGACATTTGGATATTTTCGTCGCCGAGGTCTGGCAACACTGGAATTTATCGAAGTAAAAGTGATTTTCGCCATGGTCTTTTTTCAGGGGCTATCATTTCGGCTGGGTGCGAGCGAGATGAAAAATTGAAACGTCATCAGGAGCGGTATATCCTGTAGTTTACGGGAAAATTATGAAACTATGTAAAATGCTTGTGTGAAACGAGGTGGCGGCCATTTTGTATTCTTTTTGTGTTTTTGAAAATTTCGATCACGATTTTGAGGCAGTTGGCAACATTTGGGAAAGTTGACATGTAGGGATCGACTGTGTAACTCGACCGGCAGTATCGAGATATCAAAACAGTGTTGCCACATTTGGGGTAGTTTTCGAGATTTTCCCCAAAAATATCCTCCTGTAAAATTTTGTATGAAAAATTTTTTTTTCACTGATGGCTTCGTATAGAAGTCAGAAAATATAACTCGAAAAAAATTATGGAGACAGCTGATGATTGAGGATTTCGGAGACGGGTAAAGGGCACGGCCAAGGTATTGAAGATAGGTGGGGGGTCCTCGAACTAATGTCACTCGGAACCTCATCCAATAGACAAAGAGCAAAAAAAAAATTCAAAATGGCGGAATTAAGATGGCTGCCATACAAATTTGTTTGGTGTCTATCTCAGAAAGTATAAAAGATGGAAGAGTGGTTTCTTGGCAAGAGATGATCAGGACGAGGAGGTCTATTTAGCAAAATGAAAAAAAATTCAAGATGGCGGAATATTTTTTTTCATACCAAATTATATGGCGATTAGGAACTTTATGGGGACTGGGTACTTCTAACGAATATTTGGGAGAAAAATGTGAAGCGAGTTGATGATTGAGGATTTCGGAGACGGGTGAAGACCGCGGCCAGGATATTGTAGAAAGAGGGGGGAGTTCGACCAAATGCATGAACCTACTAAAAAGAGGCAGAAAACGATACAATGATGTATGGGAGATGTGTTCGGGTGCGCAATGGGAGTAAAGAAAAATTATGACATTTCAGAAAAACAAGATGGCGGCCGACGTGCTTTTTGTAACTTTTTTGTTTTCCAACCGATTTCGTTACAACTTGCAATGATTGAAGAAATTAGTAAACGATCAATACAAAAAGTAGAACAATTTAGAAAAACAAGATGGCGGCTGAGCTGTAGTATTTTCAAATTTTTGAATTTTCGACCCCGAACCGTGGCGCTACAGATCCGAAACGGGTTAGTTCATGTATAGGTCATATGTTCGGGTGCGGGATGGGAGTAGAGAAAAATTATTACATTTCGGAAAAACAAGATGGCGGCCGGCGTGTTTTTTGTAACTTTTTTATTTTTCAACCGATTTCGTTACAACTCGCAATGATTGAAGAAATTAGTAAACGATCAATACAAAAAGTAGAACAAATTAGAAAAACAAGATGGCGGCCGAGGTGATTCTTGCAACTCTTTTGTTTTCCGACCGATTTCGTTACAACTCGCAATGATTGAAGATATTTGTAAACGATCAATAGAAAAAGTGGAAAAAAAATTGAAAAACAAGATGGCGGCTGACGTGATTTTTGCAACTCTTTTGTTTTCCAACTAATTTCATTATAACTCGCAATTATTGAAGAAATTAGTAAACAATCAATATAAAAAGTAGAAAAAATTGGAAAAACAAAATGGCGGCCGAGATATAATGCTTTAAAATTTTTGATTTTTCTACCTCAAACCGCGGCGTCACAGATCTGAAACGGGGTAGTTCATGTTTAGGAGATGTGTTCGCGTGCGGGATAAGAGTAGGAAAAAATTATAATATTTCGGAAAAACAAAATGGCGGCTGATTTGCTGAAATCAAACGATCGAAGCATAACAAATAGATAGGGGGGTGCTCGACCAAATGTCATTCGACACTTCATCCAATAGACAATGAGCTGAAAAAAATTCAAAATGGCAGATTTAAGATGGCTGCCATAGAAATTTAATTGTTGTCTAACTCAGAAAGTATAAATGACGGAAGAGAGGTTTCTTGGCAAAATATCATAAGGACCTGAAGATCTACTTGATGAACAGGAAAAAAATTCAAGATGGCGGAATTTATTTTTGCATAGAATATAAAAGGCGAAAATTGAAGAGACTACAAGTGTAGAACTACTATGCAAGATTTTGATACTTTTCCGTTTAACCCTCGACGGGGCTCCCTGGGATTACAAAACAGGAAAATTATTCCAAAATTTTAAAAAACCGCCGCTATTTTGAAATTATTTGTTTATTTGCTGATTTCGTTCAAAATCGATATTTAGGGCTCCCTGGGCCTGGGGCTACAAAACAGGAAAATGTTATCAAAATTAAAAAAAACAGCGCCATTTTGAAATTCTTTGTAAATTGACCAATTTCGTTCAAAATCGATATTTAGGACTACCTGAGATTACAAAACAGGAAACTGGTACCAACATCTTAAAAAATCAGCGCCATTTGAAATTCTTTGTTAATTGACCGATTTCGTTCAAAATCGATATTTAGGACTCCGTGGGATCACAATACAGGAAATGTTACAAAAATTTTAAAAAACCAGCGCCATTTTGAAATTCTTCGTTAATTAACCGATTTCGTTCAAAATCGATATTTAGGGCTCCCTGGGATTACAAAACAGGAAACTGGTACCAACATTTTAAAAATCAGCGCCATTTTGAAATTCTTTGTTAATTGTCTGATTTCGTTCAAAATCGATATATGAGGATCCCTAATATTACAAAACAGGAAACTGTTGCCAAAATTTATAAAATCAGCGTTTTTTTAAAATTATTTGTTAATTGACCGATTTCGTTTAAAATCTATATTGAGGACTCCCTGGGGTTAAAAAACAGGAAACTGAAACCAAAATTTTAAAAAATCAGCGCCATTTTGAAATTCTTTGTTAATGGACCGATTTCGTTCAAAATCGATATTTAGGGCTCCCTGGGATTTCAATACAGGAAACTGTTGCCAAAGTTTTAAAAAATCGGCGCCATTTTGAAATTCTTTGTTAATGGACCGATTTCGTTCAAAATCGATATTCAGGGCTCCCTGGGATCACAAAACAGGAAACTGATACCAAAGTTAAAAAAAATCAACGCCATTTTGAAATTCTTTGTTAATTGACCGATTTCGTTCAAAATCGATATTTAGGACTCCCTGGGGTTACAAAACAGGAAACTGATACCAAAATTTTAAAAAATCAACGCCACTTTGAAATTCTTTATAACCATAATAAATGAATTCAGTTTAGTACAGTAGTCTGTACTCATTCGTAGTCATTACTTGTAAGTCAAACCACAACCCGTGAGCTGCTTTAGCAGCTCGCGCACAGGGCGAAACACTAGTATATATATATATATATAAATATTCCAACCGTGGTGAAATGTATAGCAAGACATTTTTAGCAGTAAGACTCGGGATCACGGCAAACGGAACGAATATGTAACTCTCAATGAGAGAGGCATACTTCAGCCTCTTGCCGGTTAAATCATATATGCAGCGGCTCCCGGCCTGGATGGTGTTTCCCTGATATGACACGGGCCTAATGTGCTGACAACGCATGAGCCAATCAAGGAACGAAGCTTAATTTGCTATAATCCGACAAAGCAGACAAATCTATGTTGTACAACGTGTAGCTTGCACTTGTAGCTTGTGATATTCACCGCTCAATAAGCCAGCAACTGGCAGCAAACGCGTGCCTTCCAACGAACGTGTTTCCTTCCACGTATAACTTAGGTATCTTCATGGCAAGAGTGAATAGGCACCTTCAAGTGCGCTCCAACCTAGACCTTATCATTGCTTTGCACTAGGCATGATTGTCAAGCGCAAGCCTATCTCGCAATAAAAAAAAAATTGACACCGCCACAACACCACACCACTCAAATTTCCGATCTTACTCTCAAGTTCAACGAATGTTCCGTTCCACATAGCATGTTATTACCGCGGAGTGCGAACTAACGAATAAAGTCGTAATTTTTTTTTTTTTATCCACTACAAGCTAGCCCTTGACTACGATCTCACCTGATGGTAAGTGATGATGCAGTCTAAGATGGTAGCGGGCATAGAAAAATCTCCCTTTATCTATTCCGTGGTAGCGGGCTAACCTGTAAGAGGCATGGCAGTTATATTAAACCCATACCCCTTCGGTTTCTACGCGGCATCGTACCGGAACGCTAAATCGCTTGGCGGCACGTCTTTGCCGGTAGGGTGGTAACTAGCCACGGCCGAAGCCTCCCACCAGGCCAGACCAGGGAAAATTCCGAAATTATAAATTCCCAAATTTACCCTGCCGGGGATCGAACCGAGGACCTCCGCACGTTAAGGCAACAGCGCTACACACTGCGCCACGGAGGTCGTCAAAAAAACCATGAGGAATACTAGACTTTGAAACGATTTTGTTATCAGTATAACCACTGAAACTAAGTAGGTACGCCATTGTAATCAGTATAAAGAATCAAATAGGTACTTTAAAAAGTTCCAAAACAAGCGTAGGTATTATCATTATAAAATAAGCTTTATGGCCTACTCAAACGAATATGATCTCAATAAATCAAAGCTCCGGGTTCGCGTGGGTTTCATAAATTTGTAATAATACGTTGGTTATGCGACAGTACCGCGTATAATTTCCATAATTTCGTTTTATTTTGTATTTGTTACCTCATTACCACATTTTCCTTTTACTTTCATTTTTTTTTCACTAAAACATGGAGTTAAATAGTATCTAGAGCACAGACTTGAGTCTACTTCAAAAACTGTTAAGTAAGTTTGTTTTTAAACTCAAACTCAATTTATTTGAAACATGTAGGACATACAGGTGTATAAGAGACACCTGTATGTCCTACATGTTACGTCATTTGACTCTACCAACGGTTCGGAAAGAAGTACTGCTGAGAAGAGCCGGCAAGAAACTCAAGGAGAAGGTTCTTAATTCGGCACGTATTGGAACGAAAGTTCCTAATGGGCGGGGATGCGGAGGGGTACCTTATCCGGCAAAAAACGTCCGTAACGAAAATGCGTAAAAAAACATACTCGTGTTGTTACGAAGACAAAAGGTCTTAAATATACATATACTAAATTCGAAATTAAACTTTAATGCCTTAGTGCTAAGGTTTATAATTTAATAAAAAAAAAATACTAAAAAAAATTATTAAATACCTATTCGTTTTCACTTCTATCGGCCAATTTTTTATGTATAGTTTATGTATGTTCGCTATACAGTGTCTAATTATTATATATATTTTGAATCATTGTGAATAAAATAAAAGTGTTAAGATAGGTAATGTTGTAAAGTAGTTTTTGATTTTAATCGATAAAAAAATCATACAATATATTAAAAAATGTATACCTACCTGAATAATTATTTTATTTTTACCTCGACTAGAACTTGAAATTAATATTTATGTAATGGGGAACTTCGTTAATAACTTGGGTCCCACGACACCACACGATTATTTTTTTGTTGGCAGGTAAGGTGGTAATCCAGGTTAAAAAGTACTATAAGTCTGTAGCAAATTCTGTCAAAATGGGTTGAAAAGATGGGCAGTGAAAGCATAGAGACAGACAGACAGTTTCATTTAGAATATTACTAGATGATACCAGCGACTTCGTCCGCGTGGAAGAAGTTTTGTATTCCTGCGGGAACTCCTTAATTTTCCAGGATTTAAAGTAGCTTAAGTCCTTCCCCGTGATAAAACCTATATCTGTACCGGATTTCATCAAAAGCCATTTAAAAGATGGACCATTAAAGCGTGGCACACAGATGAAGACATACTTTCGCATTTATAATATTAGTACGGATATAATAAACGCGGACAAGTAAATCTGAAATAATTTAACGCCATTACATAGCCCAGTGTTTCACAACTCAATTAAATTGACTCGATACGCGTAACGTTTAACGTAAACAAAATAATTCAGTTAACCAAAAGCGATGTTACGATTTCAATCTCTGAAATTAAGTTTGTATACTTACACGTTTTGTTAATGTACTTGTAAAGAAAATTATAATTTTCTTTAATTCAAATTCTCCCGCGCAACAAATGTCACCGAGCCGCACCAGAGGTCTATACTCTATAAAAAAGACAGACTTAACCTAAAAAGCGTCTCGTGATTTTCGTGTGAAAACAATTTGTAAAATAAGTAGCATTGATAATTAATTGCTCAGAAGGATATTCTAATTGTGATTAAGAAACTGACACCGTGTTTAATAACATTTAATGTCGTTTCTTTTCTTACAGGTATGAGAGGTTTTGTTACTTATAACTTTTATTTCATGTGAATCTTAGTGTACAAGTAAAATGAACACATTAAATCTTTTCTTACCGAGAAACTCAATTATGTTTGATTGACGGTGCCATCTAATCACAAATATTATTAGAAACCTTATAAAACGACATTATTGTCACATAATGGAGAAGTTGAAATTTACTTTCCAAGTTAAACCAACAGCGGACGGAAAGTCAAACTTCATCGCCATAACCTCAATTGCCACACAAGATGACAAGGTTTTCCTTATTCCTGAAGAGCATCAAACAATATCACTTCACAAACATATTCTAGCCACAAAAACCTACGTTACAGTGAAAAGTACATTAAAAAAAAGGTATCAAACTAGAAATGTTTGGATAAAAACGACACAGGATATATTACAAACATACGTTGATGAGGATAGCAACATGATATTTCTGGACCAATTCCTAGAGGAAACTACCCAAGAACAATTGGCTATTGCGAGTAAAAAGTCTTTAGAAGATCCTATAGTGAAAATTTTGGAAAAATTAGTTGAAGATAAACAGAAGAAAGAAAAAAAAAGTATGAAAAAGTTAGCTGAGAAATTTGTAATTGAAAAGTTTAACGGAAAAAATTCAAGTGCATCGCAATGGATGGAAGTATTTGAAAAAGAATGTACAAGGTTTGATATCGTAGAAGAGGAAGAAAAAATTGAAATTTTTAGACTATTTCTAGAAAAATCATGCATTGATTGGTATTCTTCCATGATGATCAAGTTTGATTTGCATTCCGAGTGGTCGGAATGGAAATCAAATTTTCTGCAAACCTATACCAATAAAGGTTGGTCTTCCAGCAAGTATGCTCTGTCTTTCAAGTATCAATCAGGGTCTTTATTAGAATATGCAGTAAAAAAAAGAAAGACTTTTACTAGAAGTAAGAAAAACAATAGATGAAGGGACCCTAATTGATATAATTGCAGCCGGTTTACCAGATTTTATAACTGATAGAATTGACAAAGAAGAAATTGCTCACGCTAGAGACTTATTTAATGAACTTGGCAAATTAGAACATTTGGTGCAAAGGAAAAAATTCATCAAAAGAAAGGAAGACACTAAACCAGTTAAGGAAAAATGTACCATTTGTGAAAAATCAAATAAAGGTGTACGCTATCATTCAGAAGATTCCTGTTGGTTTAAACCAAAAATAAATACTGAAAAGGATAAAAAGCAAATAAGACTTATCAACAATTCAGAGTTAGAATGCGAATTGCAGTGTGAAGACCAAAAAAACTAATAGTGCCGCCATTGATCAAAGTAAAATTAGTACTCAATAAAAATGTCGAAGTATTTGGGATCTACGACTCAGGGTCAAATGTCTCATTGATAAATTCGAAGTTGTTAAAGATAAATAAAAAGGAGGCCACTCTTTCTAACAATACTAATTTAAAAACGATTAATGGCGTTAAAAAAGCAAATGGAATGATTACACTTGATGTAGCAATTTTTGATGTGGAAAAAAAAATTAAGGTTTTTGTAATAGACAAGGAAAGTTTCGATTACGATTTTTTAGTGGGACTAGATTGTATAAAAGAATTCTACCTAGTTCAAGATGAAAACTTAAAAATTAAGCAGAAAATACCTATTCAAAAAAGTGAAATAGTTTCTAAGGAAACAAATAAAACAGATATGGGTTCTAAGGAAATAAAATCTAATAATGTTGTAAACTACAATGAAGATCTTAGAGAAGAAAACTTCAAAATTTGTATTAACCATCTAGACTGTCAAAAACAGGCAGTGATAGATGCCTTAATATCAAAAAACAAATCTGTGTTTGCAAAGGACAAATATGACATAGGGAAGGTAACGGATTATGAAGCACACATTGATCTTCAAATAGAAAAATATTGCAGTAAAAGACCATATCGTTGCACAATGGAAGACAAGAAAGAGATTGAGAACCAGGTTGCAACATTACTAAAAAAAAATATAATAGAAGAATCATATAGCCCATTCGCAGCACCAGTTACCTTGGCCTATAAAAGAGATGAAAATAAAAGATCAAGATTATGCATAGATTTTCGAGACTTAAATAAAATAGTTATACCTCAGTCACAACCTTTCCCACTTATTGAGGACCTAATAGTAAAAACAAGAGATTGCAAGTTTTTTTCAACACTGGACCTAAATTCAGCGTTCTGGTCTATACCTTTGCGTATCACAGACAGACACAAAACTGCATTTGTGACACAAGAAGGACATTACCAATGGACCTGTTTACCATTTGGCTTAAAAACCTCTCCAGCCATATTCCAGAGGATAATGTGTAATATTATACGAAAGCACAAGCTCGGAGAGTTCACAGTATGTTTCATCGATGATATTTTGTTATTCTCAAAATCATTCTCGGATCATGTCGGACACCTGAAACAATTATTTCAAGCAATTAAAAGCGAGGGTATGAAACTAAAATTCTCAAAATGCACATTTGCAGCAGACTCTGTTAAATACTTGGGTCATGTAATACAGAATAATTCAGTCAAACCGCTGAAAGACAACCTGATATCAATAAAAAATTTCCCGACTCCAAAAACTCAAAAAAATGTGAGACAGTTCTTGGGGAAAATAAACTTTTATCATAAATATGTGCCAAATATAGCAATAAAATTGGAACCATTGCATAACCTTTTGAGAAAAGGACAATCTTTTAACTGGACTGAAGCATGCCAAGAGTCATTTGACGAAATGAAACAAATATTATGTTCTCAACCAATATTAACAATCTTTGATCCAAACCTACCTATCCACATATACACAGATGCTAGTATACTAGGAGTAGGAGCAGTCCTCAAACAGCCACAACAAAACAATGAAGAAAAACCGGTAGCATACTATTCAAAAAAATTGAATGAAGCACAAAAAAGGAAAAAAGCTATATATCTGGAATGCCTGGCAATCAAAGAATGTGTACAGTATTGGCAGCATCTGTTAATAGGTAGAAAATTTACTGTCTTTTCTGACCACAAGCCACTGGAGAATATGAACATAAAATCTAGAACAGATGAAGAATTAGGTGATCTAACATATTACTTATCACAATATGATTTCCAGATTAAATATTCTCCAGGAAGATATAACATTGAAGCAGACTGCCTGAGCAGGAACCCAGTCCTTGAACCAGAGGAAAACCTAGAGGAACAGTTAAAAGTAGTTAACACAATAACACTAAATGATATCTTACAAGATCAAGTTAAAAATGAATATATACAGTGCAGAAAAGACAAGTTAAAAACAAAAAACAATGTGTACTACAAGAAAGTTAAGAAAAAAGAAAAAATAATAATATCAGAGAAATTCAGCATAGAACTCATGAATAATGTACATACAGATCTAGGCCACATTGGAATTAAACAGATGCAAAGAATGATTAGCTCGGTGTATACAGCAGAAAACATGACGAAAAACATAAAAAGAATCTGTGAGAGTTGTATAGTATGTTTAAAGAATAAATCAAGAGGAAAAAATAAATATGGATTGATGTCCCACTTAGGCCCCGCCACAAAACCTTTTCAAATATGCTCCATTGACACCATTGGAGGTTTCGGAGGATCCAGATCAACGAAGAGATACTTACACCTGCTATCAGATCATTTTACTAGATATGCATATATTTTGACATCTAGTACTCAAAATGCAAACGATTTCATCAAACTTATAAGAAACTGTGCAGAAATTGATGACATCGAATTGATATTCTCAGATCAATACCCGGGTATCAATTCAAAGGAATTCAAGACATTTTTGGACGAAAAGAATATTCCAATAATTTTTACAGCAGTGAACTCACCTTTCTCAAATGGCTTAAACGAGAGACTAAACCAAACGTTGGTCAACAAAATCAGATGCAAGATAAACGAACATGACAAGAAAATAGCCTGGTCAACTATAGCACACAACTGTGTAAAAAAATACAATGAAACAGAGCACACTGTTACTGGATATGCCCCAAAGTACCTACTTTATGGCACAGATGTTACGATTTTGCCAAATGAGCTGAAACAAAAGAAAACTGAGTATGATTTAATCCAGGACAGGAAAAGAGCTCTGGAAAATACAATCAGATCACACAATTACAACAAAACAATTTACGATAAAAATCGAAAATATATAAACTACAAAGTTGGTGATACTGTTTTTGTAGAGAACGGAAACAAACTAAATAGGAGAAAGCTGGATGAATTGAAAACCGGCCCCTACAAAATCATAGAAAAAATATCGAACTCAATTTACAAGATAAACACTGACCATAAGAAATCAGAATCTAACTTTTTCCACATCTCGAAGCTGACGCCAGCTCCTGCCTACGCTTAAATACTGGTATGCATGAGCAAACCCATTATTTCATCTTCTCTCAGAGGGGAGATGTAAAGAAAATTATAATTTTCTTTAATTCAAATTCTCCCGCGCAACAAATGTCACCGAGCCGCACCAGAGGTCTATACTCTATAAAAAAGACAGACTTAACCTAAAAAGCGTCTCGTGATTTTCGTGTGAAAACAATTTGTAAAATAAGTAGCATTGATAATTAATTGCTCAGAAGGATATTCTAATTGTGATTAAGAAACTGACACCGTGTTTAATAACATTTAATGTCGTTTCTTTTCTTACAGGTATGAGAGGTTTTGTTACTTATAACTTTTATTTCATGTGAATCTTAGTGTACAAGTAAAATGAACACAATAAATCTTTTCTTACAGAGAAACTCAATTATGTTTGATTGACGGTGCCATCTAATCACAAATATTATTAGAAACCTTATATACTTAATGCCGAAATCACACTAATTGTAATATTGTAATAGTATATTCGTTAATAGTAGATTATACACCAAGGGGATAAAGCACTGTTTTATGTCACGGGCGCTACATTGAATCCTGAACGTAACGAAGGACTCCAAATTTAACTCCCGAGCGCAGCGAGGGTGTTATAAGTTAAGATTGAGTCCTGAGTGCAGTGAGGGATTCAAGCGCCCAAGAAAAAAACAGTTTTATCCCGGTGGTGTATACTCTACTTTTCTCACTTTATCTCACATTTTCCTCTAAAACTATTGGACCGATAATAATGCGGTTTTTGCATTAGATAATATGTATAGCTTCTAAGAAGGTTCTTAGATATGTTTTAGAGCCATAGTCCACCAAGCTGCGCTGCAATCGTGATTTTTATTTTCTAAAGATTTTTATTTTCGTACTTTTTAAAAAGTACTAAGCAGATTTAGATGCAGTTTTTTTTCTTTGATATGTATACCTTTTGGAAAGGTAGTTAGATATATTTTAAGGTCGAAGTAGTTAACAGCACCGGTTACGCTTGCTTGGGGCAAATTTTTTTTGGTTTCGTATAAGGAGACAACGGCCAAAATCATCGTAACGATTCCAATTTCTAAAACTATGTGTAATACACACATACCTGTAATGCCGGCATAATATTACTGTTTTATTTTGCTATCGATTTCAATAATACATCTTTCTAACATCACCTAGGTCCATACTGCCATACGCTTAAAGCAATACTTAAGCAATATTACTCTAAATGACAGTTTGTTGTCACGTACATTAACGTCCCTAAAATAAGGATTATAATTCTAAAACACGAAAAACAACAGTAATGAAACAATATGGATTTAAGCTTTGGCAGTAGGCCCCTGTTAGAATTGCTTGGAGCAAAAAGTGAATTTTGAATTAGAAAAGGGGTGACCTGAACTGAGTGACACAGGATATTTATTCCGGAAAATCAAAGAGTTCCAACGAGATTTTGACCTAAATCCACGCCGATGAGGTCGCGGGCATCATCTAGTCGTAAATAACTCTATGGAAGTCGGGTACCTTAAGGAGATTTTCCTTCGCCAAGAAAAATAAGGTGTTATATTTCGGATTAACCGGCCATAAAAGTTTACAAAGCCTTCTCAACTTGTTCTAAAGTCATTTCTTGCGCCGTAAATAAAACTTAGTCTTTAAAATAGAACAAAAAATCAATTAACATTATCTTCATAGTTAAACTTACAAACTAAGATGGTAGCCGCTATAAATTCTCAACTTTCCTCTAAATAATTCGTAGTAGGTAATAACTGTGGTAATATGGGTTGAAATGGCTTTGCTACATAGTGACAGTTGGCTAGCGCGTTGGACTCTGATGTAATTAATTTTTTAATAAAGTATTACTACACGTATATTTTTGACGACCTCCGTGGCGCAGTGTGTAGCGCTGTTGCCTTAACGTGCGGAGGTCCCGGGTTCGATCCCCGGCAGGGTCAATTTGGGAATTTATAATTTCTGAATTTTCCCTGGTCTGGCCTGGTGGGAGGCTTCAGCCGTGGCTAGTTACCACCCTACCGGCAAAGACGTGCCGCCAAGCGATTTAGCGTTCTTGTACGACACGACGATCCGTGTAGAAACAAGGGGTGTGGGTTTAATATAACTGCCATGCCCCTAACAGGTTAGCCCGCTACCATCTTAGACTGCATCATCACTTACCATCAGGTGTGATCGCAGTCAAGGGTTAGCATGTAATTGATTAAAAAAAAACGTGACGCGCGTGACAACGCGTGTATTTAGATTTCTGAAAAATGCTGTGGGAACCATTCAATTTTTTTTTATCCACTACAATTTCTCGGGATATAATATGCAGATGGGTCGTGATAGGGTTTTTACCTGCCAGTCCTTAGTAATGATTTTGACTCAGGATAGTGTGACAGGTTGCAGAACTAGAGTAAGTGAGCGAGTTAACGTCTGGACAGTAACTCGCTCTATGTAACCAAGTCGTAATTATTTGCGTCTTTGTAACATAACATTCTCAACTATTTTGCTCGCGTATGTAATATATGGTATGCGATAAGATTATGTTTTGTGGCCGGTGGGGACAAAACATCTACCTAACTATACATGCGTTGCCGATTAAGTCAGGTGAAGACTATGATAATGCGTATTTGAATCAATATATTGATATTAACAATTTAAAATGTATGATATTATTTGATAGGTTTATTGACACCCTCCCTGGCGCAGTCGTCTATAAGCAGGAGGTCCTGGGCAGGGTTCGATCCCCGGCAGGGTCAATTTGGGAATTTAGAATTTCTGATTCTCTGGTCCGGCCTGGCCAGGAGGCTTCGGCAGAGGCTAGGTACCACTCTACCGTTCTCTACTCTCTCTCTCTCTCTAAGACGTATTTACCGTTCCTATACGATTCCGACTCCCGTGTAGATATAACTGATGTACCCCTAACAAGTTAGTCTGCTACCATTTCATAATTTACCACCAAGTGAGATCACAGTTCGGGGCTAAATTTTAGTGGAATAAAGAGAAACATTTTATAGAAAATTTATAAAATAATGTAATATATTTTAAAATAATTAAATTAGATTAATAGCCCCAGAAGGACCATCAACAATACAGCCCATTAACGTCCCACTACTGAGCACAGGCCTCCACTCTCATAGGAGAGAGGTAATTAGAGCTTAGACCGACCACGCTGCTCCAATGCGGGTTTGCGGGCTTGAACGACTATTATCATGTTACTGATAATAGCCAGGACCGACGGCTTAACGTGCTCTCCGAGGCACGGGGGTGAAACATCACCAACTTCATAACTCCGGGCTAGTACTGAGAATTTCTAGTCAGAAAAACCCATTATATGGCCCGGTCCGTGACCTCGTCGGCCGCAGTCGAACATGCTAACCACTAGACTAGACCAACGAGGCAGTTACCCAGAAGGACAAATCATACTTCATACTTAATATTATAAATGCGAAAATGTGTTTGTTTGTTGGTTTGTTGATTTGTCCTTCAATCACGCCGCAACGTGACGACCTCCGTGGCGCAGTGTGTAGCGCTGTTGCCTTAACGTGCGGAGGTCCTGGGTTCGATCCCCGGCAGGGTCAATTTGGGAATTTATAATTTCTGAATTTTCCCTGGTCTGGCCTGGTGGGAGGCTTCGGCCGTGGCTAGTTACCACCCTACCGGCAAAGACGTGCCGCCAAGCGATTTAGCGTTCCGGTACGATGCCGTGTAGAAACCGAAGGGGTATGGGTTTAATATAACTGCCATGCCCCTTACAGGTTAGCCCGCTACCATCTTAGACTGCATCATCACTTACCATCAGGTGAGATCGTAGTCAAGGGCTAGCTTGTAGTGGATAAAAAAAAAAAAAAAAAAAAAAAAAAAAAAAAAAAAAAAAAAAAAAAAAAAAAAAAACGGAGCAACGGATCGACGTAATTTTTGGCATGGGTATAGTTGAGGACCTGGAGAGTGACATAGGCTACGTTTTATCCTGGAAAATTTATGAATTCCCGCGGGAATCAAAAAAAACTTAAGGCGAGTCACCTCCAAGATTTTAGGAGGTGAGGTGTGGGGTGCCGCCCGCGCGTCTCGCGGTACATTTCTCGTAGAGACTAGCGGGGAAGCGGGCAGCGCGGTATATTCTGAAACCGCTTGGCAACGTTCAAATTCTGGGATTAATTTGAATTAAATAGATATAGGACTTCAGTTTGAAATAAATTTTAGCAGGTTCTCATTAATACTTCAAGAGGAATTTATTCATATAAAAATGATGAGCAAAGTCGAAAATTTTATTAATAAAAAATTCGTTTTAAACTTTTAATTTAGCCTGTTTCAAGATTTTTTTTGATCGAGTAAAGTACATCCTATCGTGTAACAAATTAGCACATTCTTTAGACAATATCTTTAAGTGTATCGGATATTTTTTGTAAGACCGTTATTTAATAGTAAATACCGAAAAAATTTGATCTAGCAAACCAGTTTTCACCGCTGAGCTGAGGTGACTCGCCTTAAACCACGCGGACGAAGTCGCGGGCATCAGCTAGGTAAAGAATATTTCTCAACTAATAATATTGTATTTTCTGATGCCAACGTTCCTGAATTCATTATGTACGCATTTGGGAAGCGTAGCGGTAGGTAGGTACGTAATGACGTCGGTTCCGTTCCGTGCAATTGAGCGCGCGACGAGCGGCGAACAATAAACTGGATGACTTGCCTAAACCCAAGGCTGGGCCCACGCCACTCGAGGGTACTAGATACAGAGTAGATCTAATACTAATATTATAAATGCGGCTGTTTGGATGGATGTCTGTTACTCTATTACGCCAGAACGGTTGAACAGATCTGGATAAAATTCGGCACAGAGAAATATTATAGTCTGTATCCCGGAAAGTTAAAGAGTTCCCGCGGGCATCAGCTATAGGCTATGATATTACAGACTAGATGATTCCCGCAACTGGGTCCGCGTTATTTAAGTTTTTTTATTACTCCTTAACTTTCCGGGATAAAAAGTAGTATGGTTATCTATCTCTACACCAAATTTCATCAAAATCGGTTGAAAAGTAAATAGTTGAATGCTTTAGTCGTTGACTTAGTTGGTAAATCGATGGCTTTAGTTTGAATACCCATGCGAAGCTGGGGCAGGGCAACTAGTTGTTAATGTGATATCACCTGAAGATATACAAGCCACTTGTGATAGCCTAGCTACTGTTATTGTGTTCTTGTTGATTCAATTAACTAGGAAGGTAATATCCCCCCGGAATATTACTATATCATTTGTAGCTATGATACGCCAATTAATAAAGATATTGTGTACTTGAGTGTATTTCAATTAACACTCCAGTTTACCCGCGCCACTATTTGTTAGTTGTTACATCTGTGGTCGCGCGCTCTAGGTAATATGAAGAATTGTTTTATACAATTTTTACGAGGTATCTAAATATATAAGGTGACTGACAGACTGACTGATCAACGCAAAGGTCAAACCACTGGACGGATCAGGCTGAAATTTGGCATGCAATGCAAGCCATGCAGATACCTTTTTAGTAACGTAGGAATCCGCTAAGAAAGAATTTTTGAAAATTTAACCCCTAAGAGGGTAAAATATTGGGGGGTTTGAAATTTGTTGGTATTTTCGATTACTTAAACGACAAGGAAGCTTGGCAATAATTTGCTCTAATGGCTCTTATAGTTCCTTAGTTAAGATGATTTGTGAGATGGTGATAATAATTTTAAAAAAACCCGGCTGAGTTTGTTATGGGCTCTATTCAGACCAGAGCGCGTTTGGAACCCTCGTGCTTTAGTTTTAAGATACCGTAACCGATTATCACCATCATGTTTTATAAGTAAGTAATTTTTAACGTCAATAAGTGTACCTACAGTGTACCTATATTGAATAAATGATTTGATTGATTGATTGTATGAAAATCGAACTTGAGTGACGTGAGCGACGCTGCGGGCAAAAGCTTGTTATGTATTTATTATTTTAAACAGTATTAAAATATACTTTATTTGAAATCTAAAGCCTCCAAAATATCAATTTCAAGATTTATTAGAAAACTTTATATCAGATTTCCTATGAAACTTGAGAAAAATAACCATTTTTATGGATCTATCTCATTTTTTTATTTTCGCGTCTCTTTTATCTGGTTTTAATAATATTTTTTACAATAGGTAGGACACTGAAGAAATTATTTAATCAACAAATTATTTCTGAAACGCGAATGCAAACGTTCAGCGCGCAAATAATAATGAATATTTAATTCAAATGTGTTGTTAACATAAATCATGCATTAAGTACGGCTGGTCTACATTAAAACCAATAGAACCAGCAGTATTCCAGATCTGATGGAAACAAGGACCTTTAAACAAAAGGTTTGGTATAAAGGTCCTTGGATGGAAAGTATTGACGAAGTAAAATAGGTATAATGCCTGTGTCAAAACTAAAATATAATTTCTTACTGATTATTAAAAAGGGGTTCTTCCAAAAGACCTAAAACTCACATCCACGGTTAGTTTTAAGTTTGATTACCATTTTAAACTATAGATTAAAGAAAAAAGTGCCTTGAAATTTGATGACGTCATACTATGTAATTCATAAAATCTTCCATACGAAGCACGTTTTTAAGTTTGATAAAAAGATGCTGATTTGATTGACTTGTCATCACCTATATTGAAAGTGTTTACATGGAAAATACTCACTTTTGTTTTGAATCATAGTCATCATTTTAACCCCTTGTCGGCTCACTACTTAGCACGAGTTTCCTCTCAGAATGAGAGGCCTAGGCCATAGTAAACCAATTAGAATTACTACTATCGCTTAAAGCAATATTATTTTAATATTATTGGTGTGCTTGTATCAAATTATAACCCTTATTTAAGGGAATCAAGGTACGTCATATAAAACTGCTATTTTAAAATAATACAAGAGGGGCGGGAAAAAGGAAATAGTCATGGCTAGTTAACAAAAGAAAGTAGTCTGGAATAAAAATAATCGGAGAACTATAATACAATACAATATTATTCTGTCTCGATCGTACTCTCGGAGGCGTGGAGGCATGGCACTGTTCAATGCGAGTAGTAAGTTAGTAGCTGGATCAATGCGAACAAGTCATTATGAATATTCAATTCCAACGCTTTCCCAACATAAAACATGCATTAGAGTGGAAAAAATACCGAAGGCGCGCGAAGATTCGAGAATAAATTTCATAAATTATGCTAAGAAGAAGCTTTCTACACTTGTGCTGAAAGGCGGCAGCTATTGAAGGCCCCTACCCTATGGGATTAATTCATGGGGAAATACGCGTGCGCCCGATTGGAATAAGATCGGTTTTAGAGCCTGGGAACCCACCGCATTATTATCCCAAGAAAACCCCTGCCATAGTGTGAAACATAAAATAAATTAAGATTTTTTATATTTTATTTTATTTAGATTTTTTTGATTAATGGAAAGGGGTCACGACCTTCAGCAATGAGGAATACGACGCAGAGATTAATGAGCGCTGCATACAAAGTTGTTCTCTAATCTGGGCCCGTACTGCCAAGGCTTAAAGTAATATTGTTTCATTATTGTTGACTTTCGTGTTCTAGAGTTAAAATCCTTATTTTAGGAATGTCAAGGTATGTGACATCAAACTGTCATTTTGATTAATATTGCTTAAGTATTGCTTGGCTATGGCCCCTGTACACAATTCAACTACACTATGATAAATTGTTTAAATTTTCATTTGTGAACTACTATAGACTCTCCTTGAACATAGCAAGCATGAAACTTGGTTCGTTCGGACATGTTCCCGCATGTTTGACATGTACAATTTTCAGCGTTAATTAAAGTTTTGGAGCAGTCTTAGTAAGTAGTTACTAAGTAAGAAGTTAGAGTGCTTTTCGGCATCACTACACGTCATCGATGCTAATATTACACACAAGCTGATGCCCGCGACTAGAATTGAGGTTTTTTAGTTCCCGCGGGAGCTCTTTAATTTTCGGGATATAAAGTAGCCGTGTTATTCCAGACTGATAGATTATAATATCTCTATGTATCTACCTATGTTTGAATCTACGAATTGGACGACTGTAAAGTACCTATTCTTTGGCATGTTTTTAATAATAAAGAATCTCTGTGCCAAATTGTGTCTAGATTTAACTGTTCTGGTGGGATTGAGTAACAAACATCCATCCATCCATCCATCCATCTGTCAAAACTTTCGCATTTATTACTATTTACTACTATTATGATTTAAGTAAGTTTACAACATTTTCTGTAGCAAAAGAAAGGTTTTTAAAGTATCTTATTGGAAGGATCTAGGAAGTGCGTCTGTTTCTCAGCGAGCGAGGTACACTTTGACGGCCGCCGCCAACTGTCTAACTCCAGGCCTAAGAATTTCTTGAAAAGACCCAATAAACCTAAACCTATGAACAAATGCGACTTGATTCGACTCTTACGATAAGTCGTAAGAATACAAATACAAATACAAATATTTTTTATTCAAATAGACATTTTACAAGTGCTTATGAATAGTCGAATGAATCTACCACTGGTTCGGAATGCCATTCCTACCGAGAAGAACCAGCAAGAAACTCGGTGGTTGCTCTTTTGAAAAAATAAAGTATATTTACAATTGCATTAATCCAAAGATACATAAGTAACAGCAGTCCTGAGCATTGCTGGAGCGAGTCAAATCCATGCGCTTTTATCATTTATATAATCTTCGACAGTATAATAAGCTTTTTTCAGGAGCATTTTTTTAATGGTTTTCTTAAACTTGTGTAAAGGCAAGTTTATAATAGGTAGTGGAATTTTGTTAAAGAATAGAATGCTCATTCCCACGAACGACCTTCGGACTTTCGTGAGGCGGAGCGATGGAGTCACGAGCCTATGGCGGTTTCTAGTTGGCCTATCGTGCAGATCGCATATTCTTTTGTAATTCTGAATGTGCTGTTTTACGAAGATCAGATTACTGTAAATATATTGTGAGGCTACTGTAAGAATACCTATTTCTTTGAATTTCTCCCTAAGGGATTCACGTGGTTTTAAATTGTAAATTGCACGTATTGCCCTTTTTTGTAATACAAATATTTTTTAATTATTATTAATTTAATTAAAGAGTAAGATTATTAATTAAAGAGTCTAGTCTAGTAATCTTAGTCGAAGCAATCAAGGTCCCCACTTGATATGCACGGAGCGGTAAATATTATTTGTATGAGTTTGTACGGGGTTGCGTCGCGCAGCTCCATACAACCTCATATAAAGAATACATGCCGCTATACGTGCCGCGCCGCGCCGCGGCAATATCGTTGAGCTACCTTCACAACGAGCATCCACCGAGTTTCTTGCTTATTCCTCTCGGTAGGAGTGACATTCCGAACCAGTGGTAGATTAACTCGACGATTCAAAAGCACTTTAAATAAGTTTATTTGAATAAAAAAAATATGAGTTTGAGTTTGATTTTGATTTTGATTATTTCTGTAACACAAGTAAACCTAAATAATACCACCGCCCATGAACTACCTTATCAGAAGGACATCATATCTAAGTATAAAAGAGGTTAATTTATACATATCAACGCCCATGGAAAGGGTAAAAAGCATGGAGTAGGCGATAAGTCCAACCCACGCTCAAATTATGTATCTATGCTCTATTCTCTTTTATCTACATCTGATTGGATTGCGAATACAAGTAACTCATGACGCCATCGGTAATCGCTCGTTTCATGCCTGTGACGTTATATCATGTCTCTGCGAGACTAACGCGATTTATATTGTGTAACAACTACAGTTCGAAAGCTTAGATAGTAAGTAGGAATTCATAGCAAAGCGTACAAAATCTGACTAGCATTGAAGTACAACTAGATACAGATAAGATTTTATCCAAAGAAATGCTTTGTAATTGATGCAGAGCCCAAAACATTTACTTTGAAATTTTTGTCTGTATGTCTGTTCGGGCGTCAGATCAAAACTACTGGACGGATGTTAATGCAACTTGGCACACTCACTACTAAGATTTTGGCTTAACATACAATATAACAACATAGTGTAACATCCTTCCTTCGGGATAGGTGATGAAAGTTATTATCGATTTTACTCCATAACTCGGTCAACTTGGATCCGATTTAAACGATTCTTGTTTCTTTACAAAAGTTTTTCTGTCCGGTTAGTCTCTTGTAAATTTCAATACCTTTATCATAGTGTAATATCTCTTATTTGCGTTTTTTGCTTTATGTTTGTGTGGCAATAAAGAATTTATCTATCTATCTATCAAGGTGTCAACTAGCAATAAAACTTGCAATATTCAGAAGTGACATATTATGTTACTTTGCATCTCGGAATATCAAAGACTTCCCATGGTATTTTAAAAATCTACAATCGACATAGACACCATCCATTTCATCACACATCCATTGATGCCGTGAACGCATTGTTTATACCGGTAACGAAGTGAGTATGGTCAGGAAATCGATTGCTGGCTGCTGTGGAAAAAGTAAATAAACGCCTCTCAGTAACTATCGAGAGATTTGTGATTACGAAACATAAATGGGTATGACTTTTACCGTGGTTTTATAGAACTCTTTTCTCTGCAATAATACTAGGGAGTATTTAAGTAAGGTGATTGGGGGGAAGTCAGAATGAGATGATGATGATGAGATACATAGTGTTGATTTGAAACTGTTGTAAATTATAGGATTTTATGTTAAAGGCTTATAATTTTGTTTGGAGTGAAAAAGTATAGTACACATATTTCCTTATAGGTGACATAAATCATTTTGAAACATTATTTGATTTAAAAAAAACCGGGCAAGTGCGAGTCGGACTCGCGCACGAAGGGTTCCGTACCATTATTAATAAATAATTACCTTTGTTAATGAACCGCAAGACTAACTTTGTTTATTGTTAATATCAAAAAAACTATGCTAGTTAGAGCATTGGCTTTAGTTTTCCTGTAAAATATACGTAAATTCCTATTGACCATAATTATTTCAAATTTTTCGATTGGTAAACTCCGGAGATAAGGGGGGGAACGGTATTTTTTTAGACATTTTCCCTGATTAATCAAAAACTATCATAACTAAAAATAATTAAAAATCTGTTTTAGAATGTACAAAGTAAACCCTTTCATATGATACCCCACACAGTACAGTTATCTCACTTTTAAATTTCAACCCTCCGATTTTCCCCCCTTTTTAAATAAGAACAAAAATAATTTCCATTTTTTTTTAATTTCAGTGTCTTTGGGCCACTGATATACACAACTATTCCAAATTTCATGTCGATAGCTTCGGTAGTTACTGAAATAATCGAGTGTGACGGACGGACAGACAGACGGAGAAAGTCGCACCATAAGGGTTCCATTTTACCATTTTGGTACGGAACCCTAAAAAGGTTAATAAGTTTTCACTTGACTTGATACCAACTATATGAATTCGCCATCAAAATTTCCTAACTCCCTATTTTTGAGGAATTCATGCAGTACGGTACACCTACAGCATCAGGATTGAGGATTTGGAAATACGCGCCGAATTGAGAACCTCCTTCTTTTTTGGAAGTCGGTTAAAAATTATATTTACAATTACATTAATGAGAAGGTACTTAAATAACTGCAGTCCTAAGCATTGCTGGAGCAAGTCAATATTTTTAAATTATATAATCTTCAACAGTAGGTACCTATAATAACATTTTTTCAGGAGCTAATTTTTAATGGATTTCTTAAACTTGCGTAAAGGCAATTTAGGCCGACTTGCACAAGGCTGCTTAAACTGATTTAGTTAAAAACTTCTGATAGTCACTTTCTGATAAGTCTATTTCTGGATTGACACGAAAAGGATAGGTATAGAAAATAAAAAGATTGCGCTGACTTAATTTGATTGTTTCAAAGCTCCAAGGGACCGTAGACCGTAGTACCTATTTGATAGTAAGTAATAATAGTTAAATAATAATAGACAGAAAGACAAACGGACAACAAGTGATCCTATATGGGTTCTGTTTTTCCTCTTGAGGTACGGAACCCTAAAAACAGTTATTCTACTTTAAATTTAAGGTAGCCTTGAACAGATTTAAGGCGCTGTGAGCTCACGAGATGAAAAACACAGGCGCGCGGGGGTGAAATCGAGCAAGCGCATGTCGCAAAAAAGGCATGAAATAATTTGTAAAAAAATTAATATTTACTTTTCAATACAAATGAAACCGACGATGTGTTTAATTTAGAAATATGAATTTATCTTATATTTCTAGAGCTATTTATTGGTTTCAACAAGGAGAAAAATTGCTTTAAAAGGTAAATTAAGAGGTATGTTTAAAATAAATTTCAATGCAGAGATTTTTTTTTACTGAGTTTTGAGATGCGTCAATGGCTGCTCAAAGGTCTTCAAAACAGCACATTATTTTTACAAGCATACATTATGTCACCGTTTGATGGATACACTGCTTTTAAAAACCCCCTTTTACGCTACACAGGGCCTTAATTAGGCAACCTATCCCAGGCATGTTCTTTGATGTAGGTACTCTAATTCATAAAAAAACACCTTTCGTCTGTTTGTCAGATGGATGGAGGTCGTTGTATGACGGGATCTTAGGTCATTATAATGTGCCACAGCCAATTACCGTCCCACTGCTAGGTACAGGTCTCTACTCACCTAGGAGAGAGGGAATGAGATCCTAGGCCCACCACGCATGGGGGTTTGCGGGCTTTAACTACTATTATCATGTTAGTGATAACAACCGGGACTGACGGCTCAACGTGCTCTCCGAGGCACGGGGGTGAAACACCGCCAACTTCCTAACTCTGGGCTAGTAGTTACTGAGAATTTCTAGTCAGAAAAAGCCAATACTTAATAATGTCCCGATCCGAGACTCGAACCAGTCGAACATGATAGGTAGGTAACCACTATACCAACGAGGCAGTTAATATTGTGCTTATATCTACATAATATTTTGATCAAGTTTATAATAAAGTCTACGTTCTTATTATTGTAGGGGATGATATGTGGTTTAAAAATATGATTGAATAAAACTTGATGACGTCAATACATTCACGTTACATTGTTTACCGCGAAACGCAACGCAAATGTAACGATAACAGTAATCCATCCGAGATTTACGTTTCGCATTTTATCTTTCACCGGGTGGTTAAATTTAGTCTGTGGAGAATCCATCAGGAGATTATTTACGGATGGGTGATCTAAACCGATGGGTCTGATAGACACATTGGCAGGAATATCGATCTATTATAGTTGGTGATTCTATAGGTTAGTTTAAAAATAGATAGATAGATAAACTCTTTATTGCTACACAGAACATTAAAATACATAGAAAAAGAAAAACAAAACAAATGCGCAAGGGCGGTCTTATCACTAAAAGTGATCTCCTCCAGACAACCCATTAATTTAATTTATTTTTTTATTAATTTTTAGATTTATGTATGGTTTCTTATTCTTAGCACCTTATTCTTCCTACCCTTACCCCACCCTCAGATCTCTATTATTATTGCTTTTTATTCCACAACAAGTTAGATGGTATGTCCGAAGATGGTAACGGGCTAACCTGTTAGGGGAGGGGTATGACAGTTATATAGCACCCTAGTCGGTTTCTACATGGCATCGTACCAGAGCGCTGAATCGTTTGGCGGTACGTCTTTGCTGGGCGGGTGGTAACTAGCCACGAGAGAAGCCTCCCACTAAACCAGACCAGAAACTAGACCGAAAATGCAGAAATGATAAATTCCAAAATTGACCCTGCTAGACATCAAACCCGGGACCTCCCACATTGAGACTACACCGCTCATCACTGTGCCAGGGAGATCGTCAAATTGTATAGCTGAACTGCCTCGTTGATCCAGTGGTTATGATCTTACGGCTGCGGTTAACAAGGTCCTAGGTAGAATCTGCGGAATTTAATAATTTTTAGGTTTTGTGATTTATTTCTAGAAATTCCGTGGTGTCACCCCAGTGCCTCGCAGAGCACCTAAAATCGTCGGTCATGCGCCTGATCTCTCTCCGGTTGTGTCGGATTTTCCGTACTAACAGACGACCTCCGTGGCGCAGTGTGTAGCGCTGTTGCCTTAACGTGCGGAGGTCCTGGGTTCGATCCCCGGCAGGGTCAATTTGGGAATTTATAATTTCTGAATTTTCCCTGGTCTGGTCTGGTGGGAGGCTTCGGCCGTAGCTAGTTACCGCCCTACCGGCAAAGACGTGCTGCCAAGCGATTTAGCGTTCCGGTACGATGCCGTGTAGAAACCGAAGGGGTATGGGTTTAATATAACTGCCATGCCCCTAACAGGTTAGCCCGCTACCATCTTAGACTGCATCATCACTTACCATCAGGTGAGATCGCAGTCAAGGGCTAGCTTGTAGTGGATTAAAAAAAATAAAAATAAAAATTAAAAGAGTAAGGGAAAATCACATATAACTTTGAAATAACATATAGCATTTTTGCGAAGCCTATCTACAGCTGTCAAAGTTCAAAACCGTAAAAAATAGCATCAAAGAAAGTCTCATAGCAAAAAGCATAAAAAAGGAGGCCAGGAAGAAACACTAAAGACGTATTACTTAGCTAACAGAATTCTATTTGCGAAAATTGTCTAACTTTCTGTAAAGTTGAACAGATATTTCTAGGGAAAGATTTAAGTTGGGTTAAAAGTTGGAAAACTGTATTTGAGTTAGATAATAGTTTTTACGTTGATATCAAAAACTTTCTATTCATAACGTCGTATTCATTCGAAAAGTTTAACTGAAAAGGGGTATAAGTTGAACAAAAAAAGTTTTTGGTATCCTTACAAAATACGTTTTTGTTTGGGGATTTTTCGCTATCAAAAATAAAATCTTTCGTTATTTTTTGTGCTTAGATTTTGGCCAACAGCATTTTATTGCTTACTAGCTGATGCCCGCGACTTCGTCCGCGTGGATCGAGGTTTTTTGGTTGCCGCGGGAACTCCTTAATTTTCCGGAATAAAAGTAGCCTATATCTTATTCCAGGACTTTAATCTATCTCTGTGCCAAATTTCATCCATATTGAGTAACAAACATCAATCCATCCATCCATCAATGGAAACTTTCGCATTTGTAATTAACTAGCTGATGCCCGCGACTTCGTCCGTGTGGAATAAGTTTTTGTGGATTCTCGGGGGAACTCCTCAATTTTCCGGGATAAAGTACTCTTTATGCCGGAAAATTGAGGAGTTCCCCCAAGTTATAGTTCCAGTTATAGTTGAGGAACTCACGTCGATCTGTTGCTCCGTTGCAGCGTGATTGATGGACAAACCAACAAACAAACTGACTTTCGCATTTATAATATTAGTATGATATAGTATGATTTTCATGATGATCATTAAATCCGTAATTTTGACGACCTCCGTGGCGCAGTGTGTAGCGCTGTTGCCTTAACGTGCGGAGGTTTTGGGTTCGATCCCCGGCAGGGTCAATTTGGGAATTTATAATTTCTGAATTTTCCCTGGTCTGGCCTGGTGGGAGGCTTCGGCCGGCAAAGACGTGCCGCCAAGCGCTTTAGCCTTCCGCTACGATGCCGTGTAGAAACCGAAAGGGTATGGGCTTAATATAACTACCATGCCCCTAACAATTTAGCCCGCTACCATCTTAGACTGCATCATCACTTTCCATCAGGTGAGGTCGTAATCAAGGGCTAGCTTGTAGTGGATAAAAAAAAAGTCGTTAGTTGGTAGGAAGTACATAGAGATCGTTGTACAATTACTATTATATTTTAAATAATATTATGTTTAGCGTATGTATCATCAGTCCCTCAGTAAGTAACATAAAAATGTTATAAGGAAATTGTTTGATTTAAGGATTTTTTTCCAATAATAACTATCGTATACCTACTAGATCTAGCTGTAAATCGCACATAAATCCTATTCAATGTTTTTAAAAGAATTACTCGATGAAAGTTAGCTAAGAATAATATTGAAACGAACTTTATAGACACCTGCGTCAACAAATACAATTGAGTTCGTATTTGTACTGTAAAATACTTATTTACTTACCAATAGTTCTTTACTTTGCCGCGGTCTGTATTTGTTCACCTGTAACAATAAAAAAATAATTTTATATATATACACATTTTTTAAATGAAATATAATGTAAAGTCACAAATTAGTATAACAAAAGATGGAACAATGAAGTACTATAGTCAATTATTATCAAAACAAAGTTTAATGTATTCAATTTCAATTAAATTCAATTTATTTCTAACATGTAGGACATACAGGTGTCTCTTATGCTACGTCATGTTTTGACTCTACCACCGGTTCGGAAAGCAGATTCTACTAAAAAGAGCCGGCAAGAAACTCAGCAGTTGCACTTTTTTTTTTAAACAATCTATTACAATACATAAATAAGTATGTAAGTTAAATAAAATACAATAGTGTAAGTTATTATACTATCATGTAGGGAGCTGGACCCAAAGTCGGTTGTTATGATAAGTGTGTAGTTATGATAGAATAGTCATCAAACATAAAATTAACAGGAGACGTGCATTTATTACGTCTTTCTTCCTCTATTTAATATGCGCTAAATAATAATTTATTATTGACATAAATACAATCCCAATTATTGTATGGTCCACAGTCCACCCGTACCACAGTAAACAGATACAACCAGTATGGAAACAACCTAGAAACGTTCGAAACAGCTCACTCACAAACGAGCATCGTAGGCAGCATGACGTAGGCATCCGCTAGGAAAGGATTTTTGAAAATTGAACCCCTAACGGCGTAAATTAGGGGTTTGGAGTTTGTATGTAAATCAAACTTAACGTGTGCGAGGCTGCGGGCAAAAGCTATTAAGTAATAAAAGAAACAGTAAACCAATTAATCTTCTCACAACCTAACTGAAATTATCCCTATTTACCCTCTAACCACCAGCCGGATATCCGGCACAAACCGATTTGACCGTTTTACCCGCAAGCATATTAGTGTGGCTTACTAAACATCGATTAAATGCGGAGAATGGGTCTCTCACATAGATTAAAAATATGAAAAGGTTTCAAAAACTTTAATCCGACTACGGAAATAATATTACAAAAAACTTCTTCTGTCGCTTGGTATATTTTGAAATTGTACTTTATGCAGAGGTATTTGTAAACTCAGAATTTTGTCCTCTTTCAATTGACATTCCATTCGATATATTTACATTCAAATAACTACATACTAATACATAAACCAATAATAAACATATAAATTATATATTTAGCCGTTCAGAAGAGGAAAATATTAAAAAAATAAGATCAAGACAATTAAATCTAATTTACTTCAATATTAACATTAAATAATCAATCAAAGTAAACATCACAAACAATTGTTAATAATTTTAAACAAACAAAGAAAAATAACAAAGAATAGTATCAAACAAACTTACTGCGAATAATGCCGGTACCACAACCTATGCGTTCGACGGATGAGCAACGAATTACCCGAGCTTGGCTGGATGCTCGCTTTTATAGGTTTTGGTCGGGTACCTACACTACTCACAATAATTTTGCCAACTCGGCCTATCCTGATTGTGCGCCGCCCTCGGCAGCACCGGAAACAGTTTCATCAGAAGCGTTTGCAGGAAGGGCTGGTGTGCGTATGCCATCTTCATTAGCTCCCCCTCTTGCGGTGTCTCCTGAACTAGTGAGGGCACCCAAAGATTCACCCGCATCGTCACAGTTACTGTCATCAGAACTTCTCCAGACATTACATCTCAGTTAATCTCATACCTGAACTTGCAAGTTCACACACACACCACGTTAAAAACGTGCCAGGACAGAGCCTGATGCGCATTCAGAGAACGCGACTTCCCAGGACAAAACCTGCCAGGACACAGCCTGATGCGCATCTAAGAGACGCGACTTCCCAGGACAAAACCTGCCAGGACATAGCCTGATGCGCATTCAGAGAACGCGACTTCCCAGGACAAAACCTGCCAGGACATAGCCTGATGCGCATCTAAGAGACGCGACTTTCGAAGCCAGCCACTCTAGGTCGCCAGCCTCGGAAACACGCTACATCTGGGCAACACCGGTCATACAGCTCGACCAGCAAGGCAATTCACCTCACACCCAAATACATCAAACGTGCTACTGTAATCATAAGAAAACATTAAAAATGTTCGGTTGAATTTTACTTTCAAAAAATGCAGCGCAACTCTCAAAATAAATAATAAAAAAAAGAACAAGAAAAGGGCAGGGCTTCCATTTTGTTAATTAATTAATTAAGCATTGGTCATCTTCTAGTAATTTTATCTTTCAAACTTCTCAAAGTCCTATCAAAATAATAAAAAATGATAGGGCAAATCCTTCAAATTACTCAAAGCCTAGAAAGATGTATCAAAATAATTAAAAAGATAAAATAGTAAAGGGCTAGGCCCTGTTACGAAAACTCCTCGGTGTCTGCAATCCTCCAGTGCGCCATCATAGCGCACAGCTGTCTCGTCGCCGCCAGCGCCGTCAGCGCCAATGCGCCACTTATGCGCTGCGAATGCGCCACTAGCGCTGCCAATGCGCCACTAGCGCTGCCAATGCGCCACTAGCGCTGCCAATGTGCCACTAGTGCGCCACTATAGCGCTGCCAATGCGCCACTAGCGCTGCCAATGCGCCACTAGCGCTGCCAATGCGCCACTAGTGCGCCACTAGCGCTGCCAATGCGCCACTAGCGCTGCCAATGCGCCAATAGCACTGCCAATGCGCCAATAGCGCGCCGCCAGTGCACCACCAGCGCGCTGCCGCTTGGCCGCCATACGGTCATGCATCCATGTCAGTAGATGGACCGCCATACGGCCTTGCGTCCAAAATAGTCAGATGGACAGATACGACCGGGCATCCATCAGACTCGTCTAACAGGGTCTAAACTAACCTCTACAGTCTTTAATTTAACTTGTGACCTAACGATTGACCCAACTTTACTAGAGAAAGCATGTAACTAAATTGGATAAGCAACTCGAAATAAGAGTTAGTCTAGTCTAAGTAGACATGTACATAAACCATTTAGTTTTATGGGGTGTCCCTATCACCTAGAGGATAATAGAGGTGATCACAATAGATCCTAATGTATCTTTTATGGAACTGTTATGAGGGTAGGGCGAAGATCTACTCCGATGCTGACACGAGCGAGCTACTCGAGACTTAGACCTATTGCGTGAACCAGAACTACCCGCACAATATGAGTGATGTTTATTATGACGTGAATGTGATCGACTCTTATCGCGATGTGATCTCGAGCGACTTCTATCATAACGCGAACGTGGACGAGTTCTAATATACGAACGTGAACGCGATCGTGAACGAGTTATATTACGTGGACGAATATTACACGAACGAGTTCTATCACGCGAACGAGTTCTACCGCGTGAACGAGTTCTATTACGCGAACGCGAAGGTCGTTGGCACGGCATCATGAACGAAAATTAACAGTTGTTTGTGAGGGTGTTAAAGAAAAACGTGAGCACAGGCCTATCCCGCTTCTGAATTTAGCCGTTCAGAAGAGGAAAATATTAAAAAAATAAGATCAAGACAATTAAATCTAATTTACTTCAATATTAACATTAAATAATCAATCAAAGTAAACATCACAAACAATTGTTAATAATTTTAAACAAACAAAGAAAAATAACAAAGAATAGTATCAAACAAACTTACTGCGAATAATGCCGGTACCACAACCTATGCGTTCGACGGATGAGCAACGAATTACCCGAGCTTGGCTGGATGCTCGCTTTTATAGGTTTTGGTCGGGTACCTACACTACTCACAATAATTTTGCCAACTATATATAATATAGCTACTTATAAAATATAGTAATATAAGTATAGATAACCTCAAAAATGTATCTTTGTTCATATTTGTCTATCTGTTATCACAAACTAGGATTTCTTTGTATCCTCGACGTCAATATCCGGGAATTCCACCCGAATGGAGCCCGGGTGGGTCAGCTATTCATGAAATCCTATCATGCACTAAAGTATGTGGATAATCCGAATTTGTGTCAAATTGGCTTGACTCGGATATCCTTATTGCGGTTAGAGAGTAAATAGTAAGGATAATATGCGAATAGATTTAATGGTACTCGCCTGGTGGCCTCGCGGTTGGTCTAGCGGTTAGCATGGTCGCCTGTGGATCACGAGGTCCTGGGTTCGATTCAGGCAGTTGAATACAGAGTAAATGTATGTGTCACCATACATTTACTCTGCATTCAACTTGCGCGCGAACTATACGTTATATTATACGTGACAGGAAACACACATGCGCTGGAAGAGCATTCCACACTTTAACAGATCGTGTCGTAAAACCATTTCGTTCGAGCGATATTAAAAAAAAGTTTTCCTTTTTAAACTTGTTTGAGATATTTAGAGGGATTTCTTATCTCCCGTTCTCCGCATTTAATAGATGTTAGGTAAGCCACACTAATGCTTGCGGGTGAAACGAATTTGAGCCAAAATTTGTCCTGGATATCCGGTATGAGGTTAGAAGATAAATAGGGATAACCAGGGATAACCAGGTTAACTCGGTACTATCTTAGACCTATTTTAATTGCCTGCAGTTGAGATAGGCTAAGGGCTAACTTGTAGTGGATCTGACAAAAGTATTTTTGTATGTATGTATTTATGTTTCACCGTAGCGCCTAAACTACTGGGCCGATTTTGATGAATGAGGTGTCAATCGATTTGTTATAATGGTGCGGATGACACAGGCTACTTTTCATACTAACATAATTGATATGTCGGATGTGAGATCCAAAAAAGTGGGGGTTTCTGCATTTTTTTTGCTAATATTGTGCTAGTATATTATAGATCCACCTGCAGTCTATTTTCCCTTATTTTCTCCTTTTCCTAAGGTTGCCTGGTAGAGATCGCTACCTAAGCAATAAGGCCGCCTTTTGTATCCTGTCTGTGTTTACTTTTTTTTACAATTTTTGTCTTTGTTATTTTTACTTATGGTGGTACAAATAAAGTATATAATAATAATAATAATATACCTAATGTCCTACTTAGTGTCCTGGATGACTACACACTGCGCCACGGAGGTCATCAAAAGTGAATGACTAGTGATAATTTATTTGTGTTTTGTTTTGTAAATTAGACTAACAATTTCGTGCTCAATCTCTTCAATTTATTCGAATTCCAGGTTACCAAGTAAATTGACTTTGATGTGAAATATCAACACCGCTGAGGCAATATTTACTGTACATGTTATTATTACGCTCGCAACTTTGCCCGTAACATAAATAAAAACAAACCCGTTTCAGAATATTATTAGGTTTAAGAATTATTTATTTTACTATAAAATCAACACCGATGGACACATTTCTTAAAACAAAAGCTATGGCACTTACAAAAATGACAGCTAGACAGATATAAATAGAGAATGACATTTTTGTAACTCAAAATGGCCATTTAAGACTTGGTGACTTTTTGCTCTACTATTTTCAAGCATTATGGGGCTCTTTAAAGGGCAGATAAACCCTTGGTATTTGATACTAGATGATTCCCTCTATCGCCCCATGAGTGACCCTTGACCCGTTGTCCTAGGTGAACGACAAATAACGCGGCAACGCGACGCGACAATATCAAGTAGCTGACCCTTCACATGACCGACGTTGTCGCGTAAATAAATACGTCTGTCATTTTCTATGGCATCGTATCGTTTTGCGTGGCGTTACTTCTGTCGCTCACCTAACCTACCAAATATTGTAGCATTCCATTTTTTCCGTTTCAATCCACATTGTAATACGGAATCCGGGAATACAGAAAGTACTTAACTTTTATGATCCACGCAGGCAGCTAAAAATTAATTCATTCCACACGTTTTCGTCGTGAGAGGAACATGAGATGGCCGGAGGCAATAAAGTTTATACCTATCCTTAACCTTTCGCAGGAATTAAGGAATCCGTAACGTGAGGGATTAATTTATAAGGATTAGTTCGTAACTTTCATAAAACAAAAGCTATAGCAACATTGATATAGCAACTACAAAAATGACAGTTAGATATTTCGAGAATGAAATGTTGGTTTTAATGACATTTGAGACTCAAAATGGCCGTTTTAGGACTTGATGACTTTTCGCTCGATACAGGGACGACGATAATTATGTGTAACCTACTCGCATATATATATTGAAGCGTTCCATCTTTGCCCGTACAATCCACATTGCAATAGAAAACCGTACAGAAAGTACTTAACTTTTATGATCCACGCAGGCAGCTAAGAATTAATTCATTCTGCACGTCTTCGTCGTGAGAGGCTCATATGAGATCGTCGGAGGCAATAAAGTTTATATCCTCAACGTATCGCGGGAATTGAGCGGAGAATCCGTAACGTGAGGGGTTAATTTATAAGGATTTGCTGACACAATTTAGGATAAGAGGATACATTGAAATAAATTTGTAGAAAGGCTTTCGCAAAAAATTTTGTGCTCTTAATGATGCTTTCCTTAGGATCGCGCTTTTGTCACCAAATCTTTCTCTCTCTTCTCTTTCTCAAAGTCTTTCTCTTTGTATGTGGTTCTCTTTTTAGCGATAAATTTACATAGGTACTTTGCTCTCAGTTGTTTTTTTTTTAATTTCTAAAAAATAAATGTTTAGAGTTATATACCCTTTTTTCTAAATATCCTTAATGATATTTTGAGCCAGTGTGTTAGTTAAAAATATTCATTCGTTATTAATTAGTTTTAGCGTGATGCAATAACAGACAGAAAGCCACACAAAAAGTTTTGGGTTCTGCAGTATCGATCATTAAGTTTCCAGCAATTAAAAAAAAAACATGTGCAGGAATCGTCCAGTTACAGTTTCATTAACTCAAGTTAATAATATTCCTACCTATTACACAAATGCCGTGGCTCCTTTTGTTCGCTTTAATTAAACCAAGGGCGTCATAATGAAGTACCTACTTTTAATTTTGATAAGGCACTTTTATTAACACAACGGAAGGTGGGCGCCATAAACGACCACCAAGTTTTGATTTACGGCGTAAGTGAAATAAACAAAGCTCATTCCAGAATGAAATTGCTTTTGTAAAGAAAAAAATGTCATATTGCACACCTGCAACAAAGCATTATTTCTATCCATATAATATATACTATACTATACTATGCTATATACTATATACTATATCTATATATATAAAAGCGAAAGGTCACTGACTGATCATCACGATATCTCAGGAACTATAAAACATACAGACTTGAAATTTGGAAGGTAGGTTCCTTCTATGGTGTAAACGTCAGCTAAGAAACGGTTTTGGGAAAATTCACCCCTAAGGGGTTGTAATGGGGGTTGGAAGTTTGTATGAAAGTCCTTTGTTTTTGAAGTTAGACACATGCAAATTAGCATTTAAGTTATAAGTTTAAAATAATAAAAATCTGTATAATTTTTTTCCGAAAATCTACCCCAAAGAGGGTGAAATGGGGGTTGGAAGTTTGTATGAAAGCTCTATGTTTTTGAAGTTAGATACTTGAAAATTGGGATTTAGGTTATAAGTTTTAAATAATAAAAACCTGCATAAGCTATGCTATATAAAGCCTTCTTAGATAGACTTTTTACAGCGGGTAAATTTCATAATCTCATAGGAAATCAGAAATTGTACGCAGATGAAGTCGCGGGCGACCGCTAGTAATAATATATATTACTTAATAATATGGATGGATGGATGTTTGTTACTCAATCACGCCAGAACGGCTGAACGAATCTGGATGAAATTTGGCACAGAGATAGATTATAGTCTGGAATAACAACCGAAATTGTTTATTATTACGTTATATGTATATGACACCATAAGATTGTAAAAACCCTTAGATTGTAATCTAACTAGCGATATTGTAAACTGTCGATAGATTGTGAACCGTAAAATGTTCTGAGTGTCAATTTTTTAAATATTCATTGTATTTACGTTTTCTTGTCTCTTTCTTGTAGGTTAGGTTAGGGTTCGACATAATTAATCAGGTAGTGCCACTCAGGTTTTATCAGGTTAATATACCTAACAGATTACAATCTACCGAAAAATAATGCGTTAAATTGTAATCTGTCGACAGTTTACAATATCGCTAGATTACAATCTAACGGTTTTTACAATCTTACGGTGACATATATACTCGTAAGTTAAGGAAGTTACTTAATTTATGAGGTTATTAGCATTTTTAGACTTACCTGTATAGATGGTACTTTATTATGTTAAACATGCGAGGCTATTACCGCAAACGCAGCTGGTATAAATTATGTATTTCGGTGGCACCTTCACACCCAAATGGCAATTTATCACGGTACCTGTGTTACTCGTTGATGAAGACCAAAAAAGGTTTGCGATCCGTATATTTTACTAGCGATCGCCCGCAACCTATAGTTGTCAAATACCCAATTCCCACGAGTTGGGTATTTGACAACTACATAGTCAAATCAGTAACTTTTTCAAATATCAAAACGTAAGTGTAGGATTTGTATGAATTGTGCCGTCATCAAAATTCGTCCCACTTTTTTACTTTAATCGATACTTTAAATTGAATCTATATACTAATATTATAAATGCGAAAGTTTGGATGGATATAAAGAAAAAAAAATTGTTTATAATTAATTATAATTAGTAATTTGTTTTATGGATGGTATGGATGGATGTTTGTTACTCAATCACGCCAGAACGGCTGAACGGATCTGGATGAAATTTGGGAGATCCTCTACTTAAAAATGATTTTAAAAAAAAAAATTGAAAGAAGAACTTTAATTAGCTATAATCTGCCACAGTAACTAAATCTATATGTGGTACGGTATATGTATCTTAAAAATAAATAATGCAATAAACAAATGAAATGAAATGATCTTACTATATTCACCACTCCACACAAATCTTCCAAATTATTCTCAACGTACGTTTCATCGTTTCATTGTCTTCAACAAAAAAAAACTTCATCAAAATCGGTGAATCTGTATTACAGTACCCGTAATACAGATTCTCCTAGTACGGGTGCTAAAGCTCTGGCTTCAAAAATTGTATTGTTCACCTTATCCATGAATGTTACCTATATATTTTGCTAATTGGAGTATGTAATGTTAAACACTTTCTAGCTAATAAAGATATTATTTTTATATTGTTAAAAAATTAGTTCATCCGTTTGGGAGCTACAATGTCACAGACAAACACACACTTTAAGCTTATTAGTACCCCTCCATTTGCCCCGGGGGTTTTCAAAGATAAATTCGGCTTTGCATAATTTATTATTATTCATTGATAGCTAGTTATTTCTTGCTTTATTTTCAGTAATGTTGGACAAAATTTGTTCAATGACCATAATGACAATAATATAGACTGAAATGGTTTAGTAATTTGTCATCATTACTGTTTAGAAGTGGCAATTAAATACGTTTTATTTACCTTTCGTTACTAATTGGAATTTATTGTGCCAGGTGTATTTTGGTGCCCTTAAATAAACAGAACTGGTTTTTTGTATGATAATAATTTGTAAATTCACTTACTTACCTAATATCATTAAAAAAATCTACATCAATGCCTAATATAATATTTATGTATATATATTTTTATTTCTTTTTTTTCCCTTTATATCTGCAATCAGTCTTGCGACTATAATCAGATGGGCTGAGTTACATCATGGCATTTGCAGACGAGGGAGCCATCGCTCGCCCGTCCGTCAATAATCGAGCACATCAGCTTGTTTCAGCCTTTCAGGCGTTTCGCTCGTGGGGCTCGTACTCGTAGCAACGAGCTACCAAGGTGATTTGGATGTTTGGCAAGGCGGTCTTGGTGTTTTTTGCAGTACTTGCTGATTTCATCACTGACTGTTGGCAGAAAATATGTATATATAAAAGCGAAATACCACTCACTCACATACTAGGTAATCTTACTAATCTCAAGAACTACATATAAAGCATTCAGACTTGAAATTTGAAAGATAGGTTCCGTCCATAGTGTTAACATCATCTAAGAAACGGAATTGAGAAAATTCACCCCAAAGGGGTTGAAATGGGGTTTGGAAGTTTGTGTGAAAATGCTACGTTTTTGAAGTCGAAAATCGGGATTTAGTTTTAAATTATAATAATCTGTATAAACAAATTTACGAATATTCGCCCCAAAAGGGGTGATATGGGGGTTGGAAGGTTACCTAAAAGAAAAATTTATAATAATTTTCACATTTATTCCAAAGTTGTATGATTTTAAAGTACCTATAGACATGAAAATCAGTATTTAGGTCATTACCTTACCTGCGTAAGCGATATGAAGCCTCTACAGATAGACTTTTGGCAGCGGGAAAGTTTCATAATCTCGAAATCAGAAATTGTACGCGGACGAAGTCGCGGGCGACCTCTAGTTCAATATAATTGTTGTAAATATCAAATATCAAGCGACAGAGAAGCAATTTTACTAGGTAAGTATATTACTAGTGTAGACGGGTAAATAGTTTTATCTTGTTCTTTATAATATTAGTGTTTTTAGATTTTCAAAGTTTATCTTGATGAATTGAGTTTCTTCGCTATCTAAATTAAAATCAACAGATAAACCGCGTGCTCGATCATCTTTTATTTCTGAACTCGCTTAAGAGTTTGTTATTTATTGAAAAAGTTATCATCCCCTAAGCTGTTGGTCTTCGGAAATTTAAAATGGAAGTTCTCATTTCCTTGACGTTTTTAAACCACAGAGATTTTTTATTTTTCACACTGGAGTTATTTTGATTTTTTCTTTCAGAAGGTAAAATACTACCAAAGCCAATACCAAGCCAATATAATAGAATTTGTAAATAACTTAAAATTAACCTAATTCTAAAATAAGTCGGCCAAAGAAAAGGCCCGAGCTCAGGTGAATGGTGCGGTTACGAAAGACGAAAAAAAACAGTGTTGTTTTTTTATAATCTACCGCTTGGCTCTAGGTGGTAAGTGATGATGCACTCTAAGATGGCATTGGGCTAGCCGGATATGTCAATTATAATAAGCCCTCACCCCTTTTCTATAAGATCGTACCAGCAATTGTGTGAGGCAATCGTAATGCTAATCGTTTGTCAAACGGATACCTAGTTCGACCTGTTTAAGGAGTTCATAGATGCCTGCACATTAAAAAAAATCATGCATAACTCCTTATACAGTTCAATTAAGATTGGGCCTAACGGAAATTCGCTTGGCCGAATCTCAACGAATATAACTTTCAAATACCCAATTCTGTTTTCAACCACCGAGTTTGTATCGCTATAAAATAAAGTAGGCATCTCGGTAAGCAAAATTTTTAGCACCGGCCATAATATTTTAGCGTTCTATAAAATTCGTGGCGTAAAAATGTAATGGAGATGTCGGTCAAAATGTTAGAACCTTAGTTGTATAATCAACTAGACGATGCCTGCGACTTCGTTCGCAAAAATTGGAAGTTAGAACTAACTTTTTTGCCTGTTTAGTTCGTGTTTTTATTTTATTTTTCATCGCTGTGACCGGGTCAGATAATTTTGTAGAGTAGTAGTTAGAAGTTGTAGCAGGTAAGTATTTACAAATCCCGTAAGAACTCTGATTTTCCGAGAGTAACTAAAGTTAGTCGCCAGGGTCGAAGGACTTTATTCATGCAAAATAACAACGTCGATCCGTTGCTCCGTTGAGGTATAATTTAAGGAAAAACAAACAATCCAAAGATTTAACGGGCCACATGAATTTCATTTGAAGCCTATAAATATTATATTCACTTTGAAAGGGATTTGAACATTTTTGTATGAAGTATAACCTCATTTTTTTTTTCGGCCACTTAATACGGCCAATAAATTATGTATTAAATACAATACAATACAGCTGCCATAAATAAAAGCAAGTAAGTACATTATGAGAAAAAATTTTGAGTAGATTTTAACTTTGATAGCATAAATCTCGAAAACCGGACGCTTTAGAAGATTTTGTCACATTGAATACTTGCTTCTTTGAGGAGCCTATTTTGAAAAGAAAATGGCGGCACAGTACGTAGGCTTAAAATATTTAAACCCCTTTCAATATTATGTGCTTTTTAGGTTTTTAATCTAATGTGATAGAAAAAAAATTGGCTACAATTTTCTCGATACCAATATTTTCCTAAGATTGCTCCGATCTTTTGATTTTTTTAGCTTTATTCGCAAACAGTAAAGAATTTTCGTGTTGTTAACAGAAACAAGAAAACTGTATAAACTATATAGCCGCTATAGGTTTAAGTAGGTTAATTAAGTGGGCCTTTTGCAGCGGGAAACTCATAATCTCATAGGAAATCAGAACTTGCACACGGGCGACCTCTAGTTATGTTATAAATGAGAAAGAGTGTTTGTTTGTCTTTAAATCACGCCTCAAATCGCCGGTATCACCTACTCAGTTAACGAATAAAATTAAAGAAGTTAATTATTCTAACCTACGGAACCTCAGTTTATAAATCAGTTCGGTTTTGAAAAAAGTTTCCAGTTAATGACTTCGGTAAAAGACTTTTTGACGAGTTCTAATTTTTCCACATAGAGATAAGTTTATCAGATTAGGGTAAAAGAAAATTGAAAGGGCAAGTTAGGCGCGGGTGAAAGAAATAGCCAAGTCAGCATCAATCATGTTTTTATGGTTACACAGGTTCACGCTTGACTTCCTGCATAATATTTACTGCGGCGTAGACATTTCTGATTGAAGGATTAACCAAAAAACAAAAATAAAACCACACTTTTGCATCATACTATTATTATAAATCCGAAAGTGTGTTTGTTTGTTGGCTTATTGGTTTGTTGGATCATCCTTCAATCACGCCGCAACAGAGCAACGGATCGACGTGATTTTTTTGCATGGGTATAAGTTGAAGACCTCGAAAGTGACATAGGCATACTTTTTATTCCAGAAAATCAACTTAAGCCACGCGGATGAAGTCGCGGGCATCAGCTAGTTAATCAGGTCCTCAACTTTGCCCATGCAAAAGAATACGTCGATCCTTTGCTCTGTTGCAGCTTGATTGAAGGACAAACCAACAAACAAATACACTTTCGCATTTATAATCAAATCAAATCGAATAATGTTTTATTCAATATAGGTAGGTATACTACACTTATTGACGTCTAGTTATTTATAAAATATAATGGTGATAATAATCAGTAACGGTATCTTAAAACTAAAGCTACGAGGGTTCCAAACGCGCCCTGATTCAGATTCAGATTCATTTATTTGCATTTAACATGAACAATACAATAATTGACATGTCACCCCGTTAGGGTATATGCAGTTTGAGTGACAGGGGTGCTTCGAAATTATTATTTTTATGTCAATAATTATTATTTCTCTGTAGGTACTTTAATAATGTCTTGTCGAATAAATTTATTATGTCGTGAGAATGTAGTTGCTTAGTTATTGAAGTCAAGTAAGAAAATAATAATTTCGAATGACAATTTCGATTAATATAAATACTTATCTATTACAAATTTTTATGAATCTACAATTTAACAATTTAATAATGGACAATAATACAATTTATCAATGCTTAAAACAATTTTAGTCATACATCACAATGTCAATTTCAAAAGAAAGATAGTTTAAAAGTAAAATAAAAGAATATGTCAAAATAATTAATAGTAGTTATACCATTATTTTACATAGCTAAACGTTTGTTCTTTTTTCCTTTTTTTTTGTTTTTTATTCAATACAAGTTAGCCCTTGACTGCGATCTCACCTGATGGTAAGTGATGATGCAGTCTAAGATGGTAGCGGGCTAATCTGTCAGGGGCATGGCAGTTATATTAAACCCATACCCTTATTCGGTTTCTACACGGCATCGTACCGGAACGCTAAAAACGGAACGTCTCATTCCTAAGAGAAGCTTTACACTCACCTATTTGTATAGCAAACTCTTACAGAAAAATAACCATTAAATAAAACGAAGAAAGCGCTCGGAATTTCCTAAAAAAGGTACTTATACCTATTTATTGAAAAGTGTTTTACCCTCGGACGTTCGATCATCCGCCATTTTGGATCGCCTGTCAAACTAACCACGCCCGCTATGGCCACAGAGACTGAGAATATCTTAAATTTAAATATTAAAAAGGAAAAGGTGACTGACTGCCCGACTGACTGATTTATCAACACACAGCTCCAAATTTCAATCCGATCAGTTCAGTGGTTTTTGGCATACAGATTATGACGTAGACATCGACTAAAAAAAGGGTTTTTGAAAATTCAACCCCTGAGGGGGTAAAATAGTGAGTGAACCGTAAGCGAAGCCGCGGTCATAAGCTAGTCTCCGGTCGTGTCAGATTTTTTCCATAAATGCGAAAGTCAGTTTGTTTGTTGGATTGTTGGTTTGTTGGTTTGTCCTTCAATCACGCTGCAACGGAGCAACGGATCGACGTGATTTTTGGCATGGGTATAGTTGAGGACCTGGAGAGTGACATAGGCTACTTTTTATCCCGGAAAATCTAAAAGCTCCCGCGGGAAACCAAAAAAACTTATTCCACGCGGACGAAGCCGCGGGCATCAGTTAGTCGGGCTATAAGAGTAAGGGAATCGAGAGTGTACCTGTGTTTGCACTAAAATATAATAAATAATAATATATTAAAAATCTTTATTTGTTCACAGAAAAACGTACAAATTCCTCAATCTAATCTGGACCCCCAAACTAGGATAAGCCCGTGACTTGGGGGTCAGTCTCTTCCACATTGCTATTTTAAAGTATATTACCTAGGTAACACTGAAAATGTTTAGAAAATGAGAAACGGCTTAATGTAGAAAGTTGCCTATATCTCCCGCACAGATAGCTAATCTCTATGGAGATTGGTCACATTATTTTGGCAATGACACGTTGCTAATCTTAGTTAATTTAAAGCGTCTACTCAAAATTACCCACGTCCTCTCGGCCCATTAATAATATCCTCTTACACATAAATTTAGACACACTCTGTGATATTGGCACGACGCAGGGTGTCAACGATAAGTCATCTTGGGCGTCCGCCAACTTTGAGTAATGGATAATAGGTCCCCTAGAATTAACAAACCAGTTTTTATCCGGGAAGGAGGTGAAAAATATTTTATCCCTAAAATATTTGCGCTCATACTCTTTCAAATTACTGATACATACTGCCCGATGATGCCCCGCGTGAACACATGTCCTTCCCCGAGATGCAAACTATCCCTGTACCGAATTATATCAAAAGATAGTTAGACAGACATACACACTTTCGCATTTATAATGCGACATTATGTTTGTCTGATGAATTACATGAGTAACATTAGGCTTTTTACTGGCACAACGCAGGTTGTCGCTTGTCAGTGATAAGCCATCTTAGGCGTCCGTCAACATTGAATAATGGATAAGCGGTCCCCTAAAACTATTTTACAAACTAGCTTTTTCTCGTCTAGCCAAACTACAGAGGCGCGGTGCGGCTCGGTACGTTTTTGCCTGGTAGGAAGCTTCGGCCGTGGCTAGTTACCACCCTACCGGCAAAGACGAGCCGCCAAGCGATTTAGCGTTCCGGTGCGATGCCGTGTAGAAACCGAAGGGGTATAGGTTTAATATAACTGCCATGCCACTAACAGGTTAGCCCGCTACCATCTTAGACTGCATCATCACTTACCATCAGGTGAGATCGCAGTCAAGGGCTAGCTTGTAGTGGATAAAAAAAATTACAAATAAAAACTGCGCCAAGTCTTCTTTGTACAATTATGTCGCAGTGCATCTCCGTACCGCAGCCAGTCCCAGCTCCATACAAACTCATGCAAAGAATATAATATGCCGCTATACGTGCCGCGGTGCGACGTGTATCTGTTATAGTGGGGCTAGAATTCAGTCGCATCAACAAGAGTCAGGGACTGAAAGACAGTTTCATAAAGGCTACAGAATTTTATGTGTTACAGTATGAATTGATAACAGAATCGAAGCTGTAACATTTTACAATGTGTTTTTAAATCTGTTAACGCAAATCACTTGTAACAATAACTGTAACAGAAATGATCTGTGACATTTTAGAAGTAGGAATTTTTGTGAAAAAGAATCCGCAATTTTTTGAAAATTTAGATGTTAAAAGCAAGGTTCTACTTAGAGATCCCACAAAAAAAAGAATGCCAGGATGTAGAAGTGCCATTTTAGTAAGAAACTGTGCAGTAAAATCTATCATAGTGTACAATAAAATTCCAAAATCAATTAGAGAACTCAGATTCAATCTATTTAAGTCAAGACTTAAAAGGTGGCTTACAGAAAGGTGCTTCTACACAATAGATGAATTCTTAAATTTCAAATAATAGATAATTTTATAAACAAAATAGGTAATTTTGCATGCCTGATTATAAGGTGAAACATTTATACTGGAATCTAACAAATAACATCTCAATGTAAAAAAATGTTTCTGCAAATAAAGAATTTTGAATTTTGAATTTTTTTGAATTTACAAATATATTTCTACTATAACAATTTCAAAAAAAACAGTGTTACAAACACTTATTCCGGTTACAGTTTTGGTCCTTAACCAGATTTGAGCGAATACCGCGTGCACCGACTGTATCCACCGGAATCTGAGCGCATGCTCGCGCATCCGCCGGTATTCGTTCTCTTCCTATAGCATTCCAAGTCCAACGAATAAAGGCCTATTTTCATGAGGACATTTTCTTGCCCATTGCTTCAAACGGTAAAGGAAAACCCGAAAGGAGACCCATGCTCAGTAGTGAGCCGGCAATGGGATGAAATGATGATGATGATATCACCAAATCACTTGGAGCATACAATTTTTTTTGTATCGCGAGATAGGCTTGCGCTTGACAACAATCATGCTTAGTGCAAAGCAATGATGAGGTATCAGAAACGCCTCGTGCAAGCAGAAAAAATAGCCATATAAATATAAAATAGCCTTATTTATATTTAAGATGTGAAGCCAAATAGAATATGAAGAGAAAAATAAAACTATATAGCTCCCCATAACATAATTTCTTGGTAACCAGAAAGTCTATAATAATAACAATTATCGTTCGCAAGGGCTCGTACTATAATAATAAGAGTCGAGTGCTCCATTGTCCTCAATAGTGACCGAAAGGCCTCTATTGTGAGACCTCTTAGATAAGAACAGTATTGTAATAATACCGTCAAATAAATTATAGACTAATAACAGTATTAGTCGCTCGAGGGTAACATAATTATACTATACTAATATTATAAATTATGCGAAAGTGTGTTTGTTTGTTGGTTTGTCCTTCAATCACGCCGCAACGGAACAACGGATCGACGTGATTTATGGATGGGTATACCAGCTGAACTGTGGAACTGTGTGTGTGACATAGGATCCTTTTGTCCTGGAAAATTAAGGAGATCCCGCGGGATTCACATAAAACTTAAACCATGCAGACGAAGTCGCGGGCATCAGCTAATATTATATAATTCTAAAACACAAACGTTATGAATATTAAAACATTGAACAATGGTAGTATGCCCCATAAAGTCTATCTATAATCTATATAATAATCTATAATCTATCTATAATCTATATCTATAATATATATAAAAATGAAACCCGTTTTCCTTGGTCACGGCATCACGCGTGAATGGCTGGACCGATTTCACTAATTCTTTTTTTGTTGTATTTGTTATTATTAGGAGAAGGTTCTTACGGAAAAAAATATTAAGAAAATCTCTCAGAAATATTGAATAATATACATTTAATTTTGCATACTAAGGCGGTACGAAGTTCGCCGGGTCAGCTAGTAAGGTATTATATATACAGGGCATGCCCGGTGAACTATAAAACAGGCGACGTAGGTTGCTTATTATATTAGAGACAAACTTTCGCCACCACTGGTCTACTCGTAGCACAAGTTATTACTAACAATATACGAGTTTGATACGTAGGTATAACATAGCACAAACTTGATGCTATAAACTTTCCAAGAAATTTCTGCCGCCATCGGGAAGTTAGGATACTTAGAAATATCATTCTAAAGTGCCACACACTTACCTGACCCGGTGGCCAAACTTAGAACTAATTTTTATGCCTGTTTAGTTTTTGTTTTTATTTTATTTTTCATAGATACTAGCGACGCTGTCACCGGGTCAGATAAATTTGTCGAACTATAACTTCCTAACTAATATTACAAATGCGAATGTGAGTTTATTTATTTGTTTGTTAAGCTTTCACGGCCCATATTTTCAACCGATTTTGATGAATTTTGGTACAGACATAGGCTGTGTCACAAGGAAGGACATAGGGTACTTTTAATAATGGAAAATTAAGGAGTTCCCGCGTGAATAAATAAAAACTTTAACTAGGTACGCGCACGAAGCCGCGGGCATCAGCTATTTCTACAATAATAATTGACAGAACGAAGTGAAGGTCAAATCAAATCAAATATTTTTGACCGAGCGAAGCTAAGGTCTCTAAGTCTACTTGAGTGAATTTGCACTTGTCCGTCCGTCCGTCTGTCTGTCAGAGCATTATAACTTCTGAATTACTGAACGTAATTACTTCAGCTTTAAATTTAATATGTAAACCAATGGCCTCCAGCCGAATATGCCTTAAAAAGTTATAAAAATCTTTATTTCAGGGGGGCTCTCATAGAAGCGAATGCGAAGTAAAATATTTTTTATAGGTATTATCATTTTAAAGATAATTAGGAATAGAGTCCAAAAATATTTTCTTTTTAATTTTTCACTACTTATTATATTTAAAGGATTTAAAGATACCCGTATTGTAATAGGCGGGAAACACAGTTTTGGTAGAAAATTCCAGACCCTAGCCACGCGAATAAGGAATTAAAATTAAAAAAAATTAAAAATTGTTTATTTTCATACCAACATTATTTTTACACATAAAAGGTTGACGCCTTCTTTTAAGAGTTTAAGTAAGTAATGAAGACGCAAAGCGCTTCGTACGTGTTTATAAGTAGTCTTACGACCTCTTTTTAACTGTACACTGTGTACATATTTTGTGTGTCCAGCAAAAAAATCTAAACAAATAAATTAATTAAAACTTTGCCTGGTGGGAGGCTTCGGCCGTGGCTAGTTACCACCCTACCGGCAAAGACGTGCCGCCAAGCGATTTAGCGTTCCGGTACGATGCCGTGTAGAAACCGAAGGGGTGTGGGTTTAATATAACTGCCATGCCCCTAACAGGTTAGCCCGCTACCATCTTAGACTGCATCATCACTTATCATCAGGTGAGATCGCAGTCAAGGGCTAGCTAGTAGTGGATAAAAAAAAAACTGAGAAACAGTAAGCAATTAGTTCTACTTCAATAGCTTTGTCAAGCAAAAAAATAACTTTTTCGCACTAGATGTAAGTAGTTTTGGGACCCTAATAAAATCTACACCGAATTGCCGAATGAGTAGTTTTTTTACGAACCCGAAAAGTGGACCGGTGGCTAAATTATTACAATTGAATTTCCAGCTGAAACGTTTTTGGGACATCGAATTTTGTTATATAATTTAAACTTTCACTTCTTATTGAAATTTATTGTGATAATAAAACATATAATAATATATACAATTTCTTAAAAAATCTTTAAAATCTAAATTAAATCTAAATTAAAAACTAAAAACTTAACATTAAAAATAAATAAACTTAAACTTCTTATTTAGATTTACTTTTCTTTTATGTTCCGATATCTTAGGTCAAAGTGAGATAAGAAAATTAGTTATTTTCACTACAGTTTTTGCTATTCTATTAAGAAGAAAACAATTATTAAAAAAAAAAAACAAATAAACGTAATGAATGGGACACGAACATACGACGAGTTCTTGCATACGACGCGGCTAATTACAAATAGGTACCTATTCTGTCTCTCTCCATCTAGGTATACTAGAGGGAGACAGACAGAATATATTAACGCTTTATTGTCACGTACAAGTTTTAAAGCTCAGGGGCAAGGGCCCTGTGTTTTATCCTGCCATAAATAATATACGTCATAATAAGGTAAGTCCACTCGTACAAAGCCGGGGCGAGTACAGAACACATTAGATTGAAACTAAAATAAATTTTAAGAACATTGATTTAGAGCTCAATTTCGTGTATGTATTCACAGCCAGTGCTCCAAACGGAAACGTCTCGAAATTCAAATCTGTTGTATTAAGGTTGTACTGAATTAGTGACTTTGAATCAAGAGATTTTGGGTCCACCTTACTTTGACGCCAATGTGATCGAACGATTCGATTACGATCAATCGAATTTGCACGATTCGATGACGTGAAAACATTAAATACTTGTACTAAGTACGCTTAGTACAAGTATTTAACGTTTTTAAGTCATCGCATCGCAAAACATTAAATACTTGTACTAAGTACGCTTAGTACAAGTATTTAACGTTTTTACGTCATCGAATCGAAGAGGTCCTCACAAATGGCGACAAATCGAAGGGACACTTTAACCGTGATCGATTTGAGTTCTCGTAATAATATAATCCAAGTTGATCCAATATTCCTTCCCATTCATTTTTATGATCACTACTGAATGAGATTTGGTACTTATTTGTTGGGTCAGGAATTGGGTAAAATACAATATTATGAAACGTAGTAATATTATTTAATACCAACATTGATATTAAATATTATATATAAATGAGTGTCATTTCCGGGGTTTAGCTAGGTTTATTTAAAAATCTTCTACAAGTTAGCCCTTGACTGCGAACTCACCTAGGAAGTGATGATGCAGTTTAAGACAGTAGCGGGCTAATCTGAAGCTAAGGGATATGGCAGTTACGCTGCGGAGCGACAGGGGGGCGTGACGAAGGAAACTGGGTGAGTGTTCAACACAAATTCGTATGCAGTTCCTACTTCTTTAAACAGAAGGCAAACCCTAGGTGAGTGCCAAATCGCTCACCGTGAGGTTTTTTCTCCTATCTAGGTAGAAATCCTACATAACCCGATCCCCTGCAGAAAGTCAGGTAGGTATCTTAAGAAGATACCATAAAAAAACAAAAATCTTAAAAAGTTCTCTTGTTGCCTCTCTTTATAACCACCTATACACTTTGCACTCTATTTACTGCCGTGATAGTATGCTTAGTTTTACAAAAAAAATATTGTACCTTAAATTATTTGCCTATGTATTATAGGTTATACCAACAGATTTTATTTATTTATCTTTATTAATATTATTATCCTAACAGATATAGCACATGCTGAGTGAAGACCATTTTGGGGATCAAGTCTCATCTCGCCATTTCTTTCTTCTTATAAAGTCTGTTTTTTTGTCTTGTCTCCCTGAATAAAGATTTCTTTCTTCTTTCTGATATTGAAGTATATTGTATGTATTATGAAACTGGAGGCTTTGTACAAGGAATATAAGATTACCCTCGACTAGGCCTTTTAGCATGGCATGCGTACTTTTAGCATCTTAAACAACCCCTCGAGGGTTGTTTCATTCAACAAGTGGGCACTTGCTCGAACCTATGTTGAATATTTAAGTAGTGCCAGCCCTTGAAGTGGCAACTTTTGAGAATTTTCAAACAAGCTGAGTACGCCTTATTAAAGTAACAATGTCCCCAGTTTTAGGTATGTTTTACTCATTATTGCTCGCAGCTTCACTCATACCTATTTAAACTTTAGTGACTAAAGTGAATATAGGTTTTTGGATCTCCTTATGCCTACTAAAGCCTTTACTTATGTAACAGACAAAACTAAACAGACACATAGACTAGAGAGACACACAGAACGACAAATAGACGTCATTTGTCAAAGAAAGAAACAAATCTCTTTCATTGTTTTAGTTCAACGATCTAATTTTAATCAGTCATCTCTATCTAAGCCCCAATGATAAACAAAGACACAAATACTAAACAAAGAGTTGTACATGCAAACAAAAGGGAATTAAAAAAACAATCAATCAATACACAATCCATCCATTTTGGCGGATCGTAGGTATCGATGGTTACTAACTCAATGTACTATTTGAAGAAAGATAATGGTTTTATATCGTCTGTAGGCAGTAGGTAAACCCAATATCAAAATAGAATAGCGCTTACCTTTTATTTATTTATAATTTTAATGCATTAAAACTTGAAAGCAGGTTTGATTTGTAGCCTTAAGTGCTAGGCTATAAATAAATAAAAGGTAGTTAGGTAGGCTGCAGCCTGAGCCACCACTACAGCCCATTAACGTCCCACAGCTGGGCACAGGCATCCACTCTCATAAGAGAGAGGGAATTAGAGCTTAGACCCACCACGCTGCTCCAATGCGGGATAGCTGGCTTTAACGACTACTATCATGTTAGTGATAATAACCGGGACCGACAGCTTAACGAAAACTCACCCAGCCTCAGGACACAAACTGTAAATTAACTTTAATTAATCTGCGATAAATAATTTGTGGCTAACCTAGAATAAGAAAAAAAAAAAAACGTGCTCCCGAAGCACGGAGGTGAAACACCGCCAACTTCCTAACGCCGAGCTAGTTAGTACTGAGAATAAAATTTCTAGTCAGAAAAACCCAATACTTAATTATGGCCTGACACGGGACTGGAACCCGAGACCTCGTCGGCCGCAGTCGAATATGCTAACCAGCAGACCTGCGAGGCAGCTCACTGCTCACGAGATCAAAATACAGGCGCGCTGGGGTAAAATCGAGCAAGCGCATGTCGCAAAAAATGCAAGAAATCATTTGTAAAAAAATAAATATTTAGTGTTCATTGCAAATTAATCCGACTATGTGTTTGATTTAAAAATGTAAATTTTATCTTATATTTCTAGAGCAAAGTATTTGTTTAAAATCAATTTCAAAGCAGTTTTTTTTTTAAATTTTGTATTGAGATGCGCAATGGCTGCTTAAAGGTCTTGAAAACAGCAAATTATTTTTACAAGCATACATGATATCACCATTTGATGGATACACTGCTTTTAAAAACCCCCTTTTAGACTACACAGGGCCTTAAGTATAAGAGACGAATTTCAAAAAATGTAACGTAGTAGCAAATAAAGGCTTTTTAATTTTATTTTATTAATTTTATTAAGGCGGAGTGGAGTGCGTGTTACGTGGCGTGGAATAAAATTGTCTTTTGAAAAACTAATTTATATAATTAACACTAAATGAAAAATAATTGAAGAGTAATTAAAACAATATAACTTATACTAGAGAATTAGAGTTACGAATCAGAGCTACGAGAGGACGACTTAGTAGTATAGAGTTAAGGATGGAATGAAAAAAGGTGCGTCTCGCCTCGGGACTTCGGTATTTAAGTGATTTGGCAGTGGAAGGGATGGCGGCTGTCCCGTAGGACGAGGAAAGTAACTTTATTTACATTCTAAAAATAGACTTATTTACTAATGTACAAAACGAAGGGTAAAGGTTAGTGATTAGGAACATTACATTATATTGGTTTAGTGCTTATCTAGTACATAGGTATAGTAAAGTAAGTATTTAGGTAGATATAGTGCTTATCTAACAATACGTATAATAAAGAAGGTATTAAGGTAGGTATAGTGCTTATCTAACATAGGTATAGTGCTTATCTAACACGTCCCCTGTTAGAATAAAGATCGGGCTCTCGGTGTGCGCGATCTTGAGTTTGTTGTTGTTAGGTCTTCTTCTTCTTCGTCTTCTGAAATAGCACTTGTGTTGATCGTAGCCATCGGGATGGTTTGATACCGACGAGAGTTGTCAAAACAGTTGTTGAAAATTTGAATGCAACCTCTTAATTGATGATCTGGATCTGGATGATTTCGATTTCGACAGAAGCGACGCCAAGGACAACATTTGTATAATAAGAGAATGAGCATGGATGTGCCCAGTGCCATAGCGGCAAAAGAATATTTGGAGTTGGAAGGGTTTGAAGTAAAGGAATTTTGATGTTCCTTTAAAAGTTGTTTTTGTAACCGTATTTGGTCCTTGATGACGTGAAGCGAGTCCAGGGGTATATTTCTTATTGTGATAGGTTGCAACTCTGGTGGGACCGATTGTTGCAGCGTCTCTGGAGTGCAGGCATCTTCGATGTCCACCACGACGATCGGGTGAGTTAAGTTAGTAGGTATGTCTTCTTCAGCGTTCAATGTTACAAATGCAGTGTAAAATTTGCATCCTGGGTTAAGTGAAATTATTCCTGAGCCAATGATTTCTTGATGCTTAATGTTATTTCCGCATTCGACTACGTATGGAGTCTTGGATTTTAATAAAAACAACCATTTGTTATCTCCAAGTGGCTGGAAAGTGTCTATATGTGCTGAAAATGTTACGAGTTCGCAATTCCCTGGGAGTTCTTTGCTGGATGACTGTAAGATTGCTATCTCGCATATAGGTCTAGAGTTGTAATTATAGACTGCGAGATTCTTGCATACTCTTGACTTGGGTGCGAATATCTTGCACTCTTCGACGGAGCTCGTAGTCACGTAGCGTTGCTGCGTAGTGGAAGTGGCAAGGTATGTATGCTCAGGGAATAGGGTAGAATAATAAGAGGAATTGGGATGTTTTATGGGGATGGAATACATATGATATAAGTTATATTTATCGTTTTTAACTAATGGGCATTCTAATACGTATACGAGTTTATTCAAGTAAATATAAGATGTAAGTGTTGTGGATTCTAGTATGTAATGAATGTTTTGTAAAGTTAAAGGTGCGACTAAATTATTATTAGTTCTTAAATGGTTTGTTGCTAAGAGTTCTTTATAAATTCGTAAAGTTGAGATGATAGAAGGGTGAATTGCGCCCGATTTTATAAACAATATACTCATGATAATTTCATCTAATTCTTTTTCCAAGGAAAAGACAGCTTCAAGAATTTGGATAGAAACAGACGAAATTTGCTCGGAAACCTTTATATCAAAAGTGAGTTTATTAGTTGTATTTAAATAGGAACTAATTTTCTGTAGATTGTCGTTCATAGAGTATTCGTCGTAAGAAATTCTAGAAATGGTATCGTTAAAATTAGATACAGTGGAAGATAGTATCTGCAATTGTTGAATTAGGATTTGATTGTGGTCTAACTGTTGCTTTTCTAAAAATTCGATGCATTGATTGTAATATTGTGCATCTTTTGCGTCTGGAGTACCTATGAGCCATTTTAGAACATTGCTAAGACCATCAATTAATTCGCGTTTTACACGATTGTGATTATTCGTATAGTAGCTAAGTTCGCTCAATCTAGTATCAATTTTATCCAAGCTAACTTTAATAAAAGATTTCGTCGTATATACGCTGGGAATAATATATTTATTGGAATTTATGAGGGTTTCGTAGTTAGTAACTAATCTTTTTAAAGAGTCGCGTGAGAGGAAAAGAGGTTCTAGGTTTCTATAAACAATTAATTTCCATGAGCTTTCCGAGATGAGAATGTCTCCGAGAGGTTGGTAGAATAAACCAGACTTAGAAGGTAATTGATCGATCGTAACCTGTGTACTTCCATTAATTACTGTGGAGTACCTGAAATGGGCAAAATGTTTGTCTTAGTATATGAGTTATTCATGATTTGGTAAATTTAATTATCCTTTATACGACTTAGAAAATATTTTAATTTGATTTGTATTAGACAGTTTAAACGTATAAGAGATTTGGTGAAATTGTATAATCTTTTAAATTGAAATATGTAAATAGTATTTGTAGTATATAGTATATAAATTGTATAAAACTAAGTATCTATAAAACTAAATCTATAATTAAAATAAAATTATGTAATATAGATTAAATCTAAGTGTCGAGTTGATTATTGCAATCTTGTAAAGGTCTTAAGCGATTTCCATGAACTAATTGATTTTTACCTGACTTTCTAATAATATAGTTTTCATTAAAACCTTTCCTTATAATTTCGTAGGGTCCTTCCCATTTGCTATCTAGGTTATTAGGGTTTGGGACGCGAAGCATTACCTTTTCCCCTAATTGAAAATCTGCTATGTTTTTGATGTTATTGTCATAGCGTGTTTTGGCTCTATCTTTCATGTTGTTAAGGTTTCTTTGAGCTATGTCACGAGAGATCTTAAGACGTTCGTTAAGGTCATTGAGGTAGTCACTAGTGGTGTATTCGCGGGATTCTTTAAGAGTATAAAGCAAACGAGGTTTGTATCCGAATAGGAGTTCATGAGGTGTGAAGCCTGTGGACTGATTGAGTGAAGTATTATGGCACATAATTGCAAGTGGTACGATTTGATCCCAATTGTGGGACTTTTTCGTTGAGTACATACGTATGTGATCTCTGAGCACTGCGTGGAATCGTTCTAATGCACCGTTGGTTTGTGGATGATATGCAGTGCTGAACGTGTGCCGTGAGCCTAGTAATTTCATTAATTGTTTCAGGATATTATTAACGAATTCCCCGCCTAAGTCTGAATGAAAACGGACTGGTGTGCCGTAGTGTTGACAGAAAGTGAGAAGAGATTTAGCTATAGTAGTTGCTTGTTTGTCGGGAATGGGATAAGCTTGAACGAATCTAGTTAAGTCGTCTTGTAGTGTCAGTATGTATTTGTTAAAGTCGCCTGTAATATCAGAGTAAGAAACTAAGTCGATAGTAACTCGTTCGAATGGTTCTGTAGAAGAGGTTGTTATAACCATGGGAGCTTTGTATGTCTTTCTTTGTATTTTACTGCGTTGACATATCATACATTTATTAACATAGTCTTTAATAGTGTCAGTCATACCATTCCAATAGTATTCAGATCGGATTTTACGTATTGTTTCTACTATTCCTCTATGTCCTGATAAAGGGTCGTCGTGAAAAGTTTTTAAGATTCCAGAGATTTGTTCTGGAGTTGGATGTTTGACTTTATTTTCGCAAATCGTAATGTCACAGTCATAGGAGTCAGCTAAATATGCAGTGATGTGTAACTGTTCGTTGCCTTGTAACTTACATGTCGGGTCATTCTTGAGATCTGGGACAAAAAGTGATTTACAATCGTGATGTTGTAAACAACTTAGAAGGGTCTTAAAATAACTTTCAGAATCCCATGAGTTGAAGTGTGTTGGTCGTGTACAACCGAAAAACATATTTTGTTTGTTATCTGAAACCACTAAATCAACGTCGTAAAGTGTTTTGTGTTTTTGTAAGTATGGGTCCACTTCAGAACACATTGAAATTGCAGTGTTAAAAAGGTCGTTCCTGTCTGAGAGTTCGCATGAAATGGGAATAAATATGTCCATATGTCCGTCGTCTAAGAGATTGTCGGGCGAGATATGGAGTTTTGGAGTGTCAAAGCTATAAGTGGGGTTTTCAGAGAAGTGTGAGAAATTTATTTGGAGGTAATCTTCCGAGAATGTTTCATTAGGTTTTGAGTCTCGAGTGGGATTTGGAATGTCAATGTTAGTGTTCATGACAGGGGGTCGCGAAAGTGCATCGGCGTTTGTGTTATTTTTTCCGGCTTTATAAATGACTTCGTATTCAAATTCTTCTAATTTGAGTCTCCATCTAACGAGACGACTACCTGGGTCTTTTATGGAAAATAACCATGTAAGTGGTTTGTGGTCTGTAACGATTTTGAACTTTCTCCCAAAGAGATAAGGTCGGAAATGCTTGACGGCCCACACGATCGCTAATAATTCGCGCTCTATAGTGGAATAATTTGACTCTGCTTTGTTAAGTGTGCGTGATGCGTAAGCGATAGGTAGGTCTTTGCCTATTTGCCCTTGAGAGAGAACCGCGCCGATGGCGTGTATAGAAGCGTCAGTGGTTAAAATGAATTCTTTCGTAAAATCGGGATATTGCAGGATAGGAGGGCTAGTTAATAAGTTTTTACACTCTTCGAATGCTTTTTGTTGAGATTCACCCCAAATAAAAGGTATGTCCTTTTTAAGGAGGCTAGTAAGAGGTTTAGTTATTTTGCTGAAGTTAGAAATGAATCTGCGATAGTAACCTGTCAGACCTAGAAATGCTTTAATATCTTTGCAACATTTTGGAACTGGGAAATCCTTAACTGCTTGAATTTTGTCAGGATTGGGTTTAACGCCTTGGCTAGAAATTATGTGACCTAGGTACGCTACCTCGCGTCTTAAGAATTCGCACTTATCGGGTTGTACCTTGAGTTCGTATTTTTGGAGCCTAGAGAATACTTCACGAAGTTTTTGTTCGTGTTCTTGTAGACTCGCTGCGAAAACGACAATGTCGTCTAGGTAAACGAAGCATCTTTCACCTTGTAATCCGCAGAGTACGGAATCCATTACGCGTTGAAAGGTGGCAGGAGCATTCTTGAGTCCAAAAGGCATTCTTTTGTATTCGTAATGACCATAGGGTGTATTAAATGCTGTTTTAGGAATGTCTTCGGGTTCGACTTCGAGTTGGTGAAATCCTGAGGCAAGATCTAAGGTAGTGAAGTATTGAGAGTGTCCTAACTTATCTAGAATCTCGGTGATGTTAGGAAGTGGATAGCTGTCACCTACGGTTACGTCGTTTAATTTGCGGTAATCTATAACTAAACGCCATTTTTGTTTACCCGAGGCGTCAAGTTTTTTAGGAACGACCCAGATTGGGCTACTCCAAGGGGATGAACTAGGCTGAATAATGTCTTGATCTAACATTTTCTGTACTTGAGTCTTAACTTCATTTTCGTGAACTTGTGGGAATCTGTACGTTTTAGTATGAATGGGTGTGTCGGAGGTTGTAGGGATTCGGTGTTTCGTGTGGTTGCTGAATGTGAGTGAGTCGCCTTCGATAAAGAAAATGTCGGAAAATTCGGAAATCATTTTATCTAGAGATTCTGATTCTTCAGAATTTAAGTGTTCTTTTCTTATTAGCTGGCTAACTTTGTTTTGTCGGTCTAGTAAGTTTATGTTATTAATTGCTATGGGTTCTTGGGGCGTGTTATTTTTTGTGACGTTATAATCTTCGGAGTTGAATGGGACTGCATTAATAGTAGGGGTAGTAATTATCGCATCGTTTTTGTTGGCATTCACACATGTTATATAGAATGAGTGGTTCTCGACATTAACTAATGCGTGTGGAATGACAACTCCATTAGTTAAGATTTGTTTATTGATAATAGCTGTGCCCGAGTTAATGTTATTAGTTTTACATCTTATTACGGTTTCCGTTCGGCTAGCGAGAAATTGCTTATCGGGACCGTAATTAGCGACGGGTTCATTAAGGTAGTGAAGTTTGTAAGTTTTGTCGCGGATGCGCATTGTTTTTGATTTAATATAAATACTGGCATTGAAATGTGACATAAAATCGTTACCTAAAATACCGTCTGCTTTGAGGTTCAAGTTAGCTATGTGGAATTTGAATTTTGGGAAGTTATCTAGGGAGATTTCAGCGGATCCAAAACTGGTGGTCGATGACTGCGAGCTAGAAATGCCTATTATAGAGACTTTGTCTTGGTCATTCAGCTGAGCTGTATCTATTTTGTCTCGTCTCAATATTGAAATTCCTGCACCAGTGTCGATGAGTAAAGTTATGGGTTGGTTTTCTAATTGGAACGTGCAGTGTAATAGTTTTTCAGGAGAAACGTCGTTTAAAGGTGATACGGAGTAGGATTGAATAGGATTCTGAGGTATTGGTTTAGGTTTAAACTTGCGTTTAGGTTTGGAATGGTATCGTGGTTTGGAAGATTTAGGAGATTTCGTAGAAATAGAAGATTTGGTAGAGTTAGTAGGAATGGTAGGGTTCGTAGGACTATTCGATTTAGTAGAAATGGTTAATTTAGTATTGTTACAATGTTGGGAGTTAGTAATTACATCGGTACTGTGGGTTTGGGGCTGGTTACCCTGTTCGTGAGTTACCGATTTTGAATGAAATTCAGTTTGCGTAGATGCATCTTTGTACTGTCTCCGATAGACTGGCGATGCGTCGTTGGTTTCTTTAGACGCAGTTATATTGTGTCCCCGATGGACTGGATTTTGGAAACTGCGACTAAATTTTTGCTTGGGTGGAGTTGGTATGTTTACCAACGGGGTTGGAGGTCCTCTGAGAGATTCGACTCCAACGTCGGAGCCTGGATCATCGAGCAGGAGGCTGTAACGATTTCCAACGAGCTGCTCGTCTCGTTGGTCGCCTCGGAGTTTAAATTATTGACGCGTGTTGCTGGTGAAGGAGCTGGTAGAGCACGTTGTATTGGCGGACGTGTTTGTGTTGATGGATCTGGTAATGCGCGTTGTGTAGTAGGACTCGATTGAATATTACGAATGTTATTGTTGTATGCCCTTTTGCGGCATTCGGAAATAATATGGCCCGGGTTTTTACAATAACTGCATAATTTAGTATTTAATGGATATGAATTATAAGTTGTACGAGGATAAGGAACAATTTGAGTTCGTTGTGAGAGAGGTTTGACGTGATTTGCGTTATTTTTAAATAAAGACTGCCTAGCGGTGTTCATGGCTCGTATCTTTTCTTCCTCTATGGCAAAACGACCAGCTACAGTTAAGTTCTGGAAACCTCGCGTTCTCAACATCATACCTATTTCTGAACTGAGGCCGTTAACAAACACGCTTAAGGCGGTCTCTTCTGTAGTTGCCATCCGGCCTAGTAATGTACCGTCTTTGATTTCCGTATTTAGTTTCTCGATTATTTTGCTTCGGCATAAATCGACTCTATGGAGGAAATCGGTTACGCTTTCAGCTGGTTTTTGAAACATCGACTGTAGTTCCAAATTGAGATGCGAAATTGTCTTTACATTAGAAAATTTTTCAATAAGGTAGGACTTAAGGTCTTCCCATGAAGCATATTGTCTACAGTGGATATCGGAAGCGCTTGTACCTGTTATATTATTTAAGGCGTAGACGAGTAAGATTTGTTCCTTTTCTGCGTCTGCTAGGTTAAATGCAGAATCACAGGACCGGACAAATCTGTAAACTTGTTGTGTTTCTGCGGTGTCGAATGTTGGGATGAGTTTTAATAAAATGTTGATTTCTAGAGACATTGTGTTCGTGTCGTGTATCGGTGTTGTATGAAACTGAGATAAATTGGGATATAGAAAATTAGAGGAGGGTTTGTTTTTGATAGATTTAGGCATAGAAATAGAACAAACAGATATAAAATAGTACACAAGGAAAAATAGTAAAATAGGAACTGAGCAGACAAATTTAGCCACTTACCACAGTAACACGATGTTCAGGAGCATTGTGTTCGGCGACGTTTTCAAAAGCCTGCGGCTACCGTGCTGTCTTCTGAGCGATGCTGTCTCTTGACGCACGTTGTTGTCGTCTTATTTGCACAATTTATCCCTACCAACTGCGCCAAATTGTTACGTGGCGTGGAATAAAATTGTCTTTTGAAAAACTAATTTATATAATTAACACTAAATGAAAAATAATTGAAGAGTAATTAAAACAATATAACTTATACTAGAGAATTAGAGTTACGAATCAGAGCTACGAGAGGACGACTTAGTAGTATAGAGTTAAGGATGGAATGAAAAAAGGTGCGTCTCGCCTCGGGACTTCGGTATTTAAGTGATTTGGCAGTGGAAGGGATGGCGGCTGTCCCGTAGGACGAGGAAAGTAACTTTATTTACATTCTAAAAATAGACTTATTTACTAATGTACAAAACGAAGGGTAAAGGTTAGTGATTAGGAACATTACATTATATTGGTTTAGTGCTTATCTAGTACATAGGTATAGTAAAGTAAGTATTTAGGTAGATATAGTGCTTATCTAACAATACGTATAATAAAGAAGGTATTAAGGTAGGTATAGTGCTTATCTAACATAGGTATAGTGCTTATCTAACATGCGTTTGTCTATAAGATGCCTATTCATTCTTGATTTGAAAGTAGGTACATTTTTTTAAGGTAGAAGGTAAAACGCAAGCTGGTTGAAACTCGGTTTACTCCGTCAACGACATTTGAAAACGCTAAAATAGTCTGGCGCATAAAGAGTCTGCGTCAACAGTTATTATATCATAGGTTTATGGAGGCGTAATGGAACGCTACACTAGTGCGACAGGACGAAACGTCGTTCCACTCTAATGCCGGTATCTCGCGCTGATATTTTATCCTGTCCGGTCCCTATAATGTTTTTACGCTTTAAAGCAACTGCAATGAAAAGTTATCCGCGGAAAAGACGCCAAAGAAACTCACGCGTGCGTTTTCTGCTCGCGAGATTCCGCTCAATGTCCCTTTGGCCTTTAATAGACAATTTCCTCGCAAATCTCAGGTCCACAGTAGTGTGCGGTAATCAAAGGATTATTAAACTGGTTCTAGCTACTAGATTGTTGTAATTTCAGCCCCGGCTTAAGGCGGTTTAATTGCAGTGTTGCACCCCGACATACCTACTATAGGCGAATAATTTGCATATTATATTACACACAGAGGCGGCTTTGACTTGACTTTTACATGTTAAAAATTAAATCAAGTAATAAAGATTTATTTAAATTATAATTTCATCATCATTATCAGCCTGTAGACGTCCACTGTTGGACATAAACCTTCCCTAGTGAGCACCATTACACCCGCTTCTTCCCGCTACCCTTTCTATTATATAATATAGTCGGTCCATCTTGCTGTACGCTTATTCTAAGTTCGTATAAGCATTCGATGACATTAGAGTTAGACGTCGAAGAAAAGCATTATTAATTTAATGTCACAAATTCAGTACACCAATTTTAATTTTGAGGCATGACATGCCTCTAAATCAAATCCTATAAGGTTAATTTTACTTTGACGGTAATGTCATCGTATTATTATACGGTCAATCGAATTAAAACTTTAAGGGTACTGGAGGGCACCCCACACCACACTACGCTTTCTTGTACGCGGTCTCCACTGGAACATTTTTCGGCTTCAACGGCCTTTGTTCCTACGACAAGCATGCAATACACATTGCCATAAAAAGTAACTTCATTATATTCTAACACCATTCCCAAATGGTTTGCATCTGTGTAGTCTTGAGTTTACATAAGCCACAGCAGAACTGGGATGTTGCTTAAGTCAAAAACAGATTATTACTGGTACTTTTCGATTAGAAATACCTGCCCGAAGCCGTAATATCCGTGTCCCGTGTTTAAGTTTGTTAACTATTTTTAAAAAGTGCGTTGACTTTTGACGACGTCACAAGTATAATATTTTCATACAAACGCGCATACTAAGTGCGCATTACAACGTTTGAAAAAAAGTTGCTGATTTGACTACCTAGTTGTCAAATACTCGTACCTAATCGTGTCAAATTAATTATCACTATTCTGTATAGTAGAGGTGCGGTACAGGCTAGTGAATTGTTGTTTAGTTAAATTCACCAAAGTTCAGCAATCCAGTTAAAGTTTAAATTGATCCTACCACATTCTGTTTACTCTGGGACCCAACACTGTAACTCCCTGAATTAATTAAAGTAAAATATAGTAAACAACTTTAATTCTCTGTCCAATCATTTATTTTACTTTTGGCAGCTCGAGTCAATGATTTTCTAATGCGTTACTGATTCGATTTTTGATAACAATCATCTTTCTTTATGAAGAAGTTTTAATTTGACACATTTTTATTGGGACGGGCATAATAAGCTACTTTTTATCCCAGAAAATTAGGTAGTTCCCGCAGGAATTAAAAAATTACACGCGGACGAATTCGCGGACATCCTCTAGTTGTTTTTGTTTTGTTTATATATTAAGTAACTTATATGTTTAATTTAATGATGAGATTTAATTAATCCAATTTAAATCTTTTAGGATCTATTGGTCTCTAATAAAATATTATAATTACTTACCTACTGCAGTCTATATTTGAACTTCGAAGTAGTCTTGGGATTCTCGAACTTATAAAGTTTGCGAAATTAAATAAACTAGTTGAATTACAGTTCTAGCTGCAACTTTCTTCTACTGGATAACTGGACGGATTCGCTTTGAGATGAAAAGACTAACAGATTTCCTTGATATAAAATTTTAAATTCTTTGCCTTCATTAAGCTTAGTCTCAGTGTGAGATCTATAGAGCGAACTTTGACTTTGCTCAGACTCAAGACATGGTTAAAACGAGACAGATTTATGTTACTCACATAAGTCCATCTCGTTTTAACTCCAAGTAAAGTCTGAGCTGTCAAAGAATGCTCTATAGATTTCAGCTTAAGTTTTACGATCGTATTGAACGTTCGATCACAGTAGCGTCAAAGTAAAATGGATCCAAAGCTCTTGATTTAAAGTCACAAATTCAGCATAACCGGTTTTAATTTCAAAACGTATCGTTTGGAGCGCTGGCTGTGATATACGCAGTGAATAAACATTTTTGTCCTGTTTTGACTTTACCACCGATGTTGACTGCATATTCTACTGAGAAAGAATCAAGGAACAAGAGGCTTATAGGAGAGGCAATAATCCGCAACAGGCAAATCTCCGTATTCTAAACATGCAGAGATAATTTTAAAAAGCAAGCAAACAAGCAAGTAATAAGCACTATTGCATAGCATTCTCAACGTACAGTCGACGTCAAAAGTCCATATAGAATAGGCAAACAAAATGGCTTGTTAGTTACAAAGTCACCCTTACACTTACATAAATAATATTCATTTTGTAGGTTGACATTGTTGATAATTTATGTTAATAATCTAAGTAGTATAATTACTTGAACTTTGAACCTAACATTGTTAAAAAAAGGTAAATATTTCGGACACAATATTATGTTTGTGTAAATTAGTGATTCAGATTAAAGTGCACACAGTTTTAGCAGTTAAACTATGTATGGACTTTTGACGTTGACCATACGTGACACTTCGACATCGAAGTAGCCTTTGGAGATGTTGATGCACAGTTTTATAGCCACCTCTCAATATTTCAAATTTTTGGCCATAATCCACCAAGCTAACAATGTTAACCAACTTAAATAATTAAAGTTCCTTATAGAAATAGAACAGAAACCTATTCCAATATTATCGCAGCCATTGTTCAGATGTCCAAACTTTTAATAGCGGATTTATTTTGATTGGGCGACTTCCCAGTTGAGATAATTGGATTAATGTTCACATTATTCCAGTAGCATTTTAGTCCTGCGCCAATAAAACAGCGTTATTTTTACACTTACTTAAAAAAACATTGAAGTACTGAAATGAGCTATAGGTACTGACACTGTTTTGTTTTGTTCATTTTAGAAACTATACTACTAAATACCGATCTATAGTGCTCTTTTACAAAAATTCTTCTGTGGACTCCACTTATCTGCCATTTTGCTTATTTTGCTTGTATGGACCGTTAACTAAATTTGTAATCTACTAAGTGTTTGCACCATCGATACCTAGTAGGTACTAGATGGGCCCTTTTAAAGAAAAAAATTGGGCGTCCAACCTGTAGAGCGTGCCCCTCTCCTGTACAAGTCTGTCCTGGTCCCGCTTTTCAGGCTATATCCCACGTTAGTAAAATAGGTCCACATTCTTTGTTTGACAGGGCCCGTCTATGTAAATTGAGGTCGTCGGTTTGCACACTTATTTGTAAGCAACTAGAATAATCTCATTCAGTATTCCGCACGCTGGAATAAACATAATAGCCAACCCGCATTGAAGCAGTGTGATCGGTCTAAGCTCTAATTCCATCTCTCCTATGAGAGCGGGACTCTCCTGTGCCCACCAGTGGGACGTTAATAGGCTGTAGTGGAGATTCAGCTACTCGAATTATGTGCACCGGCCGTAAAAGTTGTACTCAGCCAACGGTTTATTTCAAGAGATGAAATGTTTTACTGCAGGTCAACATATCAGATTTCCTATTCTGATGCGTTCTCGACGTTTTTTTGGCAAGCGAATCTCTATTTTGCGGTATTCAAATTTCCTTTGCTCTTGACCTTGAGCTACAGTTTTTATATATACAAAACTGCTACCACTGGACTTTTTATAGGGCGTACGACTAAGCCAAGAGTTAGATAAAATTAATATTAACGATCAGTAAGACTTCTTAGTACCTAACAAAAATTGTTCAACTAAAATTGACTAAACTCCTGTTTCCTGTAAATGTTCAGGAAATGTTTTTAAGGATCTTCAAATCTCTACTATTCTTAAAACCATTTTTTTACCGACTTCAAAAAAGGAGGAGGTGCTCAATTCAACTGTAGGTATGTTTTGTTTTGTATGTATGTTACGCGATCATTCCGCCAATTAAGAATCAATTTTGATGATTCTTTTTTATTTGGTAGATCATACTTCACAGGTCCCATAATTATAAATTTTATCGAAATTGATCTAGCGCTTTTTGAGAAAATCAACAAAAAAAATATATAACCAGATAATGTTTTTTTACTTTTTAGTTTAAGTTGGTACTTATAGGTACCTATATTATAGTTTTGAAGTCGGTTTTTGTTTTAGATATCGGTGCTACCTATATGCTATATCGGTGAAGGAAAGCATCGTGCGGAAACCTGCATGCCCAATAGATCTTCAAAGTTCTTATGTGTGAAGTCTGCCAATTCACACTTGGCCAGCGTGGTGGATACGGCCAAATCATTCTCCTTCAAATAGGATACTCGTCCTCAAGCGAGCCGACAATGGGTAGAAATGATGGTGGTGAAATCCCACTTCATACAATGATGGGCAACTTGAAATTGTAGACGGGAGTAATCATACTATTATTATAACTGCGAAAGTGTGTTTGTTTGTTGGTTTATTAGTTTGTCCTTCAATCACGCTGCAACGGAGTAACGGATCGACGTGATTTTTGGTATGGGTATAATTGAGGACCTTGAGAGTGACATAGGCTACTTTTTCTCCCGGAAAATTAAGAAGTTCCCGCGGGAACCAAAAAACACACGTGGACGAAATCGCGGGCATCAGCTAGTAATAAAATAAATAAAAAAGCCTTTATATTCCTTATTTTGAGCTTAGCTTATACAGGGATAGAGATCATACAAAAAAAAGAATATTTAAAAGAAAAAGAGTATGCCAATTAAATATAAAACAAAACGTTTTAGAAGTAAGTAGATAATGGAATACAATTTAATTAAGAAATATTAATTTTTTGATTCTTGTTTGAATTTAAGCCAAGGACCCCTTGCGGGTATAGGACTCCTCCATTTTGTGCCATGCTTTGCGGTTATGTGCTATGCTGATCCAGCATTTTCCAGCAATGCCCGCTAACTCGTCTGACCAACGTTTTTTGAGACGCCCGCATTTACTGATGCCTTTTGGGAGTTGTGCGTTTTGACCATGTCTCATTGCAAGTGCCTGCCCATTTCCAGTTTTGGCTCTTACTGTGACTCAGAGCGTCTATAGTTTTGGTATTATTTCTGAAGGAGTCACTTTTCTGCTTATCTTTCAGTTTAATGCTAAGGATGAGATGAGAGTAAACGGACTCCATATACAATTCTCTATACTGATATTCATTGTTATAGTAAGACAAATTGGAAATCAAATTACGTAGCATTTGTCTAAGATTAGAGCAAGTAAATTGGAGATTAAACGAACTTACCTGAAGTGAAGTTCTATCCTAATTATACGAGTTGCTTCGTCCGAAGAGATTAGGTATACATTGTAGTAATACGTCTAGGTATCGCCTTTCTACCACTTACTTGAAAGCAGAGAAACTGCAGGTTTTTATTTTTTATGTTGTAGGTAGGTTCGCTGGCCTACCCGCTATGGGCGCCTGTAGTGTCACTCATTTAGTTGAAAGCCTGCCTGGAACTTTAATATTTCACTTAGCAGGGAATTTTTAGGGCTGGGAGGGAACTAATCTCTTCGGACGAAGCAACTCGTATAATTAGGATAGAACTTCACTTCAGGTAAGTTCGTTTAATCTCCAATTATACTTCATTGCTTCGTCCTTTGAGATTAGGTATACTGTTGGCGACTAAATTAAAAATTAGTTCTTGAATGCGTTGAAAATTCTAGATACAGACCAATTCTTAAGCCAAAGAATTTATTAAGGGTTTTTCAAGTGGCCGTCGTCGCGCCGGGTTGGGATTTTTTACAAGCGGCCGTAGGCGCCCGGCGACAAAAACAATTACAAAAGTATTGAATGGTCTTTGTTCAACTGCATTCGAGATTTAAGAACCTACTAGAAATATGTCAAACAAATGTGTTCGTTTTAGAAGTAGGTAAAATTTATGTGTTTGTGTCAACTTTTGTTTTGAAATTAATGAGTTGCTAGAAATTTATAGTTAAAGTGAAATAAAGGGACCCAGAGTGGTCGCACTCATTGGCGTTCGGGAATATTCCGTTGACGTAATGATTTTTGAGGTATAAATATTCCCGATAGACCGAACGCCAGTCAGTCAACCCTCAGCACTAGTACGGAAAATAACTCTTTTATTTCCTAGTACCTAGTAACCTCAAGTCTTCACACTACTACCACTCTACTGTCACGGTAGACGTGCACGACCGGGGTGCACAGGACGGGACGCCTACCAGCGCAACATCGACGAGTACCGGCGGACGGGTCCCGATTTTTGCCCGCCCGCTCACTCCGTGGCCCGAGCGTTTCCGTCAACTTATGCGGGACAAGTTCCCTGGCGTCGTCGACGGTCTACGCAACCGACGCGCCGCAACAGATGGTCCTTCGAACCGGATACCGAACGGGAATTACTGGAAGAATTGAAGATTTCTGAAAGCTGAAGCTACGAACGGGAACCTAGAGACTCACTAGGTTCCAGAAGAAAAGGGTGTGTTCCCGGGTGCAAGCTCAAGTGCCTCGCAGATTGCAGCGCATTGAATTGAACGAGCGCACCAGATCAGAGGGGTTCACATCACTTGTGAATTTGGAAGCTACAGCATCGAATATTTTGAAAACTTCAATTATGGAATCTCCAGGAACCACCGTGACAGAACACAGCGAGACGAAGACGAGGTCGATAGAAACGGGTGATCGACTCAAACAACTGAACATGACTGAGCGGAAGAACCAGATCAGTTTTCTGGCGACTCTAACACCAGGAGGTTCTATCTGTACGACAGTCAAGCCAGTTCGAACCTCGAGATCTGCCAGATTGCGTGAATTAGAAATAAGAGAAAAGCTTGCTCGGTTAGAGCTGCAGCGCATCGAAGCAGAAGCTAATCTGGTACGAATCGGACTCGAGAAACAGAAAATGGAAGCTTTAGCTTCAGAAGAACGTCTGGATGAAGAACAAGAAGATAGAACATCACATGTTCAGAACTGCATCCAGACGTCACCCATGAAAGATATGAAACATAAAATCCTTCCGGAATTAGACCTTCAAGGAAAGGACGGAAAGAAAGAAAAGGAAAGGATCGTGAATACCGAACAGTCCCTGATGAATACGATCCAGGTCCAGAAGCTTGAAGGTGCTGAACTTGAAGAACAAAGAACTGAAGATTCAGTTTCGGAGTACAATTTGGATAATGAATTTGCAGACAGAAGATCGCAAGTTCAGAAATGTATCAAGACACGTCCATTGGAAAAGACGCAGAATATGACAACATTTCGAAGAGCCATAAAAGGAGCGGCGGGAATAGCTGCCAAGAACTTTTTATATTCAGACGCCACTCCAGATCAAGTTACGAAAGCTCTTCAGCGTTGCGATGGAAGAACAGGTTCACTTGGTATGAAAGAACAAGTCAGAAATAAGGCACTCCTTCAGATTGCAGCAATGGCTCAAGACAATTGTACCTTTGTGAGTGACATACACAATTGGATCTCAGCCAGACAAACTCTTCAGAAATCTCAGTACTTGTGCCATACAGTAACAATGAGAGAAATTATTGAGAAGTTACCAGCATACGTTAAGTTCCGTTGGTATGGCTACGCAAATGCATATGAAGATGAAGCACCAGCTGATCTTTTGATGATGACGCAATTCCTCAACAAGCAAGAATACACGAGTGGAGCTTACGCACTGACAGACAAGCAAGAATGGTCATATGGACGAGAAGCAACTCACACAGAAAATGAGGAAGACGAAGGAGGAGGACTGCTGAGACGACCCCGTTTCAGTCGTGCTGATAGCATCGCCATGTCAGAAGATTGGTGCTGCGCACAAGGGGGAGAATGTTGGCGACTAAATTAAAAATTAGTTCTTGAATGCGTTGAAAATTCTAGATACAGACCAATTCTTAAGCCAAAGAATTTATTAAGGGTTTTTCAAGTGGCCGTCGTCGCGCCGGGTTGGGATTTTTTACAAGCGGCCGTAGGCGCCCGGCGACAAAAACAATTACAAAAGTATTGAATGGTCTTTGTTCAACTGCATTCGAGATTTAAGAACCTACTAGAAATATGTCAAACAAATGTGTTCGTTTTAGAAGTAGGTAAAATTTATGTGTTTGTGTCAACTTTTGTTTTGAAATTAATGAGTTGCTAGAAATTTATAGTTAAAGTGAAATAAAGGGACCCAGAGTGGTCGCACTCATTGGCGTTCGGGAATATTCCGTTGACGTAATGATTTTTGAGGTATAAATATTCCCGATAGACCGAACGCCAGTCAGTCAACCCTCAGCACTAGTACGGAAAATAACTCTTTTATTTCCTAGTACCTAGTAACCTCAAGTCTTCACACTACTACCACTCTACTGTCACGGTAGACGTGCACGACCGGGGTGCACAGGACGGGACGCCTACCAGCGCAACATCGACGAGTACCGGCGGACGGGTCCCGATTTTTGCCCGCCCGCTCACTCCGTGGCCCGAGCGTTTCCGTCAACTTATGCGGGACAAGTTCCCTGGCGTCGTCGACGGTCTACGCAACCGACGCGCCGCAACATATACATTGTAGATTTTGAAAGATAGTGAAATATTAAAACACTCTTAGTTAGATAATACTATTGTAAATATCTAACAAAAGGAAATAACTAACGAGAAATTATGATTTTTACATGCTATAACGGTTACTTCACCGTATTTAAATAAATTAGGTATTTGTTATTAATTTAAGTAATATCAAATTTGTAACACTTTTACATTTTAATCCGCTTCAGTGTTAAGGTGAGATAGAACAAACTGATTAGATTGATCACACTGAATATCTCTACGATAAAATCTGGCAAACACCATATAGTTTGTCACTCCACCCAGCTTCGTATTGTATCTACTAGTACCCTTTCTGTAAGCTGCAGAGGTCACTGCATGCCTAACAGAAGGAGCGGAAAAACTGATAGTATTCGTAGATACTGATTTATACGGCCTCTTCAAACTGATGAATATGGCATTTTCATTATTTTTTAGAGGTTTCGTCCTATGAATATAATATTATGCTAACTAGCGTTTTTGGCTGGACTAATTTCCGGCCGGCCTTTAGAAAACGGAATACTTAGGCAAGGTTGAGTTGAACCTGGACTTGATGTTTTTATTAAATCATGTATCTTTATCGTTATCTGCTGATTATTAAAATATATATTTTCTAAATGAATTTTCGCAATAGTCTGCACCTTATGTGCAGTTACCAGCATGAGTAAAGTGACGACCTTTTTAGTCAAATCTTATTTTAAAATGTTATTGGGATACCAGTTTGACAAAAAATCTAAAACTATGGATGGATTCCATGTTACATTATATTTTGGGGCTGAAGGACGAAGTCTGTAGAAACCTTTGAATAGCCTAGTAACGCGGTCATCAGACCCTATTCTCGATCCTAGGATCAATGACAGAGCGGAGCGATGACTGTTAATATTGTAAGCCGGACTGGAATAATTCAGTCAGAAAATAAATTACCATCGGAGTTGACGCCTCATAAATATAGCTATAAAGTACAGTGTTTTTTACAAAAGCTAACCCCGCGCCTTATTGCGACATCATACTGTTTCATTTAATTTTTTGACAGGGAAGTCATCATAATATCTAAAAATGTCGGTGGTATACGCTCCTCATAAGCAATGCCGTCCTGATAACTTCCCCGCTATCAACGTGAGCTGGGGGTGGCTGTTGGAAACAGATAATAATAGATTATCATGAGGTTTAAATTGAATTACTTCAGAACAGAGAAGGCTTTGAAATAGTGGAAACCAGGGTTGCGTGGGCCAAAACGGAACCACGACTATACCCTCAGCCTGATCTCTTATACTTTTTAAATTCCTTGGCGAATGTCGGAAGGCTTAAGAAAACAGCTAGAAGTTCTAGGTAGTTAATATGATTGACAGATTCTGAACTATTCCACTGACCCCTGGCGGTTTTCTCACCGCATGCCACCCCCCACCCTCTTTTGCTGGCATCAGAAAAAAATTATAGACAGTAGTTACAGTGGGATTGACTGTCACTTTAATAGATTTTTACTACCATGTAAAATCAACCTGCAAAGACAGAGACAAAGAAGGTAGCGACATGTAGCTATCATAATATTATGTTAGCGACACTACTCGGTGTTAGCGACAATCCAGAAGTAGGTATTAATAAAATAATTTTAATATATTTGTCCCTTTGATTTGAAACTTGCACGAGTAAATGGTTAAATGTGTAGAGGTTTCACGAGAGATCTAATAAAATTAGATAAAAGTTGGCTAAACTTAAGGACAATATTAATTTGATCCGGCCCCGATTGCTATCGTTAAGCTTTAACTCAAATAGCGATCTAAACACGTAACTATTCAATAACCGCTGAGTCTGCCGGCAGAAGCCTGAATTAAACCATCATTCAAAGACTCGTATTTGTACTAACTATTTTCAATATCGCGTCGGTATCCGCAGATGAAATCGAATAACATGAAACGCAACGAATCAAATTGACAGATAGTATACTTCCTGTTTCGTGACATATATAATGACAAACAGTAATAATGCTAACGCATAGTTATTTGCATTTCGCAAAACAAGATTTTTACATCTTTCCAACTGTTTGGTATACATCCAACCATACTGAACCGCGGGACAAGCCGAAGTAAGGAGTCCTACCAAACGTGCAAAATGTCTGATTTTTCAACGGGTTTTTGATTGAAATGACTGTAAATCTTGTTTTATTAATTATCGTCGTTTATCTTTAGTTAAACTAACGTGAAATTTTTTCGTGTCTATTAGGAAACCGAGGTATTTGCAAACAGTACCTACTCGGGGTTATGCAGCTCTTTTTTACGTTGATGTTAAATCCTAAGGACTATAGAATACTTTTATTATTTAAAATATTTTTTAGACAACTTTGATAATTATTAGAAATTATGCATATTATATCATCTAGATATATATGTAGTTGATAAGTAGCCTTAAGATCTACGTAAACACATCACCGGCTTCGTTAGTTTTGTAAAAACGAGTGGGGCTATATTTAGACCAAAAGGTAAAACATTAAATTGGTAAATTTTTTCCCAAATTTAAATCGTAGGTACCTTCTTTAGTTCGGATGTATAGCAACTAAGAAATAGGCATCCTTTAAATCCAGAGTGGCCATGTAACTATTCTTAGTGATCCGTAGTGATGTGCTTTTATAAGGACTTCAAATTTAAAATAAATCTATTTTTTCCATTGGGTTTTTTAATAAGAAAATAGCTAGAAAGAAACTGTCCTTCGCACGGTTCACGTTGTAATATAGCTCTGCTATTTATTAGATCGGCTATGGCCACTCTGTATTGAAGGGATTCCGATGATGATAAGACTGGCGAGCCCGGTTCGTGAGATTGAAAAACCGGTTTAGAAAATGGAATCTCGTAATCTCTCACCCATGATAATATGACTGGGTCATTAGTTATTAAGAGCCACTGGTCATAAAAATAGCATAAACGTCCAGTGAAACGTACCGGGTCTAGCGACGCGGGTCGCGGCGCTGCTGCGAGCGCGGCGGCTGTCACTGCTGCTGCGGCTGTCGCCGTCGCTGCGGGATCGAACCTCCTCGATGCTCCCGCCTGCGGGGCTGCCGGAAGCGGAGGCTTCTGGTTTAAAGCGTGCATAGGAGCCGCTCTCGGTTTTTGCGCCGAAGGAAATTTTTGTACGGGTGCAGTTTATTTTTAGCTCGGCGCCTGATTTTTGCTCGGCATCGCTTTTGCAGCCTTAAGCCAACTTAATTCGGCCAACTTTTCGCCGAATAAAAAACCATCTATTTTTGTATCAAACAGCTGGTCTATGTCCTTCTTTATTGTTGAGCATATGAAGGTCCTTCTTGTCCTAGATTCGTTTTGCTGCGAATCACAGAGTAGTTGACCCGGACTGATCTCTGTGTTCTAACGAGAAGAGAGTTCTAAGAGTGACAGCTTCACTGATGCAATATACTTGCTGCGACCTGCGTTTGCTTAGTCTCAAACGCCTTATATTTTTTAATTAGGATATCCGATAAAGCAACCTTTACCTATGGATTCAGCATTGGTACATCAATTTGTTTTTGCGATTCTTTGGTACATATGTCTTTCCAATAGTTCCTTTTTGGAATCCTTAGATAAGCCCGTTGTAGCGATGTGCTCCCAGCGCACTGCTAACGCACCTCGAACGTCTGGTCCGTATGTTTTATCGTTTCTCGTAATAGAATTAAAAACTCATCATCCAGTTACGGGTCAGCTGCAGCTACTGATTCGGCGGGCAGTTCTGTCTGCAGTGTGTCCCCGATGGCGCCTTCTGCATAGTTGCAGTAGACGCCTACCCGGTTGGGTCTCGTCAACACTCCTTGTTACTAACTCGGGTAGGTACGAGTTATGATTCGTTTGAAAATGGACATAAAACGTGTAGGTACTGGAGACCTTACACGCTTTTTTTTTTTTTTTTAACGAGAGTGAAGGGTCACATCCCTAGTAGATGGCCACAACACAAATGTATGACTATATCATACGATATGTTCTTATTCGATAATTAATAATAAGAGCGGCGATAGTCCTTCAAAACTATGCACAACACTTGGTTATCTTATAATCCATTCCAATAATCTTATAAACTAATTAAAATACACAATTGTGAAGGTAACATTCCTTTCAAATGTACACAATCACGATAAATGTAAAATATCTACTTAGATAAGTTTTGCGGGATTCCAATGGTGCGAAGGTAACATCCCCGTGAGATGTACACAACACTAATTGGAAGGTGACGTCATATCACCAGTTCGATACGGAAATAGTCCTTGCAACTATTCACAATATCTTTATGGATAGGTAAAAATTCACCATAAATACCTTCATGCTCCGGTTTGGAGTCCCGTAGCACCGGCTCGAGTGAGTCATTCACCGACACGCTGCTACTATGGGAAGAATCTTGATCGTGCAAACGTTTATCACGTTTGGCAAGCTTCTTTTTCTCAACTTCCTTCTCAAATAATCAGTGCCGTTTTTGTGACTACGTTTCGGCATCGTTTTAAACTTTATTGGCAAAATAAATTTTAATAACGTGGTGATCGGCGAGGCACTAAAACGCGAATGAGTGACACTACAGGCGCCCATAGCGGGTAGGCCAGCGAACCTACCTACAACATAAAAAATAAAAACCTGCAGTTTCTCTGCTTTCAAGTAAGTGGTAGAAAGGCGATACCTAGACGTATTACTACAATGTATACCTAATCTCAAAGGACGAAGCAATGAAGTATAATACGAGTAAATTGCTACAGTACAGAAAACTCGGATAATATAATCCTAAACAATTATGTATTTAGTGTTAGAACGAAAACACTGTAACATTCCACTATTGTTAAGTATTAGGTACCTATCCAGTGTTTTGATGTTTAGAAATTCATCGTAACAAAGGATATTTAACACAATAGATGAAGTTCATACTTAATTGCTACGGGCGGCGGCGTCTCAATAATATCTAAGTACCTACTTGCGAAATTTATATTCAAAATTGTGCTCTCAAAAGGTTTTGTGTAAAAAACAATTACTTATAGGTGCCTATTTGAAACGAAATATTGTTATACAAAAAAAACCGTCCAAGTGCGAGACGGACTCGCGCACCGAGGGTTCCGTACAAACCTATAGTAAGTTTAAATTATTACAAATATTTTTATTATATGATGTAGTTCACGGGAAGTACCCTGTAGGTTTTGATTCCCTTGCGAGTGTCGAAAAGCATAAAAATATTTTTATTATATGATGTCTCTAAAAATTTATGCTTTTCGCAATTTTTCCTTTATCTGTGCTTTGTACAAAATTTCAAGATTCTGAGTTCACGGAAAGTACCCTGTAGGTTTTGATTCCCTTGCGAGTGTCGAAAATTTGCAGCATAAACGGCTGTATCCTTTGAGTGCGTTGGCTTAGAAGTTTGATTTTTCAAAGCTCAAAGGGACAGTAGACCTGAGTATTTGATATGAATTTCAGCTTGATACCTCCATGCGTTCCTGAGAAAAAGGGTCTTGACACACAGACGGACGGACAAGAAAGTGATCCTATAAGGGTTCCGTTTTTTTCCTTTTGAGGTACGGAACCCTAAAAATACGACCTCCTCCCTACCTAATTTCGGCCACGGCGGCCTATCTCCAGAGAGATAAGCCATCTGCACGGGATATATTATAGTGCACGAGGCTGTGCGCATACTCAGGACTACTCTCTGTTCTTTTACTCTTCTTTTACTCTCCGATGGGACGGAAAATCCGACACAACCGGAGAGAGATCAGGCGCAGGACCGACGACTTCACGTGCTCTTCCTAACTCCGGGCTAGTACTGAGAATTTCCTGCCAAACCCAATACTCGTTATGGCCCGACCCGGGACTCGAACCTGGAAACTCGTCGGCCGCAGTCGAACATAATAATCATTAGACCAACGAGGCAGTTAATACTATACCTACTGTGGCTCATATTGCTGACTTGCCGTTTTAGCTAGATTGGCTAAATGGCCTGATAATTTGGGGAAACTCAACCGATGTTAATAGGGCATTTGTAGTGCAAAAAAAATGTATTCGAGCAGTTCTTAGTATGGCACCCTATCACTCATGTAAGCCTGCTTTCCAAAAGCTTAAGATATTGCCGCTCCCTTGTATGTACATTCTGGAAATGGCAAAATTCGTAAAGACAAACCTGCACATATTCAAAAATCTTCATGATTTTCTTGGAAAAATAGCACTGAGATATCAGAATAAACTGGTATTTGATAGAGCCTCAAAAACTGCACTCTTTCAGAAAAATTGTTACGCTATGTGTATAAAAAGCTGCCAACAAAACAGTTTATATATTATAAACTTAAAAAGTGGTTACTTGCAAAGAATTTTTATACAGTAAATGAATTCTTGCAACAAAATAACTTAATCGATAAACGAATGCTTCATGAATCGACCTAATTATTATCATACTTATAGGTAATTGACATAATATTCTGACTTTCTTTTTTTCCATATATTAACATTTTGACATTTAAGTATTAAGTATTTGACATTTGTATTTATTTTATATAGACTTAGAATTGATTTCGTTCATGAAGATTTCAGATTTTTGTTATTTTTAAAATGTTCGATCAATTAATTTTTCCAAATTTTGCACGCCATTATTTGGCAGAATAATGAAATTTGAATAAACTAAACTAAACTAAATTTGGCTTAACTGTCGGATCACAAGACGAGTGACGCTGTACATACAAAGCCTATGATAAGGATAATTCTGGTAATCGATATTGTTAGTTTATATACTGCAATAACACCGCAACAGCAACGGATTGACGTGATTTTTGCAAAGGATTGTTACTTCAATGTGTCGGTTAAAAATGTAGGTTACTCCAAAAATTTCTATCCAAGCTCTTTTTTTGGAAAAAAATTTTCGTCTCCTCCTAACTTTAAAAACTCAAAAACTTACAGCTAATCAAAGATTTAACTTATCATTACACTTATGGAATAAAAGCGATATGATATAATTAGGATACAAAAAATAAAGAAATAATAGATAAATTAAGAAAAAACTATTACTTCTTATTACTTATATTTACAAAAAATACACGCCGCCCAAATGATCGTTATTGGGCGTGGTGCCCAAAACACTAACGCTATTACCTCGTTGAATGGCTAGACTAAGTCGTTGGGCTAAATAAGCGCCAGCTCTATTATTATATCTGAAAAAAAATCGAAAATTATTATTGGAAATGGAAAATTTTGAAGTGCAAATTCTTTAGAATCGTTGTAATTTGAAAATTCAAAGAAAACGAAAAAGCGATACCAAAAAGAGATAAACATATAGGATTTAGCCTGCGAGAGAATGAGAGAGAATACAAATTATATTTATCTCATTCTCTCGTAGGCTACTTTTCCGAAGTTTCACTTCTGCCGTGTGTGTAAATTGCACACACACACACTTTTTTTTAATGTTTATTAGTACATCAAAGCCTTTAAGCCAGCATAAATGTGTGAACATAACGTAAAAACCCAAAAGCAATCACCGATGTTTGATTGCCTGATTTAACGAGTTCACCGAATCACGAAATGAACGCTGTTCCAGATGAATTGTCGTTTATTTTCCCTAAATTTTTGTATGGTTCATCATATTTTGCGCAAAAAATCTGATTTCGCTGATTTGCTTCGTTTCAATTTGAATAAAAGCATCTTTTCACAATTTGGACTGGATAAACACGACTTTACCACGAACCTCATTTTACATCATTTCTAGCCCTATTCTATAAATATAGACAAAGCGCGTTCCAACCTAGGCCTCATCATTGCTTTGCACTAAGCATGATTGTCGTAATAAAAAATATATATTTTTAAGTTTTCTCATTTTTCATGATGTACTTATCTATAGAACCTTTATGGCGCAACCAGAAGTAGCTGTTAAATACAATAAAAGCCTTAAAACTTTAAACTTTTTCAGTTACAAATTTTTTTTTTCCAATCACTGGGAAATATTATTAGCTCAAATCAATGCGTGCACTATTATATGGAGCATTCTGCATTTTGGTCATGAAAAAAATAAGGTACAGCCACAGAATACGTACGACAGTAGTAGGTAGATAGGATTTGCACCTTCGACCTTTCAAGATTGGTGCCCGCTCATTTTTCAGAAGCAAAATATAACCGGAATTGAGCTGTGAAATGGAGTGTGAACCTGACCCTAATATTTTGCGTGTCCCTTTTCTCGATGAAAGGGTCATACCCACTACTCATAAAACGTCATATTCTAATGCCTAATCATTTATATCCATCAAATTCCATGTGCATTTATTTTGCGGAGATCTCGTTATCCTATTATTGGTGGCAAGATTTTGTTCGTAGCTGGTAGCGAGCCACGGCCGAAGCCTCACACCAGATAAAACCGGAGACGAAGAAGTTAGGAATTTCCAAATTGACGCTGTTGGAGTTAATTTGGAAATTTGGAGATCCAAAATAATGGCGAAAAGGAAAACAATGAGTATTTTTCCTCGCTATTTCTCTCTATCAAAAACTAGGTATATATTGCAAAAAAAGTCAGTATTTTATTGTCAAGACAATCGACTGAATTTGTCAAATATATATACTGAGAATTTCACAATAATTGAAATTTACAGGGAATCTGCATATCGGTATAATAACACTATTCTTATATTATTTGTTTTTTTCTGTAATTGTTTAAGATTTTTTTTACCTGACAAAAAATCTTTGACTTAAACTTATTTCTGTGGTCTAGATACCACGGACCCTTTTAAGCGCCGCAGTATCCGCAATGCAGTAGGAAAATTGAATGTGATTAAGATGTGTGCGATCGACTTATATCCCTAAAAATGGGTTAATGTCATATCGGATACATTTTGATGCTGCGATAGCAATATACTTGCAGGAAACTGAATTTTCCTACAAATGACCCTCTGACACAGGTTGTAGGTTAAACTACTTTTTTAGAACATAATTTGATCCAGCTGTACCTACTTTCGTAGGGTTGGCAACTATAAGGATCTATAATATTATAAATGCTATAGATGGATAGATGGATGGATGGATGTTTATTACTACGGACAGATCTAGATTAAATTTGGCACAGGGATAGGTTAAAGTCTGGAATAACACATAGGCTACTTTTTATCCCGGAAAATCCCGCGGAATCCCGCGTTCCAAATTTCAGCCAAATTGGTTCAGTTATTGTGGCGTGAAGGAATAAGAAACATCGAATATTTCACATTTATAATATAAGTAAGATTGGTATAAGAAGTGAAAGGATCACCAAACAAAGAGAAATAAAAATAATATTTCGTCCATAGTACACAGTACATCTTCTGAATATTACGTTTACAAAGTATAAGACGTGATGGTGATAGAAGAAAAGATGGATGGATTGTGTGAAAGAGGATATGCGTATAAAAGGGGTGAATGATATGTTGACGGATAACATAAGTGACTGGAAGAAGAAAATATGCTGTGCTGTGCCAACCCCACGTAGCGTGGGACAACGTGCTGGTCATAATTAACCACGGTATCTTAAAACTTAATCTACGAGGGTTCCAAACGCACCCTGGTCTGAGAAGAGCCCTCAACAAACTCAGCCGGTCTTTTTATTATCATCATCTCACAAATATCGTAAATTAATTAGATTTATAATTAAAACAAATACATTAATTAGCCGCTGGAACAATTATTCATACCCATGTTTTTTACGGTGCCGTTAAAAAAAATAGATGATGGTTGCCAACCCTCGTTGTAGGTAAACTTAGAGAGCAGCTGTTTCAAAAAGGAAAAACACGTGCATTTTGCTACAATGTTCCAAACTATGTTCCTTTTAATGTGCCTTACAGTGTCCCGTATATTGCAGCGTACTGTCACAGCGTAAATATTCTTACAGTGAGTCGACGCCCATACAAAAATTACCATAGTGTTAGGTAACGTTTTACAGACAGTCTTTGCAAATGACAGACAGGGCTACCATGACGGTTGTAGCAATTCGAGGTACGGTAATCTCACCCAAAAATATGAAAAGACTATAGCGATCCGCCCCGACTTCGCACGGGTAGCACTTAGTATCATAACAGTCCATACTCACACACACAGGTTTTACAACTTAGGATTTTGTACTTTGTAGAAGTGCACATATTGTATCAAACAACAACATAAACATAAACATTAAGCATCGTGCCTTGCCTGCGCCCCGCCCTCTCTCCGTCTGCCACTGCCGGCCACGGCCGCGCAATTTTCTGTTGCACGTTATTATATTTTTATGATATCTCATATACTTTTATTAAAATACTAGCTAATGCCCGCGACTTCGTACGCGTGGATCGAGGTTTTGTGGTTCCCGCGGGAACTCTTTAATTTTCCGGGATAAAAAGTAGCCTATGTGTTATTCCTATAATCTATCTCTGTGCCAAATTTCATCCAGATCTGTTCAGCCGTTGGGGCGTGATTGAGTAACAAACATCCATACCGACATCCATACATCCAAACTTTCGCATTTATAATATTAGTAAGACTATGCTTTCACCTATTTTTGAGAGAGGTAGGACAGAATTTTGTATTGAAAATTCTCCTCAGTCCCCCGCAGCGTTGTTCTGTCTAAATGTCTCCGTTGAACGACTGGTAGAATAGAACGTATATCCACAGGTATATCCTTAAACTGTAGCTTACTATGTACTTATACCAGTTTCAGCAATTTTCTCTGTAACTTTTATAAGGAAAATAAATTTTCTCGAGCAACCCCATCTGCTTCCTAGCAATTAGGTAAAATTTTAATGAGCTCTAACTCATTTTAATTAATAAGGCTAACCTAACTAAAGAATGAGTTTACATTTTTTATTAATCGTACCTACTTACCAAGAAGTACGCAATTAGTGTTGAGACGCTTAAGTGGCGATGGGCGGGGGCATATAGAGCGGGGAATAGACGTTGGGGTTCTTTTCTGTCGCCATACTTTGTGTTTTGAAAAACAAAATATTCCCTGCCTGGTGGGAGGCTTCGGACGTATAGCTAGTTACCACCCTACCGGCAAAGACGTACCGCCAAGTGATTTAGCGTTCCGGTACGATGCCGTGCAGCAACCGGCTAGAGGTATAGGTTTAATATAACTGCCTGTAATAGGTTCATCAATCGTAGTCAAGCACTAAATCATAGTGGAATAAAAAAAAAGTGTGTGTGTGTGCAATTCACACACGGCGGAAGTGAAACTTCAGAAAAGTAGCCTACGAGAAAATAATAAAGCTAGTAACAACTTATAAGTTGTATTCTTTCTCATTCTCTCGCAGGCTTAAATCCTATATAATTATGTTTGTCTCTTTTTAGTGTCGCATTTTCGTTTCATCAAATTTTCAAATCACAACAAGTCTAAAGACGTTTCACTTAAAAAAAACCAGTTTACAAATTGGTTACACCAATGATTTAATGATTTAATAGTTACCCATTATCTCTTTGTAGTTACCATTCCTTTCTTGGCGTGGCACGCCGCACGATTGACGTGACGTGACTGTTTACGATTCAATATGAGTTTCAATACAATACGTATTATCTATTGACTTGATTGCCTGATGTGTAAGTAGGTATATAAATACACCGAATATTACCGTGACCGATATTAAATCAGGACAGCATAGTAATGAGTTTTCCAAAGTAAAATATACCCTAATAATAAGCTAACATTGGCTAGTACGTGATCTGATCAGGATTCAATAAGTCTCCGCCGACATTATGTTATACCGTAAGTATCACGACGTAGTCATAAAAATGAACGAGTGTGTATGTAAAGCTGGATACATACTTTCGAATTGCCATGCAACCCGATAGATTAAAGCGCCATGCGCCGTATTTTCTACGCGATTCTCGCGTTTTTCGCGTAGTGTGTGGGTTCAGTCCCAATTATAAATGTGAAAGTTAGAATGTTTGTTACTCCTCCTCCACAATGTCTGAACCGATTTGACTGAAATGAGGAATATATAACATGAATTAATAAATTTTATTCCGGAAAATTGAAAAATTCCCGCTGGAATCATAAAATCTCTAACCACGCGGACGAAGTCGCGGTTATGATACAAACTATCTCTTTAGTCTTTACCTACCAAGTTTGGTGGAAATCGGTGGAACAGACGTATACCTAACATGCATACCTAACACAAACAGACACTAATTGTCTATGTTATGTATGTGACTGCCTCGTTGGTCTAGCGGTTAGCAAAGTCGACTGCGGATCACGAGGTCCTGGGTTCGATTCCTGGTCGGGCATAAAAATCGTTAGGTATTGGGTTTTTCAATTAAGAAATTCTCAGTGCCAGCCCGGAGTTGGAAGTTGGCGGTGTTCCACCCCCGTGCCTCGGAGAGCACGTTAAGCCGTCGGTCCCGGTTATTATCACTAACATAATAATAGTCGTTAAAGCCCGCCAACCCGCATTGGAGCAGCGTGGTGGATATAAGCTCTAATTCCCTCTCTCCTATGAGAGTGGAGGCCTGTGCCCAGCGGTGGGACGTTAATGGGCTGTAATGGTTATGTATGTAAAAGGATAAGAATTTTACCCAACCCCCTTGTTATTCACAGGCACGCTCTTCCTCAATAAAAATCACTAGGCACTGCAGAAAAGTACAAAAGGAATTATTCGAGAACATTCGCAATTCTAAGTAGTAGCAATTCCTCTATATTTCCGATACACCGGTAATTGGTCATGCATGATGTATGTGAGAACTACCGAGGGTTGCTCCTGCTGTTAAATATTCACCCATGAATCGATACAGCTCTGTATTTTACATGAGTACGATTTTTACTAGACGTCTGGGGCTATACACAGGATTTTAAACCACAACGACGACGTTGAATAGGACATCTCTCTCCAGTGGCGTGCAGTTCATAGAGACATAAAAGCACTGCTTACCCAAATGGAAATACGTCAATGCGTATTTATCATCAAAACAGCTAGTAATAGGTATTCTGACCAACGAATGCCTACCTCAGCTTCAAACCCTGTGCACGCCACTGTCTCTCTCACTTAATGTCGTGTTCCTCTTTGCTTAGCGTCGTGTTCCTCTTTGCTGAGGGTCGTGACTCCATCAATCACATAATGGGGTTTTCTTAGAATAATAATGCGGTGGGTTAACAGCCCCTTACGCATACGACTCGACTAAGAGCTACTCAATTCGTGATACAAGTGATAATTAATAACCGGGACCGACGGCTTAGCGTGGTCTCCGAGGCACGGAGGAAACAGAAAGACCTAATTCGGACTTCCAAATTCGGTCACCCATCCAGTTACCGACTTGGGTCAACATTGCTTTACAGTCGCAATCGACTGATATGCATTGTCGCAACTAGGGTACTCGTCCCCTCAGACGCTACCTATCTGTGAACCAAATTATGTGTAGCTAGACGAGCACTTTCATCCGCGTGGATTAATTTTCTGCGATAATAAATTAAAAGTAAAAAATCTTAAAAACAAGCTTCTATTTAAATGCGCTAAAAAGAATAAACTAAACTATCTATTCCTTTAAACTTTTACTATCAACTTATAACGTCACTGATGTTATACAATTTATCATAGTTCATATCATACTAATATTTATAAATGCGAAAGTCGGTTTGTTTGTTGGTTTGTTGGTTTGTCCTTCAATCACGCCGCAATGGAGCAACGGATCGACGTGATTTTTGGCATGGGTGTAGTTGAAGACCTGGAGAATGACATAGGCTACTTTTTATCCCAGAAAATTAAGGAGTTCCCGTGGGAATCAAAAAACTCGAACCACGCGGACGAAGTCGTGGGCATCAGCTAGTATGAAATAAAAGCTTGTCGAGAGTCCATTAAAACAGCAATATTATGAACATAAATTAATATCCTTATTAATAATGCTAATTTGTACTGCGGCTGAACCGTATCTTCTTATCTTGCGATACGGCGCGTGCACGGATGTCGCCTAGCGGTTAACGATATTGCATTATAATGGTAATGCCTACACTTGAAGTTCCACCCATCGCTGAGGCGAATGGATTGCAATCCAAAGAATTATCTTTCCGAACCGGTGGTAGAGTCTAGACGTATCATAAGTGTCACAAGTTGTCCTACATGAAATAAATAAATCATTCCATTCATTCCAAAAAAACAGCAATATTACGAGTATGACGACTTCCGTGGCGCAGTGTTGAGCGCTGTTGTCTTAAAGTGCGGGGGTCCTGGGTTCGATTCCGGGCAGGGTCAATTTGGGAATTTATAATTTCTGAATTTTCTCTAGTCTGGTCTGGTGGGAGGCTTCGGCCGTGGAAATGTTACCACCCTACCCGCAAATACGTGCCGCCAAGCGATACGATGCCGTGTAGTAACCGAGTAGGGGTATGGGTTTAATTAACTGCCATGCCCCTAACAGGTTAGCCCGCTAACATCTTAGACTACATCATCACTTACCATCAGGTGAGATCACAGTCAAGGGCTAACTTGTAGTGGATTAAAAAAAAACATAAATCAATATCATAATCACGGCTGAATATAATGCTAATTTGTATTAAGTTACTGTTTACGGTCTACATTAACCTTTGGCATTAATGTGCCTTACGATAAGGTGCATGCAGGGGTATGCGTCGCATAGCGGTTAACGTGATTGCATTACATAATATAATAAACCCATTTGCAAAAAAAACGGTTTAAATTATTTCCCTGTCTTAATAAAATACAATCTGAAATACGTTTTATCATTAATTGTGTATGTTACTGGTATAGTGTCTCAGTGTATAAAAACGTTTGTTCCAAAATCAAATAAATTAATATTTAGGCGTCAGCTGTCAGGTTAGCAAAAGAGGCCCCACACCTTCACTTTTTTGTTTTACGTTAATAAAAAAAACAAGAATCTTTAGTCTGTTTTTCATTCAATGAACAACAACACCGCTAACTGTTTGGGCTCCAAGATAATTTTTCATTAATCGAAACGTAACGACAAAATTAACAGAAACTACTTTCTGATTATTAATTAAAAGGATTCTGAGGATACAAGTTACCTACTCAGAATAATCAAATAATCTGAAGGAGCCAATGAAAAAAAAAAGCCGTTTTTTTGCAAAAGAGTGTATTATAACCATTATCATAACTTTAATTATGATTTTAGCATACAGTGGCATGCATTAAAAATAAAAATAATGTCCTCCCGACCGAGTTTCGGCCACGGCGGCCAATTTATCATACACTTAATATACACGTGTATCAAAATTCATTCGATTAAAAATAAATGCCAATGATAAAAACAATCAATTAAGCCACTACCATTTATCCAGGTGTTTCCAATTCCATTAAAGTATTAAGTACTTACTTCAAAAATACTGAAGACATTAATTTTTGAAGTGAAATTGAAGTGAGACCTTCTTTAGGCGCGTTGAGCACTTTTTGGTAGGGGGTAAAAATGTGGAATACGCGAGACCGACATCGTGACCGACACCACCGTGACCGACACCTCGCGTTGTTACGAAGACAAAAGGTCTTAAATATAAATACATTCGTACATTCGTAATTAAACTTTAATATCTTAGTTTTAAAGTTATATTTTAAGTAATTTAAATATTTTTATTATTATTTATATGTACATATTTAAATATATATATTTTAATTAAAAAGATTTTTTTTAATAAGTATTCACTTCACGTTTTCACTTCTACCGGCAGTCCCTACGACTGCCAATTTTTTTTGTTTTATCTTAAAGCTGATTGATTAATATTTTAATGGTCATGCTGTGATATTAAATTATTATTTTATACAGTATATTTAATCTTTTATCTTTATTAATTAAAAATAATATACCCATATTCTTATTGCGCCATACTCAACCACCGGTTTGAAAACTAAGGGATTGTGAGATTGTTAGGCAGGTATATAACCCAATCGACACGGTTCTTTATAATAAATAAAAATAAAATAAATAACATTTTATTTGTGGGAATATGGGTAGGTACAGTTAGATTATCTATAGGTATATCTCATCATATCATAAAAAAATATATTATCATTGAATCTATTGGGTAATATCCTACCTAACTTATGTAAAAAGTTAAAATGTAGTTCAAATTTTGGTGGCTATTTACTATTTCTGAGTTAACAATGATTATTTTGGAGTATATTTTAATAGGATAGTAAGATGTAAAATTTTTGGTTAAAATTTCATATAAAAATAACGTGTAAAATTTTTAACAATTTCTTCAATTAAATTTAAAAATAGAATCGACGCCATCTATCAATCAGGCAAAAGCCTGAGCTTTTATATACCTAGTAAGTTAAAAAAATTAAGTACCAATAAACTCAGGACAATAAATTAAGTTAAATTAATATGCAAACTCAAAACGTCTCAAGAGGCTTGAAATTTGATAAATCACGGTCTCAAGTTTGATTAAATAATAAATAATTTATAGCATCATGACAGTCCCTCAGGACAGACTTAATGATCCCGGGGCACGAGAAAATTCTGAGCGGGCTTTTGATAAATCCATACTAATATTTGCCTCGTAGGAGGCTTCGGCTATGGCTAGTTACGATCCTACTGGCAAAGACGTGCCCCCAAGCGATTTCACAACCATTCACCATTTTCGACCATCAGGTGTTTTGTTTGTTTTAAATTCTTTATTGCACATACATTTCAATGCACAAAGGCGAACTTAATACCTAGGGTATTCTCTTCTAGTTAACCTTTGGTAGTGGGGACAGGGTAGAGATAACAGTGCGTACAATATAAAGAGAAAAGTTGAGGAAAGAAGAAACATATTTAGGTAGTAGGTAATATATTGAAGTATGATAATAAATAAGCTATTTAGTAAATTTAGTAAACGGCTTGAATAAAGAATTTAAGTAAAAACACATAGGAAGAAATACACAAAAATATATAACATATTAAAATGTATACTTAATATTAAGGTAATAATATAAATTAAAATAATAAATAAATATGTAATGTATAATATATAAAAATATAAAGGTTTCATCACAGTCAAAAGCTAGGGGGTATGGCAGTTATATTGTTATATTAAACCCATACCCCTGATTGGTTTATACATGGGATCGTAACGGAACGCTAAATCGCTTGGCGGCACGTCTTCGTCGGTAGAGTGGTAGCTATCTTACTAGCCACAGCCGAAGCCTCCCACCAGGCCAGACCAGAGAAAATTCAGAAATTATAAATTCCCAAATTGACCTTGCCGGGGATCGAACCCGGCACCTCCCACTTTAAGGTTTATCTGGTACAAAATATTTCTCAAGCTCTATAGCTAAGCGGTCGTTAGTCGTACAAATAAGTACGGGTTTTACGAAACACGTAATCAAAGTCTATGTAATTTATTGACCCTTTGAATTTTATTGCAAGAGCCACTGAAATGTGCTTGCTTTTATTTCAACAGCGCTGTATTTTTTTTTACAAGTGTTAGATACGATCAGTATTATATCTGTACGGGAGCAGTATTATGGCTCGACCGTAACAAAGGATGATCATCCACCGAGCGGGTGTTGTGCTCGGGGACCACTGGTCCAACCGTTATCCTTGGAGGTCGTATATAGGCGTAATTCAGAGAACGTGTGCGTGAGCGTGCGTTTTAGCGTGAGTTAGCCTCTTCGTGTTCATCGTGCGCTACTAGTTATGCCATCTATTGGATTATGTGCGGACTGCAAAGACCGCTACATATCTAAAAATAAATATACATTGTGATAATGCATGTAAAGTTACTTACTAAGTATTAATTACTAAGTATTACTAAGTATCAATGTAAAAAAATGTTTCTGCAAATAAAGAATTTTGAATTGTGAATTTTTTTTAAATGGCAATGTTATTTTATCTGTGTTTTGTGAGTAAAGGAATGAAACGGAGTGTGAACTACAGATTTGTAATGAACGAAGGTTGTCTATGTTCATACATTTTGAGTATTAATCTATGGTTCAATACATCGATTCATTACTGTTGTGGGTATTTTAATAATAAAGTTAGTTCATATTTGTCATCCTACTACGTCTTTTATTGTCACGGCATGGTGACAGCGGTGGGATGACAACTTTCATACTTCACCAACCGCCAAGGTGTTAACAAGCTTTCAATAAATATCTCATTTTGTTAACCTGAAACCACGCTTTTATTACAAGTAAGCCTTTGATTTCGATCTCACCTGAATGGAAAGTGTTGATGCAATCTAAAATGGAAGCGGGCTAGTCTGTTAGCGGTAGGGCAGTTATATTATTAAACCCAATCCCCTAACCTGGGGCCATACTGCTAACAGTCAAAGCAATATTACTCAAAATGAAAGTTTAATGTCACGTACCTTGACGTTCCTAAAATAAGGGTTATAATTCTAAAACACGAAAGTCAACAATAATGAAACAATATGGCTTTAAGAGATGGCAGTATGGCCCTCGTTTCTACACGGCATCGTACTGGAACGTAGTGCTTATGTACAATGTCACCGTAAGATTGTAAAATCCGTTAGATTATAATCTAACGGTTTCTATCCCGCGAGATTATAAACTGTCGAAAGATTGTGAACCGTTCAATGTTCTGAGTATTAATTTATGAAATATTTATTGTTTTTACGTTTTCTTGTCTCTTTCTTGTACAGTTCGCGCGCGAGTTGAATGCAGAGTAAATGTAAGTGTCACCATACATTTACTCTGCATTCAACTCGCGAGCGAACTATAGGTTAGGTTAGGGTTTGACATGAATATTCAGGTAGTGCCCGGCCACAGGCCGGCACTTAGGTTCTATCGGGTTAATATACCTAATATATTACAATTTACCGAAAAATATAACGCGTTAAATTGTAAGCAGTATGTTACGGTTCACAATCCGTCGACAGTTTACAATCTATCGAGATAAAAAACGTTATATTATAATCTGACGGTTTTTACAATCTTACGGTGACATTATACAATCCACAATTTCCCAAGCAGTTCGGTATTACTTAGTATCAGGGGACAATCCAGATGGAAACTTGCGCGAACTTGAACATTTAATATTTCACTTCCGCCCGGTGGCTCGTATAATATTTTAATTTAATTCACGAGTTTTAAACTAGTTACTAAGATATTGGATAGGAGCAAGCGTTACTTTGCGGAAGTCCATGATAATCTAGGAACAAAAAGCTTAATTCCACAACACCACACCAGACAAATAATCTCCCAAATAACTCTCAGAGTCTCAACGTACGTTTCACACCGACACCGGAGCATCGGAGATGTTGACTCGACAGTGCACGATTGTAAAGTACAACAATTTTTACATACAATCTACTTTCAATCAAAATTTTGATTACTTTACAATCGTGCATTGGGGCTGATTCTGTAGTGCACAATCTCTAAACTAAACTAAAATTAGAGTATTACAAATATTGCTAACCCTTTCATAATACTTCCAACGGAAAGGGACAGAACTAGGTTTAAAGCTGCCATTTTAGTTTAGTTTAGAGATTGTGTTATACAGAATCAGCCCCATTGTCTAATTAGTGGTGTGTCCAAGTGTATGCTTTCCAAATTTTTCTTTATTTCACTACAATCTGTACAGCATCATCACTTACCATCAGATGAGATTGCAGTGAACGGCTAACTTGTAGTGAAATAAAAAAAGGAAGCCGATACCTCAAACACTGTCAGTACCTGAATACCTGAAGCTGTCAAGGCTAATTTTTAGCAAAAGGTTTAACTTAATTTCTCAATCGATTTGGCTTAAATTTGATTAAATGATTCTACCAGTGGATTTAATTTATTTTATTAGGAGGTAATGAATTTTTTTTTTAATCAAAACCTCGGTAACACAAATTACATTAACAAAATGGTTCGATGGACTTACTTATAAACAGAATTCAGAAAATTTTAAAAAAGAACCAGCAGTATCTGCTTATATTTTTCAGGCCATTTCCTTTAATTTTCCACGTGAAGAAATCTATTAACTACCTACGTAATTTTTCGAAAGGAAAGACGATCAAAATTGCTTTGAACTTAAAACGAAATATCACGAATAAAGTTGCTTTGTAAAACAGAATTTTCCCGATATTTTCATATTCATTATATTATCCCACTACGTTTTCGTGCAAATTGTGAGATTTTTGTTAGCTTTCACTTTTCTAAGAATTTGCGGCTAAACTATTGATCCGTTTTTAATGATAAAATATTCTGTTGTCTTTAACTGAAGTTTTTAATAAGGTCCACTAGCACAAGGCCATTAAAAGTGTTTGAGCTAATAATTCTATACCTGTTCTTTTCATGTCAAACCTGGAATAAACGTATTAAAAAGTGACAGCATCAACAATCACTTGAGGCAGTGTCGCGCAAGTCAGCCTAAAAACATACGCGCCGAATCGAGTACTTCCTCCTTCTTGGACATCGGTTAAAATCATAGAGTTAGGATACGTCTTACTGGCGTACATCTTTGGTCAAAAACAATGACAACTGCAAGAAAGCTAGTAAATTATGCGAGTTCACAAGGAAAATTACAGTGAAGAAAGGTAGCGAGTGAATATCGTAGATACAAGGTATGTCTTTAATCTGCGAGTGAAGCGTTAGAAATCTATTGGATCAATAGCCATGTAGTCAATTTACCAAACAAAAATATCGACTATGAAATTTTATAGAAGGACGTCTGTCAGTAAGTAAGAACTGCGACGCCAAAGACACCAGCCTCTCAAGCCAAGTTACGTTTCGTGTCTATTTCTATCCTCTTTCTATAATCGCTTTAAATTTTAATTAAGATTAAAAACGCTAACCATAGACTATTCATTTTTTTTTCTCTGTAAAGCAATGAGAGTAACTTGGCTAGGGGGCAGGATTTAGGAAGTAGGAAGGGTACGTATGCGCGTTCACTGTACAGTGTTTTTCTGTTCCAGAACGTAGATTTGACGTGAATAGTCATCTTTTCTACGTAAGAAGGATACTAGAAACATCGCAAATAATTCAGACAATTGGTCCGTACTCTGCCGTATCATTGTGATCATTGCAATGTTCATTAAAACCGTTTCTTTAGAGCGCCCGGCCCGCTCACGAAGTAATTTGCATTTGAAGCGAGCATTATGCCTCGGACGTACTTCCTCCATGCATTTTACATGGAAATTGCCTGTAAATAGATTATTAACTACCATAGTAAGTGCTGCTAGTTTCCTTACTTTAATAGATAAAACCTGCTACAGGGGGAGTCTATCCTCCATCCAGGCTCTGAGAAGATGCCCAAACAAGATTATTCAATACTAGATGATTCCCGCGACTCCGTCCGCGTGGATTAAGATTTTTGATTCCCACGGGAACTCTTAATTTTCCGGGATAAAAAGTAGCCTATGTCCTTCCCCGGGATACCATCTACCCCTGTACCAAATTTCAGCAAAATCGGTTGAAAAGATGGGCCGGGAAATCGTAGCAGACAGACAGACAGACAGACAGACAGACAGACAGACAGACAGAAACACTTTCGCATTTATAATATTAGTATGGATTCTGTGCCCAGAACGTAATGTACCACACCACGATCTTTATGTTTTACGTAACACATTATCGTAGTTATATGCGGTGATCGCCCTTGGCCCTAACATTACAACTAAAAGTACGAGTAAGGTTCAAGGTAGATATATTATGTGTGACGACATTTCGGAAGCGTACGTCGCGTCGATGCGTTTGGACCGCGCGTGGATTGGTTGTTGCCGAGAAAAAACACACTTTTGCATTTATACTTAATAGTTAATACTAACTGATGCCCGCGACTTCGTCCGCGTGGATTAAGTTTTGTTTCCCGCGGGAACTCTTTAATTTTCCGGGATAAAAAACCTATGTCTTTCCCCCGTATACAACCTATCCCTGTATCGGTTGAACAGATGGGCCGTGAAGGCGTCGCGGACAGACCGACAGACAAACTTTCGTATTTATACTATTAGTATGGATACTAGCTGATGCCCGCGACTTCGCCTGCGTGGATTGAGGTTTCTTGTTTCCTGCGGGAACTCTTTAATTTTCCGGGATAAAAGGGATAAAGCATATGACTACCTATCTCAGTGCCAAATTTCATCCAGATCCGTTCAGCCGTCCTGGCGTGATTGAGGAACAAACATTCATCCATATCCAAACTACGCATAATTATAATTTTAGTAGTATGGATAGATTAAGTAAAATTTTCGAGTTTGGTCTCGAACGAAAGGTAACATTACTATAGATTAGAATTCAAATGACTAGTGAAACGCATTAAGGAAGCACTCCGCAAAATGAGCGATTCACATGCAAATACAATCGTGAGTTATGGGCGTCGTGCGGCGATCAGTATATGTCACCGTAAAATTGTAAAAACCGTTTGATTACAATTATCTAACTAGCGAGATTGTAAACTGTTGAAAGATTACAATTTAACGCATTATTTTTCGGTAGATTGTAAGTTAGGTATATTAACCCGATAAAACCTAAGTGCCGAAGTATTTATGTCGAACCATTAACATAACCTACAAGAAAGAGACAAGAAAACGTAAATACAATGAACATTTCAAAAATTGAGACTCAGAACACTGAACGGTTCACAATCGACAGTTTACAATGTATCGAGATAAAAAGCGTAAGATTACAATCTAACGGTTTTTACAATTTTACGGTGACATATATATAATGTACTCTGTGGCCGCGATCATCGCTCTGACCGCCGCGGGAGAATGGGCAAGGCTGACGACAGTCGCTGACACAAATGAGCCGACGTGACGTGCGATCTGCCTTTCCTAATGTACCTGGCTGGCTGATGCCCGCGACTTGACGTGGATTGAGGTTTTATGATTCCCGCGGAAACTCTTTTATTTTCCGGGATAAAAAGTAGCCTGTGACTATAATCTCTCTCTCTCTGCGTCCTACTTCTCATTACGGAGGGTCGTAACCTTTTCCATTAATAAAATAATGGTAGGAGTTTTCTTGGGATAATAATGCGGTAGGTTCCCACGTCCTTCCGACTATAATCTATTTTACAAATTTCATCCAGACCGGTTCTGCCTTTATAATTCCAAACTTTCGCATTTATAATATTAGTATAGACTAGTGGTTCGCCCCGAACTGAGACCTCGCGGCGCCATCTATTGACATCATTGTGAAGTTCTGTTAAAAATACTGAAGCTCATTAAAAATTAAATAATTTCGTTTCCTTATAATATTTATCTAATTTTAGTATTTTTTGTTCAAGTACAGGATATAATTCAAATAATTGATCAAGTTTCAGACTCAGCCTTTCAGAAAATTTAGAGTTCTGAGGTCAACGCTTCTATGAGAGCCCCCCTGAAATAAAGATTTTTATAACTTTATAAGCCATATTCGGCGGAAGGCCATCGGTTTACATATTATATTTAAAGCTGAAGTAATTACATACAGTAATTCAGAAGTTATAAGGCTCTGACAGACGGACGGACGGACAAGTGCAATTTCACTCAAGTAGACTCAGATACCTTCGCTTCGCTCGGTCAATAAGATAAGATAATTTATTTACCTATGTAATGACATAGCACTTTTACTACTATATAATATAGATAATATAGACGTTGGGGTCCCAAAGTGCTGGAGTGGCGACCACGCACGGGAAAGCGCAGCGTTGGTAGACCCCCTACTCGCTGGACAGACGACATCAGGCGAGTCGCAGGGAGCCGCTGGTTCCAGGCGGCGCAAGACCGAGGCGTGTGGAAATCCTTGCAAGAGGCCTATGTCCAGCAGTGGACGTCTGTCGGTTGATAATGATGAATATAGATAATAATATTATATTTTGCCGTCTTAACTCTCACTCACATCAACCCGGCGGCTCACTACCAGCGGTCGCCGCGCCTTTTCGTTTATATTACCACAAACTTATCCGACCCGGTGACAGCGTCGCTAGTCCAATTAAAGATAAAATAAAAACATACATTAAACAGGCATAAAAATTTGTTAAAATTTTGGCTGCCAGGTCAGATAAGTTGGTGGGACTACACAAGCTCTTTAACTTGCAATGTGTATTTGTTTAGCTCAAATCTTGCAACTGAATTTTAAGTTATCTCTCAACCGATTGTGCCGAAATATTTTGCACACACGTTTGGTTTCAATGATGTATGGTCAGTTATGTGACGTCATTCTAAATCCAATATGGCGGACTCCCAAAGATTTCATGCACCCCCACGACACGGGCTATCAAATAAAAGGGTTTGCTGAGAAGAATACGAAAAATGTCACACTAAATTGTCACAAAAAATGTATTTTAATGATTTAAGTAAGTTTTTAATGATTTATTTTATTTTAGTACATTACCAAGTATGGAAAACAATGACAAAAACTATCCTCCTTATCATGTCAGTCCCATCCATATCTGTCGTATTACATTTGATTATTTATTCTTACAGCGAAAATAAACTTATCTCTATGCAAACAATATTTTATCTATAAAGAAATAATTTTCAATTCTACAAACGAATACGATTTTTTTTTTGTTTGGGTACGATATTTTGTTTACGAATACGAAATTGTTTAGGCTATTCTTTTATCCCGAAAGATCAAAAAGTCGTCACGGCAACACCTACCTATATTTCGTACTATATAATGCCCCCGACTTCGTCGCCGTGGATTTGGGGTTATTTAAATCCCGTGAGATTATTATTTTACTAGCGGACGCCCGCGACTTTATTCGCGTGGCATAAGTTTTTTAATTCCCACAGGCACTCCTTAATTTTCCGAGAAATAAGATCTGTTGCGGCGTGATTGAAGGACAAACTCTCTATTTAACGTCCTTGGGGATAGAAATTTCAGAAACTGTGAAATACGTATTTCATGATTTTAAACCGGAAGCCCAAATACCAAGTTTCATGGCTATAGCTTGAAAAACGACGGACTTTATTTTTTACCGAAAGCCAAAATATCAAGTTTCGTAGATACAACTTGAAAAATATCATGTAAAATAAAGGAGTTCTTTACAACAACAAACAAACACACTTTAGCATTTTATGCAATGCGAAGTAAACTCTTCGCTACGGAATGTATTATTAGATTATTTACCTATTGTTATCGCACAACTTAAAAGTAATCATACAAATACGTAAAGCATTTTACTTTGAACAAAAGACTGCTATTTTAAAAAAGATTCATGATAATATGCTACTACTATCCAACAATTCATGAGACTAATCAAGCTACACGCGTGAATCTACACGCTGTACCACCTATTACCTATTCTGTGGTACCACATCGACCACATCGACCACATCGATTTGTCTGCTTTGTTTTAGCGAATTAAGCTACTTGTTCCATGACTTCCGCTAAGTAACGCCTGCTTCTATCCAATACACGAATTAATAATTTATGAGCTATGACGTACTTACAATTAACAAAACAATAAAAGAATAAGTATTTTAAATATGTATTACGACTTGTTTGTATATAAATTGATGCCATTATTAGGTTTTTAGTTACAATAGAAGTACGTAATCGTTCCGTTTTCGATTTTCCTTGGGCATTTCATTTTTTTATTATAATAGGGGTTAGAGTAGGAAATTGCAGCCGTTTTATTGTACATAGAACCTTCATGGTTTGAGATTTTTGAGTGAAACTTTTTTCACATCGTACCTATGAAGTTCTTCTTTCAAAAAATGTGCAACATTCGATTATCGACTTTCAGTTGTTTTTATTATTCAGCTTAAACAAGAAAGATGGATACTTCGAAAATTCGAGTGATTTTTGAATACGAGTTCCGACGCGGAACTAACGCGGCAGAAACAGCTCGCAATATCAATGTTGCGTTTGGAGAGGGGACTGCTAATGAACGCACCGTACGATTTTGGTTTAAACGCTTTCGTGATGGAAACTTTGATTTGAAGAACGAACCACGTGGAAGACGGCCCACACGGGTGAATAACAATGAATTGAAAGAGATGGTGGAAGCCGATCCGAGCCAAACTACCCAGGAATTAGCGGCATGGTTTAACGTTACCTTACCAACAATATTGACTCATTTGCAAAAAAACGCATTTTAATTTTTCAGTACAAATCGGCAATTTCATACTTTAACCCCTAATATTTTAATATTATATATAATAATAAAGGATTTTTGAAAATTCATCACCTAAGGGGCTTTGTTTGTATGAAAATCGAACCAAACGTGACCAAAGCCGCGAGCAAAAGCTCGTAAACAATAAAACGAGATAGAAATCATGCGCATGTCTGTCAAAGATAAAAAGTACTGTAAGTATTAGCTACCTAACATGTTAAATCTGCTATCAGACTCGGATGTACAGTATCGTACAGGTATCAGATAAAATCTTAAAGGATTTCAGTAGCTTATCGGTATTATTCGACAAGGCATCTAATTTATTAAAAATGTCATGACGCAATCAGCTGGTACTTACCTACGGCTGATATGGAAGGTGATTATAAAGATGAGTTCACACAAGTATGGTTCATGGAACCTCCAAACACATGGAATAATGTCATATTAAAATGGACCTATACTACAGCCGAATTTGATGTTAAATCTTTGTAAACAAACCATAAATCGTCCCTTATTGGGTTGTTATACTTTTAATAGTGAAAATTTGTAATTTTATCATCTTAGTTAAACGCAACAACTCAGTATATATAGTAGAATTTTTAATTACCAGATTTTTATGACAAATCAATAGTGCTGGGGACAAGAAAGATTGATAAAATCAATCACCTCACTCACTAGGTACAGAAGTCACGGGTAAATATAGAAACGTGTCAAACATTGTGAGTGAGCCGTCGGCTCAATCTAAAATAATGAAACAGGTACTGGTTCAATGACTCATTCACATGATACAACCATGAGCAATAGCGTCCGGCTTCCTATTCGAGTGGTCGGAGGTCCGACCTCTAAGTTTTCGTAGCTAGGTATAATATGATACTTAACCCATCTTAAAAAAAATTGCTTTAAACGGTAAAGGAAAACATAGCGAGGTAACCAGCACGCCCCCGAGTTATTTATTTAATACTAGATGACGCCCGCGCATTCGTCCTCGTGGATTAAGTTTATTATTCCCGCGAGAACTCCTTACTTTTCCTATAGTCTATGTCCTTCCCCGGGACCTATCCCTGTACCAAATTTCGTCAAAATCGTCAGACAGACAGATAGACAGACAGACAGACACACTTTCGCATTTATAATATTAGTATGGATGTTCTCAAAGGTATGTTAGGTCGGCCAATCCACACTTAGCCAGCGTCGTTGACGGTGGATTGTGCTCAGTACTGAGCCGGTTGAAGTGATGATGATGATGATTTAATAACTGTGCATTTAAACCAATCTGAGAGCGTGTATATGGTACTAAGTATATGCGGGTGTGTACCAACCCTAACGTAGCATTGCAGGTAGATAAGGTGCCTACGGTTTTACGCTTTGATTTCAGTACGAAATCCTATTGTTTATTGTGTATGTTTAATTCATAATAGTGTTTTGGAATTTTCCGATTCCTACCTATTTACCTACTTATTATTCTTTCTGTGGCTATAAGTAATAGGCCAAGGTTGGACTTTTTTTGATCCTCTACAAGTTAGCCCTTGACTGTCGTCTCACATGATTCTCTGAACTCTTTAATTTCCTGTCATTCCTGCCATAAGCCAATGTCCTTTCCCGGGATGTAAAATTCTCTGAGCCAAATCGTTTAACAGATGGGCTGTGAAAATTAAGAAGACAGACAGAAAAATTGTCCTAATGTATAACGCCTGGGCATTTTATAAAATATCTGATTTACACGCTTTGTCGTCAACAGATACATATTATTTATTAAACAAGTTAATGTGCTCTCCACATTATTCAATCAGTGGGAATCCTTAGCCTTACTAATAGTAGGTAGCTACTAGATAGCCATACTTCCATACTAATATTATAAATGCGAAAGTGTGTCTGTCTGTCTGTCCATCTGTCTGTCTGTCTATCTTCTACACTTTCATGGCCCATCTATATTCAATCGGTTTTTATGAAATTTGGTATAGGGATAGTTTGAATCCCGGGGAAGGACATAAGATACTTTTCATCCCGGAATTTTAAAGAAAGCCAGCGGGAATCAAAACCTCAAGCCATGCGGGTGAAGTCGCGGGCATCAGCTGGTAAAGAATTATATTTTGATTAATGCTCTCCACATTATTCAATCAGTGTGAATGACTGATAAATCACTTCCCCACTTCTGTTGCTGAAGTTCGTACTATTGCGTCTTCCTTTCCAACTTCGACCATAGAGATGTCATATTTTATTACTAGAGGGGCAAACCTCAAGATCTGCCTACAAAAAATATGTGAGGTAATTATCGTGTGGTGGCGGTGAGGTTTGCATGCTTGGTTGCTTGCAAACTGCCTCGTGGGTCTAGTGGTTAGCATGTTAGACTGCGGCCGACGAGGTCCCGGGTTTGAGTCCCGGGTTGGGCCATAAATAATTTTGGGGTTTTTGACTAAACATGCTCAGTACTAGCCCGGAGTTAGGAATTTGGCGGTGTTCCACCCCCGTGCCTCGGAGAGCACGTTAAGCCGTCGGTCCCGGTTATTATCACTAACATGATAATAGTCGTCAAAGCGCGCCAACCCGCATTAGAGCAGCGTGGTGGGTCTAAGCTCTAATTCCCTCTCTTCTATGAGAGTGGAGGCCTGTGCCCAACTGTGGATCGTTAATGGACTTAGCTTGCTTGGTCTTCTTGCATGCTTAGAAGCGGAAAGGTATTCGGTGCATATGGCATGCCGCTCGTTGTACAACATTGATTTGTCAGTTTTAGCTGATTATAGTGACTTCTTGCTCCTTGGTTTCCAGTCTTACTTCCATTTTACCGTTATTGACCCCCGAAGTACTAAACACAATAAACATTACAGGTATATTATACTAATCGAAAAGTAATTAATTCTAATTTACGAGTATATAAAAATCTTTACAATATAAATAACAGTTAACTTAAATGTTTGACGTACGAGTATATTTAATAAGATACAATAAGACTACCATTTATAGTGTATATTGTATAAAAACCCTGTAAAAACAAATAAAGAAATTTAAGAAAAGCACGACTGGTGTTAGTTTATGCCACTTATGTTAAAGCCACGACGACACGTAGCACGCTCTTGTAATATAACAACTCTCTGCCTTCCAGCGGCAGTATTGGTCTCGCACAATTCCTCGGGGATAAGTTTTTAAGTAAACAGAACAAGTCCCTACAGCCGATGTTCTTGTTTTGTTTGTATAGTACAGCAAAGTTTCTTTAATGAACTAATCATTTTAGACTTATTTTTAGTAGTTTGAAGAAATAGTTAATCTCTATATTTCATAACTAGATGATGCCCGACTAATGACTAAGTTTTTTTATTTTCCGGAATAAAAGGTAGCCTATGTCCTTCCCCGGGATACAACCTAGCCCTGTACCAAATTTCATCAAAATTGGTTAAACGGTTGAAAGCGTAGCAGACAGACAAACATTCTCAAGACATCACTCTTCGCATTTATGATATTATTATTATTATTTTTTATTTTATTTTTATGATAATAACATTTAATTATAATTGGATTATTATTTATAGTTATAGCGTATATATTGAATTAGCATGGATATGGATATAAAAGGAGAAGCTTTGAGAAGTAAGAAAGGAGGACTCCCATCAAAGTAAGCATAATATATTGTTACAGCATAGATTTAGCATTGGGTCGTAAAGACCAATACTAAATCTATGTGTTACAGTTGCATGTTCAGACTTTTAATTTATGAAGAACTCTGTTAGTGATAATTTAAAGCAGTTTCCGTTTCGACTGCGCGGATTTAGGTTTCTGAAAATTTCAAAATTCAAAAATAATTTATTTGTTGAAATTGGTAAATACATACAAGTAAGTTGGTCATCGATATCGTATACGTAACGGCTCGACGTGATTTTTAACATGATTTTGAGTTGAATGCAGGGTAAAAATGTATGGTGACACATACATTTACATACATAAAGAGCCCTGTAAATGTGTCGAGGCTTTAGGTTTAAGAGTAGGTTAGGTTAGGTATTTTGTTTTGTTTTTTTCTAACATAGGTTAATTAATTGTTACTAACAAGTTATGGGCTGTCAGTTTGTAGTTGCCTGAAATAAAAAGTTATTTATTTTATTATTTATTTACTCTGCATTCAACTCGCGCGCAAACTGTATTAATGCCATTTCTATTCCACGGTACGAACCATGAATGTCTTGTGATTAATTTGCAGTAATTCACGCCGATTAGGAACAATAGGCAAATTGGCGGCTATCGACTGTATGCTACAGATATCGGCTGTATAGTTTCACGGTCGCCACAATGGAGGTGACAATTGCTCTGATGCCATACAATCATAGCTGAAAGCAGTATTATTTTAAAATGTCAGACTTATATGTGATACCTTGAGGTCTCTATAATAAGGGTTATGTTTCTGAAATAAAAGCGACAACCGTATTGAAAGCGATGGTAGTAAGCCCTTTGACTAATGGGACGCGATGTGCATGTCCGGGTGTTACTACCTAATAGTTCTTGCAATTTACGAGTGCGCGTGGCTCACGGTTGTGTTTGGAACGAAATGAAACACGGCTTGGATGCTAACTGACTGTATTGACATATATTCGCCGCGTACCCACATATTGTGTATAACCTTGCTAATATACATTACACTTTCTCCCCTTTTTATATATAAGAAATACTTAAAAAAATAAATTAAAATTAAATATTATTAACTAAACATTTTTCTTACGATTATAAGCTCGCAGAGCTCGAGCAGACGCGTCAGGGGGCGGCGGGGTAAGTGAGTGCCTGTCTTCAAAAGGCTGCGCCGAACCTTCGCTCCCGGACGGCCCGACGGCATCTTCGAATGTAACGTCGGCATCACTATCGACCCCTTCCTCTTTTACAACACTCTCTTCCATCCGCTCCCCTTCCGGATGAAGAGAGCTAGTTCGCGCGAGAGAATAACGATTTTTTGGATTTACTTTTACTACCTGATCCTGATGTCTACGCCATTCTACCCCTTTTCCAACATTAACCTTATAAGATACCGGCCCTGTCTGGCTTACTACTACTCCTTCTTTCCATTTATTCCCCTTTGAGGAGTAATCACGTGTCATGACGGTATCTCCAATATCAACTTCTCTGTGTGTACCCCTTTTATTTTGAATCTGGCGATCTTGTGCAGAGCGTACTACCACTGATACGTCCGGACGCAATGCGTCCAGACGTCCACGCAATCGCCGGCCTAGCATCAACATCGCAGGGGATACGCCCGTTGTGGCGTGTTCACAGTTTCTATATTGAAATAAAAATTTATTTAGGGCTGTTGATACATCCTCTTTTACAAACAAAGCGCGTTTGATTACTTTTTTAATGGTCTTCACCATATTTTCAGCTGCACCGTTGCCCTGAGGTCGATACGGGGCCGTCGTTACACTCTTGATGCAGTTATTCGTACAGAAATTCTTAAAATCTAACGAGCTAAACGGGGGGCCATTGTCGGTCACCAGCTGAGCGGGCTGACCGAATCTCGCAAACAACGTCCGAAAGACCGAAATCGTCGACTCCGCATCGGTACGGGTCATCTGGATCACTTCTACCCACTTTGAATGTGCGTCTAAAACAATCAAATATTTTTTTCCTGCGCATTCCGCAAAATCGGCATGTACGCGTTGCCATGGACAAAGTGGGTATTCCCAGGGATGAAGTACGGCCCGGGGTGGAGCGTCGCGGACTATCCGACACGCTTCACAATTCCGACCGAGGTCCTCGATGTCGCGGTCTAAACTAGGCCAATAGACGTAATTACGTGATATGTTTTTCATCTTATTAATGCCCAGATGCCCTTCATGAATTTCCTTCAAAATTTCTTTCTGTAACGATGGCGGAATTATAATCCGATATTTATAAATTAAACAGCCTAATTCCAAAACTATTTCATTTCGCCTATCAAAATAAGCCTTTTCCTCCTCGCAGCTCGCTACCGACGACGGCCAACCGAACATGACGTAACCAACTATTTTACTTAATACAGAATCCTTCTTTGTCTCCTTACTGACATCCCTAAAACTAATCGGTAAATTATCTTCGATAAGTTGAATATAGCTTGCAGACTCCGAAGGAGCCACCCGTTGGTACGGCAATGGCAGACGGGATAACGCATCGGCCGGCCCGTTGTCATAGGTGCGCACGAACTCCACCGTAAAGTCATACGCAGACAAGCGCGCCGCCCACCGCTGTAAACGGCTGGCAGCCGTCTGCGGGATTCCACCTTTTTTTCCAAAAATAAAACTTAAAGGCTGGTGGTCCGTGCGTAATATAAAAGGTCTACCGAATAAATATTGGTGATGTTTGGTAATACCAAAGAAAATCGCCAGCGCTTCTTTGTCGAGTTGACTATAATTTTTTTCAGAATTATTTAATGTTCGCGAAACACAACTAACGGGGCGTTCACTGCCGTCCGGATAACGGTGCGCGAGCACAGCGCCCAAACCATACGCGCTGCTGTCCACGGACAGTACCAACGGTCGACCCTCTTCATAGTGTGCTAACACCTTATCGCACAACAGTGCGCTCTTAGCCCCCGAAAACGCGGCCTCACAACGGGCATCCCAATTCCAGGATACATCTTTTTTTAATAGGGCGTGTAACGGGTGCAGTAAAATACTGAGATTGGGAATAAATTTTCCATAGTAGTTCAATAATCCCAGGAAACTTTTTAGTTGTGTCACGTTTTCGGGTCGTGGCGCGTCCTGTATCGCTTCTATTTTATTCGGATCAGGGTGTAACCCTACTTTATCAATAATAAAACCTAAATATTTTACACTAGGCTTCAGGAAACTGCATTTACTTAACTTAATAGTAAAACCCATAGACCGCAACCGTTCAAGTACAGCTCGTAAATTGGCTAGATGTGTTTGTCTGTTAGCCCCCGTCACACAAATGTCGTCCAAAAATACGACCGTTCCAGGAATACCTCGTAACGTTTCCTCCATTAATTTTTGGAATTTTTCCGGAATGCATGATAGCCCGAATGGCGTGCGGCGATATACGAAAGTGCCTATGTGCGTAGTGATAGCCGTATAGGCCTGTGAATCTTCGGATAACATGACTTGCTGATACGAGTGCTTCAAATCTATCTTCGAGAACTCTTCTCCCCCACTCAACGAGGCAAATAGTTCCTCGATCCTAGGTAATGGATAGTAATCCCGTTTTAATTTAGGGTTAATCGTTACCTTATAGTCCCCGCATATTCGTATCTCGCCGCACTCCTTTACCACCGGCACGATCGGCGTGCCGTACTCGGAATGGTCCACGCGGTACATGTAACCCTCGCGCTCGAGTCGCTCGAGCTCGCTCTCGACGCGGCCGCGCAGCGCGAGCGGCACCTGGCGGGCCTTCACGTAAACCGGTTCCTTATCGGTGAGCTGTAATTGAATGGTCGTTTTACAGGTCGTTTTTTAGTTCCTAACGTATCTGTAAATACTTCCGGAAATTCGGCGGTTAAACGGTCCACAAATCGATCTTCGGCTATCTCCTTTAATGTGATTTGTTTAATATCTAACGCTCGGAGCCAATCTCGGCCCAATAAAGGACGAGAACCATTTTTAATAACATATAATTTTAAATTAGGTACTCGAACGTCCCCGAGCGTGACATTAACATACGTATAACCCAACGATTCGATCTGTGTACCCGAGTAGCAACGTAATATTAAATTATCAGAAATAATTTTTTTATGTGAAAAATGTTTATAATACAGTTTGTCGCTAATCGCCGAAATACGACTTCCAGTATCAATCTCACATTCTAATAAATCATCATCTATCTGTACTTGAACAAAATAGGGTTTGTTACCTTGCGCTGCCAGTTCGAGGTTAAAGAAGTCGTCTTCCTCCGAGACACTTCCGTCGTTCACATAATTATTTCGCACATTCGACCCATAATAATTACGCACTTCATCGCACATCACTTTTAAATGGCCGCGCCTTTTACACTTATCACAATGGTACTGCGTATACTTGCACTTATTCGCCTGGTGCGCCTTTCCGCACCGCCAGCAGCGCGCCGCCGCGCCCGTGTCCGACGGCCCCGCTGCGCCTCGGCCGGCGCGCCCGCCGCCCGCGCTCGCCGCCGGGCGCGCCGGGCCGCGCCGCCCGCTCGCATGATGCAGGCCCTCGCCTGCCTCGCCGCCCGCACCCGAGGCCGAAGTCGCGGTCGTTGTAGACCCGCTCACCTCCGCGTGCTTCTCTGCAGCCTCCAACGCCAGAGCTAGCTCCACAGCCTCCCGATATTTAATGTCCTTTTCGGCGAAAATTCTGGACCGCATCAGTTCGTTCGCTAATCCCGATACGAACTGGTCGCGCAAATTTTCCTCTAACATTGTTCCAAAATTGCAAGTCGTTGCCAGGTGTTTTAAATTATGTAGATATTCCGTAAGTGACTCGCCCGGTCGTTGTCGACGTAAGCGAAAAACATGGCGCTCGGCTATTTCGGAACGTTTCGGCTCCAAGTGTTCCGTGACCAATTTCACTAACTCCTCGAAACCTTTTGATTCTGGATGCGCCGGGGAACATAAATCGCACATCAAACTATACGTCGCTTCACCCACGATAGTAATTAATAACGGCACTTGTAACTCATCCTTCACTTCGTTAAGGAGAATGTATTGTTTTACTCGCCTAATATACGCGGGCCACTGTTTAGAATTTAAGTCGAACGGTTCTAATTTACCTATAGGCATTGTTTAACAGGTCAAGAACTTTCAAACGCGTGTAAATTTAAATGAAATTAACCGACTCGTCGCCAGTGGAACGAAATGAAACACGGCTTGGATGCTAACTGACTGTATTGACATATATTCGCCGCGTACCCACATATTGTGTATAACCTTGCTAATATACATTACAGTGTTAAAGTCCTATTTTTTTTTATTCCACTACAAGTTAGCGCTTGACTGCGATCTCGCCTGATGGTAAGTGACGATGCAGTCCCAAGATCGTAGCGGGCTAACCTGTTAGGGGTATGGCAGTTATATTAAAACCATACCTCTTCGGTTTCTACACGGCATCGTACCGGAACGCTAAATCGCTTGGCGGCACGTCTTTGCCGGTAGGGTGGTAACTAGCCACGGCCGAAGCCTCCCACCAGACCAGACCAGGGAAAATTCAGAAATTACAAATTCCCAAATTGACCCTGCCAGGGATCGAACCCGGGGCCTCCGCACGTTTAATCAACAGCGCTACACCCTGTGCCACGGAGGTCGTCAAAAAAATTAATAACTAGACTAGACTAGCTGATGCCCGCGACTTCGTCCGCGTGCAATAAGTTTTTTTTGGATTCCCGCGGGAACTCCTCAATTTTCCTGGATAAAAAGTAGCCTATGTCACTCTCCAGGTCCTCAACTATACCCATACCAATAATCACGTACATCCGTTGCTCCGTTGTAGCGCGATTGAAGGACAAACCAACAAACCAACAAACAAACTGACTTTCGCATTTATAATATTAGTATGATTGCGATTAATCTCAATGATGATGTCATCTATTTGGCGGCAGTTGTAATGATTACAATCATTAGTTTCAATGAAACTCGTAAAATAACATTTGACATATCTGTGGCGCGATGCGCTTTGGCCTTGTACCTACGAGTATTCTAATTCGATTCCGGGTTGAGTGGAGTTGGGCAACCACATATTTTTCTGAATGCGTTTACAAGTGGATCTTTTAAAAACACGTTTGGAATGATAGCCTTATTATGGAAAGCCTGCATCAATCATTGTTACAGTCTCATTTGTTGCCATTCATAACCTTGATATTGTTTTCATTCATTATTGTCTCATTTGTTGCACTTCAATATTCCTTTCATACTTCATAACCTTGTTCCTCCTTCTCCGTTCTACCACAGAACAGCGAGAAACCGTGAGCGTTGGCACCCTTATGTGGTTGACGTCCAATTTCTCTCACGAAGCGTTTTTGCTCGACGTTTCTGATACGAACCACTAGGGTGTGGAACACCCTCCCAGCGCACGTGTTTCCTGCTACTTATACCTAACTTAAGTACCTTCAAAGCAAGAGTGAATAGGCATCTTCTAGGCAAGCGCGTTCCAACCTAGACCTCATCATTGCTTTGCACTAAGCATGATTGTCGTCAAGCGCAAGCCTATCACGCAATAAAAAAAAATTGGCTGAATTTGTGGTAGATGTGGTAGGTGTGGTGGTGCTGCGACAGTTGATTTTGGTCAATAGCGGAAGAGTGTTATATAATCAAAGGTGATGGCGTATGTTACACTGTAACAAATTAACAATATTTTTTACGTAATATGCCTCCGGGAGCCTTCAGCCAAAAAGTTTCATGAACGCGGCGGTTTTTCTACTAATCATACTAATCACGCCGCAACGGAGCAACGGATCAACGTGATTTTTTGGACCTAGAGAGTGATATAGACTACTTTTTATCCCGGAAAATTAAGGAGTTTCCGTAGGAATTAAAAAAAACTTATTCCACGCGGGCGAAGTCGCGGGCATCAGCTTGTACAGAATATAAATTTGCAGCTGATTAAAGTGTGTCTAAAACTCAAAAATCTCTTTAACAAAAGACAGACACAACTGAAGACAAAAGCTAGTTTACATTTTCCACATAAATACATGTGATAAAGAAAAGGAACTTGAAAACACCATTAATCCTTTAGGTACTAAGTAATATTTTACGCCAAAACTCGCGTTTCTATAAAAATATCTTCAAAGAAAGCATTTTATCTGAAAAACAATCTAGAATCTGAGCTCAGGATACAAATGACTTAGATGCAGCAGCGGACTTAGCCCATCGCAGGCCCGGGATTGTATCACTGAATGAGGCCCCCCGGTTGCTTTACGGAGGACTTCATACATAGGCTACAATATGATGTCCGCAACTAACAAACTCAAACTCAACCTCATATTTCAAACTCAAAAATTTGAATAAACGCTTTCTAAAAGTGCTTTCGAATCGTCGAGTGAAACCACTGGTTTGGAATGCCATTCCAGAATATAATATGACTTATGACACTGAATGCGCAACCGAAGCAAGCTCACTGTTTTGTTTAAATTAATTTTACAGAACTATCAGGCGCCTTCACAACGTTCGTAGGCCCTTAAAGAGGTAGAGGCCCGGGGCGGACCGCACCCTCCGCCCCACACTTAGTCCGCCACAGGGATGCGGTGGATGTAAGAATAAATTGCAGACATGGCGCCGCTCCGAGCGAACGACTTCAAGCACTTTACTATCAAAACGAAAGGATACTTGAGGTAAAATACGAGATTTCAAGATCTAAGATCGTAAAAATGATGAAAAGAATTTGATTGAAGCAAGATTATCTGTTGTCGGATTTAATCTATACTTAATCCATACCTTAGTATAGATTATAAATTTGAAAGTGTGTGTCTGTATGTCTGTCTGCTATGCTTTCACGGTCCATCTAATCAACTGATTATGATGAATTTTGGTACAGGGTTAGGTTGTATCCCGAGGAAGGACATAGGCTACTTTTTATCCCGGAAAATTAAGGAGTTCCCGCTGGAATCACAAAACTTAATCCACGCGGACGAAGTCGCGGGCATTTAGCTTGTGCCCGTGGCTTCGCTTAAGTTAGCTTAGATTTTGCTTGGTTTTTAAACCCCTATGTTATCCCTGTAGGTGTTGAATTTTCAAAATTCGATTCTTATCAGATGCCTACTTCATAACAAGTGTCGTTAAAGGAACCCCTGCTTCTATACATACTTTATTGTTTGTTAATAATAAGATGTTGAGATAAAATACTTACCTGTTTGTTTTTTTTCGCTTGTCAGTTTTCTCGACAACTTTATAATCAAGTTCAAAAGAAAAATAAAGGAGTTACAAATCGAGAAAAGTTTAAATTACTTTTAACGACATTCAGGCTTCAGTAAGTATAGTTAGGGTGCAAATAAGACTGGCGCCAGACTTTCGAAGCACAGTGCGTATGCCGTATGTATTTATTTTTATTATTTTTGTACAAAATATTTATTCTTATAAGTAACTAAAAGAAAATAAGTGTACAAAGGGAAGCTTATCTCTCCAAAATAAATTTCTTTTAGTTTTCCTATTGAAGTATTAATATTATGTAGTTTTGTGTTGGATAGAATCATAAATTATTTTTGAATAGAAATCTTATAGAATTAATTCTTATTATTTTTATCAAGAATTCTTCAATTAGGCAGTAATTGTAACTGTAAATCTTGTAAAATAACAGCATTAAAAATATTGCTAACCCTTTGATAATATTCCCTGCGGAAAGGGAGAGAACTAGATTTATAGGTAATGCTATCATTTTAGTTTTTTTAGAGATTGTGTTATACAGAATTGGCCTAAGTGAGTCAAATCTTTTTCACTAGTCACAAATCCATACTAATTGTACAAACGCATGAGTAACTCTGTCCGTCTGTCAATTAGGTAGGTATGTTTTAGCCATTGATGTAGAATTTTAGTGTACCCATTCTATTTCAATGCTTTTAGCTATCTTCGACCAAATTACGTCAAAATCAGATAAATAGATGGGTCGCGAAAAGATTATAGACAGATAAGCAGACATACAGAAAGACAGAAACACTTTCGCACTTATAATATTAGTATTTACAATACCCAATGCAAAACAGCGTAGCTGCTCGCATAAATTTCCCGTTCCAAAAGTATGCCTCCATCTTAAATGACTCCTAAGAGATGTAGGAACGATAAACTACAGACCTGGCGGCAATTCAAGAGATCTTTTTCCAGCTGTTATCATAAAGACGTAGACTCGGTGAACTGAAATTAATATCACTTAACTCGACTTTGTAGACTTTGGAACGAAGCTTTTTATGCTAGGCACGAGTACGTTAGATATTTTTTTTATCCACGACAAGTTAGCCCTTGACTGCGATCTCACCTGATGGTAAGTGAAGATGCAGTCTAAGATGGTAGCCAGCTAACCTGTGTAAGCATAATTCCAGAAGTGGGTGAATAATTAAATTATCTTTTAAATATATTTGTACTCTCTTTAAAACGTGCTCGAATAAATGGTTAAACTTGTAGCGGTTTCACGAGAGATTTAATGTAAACAGTTAATTATAAAAACTTGGCCAAAGCATCACAACAACAATAAATTAATCATTTGATCAGGCTGCAGTTGCTACTGCTAAGCTCTAACACAAATTGCGATCTAAACACAAAAGTATTTAATAATCGCTGAGTCTGCCGGCAGGAGACTAACTTTCAAACGTCAAAATATTCGTATTTATGTAAATTATTCCAATATGGCGTATCCCCGCCAAAGAACGAACCAAGTGAAATACATCAAATGAGTCAAATATCGGTTTAATTAAACCTTCATCAATAAATAAATTAACAATCTTTCATCTTTTCACTTTAATTTAAAACGTAAAGCTGACACCGGTTAGGGACATGGCAGTTATAAGAAACCTATACCCCTACTCGGTTTCTACACGGCATCGTACCGGAACGCTAAATCACTTGGCGGCACGTCTTAGCCTGCAAGGTGGTAACTAGCCACGGCTGAAGCCCCCCACCAGGGCAGACTAAGGAAAATTCAGAATTTGTAAATTCCCAAATTGACCCTGCCGGCGATCGAACCCGTGACAGCGCTACACACTGCGCCACGGAGGTCGTCAAAGTAAGTGTTATAAGTAACCTGACGTTGCAATTACAGCCAACTATGGTAGGTGGTACGCAGGTATGGTAGGTAGCTATGGTAGGTGCCTTTTTCTGATCATCATTTAGACCCATCACTGGGCACGCGTCTCCTCTTAGAATGAGAAGTAATTATGATTTATTTTCTCGTCTATCCCATAGTGTGTAGTTGAGGGACGAGTAGACTAGTTGTGACACCGCATATCAGTCGATTGCGAATGTTAAGCAACGTTGATCCAAGTCAGAAACTGGATGGGTGACCGAATTTGGAGGTTCAAATTTGGCTTTTTCGTTTCCTCCATGCCTCGGAAAGCACGTTAAGCCGTCGGTCACGGTTATTATCACTAACATCTTATAATAATTAATCGTTAATTTTTAGAGTCCAGTCCCCCCCCCCCCCCCGTTCCCAAGAGATTAAAAAAAAAGCTAAATAGATTAAAAATATTCTTCCGCATTCACATGCAAAGCTTTCGCTATTCCATATAATTAATTTAAAGGTTATTTGTTATCAAAATTACTAATACATAAAACACTGGTATGATTCGCCGTGAACTGGATCAAACAGCTTCTAATTTAAATGAATTGACGTTCGTTAGTCTTACTAAAATTCAAAAACGGCTCGACCGATTTTGATGGAATTTTTTTGTGTGTGTTTGCAACAGCAGGGCTTTTCTCCGGTTGGGCCCGTGAGGGCTTAACGTGGCCTCATTACACGTACGGGTGGCGGGGTAACATTGTGCCCCGGTGATTTTCTTTTAGCCGAGTATCGGCTAGGGCCTGCCTTGAAGGTTACAGGCCCTAGGCCTGGTGTCGTCTGCGGTGTTGGGTCCGCACTGCGGGTGACGTCATCAGTTCGTTACCACCGCGTGCAGGACCCGTGTCATGTCCAGGTGTCTCGGCGCTGCAGGCAATGGGGCGCTCTCGCGCGCCGGTATGGTGTCAGAGCCGGTGAATTCAACGCTGCGGGCGAAACACGCCCGCATGGACGCCCGGTCGGAGGTAGGGTGGTCTACGGTGCGATCCCGTCGGTGTGTATTTGAGTGGGTCCCAGGATGGTTTACATTCACAATTGGACCCGGTAGAGAGCGCGGCAATTGGGTTCTACGTTCAGGACAGGACAACGTCTGCCAAGCCCACTACAGTGCTTAATAAAAATGCACGCATGCAATGCAATTATTACGTATACGTTGTAATAGGTAGTCTTAATATATTTATAATACTTATATGTGGGTAGGTCTAAGTGCATATCCAATAAATAATCAGTTGTCATCTAATCATGGTTTGATTTAGACCTTATACCATTACATGGTGTCAGGTGTGTGCGTATCCACAAGAAATGGTAGTGAAAATAGTGTAATAGTGTTGTTTATCGTATTTAATATTCGGGAGGATTAAAATATTGTGATGGCGAACGATAGTCGCGGTGATGGCGTTTGCGCGGCGATTCAACAGCCCGCGCCGTTGCGCCAAGATGGCAGCCTAGCTACGAATTGGAAGGAATGGAAAAACTCATTTGATTACTTTTTGATCGCTACGGGCAAGGAGACGGCAAGTAATAAGGAGAAATATGGCTTATTCATGCATTGTTTGGGCCAGTACGGTCGAGAAATTCTCGAAGAACTCGATGTTACGGAACAAGATAAATACGATTACAAAACGTTATGCGATAAGTACAATGAGTACTGCGATCCAAAGAAAAACGTGAACTACGAAAGACATACCTTTTTTGAAACTTACCAGAATGAACTGAATTTTGATAAATATGTGGGATTGCTGAAAAAATTAAGTAAAAATTGTGAATTTGGATCCTTAAAAAATAGTCTTATTTTAACGCAAGTAATACGTGGTTTAAAAGATGTTCAAATGAGGGAAAAATTACTAGCGAGATCGTCGATAACATTAGAGGAGGCCAGTACGTGGTGTCGAGCGGCAGAGCGAGCGAGCAAGCAAGCGGCGGCGTGCGCCTCGCGCGCTCCCGCAGCCCCCGGCGGCGGCGGCGGCGGCGCGCTCGAGCAGCTGCGGCAGCGCGGCGGCGCACGGCGGGCCCGCGGCGCCGGAGCGCCGGTTCCGGAGTCCCCGGGGGCCGGTGCGGATGGACGAGGCCGGCAACGGGGTCCGACGGTGTCTTCGTATCGTCGTTTCAGTGACAGTGTATGTGATAGGTGTAGCTTGCGCCACAGTGAGAGTAGGCAGTGCCCGGGGTTTTCCGGAAGGTGTTTTAGGTGTAACAGATGGGGCCACCGGGCGCGATTTTGTACCGTGAAGTTTACGCGGGAAGTCGTCGAGGACACTGACTTTACGGAGGAACAGTGTGAGGACTATGAGGATGAGTACGGCGAAAACGGTGAGCTACTTATGTCTAATATTTCTATTGAAGCTTCGAATGAAATGTGCGATTCATGGTGTGAGACTATAGAAGTGAACGGGGTTTGTGTACGATTTAAATTAGATAGTGGCGCCGAAGCGTCGGTAATGTCTTTGAGTACCTACGAAAAAGCCGGTTTTGATAAAGTAAAGTTATTAAAGTGTAATACCGTTTTAAGAGAAATTAGTAAAAATAAGTTGCCTGTAATTGGATATTTTAATGGATTACTCAAATTTAAAGAACAAGAATGCTGTGAAAAAATTTATATTCTAGACAATAACTGTAATAATTTATTAGGTTTAAAAGCATGTGTAAATTTAAAATTAATTGCGCGGCTAAATCAAGTGTCCCTCGACCTCAAACAGTATGAGTCGATATTTGAGGGCATAGGTTGTTTACCTACTGTTTGTAAAATAGTCGTAGATGAAACAGTACTGCCCGTTGTAAGCGCCTCGCGAAAAATACCTATGAAATTGCGGCCCCGTTTAAAAGAAGAATTAGATAATATGGTTAAATTGAATATTATTAAAAAAGAAGATGGTCCCACTGATTGGGTCTCTAACATTGTGATCGTAGAAAAACCGGATAAAAAACTTCGACTTTGTTTAGATCCGCGAAATTTAAATCAGGCCATAAAACGAAGCCACTTTCAGTTGCCCACGTTAGACGAAATGGCGAGCAATCTGTCCGGAGCGAAATACTTTTCGAAATGCGATGCAAAAAATGGGTTTTGGATGGTAAGACTGGATGAATGTAGTTCTAAACTATGTACTTTTTCAACGCCATACGGGAGATATAGATTTTTACGGATGCCATTTGGGATTAACTGTGCCCCGGAGATTTTTCATAATGAGATGGATAAGATATTTAAAATGGAAGGTGTCGAGGTGTTCATAGATGACATTTTAATTTGGGGGCGGACCAAGGAAGAGCATGATGCGAGGTTAAAGGAGGTTATGAAAAGAGCAGTAGATAGCGGTGTCAAATTTAATAAAAATAAATGCGTGTTCGGTGTTAGCCAGGTTACTTTCTTGGGTCATATTTTCAACTCTCAAGGAATATCGCCAGATAAAAACAGGATAAGTGCTATAAAAAATATGCAAAAACCGACTGATAAAAAAGGTTTAGAGCGGTTTCTAGGCGTGACAAACTATTTGTCTAGATTTATACCAAATTACTCCGAATTATCCGCACCTTTACGTGAGCTGTTAGGACAGAAAGTAACGTTCGAGTGGTCGGGCTGCCACGATAAAGCGTTTAATTTACTAAAATCAAAAATCAGTAGTGCGCCAGTGCTAAGATACTATAATCCTTTGGAAGCCGTCACGGTGTCGGTGGACGCGAGCGCGCACGGGCTGGGCGCGTGCCTGCTGCAGGGCGGGCGGCCCGTGGCGTACGCGGCGCGCACGCTCACAAACACGGAGCAGCGCTGGGCACAGATCGAGAAGGAATTGCTCGCAATCGTTTTTGGGTGCACGCGTTTTCACCAGTATATTTATGGTCATGATAAGGTTATCGTAGAGAGTGATCATAAGCCGCTCGAGGCTATATTTAAAAAATCATTGAATGAGGCACCGGCTCGCCTTCAAAGAATGCTGTTGAAATTACAGCATTATTGTATTACAATTCAGTACAAGCCAGGTAAAATGTTATTTATAGCAGATACACTATCCCGCGCCGCGACGGAGCAGGGGACGGATGAAGACGTATGTAAAGATGTTATGATACATTTGAATACTTTATATGATAACGTAGAAGCTACACCGGAGATGTTAAATAAGATACGCGAAGAAACCGGAAAAGATGCGATATTAAAAGCGGTAGGGGACTACTACAAGAACGGTTGGCCGGATAACAAGAGGGATACGGATACGGCTGTGCGACAATATTGGACAGTTCGTAGTGAGCTTCATATGGTGAAAGGGATTTTGTTTAGGAATAATCGGGTGGTAATACCGACTTCGCTTCGAAGAGATATGCTCAAGCGTATTCACGAGGGTCATATGGGGGTAGAGAAATGTCAGCGTCGCGCGCGTGAAGTGATGTGGTGGCCCGGCATGAGTGCGGACATCCAGAATACAGTGGAGTCGTGCGACACGTGCGCGCGGCACCGCGCGGCCGCCCCGCGCGAGCCGCTGCAGCCGCATCGCGTGCCCGAACTGCCGTGGGAAGTGTTGGCGGCTGACATATTCGAATTACGAAATAAATACTATTTACTTGTAGTAGACTACTATTCTAAATTCGTCGAAGTGCTTACGCTGCCCGATATGATGAGCTCGAGTGTGATTCGGGTTTTGAAAGATACTTTTAGTCGTTTTGGCATCCCACATGTATTACAGACCGACAATGCTGGCCAGTTTTCATCAGAATCATTTAAATCCTTCGCTAATAGCTGGGGCTTTAAGCATGTTACGAGTTCGCCGTTGTATCCCCGGTCTAACGGTCTCGCCGAGCGGAACGTACGAACTATAAAAGCCCTTATGTGCAAGTCATATGAAAGTGGAGAGGACTGGAAACTCGCATTGCTTAATTTTAGGAATACACCACTCTCTGGTGAAAAATGGTCGCCGGCACAACTGTTAATGAGCCGTCGATTAAACACTCGGTTGCCTTCTGGTACGTCGCAGTTAGTACCCAAAGTGGTGAGTCCGCAAGCTATGATAGATGATCGCTCAAGAAGAATAGCGCAATATAAATCATATTATGACAGAGGGACCAAAAATTTAATTCCTCTGTCAGACAACGAACCGGTCCGAATGCGACAGAATAAGGTGTGGGTCAAAGCTCGCGTTTTGCGTCCGGCTCAGGGAAACCGATCTTACTGGGTTCAAACTGAAAGCGGTGCCGTCTATAGGCGTAATCGACAGCATATCATGAAAATACCAAACACAGTCAATGTTGCTAATCGTACAAATATTTCCTCTGGCGTCGATTGGGAGCATTTTAATCCCGCGCCAACGGGCAGTACCAATCCGACAGCTGGGCCACAGGCTGCACGCTCGCCGCAAACATCGCATGTACCTAAAGTTACAAGTAGTGGCCGAGTTGTGCGTCCGCCAGTTCGTTTTGGCGATGAATTTAACTATTAATAAAGTTTAAAAACATGTAATTCCATTAAGTAACAATATTAAATTTTAAGTTTTTTTTTGATGAATAAGTATATAATATATATATGTGTATTGCTTTAAATTAATTATTAATTATACTTTCTTGATGTAGCTTGCTTAGTCTGAGTATTAAGCTAAGGTTAGATAAATTAATGTAGGTACCTAACTATAATAATCATTCACGAAACTTACAGGTATTTTAAAACAATATCTCAGTAAGTGCTAATTTATGATGTAACAATATCCGATACTAATGTATAATGGTATGCATGTATGAAAAACTAAAATTTTTTTTTTCAAAAAGGGGAGATATAACAATATAAGAATAGTTTGTCAAAGTAAGTTAAGTTAGTTAAGAAAATATTAAGTTAACGTTTAAAAAAATATTTAAAATTAATTCTATAAGGGGGGAGATGTAATAGGTAGTCTTAATATATTTATAATACTTATATGTGGGTAGGTCTAAGTGCATATCCAATAAATAATCAGTTGTCATCTAATCATGGTTTGATTTAGACCTTATACCATTACATACGTGACGTAACTCCGTAGAACAAGTCTAATAAACCAGACCGCTTGACGCTATAAAAACAAAGTTAGCCTCAGTTAAAAAAAATAGTTTCCAATTAATCAACGGTCTATTTCAAAGTCACAAAATTATTCATAGTTATGGAATTCAAAAATTCAGTTGCGACAATGAATTGGCTGCTAGTTTTGGTATAATAGTATATCTATAGATATTATGTGTAAAAATAGATAGACGTTCTCACGTCATGTTTGTCTTAAGTATAGTAGTGTTGAGCGCTGTTGTCTTAACGTACGGAGGTCTCGGGTTCGATCCCCGGCAGGGTCAATTTGGGAATTTATAATTTCTGAATTTTCCTTGGTCTGGCCTAATGGGAGGTTTCGGCCGTGGCTAGTTACCACCCTACCGGCAAAGAAGTGCCACCGAGCGATTTAGAGTTCCGGTACGATGCCGTGTAGAAACCGAATAGGGGTATGGGTTTAATACAACTGCCATGCCCCTAACAGGTTAGCCCACTACCATCTAAGACTGCATCATCACTTACCATCAGGTGAGATCGCAGTCAAGGGCTAACTTGTAGAGGTTAAAAAAAATAAAAATAGGATAAGCATTAGGTACATTTTTATTAAAATAAAATTTTATATGATGCTTTTCAATGAAAGTGAAAGCGAGCAGGTAAGGCCGTTAAGGCAAAAAAAAAAGGTTGCATCTGATCTCACGCTGGTTATGTTGGATTGTCGACCCACTGTTGTACTATGAGAGTGAGGGAATACAGAGCGCTACTGTGTTTGCCCACTTACTGTGCACTATTTATCGCCTGCACAGTTAGTATCTGTTGAGATTTAATATCGCCAAACGAAATTCGATCAAAAGAACTAATAAACTCTGTCCGGATCAGTAGACTGTGAATGTCACGGACATACCGTGATACGTCCGAAGTGAATGTCTAAAAATACCTAAAATACGTAAACGTGTACATATAGTCAGTATTACGTAAATACATGACACGTTGCCAGGTGATAAGAAATATGCTAAAACTAGCATCAACGTATTTTAATGAACGAGCTTAAGGCTAAGTACAGATGTGTGGTTAAAACCGTGCGGCTAACATCCATGTTGAAAAAGATAGAAAGGAAAATCGTTCGTCTATAAATCGCACCTTAACTATATGTATGTACCTATGTAGTAGTAATTAGTATGACTGTAAAAGTAGCTTGTAATGGGATTGGGGCCTCCACCACTTGAGATTTTCAGCTAAAGGGCAGAAGAAGCAACACGTCAAACAAGTCAAAGTCCAACACGCTGGCCAACTGCGGATTGTCAGACTTCCCTGGTTAACAGGTCCCAGCTCTACATAATGCTGTGTACTCTCTACAAACACAAGAGCACACAGCAATGATTTTCAGTTGGAATCCTAATTTAAATCATTTAAATTTAGATCTCAACGCATCACATTGACGCATTTATCATCGCCATCATGATATCATACTAATATTATAAATGCAAAAGTGTGTTTGTTTGTTGGTTTGTCCTTCAATCACGCCGCAACGGAGCAACGGATCGCCGTGATTTTTGGCATGGGTATAGTTGAGGCCCTTGGCACTCCAAGGGCCTCAACTATACCCACACTACATAGGCTACTTTTTATCCCAGAAAATTAAGGAGATCCCAAGGGAATCAAAAAAACTTAAACTACGCGGACGAAGTCGCGGGCATCAGCTAGTAATAATATAATGCGGCTAAATGCAGAATATCGTTCGACGATTAGAAGTTGTTTCTTTTGGGGTATTTGCCACATAATTTTGTGTGACGCGTATTACACAGGATGGTTCTTAAAATAATAGGGACTCCATGGAGTTTAAAAGCGCCTAGAGTGTACAGTGAAAAGTTTATATTATTTGACAAATATTCAAGTAAGTAAATAGTTTTTTAGTTATTATTAAATAGAGGATCTCCCAAAAGTCGTAATATCCACGTCCCCCGTTAGTTTTATGTTCAAAAACCATTTTAAACTATCAATTGAAGTAAACAAGTGCCTCGAATTTTTATGACGTCACTGTTCAATATTTCATACAACATTCCAAGCGCGCGTTTTCACGTTTGGAAAGTTGCTGATTTGTCAAATACCCAATTATTTTGGTAAGAATTATGTAGAGACGTTTAAGAGGCTATTTTCGCCGCAACATGTCACGAACACGATGGCAATCAGAATGACACCGCACCGTGATGTGTCCCGGCCCTTAGAGACAGCACCTGCTTGAGCCAAAAGGTTAATGATTTGTATTAAAATATCATTCGATGCCTAAAATACTTGTCAAAAATACGTTGGCCTCGCGTTTGCACCGCATTAAATTTTTATGATACTAGATAATGCCCGCGGCTTCGTGCGCGTGGAATAGGGATGATGCCTATGTCAAAAATAAATTATTTCTTACCGATACATTTTTAAGTATAGATAAAAGAAAAAAGTGCGTTGGATGACGTTACGCACTATATATTTCAAACAAACTTCCATACAAGAAGCGCGTTTTTAAGTTTGATAAAGAGATAGATAGATAGATAGATAAATTCTTTATTGCTACACAAGACATAAAAATACATAGAAAAGAAAACAAAACAAAACAAAGTGCGCAAGGGCGGTCTTATCACTAAAAGTGATCTCCTCCAGACAACCCATTAATTAAGGACCTTTAAGGTAGGAGCGGGATAGTGCAACAATATAGACAGCTATAATAATATACTACATAAACTTTACATACTAATAATACATAAATAATTTTATAAATACATATAAAAATAAATATATACCTATATAAACCTACATACACAATACTTAAATATTCTATAGCATACTAGCACTAGATAAGTAATGATCCTTTAAACGATTCTTGAATATATTTATAGATTTCGATTGTCTAATGTCATTCGGTAGGACGTTCCAAAGCTTAACCGTCTTTACTGTGAAGGAATTCCCGTACACCCCCGTATGACTAGAAGGTATTCTCAACCTGTTGTCATCTTTAGACCGCAAATAAATAGACAAGTCGTTGCTGCCAAGAAAGTTGAACCGCTCTTTTAAGTAAGGTGGCGTTTGAGGATAATATAATATGGAGTACAAGAGAGAAAGAGCATGTAAGTTTCTACGGGAACGAATTGGCAGCCACTTTAACTGAGCACGAAATTCAGATATATGATCATACTTGCGTAAGCCAAAGATAAATCGTATACAAACATTTTGCAGCCTTTCAAGTTTATTGAGCATGGTCTCAGATAAATCCAAATAACAAACATCCGCATAATCTAAAATGGGTAAAAGCAGAGTACTAGCTAATAGGATTTTAGTTTTAATTGGTAAAAAATGTTTCCACCGTCGCAAGTACCCAACAGCAGCAAAGATCTTACGACTTAGCTCTGTAACTTGCGGAACCCAAGACAAAGAATTATCAAGAATAAGGCCAAGATCCTTAACTGCATTAGTGTAAGGTATAGCTGTTCCATCTAAGACAACAGGTGGTATAATATTATAAGAAAGTAAGGAAAGGTAATATTTGCTACCTATAATAGTAACCTGTGACTTATTTGGATTTATCAAGAGACCATAAGATCGACACCAAGCGCTAATCTTATTCAAATCAGCATTAAGGGAATCAATAGCTGCAGCAAGATCATCAATGGCTGCTGATACATAAACCTGTAAATCGTCAGCATATAAATGATAAGATGAAGAAATTACTGAAGAAATAGAGTTTATATAGATAGAGAAGAGAAAGAGTTGCTGATTTGATTTCGTTGTCATCATCCCTATAAGGGAAATCCCCTGGGAAGGTCCCTCCATCTTAACTCGGCCAGGTTTGACTATATCCCTGGCGCAGCGGTGTGAGTTGTGGTCTTATAATATGTGGAAGGTCCCGAATTCGATCCCCAGCAGGATCAACTCGGGAATTTTTTATTTCTGAATTTTCTCTGGCCCACCGCCTAGCGCTTACCTGGTTATGGCCAAACGATTTAGCGTACCGGTACGACCGGTGTAGAAACCGGTTATATAAAAGAGGAATTAAAAAAAACTTATTCCACTCGGACGAAGTCGCGTGCATCAGCTAATCATTGATATGAGTATCGATACAATTTCTATTAAGTTATGTAAAACTACATGATGACTTCATCCGCGTGGATGACGATATTTATATTCCCGCGGGAACTCTTTTATTTTCCGGGATAAAACTTTGTCCTTTCCTGGGATACAAACTATCCCTATACCAAATTTCATCAAAATCAGTTGAACAGACGGGCCGCGAAAGCGTAGCAGACACACTTTCGTATTTATAATATTAGTTTGGAATATGGAATTAGTATGGATTATGTGACTTAAACCAAAGAAACCACAGGCAAACTGAAATCAGACGGTCGTTGGTGAAAACTTTGAAGCTTTTGTCCCATTTGGAATAGAATCATAACTTTTTATTCCAACAAACTCTACAAAAGACTTAAGACTCCCTAATAGTTAGGAAAAATAGAATTTATTGAAGCACTGTTGGAGGGGAAGCGGAATATACTTTAGCTGTTGCCTACGACTTTGTTTCTTGGAAGAAATAAAAACGGGATAGGAAACGTAAGAAAAACGTATGAAATCACGTTCGACTGACTTTTGCGGGGCGAGGAAGACGATCACAATGACAACACAATATAATAATTTAATGGCGAAACTGCCACAGTTCGCGGCTCGAGGGGTAAGGCGAATATGGCTGATATCACGCGTCTTCGTCCAAGCTTCGGTTGTAAGTAGATGCGAGTATTTTAGGTATTTATTCTATCGCGTACGTAGGACAACGGGTAAAACTTTTAAGTGAAATTTCGGCCTTACATGAAGTTTTTATCCGCAAGTAAAAAAACAGTCAAGTGCGAGTGAGACTCGCGCACAAAGGGTTCCGTACCTGGTGGTACACAACTTATAAATCGTTTTAGTAAATAACAAGAGAGACGTCATAGCAACACGTAATCAGTAAAAAACGGTAGAGCCTGAAAAACAATTCGATACCGTATGAGTACGGATCTCTAATTTACGGTTTTAGGATTTATTCCTGTACTTGTGTAGTGTGACCTTGCTTTTTGCCAAATTTCATGATCCTAGGTCAACGGGAAGTACCCTATAGATTTTGATTTATTGACAAGCCTCAAAATACTCAAAATATGCAGATTAAATGGCCGTATTTTTTATTGCGTAGACTTAAAAACTTTTTAACAGATCTAAGGGACTACCTATAGACCTTAATAATTTCAACTTTATACCTCCACGTATTTCTGAGAAAAAGGGAGTTGACAGACAGACAAACGGACAATGAAATGATCCTATAAGGTTTCCTTTTTTCCTTGACCTTAGTATTGTAGTAAAACTTCTTTAGAATCGTGATTTGAAAATTCGATGAAACGAAAAAGCGACACCAAATAGAAACAATCATATTCATAATAGGATTTAGCCTGCGACAGAATGAGATAGAATACAAGTTATATTTATCTCATTCTCTCCTAAGCTACTCTCTGATGTTTCACTTCTGCCGTGTGTGAATTGCACACACACACTTTTTGATATTGATTCCAACTTGATACCTTCCCGCGTTCCCGAGAAAAAGGGAGTTAGCAGACAGACAGACAAATGGACAACTAAGTGATCCTATAAGGGTTCCTTTTTTCTATTTGAGGTACGGAATCGTAAAAAAGCGTGTCGACTGTATAGTGAATATCAAACACAATATGTAGGCCATACGCAACCCTCGTTTTATCTATACAAACTATTATCTTTATATAAACCTCCCTTCGTAAAAGCCACTAAAGCAAAGCCTGTTTCTAAGAAACACTTTTGCTTTTTGCATGCATACTAATGACAATGACCTTTTTATTATAACCTACGGCATTTCTATAGAAACCCCGTATTCTTTGTTCGCGCCTTTGCCATGGTTCTTGGAAAATGTTACTCGAACGCTAATGTGCGGGACATTAGCGCCCTCTACAGCTATTTGTATTAAGTCGTCGTTTTGTATAGGATTACGTACATTTAACACATTGCGTGGGTTAGGACTAGAAGAAAAATAATTACTTCCGTACGTACCCATATTGTTATTATTATAGCGATAGAAATCGAGCTAAGAACGGGTTTTATAATTCGAACCGCTAGGATATGGGACGCCCTTTCGGCTTTTTTTTATTATGCAATGCAAGTTAGCCCTTGACCTTGTGCAATCTCACCTGATGGTAAGTGACGATGCAGTCTCACACAATCACAATTATTAACCGATTTTCAAATTTTTTCGCCATTTTGTACCCTAGGACCCCTTTTTCTTTTTTCCGAAATATTTACAATTTAGTAAACGACCACCCCCCAAAAAACCTGACATTTTTCAAAATTACAAAAAAGGTTACCAGCCGATTTTCAAAATTCAAACGTTCACACATGTCTTGATAAATTCCTCAACTTGGTACTATTTTCATCTCAATCCTCCCAAAATCCTCGGAGCTATGGCCAAAAATACGTCTCAGACGATTTGCATCTGATAACCATTTTCAAAGATAAAAATCTACCCACTGGGTCCATTTTACCCAGCAACGGATGCTCTGACGCGTATCCAAGGTTTGCAATCCGGTTTGTTGATGTTTAGTGAATAGTGTTCTGTAAACAACACTTAGATAAACCAAAGACAGTGGTGGACTTGCTCTCAGATATTGCGTCTGACATATCCCAGTGACAAGGGTCTTTGAGTACGTGTGCCGGCTTTTTGTAGGCATTATGATTCTCGACTACTTGTAAACACTAAGCTTTTCATACTTGATATCTTAGGAAATATTGAAGTTGACAGATGGAAGTTTATTATTGTTAATAAAAAACAATATTTTTTGTACTTAATTTATTATTTACTATTTATTTTTATATAAGTACCCTAGAAAAGAAAATTTTAAAAGTTCTTCTTTTTCCGGGTTTTAAACGCGCTTAGTCTAAGTGTGAGATCTATAGAGCAAACTTTGACTTTGCTTAGACTGAAGACATGGCTAAAACGAGACAGATTTATGTTACTCACATAAGTCCATCTCGTTTTAACTCTGAGTAAAGTCTGAGCCAAGTCAAAGCACGCTCTATGGATCTCAGCATAAGAAGAGCCCACAGGCCACAGCACACTCAGCCGGGTTTATGACGTGCGTCATTTTTGTAAATAAATAAATAGTGCTATATAGATTTATTCGACTATTCATAAGCACATGTAAAAAGTCTATTTGAATAAAAAACTTTTGAATTTGAATACAATAAATAATACTATATATTTGCAGGAATATGGGTACAGATCACAGATCACGTTCCGTGATCTGTGGTACAGATATAGGTCTTAAATTAGTATATCATTTATTGGTGTGCAAATTGTTAGGCATTTTTAAGTAATATTGAGTTATGTCATTGGAACAATAATTTATCATTTAAAAAAATTATGGTTCCCAACGCGCCCACAGTAAACTCGTACGGTAGGTACGTGCGTAGTTTTTTAAATAAAATTTGTATCGTGGACGTCAACCTATAGAAGTTTACTACTGGACGAAAGTCTCCTGCATGGATCACCACAGTACACGGTCTTATGCCGCTTGTTTCCAGCGGCTCCCAGCTACACACTTGAGATCGTCCCGCCTAGGGTCGTCCAACGCTGCGCTTTCCGGTGTAAGTCCACCATTCAAGCAGCTTCAACCCCAAGCACACTGGCTTCACGGAAGATCAGCGCTATATACCTACTAACAGATATAGCACATGCTGAGTGAAGACTATTTTGGGGATCAAGTCTCATTTCGCGTTTTTTTTTTCTTTATAAAGTCTGTTATTTCTTGTACTTGTATCCCCGAATAAAGATTTCCGACTTTCTTTCAATGCCTATCGGTTCTTCAAGCTATGTGTATAAATACAATTTGTATAAATCCTAATTATTTTAATTACTGAAATAACATGATAATCTTGCCATGAATTATTCATGAAATAGGCCACGGCGCCTCTACATCATTTTATGTTTATCAAGTATTCGAAGTGACAAGTTGAAGGACAGAGTGACTTTTATTTATACTATATATACGATATAAAGCGAAAGTGGGAACTGCGCCGTGGTATTTTACTCTTGTGATTTTTGTTATTAGAGTGAAACGTACGTTGAGAGTAGTTTGGAAGATTTCTGTGGTGTGGTGAATATGCGGGCTATAAGTGCGGGTTACACACTGTACCACATAGATTTACCTACTGTGTTGGATTATAGCGAATTAAACCTCTAGTTCATTCATTTATCATGGACTTCCACAAAGTAAGCGCGTTTGGAACCCTCGTAGCTTTAGTTTTAAGATACCGTTACCCATTATCACCATCATGCTTTTTAAGTAAGTAATATTTTTTAGACTACAATAAGTGTATCTACAGTGTACCTATATTGAATAAATGACTTGAATCTTGAATCTTGAATCTAGTAACGCCTGCTTCTACCCAATTTTTGTTACTTTTTCACGCACTATCTTTCTGGGTGGATTTGGGTGAAATTTAGCACAGAGGATTAGATATAGTCTGGAATAACACATATTGCTAGCTTTATCCCGGAAAATTAAAGAGTTCCTGCGTGAACCAAATAAACCTCAATGCACGCGGTCAAAGTCGCGGATACCAGCTAGTTTAAAATTTTAAAAAATTGGCAGTCGTAGGTACTGCCAATAGAAGTGAAAACTTATAACTTAGAATTTTGGTATTAAAATTGGAAATTTCATAATGTTCAAATTAAAATTATCAACATCAATCTGGTTTTCACATCTATTGAAACTCCGAGCCACAATTATATACATGTTTATATGGTTTATTTATTATTCAAATAATATATTACGGGCTGTACAAGATCATGACAAAATGACACAAATAGTGTAAGCAATAAAGTTTTTATTTATTTATTTATATAAAATATAAATATAATTTAATTGAAATAACAATTAATACACAATCATATTAAATCATGTTGCACAATACGTCACAGCATGTCGGTGACGCGAACCCATAAGATTACCCCTAATAAGTGCTCAACGCCGCTAAAGAAGTTTTCCCTTAAAAACCCGACACATTGAGGTTAATGGCGTGGTACATTAGGTCGGTTTAACCGGATTTGTTAGGGGCACCGCCCACGTCAGATTTTTTGTAGGTCCGATAATCGGGCCAGTTTTTTTTCCAGACTTTGTGACCGTCTCAACGTCAGTCGTTGTCGTTCATTTTCCACCGACAATCGAATCGCCGATTTTGTCTTTGACCGACCTTTTGTAGGACGTGTGCGTTTCAATAGTGCAATCTATACGGATAATTATTTGCTGACAAAAATCAGCCCCGTAGGCAGCCACGGCTGGCGCCTCGTCCTTTTAAGATCACTTGGGAAGTCGGCCGTGAGTTGCATTATTTCCGGCCTGGGCAGTAATGTACCATAAATAAAAAAAAACCTGAAAATCTGAGCATTATTCACATTCATATTTTGATGTCGATTATGGCGTAGCTTATCCTAGATAATGTCGATATGGTTGCGTATCGGCCTTAATAAAGATTACTGCGAAGTGATAATCTTCAACTATAGGAACGCAATGTTTATTTTAACACATGTTTTTTTAATTTTTACAATTTTTTCTGTCCTTAGTTTATTGTAGCTCTGAAACTGCATCCAAACTTTCACATGCTACTAATATTATAAACTAGCTGATGCCCGCGACTTCGTGCGCGTGGTTTTAGTTTTGTTTGGATTCCCGCGAAAATCCCTTAATATTCCGGGATAACCTATGTCACTCTCCGAGTCCTCAAGTAGGTATACCCATGCCGAAAATCACGTCGATTCATTGCTCCGTTGCGGAGTGATTGAAGGACAAACCAACAAACAAACACACTTTCGCATTTATAATATTAGTATGATGTATGTAAGTTTGAATGTTTGTTACTTCTTCACGCCACAATGTCTTTATCTTAAATTTGGAATGACCGATTTGTATAAAATTTGGAATGGAGATAGCTTATTTTAATGTGATTCAACACATAAGCATCGCATATTATACCGGAAAATTGAAGAGTTCGTACGAGAATCAAAAACCCCTAATCTACGCGGACGAAGTCACGGGCATCATCTAGTTTATAATATCAGTAAGATATAACTTATCTACTTACCATTCAACTACTTGTAGGATGGTATCTCGAGTGCGAATTTCCTAACCATCATTATTTCTTATGACTTCAGACTGATAGCAAAAACACTAGTAAATAACAAAAACAACGTTTATCAAGGATTAAAGTGTCGTAAAAGACGTAGACGCGGTATGAGTGTTGAAGATTTATACCTACAACGTCAACTGAACTAAAAGTATGTGTGCCGTCGAGTTATGTAGGTACCTACTGGATGACGTCCGCGTGTAATAGGTAATTCTTTTTAAATTCCCACGGGAACTCCTTAATTTTCCGGGATAAAAGTAGTCTATGTCTCTTTCCAGGTCCTCAACTATACCCATGCAAAAAATCATGTCGATCCATTGCTTTATTGCGTGATTGAAGGACAAACCTTGGCATTTATAATATTACTAGCGAATGCCCGCGACTTTCTCTCGTGCCTCTCTCTCTCGATGTCTGCGTGGTTTGAGGATTTTTGGTTCCCGCAGGAACTCTTTAATTTTCCAGGAAAAAAGTAGCCTATGTGCTATTCCAGACTATAATCTATCTCTGTGCCAAATTTCAGCCAGATCCGTTCAGCCGTTCAAACATAATCCATCCATACATCCATACATCCATCCAAACTTTCGCATTTATTATATTAGTAAGAAGTAAGACTATGATTAAATTGTTAAATAGGTACTACCCTGCACCAATGGTGGTTTAACTCGTATTCACTAAAGGAAAAATGTCGGGCGACACGTTTCCCTAGGTATTATGGGTATTACAGAATAGGTAATAGTACAATGTAGTATTATGTCGGGGGAAGTTGGGCGATGTCGTCTGACGTCGCTAGATATCTTGTCACGCTACCGTTTACCTGTTGCCAGACTTTGATTTTGAGCCACGTCGCCCAACATCTCTAGCGAGACGTGTCGCGGGCATTGTCCCCTAGAGAACACGTTGCATCAACATGCCTTACGATTGATCGACGTGAGAGCTCACCACGCCAAGTGTAAGCGAACGTCAAAGTAAAATGGACCCAAAAGCTCTTGCTTTAAAGTCACAAATTCAGCGTTTGGAGCGCTGGCTGTGAATAAATACACGAAATAATGAAATAATCTATAAACCAATCCAGTTAAGGTTCATTTTGATTTAACATTCGCTTACGCTTGGCGTGGTTAGCTCTCACGTCGATCAATCGTACCTATTTGCAATGTAAAAACTCAGAGTAAGCGTACCGTATAGTCCTAGATGAGCGAGAAACGTGACACCGCGACTCGATAAGACTAGACTGCTATGGGGATTTAGAGTACACTAAAAAGTTAAAAATAAAAATTCTTTCGGGCGAGTATACAAAGATAGCCAAAGTAGACGTGTCAGGCTCGGCCGACTTCAACATAGTGTGTAGAAATCAAAATTATTTTTACTTTACAGTGGCTTTGGAAGTCGGTTTTTTGGAAAGAATTTTTATTTTTAACTTTTTACTCTAAATCCCCACAGCTTAAGAATGCAGTACCCTGCAGCATCAGAGTTGAGGAGTTGGGACTTGACTTTAAGTAGGTATAAAGTCGTTGCTTGACACCTATAATATGACTTCACCACAAAAAAATCCTAAATCGTTATTTTTAAGGAGTTCTGTACCCTGCAGCATCAGGGTTGAGGAGTTGGGACTCAGAGTTGAATCGTATATACGTGACTTGATACCTACTATATGAATTCACCATTAAAATTTCCTAACTCCCTAGTTTTGAGCATTTCATGTAGTACGGTACACCTACAGCATCAGGATAGAGGATTTGGAGTCAGATTTTTTGATTTTTTTATGGGACCACCTCGGGAGCTTCCTCTAACCACTGAAAAGATTTCTTTTCAAATCGGTTCAGAAACCACGGAGATATGCACCGACATACATTAAAAAAAAACGATACGCACCGAATTGAGAACCTCCTCCTTTTTTGGAAGTCGGTTAAAAACAGTAGCTGACCCTTCACGTGGCCTACGATATCGCGTAGTGAAGTTTGTCATTTTCTATGGCGTCGTATCGCATCGCGTCGCGTCGTTTTGCTTCTGTCACTCACCTAGGACAATTACGGGTAAGGCCACCTTATTAGGCCGATTAATGTAGGATAAGGTCACGTGAAATTTTTTTTGAAAGCGCTAGCTTTTTTTGCGCAAAGGTTCAAGATTTCTTTGGTTCACCAATTCAGGTGGGCATGATGCTATAAATTTTATGGCAACATTTTCAATAGAGTAAAAAAAATACATTATTATTTTTTACTTTGACTAACCGGAAAATCAAACGTAAGTAGATACAAAAAATATTTTTTATAGACCGTACATTTTGCTACTTTAACTGAAGGTTGCAATTTAAACAATTTTATTTGACCACCTGGTGAATCAAATTGTATTAATGTAAACAAATTTTTATGAGTAGTCTAACCAGATCAAAATGATCAAATAACTTTTCGTTTTTACTATAGTAAAAGATTTTGACCTCGGTTACGTCCAAATCATCTCAGATAGAGTCTTATAAATAACAAAATATAACTTGTATTCTATCTCATCCTTTCGCAGGCTAAATCCTATTGATGAATATGTGTGTCTCGTTTTTCGTTTCGTTTACCGATTCATCGAATTTTCAAATCACAACGAATCTAAAGAAGTCATATACTTAGGCAAGCGCGTCCCATCTTAGACCAGGCCACACCTTCGCTTCACTAAAATAAAAAATAAAAATCAGGCGTGATTGTGGCTAAGCGTATGCTTATGTTGAAAAAAAAGTTTCAAGACTGTAACCCGACTACTTGACATAGCAGGTAAAACTGTCGCTTCCAGTATATTTTAATATTGTATCTACTACTGGATGATGCCCGCCACTTCATTCGCGTGGAATAAGTTTTTTAATTCCCACAGGAATAAAACTTTTCCGGGATATTTTTTTTATTTTTTGTTCCACTACAAGTTAGCCCTTGACTGCGATCTCACCTGATGGTAAATGATGATGCAGTCTAAGATATTAGCGGGCTAACCTGTTAGGGGCATGACAGTTATATTAAAGCCATGCCCCTATTCGGTTTCTACACGGCATCGTACCGGAACGCTAAATAGCTTGGCGGCACGTCTTTTGCCGGTAGGGTGGTAACTAGCCACGGCCGAAGCCTCCCACCAGGCCAGACCAGGGAAAATTTAGAAATTATAAATTCCCAAATTGACCCTGCCGGGGATCGAACCCGGGACCTCCGCACGTTAAGACAACAGCGCTACACACTGCGCCATGGAGGTCGTCAAACAATAAAATGAAGTCTAGGTATGTCACACTACAGATCCCCAACTATACCCATGCAAAAAACATGTCGATCCGTTGCTTCGTTGCGACGTGATTGAAGGACAAACGAAAAAACAAACGCACTTTAGTATTTATAATACATATTAGTATGAAGTATGATTTATATACCTCAGAATTTTCTCCTCATTCATGTGTCACCCCACTCGATACAAGAGCAAAAAAATTAGAGACACCCACTTTTTTGGATGTAACATCCGTCTTATCAATTTTGTTTGTATAAAATGTAGCATAAGTCACCCGGACTACAATAAAGAATCGATTGATACCTCTTTAATTAAAATCGGCTCAGTAGTTTAGGCGCTACGGTGGATGGAACATACATACATACAATTACTTCAACCTCTTTACCAAGAGGTTGAAGTAAATAGCTTTTTTGGTTTTTACATTATTATCTCAAGAAAACTCCTTTTATTACGTAAATAATGGAAAGAGGTCACGATCCTCAGTAATAAATAATACGACACAGAGAGAGAGAGATTTTTACATTAAAAAAATTACAGGAACGTTAAAAAAAATTTTAACTTGTAAAATTTAGGAATGACGGAAAATCTTTGTGAGCGACAAGGGCAAAAATTTTGGCAATGTTTTCTGGCATTATTTAAACGAAAAGTAACGTAAATACCCAACGTCATTGTCAATCACTACAAACACCTAACGCCTATGACATTTTACTCAACCATAGAGCGGATGGAATCTTTTACACTAGCTTTATTTTTTTATCAACAACAAGTTAGCCCTTGACTGCGATCTCATCTGATGGTAAGTGATGATGCAGTCTAAGAAGGTAGCAGGCGGGCATGGCAGTTATACTAAACCCATGCCCTATTCGGTTTCTACACGGCCTCGTACCGGAACGCTAAATCGCTTGGCAGCACGTCTTTGCCAGTAGGGTGAGGCTAGGGTTCACGGCCGAAGCCTCCCACCAGGCCAGACCAGAAAAAAATCAGAAATCATAAATTCCCAAATTGACCTTGACGGGGATCGAACATGGAACTTCCGCACGTTAAGACAATACTGCGCCAAGGAAGTTGTCAAAAGCTCGACCCGTTCCGGCTTCATTTCGCTTGCAGGGAATATCAGTATATCCTTTCTTAATGAGGGTGTTACAGAAAACCTGCAGGCAAAATTTTGCAGCCCAAACCGACTGATTGACATAATATCAATGTACCTAAAACTAAAACAATAGTATAGGTTCTAGACTGCAGACAATTTAAAATTAACATGTTTAACATGCTAATTCAATTATTTACATGGGATAACATGTGAATTTTCTTTATAGCGTAAACCAACCCTGTATTGAGAAAGATATTTTAGGATTTTTCAATCAATCGAAGCCGGGATGGTGTCATTATTTTTATTAGTAGGTTATTAATTATTACGCGACGTACGTAGCACTGCGTGTATTTTAAATATCCCGTAAAAACTATAACTTCATTTTCCGGGATAAAAAGTAGTCTATGGGTCTATTTTTCATAGTGTTAGTCCCATATAACCGCTTAGTGAGGAATGCGTAAAAGCATTTTTCCAGTGATTAAAAAAATGTCATGTGATTAAAGAACAAACTAAGAAATCAACAAACGCACTATCGGATTTATGAAATTAGTGGAAATTGGTTTTATTACCAAAGTCAGATTGGAAGCAGCCAAAATATGTCACCTTCTTTTTGACTTCCGACCTTGTCCAATCTGTGAGTAATAAATTTATTTAATGATCTTAGATTTCTACAAATAGTGATTTCTGATACGCAAACATAACCTTTGTCATAGTGTTGCTATAGTGCTCAATATATATTGTTTATATATTACGTTTATATATTATGTCATCAACACATAGTACATATTTACTCGAATGATTGTCGTATATTTACTGTACATTACTTGAATACTATTGACGTTGTCTTGAGAGTTTTTGTTGTTTTATGTATTAAGTAGATATCATCATTTTGTATAGATAATGTTTATTAATACGATACTTTGCTACTTATCTAGTTAATTGATTAAAAACATAGCAATATTAAATTGTACGTCTATACTAATATTATAAATACGAAAGTTTGAATGTTTGTTACTCAATTACGCCAGAACGTCAAAACGGATCTAAATGAAATTTGGCATAGAGATAGATTATAGTCTGGAATAACACATAGGCTATTCGTTATACCGGAAACATAAAGAGTTCCCGCGGGAACCAAAAAAAACCTCAATCCATGCGGACGAAGATGCAGGCATCGGTTAGTTGTTGCGTTATAATGATTTTTATCGTTCTGTTCTGTATATTGTTTAATCTTGTGCAAATAAAAGCACCTATGTCCTATAGTATTCTTTCTTTTACATCTATACACCTACACCTACACCTAACTATTATATTTCTCTTCGACGAAGTCAAGATAATCAAGATCGAACTTCACTTCAGGTAAGTTCGTTTGATCATTGAAATAATATGTGAAAGTGTGTCGTTCTGTGAATGCAAATGGCTTGGATATATTTAAAGATCGGGCCCTGTTTTAAATCAAAGCGCGCGGACAAAGTCGCGGGAGTCATCAAGCATAGCTCTAAAGGTCAACTGATTAAATATTTTCCACGTTATCCAATTTTAGAGATGTGGTGCGATTCCACCACAGAACGTGTCTCTGGGTGGATTCGCACAAGTAAACAATATCTATTACTAATAATACTAATAATCTATACTAATATTATAAATGCGAAAGTTTGAATAGATGGATGTATGGATGGATGGATGTTTGTCAATCACGCCCGAACGGCTGAACGGATCTGGATGAAATTTTAATTATAATCTGCAATAACACATACGCTACTTTTATCCCGGAAAATTAAAGAGTTCCCGCGGGAACCAAAACCCTCAATCCACGCGGACGAAGTCGCGGGCAGCAGCTAGTGTTCACTATCGTAGAATAATAAATTTTTACGCCAGCAAAATTTCATCGTCTTGTAAAAGTCTTCAAAACCTAACCACTAGGCTTTTTATTTCCCAGTAAAGTTGAAAACCAATTGACACCCCATCCCAACTCTACATGAATTTCACTATTAAGTTTACGGCGCAGTTTCTTTCAAAACACCTGTTTAGTGTTTAAGTACTTACTTATCTATTAAGCTTCAAGATCATTTGTATTACAATTAAATTATTAAGTAGGTACTTAATTTAATTTTATGATTAATAAAACATGAAAAACCCACGCAAGTTGATTACAATATAAAAAAATAAGAAATTTTCCGAATGAAGTTAACTTAAATGTAACTCAAAAATCCTTCAATAGAGTTTCTTTTAAGTAGAATCACATTTTATTTTTACGAAATTTACCGAACTTTATATAATATATTTGTATTATAAATATGTAATATCACAAAAATTTGCAAGTTCTTCGAAACAGCTTCAAAAGTAATGTCGAAAATATAAGTTACTAACTCAATGTACTTACTCTTTGAAGTAAAATTATATAAAATAATATTTTCCAAGCATACTCAATTTAAAATTTTACTTACACCAGCAGCACCTCCTCACAAGAATGCCTCCAGTACAAATAAAAAACTATTTTTTTCGTCCAACATCCACTTAAATATCAACTCAATTGTTTAAACAATTCTCACTCAAAACAAACAAACACGATTGACTTCAAGGTTTTCTAGTCAAAACAACTAATATTTTCCAACATTTTTTTAAGTCACAAAACAATTTTTATTGACACCACAACACTTCACTCGATATTCTAAAGTAACGGCCATTTCTAATGCGTATTTTCGTCGAACGATTTTTCGCGGGAAATCTACGTAACGTCCTCACAATACGATTTCCACGGATCAACTGGGCTGTCTTCACTGCTCAGTGAGTTGGTGCCGGCGATTCGTTCGCCGCATTTCGGCTAGGTCAACGCGCACCTGTAGCTCTGGCTTTGTGAACCGCTGTATTTTGAAAATCGAACTTATTTTGAAAATATTTTCAGGTAAAACATTGATCGCTGCACTTCTTCCAGATCAACGCGCGCATATAATTCTGGCTTTCTGAACCACTGCATTTTGAAAAGCGATCTTATTTTGAAAATATTTTCAGGAAAAACATTAGTCGCTGCACTTTCTCTAGATCAATGCGCATATACGAGTATGTAGCTCTGGCTTTGTGAACCGCTGTATTTTGAAAATCGAACTTATTTTCAAAATATTTTCAGGAATTATTATCAGGAAAATGCGTTGACGCTGAACCTGTATATTTTGTGAATCGCCGTATTTTAAAAATAAAATAATTTCTGAAAAATAAAATTTCGAAACTTGAACTTTCATCATAATATTATAAATGTCAGTTTGGATGTTCCACACTCGTTCAGTTCTCTGCTCTTTTAATTAATTTCACAGAAACAGGATTAGCTTCGTACTTCTTTTTTCAAAGAATGTTTTTCAAAATTATGATTTTTTCATTTTTGTTCGGAAACGGTAAATAATTTTTCTGTAATTTTTTTAACAATGTTAATAGAAAAATATTATGCAAATATTTAATTTTAAAAAACAACATAAGTTGTAAATTTTTAAACTGCTATACCTAATTTGATTTTTCCTCCATTATTTTCCTCATAATGTTGCTTTATTGCCATCTCTTTTGCGATACATTACAGCGAATAAAACTATCCTTCTCATGCTCTGAATGTAAAAAATACGCATCAAATACTAGATGGTCTTTTAATAGTTATAAAACAAAATCAACATTAACTGAATCATCAGTGGACAAAACCGATAAATATTACTTTAATAAATAGATAACAATAATACGTAGCAGATAATATAAAACATAATAATTGATATAAAAAAACATTCCTGTGAGCTATCTGCCGTCCTTAATCTATGACCCCGGCTAATTAGTAACGTGTAGAGTAACCACACGACGCGGCTTGTTCCGGAAGGTCCTAATACTGTCAGTCATGTTTTTGTCTGTGTTTTTTTATTTTAATCTTACTACACTATTTATGCAATATGTTAGCCCTTGACTAAGATCTCACCTGATGGTAAGGCGACCTCATCTATATGGGGTACGGCCCCTAATCGGTTTCAACACGGCATCGCACCGGGACGCTAAATCGCTTGGCGGTACGTCTTTGCCTGTAGGGTGGTAACAAGCCACGGTCGAAGGCTCCCACCAGATAAACAGTTATTCCACTCTCTGCACTGTATTCCTCATTAATGAGGGTCATGCTCTCTTTATATTAATCACATGTTTTTTTGGATATTTTTTTGGGATTTGGGAGATTTATTATATTAACAATATTTTTAACGACAAAACACTGGTTAATTTTCTTCTTCTAGAGCTCAAAATATGTTTTGTATTCTTTTTAACTTGCATAATATGCTTTTCATATTTTTTCTATAGTTTAGCTGTCCTAACTTTGCTCGTGTCTTAATTTTTTTTCTAGAACTAGTCTTATTTAGGGGAAACTAGGTGCAAAATATATTAATTCTAAGCCGTACCTAAGTCAGTTTTCTTTTTATTTACATTGTTAGAAATATAGCGTGCAAAAATTGGTGATCAGCTTATCATGTGAAAATTCATTCCAGCCCATTAACGTCCCACTGCTGGGCACAGGGCTCCACTCTCATATGAGAGAGGGAATTAGAGCTCAGACCCACCACACTGCTCCAATGCGGGTTGGCGGAAAATTCACTGGAAACTAATAATTTCCTTTTTACTTAAAGGAAAGAAAAGGTAACATGTCGCAGACGTCCCAACTCTCAGTTTTTTTCTTAGAAATCATGGTGGACCTATGACATAAGAGTCGTTTTATATAAATAATTTAAACAAATAATATGTTAATAATACATACACGCCGCCAATCTATGTTAAAATACGTGATCGAATTTTTAAACAGATTATTTAACTGATTAAAAATAGACATTGCGGAAATGATAAGAAGAATTTTGTTGACATTAATTGATAGGCCTAAGGCGCTCCGCCCAATCCTAATTGATAGGCCTCAGATGATCGGTGACCTATTTTTGGCAGCAAAAATGAAACATACAGATTGCACTATTGAATCGTAAACGTCCTACTAAAAGTCGGTCAAAATCGGTGCATTCCGGCCGATCCGATTGTACAATGTGGATAAACAAAAATGAAATGAAAAGAGTTTGTTGTCGGTTCTTCTCAGGCAGGGCGCGTTTGTCACCCTCATAACATTAGTTATTGATTATCACCATCATGTTTTTTAAGTTTCTGACGTGTATAGTGTACCCGTCAGAAACTTATTAAACAGTGTACAGTGTTCCTAAATTGAATAAATAAATATTGACTGATTAATTTAAAGACTCGGACGCCGAGTCGGTCAAAAAATCCGTGATAAAATACGGCGAAATTTCAGCCCGATTATCGAACCTACAAAAAATCTGACGTGGGCAGAGGCCCTTAATCAAATAGATTGGAATGTAGGTAGATTAAAGTTGATAGTATACCATGGGGCATGGGAAATCCCATAAGACCTAACGCACATCTATACATGCTACAGTTTGGGGTTACAATTATTTAGCTCAGTTACTAGCTGATGCATGCAACTTCGTCCGAGTGGTTTTTTTATTCCTCTAGTAGCTCCTTAATCTTCCGGAATAAAAAGACTATATCCTTCCCCGGGACGAAACCCATGTCTGTACCAAATTTCATCAAAATCGGTTAAAAAGATGGTCCTTGAAAGCGTAACAAACAAACAAACTCACATTTGTATTTATAATATTAGTTAGTATTTCAAAACTGCCTCTATTTTGGTCTTGTGGGAGGCTTCGTTCGTAGCTACCTACCTACCGGTAAAGTCATGCTGCTGAATGAATTACCGTTTCGGTATGATTCCACGTAAAAATCAATAAGGGGTAGTAGATATACGCTTAGGTAACCTACTAATTCCAGGTTAGTATAATTCCTAGGGACGAGAGGCTAGATTGCGATTGTTAAGCAACGTTGACCCAAGTCGCTAACTGGATGGGTGACCGAATTTTGGTAGTCCGAATTTGGCCTTTTCGTTTCCTCCGTGCCTCGGAGAGCACGCTAAGCCGTCGATACCGGATATATCACTATTCACTAACAACTTATAATAAACATTAGAAACCAAAGAGTTGAAATAGCACTCTTGGTAGAGTCGTACACGGTAGGACCCCACTGGTAACCCACTGTATTATCCCAAGAAAACCTCTGGCATTATGTGATTAATAGAAAGGGGTCACGACCCTTAGCATATGAATGATGTAGAGAGAGAACCAACTGGGTGAAATCGCAGTCAAGGGTAAAAAATTCCTTGAGAGTTTGAGAGAGAGAAATTGCTATGTTTATGCTGGCGTTTCCCAAATGATGACTTATTTAAGTCCTTTTAATGTAAAGATAAAAGCCCATAAAGGTTTTTTAAAGGCTTAAAAGGTTTTTAATGTCGACGCGTCCGGAACGCCCTGAAACTTCCTCGGGAAAAGAATCCGCGAGTGAAAAGTACCTATTCGATAATCACCCCAGTGAACCCATTGTAATAAAACACCCTGTCTTATTTACTGTTCCTTAAAACGTGCATTGTACACTCTCTAGGGTTGTCACAAGGAGAAAACTAAAAGAAAAATCCAAAAAATCTTATCATATTTTTTCTTGCTTTCAAGAAAGACGTGATTGTGCCGTCTGTAGGTTATCTTTTCAAAGCTTATCAACCTAACCGATTTTGACGAAATTTAGTAGGTACCTAGAGAGATTGTTTGCATTCAACTACAACAACAAGCTGCGCTTAGTATAGATGATAGCAAAACTTTAATTTGTGACCTGTGAAGATGTATAGGTCGGCAAAAAGGTAACTGTCCAGTTAAGCTGAATAAATATTTTCATTTTCATTGTCATTCTGGAAAATTACATAATATAACGTAAGCTTCTTTTTATCGCAGAAAATCTAAGATTTCCAACTTAATTCTTAAATAACCTAAATCCACGCGGACGAAGTCGCACTCATCGTCTAGCAATCTAGTAATATTAAAAATGCGAAAGTGGCCGCTTAGGTTAGGTTAGGTGAGACTACACATAGTTGTTTATACGTTGTTTTGAACTCTCATAATATCATATCAATTTTGAAATGGTCTAACAGATCAAAATTGTAAACGTTTGGATTTAAATTTTATCCCCTTCTTGCAGCCCACCATTAACAGCTTAAGGTTTCCATAAGTACTGGAGATATAGATTATCAAAGCGTTTGATAAAATAAATAAATAATGAAATAGGTGGCAACCCTAGCAAGTTAAAGTGTGGCATACATCACTAAGCGCCGGCTACCGAGCGAGATTCCGATACAGAGTGGAAAATATAGCGGTTGGAACACAAGATTTCGTGTCTTACAACATACTTTCAAGCATTGGGTGCACTAATGGGCTTACCACACGCCAGAGACACTTATAAATATTATTCTATCTCTTTGATACTCGTCTGGATTGGGATAAATTAGGTCAGATCAGGGATCGAGTTAATTTTAGCTAAATTCAGTCATAATGGGTCAAGGATCAGATTCGGTTAGATTTGGATTAGTCGGATAAGACATAAAAGGCCGGCTACACATTGATCTAAATAGGTCCAGGCCTGGTGTCTCGGATAAATTATTATGTATTAAGGAGTAACCCTAGAGAGTTAAGGCGCGCATACATCACTGAGGGCCGGCTGTCAAGCGGGATTTCGATACAGGGTGGAAAATATAGCGGTTTGAACACAAAATGACGTGTCCTACTATATTCTTACGAACATTGGGTACACTAATGGAGTTACCACACTCCCGAGACACTTATAAATTACTAGCTGATGCCCGCGACTACGTCCGCGTGGATCGAGGTGTTTTGGTTCCCGCGGAAACTCCTTTATTTTTCCTGTGTCTATGTATTATTCCAGACTATAATCTATCTCTGTGCCAAATTTCATCCCGAGCCGTTCAGGCGTGCAATTGAGTAACAAACATCCATAGATACATCTATCCATCCAAACTTTCGCATTTATAATATTTATTTGATATTTGATTTAATATTTAATTTGATTATAGGGCTCTATTATTTCTTTGATACTCGTCTGGATTGGGATAAATTAGGTCAGTTCGGATATCGGATCAGTTTTGGCTATATTGGGGCAAATTGGGTCAAGGGTCGGATTCGGTTAGATTGGGATAGGTTTAGGATAGATTGCCCGGTCAGGTCCCTAGTATGTTTTTGTCCTTACCAATAAAGCAGGGGGTGCACTAATAGGCTTGCCATAATATGAGTCACACTTTTACAGAATCTAAACTCATATATGCACAGAGTAGGTAATAGTCATAGATTTAGGATTGGTCTTGTCGTAAAGACCAATGCTAAATCTACGGTAATAGTACAGCTGACATAGGATCAGATTGGATAAGATTGGGATTGTGTGATCTCATACAATAAAAACAAAACTGTTTGACTCATCACCCAGCTCAGACCCTTGGACCTAGAATAAGACAAAACTTTCAAAAATTCCCGAAATTCCAAAATTCCCATTGCAAATTCGGGCGCCTGTACACCTAACCTAACCTAAGTACCTAAGTATAATGTGGCGACATTAAAATCGTATAAGACATTCGTTGCCTTATCCAACACGACAGCTTTAAAGTTAAGTAAATATTCATTTGGAAAAATATGGTACATACAATATAATTAGATTAATTATGTTACGGCACGGGGGCGAAATTGCATGCGAAGCTGGGTCGGGCCAACTATAGTCATCTAAATATAATTTTAATTCATCAATTTACACTAGTGTCCTAGTGTGTCTTTCTGTCTTTCATAAAAATCATTCGCATACGAAGAACTGTCTCATACATTTCATAAAAGCGATGTTCGTACATATTAAAGCAATTCGCAGTCGTTTACAATGTCACCTACAACGTCACATTTCTCGCTGTAATCATTTCGTAACATGTTATTACACTCGTGCGATAAATGTTTATTGCGTGTACTTTATTGGGGTCCCAAGGTGCTTGAGTGGCGGCCTCGCATCGGAAAATGCAGCGTTGGTAAACCATCTTCTAAGTGGAGGGACAATATCAAGCGTGTAGGACGTGGAAACTGCTGGATGTAAGCGGTATAGTAAAAATAACCGGGATAGAAAGGTTATATTATGCACATTACCATACTTAATATACCTACTTAATATTATAATTACGAAAGTATCTTTGTTTTTTTTATGTTGGATTGTCCTTCAATCACGCCGCAACAGAGTAACGGATCGACGTGATTTTTGGGATGGGTATATTTTAGGACCTGGAGTGGTATAGGCTACTTTTTATCCCGGAAAATTAAGAGATTCCTGTGGGAGTCGCGGGCATCAGCTAGTAAGATAATTTTGGATGGATTGCCTACACTGTAGGCAATCCATCCAAAAATTATCTTATTAGGCCCTACAGGAATGTGACATCGTAATTTAGAAGCTCTGCACGCGACTTCGTTCGCTTTGATTTAGGTCCTGGAGAAATCCCGTGGGATTTTCGGTATAATTTGATAAAAGCTGATAGCCAGGGAAGGACACGCGCTGGGATGAAAATTGACTCTGTAAAAATTTTCGTCAAATCAATAGGGTTGATGACAACTCAATGAAATCAGCAACTCTTTATCAAACTTAAAAACGCGCTTCTTGTATGGAAGTTTGTATGAAATACATAGCTGTCATTTTTCAAAACACTTTTGGGACCACTTATACGATTTTTCCACCCAGGAAATCCTGTTTCGGAAATTCGCGTTTAATCCTGCCAAAAAGAACTAGGTTATGAAAAAATCTATTTTATTAATGTCACATAATATATCTCGCAGGCAATCATTCCGTACCCTCGACTCCATATTATTACACTCCAGCGAGAAATGTTTATTACAACACTCGAACCGTTTTATATCCACGATTTTCGGAGCGACTCTGAGTAGGAAAACTCCGCGACAGTCCTTCACTTTCACTGAGGAATACTTCGGTATTTTTAGATCTACGTTTACCTCTTAAGGTCTGGATAACCCTTAGGCTCGCTCACACAAGGACATTTAACTGACTTAGGGCCGCTTGCACATAGACTTTTGAACTGCCCTCCGACTGTGGAATGAAATCGTAATCGTAATCAAACGTATAATTCGACCGGTTTATGAAGTACATAGGTGCCTGCACGTCAAAAAGCATGTATGAAGTACTTAAACAGTCCGGGTAATACGTTTTAAGCTGTCAAATTAATACGATTTGTTAGACAATTGGGCCTCTGATTTAGTTGAATTTTGTAATGCTGTAACTTTTTGGCAAGAGCATATAGTTTAAGATCCGGATATACCCCGACCTTCACCGAACTGGTAAATGGATGAAACCTACTTTTTATTTTTATTTAATATTAGATAAATACGCCTAAAATAGGTTGACTATCAAAATCTGGAATATATCAAAATATAGGTAATTTTATGACAAACGCGATGGCATTGGCTACAATAAACTTGTCAAAAAAAAATTAAAATTAATTAATTTAAAAATAGCCTGGACCGGATTTTGAAAGTCAACCTATTTTAGGCGTATTTATCTATTATGAAATAAAAATAAAAAGTAGGTTTCATCCATTAACCAGCACGGTGAAGGTCGTTCTACACAGGGATCTTAGGCTAATATTGCAGTTACCAAAATGTGACAATATTTATCTAAATCAGGTTTATGTGTCCTTGTGGAAAAGGGCTTTACGCCTAATATGTCATATGTGCTTAGAGTCCTTGTGCAAGTAGGAACACAGCCCAATAAAACCAAATGCCGCAACAGTGATTTAAGCAAGATTCGGCTGCATCGGCAATTGTCGTTGGAAACCCAATAAGCAAATAGATTTGAACCTGCGACATCTTGCTTACGACGTCCAACTACGGAGTCGAACTTCTTAACCTACTGACCTATTAGAAGATAGAAGTGTTCAAAATAATTCACAAAATTATGTATACGAATACTCCATCTATACTAGAGCGAAATGGACAAAGTTTTACGCTTTTTGTACGTACATTTTTTCCACCCCCAGCGCCCCCAATTTTATCCATACACAAAGAACTACGTGCCAATAAATAAAAACACGACTGAAGTGCTACATCTATAAATGTATCCATACTAATATTTTATAAATGCGAAAGTGTTTCTGTCTGTCTGTCCATCTGTCTGTCTCCTACGCTTTCACGGCCTATCTGTTCAATCGATTTTGATGAAATTTGGTACAGGGATAGTTTGTAACCCGGGGAAGGACTTAGGCTACTTTTTTGAATTGAATTAAAAAAGCTTAATCGCGAAGACGAAATCGCGGGAATCATCTATAGTGTGTGTGTATATATGTTGGAACGCGCTTGCCTAGAAGACGCCTATTCACTCTTTAATAGGCCTGCACTGTGTCTTATATATACGAAACGTAACTCTCTCCCTTTCTATCTTCCTAACTTATATCTCCCTCTCAACTTCCGTTCGCCTCACCCCGATCACACTTTTCGTAACGCTGTCGTCACGCATTCACCAGCTTCCTCCCCAAGTCAAGCGTGCGTAAAGAAGTTTTACTTTAAAAATGGTGTCATTAACACTAACGCTAGTACGCTAAATCGACATGCATTTGCCGTGCGGGTGGTAATTACTACAGTCAAAGCTTCCCGCCAGGGACGTTGTCAGAAGTTCACACACAAATTAGATACCTTTTAACTTGCGTGTGAAAATTGTGTGCCTTGAGTTCGTATAATAAGCCCAACTTAACACGAATAATATAGGAAAGCTTTGTAGGTTAACGAGGTATTTTATTTGTAGTCCCTGAAGACATTCCACTAAGCCCACTCATAAACTCTTCTGTTTGAGTATAAGCAATGAGTAACAAGTAACACGCTTAGAAAGTAGTCATAGCCCTCTCGATAGATACAAAATTATATATACAACACCGTCGTACTTACCTTACTTATACCTACGTATACCTACCTCTCGCTACCGTAGCTTCTCATTGATACCAAAGTTCTGAAGTTTCGCTACTTTTTTGTGTTGGTACTTGGTAACCGTACTTACATCAACAAACTAAACAAGGTCAAGGTCAAGGTGTAGGACTGTTTCATATATGGTGCAAACAATTTACTTACATTTATTTAAGGAAATCAGACGGAGCAAAGTATATTATCATCAAAAACGAATCACAATTGAATGAACTCCGAGCGTCAAGTGATAGAAAATGATTTTTTTCAATGGTCTAATGTTGGTACTCATTAATGTAATTATTTCACGTAATTTTAAATTATTACGTAATTATTGTTTGCATGTTATTTGTTCTAATCTTTACTATGTAATAAGTGATGTAATAAAATCTAAACACACTAAAATCATACACTATACAATTAACTCACGACTACCTACACACAATAAAATTATAAGTATCTCAAATAAAACCTATTATTTACAGCCCACAGAATCTCGGAAATGTTCTATTATGTCTATACAAAAATATTATGATCAACTCTGTAATATTGTAAAAAAACATTGTCTGCATTCTATTTTTCTGAGCTCCAACTATATTATATTATGTAATACAGTTAAAAATATTTACACTAAATACAGTATACAAGTCACATACTATACAATACATAATATACGACCACATACACAAAATAAAATTATAAAAAAATCACGTAATACATTTTTTAAACAGCTTACTCACAAAACTAAAATTTTACCTATACACAAATATTATGTTCTATTTCTTACTTTGTATTATTGCATATATTATCTCAAATCCCCATACGAATTTACATGGTGGGTGGCTAGATATAGCCTAATACTTATGGAATGCGATATTTTGACACCAAACGAAAATAATAAATGTGTAAAATATCAAGTATTGCCCATAAGTATACCATTTTTGTTTTAACTCTTAAATGGAGTGTGTAGAAGAAACAGTAAATTATCTTGATGAAATCAATCTATTCAATTCCATAAAATGCACTCCAGAGGATTGCCTTTTGCACGTCAAATCTAATAACAAAACCATTAACATCGCCATCCAAAATATACGCAGTATATCACACAATATATCGGGATTTCAGGTGCTTCTAGAGAGAACAAGCATGGAACCCGATGTTATTGTTTTCACTGAATGTTGGTTATCTTGTAACAGAGCAATTCCACACCTTGACAGCTATACACATAATTTTACAGAAAATTGTACGAAACAAAATGATGGCGTAGTCATATACACAAAGGAGTATATATGTTGTAATACATACGAGCCACATTTTCCCGAGGGAAACTGTCTCGTTACCACGTTAAATAATCATATTACACTGATTTCGATATATAGATCACCCTCTAATAGAGATACCAGTATATTTATGCAATCGTTAACTTCCCTACTAAACTCAATTAAAACTAAACATATAATTATCGTTGGAGACATAAATATTGACATAAAAATTAACAACTCAGATTCACGTGCCTCCAATTATCTTGATTTAATGTCATCTTTTGGTCTTCTTCCAGTGCACACACTAGCTACGAGGCTAGATAACTGTTTAGATCACGTTTTTGCCAAGACTACCTATCCATCTACCGCCTTAATTATTGAAAATTCATTAACAGACCACTACACCGTACTACTCTCTCTAGACATTAAAAAAACGTCATTGTTATCTGGTCCTACCTACAAAACAAAATACAACTTCATAAACATACAAAATGAAATAAATGGTTATGACTTTGGAAGTATTATAAATTCTAAAAATGCAGATGAGGCAGCAGAAAGCTTTGTAAACGTATTAAAAATAATTATAAATAATAACTGCACACAAATAAAGCTCTCACGCCGTAAAACTCCTCTTAAGCCATGGATAACCCCGGGCCTCCTACGCTGCCTTAGACACAGAGATAGGCTACACGTTAAAGTAAAAAAGGACCCAGAAAATGTAACTTTAAACACAACATATAAGAGATATCGAAATTTTTGTTCCAAAATTCTCAAAACATTGAAAAATCAACATTTTAGAGAGGAATTAAAGAATGCAAATAGTATTAAAAAAACGTGGGATATAATAAACACTGTTACACATTTTAAAAATAAAAAGGTTGTTTCACACAATCTTCTTAGCATAAAAAATTCTCCGATTGAATCAGTTAATCAGATAAACGACTATTTCGTTAATACAGGCCAAATGTTAGCGGATAAAATTGTTATCAATGCGGAAAGTAATTCTCAAATAAACTATAACTACCACTCATCACACTCCCCTCCAAATTCATTTGTTTTATTAGACACCGATATAAAAGAAGTAATATCAATTATTAACTCTCTCAAAAACACAAATTCTGTTGGTTGGGATGGTATATCAGCTAAAATTCTTAAACAAAATAAAGAATCACTTGCAGGCGTTCTGGTCCATATTTGTAATTTATCCTTTGACTCTGGAATTTTTCCGGAAGTTTTTAAGAAATCTGTTGTTACACCCATTTTTAAACAAGGCGACAAGAACTTAATTTCAAACTACCGTCCAATATCAATACTTCCCACCATTTCAAAAATATTAGAACGGATTATAAACAAGCAATTGATTAAATATCTCGAAGCAAATGACTTACTTGCAAAAAACCAATACGGTTTTCGAAAGCAAAAGTCAGCGACGGATGCTGTTTATGATCTTGTTAATTGTGTCGTTCAACATGTCGATAATGGTGACAAATGCCTGGCAATCTTTTTAGATCTCGCTAAGGCATTTGATACCGTGTCAACACCCCTTCTTCTACTTAAGCTCGAAAAAGTTGGTATAAGAGGCAAGCAACTTCAACTGCTAAAGAGCTACTTGACTAAAAGATACCAATCAGTCAGGATAGGAAATGTCATCAGTGAGGCTCTTCCTATTACTCACGGTGTTCCACAAGGAAGCATTCTAGCTCCAACCCTCTTTCTCATATATATAGACCAGCTCTGCAAATTAAAAATGACAACTGGAAAAATTATGAGTTTTGCGGACGATACAGCTCTAATAATCTGGGGGAAATCATGGGAAGATGTATTTACTAAAGCCCAAATAGATTTTAATAACGTTTCTCATTGGTTGAGACAAAATCGATTAAGTTTAAATACAGAAAAAACCAAATTAATTACATTTTCTCTGACAAACAAGGGCCAGCCATTACCAGACACTTATCACATATACGCGCATTCTGGATTATGTCAAGCCCAAACATGCCAGTGCCCGAAATTAGAAAGAGCACCTCACGTGAGATATTTAGGTATAATTATAGATAAAAATCTCAACTTTGAAGAGCATATCAAAAAACTTACAACTAGAATAAGAAAGCTAATAGCTATTTTTAGAAACATAAGAGAAGTAGCAGATCCTAAACTGATTAAAACTATATATATATCGCTATGTCAATCGTTATTGACGTACGGTATTGATACTTGGGGTGGGGCAGCTAAGACACACATGATGCAGCTCGAAAGAGCACAAAGACTACTACTAAAGGTAAGCCGCTTTCTACCGTACCACTATCCTACAGTTCAATTGTATAAAGAGACCAAGGTCTTGTCGGTACGAAAATTATTTATTCAGCAACTTATAATGAGATTTCATGCTCAAAATGAAGACAAGACTAATAACACTGATAGGAGACGCAATCACAAAGTCTTTGCCACGAGAAAATTTAAGAAATCGTTTACACACCGTTTTCCATGCTTCCTAGGTAGCTTTCTTTACAACAAAGCTAACAAAAAACTAAATATAAATGGCCTAAACAGACGCGAATGCAAAAACCGGATATTTGATTGGATAATAGAACTAGACTATGATGAAACGGAGAATATTATTAAGATACAAAAATAGCATAGATACAAATAAAAGAACACACACACACACACACACACACACACACACACACACACACACACACACACACACATACTAACACACGTACCTTTATACGATCATACATAAACGCGCACAATATACCCACACACACACGCACACAACAGTTAATAAAGTAGTTACTTACATAGTTAAGACAATCATAAGATAATAGAAATGCATGCTAATAGTATAATATATTATTTAATCTAAATCAATTACAATTACAGCACTTATTAAGTTAGTCATATTATTTTATTAGTCATTATACTCGGGAAGGAACCTGGTGTCTTGAAACACAGGTTTATTACCTAGCTCAAGCACCAGTCCCTTTATTGTTACTGTTTTAATGTACCTATGTAAAAATGTAATGCTATGTAATTGGGAAAATAAATAAATTGATTGATTGATTGATTGAATTTACTAATTAATTATTAAGTCTCGGTACACTGCACGTCACTGGCACTCTCTGGTGTAAGGCGACGTACGCACTAGCAATAAAACTTGGAAACATGTACAACAGACCTCCAACTGGAAGTGCGGAAACCTGCCCGGTAGGAAGAAAGAAGACTTGGAAGAGCTACTTTCACGTCACTTGCACGTCACATTTGGTTTCTGTAAGCTATATTGCTAGTTAGCAGCCACTCTTTGTTATTTACTCGCTACTCATATTTGACAAAATAGAACAACACCTTCGATGTAACCATAATGTCATACTCGTTTATTTTTAGACCAGATGGTCCAGTATTTTGGCAGAACAGATTTTTCACATAAGTAACATTAAGTCTTCTCCCTTTTTAAGCATGGATCGCGTTGCTAGGTTACAAGTCTGCTATGGAAGTGAGTAAATTAACTTGGGGCGTCTCGAGACCAATCCATTTACTCTGCGACCCCGACTGATTCCCTGAACGTGGACTTTGGAAAACTTTCAAACCTGAAGTGACATTTGGTTCTACATAGTGATAAATCGTTTTGTTTAAATTGTATAATGTGATGTGTGAGTGATTATGCATTCTAAGATGATAGTGGGCTAACCTGTTAGGGGTATTACAGTTACGTTAAACCTATACCTCTACAGAAATCTTGGATGAATACCTATTACCATTACGTGTTCAAGTGATATATTTCATTGCCAGATCCATGCAAAAACCGTGTAGTAAATAGATATTATTATAGCACTAATTTATAAGGATTTAAAAGTGTAAATTAAGTGTTAACTGCAATAATTTTTAGCATTTTTAACCTGTCTATTCTGTATTCTATGGTATCTAAATTAGTCATACCAAATATGTGATAAATACTGAACAATTCCGTTCTTTCAATTCCTCTTTATCTCATAGAATGTATAGTTAGTGTCTTAAAGCTAAAACATACTAGCGAACGCTCATGCAAAGCATGTTGCTCAGTCTTGTTGCATTAGTGTGCGCTCTACATCAGGAATGTTATGGAGTTATCCGTATGTTATGATGTTATCCGTAACCGTAACCGAAACTATCGGATATCTATATCTATACTTATAATAAAACTGTAACTGGAAGATTTATGTACATTTAATACTTCTGGGGTATGCTTTAAGATACAGAGCCCAAAACAGATTTTTATTTAATTTTTGTCGGTCTGTCTGTCTGTCCGTATGGCCGCGCATCACGCGAAAATTAAGAACGGATTTAAATGAAATTTGGTATATCTGTAGCTGTGCGTTTGTTTGTTGGTTGCTTAGACGTTACGCTGGGACATACATAGACTGCTAAAATCATAACCCTACCTTTTTCCTTTGCCGTACTCGGATAAAAGAGTGTGATGACCAATTCGATACAACTTCATGCAAATTATCTGCTTTGCTTAATATACCTTTTCCAGCTTAGCATAATATGCAACACTAAGCCTTTATGAACCATAACACCCTTAGAAGTCAGTATGGGAATAGGATTAGCATTTTAGTTACCCCACTTTGGGGTCACTAGCTTATCGTGTACATCCTAACATATATCCAATATTATCCTGAAACATTTAGGCAATTTTGGCCTTTGTCTGAATTGGTATATGGCCTATATTCGAATCATTTCATTTGTGTGTTTGTTTTGCATTTAGGTCGGTTTGAGAAAGGGGCTTGATTTAGTATGATTAATGTTAGGGTATAGTTCAACCTTATGCAGAGTATATCGTCATTATGTAATATCCCTTATAATAAAATATTACTTTGTGTAAATACAGGATTTCGGCATATTAAATTACTAGCTGATGCCCGCGACTTCGTCCGCGTGGTTTAAGTGTTTTGTTATTCCCATGGGAACTCCTTAATTTTCCGGGATAAAAAAATGCCTATGCCGGCCTATGTCACTCTGCAGGTCCTCAATTATACCCATGCCAAAAATCACGTCGATCCGTTGCTCCGTTGCGACGTGATTGAAGGACAAACCAACAAACCATTAAACCAACAAACCAACAAACCAACAAACAAACACACTTTCGCATTTATAATATTATAAGTATATAAGTATAAGTATGATATGATTTATCCTGTATAATATATTTGTTGTTATACTTATTATAGTACTACGAATTGTAATTCGTAGCTATTGTATTATTTATAAAAAACTAGCTAATGCCCGCGACTTCGTCCCCGTGGATTGAAGTTTTTTGGTTCCCGCGGGAACTCTTCGATTTTCCGGGTTAAAAAGTGTTATTCCAGACTATAATCTATCTCTGTGCCAAATTTCATTCAGATCAGTTAAGCCGTTCTGGCGTGATTGGGTAACAAACATCCACCCATCCATCCATCCAAAACTTTGGCATTTATAATATTAGTATCGCGTATAGACTAGATAATGCCCGCGACTTCATCCGCGTGGTTTTGAAATTCCCCCGGGAATACATTTTCCGGGGTAAAACTAGCTTATGTCCTTCCCCGGAACACAAAGTATGTCTTTACCTTTCATCATTATCGGTTCAAAAAATGGGTTGTAACAAACAAACAAACGAACGAACTAGCGAGTGAGCGAGCAAGCAAGTCTCTGTCTGTCTGTCCGTTCGTCCTTCCGTTCGCCTGTCTGTCCGTCTGTCTATCTGTAACGCGTATGTTTGTTTGTAACGATTTCACAGCCCATTTTTTCAAACGTCTACACAGGCGAAGTCACAAGCCGGCTGTTCTCAGTAGAAACAGCTTTCCGAACCGGTGGTAGAGTCTTGACGTATCATAAGTGTCACAAGTTGTCCTACATGAAATAAAAAAATCATTTCATTTAATTTAATTTCATTTAATTTCATCTAGTTAACAATATCGTAGCTTTAGTTTTAAGATACCGTGGTTATTTATCACCATCATAAAATTCTATGTCAATGCCATCACGTCTTAATTTTTGTAAATGTGACATTCAGAAGGTGGACTTTGTAGGTACCTATTTTGAATAAATATACTGAGTTTGAGTTTGAATATACTTATGTGTGGATTGTGCACATAAAAGAAAGATGAAAGAAAAAAAGAAACGTTTTTTATTCAGTCACAATTATATTTAGTTTAAGAAACTATCAAACTAGATATAGCAACAAAGTTGTGTGACCAAATACAGGTCTCCAGCTTAGCATCGTGCTACAGCAGGCTGCAGCGCTGGTGCATAGTGGAAACCTTAAAACTGGTAAAGAGAATATTCTTTTAAATTTAAACGCTTAAAATCACAAACAGTTTATAAAAACTTTGTAATTTGTGAAATAAGAGTTCTTACTAAGTTCCCAGTATTCAGGTAGCTAAGTATAAAAGCCACTTCTAGCAGTAAATCTACTAACTTGGCACGAAATCAACAACTCCAGTTTAATTTACTTGAAGCTGCAAATTAAACTGGAGTTGTTGATGCATTACTTAGTGCTACCACATTATTGCAATGGCATTTTCACAGACTTTGCACTTTTGTGCTTTCCATGCGAATACAACGTAAGCTTAGAATTGTAAGTTTTAAAAAACCACAAAGACGGGCATATAAGACGACCTGCCTGGCGCAGTATTGAGCGCTGATATCTTAACGTGCAGAGTTTCCGGGTTCGAACCCCGACAGGATCAATTTGGGAATTTATAATTTCTGAATTTGGTTACTATCACTAACATGATAATAGTCATTAAAGTCCGCCAACCCGCATTGGAGCAGCGTGGTGGGTCTAAGCTCTAATTCCCTCTCTCCTATGAGAGTGGAGGCCTGTGCCCAGCAGTGGGATGTTAATAGGCTGTAGTGGTGGTGGAATTTTCCCTGGTCTGGCCTGGTGGGAGGCTTAGGCCGTGGCTAGTTACCACCCTACCGTCAACGATGTGCCGCCAAGCAAATTAACGTTCCGGTGTAAAAACCGATTAGGGGTATTTATAACAGCTGCCATGCCCCTAACAGGTTAGCCCACTACCACCTTAGCATCATCACTTACTATCAGGTGAGATCGCAGTCAAGGGCTAACTTGTAGTGGATAAAAAAGGTACTAACTATGTAGTACCTATTTTGTGCTAAAATGAGCCATCTCATAAGAGATGTTTAGCCTTCCGAGCATAACGAGGGATGCTATAGAATCGAGTATAGATTGGATTTTAGTCCCGAATTAAACATTCTACTTTTCACTTCGCTTTGCATTTTAATATAGGTAATGATTGATGACGTTATAATTCCTCATCTCACACACTGTGCTGCGGAAACAGCTGACGAGTGAATACCGCAATAACAACCATCGATATAATGTTTGCCTAATGTGATAAAATTAGCTGAATTTATGGCGGTTCGCCAATAAATAAATTTAAATTTTGTGGTGAAATATACACACGTGATTAATTGACTCTGTTTTAAACAGTGGTGACGAAAAATTGCTTTTTAAATACGACGTATAACGTCATGATATTTTTTTGCTCAAACGCCCTTTCTAGGGCAGATTTAAATAAAATAAGAAGAAAAATTTCTAAGTAAATTCCAATTCTTGTCTGTAACAACAAGGTGCAGTGGGGTATCGTAACATAAAAGCAATGTATTGAATTTACACATTTTTTTTACTTCTTTACTAAGGGAGCTTCCCTTAGTTATTCACTTATGATGGATGATGGAAAATATCAAAAGTTATATATCCGTTCCCTCTCCTTTATTTCCGGAAAAATGAAAAATGAATGTTTTTATAAAAAACATGTTATGTTTTTTTTTTTTTTTTGAAATATGGAATAATTATCATTTATAAATTATTTATTTATTTATTAATTAATGATAATATATAGGTTTATGTAAACTTTACAGAAAATAAAGTCTTTAACTAGTTCATTTTTCTTAGAATTAATCAGCAAAAGATACAAATGTTGCTTCATATACATGTTCATTTACAACATTTGGCTGCGTCCAGGAAATAATAATTAATAAGGTGTGATAGCAGTCAAGGGCTAGCTTGTAGCGCATAAAAATAATTAATAAAAAAATAATTGGGATATTAAAGTTAAGCAGAAAGAGGTTTCCAAAATTACGTATTGAGAAGTATAATAGTAAAGAATAGATAAGTATGATGAAGTAGATTTATCTGTTTTTGCGGATTATAGCGAATTATAACTTCTAGTTCTTTATTGAAAACAATATAGTAGAACTTAAAGCTAACTAGCCTAATCTAATTACTATTTAACTCATGCCCGCGTGGAATGGTGGCAAGAATTCTGGCTGCAATTCCGCGTTGGACAGCCAGGCTGATCCAGATCCTTTGCGCAAAATATGAGCCACGCCTTCTGTCACCAGAAGTACAAACAAATTAGTTTGGAATAGAGCTATTAGGTACTATTCGATCGGAACTATCTGTAGCGTATCAATCCTTCACGGACGTGTTTGAACACGTAGATTACCACCGCAATTAATGTTAATACAAGCTTAATTGTCAAATTAATCTTCCTGGATGTTATCTAGGTATTATTATAGTGGTGAAATTGAACATTTCAACTATCGGTAGGTAATACGTCACAGTGCCTCGTTGCTCTAGTGCTTAGCATGTTTGACTGCGGCCAATGAGGTCCCGGGTTTGAGTTCCGGGTCGGGCCATAATATTAAGTATTGGGTTTTTCTGACTAGAAATTCAAATGAGCTGTAGTGGAATACGTCACACGATACCTACTATTATTACAGTTAAAACGATAAATAACACTAAGTTATCATTATTTTATTATTGTTCAATTGGGTATTTGACAACTAGTCAAATTGGTCCAATTATGTAAAACCTGTACCTATCGGTAATTAATATAATCTCTATTATTGTGAGTGGTTGTATATTATTACCAGCTGATGCCCGCGACATCGTCTGCGTGGTTTGAGTTTTTTTATTCCCGCGGGAACTCCTCAATTTTCTGGAATAAAATATAGTCTTTCACTCTCCAGGTCCTCAAGTATACCCATGCCAAAAATCACGTTGATCCGTTGCTCCGTTGCGGCATGATTGAAGGACAAACCAACAACATTAGTATGATGTTGTTTACGACGAAAGATTTAATAGATTTTGGCTAATAGCGGAAAAGTGTTAATCAATCAGAGGTGATTGCTATCACCAATACACTGTAGCAATCAATAGCAATCATATTTACGTAAAAGGCCCCGAACTCCAAGTGGCCAATTACGGTAAAATGACAGCTCTACAGTGAGATGATCGTTTTCACTAATCACTAATCACTAAACGGGTCGAGTGTAGAACCTCCTTTATTTAAGTCGGCTTATACTTTAAAGTCGGATAAAAATACAAATTGCATACAACAAGATAGCATCTTTTTTTTTGCTTTTTTTATCTTTAGAATTCACAATCATTGTCGAGTCAACATGTCCTGAAGATCGGAATTAAACGGACGTTGACAGTAATTTTGGAGGATTTCTGTGGGCGTATCGCGGGCTATAGGTGCGGGATATACGCTGTACCACATAAATTTACCTATTCTCGCGGATTATAGCAAATTAAACTTCTAGTTCCTTCATTATCTTTAGACGAAGCTAACCATAATTAATTATATTTTGCGTACCATGGACTTAGAAGTACTTTTCTAGGTCCTAGTTGCGTAATAGAAAAATACATATTATTTTTTACCGTTCCATGAAATCATACGCTCTACCATCGACGAGAGACATGTTTGCCGAAAAGGGCTTTTTCTGATGAATTATTCATGACTTACAATATTTCTTGCAAGTGAAACTCGTGTTATTTTAGGATTTAATATAACACAGGAGAATAAATTCAATCTAAACATCGGAGAGGATGACGACCTCTATTTTCATTGGATAGTGATTCCAGCATCACCACCACTACAGCCCATTAACGTCCCACTGCTGGACACAGGAGAAGGGGAATTAGAACTTAGAGTTAGACCCACCATGCTGCTAAAATGCGGGATGGCAGGCTTTGTCAACTATTATCATGTTATAGTGATAATAACTTGGACCGACGGTTACACGTGCTCTCTGAGGCACACTGAACATAGACGCATGTTCTAGGGCTTTAATAATTTCCTATTATAGTTAAATCAATATATTTATTTATATTCAAGGATAAAATAAAATAAGGCGTGCTAAAATATTACATCATCAACATAAAATAAGGGTACCTTACCGCCAGAGATGTGCTAACTGCTAAGCTTTGGATGTTATGTTCGACTACATATTTTTCCATTATACTTAATAAATCAATATATTTACATTCGTGAATGAATTGCATGTTAAAAGGTGCCATCATCACAATTAATAAGGGTGCCTTTCCACCAGAGACCTTCTACCATCGTACCGCAAATACCGTGCGAGTTTCCACCCCTATGTCGTCGACGTTCCATCCACACGTCCGAAGCGCTTCGCGTCTTCATTTCTTATTTACATGGCTAGGGTCTGGAACACTTTATCTAAAACTGTGTTTCCCACCAATTACAAAACGGGTATCTTTAAATCAAGAGTGAATAGGCATCTTCTAGGCAATCGCGTCCTATCTTAGGCCGCGTCATCACTTCCCATCATATTATGGTGGGCCTTTAATATTTTTTTAAAAGAGAGGTGTTACGTTTCTAAGCTTTGAATGTGTGCCACACCCACCAAAAGTAGCGCTTAATCTAAAATCTAGAAATATGAAAATCAAGTGCTCTCAACTGATGAGTTTGACACACATCCGAAGCTTATCAACGTAGCACATCATAAAGTTTCATGATGTTGTGAATATCAATTTAACACAACGGAAGTAAAATATAGATTAAAACTAATAAATCAGTGTTTTTTTTACAATCCATCAATAAATGACTGAGAAATGACGATTTAAAAGTTTAATTATTTAATGTACCTACACCGATTGCTGTATAGTATGTAGAGTGAGTTTTAATATCTAGCCGAGATTTAATACTTCAAAATTATCTTCACACACAAATTAAATAAAATAAAAATAAAATAAAATAAAAATAGCCTTTATTTCGAAACAAAACAATTAGTCATTACATTAAAATTTGTTGAATATTTAGATTGAATTACCTTAAATTTAAATTACAAAAATTACATAATATCATAAAAATTGAACATAGAATTAATTAAAAATTGTAATAAAATAAGAGATATATACATAATTTAATTATTATAAAATGTCGCGCGTTTCGAATTGCCTGTTGGCAAAGGCCTCCTCTAGCTCCCGCCACTGTGGTCTATCGTGCGCTACTCGACGCCAGTTTGGTCCCGCTGTCGTTTTTATTTCGTCTTCCCACCTCCTATATGGCCTGCCTCTAGTCCTTTTTCCATTCCGAGGATACCAATTTGTTACAATTTTGCTCCATTTTTCCTGTTTATCTCTTTGTGAATGTCCGGCCCATCTCCATTTTTGTGAGTCTATCTTTCTGAGAATGTCAATGACTTTTGTTTTTCTCCTAATATCCTGGCTGTTACATTGGTCTTTGAGCTTCACTCCTATCATGCTTCTTTCCATTGCCCTCTGACACTTTGCGAGCTTCGATCTATGATATACAGTTAACGCCCAGGTTTCACATCCGTAAGTTAGACAGGGTAGGACACAATTGTTAAAAACTCTACTCTTTATTGGCAGGCTGAGATCTCTGCTTTTAAGGATTTCTTTGAGCGCCCAGTACTTTTTCCATCCATTAGCTATCCTTCTATCAATTTCCTTTGTCGTTTGATCCGTAGGTGATATAATCTGCCCTAAGTAAATATATTCGTCAACATACTCTATTATTTTTCCATCAACTGCGATATTTATTTTTGTAGAGTTTGTCATTACTTTTGTCTTACTAATATTCATAGACAGACCTACATTGGAGCTTTCCTGAGATAGCTGTTGTACCATTATTTCTAGCTTTTCTGGACTCTCCTCAAACAGTACAAGGTCATCAGCAAACCTAAGGTGGTTTAGGTTAACTCCATCAATATTTAAGCCAAAGTTTGACCACTCTAATTCGCGAAACACGCCTTCCAGTACTGCTGAAAAAATCTTCGGAGAGACCGGGTCGCCCTGTCGAACGCCTCTACCAATTGGAAATTCATCCCCTAAGCTCTCTAGTTGTATTTTAGCTTTACTGTTGATATATATTTTTCTTAGAATATTCGTATAGATCTTATTGATACCTTGATTTTCTAAGCTAGCCCATATTTTATCATGTTCTAATGAATCGAATGCTTTGCTGTAATCAATAAAGGCTAGGTAGAGTGGTTTATTGTATTCTCTATATTTTTCTATTACTTGTTTCACCGTGTGAATATGATCAATAGTCGAAAAATTTTTTCTAAAGCCAGCCTGTTCCTTGGGCTGATTCTCATCGAGTTGTCTGGTGATTCGGTCCAATATAATTTTGGAAAAGACTTTATAGATGTTGGACATTAGACTTATCGGTCTGTAATTGCTGATATCGTCTTTCTCTCCTTTTTTGTGCAAAAGTATAATATGGGAGATAGTCCATGACTCTGGAATTTTGCCAGTGTAGAGAATACGGTCAAAAATCTTAGCGAGTAAGGGACTCAGGTTATCTATACAAATATGTAGCTGTTCATTACGTATGTTGTCGGGCCCGGGGGCTTTGTCTAACTTTTGGCTTTTTATGGCTTTCCTTACTTCGGATTCCAGGATTGCTGGTTCGTATTCCTCATTTTTCATCTCGTACCCTGACTTGGAGTTTAGTTCTTTGAAGTTATTGAAACTGCTTATAGAGCTACTGTAGAGATTGATGTAGTAGTCAGTAGCTAAGCTCTTGATGTCAGCTCTCTTTGTAAGTATTCTGTCCTTTCTCTTCATTTTTGGAATCCATTCTTTTTTGGCGTCTCTCAGTTCGATAAGTGCTTTCCGAACTCCTCCGCTTTTTATTATGTGATGCTCTATAGTTCTAAGCCTTGTATGTTTTCGGTCTTTTCGTACATTTTCATTAATTTTTTTGCTTAACTCGGTAATTTCCCTTTGGGAACCTTTTTTATCCTGTCTTAACAGAAGTCTTCTTTCCTGTATAAATTTCTGTGTAGTTTCGCTTAAAGTGTACTTTTTACTGTAGATTTCCGTATTTTTTCCAGTATTGGTCAGCATGCTCTCTAATTCTCTGTACATGTCAGTTATATCTGTGTCCTCTTGATATGATGATACGAGAGCATTATACAACTCTCTCAGGCTCTCCTCGCTTACATTATTAGTATGCTTAATACGCGAAGTTATGTTTTTTCTAGACCGTTTTGGTGCGTCCAAGCGGAGACAGCCGCGGACCATACGATGATTGGTGTTGAAGTTTAAGTTCTGTACTACTCCGGTGTCAATGAATGATTTGGGATTGTTTGTGGTCAAATAGTCGATTTCGTTCTTGTACTTTGCATCCGGCGAAATCCAGGTCCATTTACTCTTGACATTTTTCTTAAATAAAGTATTGAGTATATAGAGATTATTTTCCATTAAAAATTCTAGTAATTTTTGACCGTTTTTACTTCGTTTACCGAATCCAAACTTTCCTATAGGTTTTTCGTCTTCGTTTATTTTTGTACCAATTTGAGCATTAAAATCTCCCATTACAATAAGGTTTTTATCTGCATGGATTCTTATGGTTTCAGTAAGACAAGAGTAAAACGACTCTACATCTTGTAATGATGCTTGTTCAGTTGGTGCATATACCTGAATAATAGTCCATTTTTTCTTGTGATGAGGCAAGTTCATGTTAAGGACTGCTACTCTGTCTGATATGCCGATAAACTCAAGGATGTTTCTTTTGAAGTGAGATTTTACAAGGAAGCCTACTCCTCTATGTCCTGCTATCTCTCCTTTGTAGTACATGATATAGCCGTGGCGATCTTCTATTGATTCTCCCAGTCTTCGCATTTCACTAATACCGAGTATATCCCACTTAAGCGATTGTAGAGCTGATTCGAGTTCGGTGAGACTCTCCTCTGTACGTAGAGTTCGAGTATTCAGAGTGGCAATATATAAATTGTTTCGTATGGATTTCGTCTCATTATTTTCTTTACATAATAATCTAATGTCATCTTTAGCTAGAGGGTGGTGGTCAAAGAGTCCCGCGGGGACCAGCCGTGGTGGGACACATAGAGGGGGCAACATTTCCTATTTGTTTCCTGCTGAGTCATGTTGTGTGGAGCTACGAGTAATATCTCCCTGCTTCTTGTTATAATAAGAATCTATGGTACTTTTGTTCTTCTTTGGCAATTGCGAAGTGCTTACTCTATCTTGATGTGTTTGTAGAGATGTTGGCGGTGAGTCTGGTTTCCTTTTGCTGTTACGGGTGTGGCCATCACTGGCACGCATGTCATTCTCTCGCATTTTGCTCTCACTTTTTTTCCCTGGAGAGACTCTACTTTTCCTAGCATTTAATGTTACTATTTTGTCATATCTGAGTTTTACATTTTCACCTAGCTCTCTTCTACGTTTTAGCTCTTCTTGAAGCTCTTTTCTTTTCTGTAAAGTTCTCTGCGAAAATTCTTCTTTTATATATATGGACGTCGTTGTAAGTTTATGTTTATTTTTGAGAAGCTCTATCTTGCGACCCAAGGTTGACATAGTTACAGCTACTGGTCTGATTTTGCTGCCTCTTTTCCCTAGTCTTCTTAGTGAGTCGATGTCTCTGTCGGTGTAGGAAAGATTCATATTTTCTTGCATTATGCTCAAAATTTTTTGTTCTAGTTCTTTATAATTCTTCTCCGTCTCTTGGACCCCAAAAAATACTAAATTTTTTCGTTTTAATTGTTGCTCTAATTTTTCTATCATAAATTGTTGTTCGTCTAACCTGTTTTCTAGTTCTAAAGTTTTAGTTTCCATCCTTTCAAATTTTTCGTTAAGTATTTTGTTAGTTTGTTGTATTTGGTCTATAATATTATCATTCATTTTGTTCATGTCCTGTCTTTGTATTACTATATCTTTCTGAATCTGTTTTAAAATTTCTTTTAGCTCCTCCATGTCGCTGATATATATATATAGTGTCCTCTAGTGGCGAGTAGATAAATTATTGACAACTGACAGGAAAACTTTTTCCGTTCCCCGGTAGATGGCGTTGAATGATTTCGCAATTGTACGACAGATGGCGTTGGGTGTTACGGCGAAACCAAAAACTTGACGATACTAATCCAATGGGTAGGTAGTTACTTTATTGACGTGAAATATTTTGGAAATACACATTATTTCACGATTTTAGTTCACTAGCACTGCGGTCCACTTTAAAGTCTACGAAAATAACAATTCTTGAGGGCGAAAGTCTTTGTTATTCCTTCAAATTTGCTGAAATGTTGTCCAGCCGTTGCCGTTGGAATTTTTGAAATTATCGAACAAATTTACTGTCTTGATGCTGGATAACATTCTTGCTTGTTAATCGTCCTTAATTGCACCCATTTAATCACTTTTTAGTCCTTAAATTGCACTTTTATAATTATTACGTAATAATATATACGGAGAAGAACTTTGCTGTCACACTTCAGTGTTGCCATATCTCACAAATTAAGTGCTTTTAATTCAATTAAGTCACGTTAAGTCCATTTATTTCTTTTATTCGGCTTTGTAAAGTCTGTTGATGGGGAATTATGACGTCACGTCTCCCGTCTTGCAAGCGCAACTTTATCATAACTTTGTCATTTGTTGAGATATTTTGATGATTCTTTCATATTTTTGTTTTATTTTGTCTTAATTTTCATAATAAATTAAAAAAAAATGGTAAACGTCTCCATTTTCTGAGCTAATCGTAATCATTTGACAGCTTAAAACGTAAAACTCGAACTGTTTAAGGAGTTCCATGGAACTAATAAGTACTACTAGTACTTATTAGTTCCATGAGGAGTTCACACATGCAGGTGTCTATGAACCTTGTTAAACAGATTATATCTTCGAATGAAGCGACTCATATCCGTTTGACAAACGTTTACGATTAAGATTTCCTTACACAATCGGAGGTCTTTTTAAGGAGTTCATAGATGCCTGCACATTAAGAAGTATGTATGAACTCATTATACAGTTCCAGTAATACGTTTTAAGCTGTCAAATAATTACGATTTGCTTAGTCAATGCAAACGCAGCCTTAGAATGGGGCGTCTTCGTGGATTGAACTATCAGGATGTAACAGGGAATTGGATACTGTTAACCGGATTGTGAGGGCTTCACGTCTTTGATGTTCGTGCCAATAGCAAATGCAACGCACGGTACACGGTCGAGAACTTTGCCACGTGTATCGATTAAGTATTCTATAACTATTCTATTCTATTCTTAAATATTTTAATTTCTAGCTGATGCCCGCGACTTCGTCCGCGTGGTTTAGTTTTTTGATTCCCACGGGAGCTCCTTCATGAGCAATGGCGAAATTTGTATAGATTTCATTGACTAAATCTTGATTGTACATAAGTAAGATAAAGACAAAAAGAATTTTATTTTTTTATATTTTATCAAGTATTCACCATAATTAAAAGAAGCTAGGTAAGAAAATAAAATATTTAGGGAATCCTTTTTGATTATTTTGTTCCGTTTCTCAGTTTTATGTATAATCTAACTATTTAGCTAGAATACATCTAAATTGGTAGATTATTTTGTATCGTTTTAAAATTGTAATTATTTCGTCTGCTTAATGTTTTCATAAATAAGAGAATTGATATTTTTTTAAGTGTATTTTATATTAAGTGAATTTTCCTGCTTACTTTATTTATTAGTCTGTGACAGAATGGTAATAAAGGAAAGAATATAATGGCAACACTGATGCTGATTTTCTGTGGTTGTGCCGAATGTTTTACTGGTCTGTGGTTGTCAAAGGTGGTTGTCATCTGTCTTTGTCATTGTGGCTTTTTTCCGGTTGTCATTTTAAAGATGTGACATTACCACATAACCTACAAAACTTTAAAATGATTTTATCTTGTTTTTTCTAGCTTTTTAAATTCTTGCTCACGTCACGTCACAAAGATGGCGGCCGATGGTTGCAGATTCTTGTTAATTTCTTGTTATATTTGATACGTGTGAGGTATCTTTAGAAAGCTTATTTAATGTTCTATGATTGCTTCTTTGAAACGTATGACGAAGAACAGTAAATATTGGGAATTTGATAATTAAGTATACAAGATTAAGGTGCGTCTTCGTGGATTGAACTATCTATAGCAATCGCGTGTATAGTGCTTTAGACGATAACTAAACAGTACCTACCTAAACATAGGGAATTGGATACTGTTATCCGGATACCGAGTGAGATCTTTACACCTTTGATGTTCGTGCCAATAGCAAATGTAACGCACGGTACGTGATTGGTCATGTGTATCGATTTATTCATAGGTATTTCTAGTTTATAATCGCACCTCAGTACAGTGAGATACAGTGAGCGTTGGCATCCCTATGTTTGCTTATGTCGATACTAACTGCCCGCGGCTTCGTTGTCGTGGACATTCCTAATTATTAAATTAAAAATTCGGCCCAAGTATTTCCTTGTTTAAATATTTCAGTTTTTAAGGTCCAAGGGATTTGGCTAGTCGTTGATGAATAAGTGAGGTCGGGACTTTTCTTCAAGTTCAGCCCCCGATTGTGTAATTAAATTTGTCAAACGGATAATTCGACCTGTTTAAGGGAGTTCATAGATGCCTGCACGTCAAAAAGCATGTATGAACTACTTAAACAGTTCGAGTTACTTATACGTTTTAAGTTTACAAATGATTACGAATTGCTTAGACAATTGGGCCTCAGGTATGAGATTAAATCTATTCAAACAGAATGTCCTAATTGTTTAACGTTTCTGATACGTACCGCTAAAATGTGGAATAGACCCTTCCGGTGTAAATGTTCAACATAACTATATAAGGCAAGGGTAAACAGGCATTATCTAAGCAAGTGCGCTCTACCATACAACCAACATTAGATCATTATTCATTGCTATCCATCAAGAACTAATGTGGTCAACCGCAAGCCTATCTTGCAATTAATACTAATCCTTACTAATATCATAAATGCTATAGTGTATGTTTGTCTGCCTGAAATTTTTATTATTTTTATTATACTGTTCAACCTATTTTGACGTTTGGTACAGAGATTTGTAATAGCTGCGTCTCGGGGATGAATCAAGCCTAATGATTTACCGTAAATGATAATCACGGTATCTTAAAAACTACACGGTACCTTAACTAAAGCTACGAGGGTTCCAAACGCGTCCTGGTCCTGAGAAGAACCCACAACAAACCAGCCGGGTTTTTGAAGTGAAACTTCTTTAGAATCGTTGTGATTTGAAAATTCGATGAAACGGATGTTGTCGCCACGGTAAAAGTGACAGCACCGGACGAACGGCTATACAAAGCGTTCCATTTTTGCAATTTTCTATATGAAAGTAGAAAGTGTGATTTGTTAATTGCTTTTTATGTTTTATTTTAATCCGCCTCTAGTTGATAAAACGAACAACGAAACGAAAAAGCGACACCAATAAGAGACAAACATAGTCATAATAGGATTTAGCCTGCGAGAGAATGAGATAGAATACAAAGTTATTATCTCATTATCTCGTAGGCTTCTTTTCTGAAGTTTCACTTCTGCTGTGCGTGAATTGCTCACACACACTTTTTTGTTATAATTATGAAAATCAAGGAGATCCCGCAGGATTTTCAAAAACGTAAATCCGTTTAAATTAAGTCGTGAGCATTACCTAGATTGATATAAAACTTTTCGAATTTAAAAAATATTCCCGATACGTCATACCAAGGCGACATTTATTAATTTTCAACAAAAAAAAACATTTCGGAAAAGTGGAGCTACATGTGCTATCAATCATACAGAATTACCATTTCATGAAATCGTAAAAGTTGCGTAGGTACGAATACATTGCGGGTTTGGTATGGCATTTAGCCAACGCTGATAGAATTCGATAAGAATACGTTAAAATAATATTGAAACTACTCGTATATAATAATTTGAAATGTTATGATAATATTGAAGGAATTCAACGTATCACTTTAGTTACTTGAGCGACCTCCATGGCGGCGGGGGCGGCGGCCAATAATGCAGAAAAAGGCACAAGTATGAAATTAAAGAAAATAATTACATTTTTGTGCCTTTTGGTCTTGAAACCCTGGGGTCGTGGCCCCGTGGGGCGAAGATGCTAAATCCTTTTTTAAGGATCTATTTTCTCGTCTCACAGAGTCCACAGGTGACCAGAGGGCTAGCAGTTACCTCGGCCTTGGAATTTATATTTCGCTTACGGATTTCACCTACTTCGCACTGCGAATGCGGTGAGCGTCATAAAACACATTACACACAGTACTTAATATTCGCGTGAATAATATAATTCTTACTGCACCGCGTGAAATTATATCAAACCGGCGATTTTATTTTCGCGCGAACTTTATTCGCAAGTGCGTACACCTCCATATTATGATTTGTACTGTTAGAGAATTACGAATAAAAATTCGCGCGAATATATTTGGAAGTGCCTTTCCTTTATTTGAAGCTCAAGTTCGTAAATAGCAGCACTAGGAGTGGAAACCTTATCTATATCAGACTGACTTTATAACTTTAAATGTAAAACCGTTACGTCCTTTCTACTCTGTCGTTATTTTGTTTCGATGCTCGAAACTATGATCGTCAACGTGATGTGACTCTCATGCTAACTCTGCTGAAAAGTATTCGCCGCCATGATGGATCGATTAATAAGCGCTACATCTGTGCGTAATAAAGTTGTAATAAATTAAAAGTTTATAAAATATTCATCACATTAAAATTATTGCTTTAAGCAACGTAACTTACAACTTTTGCCTCGTGGAATTTATGGTTAACTAATTTACAGATAATGATCTGCCTCCACTGATTGCATGTTGATGGTTCTATGTCGGAAACCTTCACGCAAGTGTCATCAACAACAGTACAAAGTTTCATCTCAATCGGTCAATAGTCAGACTCTTAGAATTAGTATTTTAACTCAAACTGACATTGTTTCACAATGAACTATTTAACAGCGCGAGCAAAGCGAGTTTAATATTTTCTTCTTTACTTTTGTCCCACGGGGGCTCATTTTGAGTCCGATCCGGCACCTGCCTTGTACCATAGATTAAATAATAGTCAACTCGCGTACCCTTGTCAAGTTGGCCCCCCAAATGCGGTCACTTATATGCACGAGCCGACCCTGTACCTACCAAGCATTAAGCAATTTGTACCTATGACGCTTTTGTGGGGGTGAAAAAAATGGTTGCGCTCTAACAAATCATAATCATTTCTATGATAAAACTAAATAGCTCGAAAATTACTCAGTGTCAGTAAAATGAACAACAATGCCATTTGACACAAGCGCTGAATGGGGCGCGCAGGTACCGGAAACAGCTGCCAAACCGGAAGCAGAAGCCGGCCGGCGGAAGCGCCGCCATTTGTACGCGCCCCGCCGCAAGCAGTATCTGGGTTAGATTTGTGTTTCTGATTACACTAATATCCTTACCCAGAAAGCGTTTTGTTTAATATGCCTGTTTTTATCTTTTATTTTATTATACTAGCTGATGCCCGCGACTTCGTCCGCTTGGTTTAAGTTTTTTTTATCACCGCTGGAACTCCTTAATTTTCCGGGATAAAAAGTGGCCTATGTCCCACTCCAGGTCCTCAGCGATATCCATTATCCATGCCAAAAATCATGTCGATCCGTTGCTCCGTCTCGGCGTAGTTGAGGGAAAAACCAACAAACAAACACACTTTCGCATTTATAATATAGGCAAGTACGGATTAATTTCTCAGTTACATAAGCGCCTTAAAAACTATAGAACGCTAACAACTGCGTTAGTTTAATTTGTTGCTGTAAAAAGATGGATGTTATTGTAGTTGGTGAGGGTTTTCGTGGTAAGAAATCTCTTTTTGTAGGGTACATAGACAGCATAAAGATCCGTTGGACGTTGGGGTCCCAAGTTGCTGGAGCCGCGACCCCGCACAGGAAAGCGTAGCGCTGGCAGACCTCACCGGACGACATCGAGCGAATCGCAGTTAGCCGCTGGACCCCGAAAACGCGAGTCCGTGGCGTGTGCAATTTCATACAAGAGACCTATATGTCCGGCAGTAAACGTCTTTCGGATGACGACTTATGAAAAAAAACATATTGTTTTTTAATGCAAGTATATGTTATACTTGCGCTTGACTACAATCATGCTTAGTGCAAAGCAATGATGAGATCTAAATTGGAACGGGCTTGTCTAGAAGACGCCTATTCACTCTTGCCTGGGAGGAACTTAAGTTATATTATGTGGCAGGTAACACGTGCGCTGGGCGGGAATTCCACACCTTAGCGGTTCGTATCAAAAACGTCGATCAAAAACATTCTGTGTGAGTAGATTGGACTTCAACCACATAAAGATGCCAACGCTGTCGGTTTTTCGCTGTTCTGTGGTAGAACGGAGTTTCATATCATCATTAACGAGTTATTGTGCGCAGACAAACAACAATTATTATAAACAGAAATCAATCACCACAATTATACAACACTAGCTGATGCCCTCAACTACGTCCGCGTGGATTGAGGTTTTCTGGTTCCCGCGGGAACTCCTTAGTTTTCCGGAATAAAAAGTAGCCTATATGTGTTATTCCAGACTATAATCTATCTCTGTGCCAAATTTCATCCAGATCCCGTTTGGGCGTGATCGAGTAACAAACATCCATTCATACATCCATACATCCATCCATCTAAACTTTCGCATTTATAATATTTATTTGATTTGATTTGATATTTGATTAGACATGAACAACAAAAAACCATTGCGTAAATAACATGACAGGCAGATTATCTAACCCTTTACTGGCATCAAAATTACGAAATGAATTCTGTCAGAATATTTGTTTTGAGAATTTGACCCGAATTTCCAGACGTAAATATCTATACTCAGTTTTTAATTTAAATTGCTTGTCTCAAAAGGCAATTAAGGGGGCTAATTTGTTAATTAATACTGTATTGTTAAAATTTTGATGTGGCTGTTGTACATTAGTCTAGTAGCATTCAAGTCTAGTGCAAGTAAAATAATATGAACAGCGATCTCTTTCCAGTGCTTTAGTTGATATCGCCTCGATCGATTGACGTCTACTGCTGCATAAATCACTTGCTGATTCCCAACATCCTCAATGCTATTGATGGCATACTTACGGCTCTGAAAGATGTTCGATTACTATACTGACTAATTATCCACATAAGAAAGCTTAAAGGTAATCAAATTGGAAATTATGAGATCTGTAAGAAATAGTGTCACGTTGGTCGTTGGTCGTTTAGTTATGAAGCTGAAGTGATATTCCGGAACAGTGGTAGATTTAGTTGTCAAAACAAAATAAATTGTAAAAGTTTTTTTGAATAAAAAACATAATTCGATTTAAAACTTGAATTATTAGGCAGAGTCCTAACAGGGAATTCATAACTTCTGAATTTTCTTTGGTCTACCGATTTAGAGTTTCGGTATGATGCCGTGTAGATTGGGGGTAAGGGGTTCATATAACTGCTATACCCGCAGGTTAGCCCGCTACCATCTTAGACTACATCATCACTTACCATCAGGTGACATCGCAGGCAAGGGCTAACTTGTAGTGGATAATAAATAGCCAATGCACAGCCCAAATGATTATACTAAATTAGATGACGCTCAAGTGTCCAATAACAATGAGTAATTGAATATTCCAGGCGACTGAAATAATGTAAACCGGGCGAAATAATGTTGTTTCAAAATTACTTAGACACCGTTACAATTTCCTAAAAAGAAAATGAAATACCATCGAAATGAACGCTCCATTTCAGGAGATAATATCAATTTCTCATTTCGGTTTCGAATTGAAATTTCGTGATATTCTGTTGGAGATTTTTTCAATAATGCTATCAACTTTCACTTTCGAAATTCTTGCGTTGATTTGTACAAAGGTCAGTAATACAACTTTTTCGGTTTGATTTGTTTTTCTGCGAAAAAATATAATATAGCAAGCCGAAGTCTTTCCTATCATCCTATCTAATAAAATCAAATATTTTTTTATTCAAATAAACTTTGACAAGTGCTTTTGAATCGTCAAATGAATTTACCACTAGTTCGGAATACCACCGAAAAAAACTAGCAAGAAACTCGGACTTAGAACTATCTCCATAGGTGGGTAAGCGTGTGTCTAAAGCCCTTCTCATTCTGAGAGAGGACCCGCCACGGCTTCGAGTCACTGAACTGAGGTCCGAGGCTCCGAGCCCCAGAGGAGGTGCCCTTGTGAAGACTTATATATTTGAAAATTTATTATACGTGCATAAACACATTGATAAATCCAAGAAGAAAAGTGATTGTCATAATGTCAATACTAGAAATAATAAATAAACTTGTAATGCCTGCTTCTAGGCTTAGTAAAACTAGCAATTCATTTGTTGGAAACAGTGTCCGCCTCTACAATAAGCTTCTAGAAGACATGTTGAAGATGTCTCTGAATAAGTTCAAAGTTAATGTAAAACGTAAACTCATTTAAAAATCTTATTACTATGTAAAGGATTACTTAAATGACAAGGAAGCTTGGCAATGATTTGATCTAATGGCTCTGATAGTTAAGATGGTTTGTGAAATGGTGATAATGAAAAATTGTGGGCTCTTCTCAGACCAGGGCACATTAGGAACCCTCATAGCTTTAGTTTTAAGATACCGTTACTGATTATCACCATTATATTTTATAAATAACTGGACGTCAATAAGTGTAGTGTACCATACCATGTGAATAAACATTATTTGAATTTGAATTTGAATTTGACGTAGCCGCCTAATATCTTCGAGCCCTAGGGCTCACACCCAAAATCTTAGCGATGCCGAGCACTCGCCCACCCCCGCCAGTGACGCTGTAGCGACCTAGGCAGCAAACTCGTCTGAAAAATAGGTAGTTTTTTGTCCGAAGTGTTTTTTGAGCCTGATGATGATAACGATGAAAATTATTGAATATTAACTAACCAGCTGATGCCCACGACATAGTCCCGTTAGTTCCCGCGGAAATTCTTTAGGTAATTTACCGGGATAAAAAGTAACCTATGTGTTATTCCAGACTTTACTGTTAATAAAAAGCCTATAGTGGTTAGATTTTGAAGACTTTTACAAGATCATGAAATTCGCTGGCGTAAAATATTCTATATATAGTGAACACTAGCTGCTGCCCGCGGCTTCGTCCACGTGGATTGAGGGTTTTGGTTCCCAAGGGAACTGTTTAATTTTCCGGGATAAAAGTAGCCTATGTGTTATTGCAGATTATAATTAAAATTCCATCCAGATCCATTCAACCGTTCTGACGTGATTGAGTAACAAACATCCATCCAAACTTTCGCATTTATAATATTACTAGCTAATGCCCGCGACTTCGTCTGCGTGGATCGAGGTTTTGTGGTTCCCGCGGGAACTCTTTAATTTTCCGGGATAAAAAGTAGCCTATGTGCTATTCCAGACTATAATCTATCTCTCTGCCAAATTTCAGCCAGACCCGTTCAGCCGTTGGCGCGTGATTGAGTAACAAACATCCATTCATACATCCATACATCCAAACTTTCGCATTTATAATATTTATTTGATTATAGATTAGTGTAGATACGTCGTAGTATGTATAAAGTGTAAACTAGCCCTTGCAAAAATAACACAGATGGTCGACGGCAGTTGGAGGCGTTAGCAAATGTTTGCACCAAACTGTGTGACTTTAGCACTGGCTGAAATACTTAGTGCAAACTTTGCTATTAAAACGCGTACTGTGTAGAATGCTGTAGAATTGGAGTTATTTTGAAAGAGCATTTTTTTTTTATTTGGACCCAGCATCTGTTTATAGACTAATGGCAACGTGAATAAAATAAGGTAGCCCGCGTTACTCTGCAGGTCATTATCTATACCCATGCAAAGAATCACGTCGATCCGTTGCTCTGTTGCGGTGTGATTGAAGGACCAACCAACAAACAAACACACTTTCTCATATATAAAAAAGTGTGTGTGAGCAATTCACACACGGCAGAAGTGAAACTTCAGATAAGTATGAGATAAATATAACTTGTATTCTATCTCACTCTCTCGCGGGCTAAATCCTATGTGTTTGTCTCTATTTGGTGACACTATTTCGTTTCGGTTTTCGTTTTTCAAATCACAACGCTGCTACAGAAGTTTCACTTGAATAATTGATTCACATCAATTGATTTGTCAACCGTAATTATGCGAAGTTGTCGTTTCGTCCCGCACTTTTAATCTCTTATCATCCAAGGACGAAACGAAATCATTAGTGTTAGCGACAATCCAGAAGTAGGTATTAATAAGACACTTTTAATATATTTGTACTCTTAATTGAACTTGCACGAGTAAATGGTTAAACGTGTAGAGGTTCCACGAGAGATTTAATGTAATTAAATGCGATCTAAACACAAAAGTATTCAGTAATCGCTGAGTCTGCCTGCAGGAGACTGATGAGACTGAGACCATTTCAACATGGCGTCCGTAATGACATGAAACTAGTCAAATTGCCAGTCATTAAACCTCCTGTTTCATGAGATATAATGACAAATATAAATAATGCTACCATTAGTATGATATTATATGATATGATGTAGCAATGCACAAAGCATGAACCAAGCGCTAAATTGCAACCTGTAATAAACTGCAGCACTCGAAAACAGATGCCGTACTTGAACTCGGTTGCAGCTGAAAAGGTAGGTACGGTCGCGGTCAGAAAATGTTAACCAGTTTTCAAATCAGATTCTGTAAAACACTGCGTACAAAAGATCTGAAATGTTAAGTAAGGTATTTATTACCTTTCAAAGTTATCAACATTTTTCAAAAATCTAATTCAACAAAAGAAGTACTTTATATACTAAAATTCATTACCTAATTTCAAGTTTGACACTCGCTATAGCATTAGCATCATTGCTTAGACTTTTTAAATTTTAAAACTTAAGAAGTCTTGATTTAAACACTCATTTGCTATTAATTTTATAGTTTTAAGTATTTTGCACGCCATTGCATGGCTGGTTGTAACTTGCTCACATTTTTACTTAATAACACCTTACTTAACTTACAATAATGCAAATAAAATATATTCTATTCTATTCGCCTCTGTGACAAGTGACATTTATTAAAAAATATTGAAAGAAGTTTCTAGGTCTATCCTGTCTAGTTACCTAGTTGAAAAAATTCCAAGCCTAATCAAACCACATAACGATCTTCTGACACAGATGTGTCCATGCAATTTGGAACCTAAAGGTGGTACACATTTTCTGACCGCCACGGTACATTTCCAATTCTAACACTGCAACGCGATTTATATTCATAAGCGCGGACGTCAGTGTGCAGATTAGACCACCACAGAGCAACGCTTTCACAGACAGCTCCATTGATCATCACTGATGATGATGATGATGATAATGTCCTCCTGATAGATACCTTGGCCTTCAGGTCTTCTCGCTTCTTATCAATTATGATCCTCATAATTTGTGATTTTTGTTCGTACCAGATTTCTCCATCGTTCATTACTACGCATATTAAAAGTATGCTCCTGAAAAAAGCTTATTATACTGTTGAAGATTATATGAATGATTAAAGAAAATGGATTTTACTCGTTACTAGCGATCCGCCCCGGCTTTGCACGGGTAGCACCAATAATCATAATGGTCTATACCCAATATAGCCAGTGGGCAGTGGGCAGGTTTTACAATTTGTACATTGTAAGAAAAAGCCCCTTCACCTGCCACTGCCGCCAGCCCTCTGATTATAAGTATTTAATCAGATCGCCCGCCGCAGTCGCGCCATTTTGCCTTGCACGTTACATTATTTCTATGATATCTCATAAGATATTCATCTAAATTAAATGGTGTACAGTACAATTTTTATCTTAATGAAATACTTGAGATGACTACTAACACATTTATTTAAGGTTAACAAAAAAACAAACAAACAAATCTTTCCTCAACAAATTTCTCCTCTTCATAATTTGCAAAATTAGATTATTAGAAATTAGAAATTAGATTAGATGCAAAATTTTGGCTGGATGGATGGATGTTTGTTTCTCAATCACGCCAGAACGGCTGAACGGATCTAGATGAAATTTGGCACAGAGATAGATTATATTCTGAAATAACACATAGGTTATTTATCCCGGAAAATTAAAGAGTTCTCGTGGGAAACAAAAACCTCAATCCATGCGGAGGAAGTCGCAGGCATCAGGCAGTAAAACATAATAATTTTAATACAGCACCACCAGTAATAATAATGTGGCCAGGCTGCTCTGTACGCTGAAAGGCTTCGAGGTGGCATTAAAAGGGTTATTTATTTGCATTAACGTGGCACAAACTAAAGGATGCAAATGCGCAGTCCCCACCCGTTCGTTAACAACCGCGTAATGTTCCGTCACACAAAATAAAGTGTTGAGCGCTGTTGTGTTAACGTGTGAGGTCCCGGGTTCGATTCGAATTTATAATTTCTGAATTTTCTCTTGTCTGTTCTGGTGGGAGGCTTCGACCGTAGCTAGTTACCACCCTACCGGCAAAGACGTGCCGCCAAGGGATTTAGCGTTCCGGTACGATGCTGTGTAGTAACCGACTAGGGAAATGGGTTTAACATAACTGCCATACCCCTAACACTTTAGCCCGCTACCATCTTAGACTGCATCATCACTTACCAACAGGTGAGATAACTCAAGGGCTAACTTGTGGTGGAATTTAAAAAAAAAAGCCTCGAATACACTTTTGTTTTAATGAAAATGAATAAATGTAATGAGTTATATAACTTGTGCCACATAATATTATAACTCGTAAGAATCTACCACCGGTTCGGAATGTGATTTTATTGAGAACCGGCAAGAAACTCAGACAGAAACTTTTAATTTATAGACTAGTGCTTGGAGCGTGGAGCGCACTTGCTTAGAAGAGGCCTGTTCACGCTTGATTTGAAGATACCAATATTATAAGCGGATGGAAAAACGGAAGCATTGGCAACAAATATAGCGCCTCAGCTCAACAGCTGCGTGGAATGCCCCGACACAAAATTCTTGGAACATTTTGCTATACATTAGTCAGTGTTTATAAAAATGTCGCTCAAGAAGTATCTAATAAGCAGGTTTTCGTTATTCACAATATGTATACAATATTAACTGATGCCCGCGACTTCGTTCGTGTGGTTTAAGTTCTTTTTAATTCCAGTAGGAACTCCTTAATTTTCTGAGATAGAAAGCCTATGTCACTCTCCAGGTTCTCAGCTGATATCCCCATGCTAAAAATCACGTCGATCCGTTGCTCCGTTGCGGCGTGATTGAAAGACAAACCAATAAACCAACAAACAAACACAGTTTCGCATTAATAATATTAAGTATGATGTAACTGCCTCGTTAGTCTAGTGGTTAGCATGTTCGACTACGGCTGACGAGGTCCCGGGATCAAAGTCCCTTCGGTCCCGGTCGGGCCTTAATTAAGTATGGGGGGATTATATGACAAGAAATTCTCAGTACTAGCCCGGAGTAAGGAAGTTGGCGGTGTTTTACCCCCGTGCCTCAGAGAGCATGTAAGCCGTCGGTCCTTGGCCTGATCTCTCTGCGAACGTGTCTGATTTTCCGTCCCATCGGGGTTTTAGAGTAAGGGGATAGAAAGTACACTTGTGTTTGTACACACTATTGTGTACTATAATATGGATCAGTATAGATATTTTAAAAGACTTTTAAAAGACTTGCCTTGTATAAATACCTACTTTGATATATTATAATATTGGCTTAGTATCAAGGAATCTTCCAGTTACAGTTTTCATTGTAATAGTAATTTTAATAGTCCAGTTCGAAAATGCAGCCAACATTCTTGCCACCATTCCACGAGGGCATGATTTAAATATAGTAATTAGGTTAGGTTAGCTTTAAGATATATTGGGACTGATTCTGTAAAACACAATCTCTAAACTAAACTAAAATGGCAGCTTTAAATCTAGTGCTGCCTTTCCGTAGGAAGTATTATGAAAGGGTTAGCAATATTTGTAATGCTCTAATTTTAGTTTAGTGTAGAGATTGTGCACTGCAGAATCAGCCCCATTGTATTTTTTTCAATAAATGTCGTTAAATAAAATAAAATAAAATAAATTAGATCAAGTGGTGATTCAATGCGAGCATAGTCGGGGAATCATAGATTGAGATCTCATAGTCTTACTGCGATCGCAGCCCTTGGTAAGGGTGCTCGATATAATTACCACGGCTTCCGTCAAGGATTCTCAGAATCCATTTCTAGGTCAGGGGGTCACAAGCACAACTCTCAACCATCGCTAAAAGCAGTATTATTTCAAAATAACAGCTTCATGTCACGTACCTTGACGTCCCTAAAATAAGGAATATAATGCTAAAACACGAACGTCAACTATGTACATTAAAATAATATGCCTTCAAACGATAGTAATAGGTAGGTGCCCTGGTCAATACTGCATAAAATATTCTTACTTGTTTATGAACAGTAGGTACATGATATTATCATCATATCATATCATACTTCATATCATACTAATATTATAAATGCGAAAGTTTGTTTGTTTGTAGGTTTATTGGTTTGTTGGTTTGTCCTTCACTCACGCTGCAACGGAGCAACGGATCGACGGGATTTTTACATGGGTATAGTTGAGGACCTGGAGAGTGACATAGGCTACGTTTTATCCCGGAAAATTGAGGAGCTCCCGTGGGAATTAAAAAAACTTATTCCACGCGGACGAAGTCGCGGGCATCAGCTAGTAAACAATAACTGGACGATTCATGAACCTACTATATGAACATGAATAATTTTTTTCAAAATTTTAATTGGAGGATACAGAGCCCCAAACAATATTTAATTTTTATTTTAGTCTGTCTATATGTCTGTATAAAAAGAAAAGGTGAATGACATGATCAATCAATACACAGCTAAAACCAATGGACGGATCGGGCTGAAAAATGGCATGTACAGATAGCTTTTATGACGTAGGATAGGATTTTTGAAAATTCAGCCCCTAACGGGGTAAAAAGGGGTTTATGAAAATCGAAGTTAACGTGAGCGAAGCTGCGGCCAAAAGTTAGTCATACTATAAGCTGTCTTTCCGCCCTTTCACGTACCCTTAATTAATTTTAAAGCTATTTTCGGAAGCCCAAGGCCGAAGTCGAAAGATTACAAAGAAACCCATCCCTTTAAGTTGTTTTTTGTGGAGATTTCCTTTATCGCGTCTTTTCAGTAATAGGAAGATTTGGGCCTACCAAGATGAAAATAATTCTGCAGTTCTAGGTCCATTTATATAAATGGACCTAGAACTGCAGATTTATTTTCATCCCTTAGTTCTTAGGATTTTTCTTAAGAGTTTTCTTAGGATTTTTAGGAGTTTTCTTAACTCCTACCTATTAATTAGATCCTATTAGACTTCTATAAACATATTAGAATAGATATTGAATTCATAGTTCGTCCGTGACTTCACCAATTTTAAGGTTTCCACTGTGCACCAGCGCTGCAGCCTGCTGTATAGCGTGATGCTGAGCTGGAGACCTGTATTTGGTCACAAAACTTTGTTGCTATATCTAATTTGATAGTTACTTAAACTAAATATTGTGATCAAATAAAAACCATTTCTTTCTACCAAAATCTTCCTCCATCAGACGATCTCCCTGGTGCAGTGGAAAGTCCTCAAGCCTTATAAGTGAGACGTCCCGGGTTCGATACCCGACAGGGTCAATTTGGGAATTTAAAATGCAAAAATGTTGTCCTTGAGTTTCCTTTAATCTCACCATCAGGTGAGATCGCAGTCAAGGGCTAGCTTGTAGTGGATAAACAAAAAAAAAACAAAAAAAAACTGAGTATTTAAGGCATTTGTCCAGATTCAGCAGCTGCATCAGCCTTTTTTATTTATTAATATATATTCTATATATTCTATTTATATTAATTTATTTCTCAAATTGGAGAATATCATTGGAGCCTTAAAAACTATATAACGATAAGAACTGCGTTAAATTTTTTTTCTTAATTTGTTTAGGGGCTTTTTTAATTAATTAAATTATGTCAAAAAAAATAAACGCAGTTTTTGAAACTATGTTGCAGTTGCAGAATAAATAATAATACTTATTGAAGTAAAGGTAAAATGAACTGTGTGTGTGTGTGTGTAAGCGTGCGTGTGTGTGCGAGAGAGAGAGAGATCTTGTTTATGTATGTGTTTACGTGGATTATTTCAAAGTTACGATTTACACGATACGTACTACATATATACTTTATGCTATAGTTTAAACAAATATTTACAAATCCATAGTTTTTATTCAAGTTGCTAAAAATAGCGAAATGTTGGCGGTGGAAAAACAACTATTTATTATACCTAGCAAAATGTTAAAAGCTTTCGTCTGATGTAAAACATATCGCACTGTCACTAAGCGATCGCCTGACGTTAACGTGGGATTCGAGTGCTAGGTTTTATTCCACTAAGGGTGAGAACACACTACGGACATAACACAACAATACGTCCACACGTAACGACACGGTGGTGGGACTTTCAAAAATTTTTTTTCTACATTTTTCCGGAGTTTACCTCCTTTAGAATCGTTTTTCATATAAGTACATACGCCCGGGGTATGAAAATTTATGGGGAGTTAAATCAATCTTCGTCCGTTACCTTATTGACTTTGTGTTTCCATGGTAACACTTGTTTGTATTTTCATGACTATGTAATGTTTTTTGATGAATATAAATTATATAATTAATAAATGTATCAAACATTTCATTTTCATTTTTCATATTTTATAACCGTTCGTAAAGAGTAAACTCCAGTCGTGCGTCGGAGCTGACACACGCATTTTATTTTTTAATTTATTTATTTTTTGCCCGCCCGCGAATTTGTACCACAATAGACATTGAGGTACAAATTCGCAGGCATCAGCTAGTTAGCATTAATGTAGCTGTAATTACTACTCATTGTCTAGACATTAGGTAAATACGAATTGAGTAAATGTAACTTCACTTACTATAGTCAGTAAGTTGCTTTCAGCTGAAAATACAGTGTTTTATTTCCGCCCCTATTGAACACTGCGGCGCCAGACCTAACGCTGAAGCAATTGATACTGATTTGAGCCGTCTCAGACTAATAGAAATTATACTAATACAGTAACAGTAATGTAATATATACACATAGTATCCATACTAATATTATAAATGCGAAAGTGTTTCTGTCTGTCTGTCTGTCTGTCTGTCTGTCTGTCTGCTACGCTTTCCCGGCCCATCTTTTCAACCGATTTTGCTGAAATTTGGTACAGGGGTAGATGGTATCCCGGGGAAGGACATAGGCTACTTTTTATCCCGGAAAATTAAAGAGTTCCTGCGGGAATAAAAAAAACTGTCTCTCCACCCGATTATGATGAAATTTCGTACAGGGGTAGATGGTATCCCGGGGAAGGACATAGACTACTTTATATCCCGCGGGAATCAAAAATATTAATCCACGCGGACGAAGTCGCGGGAATCATCTAGTATGTATATATATGTAGTATGTACAGTTATAGTAATGTAACAGGTAACTATACTTTTGGTAACTATCGCTAGGAAGGCTGATTCATGTAGGGCGTGTAGGCCTCTGGTAGGAATAGATAGTGACGGTCTGACCGCATGCGGCTAGCCAAATGACTGCTTATCGCCGCTCAAAGACCAGTTAAGGTTACCAAAAATGGTCAGTAGCTTCACGTGGCCTACATTGTCAGAAAAGTTTGACATTTTCGATGTAGTCGTATCACGCGCGTAGTTTCACTTCTGTCGTCACCTAGTAGAGTGACGGTAAGCGACGCGACACTATGCAACTCCACAGAAAATGTCAAACTTATTTACGCGACAACGAAAGATCAGCTATACTATTTAATATTGACGCGTCGCGTCGTTTTGAGTCGCGCTGTCGCGTTTGTCGCTCACGTAGGACAATGCCTTACAACTATAAGCTCTTATTCATAGACTCTGTTCTGTTCTATTAGCCTAATAAATCCGAATTGATTTAGAACATAATATTATTAAAGGTATTTAAATATTTAATGTTTCTATCTACTAAATACTCCTTTAGTCTGTGAGTTATGTACACAATGTCTGCGTGCCCGGCCAAGTTTTAATTACGTTACTATGTTACAGATTGTTGATAGTTCTGAGAGCTACGGAATGAGTTATTGTACATTAGCATTCTACAAGTTTCGACACTCAATTTTGGGTTATTTACGTCTGGTAACGATTTGTAAGGAAAATATTTTCTGCGACACTCAAACTTACAATCACCCTACTAAGTACTTCACCAAATTAATAATATTATTGAGTTAAATTATTTGAAAGAAAGAAAATTATTATTCGAGTAAGTACAAAGAACTTATAACACATAAAGAGCATGTAACAAGAGTAAGAGAGGCTCGATTAAGATTAAAAAGAGCAAATAATTATTATGGTAAGAGATAAAATAGTTACTTCACGGCCGCAGCCTCCCACCAGACCAGAGAAAATTCAGAATTTTCAGAGGGGTTTTGGCAGTACCGCGGTTTTCGCTGGTAGAGTTTTAAGGTTCCTCAAATAATATCTTCTATTTAGAGCTATGGTTCACGGTTGGCATAATAACACATATCTACTTTTTTTAATCCACTACAAGTTAGGCCTTGAATGGATTCATAGATTTAATATAACTACCATACCCCTAACAGGTTAGCCCGCTACCATCTTAGACTGCATCATCACTTACCATCAAGTGAGATCGCAGTCAAGGACTAACTTGTAGTGGAATAGAAAAAAGCCTTCTACTTGGAGCTATGGTTCACGGTTGGCATAATAACGCATACTTACATGAGCTTTCCAATAATACTTAAACGGATACGATACCTCCATGCGTATCCCGCCTCAGTTCCCATCGCTGCACCGGGATTTGTTCGGGAATATGAGACAATGCTTTACTAGAGAGCTATCTCTTACATTAGCACAATGCGTTGTTTGAAAAAAATCTGTTTATTTTATTTCAAGTTTATTTTTATTTTTATTAAAACCTGTTATGTTGAATCTGCATAAATCATTGTTACAACCTCAATTGTTATAATTGGTTGAAGTAATGACGGCAGGATGATATAATAATTTACATATGTATGTGAATGCCTACTTAATGTAATTTTATGAAACATCAACTCCTGAGTTTCTTGCTGGCTATAAGAGACTTGTATGTTCTATCTATTCTATATTACTATTGTAAATGAGAAGGTTTGGATGGATGGATGAATGGATGTTTGTTAAAACCAAGTCTTATTCAAGCCAAAATACCCGAGATCAGCTAGCAAAAGACAATATTAAAAAGTATTAAGTAGCCTATGTCAACTCCAGGTCCTCAACTATACCGATGCCAAAAATCACGTCAATCCGTTGCACCGTTGTGGCGGATTGAAGGACAAACCAACAAACCAACGAACAAACACACTTTCGCATTTATAATATTAGTGTGAAGTTGCGCTGATTTATTTAATTACTAGTAGATAAATTATATAGGTACAAGTACATTAGATGTACTTGAGGGAATTGCCATTTATTTACCCAAACATGTGGGCCAAGTTCGAGTATTAGGGTGAAATCGGTCAAGGGGAAGGAATGTAATAGGATCCTGGTCTCCAGGGGCAACTGTCAGAAAGCCTGCCTTACACACATTCTATTAAGTGCTATACCATTCACTTGGGAGAAATGTTAACTTAATAGGACCTTGTAATACTTATTTTTGGTCTAGTGGTTAGTAACCTCGGCTACAGATGACGTCGAGGTCCCAGTTTCGATTCCATATCCAGTTATGACATAACAATAACTTACAATCCTAAATATAACTAATTTTAAGCCTGTTTAGATTTTATTTTTATTTTGCAGTAGCTGATGCCCACGACTTCGTCCGCGTGGTTTAAGTTTTGTGATTCCCGCGGGAACTCCGTAATTTTCCGGGATAAAAAGTAGCCTATGTTACTCTCCAACTCTTCAACTATACCCATACCAAAAATCATAATCATAATCATTTATTTATTTGCTGATTGTAGGTACAACAAAAGAGCTGTTACAATAGTTATCATGTCGATCCGTTGCTCCGTTGCGGCGTGATTGAAGGATAAACCAATATACCAACAAACAAACACACTTTCGCATTTATAATATTAGTATGATTAAGCTTCTTTTCCTTCCTTTCCTTGGTTTATTTATTAGCAACACTAAATGCGATAGCAGCAACGCTATTCGGATAAGATAAGTGTTAAGAACTAAGTTTCTCTGACAAGAAATCTGAGGCGAATTATTTATTTTTTAAAAAGAGCAACCGCTGAGTTTCTTACTGGCTCTTCTTGCAATGAATATAACTCCGGTCCAGTGTAGATTCACTACAATTAGACTATTCAAAACTTATTTAAGTTTAATAAAAAACATTCGAATTTGAATCTGAACTACACAATAACCGCTTATTCAAAATACCATTTTTTTTTCAAAATACCATTTATTTTTATTTTTATTGTGAGATAGGCTTGCGCTTGACGACAATCATGCTCAGTGCAAAGCAATGATGAGGTCTAGGTTGGAACGGGTATCCTAGAAGATGCCTATTCACTCTTGCCTTGAAGGTACCTAAGTTATACGTGGCAGGAAACACGTTCGCTGGGAGGGTCCACACCCTAGCGGTTCGGATCAGAAACGTCGAGCAAAAACGTTTTGTACGGGCAGATTGGACATCAACCACATAAGGATGCCAACGCAGACGGTTTCTCATAGCGCAAAATTGTAGATTAATTAAAAATTAAGAAGCCATAGAGGTCGTCAAGTATGAATTTTACTGTCAAAATTGAAACAACCCTTATCAAAATATAAGGTAAACAGGAATTGGGTCACCCATAGAAAACCCAGACGTGACCTGAGCTATTTCAGGAAACCTCCCTGTATTAAATTAATACAATTATTTAACAACTGAACAAGAGAGTATTTGAAATAAACGATACGATTACCTTAATTATTTTTTACTAGCAGATGCCCGCGACTCCGTCCGCGTGGATTAAGGTTTTTTGGTTCCCGCGGGAACTCCTTAATTTAATTTGCCTATTCCAGACTATAATCTATCTCTCTGCCAAATTTCATCCAGATCCGTTCAGCCGTTGGGGTGTGATTGAGTAAAAAACATCCATCCATACATCCATACATCCAAACTTTCGCAATTATAATATTAGTATAAGTATAGATAAAACAAGCTGATGCCCGCGACTTCGCCCTCGACACAGTATTGGTATATAGGTACCAATACTGTGCCCTCGTGGATTGCGGTTTTTTAGTTCCCAAAGGTACTTTAATTATCCGGGATAGAAATGTTTTATTCAAGACTTTAATATAATATCTCTGTTCTAAATTTTATCCAAATCCGTTTACGCCAGAGCGTGATTGAAAAAATTAAAATTCAAAACACTTTACGACCTCTCTGGCGCAGTGATGAGCGCTGTGGTGTTACGAGTGGGAGGTCCCGCGTTCAATTTGTTTTAATTTGATTTGATACTTACCACACTACCGGCAAGGACGTGCCGTCAAGCGATGTGGTAGCGTTGTACGATGCCATGTAGAAATCGATAAGAGGTTTGTGTTTAATATATAAATGTCGTACCCCTAACAGGTTAACCCGCTACCATCTTAGACGGCATAAATACTTGATAAGTATTTATGAGTAAGACTCTCTTATGAAACTCTAATATAAAAAGTATTATGTGTAATTTAGTTAGACATATTTTGTGATAAAATCGATAGAAAGGGAACAATTTAGTTAGATTTACCTTTTTTCCCCGGCTACAAGGCAAGCTCGAAACTTGTTATGATTTTAAATTGGATTTTATTGTTCAATATTATTGCTTCCCTATTGCCATGGATTTGGGCGTTTGATCGCCGAATACAATCAAAAATTTGGATGAAAAAATTGTGAATAAAGAATCTCACTTGTATGCTATACGCATTTTTTTTATCCACTACAAGTTAACCCTTGGCTGCGATCACACCTGATGGTAAGTGATGATGCACTCTAAGATGGTAGCGGGCTTACCTGTTAGGGGCATGATAGTTTATATTAAAACCATAAGTACTTCTAATCGGTTTCTACACGGTTACGTACCGGAAAGCTAAATTGCTTGGCGGCACGTTTTTACCGGAAGGGTAACTAGCTACGGCCGAAGCTCCCACCAGGCCAGACCAGGGAATATTCAGAAATTATAAATTCCCAAATTGACTCTGCCGGGGATCGAACCCGGAACCTCCAGTTAAGAAAACAGCTCGCAACACTGCGCCAGGGAGGTCGACAAAATCGTCTATCGTCTCGGTAATCGGTTTATCGTCTGTCTGTCCGGGGCTTATCTCAGAGATTCGCAGTACTGGAAAGCTGTACTTAATTTGGCATGGACATACACAACATTTATCAAATATAATAAATAAATCTAGATAATATCACGCCGCAGACTTAGACATGTGAGCACGTCTCTGATCCGTTTAAGTCAACACTAAGTACGTAAGTTTTTGCTATTATTCCCCGCCCCAGATACGGGAGCGTGGATGTGTGATGACGTCATTTCCTGCGTCAGGCTCCCAGCTGTTGCTTCCGGCAGCTGCATGTGCACATCCGAGCGCTTCGCTCATTTCATGTCTAACTGTCATAACTACTTATCCTACTGTGAAAATCTTTGTTGCTTTAATTAAACTTCATTATTAAAAATAAGAAATGCGTTTGTTGGTTTGTCCTTCAATCACACTGCAACAGCACAACGTATCGACGTGATTTTGGGTTGAATGGGTATAATTGAGGACCTGAGTGACATATGCTACTTTTAATCCGTGAAATTTAAGGATTTCCCGGCGGAATTTTAAGAAACATATTCCACGCGGACGAAGTCGCGGGCATGAGCTAGTAACAAACACTAGTATCTTACCATAATAATGAAGTTTAATATGCAAGCTGTGTTGGCAGACCCCCCACTCGGTGGACGGACGACATCAAAGATCAAACGAGTCGCAGAGAGCCGCTAGAGCCAGGTTTAGCAACCTAATCAGCAGTCCACGTCTATAAAACGTCGTCCACCAACGACGGCGGTTATGGTAAGCGGTAATAGCTTATTGATTGAGACGCCCGGCTTCCGTTTCGGACAGTCGGCGGTTCGATCCCCGGGCACGGAACTTGAGACCTAGAAAACTGAAATTTTGCGCAGAGGTTCCCTGAAATAAAGCATTTTGAAACGTGTGCTAAAACGTTTTATGCATAACAAACATTTGCAACAAAGAATGAATAACAAACACCCTTAGCCAGATGTAATTTCCTGTAATCTGCAAAATGTGGGCACTGTGGCCGAAGTTTCGAGTCACGTTGCTTATAAGTTTGTTGTAGTAACAATTTATCTTCTATGCAATGTTTGGTTTATGTCAAAAGCTGCTAGCAATTTGCTTTAAAATGAAAATTAGTTCAAGAACAAATCTAGAGTAAAATCGCGTGATGACATTCCTCTTGCAGAGGTTATCTTAGGCACTTATCCGCCTATTAAATCCATATTTATTGTGTCCCTCACGCCCCAAAATAGAGACAAACGATTTTCCCCAAACAGGACTACCTAAGTATCGGTTTTAATTGACTCTTATAACCGCTACTGCTTAAGCATTGTGTTACGAAAGGAAACAAACAGATAAATATTGCATCCCTGTCACATCCTTAAATAGTGATTAGGAATTTTCCCCTGGCAGAAGTATTTGTATCGGTTTTATTCTATACCTGCTAATGCTTATACCTTGTACTACAAGAGAAAACGTTGAAAAACTGTGTTTCTATCACTTTCTAAAATAACAATTAACGATTTTCAACTAGCGGGAACATTTGCATCGGTTTTAATAATAGTGACATAAAACTGTCGTTTTGAAATAATACCGCTAGCGATGCTATAGTAACTAGTAGATATGGAGGACAACATGGAGATATTGCGTCCCTGAAACGTCAGAGGATTGCTCATGGTATATCTTTAAAAAAAGTTTCTTTAAATTCAAAGCAGTTGCAAAAGGAAATCAGGCTGTTTCCTGCCTCGTCTTAAAATAGCTATTTCGGCTACGGCACTGAAGTATTTACATAATTTAAATTCATGCCCGCTACGGCTTATGCCTTGTGCTGCAAAAGGAAACCAGCACGGAGATCTCGCGTCAGCAGATTGGTGCTTGGTGCCTATTTATGGTCGCTCAATTGCGTGCACGTACGCATTAGCTTTATCACGTTAATCTGATGGTACCTTAAATTGATTGGTCCTGCATACGTCTTAAGAACCGCTGAGTGCCGACTGCCGCCTGGCGGCAGCGTTATCAGCGTAATCAAAAAGCGATTTATTGTGAAAACTACAACATTTGTCTCATTTTAAACACTGGATTATTACACTATTCTTATGAGAAATAAATATCTTTAAACAGATTATGAGCCTTTTCTTCCACCGTTACCTTACACCACTCTAAAGTGCAGAATCTAAAACATTCAAGTCGTTTGTTCTAGTATTCGGTCACCAAATATTGCTCTTGGGATATGAGAAATGCACTCAGAAATTCTCGGGGAGGAAAATTGCGAGTCATGTAAGAAACGAGTGTGATCAGAAAATGCAGTCAATATTTTGTTTGATTCTATTTTCTAGAGCTTTACCAGAGTGAACGAGCTTTACTCTCTGGAGTGACTATGAAACTTTTATTTATCCTCAAAATTGAAGTTACTATAGGCATGACAAAATCATCACTCTACAAGGTGTCTACAAGGTGTCTCATTCTAGCTTGACTAGTGTGGAATTTCTAAAATAAGTAAGTACATTAATACAACAAGTACCTATTCCGTCATTTTTAACCGATACTTAGCATAAATATCCATGAATTTCTGTGATGAAACATTCTTAATTGAATTTGGGCATGCCTAATTAATTCCATTAATAGGCAATATTATGTATCCAAATATTATAAATTGAGAGTAAAATGTATTCACAATAATGAAGGGCACATTAATTAACCTCAATTAAAATGATTGAATAACATTAATTGGACGAAATTGAAGCTTTTAAATTACTTTCATTGTATAAACCTAAATGTCATAGATATCTGACTGAAAATTGTGTGAATAAAGTTCAATAACCTGAGTTAAGGTAGACTTTGGGGCACACGACCCCGATTAGTCTAGGTCTCATTTGCTGTCTAGGTCTCATCATCTTTCTTACTTATCTATACTTATAATTCAATTATTTTGTAATTGACATTGTGATGTATGATTATACATAATTGTTATAAGCATTGATGTATTGTATTTTTGTCCATTGAAATTATTAAATTGTAGATTAATTATTATCAAAATTTGTAATAAATTTTGATAATAATTCATTTATTTATTCGACAAGACATTATTAAAGTACCTACAGAGAAATAATTTCGAAGCACCTCTGTCACTCAAACTGCATATGCCCTAACGGGGTGACATGTCAATTATTGTATTGTTCATGTTAAATGCAAATAAATGAATTTGAATCTGAATCTAAAACAATAACTAGACGATTCCTGTTCAACGAGTATTTTTTGACTAGCTAGAACGCCCGGGCTTCGCACTGGTAGGTAATAAGTACCTCAAATCTTGCAGTATTTATTTATCCATGTACTATACATTGATTTAGCATTGGTCTTTAATGACCAATCCTAAATCTATGGTACTATACTAATTACTCAATATACTATTCAACAGGTTTTCACAAAATTCACATGTCACCAACATGACAGTAAATACTTCTTTTAACTACCTCGTTGGTTTTGCACGTGCGACTGCGGCCAACGAGGTCACTGGTTCAAGTAACGGGTCGGGCCATAACAAGAATTTAATAATAATAAAATAATAAATTCTTTATTCAAAAAAAAGTACAATTATTTACCAATTTTACACAATGAATCCATCCATTTTAATTATTAATAAAACTGTCTAATCTAATAATAAATAAATTACAAAGAATTAAAATGCAGTATAAATAAATGCAGTAAAAATTGGGTTGAACCAGCTGCTAACTAGAATCCTACAACTCTGTGTTTAGCTGCTGCAAGAATTGGGTTTGGGGTGCCTCGGAGAGCACGTAATGTCGTCGGTCCTGCGCCTGATCTCTCTCCGGTCTTTTGAATTTTCCATTAATTTTCCATTAATTTCCATGAATTTTCCAACTATACCTATTCGCCAACATGGCGCTCCAGTCTCAACGAAGTAGCATTTTTCATATAAATTGCCTCAGCACGCCCCCAGGTGACGGGGATCCTTTAAATTATTCATTATTACAGAAATCCGCGCTAGTTCGGGCGACAAATGTGAAGAAATATCTCACGAGAATATGTCACGAGCGTAGAACATATTTCTTACTTTGTTAAGTACGTCACAAGTTTGGATTTTTTGATGAAAGAGCATGCTTTTCGGAAAGAGCTTTATGAAAAAGCTCAAAATGGAGCATAGCAATGCGTGAAGATACATCCATACAATATACTTTTTTTTTATTTCACTACATTAGCCTTTGACTGCGATCTCTCGTGGTTAGTGATGATCTTCAGTCATCAGTCCGGCTCTCCTCAGTAGATTCTGTTTTCCGAACCGGTGGTAGAGTTAAAACATGATGTAACATAAGAGACACCTGTATGTCCTACATGTTATAAATCGAGTCAATCAATCAATCAATCAATCTATATATATAAAAATGAAACCCGTTTTCCTTGGTCACGGCATCACGCGTGAATGGCTGGACCGATTTCACTAATTCTTTTTTTGTTTTATTGGTTATTATTAGGAGAAAGTTCTTACGGAAAAAAATATTAAGAAAATCTCTCAGAAATATTGAAAAATATACATTTAATTTTGCATACTAAGGCGGTACGAAGTTCGCCGGGTCAGCTAGTCATATATAAATATACTCTAAGATGGTAGCAGGCTAATAATATGTCATTATATACTAATGCCATATATAAGTGGTGTCTACACGGCATCGTAAAGAAATGCTAAATCGTCTTGGCACGTCTCTGCCGGTAGGATGGTAACTAGCCACGGCCGAAGCCTCCCACAAGGTCAGACCAGAGAAAATTTAGAAATCATAAATTCCCAAATTGACCCTGCCGGGAATCGGACCCGGCACCTCCGCACGTTAAGACAACAGCGGTCAACACTGCGCCAGGGAGGTCGTCAAAATGTGTCAGGGAAATGGCAGTATATACAAATTCCATACCTCTACTTGGCTACTTGGTGTCTACACGGCATCGTATAGGAACGCTAAATCGCTTGGCAGTGCATCTTTGCTAGTAAGGTGGTAACTAGCGATAGCCGAAGTCTCCCACCAGACCCAGATTCCTTATTCTCTGTTGCAGCACCTTGGTCAAAACGTGGTACGCTACACCCCTTACTCTGCGTCGTATTCCTTTTTACTGAGGGTCGTGACCCCTTTCCATTAAATACGTAATGGTAGGAGTTTTCTTGGGATGATAATGCGGAGGGTCCCCACGTCCTTTCGCTTTTTACTCGACTAAGAGTATTACACTCTTAGTCGAGTAGAAAGTTTTTGTAATGATTATTATTAGATGTTAGTGATAATATCTGGGACCGGCGGCTTAACGTGCTCTCCGAGGCACGGCGGAAACGAAAAGGCCAAATCGTGAACATGATACCACAAAAACTGTTGGAAAACCCTTCCTTTAAAACTGTCTGGAACGGAACTGTGAACTCTGGACCGTTGACAATGAAATCGACGCCATAATATATCAAGTGAAGATAAAGAATAAAGATAAAGTACATTACGAGTTCATAGCAAACTTTACTGCGTTGTCGTAAACACAAACAATGGTGCCATTCGAATCATATCTCACAATCGTTTTTATATACCCACTAAATGTGAGTGTTCTACCCCTATTCTGTTCTACACTAAATAATTATTTTAAGCCTGAAACACACACATCCAAAACTCGTAGAAATTTACTGTTAACTTCCGTGTAACTTCACGTAACGTCACTTTTATATGGAGCTGTGCACACAAGCGCGACAAGACAATATCTCCTTCCCCCTCCGACGTGGACGTTTCAAGCAGATGTTTTATCCTATTCGCACACTACTGTGCTAGCTCTCGGACCTTAACCTTTTGTCCTAGGTGAGCGACAAACGCGACAACGCGACTCGATACGATGCGATACGACAGTATCAAACAGCACCTGAACCTTCACGTGCCTAAAGAAGAAAGTCTAAAGTTGCGTAAAGAAGTTTGTCATTTTTTATAGCGTCGTATCGCGTCGCGGACACCTCACTTAGGACAACGATTAAGGATACCTTTCTGCCAAATATGTGCTACTTCGCTAAGCTAAGGCTTTGACGACCTCTCTGGCACAGTGTTCACTCACTTACCATCAGGTGAAATCGCAGTCAAGGGTTACCTTGTAGTGGAAATAAACCTATTATAATTATCATCGTCCCATATATTATGTAAGTTCAAACAGTTTTATTTTCCAAGCGTCGTCGCGTCGGGGCACGGCTAAACGTAAAAGCCGACGACGTTGACGGTTGTGTCGATTATGCAAATTTTTCGGAGTAAATTCTTTTGCTGCAATCTGCTACACCTGTGAGTATTTAGTTGAGTTAGACGCGTCGCGTCGCTTCGACTTTGCCGCAGTGCTAATTGAGCCTAATTGATCCTATTTAATTACCCACCTTCGAAATCTAAACCTTACCCTAACATGTCATATTTAAAGTCATGGTTACCTTACCATGTTCTTTTAATATCATGGAAGTAATACGGTACCAAATTAAGAATCGATAGGACATATGGAAGGTAGTCAGATCCCCTCATCAACTATTAAAGAGCTGATGATCTTCAAACGGCTGAACAGATTTTTATGAAACATGGCTAAGAACACTCGGGATAAAATTATCTATGACACAAAAAAACTAAACGAAAATCGGTTCATCCGTCTAGGAGCTACGATACCACAGACAGATACACAAACAGACACTTTAAACTTATAACACCCCTCCTTTTTTGCGTCGGGGGTTAAAAAATAAGGACGTGTGTCAAACCCACCAATAGGACCACTTGATTTTCATAGCCAGATGTTATGGAAGGCGCGCTCCTATTAATGGACAGTGATAAACATCCGTAGCTTAGCAACGTAGCATATCTCTAGGTACAAAGGCACCCTATATACCTACCTACTAATACATTCCCAGATGAAAAACATGAATAATTTCAGCGTCAAACAATTTAGGTAACTTCCAACAATTTTGTAAAGGTATGCGAAGAAAGGGAGGAATGCTTAAATTTTTAAAACGGTCAAAAGGTCGACGCGACGGAAAAACCGTGGACTCTCAAAACATTCCGTAAAATTTGATCGCTCTTTATGGAAAATCTCCTTTTATTGCGGCTATCTTTCCAGCGTTTGAAAAGTTATTTTTAATTTCTGGTTTAATATTTAGGGTAATCATTGGATACGCCAACTGAGGAATAAAACTCAATCCATACTAATATTCCTAATAAATGCGAAGGTCTGTTTGTCTGTTTGCCGGAAGTTGTCTGCCCATCCGATTTGGATGAAATTGTTCGCTGGCAATTTGCTGACTCGTCATTCAATCACGCAGCAATGGATTTACGTGATTGCACAGGTATAATATAGGATATAGGATATAAGCTATTTTATATCCATAAAATGATAAAATGGAGAGTGATATAGGCTACTGTTTTATCCCAGAAAATCAAAGAGTTCTCCTGGGTTTTTTAAAACCTAAATCCATGCGAGGTCGCGGGCATTAAGTCTGCTATAATAAATGAATGAAATACAAATATAATAAACATAGAGTTTACTGTAATATCGCCTACGTCTGACTACTCCACCAATGTGAGACATTTTTTTTTGTTTTTGAGCCACTACAAGCTAGCCCTTGACTGCGATCTCACCTGATAGTAAGTGATGATACAGTCTAAGATGGTAGCGGGCTAACCTGTTAGGGGCATGGCAGTTATATTACACCCATACCCCTTCGGTTTCTACACGGCATCGTACCGGAATGCTAAATCGCTTGGCGGCACGTCTTTGCCGGTAGGGTGGTAACTAGCCACGGCCGAAGCCTCCCACTAGACCAGACCAGGGGCAATTCAGAAATTATAAATTCCCAAATTGACCCTGCCGGGAATCGAACCCGGAACCTCCGCACGTTAAGGCAACAGCGCCACGGAGGCATGTAAATACCATGAAAAATATTCGGGCTTAACGCAATGCTGGCAACACATAACTTTCAAAGGGTAAAGCAGACTTGCAACCTTACAGACGCAGACAAATTGTTTCAGACCGAAATAGAAGTAGGTAATAATACTCCGTCAAACATATCTGACATGATGACAGCGCCTCTAGTATGTAGCCATACTAATATTATAAATGGGAAATTGTTTCTGTCTGTCTGCTACGCTTTCACGGCCCATTTGTTCAACGTATTTTGATGAAATTTGGTACAGTAGTTTATATCTCGGGGAAGGACATAGGCTATTTTTTATCCCGGAAAATTAAGTAGTTCCCGTCTGAAACTTAATCGTGGGACGAAGTCGCGGGCATCATCTAGTCATCTATAGTTGAAAATAAAATAAAAACTTAAATTTAAGAGATATTTGCTCCAATTTTGGCCACCGGTTCAGATACATTTGGCGGACTGGAAATTAAATATTATTAAGCGTTTTGTTTCATGTAGGTCTAATTGTGTCACTAATAAATCAGAACTGTACCACTGGTTCGCAAAACAGGTTCTACTGAAAAGCGCAGCATCAAACTGAGTACCTAGTAGCTATTTTTATTTAAGAAAAAATGTTGCAATTTTAATTTGTCATTAGGAAATTCAATAGCATAACACACTCGACTCAACCTATATCGATTAGGTGGAGGAACGATGTCAAACGAGTCGCAGGGAACCGCTGGAATCAGGCGGCGCAAGACCAGGGAGTGTGGAAGTCCCTACAATAGGCTTAGTAAAACTAGCAATACATTTGTTGGAAACAGTGTCCGCTTCTACAATAAGCTCCCAGAAGACATGTTGAAGATGTCTCTGAATAAATTCAAAGTTAACGTAATGTAAATAAATAAATAAATAAAATAAATAAATCTTTATTCGGAACTATCAATCAAAATATGTAAAACGTAAACTCATTGAAAAATCTTATTTCAAAGATTACCTACTTACATGACAAGGAAGCTTGGCAATAATTTGCTCTAATGGCTCTGATAGTACGCTTGTAGCGCCGAGATGGCGATAAGTAAAAAAAACCCCCGGCTGAGTTTGTTGTGGGCTCTTCTCAGACCAGGGCGCGTTTGGAACCCTCGTAGCTTTAGTTTTAAGATACCGTAACTGATTATCATCATCATTTTTTATAAGTAATTGGATGTCAATAAGTGTACAGTGTGCCTAATTTGAATAAATAAATATTGATTGATTGATTGAAATATGTTTTAACCTGATAAGCATAGAGTGGGACGCTATTTTGATGATAGACATGTGCTTATAGTCCAGTCATTTGATGCTCAAAAAGAAGGTTACCTGGAAAGTTTTCCGGGAGTTTTGAAAATTGGTGATTTTATAGATTTCCACGTGCTCTTTCCGAATTTCCACTTTGCCACCTCATATCTTTGCCGCTCGCGCTACCATATTAAACAAATGGCGTTCAAAAACAGTTTTTGACAAAATCTACTTTCTGGCTCATTTTACAATGGAAATAGTATTATAATAAATTAAACTAAAAAAAAGACAAGAGAAAATTTTAAGAAAATTTCCTACAATTTCTATAGTAACTTTTTTTTGTAAAAACAATAGTTTCAGGGTACGAGAGCCGCAAACCAAGATACATATCTACACCAACATGCATTTTTCCAATGTGGCGGCGCGAGCGGCAAAGATACGAGGTGGCAAAGTAAAAATTCAAAAAGAGTACGTCGAAAGGTATGAAATCACCAATTTTCAAAACTCCCGGAAAACTTTCCAGTTAAAACTACCAAATGACTGGACTATTAATAGTACGGGTTGATACAATGGTGGCGAATGATGACCAAGGGTGGCTACAATTAATATAGGCGAACTGTGAAACAGCTTTGAGAGTCGCAAGTCTACACTTTCAAAAGGAAATTCTGCGTGCGTCGTAACTTTGTGTGTAACTTGGCGAAGATTTCGTGGAATTTCGCACGCAATCCCAGCGATTCGATGGATAAATCTGATATGTTAAAAGATACTCTGTTACCTCGCGGGCTTCTGGGCCCAAAAGTTGTTAGATTTTTATCATGTTCTGTTTGACTTGAATCTGTTTTTCTGCAAAAAATGTAAAAAAAACATGGAAGTAGTTTTTAAAAAGGTTTTAAAAGGAAAACTATCACAGTTGAGTAGACTTCACAAGTTTATGAGTCGTCAGAATACGACCTCCGCGGCGCAGTATTGAACAGTGTTGTCTTAACGTACGGAGGTAGTGGGTTCAACCCGGCGGGGTCAATTTGGAAATTAATAATTTCTGAATTTTCCCTGGTCTAGCTTCGGTCGTAACTAGTTACCACCCTACCTGCAAGAATAGGGGTATGGGTTTTAATATAATACATATAACTGCCGTGCCCCTAACAGGTTAGCCCGCTACCATCTCAGACCATCATCACTTACCATCAGGCGAGATCAGCAGTCAAGGGCTAACTTGTAGTTGATAAAAAAACAGTAATAGTCGACCTACGTATAAAATATCCGCATAATGTGACGGGCACCTACGGAACCCTTCTCTTGGCCGGGATTTTCTTTGTTTCTTACCTTAAAGCACCATTATGTACCAAATATTAATTCAGCTTATACTTTAGCTTATTAAGTCCTGTCAATAATTTTACAGATTGTGTACAACTGGGGCCATAGTGCCAACGCAACGCAAGCAATTTACTCAAAATGACAGTTTGATGTCACATAACTTGACATTCCTAAAGTAAGGATTACATTTCTAAAACACGAAAGTCAACAAGGATGAAACAATGTTTCTTTATGGCACCTGAACCAGCCACGATGATTAATGTTAGATTTAATCCATTATCTCCAATGATTATCTCAGTAAAATGTCAGCAATTTTACCTTTATTTGCTTGCGCATAACTAATTATAATTTACGATTTTACGTCGTGTAATGTTTGAACAGCGGAATATTCCACGGTGTGCTTAATTAAAATTAAACCAGCGTGTCTTCAATCAACTGTAACAATTTATGGATCAAATTAATATGAAACTGCGGATTTTCATTATTATTAAATACCTGCTAGTAGATGCCCGTGACTTCATTTGCGTTGGTTTAGGATTTTCCTTTTCCCTCCTTATTCTCTGGAACGCAACTCGCAAGTCATATTATACGTATCATATTAACTTAATATTATAAATGCCAAAGTTTGTTTGTCCTTCAAGCACGTCGCAACAGGGCCACGCATCGACGTAATTTTTTACATGGGTATAGTTGAGGATCTGGAGTGACATGTGCTACTTTTTGTCCCGGAATACCTATTCCCTAGCTCCCGTGAGAATTAAAAAAACCGTATTCCACGCGGATGAAGTAGCGGGTTTCAGCTAGTTTTGTTTTGTTGTTGTTTGTATAAATTGATGGGTCGTAAAAAGATAAATTCTAATGAAAAGTCTTAAAATTATTAAGATATCGCTTGAACTAAACAACAAATTCTTAACAATATCATAATATACCAACTATGTAAAATTGCTGTTTATTTTTCGAATGGAAGAACTTTTCCTCTCGCGATTTATGTAGGTTTTTCCTAGTTTTCCAATTCGTTACTGGTAATAATTGGTAAATAAAATTTTTTTTCTAAAAAATGATATTATGAAATGTGCACATGTCATACCCTGTAAATGAGTTCGAAAGTTAAACTTCCCGGCCTAGGCCAGTAAAGAAAGTATGTATTTTCATAACATATCATAAGTTTGAATTTGGAATCTTTCTTCAAAAAAATTAAAAGTATAAATATAACTAATTTAACTTTTAATATTTCTTAAGTAGGTTGCTTTTTTATTTACTTTCTTTTAGTTACATAATATAATATATTTTAAAAAAGTCACTTGTTTCATTTTTTAGAAAAGCACTATACACACCTCGACCGGGAGAGCATTTCTGGTCTAACTAACACTCGACCAAAAAACGCGTACTTCCCGGTCTCGCAATGTAATGTAGGTACTATTGTTTTGAAAGTGCGAGTTTCAATGCCTGTTGAGCCACCCGAAAATAGTCAATTTCAGACAAATACTTCATTCAGCGGGTAGAAAATTAGCCGTCATAAAAAGTAGCCCATGTGTTATTCCAGACTATCACTATCACTGGCTATCACTATGCCAAATTTCATCCAGATCCTTTCAGCCGTTCTGGCGGGATTGAGTAACAAACATCCATACATCCATCCAAACTTTCGCATTTATAATATTAGTATGGATATAGTGAGTGACGCGGGATGAAATAACACATAGGCTACTTTTTGTCCCGGAAAATTAAAGAGTTTGCGGGAACCAAAAAACCTCAATTCACGCGCACGAAGTCGCGGGCATCAGCTAGTAAGGATTATAATTTTAAAACACGAACGTCAACAATATTCAAATAATACGGTTGTAAGCGATGGTAGTAGGTATGACCCGTGTTTACATTTCGTAAGTTACTCATGTAAGTGACTTAAGTGAGGTTAACTTACATGTGAACTGTAACCTAAGTTAATTAATATGCAAACGTGCAACCCCAACTGACTAACTCAACACTTCACAACTTCATAACTCCGCCGTATATTAGTTTTAAAGGGTTATAGGCATTGAAATAGAAATAGATACTTACTAAATTTCTACATCAATGGTTATAGGCGATATAACTTTATCATGGTAACTTAATATGTGCATACAAATGATACCTATCTATATTATCTACTGCAAAGAAAAACCACGTTATAATATTATCTTTCTTTTATTGCTTGATTTTTAGTTATTATAGTTTAGTTAACTAACGTATTAATATTATAGATGATTGTTATTTTTTTAAAGCAAAAACATAAAACATTACGAAAAATCTTATTCCAATAATTAATTGTGTACATATATTCAACCTATTAATACTAGTCTATAAAGCCTTCTGGCCTTTTTGGATGTGGGAAAGGTAAGAATGCTGTTCCACACGCCTGTGTTAAGCGGATTTATGCGGTGTAACAAATCCAACCTTTAGCTTCGTTCGGGACACATTCAGCCATTATTATGTTTGTACAATGTACTAGCTTGTGCCCGCGACTTCGTCCGCGCGTCGTAACTAACTAATTTTTCCTTATTTTCTCACCGTTTAAACCTTCCATGAACTACGACAAACATTTCAAAACCAAAATCAGATAAATCGGGCCGATTTCGAGTTTTAGCGAGACAAACGAACAGCAATTGATTTATATATATATATAGAGATTACTCGTAATAGTGGGGAGCCCAAGAGGAGGGGATGTTTTGGATTTACTCCAGCACGTCAGATATTGATAGCGTATAAAGCACGTGTCTCTGTTATCGGATCTAGGTTTGCTTGGCGGGGTTGGCCGTACGGAAGTGAAAAAAATTGGTAAAAAAAAATTCGAGCGCGTGCATTTATACAGAGGAGATGTTCCAAAAAAAGCTCTTATTCAAAATTCTGACGATTCACACGTAATGCAAAGTCACTGCGGTTTTTTGAAAATGAAAAAAAAATTGCCACTTTAACTTAATTTTGCCACAAGAAAATCTATATCATCAATATATATAAAAATGAATGCCACTTTTCGTTGTAATTTTATAACTCAAGAACGGGCTCACCTATCCAAACCAAATATTTAGGCTTTGTTCGGACTATTTAGTAGATGGTTTATGTGAAGTTTGCACAAAATCGGTCGAATGGTTTTTCATTTATCACATTTATTGTAAACGATTTATACGTAGCGAAGCACGTATTGGGCCGCTAGTCATCTATGAAGATTAATGGAAAGACGACACGACTGGCCATCTACACGAATATTATAAATGCGAAAGTTTGGATGGATCGGCCAGACAGGCTGAACGAATCTGAAGGAAATTTGGCACAGAGATAGATGATAGTCTGGAATAACACATAGGCTACTTTATATCACACCAATAACATTATTAAAACCAAACCAAAAATCCTCAATCCACGCGGACAAAGTCGCGAGCATCAGCTAAGAATACGTGCAGTTATGAGAGCGCTTTGGACGTTCATATACGGTAGGTAAGCTATTCAATCATTAGAGTATTAAAACGCTCGTTAAAATACCCTGAAACGTAAAAAGGCCAATAAGTACATCGGGGTTGGGGCGATTCGCCGTCTCAATCTTCATAAAAGGATGCTTTTTTTAATATTTCATCGTAAACATAGTCCTTTTTCAACAAACAGATGTGCCGGGAGCGTTCAATCTCAAAAACGGCCGTTCATGTCTCAAGGATATGTAAAATTGTAAAAACCGTAAGAAGAAAAATATTCAGGTAGTAGGTATTCGGGCACTACCTGAATATTTATTTCAAACCCAAACCTAACCTATAGTTCGCGCGCGAGTTGAATGCAGTGTAAATGTATGGTGACACATACAGTTATCACTGCAGAGTAAAATATGTATGTGTCAACATACATTTACTCTGCATTGATAAACTCTAATTCAAGAAAGATACAAGAAAACGTGAATACAATAAATATTTCAAAAATTAATACTCAAAACATAAAACGGTTCATAATCTTTCGACAGTTTACAATTTTTAGTCCTCCAATCACGCCTCTACAATGCAACGGATCGACGTGATTTTTTGCATTGGTATAGTTGAGGCCCTGGAGAGTGATACAGGCTAGGTACTTTTTATTCCGGAAAATCTTAATGGATGTGTACAGGAGCAGGTGATATGGCTCGACCGTAACAAAGGATGATCATCCATCGAGCGGGTGTTGTGCTCGGGGACCACTGGTCCAACCGTTCATCGTTGGAGGTCGTATATAGGCGTAATTCAGAGAACGCTTCGTTAGCGTGAGTTAGGCTCTTCGTGTTCATCGTGCGCTACTAGTAATGCCATCAAGAGTCAGCATAGTCTAAGATTGGAAAGAGAATAGAATGGGCCAAAGAGATTTTAGTTTTAATGGAAAGAAAATATTTTCAGCGTCTCAGACAGCCAACTGACGCAAAAACTTTCCGGCTTACCTCAGTCATTTGAGGTACCCAGGACAAGGAACTGTCAATGTATATGCCAAGGTTTTTATATGAAGAGTCCATGAAAAGAATGATCAAAATCGCCCATGATATATTATTGAGTTAATACATTTAAATCTTATTAATATATCAGCCGTGATTTTTAGTCTGGCAGCATTTGTGTGGCCCTTTAATCAGCACTTATCATAAAATCATTTTTTCTTTCAATCCTTCTCAAACGACTGTGATCATTCTTTCCGTGGACTCTTCATTTTCCAAATTCATACCACTAAAGTAGGTCACACAAGGTATTTCCTTACTTGAACGTCCGCTGTTTATTGCCCACATCGATCGATTTTGTTATGTAAATTCAATAAAAGCTTGACGAAATTGGAAAGTAATTTTCTCTAATCCGGCATTAAAAATTCATTAAAGTAGCTATATGCGCTAATGTCGCCGATTCAACCACAGAATAGGTAATAGTACAATGTAAAGAAAAGTTAGTCCGCGAAGACCTTTTAACAATCAGCGACTCAGGTTACGTCGTAATAAAGCCCAATTCAGCTCGTACAGCGCTGCGGGTGAAAATAATTAACCTACCTCTATATCATCAAAGTAGGTATGCACCACTGTCGCTGATTTAACTTCTTCCGAAAGTCGCTCAGTGAATAATTTGAGCGGATTATGACGGGCAAAAGCCCATGCCTCGAACGCTCACAACTTGGCACTTTTGCGAACCCCATTTCGGATTTATCATTTCTCGCATTATTTACGGATTGCTTTAAATGCCGTTTTCCTCATTGCTGAAGATCGTGACCCTTTTCCATTAACCTTTAATAATATAGTGCAGTAGCTCCCACAAATTCTGCCACTGAGCCTTTCATCGAATCTAGTAATAAAATTTTAAGAAAAAGCTAAAAGTCACGTAGAAATCGAAAAGTAATTTTCCCTAATCCGGCATTATAAATTCATTAAAGTAGGTATGCGCCAATGTCGCCGATTCAAGTTCTTCCGAAAGTCGCTCAGTGAATAATTTGAGCGGATTATGAAATTATGACGGGCCCAAGCCCCTGCCTCGAACACTCACAACTTGGCACGTTGTCATCGGAGCCCATTTACGAAGTCTCGTATTTCTGAAGGGACTTTTTATCCTGAAAGAATATGGCAATAAAGTGGAAAGTTCACTTTGTTTAGGTTCCGTAGTGAAACAAGAGATCCTTTAAACACGAAAAAACAAGTCTAGTTTGCGCCGCTACCTGTAGGAAAAGTAAGATATGAATGAAGGGGGAGGTACTCTCCCACCATGCAACATTATACCAATCCTTAAAAACACTCCAGCGTGAGTTGTTGTCCGGAAATAGTAATGGATAATGTCATCGATTAAAAAATTAAAATCACTGTGTCAAATAAAATAATTATAAATATTATTATTTTTTATTTTATTCTGTATCTTTTCTTCTTTTATTAGATACTTTTTTTCCGACCCATAGTGTAATTTAACATTATATTGCAAGCTGTGGCAACCTCTAAATGGGTTTACAATAATGCATATTACTATATTATTCAGCTATATTTTTCCCGTTAGTGTATTGTATGTAACCCGTCGAGTGTGTAAAAAATTAATTAATTAAATTAAAGAAAATTTAGCTAATAATATAATCATCTCTATTCACGATTTATATTGATTCGTGTGGCTACCGTAATATCGCTTTTTTTTCAAAAACATGAGTTACGGGGCAGGTCTGATTGCAGCCAAGAGCTATGCTAGCCTATATATATTTTAAAAAACTTACTAATTATTTTATTGACGCCAAAAAGTGTAGCTTTGAATAAAGATCATTGAATTGAATTACCAAGTTATTAAAGAAAAGAATAGATTTTTACCCAAACAAACATTTAGTATTTTCGAAAAGACGAGTAAATCTACCATTGGTACCTTCAAGAAAAATATATTGCGGAACCAAACATTATTCGGGACCGGTCACGCATTTGGCCGGTTTTTCGTTGAATGATTTAGCGAAATACAATCTTGAGAATTTAATGGTTATTTTATCGAGGTTTCTGTAAAAGGCACATCTGTTAGTTAATGGACGACTGTATAATGATACCTACTTATGATAAAATATTAATAAAGTATTTGCTGCGGGCCCTTTTTATGTAAATTGTAAAGGTTGTTCAAAACAAAAAGCAATCAAGCAATTTTTTTAAAGAGTGCCAAAGAATTATAGATTAGAGACATATAAGGGACTCAACTGGCAATCGCGACGCGACTGAGCGACGAAAGCAACGCAACGCGACAATACGAGACCGTATAGCTGACACTTCACGTAGCCACCGTTATGTTATGGCTTCTATGGAGTTTGTCGTTTTCTATGGAGTCGTATCGCGTCACGTTGCATCGCGTCGCTTTCATGTCTGATTCTGGCATTGTCTTTACGCAAACGACACACACGGCAACGCGGCTCGATACAACGCGAAATGACGGCATCAAACACCCGTTTACGTGGCCTTCGTTGTCATGTAGTTAAGGTTTTCATTTTCTACGGAGTCGTGTCGCGTCGCTTTCGTCGCTGACCCGTTGTCGACGCGAGCGACGCATCGCTCTCGCTACTACATGTCGCGTCGCGTCGTATCGAGTCGCGTTATCACGTTTATCGCTGACGTAGGACAGGGCCTGACCTATAGGACAACGAATAAGGAATTTTTAAAACGCTAGATCCAAGTGCACATTTAAAGAAACACTCCTCAACTCTTGGCCTTTATATGCCACTAGATGATGTCCGCGACTTTACCCGCATTTTTATTTATTCCCATCCGGGAACTTTTCGCCATCAAGGGCTAACTTGTAGTGGATAAAAATGGTATGTACACCTATTTTAGCCACTACAAAATAGCCCTTGACTGCGATCTCACCTGATGGTAAGTGATGATGCAGTCTAAGATGGTAGCGGGCTAACCTGTTAAGAGGCATAGCAGTTATATAAAACCCATACCCCTATTCGATTTCTACACGGCATCGTAGCAGAACGCTAAATCGCTTGGCAGCACGTCTTTGCCGATAGGGTAGGTAGCCACGAACGAAGCCTCCCACTAGACAAGCCCAGAGATAATTCAGAACTTATAAATTCCCAAATTACCCCGCCGGGAATCGAACCCAGGACCTCCCACATTAACTAACTCTAACTTAACACCTAACTTGGTGTAGATAAAAAAAGCTATGTACCTACTATGTACACGGTCATTACGCAGCACTAATAACAATTATAATATAATCTGTAGCCTAGTGAGAGCTCCTTGCCTCCCGCGGGAATAACTTGGCAGTCTGGGCACTCATCGGATTAAGGAGCTAAGTAGTCATCTAAGCCTCTTCCTTGAGATAGTGCTAAGCTCTCCATTACTGCTCACTGAAGCTTGAAACTTACTGTATTGATAAGTTACTATTTTTATACGACTGCCTGAAAAAAGGAGTATATTGTTTTCAGGGTTCATGTATGTATGTATGTACTAGCTGATGCCCGCGACTTCGTACGCGTGGCTCGAGGTTTAGTGGTTCCCGCGGGAACTCTTTAATTTTCCGGGATAAAAAGTAGCCTATGTGCTATTCCAGACTATAATCTATCTCTGTGCCAAATTTCATCCAGATCCGTTCAACCGTTGGGGCGTGATTGAGTAACAAACATCCATCCATACATCCATACCGACATCCATACATCCAAACTTTCGCATTTATAATATTAGTAAGATAAGAAGTAAGATGTATGAGAGTTTGTATATTCCACCTTACCTTCTATACGCCTGAACCGATTTTTTTTTAATCCACTACAAGCTAGCCCTTGACTACGATCACCTGATGGTAAATGATGATAAAGTCTAAGATGGTAGCGGGCTAACTTGTTAGGGGCGTGGCAGTTATATTAAACCCCTTCGGTTTCTACACGGCATCGTACCGGAACGCTAAATCGCTTGGCACCAGGCCAGACCAGGGAAAATTCAGAAATTATAAATTCCCAAATTGACCCTGCCGGGGATCGGACCCAGGACCTCCGCACGTTAAGGCAACAGCGCTACACACTGCGCCACGGAGGTCGTCAAATTTTGATAAATAAGGTATCGTTAGAATCCCTGGCTTATTCCGGGTGACATAGACTAGTAAAATTTAAAAAAAAATTCATCAATCAAAATCAATTTTTTTTTATTTTTAGCATTATAGTTGAAAAAAATAATTTGAAAATAAGAGTACCTATATAATCATCATCTAGAAAATGATGAGTAGATTCCAAAAATATATAACACTATAGTTCAATATCCAGTGATTCACAAAAAATATCATATAATAAAAATATGAATAAGATTCCAAAGGTAATTCAATACGGGCTACGGCAGAGCAGTCGTATTTTTAATAATTTTAATTAGAAGTTATTAATTAATCCATACTAATATTACAAATGCGAAATTGTGTCTGACTGTCTATCTATCGGTCGGTCTGTCTGCTATGCTATAACAGCCCATCTTTACAACGGATTTTGAAGAAATTTGGTATAGGTATTTTGGAAAATTAAAGAGTAGTAAATTAGTCAATACTAGAAATAAAAATAAACTTGTAATGCCTGCTTCTAGACTTAGTAAAACTAGCAATTCATTTGTTGGAAACAGTGTCCGCTTCTACAATAAGCTCCGAGAAGACATGTTGAAGATGTCTCGGAATAAATTCAAAGTTAATGTAAAACGTAAACTCATTAAAAAAATTTATTACTATGTAAAGGATTATTTAAATGACAAGGAAGCTTGGCAATGGTTTTCTTTAATGGCCCTGATAGGTAGTTCCTTAGTTAAGATGATTGTGAAATGGTTATAACTGATAATGATTTTAAAAAACCCGGCTGAGTTTGTTGTGGGCTCTGTTTGGAACCCTCGTAGCTTTAGTTTAAGATGTTGTACTGATGATATCACCATTATATGTTATATGTTATAGATAACCGGACGTCAATGAGTGTCTCGTACCTACCTAAATTGAATAAACGTTCTTTGACTTTGAGTTTCTCAGGGAACAAAAAAATGTAACCAACGCGGACGAAGTCGCGGGCATCATCTAGTTTGTTATTCTTGTATGTCATAATATTAATAGATATATAAAGCCAGTTATGGGATTTGTTTTACAGCTTTATTATAACATGTTAATAAATGCCGAAAGCAATATAACTTGGTGATAATGAAAGCTAAATATGCGCATAGTAATAACGCCTGGGAGGAATCACGGATAAGGCTGGCTATTCATCACTAGAAATGTTATGAATTATTAGATGATGCTTCGTTCGCGTGGATTTTTTTTAATACCAGAAGAAGTCAATTTTGAGTATCAAAAATTCTTGAGCACGGCGAAGCATTTATCATAAATTCTGAGCCTTAGAAAAGGGTGCAAAAGGGATGCAAAGTCAGCGATAACAACTGAATAATGGTCTAACCAATTTGCTACTTATTAGTGACAGCATTACCCAGAATATCAATAATTTCCAAACAACCCTTCTCGATCTATTTTGAACCCTACTCGTATAGCTTTGAAGTTGGAATTCCCATAATAATTGTATTGGTAAAGAAAATCGGAAAATTGGAAAATGAAACGCAACCTTCCGGCCGAGGAAAATGAAAATGTAAATTTAATCCATTACGTCTGTACTGTGTCGGTACGTAACGTTTACGTTTGCGTTATTAATTTCCAATTTCTTAATATTCACGTACTTACGTATTCTTAATAGGCAGGTACGTAGTACTCTCGCTCGAATTGTAATATTAGGGCAAAAAGACAGCACAAAAGCACTTTTATATATAATACTAGCTGATGCCCGCGACTTCGTCCACGTGGATTTAGGTTTTTTGGTTCCTACTTACTTACTACTTACTACTACTTAACTACTACTACTTACTACTTCGTTTTTCGTACTGTTGGTACTTTAATTTTCCGGAATTTAATGGTATCGTTTCATCGTAATCGGTTGATTAAATGAATTTAAAAAGTAAGCTGTGTGGTATTTCGGACTATAATCTACCTCCGTGCCAAATTTCATCCAGATCTGTCCAGTCGTTCTGGCGTGATTGAGTAACAAACATCCATCCATCCGTCCAAATTTTCGCGTTTATAAAATTGGTATGGATTACTGCACCGACCACGGCGACATGACGAAACATGAATTAAAAACGTAGAATGTCTGTTATAAAACTACCTATATTATTTATTTATATATATATAACTCAAGCAAGATCCGTGAAGTTACCTATGGACTATGGTAACTTACCAACTTACCAAAGTCCTTATGTAACTTCACGGATCGGAACCGCTTGAGTTATATATATCAAAAATTTAATTTTATAACAAACGCGATGGTATAGCATTGGCTACAATAAAATTGTCTAAAAACAAATCAATTAATTTTAAAATAGCCTGGACCGGATTTTGATATAGGCAAAGTATTTTAGGCATATATTTTATCTATTATTAAATAAAAATAAATAGTAGGTTTCATCTGGTAAACAGATCGGTGAAGGTCGAGGATATATATCGGGATCTGACACTAAAATAAGAAATACCATTTTAATAAAACTCGCACTTTTAATGCGGACAAAATGAAAAATATATTGTGTGACACGGAATGAAACAAGACGATTTCAGACGAGGGTGAAGTAGTGGCATCACCCGAAGTCACCTGAAGTGTGTGTGAAGTGTCTAGACACACAATATACATATTATTCAGCAATAAAGGCTTGTTTGATTGATTGATTAGTCTTGTTACCTAGTATGCGTGTCCCATATAAAAGGAGATGTAAGTACGTACTTTTTGTCCCCCACACAATTTATTATTGTCCGAAAGTACATATATATTTTCCCCATCAGGCGACTCAATGTCGTGTCGATATTCGTTACGTAACCCAAACATAAAATACAACATGGCGGATTGCAGCGAGGCGAGCGCGGCGCGGGTTTTATGATGGCAAGTAAATTACAGCCCCTGTCCGTACACGGAAAACAGTCATCAAAGCACGGCTGTTCGATCCTTGCCCGTGGTGCATGCTCTGAAGCGGAAGCGGTTTTCAAAATCAATACTAATACTGGAAGCGAAAACAGGTGGTACTGGTGGATTACTGATAAGAATACCATAAAAGAAATTAGTTTTTGTTGTAGGTGGTACTACGTTTTCGACAGCATTCCCCTTACCTCCCCGGTCCCCTTACATCCTGTAAGGAGACCGCTACCGAAAACTAAGACAGTAAAGTTAGTACTACGTTTTCGGTAGCGTTCTCCTTTACACCCTGTATAACGTTCTCCCGACCGAATTTTAACCAGGGTGGCTCTTTCTACAGAGATATTATACCAACTGTGCAGGAGATATAATATACGTGATTTATATGAAACTAACACACGTACACGTTTAACACGTACCTCTTTGCCATTGGAAAAGCATCGAGTGATAAGTGCTACTTCTGTGGCGAGGAGGACACCCTGAGACACGCCTTATTTAAGTGTCCCGCTTGTGTTGACCTAAGAGAGACGGCCCAGGGAATGAGCGAAAGCAGAGTGGATGCCCAAAACCTAGTCCCACGCATGTTGGCTGGTGCAGACGCGTGGCAAAGGTATGCCCAGATGTTAAGGGGCATAATGTTGAGGAGGGAAGAAAGAGAAAGAGAAGAAAAGAAGAAGAGCGAATAAAATAGAATAGAGGGTCAGCACGAAGTAATGCAGTGGCGGTTCCGTGCTGACCTCGAAGACAGGGGGAGGTTATTTTAGTCCGTGCAAGTCGGACATGCCCTGCCATTAGGCAGAAGTCCGTAGGGATTTTTTCCTCCCCCGAAGAAAAAAAAAAAAAAAAATGAAACTAGCTGAAGCTGACTTCGTCCAAGTGGCTATTTTTTATAATGTCTTATTATTTGATTTACCGGGATAAAAAGTATCTTATATCATTTCACGGTACAAAACCTATATTTGCACCAAACATCGTAATCGGTTTGATAAATGGGCGAAAGCAACACAAATAAATAACAGCCAGACAGACACACAGATGATGTGACGGTTATAAGCCGACAGGTCTGGGGAGAAATCAGGCGCAGGACTAATAGTCTAGGAAACGGGGTGGTTTGTTGTATGGAGACCCCTGCATTAAATCCTCAGTCGTTGAAACTTGGCAGGGTTGTTTGGTACGAATCAAAACTTACACATACATATATTTTTTTTAAACTTTTTTTAAAATTTCTCGATTTCTTTTTTAAATAATAGTAGGTAGTTTATTTACTCTCAAAAAGGAAATATCAAAAGAAATAATCATCCAGAACATCGATATTTAAACCGATTTTATTATTAAACCTAAAAAAAAAAGGAAGGTACAAAATACCCAACTTAATTTTTTATATATTTATAAAATAGGTGAGTATTTTATAGAATAGTATCATGAAATAATCATGACACTTTATCCTACTGAAAATTTTAGTCACCTGAGGAATTATTGTTGGGGTCCACTAGCTTTATTGCCTAGAGTTCTAGACTATAACGGCTTTACGTGTTCTGCGCGCAGGGGTGAAAAACCGCCAACTCCAAAGGGCTTACTATCATCGCTCAAAGCAGTTTTATTAAAAGCTTTTATTTTTTAAATCTTGTTGACGCTCTCGTTTCAGAATTATAATCCTTATTTTAGGGACGCCAGGGTACGTCACATTGAACGTAATTTTGATAATAATGTTGCTTTAACTGATGATAGTAAGATCCCAGTGTAGTGATAACTGCTTGTCAGAAAAACACCACACAAACACGTTATACTCAATACTCAATTTATTTAAAACATGTAGGACATACATGGGTCTCTTATGTTTCGCCATGTTTTGACTTTACCACCGGTTCAGAAAGAATTCTACTGAGAACTGCATACATTCACTACTACATAGCGCTCTAGCCGTCTGTGATTTGTACCACAAGCAATATCGTTGCACGTTGTCTGCATTGCGGGAATTATGGCCGGCGGTCATATCTAAAACATTACCTTCGCCAGCCGAAGCCTTGCGCCCTCTTTGATTTTATCGACAGCATTAAATTATAGCTTCGTTTTGTTGTACAACCGTATTACTTAACATAAGATCATTGTTCTATGGTTTTTATATTGAGCTGTTTCAGCTGATACTATATGATTTTTGCTGCCCATTATTATTATTATACATATATATACACTTTAAGAAGTTAAAATAACAAAGACAAAATTGGAAAAAAAAATAAACACAGACAGAAGTAGGATACAAAAGGCGGCCTTATCGCTTAAGTAGTGATCTCTACCAGGCAACCTTAGGAAAAGGAGACAATAAGGGAAAATAGACTGCAGGTGGTTGTTCTATAATATATTACATTCAAATAACTACATACTAATACATAAACCAATAATAAACATATAAATTATATATAATTTATAGCTAATTATAAAATATACTAATATATATGAATTAGGCTCATGATGACCTGGTACAGTGGAAAAGTTCAACTTGGAAGGAAACGCTTTCAGAAAGTGATAAATATAAGCCATAGTCCACCACACGCGTTAGTCTGTGGCTCCGAATAAAAAAGTACCCGCGCGCAAAGATTTTTTCCGTAGTATCTTTTCGCCATCACCGATGCCGGCTTCCTCCACCGGTATCCCAACCACTGAACAATTGGGATGTTGTCTATGTCAAAAATAAATTATAATTTAATTATTAAATAGAGGACCTGCAAAATAAAGACGCTACAAGGAAGTAGGTAGAAAGCTAGGTAGCAAGACCTATTTCATACAAAATCGCTTTTATAGTAAGCGCGCGATTTGAGTTTTGACGTTTGAAAAAGTTGCTGACTTGACTAGTATAATACCCTCCACGATCCCAACCAATGACATATAAGTCTATGATCCTAAGGACGTTTTCCTTTACTCATTTTATAGTCGATATTTATTTGTTTTAAAACGCGTATAGCTCCGAAAAAATCCAAACCCAAACCTTTTCGGGCTCTTAACCACTAGGCTATCTGGCTCTATTTATAATATATACAAAATAGCTGATGCCCGCGACTTCGTCCGCATGGAATGAGGTTTTTAAATTCCTGAGGGAACTCCTTAGTTTACCGGCATAAAAAGTACATCACTCTCCAGATCCTCGACTATACCCATTGAAAAAATTACGTTGATCCGTTTCTTTGTTGCAGCGTGAATGACGGAGAAACAAACACACTTTTTGAAATGTAACATACAAAATCAGGAAATTTCCCAAAAAAAACTAGAACACTCCAAAAATATTATGATATCATAGAACACACCGCTCTAAAATAGCAATAACAAAGGGAGCCCAGTCGACAGTTTCGACAGAAATTGAAAAATTTAATTTCCCAGCAAAATGGCGCTCAAACCAAGGATTAAGGAAGACTCAGCCAGACATGGTTCGGAAACAAATGAATTTCATCGAATTTTCATGATGCAAGTTGCTTTTTAATTCCTATTTTCGTAAATTATTGCAATATGAGGCTGCATAGAGAGGACTTTAAAAATTGGCATATTTTATGCCTGCGATTACACCAGCCATACATCCCAGGATCCCAGTTAATAGAAAAATAATACAAAAAGATTCCGACGAATTGAGAACCTCCTCCTTTTTTTGAAGTCGGTTAAAAAGAGTGTGTGCAGTTAACACACGGCAGAAGTGAAACTTCAGAAAAATAGCCTACGAGCAAATGAGACAAATATAACTATGTATTCTATCTCATTCTCTCGCAGGATAAATCCTATTTATGAATATGTTTCACATCAATAAGTAATAACCAATTATGACCAAATTTGGTACAGAAATTCAAATTGGTATTTAATTCAGATAAATCAAAGTTCTCTCAAAGTATTTTCGTAAAACCTAATAAATCCACGCGGCCGAATTCACGGATATTCATCTAATCCGGCATACTTATATTATAAATGAAAATGTGTTTGTCTGTCTGTCTGCTACGCTTTCACGGCCGATCTGTTCAACCGATTTTGACGAAATTTAACACAAAGATAGCTTACGTACTGGGGAAGGAAACTTTTTATCTAGAAAAATCTGAGTTTTGTGAATGGAATGAAACCTGCGATGTCTCTGCTGCGATTTTTCCGTCTGTCTGCTACTCTTCCACGGCTCATCTATTCAACCGATTTTTTTGAAATTTTGTACAGGGTTAGATTGTATCCCGGAGAAGGTTTGCTTTTATCCAGGGAAAATAAGAGTTCAATCAAGCGGGAATCAAAATATCTTAATATACACGGACGACATCGCGGGCGTCATCTAGTCTAGTGATTTATAAATGCGAAAGGTTTAGGCACTCAAAGTAAAATGGACTCAAATTGAAATCCCCTGACGGACAGCCCCTTTCAGATGTAACAAATGTTCGTTTTATTATTAAGTAGTTATTATTAAGTACCGAACTAGGAAAACTATCTCGCTAAAGGCGATCGCATACACGATCACTAACTACTGCTACTATTTTTACCCTCGACGACGGAACGGAGCGGTATATGTGTTTGCCCTAAGAGGTTGCGCGTTTGTTTGTTTGTATGTGTGTTTGTGCATTTTTTGTTACCGTTTTCCTGGAAAACTACTGGACCGATTAATATGCGGTTTTTTGAATTAGATAAGCATACATTCTGGCAAGGTTCTTAGATATGTTTTAGGACCATAAACTGAGCTGTAGTCTATAATTTTAATTTTTCTCAAAAGTACTGGGCCAATTGAGATGCGGTTTTTTGCATTAACACTATTTGACATCTCATTACTCTGGCTCTACTAAGCAAAGTCTTATCTCGGAATGAGAAGGGTTTGGCCATAGCCTACCAAGCTGGTTAAAAAAACTACTTAACCGTCAAAGATGCGGTTTTGTGTTGTAGATATTATGTTATATATACTCTTGCTAAGCTTTATTTGTTGTTTCAAAGTTTTAAGGTCAGTTCGTCGTGGGTTTTTTAAAAAATTTAATTTTTTTACTTGTTATTGTTCTGTTCTGTGTATTACCATATACTGCTAAATGAGGAGTTCCCTAGACAGGCTGAAATCGAAGAACCGAGAATAGAAGAACCCATAAATCAAATCACCATTGCAGAAGTCAAAAAGGCCATTCTGAAAATGAAAAACTACAAGGCCTGTGGGCCTGATGACATACCAGCCGAACTGTGGAAGTCCCTGAAGGCAGGTGGGGGAGTCTGGCTAGCTAATTTGTTCAATAATATCCTAACAACTGAAAAAATGCCAGATGCCTGGAGAAAAAGCATACTTGTTCCCTTCTACAAAAATAAGGGAGACGATAGAGAGTGCGGAAACTTCCGGGGGATAAAACTCACATCACACACCCTTAAGATCTGGGAACGAGTGCTCAGTGAACGTCTAGCATCTACAATCTCGCTAACGGAAAACCAGTTTGGTTTCACACCCGGAAAGGGAACCATGGATGCAATTCATGCCGTAAGATTGGTAATGGAAAAATCTAAAGAAAATTGTCAAAATCTCTGGATGGTATTCATTGACCTAGAAAAAGCCTTTGACCGAGTGCCAAGAACATTGATATGGCAGGCGCTCAGAGCGCACAGTGTACCTGAATGCTACATACGCATCATTAAAGACATGTACAACAACGTCCAAACCTACGTCAGAAGCGCAGCCGGTCTATCTGACAGCTTTGACATAAAAGTTGGCGTTCATCAGGGCAGTGCACTGAGCCCTCTGCTATTTAATGTAGTCATGAACTATCTGACGGCTAAAATCCAGAAATCAACCCCATGGAATCTCTTGTATGCTGATGACGTAGTTCTTATATCTGACAGTGTGCGAGAGCTACAAGAAGACTTAGAAAGATGGAGGCAGTCGCTGGAACAAAATGGCTTGCGCATTAGCAGGATAAAAACCGATTATATGTTCTATAACTTCAACCCCAACGCTTCACTTGATCCGGGCATCACCCTGGGTGGCACGGCCCTCCCTAGAGTTAAAGCATTCAAGTATCTAGGATCCGTTCTCTCCGAGGATGGCTCTATACATAGAAGCGGACGTAACGTCGTGAAGTGGCGTACACTCCAACGGGGTTCTATGTGACGCAAAAATGCCAATAAGAACTAAAGGCAAGGTCTATAAAACGGCAGTACGACCAGCATTACTATACGGCAGCGAAGTTTGGGCGGCCAAAAAGACCCATGAACAGAAGTTACATACCACGGAAATGCGTATGCTGAGATGGGCGCGGGGAGTAACACTCAAGGACAAAGTACGGAATGAATATATGCGAGGAAGCTTTAAAGTTGCACCCATAACCGACAAAATATCAGTTAGATTAGTTAGATACATGACATATAACCTTAAATGCTATGTGCACTTATAATTGATTTACGTATAAGAAATAGTTATAATGTGAATGTTCTTGTGTTTGTAATATATGTAAATTGTTAGTGTACTTAATAAATAAAATAAAAAAATCTCCGTACCGCGTTGCTTAAGTGGGCCCAGCTCCATACAAACTCATACAAAGAATATTTGCCGATACGTGCCGCGCCGCGCCGTGCATCTGTTGCGGGGACTAGACCTTTAATATTCGCGTGCGTGGTGCGTACATCTGTAATCAGCGATCACCTTTAGGGTCTTAAGTTCACTAACGAAACAATACAATACAGTGCTCTCAACACAAGGGTCTCAAGTTTCTCTTATTGAAGAGTTTGAATAATTTAACGCTATGTAGAGGCAGGCACCTCTTTAAATTACATTAAGTATATTGAAACGACAAAGTTCTGATGTATTACTTATTACATGATGCCCGTGACTTCGTCGGCAAGGATTAAGTTTTTTTCAATTACCGCGGGAACTCCTTAATCTTCCGGTATAAAAAAGGTATTAGGTAAGGTGGGCTTAGGTTACAACCCAATTACCTCTGTACCAAATTTAATCCAAATCGGTTAAAAAGATGGGTTGTTAAAGCGTAGCAGACAGATAGACAAACAGACAGACACACTTTCGCATTTATGATATAAGTATAGATTTGGAATTTCAGGACATTTATTTTTACTAGATGATGATCGTAACTTCGTCCGCGTGGATTTAGGATTTTCCGGGATAAAAGCCTACGTTCGTTCTCAAAATGCGAACGAGTACCAAAATATAGGTACTTGACTATCCGGGATAATGTGTTAAGTCAGGTCATAAGCTAACTCCATTCCGAATTTCAGCCACATCCTCAAGGAGAAACAAACATCCAAACTTTCACATTTATTATATTACTAGATGCCCGCGACTTCGTCGGGATACAACCTATACCTGTACCAAATTTCATCCAAATCGTTTGAACAGGTGGACCGTGAAAGCGTAGCAGACAGACAGACAAACACACTTTCGCATTTATAATATCAGTATTATAAGTATTATATTAAATTAGGATACAATTTCGTGACAAAGTAACATAAAACATAATTGTATAACATAAAACAGAATTGCCTATAATACCTCCGAAAAAGTTAACCACAGGTAGGTAATTTTCCCGTTTGACAAAATTGATAACAGTCAAACACGCGTTAGAGTCCACTACAGCCCATTAACGTCCCACAGCTGGGCACAGGCCTCCACTCTCATAGAAGAGAGGGAACTAGAGCTTATACCCACCACGCTGCTCCAATGCGGTTTGGCGGGCTTTAACGACTATCATGTTAGTGATAATAACCGGGACCGACGGCTTAACGTGCTCTCCGAGGCACGGAGGCACTGCCAACTTCCTGACTGCTTCCGGGCTAGTACTGAGAATTTTTAGTCAGAAAAACCAAATAAACTCAAACCCAAACTCAAATAGTGTTTATTCAATTCAGGTAGATACACTACACTTATTGACGTCAAGTTACTCATAAAAATATATAATGGTGATAATCAGTAACGGTATCTTAAAACTAAAGCTACGAGGGTTCCAAACGCGCCCTGGTCTGAGAGGAGCCCACAACAAACTCAGCCGGGTTTTTTACTCAATAAAATTATGGCCCAACGCGTTAGATTGGTCTGATACTAATATATGAATGGCGGTTTTTTCTTCTATACTAATCTATACTTCTATACCTACCTACTAATGTTATAAATGTGAAAGTTTGGACGGATGGATGCATGTTTGTTACTTAATCACAGTAGAATGGCTGAACGGATCTGGATTAAATTTGGCACAGAGATAGATGGACACATAGGCTACTTTTTAAGTTCTTTGAGTTATTTTTATTTCCCGCGGGAACATTTGAAATTTCCGGGATAAAAAGTAGCCCTTCCCCGGGATAGAACCTTCTTTCTTCCTTCTGGGCAAGTTTCCGCACTTAAACCTCCAGTTGGAGGTATGTTGTGCGTGTGGGGATACAAAGTACAACCTATCCCTGTACCAAATTTCATCAAAATCGGTTGGACATATAAGTCATGAAAGCGTAGCAGACAGACAAACACACTTTCGCATTTATAATATTAAGTATGGATAGTATGGATTAAGAATCCGTGTATCCCCGCAAACCGACATTTTAAGAACCTTTGATGAGCTTTATGCATGAGATATTTTAATCATAACAAAAAGACAATTAAAACATTAAAGATTAATCCCTCCTTAGTAGAGTGTTGCAATAAAAATTTTAATTTTATTCAAATATAATAGTGAAATAATCATTCTTGCAGAATACGTTTACCATTTTTACACTTTTGAGTGACACTTTCGACCCATACATATAAATCCACGAATAATTATAATAAATTGCTTATAAAAATACTTATATGATCAACACACTCTTAGAATTAGAGTGTTGCAATTCGTTTTTATACGTTCTATAGAAAATTAGTTAGTAAATAAATCAAATCAATTTGCACGATTTATCCAAATTTACGCGTCACAATAACCTGTTTTTCTTAAAAGTTCGGCGAATTTACTGATTAAATAAAATTTTACATGAATATTTAGTATTTATATAACAAAATGATTGTGATCTTCTTGATCCTTGGTTAGCTACTCAATTATTATAACCTCATGTAAACCCTCCCTTCATGTCATGAACCCGGAACGCTGAGTAGAGAACGGTAGAGAGAAAAGACTTTTCAATACACAATATTTATTAAAGGTACGCAATAAAAAACAAAGAACAAAATCCCCATAGGAAATCTGATATCGCCTGTAACAAAACACTGCAAAAGAACTCCGTATAACGACCAAATTGATATTTGCGCACTAAATAAGAAAATGAAATCTAATATTATACGATCTCCCTGCCGCAATGGTGAAAGTGGGAAGTCCCGGGTTCGGTTCTTGGCAGGGTGAATGTTTGGGAATTCAAAAGTCGTCGGCTGTCACTATAGTTACTTACCACCAGTGGCGTGCACGACATAGAGGCATAAAGGTACCGCTTACCCTAGCTAAGGCTTACCCTTGGTCTTGACGCAGACACTCCGGATCTCAGGAAAACAAAAAATCGCTAATCCTGATTATCCTAGTAAGGATAACGGGTCAAACTGTTTAAAATATTGAATTGTCATCGGTCCTTAATAAGTATGCCAAATTTCGAGTTAATCCGAGGTTTTGAAGGGGGTCAAAATCATGTTCAAAGATTCCGTTACATACTAACATACTAACATACATACGTCTGAAGCTAATAAAAAGCGTGTAAAAATAAAGAAGAGAAGTGCAATAATTTTTATAGGTGCTAGATGATGCCCGCGTCTTTGTCTGAGGATTAAGTTTTTCCAATTCCCGAGGGATTTCCTTAATTTTCTGGGATAAAAAGTAGCCTATGTCCTTCCCCGGGATACAAACTATCCCTGTACCAAATTTCATCAAAATCGGTTGAACAGGTGGGCCGTGAAAGCGTGGCAGACACACAGACAGACGGACAAACAAACAGACACACTTTCGCATTTATAATATTAGTATGAATATTGTACATCATATTATTAAATCTTGTACGAGAAAATATTTGTTAAAAGAGAAGAAGAGAAGTGCAATAAATAAAAAGTAAAAACTCCACAACTCATAAACAAGACGTTGCACTTTCAAGAGCTCAACAATTCACGTCCACATTCCACAACAAGAATTCAACTGCAATATCAAGGGAAAATCCCGGATGAAAACTTACGGAAGCTGGCTGGTTTAATATTTTATTACCTGCTTCATTACCTTCTGCAAAATCGGAATATTATTTTTCCACTACAAGTTACCTACTTTTAATTATTTTTTCTTACTAGCTGATTCGTCCGCATGGATTGAGGCTTTTTGGTTCCCGTAGGAACTCTTTAATTTTCCGGAATAAAAAGTAGCCTATTTATATCCTTCCCCGTGATGTAAACTATCTCTATACCAAATTTCATCAAAATCGGTTAAAAAGATGGGCCGTGAAAGCGTAGCAGACAGACAGACAGACGGACAGAGAGACAGACACACTTTCGCATTTATAATCTTAGTATGGATGTATGGATATGGATTTAATATTTATTTCTGGATTTTCTCTGTTCTGGTATGTACTACTAGGCAATTCTAGCATGTTTTAAAATCAATCCCTGGAGTGGTAAAGTTACATATTTCTGTCACTGATAGTTAAAGAATTCAACTATAAAAAATACGTAACTTTGACGACGATTTTATGTAACTCTCTAGGTCCTCAACTTTCATATTGTAACATATACTGTAGAATACCTACACTATATATTTCGGAGGTACATAGTGTTGTCGTCTTAACCTATAGACGTCCACGGCTGGACGAAGGTCTCCTGCATATATCGCCACAGAGCACGGCCTTGTGCTGCTTGTTTCCAGCGGCTCCCAGCTGCACGCTTGAGATCATCCGTCCACCTAGAGGGGGGTCGTCCAACGCTGCGCTTCCCAGTGCAAGGCCGTCATTCAAACACTATCGGTTCTACGAACTATGTGCTAAAATACATAGTGTATACTCGTATATGTATATTAATGAGCCTTGAGACTAGCCTCGAGGCTGTGGGTACTTTTTTACTTCTTAGTAGCTAGTTTTAAACTCGTAAATCAAATTAAAATATTATACGAGCCACCGGGGCGGAAGTGAAATATTAAATCTTCAAGTTCGCGCAAGTTTCCATCTGGATTGTCCCCTGATAATGAGCAATTCCGAACTGCTTGGGAAATTGTGGAATGTATACTTAAGCACTATAAAGTGACTTAATTAAAGTTTTTTATACTTAAAAAACTGTTTCTTATAAAAACTAGAATTCTTTAATTATCCGCCATAAAAAGCATGCCTATGTCTTTCCCTGGGATACAACTTATCTAAAAAATCGGTTGAAAATTTGGACCTTTAAAGCGTAGCAGATAGACAGACAGATCCTTTTCGTAATGCTTTAGAGCATTATGAAAAAGATAGCAACATCTTTAGTCCTATCATTACCTATCTTTAGGTTAGTTTAGAGATTTGATAAGTACAATAAATATAATTAATAAATATCCACACAAGGTTTATTACCATTGCATAAAGCCATAAGCATATCCCAGATGTTCCATGTCACGTACCACGTCGTAATAAGGATTATAATTCTAAAACACGAACGTCAACAATATTTAAACAATACAGCTTTGAGTGATGGTAGTATGCCCCATGGAAGAATGATAGGTGCTGGAGTTTTATTAGTTTCATAAAAATTGTAACATTGTTATCTATCGCGTAAGCCATAAACCCGCGGGCTTTTGATAGACGTACATTGTACAATGTTCATTCGGAAGCACCGAGGCTCTAGAGGCGGTATAAAGGCATCGCCTAATACAACGCGTGGCGGCGATAGAAGTTCCATCAACCGATGTCCGATACTATGTTGCTATCATGCTAAAATGGCGAGCTCATGCTTAAAAGTGCAGCGTTAACAATCCCATTACTAGGTACGACATCAGAGAGGTGACCGGACGACATAAAGAGAGACAGGGAATATGGATCTTGGTGGTTTGACAACATGCCTGCCGCAGTGGTGAGCGCTGAGGTCTTATTCACACAGTCCCGCGTTCGATTCTCGGCATGCGTCAATTTGCTAATCCAAAATTACTGAACTTTCTCTGGTCTGATCTGGTGTGAGGCCTAGGCAGTGGCTAGTTACCCTAGCCGCAAATACGTACCATCAAGCGACTAAGCGTTCCAGTAGAAACCGATAGGGGTATGAGTTTAATATGATTGCTGTAACCAATGACCTTCTATACACAAAGGTCATTGGCTGTAACCCTTAACAAGTAAGCCCGCTACCATCTTAGAGTGCATCATCACTTGCGATCAGGTAAGATTGTAGTCAAAGGCTAACTTGTAGTGGAATAAAAAAGGATCCAAGCGGACCACGGTCCATATGAACTGGGTCGAAATATCGACAGCTAGATGATGTTTCGACTTCGTCCGAGTGGATTTGGGTGTTTTGAACACCGTGTGAGAGTTTAATGTTTTTTTAATTTTCCGGAATTACCTGAACAAGCAGCATGTCCTTCACCGGGATGCAACCTATCTTTGTATCAACTTTTAACACGACTACGGCAAAGCCGAAGGAAATGATTAAGGAAAGGGTCATGATTTTAGCAGTCTATGTATGTAAGTTACACCGTAGCGCCTTAACTACTGAGCTGATTTTGATAAACGAAGTGTCATTCGATTCCTTGTTATAGTCCAAGTGACATAGGCCACATTTTAAATGATCCAAATCGATATGACAGATAAACATCCACAAAAGTGGGGGTCTCTGAAATATTTTCCGAGTTAAATATTTTGAAATATCGGGTTACAGTATTATTTAATTAAAAGAATGCCACTGAAAATTACTATACTGTTTATTATTATACTGTTGAAGTTTATGTAAATGATAAAAGAGCTTAGATTTGACTCGCTCCAGCAATGCTAAGGACAGCGGTTACTTATATATCTATAGTTCTATACATTGATGAAATAGTAAATTATTTTTTCAAAAGAGCAACCACCGAGTTTCTTGTTGGTTCTTCTCGGTAGGAATGCGAACTAGAGGAAGATTCACTCGACGATTCAAAAACACTTGTAAAAGTTTATTTGGATTAAAAAAAACATTTGTATTTGAATACTTTCTGCTTGTGATAAATTCGGTTGAACAGACGAGATAGGCTTTTTATGCGTTGATAGTCGCGCGTTTTGTCTGACCAAGGCTTAGCATAACGGCCGCGTGTAGCGTTAAAAACTAACAAAGTAGCGACAAAGGGTTCCTATCGCATTTACATTACCAGTTTACTGCCAAGAAGGGCGCGTGGAAAATGATACGTACGAGATTTTTACATGTTAGGAGCAACGCCCACAATGCAGTAGTGCCTAAGCGCTTTTTTAGGGCCTAGCCCCACTACAGATGCACGGCAAATATTCTTTGCATAAATGTGAAAGTGTCTTTCTGTCTGCTACGCTATAACAGTCGATCTTTTCCGAAAGGTACTCTACAGAACCGTAAACAAACAATGTTATCGTTACTCGGTGGTTTTTTCACATCTTTCAACCAAATAAATCTAGTCACATCACGATCTTGTTCATGTAGCCCTATCTGAAGGAAGGCTTTCTCTACATCTGCTGAGAGAGCAATATTATGGCTTCGAAATCGAATTAGTATACTTGTCAAATCTTCTAACATCATCGGACCGCAATGGAGACATTCATTTAAACTTTTGTTACCTTTAATTTTTGATGAAGCATCATAAACAATTCTAATTGGTTTACCCTTTTGAGCAACGCAATGATGTGGTAGATAATGTACTGGATGATCCACATGTGCTTTACTTGATACTACTTCGACTATTCCTTTCGATATTTGTTCTTGTATAGCATCATCATAAACTTTTCTAACGATTTCGATGAAATTTGGTATAAAGACAGGTTTCTTACTGAAGAACATAAGAACATAGGCTAATTTTAATCCCGAGTTCCCGCGGGAATCAAAACCAGCAACTGATGCCCGCAACTTCTTCCGCGTTGATTAAGTCTTTTTTTATTTCCGCCACACACATTGACCTTTTTTCTGTCAACTAATATCGAAATGCCTGTGTTTAACCAGAAAAACAACCCAAAATAAGTGTATATAATTTATTTTATATACAGACACCGTAGTTTGAATTTAAAAAAAATATCTTACTATAATATTATAATTATTATAAAGCCCGGAGTCAAGTACAGTCGAATCACATAGTATCAAATCGAGGCGCCTTTGTTTCGTATGCGTAAAAACTCGGCCACTTCGGCACGCCCGCGCCACTTATTAGTTCCACAAACTTATCTGTCCCGGTGGCCAAAATTGGCACTAATATTTATGACTGTTTAGTATTTCTTTTTATTTTATTTTTAAGTTTTAACAAGATGATGCCCGCGATTTCGTCCGCGTTGTTTAAGATTTTTTAGTCCTGCGGGAATTCTTTAATTTTTCGGGACAAAAAGTAGCCTTTGTCCTGCCCTGGTATGCTACCTATTTCTATACCAAATTTCATCAAAATTGGTAAAAAAGATGAGCCGTTAAAGCGTAGCATACAGACAGTCACACTTTCGCATTTATAGTATTAGTATGGATAGATAAGCGACGCTGTCTCCGGTTCAGATAAGTTTCGTTACATATTGCGATTCGATTCGAATCGGCTCGGCCTAGTGGACGCCAGCCTTTACTGAGAAAACTAATGTTTGTCAATACAATTGTGAAAACTTTTTTAGTTAAAAAAAAACGCGCTGTTTTAAAAATAAAACATACAAACACGCGCATGAAAGCATTTAAACAGTCATAATTTAATGACATAATATAATTTTAAGGAGACGATAGTAATTTTCTTATACTTTTAAGAATTTTTTTCAAAAGCAAAGGTATGTTTTCCAAGAATTTTCTTGTAGGAGTAATAAAAAAAATTCTAGTTTCTCCTTGTTGCTTAAAAGTACATCTCCCGCTACCCAATATACGCCAAAATCCTGTAAAATATGATGAAAATATTTATTTTTTTAAATATAAGCCAATACAATACCAATGATTATTATAGAGGTTGACTGCCTCGTTGGTGTAGTGGTTAGCATGTTCGACTGCGGCCGACGAGGTCCCGGGTTCGAGTATAGGGCCATAGCAAGTATTGAGTTTTTCTGACAAGAAATTCTCAGTACTAGCCCGGAGTTAGGAAGTTGACGGTGTTTTACCCCCGTGCCTCGGAGAGCACGTTAAGCCGTCGGTCCTGCGCCTGATCACTCTCCGGTCGTGTCGGAATTTCCGTCCCTTCGGGCTATGGGAGTAAAGGAACAGAGAGTGCACGTGTGCACTATAATATCTCCCGCGCAGATGGTTAATCTCTCTGGGGATAGGCCGCCGTGGCCGAAATTCGGTCGGAAGGAGGACATTATTATAGTGGTTAGTCCAATTAACTTGTTAATATAAACTAGGTTAGTCTAAAAGAAATCATAAAATCTTAACATAATTTTAAATAACGTTGTTCTACGTCTATAAAATATATTTATTATAAGTATTAACAATTTCTTAAAAAATCTTTAAAATCTAAATTAAAAACTAAAAACTAAAAATTAAAAATATAATCTATGCCGCTGCAATGAGGCAATGTGCCCAGAACGCTGGCTGCGTTACCCCGCTGAATAGCCAAACTTATATGTTGGCCGAGGTAACTACCAGCCCTCCGGTCACCTGTGGACTCTGTGAGACGAGAAGATAGATCCTTAAAAAATGATCTAGCATCTTCGCCCCACGACCCCATGGTTTCAACACCAAAAGGCACAAATATGAAATTATTTTCTATAGTTTCATATTTGCGCCTTTTGGCTCTTTCTGCATTAGTGGCCGCCGCCCCCGCCGTCATGGAGGTCGCCTGCAAGTGGGACAACGCCAGCGTATCCACGCATGTGGCATCCCAAACAAGCGACCTTCCTAGCTTCCACGGAACCAGAGTCATCCCGTCTGGTCTCTTACCATCACTGCGTGCCAAGCCATTTGGCTCTAATACTGCAGGCACTTTAGCGGTGGCAAGAGACCTACGAATGATGTCGTTCAGGGAAGCATGACGCGATAGACGACCGGCACTTTTAATGCAAGAAAGCCCGTGATGACCATACGCGTCCACTGACCCACCACAGTGGCATAGATGTGGCTGTTGTAACTTGGCGCCAAGTCTAAGACCAACCGCAATCGTCAGAGTGAGGTGGTCCAACAGAGTGCCTAAATGCTTAGAGGGGAGAGCTTGAAGCCAGTAACTTGATTCCCTCGTAGACACCGCAAGAAGGCGAGCACGGTCGCTTGCAGTAGTTGATGAATTTATAAGTTCCTGCAAAACATCCGAACACAGTGCGTCGTCCCATTGTCTTTGAGAGAACAAAGATACCGGTTCCTTACTAGGACATGCCACATTGAAAGCAACTCTAGCTTCTGCCAAATACGACGGCTCTATGGAACCTAATGAATGGTTTATAATATTCCCAAAGAGCTTAAACGTACCATAAGCAGAAGATAGAAATGCTGGTAATGATACACTACTAATTTTACGAATGCCTAAACCACCGTATCGAACTGGGAGAGAAGCTTGTGTCCATGTCGTGCCATCTAAAGGACAATTTAGAATTTTGGAAACGTTGTTCTACAATTTAAATAAAATATTTTATTTATTTACAAAATCAATATTATAAATGCGAAAGTTGTCTTAACAGCCCATCTTTTCAACCGATTTTGATGAAATTTAATATAGAGGTAGCGAGCTAGGTTACTTCCCGGGGAAGGCTTTATCCTGGGAAATTAAGGAGTTCCCGCGGGGAAAAATGATCTTAACAACGCGGACGAAGTTGCGGGCATCATCTAGACACTTATAGATACCATCTTAGACTGCATCATCACTTACTATCAGGTGAGATCTCAGTCAAGGGCTAACTTGTAGTTGATAAAAAAATACTCACTCATTTGCTTCTTACAATTATCAAAATAAACATCGCAGTAGGAATTGAATTGGATGAACCCCTTTTCTCTCTCATGTGGGGGTAACAGGGGGTTGTTCATGCCACATACGGGGTGAGCAGGTCCCCTGAAATGATATAGAGAAACTCTTTTATATAAAACTCTAGCTGATGCCCGCTTCGTCCACGTGGACTACACACATTTCAAACCCCTATTTTGCCCCCTTAGGGGTTGAATTTTCAAGAACCCTTTAATAGCGAATGTCTGCGACATAGCATCTGCATGCCACCAGTGTCTTGAGCTGTGCGTCGATAGATCTGTCAGTCAGTCAGTCACCTTTTCCTTGTAAATACTTAGACTAATGGGCCCGGCCTGTCTAAATCTAGAACCCGATTGTAGCGCCACCTACCGGTTCCAATCCATACTAATATTATAAATGCGAAAATGTGTCTGTTGGCCAAGGTTATTAACACCACCACACCACCCGCGATTGTGCGAGTGCTGGCATCCTTTCTCCAAGATAGGAGCTTCTATGTCTCAGTTGAAGGCGTGGACTCCCAACCACGTCCCATCACAGCCGGAGTTCCCCAAGGGAACTCCGGCTTTCGCGTCGTCCTACCACCACTTCGTTGCCACCAACAGAATACAACGCCTGCTGGACCTGCAGCCAGAGTGGCTGGATAAGTTGAGGAAGGCTGTCAACGTTGGGAAGACGGCCGCTCTACTTACCGGTGGCTCCAGGCCGCTGCATCAGCTTAAATATTCGAGGACAGGACGTAGAGTGGAAGACCTCAGTGCGGTATCTGGGGTTTCAAATAGATCGGAAGCTGCGTATGTCTCCCACAGTAGATCATGTGCTTTGCCAAGCAGCAGCGGCCCGTTCAATGCTCCACTCATTATTCATCTCCCACCTATCGATAAGAACCAAACTGAGAGTCTTTGGAGCCTACTTTCGCTCTCGCTTAACTTACCCGGGCCCGGTTTGGTACACCCTCTGCCCAGCGTACCAGAAGAAGCGACTCCAGGTACAGCAGAGCAGATGCCTACGCCTTACCGTAGGAGCTCAGAGATACGTTCGCAACGACGTCATCCACAGGGACACCCAGACACCAACCGTGGAGGAATTTGTCCGCCAACTCGCACGCGCTATGTTCGCTCACGCGGACTCAAGCGCATGCATGCACCTTCACGGAATTGCCCCGCTAAAATCAAGACCACCGGATGGGCGTCCCCTATCCCGCGAGCTCTTACGTCCCGCATCTACGGCGCCTCCCAACTCAGGCATCAGTGGTGACGAAGAGGATGACACAATGGTCATGAAACCCCAACAACCGGATAGGACAGACCCATAGAACTGGCACACGAAATAAATACAACCCCAAACCGGCCTTAAACAGGTGCGGCCCTAGTCTCGTGTAACGGGGCTGAAACAGCTGTCCAGGTAGCTGAAGCTGCCTGTGAGGAAACGCCCGGGCAAGGAGGCTCGGCCTCGAGACCCGTACCCCTACAGGCTTTTGCCTGTAGAGAAGACACCACAACAAAAAAATTGTCCGTGAATGAAAAGGAAATATTGTCTTGATCGTGTACGTACCATACTCTAGATTCATTGCCAGCTCCAAATTCAACTTGATTCTACTTACTGAGTGATGAGACACTTGGTGTAATCATCGAAGCATTTTTCGAAAAGCTGCGATCTGTCATATTGACTGTTTATGTACGGAAATATCTCGGTCGTGTACGTGCCGTAGTCTAGATTCATTGCCAGCTCGACATCCGACTTAGGAATGTCTGTTATAACCGTCACATACTCGGTAGTTGTTTCTAAAAAATCATAAATTTTCTTTTAACGCACACTTTAATAAATGTGTAAATTTATCAGAAAAAACCTACACTTTTATTCCAAGAACCAACCAAGACCAACCTCGCCGATTCCCCAAGAGACACACAAACAAACTGATTCTCCCACTATCCAAATTAGTACTGCACAGCTCAAGCCCCCTAAATATTTCACAATCTGCCAGACTACAATAAGAACTTCGGAAAATAACAAGTAATAAAATAAATAAAAAATTAAGAACCCACGACGAGCTACAGCGCTCCATTGTGACCTTATAACTTTGAAACAACAATTAGAACTCCTGGCTCCATCACAAGACCCTGGGCAGCATCTAGGTTTAAATTGCTTGTCAAGACAAATCAAAAGAGTCCAAACACAACGAGGTTACGATGAGAACTTGAGGAGTTCCGATGACTATCTCTTGGCTCCATCATGAGACTCTGAGCAACATCTAGGTTTAAAGTGCTAGTCAAGAAAAATCAAGTCCAAAGAGTCCAAAGCTACGAGGGTTCCAAACGCTCTGGTCTGAGAAGAGCCCACAACACACTCAGCCGGTTTTTTTTATCATCACCATCTCACAAAACATTGTATAAGGCCGCCTGTTGTGCCGTATCCATTAATATAATTGTTTTTGTCTTTTCATTTCTTTGTGTACATTAAAGTATATTTTACTTTTCCTTGTTATGGCCCGACCCGGGACTCGAATCTGAAACCTCGTCGGCCGTAGTTGACCATGCTAACTACTATTTCAACGAGGCAGTTTATCAGCGTTTTGATATTAGAGCTTGTGTTGTTGTTGACCCGCAAGCCAACTCGTATATGGTTAAACTAGCTGATGCCCGCGACTTCGTCCGCGTGGAGTGAGGTTTTTTGGTTCCCGCGGGAACTCTTTCATTTTTCGGCATAAAAAGCATATGTGTTATTCCAGACTATAATCTATCCCCGTGCCAAACTTCATCCAGATCCGTTCAGCCGTTCTGGCATGAAAGAGTAACAAACATCCATACATCCATACATACATCCATACTCACAAACTTTCGCGTTTATAATATTAGTAAGATATACTTACCCAAGAGTATAGTCTCAGCCGTGGTTTGCGCTTTGATGGTTGAAACTTGATACAAAACAATAACAACAAAATATGGCAATTTATCACGCATTTTGAAATTATTCAAATTTTTGACTTAAATCTACTAGTTAGGTATATTGTTAAACTGAAAGTGTAATATTTCAAAATAATAAAAATATTGTCCTATTCAATCGCCAAATACATATTAAATTGTTCATAGAGGAATTAATTTGGATTTTAGTTAATTATTTATTATCAATTTATTTCTTGAAAGGAAAAAGAATCAACTTTTACACACACTCTGAAGAATAGATCAAAAATGTATGCGGAGTGGAATAGAATAGTAATAAGTAGTACCTATTTCTACCTATTCAAGCTAAAGATATTGTAATCAATATAAGAGTAATAGTCCAAGATATAGTAGCTTCGATTAGAGTGCAAATTTTTCATGGCAGCAGAATACGCTAATTATGTGACGAAAAAGAGTTAAACAATGTCTCCCTCCCTCTAGTATAGATGGGGAGAGACAAAACATCTGTATGTAATTATATTAATTGTTGTTGAAATTTTTTAACACTACCAAGAAGTCGTTACCTCCCTGGGACAGTGTTGAGCGCTGTTGTCATAGCGTGGGAGGTCCCGGGTTCGATTCTCGGCGGGGTCAATTTGGGAATTTATAATTTCTGGATTTTCTCTGGTCTGGTCTGGCGGGAGGCTTCAATTTCATTTTCCAAAAAGCTTACATTCGGACGATGCCCCGTCGCTCACGTCCGCAGGATCTACCTTCTACCTCCCTGCACGTATCCCCTGGGTCGTGCTAAACGAGCGACGAACTTGCAGGCGAAAATATATGTATTAAACGCCATACGATTAAATAAATAAATAAATCGCCAAGCGTTTTAGCGTTCCGATACGATGCCGTGTAGAAACTGACTAGGGGTTTAATATAACTGTCGTACCCCTAACAGGTTAGCCCACTACTATATTAGACTGCATCAACAGGCATACAAACAGTTCCAATTTTGGCCAGCGGGCCAGATAAGTATGACTGGCTAAACATATATTCTAAAAAGTATACGGTTAAGGAATGGCTAAGGGTCGATGCTACGAGTATGTGGGCTCCCAGACTATAACCACCTATAATGTTCATGGTAATGATGTCATTTGGATGGATTAATTAGTGGGATTAATGGAATGTCTCTTCATTAGCACTTGTTAGAGTTTGATGCTGATTAAACTCATTATGATAGTTAAAGGTAGAGTCGACCCGCCCCGGCTTCGCCCGGGTGAGGTTACATTTTATACATATTTATACATAGCATTTACCTATGAACTATACAGTCAGTGCTACAGTTTTTAACAATGCTGTTATACAGCTGTATAACAGCATTGTTAAAAATCTACGTATTTTTAAGCCCGCCAACCATTCTCCGAACTATTCATTAGATTTTTATTAAATAACTAGCTGATGCCCACGACTCAGGAACCAAAAACCTCAAACCACATGGATTGAGGTTTTTGGTTCCCGCGGGACTTTTTAATTTTTCGGTAACAAACGTAGCCTATGTGTTATTCCAGTCTATAATCTATCGCTATGCCAAATTTCATCCAGATCCGTTCAGCCGTTATGGCGTGGATTAGTAACAAACATCCATACATCCATACTTTCCAAACGCATTTATAATATATTAGTGTGATGCGAAAGTAGGTCCGTCTGTCTCACTGTCTACGCTTTCACGGCCCATCTGTTCATTTGAAATTTGTTATAGGGATAGTTTGTATCCCGGGGAAGGACATAGGTTACTTTTTGTCCCGGAATATTAAGGAGGTCCTTTTTAAGGAGTTAGTTTATAATATTAGTATATAAGAAATACAGTGTTATGTCGTACGGCATTTTATTTTGGGGCAGAGCAGCTGATATCTAATCAATTTTTATATTGCAGAAAAGAGCCATTCGTTCTATTTATAAACTCGGATCACGCGAATCACTTTGTGAAAAATTTAAAGAAATTGGTGTTCTTACGGTGCCTTCACAATACATATTACAATAATATAATCTTTGTTAGGCAGAACATTCATCATTATAAGCAAATAGGTGATACTCACAATCTATGTACTATCTAAACCGCCAAGAGCTAGTAACAGCGTCATATCGTGTGCGCAAGGTGCAGAAATCCTTTGTGGGGTCGAGTGTACGTTTTTATAACATGGTTCCCAAAGAGTTTCTAGATTTTCCATTACATAAATTTAAAGACTGTGTCAAACAGAATTTTTAACGACAAAGTTGCATGGAAGCAACCGGACTCGCATACAGTGACCCACAATTCAGTGTAATACTTGTAATGTTACGTATGTATTTTATTGCTTAAAATATTGTAACCTCTTTCTTTTTTGAGAAAAGAGCAACTGCTGAGTTTCTTGCCGGATCTTCTCAGTAGCTTTCCGAACCGGTGGTAGAGTCTTGACTTATCATAAGTGACACAAGTTGTCCTATGTGAAATAAATAAATAATTTCATTTCATTTCATTTCGAAATTGAGTAATTAACGTTTTACATTTGAAGAGAAAATATAATACAAATACGCTATGGACCGTGTCTGCGCCAGGGTGCTGCGAGAGAAACGAGCGTGTCTCTCTCCAGCTCGTTGCGCTCATTTGTCTACTTGACGCCTTCATTCCATCGCCCCTGCTCGAATAATCTCGTTGGATCGCCTTTTCTCTTTACCCGATTAGAAAACACGATTTTGGTTGGAAAAAAGTGTGGTTAGTTACTTGAATACTATGATTTAAACGTAAGTAGTTAAACCCACACAAGTTATACAAGCGTTTAGCTTCATAGAATGTCTTGCATTCGTGAAATATCTTGCCAAATATGGGCCTTTGATTAGGCAATTTGGAATTTCCCCTTGTAGGTAACTCTATAATATAAAGGGAGATATTGTTTGATTTTTACAGGGTGTTATTTTTAATTACCTTATTATTATTATTTATCAGGTAATAAATTTACTTCCCTTGCTTTTTAACCGACTTCAAAAAAAGGAGGAGGTTCTCAATTCGTCGGAATCTTTTTTTTTCTATTCCACTACAAATTAGCCCTTGACTGCTATCTCACCTGATGGTAAGCGATGAAACAGCGGGCTAACCTGTTAGGGGTACGGCAGTTATATTAAACCTATATCCCTCATTGGTTTCTACACTACATCGTATCGGAACGCTTAATGACTTGGCGGTAACTAGCCGGTAGGGTGGTAACTAGCCACGGCCGAAACATCCCACTAGGATAATATAGCTAAAAATCAGCCGAGTAGACATCATACACTACCCGAAAAAAATACTAGAAATTTTCCATATTGTATGATTTTGAAGACATCCTGTATATCGTTTGTTTATTGATACTTCGACAACTATTCAAGGTTATTATGCTATGGTATGATTAAAGGAAATGAGATTTATTATGTAGCTGGCTTATCCATTCTAAAATTATAAATGCGAAAGAATTTGTCTGTCTTAACTAATTTTGGCGGATATAGAGATAGCTTTCTTGCCAGAGTCAGAGGCATAATATAATTTAAGATTTCGCGCGGAATTATAATAAATCAGCCAAGTGCGAGTCAAACCTGCATACGAATGGTTCCGTACTGTCGTACAAGATAATAATATGTAATTTTAAATACAAATTTTTTGTATGGAGATGTATGTATTATTCCTTTAATTTATAAATATTTTAATTTGTTTTATTTTCATTTAAGTTGTTTTAGCAAAACGCCGAAGAATCACGTTCCTTGTAAGGGAGGCCCTCTTTTAAATATTTTGATGTCATTTAATTTTTATTATTTTTTGTTACAGCGGCAATAAAAATACACACTCCGTGAAAATTCAAACTATCCAGCTATGAGTTCATGAGATGAGCTGACAGACAGACAGACGAGACAGACAGACAATTACGGAGGTTTAGCAATAGGGTCCCGTTGCCACCCTTTGTATACCCTCTCTCTGCGACGTATTCCTCATTGCTGAGGGTCGTGAACCCTTTCAAACAATCACATAATGCCAGGTGTTTTATTGGGATAATAATGCGGTTCTTAGGTCCGTCCGCATACGACTAGACTAAGAGTACTATTTCAACGATTATTATCAGATGTTAGTGATAATAACCGGGACCGACGACTTAACGTGCTTTCCGAGGCACGGAAGAAACGTAAAGGCCTAATTCGGACTTCCAAATTTAGCTTTTATTCGGTCACCCATCCAATTACCGAATAGGGTCAACGTTGCTTAACAATCGCAATCTACTGGTTCGCAAGTCGCAAGTCTTAACTAGGCTAATGAATAGGCTTTTTGGATACGGAACCATAAAAAAACAAAGTCTACATTTACAAGTATTTTGTCTAATAATAATTATTAATAACAGATGGGAAACATCATCCAACACATACCATCGGACCTCTAATTAATTATATTATTTTAATTATGTAAACATTTTAAATAAATATGCCCATTCTGGAACTTTATGTTGTTTTGTTTTGGCTTATATTTGTCCAACCATTTATTTTACTTTTGACATTAGCACGTCTATGAAGTGACATATTTATTGACAGGCAACCATCGACAAAAAATGCAATACTCCATAGACGCATATCGTTTTTTACCATAGTGAAGTGACGTACCCTCATATCCGATATTTCGTAACTCGTATACTCATCTAGTAATTCCTTTTCAAAATAGTCATCGAGCTTCAACACTAGCTTTCTTTATAGTCTTTTAAGCACTATACATCTTTAGCTAGGGATGGTTTCTATGATCTGACGGATACATTTACTGTACTGTTGTATATACATGATTTATTTTAATACATACATTAATATACTTAGTCATTTGAACGCTTGGGTATGTTTATAAAACAATAAAAAATGTTGAGCAAAGATAAATATCAATGTTCAAATCGATTAAAACTTCTTTATTAAAGAAAGTCAATTGTTATCAAAAATTAAAGCAAACGCATTAGACTATCATTGAATCGAGCTGCCAAAAGTAAAATAAATGGTTGGGCAAAATATAGTATATCCTATTGTTTTAAATTACGAGCTCTGCGACTTGGAGTTCAGGCGGCGAATTGTTTTCAGTGGTTTGGGATACTGTTGTTTTGTTCGCGTTACGATTGTTCTTGTTTAACGAGTATAGCAATAGAAATTAATACTTAATGTTCAATACAAGGTTATGCTATCCCTGATGATTTATTTAGGGATTCCAAAGCTGTTGTTAATTTTAAATTGTGTTGTGGCTTTATGAACCAACTACAAAAAATAAGAGGAGTTAAACTCCTCAATGGAAATGAGTAAATTGATGATTTTTTTTTGTTTTATAGATCATACTTTAGAGGTGGTCGGTCCCACATAAATTTGGTGAAAATCTGATGAATATATCTTCGAACATGGCGAACGGACTCCTCAATGGATATGAGTACATTGCTATAGTAAACAGTAGGTTTTTAACCAGACATGGCATATTATTTTAATACGTGACTCAGATCATATCTTCGGACATGGATAGGTATCGAAACTCCTCAATGGATAAGAATAAATTGCTCATGATCAGTGTAATAGCTTAGTAAACAGTAGGTTTTTAACCAGACATCCATACTAATATAATAAATGCGAAATTGTGTCCTGTCGGTCTGTCTGGCTGCTACGCTTTCACGGCCCATCGGTGCAACGGATTTTGATTAAATTTGGTACAGCTGTTGTATCCCGGGGAAGGACTAAAGACTTTTTATCCCGGAAAATTCAACAGTTCCCGCGGGAATCATAAACCTTATTCCACGCGGACGAAGTCGGTGAAAGAAAACTCCTTTAACTATAATATGGTAACTTTCTAAAGCTACCAATTGGGGAGGATATTCTTCAAGATCTGGCAACACCAAGCGCCATTCCGGCAATCCCTTAGACACAACGAGTGGCTATTGAGGGCAGGATAATCAGCGTCGCTGTTATCAGTCCACTACAATAGGGCAAATCGCTTCTCTATCGAGTCTGCTATCTATCTCTTCAATCTATTGTAACACACAGACGTACACGTTGACCAAGATACTCTATATCCTAATATTAAGCCCATCATTTTACTCGATTTTGACAAAATTTTGTACTATTATAGGTCGCATGCCGGGTTAGGGCATAATTTGTATCTCGGAAAATCAAAGAATTCCCACGGAATTTTTAAAACCTAAATCCACACAGTCGAAGTAACGGTTATCATGAATCTGTACTATCTATACTTTTCTATAGGTATCCTCATTATATATCCTCGTTCGCTAATTCGCAAAGGGCACCACGGACAAGTGAGTTTGACAATTGGGGCGCTTAGATGTTGGTTCGCTCCCTTACCCCCCAAACTTTTGATTAAGACAAGTTTAATTAATAAAGTACAATATAACTGTCATATACATATTGTATAAAAGCCCTGTAAAAACAAATAAAGATAATTAAAAAAAAGTAAGATTACTTCAGTTTTATGTAAGTAGTTAGTCTAGTGCAGAGACTGCAAACGCAGTGTGTAGTGCGTTCCAGTAAATGCTTTTGAACTGGATGTACATTGTCCAAGATAGTGGTGAAGTACTCGTAGACTGAATCAAATAGACAGTTAGCATCCCACACACACAGTTACAGATGGAAATACTCGGGTATTCGTGATGATATATGTTTCCAATATATTCAAAGTTACATAGCTGTGCCTCTAGACTCCGCGTACAGAATACTAGCTATTACACTAGAGTGTGTATCTATAGTGTGTTTGTTTTTTATTTTATGCTGTAATGGAGCCGACGTTTGCAACGTGATTATAACTAGATTAAGATTAAGTTTTTTTCAATTCCCGCGGGAACTCCTTAATTTTCCGATATAAAAAGTAGCCTATGTCCTTCCCCGGGATACAAACTATCCCTATACCGAATTTCATCTAAAATATGAGCTGTGAAAGCGTAGCAGACAAACAGACAGACAGGCACACGTGGGGCATACTGAAAGTTTCTGGAATCGGCCACTTACTATAAAAAAAATAAAAAAGCAAGTATGGGATTCGAAAATTGAACTCTCTGGTACAGTTTCGCTTGAATACCAAAGGACATTGACTGCAGATTGATATGACAGCAATTGTTTGGCCAGAGTGTTAGGAAAAGTTCGCGAAAAGCGTCCTCGCAGCAATGTAGTCCTTCATCACGATAATATGCCTGCACATTCGGCTAAGATAGGGAATGCGTATTCGAAGGCCTTAAATTGGAATTTATGACGCATCCGCCATACAGTCTAAACCTCGCACCTTGCAACTTCTTTTTATTTCCGAAAATTAAAGATAAGCTTAGAGGTTTTGGATTTACAAGCCCGGAAGCGGCGGTGATTACGTTCTACGAAGCCATTAAAGAGGTCCCTATTTTAGACAGTATCCATTGCTTCACACAAAGGTTCCAACTAATGCAAAAATGCGTAAATAGTGTAAGCATAATCCCAGAAGTGGGCAAATAATTAAAATTACTTCTAAAATATGTTTGTTCTCTCTTTAAAACGTGCACGAGCGAATGGTCACAACGTGTAGCGGTTTCACTAGAAGTTTAATGTAAACAGTTAATTATAAAAAAAACTTGGCTAAAGCATCACAACAATAATAAATTAATCATTTGAACAAGCTGCAGTTGCTACTGCTAAGCTCTAAATCAACTACTAAGTAAACACAAAGTATTCAACAATCGCTGAGTCTGTCGACAGCAAACTAACTTTCAATCGTCAAAATACCTGTATTTATGTAAATTATTCCAATATGGCGTTCCCGCCAACGAACTGGCCGAACAAATACACAGAATGACTCAAATATCAGTTTAAATAAACCCAACTAAACAAAAATGTTAACAAACTCATATCATTTCTAAAAATTCAATTCAATTTTAAACACAAAGCTGACAATAGAGAGGGAATATACTCTGGAAAACAATAATCTTCTTATATATATAAAAAAATGAAACCCGTTTTCCTTGGTCACGGCATCACGCGTGAATGGCTGGACCGATTTCACTAATTCTTTTTTTGTTGTATTTGTTATTATTAGGAGAAGGTTCTTACGGAAAAAAATATTAAGAAAATCTCTCAGAAATATTGAAAAATATACATTTAATTTTGCATACTAAGGCGGTACGAAGTTCGCCGGGTCAGCTAGTGTAACATAAATATAATATCCGTTCTTATTTATCACAATCCAGAAACTTTCAGTATGACCTAAGTATTAGTAGGTATGGATATATTTCCATTTATATAATAGGATTAATAAAATTATGTATATAATAAAAATACTTAAAAATTGAATAAATTACACACATTGTTAAATGTAAAATCTATAAGCACCAATTTCATCAAGCACCTTAACTAAAAGTTTTAAAAAAGCTTACTCTCAAAGTTTTATTATAAGCTTACGTGTGAAGAGGGCTGTGGTCTTATAAGTGAGGGGTCCCTAGCTTGATCCCCGTCAGGGTCAATTTGGAATTTTATAATCTGTGAATCTTCTCTGGTCAGTGTAGCGGGAGGTTTCGGCTATAGCTAGTTACCCCCCTGCCGGCAAAGACGTACCGCCATGTGATTTAGCGGTCCGGTACGATGCCATGCAGAAACCGATTACGGGTATGGGCTTAGTAAAAAATTAATATAAATTTATTTTATTTGATTAAAAAAACGGCGCATTAACAATGGATTTTCATACACATTTTCTGCCTGCTTAGCACGTTAAGAATGAAATTTCATAAATTTTTACGCCCGCATATTATTTGGTTGGTAGCGATGGCGTACTTTCTACCTCGTTTTGAAAAAGTAACAAGGTCTTTCCGAGCGGGTGCCGTATAAAATACCTATGTGTAAAAGATGCAACCTTCTAACTTGGGAGACAACAAATATTAAAATAACGCCTAGTGTTTGTAATAGTAGGTACCAGGTAGCAAGGATATGAATTATGAAAGGTAGGTTACCACCAACTTCAACCGGGTACATGAATTTTCTAATAGCAACGGAAAATGTGGTCATCTACAAAGTAGAGGGTCAAACCGTGCTAAGAACTTTTCACACTACACTTATTAATGCCATTATTATTATTATGAAATCTATATACATATTGCACACAAGTACAAGGAATTTCAGAAGACATTAAAACTATGTTAACATAAAAAATAAAAACAAAACTTAACAGGCATAAATAGTAGATTGTTCATCAAGGGACTAAAACGAGCCATTTCATACGAGAAGTTTACTATGGTATGGATGCTGTAATCGAGTAGAATGGCTTTTAGTCCCGTGGTAAACACTCTACTTTACACTCTACTTCGATTGCGAGAGAATAAAATAAATAACGATTCTTATTATTATTATTAAATCTTTATTGCACACAAAATAACGAAAAAATAAAAAAGACATTAATACTACGAACTAGGACTAAACAGTATGCAAAGGCGGTCTTATCGCCTAAGGCGATCTCTTCCAGACAACCTTTGGAGACAGGAAAAGAGAATAAAACGGGTTGGTGCGTCTATCTATCTAATCTACAAGTAAAACTCTGTTCGACTGAGGGGTATTTCAAGCTTATTATCCACACTGGAGCGCAGTGAGAACGCACTATTCGCTCCAAGAAAGTGAAAACTTTCTTTTAAGTAGACTGGAGTTTGTGCATGATACAATATGACCGCAGAGAAGCGATACAAGGTGTAAGTTTCTCCGCTGGCTGACTGATAGCCATTTTAGCTGATTTCTTAATTACATTTTCTTTGTCTTTCTGTTACATTTTCATATTAGAAGTAAGATCTTTATTTTTACTTGATGATATTAACAAATAAATATGTAGTCACATTCACTTTAGCCTTCACCTTGTATTACGTATTGTACATCGAAATTTGAAATAAATTAATTATTATCATCCATAAAACATCCATCTAAATAAATGTAAAATAATTACAACAAAAAATCTATGATTTCGCGGCAAACCGCAATACCAACTTTATTTTTTTCCATTAAAAAAATACAGTAGTACCATAGACATAGATCTAGGTATAGGATAATGGTAGGATACGATGGGTAACATTGCCATTCAACTAAGTGACATATATTTAAATATAATAATAAGCAAATAATTTTACTAAAAAATATATTATACGCAGCGTTCCAAGTATTCCAAGTATGATAGAGGCTTTATCCCTACTGTAGCTTATGCAATGAATATTAATAATTCTCTGCATTCCTTAGAGTGTACGAAACTATTTGGCACAGTTTATAAACAACACTAACTATTTATATTCCAAACTAAAAATCATACTCTTAGGCCCTAATTATAATTACAATCCCACAAACTTATCTGGTCACCGGGCCAAACTTGAAACTAATTTTTATGGCTGTTTAGTTTTTGTTTTTCATTCTACTAACGACGCTGTCACCGGGTCAGCTAAGTTTATAGGACTATAATTTTATCTGTAAGTTTTTTTGAAGTAAATACTTCTTTAACCGCGTTGAGCACTTTTTGGTAGGGGGTAAACCTGTGGATTCGCGTCTCCGACATGTTCCGCGTCGACATGCTCGCGTTGTTACGAAGACAAAAGGTCTTAAATATAAATATACTGCATTCGTAATTAAACTTTAATGGCTAAGTTTTAAGATTTATATTTCAATTTTATTTATTTTTAAGGATCTATCTTCTCGTCTCACAGAGTCCACAGGTGACCGGAGGGCTGGTAGTTACCTCGGCCAACATATAAGTTTGGCTATTCAGCGGGGTAACGCAGCCAGCGTTCTGGGCACATTGCCTCATTGCAGCGGCATAGATTATATTTTTTATTTTTAGTTTTTAGTTTTTAATTTAGATTTTAAAGATTTTTTAAGAAATTGTATATATTATTATTAAAAAAAAAAAAAAAAAAAAAAAAAATTTGAAAATAAAATAAAATTTTCAAACGCCAAAAAAAAAAAAAAAATTTTATTTATTATTTAAAAAAAATTTAAAATTCACTTCATTTCTATCGGCATTTTTTTAAACATAATTACAAGTTACTTACGTAAATACTTATTTTTAGTCTTAATAATAACTAGATGATACTAGACTTCACCGTATTCGATTAATGGTGTTCCTCCCCGAATGCAAATGTGGTCGAAATCGGTCGATCAAGGAACAAAAATCCGCCAAAGCAAACAAATCACACAATGCTTTCGATATTCACCGTACGTACATCTCAACGCAGGTTTCACTCCTTCACCCGAGCATCATAAGAAAATATTGACTCGACAATGCATGATTGAATTTACAATCATGCATTGTCGAGTCAACATCTCCTGAAGATTCTACACGTGCAAGCTACTCGCTGTACCACATAGATTTGCCTGTTTTGGCGGATTATGGCGAATTAAGCTTTTTGTTCCTGGTTTATCATGGACTTCCGCAAAGTAACGCCTACTTCAATCCAATATTTAAAATCGGTTGAACAGATGTGCCAAAAAAATGTAGCAGACAGACAGATACACACTTTAACATATATAGTATGTATGACCCTAATCGTTTCCACCCTTTATACTTACACCCTTTATACCTTCGTTCTCACGTGAATCGCAATCAGACACAATGAAGTTAAAACCTCTTTTTAATCAAATGGCGGATTGAATCCGCTCGCCTGCCGGCTGTTTTAGCAGTGAAATACGTGTACACTCTTCACATACGATGGGAATATTTAATGGGAAAATTTATATTTACGTAGGAGTTTGACGACCTCCGTGGCGCGGTGTTCAGCGCTGTTGTCCTAACGTGAGGAGGTCCCGGGTTCGATCCCCGGTAGGGTCATAATGGAATTTATAATTTCTGAATTTTCCCTGGTCTGGCCCGGTGGGAGGTTTCGGCCCTGGCTAGTGACCACCCTACCGGCAAAGTGGCACCGGTACCGGCATTCTCATGAATAAACTATTATTTATTTAAATATAAATAAACTTTATTCGGAACTATCAATGACACAGATAAGGTACAATAAATACAAAACACAAAATTACTAGGACACAACACAACAACAAACTACACTGTGACAAAAACAATTCCGAAAAGTGCACCACCTCAGCGTGATTCTGTTATGGTGTAGATACACCATAACGGCGCCGATTTTCAGGCGACCCCTAAGAAATTTTCGGCGCCCTGGGCCCGCCCGGGCCGTCCGCTAACCCGGCATAGCTGGTAACATATATATTACAACTAAGACTTAAACTCTACTTACTAATCTATCTCCTACTTTAAAATTATACTTTACTACTACACCACAGTTTACTTAACATTTTATAGTGGATAAAAAAAGTAGTAAATTTGCATTTACCTAAGTATTCAGTACTGACTAGATGTCCCGATAGGTTTCAAAATGCTTCCATTAGATCAAAATGTAGTCACGGGGCACGTTCGTGACATTCGCCTTAGGTAGAATAAGTATTGGGCGGAGCAGCGCCGCGCACTAGGTACGTGCGGCAGTCGGTGGCCTCTCGCTCCCGAACATCGTGCAAGCGATGGTCCGGAGCGAGACTGCGTGGAACGCCGTTTCCTCCTTTTGCGAGGAAGTGATGTCCGCAAAGGAGGCGGCGGAGCGCGAGAGGGAAAGCTTGGCGGAGGATCCCTCGCGCAGGAGACGCACCGGGCGCCGGAGGGCGCATGATGACCTCCAGCCGCCGTGATTTGCCGGCCTGCGGGTGACGGACGTAGGGGGCGTCCGTCTCCCGGTCTAAAACAGGCCAGGAGGTGGCGCGCCGTGTTCCGGCCTGCCCCTGAGACGGATTTAGGGGGACCTGCCTAGGCGGGTCAAGACTCGCGGGAGCGCGGTAGAATACTTCTGTAAGTGTAGCCCGCGAAACCGCCGGTCCGCCGAGGAACAACACAGGTTTTAGTGGGTGCAAGCCCCACATAACCTCTCCGTTTCCCCTGACGGAGAGGTATGCGTCAGGCATTTCCTGTGTATAAAAAAAAGGTAGAATAAGTATGGATAGTAGGACTAAAACTATCGGATTTGTTTTAGGAGTTCAACTATTTATCGTCGCGTGTCTCTGGAGATTGGCTGTTGTGGCCGAAATTAAGTCGGGAGTTAGGTCGGGAGTTAGGTCGGGTGTTAGGTAGGGAATTAGGTCGATCCTAACCTAGGGACCTAATTTCGGCCATTTATTAAAGTTTCAGTCCAGTTATTGTGAGAACTGGTCAAGAAAACGGCCGGCGTTCGATCGAGTCTTGATTAAGAAATACCGAGGGCGCGATCTGAAATGCCTTCATGTAGCCGACTTCATATATATACCGTGTGTGGAGTGCGGAGGCGCGCTTTCTTTTACACTTATTTATAACAAGCTTTTGAATCGGCTTATACCGTCTGGAAATCAGACCTTATTGGATAAAAGCAGGCGTTACTTTGCGGAAGTCCATAATAATGAAAAAACTAGAAGTTTGACTCGCTATAATCCGCCACAATAGGTAAATCTATGTTACAGTGTGCATCTTACTCTTGCAGCTTTCGATATTCACCACATCACACAAATCTTCCAAATTATTCTCAACGTAGGTACGTTTTATTCCGAGCATCTTCAGAAGATGTTGACTCTATAATGCACGATTGTCATACACACTGTACCACATAGATTTGTACCTATTGTGGCAGATTATAGTGAACTAGCTGATGCCCGCGACTTCGTCTGCGTGATTTAAGTTTTTTTTTCTTATTCCCACGGGAACTCCTTACTTTTCCGGGATAAAAAGCCTATGTCACTCTACAGGTCCTCAACTATACCCATGCCAAAAATCACGTCGATCCGTTGCTCCCTTGTGGCGTGATTGAAGGACAAACCAACAAACCAACACACTTTCGCATTTATAATATTAGTATGATTAAACTTCTAGTTTTTTCATAATCAGACTTTATGCTATTGAGCAACTTCATCATCAGATTTTAGAGTCAGGAATTTATCAAGTCTTTGTTAGAAACGTTACAATATTAGTCTTAATTATTATTATAGTCAATATTAGATAAATACGGCGTGAACATAACCTACAGTAGCGACGGATTCATTAAAAACTATGAACAGTCGGGAACCTTAGAGATAACTAGCATAGCGTATTGCTCGTAATACAATCTCGAATACAGACTAATGACATCAATAATTCTCGACCCCACTCGGGAAAAAATGGGGTACGATACACCGAGCCCGGAGCGGCGCGGAATAATGTGACTTGACAAATTGCTCAAATGGAGCCACGCTTGTATTGATGTTGAAGAGGTAGGTTCATCGATCCCCTCATAATTCTCCTTAGCATTTATACCACATATCCTAAACATCTTTTTTTTATGTATTAGCTTCAATGGTATGATGGTTGGTAACAAACCGCCAAGTGATTTAGCCTTCCGAAACGATACCGTGTAAATACCGATTTGGTAGCTGTCGTACCCCTAAAAGGTTAGCCGCATCAGGTGAGATCGTAGCAAGGGCTTTCTTGTACTGGAATAAAAAAATAAAATATTGCTCGTAATACGTTCTTAGATACAGACTAATGGCGTCAATAATTCTCGACCCCACTCAGGAAAAAATGGGGTACGTTACACCGAGCCCGCAGCGGCGTGGAATAATGTGATCTGACAAATTGCTCGCTGGAACAGAGCCGCGCTTGTATTCATGTTAAAGAAGTAGGTTCATCGATCTCCCATAACTCCCAAAGCACATTACCTACAACTTATTTAACTTTATTTTTATAGCAATTCGTTCACAGTAAGTTGCGCCAAGCTCTGGAACTCTCTTCCGGCAGAAATCCGACATTCCAAATCACTCAAAATTTTTAAAAGTCGTTTGAAGAATTTTTATCTGTCTCAGTAGTTCTTAATATAGTCAGTCATTCTATGTTATTTTATTTATTCATATATATATATATATATATATTCTCTTTTCCTGTCTCCAAAGGTTGTCTGGAAGAGATCGCCTTAGGCGATAAGACCGCCTTTGCATACTGTTTAGTCCTAGTTCGTAGTTTTTAATGTCTTTTTTATTTTTCCGTAATTTTGTGTGCAATAAAGATTTAATAATAATAATAATTACCTATATACTCGTTATTAATTGAGCGCGAACTCGCCAACAAACTACGTGTGTAGTTTGGCGACAACTACACAAGTACACGTTTTAATAAATTTTAAAAAAATATTTTGAGAAATGGGCGTTTTATCTTTGATTTAAAAGTTGCTGACTATTTGTGACTTACTCTACATAACAAGAAGAAACACAGGAAGAAAAAAAATTCGTGGAAGTCTCTTTCGTGCCTCGGAGAGCACGTTAAGCCGTCGGTCCTGCGCCTGTTCTATCTCCGCTTGTGTCGGATTTTCCGTCCCATCGGGCTATGAGAGGAGTAATGGAACAGGCCGCACACACGTGTGCACTACAACATATCCCGCGCAGATGGCTTACCTCTCTGGAGATAGACCGCCGTGGCTGAAATTTGGTCCCGAGGACATCATAATTTATGTAGCCACAAAATGTCTCCTACAAAGTGCCTTTCTGGTCCTAGTCTTCACGCTTATCTTTGCTTGGATGGGCAGAAAAACATTGCGAACGTGATTTTTTTTGCATGTTTCCCTGTGCGAGTCCACCGAGAGGATCAACCCTCCATTACACGCATATTATTTTTAAAAATTTAATTCGTGTTATTACAGAACACATTTTCCTTTTTTTCCTTTCACAAAATGAAAAGGGTCTTAATGGACACGAAAATACTCTTGCTCAAACGTTTTTAAAAGATAAATATAGGTATATCGCGAAAATACCTAAATACTTGTACGTCATGTGACGAGGCTTAGCTAGGATCTTAGGGATAAACCTCGAGGCTTTCATTTACTAAGGAGATCTATAAGGATTATACATATTATTTATACGTGTTATGTCTTATAGTGGAAGAGCCAGCGTCTTTTTGTTAAGTCATAAAATACCTCAAATATTTATTTGGTATAAATCTGCTTCCTCGTTTCAATTTCATCGCTATCGTCTTTGGCGCAACTATCAGAAAATATTTTGCTACATTACTAATTGATTAAAAAAATTAAAAAATTTAATATCACTTTCGGGACGTCTGTGCTGATACGCGTAGCATAAAGTATTTATAAGGCAAGATGATGTGGATTTAGGACTAAGAAAAACCCGCGGGGAACTCTTTTTTCGGGATAAAAAGACCTATGTCTTATACCTATGTGAAAGCATAGCAGACAGACAAAAAACAGACAGACACAATTTTTTTTAAATCTTGGGCTTTGAGTGGATAGATTTAAGCTTCCGCCAGATAAAATTTCAAAAAATATCAAATTTAAACAATTCTTACAATATAAATTAAAACTCAGTAGGAACTATAACGGCCGTCTCAAATACTACACACACGATGTAGAGACAGATGGAGCAAAAGGGATTGTTGAAATTGAAGGGACGCCGAGTTTCTGAGATGAAGGAAATTTCGATGTTTACGGATTAAAAAACTGAATAGAAGGTAAAATTACATGTATTACATTTCGGTGATCCGTCGTGAATTTTAAGCACATTTTGCTGGAATTTTTGCTGATGACATCATAAAAACTGTGAGGGAAAACTGGACAAAACTTGGAAAATATAAGAAGAATAGGGATGATGCCTATATCAAAAATAAATTATTTCTAACTGATTATTAAATAGAGGGTTTTCCAAAAGACCTAAAATTCACATCCTCGGTTAGTATTAAGTTTGATAACCATTTTATAATATAGATATTAAAGAAAAAATGTGTGTTGAAATTTGATGACGTCACAATTGTGAATTTCATGCAAACTTCCATACTAGAAGTGCGTTTTTAATATAAAGAGTTGCTGATTTGATTATGTTGTCATCATCCCTATTGGAAGCGGTTATAGGAGGCCTTTACCCGAGAAGGAGCCCATAATATCTCTTAAAAATTATAGAAGCATGTTATTAACTTTAAAATTACTTGTAACACAACTGTATGTACTGACAATACTAAAACGTGTGTGTGCGCATGCACACACGGCACAAGTGAAACTTCCGACAAGTAGCCTGCGAGATAATACGATGAATATAACTTGTATTCTATCCCATTCTCGCGCAGGCTAAATCCTATTATGAATATGTTTGTCTCCTTTTGGTGTCGATTTTCCGTTTCATCGAATTTTCAAATCACAACGATTCTAAAGGAGGTTCACTTCAAAAACTTAGTATTTAAAGAACAAATTACTTCAAATAAACCATTTAAAATAATAAAGTACTTTCTACTACGGAATCTACTAAGTAATTACTAAGGTTTGCATAATGAAGTTATTACAGAATTGTGTTAATATTATGGTGTCAAAAATGTTATACCTAGAATGAAGTTGGTAAGTTTAAAAGAGGCGTCCTTAGCCTGCTAAACTGTTTATGTATTATATTTCTGTTTAACCTAGGTTTGTAGGACTATAGGTTATAAACTATGTACTTATCTATTAAAAAATAAAGACATTTTCAAAACAAAACAAAACAAACTAGGGAATTTCGAAATATCTAGCAATATTTCTTGTCATGTCTACATTAGGCATTTCCGCTTTCTAGGTCCAAGGGTTTGCACTGGGCATTTCTTTAAAACCCATTACCGGCTCACTACTGAGCACGAGTTTCCTCTCAGAATGAGAAGAGTTTGGCCATATTCCACCACGCTGGCCAAGGTCGGATTGGCAGACTTCGCACATCTTAAGAGGCCGGTTCGCGCCGCTCGCAACTTCTATTCGAACCGCAAATATAAATTTGCCGGTATATTGCTATCTCTATTTCACTGATGACACATGATCGCGTTCAAGCGAGATAGCAATATGAGCTTACAGAATTTGTTATACATTTAGTCTTGTTCCGTGAATACCAAAAATGATGAATGAAAACTTATCGTGCTTTTTACTTCGTTTTGTTATTCTGTAACTTGACAATATAGGCTATGCTGCTGACCAATTAATACGTATGATATCGTTGGTTTTAATATGAAACAAATAAGAGGGAAACATGTCCATCTTGTCGTAAAAATATGCAAAACGCAATTCATTTACATTTCATTTTAGGAAAGTATTTTGAAAACATATAAATCCAGGGGACTAGATAAATACAATTTGAATCCAAATAAACTCTCATTTTGGTGGAAATGTTCTCGAATTATTAATTATTTTGGTATTACGTTTGTATGGGCAATTCATTCTCCGCTGGCACCTTAAGAACGTTATTAAGAACTCTTGGGCATGGATATACAGAGTGGTTCACGATGTTTTCCTTCACCGTAAAAGCAAGTGTTATTTAATTTAATAAAACACACTTTAATAACGTCCATACTAATATTATAAATGCGAAAGTGTGTCTGTCTGTTTGTCTGTCTGCATGTTTGTCTACTACGCTACGCTGATACGCTTTCTCGGCCCACCTTTTCAACCCATTTTGACGAAATTTGGTACAGAGGAAGGTGGCATCCGTGGGAATGACAAACTACTTTTTATCCCGGGAAATTAAAGTTCCCGCGGGAATCAAAAACCTTACACAGCAAGTTTACACTGACTACAGCGACAAATACAAATTCAAATGTTTTTTATTCAAATAAACTTTTGAGTGAATCTACCACTGGTTCGGAATGACATTCCTACCGAGAAGAACCAGCAAGAAACTCGGTGGTTGCTCTTTTGAAAAAAAAAATACAATTTCATTAATGTGTAAATGTGTACATACTTATAATATAAACGCCGTCCTTAGCGCTGTTGTCATTTACGTTTATCAATGCGAAACGTGAACATTGAAGTTCAATTAGTTTATTTCTATACTAAATCTATATATATAAAAGCGAAAGGTCACTGACTGATCATCACGATATCTCAGGAACTATAAAACATACAGACTTGAAATTTGGAAGGTAGGTTCCTTCTATGGTGTAAACGTCAGCTAAGAAACGGTTTTGGGAAAATTCACCCCTAAGGGGTTGAAATGGGGGTTGGAAGTTTGTATGAAAGTCCTTTGTTTTTGAAGTTAGACACATGAAAATCGGGATTAAGGTTATTAGTTTTAAATAATAATAACCTGTATAAGCCATTTAAAGAAAACCCACCCAAGGGGGTTGAAAATTTGTGTAAAAGCCCTATGTTTTTGTAGAAAGAGACAGGAACATTCAGTATTTCGGTTATAAGTTTTAAATAATAAAAACCTGCATAAGCTATATAAAGCCTCTTAAGATAGACTTTTTGCAGCGGGAAAATTTCATAATCTCATAGGAAATCAGAAATTGTACGCGGACGAAGTCGCGGGCGACCGCTAGTACCTGTATATTTACCACTGAAGTTTGTTTCAGTTTTTGTTTGACTGACACTGACACATCAAATAATTAGCACTAAACTGCAATGGTGGAAGATGCAGTCTAAGATGTGCAGTCTAACCGGTTAGAGGTATGGCAACTATAATACACGCGTACCCTTAATCGATTTACATACAGCATCTAACCGGAACGCTAAATCGACTGGCGGCACGTCTTTGCCGGTAGATTGGTAAATTGATTGGTAAGATAATTCAGAAATGATAAATTCCTAAATTGACTGCGCCGAGGGTTGAACCTCGGGGGTTGTAAGACTACTAGAGGTTTCCTAAACGCTACGAGCATAAAGGCACCGGCCCCGTAGCAGACAGGCCGTAGCATGGCGTAGCATATCGTTGCATGGCGTAGCATGACGTAGCACGGCGTAGAAATTACTGACGGAGCAATGCACGTAATAATGCGCGCGGTAATGAAAAAAATACGTAACACAGGACGTACGCGCGGAACATGCGCATCGTAGGGGGTTACTGCCCTGGCCGGAAAAAAAGCAATTCACGGCTGAGTAATATTGTTAGGACAAGACGAAGCCGAGGACTTTCCAAGCGATTTTAAAAGGACGAAGCGCCAGCCGAGGCCTTTTAAAGTAAACGAGGTCACTATTTCGGCTGAGACTTGTATTAGTACTTTTGTCTAATGTGCGAGGACTTTTCTTAACTCACTATAAAACTCTGGTGTTGTACATGGCAATAAGTAATATGATTTCCTATTCGATATTATTAGCTGTTAGAAAGGAACTGCTTTTTTTATTAATGAACAGCGATCTTTTATATATGTATGTGTGTTAATGAAGCAATTTCCGAGCAAGTAGGACAAAAAAAATTTAATAAATATTTTTTTTTGGATAGAAGCAGGCGTTACTTTGCGGACGTCCATGACAATGAAAAAACTAGAAGTTTAATTCGCTATAATCCGCCACAGAAGGCAAATCTATGTGGTACAGTGCATAACTTGAACTTGCAGCCCGCGATATTCACCACACCACATAAACCCACCAAAATACCCTTAACGTACGTGTCACTCCGATCATCATCCTCCAATAAATACACGAAATGATGAAAAATGAGCTAAACCAATGCAGTTAAGGTTCATTTTACTTTAACGTTCGCTTACACTTGGTGAGGTGAGCTCTAACGTCGATCAATCGTATTTGCAATGTAAAAACTCAGAGTAAGCGTACTGTAGTAGGGCTAGAACTTAAATCGTACGTATCGTAATATTATATTATTTTACCTAAAAATAATTAATAACTCAAAGTAACATAAAAACAAATTTTAAATTATGAATAACAATACACAGTCAACCAAGAATACAATAAATGCAATTAAATTATTTTAATTAATCAGGGAGGCAACAGGCGACCCTCGGGCGGGCAGCTTTCTCGCGCAACGAATTTCTATAGCTATTCAACGCGGGAATGCTGCCTGCGTGTTGGGCACCTTACCTAGGGCACAAAATTTTGATAATTATTTTAATTCTTAGTTTTAGTTAGTTATCTTAATTTAATTGCATTTAAAAATAATTAATTTTGTCTCTAATAAGCTTTTACAAGGTCTATCCTTTTAACTCTAGTCTCGAATTAACCGAGCAGAAGATGAGATAAATCCACAGAATAACTTTCAAGGTGGATACTTGCAAACTTTTAACAGTTATAATAAATGAAATCACAAGATCTCCAGATGATTCCAATCTTTGTTAAGAAATTGGCGACCCAAGAAAATAATTTATTTAATTAGCGGTTCAAACAATATTGCTTTGGTTATTTAATGATAAAAGCTTACTTTTAACTAGATGATGCCCTCGACTTCATTCGTGTGGATTAAGTTTTTTTATTTCCGGGGAAACCCCTTAACTTTCTAGGATAAATAGTAGCCTATGTCTTTCCCCGGGATAGAATCTACCTCTACCCCAAATAAAATCAAAATTGGTTGTAAAGATGGGCCATTAAAGCATAGCAGACAGACACACTTGCGCATTTATAATATTAAGTATGAATTATTATTATAAATGGGAAAATGTGTTTGTCTATTCCCTTAGTTGGTTTAGGTATAAGGAGCCTCATACCCGAGACAGTAATTAAAATGAGTCCATTTATTAGTAAAAGCTTCAGCAATATTTTATTTGCCATTACTTTAGAAGGGTCTATTCAAATTACGTTAAAGGTAAAATTTCTTAGTAAAATAAAGGCAAAATCCTTAGGAGCCCCAGACGCTATTGAAATTTCAATTCATCAACTTTTTTTTATAATTCCGCTACCAGTTAGCCCTTGACTGCGAACTAACCTGATGGTAAGTGATGATGCAGTCAAAAATGCTAACATGTTAGGAGTATGACCGACTATTAAACCCATACTACTAACCGGTTTCTACACGATATCGTACCGGAACGCTAAATCGCATGACGTCACGCCTATGCCAGTATTGTGGTAACTAGCTACGGCCGAAGCCACCAGACCAAATGAGAAAAAAATCAGAAATTATTAATTAACAAACTTTACAAATTCACCATTGCGTCAAAGACTTTCTTATACCCTCAATCTACAGATTTACAAAAAAACACTTTTTCCCACGTTAAAGGTGACAGCATACTCAGAACTGGCATACATAAATTGCTTTACAGACCGAATGCCTCACATAGTGTCGTTAAAATATTGAAGACGCGTGTCTGCTGCCAACTGCTTCGGGGAATAAAGCTTTCAGGGTACGTAGGAGCTTGAGCGTCCAGGGCAGGACTGCATGTAGCGTGACCTACAATATTCCTGCTCCCCGATTGTGTATGGAAATCGTAAACGTAATCGTTTTCCAAACGGATAATTCGACCTGTTTAAGGAGGTCATAGGTGCCTGCACGTCAAGGCATATATGAACTTAAACATTTAAATAACTAGTTTGTTATATAACTCTGTGGCGACTACGTCGGACCCAGAACCATAGAATTCATGATTCGTTTAAGCATACGTTTAAAGCATACATTTTATGCTTTCAAATGATTACGATTTGCTTAGACAATAGGCATGATGACTGATTTTGAAAAATGGTCAGATTATGTTCGGAAGTATCTACTATTTCGAAAAAATATCTTATTTCAGCAGAAAAATAAGGTTTGGTCATTGATGTAGAATTTTTTTAGTACCTCATTCTATTTCAATGGGTTTGGTAGATGAAATTGGCATTTGAAATTTAAATTTTAAAATTCACGCCAAAACGTTCGGGGGTGTCATGGCGTCGTTTGTGACGTCACTATTATTTTTACCAATGTACTCTGTGCAGTGTGCAGTAGACAATAGTGTGATTGTCAAAGTTCGAAAATAATTGTGACGTCATTGTCGCTTCATTGGTGTTTTAACCAATATGGCGGATTGCTGTATTTTATAGTTTTATTTTATCAAAATAAATAGCAATATCTTAGTCGAAATAGGAAAAAAAATAAGTTTTTTATAATCCATGAATCCAATTTTATTAGATAAATTTATAATTTCATTGATTCTTTGTTACTGTCATCATGCCTATTGGGCCTAGCTGCAAGGCTTCTCGTTTACAGCAACGGAAAACGAATTGTTTTAAAAAAGGAACGTTGTCTGTTGCATAATATTCTTTATCTACACTAATGTTATAACATTCTACTTATGTTTCCAATACTTGACTTATAATTACTACTGTTATAGCGCAGATAACAAAACACTCAATTTAAGCAATTTCACATGATGGTATAATATCCACATCGATATCGTAAAATCTCATTATAACATCAATAAAACGCGACCAATTAACCTGGCGAGCCTTATGTCAAAATCCTCATACAAGTTGTATAAAATTTTGATATTAGGCTGGCTTTTGAAAACAGTTGGGTTATACGTGAAAACTTCGTCGAAACTACTAAACTTACATACACAAAACTCTTTGGTAAGATCTTGTGCCAATTAAATAAAAAACGAACAGCGCGCGCTCGCTCCTGATTGGCCCTGCGCGCTCAGCTGCGCTCTCATTGGTTAGATTTTAATGGCGGCAAGTTCACTGTGACAATAGGTACCTACACGTACGCGTGAATTTAATGTTTCGCAATGTGTTTTGTTTTTAAAATACAAATTAAAATTTAAAAATGGATAGCGACGATGATATTTGTACGCCTCTGGATATTCTAGAATTGGCAACAAAAGTAACTCACAATCTTTTGCCAGAAAAATCTAGAAAATTATATGAAAAAGAATATAATAACTTTTTGGCATGGAAGATCGAAAAGAAAACTACATCATTTTCTGAAAATGTCATTCTTGCGTATCTCAAAGAACTCTCGGACAAATTGAAGCCATCTTCTATGTGGGCTAAATATTCTATGCTCAAGTCCACACTGAGTATCTACAACAATATTGATATCACGAAGTATTCAAAAGTCATAGCGTTCCTGAAACGCAGTTCAGAAGGACACAAGGAAAAAAAGTCCTTGACGTTCACATCAGGTCAAATAAAGATGTTCCTGGAAGATTCACCAGATATTCTGTATCTTTTTGAAAAGGTAAGTGTATTTTAGTTCTGTTATTTAATCTACCTAGTACTTACGTACTACACACGCAAGTTATCTAGACACTCCGTTTAAGCGCTTTGTGTATAAATTTGGTAGTAGGTACCTACACTTTACTACTTCATAAATCATAGTTTTTGCCTTGGCTATGTACCTCAAGCTTATTATATCGTTTATTGTTACAGGTTGCACTAACCTTCGGCATAATGGGGGCATGCCGAAGGCAAGAGCTATACAACATCCAGTTCGATGAAGTCTCTAACATAGACGACAGTACAATCATGGTGAAAGTTTCGAAAACAAAAACGAAAATAGATCGTTCTTTCGTTGTGACGGGCAACTGCTATGCCGTATGTAAAAAATACATGGAACTTCGACCCACCCCCTGTCGAAACCCTGCCTTTTTCTTGAGCTATAGATCGGGGAAGTGCGTCGATCAAAGAACTGGTATTAATAAATTTGGTGCTCTGGGAAAAACTATCGCAAGTTTTTTGAATCTGCCTAACCCAGCGTTGTACACGGGGCATTGCTTCCGGCGCACCTCGGCGACCCTTCTCATAGATAGCGGTGGTGATTTGACCGCACTGAAACGACACGGGGGGTGGAAGTCTTCTACTGTGGCTGAAAGCTACATTGATGAGTCTTTAATGAATAAAATTCTAGTCTCAAATACGATCTTGAACAGTATAGAAAACAAGACGAATGAAGTAATTATAAATATTCCGACTCCGTCTACGAGCTCTACTGCTTGCCCCGCGGCCGCTACAGCTGCTGGATCAATAATTAACATTAACTTTCAAAATTGTACCGTCCAAAATTTGAACAATTATTATAAATAAACTATTGTCAGCTTTTACTCTTGTTGTTTGATAAATTGCATTAGTGAAGATAAAGTAGTGTATGCAACTGCATATAACAAGGGTATTAAAACACTCGTTACTATTATGAAACTCGCTGCGCTCGTTTCATAAACCCACACTCGTGTTTTAATACCCTTCATTATATGACAGTTGCATAAACTACTATTAGATAAGTATTCATGTTTGTTCGTTGGTTCGTTGGTTCGTTGGTTGGCTGTATAACAACCAACGAATGAACGTCCGTGTTGAACGGAGTGTGAACGAGTGTGTTGTGTGAGTTAGTCCGGTATGTGAACAAAAATTCATACTTATCGAAAGAAAGCAGAAAGTAAAATCAATATAGCTAATAGTGGCTCACATTTAATACCTGGGTACGGACCTGTGCTCAAGTACTCAACCACGAACGTTTTAGATAAAAATTACCTGCTATCAAAATATTTCATACGAAGCGACTTTACCAGAAAAGAGAGAATTTTCTATCTTTCACGAGTGTAAGTTTTGAGTTGACTCTTTCACTGTAGTTCACGCTAACCGCCAATTTTGTTCAATTCAGATTAAGTATATAAAATCTAGCTTTACTGTGACTTTGCCCGCAAAGGTAAGTTTTATGAGCTAGGTTTTCATAATCCTTTATTTCTATGGCGGTTTATATCACAGATATCTAAGACCGCCTTTGCACGCTTCACTAAAATTAAGCTTCTTTCCTTTTGTAATTAATGTTAGAAATATTTCTTGTGTGCAATAAAGTATTCAATAATAATAATAATCCTGCACTAACCTTGGGTCTGTCCTTGGGTGCACTCGCATAGTGCATACCTATAGGGATATTCGCTGGTTGGTGTCACATTTCCTTTAGAGTAAAATTGTCTAACAGGCCTCTGCGAGTTGGTTTCGGCCCCTCGTATGCCTTCCAAAGGTCCGGGACCCCATGGTCCCGAGATGGAAGAGACAGATATAATAATAATAATGTAATGGACTGAGCTGTATCTACCTGGTTCCTTACGCATGGATTAGGAATCGGTGCAAAACATTTACCACATAACTGCAATGGTGGTTATTTCACTCTCGCAACCACACGAATGCCTCTGCCTCGTTGGTCTAGTGGTTGGCATGTTCGACTGCGGCCGATGAGGTCCCGGGTTCGAGTCCCGGTTCTGGCCATAATTAAGTATTGGGTTTTTCCGACAAAAAATTCTCATTACCAGCCCTGAGTTAGGAAGTTGATGTTGTTGAAACCCCGTGCCTCGGAGAGCACATTAAGCCGTTGGTCCCGGTTATTATCACCAACATGAAAGCCCGCCAACCCGCATTGGTTTTTTTCAAACCGATTTGGTTTGGTTTGAATTTGAATAAAATAGTGTTCTTTTCGCAGCCCATAGCAATGAGCAACATGATGCAAAAGTTGATGTTGATGCAAAAGTCACAAATTCCAATAAATTCCACCAGTTGAGCAAATTGGAATGTTTTTGTCCAATAATTAGTTCAGTTGGTTTGGATGATTTTGTTAATCTTAAATTTTTAATTAAGATTTCAATGAATTTAAACATTAATAAAATTTTATTTAATATTTTTGTTGTTAGGATTTATGAAGTATTTAAAAATACATTCAGCTTAAATTAAAGTTAATTTGAAATTTAACGTAATATTTCGTATTTAGGTCTATATTTTAGATCAGAGAAAAAATAATATACTTACCTACTTACTCGTACAGTATATTGTGGTGTATTTCTTTGACGCGACACATTTAAAAAATAAAACCATAGATAGGCATAACTTCAATAAAATTATTACTTCGTGAAGGCCCTTGTTTTTTACTCAAAGGCCTGAGGGCGGCAAAAGATACTTACATGGAAAATGGAAAACACAGGTTTAATTCACAGCATTCCAAATAATTGTAATAGAAATGGTAAGAGTTTTAGTAGCTCAGTCACCATACTTAATGTTATAAATGCGACCGTGTGTTTTGTCCTTCAATCACGTCGCAGCAGAGCAACGGCTCGACGTAATTCTTGTAAGGGCATAGTTGAAGACCTAGAGAGTGACATACGCTTTTTTCCTGGAAAGTTAAGGAGTTCCCGTGGCAATAAAAAATTTATTCAACGCCGACGAAGTCGCGGGCCTCAGCTAGTAAAGAAATAATTTGGAAACATGATCACAATCAGGTGATTGTCCAGTCATTCAGTCAGGTGGTGACCAGTCATTTAAAAAACCACTGCGCTAGAGAGGTCCCTAGCGCAGTGGTTTTTTAAATGACTGGTATGATTTCTCTCGTTGGTCTAGCGGTTAGCATAGTGGACTGCGGATAACGAGGTCCTGGGGTCGATTCCCGGTCGGGCAAATAATTGGTATTGGGTTTCCAATTCAGAAATTCTCAGTGCCAGCCCGGAGTTGGAAGTTGGCGGTGTTTCACCCCCGTGCCTCGGAGAGCACGTTAAGCCGTCGGCCCCGGTAATTATCACTAACATGATAATAGTCGTTAAAACCCGCCAACCCACATTGGAGCATCGTGGTGGGTCTAAGCTCTAATTCCCTCTCTCATATGAGAGTGGAGGCCTGTGCCCAGCAGTGGGACGATAATAGGCTGTAGTGGTGGTGGTGGTATGATTTCCGTTGAAAAATTTTAGTTGAGGGACGAGTGGCCTAGCTGTGACCACGCATACCTATCAATCGATTTAGATTATTAAGCAACGTTGACCCAAGTCAGTAACTGGATGGGTGACTGAATTTGGACGTTCAAATTTGGCGTTTTCGTTCCCTCGTGCCTCGGAGAGCATGTTAAGCTGTACGTCGCGGTTATTATCACTAACATCTGATAATAATAATTTGTTTAAAAAACCTAAGAGTTTAATACTCTTAGTCGAGTCGAATGCGGAAGGACGTGAGAACTGTCAACTGACCGCATAATTCTCCCAAGAAAACTCCTACCATTACGTGATTAATGGAAAGGGGTCACGACCCTCAGTAATGAGTAATACAACGCAGTTTGAAAGATATCTGGTGTATTGGGCCTTATACAAAGGCCATATTAGTCAGCGTTTCGGTACAATGATTACCAAAACCTTAAGGAGGTAAAGCCTGGAGTAAGCCTACTTCCATTTGAGGCTACATTAAGTTCTTGCCATCAGAAATCATTGTCAAGAGCTACATTTTATCGTAATAAAATATCATAAAGTATTAAGCACAAAGTAAACTGTACCTAATATTATAATTTTGACGCCCACTGATGTTTCACTAGAAATCGCTAATTTCAATAAATAAATAATATTTTTAATTCAAATGCTGTGTGTCGATCTCGTTAATTTTCCGGAATAAAATGTAGCCTATAAAGTCCTTTCCCGGGATATAACCTATCCCTGTACCATTTCATCAAAATTGGTTGAATAGGTGGGCCGTGAAAGCGTAGCAGACAGACAGACACACTTTCGCTTTTATAATATTAGTATGGATACTTTTAAAGTGCTTTTGAATCGTCTAATGAATCTACCACTGGTTCGGAATGTTGTTCAGAAAGCAGTTTACTACTTCTATGTCTATACCGAATTCAATGAGTTAAACATAACATTTATTATTATATTGTTTGTATCAGACATGTTTGAAACAAATTCTCTTCACAGTTTAATAACTTGTTTTGTACATGCCTACCACGCCTACCAAGTTTTTGTTTTGAGCTTTGTATTTTGTGTAAGTATGTGACAACCCTGCGCGTCTCATGCACGGTTCAATCAATCAATCAAAATTTATTTATGTACACTTATTGACGTCTGAAACCATTGATGTAGAATTTTCTATTACAATGTCTGAAACTCATAAAATATGATGGTGATAATCAAAAATCAATTTAATTTTAAGATACCGATCTAAAAACTAAAGCTACGAGGTTTCTAAACACGCCCACAACAAACTGAGAAGAGCCCACAACAAACTCAGCCGGCTTTTTGTTTTTATTATAACAATCTTACACCACCTGCATCGTATATTTAATATAACTATTTATTAATTAGCCGCTGGAACAATTAATTCCCATGCTTTTTTATCATTTAAATAATCCTTTATTATTTTCAATTAGGATTTTTCGATTCGTTTTTTGTGTGTTCTATCGTCTCTACAATGGGGAGTGGTCTGAAGAGCTATTTAATCTAATACCTACCACCTTCCGTGTTCTCCAGTCGTCGCAGGAACAAATTTCATCCTCACCACCTGGATGCCTGGTCTTCTTCCACCTCCCGTTATTCCAGGTCATTTCTGCCACGTACCTGCAAATTGTGGAACCAGCTTCCATCTTCTGCTGTGTTGATGTGTGATGATTATAATCTGGGGCTCTTCAAAGGGCCGATAAACAAATATCTCAAAAGCCAGCAACGCATTGGCGGTTCCTCTGGTGCTGCAAATGTTCATGGGCGGCGGTAATCACTTACCATCATGTGAGCCGCCTGCTCGTTTGTTCGCTATATTTATTTATTTTTAAATATATAATATTATAGCGAGTATGATATAATGCCTGGTGGGAGGCTTCGGCCGTGGCTAGTTACCACCCTATCGGCAAAGACGTGCCGTCAAGCGATTTAGCGTTCCGGTACGATGCCGTGTAGAAACCAAAGGGGTATGGGTTTAATATAACTGCCATGCCCCTAACAGGTTAGCCCGCTACTATCATCACTTACCAACAGGTGAGATCACAGTCAAGGGCTAGCTTGTAGTGGATTAAAAAAAAAATTTATGAGATGGTGATAATAAAAAAATAAAAAAACCCGGCTGAGTTTGTTGTGGGCTCTTCTCAGACTTTTTCAGACAGATTTTTAACGTCAATAAACTACCTACAGTGTACCTACATATATTGAATAAAGGAGTTGATTGATTGATTGATAAAGTTTACGTTTTACAAAAACCGATTTGTGCTGCTTTTTACATAGATACAACAATTTTACTCCGCTTGTACAATGTTTTGTTCAAAGTTGTTGTTTTTTTAAATTGTTTGATTGGAACTATTGTAGCCAGGCTACTACCGTTATATCATTGGCGACCCCGTGGGTAGCGTGGGGAGCTTTCCAGCACGAAATTATGAACCGATGATATACAGACCGGCGGGAAATGGCTGGGTAAGAAAGGCTGAGGACAGGGTATGGTGGTGCTAACTAGAAAGCCTATGTTCAACAGTAGACTAAATCTGTAAATTAATACGGTTGGCAGTTCCTCTGTCCAGTATGTAATGGCGCCACGAGCCATGAGCGCTGCTTTCATCGTACAATGCCATCTTTCGATTTGTTGTGCAGGTACCTATTTGTCGAGCAGGCGGTGCGCTGGATACCGTATGTGAATTGGTATGAATCCTAGTACCTGGTACCATGGTATGTATCCATACCTACATGTTTCGTCATTACTGGCGTGCATTAAAACATGAGTTGAAATTATCAAAAGTAATTCAATAAAGAATAATTAATAAGCAATGATAAATTGTCTAAGATGTCTATGAACTCAAAATGTAATACAGAATTGCTGTCCTGATAAATTATTTAACAAACAAATCTATACTATTTTACTATCCATACTAATATTATAAATGCGAAAGTGTGTCTGTCTGTCAGCCTGTCTGCTACGCTTTCACGGCCCATCTGTTCAACCAATTTTGATGAAATTTGGTACAAGGATAGGTTGTATCCCGGGGAAGGTCATCTAGTAATATTATAAAGAGGTAAAGTTTATGAGGTTGTAGGGGGTAATCTCTGGATCTACTGAACCGATTTTGAAAATTCTGTTACCAATAGAAAGCCACATTATATTTTGTGAGTGACATAGGCTATATTAATCCGAAAAATGAAAAGACTTTTTCGCGGTAGTCGGATTTGCAAAGTAAGACGGAGAAAAAACGGTCGAACGAAAACGTTTCTTATGAAAAGCTCATTCCATGCGGACGAAGTCGCGGGCATCAGCTAGTATAAAATATATATTTACAATTCCCAGAAATTAAACGACGAGACTAATTAATTTATTCTAAAAATTCTTTGAGTAAAAACACTAATTGTCGATGAGCCATTCGTGCAGCTTTTTGTTAAATAAACTAAAATATGGTACTACATAGGTGATACTATGATGATTATAAAAAAGATACATGTAAAATGGAAATTTTACAACGAATACAATAAAAAAGAACTCCTTAAAGTGACACAAAATTGTAATGAGATGGATCGCTCATAAAATTGAGCACCAGTCGGTTTATAGCGTCGCTCGGGATTTACGTCTGTCGTTTACTCGCCCGCCACCTTTATTGGACTTCCTACTTCTAAGGAACTGTGTTTTTCTTTCGTTCTCTGAGGAAATCGATCAGCATTTTGACGACCTTCCTGGCGCAGTGTTGAGCGCTGTTGTCCTAACGTGTGGAGGTACCGGGTTCGATACCCGGCAGGGTCAATTTGGGAATTTATAAATTCTGAATTTTTTCTGGTCTGGTCTGGTGGGAGGCTTTAGGCTTAACTAGAACGGCGTCTTACGGTACGATAGTAAAAAGGTGAAGGAGGTACAAGATCATAATGCTCTGTTTTCGATTCAGGCTTTAATTTTTTGATAGCCAGTGAGATACAAAGGGTAATGGGAGAGCACAAGGTAAGTGCACCCGAGCGAAGCCAGGGTGAGTCAGCTTTTCTAGTTTATAAATAAAACGGAATTGGTAAGTACAGCTATTTTCCAAAGCAATAAACATGGCCGATAGCGCATGGTTTAACGTAAATTGCCTGCAAACAAGGCAGTGAAATTATTGTGCATTCCGTAGAAAATCCGTTCAGGCCGCATTTACCTAAACGATGCGGTCGTCGGATAATACGATAAGCGATCTGTGATGGGGTTTTAAACTTATCTACGTAGATCCCGTTAAGTTCTTGAAGTTAAAATTCTCATTTCCGTATAATAGGGATGAAGCCGATGTCAAAAATAAATTATTTCTTACTGATTATTAAATAGAGGCTCTTCTAAAAGACCTAAAATTCACATCCTCGGTTATCTACTTTTAAGTTTGTTACAAAGAAAAATGGTGCGTTGAAATTTTATAACGTCACAACTATGTATTTCATACAAACTTCCATACTAGGAGCGCGTTTTTAAGTTGGTTAAGGAGTTGCTGATTTGATTGAGTTGTCATCCATCCCTATATTTTTCTTTCTCCTTTCCGAAAGATGCTTGCGGTATGCGAGGCACACGCTGCACCGTCCTATAACTACATTAGACTGCATCATCCACCACCAGGTGAAATCGCTGTCAAGGACTAACTTCTAGCGGAATACATTAAAAAACCACGGACCACTTAAGTACTTTTTAGCAAAAGATTTTGACCAGGCTGTCCTTTGCGGCCCCACGCGCTTCTGGCTTGAAAAGTTACAGACTAGAATGTTTTTTTAACGTTTAAACCATCGGGAGTGATATTGGTTTCAAGTATACATAGCCACCGGATAAACTCACGTGTTATGTCGTAAAAGTGCCCGACTAGTTTCGAACCCGTCCGGGACCCATAATCGTGAGCCTATTCGCGGCAATCAATCAGCGGCCACGTCGCGCGAACAGGCTCATGAATAAGGGCCCGAACGGATTCGAAACTAGTCGGGCACTTTTCCGATACAACACGTGAGTTTATCCGGTGGTTATGTAAAGTTAAAATAGACTAGAATATTTTTTTTTCATATTATACCCACAATCAGTCGTGAGACTATACCTAATCGGATGCGTTCGACGATCTAGAATGATAGGTAATGCCCGCTGCCTCGTCGTTCTTGTGGTTATGTGGAAATTCTTTCATTAACCCGGTCAATGAAAGCATACACACACAGACAAACAGACAGATACACTTTCGTATTTATAATAGGTATTGGTATGGATAATTCTGGCATCATTTGTCTGTCCTATTCAAAATAATTTCAAATAGATACCTATACCTAGTAATAAAGCCACCCTAAAAGATCGTCCCGTTTGAAATCACCAATTTCAAACAGAGCTAAATTTTCCTCTTTCTAATTTCGCTGAAAACTTTACAAAAGCATTCAGTCCTTTTGGATATCCGAACGTCTGTAATCAAGTTTAGTCGAGATAAACAGATCAGGCCGATCCTTTTAGAGATTGAAACTCTTTCCCTACACTTTTATTACACTTTCACTTTATTATTACTTGATGGGTAATTATTATCTTTTGATTAAAGTGAAAAGGGCAAAAAATTTACTTTGTTTTTTTTACTTAGCTATTAATTTTTTTTTATAATTTTGAATTAAGAAGTTGGATTACCAATAAGGTAAAGTTCTTACGAACCTTCCTTTTTAACCGACTTCCAAAAAAGGAGGAGGTTCTCAATTCGGCACGTATTTGTTTTGTTATTATTGTTTATTACATGTTACCTACTTCATAATATAATCTCTGTGGTTTCTAAACCTGGAGTTAGGAAATTTTGTTGGTGCATTCATAGGTATCAAGTCAGGCGTAGATATAGGTACGATTCTACTCTGAGTACCAACTCCTCAACCCTGATGCTGCAGGGTACAGAACTCCTTAAAAATAGCGATTTAGGTTTATGGTGAATTAATATTGCAGGTGTCAAGCAACGACTTCATATTACCTACTTAAACCCAAGTCCCAACTCCTCAACTCTGATACTGCACTACTAAAGCCGTCGGAATTAAGAGTAGCTGTACACTAAAAAGTTAAAAATAAAAATTCTTTTCAAAAAACCTTTGCCTATGTTTGTTATACTCGCCCCACTTCAACATAGTGTGTAGAAATCAAAATATTTATATTTTTTACTTTACAGTGGCTCGTCATTTACCATCAGGTGAGTTCACAGTCAAGGGCTAACTTGTAGTGGAATAAAAATCACTGCTTTTCATACTTTTACATTTATAAGACCTAGTAGTAGGTAATGCCACCGCAAACCGGTCATCTAATCGCGACTACGTTAACCACAATTTGTATGGACTTATCAATTCCATAACATAAATGGTAATTAACGTTGTCGCGATCGAATACATAAATAAAAAATTTTCAAAAAAAAAAAACCGACTTCAAAATCCACAAACACTAAAAAGTAAAAAATTATTTAATTTATTATGTATACAAGAGTTAATGTAGTTCTATAATAACATTTTTTGGAGTCGGTACCAATTAGCCGCATGAATCAATCAATCAATCAATCGTTTATTTGCAAGAAACATGAACCGTCTACCTACTCTTCATTATTGTTGACGTGACTCCACATTGGCACCGACTCCAAAAAATGTTATTATAGAACTACATTAACTCTTGTATACATAATAAATTAAATTATTTTTTAGTTTTTAGTGTTTGTGGGTTTTGAAGTCGGTTTTTTTTTTTTTTTTTAAATTTTTTATTTCACAATTTTTAGTGGCCCCACTGTTTAAAAAAACAGGGTGTAACCAGAATGCTAGTAAAAACTTAGCGTTATTAAGAATAACGTCGTTTATCTAATCATTACTCGTCGACTTGTCTAACTTAGACAAGTCAAGTACAAAGTCCTTTCATATGATACCCCACTTGGTATAGTTATCCTACTTTGAAATTTCAAACCCCTGATTTTCCCCACTTTTTTAATTAAACTAAAAATAATTTCCAATTTTTTTTATTTCCATGATATTGGGCCACTATTACGAGTATATACAACTATTCCAAATTTCATGTCAATAGCTTTAATAGTTACTGAAATAATCGACTGTGACAGACGGACGGAGAAAGTCGCACCATAAGGGTTCCATTTTTACCATTTTGGTACGGAACACTAAAAAAAAAGATATAGGTACTATGCATGGTTAAAACATACTGTTTACAAAACTATCACACTGATCGCGAGCAATTTACTCTTATCCATTGAGGAGTTCCGTTCTCCATCTCCGGAGATATTCATCAGATCTTCACCAAATTAAAATGGGACCACCTCTGAAGTATGACCTACCAAACAAAAAAAGAATTATCAAAATCGGTTCATAATTGGCGGAGAAATCGCGTAACAAACATACAAACAAAAACAAAAAAAAAAAACATACAGTCGAATTGAGAACCTCCTCCTTTTTTTGAAGTCGGTTAAAAACCTCCCCCTCGGCCTGCAAAGAAGGATGGCCAAATATGACCTGACCAAAAATGAAAGCGACCATTGATAAATACAATGGCAAAATATAGGTGATTAGAGGGGTATTTAAGTACAACTATTATATTTTTTTATTAAAGCCGGAATAAAAAATAAAATAATTGCAAAATACCATATCGGATCGTATTAATGTTTCTGAACACACCTTTAGATATATTCTATAATCTGTGCACCATAATTCATCACTACGTTTCGTTTCATCACGTAGTCTAATGCAGTTACGATTTTTTTTTTTCATTTTACCTTTTCCAATGTTTTTTTAGCTTGTTTAGTGTGTTCATGTGTGAATAATTGTGTAAAATGGTATAAATAAATATGGTTTTTTGTCAGCTGCTAGCCAGAATGGTCGTTTTTTGGCAAATAAACAGCAAAAATTATATGAAACGGATCGCAGACGTCAACTTCAAGTGACAGCTGTCATCAGTCAAAGAGTATCGTCAAAACTCAAATCATTTTCAAAATCTGAAATCACGAGGGTTGCCAGTCCTATAAACATCCTTCTCTATGGATGCACCATTGTTCTTAAAAACATCGATGCTTCGACGACAAACATTGAAAACGAACTAACTAAAAACCAACATCGAAAATCAAAAATGGCTCATACTCCAAAATAATATACTGGAGTGGTAATGGTTGTTTTTTAATAATGGCGCCGGTGTCGTATTCAATCCTAACCTCAAAACCAAACATGAATTTACCAGCAAATTCCGGCTTTAAAAAAAAAAAAGAATCATTAAATTTAATACACTGCTTTATTATCAATCGATCCCACCTTAGGTCATTTATGGTCGCGACACTTTACAATCAGGTCACAGTTTGTATGAAGCTGACCGACCTTCTCGATCAAATTTTAGATTTTTATCGCTGCCTACGTCAAATGACTTTCTGTTTACGGCCAGCTTTATATAGTTTCGCATTAGTTTAGGATCGTATGGCAATAAACAAACGATGTAAATTGTCGATGTAGGCATTCAGTTTATTTCATCTGTGATTTACGAAGGTCGTTTATGGACCTAACGCTTATTGGACCACTGTGTGTCCGAAACAACCGTTTTGTTGCTTTTCCTTTATTTCCTGCGAATAATAAAAACTTCCTCAAACCAATAACTACCACAAACCGTGTAGCTATTGGTTTCAGGAAGCTATTGGATCATATTGAAATCAAATTATTTATTTTCACGTAGAAAAACTTGTGCCACTTATGATACGTCAAGACTCTACCACTGGTTCGGAAATTCTACTGAGAAGAGCCGGCAAGAAACTCAGCAATTGCTGTTTTCGAAAAAAGACATTGCTATAAATATGTCATGCATTGACATACAATGCATTCGTTAAGTAAGAAGTATTACACTGACTTATGGGTTGCTGCGATGCGAGGATGCGAAGCCGGTTGCTTCCATTTATCATTAAAAAATCATCAATAGTATAATAAACTCGACTTAACCAATGCTTTTTATTGCATATTAGTTAGGTAGGTACATGCTACCTATGTGCTATAATGATCTATAGTTACTGAGGTCATACACTTACCATCATGTGAGATCGCAGTCAAGGGCTAACGTGTAGGAGAATTAAAAAAAATCCCTGAAAAGCAGAGTTCCCATGGGAATTTTAAAATCGTCACGGACGAAGTCGCGGGCATCATCTAGTAGGTAATATAATAAAACAGTCATTTCGTGTTTATGAGCAATTTGGCCAACAAACAAGGTTATATACGACTTTATTGTCATATCAGTAGGTATTTTCATCTTGTTACGTTGTTTTATGGCACAATGAGGCTACCTTGTGCTACCCATAAACTTAGGATCTTACCGGACGTTACCCGTGTGTATCACAGTCCACAGAACACTTTAGTAGGTAACATTGGTCATAATCCAGGCATTAGCACAAACTATGGATGACGAGGTCCTGGATTCGAGCCCCGGGGCGGCCAACAGTTAGTGGTCTGGTAGGTAAAGACATTGGCCGTAGCTAGTAGGTAGTCACACTTAAGTACCTACTACTTTACCAGCGTTCCGGTACAACACCGTGTAGAAACTGATTAGACAAAATATACTTATTATGTGTTCCGTTCTACATCCAAAGTCCCTTTATATGAGAGAGTACACCTTTCTTTGCCACCGGATGTCGCTAGAGGTCGCCGTTATCCTCTTTCCGCCGCTCCACAGATGCCCAATCTGACAAAAAACTTATCCCTCCTCTATGCCTCCACTCAAGCCGCCATGTTTGATCATTGTTGCGTCTTTTCTAAAGCCGCGTGGATTACTTGGTCGCTATTTTAACAAAAAATTTATCAATAGACACTTAAAAGTGTTGTAAAAGTGAAAATGGACGAAAACACCACGCCTTCTAAGGCGCCTAGAAGACGTCATAGCTCAAGTTCGGACGATTCATCAAAAACCTCAGGAAGTAGCAGCTCGGCGCCGGCACCTTCGCCTCCGAAGAAGGCACGTCACGCACGTGGCAGGGATAGGTCCGCATCCCATGATTCCGTCACAGTCGCAATGGAACAAAGATTTACAGCCCTGTCTAACGACTTGGTGAGTCAGATTAATAATTTTTTACTAACAAGTTATAACAATTTTGCACAAATGACTCAAGCGGTGCCGGCGCCATCTTGTACCACGCTTCCCGTGTCATCTTGTACCACTCTCCCGGCGCAAGAAGAACAATTATTTTTGCGCCCTCCTGAATGTACAAATAAGGCTTTTGAAAATATTTCTAACCTTGCTGTATCGGTTAAGGAGCCAGTGGTCCCCAAAGCTGTGCCGGAGAGGGTTAGCATGCTTAACAATATGCAACGTTTTGAGTCTGGGGATTGGAATGCGGTCAGATATAATGACTCACAAAAGAAGTATGTTGCTTCGCCGGGTTTTGTTGAATTAAAAGTAAATGAGGAACTAAGGAGGTTTGAAGATCCGCATGGCCCGTTCAAATGGTCTCGCTTAGAGAGAACCTTTGCAGCTTTATCTAATGCTTTTATGGCTCAGAATGAGGCTGTTAACACAGCTTTGCAATGCCTTATTGATTGGTCATCGTCAGCTGGAGAGGAGCTTACATCTCTTACCATATATGATAAGTTAAAAGTTTTATTTGGAAGTGAGTCTACTTATAAAACAGTTTCGCATGATGTTTTGCAAATAATTTGTGGAAAACGGGCTGAAGTTATAGAAATGAGAAGAAGGGCCATCTTAAAAAATATCAAAACAAAATACATGAAGGAAGACATAGAAAATATTCCACCCTCAGCGGAATATATTTTTCAGCCTGAGGGCTTGTCAAATTATATTCAAAAAATCGGAGGTTTATCCAAATTAGAAAAACAGCCATATACTCATTCTGCTCGACCTCACTCACCGCAGCCATCTACATCAGGACTGAGAGATACCTCCCAGCGCTCTAATACAAAGAACCAAACTAACCAATTATCTAAGAAACAAACTACTTTTCGACCCCGAATTGATGATAACATTTCAAAAAGAAAGGGGGGGCAAAAATATAAGACATCTCGGAAATCAAATAGACACAAATGACCCTTCACAATTCACAGGGGGTTGTCTAAGATATTATGTAAAATATTGGCTCCGTTTCAATCCGCCCCCACCTATTCTAAAAATGATTTCAGGCATCAAAATCCCATTCAATCAAACAGCACCATTAATTCTGCCATCAAAGGAAATATTGTCACAGTTTCAGACACCAACAAGTTTGGAAATGTCAATTCAGATACAGGAGATGATTCAAAGCCATATTCTGGAGCCAGCCCCCTTAACTCCAAGTTTCATTTCTCCCCTTTTCATCATAACAAAAGAAAACAGAAAGAATCGGGTTATTTTCAATTTGAAAGCTTTGAACCAGTACATGGAACCAAAACCGTTTCACCTTTTCAATCATCACCGCATGCCAAGGTTTTTACAAGAGAAGGACTGGATGGTAAAATTAGACTTAAGTCAAGCCTACTATCATTTACCAATTCACAAACAACACAGATGTTACCTGCGTATCAGTTACGAAGGAAGGCTATATCAAATGACTTGCCTGCCGTTCGGCTTGGCAGTGGCACCAAAACTTTTTGCATCAGTGACAAATTGGACAGCAGAAGTTCTTCGAAAGAAGGGATTCCGAATAGTGGTGTACCTGGACGATTACCTGTTAGTTCACCAGTGCAAAACAACTTTAAGTGCTCAAATAAGTTCAGCAATCAACTTTTTGACCAGTCTAGGTTGGTGCATCAATCTCGAAAAGTCAATCATTACACCCACCAAGGTGATCGACTTTTTAGGAATCATTTGGAATACACAACAGAACAGCAAAAGTCTTCCTATGGAAAAAGTCATCAAGATCAGCAGCTGTCTATCAACTCGTTTAGCCGCTGGCAGTTGGACCCTCAAGCAGGCACAACACCTCTTAGGGTATCTCAACTTTGCAACCTTCATCACCCGACGGGGAAGGTTACATTGCCGGACTCTACAACGCCACAGCAACCGACTTCGTCGGAATCCTCTCTCTGCAGTCACTTACTCGGAAGAGGTAAAGCTGGAACTGGAATGGTGGTTACGAAATATCAGTCAACAGACACCTATACATCACCAGAAAATGCCAACAAATTATATAGTTACAGACGCTTCAAACATTCAGTGGGGAGCATTGGTAAACAACGAAGCCCTGTCAGGGCCTTGGACCCCCGACCAGAACCGTTGGCACTGCAACGCGAAGGAAATGTATGCAGTAATAGCAGCTATATCTTACAAAGCCCACCAGCTCAGAAACTCAGTGGTGATTCTTCAAAGCGACAATCAGACAGTTATAGCTTACATAAAAAACGAAGGTGGAACCAAGTCACAATTCCTCCTAGACTTAACAAAACAGCTCCTAGCCCTGGTGGACAGTATCAACGTGGAGCTTCTCCCTCACCACCTTCCAGGTGTGTACAACACGGAAGCCGATCGTCTATCGCGCAATCGCGCCGGCTCCGAGTGGCACTTAAGAGCAGAAGCAGTGAGAAAAATTTTCAATCTTTGGGGTGTCCCAGATATAGATTTATTCGCATCTCAAACCGCGCATGTAGTACCAAATTACGTGACGCTCGACTTGACAGACTCGAACGCATACTTTCACGACGCGTTCAGCAGATGTTGGCATTACAATCTAGCTTGGGTGTTTCCACCTCCATGCCTTCTGCCCCAAGTTCTTCAACACCTAAATGCAGCGTCAGGTCATTTTGTGATAATAGCACCCAAATGGAAGAAACCCTTTTGGAGACCAGATTTGAAAGCCAGAGCAGTAACGTGGCCCAGAAAGATTCGGGACTTAGAACTCAACCTAGTGGATACAGCAACGAATCTGCCCCCAGCCCAAGTCAACACCTTAAAGCTGGAAGCCTGGCTCATTTTGGGTGGGATACATTAACATCTGATTGGTCGACCCAAGAAAAAGCTCTGCTTTCTACTTGCTGGAGAGCATCAACTGTAAAGACTTACATACCTATTTGGAACAAATGGTCTCTCTGGTGTGGGAAGTTAGGATTGAATCCTCGCTCTCCAAGTCCATCGAGCGTGGCAAGGTACTTAGCAAAATTATTCCTATCTGATAATTTGGCCTACCGTACTATTTTAGTTCACAAATCAGTAATCGCCTCAGTCTGTGAAACCCTTTCAGATATCAAAATATCTTCTAGTAATTTAGTAAAGCATATGCTAAAAGCAATTTCACTATCAAGGCCTATACCTCCTAAAGCACCTATTTGGGATGCTAGAATACTTATTGAATATTTAAAGAATAATGATCCTAATCCTAATAGTTTATTTGATGTGTCAAGAAGGGTTGCTACAATTCTTCTATTAGCTTCAGGCCGCAGAGTCCACGATTTAACTCTTTTGCACTGTGATCCCACTCATTTCGTAGATAACTCAAGTAATATCATTCTATATCCACTTTTTGGTTCTAAAACAGACACTGTGTCGCATCAACAGTCATGTTGGAAGTTGTTGTCTTGCCCTGACCGTAACCTAGACCCGGTTTATTGGTTGAGAGTCTTAAAAGACATTACTAATAATGTAAGAGGCTCAGTGACAAATTTATTTATCTCCATTAGAGAACCGGTCAGACCAGCCACTCCAACTATGATTGGTGGTTGGATTAAAAGACTTCTAGTTGAGGCAGGCATTCAAGCTACGCCGGGTAGTTTCAGGTCAGCAGTGACCTCTTTAAATTGGATAGAAAATTACCCAATTAATGATATTTTAGAGAAGGCTAACTGGCAACATGAATACACATTTAGAAAATTTTATCATAGGAATATTCAGCTAAATAATGATTCAAATGTGGTAGAAAAGTCTCTATCAAAATTTTTTGAAACATCAGACTAGCATACTGCTATCTATCACATTGTTGCTTTCTCTTTATCACCCACTCAAGCCACCAGGAGATAACAAACAACTCTCATATAAAGGGACTTTGGATGTAGAACGGAACACATAATATAAAAATTTTACCTTGAAATAAAATTTGTATTATGTTTCCTGAGACATCCAAAGTCCCAATAATGGCTTCCTGGTGGAATTTAATATGAGAACAATGATCAAACATGGCGGCTTGAGTGGAGGCATAGAGGAGGGATAAGTTTTTTGTCAGATTGGGCATCTGTGGAGCGGCGGAAAGAGGATAACGGCGACCTCTAGCGACATCCGGTGGCAAAGAAAGGTGTACTCTCTCATATAAAGGGACTTTGGATGTCTCAGGAAACATAATACAAATTTTATTTCAAGGTAAAATTTTTATATTCTCAGTATGCAAATTAGGTTAGGTAAGGGTTCTGTGACTTTTTTGCCTCTTCTATACTATAGTGAGGTACCTACCTAAATTATACTATTATGTTATTATAAGTTTTTTTATTTTTAATTATTGTTTTGTTATTATTGTTTTAAAAAGAGGAATGGCAGGACGGCATTCCAAACCAGTGGTAGATTCACTCGACGATTCAAAAGCACTTGTAATAACTTTATTTGAATAAAAAGTTTGAGAGTTTTTGAATAGTGTTTGAGTTTATAAGTCTTGTTCAATATAAATAATAAAGTTCTTGTTCAAAATAAATCTATAAGTACTAAGGAGTTCCTTGTAAGTAATTATTAAAGTACAAGCGATTCAAAGTCGATAGATATAATAGTAAGACCCTAACACCGCCAGTTTTTGACGCAGTGGAAGCTCTGGGGTTTGATCTGTTTAAGAAAACCATTAAAAAAATGCTCCTGAAAAAAGCTTATTATACTGTCGAAGATTATATTTTAAATGATAAAAGCGCATGGATTTGACTCGCTCCAGCAATGCTGTTACTTATGTATCTTTGGATTAGTTAATGCAATTGTAAATATACTTTATTTTTTCAAAAGAGCAACCAGTAAGTAAACGAAGCCGTGAATTTCTATTCCGGCCGAGACTTTTAACTGCAGAACTTTTCCCTCATTCCGAGGAACCAATAATTGTAACAATATTTAAAATTTGTTAAAAAAAGCTTTGCTACATCGCCGATAGATGGCGTTGACATACCTTAATCGCACTAAAATCTTCTATTGCACGGAAATGATTTCCTATTTGAGTATGGGTCAGAAAAGAGCCAATGTATATAGGTAGTAGGTACATAGGTACGTATTGTTGTTTTTTTAATATAATGAAGCAACTTCCAAGCAAAAAGAGTAGGAGAAAAGTTTATTAAATAGGGTGGTACCTACTGTGGTTGTGTGGATCGGATCATCAGCCCCCGACGAAACCCCTTGGCATTAGGGTGAAACCATTAATCATTCACTTTCATTTAGCCAACATTAATCATAATTCGTGCGCCACATTCATAAAATAAAGATTAATCGAGTAGTTTTGGTGGCCTGAAGACATTGTTGGATTGTGATTTGAAAACCAACTACCAAATAGGCAATTCGTAAAGCTTATTTTGTATTCATTGGTTTTATAGATCGTTGACCTGTATTTTGTTCGATAAATTATACCCTGAATACATTTTAGTAAATTGAGGTTATAACTACATTGAGGTAGGAAAGTCACTAAAAACCGGCCATATGCGCGTCGGACCACGCGCAGTGTAGGGTTCTGTAGATAAAAATCACAATATGTGGATATTTTATAAGTTGGTAGTCTTTCACTCGTTAACTTGTAAAGCCTACTATAATAGTTTTCCTTTTCATTACGTTATAATATTATATGTTTATATATAATAATAATAGATAAAATTATATTATAATTACATCTTTCTTGTACTTAGAGCCTAGCTAAGCCGCGGACGGACGGCCATGGCGAAATTTTAGGATTCCTTGTAGACTACGGAATCCTAAAAATGATCTAGATAGTAAATTTTTCCTACGGCACCGAATCAGTCATGCATCCCATTTCTATGGAATTACTAGCTGATGCCCGCGACTTCGTCCGCGCGGATTGAGGTTTTTGAGTTCCCGCGGGAACGTTTTGATTTTCCGGGATAAAAAGTAGCCTATGTATTATCCAGACTATAATTTATCTGTGCCTAATTTCATCCAGATCCGCTCAGCCGTTACAAATATCCATCCATACATACATTCATCCAAACTTTCGCATATAGATTGGACACTAGAAACACTACGTACAGGTTTGCCCTGCCCGGTTGTACTAGGTGAGCGTCGAAAGCGACGCTATACGACGCGATAAAAAATTGACAAACTTATCTACGCGACAACGTAGGCCATTCGAAGGCCGTCAGCTACTAGGTATTTGATACTGTCGCGTCGTTACTCGTGACGTATCGAGTCGCATTGTCGCGTAGGAGGAGTCGAAAGTGACACGACGCAATACAACTCCGTAGAAAATGTGTCAAACAAACGCGGCAATGTACTGTTTGATACTGTCACGTCGCGTCGCATATTCGCTGACAAAGGACAGATAATAATTTTTTTTTAAGAATCATTGTCGAGTTCAATTTTAAAACTAGCTGGCTCACTATAACCTATAGAGGTAGGATACGTCTTATGACTTATCCATTGCCGGCTCACTACCAAGCACGAGTATCTTTTCAGAATGAGAAATGTGGCCATAGTCCACCACCCTAGCCAACTGCGGATTGGCAGACAGCTTTAAGAACAACATGGAAAACTCAGAGGCAGGCAAATTTCCTCACAATGTTTTTCCTCGCCGTTTAAGTTAATGATATTATTTAATTTCTTAAAATGCTTATAGCCTTATTAAAAATATATATTATTACCTATAGTTTTTTGTACAAGTCTAACAAAAACAAACAATTTTTAAAACTACAATAATATTTAGTTTCTTTATTTATATTGTAGGTATTGACACTTAAATTTAATCAACTACAGAAACATACTTCTAACACGCGACAGCTGACACAAAATGCTTCAGGGTATTTTGTGTAGCATCTTAAAAGTATGTTACTGTCTTAAGTAAGAGCCTATTTAAAATAATATAAATGATTTTAGACAAAAATCATCAGGGCAGTGCAAGAAATTGCAATACAAAATTGCCACAAAGTCAGTCCGTACAGAAAACTTAGAATTATAAAGTTTATCATACATGTAATAACATGCAGCATTGTTATTTTTGCAGTCAGCTCATAATAATGTACAGCAATCTTTAATTTAAAAAAAAAAAACAGTTACACAGGATATCTAATCCTCAAGTAACAGAACTCTGTTCTTATCAACCCTAACTTTAGGGGCGCTTTTTAATTTCTTAATAAATTTATCAGCTATACGATCATCAACTTCGCACCCTGTATACTCCGAATATTCTCCAAGAACCTTTTTCTGTAAACGTTTGAACGGTAACTCATTGTCTTTCTTCTTTAAAAGAGATATTATTACTTCATGCCAGTTGAATTTTCCGTTATTATTACCATTTGTTTCAGTTGCTTCGTTATCACCATTTGCAACGTTCTGGTCATGAAGGCAAACACTTTCGTCCGCTTCGTGTTTGCTATCCTTTCTTAGCTTTTTCTTGATAGTTTTTTCTTTAATCGCTAAATTTTCCATGTCAGCAACACCATTTACTTCAACTTCCGGTTGGTTGACTGTGTCTTGTCGTTTACGTTTCTTATTCTTGTCAGTTTCCTCTTGTCCATTGACTTGCTCTTGTGCACGATTGTTTTCTTTATTCTTGTTTTTCTTGCCCTTTTTAGGCACTTCAGGTACTTCTTCAGTTTGTTCAGGGGGTGCCTCAACGCTTTGTAACTCTGCTTCATACTTCTTACGTTTCTTCTCCTCTTTTCTTTGTTTCTTTGAAAGCTTTTGATCAGATTTATCAATTCCATTTTGTACTTTTTCATTTTCAGAGTTTTCTTTTTCTTTATCAATGCCATTAATTTGTTCACTGTTTTCTAAAGTACCATTTGCATCACCATTTTGTTTATCTTCAGTAACAGAATCATCAATTGACTCATTTTTCTCTTCCTTTTTCTTATTAGCATTCTGAGCATTCAAGTTCGATAATTCAGTCAACTTTACTGATACAATTTCCCATGCTTGGTCAATATCTTTAACATTTGTTTTATTTCCACATACGTTTTTAACGAAGTTAATGAATTTCGGTTTCTTCCTAGGTGTGTTATTATGTTTGCTTATAGTTTCTAGAATTCTCAGGACGTTACTAGATGCGTTCTTCTGCTCCTCAAGCACAGATTGTATCATATCCACCCAGACATTTTGCTTCTTTTCACCTTTTTTTTCCTTGGCAGCAAAGCCCTTGGCTGAGTAGCGTTCCTCTTCGGTTATACATTTTGTATGAGCCTCGTAATCTTTGCCTCTGTGAACATAAGTAATCATCATCTTTAAATTTTATTTAAATGAAGCTGAACTCCATGAACATCTTGACATAAAAACTATAAAAGAAGATGTTTGGTCTGGTGGGAGGCCATGGCTAGTTACCACCCTACCAGCAAAGACGTACCGCCGAGCGATTTAGCGTTCCGGTACGATGCCGCGTAGAAACCGACTAGGGGTATGGGTTTAATATAACTGCCATACCCCTCACAGGTTAGCCCGCTACCAACATAGACTGCATCATCACTTACCATCAGGTGAGATCACAGTCAAGGGCTAACTTGTAGTAGAATAAAAAATAAAAAGTTGAACACAGAGCAAAGAGCTATAAACAGTGAATTAACGCCAATAACAACAAGCTAGCCTCGTCACTCAGCAGTGGAAAGGCAATTTTATGGATAAAGGACATACAGACGTTGAGAGCATATATGGAGATAAGCTGTCAATGATAATCACACACAATGACCTTATCAAAAGACAGCGTATCTTCGACAAGAAATACAGAGTGCACATCGCGGGCGGGCGGGCGTCCCCTCTATAAGTACATAGCCTCGTCACTCAGCATCCCAATGAAGACCAGAAGGCTACAACGCGGTTTTATTTGGGACTTCATCCACTAAAGTGAAAGGGGGGAAAAATAAATAAATAAGAGGTAGAGCCTTCAATGGAAGGACAGCAACACACCACAGAAACTCATAAAATCTGCTCATAGCTCTGGTAGCTGATCGCATGATGGAGGGGATAATGAAAAAAATATATATGAACCTGTATGTTTGTTTGCCTCGTTAGTCTAGCGATTGGTATGTTTGACTGCGGCCAAAATGGTCCCAGGTTCGAGTCCCGGGTTGGGCTACAATTAAGTATTGGGTTTTTCTGAATATTAATTCTCAGTACCAGCCTGGAGTTAGGAAGTTGGCGGTGTTTCACCCCCGTGGGCAGAGAGCATACAGTAAACATATTATTATGCAAGAGGTGACTAGCGAATCAGTTAATATTGTAAAAATCTAAAAAAGCAATGTCTGACTCAGCTAGATTTTAGTTAAAAACAACAAGCAAGCAATCTTTAAAAAACTACAATTACTGCAATGTTGTGATGAATTTCTTTAAAAACAACCTCAATTTCTATATATAACTAATGGGCCCCACAGACTTTGTCCTGCCCTATCTTCCTCGCAATTTTTCCATATTTTTTCACTGTTTAAACCTTCCCTGGACTACAACAAACATTTCAAAACCAAAATCAGCTAAATCGGCCCAGCCATTCTCGAGTTTTAGCAAGACAAACAAACAGTAATTGATTTTACATATATAGATAGATATTTGTTTTGATGGCTTTCTATAATATTCTTTTTGATGGCTTTTATTTCTATGCTATTCAAAAGACTGTGTAAAAAGTTTCTTTTTAATGATATTTCTGAAAATCTGAATATCTTGTGCAGTGTTACTGTTGAGCAGTGACTGTTGTCTTAATGTGCGGAGGTCCCATGTTCGATCCCCAGCAGGGTCAATTTGGAAATTTAAAATTTCTGAATTTTCCCTGGTTTGGGCTGGTGGGAGACTTCAGCCATGCCTAGTTACCACCCTACCGGCTAAATCGTGCCGCCAAGCGATTTAGTATTCCGGTATGATGCCGCGTGGAAACCAAATAGGTGTATGGGTTTAATATAACTGCCAAAAAAACTGGCAAAGTTTGTGTGAAAACAAGCCCTTTTTTTTATTCCCCTACAACTTAGCCCTTGACTGCAAACTTGACCTAAATTAATATAAAATGTAAAAAAAATTGTACCTTTTGAATTAATGAATGAATGAAATATTCCTAATATTGTACACCAAAATAGCATCACAAACAATAAACACAAGTCCATGTCCATGGTATCCATGTAACACATGGATTAATAAGTTAATAATATACTTAACCTATAGTTATTCCCAATCAACCATGCAAGATATATAGTTACAGTTAAAAGTATATAGGTACTCAAACCTTTTGATATACTTACAAGAAGTCCTTAAAACAGTCCATGCACGATAGGTTGGGATCCTTGTTCCTGCATTTGGTCAAATAATGCTTTTCAACTTTCGGTTTCTGCACAGACTCCCCGCAGTGACCGCATGTGAATACAACCATTATCTTCTGTAGAAATACATAATGAGTAATTCGAAAATGTATCAATGAGCATTATACACTTCTAGAATCTATTATTTTGGCAAGGAAGCTTCAATAATTAACAAATAAGTAAACGTGTAAATTCACGCCATCTTTACTGTAGAGGAAAGGGGCAGGGCATCCTAAAGCTACGGGAAAATAATGTGACAAAAATACCTACCTGTAGACTTTCTTTTGAAACAAAATATGTAATTTTTAATTAACCACGTGCCAATATTATATTGTAGAAAACAAAACGCGCTTCGCCAGCGCTTCGCCTTGAAAAATTTGGCAACAGAAAAATAATATTTTTTTGAGAATTTGACAGTTCACAAATATTGACACATGACGTGTGTCTGTCTTTCAACTTGTAGTTTTTTCAGTGGATTTTTACGGCCCTAGACGGCCCTGGATACAAGTCCGAGGCCTCTCAAGAATCAAGAAAATACAAAACTCGTCTTCTGTGATACAGACGAACACCGCTACTCTGAAAAAGGCCTGGCGTCACGCATTCCAGACTCCAGCGTACTCTCAGGCCTGTCAAGTGTCAACGATCGCTCCAACATTGTCGACGTTGGGCCAAGTAATAAGTGTTCTGTGCGTTGGGCGCCAAAGCAGCGCCAAACTCTGTTGCATCGTAGGTAGGTTTTTATATTTTTCTTTATTTCTTTTCTTGGTTTTTTTTTTGGCTTTCAGTAGTGCCAAAACAGCACAGTGCACAGTGCACTTCATAGATAAATATGCCTGGTGCACTTTGCCAATGTCGAGTAACTTGAGGGAGGCACTAAGGAGTTTCATAATTTCATTTTTATACAGCGATGCCAGATCGTTCCCTAGGGAACGAAAAGCGTTCTATTTTATGATCAAGCGTTCCCTCGGCGTTCCCTTACTTCAACCGTTCTTTTCGTTCTTTTACGAAAACAAAATTAGAAAATAATTAAGGAAGTCAAGACTACATAATCTGTGTTCAAGAATCAAGAACAAAAAATTGCGTTTCGTTTCTCCATCCGGCCCAAAACTGCCGCCCTTTCCTAAGCAAGTACGAACGCAGCCATAACAAAAAAATACGCTTCTTTAGTCTGTGGCGAGCGAGACGACTGCCGAGTGCCGCCGCGCCGTTCCGGCGACTGCACTATATTCAATATACTCTATGGGCGACTGTGTGTGTGATGTTCTGTGGTGAAGTACACGGGTCACGGAGTAAATCTAGGGGAGGGACAGGCAAAGCTAATCTCAGATGGCGCCACCCTCGCTGGTAACTGTCAGGTTCATTTGCGTACATATTTTAGGTAATTAGGCGTCCTATTTTAAATGAAACTGGGCAAAATCCAGTGTAAGTGCTTTTGTCATAAAAATACTCTGGTTTAAAGTGAGCGCTACATAACCTAGCCGATGAACTAAGTTTCCAATTTTGTTGGCGCAAGGCTTTGTACCATAGTCTTCTTAATTCCTCATCAGTAGGAAAACGGAGTGCGCCTTTATTATCACATTTGAATGCACAACATTTAAGCATTACGATGGATTAATCTAAGAAAATTAAACTATCGCGTAAAAAATATATGATGTTTGACAGGTTAACAACACCAGCGACGATGCGACACCTAGCGGGATAAATTAGCAGTGTCCCTCCCCATTGGTAAATAAACAAAGTTTTTGATTTGCTGCAGCTTGGGAGTTGGGAAGTTTTTTCACTGAGTGTGTACTATGTACCACTTTTAATTTTATGTTTTTATGGGGTTAATATTGTGTGCTAGTTAGTAGTTTGCTGCAGCTTGGGAAGACTTATAGGTTTATATAGGCATTTATATTCATTTATTAAGGGGGATGAGCACATCCGGCCCGCGAAATTCAAATTTAATTTGGTTTTTCGCAATTTGGAAGCTTATAACACATCGTAGGCTTATGGCATTGAAATTGCGAAAATAGCAGTATCATCTTCACAGGTTGATATTAAAAATTATGCTTGAAAGTGTCCAGTTTAGGAAATTAATCCGAGTATCGAGTTTGACGTGAGTATAGCCATGCCATGGCCATAAGCCTACGATGTGTTATAAGCTTCCAAATTGCGAAAAACCAAATTAAATTTGAATTTCGCGGGCCGGATGTGCTCATCCCCCTTAATAAATGAATATAAATGCCTATATAAACCTATAAGTCTTGCACAATTAAATTTTCTGGAAAAAAATTGATTTAAAAACTTATATTATGTTCTTCGTTCCCTCACCTCGAATTTCGTTCCTTTTCAGACACCCCGACGTTCTATTTCTCCAGCCGCCAATGGCAACACTGTTTTATATTTATTGGTGTCATTGATTGTCAGATGTAATTTTTTGGGTGTGTTTGTCAGAGAGAGAGAGACTAGCACCGACGAAAAAGAAAGAGGATAGTTTGTGGGCAGAGGGCTCTCGGTCGAGACTCGAGAGCTTGTGCTCGAGAGAATACGTAGTATTCTATACTAATCTGTGCTCGAGAGTATATTTTCTTTGTTTATGGGTGTGTCTAACTGTCCACCAAAATCTCAAAACCAGCTCAAAACCGATGACCGAAAACTTTTAAAGACTTACTAAATATTTTATCAAATCAGATCCAGATAAACTGCGTAAGATTTACTGAAAGTATGCTATTATAAAAACAACATGAAAACCTACATAAGCTATCTGCTGATAATCGTACTTATTGGTGAGTTTTACAGGTTATTTTATGTAAACAAAGCTTGCTTTTCTAAAACAAAACATATTTATCTACTAAAATGTAGTAAAAATAAGTGTATGTAGCCGTAAAATGACAAAATCAAAGATTTTTTGTACAGCCATGATATGAAAATCAATTCCTCTCTTCGAAATCCAATTATAGTGGAAGGTTTATGGAATAGGTACGTCAGGTAATATAAAACTGTTATTTTTCAGCATATTGTAAAGCGAGTTACTATGGAAGTGAGTCAATATCAAATGGGCTATTCGTGCAACCCAAAGTTGAAGGTGTCGATATGGTGTCATGGTGTACTACCTCTTTGTTAGAGCAGAAGAAATGTGAGAAACTGTCACAAACTGCCATGCAAGACAAGGGGCTGTTTGGAAAGGATTACATTGAGATACAGTGTAAAAGAGTAAGTACCTAGTTCTTCAATGTTCTCTATTGCTATCATACAAGAGTGTATGTCCATTTATGGCTTTTTTATGTGCTTATTCTCTCAATAAACTCACCTGTTGTCCTAGGTGAGCTCCAGCATGAGTCTCCATAAGTTGCATGCCATTGCCCTGGCAAACATATGCTATTTACCTGCAGGAATAAAAAAAAAACATTAATCACCTGGATGAAGCTGCTGGGATCATCTAGGATAAAATACCATTCTTCTAAATAATTATTTTAATAATAATTAATATCCTCTGTTTTGGTATTTTTAAGATTCAGGTTATGTATTGTTCTTTTTTAAGTTTTAGTCTAGTATCACTTTAAATGTAACTTTTTTTCTTTTTTTTTAATCCACTACAAGCTAGCCCTTGACTACGATCTCACCTGATGGTAAGTGATGATGCAGTCTATAATGGTAGCAGGCTAACCTGTTAGGGGCATGGCAGTTATATTAAACCTATACCCCTTCGGTTTCTACACGGCATCATACCGGAACGCTAAATCGCTTGGCGGCACGTCTTTGCCGGTAGGGTGGTAACTAGCCACGGCCGAAGCCTCCCACCAGGCCAGACCAGGGAAAATTCAGAAATTATAAATTCCCAAATTGACCCTGCTGGGGATCGAACCCAGGACCTCCGCATGTTAAGGCAACAGCGCTACACACTGCGCCACGGAGGTCGTCAAAACATGTACAACTGTGTACATTATTGTAACTTTTATTTTTATGAAAAGAGCAACTGCTGAGTTTCGTGCTGGCTCTTAATAGAATCATCTTTCTAAATTGGTGGTAGAGTCTTGACTAATACTTATGACATAAGTGACACAAGTTGTCCTAAGTGAATTAATTTAATCTTTAATGGACTTTATTGTTTTCTTGTTGCAGGCATTTGACACAGAGGAATGTATGACATGGGTGGACAGGGGAGAGGCATCCCTCGTTGCCTTGGACGCTGGGGAGGTGTATGTTGCTGGGAGGTTCCATTCCCTAGTGCCAATCATGCAGGAAGTACGTTAGAAGAATAGCCAAAAAGGGCCTGCTCCCATAGATATATAACTTAAAGATTGAAATTTGAATAATGATAATCGTAGGTACCAAAACACTAGGCACTGGCTGTATGCTTAATACATACGCACTGTAATTTCGATTTCAGGGTCATACTAATATTATGAAGTGTTTGTTTGTCCTTCAATCATGCCGCAACAAAGCAATGGATCAACATGATTTTTTGCATGGAGTATAGTATGTATATGTAATATTTGGGACCTTGAAAAGTGACATAGACTACTTTTTATCACAGAAAATTGAGTTCCCATGGAAAAAAAAAATTCAACCCAAACAAAGTTGCGGGCATCAGCGAGTTAAGTTATATTTCTATTTGTCGCGTGAAAAATTTCCTGCCGTTTTGTGCCGTCTATGAGCGCAGGCCCTATGTGTATAAGCTAATCTAGTCACAATTAACTTTTTGACAAACAGTTAAAAATATCAGAAGCTCTATTTGTTTTCTAATATATAGTTTACCTTCCCGTTGTGCTGTTTTACATCTTGTATATTCCAAACTTCAATCTTTGTCATTCAAATAAACTTTTTAAAGGGCTTTTGAATCGTTGAGTGAATCTACCATGTTCAGAATGACATTCCTACCGAGGAGAAGCAAGAAACTTCGTGGTTGCTCTTTTGAATCAAAATTTTTTTTTCTTACCATAAAGTTCCATTACAATATATATAAGTTCCAATCCATGGCAACTTTATTGTCTACTACCATCTAGCCTATGGGCTGATAAGTAATATTATTCTAGCTAAACTTCTACTTAAAGACTCAATCAAGAGTGAATAGGCATCTTCTAGGCAAGCGCGCTCCACCTTAGGCTGCATCACCTCTTGCATGCAAGTCTGATTGCAGCCAAGCGCTAGCCTATATATTTAAAAAAATAAAAAAAAAAAAAAAAAATAAAAATAAAAAAAAACTCATTAAAAAAAATACAGTCATTATAAGGATGCAAGTGACTGCAGAGTAGTCCCAAGCATAGCTGGAGCGAGTCAAATCCATGCTCTTTTATTGTTTACATAATCTCCAACAGTATTATGTGTTTCAAAGCATACTGGCTGATCCTGATTCAGAGACAGCAAGAATGCTTTTTGATTTTAAAATAAGATAATAATTATATAATAGAACTAGTTAGATATAAGTTTGTCACAGGGAGCGATGGGACTGACGTTCTTTGTTTTGTGAAGAAAAGCCCCCAAATAAATCAGATAAAAAACAATTAGCAGTCATAGGGATAGGGTCGATAAAAGTGAAAACGAATATATAATTTTTCACTATTATTTTAATTAAAAAAAAATAAGAAATTGGTAAAATATTAACCTTAAAACTAAGGTATTAAAGTTTAATTACGAATGTAGTATATTTATATTTAAGACCTTTTGTCTTTGTAACAACGCGAGCATGTCGGCGCGGAGGATGTCGGTGACGCGAACCCACAAGCTTACCCCCTATAAAAAAAAAAGAAAAAAAAATACCAAGTGCACAACGCGGCTAAAGAAATTTTCAATTCAAAAATATTCCTTTTTCAGTTGTATGGTCGTGGGGAGCCGTTCCAATATGCAGTGGCAGTTGTGAAGAAGGGCGGTTTACCATCAGTGCAGCCCGGTAGTGGGCTATACGGGTTGCGGGGAGCAAAAGCGTGCTTTCCTGGCGTGGGCTCGCTCGCTGGATGGGTCATGCCTATACATGTTGTGAGTATACCTCTCTCTCTGCTTCGTATTCCTCATTACTGAGGGCCGTGACCCCTTTCCATTAAACAAATAATGGTAGGTGTATTCCTGGGATACTTAATAATGCGGTGGGTTCTTCCGCATACAACTCGACTAGGGGTTTTTAAACTCTTTAAGTTTTTTTTAACGATTATTATCAGATGTTAGTGATAATAACCGGGACTGACAGCTTAACGTGCTGTCCGAGGCACGGAAGAAACGAAAAGGCCAAATTTGAACCTCCAAATTCGGTGGTACAATTTTATTATTATTATTGTGCTCTATATATGGAACACAGATCTGTATATAGTCCAAGGACTGAATAAGTGTACAACTTGTACCTATTTTGAATAAAATCTTTGACTTTGACTTTGACTAATCGGCAAATGGACAAAATCATAAAACAAAACAAAAAAATAATAACATTCGTAATATCAGTAATAAAATCAATAACCTATTATTGATTTTATTACTATTTCGTACAAAAAAAGCCATACTAACTCTAATTTAACACATCTGCTCATAGTCGGAAGGCTCATTGCTTGATATCGCACAGAAAAAAAATATAAGCAATGGCCACTGTGTTTGATTTTTTGAAAATTCTGTAGGAACTCTGATTCTCCTGCATAAAAAATGCCATTTTATTCCACTACAAGTTAGCCCTTGACTGCGATCTCACCTGATGGTAAGTGACGATGCAGTCTAATATGGAAGCGGGCTAAAATTTTAAGGGTATAGCAGTTATATTAAACCCATACCCCTAGTCGGTTTCTACACGGCATGAGATTTGGCACTGACATGGATTAGTCTCGAATAACACATAGGCCCTGTACCAATTATGATCCAAATCGGTTGAACAGACGGGCCGTGAAAGCGTCGCAGACAGACAGAAACACTTTCGAATTTATAATATTAGTATGGATGCGACAGTTTTTATGGAGGTATGGATGTTTGTTACTCAATCACGCCCGAACGGCTGAACGGATCTGGATGAAATTTGGCAGAGATAGATTATAGTCTGGAATAACACATAGGCTTTTTATCCCGGAAAACTATGGAGTTCCCGCGGGATCCAAAAACCTCAATCCACGCGGATGAAGTCGGGGGCATCAGCTAGTGGAATAATAATTTGTGTTTTGTTTGTCAGTTGATGCGCGAAGGCGGGCTGAAGGTGACGGATTGCAATAACCATGTGAAATCCGCTATACAGTACTTCGGTGAATCTTGTGCACCCAACTCACTGAAGGACATGTACAACCCTATTGGCGATAACTCGGACCAGTGAGTATCTACAGTAAATCATTGTTCCAGAAATCATACCTCTATCAAAGAAATTAACGTACTAACACTAAAAAAAAATTAACATGAATAATATGCTGTTTATGTCACGATAGTTTTCACTTTTCCGAGATACGTTACGATATTTCTAAGTAAGTACCTAGACCTACTTCCAATTGGGAGAATTTTTTTCCCAGTTAACCAAAAAGTTGTAAGTTGTTCATTTTATGAGCATAGCACAACAAAAGGGAAATTATTATTTATATTTTTTAACTAAAAAGATGATGATGATGATAATTAGATGATGCCCGTGACTTTTTTCGCGGGGACTAAGTTTTCTTGATAATCGCGAGGATACTTTAGGTTTCCGTTATAAAAAGTAGCCTATGTCCTTCTCCTTGATATAACCTATCCCTGTACCAAATTTCATCAAAATCGGTTAAAAAGTTGGGCCGTAAAAGCGTATTAGACAGACAGACACGGATATGGATTTTTACCGTTTATTTTAATTTTTACCGTTAAATTAAACATGACCAAAAAAAACAGTTTATTAAACTAGCCATGAAATATAAAATACTAGCTGATGCCCGCGACTACGTGTGCTTGGATTAAGATTTTTGATTCCCGCGGGAACTCCATAGTTTTCCGGGATAAAAAGTAGCCTATATGTTATTCCAGACTATAATCTATCTCTGTGCCAAATTTCATCCAGATCCGTTCAGCCGTTCGGGCGTGATTGAGTAACAGACATCCATACATACATCCATACATCCATCCAAACTGTCGCATCCATACTAATATTATAAATGCGAAAGTGTTTCTGTCTGTCTACTTTTTATCCCGGAAAATTAAGTAGTTCCCGCGGAGATTCGAAAAATCTTAACCTACGCGGACGAAGTCGCAGGCATCGTCTAGTTTGTAATATTTATTTGATATTTGATTTGATTGATTGATTATACAATGAAATTTAAAAAAAAATTGAAAAAATTAAATAGTACATAATTTGTAAGGTTGTGCAAGCTTTGCGCCGGCGGGGCGGGGGTCAGATGTACCCTGGCTGACCCCCGCGCGGGGTACGAGGGCGCAATCAAATGCCTGCTGGCTGATGGCGCGGGGGAAATCGCCTTCGTGAGGGATACCACCATACAACATACGCTGCTATCACAGAGGATATTAGGTAAACTTAAGGTGCCGGCGGAGGGTCAATTTCCCATACAAACGTAATACCAAAATAATTTGTAATTGGAGAATATTTCCATCATATTAAGCAATTATTAAGATTGAACTTGTATTTATCTAGGTCCCTGGATAATTATCGTTTCAAAATACTTTCCCAAAATTAAATGTAAGCGCATTGCGTTTTGCAGGTTTTTTCGACATAAATGACATGTTTTCTCCTTGCTTGTTTCATATTAAAACCAACGATATATTACGTACTAATTGATGAGGAACATAGCCTATATTTGTCAAGTTACAGAATAACAACACGAAGTAAAAAAACACAACAAGTTTTTATTCATCATTTTTGGTATTTACGGAACAAGCACTAAACGTATAACAAATTCTGTACGCTCATACTGCTATCGCGCTTGCACGCGATCATGTGTAAATAGAGCCAAATAGAGATAGCAATAGGCCGGCAAATTTATATTTGCGGTTCGAATAGAAGTTGCGAGCGGCGCGAACCGGCCACTTAACTAATCAAGACAATTTATCAATCACCCAATAACATGATGTTTTGTCAGTTTTTGTATAGGATTATAGACGTCTCCTGTTAATTTTGTTTGACAACCCTTTTAAATAGTCGATTAAAATAAATTTTGATGACGTCACAATGCAGTATTTCATAGAAAATCCTATAGCAAATGCGCGTTTTGAAGTTTGAAAAAAGTTGCTGTTTTGACTATAGTTGTCAAATACCCAATTGTAATCAATAATCGTTAGTATAAGGCGATTAACTCGTATTTATCATCCAGGCGGTGTGACAGAGGACCGCTTCGAGTTGATATGCCGCGATGGATCAAGGATGCCAGTGCGCGAGTGGGAGCGCTGCAACTGGGGCCGAGTGCCGGCTGACGCCATAGTGACCAGCAGCGCTGCTACTGTGCAGCAGAGGAACAAGTGAGTACTGTCCCTGTGTCATAGCAGTGTGACAGAGGACCGCTTCGAGTTGATATGCCGCGATGGATCAAGGATGCCAGTGCGCGAGTGGGAGCGCTGCAACTGGGGCCGAGTGCCGGCTGACGCCATAGTGACCAGCAGCGCTGCTACTGTGCAGCAGAGGAACAAGTGAGTACTGTCCCTGTGTCATAGCAGTGTGACAGAGGACCGCTTCGAGTTGATATGCCGCGATGGATCAAGGATGCCAGTGCGCGAGTGGGAGCGCTGCAACTGGGGCCGAGTGCCGGCTGACGCCATAGTGACCAGCAGCGCGGCTACTGTGCAGCAGAGGAACAAGTGAGTACTGTCCCTGTGTCATAGCAGTGTGACAGAGGACCGCTTCGAGTTGATATGCCGCGATGGATCAAGGATGCCAGTGCGCGAGTGGGAGCGCTGCAACTGGGGCCGAGTGCCGGCTGACGCCATAGTGACCAGCAGCGCTGCTACTGTGCAGCAGAGGAACAAGTGAGTACTGTCCCTGTGTCATAGCAGTGTGACAGAGGACCGCTTCGAGTTGATATGCCGCGATGGATCAAGGATGCCAGTGCGCGAGTGGGAGCGCTGCAACTGGGGCCGAGTGCCGGCTGACGCCATAGTGACCAGCAGCGCTGCTACTGTGCAGCAGAGGAACAAGTGAGTACTGTCCCTGTGTCATAGCAGTGTGACAGAGGACCGCTTCGAGTTGATATGCCGCGATGGATCAAGGATGCCAGTGCGCGAGTGGGAGCGCTGCAACTGGGGCCGAGTGCCGGCTGACGCCATAGTGACCAGCAGCGCTGCTACTGTGCAGCAGAGGAACAAGTGAGTACTGTCCCTGTGTCATAGCAGTGTGACAGAGGACCGCTTCGAGTTGATATGCCGCGATGGATCAAGGATGCCAGTGCGCGAGTGGGAGCGCTGCAACTGGGGCCGAGTGCCGGCTGACGCCATAGTGACCAGCAGCGCGGCTACTGTGCAGCAGAGGAACAAGTGAGTACTGTCCCTGTGTCATAGCAGTGTGACAGAGGACCGCTTCGAGTTGATATGCCGCGATGGATCAAGGATGCCAGTGCGCGAGTGGGAGCGCTGCAACTGGGGCCGAGTGCCGGCTGACGCCATAGTGACCAGCAGCGCTGCTACTGTGCAGCAGAGGAACAAGTGAGTACTGTCCCTGTGTCATAGCAGTGTGACAGAGGACCGCTTCGAGTTGATATGCCGCGATGGATCAAGGATGCCAGTGCGCGAGTGGGAGCGCTGCAACTGGGGCCGAGTGCCGGCTGACGCCATAGTGACCAGCAGCGCTGCTACTGTGCAGCAGAGGAACAAGTGAGTACTGTCCCTGTGTCATAGCAGTGTGACAGAGGACCGCTTCGAGTTGATATGCCGCGATGGATCAAGGATGCCAGTGCGCGAGTGGGAGCGCTGCAACTGGGGCCGAGTGCCGGCTGACGCCATAGTGACCAGCAGCGCTGCTACTGTGCAGCAGAGGAACAAGTGAGTACTGTCCCTGTGTCATAGCAGTGTGACAGAGGATCGCTTCGAGTTGATATGCCGCGATGGATCAAGGATGCCAGTGCGCGAGTGGGAGCGCTGCAACTGGGGCCGAGTGCCGGCTGACGCCATAGTGACCAGCAGCGCTGCTACTGTGCAGCAGAGGAACAAGTGAGTACTGTCCCTGTGTCATAGCAGTGTGACAGAGGATCGCTTCGAGTTGATATGCCGCGATGGATCAAGGATGCCAGTGCGCGAGTGGGAGCGCTGCAACTGGGGCCGAGTGCCGGCTGACGCCATAGTGACCAGCAGCGCTGCTACTGTGCAGCAGAGGAACAAGTGAGTACTGTCCCTGTGTCATAGCAGTGTGACAGAGGATCGCTTCGAGTTGATATGCCGCGATGGATCAAGGATGCCAGTGCGCGAGTGGGAGCGCTGCAACTGGGGCCGAGTGCCGGCTGACGCCATAGTGACCAGCAGCGCTGCTACTGTGCAGCAGAGGAACAAGTGAGTACTGTCCCTGTGTCATAGCAGTGTGACAGAGGATCGCTTCGAGTTGATATGCCGCGATGGATCAAGGATGCCAGTGCGCGAGTGGGAGCGCTGCAACTGGGGCCGAGTGCCGGCTGACGCCATAGTGACCAGCAGCGCTGCTACTGTGCAGCAGAGGAACAAGTGAGTACTGTCCCTGTGTCATAGCAGTGTGACAGAGGATCGCTTCGAGTTGATATGCCGCGATGGATCAAGGATGCCAGTGCGCGAGTGGGAGCGCTGCAACTGGGGCCGAGTGCCGGCTGACGCCATAGTGACCAGCAGCGCTGCTACTGTGCAGCAGAGGAACAAGTGAGTACTGTCCCTGTGTCATAGCAGTGTGACAGAGGATCGCTTCGAGTTGATATGCCGCGATGGATCAAGGATGCCAGTGCGCGAGTGGGAGCGCTGCAACTGGGGCCGAGTGCCGGCTGACGCCATAGTGACCAGCAGCGCTGCTACTGTGCAGCAGAGGAACAAGTGAGTACTGTCCCTGTGTCATAGCAGTGTGACAGAGGATCGCTTCGAGTTGATATGCCGCGATGGATCAAGGATGCCAGTGCGCGAGTGGGAGCGCTGCAACTGGGGCCGAGTGCCGGCTGACGCCATAGTGACCAGCAGCGCTGCTACTGTGCAGCAGAGGAACAAGTGAGTACTGTCCCTGTGTCATAGCAGTGTGACAGAGGATCGCTTCGAGTTGATATGCCGCGATGGATCAAGGATGCCAGTGCGCGAGTGGGAGCGCTGCAACTGGGGCCGAGTGCCGGCTGACGCCATAGTGACCAGCAGCGCTGCTACTGTGCAGCAGAGGAACAAGTGAGTACTGTCCCTGTGTCATAGCAGTGTGACAGATGATCGCTTCGAGTTGATATGCCGCGATGGATCAAGGATGCCAGTGCGCGAGTGGGAGCGCTGCAACTGGGGCCGAGTGCCGGCTGACGCCATAGTGACCAGCAGCGCTGCTACTGTGCAGCAGAGGAACAAGTGAGTACTGTCCCTGTGTCATAGCAGTGTGACAGAGGATCGCTTCGAGTTGATATGCCGCGATGGATCAAGGATGCCAGTGCGCGAGTGGGAGCGCTGCAACTGGGGCCGAGTGCCGGCTGACGCCATAGTGACCAGCAGCGCTGCTACTGTGCAGCAGAGGAACAAGTGAGTACTGTCCCTGTGTCATAGCAGTGTGACAGAGGACCGCTTCGAGTTGATATGCCGCGATGGATCAAGGATGCCAGTGCGCGAGTGGGAGCGCTGCAACTGGGGCCGAGTGCCGGCTGACGCCATAGTGACCAGCAGCGCTGCTACTGTGCAGCAGAGGAACAAGTGAGTACTGTCCCTGTGTCATAGCAGTGTGACAGAGGACCGCTTCGAGTTGATATGCCGCGATGGATCAAGGATGCCAGTGCGCGAGTGGGAGCGCTGCAACTGGGGCCGAGTGCCGGCTGACGCCATAGTGACCAGCAGCGCTGCTACTGTGCAGCAGAGGACCAAGTGAGTACTGTCCCTGTGTCATAGCAGTGTGACAGAGGACCGCTTCGAGTTGATATGCCGCGATGGATCAAGGATGCCAGTGCGCGAGTGGGAGCGCTGCAACTGGGGCCGAGTGCCGGCTGACGCCATAGTGACCAGCAGCGCTGCTACTGTGCAGCAGAGGAACAAGTGAGTACTGTCCCTGTGTCATAGCAGTGTGACAGAGGATCGTTTCGAGTTGATATGCCGCGATGGATCGAGGATGCCACTCTCCACTAATTTAAAGGATCTAGCCTTTCTCATGTACATAGAAGTAAAATAAACGAAAATTTAAGATGTTACTTTTTATAAAATTTAAGGTGATACTTTTTATCCCGGAAAATTAAAGAGTTCCCGCGGGAACCGAAAAATCTCAATCCACGCGGACGAAATCGCGGCCATCAGCTAGTTTGCATATAAATGATAAATTATTCATTTATACTGTAGAACAACTCGTATCACTTATCATTTTGTCAAGACTTTACCACCGATTCGGAATTCGTCTGCCATTAGAAGTCACATATTCAATATATCTTGCAGATACCAAAAGTTGCTCCTCAAACTGTTGGAGTTATACGGGGAACCGAACCCGTTAAACAGGATGTCGAACCGCACCGCCGACTACCAAACCCGCGACCCGTACGGCAACGCGCCGAGTTCCACCAGCACTGAGCGAGCGCGGTACTACGACATCCCTTACAGACCCGACCAGAACGCCGATAATAGTCGACAGTTCAACAACAGAGAGGAGAGGTAAGTTTCAACTCGTATATCTATTAGAGGCAGTCAACGACCTCAATTTACATAGACGGGCCCTGTCAAACAAAGAATGTGGACCTAATTAACTAACGTCATGTTGTGACACCTGTCATAGATTGTACATTTAACAATTTGTGTAATTAGTATGTAGTTTGTAATTTTTTCAATGTATAAATTTCTTGGTCGTCCTAATAAATATAAATAAATACAAATATAAACGCCATCTAGTCTGAAAAGCGGGACAGCGCTATGGCGGGGACAAGGACAGGGTGAGGAGCGCACTCTAAAAGTCGGACGTCCAACTTTTTTATATGAAAGGGCCCATCTAGTACCTACATTTATATCGATGTAGGCAGTAGCGTGCACAGGGTTTGAAGCTAGGGCAGGCATTAGTTAGTCAGAATACCTATCTACTGACTGTCATGATGAAAAATAAATAAATAATTAAAAATAAAACTTTTTTTAAAACAAGCTTTTATTTAAATGTGCTAAAAAGAATAAAATAAACTTTTCCTTTAAAACTTTTACTATTAACTTATAACGTCATTACACAATTTATATTATATAAAAGCTTGTGGCGAGATTTAAGTAATTGTATTTACTTAGTTTGAAAATTTTAAAAATTAAAATCAATCAGATCAAGTTATTTTATTTACTTGTTTATCTACACAGGTAAATCTCGCGACAAGCTTTTATATCATATAAATTGTGTAATGACGGTATAAGTTAATAGTAAAAGTTTTAAAGGAAAAGTTTATTTTTTTATTCTTTTTAGCTTGTTTTAAAAAGTTTTTTATTTTTAATTTATTAAATTATACTTTTTAGTGAAAATCAGCAGTTGTATTCTCAGCAAGTCCTTTCATTTGATATCCATTTTGTAGGAAAGCATAAAAAACTTAGTCCGCCATATTCGATTTAAGAGTGACGTCACTTTATATTTTTCGAGTTATTCTCAGCAAGCCCTTTCATTTGATACCCATATTGTACGAGTGCATTAAAAATAACTAGTACGCCGTCATTTGGATTTAGAATGACGTCACACAGTTATCCATGCATTGTCATCCAAACTAAACGTGTATACTTCAGCTCAATCGGTTGAAGATATCTGAATCAAAATTGTGATGCAAGATTGCATTAAATAGAGTTAGACGAGGCCTTTGCCGCGAGGCGTGCAGAGTTAAGGGACTTTTCGTAATACAATGTTTAAACTAACTATAAAAGATAATAAAATAACTAATTATATGGCTATTATATTATTGTATGGCTATTATATATCATATGATTTTATAATTTCTTTGCAGCGCATCCCCATACAAACCGCGCACGGATCCGTCGGGCCGTCCGATAGAACTGCCGTTCCAACTGTTCAAATCAGACGAGACTACGGACTTACTGTTGCAGGTATTCGTATGATTCTATAGTATAACCCGACTCAGTGTAGCACTCTTTTTGACAGATACTCGCAAGTCACCAGTCAAGTTATTGTAGTAGTATACAACACTGTCAAGGATATTGACAATATTGATGAAGTATATTCCAAATCGCTTTTGAAGAAAAATGTATAAATGAATTTCAATTAATTTATTGTTAATTCAACAATATGTACAAAATCATATTCAACTCCTTAAAAACTAGACAAAGTTATAGGCCTATTACACTGCACTTTTCACAGGGCCCTGTGGAAAGGGTGGGCGTAGCCGCTAATTGGGGTGTCGATAACACAGCATTAAGAACCAAGACAGGGTCCCTTTCTCCCTAAATCTTATTACTCTACACTGATTCAAGTGTAAGGGTCTCTTGATAAAGTGTAGTGTAATAGGCCTAATTCCTTAACACATGAACACAGGCGTGCTATTTCTATCTCTTTCCTGCTGACCTACATTAAACAATTTCACGCTCTTTGCATCGATTTATTTCCTAGTTTTGTTTTCCAAGCCTTATCATTCTGAGAGGAGAACCGTGGTCAGTAGTAACCGAGTTTCTTGTTGGTTCTTCTCGGTAAGAATGTCATTCCGAACCAGTGGTAGATTCACTCGACGATTCAAAAGCAATTTATTTGAATAAAATAACATTTGAATTTGTGCCGGCGCGGCGATGGGTTGCGGTGCATTGACGATGACTCTGGTTGCAGGACGCAACAATAAACTTCAAGGTGATCAAAGAGGACCAACAGGCAGCCAACCACCTGTTGAACAACGAGTTTGTGGGCGACCAGGCGGTCAAAGCGGTGACGGGCATTCGCGACTGCCCCGTCAAGCGCGCCACGCTCTGTGTCACCAGCGAGGCCGAGATGGACAAATGCGTCAAAATGAGGGTAACATTTGCCATACTGTGTAATTCCTCCTTATGTTTATAATTTTAAGATTTTGACAGTGGGACCTGTCAAATTACCCAATCAAATTTTGAATTATATTATACCTCCATCCCAGGTAGCGCTCAAGGCCGCATTTCTGTCACCCACGCTGGTGTGTTGGCGAGCTCACAGCGCGCGGCACTGCGAGCGCGCAATCGCGGAAGGCACGTGCGACTTTGCCGTATTCGACGCGGCTGATATGTTGCACGCGGCTTATAGACACCGCCTCGTGCCTTTTATGCAGGAAGTGAGTACACTCTGGCCATCAAACTATCTTTTTTTGACAGAACTTATCATTTACTTTTTTGATATTTTTCACTCTGGCCATTAAACTGTATTTTTTGACAGAATTTATCATTTGCCTTTTTTTTAACAAATTAAAGTTTTTAAAAATGTAACTACCTAGTTTCTTGGTGGTTCTTCCCGGTAGGAATGGCTTTCCAAAACATTCACTTAACGATTTAAGCGCTTGTAAAAGTTTAATTGAATTTTAGGTGTACTCAAGCGGCAACAATTGGTACTACGCTGTGGCAGTGGCCAAAGAGCAAGATCCGGATACAGACCTAACATACTTGCGCGGCAAGAATACTTGCCATACGGGCATTGGCATGGCGGCTGGCTGGATCTATCCCCTCGCTTATCTCATCTCTAATGGCTGGATACGGTATGAATAATTATACCTATACATAATAAGAATTTTACTCTGAATGAAAATTGAAATTTTCACTAACGTAAACGTAACTAAACGTAACTCTCTCTCTTTCTATCTTCACTAACTTATATGTCAAGCGTGCGTAAAGAAGTTTTACTTCAACAAATCAAAAACCATGAAAATCGGTCCAGCCGTTCTAGAGTTATAAGTGTTCGAACAAACCCGACTTTGTTTTATATATTAAGATATTGAGCAATTTTAGTAAGAGTTGCAAGAGGTCAGTCCGTTGACGATTTCCCTTTTCGTTCAGACATCTTAACCGTACAAAAGTTTTGACAGATGCTGTCAATTGACATGTTAAATAAGATTTTCAATTTGTAACCATTTATAATGATAATTTTTCACAGTTCGTACGGCTGCGACGGTGCGCACGCCGCTGCACAATATTTCACCAAGTCTTGCGCGCCCGGCGCTCTCAGTAGCGAGTATGTGGACGCGGGGACTGTGCCTCACGACAACTTGTGTCATCTGTGTCACGGAGCGTCTTTCCGGTAAGTGAACACTAAACTCGTAACCATCCTTCTCGAAAATACATCAGTCTTTTTATACTAGATGCTATGTTCTGACACGCTATTGAAGTTTTATATTTTATAAGCTATTGTTACGTTTTACCAACACTAATTTTAGGTGTACTGTGTGTAATTTTGTGTGTATACACCCGTATGTGTTTACACCCGGTATTATTATGATTCCACGTAATGATTCAACCATTTTAAAAAATGTTGTGAAATAACTGGCTTACATTGTATATGAACCCTAATTAATGATTTTGGGATTTTTTCCTATACTTGTGCTTTGAGACCGGTCAACGGAAAGTACTCTATAGGTATTGGTTTATTGGCGAGTGTCAAAATATGCGGCATAAACGGCCATATCTTTGGATAGCGCTGACTTGATTTGTTTACAGCTTACAGCTCCAAGGGACCGTAAAACCAAGTATTAGATATTAATTCCGATTTAATACCTCTTTCTTTTTAAAAAGGTGGTTGACAAACAGACAGACGGACATCGAGGTGATCCTATAAGGGTTTTTTCCTCTTGAGATACGGAGCCCTAAAAAAGGCAAATGTTTTCGAGTGTAGGCGTTGTCGCCGCGACGCCAGCGAAGACTACTACGGTCACGTGGGCGCCGTGCGCTGCATGATCGAGGGCGGCGGAGACGTGGCCTTCGTGCGTCACACGGCGCCGCACGAGGTGTCCGGTGGCAGGCGGCGCGAGTGGTGGGCGCGGGACCTGCTGCCGGACGACTTGCAACTGCTCTGTCCAGACGGTGAGTCGAGAAAATAATTGGGTATTTGACGACTAGTCAAATCAGCAACTTTTTTCAAACGTCAAGACGCGCGCTTAGTGTGGAATTTTGTATGAAATATTGAATTGTGACGTCATCAAAGTTCGACGAACGTACCACAGTAAACAGATACAACTAGTACTGAAACTACCTAGAAACGTTCGAAACAGCTCACTCACACAAACATGCGCATCGACGAGACCCCTAAGCGCTGGTCTCAATGCCGCGTCATCGCAAGTTCGATGCGCATGTTTGTGTGAGTGAGCTGTTTCGAACGTTTCTAGGTGGTTTCAGTACTGGTTGTATCTGTTTACTGTGCACGTACGATGAATATGTTTAAAACGGAACGCATTTCAGCTGTTGATCACGTGATTAAAGTACTGAGAGCACCTTACCTGGAAAACGCCAGTGGTCGCAGTACAAAAATGGCGACGATTTATGATGTCATATTTTTTCCTAGGAAACTGTGGTAGTATTCTGTCAGTCCATAACGGAACTAATTTTTCCCCTCTAAGAGCACTGAACAGTGCTCGCAGTGTATATCGGAACATACCCATTGACACGAAGCAATATGCGTCTATGAAGTATTGCGTTTTTTGTCGATGATTGCCAGACTTGTTAGGCGTGCTTATGTCAAAATTTAAATAAATGGTTGGTCAGTTAAAATCGAAATTTCAAAATTGTAATTATAATAATTCTAAAACACGAAAGTCAAAATAATGAAACAATATGAGCGTTGCCAGTATGGGCTCTGTATCAAAATAATAATTATTAAAATCGGTTAAATATGAATAGGTCCGTGATCGTGAAATAGTAACGAACACACTTTCATAATAATTATATAATCTACCACCCCTACAACCCATTAACGTCCCACTGCTGGGCACAGGCCTCCACTCTCATAGGAGAGGGAATAAGAGCTTAGACCCACCACGCTGCTCCAATGGCGCTCCACGTTGGCGGGCTTTGACGACTATTATCATGTTAGTGATAATATCGTTATAATATCAGTATTGATGAATTATGTTTCTTTCTTTTTTTTTAATTTAATTTATTTATTTATAATATATTATTATTGTAGGTACCCGCGCAAAAATGCACGAATACAAGCACTGCAACCTTGGCCGCGTGCCTGGCTCAGTGCTGATGGGGAGAGCCAACCATACAGAGTTGGACGTCTACTCTAACCTCATGGTGTACGCTCAACAGTTCTATGGCGCGACGACGGCAGACGAGTTCAGGTAACCCCCCATTTTTATATACACCTAGGCAATGTTCGCACTGCGAAAAAACTTCGCGCGAATTTCATTGTCGCGATTTATATTTCGCGTACGGAACTGCCTCGTTGGTCTAGTGGTTAGCATGTTCGACGGGGTCCCGGGTTTGAGTCGGGTCGGGCCAAAATTAAGTATTGGGTTTTTCCGACCCGTGCCTCGGAGAGCATGTTAAGCCATCGGTCTAGGTTATTATCACTAACATGATAATAGTTGTTAAAGCCCGCCAATCCGCATTGGAGTAGCGTGGTGGATCTAAGCTATAATTTCCTCTCTCCTATAAGAGTGGAGGCCTGTGCCCAGTTGTGAGATGTTAATGGGCTGACATACAGTGGCACAAGTTGTCCTACATGATAAATAAATGATTTAATTTCTTATTTTATCGTATTCATTAATTTGAAACATTTTAAAACTATATTTCTGTATTCAATTTCAGCTTCAGCATGTTTCTATCTCATGCACCGTTCGCAGACCTAATCTTCAGCGACGCAGCGGTCCGTCTAAAGCCCTTACCACACAGCAAGCGATCGGCGGAACTAGTAGCGGGGAAATCGCTCATACGCGCGGCTAGAATCGTCTCGTGTGACGCGCCACAGGCTTCGTATTATATCGCTTCAGATCCAGACTTTTTGTCCAAAGGTTTTAGATCCGACATTTTCGGGCATGTTATTGTATTTTCAATATTTATATTGGCGTTATTGCGATAGGATAAGTTAAGTTGGCGATAAGTTTTAAGCATTCAAACTTAGAATAGGATAAGCTCCTCCAAATTGTCACATCATAACTGGAAATGTTTGATATGAAATATATGGAATGATTTCGTAGTACCTAACTACCTACTAATAGTTAGTAAATAATGTAGAAAAAAAATGCAAAGTATTTGCTTTGCAAACAAATTTTTGAAACGGAACGCAGTCAGCACTGAGCACACAGCACGATACCTCGACATCGCCAGAGTTCACAGTACAAAATTGGCTACGATTTATGACGTCATATATTTCCCTAGGATACTGCGGCAGTATACTGTCAGTACATAAGGGAACTAATTTCTCCCCAGTAAGAGCGCTGAACAGTGCTCGCAGTGTATATCGGAACATACCCAGAATTCAAATATATCAGAATAAAATAAGGTAGACTGTCTATGTAGTTTATCACTAGTTTGATTCTTCCTAGTTCATTGGATAGCAAGAAGGCAGCTTTTCAGCAACCTCAAATTCCAAGGCAACAAATATTAGTGACAAAATTATGTTTACGGAACGTCACGTTCAGTTTGACCGGCAATCGAGTATTTTAAAAATACACAGTAATAAAAACGTTTTGTTTGACAATTTTGAACGTAGAGTTCATGATCCAATAAACACAAGCTGCTATGTTTAGTTTCACTCACACTGTGACAGTGATGCTAATAGGCACAAATTGAATAAGATATAGATTTACTCAGTTTTTATTTTAGTCCAGGATCCATTTATGTATTCCTACATCCATGGGCCGTCCAATTCTTATTTTGAACACATTTTTGTAATGAAGTAACTATTCCATCCAGAGTGTCTAGTATAGTTAATACTTTAGGGATAAGATAATAATTATGAATTTTAAAAATAAATGTTTACAATAATTTTCATAAAGTGTGTACAGTATTCAAACATTCAACGGAATTAATCACGGGAAGTCACAAACGCACGACAGTAATTGTCTCGTCTTGTGTCTAAATACTTTTTATCATATATTTTCAGATTTAGCCCCTTTTTTCAATTTTTGTGGATATTTTACTATTCTACATTTTCAATATTTATATGACCATCATTGCGTTTAAAAACTGACTTGAAAATATTTAAAAAGCCCCGTAATAATAAATTCATAAAAGAAATCAACTTGTTAGGACCTTTTTTTCTTTTTTAAGGCCTGCTGACTGAATGTATTTTTTTCTTTAGTCTTTATAAATAGATTTTAAGTATTATGTGATGAACTAAACTATTCCATCCAAACTTAGTGCCTACTGCAAGTATAGAATAAGAGTAAATGTTAAGACAATGTATTTGTGCTGCTAATCATGTAACAGTGTTAATAAAATTACAATTTTACAATTTTTTTGGGTTAGTATAAGTTTATCTCATTGAACAGAATTCGATTGTCGAAATACTTTATCATTGAAATAACATGGACCTTAACAGCCTTGTTAAAGCTCAATATGGGTTAAGAAACTACCTGTTAAATAAATTATATCTACAAATGAAGCGACTCATATAATTGGGTATTTGACTACTAGTGAAATAAATTATTTTTTAGTGATTATTAAATAAAGGATCTTCCAAAAGCGGTAATAACGTCCCTACTAGATTTATTTTGAATAACCATTTTAATCTATCGATTAAAGTAGATAGAGTGCGTCGAACTTTGATGATGTCACAACTTAAAATTTCATACAAAATCCATACTAAGCACGCGTTTTGACGTTTGAAAAAAAAGTTGCTGATTTGAGTTGTCAAATACCCAATTGTGATCGAACTTCACTTTGTAAGTTCGTTTAATCACTAAATATGCAGCAATCCATGAATCGGTGGTACTAAACTCCACTCAAACTCAAGTATTTTTCGAATTCCTTCAAAGTAGAAGAGATATACAAAATAATGTATTTTTTTTTAATTCGTGTTTTTTGTACCTACTTTATTAGATAATTACATTTATTTATACTTTGGTTTTAAACTTTTGGTCATTGAATATGTTTTGCTTAGATATATTTTTTTGTTTTACTCAAGCCTTAAACTTATTTACAAAAGCACAAAGACTTAAATTGTTTTAGTTAATTTTTTAAAGTGGTCACTTTTTGGCCAGCGCAATCTCTTATCTAAAAGTGACAGCATTACAAAATTTAACTAAATAAATGTAAATGTTTTTGTGCAAGCAACCCTTAGTATTTTATTAACAATAATTAATGTTAAGTACTTTTAACATTGAACCTGAAAGCTTTATTTCTTTACACTGTATTCCGTCCAAGTGAATCTCTTAGCATTTAATTTCTTACTTAAAATAAACTTTTTACATTAAAAAATACAAGTTTTTCATTTTTTTTTACTATTTTTTTATCGATAAAATACTCTATGATCATAACATTGAAAATCGCATGGCAATATATCGAAATGTTTTAAAATTTGCCTCAAATCTGTTCTTCTACAAACTTGATTTACAGCCTGTGCTAAACTTTGGCCACTTTTCGAAATATATCTGGAATGTTCCTTCCATTTTCCGAAAATGCAATTTGTTTTTGCCAATTCAGCATCAACATATGGGACTAAAACATTACATTTGGACGTGCTTCTGGCACATAGCAATAGGGCTTTAAAGGATAGATAACGGAAATGATTTATACAATATACAAAACAAAAATCTTTGGGCCCATTTTTCTTTAATGTCTCTAAAATTGTATTACAAAGTTTCACTGAAACTTTTTTCTTGTATACAGATAAATAATTTGACATCTCATTTTCATCACAGAGTAAAGAAAGAATTGTGCAGAATTTATTCGCTGATAAGCATAGTGTTACAAAAATATGTTGCCATATCAACTCTTCATTGTTATGATAGAAATTGAATAAATGGCCGTTAATTTGAATGCCAGATTGACCTATTCTGTTTTCTAAGAATTTGCTCAAGTTTGCAGTTGCTGCAGAAAATGCTATTTTATAACACAACTGTCCTGTAAAAACTGTGTTCGCTCGACTGACTTGCAAATTTTTAGTATTATAGCTGTAACCAAGAAAAGTGATCTCTTTACTACAACTTATATCACTGTATGCAAAATTAACAACAGTTTTTGCATAATTCACATTTCTATAATTCGATAATGCTTTTAAAAACAATCGAGCATCCTCGAGAGACTCGGTTACATACAAATAATCGTCAACGACTCGAATAAATAATGTAAGTTGATCATCATTTTTTAAATGTTCGGAGAAGTATATTTCATCCATATACGAGTAGTATAGTTCAGATAGTGCTGGTGAAAATTTATATCCCTGCACAAGGCCTTCTTTCCATTCGTAAACTGTGGAGCCAGCACGGACGAGCAAAGGTTTTCGGAGTTCTGCTATAAACTCTTTATAATGTTGCGCATGTTTTTTCTTCATATACACAGATGTTTCAGTTTTTTGTAGCATTTGATGCCTTTCACAAAGAATTTTCAAAAGCTTTGCTTTATTGATTGACCCAAAAGCATTACTTAGATCTGTCTTAACAAAGTATAACATTGGTTTATTTCTTTCCATCCACTTAAAGTAAAGTGTTGAAAATTGAACCTCAATTTTCTTCAGTGGTATCCCAGTCAGCTTTCGTAGGAAATATAATCTTTCTTTAATTTTGTATTTATCTGTTGCATTGAGCGATTCCGTTTTGTACCGTACAATGGGTCTGTAATTATTATTTGGTTTTAAAACTAAATGCAGCTTAGGTATTTCCTTTTTAAGCAATTTATGTTTCAACTTTTCTTGCAAACTGTACCTTTGTTTTACGTTTTTCCCCAAACAATTTGTATGATATTTATTTATAACTTTTGCAGTTACCATTTCAGAAATTTTTCTGTCATAAAAACTCTGCCATTTGTTTTTCCAGAAAAAATGTAGTGCGTTCTCATCATTATTTATTTTACTTGTCGTAACATAGAAATTCAATGCAATCATTGCTGATAACAATACTTTAAATATCCAGTGAAGAATGTTATATAATACTTTAGAAGAGTGCGTCTCAGATAAACTGTTCCAAGGAAATATTTTCAAATCCCATTTCTGAATCAATTTCTCAAAATTTAGATGTTGACGTTTCATACTGTAAATTATTATTTTGGTGCATTTCTTGAATATTTTGGTGTTGTGGTTGTTGCTGAAAAACTTTTTAGGAATAATTTTACTAAGTGCAATCCAACAACCTTCGTAAATTTTATCTTTATTCACTGCTAGTAAATTTCGCTGCTCATCATTGAACATGGAAAAATAATCCATAAAATCCTTTTTACTACAATATTTGAGGTTTTGTTGCACATTAAGTAATATTTTCTTTAGTTCTGGAGAAATTTCACTCACCAAATGTTGTTCCTTTATTATTTCTTGCAGAAAAACTTTATCATTTTCCCTTTTTAACATTTTTGAATTTAAAATATTGTTGAGTGATCTCACATTTTGCTTATTCATGAAATACTGTGCGAAACATATTGGTTCGTTCATGTTTAAAACACAAACACTTAATTTTAATTTAAAAGCAATTTATCATCAGAATTTGAAAATACACACAACAAAGGACGCTGTTCAATTCAAATTTTGCGGCGACTTGTCTCGACTTGAATCGGCCTCGAATTTTTTTTCTGGTCGGTGGCCTCGAACCAGATTACCAGAGACAAGTAGTATGCTGTATGAATCTCGACGTCAGAGGCGTTTCGTTCTTGCAAATAAAAATCATGGGTTTCTCATTAAACTCATTTATTTTATTATTATATACATGATTTTATTGCTCATTTCATCTTCAAAAATAGTTTAAAATAGCAAAGTATTGTCATTTAAATACATTACTATTTCATAGTGTTTCAAGCAAGGAACCGTTTACCGTAGCAAGGAATATTTTACTCATAACTAGTCTAACAGCTAACCAATGAATAAGGAAGTCTATTCATTGCACTGAGATTGCACTAGTATTTACTCTACATACAATTCTCGTCTGACTGACGTCCTGATGTCGTAGACCTGTCGTAGACAGAGAAAGTGTTGTTGTTTGATGTGTGGCTTTTGTTTGTGCCAGCCAGCACAGCACAATTTACTTCGCCAATGTCGCGTTGCTTGAAGAAAACACGAAGGAGATTGATCGGTTTCTATCATTTTCTATACTACTACTTCCTGAATGCTCCGTATTGTTAGATAGATACAACCAATGAATAAAGAATTATTAGTCATTGGATACAACCAAGATACAACACAAACATTGAGGTATTATGTACTAACGTACTAGAGAAGACACCGCGAATGTAATCTGTGCTGCGTCGCGAAGCACGCGGCGGGTGCGGGACGCGCGGGGTGCGCGCGCGGCGCGGGTAAGGTCATAGATGAGACACGCAAAAGTGACACTACGTATTTTCTGCCTATTGAGCTATTCAATGAGACTACTTTTGAATTTATGCAGTGTAAGACTACATAAAGTGCACATATGAAATAAGATATAATAGTAGACCTAGTTTTATAGACGGAAAAAAATAATTAAAAAGTAAAAACAAAAAGATATTCATTTTATACAACTTTAACCTTTTTATTAGGAACTGTTGACACTTTAAAAGAAAACGTTGTAACTTAACCAATCCACCTATCATGTTAAAAATAATAGTGACATTTTTATCTTACTCTACCTCATTATAGAAATGAAGTGAAAAAAAAACGTTTCCGTTTATATAATAGTTATCTGTGTAACAAGAGAGCTAACATTTTTTTGCTTAAGTTTTACAGTAATTAAATACCAAGAAACTAAAGAAGATTTTTTATGTTTTTTTCCGTTTTCTTAAATATTTTCTTTTCTTTTACGTTCGGATACTTTTATAAATTTACTTTCTTTATTTAATTTCTTTTAAAAAATCTTTAAAATCTAAATTAAAAACTAAAAACTAAAAATTAAAAATATAATCTATGCCGCTGCAATGAGGCAATGTGCCCAGAACGCTGGCTGCGTTACCCCGCTGAATAGCCAAACTTATATGTTGGCCGAGGTAACTGCGGCGGCCACTAATGCAGAAAGAGCCAAAAGGCGCAAATATGAAACTATAGAAAATAATTTCATATTTGTGCCTTTTGGTGTTGAAACCATGGGGTCGTGGGGCGAAGATGCTAGATCCTTTTTTAAGGATCTATCTTCTCGTCTCACAGAGTCCACAGGTGACCGGAGGGCTGGCAGTTACCTCGTTCGGATACTATGACGTTCATAAAGTAAATTTTTATTTTTCATATTTTATATCGTGTTACAACATAATCAAATCAATCATACATGTTTATTATTTGAAATCGGTACAATAACTAAGAATTTCAAACTGGCGCTGACTTTTTTAATTTTGGCACCAGTTTCCTGGTTTGTGATCCTAGGGATCCTCAGATATCGATTTTGAACGAAATCTGTACAATAACAAAGAATTTCAAAATGGCGCTGACTTTATTAAATTTTGGTACCAGTTTCCTGGTTTGTGATCCTAGGGATCCTAAGATATCGATTTTGAACGAAATCGGTACAATAACAAAGAATTTCAAAATGGCGCTGTCTATTTTCTTTGACGTTTGCTCAAGGTCAACTAAGATAGGAGTAATCGAGTAATTTTATCATGTCATAAGTCTAATATTATTTGCAATTTCATATTACAACTGCTGAACTGCCTGTCAAAGAGTATATAATCACTACTGCCTGTCAAGTGATAAAATATGTCAAAGCTCGACGCCGACTTCAATTTTATTCACAAAAAAATACTTGCATTGATTTCGCCTAATTTTTGTAAACAGAATGGCTAAAAATATCATAAATGACTTACGCCAAATATTCAGAAGTAGTGTTTCAGCAGTGTTACCAGAAAATCTCATCAGAAAATCTATTAGCTACAGTTCTGTTAACCAACAACTAAATATTTCAGGCAAAACCTATAACCTACAAGACAAGAATGTTTACGTTGTTGGAATTGGAAAAGCTGTAAAAAACATGGCTAGAGAGATTGAAAAATGTTTGGGCTCTAAAATCAAACAAGGTATTATAAGCATACCTATAGGAAGTTTAGAAAAGGGTCATAAACCACTTAATGATAATATTATCTACTATGAAGGAGCTAAGGACAATTTACCTGATGCAGCAGCTGTAGAAACGGCTAGAAGAATTAAAGATTTAGCAACAAAACTAACATGGAATGACTTTTTATTAGTTTTACTATCTGGTGGTGGATCAGCATTACTACCTTTGCCTAAAAATCCTATTACTTTAGATGAAAAACTTAAGCTGATAAAAAAATTAGCAAATATGGGTGCAGATATTAAAGAACTTAATGCAGTAAGAAAGAAAATATCTGATGTTAAAGGGGGACAACTAGCTATCTACGCACAACCTGCTCAAGTTGCTACTTTAGTCCTTTCTGATATTGTTGGTGATCCTTTAGACTTAATAGCCAGTGGGCCAACCACTAAAAATGAAGACAGCACATCTCATGCCTTAAATATAATTAATAAGTACAATTTATATAAAGAACTACCAGAATCAGTAAAAAATATCTTAGAAAAAGATAACGATTTAAAAATATTTCCAGAAAACAATGTACAAAATTTTGTTATAGGATCAAATAAACTAAGCATTGAAGCTGCTTCAATAGAAGCTAGAAAATTAAACTATTTCCCAATTGTACTATCTAATATAGTCACAGGAAATGTAAGCAACTTAGCAAAAGAATATGTGGATTTGGTTAAAACTATTGTTGAATTTAAAATGGGAAACATAAGTTCTGATGAACTTAAAAGTAATTTGATGACTTTAAATATACCTGGCTTTGATTTAAAAGAAATTATAATTCATGAGGAAAATATAAAAATAAGAGATATATGTTTTATCCTTGGAGGTGAGACAACAGTACAAGTGAGAGGTAAAGGAGTTGGTGGTAGAAATCAACAGCTTAGTTTAGAATTTTCTAATGTTATATACAAGTTCAAAAATCAATTGAATGATTATGAGATATATTTTCTCAGTGCTGGTACAGATGGTATTGATGGTCCTACGGATGCTGCAGGTGCTATTGGATACCTAAATCTATTATCAGAGTGTATAGAATCAAATACTGATTTAAATAAATACATTGAAAATAATGATTCATATAATTTTTATAAGCGATTCAAAAATGGAGACCTACATGTTATTACAGGGCATACAAACACTAATGTAATGGATATACATTTAATTGTAATCAAAAATGAATATACTTAAATAAATACAACTCAATTTTCTTTCCTTATTTAAAATAAATTAGGTGTACCATAAATCATCCTGAAACTATGTAGATTAGAATACTAAAAAATTCATCAAAGTTTAATAGGTTTTTAGGATAATCTCTAACTTGTTGAAGAACTATAAAAAAGAATTTACACAGTTAGATACTTCACTTTGATGCAAAAATAAAATTAGTCTAAAGAAAATGTGTGCTTAGATGGGATATGGCACTTTTTTGACCCATACCTCTTATTCAGTTCCTTTACAGCAGCACCATAGTACAGAATTATGAACTCTATCTTGTAAATATAGTTTTATATTGTGGGCCTCAAAAATAGGTTCAATTTATTTTGCTTATCCTTATCCTGTTTTATTTTAGCTGCAGCTAGCACTGCAGAACGACACAATCCAGCAAACTTATCTTTCTTTCGCTTATTGTTTTTAATTATCTTTGGTTCTTTAATATGACTAGCTAAAGTATTCTGTTTGCTCAAGGAAAATGCATCTTTTGAGTTATAATACACGTTAGACTGATACTTATCGATTTTCCTTGGTTTAGTTTCTAGTTTATTCAGTTTTTGCAGAACTCTAGGGCTTTCAGAGCAAGGTTTTTCTTGTACAGTCTGTTTGTTGGTTTGGTTTGGTTTGATTATTGGTGTTATTGTTGGGTGACAGCAAAATGAGCACACCTTTTCCTGTTGGGAAAGAAATATACATTAAGCTGTAGACTGACTGAGACAAAACATTCATAGTACAAAATAATATAATGGTCATACTGCATTAAGTTTGGTCAAAATTAGCTGAATAAAACTCAAGCAGACAAAAGACAGCCCAATGGCATGCCCAAATTAAATGCTAGGAATTCTTGAGCCTACAAGTAACTACTTATGCACAACAACCAACCAAAAGATTTAGTTGCATAATATAATTACATTAATAATTTTACATAACAGGCTAATAGATCCATCCTATATCCAATAGATCCTGCAAAGCTTTCACGGCCCATATGTTCAACCGATTTTAATGAAATTTGGTACAGGGGTAGGTTGTAGATTAAAGTATTCCTGCAGGAATCAAAAATTCTTAATCCACGTGGACGAAGTCGCAAACATCGTCTAGTTCAAATTAAACGGTTACCATAATATTGCTGTGAAGCAAATACTCTTTGTCTTCAGCTTTCTTTTTAAGCTTCCCTTTGGATCTAATTCTACGTCTCTGTCTTTTGCTCAGTTTTATTGGTTTAACCTGAAATTATAAATGCTTTATTAAACATAAAAAATATACTGTATCATAAAAAAATAGTTAATTTTTCAATATTTACCCTTATTGCAGTTTTCTTCGTCCACTCTAAAAGGCAACGAGAACATCTTGCTGCTTGTGAAAATTCCTTTTGTGGCAGTCTGGAGGAGCCAGTTAATTTGTTACATTTTAATCTATAAAAAATACAGTTAGACATTATCAGCTTAAATATAATCTATACTCACTAATATATAACCTTTCCACAGCTGAACTGATCGTAATAAGTTACAGATAACTTGCATCCTAGAGCTGCAGAATGGACATAGGATAATTTTTATTCCATAGTCCAGTCAAATTAGCGTTCAAACTCGGAATGAAAGATAATAAGCTTCATTTTGGCATTCTAAAAGTTTTATTCAAATTAAAGTGCTTTGGAAGTTGTCTGAAGTCTCATAAAATCTCATGTCTACGTAGTAAGATTCAAGGTCAAAAGTAAAAAAAAAAGTTTTTTGCGATTGTCAGTTTCTTTTGCTCCAATGAGGATTTTAAAAAATACGCGCCGAATTGAGAACCTCCTCCTTCTTTGGAAGTCGGTTAAAAATTGAAGAGCATTGCAACAAATATTTGAAACATTTTTTCATGCGCTCAACCGTTTTTGCAATAGAGGGTGCAGCGCTCAGTCATACATAATCAAATCAAATATTCATTTATTCAAATTAGGCACACTGTAGGTACACTTTTTGACGTCAAATTTCTTTATGATGGTGATAATCAGTTACGGTATCTTAAAACTAAAGTTACGAGGGTTCCAAACACGCCTGGTCTGAGAAGAGCCCTCAACAAACTCAGACAGGTGTTTTTTTTTTATCACCATCTCACAATTCATCTTAAACTAAAGAACTATCACAGCCATTAATCACATAATGGCAGGGGTTTTCTTGGGATAATAATGCGGTGGGTTCCCAGGTCCTTCCGCATGAAAATTCAGAGAACAATAACAGAGAGCTGTTATCAACTCATCTTCAATAACCTAGGATCACAGCATTTTCGTAACATTTGCACAGAACTTAAGTAGTAAAAGTTAGAACTTAGAAGTGCTTCAAAAACTGGTCACGACATGAGCGCAAGCCGGTGAAATCTTAAAATAGGCGTACAGGTTGTCCTAAGATCCCATACTCGTAAAAAGCCGTCGGATGATGAGTAAACTTACAAATAGTGACTCCTTATTATTCGTTGAGTCTCATCGCTTTGAATTTGTGTTAGGGCAGCAGAAGCTTTGATCAAAAAGTTTACTTGCAACTCTGATGTGTTCATATTGTAAATAATAAATATGACGGCGCAAATGGAGTGAAACATGATTACATGACATTCGTAATAACATAGACAATTAAAAGACGTCGGACAAGAGTGATGTTTTTTTAAAAAAGGTTGTCACTCTGACGGAGCGTCGCATTAGCTGTAGCGTGGCGGGAAAACCAACATTTTGCCGCCGGCGCACCGCTTTCACGACGAATCGTTTTTATCTGGCGCAATTCAAATTCTTTATTAAATTGTAATAATAATAATAGTAATTTTATAACTCGTGGTTTAATTTAATAGTTTGGGTTTAGTGGATTGAATAATTAACAATGGATACCGACGAGAGCCATCCTGTGCCTATATCAGGCGTGGGATCGAACGAACGCCATGAGGAAGAGACACGACCCTCGAACAAGGACTCTGCGACAGGATTAATATCGAATTTGGAGGCGCTGTTATCTCGAATGTTAGCGATGTCGCAACCCATATCTACCGTGAGTACTATTACACCAAAACTCATACAATTTGATCCAGATGATACAGAGGCTGACATTGAAGGTTGGTGTGACGTCACAGAAATTATAGTGCAGAAAAAATGCCTTGAAGGTGTTGACTTACTGATGGCACTTACTAAAGCACTTAAGGGTCGTGCCTCTACTATTCTTACCAAATTAAATCTTAAAGAATTAACCTGGAGTACCGTTAAACAGGCATTATTAGCTAGATTTTCTAAACCCAAATTAATTCAAGATTACTTTGATGACATCCTAAAGTTTCAAATTGGAGCTAAAGAAACCGCGTCAGAATCTGCAATGAGACTGTGGAACTTGATCGAGCGCATACCAAATACTGACTTATCTGAAGAAGTGATCACCGGATTCGTCGTGTCGGTGCTATGTCAAAAGGATAGTTTGATACGTAGAGAGTTGACTGCTCATGTGATTACAACTCGCGCTCAATTATTTCGCATTCTTAGTAGCATCTCACTTAAACGTCGGATAGACATTTCTGATGGAATTCAAGAACCTGATTCGAAGCGACCCCGAACAACGGACACTAGGTTTTCAGGAAAATGTCATTGGTGTGGCGTAGCAGGGCATCGACAGATCGACTGCAGAAAAAGAAAAGAAGATTCTGGTTCATCGAAGCCACAATACCATTCAAGTTCTGCACGCAACCAAGTCAAGGCATCTGTAACCTGCTATACTTGTGGGAAAGCTGACCACTTGTCCACATCTTGTCCAGAAAAGAAAAACGGTGGTGGAAATTTGAACAAGGATGTCCACCTCTGCGACCATCGCGTCTCGAGATCCTCCTTAGAGACATCATCCGGTGAGCAGTTTCCTTTTCTATTCGATAGCGGATCGTCTTGCTCACTACTAACTGAAAGCCTTTGCAAAAAGTTTCCGGGTACTGTACGCAATAATCTTGTTTATCTTAAGGGTATAGGTGGTAATGATATAAAGTGCTCTACTCAAATTTTAAGCACAGTAAAAATCGGTGAAGCTTTAGTTGATATAACTTTTCACATCGTTCCTGATTCTATCATTTCTGTCCCGCTAATTATAGGTAGAGATATTTTGGATAAAGGTTTTTGCGTGACAATCGATGACGATAAACTCGTATTTAGCTGTAAAAAGCAGGCTAACTATTGCGAAACTATAGCGAGTGTACCCGATTTTTCGCGGATTGACACTGACCTAGTAGGTGAAGATAAAGAAACACTTCTAAAAATTTTAGGCAAGTATTCTGATTATTTCATAGACGGTGTACCTATTAGGCGCGTTAATACAGGGGAATTAAAGATTCAATTAATAGATCCTCATAAAATAGTGCATAGGTCGCCCTATAGATTAGCACCAGTAGAGAAAAAGATAGTTCGCGAAAAGGTGCAAGAACTTTTAGAAGCAGGAATAGTTCGTGAGAGCTCTTCACCCTTTGCTAGCCCGATACTTTTAGTAAAAAAAAAAGATAATACGGACAGAATGTGCGTAGACTATCGAGAACTTAATTCGAATACTCGACCAGAACACTATCCGTTGCCTCGCATTGAGGAACAAATAGATCAGCTTAGTGGTGCTAACTTTTTCTCATCTTTAGATATGGCTAGTGGATTTCACCAGATCCCGATTAACCCAGACTCAATTGAGATGACAGCATTTGTAACTCCGGAAGGGCAGTATGAGTATCTTGCTATGCCCTTCGGTTTGCGCAACGCTCCTTCCGTTTACCAGCGATGCATCACAAAGGCGCTACAGGACCTAAATTACAAACCTTTAATCTACATGGACGATGTTCTGTGCTATTCTTCTGACATTTCACAAGGTCTACAACGTTTAGATGAAGCACTTAATGCTCTTACCATAGCTGGATTTTCATTTAACCCACGAAAATGTAAATTTATGAAACTAAAAATAGATTATCTAGGCTATTCACTACAATCAGGAGAAGTAAGACCGAATTCTCGTAAAATTCAGGCATTAGTTGACGCACCCTCCCCAAAAACAGGCACGCAGGTTCGCCAATTTATTGGACTTGCTTCCTACTTCAGGAAGTTCATACCCGGATTTACGAATATTGTTGGGCCTTTATATCCGTTAACTAAATTAAAAGGACCAATTAAATGGACTGAAAAGCATGAAGATATCCGTAAAAGGATAATTGCGATACTGACTTCAGAACCAGTCCTAACTATCTTTGACCCAGAATTGCCCATCGAGTTACACACCGACGCAAGTGCCGAGGGATACGGGGCAATCTTGATTCAAAAGAAAAATAACTTACCTCACGTTGTAGAGTATTTTAGCAGGCGCACATCTGAGGTAGAATCTCGTTACCATTCGTATGAACTGGAGACGTTGGCTGTCGTACGAGCGGTAGAACATTTCCGACATTATTTGTACGGCCGACGTTTCACAGTTTATACAGATTGCAATTCACTTAAGGCCTCAAAATCTAAAGTAGACCTTACCCCGCGTGTCCATCGTTGGTGGGCTTTTCTACAGGCCTATGATTTTGAAATTATATATCGCGAAGGTCGCGGAATGGAGCATGCTGATTATTTCTCCCGTAATTTTCAGCCTAACGTAGGCGCTTCCTCGTGCGAGATTCCTACTACAAAGCATGTTCAGTTTGTCGAGTTACATCACGATTGGCTCTCTGTTGAACAAAAACGGGATAGTGAAATCCAAGACTTAATAACTAAGCACAATAACAATGACTTTCCAGACTCAGTAGCGCACACTTACGATGTTAGGGACGGTATTTTATATAGAAAAGTCGGACGCAATAAAACTATTTCTTGGCTACCGGTCGTTCCCCGATCGTTGATTTGGACACTCATCAGTCACGTCCATACTGAAATACAACACCTCGGTACTGACAAAACATTAGACAAGCTTTATGAACAATATTGGTTTCCCCAAATGTCCAAATGCGTGCGAAAATTCATTGATTCTTGTATAGTTTGTAAATCATCTAAAGGACCATCGGGAGCTCAACCGATTCAATTACACTCGATTCCAAAAGTATCAGTGCCGTGGCACACAATCCATATAGATTTTACAGGGAAATTGAGTGGTAAGAGCGATCGTAAGGAATATTGTTCGGTAATCATAGATGCGTTCACGAAATATGTCTTGCTAGAACATACACTATCACTTGATGCTACAACTGCAGTAAAAGCTATAGAGAAAGCTGTTTGTCTTTTTGGTGCACCTAAGCGCGTTATTGCTGACCAGGGCCGATGCTATATTAGTACCGAATTCAAGAACTTCTGTAGTGATCATAAAATTGATCTACATCTCATAGCAACTGGTTCAAGTAGGGCGAACGGACAGGTTGAGCGGGTTATGCGTACATTAAAAAGCTTGCTCACAATAGTTGAAAATGACCGCAATAAAACATGGCGTGATGAGTTGGGCAACATACAATTAGCACTTAACAGTACGAAATCCACGGTTACAAATTATACTCCAACGGAACTGATGTTCGGTATCCGTGCACAATCTTTAGGTATGTCCAAAATTTCACCAACACATACTTACGAGCAGAATAATCGGTTAGATTTAGATTCCATAAGAGAAAGTGCCTCAGATAATATTAAAAAATCAGCAGCAGCAGATACTCAAAGGTTTAACCGTGGGCGCGCTACTATCAAACCATTTTCTAAGGGTGATTTCGTTTTCATTAAAAATAGTGAACGGAACCAGACCAAGTTAGACCGAAAATTTAGAGGACCATTTATTATAACTTCAATATTAGAAAATGATCGCTACGAACTGAAAAACCTCAATGGTTCGCATCGCGTTTACAAATATGCACACGAGAATTTGCGTTCAGTACCTCAGGGACTTACCGGCTTACTCGAAATTACCGCTAGTCTGTTGAATGAAGAGGAGGCCGAGACGGCGCCGGAGGATGTGATGCATGGCCAAAATAATTCGGGCGGTGATCTAAGTACCAAAGATAACATATTGCGTGTAGAATCAGATACCACCTCAGCTAATTCTGAAACCTTTACCGCTGGGTCAGATAAATTCTGCGTTTACTCTGACCTCGACACATTAGATGTACAATATGAAGTTGAAGTTTATACTGAGCAAGATTGTCCGTAAATAATTGGTATTTGGTATGTGTCATGCTTATAATTTACAGTAAAGTACAATATGTAGCGTTGAATATGTTAGAGTTGATAAGAAGGACAGTGTCGTCCGAGCCAGCCCCGTGTGGGTGGTTGAAGGGACACACTCGTCAGGTCCAGGTTTTGAATTCTGTCGTACAACTGGTCGAAGGGACAGTGCCGTCCGGTCCACGCCGCTTTTACGGCTGGTCGAAGGGACACACTCGTCCGGTCCATGTTTGTAATTATCTGTCCTACAGATGGTCGAAGGGACAGTGCCGTCCGGTCCACGCCGCTTTTACGGCTGGTCGAAGGGACACACTCGTCCGGTCCATGTCTGTAATTCTGTGTCGTACAAATGGTCGAAGGGACAGTGCCGTCCGGTCCACGCCGCTTTTACGGCTGGTCGAAGGGACACACTCGTCCGGTCCATGCCTGTAATTCTGTGTCCTACAAATGGTCGAAGGGACAGTGCCGTCCGGTCCACGCCGCTTTTACGGCTGGTCGAAGGGACACACTCGTCCGGTCCAAGTCTGTAATTCTGTGTCCTACAAATGGTCGAAGGGACATACTCGTCCGGTCCAAGTCGAGTGAAATTACCTATTACCCGCTAGAGAGCAGCCTCTTTGTCAGGTTGGACGAGCAGATAATTGGAGACTGAGACTTTCGTAATCTTTTGTTTTAGGACAACATTAAGGAGCGCCCGAGGACGGTCGAATGTCAGTCCGGCCGTGACGGCGCAAATGGAGTGAAACATGATTACATGACATTCGTAATAACATAGACAATTAAAAGACGTCGGACAAGAGTGATGTTTTTTTAAAAAAGGTTGTCACTCTGACGGAGCGTCGCATTAGCTGTAGCGTGGCGGGAAAACCAACATTTTGCCGCCGGCGCACCGCTTTCACGACGAATCGTTTTTATCTGGCGCAATTCAAATTCTTTATTAAATTGTAATAATAATAATAGTAATTTTATAACTCGTGGTTTAATTTAATAGTTTGGGTTTAGTGGATTGAATAATTAACAATGGATACCGACGAGAGCCATCCTGTGCCTATAAATATAAATATGTTATGCTTTTTTTTCTGGTCGGTGATGTTAGGTACATAGACTATACGTATAAAACACAGATGTAGTACTAACAGATACCGCGCTAGGAACACGGCAGGCGCGCCAACAAAGCAAATACAAAACGAAAAGCAAATACAAATCTCATTTAGTTGGATGCGACGCGTCGAGAAGTTTCGACGTAACGTGTGTTTAAACAAGTTTCTCAAAATAATGCCTTCTTGTGTCTTGAAACACTGTAAAAATTGTTCCCAAAAATTAAAAAAGGATAATGGTGTTTCTTTTCATAGGTAAGAATTTATATTTTCATTCTGTAAGTTTTTTTTCCCTTTTTATTTAATTGCTGATGACTTGAAACACAAAACCTCAACGATATCTATCAGTGTTGCTAATTTACGTTGTAATATTTTCCCTTAAATTAAAGAAGGTGTAAATGAGCTGTTAGTAGATAGTTTTTTTTTTGTGAAACAGCTACGCTGCCGGCGTATTTCGAGGTACGCCGATTAGCTTATAGGTACGCCAGCTGCTTTTGAGGTACGTCAGCTACTTTGATGGTACGTAGGCTACTTTTAAGGTTCGCCAGCTTCTTTAGAGGTACGCCAGCTACTTTAGAGGTACGCAGGCTACTTAGGAGGTACGTATTCTATTTTGGTGGTACGCCAGCTACTTTAGAGGTACGCCGGCTACTTTAGAGGTACGCAGGCTACTTTGGTGGTACGTAGGCTACTTTTAAGGTACGTCAGCTACTTTAGAGGTACGCCGGCTACTTTGGAGGTACGTAGGCTACTTTGGTGGTACGCAGGCTACTTTGCTGTTACGCAGGCTACTTTTAAGGTACGCCAGCTACTTTAGAGGTACGCAGGCTACTTTGGAGGTACGCCAGCTACTTTAGAGGTACGCAGGCTACTTTTAAGGTACGCCAGCTACTTTAGAGGTACGCAGGCTACTTTAGAGGTACGTAGGCTACTTTGGTGGTACGCAGGCTACTTTGCTGGTACGCAGGCTACTTTTAAGGTACGCCAGCTTCTTTAGAGGTACGCCAGCTACTTTAGAGGTACGCAGGCTACTTAGGAGGTACGTATTCTATTTTGGTGGTACGCCAGCTACTTTAGAGGTACGCCGGCTACTTTAGAGGTACGCAGGCTACTTTGGTGGTACGTAGGCTACTTTTAAGGTACGTCAGCTACTTTAGAGGTACGCCGGCTACTTTGGAGGTACGTAGGCTACTTTGGTGGTACGCAGGCTACTTTGCTGTTACGCAGGCTACTTTTAAGGTACGCCAGCTACTTTAGAGGTACGCAGGCTACTTTGGAGGTACGCCAGCTACTTTAGAGGTACGCAGGCTACTTTTAAGGTACGCCAGCTACTTTAGAGGTACGCAGGCTACTTTAGAGGTACGTAGGCTACTTTGGTGGTACGCAGGCTACTTTGCTGGTACGCAGGCTACTTTTAAGGTACGCCAGCTACTTTAGAGGTACGCAGGCTACTTTGGAGGTACGCCAGCTACTTTAGAGGTACGCAGGCTACTTTGCTGGTACGCAGGCTACTTTTAAGGTACGCCAGCTACTTTAGAGGTACGCAGGCTACTTTAGAGGTACGCAGGCTACTTTGGAGGTACGTAGGCTACTTTGGTGGTACGCAGGCTACTTTGCTGGTACGCAGGCTACTTTTAAGGTACGCCAGCTACTTTAGAGGTACGCAGGCTACTTTGGAGGTACGCCAGCTACTTTAGAGGTACGCAGGCTACTTTGCTGGTACGCAGGCTACTTTTAAGGTACGCCAGCTACTTTAGAGGTACGCAGGCTACTTTTAAGGTACGCCAGCTACTTTAGAGGTACGCAGGCTACTTTAGAGGTACGCAGGCTACTTTGGAGGTACGTAGGCTACTTTGGTGGTACGCAGGCTACTTTGGAGGTACGCCAGCTACTTTAGAGGTACGCAGGCTACTTTGCTGGTACGCAGGCTACTTTTAAGGTACGCCAGCTACTTTAGAGGTACGCAGGCTACTTTAGAGGTACGCAGGCTACTTTGGAGGTACGTAGGCTACTTTGGTGGTACGCAGGCTACTTTGCTGGTACGCAGGCTACTTTTAAGGTACGCCAGCTACTTTAGAGGTACGCAGGCTACTTTGGAGGTACGCAGGCTAAAAGTAGCCTACGTACCACCAAAGTAGCCTGCGTACCTCTAAAGTAGCCGGCGTACCTCTTAAGTAGCTGACGTACCTTAAAAGTAGCCTACGTACCTCCAAAGTAGCCTGCGTACCTCTAAAGTAGCCGGCGTTCCTCTAAAGTAGCTGACGTACCTTAAAAGTAGCCTACGTACCACCAAAGTAGCCTGCGTACCTCTAAAGTAGCCGGCGTACCTCTAAAGTAGCTGGCGTACCACCAAAATAGCCTACGTACCTCCTAAGTAGCCTGCGTACCTCTAAAGTAGCCGGCGTACCTCTAAAGTAGCTGACGTACCTTAAAAGTAGCCTACGTACCACCAAAGTAGCCTGCGTACCTCTAAAGTAGCCGGCGTACCTCTAAAGTAGCTGGCGTACCACCAAAATAGCCTACGTACCTCCTAAGTAGCCTGCGTACCTCTAAAGTAGCTGGCGTACCTCTAAAGAAGCTGGCGAACCTTAAAAGTAGCCTACGTACCATCAAAGTAGCTGACGTACCTCAAAAGCAGCTGGCGTACCTACGTACCACCAAAGTAGTCGGCGTATCTCTAAAGTAGTCGGCCTACCTCCAAAGTAGTCTCCGTACCTCCAATTTAACTGGCATATCTTGAAAGTATTCGACGTACCGCTAAATTACTCAGCGTAGCTCCAAAGTAGCCAGCGTACCACCACAGTAATATGCGAATCTCCTTTTCCAGGATACAAGCTATTCTCCTACCATATGTCGTTGAAATCGGTTAAGTAGTTAAGGTCTAAAGATAGAACAAACAATTAAAATTTCTTACATTAATTTGGCATTTTTTCATTAATGTGGCAACATTTCACGCACACTGATGCATGTGTCCAGACAGTGCTGTCACGCACACTAGAATAAATTTTGGCCGCACTGTCGTGTTCCGAGCGCGGTATCTGTTAGTACTACATCTGTGGTATAAAACTATAAACTGGGTTAGGTACATGGAAGAAATAATTGGAAGCACCGACCACCGACACAGAACACTTATTACCAGAGACAAGTTCTTATTACTCCTAGCGGAGACCACCGACCAGAAAAAAAAGGCACCGACCAGAAAAAGAAGATTGGAAGGAACATATATAATGTACTCTGTGGAAGGAACCACCGACCAGAAAAAGAAGGAAGGAACTCCGAACCATACTACTCAGAGACAAGAGAGACTGATCATGTTACTTGTCTCTGAGACTGATACTACTCTATGCTCCGTGCTCTGCTCTTACGTATATACTGGGAACATTGACTATAGGGGTCATAACCACCGACCAGAAAAAAAAGGTCATAACTCATAAGCACAGCTCATAAGGGTACAAAGACAAACAATGCGTATTGTGTATATTCGAAGCCTGGGAGGAGTCACGTGAGGCACTTGGCGTTTTCTGTGATTTATCCAAGGCTTTAGATTGTGTTGATCACGAAACATTAGTGAGAAAACTGCACCATTATGGAATTAGGGGTACACCCCTAATGTGCTACAGCACTGGCTTTGATGAATTCCTACTTAAAAAGTAGGAAACAAAAGGTAGACGTCAATGGAAAGCGGTCTTCCGGATCGATTGTAAAAATGGGGGTTCCACAAGGTTCAATTTTAGGGCCTTTTCTATTTCTCACGATCTTCCTTATCTTGCCAAGGATAATTATGGGATAGTATTGTTTGCTGATGATACATCACTTTTGTTTAAAATAAAGCGTTACGAAACAACTCTTGACGAAGTAAACAATTCTCAAAATAAGTAATAATAAGTAATCTAATAGTAAGTAATTAAATTATTCGAAGGGGGTAGGAGTCCGGGGGATAATGGGCGGGGCAATAGTAGTGGGGGTTCAAAAACGGTATATAACACCGCGCATTTAACACAAACATCACTAGACAATCTTGCATTGTAAAGTCGACATCTCCTGAAGATGCTCCGGTGTCGGGGCGAAACGTGCGTCGAGAATAGTATAAAAGTCTTGTGTGCTGGTGCATGTGAGTGGTGGTGGCATTGCTTGCTTGGGAACTTGGCTTTGTTGCTTGGTTGGGAAGGTAAACGGTGCTTCGCTTATAGCTGCATGTTTGACCATACAGAATTTTTTCTGTTGGCGGATTATAGCAAAATAATTGTAATCTTTTCTTGCTAAATCATGAACTTCCGCAAAGTAACGCCTGATTCTATCCAATACTACAAATTAAATCGAAGAGGCGTTTTTATAACATTTAAATAAAATATAATGGATTCTCAGCTAACTAACTACTATTGTGCAACATAATATTCAAAGTATAAACAACTAGCATTCAGCAGATGCCCGCGACTTCGGCCGCGTGACATAAGTAACCCTATTCGATTTTCAGGATATAGTTATGTAGGAAAAAAGGCAAATAATGAACATTTTTTTTTAAATATAAATATGTATTCATTTTCTCTTTTATCGGCAGTTCCTATGACTGCAATTTTTTTTGATTTTATTTGTAATACTGTAGAAAAATTGTAAGCAACGCCTAGTACGTAAGATTTTATTGAATAGTCTATTACTGATTTACTCTCCTTGGAGTAAATGTATTCTGTGGATTTACTGCATTAGGTACTTTTAGACATTGCTTTTAGATAATCTTAGGCAATTTTGTAGGCCTTAAAGGACTTGTATTCAGGGCCGTAAAATATTTTTTTTAAAAAACAGGTTCCCGCCAAAACAAACCGCTGTCAATAAATTGATTATTTCGGTCAGAGACAAGTAACATTTAGTCAATTATTTTTGAATATTATTGTGATTATTGTTATTTACATCATACATGATTTACATTATAAATTTATCATTTAAATTAGATTTGGTTTAAGAATAAACTAATCTTTCACCAGAAATGAACCTTACGTGTCAGTAATATTTTGCAAATGTTGTGATCTCTTGCAAGAGATTCCTTTTGTGTGCAGACTTTGAGTAATTTCTCTAAACATGGATGTAGCAGACACTTATGCTACTCAGAGCCAAGTAAAGGATGAGGTTGGAGTACGTTGCCAGAAGTTGTTTCAAGATTTTTTAGAAGAGTAAGTAAAGGTCCCCATATTTTCGCAAGTTGATCTTAAATTGGACTGTACAATAGATTATCCATTCAAATATAAGTTTCACATAAATTTTACCGTAAAATATGTTATTTTGCTTGAAACCTATTGAAATTTTTGAAGAAGATGTTTAAAAGTTAGAACTTCCTTCCATGACTCCTTCCTTGAGATCCTTGACTATATATCATCATATAACTGATGATTACTCTGTGCTAATAATCACTAAGCTGGTGATAATTGGTAATGATACTGACACAGTATGTTAGACTGTATCAATGTATGGCAGTTTTTTTACTCATACTCATAATCAGTTTCTATGTGGCATCATACTATTTAGAACGGGATACTATTTAGATATTTCCTTTTTACAGATTCAAAGAAGACAATGAGCTTAAATATGAGAAACATGCCAAAGAACTCCTCAAACCAGAGCTAAGCACCTTAGAAGTAAGCTTTGATGATGTAGAGAAATACAACCAGAACCTGGCCACAACTGTCATTGAAGAGTACTACAGGATACACCCGTTCCTGAACCAGGCAATACTCAACTATGTACTGAGTCTTGCTGAACCTGGTATTTATTATACTTAGTATTTTGTATTTCATTATTTTTTTTCTTTTTAGACTTTACTGTAGTCAAGCTGGCAAGAGATGGTGCAGCCTTAGACCTAAAAGAATATCTATTCAAAATACCTATACTCACAAGAGAATATTAGATGAACTCCAGGCTCTGTATAGCGATAGAATATTACTTAAAATTATTTAAAAGACTTTGTATTGCACTACCAGCAGAGGCAGTAAGTCTAGACATATTTGGTCACAAATAGACAATAATTAATTAATTATTTAATAATTGATTTACTTCTTTAAGCACATATTGTGAATTGTTTTCGTGGACAAATAAATAATTAATCTTTCTACATAAAGGGTAAATTTCTAGCTAGATGATGCCTGTGACTTCATTCAAATCAAAATTCAATTCAAAATTCAATTTAAAATTCAAATGTGACAAAATCCAAATTCCCATATGTAAATATGTTGCTCTGTCACAACAAACACACATCCCGATTTTTTATGTCAGTATGGATGTGGTAGTCATTTCTGTTTATCTTTGCTCAGGTATGAAAAAAGATTTGCAGGACAAAGAATGCTATGTGTCATTTGTTGATGTTCCAACGAGGCACAAAGTGAGAGAGCTGACGACGGCCAAGATAGGCACCTTGATCAGGATATCAGGGCAGATTGTGAGGACCCATCCTGTGCATCCGGAGCTTGTTCAGGGCACTTTCGTCTGCTTGGACTGCCAAACTGTTATCAAGAATGTTGAACAGCAGTTCAAGGTATTTTTTTTTTTTTCCTATTATTGAGAACCAGCGAGGTACTCATTTAACTACGATCTAGCCTAACTAATTGGCTAATGAGCAGTTTTGCTTTAACCTAAACTTATAATTTATCTTATGTACTAAGAAGTTGTCGATTGACGCATCTTAGTCTTTCTTGATAATCTTAGACACTTAGTTCATGTGTTTTATTAGCACTACACTTTACACTGTCACTTATCACTATACACTAACTCAAAAGGCTTAGTCCTTTTTAGTCTTCTCACTAGTTTCGTTACGTCGAGCAGCTGGATTGCCTCAACGTTAACGTGGTGATGAAGCCGATGGTCGTGGGCTTTGGCAAATTTGGTAATAATTTGTTCGACGTATTCAATATTGAGGTCCCGATGAATATCGTCATTTCTGATGTACCAGGGCGCATTTACTATACTCCTGAGTACTTTATTTTGGAACCGCTGTATAATTTGGATGTTACTCTTTTTGGTACAGCCCCATAGCTGTATGCCGTAGGTCCAAATGGGCATCAGGACTTGTCTGTATAACAGGATCTTGTTGTGTATTGACAGCGAGGAATGTCTCCCAAGTAGCCAATACATCTGTTTATACTTTATGTCAAGTTCTTTTCTTTTTTTCTTGACATGAGCTCTCCAGCGTAGCTTCACGTCAAGGGTCATCCCAAGATATTTGGCTGTATCCACGTAGGGAATTTTTTGTCCATTGATGAAAACAGCGTGGTATTTCTTTGTTTTATTTGTAAAGTCAATATGAATTGACTTTGCTTCATTTAGCTTGATTCTCCATTTTTTAGTCCAGTCATATACTTTATTTAGCGCTGTTTGTACTTTACCCACTGCCTCTTCGTGTGTTACTCCTACAGCCATAATGGCTGTATCATCAGCAAAAGTGGCAATGGTGTTACTTTCGAGTTCTGGAATGTCGCAAGTATATAATAGGTACAGGACCGGACCTAAAACACTCCCTTGCGGAACTCCAGCTTTTATACATTTTAGCTCTGAGTAAGCATCTTCTTGTCTTACTCTAAATGCTCTATTAGTAATATATGATACCAGGATATCTGCGTATGCTTTGGGTAGCAGTTTTCTAATTTTATAAATGAGACCTTCATGCCAGACTTTATCAAAAGCTTTTTCAATGTCTAGGAACAAACAAGGTATTTATTAGCTTTTTTTTTATTCTTTGTAGTGGTGCCACTAATTAAAATTTATTTAAAGGTGGTAATTTTAATAAAAATGCTCATAATTTTTACAACCATCAATCTAAAAATCTCAGAATTTATATTTAATTTTATTATAATTTATTTAACCTCACTGGCGTATTGTTGAGCCCTGCTGTCTTAACGTGGGAGGTGCTGGATTCGATTCCCGGCAGGGTCAATTTGGGAATTTATAATTTCAGAATTTTCTCTGATCTGGTCTGGTGGGAGGCTGCGGCCGTGGCTAGTTACCACCCTACCGGCAAAGACGTGTACAGCCAAGAGATTTAGCATTCCAGTATGATGCTGTGTAGAAGTCTAGGCGTACGGGTTTAATGTAACTGCCATAGCCCTAACAGGTTAGCCTACCACCATCTTTTACCATCAGGTGAAATCGCAGTCAAGGGCTGACTACTGCAATATTGGCTGCAATAGAATAAAAATAAAATAATTTTTTTTAAAGAAAATACTGTGATAAGGCTGCCTTTACACCGCAACAAGTTGTAAATAATATCATGATTAGTTTTATCTCTGTTTTCTTAATTGTTTGTGTGTAATAAAGTGTTTTTACTTACTTACTTTACTGTTTCACAGTACACAATCCCAACAATATGCCGCAACCCAGTGTGCGCCAACCGTCGCCGGTTCATGTTGGACGCGGACAAGTCAGTGTTTGTGGACTTCCAGAAGATTCGCGTTCAGGAGACGCAGGCAGAGTTGCCGCGAGGCTGCATACCCAGGTCACTCGAGGTCATCCTCAGAGCTGAGGCGGTGGAGTCTGTACAGGTGACTATAACTCTGGACTTCCAGAAGATTCGCGTTCAGGAGACGCAGGCAGAGTTGCCGCGAGGCTGCATACCCAGGTCACTCGAGGTCATCCTCAGAGCTGAGGCGGTGGAGTCTGTACAGGTGACTATAACTCTGGACTTCCAGAAGATTCGCGTTCAGGAGACGCAGGCAGAGTTGCCGCGAGGCTGCATACCCAGGTCACTCGAGGTCATCCTCAGAGCTGAGGCGGTGGAGTCTGTACAGGTGACTATAACTCTGGACTTCCAGAAGATTCGCGTTCAGGAGACGCAGGCAGAGTTGCCGCGAGGCTGCATACCCAGGTCACTCGAGGTCATCCTCAGAGCTGAGGCGGTGGAGTCTGTACAGGTGACTATAACTCTGGACTTCCAGAAGATTCGCGTTCAGGAGACGCAGGCAGAGTTGCCGCGAGGCTGCATACCCAGGTCACTCGAGGTCATCCTCAGAGCTGAGGCGGTGGAGTCTGTACAGGTGACTATAACTCTGGACTTCCAGAAGATTCGCGTTCAGGAGACGCAGGCAGAGTTGCCGCGAGGCTGCATACCCAGGTCACTCGAGGTCATCCTCAGAGCTGAGGCGGTGGAGTCTGTACAGGTGACTATAACTCTGGACTTCCAGAAGATTCGCGTTCAGGAGACGCAGACAGAGTTGCCGCGAGGCTGCATACCCAGGTCACTCGAGGTCAAAAAAAATTTCATGAAAATTTTATTTTTTATCTGTTACTAGCTGTTGCTCGAAACTTCGTCCACATGGAATAAGTTTTTTAATACCCACAGGAAATTCAAGACAAACTAATAAACCAACAAACAAACATACAATCACATTTATAATCTCATATTAGTATGATGATTACTTTCATTTGTTTGTTTTACCTTCAATAGATCCGTGGCTTTCTTTTTTTAAATAGCCAATGAGTTAGTTTAGAATAGAAGGCCAAACCAAATCATTACTGTCCTTAATATTGTGTTGTTTTAAACTTCCAGGCAGGAGACCGCTACGATTTCACAGGGACCCTCATAGTGGTGCCAGACATAGGCTCCCTATCATTACCAGGAGCTAAGGCCGAGCTGACGACTAGGACGAGGCAAGGAAATGATGGCCAGATGGAGGGCATCAAAGGACTTAAGGCCTTAGGAGTTCGGGAGTTGCACTATAAGTATGTATTTTGGTGGTTATTCGTTCCCTCATGATAATATTATATATACAATATGTAACAAAAACCCTGTTGTTCCTTTTAGGTACGTATACATAATCATATAGGTGTACCAAAACTGAAAATCTTATTTTAAAAAAAATCAAGTACTGGTCAGTTATTGTTCATAGTCAAGATAGCTTATAAAATAGACACATTAAAAAAATGTTTGTAACATCTCTGTCGGCTCGATCAAAAACGAGCTCAAAGGATACCGCCGCGCCGCCAACCTCTTTGAGGTACTAAGCCGCCGCGCCGCCCGCGGCTCGCTTCCTATCCTAGTTGTTAGTCGCTCGCGCAACCGAACGGACGTGCGCATTACGTTGCGAAATTACATAAAATGTCTTACAAGAATGAAGGATATTTTAAATGTTGATGTGTCTCTGGAGAAGTGACTGCAACTATGCAGAGGCGCGCAGACTTTACCAGGAGCACTATGCTATTTCACGACGCTCAACATGTAACTACCACAGTGGCAGTGCCCAACATCTGTTGGCGAAATAAAGTCCGATTCATCGGTACTACGACGCGTACGTGCAAATATCGCCAAACGGTGTAAGAAATGCATAGAGCTACAAGGCGGGCATATCGAGCAACATCTCCGTAATCGAAAAGCTGTTGACATCATCATAAATTAGTGATACGATTAGATTACATAACTAAGTACTTAATACTTTTTCTAATAATTGAACGAATCACATTTTAAAAGTTACAACAGTGTTAAACAAAAGTGTAAACAAATTGGACGTTAAAAAGTTGGGTTCAGCACACAGCTGAGTGATATTTGTGACTCGCGGGTGACACGTGACGAGTTCATGACCTCAGTACCTTCAGTGCCTTCAGTACAGTGACCCTAGAGCGCGAGCGGCTGCCGCCTGCCGACGGTCGGTACCTTTGATACTATTTGCTATCTCTCTCGCGCTCGCTCTGGCTCGCATCGCCTCGTAGAAGTTCAGGGGTGAGCACTCATTTTCATTTTACAAATAATATTGATTTAATATTTAATTTGAATATTTTAATTTAAGAGTTTTACCAAATAAGTTGATTTTTTATGTTTGAATATCAATACTGATAACGCAGCTCAAAGGGACTACAGGGTTTTTGTTACACAGTGTATAATGCACACACATATTCATAGTAAAAGCATTTTGTTGTTATCATTCTAGAAATATATTTTTAATGTTTAGTCAACTGTTAGCCACCCCTTTCGTTTTCATTTTCATTCACAATACATGAACGAAATTCACAAAAAGCCGCAAAAGCACTGAGAAACCCATATTAATATTATAAATGCGAAAATGTGTCCGTCTGTCTGTTTGTCCGTCTACTACGTTTTCGCCTGCCCATCTGTTTAATCGATTTTGAAGAAAGTACAGACATAGATTGCATCCTGGGGAAAAGGACATACCCATTTAAACCACAGTGACCAAGCCTCGCGTGTCGCGTTTTTGTTATTTCTATGCTATCTGCAATCAGTGTCATCTAGTTATAAGAATCGAAAAGCAGTGATTATTTTGACTAGCTATGCAAGTCTAAATCTGCCCCCCGATTGTGTAAGAAAAAATCTAAGTGAAAACGAATATTTAAAATAATTATATATATATAAACCTTAAAACTAAGGTATTAAAGTTTAATTACGAATGTACTATATTTATACTTTTGTCTTAAAAATAACGGTTCCACATTTTTACCCCCTACCAAAAAGAGCTCAATGCGCCTAAAGAAGGTTTCACTTCAAAAAATCGTAAACATTTGTCAAAAATATAAGTGCCTAATGCCTGTGTGTCAAAAAGTATGTATGAACTTGTACGGGAGCAGGTGATATGGCTCGACCGTAACAAAGGATGATCATCCACCGAGCGGGTGTTGTGCTCGGGGACCACTGGTCCAACCGTTCATCGTTGGAGGTCGTATATAGGCGTAATTCAGAGAACGCTTCGTTAGCGTGAGTTAGGCTCTTCGTGTTCATCGTGCGCTACTAGTAGTGCCATCTATTGGATTATGTGCGGACTGCGAAGTCCGCTACAAACTCTAGTAATACGTTTTAAGCTTACTTAAATAACAATTTTCTTACACAATTGGGCACCAGATAGTTAACCCATACATGTGAACCACTAATATCATGTGACACGTCTGTCTGTCTGCAGGACAGCGTTCCTGGCATGCAGCGTTCAAGCGACGTCGCGTCGGTTCGGCGCCACAGACGTGGCCACAGACGACATGACCACAGAGGACATGCGCAAACAGATGACCGACAAAGAGTGGGACAAGGTATGGAATACTTGGCTCGCCATTGACGGTATTTGACTTACGACATTTTTAAAGCATATTTACGATGCTTGGGAACGATCACAGAATGCTATTGGAGTATTTTGTAAATTGAACTGAATTGACACGATATACCACCACAAGGTAACATACTGAAAAATAAAAATAACGATTGCAATGCAGCGTGGTGGACTTTGACCCTAAAATATATCTTAAAATCTTCATACAAGCCATACATATCTTATGCAAAAAACCGCTACTAAATCTGCCTGGTTCTTTTTAAGAAACAAGGTAACATATTAAAAAGTTAAAAATAACGATGGCAGCGCAGTTTGGTAGACTATGGCCTTAAATCATCTAAGAACCTTCTCAGAAGCTATACAAATCTAATGCAAAAAAACCGCATCTAAATCTGCTTTGTACTTTTTTTAAGAAACAAGATAACATACTTGAAAATAAAAATAACGATGGCAGCGCAGTTTGGTGGACTATGGCCTTAAAACATATCTAAGAACCTTCTCAGAAGCTATACACACTTTTATATAACTTCAGTACCCCTAACAGGTTAACCTTCTTAGACTATAGATGAAGATAGATATGATGATGCTCATAGACCATCAGGTGAGATTGCAATCAAGGGCTAACTTGTAGTGGGATTAAAAAATCCACAGATAAAAAGATCCAGCATTCCAATCGGATGTATTGCGAAATTAAAATCGGTGATACTGAATTTGCGACTTCAAATCGAAAGCTTTAGGGTCCATTTTACTCTATCGCCGAAGTGTTTCGATATTCATGATTTATTATCTGGTTGCTTACCTTTTCTATACTGTAAGGAAAACTAAACTATAAAAGATAACTTTCTATCCTGTAAGAAAAACTAGACTATAATTAGTGATTAAACGAACTTCCAAAGTGAAGTTCGATCACAATTATATGAGTCTCTTCATTCGGAGATATAATGGACTGGAACTGGACATTTTTCACACCCCACCGCTCCAACTCATAAAACAAATAAAACCTTTTTTAGAGTGGAAATAATTTTGCTGGTAATTTTATCTGTAAAAATTTAGTTAAGTAAACATTTTTTTTTGTAAAGATTTAGTTTAAGTAATTACCTATGTATGTTATTGTTATGTTTAATTTGTAATTGTTGTTGTAGTTGTAGGTATTTTTGTAGCCAGGTTTTGTATTTTTTAACCTCATAGGGAAACTAAACTATAAAGGTTTAGTTTTAAGATACCGTTACCCATTATCACCATCATGCTTTTTAAGTAAGTAATTTTAAGACGAAAATAAGTGTACCTACAGTGTACCTATATTTAATATTTTATAATTTCTGAATTTTTCCTGGTCTGGCCTGGTTGGAGGCTTCGGCCACGGCTAGTTACCACCCTGCCGGCAAAGACGTGCCGCCAAGCGATTTAGCGTTCCGGTACGATGCTGTGTAGAAACCGAATAGTGGTATGGGTTTATGTTAGACAGAGTGTTGGTTGCTGCAGTGGATTCCACGTGTCGTCGCAGAAGAGAATCGAAATAAAAGCGTGAGATACTATTATGTCGTTTTATTTCTTCATGAAATAAATACACAGACATCAGCGTCAATGGATTAAATTATTATAACTCGATAAAATAAACTATTACATAATTTAGTTATCTAATACAAATAGAGACGGCACAAACACACAAGACGGTCAAATTAGGAATGAAAAAGTAAAGATTTGACAGGAGGCTTGTCAATGTCAATTGTGTCTTAAGTCAAAGAGTCTGAGGTAGAGCATAGACAAATAATACATTTCTAACACTCCTCCTTATGCTCTACATCAGATAAAGTTAACTCTACTAATATGAGACGACTCTATCTAACATGATGAACAGATCTTATATGTACAGAACAATAAACACACATAAAAAACTGCAAAGCCCTATAAAAAAAACACATAACAGCTAGTTAATACACATTAGATTCAAATCAGATACACAATTATTATGTTTAACACTGCTCAATGGTTTTGTTAACACATCTGCTACCATTTTGTCTGTTGGTAAATACTTTACATTTATTAAACCTCTTTGTACAAGGTCTTTAACAAAATGGTAGCGCAAATCTATATGTTTTGTTCTTTTATGTGAGTATTCCTTTACCAGTAACAATTTCTGAGCACTTTGGCTGTCATTGTATACTACAACATTTAAAGTTTTGTTAACAAGTTCTAACAAGAAACTCCTAACAAAACAGATATCTTTGCACACATCGCTGATTGCCAAATACTCAGCTTCCGTACTAGACAAAGCTATGCAACGTTGCTTTCTAGATTCCCAGTTAACAACGTTGCCACCCATTTTAATGACAAAACCTGTATAAGATTTGCGATCACATAGATCATTGGCCCAATCTGCATCTGCATAGGCACTTACATTTAAATTATTTCCTTTACAGAAATAAAGGCCATAATTTATTGTCCCTGCTAAATATCTTAACACTCGTTTAGCAGCATGCCAATGATCCATATCAAAGCACGTACTATATTGGCTAAGTTGACTACAAGCATATGATATGTCAGGTCTAGTACAGACGGATAAGTACATTAAAGAACCTAACAGCTGTCTATACTTATAGATATCTTCATCTAAACATTCCTTATCTGACTTATCAAATTTGGAATTTACAGCTAGTGGTGTAGTTACAGGCTTACACTCACTCATTTTAAACTTAGCCAATAGACGTTTGATATAGTCTGACTGATCTAAAATTAAAAGGTCTTTTTGCCTAGTTACATTTATACCTAAGCAATTCTTAAGTTCTCCTATATGTTGAATTTCAAAATGTTTTTGTAATGATGATAAAACATTGTCTATACAATTGTTATGGAATACATAAAAATCATCAACATATAGAGCTATTATGACAAATTCTTTATCAGACCTTTTTATATAAATACAGGGCTCGCATTTGCTCTGCTCATATCCATTTGCACATAATACTTTATGTAGTTTAGAATTCCATACACGGCTTGCTTGTTTCAAGCCGTATATGCTTTTCTTTAGCATACAAACTTTGTTATTATTGAGGTTATTAAAACCTTTTGGCTGCTCCATAAAAATTGTTTCTTCTAATTCACTATGTAAAAATGCTGTAGTAACATCTATATGATTACATTGCAAATCGAGCTCTGTGGCAAGAGAAAACAAAATTCTTAATGTAGAATGCCTAACTACAGGAGAATAAGTATCAGAGTAATCTATTCCCTGTTTTTGGCTAAAACCACGAGCAACCAGTCTAGCTTTAAACTTATTAAATGTACCCGCGGCGTCAAACTTTCTCTTGAAGACCCATTTGCATTTAATAATGTTACCTTGCTTTGGTGGATCTACTAACTCCCATACATGATTTTTAATAAGAGCATCGTACTCACATTTCATAGCCTTGCACCATTCTTCTTTGTCTGGTGAACACATGGCCTCCTCGTAGGAAGTAGGATCGTCCAGTGAACTAGCCTCAGCCAACATAGTAGATAGGTCGTAAAAAGAATATTTCTCTGGCAATTTACCTCTGGTACTACGTACAGGGCGCTGTGAGCTAGACGCATCGGTAGTACTTTCCGATGTAGTCGGCTCTCCTCCTTGACATACAAACTCCGGTTCCGGCAGAGAAAAAACTTCATCACCTTCACCGGAAGAGCTGTCTTGGCCAGTACAGTATTGGTCAGATAGCGGGGACCACGCAGGTGGCGTTAAGTCAGCATCTGTAACATCAGAGGATCCATTAGACCTATCACTAATCTTATCATTAATATCACAGTTATTCTCATTTAATTCTAATAAATTTGGAATGTCATTATCAATTAAATTATTTGACTCATTATTATTAAAAGTACCATTATCATTAGAATTTAAATTGTGATATAAAATTGAATTATTTTGATTCCTTAATTCAACCCCCTGTGTGTGGTTTACATGAAACTCGCTTTCAATAAAGGAAACATTCCTAGAATAAATGATAACGCGAGGATCAGATGGGTCACTAAGCCTGTATCCCTTACAATTCTCACCATAACCTACAAAAATATAAGGTTTAGCCTTGGCATCGAGCTTTCGTCGTTTTTGTTTAGGAATATGAGAATAAGCTACACAGCCAAAAACGCGCAAATGACTTAGATCTACAGAAGATCCAGTCCAAACACACTCAGGAATACCGCTTGATAACGCGGTGGTAGGGCATCTATTTTTTAAATAAATTGCTGTCATGACAGCTTCCCCCCAAAAGCGATTAGACAAACCAGATTCCTGCAGCATAGCGCGTACCTTCTCAAACAATGTCCTATTGACACGCTCTGCCACCCCATTCTGCTGGGGGCAGTAAGGCACTGTGGTTTGATGTATGATACCTTCCTTCTTAAGGTAGCTAGTAAGGTCATTATTGCAATATTCCGTGCCATTATCTGTACGGAGTATCTTAATAGGCAAACCAGTTTGTTTCTCAACCATATTCTTAAAAGTAATAAAGTGGGAACTTACTTCATTCTTAGACTTCATGAGGTATCCGAAGGTCTTCCTCGAATAGTCGTCAGTAAATGTCAACAAGAAGCGGGCTCCGCCCCACGATCTGACTTGCAACGGCCCTGCGACATCGGAGTGGACCAACTCCAAAAGAGAAGCAGCTCGCCCCACACTTGCCCGAGGAAACGATGCCTCATGCATCTTGCCTGACAGGCAAGAAGTGCAGCTGCTCAGGCAGCCGTCTTCCTTCTGAAAGACTACACCTGAACATTGGTCCGAATCCTTAAGTATATGCATACCTGCAAAATTCAGATGGCCTAGCCGCTTGTGCCACAAACTTGATGACACATCGGCAGCACTGTGAGCAATCTCTGTCCCCTGCATACACCGAAGGGGAATGGAATACTCTGGGGGTAAGAACCTAGCTTGCTTAGACTTATACTTGTAAATTCCATTAATTTTACTTGCATAGAATAATTGGTTGCCAGTAATTTTAGCTTTATCATAAACTGTACACCCATCTTTGGTAAAAACGACAACATAACCATTATCAGTAATTTGATTAACTGAAATTAAATTATTAGAAAGACTAGGTACAAACAATACATTTTTCAGCTTAACAGATGAAGAAAGTGAAACATCACCAACAGACTTACTGCACATATTTTGGCCATTTGCCACAAAAATACTACAGCACTTATCCCTGGCATGCATGACCAGCTTCTCGTCCTTAACCATGTGGCACGATGCACCAGAGTCCATTATAAACTCATTAGAAGCCGCTACAGTTGCTGAGAATGCTGAGGCAAACATAGTGCGGTCCTCTTTTGCATTCTTTTCTTCTTGATCTCTTCTCTTCTTAAAGCATCGCTTCACACTGTGGTTCATCTTTTTACAATAAGAGCAGCCGGTATTCTTCTTCATCTTGTTTGCTACATAAGCCGCTGAATTGGAATCAGTACTGCGTCTGTGGTCTTCTTGTAATAACCGCGTTCTGACAATCTCGCTTGTGAGAGTATTGGTTAGACATGCTGTTTCTAAGCTTGAGACTATAATGTCATATTCTTGAGGCAATCCTGATAACAAGATTTCTGCCACTTCAGCATCTTCAATGATTTTTCCAATATCAGCGAGTTGCTGGACCAAGCGCATAACACCTTCAATGTAATCTGACATCGTTGGAAAATGGCTATACTCCACGCGATGTAACTGGCGTAGAAGAAGTACACGCCGATACAAGCCTTTGTCCTCAAAACTGTCAGCTAACTTTTGCCATGCTTCTTTTGCTGTTTTGCAGCCCCTTACATATTGGTATAAAGCCGGTTGTAAACTAAGGCAAATTCTAGCCAATGCTTTACCATCACGAACAACATCTGTATCAGTGCCCTCCACGCAATTCCAGAGACCTTCTAAGACCAATACCATCTTTACAGCAAATTTCCAGTTAATGTAGTTGGATAAGCCCTCAAGTCTTTCGATTTGGGTTATGTTTGTCACACCATTGTTGCCGCTCATATTTGATGACGCTGATTGAGACATCGTGATTAAAATTAGTACTCACAACAAATCCGTTTGTCCTTCTGCGAATTTCTGGGCCCATAACCTGTTAGACAGAGTGTTGGTTGCTGCAGTGGATTCCACGTGTCGTCGCAGAAGAGAATCGAAATAAAAGCGTGAGATACTATTATGTCGTTTTATTTCTTCATGAAATAAATACACAGACATCAGCGTCAATGGATTAAATTATTATAACTCGATAAAATAAACTATTACATAATTTAGTTATCTAATACAAATAGAGACGGCACAAACACACAAGACGGTCAAATTAGCAATGAAAAAGTAAAGATTTGACAGGAGGCTTGTCAATGTCAATTGTGTCTTAAGTCAAAGAGTCTGAGGTAGAGCATAGACAAATAATACATTTCTAACAGTTTAATATAACTGCCATGCCCCTAACAGGTTAGCCCGCTACCATCTTAGACTGCATCATCACTTACCATCAGGTGAGATCGCAGTCAAGGGCTAACTTGTAGTGGATTAAAAAAAAAAATGACTTGAATCTTGAATCTTGAAAGGATATATTTTCAGGTGTACGAAATGTCCCGAGACCGGAACCTCTATAACAACTTGATTGCAAGCCTGTTCCCAAGTATACACGGCAACAATGAAGTCAAAAGAGGAATTCTACTCATGCTGTTCGGTGGCGTCGCTAAAACTACGGTAGAAGGTAATAATAAACAATGAATCTATATTAATACCAGCTTTTGCCCGCAGCTTTGCTTACGTTAACTTCAATTTTCATGCGTTGAAGATTACGTAAATGACAAAGGAGCATATGGATTTGACTCGCTCCAGCAATGCTAAGGACAGCTGTTACTTTAAATGTATTCTACAAATTAATGAAATTATTTTTTTTCAAAAGAGCAACCGCCGAGTTTCTTGCCGGTTCTTCTCGGTTGGAATGGTGTTCCGAACCAGTGGTAGATTCACTCAACGATTCAAAAGTACTTGTAAAAGTTTATTTGAATAAAAACCATTTGTATTTGAATGTAAAATTTTAAACCCTTTATCCCGTTAATTTTCAAAAATCCTTAGCAGATGCCGACGTTATAAATTCCGCCAATTCTATTCTTTTAACGGTTAAAGTTTAATTACGAATGTACTATATTTACATTTAAGACCTTTTGTCTTCGGAACAACGCGAGGTTTCGGTCGCGCGTTTCCACATTTTTACCCCTTATCAAAAAGTGCTCAACGTATATTTACGTTTCAGGCACAACCCTACGCGGTGACATAAACGTGTGCATAGTGGGCGACCCGAGTACAGCTAAATCTCAGCTGCTGAAGCAAGTCAGTGAGATCACACCCAGAGCTGTTTACACGAGCGGCAAAGCGTCGTCTGCGGCCGGCCTTACGGCGGCCGTTGTTAAGGTAAATGTCAATTTCAATGAGATTTCAATTTAAATTCAAATTTCAATGACCAATTTTTCAATATTCATCATATTTCAACAACATTTCAACTATAATTTGTCCAACCTATTATTTTACTTTTGACATAAGCACGCCTATGAAGTTTCATAATTATTGACAGGCAAAAATTAGAGTTGTTCAAAACTTTTATAAATCCATAGCACGCTACGGACTATAACTAAATTTTCAGAACGCTTTTAAATACGCTATGTTATAACGCGTTATATTAGAAAGCGTGTGGGCGGCCGGCAGGCGCGATAAGTCTTGCAGCAAGCTATATTTCATAGCGCGTTAAATTTCGTGATACGCCAAAATGACGTTCACTCACATCAGCGCGTTACGCGAGACTAACCATCGGGCAGCGGCAGCGCGCTACCGGCTAGCGGGCGCCACGCTCGATCGCGAGATATTAACGCCGTAGCGTCATGGCGGCTCCTCACATAACTCGTTATCCGCGTTATGGAACAATAATTATAGCGCGCTATGATATTGCGCTACGTGTTATATTAACCACCTCTAGCAACAATCGACAAAAAAAGGCTTCAACGCAGTTTTTTTACAATAGTGAAACGACGTTCCCTTTTATCCGATATTTCGTAACTCGTATACTCATCTATATTTCCTTTTCAAAATAGTCACGGAGCTGTGGAGTAGGTAATAGGACAGGGGGGTTACTGCCACTGTATTTTGATATTGTTTTGCTAAAATCTACCATGAAGTGCCCAAAAGTAAGCTTATTAGAACATTGTTTCAATTTTGTGACGCCATTATGCAAATCATTCACTCAATTCGTACCATCAAGTGTTTTTTGAGAGCTAGCATTATTGTTTTACGTAGGATTCAATAATAATAGCGCGTTTTGATGTTTGGAAAAATTATTGATTTGACTATAGGCCGACCGTTTAGCTCGCGTATCGCCTGCGCGGTACGCGTAAATGATAAATGATTTATTTATTTCACATAGGACAACTTGTGTCATTTATGATACGTCAAAACTACCACCGGTTCGGAAAGGTTTTCTACTGAGAAGAGCCGGCAAGAAACTCAGCAGTTTGCTCTTTTCCCAAAAATAAAAATTGAAGCTTCACTCAAGTTTTACAATTTCCATCCGATTTCAGAAACCGAAATCTGATTCAAAAAACGTCATGGTTTAACTATTTAATTTTTACAGGACGAGGAATCATTCGATTTCGTGATCGAAGCTGGGGCTTTGATGCTGGCAGACAACGGGGTGTGTTGTATCGATGAGTTTGACAAAATGGACCCGGGAGACCAGGTGGCTATCCACGAGGCCATGGAACAACAGACCATTTCAATTGCTAAGGTATGTTTACACAGCTGCCCAAAAAGAGGAGTGTGATGTTTTCAGGGTTCATGTATGTATGTATGTGAGTTTCTTAACCACCATAACTTCTCAATGCCCCCACAGATGTGGGCGCATGGAGTATGGTTAGAATTAGGGTTGTAATGGAACCTGGCCTCCGCCTCCGTAAGTGCGGAACTTTCGCAAGAAATCGTACCTCCGCTTCCGCATCCGCCTCCGCAGTTTTTTAGCGGAGTTGTAACGGAGGATTATTTACTTTGACTTACAATGCGAGAGGTACAAATCGAAGTAGGTATGCAGTTACACCATTACAACAAGAATAAAGGCAAGAAGAATCCTCAAAAAAAAACAAATGTGGGATTCATGGCATGACAGAAAATTGACGATGTGATCGGAGAAATGGATGCGGATGTAAAGCCCTTTTACCTCCGCATCCGCCTCTGCTTCCGCTGAGGACGCCTCCGTTACAACCCTAGTTATACATCCTTACATTATCCCGAGTGGCTTTGAAATTTTTTTTAGGTGGAGCAGTCATGTTTTTTTTAAAATTTTTATGTTACCAGGCTTAGTCGTTATCTTTGTAAATAATATAACGTATTTGAAACACTTTGACTTCTTAAATCGTAATTCCTTTACTAACTAAATATCCCATTTCAATAATCTTTAAATTGACAATTGGAGGGCTATCATATTGACTATATTTATGGACATTTATGTCAAGAGTATAAGGGTCTCTTGAAAAAAAATTAAACTTAATCATAATGTTACCGGCCTACACCCATATTATTAGCTTTAAGAAATGCAATCCATACTTTAAAACACCTTTCTTATATCTTTAGGCCGGAGTACGGGCAACCCTAAACGCGCGAACATCAATACTAGCAGCAGCCAACCCCGTAGGGGGTCGATACGACCGAGCTAAATCCCTCCAACAGAACGTGGCATTAAGCGCCCCTATTATGTCAAGATTCGATCTATTCTTCATACTGATAGACGAGAGCAGTGAAATGGTTGACTATGCCATCGCAAGGAAGATCGTTGACTTACACTGTAATAAGGAAGAAACTTATGATTGTGTGTATTCGAGGGACGATCTGCTGAGATATATCGCTTTTGCGAGGTCGTTCAAACCTCTTATTACTGAGGTAAGTAATACGTATTCATTTGATTCGATCTATTTTTTATACTAATGGATGAAAGGATAAAAAAGGCTAGGGCTTAAAAACTTTGAAATAAAACTTGTTTTGTGAAACCAAATAATGTTGAAGTTGAACAAGTTTTTAATTTCAAAACTATGTATTTAATTTATTTAAATTCATTTTCTTCTGAAGGTGACTAGGAAGCGGGTAAACTGCTTGTTTTGTGAAACCAAATTGAAAACAAATAATGTTGAAGTTGAACAAGTTTTTAATTTCAAAACGATTTATTTAATTTAATTTAATTAATTTTCTTTTGATGGTGACTAGCAAGTGGGTAAACTCCTAGTGGAGTACTACAGCTCTTTGAAAGCGCTTGCTTATTTAGTTGAAAACTTTGAAATCGTATTTAAATTATTTTAATTGCGTACTGAAATTATTGATAACTTGTTTTTAATTATTGTTTTTTTTAAACCTAATTGAACACTTGTTACAAGTTTTAATTTCAACACTTGATGTTTTAAAGAATGATTAGTAAGATTTTTGGAACGAAGTTCCTTATGGGATGATGCGGTGGTGTACCCTAGCCGGCAAAAAACGTCCGTAAAATTCTTACCCCCTATCAAAAAATGCTCAACGCGGCTAAAGAAGTTTTAACTTAAAAAATCATAATGAAAAATTTATACCTGGACTGGATTTTCTATTTACCTCGACTAGAACTTGAAATTAATATTTATGTAATAAGGAACTTCGTTCCTAACTGGTGTCCCACGACACCACACGTTTTATTTTTTAGTTTATTTTTTTCCGTTGATCACTAGGAAGCGGGTAAACTGCTAGTGGAGTACTACAGCTCTTTGCGGGCGCGCGGCGGCGCGGGCGGAGCGGGCGCGGCGAGCGGCGCTTGGCGGATCACTGTGCGGCAGCTCGAGTCTATGGTGCGGCTGTCGGAGGCGCTCGCCAAGATGCACTGCAGCGGCCATGTCACTCCTCACCACGTTCACGAGGCGCATAGGTGAATACACTAATGTCCTCCTGACCGAATTGGGTGAAATAAATTATTTTTGAAACGAAAGTTTCTTATGGGACTGTGCGGAGGGGTATCCTAGCCGGCAAAAAACGTCCGTAACGAAAATGCGTAAGATTTTGAAGTGAAAACATGCTCGCGTTGTTTCGAAATTAATATTTATGCAATAAGGAACTTCGTTCCTTATTGCATAAATATTAATATCGTAGGATCTTAGGTGGGCGCTTCATACACACATTAAGGCATTGTTTATCCTCGTCCAATTTTATTTGTGCTCATACTTGTTCAATTAAGGCTAGATTTGATTTGTTAACCAGAAGTATTTTGTATATGTTTGTTTGGCAGATTACTGAATAAATCAATAATACGCGTCGAGCAACCGGACATACATTTGGACGAAGAGGACCCGCAGTACGAGCCTAGTATGGAAGTCGACCACGATACACCCAACGGCACCAATAGTGGTAAGTCCTTCAGTCACGCCGCAATAGGTATACAATATATACTAGTGATGCCCACGAGGTATATAGACCAAGCCATATCTCCTTTTCACTCCCACATGAAAGAGATGCAGTGTTGGAATGTTACACAAGATAGAATGAGAAAAAAATATGTTTTTTTCTATCCCTTTCTGCGTGTCACGGGTTTAGTTTGTTTTGTTCATAAAGCATTTATTGTGTTTGGTGCATTGCAGCGTTTTACCTATTATTACCTATCCCTTTCGGTTACACGCTGGCATTAATTCTAGAGGTTTAATTATTCTATGGACTGACAGTTACAAAAAGAACGACTGAACTCTGTCTGCGCGGGCCCTAAGAGTTATCCTAGAATTTTTTAAACCTAAATCCACGATCTGACTGCCTCGTTGGTCTAGTGGTTTGCAATTTGCATATTCTACTGCGACCGACGAGGTCCCGGGTTCGAGTCCTGGGTCGGGACTTAATTAAGTATTGGGTTTTTCTGACTAGAAATTCTCAGTAGTAGCCCGGAGTTAGGAAGTTGGCGGTGTTTCACCCCCGTGCCTCGGAGAGCACGTAAAACCGTCGGTCTCGGTTATTCTCACTAAAATAATAATAGTCAAAGCCCGTCAACCCGCATTGGAGCAGCGTGGTGTGTCTTAGCTCTAATTCCTTCTCTCCTATGAGAGTGGAGGCCTGTGTCCAGCAGTGGGACATTAATGGGCTGTAGTGGATTTATTTTCCGCGTACAGATTTCACCTAATTTGTATCAAACCTGCAATGTTTATTCACAACACGTGCGAACACGTCCATATTATGATTTCTTATGTTAGATATAATTGCGAAAAATAATCGCGCGAGTCTTTTTCGCAGTGTGAACGTAGCCTAAGAGTTATCCTCTCTGCGTCGTATTCCTCATTACTGAGTTTCGTGACCCCTTTCCATTAATCAAATATTGGCAGGAGTTTTTTTGGGATATTAAGGCGGTGTGTTCCCACGTCCTTCTGCATATTGTTTTTTTTACCTTAATTCACTCGGATGAAATCTCTAACATAAAATAAGCAAGCAATTTATTATTACAGTTATCAGAAGCCAAAAATGAAAACATTTAAAATTGTAATTTTTTAATTTTCAGAGGATCAAGTAAATGGGGACCAAGCACCGAAGAAGAAGCTGACGCTATCGTTTGAGGAATACAAGTCTCTGAGTAACATGCTTGTGGTGTTCATGAGGAAGGAGGAAGCTGAGGCGGAGGCCAAAGGTATGTAGCCATTGAGAGTGGACGTCCACCGCTGGACATAGGCCTTACCTGTTAGACCACACCCGGTTTTCGTACAAAGGTAGCCATTGAGAGTGGATGTCCACAGCTGGACATAGGCCTTCCCTGTAAGACCACACCCGGTTTTCGTACAAAAGTATGTAGCCATTGAGAGTGAATGTCCACAGCTGGACATAGGTCTTCCCGGTATTTCTGTGTAATATGTGTCTGAATTTTTTAATATAACATCAGTCAGATTTTGTTTGTATAAAATGTAGCATCTAACCCAGATAACAATGAGTTGATTGATTGGCTCTCATCTTTCACTGGACAGCCTATTTCGGTACCTCTTTCTAACAGTTCTTGTGTATTTTATTGGTTACTAGCTGATGCCCGCGACTTCGTCCGCGCGTTGTAACTAACAAATTTTTCCATATTTTCTCACCGTTTAAACCTTCCCTGGTCTACGACAAACATTTCAAAACCAAAATCGGCCCAGCCGTTCTCGAGTTTTAGCGAGACAAACGAAAAGCAATTGATTTTTATATATATAGATAAATAAACAAAAAAATAAATTTGATGGTGATACTAAAAAAACCCTCGTAGCTTTAGTTTTAAGATACCGTAACTCATTATCACCAACATGTTTTATAAGTAACAAGCTAATGCCCGCGCATTCGTCCGCGTGGATTGAGGTTTTTCGGTTCCCGCGGGAACTCTTTAATTTTCCGAGATAAATGTAGCCTATGTCCTTCCCCGGGATATAACCTATACCTGTACCAGATTTCATCAAAATCTGTTCAACCGATGGACCGTGAAAGCGTAGCAGACAGACGGACAGACACACTGTCGCAAAGTGTAGCCAAATTGAATAAATATAGTTTGAATTTTTATTTTGAAATACACAAGAACTGTTAGAAAGATTTTATGTATATGACAACCTCCGTAGCGCAGCGTTGAGCGCTGTTGCCTTAACGTGCGGAGGTCCCGGGTTCGATCCCCGGCAATTGTCAATTTGGGAATTTATAATTTCTGAATTTTCCCTGGTCTGCCCTGGTGGGAGGTTTCGGCCGTGGCTAGTTACCACCCTACCGGCAGACGTGCCGCCAAGCGATTTAGCGTTCCGGTACGATGCCGTGTAGAAACCCAATAGGAATATGGGTTTAATATAACTGCTATGCCCCTAACAGGTTAGCCATTTAGGTTGCCAGTTTAGCCAGTTAGGTTGGGAAATTATACTTTCTGTTATTTCCCTGGTGGGTGACTTCGGCTGTGGCTAGTTACCACCCTACCGGCAAAGGCGTGCCGTGCCGTACGTACGTACGATGACGTGTAGAAGCCGAATAGGGGTACAGGTTTAATAATATATAACTGCCGTGCCCCTGACAGATTAGCCCGCTATACCATCTTAGACTGCATCGTCACTTACCATCAGGTGAGATCGCTGTCAAGGGCTAACTTGTACTTGTAGTGGATTAAAAAAAAACTCGTTATGCAGGTGAAGAGAGTGCGGGAATGCACAAGAGCGCGGTGGTGAGCTGGTACCTCGAGCAACTGGTGTCGCAGGGACATATCGAGTGTGAGGACGAGTTGTTAGAGAGAAAGACGCTCGTTGAGAAGGTCATCGACCGGCTCATGTACCACGTGAGTATCGTCTCTACTTTTATACTAATTCTGTAATATAGAATTAACCACATAATCATCTTTAAAATCATATCAGCTTTGTTAGTATAAAATGTAGTCTATGTCCACCCATTACCACCATAGTAACAATTCATCAAAATCGGCTCAGTATGCTTCAATTATAATAGGGATGACGCCTATATCAAAAATAAATTATTTCTTACTGATTATTAAATAGAGGGTCTTTCAAAAGACCTAAAACTCACATCCTCGGTTAGTTTTAAGTTTGATAACCATTTTAAAATATAGATTAAAGAAAAAAAGAGCGTTGAAATTTGATGACGTCACAACTGTGAATTTCATACAACTTCCATACTAGAAGTGCGTTTTCAAGTTTGATAAAGAGTTGCTGATTTGATTGAGTTGTCATAATCCCTATTCAAAGCTAGAGTATTTCAAAGGACATACAAATTTTTCCTTTTTTGATTTTTTTGTACATATTTTCTAAAGCCTAAATGATTTAACAAAAAAAACTGAACTTACAGTCCCAACTTATCTAATCCGGTGGCCAAAATTGGAATTAATTTAATTATTTTTAATGTTTAGTTTTTGTTTTATTTTTAATATTTACTAGCGACGATGTCACCGGGTCAGATAAGTTTGTGAGACTATAAATAGTGGATTTAAAAAAAAAATCGCTTAGATGTTATGAGATCAAAAAAATTGTATTTTCCCAGGACCAAGTAATAATCCCGCTGCAGACGACCGGCCTCAAATCAGCGCAGAAGTCCTCCGAACAAGAGATTGAAGATGATCCCTTACTAGTGGTACATCCGAATTACGTTGTCGACGCGTAGACTATAAGTTTATAAATAAGCTGGCCTTTTTGTAATAAATTGTTTTTTTATACACGGCGCTGGTTTTATTTCTTAGCCAAATGTGTACAAATGTTCTATAGGGTGATGCCTAATTGCCTATGTCAACAATAAATTATTTCTTTATGATTATTAAATAGAGGGTCTTCCAAAAGACCCAAAATTCACATCCTTGGTTAGTTTTAGGTTGGACAACCTTTTTAAACTATAGATTAAAGAAAAAAAATTGGCAGTCAGGGACTGCCGATAGAAGTGAAAACGATTTTTTTTCTAATTAAAAAATAAATAAATAATAAAAATAATGTCTGGGGTGTAATCCTGCGCCAGCTGCAACTATTTATTTGTGTATGTAAGTTTATTAATTTATTTTTATTTACGTAAGTTTATTATAACTCTTTTGGCCATATATGTATTTATTTTGTGTGCGGGCGTAAGAGCCATCGTAAATTTGTACCGATAATCGTAAAAATACTTCAAATATTAACCTTAAAACTTCAAGTATTAAAGTTTAATTACGAATGTACTATATTTATATTTAAAACCTTTTGTCTTCAACAACAAAACAAGAACAAGAGTCTTGGTCTTGCGGTCCCAGTCTTGGTCTTGGTCTTGCAGCAAGAGTCTCGCAAGTCTCGCAATCACCTATTAGCCTATTGCTATTTATAAAACGTTAATTTAGATCTTAGAACAACGTAACAGAGTAAGTACATTTTGAGCTTGAATCAACATAGCCATGGTAAAGACCAACCACATTAATAAATGGCTAAACATTTATTGAGAAATTCGAAAAATCAACTGACACCGTGCCGGGTTTGAATCCACGACCTAAGCGATCCGTGCCGATGATCTAACCAACTGAGCTATCTACCGTGTCCCACGGGAGTCAGTCTCTTTCTTATCAAACGTTTACATTTAATAAACTTACATGTTCAAAAGACAAAAAGTCAGCCTAGAGTTATGGAATTATATTACGAGAACGTACGGGGCCTGCGAACAAAACTGGTTGAGTTTTACGAAGGCGTGGCATCCTCCAACGCAGATTTGTTCGCAGTAACAGAAACCGGGTGCAATGAGTCTATACACGACGCAGAGATTATTCCACCTGGTTTTACAATTATTAGATGCGATCAAGCGGACGGGCGTAAACAAGGTGGCGCGTTTCTCGTGGCCGCACCGCGCTTGGAACTACGTCAGGTGCAAAGCGCCGTCAACATCGATGCGCATACATTTGAACTGGTTTCGGCGACAGTGTACATGCGCGAGCGGTTTTTGTTTTTGCTTTGCGTAGCTTATATTCCACCTAATAGTAGTGAAAATTAATACATGGTATTATTTCGAATCATTGAACAGTATTGTAGCAGCTATTCTCAAGTTGTAGTATTAGGAGACTTCAATTTGTATTCTTGCCCGTCGAGTATAAATAATTATTTTGAATATTTTCAGACGTATTGTGGATTCACTCAGAGTAACAATGTAGGCAACTGTAATAACAGGTGCCTGGACCTAGTTTTAAGTACGTTATCGGAGGGGGGCGGGGTGAGCGTACGCGCTGCGGCGGTGCGCGCTTGTGCCCGTGGACGCGCATCACCCGCCGCTCGAGGTGTCAGTGACAGTCACTTCCACAGTCGCGTCACTTGCACAGTCTCAGCTGTGCAAGTGACGCGAAGTCAGATTAAACCACGCATACGCCTATGGGCTGGAACTTTTATAAAGCTGACTTTTCGTCATTATATTCGGCGATTGCGACCGCTGATTGGACTCCGATGTATGAGATGGACTTGGAGTATAGTTTGAGTTATTTTTATAATACTATTAATTCTATTATCGATGACTGTGTTCCAAAAAAAAAGCGAAGTACTGTTACCCCGAGGTACGTTTATCCCGAGTGGTACACGGTTGAAATTATTCGCAACATAAAATTAAAAGCTTATATTCACCGGCGATACAAGGCGGGCAAAGCCCCTGACGACTACGAAGCGTTCGCTCAGTGTAGGGCAAATGTAAAAACAATGATAGCTCTTGCGCACGAAAAGTATGAACAACGAGTCCAAAATGAACTGTTGGGGGACCCGTTGTCGTTCTGGAATTACACAAAATCTAAAAGAGGTTCTAGAGGTCCGCAAAAAATATTAAAAAACGGGGTCTTGTTAACTGCTGAGCATGAATGCGCTATAGAATTTCCAAACTATTTTCATTCAGTCTATAGTACGGAGCGAGCTAATCTGAATGTTTGCGAAGCGATAGCGGCAGCTGGAGGAAGGAACGGTGCGGCGCGTGTTCATCTCGACCGATTGACTTTGGATGAAGTAAGGCAGGCGCTCAAACAACTAAGGCCCAAAAAGTCCGCGGGGCCGGACGGCATACCCCCTTACATTTTTAAACATTGCCGGTCAGTGCTAGCGGTGCCGTTGCTGTATATATACCTATAACCAATGTCTGAAGCAAGCGGTATTTATTGAGACTTGGAAAACAACTCGGGTTGTCCCAGTTCCGAAGGGGGGATTGGGTGCACAGGTGGATGGATACAGACCCGTTGCTGTTCTGTCGACTCCTGCGAAGGTTTTAGAGTCTGCTATCCACAAAAGTATATACAGTCAGGTAAGTGCGCAAATCTCAGACGCTCAGCACGGTTTCCGCCCGGCTAGGAGCACGACCAGCAATCTCCTTAGCTACATGTCTAGCGTTCTACCAGCAGTTGACAGGGGAGGCCAGACTGATGCAGCATACTTCGACTTCCGAAAAGCTTTCGACTTAGTGGACAACGATGTATTGCTTACAAAAGTTAGCAGCAGTCGGGTTCACCCCACATTTACTACACGTTTTTTGCCAGTTACATGAGAGATAGGCAGCAATATGTGGAATATAGAGGGCATAAGTCTGAGCCGTATTTCACGAGGTCTGGTGTAAGTCAGGGCAGTAATTTGGGACCCTTGCAGTTTATTTTGATGATAAATGATTTACCTAATATAGTCAAGGACGCGAAATGTTTGTTGTTTGCGGATGACCTTAAGCTCTCTCTAGCAATGGATGACGAGACTGACTGTAGGAGGCTGCAGAAAGACATCGACAGAGTCGTAAGATGGAGCGCGGACAACCTCTTGCAGTTTAATACCTCAAAGTGTGCAGTGATAACGTTCTCTCGTTCACATGCTCCTATTAGTTATAATTATAAGATAGGCGGAATACCAATGTCCAGAGTTACAGAGGTCAGGGACTTGGGGGTTAGCTTGAACACTGAGCTAACGTTTCGTGGTCATATAATTAAATGCTGTAAAAAAGCTTATAGGAATTTAGGTTTTATGCTCCGTACAGTTCACAGCGTCACTAATATAAAAGCTATCGTTGCCTTGTACAATGCACTAGTTAGGAGTCAATTAGAAGGTAATGCAGTCATCTGGGCTCCACATGAAACTAAATATAGTCTTATGTTGGAACGAGTACAGAACAAGTTTGTTAGGTACTTGTATATGAGGATGTATGGGGTGTATCCATTTTATCCGTTGATGTACCCAACATTATTCGTTTTGGGGATGGTTGGGTACAACGAGCTGAGGGTGAGGAGGGATCTTACTCTCGTAACGTATATTTTTAAAATAATCAGGGGGAAGGTATGCAATGCAGACCTAATGGCACAGGTGAGGCTGTGTGCCCCGGAGAGGTACGTAGAGCGGAGACGCCGGCCGCCGCTGCTGGCGATACCATGCGGGCGCACCAACCTCCTCAAGAAGGCGCCGCTGACGCGCGCACTTCGCACCCTTAATATTATAGCCGTAAAGATTGACATATTTTCTTGTTCTCTGAGTGAACTCACAAAGGTAGCAATGTGGACTATAAGTTATAACTAAGTAGGTGATAGTTTTGTTTTTTTATTTTTATTTTTAATAGGATATTATGTTTTGTACATTTCTTTAGGCTAAGCTAGATATATTAATATTGTAACTGCACCATCGTATTAGGGATTCCTGTAAAGATGATGTAAGAAGTGAATTAAAAATAAATAAAAAAAATGTGCTCAGCTAAAACATGTTTAAAACATATAAAAATCAAATTAATGACATTAACTGACTGTATTTTGAACATTAACTGTCTAGAAAGAGATTGATAGACCTTATAGGAATAAAAAGACTTTACACGTTTCAAGTGTGTTAAAAGTGTCTACAATATATTTTATCAAATGGGTGTTTGTGTTCGTCTCCATGTATTATCTAAATTTATTAGAAAGGAATAAAATTAAACACGAAGTTCAACTAAACAAAACTTTATTTCGCTAATATAACAGAATATCACTTCTATTTGAGCATCATTCTAACATCGTTCAAACACTTTATACAAATCGACGAGACTCGCTATCTGTAATATTGCTCCATTGCTCACAAAACTAGAAGGCGGTAAAAAATTTCTTCGAATCGCTGGGAAAATTATATGCTCTTGCTTCCACAACTCGGATTTCACAATGTCCTCTAAACTATCGGGGTTGGGTTGTGAGTAAAATATGGCGGTTTGTCGACTGAAGGTATCGAAACATTCTTTTTCTGATTCCCAGTTGACTTCGGTGACTAGACGGACTAGGTATGTAGGTAGGGCGCCCATAAATGGAGTGTGACCGTCTTGAAAAGACAAGTTTATGAAATAATTTAAACTTTACGATGCCACCATACAATACGTTGGCATACTAAAGTGATAAGATACAGTCCATTGTCGATCAAATCGTCAAAGTAAAATAAACCATAATAGCATTGAATTAGAGCTCAATTTCGTGTATCTATTCTTATACGTTTAGGTGGTTTATTTTACTTTCAAGCCGAACTTTGACGATTTGATCGGCAATCCTTACATAATTGCACCTCAGGTGTAAACTTTAAAATGAAGTTAAAAAGTCGGGAAATTAGTAAATAGCGCCCAGATTTTAATTTTCCTAAACAATAATACGTTTGTGAGTAAATAATACAAAAAAAAGTGTGCGTGTGCAATTCACACACGGCAGAAGTGAAACTTCAGAAAAGTAGCCTACGAGATAATGAGATAAATATAACATGTATTCTAATCCCTATCTCATTCTCTAGCACGCTAAATCCTATTATGAATATGTTTGTCTCTTTTGGGTGTCGCTTTTTCGTTTCATCGAATTTTCAAATCACGATTCTAGAGAAGTTTCACTTCAAAAATGCCATTATCCAAACTGACAAATGATATTTAAATACATTTTCAAGCACATTTTCACAAGTCTGTATTTTTGATTCCCGCGGGAACTAATTTTCTGGTAACAAAATTTCCTTTCCCGGTATACAACTAATTTCCGTACGTGTCTAAATCTGAAACGTTGGAGCGTGAAAGCCTAGCAGACACAAATTTTCGCATTAATAATAATAATACCACCACCTCTACAGCCCTATAATCTCCCACTGCCGGGCACAGGCCTCCACTCTCATAAGACAGAAGGAATTGGAGCTTAGACCCACCACGCTGCTCCAATGCGGGTTGGCGGGCTTTGACGACTATTATCATGTTAGTGACAATAACCGGGACCGACGGCTTAACATGCTCTCCGAGGCACGGGGGTGTACCACCACCAACTATCTAACTCCGCACTAGAATTGCGAATTTCTAATCAGAAAACCCATACTTAATTTTGGCCCGACCCGGGACCTAGTCGGCCGCAGTAGAACATACTAACCACTAAACCAACGAGGCATCATACTAATATTGTAAATGCGAAAGTGTGTTTGTTTGTTGGTTTATTGGTTTGTCCTTCAACCGCAAGAGCAACGGATCGACGTGATTTTTTACATGGGTATAGTTGAGGACCTGGAGAGTGACATAGGCTACTTTTTAGCTCAGAAAATGAAAAAGTTCCGATGGGAATAAAAAAACGACGAAGACGCGGGTATCAGCTAGTTTATAATATTTGTATGAATTTATGCTATAAGTGATAAAAATTACATACAAGATATACATACGAACCTAATAATAACGGCAAAGCGGCCAGATCTCCCTCTGAAGTGATCTCCAGCGAGAAGTATTCCAGCATCATCGCGCGCTTGGACACTAGTAGCTCACACATCTGCTGTGATAGCTCTCTCATGTCACCTACACGGGAAGTGTTATGATGCAAACATACTTAGAATACCTAGTTCTAGTCCCACAATTTTATCTGACCCGGTGACAGCGTAACTAGTATATCCATACTGAATATTATAAATGCGAAAGTGTGTCTGTCTGTCTGCTACGCTTTCATGGCCCATCCGTTCATGCGATTTTGATGAAATTTGGTACAGTAGTAGTGGTTAATTGTGGTTTGTGGGACTATAATTCACTTGAATTTTATAATGTTTAGCTTTGAGTTTTGGCTGCCAGTGTTTAAAAGCAACTGACTCACAGCTTCAATGAGACATCGGAGTTATTAGTCAAATACGTATTTGTCGCAGCGTGGGAACTACGGCGCCATCTTTCTTTACGTTTATTCGCTAAAATTAATTTGTGACTACCGCCATGTCCGAACATCCTAATAGCAAAATATCTTTACGACGCCGTATACAATTGACATAAAAAAATAGCGACTAGTGTAACAAAGATGTTACAAAGACATTCACTTCGGATAAATAATAATCGGTTTGTTAGCTAGGGAGGTGATACCTCTATAGCTTGAAAAGCACACCGCTTTGCTTTGAAAACCAGTGAGCAATAGTAGATTGTATTTTAAGGGAGCAAAATAATATTTTTACGGCGAGGGCGTAAAAATCCAGAGCGAAGTGAGGGATTCTAGAGTAGAATTCCGAGCGTAGCGAAGGATTCTTTAGTAGAGGGATTCAAGGTACGTCGCCCGAGCCAAAAAATTTTGCGCCCGAATGATACACTCTACTTTTCATCACCCTATATGAGAAATTAAAAGGCGCCTCATATTTTATTGTAATATTATTGTTTAATAAAACAGAGAAATTCTATACTTTCACTGTCACTTGAAGAACTCATGTTTCAAAACAAAACCATGAATTAACTTTAAATTTAACAATCCGTGAAAATTGACGAAAACTTTAGACGAAAAGCGCGTTTTTAATTTGATTTCTTTTTTTTTTTATTCAGCCGGCGGTGCGACTACGGGCCGTCGTACCAGCCAGTCTTTATTCAAACAATATTTGCGTTCGATTTCTTTGGCGCTGAACACTAAGATGTTCCAAATTTAAAAAAAAAAAATTATTTCAAAAAGTGCGCCGCCGCTATCTTTATCTTTGCCGCGCACTTTTTGAAATAAAGAGGATTAAAAACTCATTTCTGCCCGCTAAAAGTTTCTTATAGAAAACACCACCTTTGGGTGCACTTAAAGGCGAACCAAGTCGTCCTTTTCGAATACATGGGATGAAAAAGATGTTTCTTCTCTTTCTCTTGTACATAATAACTAACATACCTAGTTCCGGATTCCATTCGTCCTGCTGAGCTCTGAAGCCCAACACGAATAGCTCCTCTAAAGGCAGCGGATTGGATAGCTTGATCAGGCCGAGGTTTTGGAAATCGTATAGTATCGTTTCGTAGAATAACTCTTCACTGAAATATACATCACAATGTTAAAATTTTGAAAAAAATATTTTCAAGAAATTCTACCAGTTTATAGTCCCACAAACATATCTGACCCGGTGACAGGGTGGTTAGTATATATTAAAAATAAAATAAAAACAAAATCTAAACAGGCATATAATAATTAGTTCTAATTTCGGCCAACGGGGCATAATTGTGGGACTTTATATTATGAGCGACATTTTTTAAAATCAGGAAGTAAAAAAGTTTAAAATCCATTGTTCTAACTGAACAACATAGATCAAAGATGGAGGCCTCAAAACATCAAGTGATGTTTGAATGTTACTTCCATCCGAAGTTCTCAACCCACAACTAAAAAGTTTTACTTCAAAAATATGGTTAATATGCAAAAACTTCATTTTTAAAATAATATTATATGCATATTGATTTGATTTGATTTTGATTATATTTCGAAGTCACCTAAAAAGTGAATCCGTAGTGTATACTGTGTCGGTATAATACATATAAATGTGAAATTCTATCTGTCTGTTACCTTTTCATGTACTCAAGCAGTGTCTTAATGTTGATAAAATTAGATACATTATATTTTCTCGGAAAATCAGATTTCCTGTGGGATTTCTAAAACCTAAATACCTACTCGCGAACGAAATCGTAGGCATTGACAGCTAATGAAAACGTTAAAATAGCTGAAAATATGGAATGGAATATAAAAGGACAACTACAAAAAAATCTCTTTTTTGTAGTTGACTTCTTACATTTGAAGTCACTTAAAATAAATGTAGTTTGTATACTTACGTCAATCGAGTAGTGTCACACAAATAAAGTTTAGTGGAATGCTGAATGAGCGATCTATGACAATCTATACACGCAATGAAAATCAAGTTAGCCAGTATTTCCCTCAAATTCATACTGCATTTATTTTCCACACTTAGCCTCAACTGTTTAACACTTGTTAACTTAGTTTCGACTCTTTCATACTTAAAAGTTCTAGTTTTGAAAGAATCTTTTGGATCTATATAGGAAATATTTCCATTTTCAACCGCTACAGACTTCCAATTGTCTTTTTTGTTGTTATTTTTATTTGGTTCTGATACTAGAGAACAGTCTAGGTTGTTCAAATCATTTGATTTTGTATTATTTTTGTTTTCTTCTAGATTGATCGAATCTATTGGATTTTTATTAGTTGGTTCTACATCCATATTATTGTTTTTATTTGGTTTGTCAATTGAATTTTCTATATCATTCAAATGGTCGGCGTCTTCGAATACAAATCGTGGTGTTTCTCTTATTGTTTCATTATTTTCTTCAAATATGTCGACGTCCATACTTGTTTCTATATTCTTTGTTTTATGTATTTCTGAAAATAAATATAGGGATTTATCCAAAAAAAATTTAGGAAACATATTTCTACGAAAAATGTAAAATACATGCTGATGCCTACAGTTTACGACTTCTGAATAGATTAAGTTTTTTTCGAGCCCTGCACTCTTTGAATTAACGGCATAAATAGTAGCCATCTTTAGGCTGCAAGCTATCTCTGTTCAAAGGTTTTTCAAAATTGGATCTGCTGTTAGGACGGACAGAATCATATTTATAATATTCACTCAATAATACATGTGATTTCATCCACATGGTATTCCTAAAAATCCTAGGGATATTTTTGACTTTCCGTGTTAAAAATGAGTCCATCTGCAGCTAAGCTATCTTTGTAACAAATGTCGTCAAATGTTTTTTATGGGGTGGGTCGTTTAAACTTTAAATGAAAACAAATAGATAACTCATACACATTTATGATATGTTGGAATGAATTTATACTAATGTTATAAATGCGAAAGTGTGTCTGTCTGTCTTCACGACCCATCTGTTAAACCGATTTTGTTGAAATTTGGTATGGGGATAGTTTGTATTCCGGGGAAGGACATAGGCTTTTTATCCCAGAAAATTAAAGAGTTCCCGCAGAAATCTTAATCCACGCGGACGAAGTCGCGGGCATCATCTAGTAATTTATATAATGTTTTGGATAATACAATATCGAATTTCTTGTGGATTTTTTCTAATCTATGTAATGGTAGATTCTTATCACAATATTTACTTGAAATAGTTAATTTTGCTTCAATTAATACCTTTTCTACTATCCAGTTCATCTCTATCACTTCCTATGTCTACAACTTCTGTATGAGCCTTGTTTAAATCTATATAATTAGTCCGTGTCGTGGCGTCCGTCTGTTTGTTGGTCACTCGGAAGAACTTATCGATCTTCTGAGTATCGGAGTCCACTCGTACTAAGTCTTTGGCGTATATTTTTGCACCGTCGGTGGTTTTTTTGACGATTTCTTCGACCATCGTCGCACCTGGTAATCTTGCCTAAAAAGTAATTTAAGATTAATCGTACATACATAATTTATAATTGACCGAGCGAAGCGAAGGTCTCTGAGTATACTTGAGTGAATTTGCACTTGTCCGTCCGTCAGAGCCTTACAACTTCTGAATTACTAACCGATGGCCTCCAGCCGAACTTAAAAAGTTATAAAAATCTTCATTTCAGGGGGGCTCTCATAGAAGCGAATGCGAAGTAAAATATTTTTTAAAAAGTTACATAGGGTTGCGGTATATCATTTTAAAGATAGAGTTAATATATGTATAACAAGAGCACGTGGTGGTGGCATTGCTTGCTTGGGAACTTGGCTTTCTTGCTTGGTTGGGAAGGTAAACGGTGCTTCGCTTGTAACTGCATGCTTGACCATACAGAATTTTTTCTGTTGGCGTATTATAGCAAAATAATAGTAATCTTTTCTTGATTAGTTTTTTTTTTTTTAACTAGTTAATGCCCGCGACTTCTTCCGCGTCGATCAAGGTTTTTTGTAATATTAGTATGTACCTGCGTGTACATAACCCTTGAAGAGTTACAGCTGAGCAGTTTGCTCTCTACGGCGGTTTTGATGCGCTCTATGATCTGTTCCTCGTACAGAAATTGCACTTCGTGTTTCGTTGGGTGCACGTTTACGTCCACGTTTTTTGGGTCTGAAATAAAAAAATAAATACAAACAAGTGAAAATAATTAGAAAAATTAGAAAAAAACAGTCATGCTTTTGTGCCATATTGTTGGAGTTTACCTCCTTTAGAATCGATTTTCATATATGTATATGAATTATGTATGTATATGATATATTATATATGCGTGAAAATTTATTGGGAGTAAAATCATCATCATATCATACTAATATTATAAATGCGAAAGTGTGTTTGTTTGTTGGTTTGCCCTTCAATCACGCTGCAACAGAGCGACGGAATGACGTGATTTTGCATGGGTATAGTTGAGGACCTGGAGAGTGACATAGGCTACTTTTTATCCCGGAAGATTAAGGTGTTCCCGTGGGAATAAGTGATTGAAGGACAAACCAACAAACAAACTGACTTTCGCATTTATAATATTAAGTATCACATATTATATAATTCTAACTAGACCAATGAGGCATTGGTCTAGTGGTTGGCATGTTTGACTGCAGGGTTCCGGGTTCGAGTCCCGGGTCGGGCCATAATGTTGGGTTTTTCAGTTTTCTGACTAGAAATTCTCAGTACTAGCCCGGAGTCAGGAAGTTGGCGGTGTTTCACCCCCGTGCCTCGGACAGCACGTTAAGCCGTCGGTCCCGGTTATTATCACTAACATGATAATAACCCGCATTGGAGCAGCGTGGTGGGTCTAAGCTCTAATTCCTTCTCTCCTGTGAGAGTGGAGGCCTGTGCCCAGCAGTGGGACGTTAATGGGCTGTAGTGGTGGTGGTGGATATTATACTTTGTATACACGACCTCTCCGGCGCAGTGGTGAGCGCTGTGGTCTTATAGTGGGAGGTCCCAGGGTCAATTCAAGCATTTATAATTTCTGAATTTTCTCTGGTCAGGCTCGGTGGGAGGCTTTGGCCGTGGCTAGTTACCACCCTACCAGCAAAGACATAACGCCAAACGATGTAGCGTTCTGGTATGATGCCGCATAGAAACCGATTAGGGGTATGTGTTTAATATAACCGCCGCCAACCGGTTAGCCTGCTACCATTTTAGACTGCATCATCACTTACCATCAGGAGCGAAGGGCTACCTTGTTGTAGTGGAATAAAAAAATAAAAACTAGTAATGACTCACCTAATTCTATGCTCAGGTATACATATGAGTGTGAATTTTTCGGCAAATACGTTGCATACACGGAATCCACGGCTTTGCGAATTGCTAGAAAAAGAAACATTTAATAGTTAGTTTTGTAGTAAATATTATATACAAAATATCTTATAGTTTGAAATCGGTATTTCGGTAAATCTACCGAAAAATCGGTAGGTTTAATTATTACAGGATATTCTATATTATATAAATAACATTCGATATATTTTTTAATCTATACTAAAATTAAAATGATGATGAAATTTGGCACAGAGATAGATTATACACTAGAGGTCACTGGAAATATTTAAAAAATCTGTTAGGAATTTCTATTTATCCTAATACAGACGATTAGTTTTCATTGTTATTTATAATAGTAATACTAAATACATAATATTATATATTAGTTTATTTTCATATATTATTTATTATGAGTATTGTTATTTGTGTAAATGGTTTATGTAATAGTATGTAGGTATTTGTTTGTATGTTTATTTATATTAATGCACCACCCGCAATTTAATCTCCTTAATTTCTCCTAATCCTAAGGTTGCCTGGCAGAGATCGCTGCTAAGCGATAAAGCCGCCTTTTTGTATTCTACTTCCTTTTGTGTATTTGTGTTCCTTAATTTTTATTTTTATTTTTTGTATTGTGGTGTACAAAAAAAAATTATAGTCTGGAATAACACATAGGATACTTTTTATTAATATATTAGAGTTCCCGTGGGAACCAAAAAACCTCAATCCATGCGGACGAAGTCGCGGGCATCAGCTAGTAATTCATCATTAGGGTAGACCTACCTAGTTATAACAGCCACTTTTTATAAACATCGAAACGGACGCTTAGTATGGGATGTTGTATGAAATACTCGGTTGTGACGTCACAAAAATTGGACGCACTTTGTAACTATAATCGCTAGTTTCAATATCAAACATATATAACATAAATACTAACGGAGGATGTGGATCATACGTGTTTTAGGAGATCTACTGTTTTACAATCATTTATTTTGATATATACACCATCTATATTATTGCATTAGTCATTCGATTTTCTTGATTGCTTTGTGAAAATAACATATTCGAGTTTCATGTACTATACTATGACGTCACAACAAATCCAACATGGCGGATTTGGCAAAAAAAGTTCGACAAGAATTCAAGATACAAATAATTTGAGCGATATTTTTTTAATCCTCTACAAATTAGCCCTTGACTAGGATCTCACCTGATGGTAAGTGGTAGCGGGCTAACCTGTTAGGAGCATGGCGGTTATAACTTCAACTTAATTCAACTTACAAGGCGAATCGACCAATCGATGGTTGATAAAAAGCAACATGGCGCCTTTCTTGTGTGAATAGTTCACGTTAGTGATGTAGCCGTGGACCGACAGTTTCAACGTTGGGTCCTTCAGTTCGAGCTCGAGAAGTTCGCGAGCTATAGAGTTACCGTGAATCTACAAACAATTCACAGCATTATTTAAAAGGGGTCATCCATAAAGTACGTCACACGTTAAGGGGGGGAAGGGGTCGACGAATTGTGACATTGTGACACAAGGGGTGGGAGGGGTCCTAAGTTTCGTGACGTCACATTTCAAAATCTTATACATAGTTTTACTATACTATACAATACAATAGTGTTAAAATGTCCAATTTGAACTATTAAAAAAAAACTTAAAAATATTTCCAACTCTGTATCTGTTTTAGTTTGTAACTTCCATTAATACAATTAATAATTTAAGGTTCTGTTAATTTTTTCAATTGTTTGATTTTTTAGTTATATCAGAAAGTAATATAAATGGAAATGAAACTAATTTCGGGAATTTCTTAAATGTGACCAACTGTGACAAAGACGGGGGAGGGGTCAAAAATCACGAAATTAGTGTGACGTACTTTATGGATGACCCCTCATAGGCTAGACAGCTTTAAGTGTTTTTTTTATATAGTACAAGTTAGCCTTTGACTGCGATCTCACCTGATGGTAAGTGATGATCCAGTCTAAGATGGTATAGCGGGCTAATCTGTCAGGGGCACGGCAGTTATATATTATTAAACCCGTACCCCTATTCAGTTTCTACACGTCATCGTACGTACGTACGGCACGGCACGCCTTTGCCGGTAGGGTGGTAACTAGCCACGGCCGAAGCCACCCACCAGGGAAATAATAGAAAGTATAATTTCCCAAATTGAACCTGCCAAGGATAGAACCCGGGACCTCCGCACGCTTAGAAAACAGCGCTGAACACTGGGCCACGGAGGTCGCTTATCCAGTCTGTTCTTGAACTGATTTACAGAGATTGACATCACCACATCCTCGGGCAGTCTAACACTACATATGCACTGCTCTGTTGGTCAAAAAGTGTTTAAAGGGATTTGATGATGCCAATAGGCATGATGACAGTAACAAAGAAGCAATGAAATTATAAATTTATCTAATAAAATTGGATTCATGGATTATAAAAAACGTATTTTTTTTCCTATTTCGAGTAAGATTGCTATTTATTTTGATAAAACAAAACTATAAAATACAGTAATCCGCCATATTGGTTAAAACACCAATGAAGCGACAATGACGTCACAATTATTTTTGAACTTTGACAATCACACTATTGTTTACTGCACACTGCACAGAGTACATTGGTAAAAATAATAGTGACGTCACAAACGACGCCATGACACCGCCGAACGTTTTGGCGTGAATTTTAAAATTTAAATTTTAAATGCCAATTTCATCTACCAAACCTTATTTTTCTGCTGAAATAAGATATTTTTTCGAAATAGTAGATACTTCCGAACATAATCTGACCATTTTTCAAAATCAGTCATCATGCCTATTGATGACGCATTTATGCAGTGTCCTCTAAGACTGGGGTTTCTCTTTGTTACAAATATTTCCTCCATATTTGAGACATTATAGTAGATGTAACTGCCTCGTTAGTCGAGTGGTTGGCATGTTCGACTACGGCCGACGATGTCCCGGGTTCGAATCCCGGGTTGGGCCTTAATTAAGTATTGGGGTTTTCTTAGGAAGTTGGCGGTGTTTCACCCCGTGCCTCGGAGAGCACGTTAAGCCGTCGGTCCCGGTTATTATCACTAACTTGATAATAGTCGTTAAAGCCCGCCAACCCGTATTGGAGCAGTATGGTGGGTCTAAGCTCTAATTCCCTTTCTCCTATGAGAGTAAAGGCTTGTGTCCAGCAGTGGGACGTTATGGGCTTAATAGTAGTAGTAATAGTAGTTGTTCAGTATTTTGTATGTTTCAATGAGATCGCCTCTTTCTCGCCTACTTTTGAAATGATTTCTATACTTACAATTCTAACATTATCGGTAACCGATGACTTGATAGGAGTCTTAATATCAGTGTTTTCGCCAAACTTCTTCAGAGTGAACCCAACTTTACTATTGTGTATGGCGTAGCCCCCGACAACTTCCATTATATGCATGTACTCCTCGTTAGGGCTCCGCAGGGCTCGTTTGCGTGCTAGCACGTTGTAGAATAGGTCTTCTACGGTTATTTGTGTACCGTTGTTGCCTGCACAGGGCTTTATAGGACCTTTTAGTTTTCCGTTTTCGTAGCAAGCTCTGTAATGCAAACATTTTACACACTTGAACCCAATTCAACGTTTATTTATTCAAATAAGGTACACTGTACACTTTTGAACATCAATCTATATCTATAATCTATACTAATATTATAAATGCGACAGTTTGGATGTATGGATGGATGTTTGTTACTCAATCACGCCCCAACAGCTGAACGGATCTGGATGAAATTTGACACAGAGATAGATTATAGTCTGGAATAGCACATAGGCTACCCTTTTTATCTCGAAAAATTAGGGAGTTCCCGGGGGAATTTAAAAAACTTATTTCACGCGGACGAAGTCGCGGGCATCTGCTAGTTATGAACATGTTTGTCTTTTTTTGATGTCGCTTTTTCGTTTCATCGAATTATCAAATACTTAACAACGAGTCTAAAGAAGTTTCACTTCCAAAAAGCTGTACTCAAAGTGGTTGTCTTGAAAAGGCGAAAACCTATTAGTATAGACACTCGACCTCCTGTAAGGGTTCGCAGGTTCGATCCCCAGACAGGCAGCCTTAACTTTTTGGAGTAATGTGAATTTTAAGAAATTAAATATATCACTTGTTTCAAACGGTGAAAGAAAACATCGTGAAGAAACCTGCATGCCCCAAGAGTTCTTCATAATGGTCGCTAACGTGTGTGAAGACTGCCAATCTGCCCTAGGCCAGAGTAATGAACAATGGCCAAACCCTTCTCATTCTGAGAGGAGACGGGTACTTAGTAGTTAAGGTAATTAGAGTTGCAAAGATAATGACCATACTAAGTTAATGAATAATAACATGGAACTGGAATAGGCATGATGACTGATTTTGAAAAATGGTCAGATTATGTTAGGAAGTATCTACTTTTTCGAAAAAATATATTATTTCAGCAGAAAAAAAGGTTTGGTAGATAAATATTGGCATTTGAAATTTAAATTGTAAAATTCACGTCATAACGCTCCCCGGTGTCATGGCGTCGTTTGTGACGTCACTATTATTTTTACCAATGTACTCTGTGCAGTGTGCAGTAAGCAATAGTGTGATTGTCAAAGCTCGAAAACAAACCATTGTGACGTCATTAGCTTCTTGGTGTTTTAACCATTATGGCGGATTACTGTATTTTATAATTTTATTTTATCAAAATAAATAGCAATCTCACTCGAAATAGAAAAATAAATGCGTTTTTTATAATCCATGAATCCTATTTCATTAGATAAATTCATAATTTCATTGATTCTTGGTTACTGTCATCATGCCTATTCTCTATGTTTTGACGACCTCCCTGGCGCAGTGTTGAGTGATGTTGTCTTAACGCGCGGAGGCCCCGGGTTCGACTTCGATCCCGGGCAGGGTCAATTTTGAGAATTTTTAAATTTCTGAATTTTCCCTGGTCTGGCCTGGTGGAAGGATTCATGCCTGTTAGCCGTGGCTAGTTACCACCCTACCTGTAAAGACGTGCCGCCAAGCGATTTAGCGTTCCGGTACGATGCCGTGTATACGGTGTATAAACCGATTAGGTGTATGGGTTTAATATAACTGCCATGCCACTCTAACAGGTTAGCCCGCTACCATCTTGTTTAAGAGAATAAATTTAAAAATAAAACTCACTTATAGGCACACTTGTCACTCGCAGTCTTGGTCAGTATCGACAGATGTGCGATATGGCTGATGCTCGCTAGGGCTTCGCCCCTGAAGCCGTAAGTGCTAATTGCCTGCAGGTCTTCATACTGGGACAGTTTGGATGTTGTGAACCTTTCGCAGACTATATCCAAGTTGTCATATCTGATGCCTGTGCCATTGTCTTGGATCTAAAGAGATATAATCTTTTTAATATTATATCGTATCACTATGTTCAAATTAAAATATTTGCACTGATGCAGGCCAACTGCGTCTGTAAAAATATAAAATTATGTGGTTCAATCATTGCATAACAAAGAAAATTGTCACGTCACGTCGGGGTCACCACAGTGGGACGAGTGAATTATATGAATTGGTTCGCAGTTCGCACCAATAGGAAGCTCACTGTTCCTCCGGGCTGGTGTTGTGCCCGGGGATCACTCTGGTCCGACCGTCGTAAGATTGAACGGTCTATATATTCTCAGAAAACTTCGATATCGTGATTTAGGCTTGTATGTAACTCATTTTCAATCGATTATCTATCCTGCGATGTAAATACAATTATTTACACTGTGGTAACCGCTACAAAATTAATGTTTTTTCTTGCTGGGTTTAGATGAGTGCCTGGAGAGTGATATAGGCAACTTTTTATCCAGAAAATTTAAGTCATCACCACCACCACTACAGCCCATTAACGTTCCACTGATAGACCCACCACGCTGCTCCAATCCGGGTTGGCGGGCTTTAACGACCGGGACCGACGGCTTAACGTGCTCTCCGAGGCACGGGGGTGGAACACCACCAACTTCCTAACTCCAGGCTAATACTGAGAATTTCTAGTCCCCCAACTACCTACTTAACTATGGCCCTACCCGGGACTCGAACCCGGGACCTTGTCGGCCGCAGTCAATCATGCTAACCAATAGACCAACCAGGAAGTTCAATAAAAATTGAAGCATTCCCTGGGATTTTTAAAACTTGAAGCCACATGGTTGAAAGTTACAGCACCCTAAAAAAATTTTAATGCCTAACTAAACTATCTTGACTGATATTAGTCATAACTATAAATGTATCACCAGTTGTAACTCACATTTTTTTAAAAGCTTTTATTTAACTTGCAATGAATGTAACTATATATGTTTATTCGGGTGGAATCTTGCAACTCAATTTTGAAGCAGATATCTTCAACCTATTGAGTTGAAAGTTTGTATACACGTTTAGTTTGGATGACAATGCATATGTTATGTAGTTAGCTGTGTGACGTCATTCTAAATTCAACATGGCGGAACTTATTTTTAGTTACCTTTCTTACCTGGTACCTATATTGCCAGGTGTCACATGACAAGCTCCATAAGCACGCAGGTATTCAAAGAATATGAGACGCTACTGAGAACCTATGGTTTCATCTACCTATGTGAAAAGAAGTTATGACTGATCGCTGTGGGATCTTGGACTAAAATTCTTGTGACAATATGTAATCAAACATTTTTCTCGATTTTCTTGAGTAAACTTGTGGTTTGTCATTTAATTTTTAGGCTGAAAATGACCTCTCTACGTCAAATGACGTTCCCAGACAGAACTTGAAATTTGTGTTTGTTATTGGGTTTTTAAATTATTGGGATTTTCAATTGAGAAATTCTCAGTGCCAGCCCGGAGTTGGAAGTAGGCGGTGTTTCACCCCCGTACCTCGGAGAGCACGTTAAGCCGTCGGTCCCGGTTATTATCACTAACAATATGATAATAGTCGTTAAAGCCCGCCAACCCGCAATCGAGCAGCGTGGTGGGTCTAAGCTCTAATTCCCTCTCTCCTATGAGAGAGTGGAGGCCTGTGCCCAGCAGTGGGACGTTAATAGGCTGTAGTGGTGGTGGTGGTGGTGGAACTCGGAAGTGTGTTATTCTGTTCAATATTTTTTTCTATTATATGCAAGGACTTGCATAGAGGAAGGTTTTTGGATTCTAATTTTTCTTTAGCGTCGGGCGTTTATTTAGAGCGTCGTTCCCGCATTATGCAACGCGCCTGACACATTTTACTACTGAAATAAGCACTATTAATAAAAATGTACTAAAATATGCAATAATGCTGTAAAAATAGCGTTTTATGCATTTGCATATTATGCAAACATGCTAATGCATATAATCTGATGTCTATTATTATTATTATTATTATTTATAATAGGCTAGGCAGCTTTCGCTGATGCGCCTATATCAAATCTTGTGCTTTGTCTTTAAGTGTTTATCCAGTCTGTTCTTGAACTGATTCACAGAGGTTGACATCACCACATCCTCGGGCCGTTTGTTCCACATAAGTACTACTCTGTTGCCCAAAAAGTGTTTAAGGGGATTTGATGATGCCAATCTATGACGCAGCTTTCGATCCTGTCCTCTTAGACCAGGGTTCCTTTTTTTTACAAATATTTCCTCCATATTTGGGACATTATAGTAGGTGTCTAGTTATAATAATCCTAAAATAATTACGAAATACAGACCTGTAGATATTTTAAGCCACCAGCTTTAACAGTGATAATTATATTTGTTGAGCAAGCGTCCAAACTGAAAACAATAAAATTGAAAATACACAGGACCCATAATACATTCTCAAAGGTTTGCCAGAAAAATCTCACAACCGATTGCCTAAATGAAGAAATATCCTTTTGGATGGGCATGCTCCAGTTATAAGATGGCAAGACTGGATTGAGATTGAGTTCCATTGAGTTTTTACTGTGGATAACAATATAATAACACTTGTGTATTCAAATACCGTATTTTCTGATAGATTTGTGTGATAGATAACAATTATATCGATCATAAATCTCAATACTTGAGAATTATTATTCAAATCAATTCCTTATAAGTTAAGAGCCCCTTAAGATTTAAGGGACTACCTTTTAAATTTAAGAGGTCCTTAAAAGCTAACAGAGATTTTAGAGACCCCCAGAGATACTTTTATTCAACTGGGTATTATCACCCAGTGGTCAAAGTCGACTATACAATCGCAACATCACAAAAACCCACAGTCAGACGAATAAATTTACATTTTTCGTCCTCCCACTGGCGGATGAGCCTTTCCAAGGGTAACAATTAATAACTAGATGATGCCTGCGACTTCCTCCACATAGATTAAGTTTTTTTAATTCCCGCAGTAAGATATATTCCTTTTCTGGGAAACAAAATATCCCCTGCGCCATATTTCATCAAAATCAGTTGAATGGATGTTCCATGAAAGCATAACAGACAGACAGACAGACACACCTTTGCATTTATATTTCGCACGTTATGCTGTTGGTCCTGCAAGGCGACCGCATATCTTTTGCATCAATCATTGATACTTTGCAATCACTTCTGATTGGATAACACTCTTCCACTATTGGATAAAATCCATTGACGCAGCAAGAATGCCATAAATTCAGCCAATCAGAGGTGATTGCGATGTATCAATGATTGATGCAAAAGATATGCGGTCGCTCTGCTGGTTATTATCACTGACATGATAAAAGTCGTCAAAGCCGCCAACCCGTATTGGAGCAACGTGGTGGGTCTAAGCTCTAATGCCCTCTCTCCTAGGAGAGTGGAGGCCTGTGCCCAACAGTGGGACGTTAATGGGATGTAGTGGTGGTGGTGGTGGCTTCAATTTTTTGAAAAAAAGTTGCCTGTATCACTCTCCAGGCACTCTATCTAAACCCAGCAAGAAAAAACATTAATTTTGTAGCGGTTATGCGGGTTATCACAGCTATGGGACGTTAATGGGCTGTAGTGATGGATGTATGGTATAGGTATGTATTTTCCAATTAAAATGAATACCCACCTGTTTTCTATTAATTCCTTCAAAGCGTTAGCCGGTCTTTGCACTATTTCTCCGGCTGCAATACGATTCACCACTTCTTCGTCCAATTTTTTTATTATACCCGGTTCACCCATTCTGCTGATTATTAAATAATAAAAATTGTACTCGCATCACACTAATTATTGGCATTCAATGATTATTTTATGTATACGATTATTAAAAAACATGATTATTTTTTCATTTTTTACCACCACACCACCAAACCACTTTCAAACTTTTATTTTCTCTATTTTCTGTTTGAATTAATTAAGGATCTGAAAAATTTATTATTTTCATTTTTACTTTTTCATTAGATAAACTTCAAAGCAGCTTCAAAGGATATTGCGATTCACCGACCAGAAAAAAAAGTTGCGATTTGCGGGCGACAATTTTTAGCCGGTAGGGCTCACCACAGATTAAGTATACGTAGTATTCTATACTAATCTGTGGATTAAGTCCTCGTTACTATGGGCTCACCGACCAGAAATAAAAGGTACCTAGGGCTGCAGAACGGAGAACCCACAGAGTACCTACTACTGGTGTATGGTAAGCAGATGGTAAGGTAAGAACAAGGAGTAATAAGTGTTCTGTGGGTAAGAACCTTTGATTTCAAAGTGCCATGGAACTAATAAGTACTACAAACTTATTTAACTTATTTTTAATCAAATTTAATCCTTATCTCACGGACATAAGGACCACTAAGCACGCAGTATAAAAATGAATCCGAGTGAGACATCCACAACATACCGCGGTGTCCCTTTCTAACAGTGGTCTTTGTGTTGCTATTTCACATTTAACATTATACTTCAAATTTGGTACGTTTATAAAAGAAATCTAAAAATTGGTTATACTATCGAATTAGTCACCTCCTATCCTCCGATTAAAATTTCAAGCATTTAGAAAATTAGTACGTCAATAATTCATTTGTTTTCGTGTTGAAGGGGGCAATCGTAGTAGTAATAAAAATAAAAACGTTGCAACCATGGAATTATTATGTACTATGATGGTTGCAACACAAACGGCCATTTTGATGAATCTTACGATAGACGAAATTTCGGGTGACATAAATTTAGGTACCAAGTATACGGGACAAGTATCGTAAACTATGAAACACGAATTATAACAGGATAGATATTTTTTTCATATTTCAGATTACCAAAAAATGATACATTGCGTGAAAAGTGGTTAAGCATTATACCTGGTGGTAACAGAAAAGTGACCCAAAAATTCTGTAATATGAAGCAAACATTTCATGCCAGAGGATTATATTCCTAATTTATCACGGCCCGTTTTAAAAGAAAATGATCTTCCCTCACGATTCCTCGTGGTAAGCAAGATCAATTTTATTTTTATCTTGAATAGGTACGTTTACAGATAATGATAAAAATCCAGCCCGTAACTGTTCCACTACTGGGCAAGGGCCTCTTCTCACTAGGAGAATGCATGAGCATTAATCACCACGCTTGCTCACTGCAGGTTGGTGATTTCAGACTGTCAAGTCCAGGTTTCCTTACGATGTTTCCTTCACCGTATGTGCTGTATCACCGTACTTCAACAGAATGAAATTAAAAACATTTTCAAACATGGAGACTGGCATAGTGATGAGATGAGTTCAGGAGCGACAAAGAGTTAAAAATATTTTTTGTATGAAAAATTTGAGCATGTTGATAATTTTATATACCCAGTATGTTCGAAAAGTCAAATATGTATGGCTCGAAAAGCCAAATATGTATGGTTCGAGAAGTCAATTTATGTTTCGCTTTACAGCAATACCAGTTTTATTGAATTTTTAACCGACTTAAAAAAAATTTTTTTTTGTTAAACCATCACCGATAATTATCTATTTTTACCTAATTGCTTCGTAATTATCGATCCTAAATGGATCGCTGGGTCCAGGCGGCGCAAGACCGTGGCTTGTGGAGGACCCTACAGGAGACCTATGTCCAGCAGTGGACGTCCATCGGTTGACGACGACCTAAATGCTTACTTGTGTAAGAGACTTACTAAGAGGCAATAGGCACTACATTTAAAATATCAACATCATTATAAATATAAATATTTTAAAATTATTTGCTGATTTTTATTTCTTTATAGAGGTATATTTATATCCCGTATATTGAAGTATCCCAAAATTCAAAAATAGTGTGGTCACTCTTGTGGAAAAGGGACACAAGGGTCAGTATGGTATCTCTCACTCGGCACACTTTATTAACAAGAGCTCATTCCGGTTGTACGTAGTACTTAATAGTTCCATGCAAAGTGCATAACTCTCAGCCAGAACTTGTCTCTGTTTTAACCAGATAGATATTTGTACTCTGTGGTATAAAGTTTTATCCTCCCGTAGTATGATAAATATGTTCCTTGGTTTTATCCATGTTACTTGTCTCTGGTTTTATCATATAAAATTTAAAATTTTATCTCTGGTTATCTAATTCTTGCTCCGCTAGGAGTATAAGTGTTCTGTGTTCTTGCTTGTCCTTTTTTTTCTGGTCGGTGATCTTGTCTCTCAGTTTTATTTTGATCAGAAAATCAAGAAATATTTACGAATTGAAAATTATAGCTTTAGTGAATTAATATCCGTATTTTATCACATAAATCCAATACTTAGCTTTTTATATGTAAAAAAAAACAAATTATAGTGTAACAACATGAGTGATTTCGACGAAAGCGAGTTTGATAGTGACGAAGAAAGTGAATTGCAAGATTTGGAGCAAATTAACTCGGCTATAGCACAGTTAGACAATGAAGAACCCTGCACCAGTGCTTCCATATCTCATGAAGCAACAACTGTCGCGAGTATCTGCAGTTCCACTTCCAATTACGGGGAGTATTCCAAAGTTGAAACCGCCTTGGCGCTCAATAGGATGTGTGATGAAAAATTGCGAAGGCTTGAAGGTATACTGAATACAAGGCTACTCGAGTGCCGTCGGAGGCTGACCGAAGTCAAGATCGCCTCAGAGTCAGACAGGTCAGATAAAACTGAAAAATTTAGCTATCTCAATTTCGGTAAACCATATTTCAAAGACAAGCGTGGTTTCCCTGCACCTGACAATGAAGATACCATACTGATGAGAAAATCCGAGATGTACAATTTCTCCAACATAGCCTCAGTTCCTGGGTGGACTATTAAAGATAAGTTAGACCTAACTTCGGTCATTCACCAGATGTCCAAAGATTTAAAAAAGAAACACTTGAATTCACAAATATTAGCATTACAACGTGAAAACAAAAAACTGAAAACATCAAAGATTAATAAGAAAATACTGGAGCTCAAAGAAGAGATTAATAATGTCAATGAAGAGCCTCTTAAGACGTTAGCTCTTCCAATAGATGAGGAGTATGACTGGGATTACATTGCTAACAAACTAAGCAATAGACACAGTGCAAGTGAATATAGATCGTTATGGAAGCAATTTCTACATCCATCAATATGTAAAATTGTTTGGGGCCAAGCAGAACATAGGGCTCTGAACAAAATTTCCCTTGAAAAGGATTTGCAAGACTGGGATGCTATAGCTCGGGAGCTAGGCACAGGCAGAACTAACTATCAGTGCTTTGTGTATTACCGTACTAACATGACCAATACCTTTACTAGTCGAAAATGGTCAAAAGAGGAGGAGGAATACCTTGTGAGGTTAGTAGAATATTATAAAGAGGATAATTATATTCCTTGGGGTAAAGTTGCAGCCTCAATGGACAACAGGACAAAGGTTCAAGTTTATAATAAGTATGCCAGGCTTGTTGAACTTCGAAAAGGCAAATTTCTTCCTGAGGAAGATTCAGTTATACTGGCTTGTATCAATATTTTTGGACCAAATTTCAGAAAGGTGACTGAATATCTTCATGGTCGTTCTGTTACTCAGTGTCGGGAGAGATACCATGTTTTAGCCAAAAAAAATTTTTCAACAGTATGGACAATTGACGAAGATCGAAGATTAGTTCAGCTGATGGCCAACCAAGATGCATTAACTAATTTTTCAACAGTGTCACAATATTTTCAAGGAAAGGACAGAGTGAATATTAGGACTAGATACATAACTTTGCATAAATGGATGAGAAGGAATCCTAATGTGGATATTAAGGATGCACCAAGGCGTAGCTCAAGACGGTTACTCCATGGAGAGCCTACAGAAGATCTAAATAGAGCTATAGAGAATTTGAAGAAACGTTTAGAGGAAGAGGTAATTATTAAGAAGAAATCAAAGATAACAAAAGATTCACCAGAAGATATTATAGACAATACAATAGTAGCCCTCGTTGCTACAGAGAACGCAAGGAAGATGGAAGCACAAAAACTACAAGAAGAAGAAGAACCTGCAATCAATGTTGAGACTGAAGAGGAACATAAGAATTGTAATGTTTCAATTCTAAGAAAGATACTCATTTTGTTGAAAGCAAAACTGAATAAGCAAAGGTTTAAAAATAGCCATTTTCGTAATACATACAGAGCTCTACTTGATCCCGAACCTGCTGCAAGCGGATTGCAAATCAGGTCATATTCCAAAAGAGAAGCTGTAAAAAATCTCAATACTCCCACTAAGGTAGACATTTGGGGAAACCCCTTAACAGGTCAGTTGTCATATGTGCTCCCACCGCATATCGCTACAATCACTGGCTGCAAGCAATTGATGGCATATTACATCCGGTCTCAAGAAGACAGAGATCATCACAAAAATATGAATGTTCTGATTCGAAGAAATATGTTAGTCAAGGAGCAAGTCAGTCTTCTGATGGAGCGCTTTAATTCCTTATTTCTCTGGCCAATGCTCTTGTCAAATGTAACACCAGAAGAGTGTAAGATGAGAAATGCAGAAAAGAATATGGCATCGACTTCAAAACCTTCGAAAAAACATATTTATTTTGAGAAGGAAGACTATAATTTTGTAATGCCTCTTCCTTCACGTAAGTTAAATAAAATTGAAAAATCTGAAACTATAGACCTGACGGAGCCAGAAGACAGCCAAATAATTGATATTGATCAAGGTTATTTTGATTCCATTCAGTAGAATTTGTAACATCATACCTAACTCAATGGTCAAGGACTGAACTTCAATAAGATCTTCAATTTGAAATCAATAAGAACATAGGTGCGAACCTCACCTGTTGAACTATTGCTATACTTCTACCTAACCATGTCTCATCAAGTTGACCCACTGATGGAACAAGGGAATATTATGAAGCCTTGTTTAGAATTTGGATGACGAGAGATTCATGTCTAACTTGTACTTACTTTTTAAATTGTTTACTTTTCATAGGTACAGTAGTACATTAGTACATTAGTTGAGTACATTAAGTGGTTGCTCTAAAATCAATAAAAACTTAATAAACAATTTTTTTTTTTAAGAATATAATCATCATTTCAGAAGATTATCCTCCTGTTTTTTTTAAAGTTAAGTCCTGATCCAGGCAGAAGATCTTGGAGGACTAAACTTGTTCTCAGAAGTTCTGAAGTTACTTGTTCTCAGCAGGGGCGCGTAGTTAGGGGTGGGGTTCTTGTGAGTTCCAGCTCACAGCCGTAAAGCCAGTTAATAAAAAAAAAAATAGCAGTCAGTGACTGCCGATAGAAGTGAAAACAAACTTTTTTTAAATGAATTTTTTATTTAATTAAAATACTAGATGATGCCCTCTTCTTCGTCTGCGTGGATTAAGATTTTTCATTTTCCGGGATAAAAAGTAGCCTATGTCCTTCCCCGGGATACAAACTATCCTCATACAAAATTTCATCAAATTCGGTTGAACAGATGGGCCGTGAAAGCGTAGCAGATAGACAGATGGACAGACAGACAGACACACTTTCGCATTTATAATATTATAGTATACCGTAACACTAAGGAATTAAAATTTTAATTTTGAATGTAGTATATTTATAGTTCGCGAGCATGTCGGTCACGGGCACGCGAATCTACATTTTTACCCTTCAATATAAATTACCAAAAAGTGCTCAACGCGCCTAACGAAATTTTCACTAATTCAAAAAAGTAGGTTAGGTACTTGCTGGTTACTTGTCTGGTCATGGCATAGGATCCTTAGGATATAATTAATAAAGGAACAGGAGAATGTAACAAGTGAGCGATCCTTCGACTGGGGCGACGCCTTTAAGCTGTCGAATTTTTTTAACGGGCATCTGCGGATCTACAGTCTAAAGTAAAGGCGTCGCGTGGTCGGAGAAAAGTTAGATCCGCAGATGTCGCGGTTTTGGAATTATTTTCAAAGCAGTTTAAGATGCGATCCCTTTCAAACTTGGCTAAAAACGAATATGATAGACAAGGACGCAGTAGGAATTTTTCGGGGGCCCTACTCCTAACTATCAAATACATTTGAGTAGAAAGAGCAATGGCGAACTTCCATACATCAATACTAGTGGTTCCCCCGAACTGAGACCTCGCAGCGCCATCTATTGACATTAATGTGAAGTTCTGTAAAAAATACTGAAGCTCATTAAAAATTAAATAATTTCGTTTCCTTACAATATCTAATTTTGGTATTTGTTGTTCAAGTACAGGATATAGTTCAAATAATTGATCAAGTTTCAGACTCACACCCGTATTCTTAAACATTTCCTCGAGATTTCTTCGCCTCGACTCGACGTCACTCGAGGAAATTTGTATGCTGCCTTTCAGAAAATTTAGAGTTCTGAGGTCAACTTTGGACGTTAGAAAATCTCCACTTTGAAAGCACCCCATTTCGTCAATTTTAGGGGCAAAATTAAAAAATATATTTTTATGAACTCTATTCCTAATTATCTTTAAAATGATATACCGCAACCCTATGTAACGCTATTAAAATATTTTACTTCGCATTCGCTTGTATGAGAGCCCCCTGAAATAAAGATTTTTATAACTTTTTAAGCCATATTCGGCGATAGGCCATAGGTTTACATTTAGTTTCCTTATTCATTGGTTTACATATTATATTTAAGGTGGAAGACAAGGGTCTGCCCGCGAAATTCAAATTTAATTTGGATTTTCGCAATTTGTAAACTAATACGACAAAGTAGGCATAAGGCATTCAAATTGCGCCCCTAGGAATATCATCTTCCAGTATAAGAAATTAGTCAAAATAATGAGTTTGACGTGAGTTACTCACAAAATATTAGTCATTATTTTGACTAATTTCTTAAACTGGGCACTTTCAAGTAAAGATTTTTATATAAACCTGTGAAGATGATATTCCTAGGGGCGCAATTTGAATGCCATAAGTCTACTTTGTCGTATTAGTTTACAAATTGCGAAAATCCAAATTAAATTTGATTTTCGCGGGCAGACCCTTGTCTTCCACCTCAGAAGTTATAATGCTCTGACAGACGGACGGACAAGTGCAAATTCACTCAAGTAGACCCAGGTTGTACATATTTATCTATGAAGTAGACTCAGAGACCTTCGCTTCGCTCGGTCAATTATTGCGAAAAATAAAATTATGTACCTACCCGTGTACAAAAAAAATAATTTATTAAGCGTCGGGTACGAAGCTCTGAGGAGCAACAATATTCTTCTTCTTTTCTTGGTTTTTGGCTTTCAGTAGTGCCAAAACAGCACAGTGCACTTTGCCAATGTCGAGTAACTTGAGGGAGGCACGAAGGAGATTGGCCGGTTACAGAGTGCCAAAATTAAAGAAAATGTTCTGTAATAGAAGGCATATTTATATATATGTTAGTAAATGTTAGGAGGACTGTACCTTCAGTCTCCATAGCAACAGTTTTTATTATTTTATAACTTGTCATACAACTGTAAAATAAAACATTCGTCACAAGTTCCAACAGTATTTATTTTACTTTAATATGGTAGCAGAGCAAAAATAAAGCGATAAATACGTTGATCACGATGGCGTCGGGCTCAAGTACAAAAATTGAGACTTTAAATAAAGAAAATTTCGACACATGGCGAATTCAAGCAAGGGCCGTACTCATCAAAAATAAATTATGGAGTGTTGTTGAGAAGCCGCTGGCTCTTGAGAAAGCTGATGAAGAGAAGAGAGAGAAGGATCTTTTAGCTCAATCTGAGTTAGTACTTTTAATTTCACCCTCTGAATTGAAGCAAATAAAAAACTGCAAAACAGCTCACGAGATTTGGACTTTGCTTGATTTTATATATGCCAGTAAGGGACCGGCTAGAAAGGCCTCTCTTTTAAAGAAGTTAATATTGTCCAAAATGGAAAATGGCAATATTAGAGAGCATTTAAATAAGTTCATGGACGTGGTAGACAAATTGCAGGATATGGACATTCGTATTCATGAGGATTTGCTCACTGTTATGATGCTATACAGCTTACCACCTGACTATGAAAATTTTCGTGTAGCGATAGAATCCAGAGACACGTTACCGAAACCTGAAGAACTCAAGGTAAAAATTTTAGAAGAATCAGAAGCCAGACAATTTAATAATGGTTCCAACATTAATACTACCAACACTAAAGATGAATACGAAGAAGAGGCAAATTTCGTAAAAACATGCAAATTTTGCAAGAAGAAAGGACATGTTATCAGTGAATGCAGAAGGCTGGAGAATAAGAAAAAGAAAGAAACGAACGAAGAAGTTCCTAAAACTTCCCACACTGTATGTATGCATTCCAAAAGTAAGAGTTCAGATGATGAAAAGAATACATGGATTCTTGATAGCGGTTGTACATCGCACATGTCTCATAACAGAAACAATTTCGAAAATCTCGAAAAATCTAACTTTCAACTGTTAAGATTAGCTTCCCAAGATGCAACAGCTGATATTACTGGTAAAGGCCAAGTCACTATTATGCTAGATGCCAACGTTAGAGGTAAAAGTAAAATTCAAGAGGTTATTTTGACAAATACGCTCTATGTGCCTACCCTATCCTCGAATTTACTATCCATAGGTAAAGCCACAGAATCTGGATGGACTGTCTTATTTACAGATAAAAAGGCCACAATTACACATCCTGAAGAAGGTATTATACTCGATGCGCCAAAAGGCAAAGATGGGCTGTACTACTTAAATCCTGCATCGTGTAAATACAACAACAAAGATAAATGTAACTTGGCAGAAGACACAAAAATTCATAAATGGCATAAATGTTTAGGTCATATGAATGAGGCCGATATGAAATTGGCATTGAAGAATGAGACACTTATCGGTTTAGATTTCAAGTCAGATGAGAAGCTTGGAGATTGTGAAATATGCATTCAAGCAAAAATTAAAAGACTGCCTAGTAAACCCAATAATACACCAAGCACGACAAAACGACTTGAGATAGTGCACAGCGACGTCTGTGGTCCGATGACTCAAACCCTCGGTGGAGAAAAATACTTCATAACTTTCATCGACGACTATACTAGATACAGCCGAGTCTATTGCATAAAACAAAAAAGTGATGTATTGGACAAATTCAAACTTTACAAGGCAGAAATGGAAAATTTCACTGGTGACAAAATCATCAGTCTCCAGTCCGACAATGGTTTGGAATACTGCAATCATAATTTTGATAACTTTCTGAAAGAACATGGTATTACAAAACGATTAACAGCACCATATACACCACACCAGAATGGTGTTGCAGAACGTAAAAACCGTACCCTACTGGAAAAAGCTAGGAGCATGATGATCGAATCCAAAGCACCTCAAAGCCTTTGGGGAGAAGCTATTCAAACTGCAAACTACCTTTCCAATCGGAGCGTCAATAAAACTATTTCTGCACATTTTGGTACTGTTACTACACCTTATGAGAAATGGGTACAAAGAAAGCCTTGCATCCTCCATCTGCGTCAGTTTGGAATAAAAGCCTTTATATTACTGAAAGATGGCAAAGAACATAATAAATTCAAATCAAAAGCTATACCTGGGATGTTTGCAGGCTATTCAGATACTTCCAAAGCTTATAAAATTTGGGTACCTTCAAAACATAAAATCATAATTGCCAAAGACGTTCGATTCACTAACAAACTCTACTACACCGAAACACAAAATTCAATCTCGGAAATTACTAAATCTTTGAAGGATAATGATAAACATTACGCCGAAATAAACTTCTTTGATGATGATGTTGAAAGTGAGTATGAGTCAGTGCAAGAAAATGATGAACAAGAATCAGTACAAGGTAATGATAATGAAGAAATACCTATCCCAGATACAGATGTTAATGACACTATTATTGAAATAAATCCAACTGAAGAAGTTACCAATGAAGCTCCTCCTGAACAACGAGTACTTCGTGATCGCAGCTGTCTCAGAAAACCACAAAGGTTTGATGAATTTGTTCTCGCTGCTACTGAAGAGTTTAACAACTATAGAGAACCTTCAACCTATCGCGAAGCTCTTGAAAGCACAGACAAAGAGAAGTGGTTAGGAGCGATGCTGAACGAGATCAATTCCCTTCATGAGAACCAAACATGGGATATTGTTCCTTTACCAAAGAACAGAAAAGCACTGCCTTGCAAGTGGGTATTTAAAGTTAAGACCAATCCAGATGGTAGTGTGGAGAGATATAAAGCAAGATTGGTAGTAAAGGGATTCTCACAGAAACCAGGGGTAGACTATGACAAGACATTCAGCCCTGTAGTGCGCCTTACTACCGTCCGTACCCTATTAGCAGTAGCTGTAAAAGAGAAATTATCTCTCTGTCAGTTTGATGTGTCAACAGCATTTCTTAACGGTAACGTAGAAGAAGAAATCTACATGAAACAGCCCGATGGTTATAGCGATGGAACAAACAGAGTGTGCCGCCTGAAGAGGAGCTTATATGGCCTCAAGCAGGCTCCAAGATGTTGGAACACCAGTATACATGAATTTCTTGTGAGCTCCAACTTCACACAGAGTACTTCTGATCCATGCCTATATATCCGAGAGAATGGAAAATCTAAAGTGTTGATTGCACTTTACGTTGATGACGGGCTAGTTGCATCAACTACAGAGGATGATGGAAAGAAATTCATAAAGGAATTACAAAATCGCTTCAAAATTGTAACAAAACCAGCTTCATATTTTCTTGGTATGGAAATCGAAAGATCTGACAATGGTAACATAACATTAAGTCAAAAAGCTTATACAAAGAAAGTACTAGAAAAGTACAAGATGTCTGAGTGCAAACCAGTTAAGACACCAATCACAAAAGAGACAGCTAAAATAGAAAATGCATCAGATGAAAAGGAAAGTAGTTTAATCTTCCCTTATAGACAGGCTGTGGGTTCCTTAGCCTACCTTATGGTTGGGACTAGGCCAGACATCAATTTCGCTGTCAGCTGCGCTTCAAGAAACCTTGATAATCCATCACGAGCAGACATTCTAGCAGTAAAAAGAATACTACGCTACCTAAAAGGTACAATGAATAAAAGTCTAGTATTCGGTTCGTCAAATAATGCTCATAACAAATTAATCTGCTACAGCGATGCAGATTTCTCAGCAGCGCACTCAACGTCCGGCATACTTTGTTTGTATTATGGACCAATCAGCTGGCGGAGTAACAAGCAAAATACGATAGCTTTATCGTCGACGGAGGCAGAGCTAGTGGCAGCTTCGGAGACAGCCCGGGAAATTATATGGCTACAGCAGATGTTGGAGGAAATCACTAAAACTGAAAAGCCACCACTTCTTTACATTGACAACGAGTCAACAATAAAGCTAGCATACAATCCGCCGTACGAGCAACATAGCCGAACCAAGCACATACAACGAAGGTATCTCTATGTCAGAGAGTGTGTGGCAGCTGGCATACTTGAGGTCAAGCAAGTTACTACTGAGGACCAACTGGCTATTAAAGTAAAATAAATACTGTTGGAACTTGTGACGAATGTTTTATTTTACAGTTGTATGACAAGTTATAAAATAATAAAAAACTGTTGCTATGGAGACTGAAGGTACAGTCCTCCTAACATCCACTCCTCTTTTAGGAACTGAGGCCAAGAGCTTTAGTTAGCCTTTCCAGCCTGGGTGCATATAAGGGCTTTGTGAAACAATCAGCCAGTTGGTCCTCAGTAGTAACTTGCTTGACCTCAAGTATGCCGGCTGCCACACACTCTCTGACATAGAGATACCTTCGTTGTATGTGCTTGGTTCGGCTATGTTGCTCGTACGGCGGATTGTATGCTAGCTTTATTGTTGACTCGTTGTCAATGTAAAGAAGTGGTGGCTTTTCAGTTTTAGTGATTTCCTCCAACATCTGCTGTAGCCATATAATTTCCCGGGCTGTCTCCGAAGCTGCCACTAGCTCTGCCTCCGTCGACGATAAAGCTATCGTATTTTGCTTGTTACTCCGCCAGCTGATTGGTCCATAATACAAACAAAGTATGCCGGACGTTGAGTGCGCTGCTGAGAAATCTGCATCGCTGTAGCAGATTAATTTGTTATGAGCATTATTTGACGAACCGAATACTAGACTTTTATTCATTGTACCTTTTAGGTAGCGTAGTATTCTTTTTACTGCTAGAATGTCTGCTCGTGATGGATTATCAAGGTTTCTTGAAGCGCAGCTGACAGCGAAATTGATGTCTGGCCTAGTCCCAACCATAAGGTAGGCTAAGGAACCCACAGCCTGTCTATAAGGGAAGATTAAACTACTTTCCTTTTCATCTGATGCATTTTCTATTTTAGCTGTCTCTTTTGTGATTGGTGTCTTAACTGGTTTGCACTCAGACATCTTGTACTTTTCTAGTACTTTCTTTGTATAAGCTTTTTGACTTAATGTTATGTTACCATTGTCAGATCTTTCGATTTCCATACCAAGAAAATATGAAGCTGGTTTTGTTACAATTTTGAAGCGATTTTGTAATTCCTTTATGAATTTCTTTCCATCATCCTCTGTAGTTGATGCAACTAGCCCGTCATCAACGTAAAGTGCAATCAACACTTTAGATTTTCCATTCTCTCGGATATATAGGCATGGATCAGAAGTACTCTGTGTGAAGTTGGAGCTCACAAGAAATTCATGTATACTGGTGTTCCAACATCTTGGAGCCTGCTTGAGGCCATATAAGCTCCTCTTCAGGCGGCACACTCTGTTTGTTCCATCGCTATAACCATCGGGCTGTTTCATGTAGATTTCTTCTTCTACGTTACCGTTAAGAAATGCTGTTGACACATCAAACTGACAGAGAGATAATTTCTCTTTTACAGCTACTGCTAATAGGGTACGGACGGTAGTAAGGCGCACTACAGGGCTGAATGTCTTGTCATAGTCTACCCCTGGTTTCTGTGAGAATCCCTTTACTACCAATCTTGCTTTATATCTCTCGACACTACCATCTGGATTGGTCTTAACTTTAAATACCCACTTGCAAGGCAGTGCTTTTCTGTTCTTTGGTAAAGGAACAATATCCCATGTTTGGTTCTCATGAAGGGAATTGATCTCGCTCAGCATCGCTCCTAACCACTTCTCTTTGTCTGTGCTTTCAAGAGCTTCGCGATAGGTTGAAGATTCTCTATAGTTGTTAAACTCTTCAGTAGCAGCGAGAACAAATTCATCAAACCTTTGTGGTTTTCTGAGACAGCTGCGATCACGAAGTACTCGTTGTTCAGGAGGAGCTTCATTGGTAACTTCTTCAGTTGGATTTATTTCAATAATAGTGTCATTAACATCTGTATCTGGGATAGGTATTTCTTCATTATCATTACCTTGTACTGATTCTTGTTCATCATTTTCTTGCACTGACTCATACTCACTTTCAACATCATCATCAAAGAAGTTTATTTCGGCGTAATGTTTATCATTATCCTTCAAAGATTTAGTAATTTCCGAGATTGAATTTTGTGTTTCGGTGTAGTAGAGTTTGTTAGTGAATCGAACGTCTTTGGCAATTATGATTTTATGTTTTGAAGGTACCCAAATTTTATAAGCTTTGGAAGTATCTGAATAGCCTGCAAACATCCCAGGTATAGCTTTTGATTTGAATTTATTATGTTCTTTGCCATCTTTCAGTAATATAAAGGCTTTTATTCCAAACTGACGCAGATGGAGGATGCAAGGCTTTCTTTGTACCCATTTCTCATAAGGTGTAGTAACAGTACCAAAATGTGCAGAAATAGTTTTATTGACGCTCCGATTGGAAAGGTAGTTTGCAGTTTGAATAGCTTCTCCCCAAAGGCTTTGAGGTGCTTTGGATTCGATCATCATGCTCCTAGCTTTTTCCAGTAGGGTACGGTTTTTACGTTCTGCAACACCATTCTGGTGTGGTGTATATGGTGCTGTTAATCGTTTTGTAATACCATGTTCTTTCAGAAAGTTATCAAAATTATGATTGCAGTATTCCAAACCATTGTCGGACTGGAGACTGATGATTTTGTCACCAGTGAAATTTTCCATTTCTGCCTTGTAAAGTTTGAATTTGTCCAATACATCACTTTTTTGTTTTATGCAATAGACTCGGCTGTATCTAGTATAGTCGTCGATGAAAGTTATGAAGTATTTTTCTCCACCGAGGGTTTGAGTCATCGGACCACAGACGTCGCTGTGCACTATCTCAAGTCGTTTTGTCGTGCGTGGTGTATTATTGGGTTTACTAGGCAGTCTTTTAATTTTTGCTTGAATGCATATTTCACAATCTCCAAGCTTCTCATCTGACTTGAAATCTAAACCGATAAGTGTCTCATTCTTCAATGCCAATTTCATATCGGCCTCATTCATATGACCTAAACATTTATGCCATTTATGAATTTTTGTGTCTTCTGCCAAGTTACATTTATCTTTGTTGTTGTATTTACACGATGCAGGATTTAAGTAGTACAGCCCATCTTTGCCTTTTGGCGCATCGAGTATAATACCTTCTTCAGGATGTGTAATTGTGGCCTTTTTATCTGTAAATAAGACAGTCCATCCAGATTCTGTGGCTTTACCTATGGATAGTAAATTCGAGGATAGGGTAGGCACATAGAGCGTATTTGTCAAAATAACCTCTTGAATTTTACTTTTACCTCTAACGTTGGCATCTAGCATAATAGTGACTTGGCCTTTACCAGTAATATCAGCTGTTGCATCTTGGGAAGCTAATCTTAACAGTTGAAAGTTAGATTTTTCGAGATTTTCGAAATTGTTTCTGTTATGAGACATGTGCGATGTACAACCGCTATCAAGAATCCATGTATTCTTTTCATCATCTGAACTCTTACTTTTGGAATGCATACATACAGTGTGGGAAGTTTTAGGAACTTCTTCGTTCGTTTCTTTCTTTTTCTTATTCTCCAGCCTTCTGCATTCACTGATAACATGTCCTTTCTTCTTGCAAAATTTGCATGTTTTTACGAAATTTGCCTCTTCTTCGTATTCATCTTTAGTGTTGGTAGTATTAATGTTGGAACCATTATTAAATTGTCTGGCTTCTGATTCTTCTAAAATTTTTACCTTGAGTTCTTCAGGTTTCGGTAACGTGTCTCTGGATTCTATCGCTACACGAAAATTTTCATAGTCAGGTGGTAAGCTGTATAGCATCATAACAGTGAGCAAATCCTCATGAATACGAATGTCCATATCCTGCAATTTGTCTACCACGTCCATGAACTTATTTAAATGCTCTCTAATATTGCCATTTTCCATTTTGGACAATATTAACTTCTTTAAAAGAGAGGCCTTTCTAGCCGGTCCCTTACTGGCATATATAAAATCAAGCAAAGTCCAAATCTCGTGAGCTGTTTTGCAGTTTTTTATTTGCTTCAATTCAGAGGGTGAAATTAAAAGTACTAACTCAGATTGAGCTAAAAGATCCTTCTCTCTCTTCTCTTCATCAGCTTTCTCAAGATCCAGCGGCTTCTCAACAACACTCCATAATTTATTTTTGATGAGTACGGCCCTTGCTTGAATTCGCCATGTGTCGAAATTTTCTTTATTTAAAGTCTCAATTTTTGTACTTGAGCCCGACGCCATCGTGATCAACGTATTTATCGCTTTATTTTTGCTCTGCTACCATATTAAAGTAAAATAAATACTGTTGGAACTTGTGACGAATGTTTTATTTTACAGTTGTATGACAAGTTATAAAATAATAAAAAACTGTTGCTATGGAGACTGAAGGTACAGTCCTCCTAACATGGCTGATTGTTTCACAAAGCCCTTATATGCACCCAGGCTGGAAAGGCTAACTAAAGCTCTTGGCCTCAGTTCCTAAAAGAGGAGTGGATGTTAGGAGGACTGTACCTTCAGTCTCCATAGCAACAGTTTTTATTATTTTATAACTTGTCATACAACTGTAAAATAAAACATTCGTCACAAGTTCCAACAGTATTTATTTTACTTTAATAGTAAACTACACTAAATAATAATAAACTATATAGAGACAAACACAAATAAATATAAAAATAATCGGAAACTACTATAGGTATTACAGTTTAAGTTTGTTAATTTTAAAATATTTACAAAGATACTTAACATAAGGACTAAAAGCTAACATTAGGACACACTCAACATTTAAGGGGCGGGGAATTTTAGGGGGAAGAACATCATATAATTTATAGGGAAGTTTAGGACAGGAGAAGAAAATGTGAGAAACTATTTATGCTTAAATTATTCAGACAAATGTCTTTTAAATGTCTTTTATCCAAATAACAGACTGCCACGCATTGAATTTTTGTCAAAGTTTGCGTTGGTGTTGCACAGCGTTGCTACAAATGAAAAACAAGATAGGAACATAGACATTTTTGCTTGGAGGGAAAAGGACACAGATTTCCATACACTTGTCTATGTGGGTGTGTTAATATGTCTGTGGGTTTGGTGCTTCTTTTTCTGGTCGGTGGTTTGGTCTCCGCTAAGTGTTCTGTGGGTTTGGTGGTGGTTGCGTGGTTCGGTGCTCTAAGTTACTTGGTGCCTTGGTGGTTATTTGTCTCTGGTTCGGTGGATGTGAATGTTTGTGAAATATTTACATCCCGTTTAGTTTTTAAATTAAAAATTATTTAGCATTACAAACACACATTACATGATTAGAGAGAAAAGGCAAACATTTTCGAAATGTTTGACCTCAAAGCCTGTACAGTGTGCCTTCAAATGGATGTAAAATGTTACAACATGAACGCGAAAAGTGGTCAATTGAGAAAGGATTACAATGTGATTGCAGGGTTACAGGTATTAATTTTTGTTTTGTAATCTTTATTTTAAACTAGAATTGACCTACCCGGGACTTTGGCCGCGTTCACTTAGATTTTTAAAGCCCCTGGAATCTCTTTCCGGTAACCACACGATTTGCCCATGTTCGGTGCGATGTTTCATGCTAAAAAGGAATCCAACGGGAAGAAAGCATTATTATTCAAAGTCAAAGAACGTTTATTCAATTTAGGTAGGTATACTACACTTATTGACGTCCAGTTATTTATAACAATATATTCCTACATAGTACGACATCTTAAACTAATGCTACGAGGGTTCCAAACGCGCCCTGGTCTGAGAAGAGCTCAGCTCAACAAACTCAGCCGGTTTTCTTTTTTTTTCATTATCACCATTTCACAATCATCTTAACCAAGAAACTATCAGAGCCATTAGAGAAAATCATTGCCAAGCTTCCTTGTCATTTAAATAATCCTTTACATGGTAATAAGACTTTTAAAGAGTTTACGTTTTACATTAACTTTGAACTTATTCACAGTCATCTTCAACATGTCTTCTGGGAGCTTATTGTAGAAGCGGACACTGTTTCCAACAAATTAATTGCTAGTTTTACTAAGCCTAGAAGCAGGCATTACAAGTTTATTTTTATGTCTAGTATTGACATTATGACAATCACTTTTCTTCTTGAATTTATCAATGTGCTTATGCACGTGTAGGTACCTACTAAATTTTCAAATATATATATTGGTTGTGCACTGCCATAATATTGATTTCTTTACATTTATCTCTTAGTGACTGTCGTAAGTGTTTAAGAAGTGTTTTCTGATAGTATAATAAAACTAACCTTACTAATATCTAGCTAACCTAACAATAATAGGTAGATATACAAATTAAGTCCACGTGGAAGAAGGCTGGTATTTTCGAGCTGGACAGCCAGGCCGATCTTTTGCTTTGCTTTGCTTTTTGGTATTGAGATAATCCCCCTAGTTATAGATGATATGAGTAGGAACTTTAAACATTTCCTTTGAAACCTTGTAAATCCTAAATTATCATTTAAACGGAAAAATAAAATGAGAAAATGATCAAGGGAACCTATCTATGATTTTGCAAGACCTATTCATCGATACCCCACTTGCTATAGCCTATCGACTTTAATTTTTTAATTTGCTACATTATGGCTTCTAGAAGGCGCCATTTTGTTTTTTCTCAAATTCGGCTTCCACAGTGACACTCTAATGATATATTTAGCATAAACTGGTGCAAGAATCATCAAAATCGGTCCACGGGTTTAGGCTGTAGCTGTCCTGCAAGGAACATACAAACATATATAGACTGATGAACACGTGACAAAACCCTGTGCGTTCCGCAGTCTGGTAAAGAATGCCGCTGACTTTTTTAAAAATTTTGGTACCAGTTTCCTGTTTTGTAATCCCAGACAGCCCTAAATATCGATTATGAATGAAATCGATCAATTAACAAAGAATTTCAAACTGGCGCTGATTTTTTAAAACTTTGATATCAGTTTCCTGTTTTGTGATCCCAGGGAGCCCTAAATATCGATTTTGAATGAAATCGGTCAATTCGGCCGTTTCCGATCTGTGGCGCCGCGGTTTGAGGTCAAAAAATCAAAAATTTTAAAGCACTACAGTTCGGCTGCCATCTTGTTTTTCCCATTTTTTCCACTTTTCCTATAGGTCATTAACTAATTTCTTCAATAATTGTGATTTGTAATGACATCGGTTGGAAAACAAGAGTTGCAAGAATCACGTCGGCCGCCATCTTGTTTTTCCGAAATGTCATAATTTTTCCCTACTTCCATCCTGCACTCGAACACATCTCACGTACATCATTGTATCGTTTTCTGTCTCTTTATATGAGAACAATTCTGTCAATGAGTCAGTCAGTGGTAATCGAGCTATATATATTAAGCTGATGCCCGCGACTTCGGACGCGTGAATTGAGGTTTTTGGGTTCCCGCGGGAACTCTTTAATTATTTGGGATTCAAAGTAGTTCCCGTGGAAACTAAAACACCTCAATCCACGCGGACGATTCGTTCCAGTTTTCCTCCTTGGAGCCGTTCTGGAGTGATTGAGTAACAAACATCCATTTGACGTTTTTTGGTTCCCGCGGGAGCTTCTTAGTTTTCCGGGATAAAAAGTAGCCTATGTGCTATTCCAGACAATAATCTTTCTCTGTGCCAAATTTCGTCCAGATCCGTTCAGCCGTTGGGGCGTGATTGAGTAACAAACATCCATTAGAGGCTGTCGGGTTCCCGTGGGAACTCTTTATTTTTTCGGCATAAAAAGTAGCTTACGTATTATTCCAGACTACAATCTATTTCTGCGCCAAATTTCATCCAGATCCTTGGAGCTGTTCTGGAGTGATTGAGTAACAAACATCCATTTGAGGTTTTTTGGTTCCTGCGGGAGCTCATTAATTTTCCGGGATACAAAGTAGCCTATGTGCTATTCCAGACTATAATCTATCTCTGTGCCAAATTTCATCCATCCCTCCAGCCGTTGGGGCGTAAAGTAAAGTATAATAATAGTAATAGTAAAAAAGTAAAAATAAATAAATAAAAGTAATAGTAAAGTAATAAGAGTAAGATAAGATAACATGAATGCTAACTTGGGTGCAGTATCAATATCAATCAATGATTTTACAACGTTAACGGAAATGCCCCACAAATCATGTCTTCTTATTGTTAATTAATTTGAATGCTTTAATAACGTCAGAGCAGTTAACGTGACAGAATTTTTAAACGTTATTACATTCAGGCACGTTATCCTCGTTAGTTCATCGATTCTGTGGTAGAAACAGGAATATCCGTAAAGAATTCTTCAAAAACAGAAGCAACTTCGGATTCCGAAGTTACAGATGTATTACCGACATTAAATTTTAATTCACGATTTTTCGTGTTGCTTTACCTGTTTCTTCATTCACTATGTTTCTTCATTACTTCGGTTTCTACACGGTATCGTACCGGAACGCTAAATCGCTTGGCGGCACGCCTTTGCCGGTAGGGTGGTAACTAGTCACGGCCGAAGTCACCCACCAGGCCAGACCAGGGAAAATTCAGAAATAAATTCCCAAATTGACCCTACCGGGGATCGAAGCCGGGACCTCCGCGCGTTAAGGCAACAGCGCTACACACTGCGCCACGGAGGTCGTCAAATCCTCTAATTCAAATTCGGAGGAGATCTATGCCTAATCAGACCTCATAACGACTTACTGACACAGATGGGTCCATGCAATTATGAACCTTATGGTGGTTAACATTTTCTTACCGTGACTGTACACTGGGTACCTAGTTATCTACCCACACAGTTGGTCAGAAAGACTTTGCCTCTAATTATATAATATGCGATTGTGCGTCGGCGCACTTTGTTTGTTCTACCATATTGCCGGACAGAGCTAGCGAAACATGCGCCAATGGCTCGTGCACGTAGGTACTTAATGATTTGGTTAGTAAAAATCCCGGATTTGACGTTTTCCACACCCCACTGATCCAACTCACGAAAATGATAAAGTTGTTATTAGAGAATAGGTAGTTTTAATTTCATTTATATTGTTTATTTTTGTTATTGTTTGTTTATTTAATTAAAATTTAATTAATAGTGTGTGTTTTTTATTGTTTTTGTATTTTTAGTGCTTTTGTTTGTCATGTTTGTGTAAGTTTAGTAATTTATATGTAATATTGTTATAGCCTGATAAGACGCATTGGGAAACTGTTAAGTCTTATCGGGTATGTCTTATCAATAAAAATAAAATAAAATAAATAAAAAATATTTTTGTTGAACACAATCTCTAAACTAAATTAAAATGACAGCACTAAATCTCTTTCATAAAATTCCCAGGAGAAAGGGACAGAACACTATTTAGGTACTTTACATAAGACATTGTATAAAACAGAATTAACCACAATATAATTAGGAAGAATTTATAAAAGGTGTGCTTGATTGCATTTTCAGACTCGCCACGGCAATGGTTTGCCTGAATATCTGTGTTACCAGTGCATGGCTTATGTGCAAAGCTGCAAAAGGTTTCGGGACAAATGTCAAAAGGCCTATTTTCTCCTACAAGAGATATTGCAAAGAAATAAAGAGGTAAGGTAAAGGCCATTTCCAGGGCAGATGGGTATTGTGTTCATACATACAAAATTATTATAATAGGGTAGTTTTTAAACGAGCGAAAATAAATTTTTGTTATAGGTGTCAAAAATACAGGATATAGCGAACTGAAATATTAAGTTAGCGACAGACTGTGGGCGACTACAAAAATATTGTAAAGGTCGACGTGAAAATACTAATTTGAGTTACTGGTTATTCAGAACGATCAGTTTAATATTTCTTAAGCGAACACTTTTTTATTTTAGGTACAATTTTATGGCATTATATTGTTTTATATCAAGAATAATTTATTTGTCAATTTCGTGATTTTTCAAAATGTCGGTACATTTTACAAACTTTAGGGCTTGTGAAAATACATTTTTTTAAACTTAAGTTATGTATATTAACCCGACTACCTGAATAATTATGTCTAACCCTAACCTAACCTAACATTTTGACAAATATTTTAGGTACTTATTAAACAAGATTTAACGCAGAGAGAGAATGTCATCGAATGCTTAATTTAAACGAATGAAAATTTAGAATAAGTAAATAAACAAATAATTGCAAGCGACTAAGAGGCTCGACCCGTCACCTAAATGCGCATGAATTGACTTGAACTCCCGCGCTGCATAGCGTTGTCGCCTCGTTGCCCCCTAAGTTTGTACGAGACGAACTTATCTCTTCTGCTATTTTCAAAATAATAATATACTAAAATAGAAAAACAAATGTCTCAAATAGTATTAGAGTGACTAACAATAGTAATAGAACATCCTAAAAGGTATATTTTTGAAGCACTCAATGTATTAACTCAAATTGGTTATAAAGTTACTTACTTATTTTAGTAGTCGCTAACTCAGTATTTTTGTCGCTACCTTTAGTATTTAATTCGGTCATTTACAGTCGTCAGTTAATTTTTTAGTTGCTCGATTAATTATATCCTATTATAATATATAGTATTTAATTTGAAAAATATAGATTGCGCAACGCAACGCACGGTAACAATTTGAAGACATTTTTTTAAAATGTGTGTATAACAATACATTTGTGGTGCGAAAAACATTTGCACAATTGCACAAACACTAGAAATCTTATGGAGGTATAAGTACGCACATGTGAATAAAGTGTGAATAAACGTAAAATATCTCTGGTTTGATACAAATTTCACACGGTGCGGTATGAATTATATTCGAGCGAATATTTTGTGCTGTTATGACGCTCACCACATTCACAGTGCGGAGTAAGTGAAATCCGTAAGCTAAATATAAATTGCAAGACTACAATTCGAGCGGATGATTTTCGCAGTGCGACCTTAGCCTAAGTTATCTTGCAATAAGTTTGTGGACTATTAACAGATTGGTTGAAGGACAGATTGAGATAATCAGTTTAAAAATCTTAAAAATTGAGTAAAACAAATATTATTTTACTGTCTTAAAATCCGCAAAATATTATTAAAGCATTTTTTTTTTAAATTTCAGATAACAAAATCAATAATCGAAGAAATAGACTGCAATGCATTAAACATAGCTCCAAACCTAACGTTTCTCGATAGAAAGAGTGTCAAAACAAAATACGACAGCGTTAAGTTTAAATGGATCAAAACGATCCGCATGAGTATAGAACCTCAAGAAGATATACCAGTGATCCAATACACTGGCCCTCAATCTGACCAGATGTCCTTCGAACAAACGACGCAAGAAGTACTTGAAAGTAATGTTAAAAATGAGGACTGTATAGATATAACCAATGAAGATAGCAATACAGAATTTGATACAACAGTAAATGAAAACTTTATCAATACAAATTTTGAATGTCAGACTGATAATGACTATGATGTTGACATTGATATAGATACTAACGAAATAGAGTCAAAAGTTAACAATGAGGTGGATGGTACTTCGTTGAACGAGGAATATGCTATATTGGTTCCAATAAGTATAAATGAAGCCAAGGCAGCTGCTGAGATTTATAAATCGGGTACGATGGGCAAATACCTGTGCACTGTTTGTAATAGGGCCTACAGCAGTGCAGATCGGCTTAAAATACATACGAGGATGCATGAAAAGGTAAATCTATGTTTAGTACACTTTTTAGGGTACCACAAGAGGAAAAAGGAACTCTTCGATCACTTTATTGTCTGTTTCAACCACCTTTTTCCCAGGAATGTGTGGAGAGAGATATTAAGTTTAAATTAATATCCATACTAATATTACAATTATGCGAAAGTGTGTCTGTCTGTCTGCTACGCTTTCACAGACCACCTGTTCAACCGATTTTGATGAAATTTGGTACAGGGATAGGTTGTATCCCGTCCCGTCGAAGGACATAGACTACTTTTTATCCCGGAAAATTAAGGAGTTCCAGCAGGAATTGAAAAACTTAATACACGCGGGCATCATCTGGTATCAAATAATTAGGTTTATGGCTTGGAGCTGTATAAAAATCAAGCTTCTCAAGTCAACACAATCAAAAGAAACGACTGCTTATGCTGCATATTTTGACACTCGCCAACTAATCAAAACCGATAGGGTACTTGCTGTTGACCTAGAATCATGAAATTTGGCAAGAAGCATGGTCAGATCACAAGTATAGGAAAACATCCGAAAATCGATAATCAGTAGAGTCATTTAGGGTGTTGAATTGTGAGGGCTATTATGATGATAAGTGCTACCAGTGCGAAGTCGGGGCGGATCGCTAGTTATTTACTAAAGGAATTTATATAGCGTGGTGGTATGGAACCCTTTGTGTGAGAGACTAACTAGCACATCACCGGTTTTGCTATTTATTAGTCCCTTGAACTTGAGACTGCAGACTGACAACATTCGAATGCAGCCTGAGTACCTACTTATCACTGTTCCAAGAATTCTTAAATTCGCGTACGGATTTCCGATGTTTATTTAAATATTCGGCGTGCGACAAGTTGTTCGCGCGACAGAATTTCCAAGAAAAACACGGCGAGTGTTTTGTCGCTTGCGATGTTTCCTTAGTGGATGTATGAATACAAACTTGGGTGTGTGACTAAACTTAAACACTTTTAGCAGTCCGTTACTGTAAGATTTTCCATTGCAAAATGACTTTTTTTTTAAATCATCCATTACAAGTTAGCCCTTGACTGCGGTCTCACCTGATGGTAAGCGATCAGATGACAGATCAGAGAAAACCGCGTCGCGTCGCTTCATACCCCGCACGCTCTCAGTCTCAGACTAGTGCCGACCTTGACTTGATCAAATCGTCAAGGTTCGGCTTCAAAGTAAAATAAACCTTATCAGCATTGAATTAGAGCTCAATTTCGTGTATCCATTCTCATACGTTTAGGTATGTACGATACCCTAGTTCGTTCATTTAGTTCCAGTTTTGGCCACCGGGTCAGATAAGTTGGTGGGACTATGCAATAGAACCATTTATAATTACTACTATTTATAAGTAGAAATTTATTTGGATTTGCGATTGATTTCAGATTCGTTTGTGATATTATTACTTACCAGATGATGCACGCGAATTTGTCTGTTAAGTTTTAGATTTTAAAATCCCGGGGGAACGCTTTGATTTTTTTGATTTGGTTGCCTGGAAGAGATGTAGCGATAAGGCCGCCAAATTGTATAAGTTTACTTTGTTATTAGCTAAGTTTACTGTTGTAGTGTACAATAAAAGTATATTCATTCATTAATTTTCCAGGATAATAGGTAGCCCATGTGTAGACATGTGATTCGGCCACATAGATTTTCCAAGATAAAAAGTAGTTTTTATCTTGGAAAATCTATGTGGCCGAAGTCACAAGTATCATCTAGTTTATAATATTTCTATCAGTTATGTTGTTAAACTACAAAAGTTTAAATTTAACGATTTCAGCATATAAGCGGTACGCATTTGTGTGTATTGTGCAACTACTATTACAAGACTGAGTTCCTGCTGAAAACACACTTGACTGATAAACACATGTACAAGTATTTGTGCAGGAAGTGTCCGCACGTCTCGTTTGACAGGTATGCATTTTTTTTTTGTTTTTATGCTACTCGACTGACATCTCACCTGCAGGCTTAGCATTCAACGGGATATCTCGCGACGAGAGAGAGAGATGTTGTCGTAGCCAGCAAATTTTTCGTTTACCCTAACATGTACAAAATGCGGTATATTACAGGGAAAAAATAGTCAGCATGTAAGGGTTCGTAGAGAAAAATAGATATAGAAATATTACACAGATAAGAAATATTACTTTCATCTTAACTCTTGACGTTACGAGACAAGTAAACATGTTAGCTTCGGTAGACACATAGAGATAACGGGTTGTCATAATTTTACTCGTTGTGCACATGCTAGCCCTACTGGTGTAGTCTACGATGTTAGCAACATGGTTGCCGGTAGGGGTATGCGATAAGGACTATCGAGCTTTGGATATCAACCATCGAGCATTGGGTAGCATCTGTCGAGCGTTGGATAACGACTGATCATTTGATAGCGACTGTCGAAAATAAATAGCTTCTAACGAGCATTCGATAGCGAATATCGAGCCTTCTATATTATCGGTTCATACACGTCATCGTACTGGAACGCCAAATTGGTTGGCGGTACGTCTTTAGTGGGGTGGTAAAAAGCCGCAACCGTGGTTTCCCACCAGACCAAAAGAATACCATTTAGAAATTATGAAATAAGTATCGACTTTACTGTTACAGAGCTTCCGCTAAAAAGCATTACATGTGGACACACATACAAATGAAAAAACCAGACACTAACGTGAGAATCAGACCGGAATGGCTACGCACTAAAAAGAAAAAAAAAGAGAAAACATATCTGCGGCCAGTGAAAAAATCTACCAAAGTACCGAAAGATTTCCTTATTTACAATCCAATAAGTCAGGAAGAACAATACGCAATAGTGAGAGAGAGACAAAACTCTAAAAATTACACTGACTCTCCGTTCCAGTGTCAACACTGCTTCAAAGGGTTTAGAGAAGCTGCGACATACACCAAACATCTACAAAAACATGATCCTGTAAGTATATTTACGTATTTGAATTTTCTGACCTGCCTTGTAAGGTTGATTGTATATTTATTAACTAGATTGGTCAGTATGGGAAGACAATTTTTCTGACCAGTATGGTAAGGTGTGTGACATCTTACCAGCCCCGATTGTGTAAGGAAGTCGTAATAGGGATGATGACAACTCAATCAAGTCAGCAACTCTTTATCAAACTTAAAAACGCACTTCTAGTATGGAAGTTGTATGAAATTCACAATAGTGACGTCATCAAATTTCAAAGCACTTTTTTTTTGCTTCCTCGTTTCTAATTCAAACCGCTAGGTTATGGAATGCCCTTCCGGCTTCCGTTTTCCCATCCTCTTTTAATATAGGTACCTTCAAATCAAGAGTGAATAGTCATCTTCTAGGCAAGCGCGCTCCACCTTAGGCTGCATCACCTCTTGCATGCAAGTCTGATTGCAGCCAAGCGCTAGCCTATATATTTAAAAAAAAATAAAACTTGAAATTAACCGAGGATGTGAATTTTAGGTCTTTTGGAAGACCCTCTATTTAATAATCAGTTAAAAATAATTTATTTTTGATATAGGCATCTTCCCTATTGTTTGTCAAATGTATAATTCGACCTGTTTAAGGAGTTCATCGTTGCCTGCACGTCAAAAAGCATGTATGAACTGCATAAACAGTTTGAGTAATACGTTTTTAGCTTTCGAATGATTACGACTTGCTTAGACTGGCCTAGGGCTTAGGATTGGCCATGTGTATGGCAAATCTGCCCAGTATGGTAAAATGTATGTTTGATTAGATTAGCCAGCGTGACAAACTTTCTGACCAGCAAGGCTACGACAGACTGGTTAAAATTAAAATTTATAGTACCACAAACTTATCTGACCCAGTGACAGCGTTGCTAGTAAATATCCCGCTCCCTGTGTGTTTTGCCCTTAAACCCGCGCCCGCTTCCTGTGTGTTTTGCTCTTTAAAATTAACTAAAAACAAAAACTAAACAGGCATGAAAATTGGTTCCAATTTTGGCCACGGGCCAAGTTGGTGAGACTAATATATACTATATTGTAAAAAAATATGAAATGGATTGCATCCATCACTACAGCCCATTAACGTCCCACTGCTGGGTACAGGCCTCCACTCTCATAGGAGAGAGAGAATTAGATTTTTGACCCACCACGTTGCGGGTTGTGGGGCTTTAACGACTAATCATGTTAGTGATAATAACCGGGACTGACGGCTTAACGGGGAAAAGCTAATGCAAAAAAGTGTGTGTGTGCAATTCACACACGGCAGAAAAGAAAGCCTACGAGATAATGGGATAAATATAACTTGTATCTATATTTGGGTATTTGACAACTTTTTTTCAAGCCTCAAAACGCGTGCTTAGTATGGGGTTTGGTATGAAATACTGAATAGTGATGTTATCAAAGTTCGACGCACTCTTTTACTTTAATCGATAGCTTAAAACAGTTATTCAACATACAACGAACAGGAGACTTGGATATTACGAATTTCGGGAGATTTACTATTTAATAATCACTAAAAAAATAATTTATTTAAAGTCAAATACCCAGTTTGTATTCTATCTCATTCTCTCGCAGGCTAAATCCTAACCTATTATGAATATGTTTGCCTCTTTTTAGTGTCGCTTTTTCGTTTCATCGAATTTTCAAATCACGACGATTCTAAAGAAGTTTCACTTCAATAATGATAAATAATCATTTGAACTGACGTATTGTAGGCAGTTTCGGGCGCCCTGCAGTGCGACATGTGTAAAATATACTGCATCAACGCGCGCAAAATGTATAAACATATGAACATCACGCATCTCTTTAAGTACACCTGCCAACTGTGCAACTTTGTGTGCTACAACAAGTAAGTAATACTTTTTTTTTAATCCACTACAAGCTAGCCCTTGACTGCGATCTCACCTGATGGTAAGTGATGATGCGGTCTAAGATGGTAGCGGGCTAACCTGTTAAGGGAATGGCAGTTATATTAAACCCATACCCCTTATTATTATATTAGGTAGGCAACTGCTAAGAAAAGGTTTTCTACCCCTTAGGAGGTAAAATAGAAATTTTGTATGAAAATCGAAGGATCGTAGGATAATCGAGTGACTAGCACACAATTTTGTATTGGCTTTATTTTTATACAAATATGTATATTTCAAAGAAAGCTCCAAAATTTCGAGTTTTTTAAATTTCATTTGGCAAACGTAAAGTTTCTGTTTTTTTTTTAAATTATGTAGGTTATTGAAATTTCCAAAAAAATATGTAGACGTTTTAAAAATAGAGTCAGTGAGTGAGTGAGTCACGACTTCTCTCTTTATACTATATTACGAGTAAGATAACATTTCTTCTTACAGGGGTCAAGCGCAAATGCATTACAGATGGCACAAGAACGTCACTTACCCGTGTCCCCACTGTGATAAAGTATTCTCGTACGTACACTACACATTGTTTTTTATAATATGTAATATTAATATCTGCCAATTTAAACAGTAAAATAAAAATAATAAACATAATAAGATTATGATATCTTTTTTCAACTACTTATATGTGTTTGTTACAATGTTATTAATTTATTATAGAGGCTACACACTACACAGTCTCGTATTATTTATTTATTTGTAGAGGTTTCGATGCCTTATGTTATTTATTTTTTATAGAGACTACAATTGCCTCGTTATTCATTTATTATCCATTTTATTATGCCTCTTGTTATTTTATTGAAGCTATGCTACTATGTATAGTTGGGAAAATGAAATCAAAGAAACTGAAGGAATAAACTGGAGAAAAAGGCTCTAGACAGGAAGACATGGAAAAATATGGAGGAGGCCTTTACTCGTTGAGAGATCCTTAATATACAAATAAAAACAATAATGATAAACTGACATTTATAATTATTATTATACTTCAAGATTAACTAATAAATATTAACTAACGCATACACAACTAAATTAATTTATATAATTGTGAATTTTAATTTTTTTTTTTCTAATTATAACCAAGCTATAAATGTATAATGTCATAAAAATATTAAGATGCAAGTATAATACCTACTTGTAAAGTTAACCAATCACCTATTTATAAAGGATGAATAAAAAGGCTTTTTTATTTATTTATTGATGCTACTATGTAAATCTGTGATGTGAATGATTTGTTTTCCAGTAAAGTGTCTACGCGCCTGACGCACATCCGCGTTAAGCACCCGTCGATGTATATCTGTAATCTGTGTGGACACAGCTTCGTAAGCGAGAATGGACTCTATTGCCACAAGAAACTGGCGCACAGCCAACAGGTGTGTCTGTATGTTATATATGTATACTCTAATAATAATAATAATTCACTATTAATCTAAACTAATATTATAAAGAGGAAAGACTTGCTTGTTTGTTTGTTTGTTTGTAATGGATAAACTCAAAAACTACTCAACCGATTTTAAAAATTCTTTCCCTATAGAAAGCTACATTATCAGCGAGTAACATAGGCTATATTTTATTTTCAAAAGATTAGAGATCCTTACTAAAATTGCAATAATGTGAACTAAGTAGGAAAAAATCGTTTCTTTTGAGGGCTTACGTGGCGTGCGCTGCGTAAATAGTTAAAGTTACACGAAAACAATGTATGGTGGAATTGTTCCTCTCAAAAGGTTCTAAAAAGTCCGTGATAACATGTATCTATCTTTGAAGGTTGACTCACAATAACCATTATTATGATTTTCAAATTTGGTCTTATATACCATAATTATATAATATAATATTATAAAACCGATGCTTTACTTGCGAAGGTGTTTTTACCGACATACTACCATCGTAGCGCAAGGTCAGGGTCTGCATCCGTATATAGTTGTACTTCGTACGCGTCCGTGGACGCGTACGAAGCTATTCGCTTTCTCGTTTCTAATTCGAACCGCTAGGATATGGAACGCCCTTCCGGCTTCCGTTTTTCTATCCGCTTATAATAGGCATGATGACAGTAACCAAGAATCAATGAAATTATGAATTTATTGAAATAGGATTCATGGATTATAAAAAACGAGTGAGATTGCTATTTATTTTGATAAAATAAAATTATAAAATACAGCTATCCGCCATATTGGTTAAAACACCAAGAAGCGAATGACGTCACAATGGTTTGTTTTCGAGCTTTGACAATCACACTATTGCTTACTGCACACTGCACAGAGTACATTGATATAAATAATAGCGTCACAAACGACGCCATGACACCGGGGAGCGTTTTGGCGTGAATTTTAAAATTTAAATTTCAAATGCCAATATTATCTACCAAACCTTATTTTTCTGCTGAAATAAGATATTTTTTCGAAATAGTAGATACTTCCGAACATAATCTGACCATTTTTCAAAATTAGTCATCATGCCTATTTCCAGCATGTCTGATAGCAACCATGCAAGCGCTAGTCTCTACTGCAGCCCATTAACTTCCCACCGCTGGGCACAGCCCTCCACTCTCCCTCCGCTCTAATTCTCTCTCTCCTCTCCTCACGTAGGAGAGGGAATTAGAGCTTAGACCCACCACGTTGCTCCAATGCGGGTTGGCGGGCTTTGACGACTATTTTCATGTTAGTGGTAATAACTGGGAAGGTCGGCTTAACTTAACGTGCGCTCCGAGGGGTGAAACACCGCCAACTTGCTAACTCCGGGACTGAGAATTTCTAGTCAGAAAAACCCAACGCTCAATTGTGGGCCAACCCGGGACTCGAACCCGGGATAACGGGAGAGGTTATACTTAGTATTTCACAATTACAAAAAAATATGCGATCTGCGTGATAGGCAAACTAGAGGCCGCCATAAGCTCGTGACTCCATCGCTCCGCCTCAAGAAGGCCCGAAGGTCGTTCGTGGGAACGAGCATTCTATTTTATAACAAAATTCCACAACCTATCTTAAACTAGCCTTTACACAAGTTTAAGAAGTCCATTAAAAGTATGCTCCTGAAAAAAGCTTACTATACTGTTGAAGATTACGTAAATGATGAAGGAGTATGGATTTGACTCGCTCCAGCAATGCTAAGGACAGCTGTTCCATATGTATTCTACAAATAAATGAAATTGTACATTGTTTTTTTCAAAAGAGCAACCGCCGAGTTTCTTGCTGGTTCTTCTCCGTAGGAATGGCATTCCCAACCAGTGATAGATTCAATTGACGATTCAAAAGTACTTGTAAAAGTTTATTTGAATAAAAATCGACGACCTCTGTGGCGCAGTGTGTAGCGCTGTTGCCTTAACGTGCGGAGGTCCTGGGTTCGATTCCCGGCAGGGTCAATTTGGGAATTTATAATTTCTGAATTTTCCCTGGTCTGGTCTGGTGGGAGGCTTCGGCCGTGCGGCCAAGCGATTTAGCGTTCCGGTACGATGCTGTGTAGAAACCGAAGGGGTATGGGTTTAATATAACTGCCATGCCCCTATCATCACTTACCATCAGGTGAGATCGCAGTCAAGGGCTAGCTTGTAGTGGATAAAAAAAAAATAACATTTGAATTTTGAATTGGATTAACTGTTGTTAACTCCTTGTGTCAGGAGATGGACGAGTCTTCGGGCGCGGCGGATGCGGCCGACCCGCTGTACTGCGCCGAGTGCGGGATTCAGTTCCGCGACGATGCGGCATTCGCGACGCACTTCGGCTCCTCGTACAAACACGCCGATACCAACCTGTGAGTGACGGCACACTTTTATGACATTACTTTTAAACATTATACTATACTTGATAAAATATAGCTTGATACCTGTGACAGATGTCATCCAATTGACGCCTATGAAGTTCAGTATTATGTCATCGTAAAAATGTATGAAAAGTGTATGCGAAAAATGTCATACTTTATTGGTTTCTGCACATTAGTAGTGACGTTCCTTTTTTTATCGTAACCAAAGTCTATTTTATGGGCACTGCAAATACGTTAAATCGGAATAAGTTGTTACTTTTGAAATTAAAAAATCTAGTTATTAACATTTTAAAGATAAATTCAAGAAGAAAAGTGATTGTCATAATGTCAATACTAGAAATAAAAATAAACTTGTAATGCCTGCTTATAGGCTTAGTAAAACTAGCAATTCATTTGTTGGAAACAGTGTCCGCTTCTACAATAAGCTTCCAGAAGACATGTTGAAGATGTCTCTGAATAAGTTCAAAGTTAATGTAAAACGTAAACTCATTAAAAAATCTAATTACCATGTAAAGGATTACTTAAATGACAAGGTAGCTTGGCTATGATTTGTTCTAATGGCTCTGATAGTTCCTTAGTTAAGATGATTTGTGAAATGATGATAATGAAGAAAAAAAACCCGGCTGAGTTTGTTGTGGGCTCTTCTCAGACAGGGCGCGTTTGGAACCCTCGTAGCTTTAGTTTAAGATGTCGTACTGATTATCACCATTATATTGTTACTTGTATATGTTATAAATAACCGGACGTCATAAGTGTAGTATACCTACCTAAATTGAATAAACGTTCTTTGACTTTGACTTTGACATCATACAAATTTCAATTTCATTTATAAAGACAACATTTGTGGTCCACTTTAGTGTTAGTAACAATATAATCTTAATAAATATGTTAGTTCTTAGAATCTAAGTAATACTAATAATATGCCTGAACCGCAGCCGAAAGTGTAATTTTAATGCGCACGTATATCATGTAACGGCGCACAATACATTTTTGTGTAAAAACAATATATATTTAATACATTTTATAAAGACAAGATGTTTCTGTCAAAATTTGGTATTACATACTAAAAATACTTTAACGAAGATGGCGACTTCGAAACAGTTGTTATTTTCTATGGCCGCCATTACATTACCAGTCTAGTGTGAAAAAACTTATTACCGCACCGTTATTAGACTGTTATTAAATATTTTTATCGCCCTAGGGTGGGAAAAGTATACTTTGTAATTATACTATTGTTTGTTGTCCTCAGGTCGATAAAGCCGGTGCGCACGGGTAAAGGCAAGCGCAATTCGCGCGGGCGGCCGCGGCGCGACAACAGCGATATCGTCAACAACGGCGTGCCTACTGCATTCAATTGCGAGATTGTACGTAAACTGACCATTTACTTATTAGGTACTAGATGATATATATCCCCGGGATACAATATATCCCTGTACCAAATTTCATCAAAAGCAGTTGAACAGATGGGCCGTGAAAGCGTAGCAGACAGACAGACATAAACACTTTTGCATTTATAATATTTATTATTAGTATGGATATAGTCCATCAGACTATAAAATATTTCGACAAATATGGCGAAAACGAAACATCTGCTGTTTTGTATGGCGGCCATTAGATTATCGCATAAGTGCGAAAATAAATTTACCGCATAGGAATGCGGTGTATGCTAAAAACTGCGGTAATATTTTATCAATTAAAGATGGGTGTGATTGATTGATTAATAATTCCGTATTCTAGTGTCAGAAGTTCCTACCTTCAGACGCGGCTGCGACTCGCCATTACGAGGCGGAGCACCCCGGCGCAGACTATCTCAAGCGATACATGTGCGATATTTGTGGACACACCACCAGGGTAACTGTAATATTTATTTATGTTGCTAGGGCGCAAAGTAGGAATTTATCGGTTTTAAATGCCACATGTGTCATAAAAAATTTTTCGTAACATTTTTATTTAAAAACTAGATGATGCCCACGACTTTGTCCGCGTGGACATAAGCTATCTCCATTCCAAATTTCATCCAAATCGGTTCAATCCTTGTGGCGCGAAGAAGTAACAAACAAGGAAGCTGTCACATTTATTGTATTAGTAGTATGTAAATTAATATGATCTCTTTTACCATGCATAAAGCGTATTTTATGGCGTTGCGTGTCTTTTATACTACGCAGTTAAAATAAATATAATATTCTAACCTTACATGTTTACCTCCTGTATAACCTCTATTGTATAAAACCTTTACATGAGGTTTTGCATGTGCAACTTCATAACAGCTGTTCTTTTGCCAGCCACGCAGAATCCGATACGATGACCACATACAATAATATCAATACACTTGTGCGATAATAAAATAAAATGTGCTCAACTGTGCGGGAATGTAAGTTTGTCTCACTAGTGCAATAATATCAAATGTTGCATTCTCGACAAAAGTGTAATTTACTTTTATCATTCAAACTATCTTGAGTGATATTCATTATATTATTATCTAGAAATTTGTCACTGGTTGTAAATCACTAGTTTTGTCGGATTATGCCCGACCGCCCGTTCAGCGGCCGTGTCGTTGAGTTACACCTGGGGCCATACTGCCAACGCTTAAAGCCATATTGTTTCATTATTGTTGGCTTTCGCCTTTTAGAATTATAATCCTTATTTAAGGGGTAATATTGGTTAAGTATTGCTTAAGCCTTGCAGTATGGCCCCTGGTGACATATTTATAGTTAAAGTGTGATTAAAATCTATTTTATACTTCTACCATACCTTTACTACTGTTTTAATCATACTTTTGCGGGTCTAAAGTCAGTCTTCATGCCCTAGGGCCGTAATCTAGTGGATCGATCGCCCAACTAGTTGACCAACCCCATACTGTAAATATGCACAACAGAGTCTAGGCTCCAGCCAAACGATCGTACCATTTGACATAAAAGTTTTTAAACCAAGGAGTATGTGTACCTGCATAAACACTGGCAGCATGAAAAGCAAAATGACAAATGGACAAATGTGACTCTAACGAACGTGAACATTCACTTTTAATTTGTCTTTTCTTTTTATTATTTACTAGACCTATGTATCCTACTTACTATGATTTGCAATAAATATCTAACCGTTACAGTTTGTTTTACTGTTATGGTAGAAATATAAAGTAGAGTATACACCACCGGGATAAAGCAGTTTTTTTCTTGGGCGCTTGAATCCCTCACTGCACTCAGGACTCAATCTTAATTCCCTCCCTTTGGTCGGAATTAACTTATAACACCCTCGCTGCGCTCGGGAGTTAAATTTGGAGTCCTTCGTTACGTTCAGGATTCAATGTAGCGCCCGTGACATAAAATAGTGCTTTATCCCCTTGGTGTATAATCTACTATTATGAGCAAATATATTAAGAACTATAACTTTTCAGCAATACGCCAACCTGATGGTGCATATGCGCACGCACACGCAAGAAAAGCCATACGCGTGTCCGCACTGCGAGCGGCGGTTCAGTATGCCGAGCAACAGGGACAGGCATCTTGTGGTGAGGCTATCATCATTTTAACCCATTGTCGGCTCATTACTGAGCACTGGAGTTGTTCAAAACTGATATAAAACCATAGCACGCTACAGGCTATATGCTATAAATTTCTAGCATGCTAAAATAAATATGCTATGCTATAGCACTAAAATAATACTTCATTCTATAATCCCATTGTTCGTATGTGCCGCCTATATAATGATATTATCTTAATTAACCGTAATATTGACATTTTCAATAATGTTCTACACGTATTTAAAAAACAAATTCATATATTTTTTCCGACTTTATAATCATGCATGTTTTTATAATTATTCTTGACTACTGTAATTATTTTAAATTTTGACAATATTGTACTTAGACCCTTTTTTATTTTATGTCCTAAAACTGCACTCTAATTTTATGTAATATTAATGTTGACTATACTTAACAATGTGATTTTAATATAACATATTGTATTTTCTATATAATGCTGTGTACACATACTTTAGGGTTGCTGCTTGGATCCAGTTTTGAATTATTTTGTATTTTGATGATGTTTGAGTAACAACCTGTTTTGTGTACCCTTGCAATAAAAAAAATAAAAAAAAATAAAGCATTTTTTATGAAAGCCTGTGAGCGGCCGGCAGAACGCGCGTGATTAAAAGCGTGCTGCTAGATACGGATAAATGAGTGATGACGTACGCACAGCAGCGCGTTACGCGAGACTCGTCCAGCGCGCTACCGGCAGGCGGGCGCCGCTACGGGCGCTAATAGTGATACGAAATAAGAAGCACCTTCGGTGCTTCGTAGCACCGTAGCGTCATAACGGCTCCACGAGTAGCATGCTGTCCGTGCTATGGGGAAAAAGCGTCCTATGCTTTTGCGCTACGTGCTACATTAACCGCGTCTGCTCTGTCCCGTGCTCACTCCTCTCAGATTGAGAAGGGTTTGGCCATGCTGGTCAATTGTTTTAGGAAAATAACTAGTGTGCTTTAGTTTAGATCACACGACTGAAGTAAATTTTCTTTATGGTATGATAAATAAGATACATAACTGAAACATACATAAACGGAACGTAACTGCCTATGAGAGAAAGAGAGAAAGAAGATGTGTGCTCGCACCTCTCTCTCTTGCCCCTACAGTAATATACGAAACGTAACTCTCTCTCTTTCTATCTTCACTATATCTCCCTCTCAACTTTCGTTCGCCTCGCCCGATCACACTTTTCGTCACGCTCTGGTCACGCATTCAGCAGCTTACTCCCTAGGTCAAGCGTAAAGAAAATGTACTTCAAAAATATTAAGACTTTTTTTTGAGAGAGGTGCACACATTTTCTTTCTCTCTTCTTTTATAGTCAGTTCGTTTCGTATAATATGTATGTTTCAGTTACATATAGATGGAGCTAAAGAAGTTTTACTTCAGTCGTGTCGTCTAAAGCACACTCGTTTTTTTTTTCTTTTTTTATTAAATGATTTCCTACTCTACCGATTCAGGTGCACACAGGCGAGAAACGCTACCAATGTCAGCATTGCAACCGTCGCTTCACTCAAAGCAGTGCGGTCAAACTCCACATACAAACCGTCCACCTGAAGATCCCATACGCGCCCTGGGATAAGAAGAACCGTAAGAGACGCCGCGAGACTGAGGTCGCGCCCTTACCGCCCCCCGCGCCCGTGACCACCACGCACACTCGCCGGATAGTGATAGACGCGGATAACTACTTGAGTGCTTATATTACATACAACGAGTGAAACGAAACCTATTTGATAACTCCTAAAACTTTGATATCGTGATTTAACTGTGTACAGCGCCCTGCGCCATCTAGTTTCAAATAAGTTGATGTTTTAAAAAGTAGTGTGAGTAGCAAGTTGGCTACCTCACCCAGCGCCCGTGACCACCATGCACACTCGCCGGATAGTGATAGACGCAGATAACTATTTGAGAGCTTATATTACTTACAACGAGTAAAGTGAAACGTATTTAATAGCTCCTAAAACTTTTCTATCGTGATTTAACTGTGTACAGCGCCATCTAGTTTCTTATGGACGAACCTGATCTTTAAAACATGCACTTTAAGATATATTTTACTTCAACGGATTTTGACATTCGAATTCTATCAATGTTGGTGATAGTATGTAAAATATTATCTACAGTGGAGTATATCTGCTCATAGAATGTACTTTTATACTGCGCGAAAAGGCATAGGATGACTGGCGAACCAATGGCAAGGCGGCAAACTTACATCTATCTGACATGATGTATGAATCTATTGTGTGACCTACCCTCAAATACTCAAAATCATAATAATTTGTAATCTGTAAAAATATAGTTTTGTGCGAGAATTGGTAACTATTATGTTAGTATGTAATAATGCTTGAAAGGCTGATGCACAGAGAAATAAGATTATTTTTGAGTGATACTTAAAATCATACAGATATTATAAATGCGAAAGCGTTGGTTTGTCCTTCGATCACGCCGCAACAGATCGACGTGATTTTTGACTTGATATATTTGAGGACCTGGCATAGGTTATTTTTTATCCCGAAAAATTAAGGAGTTCCCGTGGGAAAAACTTAAACCACGCGGACGAAGTCGCGGGCATCAGCTAGCCAATAATAATAACACGCAATTACAAAATTTGCATACAACAATGTATAACATGCAACGACCTCAATTTACATAGACGGGCCCTGTCAAACAAAGAATGTGGGCGTATTTTTAGCAACTCCATCTAGTCTGAAAAGCGGGAACTTGCTTGCAACATATGCCCCATCTTAAATGAAAGCTTGAAAACGTATGACGCGGTCATAGATAATATAGGTCATAGCCATAGAAGACGTAAAGAGTGGCCAGTTAGTAAAAAAAATATCATACAGTTTGCCGCGGAAATTAAATGATTGCGTAATGGATATAAATATTAATAGGAATATTAAAAAAACGTTTTTTTGGAAATGTATAATTATGAAATGAAACACTTGCCTTAAAATAAAAATTATACAGTTCCAAACTAATAAGACTAGATGTTAACCTAATAATAACAAATTATCTACACGACGAGCGACCGTGACAGCGCTACGACGGGGACAAAGACAGGCTTATGAAAGGTTAGGAACGTGCTCTCAAAGACGCCCGACTTTTTTTCTATGAAAGGACCCATCTAGTACTTATAGGCCTATTACACTGCACTTTTCACAGGGACCCTTCACTTAAAGTAGTGTAGTGTAATAAGAAGGAGGAATTAGGGAGCAAGGGACCCTTTCTACTTAATTCTTATTTAAATTAGGCCCTTATTGTTGTGTAATAAGCGATGTAATAACTAGCGGCCATGCCCACCCTTCCACACCCACCCTACCAAAGTGCCCTGTGAAAAGTGCAGTGTAATAGGCCTATTACATGTATATCGATGATAACATGTATTAATTTTTTTTTAATGTATAAAAGTATCTCAAGATGATATATCATAATTAGTTTGATAAGTATAATATTATTGTGATCTATAATTTAACTCGTATTATTTATTGTGTTTTTCACTTCAGGACTTTTTAAATTAAATTAAATCTGAATTATTCATAAAATAATTATTATCTGTAAGAAAGAGCCTATTTGCAAAAATAATGCTTTATTAGTATTTAAGTATTATTTTATCAAGTTTAAAGATGACACTGTGTACCAAAAAAGTTCATTTGTTTTATTTGAAGCCATCATCATAATTTAAAAAGGTCTTAGAATAAAAGTTCAGTTTTACCATAGAGTAAGTATGTATTACGGTAGATTCTGTACTACAAAATCTACCTCAGAAGGTATACTTAGTATTTTTAATTAGCCCTGCATAAGTGCGAGTAAGTAATTTAAAAAATCCTACGCCTAATTAGATCGACCAATTATAAATATGGATCTTTATAAGTCATTTGTTATTTTCAGAAGGGCCTAATTTAGTTCTTTTGTAAACAATCTAAATTAAAAGGTCAATTTTTGGTATGGATATAGTGTACAACAGAATTAGGCACAATGTAAAGTAAACATTAGGACAAAGGTATTTAAAATAAATCCAGTATTAACTAATAATCAACATTTATTTTGTACATTACTTCAATAATCAATTTTTAATTGAACATAACGGAATTATTGTCGCCTTTATTTTTAATAATAATTAATCTTAGCGTTTAATTGACTTCACACAAATTGCTATAAGCAAGAGTCAAATTAACAATAAATAGTTTTAAAAAAACAATAGTTTTGTATAACGTATAATTATAATTTATTGCTAAATTAATTTAAAAAATTGAGCCATAATTTAATAATTATCATAATGAAATATTGCTAAAATCTGACACTACCAACGTAGGTACTTTTTACCAACTACAGAATAATTGTATATTGAGTTAGACAATAATTGTTTTACGATTTCGTACCTATTGCCGTTGTCATGAGAAATTAAATATGGCGGTTAGATGTATACTTAACAGAAATTCGTCAAAGAAAATAAATAAGTAGAAATACCAGATTAGTATGCACAGTCGCGGTCTGAAGATGTTTACCACCTTAGGGTTCATAAGCATGCATGCGTTTATGTCAAAAGGTTCAAATGTGATTTGATTAGGCATAGATCATAGAGTTTTTAACATGTATCGGTCCTCAGATTAAAAACCTAATTTTTAATCTGAGTATCGGTCGCTGCAGTAGCTGGCAACTAGATAGAATTTATGGGCCTATTACACTACACTTGAATCAGTGTAGTGTAATAAGATTTAGGGAGAAAGGGTCCCTATCTTGGTCCTTATTGCTGTGTAATAATAAGCGACACCCTAATTAGCTGTCACGCCCACCCTTTCCATAGTGCCCCGTGAAAAATGCAGTGGCCTATTATGTAGAACACTTTTTAATATATTTTTTATAAAATATCACTTTAACAAATGCGATGATGCTAATTAATGTGTCAAACAAAATTAGGAATTGTGTTTTTTTTTATTAAAGAAGTCATTTATAATATTTTTGTTGAATTCGATGCTTGACAACTTATGATAACTTTGAAACGTAATAAGTACCTTCCTAAGGTGTTTTAGAGAATCTAATTTTAAAACTGGTAAACATTTTCAGACCGCCACTGTACCTGTATTTTCAGGTAAGTATAAATTAGGTATACCAAATAGGTACCTATGTAACCGATTTGGGTTTTAGATTTGAACTTGATCTAGTTTAAGAAAATCAAAGCAGCAATCAAATCATCACAACCAAAATGTCATCACTAAAAAATTAAACTTATATATAACCTAAGTAATAATTTAAGAACAGTATAAGCTTCTATAAAATAAGTACAGATCTATAAATTATATTATGATCACATTTAGGAATGTTCGGTTGCGACCTAAGACGGGATAAATGCTTTCAAATATTAGTCTAAGAACCGGCAGACGATTTAGTCGAAGACTTCAAACCTGCTCCAAGACAATTGGGTATGTGATAACTAGCCCGATCAGGTAGGTACTTTTTATTTAAACATCAAAACGCGCGCGTATAGGATTTGTGTGAAATACTGAATTGTGACGTCATCAAAAGTCAACACACTTTTTTCCTTTAATTGATAATTTAAAATGATTGTCAAATAGGAGACGTGGATATAACATCTTTTGGCAGGTCTTATATTAAATAATCACTGAAAAGAATTTCTTTGACTAGTTGTCAAATACCCAATTTACAAAACAATGATTCATATATGCTTGGGTTGGGTGAAATCAAATCAGCATGTCTGGATACCACGAAATGTTGAAAGACATTTTATACAATAAAAATATTTTCAATTTTTTTTTCGAGGTTCATAATAATCGTTCCAAGTTAATTTTATGATATTTATGTATAACAAATTTTCGCCCTTATTTTTCGATGTAAAAAAAATATACGAACCAAGCGTCCACCAGTTCACAGACTATAGCAAAAACAAAAAATGCAACTAAAAATGGGGACTCAACAACATCTATAGATTTCTTCAACAGTCGAAATCTCGGAGGTTTTGTGGGTTTTTCATAATTTTTTTGCACTCTTTAAAGCCCCTTGTTGAAGTAAACTTCTTTTATTTTCGGATAATTCTTCTTTACTTTTGTCTGAAAAATAACAAAATATAAATCAATATGTTACTTGGTAGACACGACTACCACGATTATTCACATAGTTAGCCATTCACTAATACAGCTACCCACTAACTCACACAGTAGCTAGCCAATAACTTTCACAGCGACTAACTCACTCACTTAGCCACTAACTCACATATCTCGCAGCTAACTTACATCTAGCCACTAACTCACTTACAGCTCAATCAATCATCGATCGAATCCCGTTGCTCAAAGATGGCGCAGCACAGCGGAGTGGCGAAAGTGACGTAAAGGCCGACGAGGAATAGTTGAAATGGAAAAAACTATCATAGACCACTTACAGAATATTACACCCTTGTTGTGAGGATCGAAGCGCGTTCGACTTATTAATTCATACAGGTAGCAAACACCTGGCCAATACCCACAAAACCATTACCTCACTTACCTAGCCACTAACCACGTACCTCACCACTTTCTAACACACACCTCACCACTTTCTAACACGCGTCTCACCGATAGCTCCGTACCGTTATTGGCTAGCTGTATGAGTTAGTGGCTATCTGTATAGCCACTAACTCATACAGCTAGCCAATAACACACTTTCTAGCTATTAACTCACATAGCTAGCGAATTACACAGACAGCTAGCCAATAACACACTTTCTAGCCATTAACTCACATAGCTATTACACAGCCACTAAGTCACTATCTCACAGCCACTAACTCACACAGATAGCCAACTATAACTCACTTTTAGCTCATCGTCGAGGCTGTTCACACCGATAGAGGCCCGCTGCTCAAAGATGGCGCAGCACAGTGGGGTGGCGAATGTGACGCAAAGGCCGACGAGGAACAGTTGGAACGGGATAACCATCATGGGCCGCTTACAGAATACACCCTTGTTGATCGCTATGTTGGTTATTATCGGTGTTACCGCTGTGGAATAAACAAATTTTGGGTTAAAACCGCCAGTCTCACAGTTCATGTGTCATGAATTTTTTTTTATCCACTACAAGCTAGCCCTATTGACTGCGATCACACCTGATGGTAAGTGATGATGCAGTCTAAGATGGTAGCGGGCTAACCTGTTAGGGGCATGGCAGTTATATTAAACCCATACCCCTTCGGTTTCTACACGGCATCATACCGGAACGCTAAATCGCTTGGCGGCACGTCTTTGCCGGTAGGGTGGTAACTAGCCACGGCCGAAGCCTCCCACCAGGCCAGACCAGGGAAAATTTAGAAATTATAAATTCCTAAATTGACCCTGCCGGGGATTGAACCCGGGACCTCCGCACGTTAAGGCAACAGCGCTACACACTGCGCCACGGAAGTCGTCAAATTCAATTGGTCAATTGGTTGTATGGTCTATGAAATTATCAGAATATGTACCTATGATATTAAAACATAATAGGTACTTAATAAGTCGTTGCCTAGGTACATGCTTTTTAGAACTAACGAAAATATCACCTACAAATTATATTTTTTGATCGTCTAGGTTGCAGGCCCACAAACTTATCTGGCCCGGTGGCCAAAATTGGAACTAATTTTTATGCCTGTTTAATTTTTATTTTTCATAGATACTGGCGTCGCTGTCACCCGGGTCGGATAAGTTTGTGGATCTAAGTATACGAGATTTTAGTCCAAGTTATGTGTTAAGTTTGAAGGAGTTTTGAAGTGAAACTTCTTTAGAATCGTTGTGATTTGAAAATTCATTGAATCGAAAAAGAGACAAACATATTCATAATAGGATTTAGCGTGCGAGAGAATGAGATAGTATACAAGTTATATTTATCTTTCTGAAGTTTCACTTCTGCCGTGTGTGAATTGCACACACACACTTTTTTTTTATTGAAAGAGTAAACGCGAACTAACTCATTCCCGGCAACGCCATAAAGACTCGGGAAATGATGACGAGTCCTATCCCGTATCTGGCGGCGTTTTTCGATTCCCCCACTCTCACCCCGTCCGCCGTGAACACTGGAGTGCCGTTTATGATCTCCCTGAAAATGATATAAGGTATTATTAAAAGGGAACTCGGTTATCCACATAATAAACTTTAATTAAGCAATCCACAACACAAACACGGCAGCCATAATTGTATATCCAACATGAGTCGCCCGAGGCCGCGACGAGTGTTGCTATTCTCTATAACCATCCCAGGGCACAGGGAATGATTCCAGGTACAGCTCGCTTTAATTTTTCATTGTTTTGTAACAGTACCTTAAGTCTTAACAGGTACTAATTTTACCTTACTTTTACTTTAACAGGTTTGACGACCTCCGTGGCGCAGTGTGTAGCGCTGTTGCCTTAACGTGCGGAGGTCCTGGGTTCGATCCCCGGCAGGGCCAATTTGGGAATTTATAATTTCTGAATTTTCCCTGGTCTGGCCTGGTGGGAGGCTTCGGCCGTGGCTAGTTACCACCCTACAGGCAAAGACGTGCCGCCAAGCGATTTAGCGTTCCGGTACGATGCCGTGTAGAAACCGAAGGGGTATGGGTCTAATATAACTGCCATGCCCCTAACAGGTTAGCCCGCTACCATCTTAGACTGCATCATCACTTACCATCAGGTGAGATCGCAGTCAAGGGCTAGCTTGTAGTGGATTAAATAATTAAACAGGTACTTTTACAGTACCTTTACCTTTCGAAATTTAAAATAAGCGAATACAAGATATTTAGACGGACATATCCCGGAAAATTAAGGAGTTCCCGCGTGAAAACTTAATCAACGCGGAGGAAGTCGCGGGCATCATCTAGTAGCTACATAATTTTATGGACCGATTCGGGATTCGAACCCGGGTCATCGTCTTACCTATTAGATATAAGCACTAGACCAACGAGGCAGGCAATATGTGTTACATGTTTTAACATTACAAAACTATAATAATAATATTATGAAGTACCTAAGTATAATGGTAGTGTAGGTCTGTGGATGTGACTATCTAATAGGCATGATGACTGATTTTGAAAAATGGTCAGATTATGTTCGGAAGTATATACTATTTCGAAAAAATATCTTATTTCAGCAAAAAAAATAGGTTTGGTAGATAAAATTGGCATTTGAAATTGAAATTTTAAAATTCACACCAAAACGCTCGCCGGTGTCATGGCGTCGTTTGTGATGTCACTATTATTTTTACCAATGTAGGTACTCTGTGCAGTAAGCAATAGTGTCAAAGATTGTCAAAGCTCGAAAACAAAACATTGTGACGTCGTTCGCTTCTTGGTGTTTTAACCAATATGGCGGGTTGCTGTATTTTTTATTTTTATTTTATCAAATAAATCAAAATAAATATAAATCTCACTCGAAATAAAAAAATAAATACGTTTTTTATAATCCATGAATCCTATGTCATTAGATAAATTGATAATTTCATTGATTCTTGGTTACTGTCATCATGCCTGTTGCAGAGCTCTTACCCGCTCCTCATCATGGGAATGTTGATGAAGTTGGCGCCGCACACCGCCGCGAACGGCACCAGACGCGCGTATATAGGCGACATGTTCTGCGAACAACGAGACATACTGTTTAGAGTATATCCATCCATACTAATATTATAAATGCGAAAATGTGTCTGTCTGTCTGTCTGCTACGCTTTCACGGTCCATCTGTTCAAGCGATTTTGATGAAATTTGGTACAGGGATATATTATATCCCGGGAAAGGACATAGGCTACTTTTTATCCCGGAAAATTATGGAGTTCCCCCGGGAATCAAAAAAACAATTCACGCTGACGAAGTCGCGTTCAAAAATAAACAAATATTTATCTATATGAAAGAGAAAGAGTTTCTGTAAGCTACTTTCACGGCGCATTCGACCAAAGGTGAGTGCTGATTGTATCAACTCCGATTAACCTAGGAATACTTACGTAGATGTTAGATATATACATATAGGTTAAATGCGCTGGTTAAATGTTATTCGGAGTTGGTGATTGCACCAACTCCGAATAACATTTAACCATTTAACCACCGGTACTGATAGGACACACAATATGCTAATTTTCATCCCGGTAATGAAAAAGTTTCCACGGCTGCGACTCTTCAAAATCCTAAATCCACGCAGGCCAAGACGCGGGCATCGTCTAATACTTATACTTCATTGTGTTAGGTATATCTATGCACTAGTTTTGCTGAGCTATAATTGATATTATACAGAGCACAAATCGTGGCCACCGAAGTAACTTAATAATAGACGTAAATAATGTGTTGAATATCATCATAGAAATAGGTAGGTACGTAGGTACTTGTCATTTGTTTAATTTCACGACACACCTCTATGACGTGATATATTTACCAACATCTAAAAATAATCGGCTTTACGTACTAAGTGATAAGTTTTACCTTGATTTGTTTCACTAATCTGAAAACGTGATTTTCCATAATGTACCTACTTAATAAAGTTTCGGGATCATGAATTTATCTGTCAGCGATTAAATTAATCCATTGATAGATATTTGGTACCTAATTCGTATCGTAATCTATCTTACCAAAATAACAAATGTGAAAGTTTGTATGTTTGTAAGTTTGAATGTTTATTATTCCTTCACACTACAATGACTGAACCGATTTGGCTGGAATTTTGTACGGAGATAGCTTATAATCTGAATTAGGTAAGTACCTACACAAAATTAAAGAGTTCCCGCGGGAATCACAACCGGTAACAATAACAAAGACAGCCCGTAAAAACGTAACAAATATACTTTTGCATTTATACAGGGTGTAAGTGGAATGCTACTGATAACTAAAACTGGTTATAGCAGTTGTGGTTACCTACTGATAAGTATACCACAAAAAAAGCGAAAGAAGAACGTTTTTGTATTGAATTTTGTTCGCGAAAGTGTTCCCCTAGTACGTATATGAATGAATAAAATATTTTTTATTGTAGGTAGGTACACCAAAAAACAAGAGAAATACATTAAACATTTAAGCAACAGCAAAAAAAAGTAGTATAATAAACGGCATAGTAACCGCGTGTGTGCACTGACCTTAACTTTGCTGTTGAGGTAGAGCGCGGTGGTAAGGGCGCCTCCACACGCCGCACAGTAAGACGCTACGAGCTGTCTGCAACAAACAAGGATTTTTAGGGTTCCGTACCCAAAGGGTACCAACGGGACCCTATTACTAGCCTCCGCTGTCCGTCCGTCCGTCCGTCCGTCTGTATCTTATGAATCGTAATTTCGTACCTACAGTTTAAATTTTCGGAGTGCGTATTAATCCTATAATCTATATTGCTAAATTAATAAATATAAAATAAATAAGTCTTGTAAAATTAATTAAACATTTTAAAAAGCTTCTATCGTCCGCCATATTGAATTGAGTGTGACGTCATTTTACTTTTCGTATTCAGCTCTGCCTGCCTGGGCCCTGACCCTGGGGGCTCTGATTGGCGCTGCATAAAAAAAGTGTGTGTGTGCAATTCACACACGGCAGAAGTGAAACTTCAGAATAGTAGCCTACGAGAGAATGTGATAATTATAACTTTTATTCTATCTCATTCTTTTGCAGGCTAAATTCTATATACGAGTATGTTTTTCTCTTTTTGCTGTCGCTTTTTCGTTTCATTGAATTTTCAAATCACGCAACGATTCTAAAGAAGTTACACTTCAATAAGAAGTCCGCGATCTTTGGGAGGCCGCCATATTGGATTCAGAATGACGTCACTTAGCTGACCATGCATCCAAACGAAACGTCTCCAACGTCTGGCTCAACCATTGCCAGAATACTGTGGCGGCCGTATTCTTGTAGAATGTAACGATGAATGTAGCTAGGAGTACTTAAGAGAGGTCAACTCACGAGGTAGGCATCGGCGCATCACCGGATCTGTTGGTGTAGTTGACGAGAGCGTTGAACGTCTGGTTCACCCATTGCCAGAACACTGTGGCGGCCGTAGTCTTGTAGAATGTTATCATACCTGCATAGTAAATTATCATTATTGCAGACGTGGCAGATTTCATCTTAGTGTCAGTGGGTGCCTTATTACAGTTAAATGATTGTAACCATATATCGCGACAACCGTAGTCTCTGATTGGCTAAACACTCTTTCGCCATTAGCAAAAAAGTATCGTCGCAGAATAGCATAGTTTCAGACAGTAACTATGGCTGATAAAGTTTTCAATCATTTCGGAATAGAGCTACAGAACAACAAAGATGCCAGCGAAGAAATTGCAGATTTTGTAAAATTTACAAAATTGCGAAAATACGTCAATTTATAGGAAAATGTAAAAAGAAGGCTAGTAAGGTTTTGTAAGCGCATTATTCACGCAAAAACATTTTTTTAATATGGAGCCGATTAGGAAGTTTAGTGAAACTAATCCATTTTACATACAAAAACTACAATAAACAGAATTTGACTAAGTAAATCAGGGAGGTACAAATAGATAGCATGTCTCTGTCCATATCAAGGGAGTTGCAGGAAGCTATGCTTGCTAGACACAAGTAGGTAAGGCAGACTCTACAGTCGGCCGTGTCCAATATTTTCTTTTTTTCTATTCTTTAGCTTTTTTTTGTTACAAATAAAAAAAATCGTACTTGACTATACGAGGTGAGGACGAGATTCAGATACTTGGGGTCAACTCACAGCCAGTGATGATGGTGTTCATAGGCGCCTGCGCGGACATGCGTCCCAGTACGAACATCTTCTCGCCCGTGTCGGGGTGGAACGCGCTGTCGTACAGGTACTTCGTGGCCCACAGCTTGTCCGCGTCGTACCCGGGCGGCATTCGCCGGGATTTCCTGGGACCAAATTCTGTCATTCAACTTGTATGACGACGTAATGCAGGGTTTGGGAAATGCCTAAGTCGTCGTCGTCGTCAACCGATAGACTTTTTTTTATATATTTAGCGCTTGACTGCAGGCAGCCAAAGGTTGAGCTTGCCTAGAAGATGCCTATTCAAATCAAACCAAGCAAATTTTGCTTCCTCGTTTATAATTCGAACCGCTAGGATATATAACGCTCTTCCGGCTTCCGTTATTATTTGGTATCTTCAAATCAAAAGTGAATTCATCTTCTAGGCAAGTGCGCTCCTTAGGCTGCATCATTACTTCCTAGTCTGATTGCAGCCGAGTGCTAGTCTATTAATTAAAATAAATGGTGGCGATCACAAGAGATCCGCAACGGTCAAAGTGACACTGGATCTTCAGGATCCCTGAATAACCAAGAAGATATGATACCTGAACTCGTTGACGATTCGCTTGGCCTCTTCCAAGTCCGCATTGCTGGCGAACGCGTTTATAGGATTGGTGAGCAGCAGGAAGTGCTTCGCTCGCCCCATGTACGTGCTCTGGTCATAGCGCGGCTTGTCCAGATTTATATCGCCCATTGTGGGGACTGGTGCGGCTGGAATAGTACATTGTTCACCGAGGGGAGAAAGTGACCGATTACTACCGAGGGTGTAGTTTGAGGCCCGAGGCGTAGCCGAAGGGCCGCAATACACGCGAGGTAGGAATCGTACTTTCTACCGAGTGATACATAGTGCTTTATACTACACCTGCGAGGAAAATAAGCGATAATAATTAGTGATTAAACTAACTTACAAAGTGAAGTTCTATCATAATTATATGAGTCGCTTCATTCAAAGCTTCACTATCAAAACTAGACTAGGTACATTTTGAGGATTATTTCAATATAGATTTCGATATCGACAATCGACATCAACATCGACAATCGATATCGACAATCGACAACGATACCGACAATCGACTACCATATCGACAATCGACATCAACACTGATATCGACTATCGATATCGACATCGACATCGATAGCGACAATCAACAAAGATATCGACATCGATGTTGACAATCTACATCGATAACGACATCGACATCGATATCGACAATCAACTTTGACAATCGACATCGATACATCGATAGCGACAATCAACATCGATATTGACAACCGACCACGACATCGATATCGACAATCAACATCGATATCGACAATCGACCATCAAAATCGACATTGATATCGACAATTGACTTTTGTATGTCAAATATGGTGAAGCTGCTTCTAATATTATATCCATAAGGACATACCCAAATTATCAACGTCCATATACCTAATTTACTTAAAATTAAAAAAAAAACAGCGCGTTAGAAATGGATTTTCATATAGTTTTTCTCCCCGCTTAGCACGTTAGAAATGAAATTTCATACATCTTTCCCTCCCGCATATTTGGTTTGTAGCAATGACGTACTTTCTACCTCGTTTTTAAAAAAGAATGAAGGTACTTTCCGAGCGGGTGTAGTATAAAGGAATTTTATGCTTATCATCGAACCCGGGAAAATTAATCGAGAAAATGTTTATTTGTAATATTATATTGTTTATTGCTGTATAGTGAGGAGGAGTAGGATTGTTGATAAAATATCGATATTTATTACCAATTTGTTTTTGGACGATATATCGATAGCTCGATATTGAAAATAGGAGGTGATAATATATACTCTACATCACTACATGTCATCGAGCCGGAACGCTAAGGCCCGGACTCCACCAGAGCGGAGACGAGACGAGAGGAGAGGAGATGTGATTTAAACAACCAATAGAATTTCGTTATTCCCACATCTCGTCTCCGCTCAGCTTCAGTAGATACCACTGAGCGGAGATGTGTCATTTTTGTATGGCGCGATCGATGCGGAGATGTGAGCTGTGGCTGGCAAGCTAGCGACGGCTCGCAGCGGAGACAAGAGATGTGAGCGGCACCGCTATTTCCAGCCGCGTCGCAGAACCCGCTGTGCCCGGGGCTCATCGTCACTCACGCGTTATTTTGTTTAGAGAATTTATAATTTCTGAATTTTCCCTGCTCTGGTATTGTGGGAGGCTTCGGCTGTAGCTAGTTATCACCCTACCGGCAAAGACGTGCCGCCAAGCAATTTAGCGTTCCGGTAGGTACGATATGCCGTGTAAAAACCGATCAGGTGTGGGCTTAATAACTGCCATGCCCCTAACAAGTTATCCCGCTAACATCTTAGATTGCATCATCACTTATCATAGCAGATCGCAGTCAAAGGCTAAGTTGTAGTGGATAAAAAAAACTGAGTGTTCATCTCAAAATCCAACGCTCGTATGCAGTTCAGTACCGCTCTACCCAGCATACATCTCCGCTCTAGCCAGCACACATCTCCGCTCCAGTCTAGCCAGTACGCATCTCCGCTCAGCCTCGGTGGATACACGTCCCAGCTGAAAAACACCTCTTCTCGTCTCCGCTTGGGACATCTCCGCACATCTCCGCTTTGGTGGAGTCCAGGCCTAAATAGCTTTTTTAGCTCCCACTTATAAGACCAGAAATTCAAGGAAGTCGTCAAAACTTAAAAAAAAACTTGTTAATTTTGTTTGCTTAATGTTAACAAAGCTAATCATAGAAGGGGTTAATTAATTAGTAATATATTCAGGATTTAAATAAAACGTCACGTCTTCGCTCACAAGCTCTCTAATTGATACTGCTCACTTAGTCTACCTTATTATAGGGGTACATTAAATCATTTGGTCGACCAACAAAGGACTTAAGTCTAGCTAACACATTTACTTAGCTTAATTAAATCTTTGTTTTGAATGATTTGACCGTACCGTTTGCGAATGGTACCTACGGTAGATCTACAACACAGGTATGTACATGATCTACAAAGTTGGTTTTCTAAACTTCTAGGAACGTATTGCGTATTTGTAGAGAAAATTCTGCTAGTGCGATTGAGGATTGTTTAGTGACATCTGGATGTTCGTTGTAAGTTGCTCCGTCGCAATGATTAGGTATAATAACTAATAATAGTTTGTAAACAGACAACGCCTTGTATAATATGTGGAGCAAAGATATGAACTATATCATTACCATGGGAGATATCTTGATACGAATCGCCCTTATAAAAATTAAATTCCAGAAAACCTGTTTTTGGAATCGATGTGGAAAAACATCACTATCAGGTGGCAGTTGGGCCAATAATGTCATTCAAATTCAAATTCAAATTCAAATATTATTTATTCAAATAGACTATTAACAAATGCTTATGAATAGTCGAATGAATCTACCACTGGTTCGGAATGCCGTTCCTATCGATAAGAACCAGCAAGAAACTCGGTGGTTGCTCTTTTGAAAAAATAAAGTATATTTACGAATTTACGTACTCTACAGACATAATATTATGTACAGTTTCAATTGGTGTCAATGCAAAGACAAACATCTTTGTTCAAACCGTATCACAATGGGAACACTGTTGATAAACATATGTAATTTGTTTCTATTGCCATACTACAATAAGTAATATAAATAATATTAAATGCATATTGCATATTAAAAGTAGCTACAACCCTTAGCTAGTACCTACCTACTAATATTTTAAATGTGAGCGTGTAAATATTATAATGCGCTTTGACGAAATAGAGTACAGAGATATTTAAATAAGTTGTATCCCGGGCAAGACGGGAAATATTTCCCGATATTTCCTTAGTTCCTATGAGTCCTATGACAACATTTAAAAAAAGATGTACCTACTTACGCGCCGAATTGAGAACCTCCTCCTTTTTTGGAAGTCGGTTATAAACTATAATATATTATATTAAAAAAATAACTGCATAGTGCATACAATATTAATGGCAGTTAAACGGTTAAATACATAGATACGTAAACGATACGAGATCACAGAAAAAGCGCCTGAAAAAAAGTTTAGTAAGGAATCACTTCACTATCACACAACAACGTACAATTGTATACTTGTATATTACAAGGATACACGTTTTTTTCAAACAGAAACCGAAGATTTTCTTGTTACCTGCTTAGCTTATCGTTTGAAGGCAGGAAATTCAGAAATTATAAACTTCCACACTGACCCTGCCGTGAATCGAACCCGGGACTTCCCACTACAAGACCACAGCGCTGACCAGTGCGTCAGGGAGGTCTTCAATGTGTTATATTACTAAGTACATTAGGTTCCTTTATTGTGTCAAGGTGTTGTCATTGTGATAAACCTAAGTATACCTAAAGTTCCACAAACTTATCTGGCCCGGTGGCCAAAATTGGAACTAATTTTTATGCCTGTTTAATTTTTGTTCTTATTTTATTTTTCAATAGATACTAGCGACGCTGTAACCGGGTCGGATAAGTTAGTCGGACTTATAGATATGTAATGCCTGAACGACAATGCAATGATGTTTTGATTGATGATGATTAGTTATGACTCAAATCGCGAATTTCGCGAGTTTCGTGTTACGTTGTTCGTTATTTATGATAACAACGCCTTGTTGAATGGTCTTCGTACTTTGCATATGCGCAGTGCGACCACGCTAAACGAGGTCCTGGATTCGATTCCCGCGACGAGCAAATAACATTGGTAAAGGGTTTTTCCTCTATTTCTTGGGGTTTCTCGTCGGAAATTATCTGTAACTTCTGGCCAGAGAGGGAGTTGGCCATGTAGACCTACGTGTTTAACACTGCCACGTCCTGTGTGTCTTTATTTGTCTACCGAAGCGATCATGTTTACTTGTCTCGTTACGTCGAGATATAAGTAATATTTATTATCTGTGGGATTTTTCTCTACGAATCCTTACATGCCGATTATTTTTTTCTTGTTATAGGTATAGGTACCTGATTTTGTGTATGGTGCATGTTCCCAAATCCCTAACATGAAATTAAAAAACGAGAAATTAGCCGGCATCGGCAACATCTCTCCCTCGTCGCGAGATATCTCGTTGTGCGCTTTCTAAGCCTGGATATTTTATTATACAGTATATTTGTTGTGATTTCATGAGTAAGATAATGTACGCATGTCGCGGTAACACTGAACTGCGTACAATATCTGTACGGAGATAACATTAATTAGATAGATGAACGTTGAGATGTCACGGACTCTTCTTATCACGAGAGTAATAATAATAATAATAGTTCTTTACGAACCAAGATGATAAAACGTTTCAAGTATCCTATATATTTTAATGTTCGATACGTACTAATTACTCGAGTACCTACAGTTTATATTTTGTATTAATTTTGAACTATCTTTTATCTGTGCTGAGGGCTCACAGAAAAAGCGATAGTAATTTAAAATAATAAATCAGGCTAAACAGTAATCAGGAAACATTTTATACAAGAAAGAATAGGCATCTTCTAGGCAAGCGCGCTCCACCTTAGGCTGCATCACCACTTGCAAGCATAGTTCTTGCAGCCAAGCGCTAACCTATATTAAGGCCCTGTGTAGCGTAAAAGGGGGGTTTTAAAAGCAGTGTATCCATCAAACGGTGACATAATGAATGCTTGTAAAAATAATGTGCCGTTTTCAAGACCTTTGAGCAGCCATTGACGCATCTCAAAACACAATTTAAAAAAATCTCTGCGTTGAAATTTATTTTAAACATAAGTACCTCTTAATTTACCTTTTAAAGCAATTTTTCTCCTTATTGAAACCAATAATTAGTTCTAGAAATATAAGATAAAATTCATATTCCTAACTCAAACACATTGCCGGATTCATTTGTATTGAAAAGTAAATATTATTTTTTTTACAAATTATTTCATGCATTTTTTGCGACATGCGCTTGCTCGATTTCACCCGCGCGCGCCCGTGTTTTTCATCTCGTGAGCTCACAGCGCCTTAAAAAAAACAGTGAGGTCGTCAAATAAGTATCCATGGGGCCTTATTACATTTCTGATTGGCTAGATAGTCTTTCGGTATTGACACCATCAAGAATAACAACACAAATTCAGCCAATCACAACAATTGAGACTGTACCAATGATTGTTGCAGCTTTTTCATAATAGGGCTACAGGAAAACCTCAATAGAAAATTTAGTTTTTATTAAGCCCGAGCTAGGATATTCTTGCATCAATCAGTATATATTCAACACAATCAATGATTGATTGAACTCTGATTTGTCACAACTGGACCAATAAATCGATAGGTACGGGTAGGTACATCGAGTGAAAACTGGTCAAGCGGATCTAGGTATTCGAACTAGTTTTGTTCCGTGCCTATACCTATCTATCTACTTCGTAATGTCGAGGTAACACGTACAAATATATATTTAACACGTGATAGGCTTTCGGCCTCTTTTTCGAGGGTCCGGAGTTCCAATCGAACGCACCTCTAAATTTTCATTCTGAGTAGAGCTAGAGGCTGAGTCGCGTATATCTTATAGTAAATATAAAATCGAATCGTAGTTAGGTCAAAAACATTTCAGGCATTAGGGGGATGCCCCGTCGCTCACGTCCGCAGGAGCTACCTTCTACCTCCCTGCACGTGTCCCCTGGGTGGTGCTAAACGAGCGACGAACTTGCAGGCGAAATAAGCGTTATTTTTATAAAAACGCCTATTATGTACAAAACGCCATACCATTAAATAAATAAGTGTCTCTTTTGAGTAAAAAGTAAAGTAAAGTAAAATATACAATGTACACCATACAAAAAATAAATACAACAGATATAATAATCTAATGGACATGGACATTGAAATAGCAAGCGGAAGGGGTGTACTAAAGAGAAGAAATTAAGTAATATACAAAAAGATACAGAAATGAGTACTATAAAAATATAATTATGTATAAGTATCTAAATATATATAATAGAAAGAAAGATTGTATAGTAATATAGATTGTAGACGACAAATAGATAAATATATTAAGAAGATAAGATAGATAAATAATGCTGTTTCAGCTTAGTTTTGAAGATGGGAAGCGATAGTCTAATATCCAAAGAGAGGGAATTACAAATCCGTATACCTAGCAGTAACAGTAAAAGATTTATTAAAGAAGGAAGAAGAATGTCTAGGAGTACTTTGTAATAGATTATTTACATAATTAACAAACTCACTTACTACTTTATTTGGGTACTTACTTAATTAACAAACTCTACACTGTATAGTATTTATTTGATGTAAGGTAAATACCTATCAGGCCTTCAATCATTAAAAAACTAGCTGATGCCCGCGGCTTCGTCCGTGTGGATTGAGGTTATTTGGTTCCCGCGGGAACTCATTAATTTTTCGAGATAAAAAGTAGCCTATGTGCTATATTCCAGACTATAATCTATCTCTGTGCCAAATTTCATCCAGATCCGTTCAGCCGTTGGGGCGTGATTGAGTAACAAACATCCATACATAACTACATTCATACATCCATTCAAACTTTCGCATTTATAATATTAGTAAGATTTGATTGATATTTGATTTGATATTACAAATTGCAGATTTAACTAAAAATACTCAATGTACCTACAAGTAATATTTCTTAGTTGCCTTAACCCTGCATGGCCTTTATTAATACTACTAAGTAACTAAATACCTAGGTTTACCTATTAACACCTTAATTCAAATGTTTAAAATAAATTATGTATTAAAAAATAAGTAAAACAATGTATGCATTATCATGCATACATTCCAGACAAGACTGTGTGAATGTTTACATTATTTCCGTAATGATAAGCGAATTTCGGATGTCCACTGAGGTTCATATAGCTATTTTTATGTGATCAATATTATCGACAAAACAATTTTATGTCAATAATAAGACTAAAGAAAATATAAAATATCAATACCGCTACAAAATCAGTGTCCACATTTGGTACCTCAGAAGATTTTCTATTTCCTAATGCATATAATTGCGAAATTTATAAAAATAAGACGATGAATATTTTTCACTCACCTCTTACACACTAGAAATTTTTTTTTTATAACAAAATAATTTATAAAATTTGTTTCAACACTACAGTGGAATTGATACACTCATGTTTTTGAATTTTATCTTCACTTTAGAGATTTATCGCTAATTTAGGTTCAAATGTTGCGCCGTCACAAGCCCTCGAAAAATGACGTAAAAAATCAATCCATCCGCCCTTGTCTGGCGCTGTTTTCAGAGTTGTCCGCATAAAAAAATATTTTCGCAGTTTTTTTTACTTCATAATACTCTATAACCTTTATGTTTAATAAATAAAAATGAATGCTTTTTAATACAAAAATGAAAAGAAACCATTTTTATTAAAATTAAATTATTATTATAGACTGGTTATTTTTAAACACAGACTTAATAAATATCTGTGTTTTTAAACATAAGTGTTCCTACAGAAGAAGTGTAACACTAAAAAATATTAATATGTGCATTGCATTGTACGCACACTGTGGCTTTATACTTACTATTCTTAAAGTCAGATTGAGAGCTCTTACGAATATCTTCAAAATTCTAAAATGTTTTAGGTATATCTTGAAATAAAGAATATTATGATTCAACACATCTGAATTTCACTGTAAATACTGCATGATTTAAAAATAAAATTCTCATACGTCATACGTGGCAAGGAACGTATTCTTCAGCTGTCAATAATGTCATCTTTTTTTTCTGGTCGGTGGCTGGTGCTGTGGCTGTCACCCAGCTGTCATCCGGGTTCCAAAAATACCTTTGCTGAAAAATTTGCCTTTTTTAAGGTTTTAAAACTATTTGAGCATGTCTTTAATTACCAGAAATGTGTTTCGTACATTATTACAGGTATTGTATGCATTTTTTTATTATCTTCATCAGAGAAACCCTTGAAAATCTATTTTCGAAAACTGTTTCGTAACTACTTGTTTAATGCAAAAAACTTGTTATCCCTTTAAATACACTAGTAGGTTCCTTATATAATGTCTATATTTTATTCCTATTTGCGATAAACATTCTTTTAAACATCAAATCCTTGAGGATATCAAATAACCTCACGTGATCTAGTGCTAATACATCCATGAGTGCTACGCAGGTATGTAGTTGACATTGCCTTAGTGTTTCTAATTTAATACTGCGTATTGAGATGATTATCCGTGAACAAAATATTGCAATCTGTAAAAATCTTATAGCACATACTTCAGAATATGTTTACATGATTTCCTCTGCCTTTTCAGAACAAGACATGATAAATTTTGTATTTGTTTGAAAAAAAACACATTTGAAAACTTAACAGGACGACAGTTGCATTCACACGTATTCTTTGTCATTACAGTTAATAGCTATTTATGGTAATTTTTTTTTCAGGGATCACAACACATCGGCAAAGGTTTGCACACAACAGCAATTAATGCTGATAAAAACGTATGTTTTGCGCCCCTTTCAATCAGCACCCTGGTGAGAATACTAACTGACTAATGGTTGCACCTGTCCAAATGTAATAAAGCAGAAAGTTTTATGTTACTACTAGATCATGCCTATGACAATGTCGATTTAGGTTTGCGACTATTAGGGCTTCTTTGACTGTCTGGGAATAAAAGTCTATGTTGTTCCCCAGAATACAAATCATTTTGGCGCCAAATTTGGTCAAAATAGCTTGAACAGATGGCCAGTGAACTTAGCTGGTAGATAGCCAGCTATACACTTTTTAATGTTAGTATGGATGTACAAGGAAAATACTGTATATACTAATGTAGGAATACATAACATAAAAACTGACAGGAATTAGTATTCAGCACAAAATTCAAATGATTTTTATTCGAATAAACTTTTACAAGTACTTTTGAATCGTCTAGTGAATCTACCACTGGTTCCATTCCTACCGAGAAGAACCAGCAAGAAACTCTGCGGTTGCTCTTTTGAAAAAAAAATTTACAATTTCATTAATTTGTAGAATACTTAAGTAACAGCTGTCATTAGCATTGCTGGACCAAGTGAAATCCATGCTCCTGCAATGAGTGCAGAAACTTGAAATTCTGCATATGCTACAAACTTATCTGACCCGGTGAAGCATCGCTAGTATCAATGAAAAATGAAATAAAAACAAAAACTAAACAGGCATAAAAATTAGTTCCAATTTTAACCACAGTGTCAGATAAATTTGTGGGACTATAGCTTTTTTTATAATAGACATTAGACTTCGGCCAAGTTTCATTTCATTGGCCTAATGGGTCAAGAGAATAAGTCATACTATTTCATTAAAAAACTTTTTAGGAGTGTAGTGATTTAAATTTTTCTGCTTTATTGTAATATATACATAAAATGTAAATGTATTTCTGATTTAAACAAAATCTACAACATTGACATTGAAATTGTATTTAAGAAAAATATGTTATGTAAAATTGTACACCTCATACAAAACTAATGTTATTTCAAAGTGTATTTGTCAGAAACAACATAGCCATACCAAAGTGTAAGTGTTGTGAAGATGCATGCATTTTTATATTTCATTTTGGTGTTATTAATGTCATAATTATTCAGGGCCAGGTTTTTACCAAAACATTTTCACTGTAACTTGTAATAAATGGACTGGCTGTATTAGAACATAACCCATGTGTAAAATTTTTAGAGTTGCAATGTTATAATACTATAATTAATTAATTACTGACTTCATCATTAAGAGTTTTGGGAGTTCTTTAATTTTCCATAATAAAAAGTAGGCTAAGTATTTCCCCGGGAATCGGGATGCATCCTATCTCTGGACATAAAGGATTCTATGAAAGAGTAGCAGACAAAATTAGTGAAATTTTACTTTTGCTATGTACTGAAATAAAAACAAAAATATTTTTCTTTTGAAAAACGGGTAATATTTTATCATATTAATATGTAGGGCTTTTATTTCCGTACAGTAGGATTGAATCAAGCATCAATTTGTTAGTTTAAATTTAGTTTTATCAAGAGCTGATCATTATAATCAACTCTTAAAATGCCTAATATATTGAGTGGCGTGCACTGAATTTGAAGCCAGGGTAGGCTTAGGTGAGAACTTATTCACTGGCTGGTCACAATGAAAAATAAGAGGGTAAGCTGTGCTTTTATGCCTCTATGATATGTACGCCACTGGCCAACCTTGTATGGGTGGCATGAAAATTAAATTTTGTTTTACCCACATGAATGTTTTTGCATGAGTCCATGCATCACATGCAATGCAAGCCTTTGTGTTGTCCAATGCAATGTAACAAATAATACTATGTTGTCTTGTATCCACTGATACCATTAATTTATAATTGCTTTCAATGGGAACATTAAAAAGATCCTGCATGTCAATAAAGTGGGATTAGTTCCCACTTTCTTGATTTACTTGACAAAAATATTATTTACAATGTGTTAACTTTGTTAATTGTCTACAATTAGAATTCATATTTTATGAAAATATAATTTGTATAAGTATTTTAGCTAAATAACTATTTATTTTCATTTTGTTACAAGTAAAAGCAATAAATATAATCTTTTTAACTTTTAGTTACATTAAAGAAATATGTTTGCAAAATATAAATAAAATGTGTTAAACTCAATTAGATTTTTAAGATCTACAAGGTAAGTGGTCTCTAAGCACTGCTCTACTGGGAGTCTTCAATAATTATTGTACTTCTCATTTTCAGCAAACAGGCAAAGAGGGTCGGGTTAAATGCACCCTTATACCGGGTGATGGTGTCGGCCCAGAGCTTGTATACTCTGTTCAAGAGGTTTTCAAGGTATGTATGCCACGCTTTTAGTTTGTACATTTTTAACAGTTTTTATTGTTTCACTAGCTAATGCCCGCGACTTCGTCCACGTGAATTGAGGTTTTTAGATTCCCGCGGGAACTCTTTAATTTTCCGGGATAAAAAGTAGCCTATGTGCTTTTCCAGACTACAAGCTATCTCTGTGCCAAATTTCAGCCAGATCCGTTCAGCCGTTGGCGCGTGATTGAATAACAAACATCCATACATCCATCCATCCAAACTTTCACATTTATAATATTTATAGCTGATGCCCGCGACTTCGCCCGCGTGGTTCAAGTTTTATTGATTCCCGCGGGAACCAACAAACCAACAAGCAAGTACACTTTCGCATTTATAATATTAGTATGATATGATAATTATGATTTGATGCATTAACAGACAAACATAGTTTTCTTTTTAATAAAATTAATTTAAACATTACCTGATTAAGATGTTTCGCCAATTAAATAAAACTCCGATTTTTTCAAAGCTGAAACTGAAATGAAATTTTTTTCCCAAAATTCATCTTTAAAAAAAAATAGATAGATAAATTCTTTCTTATCCCTAAAAGTGATCTCCCCCAGACAACCTGTTTCTTATGGAACTTTAAATAGCGGGAAAATAAAAAATATTTCAACAGGCAGCTGGCATACCCGTGGACTTCGAGTCGTACTTTTTCTCCGAAGTGAACCCGACGTTGAGTGCGCCTCTCGAAGATGTCGTCGGCTCCATCGCTAGAAACAAGATTTGTATCAAGGTATTCACATAAAATCAAAACTGTTTGCCACTAGATCATACTTCTTCTTCTTGGTTCCGGTGATTCCAGTGCAGCCAGGTGTCAAGTCAGGTTATAAGCTATCTCCATTCCAAATTTCAGTCAAATCGGCTTAATCGTTGCGGCATGAAGAAGTAAAAAAGATTCAAACTTTTACATTTATTATATTAGTAGGATAATAAATTATGTTTAGTGTAGTGTAACTGTCACCGTAAAATTGTAAAAACCGTTAGATTGTAATATAACGTTTTTTATCTCGATAGATTGTAAACTGTCGACAGATTGTGAACCGTAACATACTGCTTACAATACAACGCATTATTTTTCGGTAAACTGTAATCTAGTATATTAACCCGATAGAACCCAAGCGCCCAGGCACTACCTAAATATTCATGTCAAACCCTAACCTAACTTATAGTTGAATGCAGAGTACCTAAATGTATGGTGACACTTACGTTTAGTCTGCATTCAACTCGCGCGAGAACTGTACAAGAAAGAGACAAGAAAACGTAAATACAATAAATATTTCGTAAATTAATACTCAGAACATTGAACGGTCCACAATCTTTCGACAGTTTACAATCTCGCGGGATAGAAACCGTTAGATTATAATCTAACGGATTTTATAATCTTACGGTGACATATCTATAAAATAGTTTCAAATAAGAAAATTAAATGATTTTCCATAAGTCCTATATTACTTTTATGTCGCATCAGCTATACATTTCCATATTTTGTAAATATAAAGCAGATAATATGTGCATGTCGACTAAATAATTTGAGGGAAAATAACGCGAAATCGAGGCTGCCATCTTTTAACGAAGTATTTTAAAAAACAAAGTAGGTAGTTAGTACCATAATATATTAGACCTTCTATTTTTTGAAGTGATTTTTGTTTAAATATTTGTGATTTGAAAATTCGATGAAACGAAAAAGCGACACTAAAAAAGACAAACATATTCATAATAGGATTTAGCCTGCGAGAGAATAAGATAGAATACAAGACATATACATATAAGTTATATTTATCTGATTATCTCCCAGGCTGATATAATTGAATAACATTTTTATTTATGTCATTCTCTCGTAGGCTACTTTTCTGAAGTTTCACTTCTGCCGTGTGTGAATTGCACACACACACTTTTTTTTCTTTTCACAGGGTATTTTGGCCACGCCCGACTTTTCCCACACGGGGGAACTACAAACCCTGAACATGAAATTGCGTAACGCGCTAGACCTCTACGCTAATGTTGTCCACGTGAAGTCTTTACCCAACGTAAAGTGTCGTCACCATGACGTCGACTGCATCATCATCCGAGAACAGACTGAGGGCGAATACTCTGCTTTGGAGCACGAGTCTGTGCCTGGTAAGTACTATATAGTTTAGAATAATTTTGCTGTGTTCCTGTGGTGTGATGTAGCACCACAATGTTACCTTTACACCATAAATATATCAAACAACATCTGTGAGCTTTATGTAATTTCTTTTAAATAAAAATTAATGAACAACATAAAAGATTGTTAAAAAAAGGCACGGACCAAGAGTCTGTGGAGAGTCACTTTATTTATAAAATAATAAAAAAACCTAGCGTAGTGGCTAATACGTAGCAGCAAAACAATGATTGTATAGACATTGTCTAATATTAAAATTAAATTTAAATAATACTATAAAAGCATAGGTCTTGCCTCGTCCATAAATAGCGAGAAAAAAGGAAAGAGACCGGTGCGGCAGATGACAGATTGATTATTGTCAAGCGTTGCGTTTGGAAACTTACTTTGGAATTCAAAATTTGGTCAAAATACAGGTCTAGTGTGGGCAGTGGCGTGCACAAGGTTTGAAGCTGGGGTAGGGACTAGTTGGCCGGAATACCTATTTACTAGCTGTTGGTGATAGATACGCTTTGACGTATTTCCATTTGGGTAAGCAGTGCTTTTATGCCTCTATGAATCGCACGCCACTGAGTGTTGGGTTCACAGGCTACCATAAAGAGGACCAACAAATAAGCATTGCAGTTATTCGTTACACGCAAATGTAATCTTTTAGTTAAATAAAGGCAATTGTATTTGTACAGGTGTGGTGGAATGCCTGAAGATCATCACAGCGTCCAAGTCCGAGCGTATAGCGAAGTTCGCGTTCGACTACGCCGTGAAAATGAGGCGCAAGAAGGTGACCGCTGTACACAAAGCCAATATCATGAAGTTGGGCGACGGTCTGTTCTTGAGAAGCTGTGAAGAAGTGAGTAACCCCAAATTTTAAGTCATTTATTTATAGTAGGATAGTACACTATACTTTTTGAACGTTTATTGCTGAATTAAACTACTAAAAAGTAGTGATGCCAAAGTTATTATAATTAACTAGATGATGCCCGCGACTTTGTCCGCGTACATAGTTTTTTTGATTCCCGCAGGAACTCTTTAATTTTCCGGAATAAAAATTCACCGGAACGTATATACGTATATCTCTGTGCAAAATTTCATCAAAAAATGATTAGATGGGCCGTGAAAGCTTAGCAGACAGCCAGACCATCAGACTAGTATTATGTAATGTTAAAAACTTCAAAAAGCTACGAGGTTTACACACGTGCCGTGATCTGGGAAGAAACCCGCAGCAAACAGCCTCATTGCACTTTCCCTTGCCACTAGAGACACACTTGCATCAGAGTTCTTCTAAAAACGGCTAACTCGTAAGTTTACTTAGATATATCGGTGTTCAGTCCACAAACTGTTCAGACAAAGATATCAGCCAGATAGATAATATTGAGTTACAGTTCTTTTTAAGGGTAAAACTGAACGGTCAATTGCTCCCTAAATCATACTAAGAAATTAAATCGACATTATAACATTTTCTTTCCAGATGGCGAAACTTTACCCTCGTATCCAATTCGAGAAAATGATTGTTGACAACTGCACAATGCAAATGGTTTCCAACCCGAACCAGTTCGACGTTATGGTCACGCCCAACCTGTACGGCAATATCGTGGACAACCTCGCGAGTGGCCTAGTAGGCGGCGCTGGTGTCGTCGCGGGCGCTTCGTATAGCGCTGACTGTGCGGTGTTTGAACAGGTGAGGCAGAATCGTGGGCAAACTCGTGAGTGGGTTAACAGATGGCGCTATTGTGGTCTCGAGCGCTTCGTGTAGTGCTGACTTTGCGGTGTTTGAACAGGTAAGGCAGAATCGTGGGCAAACTCGCGAGTTGGTAAACAGATGGCGCTATTGTGGTCTCGAGCGCTTCGTGTAGTGCTGTTTGAACAGGTGAGGCAGAATCGTGGGCAAACTCGTGAGTTGGTTAACAGATGGCGCTATTGTGGTCTCGAGCGCTTCGTGTAGTGCTGACTGTGCGGTGTTTGTACAGGTGAGGCAGAATCGTGGGCAAACTCGTGAGTTGGTTAACAGATGGCGCTATTGTGGTCTCGAGCGCTTCGTGTAGTGCTGTTTGAACAGGTGAGACAGAATCGTAGGCAAACTCGTGAGTTGGTTAACAGATGGCGCTATTGTGGTCTCGAGCGCTTCGTGTAGTGCTGACTGTGCGGTGTTTGTACAGGTGAGGCAGAATCGTGGGCAAACTCGTGAGTGGTTTAACAGATGGCGCTATTGTGGTTTCGAGCGCTTCGTATAGTGCTGACTGTGCCGTGTTTGACAGGTGAGGCAGGAGCGTGGGCAAACCCACAGTTCGCCTAGTCTTTGAACAGTCCCACGTAATAGTGAACGCAAGTCATAATCGTGGACAATATTGCGAATATGTTGATAAATTGATAAGTGATTTATTTATTTCATGTAGGACAACTTGTGTCACTTGTGATAAGTGAAGACTCTAGACTCTACCACCGGTTCTGAAAGTTAATTCAAGGCGTTAGAAGCAGTACAAATCTAGTGAAGTGTAGATTTATTTCTTTCACAGTATTCTTTCCATCGCAATGCAGAACCTGCCACTTGGTTCGGGTTTCTTCTTGTGATACCAGTATGTGCGTAGACCACCGCAGATGGGCAGATCAAACGCAATGTTGTTAAATGTGTTTGTTTAATCTGTTATGTATGAATTCCAGGGAGCCCGCCACATATTCTCGGGCGCTGTGGGCAAGAACATCGCCAATCCCACGGCTATGCTTCTGTGCTCGGCCAACTTGTTAGCGCACGTCAACCTGCACTCTTACTCTAAGATGATCAAGAACGCCATCAACAAGTAAGTATCGCTTATTGGCGCGTTTACATTATACTAAAGCCAAATTCGATGTGGAATGTTTACCAACAAACCGTTGCTTAGCAACCAATACCGGGTAGATGTTATTAACCTCCAATAGGTTATCTGCCCGGTTTATGCTAAAATTGGCTACTTGACAGCTGTAACTATAAAATATGAAATATGTTAGATTTGGTAGCTTGTGGGTTAACAATAATTATACAATATGTATTTTGCATTAAAATAAATTGTAAATATTTTATTTTTGCAAAACAAATTTGAGATTTTTTATCTGTGGATTACAAGAAGCAAAACGCGGGCGGTCATGATAGAGCCCCGTGTGACGTCACATTTCAAAAAAAAAAACGTCGTGTGTACTAACGTTTGCGTATTGTTGAGAAAATTAACAGTAATATACTTCGATTTGTGATTGTGAGCGGTTAAATGAAATGGGATTATATATGCTTTACAGCTGATAGTACAAATCTGCCTAAAGTCGATTCATTTATGGTTGCAAATTTATTTGCGTGTAAACTTTTGCACTGCCGAATTTCGTAATGTATTATAACTTCCATGTAAGTACCGAAATAAACAAAGTAAGTAATAGTACTTAGGTCTCGTGTTTAAGACCTAAGAAAGTGCTGCTGTAAAGTGACAGAAATATAATTTATTTTAATTTTGTCATGTTTTATGAAGAAAATGTCAGGTTAGGTTAATTCATTTTTGGTAGATCAGAGTTTTAAGTTGATTTCTTCAAAACACGAACATCAAAGTGGTCTTCACAAAGTAATACCGCAGATATTTATCTGATCAATTATCCGATTTAAATTCCGGCTCTCGGCAGATTAACTCTAACCACTGCTTTCGACGTTTAAATTATGACATAGGTAATATAGTATATAGGAATGTGTTTATACAATTTGTCAGGATATTAATTACTTATTATTTATTGTATTGTATTGTTCTACACACGTCTTGTAGCTTGTAATTTCCACAATTGCATTAAAGAAGCTGTAAACTTTCCACTTAAAATTAAATGAAACTTGGAGCGTCGTATAGTTAACTTTGTTTTATTTTGAGCTGAGCTGTGACGTCACAGCTAGCAAATGTCATGTAGTGGGGCTAGATGCTAAGTTCAGAATTAAAGGAACCTTTGATTAGTACGCACGTGTATCATTTATCAGACGCCTTAGAACCCACGTCATTGCATGGCGACCCTGCCAGCGCGCGCGACGTTCAGTATGCGCTAGCAGCGAGCTAAGGTCACGCAGTAACACCTCAAACATCGCGACGTGCAATACATAAATAAAAGTGCAAAATGGGTAAAGAGTGCTCAAAATGCGTCTGCGAAACAAATGAAATCATATCGCAGAACGGAGACCCGAAAATTCAACATCCGATGTATGTGAACAATATCCTGGTTGGTACCATTGTGGCCATAACAGGAGTCATCATAATCTACATGATAGTAAGCAAGTACAAAAAATGCCATACAAATTGGATCAATGAAGGAGTTCGTGCAGACTTTGTTAGACGACTGCAAGAGCGGATATCAACAAGGGGACAAGCTGCAAGAGGGCAAGAGAGCGTGTAATGGTGTAATGGTGTAGTGTACCTAGTGTAAAAGTGTAAGGTGACATTGGAGTTAGATGTGGAAAATAAACTGTGACGTGTAAATGAAATGAGACAATAGGCGTAATACAAAATTCATGGAAAGACATTTAACTAGAATATACGGTGAATTAGAGTACATAAGAATTAGTCTTAGAAAACTAGGGCCAAAACGAAGACTTGAGGAGATAGGGGTAAGGAAAATAATAGAAGCCGTACAAATAAATGAAGATTACAAAAAGTATATTAAAAATTTAAGCGAAAAAGATGTAACTCCAGAATATTCAGGATTAATTATAGACAATTTGTGTAGAAATATAGAGAAAACTTTCCGTCAAATTTTAGATTATAATAAGTCTGTAACAGGGGAAAAAATGGATAATTTCGATCTAAAAACTGCAAGCGCCTTGATACCGGTGATGGACGGGCATCAGGAAAGTATAGAAAAAATAATAGATGGCATCGAGATGTATAATAACTATCTAAAAAGTGGGGATAATAAGAAGTTGCTGATCTCTTTTATCTTAAAAACTAGGCTGTCGAAAACGGCAAAATTAAAATTAAATACTGACTATTCTACTGTAGAAAGCTTGTTATCAGACATGAAAAAATTTTTACTAACTAAGAAGTCAGCAAATTCCTTGCTATCCCAAATTAATAACATAAATCAAAACAACATGTCTATCGGTAGGTATGGTGAAAAGTTAGAGGAACTTTTTATAAACCTGACTATAGCGCAAGCCGATCAAAATGATAAGGCATGCGAAATATTGAGACCTTTAAACGAGCAGCTAGCGATAAAAAGATTCGCAGATGGCCTTCGCAACCGACGACTCAGCACTATCATATCAGCCAGAAACTACAGCGCGCTAAAAGATGCAGTGCGCGCAGCGGAGGACGAGGAGCTGGCCTCCGGGTCATCTCCCAACAGCGACACGGTGTACTCGTATTCACAAGGTAACAGATATCAATCATTTCGCTACCCCAGGTACAGTCGTGGTCGGGGAAATTTTCGCCGCGCGAGTGCCCCTTCGCGAGGCACGTATCAGCCCACACCACAGGTAAGAAGAGGCTACTATCATTATAATTATCGTACTAATACTGCACCGACAAGGTACTACAATCAGTCTAGATACCCGAGGAATAACACGAGATTTTATAGAGGTAACTCAAATAATAGTTATCGTCAAGGTAATGCCTACGTAACAGAATCGGAGCAAAAGGTGGAAGATATAAATTTAGCAGAATTTTTTCGAGCCTAACTATGCTTTAGTATGTGAAGGGTTAGATTACATTTATTTGTTTATTGGCAATCGGAAATGTAAGTTCTTATTAGACACAGGTGCATCATTATCTATCTTGGATAATCAAATCATCCAAAATCACGTAACTAAATATCAGAGTAATACAGTTATAAAAGGCATAGGTGGAAAAATACAATCGAAATGCTTCGCGTATGTTCCATTACAGTCGAACGGGTTCATATTTCGCCACAAGTTATACCTATTCGATAGCATACCGTGCGGAGCGGATGGCATTATCGGGTTAGACTTTCTTAGAACTTATAATGCAAACATAGACTTGCCTACGAACAGGCTTACATTACAACTAAATTATTATGAAACATGTACCTTGAGAATAAGTAAGTGTATCAATAAGTATGTAGAATCGGAAGAGTATTTAACTATCCCATCACGTAGCGAATCAATTCATTATTTGAGTATTAGTAAAAACTTATATAAAGATTGCGTTATATATCCAAAGCAGTTACATGAAAACATATTTTTGGCAGGTTGTATCGTAAAACCACATAGAGGCCAAATATCAATAAAAATAATGAATACGGATGAGAAATCTATAAAAATTTCTAAATCCAATATTATTCAGTCGGAGGACATTGACTATTTAGAAAACTATGATTTATGTTCATTTAGCGAGTCTCAAAAAGATGTTAATCGTATTAAAAAATTATTAACAGAATTAAAATTGAATCATTTAGATTCCAACGATAGAAAGTCACTTCAAATAATATGTGCAAAGTACTCAGACATATTTTTCTTGGAAGGCGATAGGTTAGGTACCGCAAACGTTGTAGAACAGTCAATAACGGTGAAACCTGATACGAAACCCGTGTACACTAAGCCTTATCGGTTGCCACAGGCGCAAAAGCAAGAAATTAATAAACAAGTACAACGCATGCTCTATGATGATGTAATAGAACCATCTAAAAGCGAATGGAATAGTCCAATACTGTTAGTGCCTAAAAAATCAGAAAGCGGAAAGAAATGGCGTTTAGTGATAGACTATAGAAAAATTAATAATTCGATTCAGGATGATAAGTTTCCGTTACCGAACATAATTGATATACTAGACTCATTATCAGGAAGTATCTATTTCACTCATTTGGACTTATATCAAGGATTCTACCAAGTCAATTTAAGCCCCGAGAGTAGGGATATTACTAGCTTTGCCACGAGTACCGGTCAATACAGAATGAAACGTCTAGCCATGGGTCTAAAAATTAGTCCGAGTGCATTCTCCAGGGTGATGTCGATAGCGATGTCAGGGTTAACTTACGAAAAATGTTTTATTTACTGTGATGATTTAATAGTATTTGGGAGGAACAGAGAGACTCACAATAAAAATTTAATGGATATATTCGAACGTTTAAGAAAAATGAACCTTAAACTTAACCCACTTAAGTGCGAATTTATGAAAACACAGTTATTATATTTAGGACACGTGGTGTCAGCCGACGGCGTTTTACCAGATCCAGAAAAAATTAGAGTATTACAACATTACCCAGTACCGAAAAATTCAGACGAGGTTAGGAGATTTGTAGCGTTTTGCAATTATTATAGAAAATTCATACCGAAGTTTGCCGAAATTACTCTACCATTAAATAAATTATGTCGGAAAAATTCAATATTTTCATGGACTCAGGAATGTCAAAATAGTTTCGAATGGTTGAAAGATAAATTAATTTCGCCCCCCATTCTACAATACCCGGATTTCTCCGAAAATAACAACTTTATCCTACAATGTGACGCTTCAAATTTGGCAATTTCTTCAATTTTGTGTAACAAAGATTTAAAACCAGTGGCGTATAGTAGTAGACCTTTAAATAAAGCGGAATTGAACTACCCAATTATTCAGAAAGAGCTTTTGGCTATAGTTTGGGGTATAAAGCATTTTAGACCATATTTATACGGAAGGCAGTTTACCATTAAAACCGATCACAAACCTTTAATTTATCTATTTGGAATGAAAGATCCGTCAACTAGACTTTTAAAATTTAGATTGCAGTTGGAAGAATACGACTTTAAAATCGAATACGTAAAAGGCAGTGACAACGTTGCAGATGCTTTAAGTAGGGTGACCATAAGTTCGGAAGAATTAAAATCATTGAATAGTAAAGTTAGTTTAGTAATGACTAGAGCACAGAAAGCTAGATTAGATAAAGAGGAGTTAAGTAAGAAGGAAGAAGAAGACACGAGGGATCCTTGTATACCTGTCGGATCGAGGTCTGGCCAACCAAGAGTCGCAGAGATACTAAGGAAACCAAGTGATTATGTAGAGTTGAAATTTATTCTAGGAAGTGAAATGAGTAAGAAAAAGATAACTTATGAGAAAGAATGTTTAGCATATGAAGAGTCAACTCATTCTATTTACATAAACCTCAATTATATGTCACATTTTACGCGAGTCGAATTTGTGAATTTATTGAGTATATTTTGTAATGAATTGAATATTAAAAGATTATGCATGATAAAAGATGAAAGAAATGTAGAATTCATAAAACAATTAATTAATGAAATAAAAAGCAGAGAAAAATGGTACGGACCGCAGATAAATATATTAAAAGGTGTTAAACGGGTCCATAATGATGAAGAAAAGATATGCATCCTACATGATTATCATTTACTACCTACGAGTGGACATGCGGGTGTACAACGCATGATCAACAATATCAAAGGTAAGTACTTCTGGCCCAGACTAGAATCGGATGTACGGAGGTACGTAAGCAAATGTGGAAAGTGTCAAACTAGTAAGTATTCTAGAAAAATATTAGAGCCAATGGTCGTGACAACGACAGCATCAAGAGCCTTCGAAAAGATATATCTAGATATTATAGGTCCTTTAGACAAAGATATAGATGGTAACATATATATTTTAAGTTTACAATGCGAGTTAAGTAAATACGTAGAAGCGTATCCCTTGCTACGTAAGGATACGGTAAGTGTGGCTAGATCCTTTGTTAGTAACTTCGTATTACGTTACGGTTTGCCTAAAATTGTGGCAAGTGATTTAGGTTCAGAATTTCAGTCAGAAACGATGAAAGAGGTTTGCAAGTTACTTAAAATCGAAAAGGTAAACTCTACAGCTTATCACCATGAGTCAATAGGCTCTTTGGAAAACACTCATAAGCACCTCGCCGCCTATCTACGAACTTTATGTGACGGACATACAGAGACATGGAGTCAATGGCTTCAGTTCTGGTGTTTCTCATTCAATACTACTGTTCATACAGAGACTAGGTATACGCCATACGAACTCGTATTTGGCAATAGTTGTAATTTGCCTAGTAATTTAAGGAATAATGTAGTAGAACCTCTATATAATCCAGATAATTATGCACTCGAACTTAAGTATAGATTACAGTTAGCATCTAAGGAAGCGCATAAAAATTTAGTTTTAAGCAAGCAAAAAAGGAAAGAAGTTTGGGACAAAAAGTGTAATCCTATTCAGTATCAAAAAGGTGATTTAATCTTAATCAAAAATGAAACTGGTAGAAAACTCGATAAATTATACAACGGACCCTATACAGTAATAAGTGAAAGTGAACCTAACGTTACAGTGCAAAAGGGTACAAAAGTGGAGACTGTCCACAAAAATAGAACAAAACCATATGTAACCTAGTAATAAGTGCTTAGCTTAAGTTGTTTTAATAATACGATAAGCGTAGGTACCTCGCTGTTATTTTAATCTGCTAGTAAGTAACTTTGCATTATGTTCGCATTCTTTAGCTATAGTTTTATATTTCATTACGTGTACCAACGTATTATATTACATTAAATAAGAAATGAAACAACTTTGTTTGTAGCTCTATAATTTTATTTCAAAAAAAAAAATTTTTTTGTGAACAACAATTTTTTTTTCTATTCACCCCGAAGGTGTAGTGGGGCTAGATGCTAAGTTCAGAATTAAAGGAACCTTTGATTAGTACGCACGTGTATCATTTATCAGACGCCTTAGAACCCACGTCATTGCAGTCACGTGACCGGCTGTTTTCGCGCGAATTTAAAATTAATGTATTAAAAATGTATTTTTTTCTAATAAATAACGCTTTTTTTGAGAAAAAGTTAATTGTAAGAGGTATAAAATGAACCTACGTACATTTTTAATTATTTTTCCGAAAACTGTCAAATAGCCAATTATAGTTATGATATTTTTTTAACATTATCATCAATAAAGAGGTAACAATAGCTTATTTATGTAAAATAGTTTGTTTATGTAACTACCTCGTTGGTCTAGTGGTAAATGTTCGACTGCGGCTGACGAGGTCCCGGGTTCGAATCCCGGATCGGGCCATAATAAAGTTTTCGGTTGTTGTGACAATAAATTCTCAGTATTAGCTCGGAATTAGGAAATATGTGGTGTTTCACCCTCGTGCCTCGGAGAGCATGATTTGATTTGAGATGATCTATAAATGGAATTCTTCAGAAACAATTCAGAAATTATAAATTCCCAATTTGCCCAGAGCATCCTACTTATGTATTATGTTTTAAACTGGATCTTGTTTATTTCAGAGTACTCAAGGACGGTAAAGTCAGAACTAAGGACCTCGGCGGACAGTCGACAACTAAAGATTTCACTTACGCGGTTATCCATAGCCTCGCGTAAACTAAACATATAAGTTAAGGTATTCACGCACTGCAAAATATTTCCGCGCGGTTTCTATCTATTAGCCATCGATGGAAACAAGTTTCTGAATTATAATAGCTATTTATGCGACTGTATCGTAATGAGGGTCATTTTAATTCGAGTGCTGTTTTTTGATACGAGGCTTGCCGAGTATCAAAATAGGATAGTACGAGAATTAAAATGACTAATTACGTACAGTTGCATACAAGATTTTATCTACGACAAGGACGTCTTTATAATTTTTTACTTTGTAAATTAATAAAAAAGTCAAATCAATACAAATTTCACAAGTTGCAAAAGTAATCCGTTTACCGCGTAATTTTTCTAATTTTTTTTTTGATTGGCAGTAAGAGTGGCAGTACCAACCATAGAGTGGGTTGGGTACATAGAGTATAGAGTAGGTGGAGATGAAATATATAATATGTACATATTCAATGACGGGTGCCACCATCCGCCATGATGTAGGTATGGCTCCTCTACATACTAAGAACTCTGTGGTTTGGAAAGTGCCAGAACCCAGAGCCGCTAAGCTATAGGTATCCTATTTATGAAGATAACCATATCGATACAGCTACGACCTCGCTACGACTAATAACGATACAGCTCCCATAAAACGAACTGTATCGTTATGAGAAGCAAACACGAAAGAGGGTTCAATTCGATATAGTTGTCAAATTCGAAATTGGAACTTTTCGATGCTGGAGTAGATAAACAAATAATCACGATTAAAACTTTATTACCTTATTGCTTCACAAGGCTGACTAATCTGTTAGGTTGTGGTTCGAATCAGAAAAATTAATTTTCGAATCCAAAAAATGAAATACGAAAATAAACAAAAAGATTTTGTTTTGTTTCGTATTTCCTAAAATCGTTTTAAACATAATTAGTAATTAGTTATGTTTTAATTGACTTTTTAATGAAAAAAGTAAACCTTACTTACGTTTTGTTTTTTTCCTAAGTAGGTATTCCGAGAAAAAGGAACCGCGCAGTTATGCACCACAGTGCGTGTTTACCCGCGAAACGCGATTAAAAAAATAACGCCCTAATGTGCTTACTTATACAGTATGAGACAACCGTAAGATTTTATTAAAGATATTTACATTTCGAAAACGTAACTTTTTTAATGTTGGAAAAAATATTGTAGAACGAAAATAGAAAGGCTCTTTTATTTAAACTTTGAGACAAGTTACCAGTGATACCGACGTTATAAAATTTGAAAATGTGTCTGTCTGTCTTTTACCTATTCACGACCCATCGGCTTAACCTATTTTGATGAAATTTTGTGTTTTGTAAAGAGATAGTCTGCTCGGATATAGGATACCTATTATCCTTAAAAATATGATATCCTCAAGGCCTAGTCTTAAACTTCACGTAGTCTTATATTTTATACTCAAAAGTTTTGTTTCATAGATTTGTTTAATATTTTGGTAACCAATTTATGTCAAATCTTACGGTCATCTCTTATACTATATATTGTACTGGGCGTTATTATAAACACACCAAATGTAGGAAAGCTCTTAGAATACCTAAGCGGTAAGCGTAATTTATTTATTTATATTTTTAAATTCTTTATTGTTTTTGAGAAATGTGATCTGCAATCATAGACGAAATTAATAGAGAAAACAGTATTGTTTAAGTATTTAATGTTACCATGTTTAATAAAATAATGACAATAAAGACCATTTTTTTATTTTTTATTATATATAGAATATATGTATGTCACCGTCAAATAGCAAAAGCCGTTAGATTGTAATCTAACTAGCAAAATTGTAAACTGTCCTCAGATTACAATTTAACGCATTATTTTTCGGTAGATTGTAATCTGTTAGGTATATTAACCTGATAAAACCTAATTATTTATGTCGAACCCTTGTAGGTTAGGTTATTAACCTCGGTTTCTACACGGCGTCGTACCGGAACGCTAAATCGCTTGGCGGCACGATGCATGTCTATAGAATAGGTATTCCTATACGTAAGAAGACTGGGAGAGTATTGAATAAAACAAGGATAGATTTTGATAGAAGTTTATTTTGCGGTTACTTTATGGAATTGATTTCTTGTGACTGCAGTTTTAAAGCCTTATGGTCTGTGTTCAGTAAAGTCGATGCTCAAAGGTTATTCAGCCTGCGGTATAGCTCTTGGAGTAGCTAGTTTCTTCACTCGATCCGTTATCTGGTATTTAAGCGCGTTTGGCGGTACCTGGAAAAATAATTTAGTTTATGGCATACGTATTGTACGGTTTTCGTTCGTCCACAAAAAGTTACCTCCGCTCTTCGACCCCCAGTCACCCAACTCTAACTTTTCGGAGTTTTGAGAAATTAAATATCATTAATTGCTTTAACGGTGAAAGAAAACATGTGGAGGAAACTTGCATGCCTGTATTCTTCATAATGTACTCGAAGATGGCGCAGTGTTGAACGCTGTTGTATTAACGTGGATGGTTCCGGGTTCGATTCCCGGCAGGGTCCATTTGGGAATTTATAATTTCTGAATTTTCTCTGGTCTGGTCTGGTGGGAGGCTTCGGCCGTGGCTAGTCACCACGCTACCGGCAAAGACGTACCGCCAAGCGATTTAGTAGTACGATGCCATGTAGAAACCAACTAGGGGTATGGGTTTAACATAACTGCCATATTCCTAACAGGTTAGCCCGCTTCCATCTTAGACTACATCGTCACTAACCATCAGGTGAGATCGCAGTCAAGGGCTAATATGTAGTGAAATAAAAAAAAAGGTCTGTGAAGCCTGCTAATCCTCAATTGGCCAGCGTGGGGGACCATGGCCTTCGATGGAAAGGAGACTCGTGATCAGCAGTGAGCTGGCAATGAGTTGATGAGGATGTAATAGTTACCTTAACGGGATCGCGGTACCAGTCCTCCTTGGACAGTCGCCTGTACCATTTGAATACAGGCAGGTGACAGTTTTGGTTGATCCTCGGCAACAGAAGCTCCAGCGGTTTGCACGGACCTCTCTGTGGACCGCAACAAGGATATACAACTTAAAAATATTACAGACTGTTTTATCATACGAAGACGTTTCACCGACCTCCTTGGCGCAGTGTTGAGAGCTGTTGTCTTAACGTGGGAACAGTACGCAATTCCCAGCAGCTTCATTTGGGAATTTATAATTTCTGAATTTTCTCTGGTCTGGTCTGATATGAGGCTTCGGCAATGGCTAGTTACTACCCTACCGGCACAGAGGCACCGCCGAGCGATTTAGCGTTCCGGTAAATGCCGTGTAGAAACCGACAGTGGGTGGGTTAACCTAATATAATATCTGCCATATCCCTAAAAGGTTAGCCCGCTACCATCATAGACTGCATCATTACTTACCATCAAATCAAATCAAATGTTTTTTATTCAAATAAACTTTTACAAGTACTTTTGAATCGTCAAGTGAATCTACCACTGGTTCGGAATGCCATTCCTACCGAGAAGAACCAGCAAGAAACTCGGTGAAACCAGCATCAGGTGGAAAATGGTCGATGTTGGTAAACAAACGTACCTTAACAGGAGGTGGTGCAAAGTCCGGCTTAGGCCCAGCAATCTGGCTGATATAGTCCATATGCTTTTTCCACTCGCTCTCACTCCAGCCTCTTTTCTTCTTAACCTCCTTAGTGTCCTGTTTCTTCAGGTCGATGACGCAGTTGGCTAGTTTGGAGTAGCAAGTCGCATTGGACGCCTCTATCATACGGTCGATTCGCTCCAAACGCTCTTGGCTGAATTTTTGCTTGTACATGCGCTTTAGCAGTAGAAAACGGCTGAAAATTAAAAATGGCATTAGCTACCCGTACTACTGTAGGTACTAGGTAGTAGATAATTAGCATATTTGGTAATTTATTTTCGTGGCCGTGCCGTGGGCTCTTTGGTTTACCGGGATAAAAATAAAAATTAGCCTTATAATATATCCCTTTTTTTATACAAGATGCGTTTGACGGACAATTCTGCTTATAAAAAGCAATGATGAGGTCTGACTTGGATGTTGGAACTTGCTTAGAAAATATGCGTATTCACTCATTTCCATACATTTATTATTGGGCGCGAACCCAATAATAAATCTATGCTCATTTCATCATCAACCGACAAACGTCCAGCACTGCCGGACATACCTAGGTCTCTTGTAAGGATTTCCATATGCCGCTGTCTTGGATCCAGCGGCTCCCTGCAACTCGACTGATGTCGTCCGTCCACCGAGTAGGGGGTCTGCCAACGCTGCGCTTCACAGTGCGAGGTCGCCTTTGCGGCACTTTGGGACCCCGACTTCTGTCGGTTCTTCGAACTATGTTCATTGTTCACTAATAGTCATACGCGACAGAAAACACGTGGCACGGCGTTCCAGACCTTAGCGGACGTCTAACGGTTGACGACGATGACGAGGTTAGAGAAAAGTTTGGTGTAAAACTCAAACTCAAAACATATTTATTCAAAATGGTACCTACAAAGTACACCTTGATTAGTGATTTACGGTATCTTAAAACTAAAGCTACGAGGGTTCCAAACGCGTTCTAGTCTGAGAAGAGCCCACAACAAACTCAGCTGGAATTTTGTACTAACCGTATGTAGGGCCAGGCGGCATCATTCACTCTATCACTCAAAATGCTGTTCAGAGCTGACTTTCTTATCCCACGAGGAGTGAGCGCCGGCATTCCTTCACCAGTATCAATGATATATTTGTGCGGAACACTCAGGATGTTAAGGCGCTTAGGGATTTTGTATCGAAACGAGCTGGTCGGCAGGTCGTACTTTGGTTTACCCATGTTGGTTTTCCTGGGTGTTTTTAACTAGCTCATCAAAGAGTTATACGGGCTTAATGGAAGGGATATGGTGGAGGGTTACATTTTGGTTGTTTATTTAATGTTTTGTGGCCATTTTCAGATGTTTTTATGGCGATTTTGTCACCAAATTCGACGAGTTGTTTACGAGTTTTTGGACGTCGCCGTCGTGATTTGGATTTGACACTTAAGTTTTGACTTTAATAGGTTTTTCATAAAAGTATTTCTGGCTTATCTTGTGGTTCTAACGAGGTTTTCTTTAGGGGGGTCGAAGGTCGAAAGGAAAGTATGAGGGCACGGGCGGTCAAAAAGCTACGAAAATTAAATGTCAACACTTTTCGGCTTTTTCTCGCGCCCGAGCGTTTCGACCCTTCTTTTTTGTAACAAATCATTATGGCTAGGTATCTTCAGGTAGCTAATTTGAAGATTTCTATTGCAGATATCTTCAAATTAGCCACCTAAATATACCCACTTAGACATTAAATGAGAGAGATTAAGTAAATTAATAAAAAATGACATATTATCTCCAAAATTTTATTTCTCATTCATAAAATTCACATTCCATAACAAATACTGATCTGATAACAACCTTGTAATAAAAGCAGACTTTTCACATCTGTTTCATCTATAAAACGAGTCATGTGAATCCAACAACAGATAGATAGATTCATTTACAATACAACATACCTAAATAAGTAGATAGTAAAATCACATACTGAATAAAAACGTTATCATAAACTTTCGAGCTCGTGCCACCATTCATAAAAGTTTTAAATAGCAGTATAAAGAGAATGCAAAATCATAATAAATTTGGTAAATTTAAATAAACAAGCAATAAATTAAATAAATAAAACATATCCAAGGATATTGAACACAATTAAACCATGCTGACCTACAACTGTACAGGTAAATGTTCCAAAATGTACAAAAAAACATTGCCAATAATAAAATCGTTCAACAGGCTATATCAAACGATATCAAAAATGATTTTTCACAAAATATATTTTGAAAATGTAGTCACTTACTAAGTTTTTATGTCCTAAAGTAAGACATTCATAATTTGACTGTATAACAATAATTTTTACAAGAAAACTTTTTACAGCAAATAAAATTAGTGTAAAATAATGTTCGAAAATTGAGCAGCACGTTTTACAAGAAATACCGTAACGTATTTTTTGGGAAATTCGACAATACTAAGCCAAAACAAATGAAGGCTTTATGAAGGTATTTGATGCATATATAACAGGCATTCGATGTAAAAAGAGATATTCTTACAAAGACTTCGAGCAGAAGTGCACTTTTTTAAATATATAAGTACATAGCGAGCAAAGGAGCAGGTGGGTCACCTGATGTTAAGTGATTACCGCCGCCCATGAACATTTGCAGCACCCAAGAAACCGCCAATGTGTTGCCGGCTTTTGACAAATTTGTTTATCCGAACTTTGAAGAGCCCCATATTGTAATCATGAGGGAACACAGAAGATGGAAGCTGGTTCCATTTTTTTTCGCTTAGCCTCCAGTTTTATATATGCATGACTCTCAGCATTCATTAGACAGATTATATTTTTAAAAAACTAACAAAGTTTTTCTTTTTAGTTTCCCTAGATTTTTCGATACTTTTGTCTAACGAAAATTGTCGGTCAATTTTCTTACTTTAGCCCATTATTTTACCTTATTTACTTTCATATACATATAAAAATACATAAAACAGTAAAAAAGTTTCAAGTAGTAATTTGTATTATAATTTTTAAGTCTGCAGTAGACATTAGCCTAATGCATTTGGCAAGTACCCGGCTAATGTGTAAACGCATGATTTGCGCAAAGATCCTTTAATGTTAGTATGATTTAGTGGATTATTTTTTCTCATAGATAATATTACATTGTGTTCTTACAATTTTATTTAGTTTTAATCTGTGTCGCAGCAAGTAAAAAAAGTCAGGGCTGGCCTCACGTGGCGAATTTACGCCAAGCATTGTCCAAATACGTTGGGCCAATGTATACAAAGCTCTCTATTCTTATGTCATTATAAAAATATGCTTAGAAAATATAATGTATGGGATAATTGATATAGTTTCAAAAAGGATATTAAAACTTTGTTCTCCTGAGCAAATGGGTGATATGGGTTCTATTTACGAAGATGAAGACCAATTCTCCTCCTGTACAAAAAAACAGTATTATGAAGTGATAAATATGTTACTTGCTATTACGTTTTATTTTTTTTAATCCACTACAAGCTAGCCCTTGACTGCGATCTCACCTGATGGTAAGTGATGATGCAGTCTAAGATGGTAGCGGGCTAACCTGTTAGGGGCATGGCAGTTATATTAAACCCATACTCATTCGATTTCTACACGGCATCGTACCGGAACGCTAAATTAATTAATTTTACTTGACTCGCCGTCGCTAGTTTCGTGCCTGACGCCTTAGAACCGCTCAACCTCCGGTGACTCTTATTCACACAGTTCAAAGAAACAGGGGTCTGAGCTAATTGAACTCGATTTACCTTTTTCCCATATGATGAAAGAAAAATCGTGAGGAAACATGCATGCCTGAAACATGAAAATCCTCCATAATGTTTTATAAGGTGTGAAATATGCGTGCTAAGCCAGACTATAATTAAAGCCTAAGCCCATCTTATTCTGAGAGGTGACTCGTGCTAAACAGAGGGCCACAATGTTTCCCTTCAACGTTCCTTTGACGACCTCCGTGGCGCAGTGTGTAGCGCTGTTGCCTTAACGTGCGGAGGTCCCGGGTTCGATCCCCGGCAGGGTCAATTTGGGAATTTAAAATTTCTGAATTTTCCCTGGTCTGGTCTGGTGGGAGACTTCGGCTGTGGCTAGTTACCACCCTACCGGCAAAGACATGCCGCCAAACGATTTAGCGTTCAGATACGATGCCATGTAGAAAACGAATAGGGGCATGGGTTTTAAAATAACTGCTATGCTCCTAACAGGATAGCTAACTACTATCTTAGACTGCATCATCACTTACCATCAGGTGAAATCGCAGTCAAGGGCTAACTTTAGTGGATAAAAAGAAAATTGGCAGTCATAGGCACTGCCGATAGAAGTGAAAACGAATATTTAAAATACTACTTAATTTAAAAAAAAATTAAAATACTTAAAATATAAACCTTAAAACGAAGGTATTAAAGTTCAATTATTATTTTAATATATTTATATTTAAGACTTTTGTCTTGGTAACAACGCGAGGTGTCGGTAACGCGTTTCCACAGAAGTTTTCACTTCAAAAACATAGCTGACCTGTTTATTTGACATCAATGGTAGCGACGAGGTCGGGCTGAGTGGTCTCGGATACTGGTGTGACGTCACCGTCGTCTCCCACGATTTTCTTACCGTCGGCGTTTCGGTTTTTGATGCTGTGGACATTTACACTAACTTTATTTTTATATTTGAATTTTTGAAGTGAAACTTCTTTAGAATAGTTGTGATTTGAAAATTCGATGAAACGAAAAAGCAACACCAAAAAGAAACATATTCACAATAGGATTTAGCCTGCGAGAGAATGAGATAGGATTTAAGTTATATTTATCTCATTCCCTCGTAGGTTACTTAGGCTGCGGGAGAATGAGATAGAATTTAGGATATAAGTTACATTTATGTCATTCTCTCGTAGGCTACTTTTTTGAAGTTTCACTTCTGCCGTGTGTGAATTGCACACGCACACTTTTTTTTAAAGATTTATCGCCATAATTACACCAGTAAACTTTTACGTAACTAACATTTTGACTTAAAAGTCTGTTTACATCTCGTAAGTTACTAATAATAGCGATTTACGTGAGAACTTACGAGTGTAATAGTGGATTAAGAGCCAGTTGCTTTGAAGTAATGCGCAAAATGGAAAACATCGCAAAAATCCTAACTATAACAGCAGAGATAGATGCTACGTTGCTAAGCTATGGGTGTGTGTCCACTAATAGGTTAATCCACTATAGGCTCTTGATTTTACTAACTTAAATCGCTAATACAAACATCCGTAGCTTAGCTACATACTGTAGCACACCACTGGTGGAAAGGCAACCTTAAAGTCAGATTTTGTAAGTGATTGCATAATTATCTAGTTACATACTTTAACTAAGACATGAAATATTAGCTAAGTTTTTCCTAGAACAATAATGAATAAGTATACAAGACTATTACTATTATTTTCTTATATTACTTATATCCCCTCCACCACCGCTGTAAGCGAACAATTTTTATTTGAAGAGAGATGAGAAATAATTATTATATTGTTAAATAATTATTACTTGCTTCACCAACCATCGGGCGAGATCGCAGCCAAATTCTAAATTGCAATAAAAAAAAAAAAACTTTCTTTAGGAGTTCTTGATATATATGCGGCCGCCGTTTTGGCCATAAATATAAATATTTCTCATGTTCCCAATTAGCTAAAATAAAGTGTGATTCACATCAAACAGCGCAATGTTCATGCGGTAAAGAAATTAAAGTAACATAGTATGTTATAAAGTTCATATTTGTATGGACATGCGGCGGCATATGATACCATCCGAACGTGATCCTTAGTACGCGCGTTCCATGGAAATATGGCCTTTTTAATCCATATACATGAAGACACTTTTATTTCCTTTTTACCCTCGACGAAACGGAGACGGTATATGTGTTTGCCTTAAGAGGTTGTGTTTGTTTGTTTGTGTGTGCACTTTTTTGTTACCGTTTTCCTGGAAAACTACTGGACCGATTAATATGCGGTTTTTTGGAAAAAAATATGTATAGCTTGTGAGAAGGTTCTTAGATATATTTTAGGACCATAGACAACCAAGCTGAGCTGTAGTCTATGATTTTAATTTTTCAATATGTTACAATTTTTCTCAAAAAGTACTGGGCCGATTGAGATGCGGTTTTTTGCATTAGATATGTATAGCTTGTGAGAAGGTTCTTAGATATATTTTAGGACCATAGACAACCAAGCTGAGTTGTAGTCTATGATTAAATTTTACTATTTTTCTCAAAAAGTACTGGGCCGATTGAGATGAGGTTTTTTGCATTAGATATGTATAGCTTGTGTGAAGGTTCCAGGTTTTAGGACCATAGACAATCAAACTGAGCTGCAATCGTAATTTGGTAAGTGCTCATAGGAACTCCTTAAGTTCTCATCGTAAGCCCGTCGTGTTTAGACTCTCTTGATTTGTCTTGACTAGCATTTTGTACCTAGATGCTGCCCAGGGTCTCATGATGGAGCCAGGAGGTGGTCATAGGACTCCTTAAGTTCTTATCGTAAACCCGTCGTGTTTGGACTCTTTCGATTTGTCTTGACTAGCACTTTGTACATAGATGCTGCACAGAGTCTCATGATGGAGCCAGGAAGTGGTCACGGGCCCCGGTCAGCAAAAAAAAGAAGAAAATATAGTCGAATGTATCTACCACGTTTGATGTGAATCGTACTGAAGAAGCAAAACAAATAAAGCAGCCCGCCACCGTCCCGTATGGTATTGAATACGTACGCTTACATCCCCAGCTATGGCGTCATGGGTACATGATGGTGACATTATATGGAAAACGCAAAAATACACACTCAGTGAAATTGTATCAAAATGTAAGTATAAGCATAAAAAATAAAAATTAAATTCGGTGGGTATAAATAAGGGCATTTCAAATTATAGTAGATTTTCAATTTATTTACTTTAAATGCCAATAGTTTTGACTTTATTGTTAACGGAAAAGTTAATTCTATAACAAGCTATAATTAATTAAAACAAAACATGACTGCCTTGCCAAAAAGATTAAAAAAAAATATATAGCCAGTGTCACTCGGGATGTTATAAGGATTCCAAAGATATCCCATGCATACAAATCTGTTGTTATGGTGGAATAAAAAACTAACTTACATACACGAACTCTGAAAACATTACATTTTTTTTGGGCAGTCGTGTAAAAGATAGCGCACGCTGCGCTTGCGTTCATGATAATCCATACTAGTTTTTACTCCATACTAATATTATAAATGCGGAAGTGTGTCTGTCTGTTACGCTTTAATGGCCCATCTTTTCAACCGATTTTGATGAAATTTGGTACATTGATAGGTTGTATCCCGGGGACGGGCATAGGCTATCCCAGAAAATTATAGAGTTCCCGCGGGAATCGAAACCACTTATTCCACACGGACGAAGTCGCGGGCATAGTCTAGTACTTAATAAATTCATTTTTCGTGTTTTTAACCGAATAGTGAGTTCTTCATTGAAATATAATAGCTTCATGTTCAATGACAAAAATGATATTACACTATCATCTTTGGGTAAACACTTAAAAACTTGATGTTCTAGTAGCGACATTAACTCTGTATGAGAATGAATCCTAAAAAACGTACACAATCTCATATAGTTTTTGGGGGTTTCTTTAATTGCCATAACATCATCCCTTTCGGACCATCCATTTAAGTGAAATTTTCAATAACAATCACACATACCAATTTTCATAACATTTGAGGTGCATAATTTCCAAATTTCTACCGAAACTAACAAATGCGAAAGTGGGTAGGTATGTTTGTCAGTTACCTTTTCACTCCCCATTAGCTAAACAATTTTGGTGAAATTTGGTATTTACATAGCATCCCGGGGAAGGACATTTGTGCCACTTTTTACCCTCGAAAGTAGAAGAGCTCTCTCTCTCTCTCTGCGTCGTATTTCTCATTGCTGAGGGTCGTGACCCCATTCCATTCATCTCATAATGGCAGGGTTTTTCTTGGGACAAGAGCTACCACGGGATATTTAAACCTAAATTCACGCGGACGAAGTCGCGGATATTACAATCTGAGCTCAGTATAACCATGATTGATAATCATAACATCCAAATTTTCCCCTTCTTCAACAGTGGGTAAATAAAATAAAATAGGTATTTAAAAACTTGAAAACAAAAAGTTTATATTCCTATTTCCGAAACTTAAGACAGCTATACAAATTTTTTTTTCTATAAAAATGTGACGTAATCAATTGATGGTCCCTTCTGCACGTAAAAACGAACACAAAAATGTGCATACAATGATGAAAATAAACAAAATGTATACGCACCATGCTTTGATCCTCTGGTATATGAATATGCATATCATAGGACCCGGGGTCATTATCGCTATAGAGACTGGCACCACTGGAAAAATAACATAATAAAAATTCATTACGAACAGACAAACCTATTCTTATGTACACCAGTACAGCCCATTAACGTCCCACTGCTGGGCACAGGAGAGAACGAATTAGAGCTTGAACCCACCACGCTGCTCCAATGTGGGTTATCATGTTAGTGACAATAACCGGGACCGACGGCTTGTTGGCGCCTAACTCCGGGCTACTACTGAGAATGTCTTAAATTTATTGCTTTTTCAACACTTATTTCTTTAAAAATCAATATTTGGGCTTCCCATGATATCGTTATCACGTCGCTACAGTCGCGCGACTGAGTAGCCCAGCCAAGAACAGCCTTACACATCTGTTAAGTTACCTGTAGTAATATCAGCCTCGGGTTGAGGCAGCGCGTATCTCAGCAGAAAGATCCCGATGCCAGTATTCTGGATGCCAGACTCCATGGAAATCGTAATCGCGTCGCTAGTCACTACAGTCGCGCGACTGAGTAACCCAGCCAAGGACTAGGCCACACATCTGTTAAGTTACCTGTAGTAATATCAGCCTCGGGTTGAGGCAGCGCGTATCTCAGCAGAAAGATCCCGATGCCAGTATTCTGGATGCCAGACTCCATGGAAATCGTAATCGCGTCGCTAGTCACTACAGTCGCGCGACTGAGTAACCCAGCCAAGGACTAGGCCACACATCTGTTAAGTTACCTGTAGTAATATCAGCCTCGGGTTGGGGCAGCGCGTATCTCAGCAGAAAGATAGCGATGCCAGTGTTCTGGATGCCAGACTCGATGGAGATAGCGAGCGCGTCGCGGTGCGGTTGCCGAAACAGTCGCGCGACTGTGTAGCCCGCGAGATAACCCAGCCAGGGCACGCCCATACCCGCGACTAGGATCTATGGAAGATGATTTTTTGTAAGTTTAATTTAGTTTTTGGTTTTGATGGCTTGGAAAATTATTTTTATAAGTGTAAGACTACGTATGGATTGTGTGACGCTATGACGTTTAAGTTTACTACATTTTTATTTTATTGTTTTATTATTTAGTTGTAAGTCTTTTTTTTATTACAATTTTAATGAAATGGGTTTTTCGCGTGACCGTGACCGACATGCTCGCGAACTATAAATATACTAGTGGTTCGCCTCGAACTGAGACCTCGCGGTATCCATAAAACGAACAAACTTGAGCGCCATCTATTGACATCATTGTGAAGTTCTGTTAAAAAAACTGAAGCTCATTAAAAATTAAATAATTTCGTTTCTCTATAATATTTATCTTATTTTAGTATTTGTTGTTCAAGTACAGGATATAATTCAAATAATTGATCAAGTTTCAGGCTCAGCCTTTCAGAAAATTGAGAGTTCTGAGGTCAACATTGGACGTTAGAATATCTAATTTTAAATTAAAAAAATATTTTTGGACTCTATTCCTAATTATCTTTAAAATGATATACCGTAACCCTATGTAACGCTATAAAAATATTCGCTTCTATGAGAGCCCCACTGAAATGAAGATTTTTACAACTTTTTAAGTCATATTCGGCTGGAGGCCATCGGTTTAAATATTATATTTAAATTGGAAGTAATTAAGTACGGTTAGTACGGACGGACGGACCAGTGCAAATTCACTCAAGTAGACTCAGAGACCTTCGCTTCGCTCAGTCAACTACATTCAAAATTCAACTTTAATGGCTTAGTATTAAGGTTTATATTTTAATAATAATTTTAATTACAATAAAAATAGTTGATTATAATAAAAATTCGTTTTAACTTCTATCGGCAGTCAATATGATTGCAAATTTATTTATTTTTCATTATTATAAAAACACCCCGGGTCAAGGTTCTCTCACACTAACCTGCCAAGTCATCAGCTCGAAGATATACAGGTTGGTGACGATCGCAAACGTAATGATGAAGAGCAGCAGGAGAGTGGAGAAGCCCTTAAGGATCCGCACCATGAACGCAGACACGCGCGGTGTGAGCCGCTGCATCGCCAGCCCTATGGCCAGAGGCACGAATAGCCCGATGACGAACATTCCGATACGGAGGTACGGAACCACGATATTGGCGTTCGCGAACACTACTTGGCCGAGCGAGAACAGCCACGCTGGCATCAGACCTGGGACAACATAAACAGCCATCTTTGTAATCAATTTGGGTGGCATTTCCAAGATTTTTCGAGTGCTGAGCAGTAATTGACGTGGAAATTGTTCCACTAATTTTTTATCTGGCATCAGACCTGGGACAACATAATCAACATAGCCGAAATTAGGTTGAAACTTTGTTGAAAAAGAAACCAAGCATTTTTATAATCAATCTGGGTGACATTTTCAAGATTTTTAGATTTTTGGAGGACTGAAAATGATGTCTAATTTCAACAATTGATCCCTAACATGGAGGCAGACACCCGAAGCGTACGCCTCTTTATTGCCATCACTATCGCCAATGGGACGAATATCCCGATGACGAACATTCCGATACGAAGACAGCCACTTTGGCATCAGACTTGGGAAATTTTGTTGAAAAGATAATTAGTCATTTTTTAAATGAATTTGGGTGACATTTCAAAGATTTTTGGAGACCTGAAAATGTCATCTAATTTTCACCTTTTTTTTATACGTAGGAACGTACCGGAATCATAAAAAAAAATCTAAAAAACTGATGTATAACATAAGCCGAAAATAGGTTGAAACTTCATTGAAAAAGAAGCTGTCATCTTTCTCATCGTTTCGATATAGATGTTATTGCTTATGCCCGCGACTTTGTCCACGTGGTTTAAGAAAAGTTTTTTTGATTCCTGCGAGAACTCTTTAATTTTCCGGGATAAAAAGAAAAGCCTATGTCACTTTCCAGGTCGTCAACTATACTGATGCTAAAAATCACGTCGATTCGTTGCTCCGTTGCGGCGTGATTGAAGGACAAACAAACGAACACACTCACATTTATAATATTAGTATGATTTTTTACACCTTAACAGATTCATCTGGGGGTTGTCCCAGGGGAGAAATCTTGACGAATACTTACCAAACGCAGCCAAAGTAGATATGGAAGTCATGGCCAGAGAGAGATCCAGGTTTCCTCCAAGGATGAAGGTCCAGATGTTAGAGGCTCCCCCCGCGGGAGAGACGCCTGAGAAGAACATCCCCAGGCGCAAGGCTGGCGAGTCAGGGAATATGAGGAAACCTAAGCCGAACGATATCTGGAATAAAAATTACTAACTGTTTAAAACATACCAGAAGTTATGGAATTATGGAATGGAAGGTGGAATTTGAATTTGAAGGTCAGCTAGAAAGCATTGGAAAATCTCCCACTACGTAGATTGTTAGTGAGTGCAGTACAGTACATTTTTAGTTTTTAGTTTTGCTTAGTAAGCGCTGTTTTAGTTTTAGTTTAGGTTTATCCTAGAGTAGAAATCCCGAACGAATAAAGTCAAAATATTGGTACCCAAACAGTACACTTTATGAACGTCGAGTATACAAAGTATAAGACGTAATGGTGATAATTAACGACGGCATCTTAAAACTAAAGCTAAACGGCAGGGCTAAAAGCTTTCCATAATGCAGTTTCTTTATGGTAATAAATGCAATTTAAACCCTCGGAAGGAAGTTGTTTCCACGATTCAATCCTAGTGTGGAAACCACTGCCCCACTAGTTCTAACCGAAAGTATTGTGATGATTTTTCGAAAAAATAAAATGAATTAAAGTTAGAGAGAAGAAAGACTTACCAGTGGCATGAACAGATATTGTCCAGCTAAGCCGATGGCGGGCCCGATCGGTTTCTTGAAACACGCCTTCACTGTGGGCCAGTGCATCGCGCAACCGAAGTTTATGAAGATCAGGGACACCTGCGAATTAAACGAAATGAACCATTTTTGCAAGAATTACTAATAACTCTTATTGACTACTAATAATTCTTAAATTTTTTATACAGGTTAAGGTCAATTAATCAATCAATCGTTTATTTGCAAGAAACATTGTACAAATGATGACAAACTAAATTTAGAATAAACATGCTGATGTGCAAATGTAAGGAATAAGTAATTGATACAATATTTCGGTCAGTTTAGTTTGTAGTCACCTACTTCTAATACCTTAAAATAATATTGATGTCCATTCATGAGTATATAATTATTTCTTAGACAACATTGAATAAGTCCAAAAGTTCCTATAATTGACCGAGCGAAGCGAAGGTCTCTGAGTCTACTTGGGTGAATTGGCACTTGTCCGTCCGTCCGTCCGACCGTCCGTCCGTCCGTCCGTCCGTCCGTCCGTCCGTCCGTCTGTCAGAGCATTATAACTTCTGAATTACTGAACGCAATTACTTCAGCTTTAAATATAATATGTAAACCAATGGCCTCCCGCCGAATATGGCTTAAAAAATAATAAAAATCTTTATTTCAGGGGGGCTCTCATAGAAGCAAATGCAAAGTAAAATATTTTTTATAAAGTTACATAGGGTTGCGGTATATCATTTTAAAGATAATTAGAAATAGAGTCCAAAAATATTTTTTCTTTAATTTTTCCCCCAAAATTGACGAAATGGGGGGCTTTCAAAGTGGTGATTTTCTAACGTCCAAAGATGACCTCAGAACTCTAAATTTTCTGAAAGGATGAGCCTGAAACTTGATCAATTATTTTAATTATATCCTGTACTTGAACAACAAATACTAAAATTAGATAAATATTGTAAGGAAACGGAATTATTTAATTTTTAATGAGCTTCAGTATTTTTAACAGAACTTCACATTTATGTCAATAGATGGCGCCGCGAGGTCTCAGTTCGGGGCGAACCACTAGTGATATAAGATGGTTGCGAGCTAGAGGTATAACAATTTAATTACAGGCTGCAGCCATCCGAATATATTGTAGCGTAGACACAACCTTAAAAATATTTTTGTCAATTACAAATTTACAACCTGGGGTCTAATAGGGGATGACAGTTTGTATGAAGGCCAATGTTTCATGAAAATTGGTGGTAAAAAAAGGGGTTAGAATTTTTTTGTACGGATCCTGGCCTACCTGCCGTTCTCAAAGGTTTGTGAAGTCAATCCGCACTAGACCAGCGTGGTGGAATACGGCCAAACTCTTCTCAATCTGAGAGGAAAGTCAAGCTCAGTAGAGGGCCAGCAATGGGTCGAAGTGATGATGATGATGAAGAAGAATAATGATACTCACAAAAACGGCAACACTGGTGGTGAACACGGTGTCAATGACCCGTACGGGCCGTATCACCGTGATGCGTATGGTGCCATTCCTTACGGGGGACAGCGAACCGTTGCGACGCGTTTCCACAGACAGATCGGTCCTGCCTGAAAAAAAAGGGTTTTTTCATAAAACCTGCACTGAAAATGCCTGTTGAGCCACCTGAAACTATTCAATTTCAGACGAATACGTTTTCTACCCGCTGAGTGACGTAGCAGCCCTCCTTTAAATTCTGTCAGAGTATCTTTGGTTTATTTTAAACATCAACTAAACTAATGATATTTGTAAACAACAACCTAGCAACTAAAATAGTCCTAAAATGACTTGGTCCCATCCGCCCCACTGGCTCTGCCCCGCTAACTGGGCAGTTGGGAAAAAAAGTGCCATCGGCCGCGCTTGCCTCGGCGTCGTCGCTTAACGGGGCAGATGCAACTTTTTCACACAGTTCAAGAATAAATAAGAAATACCATTTTAATCAAACTCGCACTTTTAATGCAGATTATATGAAAAATAGTGTGTGCGCCACGGGATGAAACACGATTTCAGATTTCCGGTGATGCCAGTCCTCGCTTCGCTCAGGCAGGCAACTTCACCCTCGTCTGAAATGGTCTTGTTTCACCCCTAAGCACACAATATACTATTTTAATTCACTACAAGTCAGACTTTGACTGCGATCTCACCTGATGTTTTTTTTCCGTCAGTTCCTGCTACTATTTATTTTGTAGCAACCTTTTTCTCTGACACAATTACTTAATTATTTCTAGGTAATATGACAACTTGCCACTCCAATATATTGATTTAATATCTTTTTTTTAAATTAATTTAATCATTAAATGATGATGCAGTCTAAAATGGTAGCGGGCTAACCTGTTAGGTGCATGTCAGTTATATTAAACCCATACCCCTAATCCGCACCGCCAACTTCCTAATTCCGGGCGACTACAAACTGCGAATTTCTTGTTGATCCTTAGGATAGATATTTATTTTCCCAAAAAAAGGAACAAACGTTCACTTAGGTAGGTACATGAGAAAACTTACAATAGTCTATGCTTAAACATAGACCATAATATATAGAAACTACCAACTTACAAAATAAATCATAATATCTTATCATAGATTCATAACTAAAGTACTCACCTAGAAAATTACAGTTGACCTTGATTTTCCCATCAAAGAGCTTTTTATCGAACTGTTGGTCCGTCAAAGTGTAAGTAGAATTCCATTTGGCCGTCGCCACGTGGGGGTCTTGTGTTCGCACTGCGAATTCTTCGTCCGCCAGAAGATCATATCCTGAAAATATTAATTACTTACATTATTTTTAGATGACGATGAGGGACGAGTGGCCTAATTGCGACAAGGCATATCAGTCGATTGCGATGGTTAAGCAACGCCGACCCAAGTCGGTAACGGGATGGGTGACCGAATTTGAAGGTTCAAATTTGGCCTTTTCGCTTCCTCCGTGCCTCGGAGAGCACGTTAAGCCGTCGGTCCCGGTTATTATCACTAACATTTGATAATAATCGTTACAAATCCTAAGAGTTCGACAAGGACCTGTGAACCCACCGTATTACTATCCTAAGAAAATCCTACCATTATGAGATTAATGGAAAGGGGGAAAGGGGTCACGACCCTCAGTTATGAAAAATACGATGCAGAGAGAGTTCCATACCCAAAAGTGTCCAGCCCTATTACTTAGCTTCCGCTGTCTGTCTGTGGACACACCTGACACATTGACGTTGACAAAGTAGCTGTCATCCATGTGCATTTCCGAGGGGTACTCCGAGAAGGAAGCCAGCAGGTCCGGCGCGGCCTGGCACAGCACCCATAGCGGACACAGCACCAGTAGATACAGGATGATCAGGTGGAGCGGCCATATTGGACACATTTTGCTTGTGGACACTAGAACAAAGAAAAACCTTCTAAGACTGAAAACGCAACTAGCGTTCTGGGCGCAATGCCTCATTGCAGCGTCATATATAATATTTTTAATGTTTGAATTAATTTAAGATTTTAATATATCTTGTAAAATGTATTTTGCTGTAATATTGTATAATTAATCTTACCCATGTATTTTGATTGAATAAATCTAAGACTAATTTATAAAGAGATACATATTTTTTTAGCTCAAAAAAAGGACTGTTATGTTTTCAGGGTTCATATATAGGTATGTATGTGTGTGCTAGTTTCTTTATTCAACCATATTTCTAAATTCCTGGACAAATTTGCATGTATGGGGTGTTGTTGGGATCCTTATAGTCCTACAAACTTACCTGACCCGGTGAGATCGTCGCTAATATATAATTAAATGTAAAATAAAACAAAAACTAAACAGGCATAAAATTATTTCCAATTTTGGCCACCGGGTCATATAAGTTTGTATAGATCCTCCTGGACTATAATTTTTTTAATCCCTACGGAAATTACAATAATGTAAATTAAGTCGGATAACATCGCCTCATTCTCTCGATTGCAATATTTACAGTACTAGAATTATAATAAAAATAAAATTTAATCCATCATTTATCACTACAGTAATGTAAAATCACTACAACTCACTTTTGATAATTTGAAATTCCTCCTTTTAGATTAAAACTAGTATCACAATAATAATATCACAACTACTTTAAAGTATCTTTCATGGTGTTTCTAGTAAATATAGTAAATAATAAAATAAAAAGTTTTATGATACATAAATAAACTTTTTTAATTTACAGTAATTTATGGTTTCCTCGATATCCGCCTGGCTTGAGAGCCAGACTTGAAAGAGATTACACATTTGCGGCTCATTTCCATATAAGAATTTAATACTTTAAGAGCTAATGTATTATTTCTTAAATGTATTTAAACAGACCTTTAAGTAATAAGAAAACATTTCAGGGAAACTCTGGCCATAAAAGCGTTACGCAACTTACGTCGAAAGAATTTGTTGTCTGGTGCAAAAGATTTAACGCTGACATAATTTTATGTGTAATGGGGAATATGCATGTGATTTAGAAATGGACAAAAAAAATTATGTGTAATCTTTATTGCTAAATAAATATATATAGATGATTATTTTTACAAATTATCGTGTTTCTATTAATAAATTTAATTATTTAAAAGTAGTATTTTTCAAGTTCCCGCTCAAATTTCTAAAACGCAACGCTATTGGCGGAACGAAACATGACGTCACCATCCACTCTGTAGTCTGAGTCGACTGCTAACAGGTCGTTTGTTTTGTATGATTATTGAAGGTTATTCGCATTGTTTTGCCGCTGTTTATGATAAATTATTAGTGTTTTTGGGAATTATTAACTGAAAGCAGTGATTTCTTGTGAAAAAAGACTCGCCACAATAAACAACTATTGGTAGTAAACTATAAATTAAAGAGTTCTCGCGGGAACCCAAAACAGCGCGGACGAAGTCGCGGGCGCTAGTATATATTATATAATCAAAGATATGTAGGTATTAGGAACGTTAAATGTTGAGAACATCTTTATGAACTTTAACAAACTAGGTTGTTTTCGTCAAGGCAACTGAGAAATTATTTTCCAATAGAACTTTAAACAGTGCAAACAAAAAAACCTAGTTATAAACTTATAACGTTTTGTGATCAAAATCTACACTCGTAGTCAGCTGTTGACTAATGAAAACCATAATATATTTTGTAACATTAATAATTGGTAATCAGAATAGTTTTATGAACATGTAATTAATTTTTTAGGTTACCTAGTTTATTGTTTAAATTGTTTGCGATTCCTAATGAAAAAGATTTTTGGTAGGTAGGTAGGTACATACATATCTAATACTCACGTCGAAATAATCTTCACAACGATATAAACTAGGTACTCAAGCACGATACATTTTCTCTCCTCATCACCTTACACAATGATATTATATTCATTGACCTTACACCACTTTTTCCTTAGGTATGTATTTGTATCTTTGGGCATATAAAAATATATCTTGTCAGGTGCAGTTTTAATATTATTTTTGCACATAGGGACAATACAATAATTATAATAAGCTTTTGGGTGCTCTTCCATCACAATAAGTTAATCTTTTACGCTTCACTCAAACACTTCGTTGTTAATTTATTCATGTGTACGGTGACGTCACAACGAGCGCGCCAAAATGGGGACGTTTAAGTCGTCCGAAAATAATAGTAGTTTTAATTATTATTTTTTAGCTTATTTAATAAAATTTTGCAAGTGTTATATTTTTTTCCGGTTATATAATCACTTATAGAATAGTTTAAAAAAATAAAAAAAATACATGCATATTCCCTATTGTGTGTGTGATGGTAATGTAATATTTCAAGCAAAAAGTTAAAACGAGACCTAGCTAGGTAACCTACCTAAATAAATCCATACTTAATATTATAAATGCGAAAGTGTGTCTGTCTGTCTGCTGTTCCATCTGTTCAGCCGATTTTGATGAAATTAGGTATAGGGATAGGTTGTATCCCGGGGAAGGATATAGGCTACTTTTTATCCCGGAAAATTAAAGAGCTCCCGCGGGAATCAAAAAACTTAATCCACGCGAACGAAGTCCCGGGCATCATCTAGTTCTGAATAAAGCCAACGTACGCTCAGTCTGAACATAATACAGGTCACTAGCTCTTTACCTATAATATAATAATGAACTTTCATCAATCAATACATACTTAAGTCATTGGAATACGGTGTATAATTAATGCGAAAAGTATTGTGTTTATGCACTGACCGTGGTCGGTGTCACGTATTGATAACCGTTGATAAGAAACGGTGAATTAGGTAAATAATTTAATTACCAATAATTCGATTAGTGTAATTACAGAAGTAAGACTCCGGCTGTTACCTAGGTATATTATCATGATACATTACGCATAAAGGTCGAATTTCTAAATAGGTAGTATAAAACAATCAATATAATTAATTATTACAAAAAACGACTGCCCTGCCTAAATTAAAAAAAAAAAATAACCTCGACGCTTTATCTAATTACCAAATACCTTATGTATTATCTCTTAATCATCGACACTCCATATTACATAGCTAGATGATTCCCGCGACTTCGTCCGCGTGGATAAAGGTTTTTGATTCCCACGGGAACTCTTTAATTTTCAGGCATAAAAATTGGCCTTTGTCCTTTCCCGGGATGAGACCTAGTCTGTACCTAATTTCATCAAAATCGGTTGAAAAGTTGGGAAAGCGAAGCAGACAGACAGTCAAATTTTTTGCACTAGTATGGAATATGGATCTACCTACTAGGTAAATGATGCCCGCGACATCTTCAACGTGGATTAAGGTTGTAAGATTACCGCGGGATTCTTTAATTTTCCGGGATTAGGTAAATGTAGTAGTCTATGTGTATTCAGGGTAAAAGCTACGGTCCAGCCGTTCAGGCGTTATGGCGTGAAGGACTGACAAACTAACAAACATCTACACTGTATAATTTGAATGAGCCAGAGAGGTCATCGAATTACAATTTTCTATTTCAATTTCCAAATCTCATTTAGTGTAAGTTCGTCCAGGGAAGTCATCGAATTTCAATTTTCTATATCAATTTCCAAATCTCATTGAGCGTAACTTTTATTTTGCATAAAAAATTCTGAACAAGTCTTTTCGGTAGGTAATGTAAAACTCAAACGTGCGGAAAATGTAACTGAATCGGCATAGAATTTCTAATGATTCAAATCAATAATTGCAAAAATGTTCACAGTTCACACCTACTCGTATAAAAGCTTTGCAATAATATATCTGAATTTGAATAGTAATTAATTTTTTTTTTCAAATATCTTCAAATGTATAATCGTTTACAAATACTTAACCTACAAAAAAAATCTATACTTACTAACATTTATATTTCCAAAAAAAAAAAAATTCATTCATTCATCTGTAAGGACTACATTTTTGCGGCGGTTGCGTTTGACTTTGCCATGCGGTGATCGGACACGAAACATTTTATCAATGTTTTTCCCAGAGGTTGGTCCACCCTACTGGTGACCCAAGAGCTGGCGCTTATTTAGCCCAACGGCTTAGCTAGTCAATTCAGAGAGGCAACCAACGAGAGGCCCAGAACGATCATTTGGACGGTGTATATTCTTTGCAATTGTAAAGATAAGATACTTATACTGAGATCTATAGAGCGTAGGTACTTTGACTATGCTCAGGATTTACTTAAGAGTTAAAGCGACATGGACTTATGTGCGTATCAAAAATCTGTCTCATTTTAACTCAGTCTTAAGTTAGAGCTAAGTCAAAGTATGCTCTATAAATAGATCTCACACCTAGAGCTTCTAGTTTTACGAATAAAATTTATTAGGTGGGCAGTGGGCACCCAGCTAAAGTCTCTTTTTGGATAATCTAGTCCGGAGAATATAATTATAGATCACTTATTATTTCTTACCGACTCTGATGATTTGAACTATAGTATATGCTTTCCGAACCGGTAGTAGTGTCAAAACAAGACGTAACATAAGAGACACTGGTATGTCCTACATGGAATAAATAAATTGAGTATTGATTACACACGTTAAAAATGACACAGATAATAATTGATGACTAATCCGTTGCTTCGTTTCGGCGTGATTGAAGAACAGACAAACACACTTTCTAAACAGAAAAAATCTTTAACTTATCGGTACAAGGTTAAGTAAGTATATAAAAGAAAAAACTATATTTTAAAAAAAACTGCTAAGACCATTAGGTACTTATATATAGGTATGTTTCTTTTTCCGGCATTTTCGCTTATATTCATATTGACACAGCTGAGTTGAAAGTAACACCTCTTTATGTTTAATTCGGTAAGTATACATTAATGTAATATTTTTATCGAGTATTTATTTAGCTCAAGGTTTTCCGTGTTTTTAAATAATTCAGTAGTGATTTGGGCACCAGAATATTATCTTTTATCCTAAATAAGGTATATAGAGACAAGTCTAGCACGGTCACACTTCTATTATAGGAGATATCTGCACTTTTGGTAACTATCGCCAGAAAGGCTGATTCAGTATTAGGTGGGTGAAGGGCTCTCTACTTATGACGATAGTGATATTTTGCCCGCATACGAATGGGCCTTTCACTAGATTTGGCCGCTCAAAGACGGTTTATGGTAACCAAAAATGAACCATAACTAGTAAGGCTGATTCTTCTACAGTATTAGTATGCGCAGTACCTATGTAAACAGTAAAAAAACTGACGCTATTCATCGGATCTTTCATTAGATATCACCTCTCAAAGACGTTATAAACTTACATACTATAAATAATTATTAGCAATTACTATGTCGTCACGTTGATTGCCATTAAAAATTATGAAGGCACCTTCATAACCATAAACCATCTTTGAGTGGCTATATCTAGTGAAATGCCCATTCGCATGCGGGCAAACTTTCACTATCGTCATCAGTAGAGAGCCCTTCACACGCCTAATACTGAATCAGCCTTTCTGGTCATAGTTAACAAAATTGCAGCTATCTCTTAGTCTAATCCGACACTCCATACAAACGAGGTGATTTATTGGGGAGCCAACTGCCAATTTATTCCATATATTTATACTATAGCTGACAGCTGATGCCTAATAACCCTTTGCGTAATAACGTGCGTAATAACCCTTTTCCGGTTTTTCGCATGAGTAAATAATTACTAAATATCGAGTTTGTATAAGTAGATTTGTATAATTTATTACAATATTGTGTAGTTTGTAGCGGTAGATTCACGGTATTTAATTATTAAGTTATTATTGAATTATCGAGCACGAGTTGTGACGCAGAAGAATTAAATACAAGAAACCCATGATACACATTTCCATAGATATAACTCAAAAATGACACAATTTTTATGGACATTACTATGACAGACGGTGCAAAGACAGTGAGAAGGAAAGATTTATAGTCACTGTAGTCTGCCAGGAAAGAGATGGCAATTAAGTAAATAAGGCAGCAACGCCTAAAAAAAACCGACCAAGTGCGAGTCGGACTCGCGCACCGAGAGTTCCGTACTCAAGAAGTAGGTACTGAAGCAAAACAATCAGGCAAAAACCAATATGTTTATTTGACGACGAGTATTTAGAAGAACTTGCGTTTAACCCTATAAGTATCTATGAGGGATTTTCATTAGGTATTTTTTAGACTTTTTCCCCGATAAATCAAAAACTATCATGACTAAAAATAATTAAAAATCTGTTTTAGAATGTACAAAGTAAACCCTTTCATATGATACCCCACACAGTACAGTTATCTCACTTTTAAATTTCAACCCTCCGATTTTCCCCCCTTTTTAAATAAGAACAAAAATAATTTCCAATTTTTTTTAATTCCAGTGTCTTTGGGCCACTAATACTTATACACAACTATTCCACATGTCGATAGCTTCGGTAGTTACTGAAATAATCGAGTGTGACGGACGGACAGACAGACGGAGAAAGTCGCACCATAAGGGTTCCATTTTACCATTTTGGTACGGAACCCTAATTACGCACTTTAAAAATAAACTTTAGCTTTTAAAATAAATCATTCAAATACTATTATATTATTGGCAATTTTAACTAATAAAATAGTTTAAAAAAACAGGATCAAAGTTGACCTCAGAACTCTCAATTTTCTGAAAGGCTGAGCCTGAAACTTGATCAATTACTTGAATTATATCCTGTAGACTCGGAGACCTTCGCTTCGCTCGGTCAATTAAATCAACAGAAATATTAAATTTAATACTTAACGTAATTATCTTCAATCTTGATTTTTACAGTCTTTATCGTGGATTTTGTATATCATCGCGCACAAGTAATTTAAAGTCATGTTTGTATCAGGTGCATAGTAAGTACCTAATTAGCAACATTGTACATTCAACTGGTGAGTTTTAATACATTTGGTGGCAACTGGCACTGATAACCGAAACTCCATTCTTCTATCACGTTTCCTTAGTAGGTACAAACAATTGTGTGTAGATAACATATTGAGATACAAGACTGATAACGAGGACGTAAACAAAAATATTCATGATTTCACAGAGAGAGCACGTCGTCTGTCACAAAAATAAAGGTTTGGCCATATTTCACCACACTGCGAAGAGAAGACGAGTTCTACGCATCCGAAACGTAGAATCCACGGATTATCTAGTCAGTAAAACATGTGATACCCAGATGATACCTAATACTTATATAAGCTATGGTCAATCCGCATAAAGACAGCTTGGTGGACAAAGCTAGTCTAGAGGTAGGTAGACCTGTAGGTAGAGTGAAGAGTCTGTATTCTGAGAAAATACTCATCAAGATCGGTACAGCATTTGATCCGTGGCAAGGTAACAGGTAGAAAGACGAGAAACAACGCATCACGTAGGCGTTTGTTATGATTTCAACTTGTGATTGTGGTATGGACTATGGAAGTTAGGATTAAGGCGAATCTCACACTGCGATGCGGCGTACTGCTTCCACGCACGGAGAGGCGTTATGTGGGGTACTATGCGTATTTTGCATACAAACTATAAATCCCGCGATCTGCGCAGTGTGGCATTCGAATTACTAAAAAGTAAATCGAATGCACCTAATACTAACTCTATAACCTACCTATTGTGCATTATGCGTCGCAAAACGTTAAATCAAAACAAAATTTCTTAAAGAGGGGCAGTCCGCTTGAAAGAATTGACACTGATCCATTGAACCTAGATATCTTAGCTTCATATTAATGTTACCTACATATTTCCGGTCTTTGTTATTAAAACTCAAACTTGTTTATTATATGTATATAGGAACCACAGCTACAATATCGAAGCCTCCAAGTTCCATCATGACGGGGGTTACTACCATCTGCATTTTTTGCTTGATTGCTGGTTCTTCTCAGTAGAAATGTCATTCCGAACCAGTGATAGATTCACTAGACGATTCTGAAGCACTTGTCAAAGTCTACTTGAATAAAAAGATTTGAATTTGAGTTTCGGTTTTTATATGCCCCGACCAGTGGGCTCACTACCATCGCTCAAAGCCGTATTATTTTAATATTCTTGACGCTGTTGTTTCAGAATTATTACTAAAAAGTAAATAGAACGTACCACTACCTACCTACTGTGCGTCACAAAGCATTAAATCAAAACAAAATTACCTAAAGAGGGACAGTCCGTACTCCGTATTCGCAGTAAGAATTGACATTGACCCATTGAACTTAGATATCTTAGCTTGTTACCTACATATTTTGTACAATTGTGCTGATAAGGGTTATTGAACGGAAATAGCATTATATTTTGTTTCCGATCTTTGTTACAAACTTAATTCGCTCGTAAGCAAGTATCGAATCCTCCCAAGGTCCACCATGACCAGGCTTACTACCACCTGCATCGACGACTTTAGGCTTTTTGCTCCCACCAGTGAGCTTAGCACCCATCATCCAACCATCACTTAAAGCAGTATAATTTTAATATCGTTGACGCTCTTTATTTCAGAATTCTTATACTTAATTGTTTAAGATTCATTCGACTATTCATAAGCCCTTGTCTATTTGAATAAAAACATTTGAATTTGAATTTAAAGTTGCAATTTTAAAATAATGCTGCTTTAGGCGATGGTAGTAAGAGCTAATTCTAAGTCTAGAGCCATTTATATCGAATGTTGGTAGAATTTTAATACATATATTGAATACGGACTGGATGGTGATAATTAATTACGATAAGTTAAAACTAAAGATACGAGGGTTCCAAACGCACCCTGGTCTGAGAAGAGTACAATAATAAACTCAGCCGAGGTTTTTAATTGATCAAACCCGGCACCTCCCATTTCTAAAAACCACAGCGCTAACCACTGAGCCAGGGAGGTCATCAACATCCTTTATCCTTATGCCAGGGAAGAGGACACCGTAAGGCCTTCCGAGAAAAGCTAGGGCGACTCATAGTCAAAACATAAACTATAAAAAGTGACGAAATTTTGAGACATATAACTATGCAATCGGGTAGTTAAGCACGTACGGGGTCTTAAATGAGAACACGCGATCTCCACGCCAATATAGCCCTTATTTCAATGGCTTAAATGCAAACCATCATGGGAAGGCAGTACCTTGGAAACCAGCCTTTCTTGTACGTTTTTATGATAGCTACTTGTCGATTACAAACTGAATTCCTTACGAGTCACATGAAGTTATTACACTTAACGACGGTTTTTGGAGTTTACCTCCTTTAGAATCGATTTTCATATAAAATAAGCCCGGGGTATGAAAATTTATGGGGAATAAAATCAAACTTTCTCCGTTACGTTATTGACTTTATGTATCCATGGTAACACTTGTTTCAATGGCTTTGTAATGTATTTTGATGAATATTATTTATAATATAATTATTATTAATTAATATAAATAAATGTATCAAGCATGCTTTCAGCAATATTTATATATTCCAAGGAGAAAAATGTAATTCCGATATCTTGGGTGCCATTCACTTACACGTACCGGATGGGGTGACCGATCATTTCATAAAAAACAAATTACAAATTTTCATTTCACAAACAACGTTTCGCAAAATTATGAATCATATATTAATCGTTATAAAACTTTTGGTCCTATAAATAATTCAATTGATAAAACAATTAACAGATAAATTATCATTTCATAAAATATAATTTGACAAACTATTGATTTATTAATCGTGTTATTTAATAAAACAACGTAAAGCGTATTTATTTTTTGATAAAATGAATTGTTTGATAAATACTGTAAGAGTCTTCTGGCGTAGCCCGTTTTAAAAAGTTGACATTCTTGGGTCGAAATCTGAGCACTCAGACTCTACGCAGTCTTGTCTGTCCTACTCCTAGAGTGTTTTTGTAAAGCGCGTAGGCAGAAGCTCGCGAAGGAGGTCCTGAATGAAGCGAGCCTACGAGGCCGAGTGGAGCGAAGGGAGGAGCGGGCGAGCGAAGCGAACCGGCGACCTCCGTAGCGAAACGAAGGTCGAGTGGTTTTCCTAGCTTCTCCACTTCCTTTTTAGGCACCACTCCTACTTATGCAAGAGCGAGCGAAGCGAGCTCGGGACTGGGGGCACTCCGACTCGGATGGTTTAGGTGACGAAGAGGATGGCGGGGTCTGAAAGACCCCGCCATCCTCTTCGTGGTTATTTCCTTTTTATACCACCCAGAAAGAAGGAGCCCCGCGAAGCGGGGCTCCGTCGACCGGGCCTTGGAGGGGGTGAGAGGGAGAGGGAGAGAACCCATATCCCTAACATTATCCAGCCAGAGTTGGGTAGACCTAGGTGAGTAGGTATGGGTACCCCTAGAGTGTTTTTGTAAAGCGCGTAGGCAGAAGCTCGCGAAGGAGGTCCTGAATGAAGCGAGCCTACGAGGCCGAGTGGAGCGAAGGGAGGAGCGGGCGAGCGAAGCGAACCGGCGACCTCCGTAGCGAAACGAAGGTCGAGTGGTTTTCCTAGCTTCTCCACTTCCTTTTTAGGCACCACTCCTACTTATGCAAGAGCGAGCGAAGCGAGCTCGGGACTGGGGGCACTCCGACTCGGATGGTTTAGGTGGTTATTTCCTTTTTATACCACCCAGAAAGAAGGAGCCCCGCGAAGCGGGGCTCCGTCGACCGGGCCTTGGAGGGGGTGAGGGGGAGAGGGAGAGAATCCATATCCCTAACATTATCCAGCCAGAGTTGGGTAGACCTAGGTGAGTAGGTATGGGTTAATTCCGAATTACTTACTTATACTTATTACTTATTATTTTACTTATTATTCGAACTTTACCCAAAACTAAGTAAACCCGTTAACCTAGGTTTACAACATCTTCTGGCCTTTACCCGTAACATATTATATATATTGATTGAATTCATATCATAAAAAATCTCAATCTCATAAAAAATCAGAGATTGTACGCGGACGACGTTGCGGGCGACCTATAGTTAGTTTTATTTTTCAAATAACAATTTATATTTTAATATTTTGTAAAATTATGAATTTATTTATGAATTATTATTTTGAAGAATGAATTATTTTATGAAATAATAAATTAGTAAATGACAATTTTACATTCAGCACGTTTGCAAAGTAAAGTATTTGTGAATTGAGTATTTGTCAAATGATCTTTTAATAAATTATATGTTTGCGGAATACGACGTTTGTGAAATGATTAGTTTTTGAAACGTTTTTTGTGAAATGATCATTTGTTAAATGTTTTTTGCGAAACATTAGTGAACCACCGGATGGATATGCGATTGCGCGTCGGCGCACTTTGTTTGCGCTACCATATTGCCGGACAGAGCTAGCTAAACATGCGCCAGTGGATCGTGCACTGCGCCTGCTCAATGATTTGGTTAGTAAAAATCCCGGACTGGACGTTTTCCACACCCCACTGATCCAGCTCACGAAAATGATAAAGTTGTTAATATTAGAAAAAAAGGTAGTTTTAATTTCACTTAAGTACCTATATTGTTTATTTTTGTTATTGTTTGTTTATTTAATTTAAATTTAATTAATAGTGAGTTTTTTATTGTTTTTGTATTTTTAGTGTTTTTGTTTGTCATGTACCTATGTGTAAGTTTAGTAAATTATATGTAATATTGTATCCCTGATAAGACGCATTGGGAAACTGTTAAGTCTTATCGGGTATGTCCTATCAATAAAATAAAAAAAATAGCGAATAAACGAGCAGGCCTGATTACCTGATGGTATGTGATTACCGCCCATGAACATTTGCAGCGCCAGAGGAACCGCCAATGATTATAAGATATTTGTTTATCCGCCCTTTGAAGAGCCCCATATTCATCTCTTCGGTGCTCTAGAGACTCTGGCTTTACCTTCCAGATGTTCACGGAACTGGACTTCGTTCGATATACTTTTTTTTTTTTTTTTTTTTCCTAGGTAGGAGGAAATCCTCATGGATGCCATTGGGCATGCCCGACTTTACCGAAATGACTCGATGACATACGGACTAAAACCTCCTCCCTTTTCTGGCCGTCCTTCCCGGTACTGCAGTGTGCATATCATCGGAAAGGCGGTTGTCCGGTCAGACTTCGTTTGCCTTTTGCCTGTCCCATTCGTCACTCACTCTCTTTCCCTTTATTGCCTTAAGCATTTTTGCACCTTTGTTCCACCCCTCTTCACTGTCCAACATCTGAGTTATCAGGTTGTTTTTTGTGAGGGGTTCTCCGTCTCCGCGGGTTCGATATACTAGAACCAAGGATCCCAATACTGTTAGATGGAGTGAGGGGAGTGTTCTGGAAGAGAATAGAGGTTGTAAAGGGGGTCTTTTTTGCCGAAAACGTGCATATTTGTGTCTTGGTGGGGTTGAAGTGCACAATAAGCCCCACTGTGATACTTGGTCGAGACAAGACTCGATGTTCGACACAAGCGCGCGTTAAGCGATAGTCGACTAAATATTTTATAATCGTTCGGAAAGAGTAAAGTCCAGTCGTGCGTCGGAGCTGACACACACAATTTTTTTGTATTAAAATTGTATTGTAAATTAAAATATAGTATCTTTAGTCCTTGACATTTCATGAAAGAAATTTTAGAATGTTAGTTCCTTTTGGCAGGATAAAATGCCGGGAGTCGGGACCTATAAGGCTAGCATGCGACCTATAAGGTTATCTCAATTTTTCTACCGAAGCTTACATGGTTATTTGCAGTTATTTGTCTCATTACGTCAAAACTCAAAAGTAGAGATCAAAGTAATATTTCTTATCTGTGGTATTACCGGCAACGACAACATCTCACTCTCTCGTGACTCGTCGCTAGATATCTCGTTGTGCGCATGCTAAGCCTGCAGAGCTGGAAACATCCTATTTGACGAAAAAGTGTTTTACTATGTCTCACTCCCTCTAGTATACAGGAAAATTATGTAATGTATGTTATGTAATTATTTTAGTTACTGTTCAATATTTCGAACACTAAAAAGTTCTGAGTGCCTCAGTCGGATATTGGTTTGTTCTTTAATCACGCCGCAATAGAGCAACGGATCGACGTGTTTTGATCGTTTTGACATGGATATAGAATACAGACGGAGAGAGTAAAGGGCTACTTTTTAAGGTTTTCTCAGAAAATCAATGATGTCCATCATGACTTAAAAACTTACATGCACGCGAATATCATTTAATTAATTATACAAATCCGCAACTTTGTGTGATTCAGAAAATATTATACATAAAGCAAGTCATTCAAAAAGACATAAAACCCAATATACCCAATATTTGTTGCCACTTCCAGGAGCCATACCTACTGCTAACCTGCTAACGCCTAAAGCAATACTTATGCAATATTACTCAAAATGACAGTTTGATGTCACGTACCTTGACGTTCCTAAAATAAGGAATATAATTCTACAACATGAATGCCAACAATAATGATACAATATGAGTTTAAGCGTTGGCAGTGTGGCCTCACTATTATTTATTTACCATAATACCTCTTGCGTACCTACTTTGTAGGAACATTAAATAGATAGCGATTCACAGTGCTCTACCAAAATGTAAACAAGTTAAGTATGTACTATCAAGATGCAATTTATATGCATATTTAGTACCCAAAATAAAATGTAGTGAGACTGGTGCAAAGTGAAAGTATTTTTTTAATAAAATTTTATTGTTAGAACTTGCAAACTCAAACTCTATAAGAATTTTTAATTTATAGAATAGCGCTTGGCTGCAATCAGACTTGCTGGTAAGTAGTGATACCATCTTATCATCATTACCACAATGTGAGATGGTTGTCAAAGGCTAACTTCAAAGGTGTAATACTATTATACTGTATGCTAACTTACAGTAGAATAGTACAAGTGTGTAAAGTTGGCGACTACCGCTGAGGCGCCATTGAGACCCGAGCCGTTAGGTGAGGGATCTTAAGATAGCCGTGGACGGTAATCATCAATACACAGGTGTGTCATACGACGTTTTTCAACACACTTGTGAAGAAAATAATACTAAAAAATAATTTTATTTAGTAGATAAAATAACATAAAAACTATAGGTAACTCACTTGTGAATAATAGTAATGAAAAAGTCACAGTTTGATTATAGGTGTCATTATGTGCCTAATTGCGGGGAAATTAGAGTTATTGTTGAAAAAAATTTGAATGCAACTTTTTTCATCATCCATCTCAACCCATCGTTAGCAGACTACTGAGCAATTCTTATCTCAGAATGAGAAGGCCATAGTCCACCACGCTGGCCAATTACGAATTGGCAGCATTCACTTGGGAACTCTCAGGTGTGCTAGTTTTCGCACGATGTTTGCCTTCACCGACGCAAGTCGCAACGAATGCATTACTTGATAAATATAGACATAACATTGGACTTACAATACATTTATAAGATACCTAACAATAGGTTTTTAATATATAAAGTTTTTATCATGTCATTCAACTCACCTAATCGAGTGACGCAACGAACAAACGGGCTACGAATTAAGAGCAATGCGAATGAACGGGCAAAGTTGAGAGTAGATATTCAGGTAGGTATATTGCCGTCGCGCTGCTCCCGGAGAAGACCGAACGCTTATTAAATGCGCATGTATGCGTACGCACGCCGCTCGCTCGAACGAGTTCCTAAATAAAATTAAAATAATATGTGTTTGAGGCTTTGAGCTACTCGCAGTCGGCAAAATGATATACCTAGATGTGTTTTGTGTTTCGTATATTTTTTGCTTTCTAATAACTCTGACCCTGGACTTATTTCTTTGTTTTTGATTCCTTTTTTAATGTTTTTAATGCACTAACAGTTACCTAGCTTTAGAGTGCGATCTTAGCTGACGGTAAGTGATGATGCAGTCTAAGATGGTATCGGACTAACCTGTCAGGCATAAAGCAGTTAGTTACATTAAAGCCCTAAGTAGCCTTCATCGGTTAGTTGCTACCGGAACGCCTAATCGTTCGGCAGTACGTCTTTGCCGTTAGGGTGGTAACTAGTCACGGCCGAAGCCTGCCACAAGACCAGAACTGAGAAAATTCAGATATATAAACTTCCAAATTGACCCTGCCGGGAATTGAACCCGTGACCTTGCGCTTACATTACAGCACACCTCACACCACTGCGCCAGGGAGGTCATTTACTCAGTTGGGAACTATTTTTATATGTTTTTTTTTATTCTACTACAAGTTAGCTCTTGACTGCGATCTTACCTGATGTTAGACAAAGTCAAAGTCAAAAAACGTTTATTCAATATAAACTACACTTATTGACGTCCGGTTATTAATAACATATAGCATAATATAATGGTGATAATCAGTACGATATCTTAAACTAAAGTAACGAGGGTTCCAAAGTCCAAACGCGCCCTGGTCTGAGAAGAGCCCACAACAAACTCAGCCGGGATTTTTTTTTCACTATCACCATTTCACAATCATCTTAACTAAAGAACTATCAGAGCCATTATAGAGAACGATGATACAGTCTAAGATGGTAGCAGGCTAACTTGTTAGGGTTAGTTATATTAAACCCATATCCCTAACGGTTTCTACACGGCATGACGTATTTACACGCATCTACCGTAACGCTAAATCGCTTGGAGGTACGTCTTTGTCGGTAGGGTGGTTACTAGCCACGGCTGAACCGTTTGGACCATGTTGGGAATCGTACCCGGAACCTCCCACAATATGACCACAGCGTTCAGGATTGCTATAATGTCCTCTCAACCGAATTTCGGCCACGGCAGCCTATCTCCAAAGAGCCATCTGCGCAGGAGATATTATAGTGCACAAGTGTGGGCGCATACACTGGAGCACTCTCTGTTCCTTTACTCTCATAGCCCGATGGGACGGAAAATCCGACAGGACCGGAGAGAGATCAGGCGCAGGACCGATGGCTTTACATGCTCTTGGAGGCACGGGGGTAAAACACCGCCATCTTCCTTACTCCGGGCTAGTACTGAGAATTTCTTGTCAGAAAAACCCAATACTTGTTATGGCCCGACCCGGGAATCGAACCCTCGTCGGCCGCAGTCGAATATGCTAACCACTAGACCAACGAGGCAGTCAAGAAATAAATTAACGCGCAATAGAAATAGGGGTATACTGGGTAAAAGCACATCAGGGTAACGTAGGAAACGAGCGAGCCGACACCCTTGCTAAACAAGCGGCGCTGAAAAGCAAAACGGTCGCCAACTATAGTGCTTGTCCAATCGCCTCCATTAAAATAATGCTGAGAGCAGAAACAAGACAACTGTGGCAGAGGCGTTATGAAGAGGGATCCACCGCGAGCACAACAAAAGCATTTTTTCCAAATGTTACTGCTGCATACCAAATAGTTAGGAAAATGGAGTTAACCGCGGTGAAGACTCAAATATTTACAGGTCATGGCGGGTTCTCCGAATACTTGAATCGCTTCAAGTGTAAGGAGGACCCATCGTGCATCTGCGAGCCCGGAGTCAAGGAGTCTGTATTGCACATTTTGCTGGAATGTCCTGTTTTTGGAAAAGATAGATATGAAACAGAGATGAAAATGGATAAGGAGATAACAGAAAACAATATAAGTAGCATGATTGAGGATAAACAGAAAAGAGACATATTTTTAGACTTCTGCGTAGAGGTAACAAAAAGGGTAATCGATAGGAATAAATAAAAGAAACAAGTTAAAATTTAAATTAATCAAAGATCCGCAGTTACCTAGTATTATAAGAATACTAGCAATAACGTGGATGGTTACAACCATTCACATGTACTAATTCAATATTGATTGCAATGACAACACATGTGACTAAGGTCTCCGACCACCACGTCGGGGGTAACTTAACTCTTTTATAAAAAAAAAAAAAAAATAGAAATAGGGGGGGCGGCCGGCAGTGCGGAGATATCGCAGTGTTAATATAACTGCCATGCCCCTAACAGGTTAGCCCGCTATCATCTTAGACTGCATCATCACCTACCATCAAGAGCTAACTTGTAGTGGATAAAAAAAAACTGACATGTGCTGCCCACTGCCGACAGGCAATTATTGGGTATGGACTATATACTCACAGAATAAGTAAAAAGTTAAATATCGATGTCGATAAACAACACTAGATTATCGATACTATAATTATATCGACTACGCTTGAACTCACTAACTATGTACATATGTGTGTGTGTATACGTATTTAACCTCCCCGAATAGAGGCCGATCAAACCCGATAGGGACAACTGCAGCTTGGACCGATTATACCTATGAAAAACAGTAGAATTCTCACTCTCGTATTTTTCTGTTTCCACCTTCAAAACTGAACCGATTTTAATTCTGTTTTTACGAATAATTTAACAAGGACTCAGGCTATGTCGGTATGTTTTTCTTTTTTTTTATTATATCAGTCAAATGTATTTGCGGGATCTCTGATGATGGAATGAAAACTGGGCCATTTTTTGCAGGTTGTGAAGGTTCTATGTTCTTAAAATTATTAATTTATCGAAAAAAGGAAAACATAGGGGCATGGCTCGGATACATATAAATTTTATGGTGCAAGAATATTTTCAATATTGTAATTATCCACGGAGGAAACAGACAAATGTTTTTGTATGGAGAAATCGCCGGGAGAATTCCTCTTAAAAGAGAAAGTTACACTAAAAAGAACCTAGCAGCACGCGCGATACGGCATGCGGCTGCCTGCATTTCAACGTCACTGTCATAATAAAGAGTTCGCAGTAGGATCGCCAATCGGAACGTATTTACACGGTTTAGGAAATAATACAGTTGAGCTCACTTGGTTACGAGCGGCTGTCATACTGACAAGTATTGAGTAGGTAGTGATAAGTAGTATGCGGAAAGACCTGGAAACCCACCGCATTATTATATCAAGAAAACTCCTACCATTATGTGCTTAATGGAAAGGGGTATCGGCCCCAGCAAAGAAAAATAAAACGCACGGTGAGAGAAATACTGAATAAAGAATAAATAATAATAAATAATAATAATTATATATATTATTTAAAAATTCGAGGGCTTAGTTTAGAACTGCGAAACTTTGCTTCGTACGTGTTAAAGTTTGCACCAAAATTTAATACACTTAATTAGGTATTATCTTTTCTGTTGTAAAAACACTATTTAAGTCAGCTTAAAAATTTAAGTTATAGACAAAAAATATGGAACACACCTTATTTTAAAGGCATACCATATGAGACATTCTAATATACCAATTTATCACAAAGGATTTGGCTCAAGGGTGTTGACAGTTCTCAGGAACTCAACAACATAAGTTTCGTTTTGAAAACTATGATCATCTGAGTCTGGTCTCTGACAAGAAAGCTTGTCGTGGAAACTACATAGCTGACAATGCTCCCAACTAGAACTTGCTGTCGCCCTACACATTGGTTATACTTACCCCTCTGTATGATTGCTAAACAGCGGTATAGTCGGTCCCCACTCAAGTCTCAAGATATCAAGGCTACCGAGTATCGAGTATTGTATTCCCGTGCCTAGAAATTAATGCTGTGGACAGATATGTCGAGTAAACAAGCAATTCAATTATAGTGATTACAACGTTCACCGCCTTCACCGAACGTAACGCAATTCTGTGAGGCTCGGACCGCGGCTTTGGATGACGTTGGGATTGGTGGGTCGCGAACGCAACAGAAAGCACGTCTTTCCTCAATCCTCATTGAACATGTGATAAGTATATATTATATATTTAGCATCTACTTCTTTAAAGGTCTTCTAGAAATACGAAAAAACCCTAAAATAGTAGAAAGCTCTGTCTTTATGTAGGACAAATATCATATCATACTAATATTATGAATGCGAAAGTGTTTGTTTGTTGGTTTCAACGGAGCAACGGATCGATGCGATTTTTTGCATGGGTACAGTAGAGGACCTGGAGAGTAAGCGGTTTCCATGGGAATTAAAAAAAACTTAACCATGCAGATGAATTAGCGGGCATCAACTAGTTTAACAATAAAAACTGGCATTACTTTTAAGGTAATGGAATATGTTTTATTTTAAGAAAGCCATTTATACCTATGTAATATTATGTACAAGTTTTACTGAAAATACAATGGTTATCAGTTTAATTAAAATTGTATAAAATAAGGTGGTATAATTCTTTAAACAAATATTAAAGACTAGAGAAATATGAGATGACCCATTCTGAATTGCATATAAAGTAACCACAGGAAGGGAACATGGACTTTCATAAAACAAGGACATCCAGTGCATCTGTTTGTCAGTGTACAGCTATAGAAATCTCTTACTGAAGCATTTTCAAATTTCCAATTAAAATTACACAACTACACTGTGAACTGAAAAAGTAAATTTGGTTTACGCCTTCAGTGTTCACCTCACTATAAGGTTTCTTGTATTTTTGGAAAAAAGTACAATTTTCTTGAATTTGTGTGTTCTTTCTTTAAGTCACATAATTTATTCTATGTAGACCCATCATATAGTTTTTCATGCTTTTTTTAGAGCACATTCATCAGTCAAGCAGGATGTTTTTTGTACTTTATACCCTTTTGCAGTAATTGAATTTGTAAAAACACAATGAACAAATATGCTATTATGTAGTAAGTACCCCATGCTAGCAGTTAGGCCTAATACAGTTTTAGCATATTTTTTAAAAACTTTTAGACTAACTTGGTCTTATGCCAAAAACTTTTAATAATTAAATTAAAATTGAATGGAATTGAATAAACAAGTATTGTGAGTGTTTATTTTTAACCTGGAAGATTTTCAATACAAAAAAAGCAGTTTCAGATGTTTAATAAAGTTTTAATAATTGGGCTAGGTACTGCCCTAAATAGTTTGACAAACACCAACAAATCGAAGGAACAATTGGCAAAATAGGTGTTAAACACCATAGCTGTCTAGATAAAATGAAAGCTATATTATACTACATAGTCACTTAATTACATACTCAATCACTTACTTCACTTCATTACTTATAGTGATGAGAGTGCACCTCTGTGCACTTACTTTATTATTATTTTTAATGTTTCTGTGGCAATAAAGAATTTATCTATCTATCTATGTACATACTATGGCAACAAGAACAAAGTCGCAAGGGGACAGAGAAAGGCCCAATTGAAAATAGATGGTTAGTTAATTGCCTGCATAACCTACTCTGTAATGTATTGTAATATATATATATATATATATATATATATATATATATATATATATATATGTAATAAAACATGTATAGTACTTAAGAAATACGTAATATAATCACTACATAACATAAAACAAAGTCGCTTCCCGCTGTCTGTCTGTCTCTATGTATGCTTACATCTTTAAAACTACGCAACAGATTTTGATGCAGTTTTTTTTAAATAGATAGAGTGATTCAAGAGGAAGGTTTATATATATAATACATGCATAAAATAATAGAGAAACACTGATAATTTCAGAGGTTTGTAATGTGATGTTGAAAATAAACACATTTATTTGCGCTTACATTGCAAACGCTGGCTGAACCCTACGAGATAGATCAAAATAATGTACTACAGTATTGTACACCTTAAAGAGGTCTACAAAAAAGTCTGTGATAGTATATGTCTATCTGTTAGAGATAACCCACAATAACCATTTTTTATCCTTTACTTTTTACGAGAAATAATGGCTTATTTACGAAGCGATTTTAAGAAATACAGCATTAATCCTTATCCAATCAAGTACCTTAAATACATTGTGCATTTAATATATTAGATCAATATGGCCCTTTACAGCATGTAATTTAAATGAATATTTTCGAAAATATTATCGATTTAAAATGCATATACATTTAGTATCAGCTATTTGCTAATTTATTATGAATCATAGTTACTCTGTTTTGGATTTTATCTAAAAGAATACAGCACCCTGGTACCAGGTTTACACTTAGATGGCAGAGAATTAATGTTAAGGCCTAACAAATTAGGAAGGAACTCTTTTAATTTTTATTCAAAATATTAAAGAATACTTAGTTAACTCTCCGATGTAATTTAATGTGTAATGTGTCTGTAGTAAGGAGGGTTATGTAAAAGATGTCCCTAATTATAGGTCAATGAAAAAGTATCAAAATCATGGAATATGAATATTCTCGTAAAAGAAACACACGTAATTGTTCCATTTCATTTAGATTTTAACCAAAGAGAATAACATAATCTTAATGCAAATTAATTTCAAAAACTTACATTTTCTTGTCTTGAAGTTTCTTCAAAGATCGAAGGAACTTTGTTCTGTAACCTATGTATAAATCTATACCAATTTTTTTTATTCAAATGTAAATAACTTATAATGTGCTTTTAATACAACATTATTGTTCAAATTATTACGAAATATTGCAAAGTAAAATAGCAAGGGTTGAAACTTGAAGGTTAGCAAGTGGAAAAAGGTCAAATGTCAAAATCACCTGACACTGACAGTGACAATTAGTGAAATTGACATCATTGAAGAAAAAGAACAAGGCTCGAAGGGAATGAGTGTTATGTACCCATGGAGGTAACAAATACATTGTTACCTCCATGTTTACTTAAAAAGTGTCCGTCGAAATCACAGATATATAAAAAAATAGGTCTGTGGTCGAAATACAGCACATTGGGGGCGCTACATTAGCATTAGGGTAAATTTAAAAGGAAGCGCCAAATATTACTTATAGAGTGCTTATAGAGTAGGTTTGAGAAATAAACAGGGGAAGAAAACATTCAACATAATTAACTATTTTAGTTGAATTCATACCATACCCTTTGCTACACCAGCGCCACTGTGAAGGGTTTGAACTGTTATTTTCAGCAAACACTGGACACTTTTTCAACTTTTCTCCCCTAATACTCCTTCTATTCTACACTCCAGAAGAACGTTGACATTGTACTGGCGAAGTGCATTGTGCTGCCTTGGCACTACAATTTACTTTCCAATGATACTGTTCTATCATGTTTCTAAAGTTATTTCACTTTGCCTATTGCCTATTGTTGCCTATAGTCCATTTTTGTCATTTGCCAAAATCAAATGTCATCGAGATGTCAAATCACTTGTTGACAGTTGACATTTGACAATTCTATTATAATTAATTCATTGGTTCATTGGATTGGATTGGTGCAAGGAAAATTGGAAAGCCGTGTTGAATGAAATGACGAAAAACATATTGGTTTTTGATTACAAAAGTCACACATTCCTCAGTTTTCAGTTTGTCCAAATTGTCCTATAGAAATATTTTAGTTTGTGCTCCAGTTTCAGTAGTACCTGAACATCCACGAGCAATAACTTGGAAAAAAGTTAAAGTGACGTAGTGAGTGAAAATCAAAACAACTTTTTAGTTAATTTGCCTTCGTAAGCAGTTAGGATGCCCAGTGAAAACAAAGTGATTGGGGAGCCAAGTGCTAATGCTCTACAAGCTTCAGAGGACGAGAACGCGAAGTCCTGTTGGGTCTGCTTTGCTACGGAAGCTGATGATAGACTGGCCGCTTGGGTTCAACCGTGTAAATGTATTGGTACCACAAAGTGGGTAAGTGCGCATTAAATATTTAGGTAATTCCTTAGCTAACCTTAGCTGATTCCAGTGGTTTAGCGGCCTTATGCGGTTTCACTTCGATTTCGTGCTAATACCTCAAATACTAAATGATGCAATGAATAACGATTTACTTAAGTAGGTCTCTCTGCGTCGTATTCCTCATTACTGAGGGTTTTTACCCCTTTCCATTAATCAAATAATGGTTGAAATTTTCTTGGGATAATAATGCGGTGGTTTCACACATTCCGCATTCCACTCATGTACAATTTATTGCACAACTTTACCAAGTTAAGTTTAGCTGCAGGGTTAAAATATTTTTTGATACTTAAGTAATATCAATAATATCCTCCTGACCAAATTTTGCATATGACAGCAAACAGAAAAACCGCTGGCTGATTACATAACTCGCGACAGGCTAGCGACAGGCGTAAATCTCGCGATCGCTGCTGTCAAACGGCACTTTTGTATTACGTATCAGCGGCTACAGAGCAGACAACAGTCGAGCTCTAGTTCACCCTCTAGCGGACAATCTATGAACTAAAAACTGCATTCGTGTCCTTGTCATACCAGCAAATTGGTATTATCTAAGCTTCCTTGACAGCAATACGACAGCGACAGCCGAGCAAAATGAAACGTCAAACAGCAACAACCTCTGCACCTGTTGCAAAGTGATTGTTGGGTAATTGTCGAGTGCGTTTACTGTGGTTTTTTAAATAAGTAGGTACATACTTCAAGCAATACCAATACCCTGTGTTGTGTGTCACCAGACACAGCACCCTCGCCGATTATCGCTAAAATTTTCTTTTCCGATTCGGATAAATCGTCGAGGGTAGCTGGCCCACCACCAGTGCCAGAAGCTTCTCGCCTTCTTGCAGCAGCTTTATTTTTAACTTTAAATTTCAAGTCCGCCCAATACTACAGATTACAAAATTAGGCATGATTAGCACAACTTGCAGCAAACCAAACAAGAGCAAACCAAATAACCAAATAAAAGTATTCATACACGCTTCCACCGCTGGCCCGTCTTGGTTGCACCATTACCGTGGGCGTTTAGCCTGGAAGCAAGATTATTCCACTCTCGATCTATGGTCTCCTTTGATCTCGCTCCCAAACCAACGCCATTGAGAAGGCCTGGGTGCTCCATCAGGTGCTGCAGTAACTCGTCCATTTGACTTTGCGACACTCGATGTTCCAATATAAATAAATCGAGAAAATGTTAGTTAAAGGAAACGGACGTACGAATTGTTTGTATTGAACTATAATTGATTTTTAACTTACTGTCTAAAATTAAAATTCAGCAAAATCTCAAAATAATCACTGCACTGGTTAACTTAAAAAATTCAAACTTCGCGCCATTTACAAACAAAATTCAAACTTCGCGCCACGATGAAGTTACCAAAGGGGCCCACAAGCGCCGCTAGTAGTCGAACTTTGTAACCACGTTTTTTGTATGAAGTTGGCGTTCTTCTCCGCTAGGAGTAATAAGTGTTCTGTGAACTTATCTCTGCTGCACACTTCAAAGTTCACTTCTTTGAACTCAACCACAGACAAGGAACATTTTTTTTTTTTTTATCCACTACAAGCTAGCCCTTGACTGCGATCTCACCTGATGGTAAGTGATGATGCAGTCTAAGATGGTAGCGGGCTAACCTGTTAGGGGCATGGCAGTTATATTAAACCCATACCCCTTCGGTTTCTACACGGCATCGTACCGGAACGCTAAATCGCTTGGCGGCACGTCTTTGCCGGTAGGGTGGTAACTAGCCACGGCCGAAGCCTCCCACCAGACCAAACCAGGGAAAATTCAGAAATTATAAATTCCCAAATTGACCCTGCCGGGGATCGAACCCGGGACCTCCGCACGTTAAGGCAACAGCGCTACACACTGCGCCACGGAGGTCGTCAAACACACAATACTCAAGGAACGTACCAAAGATGACGATAAAAGGTATAGATAAAGCTGCTTAATTTGTTTTCATCTATTGCGGTCCTGTCGCGAGTGGCGCTAGTATCGATAGCAAAAGTGCATGAAAAGTGCATTCTGCGACAGGCGAGCAATAGACGTGCGATCGGCTTGCGTAATACGAATTCTAGTGACATTTTGCGACCGATCGCGTAGTGTTTGCTGTCGCACTGCTACTCTGCTGCTACTGCTGTCGCTACTGCAACATTTTACGTAATCAGCCTGCCGGTCTGATCACTTCACACTTCTTATATGAATGGCTTTACTCAAGCACAGGGCCCAGTATAATCTCCTGGGAATTACATGCTGGACCTTCCGTAAATTATTTACTTAAAAATAAGTTATATAAATGGCTAGTAGCTCATTATTTCTTAAATTTTAAAACTTAAGAAGTCTAAATTTAAACTCTAAATTGCTATTAATTTGATAGTTTTAAGTATTTTGCACGCCATTGCATATCTGATTGTAACTTGCTCACCTTATTACTTAATAACACCTTACTTATCTTACAATCATGCAAATAAAAATATTCTATTCTTTTCAATTCATATACAGTTGAAAGAACCAGCTAATCATTAGACCAATAGAGCAACTTTTAGTAGTGGTAGATATCTTTTATTTATTAGTAAGTACTTAGTATCTGATAAAGTCTTGTTTACAAAGTTAAAAGTCAGTTAACACATTAAGTACTCATTAGAGGGATATTATTTATTCTTTCCTATTTCTAGATTGCTAGCATGTCTGAATAAACAATGTTATTTTGAATAGTAATAGTACCATAAAATTTAATAGTCACTGTAAAATTTAATAATCAGTCACTTGCTTTAACAATGAAGGATAACATTGGGAGGTTTCACCTGCTTGCTCGTTAGGTTCTTTCTTGTCTATGTATTTTTTTTAAAACTTATAGCCCTGGATAAAGTCCTTTTTATCCTCTCTTCTATTTAGGATTTCTATGAATAAAGCATATAGGTCATTTTACCACAGAACAATGCATTAGGGCTGGGGTGATCAGGGCATTACGTCAATCGTAGCCAGAAACCTCTGCACACATCCACAAATTCAGATGTGCCTCTATGTGATTCTAGAGTGTTCCAGTCCATGTATATGGGTTTATTTATACTGCAATAATATCTAGTTAAGTATATGCTGCATCATTAATACTATTGAAAACAAAAAAAATGAGCAATTTGAATTTTATGATAAGAATTCAATTAATAACAAAGTGGGCAGAAAACAGATTATTATCATATTACTGATAATTGCACCCAAATTGATAGTCTGACTTATTGACACATTTACTTCACACTGAGTAGGTAAGTTGTTTTTATTGTATTATTCAGTTTGTATCTATTTTATCTACATGGCAGCTGTCTCATCATTATTGTCAATAATAATTTGAACCTATTGTTGGGTTGCTACTGAGCACTAGAATGAGAAGGCATTTAGGATAGTCCACCACACTGGCCATGTGAGTTCACACACCTTTGAGAACAATATGAAGAACTCTCAAGCATTCAGGTTCGCTCATGATGTTTTCTTCATTGTTAAATCTAATTACTTATATTGTATTTCTTAAATTCCGAAAAGTTGGAGGTGGGTGCCCGGGGATTGAACCCCAGAACAACCAGATAGGAGGCCGACTACGGCCATAGACTATTACTGCTTAAGCTTTATAAGGACATAATCCTGACCAGTGGTGTGCACATGATTTGAAGCAAGAGTAGGCATTTCGGTAGAAACCTATTTACCGACCTGTTGATGAAAAGTAAGCATCAAGTTATAATAACTAGGGCAAGAGTGCTTTTATGCATATATGACCTGCATGCCACTGGTCCTGATCCTTCTGAATATATGAGCACCCTATTCACTGTTGCACCACAAGGTTGTTTATTTAATAAACAATGTAAAAAGAAAAAGTTGTGATTCATATTGAGTTTACTTTTTATGATTGATTGTAGTAAGGTATTTAAGTTACTACTTACTTAGTTATTCTTAAAATAAGTCCATTCGCTCGAAAGTTAATCAGAATGTTGAGTCTATAGCATTTATCATTTAAAACATTTCCTTTAGCCAAGGTTGTCTATTTTCGAAATATCAATCACAGGCATTTAACCCTCAGTTTTTTATTTCCACTACAACTTAGCTCTTGATGACTACAATCTCACCGGATTAGTTATGATGCAGAGTAAAATGGTAGGGGGTTAACCTGTTATATGTGTGTTAGGTGTGGGTATATTGCAGTTAACGCGGCGCGGTGCGGCATATTTTTGTATCACCAGAAAAGAGCCAGTTCAGATATTATGAATCCCCAAATTTCCTGCGCCGCGATTCTACTGTTTAGTCAAGTTGTCCTACATGAAATATACATTTCAATTCATGGAATAATATCTGACAGTGCTTACCATTGTGTTGGGGAGGTATTAAATTAACCTTTTGGATGTTTTCTTTAAAGTAAAGCTAGCGCTTAGCTGCAAATATTATTAGGTGTGAAGCATGCATTTGCCTAGAAGATGCCTAACTATTCAAGCTAAACTGTGTAACTCGAAATTCGAATTAGATACGAGGAAGCAAATCTCTTCATAACATGTCCCTGGAATTTTGACTACTGGGTGTAGACCTTAACGATGTCTTGCGGTGATTAAAATAACTTATTTATTTGAAAAATGTTAATATTCCTTGCAGGTGCATCAAAGTTGCCTCCAACGGTGGGTTGACGAGAAACAGAGGGGCAACATCAGCAGAAAGGTCCTCTGCCCCCAGTGCAAAGCGGAGTACATAGTGGTCTTTCCCTCGATGGGCGCGTTCGTGGCCCTACTGGACGCGCTGGAAGAGATCACGCATAAGATCAGCCCATTCATAGCGGGCGGAGTGTTGTTGGGCTCGATATACTGGATAGCTATCACGTATGGTGCCGTTACCGTCATGCAGGTCAGTACATTGACATCATTACATAGAAATAGTATGTATGTATCCGTCAGGGTTAGCTGACTGAATATGCGGTTCTAATTTTAAGTAAGTCAAAGTACACTACACTTATTGACGTCTAGTTATTTATAAAATATAATGGTGATAATCAGTAACGGTATCTTAAAACTAAAGCTACGAGGGTTCCAAACGCGCCCTGGTCTGAGAAGAGCCCACAACAAACTCAGCCGGGTTTTTTAAGTATATAAACATCTTGTATCAACCCATATTCTCGCAAGTAAGTGAATTTCATTTCATGTACTATACATATTAGTAGGTACATCTAAGTGAGTAGTGCCAAAACATCGGCCCTGAAAGAGAACATTTTGACAGGTTTCAACGACCTCCCTGGCGCAGTGTTGAGCGCTGTTGTCTTAACGTGGGAGGTCCCGGGTTTGGTCCCCGGCAGGGTCAATTTGGGAAATTATAATTTTCTCTGATCTGCCCTGACGGGAGGCTTCGGCCGTGGTTAGTCACCACCCTACTGGCAAAGACGCCTCTTTAAAAGCGATTTAGCGTTCTGGTACGATGCCGTGTAGAAACCGACTAGGGGTATAGGTTTAATATAACTGCCATATCCCTAACAGGTTAGCCTATCATCTTAGACTGCATCATCGGTATAACCATCAGGTGAGATCGCAGTCAAGAGCTAACTTGTATTGGAACAAAAATCCTTTATATGTGCGGATGAAGTTGCGGGCGTCTAGTCTAGTCTCTAATAATTGTTTATGAAAAACGCGCGCGATTTTTTCTTGCCCTCGCAAATCGTAATGCTAGTATTAAAGCGATTTTACGAGTATAAGGTTGAAACATGCATTTATAGGTAGGAATGTCTCTGTCTCACAATATAAATTTTACGTCGTGCTTATGTGTAGCAGTAGGTAGGTAATTAAAAATAGCATTGTCCCAGCTACTGCAGCTATGTTATGTTCTCGGACAGTTAGTTTGAATACTAAAGTGTTTTAAAAGGCGAAAACACCATTGTTCGCTTCGGTTCGTTACCTCGTCAAATGGGCATTGTTAACACGTTTAAAAATACATCATTTTTTACAATCAAAATTATTAGCTTTAGGTAAAGTACGTAACTGTAGAGCACGAACGTAAGTAGTAAACCTACCTTTTTGACGACCTCACCGGCGCAGTAGTGAGCACTGTGGGCTTAAAATTGAGAGTACCCGAGTTCGATCGGTGAGTTCTTTTTGGTAGAGTGCTTGATTTTTATGATAATTTGGAGGTAATTTTAACCTTCAGAAGTAGTACTTGCAAATGTGCTGGAATTAATGTAAATACGGGTGAGCTTTGCTCGATATATATATATATATATATATATATATATAACAACAAGAATTGCTCGTTTAAAGGTATTAGATATACCTATTCAACACTTCTGCCTTTATATGGACGGATGCTAGTTATTACCTATTTAACGTTACAAGTAAGTATAGTCTGTGACTCTGACAGCCCAGTGGTCAATACTTCGGGGTCCTACCGGGTGGTCCGAGGTTCAAATCTGCCGTTAACCTGCTGTCTGCTTAAACAGTTAAAGTAAAGTGTTTTAAGCTCTCAAAAGGTTACGATTTTCTTAAAAAATTAGGCCTCTGATTGGTTAACACTTTCCTGCTATTGACCATGTCGCAGCAAAATAAACCATTAACAATTTAGTCATTCAAGCAACTATGGATAAATATTATAAACTTATAATTATACTATAGGAAACCACGACCGGAGTAATATAGGATACAATATATAGTAAGTATATTATAGTAGGTCATCGACACTTGATTGTCCCAAAACCACAGGACGTTATCATTGCAGCAGATATGCAATAGTTTTTGGTTAACGTCATAGATAAAAAACCTAGGGTCCTATTATAATTTTTATTAATTGGGAATAAGGTTATATTAATATTTTTATCTAAAGAACATTTGTATGATAGGCAGTTGATGTTACATACCTACCTAGTGTTAAACTTTGACTGCCAATGGAACTTGGGAATGTGTCTAGGGTAGGGGTCGATTGCACCATCGAATGTTATGGTTATCGTTAAATTTGACCACCTAAAAACAACCAATTTGTTTGGACTTTGGTTGCAAAAATCTGGCTTCTACTTTTCACCAGATTTATAATCTTAATTTATCGATGTAAGAATACTCACTTGCGCCACTCACATTGCTAGCTCTTTGGTGGGCTAATTTAACCATAAAACTACCGATGTTTCAATTCACCATTATCTCTTATGGTATAGACCTATAAATAAATTTATCTAATTATTTTATTTATCATCAAATTTTGTTAACAAGTGCGTATACAGGTTTAATTTATTTGATCAACTTTTTGTTGTTTTATCCAAGACTTTTTGTTAACTAGGGCGTTAACCGTTAGTTTATTAAACGTCTCATTTTAGCAAATAACACAAAATCTGCACAAACGGTTTACACGAGTAACTTAGATCGTTAATATGAATTAGCACTTAGGTATTGTGGAAAGTTCAAAGACTTGGTTTTTGGTTCTTCTGCATTACGGTATTCGTCGTGTTCGTTTATAATATACTAAATGATGCCTGCGACTTCATCCGCGTGGATTACGATTTTTTGATTCCCGCGGAAACTCCTTATATTTCCGCGATAAAAAGTAGCCTATGTGCTATTCCCGACTATATTCTATTTCTGTGCCATTTCATCTTAGGATTTACGTTCATTTTGTACAGTTCATTATTGAAATAAAACATCTTAATTATAATCGTTATAATAACCGTGACCGACGGCTTAACGTGCTCTCCGAGGCACGGGGGTGAAACACCACTAACTTCGTAACTCCGGGCTAGTACTGAGAATTTCTAGTCAGAAAACCCCAATACTCAATTATGACCCGACCCGGGACATGGGCCTGGGACCTCGTCGGCCGCAGTCGAACATGCTAACCACTAGACCAACGAGGCAGGTTAATTATCATGGACTTCCGCAAAGCAACGCCTGCTCCTATCAAATATTTAAAAGTGAATCCCTCTGTTTTCAGGTAGTCGGTCACAGAGAAGGCCTAGAAATGATGGAGTCAGCGGACCCGCTGGTGCTATTGGTGCTATTGCCGACTATACCGGTCACGTTGATCAGCGCAAAGATGTACAACTGGGAGGACTCAGTGCTGCTGTTCCTGAGGAAATACTGCGCTAAGATACCCGCTCTGGCGTACATACTGCCGTTTGGCAAGTGAGTATACTTTGTTTTGTGATGGACGAGTACTTGTGACAACGCATATACTCGTACAATAGGCATGATGACAGTAACCAAGAATCAATGAAATCATGGTTTGGCAAGTGAGTATACTTTGTTTTGTGATGGACGAGTACTTGTGACAACGCATACCTATACAATAGGCATGATGACAGTAACCAAGAATCAATGAAATCATGGTTTGGCAAGTGAGTATACTTTGTTTTGTGATGGACGAGTACTTGTGACAACGCATATACAATAGGCATGATGACAGTAACCAAGAATCAATGAAATCATGGTTTGGCAAGTGAGTATACTTTGTTTTGTGATGGACGAGTACTTGTGACAACGCATATACAATAGGCATGATGACAGTAACCAAGAATCAATGAAATCATGGTTTGGCAAGTGAGTATACTTTGTTTTGTGATGGACGAGTACTTGTGACAACGCATATACTCGTACAATAGGCATAATGACAGTAACCAAGAATCAATGAAATCATGGTTTGGCAAGTGAGTATACTTTGTTTTGTGATGGACGAGTACTTGTGACAACGCATATACTCGTACAATAGGCATGATGACAGTAACCAAGAATCAATGAAATTATGAATTTTTCTAATGAAATAGTATTCATGGATTATAATTATATTTATTTTTCTATTTCGAGTGAGATTGCTATTTATTTTGATAAAATAAAACAATAATACAGCAATCCGCCATAATGGATTAAACACCAAGAAGCGAATGACGTCACAATTGTTAATTATTGAGCTTGACAATCACACTATTGTTTACTATGCACACTGCACAGAGTACATTGGTAAAAATAATAGTGACGCCATGACACCGTAAAGCGTTTTGGCGTGAATTTTAAAATTGCCAATTTTATCTGTCAAACCTTATTTTTCTGCTGAAATAAGATATTTTTTCGAAATAGTAGATACTTCCGAACATAATCTGACCAGTTTTCAAAATCAGTCATCATGCCTATTGCGATTCACAATGATAATCATTTATTTGCTGATTTTATGTTAGAACAAGTTGTTACAATAATAATAGTATAGTTCCGAGCCACAATCTGCCAATCATATCGTGCAAATTAAATTACAACACTTGAACATATTATTTTGAGGGGATTTATTATTCTATTAACAATCTATTTAGAAATCATTATTATTATCACATAATGTCAAAATATTTACTAATATTGGACATATTAGTAAATATTAATAATTTAAAAATATTTTTTTTTTTGTAAAGTTACGTTGACCCAAGTTGGCAACTGGATGGTAACAGATAGACACACTTTCGCTTTTATATTATTACTAGCGAATGCCCGCGACTTCGTACGCGTGGATCGAGGTTTTGTGGTTCCCGCGGGAACTCTTTAATTTTCCGGGATAAAAAGTAGCCTATGTGCTATTCCAGACTATAATCTATCTCTGTGCCAAATTTCATCCAGATCCGTTCAGCTGTTGGGGCGTGATTGAGTAACAAACATCCATCCATACATCCAGACATCCATACATCCAAACTTTCGCATTTATAATATTAAGTATTAAGTAAGAATATCGAGATTACAACTCTGCGACGCGATGTGACAGTATCAAACAGTAGCTGACTCTTTACGCGAGGTCTTAGTTAGAGCTGAACCCCTAGTATATTTGAAAATGAAATGATTTATTTCTCGTACGACAACTTGTGCCAATTATGATAAGTCGTAAAAATCTACCACCGGTTCGGAAAGTGCTTTATTTTAGTAATATTTTTCTTTTTCCTTTCCAGCGTGGAAGGCGACAGAGGCGCCATCGTAACAGGCCAACAGAACAACACCAACCAAAACACCACCTCACATTTATCTCCCACAAGAATATTCTGTTCCGCTCTCCTCCTACCCACCATATCTACTATTATAGGCAAAATATTTTTCCGATCAGTACAAAACAATCTCCACAGAACAATACTAGGCGGTCTTACATACATCACTATTAAAGGCGCATTAAAAATATACCACAAACAAATGCTATACATCAGGCATTCTAGTAGGAAAATCCTCGATTACACAGAGTCGAATCTGAAATTGTATAGAAGTACCCTGAGTAACACAACCGATGCTGTTTCTAGTACTAATGATTCCGAACAGGTTATATAGTGGGGATAATGAAAGGCTAGATGATGCGTGACTTCGTCCGGGTGGTTTAAGGTGATTTTCCGGGATAGAAAGTAGCTTATGTCCTTTTCCGGGATACAACTTTTTTGTAACAAATTCATCAAAATCGGTTGAATAAAACTGTGAAAGCAGACAGACAGTCACACAATTTCTCATTCATAATTTTATATACATGACCAAGACTTTGTTAGCAAAGATTTAGGTTTGGCAAATTCTGTGGACGGTGGTACTCAACTATGAATACCCATGCATGAAATTATGTCGACAAATACACTTTCGCATTTATAATTTTAGTATGGTTCTATTCTTTGTCCAATCATTTATTTAACTTTGGGCAGTTCGAGTCAATGATGTTTAGATAATCTGTTAGTGATTCGATTTTTATTATCAATCTACGTATATTTTATGTCATGTTAGACTGTTTTAGTATATTAATGTTTGTATATAAAATAAATCATTTGTATAAAACAATTTACAGTAAATGTACATCAACCAGGCAGGTCATAGAAACCATCCATCGCCAAAGATATGTGGTGCTGAAAGGACAATCAAGATAGCTTGCGTTGCGGCTTCGTGACAATTTTAACAGGAAAATAATTTGTCGATGGTTGCCTGTCAATTATTATGAAACTTCATAGGCGTGCTTCAAAAGTATAATAAATGGTTGGACACATATAACAAGGAACTTGTTTGAACATGACAGAGCGTACTTATGTACGCACACACATTGGCATAATATATTGTGATATATGTAAAATATGTAATCGACTGTTTATTTTTGTATTTAAAACGTTTTGAAAGATCAATTATTGTGTTTGTAGCGGTTTACATTTAAAGCGCTAGAATGAAATGGCATTTTTTTAAATATATGGCAAGTAATTTGAGTTTTCCTTATGGCAACTTTTAGGCAATAAATCTACCTAAATAAAAAATATTCTTATACATATTGGTTTTTATTGTTTTATATTGTAGACCGATATATTATTGTACGTACTTTCTTTGCTCAGATTTTAAAAATAATGTTTTCTCAAATGAAATAGACTAGATGATTAGACGATGCCCGCGAAATCGTCCGCGTGGATTAAGTTTTTTGATTCCCGCGGGAACTCCTTGATTTTTCTGATTAAAAATAAGTATATGTCCTTCCCCCGTGTACAACCTATTCCTATACCAAAGGAAATGACCAGTCGAACTATGGAAGCTTGCCTAGATATTAAAAATCAATGTGCAACAATTATTTCTTTATTATTGTAATTGCTATATTTTATAGTTTTCAAATAAAAAAGTTTCAGGAGTCTGCAGGCTCCGAAAACTGAGTATTTAAATTTAAAAAAACGTGTGGTGTCGTGGGACACCAGATAGGAACGAAGTTCCTTATTACATAAATATTAATTTCAAGTTCTAGTCGAGTTAAAAAGAAAATAATTATTCAGGTAAAAAAAATTATTATGATTTTTTATCGATAAAAATCAAAAAACTACTTTACAAAATTATCTTAACACTTTTATTTTATTCAAAATGATTCATAAAAATATATTACATATAATAATAATTAGACACTGTATATCACTGACTTAGATAGGTATAGATTATTGAAGTTTACGTCTGTGGTTTCTGATTCGCCTGTGACGTCATCTCACCTGTCCGAAACCAGCATGCCCGAGAGTTCTTCATAATGGTCTCAAAGGTGTGTGTGAAGTCAGCCAATTCGCACTTGACCAGCGTGGTTGACTATACCCACGACCCTTCTCATTTTGAGAACGAATAGGCATGATCTCTCTCTTTCTCTCTATCAAGACATCTTTATCAAGTCTAGAAACGCGCTTCTATAATCAAAGTTTACATGTTGTGACGTCATCAAATTTGAACGCACTTTTTTTCTTTAATCCATAGTTTAAAATGGTTATCAGACTTGAAACTAACTGAGGACGTGAATTTTAGGTCTCTATTTAATATTCAGTAAGAAATAATTTATTTTTGACATAGGCATCATCTCTATTGCATAGACTTCTTGACCTCTTTACGACAAGGACTACGATTTTCTTACACTATTAGGGGTTAGTAACCGCAGGTAGGAACCGCAATTTATTTTTTAAATTTGTAATTTAAAGACGAGGGCGCACCACTAGGTAGTAAAAAATTGGCACTTTTATGCGTTAGTAGCGCTGTACAAGCATAAAAGTGGCTGTATAATAGCTGTATTACAGCTACACTACAGATTTTAAAGATAAACGTTTTAAATTGGGGTTTGAACACAATTATACAAATGAATAAAACAAAAAAAAAACTTTTGGATGACTATATAGCTAAAACGACAGACAAGATCGGCGCCTAATATTGCTAATCAAAATATTTATATCTCCAATAATCATTAACCTTACAATGATAATCTTATTCAATATCAAAAAAACTTTTATCGATGATATTAAGTTGATAGATAGTATCAAATCTCAAAGTAATACGGCTAGGAGTAGATTTGTATACCGTGATCGAATTTGCCTCAGAGAATACAAATATATACATAAGTAGTAGGTAAACAATATATTTTAGCAGTGCTAGGTAGAATTAAGTACTTATTTAATTTTTATTAAATTCATTAAACAGAAATAAGAATCTGCTTATTATAGTCTTCATTAATCATTAATTGTTGTGTCGTTAAATTAAATAAGAAATGGACCCAAATATCTCGACACGTCAGCGTCACTTCTTAGGTAATAGGTAGGTACATATCACCTCACTCAGTTTGGGAAAGTGTGTCTGTCTGTCCGTCTGCTACGCTTTTACGGGTCATCATTTCACCAGATTTAGATAAAATTCGGCATAGAGATAGGTTGCATCCCGGGGATAGACAAGGGTTTTTATCCCGGAGGAGTTTGAAATTGAGGAGAAAAAACATCTTATTTTACGCGAACGAAATCTCGGGCATTGTCTATTATGAAATGTTTGCTGGATCCAGTGGTCCGGCACTTTGATTGAAGGGACCACAACCGTATATCGTCTCCCACGATTTGGGTATGTCTTATCGGTATCAAACAATATCATTAGATACGGTAAAGTCTGTTGCAGTGTATAACAATTTGCAATTGTTCGCGGAGCTGTTATCAGGTGCGAATAGGTATATTGCATTCTCAAACAAGCTTATCTCGAGTCAAACACGTCGCTCATTATACTTAAGTGCTGTTACAGATTTTGTGTTTACCTTCAACGTTCGGTGGAGGTTTTAGTGATATTTTCTAGTGACACTATTTATGATCTAGTGAAATTATTTGCACTTATCATATTATTTTCTAGTGAAACTTAGTGTTGATATAAGTGGTTTTAGTAATTTAACACTTGGGTGGATGCACAAAGCAATATTTAGTAAAAAAGGACTCCAACTTTCAAAGGATACCTAATTTTAAAGGATTTCTAGTAGGTAAGTATTTACCCATTGAATTAAAAGATTCACAGTTCATAAATTCTTATATAAGTATGATGAACCCATGATGTACTTAATGGGACAATTATAGTACTTGAAAATCCTATTAGAACTAATCAGAGGAACCAACAGACCGACACACTTTTTGTTGTGTCGCGCAAGTCTGTGTAGCTCCCTGGCAGTGGTGAGCGCTATGGTCTTAGTGGGCGGTCCCGGGTTCGATCCCTGGATTAGGATTAATATGAATTTTCTTCACTCTGGTCTGGTGGTAGGTTTCGGCCGTGGCTAACATCCCCACAAAGTACCACCTAGCGATTTAGCGTTCCGGTACGATACCGTGTATAACTGTTTAGATACTTAACCAAAGGGTTTAATTTATCTGTCATAACTTAATCAAGTTAGCCTGCTACTATCTTAGACTGATCATCACACCTACCAACCAGGTGAGATCGCAGCATGAGAACCTTTACTTGTAATAGAATAAAATATATACGTTGTTATTTACCTTCTTTAACGGATAATTAATATCTCTTAGCACGAAAATAACTCGAAAAGGTTGTCAAGCCAAGGCGTACTTAGGCCTAGGCTTTAACTGCCAGCTCTATCGCCGCAACACCTTAATGGCGAAATTCATCAAATCGTTTTTCAACACCTCCGAGAGAAGGAAAAACTCACGATATGAAGAAAACGAAGAGGATAAGAGCAATACCTTGCCTTTGGGACGAAAGTTGTCCATATCAAGGTCGGGCCGGATGAAACAAGCCAACAAAAAGCGACATTCGTTGACTTTGGATGTTTATAATCAAGTAAGTTTAACATTTATTACCTACAATACCACTACAGCCCATTAACGTCCCACTGCTGGACACAGGCCTCCTCTCTTACTCGTAGGAGAGAGGGAATTAGAGGCTTAGTCCCACCACGCTACTGCAATGCGGGTTGGCGGGCTTTAACGACTGTTATCATGTTAGTGATAATAACCGGCACCGACGGCTTAACGTGCTCTCCGGGGCACGGGGGTATTACCGCACGAGACAACAAGAGAGTGCGGTAATGTAACGGCCGCCATAGAAAACAACGGATACAGTAGCAACATACCGCCGAGGTATTTAACCACGAAGTACCAAGTCACCGAGTAGTTGGTCGTATGGTCTGTGTACCAAGTAGTTAACTTAATACCATAAAATACTTTAATGTCCGTATGCACCAACAATGCCTTATTTTTATTAACTGATCTCTTCTCCGTCGGATTCTCCGTCCATCCGATCATCATTTACCACTAGGTGAGATCGAATTCTGACTAATAAACTAAAACTCATATTTTTTTATTCAAATAAACTGATTAAAAGTGCTTATGAATCTTCGATTGAATCTACCACTGGCTCGGAATGCCGTTCCTGTCGAGAAGAATCGGAAACTCGGTGGTTGCTCTTTTGTTTGAAAAAATCGTTTACAATTTACGTATTATTAACTAAGTAGATGCAGATGCCCGCGACTTCGTCCGCGTGGATGTTTTTTTTTTCGGGATAAAAAGTAGCCTATGTCCTTCCCCGGGATGTAACCTACCTCTGTACCTACCAAATTTCATAAAAATCGGTTGAGTAGTTCGGCCGTGAATGCGCAGCAGACAGACAAACAGACACACTTTTGCTTAATGGATATATTAGTATAGATATTCATTTACAATAATCTTTATCTTTGAATTATTTGCAGGATGGACAAATGGCGGAAAAACCAAAGAGCACAGAAGTCCAGACAGCTCAGAGGCCTTCGACGACAGAAAACAACAATAGAACAGACAAACGCCACAGTCTCAACGTGGAACATGAGATAGACACCGCTTTCGAAATCATACACAAATCTGTCATAACTGATTTATAACCAACTAGCTGATGCCCGCGACTTGGTCCGCGTGGATTCAGATCTTTCGGTTCCAGCGGAAACTCTTTTTAATTTTCCGGGATAAAAAGTAGCCTTTGTGTTGTGACGAATTTCATCCAAATCCGTTCAGCCGTTCAGGCGTGATTGAGTAACAAACATCCATCCATCCAAACTTTTGCATTTATAATATTTGTTTAGATTTTTATAGTAAGGCAATTTTTATTAGGAAAAATTATGAAGGCGCCTTCATAATTTTTAATAGCAATCAACATGACGACAATAATTGCTAATAGTTTTTTATAGTTTGTAAGTTTGTAACGTCTTTGAGAGGTGACATCTAGTGAAAGGCCCGATGCAGAGCGTCAGTTTTTGTAGTGTTTATATATGTACTGTGCATACTTTAATACTGTACAAGAATCAGCTTTTCCAATTATGGTTCATTTTTGGTAACCATATCACGTTTTTGATACGGCCATATCTAGTGATTGGCCCATCAGCATGCGCTCAGAATTTCACTAGCGTCCTCAGTGAGTGTAGAGTGTAGCACCCAACTATTACTGAACTAGCTGATGCCCGCGACTTCGTCAGCGTGGATCGAGGTTTTGTGGTTCCCGCGGGAACTCTTTAATTTTCCGGGATAAAAAGTAGCCTATGTGTTATTCCAGACTATAATCTATCTCTGTGCCAAATTTCATCCAGATCCGTTCAGCTGTTGGGGCGTGATTGCGTAACAAACATCCATACCGACATCCATACATCCAAACTTTCGCATTTAGTAAGATTAGCTTTTCAAGCGATAGTTACAAAAAGTGCAGTTATCTCTTAGTCTATGGAGTGATATCATTGAATCTGAGCAAGTACCTACTGATATTTATTTTAAATAAACGCACCTAAATGGCTCGATCAAGGACTCGAACTTAGGACCTCGTCATCTGCAAACGTCATGTTGACCACTTGACCACAAACGGAGTACAGTTCCACTAACTTATCTGACCCGGTGGCCCAAATTGGAACCAATTTTCATGCCTGTTTAGTTTTTGTTTTTATTTTATTTTTAATATTTACTAGCAATCCTGTCACCGGGTCATATAAGTTTGTGGGACAATATCATTAGAATATCATTTATATTTGCCACGATGAAACGCGGGAATCTGTATTACTGGAAAAATCTTATATTTAAAAAAAAACCGCAGCAGTTGTTTCTCTTCCTATAGATTATTTTTGTTAGTATTGAAAATTTTGAACGCATTCGAGTAGGTTCCAATAGCTCAGCTGGGAAAGAGCCGTGTCGTAAGCAAGAAGTCGTAGGTTCGAATCCCAGGCACGAAATTCCCGTTTTTTTTTCAAATTAACAAATTAGGGTTGTAACGGCGTTACAAATTAGGCGTACTTAGCGGAAGCAGAGGCGGATACGGAGGTTAGCGGAGGCGGAGATGGATTTCTCCGATCACATCGTCCATTTTCTGTGCTTTAGGATGCGATGAATCCCATATTTGTTTTTTTTTTGAGGATTCTTTTTTTTTTTTTTTTTGCACAGGGGATAGTTGCCTTTTTGCTTGTTCTAATGGTGTAATGACGTCACCTGCTTCGATTTGTACCTCTCGCATTGTAAGTCAACGTAAATAAACCTCCGTTACAACTCCGCAAAAAAAACGGCGGAGGCGGATGCGGAAGCGGAAGTACGATTTCTTGCGAAAGTTCCGCACTTACGGAGGCGGAGTCGAGGTTCCGTTACAACCCTATTAACAATGTTCTAACGGGGTGTCCAACGACACCGCACAGCTTAAGTAATTAGCATAGTTATAAATGCGAAAGTTTGGATGGATGTATGTACCTATGGATGTTTGTTACTCAATCACGCCCCAACGTCTGAATGGATCTGGCTAAAATTTGGCACAGACATAGATTATAGTCTGGAATAGCACTTACTTACGTACTTTTTATCCCGGAAAATTAAAGAGTTCCCGCGGGAACCAAAAAACCTCAAACCTCGCAGACGAAGTCGCGGGCATCCGCTAGTATTATATAATATGCCTTCCGTGTATAGGTCTCCAATTACACAGGAAATCCCCTGAAGAGTGATTTATTTACCGTATTTGATAATAATGTATTAGTTTTTAAGTGTCTGTAAATAAACATCCTTATATTAGCTTATCAGAGTAAAAAGTTATCGGATGTTGATTGTTATTAGTTATTAGAAGATTTAAAATATAACATACTTACATACATCTTATATCAAATGCAACGCAAATTAAACTTTAATGCTAGCAATTAAGGCTGTTGATGTCACATTACATTTGCGCTGCAAATTCAAGCTCCTTCGCCACTTATTGGAGTGAAACTTCTTTAGAATCGTCGTGATTTGAAAATAATATGAAAAGAAAACTAAAAAAGCGACACTAAAGAGACAAATATATTTATAATAGGATTTAGCCTGCGAGAGAAAGAGATAGAATACAATTTATATTTATCACATTCTGAATGAGATACAAAATGAAGAGGATAAGATAGAGTACAAGTTGTATTCATATACTTTTCTGACGTTTCACATCTCCCGTTTGTGAATTGCACACATTTTTTATATCCTTATTCTAAATTCTGTGTGTTTTAAATATCTATAGTTAAATATTGATTCTGTGTGTTTATATAATTAAATCAGATAACTAGTTTGATGCAAACAAATAAAGACTGACTTCCGAAAGTTGATAATTTTTGTGCATTTATTTTATCTTTTACAACCTCTATAGATAAGTATTATAATAATTAACAGATATGATACACCTAAGGACAATAGTACAATACTGCCCAGGCTGTATTATTAGGCTATTTCGGCCGAGAGTTGTATAGTGCTATTCTCTAATTTGCGAGGAAGAAGCTTTTTTACGTTGCCGATAGATGGCGTAGACTTAACTCACGTTAAATTCTTGTGCTGCAGGGGCAATTATATGATTTCCTATTTGAATGTTAGAGGCCTGAAAAGAGCTAATGTACTCGTACGTATTGTTTTTATTTTAATAATGAAGCAATTTCCAAGCAAGTAGGAAAAACAGTACATTACTGCCCAGGCTGGAAGTAAATCATTTCACGGCTGAGTAATATTGGAAGGACGAGGCGCCAGGTGAGGGCTGTTGAAGTAAACGAGGGCGTGAATTGCTATTTCAGCCGAGACTTGTATAGTACTTTTCTCTAATTGCCGCACTCAGAATAGCTTTCTGGCGCGTTTGGAACCCTCGTAACTTTAGTTTTAAGATACCGTAATTGATTATAACCATCATGTTTTGTAATTGGACGTCAATAAGTGTACAGTGTACCTAAATTGAATAAATATACATAATTTGAATTTAAGAAACTCCTTAATATAAATTTCAATGCAAAATCTATTCTTAACGGCTGAGTTGGGCAGTTAGGGCACCATACCCATAAGAACAGAGACAATTAACAAATTATTTCCCAAATTGCCCATTCCGGAATCGAACACGAGACCTCCCGCTTATAGGACAGGTAAAACTGAATAAAATTAGAGATCTGGCGAAATGTAGGCAAACTTTAATTTGTAGTTAGTACGTTGGCATCACGTACATATAATATCAGTGATTTTATAGCTATCTATGCTTTTATTGGTTTATTTAGATAAATTATATCACTTAACGATAATAACCTAAACGCAGCTTTATTTATTTACAAATACGGTTGAAATTTGATAAAAAGAAATACGAAAGATACCTTATGTGATATTTTCAATATCAACACTACTTACGAATTATAGCTGAACTTCAGTTTAAATCTAAAAGGCCGTTCCAACTCCATTCTATAGTTATTAGTCTATACTCTTATAGTATATAGTATAGTATTAGTCTCGAACTGATAACCGAAACTAAGCTTTATGTATGTAAGAATACGGTTTAAACTGGAATGATTAAACATAAAAAAGAAAATGAGCTGTTTAGTTTATATTCAGTATAATTTCAACCATATACTATAGCACTTAAAGTTGACTTTTACTTTTATCACTAAAACTAATTTATAGCTAATTTTAAATAAAATGTTATCATATTTTCATCTTCTTCTTTTTGGGCTTGATCGCAAGTGGCCCGCCGATTTTGAACACCGTGCTGAAAAAAAAGTATGGAAAATTAAGAAAATTACCTCGATAGAGATTTAGCCTATTTAGTATGATGATGCAGTCTAAGATCTGTTTCTACACGGCATCGTACCGGAACGCTAAATCTTTCGGCGGCACGTCTTTGCCGGTAGGGTGGTAACTAGCCACGGCCGAAGCCTCCTCACCAGGCCAGACCGGAGAAAATTCAGTAGGTTGTATCCCGGGGATACATAGAATACTTTTTATCCCAATAAATCAGAAAGTGTCCAAGGGATTTTGAAACACTAAAATCCATGCGACCGATTAAGCGTCATCTGAATACGGATGATGTCAAAAATAAATTATTTCTCACTGATTATTGAATAGAGGGTCGTCCAAAAGACCTAAAATTCACATCCTCGGTTAGTTTTGAGTTTGACAATAAACATATAAACATATTATAAACAACTAATGTTAAAAAGTATAATATACTCACTGACAAGTTGTGCAAATTGGACTGAATTTACAGAACACTGAAAACAGAAAAAGCTAATATTAACATTTTATATTATTGTAGCATAATTTATAAATCATCGTAGCATAGTATTTGAATCGAAATGCGAAAAATGCAAATGCGAAATGCGAATGCTCGTCTGTTTAATTTATACGTAAGCGTAACTAGAAGATGCCCGGGACTTTGCCCGCACGAATGAAATATTTTTTTTATTACGTATGCGCCGGAAATCTTTAATATCCGGGATCAAAAGTAGCCTACGTCCTTCCCCGGGATACAACCTGTATAAAATTTTCTTAAAATCGGAAAAAATAATCATGCAGCAAATATAATATTAAAACTGTTTTATGATTAATAAGATGATGGCCGCGACTTCGTCCTTTTCTTGGATTCCCGCGGGAACTCCTTAATTTTCCGGGATAAAAAGTAGCCTATGTCACTCTCCAGGTCCTCAACTATACCCATGCCAAAAATCACGTTGATCCGTTGCTCCGTTGCAGCGTGATTGCAGGACAAACCAACAAACAAACACACTTTCGCATTTATAACATTAGTATGAATTTCGAGTTTGAGTTTTGAGACCCGTACTCGTACGCCTCGATGATGAATGCTGAAGAAATAGTAAGCAGTAAAACAAGAGTAGGTAGATAAGGAGGTCATTATCTCACCGCTGAGACACACGGAGCACACATAGCCAATGGTGAGCAGTTCCCGGTGACAGAAGCACGCGGCCCTATAGTCCACGCGGCCTCGCCCCGGCAACACGAGCTCTCTGCGCTCCCACGCTTCCGGGAGGAATACCCACTGGAATAGAATATAACCCGTTTGAGAGAGGTCCCGGGTCGGGCCATAATTGAGTATTTATTTATTTATTTAGATATCTTTATTGCACACAAAATATACAGTATACAGTTTAAAACTAGTAAGACTACATAGAAATGTGCAAAGGCGGTCTTATTGCTAGAGCAATCTCTTACAGACAACCTTTGGTGAAAGGATAAATAAACTGGAGCGCGGGATGGTGCTGTATTTAAAAAAAAAAAAAAAGTAATGCATACAAGATAAAGTACATAAATAGACCAATAAATATATATACCTACATATACAAATATACCTATATAAATAAATATATATCTATAATATATACTCATTAATAGAATAAAATATACACTAATAATTACAAAGAGATAAATATTAAATAATGATTATACAAGCGACTTTTGAAAATTGAGAGCGATAAAGCCCGCCAACCCGCATTGGAGCAGTGTGGTGGGTCTAAGCTCTAATTCCCTCTCTCCTCCGAGAGTGGAGGCCTGTGCCCAGCAGTGGGACGTTAATGGGCTGTAGTGGTGGTGGAGAGAATCCATTTGTTATTACTACTTGCTGATGCCCGCGACTTCGTCCACGTGGTTTAAGTTTTTTGATTCCCGCGAGAACTCTTTAATTTTACGGGATAAAATACATATAATATGCCTATATCACTCTCCTATACCCATGCCAAAAATCACGTCGATCCGTTGCTCCGTTGCTAATGACAGGTTTTCACAAATAGACGCTATAAAAACAACCTGTACCTGTTGATACATTACACAAAAAAATTCTTTCCAAAAAACCGACTTCCAACGCCAGTGTAAAGTAAAAAATAATTTTGATTTCCACCCACTATGTTGAAGTCGGGTATAGCAAGAATAAGCAAAGTTGACGCATCAGGCTCGCCCGACTTCAACATAGTGGGTAGAAATCAAAATTATTTTTTACTTTACAGTGGCATTGGAAGTCGGTTTTTTGGAAATATTTTTTTACGGTGTATGGAATTTATGGTGGTATGGAATCTTTCGAGTCTGACTTGACCAGTTTTTTATCTATCCTCCACTCACCAACAAATATTGAAGTAATCCATCCAACGAAGGCACCTTCAGATAGAGCCCCCCTGTGATGTCACAGCCCTGTTGCAGTAAACTGAGATGCTTGTCCAGTGAGCACACGTCCAGTAATACTTGCTGCTTCTGAAAAAGGATTTTTTTCATTAAACTGACTTGACAATAATTAATCATACCAATATCATAAATGCGAAAGCGTGTTTGTTCGTTGGTAAGTTACCATAGTCCATAGGTAACTTCACGGATCTGTTAGCCACTTGAGTTATGTATCAAAATATAGGTAATTTTATAACAAACGCGATGGTATAGCATTGCCTACAATAAACTTTAAACTACAATAAAACCTGGACCGGATTTTGATAGTCAAACTATTTTAGGCATATTTATCTATTATTAAATAAAAATAAAAAGTTAGGTTTCATCCATTAACCAGTTCGGTGAAGGTCGTTCTACACAGGGATCTTAGGCTAAGTAGTGAGCTGGCGATGGGTTGGGATAGTAATGAGGATGATTCTTACCTGAGCAGTAAAGAACACGTTCATGTAGTTGATATACTGCGCCGCTGTGTCTGAACTGCCCGTGATGATGAGAACCCGACTGCTCATGCGCAGTCCGGGCGGAGACTGTTTCCGCATCTATAAATTGAAATCAGAAATTTCAGACAATGATAAATGATTTACATAGGACAACTTGTGTCACATATGATACGTTAAGACTACCAATCACTAATAATATGAAAAAAAAACATTATTTTATTATATCTTTTAACTTATATCTATCATTACAGGTATAACCTAATGCGATAGACTAAGACAACATGCCCAATACTACAAAAATAATAATAAGATATATGTATACTAACTACAAAAAATATTTACAATAAAATAGACTGACTTAACAATAGAAACATACCTATCCTATAAAAACATCTGTTATTTTCTCCCAAACAGAGCCAAAGGAATTGAAATTTAGCAGTGTATCTCTTTTCCTCTTATGATTACAGTCACTCAAGAGAAAAGGATAGAATGCTAATTGTCATGCTATTAGAATCGGGATAATATGATTGTATCAAAAGAAATTATATATTGATTTATTTGGAATTTGGCTCTGACAGACGGATGGACAATTGCAAAATGACCCGTAGACTGAGACTAGCTTTGCTTGAAAATCGTCAAATCATCGTTCTATTGTGGGGAATAACACAACAATTATCATATGTGGCACAAGTTGTCCTACGTGAAATAAATAAATCATTTCATTTCGAACAGCCAAAATATTTTATAAAAAGTACTAGCTGATGCCCGCAACTACTTCCATGTGGATTGAGGTTTTTGGGTTCTTGCGGGAGCTCTTTAATTTTCCAGGGAAAAAAGTAGCCTATGTAGCCAGACTATAATCTATCTCTGTGCCAAATTTTATAAGTTCTGCCATGACATGAGTAACAAACATGCATCCATCCAGCCCTCCAATCTTTTGCATTTATAACATTAGTATAGATTTCAAACCCTAGTAATAAAACATAGTGCCATGGCCATAGCCCCCGCCAGTAGTGACTCCCCGGGCCTCTCCTCTTGCGGCTGACTCTTTATTAAGTTCACTAATCTGAAACCAACAAATAAATATCAAGTGGTAGATTGTAGGAGAGCCAGAATAACTGACACAGCTCAGAGTCTCTAAGATGAAGTAGCATAATACAAAGAAAAAGTAAAATCATAGACTTAGAATGTACAAGACCAACAGTGACAGATTACGGTGTTACAAAAAATGAAATGTAAATGTGTGCGTGAAATAGTGTTGTCTTGACTCTAGCATAGTATTATCGATAGTCTTACTGGTGAAATCATAGGACTCTAATGAGTTAGTATAACGAGGTAAAATATAACTATCTTTTAATTTAAAAAAATCAAATACATAAATAGCAACAAAGCTACAGCTAGGTACAAATTATTTATTGATGAGATGACCATGTTTTCTCTAAAAAGTTTTTCAGCGTTACAACACAATGCAACATCATTAGCTGGATATATATATATACTTATTGTGTATTTTCGAATAGTCTCTCTTAATAATTAACGAATTATTACATAGAGCTGTTGGGTCCGATAATAAACTATGTACCTACACAGTCTTCACACTTAACTCTTTTAATAATCCTTTTAATACATACAAATAATTAAGAAAAAAAGAATGTCCATTCATACATTAGTTTTCTCATTAATTCATTTAATTATTTATTATTCAGACTAATATCTATTTTTTTACGCATAGCCCATGATGCTACACCACTGGGGACGGGGTCCATACAATTTTGCCCACTGTTCTTTGTAGAGTTTTTTTGGGGATCTCATTACTTTCGTGCTAACTCAATATTCGATGTTTCCTTTGTAAGAAGCATTTCGATTCAAAATGCTTACTACAAACAGTAGAATTCTTCTTTGGAAACCAGGAGCCCCTATCTATAATCCGTAACCATTTGTTACGTAGCAAAGAATTGGTTGGAAACCTAGAACATAACATTGTAAATATTATGAGATACTTATAGATATTTTAGCCCCATAAAAGTTTTTTTTTTGATATTTCGAAAGAAAGCTTTTAAAATAGAGATATTTTTTAAAAATTCTGCCTGAAAATATACACTATAATTTTTTTGAGAAATAGAGCAGCTTTTGAGATTTTTCATAAAAATTGTTAGTTTACCGCCGCTATTTTTTTAAGGGTGCAAGTAGTTTTAATTTGATTAATTACAATAATACTCTGATATAATGTAAAAGTGACAAGTTAATAAAAATAAATAATAACCATATATGGCGCTCAAGTCATAGCATGACCTCCCCGATAAGCACTTAAATACATAATGTACTGAATTACCAGTATGTACAGTATACCCTGTATATATATTTCATGTACATATGAAATCTAAGACACGCCAAATAAAACAAAAATTAAGGAAAATATTTATTTCGTTCTTTTCTTTTACAGGAAAGTAGTGTTTAATATTGTACTCTACACACCTAAGCTTATGAGCTATCACGTCAAACCTACCGGCAGACACGATTATCGACTATCGATACTTATGACGTCATCACTTTGTCAATCCCTATCGTAACCAAACATTTTTAAGTTTTACACAAAATATCCAAAAATTCTTTATTTAGCAATGTAATTTGATGAAAAGTCTTAAGGGAAACCTATTATCTAAGCTTTCAATAGTTATTTTGCCTCATTTTCAAACAACAAGTGACGAAATAATGATTATGAATAATTCAGAAAAATATTCAGTAATTACCTGTGAAACGTGTATTTATGCGGGTTATTACGTCAGCTTGTAACGTCACATTCATTCACTGAACAAGACACCATGGTGGCAGAACAAAGATTTTAAGTTTTAATCGTAAGATTATTAATTAAATACACAAAATTCACCTTGACTTGGAAAAGGCCGGTACGCTATGGCCTCTTACTCGCGTAAACAATGACATACTGGCCTTTTGTGTCGCTATCTCTTTTTCGCTCGCGGCAGTGTTTATTATCTAAATACCTCTCGCTCTCACGCTTTGTCAGTCTATTGAGCGTAGCGAAAAAATTCTAAGTCTATGAGTAAAATAATATGATGATTTCCAGTTCCAACCTAAGTATTCACAGTACCAGTCCTAACCCGATGTGCGTAAAAATTTACAAATCCCAGACCACATCAAAGCTTTGGACAGTAATACAGCGTTTGTCAATTCTCTCAAAAACTATTAGATAAAGCCTATTACAAATAAAATGACTTTTTTGAAGATAAATAAGGCAGCCATCTTTCTACTATCACTGTGTCCCACCGGGGTTCCAATATTGTAATAAGAACTATAATATTCTACTGACATTATATTGTAAATTTTATAAGAATAATTGTATTAGAATGCAAAAGAAATGAGCATGGATTAGCTAAGTTCTGAATAGCGAAAACTTAATTTTGGTTACCTCATTTTAATGGTTTTCTCCACCAGTGTAAATAATTCATATTGACCATCAATTTGTCGCACATCTAAGGGCTTCCCTGGAGAAGGGTATAGGTATTCACTGAAAATGAAAAATGGAAAACAATTAACAATTTCTACTCTCTTTTCATAATGAGTGATTAAGATTGAGTAAAATGAAATTATACATTTACTCTAGTTTTATCCTTACTTACTACTATTATAAATTTGAAAGTGTGTCTATCTGTCTTGCTTTCACAACCCACTTATTTAACAGATTTTGAAGATATTTGGTACAGGGATGTGTTTTATCCTGGGGATGGACATAGGCTACTTTTTTAGCCCGAAAATTGAGGTGTTCCTGCGGGAATAAAAAAAAACTAATCCACACAGACGAAGTCGCAGGCATCATCTAGTTTATAAATAAAATTGAAATTAAACATGTTTAATTTTGAAATTGAATGAAACAAATGTTTAATTTGAAACTTTATTTCATATAATAAAACTACTGCTAGATTGAAACTCCGTTTCTAATGATAAGAGTGAGCAAGAAACTCAGCAATCACTGATTTTGAAAGAGCAATATGTTACAATATTATGTATGTTGATATACAATGCATAAACTTTCTGATCTGAACCGCTACGTTGTCGAACACCCTCAAAGCACTCAAGTTTCCTGCCACATATAACTTAGGTGCCTTCAAGGCAAGAGTGAATAGACATCTTCTAGTCAAGCGCGTTCCAACCTAGATCTCATTGTTGCTTTGCACTAAGCATGATTGTCATCAAGCAAGTCTATCTCACAATAAAAAAATCTGATTCTTTATTGGTGATGGAAAACATTGTTTGCCCGAGAGTTCTTCATAATGTTCTCACAATTGGCCAGTGTGTTGGTCTATGGCCATACTCTTCTCATCCTAAGAGGACACTTGTGCTCATCAGTGGGCCGGCCGGTGATGGGTTGGAATGAAAATGATGAATAGCAAATATGTTTCCTTACCTTTTATGAAAATGACAGCCAATCACAGCTAGTTGGTTCCTAGATTTCTGCATCAGGTGTGAATTAGCGAACGCTATGACTGCATCGAGGCACCCTGTCAGCACCTTCGGGTCTTCAGTGATATACCGCTGGTTTGGGTTTGTATCCACTATTATTACTAGGAGACTGCTGTCGGATGGTGCTAGAACATCAATAGATCTCTCAAATTTATTACGTTCATTTAAAACTTCCCTCCAGGCAATTTTTAATGTAAAACTAAGAATCCAAACAAACAATTTTTAGGTTACTTAAAAAATGTTACTTACAATCTTCGTCTGCCATTTTAAGATAAACGATTTAAAATTTTAGATTAATAATCGATGCTCTTAGTGTTATTTAATACATTATCAAATATCAAATACAGAAAACTGAAAATAAATTAACTTCAACGGCTGTTTTGTTATGTTAAAGTAACTTGTCTGATGTCTCTGCTGTTTTGTTTTGTTTTGTTGTCAATAATTGTCAAATCAAAATATTGACAGTTGAAGTTCAGCAGAAAAATGACAACTACATTGTAACGATCGCAATCGCCAATCACCTCTCTTGCATAAAATCCATTGACGCAGCAAGAATTAAATTCAGCCAATCACAACAATAGGCATGATGACAGCAACCAAGAATCAATGAAATGATGAATTTATCTAATGAAATAGGATTCATGGATTATAAAAAACGTATTTTTTTTTCTATTTCGAGTGAGATTGCTATTTATTTTGATAAAATAAAATACAGCAATCCGCCATATTGGTTAAAACACCAATGAAGCGACAATGACGTCACAATTATTTTCGAACTTTGACAATCACACTATTGCTTTTATTTATTTTTTATTTAACTGGTTTAACGGCTCTGGATTCCAGTCCTTCTGAGTCACACTATTGCTTACTGCACACTGCACAGAGTACCTTGGTAAATATAATAGTGACGTCACAAACGACGCCATGACACCGGGGAGCGTTTTGGCGTGAATTTTAAAATTTAAATTTCAAATGCCAATATTATCTACCAAACCTTATTTTTCTGCTGAAATAAGATATTTTTTCGAAATAGTTTCGAATTTTTTCGAACATAATCTGACCATTTTTCAAAATCAGTCATCATGCCTATTGATACTGTAACAATGATTGATGCATAGGATTGATGCAGAAGTTATACAATCCCACTGCAGGCATGAGCATAGACCCAAAAAGTGACACTATGTTTTTTATGTAATGGTACGTTCATATCATTATTAAGTCTGTGGTTCATCTGGTTCACAGTTCACACTCAGAGCCATTAAACCTAAAACCAGTTAATTAAAAAAAAAAAAAAAAACAGTTCACACTCCGCGTCGGTCATTGTCAGCAAGCGCATTGTCTTTAAATTTTTGAATAAATTGAAATGATTATAATAGCTTTATAGCTGTTTCTTGGTTCAGTCAGACGAAGGTATTTTGTGGGCCTTTTTCACTCTGTGCTAGCCGCCTTGGCCCTGAGTGTCAATGAACCATTAGAGTTTTTGGAGTTTACGAAAGGGGATAAATGTCAGAATATAATTAAGTCACAGATAATAATAAAGTAATAATGTTATATTGGCATGGCTACACTCTCGTCCCAGTATATTAGTTCACTTCATGACTTCACAGATTCAATCAGAGGAAGCTTCTGGTTCTGAATCTCGAGCACAAATTACATAATCTCAGTTTTATGATGATTTATAATATTTTTGACGCCTAGTTTTTTTTTTTTTTATTCGCATATTATTTCATAATAGTTTGCAAATGTAGTTTTGCAGGCGCTAGGTTTTGTGTTATTAAATTGAAACAAACTTTACACGTTTAAAGATTCATAATATATTTTAAAGATAGATCTATATAAATCATAAATCCTATTATTTATTTTTAATAGGATTATGAGCTATACTGTATACAGTGTTAGGATTATACGTTATACCTACATTAACACGTAAGCAACCCAGTGTAAACAAAGATTGAGATTAACTAAATAAAAGTTTACGTAGAGAGTAACTGAATCAGATAGGCGTAACTAACAGTGAAGTAATAAAAGGTAACAACTGAACATCTAATTACTTGTTCGGAGCTGGTTAGATGTTATCACTCCTAGCACGAGACCCGAGTCTATACGACATCGAAGCATGATGGATTCGTGTAGCTACCTAAGCGGTTGGCTTATGTAACTGGGTAGGGCTGTCTCATGTTAAAAAAATATTTAACTAGATATTGCTGTGATATGTATATGTATTATGTATAAATGTAGGCAACATTTATGTAGAGTGGTAGAATCATGTCGACTTATCATAAGTGGCACAAGTTGTCCTACGTGAAAAATAAACCATTTCATTTTATCTTGATGATTTGAACTCGTTAATTTTATTGAGGTTTTTGATTCGCGCGGAAACTCTTCCAATTTCCCGGGACTAAAAGTAGCTGGATACAACCTATCTTTGTAACAACTTTCATCAAAATCAGTTGAATAGTTGAACCGTGAAAGCGTTGCAGACGGACACACTTTCTTTATAGCTCTATGTTTTTTTTCAAGATTTAATTAAGGGCGTATTTGCAAATCCCTTAAAATATTGGGGTTTTCAGTACATTTTTTGACTAAGTCAAGCAAAATAAGATGGAACTAAAAATAACTATACATAGATTGATCTTATATCACCAATTTTTGGAATTAACTTTATTAAAAATCTTTATTTTTAATACTATAAAAATGACTTTCCCTAACCTCTTCACTCAAAATTGACGATTTAGGGGCGAATTTGGGTACATTTTTTACTGTAAATACGCCGATTTTTTGTCATTAAAAAATACCATCTGTTAGTAGATATTATGTTCAACTCAAAATTTTGGTAAGGAAAATATTAACAATAGTACATATAGTACAAGAAATTAAATAAAAATCGCGTGTATTTTTTTCACATATTTTGTAAATCTTAACGAAGTGAAAATAAGGGTTATTTTGATCTTACTCGGTCTCTGGTTTGATTTGAAATTATCAATTAGTCAGCGTTTGACCGCCGTCGTGAGTGGACCCTGTCTCGGTTGCAAGCAGCCGCTGGTGTCGAAAAACATCGCTGTACGGACACGAAATACTTGAGTAGAGTTGAGTTGCTGATATATACACCTACGTACCTTATCGATATATCAGCTAAAAAATTGAGTCCAAATTCGATACACCTAGCTCTACGCGACTATTAGTTCCAGTAGTGGTTGTCGAAGTATAACCTTCAGGTCACTTCACAAAGTCTTGAGGTAAGATCTCATCATAACTAACAAATTGAGTCCAAATTCGATACACCTAGCTCTACGCGTCTAGGAGTTCCAGTAGTGGTCATCGAAGTATACCTTCAGGTCACTCCACCAAGTCTTGAGGTAAGATCTCATCATAACTAGCAAAACAAGCCCAAATTCGATACACCTAGCTCTACGCGTCTAGGAGTTCCACTAGTGGTCATCGAAGGCCTTCAGGTCACTCCACCAAGTTTTGAGGTAAGATCTCATCATAACTAACAAATTGAGTCCAAATTCGATACGCCTAGCTCTACGCGTCTAGGAGTTCCAGTAGTGGTCATCGAAGTATACCTTCAAGTCACTCCATCAAGTTTTGAGGTAAGATCTCATCATAACTAGCAAAACAAGCCCAAATTCGATACACCTAGCTCTATGCGTCTAGGAGTTCCAGTAGTGGTCGTCGAAGTATACCTTCAGGTCACTCTACCAAGTCTTGAGGTAAGATCTCATCATAATTAGCAAAACAAGCCCAAATTCGATGCACCTAGCTCTACGCGTCTAGGAGTTCCAGTAGTAGTCGTCGAAGTATACCTTCAGGTCACTCTACCAAGTCTTGAGGTAAGATCTCATCATAACTAGCAAAACAAGCCCAAATTCGATGCACCTAGCTCTACGCGTCTATGAGTTCCAGTAGTAGTCGTCGAAGTATATCTTCAGGTCACTCCACCAAGTCTTGAGCTAAGATCTCATTATAACTAATAAAACGAGCCCAAAGTCCGGAAGTGAAAAATAAATAAAACAATAAATATAATAATATTACATCGAAGTATCGATAAGTACACGTTGATTTAACGCAGCTTATCCGTGCATGTGTGTGCGTGGGAATGAAGCATGTGTACCTAGTAGTGCGATTTCATATCTATCCGTTTCGGAAATACGTCCTTAAGTTTTTTTACTAACTAATGAATAAAATTATCCATAAAAATATTCATTTTCTCTAAATTATGACCATATCTTTATACCAGACCTTTTAAATTTATCTAGCAAGTGTCAACCCTGATCCTAAACCTTTCGCCCAGTTGCGTGGGCAAGAATGCGAAGCATGAGCATTTGACAAATATGAATCTATGACAACGTGACATCTGTCCTCAAGTGGTCATCACACAATTAATTAAAATAATATGTTTGAATTCTTACAAGCTTACGATATCGCCTCACTCGGACGCATATTTTATATGGTAGTTAGGTACCTGAGTAAAAAGTGTTATCTGATGCATAGTTTAAAATCTTTGTCACAGCATGTTTCGAGTTATTACAGAGGTGTTCTATTCTTAGGCCCTTCCTAATAAAAAGTACATACCGGTAACCAGTTACCATATAAGTTATAGTCGGGCCATTATAACTCTTGAATGGAATAAATAGGCAACCCATTTATTTTGACACTGAAGTTTCTTCTTACGTCTGTCATTTCGTGATACCTACTTCAAATATCAGATTGCCCTGTTTACGCTCGCCTTAATTTTTCACAAAATGTAATTGCATTATTGGTTAAAAGCCTACATCATAACAAAGAATATATACCTATGTCAGTTTGTTTGTCAGTTTGTCCTTCAATCACGCCGCAAGAGAGCAACGGATTGACGTGATTTTTTACATGGGTATAGTTGAGAACCCGGAGCGTGACATAGGCTAAGCCAATCGTTGTCCGTGGGAATTAAAATATCCTATTCATGCGGACGAAGTCGCGGGCATTTTATAATCATATTTTATGGTTAAGGTAAAAACAATTAAGTAGGTATACTTCGCAAAATACCTTTAATTAAGCAATAATTCAGTATACAATACGACATAAAAGCACAGTATATTATATTGTGTATTATAACATCCGTCCCCAAAAGATCCCGTTTCACTTTTTCAAGCGGTGCCATTACATTGATTTACCTTACCGCTTTATCAGACGTAAGACAGGAGCTTATTATTGCTTTCAAATTGTATATCATCGGGCCTGATGACGCGCGGAGATATGACGCAAACTTATGTCATCTGTCAAAATACATGTTAACAGTGGTATAGCGATGACGACGGCTGATAGAGAGAGTGTAGAGCCACCATCATCACATTTATTAGAAGAATTAGTCATAACTTTTTTATTTCCAAATAAAAAGAGAAAGATCTAAAAATTATTCAGCCGTATTATATGTATATGTTCATAATAGGTACATTGTATAATTAACATGATCTCATGGGATTCAGGGGACTTTCGAAAATTTTAATCCACGCGAACGCAGTGGCGGGCATTATCAGTATTTTTTTCTATTTTTTTCTACTTAGTTTAAGGAGAAAAGTCCTAAGTCACTCACTCACAGTCACGAGTCACGACATCATCTTCCAATGCAAACCCTTGGACCTAGAAGCTGAAATATTGCACAAAGATTCCCATTCTAACGTAGGCATAAAATATAATAAAAGGATTTTTTTTTTCGAAATTCCTACGGGGGCAAAGTTACGCATTGACTTAGAATTGCATCGTGTCCTAATTCTCTGTATCAAAGGAAGAGTCACCCTATGACATTATAATATGGGATTTTGACAAGCGCTTGCTGTCATTTCATAATATTGTTTGTACAAGGTTTAATGTTATGGCTCATTTGAATGCGTTGGTGGTCGTTTGAAAAAACTATCTACGTCTCAGTTAAAATAATGCAGCTAAGAAATTGGTTCAAGATTATTTCAATGGAAGCTCGTTTAACAAGTTTATTGTGTTCTAGATGATTTCTAAGGTTTTATTTTTCAAACAAAAAGTATCCTGTGAGAGATCTTTGATTATCCGATATATTTCCGGATTTACGGTAAAGTACGAAACACAGGTTATGGACACAGTTTAAACCTCGGAACTTTAAATTAAATATTAAATTAATATTTGGTCACGGCCCAAGGCTCTCTCAAGTCTCAACTAATTTGACAGGTCATTACACAGTACACTATATCTTGTTATCCTTTTTGCTCAGGGAGGCACCTACGAACGGGATAGCACTACTTTTAGATCTGTCATTTTACGATTGTGTATACAAGCTACATAAAGCCAAACGAAGGTATTAAAATAATTACTCTACCTTCATGTTTTCAAGTCCTTACTCCATACGTAAAAATAAAATTAATTAGCAGTTCGCAACCTATCAGTTTATTAAGCGTAAAGCACCTAAAGGTAATTGAATGAGATTTTATGAGAACATTGTTTACAATGCATCCAGTTCGTGCCAAAGGGCAGCGTCGCCACATTAGCGCGGGCTTTCGAAAATCGAACGCGGGGAAAGAAAAAAAGAAAAAAAAAACCGGGAACGAAATAATTATGCACGTTCCGTTTCGTAATGGCGTCGCGCTACCGTTTCGATTTAAGGCTGTGCTTACACCTTGGCGGAAATTAGGAAAATATTGGGAGTTTAATAAATAATTAAATAGTAACTTTTAACAAACTTCATCAGTCGGAGTAGTTTAGTAATAGTAAATGTCTATAGTCTATAGTCTATACGCTATGTATAGACATAGTATTACTAAACTAAACTATTTACCAATATATATACGAAAAATCTCTCGAAGGGAACACTCTAATCAGTACATACCAGCCGATGCCCGCGACTTAGTCCGCGTGGTTTAAATTAACTAAATAATTTTCGGGATAAAAAGTAGCCTTTGTCACTCTCCAGGTTCTCAACTATACCCATGCCAAATCCCGTCAACCGTTGCTCTCCTGCGGCGTGATTGAAGAACAAACCGACGAACAAACACACTTTTGTATTTATAATATTAGTATGATAGTCATAGTTCATACATATACCACTCTGCGCTACACGATGTACTATTTTATGATTTTTCACAATACCTCATATTTTTTCATGCATGTCTCGCGTAAAAGGTGAGAGACAAACTCTTGATTCGTGTTTTAATTTCGTGAACTGACAGCGCTTTATCTAGAAAAAGATAAACAAGTACAAAAAAACCTGACATAAATAACTTTTCGCTGTGATGCATAAGAGATGCGCTTTTTACGCGGTGGATAGAACGTTGGTTACCACGGGAACCAACGATGAAATCGTGATAAGAGTGAAAAACCAGACTAGAGAACGTCAACGAACTAGTCCATTTTTTCCCCACTACAAGTTAGGCCTTGACGTGGCCTTGACTGCGATCTCACCTGATGGTCAGTGATGATGAAGTCTAATGTCTATCACTGGATAGGTAATTTAGCAATTCAGTGAAGTCTATGATCGTAGCGGACTAACCTGGGGGTTAACCCAGTAAGGGTACGGTCATCGATGGTACGGCAGTTAGGTACCTATAGTAAACCCATGGCCCTAATCGGTTTCTACACGGCATCGTATCGAAACGCTAAATCGCTTGGCGGAACGTCTTTGACGGTAGGGTGGGAAGTGGTAACTCTAACTAGCCACAGCCTGTGCCTCCCACCAGACAAATTTATATTTTAGGGGTTAGTCGAAATGCATTAAATGTGAACCATGCCTTACAGCTCGCTTGTTCTCAGAATTTAATTATGCCCACAGAGCCCAGATTAGCCGGCGCGCGTTCGTTTTGTTAATAACTCTAATAATGGATGACGCTTACTTTTATTATGCCCTTAATTTTCTACTTGTGTTTAATTAAAAATTGAAAATAACAAGATTTTTTTTAATTTCGCGAGAAGAAAGCCGAAGGTTAGTCAGTGCCAGGGGTAAGTATTTCAAAATTAGAACACGTTTCCGAATGGGGGCTGGTGATTGATACATTATACGAGAATACTCCTACATCCAAGATACGAGACATGAAAAAAATGTATAGTCCGTACGCGAGCTCCGAGGAATCCTATGGAATGTTAAAGTAATGACCAAGAGTTGTTTAAAGTGCAAAACAATACTGCTATCGCAAAATTACACGCGTCAAGCTCCAAACTAGTGCTGGGAGCGAGCTGGATATGGAGCGACGATCAGGGGTGGCGTACAGCCGTCACTTCTTCAGACCCCGATTCCTCGGAGCTCGTGCGCGGACTATACTTGATGTTGATGTAGTGTTGGTGCATTCCAATAGTAAATATGGTGAGTAAATATAATAGATCTATGGTGCATTCACAGTCCACACTCTCGACAAACCTCGCGACGTTATCTTGTTCGACGCTTGATCATTGGCCGACGCGTCGGTTCGTCGGAAGGTGTTCCCTACTATTATGTATCATTAGTGAAATTGGTCACTAGACTTTGAATATACGTAACTACTAGTTAAGGACTAGAAAGATGTGCCTACAATAATTATTGTATGATACCTACATTTAGAGGGAACACCCTAATCCAGTATTCAGGTAAAATAAGTGCCACCCAATGGGCTTAAGTAGGTGTTCCCTAGGCACTGTTGGTGAAAACGGGAATTTTAGATACAAAAGACTGTAAAGTAGATACCAAAAATGCCTCTTTAAACGCCTATCAATTACAATTCCAATCCAATACCAGACATTATTATAATAAATAATTCAAATAACGAGTCCCCAAAAACAAATTGTCCAAACGATAAGACGGTCCAATCCAATGCAAACAAAACAATAATATCCATAATAAGAAACCGGGGTTCGAACTCCGAGATCAACACAAAAGAAGTTGATAAAGGCCCTATTGTTTTTTATCATGTCAATATCGCGCGGCCAAATTTCCAATATTGGAATGCCATCCGCCAATAAGAAGCCGGGTGGAATTGATTTATTGTCCAATTAGCGTCGGTCAGGTGTGCCAACTGCCAAGATAGCATCAGGCTGGCCAACCTAGCCAGGCTCGCGAGTCGTAAGTTCGTAACTACTATTTCTTTTGGCGCTCGTCTTTTAAAATGGCATATTGGAATTAGTTGGAGAGGTGGTGGGACATTTTGAGGAGGGTTTCAATCATCGATATATGTAGGTACTAGATGGACCTTTTCATTGAAAAAAGTTGGGCGTCCGACCTGTAGAGCGCGCTCCACACCTGTATAAGCCTGTCTTTGTCCCCGCCATAGCACTGTCCCGCTTTTCTAGACTAGATGGCGTTAGTAGAATAAGTTCACATTATTTGTTTGACAGGGGCCGTCTATGTAAATTGAGGTAATTGGTTTCAATCGTTTTTTTTATCCACTATAAGTTAGCCCTTGCCCTTGTAAGTGATGATGCAGTCTAAGATGGTAGCGGAGTAACCTGTTGGTAGTATGGCAGTTATATTTAACCCATGCCCCTAATCGGCTTGTAGCTATACGCGTCATCGTACCGGACCGCTAAGTCGCTTGGCGGTAAGTCTTTGCCGGCAGGGTGGTAAAGAGTGGTAACTAGCCACAGCTGAAGCCTCCCACCAGACCAAACCAGAGAATTATTTTATCTATATTTTTTTTAAATATTCCATCGTGAGCTCTTGAAGTAACGGAAAAAAGAAGCATTTACACGGTGGAGCCATGAGCAGCGCTTGTTGGGGGCTGATTTGAAATTCTAATCGCTCGCAGCCAGCGTGCTCGAGTGGACATCGATTTAAATTAATCGCGAACCGCGGTTTTTTCGCTTAGGAATTTTAATTTAATAACTATTGTTTTACTTTGAGTATTACGGGTTCAGTGTTGCCAGTTTGAATGCAAACAAAAATAAATTATTTCTTACTTACTAATTTTATTAATTAGACGGTATTCCAAGAGACCTAAAATCCGCATCTTCTGATAGTTTTAAGTTTGATAATCATTTTAACCTATCGATTGAAGAAAAAACTGTTTGAAAAATAATAATAGTTTAAAAAAACTAAAAAACACGCTTTTGACTCAATCACGCCAGAATGGCTGAACGGATCTGGATGAAATTTGGTACAGAGACAGATTATAGTCACGAATAACACTAAGGCTACTTTTTATCCCGAAAAATTACAGTTTCCGCGGGAACCAAAAAACCTCAATCCACGCGGACGAAGTCGCGGGAATCAGCTAGTAATAATATTATAATTAAAATACGAATAGCAAAGTGAAGGCAAAGTTACGTAAGTAATTATTACGTGTACCTAGATACAAGTCAGATAAGTGCGGGTATTCCTAAGAAGTCTTCCTAAAATAACGGTTTACTTAATTGGTAATATTATCGGGCCATCGATTATCGGGTGTTGGACAGTGATTTCATTTAGCCGGGCGTCGTAATAATATGGCTCACGTTACTGGCTAAATGGCGTCCTCGAATGTGTACACATTCATTACTAGATGATGCCCGCGACCTCGTCCGCGTGGATTGGTTTTTGGAGTGAAAACTTCTTTAGGCGCGTTGAGCACTTTTTTGTAGGGGGTAAAAATGTAGATTCGCGTGACCGTGACCGACATGCTCGCATGACCGACATGCTCGCGAACTATAAATATACTACATTCGAAATTAAACTTTAATCACTTAGTATTAAGGTTTATATTTTAATAATTAAAAAATAATAAATATTATATGTAGTATTAGACCGTATAAAATATAGTATGGAAGTATGGATATGCATTCAAGCTCATACTCTGTCATAGTAGCTATGGTATATTATCTACTATAGGAAGGTACTATAGGTAGGTTCTAATACCTAGTCGTAGGAAAATTTGAAAAATCAAATTCAAATCAAATCAAATATTTTTTTATTCAAATAAACTTTTACAAGTACTTTTGAATCGTCAAGTGAATCTACCACTGGTTCGGAATGCCATTCCTACCGAGAAGAACCAGCAAGAAACTCGGTGGTTGCTCTTTTTAAATAATTCATTTACAATTACTATATCAATGTGTACATAAGTAACCGCTGTCCCCAGCATTGCTGGAGCGATCAAATCCATGCTCCTCTATGCTCTTTTCACAATGTGTGAAAGCAGTATGCACGTTTCAGATATGTACACAATTCTTGTGTACATATCTGAAACGTAGCGACGATAACAACAAGATCGAGAATTAAAACAAAATCACAATTCGCTCATTCGCATCGCATTTAAAAACTTGTTTTGCACGCTTCCCAAAAGCACCCTTTTCACCGCAAAGCCTTCGCGAGCGAACGGGACGGCAACACAAACATCGAACGGGAAAATGCAGGAAAGAAAGAGACGTAGTAATAGCCGGAAATTAGCACTCGTCTATCTTTCATTTTACACCCCAAATTTTCTTATTCCAATTTCCTCTCGCTACGAGCGTCCTTGAAACAACACGACATAAGTATCTTCGAATTACAATGGAGTTTTAACTTTAAGTTTTTTATAATAGAGTTGAAAATTAGGTATGTTAGTAGAGGTCGTTTAGAGCTTTTTATGATGAGGTAATCTTTAGAACACTCTGTCATTTGAAATGAGTCATTTTCTGATAAGAATGCCCTATTGGCTCAAATGTGTGCGATTCCGCGCGCCCGGCCGATAATGCCATTTCCGAACGTAGATAGCCATAACAGGGGGTGTCGGTTTTTGCCGGAGTTTTAATAAAGCATAGGGGGCGGCCGAGATATGGAAATGAGAGTGTGGAAGAGAGGAAATTTGAATTTATACACCAGCTAGTTTTATTCATGAGGGGGCTTTCGAGATTACCTCTTCCCCTATAAAGGAGATGATTTTTGAACGGTTACGAGTTACAACTGTTTTAATGCGGGTAGGGATATTTTATGATTATTAGATTAGGTTTCATTTGTTATTGTTGACTTGATTTCGCTTAATTTTCTGCATCAACATGCAAAAATGTAGAGTAAAGCGATGATAGATATAGTTTGACGACCTACCTGTCGCAGCGTTGAGCACTGCTGTCTTAATGAGGGAGGACCCGGGTTCAATTTCCGACAGGGTCAATTTGGAAATTATTAATTCCCAAATTGACCCTGATTTCTGATTTTTCTATATAAATTGAGAAAAGGCTTTTCAATTGCTAAAATGGCATACCTTTACATTTCTTTACAACTACCAATGAAAACTACACATTTGACAGTTTGTGTGATTTTCACACGGACCTATTTTAAAAATAAACTTAAAAAATTAATTGACCGCAAAAATTGGATAAAATTGGTACATTTCAGAACCAAATCGTTCGTAAGGAAACGCCATGTGCAATCCTAATCGATTGCTTTTTCGATTCCCACGATTTGAAAAAAACTGTCTTTTGTGTAGCTAACAAAACATCCACCTTTAGGTATAATTGACCTTAGCAGAAATATTTCCCGGTTGATTATTTTTGATATTCTGAACTTATGACGTTTGAAAAAGTTGAGATTCTTTGACTTGTCAAATACCCAATTCAGAACTTGCTGGGAACACCTTAGTTTGCTCGGGTGGACGTTATGTGGTTAATACGTTGTTGTTGAGATATACCTACTACATGTTACGCACTCAGTTTTCTAGACCCAGCTATAGGTACAGGGGCCATACTGCTAACGCTTAAAGAAATATTACTCAAAATGACAGTTTGATGTCACGTACCTTGACGTTCCTAAAATAATAGTACATTATGGTACAAGTGAGTAATGTTGGTGATTACCACTGAGGCGCCATTGAGACCCGAGCCGTCAGGTGAGGGTCTTAAGATAGCCGAGGACGGTAATCATCAATACACACGTGTATCATACGACGTTTTTCAACACACTTGTGAAGAAAATAATACTAATAAATAGTTTTATTTAGTAGATAAAAAGTTTATTTAGAGAAACAATTAGTAAATGTGCAGTTAGTAAAATTATAATTAACTGTTTTTGATGGCATAGCGGTCTCATCAGATAGATTATTTACTGAAATACTTTCATGTTCTATTGTTATTTGAGATGGTTCATTATTTGTGTAGGTAGGTGAAATCCAATCATTGGATGTACTTGGTGTTTCGCCAGTAGGACGCGCCTCAGAATCAAGTCTAATTCTTTTTGTGATTTTTGCACAAATTTCCTTCTTGTTTAGTATGGAATCTTCTACGTATGATTCTGCTACATTGCTAGATCGCCACCCACCATGACGCTTCAAGGTCATTATATCAGCTCCTGAATTAGCCAGCAAAGTAGCTGAAGTTCTTCTGAAACTATGTCCAGTATAGCTCTCAGCATCTGCTAAACCTAAAAACTTAGCGATTTCTTTAGGCATAGAACCAAATTTGTTTATACCTATAGGCTGACAGGTACATTTACCATTCTGGTAATTTAGAAAGAAACGGTCATTTTTTGCTTTTGGTGAACGCAAACTTTCATACTTCTTAACAATTTCATAGAATGGACCGTGTATAGTGAACGACCTCGGTATTTTATTTTTCGTGATAGGTATCTTCACTAAAAGCATCTGGCCATGGTTCTCTACGTCTTTTAGAGTTATATTTGTTAATTCTTGTATCCTACAAGCACCAGTTACACCAAATATCAAAGCAACCTGGAAAAAAAGAGTCAATAATTAAGTTCAACACACAACACAGGCTGAAGTCGCGTAGATATTTAAAATTATTTTAACTAACCTTTGTAGCCAGATATTGGTTATCTGGAGCATCTTTTAAAAATTTTTCAATATCGTCAGACGATAAAACCTTTGATTTCTTGCTTCTAAATCCATCGAATAGTCTCTTTAGATAAGCTGATAAATTAGAGTATGTTTTTAAGTCCACTCCATTCTTTGTTCGGACTGTACTTTTTAACATGGAGTATATACACCACAAAGAGCTAGATTTGTACTTAGAAGATAATTCTTTAAAGTACGCCATGAACACATTTTCTGAAAAAGACTGCGTATTCTTGTTGTTTTGCCATTGTATGAAATTTTGGTACGCTAATAGATATTTTTCCTTGGAGTTTTCAGGTAGTAAACTTTCCATAACGTTAAGGGCTTCACATCTTATATCGGGCGGTGTACAATTTTCTTCATAATTAGTACTTGTTGACATTTTAATTACTAAATAACTGTAATTTCAACAGTGAAAACGAGTTGTGAAAAATTTTTCGCAATGGCGGGAATAATTAATCAGTTTTCCTATGCGCGCGCATCTTACAATGGCGATCGGCCATAGACTAAAAGAATGAGGTTTCTTTTTTTTTGCTTTTCGCGAATAGCGTTTTAGCCATTACAAAATGGGGAATTTCAAGTTTTCTTTATTACAGAAAAAACAAAAGTTATATTTGAGTGAAAGTTTTATTTATTAAACACGTACTTACAAGTTAAAATTAACTATAATTTAAATACGAAGTTGCATGAAATGAGCAAGCAAAAGGTACATTATTTTATTTGTACTATTGAACACGACCTTTTTAGTATCGAAACTTTTTTGAAAACAAAGCAACAACCAATAAAAAAAAACTCTATAACTCACTTGTGAATAATAGCAATGAAAAAGTCACAGTTTGATTATAGGGGTCATTATGTGCCCAATTGCGGTGAAATTAGAGCCACTTTATGAGCAAGTGTGTTGAAAAGATTATAATTCTAAAGTTAACAATAATGAAACAATATTATGGGTTTACGCGTTGGGAGTATCGCTCCTGGTTTTATTTAAAAAATCTAATACAACCCATTAAGGATAACTTCTGTACGAAATACTGTAACTGAATAACTTTAATTCACACAGACAATATACAGAATAAACACAAACAGATAAACAGATCACATCACAATCACAAACAGATAAAAAATAATCTTAAGTAATAGAAATATTTAATTTTTTACATAGTCACATAATTATATTCTTCAAAATACATAACTGTATAAATCCCTAGCATTTTTATTACCTTTCTCAACATTAAGTCTTCGCACCTCCAGCCCAGAAAAAAAAGCCTAACTCATAAATAATAACACACTCAACAAAACAAATTTTTATCGTCTGAGAACTCTCTGGCACAAGTGGGTGCATTCATTTCATTCATACGAGTCCATTCATTTTCATTCATTTGTACCTAAAATGCAAAAAATGACCACTACTATTCGTTATTTTTATTATAACCAGGCTTGCGCGATATGTATCTATACTATAATATTATAAATGCGAAAGTTTCGGATGGATGGATGTATGGATGGATGTTTGTTACTCAATCGCGCGCGAACGGCTCAACGGATCTGAATGAAATTTGGGACAGAGATAGATTATAGTCTGGAATGACACATAGTCTACTTTTTATCCCGGAAAATTAAGGAGTACCCGCGGGAACAAAAAAACCTTAACCCACGCGGATGTAGTCGCGAGCATCAGCTAGTAAAGAAATAAATATTATCAAGTAAACTTTGTTGTGGGTTCGAGTCCCAGGTCGGGCCATAATTGAGTATTGGGTTATCTGACTAGAAATTCTCAGTACTAGCTCGGAGTTAGGAAGTTGGCGGTGTTTCACCCCCGTGCCTACTGCCTAGAGTACGTTAAGCCATCGGTCCGGGTTATTATCACTAACATGATAATAGTCGTTAAAGCCCACCAACCCGCATTGGAGCAGAGTGGTGGGTCTAAGCTCTAATTCCCTCTCTCCTATGAGAGTGGAGGCCTGTGCCCAGCAGTGGGGCGTTAATGGGCTGTGGTGGTGGAAACTTTGTGACTTATTCTGTTGTAAAAAATAATACATAATAATATAATCTCTTAGTTGAAATAAAAAGTTTTTTTTTTTAAATTATTATTATAGAACTAAGTACTTTAGCTATTTGTTTCTCACGCAAAAACGTCTAAATTGATTGAATTGACTGCAAGGCTTTTGTTTGTAACACAAAGATAGAAAACAATTATTAAAAAAATTTTTTTTCAGAGAAAGTTTTAAAAGGATAGTGGGAAAGAAAGTAAGCATTATCTTTAATTTTTTTTCTTGCTTCTGCAGTTGGCAAAACTCGAAGCGACACTTTTTCTGTTAGATTTTGTAATATACCATACCTATCTTGTAGTGGTTAAAAAAAACTTTATTTACCTATGACGTGCTATGATATATCTTTTTACAAAGAGTAATACTAGATCTAAAGTTTAATTACACTCATAAAAGTATAAATTATTGCTGTCTCTCTCTTACTTTCCAAGACACAAAGTGAGATCGCTTGTGCCTCGCTATAATCTACTATCATAATGGTCAGAAGCAGAATCTTTTACACTACATTATTGTATAGAGTTAATCTATTACGTCTTCATTCCAGCATCCCGTGGGATTCCAGTGTGATGATCTATAACCATTTGTTACTTATTTCACAAACCATAAAGCTGAATAAGCTTTAGATCTTTGCCTTTGTGCGAAGCTTCGTTGATCATCGAAAAATTAAGTTAGGTACTTCTATTTATAGTAGGATTTTTTGTGAGCTTCTTGGGTGTACTTTTTCGAATTTGAGAAGTAGAAATTAGATTTAATTATATTAGGAATTGACAATTAGTTCGTGTTATTTTCAATTGTTGAGTTGGATTCAATAAATTTTGATTTAAAAACAGCTTAAGTTCTGAACTCTGAATTATGTTTGTCAGACTTTTCGTTTCCTAGCTAAACATACCTTAAAATCTAGATTTTTGGCAAGAGGTTGATATATCTTACAGCTGTTACCTGCATAGTTTTTTAAAGAAACTAAATTAGGTAGGTAACTAAACAATTTGAAAAATATGTTGAAGTATTTGTAAAATAACATTTCATTCATTTTTATTTCCAAATTCTTGATTCACGTTTACGTAACGAATGAAATATTATGTATTTTTAGCTTCTTAGCAATTTTTATACAAAAACAAGGATTTTAAAAGACCTCAAATCATACAGGATATATATAAGAGTAAAACACATAGATAGATATACTTCCTTACTTACTAATATTATAAACGCGAAAGTTTGTAAGTAGATATCGATGTATGGATGTATGGATGTATGGATGTTTGTTACTCTTTAAAGGCTGAACGGATCTGGATGAAATTTGGGACAAAGAGAGAATATAGTCTGGAATAATGCTTATGCTACTTTTTATCCCGGATAATTGAAGAGATCCCGCGGTAACCAAAAAACCTCAAATGGATGTTTGTTACTCAATCACGCCAGAACGGCTGAACGGATCTGGATGTTGGCACAGAGATAGATTATAGTCTGGAATAACACATATTATGCTACTTTTCATCCCGGAAAATTGAAGAGGAATCCGGAATCAAAAAGCCTCAAACCACGCGGACAAAGTCGCGAGCATCAGCTATTATGTAAAATCTTTAAGTTCATTGGACCACTTACAGCGTGCTTCCATGTAATTCCTCAAAGGTAATTACAATTAGCCATTTAAACTACATACATTAATTGCCTTCCATTAATTAAACTGCAATTATAAACGAAAATTAATTTCTTGTATGTTGGGGTATGCCCTCGAAATGTTATTTCTGAAAAATGGTCTGATATGAATGTCGTTGTGCAATTATAAAGGCAGCATATCATTTAATTATCTATCTTTGGTATGTTAAACGCAGGGGGGTTACCACCATCTCAGTATTACTTTAAAATGACAATCAAGGAACGAGTATCGTGTGTGCAAGAAATACATTCTTTGTGGGGTCGAGTGTACGCTTTTATAACATGGTTCCCAAAGAGTTTCTGGATTTGCCATTATACAAGTTTAAAGATTGTGTTAAACATCATTTTTTAAGTCGAGGTTATGACACAATCGATGATTTTGTTCATGACAAAGTTGCATGGAAGCGACCGGCCTCGCATCCAGTGACCCATAAGTCAGTGTAATACTAGTAACGCATGTGTTGTATTGTCTACTTCTTGTAACGTTTTTCTTTTTTAAGAAAAGAGCAACTATTGAGTTTCTTGTCGGCTCTTCTCAGTATGCTTTCCGAACCGGTGGTAGGGCGCTGTGAGCTCACGAGATGAAAAACACAGGCGCGCGGGGGTGAAATCGAGCAAGCGCATGTCGCAAAAAATGCATGAAATAATTTGTAAAAAAAATTATATTTACTTTTCAATACAAATGAATCCGACAATGTGTTTAATTTAGAAATATGAATTTTATATTATATTTCTAGAGCTAATTATTTGTTTCAATAAGGAGAAAAATTGCTTTAAAAGGTAAATTAAGAGGTATGTTTAAAATAAATTTCAATGCAGAGATTATTTTAATTGTGTTTTGAGATGCGTCAATGGCTGCTCAAAGGGCTTGAAAACAGCACATTATTTTTACAAGTATACATTATGTCACCGTTTGGTGGATACACTGCTTTTAAAAACCCCCTTTTACGCTACACAGGGCCTTGACACAAGTTGTCCTACGTGAAACAAATAAATCATTTGACAAGAAGTATACCGAAGAAGAGACGTTGACTCGACAAAGCAATCGTTCCTGATCTTTACAATTGGGTATTTGACAACTAGTCAAATCAGCAACTTTTTTTCAAACGTCAAAACGCGTGCTTAGTATGGACTTTGTATGAAATTTTAAGTTATGACGTCATCCAAGTTCGACGCACTTTTTTTACTTTAATCGATAGTTTAAAATGGTTATTCAAAATAAAACTATCAGGGGACGTGGATATTACGACTTTTGGGAGATCCTTTATTTAATAATCACTATAAAATAATTTATTTCACTAGTAGTTAAATACCCAATTGTGCAGTGTCGAGTCAACATTCCTTGAGGATGCTCCGGTGTCGGAGTGAAACGTACGTTTTTTTTTTATCCACTACAAGCTAGCCCTTGACTGCGATCTCACCTGATGGTAAGTGATGATGCAGTCTAAGATGGAAGCGGGCTAACCTGTTAGGGGCATGGCAGTTATATTAAACCCATACCCCTTCGGTTTCTACACGGCACGTTGAGAATAATCTGGAAGATTTGTGTGGTGTGGTGTTGTGGCGGTGCGAATTGCTGGCTTATTGGGCGGTGAATATCGCAAGCTACTCGCTGTACCACATAGATTTGTCTTCTGTGGCGGTTTATAGCGAATTAAGCTTCTTGTTTCTGTTTATCATTGACTACCGCAAATTAACGCCTGCTTCAATCCAATATTTAGAATGACAGTTTTATGTCACGCACCTTGACGACCCTGAAATCATACTTCATATCATACATCATACTTAATCATCATACTTAATATTATAAATGCGAAAGTGTGTTTGTTTGTTGGTTTATTGGTTTGTCCTTCAATCACGCCACAACAGAGCAACGGGTCAACGTGACTTTTGGCATAGGTATAGTTGAGGACCTGGAGAGTGACATAGGCTACTTTTTATCCCGAAAAATAAGAAGTTCCCGCGAGAATCAAAAATACTTAAACCACGCGGACGAAGTCGCGGGCTTTAGCTAGTAAGGATTATAATTCTAAAACACGTCGACCAACAATATTGAACTAATACTGCTTTGAGCGATGGTAGTATGCCCTCAGGTTATTAAAGAAATTGCCGCTTTCGCATGGTGTCATTTTGTAATGATAACACTTTTCTATATACTGCCAATTTTTCGGCAGAGAGGAAATATAGATTAAAATGAATCGTCTCCTTACACCTTTTTTTTCTTGAACTTCCTTCCTAACGTTTCTTCCTTGTAGTTAAGACTTAAATACATTTTAACGAAAATATTTCTATTAATTATTCTGTTCTTTACCTATTGATCCACACGGATATCTATAATACACTTCTATACCAATATATATAAAGGCGAAAGTTTGGATGGATGGATGTTTGTTACTCAATCACGCCAGAATAGCTGAACGAATCTGAATGAAATTTGGCACAGAGATAGATTATCGTCTGAAATAACACAGAGGCTATTTTTTTAGATCCATCCGGATCCGTTCAGCCGTTTATGCGTAACAAACATATCCATCCATGCATCCAAACTTTCGCATTTATAATATTAGTATAGATATAGAGGTTCCTATTGTATGAGTAGATTACTTTGCCTATAGACAAAAAATAACGTAGGTACACTTGCTAGAACAATGATAGACTTTGCCAGAAAAAAAACAATTTCCCCACCTAATTAAATCACTGCACACACACAATACAACAAATCATGTAAAAACGCTTACCCGCTCTCAGCAATTTAACAGTATCGATTTTCCGTCAACGGTGCAAAGTCTATGAACTAGCTTTTGCCCGCGACTTCGTCAACAAACAAACCCCTATTTTACCCCTCAGGGGTTAAATTTTCAATGATCCTTTCTTAGCAAATGTCTACGTCATAATAGCTATCTGCATGCCGAATTTTAGCCAGATTCGTCCAGTGGTTTGAGCTGCGCGTGAAAAATTAGTCAGTCAATCGGTCACTTGTTCCTTTTATATATAAATAGATTACTCTAGACTCTAGAGGCACATCACACTTGGAACCTTTAAGTAATTGTTATGAAACTTTTTGCGAAGGAACAAGCTTACTAATTCACTATAAGTAAGTTTATAGAGGATGCCCACGTCTTAGTCCTGGGTTTCGAAAAATCCCTGGGGAAGTTTTAGATTTTTCAGAATAAAAAGTCCAATGTAGAGCCATCTCTGACTCTGTCTGTAGATACTAAATTTCCTCAAAATCACTTGACCAGATGGATAGTGAAGCATAGCAGACAAACAGACGGACAGAAAGATACACTTCCGCAAAATAGGGTATCATGTATTAGGACAAGACTGCTTACATTTCTTGCGTTTATATCGTTTTTTATTTTCACTATAACTTTTGATCTTGTTTCGAACAACTCACAACCTCGTAATACAATTTATGATATAACATGCAATTAAAAGCGCTTAGGTAAAAATAAGACAAAAAAAATGGTCTGGGATCGTACATGGGTGTAAGTATGCTAAGTATAATCGTTGAGACCCATTGAAGTTGGGTGGAGCAAAACCGCGGTATGATTGTTAGCTAATGGTTGTGAATTCTTCGTGTACCTCCATTATTAAGATGCCGGGAACGCTACAGTTTTATTAAATTAATTAGTCTGTTGTTCTCTTTAGGGCTGCTGATACATAAGAAATTTTTTTTTCACCCGGAAAATTTTATACACTTACACCATGGATTTTATTACCCATTTTATGAATTTTAGTAACTATACCTATTTCGATAACTTATATTTCGATGACTTACACTTATTATAAGGTACACTTATTATATTACTAGATGTCCGCAACGCAACTTCGTCTGCGTTTGCCTGGGTGCGTGCGTTTTTTAAGCTTTTTCTATTCCCGCGGAAACTCCTTAATTTTCCAGGATAAAAAGTAGCCTATGTCCTTCCCCGGGATATACCAAATTTCATCAAAGTCTGCAGTTGAAAAGATGGGCCGTGAAAGCGTAGCAGACAGACACACTTTCACATTTATAATATTGGTACATAAGGGTTTTTCATGTTGATTTGTCTAAATTTATAGTATGTATAGTAGTTACATATTAATATAGTTAGATGAACTATTTCTGTCGTAGTTAGTTTATCAGTCGGCTGTAAAAAATCTCAGTACCAGCCCTTGCCTCGGAGAGCACGTGAAGAAGTCGGTCCTGCGCCTGATCTCTCTCCGGTCGTGTCGGATTTTCCGTCCCATCGGGCTATGAGAGTAAAGGAACAGAGAGTGCACCTGTTTTTGCGCACCCACTAGTGCACTATAATATCGCACGCGCAAATGGCTAATCTCTGTGGACATTAGCCGCCGAAGCCGAAATTCGGTCGGGGGGACAACTGATCAATCGGCTGTGGCAGCCCTGACACAGTCTCAGGGCTGAAAAACAACTATTTCCCACCAAGAATGTTAATGACAACCGCTCAGTGGCAATCCGCTAACGAGAATCTTTATCGACGGACTTTTTCTCCAAGCTCGGTTCAGATGCAATTAAATGACTGCAACGGTGACACGAGCATTACATGTCATGTCATATAACGCGGGCAATGTGACGGATATGACAGGAGACTTGATATTTGTATTGTGATGTGAAATGGTCGTTAACTATGGACACAATCTAAGTAGGTAAGTATGTTCTTTTCTACCAGTCGTTCGGCAAAGGCGTCTACAGAGCATCGCTGTCGCAGCATGGTAGCTCTGTTAGAGCTAAGCTTTCGCTGTGTAAGACACCTTCGGGCTGAAAGCTGCAGGGTGACAGATGTATGACGGTGCAAATGGGCTGAATTTTCAATACAAAATTCTGTTGCCCCATTATACAGATGCATGGCACGGCGCGGCACGTAGCTGCAAATATTATTTGTATATGAGTTTGTATGGAGCTGCGATCACCTACAAGCGACGCGGCACGGAGATGCACTGCGATATGGTTGTATAAAGAATACTTGCTACGTGCCGCGCCGCGCTCTATAGTGGGGCTAGATCTTTAGCGCGTTCCTACTTTCTATACAAGAGGCCTATTTTCAGAAGTGTAACAGCGCCAAAATATGCCGGGAATGAAACTCACCCCAGGTTCGATTCCCTACGAACATAAAAGACCAGTAGCTAGGAAAGTAGTCAATCATGACAATTCTAATAAAAAAACTTATAAAGCAGTAACTACCTACCATCATAACAGCAATATTGTTGCTATAATTCAGTAGCGAACATTATTGTGGACACTATATTGCAGTCAGTTGAATGCAATGAGTTCATCTATGTCAGCTGCCTGCTGAGATATTATGCGCACACTCATTCATGGCACCATTGTATGTGGATTGAGTAGACTTGATACTTTTGACACTTTCTTTACGGGTAAAAAATAATAATAATTTAATAAAAATAGAATTTATTTGTCTGAATATGTGTTACAGTATGAAAAGTTGCAGCATATCTAATCAGGCAACCCTGACGTACAAATATATATATTTTTTGTATTTATACATTCAAATAACACAATAATATCACTATAGAAGAGAGAAATCTTCTGGTAAACATAGACTATACTAATATAACACATAATACTTTTTATACGCTTCTTTTAGTCCCGGAAAATTAACGTGGAAACCAAAAAACCCTAATACACGCAGAGTCACGCGCATTAGCTAGTGGTCAATATTTGGAACATTGTAAATTAATAATTTAAAACATTTTACTATACAATTTCTACTATAATTTTCCGGGGATTTAAAAACTCTTTAATTTTCCGGATAAAAGTATCATTTTCTTTTAGGATACGAGCTATAGCTGTGCCGAATATTGTCGAAATCGGGTCATCTGTTGAGCTGTAAAAACACGGAAATATTGAAAACAAGGAGCGTATTTCCACAGTTTTACGAAACTGTGGTATATTTCTTCGATTTCAAGCAACACAGACTTATAAACTTCTATTTATTTCTCAAGACTGTTTCATTCACACTATAATTTTTAGGTGAATTCAATATTGTAAAGACTTGAGACCCAAGAAGCTACAATCATTTCCAAGGAACAGTAAAAGTTGACCAATGTTTTGACGAAAGTGCCCACACGCAGTTATTTTGAGTTATCAATTATATTTTGACAGTGTTAACCTATTTATGGATAATACTGTCAAATCTAATTCAGTCATTTGTACATAATATCGAACGCCTCAGCATGGGGTATTCAAGTTTTGTATATTACAGCTTTAACCTTTTTTCATTGTTGGTTAGACAAGTAATATTATCCTCAACACCAAACTCAAACTTTCAAACTCATATTTTTTAATTCAAATAATCTTATTAAAAGTGTTTTTGAATCGTTGAGTGAATCTACCACTGGTTCAGAATACCATTCCTTTCACCCTCTACTTAGCCACTTTAAAAGCTGGGCGTGCTATTCGGGTTCCAGGGTGATCCCCGGATACGCTACCCTAGCTTTTCGGAGAGCTATTTGATATCACTTGTGTCTTAGGTATTACGTTTAACGGAGAGGAATATCGTGACTAAACCTGCATACCCTGGGAGTTCTTCATGTTCTCAAAGGAGTACGAAGTTGACAATCGTGCATTGTCGAGTCAAGTGTCAACATCTCTTGCATATGGTCCGGTATCGGAGTGAAACGTACGTTGAGAGTAGTTTGGAGGATTTCTGTGGTGTGGTGAATATCGCGGGCTATAAGTGCGGGATACACACTGTACCACACAGATTTACCTATTGTCGCGGATTATAGTGAATTAAACTTCTAGTTTCTTCATTATCATGGATTTCCGAAAAGTAACGCCTGCTTCTATGCAATAATAGTGTGAAGTTTGGCAATACGCACGGTCTACACCCCTCTCTAAATGTTTTTTTTTTTTTAATCGTATGGCATTTATTACGCCTCCTGGTTCGTCGCTCGCTTAGCACTTAGGACACGTGCAGGGAGGTAAAAGGTAATTCCTGCGGACGTGAGTGACGGGGCATCCCCCTATATGAAAATAGGCCCTTGCTTAGCAATAGGCTGGCGATGAGTGGAAATGATGATGGTGACATATTAATATACTAAGCTGATGCCCGCGACTACGCCCGCGTGTTTTTAGCCTTTTTAATTCCCGAAGGAATTTGTTAGTTTACCTTCAACTATATCTATAGGTCCTCAACTATATCCATGCAAAAAATCATGTCAATCCTATGCTCTTTTGCGGCACGATTGAAGGACAAAACAACACACCTTCGCATTTATAATATTAGTAATATGATATACCTATGCAAAAGTTTCATTTGAATCGACTCAAGTAACGACTTTATTAAAAAAAATACATTTAAATCGATTCATCCGCATATGTCTACGATAAAGTACTTATTACTTACCAAATGTTGGAGCTTATTTAAATAGGTCTTAAGAAAAGTACCTTCTTAAAAAAAGGGAAATGCGACGGTTTTGCATACCAGTCCATCTGTCCCAATGCAATAACTCTGAAATAACAAGCGAATATTGTACTTTTCTCATGATTTGCATCATGTAACGATGTTTTCATTCGCCCATCTCCGTTCTGTCCTCCTGAAATGCACCTAAGTCACACATTAAAGATTTTGAGTTATGAATTATGATACTATTTTAAAAAGCAAAAATATGTCCGCTGACCTGTCTTGAAATCAAATTTCTATTCTTTAACTAGCTGATGCCCGCGACTTCGTCCGCGTGGATTGAGGTTTTTCGGTTACCGCGGGATCTCTTTCCTTTTTCGGGATAAAAAGTAACCTATGTGTTAGTCCAGACTAATCTATTTCTGTGCCATCCAGATCCGATAAGCAGTTCTGGCGTGATTGAGTGAGTGAAATGCGAAAGTTCGGATGGATGGATGGTCGTCCATCCATCCATCCAAACTTTCGCATTTATAATATCAGTAGGTATATATTAGAATAGATATAGATAGTTCTTGACATATCTCTACTTTTCTGTATAATTACTACTTTTTTGATGCAACAAGTGCTAGGTTTTATTATTTATTAATAAATTGTGTAGCTAAGGTGTCTACAACACCTTAAATAGGATATTTTCAACGATTTTTAAATATCATAGAGTACTATAATTTCATTATTATGGATTTTATTTATTTGTTAACATGTTACCGCAATCTGTATGCCGTCCTTCAGAGTGAGGGGCTTGCGTGGGTGCTAAGGTGGTATTGGTGACGATGGGAAGATGGTGTTATTTGTATGGCTATCTATAATTATCTTGGGAAACGGCTTTGCAGATCATGGTAAATAGCTACGGTCGAAGTTTTCCACCATTCAATTCAATTCACCTCCCATACCCCTAACAGGTTAGCCCGCTGCCATCTTAGAATGCATCATCACTTACCCTCAGGCGAGATCGCAGTCAATTTGGGAATTTATAATAAATTTCTGAATTTTCTCTAGTCTGGTCTGGCCACTCTCTCACGGCTTTGGTCGTGGCTAGTTATTATCACCCTACCGGCAAAGACGTACCGCCAAGCGATTTAGAGTTTCGGTACGATTGCGTGTAGAAACCGACTAGTGCTTTATATTACTGCCATACCCCTAACAGGTTAGAACGCTACTATCTTAGATTGCATCGTCACTTACCATCAGGTGAGATCGCAGTCAAGGGCCAACTTGTAGAGGATAAAAAAATAAATCTCAAAACGTCCTTCTTGCACTTATCTATGTTCAACGAATGTCAGTGTTTTTGTTCGTATTCATAACATTTGCATCCGAACCCGAACCCAGCCTAATTTGGGTGCCCCATATCTCCGCAATCGCTAAAATGCACGCACGGTAGCGGACGACAAAACAAATGTGAGGACTGATAAAAAAGGCTTTTTTCAGAAATTAATTGCCCTCCGAGATTCCCCTTTTTTGAAACCTTTTTAAATGATGTATAAAACCCGTAGTTGTTTTGCAGAAGTCCATCAAACCCGAAAGAACACTGTACTCGAGTTTATTTTGCTAAATGCTTAAAAATAACCGGATAATTTTGTATGGTACCGGGTACCACACGCAGATATGGTATGTATATGGTAGGTACTATATGCGACACACAATTTTTCTTCACAGGTTTTTTAAATTACTATGTAGCATATGTTTTACTCCGACACTGGATCTTCCTTATGTCCTCTATATTATTTACTAAAGCTAAACACCTTACGTTTTATGTTATAAAAAACAAAATCGTATGAAAATTGAAATGGACGGGTAGATCTAAATCACTTTCAAATAAGTGTAAGTAAATTCAAGCTAATTGAAATCACGTTTGGCGATGGTTTGTCCCGTCGCGTCGTTACGATTTAGATGACATTACATATCTATAATCTAAGAGCCTATGCACACTACTTTACACATTATATATAATATACTAATATTATAAATGCGAAAGTGGGTTTGTTTGTTGGTTTGTTGGTTTGTTGGTTTGTCCTTCAATGACGCCGCAACGGCGCAACGGATTGACGTGATGTTTGGCAGGGGTATAGTTGAGGACCTGGAGAGTGACATAGGTTACTTTTTATCCCGGTAAATTAAGGAGTTCCCGCGGGAATCAAAAAAACTTAAACCACGCGGACGAAGCTAGTTATACATAAACGCAACAGCGCGCTATATAGCTTGAAAGTTTTTCAATTATCAAATCCCGACTATTGCTTGATTGTCTGAATTCTGGGTATTGATGGTAACAATCGCAATAGAAAATGATTGGCTGACGCACTCACTATCAACTGAATTCATTATTGCAGTGAGAATACCATTAGTTCATCTAATCACAACAATTGAAACCTCCAGACCAAATTGCAAGCGCAATTTTTTTATCCACTAGGTACAAGTTAGCCCTTGACTGCGATCTCACCTGATGATAAGTGATGATACAGTCTAACATGGTAGCGGGCTAACCTGTTAGGGGCAGTGCGGTTATATAACTAAGGTATGGAAGTGCGGTAGGCTTCGGCCGTGGGGTAGTTAATATTAACTCCCACCAGGCCAGACCGGGGACAATTCAGATATTAGAAATTCCCAAATTGACCCTGCCAGGGATCGTAACCGGGACCTCCACACGTTAAGACAACAGCCCTGCGCCACGGAGGTCGTCAAATCATTTAATTTGCGTCTGCTGCGATTCAAAAAGTCGTAATGTGTAAAGGCTCTTACTTTGTAACATGTAATGGAATTTAAACGAGACGACATTTCTTTATTGCGTCCGTCGTGGCTGAACGTATCTGTCCGGCGTTGGATTATTAATTGGAGACATTTTGAAGGCGATAGAGATGAGAATCGCTTGTTCTCGGAAGCTGGGTTTGACAGGTTCGAACTTCTTACAATAGAAAAAAAAGCGTCACAATTAAAAAAAAAAAACAAAGCAGATTAATAAAAAGATATATTTTACAGGCCTTTTTAATGAAAAATTGCAACCTTTCGCAGTTCTTCCGTGGTTTTATTGATTTTGTGTTTGACCTGCTATTAAAGCGCGACTTATCAGGGTTATAAGCATTGTTTTTTTTAATATGAATCAAACGTCGCCTTTTAGTGCATAATAATATAGTTTAGACAAAAAAAATACTATCACTGACCCTAATTAGTTCAAAGTTAAAGTACCTACTCAAACTGAAAATGCGTCAGTATTGAGTAAAAAGGAAAGGACCATTATAGGTTGTTAAAGCTATAGATCAAGATCGGGATTCGGGAATGACGCAGTGAAAAAAAAATTATAATCTTTAAGCCCTATTAGGGTTTAAGATGGACGAGACTCGTCGCGTCGCACCAAATTTATTGCACCAATTAGTAGAGCCAACGTGGAAAGGGGTTATCTTGGACCTCGATCGCACTCTATTTGGGAGGTAACGGTCGGTAATGGCCGAATTTCGGAGAACGGGTCTTTGATATAACCCTACTCAGTTTTTTTTTTCACAAGTAGCTATTTTCGGAAGCGAGAATGTAACAAGTTAATTGGATGGAAATGTCCCTACACTAACTGGTCGCGTTGACGGCGTTATGCATAGAGATTAATATGGGATTCCTGAGCGACTCGATAAAGAATGTTTTAGTATAATGATTCATCAACAATTATTTATATGGATTAGAGTTGGAGACATAATATTTTTAATTCCCCACTTGACCCGATATTGTACACCTAATAATCTTACTTTTTTTTAATCCACTACAAGCTAGCCCTAGAAGTCTGCGATCTCACCTTATGGTAAGTGATGATGCAGTCTAAGATGGTAGCGGGCTAACCTGTTAGGGGCGTGGCAGTTATATTAAACCCATACCCCTTCGGTTTCTACATGGCATCGTACCGGAACGCTAAGTCGCTTGGCAGCATGTCTTTGCCGGTAGGGTGGTAACTAGCCACGGCCGAAGCCAGACCAGACGGGTAACTCCTTCATAGGTACTTAAACTCAAGTCACAACTCCTCAACTCTGATGCTGCAGGGTACTGCATTCTAAAAAGTTAAAAATAAAAATTCTTTCCAAAAAACCGACTTCCAAAGCCACTGTAAAGTAAAAAATAATTTTGATTTCTACACACTATGTTGAAGTCGGGCGAGTATAATATACAAAGATAGGCAAAGTTGACGTGTCAGGCTATCGACCAAACGTGTAAAGGAGGCATAAGATCATTACACGGACATGCGGACAGATGAATAATGAAGAATAATGACTATTTTTTATATCATAATTAACTTTTAAGTGGGCATGAGGGCGCAAGTCGCGATATTCGTACAAATTAAGTATAATTATCAGGTTTATGTCCCTGGAAAATTCTTCGTCCACCCCCTCCCCCCTCCCCCTTAGCCCCTCGTGCGTTTGGGGCACGACAAAATTCACGAATTTTAATTTGGATACTAAGTGATACTTTTTCTCGATACGGTCAGGTTTGATGTTGTAGTGCAAACGTGATTCCGACATTTTGGAAAAGTTCCTGAAACCATACTAATACAATCACAGCGTCAGTATAACATACTAGCTGACCCGGCGAACTTTGTACCGCCTTAGTATGCAAAATTAAACGTATATTTTTCAATATTTCTGAGAGATTTTCTTAATATTTTTTTCCGTAAGAACCTTCTCCTAATAATAACAAATACAACAAAAAAAGAATTAGTGACATCGGTCCAGCCATTCACGCGTGATGCCGTGACCAAGGAAAACGGGTTTCATTTTTATATATATAGACTAGCTGATGCCCGCGACTTAGTCCGATTGAATTGAGGTTTTTCGCTTCCCGTAGGTATATATTTTTTTTAATTTCCCGCGATAAAAAATATAAATAAATGCGCATATGTAGGTATTCCAGACTATAATCTATCTCTGTGCTAAATTTCATCTAGATCTGTTCAACTATCATGGTGGATAAACATGGTGGACATTAGTCGCCGGAAAATTCGGAGTTCCCGTGGGAAATAAAAAAAAAACGCGGACGAAGTAAACTCAAACTCAAACTCAAAGAACGTTTATTCAATTTAGGTAGGTATACTACACTTATTGACGTTCGGTTATTTGTAACATATACGATTTGCGAAGTTGCGAGCGTCATCTAATTAATTATATTTTTATCCTTTTCCTCTACGTATTCCCGCTGCCTGTATATTAACCACGCATAAGAACAATGGGAAGTTATATAAAATGGCTGAAACAGAACACTCCCACAACATCGGGTTGGAGACAACTTGTTACCTCGTTTTTTGTGTCTACCTGTATCCATACAACCTTGTCGCATTTAACTGTTTACTTTTATTCCTATATTTTCAACCATATCGTATTGAGTGGTGAGTTTGACAGAGTTGTAAGTGTTGTCCGGTGTCGATCGTGAAATCCGGTAGCTAAAAGTAATTTGTGAAATTACTTTCTTAGAATTGGGAGTCAATTAAGGCCTGCGACGGTCGACCAGTTTGGGATAAGCGTAGGTTGCTTTTATTTTGTGCTATCGTTTGGAATAATTAAGTACAGGGAATTGTGGTATGAATAATTATGTTTAACTAGCTGATGCCCGCGAGTTTGTCCGCGTGGATTGAGGTTTTTTCCCGTGGTAACTCTTCAATTTTCCGGGATAAAAAGTAGCCTATGTCCTTCCCCTGGATACAAAATATCCCTATCCTAAATTTCATCAATATCGGTTGAAGAGATAATCTTTTTTGATTCCCGCGGGAACTCTTGAATTTTCCGGGATAAAAAGTAGCTTATGTCCTTCTCCGGGATATAACCTATCCAATCCAAATTTCATCAAAATCGGTTGAACAGATGGGCCGTGAAAGCGTAGCAGATTAATAGACAGACAAGACAAACAGACACACTTTCGCATTTATAATAATAATATAAGTATAATTTTAGTATGGATGTGGATTGCGAAAATGTGTCTGGCAATTTTGTCAAAATTTGTGTTGCATCCCGGGCAAATAATATAATAGTTACTCGCGACTTCGTCCATGTGGATTTATATGTCTATAGATATTTCGAAAGTCTAGTGAAAACTTTGATTTTACGGGATAATTCCGATAAATTCCTTATTCTCGTTGTTTTCGTTCTTTGACTTTTATGTTGTCAGATAAAAACTGAATGGATAACAATATTTACCTTTACTTTTATGTATTGCTTCAATCAATCACCCTTATCCATTTCCAACATACCTGTTACCTATCGAAGTTTATGTTTGTGATAATTTCTTTAAATGTAAGGGCACAGAATTCTAAATGAGGAAATAGAAATGGTTCTGCGATCTTGACGATCTTGAGGTACTAAAATTATACATCAATATGAGGCCAAAAGAGGTTGATAAATTTGGAATTCACGGACTCTCTTGCCAAAGGAGCGCTGGTAGGCTTTTTCGGCATGGCTCTCTCAATGATACGATCAAAAGGGCTCTTGCCACCATAGATATTCCTGCGCTCATTGAGCCGGCAGGGATTAGTCGGGATGATGGCAAGAGACCTGATGGATTGACGCTGGTTCCCTGGGAACGGGGACGGGCGCTAATGTGGGACGCAACATGCGTAGACACATTGGCCCCGTGTCATATCAGGGAGACAGCATCAAGGCCAGGAGCCGCAGCAGAAAAGGCTGAAACCGGCAAGCGGCGGAAGTATGCCTCTCTCATAGAGAGTTACATATTTGTTCCGTTTGCCGTGGAGACCCTGGGGCCATGGAGTCTTAGTGCCAAAAAATTTTTACGAGATATTTCACCGCGGTTAATTTCCTCATCTGGTGACAGAAGGGCTGGCTCATTTTTTGCGCAAAGGATCAGCCTGGCTGTCCAGCGCGGAAATGCAGCCAGCATTCTTGCCATCATTCCACGCGGGCATGATTTATATAGTAATTAGGTTAGGCTAGCTAGCATTAAGTTCTATTGTAGGTATTATTTTCAATAAAGGTCTAATCGCTAAAAAAAAAAAAAAAATGAGGCACGATGTAAACTGTAGTGTTGTCACTTGTCATCTAAAGGCACATGACAAAATTTCTAAAATAATTTCATAATACCTTCGCTTATTTCTAGTTTGAACCAACTTATTTTTGTTTTAAAAGAAACTATAGTATTTATTGTTTTTTTAATATATTTATACTATACTTTAATGAGTAGAAAATAAATACATTATGAATAAGATTATGAAGATAAAATAAATATATTCGGGTTTCATAATTAAAACTAAACTCACATACATAAGTGAATAAATAGATATCAATTCGTACCGGGCGGAGTATTGCACCAAACGACCGGGAGTCAGAGCAAGTTGAGGTAATTCAAAATTTATTAAAGTCAACGACCTCAATTTACGATACGAGTAAAATTGTTACCATTCGAGACAATAATATAGGTACTTATGACATTTCTATCATCTTTTTCAGAATTCTATGCCCTCCTATCACTGCCCTTGTTCACACCATACGTGAAGTTACCTTACAACAAAATGATTGCGCTATTGCAAGTATGTATGCAACATATACGAAGGCGCCAATTTATATGTATTATTCAGCTCCATTACCCGCCGTCTGTACATCGCTAGACGAAATAGGCGTGATGCGCAGCAGGGCACCAGGTCTTTTATAGACGTCTGTAGTAAAACTCCCCGAAGAGGTTTCACTTTTTTGCCATCGCACCATAAAAGAGGAGTCATTTCGAAAGTTTAATTGGTGCCAAAAATGGTATATACCACCATGTACTGGATGGGAAATTGTTCCACTACGCTCATTAGTACAAAAATATGTCTGACGCGCAGACTAAAGGAAATTATGGACGGAACCTTTCTGTACATTCGGTACATATCCAAAATACAGTCCAAAACATCGATATATATGTATGTAGGTATTAAATGGGCCCATACATAGAATAAAGTTGGGCGTCCGACTTGTAGGGCATGCCCCTCACCTGTATAAGCCTGTCCAGCAGGGGTCTTCTCCGGTTGGTCCGTGAGGGCCAATCGGGGGTAATTCGGGGGCTTAGATTGACGTATAAGAATTCATTGTTCGGGGGGTTAGAATCATTCTAATTTCTAATGCGTTAAATTATACTTTTTTTTTTACTTATAAATGTAACAGCTGCTTTGACGATTAAATTAAGTAGAATACATATTAGGTATGTACCATTTGAGTTAATTTGTTAAAATTTTGTCAGTAATTGTGTGGGCCAATAAAGATTCACTTTACTTTTCAAAGCGTTTTTTGATGCAAAGTCAAGCTTATTGACCATCAAAAAAACCTATAAAATACTTCCTATTGAACTGCACTCTTGTAATTCATATCCGAAAACCGTTAATATCAATAAATTAACATCCGAAAAAATGTCTTAAGAATTTCAACTACCTAGTTGAAATTAACTAAAAAGTTATAGTTAGTTAGGTCTATATTTTGGTATACCTATACTAAAATATAGACGTTCCAAATACTACAGAGCAATGTACTTTTACACAGCTGCTGTCCCTGATCGTCCTAACGTACGTCCGTCGTACTCGTACCTACTAATATTATAAATGCGAAATTTTGGATGGATGGATAGAGATAGATCGAAGGATGTATGGATGGTTATTCAATCACGGAAGAAGGGCTGAACGGATCTGCATGAAATTTGGCACAGAGATAGATTATAGTTTGGAATAGTACATAGGCTACATAGGCTTTCATTGCTTTCATCCCGGAACGAAGTCGCGGGCATCAGCTAGTTTAGTCATGTAATTATTTAACTTTAATCTAAATTAGAGTTAAATAATTACTAACTATTACTAAAAATAGACGGGTCATTAGTGCCCCGTCTATTTTTACTAACAGTCTGAGGTCTCCAGTTCGAGATGGTATTTTAAAGTTGTTTCATTAATGCTTTTTAATAAAAGTTTAAAATTTTCATCATCGCCTTACGCCTACCTAACTATTTCGCAAAATAATCATTCGCAATCGTATTCGATTAAAGCCGTACGCCCAAGCAAATAAACGTAATTGATTTGAGATCGGTATCGATATTAAAAACTCGAATGGAATCGATTAATCGGAGGAATAATAAAGCGGGCGGCGTTGCGTTAATTGGTTTGCGCAAATAAAACATATCGCTTGATGACTTATTCTGGGATACGATCAGCACTAGCTAATACCCGCGACTTTGTTTGATTTTGATTGCATGCCCATAATTTTCTTCTAAAAAGTGCTTATATTATGTTTATCATCATACATTATAAATTAATTCATTACACGGCAACGCGACGCGACGCGACAATATCAAACAGTACCTATAGCCGACGTTGTCGCGTAGATTCATACGTCTGTCATTTTCTATTACATGCGGCCGTATCGCCTCGCGTCGCGTCGCGTCTGATTGATAATATGAATCACCTCTATCACTATACTCTGATATTTAATTCCGTGGAATTCTGACGTTTGTGATGTTAGTCACAAACATTTTGGTATGCCTTTTTTTATTTTAATATGACTCAGGTTTTTTAAGGTTAAAAATTACTATATGAAGCCAATTGAGTCATACACGTAGGTATTACCTGAAATAAATAATTTATCATTTGTCACAAGCAAAATCCAAATATCTTATTACTGACTAAAGACTGAAATAGTCTTAAACTTAACTTTAAAAGAAACAACAATAATGATTTTATCCATAGCTACTAATATTACAAACTAGATTCCGCGTGGATTAAGGATGTTTGATTTCCGTGGGAACTTTTTAATTTTCCGGGATAATGCCTATGTGCTTCCCCGGGATACATCATACAACCTACCTCAATACAAAATTTCGTCAAAATCGGTTGAAAAGATGCGTAGCTAACAGACAGACAGACACTTTCGCATTGATAATATTAGTATGGTATATCTATACTATTATATATATCTATACGATAATATAGTATATCTATACTAGTGATAATATTAGTATTTAAGTATATCTATACTTCCATACTAATATTATCACTCACGAAAATTTGAACGAATACCAACATAACCGGCTGGAAAAAGAATGATATTCAAGCATGGTTAACTTCAAAGTTTGGGCTCAAGTTAAGGGTCATGTGGTAAAAAACAATAAAACTTATAAAATGGCTGAAGTGAAAGTGCTTTTGGTTGAGGGAGTGAACAATGTCACCTCAAACAAATGGCACATGATATTAAAGAAGAGGGCAAACTATGCCGTATTGACCGTTTGATTGACAGTGTCTGTGACACTTTCATTATAAATGCCGGTGACGATGACGAGGATGATGAAAACGATGATGACGATGATGATTATTTTAATAATTCATTATTTACAAAAACATATTATATATGTTGGATATGTATTCATACAGATTCCCATAATAGAAGCATGTTTTTAAGTTGATAAAAAGTTGCTGATTTGACTGAGTTGTCATCATCTCTATCAAAGAAGAAAGAGAAAAATATCCTCCTCATCCACCAGTTATCACACTATCTGCGAGTTGATCTCAAACAAGGCGTGGCGCAATCAGCCGCAGACGCGACTGAATAATTGCGCGCCGCGACACGTAATGCCCCCACGCCCCGGTGAGATTCATTTGTCAGATCGAATACTGCCACTTGGTATTGAATATTGCTGTCTGTCTGTCCGTTTCTGACGAATGACTACAATACATGTGATATCTATGAAGCTAAGCATTTGTCCTAGGTAACCCGTTGTCCTAGGTGAGCGACAGAAACGAGGCAACGCGACGCGAAGCGATACGTTGCCATAGAAAATGACAGACGCATTATAGAGGTCATATAGTAGGTAGACAGACGCATCTACGCGACAACAAGGGTCGGCTATCTATACTAATACTAATACTAAACTAACACTAAACTGACACTAACACTAATTACTAATTACTAATACTAATACTAATTACTAGGTAATTACTAAACTATAACTATATTATAAATGTGAAAGTTTGGATGTATTGATGTATGGATGTATGGATAGATGTTTGTTACTCAATCACACCCCAACGGCTGAACGGATCTGGATGAAATTTGGCACAGAGATAGATTATAGTCTGGAATAGCACATAGGCTAAAATTAAGGAGTTCCCGTGCCAAATTTCATCTAGATCCGTTCAGGCCTTCTGGCGTGATTGAGTAACTAAACTTTCATCCATCCATACATCCATCCATCTAGATCCCCACTTTCGCATTTATAATATTATTATAGATTCTATTTCAAGTTATTATTTGCCGCGACTTTGCTTGATAATATTACAAGATAAGACGGAATTTTCGTTTCTATAGTATAGAAGAGATGCACATTTCACCACGAAATTCCGTCTTTTCTTGTAATATTATCACACAAAGTCGCGGCAAATAATAACTTGAAACCTTGATAATTGCCACACCACCTATTTATTGGTCTGCAATGTCCGCAGGCTGTATCAGGCAGCTAAGACAAAATATGAAAGATTATCTTCGGGAGCAAAATGGCCGACTGATGTTTTAATTAGCCTACAGGCTACAGCAGTTAGCTGGACAGCCAATTGCATTCTCAATTCTAGGGTTGCCAATTAATTTAAAAATAATCCTAACTATCATAATATAACTTAATATTATAAAAGCGAAAGTGTGTTTGTTTGTTTGTTGGTTTGTCCTTCAATCACGCCGCAACTGAGCAGCGGATCGACGTGATTTTTGGCATGGGTATAGTTGAGGACCTGGAGAGTGACGTTGACTACTTTTTATCACGGAAAATTAAGGAGCTCCCGCGGGAATCAAAAACACTTAAACCGCGTGGACGAAGTCGCGGTCATCAGCTAGTCTGTTATAAATGTTACCTAATGATTACACACAACTGCCCATAAAAGGAGTGTAATGCAGTTTTCAGGGTTCATGTATGAATGTGAGTTTCTTTATTCCACCATAACTTTTAAATGCCTGAACAGATTTGAATGTAACATAATCTCAAGTCTTGGCTATGAAGGTTTAAATGTAAAAAATCAATATGGCAGAGCAGTCGTGTTTTTTTAATAATTATAATTATATCCACTTGTTTTAATATAATAAAATAGTTAATGTGACTTTGTTTGTAATTATAGGCCGTGAAATGTCACGGCCTATAATTTAAACCTATTTTGGTGAAAGGCATAGGCTGTGTCCCGTTAAAGGATACTTAAAATGATTATCAAAACTAACAGGGGAGGTTGTTATTACATCTTTTGCGAGATCTTCTCATAATAATCACCAAAAACTTACCATTTATTTTTGATTTAGGCAACTAATAACGACTTCTCAATACACATTTGGCAACCCTAGCGTGGGATTGGTTAGTTAGTGCTAAGAGGCAATGAAAATTGTTTTTCATTACTCATACACGGAAAGTAGGTCTGAAGTTGCCTGAGAAGCGGGTTGAAAGTAATACTTTTCAGCCCTAGGGAGAATCGTTTTCAACTGACAGCTGTCAAATAATTAAAAAAACTAGTTGTCACATTTATAACCCTTCCCAAAACTTTTACATAAACTTTATGATGTCCTCCCTCCTAAGATTCCTAGGCCCATAAGTGTGGAATGTCTTTTAGTGTTAGTGTTTAGTCCCTATGTTAAATTTTTGTGTAAATATGTTAAATATAACAAAATAAAATTATAATCCTAATATTTTAGTTTATCTTATGTAGACTTGTAAATATTACAGTATTATCTATAAAATGTATTATATGTAATTACATAACCTTCCCTTTTGTGTTGTTGTAGATACTAAAAATAACCCTACTATTGTCCTGCGAATACGGAGCATTCAGAAGTAGTAGTATAGAAACCGATCAATCTCCTTCGTGTTTTCTTCAAGCAACGCGACATTGGCGAAGTAAATTGTGCTGTGCTGGCACAAACAAAAGCCACACACTAAACAACAACAACAACAACCCTTCCTCTGCGTATATTAAATATTAAATTCGCGCGCCCCTGCGAGCCCATTTTAACAGGTGTCGAATTTCGCGAGCCGCCGGCCGCCCGGCGCAATATAAATAAACATATCTCTTATTACGTACTAAAGCTATGTAAACAAAGTATGTCATTCAAATCGTTATGAACTATAGCTATAGATTAAAGTTTAAGATTATGTAAATGATAGAGGAGCATGGATTTGATCGCTCCAGCAATGCTGGGGACAGCGGTTACTTATTATAAATTAGTGTTTGAATATTAGTATTCAATTTGATGCTTTGATACGGGTAGACTGGGTATGTCACGCTCTCTTTAAACATTTCTGTGGTGGTGTCGTGTGGTGCGGGTTGTTACGTTCCCTCAAATATGGTCGAGCGAAGCAATGGCTGGATCATGCGTCATGCTCGTGAACGGGTGCCACCGGCGGGAATGGGGCTACTTTCTGTCTGCCCGTCTTTGACATGAATTGAATAAACAAATTTAAGAAATCCATTAAAAGTATGCTCCTGAAAAAAGCTTATTATACTGTTGAAGATTATGTAAATGATAGAGGAGCATGGATTTGATCGCTCCAGCAATGCTGGGGACAGCGGTTACTTGTGTACACATTGATATAGTAATTGTAAATGAATTATTTAAAAAGAGCAACCACCGAGTTTCTTGCTGGTTCTTCTCGGTAGGAATGGCATTCCGAACCAGTGGTAGATTCACTTGACGATTCAAAAGTACTTGTAAAAGTTTATTTGAATAAAAAATATTTGATTTTGATTTTGATTTTTGATTTAAAAGGTAATCGCTCTTCTTTATGGTTAACACAGAAAAATAGCAAAAAAAAAATAAAAAAATGATCCCGTTTTTAAAAATAGAATCTTTGTAAAACATAAAATATTACCCGTATCTTTGTTCTAAATTCGTGGTTTTGTCTATGGTTAGTCATTTCAGAGTATTAAGACACGATACAAAGATTCTTTTCCATATATATTTAAAAAAATAAAAAAAAATAAAGTATCAAATTACAAGTGGTGTCCTCCTCGCACGAAATTTCTACCCATAGATTTATTTCATTGAGTAGGGCCCCCAAAAAAATCCCAGTGTGTCCTTGTCTATCATAGTAGGTTTTACCAAAGTTTGAAAAGACGGCAAAAACCTTTCACTAACTATTACTAATTGTTCTAATTTTAACATAAACTTTAAATAAATATCTCACCAAAGTTGTTGATTTATGTAAAATAAAGTTCACTCAATTTTCTTTAGCTAATTTCTATTTTTATTTTGACTTTCCTTATATTCGTAATGAAAAGCACAGTGTTTACCTCGGGATAAAGACTTATTTAGTCCCTCGAACTATAGGCCCCCTCGCTACGCTCGGGCGCCAAACCCCGTCTCGGGACTAAATAAGTTACTTTCATCCCTAGGGTAACAATGTACTATTACGCCTTTCCAGTGTCGAAGTACCTCTTCATCGAGGTACTGGCGTCTCAATTGAAACCTTAACATGTACCTTAGGGCCAGCGCTGACCGGCTGAGTAGTGGGTTTGAAGCCAGTATATAGGCAATAGTTAGAGATTGGCAATAATTAAAGGCCTTAGTAAAGAACTAGAGTTTTCGCGCGACAAACCTGTAGGAGTTGAATTTTCAAAAATCCTCATCCAATGGTTTGAGCTGAGCGATTGATAGATCAGTCAGTCAGTCAGTCACCTTTTCCTTTCATGTACTATTTCGATGACCATTGAGCTATTTTTATCTATACAGAGCCAATGTATCGATATAATTAATTAAATTTTCCTAAACTTTTGCACTTGTTTTTCCAACAAAATCGTGACATCTGCTAAATTTGCTTTTTAATTAATTAATTAATTGGAATTCTCAGAATATTAATTGAACCATAAATTATTCTCATTAATTACCCGTGTTTGTCATCACTTATTCAATAAAGTCGTTATTTATTATTTATTGGTGCGCAAATAATTTATTTTTATGTTAATTTAAGTTGTTTATACTTAGTTTTATGTAATAACTCATAATTCGAGTTTTCAAATGTATAGGTGTTAATGTTACTCTTATTTAAACGACCCTAAAGACTGGCGCAGTGGTGTTATGAGTGAGTCCGGGATTCTGTTCCAGGTATGCATAGTAATTCGGTATTTGACAACTAGTCAAATCGGTAAATGTACGTGTCACCATACATTTACTCTGCATTCAACTCGCGCGCGAACTATAGGTTAGGTTAGGGTTCGACATAAATATCCGGGTAGTGTAGTAGCACTTAGGTTCTATCGGGTTAATATACCTAATAGATTGGGTACAGTTAACCAAAAACATACATAAGTAACAGCTGTCCTTAGCATTGCTGGAGCGAGTCAAATCCATGCTCCTTTGTCATTTACGTAATCTTCAACAGTATAATAAGCCTTTTTCAGGAGCATAATTTTAATGGACTTCATAAACTTGTGTAAAGGCAAGTTTAAGATAGGTTGTGGAATTTTGTTATAAAATAGAATGCTCATTCCCACAAACGACCGTCGGACCTATATCAGATTTATCTTGATCTAGCAACTATATTCTCAAGCTTTCTTGTCAAGTAATCGCTGTTATGACAAACCCGTGGCCCGGTTTAGAGTCCTGTGTGCTTACTCTGAGTTTTTACATTGCAAATTCGATTGATCGTATTGAAAGTTCGATCACATTAGCGTCAAAGTAAAATGGACCCAAAAGCTCTTGCTTTAAAGTCACAAATTCAGTAGGTATGTGAATAAATACACGAAATGATGAAAAGAGCTCTGAACCAATGCTGTTAAGGTTCATTTTACTTTAACACTAATGTCATCAATACGATCAATCGAATTTGCAATATTATAAAAATTAAAAAGTAAAAACTCAGTGTAAGCACACTGTGCGCACAGCCTGTGGGCTTACTTCAATTATTTTAAAATGTCAGATTTATATGACACTAGAGGTCGCCCGCGACGTCGTCCGCGTGGTTTTTATTGATTCTCGCGGGAACTCCTTAATGTTCTGGGATAAAAAGTAGCATAAGTCACTCTCCAGGTCCTCAACTATATCCATGCAAAAAATCACATCGATCCGTTACTCCGTTGAGGCGTACGTAGGTAATGGCGTCCCTGAAGGACAAACCAACAAACCAATACACTTTCGCATTCATAATATTATTAGTATGATACCTTGACGACAACAATTTTAAAATAATACTGCTTTAAACGATGGTAGTAAACCTCCTGTGCGTATTCGATCAGATAACAGGGCTGAATGTGAAATTAGTTTAGTAATTATTGAGCTAATGAGATGAAACTCGCTTAAACGCGGCTTTGGCGTGATATAATTATAGTTACTCGTAATTATTGCTCGGTCACTAATTACATCCAATCAGACGCTGATATTTCTTTTCCTTATGTTTACTTTAATTGTTTCAGGGCTTTAAGGGTGTGATTGTACGTAACTAATTATAAATGCGAAAGTATGTCTTTTTTTTATTCCACTACAAGTTAGCCATTGACTGCGATCTCACCTGATGGTAAGTGATGATGCAGTATAAGATGGTAGCTGGCTAACCTGTTAGGGGCATGGCTATCATATTAAAAAATACCAATATTCGGTTTCTACACGGCATCGTACCGGAACGTTAAATCGCTTGCCGGCACGTCTTTGCCGGTAGGGGTGTTACTAGCCACGACCGAAGCCTCCCACCAGGCCAGACCAGGGAAAATTCAGAAAGTATAAATTCCTGAATTCACTCCGCCGGGGATCGAACCCGGGACCTCCGCACGTTAAGACAACAGCGCTCAACACTGCGTCAGGGAGGTCTTCAAAAATGTGTATCTTTTACTCTTTCATAGCTCATATTCTGTTCATAAGATTTTGAAAGGCACACAGTTCAGTTAGCACATGGTACGAAGAACTGATAGGCGTTGCGGTCCCAAGGTGCTTGATTGGCTGCCTCATATCGGAAAGCGTAGCCGTTGGGTGACCCCCCACTAGGTGGACGAACGATCTCAAGCGAGCAGCTGGGAGCTGAAAACAAACGGCACAAGACCGTGTTCTGTGTAGATCCATGCAGGAGACCTTCGTCCAGCTGTGGACGTCTATAGGTTGAGACGACGACTACGTGATTTTGATAAAATTTGGTACAGAGATATGTTTCAACCTGGCGAAGTAATATCCCGGAAAACGTAAGAGTTCTCATAGCATTTTTCCAATCAATAATTATAGAAGGCGTGGTTCTAAGTGACAGACAACCTACAGTCCAACCGGTTGAACGTAGGAAATTTTAAGAGAATTTTCCTAGAACACCCTAGAGAAAGGAATTTTTGAAATTCCATCCCTATTTCCGAAATCAGGAGGCGGTTAAAATTATGTTTTACACAGGTTTTTTTAATTTCTTTTTTTAGAACCTAATCCCACGTGGATGAAGTCGAGGTCAAAAGCTAGTACCTACCTAAGTACCTAAATCCACTCGAAAGACGTCGCGGGCATCGTCTAGTTTTTTTTAAATATTTAAAGACAAGTTAGCCCTTTCGACTACAGATGAAATAATAGTCTGTCTAGTGATATCACCTGGTGGTAATACGTTATGATGCAGTTTCTAATATTTATAACATGTGTAGCCTTCCCAAATGGACCTTAATGATTGTTATATAATCCATCCAAATAAGGACCGTAGTAATGTACTCAAGTTTACCTAATAAAGTGATTTCTATGTAACGAGACGGTAATTAGGTTTAATTGGACCACAAGCATTCTGTACTTAGTAATTAATTAATTTTTATATTTGAGAAATGTTGCAATCAACAGTTTAATTGCAACTATTTGCACTAATGACTTTCAGTCATTCTTTGTATGTATTTTGTTACGGGTAAAGGCAGCGAGGTGGGCGAAGTTTGAAGCGCCCGGGAAAAGCTAAGTTTGCACGGAGTCTAGTCAAAATTCCCTTGGATGTAAAAGTTTGATAGATACATTTCAGTTTTCAATTACACTTTCTAATTTACTGAATGAAGTTTGATAAAGGCCTCAAATTTTAGTGTTAAAATTAACGTACAATGTTTCTAACAACAATAATTGACTAGGGCCATACGCCAACGCTTAAAGCCATATTGTTTCATTATTTTTGATATTTTACAATTATAATCCTTATTTTAGGAACGTCAAGGTACGTGATAACGTGACACCAAACTGTCATTTAGAGTAATATTGCTTTAAGCGTCGTCGGCAGTATGGCCCCGGAACGCTATGCAGTGACAAAGTTGACTGTACCCACAGGTAGAGCTTATGCAAAGTCAAGTGAAGTCCAACCGGGCGGTGCCAACTTTGCCCACCCTGTGAACTTTGTCCGTAACATATTATATACAATGATAATCCTATAAGGCAAATATGAATGCGTACACCATTTACAGAACAAGTGGTAGTTTTGAAAAATTCACTTTTTAACCTGCAACTGCGATGGCCTCGATGATACATCGATGTGTATTGTAAAAACTTATATGAGTTTAACGAGAGGTCGTTAAGAGTGACTCGAGCTGATAGTGTATGGGTTCCGCACAGCTCTATTCTTGTCTATTATAATATAGCCTTTTTTATTAACTTTATTTTTTATCCACTACAAGCTAGCCCTTGACTGCGATCTCACCTGATGGTAAGTGCAGTCTAAGATGGTAGCAGGATAGTCTGTTAGGGGTACAGCTGTTTACAAGAGTTATATTACACCCATAGGTATCTACATGGCATCGTACCGGAATGCTAAATCGCTTGGCGGTAGGTACGTCTTTGCGGGTAGGGCGGTAACTTGCCACGGTCGAAGCTTCCCACCAGACCAGACTAGAGATGTGTACAGTCCCACAAACTTAGCTGACCCGGTGACGGCTTCGCTAGTATCTATGAAAAAAAACAAAATAACAGGCATAATTCCAATTTTGGTCACCGGTTCAGATAAGTTTGACTGACTGTAAGTTATAACGGGCAGCTTTGACATAATTATAGGTGGGTCTCGTTTGGAAAACTCATTCACCGAACTCTAAAAAAAGGGAAGACCCGGAGGTCGCGCGAAACTGGACACCGCCATTATTCGCGTCATTACGAATAAACTGACCAATTACAATAAATTGTTGGCGTGCGGCAATAAAACCGCCATTTTGGTAGATAAATAAATGAGTAATTAATGTCGGGCCCTGCAACGTCCCGCTCCTCCGCTCCGGAATACAAATCTGTGATTTATACGAATTATAAGAAATTAACATCGGCTCAAAAACTCTACCCGTTTTTGTACTCTCAATTAGTGCTGTTCTTACACTTAGTATAAGTTGTGTAGTTTACGAATCGAATTCGATATCGAGATCACCAGTTCATCTTGGTCCACCACTTGCGTATCACTCAGCTTCTGAAATTCGTATGTAACATGCGGTCATTACATTTATTAAAAAAAATTAAATGCTTTTCAAGTTTCACCCAGTGATCTGGAAATGTTTTGCGTATTTGTCACACACAATCCACAATATGTGCTATGCATGCATATGTGCGTAAGTTAATTTTTAAAAAATTTATTAATTATTGTCTATTAAAATCATTTGTGAACGAATGAGGCTCCTCACTCAGCACAAAGCAGCAGCAAGCTGTCGTGCTGGTTTTCAGGAGTGGGTATGATTATATCGGACCGACCGGACGATTCTGATCACCCGACTCCACGCATTATTATCTATCCCAGCCCTGTATTCGATTAGGAATTCATATTATAAGTATGTAGGTATTATAAACATAACGCCATAGTGCCAGTGTTTTTTTAAATATATAGGCTAGCGCTTGGCTGCAATCAGACCTTCTTGCAATAGGTGTATTTCGTGTCGATCATTCTTTCCTGAAAATTCAAAATTCAAAAAATTCTTTTTCTAAATTCTAATTTCTTTATTTATTTACATGAGTCTTAATTGACCTCCGAAGAAGCCCACAACAATGTCAGCCGGGCCTGAGCTATGCTGCCATTACAATGCTAAAATCGCACCGCAGCCTGACAACAAGTCCACAACAAACTCAGCCGGGTATTATCTCACGAAAACGATCAAAGTTTTCGAGTTGTACAAACTCGCGCTAGTGGCGCCAGCAAGTAGGGAAGCGAGTATGTTAAATTGGAAAGCTACTCGTCTCGAGTTGGCTCGCCAGCCGTGAATACGCCTTATACGATTGGACATACCTCCAATTACTAGTAAGTAGTAGGGCGAGACCACACTAGCGACATGGTCTATACACAAGGTAATGTTTGAGACGTGGTGATAATAAAAAAAACACGGCTAAGCTTGTTGTGGGCTCTTCTCAGAGCAGGGCGCGTTTGGAACCCTCGTACCTTTAGTTTTAAGATATCGTCCTTAGTTATCACCATCACGTCTTATATTTGGACAATAGACGTTCAAAAGGTGTACATTTTGATGTACCACCAGTCTGGTGGTAAATCAAAATGTAGTGAATTTCAGTACCTACATAAAAATCGCCAGGCGATTTAGCATTCCGGTACGACGCTGTGTAGAAATCGATTAGCAGGTTAACAGGTTAGCCTGCTATTATTTTGTACTGTATCATCACTTACCATCAGGTTTATTTATTTATTTATTTATACTTGGCCAGCGTGGTGGATTATACCCATACTCTTCTAATTCTGAGAAGACACTTGTGCTCAGTACCTATAGTATTGAGCCCGCAATGGGTTGTAGTGATAATGATGAGCCAATACTTTACTAATACTCTAGTCGGTCGTCTGCGTTAGACCTTAGCCTTACGCTGATAGTTCTTGTTAGTACCATTTACGTATGTTCGGGGTGGAGTGTCGATTATGCCAATTGCAGTTTACGTGTAAAAATAACAGGACAACCGCCGGGCCACAGTATTGTTGTATTAGCGATAGCTTGTGTCCCGTCGTCCTTGGTTAGCGAAAAAAGCGACGCGACGCAATGTGACGTGATTCGACTCCATAGAGAATTACAGCCACATTGGCCACGTGTAGCGTGAGCCAATGTTTGATAAATTTTTCGCGGCGTTCGCATATAGTTCGCGGTTTATGAGTTGAGTTTGAAGAATGGGCTTTTTTAATTCTGAGAATAGGTGTACTACGTGAGCGACAAACGCGACAATGCTACTCGATACGACGCAACGCGGCAATATCAAACAGTAGCTGAACTTTTACGTGGCCTACGTTGTCGCGTTTACTTTTTTGAATGCGGTTATACGTTGCGATGCGTCGCATCGCTTTCGTCCTTCCCCTAGGACACCGAGTAGTTAATACTTAGTACGTACGCAGTGTTTATTTTTTATAAAAGCAAGGGCGAATCTGGGTGCAGTGGTAAGAACTATAGTGTATTACATGATAAGTCCCGGGTGTGATATCCAGCAGTCATTGCCACTTTCAAGATCCTCAACTATACCCATGCCAAAAATCACGTCGATCCATTGCTCTGTTGCGGAGTGGTTGAAGTACAAAACAACAAACAAACATACTTTCGCATTAACTAGTTAACTAGCTAATGCCCGCGACTTCGTCCGCGTGAATTGCGGTTTTTTGGTTCCCGCGGGAACTCTTTAATTTTCCGGGATAAAATGTAGCCTATGTGTTATTCCAGACTATAATCTATCTCTGTGCCAAATTTCATCCAGATCCGTTCAGCCGTTCGGGCGTGATTGAGTAAAAAAACATCCATCCATAAATCCATACATCCATCCATCCATCCAAACTTTCGCATTTATAATATTTGTAAGATAAGATAAGATAAGAAATAAGATAAGATTAGTATGACTATCACTCAAACTAATTTTACCTGACGCCAACTCTTAGAAGTCGTGGCCCAGGGTTAGGACTCCTTTCCTTGGTAGTTGGTGGTAAATGGTAATAGTCGATTATAAATGTTATTAACGTTAATACATTTATTGGACATTGTATTGTATACGTACCTACAAACGAAACAAATAGTTTTTTGTACTAAGTACATGCCGTTTAATGATGAGGCGAATATTTTTTTATTGGTAACGATAAATTATCATGTGTAACATTTATTAATAAATATCATACCTACGTACAACTACATAATATTATACTTACCTACAGTATTGGTATATAATTAATTATTTACTAAGTAGACAATGCCCACATTATCGTCCAGTGATTTTAGTTTTTAAAAAAACGCGGGGTTTCTGATAAGCCAGTCGAACGAAGTCGCGGGCCTCAGCTGTTCTATGAGTCTTTGGATCCATCTGCTATTTGATATTTAAACGTATATACTTAAATCAAAGTAGTCAATTCAGAGCCTGCGGTTAGGAAGACCGCAGCATAGCAAATGTACAGTTCAGAAACCAATCTCCGCTTTTGCAGAGCAACGGAAAGTGCTTGATAGGCAAGCCTTATCCAAGGTGTCTAGTGGTGCCGTTAAAAGGTAATAGCCAACTGGTTTACACGCTCGGTTTCCTATTCGGATGGTAAGGAATAAGGATATCGAATCTCGGGTACGCACCTTTTCGGGTTATGTGCGTTTTAATTTGAAGCAGTAAAATATCACTTGGTTTGGTGCTTGGTGGCGAGCTCCCGAAAAGGCCTACATCCAGCAGTGGACGCATACAGGCTGATGGATGAATGGATGGGTGGATGGATGAAATATCACTTGCTGAAGTGAAGGTAAACCTTGTGAGGATTCAATGTTTTTTCAAATGAGCAATCACCTAGTTTCTTGCAGGTTCTTCTCGGTAGGACTGGCATTCCGAATCAGTGTATAGTTACTCGACAATTCAAAAGTACTTGTAAAAGTTTATTTGATTAAAAAACGTTAGAGTTTGAACCATACCTGCCCGAGAGTTCAGCATAATGATCTCAAAGGTATGTGAAGTCTGCCAATCTGCACTTGCCCAGCGTTGCGGACTATGGCCAAACCCCTTCTCAGCTCTGAAGGTCTAGCCCCTTTTCAGAGGCGCGGCAAGTATTCTTTGTATGAGGTTGTATGGAGTTGAGCCCACTTAAGCGATGCGGCACGGAGATGCTCGGCGCGACGCGGCCCCGTACAAACTCATGCAAATAATATTTGCCGCGCCGCTCCGTGTACCCCAAGTGACAGTGGCGTGCACAGTATTCGGAGCCAAGATTAGGTAGACACCTATTTTCAGTCAGTACATGTTAAAAATAATGTTTTAACGACCTCCGTGGCGCAGTGTGTAGCGCTGTTTTCTTAACGTGCGGAGGTTCCGGGTTCGAACCCGGCAAGGTCAATTTGGGAATTTATAATTTCTGAATTTTCCCTGGTCTGGCCTGGTGGGACGCTTCATCCGTGGCTATAGTTACCACACTACCGGCAAAGACGTGCCGCTAAGCGATTTAGCGTTCCGGTACGATGCCGTTTAGAAACCGAATATAGGAGTATGGATTTAATATAATTGCCATGCCTAAAGTCGCAAATTCAGTACAACCGTTACTGTTAAGTAACGGTTGTACTGAATTTGCGACTTTAGATCAAGGGTTTTTGGATCCATTTCTCAATAACTCAATAAACTCGATTTATTTATAACATGTAGGACATACAGGTGTATCTTATGTTACGTCATGTTTTGACTCTACCACCGGTCCAGAAAGACTTCTGCTAAGAAGAGGATTTTACTTTAATGATCATCGAATTCATAAACGATCAATCGAATAATTAAAATAATAGACTAAGCATATAAAATGGCCGTTTGGGAACTGTGTGATTGCTAAGCTGTCTTTAAGATTATAGCTAGCCAATGATTAAAGGCATAATTTGTTGTGACTTGTGACTACTGTCTTCATTGGTGTGTAAGAGCACCTGATCTGCGGTTTCGTGACCTTTTAGAGGTCACAGGGGTCGCGCCTTCACCTTATGTATTTAGGCTTTTTAAAATTCCATAAAAGTAGCTTAGGTATACTTACGAATAAAAATAAAAATAATTGTTGCTAAGCGCAAAACTCGAGAGCGGCTCGACCGATTCTGATGGAATTATTTGTGCGTGTTCGACTGGGTCTCGGGATGGTTTATATTCACAATTGGACCCGGTAGGTGGCGCTGCAATTGGGTTCTACGTTCAGGGCAGGACAACGTCTGCCGGGGCCACTAATATATACTCGTACTAACCTGCCTCGTCGGACTATAGTCATTTAGTGGTTAGCATGTCGGGTCATAATTAAGTATTGGGTTTTTCTAACAAGAAATTCTCAGTCCCGCCCGGAGAAAGAAGTTGGTGGTGATTCACCCCCGTGCCTCGGAGAGCACGTTAAGCCGTCGGTCCCGGTTATTATCACTAACATGATAATAGTCGTTAGAGCCCGCCAACCCGCATTGGAGCAGCGTGGTGGCTGCTATAAGCTCTAATTTCCTCTCTCCTATGAGTGTGGAGGCCTGTGTCCAACAGTGGGACGTTAATGGGCTGTAGTCAACGATGTTATATGTAGGTACTAGATGGGCCCTTTCATAGAAAAATGTTGGGCGTCCGACTTGTAGAGCGCGCTCCACGCCTATATAAGACTGTCCTTGTGCCCGCCATAACGCTGTCCCGCTTTTCAGAATAGATGGCGTTAGTAATTCTTTGTTTGACAGGGCCCGTGTATATAAATTGAGGTCGTTGGCTGTAGTGGACTTAACAACATAAAAAATTTCGAATCGGTCAGTTCTGTGGAAGTAGCACACATTCCTTAATCACCTAGAAAAGAGTAGATTTGGCTACAGCCAAATCTACCGTAATCTGCCGTACATGGCATACAACTGTGGGGCATCCAAAGGGCACAAAATAAAATACTGAGGACGATATTAATAACACACCGTGGTTTACCACTCAAATGCACCAGTATCTGGAACTACCTGCAGTAAAACTACAGGTAAATGATAAATGATTTATTTATTTCACGTAAGTGACACAAGACTTAACGTCATTGACTTATACGTCAATACTCAAGACTCTGTAGTCTGTACCACCGCTTCGGAAAACTGATTCTACTGCGAAGAGCACACAAGAAACCCAGCAATTGCTCTTTTCATAAAAAGAAAAATGTTACAATAAAACAATACATAACACAGTCCAGTCATTTGGTGCTCAAAAAGTGGGTTGAAAGTCCTGAAAGACCTGGAAAGATTCTCGGGAGTTTTGAAAATTGGTGTATTTAATAGATTTTCAAAAAATGCTTTTTAACACAGTCTTTAAATCAGTATCAGTAGTCTTCAGTTGATAAAGAAATAAAGAAACACTCCATTAAGCACAAAGATCGGCTCACTTGCTAATTCATTAGCAACGGCCCCAAGAGTTAAAATATTAGAAAGAGTTGACACGATGGAACGATGTAAAAGGCGTTACAGGTTTTTTCAAAGAAGTTTTTTTTTATTCACTCAAGCTAGGCCTTGACTGCGATCATACCTGATGGTAAGTGATGATGCAGTCTAAGATGGTAGCGGGCTAACTTGTTAGGAGCATGGCAGTTATATTAAACCCATACCCCTTCGGTTTCTACACGGCATCGTACCGAAACGCTAAATCGCTTGGCAGCACGTCTTTGCCGGTACATGTAGGTACTTCATGTACTGAGATAGACGAAATTTGGTACCTACAAACATTGTTTGTATCCCGGGTAAGAGATGTGCTACTTACTGCTACTTTTTATCCCGGAAAGTTTAGGAGTTCCCGCGGGAATTATCGGGTAACATATAGTTATTTCAAAAATACAACACTTCTTACAATAAATTATACCTAATTTTTTTTTTTCTATAAATAACTAGTCATTTAATACAGAATTTGAGACGTAATAAATTTATTTCTATATTGGCTTAGGACCGGTTTTTGGAATTTTAGGTAATTGAATAGAATCGGACCTTGACGAAGTGTCAAAGATATAAATATATAATGAACTAGCGTTTGTCCGCGAATTAGACTGCGTGGAATTAGGTTCTTAAAAAAAAATCATAAAACTGATGAAAAACATAAAATTCTAAATTTTTTACCTTAAGCACAAATATCAAGTTTGCATATAACTTGAACCGCTTATTTAACCTCTTTGGGGGTGGACTCCTTAGTACACTACCTATATCTCTATATCCTCTCAAAATTTAAAATGTCTACGTTCAGCCGTTTGGGCTGTAAGTAGGTTGTCTGTCAGTCTCAGGGCAAAGCCTTTTATAATTAGTTATTGATTACTGATTGACCATATTATGATGCCCGCGACTTCGTCTTCGTGGGATAAAATTTTTGGATTCCCGCGCGGGAACTCTTTAAATTTCTAGGATAAAAGTAGCCTATGACCCCAGGATGCAACCTATATCTGTATCTTTCAACAAAATCGGTTGAACAGATGGGTCGTGAATGCGTAGAAGACAGACAGACACATTTTCGCAGTAATAATATAAGCATGGATTATAGAATGTACCTATATATGTACTCGTACCTAGATTTACCACTTCACGGTGCTATGTGGCACGTGCAGCCTAGTTCCGACATCACATCAAAATTCATACTTAGGTACTAATATTATAAATACGAAAGAGCGTCTGTTTGTTAGTTTGTCCTTCAATCACAACATAACAAACAACGGATCGACGTGGTTTTTTGTATGGGTCTATTCTAGGACCTGTATAGGCATCAGTAAGAAATAATTATTTATTTTGGGCACAGACATCATTCCTATTGCTGTGATTGGACATACTTTGTTAATATTTTAACTGTCTACCTATTACGATTCATGAGATGCCCGCTGATAGACAGACGGACGGACGGATGGACAGACGGACAGCGGAGGCTTAGTAATGGCACAGTTTTACGGTATATCATAAAACTGTGGTACAAAAAGGGTCCCGTTAGCACCCTAAAAAGGATGTCACCCAATAAAATTGCAATAAAACTATTTTTAATTTAGCAATTCGTAATATCTTTTATTACATGTCAAGTCCAAAGAGTTGCTTATTAGGAATATTAAAACCGTAAATTAAGCTTTTAAAATAAATTAGTGATCATAAAAATCATATTTTATATGCATTTTACAATAATCAGTTCCAAAATTAAGTAATTAGCGATCATCTGCTAAATAAAATGGTCTATTATATTTAATAACGTACTTAAAAAATAAATAAAAGGTATAATAACACATTTTATTACAGATATTATTGAAAACTATGCGCAATTTTATAACAAATCGACTATTAACTATTTTATTACGATATTTACAGAAAGTAAATTTATATTTAAACCATTATACATACATTATGGCTATTTAACCGATATCTAATTGAAATTGCACTTATTTTATTGAAAAAATACCTAATTTAAAGAAAAACTTTCATATTCCCTCTTTATTAACCGTTTATTTAATTATTATTAGGTATTATTAACCGTTATTGCATTTAAATTAAATTAAGTACTGGCACAAAAACACCACAGATTTAAAATAAATCACTTTTTCTAGTCCAATTAATTTAAATATTAAAATCACTTTTGCTAGTCCATTTATATTAAAGATGAATCTAAAATTAATTTAAAATCACTTTTATTTCATAGTCTGAGTATCCGATCATTTAATTTAAATCACTTTGCTAGTCCATGTATCCGAACTTTTGAAGTGTCAAAATGACAGTTCTGTCCGCCATGTTAGGAAGATGGCGGGTGGCCGTCACGCGTAAACGCGTGGTCCTGACGTCAATGCGGTTGTAAAGAGTTGAGAATATTCATGTTTATCGCATGCTGGTGTGAAGGAGGGCCTCCTAGGAAGCTCAGTTGGGGCCTCGTTGCAGCAGCCATTGCTGCGAACAACGGTGGGGCCCCTCCGCCGCCGAATAGCGCGAAGGAAGGCGGCAAAAGCGGCCTGGCTGACAGGCGAAGCTTTTCGATTTCGGCTTCTTGTAACCGTTTTGCTTTTGCACGCCTATTCTGGAACCATATTTTGACCTGTAATAGAAAGAAGCGCTGCTTGTAGTTCTTGATATTATATAAATAAAAATTGGATTGAAGCAGACGTTGTCCATGGTACACAAAAGTTCACAGACAAAAACGTCTGTTTTACCGGACTTGAGATAAATAAACCACAAATCTGTATGCGTGGATTTAAAATTCTAAAGATCTCGTGGAGGCTTGGATTTTCTGACATTAAAGTATCCACAGATAAATAATCTCAAATTTGTTTTGCATAAATAAAATATTTACAATTTATTTTAATGCCAAAAAAAATTTACCTAATAACCAGATAATTCCCGCGACTTCGTACGCGTGGATTAAGTTTGTTTGATTCCCGCGGGAACTTTTTAATTTTCCGGGATAAAAAGTAGCCTGTTGTCCTTTCCCGGGATGCAACCTATCTCTGTACCAAATTTCATCAAAATCGATTGAACGGTTGACAAATGGACAGACACACTTTCGCGTTTTAATGGTCAAGCGCTTGGCTTGTAATTAAAAAAAACTGATTCAAGACGTTTGCAAAAGTCACAGTAGATTGAACTCTAAATTATACCTACATTTTTAAATTAATTAATTAATTCCTAAAATGAAAATGTGAAGGTGCGGTTTGCGAATCAGTAAACTAACCAAGTAATGCTAATTTACCTAGTTAGCAATGTTTACTTGAGTACATTAGAAATTATAATTAAATAAGTCGATTCAATCAATTATTTTTACATTTTTTAACGTTAAATAATCCGTGTTGACATCACGAAAAATATTCACTGATCAGCAGATAATTTGAGGTGATTAACTTAATCAGTGTATTAATTTTGCATAAATTTAATCACCATTTTTATTTCTAGATGCCCTTTGACGATAAACTATGCAACATAGTTAAATGCAAACTAGCTGATGCCCGCGAGTTCGCTCGCGTGGATTAAGTTTTTTTAATTCTCAAGGGAACTACTTAATTTTCCTGTAAAAAAAGTAGCCTAATTATGCCACTCTCCAAGTCTTCAACTATACCTATGCAAAAAAACATGTTGACATGTTGAAATAACTCCTTAAACAGTTCGAGTAATACGCTTTAAGATCTAGACTCTAGTCCCACTGTAGAGGCGCGGCGTGTAGCGGGAAGTATTCTTTGTATGAGGTTAAATGGAGCTGGGCCCACTTTTTTTTTTCGTTGCCGTGTGTGAAATCTCCTTAAGATACCCGACTTCCTGGGGGGGAAATCAGGTTATGTAGGATTTCTACCTCCTTTAAAAATCCTCCAACATGCGTTAAAGTCGGTTACCGAGGGCGGTAGCCGACGCATGTTGGAGGGTTCCGAGATCTCCTAAGAACGCCTCATCTCGGACTCCTGGAGAAGTCCCCTCATTACCCGGATCCGATGAGGTATGGCTCCTTGTTGGCCACAGCAAGCTGGCATCTTCCCAGGGTCGTACCATTTTACAAGCGACGCTACCGCGTACGTATCTGCACTGCCCGTACCAAGTACCAATCCATACAAATATTATTTGCCGCTACGTGCTGCGTAACGATTTGCTTAGGCAATAGGGATGATGCCTATATCAAAAATAAATGATTTCTAACTGATTATTAAATAGAGGGTCTTCCAAAAGACCTAAAATTCACATCCTCGGTTAGTTTTAAGTTTAAGTGCGTTGAAATTTGATGACGTCACAACTGTGAATTCCATACAACTTCCATACTAGAAGTGCGTTTTTAAGTTTGATAAAGAATAATTGCTGAATTGATTGAGTTGTCATCACCCCTATTGGCAATAGATAAGGTACCAACCTGTGTCTCAGTGAGTCGTAGGGAGGACGAGAACTCTGCTCTCTCCGCGATGCTCAAGTACTGTTTGTCTCTGAACTTCTTCTCCAAGGCGAGCAGTTGCTGCGTCGTGAAGGGCGTCCGCGGTTTCCTGTTGGGCTTATGCTTGCGGAGCTGGCATCGTACCACTGGTGGACCCGTTGGTCCGGCTGGGGACAAAATGAGCTTATTAAAAGACTGTACTCTGTAGGTACTACTGTATAAAGATTTATTTATTTATTTATTTGTTACTCTATTTAACCCACTAGCTCATGCCCGCGACTTCGTTTTTGTATCAACGCATAGTTCAAAGTTGAAACCACTGGACGGATCGAATACAATATGGCATACAAAAATAGCATTTATGTATGACTTAGACATCGGGTAAGAAAATATTTATGAAAATTCAACCTCTAATGGGGTCAAATAGTGTTTTGAAATGTATCAAGCAAAATATAACTTTATGTGAGAAACGCCGCGGGCAACAGCTAGTAAATCTTATCTTACTAATATTATAAACGCCAACTTTTGTGAGTATGGATGTATGCATGGATGTATGGATGTTTGTTACTCTTTCACGCCAGAACGGCTGAACGGATCTGGATGAAATTTGGCACAGGGATAGATTATAGTCTGGAATAACACATAGGCTTTTTATCCCGGAAAATGAAAAAGTTCCCGCGGGAACCAAAAACCTCAATCCACGCGGACGAAGTCGCAAGCATCAGCTGGTAATATTATACTTTAATATTATTTAAAATGCGAAAGTGTGTTTATTTGTTGGTAACTTGTCCTTCAATCACGTTACAACAGAGCAACGAATTGACCTGATTTTTTTGAATGGGTCCAGTTGCGGACCTGGAGAGTGACATAAGCTAATTTATAACCCGGAAAATGAAGGAGTTCCCGCGGGAATCAAAAAAACTTATTCCACGCGACGAAGTCGTGGGCATCAGCTAGCCGAAAATAAAGTGTTGGTAATTTTTCCTACACCACACCACATTATTTTCAAAAAATAATATAGTAGGTAATTTAAATGCTGTTAACAACAATAATTTATGTGTTTGTCACTACACGATACAGTAGTCAAATAAATTGATTACTTTTCGGTATATGGGGCCATTAGTATAAATTAAGCTTGAATTCAAACTCTAATTATAAAATATAACTTAATAAATACATCCATTTATCATTCGCTAAATGTGTGATTAAGAAATAAATAAGTATTGCCATTTTCTATAGAAGTCTGTATTGACTAGGTATATTATTTGACGAACTCTGGTGCAGTGATTAGCAATGTGGGCACTTGAGTGGTTGGTCCCTGGTTTGGACCCCGGCAGTTTAGCTATTTCTGAATTTTCTATTGTCTTGTCTGGTGAGGGGTTTCGGCCGTGGGCCTATAGTTACCACCTTACCGGCAAAGACGTGCCGCCAAGCGATTTAGCGTTTCGGTGCGTAATAATAATAAATAAATAATAATAATTACCATCACGTGGGATATCAGTCAAGGGCTATCTTGTAGTGGCATAAAAAACTAATATTAACTAGATGATTCCCGCGACTTTATCCGCTCGGATTAGGATTTTTGATTCGCGCGGGGACTCTTTAACTTGTCAGGATAAAAAGAAGCCTATGTCCTATCCCCGGACAAGACCCACCCCTGTACCAAAATTCATCAAAATCGGTTAAACGGATGAGCAGTGAAAGCGTAGCAGACAGACTTTGAAGTATTTGCTGGTAAGATGGTAACTAACTATAGCCACGGGCCGAAGCCTCCCACCTGGCCAGACCAGAAAAGAATCAGAAAGTATAAATTCCCAATCGACTCTGCCAGGGATTGAACCTAGGACCTCCCAAGACCGCATAAGACCGCAGTGGTGACCGCAGCACTCACCACTGCGCCAGGTAGTCAAATTTTGGGGACGAAATCTATTTTGGCGTCGAAAGGTGCGATCAAAAATATAATCCTATAGGTAACTATAATCGAATGCCTCATAAATAATTAACGTTTGTAGTAGGTCAAGAAACTATTATGTCGTTAGACTGTTAACTAATTCTGAAGTCACAATAAAGTCAAAATATTTATAACTTGGAACTCAATTTATGAATATTCATGCGCCCAAGTCTGAACCGCTTGCGTGAATCTTTTATTCACGATCATTTATGGAACCAGTGCATACATACGACTAGACAGTCTTTTAGCAACAAAAGATTACAATTATTTTTCTAAAATCCGCCAACAGAAAAAATTCTGTATGGTCAAGCCATGCAGTTACAAGCGAGGCACCGTTCACCTTCCCAACCAAGCAAGAAAGCCAAGTTCCCAAGCAAGCAATGCCACCGCCACTCACATGCACCACCACACAAGACTTTTATACTATTCTCGACGCACGGATGGATGATTACTTGTTATTTTTTACCACGTTTACTTGGCACTTTTTACCAAGTAACTTTGTACTTTTTACCTATGTTTGCATAGTAAAAAGTACTTTATAATTTTCTCAGATAGTGTAGATTTTTAAAAAACGAATGTGGTCGGTTAGTATTGCCAGATACTTTAGCCGGTGATTTTATATATTTGCGTTCGCGGGCCTTAGAGGCGCGAGGCGAGGCCCCTTGGACCGCGAGGCCGTAGGCGGTGGCCCACGTCGCCCACGCCTTACGCCGCCTCTTGGGGGCGCCACATTAGAATCAAGGTAAATTTACAAGGAAGCGCCAAATATTATTAGAGTAGGTTTGAGAAATAAACAAGGAAAGAAAACATCATTATTTTGTACAACGTAAGTTGTTGAAATTTTTAATAATTAACTATTTTAGTCGACAATAATACTCATACCCTTTGCTACACCAGCGTCACTGTGGAAGGTTTTTGAACTGTTATTTTCAGCAACCACTGGACACTTTTTCAACTTTTCTCCCATAAGAGTTGAGATGTTACTCCTTATCTTATACACTCCATAACGACGATGAAGAGCTTACATCATCTTCAATCGATTTATAAAAATGTCTTGCGCGTGCGCAGGCTCTAATGATAAACAAAGTCAACCGCGGTGTCATTAGGCGGACACAAAAGGTTAGAATAAAAATAATATCCAGTATGTGGCAGAAGGCAGAAAATGGAAAATAAAAATTAGTAATTCTTTAGTAAGTAGGTACCTAAGTTTTCCGACCTAATTTTGCCTCCATGAACTCGGGTGACCATAATAATTTGATTTAATTCATGCTTCCATACTAATATTTTCATATCCACATACATACTTATTACTTTAGTATTAAAAAGTGTGTCTGTTGTGTGTTTGTCTGCTACGCTTTCACGGCCATCTTTCAACTTTCCACCCGCAGTTTGCATAAAGAATGTCTATTATCGTACGTGCATAAGCACATTGATAAATTCAAGAAGAAACTTGTAATGCCTGCTTCTAGGCTTAGTATAATTAGTAACTCATTTGTTGGAAACAGTGTCCGCTTCTACAATAAGCTCCCAGAAGACATGTAGAAGATGTCTCTGAATAAGTTCAAAGTTAACGTAAAACGTAAACTGATTAAAAAAACTTATTACCACGTAAAGGATTACTTTAACGACAAGAAAGCTTGGCAATTATTTGCTCTAATGGCTCTGATAGTTCCTTAGTTAAGATGATTTGTGAGATGGTGATAAAAAAAAACTCGGCTGAGTTTGTTGTGGGCTCTTCTCAGACCAGGGCGCGTTAGGAACCCTCGTAGCTTTAGTTTTAAGATACCGTAACTGATTATCACCATCATTTTTTATAAGTAACTAGCTGACCCGGCGAACTTCGTACCGCCTTAGTATGCAAAATTAAATGTATATTTTTCAATATTTCTGAGAGATTTTCTTAATATTTTTTTCCGTAAGAACCTTCTCCTAATAATAACAAATACAACAAAAAAAGAATTAGTGAAATCGGTCCAGCCATTCACGCGTGATGCCGTGACCAAGGAAAACGGGTTTCATTTTTATATATATAGATTTTTAACGTCAATAAGTGTACCCACAGTGTACCTTATATTGAATAAAATATGATTTGATTTAATTATCCACTATAAGTGAGCCCTTGACTGCGATCTCACCTTGATGGTAAGTGATGATGCAGTATAAGATGGTAGCGGGCTAGCATGTTATAGGGGCATGGCAGTTATATTAAACCCATACCCCTATTCGGGTTTAATATACAGTAATAATTATGAATTCCTAAATTGGCCCTGCCGGGGATCGAACCTGGGACCTCCGATCAGATATATAAAAATTACTGTTTTTTGACATAGGCATCATCCCAATTGTAAAATGTCTTAATAGTAATAATAATAATATAGTCTAATAACGATAAGTAATAAAATAAAGTTTATCATAAATAATAATGCAAGACCTGAATTATTGTTATGATAATGTTCTTTGTATGCAATCTAGTTACAGACACACATTATTTATGTTAAACTAAACTACGTGTAAAATTGTAATTTATTCATATTAATTATAATAATTATACCCGATTGTGCATTACTCAGTCAATATAGACAGCATTAGAATAAACGCAGACAACCGATTTTAGTCCTAGGTGGGCGGATGACATTATGAAACAACTAACAGTAAAATTCGCCATAATCCGCGACAATAGGTAAATCTATGTGGTACAGCACTTAAAGCCCGCGATATTCACAACACCACACAAGCACAACCGAGCTTTACAATCGTGCATTGTTGAGTCTACATCTCCTGAAGATGCTCCGGTATCTGTAACATGGAATATAAACTATCCCTATACCAAATTTCATCAAAATCGGTTGAACAGATGGGCTGTGAAAGCGTAGCAGACAGACAGACAGAAAGACACACTTTCGCATTTATAATACCACTAGCTGATGCCGGTGACTACGTCCGCGTGGATTGAGGTTTTTGGTTCCCGCGGGAACTCCTTAGTTTTCCGGGATAAAAGGTAGCCTATGTGTTATTCCAGACTATAATCTACCTCTGTGCCAAATTTCATCCAGATCCGTTCGGCCGTTCGGGCGTGATTGAGTAACAAACATCCATCCAAACTTTCGCATTTATAATATTTATTTGATTTGATGATTCCATGCACTTATGATGTCATTTTGTTTTGTTTAAGCTTAAATATTTTTTAGATTATTTCAAGATCAATATTTCAAGAGTGTCAATTTACATTTAAACTTATCGGTTGTCTGCAAATGGTATTAATGTTATGTCTGATTGTATACGCCGGTTTAACTAAATCAATCGATATGGTAATTTTTCAATTTCCTGTAGGCATTGTTTTATTTCATGAATCTCGGTCGTTGACCTCTGACTCAGCAATAATCAGCGCGATCTTTAGGTACCTACTTGCAAGCATAATTTCCTATGCAATGGTATAGTCTTTTCAAAGTATTTTTACTAAATAAAGATGGCTACTTAAAACAGTATCCTCACAGAATAGGTAATATAAACTCATACAGGTGTCTTTTATGTTATCTTACGTCATGTTTTGACTTTCCATCGGTCCGGAAAGCAAGTTCTGCTGAGAAGAGATGGCAAAAAACTCAACAGTTGCATCTTCACTTTCCAACAGGTGAGTTTGCAGTCAAGGGCTATCTTGAGGTGGCGTAAAAAAGAATACCCCCATAAAGTAAAAATTCATGAAAAGTCTCACAGGATTCTGAGTTTTAAAATATGTTCTTAGTGACATTGTGACACATGACTATAATTGTTGTAGAGTAATAAATTATTGAAATATACAGTAAAAAATTCTCCAGGAAATTGTATTCGATTTTTTTATTGACTTCAATAAATAATCAACTACGTTATTAAATGTTAACTTTACTAAGACGATTTTAAGATCATTGTCTTAGATTATTCATTGATCATTGTACACTTATACCTAACCTGTCACTTGAATTGCACGGGGTGACACTTCAATTATTGTACAATAATTATTGTTCTTGTAATAATCTGAATCTGAAAATATAATATAAGTACTTATAAATACAAATCAACAAAGCCATCATAATATAACGATTATACAGTCAATATTCTATATAGAGATCCAACCTGCAACCGATACAATGGTACAAAAAGGTACGAACGATGAGCTTCCTTTGCAAAAGTGATAAAATACAAACTATTCAATACCCGCATCTAGATTCTAGATCCTAGGAGACATATCAATGCGAGCGGCACGTTAATGAAGATATAATATCCGCTCCTAAACGTATTTATTTCCCCGCCGCCATTTTGTTTCGATGACAGACCATCGTAATGGCGACCAATTATTTGGGATTTAGTTGTCAACGTCGCGGCTTAATTGGATTATTGTTAACTGTGCCATGAATTATGCAAATGATGATATTTCGAGCTGGTTTGAGGGAAAATCTTACCAATCACTGCAAAATGGGTTCGAATATTTCTGTATGGATCCTGGCCTTCCTATAGTTCCGCCATTTTAGTTCTTTTCGAAATAACGGCCACTCATAAAATGATAAAACATGTATACTAACTGGCATCTACACAGGCAAGTTTCGTAATAGGTAATTAATGTGAGACAAATTAGTTTGGCCCTATTTTTAGCAGCCTTTGAGTGTCCTGCCGGTGTGTCTTATGCTTAAGTAGCTGGACATCCGCCCTCGAACACAGTCAAACGTGATCCCAGTACCTACGAGTTCTTGAGTTCTGTTGGATCTTGTTGGTCAAGACACCGGGGGAAAGAGCACCTGGAAGACAAATGAGGAAGTGGATGGACGACTTAAAGGAGTGGACGTCATAATTAGATAGCTCAAGATGGCATTTACATACTGACCGCCAAACTTCAATTTGAAGACGGTACCCGAGGATGATGAACATTCAAAATTCAGATATACGACTCACGCCTGGCCTACGATCCTAAATTGGCATACAAGACGTGAGCTGCCGTGATCGAGGCGCGACCAAGAGATATATTATTGTACCAGCGCTTTTTGCGTACATGCCTACTCGCAGTGTTCTGTGAAACGATTTGTTATTATTGCCGGCACGCTATGAAACAATGTTAATTGTTATTGATTACTAGCTAATGCCCACGACTTCATTTGCGTGGATTTTGAATTTTTTTTTTTTGAAATTTTGTCTGGTGGGAGGCTTCGGCCTTGGCTAGTTACCACCCCACCGGCAAAGACGTGCCGCTAAGTGATTTAGCGTTCCGGTACGATGCCGTGTAGAAACCGAAGGGGTATGGGTTTAATATAACTGCCATGCCCCTAACAGGTTAGCCCGCTACCATCTTAGACTGCATCAGCACTTACCATCAGGTGAGATCGCAGTCAAGGGCTAGCTTGTAGTGGAATAAAAAAAAACCCGCGGGAACTCTTTAATTTTCCGAGTTAAAAAGTAGCTTAAATGTATGTGTTATTCCAGATTATAATCTGTGGCCGTGCCAAATTTCATACATATCCGTTTCGATTGAGTAACAAACATCCACCCATCCACCCATCCATCCATCCAAACTTTCGCATTTATAATATTAGTATACCTACAGATTTACGTCAGTTCGCGGGTCAGTTCAAACCTAACGGAAGAATCATCACAACAAGGAAGGAAACTCTGGTCTGCATCGAATTTTGATACAGTCCTTACGAGGCTCATACAAATAAATATGTCACCGTAAGATTGCAAAAACCGTTAGATTGTAATCTAACTATACCTATAATTTGTAAACTGTCGACAGATTACAATTTAACGCATTATTTTTCGGTAGATTGTGATCTGACCCGATAAAGTCTACTAGCCACTACTACTAGCCTAAAAGCCACTACCTGATTATTTATGTCGAACCCTACCTAACCTACAAGAAAGAGATAAGAGAACGTAAATACAATGAATATTTCAAAAATTGACACTCAAAACATTGAAAGGTTCACAATCTGTCGACAGTTTACAATTTCGCTAGTTAGATTACAATCTAACGATTTTTGCAATCTTACGGTGACAAATACAAATTATATTTGCCGTCCGTCCGCGCCGCTCTATGAAGCTCAAGTGGGGCGTATAAGGCATATCCTGAAAAATTAAAGTTTTCGTCGGAGTTTACAAAAACTAAATCCTCGCGGTTTATCTAGATTTCTAAAACTAATATGATAAAGCGGAAAGATTTGTTTGTTTGTTTATTTATTTGTCTGTTTGTTTGTTTGTAATGTCTAACTACTCAACCGATTTTAAAAATTCTTTCACCTATAGTAAGCTACATTATCTACAAGTAATATATTTTATTTTCAAAAAAATTAGAGATCCTTCTTAAAATTGCAATAATGTGGACTAAGTCGGAAAAAATCGTGTCTTTAACATGGCGTGCGCTGCGTTAAAGTTACACGAAAACAATGTATGGTGGAATTGTTCCTCTCAAAAAGTTCTAACAAAAAATCTGCGATAGCATAAATCTATCTTTTTAGGTTAACTTACAATAACCATTTTTATGATTTTCAAATTTGGTCTAAACCAATGCTCTACTTGCGAAGGTGTTTTACCGACATAGTATTAATACTTAAATCAAAATAAATATGTTATTCATTTCAAGTATCTAATTAAGATAAAAATTGTCCTTTATATCATGGCGGGCTGGCGGCTGTGGCAGGTGTGGTGAGGACGGGGCGTAATCTTACAATGTAATATTAAAATGTAAAACCTGCCCACTGCCCACTAGCTGTTATTGGGTATAGACTATTAGGATTATTAGTGCTACCCGTGCGAAGCCGGGGCGGATCGCTAGTTTTTTATAAAAGTCTAACAGAGTTTATTCCATTACTAGCGAATGCCCGCGACTTCGTCTGCGTGGTTTGAGGTTTTTTGGTTCCCGCGGGAAGTCTTTAATTTTCCGGGATAAAAAGTAGACTATGTGCTATTCCAGACTATAATCTATCTCTGTACCAAATTTCAGCCAGATCCGTTCAGCCGTTGGCGCGTGATTGAGTAACAAACAGCCATACATCTATCCATACATCCGGAATCCGGTTTATTCCATATAAACTTTCGCATTTATAATATTATAAAGTAAGATTTCACCATGACCACCATGGAGCATTTTAAACTTTTAAAGTGTTCCAGTTGCATGACCACTGATATACTAGGACCATACTACGGTCGCTTAAATCCGTATTGTTTTAATATTGTTTACGTTCGCGTTTCAGAATAATAATCTTTATTTTGAAGACAAAGTACGTAAGTACGTTATCGTCAAGGTACGAGACATATTCAACTGACATTTTGAAACAATACTGCTTTGAGCCATGGTAGTAGCCCTGCAGTGCTAAAGGACAACCGCCACTTTTTTAAATATTTTTATACTAAGTACTGTAAAACTTGACTGCCATCGCATCCGGATGGTAACTGGATGTGATGAATAGTGAATATAAACCAACTTCAACCCGTCTCCGAAGAATATACTATAGTTTTTATAACCTAATATAGACATATCTAAGTAAGTAGACCGTACTATAATATAATACGAGTATAGTTAGGTATAGTAGGTTTAGACGTCAGACTAACTAAAAATACTAACCTTAGAAAATAGTCTTTATTGTCTTGGCTTTAGAGTCTAAAACATCTATTTATTACATTTAGTATAACAATGGCAGGCTTCAGCAAAAACTTGAAGTCCGTTGACTGTATAATTTTGTGCTCGCGTTCGAGTTCTTATCGCTTTATCAACACAGTATTTGTCCTTTTCTCACATGTATAGAATTGCTCAGGTGCAAGCGGAACGGCGATACAGCAAGACGCTTTTTATCGTTTTCCACGGCGTTTAATTCCCTTGTACGCAATAGGTCATTCGATATCGTATGTTTTATAGCAATTGAAATATATAAAAAATAGCTGAATTTTATGCCGATTATAAAATAGATAAAGTCAGCGACTACGTCTGCGTGGATTTAGGTTTCAAAAATCTTCCGTGGGGACTCTTTGTTTATCCGGGATAAAAAGTAGCCTTTGTCCTTCCGGGATATTCAACCTATCCCTATATTATTATAATAATATATTTAGGTCATAATAATTATGACGTTATACAATATTTGACGACCTCCCTGGTGCAGTATTGACCGCTGTTGTCTTAACGTGGGAGATCCCGGGTTCGATCCCCGGCAGGGTTAGTAACTGCAGAACGTTGACGTCCTTTATCATTAACTATAAAAGGCTTTCCTGTCCTGAGTCCTGACTCCTGAGTGACTGACAGACAACCTACAGCCCAAACGGCTGAACGTATAGTAGAAATTTGAAATTTTGAGATAATTTTCCTTGAGCACCCTAGAGGTGTAAGGAATTTTCCAAATTCCACCCATAATATGAAGGTTAAATAGGCGGTTCAAATTACATCCACTAAACTTGGTGAGTTGGTTTTTGTGCTTTCGGTGATCAATGAAGACATTTTTGACAGCTTTTAAAAAAAAAAAATCTAGAAAGCTTTTACAATATTATAACGGTCCAAACTCCAAAGCGCGTAAGAGAATCAGCATGGCCGCCGCTGGAAGTCGGACGAGTGAACAATTTCACAATTTGTCCGCGCGGTTTTTGCGCGCCGATAATTGGCAGTCACCTGCGGCTACCCGCCGGCATAGCGGCCCTAATATGGCGACCTGGCCGGACCTGGTTTTTGCGGCCATCTGACAAATGTGTAATTATTTATTTAATATCATCCGTCGCTGCCAATTTGGACGCAATTCGCATGCCGGTGGCTCGCGGTGTTTTTGGTGGCGTCCGAAATACAACAACAGCTATGACGTCGCACTGCGTCTCTATGGGCTAGCCGCTAGCCAAATGACAAATTGTACCGGCCTCAACTCATCATTACCGTTTGAATCTTTACTACTGTAGTATTAAATATTTATTTCAGTTATTGCCTCGTTGGTCTAGTGGTTTGCATGTTCGAGTGCGGCCGACGAGGACCCGGGTTCGAGTCCCGGGTCGGGCCATAATTACTAATTAGGTATTGGATTTTCTGACTAGAAATTCTCGGTACTATAGCCCGAAGTTAGGAAGTTGGCGGTGAGTCACCTACGTACTCTGTGTCCGTGCCTTGGAGCAGCGTGGTGGGTCTAAGCTCTAATTCCCTCTCTCCTATGAGAGTTGAAGCCTGTGCCCAGCAGTGGGACGTCAATGGGCTGTAGTGGTAGCCTTAACAAGTAAGCCCGCTTGTAGTGGAATTAAAAAAAAAATGTAAGACCGAATTAATTCGACTTCGACTACTTGTGTAGTATGTATTAGATTTCATAGTTATTATTGCTGGAAGGAAATTTCGGATGCCATCCAAAAATTCAGTCCCCGCAAGAATCGGAGCATTGAAAATGAATACAAAAATTTACGAAAAAAAATTTTATCTTAACAAGTTGAATAATAAAAAAAAATTATTGAGATTTACTTCCCTAAAATTACGCAACTGCATTAGGTACTTACAAGTCCTACAAGCTTTTTCCAAAAAGTTTCAAATAAATATTAACCGATTTTCAAAATTCCAACTCGAATGCACTTCTCTTCCCGCATCTTTTAACACCATTACCATAACGATCGGTCAATAATCATATAAATACCCGTTTTTCTATAATTCCAAATCTAAAGTCACAATTATAAACCGATTTTCAACTGTTTTTCAAAATTCCAACAAAAGGACCGATTTTCAAAATAAAGACGCTCACACGTGTCTCGATAAATTCTTCAACTCTTGGTACCATTCCCATTTCGATCCTCCCAAAATCCTCGGAGCTATGGCCAAAAATATGTCTCAGTCGATTTGCATCTGATAACCATTTTCAATGGTAAAAAAAAACCTCCGGTTCAAAGCATGCGAATTGCGTCCAAATTAGCAGCGACAGATGATCTTAAAAAAAAATTACACATTTATATGAACCTAATTTTGCCCAATTCCAACAAAAGGACCAATTTTCAAAATAAAGACGCTCACACGTGTCTCGATAAATTCTTCAACTCTTGGTACCATTCCCATTTCGATCCTCCCAAAATCCTCGGAGCTATGGCCAAAAATATGTCTCAGTCGATTTGCATCTGATAACCATTTTCAATGGTAAAAAAAACCTCCGGTTCAAAGCATGCGAATTGCGTCCAAATTAGCAGCGACAGATGATCTTAAAAAAAAATTACACATTTATATGAACCTAATTTTGCCCAATTTGCTTCGATATAATCCAAACTCAACTCATCACTTGGGCGCAGCTGTTATCAATTCAAAATGGTATGAAACAATTATGGATTATTATACTTACCTGGCCGTTTGACTTTCGCTACACAAAACATAATGACAGGTGGATTTGAGTCTTTGAAAACTAAACATGAAACATACTAACTATTTAATATATGAATAAGTAGGTATACCGGCGTCCGGCTACGACTCATAAGGGCCCCGGACGGGTTCGAAACTAGTCGGGCATTTTCCGACATAGCACGTGACTTGTAGAAGGTGTATACTCGTATTTATAGTTGAAATGAATATCACTCACGATAGTTTAAACGTTGAAATGAAACATACTTTTAGCAAAATTAAATAATTACTTAATTGTAACTGCTGGGCACAGGCCTCTCTATTTGGGAGAGGGAATTAGAGCTTAGACCCACCACGCTGCTCCAATGCGGGTTGGCGGCTTTAACAACTATTAACATGTTAGTGATAACCGAGACCGACGACTTAACGTGCTCTCCGAGGCACGGGGGTGACTCACCGCCAACTTCCTAACTCCGGGCTAGTACCGAGAATTTCAAGTCAGAAAAACACTTAATTTATGGCCCGACCCGGGACCTCGTCGGTCGCAGTCGAACATGCTAATCACTAGACCAACGAGGTTTCGACGTATACTTAAACTAAATCACCAAATATCATTTATGCGGGCACAGCGGCCGATGGAGAGGGCAATGCGTGGAGCAAGTATCCCTACGTGATCAAATCAGAAATGAGGAAATCCGTAGGAGAATCAGAGTAATCGAGATAACTTGAAGTGTATCTAAGTTGAAGTGGCAATGGGCGTGGCACATAGTTCGAAGAACCGATAGGCGTTGGGGTCTTAAGGTGCTTGAATGGCGGCCTCGCACCGTAAAGCGCAGCGTTGGACGACCCCCCACTAGGCGGTCGGAAGATCTGAGGCCCAATTGTCTAAGCAAATCGTAATCATCAGCTTAAAACGTATTACTCGAACTGTTTGAGGAGTTTATAGTATGCTTTTTGATGTGCTTACATCCAGGTCGAATTAATACAATAATTGCGATTTTCTCACACAATCGGGGGGCAGAAACGAGAGACTGGGAGCCACTGGAAATACCGTATTCTGTTGTAAAGATGCATGAGGAAAACTTCGCTCGGCAGTCGAGACAACGACCTATATTATTATACAACTTTTTATTTCTAATTTCTGTACTGTGTTTATGAAACAGTTTGATTTGTTTTGATGCGTGGTCCCCTGCGGGTAAAAGCCTCCTCGATCCTTTTCCATTTTTGTCTATAATTGGTAGTACTCATCCAATTTTTTCCCGCTATATCAATGATGTTATCAGCCTATTTTTTCCTCTGTCTTCCCACCCTCCTTTTGATATTAAATAGGTCCACCTTTCCACCTTTTGTCTTTGTACTTGCTATTATATGTCCTGCCCATTTCCATTTTTGTTCAAAAGCATACTGAAGAGCGTCTATTTACTACTTTTTTTTTAACTAGTATCTTCATGAGATACCTAACTTCCCTGGGGGAGAAATTGGGAACCCCCCGGTGGCCGCCCTTAGCGGATATTGAGAGGCTCCGAGATCTAGTTTTCTTACATAACGACCTATACAAATCTGTCTAATTCTAGGAAGATATATCAATATGGAAAATTGCACATTACAGAAACCTAGACAGGCACTTACTTGCAATGAGTCACCCATTTACTTTTACCTGGCGCATGTAGGTATCTAAGCGTTTTTCTCATCTCCATAGCTGTACACAGCTTTATAACACGTTTAACAACTATTTGTATATTTTCTAATTAATTAATTGAGTGAAATTTCTATAGGGTGCTGCATTTAATAAACAATCAAATAAATAAATAAAAGCTTTATTGTTTTCTTATTGTTAGGCACACAAAACTTTTATCCCACAACTAAATTAAAAGTAACAATAAACAATGGGAGGCAAACTCAGCATTATCATAGAATCAGTACCTAATAGTACTTATTAATAATTTTGACGACCTCTGGAGGTCTGGAGGTTCGATTCCCGGCAGGTTCAATTTGGGAATTTACTAGGGGTATGGGCTTAATATAACTATCATACCCCTAACAAGTTAGCCCGCTGCCATCTTAGACTGCATCATCATTTACCATCAGGTGAGATGGCAGTCAAGGGCTAACTTGTAGTGGAATAAAAAAAAACTAGAGTTGTAGCATTATTGAGCATTGACAACAATGCTCAGCGCTGGTTTTCAGTTTGTTCCATTTTCAATTTGGATGAATTGATAGCGCTGCGCCGTTTGCTTTAGGTATATTTTGATTGTCTTGCCTTCTCAAAGTTCCTAGCAAAAAAAAATTGACGCTAAAAGTACATGTCCCTACAGTGTGCCTTTTCACTTTGACTTTAAAGAGCTCCGAAACTAGAATGATTATACCTAGGTTTTTATTAGATTACTTTTCTTTTTAATGTGATATAATTATCAAATCAAATCAAAATGTATTTACCTATTCAATTTAGGTACACTGTACACTTATTGACGTCCGAAACTAAAGCATGATTTAACATGATGATGATAAATATTATTAATTACGGTATCTTAAAACTAAAGCTACGAGTCCAATTTTCCAAACGCGCCCTGATTTTAGCCCTGGCCCACAACAAACTCAGCTGGGTTTTTTTATTACTTAGTAATAGGTATATTAAAAATTATATTATTAAAATGTAATGTGTATTTACTTATTTGTAGTAGAGCATAGAAGGACTGCAATAAATCTATAATATCCAACTCGTTAGCCAAGTATTCGCCAATTATAGTAGAAACAAATTATGTTGAAGGAACGCCGCGCTCTCGAGTTATTAGTAAGCGATCCGACGTAGGACCAGTTTAGCGATAGACAAGCTATTAAAATTAAATACCAGACTAGATGATGCCTGCGACTTCATGCGTGTGGATTTAGGTTTATCAAAACCTGTGGGCACTCTCTGATTTGCCGAGATTGGCGAAAAGTTCGGCCTTGTCCTTGTCTACCTCTATAACCTCAATGCAACATTTTACATATCTATGTGTCCATACTGGGTGTTGATGACTGAGAGTGAGTGAGTGAGTGCGTCAGCACTTTTCTTCTTTTATACCTAATACCTATTAAGATATAGAAATGATAAAGGTTTTTTTTATTTCACGTAGGACAACTTGTGCCACTTATGACATGCCGAGACTCTACTACCAGTTCGGTAAGCTGATTCTACTGAGAAGAGACGGCAAGACACTCAGGAGTTGGGGCTGATTCTGTAGTTGAATATGGGGCTGATTCTGTAGTGCACAATCTCTAAACTAAACTAAAATTAGAGTAGGTATTACAAATATTGCTAACCCTTTCATAATACTTCGTACGGAAATGGACAGAACTAGATTTAAAGCTGCCATTTTAGTTTAGTTTAGAGATTGTGTTATACAGAATTAGCCCCATTGACTTGTGGGCTGCTGGATGCGATGCCGGTTGCTTCCATGCAACTTTGTCATTAAGAAAATTATTAATAGTATCTATAGATAGGTAAATAACCCGTTTTCTTTACATAAATAACATGAAAGTACAATGTATCTCACTACTTCGATGGCCGTTTCTGTTTTCTAGGCGCGTAGTGTAGCCATCGACAATTTACTGGAAAGTTGCCTATTGACTAATAATCCGTAATTGCTAGGCATTAAGGTAAATCGAGGCAAGTTTTGCCAGGCCTTTCAGTCCTTACTTAGGCTCGTTTATTTACTTTTGACGACCTCCATGGCGCAGTGTGTAGCGCTGTTGCCTTAAGGTGCGGAGGTCCCGGGTTCGATCCCCGGCAGGGTCAATTTGGGAATTTATAATTTCTGAATTTTTCCTGGTCTGGCCTGGTGGGAGGCTTCGGCCGTGGCTAGTTACCACCCTACAGGCAAAGACGTGCCGCCAAGCGATTTAGCGTTCCAGTACGATGCCGTGTAGAAACCGAAGGGGTATGGCTTGAATATAACTGCCATGCCTCTAACAGGTTAGCCCGCTACCATCTTATACTGCATCATCACTTACCATCAGGTGAGATCGCAGTCAAGGGCTAGCTTGTAGTGGATAAAAAAAAAAACTTACGGAAAAGTTGTCAGCGCTTGAACGAAGTCACGTGCATCAGTTATATATACCTACCATAGCTTTTGCCCGCAGCTTCGATATCCATACAAACTACAAACCCTATTTTACCCCTTCAGGGGTTGAATTTCCAAAAATTCTTTCTCAGCGGATGTCTACGTCATATAAGTTGTATTGCCAAATTTCAGCCCGATCCGTCCAGTGGTTTGAGCTGTGCGTTCATAGATCAGTCAGTCACCTTTTCCTTTTATGTATTTAGATTATTTTCTCTATCCGTTATCTAAACATACTTTTCACCGGACATAGCTGCTTGAACTGATCGTCTAAATAATTACGATTTAATCCCATATTCTTTGAAATCTGAAGAAAACTACGCTAATTTGTTCGCGTTTCAAAGAATCGCAGCACTATGCGTGCAGGCGCCTTATTTAGCACACGATTAGCGGTTTATCTCATTTCTCATTTGCATACGTCACGAATACAGAATACGCATTAGGTATAGAAATGGTAAGCGCTCGTTAGTGTACCAACTTGTCGAACTAGAGGTGATGAGTGTCACATTTGGAGGCTTATACTCGCTTAAATCCGCATTGTTTTTTTTAAATCTACTAGCCTGGCGAACTCACCTGATGGTAAGTGATGATTCAGTTTAAGATGGTAGCGGGCTAACCTGGCAGCTATATTAAACCCATACTCTAATCGGTTTCTACACGGCATCGTACCGGAACGCTAAATCGCTTGGCAGCACGTTTGTGCCGGTAGGGTAGTAACTAAGCTGAAGCCTCCTAGGCCAGACAATGGAAAATTCATTATTAATTCCCAAATTGACCCTTTAGGGAATCGAACCCGGGACCTCCGCACGTTAAGACAACAGCGCTCAACACTGCGCCAGGGAGGTCGAGGGAGCGGGTTTTAATATTGTGGTCGTTCGTGTTTTAGAATGCTTATTTTAAGGACTTCAAGGCACAGTCAAGGTACGTGAATAAAACTGTCATTTAGAAGTAATACTTCATTACTTCTAAATGACAGTTAATATTAAACAAAATGGCGGATGGCAAAACAAGTTGGCGGATTATAGCAAAATAATTGTAATCTTTTCTTGCTAAATCATGAACTTCCGCAAAGTAACGCCTGATTCTATCCAATATTAAACAAAATATTTTACAAATCCTGTGATTTATAAAAACTACTAACCTGTAAAGTAGATCTGAAATAAGAAATATAGATTTGGACCTGTCGACAAGTACCTACTGCTCGGTCGAATGCTGAGTTTCCATCATTTTTTGTCCGTTAAAGCCTCGCGTCTCGAACCATCCCGTATTAGCTGCCTACGTGGCTTATTTGCATAGCAAAAACTGCAAATTAACAATAATTACTGTGTATGCAAAAATGACTAATACCTGCCTACTCATAGTTGGAAGTTAGGTCCAAATCTTACATGCTGTGTAAGAAAATAAAGTTAATCGTCTGCATTTATACCACAGAATACTAAATAAGGTAATAGAAATAGGTATGTACTGGTTTTTAATACAGCGGTATAGAAACCATCACGTAGCAACTTCGTGACATTTGCATTACAAGAACTGCAAATTAACACTAATTACTGTTTATGCAAATGATGTGGGTACTAATAGGCAGGTAAATGCTAGCTCCAAATCTGATCTATTTTCTGAGAAAATAAGGTATGCAGACACAGTTCGCATGTTTGTTACAGAATCCATACAGTGCAACAATATCAATACCTACAATAGGTACCTATGTCTAAGAGCAAAACTGACTGAATAGCACATGTAGATAAAAATCAAATCATTTTTGGCATTAGAAGCCATAGATTTAGTATTGGGCTCGCCTCGAGTTACTCGTAGAAGCATGAGCATTTGCGCGTAGAGTTTTTCCACAACGAAGGTAGAACACAGTCTAAGATGCTAGTTCCTTAGTTAAGATGATTTGTGTGATGATGGTGATAGGTAATTAAAAAAAAATCCCGGCTAAGTTTGTTGTGCGCTCTTCTCAGACCAGGGCGCGTTTAGAACCCTCGTAGCTTTAGTTTTAAGATACCGTTACCCATTATCACCATCAAGTCTTATTCCTTATTATTATTATAAATATGACGTTGAGAAGTGTACTTTGTAGGTACCTATTTTGAGTAAAGTTGCTTTTGAGTTTGAGTTTGATGCAAGAGCAACGCTGTAGGGTGACAGGGTCGAAACGAGCGAGCATATCTCCATCCGCTGCTCTGCTGCAGCGTGATTGAAGGACAGACCAATAAATAACAAAAGTATGTATGTTGGATAGAGGCAGGCGTAACTTTGCGGAAGTCCATCATAATGAAGGAACCAGAAGTTTAATTTGCTATAATCCGCGACAAAAGGAAAATCTATGTGGTAGTAAGTCTATGTTTTGTTTTTTGCGGTACAGCGATAAAAAAAAAAGATAATATTATATTTATATAAAAAAAAACATCGCTGTACCACATAGATTTTCCTTTTGTCGCGGATTATAGCAAATTAAACTTCTGGTTCCTTCATAACAAAAGTATGATTGATTATGTGGTTATCGTGTTCGACTGCGGCTGACGAGGTCCCGGGTTCGAGTCCCGGGTCATAGAAATTCACAGTACTAGCCCAGAGTTAGGAAATTGGCGGTGTTTCACCCCCGTGCCTCGGAGAGCACGTTAAGCGTCGGTCCCGGTTATTATCACTAACATGTTAATAGTCGTTAAAGCCCGCCAACCCGCATTGGAGCAGCGTGGTGGGTCTATGCTCTAATTCCCTCTCTCCTATGAGAGCGGAGGCCTGTGCCCAGCAGTGGGACGTGAATCGGCTGTAGTGGTGGCGGTGGTGGGATTGATTATCATGGACTTCCGCAAAGTATCTATCGAACATTTTACATAAATTCATTGCTTTTAAACATGCGATTCGTCGACCTACCTAGCGCAGTGGTGGGCGTTGTGGTCTTATAAGTGGGAGGTCCCGGGTTCCATCCCCGGCAGGGTTCATTATTCGGGAATGTATAATTTCTGAATTTTCTCTGGTCTGACTGGGTGGGAGGCTTCGGCTGGCAAAGACGTACCGCCAAGCGATTTCGTGTTCTGGTACGATGCCGTGTAGAAACCGATAGGGGGTATGCTTTTAATATATCTGCCATACCTCCAATAGGTTAGCCCGCTAGTATCTTAGACTGCATCACTTACCATCAGGTGAGATTGCAGTCAATGGCTGTCTTGTAGAGGCGTAAAAAAAAGCTACGTCGCCTCTGGTACTTCTTTCGTGACAGTGACTATTAGGTGCCACTGCCTTTAACCAGAAAACATACAGTTACTCGGCGCGACAAACCATTTCAGACTAGCAACCCGGTGTCACAGCTAATTGCAACTAATTGGCTACTTGACAGCTGTAACTATAAAATATGAAATATGTTAGATTTGGTAGCTTGTGGGTTAACAATAATTATACAATATGTATTTTGCATTAAAATAAATTGTAAATATTTTATTTATGCAAAACAAATTTGAGATTTTTTATCTGTGGATTACAAGAAGCGAAACGCGGGCGGTCATGATAGAGCCCCGTGTGACGTCACATTTCAAAAAAAAAAACGTCGTGTGTACTAACGTTTGCGTATTGTTGAGAAAATAACAGTAATATATTTCGATTTGTGATTGTGAGCGGTTAAATGAAATGGGGTTATGCTTTACAGCTGATAGTACAAATCTGCCTAAAGTCGATTCATTTATGGTTGCAAATTTATTTGCGTGTAAACTTTTGCACTGCCGAGTTTCGTAATGTATTAAAACTTCCATGTAAGTACCTACCGAAATAAACAAAGTAATAGTACTTATTTCTCGTGTTTAAGACCTAAGAAAGTGTTGCTGTAAAGTGACAGAAATATAATTTATTTTGATTTTATGTCATGTTTTATGAAGAAAATGTCAGGTTAGGTTTAATTCATTTTTGCTAGATCAGAGTTTTAAGTTGATTTCTTCATAACACTAACATCAAAGTGGTCTTCACAAAGTAATACCGCAGATATTTATCCGATTTAAATTCCGGGTCTCGGCAGATTAACTCTAACCTTTATCTATTCCGTGACTCTAACCACTGCTTTCGACGTTTAAATTATGACATAGGTAATATAGTATATAGGAATGTGTATAAACAATTTGTCAGGATATTAATTACTTATTATTTATTGTATTTCTACACAAGTCTTGTAGCTTGTAATTTCCACAATTGCATTTAAAAAGCTGTAAACTTTCCACTTAAAATTAAATAAAACTTGGAGCGTCGTATAGTTAACTTTGTTTTATTTTGAGCTATGACGTCACAGCTAGCAAATGTCACGTGACCGGCTGTTTTCGCGCGAATTTAAAATTAATGTATTAAAACTGTATTTTTTTCTAATAAATACATAGATTTAAAGGTTCGCGCGCTTCACCTAGATACCGCCCTTCCTAAAAACAATAGCTCATTTAATGCGGCAACTTAAATTTCGTAGTGTGTATTGACTATTTGAAAAGATACTGGTGTGCATGACAATAGTGTTGTCAACTTCTAAACTTTTACCCGATTAATTGGAAAAAATGTGTTAAGCACTTACTTTGGTACTACTATGAAAGTATATAATATCTGCAATTCATAACTTAGAAAATTTAGAAACTTTTAATGTCAAGGTATAATAAATTTAAAATTAAGGGGAATTCACAACCAACGTTTGACAAAATTATGAATCAAAAATTCATCTTTTTACGAACAACTGGTTCTATACCTAAATGATTTTTTTGACAATTTTTTTGCAGACAAATTGTAATCTCGCATAAGATTATTTGTCAAACAAATCATTTATTATTTACATTAATTATTATTACTGGCCTACTGATTCTCAAAAATATCTTGACTTTATAGATTTCTTTTTAATTAAGAATATTTCCCCGAGATACTTAGATATTGAAGAAAAATATGATATGAATTCGGACCACTCCCAGATATTTTTAATAATCAATAAACATAACATTGTATTCAAAGAATCCAAACTTACTCTAGTGAATAACAATACAGACTGAAGGAGCTTTAAAATAGAGCTAGACAGTTTTATAAACTTAAAGGTCCCTTAAAAATATCCAGATCAACTTGATATGGAACTAGACAAATTCATAACGGACATACAACGGTCGGCCTGGAACAATACACCACCGATTAAAAAGAGGAGTGAGGAAAACACCTATTCTAAGGAAATTATTGATCTAATTAGAATTAAACGAAAACAAAGACAAAAGTGGCATGTCTCTAGAACACCACAAGACAAAAAGATACTAAACAATCTCACCAAAACAATCCGGAAAGCAATCAAAGTAATAAGTGCTATCCCAATTCTAGGTAATTATAGTTTTTAAATTCATTATAAACATACTAGCTGATGCCCGCAACTTTGTCTACGTGGTTTAAGTTTATTTATTACGGCGGGAATTAATTTTCCGGGTTATAGAGTAGCCTATGTCACTCTTGGTCCTCAACTATACCCATGGAAAAAATCACGTCGATCCGTTGTTCCGTTACGTCGTGATTGAAGGACAAACCAACAAACCAATAAACCAACAATCAAACACACTTTCGCATTTATAATATTAGTATGATTTAATTACAGAATAAGAAAAATCGCATACATGGGGTAACGGATTCCCTAGAACGTGGTAACACTCTATGACGTCTGACGGTTCGTGTATTTTACATTGAAATAAGTAAATTATTCAATATTTACCAATGGTATGTGATTCCAGTGTCTTTCTTATTTCTTGTTGAATATAATTTTACACAATATTACTACGAAAAAAGCCATTTTACTTTTGTTTACTACCAAAATTTGATAACAGACACGGCCTGTCAGCGTCAAACATCTGTTGCTAAGAGACCAAGTACGCCAGCTCGGGCGATCATAAATTGCCGCAATTTACTAGTATGCCGACGGTATCTAGGTGAAGCGCGCGAACCTTTAAATCTATGAATAAATAACGCTTTTTTTGAGAAAAAGTTAATTGTAAGAGATATAAAATGAACCGACGTACATTTTTAAGTATTTTTCCGAAAACTGTCAAATAGCCAATTGCAACTTCTCGAAACGCCAACGAGCTCATTGAACTGTCAATCATCGAGATGTCATTTCCGACGGGATTCCTATAAATGAATGAATGAAATGATACCCTCTATGAATGAATGACCGATAAAAAAAACAGAATGGCGATTCTATGGACGCTTTTAATAAGGGATTCTATTATACGTAGGGTGGCTGTCACTTCTGTTTTTGAAGGACATTTCCTGGACTTAGAGAAGTTCTATGTCTGACTTGATGAGCAAGCAATGATGCGCAACCGATGAGCAAGACGTGTGTCGTAGGTATAATACATAAATTGTCAGTAAAACCAATGAAAAAGACGTCATTTTCTACTAAAAATTAAATAATAAACGCGGATGAAATGTAATTTTTGAAAATTTGTATTTTTTATTATGAATATAATATGTAGTTAGTAAGACACAGAGTATTTTAATAATATTGTGTCGTACTAACTACCACTTACTTCTTTATAATACTCGTACCTCGAAGTTTTTAACGAAAGATAACGCCAAAGATGGTGGCATAGCCACGGCTGTTGCTTTGAATTGCGGCCATTATATTACCGCACAAGACTACGAAGATGAATAGGTATTAACACAGTTTTGTTGGTTAATAAAACATTTTTTTTCCCCCTTAATACTCACTAAAATTACAATATAGCCTAAAACTAAGACTAATGATTATTTAAACTTTAACCTAAACTTTGAACTATAGATGATGCCCGGAACTTCGTCCTCATGGATTAAGTTTTTTGTATTCCTTCGGGAACTCCTTAATTTTCCGAGATAAAAAGTAGCCTCTTCTCCTTGGTTTGATGAGATCAAACCAAATTTCATCAAAATTGGTTAGAAACATGGGCCGTGAAAGCGTAGCAGACAGACAAACAGGCAGACAGACAGACAGACTAACATTCGCATTTAATTTAATTTAATTTATTTTATTTGAACTACCAACAGAATTACAAGTAGTAGGTATAATAATGTTGAATGGCTTAGGCAATAGGCAACAAAGATTTCAATTTATAGGTAGTTACATCATGCATACTTATAGGAAAAGTCGTACATAATTGACACAAGTTTACATTGGGGAATTATTAACAAATAATTAAGATTACTAATACAAGACTACAAAAAATTAATGAAAATAACTATTGATAAAAAAAACTATGTTCTTGTGTTTTTAGAGGCAGCACTTACACTATACTTTCATTAATCTCTAGGTCATTAATTGTCCTTTTAAGTCTCCTTACTGACTTCGCAACGTCGAGCAGCTGGATCGCCTCAACGTTGACGTGATGGTGAAGCCGATGTTTGTGGGCTTCAGTAAATTTCGTAATTATTCTATGGACATATTCAAGTTAGAGGTCCCGGTGAATATTGTCGTTTCGGATGTACCAAACTAAGCTAATAAAATATGCCCAAGGGTGGTAAAACTACGTCTACTTTATAGTTTTAATATCAGTGAAGTATGTATGTATATATTTAAGTACCTTCTTCAAGCGCTGTAAAAAATTACGATTTTTTAAACCAAGACACCGTCATGGTCACCCTAATGGATGTACACGAGCAAAACGTAACATTGTCAACTATATAATGATGGCGACTGGGAATAGGTTTTTAAAAGTTAATTATTTAAGTTCTAGTTATTGTTTATTATGGTACTAGTTGCTGATGTAATAATATTTAATTTTTAATTTTTGTTTAAACTCAAGGTATAACTACAATAATAATTTAAACCTACCTAATCGTTTCGCTCAAATTGATTCGTTATTTTATCGATTATTCAGTAGGTAGAGTAGATTAATTAAACTCAGCGGGCCTCGTGACCAGGGGAATTGATTTGAATTTATTATTAATCGCGATAAAATATTACTTATTAAAAAGTTCAGTAATCACGCAGAAAACTGCGACGAAATGATTTGTTATGTTTTGTGAAATATTACATGTAGTGTAATCTACCTACATAAATATACGTGTACCTGCTTATTAATATATATACCTTCACATAAAAATATAGAAAGGAAATATTAATTTACTTACTAGATGATGCCTGATACTGATTTGCCTGGTGGGAGGCTTCGGCCGTGGCTAGCTACCACCCTACCGGCAAAGACGTGCTGCCAAGCCATTTAGCGTTCCGGTACGATGCTTGTAGAAACCGAGTATGCCCCTAACGGCTAACAGGTTAGCCCGCTTACCGCTACCATCTTAGAGTGCATCATCACTTATCATCAGATGAGATCGCAGTCAAGGGCTAGCTTGTATGGATAAAAAAAAAAGATGATGCCCGCGACGCGTGGATAAAGGTTTTTGATTCCTGCCGGAACTCTTGAATTTTCCGGGATGAAAAGTATGTCTGATGATGAAGTCTATGTCCTTCCCCGGGATACTACCTACCCCTGTACCAAATTTCATTAAAATCTGTTGTACGGATGGGCCGAGAAAGCGTAGCAGAAAGACAGACACACTTTCGCATTTATAATATTAGTATGGATTATGTGACATTAAGATGATAATTTGAATTTTAAAAATAACCTGCTGGAATAACGCTTAAAGCCATATTGTTTCATTATTGTTGACTTTCGTGTTTTAGAATTATAATCTAAATTTTTTTGGAAGTCAAGGACTTAAGGTACTTACGTGACATCAAGGTGTTACTTTGAGTAATATTGCTTAAGTATTGCTTTAACCGATCGTAGTAAGCCCAGGACCCTACATCATCTCATCCGATCGTAGTCAAGCGACAAAACCGCGATAAAAAAACCTTCGTTAATGGCTTCAATCATTAAGAAATACGCATCATTCCGACACCGGTGTACTCGGAAATATGCGCGCGCGCAGGTCGGACGAAACAAATGAAAATCGCCCAGGAAATCATAATTGGCTATCGATTTCTTAAACGGTATCTCTGTGATCGTATTTTAAGGGCAAAAAACCGTGATTTTGATGAGATTAAGTAACTTTGCAATCTTGGAGCTAAAAATCATACGCTGTGTAACTGCAACCTTATCTAATTAATGGTCGAACAAAATTGATCACTTCACTCAGAGGCATTTTTTTTCCGAACCGGTGGTAGAGTCAGTAAGTAGCATAGACTGGTTCATGAAATTAAGACATTTGAATTTTTACGACATACGAAGATAGTATAGATTACCTTCATCTATGTCTATAGTATAATATTATAAATGCGAAAGTTTGGATGGATGGACGGATAGATGGATGGATGTATGTTTGTTACTAAATCACGCCAGAACAACTGAACGGATCTGGATGAAAATTGGCACAGAGATAGATTATAGTCTGGAATAAGAATAACACATAGGCTATTTTTTATCCCGCAAAATTAAAGAGTTCGCGCGGGAATCAAAAAAAACTTAATCCACGTGGACGGAATTCGGGCATCAGCTACTTGAAAATATATAATTTATGTCGGTTACTTATGGCTTATTAATTATTTTATTTATTTATTTATTACCTTAAAATTTAATATATAATAAGCAGGTTACTTGCTTATAGATTTAAAATTCTGGCCCTTTATAAGTTATGTTGTGTGTTAGAAAGTTCTAAATCAAATAGTTTTAGTTGTTTATGTTATTAATGAGTCACTAAATTAACAACAACCTTCAACACAAGACACGTCTTTGTGTGACGGTAACACCTTGTCCGGTTATAAATGGTCGAACATTCTTTCGGTCGTTAATTTCTGTCATCGACTGTTAAATACATTAATTAATTACAGATTATATTGATTCGGTTCACGATTTTATGTTGCGATAAAATTTGAAGAGTTTTGCAATAATTGTTGATTGAAATGATATTCGTACCTAGTCGTATCACGTATGTATGAAAAAAATGCGACGTAGGTTTTATAAAACCTAATCTATAAAATCTACTTATGTTATAAATGCGAAAGTTGAGATGGATGGATGGATGTTTGTTACTCATTCACGAAGGAACGACGAAACGGATCTGAATATAATATACAGAGATATGCTATAGTCTGAAATAAGACATAGGCTATTTTTTATCCTAGAAAATTAAAAAGTTCCTACGGGAACCAAAAAACTTCAATCCATGCGGACGAAGTCACGGACATCGGCTAGTATGAAATAAATGCGACGTAGGTTTTTATAAAATCGTAAGCAATATCTACTACCCATCATATCATATCATCATACTAATATTATAAATGCGAAAGTCAGTTTGTTTGTTGGTTTGTTGGTTTGTTGGTTTGTCCTTCAATCACGCTGCAATGAAGCAACGGATCGACGTGATTTTTGGCATGGGTATAGTTGAGGACCTGGAGAGTGGCATAGGCTACTTTTTATCCCGAAAAATTGAGGTTTTTAGAGAGAGAAATTACTCTAAAAAAGTGTTCACCCGAGAATCGAATTCGCAACCACCCATACGATGCTGACGTGTTATTAACTAAGCTATCATCGCTTTTACGAGTAAGTTACACTATTAATACAATAGTTTAACTAATTACTACAAGCATTCTACCTAAACAGTAAATAGTCATTGTTTTGTTAATGAGCCATTAGGAAGTTTATTGTACCAAAAACAATCGAATTTAAATTTAAATAAATTGAATTGAATTGAATTAACCACATACCCAGTAACTGCCATTAAAGTTATGTCAAAGGGTTACTTAATCCCCTTATTGTATTCTAATTAACTTTTTTCGATTGTACACCAAAATAAATGTTGTCATTTGATTAACCTTTTGAAATTAGTACTGAATACTACCTGTATATATCCAGTCTAATATAAATGCGAACCTAAATACTTAAGTACCTATTGCTTATCATACTAATATTATAAATGCGAAAGTGTGTTTGTTTGTTTGTTGGTTTATTGGTTTGTCCTTCAATCACGCCTCAACAAAGCAACGGATCGACGTGATTTTTTGCATGGGTATAGTTGAGGAGAGAGTGACATAGCCAACTTTTTATCCCGGAAAATTAAGGAGTTCCCATGGGAATCAAAAAATAACTTATTCCACGCGGACGAAGTCGCGGGCATCAACTAGTTACATAATATCATAACTGCCATACCCCGAACAGGTTAGCCCGCTACCATCTTAGACTGGAAAACCGTAAAAAATTATGACTCCTTGTAGTTAGAGGTGCGTGCCCGGCATTCGAACCCTGGACTTCCCGAATTGGAGGCCGAAGTTTTTAACTAAGTACTTAGTAGGCTATCACCAAATCCGAACCGAGGCCTTACTGCCAAAGCTTCAAGCCATATTGTTAATTTGTTACATTATTGTTGACTTTCGTGTTTTAGAATTATAATCCTTATTTGAGGACCATCAAGGTACGTGACATCAAACTGTCGTTTTGAGTAATATTGCATAAGTATTGCTTTATGCGTTGGCAGTATGGCCCCTGCAGTGGTGTGCAGTTCATAGCGGCAAAAAAGCACTGCTTACCCTATTGTATCCAGGAGATTTTTAAGAGTTTATTAATGAAAGACATAAGTATAACCTACCTAATCATGTAAACTGATAAGTAACTGATTCAAATCTAATAATAGCACATAGTAACAAAGATTTCATAATTTACATTTTCTTTTGACCGCGGCCCACCAAATTTTATACTGGTGGTGGAATCAGTGCTTATTGCTTACTCTGTTGAAAAAAATCTGTGCACGCCACTGGTCCCCTGAATGGTAGCTAAACTGTGGCTAATATTAATGAACAAGTAATTTCAGTGGTCATATTATTGTATTGTATTCAATATATTAATCGTTTTCTGATTTATTTGTCTCGTAACCTTGGCGAGTTCAGCCTTCGGACTGTCCTTGAACCTGTGTTTTAACAATACCTAACTGAAGCCATAGGTGCTAATATTATAAATGCGAAAGTGTGTCTGTCTGTCTGCTACGCTTTCACGGCCCACCTATTCAACCGATTTTGATCAAATTAGGTGCAAGGATAGATTGTATCCCGGGGAAGGGCATAGGCTAGGAGATCCCGCGGGAATCGAAAAAACTTAGTCGCGGACATTTTTTATAATTTCGTACCAAAATGGTTTATTACATGTTCTTTATACCCACTTGCGCCACTTATGATAATAGGTACTAGCTGATTCCCGCGACTTCGTCCGCGTGGATTAAGATTTTTGGTTCCCGCGGGAACTCTTTAATTTTCCGGGATAAAAAGTAGCCTATGTCCTTCCCCGGGATACCATCTACCCCTGTACCAAATTTCATCAAAATCGGTTGAACAGAAGGGCCGTGAAAGCGTAGCTGACAGACAGACAGAGAGACACAGCACTTTCGCATTAGTATGGATAGGGATATCTCTGTGCCAAAATTCATCCTGATCCGTTCAGCGGTTCTGGCGTGATTAAGTAACAAACATCCATCCATCCATCCAAACTTTTGCATTTATAATACTAGTGGTTCGCCCCGAACTGAGACCTCTCGGTATCTACCTATAAGATAGTTTTCACACCACATGCTCGACAATGCCGAATTATATGTCATGTAAACCTTACCGAAAGCAAGACATTATATCTCTTGGCTTTAGCCGGGTTATAATGTTCTATTGAATTTCATTATAACCCGCTGGTTAATAATGTGATTTTCACTTTCATAATTCTTATTGCTATGACCATAAAGTCTAATTTCGCTAAACAGAATGTGTTCTCAGCGGGCGCGGCCAACTCGATTTTAGAAAACCGAAGCCATGGCCCACTAGATTCGCACTGAGACGAACTTCATTTGTTTGTCAAATCGAGTAGGCCACGCCAGCCGAAAGAAGTTGCTATAGCCGTAACTAGTAGTACCTTTAGAAGATTCTATAAATATTTAAAAAAATATTTCAAAAATGTCGAGTGATGAAAGTATTTTGACTCCAGAAGCTATTAAATATAACGTTACCTTTCCATAATTGGTCTAATGTCTCCAATATCAATTTTCACTTTTAATTTTCTGTAATAAACACTATCTACTAAGGCTGGTTTTTTATTGTCTTGCATAAAGTGAGAAAAGTAGAGTATACACCACCGGGATAAAACTGTTTTTTTCTTGGGCGCTTGAATCCCTCACTGCACTCAGGACTCAATCTTAATTCCCTCCCTTTGGTCGGGAATTAACTTATAACACCCTCGCTGCGCTCGGGAGTTAAATTTGGAGTCCTTCGTTACTTTCAGGATTCAATGTAGCACCCGTGACATAAAACAGTGCTTTATCCCCTTGGTGTATAATCTACTATTTAATTTACGCTTATCAAAGAACACTTTAGAGGTTATGAAAATACCTACTCATTACCAGTCATTGTCCTCGCAAAGGTCATTTTGAAAAGCAATGTTTAATTTGTCTTTGTTTTTGTAAAACCTTTTTATGGTATGACATGTTTTAGTACCTTTGTTTAAATTGCTAACAACTGTATTACGCAGGCTGCTGAATTAGGTACCTACTGCTGAAGTAGGTATTAGGTACATTACGCTTTCACGGCCCACCTGCTTAACCGATTTTGATGAAATTTGGTACAGGGATAGGTTGTATCCCGGGAGAAGACATAGGGTCTACATAGACCTACATAGGGATACTTTTTATCCCGAAAAACTAATGTAGTATTCCCGTGGTACCTAATCGAAAAATCTCAATCCACGCGGACGAAGTTGCGGGCATCAAGTCGTAAATAAATTCAACACACTTAACAGTCCAAATCTTGAAAACTACTGAACCGATTTTGATGAAACTTGCACTGTTCTGTATGCCAAATTTCATCCAAATCCGTTCAGCTTCAGCCGTTCTGGCGTGATTGAGTAACAAACATCCATCCATCCAAAGTTTCGCAAATATTAGTAAGTATAGACTATAGATTCCGATGGGACGGCAATCCGACAAAACTTGAGAAAGATCAGCCGCAGAACCCACAGTTTTACCTGCCCATTGAGGAAGTGGTATGAAACACCGCCGATTTCCTCCGAGCCGAGAATTTCTTGACGGAAAACACCAATAATTTTTAGCCAGACCCGGGAATCGAACCTAGGACCTCGTTATCCATATCAGAAATGCCAATCACTAACTAAACTGATCAGGCAATTAAGGAAGTCTACGTTATGTAAACCAACAACTAATTCTATGTAAGTAGGGCATTTATGTACAACCCGAATCTTTATGGAGTACGTAAATCCAATAAAAAAAATTGACTCACCATTAGGCGATCCACCTCGAAACATAGGGTTGGGAGTCATCCAGGGGAAGGCTCCAAAGGGCCAAGTTGGTGGAGCATGGCCTTGGTACAACCTTGGCAACAGTGGCTGTGGCACCACCACACCCCTACTCTCAGTCTCCTCCCCATCATTCCCATCCCTATCATCCCTATCATCACCAACGTTTGACTCCAAGTCCTCTATATCCACATCACTATCATCAGATCCTATAGCGCTTTCCGCGTCATTAGAAATGGCATCAGGCGTGTCTCTTGGCGTCTCGCTCTTGCTTCCCAATAAAGAATCGACGCTGAACGATATTCGTCCCTTTCCCACGGTCTCAGCGGCCTCCGACCGCTCGCATTCTATCGACGTCTTCATTTCATCTGCGGTATCATGCCGACGGTGTTTCACATCACTGCATAACGGTAATTTATTCAAAGATCCTTTTGAAAAACCGGTAAATAAATCGTTATTGCGAACCGATATCGATTATACTAGTTATCGATTTATATTCATAAGGTTTCTGAATCTTTTTGTTCCTGTTTCCTATATGTAGATTAGTGATTGATAAAATGTTCTCTAATTGTCTATTACCTATTTGCATTGGTGAACCATTTAGTTTTAATTTTGACTTAGTGAACCGTTAACTAGTGTTGTAGTTTTTTTTAAACACTCATCCGATTCGGAAACAATTTTGTAGTAGGTATGTACGGATAATTATAGATATGAATCACAATAATTAGTGACAGAAGAGTTATATTACTAATCTATTAGCTTTAGGGTTGACAAAAACGGTAAAAATTTACAGGAAATAGAACGGTTATCCGAATATGGAATGATTTCATTTTAAAACCACAAATCCAGTGGCGAAAACGGAATCAGAATAGGTTGATCAATCGTAGAAAAGTCACAGAGTAACTATTGCCATTAATGATAAAGTAGGGGTGACACTAGATAGTTTTTTAGAATAATTGTAAAAGTTTTTTGTCGTTTCTTTAAGACGACGTTGCACAACGTTAAGGAGAATGTTTGCTAGAAACACTTGGAATATGACTTGTTTCGAGACAATTTTTTCTTGCAGTAATCAGCTAACGTATCACTTAATTTAGCGTTTTCCGGAGTCCCAATTTCTAAGTTAAGACCATTCTTCTTATGTAGTCGGGATAATTTTCGTACGTAATTGAGTATCTAGTAGGTAACACTACAAGTACAGCACTTGATATTTCCGTTTAGTACGATTTTCGTGCATTTATTGCAACGCGTTTTACACGTAGGGAAAACTTTTATATTTAGGTATCTATCAATAATCAATTATAAGTAATTAGCACTTAAAAGTGTCTCGACTTTACAGAATCGCGAGTGTCGGCGTATTTGCGCAACGCGGCCGTCCGCGGATTCGTGCGTCGGAAAAACTGTCCGTGTAATAATTCGCGTGGCCGCGCGGTGAAAATCGCGCTGGCATTGGAGCGGGCTGCGAAACCGTGTCTACTCTACCCTCCCTCTTCAGTACGTTAGAGGGAGACGGAATCGCCGAGCGAGGAATTTTAATAAGCGGCGCGGGTAGAGCGAGACAACGCTACAATCCGACATGTGTGTCAACCGATATTGGGTAGGCGGAGTCCGTCTCGCTCAAATTAATAGCCTCTATGGAATACGTTATTTAACGTTACCGCTTGCTATTGAAATTGTAACTATAATAACAGTTACTTTAGAGTTGTTATTTGAGTGGGATAATTAAAACACTAGTGATGTTCTGGTACAACAGTATCAGATTGCAGTGGCTATTGTGTTGAATGGTAAAAAGGAGTAAATAGACGGGTGCCGTAGGCGGCTACAGAGGGGACTTAACGATTTAATTATTCGCGAATACGGAGGCATTTTGTAGCGAGCTAATGTCTCATTGTCTCATTAATATCTCCGCCATGTTTGATTTGTTTATGACACGGGCGCTAGGTGCAATAGTGACGTACCTTCGTAGATACGTAGCTAGCTAGGAACATTCTCTGGAGGGGTGTCAGGCGACAGTTCGATTCGGAAGCGGGATTCAACTTGGCTGCGAATTAATTTCGCTTCGCTCGTCTGCTGCAGTATCTTTATTAGTTGTTCGGCGTTGTTAGAGGTTGCTAAATGGAGCATTTAATCCCTATCTAACTACTTATTTACTATATTTCTGTTAGGTCTTTAATTTTGTACCTACTGTCAAGTAGGTCTATCTTTATTTAGTGTAATAGGGATGATGATGATGATCAAATAAGCAACTCTTTATCAAGCTTAAAAACGCGCTTCTATGGAGTTTGTATTAAATACATAGTTCTTGTGACGTCATCAAATTTCAACGCACTTTTTTCTCTAATCGGTAGTTTTATATGATTATTAAAATTTAAATAACAGAAGTTGTGATTTTTTGGTCTTTTGGAAGGTCCTTTATTGAATAGAATAAAAATATCTAATCGGAAAGAAAAAAAAATTTTTTTTGATGAAGGCATCATCCCTAACTAGCCGCTAGCGTAGCCTAAATAGCCCTGTGGATGACGAGGTCCTGGGTTCGATTATTTTAATCTACTGAAAGTTAGCCTTTGACTGCGATCTCACCTGATGGTGACCAAAAATCGGCCATCAAAAAATTAAAGCAACTGATTACTGAATGAAATGAATATCTACTCAATACTCAATTTATTTATTGCATGTAGGACATACAGGACTTGTCTCTTACGTTACGTCATGTTTTGGCTCTACCACCGGTTCGGAAAGCAGCTTTGTAAGTTGTTGTTAAAGGTTGTTAAATGGAGCGGTTTAAGCCCGATCTGTCTATATCTATCTGATGGGTATTTATTTTTAACCTACTAGATGATTCCCGCGAGTTCATCCGCGTGGAAGGTTTTTGATCCCCGCGGGAAATTATTTTTTCTCTAATTTTCCGGGATAAAAAGTAGCCTATGTCCTTCCCCTGAAATGCAAACTATGCCTATACCAAATTTCATCAAAATCGGTTGAAGAGATAAGTAGGTAGTTTTTTCGATTCCCGCGGGAACTCTTAGAATTTCCGGGATAGCCTATGTCCTGTAGGTACCAAAATCGGTTGAACAGATGGACCGTGATAGCGTAGCAGACAGACACATTTTCCCAATAATTAATATTAGGGTATGGATTAGGTATTTAAATAAAGTTATTTAAATAATCCATACCTTAAATTTGAAAATGATTTTGACGTAAGGCAACATGAGGAAACGTCAAAATCAAGTTAAATTTGAAACGTTTCCTCACGTTGCCTTACGTCAAAATAATTTTCAAATTTCAAATTAAAAGTGGGTGGACACACTTCATATAAGTCTACTTATACAAACATTTCCCACACAAAATCAAACTCAAAGTTATCTCGCACACACGCGCCGACATAAAGCCGCGTACACACATCACCCGTCATTACTCTTTTCATTACCAAACGATAATCTCCCTGTACAATTAAATCGCGTTAATTGGCAAGAGGGGTCTGAAACCGCCCTAACAATGCCCAATTCATACCCCCCTATCGCGATTCAATAAGATTCAATTTCGCTTATCGTTTATGCAGAGTCCTTTTGTTATTAGGGTTGTCACCGGTGCTTTGTTTTTAAATAAAATATGATGAGGACTAAGGATTTTTTTAAATCTTTGATTTTCCTAGATCAAAGTAGCCAAGTCACATCGATATGTAGCTCCGTGGCGGCGTGATAGAAAGACAAACCAATAAACATAAACACACTTTGTTATAGTATTATTAGGATGATGCCGGCAGCTTTTATGTCTATTATCTGAAAAATAACGCATCACACTTAATATTATAAATGAGAAAGTGTGTTTGTTTGTTGGTTTGTCCTTCAATCACGCTGCAACGGAGCAACGGATCGACGTGATTTTTGGCATTTTTTTTGGCACATTTTTTTGAGTTGAGGACCTGGAGAGTGACATAGGCTACTTTTTATCCCGGAAAATTGAGGAGTTCCCGCGGGAATCCAAAAATACTTATTCCACGCTGATGAAGTCGCGGGCATCAGCTAGTAGGTACTTAATATTATAAATGCGAAAGTGTGTTTGTTGGTTTGTCCTTCAATCACGCCGCAGCGGAGCAACGGATCGACGTTATTTTTGGTATGAGTATAGTTGAGGACCTGGAGAGTGACATAGGCTACTATTTATCCGGGCAAATTAAGGGGTTCCCTCAGGAATTCAAAAAAACTTAAGCCACGCGGACGAAGTCACGGGCATCAGCTAGTTATCTATAAAAATGGCAAGTGGCAACCCTATTTAGTTAATAACTGCGAATTGTCACCACTTGATACGCAATTGTGAAACTTATCCACTTGAAATACGGTTCGATAATGATGCCTTTTAGTCGTAAAAGATCACAGATATCGATATAATGCGATTAACTTTAAGTGACATCGCGCTAACGATTTGATTTCGTATAGCTTCGCCTTTTGTAATCCGATTTTGATATATTTATGTCCTTTTGATGGTTCTTTGGAGAGATAACCTTAAGTCCTCATCATAAAAGGTAATTGGACGCTTTGAAGATCACATTTTGTTTTGAGTTGTTAGCCATTTGTAATGGAAAATGCATCGAATTTAATGTGAAGTATCTAAAAAAATCAAATTCAAACTCTGAAAGGTTTTTTTTTCAAATAAACTTTTACAAGTGCTTTTGAATCGTCGAGTGAATCTACCGTTGGTTGAGAATTTAGTCTTCCTACCGAGAAGATCCAGCAAGAAACTCGGTGATTGCTCTTTTGAAAAAATTAATACATAAAGCATTTCCGGAAATTCCAATTTCTCTAACGGGGAAAAATTAGTAAGTATTTTAAATCACAATAATCTTCTAAATATAAATAAAAGAAACGGTTACTGACTGATTGACTGACTGACTGATCTATCAACGCACAGCTCAAACCACTGACGGATCGGGCTGAAATTTGAGTTTTTATGACGTAGGCAATACGCTGAGAAAGGCTTTTTGGAAATTCAACCCCTATGGAGGTGAAATAGGGGTTTGAATTTTTTTGAAAATCAAACTTAACGTGAGCGAAGCTCCGGGGAAAAGCCCCTCAAAGTATTTTCAGTAATTCCACCCGAAGCGAAGCGGAGGCGAGGTTAGTCAGGTAAAATGAGAGAATCATATTATGTAATAAAAATATAGATTTGCATCGTATGAAATTAATTAAGAATTTATTGAATCGGTCGCTAGATATAACAATATTTCCAAGGGACCAATAAATATTTAAACAATCAATTTAAAATGTAAATAAATACCTCTAGTTGCTTGACTATTGTTGTCCTAGGTGAGCGACAGAAACGACACGACGCTATAGAAAATGACAAACTTGTCTACGCGACAACGTAGACCATGTGAAAGGTCAGCTACTGTTTGAAACTGTCGCGTCGTATCGAGTCGCGGAGTCGCGTTTGTCGCTCTAGGACAACGGATAAGACACGGACGGTCTCAATAATGTGCTAATAGTGAAGAATAGAGAAACAGCAACAATAAGGTGGAATATGAAGGCGGGAAATGTGTTTACGATGACAGTAGCGCGGGGTGCGGGGCGGGGGACGCGACGCACGTTTTATTACTTCACCGCTTTTCGCCGACCCTATATAGAGTGCTCCGAAAATGATCAGCGACCATACTGCCATTTAAAGCATACATAAGCAATATTATCTACTCAAAAAATTCTTTCCAAAAAACCGACTTCCAACGCCACTGTAAAGTAAAAAATAATTTAATTGATTTTTACCCTCGACGAAACGGAGACGGTATATGTGTTTGCCCTAAGAGGTTGTGTGTTTGTTTGTTTGTTTGTTTGTTTGTTTGTTTGTTTGTTTGTGCACTTTTTGTTACCGTTTTCCTGGAAAACTACTGGACCGATTAATATGCGGTTTTTTGCATTCGATTTGTATAGCTTGTAAGAAGGTTCTTAGATATATTTCAGGACCATAGACAACCAAGCTGAGCTGTAGTCTATGATTTTAATTTTTCAATATGTTACCATTTTTCTCAAAAAGTACTGGGCCGATTGAGATGCGGTTTTTTGCATTAGATATGTATAGCTTGTGAGAAGGTTTTTAGATATATTTTAGGACCATAGACAACCAAGCTGAGCTGTAGTCTATGATTTTAATTTTTCAATATGTTACCATTTTTCTCAAAAAGTACTGGGCCGATTGAGATGCGGTTTTTTGCATTAGATTTGTATAGCTTGTAAGAAGGTTCTTAGATATATTTCAGGACCATAGACAACCAAGCTGAGCTGTAGTCTATGATTTTAATTTTTCAATATGTTACCATTTTTCTCAAAAAGTACTGGGCCGATTGAGATGCGGTTTTTTGCATTAGATATGTATAGCTTGTGAGAAGGTTTTTAGATATATTTTAGGACCATAGACAACCAAGCTGAGCTGTAGTCTATGATTTTAATTTTTCAATATGTTACCATTTTTCTCAAAAAGTACTGGGCCGATTGAAATGTGGTTTTTTGCATTAGATATGGATAGCTTGTGAGAAGGTTCTTAGATATATTTAAGGACCATAGACAATCAAGCTGAGCTGTAGTCTATGATTTAAATTTTTCTGTATATTACCATTTTTCTCAAAAAGTACTGGGCTGATTGAGATGCGGTTTTTTGCATTAGATATGTATAGCTTGTGAGAAGGTTCCAGGTTTTAGGACCATAGACAATCAAGTTGAGCTGCAATCGTGATTTGGTAAGTGGTCATAGGAACTCCTTAAGTTCTCATCGTAAACCCGTCGTGTTTAGACTCATTTGATTTGTCTTGACTAGCATTTTGTACCTAGATGCTGCCCAGGGTCTCATGATGGAGCCAGGAGGTGGTCATAGGAACTCCTTAAGTTCTTATCGTAAACCCGTCGTGTTTGGACTCTTTCGATTTGTCTTGACTAGCACTTTGTACCTAGCTGCTGTCCAGGGTCTCATGATGGAGCCAGGAAGTGGTCATGGGAACTCCTTAAATTCTCATCGTAAACCCGTCGTATTTGGACTCTTTTGATTTGTCTTGACGAGCGCTTTGTACCTAGATGCTGCCCAGGGTCTCATGATGGAGCCAGGAGGTGCTCATGGGAACTCCTTAAGTTCTCATCGTAACCCGTCGTATTTGGCCTCTTTGGATTTGTCACTACCACTTTGTACCTAGATGCTGTCCAGGGTCTCATGATGGAGCCAGGAGGTGGTCATGGGAACTCCTTAAATTCTCATCGTAAACCCGTCGTATTTGGACTCTTTTGATTTGTCTTGACTACCACTTTGTACCTAGATGCTGCCCAGGGTCTCATGATGGAGCCAGGAGGTGGTCATGGGAACTCCTTAAATTCTCATCGTAAACCCGTCGTATTTGGACTCTTTTGATTTGTCTTGACGAGCGCTTTGTACCTAGATGCTGCCCAGGGTCTCATGATGGAGCCAAAAAGTGGTCACAGGAACTCCTTAAGAGATCACATTTTTTCTAACAATTTTTATCAGAATATTAAAATTTAACACTATAATATGACACCTTACTAAGCACAAGTTTTATCTCGGAATGAGAAGGGTTTGGCCATAGTCCACCACGCTGGTCAAAAAAACTACTGAGCCGGCAAATATGCATTTTTGTGTTTTAGATATTATTTTATAATATATACTTTTGTTAAGTTCTAATTGTTGTTTTAATGGAGGTCAGCAGTTCGTCGTGGGTTTTTTAAAATTTTTAATTTTATTATTACCCACTATGTTGAAATCGGGCGAACCTGATGCCTCTATTTTGCTTATCCTTGTTATACCCGCCCGACTTCAACATAGTGGGTAGAAATCAAATTTTTTTTTTACTTTACAGTGGCGTTGGAAGTCGGTTTTTTGGAAAGAATTTTTATTTTTAACTTTTTAGTGTCAGGGTTGAGGATTTGGAGTCAGAATTTTTATGGGACCACCTCTAGAGCCTCCTCTAACGACTGATAGAAAATATTTCAAATCGGTTCAGAAACCACGGTTATATGCACCGACATACAATTAAAAAAAAACATATGCGCCGAATTGAGAACCTCGTCCTTTTTTGGAAGTCGGTTAAAAATCACAGTTTGATGTCACGTACCATGACGTTCCTAAAATAAGGATTATAAGGATTGGCAGTATGGCCCCAGGTAAAAAGGGTTACCTAAATATAAAAAAGGTGACTGACTGACTGATCTCTCTTGCTATCAACGTACAGCTCAAATTACTGGATGGATCGGGCTGAAAGGAGACTGAACAAACACAGGCCATGCTTGTGTCAGAAGATAATTATTTTCATAATTTAAGTTTAATTTTTTAATTCAGTTTGGCACAAAAAACAAAGTGCTGCCTATCCCGAGATTTTTTCATCATTTTAAAAGTACTCCAATTGTATTTGTAAAACCAGACTCCATTTTTATCCGTAGACATACCTTGTGATGTTATTGTTGAAATCGATGAAATAAAAACGGGCGGTAATCGACTTTTAATCGATTAAAAACTATCATTTTCATAGTATTATAAAAAAATATCGATATTTATTTGCAAACCATTTTGATAGAATCGACTCAACTCGGTGCTAGTTGAAACACTTGCAGGTTAGTTGTCTGTGGTTTTTGCTTACTGACATTTTTGCTATTTTCGACAGCAAAGGTGATTCGAATTTAGATATTTTATTCCCATGCCGTTGTCTTGTACGTCGAGTTGAGATAAAGTATATTATTTCCTCCGTATGCGCTAAAACTTCTCTAATGTTGCAGCTTGCGTTTACGCGTTTGTGCAGTGTTGTTATTAGAAATATTTGTAACTGAAATAAAATCAATATTGGTTTGAACAATAGTTTTCTTTTTCCTTAAACAATGCAATGTACAAGATTGTAATAATCTTTCTAATACCTACCTAAAAAAGGACCTACTTTTTATATAAGTAAGTACCTACCTGTGCAGTGTGCATGTTTTCTTTGTAAAAACGCAATGTTTTGGTAGTTTCGTTGTACTAATTTTATTTTTGCAGTTCTTGCTATCAATAGCCCAACTACAGTTTAAATAATAGTTACTTACTCAACCTAGTAATGTCTCAGTAATTATTAACGAAGCATATATTCCAGAGCTAGGGACCTAGTACACTAGTTCGAATAGCTGGTAGGCTTCTGGTAGGTATAGGTAAGCGTTGTCTATTAGCAAGGTCAAAGTAATACTCACTGGTACTGTTAAAGACATTATTTAAAAATATAAATACAATGGCACCTTATATATCTTCAAATATTGATTCATTGGCAATAACTATTTACTGGTTTTACCATAGGCAGCAGTAGAATCGTCCTGGTGAAGTGTGGTACCTACTACCATACCTAACCTAACCTTTTACATAAAATTGTTTTTCTCAAAAACTGGGAGGAATAAATTAAAAATTGTTTTTGTTTATGAAAGTAGGGTTATCAAACTTTATTTTAAGCAAACTTTTATCGAGACACAAAAATATTTGTTACTAGCCCAAACTCCATATAGTTTTGCTCAGTCTCCTTTGGCATACGTACAGATTGCTGTTATGACGTAGGCATCCGCTAAAAAAGTTGTTTGAAAATTCAACCCCTTAGGGTTTAAAATAGGGGTTTGAAATTATAAGTGTAGTCCTCGCGGACAAAGTCGCAAGCATAATCTAGTTCAACATAAATCTAACAGGGGACGTGGATATTACGACTTGTGGGAGATAATAATCACTAAAAAATAATTTATTTGATTAGTAGTCAAATAACCAATTTCTGGATGTAGTAGGTACACAATATAAATTGTTCTAAAACGTAACATCCTGTGTCTCCTGAAAAAAGGCGCCAACTAAAAAGTCATTTCGCGCTGTAATGGCCGAGCCCCGTCCACCCCACTCACTTTCCCCCGCTTTTAATAAAAAAATATCTCATCTCCGTTAAATTGTTCGCGCCACTCGGGAATATGAAAGTCGTTATTTAAAAAATGATTGCTCCTCCGTATTATTTCGGTATAAATTTTCAGTTAAGCTGTTTTCTTATGAGGGCCTCTCGAGGAGCGGTATTAGGTTTTTATAATGTTTTATCTGTCGTCGGCGCCGCGCTTTTTTCCGTAATTTATATTTCAATTTCTTGTTAAAAAAAAATAAAGACGTGGATTCTTTTGTTTTATAAAATTAAAAAATTACGTTAAGACTTGCCCGGTTTTTAATTTCTTGAATTTATTGCAGTTACTAGCTGATGCCCACGACTTCGTCCGCGTGGATTGAGGTGTTTGGTTCCGGGATTTAATTTCCGGTTATGTTATTTTCCGGGATAAAATGTAGTATGTGTTATTCCAGATTATAATCAATCTCCGTGCCAAATTTCATCCAGATCCGTTCAGCCGTTCTGCCGTGATTGAGTAACAAACATCCATCCATCCATCCAAACTTTCACATTTATAATATTACTAGCTGACGCCCGCGACTTCGTACGCGTGGATCGAGGTTTTGTGGTTCCCGCGGGAATTCTTTAATTTTCCGGGATAAAAAGTAGCCTATGTGTTATTCCAGACTATAATCTATCTCTGTGCGAAATTTCATCCAGATCCGTTCAGCCGTTGGGCGTGATTGAGTAACAAACATCCATCCATACATCCATACATCCGCATACCGACATCCATACATCCAAACTTTCGCATTTATAATATTAGTAAGAAGTAAGAAGTATCAACGACCTCAATCTCAATTTACATAGACGGGCCCTGTCAAACAAAGTATGTGGACTTATTTTACTAACGCCATCTAGTCTGAAAAGAGGGACAGCGCTATAGCGGGGACAAGAACAGGCTTATACAGGTGAGGGGCATGCCCTACAAGTCAGACGCCCAACTTTTTCTATGAAAGGACCCTTCTAGTACCTACATTTATATCGATGATTAGTTTAGATTCGAGAAATTTATACAATAAGCTTAAGTAAAAACACCTTTCGCTGCGTCGTACAGATTAAAATAAACACAATCTTGTTAAAGAGGAGTCGTGTAAGCCCGAAAACAAACAGCGTCCTAAAACAACCAAACATCGGGGCTCCCACTTAAGCATCACTTAACGAAACCACTTTAAATAGACCCCCCCATCCTTCCCCATCCAGTTATAATGCGTCTGTAAATAGAGATCTTTTTAATTTGAACGCATTATACCCTTAACAAATATTAACCGAACAAGTAACAATCGAATAAAGAATAGGGTAGTGTAACCACGTAACAAGAGTGTAACATTTGATTTTCGAACAAACAGGCGCCATAGCTAAGCAGATTATGGTTTTTAAAATGCGTGTTTGAGTTTTAAAAATGGAACGCGTGTGGTTTGCGCATTAACACCTTTTACTGTTGTGCTTTTAAGGAGGTTAAACATCGACGTGTGTGGCCGCCAACTTATGGGACCGGTGGTTTTTAGTCTGTGATTTTAAGACAACTTTTCTTTGTCACCTAATTAAGTGTAGGAAATGATTTTTTGCTTTTCTGTTTCCTGTATTTTTGAAATGCAACCACAGAATAGGTAATAGGTAGTACTAACTTCATATTTTGAAACTCAGATCTTATTGTGTACGTAGGTACTCGTAGGATGTATATAAAATGGCTACAGACATGATAGTTATAGGCCGTCAACCATATCTGTTCCGGTGGCCAAAATTTTAACTAATTTTATGCCTGTTTAGTTTTTGTTTTCATTTTATGGTTCTTATCTATTAGCGATGCTGTCATCGGGTCGTCAGAAAAGTTTGTGGGACTATGTACTTCAATGTTTTTATAATCTCTATTAGTAGTAAGTATAGGAAAAGGTTTCTATGCGATTATTGTCGCATAGGACAAGCGACAATAATTGGACTGGATTTTTTATGTAGGTACTTATTAAAAAAAATTATAACCAGAATGTTTGAATTTCGAACGCGTGCTTTCAACCACGTGCAAAAGCTTATTGTGTTAATTCAAAGAACTCGAGAAACCTTTTGATATTGAGCTCTATAGAAAAAGGTGACGCGAAAAAACGCGAATGATAAACAACAATAATATTATAGCACCGATTTTGACGTTTAATTTCCGCTCTTATGCTTGAGGAATAGCGTTGAGAATTGAGTGAATTTTTGTTGTTTTATGGTATCGCTGTATGTCAAAAGTGACATCTCAATTCCTTGAGATATTAAGATAACATTAGTGGCTTTTAAATGGTTGTCCGGTATTCGGTAAATTGAATGGATTCCGCTATAAAACCTACTTACTTGAGTTAGGGTTGTCAATCATGTCGATAAAAGAATCGCCATCGTCATATTTTAACCCGTCGCTGGCCTCCTTTCATAACTAGTAACGTTTTCGAATAATTTGAAATTGTAGCTCTGACTCAGCTGTTCACGTTCTGCCTATGGCAATTTAATTAATGAAAAAATAGAAAATTGGTGATACCTAATAAAATTTAGTTCTTAATTATTATATTAGTTATTTATCTCCCGATAAGGCGAAGGACCACGGGCTTTACGTGGTCTCGGAAGCACGGAGGTGAATCACCACTGATTTCCTAATTCCGGGCTAGTACTGAGAATTTCGTGTCAGAAAACTCAATGCCTAATTATAATATGGCCCGACCCGGGACTAAACACGAGACCTTGTCAGCTTCAGTCGAACATGCTAACCACTAGACCAACGAGGCAGTATTCCCATAAAATAAGTAAGTGCCAACTGCCAGCCCTAAGTAGAACGACTGAGTGAATCAAAACTCATGAGTGAATGAAAGTATGAATGGATGACGTTTAGGATGCGATGGTCCCATGTTGATAAATACGAAACTAATCAAATTATTTATAGGCATTAAATGGTAATAAAATGATGGCGCATCTGCTCCGGCGGTCGCTTTGATGTCATAGATTAAAAAAAAGGGTTCATATAGAACTTTTGACTTTTATTATTGTGATACGCATGGTAGGTAACTATTGTGTTGAATTTTTATGGAATACTAATTTATAAGAATAGAGAATTAGATAAGTGAATATGTAAGATTCAAAGAAATCACATAAAATCTTTTAATGTCTTATCAAAGTAGGTACCTACATATATTTTTATAGGTTTTTTATCCACTACAAGTAACCCCTTGACTGCGATCTCAGCTGATGGTAAGTGATGATGCAGTTTAAGATGGTAGCGGGCTTACCTGTTAGGGGCATGGCAACGCACCGGAACGCTAAATCGCTTGGCGGCCCGTCTTTCTCGTCAAGATCTACACGGCCACCAGGCCAGACCAGGAAAAAATTAGAAATTATATATTCCTAAATTGACCCTGCCGGGGATCGAACCCAGGACCACACTAAGACAACATCGCTCAAAACTGCGCCAGAGAGGTCATCTTGTTCCACGATCAACCTATCTCTGTTTCAATTTCGTCTAAATCGGTTGAACAGACAGTCAGATAGATACAATTTCGCATTAAATTAATATTATGTTAGGATGAGTTGTTGAGAGACATAGTGTCATCGCGGTTAGGTTTACCTAAACTTTTAAGTACAAAGTTGATACTGAATTATTGATAGATAGCTACGAGGGTTCCAAACGTAGCCTGATCTGAGCAGAGCAAATAACTCAGCCCGGTTTTTCTCACAATAGCACTTAAAATTCGCGTAAATTAATTAGTTATACTTATGAGTTATGACCTAGTTTTATGAATCATACTAATATTATAAATGCGAAAGTATGTTTGTTTGTTGGTTTGTCCTTCAATCACGTTGTGACAGAGCAGTGAATCGACATGACTTTTTGCATGGGTATAGTTGAAGACCTGGAAACTGAAAAGTGACATAGGCTACTTTATAGCCCGGAAAATTAAGGAGTTTCTAAGGGAATTAAAAAACTTATTCCACGTGGACGAAGTCGTGGGCATCAGCTTGTTCGGTTATAAGCAGCGATGGGGGTATCGCAGTTTGATAATAATACAGATAAATTAATATTCTAAATTATTATGAAATGACTATGAAAGTCATCCAACTGAGCATGGTTTGTATATCGCCATATCGCATCCATTAGCCTACAGCACAGGGAGGAGATTAAAGCTGGAAACATACTAACAACGCGCCACTCACGTCAAATTCTTAGTATGTACTCGTATATAAAGAAAAATGTTCTGACTGATGTTTTTTTTAAACTCCGTAGATATTCCACGGACAATCGCTCAAGTAAATTATTATATTAGCAAAATAATAAATGCGTTAGTATATTTTGTTTGTTGGTTAGTCCTTCATTCCGTCCAGATAGACGTGTTTTTTTTGCTTGGATACCTATAAGTCTTAATTGAATCTTGACAGTGACTAAAGCCAATTTTCATCCCTAAAATTAGAGATACGGAATTTTTCTAAACCTATATCGATGCGGACGAAGTCATGATGTTATTGATTGTATCAAAGTGCAAGTAGTGGCGTGTTGAAAGTATGTTTCCATCTCCAACCCATAGCAATGGGGGAAGTAGGGTAAACGTCCCAGTTTTCACCTCATTTAGCCCAAGTTAAGGACCCTATTATGTACTTTATGTATTCCTAAATTACCCATCACTTAATAGGCTACCCTGTTCACCCTACACCAATATACTTTGACCTGTCTGTATTTAAAACTACGCGTGATTTCGGCTATAAAGGGAATTACATTGGGTGGTGGAGAGTTCGAGGTAAAATGGTTGAAATAATAAAGTGGGGAGATTTTAAAGTGTTCGTATGATTAGGGAGTTGTTCAAATTTAATACGCTTGTTGTATGAGTTTGTTGATATTCGTGATTTAATGTTTATTTTTACTTACAAATATCAGTTATGTAGGTACTGACTGCCCTTGACTGCGATCTCACCTTGTGAATTTAGTATAAATCGAGGGACGAGTAGCCTAGTTGTGACAACGCATATCAGTCGATTGCGAATGTTAAGCAACGTTGACCCAAGTCGGTAACTGGATGGGTGACCTAGTTTGGAGGTTCAAATTTGGCCTTTTCGTTTCCTCCGTGCCTCGGAAAGCACGTTAAGCCGTCGGTCCCGGCTATTATCACTAACATCTGATAATAATCGTTACAAAAACCTGAGAGTTTTAAAAATACTCTTAGCCGAATCAGAAGGAAGTGGGAACCCACCGCATTATTATTCCAAGAAAACTCCTACCATTATATGATTAATGGACAGGGGTCACGAAGATGCGGAATACGACGCAGAGAGAGAGATGTACCATGTACCTATCGAATAAGAAGGTGAACTCTTAACCACTTACAACTTTAATATCACTGATTGCCATGCCTTTACCTTGCTTTTATTATGTTCATATTATTATGTACCTAGTTTATCAAAAGAAAAAAAAACCTGTGTATTTAAATCTGTAACCGCAACCTCAATAAAGAAACATACTATATACATATAATATATACCTACTAATACTATAAATGCTAAAGTGCGTTTGTTGGTTTATTGGTTTGTCCTTCAATCACGCCACAACGGAGCAACGAATCTACGTTGACGACCTGGAGAGTGACATAGGCTACTTTTTATCCCGGAAAAAGGAGTTCCCGCGGGAATCAAAAAAAACTTAAACCACGCGGTTGAAGTCGCGGGCATCAGCTAGTTACATAATATAGTAAGTAAGATTTGAACATGGAATAAATAAGGTGTCCACGATCAAAGAGTCGATATCTGGGATCCCAGATGTGGGACAACAATCGCTGCAGTCGTCCTATTGTGTTGGACAAACGCTATTGTAGTGCTGTCCCATTATCGAGAGTACCTACTTATTAAACGCAAGCGGGTAGGGTGGCTATGTGATTGGAGACTCGATTTGAGACTGTACCACACAAGTATACTTCTTACTTCTAATATTATAAATGCGAAAGTTTGGATGGATGTATGGATGTATGGCTGTTAGTTACTCAATCACGCCCCAACGGCTGAACGGATCTGGCTGAAATTTGACACAAAGATAGATTATAGTCTGAAATAGCATCGGCTACTTTTTATCCCAAAATATTAAAGAGTTCTCGCGGGAACCAAAAAACCTCAAACCATGCAGATGAAGTCGCGGGAATTCGCTAGTATACTTATATAATATATGAACGGTCTGTATTTTTTAACTATAGTCTGCTCGCGATAAGAAAATAGTGATTCAACGCAGTCGGCAGGCTAAGCCATACGTCCCGAGTCCCGACCAATCTAGGTCCAAAACCAACCATTCAAGTTCCGACCAAACTTGGTCGGAACTTGAATGGTTGTGTGAAGTCTAATATTCCGCAGTTTATACTACTTTTATGACATTTTATTTTCACTATAGGTATCTTGGATATTTTTATGTGGTTACTGCCTGAAAATAAACGATGCTCAGCGTGGTGAACTATGGTTAAACTCTGAGTGGAGATTCATGCTCAGGTGGGCCAATGGTGGGTTGAAATTATGAATAACTGGAACTGATGACTTAACCACAAGGCAATCACTGCTTTTGCCCATACATCTATATCTCTTCGTCGTCGTCTGCACCTATAGACGTCCACTGCTGGACGAAGGTCTCCTGCATGGATCTCCACAGGACACGGTCTTGTGCCGCTTGTTTCCAGCGTCTCCCAGCTGCACGCTTGACATCGTCCGTCCACCTAGTGGGGGGTCGTCCAACGCTGCGGTTTTTTTTAAATCCACTACAAGTTAGCCCTTGCTTCCCGGTGCGTGGTCGCCATTCAAGCACTTTGGGACCCCAACGCCTATCGGTTCTACGAACTATGTGCCCAGCCCATTGCCACTTGAGCTTGACGACTCTTCGAGCTATGTCGGTTGCTCTGGTTCGTCTACGTATCTCCTCATTCCATCCATCTTTATTAATTCAATTTAAAACCTAACATTCTGATAGCATGGTCACCCCAGCAACCTAAAATGGCGCGGCATAGGCGAACGCATTCACAACCGTTTTAATGACCGACTGATAGCCGTTTAAAAACGAATTTGCTCACTTCTGGTACATTAAACAATCATTCATTCATTCATTCATCGTGGAGCGATATTGCTGAGTAAGGATATTATGTATTTTGAATTAGATAAGTTCCCATATTTATTTTGAACTAGCGGATGTCCGTGACTTCCATTGCGTAGTTTTTGTAGTTACCTGACATTGTATACCTAACAAACTGACATAGTTACCTGACAAACTGTCATTTGAGTAATATTTGCGTTGGCAGCATGGCGCCTGATCATATTTATAATTAGGTATCCAGATAAAGTAATATAGGTAGCTAATTAAGCATCACTTATGGTCTCATATACCACAAGGAGCCCTATTTGGTATTAATTATGTATTTCACAATAAAATATTTTATTTATGCGGTTTTCCTGTTTACCGAAAAGCCGGGTTATTTTATTTCAGATAAAGCCACAGCAAACGATTTATATGGAGAATAAAAAGTTTGATCCATACTAATTACCTAATATGTATTACAAAGGATACCTTAAAATAAAATAAATTTAAGTTTTCACATTACTTTATTAATTTTTTTTAAAGTATCTGTGTACAATGTACCTAATTGTTATTATCTGGGTATGTATTTCACATTTAAATAAATCCATACTTAATATTATAAATGCGAAGGTCTGTCTGCCTGTCTGTCTGCTATGCTTTCACGTTACTTCGGCAAAAAAATTACCAAGCCAAAATAATTTTCACTGAAAAGAACTATAAGTTCCTCTACTATGGTTTTGGCTTTCCCCATATTATTATACTGTCCCAGTTAAGATCAAGTGCTATTCAGATTCACGCACAAAGGGTTCCGTACCAACACACAACATAAATTATTTTTGTATATATAACAAGAAACCGTAATCAGCGGTGAAATAACTGGTTTACATAATAAACTTAGCGCTAAACTGGTAGCGCCTGACAAATCGATATCCTATGAGTACGGAACCCTAATTAAGGATTTTCGGATTTTTCCTATATACTGGTGCTATGAGACCTTACTTCTCGCCAAATTTCATGGTTCTAGGTCAACGGGAAATACACTATGTGCAGTACCGCACATAAGATGATTGATTAAAACAATTTGCTTTATAAAACTGTTTAATTATGTACCAAATTAATGATTTATAACTATTCTAAATACAAGATTTAGCGAGTTTGCGTTATTGTTGGTCGCTTGACTTAATGTAAGTAAGTGCATAAAATGCACTTTTTTCGTAAGACGGGCCGCCCGCGCACCGGTGATTGCCCGCACCCCCGCTTCCGCGCCTTTTAGCGGGAGAATTTAAATGTCGCGCGAACACACTATAAATTTTGATTTGTTAGTGAGTTTCAAAATATGTCGCATAAACGGCCGTATCGTTCCATTGCGTTTTATTTGACCGAGCGAAGCGAAGGTCTCTGAGTCTACTTGAGTGAATTTGCTCTGGTCCGTCCGTCCGTCCGTCTGTCAGAGCATTATCAGCTATCAGAGACTTCAGCTTTATATATAATATGTAAACTAATGGCCTCCAGCCGAATATGGATTAAAAAGTTATAAAAATCTTTATTTCAGGGGGGCTCTCATAGAAGCGAATGCGAAGTAAAATATTTTTTATGGCGTTACATAGGGTTGCGGTATATCAATTTAAAGATAATTAGGAATAGAGTCCAAACATATATTTTTTCCCTAAAATTGACGAAATGGGGGGCTTTCAAAGTGGAGATTTTCTAACGTCCGAAGTTTATCTCAGAACTCTACATTTTCTGAAAGGCTGAGCCTGAAACTTGTTCAATTATTTGAATTATATCCTGTACTTGAACAACAAATACTAAAATTAGATAAATATTGTTTAAGGAAACGAAATTATTGAATTTTTAATGAGCTTCAGTATTTTTAACAAAACTTCACATTGATGTCAATAGATGGCGCCGCGAGGTCTCAGTTCGGGGCGAACCACTAGCACTAGCGTGTTTGATACTAGCGGATGCCCGCGACTTAGTACGCGTGGATTGAGGTCTTTGGGTTCCCGCGGAACTCTTAAATTTTCCGGGATAAAAAGTTGCCTATGTGCTATTCCAGACTATAATCTATCTCTGTGCCAAATTTCATCCAGATCCGTTCAGCCGTTTTGGCGTAATTGAGTAACAAACATCCATCCATCCAGCCATACATCCATCCATCCAAACTTTCGCATTTATAATATTAGTATAGTAAGTATAGTATAGATTAATTTCAACTTGATACCGACAGACAGACAAACAGACAGACGGACAACGAAATGATCCTATAAGGGTTCCTTTTTTCCTCTTGAGGTACGGAATCCTAAAAACACTGTGTGTGTGGGAGGGCCCTAAATTATTATTATGATTATAATATTAACCCACTCATTAATTGTGCCCATTAAAACCGATCCTTACCAAACAGGAAAAAATACAATAAAATAGGTAATAATTACCAATTAAATTCATTATTGCATTAATTTATATTATTGTTGATTAGTTGTTAGTAATTAGCTCAAAATAAACCTTATCCTTTTTCCTTAATTAGTCAATTTGTTATCGAATGGTGCCGTTGGTACATAAGGGTTATTATTCCACTACAGCCCATTAACGTCCCACTGTTGCGCACAGGCCTCCATTCTCATAGGAGAGAGGGAATTAGAGCTTAGACCCACCACGCTGCTCCAATGCGGGTTGGCGGGCTTTAACGACTATTATCATGCTAGTGATAATAACCGGGACCGACGGCTTGACGTGCTCTCCGAGGCACGGGGGTGAAACACCGCCAACTTCCTAACTCCGGGCTAGTACTGAGAATTTCTAGTCAGAAAAACCCATTACTCAATTATGGCCCGACCCGGGGCTCGAACCCGGGACCTCGTCGGCCGTAGTCGAACATGCCAACCACTAGACCAACGAGGCAGTCACTTATAGAAACTCTTTTGTAAAATTACTTATGTAATGCCTATGTACTTACAAGCAAGCATTCATTGAAACGATGCCGGCGACTTCGTCCTTGTGTATTTAGGTTTTTGATTCCCACGGGAACAAATTGATTTTTAGCTATTTCCATTCCAAATTTCATTCAAGTACGTTCAGCCATTGTGGCGCGAAGGACTAACGAAGATCGAAACTCATATTATAAAAGTACTAGCAGATGCCCGCGACTTCGTGCGAGTGGCTTAAGTATTTGGAGTATACTCCTTGAGGATCGATTTTCATATAACATATGATAATTCATGGGGAGTAAAATCAAACTTTCTCCGTTACGTTACGTTACGCTATGTTTTCTTTTCCATGGTAACACATTTGGTTCGTAAGGAGGAAACTCCAGTCGTGCGTTGGAGCTGACACACACAATTTTTTTTTAATTCCCGAGGGAACTATAATTTTCCGAGATAAAATGTCCTTAGCTGGGACACGACCTATGTCTGTACCAAATTTCATCAAAATCGGTTGAAAAGATGGGCAGTTAAAGCGTGACAAACAAACTCACAAATGCATTTATAATATTAGAATATAAATTAGTAGAATAGTAAGCATTTGGATGAATAATAGGTTAATTATACCAATATTTCTTTTTTAACCCTTACAGTAGATACCTACGCAGTCATGTAAAAAAACCGACTTGAAGTTTGAAGGTACAAAATACCCTAAGTACATCCAAAATGGCAGAGAAGAACTACGAGGGAAGTGACATACATATTTATACGCATAACCTATCGTAACAATAAAGTCCACCCCTCAGTTTAACTCAATAAAACCCTATAAAAACGCCGCAACACGTTTCCAAACGTCAAACATTATTCGTATAAACGTATTACGGGTGGGTATAATAGACCGCGTTGGTAGTTTACTGTTCAGCTCCCCATGTCGAATGTCGATCTATGCACACACCTTTATTTTGGTGCAATTGTAAAGTACAAGTCGGGATCGTCTTTTTTAATCGACTTCCAAAAAAGGAGGAGGTTCTCAATTCGGCGCGTATTTTATTTTTATTTTTAATGTAGGTATGTCGGTGCATATATCCGTGGTTTCTGCACCGATTTGAAAAAAATCTAATTTTTTCAGTCGTTAGAGGAAGCTCTCGAGGTGGTCCCATAAAAAATTCTGACTCCAAATCATCAACCCTGATACCAAAAAGTTAAAAATAAAAATTATTTCCAAAAAACTGATTAACACTGTATAACAAGGATAAGCAGAGCCGAAGCCTCCCAACAGGCCAGATCAGAGAGAATTAAGAAATTACAAATTCCCAAATTGACCCTGCCGGGGATCAAACCTGGGATCTCCCACGTCAAGAACACAGCGCCAGGGAGTAAAAGGTCGTCAGCTGATTATATTATGGCATGGATCTAGATTTCATTAATGTAATGCCTACACAGATGATAACCTCAAGACAACTTTCAGAATTTAAAAAGAGTGAATACTACTTTTATAAATGCGAAAGTGTGTCTGTCTGTCTGCTACCCTTTCACGGCTTATCTGCTAAACCGATTGTGATGAAATTTGGTACAGAGTTAGGTTATATCCCGAGGTAGGACATACACTACATTTTATTTCGGTAAATTAAAGAGTTCCCGCGGGAATGAAAAATACTTAATTCACGCGGACGAAGTCGCGGGCATCAGCTAGTCGATATTAATTTTGATTTCGATGCTCGATCCTGACTGTCGTAAGTATTTAAATTTCATCCAATAGATTTCGATTATAGGCGATGCACATAAATAAAATGAGGCGTCAAGCTCAGTCAATGATTCAACAATTACAGTGAGTATCCAACGTGAGTGTGAATTTATTGAATTAGATTGCTTAAACGATTCGCTTAGGGTTGTTGTATGGTCGGGAGTAATGGATGGTGATATGGGTGTTATGTATTTAAATAATAATTGCTTTTATTTGAATGAGTATTATTATTATTTCAATATCACTAGATGATGCCCGCGACTTCGTCCGCGTGGATCAACGTTTTGTGATTCCTGCGAGAACTCCGTAATTTTCCGTGATATAACCTAAATCTATACCAAATTTCATTAAAATCGGTTGAAAGGATGGGCCGGGAAAGCGTAGCAGACAGACAGACAGACACACTTTTGCATTTATAATATTAGTATGAAAGTATGGATTTGCTTTAACAATGATGGAAAATCCGTTTTCATATAGGTAGGTACCATCAAATCAAGAGTGAATAGGCATCTTCTAGGCAAGCGCGCTCCATCTTAAGCTGCATCACCACTTGCATGCAAGTCTGATTGCTGCCAAGCGCTAGCCTAGGTATATATTTAAAAAAAAAAAAAAACGTGAGGAAACCTGCATGCCCTAGAGTTATTCATAACTAGATGATGCCCGCGACTTCGTCCGCGTGGAATAATTTGTTTTTATTTCCGCGGGAACTCCGAACCGATCCTTAACCGGGATGCAAATTATCTCTGAACAAAATTTAATCAAAATCGGTTGAAAAGATGAGCTGCGAAAGCGTAGCAGACGGACAGACAGACCAACGGGCTAAAATTGGAATTTACTGTTATGCCTGTTTGGTTTTGTTTTATTTTTAATATTTACTAGCGAAGCTGTCACCGAGTCAGATAAGTTTATGGGACTATAGACTGGTAATATGACATTCCTAGCCTAACATCCCTGTGTAGACCTAGACCGGATTTTGATAGTCAACCTATTTTAGGCGTATTTGTCTATAATATTTTATTAAATAAAAATAAAAAGTAGGTTTCATCCACTAACCAGCTCGGTGTAGGTCGGGGTATATGCGGATCTGGGACTATCCCTTGACAACGATACGCAACGACGACAAACCTTACATTTCCCTACTCAGTGCGACAAACAGTGTAATGAATTCGGTAAGGGCTAGAATTAATAGTTATAGTAAACTTAATCCTGTGCGCTCAACATGCCAAATCTTGTACTTAATAAGTAATGTTAGCCTGTAAGTCTCAAATAAGTGAATTGTAAAATTCTTTCTGAGACAATAAATATCTTAAACCACAAGGGCTTCCCCTTTATTGGCTCAGTTGACTGTTGAACCGAGCTTAGCTGAGCGGGGCTTAGCTGACTGCAGGGATGGCTTTATGCAACAACTAATATCAAGGCAGATTTCAGAGAAACAAGTATTTTTAATTTTTATTGTGATGAATCTATAGCTTTTCGTTCGTTTCGTTTTTTGTCAGAAATTCTAGGGAGATAAATATTTATTAATATCTAGTATCTTTCGTCGTCGTTGTGTTCACTGTCGTCGTTTCACCTAGGCAAGCGAAAGCCTATCTCACAATAAAAAAAAACGTCATCCGCTGTAAATGTTGGGAATAGATACAAAATGTAACGACGCGTAGACGCGTTTCGCGTCGTGTCGCTCACCTAAGACAACGGACTCGGAACATCATAGTTAAGCAATATAACGACAAACACAATAATGAATTCGGACAGGGCTTTATTGGCTTACCTAAATGTGTAATCGAGCTGAGCGGATCTTAGCTGACTGCAGGGATGGCTTTATGCAACACTGCACTGAAATTGCATAATTTATCTACCAATATCAACCAAGCTCTAGATTAGGACTCAGTTACATACGGTACCACACAGTAAAGATTGCAAATCGAACTAGAAATAACCAGTTACTTCGGCTTCGTAGAGCGTTATACTAGGTCGCTCAGGGGCCATACAAGGCAATAGCCTTAAGTATTCTTAAGCAATATTACTTGGTCGAAATAACAGTTTGATGTCACGTACCTTGGCGTTCCTAAATTAAGGATTGGATTTGTAATTCTAAAACGCGAAAGTCAACAATATGGCTTTAGGCGTTGCCAGTATGGCTCCTAACCACCACGTTATGTACGTACCTTTACGTGGTATGAGTGACAGAGGCGACGCTCTACGAACCCGAACCGGCCATTTGGCGGCCATCTTAGCTAAAGTTCATTCATGTTACTTCCGTCCGAAATATGATTTGATTGAGTCACTCATTAACAAATTTTGTATTTTTTTTTAATGTTGAATACCACCATCCAACTCACCCTTCGCAGCATCCCCTAACATTATATTATGGAAAAATACTTTTATCGAATTTAATACCAACTAAACGCGTTTAGCGTCAGGCGCGACCCTCGCATTAGAATATGTCATCTGCGTATTTACATATGCTTGCTAAATCTGTATGAGCGATCAAAGTCAGTTGAAGATATGAGCCTTTAACTGACTTTCACGAAATTTTGTATAGAGATAGGTTGCATCCCGGGGAAGGACATAGGTCGGAAAATTAAGTTCCGCGAGAATAAAAAACTTAATCAAAGCGGCCGAAGTCGCGGGCATCATCTAGTATTAAGTAAGGGAACTAATAGCAAGCCTATGAAATACCAGAATGAAATAACTAGCGGCCTTATTAGGTAAAAATGATTGCTAGAGTGTAACAATCTCTATCCGCTTCTGATTGCTTAATACTCTTCCGGTTTTAACCAAAAATATGCATATCTGTACCTACATGGTCAGCGTGATGGACTATGGCTCAAGCTCATACTTAGAGGAAAACGGTGCTCAGTATTGGGTCGGTGATGATATTACATGAAAATTCAATAAATATTATCCAGTTCAAAACATACTTATCCAACAATCCACACGAGGAAATAGGATAATTGTTATTTAAATTTAGGTTAGATTACAGTGGGATTTTATCAAATTAATTATAGTAAGTACTTTAATATTAATTAAAACATTACTTTATCCTTAATTAATAAATATTTTATACTAATTAGACCACGTGTTTAATCAAAAATTGTTGCCATATTGTTGGTATTAAAAATAGCATAACATTATGTTAAGTTATTTTTAATTATTTGAAATTAAATTCTGTGGGTTTGAAATAATTCGTTCAAAATAGATTGTACATACGGGGCAAATTAATAACTAAGTATATTAATGTTTTATCAATTTAATAATAGGTAAATATGAAGCCCGCGACAGCTTCCGCGTGGATTTAGTATTTTTATCCCGCGGGAACTCCTAATTTTCCAGCGTGGCGACAATACCCGATCCTGCCCTGGATGCGTCATAGGTATCAACTAATTCATCGACATCTGTTGAAAAGATGACAGATGATTAAATATAGATAGACACACTTTCGCATTTATAATCCATGAATCGTCAAGTGAATCTTCCACTGTTTCGGAACAACGAAGTAACTTAGTTAACGAAGTCTGTAACGTAACTGAACGTAACGTACCAGACGAAGTTATTAGAATTACCTACCGATTTCTTGCTGGTTCAGCAAGAAATTCGGCGATTGCTCTTTTAAAACGTTCTACTAATAATTTCACTAGCTGATGCCTGTGACTTAATCCGCGTGTTACTTGGGAACCTTGAGAACTCCTTATTTTTCTGGGTTAAAAATACCAATAGGATCGATCGTCGATCCGTTTCTGTGTTGCGGCGTGATTGAAAGATAAGTTACGAACAAACAAACTCACTTTCGCATTTGTAATATCAGTGTGGTTTAATATGGTTAAATTGGGACATTTGGGAACATTATCTTTTTGAAGTTGGTTAAAAATTACATCTTAAGTCAGGAAATTCACAACCTTGTTCCTCCGTCTCCGTTCTACCACATAACAACGAGGAACCGTCAGCGTTGGCATCCATTCATTTATTTTGAATTCCAATATAATTCTTATAGTAATGGTAGTAGTAACCATAATGTGGTTGAAGTTCAATCTGCTCACACGAAGCGTTTTTGCTCGACGTTTCTGATACAAACCGCTAGGGTGTGGAACACCCTCCTAGCGCACGTGTTTCCTGCCACATATATTTATGTGGTAAGTACCTTCAAGGTAAGAGTGAATAGGCACCTTCTAGGCAAGCGCGTTCGAACCTAGACCTCATCAATACTTTGCACTAAGCATGATTGTCGTCAAACGCAAGCCTATCTCGCAATAAAAATAAATATATAAACTCTGGAAGCTCCTAACTCCTGCAAAGTGGTAATAATTAATCCGAAGCTCCTACCCCATCTAATATTTAATGACATGGGTATATTTAAGCTCATTTAACACTCCAAAATAACGAACCATCAATAACAACTTGTGAATGACTACAGGAATTGTATAGAACCCAAAACATCTGACGGTCTCGGTAGGTTAGAATTCCTCGACACATATGCTGGCATCTTTTCATCGCGTCCGAAGAATGTCATTAATCATTAATTTCTCCAATCATTTATCATTAAAATGAGACTTAAAGGGAGAGAAAATGAAGTGATGCGATATTGCACGAGTAAACACGACTGTATTCGGTCTAATGATACAATTGGAAGATTAATTATTATTTTTAAAAATTTCACAGTCGCTGAGTGAACGGGTTGGTTTAATATAAGCGCATTCTGAATTGCACTTTATTAGCTTTAAAATTGAGTTGCAATTTAGGTATCAAACAAAATGTTTGATTTCAATAAACGTTAATAGTATTGTACTTTAATTGAAATAGCATTAAGTTGCAATTTGCAAATCAAATGCTTTGGCAACAGTGTTGCCCCGCTTGTTGCTAAATACATTTCCAATTGCACTTTAAATATATATACATTAAGTTGCAATTTGTCTGTATTCATACGCTGGCGTCGGCGTGTCTCTATCATTATTTGGTTTGTAAATGATTATGAAATACTTTCATTAGTTTACCGAAAAATGACACAGTAGTTTTCATTGACTTGCGAAAGGATTTAACTCTTTGTGAAATACAAGGGTCCATTCATTCATAATTTCACATAATTTTACTACAATTTAAAAGTATTCTATTTCATAAGTGCCATTGATATATATTTTATGGTGCATTACAATTTTATGATGATGAATAAGAAGGAAACTATTTTGAATTTTACCGAAATTCGTTGCAAATTGTGCCGTAATTATTGTATCAATAAGTTGTATTTTGCATGTATTCATACACTGTCGTTGATGGGTCTTTATTTTTATTTTGGCCTACCTTCAATCGCGTACTGAAAAATGACACAGCGGTTTTTATTGACTTGCGAAAGGTTTTAACTCTGTTCTATGAGCTGTTCTATGATGGGCCTTTTGTAGTTACCTCATTCATAATTTCACATAATTTTACTGCAATTTAAAAGTGTCACATTTTGGTTTCTTTTAGGATTGTGCCATTGATAATATTTCTATGGTAAGTATGTTCATTACCGTGCGTTGAATATTGAATTTACCATCGTATTTATAACGTACTAGATGATGCTCGCGAATTCGTCCGCGTTGAATGAGTTTTTTTGCTTTCGGCGGGAACTCTTTGATTTTCCGGGATAAAAAGCCTTTATTGTAAATGCCTTCTACAATAAAACTTCAAATAATGATTAAATAATCATAATGAATAATTACTGAAAATAACTCTATCACACTTTATTTTCTTTTTCCAAACTTTTACTATCAGAAAACTAATTTAACAAACATGTCCTAGCGGACATCTACTACCTACATACATATCGATGTTCAACGTAAACTAAGTAGGTACAACATTACATAAGTCCACACATTGTTACATTTTACATCCATCCATTCATCCGAACTTTTCGCATTTATAATACATATTAGTATAGATAGATTTTAAAACTTCTGTGAGACACAGATACCTTGACTAAGAGTTCCTTAGTTTATTACGGAACCCCTAAAAGGCTTGTCTAGTGATCGTGTGAAAACTCCTTAAACAATCGGCGTGAAAGCTGTCCTTTTAATCCAATGTCCAATTTAGTAAAACAAGGAATATTTACTAAGTAAAATTTTTAGACAGCATAATCACTTACGATCAGATGGGATCATAACGACGTAGTTATTACTACAAAATTAGGCGTAGGTAGTCAACATTGAGATGTCTATGCATAAATTTTAGAGTATTAAAAAGAATCAATAATTCATTTAAAACATTATAAAAGTAATAATTTCGATAATAAAAAGTTACGAGGCAACAGTGGTCCCACAATACGACTCTACGGTAGCATAATAGAGGCTATAAACTATAAATATTGTCACTCGCGGCAGTATGTGTAAACGATTCAGATAAAACTATTATAGTTATGTTACACCAATAATTATTATCAAAAATTATCAAAAAAAATGACAGTAATCAAATAAATCTGTAAATATTCGTCTCAACCAATATCCAATATCCATGGTCATCAGTGAATCATTAATCATTGTATAAGGTATCTATATATTAGGTAACACTCTAAGGTAGTTTTAATCCGGGAAAGTTGACAAGACACAATAGTAGTGTGTAGTTTTGTGACGAGTGACCTTCTTCTGTGTGAGCTCCTGGTACTTCTTGGGGTCGTATTCGGGCGGCGCCGCGCACAATTTAACGATTTTTTAAGTGTGGTAAATGGTAGCCGTATATTGTAGATGGAGGTAGGAAGTATAGTAGGTAGATTCAAAATAAGATGTATCATAAGAGTATGTGCTAGCAACTAGGTACATGAAATAAAAATAAATAGTTTGAGTTATTATGTATGTTTAGTTACTACCAATTAATATTACTCTCATTAGCAATTTTTTCAAGCATGTCTTTCAATTTCATGTTTTTAAGTTTTTTGGCCTGCTAAGAGTATTTATTATACTCCAAGCTTATCAAAATCATTTAAAAAATCTTACTACAACCATTTTACGATGCCTTAATATGTTATATAGAAAAAAAATAAAGTGTATGTGTGCGATTCACACACGACAGAACTGAAACATTAGAAAAGTATATAAATATAGCTTGTATCTCATTCTCTCGCAGGCTTATGAATATGTTTATCTCTTTTTGGTGTCGCTTTTTCGTATCATCGAATTTTCAAATCACAATGATTCTAAAGTAGTTTCACTTCAAAGTATCATTTGACCGGTCTCTTACTGTTTTATCTGTAAATTTTCCCCATACGGCAAATCACAACAGATGTTTGGGGAGATAGAAAAAAAAATTAACAATAGTTCTAAGTGGAGTCAGTTACTAAATAATAAAGTTTAACGACACCTTATTAAGGATTTATTTGTTGTTACACCCGAATTATTCTATAATTTATTACAAATAACTCTCATGGCGTTTAAGGCTGTGATTCCACTGGGGCCTTCCTTGAGTAAGATTCTATTCGTGTGGTTCCGCTGTCCAAAGTCTAAACTGACTAATTTAAAAAACTTTTTCAAATATAAGTACCTTATTACTCCTAAACTTACGTACACCCTTGACTCTTCATTAGTTGATGATTCCTATAAAACTTGGTTGCCTGGAAGAGATCGCTTCAATGCTCGATTTGTACCGATTTTTTTCTTATTTTTATGTTGTTGCATGTATTTTTGGTGTACAATAAAGAATATTTCATTTATTCTTCTTTGATCACAGAAATCAACCATTTTGCGGTCTAGAACTCTAGAGTTCTGCGTTCAAAATTCACTAATAAAATAACATAGATTATTTTAACGATAGCTGGTGCATGGAACATACTCGTAGCGTACACAAAACTAATCTGATCACCGACCAGAAAAAAAAATTCTGATCTGAACTCAGACATGCGTTATCTCAGACTTATGACTCAGAGATGAGTTCACAGAAAAAGTTTTGTGTGTCGCAGTCTGCTGTCAAAAATCAAAGACAAAATAGGTATTGTCGAACGGTCAAGTAGAACGTTCGAAGCCATTTCTGGTTTTATAAAAATTCACTTTTAAAAATGAAAATATAACCTCCTAACCTAAGATTATTGCAAAATGCAAACACTGAACACAGAACGCAGAGAGAACTCTGCACCGTTGTCTGTGGCACCGAAGCACAAAGCAGTGTATTCACAAAAGGTTTTATATCGTTTTATATACATTTGTTACGGGATTTGATTTTAATGATCCACCATTTTGGTAAAGTCGCCCATTCAGATGCGCAGTAGTTTTGGAGTAATTCATATCGAGATTTATTGGGGAGTCCATTTTTTTCTTTATTTCAATTTTCATTTCATTAGGGGTGGTCTTACGTAATTCAAAGTACTTACATGTAACTTTGTAATTATGCTCCCCTCTCCACAATCCATACTTCCACACAGATTTAAAAAAATGTGTAAGTTTTTGCGAGTAGATTGCTAAACCGATTTTGATGTCATATGCATGCAGGTTATGACGAGTAAACATTAGGTGTTAAGATAATGGTCAAGATTATAGGGGACTAATACCTGCGATTACGTCCGCATGGAATAAGTTTTTTTTATTTCCACAGGACGACTTTTCTGACGACCTCCGTGGCGCAGTGTGTAGCGCTGTTGCCTTAACGTGCGGATAGGTCCTGGGTTCGATCCCCGGCAGGGTCAATTTGGGAATTTATAATTTCTGAATTTTCCCTGGTCTGGCCTGGTGGGAGGCTTCGGCCATGGCTAGTTACCACCCTACCGGCAAAGACGTGCCGCCAAGCGATTTAACGTTCCGGTACGATGCCGTGTAGCAACTAGCAAAGCAACCGAAGGAGTATGGGTTTAATATAACTGCCATGCCCCTAACAGGTTAGCCCGCTACCATCTTAGACTGCATCATCACTTATCATCAGGTGAGATCGTAGTCAAAGGCTAGCTTGTAGTGGATAAAAAAAAAAGGAAATCCTTCATTTAACGGGATAAAAAGCTGCCTATATCACTTTCTAGTAGCCCTACTGGAAAGTGATATAGGCAACTTATAGCTTAGCATGCGCACAACGAGTAAAATTATGTCTACCCATTATCTCTATCTGTCTACCGAAGCTAACATGGTTAATTGTTTCGTTATATCAAAAGTAGAGATGAAAGTAATATTTTTTATCCGTAGAGTAAACTCTACGAACCCTTACATGCTAACTATTTTTTTTAATATACCGCATTTTGTGCATGTTAGGGTAAACGAAAAATTAGCCGGCAACGACAGCATCTCTCTCTCTCGTCGCGAGATATCTCGTTGTGCGCATGCTAAGCCTGTCTAGTCCTCAACTATGCCCATGCATGATGCAACAAAACACTCGATCCGTTACTCTATTGCAGCGTGATGGAAGGACAAACCAACACACAATAAATTAGACTCCCGCATCCATAGTCCATATTATATTTGCAAAACCGTCAAAGCGTACAGACATATTAATATTGTATGTCTGCTACGCTTTCACGGTCCATCTTTTCAACCGATTTTGGTGAAATTTGGTGCAGAGGTAAGTTGCATCCCGGGGAGAGACTACTTTTTATCCCGGAAAATGAAAACATATCCGAGGGGATAATAAACACTTAGGTCTGTATCTAATCCACGCGGACGAAGTCGAGGGCATTATCTAGTTAATTATTAATGGTTTTACGCAGACGATGCCAGGGTTAAAACTTAAAACCCAGTAAGGTCCTAAATCATAAACATTCGGCGTTTTTGTAACGCGAGACCAGAGAAATGTGTTCCTCTACTAATTATGCGGCATTGTAGTTTGACACTTCGTGAACTAATTCCACCGTTCCGAAAGGACAAAAAACCAAGCAAAAACCACTAATGATAAACGCTGCCGTTTTCGAAAGGTTAACATTCATTCATGTTAATTATTTCGAATGTCAATGTTTGGTACGCGTTTTGGATGTAGGCGCATATTTGGGAATTTTGACATCACCTCTGAAAATAAAGATAAATATTAATTGGTTTTAAGACTTTGGTTTCCTACCAGGTTTGAACCTGCGAGATCACGGGATCGATCCCGGGCAGGGTATTGACCAGAGCAGACTCTGGTCTGGTCTGGCGGGAGGCTTCGACTGTAGCTAGTTACCACCCTATACCGGCAAAGACGTGCCGCCAAGCGATTTAGAATTGCGATACGATGCCGTTTAGAAACCGAATAGGTTTAATATAAAATAAAGTTTGTCCAGCAGTGGGCCAGCATCGGGTTGATGATGATATAAAGGTCTCACTTGAGATGCACGTAGCGGCAAATATTATATACAATCAGTTTATACGGAACTGCGTCGCGCGTTGCATCTCCGTGCCACGTCGTTTAAGTGGGCCCAGCTCCATACAACCTGAGGTGCAATCATGTAAGGATCGCCGTTCAAATCGTTAAAGCTCGGCTTCAAAGTAAAATAAACCATAACTGCATTAAATTAGAGCTGAATTTCGTGTATCCATTCTCATACCTTTAGTTATGTATACGATACTCTAAACGTATGAGAATGGATACACGAAATTGAGCTCTAATTCAATGCATTTATGGTTTATTTTACTTTGAAACCGAGCTTTAATGATTTGATGGGCAATCCTTACATGATTGCACCTCTGATACCAAAGATTAGGTAATAGTATGTTACTCATGATGCAAAGAATACTTACCGTTACGTGGCGCGCCGCGCCGCGCTTCTGTAGTGGGACTATAGACCTTTATCTTTGTAATGTCTGACTGGATTCCAAACACACATTTTGCTCCGAAGTCCAAAGTCGTCGTCCAAAAACACATGGCGTATACTGTAATATGTACTTACTTAGTTCGAAGTTTGAACGTTGCATTTTTCATAAATAAATGGATGTAGGTACTCGTGGTTGTATACTCATCGATTTAGAAGAAACAAGCATTGAAATGTATAAGTACTCGTAGGTCAGATTAGGAAATAAAATTTAAACAATAGCATGTAAGGTTTCGTTGTAAGTTCATTGAGCAAAGAGTAGATGTGAGTAGAGAGTAAAGACCTCACTGAATAAAGACGTCTTCAACTTCTCCTCCATTGAATACGAACAAATCAAAGCAACATTACATCAATCATTTTCGACGACCTCCGCGGCGCAGTACACACTGCGCCGCGCTGTTGCCTTAACGTGCGGAGGTCCCGGGTTCGATCCCCGGCAGGGTCAATTTAGGAATTTATAATTTCTGAATTTTCCCTGATCTGGCTGGTGGGAGGCTTCGGCCGTGGCTAGTTACTACCCTACCGACAAAGACGTGCCGCCAAGCGATTTAGCGTTCCGGTACGATGCCGTGTAGAAACCGAAGGGGTGTGGGTTTAATATAACTGCCATGCCCCTAACAGGTTAGCCCGCTAATCTTAGACTGCATCATCACTTACCATCAGGTGAGATCGCAGTCAAGGGCTAGCTTGCAGTGGATTAAAAAAAAAAAAACCACAGATTTGTCTGTTTCGGCGGATTATAGCGAATTAAACTTCTAGTTCCTTCATTATCATGGACTTCTAAGTAAGCAAAGTGCCTCCATCCAATATCCAAAAAGATTGAAGTTTAAAGTCATCGTCCAAAAACACATGGGGTTTGCCAGACGCCAGCAAAAAGCCGATGGCGCCACGAGTCACAGGTCAGTTGAGCTCGGAACGCCCTGCGCGGCGGTACGACAACTTCTGAAGGAATTTTATACCACCGATTCCTAATGAACCATAGAGACGGGTATATCCTGCCCTGGGCGGGGTTATTGCGGTTATTTTGAGACTTTATGCACCTTGACATTGTAGAAAATACATATTTAGCTTTTGTACAATTCTTATTTAGCTTTTTAGATTGTACAATAATTAACGACGGGCTCACGACCTCAATTTACATAGACTTAAAATCTACTCAATTTACATAGATTTAAGATCGTTAAAAATTACTTATAAAACATGATGGTGATAATCAGTTACGGTATCTTAAAACTAAAGCTACGAGGGTTCCTAACGCGCCCTGGTCTGAGAAGAGCCCACAACAATCACCATCTCACAAATCATCTTAACTAAGGAACTATCAGAGCCATTAGAGTAAATAATTGCCAAGCTTTCTTGTCGTTAAAGTAATCCTTTACGTGGTAATAAGATTTTTAATGAGTTTACGTTTTACGTTAACTTTGAACTTATTCAGAGACATCTTCTACATGTCTTCTGGCCCCGCTTGGCCCTCACGGGCCAAACGGAGAAGACCCACACAGCAGGACAGGGTTATACAGGTGAGGCGCATGCCCTACAAGTCGGACGACTAACTTTTTTCTATGAAAGGGCCCATCTAATACCTACATATAAATATCGATGACAATTACATATTACTCTATTTTTTTTTAATTGTCTGCTCTCATTCTAATGAGATTCTAATCTGGTTTCCGAACCGGTAATAGAGTCCTGACATACTATATCGTCCCACCAACTTATCTGGCCCGGTGCCAAAAATTGGAACTAATTTTTATGCCTGTTTATTTTTTGTTTTTATTTTATTGAAGTGAAAACTTCTTTAGGCGCGTTGAGCACTGTAGTATACGCGAGGGACGCGAGACCGACCGCGAGACCGACCGCGAGACCGACACCGTTCTTCTTACGACAAAAGGTCATAAGTATAATAATATATTTTAGTATCTACATTCGTACTCGTAATTACACTGATCATATCATACCCATATATCATACTTACTATACTTACTAATATTATAAAGGCGAAAGTGTGTTTGTTTGTTGGTTTAGTGGTTTGTTGGTTTGTCCTTCAATCACGCCGCAACGGAGCAACGGATTGACGTGATTTTTCATGGGTATAGTTGAGGACCTGGAGAGTGACATAGGCTACTTTTTATCCCGGAAAATTAAGGAGTTCCCGCGGGAATCAAAAAAACTTAAACCACGCGGACGAAGTCGCGGGCATCAGCTGGTCATTAATAAGTGCTGTGTAACCGTGACACATCGCGTTTATTTTTAAATTAGAAAAAAAATAAAAATAATTTCCTCTAGTCTGGTAGTATAGTGGGAGGCTTCAACCGTGGCTATAGACACCTTAGGTACCACCCTTTAGGCGAACAAGTGCCATCAAGCGATTTGGCGTTCCGGTACGATGCCACGCAAAAAACCCATCAGGGGTTGGTAATAGGTATTGGCTTAACAAAATTTCTATACCTACCCCTGTCCCCTGTGCCAAGTTAGCCCGCTGCCATCCAAGCCGAGCTAAGGAGGTTATAAAAGTCATTAAAATATCGACTTCATAACCTAAAAAATATTTAAAATCAGAACTTGCGCAAGATTCAAATTTCAAATAACTTTGCGGCTTACGCTACATGATAAAGAATCCAAGTCAACGCGTCGCCATTTAAAAAAGGCGGTCATAATTCAAATTTGGAATGCACAAATTCAGTAACGAAGCGTGGCGTTGCAGTCACTGGTGTAGGCACATCGGGCTTAGTATGAAATATGTATTACACCTCACCTTGCCTTGATAAAATTCGAGCGTTATCGCAAGGTTGTAAAAATAAAATACGCACAGCGGACGCCTACGTCCAAGTGCGGAAAATTATCCCAGGACACGAAGAAGAAGGTTGTAAAAATATGAATCTAAAAGACTACAAATGAGTACCATCAATTTTAACATCGTAAGATTTCTACTTGGATATGTATTAGACGCACTCTAGTGCGTCTAACACCTATAACTCTAGTTATAAAATAAGGCTTTAGTTCATTTAACAGTTTCGATGTTCGAATTCTATGTAGTTTGGTGAGATGACAAATCTTATACTAAGCTTACAGGACACAGGTAGCAGGCGTCGGATGACAAAGAGTGCGAAAGTTTATACGATTTTAAATTTCGAACCTTTTGAAGTGTTTGTACTTACGCTGTTAGGTTCTTTTTAATGTAATTTACAAATTTTTAATTGGGTAGAGGTGTTTTATTGGATTCATGGCTAAGGGTACCAGCCCTTCCGAAATCTTTTTGAATAGTGAATAACTAGCTACTCGTAACTTACTGCTTAGTGCTTTTAAGTTCTTTTAAACTAATTTGCAGGTATTTTCAAATTGGCTTAATCTTTACGGCTGGGTTCGGGCCAGTAGATAATTTCAGACTATTATTACTATTGAATATTACTATTGTAACAGCTCTCTTGTTGTACCTACAATCAGCAAAAAAATGATTATGATTATGATTATGACTATTAATCACAGATTAATAAAAAAAACAATGTTTGAACATGAAATCATCCAAGTTTAAAGTTTAAAAAAACTATTCGTTATAACTTTAACGAAGAATAAAATTAACCACATCAACTTACCCATTGTAAAATGCTTTTTAATTTTTAAAAACAGGTTTTTTCATTGAATTTATAAAATCGATATAACAGATTAAAAATGAAAAGAAAGCAAAATATAAAATGGCGGCGACCGGCGTAAGCTAAGTCGCCAAACATTGCTTTAATAATTCGCAAGCAATATTTATGGCGTTCGATATTTAATTTCTTACAAAGGGGTTCCCGCCTTTCACTAACGACCGCGCAGTTTTTATAACTTCTTTTTTTATTTTCTTTTTTTTTTCATACAACAGAAGGCTAATGCTGACTTGTTAAGTGATTTTGAAGTATTAATGGCGGTTAATGAGATCTGGAACTTATATTTGGAACGGTTATCACATTAGGATTCCGGTTATCCCTATAAATATTTTGTGTCTTCGAATACGGACGCTAAATAAATTTTTTATTCCATTACAAGTTAGCACTTGACTGCGATATCTACTGATGGTAAGTGATGATGCAGTCTAAGATGATAGCGGGCTAACCTGTTAGGAGCACTGGGACTGCAGTTACTGCTTAATGACTGTAATTTTGATTGAAAAGAGCAACCACTAAGTTTCTTGTTGGCTCTTATCGGTAGGAATGTCATTCCGAACCAGCGGTAGATTCACACTAAGTAGGTACTTCGAAAAGTTTATTCAAATAAAAAAGATTGAAGTTCAAAAAGACTGTATAATCATACATTGTTTATGTACTATACATTTCGTTGCTATTGTTGTTTTTCACATATTTACCTAGCAGTAGGTAATAGGTATACAAATAGATAGAGTCGGCAACTTTTTAATATTTCTTTTATTGCCCAATGCCCACTAACTCCGGAGGTCTAGTGGGCGTTGATTAATGTTGTCCTCCAGTGTTGGTGAGCGGATGTGGCGGGGAATAAAAGTTTAATTGAATTTCATCTGTCAGTTGCTCGAACACGCAAGAGGAATGGCTGCAAGCGATGGACATGCGAGCTTCGGAACAGATTAAATACCTACATATGGGCATTTTGCAGTTTGTCGCAAAAAGACTAAAAATGTACGCTTTTGAGCACCAGAGATGCAAATATTATGTAAGGATTGCCGATCAAATCGTGAAAGTTCGGCTTCAAAGTAAAATAAACCATAACAGCATTGAATTAGAGCTCAATTTCGTGTGTGGCCATTCTCATACGTTTAGGGTATCGTACATACATAAACGTATGAGAATGGTTATATAATGGTAAAGAATACCATTGATGATAACCCGTTGTTCGGTGAGCGACAGAAGAGACGCGACGCGATACAATGCCATAGAAAATGACAAACTTCCTTCTCTACGAGTTGTCAGATACTGTTTGAAACTGTCGCGTCGCGTCGTGTCGTATCGAGTCGCGTTGTCGCATTTGTCGCGAACGCAGCAACGTGACTCGATACAATGCAATGCGAGTCGCGAAAGTATCGCGTGAAAAGTGAAAACGTACTAGAAACATGCTAAGGACCAAAAATGTGATCAGGCGAACAAAAAGACCGTTAAACGAACATAACCTAGCACACTTTCATACGGAGCGTGACAGGTAAAAACGTCGTTCCCCTCCAACGCGAACGTTTGGCGCAGGCGATGTATTGCGTTGAAAGTGAAACGTATTTGCTCGAACTTGCTTCAAAACGTAGGCCTATGTAAGTAAGTTTGAGTAAAATTAAGTAAAATGCAGACACCCGGCCCCGGCTCTATACACAAAATCACAGCTTCAACTATGCGGTAGTCCACAAAAAAAAAGTCATACCCATCCTTCATTAATAAAACCTCCACAAAGGGCACTAATGCGCGGCACACTCCACAGACGGCAGCTAAAAAAGAAATTATTCTTAATTCAAAATAAATATCCCGGGCGTTCGATTTTCGAATCAGTCACAATGGGATCGGCTTCACGAGAGGCCGTCTGAAGGAGTCATTTAAAATATATTGAGTCGGACGACAAAGGGCTTTGTCCAGGTGGCTATAAACTCGACATTTTTCTACGGTGAATTAGTGGAGATTATGTTCGAATAGCGACTAATAAATCTTTAGTATGGACGAAGGTTGAGTGGTCATTGATATTTAGGGCAAGTTCTCACTTTACGACTTTTTTGTCTTGCAGAATGAATGAGCTTGAAAAGTTATTATTTTGAAAAATTATCAATTCTAGACAGAGACAGCACCAGAATCAGTGGATTTTACTTTTACAAGTCATACATTGCATGAGAACTTTCCAAATAATTTTAACAATAAATTTTAACACTATGGAAATCTGTCTGCGACTAGTTAATTTTTTTTAAAATGTTTTTACAATTTGTATACAAAATCTGAGTCTCCACTGAATCTCATAAATAATTTATAATACCCACCACACATATTTGCACACAATTATAACAATAATATAATATGGTAGAATATGTAAGGTTAATACTACTTTAATACCTATTTTAAAGCTGTACTCATGTTTTAATTTTCCGGGATAAAAAGTAGCCTAACTGTTATTCCAGACTATAATCTATCAAATGTGTGCCAAATTTCATCCATATCCGTTCAGCCGTTCTACCGTGATTGAGTAACAAGCATCCATCCATCCATGATCCATCCATCCAAACTTTCGAATTTATAAAGTTAGTATAGATTATTTACTCTCTTCTCTCAGGAATCAAAAACTATACAATAATTAAAACCCTTTACACTTCAAATGGTGTAATTAATTTTTAAACGAATGCAAAACTCCTGTCTATCCACGCGGTCAAGCCCTTATAGACTGCAGTATAGTAGGCGTGATTGTCGGTGGTAATCTTCATAAATTTTACGACCCAAGTGAAATAATGAAAAGGCAAAGTCTCCCAGAGCCCTCAGTCGGAGAGGTACCTACTGAATCATTTCGCTGACAAACAATCATTGATGAATGGCGCAGCCAATGGGGAATATGCATGTGATTTAGAAATGGACAAAAAAAATTATGTGTAATCTTTATTGCTGAAGAAATATATACAGATGATTATTTTTACAAATTATCATGTTTATATTAATAAATTTAATTATTTAAAAGTAGTATTTTTCAAATTCCCGCTCAAATTTCCAAAACGCAACGCTATTGGCCGAACGAAAATGACGTCACCGTCCACTCTGTAGTCTGTCGACTGTTGACAGGTCGTTTGTTTTGTATGATTATTGAAGGTTATTCACATTGTTTTGCCGCTGTTATTGATAAATTATTAGTGTTTTTCGGAATTCTTAACTGAAAGAAGTGATTCCTTGTGAAAAAAGACTCGCCACAATGACTGAAAGCGGTTTTGTCAAGGCACAGTCGGATAATCTGCCTAAAATTGATGTGTTCATGATGACTACATACTTCGCAAATAATTTTGACTTTACGTCCGCTGAACTAAGAGGAGTAAAAGCTGCAAGGTAAATAAGTTATGGATATTCGATAAATTTTCATATTCCTTATTGATATACTCGTGAGATGAGTCAATCAAATTATTATAACCTGAAATATATACCGCTAATTTTATTTTTTTGTGACAGATCTGAACGAGAATCTTATGGCGATTCAGCCGTTGGATATGTGCAAGTAAAACGTGAGAAAGATCTCTGCGTGGTAAAGGCTAAAATAACACCAGAGCACAATGTCCGTCAAAAATATTACAATGTGATTACTACTTGTAATGAGACCGAGGGAAATATTCTGTCTGTTCAATGTGAAGATTGTGCAGCACATTTAGGTAAGTAATCACTTACATTATCAATTTCACGATAACAACACGTTATTAAATCAAAATTATCAGTCATATTCCCTCATAATTATATTATAATGGAGGATGGATGTATGCAAGCATGTTTCTTTTTGGAAAAGAAACATCCTTTTACATATATCCATCCTCACAATTTTTCACATTATAATATTATTATACTAGCTGATGCCTGCGACTTCGTCCGCGTGGAATAAGTTTTTCAGTTCCCGCAGGATCTCCTTAATTTGCCGGGATAAAAAGTAACTGTGTAACTCTCCGAGTCCTCAAATATACTCATGCAAAAAATCACGGCAATCCATTGCTCTGGTGCTGCGTGATTGAAGGACAAACTAACAAACACACTTTCGCATTTATAATATTAGTATGATTATAAGGGAATATTACTGATAAATTAAATAGATCCTGCAAGAAACATGATAAACAAGTGTACAGGTAAAAGCTACTGTACTGACTGTACGTAGAATAACAATACTTTTTTTATTTTAGGTGGCTGTAAGCATGCCATTGCCTTCTTAGCCTGGCTTCATAGACGCAGTGAGGATCCACCATCTACAAGTATAGAATGTTACTGGAAAAAGCCTAAGTTATCTTCGGTAGGCACAAGCTTAAAATTTATAAAAGCAAAAGACATGTGTTCATTACCGATGACAAGTAATGATTCAAGGGGATCACAAAATGTCAGTTTTCTCTCAATTTTTAAAGATTACAGTAGCAATGTTGATAATATGGATAGTCAACTTATGAAATATTATAAAGTACCAAATCACTTGGAAAAATTGTCGATTCATTATTTAATAAGTAGCATGCAAAGTAAACCTACAAATGCCCAAGAATTTATAGAGTTTTGTAAACAAACGATGGATGAAAATTCTTGTGAGAAGGCTGCACTTGCAACAGTTGACCAAAATGATTGTCCATTGTGGTATGAACTTAGATATGCTCGTATAACTGCTTCACAAGCTCATGAAGCAGCCCACTGTAAAACATTGCATGGTACGTTGACTGAATCTATAATGGGGGCAACAAAATTAAAAGACACCGAAGCAATGAAAAGAGGTCGGCTTCTCGAAAATGAAGTGTTAAAAAAGGTTGAACAACTGAGAAAAATAAAAATTAAAAAGTGTGGCTTAAAATTAAGCTCAGAATATCCTATTGTGGGTGCTTCACCTGATGGGCTTACTGAAGATTATGTTATAGAAGTGAAATGCCCTTTATCTGAGAAAGCAATGAGTCAATACATTAAAGATAACCAAGTTTCTTTAAAATACAAAGCACAGATACAACTTCAAATGCATTTTTACAGTAGAACTAAAGCTCTGTTCTGTGTTGCATCAAGTGACTTTGAAAGTACAAAAAATATTAATGTGATTGAAGAACTATATGACAAGGAGTTCTGTGAGGATCTGTTAATGAAATGCACACAATTTTGGTCCGATGCAATTTTTCCTATTTTGTTTAAATAAAACACATTTTTATACAAAATAAAATTACTTTTTTATTAACACATACTGTAAATTAATTAATCCACACGCTATTGTTATTACTTCATCTATTACAGGGATCAAGTTATGGTCAATACAAGCGTGAGGCAGTAACATATGAAACTCTCTTAGTCTACCTATGACACGTTCTACGTGTATTCTTAAAGCCGCTATTTGCTTTGATTGCCTGACATCTTCTTTTGTACTAGGTGTAGATTTTGAAACCGAGGGAGGTCTAACAAGGGTACAGTTCTTGTTTGTTAACAGTCGTGTCAAATCTTTAAAACCCCGGTCTGCCATAACTGCTTTTTGAGGAGGTAAGTATTCAAGGAAACCACAGTCTTCTACTATCATGACATCTGTTGCCCTGCCACCGTATCCATCAGATATATAATTAACAAGACCATCTGGAGTACATGATATCAAATATTTTAAAGTATTACACTTCTTATACTGCGACCAACTTAATGACTGATGCACTGGATTTGTAGGTTTTTCTATTTGTATCTCCAGACAGTCTATTATAGAAACAACATAAGAATACCTAGCTCTGAATGAAATAGGTAATTTTTCAAATATTTGTGATGGTGTTGGCCAAACAATCAACTCTTTCAATGCCTTTGCAATGATTACAATACTTTTAGAAAAAATTCTGCTGATTGCGCTCTGTGAATATCCAAAGTTTAAAGCCAATAAATTAAAAGATTCATTTAATTTTATTTTTCTTAGTGTAATAAAAATATCTATAATAGAAATGGGAACATATTCACTTAATAGTTTTATTAAATAAAATGTGTTCTTTGGTAAACCTAATAACATTTTAGGTTCCCTTTCTAAAGCAATCAATGTGCCACTACGCATTATGTTCTTAAATTGTAGATCATTGTTTGTTTCATCCTCAATAAGCCAACTTGAATCAGATGAACTATGTAATGGTTCATAATCAGTTGATACTGAAGACTGTGAATTAACACTAGTGACAGATACAATATCAGCAGGGTTGTCTGAGAATAATTTTCTTGTTATAGTAGAAGACTTAGCAGATTTTAAAGGAGATGTAGAATTATTTTTAGATGGTATAGAAAACGGAGATAATGCTATACTACTTTTCTTTGCTGTTAAGTTCACATTTACACCTTTGCTTCGATAATGAATTTTACTAGTAACTTGAACAGCTTTGTCATCATGCAATATTTTTTTACTAGTAGCTTCAGTATCTATTTTAATCTCGGGGCTGTTAAATTCTACGTCCATACAGTTTGGTATTGATGCCGTACTGGGACCAGCTTCAAATAAAGAAGCTTCAGCTAGAGCTTCTTCAATCAGTGCTTGTCTGTTCCGTTTCAAAGCACCTTTTCTCTCTGGTGGTAGCCGCAATTTATCTTTTTTCTGACACTGGAATATATGTGGTACAACACCTTTTTTTAATAATAGTGACACTTTTTGTCCATGTTCCAATGTCATTATTTTGTATTTCATATAATTTTGTGTATCTTTTTGAATCTGAAAACAGAAATAATATTATGTGAGTACAAATAAGTAGACTTTTGAACTACTTCAAATAAGTGTCCTTCTTAATTAAGTGGAATAAAAAACTAGTAAGTACCACATCTAATAAATAAAATTCTCTAACAAACACCTCACGGTGTTTGTAACCAAACTCGTCCGAAACGGCTTGACCAATTTATTGTATATTTGGTAGGTCTAAGAATAGGTAGTAAACTATAATTAATTAAAGAGTTCTCGCGGGAACCAAAAACCGCGCGGACGAAGTCGCGGGCATCAGCTAGTAGGTAAATTTTATTTATTCAAAGATATGTAAGTATTAGGAACGTTAAATGTTGAGAACATCTTTATGAACTTTAACAAACTAAGTTGTTTTCGTCAAGGCAACTGAGAAATTCTTTTCCAATAGAACCTAACAACAGTGCAAACAAAAAACCTAGGTAAGTAAGTTTACCGTTTTGTGATCAAAATCAAAAATCGTAGTCAGCTGTAATGTATCATAAATAAGTAAAAACATTGGGAATCAGAATAGCTTTATGAACATAATATAATTAAATTTTTAGGTTACTTTATTGTTTATATTGTTCGCGAGTCCTAATGAAAAAGATTTTTGGTAGGTAGGTAGGTACATACATATTTAATACTCACGTCGAAATGATCTTCACAACAATATAAACTACTCAAGCACGATACATTTTCTCTCCTCATCACCTTGCACCACTTTTTCCTTAAGTTTGCATCTCTGGGCATATGAAAATATATCTTGTCAGGTGCAGTTTTAATATTATTTTTGCACATAGGGACGATACAATATTTATAATAAGCTTTTGGGTGATCTTCCATCACAATAAGTTAATCTTTTACGCTTTACTTCACTCACTTAAAATAAAACTGAATCAAACACTTCGTTGATAATTTATTCAAAGTGGACGGTGACGTCACAGAACGAGCGCGCCAAAATGGGGGCGTTTAAATCGTCCGAAAATGATAGTACTTTTAATTAATTTTTTTTAGCTTATTTAATAAAATTGTGCAAGTGTTATATTTTTTTCCAGTTATGTAATCACTTAAAGAATAGTTTAAAAAAATAAAAAAAATACATGCATATTCCCTCTATTCAGTCAAATGATCAGGCTCCTTTAGAATACGTACCTTTGACCAGTGGCGGACTAAGGCCATTTTTAATAAACCGATACGGGCTAACAAAACTTTCTCAAGTATCACTTGCCTAGCAACCAACGACGTAATGCGTTCGAAATTCGAATTGGGATTCATTAATATAATAATATTATATAATTTACTAGCAGATGCCCGCCACTCAGTCCACGTGAAATAAGTTTTTTAAAATCCCACGGGAACTCCCTTATTTTTCGGGTTAATATATATAGCTGACACTCACAAATAATGTGCTTTTCTATTGGTATCAGAATTTTCAAAATTGGTTCAGTAGATCCAGAGCTATTACCCCCTACAACGTCACAAATTCACAAACTTTACCTCTTTATAATATTAGTATAGATAAATTTATGTATGAACCATCTCAGCCCAATAAGGGTCTAGCCCACTAAAGAAGCGCGACACGTAGCGACAGGTATTTTTTGTACAATAATGTCGCAATGCATCTACGTGTCGCTTAAAGGTCTAGCCCCACTACAGAGGCGCGGCACGTAGTGGCATTGGGGCTGATTCTGTAGTGCACAATCTCTAAACTAAACTAATATTAGAGCATTACAAATATTGCTAACCCTTTCATAATACCCTTTACCCTTTTTCTGGTGGGAGGCTTCGGCCGTGGCTAGTTACCACCCTACCGGCAAAGACGTGCTGCCAAGCGATTTAGCGTTCCGGTACGATGCCGTGTAGAAACCGAAGGGGTATGTGGTTAATATAACTGCCATGCCCCTAATAGGTTAGCATCATCACTTACCATCAGGTGAGATCGCAGTCAAGGGCTAGCTTGTAGTGGAAAAAAAAACTTCCTACGGAAAGGGACAGAACTAGATTTAAAGCTGTCATTGTAGTTTAGTTTAGAGATTGTGTACAGAATCAGCCCCATTGTATTCTTTGCATGAGGTTGTATGGAGCTGAACTAGGCTTTGGGCTGAGCTGGGAGATGCACTGCGCGACATGGCCCCGTACAAACTCATACAAATAATATTTAGCTAAATTGCTTGGTGGGTGCTGACTCTGTGTCAGTACGGTGATAACTAGCCACTACCAAAGCCTCCCACAGTTCCTGACCAGGGAAAATTCAGAAATTATAAATTCCCAAATTGGTACCTACTAGATGGGCCCTTTCATAGAAAAAAATTGGGCGTCCAACCTTTAGAGCACGCTCCTAACCTGTATAGCCCTATCATTGTCCCCGCCAAAGCGATGTCCCGCTTTTCAGACTAGATGGCGGTAGTAAAATAGGTCCACATTATTTGTTTGACAGGGCCCTGTCAAACAAATAATGTGGACCTATTTTACTATATGTAAATTGAGGTCGTTCTATGGATGTACAGAAATCGTCCAGTTATAATAATTATAAAATAATATATTAGTATTGTGGACGATTCTAGCTAAGCGTATAAAAGAAAATTAATTAAAATATCAGAGCCTGCGCGCGATGATTCCGATTGCATTAATTAACGTATCTCGTGCGATCTCTTACTTGCCCCTTAACGATATTAATTATATCCTACACTATTTGATAGCCACGACATCGTTTATTGCCTATCCACAGAAAGCTACACATTCAATTAATTGAATAGGTACTTCATCTACGAAGAAGCGACCGCAAACGAAGTATCGCCGAAAAAAACACGCGCTGAAATGAGAAACTCCTCTTTTTTGTTTTTTTTTAATTATTATTTCGAGATAGGCTTGGGCTTGACGACAATCATGGAATGATGAGATTGCCTAGAAGATTACTATTCACTCTTGCCTTGGAGGTACTTAAGAGCCCGTATCCCCGCAAACCGACATTTTAAGAACTTTTGATGAGCTTTATGCATGAGATATTAGAATTATAAAAAAAGAAAATTAAAACATTAAAGATTAATCCCTCCTTAGTAGAGTGTTGCAAAAAAAATATTAATTTTATTCAAATATAATAGTGAAATTCTCATTCATGCAGAATACGTTTACGATTTTTACACTTTTGGGTGACACTTTTGACCCATATAAATCCACGAAAAATTAAAATAAATTGCTTATAAAAAATACTAATATGATAAACACACTCTTAGAATTAGAGTGTTGCGATTCGTTTTTATACGTTCTATAGAAAATTAGTTAGTAAATAAATCAAATCAATGTGCACGATTTATCCAAATTTACGCGTCACAATAACCTGTTTTTCTTAAAAGTTCGGCGGGTTTACTGATTAAATAAAAATTTGACATGAATGTTTAGTATTTATATAATAAAAATTGTAAAAAAAAAAGTTCTATAAAATACCTATATGACCAAAAAAAATTATCAAAGTCGGATAAAGTTCACGTGTAAAATGGTACTGCGGACCGTATGACCGGCATACCGAGCCTAGCGCTCTTCGAGGGAGGACGTGTTGCTGAACGGACCTCTTTGTATGTGTGCGTGAGCTCTCTCATAAGCCTTTGTAAAAACGTGTTGCTAACAATACATAGCGCGACTGCTTTAGTTTGATGACTTTGAGTTTGAGCAGAGAATGATGATTATTGATCCGATTTAATCGATATTGAACGAATGCGTGATACGACTTTAATTATTAATTAATAAGGGTATTTTATTCAAAATAAATTATTAAATAATTTTGTACGATACATTATTATAATCTCATACTGATTTTCTCGGGAAATCGGGATTTTAGTTTAGGTTATATTTTTATGGGTTTTGAACTTACTTTCCTGAAATATTTTATTTTCTTTGAAATAATAATTGTCAAACTCATCGTGGCATATATTGTTGCTCAGAGATTTTGGCAGATAAAGTATTCATCGCATTATGTACTTATATTGACATATTTTTTTGTCCACTGTGAGATAGCCCTTGACTGCGATCTCACCTGATTCGGGTATGGCAGTTAAATCCATCCATCAGTTCCATCCATCCAAACAGTTTCTACACGGCATCGCACCAGAGCGCTCATCGCTTGGCGACACGTCTTTGCTGGTAGGGTGGTAATCAACCACGGCCGAAGCTTACGGGATTCCCAGACCGGAGAAAATTCAGAAATTAAAAACTCCCAAATTGATTGGAAACAATAGTACTTATCACGGATCAATAAAAGTTACCTACTATAAAATGGCTTAGAGTTAGCATAGCTTTTATTTATTATTTTACCTTTCGACAATAGTAACGTGTAAATAGCACTGCCTTTCGATCAAAATACTACAAACAATATTATAAGTCATAAAATATTACCGCAACCATTTGAAATTTTAAAACGCAGAAGCTTATCATGATTCATGGATACAATTTAATTTGTTCTTTATTGTAAGCTGCTTATGGTATATATTGCAATACATTTAAACAAAATATTATTTCTTTTCAAATTTACTTTGAGTAAGCTCAATGGCCATAAACTTTTTATTTGTGTATTAGTGTATTGTTTCGTTTCTGGTAAACAAGACGAGTTTGTTTGTACATTGTGTTACTAAATTCGACAGGAAGTTTTTTTGACTTTTATTTATCTTTGATCTCTTATAATCTCTCTTATTACGTGGTCCGCGTAAAGTATGGTATTGTATTACCGTATTAGTAAAAGCGCTTTTAATATTATTTATTACCGAATTATTCGTAAGTGCGTAATAAACAAGTAAACCTATCGATTATTTGAAAGTTGTTTATCAAAATTACAATTGTATTTTCAAACCAACTAAATTGCAAATGGTAGAGATACAGACCAGTTTATATATAATAGATCACACGGTAGAGATGTCTAGATTTTTAAAATTCTATAAAACCTACTAAGCTTTGACTGTAACGTACTTTCTTGTGACTCAATCATTACTAACTGCTTCCAACAAAACAGTTTGCTGGTTTTCTGACCTTGGCATCTCTGTATGGATCATATAATATGATCAGTAAAAATAATATTTAGACCCTTATTTTGAAATTGGAATTGTTCGCTTGTCATACATTCTTCACTCTTCACTCTTTTATTATACATATTATAAAATGCCATTATTTTACTATAATCGTACTAAAATAGCACTTGCTTTTAGCTTTTAACCGCCAAGTGATTACAATGTCTAAAGTTATGAAATATAAAATCTACGGTCGACTCAAAAGGAGAAAAAACTGATAAACAATGTAAAACAAAAGGAAATTCTAGGTACGTGCAGGTATACCACTTTTATAAGCCCTATCGGCAAAATTCTTTTGAGCAGAAAAGCAGCCGATCTAATATAAAATGGATTAGTGTTAGCATAGACTTTATTTATTATTTTACCTTTTGACAATAGTTACGTGTAAATAGCACTGCCTTTCGATCAAAATACTACAAACACTATTATAAGTCATAAAATATTACCCCAAACATTTGAAATTTGAAAACGCAGAAGCTCATCATGATTCATGAATACAATTTAATTTGTGCTTTATTGTAAGCTGCTTATGGTTTATATTGCAATACATTTAAACACAATATTATTTCTTTTTCAAATTTACTTTGAGTAAGAAGCTCAATGATCATAAAGTTTTTATTTATACCAGAAACAAAACAATACACTAATAAGTGTATTGTTTCGTTTCTGGTAAACAAGACGAGTTTGTTTGTACATTTTATTACTGAAATCGACAGGAAGTTTTTTTGGCTTTTAGTTATCTTTGATTTCTTATCTAAATTAACCCATTTGCATGGTCCGCGTAAAGTATGATATTGTATTACCTGATACCTGAAAGGGTCGCTTTTAATATTATTTATTACCGAATCATTTGCAAGTGCAAACTACACCTGCGTAATAAACAAGTAAACTTATACCTATCGATTATTTCAAAGTTGATTTTGTTGTTAATCAAAATTACAATTGTATTTTCAAACCAACTAAATTGCAAATGACATAGAAACCAGTTTATATATAAAATATCACTGGGTAGAGAAGTCTAGATTTTTAAAATTCTATAAAACCCACTAAACTTTGACTGTAACGTACTTTCTTGTCGCTCAATCATTGAGGTTCCAACTGCTTCGAACAAAACAGTTTACTGGTTTTTTGACCTTGGCATATCTACAAGTCAATTGTCAATTGACAATCAATCAGTCAATCGGGTCATATATGATCACTAAAAATAATATTTAGACCTTTATTTTGAAATTGGAATTATTCGCTTGTCATACATTCTTCTCTCTTCACTCTTTTGTTATATTATAAAATGCTTTTCATTTTACTATAATCGTACTAATAGCGTACTTGCTTTTAGCTTTCACCTAACCACCAAGTGATTACAATGTCTAAAGTTGTGAAATGTAAAATCTACGATCGACTCAAAAGGAGAAAAAACTGGTAAACAATGTAAAACAAAAGGAGATTCTGGGTACTTATGGTACCACTTTCCACCACCAATAATACCACTTTCTTTTGAGCAGAAAAGCAACCTAACCTAATGTGAATACCAATGAAATACAAACCTTATTGCTTGACATTAGCACAAGAACAACAGATACTTGTAATATCTATCTATCGCGCTCGGACTCCAAACATGTCACGTAGGACACAACGGAATAGCGGACGGACACGCGCTATGACTACTGGCCATATTATCGTTCCATTCAAAAATAAGATTTCTGCGCAGGCATATCGGCGTAATTTATAAAAGTGATATACCTGTAGTTATAAACAACAAATATTGACATATTCATTATAACTCAATCCAGTTGCCTGAATTAATCGTTGTTTAATTTAAAGATATTAGGAATTAATAATTTGTGAATCTGCTTAATATAATAGCTTTTGCCTTCAACTTTGCAAGCATGAAATTAGGATTAGGTTATATCTCTTATCTAATTTGGTCCAATAGAATGGAGAAGTAGGTACATTTACATGACCGAATACCTGAGAGGGGCGAGTGTCTTTAATACTAATTTATGACTTATCCTTTGCACGTGCACCTGCGTAATATACAATTGCACAATATATCAATCGGTCACCTGTGAGCTTTTTGTTGTTTATCTTTTGATAAAAACAAAAACAATACCAACAATGGTGTTATCGAGACGACTAAATTGCTCTAATGACCCACGTACTTAGTAAAACTTGATCAATAATCGTGTCCCTTAATTTGCTGTAATAGTCAGATAACCATAAAATATTTTAAGGATTTAATTTTTTTTTAAATATTGAACTTAAAAACATATAGGTATATTTAGTTCTTAACTTACATAAACCCGTGTGTTATTATATAAAAGTATATGTATACTAAATAAACACTTATATAAGGAAAATAATATTTAAGAAGGTAATAACTAAGATTATAAAAAAATTATTAACATATGAAAATATTACGAACTTGACTACGCAAAGTATCAAAGTATATTTACCGGCCTATGCCGTCTATGTGTGAGTGCAGCTAACGGTCTTACTGTGCGGTATACCTACAGATTCCAAAATCGGCCGAGCGCGCGGTAAAGCGGGCGAGAATACGGACCCTTAATATGTTAAGGTAAAATGTCATATTATTGAACCAGTGAAGGGGTTTTGTCTGAATATGTCAGACTAACTAAAAAATAAGCCAAATTTCGCCCGCGTGGACTGAGTTTTTTTGGTTTCCGCAGGAACTTTTTAATTTTTCAGGGTAAAATATAGCCTTTGTGTTTGGTATTCCTGACTATAATCTATATCTGTGCCAAATTTCATCCAGATCCGTTCAGCCAATCAGGCGTAATTGAGTAACAACTAACAAGCATTCATCAAAACTTTCGCATTTATAATATTACCAATATTAAATAAATTAATATAGATTTGATCTCTTATTAACTATGACGTTATCAGAGTAAAATTTTACGTCTAAAGCAAGGCGAATGCGTATCACCAAACAGATCTGATAGTCAGGGAACTATCTACACACAAACGCACTCTCCTATTTTAATATAGCTTTATAAATAGGGTTCCTTGGGCAGATGTTAGCTGCTCGTTAGTGAACATGCTGCGTTCTGCCTACATCTTAATTAAAGGCGATGCGAGGCGTGGAAGAGCGAAAGTTTTGTCGATAATTAAGTGGGCAAATAATTACTGGGTTTTCTCGTAATGTCAATATTGTAGGTATTGCTAACAGGCAAAGTATGAAATAAAAGAGGTCGTCATTATTTCTTGAAAATCGTAAGAATGTTATCGTCTTAAAAGCTCTAAATGTTCGGTGTTAAACTTTCGAGTAATTCTGAATTTTGTCCGTCCAAAAGGCAGTGTTTGTAACCACGTACCATATCATAGGTGTGGGTAGTAACATCTTCTTGTGAATTACATAATCGAAAGATTCCGTAGAAAAAACAGTCTTTAACAAATAAATGTGAAACAGAAAGACATACCTAAATATAAAATAACAAATCATCATTATCATCATCGGTACTTTTTTTTTTATCCACTACAAGCTAGCCCTTGACTGCAATCTCACCTGATGGTAAGTGATGATGCAGTCTAAGATGGTAGCGGGCTAACATGTTAGGGGTATGGCAGTTATATTAAACCCATACCCCTTCGGTTTCTACACGGCATCGTACCGGAACGCTAAATCGCTTGGCGGCACGTCTTTGCCGGTAGGGTGGTAACTAGCCACGGCCGAAGCCTCCCACCAGACCAGACCAGGGAAAATTCAGAAATTATAAATTCCCAAATTGACCCTGCCGGGGATCGAACCCGGGACCTCCGCACGTTAAGGCAACAGCGCTACACACTGCGCCACGGAGGTCGTCAAAATCGGAGGCACTACAGCCCTCTGGGGAGCATGCTTATGTCGATTTCTCCAGCAATCTGTAACTCTTGCTTAGGTAAGCCCTTCAGTTTTGCAATCCGATGGTTTTAGCATCTGAGTCGTCCCCGTCAGACAGTGACGTCGTGATCTTTTTTAGTCGTCGATGGTCGTCTATACGTTGTAAATATTAAAATACATCGCCCTTATTTAGTCAAAATGGGGGATGCCCCGTCGCTCATGTCCGCAGGAGCTACCTTCTACCAACCTGCACGTGTCCCCTGCGTGGTGCTAAACGAGCGACGAACTTGCATGCGAAATAAGCGTTCTTTTAATAAAAACGCTTATTATGTACCAAACGACATACGATTAAATAAAAAGTCAAAATCGTTTAAGTAAATACATATTCTTTTCTTTGGGTAATGTTACATCTATTATTTAAAAAAAAAACGGTCTAAACTTTCTGTCCGGCGTGCGGTCGTTTAAGGTAGTATATTGATGAGCAATTAAGCCCAGTGTTCGGCCAATCTCGGCGAGCAGAGAGATAAGGGCATTAGTTGGTGTCCCCGGGACAACTTTATGCTAATTCCGACTTTTGCCCGTTCAATAGACGGTGGTCTTGAAAAGGTGGACTATAAAGGATTGCTTAATTAGCGTTCCGTTGGGAATTGCTGTCATTTATATCGGTGATGGTTTTAGTTGCCTTTATGGTATGCTGGAATAATGGATTTAAAAATATTCAACTGAGTTTGTGGACTCTTCTTAGAGCAGAGCATGCTTTTTTAACCGACTTCAAAAAAAGGAGGAGGTTCTCAATTCGTCGGAATCTTTTTTTTTTTAATGTATGTATGTGCCCCGATTACTCGAAGACGCCTGGACCGATTTGGAAAATTCTTTTTTTTTGAAAGGGTATACTTTCCAGGTGGTCCCATGGTCATTAGGTCTGATGCTGGAATCCTGGGGAAATCAAAGGAACTTAAATTTTATAAGGACACGAACCCAGATAGTTATTAGGTACAGGTCTGTCTACCTTTCGAGAACCTATTTTTTTTTTTTTTTTAAATATTTACAGCACTAAAAAGCAAACAATAAAATTATTTTTAGATAAAAAAAAACCGCCTTCAAAAACTAAAAAGCAAAAAATAATTGGATATATTAACATTTTATTATTTCTACCCACTATGTTGAAGTCGGGCGGGTATAACAAGGATAAGCAAAGTTGACGCAAGGCTCGCCCGACTTACATACATAGTGGGTAGAAATAATAATATGTAAATATATCCAATTATTTTTTGCTTTTTAGTTTTTGAAGGCGGTTTTTTTTTATTTAATAAGAGATAACTTTGCTTGGTAAGACCAGAGCGAGCATCACTGCGACGGGAACTCGTCAACACATATTATGTGTTACAGCTAATATTGAAGAATAATTATTGAAGAATTCGTGTTGTTGAAAAACAATTTGACAGTCCTAGGGACTGCCGACAGAAATGAAAACTTTTTTTTTAATTAAAATTATTAAAATATAAGCCTATATTATAACATAAGGCATTAAAGTTTAATTTCAAATGTAGTATATTTATATGTTCGCGAGCATGTCACTGTTCGCGAACATGTCGGTCACGGTCACGCGAATAAATTTATTTTTATTTTTACCCCCTGCTAATAAGTGTTCAACGCGCTTAAAGAAGTTTTACACTTCAATATAAATTACCAAAAAGTGCTCAACGCGGCTCAAGAAGTTTTCACTTCATTAAACATATTAATACAAATTTTAAAAAAATCTCTTTTTTGTACCACCAGAGGCCCAATTTTTTAAAGAAATCGTTATCACTTGACAGCTTAAAACGTAGTACCTACTCGAACTGTTTAAGGAGTTCATGCTTTTGACGTGCAGGCATCCATAAACTCTTTAAACAGTTCAAATTATCTATACGTTTGACAAACGTTAACAATCATTATTTTCTTACTTACACAATCGAGGTGTAGATCGGAGAGCTTACATAGGTACTTGTAGTGGAATAAAAATTAAAAATTAAACACCTTTTTTATACTACTCAATATTACTACATATTTACTACCGCGCTATACTAATTAAAGTTTTCTATGTATTCTTCAATTAAGCGCTCTTAGTTGTTCGCACACATTACGTCATCCTCGTGTATGTTAGCAACACCTACAGTGATTTGATCATCGGTGCTCATGTAAATATTGATCTATCTACTAGAAATCGAATGGTTCCATTTTTTGTTGTTTTTTTGCTCAAAATGTTTTTAATTAGTATGACTGCTTGAATACTAAGAGAAAACGTGGAATCCAAGTCCAACCACTAAAGCCCATTACAGCCCATCGGGCATGCAGGTTTCCTGAACGACGTTTTCTTCACCATAACTCCTAGCTCCTTCATTATCATGGACTTCTGCAAATTAGCGCCTGCTTCTATCCAAAGTGAAATTTAATCGCTCAAAACTCACATTGCATAGAAAAAAAGTTAGAAGTGCGGGAAATTAAGGCGGGAATTAAAAAAAAATCTCAATCCACGCGGAAGAAGTCGCGGGCATTAGCTAGTAATAAAATAAATTGTAGATACGTAAGTTCTTTTAACATCATGTTTAAAGATCGTGATGGAATATTAAAACAAATAGCATTTATGCACAACCAGTATTAAAACCCGTGAGTTCATCTGTAGGTAATCTTCGTTGAGGACGTGTTAAAGCATTAGCATACGGCAATTAGCGAAGCGTTGCCAATAACGAATGCCGAGTGTCGCCTCTTTGTCTCTTAATCTTTGCCTACAACGACAAGGGCTTGAAGGCTAACCAGGGAGATTACTACCATCACATAAAGCAGATATACGTTCGCGTGGTTTAAGGTTTTTTTTAATTGCCGCGGGAACTCCTTAATTTTCCTGGATAAAAATAGTTCTCCATGTCCCTATTTATCTAGTTTTCTATTATTCGTCCTAGTCTACAGACTACACGTTTGCTTAAACATGATGTTAGATAAGCTTAAATATGACGTTAACTTTAAACTGCTAACCTACAAACACGTAGCTTCAAACAATCAGAGGTGCCCCCAGATTTGAACTCCAGACCTTAAGTCACAGTAATTGTTACGTAACGTATGAATTGTGTATTTAGTAGGTACTATTACCTATTCTGTGGTATTATATACATTTCGTAACATTTTTCTATTTATGAAAAGCGTAACTGCTGAGTTTCTTGCCGGCTCTTCTCAGTAGAATCAGCTTTTGAACCTACCACCGCGTTCAAAAGCCTTGACTTATCATATTTAAGTGACACAAGTTGTCCTACGTGAAATAAATAAATCATTTCATTTCATTTTTTTTTCTCATTTAGTAGGATTTTATTTATCAATAGTAAGTAAAAATATCAAATTAAATCTATGAAATACATAAATTAAAATCTAAATTAAAAACTAAACATTAAAAATATCATTAGTCTTACCTAGAAAATAAAGTCAAAATTCCTAACCTATAGGTTACCAGTCTCTTGGTATGAAAATTAGCACACAATAATTAGCAAAACCTTGTTAATACAGTCTATCCTGTCCATCTGTCCCGTCATTGTCTATTATTCTTCAACAATGGTGAATGCTTCAAGGATTAAAGAATTATACTTCGTATCTCTTTACAAACAAAACAATTGATACCTACTGTTGATAGAATTAGTGGTTCCAGTGGTGGCGATTTGTAACCGTCTGGATAACTCCTGTTTTAACGTTTTTAATGTTGGATAACGTTATCAATGATTTTTTTTTTTTTTTATTTATTCAAAATAAAAGTGGAAATGTTACAATTTCAAATACTTGTACAAGCCTCCACATAAACCGCGCAGGGTTTTTTGCGCAGAGACTAATTTGACATTTTGTATATTTTAAAAACTAGGTATTAGTAAGTAAATAATATTAGTTTAAATGTATAATTTTTTTTTTGCATGAATCAACCAGTAAGCATGAAGTTTGTAAGGGTTCTTTTAACATATTTATTTTAGTTACTTACTGGAAAGTATCAAAATCCATACGAATATTATAAACGCGAAAGCGTGTCTGTCTCGTACGCTGTAACGGCTCTATTTTTCAACCGATGTTGATGAAATTTACTACTTTTATCTCGGAAAATTAAAGAGTTTCCGCAGTAATCAAAACATCCTCGACGACGAAGTAATTAATGGGCAAAAATCTAGTTAAAAATTACCGAGTTATTGAGGAAAAACAATCGTTTGTTTTTCCTAGAAACGAACTGGGTATCCAGTAGAATGTATGTGGTCTAGTGTACTGTGCGAAAATGTTTCTGTCTGTATATTTTGTATGTTTGCTACGTTCTCATTTCTCAAAGTCAATCTATGATCTATTATATCTGTTTTTTTTGTTTTTATTGTATTGGGCAATTTTTTTGCGGGAAGCATATTTTTCTATTAGTTTTTAATTACTTCGATTTATTATGTGATTCGTGTGTATTTCAAGACTGATGATGATAAATAAAATTGTTCTTTTTGGTTATCGTATAAATTCTAAAATAAAGTCTGGATGGTTTATTCGTATTTCCTTTACCTGAAATCCACTTTTGATTCCAAGATGATTGATTTTATTAAAGTTGTGAACTACAGTCTTAGAACTTTAGAATAAAGTCTCTTTTAGTTTCATGGCGGGAAGTTAGATTGTGGCGTATACCTAACTGGGCAATTTTTGTAATTTTTCAAAGCTTCCTGATACTTGCTGGGCAGTATCTTTTAGTTTCCATCTTGCTCTAATTTCCCTAAGTGACGTTAATGGCAGCCGTAACCCGCGAGTTCAGTATAGACTTTAGTTATCACGAGTTAACGCGTACTGCGCTGTGGGAAATAATATTGTCTCTATATCACCTTATACAGGATGCTCCAAGAACCAACCACTAGGTAGCATCAGACGCCCGTAATTATATAGGGGTTCCAAATGCCCTATTTCACCATCGCATCCTAAACGTCATGCATTCTGAATACGTTCATTCACTCATGAGTCATGATTCACTCAATCAATCGTTCAATCGTTCTACTTAGGGCTGGCAAATACTTATTTTATGGGATTACTGCTTCGTTGGTCTAGTGGTGAGCATTTTCGACTGCGGCTGACGAGGTCCCGGGTTGGGGCATAACAAGTATTGTGTTTTTCTGACAAGAGATTTTCAGTACTAGCCCGGAGTTAGGAAGTTGGCGGTGTTCCACCCCCATGCCTCGGAGAGCACGTAAAGCAGTTGGTATTGCGCCTGATCTCTCTCCGGTCGTGTCAGATTGTCGGTCCCATCGGGCTATGAGAGTAAAGGAACAGTGTGCACCTGCATCTGATTGCGCACACACTTGTGCACTATAATATCTCACACAGACAGCTAATTTCTCTGGAGATTGGCCGCCGTGGCCGAAGTTCGGTCGTGAAGACATTATTATTATTATATTTAAAAAACATTTTTTATATGAAGGTATAATTCAGAACACGCTGTATAAATGAACAATACTCATTTCCTATTAGGCGGTAAGTAGCCCCAGCGGCGTGGGTACGGGATGGCTACGGGAAATTACATTAGCAAATTATTGTGTAAACGAATGTGGGAACCGTACACCATCGGAGCCTGCTCCGTTCCCATAGGAAGGCTTTATAACTGTTGTAGCGGTTAAGAGTTTACCCAATCCATAGATTCTTCTAAATCCATACTAATATTGTAAATGCCAAAGTGTGTCCGTCTGTCTGACTGTCGACAGATGGTTTTTATTCACTGGTATGGCAAAAATGTATTATGTACAAATTACATTGTCATCCAAACTAAATGTGTATGCAAAATTTCAGCTCAATCGGTTAGGGACAACCATAAAATCGACGGGGATAACTGTCTCGTTGCTCTAGTGGTGGGCATGTTCGACTGCGGCCGACGGGCTCCCAGGTTCCAGTCCCGGGTTGGGCTTTTCTGACTGGAAATTCTCAGTACCAGCCCGGAGTTAGTTGGCGGTGTTTCACCCCCGTGCCTCGGACAGCACGATAAGCCGTCGGTCCCGGTTATTATCACTAACATGATAATAGTCGTTAAAAGCCCGCCAATCCGCATTGGAGCAGCGTGGTGGGTCTAAGCTCTAATTTCCTCTCTCGTATGAGAGAGGAGGCCTGTGCCCAGCAGTATGACGTTAATGGGCTGTAGTGGTAAGTGGGGTGGTAAACCCACAAACATTGCAAGCTTGTAAAAAGGTGACTGACTGACTGTTCTCTCAAAACACAGCCCAAACCACTAGACGAATTGGGTAGAAACTTAGCATTCGCTGTGAAAGGGTTTTTGAAAATTCAACCCCTTCGAGGGTAAGATAGGATTTTTAAATAAATGTTGGAAAATCAAACTTAATGTAAGCGAAGTCGATATCCTTTTACCAATGCAGGGTTTGGAAAACACTTTTTAATTTTCCGGCATAAAAAATCAAATCAATCATACAAATATTATAAATGCGAAAGAGTGTCTGTCTCTCTGCTACGGTTTCACGGCCCATTTGTTCAACCGATTTTGCTGAAATTTGTAACGGGGTTGGATCCCGGGGAAGGACATAGACTTTTTATGCCGGAAAATTAAGGAGTTCGCATCCATAATTGGTCTTGTAGTATGTAGTATTGAACTTTGTAGTATAAAACGTTCCACAAAAGGTACAGGTGGTGCAGGCAATACCTAAACAGTTAACAGGCCCTTATGGTACAGTCGCGTGAGACGAGTCGAACGGGATAATTGCGTCTGGTCGCGACTGTCCTCGCGTCCTAATGACTTGTAATAAGTGCCACCCAGACAGCGAGCGTCGAAACCTCCGCTAGTGTGGAGACGGACATTGCAATCATAATTTAAACCGATTGACTGACATAGCAACGCAAAGTTTAATTTTTTTTTAATATAATTAAAATATATAAGCCTTTACACATAATATAAGGCATTAGAGTTTAATTTCGAATGTAGTACATTTATATTTAAGACCTTTTGTCTTCTTATCAACGCGAGCATGTCGCGGTTCGCGAGCATGTCGGTCACGGTCACGCAAATCCACAAGTTTACCCCCTACCAAAAAGTGCTCAACGCGACTAAAGAAGTTTTCAGTTTAAAAATAGTCCAAAGAAAGCTCTCTCCGCAGTGGCGTGTCGCAGGTCGTATAGCCGTGCACGTTACGACTTCATTAGAGCGCGTCAAGCGACTGGTCACGACGCGCCGCGCCCGATCTTCACAACTGGTTCCATTGCTGCGACACTGGTTCCGATACACGTCACTGCAATCGACTGTATGTAAGTTGACCCAAAATGGCGGTCGTCTGCGCAGGTACATTGTACTACAGGGCCGAGCGGAGCGGATAAAAAGTAACCTATGTCCTTCCCCGGGATACAAACTATTCCTGTACCAAATTTCATCAAAATCGTGAAGATGGGCCGTGAAAGCGTAGCAGACAGACAGACGGACAGACAGACAGACAGATACACTTTCACATTTATAATATTATATAGTATGGAAGTATGGATTATTATCGGTCGGGAGGAAATTATTATTTATTATTTAATACCAAAAGTTTAAAAAAAATAGCAAGTTCATTAGATTTCTATCAACGTCTTCCATCATTTTTAAGGATTAGTATGGATTTCGCGAAACCAATACCACGAAGCAAGCACGACCCGTGGTGTAGAAGTGACGAGGCCGGCTAATGGCGCGCTCAGACTTGCGCGATGCTATCCGCAGGATTAAAGGAAATAATTACAATAGATCTGAGCCCCGATACTGCGCCTCGACCTTTATTCAAGCCCAATAAAGGTTAGCCAGATTTGGTATTTGTATTCGTGTTTATTTGAATATCTCGTGTACATTTTGCCTTTCAATTAACTGAGTCTAAGGTGTTGGTTATTTGAAATACTTGTTAAAAGCTGGTGTTGCGGCTATATTATCGACATCCGATTTGACGGATTGTTACGTTCCCTCAAATATGGTCGAGCGAAGCAATGGCTGGATCATGCGTCATGCTCGTGAACGGGTGCCACCGGCGGGAATGGGGCTACTTTCTGTCTGCACGTCTTTGACATGAATTGAATAAACAAATTTAAGAAATCCATTAAAAGTATGCTCCTGAAAAAAGCTTATTATACTGTTGAAGATTATGTAAATGATAGAGGAGCATGGATTTGATCGCTCCAGCAATGCTGGGGACAGCGGTTACTTATGTACACATTGATATAGTAATTGTAAATGAATTATTTAAAAAGAGCAACCACCGAGTTTCTTGCTGGTTCTTCTCGGTAGGAATGGCATTCCGAACCAGTGGTAGATTCGCTTGACGATTCAAAAGTACTTGTAAAAGTTTATTTGAATAAAAAATATTTGATTTTGATTTTGATTTTGACTAAATATATAGAAACTAGCTTATGCCCGCGACTTCGTTCACGTGGATTAAGTTTTTTGATTCCCGCTTTTTTTAAAACTAAATCCTTGCAAAAAAATCACGTCAATCCGTTGCTCTGTTGTTCCTTCGCGCCGCAATGACTTGAACTGATTTGGCTGGGATAGCATTATATTTTAAATACTGAATTTACCCATAACGAAGTTACGGGATCGTCTGCTATAAAAAAAGGAATGTAAGTGGAATAAATAATTTTGTTCTGTTATTACAGTTTTTTGGTTCCCTCCAACACAGCTTGCTGAATAGTCCATATGAAAGCTGGCCAAGAGTTGATTTGACAGAGTTCACACATTCAGATTTCCTCAAGATGTTTTCCACGATGTTTTCCAAATGACATTTAATTGCTCAAAACGCACATACTTAGCGTTTTTTTTTAAATGTATAGGCTAGCGCTTAGCTGCAATCAGACTCGCTTGCAAGTGGTGTGGTGGAGCGCGCTTGCCTAGAAGATGTCTATTCACTCTTGATTTGAAGGTACCTATATTAAAAGAAGAGGGGAAAACGTAAAATTAAAGCTACAGCTATTCTTAACACGAAAAGCTAGAACATTGTCTGTTTGGTTGATGGTGTTATAATAAGTGTTATTTCACCAGTAACACCTGATTATGCCGAGCCCTGGCGTGCCTCGCAAAGGTAATGAGCTAATGAGGCCGGGCCGCGTAATTACAAATTAGAAAACGTCGCGTGCGCCGATCATTCTGATGATAACTACCGAGAGGGTTATTCTGCAATCATTCCTTTATGCTATAGATACGCTGCGAGTTCAGTAGGTACATTGTTGGATTCAGGATACTGTTGAGCTTGCCGCGATTTTGCTCAGCATCAGAAAAAAAACTGCATCCCTCCTGGCAAGGCTGCGTTCAAGCTCAAACAGTATCCTGATGACGATAGCGTGTAAATTAGAGCCACCGATCCTGCAACATTTAAGTTCTCGTTCGATGACTTAAATACTAAAAATAAAATAAAATACTAACATAGTTTTTAAGATTGTATTGTACTAACAACCATCCATGAGCCCCTGTTGCCAAAATAAAGAAGGTTATTTATTTATTCCGATACGATGGTTTCTGACGACCTCCTTGGCGCAGTGTTGAGCTCTGTGGTCCCGGGTTCGATTCCCGGCAGGATCATTTTGAGAATTTATAATTTCTGAATTTTCTCTGGTCTGGTCTGGTGGGAATCTTCGGCCGTGGTTAGTTACTACCCTACCGGTAAAGACGTACCACCAAGCGATTTAGCGTTCCGGTACGATGCCGTGTAGAAACCGACAAAGAGTATAATAGCTGCCATACCCCGAACTGGTTAGCCCGCTACCATCATAGACCTCATCATCACTTACCATCAGGTGAGATCGCAGTCAAGGGCTAACTTGTAGTAGATGAAAAAAACTAATTTCTATAAAATTCTAAAAATGAAAAATGCTACTTTGTTGCAGAATCTCCCTATCCCCTATAATAGTTCTCAAGAGAGCTGTAATGATCTTAATGCGCATGCGCAGAGGTGAGCCGAGTGCAAACTCGCCTATCTTATCTATTTGACAACTTTATTCCTAAGGTATAATACGGCTTACAATTATTTTATTTTAGTAATTAACTACCTTGTTATACTATTTGGAACCTCGTTTTTCAGGTAATTGCTATTGAATTGATTTAATTATAATTATATAAAATTCAAAGACCATTTTTATCTGCATATTTAATGTTGGTAGCACTGTAAGTAGGTACACTAATTGGATGTCAATATTGTTTACTTTTACAATAACCTCTTATTTAGGATTTAGACACTGTGACATTATCAGATATTGTCGATGCCGGCTAATTTCTCGATTACACTAACATGCATGAAAATAATTATGTAATATATATATTACAAGAAAAAAATAGCTAGTCGACATGTGACTTACATGTCGACTATTCGCTAGTCGACATGTGACTTACATGTCGACTAGCCAGGGAAAAATACCACAGGTTTAATAAATATTACTTTTATTTCTATATTTTTGACGTAACGAGACAAGTGCATTTTAGCTTCGGTAGACAAATAGAGATAACGAGTAGATACAATTTTAATCGTTGTGCGCATGCTAGCCCTACTCGTGACAGCGTCGCTAGTCTAGATGAAAAATAAAATAAAAACTATTTTCAAATTTTAGCCACCGGGCCAGATAAGTTTGTGCAGGGACTTTACAGAGTACAGCCTCGTCCGTACGTGACAGTGATATTTAATTAATTAAGGTATTAAAACCTAAAGCTACGAGGGTTCCAAACGCGCCTTGGTCTAAGAAGAATCATGATTGGTGAATGATCTGTATTTTCAGATTGTAAAACTCATTTCAATGGTACTATTTTATAATATTTGGGTTAATTTCAATTATAATTTTTTTAAGAGATTTTGGATATGATAAATAGGTATATTTACACATTACAACCAAATAAATTGCTAAATGTAATCAGTCTCTCTCATCGGGAGATACATAATATAAGTTCTGTTTGCCGTGGAGACCCTATAGCACCAGTCTTAGTGTAAAAAAAAACTTGCAAATATTTCACCGGGGTTAATTTGGAGCGAGTCAAATCCATGCACTTTTATCATTTATATAATCTTCGACAGTATAATAAGCTTTTTTCAGGAGCATTTTTTAATGGTTTTCTTAAACTTGTGTAAAGGCAAGTTTATTTATAATAGGTAGTGGAATTTTGATAAAGAATAGAATGCTCATTCCCACGAACGAGCAAAGGATCTTCCTGGCTGTCATGCTCGAAAATACCAGCCTTCTTCCACGTGGACTTAATTTGTATATCTACCTATTAATGTTAGGTTAGCTAGATATTAGTAAGGTTAGTTTTATTATACCTACTATCAGAAAACACTCCAAACACTTACGACAGTCACTAAGAGATAAATGTAAAGAAATCAATATTATGACAGTGCACAACCAATATATATTTGAAAATTTAGTACACGTGCATAAGCACATTGATAAATTCAAGAAGAAAAGTGATTGTCATAATGTCAATACTAGACATAAAAATAAACTTGTAATGCCTGTTTCTAGGCTTAGTAAAACTAGCAATTCATTTGTTGGAAACAGTGTCCGCTTCTACAATAAACTCCCAGAAGACATGTTGAAGATGTCTCTGAATAAGTTCAAAGTTAATGTAAAACGTAAACTCATTGAAAAATCTTATTACCATTGTATTAAACGACAAGGAAGCTTGGCAATAATTTGCTCTAATACCTCTGATAGTTCCTTAGTTAAGATGATTTGTGAGATGGTGATAATAAAAAAAAAACCCGTCTGAGTTTGTTGTGGGCTCTTCTCAGACCAGGGCGCGTTTGGAACCCTCGTAGCTTTAGTTTTAAGATACCGTTACCCATTATCACCATCAAGTCTTATTCCTTATTATTTGTAGGTACCTATTTTGAATAAAGTTGCTTTGAGTTTTGAGTTTATAATGCTTTTAATAAAAACTTCAATTGCTTTTGTAATATTATAATTTTACAATTGTTTAATGTTTTAATACAACCGTAATATCCTACAATTACAGCAGGCAAATGGCTTTATTCTGCAGTTAAGTTCAAAATTAAGTTATTAAATATTAAACATTGAATAATAAGAGGTCTCGGTGATTGGAAGCGGCTCCAAAGGAACATAAAACTGCTTAATTGTATTGATTAAGGCGTTTCAGACGTGCCTGCAGACAGGCAAGCATGCAATTAGCTTTATTGCAACCACTTATAAATGGGGTTCTAACAAGCGTTCCAAGTTAAACGCTAAAGCGGACTAACAGTTTACTAGATATTTTATTTATTTTTTATTTTAATTTTTTTTAAAGGGCTTTTATACAATACGTATAATATGACAGTCCTATTGTAGCTTATCCATTATTTTTAACTATTCTACTTAATTTATTTTACTAGACATAAAGTCTAATTATGTATCTATATTATATTTTTTATATACTATTAATATAAAAGTTAAATAGGATTTTAGCTGAAACGGATTCCGGTTCAGATAAAATGCTGTTTAACCACCCAATATTATAATTTTTTAAATTCAATGCTGACAGATTTACTAGATTTTAATGTTATGTGATTCAAAGTAAGTAGAGGGACGAGTGGCCTAGTTGCGACAATGCATATCAGTCGATTGCGACCAACGTCGACCCAAGCCGGTAACTGGGTTGGTGACCGAATTTGGAAGTCCGAATTTGGCCTTTTCGTTTCCTCCGTGCCTGGGAGAACACGTTAAGCCGTCGGTCCCGGTTATTGCCACTAACATTTTATAATAATCGTTAGTAACCTAACAGTTAGTTTTTAACTTTTTAGTGCCAGTGTTGAGGATTTGGAGTCTGAATTTTTAATGGGACCACCTCGACAGCTTCCTCTACAGACTAATAGAAAAATTCAAATCGGTTCAGTAACCACGGAGATGTGCACCGACATACATTAAAAAAAAACATACCTACGCGCCGAATTGAAAACCTCCTCCTTTTTTGGAAATCGGTTAATTTTTTGGAAGTCGGTTAAAAATAGTATCTACTCATAGTCGAGTTCTATGCGGAAGGCTATTGGTACCCATCGCTTTATTATCCCAAGTAAACCCCTGCCTGCAGTATGTGATTAATGGAATGGGGTCACGACCCTCAGCAATGGGGAATACAACGCAGAGAGAGAGAGTGATTCAAGGTGTAAACTTTTATTGTGATGATTACCTATATGTAATATTTATAAAATTTACTTTTGGAATACCTACCCTAGTCCCTAACCAAAGTAGATAATATAAGATATCCTCTGTTATATTATAAAACTATCCTCTCCCTCTCATTGTCTTTAGTCAGGTTTAATAAACTATTAATTAAAGTATATAAAAGTAGATTGTGTAAATATGATAAAAGAACGTGGAATCGTTCCAGCAATGCGCGGTTACACTTATGTAAAACTAGATGTTTCCCGCGACTTCCTCCGTTGGACTAAGTTTTTTCAATTCCCGCGGAAACTCCTTAATTTTTAATGGAAGAACATAGGCCCGGAAATTTGGTAAAGGGATAGGTTATAACCTATCCCTGTACCAAATTTCATTAAAATCGGTTGAATAGGTGGGCAGTGAAAGCCTAGCAGACAGACAGACAGACAGGCAGACAGACACACTTTCGCATTTATAATATTAGTATGGATTTATTAACAAAGAAAAAATAATAATGTAACATACCTTGGTCTGAGATTGTTTAACTTTCAAACAAGTAAGTTTTCTTTTACACCAAGCACCAAAGGTTGAATCACTTGCAATCAACGTTTCATACAGTAACTGGCCATAAAGTTTGACACGTTACTTTAATAGATGCCTACATGATGTCAGCGACTTCGTCCGCGTGTTTTGATTTGTTTTTAATGCCCGCGGACCGTGGGTTGCCGCGGGTTTAATTGTTTTAATGCCGTTAGCAACGCACTGGGACTCTCCATCAATAGATCTAAAACGAAAGTCATGGTGGTGGATAGAACAGGTAAACTAGACCTCAGTGGAGTAGAAGATTTTGTTTAAGCAATAAAGGTGGATACGCACAGGAAGTCCGCCATCGCATCGGAATGGCGAAGAGCGCCATGTCTCAGCTTTCTAGAATATGGTGGGATAAAAACATATAACTACCAATGGACGTAAATGCGCCTAGTCCGTAGTCTAGTATTTTCTATTTTTCTCTACGGAGCTGAGGCTTAGACTCCTAAGGCCGCCGATAGGAAAAGAATAGACGCCTTCGAAATGTGGTGTCGTATGCTCAACATATAGTGGACAGTAAAAATGACAAAAATGAGCCTTTCCAACATCTGCCTGTGGAGGACCCTCGAGTACTTCGGCCACGTTGCACGGAAGAATGCCAGTACAATCGAGAAACGTATGGTCACTGGTAAGATCGGAGGAAAAAGGCCCCGCGGACGTTGGTCAGACCAAATTAAGGAAGCAGTCAACACACCGATCTGCGAGGCCATCCACGCGGCGCGAAACAGAGGAAAGTGGAAGAGCATCGTGAAAAGAGTGCTATCGAATCACGATCCTCAAAGTTGAGGGAACGACGCATGAGGAATAGAATTCCCTCGGGAACTCCTTCATTTTGTGGGATAAAAGAAGCCTATGTCCAGTATGGCTAGCATGCGTACTACGAGTAAAATTATGTCTACCCATTATCTCTCCCTGTCTACCGAAGCTAACATGGTTACTTGTCTCGTTACGTCAAAAGTAGAGATAAAAGTAATATTTATTATCTGTGGTATTTTTCTCTACGAACCTTTACATGTCGACAATTTTTTTCTTGTAATATACCGCATTTTGTGCATATTAGGATAAATGAAAAATTTGCCGGGAACGACAACATCTCTCTCTCTCTCGTCGCGAGATAATCTCGCTATGAGCATGCTTAGCACACTGGACACATCCCAAATCTACCTATCCCAAATCTACCTATCCCAAATCTACCTATCCCAAATTCCATCAAAATCGGTTGAAAATTCTGAAAGATTAGAATTTTCAAAATTATTCAGCAAAGGAAATGAATTTGTGATCGCTTTCTAAATTAATAAAAACTAGCTGATGCCCGCGACTTCCTCCGTGTGGTTTTAGGTCTTTTCGAGTCCCGTGGGAGCTGATTTTTCCCAGGATAAATGTATATAAAACTGATCAACTGACTGTCAATCTGTCAATATATTTGGAGATCTCCCTACTGTCATATGTCTCATTTACTTTTGTAAATGGAGATATTAAAAAAAATCTCAATTACTTTTCCGTAAAAATTTTCAAACATTTTCTTTCATACAAACCTTGTCCTGGCAATTATAAACACAATAAAAAATAATTAGCCAAATAGGTGCCGCCGTTCTGAAGTGATACGAATACATACTTCAGAAATTGATTTTTATTTTATCTAGATAGTAATCTAAAAAATTGTGGAAATTATAAAAAATTGCGATCGGATAGATTTAAAAAGATATGACGAGTGTTTCTCAGTTAAATAATAATAATATCATTAATGGGAGCTCACAGAATTAAAAAATCATAAAACTCGATGCGCAATGGTGCGGAAAAATAATTGGAAAATATATTTTTTTAATTTTATGTATTTTAGCCGTTCAACTTTTTTTACTTGGTGATTTTTTATCTAGAATTAATGAATATTAGGTCATGTGGCTCTCACGGAAGCATCAAAATGATGATTTTTTTGCCGCTACTTAATCTCAATAAAAAAATGATAAAATTATATATTCTTTGTGTTAAATTATAATGTATACGATTTTATAAATATCAATGTTTTAATTGGTATTGTATTTGCTTTATTGATTATTTTGTGCTTTTTTAAATATTTTTTACTGACAACCTAGTATTCTCTGCTAGTCTTTATTACTATTTTATGATTTATCACATGGTCTTTAGTGAAGGAAAAGATATATTTTTTTAAAACATTGCTGTTTTACAAAAATATATCTTTCCTCACATTTTAAGAGATCCGAAGTGAAATAACTGCCTCGTTGGTCTAGCGGTTAGCATAGTCGACTGCGGATTACGAGGTCCTGGGTTCGATTCCCGGTCGGGCAAAAAAATTGTTAGGTATTGGGTTTTTCAATTAAGAAATTCTCAGTGCCAGCCCGGAGTTGGAAGTCGGCGGTGTTTTCACCCCCGTGCCTCGGAGAGCACGTTAAGCCGTCGGTCCCGGTTATTATCACTAACATGATAATAGTCGTTAAAGCCCGCCAACCCGCATTGGAGCAGCGTGGTGGGTCTAAGCTCTAATTCCCTCTCTCCTATGAGAGTGGAGGCCTGTGCCCAGCAGTGGGACGTTAATAGGCTGTAGTGGTGGTGGTGGAAGTGAAATATAAAATGTAATAAGTAAGCGTATTTCGTTACTTTAACATAAATTTGTATTATGTTCATTACTATTACTCATACCTTTATTTTAAGAAATTATATAGGTAAGTATTAAAAAATTGAGTTATTTGTCTTTGTTACGATAACTTATCTTTAACAAGGATTTAATTATATAACATAATATAAGTTTGGCTATTCAGCGGGGTAACGCAGCCAGCGTTCTGGGCACATTGCCTTATTGCAGCGGCATAGATGATAATATTATTCTTAAAGTTTAGTTTTTAATTTAGATTTAAATGTATCTTGTATGAGCAATTAGACTTTACAAATAAGTTATTATATCATAAGTTGATTGGACAAATAAACTTAACTTAAAGGTACCTTAGGTACAGCCTAAATATCCGAGGTCCATATTTCAAGTGGCCGCACGCTAAGTGGCCGGGTCACGGTGCCCGCTGGCCACTAATTGCCGTGACCACGTCAATATTTGAGATCAATTAAACAAATTCTTTAATTATTATTCCCGTGTGTGAGCACTATGTAGCGCCGATGTTTGCTCGGTATACTACTCTATGGCTTTTATCTTTTAAGTGTTCCATTTTTTTTATAGAATGGCGCTTGGCTGCAATCAGATTTGCTGGAAGTAGTGATGCAGCCTAAGGTGGAACGCGTTTGCCTAGAAGATGCCTATTCACTCTTGATTTGAAGATACTAATAAGCGGATGCAAAAAACGGAAGGCGAAAGTTAGTTAGTTTAGTGTTCCATATACTTTCGATGATTATTCCGGCAAAGCTTTGGCCAAACTTATGTCTTCATTGTGGTAAGCAGGTAGGTATATGAGAGCAATATAAATTAAACAATGTTGAGCGATTGTGTTAATTTCATTAAAAAATATTGATTCTAACCAATTGACCTTCGTCCGCGTGGATTAAGGCTTTTTGATTCCCGCCGGGATTAATCCCGGAAAAATAAGGAGCTCCGATATCAGGAGTGATACTTTTAAAAGTATCTTATGCCCTTCCCCGGGATGCAGTTTACCTCTGTTTCGGTTTAAAAGATGAGCTGGGAAAGTGTAGCAGGCGGACAGACATACAACTACACTTTCGCATTTATAATATTAGTATGGAAATATGGATTTGTACCCTCAATTTTATAGGGGAATATTATTTTAAATCTTAAGAATTGGTAATCCGTCAGTGATAATATTTGACTTTTCTGTACAATAGATAGAAGTTAAATAGATTTTAATTTCTTACGCATTAGATAGAACTCATAAAAGTAGCATAAATCTTTAACTTTATTACCAACAGTCAATACCATACAAAAGGTCTATTGAAGTAACCACAAAACATTATTTTGGTCAAACTTCAAGGTGGTCTTAGGTGAAAGAACATTGCATATTATGGTCAATATGAGTCAAATTAGTCCCTTTTGTGCCCAAAAGTGGACATTGTTGGGTCATTGTGTTTCCAATGGCACGGGTGAGTTTTTGCAGTTTCTTGAGCTTTAATATTAAAGTTTGACGAATTTTGAAGTAGCAAATGACCATGGATTGCCTGGGCCTGAGTTGAATTAGATTTAGCTAGCCTATCGTAGCTTTAGTTTTAAGATATCGTAATTGACTATCACCATCACGTTTTATAAGTTTCGGACGTCAATACGTGTACAGTGTAAGTACCTAAATTGAATAAATTAACATTGACTAGCTGATGCCCGCGACTTCGTCCGCGTGGATTGAGGTTTTTCGGTTCCCGCGGGAGCTCTTTAATTTTCCGGGATAAAAAGTAGCGTATGTGCTATTCCAGACTATAATCTATGTCTGTGCCAAATTTCATCCAGATCCGTTCAGCCATTGTAGCGTGATTGAGTAACAAACATCCATCCATCCATACATTCATCCATCTCTACATCCATCTATCCAAACTTTCGCATTTATAATATTAGTAAGTATAGTAAGTATAGATTGATTGCCGGCTAACTTGTTTCTTGTTTCTTCTGCAGTTTCTTGTCGGCTCTTCTCAGTAGAGTCAATTTTCCGAACCGGTGGTAGAGTCTTAACGTTTTTTATGTGACACAAGTTGTCGTATGTGAAATAAATAAATCATTAATCATTGATTGAATAAATTGAAAACATACTATTCATACATACAAACACACATAGTCCGTCTGCTAATATATTTTTCAACATTGAGTCAAATAACGTTTTCGAAATAAATTTAAGTTAATTTCATTTAATTTACATAACTAAATTTTTAAAAGTTTATGTTTACCTACCTATAGCCACATAATAGTACTGCTTATAGCAAAGAATAGGTACCTAGTAGTATAGCTGTACTTATATGGTTCAAATTCATTGAAATAGAATGAGTAACTAAAATTCTACATCAATGATCAAATTTCAATCATTGACGTAATCAATAGGCAAACTAATTTAAAAATTAGTCTCATCTTAGCCGCGTAACGCGGTATTTATAGATGAAAGCCGGTAGCCGGGTCGTTGTGATGATATTTATTGTGGACACACAAAATCTTGTGCCTTTGACTAATTTCCGCCGCGGCCGCGCAAAGCCTGTTTGCTTATCGGCGCCCGCGCACTCATCGGTCACACATTACATTATACTTGCTGATCACTCTACTTCATCCGCTCGGAATTAGGTATTTAAAATTCCGGCTAGGACTCTTTGATTTTCCGGAATCGGTCCCCAATTCCCGGATAGACATATCTGTCTGGTTTACTTGTTTTAACTAGCCTATAAATAATAAAGTTTTTTATTAGAGGCATTAAAACTAGGGCTTCCAATACCGGGATCCCGGTATTAGCCAATACCGGACTTTTTTCGTCCGTTTTCAATACCGGTATTGAAATTAGCTCAATAAGAGCATCTTTATTGCTAAAAACCGGCGAAGGAAAGTCATTTTTGATCACTCAGAGGGAAAAATTTGTGTTTGAATTTAGAACCCTGTGGCTTGGCATTTCTATTTCATTGACTCATGAAACGTTCAGAAATCTGTTTTTTATCCAATGCAATTTTTTTATTATGATTTATTTTCTTTTAAAAAATATCTTTTGAATTTTTAATTAATTTGTGTTTTGACTAAACTACCTATGTATATTTTCGAGTAAAATAATGGCATTTCTTCATTGAATTTAAGTAGAAAAGTGCTCTTTTGGAGTTAAAAAAGGTGAAAAAAGATTTTTATGGAAAACTGTTTTTTATAGTGCAGTTTCCTTCAGAAAAGACTAGTTTTAAGTTAAAAACAATCTATCTAATTTTAATTTTAAAAATCTTTCCGGTATTAATACCGGTATTGAAAAAAATTGGTATTCGAAAGCCCTAATTAAAACCCATAGGCAAATACATATTAACAATGTACTGTTAAAATACACAATTTAAAATAAAATAAAATAAAATAAGAAACTTAAAACTATCTGGGAAGGTTAAAAAACTCTCCCCAGGTGTCATTATCAAACAGCAGTAGGTATATATTCATTGTCATCTTACTTTCTATTACGTGTTTGATGAACAGATAGCCAATATGTGAATATTGGACTAGGCATACCATCACACACCGTTTGTAAAATGGTATTTTGAGATTGCCTAATCCTCTCTCAGAATGATGCCACTCGTTTTCTGATAACAGCATAAAAGTCAGGTACTCTCGATTCGGCAAACATACCCGAAGCACTACAGTACCTAGGCAAACCCATCAAGATGCGAAACGCATAATTATACTGCACGCGTATTGCAGTATAGGACTTTCTCAGAAAATTCGTCCAAAGTTGGCAGGTATAGAAACACTGACAATACGCGTTGAACAGTGTTATCTTGACAGGCTTGCTATATTTTCCGAATCTGCGCGCTATCATATTGCATCGAATCGAGAGTGCCCTCCTTTCCCTCTCAATATCACAGTCGTGCTTTAGGTGCTCAGTCAAAACATGCCCTAGATATTTAAATTTTGTTACAACCCGAACTGCTGATCCATAAAGAAAAACTTCCGGCACCCTACGGACCTTTGCCTGCGCGAAAAACTAGCATTTCGGACTTATTTACATTATATTTCAGCCAGTGAGCATCAGTATAATGCTCACAGAGTGAGAGCAACTTTCTAGTTTCTAAGTCCTTTGATAGAAGGGCTGAAAACTACCATGTCGTCTGCGTAACTGCCTATGTGCTATTCCAGACTATAATCTATCTCTGTGCCAAATTTCAGCCAGATCCATTCAGCCGTTGGGGCGTGATTGAGTAACAAACGTCCATACATCCATCCAAACTTTTGCATTTATAATATTAGTAATAAGATTACTATTATAAAGGTAGTATTTTTATCACATTAAGCGTGTGAATTGATTGTATTCATAGATCGTTTATCACCAATTTCACAGAAGGTAGTTTCGATTTCTAAAATCAGCTGTCATTAGTCCAATAGCTTGAAATAGCCGCAAATAGCCGGGGGGCGTGAAATTGCACGATTTCTTACCATATTTCACTTTGCGCCGTGAAACGCCATGTGGATACCATTATAGATTTGGGAACGCCATTATAGATTTGGGACTCGAGTTTGAAGCAAATTTTATGGTGCAGTCTGTGTGAAAGTTGTAGATAAAATAAGGATAATTTAAGACATTTTATAGTACCTAACAGTAAAACAAAGAACCATTGGTACGTTTCCAACAGAGATGGTTTTCTTTCTATCCACTACAAGTGAGCCTTTGACTGCGATCTCATCTGATGGTAAATGATGATGCAATCCAAGAAGCGGGCTAACCTGTTAGGGGCATGGTAGTTATATATTAAACCCATACCCCTATTCGGTTTCTACACGGCATCGTAACGGAACGCTAAATTGCTTGGCGGTACGTCTTTGCCGATAGGGCGATAAGTAGCTACGGCCGAATATTCCCACCAGACCAGACCAGAGAAATTATAAATTCCCAAATTGACCCTACCGGGGATCGAAAGCCGGGACCTCCCACGTTAAGACAACAGCGCTCAACATTGCGCCAGGGAGGTCGTGGTTCATCATCATCATGGTTCATGATAGGGTAGATACAGACACCTAAAGTCTAGTTTCACTTCTCCTTTCAAAATTAAAAAAAAAGAGTGTGTGTTCAATTCACAAACGGCAGAAGTGGAGCAGTAGCCTAGAGAGAATGAGACAAATCTAACTTGTATTCTATCTCATTATATCGCAGGCTAAATTCTGTTATGAATATTTTTGTCTCTTTGTAGTGTCACTTTTTCGGTTCATCGAATTTTCAGATCACAACAAGGATTCTAAAGTAGTTTTACTTCAAAAATCCTCTAAATCTTTTCCATATCCTGCCCACGAGTTTTGAAGACGTGCTCAAACGGCCAACTGTCCAGTAAAACACAGATTCCGGCGCGGCGATTCACAAAACAACAAGTATTGTAAAGCCATTGAGATCACAAAAGATTTTGCTTCTATCTTTGTGCACAAAAGATAAATTTGTTTCTAATGAATAGACCCACGCCCACTGAGCTTTTGACTCTCGATTGTAACAGATCCGACTCACAGAAGTGCATACTACAGACGCTGTGACGTCATTTTGACCGGTTTAATGACCCATTAATTTCCTATCCCTAAGTATTTCCATACCTACTAAGTAATCTATACTAATTCTAGCTAATGCCCGCGACTTCATCTACGTTGTTTGAGGTTTTTCGGTTCACGCAGGAGCTCTTTAATTTTCCGGGATAAAAAGTAGTCTATATGTGTTATTCCAGACTATAATCGCATTTATAATATTATTTATATTTATTTATTATTATAGTATAGGTATAGATTATAAATGCGAAAGTTTGGATGGATGGATGTTTGTTACTCAATCACGCCAGATCGGCTAAACTGATCTGGATGAAATTTGGCATAGATATAGATTATAGTCTAGAATAACCAGCATGAATTTCCTATCCATATTTCCTTACCTACCAAGTGATGTTAAAAATGCGAAAGTGTGTCTGTCTGTCTGTCTGCTACGCTTTCACGGCCCTATCTCTTCAACCGATTTCGTAATTCGGTACAGAGATCATCCCATGGAACGATACAGGCTACTTTCTATGCTAGAAAATTACCCCGTCGTCATCTAAAATGTAAATCATAGTTTTGTAAAATAAATACATAATTTCAAATTATCAAACATCTACAATTCTTGCCGGTTTTTCTCAGTAGAATTAATTTTCCGAACCGTTGAAGAGTCTTGACTTATCTTATATGATACAAGTTGTCTACGTGAAATAAGTAAATAATTTATGTTAAGTATTGTGAGTTCTTAAATCAAAAGGAATTGTCTCTCCCTAATACCTACTATTAAAACTTAAATCTTTCATAACGATGCAAGAGGAATAGGGAGATTTGCGACGTAAACTTTCAAAATAACAAGCATTTTCTATCAAAGACAGAGTCTTAGGTATTCAGTCAGAGAATAGTAAATATTTAAATGATGTTTTCATTAAGAGATTTTACATTTAAAAAACTTAGGTAGGTAAGTATTTGCAAAAAGTAGATCTTTTTAACATTGTAAACTAGATAATGCCCGCGACTTCGTCCGCGTTGGGCAAGGTTTTTGATTCCCGCAGGAACTCTTTAATTCACATACTTACTTACTCTTTCACATTTTTTATTTTTTTATTGTGAGATAGGCTTGCGCTTGACGACAATCATGCTTAGTGCAAAGCAATGATGAGGTACAGGTTGGAACGCGCTTGCCTAGAAGATGCCTATCCACTCTTGCCTTGAAGGTACCTAAGTTATACGTGGCAGGAAACACGTGCGCTGGGAGGTTCCACACCCTAGCGGTTCGGATCAGAAATTACATGTATCATTATATGAAAGATATGAAAGTTTGCATGTTTGTTACTTCAAGAAGAATAATATGATGATCTTCTATCGTTAACCTGCAGTACTGTATAAAATAACTATAAAATAACTCTACCTACCTAGGGTAGAGTTAAACTGTAGGGAATTTATCAAGACACATTCCATTTGACCGGATACAAAAGCGGGCAGTTCGACTCGTAGACAAACCCAAAATTACTTGCACGCTGGAGTCCCTAGAGCACCGAAGAGACGTAAGTTCTCTTTGTGTGTTCTACCGTCTCTACAATGGGGAGTGCTCTGATGAGTTATTTCATCTAATACCACTTTCCGTGTTCTCCAGTCGCACCCTTCGTCGCAGAAACAAATTTCATCCCCACCACCTGGATGCCTGGTCCTCATCCACCTCTCGTTATTCCAGGTCATTTCTGCCACGTACCTGCAAATTATGGAACCAACTTCCATCTTCTGTGTTCCCTCATGATTATAATATGGGGATCTTCAAAGGGCGGATAAACAAATATCTCCAATACACCTATTAGGTATAAGCAAATAGGTGATACTCACAATCTATGTACTAGAAACCGCCATAAGCTAGTAACAGCGTCATATCGTGTGCTCAAGGTGCAGAAATCCTTTACGTTTTTATAACATGGTTCCCAAAGAGTTTCTAGATTTGCCATTACATAAATTTAAAGACTGTGTCAAACAGCATTTGTTAAGTCGAGGTTATTATACTATCGACGATTTTATTAACGACAAAGTTGCATGGAAGCAACCGGCCTCGCATCCAGTGACCCACAATTCAGTGTAATACTTGTAATATTACGTATGTATTAATATTGTAACCTCTTTCTTTTTTGAGAAAAGAGCAACTGCTGAGTTTCTTGCCGGCTCTTCTCAGTAGAAACAGTTTTCCGAACCGGTGGTAGAGTCTTGACGTATCATAAGTGACACAAGTTGTCCTATGTGAAATAAATAAATCATTTATCATTTATCATTTATCATTTATCATTTATCATTTATCATTTATCATTTATCATTTATCATTTATCATTTATCATTTATCATTTATCATTTATCATTTATCATTTATCATTTATCATTTATCTCAAAAGCCGGCAACGTATTGCAGGCGGTTCAACTGGTGCTGCAAACGCATGGAGGTATCAAGCTGAAATTCATATCGAATACTCAGGTCTACTGTCCCTTGGAGCTGTGAAAAAAATCAAACAACTAAACCAACGTACTTAATCAAAAAATACGGCCGAATCAAAACTTACAGGGTACTTCCCGCGAACTCAGAAGCTTGAAATTTGGTACGAAGCAACGTCTTGTAGCACAGATAAAAGAAAAATTGCGAAAAGCATAAGTTTTTATTTTAAACTTACTACAGGTTTATACGGAACCCTCGGTGCGCGAGTCCAACTCGCACTTGGCCGGTTTTTTTTATTATTATCACCATCCAAATAGATAGGAAAACTAGTAGGTATTAATTTCACCTGTTTAAGGCAAGAAAAAAGTTTAACAATGGGAATAGAATACCAAAACTCTTACTTTTTTTATATTTTACAACTTAGAGACTTCTTGAAGGTGACTCTATCAAAACACACTTTGTCTACCTAAATAGGTAAATAGTTATTATTTATTCCAAGACAATCTATCTAAGGTACCTAAGACAAAATAGAATACCGAAAACATTACGCATACCTGACCTTTGAAATAATAACGAATCTTGTACAAACTTATTGTTACCGGCAACTTTAACATTCCTATAATAAGAGAACGTTGGAATTACAAAAGGCAAACAGCCCATTTTTATGCAAACTTTTTACACAAAATGGCGGATCGGAAGCTATTTTAATTGGAACGATGAAAGGATGTTTTTCGCGGAATATTTCGTTCGAAATGCGTTGGTGGTTGTAAAAACTTTTATCAGGGCGACGATTAAAATTCCATTTTCAAATCGAACAAATAGTAGGCTCTTTTTTGCTCGACCACGCCTTGACACTTGGTTGCGATGCCAATATGGCTGCCATCGACAAAAGCGTGTGGTAATTAGCTGATTTTCAATGCGTATGAGGACCTCCGTGGTGCAGGTAAAAAGTCGCATGCGCAGTTATGTTCTGGCAATAAAATATGTTAATTCGCAATTAGGCATTGCCAATTTTACGTGCTTGAACTTCCAGTGAGGTGGTCTTCCTTTGTAAGTAGGTAGTACAAGGTTGCATGCCCGGTCAAGCCCTTTTTTATTTAAATAAATTATTTTTAATTAAATTTAAGAATTTAAAGAAAGTTTGCATACTACCTACCTATAGCTGCATCGAATTTTAAATTGTATGGGAATTTGCTCTTACAATACGCACACGTTTACCAAATTAAATATAACTTGTTTTAACGGTGAAGGAACACATTGCGAGGAAACCTGCATGCCATAGACTTTTTCATAATCTTCTCAAAGGTGTGTGTGTGGAGTCTGTAAACTATGGCCAAATACTTTACATTCCGAGAGGAGACTCTTGTTCAGCACTTAGTGAGCCAGCAAGGGGTTGAAATGATGTCTATAGATGAACTGTAATATCTAAGTAGTTAATAGAGATGATGACAACTCAATCAAATCAGAAACACTTTATTAAACTTAAAAACGCGCTTGGGTTTGGGTTGGGTTGGTATGGGTTTGATATAACTGCCATACCCCTTACAGGCTAGCCCGCTACCATCTTAGACGGCACTATAACTTACTTGTAGTTGATAAAAATAGTAAGTAGGTACTAGGTATGGAAGTTTATAAATGAAGTTTTGAGTTGAGACGTCATCAAATTTCAACGTACTCTGTTTCTTTAATCTATAGTTTAAATTGGTTATCAAACGTATAACTAAACAATTATGTGAATTTTAGATCTTTCGGAAGACCTTCTACATAACAATCAGTAAGACAGTAAGAAATAGTTTTTTTTGGCATTATTTTCACCCCTATTGTCGAATTTCCTTGGCATCAATAAGATACCCTTTGAAAGCATAAAAATTAAAAACTCAATCCCTTACAACATTCCAGTTTATTAATACATCGTACGCTAATGGACGTTTACGAAAAATAATGTTTGCCACTAAATCATACTCCTATTTACGAATAGCATCATTAAATATGAATAAAACGGCGTGGCGCATAAAAATATCAACCAAATAATTTCGTCTGCGCTCCTAAATCAAAGTGGGAACATAAATCAAAAGGCGTATTTGAGAATTATTTTGGTATTTGTAGAATAACTTGTATGTGTTTTACTGGTACTTCTCAACATCATCATCGCGTGCCTTCTTCAAAATGAAGTTTTACGGTCATAACGCGAAAATCTTCTCTATTTTGAGCTGCATCTTTTAGCCTTGGATAGCTAAGCCCTGTCAACCCCCTTAAATCGTCTAACTTTGGTGTGATCTGAATGAAATTTGGCACCAAGATAGATAGTCTGGAACAACACAGGCAATTTTTTATCCCGAAAAAAAAAGAGTTTCCGCGGGAACTAAAAAACCTCAATCCACACGGACGAAGTCGCGGAAAATTGTGTCTGTCTGTCTGCTACGCTTTCACGGCCCATCTTTTCAACCAATTTTGACGAAATTTGGTACCTACAGAGATAGGTTTTATCACAGGGAAGGACTTAGGCCATCACGGGAAATGAAAAAGTTCCCGCGGGAATAAGAAACCCTTACTTAATCCACGCGGACGAAGTCGTGGGCTAAAATATTTTTTTTTAACCTACAGTTTCTAATAAATTATGAACATCGCATATCTTAATAATTAACCGGGCTCGTATGATTAGGAAAATGTCAATTAGCAGACATTTTGCCGCGACGACTTTTTGTGATTAAAAAAAAATGGATATGATTTATGGCATACTGTGTAACACGAGTCGTTATGAGGTTACAAATTGTCTATGGCACGGCCTCGTTAATAGACTGATCACTGCCGCTAGTGATGGGACGCTGCGTAAAACAACATACAATTTTAAAAAATCCTGACGAACTCATTCACTCACTGACTGACTCTTAATCTATCAGTTTAGATATAGGGATGTATGGATGGATGGATGTTTGTTACTCAATCACGCCACAACGGCTGAACGGATCTGAATACAATTTGGCACAGAGATAGATTATTGACCGAGCGAAGCGAAGGTCTCTGAGTCTACTTGGGTGAATTGGCACTTGTCCGTCCGTCCGTCCGTCCGTCCGTCCGTCTGTCAGAGCATTATAACTTCTGAATTACTGAACGCAATTACTTCAGCTTTAAATATAATATGTAAACCAATGGCCTCCCGCCGAATATGGCTTAAAAAATAATAAAAATCTTTATTTCAGGGGGGCTCTCATAGAAGCGAATGCGAAGTAAAATATTTTTTATAGAGTTACATAGGGTTGCGGTATATCATTTTAAAGATAATTAGGAATAGAGTCCAAAAATTTTTTTTTTTAATTTTCCCCCCAAAATTGACGAAATGGGGGGCTTTCAAAGTGGAGATTTTCTAACGTCCAAAGATGACCTCAGAACTCTAAATTTTCTGAAAGGATTAGCCTGAAACTTGATCAATTATTTCAATTATATCCTGTACTTGAACAACAAATACTAAAATTAGATAAATATTATAAAGAAACGAAATTATTTAATTTTTAATGAGCTTCAGTATTTTTAACAGAACTTCACATTTATGTCAATAGATGGCGCCGCGAGGTCTCAGTTCGGGGCGAACCACTAGTAGTTTGCAATCACATAACAGTGGCATGCATGATATAGAGGCATAAAAGCATTGCTTATCCCAGATAATAAAGCTCAATGCTTATTATTTATCATGCCCTGCCTGAAAATAGTTATTACCTAACCAATGCCTACCCTGGCTCCGAATACCGTGCACGCCAATGGCACATAGGCTACTTTTACGGAGTTCCGAGAGAGAACCAAAACACCTTAAGGCGAGTCACCTCCAAGATTTTAGGAGGTGAGGTGTGGGGTACCGCCCGCGCGGCTCGCGGTACTTAATTTCTCGTAGAGACTGGCGGGGAAGCGGGCAGCGCGGTATGTTCTGAAACCGCTTGGCAACGTTCAAGTTCTGGGATTAATTTGAATTAAATAAATATAGGACTTCAGTTTGAAACAAAGTTTAGCAGGTTCTCATTAATACTTCAAGAGAAATTTATCCATATAAAAATTATGAACAGAGTCGAACATTTTATTAATAAAAAATTGGTTTTAAACTTTTAGTTTAGCCTTTTTCAAGATTTTTTTTGGTCGAGTAAAGTACATCCTATCATGTAACAAATTAGCACATTCTTTAGACAATATCTTTAAGTGTATCGGATATTTTTTGTAAGACCGTTATTTAATAGTAAATACCGAAAAAAATTGATCTAGCAAACCAGTTTTCACCGCTGAGCTGAGGTGACTCGCCTTAATCCGAGCGGACGAAGTTGCGGGCGTCAGCTAGTAGGTATAGAATAAACTCAATCAAATCAAATCAAATCAAATCTTTTTTCAAATCAAATCTTTTTTATTCAAATAAACTTTTACAAGTACTTTTGAATCGTCAAGTGAATCTACCACTGGTTCGGAATGCCATTCCTACCGAGAAGAACCAGCAAGAAACTCGGTATAATATTCGAAATGTCAAATATATCGATTAATCGATTTTTAAAACATGTCAAATCACTATTGATATCACATTAGATATGTTCGTAATGTATTAAAAGTTTACTTCCTTGGCAATTAAGCAGTGTAGAAAAAATACTGGAAACCATTTTACAGTATGGTTTAAGTTATATTATAATATAGCACTTATACTCATAACAATAAGGAACACGTTGTTAAATATCATATTAAAAAGAAAATAGAAACTCAAGTTGATATAGGGTTGCCAATCACTTATCTTATCAAACGGAAGATTACAAAAAAGGTTTATTTTTTAAATTAGCTAAGTAAAAATATAATATTATTAGGTAGAAGTTGCTAACGAAATTATGTTTCTACAAACTCAGCATATTTTCAGCATTAATTTACTTTATTCGAATAAATATTAACTTTATATTTTTCCTGTCGAAAATGCGTTTATTGTAGAGCTATTTATCGAAATAATAATTTATCCTAAAAAGCTGCCAGCCCTATTTGGCTAGAGACATATTATTATTCTGTGGTTGATTGGCGCTGGAAGGAAATATTTTAGTGGGGAATTCTATTTTGACATTTGCGTTAATCGTCCTCATGTGTGTAGTGGTATTTTTGGAATGCACATTTGATATTTTCGGGATAGTGATTTATTTGTTACTAGCTTTTTCCCGATACTTCGTCTGCATGGATTTAAGTACTTAATTACCTATCTAGTAGGTCAGGGGTGGTAGGCGTGACACATCTAGGTAACGTGCCATTATTTCTAAAGAAATGTTTAATGAGGTCATAGACGTGCCATCAAATAATTTTGTCTTTGAGAATAGAGTCAAAGAGTCAAAGAACGTTTATTCAATTTAGGTAGGTATACTACACTTATTGACGAATATTGGGAAAATAAGTAATTATTGAATAAGTAATAAATACTATCAACTCAAAACTCTTTATTTACTACAAAAAAAAAAACATTTTGCAATTTTTCAATTATACGCGTAATTTAAATTAAAGTAAAATTAGTGTGACTTCTGTTGTTGCAGATTACATGACAAATAACCTAAAGGGTATCGCGCTGCAATTCAGCATGCATTGTCATACTAGTCAGAGATCCGGATATACTGCACGACCTTCACCGATCTGTTTAGTAGATGAAACCTACTTTTTATTTTTATTTAATAATACCTAATAGATAAATACGCCTAAAATAGGTTGCCTATCAAAATCCGGTCCAGGCTATTTTTAAATTTATTAATTTTTATTAATTTTTTTGACAAGTTTATTGTTGCCAATGCTATGCCATTACCATCGCGTTTGTTATAGAATTACCTATATTTTGATATATAACTCAAGTGGTTCCGACTTCCGATCCGCTAAGTTATCTAAGGACTATGGTAGGTAAGTTGGTAAGTTTATAACCATTGTCCATAGGTAACTTCACTGATTTGTTAACTCACTCACTAAGAAAAGTTGATTCAAATTTTTTGAACTTTCCGTAACATCTTTGGTTCCGTACCATCGTACAAGATTTAACTAGGAATTTTTAAATACTTTCTTAAAAATAAACAAGGGAGGCGCTCAAAAATCACGTGTCTCGAATCACCTTTAATTTATTTTATTATTTTCTAGTGCGAGGCTTACACCGGCTAATAACTCCCTTCTGGCAAAGACGTACCGCCAAGCGATTAAGCGTTCCGGTACGATGCCGTGTAGAAACCGATTAGGGGTATGGTATGGGTTTAAATTAACTGCCATGCCCCTAACAGGTTAGCTCGCTAACATCTTAGACTGCATCATCACTTACCATCAGATGAGATCGCAGTCAAGGCCTAACTTGTAATGGATAAAAAAATACATAGGTACCCGTCTCTTCTGGCCGGTTACAATTTTAAACACGTTACAATAAATAGGGACTAAACAAACAGTATCCTATCACTTCACACTCGGTTTGCCTCCCAAATATTATACGAGTCGAAGAGGGGACCAAACCGCCCTAATACTGAACCGTGAAAACTCGGGACGCGTTTTACCCTATAATATCCGTATCTCTTTCGAACATATGCATAAACCTATACCCATCCCTATCTATCAGTAATAGTTGCTACTAAATAGGTATTTAGTATTCCGAAGGGAAGAGACTTAATTATTTGGGGTGCAAAGAATAATAGTGTGAGAGTACAAATTGTTTGCACATATTTTAACCCCTATTTTTAATACAATAGAGTTGAAAATGGATAGATTTATTGATTGGCTAAGTTTGCAAAGGGATATAAAGATTTGGTTTATTAGATAAACGACGTGATATTAATACAATATTGTTCTTGACGGATGTTGGTTTATCATTTTTGGATTACGGATTTCGGGGGTATTAATGTTGTTTATATTATGATTATCTGGCAGTTATTTCTTTCCAATTTTTCTGATATATTTTTCCTTTTACTTTCAGTCTCATCTAAATCTACTTATTATACTTAAATGCGAAAGTTTAGATGGATGGATGTTTCTTGCTCAAACACGCCAGAACGGGTGAACAGATCTGGATGAAATTTAGCAAAGAGATAGATTATAGTCTGGAATAGCGCATAGGCTACTTAGTAAGTTTGTATCTCGAAAAATTAAGGAGTTCCCGCGGGAACCAAAAAACCTCAAATGGATGTTTGTTACTCAATTTCGCCAGAACGACTAAACGGATTCGGACGAAATTTGGCACAGAGATAGGTTATAGTCTGGAATAACACAGGCTATTTTTATCCCGGAAAATTAAAAGGTTCCCGCGGGAACCAAAAAATGACAATCCACGGGGTCGAAGTCGCTGGCATCAGCTAGTAAACAATAATAAATCTCTTACCTCACTTTTGTCGGGATATGCCTGCGTGCAAAACGACGCAACGCCAACTGCGTGCTGCTCGGATGGCAAGACGCAGTGCATACATTACTATACTACAGCCCATTAACGTCCCACTCACAAGGTGGGCACAAGCCTCCACTCTCATAGAAATGAGGGAATTACAGCTTAGACCCACCACGCTGCTCCAATGCGGGTTGGCGGGCTTTGAAACACCGCCAACTTCCAAACTCCGGGCTAGTACTGAGAAAGAGCCAGAAAAGCCCAACGCTTAATTATGGCCCGACCAGGGACTCGAACCTGGGACATCGTCGGCCGCAGTCAAACATGCTAAGTTGCTAACCAATAGACCAACGATGCAGTGCATTACTATGAAATTTAACCGCTACATATTCTTTCTTTTATATTCTTTCTCTATCTCAGAGCCTATCGGAAAATTGCTCAGGTGACTAAACCCAACCAACCCGCATTGGAGCAGCGTGGTGGATCTAAGCTCTAATGCCCACTCTCCCATGAGAGTGGAGGCCTGTGCCCAGCAGTGGGACTATAATGGGCTATAGTGAGAGACTAAAAATAACGCTAGTACGTTCCTTAAACGCATTAAAAGACAAACAAGATGCTTTGCAAATAAACGATTGATTGATTGATTTGCGAAAATTCAAGCTACCTACCTATATAAAGAACTGAAAAGTTTCTGCGATTTGCTTTGTTTTAAGATGAGTAAGAAAATTATCCATTTTATAATTATAATTATTGTATCATTGACATAAGGCGAAGAAGAGTGCATTTTTCAAATACATAAAAAAATGTGAGGAAACACTAAAATATATTAAATCATTATAATCAAGGATACTCAAAATATTAATAGGTTCACTGAGAAATCATGAAACAAACCAAAAAATGATGTTGAGAGCAAAATAAACCTCGGGTCAAAACGTCGCAACAGAGGCCTCGAGGCGGTAAATCACGAGCGCTAATTTGAAACGGATCCGCGACCAGCGACCGCGCCGAATTTCGGCAAACGACGAGAGCTAATCTCATAAAGGGAACCACCCGGAGAATCTCTCAAAAGGATTTAACAAGCGGCATTCACGGCTGCTCATTATATTTTTATGCTTTATACCACTGGTGGCGGACATAAAGTGCGCGATCAGAACGCCAACCCTACAAAAGGTAATTATGTTTTGATTCCTACAAAAAAATCGAGTATCACAAAGGAGACTAACGAGATAAGAGCGTGCTAAATCGCTCCCCCTCTGTCCCCGCTCGGATCAATTCGGCTCGGAACGGTCGATTGGCTGAGCGGGACGGCTCTATGCCTCAGGCGGAGCGGACAAAACCACGCCCCCCACCACGCGAGGGTCTACACCGCTCCTCGTTCGCCAGTCAACCTCCGACCGCGCCCGCATGCGTACACGATCCCTTGATCGCGGCTAGTACAAGTGTCAAAGTGCTAAATGGAACTCACCAGCGTTCAATGTTAAAGAAACAAAGATACGAGGACAAGGAAGTGAACATGGCGATACAGAGTGTTTCAAGGTACCCCAGCAGCCCAGCTGAGGCTTCTGAGCCACCGAAAAACTCTAGAATCAGCTTCAGCGTTGCATCTATACTAGCAGATACTAAAGGTAGCCAAGTTGATGAAACGGCTGAGATGATAAGACACCATTTAACGATTCCTGAATCTCCATTGAGACAATCCCCAGCAGCGCAACCTGAGTTACCCGGCGGAAAGTCGATATCACCCAGACCGTCATCCCAAACTCCACCTTCGAACCTGAACGCATCAGCAATGGTAACGTCTTCCGACGATGAATACGAAGATTCTGTTAATCAAGAAGATTCGATAGTAGATGTTGAAGATTTACAAAATGGAATGCAGAGTGATGAAGATGACAGAACGTCAACACCCAATGATAAGGAGAGATTAGGTCCAATAAGGCCGACCCCGTTTAGTGCGCTGGCTGCAGCGGCGGCGGCTTACCACAGTCTAAGCTGGCCCGGCCCTCCCTCAGTGGTCCCTTCGTTTGGACCTCTATTCCAGTCACACTTTCCTGTTGGACACATAACAGGTTAGTTTCATTATATAATATTATAATGGTGATAAGTAAAATCAAATGTGTAATTTTAGCAGCTAATCAATTTTTTTTTAGAATTAAACTGTTTATTGAATTATTCTACGCTATTTTCTACACAGTTGTTTACTATATATTTCATTTAAAACCGATTCAATTTTTTTTTTATTTGCACCATACCGATAGGCGTTAGATATATTAAATAATAAACTGAGAAAGATGTGATTATAAACAATTTTTAAGATGAAGGAATACAGATCTCAACGGAAGTAAAAAAAACCACTCGCAAATAGTGCAATACTAAAGCACAACAATAGTCTCTTCAACCCAAAATAATTGTAAAGATACAGGTTTTATTATTCGTAGTAGCGGCTAAGAGTTTAGTACTTATTAGTTACGTTTGTGTTAACACATGTCACAATCATCGTCGTGTCATCCGGAGTTCGTCTCCAGATCATTATCTGTTCTAAAATTGGTGTCATATTTTACATTTCAATCGTCAGTTGTGTAGCATCGGTTTTTGTTCGAAGTAACTATAATTATTTACAGAATGAAACGCCTCTTTGGGGCTCTAAACGGTCATCAATCATTTTTTTGTTGCTTCAAATTGTTTGCGTCTTCATGTTTATCGCCTTTATTTAACTGATACACACTTTCTCTTAGGAAAGTTTAACATTTTGTTTTGGTGAACTATGTCAGAAGTTTTTGAAAACATCTGCTGCTATTTGTAAAAATATTTTATCTAATAATATACTTACTTGTTACTGTCTTTTAATTAGGTTGTAATATTGTGGTGAACTTATTTTTTTTTAAGTTAAATGGTTTTGTCGTTAATATTTTATTGCAATTTAATTATATTGCAAAATTGAGTAGCAATTATGATTAACTACAAACAAATTGAAATTCTTAAGACAAGTTATACATATTTCATGCAATTATTATGTCATTTTGATTTGTCTAATTGGCTAACAATAATTAATAGGTAATTGTTAGGTTCGAGAAACAGATAAAATATATTTTCCTCGTATAGTTATACACTTAGTTTATCCCAATAACAATAATTATTGTGCAATTACTAATTATAATGCTCATGTTATCTATAACAAGCACAAAGTGAGTTTTATTATAATTTTCCTGTCAGAAACAGATGAATGGATAGTTTCCAATACGAATTTATTTCATGTAAACGAATCAGAATGTTTATAGAAAGCTAAACAGATTCTAAAAGATAAGCTGATTAAAAAAATATAGCGATATATTTTTTTAAACCATTTATTGAAAATAATACAATAGAACTTAAAGCTAGCTAGCCTTACCTAATTACTATATAAATCATGCCATATAATTGTATATCATGCCATATACCTATTGGTGAAAAAAACCCTTGATGGTAGATCTAGCCACCAAACGAGATTATTAAACTTGTGAAGATGAAGAAGAATCAAAAAAATTATACCTGTTTGAATTTTCTATGAATACATAGTAAAGTGATTGGAGAAGTTAGCGGAATAACATCCCCGTGTTTAAGGCTACTATATCCCAGCACTTTAGGCATTTGTCGCTCACTCAGACCGGCGCTACGATACCTACCGATCATTGCCGTGAGTCGCGCAGTTCAAATGAACTCCGTGACCCTATCATAAATATTTGCGTCACAGTATGAACTGTTACAGTTGGACTATTTACATTATAATTCGCTTCACGAAATACATGTTGGAAGTTGCGTTTTTACCTATATTTTGGTTTAGACTATATAAAATGAAATTCAGGGTATAATCTACTCGTATCTATATTGCAAATTTCAGCCAACTTACATTCCAAATTTCAAAATAAGAGTAAAAATATTAAAACTTTCCCATTTTAATTGTCATCCCCAATTTTATTAAATAAATACTAAAAGGGAATAAAAATAAATAATTACTAAAAGGGGATTTTCCAACACAATTTCTATAGATCTTTATAATCTCTTTATAATTTAAAGCCGATAGACCTACTGACAGATTTTTTTGCATCAAGCATTTTTAAATTTATTAGCTGTCAATATCGTGTATACAGTGGCCAGGGACGGACTAAGTCCATTGGGAGCCCGGGGCGGCAATCTCAGTGGGGGTTGCTGTATTGCAAATACATTGGTGAAAATCTCTTTTGTTACTGATTCACTAATTTACTTTTACCCGACACTTTTTTGGTATGCAACAATACTATAACTAAACTAACTAACTATACTAATATAAACTTCGTTTTTTTAATTTGTGCTAAGAAAATTTTAATTAAGTTTATTAAAATAAAATACACACATTTTTATTTGGTTTTTAAATGAACAAACTTAAACCACTGAAAAGCGCCTACATACTTATAAAATTATTATTACAAAAACAATCAAAATTCATCGTATAAAATCACGCGTGAGCTTGGACCTGGTTGCTGCAAATCTGGTTGCAAATCAGAGGGTGTACTAGATGAATGTTTTTTAGGCTGCACGTTTTCTATATCTTCCTGGTTTCGTATAGGCATGCCACGTTCATATCAACTATCTATAATTTCAGGCAGTAGGTACTTTAAATAAAATTGTAATATATTTGGCTCCATGTTCTTAAACCAGAAAGTATCATCTTTATCGATGTACTCTGTATATAAAGGCTCATTTTCGCCTGCCCAGATTCCAAGCAGACACACTTTTCCTGTAACAACAAAAATATTTTTAGGTACGTTTCTAGGTTTGATAAAATTCACAGAGTAGGTATTTGTTACCGAATGAAAAAAAATATTGACAAAAGCTCTTAAACCACCATAAACTCTAACTGCATCTACAGATTCACTGTTTGAAATTATATAAAGGTGAAATAATATTACGGTGAGGTGGTGAACTTGAATATAATTTGATTACAGGGCGAGTTACTGGAGGCCCCACTTTAAAAAAAATTAAGCAAATTGAATTTAGTATTTCAAAGAAATGCGAGTGAAGCTAGCACAAATATTTTATTTTTTAGTGAATAATTAAATTACGAGCACAATATAATGTAAATTTTATAAGCCTTGAAAATATAATTATTATAGGTTCGATATATTAGGTATAGATTAGGTATATAAGGTTCTTGGGGAACTCTACACCAAGGGTCCGGCCACCGGTGTGCCCTATCGCCCTTAGTCCGCTACTGTCTCACTTTCTCACGTATCAAACAAAATATAATCTGTATGGAAACTACTCACATGTCATCTTTTTCAAGCGGTGTGTCGTCTCTCTTTTTTGATGCAAAACGATTTCCTTTACGAGGGATATTTGAACTGAAATAAAAATTTAAAGAATTATTATTTTGATAGTACAAAATCGCTAACAGAGTCTCGTTGGTTTTATGGTAACTACTATCTTCGACTGCAGGTCTCGGGTTTATCCCCGGGTTTAGGCTCCTTAATATTATTTGTATTTTTCTAAAAACTAATTAGTAGGTAGGTGAGGTATTTCTATTTAGTATGAACCAAACTAGGGGTTGGAAGTTCAGAAATATCTCCCGCGCAGTTGGTAAATTTCTATTGACCGCCATGGCCAAAATAAAGTCGAGATTTAGGATAGGATATTATTATATCATGTATTCATGAGAAACTCAGTATAGCCAAACAAAAAAAACCTCGTCTCCCTTACCGACTGTATATAGGTATAAACTGTGGTTACGCGTGATGGTATTTGCACGTGGCGGAATTTACTCTACCTATCATAATTTTCTTAGTTCGTATCAGATTTTCTTCGGAGCTTTTGAGGACTAGGTATTTTGATAAACTCAAGAAACACTTACCATATATTTTTTTTATTTCTCCTTCGCTTCCTGTCAGATATTTTTTTTTTCCGGCACTTTTATTTCCCATTTTAAATAAAAATCACAAGCAAAGAAACACTATATTTACAGGCTAACTAAAACTATTTTAATTTTATCACTAAATGTAGCAAAAGAATTTATTTACAAATAATTAAAAAATAAATAATTTTAGCGCGAAAGGAGCGTGATTCGTGAAAACTTGCGCAGGTCCTTCTCGTATAGAGGCTCGTGAGCCACTGAGTACATCGCTTATTCGATGCGTTAGATCATTTTATGACTTCTGTTAGGCGAAAATTTGCAGCAATTTTTTTATTTAAAATCTGTCTGTACAGTGAATAGGTAATACAATGAGCTTAATTTACGTATAATTTTTATGAAATTTAGTCTAAAGCTTTGGAAATGCCATTAGAAAAATGAACAAAAACAACCTGTTTTCAAAAATTTTTATGATCGAGGCAAGTTTAACTTATCGTGTTTTCATGAGTACATTAAAGAGATAAGGCATGTATCTTTAATATGTATTTTTAACAGTGAAAAAAAACTATTTTTTCATGACTTTGAATTGGTTTGAAAAGTGGCGTAGTCGCTAAAAACCGGGATAATGGGCCGTTAAAAAATATGTTCTTGCGTTTGACCTCTCTTCGATGTCCAATGCCGTTCCCGTCGGGCTGTGCAGAAGATTATAGTGAACACTAGGATTAAGGTTTCTTGGTTCCCGCCGAAACTCCTTCCGGGATAAAAAGTAGCCTATGTGTTATTCCAGACTATACCTAATCTATGTCTGTGGCAAATTTCATTCAGATCCGTTCAGCCGTTCAGGAGTGACAACAAGCATCCATCCATCCAAACATTTATAATGTTAGTATAAATGTGTGGATAGTAACAACTGCAACGCTGTTGGTTAGTCTCCGATGAGACTGGCAGCCATGGTCGTGAATCGCGATGTGATGTTTTTTATATGAATAGCAAGCTAACGAGGAAGCGGAGGACAAGAAAAGAGTAAGCTGGTCAGCTGATTTGGCGATTACCGTCGTCCAGTACCTACCAGAGGAACTGCAAATATTCGTGATAGTTTATCCGCCCCTCAAAGATCCCTTATTGCAGTTTTGAGACAACGCAATAGTGGAAGCCGATGCCATATAAGTCTTAGTACCATTATTATAATTATTTATAATTTCATTAACCGTCGCATGACAAAAACCACGGAAGCTGGATCCGTATCAACGTCTGAAGATATTACTCCGTATTGAATAAATCCCCAAACAAAGTATTTACGGTGATTACCGCCGTCCTGTACCTACCAGAGGAACTCCAACTGCAAAATATGTTCGTTGCAGTTTATCCGTCCCTCAAAGATTCCCCTATTGTAGTTCTGAGGGAACACGGTAGTTAGAAGCCATTGCGTGATAAAAACAACGGAAGCTCGATCCGTATCAACGTCTGAAGATATCACTCCTTATTGAATAAATCCCCAAACAAAGTACAAAACAATACACGAACACGGCCCGCAAATCCGCAGTAACCCTTCCAGAACCGGTCGGGAGTCAAGACAAACGAATAAAGGGCCAAATAAGCCTCACATAAATAACGGATCTGTCGAAACTCGAAAACAATATCCTTGGAAAGATGGCGGCTTTGGAGAACATGGCCGACGATTTTGCATATTACGCCCGAAATGAGCCGAGATACCCGACTTTGATAAAGTTATTTTAAACTTGCCTTTACACAAGTTTAAGAAATCCATTAAACTCAATAAACTAAATTTATTTATAACACTTAGGACATACAGGTGTCTCTTATGTTACCTACGTCATGTTTTGACTCTACAACCGGTTCGGAAAGAAATTCCGCTGAGAAGAGCCGGCAAGAAACTTAAAAGTATGCTCCTGAAAAAGCTTATTATACCGTTGAAGATTATGTAAATGATAAAAGAGCATGGATTTGACTCGCTCCAGCAAAGCTAAGGACAGCAGTGTATCTATGTATCTAAGTTCTAATTTATGTATCGAAAGTTCTAAACATTATTTAATGTAATTGTAATTTTTTTTCAAAAGAGCAACCACAAATTTTGTTGCTGGTTCTTCTCGGTAGGAATGGCATTCCTAACCAGTGGTAGATTCACTCGACTATTCAAAAGCACTTGTCAAAGTCATAAAAAAGTTTTGTATTTGTAGAAAGCATTTAGAGAGACACCGTTTTTAATATCCCGAATCAAATTATTGCTATACCAATGATTTTTCGTACTAGGGTGTTGATTATTTCATTACTGTAGTTAACTGGATAAAAAGTAGCCTATGTCCTACCCCGGGATACAACCAATCCCTATACTAAATTTCATCAAAATCGGTTGAACAGGTGGGCCGTGAAGAGTAGCAGACAGACAGACACACTTTCGCATTTATAATATTAGTATGAATTACTAACTACAAACTATTCTTATTATTAAACTTCACTTTGAAAATGCTTAAGTAATTTTTACTTGAACTGTTTTTTATTTATTTATTTCAATTGGCAATTGGCTTGTCCGGTCCGTAGCGTGCTTTCGTCCTTATTCTTGTCACATTCTTTATTACTATTAATCTTACTATCTTACTATATCTTCTTATATCTTATCTTATATCTTATCTTATCTTATTCTTGTCTTATAATATTATAAATGCGAAAGTTTGGATGTATGGATGTCTGGATGTATGGATGGATGTTTGTTACTCAATCACGCCCCAACAGCTGAACGGATCTGGATGAAATTTGGCACAGAGATAGATTATAGTCTGGAATAGCACATAGGCTACTTTTTATCCCGGAAAATTAAAGAGTTCCCGCGGGAACCACAAAACCTCGATCCACGCGTACGAAGTCGCGGGCATTCGCTAGTAATATTATAAATGCGAAAGTTTGGATGTATGGATGTCGGTATGGATGTCTGGATGTATGGATGGATGTTTGTTACTCAATCACGCCCCAACAGCTGAACGGATCTGGATGAAATTTGGCACAGAGATAGATTATAGTCTGGAATAGCACATAGGCTACTTTTTATCCCGGAAAATTAAAGAGTTCCCGCGGGAACCACAAAACCTCGATCCACGCGTACGAAGTCGCGGGCATCAGCTAGTAAATGCATAAATGTTGTTTCAATGTGGCTTAAATCACTGTCATACAATGATGTCGAAGATTTTATAAAATGATTAAACCATTGAAATAGAATGAGTACAAAAAAATTCTACATCAATGGATTAAACACAACAAGTGTCTTAACCCTAAATCATCAAACACAACCAAACCTCACACAATCTCTCTCACTCTCTCTCTCACACACGCACACACACACACCTTTGTTATTGCTATTTTTGTTACTATGATGATATGTTCTTACTTATAATCTCCCTTGTACAGTATTTCATATAGTTACATAAATGCGACTGCATAACATTTATGGAACTTTTCGCGCATTCTTACCACCACATCGTTTGCTTTAGAAGTTTGTGCGTTTGTGCAATTTCCTCGAATCGTTTTGCATCTTGTTTGGGTTAGAAGTTTGGGCCACAGATTGCGTCTGTATTGTTTGTCGATGCGTTAGCAGCTTTTTAAGGTGCATGACAAGGGTCTGCCCGCGAAATTCAAATTTAATTTGGTTTTTCACAATTTGTAAACTAATACGACAAAGTAGGCTTATGGCATTCAAATTGCGAGCCTAGGAATATCATCTTCACAGGTTTATATAAAAATCTTTACTTGAAAGTACCCAGTTTAAGAAATTAGTCAAATTAATGACTAATTTGTGAGTAACTCACGTCAAACTCATTATTTTGACTAATTTCTTAAACTGGACACTTTCAAGTAAAGATTTTTATATAAACCTGTGAAGATGATATTCCTAGGCTCGCAATTTGAATGCCATAAGCCTACTTTGTCGTATTAGTTTACAAATTGTGAAAAACCAAATTAAATTTGAATTTCGCGGGCAGACCCTTGTCATGCACCTTAAGGTGTTTGTTTACTAAAAAGGTTAAATGACCCACATAAGTTGTTCGTGTAGCATTTGGAAGGGTAAAAGTGGGTTACAAGTTACAACATAAGTATCTTGTAACCCACTTTTTAAAGTCATCTTTGTCAACCGATAGACGTCCACTGCTGGACCGTTCTCTGGTACAGAATTCCACATCAATTTTGAGTCACTTGCTTATACAAAAACTAAATGATGCCCGCGACTTTGTCCGTGTGGATATTTTTTTGTATTCCCGGGGGAATTCCTTAAATTTTTCAAAATCGGTTTAAAAGATGGGCCGTCAAAGGTATATATCCCACCACATAGCATGGTATTTGAATGCTACCCATCGAAATTTCCCCCCAATTGCACCAAAAATCAACCCCATGTTCTGAAAAGCATGATTATTCGCATAATTAATCGCGAACGAGAATAACTTGAAAACGAGTAAAAACTCCGTTTGCATGCATGAATGTATACTCGTAGGGTTGCCAGCCGTCTTCTATATCGTTCGCAACAGTGTGGAAGGTGGACTGCAATTATTTCTTTGAGTCTCTGATGGAAAAGGGCTTTGATGGACAAACGTTATCGGACTTAAGGTCTACCCCACTACAGAGGCGCGGCGTGGCATGGCACGTATTAGCGGCAAGTATTCTTTGTACAATAGGCATGATGACTGATTTTGAAAAATGGTCAGATTATGTTCGGAAGTATCTACTATTTCGAAAACATATCTTATTTCAGCAGAAAAATAAGGTTTGGTAGATAATATTGGCATTTGAAATTTAAATTTTAAAATTCACGCCAAAACGCTCCCCGGTGTCATGGCGTAGTTTGTGACGTCACTATTATTTTTACCAATTTACTCTGTGCCGTGCATTGATGTAGAATTTTTTTAGTACCTATACCGTGTGCAGTTAGCAATAGTGTGATTGTCAAAGCTCGAAAAGAAACTATTGTGACGTCATTAGCTTCTTGGTGTTTTAACCAATAAGGCGGATTGCTGTATTTTATTATTTTATTTTATCAAAATAAATAGCAATCTCACTCGAAATAGAAAAATAAATAAGTTTTTTATAATCCATGAATCCTATTTCATTAGATAAATTCATAATTTCATTGATTCTTGGTTACTGTCATCATGCCTATTATTATGTCCCAGTGCATCTCCCAGCTCCATAGAAACTCATACAAATAATAATATTTTCCGCTACGTGCCGTCGCACCGCGCTGTGCATCTGTAGTGGGGTTAGACCTTTCATATTCCGGGGCTTATACTAGACTAAGTGCGGATAGGTTTTTTCTTACTTGTGTATTTAACTGGAATATTGTAGTAGGTACTTTTAGACCGTGAAGTGTCATTTGGATGGATCGAAATTAGACCAGCTTGACTTGGTTTCTATCGAGCTGGATGATATCAACGTATTTTTTTAGCAATCTATTTTTTTAGCAAAAAAAAAGGCATCGCCGAAAAATAAGGCCTAGGGCTCGGAGACATCGATATTCCGAGGCTTATACTAGACTAAGTGCGGATAGGTTTTTTCTTACTTGTGTATTTAACTGGAATATTGTAGTAGGTACGTTTAGATCGTGAAGTGTCATTTGGATGGATCGAAATTAGACCAGCTTGACTTGGTTTCTATCGAGCTGGATGATATCAATGTATTTTTTTAGCAATCTATTTTTTTAGCAAAAAAAAAGGCATCGCCGAAAAATAAGGCCTAGGGCTCGGAGACATCGGGGGGTAATGGGGGGGTAATTCCTAAGGGCGCCCCTGTGAGGCTTGGACCACGGATGACGTTGGGACGAATGAGGTTGGTTCGATTTAGAACGTACGTATTTCAATTACAATATTTATTTATCCAATTTTGGAACACTGTTTACACTTATTGACGGCCGAAACTTATAATACACTAGCTGATGCCCGCGACTCCGTCCGCGTGGATTAAGGATTTTTGGTTTCCGCGGGAACTCCTTAATTTTCAGGGATAAAAAGTAGCCTATGTGCTATTCCAGACTATAATCTATCTCTGTGCCAAATTTCATTCAGATCCGTTCAGCCGTTGCGGCGTGATTGAGTAACAAACATCCATCCATACATCCATACATCCAAACTTTTGCATTTATAATATTAAAGTATAGATGATGGTGATAATCAGTTACAGTAACTTAAAACTAAAGCTACGAGGGTTCCAAAGTCCAAACGCACCCTGGCCAAAAAGCCCACAACAAACTCAGCCGGTTCTGTTTTGGATATGTGAAGTGTTAAGAACAGAAACTCTATGCAACCCTAACTCGTACCAACCTACCTAATGGCCGCCCGACACGAACAAGCTTTATTTATTTTCAGTTTTCGACTAATTAAGTACAATTTTTTGCGCTTTTATTGAGCACTCGTAAACATGTCGAGCATGTCTGCGCTATCAGAAATCATTAATAAGTGAATTACCCTTCAGTTCACCCCCTTTAAAAGCCGCTAATTATTTAGGTACTAGGTTATGTCCGCGAATTCAGCCGCTTAGAATTAGAATTTTTTATTTTATACTACACCCGCGTGGAAATTACCGTCTTACTTTTTTCAAAACGAGGAAGAAAGTACATCATTGCTACAAACCAAATATGCGGTATTTAAATTTTTTCTTCATTTAAATTTTTTCAATTTGTACTAGTAATTTACATAAATAATAATGTACCCACACTCAGTCCCACAGAATGTTTGAGTTATCAGTAATCATACTTTATAATAAAAATGCGAATGTTTGGATAGATGGATGTTGTTACTCAATCAAGCCAGAACGGCTGAACGGATCTGGATGAAATTTGGCACAGAGATAGATTGAATAGGTATGTTTCCGAATGTCTTAAATTGGAAGTGGACGATGGAGTTGAATTACTTTTATTATTTTTATTTTTAATCCGCAAGTTTTTAATCAATAGTTAGTTATTAAATTATACGCGGTCACAAATTCCCAAGATAATTTTCAAAAGTTGACATTTTGTGTACATGATGAGAATGGGTGGGGCAGAATCGGGCATTGTCGTTTTACTGTTGCTTTCACACAGTAATATTACCTACAGTACATTATTCAATTCAATAGGTGGGTAGGTATAAATGCAGGTTCAGTAAATTGCAAAAAGCTTTGAAGCTTATCGACACAATAGTGCTTTCACTCCAAGAGTTGGAGGAAAATTCTGAGATGGCATCAAGTATTTCTTATTTCCATAAAAGTTTAGCCCTGACTGCGATCTTAGTACAGCCCCACAAAGTTATCTGACCCGGTGACGGCGTCACTAGTAAATACTAAAAATTTAAGGAAAACAAAAACTAAACAGACACAATTTTGTAAGACCAGTTGGTGGGACTGTAATTGGGTATTTGACAACAAGTCAAATCAGCAACTTATTTCAAACGTCAAAACTAACAGGGGACGACACAATATTATGACTTTTGGAAGATCCTCTATTTAGTAATCAGCAAAAAGTAATTTATTTGACTTCTTCTGCTACCACTTTGGATAAGTCTGATTTCCTAGGACATTTTTGCTTTGACTGAGATACTCCGTTTAAGCTTTTCTTTGCTTTGAATCTGTACCTACTTCATCATTCAAACTTAAACACGGGTTTAATGAAAAAATTAAAGCCTCTGCTTTCATATTAAAAGGTTTGCTATGATATATTGTTATTTTTATTACGCAAACCTGCAATGGATAAAAAATTTTCATTCCTTTTATTTTTTGATAGCCACTAGTAGAGAATAGCTGAATGGCTGTCTTCCGTCAACTCATTTTTTATTTTGCGAGATAGGAGCTTGACGAAAATCATGCTTAGTGCAAAGCAATGATGAAGTCTAGGTTGGAACACTCTTTCCTAGAAGATGCCTATTCACTCTTGCCTTGAACGACGATGACGATTGCCACGATCTTTCTTTGGCCTTCCTCTACTCTTATGTCCAAGTTCAATATTCTTAATACCATTCCTTAATTTCCCATCAGCTCTTAGCCTGTTATAAGCGAGTTAAACACTTTAGTACGGCTATTAGCTCGCGTTTTCCTATTTGTTTATGAACCCGCATAATAGTCTATTACGGATGCTAAATTACTAATACGAAATCGCATCGCTTCAGTGGCGTTCGTGGGGAATAATTATTTTTTTTCACTCGTGCGCAAATGTCGGCTTATCAGTTGCCGTGTTAATGAGTTCTTGAGATTGTTATTAGTAATTGATTAACCTACATAATAAGTAGTTTTTATTGCTTTGATGGCATCGTGGCAGACGATGAACTAAACTGAAAACTTCTTTAGCCGCGTTGAGCATTTTTTTGGTAGGGGGTAAAATTGTGGATTCGCGTCTTCGACATGCATATCGATGTCGAAGACAAAAGGTTTTAAATATAAATATACTACATTCGAAATTAAACTTTAATGACTTAGTGCTAAGGCATTAAAGTTATTTTTATTCTTTTTTTATTCTTTATTCGTTTATTCTATCGGCCATTTTTGTTAAATGTTTTAACATGTACTTACCTATTATTTATGTGGCACATATCTATTACATGAATTACTCAATTAATATTATTAAAATTGCAAGTCACGCAAAAACGCGTTTTCCTTTATCCTTCAAATAATAAATAATTTATTTATTTGCTGCATTGAATTAATTTGATTAGGCAGTAAGTAATTATACCTACTAGTATTGATTTCATATTTAGTTTTTGTGTATCTTGAATACTAAAGGTGCCCCATAACAGAGGCGCGGCGCGGCACGTCGCCAAGTATTCTTTGTATGAGGTTGTATGGAGTGGAGCAGGGGCCATAATACTGACAACGCTTAAAGTTGTTTCATTATTGTTGACTTTCGTGTTTTAGAATTATAATCCTTATTTTAGGATCGTCAAGGTACATGACATCAAACTGTCATTTTGAGTAATATTGCTTAAGTATTGCTTTAAGCGTTGACAGTATGGCCCCTGGGCCCACTTAAGGCGAGTCACCTGCAAGATTTTAGGAGGTGAGGACGAGGTGTGGGGTGCCGCCCGCGCGTCTCGCGGTACGTTTCTCGTAGAGACTGGCGGGGAAGCGGGCAGCGCGGTATGTTCTAAAACCGCTTGGCAACGTTCAAGTTCTGGGATTAATTTGAATTAAATAAATATAGGACTTCAGTTTGAAACAAAGTTTAGCAGGTTCTCATTAATACTTCAAGAGAGATTTATCCATATAAAAATTATGAGCAAAGTCGAAAATTTTATTAATAAAAAATTCGTTTTAAACTTTTAATTTAGCCTGTTTCAAGATTTTTTTTGATCGAGTAAAGTACATCCTATCGTGTAACAAATTAGCACATTCTTTAGAAAATATCTTTAAGTGTATCGGATATTTTTTGTAAGACCGTTATTTAATAGTAAATACCGAAAACATTTGATCTAGCAAACCAGTTTTCACCGCTAAGCTGAGGTGACTCGCCTTAAGCTACATGACACGCAGATCATGCACTGCGCAAAGTGGCCCCGTACAAGCTCATACAAAATATAATATTCAAAGCTACGTGCATCTCAAGTGGGGTTAGAACTTAGAGCACAATAGGTATACCTATAAGCTATACCTACTCATTTATGATAATTAATGCTTTCAGTACATAGTAACATAGGTATATATCCTAACTAATAATATGAATGCAAATGTAAGTTTGTTTGTCACGCTTACCATCTGCTTACTTGTCGGCCCATCATCTCAACCGATTTTGATGAAATTTTGTACAGAAATTGTGTGGTCGTGTTGGTTGTGTGATGTGTCCCGGGAAAGGCCACATTTTATCCAGGAAAATTAAAAATTACCCACGGGAATCAAAAAATCGTAATCCAACAATAGCCGCGGGCATTATATTATATTAATAAATAAACAACAAAAAAGATATGCGCCGAATTGAGAACCTCCTCCATTTTTGGAAGTCGGTTAAAAAGCATCCTGCACTTATCACATTTATTCGCTACTAGCCGACGCCCGTGACAACGATTGCGTAGATTGAATTTTTTTAATGCCGGAAAACTATGGATTCCACTCCCTAGTTTTCCGGCATAAAAAGTAGCACAGGGACACCTATGTCCACATAATTTCATTAGAATCAGTTGAAAAGATTTGCCGTGAAACACACAGCCGCATTTATAAGTCTTAATAGCTCGCAACGCAGGCGGAGCCACGCGTCAATAAAATACTTGTAAAACTATCGCAAAATGAATTAAAACAGATGGCGAGCCAATTAGGAGAGTCAATCGAGCGAGTACGGGGCGAAAAAAGACCTTAACACAACCGAACAAACGAATTTGAACCCTAAATCTATCAATATAAGGTTGAAAATTGAATTGTTGTGACAGTCGTAATAGGGGTTTCGAATTGCAAGCGTTAACGAGTCGACTCCGATAAGACTTTACAGTTAGTCTGATAGACAAATATGGACGTATTTATCTTCAAGTTTGCACTGTGGCTGTATAATGTAATGTACTCGAGTATCAAGTGGGTTTTGTTTGGGTATAGTTTATTTTCGTGCAATGTAATTATTGCTAATGAGTGGAACGGATAATTTCGCGTTATTGGTTTATTGATCGTGAATTGAGTCTCTTTCAAGTTTGGAGTTTTATTTCAACGGAGCTTCGTTAACGGCAGAAATTGATATAATCATACATATCTATCAATACAATCCATACCTGCTATTATGATACACTCTCACTGCGTCGTATTCTTCTCTGAGGGTCGTGACTCGTGACTCCTTTCCATTAATCACATACCTAATGGTAGGTGTTTACTTGGGATAATAATGCGGTGGGTTCCGTATACGTATCGACAGAGTACTGAAACTTACTAAACACACACGTCATACTAACCCCCCTAACAGGTTAGCCCGCTACCATCTTAGACTGCATCATCACTTACCATCAGGTGTGATCGCAGTCAAGGGCTAGCTTGTAGTGGATTAAAAAAAAAAAAAAACTCATTCTATTTTGACTTTATTTTAATAATTTATTGTTAAACTTAACCATAATAAGTAATCATTAAAATAAATAATTATTGCAAAAACAGCACCTTTGCACTAGGGAAGGCAATAACTACCATAACACAGTTTTTACTTTTCTGGAAGACAGTCCAAATTATAATTTTGACCCTTACAAAGCTTCAAAATTATAATTTGGAAATAAAGATTTTATTTAAACTGCTGCATTACTAACCATGGTTAAATCGCAGTCAAGGGCTAACTTGTAGTGGAATATTTTAAAAAAGTCCACTTTTGAATCTCAACAACGTTATGAGAGCCAGTGACGCGTGCTGCCATCTCTCGGCCGATGACAGTCCACAATAAATCCTGAGATAAACATCACAAGTGAAGATTATACGCTCTTGGGATCCCCACCACGCCATCCGTGCTTCCTGCAAACACAAATTAGCTCGAGCTAGGGTTGTCAACCGTATCATCCTAATCATAAGTGAGTTTGTATGTTTGTTACGCTTTAACGGCCCGTCTTTTCAACCGATTTTGACGTAATTTGGTACAGAGGTTTAGGTAGCATCCCGAGGAAGGACCTAGGCTACGTTTTATAATTTTTATTAAAAAGTCTTATACATATATCTCATAGTATTTCATAGTACTGAACTATGTTTAATTGGTTCTACCGTTCTGTGTACTTTATACTGTTGAAGAATAAATAGTAAAATAAATAGGTATATTTGAGTCTTGTCTTCTCAATAGAAATCTTTAGAAGCCGAATTAGGTAGAGTAAAAGTAAAATAAAAGAAAAACAATAAAATGTCATTTTGTATTTATTCATTCCATTATTTTTCTGAAAAAATGTTGGCAACCCTAGCTCGAACTCCTTTTAATTGGTCAAACAGTAGCAGTTATTATTAGCATGATAGAGTTTAAATTCTCATAACAGTTCTGTAAAGGAAGCTGAAAGTTTTAAGTGTAATATATTTTTAGTTGTTCGCAGAACTGTACAAACGTTAGTAACGGCTGTAGACAATGAACAGAAGGGCTGTTTAGGACTTAAGTACGCTATTAAGGCTCTGCGCAGACGTCCTAAAAGTAGTTCAGTGGTATGCAGGTCCTAGAAGAAAAAAATCATCATCATGATCATCACCTACCCACTACTGAGAACGACCACTCTGACGCAGTAGTGCGCGTCTTATAAGTGGGAGATCCCGGGTTCCATCTCCGGCAGGGTCAATTCGGGAATTTATAATTTCTGAATTTTCTCTGGTCTGGCCTGGTGGGCGACTTCGGCCGTGCCACATAACCAAAAAACTTACTAATTGCTTATTTTATAAGTTGGACTTAAATACATTGCTTTCATGTATAAAAAAATTTGCTAGAATCCTCGTAAAAAAAGGGAATTCTCTAATAATGATGATCGCTACTTAGCAACCGCCTTAATGTACTTATGCACCATTTAATTTTTATTTTTTTTTGGAAATTGTTTTGATATGTTTCTTGGTGTGCAATAAAGAATATACATACATAAATAGTGCAATCCACAATATCTGTCACTATCAATTAAGAGAAAATCTCTTCGTCTGCGCAAGGCCTAAGTCTAATACGCTATTTAAGTACATTTAAACGCACAAGTGCATTACGCTAAACGTTCGCGAGCTCTTTGACTATTCCGCAAACGAGCTGGTACCTACCGCATGCGATTCGTGGAATCCAATATCTATGAATAGAAGAAAGTCGCGTTTCAGGACTTCAAAGAAAGATTGTAACGATTAGAAGGGCCAACTAGTTTTGCTGCATATTGGAAATGACTGCAAGCCCAGTTACTTGACAAGGCATTAGGCAGCGTGGGGCACCTCAGATGTGCGCCATTATAGTGGTTTCGTGTCTGTGAGGCCAGGAGTTCCAACACAAGCTGAGTGGCTTGCCTGTTTGTTGCACTGCTGTGCAATACAGTAGTGATTTTACATGTGCTTAGTTTAAGTTTATTTCTGTGCAGAAGTGCCTCAAAGATTTAACTTTATTTCTTTCTTTTCTAATTTAATAGGATTAAATCCCTTCATTTTACTTACTACAGGAATGATGATTCGATGCTTAATAATAATCTTAAAATTATAAGCAGAATTCGCTTTTGTAAATTCGGTTTTCATACAAATTTCAGAATTCTATTTTACCCCCTTAGGGGTTGAATTAGTGGATGCCTACGTTATTAAGCTATCTGTATACCAAATTTCAGCCCGATCCGTCCAGTGATTTGAGCTGTGCGTTGATAGATCAGTCAGTCACCTTTTCTTTTGTATATAATATTTAGATGACACCATCCCAGTTACTTGACTATAATAGGTATTAATCTCCCTTTATCTATTCCGTGGTATTAAATCACTTCATTTTATTTACTACAGGAATAAAAAATCCTTGCTTTATTCCATACTAATCTTATGAACGACGATCTCCCTGTCGTAGTGATGATCACTGTGGTCTTACAAGTAGGAGGATCCGGGTTCGATCCCCGGCAGGGTCAATTCGAGAATTTATAATGTCTAAATTTTCTCTGGTCTGGCTTCGGCAGTGGCTAGTTATCACCCTAACGGCAAAGACGTACCGCCAAGCGATTTGACGTTCCGGGACGATGCCGTGTATAAACCAATTGGGGGGTTCAATATAATTGCCATACCCTCAACAGGTTAGCCCTGGATTTTTCGGTCGCTAGAATGAGGATGACGCCTATTGTCAAAAAAAAAAATTCTTACAGACTTATTAAATATAGACATATTATATATACTTATATGTCACCGTAAGATTGTAAAAACCGTTAGATTATAATATAACGTTTTTTATCTCGATAGATTATAAACTTTCGACAGATTGTGAACCGTAACATACTGCTTACAATTTAACGCGTTATTTTTCGGTAAATTGTAATATATTAGGTATATTAACCCGATAGAACCTAAGTGCCCGGTCTGCGGCCGGGCACTACCTGAATATTCATGTCAAACCCTAACCTAACCTATAGTTCGCGCGCGAGTTGAATGCAGAGTAAGTGTATGGTGACACTTACATTTACTCTGCATTCAACTCGCGCGCGAACTGTACAAGAAAGAGACAAGAAAACGTAAAAACAATAAATATTTCATAAGAACATTGAACGGTTCACAATCTTTCGACAGTTTATAATCTAGCGGGATAGAAACCGTTAGATTATAATCTAACGGATTTTACAATCTTACGGTGACATATATAATTTATGTACATATATATATATTTCTTATAGACAAATAGAGGGTCTTCCAAAAGACCTTAAATTCACATCCTCGGTTAGTTTACGTACCCAACGCACTATTTTTTCTACTCTAACATTTTGAAATTTAATGACGTCACAACTTTATATTTCCTACTAACTTCCATACTAGAAGCACGTTTTTAAGTTTGATAAAGAGTTGCTGATTTGATTGAGTTGTGATCAATTTTAGTTAATAATAAAAGACCACTGTATGGAAAGCTATCTCTACATTCACATTTGGAAAACAAAATACAATTTGAATAAAGCTTGCACCTGCATTGATACAGTTAAAAAAAACTTGCCGAGCTTTCAAAAGCCAGTGGCTTGTTTGTGCAAATTGACGGATTTAATCGACCGCTTCGTTTCGTGAAAGAATGCATTTCGCGAAAAAATATACAAAAGAACCGAACGCTTTAATGGGCATTTCTAATTGGTCAATAGGTCGACGACTGAATGTCAAATCATTCGAATTAAACCATAGCAGGGGCCATGATGCCAACACATAAAGCAATACTTGAGCATTACTCAAAATGACAGTTTGATGTCACGTACCTTGACGTTCCTAAAATAAGGATTAGGTATAAATTATTCTGAACCACGAAAGTCAACAATAATGAAACAATATGGCTTGGCAATATGGCCATGCATGCATTAGGATGGTGGATGGTTTGATTGGTACTAACTATATTTAATTGATTAAGTATAATATTTATTATCTATTACACTTAGCCAGCGTGGTGGACTATGGCCAAACCCTTCTTATCCTGAGACCGAGACAAAGATTATATTATTATCTTTGACAATAATTCTTATAATCATTTATAATTTAACTAGCTGATGCCCGCGACACCGTCCGCGTGGATTAAGGTTTTTTGGTTCCCGCGGGAACTCCTTAATTTTCCGGGATAAAAAGTAGCCTATGTGCTATTCCAGACTATAATCTATCTCTGTGCCAAATTTCAGCCGGATCCGTTCAGCCATTGGCGCGTGATTGAGTAGCAAACATCCATCCATACATCCATACATCCAAACTTTCGCATTTATAATATTAGTATAGATTATTAGCGTATGTCATAATTTTACTTAGCATTAGTCAAGCTATACTATAGCTAGTTCAGAATGTCCAAGAACGATTGATATTATTAATTTCTTACATTAGTTTCTAAACAATAAAATAGCTATTTATGCAACTGTATCGTAATGACTAATTACTTACAGTTACATACAAGATTTTATCTACGACAAGGACGTCTTTATAATTTTTTACTTTGTAAATTAATAAAAAAGTCAAATCAATTGACTGGTTGGGAAAGTGCCAGAACCCAGAGCCGCTAAGCTATAGGTATCCTATTTATGAAGATAACCATATCGATACAGCTACGACTCATAACGATACAGCTCCCATACAACGAACTGTATCGTTATGAGAAGCAAACACGAAAGAGGGATCAATTCGATATAGTTGTCAAATTCGAAATTGGAACTTTGCGATGCTGGAGTAGATAAAACTATTTATAAAACCTGTAGAACCGGATATCGTTATATTATTATCATAACTTACAGACAATAAAGCAAAATATAGCAAAATTAGTTATTTAGCACATTTGTGTTCATAAACAGTCAGTAGACTGTTTTAAAACTACTTATAAATATGTATCTTCGCCAATAAAGCTTTTAACCAAGCTTTTAACATAAAAAAAATATTAAAAAATCCATCAGAATGTGTCTTACGCCGGAACTGATTTTCATATTAAGTTTACAATGAAAATAAATAAGATGCTGAATTAATTATGATAAAAATCAATTTTACATTTATATAAAATGGAAACAAACTAATTGCTTCACAGTAATTTAATACAGATGCTATTTAGATACCGATTCCAGCGAACTGTTAAATACTTTATTATAATAAGTATCTAATATTATAGTTAATCAATAAATTATCAACAATCGAACTATGCTAATTTAGTTCGTTTAAGAGTTTCTGTTTCTGATTCTTAGATTATGGCGAATTATAGTGACTATGAATTGAGATAATGTTATAACTAGAATCAACTAAATACCTAATTAGATATTATAATGCGCTATACCTATTCAATTTGCTTGGTAAGGCTTTGAATAAAATCAATAAAATAAACAGCTGCTAAGTGCTACGCAAATTAAATGAAAATCTGTTATTGTACACCATACGTGACCATACACAATATAACACATTTAAATAAAAATAAGAATTAAGAAAAACTGTACAATAGAAACTGTAAGTATATAAAACTGTAAAATATTTAGTAAATACATTTTTTAAAAATTATTGATACAATAAAATAATAGGTATCTATTATATTTTTTTGATAAAGAAAATTTGTGGTTTTTCAAGGTACTTATAGCGGGTATTTTGATATAGAGAATCCATCTTAGAGATTCTGTTGCCGATTCGAAAGCATATTTATTTGGATAAAAATATTTTCTCTTTGAAAACATTACAATAAAACTAATGAAATACAAAAATAATACAAAAAAACTAGCTTCTTATTAATTACTATTTTACAAATCATGTACGCGTGATTATTTAATAACATTTATTATTTCTTTTAATTATTAATTTCTCTTATATTATTATATGTGCCCCATAATAAAAGCACAGGGGCCATACTGCCAATGCTTAAGGCCCTGTGTAGCGTAAAAGGGGGTTTTTAAAAGCAGTGTATCCATCAAACGGTGACATAATGTATGCTTGTAAAAGTAATGTGCTGTTTTCAAGCCCTTTGAGCAGCCATTGACGCATCTCAAAACACAATTTAAAAAAAATCTCTGCATTGAAATTTATTTTAAACATATACCTCTTAATTTAGGAACCTTTTAAAGCAATTTTTCTCCTTATTGAAACAAATAATTAGTTCTAGAAATATAAGATAAAATTGATATTTCTACATCAAACACATTGTCAGTTCATTTGTATTGAAAAGTAAATATTATTATTTTTACAAATTATTTCATGCATTTTTCGTGACATGCGCTTGCTCGATTTCACCCCCGCGCGCCTGTGTTTTTCATCTCGTGAGCTCACAGCGCCTTAAAGCCTTATTGTTGACTTTCGTGTTTTAGAATTATTATAACCTTTATTTTAGGAACGTCAAGGTCCGTGACATCAAACTGTCATTTCGAGTAATATTGCTTCAGTATTGCTTTGTGCGTTGCCAGTATGGCCCCAGTTCAAACTTTTGACCGCTTTCATAAATCACACTTGCAAATTAATAAATTAAGTGTCCAATTCTTTAAATATTATGTAAGTATTTTTATAAAATATAGATATTAAATTAGAAAACAAAAATGAATCCTATTACATTATACGAGTTAGTTGCGTTTCATATTTTTCACACGGATAACATCGAAAATAATTTTTGTTCGTCATATTTTATTCGATAAATTAAGCTCATGTCAACTAGTTTTGAACGGTTGGGTTTATATTCGAATAATCCCGCATAAGAATCGATTACTATCAACATTATTTATTATTTTTTTCTTAAACTGCCTTAATTAAAAGCGTAGCGAATTAGATAATTTGTCATCGGACCGGGCGCATTGTGGCCTGTACCATAAATTATGACAACCTTCTTGGAACTAAATTTGAATACTCATTTGGAGAATGGTAGCGATAAATTTGCTAATGCTTTTAAAATACACTCCTTGTTCTGTCGCAAGAAGTGGCTTTTATATGTGACGACCAAAATGGTCACGATATACGACAAACCTACAGAGAGTTTGCATTAGTATGGATTATTCATTTATTTCAGGCAACAAGGCTCATATTATAAAATACAAAATACTTAAAAAATAAAATACAATTTTAAAATACTATACCTACTTAAGTAAATACAATATACTACGGCGACGGTACACTATGCCCTCAGGCCAAAAGTCCGCACAGAAGAACACATTTTTGCACGAAGCTGGAACTGTCAGTGCTTAAGAGTTCAAATTCCTACGCGACTTAAGTGTCAATTGTAAAATTGCAGCTGATTTTTAGTGTCGAAACCACTGATCAGTCAATTTGCTGCAGCAGTGATGCGCAGTTGATCAGATGCAGTTGACCTGTACGCCGACTGCACACGGGCTACGCATTCAAATTCCAAATGCAGATAGAACGTCATGACGCTGAGTCGGTACGATTGTATGCACTTATTATCCGTAGAAATACTTGCAGCATTATTATATTCGCCTGCAGCATTATGATATTCGCTTGCAGCATTATTTGAGCCCGCCAACCCGCAATGGAGCAGCGTGGTGGGTCTAAGCTCAATTCCCTCTCTCCTTTGAGAGTGGAGGCCTGTGCCCAGCAATGGGACGTTAATAGGCTGTAGTGATGGTGGTGGATTATGATATTAAATGTCTTTGCCGTAGAAGGTATAATCTACTGAGAACTCTGTCCCTTATAGTTATTCAATACTAGATGATTCCCGCGACTTCGTCCGCGTGGATTAAGATTTTTGATTCCCGCGGGAACTCTTTAATTTTCTGGGATAAAAAGTAGCCTATGTCCTTCCCCGGGATACCATCTACCCCTGTACCAAATTTCAGCAAAATCGGTTGAAAAGATGGGCCGGGAAAGCGTAGCAGACAGACAGACAGACAGACAGACAGACAGACAGAAACACTTTCGCATTTATAATATTAGTATGGATATGGATTAACTGAAAATATATAGGTACCTAGTACCTACCTCATTGAATCAATCAATGAATTGACGACTACGATTTGTCGTATCGACAACGTTCCAGTACACATTAAAATCACGGCCAATAGTAATTCGTATAACATATTATCGTTGTTTTTTAACTCTTGTTTCTCGTCGTAAAATGACGCTGTTTGCCATTTTTTATTAGGGTCAATTAATTGGACGCAATAAAAATTATCAAAAGCTATTAAAACGAATTATCCTATATATATGTCACCGTAAGATTGTAAAATCCGTTAGATTATAATCTAACGGTTTCTATCCCGCGAGATTGTAAACTGTCGAAAGATTGTGAACCGTTTAATGTTCTGAGTTATAATATATTTAATATTTACGAAATATTTATTGTATTTATGTTTTCTTGTCTCTTTCTTGTACAGTTCGCGCGCGAGTTGAATGCAGACTAAATGTATGTGTCACCATACATTTACTCTGCATTCAACTCGCGCGCGATCTATAGGTTAGGTTAGGGTTTGACATGAACATTCAGGTAGTTACTCACTTAGGTTCTATTAGGTTAATTTACGTAATAGATTACAGTTTACCAAAATATAATGCGTTAAATTGTATGCAGTATGTTACGGTTCACAATCTGTCGACAGTTTACAATCTATATCGAGATAAAAAACGTTATATTACAATCTAACGGTTTTTACAATCTTACGGTGACATTTAAATACTTTGGCTATAAACAAGACTTTGCTTGAATTTCTATAAATCCTTTGCTAGTTGGGAGGTCCAACGTAGACCACGTTGGACCTCCCTAGTAGACCTAGAGATACAATAATATTATGCCAGATACTAGTTGATGCCCGCGACTTCGTCCGCGTGGTTTAAGTTTTTTTGATTCCCGCGGGAACTCCTTAATTTTACGGGATAAAATGTTGCCTATATCACTCTCCAGTTTCTCAACTATACCCATGCCAAAAATCACGTACCTAAATCCGTTGCTCCGTTGCGACTTGCGACGTGATTCAAAGACAAACCAACAAACCAATAAACCAACAAACAAAAACACTTTCGCATTTATAATATTAGTAAGTATGATAGCAAGTTGATTCGCCTCAAAAACGCTCGGATTAATTTCAGGAAATACATTATAGTATGTATTTTGGAAATATTTGATTTTTTTATTTTCAGCTTAACTGTAAAGTTCGTTGGATGTGAGAGTTTCTTACATGATGGATAATGTCCAATTAGGTATGGAATTTATGTAATGTTTTGTTTTGTTTGTTTGTTTATTTTGTACGATGGGGTTGACATGTCGAAAAGGACAAAAGCCTCACAAAAATAAAAGATTTAAAAAAAAAAATTACAAAGATATACAGGCAGACAGACATAAAGACAGACAGGACAGCGCTTTCAAAGCGCACTGGATGTCAGCTTTAGTTTGTAAGTGTATTAATTATATTAATTAACATAGAATAAGTCATACTAACACATATTATGCTTATACAAGTCTTTTACTAACCATTATGGATGAACCTTCGTTGTCTGGTACTAAATCCATTCATTCATTTATTACAAAGATATAATACGTTTTTACCGACTTTTACATCTTACAGGTCACAAATTAATGTATTCCTATCAACTACAGCAACTACTACATCCTAAGCGCAGCCTGTTGTTGTAGTAGGGTTAGTTTATTTAAATAAGTACATCGCAGAAGTGTTTCTGTGCGTGAGAGCATGTGTGATTGTGAGCGTGTGGATTTAAGTGTGTGTGTGTGTGTTTGCGTTTGTGAGTAGCAATATCTTAATTAGTTAATTAATGATAGTTATTATAAACTTTTCAGTTTCCTTGCAGTTTAGATTGGCTAGAAATGTTGATGTTGTGATAACCCTATTTGCATGTACCTACCGTCCACAAGTCATTCTCCTAATTATAGAAGCATTCCCAATCAATTACCGAACAACAAGAGCAAAGCTCCATTTGCGTGCCTACTGATGCCAGAAGCGACGTTTTCTTATTGTATTGTTGACATGTATTGTTATGCTGTTGACAGAAAAATATACTGTTGACAATTTAGACTATTTTTAAGGTTGTGTGCATTTCTCTTCGATCTTTCTTAAGTACTACGATACCCGATCGTACTTAATTAAATAAATCGTAGCAAATTTCAAATCTCTAGCTCCATTTATAATTATAATAATATAATGTAGGGATACCAACTCTAAGTTAAACTAAAATCACAGATTTATATTGCTATCCCTTTCATAATACTTCATGCGGAAAGAGGTAGCACTAGATTTAGAGCTGTAATTTTTGTTTAGTTTAGCATTGTACAGTATTTGCCACGAAATCTATATTGTGACAACCCTATTTGAAAGTACTGTCCACAAGTCATTCTCCTAATTATAGAAACATTCCCAATCAATTACCGAACAACAAGAGCAAAGCTCCATTGGCGTACTGACGCCAGAAACATATTGTCTTATTGTATTGTATACTTATCGGCACGTGTACTGTTGACAAAAAAACTTAAATTTTATGTCTTGAAATATATACATGAGCTTTTTACTTGATAAAAACTTTCTTTCAGCTTTATCTACTTTGGCATAGCGGCGTAGATTAAGTTAAATTTAGCTGGGTTTCATTTGCGACTTGCAAATTAATATTAGTATAAAATTTCTAAATTGCAACTTGTCTGGTGTGGTGGGAGGCTTCGGCCGTGGCTAGTTACCACTCTACCGACAGTGAATTGACGACAAGCGGTTTAGCGTTTGGGTGCGATGATGCCGTGTAGAACTCAATCAGGTGTAATAATATTCAAAATTGAAGTCTTTTTTATTCAAGTTGACTTTGACAAGTGGTTTTGAACAGTCGAGTGAATCAACCACTGGTTCGGCATGCCATATAATTGCCATAGTCCCCCTATCAGGTTAGCTCGCAGTAGTGAGTGTTGATATACAATATGTCACCGTAAGATTGTAAAAATCATTAGATTGTAACCTAACTAGCGAATCGATATTGTAAACTGTCGACAGATTACAATTTAACACATAAATTTCGGTAGATTGTAATCTGTTTGGTATATTAACCCGACAAAACCTAATCAAGTAAAGATTAAAGATGCAGCCGGACACTACCTGATTAATTGTGTCGAACCCTAACCTACAAGAAAGAGACAAGAAAACGAAAATACAATGAATATTTCAAAAATTGATACGCAGAACATTGAACGGTTCACAATCTGTCGACAGTTTATAATATCGTTATTACAATCTTACGATAACATAGTATATATATCAACACCACACTACCATCGCTTTGAGCCGTATTGGTTTAATATTGCTAACGTTCGTGTTTAAGAATAATTATAATCCTTATTTTAGGGACATACAGGTACGTGACATAAAACTGTCAATTTCAAACAATACTGCTTTAAGCGATGGTAGTAAACCCTTGGTAAGATCGCAATCTGTACTTATTTAAAAAAATCATTATTCGTGTCGTTCATATTAATCACTAGATATTATATAGATAAAGGAAAACATCGCGAGAAAACTTAACATGTCTGAGAATTCTCCAATCTACCTATTTACCCAGCGTGGTGGATAAATGCCTAAACCCTTTCAGGAAACTCGGATGAGATTAATACGATAATGAGTCGTATCCTAATAATAATAAAACATTAAAATCGTATAAAGGAGCGGACGGAGCGAAAAATATTGCCCCTTTTGTTAAAAGGAAGTACACGAGATATAAATCTCAAAATCGGCCCAAACAAAAGCCGAACCATTAACAACTCTTCCCGGATTCCGTACACCCACTATAATATATAGTTTTATATGTTGTTTCATATACAGGATGGAAAAAACGAACGGGCCATGGAGGAAAAGTACCTACAGGTATCTAGATAGGTACTAGCTGAAGTTTCTAGATTCCCGCGGGTACTCCTTAATTTTCTGGGATAAAACTAGCCTATGTGTGTAATCCAGACTATAATCTTTCTCTGTGCCAAATTTCATGAAGATCCGTTCAGCCGTTCTGGCGTGATTGAGTACCTAACAAACCAAATCCATCCATCCAAACTTTCGCAGTCGTGATATTTTAAGTGTCGAAGTAGGTCATCACTTACCATCAGGTGAGATCCTAGTCAAGGGCTAGCTTGTAGTGGATAAAAAATACATTAAAAAAAGGTATAGATAAAAATAACATTATTTGATTAATGGAAAAAGGTCATGACCCTCAGTAATGAGGAATACGACGCAGAGAGATGATCTTAAACTTTCCACCCTGTATAGCATTTCATGTCTTTTCATAAATAAGTTATCTTGTGATCAAACGGAATCCTTTCGGAGCATAGCATTCATTTTAAACGAGGGGCCATAGAAAACGCGGAAGCGGCCTATTTAACTATTTATTGACAGCTTTGTTTAGTTTTTTTTTTAACGTGGCCCTATAGATTTTTATTTAGGTCTCCGTTAAGTAGTCTTTAATGGAGTTAGTTTTGTATGTGAGTTTATAGTCAACAATACTTTTTTGTTGTTGTAGTGATGTCCTTATTAGATTAGGTAACTCTTTTTGTGGTAGATAATTCCTTTTGCTCTGTTATTACTAACTGAAACACATCTCTATTGAGTATTTTTCATCATAAAGTTTTTTTAAACTTATAAACTAGCCAAGCGCTATAACCTATAATCTGCATTTAGACTTGCTGGAAGTAGTGATGCAGCCTAAGGTGGAGCGCTTGCCTAGAAGATGCCTATTTACTCTTGATTTGAAGATACCAATATTATAAGCGAATAATATATCGAAAACGGACTAGGTGAATGGATAACATCAAACGACACCTAGGGAGCCATTGCGTTCAAATAGCGCATGGCTATGGAAGGCTCTAGAAGTGACCTATAGTAAGAATTAGAGACGAGAAAAAACACAAGAAGTTTAGTTACATCCAATTATTATCTATAGGTACTTATAATATCTCAAACAAACATTTTCAGCGCATTCAGTAGCCCCATAGACGATCTATTAACTGTTTGGAGCGGTTACAAATAGCACTATTCAATGGAACATTAACGTTTTGGCCGTCCGCCAACGGTTGACAACGGTTGACTACTTACGTCTTGTTCGAAACGCCTGCACTGTGATTTGACTAGAAATTACTTTGTGTTTAACTGTTTTCAACTGATTTCGAAACTATTTCTTACATCTGCCCACAAGATAGAGTAATAAACTTATAACATGTTTTTAATGGTCGTCGTAGTCAACGAATAGACTAGAGCTAGAATAGAATAGAGCTATAGTCTGTTCCAGTAGAGATGAGCATTTTTTTCAACTTCTTTAACGTATGATCATGTCATTTTAAAAATAATAATTTAAATACATAAATAAATAATCAATCAATAGTTTATTTGCAAGAAACATTGTACAATTAAGATGACAAACTAATTAAATTAAATAATAATTAATTAATAATTTATTCATGAGAATGCAGGTAATAAAAATAATATATAAGTGTAACAAAGTTGACATGAGTTTATGATGAGAGAAGTTTGGAAGCCATAAACATTCTGCCAATTAATGGTGTATGAATATTTGGTATAAATCATCAAAATTTTTTAGTTAAAAAAAAATTTGTAAATTAAATTAATAGATGGTCATACAAAATTACAATTAAAAATGAAAGAAAATAATATAAAATAATAAGGTATGTCAAATTCCATATTTAAAGCCATTTTACTCGTATCTGCCACATGACCAATAGTGATGGGAGTATTGAAAGGCGACAAGTTTCTAAATATCTACTCCCATCACTATTGGCCGAATTGCAGATGAAAGTTGGAAAAAAATTTCATCTCTATATTTTATTTTATTTTATTTTTAACTGGACTACCAACAAAATTACATGTACATTAAACTTAGACATAAATAAACTTAGGGTAGCGGAACACACATAATTTCACTTATAGGCAGCCACATCATGAATAAGGGTCGTACAAGTACAAATAGAAACAAACAAAAAAAGATAAATAAACTAAAAACCTAAAAAAACTAAAAAAAAACTAAAAAACATATTGAATAGAACAGAACAGACTTTACAATTTTAGTTATAGATAAATCGCATAGGTCTCTTGTGCCACCTGAACACAAAACTTTTGTCTTATTGACATGAGAGATTGCAATCACATAAAAGACCCAACTGTCTGTAAGTCGTAATCATTTGACAGCCTAAAACGTATTGCTCGAACTGTTTTAGGAGTTCATACAATATGCTTTTAGACGTGCAGGCTATGAACTCCTTAAACAGGTCGAAATATATGATTGACAAATCGGGGGGCTGATTGGATTGAATATCTCAATAATATTTGCTAAAATTATATCTATAGTTGCAGCAAGAATAGGGTAAAAAGAGCCAATAATTGAGATTAATTAATTATTCAAACTCTAAAAACATATTTCTCGTTCACATCATAGGGAGAATGTGCCGAGAATTCCCGCCTCCCTTGCACGGTGTACAGACAACAAAAAAGTCGAGAAACAAACCGTTTAAAACATCGGAATGAATGACATACCACGCCTTGCACGATTAATGGTACAGCTCGCACAAAAAGCAAACATGCTCATTAATATATCAGCTGTCTTTTTAGCGGTAGGAATAGTACGGTCAGAATATTTATTATTTAAATTCGTTTCGTAAAGCTTAGTGCGTATTGCACTTAGATCATTTATTTTGCAATTGAGTTTGTTAAGCTTAATGCGTATTGCCTCCATAATTATCCAAAGTTTGAATGGATGGATGGATGGATGGATGGATGGATGTTGGTTACTCAATCGCGCCAGAACGGCTGAAAGGACCTGAATGAAATTTAGGCTAATTTTATCCCTAAAAAGTTCCCGCGGGAATCAAAAAATCTTAAGGCGAGTCACCTCAGCTCAGCGGTGAAAACTGGTTTGCTAGATCAAATTTTTTCGGTATAATTACTATTAAATAACGGTCTTACAAAAAATATCCGATACACTTAAAGATATTGTCTAAAGAATGTGCTAATTTGTTACACGATAGGATGTACTTTACTCGATCAAAAAAAATCTTGAAACAGGCTAAATTAAAAGTTTAAAACTAATTTTTTATTAATAAAATTTTCGACTTTGGTCATCATTTTTATATAGATAAATTCCTCTTGAAGTATTAATGAGAACCTGCTAAAATTTAATACAAACTGAAGTCCTATATCTATTTAATTCAAATTAATCCCAGAACTTGAACGTTGCCAAGCGGTTTCAGAATATACCGCGCTGCCCGCTTCCCCGCCAGTCTCTACGAGAAATGTACCGCGAGACGCGCGGGCGGCACCCCACACCTCACCTCCTAAAATCTTGCAGGTGACTCGCCTTAATCCACGGGGACGAAGCCGTGCGGTGGGTCAGCTAGTCTAAATATATAAAAGGAAAATGTGACAGACTGATTGATTGACTGACTGACTGACTGATCTATAAACGCAAAGCTCAAACCACTGGACACTGTGCTGAAATTTGGCATTCAGATAGCTATTATGACGTAGACACTAGACATCCGCTATGAAAGGATTTTTGAAAATTAAACAACTGAGATTGTAAAATAATTTTGTAAAAGTATGAAAATTGAACTTAATGTGAGCGAAGCTGTGGGCAAAAGCTAGTGTTTTCATAAATAGCCTTAAATATGTCTGGCGTTTTAATCTAAATCGGGAACTGGTAAGGTATAAAATTAAATACGATATAACTAGAATTGCCCATTTTTTTTTTTTTGGTATTTTACCTAAAATCGCTTAGCTATTAGATATCTATTATAGTTCTCTATTATCATGCTTATGGGTATATCCGGATATGGTTTCAAAGCCTCTTTCAGGTAAGCTTTTTAGAAGTAACGTTTAAGTGAGTAAATCGAGACATAATTAAATAGAGTTAAATGTGTATTGTGTATAACCTGAGATAAGAGTGAAACGAACTAAACGGTTTTGTTTCTTTGTATTACAATATAAGTATACTTAATCATAATGTAATATTATTTATGTTCATTATTGTTTTATTATGGTAATTATAGACATAATTATTAAAATAACGATACCAGAATTGTTTTTAATTATTATTTATTTATAACACGAGAATAAAGTAAGATTGTAACAAAAATTATAGAATGTTATGTAAATATTACATAGGTTATGTTGGGATAAACTAACTTCTTGAAAAACTTTGATCATATTCCACCGCGCTGGCTAAGTGCGTATTGGCAAAGTTAGTTTGTTGGTAACTATTTTAAAACTATCGATCGATTAAAGTAAAAATGTCCGTCTTTTGATGACGGCACAAGTCAATTAGATAAATACCTTCAAGGCAAGAGGGAATAGGCATCTTCTAGGCAAGCGCGTTCCAACCTAGACCTCATCATTGCTTTGCATTAGGCATGATTGTCGTCAAGCGCAAGCCTATCACGCAAAAAAAATATGCGAAAAGTTGTTTGTTGGATGGTTTCTCTTTCAATCACGTCGCAACCAGAGCAACGGATCGACTTGATTTTTTGCACGAGTATATTTGAGGACCTGGAGAGTGACATAGGCTACATCTTGTTTAAAAAGAGTTGCTGATTTGACTAGCAGTCAAATACCCAATAGCATTTTGAATATGCTTTTTTTTGTTGACAGGGGGAAAATCTTAAGATAGGTACCCAACCTCCTAGGGGGTAGACTGATGTGGGATTTGTACCCACTAAAACCCCTCTAAACCCCCCTCGGTGACCATCCTGCGCAAGATGAAAGTGCTTTACCTAGGATTCGAACCCTGAATCTACAAGGATTCAACCACTAGGGTATCATAAAGCAACAAGCGTCAATCATAAATTCTTAAGCGGAGTCTACACGTTTGACAGAATGAATGTACGACTATAGTGAATGTACATTTTTTTTCGAAGTTACATTTTAAAATGCCTCGTAATTCTTTCGACGCCATTAGGGGGCGCGCATAATTCAGTAGCATCTGTACTGATATCTCTTTAGACAATTAACAGCGAAATAGACGGTTCCATGCGTACATTAGTTATTTTTAAAAGGCGTTATTGATATGTCGATGGCTTAGGGATCTTACATACGTCGTAATATTTCAAACTGTTATTTTTTTTTAAACAGCGGTTAGTAGTGGGCAGGCCGAATTTATAAATATGTAAGATGCCCGCGAATTCGTCCGCGTGGATTAAGTTTTTGATTCCCGTGACAACTTTGACCCTTTAATTTTCCGTGATATAGCCTATGTCCTTCGCCGGGAAGGTGATAGGCTATATTGTAACCTTTTATTGTGTAAAATTTCATCAAAATCGGTTGAACAAATGAGTCGAGAAAGCGTAGCAGACGGACACAGACAGACATACACAGACAGAGAGACACAGATAAACAAACAGACCGACAGACAGACAGACTGACACACTTTCGCATTTATAGAGCAGGATTTAATCCTTACTTGTTAGTAAGGATTAAATCCTGCTCGTAAAACTATTGTAGTGTCTACCTAGAAGACATTTACATTTGTTTGAAGACAAATATTGGTATTTGTTGTCTTTAATACCACATTTCTTAGTTTTAATGTAAGACTATACGAAAATGTACACTAGATGATGCCCTCGACTTCGCCCGCGTGGATTAGGTTTTTTGTATTCTCGCGAGAACTCCATAATTTTCCAGGATAAAAAGTAGCCTATGTACAACCTATTTCTGTACTCAAATTTCATCAAAATCGAATGAAAAGATGGGTCCGTTTAAGCGTAGCAGGACAGATAGACGCACTATGGCATTTATAATATTAGCATGAATATGTATTTAGTAACGCCTCTAATTTTCCTAAATTTAATTATAGAGTTGTTTTACACCACATTAGAGATTTTAAATAAGCTTTTAATTAGTGTAACAATGTACGTTTCTACTGATAAATAATAATTGTCAGCACAATCTTCTAGTGATATTATTCACTTGATCATCTACTATTTACACTAAATACACCTATTATGTATTTGAATCTAATGCCTATCTTTTTTATCTTTTCACGTATAAACAACCGAATTTCCTTATTCAATGAAGTAAAGTTCTCACAAGTAAAAGCCCACGAGTAAGTACCTACAACTCTAAATACAAATCTCTAAGACAGTCGCCCGTGTGTCGTCCCCCTTACGTGTATTTCAGTCGCTTTGACGTCCCGCGACATTAATACACATGAACTTTTTTTCGGCTGTCACATAATTTACTTTTTTCCCGCGTTTCGTGGCCCATTAGCTATTAAGCGAGTCGTGTTTGACACCGGGATTAATACGATGAAATCGTTAACTTTTGTTCCAGGGTTAATATATCTTCCTTTGATATGTTTAGCGTTAGGGTCGACGCATACTTGCGGAGTCAACTAAGTCGACCAGAATCAGAATCAAAATCAGAATCAGAGCTAGTAAGTATTAAGTAGGTGCATAATGTAAAAAAAAAGAAAAAAATTATCACGTTTGAAACCTCATTTCTTTGCGCGATCATATCAGAAATGAGGAGATCCGCAGAAGAACTAAAATAGCTGACATTGCTCGACGTGTTGCGAAGTTGAACTGGCAATGGGCGGGGCAAATAGTTCGGAGAACCGTCCGGAGTCCGGAGACTTTAGGGCCCCAAAGTGCTGGAATGGCGACCTCGCATTTGAAAGCATAGCGTAGGCAGACCCCCTACTCGGTAGACGGACCACATCAGACGAGTCACAGAGAGCCACTGGATCCAGGTGGCGTAAACCCAGATCACTGTTTCAGGCTGACTGAAAATAAAAGAAGACCCGCGGAAATCACAAAACTTTAATCCATCCAATCCAAAACATACCTATCATATATTGGTATCAACTATCAACCTTGGTATTAACATAATATAATGACCCCTTTTAACTGTTTTGAATTTAAAAGATAACGTATTACTATGATTTATTAATAATATTTTGATTCCATCTCATTCCATTATACCTATAAAACTGGATATTCACTGAGTTATTTATGAATGACTGATTACGAATCGATTTGCGTAAATCGATCGGGTTATCTCATTAGCTTTTATAGTGCAGGAGCTAACCATCTGTAACTGCAATTAATCCGAGATTTACAAAAATATTTAAATCGTGAAAAATACATTCATTATAATTAAAAGACACAGAAAAACAAAATGATTAATTAAGTTTTTGAAACATCCATACAAATATTACAAATGCGAAAGTGTGTCGGTTTATCTTCAATCAACATTCCAGCATATTAAGACCTCAATGTGTATTCGTTCGTTGAACTTTGTGCCCCGCATGACCACTGAAATAATTTTCCGTTCCATTATCTCACTATTTTTATCATTTTAGGCATAATTACTCTTTAATATTTGTGAATGAATGGCCACAGTGAATTTCCAAGTGTTAAAGTGATTTTCAAGATTTACGTTTTAGTTTTTCAAAACGCCACTGCCGCCTTATATTTGTGGCGCTGTACATTGTTCAATTAATCAACAACAGGGCTGTCTGCTCTTAGCCTACAAGACTTTCTAACGACCGCACAATCAATCAACACATAGCCGCGTTAATTAGTTCCTACATATTAATTAGTTTTTATTGGTCATAAACTGTCTTATCACAATCAACTCGGAACGCGCGTTATTCCCAAAAGATTGGAGTTCTGTGTTATCTAATTTGTCCCTGTTGATTTTTTATGATTGACCGGTTTCCGAAATAAGTACTAAATATCGTTTTATCGTTAATTTTATGAGCCATTAAAAAGTTCAAGTGTATAAATTAAGTGATATCGATTTTCGACAGTGCTCAGTCGTTTAAAGTTTTTTTTTTATTTCACTACAAGTTTTTTTTTTTTTTTTTAAACCTTTATTGAAAATAATACAATAGAACTTAATGCTAGCTAGCCTAACCTAATTACTATATAAATCATGCCCGCGTGGAATGGTGGCAAGAATGCTGGCTGCATTTCCGCGCTGGACAGCCAGGCTGATCCTTTGCGCAAAAAATGAGCCAGCCCTTCTGTCACCAGATGAGGCAATTAACCGCGGTGAAATATCTCGTAAAAATTTTTTGGCACTAAGACTCCATGGCCCCAGGGTCTCCACGGCAAACGGAACAAATATGTAACTCTCTATGAGAGAGGCATACTTCCGCCGCTTGCCGGTTTCAGCCTTTTCTGCTGCGGCTCCCGGCCTTGATGCTGTCTCCCTGATATGACACGGGGCCAATGTGTCTACGCATGTTGCGTCCCACATTAGCGCCCGTCCCCGTTCCCAGGGAACCAGCGTCAATCCATCAGGTCTCTTGCCATCATCCCGACTAATCCCTGCCGGCTCAATGAGCGCAGGAATATCTATGGTGGCAAGAGCCCTTTTGATCGTATCATTGAGAGAGCCATGCCGAAAAAGCCTACCAGCGCTCCTTTGGCAAGAGAGTCCGTGAATTCCAAATTTATCAACCTCTTTTCCACACGGGCATCTGTGCTCGTAGCACAGGGGTGTTCCCAATCTGAGACCTAGAGCCACACGAAAACTTTCATTATCTAAAAGAGTGCCGAGATTTTTCGATGGCAAGGCATGAAGCCAATACCCGGATTCTTTTTCAGATAAGGCTAGAAGCCTTGCTCGATCTCTTTCACTCGTAACATTTTGAACCAAATTTGTATTTGTCAGCCGAACCAACGGCACATCCCAAAGTTTTTGTGTGAAACATTCCTTCGGGATGTCGTCATTGGGACACCTGAGCTTCCAACTATCTAGGGCCTCTGTGGCATAGATCAATGAAACTGAATTAGAATTAAGAATCTGAGAACTAAGCTCTTTTATACTATGCACAGAGGACAGAAAAGCCGGAAGAGCAACACTGGAAATTTTTCTCACGCCGATGCCACCATACTTGACCGGTAAAGTAGCTTGATTCCAGGACTGATCATCAAAAGATAAATTTAGAATTTTTTCTAGCGTATCTCTTAAGGTGGCATCCATGATATCGAGTAGTCCAGGAAATTTCCAAATTGGGCTCGCACGGAGAATATAAATTAATAAGTTAAAGTCAAGTTAAGTTAACAAGTTAACTCTTCACTGCGATCAACTAACATAATCCTAATATATAAAACACAAAAATTGTTTCTAGTTTCCAATCCGTTATAGACTTTGAAACCATCCAACCGATGTGCCCCATTTTTCATTAGAAAGGCAATAATGGTATGATTTTTTTTTATCCAAAACAAGTTAGCCCTTTGACTGCAAACTCACCTGTTAAGTGATGATGCAGTTTAAGATGGTAGCTGGCTAACCTGTTAAGGGTACGACAGTTATATTTAACGCATAAGTAGGTAGGTACCCGTAATCGGTTTCTACACGGCATCGTACCGGAACGCTAAACGTATTTGCCGGTAGGGTGGTACGTAACACCCTACCCGACCTAGTGTCGGGACTAGAGGAACGGCCCGAATTTGTGTCAAAATTTCAAATTTATCCCTGGGTCAAACGATACCCGGCGTGTCTGCAAGCGGGCCTAAGTAAATCCATACTTAATATTATAAATGCGAAAGTTTGGATGGATGGATGTATGGATGGATGTTTGTTCCTCAATCACGCGAGAGCGACGGAACGGATCTGGATGAAATTTGGCATAGAGATAGATTATAGTCTGGAATAACACAGGCTACTTTTTATCCCGGAATATTAAAGAATCCCGCGGGAAGCAAAAAACCTTCGTCCACGTGGACTAAGTCGCGGGCATCAGCTAGTTAGTATAGTTAATAATATAATGTCCTCCTGACCGAATTTCGGTCACGGCGGTCTATCTCTAAGGAGATTCGCTATTTGCGCGGGAGATATTATAGTGCACAAATATGTGCGCATACAGGAACAGAGAATGCACCTATATTCTCTGTTCCTTTGAGAGTAATCATAGCCCGGTGGGGCGGATAATCCGACATGACCAGAGAAAGTTCAGGCACAGGACCGACGGCTTTACCCGGGACCGCGTCGGCCGCTGTCGAACATGCTAACCACGAGACCAACGAGGCAGTCAAATAAAGTAAATAAATAGTTATTGAGGTAAATACTTTTGAGATTACTTCTAGCTAGTAGCTACAGATTGTATCGCAGCCAGACCGCTCTTTCGTTGCATTCGTTTTGTATTATTACTATTATCCGATATGCGAAGGCTGCTTATGCACGGCATCCATATTATTTTAAATGAGAAAGTGTGTATGTCTATTACTTATTACAAACCACTTTGTTACGCTTTCATGGCCTATCTTTTCTAACGATTTTGATGAATTTTGGTACAGGCATAGATTATACACCGGGGAAGGACATAGCTTTTTGTCCAGGTAAATTAAAAAGCCCTCGCGGGAATTAAAAAAAACTTAAACCACGCAGAGGAATTCACTGGCCGCACTTGAGATGCACGGAGTGGCGTGGCACGTATAGCGGCAAATATTATTTGTATGAGTTTATACGGGGCCGCGCCGCTCAAAAGTAGGTCCAGCCAGGGCCGTCTTTATCAGGGGGTGCAAGGGGTGCGTGGCACCCGGGCGCAGGGAAATTCTCTACAGATTAAAAAAAATCACGCAATTCGGTCCTAAAAAAATCTCTAAATCTCGGAGAAATCGATTTACATACAGAAAAAAAATCATATTATTGAGAGTGTAGGTATTTTTCGTTGGCAATGGGGGCGCAGGCTGATTTTCGCACCCCGGCGTCCAGTATGGTTAAGACGGCCCTGGGTCCAGCTCCATTCAAACTCACGTGCCGCGCCACGCCGCACCTCTGTAGTGGGGCTAGACCCGTATGAGTCAAGTAGATAATAACCATCAATAATTGCAGCTATCCCGTGTACGTCAAACGTGGCTCGTGTGCGGCGCGCCTTAGGGAATGGGCCGGCATTCTTTGGTGCCATTGCTTATTGAGTTGTTGCGTTTCTCAACAAGAAAATAAATAGCCTTAATGGGCTGTCCTTAGTTCCCTAGCAATTATAGACAAAGAGCCGGTGGTACTAAATCGTTTAAGCAGTATATATTGTACTATTTATGTGTTATACTTACTCTTCTAATAGCCTGGTGGTTTAAGGCCTTCGGTTTCCTTCTCGGGTGGTCGTGGGTTCGATCCTCGGGCACGCCTTTTTGACGCACATTATGCACTATGCCTTGTGATAGCACAAACCATTCCACACAATAGGAAGTACGTTTTAAGCAATTAGATATCACTTGCTTTAACAGTGAAAGAAAACGCATTATGAGGAAATCTGCATATCTGATAGATCTTCATAAATTCTCAAAGGTGTTTGTTTCTGCCAATCAACTGTTGGACAGCGTAGTGGTCTATGGCCAAACCCTGCTTGGGTTGCCAAACCATTCAAATCGAATCAAATGTTTTTTTATTCAAATAGACTTTTTACAAGTGCTTATAATAGTCGAATGAATCTACCACTGGTTCAGAATTTGCCGTTCGCACTGAGAAGAACCAGCAAGAACCAACAAGAAATTGCTTATGACTTGAACCGCTAAGGTGTGGAATGCCTTGCGGGTGTGTACAACCTGAGTAGGTACAGATTGAATAAACATCTAGGAAAGTGTGCTCCCACTTATCATCATTGCGTTCCATAAAAGAGCACGATTTCCTTCAAACGCAAGCCTATCGTGTAATTTAAAAAAAAACACACCTAGTTCCACCGACCGACGTGGCCGTTCTTCAATGGAAACAATATTATTTACAATGGCTGTACAGTGTATATACTGTGTGTCAAACTTCTAGCTCTTAATAGGTATTTACCGCCACAAAGTTCCCACCGACTCTGAGGCTATTATTATAAATCGGTCGATGGTGATATTGATATTAAATCGTTGCAAATTGTAATTCCACCATTGTGATTCGCAAACGAAACCAAACGAAACGCACCGATAGCGTAAGGTATTGTAATCAGATATTTAGTGTATATGAAGTATTTATATTCTATTATAAGCACTAGGTAGGTACCTAATAGCTTGTTTTATTTCGCTATTGACATTTTAAATGGGGCGGCGCAAGAGTATAGAAATACGGAATTTATTATTGTTGAAATTGGTTGTTATTTTATTGTTTTTAACAGGTGAATAATAATATTGTTATTATAAATTATCTAATCGGTGATAAAGATGCAACCAGATGGGTTACTACCATCGTTTATTAGAGCAGTATTGTTTTAAGATTTACATGACGGTGTTACGTCCCTAAAATAAAGATTATAATTCTGAATCAAGAACTACAACAATATTAAAATAATACTGCTTTAAGCGATGGTAGTAAGCCTTTATGTATGTAAATAATTCATATTGCAACAATAACTGCTTCATAAAAAAAATACTTTAAAAAATACACAAATATACATATCATATTTTACCTAAGCACCTATTATTTACAACTTATCCACATCATTTACCATATTTTATAAAGAAAATTTGCAATGTTGCAAAGAATTCACAAGAAAAAAAAAAAAAATACCTCCTTGACATTTTACCTTTGACGACCTCCCTGCAGGCGCAGTGTTGAGCGCTGTTGTCTTTTAACGTGCCGAGGACCCGTGTTCGATCCCCGGCAGGGTCAATTTGGGAATTTATAATTTCTGAATTTCCCCTGGTCTGGCCTGGTGGAAGGCTTCACCCGTGGTTAGTTACCATCCTACCGGCAAAGATGTGCCGCCAAGCGATTTAGCGTTCCGGTACGTTGCCGTGTAGAAACCGATTAATGGGTTGAATATAACTGCCATGCCCCTAACAGTTTAGCCCGCTACCATCTTAGACTGCATCTTCACTTACCATCAGGTGAGATCGCATTCAAGGACTGACTTGTAGTGGATAAAAGAAAGAGTTTTTTTTTTAAATAATAACCCCATTTTCTTTTGCCAACAGACGCCAACGGTGAGCCTCCTAAACTCAAATGCAACCTTCGCAAGCACAAACCGAACCGCAAACCACGGACCCCCTTCACCGCACAGCAGCTACGTGCTCTGGAGAGCAAGTTTGTGGACAAGCAATACCTGAGCATCGCTGAGAGAGCGGAGTTCTCGTCGTCTCTTGGACTGTCTGAAACTCAGGTTAGTTTCCACTGAGCATTATATTAGTGCAACAGCTACGTGCTCTAACTTTGGATCCGCATTATAACAAACTAGCTGATGCCCGCGACTTCGTCCGCGTGGTTTACCTAAGCTTTTTTTTATTCCCGCGGGAACTCTTTAATTTTCCGGGATAAAAATTAGCCTATGTCACTCTCCATGTCTCAACTTAACTTATAACTATAACTTAGGTATCTACCTTCAAGGCAAGAGTGAATAGGCATCTTCTAGGCAAGCGCGTTCCAACCTAGACCTCATCATTGCTTTGCACTAAGCATGATTGTCGTCAAGCGCAAGCCTATCTCACAATAAATAAATAAAACTTTAGCCAAAAATCACGTCTATATCCGTTCCTCCGTTGCGGCGTGATTCAAGGACAAATCAACAAACAAACACACTTTCGCATTTATAATATTAGTATGATAAATATCTATTCTAAATATTCTATCTGGAGATGAGCGAGAAGATTCGTTTATATGAAATCGCCATCTCATTATCTAAATAATATATTATATAATGATGTAAGCTGCTAATAATTGCACGCCATATGTGGTAGTACACTGTGTCCCAAAATTTTGTAAGAACCTTTCACGTGTATTTTTGCAATAAATAAATATCTTATCTTATCTACAACTGTTCAAAATAATTAACCTTATTCATTTTGGTTCACAGGTCAAAATCTGGTTCCAAAACCGACGCGCGAAAGCGAAAAGGGTGCAAGAAGCAGAAATAGAGAAGCTCAAAATGGCGCAGTTCACCCGTCACTCACACCACATGTACCCACACCCTCTTCAGCAATACTTCCCACACCCACTGATGGGACGACCTTTACCCATGATGCCGCCACACTTAGCTATGCAAGCTTCTGTGCAGAATTCACCCTCACCCAATTCACAGTCTAATGGGCAGCAGTAAAAATCAAATGTGTGTAACTGTAAAATACACCCCACAGTCCACACCCACTTATGGAACAGGCTAAGCCCATGATGGCACCCCATTTGGCTATGCAAGAATCTGAGCAGAATTTATCGTCATCAAGTATCAGCAGTAAGACAATTTCCAAATGTGTATAGTCCATCCCGCATCCACTGATGGATGGTTTTTTGATGATAACATCTCACTTGACAATGCAAAAATCTGTGAATTCACTGTCACCAAATACAAACGTGTGTAAAATACATCCTGCATCCACTTGCAACGGCCTACATCCATGATACAATCAATCGTAAAGAAATATACTTACCTGTATAGAAAATAAAAGAGCGGTATATATTCGAATTGATAAATTATTATACAAAAAAACAGGCATGAAAATATGCATGCATTAATTTCAATAGTGTCATAGAATAATTTTGTTAAAAAAACTTCACCACATATCACAGACACTAAAAAACGTATTACTTATGTGAAAAATTGTATGAATCGCTTTATTATAAATAATGTGTATAAAAAGCTATTGTACTGAATATTTAGGACTTTTTGTATTTTGGTTACCTAAAATGAGACTGAATTTGATATTGAATGAAAATAATGAATGTTAATAATATAAAAAGACTTTGGTTGTGTAAAATTATTTTGCTTGAATGGCTAATTAAAATTCTTGAACTATTTATAAAAGAAACGTTTTAATAAAAATTTTGTCATTTGCGAAGTGCGTTATTGGTTTAAAACAGATGTCTAGCCAAAACTATAATTAAAATACCTTTCACAACTATATTTTCGAATGACAAGAATAATTAAACTGTTTGTTTGTACGTTGAGATTTACAATAAGCCAGACAGCATTAATCAAAATTATGACAGACAAGTCTATTGTAAGATTTGCTAGTTATATAAATAACGCTGACAAAACAATAAATTAGTATTTGAACAATAGAATGCCACAAATGATTTAAAGTTCCATTTGTCACAAAACAAAAATTATGTTTCAAAATTAAATTGTAAATTATTTTCTGTAAATATAGATTTAAGGTACCTATCATATTATTATACCACTTATACGATTGTGTATTATTTAATTAAATATTTAAAGTATAACTTTTTAATTCTCGAAAAAAAATGTATTGTACCAAATCTAATACTAAATGTATAGGTATTTTTATTTTATGTTTAGTACAAAATTAATCGGGATCCAGTTTTCAGGAATTTCACTTAAAATATTGTAAATAAAATAGAATTTATCTGTAAATTGATATTTGTACTTGTGTAGTAAATATATTAATATCTAATGACATAAATGTATGGTTTTATTTCTGAAACACTCTGAGTCCTATAGAAAATCCTCAATATTATAATATGCAAAAATGCCAATGATGTCGATACTGCTAATATAAAAAGCACTTTTAATAAATGTATTCGAATAAAAAAATATTGTCGTGACAATAAAAGACGTAGTAGGATGACAACTAACTTTATTATTAAAATACCCACAACACCTCCCCCATAAATAAATGAACAATACAGGGATCAAGATCAATCAGGGACAAGTATAACAATAACAATCAATTAAAGTAAAATTGGGAAAAAAAAATAAGTAGGTACATACACCAATGCATAATAGTATTACAGCCCTCAATCAATCTCAAACTGTAACATTCTAGTTCTTTTTCTGGTCATAGGAGGAGAGGGATGCTTACCAGCCACATCGCCATCATCCTTCTCACCCTTTACATAGGTTCCATTTTCTAGACTACTGCTAGTACTAGTACCGCCAGAACTCAGACCCGTTTGAGGTAGGGGCTCCGAGCAATCATGATGTTCGGGTTCACATTTTTTCAAATGTAAATGTTTGGTACACATCAAAACCATCCGGTCCAATTAGGTTAATCAGTAAGCTAGCCTGTACTGCTGGATCTTCCTTATGCACACCTGCAGCTTTTATAAACAACTGAAACTGTGTTTTCCATTTCTTCCACGCGTCAGCCCGGCTGACGGGGCTGCCATCCACACTGAGCTCTGGCGGTGGTCTTGCATGCTCCATCACTGCTATTAAATGCAATCCACCGAAAGCAACTTACGTTCAATAAATTTATCACGATTTGAGCACAAATTACACATTAAAACATTTAATTTTACACCGCTGCCACCATGTCGTGACAATAAAAGACGTAGTAGGATGACAACTAACTTTATTATTAAAATACCCACAACAAATATGAATTTGTGTTTGTTTGTCTTTCAATTAAAGAGAGGCGAATGACATTATTTATTTACATCTAATCATTTGATCATTAAATTACGCTAGGTACTCTTTATCCCGAAAAAATCATATAGTTGAGTACCGCGGTTTTTAAACGACTTCAAAAATAGGAAGAGGGGACCTCAATTCGACCCGTTTTTTTTAAATAAACCTGAATCCACGAGAGCGAATATTTCGGGCCTTAGCCAAGTACTAAAATATACCTAAAAAATAAATCTGGTGGGGTTGCACTGGTTGCAGTAATTACCTGTACGAAATGGTCACTAAACAGCAAAATACCAAAGTAGGTACCAAATAAGTAGGAACAGGATATTTACTATGAATATTATTATTATTACCTGTAGGTATATTTATTGCAGAATAGGCTTGCGCTTGATGACAACCATGCTCAATGCAATGCAATTAAGAGGACTAGGTTGAAATGCGCTTGCCTATAAAATGCTGCCGGCCCCGTTCTAGAGCCGCGCCGCCCGCCTTAGGGGCGGTATTAGATTAGCGTTTTTCCCGGCGCGTGTAAGCTCGTCTTTGGAAGCACGTGTAAGCGCTCTTACGAGCGTTGACGTACTTATAGATTCGTCTATTATTATTATAAATTTATTTTAATAATTTATAAATCTCACGCCCGCATACAAAATAAATACATATAATATGGGCAAAAGAGTTTTAATAAACTTACGTAAATAAATATAAATGAATAAACTTACATACACAAATACACAAATAAATAGTTGTAGCGGGCGGAGGTTTACACCCCGGCAGGGGAGACCAGACTGACCTGTCCGTGATGATGGACCGGTTTAACACGTTGGCGGACATACCTGCTATAACAGTCATTTGAACTCAGATTCGAGGACGCACCTGCCATAGCATTCATTATTTGCTCCATAGTTTTTGACGTAAATGCTATAGCAGGGTTCTTTTAGTATGATTTTGTGACAGCTACACTTTTTCTGTCCAATCTTACGCAATTCGAAGGTGTTTAGTGCCCTATAGCACACAAAAAATGCGCGAGCAAAATTACCCTCCCCCGCTATACTCGCACTTCTCACACACACGCACACCTTGTATAGCAGGTGTCAATGTATGACAATTTGTTCAGTCTCGCGGTAACTGCGCCGATGTGCAAACGAGTGCGTACGGAGATTTTTCGCGCACACAATTCAATGTTTCGGTAATCGTAAGTAATGTGTTTTGTTGTTTACTAGCATAAAAATAGTGTTGTTATGTTTTAAGATGATAGTGAATGTATATTACAAGTACAATTCGATAATTAATACGTAATCAAAGATACACAAGTTTGTTTACTGTTTCTTTTCTTGCACGTCTTATAAAGGTAGGAACCTACCTATATAAATAATTATAAACAGTGGTATGATTTACAGATGCCTCGAAAATACAAGAAAAAACGCGACGGTTTCTTCAGACGGTGTTTGAATCTGGACACTGGCCAGAACTCATACCACTGGCTGAGAACGCAAAACGCAATAAAGTTTTCTTGTGATGCCGAGTTTGCACTAAAAACAAAATATCGAAGCAAACGAGCTTATCGCTGTAAAGGTTGTATTGACAAGCCACCTCTTTGCCCAAGTTGCTTTGAATCTTGGCATATGGTTAGAGATGAAGCTTGAAGATGTTTTCACTGTTTTGGCATTCATCCGAATTAATCTCTTTTTTATGTGTTTTTTTTATCTCTTTTCTAAGATTAATATTAAAGCTTAAAAGGTCACAAAATAACGGTGTTTTATTTTTTATCAAAAAGAAGTGGCATTACCATAAAAACAGCCTATGGCAGTCAACTGCTATAGCACCTGTATATATCCTATTTGATACCAAATTCGTCTGCTATAACAGCTGTGTCCCATTTCATAGACATATATGCTGTAAAATGGGACAGAGCTGCTATGGCATGCTTTTGTATGGAATGCTTTAGCAGGTGTGTCCTATTTTAATACATACTCATTACTAGATAGGACGTACCTGCTATAGCAGACGAATGCTATAGCAGTTACGTCCTATCTAGTAATTAGTATGTATTAAAATAGGACACACCTGCTAAAGCATTCCATACAAAAAACTACTGCGCAATGAGGGTGACTGATTGTCCGCGAACGTGTTAAGTAGAGCCGGACTCCGACACGCTCGAGTACAGGCACCGGTGTGTACCTACTTGTAATACGGCAGCCTCTCATCCAGGCTTAGAGACCGTACTTCAGAGCAAGTTCTTGGTGAACGATTTTAGCCGTTTGGTTTTGTCTGTGCAGATACTCAGTGTTATTAAGCGCCGAACATCCCGTAAGCACATGTCTGAGTGACTCACCGGGATGGCGACAGGCTCGACAGCTGATGTCGTGAGTGCCATCCTTCAGAATGTACTTCGCGTGGTAACTACCTGATCCTGTATCGCACAGACAAAACCCTCGGTTTCCTCAAACGATACAATCTTAAATACCATGCGCAAAAAATACGCTAGTCTGAAACAGCTCTTATAATCATGTCAGTTAATTTATTCACTGGGAGAATCGCGAGTCTATAAGTAGCAAATCTAATGCAAAACACTAATTAATTACTAAACTTATCAATTGACGTCATTCTGGTCACTGGATTCTCAATTTTTAATAATTAAGTTTATCACAATATAATACCCGATAAGTAGTTATAATGTTGTAATAAAGTGACCACTAATTTAAATAAGCACATTAAAGTTAATTGTCTGATTGCGTACGGGGTCGGGTCGCGCGATATGCATCGGGTATCTCGTATGTGTGATTACGGATTGCTTATACAGGCTGATCCGAGTTTTATATCGACGCTAGAGTCACCTACACCAATGTTAGAAATTTGACGGGCAGCATTCCAAACGCGAACTTTTTTTTTTACATTTGCTGTACCGACAAAAGCAACAAAAGGATCTAGTTGGTTAAGAACAGAGTGTAGTGACAGATTGGTAGTCATCATTCAAGCCTTTGCTAGGTCTTTTCCAAGCAACGTGTCATTCTCAAGCCAAGCAGAAGCCTTTGTAAGCTCAGGACTAATTACTAAGCACGAGGAACCTTCCAGTATGAGAAGCGTTCGGACATAGTCCACCACGCTGCCAAGTATGGATAGGCAGACTTCACAATGACTTCTCACACAACTTTGAGAGCATTATGGAGAACTCTTAGGCATGCAGGGTTCCTCACGATTACTTCCTGTACCGTTAAAGCAAGTGATATTTTAATTTCTTAAAATCTGACACACAAATTCATTACAACTCCGGAAAGTTAGTGCTGCCCGGGGATTGAATCCCCATCGAGACTCGTGCCTAGTAGTGGCCCTGCTATAGGTTGACCCTGGCCTAGTGGTGAGCGCTGTTGTTTTATAGTGGGAAGCCCCGAGTTCGATTTCCGGGCGCAGGGTCAATTTGGGAATTTATAATTTCTGAATTTGCCCTGGTCTGGGCTTGTGGGAGGCTTCGGCCGTGGCTAGTTTTCACCCTAGCAGCAAATAGGTAAGTACCGCCAAGCGATTTAGCATTCGTTACAATTATCTATTCCGTGGTTACAATGCAGTGTAGAAACCGAAGGGGTATGGGTAACATAACTGCCATACCCCTAACAGGTAAGCCTGTTGCCATCTTAGACTGTATCATCACTCACCATGAGGTGAAATCGCACTGAAGGGCCGACTTGTGGTGAAATGAAAATAATAATACTTGGTGGTGATATAATCAGAACAGAATAAAGTATTTTGATTCAAAAAACAACACTCTGTACAATCTTTTGGGCCTAAACATTGTCTATCAAAAATAATTTTAATCTTAATTATAATAATGGCGAATAATTTACCTACATCAGCGAGCTCTGTCCTACTTTTGATAATTAAATCAAATCTATACTCTATACTAATAATATAAATGCGAATTTACATTATTAGTGCAACGGATGGATGGATGGATGCTTGTTTCTCAATCACGCCTGAACGGCTGAACGAATCTGGATGAAATTTGGCACAAAGATATACCTATTAGAATCGGGATTAACACATAGTCGCTGTACCACTTTTTATCCAAGAAAATTAAAGACCTCCCGCGGGAACTGAAAAATCTCAATCCGCGCGGACAAAGTCGCGGGCATTATATTATATATAAATTACTAGCTAATGCTAGTAATTTATATATAATAATATAACTGATCAATTATCGTTGATCGCTGTTGCCTTAACGTGTGAAGATCTCGGGTTCAATCCCCGGCAGGGTCAATTTGGGAATTTATAATTTCTGAATTTTCTCTGGTCTGGCCTGGTCTCGCCAAGCGATTTAGCGTGCCGGTACCGGTGCCGTCTAGAAACCGAATAGGGGTATGGGTTTAATATAAGTGCCATGCAGGAGTAGGTTAACCCGCTACCATCTTAGACTTTATCAGCACTTACCATCAGGTGAGATCGCAGTCAAGGGCTAACTTGTAGTGGATAAAAAATAAATTATAAATTCCCAAATTGACCCTGCCGTGGAAGTCTGCCAATCCAAACTTTTCTAGTGTGGTGGACTATGGCAAAACCCTTCTCATTCCTAGAAGAGACTTGTGATAGTAGTGATACCTAATTACAATTTTAAATAGAGCACAACAAGTATCAGAGGGGTTACCCGTTACTACCATCGTTTATAGCAGTAGGTATTTTAAAATTGCAGATTTATATGACGTATCTTGACGTCTCTAAAACAATTATATTATATAATAATTATAATTGTGAATCAAGAGCGTCAACAATATTAAAATAATACTGCTTTAAGCGATGGTAGTAAGCCCCCTGTGCGCACATTTACAAGTAGCTCCTCAACGCGCCATTGAGCGCAAATGTGAAACCCTGCGCGCCTCATTACAGACTAATTAATATCAGCATACTCAGATATGCGCCTCAGACTAATAAGATACAAGAAAGGTCATCATTAACGGCAGCTTTATGTTCTCCTAAGTTGGCATGGAATTAATATGAACCCTGTGAAATGTGTTAGGTAGGGAGCGAAAACCACTTCCCAATACATACAGTCCCATAAGCTTATCTGACCCGGTGGCTAAAATTGGATCTAACTTTTGTGATTGCTTAGTGTTACTTTGTATTTTTACGATTTTTAAATATTACTAGCTATCGCTGTGACTGGGATCTTATAGAAATTCCCCAAATCCTTGGCCAATCCCCTATACAAAAAAAGAGCGAAAAGCAAGGTCTGCGAGCGTGCACTGTGATTTCTGGATGCCACCGACATTCAGGACGTCACACGTCAGTTGTAAGAAAAAAACTGCGTGACATTATGGCATCTGCGATGGCTACACGAACTTAGTTTTTACAAAATATATTGTATATTCAAAATGGTAGATTCATTCGACTATTAATAAGCACTTGTAAAAAGTCTATTTGAATAAAAAACATTTGATTTTTTTTTTTTGAAATGCGTATTTATTTATTATGTTTATTTTGCCTTCCGCAAGGGACTCTACCCACTTATATGTTTTTTGAATGTCCAAAAACCTGGAGAGAGGTCATTTTTTAGTGACCGACCTCAAAAGCTTTGGAAATGATCTTGAATATTGAAATAATAAGTCATTTTCTAAGCATAATGAGACTTGAGTTATAAGTACTTAGACGTACCTATATCAGAATATTTTGGAGAAAATTTTTCAGGCATTATAAGAAAAATTCTTGTGTCACATTTGTTTTGTTTAAAATCGTAACGCACGTTGCTGACTCAGTTTTCATCCATCACTTTCGCGAATACTCTATCCACATACGTTAAAGTCTAAGCATGTAATTACTATGTAATTAAAAATAACTTATTAATTTGGGCTCCTAATAGCGGGAATTAATCACGTTAATCGAGCGTGGTTGTTAATTTTCAGGGCACAAGGCGGCTTTGAAACTAGAACGACTCGAGATGTGTCGTTACTGAAACGTTTCGTGTAAAGCGGATTATACACTGTACAAATTGAATAGGGTATTTGACAACTAGTGAATTTTTTTATTGTGATTATCAAAAGGATCTCCCATATTATATCCAGTAATATTCACGTCCCCTGTCGGTTTCAATAGTGTTAGTTTTATGTTGAATAGACATTTTAAACTATCGATTAAAGTAAAAATGTACGTCGAACTTTGATTACGTTACAATTCAGTTTTTCATACAAAACTCTACTACTATACTAAGCGCATGTTTTGACGTTTGAAAAAGATTTTTGGTTTGACTACTTGTCAAATACCCAATTTTATATATTCCAGAGAAAGTATTTTTTTATTTTATTTACTTGACTGCGATCTCACCCTGGTGGTAAGTGGTGACGCAGTCTAAGATAATAACTAACGGGGCTAACGGCGAACGGCGATCCATTGCCAGCCGCTGCCACTGCGGTATCAAACTGTGATTGTGGTATCTCAGTGCCATCTCACTACTGCGCCAGGGAGGTCAGTTGGTGGCAGTGCAGTGTGCAGGGTCCGCGAGGCACGCTCATTAGCTGCAGTCCAAGCGTGCAGCAGAGAACTGCGATCTGTCAGCTTGCCAGCGGCCGCCATTGCTGTATCAAACTGTGATTGTTGTCTTTTGGCCGCTTCTCTGTCTGATGAGTGTTTTGCGTGACAAATAAATTGCATTTTTTAAATTTTTTTTTAATCTACTACAAATTAGCCCTTGACTACGATCTCACCCGATGGTAAGTGATGATGCAGTCTAAGATGATAGTGGGCTAACCTGTTAGGGGCATGGCAGTTATATTAAACCCATACCCCTATTCGGCATTTTTAGGTACCTACTTTTGTAATAGGACTATAAATTATATTCTGAAAGAGTGGTGATAGCCTAGCCCGGCTTCCTATTTGGGTAGTTCGATCTCCGGGCACGCACCTCTAACTTTTCGGAGATAATCTAGATACTTTTTAAGCAATGAAATATATCACAGGTTTAACGGTGAAGGAAAATAATATGATGGGAAACCTGCATACCTGAGTGTTCTCCATAATCTTCTCAAAACTGTAATATCTGCCAACCTGCACTTGACCAGAGTGGAAGACTATGTCTTCGATGAAGAGTACCGTGCTACCTATTGATCTTTGAACTATGGGCAAAGCACATAGATCAGGGATTCCCAAAGTGGTCGATGACCCCTTGGGGTCGATTTCGGTTTCCCAGGGGTCGACATAAACGAAAACTGATTTTGGGGGTCAACGAGGTCTAAAAATAGGATCGATTTAATTGTTTTTTTTTTTCAAAAAATAATTACTTAAGTATTTTTACGTAGTTTGTGTTAATGATTATTAATTACACTTGATATTTACTGAATTTTGTCTATTTACTTTGTTAAATTTTGATGAGGAAAATATGATGTCAAGTTTCACTTAGCCAACCGCAATTTTTTTAAATTGGTAAGTATTTTGTTTCAATAGGAAAAAAACTATAGATTTTTAAGTTAAGTAGACTATGGGGGTCAGTTAATTTCGGAAAAGAGATCTCTTGCCCAAAATAGTTTGGGAATCCCTGACATAGATCCAAGAACCGATCACCTACCTCGCACCGAAAACGCACGGCCCCCACTAGGAGGGCCGATCTCAAGCATGTAGCTAGGAGCCGCTGGAAGCAAGCGGCACAAGACCGTGTACAGTGGAGATCCATGCAGGAGTCATTCGTCCAGCAGTGGACGTCCATCGGTTGAGATGACAACTACGACTCTAGAGATACCTAGTCAACATTGTGTATTTATGAGTAATATAATTATTATTGATAAAGCACATTAAACCAACATCCGTTCCATAAACGCATTCATCGTTTCCCAATCGGAATAGTCGTAAATAATATGATCGTAATTATTTATTGCTTCGATCATAATAATTATAATGTAACAATTATTGTTCAGTAAAAGAGACATTTAGATAGCTTATCTCTTTATACGTCGGACAGACATAAATATTTGTTTTAATTGTATTTATTTTTATATTAATAACAATAAATACAGTCTCGTGTTTTTGAAACACGCGTCAGTCGAAAGAATAATAAATTATAGCTCTCGATAATGAGGGTAGGTGATGTCATAGATAATTATTATTTATATTATTGACTTTTATTATCATTTCATAAATAATGTGCAGATAATAATAATAATTAAACATTTATTTTTAACATTGGTAAATGGTACCTTCAAATCAAGAGTGAATAAGCATCGCCAACAGGTCTGATTGCAGCCAAGCGCTGTAAGTACGAGCTGGTCTATAATTTTAAAAAAATATGAATAATAAAAATGGAATGTATGTAAGTGTTATTGAGTCCTATTTTTCAAAAAAAAAACACAAAGCTCTATTTCACAGTTTCACAAAGCTCTATCTTTGAGACTGTGGCCTTTTCCTCAGGTCTCGAAGCACTTTCTTCGAAAATTGAAAAATACAAAGAATATGTATTTCTTTTTAAATCTCGTATGTATTTTTATAGTTGATTTTCTAAGATATACAAAGTTTACTAATCCAGCCTTATAGGCCGCTATTACACTTATAAGTTTTTACGTGAGTAGCATGCATAAGTACATAATTATGTAACTTTCATAACATGCAATTATACTCGCGCCTCCTCCTCGAGATTAGTAATGTAGATATTATTTACACATGTTAGTTACGCATAGATGTCACCACTCTGCACTAAGTTGAGAAAAAGGAAGGAAAAAGGTATTAAAAAAATATTTCTTTTGTGGGTAGGTATCGTCCATTTGGATTCTCAGCCGATTGTTGCCCGTCATTTAGTTTAGAGTAACAGATCCTGATATTCATTGACGTATTTCCGAGACACTAATTGGGGTATGCATAGCACTGGGCGGGTGGGATTACTAATCTCTTCGGACTCGGCGCTCGTATAATTATGATAGAACTTCACGTACAGGTAAGTTCGTTTAATCATTAATTATACTCGCGCCTCCTCCTCGAGATTAGTAATGTAGATATTATTTACACATGTAGACCTTGAGAGTTTTGCGGGAATATCGTCAATGAAAAATAAATGTTTGTATCTAATTAGAATTCTATTGTTATATCTTTTAGTACAATCAATAAACATAAGGAACTTTTATTTCTAGGATTATTAAGAATAATTCGATTCATAAGAGTATATTAACTAACTAAAGATTAATTAATTAACTATTATCGATAGCTATCTTAGCTAGATGTAAACAATCATGTACAATCATGTAGGTACAATGTAAGACGATATAATTGAATGATCAATTATGGTAAATTTTGATTAATTATTGATTCTGCTAAAGTAGTATCATCATTATTAACAATATCCCTTTGATAAAATTTAACAAACGTTGTGGAATTCCTACTCCAGCCGGCCATTTTACGGATCTACGCTAACTCCGAGTGAGTGCGCGCGCGACGATGCGGCATGCTTCGTGCTGTGACTTGTGAGCACTGAAAACGCTCGTGTCGACCCCATACTCACTGAGTGTTTGCTTTATCTAGCGGCTAAGGGTTTGCGTCCCTACTGGTTTATGAGGTTTCCTTATTCCAACGAATAATTCATCAGATGTTCTTACTGATGAGGTGCGTTCTATATTATAATGTAGCAATGTAGTGGCTGGACATGTGGCTGTTTTCTCTATAAAGAAGAGTAAATGAATAATGGGTTGTTGAAAACCAGGTCTAGAGGTCATTGTCATATGTCGGGAATTTTAATTGTGATACGCTGAGAGAAGTTTTGAATATTAGTAACTTTTATCTTCGAGAGAGTTTGGACTCTTTGTGCGGTTGACAGAGCTAGTAAAGTTTTATTTGTAAGCTTATCTAGGGTTAATTCCTCATTGGGGTACCATGAGCTCAGTTTATTTACCACTAGGTTGGCATCCCAGGTAACATCATATTTGGGTTTTGGTGGTTTCAGTCTAAATACCCCTTTTAGGAATCTTTTTATACTATCATCATGAACTAGTTCTGGGTTAAGTATCAGCGAAAGAGCAAATTTGCACGAATTTAGTGTGCCATATTGGTAACCATCCTTAAAAAGTTGGGTTAAAAAACAAATTACCGTGGGTACAGATGCATCATAAATATTTACAGAGTTCGTTTGACAGAAATACCACCATTTCTTCAAGTAAACGTCGTATTGTTTCACGGAGTTAGGTGCTAATGATGCCAAAATTATTTCAAGAGATGATTCTGGTATATTTTTTCTTGAAAATGCATCCAGAATAATAAGCCTGCCACCAGGGTAGTCGAGTAGTGTATTCAACGGGAGTTGGAATTAGACAATAAGGCATGGCTCTTAGGGTAAGATGTAACCGTATCCGAAATAAGGAGGGACCTAAACAAGGGGTACCATGATTGTATAGGCTAAAATGGTACAACCATCATACCTCGTGCTTTGTCTGTAATTATTTTTCCAATTGTTTTAAGTATGACTGACACCGGTAGGAATGCATAAAAATTATAATCTGACCATGAAACTGTAAATGAATCTATAGCGAATGCGTCTGGGTCTCGGTGCCAGGATATGTATGTGGCGTATTTGTTTCTGATGCGACTTGCAAATAAGTCTATATTGGATAATTTTGGATATTTGTATGACTAACCGAATGTATGTGAATGTGAGACTGTCAAAAGCCCAATCAGACAGCTCCCATTCTGTCTGGGTGAACTCTTCGTGATTCAGAGTCTGCAATTGTATTGTCACTAGATTTTATGTAAGATGCGAAAACGAAAAGAAGTTTGCTTTCACACCATTCCCATATATCGAGAGTAATTTTGTGAGGTGAGGGTACTATATACCGCCCATTTTATTTATGTATGCTACTGCCGTGGAATTGTCAACGCGTAGCAATATTTGGTAGCTAAAAAACTTTTTTGCAAAAAAAGTTAAAAGCAATAAATGCAGCAAGGAGCTCTAAAATAATTGATGTGTCGTTTTCGTTCATTGTTCGACCACGGACCACTTGCAGACCTACCTTCACATGCGGCCCCCCACCCCGTCGTTGAGGCGTCAGAAAATATCTCAACTTGGTAGACATCAATCTTTATTCGATGAACAGAACTTTCTATTTTATTTATCCACCAGTCGAAATCGGGTTGAAGTGATTCGGGTAAATTCATAAATTTGTTATAATCATCAACCTTTCAAGTTGAGATACACATCTTTCCATCTCCTTAGTGTGCAACCATCCGTATTCGATGGCTGGACAAGAAGATACTAATAAGCCTAATAGCTGAGCCAAAGTTCTAATTTTGCAGCGCTTTAATTTTGAGAATATTTCCAGTTGCGCTTTTATTCGTAATCTTTTATCTGTTGGTAAGCTAATTTGAAACTTCTGTGAATCTATGATCATACCTAAGAATTTACATTTGGTTGAAGGAAAGAGTAGGTACGCTTTTTACTTCATTAATAATGAAACCAAGTGACACTAATAGTTCTTTAGTTAGGTCGATGTTGGTTAAACATTCTGAACGGGAATAACCGAACAATAGCCAATCGTCTAAATAGACGGTAGACAGAAGACCCGCGGAGCGCAATAGTTTTGTTATAGGTTTACATTTTTTAGTAAAATCGTATGGGGCCGTGCTCAGCCTAAATGGCAAGACCTTAAATTCGAATAATGTACCCTCAAAAAATAATCTTCTTTGTATTGTAATCAAAAAATACGCGTCGTTTACATCAATTGACGTCATTTAACAATCATGTGTTACAATTTTTTGCGCTGTTATTAAATCCTCCAGTTTAAAATGATCCGTTTTAACAAATTTATTAAGTTTTTTTTTTTTTTTTTTAATTCAAAATAAAGCGCATCTTGCGACAAGGTTTAGGTATTTAGGTAAACATTCCGAAATGGCTCCTATATTGAGTAGGTTATTAATAGCTTCTAAGTAATGAGGTCTTCCATTAGCCGAGCAAGTTGGGCTAGCAGGAAGTATCTGTTGTACAACTGGTGATACAAATTGTATTTTATAACCTTTTATCCAGGATAGTATAGTAATATCGTTATACGTTGGCTGTTTGCCCCGCGACGACGTCTTCGATGAGTGCGCGTGCGGCGGCGGCGGGTAGCGCGTCGGCGGCGGGTAGTGTGCCGGTGGTGGGTGGTACGAAGCGCGCTCCGTGGCAGGCTCGCGGCCCGTCGGTGGCCCCGCAGGCGGCCTGCGCGCCTGGGGGGGAGCCTTGCCAGTCCTTCATAATTAGTGTTCGCAGTCCTGTTGCCAGATTCAGCTCTCAATTCTATCCCTGATTTTTTTTTTTTTTTTACAGCCTTAGCCTATTTTAATGTATCTGATAAATTTTCGCCAAACAGAAAAGTATTTATCTTCGTGTTTTTAAGATGCTCTTTTAAGTCATTCTTGAGGGCGAATGAAATAAAGTTTCTACATATGATGGAATCTGCATGCTGTAAATCGCATAAGATTCTGTAAATATCCATTAATTTTTGCAAATATCATTGTTTATTGATTTCGAATTCAGTTGAGAATTTATGATGTCAGCTAAGCAAGCTATCGCACTAGACATTTGCTTTTGTTTGCTTTCGATGCCCTTATCGCGTTTGACTACGGTATCAGCAATTGCCGCTTTAATTTCAAGGTTTATTTTAGGGGCATCTAGTTGAGCACAATTTTTTGGTAATAGGTATTATGCGTTTAAGTTTTTACGGTCTTCCTTATTGAGACCGTGTTTAACAATGTGTAATAAACGATTTGCAAGTTCTTGGCGTATTTCTGGCCCGTATTTATCATCACACGTAGATAGATTATATAGATAGAATTTCCGTATCCAGATCAGGAACATTTGTTGGGAATATCTGTATTAGTACTAGGGCCTGGCTGATGTTCACAGGTGTTATTAGAATTCTGAATTGTGTTGTCCTCAGTTTGCCATTCTAGTAGCCAATCATCTGGTCGCAGTACGGGCGTATATGAAATTTATCATAGATATGATAATTTCAAAATTTGTAAGCTAAATAGCTTACTTATAAGGTGGACCTCAAGAAGCCCCTGACAAATTTTCATAATTTATTATTCTTTAAACAAAGAATATAATATGATTATGGTAAATTACCATTAAGCTAGGTTAGTTTGTAAATTTGTCAGTTATATTAGGTTAGGTTTCAATCCCCAGCGGAAGGAACGCCAACCGTATTTTAATGCGTTGAAACAGCCCCAATGACTGTTCAGGTTGCATATAAATATAATTTTAATCGGTACGTAGACACGTAAGTACAGGTAAGAGAGAGTGCATCACTTTAAGACAAACAAATATGTAAATACCTGCACCAAATTCGTCGATTGCAGCAACAGCTTCTTCCAAGTTTGATACACTTTCCGAACCACTAATTTAACGTTCCAACTTTCGTATTTTATTTTTATAATGGTTTATATCGTCTTCACGAGACTTTGATTTTTTACGTTTCGGCATTTTTTTACCGAACAGTGCGAAAACGCTTAAAAGGTATTGAGTGGTTGAGCACTAGAATGCGAATGACGGGCAACAATCGGCTGAGAATCCAAATGGACGATACCTACCCACAAAAGAAATATTTTTTTAATACCTTTTTCCTTCCTTTTTCTCAACTTAGTGCAGAGTGGTGACATCTATGCGTAACTAAATATCTACATTACTAATCTCTTCGGACTCGGCGCTCGTATAATTATGATAGAACTTCACGTACAGGTAAGTTCGTTTAATCATTAATTATACGCGTCTTACAAGACTGTTTACGTCTCGTAAGAAGCCACTTACTAATCGCGGCCTAAGTTAAGTTTTATTTCTTTTTATGATTAATCGAAAATGTGTCAGTGTGTAAAAGTGTAAAATATTGGCTTTGGTAGTCCTACCAGAATATGCAAATTAACCAGGCATATCTAGGAGAGATAATGCTTTGAAAATTTACTATTTTATAATATGCACTAGATTTACTAGACACTAATTTTATTAAGACTTTCTTCCTCCTATGATCGAACGAAAAAAAAAAGTCAGCCAATATTTTAATTGGCTGGCTGGTAGGACTTTGGTAGTCCAAGATTTATAGACAAGACAGGCATATCTAGAAGAGACGATATTATCAAAATTGACTGTAACCTAATTATGCACTAGACTAGCTGATGCCCGCGACTTAGTCCGCGTGGAATAAGGTTTTTCAATTCCCGCGGAAACTCCTTAAAAAGTAGCTTAAGTCACTTTCTAGGTCCTCAACTATACCCATGCAAAAAATAATGCCGACTAAAGCCTACTATTCATTCCGGAAAATTAACGCAGATAAAGTCGCGGGCATCAGTCGGTAGATAAATATATATTTACGCTATGTTATAGAGTTTAGAGCAGGGATTCCCAAACTATTTCGGGCAAGATACCCCTTTTCCAAAATTGACTGATACCTCAGACCCCCATAGCCAAATTACTTTAAACTCCTATCTCTAGTTTTTTTCCTATCGATACAAAATACTTACCAATTTAAAAACTTTGCGGTTGGTTAAATGAAAAACAGTATTAATTACTGTTTTTCATTTAACCAATTTAGACATAAAATTCAGTAAATATCAAGACAGTAATGTAATTACTAATTATTAATACAAATTACGTAGAAATACATGAGTAGCATGAGTAGGTAATTATTTTTTGAAAAAACAAACATGAAAGGGGTCGATTTTTAGACCTCGTCGACTCCAAAAATCAGTTTTCGTTTATGTCAACCCCTGGGAAACCGTTATCGACCCCCTGGAGTCAATATCGACCACTTTGGGAATCCCTGGTCTAGAGTATAGACCTATCTAGTGCGTGTAGACTTCCTCACTAAAGAAATGAGTTGACATAAGACAAGTGATAGAGAACTTGAGTGGTTTATGACTTCCTCCAGATAAAGCTATTTCAGAGAAATGAATGAACGCATGAATGACCGGGAATGAATGATTGCGTGCCTGGTATTGTGTATCGGCTATTACAGATACCGTTTTATTGGTAGGTGCCACAGAATTATTAATACGGTATTAATATTTTCTCCTAATTGCTCGGAAATTGTTTCAAAACAATACGTGCATTGGCTCTTTCAATTCAGATTCAGATGCATTTTGTTTATGAGTCATAAGAGAGATCATAGAAAGAGATCTTCTATTACACTGGGTACATTTTAATAGAGCAACAAATAATATTTCCAAAGTATTTTATATTTTAACAATCCACATTTCACAGTTAAATCCAAACTTTATTACCATAGACAACTTCTGACAATACAAAACCGATAAATTGAACGTAAACCCGGAGTTAATTTAAAAGGCTTTAAAAATAACAATAAAATTTTACACGCACCAGAATTACGTTAAAATGAGTATATAAAATCCGAAAATCGGTCCGTTTCGAGCTCCCATAGTTCACGGTCACTAAATCGGTGCTCGTAAAATTTTACTATCCATTTTTATGTTTGTTTGAGGCATTTGAGGTCCAATATCGGTGACCCTACGTAGGGCTCTGATTGCTTAGTTATTGAGTGGATAGGGCTCGGTTCCATACCATGCTATCTATATTAATGGAATTCCCACGGGAACTGAAAAACCTCAATCCACGCGATCGCAGGCATTAGCTAGTAAGAAATAAGGCAAGATTCTCGGGGGCACAGCTTTTTTTATAAATTCCAACAGTACAATCAATATGGGATTACATTTTCATGTGGTGTTATCATAAATTCATATGAATTCAGCTGAAAAGCGCGCCTTGCTTTGTATGCATTTATTGGCATAATAAATGACACAGTGTAAAACGCTGCGATGCACCGTTTCTGGGTGGTGTCACAGACGAAAGTGTTACATTTGTATCTAGTTTTGTCTGTGACATCACTGACGAATAAACTGGATTTTTTTATTTCAAGATTCAGAAAATTCAAAAATTTTGCAGCGCGCTAGCGATGCACAAGAGACTTATTTTCGCGACCGAGTTGCATCAAACGGATGCACTTGTTCCCGCTCCTAAATAACCTACAAAATTGTGCTAGTTTTTATTTTCTAAAAATAAATCGTATGGGTTGTGCCATCTTTTTTCTGGTAGCTTATGTTTAAAATTGCAGCAGCAGGTCAGGTAGTATTTAAAAAATAGAAGTCAACAATACACAAAAAATATACATTCTACCTAATAGAATTAGTATCGTTTTAATCAATGCTCTTATAACGCTTATAGTGCGACCGCAGCCTAACAGGGCCCTGCGTCGGAAGCTCAAAGGCGCCGAACACATAATTATCAATACAAGTTAGGACGTGCTAAGGTTTTTAAATGTCAAACGTAAAGTTTTACCCCTCCCTAATGACAGGAGGAGGGCAAGGGGGACTAGCTGGTGCTCGCGACTTCGTCCGCGTTGTTTAAAAAGCCTTGTTGGTCTATAAAGCCAGACGTTATTTGAAATTTATTCAAGACTATTTATTTATTCTAGACTAGCTGAAGCCTGCGACTTCGTCCGCGTGGATTAAGGTTTTGGTTCCCACGGGAACTCTTTAATTTCCCGGGATAAAAAGCCTATGTGTTATTCCAGACTATAATCTATCTCTGTGCCAACATCCAGATCTGTTCAGACGTTAGGACGTAATTGAGTAACAAACATACATCCATCCAAATTTTCGCATTTATAATATTAGTAGGTGTATAGATGTAATTTCTATGAAATACTACCCTATAATACTAGAACATACATATAGGTACTACCTATGTTGTTTAAATATTTAACTACATCAAAATTTGTGCGTCAGGGTTGCCTGACTGTACTATTTGCTGGGCGATTTCATACTGTAATGTCTGAATATGTGTTACAACTATGAGGTACAAATAAATTCATTCTATTCTCTTCTATAAGTTTTGTTAATTTCCAAGATAATCACACATAAGAGAAGTACATACAGATACCCTCTCCATCTAAAGAGAGTTAAGTACTGAAATAGCTATGGGATAAAAATTCTCCTGGAGAATGTATATGTGATATCACAAGGTACTTTTTATCCCGGAAAATTGACTGGTTTCCACAGAAAAAATTCAACGCAGACGTAGTTGCAGGTTTTTTTACAAATCCTTGCTATAAATATTGATTCACGTAAATAGGAAATTTAATGAAACTTACAGGAATTGAATTATATTATTAAATAAATAAATGTAAACATCAAAGTGTTTAAAGCACAAAATGTACTTACCTTACCGTACCTTGTACCTAACAAGTAATTTTCTGTGTGTAAGGAATAATGAAAGCTATTTTATTTATTTACTAGCTGACCCGGCGAACTTCGTACCGCCTTAGTATGCAAAATTAAATGTATATTTTTCAATATTTCTGAGAGATTTTCTTAATATTTTTTTCCGTAAGAACCTTCTCCTAATAATAACAAATACAACAAAAAAAGAGTTAGTGAAATCGGTCCAGCCATTCACGCGTAGCAGGTATAGTGTATTATCTATGTTCACGCGTGATGCCGTGACCAAGGAAAACGGGTTTCATTTTTATATATATAGATTTTAACAAAATTAAGAAGCCTAGGAATTAGAAGATATTATATTATTATTGTTGAAAGTAAAACCACTCAAATACAAATATAAAAAGCGGTCCACATTCGAAACCGCCAATAAATAACTCTAAATTATGTAAACGGCTTGGGTCTCTTTTACAAATTGACTCCGGGACGGGTTTATAGTTCGTAAAACTAATGGCGAGATACACCGCGCTAGTGCATTCCAGTGCAGTGATCTGAACCATTCGGAACTTTTCCTACTATTAAACACAGCTTAGTTTCTTGTGCTGGTGAGTTTGGAAGTTTTAGTTTTAAGATACGTAATTATTTACCACCATGACATTCTAGTTTTTATTGTAGTTCAAATAGTGCAGTGCGAGTATAAATAAATGGTTTTAATTAATTAATATCATATCATCCAAACAACTATGAAAATTTTCACAAAAAAAATACCAGTAAAGTTTTTACAGTTCTGAAGTAGGTACAACATGGGCCATTACTATTTAAAGTTCGCCCAGTCAGTTTGTCGTTCTACGGAATCCTTCTATATGCGTTTTCTGACAACCACCTGAAAAGTTTATGTTTTATTACAATGCAAACTGAAAGAATTGAAGTTTCACTTGAAAAGCTCCATTAACTTTACGAAGCAATGGTAAAGTAATTAATAATTATTATTAATCTGTGAATTTTTATTTTTGCATAGGCGTTCATTAATTTGTGTTGGATGCTCACTCAATATTTGCTTACATACCTACTGGATCCAGCAGCTAGCCTAATGTGAACCGGCCATAACGCGAGACGAACGGGGTCTTATAATTAACATTAATGGGGTTAAACTATTAACGGCTACCGGAAAACGTAGATAGAGACATAAAAATATATGGAGATGAGTTGATAACAGAGCACACGGAATAAATAAGAGGAAATATCTATCTCTAGGTGGTTTGAGGCAACCGCGTGGGAGGCTTTTGGTTGTTTGATTTTATTTCACTAAGAATTATTTAAAGAAGCGATGATAGCCTAGAAGTTTAGACACTCGACCTCCTATACGGGGTCGCTGGTTCGAACCCTGGGCAAGTACCTCCAACTTTTCGTATTTATATGTGAAAAAACCGGCTAAGTGCGAGTCTGGCCACTCGCAAGTAGGGTTCTGTAGTTGCCCGTACTTATGCTGGCATTTTTATACGTTGGTCGACTCGTTACTCGTAAACTTGTAAAGTCTACTTAACTGAGCTGTGATAGTTTTCCTTTTAACTTCGTTATAAATACAACTTCCATGAACTTTTGAATATGTATCCAATTATTATCAGGTGTTAATGATAATAAACCCGACAGCTTAACGTTCTCTCCAAGGCACGGAGGAAACTAAAAGAAAATTGGAAATCCAAATTTGGTCACCCATGGTTACCCACTTGGGTCAACGTTGCTTAACAGTCGCAATCAACTGATAGACTGATATTGTAATGCACAAGTGTGTGCGCATACACAGGTGCGTTTTCTGTTCGTTTGCCTACTCTCATAGGCCGATGGGATCGAAAATCCGACAAGACCGGAGAGAGATTAGGCACAGGACCGGCGGCTTTACGTGCTCCCCAAGGCACGAGGTGACACACCGCCAACTTCCTACTCCGGGCTAGTACCTACTGAGAATTTCGTGTCAGAAAAATCCAATACTTTTGGATTTTGTTTTGTGTTGTTTATAGCCTTACCCGGAATTCGACCCCTGTACTCGTATCTCGTCTGCCGCAGTCGAATATGCTGACCACTAGATCAACGAGGCAGTATTTTTTTTTAAATTAATAATTACTTGTAGTCTTTGTTGAAAAGGACATAATAATAATTACTCGTATAATGTGGGTACCATAAAAACTGATACGCAATCTCCGAGTATAATTATTATAACAGCTATCAAGTCAAACTGTAAATACGTCAGAATGTTTATTCGTGTGTAACTCGATTTCATTTAATTGGCACGTTAAGGTTATTTTAACAGAATAAAAAAGTTCATAATATATTCCATTAGCTAATGCCCGCGACTTCGTCCGCGTGGATTGAGATTTTTTGGCTATGGGATAAACAGTAGCCTTTGTCCTTCCCCGGGAAACAACCTATCTCTGTACCAAACATTTCAATCGGTTCAGAAGATGGGCTGTTAAAGCGTGACCGACAGATGGACACACTTTCACATTTATTATAATATTAAGTATGGATTATTTGTGTTGCATGTTATTGATTATGCCTTTTTTACTCCACTAATTAGGTATAAGGTTAGCCCTTGACTGCGATCTCTTTTGGTGGAGGGATGGATAATATTTGATGCTGAGCAGTCTAAGTTGGCTCACCTGTGTGGCAGTTATAATAAACCTGTACCCCTTATCCCTTATCATTTTGTATACAAAGCTGACTGAATATGCGGTTCTAATTTAAGTATACATATAGGTAAACATCTTGTATCATCCATATTCTCTTAAATAAATACATTTCAATTTCAATTTACAGCATTGTACTGGAACGCATAATCGCTTGGCCCACCAAAACCGACCAGAGAAAAAATTCTTTCCAAAAAACCGACTTCCAACGTAAAAAATATTTTTGATTTCTACCCACTATGTTGAAGTCGGCCTGTTGCGTCAAATTTGCTTATCCTTGTTATACCCGCCCGACTTCAACATAGTACCTAGGTAGGTAGAAATCAAAATTATTTTTTACTTTACAGTGGCGTTGGAAGTCGGTTTTTGGAAAGAATTTTTATTTTTAATTTTTTAGTGTCAGGGTTGAGGATTTGGAGTCAGAGAGCTTCCTCTAACGACTGATAGAAAAAAAGATCAAATCGGTTCTGAAACCACGGAGATATGCACCGAAAAAAAAACGAATTGAGAATTGAAATTTGGAAGGTAGATTCCTTCTATGGTGTAGACATCAGCTAAGAAACGGTTTTAGGGGAAATTCACCACTAAGGGGTTGAAATGGGAGTTGGAAGTTTGTATGAAAGTGCTTGGAAGTTAGAGACATGAAAATTGGCAATTAAGTTATAAATTTTAAAGAATAAAAATCTGCGTAAGCAATTTTACAAAAATCCACTCCAAAGGGGGTGAAATAGGGGTTGGAAGCTTACATGAAAGTCCTATGTTTGAAAGTTCTATGTTTGTGCGGTCAGAGAATTGAAAATCGGGAACTAGGTTATTAGTTTTAAATAATATTAATCTGTATACTGAGCAATTTTACGAAAATCCACCCCAAAAAATTTATATGATTTAGAAGGAAGTTTAGTCATGAAAATCAGCATTTAGATTATTAGTTTTAAATAATAAAAATCTGCATAAGCTACATAAAGCCTCTATGGATATTGGATAGGTTTCTTGCAGCGGGAAAATTTTATAATCTCATTAGAGAAATCAACAAAATAGTACGTGGACGAAGTCGCCGGCGACCTCTAGTTTATTATAAGTAAGTATTTGTATGGATATATAGATTATATATTTTGTGTTCTCGAGCCGTGAATACGACGTGCCCCCGACGGCATTAAATGCAATAACAAGCAATAATCATCCATATTTATCTTTCAATATTGCCATTAACGGTATAATTGTCCGCAATAACGGTCATTTAAATTAAAAGAGTTGCATTATTTTAATCTGTAGGTCACGGCGGTTATAGTGTAAACACTCGCAAAATATACGCACGCCTGATAACGTTCGTATATTTTGTAACGGCCTCTCTACGACCTTTTCGCTATGATCAGCAGTATGGCGGAGCAGCAAGCGACAATAAGTAACTAATAATGTGTAATTCTGGTACCTATTCTATATTAAAATAGTATTGTTCTAAAAAAATCCGGTATTGGGCTTCCGGTTAGCCCGTGTCCTCACTAGGGGTCATGCCCGAAAACCAGTGCTGTCGACTGGCTGCAGCATCAAGCTGAGGCAGCGCCTCGTTTAGCCAATAAATATAGATATTTATTATTATTTTAACGACCTCCGTGGCGCAGTGTGTAGCGCTGTTGCCTTAACGCGCGGAGATCCCGGGTTCGATCCCCGGCAGGGTCACTTTGGGAATTTATAATTTCTGAATTTTCCCTGGTCTGGTTTGGTGGGAGGCTTCGGCCGTGGCTAGTTACCACCCTACCGGCAAAGACGTGCCGCCAAGCGATTTAGCGTTCCGGTACGATGCCGTGTAGAAACCGAAGGGGTATGGGTTTAATATATAACTGCCATGCCCCTAACAGGTTAGCCCGCTACTATCTTAGACTGCATCATCACTTACCATCAGGTGAGATCGCAGTCAAGGGCTAGCTTGTAGTGGATAAAAAATAAAAAAAAGATTTTAAGGAGTGAGTGCCAGGGTCTCGTGGAACCAAGGTTGGCTTAAATCTTGGTTGGCACGTTGGTACCATGACAGCTGTGGTACGTTCCATGTAATATGTTTCGTTTAGTTGTAATTTTTTGGCTGAATAAAGGATTATTTATTTATCTTACAATACTGGATGCCTTGAGGGATGAGTGGCCTCGTCGCGACAACGCATATCAGTCAATGATGACACAAGTCGGTAACTGGATGGGTGACCCCTGCTATGAGGAATCAGGAATGAGGAACCGCAAGGCATCGACAAGGTTTGCACCCTTACGCAGTCGAAATTCCGCGGGCTCGTACGAAGCGATTTGCTTCCTCGTTTCTAATCCGAACCGCTAGGATATGGAATGCCCTTCCGGCTTCCATTTTCCCCTCCTCTTTTAATATAGGTACCTTCAAATCAAGAGTGAATAGGCATCTTCTATAGGCAAGCGCGCTCCACCTTAGGCTGCATCACCTCTTGCATGCAAGACTGATTGCAGCCAAGCGCTAGCCTATATATTTAAAAAAAAAAAAAAAAAAAAAAAGAATACGACGCTGGTGGGAGGCTTCGGCCGTGGCTAGTTACTACCCTAATAATAACGGCAAAGACTTACCGCCAAGCGATTTAGCGTTCCGCTACGATGGCGTGTACCTACAACCCGATTAGTGGTATGGGTTTAATATAACTGCCATACCACTAACAAGGCCGCTACCATCTTAGACTGCATCATCACTTACGATAAGGTGAGATCGCAGTCAAGGGTTAACTTGTAGTGAAATCATTTCAAAAAAAGAGCAGCAAGCGGCAATAACAACAGTTCGCGCGCGAGTTGAATGCAGAGTAAATTATGTGTCACCCTACTTTTACCGATGACCGATTTTTGTAAAAGTCCACCACGCTGGTCAATTGCAGATTGGAAGACTTCACACACCTTCGAGAACATTATGTTTTTTATACAATGTTACATTGAATAAAGAACTCTCGGGCATGCCGGTTTTCTTACGATGTTTTGCTCCACTGTTTAAAGCAAGTGATACTTACCTATTAAAATTCTTCAAAAATTTGAGAAAATTGGAGGTGCGTGTCCGGAGATAGAACCTGCGATCTCAGATATCTTAACCACTAGGCTATCACCGCTTAAGTTTTATCCTTTCAGATAAATAAATAAAATTAAACCCATAAAAGAAACTGAGATATCTTTATCAATGACGTCACATTTAAACTCAAAACTGCCCAATTAAGAAGTCCCAAGTTCTCATTATGTAAACACACATCAGAAATAATAAACTGATAGGTTTATAGCTACCGAACCGCTTATCAGAGCTTAAAAACTGTGTGACTTTTTGAATTTCTCTGCAGCCTAATTGTTATGTCGACTGCATAAGAGATAACCTCTGATTGTAGAGCTATTAACGTATAGAGCGGACTTAAAAAAAGATTTTTGATGCTTTTGAATGCTCTCGAAAGCATCTTTATAATTTCATTAATTATAAAGTAATGTATCAAATTACTTTTCACCCAATCTTAATTTGAAACTTATGCAACTCCGTTGACGATCAATATCTTTTCATATCTTGCCTGTATAAATGTTTTTCTAACTCTATCACGGCATATCGAAGAAAGTTATGCCAGAATTCTGAGGTATTCATCACGAGGCTGTGCGAGGCTATTTGATAAAATTATAATAATTTCTATCTATATTGCTATCAAAATTAAAAGCAGTTATATTTTCTAAGACAAGATGATGCCCACGACTTCGTTCGCGTGGAATTGGGTTTTTTGATTCCCGCGGAAACTCCTTACCTAACTTTCCGGGATGAAAAGTAACTTTATATGTGCAATGCAGGGTATGCCTATGTCTTCATCCCAAATTTCAGCAAAATCGGTTCAGTCGTTGCGGAGTGAAGGAGTTGCCGTTTCTATGACTTTTGAAACTCTATCTCCTCATACAGTTGTTTCGCAGAAAGCGGTATCTGATATCTCTATCACGAGGCTGCGAAGCGATTCGATAATTGTATAATTTTATAGCAAGTTTGATACCAGCCCGCGGCATTGCTAACTTAATTAATTAGGTCTATATTTGCCGTTTCTTTAACTTTTGTTATTCTATCTCTGCATACTGGGGGCTGGGGCCATACTGCCAAATTTCCCAAAACGACAGTTTGATGTAACGTACCTTGACGTTCCTAAAATAGGGATTATAATTCTAAAACATGAAATTCAATAATAAAGAAACAATAGGTAAGGTACTAAAAAAATTCTACATCAATGGGTAATGTCTTTATTCGTTGGCTGTATGGCCCCTTTTGTTTCGTAGAAAGTGTTAGGTAAGTACCTATCTGATACTTCTTTAATCAAGGCGATTTGAAAATATTATCATCTAGTTCTCTATAACTGACTAAAGCCTTTACTGCCTCGTTGGCCTAGTGGTAAGCATATCTATTCGACTGCGGCCGACGAGGTCCCGAGGATTCGAGTCCCGCGTCGGGCCATAACAAGTATTGAGCTTTTCTGACAAGAAATTCTCAGTACTAGCCCGGAGTAAGGAAGTTGGCGGTGTTTCACCCCCGTGCCTCGGAGAGCACGTAAAGCCGTTGGTCCTGCGCCTGATCTCTCTCCGGTCGTGTCGGATTTTCCGCCCCATCGGGCTATGAGAGTAAAGGAACAGAGAGTGCACACACACTTGTGCACTAAAATATCTGCCGCGCAGATGGCTTCTCTCTGAAGGTAGGCCGCCGTGGCCGAAATTCGGTCGGGAGGTCATTATTATAAAGAAAGAGAATTCAGAAACCCCAGCAAAGCTGGGCAGATCAGCTAGTCGCATTAAACTAAACTGATTCTACAAAGGTAAGCTGAAAACCAACCTACACACTGATATAATCACAAATTCCCAACATAACATACCCATAATTTTATTGCTCTTTACATTTTACTAATTAATTAATGAATATCACGAACCGGTTCACAAAGAGACGATTAAATATTACCCAATCATTAAAGGGTTGGGCCCTTAACGAGTTTCTGCTACTGTATGGTTCGTCAATCCACTCGCTGAAGATATGCTTTAGCATGGCCCATATACCTAGAACTGAATAGAAAATTTTCACTTTTTTAAACTTAAATGGTGTGGTGTAACAGTTGTAGATTCATTCGACGATTTAAAAGCACTTGTAAAAGTATATTTGAATTTTGAATGAAAAACATTTGAATTTTTAATTTTCACAAGTTTTTTACAACTTATATGAATAATATACGTATAAATTAATAGGTACCTAGTACCTACTAATGTAAGTATAGGTACTACACTTATATATTTCAATGATCCCAATCGTCTAATTTACCATATCGGTTCTGAATACGAACTACATATTATAATATGTTACGTTTAAGAGCTTCAACGACGACTATTCAAATCCACATTCGTCTGCCTCAACCGATAAACGTCCACAGCTGACATCTTTCGGGACTGACTAACATTTTAATTAAAGAACTACGATATTTTCCATCGAAAAATGCATGACGAATATTAAAATTAAACAGGCACTAAAATTGAGTGGAAAACTTAAAGCTGGAAAAGCTTTTCTCAATAGAGACAAACTACCTAATTTTTTGTGACCAATTGGTCTGAAACTATCACAGATGAATCATGGCCCATAGTCTCTCCTTTCCAAACGGAGAGGTCGCATTGCGTTTCAGTGTGAGTTGTCCTGACCACTTTTTGTTTCGATACCGTGAATAATATGTCTCGTTCACTCGTGTATAGTTCTGTATCTCCCATCTCTCTCACCCGACGCAATTAACACTCACGGCGTACGGTAGCGATGGGAGAAATTAGTTAAGAATCGTCCTCATTTCTGAAGCGTGTGTCAACAGACGGACACAGCGACTTGTTTTTATGTCGCTTTTTTAACTTTTTAGGTTCTTTTGGTTTGTCGCGATGGAGGGCAACTATGGTGCTGATATAACAAAAAAAACAGAGGTGGCATCTTCTAACTATTATAATTAATATTTTATCTGCGGTACTGTACCACCAATATAGAGTTCCCATTACACTTTGAATAAATGGGTTTAGAATTTGAAATAGTTTTATAGAATATCTTTAAAATAATAACGGAATTCATTTTAAACCCTTTCACTGCCTACGTACTACGTAGAGACTAGAGTCGTATTCTACCTTATTGCCTACGTCTGTTGTCCCAATGAATTTGAGCTTTAGAATTACCGATTTTTGACCACCCTAGGTCAAAAATCGGTAATTCTAAAGCTCCGGGACAATACCTATTTGGTTTGGATCAAATGAATTATGTAATATCTATTTGACTTAGATACCGAAATTCACCAAAATCTTTCTGCGGATTGGCTCTAAAAACTACTACGACTATAGGCCGACCGTTTAACTCGCGTATCGCCTGCGCGGTAAGAAGGGAGCGGGGGGAGATGTTAGCGGATTAAAAAAAAGATACTTATTATTTTATTATTTACCAACAATTTCTATCTCGAGATAAATCTTTGGATTATTGACTCCGTGTGTAGCGTTACCCGCCCCCGCTCCCTTCTTACCGCACAGGCGATACGCGAGTTAAACGGTCGGCCTATACTTTCGATTGAAAAAAAAATGAATTTCATCCAATTATGCTTTTTTTAAATCCCGTGGGATTTTTTCATTTATCAACGGTTTTTGATGAAACATAACAATTGAACTAATAACGATTGATTTTACATATAATGTACTTGCCCGCAAATTCGTCCGCGTGGAATAAGTTTTTTTGGATTCCGGCGGGAACTCCTCAATTTTCCGGGATAAAAAGTAGCTTAAGTCACTCTCCAGGTCCTCAACTATACCCATGCCAAAAATCACATCGATCCGTTGCTCCGTTGCAGCGTGATTGAAGGACAAACCAACAATTAATAAACTGACTTTCGTATTTTTATATTAGTATGATAAGTATGATGATTAATCAGTAGATAATAGTAATAAATTGCTAGGCTATTGTAACACAAAACTAAAACTGCACGCAATGTAGTGATTGTAACTTGCCAGCTAGATAATTGCGAATATAAATTGTCAAGCTTGTTTTTACGTCTATTCTTTAAGATAAGTACCTAGATGACTACACTTTTACATTCACATGATCTAATTATATTTAACCGTGCGAATTGATTTCATTTGTAACAAAGCGTAGACAAAACATACGATATTCTATTGTAGTAAAGCAATAACTTAGCATTTAATTACTGTAACTCATCAATACAAATGAGAATACAATTATTCCACAATTATTCAAGTGTAATTGCACAGTAAAAAATCACTTAGAGCAATTACCTTTCAATAGACTGGGGACTATTAGACCAGTAAATATCCGTTAGATTACGAAACGAGGGTTGGCATTGGGACTTGGGAGGGTTAGGTACCTATACATAATTTATTTACTTTTTCTACTTTTTTATACTCAGTTACGGCCATGTTTGATAATAATCAGACATTTAGCTCAATAACTATAATATCTATATTTTTATTTTTATTATTCTACATAAGTATATCTGGATAATGTCTGGGACATAATCTGAGGGGATTCAGGTTTTTAAAAATCGCACGGGAGCTCGTCTTTCGTCAAAATTGGTTGAGCAGATAGGTCGTGAAAGCGTAGCAGACAGACAGACGAACGTCTACTAACAAACTTTCGCATAGATTGTAATATTACTATAGATTAGAATCATGAGCGTCCCCTACAAGTTTTCGTAGTACTAAAACTCATTATTTTCGTGCAGTCTGTCTATCTGTCTGTCCGTCTATGTGTTACAGCAATATTCAGGATAGGTTAGGCTAAATTCAGGCTAAACAAGAAAAACCAGAATCGAAAAATATTTTCGTTCAGTTTTGATTATACTTTTTTCAATTCATTTATGTAGTCAAGTTTTTTCAATTTCTACACTAGGAACTCCTTAATTTTCCGGGATAAAAAGTAGCCTATGTTACTCTCCAGGTCCTCAACTACACCCATGCTGAAAATCACGTCGATCGTTAGCTTTGTTGCGGCGTGATCGAAGGAAAGCCAACAAACAAACACACTTTCACATTTATAATAGGTATAGAATGATTGTTTATTTTTGTTTAGGTTTCTGACGTAATTTTTGCCGTCGAGAGCTTGAGTACGTGCTATACACTAATTGGCCCTGCCAGGACTTTTACCCTATCTATCAAGTGCCCACTTGCTCACTTGGATAAGTACCAACTACCAATAGTAACTATCTACTCATTTATACCCGGACAGATGAGTAAGAAATGGCGTGTCCGACAATTATCGCTGGACGTCCATTTCGCGCTCGCCGACCCCTGTTAGGGTAGCTTTGGTCGAGATGGGCAATCCCAAAGTGTTTTTTTTTTCAATTTTACTTAGCTTACAAAAACCAACCCGCATTGGAGCAGCGTGGTTGGTCTAAGCTCTAATTCCCTCTCACCTATGCGAGAGGAGGTCTGTGCCGACGCGACGAATGCGACGTTAATATTGTAGTGGTGTTGGTGGTTTCAAAAGCCAATCTGAAGTCGGAAAGGTCTTAGGTGCAAATGCTAGCCGTCGAATGATTATAATTACCTACTTATCTCCTGAGAAATGAAGGACAATATCTAATTAATATCTAAACCGGACTGCAGCAGCATTGTGGAAGCTTTATATCCCTCGCTACTACAGGCGAAGAGCGGTTCCATCCCATCGCTTAGATTTCGAACTTCATGACACTACACTAGACGATGACTTCATCCGCGTGGATTAAGGTTTTTGATTTCCGCGGGAAATCTTTGATTAAAAAAAAATTAAAAAGTAGCCTAAATGTTAATCCAGACCAGATCGGTTCAGTTGTTGTTGTTGAAGGAGTAACAAACATCAAAACATTTATTCACATTATTTCACTTTCATATTAAGTAGGAACGATTCTTCATATATTTACTATCCTAGCTTGTTCACATACCTACTTAAATCCTTTTATCTGCAAATACTTAGTTAAATAATTTGTTAACTTATGTAATACAATACAACTATGGATTTTTCAATCAGTGGTGGTGCATCCGTTCCGAAATCACCCTTTTATATAAATATTCATGTCAGGGTGTATTAACGCGTATTATGTTAATTTTGACTATAATCTTAACAGGATCGACTGCTATAATATATGCCGCGGTAGCCTGTATTTCGAGCACCTTGGGACCTTAACGCCTAGGTTGTTCGAACTTGAATTGCCTTGCACCGGAAACACAGCTTTGGAAGGCCACGACTAAGTAGTTGATAGGATGATCACAAAATATGAGTAGGTACTAAGGATTTTAGGAATACCTGCGATTTGTCCCACTGTGACGATGATGGTTGAAAATATATGACCACGAGGCTGGAATACTTTATACATAGCTATAATACGCGCTTCCGGCGTCCGTGTTTCCTGCCACGTATGACTTGAGTGCCTTCAAGGCAACAACACAGATTAATTATATATATAATAGTATGGCAAGCAAGAGTGAAAAGAGATCTTCTAGCCTAAAATTTATAATATAGACCTCATCGTAGCTCTGTCAAGCGCAAGCCTTTTTTTTTCACGAGGGGGAAATCTTCATGAGATACTTGGCTTCGTTATTTTCTTTCTTCTATATTAGACCTATTTCAATCCATCCTTGGCCCACTGCTGAGTAGATGCTGAGCGCGATTCTTCTCTCAAAATGAGAAGGTTTTGGCGATAGTCCACCACGCTTTAGCTCAGAATATACTTACTATTATGACTCTATGAAGGTTCCACAGAGTTCTCTGTAAACTCGCCTTGTAAGCAAAAGGTCCAGTTTCAACTTTTAAATTAGGTCAATAAAGCGAAAAATTGTCCACATTATCCTTGAAAATTAGATTAAAAAGTCGTTATTGTTATCTTGCCTTTAAGTAATAGTAGATACAAGGATACAAAGATAATAGGAGTACAAGATTCCAAAGGATTAGCACACCTCCTCATAAACAGGCGTAAGTTCGTTGTAAGCCTTTTGTGTGAATAATTGACTTAGCACTGATCTGCAAGCTTCTTTTGTTGAAATATCACTTGAATGATGTTACTTAACTTCAATAGAAAGATAATAATTTGTTTTAGAAAATATTGCTTGTTTAAAGTGGGCCCGAGCAGAAATAATGCGCGTTTTTTTTGAGTTGGTAAGTTGTGTGATTACTAGTTGACGTGCAAGGTATCAAGGTTCGAAACCCGAATTTAGGTGTAAAATATTATTTTCTAAGTCCTAACATTGATTATTATTTTTTCCTATTGGTGGTAGAATAAAAAAATGACACGTAACATAAGACAGACACACAAATTGAATTTGCGGGTGATTGACTTTTTCGTCAACAATTTATAAGCATTAAATTATTTTGTACTAGTAAATTATACTTTCCTCAAAACCGTTAAATCCAAAGACTTTTATAAATCCACAGTTTATTGAAATAGATAGAGAGTGAGATTGATTGAGATAAAACTTCGAATGCAGGAATTAGAATTTAGGAAATAAATGTAAAATACAATATAAAGCTGGGCGCACATTCAGCGCATATTGGAATGTTTGTTTGACAGTTGACGCGCATTGTGCCTGATTGGCGCATTGTGGCCCACCCACCCGTTGCCCTGTCACTCAGGCAAACATGGGTTTTACTTGTAAACAATAGATATACCACTTTTGTGAATTTACAACATCGCAAAGTAAAGGAGACATCTCATAAATTAAAAAATCTGCTTATTTACTAGCTGATGCCCGCGACTTCGTACGCGTGGATCGAGGTTTTGTGGTCTCTCGTGTGGTTTGTCGACTCTTTAAAGAGTCCCCGCCAATAGTCCCCAGTCCAATAATTTTCCGGGATAAAAAGTAGCCCATGTGCTATTCCAGACTATAATCTATCTCTGTGCCAAATGTCAGCCAGATCCGTTCAGCCGTTGGCGCGTGATTGAGTAACAAACATCCATACATCCATCCAAACTTTCACATTTATAATATTAGTAAGATTTTAACTTAACGCAAAATTAGCCTTTTCTCGCAACTTCATCCGGGAAAATTTATGATTATGCAAAGATACTCGATAAGTCGATACTCGAGATACGACTTTCTCAAAATATTTTTCTTTAAATTTTCAAATCTAGGTCCGCTGATTTTGGCTGAGCTCTTTCCGTCAATCAGACAGAAGTTCTGCTGTATATTGATATAAATGATTTCACAAATCTCAAAATCCTACTTAATCCAGTTTGCTTCGTTAAATCCACCGACGCACACGATAGTATCAAACAAAATTGGATTTTACTTGGTACACTGCACTTGAAAACAACAATGAGAAGTCAATCATTTTTGCATTATAGGCACATTGGGAAAGGTCCCATAAAATGGGTACAAAAAGAGACAAATTTTAATCTCGAAATGATGGATTTGTCAGAAAATATGACAAGTTATTGTATTGTATAATCATACGTACAGGTGTTAGATTTTTACAAAATTGTATTTACCTACCTACTTTTTATTTACCGTGTATTTTTCTCATGGAATTTGGTTTTGAACAGTTTTTATTTAGGTAAGTAGGTATTTTTATTTTAACCGCTAAGTATGATTATCCTATCCATTAAATTATTAATCAAATATTTTAGTAATCATTGACGACCTCCCTGGCGCAGTGTTGAGTTATGTCGGAGGCCCCGGGTTCAATCCCTGGCAGGGTCAATTTGGGAATTCATTACAAAATTAAGAAACTAGAAAAAAAATCGGTAGAAAGCTTTCACGGCGTTGTATAAATTATCTACATTCTAGGTACAACTCATTAGAAGAGACCAGGCTTTCGAAGCAACTTGTACGCGTTTGAAAACTGAAGATGGGTCCAAAGGACCAAGACTACAAGGCTGTGTTACAGGCACATTTATAATATACCTAGGTAATTTATGTGAGTTAGTTTAATGTAAGTAAATGCAAATATTAATAAGGGCCCCTTGCACAAGGTCATTTAAACTGATTTTAAAATTTGTAATGCTGTCACTTTTTTGCAAAAGCCTGCAGCACAGCACAATTTACGTACTTCGCCAATGTCGCGTTTCTCCCTTTATCTATTCCGTGGTCGCGTTGCTTGGAGAAAACACGAAGGAGATTGTTCGGTTTCTATACCACTGTTTCTGAATAATCCGTATTACAACTACAAAATCCATTTAAGAGTCCTTGTACAAGTGGACCTTAATGTTTATTAAATTAGGTAATTAAAGCTGTGTTAAAATATGACAATAATTAGGTAGGTACAATAACATTACAATATTGCATAACAAAATTCACTTAGTAAAAGGTTATTTGAATTTTGTTTTTTTTAATTAATTACGATAATTATTGCCACCCACATCAGGCTAAAGTTGATAAGTGATTACAAAAGGTTAACTTAATCACAAAAAAAAACAGCACTCAATGTTTTTATACCACGTCGATAGCCTTATCCTATTTAAATGTTGTGCTATTTAACACAAATACCTACCATGTCACAGTTTATTTATATTTTATTGATAAATTATTGCAGTAAACTTACTCGTGAACTTTTCAACGTTGCCCCTAATTGACAGAAAGACTTATTGCTCAAGCAATTATGAACAAAATTGCGAACATGTCTAACGTATTAAGAACTACAATTACTGAATAGAAAACAATTAATTAAAACAAGCGGAGCGACCGTTATGTATTGTAGGGTGACCATGTTGTTTCATTATAACAAGAAATCGTCCTGTAAAAAATTTGCAACAAAATAAACAACGAGACTGGCCTCTTGCGAAATGGCCAAGCTATGAGTAGGTATCGCTAAGAAAGGATTCTGAGATATTCCAACTTAATCTTTGTAAGTTTCTTTGTGAGTGCCATCATTGCAATTGTAATTTTTTGGATATAGATTGGATTTTGGTACTAGGTACCTACATGGTGTACACTTTCTGAAGCGCATACTGGTCTGATAAGAGCTCACAACTAACTCAGTCTGTATTATACAAATCAATATCAAAAGAATAACAATTACAAGTATATCAAAATGGAAGTTATTTCCCGAACAAAAAAATTATACATAAATAAAATTTTCTCGGTTATCATAACTTGACTGTTAAGTACCTACCATACTAATATTATAAATGCGAAAGTGTGTTTGTTTGTTGGTTTGTCCTTCAATCACGCCGTAATGGAGCAACGTATCGACGTGATTTTTGGCATGGGTAATAATAGTTGAGGACATTTAGAGTGACATAGGCTTCTTTTTATCCCGGAAAATTGAGGAGTTCCCGTGGGAATTAAAAAAACCTATTCCACGCGGACGAAGTCGTGGGCATCAGCTAGTCATATATAAATCGACGGTTGTAGTTTTCTTTATAAGTCGTTTACTTGTGATGTTGTTGCTATCGGTACATTTATTCCTGTGGCTTCTCCACTAGTATCTGTGATATTGTACCTATGCTATTTAAATTAGTATGTACTTACTTTCTAAAATGTTTCAGCCCCAGTAAATAAATTGAAAAAAAAAATATTCATTGCATTGTATTATATTATAGATCTCTTATTTGCAAGAACACATATGGCCACCTTGTCATATTTAATTTCAATAATTGAACTTCAAATGTTAATGCCAAATTTATAAGTACCTCCTTTCTAAACAATTTCAGCCTATAAATACAAAAAAAATGTAATTTTATTATCTCTTATTTGCAAGAACAAATATGGCCACCTTGTTATATTTAATTTCAATAATTGCACTTCAAAAATGCGAATACCATTCGTTAGCGTTTCGCGTCGTAATGGCCACCCATCCGCCAATACATTTATAATTTGCACTACTAATTTTAATTCAACAGATAAAATATGAGTTTTAACAAAATACCATGTACTTACTTAAGTATCTACCGAATAGGGTTTTATATATAACTGCATACCCCTAACAGGTTAGCTCACTACCATCTTATACTGATAAGCTACCACCAACAGAGATCGATACTTATGGGTATTGGTTTTTTTTTAATCCGCTACAAGTTAGCCCTTGACTGCGATCTCACCTAATGGTAAGTGATGATGCAGTCTAAGATAGAAGCGGGCTAACCTGTTAAGGGCAAGTTATATTAAAACCCCTATTCGGTTTCTACACGGCCTCGAGTACCGGAACGCTCAATCGATTGGCGGTACGTTTTTGCCGATAGGGTGATAACTAGCCACGGCCAAAGCCTCCCACCAGGCCAGACCAGGGAAAATTCAGAAATTATCAATTCCCAATTTGACCATGCCGGGGATAGAACCCGGAACATCCGCACATTAAGACAACAGCACTGCGCCACGGAGGTCGTCGTCGTTTTATAAGTATAACCGCCATACATGTTAGGGTAACAGGTTAGCCTACCACCATCTTAGACTGATCAGTTACCACCAGGTGAGATCGCAGTCAAGAACTAACTTGTAGTGGGTAAAAAATGAGGATTTAGTGATAGACTGTATTAAAGAGCGCATCTCAAGTCGTTCCATTTATGGATTAGTATCTAATACGTCCGTTTATTAGTTCAGATCTAAGTACTGATTACCTATAATGGCTAATCATTTCTACGCATTATAATAGTTAATATTTTGGTTCGCTAGATAATATTTTTATAACTCATTTCAAACCTGTAGCTCAAACATATGAAGCGACATATAAGTACCTACTATAGACTTTCAGGTTCCAGGTGGTAACTAATTCCTACCAGTAACCTCGCTAGAAGAGACAACTTGATCTGAGTCGTGCGGTGAAGATGTATCAACGACTAATTTTGCAAGCTGTTGAACTTGAAGATTATAAATCGTTGCCTTACAAACAATGCAATAAAAGAAGGTCTCATAGAATAGCAGAAATATCGCCAAAGAGCAAAAAGACCTATCAATAGCGCTATTCAGCAGGTCTCTATCAGGTCTTAAAGAAGGGCCGACAAACGCGTATCATTTGTATACTAAATACACTTAACGAGTGATGTGACTCATAATCGGGTGTATTATCGATAAAAATCCGGATCAAATGAAGTATTCAGCAATGCCAGCCCGTGTTGACAGAGACGCAATCAATAAATCACTTGCCAACAAAGAATTCAATGTGTGTTGATTGTGCCTCTTCGGAACGCTTTTTAGTGAGCGCTAGTGATGCGATGTGGCTTATCGATGTTTATTTGGGTATTTTAGATTCTTCTATTTATGAATATTGCCGACTTAAATAAAAGACAAAAAGTAGCCTATGTCCTTCCCCGGGATATAATCTACCCGTGTAGCAAGTTTCATCAAAATCAATTTAGCAGATGGGCCGTGAAAACGTAGCAGACAGACAGACAAACGGACAGACAGACACTTTCGCATTTATAATATTCATCCACGTGAATCCTTTCCAAGTTATAGGAGTAGGTATTACCTATGTAGAAAATACATGTGAAGTTTAAAGCGGTAAGAGCATAGAGTTAGTTAAAGAAAGCGATCACATATTCCTTTAAAATTTTTAGATCAGCAAGGTTCAGTAAATTCATAGGTACAGGTGGTACTTCTTCTAGTAGATAGTTAGAACCTACATAGAACTGTTATCATACTAATATTATAAATGCAAAGTGTGTTTTTTGGTTGGTTTGTCGTTCAATCACTCCGCAATCACGGGTCGACGTGATTTTTTTCATGGGTATAGTTACCCAGTTAGTTATGGGTATGGGTACCTTGAGAGTGACTTAGGCTTCTTTTTATCCCGGATAATGTATTTACAAAAACTTATTCCTCGCAGAATAACTACGTACCTAATATCAGGAGACCAAAGTCTGAAAAACTTGAGCGATCTGAAAGTATAATCATCTCTGTCGATATAATACTAAACAGCACTAATCAAACACTAGACTCATTGGTGGTCCATTTTGCTTTGACGGAATATGCCGAATCATGGCACGCGATTCAAATATGATGATATTATGCCTCTTATAATATCAACCACACCACATCTAACACTAATAAAAACTAATTTAACTCTTAATTCAACTACAAAAGATTCAGAATTGATAAATTTTCAGTTATCACGAAGTATTAATGATTTGTTTCGTCAATATTAACCAAATCGATCGGAACTACCAAAATTTGTTTCATATTTCTTATTGTCTACGTCATAAAGATCATTTTGCTGTAGTTTATCGGGTTCAGTGAGATATGATCTTGGTGTTTTTAGATAAATCGTTGTCTATTAAACAGTTATTAACCGCCATTGATGGGCGTTTAATATAATATTGTTGGTCAACGTATGTGTGATGTGGCAAGTGCATTGGGCAATTAACCGTTGCCTCGATTTCACACAATTTGACTTCTTGACACGACACAAAATTGACGCTTTTACGCCTATCTTTTCAACCGATTTTGATGATATTTGGTATAGATGTCACCGTAAGATTGCAAAAACCGTTAGATTGTAATCTAACTAGCGAAATTGTAAACTGTCGACAGATTACAATTTAACGCATTATTTTTCGGTAGATCGTAATCTGTTAGGTATATTAACCCGATAAAATCGATCGATGGGCTGGGTAATTGTAATTAAAGGTCACAGTGAAAACATAGGAAACGATGCAGCCGACGAACTAGCACGACGAGCCTCAAACCTGAAGGTAGCGGGAGCCGACCCGATCGTCCCGATACCTTTCAGTGAATACAAAACCTGGATAAGGAAACAAACCGTAAGTACACATGCCGAACTATGGGCAAACACTACAGACTGCATACAAACAAAAGAGGCGATACCCAGCCCCAATAAACCACTAACCAAAAAACTTCTGCAACTCAACCGAGCCAAACTCATACCTCTAAACAAACACCTATTTATTCTAGTTATCACCGACAGCCCTCTATGCAGAGCCTGCATGGAGAGCGACGAGACACCAAAACACGTGCTGCTCGAGTGCAGCGGTGTTTCCACCCAACGAGAAGCCTACTTTGGTTCCCCAGCAACACTACCGGAAGTCCTCGCCGATCTGGGCGGCCTGCTTGGATTCTGGAGTGAGCTCGGTTGGCTGGAGTGATCCAGCAGGAAGTCGCACCAGTGGTTTTCACGCACAGCGGACGCCTACGTTTCAAGTGCGGAAAATAATCCCAGGACATGTCCTGGAAAAGTCTAGAAGAAGAAGAAGAACCCGATAAAACCTAAGTGGGCACTAAGTACCTGATTATTTATGTTGAACCCTAACCTAACCTACAAGAAAGAGACAAGATAACTTAAATACAATGAATATTTAAAAAAATTACACAGAACATTGAACGATTCACAATCTGTCGACAGTTTACAATTTCGCTAGTTAGATTACAATCTAACCGTTTCAATCTTACGGTGACATAGAGATAGTTTAGATCCCGGGGAAGCACATGGGCTTTTACTTTTTTATCCCAGAAAATTAAGGAGTTCTCACGGGAATCAGCAAAGCGACGTTTACCATCCAGTGGGTGATAGGAAAATAATTAATATGGTCAAGTTAGTATATACAATCCGATTTAATATAGCCACAATCCAATCTCTCTTAAAATTCCTGGAACAACATACTGCATGAACTCATCACTAGTATCATTAGTGTCGATCCGGATACAATTTGTATAAGTAACCTTGCCTTTTTCTTCAAATCTCTTTTCGCGATTTTTCTTCTTTATAGGTCATAAACTTGTATCCCTGAATAAAGAATTATTTCTTTCTCTCTTTCTAAGTACATAAGTAGGTATTCCCTAAGAGCAGCGAGCGTTGTAATTCGGCGGCGTTTAGTGGGAGTGCAAATTGCGGAGGGCAATATCTTCGGCGTAAAGTTAATGTGTTAGCGACGAGGGCCGCGGGAGGCCAATTCGGTCGCAATAGCGAGCGCGCCGGGGGACCCACTGCTAATGTAGCGTTAACACTGCTATGTACTTTACACGAGAGAGCTATACATACATATAGCAGGATTGCAGAGGCTTGCTGCCATATCCAACAAAACTAAGCCATATAATTATGTAATTTATATCAATTCTTATATTAATTTATTTTAAGAGTGTGCCTGCCATCTATAAAAAAAAGATAGACACAATAGAATCCGTAGTTTGAAAATAATGTGTACAAAGACAAGGTTTATCAATAAAAATTACACTTACTTGAACTATAATTGCCTTTTTTGTACTTGCAGCATCAGTTTAGCAACATTAAACTTTTAATAACACATTTAAAAAACGCATTTGGAATTAATTATTTTTCACATTCTTTTAAAATAATTAATATAAAACGAAAACGAACGATCAACGAATACGAATAAACTTGTCTCTGGATTAAATAGTAATCATCAGAGACTCTTAAAGAATCTGTAATACAGAGATAAGTTAACCAGAGAGATAGAGTAGATATATAATATATATAATATAACACGGACATTAGGTTAAACGGTATGGACCGTGAGAAATTTAAAGGTAGACACACAGACAGACAGATAGACGGACGGTCGGACAGATATCCAAACTCCCATACTAATATGTCTGTCCGTCTGTCTGCTACGCTTTCACGGCCCACCTATCCAATTTTGAAATTCAATTGATGGAATTTGGTACAGGGATAGGTTGTATTCCGGGGAAGGACATAGGCTCCTTTTTATCCCGGATAATTAAGGAGTTCCCGCGGGATTCGAAAATTTGAAGTAGCGGGCATCTTCTTACATCTGTCCTACTGTCCGTCTATCTGTCTGTCTGTGTGTCTTTCTTTAAATTTCTCTCGGTCATACCGTTTAACCTTATTTTAAAGAAACATACCAAACATGTTTAGATATTATAATATAGTGAGGAACCTGCATGCCCGAGAGTTTTTCATAATGTTCTCAGAGGTGTGTCAATTCTGTCAATACACAGTACACACTTGGCCAGCGTGGTGGAATATGGCCAAACCTCATGGCTTCACTTTCTTTTCTTCGAACTGAGCATATCACGATTCACGACCACAAATGATTTAATGCATACCTTTATTACAGTATACTATACAATAATTAATCGTATATCAAGCTCGTAAGCAAAGCCAGTTCCATAGCTATGCTAGGCGCTAGCTAACTCGCCGTTTCTCCAATAATTGTTTTTCAAATTACACCGAATTCCTAAAAAAAATAAAACAACTTAATCCTGCATTTGTAGTCCTGTACCCACGACTACCTACACAGTACACTAGGATATCACGACTTCGCGGATTCCAAAAAAAAAGATAAGAAAAATGCAAATCTGTTAAATCCATTTTCATCTCAGACCTTACACAGCACAACATTGAAATTTTAACTTTATCGTGTTAGATTTAAAGTTTAATTTTGTGTGTGTGGTTAATCGCGATGTGATATTCTTCTATCGGATGTAAAGTCCCATTGTTATAACTTCATTTGCTCGAACGATCGTTTTGTTCGCTCGAATATTGATTTAAAGTGGCTAGTAAGTAGAAATGTGAGGAATTTTTACGATTTAAACGGGGAAAAAAATGTAGGTAGGTACCCTTTACCCGCGAGCCTCGTAAGGCATTTTAAATTTATTGACTCCGCTTTTATAGGATAATAGTTTGTAGGGATGGTTTTTTATGGATAAAAAGTACATTCCTCCTCCATGATTATTTTTAAACAATTTGAAAAAATATTATCTAGTAAGTACCTACAACAATAGTCATTGTAAAAGAAACGGTCTAGCCCCACTATATAGAGGCGCGGCACACAGCGGCAAGTATTCTTTGTATGAAGATGCATGAAGCTGGGCCCATTTAAGCGATGCTGCACCGAGATGCACTGCGCGACGTGGCCCCGTACAAACCTATACAAAAAATATTTGCCGTCAAGTGCCGCGCCGCTCCGTGCATCTCAAGTGGGGCTAGCAGGCTGCAGCATGCGACAAGTAAGCAACAAATGAAACATGCGGCAGTCTATTTTATGCCGAAAAAAAAAAAAAATGTTACCACTACTGTCCGGAAACCGTTAATAGCCGTAATGAACGGAACGATACGTTCGAAATTTTACGTTAATTAGATGATTTCACAACTTTACCTAGCAATAGTCAACATTAACGGTCCACCGTTAGTTAAATCGCGAAATCTAAATAGATTGATCATTTCATGAAACAGTCACTTAAGTTACTTGAATAACTAGCGAATGCCCGCGACTTAGTTTGCGTGGTTTGAGGTTTTTTGGTTCCCGCGGGAACTCTTTAATTTTCCGGGATAAAAAGTAGCCTATGTGCTATTCCAGACTATAATTAAACTCTGTGCCAAATTTCATCCATCATACTAAATTACTAAATCCATTTATACTAATATTATAAATGCGAAAGTTTGGATGTATGGATGGATGTTTGTTACTCAATCACGCCCCAACGGCTGAACGGATCTGGATGAAATTTGGCACAGACATATTTAGAATTATAGTCTGGAATAGCACATAGGCTACTTTTTATCCCGGAAAATTAAGGAGCTCCCGCGGGAACCAAAAAGCCTTAATACACGCGGACGGAGTCGCAGGCATCAGCTACTACATCCATACATCCATCCAAACATTCGCATTTATTATATTAGTTAGATCATAGTTTTCATTGTATAATTTAAACTTCGCATTTCAAGTATAGTATAGGTATAAATACCATATAGGTTAAGTGTAACCTCCCACTGCGTCCGGAAGAGGGAGGCCAAAGGGTCGGTAATAGCCTCGCAATTATCACCCTATTAAGTAGTTTAGAAGCCGGGATAGCCCGCTGCGCAGTTTCATTACGTAGGAAATTATGTTTATATCACTTATAATGAGTGGTTAGCTGCCTCGTTAGTTTAGTGGTTAGCATGTTCGACTGCGGCCGATGAGGTCCCGAGTTCAAGCCCCAGGTCGGCCCATAGCAGGTATTGGGTTTTTCTGTCAAAAAGTTCTCAGTACTACCCTGGGGTTTGGAAGTGGGCGGTGCTTCAGGCCCCGTGCCTCGGAGAGCACGTTAAGCCATCGTGCATCGGTCCTGCGGCTGATGTCTCTCCGGTCGTGTCGGATTTTCCGTAGTCGGGAGGAGGTCTCGCGCTCGACTCTAGTCAGGGTAAATTTCAAAACGGTTTTTTTTTCTTTGGTCTGGTCTGGTGATAGGCTTCAGCTGTGACTATATTTATGCACTGCATCGTACCTGGGCGGCGGGCGCTACATCGCTTGTCGCCACGGTAATTATAATATCCCAAAATTGACTCGGCCGAGAATCGTACCCGCAGGACCTTTCACTTATAAGACGACCATACCGCCAGGGAGGTTGTCGAGGTTTCAAGCCGAGTAGATATAGTAGTATCGACAATAAAAACATTTTTTTAAATTTGTTTAGTAGGTATAGTAGGTACCTATCGATAATACCTACTTAATTAATCTAAAATCTATGACATTTTCAGTGTTAATTCATTTTTATTCAAAGACTTGACATATTTTGCAATAAAGTCCTGGAAGAAAATATTTTTTATAATTTATTTGTTCAGTTGATTTGATAATATGCAGGTATTTGTCGAACTTCAAGAATTTCCATAATAATTTTTAGAATTGCACGTCATGACAATGTTAATAGGTATGTCACCGTAAGATTGTAAAATTCGTTAGATTATAATCTAACGGTTTCTATCCCGCTAGATTATAAATTTTCGAAATATTGTGAACCGTTCAATGTTCTGAGTATTAATTTATGAAATATTTATTGTTTTTACGTTTTCTTGTCCCTTTCTTGTACAGTTCGCGCGCGAGTTGAATGCAGAGTAAATGTAAGTGTCACCATGGCCGGGCACTTAGGTTCTATCGGGTACCTAATATATTACAATTTACCGAAAAATAACGCGTTAAATTGTAAGCAGTATGTTACGGTTCACAATCTGCCGAAAGTTTATAATCTATCGAGATAAAAAACGTTATATTATAATCTAACGGTTTTTACAATCTTACGGTGACAGGTACACTTGTCTTTGTACCACCTCTGTAATACTATGCGTATTATCATGCAAAATGTATCTGATTCTGATTATATATCTATATCCCTTCATGGACGGCGGTAATCACTTACCCTCTGGTCTCTTATAATTGACCCTTCCACATCCAAAACTACAAAAACAAACATTTGTTAGGTAACAGTTATAATTGGTAGTAAAATTCACATGAAACAGCCAACTCCGGGCAAAATAATCCCTGGCACCGTTAAAGCTGAAAAGGCAGTGAAAATTAAACAGGTTATTAGTTGAAAATTACCGCGGCCCCGGGATAAAATGTCGCCGGCAATAATGCTGGTGGGGAAATTGTGAGATATATCCTACTAGATGAGTCTTCATCCGTTCATCCATTCATCCGTTCATACGATATCCGTTCACAGGACATCCGTTCAAACGATATCCATTCATACAGCATCCGTTCAGCCGACGAATCCGACCGATGGCCCCCAAATAACAAGAAGCCTTCCACCAGGCGGTGACTAGTTAGTAACTAGTCACCGCCTGGTGGAAGGCTTCTAGTTACCACGCTACCGGCAAAGACGCACCTACCGCCAAGCGATTTAGCACTCCGGTACGATGCTGTGTAGAAATCGGGGTAGGGGTAGTTTTATGTATGGATTTAATTCTGCTACTATACCCCCATTTCCCTCTATAATCCCTATATATTTACTTTTCTCTTTATAATATTAGTTTAGATTTAGATAACACACACAGAACAGGTTAGCCCACTACTATCTTAGACTGCATCATCACTTACCATCAGCTGAGATCGCAGTCAAGGGCTAACTTGTAGTGGATCAAAAATAAAACGTTATGAAGAACTCTCGTGCATATTATGCTAAAGTTTGGATGAATGGATGGAGATAAGTATGGATGAATGAATGTTTGTTACTCAATCACGCCAGAACGGCTGAACGGATCTGGATGAAATTTGGCACTGAGATAGATTATAGTCTGGAATAACACATAGGCTACTTTTTATCCCGGAAAATCAATGAGTTCCCGCAGGAACCAAAAAACCTCAATCCACTACACACTACCACAAGCAAGTAATATCTACGAGTATACATATTATAATATTTAGATTAGATTAGATTTAGATGATGTACCTAGTTGGAAAATTCTGTTGACTCTTTCAGTTTTACATTTTCTGTGTTTTCCCTGTACATAGGGGGTTGTGGAGACGAAATCAACGCCCATTGGTGGGGATCCGGGGGTAGGGGGTCCCGACCGAGGGCGGCCTTAATTACCGCCGCTTTTATAGTTTTAATGAGTTCATTTTGGACCCGGCCTAACAAGCGAATACCTATTTAAACCAATTTTGAAATTAATATGCTTAGTGGTGGCAGTGGATAATTATATCGACTATCGATAAATTTATTATCTTGCTTATATTATAAAACATGTCGAAGCAGCAAGCTTGAGCCAAGCTGCTGAAGGCGGCTGAAGGCGGCCAAGAGCGTGTTCTGTGGGGATCCATGCAAAAAATCCATGAAATCTTCTTCCAAACAATGGACGTTTATTTGGTGAAACGACAACGATTTCGATTAAAAATTTGAAAGTTTGGATGTTTGTATGTTCGGATGTGCGTTACTCCCTTACACCACAATGACTGAACGATTTGGTCTTGTATCACTATATTAGCTATATCTCTCTCACTGCGTCGTATTCCTCATTGCTGAGGGTCTATATATGCGCAATAAGCTACAAAATATAATACGAATAAATACGAATGGGTTCACCTTTTGGGATGTTTTTTTAAGTACCTACATAAATCACTTGCATAGGTTTAAAAATTATAAGGTTTTGCCGTCACTTTTATTTTAAGTACTTAAAATTAGGAAATCATTGGTTTGGATGTATCGACAATTTAATATTGAGTTATCTAAAATTAAATAGTAAGATCAATATTACTTTGAGCGTATCTACGTAAAATTGTATTATACTAGTAATTTTAATCTACTAATTAAATCTTACATTAGGCTCCATGACTACTTGCTAGTAAGTTCGATTGCAGCCAAGCGCTAGTTTTTAAATTAAAAAATTAAAGTTTCGATAAGTAGATAATTCTGCTTTATCGAACTACACACAACACTATAAGCTTTATCAGGCACGCTCGCGGTCTTTCGGACTATTTTGTCGATATTAATTAAAAAGGGGTCCGTACAAGTTAATATTAAAGAAAATTAAGCAATCTCCAACGTCCAACTTTTAATGAATTCTCGTTGTAACTTGTAACCAACGCTGGCTCATGAAATAAGTTTGGCGTTTTGTCTTGTTGGCGGTTTTTGTTTCTTTTATTATAATTTTATAAAATATCTGATAATACTTTATGCTGACAACACCTTCCTCTTTCTCAGGAGCAACGCAAACTGGTAGAGGAAAGTGAAACTAAAGCGTTTTATGAAAAATTTAACGCACCTCACTATAGGCACGTTTCCACTAGTTGGTCATAAGCTGCCTAATTGTCTAAGCAATTCGTAATCATTAGACAGCTTAAAACGTATTACTCGAACTGTTTAAGGAGAACATACATGCTTTTTGACGTGCAGGCATCTATGAACTCCTTAAACTATGGAGGGTAGAGGTAAGGAGAATCATCTCTGTATATAAAAAGTGTCCGTCGAAATGCAATAAATTGGGGGCGCCATATTAGCATCAGGGTAAATTTGATAGGAAGCGCCAAATATTAATAGAGTACTTAGTTATGTATGGCGGCTGTCCCGAAGCAGGTTCAGGAATAATGAAGTCCTTTTTGGTGTACCTATATGAATATAATAAAATAGTTTACATAGGAATATTGTACAAAAATGTAAGATAGGTACGTCCGTTCGTTCCGAATTCCGATGTTAGGTATACGAAGGCAGCAAGTATAGTCGGAATTGGATCTTCTATGGAAGTTGAGACGCGCGGCATACGTGCTGACAAAGCGCAGTCGTCCAGCGTAACAGAGTAGGTTTGAGAAATAAACAAGGAAAGAAAACAATAATCATTATTTTGTGCAACGTAAGTTGTTGAAATTTTAATAACTACTTTAGTCGGCAATTATAATAATTTTTTTACATTCATACCATACCCTTTGCCTACACCAGCACCACTACGGAAGGTTTTTGAACTGTTATTTATAGCAATCCATCGACCAATGTAGCAACCACTGGACACTTTTTCAACTTTACTCCCATAACAGATGACACTCCTTATCTCTACCCTCCATACCGTCGAATTATCCGTTTGACAACCGATTAGGATTACCATTTTAAGTACGGCAGTTAAGCCCGCTACTTACCATCTAAAACTGCGTCATCGCTTACCACCAGGGGCCATAATGCCAAGCAATACATATGCAATATTACTCAAAATGACAGTTTTATGTCACGTGCCTTGACGTTCCTAAAATAAGGATTATAATTCTTAAACACGAAAGTCATCATTCGTGAAACAATATTGTTTTAAGCGTTGGCAGTATCGCCCCAGGTGAGATCGCAGTCAAGGGCCAAGTTTTAGTGGAGTAAAAAAAAACTCTTAGTGGAGTAAAAATAATAATGGAATAACAGCTCTATTACATCCCACCCTCCAAACGCTCCGCAAACACACATTACGCGACGGCGGCTAACACGATAATCGGGCCATTACCGAATCCGACGCGATTGCTGATCCGATATTGATAACGCTGGGACACACGGCCGCGGAAACCTTATCATTATTATGATATACTAGCGAATTCCCGCGACTTCGTCTGCGTGGTTTGAGGTTATTCGGTTCCCGCGGGAACTCTTTAATTTTCCGGGATAAAAAGTAGCCTATGTGCTATTCGAGACTTTAATCTTTTTTTTTATTTTTTTTTTTTTTTCGGGGGAGCAAAAAGTCCCTTCGGACTTCTGTCTGGGCTAGACAGGGCGTGTCCGACTTGCACGGACTAAAATAACCTCCCCCATGTCGGCCCGGTGTCAGCACGGAACTGCAAAGCATGACTTCATGCTGACCCTCTAGATCTCTCTCTTCTTCTTTTCCTCATTTTCCCTTTCCTCTCTTCTCCTCATTATGTTTCTTAGCATTTTGCCGTATCGTGTCCACGCATCTTCGCTCGACAGCATCCGTGTTATTAAATTTCGGGCATCAACATCGTCGCTGGTACCCTGAGCCTCTATCCTCAGGTCCGCACAACCAGGACATTCAAAAGACAAGACTCTACCACCGGTTCGGAAAGCTATTCTACTGAGAAGAGCCGGTAAGAAACTCAGCAGTTTACAAATTACAATATTAATAATAATGATAAAATCCATGTTACTTATGCATGATACTTATCTTACTATTATAAATGCGAAAGTTTGTTTGTTTGTCGGTTTGTCCTTCAATCACGCAGCAACGGAGCAACTGATCGACGTGAGTTTTGGTATCTGTATAGTTGAGGAGCTGGAGTGTGACATAGTCTACTTTTTATCCCGGAAAGTCAAGGAGTTCCAGCGGGAATAAAAAAAACTTAATCCACTTGGACGAAGTCTCGGGCATGTATTTGAATTGCCAAATAGATACCCAATTTTCTAAATAGCCGAGGTGTCGCAGCAGCCGTGTGTCCGAAGTGTAAATCTGTTAATCGGAGGGTGCGTTAATAATTCGGGGTCCATTTCCGATAATCAATCGCTGGACTGATCGGAAAACCCGGGATAAACTGTCCGGCCATGCAAATCCTGATGGGGGGTGTAATTTATACCCCACCAATTTTAATTACTAATGAGGTCCTTTATTCTTCTTTATCCAAATTTCCAAAATGTTACCTATTTAACTGCCTCGCTGGTCTAGTGGTTAGCATGTTCGACTGTGGGTGACGAGGTCCCGGGTTCGTGTCCCGGGTCGTCGGTCCCGGTGGTTATCGTTGTCATGCGTCAAAGCCCGCCAATCCGCATTGGAGCAGCGTGGTGGTCTAAGCTCTAAATCCATACTTCCATACTAATATTATAAATGCGAAAGTGTGTCTGTCTGTCTGCTACGCTTTCCCAGCCCATCTTTTTGCTGAAATTTGGTATAGGGGTAGATGTTATCCCGGGGAAGGATATAGGCTACTTTTTATCCCGGAAAATTAAAGAGTTCCCGCGGGAATCAAAAATCTTAATAAACGCGGACGAAGTCGCGGGAATCATCTAGTAAAAAATAATTAAACAAAGGTAGCTCATGTCTCGAATAGAAACTTCCAGCTTTCCTTGAAAGTGAGTAAGGTGTAATTGTTAAGTGATATAGGTTTAGGTACAATTTTTTTAAAATAATTATTTATTCTATGATTTTTAAATACTTTGCTTATCTATCAAAAAAATACTTTAGTCAATTTATAGTCCCACCAACTTATCTGTCTCGGTGGCCAAAATTGTTTTTTTATCCATGTTTAGTTTTTATTTTTATTTTTTTTGACGACCTCCGTGGCGCAGTGTGTAGCGCTGTTGCCTTAACGTGCGGAGGTCCCGCGTTCGATCCCCGGCAGGGTCAATTTGGGAATTTATAATTTCTGAATTGCCCCTGGTCTGCCCCTGGGTGGGAGGCCGTGGCTAGTTACCACCCTACCGGCAAATGACGTGCTGCCAAGCGATTTAGCGTTCCGGTACGATGCCGTGTAGAAACCGAAGGGGTTAATATAACTGCCATGCCCCTACTAACAGGTTAGCCCGCTACCATCTTTGACTGTATCATCATTTACCATCAGGTGAGATCGCAGTCAAGGGGTAGCTTGTAGTGGATTTAAAAAAAAATTTACTGTCACCGGGTCAGATAAGTTTGGGGGTCTCTAGGTATATTCTGCATTTTAGCATTTTATAATTAAAGCTTCAATGAAAGCCAAAACAAACGAGCTACCAAGATGCTATCAATATCAGTCCACGTCAACAATAAATCATTCACAAACGATTGGCAATCCCTCGCAGTACATACGCTAGTACAAAAGCACAAAGGGCTAAGCGTTTTAGACTAATCAGAGATAAGGTGACACGTGTACTGTGCTGTTACGGGCGATGCTGTAGTGCGAGCGATTTTTGAGCGATACTTTACTGCTAACATTTCACATTTAGTTGTACGTGACACGTTTACTGATTGAGTGTTTTTACGAGTATGTACCATTTTGGGCTATCATCATCATGAGCAGCCATTAATTTCATTTATATTGTGTAATTTTGTTATCTATGTGTACCAGTTATATTGTGTATTTTATTTAGATTATGTATGTATACGTACGGGTATGTCCTATCCTATGTATAAATTTTAATCCCAGAAAATTAAGGAGCTCTAGTGGGAATTTAAAAATCTTATTAAACGCGGACTATATATTATACTAAGCGATATTATTGTATATAGGTATGCAAAATAGCGTGAACTATACACATTAAAATACCTCTGCAATTGGCTTCTGTAATAATCGCCTCCACACATGTAATGAGACCAAAGGAATGTGAGATTACGGAGAAATAAATAACTTCTTTTGCTCGAGCGATAAAATAGTTGCGCGTATCACACGACATGTGACCAAACCTTTACAAACCGAACATTTTAATGATGAAATTGCCAAACAAAACTAAACGTTTAACTTTATAAATTAAGGTTTTGATTTCAATGGATAAATGGATTAAACTGTGTGTACGTATTAACATCACAAAACGCTCATTCATCAAACATCAACCCACCGTGATTCTAAATCTGATAAGAAACTTAGTTTTGGTGAATATTGTTATAGAGCTGTTATTACCCCACTGCCTCGTTGATCTAGTGGTTAGCAAGTTCGACTGCAGCTGACGAGGTCCCGGGTTCGCGTCCCGGGTCGGGTCATGGCAAGTACTTATTGGATTTTTTCAAGAAATTCTCTGTACTAGCCCGGAGTTAGAAAGTTGGCGATGTTACACCCCGTGCCTCGGAGAGCACGTTGAGCCTGCGCCTGCGCCTTATCTCTCTCCGGTCGTGTCGGATTTTCCGTCTCATCGGGCTATGAGAGTGCACCTGTGTATGCGTACTATAATACACTTTTGCACAATAATAAGTATCTCCCGGGCAGATGGCCAATCTCCTTGGAGATAGGCCGTCGTGGCTGAAAAAAAAAAATGAAATTCGGTCGGGAGGACATTATTATTACCCATGTCCGCAACAGCCTACAAATCCAACTTTTTCAAGATGCAACTTACATACAATTTGAATTTAGATGAAAATGGTCCTTATTTAGGAATTTATACTGTATTCGCACAAGTACAACATAAATAACATTGACATTACATATTATGATATAATATACCTATATAAAAAGTGCACAATGTTTCTATTTTTACAGTAATAATAATAATATGTTCTAATGTACTCTTCAATAGGTTTGTTTTATGTAGACGTACTCTTGTTAATCTTAACTACCTGCTGACTCAATTCTAAAGCCAGTAAAAAACATTAGTAGGTACTTATCCCCTCGTAGTAGTTCCAAATCGCAAATACCCTAATCCAGACAACAAACAAGCTAATTATATTAAACTGGCCCCCTCGTCAGCCATGATGACTATTACGTATACCTAGACGTAATAAATATATTATAATCCATACTAATATAAATATAAATAAGTATAATAATGATGTGTCTGTCTGTCCTTATTATGGCCTATTTATTGTTCTCACCGATTTTGACTAAAATTGGGACTTATTTCGTTAATGGAGTGCATACCAGGGATAGATTAATTCTTATCCCGGAAAATTAGAGTCCGGAAAGAGTTCCACACCCCAATCCCCAAGGATCTTTAAGAAACCTTAAAACTTAAAGTCACTTTACAGGTCTATAGTTTTTTTTTTTTAAATTATTATCATAGGAAAATCAACAGCGATTCTGATAAACAATAATGCCTAAACACTAAAAAACCGGATCAATATGGCAATTACAGATTTTCTCAAACATAAAATACAATAAGTGTAAGAAAGTAAGTGTAACAAACTTACGACATGTTGAATAATTGTTTTAATGTTTTAGTTTGTATGATGTGTGCATGTGTAGCTGTCTGCTTGTATGTATGCGTGCGCGTGTGTGTGTGTGTGTGTGTGTGTGTGTGTGTGCGTATGCGTATGCTTGTGTAATGCGCTAAAATAATTTATTTAGAGTTATGTTTTCTCCCTTATAATTTATATCCACTGAGACATACGCATTATAGACCTGCTGGCTACCACTAAGGTAAGTAAGTAAATATTATTTATAAAGGTATAAATATATCTTTAACTAGTTACTAATTATTTTATGTTAATACTAGCAATGATTAGCATAATAAACTTATAACTGGTCGAGACGCAAATAAATACCCCATTCGTTATTAACCCTGTGCCTTCATTAGGGTCCGCGAGACCCGTTTACGGCATAATGGAGTATGCCGGGGCACAAATCGTTGCGCGTCGCCCAAATTGGACCTCAAACATTTTAACAGCCTTGTTATATTATACAGGTTGATTTAATTTATAAACTTCTTTAGTTGCAACTTGAGATTCTTATTTTGATAGAATAAGTAGCGCAAAAATCTCTTCCGTCCGTATTAAAAAAATATCGCAAAATAGAATTAATGTTTTATGGCTGACATATTTTATTAAGGTGTTTTAAAGTAGGTACCGAGTTATTAGACCCATAGATTAAAAGCCATCTGCTGCTTACATTATTAAAAGTACTTTTACGTACTAAAGTTGTAGGTAGGTACATTGATTTAATAATAATATGTTATCAGTAAGTCTGTTTCTCCTTTTATGTAAATACCCCAATCGTTAATAACCCTCGCCTTCATTAGGGTCCCCGAGACCCGTTTACGGCGTAATGGAGTATGCCGAGGCACAAAATATCGTCGCGCGTCGCCCAAATTGGACCTCAAACATTTTAACAGCCTTGTTATATTTATACAGGTTGATTTATTTTAATTTAATTTTATGATACCAATAGGTAATATTTTGCAGTCAAACTACATAACAAGAATCTTGACTCTTGGGATTTTTTAAGTAGGTAACTTTAAAGAGTTAAATAAATACTCATCTGTAGTAACGCGAAATTTTGTTCCTCTCTTTCTCTCTCTGCGTCGTATTCGTCATTGCTGAGGGTCATGACCCCTTGCCATTAATCACATAATGGCAGGGGTTTTCTTGGGATAATAATGCGGTGGGTTCCTAATTCCTTCCGCATACGACTCGATTAAGAGTACTCTTTCTACTCTCAGGTTTCTAACGATTATTATCAGTGATAATAACCGGGACCGACGGCACGGAGGAAACGAAAAGGTTAAATTCGGACTACCAAATTCAGTCACCCATCCAGTTACCTACTTGGGTCAACGTTGCTTAACAATCGCATTCGACTGATGTGCGTTGTCGCAACTAGTACTCTCTTGGCTCTCTCTTAACTTCAACTACAAACGATGAAATATCAGAGTACCACACCCTACCAAAAAGTGTTTCCAACACTTTTTGGTAGGGGACAACCGACCGCGAGACCGACATCGTTCTTCTTAAGACAAAAGGTCTTAAGTAATTAAACTTTAATGTCTTAGTTTTAAGGTTTATATTAATAAGTGCTGTGGAACTAAGACCGACACCTCGCGTTGTTACGAAGACGAAAGATCTTAAATATAAATATAGTACATTCGTATAATTCAACTTTAACACCTTAGTTTTATGGATTATATTTGAAATATTTTTATTATTTATTTATTTTTAATTAGAAAAAAAATCGTTTTCACTTCTATCGGTAGACTGCCAAATTTTTACTGAATCTTTTTTGTTAGCCATATTTGAGCAAACGAAACCTAAAAAACTAATTCTTTATCTTTAAATTGACAACTCAATTCTCCATCCTCAGGTGATACGCTGTCTTGCTTCGTCTCCTTTTTTTACCTACTAATACATTAATTCAAAACATGAACAAGAGACCCTGGCAGAACGGGCGTCGCCCGAGGCGCGTACTTCATAAATTTGAATATTTCCGCGAAACGTGCCCGGGATGAGATAATATACGACTGTATTGTCAGTTTGGTGGACACGGGAACGAAACAAAAGAAAAACGATCCCGATAGAACTCTCTGGCGCAGTGGAGTCTTGGAAGTGCGAGGTCCCGGGTTCGAGCATTGGTAATGGCAGAGACAATTTGGATTTTACAAGCATAAATCGATGTTTGCAAGGCAAAACCTCAGCAATTATTCTAAAATAGAATATTGTGTTTATTTCTACATAGATTAATGTTATAAACTCGTGACATTAGTCTATGTAGATACTTGTGTGAGTATTTCAGTTTTTTGTATTGTACAAAATTATAAATAAAACAAATTCCTTTATCTTTACAATTCAGAAATGACTCCATCGACAATGATGGTAAAAGAGGACTTTCAGAAATTCCAATGGGGTCTTTGTATAACCTTTATCAGGTTTTACAAAGACAGGAGGCACAGGCCTCCACTTTCATACCCACCACGCTGCTCCAATGCGGGTTGGCGGGCTTTAACGACTATGATACTAACCGGTACCACGAATAACCGGTGTTCTCAGAGGCACGGTGAAACACCGCCAACTTCCTAGCTCCGGGCTAGTACTGAGAATTTCTTGTCAGATAAACCCTATACTTGCCCGACCCGACCCGACCCGAGACTCGAACCCGGGACCTCGTCAGCTGCAGTCAAATATGCTAACCACTAGACCAACGAGACAGACTCCGTGAAGAGTGACTATAAAAAGCTAACAACTCATTTATAGAGTTACATACATACATATAGATACACAGGCAGCATTAAAGCAATAAGGTGATAAAAGTGTAATTGTTTTCGCCTGTAATCACTAAGAGTCGAGATAGAGATAGTGTGTCTGTGCCACAGGCGGCCTTACAAATATTTATTTTCGCTATATTTCCTGCATCCAGCAAGTTAGCAATCAGCTAACGTAACTATCCACTGATATATAGATAGGTCGCAGCTCCACGTAAATATCTGTTGGTATATCTTCGCTTCGAAACTACACTAATCTAATTCCATATTATGTCGCCACAATGATGAGTAGTTCTAACGCAGCTATGGCTGAGCTGTGGAGATGAAGTTTCAGCTAGTTGATTTGTGATAAAATTACTATTTCGGCTTTGTAATGTCACCGTAAGATTGTAAAAACCGTTAGATTGTAATATAACGTTTTTTATCTCGATATCAAATCAAATCAAATATTTTTTATTCAAATAAACTTTTACAAGTACTTTTGAATCGTCAAGTGAATCTACCACAAATAAACTAGATAATAGTGATAGATTATAAACTGTCGACAGATTGTGAACCGTAACATACTGCTTACAATTTAACGCATTATTTTTCGTTAACCTGTAATCTTATTAGGTATATTAACCCGATAGAACCTAAGGGCACTACCTGAATATTCATGTCAAACCCTAACCTAACCTATAGTTCGCGTGCGAGTTGAATGCAGAGTAAATGTATGGTGACACTTACATTTACTCTGCATTCAACTCGAGCGCGAACTGTACAAGAAAGAGACAAGAAAACGTAAATACAATAAATATTTCATAATTTAATACTCACAACATTGAACGGTTCATAATCTTTAGTTTACAATCTCGCGGGATAGAAATTGTTAGATTATAATCTAACAATTTCTAGGTACAAGTGGCGCCACCGGACGAACGTGTAGTATACAAAGCGTTCTATTTGACTGTTCAAATTTAGCACTAGAAAGTCTGATTTGTTAATTGCTTTTTTTGTTTTATTTTAATCCGCCAGGTCGATAAAACGAAAAAGCGACACTAAAAGAGACAAACATATTCACTATTAGGATAGGATTTAGCCTCCGAGAGAATGAGATAGAATACAAGTTATATTAGCTCATTATCTCGTAGGCTACTTTTCTGAAGTTTCACTTCTGCCTTGTGTGAATTGCACACTTTTTTTTATTTAGTTTAATTTAGGAACGATTTAGCTAGTTGATTGCGCATTCGTGATAGTATCTCTATAGGACCACATTATTGTGGCTGGGTTTTAACGGATTTAGTTGCTAATTTGACACGTTCAGAATAGCTATTTGTTGGGACTGCCTCCGTACTGCAGTGCGTCCGGTATGTTTGCGGAAAATCGTGTGGACGGTTTTTACGCAATCATACGGAAGAGGATCGCCTCAACCAAAAGTAGATTGGAGAGTAGTTCCAATATTATTCTGAAGGTGATAGCTGCCAGTCAGGACAGCGCTTTCAAAGCGCACTGGATGTCAGCTTTAGTTTGTAAGTGTATTAATTATATTAACTAACATTGAAATAAGTCATACTAACACATATATTATTGTGTTTATTATCATTTATTATGTAACTTATTGGAATTACTAACATAATGGTTAGTAAAGACAGGATAAGTCTTTACTAACCATTATGGACTTTTGTTGTCTGTAAAATAAATTCATTCATTAATTCATAGCTATAGCATTGCTTTGTCTCTGCTTGGGTTATGGAAGCGAGTATTTAGCCAGTTGATTGCGCATTCGTGATAGTATCTCGGCTGGACCACATTATTGTCTTAATTGATTCGTTTCTCCCGCCGCGTTGGGTTTAAACGGATTTAGTAGCTAATTTCATTCCCACTAGGAATTAACTTTGAAGTGTGAATGCGATATAAGCGGTTTTAAAGTGGTAGTAGGAGTTAGGTTGGTAGGTACAACTGCCTCGTTGGTCTAGTGGTTAGCATGTTCGACTTGGGCCGACGAGGTCCCGGGTTCGAGTCCTAGGTCGGGCCATAATTTAATACTAGCCTGGAGTTAGGAAGTTAGCGGTGTTTCACCCCCGTGCCTCGGAGAGCACGCGTTAAGCCGTCGGTCCCGGTTATTATCCCTAACATGATAATAGTCGTCAAAGCCCACCAACGCAAAGGAGTAGCGGGTCTAATTCCCTCACTCCGAGGCCTGTGTGGCCTCCGAGGTGCGGCGGCTTTTATTATAACTGCAAAGTAACCTTTATTTATATCGACATAAATGGGATGAATTTCGTTAATAATCCAGTGATTTGTTTTCAATATACTAATTTCCTCCATTTTTAACCTTGTTACAATAACTACAAAGCAGTTTTATAACAGATATACCGCTCTACCAGTGAAATAATAATTTTGCCTAAACCTGCGCGGTACGGTACTGGTATATGTATATTTTTCTAGATAGGTGATATCACATTGATGTGTAATTGTGAGGATTTCTAATCTGCCACGCCATCGGTTCGTCAGTCAAGCTTTCGCTAATTAAACCTACTTCAACTGTCATCCAGGGCCATGTTTATAACCTGATGACACCTGTAGGTAATTTTTCACATAAATTAAGTTAACATGTTAGGTGTTAACATTATAAAGGCCACAGTCATTTGTATCAAAATAACCAAAGTACACTTTAGGCCATTTAAACCGATTAACTGTTACAAATTCCCATCAGATACGTGTACACTTCAGACTGCGATAACTTTATTAGTTAATTACCCTTTGATTCATTACACGAACGACCGACGTCGGATTACGGAGCGATTGCGATCACGAATCGCGATCGGTGATTAAGAAAACGATTTATTGACCGAGCGAAGCGAAGGTCTCTCAGTCTACTTGGGTGAATCGGCACTTGTCCGTCCGTCCGTCCGTCTGTCAGAGCATTATAACTTCTGAATTACTGAACGCAATTACTTCAGCTTTAAATATAATATGTAAAACAATGGCCTCCCGCCGAATATGGCTTAAAAAATAATAAAAATCTTTATTTCAGTGGGGCTCTCATAGAAGCGAATGCGAAGTATAATATTTTTTATAAAGTTACATAAGGTTGCGGTATATCATTTTAAAGATAATTAGGAATAGAGTCCAAAAATATTTTTTTATTTAATTTTTCCCCCAAAATTGACGAAATGAGGGGCTTTCAAAGTGGAGATTTTCTAATGTCCAAAGATGACCTCAGAACTCTAAATTTTCTGAAAGGATGAGCCTGAAACTTGATTAATAATTTCAATTATATCCTGTACTTGAACAACAAATACTAAAATTAGATAAATATTGTAAGGAAACGGAATTATTTAATTTTTAATGAGCTTCAGTATTTTTAACAGAACTTCACATTTATGTCAATAGATGGCGCCGCAAGGTCTCATTTCGGGGCGAACCACTAGTAATTTTCAATCATTTTACTTTACAAAACCAAAGTTTTACTAAATCCATATCCATACTTCCATATAAATGCAAAAGTTTGTCTGTCTGTCTGCTACGCTATCACGGGCCATCTATTCAAACGCTTTTGATGCAATTTGGTACAGGGTTAGGTTGTATCCCGGGGAAGGATATAAGTAGGTCTTTTTTATCCCGGAAAATTCAAAGTTCCAGCGGGAATCAAAAATCTAAATCCACGCGGACGAAGTCGTGGGCTTCATCTATCTAGTAATAATATAACAATTTTATTTTACCTTTCAATTAAATGAAAACATCTGTATTTCAAAATTAAAATAACGAGTGGCGTTTAAGTTTTAAAATTCAAATCGATCCCGATTGGTTGTTCACAATTCCGAGCGACCCGTTTACACGCCCGTGCATGATAAATGGTGCTTCTAAAACTAACATTTAGTGAGTTTGTGTACGCGTAATTGTGTAAACTGGTACAATTATGAGTAACAAATGTATATAACTGTGCGTCAGGTTTTGAGGTTATTTATTGCTTGTTTGTATTAGAGGAAATCCGGAGATTTAAGATTAGTGTTCTGTATCTATAAATCTCGCCTTATATTACTATTATTAAGTAGTTAAATCAACTATTAGGCAGATATAAAATTAAAGATCAAAGTTCTGCTACTCAGAAGATTATTTTAATACCTATTAAAGATTCATGAAAGTAATATATTTCTTTAATATTGAAAAATCATTAACTAAATAAGTATATTATTATTTTTTGTAAAAAAATGTGTGTAATTCACACACAGCAGAAGTGAAACAGAAAAGTTGCCAACGAGAGAATGAGAAAAATATAACTTGTATTCTATCTCATTCTCTCGCAGGCTAAATCCTATGATGGATATGTTTATCTCTTTTTGGTGTCGCTTTTTCGTACCTTCGAATTTTCAAATCAAAACGATTCTAAAGAAGATCATTTAAAAGAATCTCAAAATAAAGGCTGCCGAGGAGTTCTTAAAAATAAATTATTTTTCACAGCAACTTATTTAAAAATGAAAATATATTTAACGCTGTTGTAAAATAAAAACGTCCATCATTTATTTATGTTAATAATCTTAAATATCCCGAATACAATCGTTAAACCAGGATCATTATTTCGAATACCGTAAATATTTTCTCACAAAGGAATTTGGGCACGTACAACAATAATTTAAAAGCCATAGCTCATCGCTGGCGTGAGTAAGGCTGCGTTTTAGTGACACTACGAGCGTTTACCGCGCGGCGAAGGTGTCACTTACCCGGACCTAGGTGAGCGACAGAAGCGACAGACGTATTTACGCGACAACGTAGGCCACGTGAAGGGTTCTCGTCGCGTCGCATCGCGTCGCGATGCCGTGTCACCAAGCTACACCGTAAGGCTGCGGGTGCGGTTATTAAACGACACTAAAAAATTCATGCGGTCACCACTTATTCGCCGTAAGGCTGCGGTTTAAATGATGCGAAAATATTTGTGTCGTCACCAAGCACTAGCTAGTAATTAGCCGCACTTTCTCAGACAATAACTTTCAAATTCGACATGTGTGTGCTCACTGCTCATATCCGTGCACTATATAATCCTCCAGCTCCATAATTTTTTATGTTTTTTATTTCACTAAATCTAAAGAAATAGAGCTTATTTTGCTGTTCCGCGCGGTTACTAAACGCACGCCGCAGCTGCAGCAAAATTTGTACATACGCGCGAAGAATGATACGTGTGAAGTATTAAACGCGCCCTTAAGAGCGCGGGCCAAACGAAACAATTACTTAATGTCAACGAAAAAGATAATTTAATAATTGTTCCCGATGATAAACGAGGGGTCCACGCCCACCTGGGGTCGCAGTATTGAAATAACCGATACTCCACGGACCTTATTTATGCGCGCCGGTACAGACTTACATCTTACTCTGTACGACGTGCATTTGTTAAAAGAACACGGTAATAGTCGCTCGAGGGTTTCTAATGTCTCAATTTCCACCGACAATACAAACAAAAACCAACTCTAACTTAATAAAATAAAGTTAATTTCCATATGAAGATAGAGTTGCACGAAGTTTCAGTTACAAATCTGAAATGCAACAACAATAATAACGAGTCACATTGGAAATTGAAGCTTAATGCCTTTTGTTTCAACTTTAAATCGGATGATGCAATTTAACCAACTTAAATTATGTCTTGTTTAATGAGTTGGAATGGATTTCAAATCGAAAAGTCGTAAGTGTAGAAATAGTTTATTGTAAAATGGGAATAATTTGGTGGAGTGCATAGTTTATTTTAGCTTGTAGCGGTGTCGCGGTAAAATGGCTGTCGAGATGTTTCCACTGGCAACATAGCCATGTAACTAATGCGTTGAATCAACATATCATTAAGAGATGTAGGCTCGTTTTATACGTGTGTACCGCTTTGTTCCGTATATTTATCGTTCGGTACGCACGTATTTATGACATGCAGGTACGCGGTACATTACTATGCGATGTTATTCACTCGGGCTGAATAAGCGTGTTTTCAGACGCCTTTTGTAACAAAATATGAGTCCGTGTGTTTAAAAACGTTGGTGTACAAAACTAAAGATATACAATTTTTAAAAAAATATTTAGGCATTCCTAAAACCACTATAGGTTAGCCCGGAAACATCTCAGACTACATACATCAATTACTACCAGGTGAGATCGCAGTCTCACCAGGCTGAACGAATCTGGATGAAATTTGGCACCGAGATAGACTAACACTTTTTATCCCGGAAAATCACAATATATGTATATATATATATATCCTGAATGCGTTGTTGTATTGGACACGAAGGGCGTTGTAAGATCTTTGCGTAAAGTCAGTCCACAGGCTGCAGGTGTAAAACGAACTACAGTAGGCTCTGAAAAGTGTGATTTTCACATCTGCAGAGCACCGCGCAAACCTACGGATAACCATATTAGCTCTGACTAACATCGCCCGTTCAATATTGGTGTCGCCTTTCAGGGTAGGTGTTACAAGATGTCCTCGATATTTAAATTCTGCTACCCTTTCTAACGGGAACTCCGTTTATTTTATTATTACATTTAACTTTTTTGGTATTTCTGATACTTTTCTTAGCCTGCCCTGAAAGACCATACAATGACTTTTTTTACATTATAGATAAGTCCATGGTCAGTTGTATAGTCCTCACATATATTCAGCATCTTTTTGAGTCCACAGACCGAGATGCTGTTTAAGATAACCGTCTTTAATTATCACCATCACTGGTAACATCGTCAATTCGATTCTTTAATACGATTTAACAGTTGATCACATGGAAAAAGTTGCTTTTTCCATGTGACAATGATAAACGAGTACAGACCTACACTTTTCTTTTGGATTAAAACACATAAACATATTATCGAGCTTATCTTTTCAGAGTCGGTATCTTGAATTTTGTATATCAATGATATTTATGCATAAGTCCCTTTGTCTATATTGGGATTAAATTTATTGTATCGGTTTTGGAACTGCGATATCATTGTCATGGAGACAGCGAATTTAGTATCTTAGAAATAATTTACTAAATAATATCGGCATAATATCTGCCTACTTAAAATTCACAAAACACAGGAAAAACTCATGAAATAAAACGCGGATTTGCTTGACTCTTATTTTTAATTAGTATTTTAAATAATTTTACATTAACATTAATTCTGACAAACGTGGCGGAGACAAAAAGGAAAGAGGAAGGAAGTCTAGACCATAGACGACAGGTTGACAAGTCTATGCATAAGTTTGGGATGCGTTCAATTTATCCAACACCCTCCTCTGAACGCAGACCCATTGCCTTGGTGAACCCCAGATGCTTAGGTCGGTGCAAACCCTTGGTGAGGACATCAGCTACCATGTCCTGTGTACTTGTGTAGGTTATTGAGACTTGCTTATTCGTCACCCTCTCTCTTATAAAGTGGTAGCGGACGTCTATGTGTTTACTTCTTGCATGGAATGTATCGTTCCCTGAAATACTAATAGCACTTTGATTATCACAATAAATAGAGGTAGGTATACCTGACAGATGTGGCCAGAAATCAGTTTCCAACTGTCTCAACCATATAGCTTCCTGTATAGCGGTGGCTAATGACATGTATTCAGCTTCTGTACTAGATAGAGCTATAGTTGGCTGTTTCTTAGAACACCAACTTATTGCAGCACCCTGAAACAAAAATACATATCCGGAACATGATCTTCTGTCTTCTGTGTCAGTAGCCCAGTCTGCATCGCAGTAGCCCACAATATTGGCATCATTTTTCTTGAAGGTAAGTTTGGTATTCAAAGTTCCCTTTAAATATCTTAGAACTCTTTTAACTGCAATCCAGTGTTGAGCCGTTGGGCTGTTATTATATCTACTTAACATGTTGACTGCATAAGCTATGTCTGGTCTGGTTCCTTGTGATAGATACAACAGACATCCGATCACTTCTTGATATGGAACATTTTTTAAGACTTCTTCGTCACTTTTAGCTTTCTTTAATTGTAAATTGGCATCGCAAGGTGTGTATGCAGGTTTGCAATCATTCATATTAAAGCGACTTAGTATTTTCTCTATGTATAAAGACTGGTCTAATGATATTTCATTTTGATTACTATTTTGATTTATTCTAAAACCAATACATCGCTTTGCTATGCCCAAGTCTTTCATATGAAATTTTTCATTTAATTTTTTCTTTATAATAGAAGCCGTTTCTTCTTTGTTAAATATATATAGCAAGTCATCAACATAGACAGTAATAAATAATATATCTTCTTTATCAATTATTCGATAGTATATGCAGGGATCAACTTTAGACCGCAACATACCAATTTCAAGGAGAGCTGTATTTAACTTTTTATTCCACTGTCTACTTGCCTGTTTTAGGCCATATATTGACTTTCTTAGTAAACAGACTTTGTCTCCCTCCACAAAGCATGGCGGTTGTAACATATATATTTCTTCCTCTATGTCTCCTTGTAGAAAAGCAGTGACAGCATCCATTTGGTAAATTTTTAAACTATATTTTGCTGCCAGGCCAATGACATACCTCATTGAAGAATAGCGTATTACAGGAGCATAGATTTCATGATAATCTATCCCTTTCTTTTGACAGTAGCCTTTCACAACAAGTCTTGCTTTGTATCTGAATATACTGCCATTCTCATCCGTTTTGGTTTTGAATACCCATTTACATGGTATGGCTTTTTTATTTATTGGTAAATCTACAAGAGTCCATGTGTTGTTATTTAATAATGACTGATATTCCTCATTCATTGCTTCTTTCCACAGCTCAGAGTTATTGCATTGCAGGGCTTCGGTAAGGCATTGTGGATCACAGTCTAAAATACTCATTGCTGATTCACTGTTCATACAGATGTAAGAAGTAGGTGATGTGGAGTCTTCATTATTAATTATATTTCTTCGAGTTCTAACATTTACAAATACAGGAGAGCTGCAACTTTCTTCAGGTGTGTAAGTTTCATCAGGATCAGTATATTGTGATGACAGACTTGAGTCCTGCTGTAAAGTTAAATCATCATTTTTATCATCAGGCTGACTTTCCTCTTCTACATCAGTGTCAAGAAATGGTATATAAGTCATTTTGGATGGTGAGTAAGAGATCTGAGTATTGTTTTCATTTTCTTGTGATAAATTATCATTTTTATTTTTTAATGTATTTTTTTCTATTAATAAATCATTTTGTTCTTTATTAATTTTATTTCTTTTTACAGTGGCCTCAAGGAATACAACATCTCTGCTGGTTATTGCTTGTTTGCTCTTGGGATCTATGAAACGATAACCCTTTACACAGTTACTGTATCCGACAAAAATTAACTCACGTGATTTAGTATCAAGCTTTTGTCGACATTCTTTTGGTATGTGCACCATGGCCTTGCATCCAAAAATCTTCAAATGGCTTAGGTCTGGCTGCTTGCCAGTCCACACCTCCTCAGGTGTGATGTCAGAGAGAGATCTTGTAGGCGAGCGGTTGATGATATGTGCTGCAGTGACCACTGCTTCACCCCAGTAGCTTTTCTGTAATTCAGCATTTAAAAGCATACATTTAGCTCTTTCAATAATAGTTCTGTTCATTCTTTCACTTAGGCCATTTTGTTGAGGCGTGTATGGGTTGCTAGTCTGGTGCAAAATACCAAATTTTTTAAGATAATTTTCAAAATTGCTTTACTTTTAATTACATATACAAATACTTTTCGTGAAAAATCATCTATAAAAGTGACAAAGTACCTGGCACCTCCAAGTGTTGCAGTTTGCATAGGTCCACATACATCAGAGTGAATGAGCTCTAGCAACTCGGTTGCCCGGGAGCCCTCATTTGGAAATGGTTGCCTGGTCTGCTTGCCTTCTATACAGCTTATGCATGTTATATCTTTCTTCATCGGAGACAATTTTACACCAGTAGTACAGTTAGGTATCTTGTTTACATCATTAAAATTTAAGTGGCCCATGCGCTGATGCCACAGATAAGCATCGCTTTCTACGAGAACGGACATGGCATGACCTTCCTTTGGAGCAGTATTGAGCTTATACATATCATTTGTTAAAGTTGCATTTGCTACCGTATGACCTTTTGAATTTAATATTGTGCATCCATTTGCATCAAATTCTATTTTGCAACCATTTTTTATAATTTTGCTAACTGATATTAAGTTAGTTGTGAGCTCTGGTACATATATGACATTTCTAACCTGTATGTTCCTTATGCAGCCTTCAGAATCAGGTATTGGGATTGTAATATTGCCACAGCTTTCCACAGGTAAGGCTTTATTGTCAGCGATCCTTATGCTTTTGACTGGAGGAGACGTCTCATTTTCTAGCCAGCTTCTGTGCATTGTCATGTGCATGGAGGCGCCAGAGTCAACATACCAGCTCTGAGAATCGTTTAGGGTAGTGGCTGAAAAAGCAGCAATAAAACCATTACGAGAATCATTATTATCAGACTTATTATGGCTATCATTCTTCTTAAACCAGCAATTCCGGCTCAAATGCCCATATTTGTTACAATGGAAACACCGTGGTCCCTTTGGCTTTGACTGCTGATGTTGGTGCTTCGGAGGGTTTCTCTTGTTGTTTGTGTAAAATGCGGTAGTATCAGATAATTTAATTTCTTGTAAAAGTTTTGTTTTTATCATATCTGCACTAATTGTTACACCGGAACTTTCAATTCCCATTATCATAGGCTTATATATGTCGGGTAAGCCTGCCAACATTAGCGTCCCGAGCCATTCATCATTGACATTGAAACCAATGTTTCTTAATTTATGTGCGGAGGTCATAATCTTATTAATATAGTCTTCCACGTTTGTACTGTTGTCTAACGTCGTGTTAATAAGGTCTCTTAGTAGCCCTACTTTTCGTGTTAGACCAGAGTCTTCAAATGCCAGCGCCAAATTGTCCCATACTTGTTTGGCTGTAGTAGCCTCTCTAACATGGACATAAAGCGTGGGATCAATTAATAAAATAAGTTTAGATCTTGCCTTTGTGTCTTTCTTGGGGTCAGGACGGCCATCATTGATGCATTCCCAGAGATCTTCTAACTGCAACTGGGCTTTCATAGAAAAACTCCACGTGGCGTAGTTTTCCCGGCCTTTGAGTTTTTCACATAAACTTAGATGGTTATTTGTAGACATTTTACTAATTATTTACTAGGTATGGGACGGCCCATAACCTCATGAAATAAAACGCGGATTTGCTTGACTCTTATTTTTAATTAGTATTTTAAATAATTTTACATTAACATTAATTCTGACAAACGTGGCGGAGACAAAAAGGAAAGAGGAAGGAAGTCTAGACCATAGACGACAGGTTGACAAGTCTATGCATAAGTTTGGGATGCGTTCAATTTATCCAACAAAAACAGTTCTTAAAATTATTAAAAATATATATATATATATATACAATTTGTAAATATATATATTATTAAAAATATACATATTTACAAATTCAAAAACAACAGATTCAAATTCACAAATTAAATGCATAGTTTCTTGGGCCAGCAGTGTAGCCCTATTTCTCTATTATTATGACCATCATGGTCAATAAAAAAATTAAATGATATGAAATGTTATGGTATGATGGATGGTCGTGGTCGCAATATTCCCAATCAGCAAATTTTGTTCACCAAGAATAACATATTTCTATGGCTGGGTTTACCTCACTGTGTCTTCGAAACCGACATCGGATCGTATTAAGAAAATGCTTAAAAGATTTAACAGTTTTTAAAACGCGTGGTGTGTTGACAGTATCAATTTAGTAAATTTGGGACCCCCATTATATGAGCATCTTGAGCCAACCTCACTGCGGGTGGGCGCACAGAGTTTGCGCAACCAATTTGAACCCCAAAATGATTGGGAATGACTAAACTGGCTAAACTTGAAACTATTATTTGGTTCCTTTTTCTGTTTGGTGCCTTTTTCATACTTGTTTTTAATTGCAACTGTTTCAAGACTGTCTTAAAAGTTCGAGGTCGATTTTGGGGAAAAGCTAATATCTAATATAATAAACGCGGATAAACAAATATCTCAAAAGCTGGCAACGCATTGGCGGTTACCCTCGGCGTTAATCACTTAACATCGGGTGATACGCCTGCTCCTGCTCCTTTGCTCGCTATATACCTATATGAAAAAAATGCGATAGTTTGGATAGATGTCATGGATAGATGGATGTTTGTAACTCAGTCACGTCAAAACGGCTGAACAGATCTGGACGATATTTGGTACAGAGATAGATTATAGTCTGGAATAACACATAGGCTACTTTTATCCGGGGAAATTAAACAGATCCCGCGGGAACCAAAAAACCTCAACCCACACGGACAAAGTCGCGGGCATCAGTTAGCTAGTTGAATATAGCAATGAAAGGCACTCGCCCGAATTTTTGATTCCGGATCCGGAGCATTGCTCATTCTAACTTTTCGTACTATATCTGACAGACAGCCAGAACGTTGCCGGATCGGACGTACGATTACTCCAAGTGACAGTTTGATGTCACGTACCTACCTTTACATTCCTAAAACAAGGAATATATAATTCTATAAAATACAAAAGTCAACAATAATGAAACAATATGGCTTTATGCGCTGGCAGTTTGCTGATCTTGAAAGTGATTTTTTTTTCTGACGGGTTTAACCGCTACTCTAAAACGTCTTCTCCCTAAATACTCACCCAAATTGAATTCCCTCGCGTTCCCATACGCTAATCTCTCACGTGTCATTACGCTCACTCTACCGACAACCTGCGCGTTGACAATCATTTGTTACGTACCTGTACGCACCTATACGCTGCGACGTGAACCTTGAGGAATATTGAGAGACTGTTTCCATAATTATTCTCAGTAGTAGGTAAAGTTAAGTAGTTTAGTATTATGTACCTACTATTTTTAGTTTTATTCCCATGTGATGTTGCTTTTTTGAAGTTAAACTTCTTTAAATTCGTTGTGATTTGAAAATTCAATGAATCGAAAAAAGCGACACTAAAAAGAGATAAACATATTCATAATAGGATTTAGCCTGCGAAATAATGAGATAGAATACAAGTCATATTTATCTCATTTTCTCGTAGGCTACTTTTCTGAAGTTTCACTTCTGCCGTGTGTAAATTGCACAAACACACTTTTTTTTAAATGTTTTAACTTTGTAACGAATCATTAGATACCTAAATTGTGTTTACTTGCAAGTGGTCACTACATTTAGCTTATTTTTTATAGGATAAGATTACTTTAAATGTTTTAGTGTAATTATCTAATAGTAAACGAAATAAATAAAATAAAATAAAATTATCTATTGGCAAAGCCGCCGTCAACCGAGACTCTTTCGCTGTCAGTGGTTCCATGAAGACCTCTCTTCGCGCTCAGTATTGAGCTCTGTTGTCTTAACGTGAATGGTCCCGGGTTCGATCCCCGGCAGTTTCAATTGGAGAATTTATAATTTCTGAATTTTGTCTGGTGTAGCCGTGGCTAGTTACCATTCTACCGGCAAAGACTTGCCAAGCGATTTAGCGCTCCGGTACGATGCCGTGTAGAAACAGAACTTATTTGTATAATAATTACCACACTGATGAGATGGCATTATAGGATTTATAGGGCTATTAATATATGTTTTAGTGGTATAAAAATGACAGGCCGTTGTTTAAATCTGTCCGCCAAAAGATAGTCGGAACAATTTACTGTAAAGAAAAGTATTGTATAGCAATATTACACATGCGAATAAGCCGTCCGTCATTTTAACCCCTGGCCGTGACAATGGAGACAGTTTCCGATATTCGATAGACACACTTAGCGATTTTTCCGCGTCAACGTTAATAATGCTCCAACTGCTAATGTACAAGCTTATAGGCTTTATCGTTGCCGCTCCAATGCCTCGGCCACGTAGCGTCGCCTTAATGACGAATATGTAGGAAGAATTATATTATAATGCCGATTTATTGATTTCCACCTACCTACGAGCATTAAAACGGTTGAATGCCTCGTAAGTTACCTAAAAGAGAAAAGATTTCATCTTCTCAACTGGATTGGTAGAATTCACACACCTTCACCGTTTCAAGGAAGTGATATTTTAATAAACGCAACTTTTGAAAAGTGTAAGCCCACTTATCATTTTAGGCATAGTTTGGGTATACCTATAGATTTATATTGTTTTTACTATAAATAATTGCATTAAAGGTTGTGTAGGTATAATTTGCCCCGAATGTTCAATAGTGGATCTTAATTATTGCTTGTTAACTATTTCTCAATTTGTAACTTTATAAGTATTTCTTATAAATTAATCTGTGAGTTATTTTGGACCTAATAAATTATTATTTAAAACATAAATAATTATAAGGTACCTACATCTTTGATTGTGGGTAGCGGGCATTAATTGTCATTCAACATGGCGGATTGTGATTGCTAATTTGTGATTCGTGAAAGTATAAAATATACAAAGTGTTTCTATTGTTGGTATTTATTTAAAGTTCCCGTTATCATGAAGCTGTAGCTACAAAAGTTGTTAATGATAGAGGCCCGGGGATCGAACCCGCGACCCCGTATAGATCAGTTGTCTAAACAACTAGAAGAAGCCCTTAATCCAAGTAATTAAATTATTTTCTGACCGTATACAATACGAACATCGAATCTAACACCTCGGAATACCGCAGCACCCCTGCTGAATAATTCATAGCTAAATTATATTAATAACAATAAAGCGATCCCCCACAGTTGTTATTGCTATCCATTATCCCGATATTAATAAAAAATTTAAATGAGCCTACACGCGTAATCCTAGCATTAAAACTGTTTGGAGTTCTCACATTAAAAAAACCTAATAAATTGCTATTTTATGTGTGGGCGACGGAGATTATGATGCTTACTTAATATTTTGTGTGAAAAGTCAATAGTTGGTTTGGATTTATTGTTACTTCTTTCTTTGTTGCTTGTGTTAGTTTTTCTCATTTTCCGATGTGGATAAACAAAACTTCTTTAATCCAATATATCGACGCAAAGCTGAAACCATTGTTTTATTAGATTCTTAAAGTTTAGTAAACAGTTACCTAGTGTTAGCATTATTGCTATTTGTCATTATATCTCATGAAACAGGAAGTATAATATCAGTTAATTTCACTAGTTTCATGGGGATGGACGCCATACCTATTTAAAATGGGTAGTATAAGTGCGGGTATTTTGACGATGGTAAATCAGTCTCCTGCCGGCAGACTCTATTATTTAATACTTTTGTGTTTAGATCGCATTTTGATTTAGAGCTTAACGATAGCAATCGTGGCCGGATCACATGAGTATTATCTTTAAGTTTATTTTATTTTATTTAGTACAGATTCAGTCTCATAGATAGGTACCTACTACTGGATTGTCTCTTACACTAGGTTGAGGTTTATTTCGCGGCTTGATCCGATTTGATGCGACGCGACAAAATTGCAAAAAATTGTAAGCAAAAAATGCATTGTGTACAATTTTTATTTCTGATCATAATAGTACTTGATGAAACAAAGCGTTTTTTATTTTAACTACGGATTCCCAATAAACCGTGTTCTTTAAGAGCTATATACTATGTGGTTTGACCACAGAGCTAAAGATCTGTGGACAGTATAGACTCAGATATAAAAATGTAACATGGCGTGTGTACCTACTCGTAGATTAACATGTTAAAAGAAATAAAAGTAGTTTCAATACTAAATGTGTTATTACATAATATAGTATTCATATCAAACAAACCTAACAAATTGCTCTTTCATACGTATAGGCGTAGGGAAATTACGTATGAAGTTTGATACTTTGTGAGAAAAATCAACAGTTGGATTGTAGCCTTTAGAATAAAATTATGGGCCTTTGTTAGTTTTATTGGTTTGCCTGATGAAAATGTTTACTTTAAGAACATTAAAGGAAAGCTTAAGAGATGGTTTGATTGTGATTCTAATAACAACAATCAACATTATGGAATAGTATAGCATTTTTTGTATAGACACCGGACAATCGTTTTTGTAATTTTTGAAAATACTAAGCCCTATTACCTTACTTAATTATTGCTCAACCCGGGAATCGAACCTAGGATCCGCAGTGGCAAGCTAATTATAAATACCCAAATTGATCCTGCCGGCAAAATTCCCATGAAACATCCCATAGCAATATGAATAAATCAGTAAAACAAAACTTTACAATTTACTTAAGGGGGCACACATGACGGATCGCTTTATCCGCCAAAAGTTAATTTCCTCTCTCACACCAACAAATTCAATCTAAGCACAATGGAACATATTTGCTTATCTTTAATTGATTCACTCTAACCCCCGGCGGTGATAAGGATTAGCTCTATTCACGCTGACTTTTACAAGGGTAGCACCCTTAACGAGGGATGGGGCAAAGATTAATAAACTTACGTAGAAGCGTTTCACTTTCATTCTCTATCAATATACTGATTACTGACCCAGCTCACGAAAATGATAAATTAGTTTTAGAGAATAGGTAGTTTTAATTTATTTTTTTAATTTAGCTGTATATTTTTTTGTTTTGATAAAGTGTTCTTTTTTCTGTTTATGTTTACTGCTATATTATTATAATAGTTCTTAAATAATACTGTAACCTGAAAAGACGAATTAGGAAACTGCAATTTCTTTGCGGGTAGGTATTATTAATAAAATAAAGCGCTAAACTAGGCCTATTTTCATCGACGGAAAATAAATCCAGATGCAACTAAAATGTTATAACTTTTGAACTAAAATTGCTTATCACGTTTTGGTTTCGGTACAATAACGAAAAAGTTACTATCAATCGATAAAGGAAAAAATAAAGACCAATAAAACCTGCAAAGATTATTTTAATGTTTTTTCAAGATACAAAATGTATTAGGTATTTAAGAACGTTAATTAGGTTCGTTTAAACTAATTTTAAATTCTTATTCACAGTTTTAGTGGTGCTTACCTACGTTGTGGTCCAAAAATTTAATCTAAAAGATTATTTGAGAGATATTGAACATAACTACTTACTAACGAATTGTCCTGTGAATATCATGATGTTCAGTATATCTTTTAAGTATGTTTAAGTTTTATATAAACTTAATCGATGCAATTAAAAATTCTTTAAATGAAAGATTCATAAAATCTTTTACTTAAAATATGTCTATTACAATAAAATATTTTTTATTATTAATTATTGCGTTCTCGAAAATAGGCACAAAGGAAATAACTCACAAAGAGTGACGCATCTGCTACCATTATTCGATCTACATCTAACGACATCAAATTTCATAACCGGCCGCGTGGCGAGTGTTATCGCGCGCGCGTACGATACGCGATATTCGTGAATTACATCGTTTATCGCGCGTCGCCGTCGCCTCGCGGCGTGTTTGCTTTGGCTTTATGGGATTTGCGAAATCGTCAGATGACGCCTTTAGTATGCCTTGGATGGATTTCTTTTGGGGGAGGACTTATTAATGTTTTCTTTATTATTGCCTCGAAATTGGGTACCTCTTTTTGATCGACTTCAATATAAGAAAATGTGATTTTCTTTTGATTAAAAATAATAGAAGCTAGCTTCGGCCCGCGGCTTCGCTCACGTTAGGTTCGATTTTCATAAAAAATTCAAAGCCCTATTTTATCCTCTTAGGGGTTGAATTTTCAAAAATCCTTTCTATAGCTATAACGTAATAGCTATCTGCATGCCAAATTTCAGCCCGATCCGTCCTGTGGTTTGAGTTGTCAGTCAGTCACCTTTTATAAGTATATTATTTAGATTATAAGTCATCAAAAAGTGTGTTTTAATGACTGCGCGAAACGACCGTGCGAAACGTGCGAACTGCAAAAGGGACATTTTGCATGCAATGTGCATGTCCGTTTTACATGTCACTTTTGTAAGTGCAAATCCATACAGAAGGGATTTTTTTAATATTTTATAACTTTATTTAGATATCTATGTACCTGCATATTATAACTTAACTGTACGATTGTCGGTACGTCATAAAAAAGGAAATCCAGCAGTCCACGGCAGTTCCGAGCTATTGGATGGCGATTGTTGCATTCGTGATAAAAATATTAATTTCCTGTGCAGCTTTACCGTTGCTGCCTTGCCCGCTGTCATATCTGCATTTTTACACCTACCTCCCTACATGGATATATTGGGGCTGATTCTGTAGTGCACAATCTCTAAACTAAACTAAAATTAGAGCACTACCAATATTGCTAACCCTTTCATAATACTTCCTACGGAAAGGGACAGAACTAGATTTAAAGCTGCCATTTTAGTTTAGTTTAGAGATTGTGTTATACAGAATCAGCCCCATTATCAGAAGCTATTCTCTTAAATAAAACCTCATATTCAATATTGAAGCTGCGTCAAATTCAGAGTAAGGCCGAAAACTCACTATCCATGCTAATATTATAAATGCGAAAGTGTCTGACTGTCCGTCTGTCTTTTTGCTACGCTTTCACGGTCCATCTGTTTAACTTAATGAAATTTGCAATAGGGATAGTTTGTATCCCAGGGAAGGACGTAGGCTACTTTTTATCTCGGAAAATAAAAGAGTTCCTCGGGAATAAAAAAACCTTATCGCGCAGGCATCACCTAGTGGACATTAATTTTGTACTGACGGACAAAAGGCGTCATTCTTTTAAATATGAGCGTACATTCTAGGTGACAAGACACAACGTTTGATTACTTATGTTTACGTATATGCACTTAACACTCTACACTTGATTTATTCTTCAACTAGCTGATGCCCGCGTCTCCGTCCGCGTGGATTAATATTTTTTGATTTCCGCGGGAACTCTTGACGTTTCCGAGATAAAAAGTAGCCTATGTCCTTCCCCAGGATGTAGCCTACCACTATACCGCATTTCATCCAAATCAGTTGATCAGATGGGCCGTGAAAGCGTAGCAGACAAACAGACAGACAGATAGACAGACACACTTTCGCATTTATACTTTACGGAAAGTTAAAGACGACGAAGTATATAAAAAAACTCGTGCATTTTCAAACAAACTCAAAAAATACAAAATGTAACTCCCGAAATCAGCCCAGGCAAAATGGTTTTTCACGCGGCTTCCAATTTCCACGTCCATATCACATCCAGCCGAATGACTTGGCGTTTTTTGTTCGTTTCATTAAAAACGCGAACGTGTGACGTTTTATTAACATACGGTGTCTGGCTTAACTATTTTTTATTTACCGCGGAATGAAAAATGGTGACAATATAACCGCGGTGAATTGCATAGTTTATCAATTTTCCTATAGGTCTTTAATGTACCTACTCAAAATCTACATAATTATGTAGGTACCTAGTAGTATACTATTACTTATTTTGTGCTAGTAGTATCCATACTAATATTATAAATGTGATAGTTTGAATGGATGGATGAATGGATGGATGTCTGTTACTCAATTACGGCCGAACAGCAGAACGGATCTGGATGAAATTTAGCACAGAGATAGATTATAGTCTGGAATAACATATAGGCTTTTCATCCCGGAAAATTAAAGAGTTCTCGCAGGAACCAAAAAACCTAAATCCACGCGGACGAAGTCGCGGGCATCAGCTAATATTGTAATAATTATTGTCGTCTTCTTGGCTCTGATTATCATGGATTTCCGCATAGTAACGCCTGCTTGATGCTTCTATCCAATATTCAAAAATAGAGTTCTTCGCACACTCTCAGGGGATCTCACTTCAATTCACCCCTTACATAAGGGCCCATACCTATTATTTAAACATGAAAATAACACAATAATTCAGGAAATGGGCGGCGTTCCCTCACCATAAATATCTGAACAGGGGTGTTCTGTAATCTGCTCACGGCCCATAAACTTTAATGGGCCGACATTTTAAATAGATAAACTTGTCTATGGTGGCTCGAATGAGTTGTCTATGGCACTTAAAAATTTGTGAATAGTAAATTAATAATGAGGTGTTATAAAATATCCTTCATGAGAATTAAGTTTATTTATTTCAGAAATTTACTAATGGCTTTCAAGTAAATGCCTTACGGACAGAAAAAATGAAGAAAGAAGGAAAGGAAAAGGAGGAAAAAAGAGGAAAGAGGGAAAGTCTAAGGAACAAATTATAGACAAACCTACCTAGAGTTTTCAAAACAGAAACAATTATAAAACAAATCACTTAGTACTAATTTTGATTTCAAATAAAACTTTAGAAAGTTCTTATAAAAACGTCTCGTTTAGGCTCTTTTAGGTCTTAAAAAAATGTTTTTACGTAATTTCAATCACCAACTTAGTACCTTCAGTAAAGTATCGCTTCATTAAAACATAAAGCTCCACAAAAATTAATATTAAAATTACTATTTTACTTAATGAATTTAAATACGAAACACCTTTGTGCTAGCAATAGGTGTATAGAGCTTTCGGCTTTTATTTTGCTAGGCATCTATAATATTTTTAACCGACTTCCATAAGGTTCTCAATTCGACGCGTATTTTTTTAAATGAATTTCAGTGCATATCTCCGTGGTTTACGAGCCGATTTGAAAAAAAAATTCAGTCGTTAGAGGAAACTTTTGAGGTGGTCCCATAAAAAATTCTGACTCCAAATTCTCAACCCTGATATTAAAAAGTTAAAAATATTTTTTTTCTAAAAAACCGACTTCCAAAGCCACTGCAAAGTAAAAAATAATTTTGATATCTACACACTATGTTGAAGTCGGGCGGGTATAACAAGGATAAGAAAAGTTGACGCATCAGGCACACTTCAACATAGTGTGTAGAAATCAAAATTATTTTTTACTTTGCAGTGACTTTGGAAGTCGGTTTTTTGGAAAGAATTTTTATTGATACACAAGTTTAAAGTTTTTAAACTCAAATAAAAACTAAGTCCTGACAATCTATAAGATAATGCTGTATAATGTATATACCTAGGTACCTAAGTAAAATGTGTACCTTGATAATTAATTTTATTTAAATAATAGAGTAGACTATATTTAAATGATTTTCTATTCAATTCGAGCAGAAACAACATTAAATTGACGAGTATTTTATAATATCGCTATGTAATATCTAAGATAGAATTTATTTGGATCCAAACAAATGGAAAAAAACTCTAACTCCATGTTGAAACATGTGGAAATAATTAAAAACCAAACCGAAATTGGCGCCAATTCCAAAATTGAATGAGTTAAGTCGTTCTTCGTATGTCCCCGCCCATCGCGGTAATAAGCTGTACAGCACAGACTAAAGGAAAATTAAAGATGGTAAACATTTCTCATTTCCATAGACATAGAATTTTTTCGCTACGCTTTCTTGTAAGAGTTCCATTGTAATAATATGGGATTTTAAAAATCGATCTCCAAAGATTTGGCGCTCTTAGGCGTCAGAACAAATCTCTTATCGCTATCCGCAATAAATGATGTAGGTACATTAATTATCAATTCTGATATGCATCTTTTTCAGCGATGAGGTTTGAGTTAACCATGGCCTACTTGTCAAAAGCAATAGTTAGTATAATTGCGTATTTGACTACTATTCAAATAAATAATTTTTTAGTGATTATTAAATAGAGGATTTCCTAAAAGTCGTAATATCCACGTGCCCTATGATATGATTTAAACAATCGATTAAAGTAAAAAATTGCGTCGAACTTTAATGACGTCACATTTCAGAAATTCATATAAATCACTTAAGACACGTTTTGACGTTTGATTGACTGATTTGACTATTTGTCGAATACCCAATTAGGATGGGTGAATTTAAGAATTAATTCTGGAATTTAATATTTATTTGCCACTTATCCGATAGAATACGGTTTCGAGGGAATGCTTCTCTCAAAAGCTATAATTATATACAAAGAAGCCCCAAGGACAATCTCTAACAATCCAACAATGTAAAAAATTCAAAGACCCGGTTTTGTGTTCCATCGAGTCATCCTCAATCCTCATTAGTCTGTGTAGTACAGTCGAACAAAGTTATCGGTTATGGTACAAGGAACAGCGAGTACCGGGTACTGTGGAGTCGTAAACTGTAAAGTGACTTCAGTCCGGCGTTTGTGGGTAGCTGTACTATCTGTGGACGATTTCAGCTAATACAAGGAGCTCGGTACGGTCACACACAGAATCGGTATAAAGATTTAATAAGAAAGAGACGAGACACAAACACGTTTTAAATATAATGTGGGTTAGCCCCAACGGTATGCGTTGACATCCGAGTTTCCCAAGGAGAGCGATACCGCTGAGGCAATGTGGCGTTGAGTGATGTGACCCCGATTGTTTAAGAAGGAAATCGTAATCGTAATCGTTTGTTAAACTGATAATTCAGCCTGTTTAAAGAGTTCATAGAGCCCTGCACGGCCTGAACTCCTAAAACAGTTCGAGTAATAAGCTGCCACGTTATTGCTGCCAAGGGCTAACTTGTAGTGGATAAAAAAAAGTTATTACGATTTGCTTTCACAATTGAGCCTCTGGTCTACAGGCGTTTCTTACAGTTTATACCTGCTCTCTCAAACACGCCGTTCAGGAGGTTCAGGAGGCCTTCTACCATCGCTTAAAGCCCTATTGTTTTAATATTGTTGACGTTCATGTTTTAGAATTACAATCCTTATTTTAGGGACGTCAAGGTACGTGGTATAAAACTGTCATTTTGGAATCCTCCTTTCACTACACAAGCGTTGCGCCGGGGGGCTCACTACAATCGCAGTGAACCCCCCAGCGCAACGCTTTCCTAGGCAGTCCTAGGTTTACGCACTTACTACGAAAAGCTCTAGAGTCAAGAGTAACTTTTGAAGCTAACTTCATTTTAATTTACATTCAAGTTACACTCATCGCTCAGGTGGGGTAGTAAAACTGCAGTTGCTACAAAATCACTGCTTTTTTCAGCCTAAAGCCAAATAAAAAGGTTTACAGCTGTAGCGCTAAAGGTCTCAAATAAAGGTCTCGATGGTCTCATTGTATATTATTTACATAGTGTAACATTTTTCTGTTCATGAAAAGAGCAACTGCTGAGTTTATTGCCGGTTCTTCTCTACGTGAAATAAATCATTTCATTTTTAATTTTTCAAGCTTTAGTTCCTGTAGGTTCATTTTGATGCATGAAAAGGTTTATAATCTGATGAAATTAATGAGTTGTTTAGTCTCTTACGGTTTTAGCTTTACGTATGTACTTGGTACTTACTAACTACCTACTTACTTTACTTTTTGGCGACCTTCGCGGCGCAGTGTTAAGCGCTGTTGTCTTAACGTGCGGAGGTCCCGGGTTCAATCCCCAGCAGGGTCAATTTAGGAATTAATAATTTCTGAATGTTCCCTGGTCTGGCCTGGTGGGAGGCTTCGGCCGTGGCTAGTTACCACCCTACCGGCAAAGACGTGCCGCCAAGCGATTTAGCGTTCAGGTACGATGCCGTGTAGAAACCGAAGGGATATGGGTTTAATATAACTGCCACGCCCCTAACAGGTTGGCCCGCTACCATCTTAGACTGCATCATCACTTACCATCAGGTGAGATCGCAGTCTAGGGCTAGCTTGTAGTGGATAAAAAAACTATTGGTTAATAATGGTGTTAGCACCGTTGTGCGCGAGTGTACAGATATGGGCGTGGAGCTTCGCTTTACAGCGTTTCACGGGAGCGCATTAATTGAGCAAAACGAAATCAAAGCCGCTTAGTGTGCGCGCTTGTCTTCTTTGTTACGACTTATGTTACAGTATTATTTGTTACAAAGTATTTAGTTAATGCCTTTATTTAGTGCCTACTAGCTGATGTCCGCGACTTTCATTTATTATAAATTCTTTGAAAAAAAATCGACTTCGAAAGCCTAAAAAAATAACCAAAGTAAAAAAAAAATTTGATTTCTACAGACTAGGTTGAAGTCGGGCGAGCCTCACGCGTCAACTTTGCCTATCTTTCTTATACTTTTTTATTTTACAGTGGCTTTAAAAGTCGTTTTTTTGGAAATAATTTTTATTTTTATTAACTTTTTAGTGTACCTACTCATTATTTCGATGATGAAGTCCATGTTCGGTGCCTTTAATATCAATTCTCCATCAACAGTTTCTAAATCCCCGGTTTTGGAGTGCAGTACCCTGCAGCATCAGGGTTGAGAAGTTGGGACTCAGAGTTGAATTGTATATACGTGACTTAATACCTACTACATGAATTCACCATCAAAATAAAGATACGCGCTAAATTGAGAACCTCTTACTTTTTTGGAAGTCGGTTAAAAATCGTAACTAAACTATTACATAGTTGGCCTAGTGGGAGGCTAGTTACTACCCTACCGGCAAAGGCGTGCCGCCAAGCGACTTAGCGTTCCGGTACGATGCCGTGTAGAAACCGAATAGGTGTGTGGGCTTAATATAACTGCCATGCCCCTAACTGGTCAGCCAGATACAATTTTAGACTGCATCATCACTTACCATCAGGTGAGATCGCAGTCAAGGACAACTTGTAGATTTAAAAAAAAGACTTCATCCGCTTGAAATAAGTTAGTTAAATAAAAAAATTGGCAGTCATAGGGACTGTCGATAGAAGTGAAAACTTAATCCATTCAATTTTACTTCACATAAACATTTGAGTTTCTGAGTTTGAGTTTGACATTTGAGTTTGAGTTTCTGACTGGGAAATGTAGAAAAAGGTATATTAGCAACAGCTTCAGTTAATTATGCACCTTAGGACTAACACATAAAGCTACATTACGATTGGAAAAATTTTATCCCGGAAAATTAAGATCCCGTGAGAATTTAAAGAAAGTTTTTCCACACCGACGAAGTCGTGAAGATCAGCTAGTTTTAAATAAACATAGTTTGTACTTATACGTACTTGCAATTCCTCCAGAAATGAGTACGTAAACGCGGTAAGACTCTCGAGTAGGTCTAGCTTATCACTTATCTTGATCTAGACATTAATGAACAAAATGCATCCAAACTGTACAGTTTAATCGATACTGATGAGTTAGAAATAATCAATTACCAGTTTTTAGCCATTCTAGTAATTCCGATTAGCATATTAGATTGGGGCGACATCAAACGCCGCGCCGCCGCGTCATACGCAGACAATAAACGGAACGTGTAGAGATGTAGATAAGATCCGAATGACACCTTCTTTAATTGGAATTTATGTAGTCTGCACCTCGCTTTATGATCCAGACCCCTACTAAAGGTGTATCAAAATTACAAGCTTTAGCTGCTCTGTGAACGTGTATGAAATATTGAATTCTTCCATCGAGATTATGAGAGGACGCTTCGAGTATTACTATGTAGTAATTTACATAATTATAATTTTAGTTTAATACCTATAAAAGTCTATGGTTACTGGAAATAACTTCTATTTATTTATTTATTTATTACAGAGCTGCTTAAAAGAAAGGCTAGTTCATTTTATAAATCTACCATAGCTGGCTTTACAAATTGAAACTCAAATTTTAAAACTTTGTTCTGGATTTTAATATAAAATATTGAAGTTGTTTTTTCCCCGGTAGGTATATCTCGTATCCACAATGTGCTCTATTAAGAATCAGATTTAACAAACACTAAGTCATAGCCCTTGATTTCAAAATGACAAAATCTTCTTAATTTGAGATCTAAACCACAGATTACCTAGTAACTAAAACCTATTTTAAATTCTACCTCCAATCATTGCAGCCCATTCTATTCTCAATAAAATTGTTCATGGCATTGCAATAATTAGGTAAATCTTATGTTCGCATACTTACTCGAATGCAAGTCAAACTCGAATCAACATGGTCGAAATTCAATTTCTAGCACAAAAATACTTAGTAGGAGATAAAAAGCTTAAAATTCAGGGTGCTTATTATTTACATATTTCGGTTCGCTTTCGTTTGGCTTCCGAATGGCTTCCGGAGTAGATTACAATACGCTTTATTTTGTTCTTATACTATCTTAATTACCGGGGCCTTGGTCACACGGAAGGCGTGACGGACTCGTGGCTTTATAGTAGTAAACTTTATGATCTTATAATTGGAAGGACAGCGTCCTCCAGATCATAAAGTTTCATACCACAGAACAGTTGTGAAATTATAATGACTAAATTTAATCTGTCTATTCTGGTGAGAGGCCTCGATTATGGCTAGATACTAAAATTAAGTGATTGTGTCTTACGGTACCAGGCCGCGTAGAAACAGACAAAGGTAGGTGTTTAAACCTCTACACCTCTTCAGATTAAAACCCATTCTTAGACTGCAATTGCTATCAGGGCTTTACCTATTGGTACAGCTAGACAAAAACTATAGCCGTGGCTGAACTTTGAAGCTTCTCGTCTAATACCCTCAAAATTTACAAATGTCGGCAATCGAACTATAGAGACCACCCATTTATAAAACAGCTCTCACTACTTCAATAGGGTGGTCCACAAACTTTTTGCCGTGATGCTTCATGTTTGTCCGGACCTTTACCTATCTAAATTACTTAATTAAGACGGTAGGCCCTTAACAAGTGTGCGGCAATCGCTACTTGAATTTATTTCTTTAATTTTTGGGTATTTTCTGAATTTGTTTTGTTAATGAGTGAGATAAAACACATAATTATTAGGGTGTTACAGCTTTTAAACAGGGCTTTTTACGCGTCAATTTATTTTTATTTTTATGGTGATAAAAATATTAAAATATGGATGGTGAAAGCTTATTTTAACGGATTTCTTTATTGTTGAAAAAATTGTTAAAAGCATTCAAAGATTAAAATAAATCTCATATCAATTTATAATATAAAATTTTTTTGAGTAATGTAGATCTAGTTTTAAGCATAAATGTAACAGATTATAACGGTGAAGCAAAACGTTTTAAGGAAACCTGCATGTGCGTTAATAAAGACCTCAAAGGTCTGTGAAGTCCATTCAAATTGTGAGAGGAGACTCGCCATTAGTAGTGGGCCGGGCGATGGTATTAAAGGAAGTCGAGGAGAATTCCTTATTTTTTGTTAGCATAAAGAAACTGTAGAGCATTTTACAAAAGCGATTTGAGAGAGGTTTCGATTGCCCTCACACAGCACAGTAGGTAATCTAATTTGGCGCTCATTGCAGCGTTTTCTATTCAAACGATATCGCAGAATTATAGCTTGAAACTGCTAGAACGGGCAGTAAAGTAAATTCATACATATCTGTAGGTATTATAATTTAGATTTTAGTGATGCCCGCGACATAGATGTATATATATTTATTTATTTCTCCAGGTCCTCTATGGCCTATGCCCATGCAAAAAATTACGTCGATCCGTTTCTCTATTGCTACGTGATTAATAGATCACCAGCTATTACCTATTCTGTGCTACCAGGCAAACTAAGATAGGCTGAAATAAAGCGGGCCAGACTGTTCTAACATAACTGCCATACCCCTAACAGGTTAACCCGCCAGCATCTTAGATTGCATCATCAGTTACGTACTTACACCAGATGAAGTTCAAAGTAAAGGGCAAACTTATATAGTGGATTAGTTAAAAAATTTGGTTCTCCATGAAATTGGTACACTGATGTCTGTCGGCTCATCTTGCAGCAGCTAGATCCAGTGTCCCGTTAGATTTGCATTCCCGGTGATTTCCCCGGCGATCGGGCGATACGATCGAGCGATCTCGGGAATTGCCCTGGTATTCGTATCCAAATCGAAAATCAAACTTTTCAAGTATACTAGGGGGTGCTATTCTGTAACATCTAATGTTGCTCCACATTTTGTTACCGTACGATATTTTTCGAAGTTTTTGCGTACAAACTTATCTGACTCCGTCACAACGTCGCTAGTATATATGAAAAATAAAACAAAAACTAAATTGGCATAAAAATTAGTTCCAATTTTGGCCACTTGACCAGATGTTTGTGGGACTATACCTACCTAACCGAGCACCGAGTTTTCGAAATCTGTAAAGACGCAAATTAAATTGTACCTATCCAGCGTCCTACAAGGTATAGGTATCATTGGATATTTGGCAACAAGTCAAATCAGCACTTATACTTGAAACATTTTGCGTATCGATACGAGCAACTGCTAAGTTTCTTGACAGCTGTTAGAATCACAGTATAGAGTGTAGGGTAAAAACAACACGTATTTTAATTAGAGACATTTTATTGTCCGAGGCAACTTTGGGTTTAGATGTGAAATAAGATCTGCAGCTTCATACGTTTATATATCGTATGTATATCGAGTCAAGATAGGTAAAGTTAAAACTTTTATTGGGTACTTTCCCACTGTTTTCGGTTTCACCACCTCATTTTGGGTATTGCAACAAAATATTAAATTAAGCATAGGTACCTTCCCAATATTATTCTAAGTTCTCAAAAAAGTCAACGCGACGATGAAATATGTTCCTATCTGTGATCTTGTGCTTTTAGGGTAATCTGAACTATTGCAGATACCTACTGTAGGCAGTTAATGTCGAACGACTATCCAGGAGTTACAGGTACTACGGAATACGTCACTCGATTCCTTTCTCCAATTTTGCATAGAAAACGTAGGCGTATAAGATTTTATTGCAATGGAAGTTTCTATAGCGAATCGAAAATGGCCTTCACAAAGGTTTTCTCAAATAAAAAGTTCTCGATTTGCATTGTTAAAGAAACGTAAGTGTACGTTTTACGGGGGCGGTTGATAACGTATATGGCCAACGTTATTTGAAGTTGGAATTGATATTTTATTATTTCGTTATGTTAAAACGGTATTTTCTATTATAGCTTTAAAAAGAGGTAAAAAGACGTTTTATTTTATTACTCAACCAGAAGGTAGACCTTGACTGCGATCTCACCTAGCGGTAAGTTACAAAAGCGATTTGAGAGATCAATGATCATGGATAGTCTAAGATAGTAGCAGTAGATAATATAAAACTAACTGGGAATGTTAAAAAAACTCTTCCCAGGCGTCATGGTCACAAAAAAGCCTATATCTATTTCCTATTGCTATTGTGATGCACAGATAACCAATAGGTAAAAATATTGTTTATGTCCTATGTTTTTCCAAAGTTATATTATCCAAATCCAGTCGATCTTTATTACGACATCCCAGCGCACTCAGCATAATGTTATTGGTGACAAAACCCATTAACTGACTATTGTAAAGCATAGTAAAGCTGGCAACGATGTGGTATTCCGTGCAGGGCTTATGTTTATTTCTTTTGAGAGCATTATGGAAATGTAGTGATTATTTTGATATTATTAACGCATCAGATGTAAACAATCGCTTTTTTTTATCAATTTAGTATCTCTAGTGAAAGCTGAGAGTCGATTATTAAACGTCATAAGCAGAGGTTTTAAATAAGAGCCCTACACATCCTAATAACACTACACACCAAAAATAAAATCTAGTGTTTAGGGATACCGGTCCAAATTTTTCAACATTATGCACTCTCAACTTTAGACCCTTCAGTTACGCATGTTTGGGATTATTTTGTTTCTTTTATTACCGTGGTTACTCTTTAATTTTCCGTAATAAACAACCTATGCCCTTTCCCAAGATGCAACATAGTATCTCTATTCCAAATTGCCAAGACACACTTTCGCATTTGTACTAATAATATATTTTTTTTGTAAGTTTGCATAGTCTTTTGTGAACAATTTATTTAATTTATGTCAGTTATGTTAGAGGTCAATAAATACCTACTTAATAAAAGCACAATGATTATAATTCACTGATAATTTATAATATTATGGCAATAGTAGTAGTTTACTCTGCTTATTAACATAATAAAACAGTGATTCCGTACGGGACGCTCATTGGGAACCAACAATAAGCTATAGATTTCCAGGTATCCTATAAAGTATATACTGTTTTCCGACGCAATCTTTTCCAGCATACATACGACGAAATTATGCCAAAAGCTATATTCATATTACTGCATACTGATCTTTTATAGGGATTGGAATATTGTGTGAGTTTTGTAACTCCCAAGATAATATTTCGAGTATTTAACATACCATATGATTTTTATAACAATTCTCAGAAGCTGTTTTATTCGATTAGGTTCCTCCGTCACCTTTATACTAATCGTATCGCATGGCATCTTCAAGAAATTGCACCCTTACATAGTCGAAATTCCATGGACACGTACAAAGCGATTTGCTTCCTCGTTTCTATAATAATTCGAACCGCTACAGATGAAATAATAGTTACTTTTATGGAATACCCTTCCTGCTTCCGTTTTCCCTTCAAATCAAGAGGGAATAGGCATCTTCTAGGCGATTGTACCACCATAGGCTGCATCACCACTTGCAAGCGGGTCTGATTGCAGCCAAGCGCTGACTATAAGTTCAATACAAAAAAAAAATAGGTTTGTTGCTTTTGTGTCTTTAATCTAAGTGTTAAAAATCTTTAACTACTACGCCTAGGCCTATGTGTTATTCCAGACTATAATCTATTTATGTGTCAAATTTCATCCAGATCCGTTCAGCCGTAACAAACATCCGTCCATCCATCCATCCAAACTTTCGCGTTTATAATATTAGTAGGTACAGATGGGTGAATATTATACAAAGAATCTAGTTTATCTTAAGATTGTGTAATAATATCAGTAGTAAAATAATTCCTCAAGGTGATACTAAAATGTATTATCAGAGGGTAAGCGTTAGGGCGTGGACAGGGGGCGGATAAGCCTCGAGGCGATATATCAGCTCGGGTGCGAGCCATGCAAGGGGCATGCTAACACACGCCATGTGGCATGAGTTTACTGTAATTTATGCGTAAGTAGCTCCTGCCATGTGTTGTGACCTAGATATGATAGTGTGGATGAAAGTTTATCTTAATAAGTCTTTACAGTATAATGTCCTCCCGAACGAATTTCAGCCACAGCGTCCAATCTTCAGAGAGGTCTGCGTGGGAGATATTATAGTACCTACACAACACCGCCTTCCACCAACTTCCACCACTACCACCACTGACCATACAGCACCGCCACCAACTTCCTAACTCCGGATTGTCAGAAAAACCCATCCCGTTCGAGGACTCGAACCCGGGACCTCGTTGGCCGCAGTTGAACATGCTAACCACTAGACCAACGAGGCAGTAAGTTGTGCATTAATGAGTCAACATCTCCTGATACTCCGGTCTCGAAGTGAAACGTTGAGAGTGCTTTGGAACTTGGAAGATTCGTGTGGTATGGTGGCAGTTTTCCTGCATGTTTAAATATGCGAGGGAGGGCGGTGCATATCACATATACTTATTCAGCTGTTGATGTCTATCGGTTCCGGTTGATTGCCCTAATTAGTTTAAAAGGATTTGAGAGGTAGCGATAGTGAAAAAAAAAATCGTCTGAGTGTGTTGTGCAGTTTGAGTGCAGTCTGAGAGTCTCAGACCAGAGCACGTTTGGAACCCTCGTAGCTTTAGTTTTAAGGTACCGTTATTGATTTTATCACCATCGCGTTTTTTATTTATTTGTTTTTCAAAAGGTTTACAGTGTAGATAATTTTAATGAATAAACATTTTGACGACGACAATTAATCCATACTATCCATACTATCCATACTAATATTATAAATGCGAAAGTGTTTCTGTCTGTCTGTCTGTCTGTCTGTCTGTCTGTCTGTCTGCTACGCTTTCCCGGCCCATCTTTTCAACCGATTTTGCTGAAATTTGGTACAGGGGTAGATGGTATCCCGGGGAAGGACATAGGCTACTTTTTATCCCGGAAAATTAAAAAGTTCCCGCGGGAATCAAAAATCTTAATCCACGCGGACGAAGTCGCGGGAATCATCTAGTAATTTATAATAATCAAAAGAAAGAGGCCAATGAAAGCGATATATTTAAGAGGTGAATCTATTGAATAAGCTACTAATCTACTCGATGGCACAGTAAATAATGTGTGACGTGTAAATAATAGGAATTTATCTTCACGCTAGGTTAGACGATATTCATTGGCTCACAGGTGGCCTATTTAGGATGACCTGAAAACTTGCTTTGAAAGCAACCGTGAATGATACTTATCGCTCTTAAGAGATTTTTTGTCTCGTCTAAATAGAAAAAAATCGTTTAAGTTGAAGCGGTGATAGCCTAGTGGTTAAGACACCATACCTCCTGTACGGGGTCGCGGGTTCGATTCCCTGGCCCGTACCTCCGTATCTTTTCGAAGTATGTTTAAACTAGGTGATGCCCGCGACTTCGTTCGCGTGGATCAAGGTTTTTTGGCTCCCGCCGGAACTCCTTAATTTTTCGTGATAAAAAGTAGCCTAGGTGCTTAGTCCAGACTATAATAATTATATCCCTGTGAAAAATTTCATCCAGATCCGTTCAGCCGTTCTGGCGTGATTGAGTAACAAACATCCATCCATACATCCATACATCCATCCATCCAAACTTTCGCATTTATAATATTAGTATAATAGATAAGAATCACTTGCTTCAGACGGTGAAGGATAATATCGTGCACGCCCCAGAGTGCTTCATAATGTTTTCGAAGGTGTGTGAACTGACAAGTCAATGCGCACTTGGCAAGCGTGGTGGACTATGGCCAAACCCTTCTCATTCCGAGAGGAGACTCGTGCTCACTAGAGAGCCGGCAAAGAGTTGATAAGAGAAAGAAAAGTTATCGAAAATATTAAACAGTCTTGCCAGTATAGAGTATATGAAATTTTTTATTCATTCATTACTTAATTAAATAAATAAATCATTTATCATTATTTCATACGATAATAGATAATAGTGGACAAATTTTGTTTGGGACTGTGATAAGAATGAAACTGCTTTTAAGAATTTGTTGGCACTGGCACTTTAATATAAATGAGTATTATCGGGTCTCATTTTCAAATTGAAATAATGTAGCCACTATGATAAAAATATCAAATTAAAACTTGAAATAAGTACATTAAAATCTAAATTAAAAACTAAATATTGAACATAATATCATCTCAACCGCTGCAATGAGGCATGAATGTATATTATACCTAATATAATAATCTATTGCATGTTTTAAGAGCAACCACCGAGTTCTTGCACTCTTCTTGGTAGGAATGGTAGAAAGTGCTAACCAGCAGAAATTCATTTTACGATTCAAAACTCAAAAGCACTTGTAAAAGTTTCTGATTTCATAACAAAACATTTGAACTGCTAGAAGTTACTTTTTACAATACAATACAATTATTATTATTTTATGAACTTGAGAGCTTCTATCCGACCGCATATATATTAAACAGGCGTCTTAAGTTACAAATATATGCCAATTTTAGCGCTTGAACGTGCCGCCCGGCTACTTAAAGACATTTTTTTTCATGCCACCCTCAATAATCTCATAAGCAAACCGCACACCATTTAAAAATATATAAAAAAGCATGTAGCAAAAACGCGGGCGGCGGCGCTAGCTGTCGAGTTTATAGGGCTCTCGTCAAATATTTGAGATGCGATTAAGCGCCGGCCCCTGATTGATGGGGATCCGATGTCGGTACAGAGTAGTGAAGATCATAAAACAGAGGTTTATTATTTTTTTATTTTTTCTGTACAGAATAATATGTCTTTCAATAACAGAAACTAAGTGGACAAAGGTAAGGCTTATCACTTGAAAGAAATCTCTTTCAGCCTTCCTTGAAAGTAAGTAGGTAAGGTGAAATTGTAGAGATTTACAAAAATAATAATTATTAGTGAAATTATAAAATTCTACAATATACTATACTTAATTAATTGGAACACAGGTTTTATTTAGAAAGAAAAATATAAATCTTGAAAACTTAGACACATCCCGATAGGTATTTTAAATCCGAAATTGTGTGTTTTTTTTCTGATTTGTCGTTCAATCACGTTGCAAACGATTTACGGATCGAAGTGAAGAGTGTGAGTTTTGCAGGAATATTCTTGTGGACCTGGAAAGTTACAATAATATACTGCCTATTTGTACATACATCACGCTGAATCAACAGCTTAATTTTATGTAGGTGAGTGTTTATAGGTACCCTTTCATCTAATTTAATTCAGCGAAGTACCTACTAACTAATAGTTTCGGGATAAACTTTTAGTTTACTTTGCACTTTTGCTGTCTCCGAACAAACAAACAATAACAAAGCACAAGCACACAACTTGAATCTAGACACACACAAACACACACGAAAGCGCGCACACGCACTCCAATATTAATAATAATTAACTATAAAGTTATATATAATGTGTCTTAACTCTTAACAGGATTAATTCTTATTTTGGTCTCAATCTTAATTCAATTTTAATTTAATTATGTAATTATTTATAAGGAGTATTCATTTCATGGATACCAGGTAGATACATACTTTTTTATTTAATATTTACCTCTACAAATTACCTACTCTGTATTTTACAGCTGTGTCTATAATCTTCCCTACTTTGTCAAATTTAAAAACAATTAAACACATTGTGCCCACTAAAATTAAAACAAACATAACGGGATTACTACTGTGAGAAATTCTGTTTCTTATGTGACAGCTAAAATTGTGGTTAATATTTTGTAATAGGCTATAGGGCTTGGCTGGAATAAGACCTAATTTCAAGCGATGATGCAACCTTAAGTAGAGCACGATTGCTTGCCTAGAAGATGCCTATGTTCACTCTTGATTTGAAGGTCACTATGTTGAAAGAAGATTGTGAAGATGATAAGTTTGACAGATGAGAGGTGTGTAGCAATTAGTAAATAAGTCTATGATAGCAATAGTGAAGGACTAGAGTGAGATAGACTCAAGCAATAGGTACAATGCGAACGGCATCCGCCAAAATTATCATCCAGACAAACCATAAGGCAATTTCAAATTACAAAAAAAAACTTGCAAATAAGTTCCTATAAGGGGCCGACACAAATTCGCATAGTAAATATACGTACAGATGGACAAAGGTGATCAAATATTAGTATAGGTTTCGGCGAAATGGCAGTCTGGCTAATCGATCCAAAGCGCCGCAGAATAAGTGTCAAATTTCATTACAGCTGTTTACTAAAAGCGGTTGAAAAGTATAGAGATGGATTGTCTAAATACTTTGTAGATACATTGGCACAAGGTGAGGCCAGAGCTGAGAAGAGCGTAGATGGCCGGCGACCAATCACATTGTATATGTGACCGTGAAATTGCAAAAACCGTTAGATTGTAATCTAACTAGCGAAATTGTAAACTGTCGACAGATTGTGAACCGTTCAATGTTCTGAGTCTAAATTTTTTAAATATTCATTTTATTTACATTTTCTTGTCTCTTTCTTGTAGGTTAAGTTAGGGTTCGACATAAATTAGGTTTTACCTATCGGGTTAATATACCTAACAGATTACAATGTACCGAAAAATAATGCGTTAAATTGAAATCTGTTGACTGTTTACAATTTCGCTACTAAGATTACAATCTAACGGTTTTTGCAATCTTCCGGTGACATAATATATAAATGAAGTGATATTTTAAATTGGTCATCTATCAACAATCTGCTCCTCGATTGTGTACAATCGTAATCGTCTGTCAAACGGATAATTAAACCTGTTCGTAGATGCCTGCACGTCATAAAACATGTACGAACTCCTTAAACAGTTCGAGTAATACGTTCTAATCTGACAAATGATTACGAATTGCTTAGACAATTGGACCTCTGACTGATCAGCTAACCCCATATCCGAGCATCTCCGCTCTGGTGGATACCGGTCATTAGTTAAATTAATTTATAGCCTGACCATAAGAAAAAATGGTCAAATCTTTAGACATAATTGAAAAATACTAAAAAGGTAAGGGTGATTGAAGGACAAACAAACTTTTTATTATTATGGGTAGTGATTAGGTGGAAGCGATAGGTGAGGAAAATAGATAAGATCCACGAGGATATTTTTTTTAAATTATTTTATAATAACTCAGTCATAGGTATCTCCATACTTCGCAACCTTGTCGGCGTTGATCAAAGCTGTAAGTGGCGCTAAAGGCGCTTTCACACTGGTGAGGCGTTTCACGTCTCATGAACAGTGTGTTGACTTTGGATTACCGACCGACATGATTGTTTATACGCGTTCACGAGATAATGAATAGAAGGGAACTATCTTCTTTGTAATAAATTTCCAGCATTATTAGTTTATTATCCATTTTGACAGATTTTGGAGCTTTTAATTTGACACTGCCTCTCTCAATACATCTACAGAAATATTTTTGTGGAAAAAGAAGAGAAATCGTTGGGAACTACACAAAATAGAGACAGATTAGAAATCGCAACAGGCTCGTGAAAGCCTTCGCTCTGCCTCTAGAAAGTCAGATTGAAGTTGAAAATCGTTCATTGGAAATTTAAATTTTACATTGCCTTTATACCTACCTACGTGTTTCAAAAATCTATTAAAAGTATACCCTGAAAAAAAATTTATAAATTCACATACTGTTTTTAAAAGAAACATCCGCCGAGTTTCTTGCTAAGTAGTTCTTCTCGTTCTCGGTAGGAATGGTAGTAGAAATGGTAAATGGAATTATTTAAAAAGAGCAACCACCGAGTTTCTTGCTGGTTCTTCTCGGTAGGAATGGCATTCCGAACCAGTGGTAGATTCACTTGACGATTCAAAAGTACTTGTAAAAGTTTATTTGAATAAAAAATATTTGATTTGATTTGATTTGATTTGATTTGAAAAGTGGTAGATTCACTTTGTAAAAGTTTATTTCAATAAAAAATCTTCGGAATTGATTTTTATCATTGACATAATATAAAAGTAGCATGTAGGTAGGTAAACGCATCGTCATCGCTGTTTATCTGTCCAATGCCTAAAATATACTTGCTTATATAAAAACGCATTAAAAAATAAAATAATTAAAAGTACCTATTAGTCCTATACATTATTGAAGTTTCTGCCAAATTAAAAGCGATTTGGGGCCAAAATTTCAAGAGCCGCGGTTATCAAAATGACACTTTGCACTTAGAAACGGATGCAGGCAAGATTACAAGATAATGGGGGTTGGAATGCTCAAGTGATCGTTGACACCACTTTAACACAACGAACACGCAATATCGTACTTCATACTAATATTTTAAATGCGAAAGTGTGTTTGTTTGTTCGTTTGTCCTCCGCACGCCGCAACGGAGCAACGGATTGACGTGATTTTGGCATGGGTATTGGGTATAGTTGGGTATAGTACCTGGAGAGTATAACATAGGCTCCTTTTTATCCCGGAAAATTAAGCAGTTCCTGCGAGAATAAAAAAAATCTTTAACCACGCGGACGAAGTCGCGGACCTCAGCTAGTTTTAGTCCGAGATCCGCATATACCCCGACCTTCACCGAGCTGGTTAATGGATGAAACCTACTTTTTATACTAGATAAATACGCATAGAATAGGTTGATTATCAAAATCCGGTCCAGGCTATTTTTAAATTAATTAATTTTAATTTTTTTTTTTGACAAGTTTATTGTAGCCAATGCTATACCATCGCGTTTGTTATAAAATTACCTATATTTTGATATATATCATATTATAACTCAAGCGGTTAACGGATCCGTGAAGTTACCTATGGACTTGGCTACAATAAAATTGTCAATTTATTTTTATTACAAATTAATTAATTAAAAAATAGCCTGGACCGGATTTTGATAGTCAACCCATTTTAGACGTATTTATCTAGTATTAAATAAAACTAAAAATTAGGTTTCATCCATTAACCAGCTCGGTGAAGGTCGTTCTACACAGGAATCTTAGGCTATTTAACAATAATTATCATCATCACCACGTGCCTTCTCCAAAGCAAAGTTTGGCGGTCATCATGCGAAAATCATCTCTATTTTGAGCCGCATCTTTTAGCCTTGGATAGCTAAGCCCTGTCCACCCCCTTATATCGTCCAACCACTTGAGCTTTAGTCGACCTGGAGCTCTCTTGCCTACAATCCTTCCTTCCAAAACTAGTGTTGGAATTGAGAATTGGACACCTCCTTGCAGATGTCCGAAGAAATCCGGTGTTTTCCGCATGATGGTACACATTGATTGATACATGATACTAATGAACAAGAGAAATAGTTACATAGTTGTGACGTCATCAAATTTTAACGCACTTTTCTTAGTTAATTATCTTTTTAGTTAATAATGGTTATCAAACTTAAAACTAACCGAGGATGTGAAATTTAGGTATTTTGGAAGACCATATTTTATTTAGTAATCAGTAAGAAATATTTTTTGTACATAGGTACCTTAATAACTAATTCTGTAATAACTCTGTAAAAATTAGATCCCTGAATAGGAATATCTACTTAAAATATTTTTTAATATTTTAAATGATGAGAAGTTTTCGTGATAGAAATGCTAGTCCGAACCTGTGGTAGATTCATTATATGATACAAAAACATATCTTGTCAAAAAAAAATTAAAATTTTGAAGTCAAATTCTTTAACCACTTACTAAATAACTTATTATTATTAGCTTACTATATAACTTATTATTATTACCTACTTATTATAATTGGGGTTTTGAATTTTTTCTTTTCTTGTTATAAATCGAAAGATCATTTAATATAAGTTTTTAAATAACAAAACTAGTTTTAGTATTTTTTCCGCTATAATTAGTTAATTTAAAAGTTATATCAAATTGAAATTTTTTTTTTAATTCAGTACCGAAAACACGCCGAAAATAAATCCGAGCGCGTGTGACTTCACAATGACTGTACCTACTATCTTGAAATTGCTTTAACATTATGACGTCACAAACATGGCAACCAATCGTGGCGCGTTCGTATTCAATGGTTATTTTTAAAATTTTATCAATTTTAAATTGTTAATTTAAAAAATAATAATAACAGTTTTTCGCATCGACTATTTATACAATTTGTGTTTAAGTTTTAAAATAAGTACATTTAAAAAATCGATAATTTTTTTTTCATGAACCCAATTGCTAACTTATTATTGTTAGTAGATATTTTATCTGTAGGTTTATCAATTAAATTCACAATATCGTTTTCGAATAACGCTAATGTCTGACTGTAAATATTAACGAACACAATACGCATATTTAACGTTATAAAGGATTCGATGTAGCCATTTAAGTAAATAGTCGGTTCGCAAATCGTATCGTGTGTCTTTATTTTCAAAATGGCGACATTTGTTACAGATCCAACATGGCGCCGGGCGGACAGAGGGCCCTTGTTTGGACAGCATGGAACTCGTTACAGACGACGATATACAAATACTAGAAGGATCCGTGTGCTGGATTCAGCGATAAACGCTGTTGCGTATATTTTCTCCCACCTGCTCGGAAATTGCTTTATTATTCAAAAATCATAACGCCAATTGACTCTTATCGGTAGGCTTAGAAATTGCTGGGCATTTTCTGTGAATTTTTAAAAATATTCTGTGCATGTGGCGAAATTTGGAACTAACCGATTTGGCTCTGTGTTAATCCTAAAATTTTGTTTTTTTTTTAATAGACAGTAGCGCCTCCGCTTCACGCAAGATGATGTTGTTGTTGTTTTTCATTTTGAAATTAAATCTACTATGCCAGTAAACTCATTTAATATTGTCCATCAACTTCTTTTTTTCCTGACCTCTTGCCGTCCATGGATCAACCTTGGAAACTCGTTAGGGATCCTCTAAAAATGCCCGAAAAATGGAACCTTTATCCATTTATTTGATTGTTGTATAGATAAGTGCCTGTCATATCTAGCGACCATAGATCCGCGCCAGCGAATCCGCGATCCAAAGTAAGACGTCCGCGCCGAGCTATCATATTTATTTTTTATTTATTTATGATTATTTGCATGGGGCGCGCTGGATGTGACAACACCGGCGCTATTGTTTCCCGAAATAATAACGAGATATGGCGCTTCCTCAGGTATATTTTTCTTTTTTGATCCTTGTACGCCGTCACGAAAAGCCCTGGGCTCGAGGATCGAGTCCGGTAGCCCTAGTATAAGTAAGCACATTTCGAAAACTTAAATAGTATTATAGTCAGTAGCTTAAGAGGATCGCTTTAGTTTTTCTATAGTTTAATTTGTTAATTTGGTTCATTAGTCAAGTCCTTTCCAAATCAACGAATTTAACTTGTGGTTTAAAATAAAATTTAAAATAAAAATCAGTCACAGTAGACATTCTATATTACTTTCACGTATTGACATTCAAATATATTATATTCACGTATTGACATTCAAATATATGCCGAAACTGACAGCTTTACACTTTCGAGAACTGTTTATAAAAAAATCCTGAAAAATCAAGTCCTTAATAAAAGCTTTCGATAGTCACACAATGCATAGATACGAGTACATAGAGGATCTCTACATCGAATTTCACAGTCGAGACATCAAAAACCTCGTACTAAGGGCACAGACCTCGTCGTGCCCTTAAACCTGAAAGATATTTTATACATGGCATTTGAATAGCTTTAAAATAATAATGTGACGGACGCTAACGTTGTTTTAGATTTACGATGTCCTAAAATATAGATTATTCTCACGCTTTTTTCGATTTGCTCGCGTTTTGATATTTTCGTTTAACTTTTAACGATGCGAGATGAAGTCCGTTAATTATTTGTCCATATGGATTTCGGATTTTAAAAATCCCGTAGATTTTAAAAATAAAAATTAGCCTAGGTATGTCATTCTCCAGGTCTTTATATAAATGATAATGTAGCTAAACTAAAAGACACCCCAAACCTAGTTATTTCCCTTTCTGTAGAGAGTTGTATGAAAACGTTAGCAATATTTTTAATGCTGTCATTTTAGTTTAGAGATTGTGTACAACAGAATCAGCCCGAAAATTATCAATAACTTATAAACTTTACTATATCCTAACTTTAAAAAACTCTGAAAAGTTTGAACTACCAAATAAGAGACCGCGCGAGGTCTCCTATTCCTAGAAGTAAGTATTCTATTGGCTGAAGTCACTAGGCCTATTCTGCTATCATTTTATTTACTCATCCAGTTTCATTTCAATAATTCTGTTTTTGATACATCATGTTGGTAATATTCAGATTTCCGGTTTACAAAAATTTTGGTACAATCCACCCACAAGTACCTACACACCGCCTTATCGCTGAATTAAGACGGTAGCAGCAAATAAATACACTTAAAATACCACCGCGCCATAATTAGCCGTAAGGCGGTCGTGGAATACGCCATAAATCCAATTACTCGCAAATTAATTTGAACAATACCGAATGGAATGTTTTCGCCGAAAATAAAAGCTATGCGGGGCGAATTTTTTTCTTTTTTTTTTAACGATGCCTTTTGGCTTGATACAAAGGCTGCATATATTTACATAGCACTCTAATTAAGCAAGGCAATAGCTTAAGGTTGGATTTCATAGGCGCTACCAAACTTTACCTTTTTAGATCACAAAATCATTGGATCATCACCATTGGGTATTTGACTATCATTCAAATAAATTATTTTTTGTGATTACTAAATAGAGGATCTCCCAAAAGTCGTATTATCCACGTTCCTTGATAGTTTTATGTTGAATAACCATTTTAAACAATCGATTAAAGTAAAAAAGTGCGTCGAACCTTAATAACGTCACATTTCAGAATTTCATATAAAACCCATACATAGGACGCATTTTGACGTTTGAAAAAAAGTTGCTGATTTGACTATTTGTCAAATACCCAAATCTCACGTATTTAAGTAAGAGACAGTGCTGAGCTTTCCTTTACAAGATCGCCATTCCAGCACCTACAGCTGAATAAACAGAACATGCAAAGGCAAAGTAGTAGATTAGGTATGTAGTACTTAGTGACGCCCTCCCTGGCGCAAAGGTGAGCGCTGGTTCCCTATAAGTGGGAGGGTACCCGGGTTTGATCCCTTGAGAGGTCAATTTGGTACGTAATTTCTGAATTTACTCTGGTCTTGTCTGGTAAGAGGATTCGGCCGGGGCTAGTAACCACTCTACCGGCAAAGACGTGCCGCTAAGCGAATTAGCATTCCGGTACGATAGAAACCGATTATAGGCAGTGGCTTGCACGACATAGAGGCATAAAGGTAACGCTTACCCTAGTTAAAAAAGCTCAATGCATATTCAATTCAATTCAATTTATTCAAAACATGTAGGTGTCTCTTAAGTTACGTCATGTTTTGACTGTACCATAATAATCTTCATACCCTGCCTGACAGTAGGTATCAATACCTACCCGGGCTCCGAATACTGCGCACGCCTTTGATTATAGGGGTACCTAGGAATAGGTTTAATATAACCGCCTACCACTTACACGTTAGCCCACTACTATCTTAAAGCTTAAGTCAAGTTAGCCCTTGACTGCGATCTCACCTGATGATAAGTGATGATGCAGTCTAAGTTGGTACCGGGCTAACCTGTTAGGGGCATGGCAGTTATATTAAACCCATGCCCCTATTCGGTTTCTACACGGCATCGTACCGGAACGCTAAATCGCTTGGCGGCACGTCTTTGCCGGTAGGGTGGTAACTAGCCGCGGCCGAAGCCTTCCACCAGGCCAGACCAGGGAAAATTCAGAAATTATAAATACCCAAAGTGACCCTGCCGGGGATCGAACCTCCGCACGTTAAGACAACAGCGTTACACACTGCGCCACGGAGGCCGTCAAAGTAGCGCAGTAAAGGGCTAACTCAAACTCTAAACATATTTAAAAAAATAGGTAGGTACCTACACCTTCTGAACGTCATGCTTACAAAGTACGTAGGTATAAGACGTGTGGTGATAATTGGGTATTTGACAACTAGTCAAATCAGCAACTTTTTTTCAAACGTCAAAACGCGTGCTTAGTATGGACTTTGTATGAAATTTTAAGTTATGACGTCATCCAAGTTCGACGCACTTTTTTTACTTTAATCGATAGTTTAAAATGGTTATTCAAAATAAAACTATCAGGGGACGTGGATATTACGACTTTTGGGAGATCCTTTATTTAATAATCACTATAAAATAATTTATTTCACTAGTAGTCAAATACCCAATTAACTACGGTGTCTTAAAACTAAAGCTACGAAGGTTCCAAACGCGCCCTGATCTGAGAAGAGCCCACAACAAACTCAGCCAGGAAAGCATACCTTGTAGTGGATACAAAAAATCTAACAAGGGTCCAGTATAAGTCACTCAATTCAAAAAAATAATAAAAGCCATTCACTCATTATAATTCACCAATAAATATACGGAATACCTAATTAAGACACAACGTGGAAGGGAACACACAAATAAGGGCCAATTACCGAAATCCTAAGAAACGTCACGCGTCCGGCGTAGCTTTAAAAGGGCGGCTTGCCTTTTGTACCAATTTAGAGATCCTTGTGGTTATATCAATTCAAAGCTATCTGTATGTCACCGTAAGATTGTAAAAACCGTTAGATTATAATATAACGTTTTTTATCTCGATAGATTATAAACTGTCGACAGCTTGTGAACCGTAACATACTGCTTACAATTTAACGTGTTATTTTTCGGTAAATTGTAATATATTAGGTATATTAACCCGATAGAACCTGAATATTATGTCAAACCCTAACCTAACCTATAGTTCGCGCGCGAGTTGAATGCAGAGTAAATGTATGGTGACACTTACATTTACTCTGCATTCAACTCGCGCGCGAACTGTACAAGAAAGAGACAAGAAAACGTAAAAACAATAAATATTTCATAAATTAATACTCAGAACATTGAACGGTTTACAATCTTTCGACAGTTTATAATCTTGCGGGATAGAAACCGTTAGATTACAATCTAACGGATTTTACAATCTTACGGTGACATATAGGTACATGCGAAAGTGCAACTTATTGCAATACAAGTAAATGTTGTCCACTAGCTGACGCCCGCGACTTCGGCCGCGTGGAATGAGGTTTATTAATTCCCACGGGAACTCCTTGATATTCCGGGATGAAAGTAGCCTCTGTCACTCTCCAGGCTCCTAAGCTATAAATGCAAAAACACATCGATTCGTTGCTCTGTTGCGACGTGATTGAAGGACAAACCAACGAACAAACACACTTTCGCATTTATAACATTAGATCAGACCACAAATAAATTCTGGCGAGAGCTAGAACACGTTAGATCGTCAGCCCTGTTATCATAACAAGATCTTATGAAAATCCTTAACCTAAAAATGAAAAATCATACTCTTAGAGTTATTGTTGTCTTCGACAACTGATCCAATTCTGAATTGAATTTTCTGTGGTCTGAGTTGCAATCATGTAAGGATTGCCGATCAAGTCGTTAAAGTTCGGCTTCAAAGTAAAATAAATCATAACATCATTGAATTAGAGCTCAATTTCGTGTATCCATTCTCATACGTTTAGGTATGTACTATACCCTGTTATGGTTTATTTTACTCTGAAGCCGAGCTTTAACGATTTGATCGGCGATCCTTACATGATTACACATGATGGCTAGTTACCACCGGCATCAAAGACGTCGCCAAGCGATTTAGCGTTCCGGTACGATGCCGTGCAGAAACAAACTAGGGGTAACTAGGGGTATGGGCACGTATGGGCTTATTATAACAGCCATACCCCTAACAGGTTAGCCCGCTACCATCTTACACTGCATCATCACTTACCATCAAGAGAGATCGCAGACAAGGGCTAACTTGTAGTGGAATTTTAAAAAAAAGTGTGTGTCTGAGTGTCAGAAAAGTAGCCTACGAGAGAATGAGATAAATATTACTTGTATTCTAGGTATGTCATTTTCTCGCAGGCTAAATCTTATTTTATGAATATGTTTGTTTCTTTTTGGTGTCGCTTTTTCGTTTATTTTTTCGTTTCGTTGAATTTTCAAATCACGACGATTCTAACGAAGTTTCAGTTCAAAATGATTTGGACTGATACGGAACCTTTTTATATAGTTGCCCTTTGTCTGGGCGCAGCGCAGGTAAATATGTCCGTGTCCCCTTATAAATACTGGCTACTGGTTAATTGAAACATTATAAGAGATGTTATCGCTGCGGGGACGCGGTGGAAGCGGGCCTTTTTGAACTTGCCACGGAATTTTTAGTGCTTTTGAAAGGGACTCGCTTATTAAGTAGGTGGTACCTTTTTCGAAAAATGCGTACCCCTATATTAATTATACATTTATAGACAGACGAGTGGCCTATAGTTGTTACAGCGCATATAAGTCGATTGCGATTATTAAGCAACGTTGACCCAAGTCGGTAATTAGATGGGTGACCGAATTTGGGGGTTCAAATTTGGCCCTTTCGTTTCCTCCGTACCTCGGAGAGCACGTTAAGCCGTCGGTCCCGGTTATTATCACTAACATCTGATAACAATCGGTAGAAAAAACCTTAGTCGTTTAAATACTCTTAGTCGAGTCCACCGCATTATTATCCCAAGAACACTACCATTAGGTATGTGATTAATGGAAAGTGGTCACGCCCCGCAGTAATGAGAAATACGACGCAGAAAGAGAATATTAATTATTCCATAGGCAGTGAATATTTAGGTTTGCCATATTATAATTACCAAAGTACTTAACACTAATTATGGAACCAGCTTCCATCTTCTGTGTTCACTCATGATTACAATATGGGGCCCTTCAATTCAATTTCTCAAAAGCCGGCAACGCATTGGCGGTTCCTCTGGCGCTGCAAATGTTCATGGGCGGCAAAATCAGGGACAAACAGGAATTTATTTCCCTGTTTGTCCCCACGTGGGGACAGACAAGAAACTCCTCGTAACTTGAGGTTTCTACAATTATGCATCGTATCGGAATACTAAATAACTAGGCAGTCCACTTTACCCAATTCAACGTGTACCTACTTAAGGACCAACTCCCAAAACCACCTAATATGTAACCAGGCGTCGCTAATATCGCTAAGATACCTCATACCACAAAAAACATACTAACAAGACTTTATACTACCAACTACACAAAACTACAATTTTCAACCCTAAATTCGGAAAACTAAAGTTTATATTCCTCTGGTATTTCCAAAGAAATTGGTCTGATGCATTTAGTTGAAAACCAGTATAAATGAGCTGGCGTGTATATTGAGGTGGTTGGTTGAGTGGTTCATGATACGTTGGTAGGTCTAACTTGAGATATTACAGTGAAGGCTGCATATATTCTAATAGGCTATTAACATATAATGCTGATTGCGGGATGCGAGCGCCAGATGACGTGTGTGTCTTGTCAGGGGCGCCAAACATTTGGTTACGTTGCTTGATTTTATTTGGTTTGCCTTTTTAACTAGACCAGCAAAGCTTTGTAGAGATAAATTATGAAATCGTAGCATGTGGAGTGTGGACTGTCCTGCTTGTTACATGAAATAAAAATATTTACTAACGTTTTTTCTATAGAGCAAAAGGGCCAACAAAGTTCCTACTAAGGCATGCAATATTAAGTCAGAAGTACTTTTTATAATTGTAACGGGTATTTCTTTTAAATTAACTTAGGTATAGGTAACCCAATCCAAATGCTATTAAGATAATCAAACTGTCATCCTAATATCTTCTAGATATGATAATAGATACATAATTTATTTTAATAGCTCTGAAATTGATGAACGGTCAGAGTCAGACCTATTTATTATTTAATCTGTGCTATAAATGTCATTTATTAATTATTAAAATTCACAAAACTTAAAAAGACTTTAAACTCAACACTAGAATTTTCAGCAAAGATAGAACAGTTGTAACTATTATAGCATTATTTTATTAAAGAGATTATTTCTTATAATGACCAAGAGTTGACAAGCCCTGACACAGCGATGGCGCGCGATACAGTAGCAAATAGCGCTACTTCGCGATTCACCTTACCTGCCTTGCCTCACACTCACTACTTTGCGAATTAACCTTACTAGACCTTAGGCTACCCAACAAACCAATGAAACTAAACTTTATTACAAATGAAATAAAGTCCATTTTCATTCACCACACCTGACAGTTAAGGTTGATAAAGAAACACCATTTATACAATCCGAAATACCCTTTGCTTTCCGAAGATCCTAAATCAAAAACTGTTCATGTGAAACTAAACTTTCCTCATAAGTTATAAAGTTCAAATTCAATTGTGGAAATTGGTTAGAGCTTTTCATTTCACTTCAGATGAAAATGTTTTTATGACAAAGAAAATGAAACGTAATTCAAACGGAAATTGGGTACATTTTTGTTTGGATATTTTTCAGGACACGTATCGTTTACGGATAAATAGATGTATGCATGAAGGTACACTAACTGCACTGTTAGTGCACCACGCTTTTGTGGAACCTAAACGCGGGTAAGATAGAATGGAGACAGCTTCTCCTGTCAGAATTTTATATCTAAAAACACTGAAAAGAAAAACACCTGCAAGCTTCAGTCTTATTCTCTCTCTCTCTCTCTCTCTGCGTCGTACTCGTATTCCTCATTACAGAGATTCGTGTCCCCTTTCCATTAATCAAATAAAGGCAGGAGTTTTCTTGGGATAATAATGCGGTGGGTTCCCATGTTCTTCCCCATACGATTCGACTAAGAGTATTTAAACTCTTAGGTTTTTGTATAGACTATTATCATATGTTAGTGATAATAACCGGGACCGACTCAACGTGCTCTCCGAGACACGGAGGAAACGAATAGGCCAAATTTGAACCTCCAAATTCGGTCACCCATCCAGTTACCGACTTGGGTCAACGTTGCTTATCAATCGCAATCGACTGATATGCGTTATCACAACTAGGCCACTCGTCTCTCAATACTTGTTTAACGGTTTTCAAAATACATAAAGTTTTAAGTAACAAGAGTAGTAAGTCACTCACAGTTATACAGGTGCTTAACGAAATAGTTAGCTCCTAACGCAACTAGCGTTGACAAAGAAATTTTATAATAGGTATCTAACTTATACCTCAAAGTTACCACTAAAGTAGTAAGGAAATCTTAAAGAATCAAATCAGTCAGTAGATTAATTAATAGTCCATCTCCACACACAAAAGCCAGCAATCCGCATCGTGTGGGCTGAAATAATAGGCTCGCACACTGGGAGGTATTGAGACATCAGCCGGTATTAACTGCTTCGTGATACCTCCCCCTCCCCCTGTCGCTCCCCTGTCTCTCCCTCCTCACTCCCCCATCCTCCCGTTCCCTCGTTAGAAACTCCCATAAAGGCGAGTCGCATCGGAAAATTCTATTTTCAAATGCCATTTGGTAAAGGATTTTTGATTTGTGAACGGATCGATGTGTTTGAATGCCGAATTAGATTAAGGTTAAGACACATACAGGGTGTAAAGGTAGTGTCACATTTTAGAGTGCATGTTTTTTTATGATGACCTTTTTAGTGATGTGGTGAACGCTGTGGGCTCAGAGGGAGGTCACGTCGCTAGGCCATGAGTGGATTGATAGATCCAGATCCGTTCGGACGTTCTGGTGTGATTGAGTAACAAACATCCATCCATCCATCCATACATCCATCCATCTATCCATCCAAACTTTCGCATTTATAATATTTTATTATAGATTAGTCTGTCTGTCTGCTACAGAATCGAAAAGCGTTCACGGCTCATCTATTCAACCAATTTTGATAAAATTTGGCACAGAGATAGATTATAGTGTGGAATAACATATGGGCTACTTTTATCCCGGAAAATTAAAGAGTTCCCGCGGGAATCAAAAACTTTATTCCACCCGGTCGAAGTCGCGGCATCATCCAGATGCTATACCTATATAGATCACTTCATAAGTTAATACAGATCTATACAAAGTGATTATCGCCTGCCGGCTTTCAAACGCCGCGGCTTAAATTATGGAAAGCCATTAAACAGGCTAAAAGCCACTAATCTGCCTGTTTCCGCCACTGGTAATTAACGCATGAGCCGCAGCCGAGGTTTTAAAACGACAAACTTTTTAATGTTTTTTTTCGAAACAGCGGTGGTGTTACATGGGGCCATTCTACACCGAAACAATGGTTTGAGTCTTACACCCAGATTGTGTACAGAAATCGTAAGCGTAAACGTTTGTCAAACGTATAATTGGAACTGTTTAAAGAATATTCTCTTCCAGTTAACCTTTGGTAGTAAGGACATGATTAGAAAAATAAGGACATGGTTGGAAAAATAGCGCGTATAATATATAAAGAGAAAACATTGATTGGTTTTTAATCATATGATTATAATTCTACTAAATTAAAATATTATTAACGATCATAATATTATAGATTTGAAAAAAATTCCCAAACGTCGAGAAAAATAACAGTTCTTTTCAATCTGTTTATTAGTCCGTCAAACTTATGTGACCCGGTGGCCAAAATTGGTACTAATGTTTATGACTGTTTATTTTTGTTTTTATTTTATTTTTCATATCTACTAGCGACGCTGTCACCGAGTCAGTTTGTTTGATAAGTCGGACGGAATGTATACTGATATACTCTTGAGACAGTTGGCATTTTGTAAGCAAATGAAATATTATTAATTTTAGTCACATACATTGTAAATGAGGAGCCATGTAAGCCCGTCCCCTCGCGTCTATTAAGAAGTGCCAACAGCGTCGGTGAAACATCTCAAAATACTCTTCCGTTTTGACAAAATGCTATGGAGTGGCGCCTGCGACGTCTAGCGCCTCTATAGTAGCGCGATAGAGCACTTAAACAGATGCGGAACGGTTTGCGCGAGACGTATTTTAAAAGAAAATGTCTTAAAATAAAACAAAAATATATGTTGGGAGCCCTTAATATAAGTTAAGTATTTCGATATTTTTTTATCCTTCCTTAGGAGATAAGAACAATATTAAAATATTATGTATGTAGCTAATATATCTTTACTTTTCGCGGATATAAATATAAAATAGCCCTTGTCCTTCTTCCTTGTCAAAAACAATATTAAAATAAGATGCATACAAACAATACATACGTTTTATAACACGTATTACAGTTACTCGTGGCCTGCTGAATGCAAAACCAATTTCTTTCATGCTATCTCGTGTCTGTCTGTCTGCTTTCAAGGCCCATCTGTTCAACTGATTTTGAGGAAATTTGGTATGGGGATAGTATGTATCGCGGAGAAGGACATAGGCTACTTATCTTCACGTTACGTAACGTATCTATTGTATATTATTTACAAAGTGTAACATTTTTCTGTTTATAATAAGAGCATCTGCTGAGTTTCTTGCCGGTTCTTCTCAGTAGAATCAGGTTTCCGAACCGATGGTAGATTTTTACGAATTATCATTATAAGTGAATTATTGTGAGTGGGGGATGCCCCGTCGCTCACGTCCGCAGGAGCTACCTTCTACCTCCCTGCACGTGTCCCCCGGGTGGTGCTAAACGAGCGACGAACTTGCAGGCGAAATAAGCGTTCTTTTTATAAAAACGCTTATTAAGTACCAAACGCCATACGATTAAATAAATAAATAAGTGAATTATCATTATAAGTGGCACAAGGTGTCCTACGTGAAATAAATCATTTAATTTTTTCTTCTTTACAAATCTATTACATTTCGCGCAGACCGTGTCATAAATCAGTTAACACTGGTGCACATCTTGAAATAAACAGCATCCTAAACGATCATCATACTTTATACGCTTTTAAACGGTGATGCTTTTGTTCGCGTGCTTTATGGCTGTTTTATATCTCCTTGTCACCACCGCTGTAATATCCACTCGCCTAGCACCTCAGAACCACCTTTTTGAAGTCGGTTAAAAAAACATCAAAAATGCTTTTTAGAAATAAATAAAAAACTCAGTTAATTACTAAAACATCAAAAGTTATAACACAAACACGACACCGCGACTCGATAAGACGCGACGCGACAGTATCAAAAAATAGCTAACCGTTCACGTAACCTACACTGGTCACGTAGACGAGTTTGTCATTTTCTAGGGGTCGTATCGCGACGCGTCGCTTCTGTCGCTCACCTAGTACAACGGGTGAATTTTCAATCGATTTTGACAAGGCACAAAGGTTGTATCCTGGGGATGGGCATTGTGTTTATCGGCCGGAATTCTTTAATTTTCCGGCATAACTTGGAATTTTTTCTGGGAAACTTAAAGAATTCCGACGGATTTTAAAAAACCCTGCGTCTATCAGTTTTTACTTTACGTTGGGTTCCTCTTTACGCAACGGCTGAATTGATTTTGACAAAATCGGCATAGTGATGGCGTCAATTCTGAAGGTAGATAGATGGTTGACATCTAGACTAGATACTTACTCTTTATTTTTACAAAGGAAAAACGGGAAAACCCAAATTCCAAATCGACAAAGTTGCGGGAAACACTTTACACTATACTTTAGCATAATATAAAATAGATTATAAACACCACAGATTAACATGCTCATAAACTCGTATCATGCTTGTGTCACATACCTACTCTGACGTCAATCCGTCATATCGTCAAAATATGACACTTGACACGAACCATCGTCGGCACTCGTCATAAATGCACCCATTTGGCTGATTCTGTAGTGCGCAATCTCTAAACTAAACTAAAATGACAGCTTTAAATCTAGTTCTGTCCCTTTCCGCAGGGAGTATTATGAAAGGGTTAACAAGATTTTTAATGCTGTCATTTTGGTTTAGTTTAGATATTCTGCACTACAGAACCAGCCCCCACTGAGTTACAAACATCCATCCAAACTTTCGCATTTATAATCAAATAGGTAAATATTATAAATACGAAAGTTTGGATGTATGGATTAAGTAGGTATAGATGTTTTGCACGAAAAGTTTGATGAGCCCGATATCTCACTACTTACACAAATATAAAAATTCAAAGCTAGTCAAAAGGCCAAAAAAGGCAGTTATTTAATTTAAACATCATTCCAAAATCCAATTTGCAATTTGCTAAAACCAATCACAATAATTTTAATTTTAATTATAGTCTACCTTCTAACAACTTGGAAATGAAACAATAACTTATAATAATGCCATTTGGGATATTTCATTTATTTGCTATCAATCACATAAGTAGTAACTCTTATTCGTATGATTTTAAGTAGTATAATTGTATAGATTAGATTTTTGGAAAGAATATATAATGTTGTTGTAGACAATTCGGTTATTTGTCAGGTAGAATTGACCGGGACGGGAGACCGCCTACACAAAACATCTTTATTAATGATTTTTTTAAACAAAAAATAATTTTATGACCTCACCTTTGTTTGAGAGATTTGTGTTATTTTATTTTTTGCTTCATCATTTCAAACGATTGCCGGCTCACTACTGAGCACTAGTCTCCTCTCGAAATGAGGAGGGTTTAGCCGTAGTCCACCACGCTAGCCAAGTGCGGATTGGCAGACTTCACACACTGACTTCACTGTTCTAGCCTAGTGGGAGATTTTCTTCCCATTCGATCGCGACAACATTAACTACGATTTGTTTGGAATGGTCAATCGCTTGATCATCTACGAGATATATATAAAATTCAAAGTCCTGACTGACTGACTGACTGACTGACTTATATATCAACGCACTGCCTAAGCCGCTGGTTATAGAGACATGAAATTTGGAGGGTATGTTCATTGTGAAGAGTAGGTATCCACTAAGAAAGCATTTTTGAAATTCCACCCCCAAAGGGGGTAACCCCCCAGCTGTTTTAGAACGCGCACTGTACCTAATGTTTTCACTACTCTGCCTCGTTGCTCCTTATTTGTGTGGAAACAGCATAAGGTAAGTCCAGATAGGTATAAAGCGTAGAAGATATAAAGCGTACTGCGTAAGTAGAAAAAATCTAAACAAAGTTTACGTATACTAGTAAATGCTTTTTAGGGTAAAAAAAAGCTCAAAAGGAAGCGAGTGGGAAGCTGCTTAAAGCTAAACTATTCTTGTCTATGATAATATTTTTATCTATTACCTCTCCCATACCTCTCCACGTAGACAGAGAAAGGACCTCTCCATCTGTCTTTGTATGTCTATATCATAGACTTTACAAATATTTTACCGTAATGTTATCGCATCTTAATCAGACTGTCAAAATAATGTCACAGACCAACAACAAAAGCAATAAAAATGGAAAAATGGCAATCCTAACAAAAGTTCTCAGTCTGCCCCTACATTTCCCCCTCATCCGTGGCATGGTCTCCTACGCGGTGATCTGGCCGAGTTGCAGCATCGTCCAGGAGTACATGGAGCACGGCACCAGTTTGGGGAGCGCTGACTGGGCACGCGCCACCCGGTTTGGAGTCTTCGGCGCATTCTTTATGGCACCAGTGTTCTACGGCTGGATGAAATATAGTAGCAAGTTCTTTAAAGGAAGGAACTTGCCCACAGGTGTTGTGTTGTATTTTGCTTTTGACTCCTTCCAGCCCGTCATTGCATTTTCAACAAAGACAAATTCAATTAAAAGAAGATTTCAATATCGACATAGTCCTTACGCAGTGAACCGCTAGGATATGGAATGCCCTTCCGGCTTCCGTTTTCCCTTCCTCTTTTAATATGGGTACCTTCAAATCAAGAGTGAATAGGCATCTTCTAGGCAAGCGTGCTTCAAATTTGGCTGCATCACCTGATATTGGCATGGATTAATAGGTATCTATCTATACTAACATTATAAATGCGAAACTTTGGATGAACGAATGGATGGATATATGTTTGTTACTCAATCACGCCAGAACGGCTGAACGGGTCTTTGTGGAATTTGCCACAGAGATAGATAATAGTCTGAAATAACACATAGGCTTACTTTTTATCCTGGAAAATTAAAGAGTTCCCGCGGGAACTAAAAAACTAATTCCACACGGACGAAGTCTCGGGCATCAGCTAGTGGACTAGCCGCTGGAACAATTCATTCCCATGCATTTTTATCATAGAGCTATCTAAATCTCCTGTTATACTTAATTCTTCTGTCTAGACATCTTCGTTGGATGACTGTTAGAGAATAAAATATTTTCATACACTGTGATATATTAGCACGGATTAAGTAGGTATATGGCTAAGGGGATTATATCCCCAAGGACGAGATAGGCCTCTCACAAGCGAAGCTCCGGCGCATGTTCATAAGAGTTCCCGGAGCTTGTCATAATGTGCAGAAGGTGGCTGCACCGAGGGGGTTTTAGTGGGTAGAAATCCCAAACAACCTGATCTCTTCACCCGGAGATTGGGTATCTAAAGGAGATTTCCCCCCCGTCAACAAAAAAAAAGGTATATGGATAATAATGTGGACTCATTTGCTTACAGCGGTGACCCGAGCACTGGTGGAACAGGTGTCTTACTCCCCTGCAGCGATGGCGTACTTCTTCTTCGGCATGAGCCTGCTGGAAATGAAGCCTTTGAAAACCTGCGTCAATGAGGTAACCCGTTGTCCTAAGTGAGCGACAGAAGCGACGCAATGCGATACGACGCCACAGAAAATGACATACATACATAGATTAATAAGTGTAACCTGAGAATGGCAAACTTGTCTACGCGACAACGTAGGCCACGTGAAGGGTTAGCGGCAGCCAGAAGGATCACAGAAGGAAACGAAGATGAATTTACTTATAAATAACCTAACCTAACGTTTGCGTCCATGGTAGATGCAGCGTTTCACATTATGACGACCTATAGAGTAGCCTAATCTACCCTAATTAACGTTCTACGTCGATGAGACAACAGAATTAATGAACGATCTTCTCATTATTTCATTAGCTTTTATATTTTACGCTATGTAGCTGGTGCCCGCGACTTCGTCCGCCTGGATTGAGGTTTTGGTTCCCGCGGGAACTCTTCAGTTTTGCAGAATAAAAAGTAGCCATGTGTTATTCCAGACCATAATGAAATGAAATGAAATGAAATGAAAATGAAATGAAATGAAATGAAATGAAATGAAATGATTCAGATTTCATCCAATCCATCCATCCAAACTTTCACGTTTATAATAAGATTACAATATTACAGTCCCACAAACTTATATCTGACCCAGTAACAGCGTCGCAAGTCTAAATGAAAAATGAAATAAAAATCAAAACTAAACAAGCATAAAAATTAATTCAAATTTTGGGCACCAGGTCTGTTAAGTTTGTGGGGCTATAATTTAGATTGCAATATTAGTATGGATTTTAAGAATAAATTAACGAGTTACGAGTAAGAATAGTGCCATATACCTACTTGAATTTTAACTTTCTTCTAGGTCAGAGAAAAGTTCTGGCCCACTTACAAAGTGGGCGCAGTGTTCTGGCCGACAGCGCAGACTATCAACTTTTACTTCGTCTCGGAGAGGAATAGGATAGTTTTCGTGAGTGTCGCCAGTTTCGTGTGGACGATATTCATGGCGCATATGAAGGCTATGGAACAGGTTCCCGAAAAAAGGAATGAAGTCAATCAAATTGATGACAAGACAATTAAAACTAAAGATCCCTATTAGTAATACAGTTTTATTTCCTTTATGATGTGCTTACTAGATGCACACGACTTGGTCCGCGTGGGTTAAGTTTTTTGATTACCGGGGGAACTCCCTAATAAAAAGCCTAAAGGTCTTCCACCTTTACCTTACACATTTAACATTTACCTTAAGGTATTGTTCTGTGTGGCACAATGCCACACGACAATGCTGTTAATAAATGTTTTTTCTACTTCTTTAGATATCAAACATCAAAATCGGTTGAAAAGATGGGCCATTAAAGTGTAGCAGATCTGTTTGCTACAGACACTCTTTCGTATTTATAATAGGTATTAGTAGGTATGGATAAGACGTATAACCCAAACTAGGGGGTATTCTACCATCGCATAAAGCCGTATTGTTTTAATTTACTCGGTGGGTTTAATATTGTTCACGTTAGTTTTACTTTTAGTTAGATTTATATACTTAATCCTTATTTTAGATACGTTAAGGTATAACTTGACATTACTTGTCGTTTCCGTACATATCGTATCACGACTTATCTATAACAAAATGAACCATAATATCGCATTATCGTATCGATGACAATGCATGATTAACGACCTATAAGGGGACCCTCATAAAAATTCATTCACGTTATTAATTTTAATATATTTTATATGGAAAAAAATTAGGAACGCCGTAAAGGTTTTTTGTGCATACCAAAGTCTTTATGGGATTCCGTAGAGAAATGATTTTAACAAATTGGTATGGGAAAATCATAGAAATAAATAAACGTATAAATATGCCAGATGATGCCCGCGACTTTGAGGTTTGAAGTTCCCGCGGGAACACTTTAATTTTCCGGGATAAAAAGTAGCCTATGTGTTATTCCAGACTATAATCTATCTCTGTGTCAAACATCCAGATCCGTTCAGCCGTTCTGAGTTATTGAGCAACGAACATCCATCAATCCACCCAAATTCCAAACTTTCCAATTTAATTATAATATTCAAAATTGAAAATTCAAATGTTTTTTATTCATATAAACTTTTACAAGTGCTTTGGAATCGTCGAGTGAATCTACCATACAACTAGTACTAGGATCAACGACCTCAATTTACATAGACGGGCCCTGTCAAACAAAGAATGTGGGCGTATTTTTAGCAACGCCATCAACGCCATCTAGTCTGAAAAGCGGGAACTTGCTTGCAACATCTTGAATGAAAGCTTGAAAACGTCTGACTCGGTCATAGATAATATAGGTCATAGCCGTAAATCTAGTTAGTAAAAAAAAAATCATACAGTTTGCCGCGGAAATTAAATGATTGCGTAATGGATAGAAATAAGATTTAATAACGTTTTTTTGGAAACGTATAATTGTGAATTGAAACACTTACCTTAAAATTAAAATTATACAGTGCCAAACTAATTAAACTTTAGGTGTTATTTAATAATAAGAAATTATCTGCACGACGAGCGATCGTAACAGCGCTACGACGGGAACAAAGACAGGTGCGGAACGTGTTCAGCAACTCGGACGCCCGGCGTTTTTCTATGAAAGGGCCCATCTAGTACCTACATATATCTCGATGACTAGGATAGATAAACATTAAAATACCTACAACCTCTTCGGATTTCACAGCACTATATATTCGCATATTTTAAATCTTACTTTTAAGATATTAATTAACATTATTTGCTTTCAAACGTTGAAGGAATCATGGTGAGGAAACCTGAATGCCCGAGTTCTTCATAATCTGCTCAAGGGTTTGTGAAATCTGCCAATCCGCACTTGGCCAGCTTGGTGGACGATGGCCCAACTTGTCATTCCGAGAGGCGAGCCCTGCTCAGTAGTGAGCCGTGACCTACAGAACCATCAAGCGGCGAGCTGGAGCTACACTTGGAATAAACATTTTTGTAAAACTATCATTAGCCACACCCGTTGACTATACAAACTGTCGATTGATTTCCTAAAAAAAAGTAACATGATCGAAAGAATGTGTTTACCGCACGGTTTTTGAATGCCATATTATTATTCTTATTGTAAGCAATGATAGGATTAGGTAGGTTTAATGCCATAATATTATTATTATTACAATGATGTGTAGGTGTAATTTATTATAGGAATATGAAGCCCGCGACTTCGCATCAGAAACTCTTTAAGATTCCCGTTAACGGTGTATCATATTATCACGAGATAAAAAAACCAGGCAGTAACTAGCCACGGCCGAAGCCACTCACCAGGTAGGTTTTTTTGTAAGGCAAATAGTCTTACGTTTGGAGAGAAGGTTATTTGTAGGTAATTCGAGAAAACTAAAGTTCCCGTTAATCCCGTTATCATACGTCAAAATCACGTGATAACAAAGCACTTGATAAATTAATTAATTGACTGAGTAAGTTTTTTTTTATCCACTACAAGCTAGCCGACTACGATCTCACCTGATGGTAAGTGATGATGCAGTCTAAGATGGTAGCGGGCTAACCTGTTACGGGCATGGCAGTTAGGTATATTAAACCCATACCCCTTCGGTTTCTACACGGCATCGTACCGGAACGCTAAATCGCTTGGCGGCACGTCTTTGCCGGTAGGGTGGTAACTAGACACGGCCGAAGCCTCCCACCAGGCTAGACCAGAGAAAATTCAGAAATTATAAATTCCCAAATTGACCCTGCCGGGGATCGAACCCAGGAGCTCCGCACGTTAAGGCAACAGCGCTACACACTGCGCCACGGAGGTCGTCAAAACCACTCGTGAAAACACCCCATCTTCATCGTCAAGATCATCTCAACCGTACGTAAAGCACCGGCGGTACACTAATGTCTAACAACTAACAATTAGTATTCATAATTTTTAAAAAATTAAACAAACGACTGCCCTGCCATATCTTATTTATCTTCAGTATAAATAGTGAGAAATACTGGTTAAACTTACGAACCGCAAACTGCAAAGGAAATGGGCATGACATCCTAGATTAAATTAGCTAGTTAGGATTCAGACCCAGCCACCCACGAAAATGGCCAAATTATTACCTAGTAAGTTTTCTATAGTATTATTATATTTATAATATTATTGTAGGTTATATTTGTGTGGTTTAGTAAGTTTTTTTTTGTGAAAAAAAATTTAAATTGATATCGCTTTCCTTTTTATTCGAAAAATTTTACTCTGTCTATGTTAAAGACGATTCCGTCGAACGACTGGTAGGAAAACATGTATCGCCTTACTGTATTAATAAGTCCTATGGCTTGGCAGGCTGCACACACTTTTCTTTGTAGGGAAACTATTGTAATGTTTGATAAGAAGGTTGTTTGTGCGTAATTCGACCAACGTTCCGTTATCGGTTTATCATACGTCAAAATCGCGAGATAACAAAACGCTTGATTAAGAAGTCAGGGCCGGGGCTCCCTTAAAATTCGCTCGTGAAAACAACCCAATTAATTAGTTGATAATATGTAGTACCGGCGGCTACCGGCGGAGTCGACGGCTCTCCACAAAAGCACCGAAACTGGTCCTTTTTCACTTAACGATCTTGACTCGGTCGCTACCAAAAAAATTGGTAAAAAACGCGTTTACCTGACCCCTTGGGTATGTATTGATGTCGAGTTGATGATACGGTATGCGATTGATTTGAGTGTGTTTATTAGGACGTTAGAAATAATAAACTGCGCCATGTTTTAGAGAGTGAATTTATAATTTTTGAATTTTCCCATGTCTGGCCTGGTGGGAGGCTTCGGCCGTGGCTAGTTACCATCCTACCGGCAAAGACGTACCGCTAAGCGATTTAGCGTTCCGGTATGATGCCGTGTAGGAACCGAATAGGGGTATGGGTTTAATATAAATGCCATGCCCCTAACAGGTTAGACCGCTACCATCTTAGACTGCACCATCACACCATCGCAGTCAAAGGCTAACTTGTAGTGGATTTAAAAAAAAAGTTTTGTGAAAAGTGAAAAACTTTCATCATGTTAATTTATAGCCAATTTAACTAGGTGCATTAATATTATTAAATTTTTATTCTATATCAGCTTATTTTACTGTACGGAATTGACTAGAACTGCTGTAGTTCGTCAAATTTTTAAAAAAAAAGTTACTTAAAATGCATCAAATTGGTGGTAATTCGATGCCTAATAGAAGGCCAAAATTACATCCTTTTACATTATTATTTTTTTACACTTAGCAGCAACTTAATTCAGATGACCTGGTCCGGATGGATTAAATATTTCTACTATCCTAAAAACAGGTTATGTTAACTTTCCAAAACATGATTTTGAAAACCACGAAATGTACAAATGAAACACAGAAAAACAACGAGTGCGACTTCGTTTTATAGATACTATTTAGCAATGTAACGATAAGATTTATACTATTTACCTAGAGATGTATCGAGGTGGTTGTAGCCACTCTACAGTGGTACCCCAATGAACTATTTCACGCTACTCCATAGAAGTAAATTATGTTAAAGATAAAACTGACCAAATCACAACGCATAAAGTGACGTTTTTTTGTCTGTCTGTTACAAAAGAACCTCTCCTCACCTGCTGGGTGACATTATTTATTGTTATTGTACAAAAAACTAAGAGATTTATCCAAAATAAACCGGTTTAGACCGGCTATTAGGAATGATTTCATACCAAACGTAAAATAAAGTAAAATAATTTTAGTCAAACCCGCAAGGTGTAAACATGGATTAGATTTTTCATAATCTAATAAAAGTAATCACCTAATTGGGTAACAAAAAAGTAAGTTCGTACCGCAACTAATACTGTTGACAGAGAAGTTTTATAACATCTAGCTAATAGATACTATACGGTGAGCATGGCTAGTTTAAAACGCAACTAGAAATGTATGAATTATAGCGCACTTTACTACTACGTGCACTAATTTCCATAGTTTAACAAATAATTACGACATAATAACGTTAGGCTTGACCAGATCGTCAATGTTAATACACAAACTGACATCTGATCATCCATAGTAAATTTCCATAGTAAACCATGTAAACTTCATGAGAGACTTGTACAAGTTGGGCGATATACTTGATGATGTATAGCCTACAAATGTGCATCCTTGAGATGGAAAACTCATTTTTCCGAGTGAAAATAAAGTCCTAATACTAATTCTAGTTTGTTCAATAGTACTAGTTGACAATTGAATTGCAACTCGAATAGAAATTAGTAGCCAAATGGCCTTGTTTGACCTCTCGTTCTGCGCTTTGTCCTATCTGTTACCAAGATAGAGCTTTCAATTTCTTCGTTGTTATTGTACAAAAAACCGATCGGCAAGAATAAATTGATTTAATTTCTGACGTTTCATAATTAGTGTAAAATATGATGGTGGCGGAGGAGCGTTTTGTGCTTTTTTTGGGAATTTATTTCTGAGAACTCTTCTGAATCCGCGTGTCTCTGGTATTTTAACATTTTTTCATCGGAATCTTTCCTTGCTTAGTTGTGTAGAGGCAAGTTTAGGTAATTTAATTTTTCAACTACTAAGTTGTGAGCGCGAACTTAACTTAGATAGCAAGTTAATATAACAAGTAATATAACAGTAGTTAAGTATTAATTAACAATCTGCAACCCGACTTTCAGAGGCGCCCATTGTTTGGATCTAAATTCCGTCACATTATCGATTTGGTCAGAGAGGAGAGAGTGGAGAGAGGAGTGGAGACGGATATTTAAGCGTGCCACAACACCAAAGTGACAACCGCGACCGCTCTGAGCTGACAAGAGCGATAGGACGAAGAAAAAGAAAAGATTTGGTTCGTGTAAATGGTAGCCGATGCACTTATGTTATGTAGCCTGTGTCACACGGACCATAGCGTCGAATCGATTAACACCTCATTCATCAAAACCGGCTCAGTAGTTTAGGCGCTGCAGTGGACTGTGGAACATAGGTACATAAATACAAACGTCCATATACATACAAACATAGACTGCCTCGTTGGTCTAGTGGTTAGCATGTTCGATGTCGAGAGAACTTCTCAGTACTAGGCCGGAGTTAAGAAGTTGGTGGTGTATCACCCCCGTGCCTCAGAGAGCACGTTAAGCCGTCAGTCCCGGTTATTATCACTAATATGATAATAGTCGTCAATCTTCAAACCCCGCCAACCCGCATTGGAGCAGCGTGGTATGTCTAAGATCTAATTCCCTCTCTCCCATAGGAGAGAAGAGGCCTGTGCCCAGCAGTGGTGGAAACATAGGCTGCCTAAATCATAACCCATCTTTGACTTTGCCGTAAACGGGTAAAAACAATGATTTGCTTTTATAGTTGTAGGGCAAAGATACAAATAAATCACTTCATTCATTCATTCATCCATTCAAAGCCAAAAAAAAGTTATCTAATCTCAATTAGGTAGTTATAATTTGGTTATTGTTAAGGTGGTGTGGTTCTAGAATCTAAAGTCTAGGCTCTTGGTCTAGACAATTAACTTAAATGAATTATGGATATTGTATGTGAATTTTCCATATTCTACCTTAATAAGTTACTAACATTGAAAAATACTTAATATTATTCCGTAGGTACTTCTGTTTGAGTTAAGAATCTCATTTCCAAAAATTTTATACGTTTTTAAATACCGAAACTTTATTGTTAACATTACGGCGCTCGGGAGCTATGCCGCTGTTTTACGATCACTTCGCTCGATTTCAAGTTTTTAAAGTTTCGAATCGGACTCGTCAGCCGGGATGCTCGGTAAATACTCAGTCATTAATGTTTTACGAGGTTTAACTTTTTAAGGCGATGCGGGGTAGGACAAATTTCAACGAGGAAGCCAATCATAATCATAATCATATTCATAATCATAATCATTTATTTGCTGATTGTAGGTAAGTACATAACAAGTTGTTAAAATAGTTCCGAGCCACAATCTGCCAATCATACATAATATGGCGTGCAAATTATTAAGAAGGAAGTCGTTTGACGACCTCCCTGATTTATCATTTCTAAATTTCCTCTGGTCTGGTCTGGTGGGAAGCTTCGACCGTTGCTACTTTGCTAGTTACCGGCAATGACGTACCGCCAAGCGATTTAGCGTTCCGGTACGAGGCCGTGTAGAAACCGATATAGAGAATGGGTTTAATATACCCCTAACAGGTTAGCCCGCTACAATCTCAGACTGCATCATCACTTACCATAAGGTGAGATAGTAGTCAAAGGCTAACTTGTAGTAGGTACCTACAATAAAAATAAAACAGAGCGGAGACAAAATAAATTGGCAAAATGAATTTTTATTGGAAAATATTTACTAAAATTTGATTTCGAAGACGGCAAAATTATTATTAGTCTCAGTCAAACATAATCTATATCTATATCTATATCTATATCTATATCTATATCTATTCTATATATAATATAAAAATGAAACCCGTTTTCCTTGGTCACGGCATCACGCGTGAATGGCTGGACCGATTTCACTAATTCTTTTTTTGTTGTATTTGTTATTATTAGGAGAAGGTTCTTACGGAAAAAAATATTAAGAAAATCTCTCAGAAATATTGAAAAATATACATTTAATTTTGCATACTAAGGCGGTACGAAGTTCGCCGGGTCAGCTAGTAATATAATAAAACACAAAAAAAGTAAGTATAGGTATCATGTGCGTAGTCTCCAGAATATATTTCAAGTGTTATCCTTTAAATTTGTTTCGCCTTAAGCCAAATTATCGAGATTATAGCTTTCGGCGGCGCCCAGGACACAGGAGCTTATTTATTGAGCGAATTTTAAAATTAAATTGAATTTCTCAATTAGTGCATGCCAAAGAGCTACGATACGATAGAGACGCTATTCAGGCGGCTGTGATTGCCTAATGCCTACAACAGTGTATTAGAAAAGAGCGTAGAGGCGTCAGGCGAGGTCATACTAGATCATGCTAGATGATGCCTGACACTTCGTCCTTTTGGTATAAGTTTTTTAAAGCTAAAATCCTTGTAGTTAACCAAAGTCCAAATGTCAAAATCAGTTAAACAGATGGATCATTAATTGACGACCTCCGTGACGCAGTGTGTAGCGCTGTTGCCTTAACGTGCGGAGGTCCCGGGTTCGATCCCCGGCAGGGTCAATTTGGGAATTTATAATTTCTGAATTTTCCCTGGTCTGGCCTGGTGGGAGGCTTCGGCTGTGGCTAGTTACCACCCCACCGGCAATAATACGTGCCGCCAAGCGATTTAGCGTTCCGGTACGATGCCACCAGTGCTCACCAGTGCTCACCATTGCTCCAGGGAGGTCGTCAATTGTTATATTATGTATAGTACAAATAAGATAGAATCCAAACGTTGATCCGTTGTTGAAGATAACATTTTCGGAACAAGCTCTCTCTGAGGAACGCTATGGTTTGTAATTACTAGAAAACGTGACATCTAATTATCTATTTATCATCAATTTACTAATCGCATCGAGAGATCGGCCCACCCACCGCGCGCGGGCACTTAGAACAATCGAATCATTCGATTATTTTACTCGAATGATTCGAATCGATCCGCCTTTGCGATACAACGGCATGAGTTGGCGGAATCGAAATATTCCTATCCATGATTAGTCAATTATGGGACAATTAATCAGATAGCAATTTGTGGCCTAGATCTCTACAATTTGCAAATCATACTAGATTAGGTACATACTAGTGCTTACTATTAAAATCATCAGTGATTTTATTATTTGTCTCTTGAAAAACACTCAATCTTGCATCAACTCAACACGATCTCTTGCATGAACGTAATAATACCCTTCCTCTTTGAAGACTTCCCTGGCGCAGCGTTGAGCGCTGTGGTCTTTTACGTAGTAGGTCCCGGGTTCGATCCCCAGCAGGGTGAATCTGGGGTTCTAAATTCTACCAGCAAAGACCGTGCCGCCAAACGATTTAGCGTTCCGGTACGATGCCGTATGGAATCCGATGGGTTTAATTAGCTGGCAAATGCCATTACCCCTAACAGGTTAACCCGCTACCATCTTACACTATAATATCATCACTTGCCATCAGATGAAATCGCAGTCAAGGGAACTAAAACTTGTAATAGAATTAAAAACAAAGTTTATAATGTTTCGTTTTAATTTGAATATTAAAATGAATCTTAAAATAAAAGAAAACCTCCTTTTTAGAAGTTGGTTAATTAATAATATAGGTATTATTATTCACGACATCGACGTAGAATTATTTGATTCACGAATGGTTGTATCGTTCTTTTTGATCCGTTTAGGCATTTGGCCAAGGCAAAAAATTAAAGAAACAGAGTCGAAAAATATAATAAATTCGTGGTAGGTCTCAGAGAAAACCAAACCAAACCACCAGTTCGTAGATTCAATAAAAAAATTGAAGACCGATTTAAATCCTTTTATTGGTTCAAGTACGAAGTAATCTACGTAAGTTTAAGTAGGTTTAAAATGTCGTAGCGCCATCTAGTTCTAATTGTAAGTACTATTTGAAGTTTCATATGTGTTGCCATCTGTGTTAACTAACTTGACCTACGTTCCTACCGACGAAGAACGAGAGGCGACATCTGTTGTAATTTTCTTAAATTAACTTGCAAACGTTTCCAAGCGATAATGCTACTCAACCCTAGATGGCGATACCAATTACCAAGTGATACTATTCAGCGTAAGATGGCGTTAGCAGTAAGTTTGAATATAATATTTCGCATGACACTATAATATAACGCTAGTAGATAGTATTTGAGATTGAGGCATAGAAATAAGGTATTTTAGGCAATTCAAAGTAATTTAAAAGTGCAAAAAGTACCGATCTACAGCAAAAATGGCAAAGAAATAATTTCTTTGCTATTTTGTTTACTGGTTAAATTCAGCCTTCTACTCGTGGTTCCGGGTTCGATGCCCAGGCGTCAGGCACGCACCTCTTATTTTTCAGTACCTATTTAGGTACTAGGTACCTAATCACTTGCTATGAGGGTGAAGAAAAACATCGTGAGCTTCGAGCCTAAGGTGGACTAAGGCCGAAAGCTTTGAAATGACCTCGTACGGGCCGGGAGGCGTGACATGATGATTAGGTATGAGTCAATCCCCGGCAGGGTCAATTTGGGATTATAAAGGATTTCATAATTTCAGAATTTTCCCTACTGTGGCCGTGGCTAGTTACCACCCTACCGGCAAAGACATGCCGCCAAGCGATTTAGCGTTCCGGTACGATGCCGTGTAGAAACCGAAAAAGGGTATGGGTCAAATATAGGTAACTTTGACTGCAACTATAGTTAGCCCGCTACCATCTTAGACTGCATCATGACTTAACATCAGGTGAGATCGCAGTCAAGGACTTACTTGTAGTACCTATAGATAAAAAAAATGTGTGCAATTCACACACGGCAGAAGTGAAACTTCAGAAAAGTAGCCCTGCTCATTCTCTCGCAGGCTATTAAGAATATGTTTGTCTCTTTTTAGTGTCGATTTTTGGTTTCATCGACTTTTCAAATTAGGATCAACGATTCTAAAGAAGTTTCACTTCAAAAATATACATAATATAACATCAGTTAGTGGGGCAGTGATTTCCACACTACAATGAACCCTGGTATCGTAGAAATCACTTCCTTCCGTAGGTAAGTACCTACAAATAATTAACAGAAATGAAAGAACCTAAAATCAACTTAATAATCATACTAATAATAAATGCGAAAGTGTGTGTATTTATTGGTTTGTCCTTCAATCACGCCGCAACAAAGCAACGGATCGACGTGATTTGTTAAGTACCTGTGCTCTGTATTGTGTGTTGTGTTGTGGTGTGTGTGTGCAGTGTGTATGCTAGTTGGGGACCTGGAGAGTGACATAAGCTACTTTTTACCGGAAAATGAAGGAGTTCCTGCGGTAATTAAAAAAACTTATTGTACTCGGACTTAGTCGCGGGTATCAGCTAGTACTTAATAGGTACTGATGTAAAATAATTAATATTAAGTCTTTATCTGGGTGCCACCGGCGGGAATGGGGCTACTTTCTGTCTGCCCGTCTTTGACATGAATTGAATAAACAAATTTAAGAAATCCATTAAAAGTATGCTCCTGAAAAAAGCTTATTATACTGTTGAAGATTATGTAAATGATAGAGGAGCATGGATTTGATCGCTCCAGCAATACTGGGGACAGCGGTTACTTATGTACACATTGATATAGTATAAATGAATTATTTAAAAAGAGCAACCACCGAGTTTCTTGCTGGTTCTTCTCGGTAGGAATGGCATTCCGAACCAGTGGTAGATTCACTTGACGATTCAAAAGTACTTGTAAAAGTTTATTTGAATAAAAAATATTTGATTTGATTTGATTTGATTTGATCTCTCTATTCTATTCTATTCTCTATAGTCTCTAGTCTCTACCTCCCTATTATTCAGGTTCCCACTTCCCAGTCTACAAACAATAAAAGCATCTTTCTTCCGGAACAACGTGTAGTTTTACGAGCTGTCAAGTTTTTACTACCAACCCAATAGCAGTGAATAGTGTTTGCTTCCGAAGTAATATGACACGAGCAGCGTGGCGCTGGACGGAGTACCGAGTAAGGGCTCTTCACATTGGAGAAGTTAACTAGATGCGTAAATTAACTTTGAGAGACTACATTTAAGGTTTTAGACGAGATATTATTATGGTTTTAGAGAAGATTAACCAGTTATTATAGGAGAAGATTAAGTATGAACTTCTTCTCTATTAAGTTACCTTATTTTACTCATATAGTTACATTTTAAATGCTGTCACTTTTTGTAACGAACATTTTGCGGTAATGCGGACATTATATTTTTTTAAATAATTTAATTTAATAAATAAATAATTTAATTTACTTAAATACGTAAAATAGTATTTTTAATGTAGGTATGACTGAAAACATTTAGGTAGGCAAAATAAATAGGTATCTAAGAAATTACCTAGTCAAACTTCTCTTTACAAATTTATTTTCAGTAACTGAACGGTGTTTTGATAAGAGTATATAATATCACTAGCTGACGCCCGCGACTTCGTACGCGTGGATCGAGGTTTTGTGGTTCCCGCGGGAACTCTTTAATTTTCCGTGATAAAAAGTAGCCTATGTATTATTCCAGACTATAATCTATCTCTGTGCCAAATTTCATCCAGATCCGTTCAGCCGTTGGGGCGTGATTGAGTAACAAACATCCATCCATACATCCATACCGACATCCATACATCCAAACTTTCGCATTTATAATATTAGTAAGATTGGTTAAGTAGGTTCACAGTCATTCAGGTAACATACGTAAAAATATAAATAACGAGTGCAGAGCAGTTTGGTGGACTATGGCCTTAAAAAATATACCGTCTCCGTTCCGTCGTGGATAGTAAAAATGGTTAAAACTATTTTTAAAAAAATCTAACTTTCCAAACAAAATACACACGACATGTAACATTCTAGCTTTATAAGTTTCAGCTGCGTTTTCCTTCTAATGTGAGGCGCCTTTACATTGATTTGAAATCGTTATGATCCCAAGTAACACAAAACTGCATTAAAAGATGTCACATGAGGTCCACATCGGTAATTTAAGCGTTTAGGAAGACTTATTAGAGTCCACCGTTACTCTAAAAGCTTAATTTTACACTTTCTGCTGTACATTGACTTTATTAAGGCACCACGAAGGCACCGCTGTAATGTTGCGAGCGTTACTATCAGGTCCGCAGGTCATGTTATTCAGCTCTTAGCTATTTTTAGTACTTTCAGCTACATTAAAGTACTTTATGGACTCTAAACTAAGCTATTTTCTGAATAAAAGGTCACATGTGTATCCTTCAAATGTTTGCATTTTAACAGACCATATGTGAGTTATTATAATGTTATCAGTTATTCTGTGAATTCAATTATCGCTTAATGCTGCATATAGTTGAACTTTCACAGTTTTAATCAGCTGTAATACGCACTCTAAGAATTGCACTTATCTAGCCCACATGTTCACTTTGGGTGAACGTATATGGTGTTAAATTACAGCAAACTGGTATAAAACTAATCACTTGTACCTCTTTGTCCCTACTTGGGCTGAATAATTGTACTGCCGTAGGCATTTAATCAGCTAATGCAGATATATAATGATCATGAATACTTGTACTTAAATATCATACGTCATTTATAGTGTTATATAATCACAGACCAGTTAACCAGAGGTTATAATAAATAAGGTCTAATGTAGGTATTGTTGTTTTAGAAAATGTGGAACAAAAGAAAAAGAACTGCTACTTAGCGCTTACCAAAATGTATTTTACTTAGTTTATTTTTTGTAAATTGTTCTTTTTAAAATTAGGTACAACTGATGTCTTGACGTAATCTCGTAGACTCGTAGAGGGTACCTATAACCTATTAATATTATAGGAGATAACTGCACTTTTGATAACCATCGCTAGAAAGGCTGATTTCGTATTTGGTGGGTCCTTGGCTCTCCACTGGTGGGAAATCTGCCAGTCTGCCCGCATGCTGATGGGCCTTTCGTTAGAAATGGCCGCTCAAAGACGGTATATTGTTACCAAAAATGAACGATAACTAGAAAAGCTGATTCCTGTACAGTATTAAAGTATGCGTCATCCCGTATCCCGCGTCGTATATGTCATCCCGTTGATTGCTGTTAAAAAAATTTAATAGCAATCAACGACGACATAATAATTGCTAATATTTTTTTACAGGAACGCATAGTATGTATAGCTTATAACGTCTTTGAGATGTGATTTCTATTGAAAGGGCCAATGAAGATCGCCAGTTTTTATTCTGTTTACATAGGTACTGCGCATACTTTAATACTGTACAAGAATCAGCTTTTCTAGTTATCGTTCATTTTTGGTAACAATAAACCGTCTTTGAGCGGCCATTTCTAACGAAAGCTGCCCATCAGCATGCGGGCAGACTGGCAGATTTCCCACCAGTGGAGAGCCTAGGACCCACCAAATACGAAATCAGCCTTTCTAGCGATGGTTACCAAAAGTGCAGCTATCTCTTAGTCTATAACAGAGTGATCACCTATAAACTTTCGCTAGAGTATTTGATTATGTTATGAATAATGATGAATGAAATGTACCTATCTATTATCCTTACGATTTTATATTAGGCACATTAAAATTATACCTAACCTAAAAACTAGGTTTTAAAATAAGTACCGACCTAGATTAGCTCATGTCCAAACGTTCCACCACGGACCCCTAAAAGTTAATCCTTGACAGATTATATACAGCTGTTCATTGGGAGGGCATTTGGGTAGGTATATGTTACCAACTATCAAGCTCTACATCAATCTATGGCTGACTTGTTAGACACAAGAATCACTCGTATCAGCTTTTTGCTGATTAATATACCCCTCGCATCTGAATATAGCTCTTAAAGCATTTATTTGGCATTATTACGGTTCACATTGCTTGTCCACCATTTTCCATGTTCTAAACTACAATATTTATGATATTTACTATTTCTTTTTATTTTGTCTACGAAAATATCTACTGGATTTGAAAAAGGTTTTTAATAATTTTTATGTAAAAAGCTTTTCGTCATATTCAATGTTCCATAATTAAGAAATTGCTGGCATTTTTAAAATATTACAATCCATTGTATAATAGGATTTCCTAGGAAACAGTTATATTTCGAGAGCGCGTGAAAATTTTGGTCTAAAAGTATATGATATTTGACAATAAACTTGCTTTCCCTATCAAATTTCAGGCACTAATAAAACAAATACAAGTTTTACTTACCGAAAATGAATTATTAACTTTAACTATGGACATATATGTCACATTGTATGATGGACGTGCGCATAAATAAACAATGCTGCAGAATATCGAGATAGTGTGATATATTAAAGAATATATGGAGTAATATTTATTCACAATTTCGCCGCTCGTGCTCTTTTAACTGCATAAAAGCGTAAAAAGGGTGCTGGTTTGTAGTTTGAGCTGCATAATAGGTAAAACATACTCTCTGTATCAGCCGATGTTCAGCTCTTGGGGCGACCGTTACCTTTGTAAATGCTTATTAAATGCTTATATAACGCAGTTGTAGGCAGTTAATCAGCTAGTTGCTGTATAATTTGTGCCCAAATCAGAGTTATATCTTCTGAGGATGCTATTAGTCAGCTTTTATTCAGCTAATATATAGCAAGTTTTGCAGCTAAAGTTTCCAATATGGACTGTGATTCAGTTGATTCAAAAAATTCAAATTCAAAATTCAAAATTCTTTATTTGCAGAAACATTTTTTACATTGAGATGTTATTTGTTAGATTCCAGTATAAATGTTTCACCTTATAATCAGGCATGCAAAATTACCTATTTTGTTATATGATATGCAGCACTTTTGTGTTACTTGGGATTGAACTAATGAACTGGTCCGGTCCTTATGGGATACATACCTATTATATAGGTATAAATTATGTTTGAGGTTAAAAATACACACAAGTGTAAAAAAGTGGATCAAATTACAAGACTAAAATTAGTTTCCTCCGTGGTCTATTCCGACTTTTTTTTATTCCTCTACAAGTTAGCCCTTGACTGCGATCTCACCTGATCCAATTCGATTCGTACAAAACTGGGTACAAGCTTTTTAAGACTTCGAATCTTTTTTATAGCTATTACCCCTAATTGGTTATTGGTTTCTACGCTAAAAAGTAGCCTGAGTCGGTTGTAAGTCCAATAAATATGTAAGCTAAAATCCTTGGAGTTTGTACCAAATGTCAAGATCAGTTAAACAGATGGATCATTTGACGACCTCCGTGGCGCAGTGTGTAGCGCTGTTAACGTGCGGAGGTCCTGGGTTCGATCCCCGGCAGGTTCAATTTGGGAATTTATAATTTCTGAATTTTACGTGGTCTGGCCTGGTGGCAGGCTTCGGCCGTGGCTAGTTACCACCCTACCAAGCCAAGCGATTTAGCGTTCCGGTATGATGCCTTGTAGAAACCGAATAGGGGTATGGGTTTAATTAACTGTCATGCCCCTAACAGGTTAGCCCGCTACCATCTTAGATTGCATCATCACTTACCATCAGGTGAAATCGCAGTCAAGGGCTAACTTATAGTGGATAAAAAAAACAGGAATAACAGACAGACACTTTCGCATTTATAATATTAGTACTTAGCTATAGAAGTATGCATTAGATACCTACTTTAAATACCTTTGGTTTAGAGTTTCGTCACATCATTAAAGTATAATTTACGCTTACTGCGATATAAGGTGACCGACTCATTGTCAGTAAATGTGGGCCGCTGTATGAGGGACGAGTGGCCCAGCTGTGACAACGCATATCAATCGGTTGCGATTGTTAGGCAACGTTGACCCTAGTCGGTAACTGGATGGGTGAACGAATTTGGAGGTTCAAGTTGGGCTTTTTCGTTTACTCCGTGCCTCGGAGAGCACGTTAAGCCGTCGGTCCCGGTTATTCTGACAAAACATCTGATAATAAATGTTACAAAAAGAGTTCAAATAATCTTAGTCGACTCGTATGTGGAAGGACGTGGGAACCCACCGCATAATAATCACAAGAAAACTCCTACCATGATTTGATTAATGGAAAGGGCATGACCCTCAGCAACGAGGAATATGAAGCAGAGAGAGAGTGGGACGCTGTATAAGCTAAAAGGTTATAAAACTATTTTTTTTAAACACGACAACCCTGCAATATTGAACATTTTTTTTTAATAATAAGTAGCTCCGATAGAAATAAGTACTACTGTAGATGTAACCCATCGTCATCATCACTTCAATTCATTACCGACTCACTACTGAACAATGAGAGTCGAAATACGTCCATGTCATGTCATACCGACAAAGACGTGCCAACTGCCAACAAGCGATTTAACGTTTTGGTACGATGACGTTTAGAAACTGATTATTATCTACGGATAAGATTGGTTATGGGTAGGTGATTTATGACAGTCAAGGGCGAACTTGATAAGGAGTACCTAGCTAATGCCCTAAACTTCGTCTGCGTGGATTGAAGTTTTTCGAGCTCTTTAATTTTCCGGGATCAAAAGTAGCCTATGTGTTATTTTAGACTATAATCTTTCTCTGTGCTAAATTTCACCTACATCCGTTCAGCCGTGCTGGCATGATTGAGTAACAAACAACCATCCATCCATCCAAATTTTCGCATTTTTAATATTAGTATAGAGTATATAATATGTTTCTATGTTATTATGATTGCATGTCCAAGACTTTCTAATTAATATTTCAGGATTATCCACGGAATGCGCCAACTTATTGCCACACTAAAATCTCATAGACCGAATTGACTGAAAAAATTAAAAGCCAGTCAAAAAGCGTTTGCTTCAAAACTGTCAAAATGTAAATAAAGTTGCAAGTTTACGAGCTAGCTCGGACTTTTTAAGTGGTTCTTACCTCTTCTAAAGAATTCTAGTTTTTTTCAGCAAGTTACGCTCTTATAGCATGGGAATGAAAATTGGCGCCATGAAGTGTCCATATAGTTAGGTTAGATACGAGGTGACTGCCTCGTTGGTCTAGTAGTTAGCATGTCCGACTGCGGCTGCGAGATCCCGGGTTCGAGCCGACCATTATTATTATTATTATTCAACTCTTTATTTGCACCACACAATAAAATAAAATAAAAATAAGACATGAAATAAATTAAAGAAGAAGGATAGGTACAAAAGGCGGCCTTATCGCTAAACAGCGATTTCTTCCAGGCAACCTTAAGATTAGGAGAACGCTGAGAAACCAGAATGCGGGTGGCTCAAAATGTATGCTAAAATAAATAACACAATACACACATACATAATATAACATATAAATAGGTATATTATACTTAAACTAAAATATATACATCTAAATATATAGATACTAAATTATACATATTACATAATATAAATAATATATACATACACATTACACATACATACACTTACATACCATAGGATAATATAGAATAAACTAAAGTCGTCTTCAATTTGAAAGGAAATATGTCTTTAGAGCGTTCTTGAATACGCCCAGTGATTTCGATTGTCTGATTGTCAGTGGCAGTGCATTCCACAGTTCAATTGCCTGTACAGTAAAAGAATTTTGATAAAATTTTGTTTTGTGTGCAGGCATTTTCAAGATAAGTGTACGACAAGATCTTATGTCTGATTGCACCCCAAGAAATTGAAACTTCTCCTTAAGATAAGAAGGAGTTTTAATGTGAAATAAAACACAATACAGAAGAGAAAGGACATGCATATCCCGGCGACGGCGAATAGGGAGCCACTTGAGCTTTTGACGAAATTCGGAAACGTGGTCATATTTGCGTAGGCCAAATATGAACCGAATACCAATATTTTGAAGTCGCTCAAGCTTATTAAGTTGGTCCTGAGTCAAATTAAGAAAGCTTGCATCCGCATAATCGAGAATAGAGAGAAGGAGAGATTGTGCCAACATAATTTTGGTAGGAATTGGCAAAAGGTTACGCAATCGACGTAACGAGCTCATAACAGCAAACGTTTTCCTGCTCATTTCCTTTATCTGCACAGACCAGGACAGTTCCGAATCCAAATGAATACCAAGATTGGGTTTTCTACCATTATTGGGTTTTCTACCAAAAAATACTCAGTAAGTACAAGCCCGGAGTTAGGAAGTTGGCGGTGTTTCACCCCAGTGCCTCGAAGAGCAATGAGCAGAGAACACGTAAAGCCGTCGGTCCTACGCCTGATTCATCTCCGGTCGTGTCGGATTTTCCGTCCCATCGGGCTATGAGAGTGAAGGAACCTGCAGCGTATGCGCAGTGCGCACACACTGCACTATAATATCTCCCGCGCCAGATGTCTAATCTCTGTGGAGATTGGCCGCCGTGGCCGAAATTCGGTCGGGAGGACATTATTATTTATTATTACTAGCTAGGTATTCCATTCTTGTCTCTTATTCAAATCCATACTGTCCAAACTAATATTTTATATCCGAAAGTGTGTCTGTCTGTCACGCTTTCGGTGCGGCCCACCTGTCCAACCGATTTCGATGAAATTTAGTACAGGGATAGGTTGTATTGTATCCCGGGGAAAGACATAGGCTTTTTATCCGGAAAATTAAAATTTACCGCGGGAATCAAAATAATTAATCCACGTGGACGAAGTCATAGTAATCCTTTAAAAGTGTTTTTGAATCGCCAATGAATCTTCAATCTACCTCTAGTTTGGTTAGCCATCACAACTTATTTCAAATAAATAAATGACGGTTCATTTCAAACCGAATTTTGTTTATATTTTCTGTCATAGAGCTGCGAAAGTTATGTTTGGTACTCAGGTTTGGTACCCAATATAATATTTACGTCAACACTTAGTAAGCATGGCATTATAATATCGAGAGAGCAGATGATCTCTCTGGCTCAGTGGTGCAAATAGTCAAATACCTAAGTATCTAATGGTCCTAAAACCCAGGGGCTATTCTGCCAACGTTTAGCCATATTGTTTCACTAGCTGATGCCCGCAACTTCGTCCGCGTGGTTTAAGTTCTTCCCGCTGGAACTCCTAAATTTTCCGGGATAAAAAGGTAATAAAAAGGCCCTAATGGTTGCCAACCTCCAGTAGGAGATGGCACTAAAAGAAGAAGAAGGATAAAAAGTAGCCTATATGTCACTCTCCACGTCCTCAACTATACCCATGCCAACAATAACGTCGATCCGTTGCTCCGTTGCGGCGTGATTGAAGGACAAACCAATAAACCAACAAACAAACACACTTTCGCATTTATAATATTAGTATGATTATTGTTAACTTTCGTGTTTTAGAATTTATAATCCTAACGTCAAGGTAAGAAGTATACGTGACATCAAACTATCATGTTGAGTAAGTATTACTTTAAGCGTTGGCTGAATGGCCTCAGTTCGACAGTCTATAAAGTTTAGCACGTCTTATCAAAATTATACCAATATTAATAAATGGGAAAGTGTGTTTGTTTGTTGGTTTTTCCTTCAATCACGTCGCTATCTCGACGTGATTTTTGGCATGAGGATAGTTGAGGATTGGAGATAGTGGCATAGGCTACTTTTTATTCCAGAAAATTAAGGAGTTCTCGCCCGAATTAAAAAAAAACTTTAACCACGCGGACAAAGTCGCGGCTAGTATAAAAATAAATCATATTATTCAAAAACACAACTGAAATAAATCAAATCATAAATGCTAATAAAATGTTTGCGCCCATAGTCAATACAAAAGTCATTAGCGATATAAAGATCAACTCTGACAGCCATGAAGTCATCCGTGTATTTACATTGCACTGCCGACACCCGAATTAAACTCACATAAGTCACCAAAATGAGTTTTTAGCACAAGGAAAAAAATAAAAAAAGGTGTTGGAATGGCGACTTCGCACCGTTAACGACCTCGGACTATCTTCACGCTCGTTTCAATATCCAAAAATATTTTTTACGACCTCCCTGGCGCAGTACCTACTCCCAGGTTCTATCGCCGGCAGGATCAATTTGGGATTTTATTACGAAAGTTGGTTGGTTGGTAAATACTTGATAAGTTGTAAACCGAGACTCACAACAACTGGTAATCTCGGAAAATCAAAGACACTCCACGGGTTTTCAAAAACCATACTAAGTCGCGCTTTCAATTTTAACATTAGGTATTAATTTAAGCATGTTAATCACTTATGAACGAACTTGCTCACCGAGCAAGCTTTATAATTCAGCAAAGAAAAGTTGGACGTTTGTTTCGTAGAATAAAATTTCGTCAGCTTATTTCAAAAATTTGAAACATACCTACTAAGTATAAACTCAAACATTTAGCTATTTCTTAAATATTTAACCACTTTCTAACTATATTTATCGGTTTTACTCATCCAGAATCTCGCTGAATACACTTAGCTCCGTTTTAGCTAACGGAAAGCTTTACAAACAAACAGAGACAGCTATACCAACAACAACAAGTAAGAAAGAGACAGCCACAAACCCCATGGCCCCGCCCCCTAGTCCAGGGCCCAACGTGGATTGGCTTCATGCCCCAATATTTTACACCATCAGTCTTCCATCGCGAGCCATTTCAACCACAACCTAATTAGAAAACAACTAATTAGTCAAAGTGAATAATGAAAGTGAAAGTGTAAACTAAAAACTAATAAATAAACACTTGACTAAAATGGATAACTACGAACAGCACAATGAAGTTTCGACATCCTACAACAATAATAGTTTAAAACACAACAATTATAGTGAATGTAAAAATGATTACGAATATACGAAATATGATAAAGACTTTCCAATTTACGACCAAAAGAACTACCGTATGAAATTAGACGAGCAAATGAACCAAGGGAATTTAACCACGCCGTTTTCAGTCAAGGATATATTAAATATAAACCAGACATCTTATTACGAACGGAGTGATTGGAAACCAGATAGAGACAGACGTAATCCTGAGTACGAAACGTTGTACCATCAAAGTCAGTATTGTCCGGAATACTTTAGCCCAGTATACCCCAATATCCCAGTTCACAACGACTCTTATTGGACCCCAGAAATGTACCACGAAGCGAAAATGGAAGAGTACTATAATTACAACCCGTATTGCCATAATTTATACCATCAAAATCATGATGAATATCCCGACTTAAATAGCCATCATATTATGGTTGAAGTACCAGGGAAGGATAACCTAGAAAGAGATCTACCAGGCTTAGGAGTCAAAGTGGCGGAGAAAAGCATGCAACAGCTGGCACCGGAGAGTACGTTTTCGGACACGTTGCAAAAATTCCCGTCTATAGCTAAAAAACAGACAAGTGAGTACGATTTTCACAAACGAATTTTTCAATTTCCATATCAATTTTTTTTATTGCCTACTAATTTTATTTATTATTCAATTGTTTTAAAAACTATATTTTTTTCATTTTTGATTATAAATAGAAATGAAATGAAAAGCGTACTAAATAAAAGTTTTGTATTCAAACATTTTTAAGTTATCTGATATCCAGGACATCTAGGACATCTTGTGCTCTTTAAAATGAATGGTAGCTCAAGTGGGTAAACTAAAAATTTAAAATAATAAACTGTAAAATAATAAAAATAAATAATAAATAACCAAACTTTTAATTATTCCACAGAGCCAACATGCAGCAGTAAGATGGAAAAAAAGAACATAAAAAGGAAACCTAGAATTCTGTTTTCGCAAACTCAAGTCCACGCCCTGGAAGTGCGATTTCGGGCCCAGAGATACCTCACTGCTCCAGAGAGAGAACAATTAGCCAAAACGCTGAACCTTACGCCCACACAAGTCAAAATCTGGTTCCAAAACCGAAGATACAAAAGTAAAAGGATCAAATCGCCTGAGGTTTCAACATCCACAGATGCAAAACCTATCAAAAATATCGGTAGAAAACTATACAGGCCAGAAAACAGAGATGATTTGCCACCGCCTTACGAATTCAAAGTTGAAAGCCTACCGGATACAGAAAATATGACTTCTACAATTTATTTTGACGATAGCTTATCATATGAAGATAATGAAACTGAGAAATACTATTCTAGGCAACTAAATGAAGACCCTAATGTAATTGTAGGCACAAGTTCTATACAAGATATTTATCAAGGGGAAGTGAAGGAAGAAATTTATAAAGAAGGCGATATGAAAAAGTATTTTCCCGTAAACTATGTTTGTTGATAGTTATTAAGACACACCATTTATAGACTGACTGCCAAAGAGTATTATTTTGTTATATTTTTTTTTGTATTATGTTAAGATATATTTTGTAAATTCGCTTGTGCGATTTAAAAATATTATTAAGCAATGTCCACCAAAGCATATATTATTTAGTCAATAAAAATTTAATGTTTTTAAATAAATGTGAAAGACTGAGATAATCGCTTTTATTTTTCTCAATATTTACCAAATAAACATTGTTTTCATTCCTCAATAAGTATATTATTAAATATAATTATCTTGAGTCAGAAATGGCTATGAAACTAGGCAATTCCCTTTGAAGCTATTCCTGTAAAATGAAAAATACTACTACCATGTAGAGTAGATAACCTAAACGAAAATGTAAATCTAATTTAGACCCCTCGATACTCCTTATCACAATATAGGCAATGATCGGAATGAAAAGAAAAAATATCAAACTTAAACTCTAGTGTATTCCTTTCATAGTAAAATACAGACACCTGCTGATAAAGCTTGTTTTGACTCTATCAAAGACAACGCTATTTTTTTCTTAAGAGATCAAGGTGTAGGTATTAACTTAAACTATAAAGCTCACTTGCACAAGGACTCTTTAAAAAATATTGTTACTAATATACCAATATATAATATAATATTATATTATGTAATAATATATAATATAAATAATATACTGGGAAAGATAATATTATACCAACAAGCGATTTAGCGTTCCGGTACAACCATACTGTTCTGTGGTTCCGGTACGGTATTGCCTTGACACCGAGTAGGTATGGGTTTAATATTAGTGCCATGGCCCTAACAAGTTAGCCCGCTACCATCTTAAACTGGATCATCACTTGACCGCATTAAAGGCTAACTTGTACCGAGAGGAATAAAATGAGTAGAGTATTATTTGTCAGCTAGGTAACTTATAAGCTCTACGCTTTGTTTCATGTAAGTCTTTAATAGTATTACATCTTTCCAATAAAAAATAATGTTTATTCAATAAAATCAATAAAACTCACATAAGCCACATTGTTCCTTTTAGTTTTTTTGAGACAATTTGTAAAGCTCGCTCTTATCTGAATTGCTACCATACCGCATCGATTGAGGGTTGGCCGCGACAGACTGGCGTTTATTTCAAATCGCTTTCATTTCAAAATCCATAAATCCATTTCAACTAAAGTTTAAATAAACTTTAGTTTAAAATTGAAGAAATACGTGATTCATAGTTTTTGAAAATTCAGTCAACGGTGTTAACTGGGGGATTCCACGCGGCTGCGTGCAAAAGCTATTAGACAAAAATTTTATAAAATTTTTAAGTATTAAGGTTACTACCATCGCTTAAAGCAGTAATCTAACTAATATTATAAATGCGAAAGTTTGGATGGATGTATGATGTTTGTTACTCCATCACGCCCCAACGAACGGATCTGGATGAAATTTGGCACACAGAAAGATTATAGTCCAGAAAATTAAGGGGTCCCCGCGGGAACCAAAAAACCTCAAACCACGCAGACGAAGCCGCGGGCATCCGCTAGTAATTCATAATGACAGTTTAATGTGACGTATCTTTACGTCTCTACAATAAGGATTATGATTCTAAAACACATTCGTGAACAATATTAAAACAATACGGCATTAAGCGATGATAGTAGCTGATTTTAATTGAATATGGCTTCTTTAAATGTAATTAAATGGAATTGGTACTTAACTTCGATGATATAAACACTGTTCTGAATACGATTCTGCAATTATTCCTTTAGGTAAATCTATCCAACGCAGCTTTGAGCTACCAAAGAATCTCCGTCTATCGGGCTGTGGCTTGTGACGTTACTTTCTTCAATTATCTACCGTCGTCTAACCAAACCATCGTCTTGCACAAAAAAAACGCAGCTTTGACCTACCAATGAATCTCCGTCCATCGGACTGTGACGTCACTATCTTCAATTACCTTCGTCTTTGATCCTAACCAACGTCTTGCACAAAAAACGCAGCGTTTAAAACGCCGGTCTGTGTCGTCTCATCCCTTCGAAAATCTCCCATACATAGGCGCCGGCGCTTAGATAATAATATGCTATTGGATATTGATCCCCAAAACACGTGTCCCGCTGTACGGAACCTGTGTATGGGAACGAAGCGCACCTGCTCTTAAAAGCTTTATTGGGTAAGCGTGCGGGGCTTAAGTGTGGCTTTAAAATTTAAGTAAGTCATAAAAATTTTAAAGACTATTTTCGATTTTATTTACATTATTCAAACAATTTTATTTGCAACAAATGTACAGGTTTAATCAATGATCCATACTAATATTATTAATGCAAAAAGTGTGTCCGTCTATATGTCTGTCTGTCTGCTACACTTTCACTGCCCATCTTTTCAACAAATTTTGAAGTTTTGTAGGGAAGTACAAAGTATTTGCGATATTGAAATTGTACAATATATATAGACGAAAAAAGCTGAATTTTCAAAATTTTACCTCGATTTTTTACTCAAATTCCACCTCTACTAGGTAAAGGCGTAAAATAGGGGTTTCGAAATTTGAAATGAAATTCGAACTTAACGTCAGCGAAGCTGCGGCCAAAAACTAGTTTAATTTATAAAAATGCCGAGTTCAAACCAAGACTGCAATTAGACAAGTTAAACGCTACAATCTGTCTAGCATTACTGCGTGCGTATGTGTGCTAGTGTGTGTGCGTGTGGTATACGCGATGGGTGCACGTGGGTGTTTGATGTATTAATATTGGTGGTGCTTTTAAGGTTATCGCGGTGGAAGGTGATCTGGCCCGATAGACCGATGCCGTGCCACCGGGGCGCACAGCCGCAGGCGATATACTGCTCACATATTTTAAAATAATACACCTAATTTAAAAAAAAAAATACACAGGCCCGGAGCAGTGTTGCCAATTTAGCAATTTTTTGGTAAGGGCTATTAACATTATAAAATTTCCTATGAAATCCCCTAATCAAGCTATTATTGCCTGATTGCCGTATTTTAGCGTACGGCAATGACCACTCTGCCGTACCTATACCGTACAATGCGTCTTAAAAGAGCCTGAATGTACGATACGGCAAGTGCCGTACAAACGGCAACGCTGGGCCCCGGAGTCCCATCACAAGCTGTGTGGCTTTTTTTTCTTTTTTTTATCCACTACAAGCTAGCCCTTGACTGCGATCTCACCTGATGGTAAGTGATGATGAAGTCTAAGATGGTAGCGGGCTAACCTGTTAGGGGCATGGCAGTTATATTAAACCCATACCCCTTCGGTTTCTACACGGCATCGTACCGGAACTAGGGTTGCCAGATGGCCGGGAATTCCGGGAAAGTCCCGGAATTTCACATGTGGTCCCGTGTCCAGGAATTACACTTTGCTGTCCCGAAATTCATGAACAATTAAAGTAAACACTTTAAAAGTATAGAAAACAAAGTGCGCAAGGGCAGTCTTATCACTAAAAGTAGATGCTTATATCAATAACTCCGAAGTCCCGTTCGCCTGTACTCCATTACTAAGCCCCCGTACAGAGCTCGTTAGCTTTTATTTGGACGCTGGACTCCTGTTCCAATGCTACACTCGCGGCCAAGTAAACACTGCACGTTGATTTATTAGCGATTGACTTGCTAGGATCTAACAAAAACTGCCCCCCGATTGTGTGAGGTAATCGTTTGTTAGACGGATAATTCGAACTGTTTGGGAGTTCATAGATGCCTGCACGGCAAAAAGCATGTATGAACTCCTTGAACAGTTCGAGTAATACTTTTTAAGCTGTCAAAAGATTACGATTTGCTTAGACAATTGGCCATCTGATTCTATTTCGTTTTATACCTTTGGTGCAAACATTGTGATATTTTTGCTTTTTGCGTTTCGCGTGTCGGCATTATAATTATTTTGTGGATAGTAAAAAACTGATGTATTGAAACACATTTGGCTGAAAACAAATAGAAAACTATCAAGCGAAGTCATAATATAAAATATATTCCAATCAGTTTAGGCAATTCAGATACTTAATCGTCCACCTTTTATAATTTTTACAGAAAAAAATACATGTATTCTAATTCTGTTTAATTCATTAATTGACAAAAGTAAAGGCGCAGTCAGTCTATGCTTTTTAGTATACAGTTTTACAGTGCTCGATTATTTTGGCCCGCAGTGCACGCCGGTTTTCTCAGTGGTTATCAGTGTTCAATACATGTGCACAGTTTAATGTTCTCATTCTGTTTTACTCATTAATTGATGCGAGCCGATGATGCTCAAAGAAGCAAAATAAAATCAATTTACTCACGCCTGCATGACTAAATATGCTTCTAAGAATATAATATGCCTATACCGGATGCACCTATGACTATGAGACAGCTAATTGAATCAATTAGTGAAGTTTTATTTGTTTTTGACTTCAAAACAGAGGTTTTGTAGGTCTTTTTATTTAAATGTTAGTACTTAGATACCGGATGCACTATCCCAAGATACTTTCGCTTTGATAATAAATTTGAATCATTTCGCAGTTTCGTTTGACTTCGTCAGCGTGGTTCAAGTTTTTTTCGATTCCCGCGGGAACTCTTTAATTCTCCGTGGTTGAAGTAATATAGTATGTTATTCTTTAGCAGGGCGAGCATGGGCAGGGGACAAAAATCTTATCCCCCGTGGATATAATCCACTGACAAGAGATAAAATTCTCTTGTCCCTATATGCTAGAGCATGGCCTCAACTATACCCACGCTAAAAATCACGTCGATCCGTTGCTCCGTAGCAGCGAGGACAAAACAAACCAATAAACTAACAAACCAACAAACAAACACACATTCGCATTTATAATCATACTTCATACTAATATTATAAGTGTGTTTGTTTGTTGGTTTGTTCGTTTGTCCTTCAATCACGCCGCAACGGACCAACGGATCGACGTGATTTTTGGCATGGGTATAGTTGAGGACCTGGAATAGGCTACTTTTTATCCCGGAATATTAAGGAGTTCCCGTGGGAATCGAAAAAAACTTATACCACGCGGACGAAGTCGCGTGGTATAAGTATATGCTAGTGTTAAAATAAAGTATGATGATGGTATCATACAATTTGCCATGGAATGGCGTGCAAAATTATATTACAAATCTTAACTTTTTATACAAAATTAATAAAATAGTAGGTAAAAATCATTTTTAATTTCGTAGTTTAGTTTCTTTATCAGACCGATATTAGGCTTTGGACTAGGTACATTGAGGCCCGTATTTGGATAGAAGTAGGCGTTAAATTTTATTTTTTTTATACACTAAAGTTAGCCCTTGACTACGATCTCACCTGATGGTAAGTGATAATGCAGTCTACGATGGTAGCGGGCTAACCTGTTAGGGGCATGGCAGTTATATTAAACCCATGCCCCTATTCGGTATCTACACGGCATCGTACCGGAACGCTAATTCGCTTGGCGGCACGTCTTTGCCGGTAGGGTGGTAACTAGCCACGGCCAAAGCCTCCCACCAGACCAAACCAGGGAAAATTCAGGAATTATAAATACCCAAATTGACCCTACCGGGGATCGAACCCAGGACCTCCGCACATTAAGACAACAGCGCTACACACTGCGCCACGGAGGTCGTCTACTACGTCGTTAACTAGAAGTTTAATTCTCCGCGACAGTATAGGTAAACGTATGTGGTAAAGTGTGTAACTAATCCGCAAGTTCACAAAGTGATCAATTTTAGGCCAATATATCAAAATATTCAGAGATGTAACAGATGTGACGCCACCGCTCCTCAAATAGAGCGTATAATTTTCGGATTGCATTTTTTCTGATGGCGCCAGCGCGAGCGACGAACCGGGTGAAAGCAATAACTCACAGCAAAACGTGACGTGATCTACCTATAGAACTGAGGTCAAAAATAAAGCCTGATATTTATGGGGCGCAAAGCTCTATGCAGTCTATAGTTAAATCTGGCGACTTCGTCCGCCTCAAATTTAAGTTCTCCCGCTGGGCGATTGTGTAAAACTTTCATCAATCATTAGATAATAATAGTCTCAATTGTTTTGATTGGCTGAATTTATGGTATTTTGGCTGCGTCAATGGATTTGGGCCAATATATGCACTGTAGCCTCTGTCATTTTAGACAATCGCCCTGCCGTTATACCAAATATTGCAGTAAAAGCTATAAAACAAATAACAACAAGAAAAATGACAGGCAAACATTTTCCTATTTTTATTTGCTCAAGATAATATACATACAAAATATACACTATCCATCCTCTTGAAACTTAAGCGTGGATGGATGATTATTAAAATATATCGATGTAAGTAGCTATTTATAATATTATGTCCAATGTTTTTTTTTAAAGTGGTTAGATACCTAATATAGGTATTAGAACGGATCTAGATGATATTAGTTTAAAATTAAACTTGGACTTTCAGTTTTAAGTACACATAAAGAAATACCTGGCCCAAATGTATTTGAAATGGTGCGTGGTTTAAGTTTTTTGAGATTCCCGCGGGAACTCCTTAATTTTCCGGGATAAAAAGTAGTCTATGTCACTCTCCAGGTCCTCAACTATACCCATGCAAAAAATTACGTCGGACAAAAGGACAAACCAACAAACCAATAAACCAACAAACCAACAAACAAACACACTTTCGCATTTATAATATTAGTATGAAGTATGATGATATGATTGGTTTGTTGGTTTGTCCCTCAATCACGCTGCAACGGAGCAATGGATCGAAGAGTTTCCGTGGGAATTTAAAAAAGCTTATTCCACGCTGACGAAGTCGCGGGCATCAGCTAGTAAGAATATAATACATGCGTCTACTTGTTTCGGGATGGTTGGAATTATTCCATCTCTAACCTATTTTCAAAATTTAAAAAGAGCGAATCTAAGGATATCCTCAGCCAATAAATAATAATAATAAATATTTTTATGTATAGACTAGCGCTTGGCTGCAGCATACGTGGCATCAGACCCGCTGGCAAGTAGTGATGAAGCGTAAAGTAGAGCGCGCTTGCCTAGAAGATGTCTACTCACTTTTGGTTAGTACTATTATATTATTCTGTGCTTTTGATTTGAATATACCAATATTGTAAAATCTTTGTCTTGTAGAAGTAAGCAGAGTACTAGGTATTTAAGTTAATTTGTACTTAATGTGTGGGTCAATAAAGATTTATTTATTAATTTAGAATGGAGACCCTAGCAAAATGCCTAGCGATCGGTTTGGGTATGTGGCCATAGACTTAGTGATATTTAGACTGGACTTGGGGCAGCATAGAAACCGCATACTTGCCGAACAAATATATATTTAATTTACATAAGCGGATTTTATATTATAAAATAGACCGAGTAATTTTGCAAAATCTTTGCCATTTTTTGCTCTGTCTTTTGTTGCTCGCTGGCGCCAGCCGGCCTCGGGACCGTGTGGAAGTGATAACTCAGTGACAGGGCTCCCGTCGCGGTGACCGCGTTAGGGCTCCAGCGTTTTTATATTTTGACACGACATTTGACCCTCTAGTTTTTTGTGGTCAGACGGATCAATGTGCTCAAGGAATAGGAATGATGCCTATATTAAAAAAAAGCCTTACTGATTATTAAATAACGGGTCTTCCAAAAGAGCTACAATTCACATCCTAGATTAGTTTCAAGTTTGTTAACCGTTTTAAAATATAGATTAAAGAAAAAAAAATCGTTCAAATTTGTTGACGTCACAACTATGTATTTCGTAGGTACAACTTCCATACTAGAAGTGCTTTTTTAAGTTTGTTAAATAGAGTTACTAATTTGATTGAGTTGTCATCATCCCTAATATGGATCAGTGGTGAGATAGTCCAGGGGCCATACGGCCGTTGCTTAGAGCAATATACTTAAGCAATATCACTCAAAAGTCAAAAGTTTCTTCAAGCTTTTGACCATCTTATAGGTTATACTAAATCTATGTACCTATAGTTAGAGGATCCATTTATCAATAAATAATATTAAAAACTTTTTCATACATCTTAATATCAGAAGGCTAATGCTAGGGCGGGCGTGGGCGGTATATTGACAAATATGGATGTTATTTATTGGCGGGCCGGCGCCGGCGCAGCGGAGGGTTTCACCGTTTTTTGCGGAACCCTGCTGAAAGACGACGCCCGGGGTTTGTCAATGAGTTGATAAGATTGCGTATTCTGCGCTTTTTTAAAGATTTTTTTATTTGAAACATCAAAGGTGCTATGCGTACCCGATTTGGGTAACGGTAAATAAGTGCATATTGAAAACTACTATAAAAGAAACAAACTAAAAAGAAACTACAACGCAAGATTAACGAATACATGTTATATACTCGTATCAATTACTGGTAGACTTGCTGATGCCCGCGACTTCGTCCGCGACTTTCGGACCGCGTTTTTCGGTTCTGAGTTCCGCTTGAACTCTGGATAATAAACCTAGCCTATGGTTTATTCCTGACTATAATCTATCTCTGTGCCAACTTTCATCCAAATCCATTGAGCCGTTCTGACGTGATTGAGTAACAAACATTCATCCATACATTCATCCATCCAAACTTTCGCATTTATAATATTAACTTAGTATAGAATTAAATGTTCGCGACTTCGTCCGCGTTTGTTATTGCTTTTTTGATTGCCGCAGGAATTGTTTAAATATCCGGGATAAAAAGTATAGGTTATGTCCTTTCCCGGGATGCAAGTAACGTATCCCTGTACTACTCGTCAAAATCTGTTCAACAGATGGTCCGTGAAAGCGTAGTAGACACACAGACAGCCACACTTCGCATTTTAAATAGGTAGGTATTAGTGGATTTCAAAACTAGCTCGAATGCTACGTTTTTATATCGGACAAGACGTGATAAATTATTTATTTATTTCACGTAGGACAACTTGTGTCACTGAGTCAAGTGTATAAGTCAAGACTCTACCACCGGTTCGGAAAGATTCTAATGAGAAGAGCCGGCATGAAACTCAGCAGTTGTTCTTTTCATAAAAATAAATCTGAGGTGCAATCATGTAAGGATTGCCGATCAAATCGTTAAAGCTCGGCTTCAAAGAAAATAAACCATAACATCATTGAATTAGAGCTCAATTTCGTGTATCCATTATCATACGTTTAGGTATGTACGATACCCTAAACATGAAAATGGATACCTACACGAAATTGGGCGTCGTCACGGTACAAGTATTACGTAAGTAGTTCATGCACACCGATTCGAAAATAAAATTCTATTGAGAAGAAATAGGCTAGAATTTCAGCTTATAAATCAGCTACAAAATCTTTTAAAAAGCATCATTAATTTACAAAAGCCATACCTGCTATATGCAGACATCTTATTATATTATTATGTAGGTACATTAATGCCCGCCGTAGACAGCCGATGTACCGACAAAAGTCAGAGCACTGCAGAGTTCATTCCTCTGAGGCGGTAGACTGTAGAGCGACCGATGACCCAACACATTCAGCCAATGCAATCAGCGAGAATATTTTGACGAATATATGACGTATATTTTTTGCGTGCAGTCCATGCTTGCCGACTTTTATCTCAAAAAAGTTAGACATCGTCCAAACCCGTTGACACAGATTATAATATTATAATAGTACTAACGTAATTGGACTAACATCATCATCATCATGTGGTGCCATCTTCAAACTGAAGCTCGGCAGTCAGTCGGAGAAAACTAACATGTAGGTAGATAGCCACACGAGTGTCTACGTATACGCCTTGACGCAGACGTCAAGATGCATTGACCGAGCGTAAAAAATATCATAGCTCTTAGATGTCTCACCATCTTTAAAAATGTTCCGATACAATTTCGGCCAAGGGATCCATCTATACTCAGAGAATAGACATTCTATTATTAGAGAAATATATCATTATATTAGAGGCAGACGCAGATACACTATCTTATATTATACTCTCACTCAAGTCACGAATGAGGAAGTTCTGCGACGCGTCAATCAAACCGCAAACTTTTGCAGACTGTCAAGATGAGAAAAGTCGCATATTTGGGGCACGTGTTCAGACACGAGAGATACGAACTCTTCATCATGATAGAAAAAGTTGCTGGAAATAGAGGCGTTGGTCGCAGAAAAAAGTCTTGGCTTCGCAACATACGGGAGTGGACCGGAATCGCACCCGAAGAAGAAGAAGATATACTCTCACTAGCTAATGCCAGCGACTTCGTCCGCGTGGATTGAGGATATATAAGATATATATATATATATATTGTGTTAGTATGTAATATGTCATCAGTAAAGCAATCGGTCCCTGAAAAAAATCTGTTGTCTGCGTGAGACCTTACATAAGCGTAACCGCACAAGACATGTCAAGTGGGCGACGACGCGGCGTGACGCTCGTCTTTATGACCTGTGACGTCACACCTCCGTCATTCGTCGATAGCTCATAATATTTATGTAGGTAGGTATATTGGTATGTTATTTATTTTATCCGATGACAAGTTAGCCCTTGACTTCAATGTTAGCCCTCGAAACCATAGACATAGGATTTTTTCGCTGTCTAAGTCTATGCTCGAAACGATGCGGTCAGATGCGGACTAGGAGTTAGTACTGAAATTCTAGAGGTAGGTGGTATGTAGGAGCGTATAATTCGACCTTTAAAGAGTTCATAGATGCCTGCACGTCAAAACTTAGAAAGCATGCAATGTAATGTTTTAAACAGTTCGGTATGCTCCTGAAATAAGCTTATTATACGTTATAAGATTATGTGAATGATAAAAGAGCATGGATCGGACTCGCTCCAGCAATGCTTAGGACAGCGGTTACTTAAGAATCTACATATGGATGTAATTATTGTAAATTACAATTACAGCAGTGTCTACCGCTGTTGCATTAACGTGCGGAGGTCATTCAAATATACTTATTAAAAGTGTTTTTGTATCGTATCTACCACTGGTACAAAATTCCATTCCTAACGAGAAGAATCAGCAAGAAACTCGGTGATTGCTCTTTTTTAAAAATTCATTTTTTTTTCCACTACAAGCTAGCCCTTGACTGCGATCACACCTGATGGTAAGTGATGATGCAGTCTAAGATGGTAGCGGGCTAACCTGTTAGGGGCATGGCAGTTATATTAAACCCACACCCCTTCGGTTTCTACACGGCATCGTACCGGAACGCTAAATCACTTGGCAGCACGTCTTTGCCGGTAGGGTGGTAACTAGCCACGGCCGAAACCTCCCACCAGGCCAGACCAGGGAAAATTCAGAAATTATAAATTCCTAAATTGACCCTGCCGGGGATCGAACCCGGGACTGACAGCGCTCAACATTGCGCCAGGAAGATCGTCGATGGCTAACCAGTGATTTTAAACCCAAAATACGAAATCTCGGAGACTCGGTGTAGAATAAGGGTGATTATAATATCGATTTCACGCAGCCGCGGCCGACATGTGGTTAATGTCGGGTAGAATATAGAATTGTGAGGTTTAATAAACGCATACTCCGATACAATTATTATAACGGAATCGGCCTTTATTAAACCTCATATTTTTATATACATTAACTACAAGTACTGTAAGTAAGTAAATAGGTACCACAAAATAGAAAAGTATGTACAAAAATAAAAATAGGTACCTGTCGTTCCATGTGAGCGACGGAAAGGGATGCGGGTTAAAAATTAGGATAATTTTATGGCTGGTGATTCATACCGAAATCTTATCGGTATAGTGCGCTGATTCCGAATCAGTGAAGAAGTCATCAGTAGGTATATAACATAGATTTATTCTTGGGTTCGCGAGCGCTCGAACCCAAGAATAAATCTATGGTATTTAAGTACATATTATATAATTGACATTTTGACATCCTCTGTGAAGGCATCCACTCAAAGTTTCAAAAGCAAAATAAGCTTTGTAAAAGCTTACGTCACAACTAAAACGTCCCAAAGATGAGAAGCTCTGGTTTTCTCACTGAATAGGTACCTATAGGGTTTTCCTTTATGATTCTTGGCATCATGTAAATTTACTTAACAATAATTTACATTGGTCCTTATAATATTTTAGTATATTTTTTTTGGAAATTAATTAATTAAATTATATTTTCCGAATATACATTTTTAGAATTAATTTTATTAAAGTAATAATGAGCCTAGTTGGTCCAATAATTAAATTATAACGACATCTATAGGTGGATAGTAACACTATTGTTTTTTTTTTGTAATAACTTAACTTATTATTAATAATTTATAAGATAGGTATAGTATTTCTTATTCATTTATATATTTTTATTATTAAAGTTATTATTTTATTTATTATCTTATTGTTAAATATTGTTATTATGATTTTGTATTATGTTCGGCCGTTAGTGACATCTAGTATCGAGTAGCCAAACTATTTTGTAAAAGCTTAGCTTCAATGGAAAAAGCTCTGTAGATTAACGCCATCTATATTTTCGTTTAAGACTCATAAAAAATTAAGTTTCCCCGTTAGATGGCACATCAATCGCAAATGACAATATTATTTTCAACATTTTCTAAGCATTTTCCAGACAGTAGACAGCACACACTAAAATAGTGTAAAGTCGTAGAAGCGCAGAAGTGCACTAACCAAGGTCTAGGACTCGGTTGTGTAAACTGAGATACCTATCCTAGACCTATTGAATCCTAGATCTTGGTTAATTGCACCTACCTATGTAGGTATGCAAGTACCTACCTATAATATTATGTTATCATATCCCAAGAAACATAAAATATAACATTGAGAATAATGGATAAAGCTTTAATATTATGTACTTAGTACCTACGCGTTCTGAAATCATAATTTCATTTAACCAATCCTAACATCAAAGTTTTGGATTCTAGCATTTATAACTCTTTTGAACCTTTCGAGAAGCAGTAATAGCGCCTAAGCACAACATTCACGTACACTTTACACGCCAAACATGACTAATAAGCTCATAAAAGCAATCAAAAGCGGTATTAACGCATCTCGGTAAAGTGAAAACCATAATTTTAACATCAATCACTGAACAATGCGATTGAAAGTGAAACCTCTTTGTTTTAACTGCAGCTTCCTTTTATTTTCTTTTGACACGATGAGAAACGCCGTCCATTAAACGGGGAGGAGCTTCGCGCTACTCGCTTTTGCTAAAGTACCTGACCACATGGTCAAAAATATATCAATACTAGCTATCCCCGTGGATTGACGTTTTTTGGTTCGTTCCGATCAGTTCAGCCATTCTGGCGTGATTGAGTAACAAACCATCCATCCATGTAAAGTTATATGGATGGAAAGAATATCAAAGTAGGTATGCTGGTAATATGTGTATGGGTTTAATACGTATGTGAAAAAAAATGTCTTTGACTAAAATCGAAGCCTTGATTCCTTTGACGTACATAATATTCCTCTATAATAATTATTGTATCTCTAATAGTGTAAGCTATCGCCACAATACTAATTGTACCGACGACGCGGTCTAGTATTCTGTCCACTCCTTAACAATACGTTACGCTCAATGGCTTTTCCTTTATTCATCGAAGCACGCCAATCATAAATCGAAGATTATTTGTTTTTCTAATTAATGAATCGAAGTGCTCTTCTATTTTCAAATAATCAACTAGTGATTGATATGTGATTGAACTCGCTAATCGATTCCGAATCGGAATAGATTGAAGTTCGAAGTGCTTTGTTCCGATTCATATTTCAATCGATGTTTGTGTAAGACTTTTGTTTGAAGCTTTATTCAGAAGGATTAAATACGAGTAGGTAGGTTTTTTTACAATTGGAAGCTTTTATTTTTACATTACGGATCTTTTTTAATTTCTATGTCGGTATAGTATGTAAGCAATCTGTACTTATCTAATAGGTATAACTACTAGACCGTTATATCAAAATAAAATCTACATAAACTAGTATTATTTAGTACCTAATAATGGAAGAACATCATCAGAAGGGTGTTATCGTAGGGTTGTCACGATCCTTAAAGTTGAGGGAACGACGCATGAAGAAGTACCTAAATATAAATATGGCACCTACTTTATTATTTATATTTCTTGACGAACTTTTTAAGTCAGTAGTAAGATCTAATACTAGTACCTAGGTGTAGTAGTCTGTGATGGTCCAATAAGGCAGAAGTCCCATCCACCCGTTGCTCCATTGCGGCGTGATTGAAGGACAACCCAACTAATACAGTTTCCTACCCAGTGATGATAATAATATGCATTTTAATATGATATTATCAGGATTTAATAGTAGGCCTAATTTTTAATAATTTGACAATTGAAATGAATGGCAGTTTAAATTGGTTTGACATTATTTTTGATAATCTTTGTTTTATTGTTTAGATTTATTATTTATGTTATATTATGTATTTTGGACGTAAATGTGTCATAGGTCATTGCATGGTGTTCTAATAATGTCAGTACTAAGTACCTACTAGGCTAGATAAATTAATTAAAGACAAATAAATTATTCTATTCTATTCTAGAACTTTGCGAGATACGTTTTCTTAAAATTTTTGGTCGATTTTTTTTATTTGTAACTATAATACTTAGATTTGTACACTACACTATCCTAGAATACATGATAGGTATAGGTACTTTCTGTAAAACTAACATCTAACCTACTGTATTTACAAATTAATAAATTTGATTTAAATTAACCCAGGTAGGTACTTGCACACAATCTATGTTGAACTAATTACAATTAATGTCGTTGTCCGTCCGTACAGAGCGGCTATTATGAGCGGTTTGTATTACGCTCGGACGATGCTCACGAGATGAGTGGATATCAGATGTTATCAAGTGGTTTTGCCATAGAGCCATCACTCTACACGACAAGGCTTCTTAATTAAAAGGCTTACTTAGTAGCAATTTCGCATAAAATCAAAGTTTTTTAAAGATCATGCAACTAGTGGCGTGTTATTTAGGTATAGAGGCGTAAAAGCACTTATTTTCGAAAAACAACAAAACTATAACAGATATAAAAAAAAGAGTTAGAATATTAAAATGGGCATTACATGTTTGCAGATTGGACAAGACGAGATGGACAAAAAAGTGACGGAATGGATACCAAGAAATAAGAAAAGGCAATGGGGACGACAAAGGAAAAGATGGCGCGATATCTTCTCAGAGAGATGTGGGCCAGACTGGATGAGACGAGCACGTAGTTCAGAAAGCTTTGGCGAGATTTTGGGGAGGCGTACCTACGCCGTAGAGGCGACTTTCACGTAAATGCATGTATATTTGACATAATTATTTTAAGCTAATTTTATTGTACTTGTAATTCTATTCTATTTGAAATTAATGTAATTATTAACTAATAATAATAATGTTCTATTGTAATTGAAAATAATGGAAATCTTAATATTTAACTATTTTTGTAATTAACTAATATGACATAACGTACCTAATAGTGAATAAAGGCTTTTTTTTTATTTATTTTATTAAAAGCAATTCTTGCCGAAATGGAAATACGTCAATGTTAATTGTTTTCAATAAAACTAGTAACCTGTATTCTCACCAACTTATATAGGTACCCCAGCTTCAAACCGTATCCTACCCACCGTGGGTCACGTTGGACTTGGGTCAAAAACCGTCATTGCAACCACGCCCTCGCTATCCCGTTTTCTTCTCGTTTTCCGAACTAAGACTGCAAAGACCGACTAGGTAGAACATGAAGGGAGAGTTTTATTTCTTTCCTTTCCTCCAATGGTTAGCACAAATTAAGAAAATAAGATTATGAGTCGGTTCTTCGAACTATGTCACTGCCAATTGCCACTTCAGCTTTGCAACACGTCGAATGTCTTTAGTTCTTCTTCGGATCTCCTTATTTCTGGTTTGATCGAGCAAAAACCACGAGCATTGCTCTCTCCATAGCCCGCTGAGTGCTCCTGTCGAGCTTTCTTATGAGGCCCATGCCCCATAGTTAATTAGTTAGCGACCAAGCCTCGCTCGCTCGTAGTCATGACATACTTAGGACCATAATTATGTGCTAAGTATGTCATGTGTGTACCTATAGGATGTGTTACAGATACAGATTTATCAAGTTTAAGGACAAAAAGCAAATATTTAGAAATAATGATGAATCTACAATATAGGTACATCAATACTCAAAGCCCATTTATATAATAGTCTCTATCTATTTATAGTAAAGTCTGTGGCGCACTGTAAGTGTTGTCCGGAGTGGTCGTAAGTGGCGTGTTTGCGGACGCCGATCTGCTTCGTATCGATATCGGGATATTGATTATCGATTCATATCTCGAATGATGCCTGATAGGTACCACACTATATACTCATCTGTACCACAGAGTATAAGTAATAGTATAGGTATAGATGTCTATAGTGTCACAAACTTATCACCATGTGGCCAAAATATCTAATTTTTACTTTATTTTTCATAGATACTAGCATACTAGCGACGCTGTCACCTTGTCAGGATAAGTTTGTGTGAATGGAAGTACCTACACTGAATAAACACATAATATGTACCTACTTAAGTACTTACCTATATCTATTATCTAGAGTTCCCGATAGAATCAAAAATCCTTTATCGATCATGAGACGAAGTTGCGGGCACCATCTGGTAGGTAGGTAGGTACTAGGTAAGTACTCAGGTTATTTATGCTGTTAGGTACGTACGTTTTTTGACGAAATTTGATATTGTACCTACATAATATTATTTTTAGGGAAAGTATATAAGTAGGACATTTTTATCTTTCTACAAGTAAGTATTTCTAAGTATTTTTCATAAACCTAAATCCATTCGAACAAAGTCACCTGCAACCTGCAAGTACCTAAGTATTTAAAACAATGTACTACATTATAAATACCTACGTAAAAGAAACTACTAGAGTTTGAGATACCAATCACAAACAACGATGAAATTCAGTATTTCCCCCCAGCGAAGCCAGAGCGGCTCAGATCACTGAGGATCACCTACTTATTTAAAAAAAACACGAAATCTAAAATACATTGTAAAATACCTTGAAAATATCTATATTCAAATCTGTTAACAATAAAAGAACTCACAAAAATAATTAAAAATCAAACTAAAAAAAAATTACGAGTCTCTAATAAAAACATCCCACTCGCAAACACAAACACGATGAACCCGTTCCAAATTCAAAGATATTAAAAAGAAAATTAATGTTGACATTTCCATTTACCCACTTTTTTATTGGCCGACCGCAATCTCTCAGCTCACCTGATTGGTCTATTTAAATAGGGTAATAATGGTAGAAAGGGACGCAGTGTTAAGGGAGAAGGGTGGTAAATGTGAGTGGGAGAGAGACGGCTAGACACTTCTCTGGTACTTACAGTTGAAGCGACGTGTTAACGGTGAACGCCTGAACAAGTTGGATGGCTCGTACGTGCTGGTTTAAAGTAGGTATGTCGTGTATTGGCACCATTACCGTATATATTATAATACTAGATGATGCCCTCGACTTCGTCGGCGTGGATTAAGTTTTTTTAGATTCCCGCGGCAACTCCTTAATTTTCCGGGATAAAAAGCAACCTATGTCCTTCCCCGGGATACAAAATATCCCTATAAGTACCAAATGTTACCAAAATCGGTTGAACAGATAAGCCGTGAAAGCGTAGCAGACAGACAGACAGACACACTTTCGCATTTATAATATTAGTATGGATTATATCTACCTATTTGAAAATTAAAATACGATGACTTACCTATGTGTCATTTAATATAAAATAAAATGACATAAGTTGCCCTACGTGAACGTAGGACAACTTGTGTCATTAATTAATATGACTCTAGCAGCGGTTCGGACTGGTTTCTGAACTCCTACATTATAACATAGGGATTATTAATTAAAGAAATAATAGGTATCTACTTACGGAGAAGGACCAGCAAAAACTCAGAAGCATTCTTTTTCATTCATTTGTAACCTTCTTGTTCTTAAAAAGAAAAAAAAAGTTACAAATTACAATATGTAGCTAATACACAATAGATACGGTCACGGATTACGTATGTATATTACATAATCAAGTATTACACAGACTTGTGGGCTGCTGCGAATGCGAAGCCAATTTCTTCCATGCAACTTTTTCAATGCGAAATTCATCAATATTATTATACCCTCGGCTCAACAAATGCTGCAGTTTAACCTAATCTTTTTTATGCAATGGCAAATCGAAAAACTTTTACGAACCATATTTTTATAAAAGTTTAGGTACAAATTAAGATTAATTTTGAATTTTAAGAAAAATATACTTAGTTCATCTCTTAAGATCTTAATTTTCGTTTTAACAACCTATACCCTATGGCGGCACAATTCGCTTAACATCGAAGCGATCAAATTGAATTCACGTAAACATCTTCAAGAAAAACTCAACGATCCCCACTACTTTACGCTACTTTGCGAGCTTTTTTAAAAAATGTCCGCCCTAAAACATCGCCATCCCTTTCAGCCCTGTAGAAACCAAGCGGAAAGTGTTCTCATGTTGTCTCTCTCGGAGGCTTATGGCCCAAGCAGGCGGGCAATCTATCACGCAAAGTTTATTCGTTTGAGGAACGCTTTGTGGCGAGTCCGCGTTCGTGCTCGAAGTTTAAAATTAACGCGCGCTCTGTTTATAAAATGGAATCGAAAGTTAAAAGTTTTAATAAAACGTTGCAAGATTGTGAAAAGACTAATTTGAGTTTATCGACGCCTTTCTCGATCAATGACATATTGACGAAGGAAAATGAGTCGAAGTGCGAATTTGAAAATCGAATGTTTTGTTCGAACGCGTTTGGCGGGAAGGTGAACTTTTTGAACAAGCAAGAAGGTTTCAGCAAGGAGGATGGCTACGCGACCAAGGAGGTGCTGGAAAAGAGTATGAAATATTATGACGACTGCAGTTTTCGTGATTATTCGGACGACGCGGCTTTGGACATGTCGAGGAAAAACAATTTTCCGGTCACGGAACTTTCAGGTGAGCTTTATGTTTTTTTTTAAGTTTAACTGTACTATGAATTATTGTGAATATTTAAAAGTGGTCTAGCACGTCAGAAAACGTTTATTTTAGGGTTCCGTCAACATGCCAACTATTTCCCAAAAACTTTTTTTGTTTTTTAAGCAATTAAATATCACAGCTTTCATTCGCGGTGGGTGGAGGAAAACATAATATTGAAGAAACCATCATATTTGGGAGTTCTCTATACTAATGATTTCAAAGATCTCCTGTCTACCTATAGACTCTACCTAGGTATTTGTAACTTCAAAAGGAAAATCCACACTTAATATGAGATCACTTTTAGTGATAAGACCGCCTTTGCGCACTTTGTTTTCTGTACTTGTTTACTTTATTTCTTTTATGTTTGTGTGGCAATAAAGAATTTATCTACCTATCTATTATAAATGCGCAAGTGTGTGTTTGTATGTAACCTTTTCAGGGACTTGCATCCGCCCGTCCGTTAAACCGATTTGAATGAAATCCCATGAATCCAATCTAATAGGTACTTAGAATGTTGCAATTTTCTCATAAATCATAATATTTGCATTGCCGCTATAAGAAGAAATAATAAAATAAAAAAATAAAGGGGGCCCATACAAGAAACTTGATTTTTGAGCGCCTCTCTTGTTACTTTTAAGAAAGTATTCAAAAAATACATACCTACTAAAAGTGATAAATCATGTACGAAGGTACGGAACCCTTCCTGTTGGAACCGACTCGCACTTGGCAGTTTTTTAGTATGAATATTGAATAATGCCTTCGCCTGCAATGCAACACAGGCATAAAGTTTGCCGATTCGAGACTCGAGTGTACCTAATTCTTCTCTAAATATTGTATACTTTCCCACTTTCCTATTATTACTTTAATATTATTCATTTGGGACGTAAACTTCTATTTTTCGCTTCCTCCCCGCGAAACTTGCTAAACTGTATAATATAGATGATGCCCGCGACTTCGCCCGCCCCGATTAAGGTTTTTTGATTCCTGCGGGAACTCTTCACATTTCCGGAATAAAAAGTAGCCTATGTAAGGACGTAGGTTACCGGGGAATTCCCGGGATTCAACCTATCTCTCTCTATACATACCAAATTTCCTCAAAATCGGTGGAGAAGATGAGTCGTGAAAGCGTAGCAGACATACAAACGGATAGACACACTTTCGCATCATATATCATAGTAATATTATAGCTGTATTTGTTTGTTGGTTTATTGGTTTGTTGGTTTGTCCTTCAATCACGCCACAAACCATGTGATTTTTGGCATGGGCATAGTTGAGAACCTGGAGAGTGACATAGACTACTTTTTATACCGGAAAATTATGGAGTTCCCGCGGGAATAAAAAAAACTTAAAACACGCGGACGAAGTCGTGGGCATCAGCTAGTTTATAATATTAGTATGGATTATATTATACTTAATTAATATAATATGTATAGTTATTAGTGTGAATTAAAGTATACCAATCTCCAAAATCATTAAGGCGGGTGCACACAATGAAAATGATGGTATCACGCCATCCGAGTATAAAGCCGCCTACACAATGGCACCATTACGCAAATTGTTCTACACCATTACATCGGTCTTTGAATAACAAATGAGTTATTATTTTAACTGTGTTTTTGCGTGCGATGTACCAGCTTTTTGTTTGCTATAAGTTATTATTGAAGTGAAAACTTCTTTAGCCGTGTTGAGCACTTTTTAGTAGGGGGTAAACTTGTGGATTCGTGTCACCGACATGCTCCGCGCCGACATGCTCGCGTTGTTACGAAGACAAAAGGTCTTTAATATAAACATACTACATACGTAATTAAACTTCAATGCCTTAGTTTTAATTTTTTTTTAATTTTGTGAATATTCGTTTCACTTCTATCGGCAGTCCCTATGACTGGCAATTTTTTTTATTCCCGCGGGAACTCCTCAACTTTCCGAGATAAAAAGTAGCCAATGTCACTCTCCAGGTCCTCAACTATGCCCATGCCAAAAATCCGTAACTACGTTGCGGCGTGATTGAAAAACAAACCAACAAACAAACACACTTTCGCATTCGCATTTTCGCACAATTTTTATTAATAAAAGTATGAACTAGTACCACTTAACTAAAACATTAACATTGAAAGGAACATGCACAAGGACAACTTATCTGTTGAAGAGATTTCTTCCAGATGCCTCAGTTACTTCATGTTACTTAATTTCATAGTTTGTTGGATTATTGTTGACTAGATGATGCCCGCGACTTCGTCCGTGTGGTTGAGGTTTTTATTCCCGTGGCAACTTCATTTTCCTTCAGTTGAAAAGATGGGCCGGGAAAGCGTAGCAGACAGACAGACGGACACACTTTCGCATCCATACTAATATTATAAATGCGAAAGTGTGTTTGTCTGTCTGTCTGCTACGCTTTCACGGCCCATCCGTTCAACCGATTTTGATGATTTTGAATTGTTTGTAAATTGTATCCCGGGGAAGGATATTGGCCACTTTTTATCCCGGAAAATTAGAGTTCCCGTGGGAATGAATAAAAACTTATTTCAAGCGGACGTCGCGGGCACCAGCTGGTGTATAGGCTGATGCCGCGACTTCGTCCGCGTGGATTGAGGTTTTTTGGTTCCCGCGGGAACTCTTTAATTTTCCGGGTTAAAAAGTAGCCTATGTGTTATTCCATACTATAATCTATCCCTGTGCCAAATTTCATCTAGATCCGCTCAGCCGTTCTGGCGTGAAAGAGTAACAAACATCCATACATCCATACTCACAAACTTTTGCGTTTATAATATTAGTAAGAGTAAGATAAGATTCATAATATCCTGAAGTATCGGGTCAACATCTCCTAAAATCTTAATCCACTGTTATACTAAGGCACTATTTTAAATTTGAATGGCGAATTCAGACCAAGCCAGTCACTATCCCCCTCAAGTTAATTCGCTAGCCACGTGGCGTGCTAGTAATTACTTGATTGAATGCCTTCGGTAGTGCTTTTAAGCGTCATCACTTATAGTAATGAGGGGGTAGGCGGAATAATGAGTAAAGTTATTATAGCTTCTACAGACAAGCCAACTTTGTCGCACCTCTGTAAGTTTGTTATGCCTATTTTACCTACTTAGTTACTTGACCCAAATCACTCATGGCTTTTCCTTGTAGAATTTTATAAGTAAAACTACTTGCACGCTGGTAACTCAAACGTTTTAACGCAAACTTTTTTAAACGACCGTCAAAACGAACTGTTTTTTTAGGTCCCCATCTCATATATTTATAGATATGTTTTAAAGTACCATAGATACTAAGTTCCATAGTTAGTGGCAGAAAAATATCAGCTCTATTAAATAAGATTTTAACTTTATTTTATCTTATTTATAATTCAAATTAAATTTAACTATTTACTTACTTAATTTATTTTGCATTAGATTGTTTACTCAGTTCAAATCATTTCCTAAACTTCTAATCAAAAATTTTAGGCTAGTTTATCCGCGACTGGCGGATTATGAATTTTTAAAATGCCCTTTGCGAATTTTCCCGGAAAATCATGGGATTTTCATATTGTTATTAAGGGGAATTTAACTATATTCAAAACGCACGGCATCTATGTAGGGGAAAATCGGCAGCCGACTTGTTGGCATGTTTGTATATACTTTAATTACGATGGCACGGAGTGACACCAATGTAAAAGCGGCATTACGAGCATTGTCACCTAATTGCGGTGATTTGAATTTGGAATGTTCCTTTTGACCTTAAAGATCTATTTTTAGTACATAAGTATGAAAATTTATGGAATGATATTGAGGGGATGTTGGGATGTTATATAAAACGACCGTTCATTGCTAAATAAACTGTACCTTTTATTACTAATCACTTACGATCTAAGGACATACATCTTATTTATTAATCTAACCTACGTCATAGTTACTACACCTCAACATAAGAAGATCTAACTATCCTTTTCTTGCCAAATTCAGATGTCAATATTAAGTACTAGATTAAGATTATTTGATTCCCGCGGGAACTCTCTAATTTTCCGGGATAAAATGTACCCTATGTCCTTCCCCGGGATACAAGCTATCAAAACCATAAAAAATTTCATCAAAATCGGTTGAACAGATGGGTCGTGAAAGCGTAGCAGACAGACAGACAGACGGACAGACAGACACACTTTCGCATTTATTATATTAGAATTATAGTATATAAGTATGGATTACTGCTTTTTAAAAACCAACTAACTAGGTAACTACTTAACTAGAGACTGTAACTATAGACTCAGTAAGACGAGAGAGTAAAGATACGTAGGCCTATGTATTGTATGTATGTACTTACTACACTTTATATATATGCTAGCTCCATCCAATCAGCGCGCGTTTAAATCAAAACACTTCGCTAACTTCACATTTTTAGCCTTAATTTCTTAGTAGGTAGGTACTTTATACAAATTTGCTAGATTAAAAAAGTGTTAAAACCCTTTTATTGAAGTGAATGCTATTGCTAGCGCTTTTAAACGTAATCAGTGTTCACTTATAATAATGAGAGGGTAGGTGTGATAGTAAGTGATTAAGTGCGATGGCACGGGGTGACACTGGCACAGTGTGATTGCGGCATTATAGTTACAGCCATTGTGGGCTAATTGCGGTGTAAAGAATGAGTTTTTATTTTAAAAGCTTTTCTTATGGGTGTCTTGTACGAACAAGACTCTTGTTCGTATGTTGTTTTTCGTTTTCGTTCGTGCGCTTGATCTCTCTCCGGTCGAGTCGGATTTTCCGTCACGGGCTATGAAATAAAGGAAAGAAATACTTATTAAAATTTAAATCACACCAAATAACACCATATTTCCTTGTTCCAGATGACTATGACTCCAGATCCTCAAACACCGGTTCACCAGTTCGAGGGAACTCCTCCCCTCACTCTGACATACAGCCGTACAAACCCTTCAGCATCAGCTATGACAAATGCCCAACGCCAGACCAGACCAGACACGACCAGACCAGACTGATGACGTCGTCGTATCCACCGATGGAATACTCGCAGACCAATGGAAGAAAGAAGCGGTCAAGAGCTGCGTTCTCCCATGCACAAGTGTATGAACTAGAAAGGCGTTTTAGCCAGCAAAGGTATGTACTATGTAGTAATTTGCATTATATTTAAGTAAGAAGTTAGGTACTAAAAATAACTGAAAAAATTCCCAATGCCATACCAGACCAGGCTAGAGAAAGGTTTTATCCTATGTTTTATATGTACCTATAAGTATAGTTCGCGCGCGAGTTGGATATAGAGCTTATGTGTGACCTCAGGGCTAGACTACGTACTCTGTGCCTAGACTGCATTGAGCTCGCGCGTGAACTGTAGGGGAGCGGGGGGCTAGTTGTAACAATTTTTCGTTTCTTGGCTATGGTAGCTTACTTGTTGGATATTGAGGAAATACAGACAGGAAATACATAGTGACGCGTGGTTTCTAAACCGATTTGAAATTTTTTTTTTCAGTGGTTAGAGGAAGCTCGCGAAAATTTTGATGGTGAATTCATATAGTAGGTATCAAGTCACTTGTATACGATTCAACTCTGAGTCCCAACTCCTCAACCCTGATGCTGCTGGGTACAGAACTCCTTAAAAATAGCTATTTAGGATTTTTTTATGGTGAATTCATATTGTAGGAGTCAAGCAACGACTTCATACTTAAACCCAAGTCCCACTCCTCAACTCTGATGCTGCAGGGTACTGCAGTCTTAAGCCGTGGGGATTTAGAGAACACTAAAAAGTTAAAAATAATAATTCTTTCCAAAAAACCGACTGTAAAAGCCACTGTAAAGTAAAAATTATGATTGATTTCTTACTCTTTACAAGTTACAATAAGAGTTTACAATTTCGCTAGTTAGATTACAATCTAACGGTTTTTGCAATCTTACGGTGACATATAGGTACATAAGTAACCAATGTCCATAGCATTGCTGGAGCGAGTCAAATCCATGCCCTTTTATCATTTACATAATCTTTCAACAGTATAATAGGTATCTGTTTTGGTGTAATATTATAGTTAAGTTTTCTTTGTTATAGGTACTTATCGGGTCCCGAGCGCGCCGACTTAGCCGTAAGCCTCAAACTGACTGAAACCCAAGTGAAAATATGGTTCCAAAACCGGAGATACAAGACGAAACGGAAGCAGCTACAAATGCAGGAGAGCGGGATGCTCGCCGCCGCGGCAGCCGCCGCCAACCACGCGAGGAAAGTCGCGGTTAAAGTGCTAGTTAACAACAACGGGCAACCAACATTACCCGATCTGAAAGCTTACCAAAACCCCATGTTAACAAAACCGTTAAACCCAGCTCTATTTACCCCACAAAGTCTAATAGATGGTTCCCCAATTTTGAAACACTTCGCTGGGGTTTACGGTGTAGATTTTGGAAAAAATCCCGAGTACAAAACGTTGTTACAGGAGTCGTACAACCAAGCTGTATTACAGTCCCTATATGCCCCGCATTTAGGGGTAAATTACCCCAATATGCCAAACTTACCCCTGTCTTATATGTATTACCCCGGTCACCCTTTCGGCATGCCTGTCCCCTGTGACGTAGATAATAGAATTCAGGAAAGTGTCGATTGTTCTAAGGAATTTGGCGAGAGTTCGATAAAAAACGAGAAAATCGTGGAGAAAAGTAAAAAAGTTGTTGATCTGAATGAAAATAGTAACGAAAGTATGGCGAGCAATATTGAAGTAGAAAATTAATGTTATTTAAATTGAGTATTGAAGTGTTTTGTTGAAGTAGTGAAAGCTCAGTTAGTAAAGGCAATGCAAAAGTTCGTCTAGTCTAAAAATGAACGCGCCTCCAAAGTGTTTACGCTGACATGTAAAGTAGGTGTATATCAATACACTATCGTTGTTATAGGTTGTTACGTTCCCTCAAATATGGTCGAGCGAAGCAATGGCTGGATCATGCGTCATGCTCGTGAACGGGTGCCACCGGCGGGAATGGGGCTACTTTCTGTCTGCCCGTCTTTGACATGAATTGAATAAACAAATTTAAGAAATCCATTAAAAGTATGCTCCTGAAAAAAGCTTATTATACTGTTGAAGATTATGTAAATGATAGAGGAGCATGGATTTGATCGCTCCAACAATGCTGGGGACAGCGGTTACTTATGTACACATTGATATAGTAATTGTAAATGAATTATTTAAAAAGAGCAACCACCGAGTTTCTTGCTGGTTCTTCTCGGTAGGAATGGCATTCCGAACCAGTGGTAGATTCACTTGACGATTCAAAAGTACTTGTAAAAGTTTATTTGAATAAAAAGATATTTGATTGATTTGATTGATTGATATCGACTTTTTGGCGCAGTGGTGAGCGCTGTGGTCTTATATTGGGACGTCCCAGGTTCGATTCCTGGAAGGCTTTTGCCCTGGCTAACTTACCACCCTACCGGCAATGACGTACCGCTAAGCAATTTAGCGTTCCGGTACGATGCCGTGTAGAACATCGTTTAGGGGTTTAATATTAGGGGTAAACGCGTTCATTTTTATTTTAGATTAAATTACTACCTTGCTATTCTTGTTAAGCGTTTAAAATTTGAAGATACATCTAATTCGAAGGAACTCTAAAAAGAAGTAGGTATACATAAATAAAATTATGTCATAGAATATTCTAGTGAAACAACAAGGGAACCAAAGATGTTTGCGGCTAATACCATAGAATCCAAAGATGATGATTTTTATTGAAGTATAGTAAATAAGATTTTTAAACCAAAGGAAGTAAATACTTAGTGTCGATTCACGTTACCAACCCTAAATTACCTAATGTGGATCGACCTTTAGTTAGACCTTTAATTTGAGTTGGTTTGTAAATAATGTTTTGTTGTTAGTTTATATTCTAAGTCTATTAGTTCTAAGTCGTTATACGTAGTTATGAGCACGTTTGTAAATAAATCAACAATATGTGGGTAGTTATGAAAGTTTAATGTTAATAAAGGTGCAATACCGTTAGTACAATTACTCTTTTTATTTTATTTCTCATTCACATAAACCTATCTATAAATTAACATCCCCCACATTTATCTGGCCCGGTGGCCCAAATTGGAAGTAATTATTATGCCTGTTTAGTTTTAGTTTTTATTTTATTTTTCATATGACGACCTCCGTGGCGCAGTATGTAGCGCTGTTGCCTTAACGTGCGGAGGTTCCGGGTTCGATCCCCGGCAGGGTCAATTTGGGAATTTAAATTTCTGAATTTTCCCTGGTCTGGTCTGGTGGGAGGCTTCGACCGTGGCTAGTTACCACCCTACCGGCAAAGACGTGCCGCCATGCGATTTAGCGTTCCGGTACGATGCCGTGTAGAAACCGAAGGGGTATGGGTTTAATATAACTGCCATGCCCCTAACAGGGTAGCCCGCTACCATCTTACAGTTTTTACAGTTTTTACAGTCTCCCTTCTCTTCAAGAAACCATAGATTCTCACTTCTCAGATGTTCTGAAGAATTTCAACGTTGTCCACATCAATGCCCAGAGTATTCCTGCACACTACCCAGATATGCTCTCCTCTTTTGATTGCAAAAATTTGCATGCAATTTTAGTCTCTGAAACCTGGCTCAAGCCTTGTTTGTCCTCCACATCTTACGGTCTTCCAGGCTTTCAACTAATCAGGAATGATCGTACAACCCGTGTTGGCGGAGGTGTTGCAATATACCTACGTTCTCACTTGCATTTTAAAACCATTAGTATGTCAAGTGCCCAGGCTACTCCTGGTTTAGAACATTTGATTGTTGAAGTTATTTTTCCTAGTTGTAAGCTGTTACTTGGAGTATTTTATAACCCTAGTCTTACGATTGATTATTTTTCTACGTTTGAGGGCCTCTTAGATCAGTATATTCCATTGTATCAGCATGCTATTATTATGGGCGATTTTAACACCTGCCTTTTAAAGAATGACTCCCGCTCTGTTCGACTGAAAACAATGGTTAATGCAGCGAACCTACATTTACTCCCCCTTACTGCAACACATGCTTTTCCAAATTGTTCTTCATCTCTCCTCGATCTTATTTTTGTTTCATCAATTGATCACGTTGCAAAACATGGTCAATGTGCTGCTGATGCTTTTTCCTATCATGATTTGATTTATCTATCTTATAAATTGCGCCCTCCTAAAGCTAAATCGAGAATTCTTCTGCTGCGTAATTTTGCTGGTATGGATTTACATCGTCTGAGAGATGATGCGGTTAAGACAGACTGGACTGATGTTCTCACGGGGGCTAGTATTGACGATAGGGTGGTAAGCTTTAATTCCCTCATTACTGGAATCTATGACGTGCATGCTCCGGTTCGGCCAGTTCGACTTAAACATCTTCCTGCTCCCTGGCTTTCTGATGATATAATAAAATTGCAACATAAAAAGAACGCGGCGAAAGCTAAATACAGATCTAACACTTCTGATGAGAACAGGGAGAAATATAAAAATATTCGGAATCGTTGCAACAGGCTGTGTAGGGATAAACAACGACGCCATATTCATAAATCCATACTCGAAGAAAATGATTCCGGTCGAGTATGGACATTTCTTAAATCTCTTGGAGTTGGGAAAGCACGGCAGAATAAAAGCTCCATAAATATTGATCTGAATCAACTAAATCAGCATTTCTCTTCTTCTTGCGCCATTGATGATGCCACTAAATTGCGGACTATAAATCAAATTTCAGCTTTACCCACTTCTGATGATCCTGCTTTTATTTTTAGTCAAGTCACTGATAGTGATGTTAAGAAAAGTATTCTTGAGGTCAACTCTGATGCCGTTGGTACTGATGGCATTAGTCGTAAAATGATCATTCCTATTGTCGATATAGTGACTCCTCTTATAAAGTCCATCTTTAATTTCTCGATTTCTACTGGAAATTTTCCCTCTTCGTGGAAAGAGGCTCAAATTACTCCTATTCCCAAAAAAGCAAATCCATCTGGTTTTTCCGAATTCCGTCCATACTTCCATTTTTATCTAAAGTCTTTGAGCGTATTGTTCATCGACAATTGAGCCTCTTCCTTTCTAGATGGAGTCTCTTTAATCCATTTCAGTCCGGTTTCCGGACTGGTCATAGCACGACTACTGCTTTAGTCAAGATTACTGAGGATATTCGTCTCGGTATGGATAATCAATGTGTAACAGTGTTGACCTTACTAGATTTTAGCAATGCATTCAACAATGTTGATTTTGATATCCTATTAGCTATTTTAGCTTCTCTTAACATATCTCCTGAAGTGATTGACTGGTTTCATAGTTACTTGTTTGGTCGCCGGCAGCGGACGCGAGTTGATGATTCGTTCTCTAACTGGTGCTCGATCAATGCCGGTGTACCGCAAGGTGGCGTGTTGTCTCCTCTCCTGTTTTCAGTTTTCATTAGTTCTATTACTCTCCAGTTATCTTCTCACTACCACCTGTATGCTGACGATCTCCAATTATATACACAGGCTAAATTGGTGGATTTACCGAAGGCAATAGATGTGTTAAATAATGATTTAGATTTAATTGTGCGGTGGAGTGAGTCTTATGGTCTCAAGGTGAATCCATCAAAAACTCAATCTATAATATTGGGCAGTCAAAAATTGGTCACACGAATAGATTTTTCTACATTAACCAGCATTGTATTTGATGGAACATGCGTGCCATACAGTGACACTGTTAAAAATTTAGGTGTAACTTTTGACAAATTTTTATCTTGGTCTCCGCACGTGAGTGAAGTGAGTAGGAAGGTGTTTGCGTCTGTCAGGTCTCTCCGTAGGTTGGCCAATTTTCTACCCATACCAACTAAAATTACGCTTGCACAGTCTCTTCTTTTACCGATTCTCGATTATGCTGACTCTTGTTATGTCAATCTAAGTGAGGAGTTGCTTAATAAACTTGAGCGCATTCAAAATCTATGTATACGGTTCATATTTGGACTCAGGAAGTATGACCACATTTCTGAATTTCGCGAAAAACTCAAGTGGCTTCCGATCCGCCTTCGCAGGGATACCCATATTCTTTCTCTTTTATACTGTATTCTATTCAATCCTACTACTCCCCTTTACCTCAAAGAGCGGTTTGAGTTTCTTAGTGACACTCACTGTCGCTCTCTTCGCTCTAATGACAATCTTATCTTAAAAGTTCCTCCTCATAATACTTCCTTCTATTCTAAATCCTTTTCTGTTAAAGCTGTTAGGCTCTGGAACTCCTTACCGCTTCATATTAGGCGTGCGCAATCTCTTGCATCATTCAAACGACTCATCAAAGCGCACTTTGTTCCTCCCTAAATTCCAAAATTACCTGTGTTCAACAATTCCATCCTTACTGTCTACGTTAAGTCTTGTGGCTTCTATTTTTAATTATTTTACTCCTTAGTATTGTCGTATCTAGGTATATACTTATAAGTGAATGTATATAATATTATATATGATATTTATATTCATTTATTTTTTATGTATCTATTATGCATGTATGTATTGTTATGTATATGTATTATTTGTATGGTATTTATTTATATTTGTGTGTATATATTATAATAATATTATATTGTTAGTTAAGTGCTCGATTTTTTATTTTTATTTGTTACTTTTACGTACACCCATAACCCTCTATCGCTGGTTACAATTCCTATGTAAATTGGTTGCCTGGCAGAGATCGCTTAAAAGCGATAAGGCCGCCAATTGTACCGACTTGCATTTCTTTGTTTATTGTTTTTTGATTATTTATAAGTGTACAATAAAGAATATTTCATTCATTCATTCATTTCATTTTCATTCATCTTAGACTGCATCATCACTTACCATCAGGTGAGATCGCAGTCAAGGGCTAGCTTGTAGTGGATAAAAAAAATATATATATTTAGTACCGAACTTAAAAACTAAACATAAAAATTTAAATGACATGTACAAGGACAACTTATCTCTTAGAGATTTCTTCCAGCAGCCCTAAAATGTGAGAATGGTGAAAAATAGATAAAGCTGAGTAGGTACTTATAAACTAGAGTACAAACTTTTTATTAAGACATGATAAATATCATAAAAATATACATATAATATATTATAGAATATGAAATAGTAGATAATGTTAGAATATGAACATTTAGGTATACAACCAACGTTTTAAGCAAACAAGCAGGTAAAAGCCAAAATGCCAAAAATCTAATAACTCAACTCTATAACTTGTGGCTCCAGCGGCCGTCGCTCATATCGCAGTGTCGTGGACGATATTACGTACATTTTCATACAACGCGAGGCGTGCGTATAGCATGCATCCGTAACCTTGCAACGGAGTGGGAAAACTCGTCGTGAACCGATAGACGTGTCCACTGCTGGACATAGGACACTAGCAAAGTGTTCCACATGCTGCGGTTTAGCACCACTTAAGGCTCTTACCCCCTTTGACTTGTTTGATGTCGTCCGTTCAGCCTGCTAGTAAGCAGTAAGAAAATCATACTTAATCGTTTGTCAAACGGATAATTCGACCTGTTTACGGAGTTCATAGATGCCTGCACGTCAAAAGCATGTATGAACTCCTTAAACAGTTCAAATCAAATCAAATCAAATCAAAATATTCTTTATTCAAATAAACTTTTACAAGTACTTTTGAATCGTCAAGTGAATCTACCACTGGTTCGGAATGCCATTCCTACCGAGAAGAACCAGCAAGAAACTCGGTGGTTGCTTTTTTTAAATAATTCATTTACAATTATTATATCAATGTGTACATAAGTAACCGCTGTCCCCAGCATTGCTGGAGCGATCAAATCCATGCTCCTCTATCATTTACATAATCTTCAACAGTATAATAAGCTTTTTTCAGGAGCATACTTTTAAACCAACAAATACTGCAACAAATAACAATACTAACTAGAATAAGACAAACACTAACACAACTAACACTTATTTCATCTAAAAAGTAGTTATATACAATTGTAAATATCATGAGATTAGAAATAAAAAGGCTTATTATTATTATTATTATTATTACTTTTAATGGATTTCTTCAATTTGTTTATTCAATTCATGTCAAAGACGGGCAGACAGAAAGTAGCCCCATTCCCGCCGGTGGCACCCGTTCACGAGCATGACGCATGATCCAGCCATTGCTTCGCTCGACCATATTTGAGGGAACGTTCGAGTACCTAATACGTTTTAAGGCGTCAAATGATTACGATTTGCTTGGGCTCTGTTCTTAAAACGATAAAATGCAGAGAATAATAAAATCCGGCTGAGTTTGTTGTGGGCTCTTCTCAGACCAGGGCGCGAACCCTCGTAGCTTTAGTTTAAGATGTCGTACTGATTAATATCACCATTATATGTTATATGTTATAAATAACCGGACGTCAATAAGTGAAATACCTAAATTGAATAAACGTTCTTTGACTTTGACTTTGACTTTGAATATTATAATACCAGATGATGCCCACGAATTCGTCCGCGTGGATTACGATTTTTTCATTTAATTTTCCGAGATAAAAAGTAGGCAGGTACACTAGATATGTATATATAAATGTAGCTATGTGTTGAAAAGATGGACAGTTAAAGCGTAACAGATAGACAGAGAGCTAGACAAAGACACTTTCGCATTTATAATATACTAATATGGATTAGCTACTGACTTACATACTTACATGATTGTCAGCGCCAAAAACAACAACCAGTCAAGGTCAAAACTGTTTACTTATCCAAAGTGTCAAAATCTATACGAATATTATAAATGCGAAAGTCTGTATGGATGTAGGATCGATGGATATTTGTGTCTCAATCACACAACAACGGCTGAACGGATCTGGATGAAATTTGGCACAGAGATAGATTATAGTCTGGAATAGCACATAGGTAAGGTACTTTTTATCCCGGAAAATTAGAGTTCCCGCGGGAACCAAAAAACCTCAATCCATGCGGACATCAGCTAGTGTGAACTAAATAATATACTTAGTTAATTAAAATTGTAACAAATAATTTGCAACCTAGATAACTATAATCACGTATTGTAAATTTATTATCTATCTATCTATCTATCTATCTATCTATCTATCTATCTATTGGTGCCATAGTTAACTAGGTAAGGATTTTTCTTGTATAACTTAATTTCATCTTCGTTTCCGTCTTTTCGTAGTCCTTCTATCTTCCGCTAACGTAACTAGCGCGAGAAGAAAACATTGAAATGCAAATTCTTCACTACTGAATGGGGCAATCATAAATAGAAAATATAACCTTAATAGTAGAGAGCAATTTTAAAGTTGACGCGACGCAAAGTGCAGCCGAAGCGGCATCGCAGCGCCGGTCTTAGGGAGTTCTTCGAGCGGAAGTCGAAGCTTGGAATTTTCATAATGTCGTCCGTACGGTGTATTCATATGATAATCTGCTACTGCGGAGTTAGTATGGAAAAGGAATCTTATTTATTTTATGACAGTTTAGACAAACGATAAATGTAACTATTTATTTATTTAACTAGATATTGTCCGTGACGTTCGCGTGGATTAAGTTTTTTAATTTTCGGGGAACTCCTTCATTTTCCGGCTTAGGACTCTGTCAAAATGATATTTTTATGTCACGTAGGTTGAAATCTGTAAAATAACGAATATAATTCGGTCGGTCGGGGATTCGAACGCCGGCACGCACCTTTAACTTTTAAGAACAGATTTATGTGCGTGTGTGTGTGTGTGTGTATATTTAATCAATCGATTTATTTATTTGTGAATATTGTACATCGGAGGTTTTAATAAATTAAAATATACCACCTGCTTTAACGGTGTAGAATATCGAGTAGTAGCCTAAAAAATGAAAAGTGACAAAATCTCTCTCCAGTTACACTTAGCCTAGCCACGAGATGTCGCCGGCGGTGATTTCCCAACGTTCTTACTTCTTCATTTCCCCGCCCCGACTGCTGAGGGCCGCGCCATTACCGACCATCCGAACACTCTTTGCAAACTACTGAACACTTGTACGTCGTTAGTTTAACAAGTTTTCTTTTAAAGAAAGATTTTCATTCAGAGTACGTACCTACTACTTGAAGCCTTAGGTACCTGTTTACGGCGTCAATATTCAATGGAATATTGCCGATATCCCTAGCGTGGGAGGTCCCGGGTACAATCCTCCTGGGAAGATGGTACCGGGCTAGCAGTTGTTAGGGGTACTGCAGTTATGTGTTTAAACCCTTACTTCTAAGCGGCTTCGTACCGGCACGCTAAATCGCTTGGCGGCACGTCTTTGCCGGTAGGGTGGTAACTAGCGAGAAAATTCAGTAATCAAAAATTCCCAAATTGATCCTGCCGGTAATCAAACCCGGGGCCTCCCACTATAAGACCACAGAGCTCACCACTGCACCAGGGAGGTCGTCATAAGTATAGTAACCCTTGTGAAGAAGGAATTAGTCGGTAATTTTATTGTAATTATCGCGCACTAACGTACACAGTCGACTGTCCATTACCGCTCTCGGGTCTTCCTCTCTGGCGGCTATAAGGATGTCCCCAAGGGCCAACCATATCGATAAAGTCAAATGAAACCGCAAGGGAAGCTAAAAATATTTAAACAAAATTCTAAAGATATAAGAAGCCTGTTGAACTGTCTCTACAAGTTATTATCTTCCTGCCTACTCAACTATAACTTGAATCTATAAATTTAGTAATCTATGTAGTTAATGGTATTGGTAAATTTGGAAGAGCTAGGCCTTCTGACTAATGGTAATCTTATGTTTTATAGAAAGTCTCAGCCACAATGATTTGTTAATAATGTTTTTTGGAAATAACCCATTTTTCTTTCCTTTTTTTTAATTTTAACCTATAACGCCTCGTTTACCTAAACCTTTGTGATTTGTACTTTTGTGGGATAATCTATCGGTACGAACCGACAAAGAGACACATTTTCGCATTGATGGTACTATAGTATAGTGCTAGTAATTTAGTTCATTCTGTCTGGAGATGGGAGGTTAGCTGTCACATGTCAGCGCCTCAGAGTGAACTTATATAAAGCCTGCGCCTTATCTGTCTGATTATGTTAGGTAAGGCATACACGTTTGTGCACTAATGCTTCAGCACAGTCTCCGCAAAGGACATACCTTGTATGGATGTTGGTCCAAAAACCGACATCAACATGTCATGACGTGTCAAATGAAAGGGTGTAAATTTTAATTTGTGATATTTAAGCAAGCAGAAGTGGATTAACATCTGTTTAGAAATAGAAAGAAAGAAAGAAAGAAAGAAAGAAAAAACATTTATTTCCACAATTGTGCCACACATAAATAGGATACCTAAAGAGGTAGATCACCACTGCACCTCACAATCTAGAGAAGATATTATATTATCTATATTACAGGAATGAGGCGCAGGAATGAACTGCATTACGTGTGGCACAACCCGAAAAATGGTCCAGGCTCAGCATAATGCTGCATGTCTAGTGCAAGCACAAACACATACAGCGCTGATTTTCAGCCGGAACCCTTCGCTTAATGAAAATTTTTGAAATCGCTTATAGATTCATGTTATTTTGCTATGTTCGATTTCGGGACACTTTTTCTTGCTTGGCACCATCTTGGCACACATTTTATTGATGGCGGCTCTTGTACCGATTTTTTCCACGGTCATTTACTCGGGATAACTCCAGGGTAAATGACAGAATCGACAGTATAGAATCTAGATAATAAAGGAATTCTATCGATATTAGTGCCCGTTCCTAGTCTTGCACTGCATTAACATCCAGTGCATCGTATTACGCAGCATGTGCGGTGCAAATGTAGTCAGAACATTGACAGACCATAACATTTGACTACTCTCACGTATGGTCGAAAGAGAAAGAAACTGCACACAAATTTGATATTAGAATGGCATAATTTTGTATTGAAAATTCCGCCAGTTTCCTCCGTCGCATCCCTGTCACCCCGCAGCGTTCCTGTCTAGATCCAATAGTCGAACGACGAACTTATCTCCTGATATTAGTAACGATTTAGAAGTTAATTATATCGATAAAGCAGCCCATCCCTAGTCACGCACTGCATTAACATCCAGTGCATCGTATTACGCAGCACGTGCGGCGGAAATGTCGTCAGGTAAACAAATACTCGCAGACGAGTGGCACAGCGGTGGATGGGTTACCGGTTAGACTTAGATGAATAGCTTGAAGTCTTAATTTAGACCCGACTGCGGTTATACCGGAATCTTGATTTGTTACACAGGGGTTTTATCCGCCGTACTGAGTAGTGTTGTAAATTAGCAAGTGTGTCTGTCTACCACGCTTTAACGTTTCGTCTTTTCAACTTATTTTCACGATATTTGCATCCCTGGGAAGACATATAAAGGCTATTCAGCACCTGCATATATCTTACTGCCTCGTTGGTCTAGTGGTTAGCATGTTCGACTGCGGCCGACGAGGTCCCGGGTTCGAGTCCCGAGTCGGGCCATAGCAAGTATTGGGTTTTTCTGAAAAAAGATTTCTCAGTACTACCCCGGAGTTGGGAAATTGGCGGTGACGTTAAGCCGTCGGTCCTGCGCCGGATCTCTCTCCGGTCGTGTCGGATTTTCCGTCCCATGAGATGAGAGTAAAGGAACAGAGAGTGCACCTGTGTATGCGCACACACTTGTGCACTATAATATCTCCCGCGCAGATGGCTAATCTCTATGGAAATAGGCCGCCGTGGCCGAAATTCCGTCGGGAGGACATTAATTATTATATCTTACTATTTTAAATATTAGTAAAATATAACTAAAGAACAACATTTTTGAATAAAAGCTACGAAATCTCCCTAGAATTTCAGCTTTAGTGTCCGAGTGCAGTGGAACTCTTAACTTAAACAAGTAGTTCTCAACGGCCCCTGTCGCCAATCTACCGACAATCGAACATCAATCAGACCACCAACAAACATCCCTCAGACAGCTCGGAGCGCGGCGGGGTGGCGGGGCGCTGTGAAGTGACCGGGCGGCTAGGGGTGGTCGCGCGGAGACGCCGTACTGACGCCGCCCCTACTGCTGGTGCGAATTTAATATCGAGGCACACGGCTTGTGCGAGTGAGTGAATAGTCATTTTGCACACATGATTGTTGCAAGCCTATCTTGCAATAAAAAAGTGCAGACCCGACTATTGTAATTTCTAAAGGTGCGATCCCACCAAAATTACGTGCACATAGGTATTTTGTGCACGAACATTTTCATCTCATCATCAGAAAAACACTGCGAACATGTTTTTCCACGAAAATAAATATTTGTGCCGCACATCACTGGCACGTCTATTTTTTTTATATAGTGTTTTTTTGTGAGTGCGTGTTAGCTAATTGCAATATTCATATAGAAGCAAATAAATATTTATTATGTTTCTAGATCGTCGCACTAGAGACTGACAAACAACTGCGGTAAACCAGCCGATAGATATAAATATTCTTAGGCTAAACACCATTAGTTGGTATATCAAAATCAAAGTAGATACATTATGTATATATATCAACTTGATTAAAGTTCTCGACTTTTTCTCGTTAATACTTCGTCGTCAACTAGTCGACAAGTCACTGGTAGGGGTCTGCGGTACTTGCGTAAATATGGCATGATTTTTTCACCGTCGCGACTCCTTTTAAGCTGTTTTGCCTATTAGTTAAGTGGCGTGGCAAATCCTCGACTAATTTGCTTTTTTCTAGCGACCTTTTTTTGTTCAAAGGGGTAAGAGCTTGAAAGCTTTCTCGATGTTATGTTCGATTCATTAACATTTGGGTAGCCGAACTTTGCCCTGGTTTAAACTTTAAACCATTACTAGTTCAATGCCACGACTTCGCCCGCGTGGATTCAGATTTTGAAAAAAAATAAAATTAATAAATAAATAGGTTTTTATTTTGGATTACAATTTACAATTGACGCAGATAAAAAGCAATCTTTTCAAAATACAGAAAAAACTTAAGGTCACTTAAGGTCACACAAACTTAAAATGCAATAAATAACCTATTAAGTAGCCTATAATATAATAATTTAACTAAGTATATATCGGAGCTTTATTTCTGCTTATCTGCTACACTTTCACGGCTCATCTATTCATCCGATTTTAACGACTTCGAATTTTGTACGCGGAATACGGATACATAAACGGTACCTACAGAGATAGACTACTATCCCGGGGAAGGACAAAGCCTTCTTTTAATCCTCAATCCACACGGATGAAGTCACAGACGACATTTAGTAATTTAAACGGACTAGCTTTTGCCCGCAGCTTCGTTCACATTAGGTTCGATTTTCAAACAAACTTCTAAGCCCTATTTACCACCTTAGGGGCTGAATTTTCAAAAACCCTTTCTTGGGGATGCTAAGTCACAATAGATCTATATCTGTATGCCAAATTTAAGCCCGATCCTTCCAGTTTGAGCTGTGTAGATCAGTCAGCCACCTTTTCTTTTTATATATGAAAAGAGCAACTGTTGAGTTTCTTGCCGGGTCTTCTCAGTAGCTTTCAGAACCGGTGGTAGAGTCTTACAACTAATCATAGTGGCACAAGTTGTCCTACGTGAAATAAATCATTTCATTTTCGTTTATATTTAGAAGATTCCCGCATCAAACCCGGGACATACCAACTATAAGACATCGCTTACCACTGCGCTGATGAGGTAGATAACACATGATAGTCATCATGCGAATGAATCATAGCGACAAACACAAACGCAACATCGTTGATAGCCGTCATAATGACCGTCTTCCCATGCGAGGTGTTTACGAGCGCACATTTGGAGCGAATCCACCCCCGTGTGGTTCACATCGAGCAACGCATGGCTGTTTAATTAGTCTCGCTGCATTGTAAACAAATAATGCAATTAATTTGCACTCACAACTGAGAAGACATAACATCTCCAACAATAAAATACAATACGAATTCTTTATTTAGCTTATAAGATTACATTTAGGTGTCATTAACATGTTTACAGGATAGGTATTAGGTACAGATAAAATTGTGTGTACATTAATAACTATAAGTTACAAATAATTTTAGGCTTAATGATCCCTTTTATGGTTACCTGTGGACCTCACAATGGGAGACATGTGTCGTGGGGTGCAATGATAAGTTATGATTTATTTATTTCACGTAGGACAACGTGTCACTTTATGATACGTTAAGACTCTACCACCGGTTCGGAAAGGTTCGGCTCTTTTCTTTAAAAAGAAAAAGGTTATAATAAGAAAACAATACAATACATACAATACCGGTTGCGCACTGAGCCAGCTAGCGGAAACTAAAGGAATATTTCTTGGGCAACATAATATGAACTTGCATGTATAGATTCGTGTTTATCTTACCTTGTTGCCACGAGACGTTTCTTTGGTTCCTGCGGAGACGATTTAATGCTAGATGTACCTAGTAGGTTTTTCAATAATTGTTTTTTTTTGTGCTTAAGAAGCCTGAGGCGCAGACGTTTTTGCATTGAGGTCAAACCTCTGTGGTTTTTTTCAATGTGTAATAACTATGTGTTTATTGTATTGTAAAATAATAAATAAATTAAAAAAAAAAAAAAAAAAAAAAACATACGTTACGTTATTTCGCACCGCCCCACCGCCACAACACCACACCAAATCTTCCAAATTACTCTTAACGTACGTTTCAGTCCGACACCGGATCCTCCTCAGGGGATTATTGTGCGGCTTATTGCAATTATACAAGAATTATTATACAATAATTGTATTTAAAGCAACTTTCATGATGAGACGGAAACTATTGAAAGAGAAACACATGACCAAAGAAGCCACTAACTATTACGAAAATTAAATTATCAGGAAAATTATTATAAAAACTCATATTTAACCGTGTTGTAAAGTTTAATAGATAATCCCAGTAGAACAGACGATAATATATTCCGCAAACCATAGACTGTAAAACGTTTAAACTCAGTAAACAACTAGTACAATTTTGTTCACTCGCTCACTTTATATGCAACAAGTAGGTAATTGTGCGTCCTCCTTTGTGAACATAAACACATTGTTCCGGCGGTGCCCTGTCACTTTCTCGCAGGTTTTAGGGTTCTGAACAAAGAGGTATACAAACATAAAAAATATACCTGTAGTAATATACAATACTAGCTGATGAGGCCGCGACTTCGTCCGCGTGGATTGATGTTGTTTGGTTTCCGCGGGAACTCATTGGAACTCATTAATCCGGGATAAAAAGTAGCCGTGTTATCTATCTCTGTGCCTTTCATCGTTCAGCCGTTCTGCCCTGATTAAGAAACAAACATCCATTAAAACTTTAGCTTTTATAAAAATGATATAGATTTTTGTACATTGTATTCGAAAAGTGTTAAAAATTTCTGATATAAACTATTATTTATTATTTATGTATTTATTTAAAGTGCTAAGCCTCTAGTAAGTACTACTTTTAGATCAAGTGGGATAAGAGCTTCATTTGCACACTGATATGTAGCTCCACGTGAGTTCGTCCGTGTGGATTTACAACAGTATCTACTAAAAAATTACGTCGATCTGTTGCTTTGCTGCGGAGTGCTTGAAGGACAAATCAACAAACAATAAGATACAGAATAACTTGAGATCGTATTTCCTTTAAATTTCTTTCCGTTGGAATTTTATTTATAGAATTTAATCCAACTTATCAAATATAGGAAAAGTTCCGATTTAAGTGAAAGTTTTTTAAAAATTTTTTTTTAAAGTATTAAGTTAAATTAAAATATTTAAAACCTTATCACTAAGGCATTACAGTTTAATTTCGAATGTAGTATATTTATATTTAAGACCCTTTGTCTTCGTAACAACGCGAGCATGTCGAGCATGTCGGCGACATGCATGTCGAATGTCGATGACGCCGCGAATCCACAAGTTTACCCGCTACCAAAAAGTGCTCAACGCGTCTAAAGAAGTTTTCACTTCAAAACTTCATTTTCACGAATTGAAAATACACCAAACATGATATAATTTTAAGATCTCTGTAAAAAGTTATTAATCATCGCGATAAATTAATACCCGGTGAAAAAAAACAAACAAATAATACTTCCTTCGGTGGACCGCGAATCGCCCGAGAGCGAAAAACACGTAATTATAGATATAAAACCTCTTTCGTCGTAAAAAGTCCAGATAAAAAGGTTGTGAAGGCACTTCCTTAGTCTAATACCCCATAAAATGGTTCCGTATGATCATTAACACTATTTTTACTCCTTTTTTCTCAATTTCATTGAACGCACCGTCCTCAATGAGGATCCATTTATATTTTAAAACCGAAAAATCTACGAAAATAACACATTATGTTTACATTATTTTTTAGTGTGCCGCATAAACGGTGTGCCGAATTTTCTAATCCTATAACCATTTCAGAGTGCAGTAAAGTCCATAATGGCGTGACAAGGTGCGTGTTACGACGAGGAAACTGTATGATGGATACGGTTTATAGACAAGCGATTGACGTCTTTAACGCGGCTCTAATTAATTTATTGGCGCTTGTGAAGCGGAAGTGAAAAGGCGTAGAGACGCATTATTCCCATTTTTTTATTTTATTACCTCAAACATCATCTTCTGCCAAATATGATACTGTAATATTCTATTCATTATTAATTCATTGTTTATTACTAAATTATGCCCGCGACTTTGTCCGAGTGGATAAGTTTTTTCAATTCCCTCGGAAAATCCTAAATTTCCCGGGATAAAAAGATAGCCTTAACCGGGATACAACCCATCCATCCAAACCACGAAATTGTACCAAAATTCATCAAAATCGGTTGAACGGGTGGGCCGTGAAAGCGTAGCAAACTGTCAGACACACTTTTGCATTTATAATATTAATATGGATTACATTCACCAAATGCTAATAAATTAATAGAAGTTTATGAAACGGTCCTACGAGTGACTGACTCTACACTGCGGCGGCTGTGCAAAGTCGAATGCTATAGCAAGCTAAGTTTCATCTGCCCCGTGCGCCACGCCGAGGCTACCGACGGATTTTTTTTTTGTTGCCGGGGCAGTTGGGAGTGAGTCTAAGTTTTCTCTAGGATAAACTCTTTGAAACTGAGTCTTCTCAAATCTCCAGTAAAAACTCTTTGATAGTGTGTCCTCTCCTCAGACGCCTGTGCGCTAGCGGAGCGCACGGCAATATTTACAGGGCGCATCCGGCGCACAACTATTACTTAATAGCTCGTCGCACCGCGCATTAGCTGCGACGTGCCTACCACAGCGGTCCCCAAACTTTCACCATTTATTAAGAGCTGATGCAAGCTATGTCGTCGATATTCCATTCACACGTACGAGAAGCTTTGCGTCTTAATTCCTCGTTCGCATGGCTAGGGTCTGGAACACTCTACTAAAAACCGTGTTTCCCACCAATTAAGGGCGTTCTATCTTAGACTGCATCATCACTTCCCATCAGGTGTGATTGTGGTCAAGCGTAAGCTTATAATGAATCAATCAAATATTCAAATAAATACGTTGCGAAAGTTTGGATGGATGGATGTGTGGATGTATGGATGGATGGATATTTGTTACTCAATCAGGCCCCAACGGCTGAACGGATCTGGATGAAATTTGGCAGAGAGGTAGATTATAGTCTGGAATAACACATAGGCTACTTCTTATCCCGGAAAATTAAAGGATTCCCGCGGGAACCGAAACCCTCAATGCACGCGGACGACGTCGCGGGCATTAGCTAGTAATAAATAAAAAAAGAGCTAATTTGTCATTACCATCACTACCCCACCCGCCACTGCGTAGCGCTCTATCTCTATTAATATCACTGGACAGGGGCCATACCTACTGCCAACGCTTAAATCCATATTGTTTCATTAATGTTTACTTTCGTGTTTTACAAAATTATAATCTACAACACTGCTTGAGTTACAGCACTGATTAAGTTAAATTTTGTAATGTTGTCACTTTTCGATAAGTTCATTCCGGGGTTGACAAAGGACTAAAAGAAACTTAGGCCTTGTGCAAGCAGACCTAAGTCTGCGAAAACTTACTTGATAACTTTCCTATTAAACATCTAATTCTGAAAGTTTTTAGAACCCTTGCTAAAAGTGAAGGTTATCGGTATTACACATGTCCAAAACTTTTAATACCCCAGGGGCCATACTGTCAACGCAGCAATATTACTCAAAAGTCACGTGCCTTGACGTTCATAAAATAAGCATTATAATTCTAAAACACGAAAGTCAACAATAATGAAACAATATGGCTTTAAGCGCTGACAGTACGGCCCCAGATGATGGCTTCAGTTTGAGAGCCGCTGGCCGACGGTGTCGCGCGGATTTTTTCTTCAGCCCTGTAATACGACACTAAAATTGAGTTTAAACAAACAGGCCGGCACGTGGGCGACGCTGGAAAGAGTTTATAATATCACGACCCATTAGCCAGCGTTCTTTTAAACATGAAGTTAATGGTTTTATGCAATGCAGGTACCCGCGACGTGATTGCGTCTAAACCCTAATGTTATCTTTTCAGTTTTTTTTATCCACTACAAGATAGCCCTTGATTGCGATCTCACAGTATTGGTAAGGTATAAAGTGATTATGCAGTCTAAGATGGTAGCGGGCTAACCTGTTAGGGACATGGCAGTTATATTAAACCCATATTTACCCCTAATCGGTTTCTACTTTCTATACACGGCATCGTACCGTACCGCTAAATCGCTTGGCGGCACATATTTGCCGGTAGGGTGGTAACTAAACACCGCTGAAGCCTCCCACGAGGCCAGACCAGGTAAAATTCTAAAATTATAAATTCTAATTCAAATCGATTCTGTCGGGGATCGGATCTCCAAAATATTTACCTATCAGATCTTCATGAAATTTACGTGAGACCTTTATGTGAGATAATAAAATGTCCTTTCAAACGAAAAAAGGATTGTTAAAATCGGTTTCAATCTGACCGAGTTACGAAAAAGCTTTCATCCTCTATCCCGAAAAACAATATAGGGATCCCTTAAAAAATAGTCTATATAATATAAACCCGGAGTTTTATCCAGGTATATGTGTGCTAACTTGCATTCAAATCCGTCCAGTATTTTTGTCGTGATACACAAAAATTTCAAAAAATTTCCTCATTGCAGCGGCTTAGATAATGTTTCAATCATTTTAATGTTTAGTTTTTATTAAGATTTTAATGTATTTCATAGTTTTAATTTGATTTGTAATTAAAAATATTCAACGCACAGAAATCATCCAGTTACAGTTTTATTATAAGACGTACAGATTTGAAAATTATATACCTACACAATAATATAATATAATCTGCTATTAACCGTTGTAAAAGAAAGTTGAAATTATTTCGTACAGTTAATAAGATAGTTTTTAAAGCTAGTGACAATAAAAAGTCTAGACAGGGCCAATAAAGATCACGACGGTAAATAAAAACAACATTTAAACAGATAAACTGAGGGTAAGCACATTAAAGTGTTGTATTGCAAAATAAAGTGGGACCCAAATCAACAAACATCATAGAAATATAGGCTAAGAGACAGGTACCTAGAAACTACTGTTTTTAATGTTTTTCACGCGGGCATTAAAAAACGCGGATGAAGTCGCGGGCATGATCTCGTAATAAGTATATAAACGGAACAATATTAAGTTAAGAACGTAACTTTGATATAATTTTAATATCTCTATTGCTATAAAAAGCTATAAAAAGCTATAGCTATAAAAAGTCTCCGATAACTATGTCGGAGGATTCCTAGCAAAACACACATTACAAAAAAAAAAAATATCTCTATTGACATAATACCATCGTACTATTATACCTAATCTGTGATAATACCACAGAATTAATTTACTAGGACAAAAACTAGCCTATGTGTTATTCCGGACTATACTTTATCGCTGTGCCAAATTTCATCTAGATCCATTCAGCCATTCTGTCGTGATCGAGTAACAAACATCAATCCATCCATCCATTCCAATTTTCGCATTTACAATATTAGTATTGTACCCAAAAAAGACGCACTTTCGCATTTATACCTACTTTATATGGTTTTATTTCTAAATCATCCCCCTTTTTGTTGCCATGGTCTCCCAGACTACAGCATCCCCGTGATGGATCACGAGCACACAGATTTGCCTCCCCGCAAACAATCACTCGACTCCGCTGACGATATCAAGGGCTGATGTGGATGAGTCGTGAAATTTTGCCTATCATAGCTGATAGCTATCAGTTACAGATTCAATTCACATTAAATGTGTGGTAAAGTGCGTAAAGTACATCTTTACTAACAGCGAAAATAAACTATAGAAAGTATAGAATAGCAGGCCGAGTGGGAATTTTTTTTACGTATTCGATCGCGACAACTACTTACCATTTAGGTACATGGAATTTGGTATTTGACAACTATTCAAATAAATTATTTTTTAGTGATTATTAAATATAATATAGAGGATCTCCCAAAAGATGATCTCTCCCAATCCGCGATCCCTGTTAGCTTTATGTTAAATAACAATTTAAACTATCGATTAAAGAAGAAAAGAGCGTTGAAGTTTGAAGACTTCACAGATCTTTTTTTTTTAATGATTATTGCATTGTAGGCATTGATGTAGAATTTTTTTAGTATTGTAGGGAAGAGTGGAGTCTTCTGCCACAGACTTCTTCTTTTATGTGTAAAAATAATGTTGCTATGAAAATAAACTAATTCTTTTTTAAATTATTTCATACAAAATCCATTACTAAGCACGCGTTTTGACGTTGGTAAAAAAGTTGTTGATTTGACTAGTTGTCAAATACCAGATTGTCATATTATGCCATATTTAGTGGAATCCAAGAACTCCATCTATAAATAAAATGTCAGTGACATCTATAAACTAGATCGAAGAAGTCATGATTATAATATGGGGCTCTTCAAAGGGCGGATAAACCATAGAAAAAATAAATACAGCCTTTATTTATTCCGTTTATGTTTCCGATAAACAAATAACTCAAAAGCCGGCAACGCATTGGCGGTTCCTCTGGTGCTGCAAATGTTCATGAGGTAACCCGCCCGCTCACCTGCTCACTAGATATACCTATAAAAATATATATTAAAAAAAGTAGAATCTTAGAACTCTATCTATTAAAAAAATATAGATTAGGTGCGTTAATCGTTCCCACGTCTACTTGAGCCTAAAAAAGCTTAACTGTGAATGGTCGTCGAAACAGAAGCGATCACGAATCGACACTTCATGGGGGTTACTACCATCGCTTAAAGCAGTATTACTTTAAAATGGCAGTTTTATGTCACATAGGTACCTTGACGTTCCTAAAATAAGGATTATAATTCTAAAACACGAACGTCAACAATATTAAAACAATACGGCATTAAGCGATGGTAGATAAGGATGGTTAGTATAATGTGGTATTTAAATGCCCCCAGCATCATTATCTGTACCTAATTACCAACCATTAGTTATCGTTGACACTTGATGGACCAATTATGTATCTATATAAATAATATGTTGTACTATTTGGCTGGTGGGAGGCTTCGGCCGTGGCTAGTTACCAACCTACTGACAAAGGCGTACCTCCGAGCGATTTAGCGCTCCGGTACGACGGAGTGTAGAAACCGTATAACTGTCGTACCCCTAACAGGTTAGCCCGCTACCATCTTACACTGCATCATCACTTATCACCAGGTGAGATCTCAGTCAAGGCCTAACTTGTAATAGAATAAAAAACATAATTTCAACCAAGATCAAGGGTTAACTTTAAAACTGGAATTTAAAAAAAATCATCATCATCATTTCAACCAATCACTAAACAAGACGTCTCAGATTGAGAAAGGTTTAAGTTTAACATATGAGCACATACGCCATGCTAACAAAGTGTCCTAGCCAGTAAACGGTACATAATATTAAGATATTAAAACGTCGATAACACAGATCGTAGGAGAATCAAAAGTACATTATTATGATGTATTCACATAATATGCAGTTACGTCATAAGTGTCAGATAGGTCCTTTCGTCAGAAAAGCGACGATATAATCCACCACGATATAGGCCAAGTGGCCACTTTCGACTTTACGATTACTTCAATGGAATAACTCTCCTCGTTTTTTTTATTTACATATTTTCACATAGAATTCTTTATGTTTTTACTATTCTTTATGTTATTACTACAGGTATTAATGAGGTTAACCTAAAGCATTAAATACAAGTGGCGAACAAAGATGCATTGATGCAAGATGGATGCAACTCTCCCACGACATTAGATTATGGTGATCTTAAGTAGTGGTACTATTAAGAGACATCTAATCACGTCTTAACTCTTTAGATCAAGTACACGTATGAATGACCCTCTCTTTTTCCGAAGACCATCATAAAATACCCATACGTAAGTACTTCTAAATGTATATAATTTTTTATTCCACTACAAATAGCCCTAAACTGCGATCTCACCTGATGGTAAGTGATAATGCAGTCTAAGATGTTAGCGGGCTAAGTGCTAACCTGTTAGGGCCCCAGGGGTATGGCAGTTATATTAAACACATCGGTTTCTACACGGCAGTGTACCGGAACGCTAAATCACTTGGCGACACGTCTTTGCCGGTAGTGTGGTAACTAGGCACGGCCACATCCTCCCACCAGGTCAGACCACGGAAAATTCAGAAATTAAAAATTCCCAAATGACCCTGCCAGGGCCCAGGACCACCGCATTTAGACAACATTTGACTGCATTTAAATTTGATGGTTTTAAAAGAGCAACCAACGTTTCTTGCTAGCTCCACATTTTCAAAAACCTATATCGCGCAATGCGGAGTTTCAAAATTCTAAACTCAAATGTTTTTATTCAAAATATAAACTTTTACAAGTGCCTGTGAATCGTCAAGTGAATTTACCACTGGTTTCCAATTCCATTCCTAACGAGAAGAACACATATCCACGCGTATCAAGGCGCAGGCATTATCTAGTTACTTACAGATATTTGCGAAACCTCTGCTATTTATTAGAGGAATCTATGTGGGATACGATAAATTATAACCCAGTTACGTCGCATTAGCGTACAAGGCATATACAGGGTGGAAAAAACGAATGGGGCATAAAAGAAAAGGACATCACACCCTATAACACGTGGTTCAAAAAAATAGCGACGGTCCAATTTTTGCATGTTTCGTGGATTCCCGGCACAGGTAGGATTTTTTTTTTTTTTTTTTTTTTTTTTTTTTTTTTTTTTTTTTTTTTTTTCCTGTCTTTTCTCTATCTGCGATCAGTCCTTCGACTATAAGCAGATCTGTTCCTATTATGAAGTTAAGGCTTTGCACATCCAATAATGTGACATCCTTTCAAGCTAATATAACAAGTTATATGTTGGCCAGTCTTGTCCTTTTAAGGCGGAATGTGCTGTCACTGGCATCCAGAAGCTGGATGGCTAGGCTGTTTTTGTGACGCTCAAGTCTTTGTTTGTAGGCCTGAAGAGACCTGTCTATTTCTTGTTTAATTGTGGGTATTTTTGTGTATTCATGCACTTCGGAATTTTTTGTGAACCATGGTGCGTTGCATAGAACCTTCAAAATATTATTCTGGAAGCGCTGGAGTATCTCAATATTTGAGTGGCTTGCTGAGCCCCAGAGCTGAATGCCGTAGGTCCACACTGGTTTGATTATAATTTTATAAATCAAAAGCTTGTTTTCAAAACTTAAGGAGGACTGTCTGCCTATCAGCCAATATAGTTCCCGGAACTTCCTGTTCGCCTGATCTCTTTTTGCTTTAATGTGATCTCTCCAGGTCAATCTTCTATCCAGGTGTAAACCTAGGTATCTGACTGTTGTTTGTTGGGGCAGGATTTTGTCGTCTAGTTTGACGGGCGGGCAATCTCCTCTTTTCAGTGTGAATGTAATATGACTCGATTTTACTGCACTAGCTCTTATCCTCCATTTTTTCAGCCAGAAGCTTATTTTGCTAAGATGTTCTTGCAGTTTAAGTGATGCTATGTTGGCGTCTTTGTTGCAGGAAAGTAGAGCAGTGTCATCTGCATATGTCGCTGTAATCACATGCTCTGACAAGGGTAGGTCGGCAGTGTATACAGTATACAAGACGGGGCCCAGCACAGATCCCTGTGGTACTCCCGCTTCAATGTGATAGAAGGTTGATAGACTATCTTCACACTTCACTTGGTAGATTCGTTGAGACAGATATGACTTCATAATCATAAATAATGAGTTCGGTAAACAGAGTTTTAGTTTATAAAGAAGGCCTTTATGCCATACACGGTCAAAGGCCTGCTGGATATCCAGGAATACAGCTGAGCAATATTCTTTCCTTTCCAGTGCTTGTCGGACTGCATGTGCAACTCGATGCATTTGCTCAGTTGTTCCGTGGTGGGCACGAAAACCGAATTGGTGGTCCGGTATTAATTTCTGTGTTTCCAGGACCGGAAGAAGGTGCTGGAGTATTATTTTCTCAAATAGTTTTGAAAGTAACGGGAGAAGACTTATCGGTCTGTATGAGGACACTTCAGTTGGAGGCTTTCCTGGTTTAAGTACCATGTTTATTATCGAAACTTTCCAGAGCAAGGGAAAGTACTGTAGTCGGAGTATTGCATTAAAAATAATTGTTACAAGCACTATTCCTTTTCTTGGCAATTCTTTTAGTACCTCGGCTGTCAAGAGGTCATAACCAGGCGCCTTTTTTGATTTTAACTTGTTAATTTGTTTTCGAACTTCTCTTGGAGTAACAGGACGTAGCGGGAGAGACATTTGTTGATCACTTTCGATAATTGTATCAATCTCGTCTTCTGGATGCGAAGGATCTGGGTCGTTGGGTTTAAATACGCCTTGTAGGAATTGAGCAAATAATTCCGTCTTTTCAGAAGGGTTTCTGGTCCAGTTACCATCAGTTTTCTTAAGTGGTGGTACGTGCTCTGTTGATCTCCTAAGAGTCTTAGTTATTTTGTATAACGAGTAATCTTCTGCTTTGTGGGGGGACAAGGTTTTCAGACGATCTTGTAAAGTTGCATTTTCAATTTCGTCCAGCATAATTTTTAATTCTTTTTGCACTTTGTTGAGGAGTCGTTTGTCGTGTGCATTTCTACTAGTATGCCATTTTCTCCTAAGGCTTCTCTTTTCAATTATTTTGTTTCGGATCGCTATGGTATAGTCACGACTTTGTGGTGTGGATTCTATAAATGGAGTGGATAGCCATGCAGCCTCTTGAATAAGGTTAGTTGCATACCAGACGGCATGTTCAAGTTCTTCTTCTGTTTTCAAAGACAAACGAAGATTCGCTCTGTTATCTATGAAGTCTCGGAAGGCTTCCCAGTCTGTCCTCTTATTGTAGAGGGTGTCTGGTGGTTCTTTTAAAATTACCGTTGTACTTAAGGTGCATATAACAGGTGTGTGATCGGACGATCCATCTAAACAGGATTCAACTTTCGTGTATAGTCCCGATAGTCCCTTACTAATAAAAAAGTCAATAAGGTCCGGGTTTTTGTTGCAATCAGTTGGCCAGTGAGTTGGTTCTCCAGTGGATAGAACGCTTAGATGATTTTTATCAACTGCGTTTTTAAGCTCTCTCCCTCTAGTGGTGGTCAATCTTGAGCCCCACGTGGTGTTTTTTGCGTTCCAATCGCCACCAGCTATATACTTTGTGCCAAGTGTCTGAAAGAACTCACTGAACATGTTCTCAGAGATTTTATGTCGGGGAGGGCAATACACTGCAGCGACATTTAGGGTACCTTGCCATTCATCTATGGATACCACAGTAGCTTGCAGATATTCGTGTCTAAAGTTAGAAAGCACATGTTGTTTAATGTTATCTTTTATTATTATAGCAGCTCCTGCATGCGATGTTCCATCAGGGTGATTGGTGAAGTATATATTATAGCCTTTGAACTTAACCGTTCTTTCGTCCGTCATGTGAGTTTCTGTTAGTAAAAGGATGTCTATTTTATTACAATTAATTAAGACTTCTACTTCATTCTTATTTGGAGACAAGCCGTTGATATTCCATGTGGCAATTCTTATGGATTTCTCTGGTTACATTTGGCTATTAGAGTTGTCAGGAGTCCCATGAGGGTACCTAACTGTTGAATGAGAATATCTATCTTTTCAGATTGTTTTAATATAATTTGTTCTAACAAATTTGTTGGCTGAGCTTGTGTGCTCTGTGTTCTTTTTTCCCAGTATCCAGTGTTTTTCGCATCCGACATGTGGGAATGCTGTCGTTCGTTATTTTCTCTGCTGGCTGTTGATTCCTGTCTAGAATATGTAGTTTTAGGCTTCAACGGTGGAAAATCGTCTGGGCAAAAAGGTATATGTGTATTTGATTTCCTATTTCCCTTAAAATTTGTATCTGTCTGTTTCAGACCCAATTTCCTAGCTCGGATTTCTTTGTACACCTGACACCCCTTGTAGTTGGCTGGATGATTACCTAGACAAAGAGTGCAAGTGGCTGGCGAGTTTCTGTCCTTTTTCGGGCAATCAGTAGTTCTGTGGCCTTGGGCACATTTGACACATCTAAATGGGCGCATACAGTTATTTTTTGTGTGCCCATATTGTTGACATCTAATGCATTGTGGGATCTCATTTGTTTTTTTTGGATCTTCAATCTTGACTCTAGTGTTGAATATGAATTCAATATCTTTTACTTTTGAGTTGTTCTCACTGGGTTCGAGGTTAACAAAGAACATATTCAGTGGCATCTTATTTTTTCTTGATTTTGCACAGATAACTTCACCCCTAACTTTATTACCAGATTTTTCTATTTCTTCTATGATGGACTCCACTGGTGTAGTGTGATGTAGATTTTTGACCACTATTCTATAGCACCTATTCTGTTTCTGAGTAAAAGTATGGCCAATAAGACTATTTTTACGCATCAGTTCAATTACATTTTTATATACTTCAGTAGATTGTGTAGAGATCCTTAGTTGGTTTCTGTTAATTACTTTATAAGTGTAGCTAGCATTAGGTATGGAGCTGTTTAGTAGTTCTGTTAACTTTGATAAATCTTCTATTCCATAGAGTATAATTAATAGGTGGTGGCTTGATGATTTTTTTGTGAGTCTCATTTGTTGGTTCGTCTGTCAGGTCTATAGGTAGTCCACTGAAACGATTTGAGGTAGAGACGCCTTTATTTGTGGAAATATCTGCCCTGCTGACAGGTGGGCTACTTGACACCTTTTTCCTTTTTGGGTTTCGCTCAGTTGGTATTCTTTGCCATGAGGGAGGTAATTGCTCTTTATTTTTTACAGAGTCTTCAGCTTTTCTTTCCTCTCGGACAGAAGGTGTCACATCCATTGGATTGATGGGTGTGGAGATATTCCCTACTGAGGAAGATCTGGGTCTAGTAACAAAAAGGCTTGGATGGAAAGCCTGCTGTATAAGCTTTTTGGTAGGGCCAGTAGCATTAACTGACACAGAAGCCTGGTCGGCCGCTCCCATGTAGTCTTCGGTAACCAATTTCTCACTCACAGGCCCGGGTACCCGTGAGCGCCGGGGGCTAGCCGGATCGCATGGCAAATCGCATTTCTCATTATTCGACATTATCATAAGAGGGGGGGTTGGGAAAAAGTGTTATAGCACTTTCCCAAGGTGCTATACGCAGACTTTTTGAGGGAAATTTAGCTCCTCCCGGCTCCTGCTGGCCGACGCAAGCAAGCTCACCTTTGCCGGGTTATGTTCCGCCGCCCGGTGTTCGGCGTTGAAGTGTTACTGTCTGTTTGGTGTAGTGTATCAGTCTGTATGGCTGAGGTGTCTATTATGTCAGGTGTCTATTAGTGTCTGTGCAGTGTGGGGTAGGAAAATTCTAGTAACACTTTCCTAGGGTGCTACTGCCACAGCTGTTTAGAGGGGATTTAGTCCCTCAGGGCTTGTGGGAGCCTGGGTACAGGTTACTTAACCGCCGCCTGTTGCTCGGCGTTGTCGCTCGTTTCGCACCACCCAGGGGACACGTGTAGGGTGGGCCTTGTCCGAGGAAAAGGTGGTGATCCTACGGACGCGAGCGACATCGTCCCCCCAGGTAGGATTTAAAAAAATATATTTGATGTTCTTGTTTTTACATGTAGGTAAGTATGTTAGGTATTATTAGTAGGTTTATAATTATTATGATTTGTTTTTTGTAATGTTACTAAGTATATTGTGTGAAATTAATTATTGAAATTTATGAGTCAATAAATAATTAATAAATTCAGAAGAACGTGTTCAATATCGTATCTTCAATATATTTAATGTAAACGTTTATTCCATGCCGCGTTCGTTTTTTATTTATTTATTTATTTGTGTACATCAGGCAACTAGGCCCATAGAAATATATACATAATACAACATATAAAATAATATTTATACATATGAAAATAATTATGAAACAGTAGGGATTCTGGATCTGGCTTCCCTGAAGCGACGGTAAACCCTTAGGCCAAAAGTCTGAGCTGAGGAATACGTCTCTGCACGAAGCCGGAACAGTACCTAAGGACATACGAGCTGAAGTAGTTTTCCCATCCTGTATAATAAGGTACAATGCAAACACGCAGCCTCTTATTGTTCATCTCTAATTTGCATCCATTAACGAGAGCGTTCAGCCAATTTTCCATTCCCTATCACTAATGATTTGAGTCTAGAACAAGGGTGCATTCACACGGTGTATCTCGTGTCGCTGCGGGTTTATTAGAGCTAAAAATATACTAGCGTGTCGTGATGTATCAGAAGCATATCAGATTCATATATTTTTTAAGGTTCGTGTCTCCGGAAACACACCACAAAACGCGTGATGATGCGACAATTCTACGGCATCTAAGTCTACTCATACAAAATTTATGAAAGCGATGTGCTTCTGACACCTCACAGCACGACACGCGAGTATATTTATATTTTAGGTAAGCCTATAAACATCGTCCTTAACAATCATTTACACTATGTCTAAATCTATAGCAGACACCTGATACACAATTTCTAAACTGACAGTTCTTAATCTAGTGTTGTATTTTTCCACAGGTTGTATTATGATCGCAAGATCGTGGCGTGTGGAGGTACTTGCAAGACCTATGTTCAGCAGTGGACGTCTGTAAGTTGACGAAGAAGAAGATTAAGTAATATATTAAGATCCGTCATTATATTTTAGTTTAAAAGTATCTTGATTCATGATTGATTATAATCGCTGCTGATAGCCGCAGCGGTTATCAAGTCCGTGTGATACGCCATTAGATTAGTAACACTCAAGCATCTCAAGTACAATTGTGCGTTTTGGCATAGCCGGCGTTACGCAAATAGGTAAGAGCTATAAAATCTGCCTCTCTAATAGCAATGATTCGATTCCAAGCACTTGTGCTCGATCGATAAAATCGATTCTAATGTTAGTATCGATAGACGGCGGGCACTCGGTTAATTGCCGCTATTTATTTATATTTTATTGGTTTGATATACAATTTTTTTTTTTATTCCATTACGCTAGTTAGAACTTGACTGCAATCTCACTTGGCGATAGTGATGATGCCGTCTAAGATGGTAGCGGGCTAACCTGTTAATTGCAATTATATTAAACCCATACTGCAATAGTTTTCTACACAGCATTCTACCGGAACGCCAAATCGCTTAGTGGTACGTCTTTGCAGGAAGTGTGCCACGGCCGAAACCACCCACCACATCACAGAAAATTCAGAAATTATAAATTTCCAAATCGAACCCGGGACCTTCCACTTTGAGACAGCAGCGCTCACCACTGCACCAGGGAGGTCGTCAAAGTTTGAAAAATTTGCTTGACCTTTATTCAACGACGTGCAACGTTCATCGGAACACATGCATCTTTTTTGATTGGCAAGCCACGAATTTCACAGGAACACTTTTCTGCCAGGAATTAAACCCGCGACCTTACTCACTTATAAGACCATTAGATAAATCATATAATAAACTCAATATAATTAATTGTAATGTACTTATTGACGGCATTGTCTTAAGTGAGGGACAAACGCCACAACGTGACTCGAGACACTAGCTGACCCTACATGTGGCCTACTTTGTCGATTAATTTTCATTTTCCTAAGACAATGCACTGACTCGTGCGCAACTCGCGCGCTGGATGCGCGCGCGCATATTGTTTTGCTCAAATTACGTTTTTTTTCAAAATACTTTAATTTAGGAAAATAGATAATGCCCGCGACTTAGCCCGCGTGGTTGAGGTTTTTTGGTTTCCACGGAAATTGTTTTATTTTCCGTAAAAAGTAGCCTACTTGTTGTTCCAGACTATAATCTAGCTCTGTGCCAAATTTGACCCAGATCTGTTAAGCCGTTCTGGCGTGATTGAGTAACAAACATCCATACATCCATCCATACATACAACCATCCATCCATCCAAACTTTCATATTTATAATATTAGTATAATATTAATATAGATATCGGAGAGCGTAGACCAATCCTAAATCTATGGTAAATCGATGGTTGTTCTTTTCAAGTGTTTGTGTAAAGTATGTATAGATAGGTATGTAGTGTAAGCTCTTAGGACGTAAACAGACGCGAACAAGCGGTAGCAGATAACCGGCAATGGGTTACACACGCCACTTAAGGGTTGCGGTTTACTATTATACTCGTAGGGACGACCGTTCAATAATCTATCGATACTCGAATACTACTATACTCGGACTTTTAATTATACACCTGCAAAGTGTGACCTATACTATGGAGTGCAGAGGAGTAACATCTCGGTATTTAAAAAGTGTCTGTCGAAATGCATTCGATTGGGGCGCCACATTATCATCAAGGTAAATTTAAAAGGAAGCGCCAAATATTATTAGAGTAGGTTTGAGAAATAAACAAGGAAAGAAAACGATCATCATTATTATTAAAATAAAATAAAATTATTTTGTGCAACGTAAGTTGTTGTTTTAAATAAGTAACTATTTTAGTCGACAATAATATTATATATTTTTTTAACTCCATACCCTTTGCTACACCAACGCCACTGTGGAAGGTTTTTGAACTGCAGCTGTTATTTGGAGCAACCACTGGACACTTTTTCAACTTTTCTCCCATAAGATATGTTACTCCTTATCTTCTACACTCCATACCTATATCCTAGGTGCAATGACATTTTTAAATATCAGTTTACTGCGTCTTGTGAGTTCTAGTATAATTAAGATATCAAATGTTTTTATTCAAAATAACTTTTACAAGTGCTATTGATTGGTCAAGTGATTTTATCTCTATCTTAATTTCTGCGAAAGTAATTATTCGTTTTATACTTCAGTCACTTTTACCACAGTTTTGTGTGGATTTACGTAGTTTTCGCAATATTTAAATAGACGCATTGCGATGCGACAATCTAATAAGTAAATGACAACTGAAAAAACTTGACTTACTTTTATTTGCTATGTACTATGTAATGTTATAAATGATAAAGTGTCTGTCAGACTTGGCGTGGTCGTATAACGGGGCAGATTAAACTTATTCACACTGATCAAGTGTCATTTGCCCTACAAGCATTTTTAACAATTTATGATATTATTATTTTCTACTTATCAACTTAGAATCTTTCAGGTACTTGTTCAAGATTTTTCTTTAAGTTGCCCATAAAAGTGTACGATAGCAAACGTCGATTACTTATCGATACAACGCACATCACTAGGCCCTGTCAAACGGTAGACGCTCTTCAGGCATAAGTCGCGTGAAGAGCCACTCCACCTGTTATTTATGTTCCATCGTATCTGCGTGACGATGCGCAGTGCCCCGGTGGCGAAATAGATGCTCCGGTTATCGATAATGGGGCACTTGCACGTCACTGATTTGTTTATGACAGTTTCATGTGAAGGTTTTGTATCATGTCATCAGAGAGCAATACCTCAACGTACTTTTTTTATCCATGTGCAGTAAGTAATCTATGACGCAAGTATAATCTATATCTACTTATTTCATACCAATATTGTAAATGCGAAAGTGTGTCTGTCTGTCTGCTACGCTTTCACGGCCCATCCGTTCAACCGATTTCGATGAAATTTGGTACAGGAATAGGTTGTATCCCGGAGAGAGACATTTATTTTATCCGGAAAATTAAGGAGTTCCCACGGGAATTAAAAACTACTTAATACACGCGGACGAAGACGTGGGCATCATCTAGACCTAGTAGGTACCTAGCTAAAGGCGAAAGCTTGTTTGTGTGTGTGTACGTTTCTTAGGTACTCTTTCAAGTCCAAACTATTGGTCGGATCTGGCTGAAATTGGAAATAGAGATAGATTATACTTAGGTACCCTGGATTAACGCATAGGCTACTTTTTTCCCAGAAAATTAAAGAGTTCCCGATGGAAAAAAAAACCTCAATTCAGCGCGGATGAAGTCCTGGGCATCAGGTTGTAAGAGAATTAAAACGCAGTATCTATCCTAGAACTAAAGGTAAAAATTGGGCTGGCTTTTCCATCCGAATAACTGAAATTATGACAAAATTGGGGAAGATATACCTCCTAGCTTGCATTCGAACGGTTATTTATTTATTTATTTATTTATTTAGACAACATACCCGAAGAGACCTTACAGTTGCCCAATGCGTCTCTCTGGGCTACAGATAGAGTGACAAAAAACTTAATTATTACAACTTACAACTAACAAAATACAGAAACAAAACACATAATTTGGTACACAGATCACAAAAACAATGTCATTCAAATAAGACTGCACAAAACATAATACACATAAAACAACAAATTAACCAAAATAATAACAATTAACCAAAATAATAACAATAAGGTTATCGACCTTCCAATATTTTTATAATTGCACGGGATGCTTTTCAACCCGGACAATCTAAAAGTTACTGCGAGTTTATATTAAATAAATAAAAAACCGCCTTCAAAAACTAAAAAGCAAAAAATAATTGGATATATTTACATATTATTATTTCTACCCACTATGTTGAAGTCGGGCGAGCCTTGCGTCAACTTTGCTTATCCTTGTTATACCCGCCCGACTTCAACATAGTGGGTAGAAATAATAATATGTAAATATATCCAATTATTTTTTGCTTTTTAGTTTTTGAAGGCGGTTTTTTTTAATTTAAAAATAATTTTATTTTTTGCTTTTTAGCTTAGGTTTTTGAAAGGTAGACAGACCTGTACCTAATAACTATATGGGTTCGTGTCCTTATAAAATTTAAGTTCCTTTGATTTTCCCAGGATTCCATCATCAGACCTAATGACCATGGGACCACCTGGAAAGTATACCCTTTCAAAAAAAAAAGAATTTTCCAAATCGGTCCAGGCGTCTTCGAGCAATCGGGGAACATCTGTCTTCGAAGATCTCGGGGAACATCTGTCTTCGAAGATCTTCATCAGATCTTCACCAAATTTATATGGGACCACCTTGGAAGTATACCCTTTCAAACAAAAAAAGTATTTTCAAAATCGGTCCAGGCGTCTTCGAGTAATCGGGGAACATACATAAAAAAAAAAAAAAGATTCCGACGAATTGAGAACCTCCTCCTTTTTTTGAAGTCGGTTAAAAAATAACTAGATAGATCCTCGTGAACGGAATTGCGGTCATCATCAATGATTGTTGAAGGCATCATCTAGTGTCAATATAAGAATTATTATTAAGTACTAGGTATAACATTACTTTCGGCCTTGTTCATAGAGGCCGAATTGTCTTAGCTAAATCGTAATCATTTGACAGCTTAAAACGTATTAGGTAGGTAATAGCCTAATAGGTACTCGGAGTTCATACTTGCTTTTTGGCGTGCAAGCATCTATGAACTCCATAAACATACGATTTCCTTACACAATCGGGAGGCAGGTCTTAAATAATAAAGTCGGGCCGATTTTCCTCATTAGCTTCCCATCCATCCAACATCGTTAAACGTGCACGAGAATTCAATTCAACGATTACACGAGTATTATTGTAATGCAGCACTTTGCGCATTATTGCTGGAAAACAAGACCGAATGTGCCGTAATGATGATTTACGATAACGACATTGAGTGCGGCGGAAAAACTCGCGAGCACCATCGCTGCGCTTGCCAAAAGAATCGCCAGTGTATAATCGCAACGAAAAGCGCTTTATACTTAACAAACTGGCCCACTGAGGCAGCCAAGGAAAATAGATAGCTGATTTTTATTACAAAAACCCATTAAACCGCAAAACAAACAGGGAGTGGGCGCGGGTCGGGCGCGGGCCGGGTCGCGTGCGCGGCTGGTTGAATCCCTTGTATTTATATGGACGAATTCACATAGTGTGTTTTGCCCTTAATAGTAACCACTATCGCCACAAAAACAATGCCTAAGATTTCAAAACAAGGCGTAGAGAAGTGGAAGAGAAGTTAAAGCCAAAACAAGACGTAGCTTATGAAATAGAAATCTTTATTAATGAAATTAACTAAAGTACAAATATACAATGAATTCCTGGCTCTTAAACTAGGAGGACACGTATCTTAGGGGCCAATTACTTCCAAACGTTTATTAAAAATAAATATTTCTCAAGAGACACCTGTATGTCCGCTATATATTTTTCCGCTTAATTGTCCATCTTTGATCAGTCCTAGGACTATAAACAGGTCCTTAGATATGAAATCAACGAATTGAGTACTTATTAAGTATAAGAAAGAAAAGTGTTTCGCGCTCGAGTGTACAAAAGAGAAGTACCACTGAATTGGGCAAGCGAAACTCGAGTGGTCTTTTAGAGGCATATTTAGAGTCTGCATTCGGGTTAATGGTTGAACACACTTACATCTAGACTGGCTACATTGTTTGTTAAATTAAAATGTTATTTGATTTTAAAATATGTACGTATTCAACTAGAAGTTAGCCCTTCACTGCGATCTCACCTACGATAATGGAGTCTAACTGAGAACTAACTAAACTAAGAGATTAGTGAGCTGGTTAGCTCGTCAATCCCCTAACTGGTTATTTCAATTTATTTCCATAGGCTTACAAAACCAAACAAATATAATCTACAATATACAGTTTACTAGAAAACTTACTGAGTAATAATTTGGCCATTTGTGTAGGTGGTTAGGTCTGAATCCTATTAGTGACTTGTATCTAGGATTTCGTGCCTATTTCCTTTGCGGTTTGCGGCTCGTAAGTTTAACCAGTTTATTAAATTAAATTAGACAAAATGACTTTGTACTTATTTATTGTGGTATACAATAAAGTAATAATTATACAACATATATACTACTGGCGTAGTCTCAAGATTTTTATCATTTCATACCTACACTACATAATATTGTGCAGACAAGTAGGCAAGTACCTAGGGGAAAACTATAGACTACAGAGGTTAGTCTTGCGGTCACGTCGTCAAAGAGCGTGCAAAGCTCGGAGCACCGTCTAATAAAAAGCTGAGCTAGAAACGGTGTGGAGATTCCCATCATTACTCGCCACTGTACAGTATGTTCTGAATTTGTTTAAACTATTAAAAAAAATAGTATACAAACTTATCTGACCCGGTGACCGGGTCGGTAGTATAGTATGTTTTCTTTTTAATTAGTATAATTGGATATTGTGGCCAATTCTGTTGTATCCAATCAGTAAACTAAACTGAAATAGACTGCTTTGAATCTAGTTCTGGGGAATCTGGTTCTGCAGGGAATATTCTGAAAGAGTTAGTAATATTTTTAATGCTGTCATTTTAGTTTAGTATAGAGATTGTGCACTACAGAATCAGACCCATTGGCCGTTCTAATTTTTTTTTTAAATTAGAAAATATAATAAATAGGCATAAATAAATAAAAAATAGATAGGTATATAAAAAATAAAATAAATAGGCATAAAAATTAGTTCCAATTTTGGACACCGGGCCGGATAAGTTAGTGGGATTATACTACCTATGTGGTAGCATAATACAAAGCACAAGCCCGCTGTAAATGCAAGCCTACCTACACTTTCTGTTCGCAAGCGGTTCGCATGGTAGGGCTGTGATGTCAGTTTTTTAATTACATTAAAGTCATCACCACTTGTAAAACACCTAATATCATATAGGTTGTTATTATGTCGTGATTATGAAAATTGAAACACCAATAAACATTTAGTAGGTTACCTCTTAGGTTTTTAAGTATGTAACGATACTAAAATAGTAAAATACAAAGCTCAAGCCCGCTGTACATGCAAGGCACCGTCCCCAATAGGCAACAATAAACCGTCCGGTCAGGTGTGAGGGCGCGGCGGAGGCGGGAGGGACAATCGGCCTCTAATGACGCCGCTCTAATCATCATTACCTACCTACACTTTCTGTTCGCAAGCGATTCGCAAGGTAGGGCTGTCGTAAACGTTTTAATTAAAATATTACGAATTGATATCTTAAAACGTCCCATGTGTATTTTATGGCTTTTGTTTCACTTATGATTTTAATGCTATTCCGATTCTATTCTGACCTAGACAGTAATTATTTAATATTTGTAAGAGTTTCAATAAATTTAATTTTTAGGTATTTTGGGGATAGGTAGGTGCATAAGATTGATAAGTGTTATTGTACAACTTACTTTAAACTTAGACTGATGTATGTGATGACTGACGTAGACTGATTTGCAATGCCCTGACAGTCAGGGCATTGCAAATCAGTCTACGTTGGCATGAGGCCCTGTCAGGGCCTGACAGGGCCTCATGCCAACGTAGACTGCATGAGATTGAGGGCAAATACAAAATAATATGTTATTCCAGACTATAATCTACCTCTGTGCTAAATTTCATCCAGATCCGTTAAGCCGTTCTAGCGTGATTGAAAAAAAACAGACTTTCGCATTTTAAATATTAAGTATAAGTAGATTTGTTACAATCGCAGCACAACCCTACCTTCCAATAATGGGAAATTTGTTTTCCGGTTCGGTAGCGCGCTCCAATTACGCGATTAAGGAATTATTTCCACTTTTTTTCCGCGCCGCCCCTCCCCCTAATTCCGCGAGGTTTCCGCCTATTGAATCTCTTTTGATTAGCCATCTTTCCCGTTTGACTCTAAATTGATTCACTCCGGCACGTCCGAGGTGCTTTATCAAAGGCATTTTCGCGAAACACGAGGTTCTTTATAAAGACATTTCTTTTTCGAAGTTGGGACGCTCTTATTTTTTTTTATCTGGCTTTATCGCTCTCGATGCTGAAAAGGGCTACCGTTTCAGCTTTTTTCTTGCGTTTCTTGAATGTACTAGCTGCTTTTTACGGTCTCACTTTATCTTACAAACAGAATTATTACTTAAATAATACTTAAATATATCCCTAATAAGTAGCTACATTTTTTTTATCCACTATAAGTTATAGGCCTATTAAACTGCACTTTTCACAGGGATCCTTAAACCTGAACCAGTGTAGTGTAATAACATTTAGGGAGTAAGGGTCCCTAACGTCCACCCTTATCACAGGGCCCTGTGAAAAGTGCAGTGTAATAGGCCTATTAGTCCTTGACTGCGATCTCACCCGATGGTAAGCGATAATGCAGTCTAAGATGGTAGCGGGCTAATCTGTTAGGGGCATGGCAGTTTTAATTAACCCATACCCCAACTAACATTATTATCATTAACATCCAACCCGCATTGGAGCAGTGTGGTGGGTCTAAGCTCTAAATCCCTCTCTCCTATGAGAGTGGAGGCCTGTGCCCAGCAGTGGGACGTTAATGGCCTGTAGTGGTAGTCTACAATATGAACATTACCTTCCTTGAAAACCTCTATCAAATTAGTGTATTAATCAACATTTCAACCAATTCAAACAATTCCTAACAAAATCAACTGTTATCGTTTATTTGTACAGCTATCACGATTCTGGTGTTCCTATCAATCCATCAATCAATCAATCAGTCAGTCAATAAGACCACACAGCCAATTGGGCAGCTGTTATAATAAACAAAAATATTACGTAAATATTGGCATGTGGAAATGATGCATATTCACTAGTAAAGTAATTGTTTATAATCTTTTTAAACTTCATGAAGTTTCAATTATTCTTTACTAGATGATGCGCGTGACTTCGTCCGTTTTTTATTAATAAAATTTTCGACTTTGCTCATCATTTTTATATGGATAAATTCCTCTTGAATTTTTAATGAGAACCTGCTAAAATTTATTTAAAACTGAAGTCCTATATCTATTTAATTCAAATTAATCCCAGAACTTGAACGTTGCCAAGCGGTTTCAGAATATACCGCGCTGCCCGCTTCCCCGCCAGTCTCTACGAGAAATGTACCGCGAGACGCGCGGGCGGCACCCCACACCTCACCTCCTAAAATCTTGCAGGTGACTCGCCTTAACTCTAATTTTCTCGGATAAACAGTAGCCTATGTCACTCTCCAGAATCCAGATCCCTAACTATACCCATGCTAAAAATCACGTCGATCCGTTGCTCTTCTAAAAAGCTAATAGCCTATAATTCCAAATTTCACCCAAATCGGTTCAGTCGTTGCGGTGTGAAGGAGTAACAAACATTACTTTTTTTTATTTATTTCACTACGTATTTTTGTTTTATTCCACCTTGACTTGACTGCGATCTTACCTGATGGTAAGTGATGATGCAGTCTAAGATGGTAGCGGGATAAACTGTTAGGTATGGCAGTTATATTAAACCCGTACCCCTAATCGGTTTCTACACGACATCATGCCGGAACGCTTAATCGCTTGGCGGCACGTCTTTGCTGGTAGGGTGGTAACTAGCCACGGCAGAAGCCTCCCACCAGGCCAGACCAGGGAAAATTCAGAAATTTCGAATTTCTTTACACAGCGGTTTTAAATAACCGTGCGTCAATAAAACAGTCAACCATTTAGTCATTTTAAATATGTATAAGCACCTATGGATTTGTTGGTCACCTTATTAATTACGTATCTACCTATTCCAACATCACCTAATTAAAAAGGCATAAATGCCTGTAAAAACAAATTGTTATTTTTACAAACTGAAATAGTAACCTGAAGACCATTGAGCGCACAATTTATTTTTTCTGCCGTCCACATGTGTGCATTGTTTATTTGTTGCTGAATGTGTGCGTGTCACTAAACTTTTTTTATTGTTTTACAAGCAACGGCATAAACTCGTTCATTCCAATCTCTTGGTTTTCTCGCCTCATAATTACTCGTAATTAAAAACTTTGTGTACATTATCTGTATTTGAATAACATACTTTTTTTACCGATTATCAGGTTTTTTAAATGTTGCAATCAGGGCGCCATTTTACTAAATAATAAATTATGTGGGAGTAGGGAATGCCTCAAATCCTGCCGGTCTCGTGATGTCCGACATTCTTTAGTTTTAAATTTTTCGTTATTTTTAATAATAATTAATCAAAAATAAGGATTCATTATTTCTTGACAGCCCAGAATAGTGACTGTTACTAAATAGTAAATACTAGATTATTTATTTATAGTTTTAGTAGTAGCTATTACAGAAACAAGAACGCCAAAAATGTTAAAATAATAGTCGTTGATGGTAGTACATAATGCCCTCTGAATTTGTAAACTGAGGCAGTGAAGACCACATTCAATCTTCAGATATTGAAAAAAAACGAAGTAATATACACAGACAAATTATATAAAGAGATTGGTTGATAGGACCGAATTGGTTGTATCATGTATGGTCTGTGGATTATAACTTTGATGCTTTTTAACGCGCATTGCACACCTTACAATGTGTACCTAGCTGCACTCACGACTCACGAGTAAAGGTCGCTGTTCCAGCATCGTGAGTCGTGACTCGTGACTCGTGAGACTCCAACGTCTTCTTAATGTTTGCGTGATTACCTATTTTTTTTTTCATTTAACCTGCATTGCAAGTGCGAGACTCAATGCCTGTTGAACCACCCGAAACTAATACTTACGTCATTCAGCGGGCAGAAAATCATTCGTTGAATGACGTCAGAATCCTGTCAGAGTATTTTTTGTAATTTTAACCATCAACTAAAATGATAAAATACCTATATCTTTAATTTCTGCAAGTAAAATAAATAAGTAATACAATTTTAATAAAACTTGCACTTTTAATGCGAATTATATGAAAAATATCCTAGTGTGTGACGCGGGATGAAACACGATTTCAGACTTCGGGTGATGCCAGCCCTCGCTTCGCTCAGGCAGGCAACTTCACCTTCGTCTTGGTTCATCCCTAGGCACACATTATACCTACTACTATTCGAATCATACACGTAGCTGATATATTTTCTTGATGTACCTACTCCGAAACATTTCAAACGCGGTGTTTACAGTACAAGTTTTGAAAGTGAAATATTATTTGTTTTGTTTTTCATCAGTTTTATTCGTCGCTACCACATTGTTCCACTGTGTAGTACGGAGCTATTAAATATCACTGCACGGACTCAGCGTAAACTTTTAGACATTGATATGCAGATGTTTGCTTTGGACAATTAAAAATTCGGAATTGGGATTTGGGACGCGTTTCGTGTTGTGTTGGTGATAGGGATAATTTGTGGATGCGGTTAATTACTTTGATTTCGTTTTTTTGTTCCTGCTAGTCGTTTGCGATTGCATCAATCTTTGATACAAACTCAATTGTTGTGATTGACCGGATTTATCGTATTCTTGCTACAATAATGCATATAAATAGCCGACTAACTGATATCCGCGACTTTATATAGGTAGGTACCTACGCGTGGTTTAAGTTTTTGAAGTGAAACTTTTTTAGCCATTCGTAATTAAACTTAAATGCCTTAGTTTTACGGTTTACCTATTTAGTATTTTAATATATTTTTATTTATTTGATTTTTTTTAGGTTTTTTTAAATACAATATTTAAAACAAAAATTAAATATTCGTTTTCACTTCTTTCGGCAGTCCCTATGACTGCTAATTTTTTTTTATTCCCGCGGGAACTTCCCAATTTTTCGGCATAAAAAGTAGATTATGTCACTCTCCAGGTCTCCACCTCTTTACTATGAGGCGTGATTGAAGGACAAACCAACAAACAAACACACTTTCGCATTTATAATATTAGTAAGTATGATAGCTGTGCCAATAAACTCAAAACTCAAACTCAAAGTAAGTATATTTATTCAAAACAGGTAAGTACACAGTACACCTTCTGATTAGAGAGAGAGAAAAGTAGCCTTAGATATCCTTCCATGCAACTCACCTCTGTAGTTGTACCAAATTTTGTCCAAAATCAGTTAAAAAATGGGCCGAGAAAGCGTAGCAGACAGACAGATTTTCTTTGATTTTTTCTATGTTGCAGCCAAATTATTTTAAATACCTATTATATTTCGGTGAGTGTGCTCAGGGGCTTTTCGATCTTGTACCTCCTTCATCTTTCTATCATCGTACCGCAAGATGCCGTGCGAGTTTCCACTCCTATGTCGTCAACGTTCCATCCACACGCACGAAACGCTTTGCGTCTTCATTCCTCATTCGCATGGCTAGGGGGTCTGGAACACTCCACCAAAAACTGTGTTTCCCACCAATTATAATCATCAAGAGTGAATAGGCATCTTCCAGGCAAGCGCGTCCCATTTTAGGCCGCATTATCACTTCCCATCAGGTGTGATTGTGGTCAAGCGTAAACTTATAATGAATAAAGTAAAATCTGCTTCTATTTCTTTCCCGATGCTAGCATCATAAGGTTAGCCCGCTACCATCTTAGACTGCATCATCACTTACCATCAGGTGAGATCGCAGTCAAGGGCTAGCTTGTAGTGGATTAAAAAAAAAACATCTGAATACAATAAATATCCTTGCATGGTTTTGTACTCTCAGCATCTGACTCTACAATACAGTGTACGGCTAACTCGACGCGACCCGTACCTACCTAACCTACTACGTACCGGAAGTCCGTAAAACCGAATACAATTACTTATTATTATATTTATTATTCATCACAACGATCGTTAAAAAATAACCACACCAGCCCCTACACTTTCGAAAATTAAGACATAATAATAATTAAGCTATTTTTGACGACCTCCGTGGCGCAGTGTGTGCCTTAACGTGCGGAGGTCCTGGGTTCGATCCCCGGCAGGGTCAATTTGGGAATTTATAATTTCTGAATTTTCCCTGGTCTGGCCTGGTGGGAGGCTTCGGCCGTGGCTAGTTACCACCCTACCGGCAAAGACGTGCCGCCAAGCGATTTAGCGTTCCGGTACGATGCCGTGTAGAAACCGAAGGGGTATGGGTTTAATATAACTGCCATGCCCCTTACAGGTTAGCCCGCTACCATCTTAGACTGCATCATCACTTACCATCAGGTGAGATCGTAGTCAAGGGCTAGCTTGTAGTGGATAAAAAAAAAAAAAAAAATGCCCCCAGTGTAAGCTTCACACAAACAATATGAAAACTACCGCCTTGCTTTGTATGCAATTTAGTAAAGTATGCTCCTGAAAAAAAGCTTAAAATACCTACCTACTGTTGAAGATTACTTATACTTTATTCTTTATTTGTGAAACATGCCTGGGGAGACATTACAGTTGCCCAGTTCGTCTCCCCAGGCTACAAATACCTTAAAACTAAAATAAAAATTAGACAATATACCTTAAAACAAACTAAACTAACAAAATACTAAAAAACTCTAATAAAAAAAAACCATTAAAAACACTACAATAAACTACATATCACTTACTTTCTAGCAAAGGTTTTATTTTAAGTAGAAGTAGTAAGAAGTAGGGCTATGTTGCGCCTCACTTCCAACCTATCATATCCTATCATTCCAATATAATAAAGACCATGGATTTGACTCGTTCCAGTAATGCTTAGGACTGCGGTTACTTATCTACACCAAAGATTTAACGATTTAAATCTTTGATCTACACATTGACGAAATTGTAAATTAATTTTCTCAAAAGAGCAACCACCGAGTTTCTTGCCTGTTCTTCTAGGTAAGAACTACATTCCGAACCAGTGGTAGCTATTCACTCGACTCCCAAGTATTCTGTTTTAAGTACCTACATAATTATTACAACACGTTCAGATTATAAAAAAAACATTATTTTCAGTATTAACTATTGTAATGCAAAGTTAAAAATATGAAATTCATGTTGTTATAAGTTTTTATTAGCCTCGAAAATTACCCAGAATATTATACCGGAGCGTTGAAAATCTTAAACACCTATTATACCAACCCGCCTCTTTCTAAACCAGACGCGTATTAACTTACGAAAATAACATGGACTACGCGATACGTATCATAACCAAATCTGCGGTTTTACTACCGTCGCTTAAAGCAGTATTTAAAGTTCTCTGAAAAACGGTAGAGCACGTACGTGCGCCATTCTCCGACGGATCTCCATGCATGTCGAACTGCCGCCCCATTGGACTGTAAGTGTAAGGAAAAGGAAATACACCTTGCGCAAACGCATGCATAATAATATGCATGCGTTTGCGCAATGTGCACTATATTAAACGAAATTCTCAAAAGCCAACAACGCATTGGCGGTTCAAATGTTAATGGGCGGCGGTAACCACTTGTACATCAGGTGACCCGCCTGCTCGATTGCTCGCTATTAATATTTTATTAAAAAAAGTGTGTGTGTGAAATTCACACGCGGCAGAACTGAAACTTCAGAAAAGTAGCCTACGAGAGAATGACATAAAAATATAACATGTATTCTATCTCATTCTCTCGCAGGCTAAATCCTATACAGGTTTGTCTCTTTTTGGTGTCGCTTTTTCGTTTCGTTGAATTTTCTAATCACAACGATTCTAAAGAAGTTTCACTTCAAAAAACTACCTTGATTATCTAGAACTTTTTGAGTAGAGTAGTTTTAGAGTAATAATTTGACATACCTAGTAGGAATAGTCTACCTCTAAAAGGCATACGATATATTAAGTTTAGTATTAGGTAGATATAATTGATTTCATAACTTATTTCCTTTTTTTTTTAAATTATCAGAACTCTTCTGAAACGATATTTCTTCTCTCGCTCTACCGTTTCGTGCCTCCATTTTGCAGAATTCAGAGTCCTCATTACACATGTGGATATGCGCGTAATATAAACATTGTCTTAGCCGAAACGACAAAAAAGTTTAAAATAAAATTAATAGCTCGCGTCACTGCGTTCTCGGAAACTAGTTAATTATGTGTTGTAAAGTAATAAACTAATAAAATGCAATACAACAGAGGTGGGGGTGTGTTTACAGTTTGGTGAACATGGTTTTGTGTTGAAGGGGTGGGATGAGCGTTCGTTAAGTAGGTAGATATAGGCATCTGGTTTTATCATTGTAAAACGATGCTGTAAGGTATTATTTATTCCACTACAAGTTAGCCCTTTACTGCGATCTCACCTGATTGTAACTGGTGATCCAGCCTAAGATGGTAGCGAGCTAATCTGTTAGGGCCTAGGGGTATCAGGTATGGCAGTTATATTATGGCAGTTATTTAATCGGTTTCTACACGGCATCGTATCGGAACGCTAAATCGCTTGGCAGCACGTCTTCATTCTAATTCAAATTAATAAAAAAATGCGAAATTTTAACTGTCTGTGTGTTTGCTACGCTTTAACGGCCCATGTTTTCAACATGGTATACTAATAGGTTGCTGATGGATCCCAGGAAAGGACATAATTAGGCTACATTTTAACCCGGAAATTAAGGATTTCCCGCGGTAGTAAAAATCGTAATTCAATGACGTGGACGAAGTCGCGGGCCTCATCTAGTGTAATTTTACGTACCTACTCCTACTATTTATTCTAAGCGAGAATCCATTCACGGTTAGGGCGCATTTACATTTCAGTAGCGTAAACTCATACGCTTCCCTTACCTGTTTACGCGGGTCGGAAGTACTCGTGCCGCGTTTGATTGAGCAAGTTAACTTGCTTTAAAACAAGAAAAGACAAGACAAAAATCATTGTCAACCGACTTCCAAGAAGGACTTTCTTCGGTGCGTCCTATTAATCTTCAGTCTAGGATGAAGAATCTATAAAGAACCATGTAATGTAATGTAAATCAGACAGCTAAGCTTTTTATCAAGAAAACAGCTGATGATATAATTTTTAATTTCATTTAAAAAAAAATTGGCTTGCGCTTTTTTTACATTTAGATTATTAATTTGTTTCGAACATGCAGCCAGCCATTTCTGGCGTACAACATTGACTGCAATCCCACATGGTAAATGATGATGCAGTGTAAGATGGTAGCCGGCTAACCTTTTAGGGGGTGTAACCTTGAGGACATTCCTGATTAGTGCAAAGCAATGATCGGTGATCGATGGTGATAGATGATGTGGTTTAGGTTGGAGCGCGCTTGCCTAAAGATGCCTATTCACTCTTGCCTTGAGGCTTGAAGGTACTTAGTTAAACGAGGCAGGAAATATGTGCGCCGGTAGGGTATTCCACACCTCAGCGTATCGTATCATAAAAAAGCAAAACCGTTTGAGCAGATTAAACGTCAACCACATCAAGATGCCTTTATTTAGGAGACACCTACTTCTAATTTCAGGCTAGTATTTAAGACTACTGTCTTAAATACTTGCTACTACTGTACTGTCTTAAATACAAGTAAGTATTTACAGTAGTCCTTGTAATAAGTATTTAAGACAGTAGTCATAAATACATGCCTGGAAAAGAAGAACAGTACTGTCATAAATACATAAGTACGGTCTTAAATAAAAGTCGAGTTTACTAACTCGTCTTGTAAACGCTCCTCTCAATCCTCATTTCAAGAAGCGAGTCGGGTTGTCTATGGACAGTTTTATTTTTACTCTGTACACGTGTTGGCGGTTCAGAAACGCTTTGTGGTCTAATTGATTTCTAAACGGCCTATGAGTAATGCGCGATTGTGTTTCTAATTGCCATCCAGCTCGATTGAGTTGTTTAATTTAAAATTAGACGAGATTTAGTTTCTTTCTTATTTCCTGCCGCTTTCCGACCTAGTTTCTTGGACGTTGGTACATTTTTTACTGTTTTTTTTAACTATACGAGTTTGATCTTGATTGCGGTCTCAGCTAGTATTTTTTATTTTTCTACTGCATACCTTTAGGTGTTGAATAAACTCATTATTCAAGACCTAACTAATCCGTTGTCTTAAGTAAGTGATCGACAGAAGCGACGTGACGCGATGTGATATGACACCATAGAAAATGACAAACTTGTCTACGCGACAACGTAGCCCACGTGAAGGGTCAGCGTTTGATACTGTCGCGTGGCGTCGTATCGAGTCGCGGTGTCGCGTTTGTCGCTCACGTAGGATAACGGGTAAAGACTCGTCAATATTCGGTAGGTAAATGCAGTTGTTTCAGCCTAACCTGGAATCACGCCAGATCTTGGATTCAGAACGCAGAGTAGTGTAACACAGAAGCTGTGGCTATTGTTCTCCTACATTATTCATCTCCGGTCGTGAATAAAATCCAGTGTATAATCAGAGGTGCAATTGTCTGAGCAAATCGTAATGATTTGACAGCAAACGTATTACTCGAACTTTTAGGGAGTTCATACATATTCATATTCATTTATTTTGCATTCCAATACTTTTATTTTTAATCCACTATACAAGCTAGCCCTTGACTGCGATCTCACCTGATGGTAAGTGATGATGCAGTCTAAGATGGTAGCGGGCTAACCTGTTAGGGGCATGGCAGTTATATTAAACCCATACCCCTTCGGTTTCTATACGGCATCATACCGGAACGCTAAATCGCTTGGCGGCACGTCTCTGCCGGTAGGGTGGTAACTAGCCACGGCCGAAGCCTCCCACCAGACCAGACCAGGGAAAATTCAGAAATTATAAATTCCCAAATTGACCCTGCCGGGGATCGAACCCAGGACCTCCGCACGTTAAGGCAATAGCGCTATACACTGCGCCACGGAGGTCGTCAAAACTTACAATTATTCTTATAGTAATTTACATAATGTCAGTAGAATACGAGTATATAAGTTATTATTACAATATTGGAACCCCGGTGGGGCACAGAAAATCAGTGGTAGGTATAGTAGAGAGACGGCTGCTTTATTTGCCTTCAAAGAAATCACTTAATTTGTAATAAGTAGGCTTTATTAATTAGAATTGAGAAACGCTGTACTTATTACCTACTCTCCAAAGATTTGATGTGGTCTGGGATTTGTACATTTTTACACACTTCGGGTTAGGACCGGTCCTGTGGATAGGTACTGGGAATCATCGTATTATTTTTCGGCGTGGGTCTTTGGTAACGTCGCGGTAGGTCCTCACATGTCCTCAGGTACCTACATGGTTTTTGATGTGCAGTCATCATCGATATATATGTAGGCACTAGATGGGCCCTTTCATAGAAAAACGCCGGGCGCTCGTCGTGCAGATAATTTGTTATTATTAAGTTAACATCTAAAGTTTAATTAGTTTGGCACTGTATAATTTTAATTTTAAGGTAAGTGTTTCAATTCACAATTATACATTTCCAAAAAACGTTATTTAATCTTCCTATTTAATATTTTTATCCATTACGCAACCATTTAATTTCCGCGGCAAACTGTATGATTTTTTTTTATTAACTGACCTTACGGCTATGACCTATATTATCTATGACCGAGTCAGACGTTTTCAAGCTTTCATTCAAGATGTTGCAAGCAAGTTCCCGCTTTTCAGACTAGATGGCGTTGATGGCGTTGCTAAAAATACGCCCACATTCTTTGTTTGACAGGGCTCGTCTATGTAAATTGAGGTCGTTGGCAGTCATCTATGACCATCGATATATATGTAAGTACTAGATGGGCCCTTTCATAGAAAAACGCCGGGCCGCCGAGATGCGGAACGCGTTCCGCATCTGTCATTGTTCCCGTCGTAGCGCTGTCACGATCGCTCGTCGTGCAGATAATTTGTTATTATTAAGTTAACATCTAAAGTTTAATTAGTTTGGCACTGTATAATTTTTATTTATAGGTAAGTGTTTCAATTCACAATCATACATTTCCAAAAAAACGTTATTTAATCTTCCTTTTTAATATTTTTATCCATTACGCAATCATTTAACTTCCGCGGCAAACTGTATGATTTTTTTTTTACTAACTGGCCAGTTAGTAAAAACTTTGGGCTTTGGGTTCCAGCCGTAGAATAGTCAGCCCAGTACGATAAAAAAATGCAATCAAGATTAGAGACGGGCAGACCGTACAATAGGCATTAATATTAAAAATTAAACTCTATTTAAATTTAATTTAATATTATTATAATAATAATATGATAAAATTTATTATTGACGTGAATTAAATTTTTAACAACAATAAATTACAAGTTTTTAGCATTAGTAGTTACTGAATTATGCAAAGTGTGACGGACGGACATGTCGCGCCACAAGGGTTGTTTCCTTATCATTTTGGTACGCAACCTTAAAAATGATTTTATTTCTGTCAATTTTCGACAAAACTTCAGTATCAATAACTAAAAAATAATAAAATTAAAAAAAAACCCACGACGTAGTGCAACTCCCCATTCAGTGGACTTTGACCTTAAAATATATCTAAGAACCTTCTCACAAGCTATACATATCTAATGCAAAAAACCGCATTATAATCGGTCCAATAGTTTTACAGGAAAGTTGTAACAAAAGTGGTAAAAATAACAACATCATACTATCATTTATCGTTTACCTCAGAGAGTACACTGATGTAGGTATTATTTTCAACAAGCGTATCTGTACTAATCTATGACCGAGTCATATACGTTTTCAAGCTGTCATTCAGCAATGGCGGATATTGCAAGCAAGTTCCCGCTTTTCAGACTAGATGGCGTTGATGGCGTTGCTAAAAATCGCCCACATTCTTTGTTTGTCAGGGCCCGTCTATGTAAATTGAGGTCGTTGTCTATGACCTTCTATTTATCCGTTTGACTTGCGTTTGACGAACGATTACTACTGCGATTTCCTCACACAATGGGGGGGCTGTTGTGTTATTTCTTTTGCGATGCGACAAAATGAATTTTTAACGTAATTATACTGAAACTGTTGGCATGGCCGGCACACTAGTGGCGGTCTAAGCTTTATTTTTATTTTATTTATTTATTTATTTGACTGCCTCTTTGGTCTAGCGGTTAGCATAGTCGACTGCGGATCACGAGGTCGTGGGTTCGATTCCCGGTCGGGCATAAAAATTGTTAGGTATTGGGTTTTTCAACTATGAAATTCTCAGTGCCAGCTCGGAGTTGGAAGTTGGCGGAGTTTCACCCCCGTGCCTCGGAGAGCACGTTAAGCCGTCGGTCTCGGTTATTATCACTAACACGATAATAGTCGTTAAAGCCCGCCAACCCGCATTGGAGCAGCGTGGTGGGTCTAAGCTCTAATTCCCTCTCTCCTATGAGAGTGGAGGCCTGTGCCCAGCAGTGGGACGTTAATAGGCTGTAGTGGTGGTTATTTATTTTATTTTTATTAATGCCTTTCAAAAAAATCTATTTAATTACACCACAATTTTGCAGACCAAAGCACTAGCCTTTACCTGTGGATACTGGATACCCATTGTTAAAATGTTTGCGAGCTCTGGAGCTACGTAGCTCTATACTCTACAGTCTACGCAATAAGAACCGTAGCGTAGTGTTCTTAGTAGCGGAGCGGTATAAATGGTCGGTAAGGTAAACACGGGGGCGGAAACGCGCCGTGTTTGTGTGTATGTAGTTACCTATACTGCTGTCTGTGTGTCTGTCACACCTAGTTGCCACTAGTATTGTTTGAATTATCTTAAACTAGATTATCTTCCGTTAAGCTACGCCTGCTTCTATCAGACATTTTCCTTCACCGTTAAAGGAAGTGATATTTCATTTATTTATTTTATTTTATCATAATTTACATAGTTGACTTAAATACGAAAACGTACGCATTATTACAATTTCTGATAAATTTAAATCAATTAGAAGTGTACATAGCATTCACAGGTTAAATATGGCATGCAAACTAAGTTTAGAAAATTGGTGTATTTAAAACTTAGGTACCTACATACTATAAGCATTAATTCATAATGATACACAAAGAAGGAAACAAAATGCAAAAAAAAAAATTAAGTAGCACAATTTATAAACAAAATTTAAGATATTATATTCCATCATCATAACAAAATACTACCTATTAAGGTATTGTAAGGTATTTTTTAATAAAAAGAATTTCGCCAATACACGATCGGTGAGTTTTTTTTAATTGATTAAAACGCACATTGATCGGAGTAGGACCCCCGACCACCCAAATAGCAAGCCGACGTCTACACCACTAGGCTATCAGGACTTATCGTTTAAACAGCATATAAAGCAACTTGTGAGCTTCGCCTACGTGTGTAGCGGCCGTCGGAGTCGGACCGCTGTGATGGTGATATTGTTTATTTAACGCTTTGATATACAATTTTCGAGTGATTTCGGCTTTGTAGTCGACATAATAGCCGCTAGTGTTTGAAGCGAGTGATTCGCGAATAGCAGAGCTATTTTTGTGGCGGCTAGGGCTGCCCCTAACACCTTCACCGCTTGTGTACTTATTTTGCACACGGATGTTAATAAGGTGCGTATTAATAATGATAGACATCCCTTTGCGTTCAAGGCGTTACGTTTAAAGAATTTCGTGTAAGCAACTTAACGTGTAAGTATTTGGGTTTGGGCTACCACTTGTACCTACTTGTAAAATATGGAATATTGAATCTAAAGTTGGACAATTTGCCTCATTGCAGCGGCATGGATGATATTTTAAATGTTTAGTTTTTAATTTAGATTTTAATGTATCTTGTATAATATTATAATCTAAAGTTAATTATTTAAATAAAAACACCGAAATGGACAATTATGCGTGGCGAAGGTGTTAAAAAATTATTGAGTAACAAACATCCATGCATCCAAACTTTCGAATTTATAATATTAGTATAGATAGATAAAGGCTATATTAACAATATAGCCTTTAATTTATCCATCTACTTGATAATCTTAGTCAATGACAAGTGACAACCCTATTAATTTGTGTATTTTCCACTGAAACTTCTGTTTCCGCGAGCGCAGTACATAAACTTTATTGTGTAACTAGTGTCATTGCGCGCCAGATGAATCAGGAAGTCTTTATTGTGCTCACATTTATTCGAAACTAGTTAATTAATAACTATGCATAAAATCATAGACACAGGATTTTTTCGCTACGCCATAAAATACAGAAAATACAGTTCTCTCGTAGTTGTAATCCGACTCCGCACAGCGAAGCCAATTCTTTTAATTGCAGATGTTAGCTCGAACTAAAATAAACGATTATAAATATTTTCTGACGAAATGAATGACTTCGGCGCTCAGAGTAAGAATGTACCTACGATAATATTAACTCTATACTTCGGCGTAAGTATAGGCATCTGAAATCTGAATGCTTGAAGTCTGGCTGCGATGGTTAACTGCTAATGCGCTTAGCCCACGCGAATAGTGCGGCCTCTCTTTGTTAATGTGTGATCAATATTATGTAGGTAACTAGGTAGGTACTACCGTGTGGATTGAGGTTTTTGGTTTCGTGGAACTCTTTAATATTCCGGGATGAAAAAATAGCCTATGTATTATTCCAGACTATAATCTATCTCTGTGCTAAGTTTCGTCCAGATTCGTTCAGCTATTCTGGCGTGACTGCGTAACAAACATCCATCCATGCATCCATCCATTCATCCATCTAAACTTTTGCATTTATAATATTAGTGTAGATACATATAGGTACACAGTTTTACGATATACTAAAACTGTGACCATACAAAATAATTAAATAACTACTTTCTAGTACTATAAGGTCGTCTGAGCTCAAGATCATAGTCAAGGGCTAACTTGTAGTAGATAAAAAAAAAGCTAAGCTGCGGACAGACGGACAGACAGATAGACTGAAAATATAAGGATTTCTTGTTATCAGTGGTGTTTTGGATGTAGATTGACGGGACACCTTAATTAATTGTCTGCTGCAACCGCGGCACTCAGCTTTCCACACTCGAAGTGTTTTTGAATCAATCACTTGTTTGTTACTAATAATATTGAAATTAAAACTCGAGAGCACTTTATACACGTCTTTATTGTCTTGCATCCATACAGAGAGAGAGAGAGAGCGAGTGAACGAAACAGATATACATTAATAACAGTTTAGGAACAAATACTAAACAAGTGGTGTACTATTCACAGAGGTATAATGTCCTCCCGACCGAATTTCGGTCACGGCGACCTATCTCCAGTGAGATCAGCCATCTGCGCGGGCGATATCATAGTGCACAAGTTTAGTGTGTGCGCAATGCGCTTACACAGGTGCACTCTCTGTTCCTTTACTCTCATAGCCCGATGGGACGGAAAATCCGACACAACCGGTGAGAGGTCAGGCGTAGGACCGACGGCTTAACATGCTCTCCGAAGCACGGGGGTGAAACACCGCCAACTTCCTAACTCCGGGCTAGTACTATGGCCCGACCCGGGACTCGAACCCGGGAACTCGTCGGCCACAGTTGAACATGCTAACCACTAGACCAACGAGGCAGTTTTGCAGAGGTATAAAAGCATTGCTTATCGAAATGGAAATACGTCAATGCTCATTTTTTATCATGACTGTCGTCGTCGTCGTCTCAACCTATATAGACGTCCACTGCTGGGCGAAGGTCTCCTGCATGTATATCCACAGAGCTTGTTTCCAGCGGCTCCCAGCTGCACGCTTGAGATCGTCCGTCCACCTAGTGGAGGGTCATCCAACGCTTTCAGTAATACTTATTTACTGACTATGACTAACTATAATGCCTATCCTAGCTTCAAACCCTGTGCACGCCACTGCTTGTTGTCTACTGAACCCTAATATGAGTACATGCAACAACAAGCATAAGCTGAAGTTGGCAGCCTCCTTGGCATCAGTTCCGGGAAGCCCACCCACGCTCGCACCTGACAAACAAACCGACGAACGCCAGAACTCGGTAGCACTGCGCGTGCGCACCCTTAACTTAACTCGCTCTTCGGGGAACTCATTGTAGCAACATTTAACAGCTATTACAGCATATGTATTATTATAGTAGGTAGAAGGGACAAGTGGCCTATTAGTTGCGAGTTGCGAAAACGCATATCAGTCGATTGCGATTGATAAGCAACATTGACCCAAGTTGGTAACTGGATGTGTAACCGAATTAATTAGTCCGAATTCGGCCTTTTCGTTTCCTCCGTGCCTCTGAGAGCACGTTTAGCTGTCGGTCTCGGTTATTATCACTAACATCTGATAATAATCGTTACAAACCTAAGAGAGAGTCGTATGCGGAATGTCCTGGGATGGGACCCACCGCATTATTATTATGCCAAGAAAACCCCTGAAATTATGTGATGAATGGAAAGGGATCACGACCCTCAGCTATGAGGAATAGGTACAACGCAGAGAGAAAAAAAAATAGAAAAAAAAAGTAAGTATGCACCCACTTATCTTACTTATATATATATTATATATTATATATATATATATATTATATATAATATTATAAATGCGAAAGTTTGGATGTATGGATGTCGGTATGGATGTATGGATGGATGTTTGTTACTCAATCACGCCCCAACGGCTGAACGGATCTGGATGAAATTTGGCACAGAGATAGATTATAGGCTACTTTTTATCCCGGAAAATTAAAGAGTTCCCGCGGGAACCACAAAACCTCGATCCACGCATACGAAGTCGCGGGCGTCAGCTAGTTTATTTCTATGATGAACCGAACCGGCTTCGCGAAAATCCTTTGACGATGGAACGAAAAGCACACTAAAAAGTTTAAAATCGGCTTATGCTGGTACTTGATGACCTACTACCTAAAACGTTAAAAATCAACTTATTATTTTTCTCATTTATGAAGTAATTGTATAACTCAGTAGCAACATTTCTCGTTGAGCTTAAATAAACACTCAATTCTCAACGAATCTCCTCGATTTTCTTCTCTTAGCTTTTATTACCTCGCGCTTTTAAACCGTGTCGAAATCGAATTCGAATGTTCGTATTTAGTAAAGCTGGTAACAATAACAATTGCTGTACTGAGCATCGTTTACTTTGACTCCCCGATGGAACAATTAAACACCCACGAAATCCAATAAAATCAATATAAATGCGTTAAGTAGCGTACGGTGAATATATTACGGAGGTCAGGTTTTACGTGCGCTCGTCAAATACATGCAGCGTCGGTGGTAAGCTGTAAACCACTTAAATAAATAAGATAGCTCCGTGTAAACTGTCGAGTTGGCTTTTATTGTCTTCGTAACCAGTACATTTTACAAAGTTATCTTATCTATACCTACTAATATTATAAATGTGAAACTTTGGATGACATGGATGGATTTGTTACTCAATCACGCCAGAGCGGCAGAACGGATCTGGATGAAATTTGGCACAGAGATAGACTGTAGTCTGGAATAACACATAGGATACTTTAAAAAGTAGTATATTATGTGTTATTCCAGACTAATTGTGCAATAATAGTGCGGGAACTCTTTAATTTTCCGGGATTTATCCTGGAAAATTAAAGAGTTCCCGCGTGAAGTAAAATCCTCAATCCACACGGACGCGGACATCGAAAATGAAAATGAAATGAAATCGTTTCGTTCTTTTAAGTTTGTCGGTTTTCGTAGCCCGTAGCCCGTAGCTTCACATGCTACGTAGACCTACAGTGCTTTATTTTTCATTTATTATTAAACTTTAAACAGCAGTAGTGAGCGCTTTGGTCCCGGGTTCTATCCCTGACAAGTTATCCTGCTTCCATCATAAACTGGACGTCAAAACTTTTCAAAACCTGTCGAATAAGCACACTTTGACTTCGGCATCACTTGTTACCAACGTGTCATTACTGCAATCCAGGGCTAACTAAAAAAAAAGAAAAAGAAACGTCGGTTAAATAAATAGTTTAATTTTCCCGCAAACGAAAACAGACATATTTTTCAATCGCTGGTAGGTATCACAATAAACTAGTTAGCCGATTAACGCATTCTTATGTAAACATATGCTAAACATAGATAAATTTATCAATGGCACTGTAAATAAGATGGACCGACGGACACCTTGACAAGCGAACTGTTTTATACGGAAAACGTTTCACAAATTACGCTAATCTGTGATTGTTTGAAAGCCTAACTAAACAAAGCTCAGAAATCTCTTGTAGTTGCACCTTTTCAAATTATACCTACAGTGAGTATTGCACTGATCTACCTACACATAATTCAAGACTTTTATCAACTCATTTAAAATAATATGCGCCGAATTGAGAACCTCCTCCTTTTTGAAAGTCGGATAATTAATTGTTAAAGACCATGGGTTCACTCTATGCTCACGAAATTATAACAAAATCTCGTCGGTCGACGGACCGACTGATTATACGAAACGTAGCGGGAAATCTTGGAAAAGTTCATCTATTTTCTCGCTGCTACATACAGCGACATCTTTGATTACATTTTAACATTAAAGATTCAGTTATAGTTGTATGGATGGCGTCCCGTACGTACAGAAAATAATTCATAATTATTTTAGATTAAAATTTCATTTTATTTAGGGTTTTATATGAAAAATTGTAGCACAATAAATTATCAAAATAAATAAGAATATTTATTTTTATTGATCAATTTAAATTTTCAAAAAATGGTTTTCAAAACTTAGATCATGGTAATAGAAGAGCAATCTGTGGTGAGGGCACATGCATGACCTCTGCCTCAGAAGGACTGGAATCCAGAGCCGTTAAACCAGTTAAATAAAAAAAAAAAAAACATGACCTCTGCATGACACATGGAAATGACATTGACAATTGACAGCTAAAGAATAAATGGATGGAAAAATGACGTTTTCCGACAGTTTCGCTTTGTTATCGTGCCGATTATTTTCTACAGTTTTTACGAGGAGAAATTTATTGTGTACAGTAAAATTTCATATGGATAGTAATGATGAAGCTAAATCAAAAATGGAGATTGTCAACATCCCGCCTATCATCACGACGTACCGGCAAGCGCTGCACACTTTCGACCAGAAGTTCAAAAACGATATGTCGACCAACTTGATCAAGTTAAAAAGTTTGATGGACCGTCTTAAAGCGGAAGACCTGGGGTTCGACCAGAGTTTGAACGACCCAGGTACGTGGAATAAACCGAACAAAGCGCCTTGCACCTACATCGAAGTTTTCCAAAATAGTTTAGTCAACATGAGTATTTTCGTGCTAAAACCTGGGTTTAAGATGCCTTTACACGATCACCCACATATGCACGGACTTTTAAAAGTGATTTCAGGTGAAGTTAGAATAAGAAGTTTTACAGAGTATCCATTGAAAGAGGCTGTGAGTGCTATAGACTTTGCTGCCCGCGCGAAACATGAGGCTGCACGTATCGCCCAAGGCTTCCACAAAAGACGAAGATTTTTCGCTAAAATCAGTCAAGATAACGTATGTACAACTAGTTCACAGACTTGTGTTCTCACACCAACAATTTCAAACTACCATGAAATAGAAGCTTTAAGAGTGCCCGCAGCCTTTTTCGATATTTTGTCGCCGCCTTACGATACGTTACTAGAGGGTATTGGCCCGAGGAGGTGTCGGTATTATTATGTAGTTAATGAAATAAGCACTAATGTGGTAGAATTACAGGAGACGACTGTACCGGAATGCTTTTACTGTGATCAGGCACCATACTTAGGGCCCGTGCTAGTATAGCAGAGCAGCTAGTATGTATAAAAGAATGTATGTGTTTCAAATAAGTTTATTTCATGATTTTAATAATATTTCCCATTAAAAAAACCAAGATAAATATTAAAATTTGAATTTAAAGCAAAATTAATAAAATGAATTGAAGTTGGCAATAATAATCAACTTATTTGAAATGCATATTGAATAGAATTGTTAAGGCTCCAGTATACATTAGACAAATGCATTTGGCGAGTGCAAGCCAATGTGTGAAACATAATAGCACTAAAATCCTTTGATGATGTACAGAAAAGCACACTAAAGATGTACGCTTCTCGCCCTAAAGACATTAACTGAATGCATTGGCCAAATGTGTTGTGCCAATGTGTAGTAGGTTCTTAAGAGTATTTAACTTGTAGGGAGTTACCAAAATAGGTCACTAGATTAATATCTGCCCTTTAAAATATTTACAACATTTAGTGCAAATGGTTTGTGCCTTTTAAATGTTAATCCATTAATAAGATTAAGACATCAAGATAACATTCTTGTTTTCCGACTGATAGGGCATTCTAATCAATTGTTATATACTTTGGCTGGCCAACTCGGGCTATAAGCATTGTGTATCAATCACATATTTAAAGTCCTACTTATAATTATTATTTACAAATTCTCATGTTTACAAAAAATAAATATAAAAAGTTGTTTTGTAGAGTTGCTTTTTCCTAAAAAAAGCATTGACTAAACACCAACAGACATTAGTTGCTCACAATTAAGTAATAAGCAAAATACTTAGACGTAAAAAACCATACTTCCATAGTCCATACTAATATCATAAATGAGAGTGTCTGTTTGTCTGTCTGTGACATTCTAACAGTCAGATATAGGCTGTATCCTAGTAAAAGACATAGTTAGGCTACATGCTTACTACTATTACTAGTCTACTTTTTATCCCAGAAAATTAAGGATTTCAGGCATGATGAAAAAAAAATCTTAATTGACATTGTTGAAGTTGCGGGCATCATCTAATATTATCCAAGTTTGCCAGAGCGTCTTACAACTTGAATAAAATTGCCCTAATATAATGGCCCTTATTTTCTACATTGTAAAAGTGATCACACACCAGATGCAAGAGGAGAAAATAACTTGCACTTCTGGTATTCTGACATAAATAGTTCAGTACTGAATATTTATTTCTCGTGTTTTTTTTTTAAAAGACATTAAGCACTTGAAATATTATATTAAAAATTTTTACGAATAAAAGGAAGGTTTTTTATTTATAAGAATTGTAAGTGTGCTATATTTATGTAGGTAAGTATTTTAATAATGTATGGAATTGATATTATACAAATCACTTTACTTTCCCATCACATTAGGATTACATTCCATTTTGTAATTTACTTGAAATAAAAAAGATAATTGAAAAATAAATGTAATGTTTTACCTGATCTCTGCCTAAGGAAAAAGTCATGTACGATTAATAAATTATTATGATAAAAAACTATTTAGATTGATTAAAGTGCCTAATTGGTTGTACAAATTATAAATTAACAGTTGTATTTTAATATATAGTGCTATCCCTTTCAGAATATTCCCTTCAGAAAAGGATAGATTTTGTTCAACAGAATTAGCCACATTCTCTAAACTTAACTAAAATTACTAGTTTAAAAGTAACTATTGCTAATTGTTATTCCTTTCCATGGAAAAATATAGCTCTAATAGACATGCCATGTTAAAATGTCTACAGCAAATTAAGCGCATAAATTACACTAGTATTTTGTGCTGTAATATGTACCTACCATAAAGATAATATTTTGTGTAGCATTAAGATTTGTTTTACAAAATATAGTATTCATGTTTTTTTTTGTTAATAAAATCTTAAGATTTGTTACTAAACACGAATTTAATTTTTAGTTTTCCTCTACCTTTGTAAAGGCTACTCTCAATATGGTAAAGTCGATTCAAACTATGATGTCTCAGAAGTTAACCAGAAGTTTAGGTTCGCGCAGGTAAGTCGACTGAAACCATCTTTAGCTCCTTAACCTTACATTGTATTCCGAGAACTCATAAAGTTTGAATCGGACTAGAATTTCTGAAAATGCTTTGAAAATGAAATGAATGAAAAATTCTTTATTGTACACCACGAAACACATACTATGTATTGTAAAGACCCCTACTGCAAAATTAACCCTTCATGCAAAAACTCAAGATTCTAGCCCCAACAGTTTGAGTTGTAGGTACAATATCCATCCATCCCGTTAACATTCCACTACTGATCACAGGCCTCCACTCTCTTAGGAGAGAGCGAATTAGAGCTTAGACGCACCACGCTGCTCTAAGGCGGGTTTTGAGGATATCATGTTAGTGATAGTTATCGGGCCCGACGGCTTATCGTGCTCTGCGAGGCACGAGGGTGAAACACCGCCAACTTCCTATTTCCGGGCTAGTACTGAGAATTTCTAAAAACCAAATACTTAATTTTAGTCGAACCCGGGACCTCTTCGGACACAGCTATGCTAACCACTAGTTAGACCAACGAGATAGTGTATAGTAATATTATGCTGTTAGGTTTCTCCTTTTAAAGTGTCTAATGAAAGCTTTGCTAAATGGTAGAAAATAAAAAAAGCTTCAAAATCTGTGCTGTCACTGCCGGGGATCAAACCCGAGACCTCCGCACGTTAAGGCAACAGCGCTACACACTGCGCCACGGAGGTCGTCAAAAAAGGCTAGGTATAAATAAGGGAGTTCCCGTGGGAATTTAAAAACTTATTTCACGCGGACGAAGTCGCGGGCATCTGCTAGTTTATTATAAAAGACCAGGTAAAATAATGAAAAAAATTCATAAAATGTTAATGATGATTTATTAAATTATAATAATTATTTATTAATAATAATTACAGCATTAAAATAAAGATTTGAACACACATTTATAACAAATTGCACAAGAATATAGCTAGGTTTATTATTATTTTGAAAAATATAAGAAATACAATTTCAAAAATATATTAATAAGTAATTTTAATAAATAATAATAGATATAGGTACCTTCACAATGACAAAGGCATAAACATCATTTTTTACAGCACCTATCAGTTATTTTTATAAACATTCATCAAAATTATATTATGATCTTATTTTTATTCTTAGTAAAATTACGTAAGAATTTTCATTATGTTTGAATCAAAAATATTATAAGTATAAAATGTAACAATATTTGACGTTACCGCAAAAATGATTTATTAAGTTTTATTCGCTATACTTTTTAGGTAAACATATTATGCAACAGATAAACAAAAAAAACATATTTTTGTAAACTATTTCTTATCGCAAATCGTACTTGAGATTAGGCACATCTAGTTAAAAACATTTGTGATAAAAGAAGTAAAGCAGTAAAATACCAAATTTATCGCGATTTTGATAGTGCTTATATTTTAGCACATCTCATATCAAACAACATTCAAATCGATCAATCAATAAAAGGTATGTACAAATAAGAACACGTGATTGAGATTTAGTCATTCCCGGTTAGGTATAATTTTCCTTTACGAAGTCTTTCGCTTTTAAAATTATCTAATAATAAAAGATTCGCGACAATTTCACTACAAAAATGCAATTTATGGAATATTCTGTTATATATTGTGTCTTAAACATATATCACACTTTGTGTCATTGTAAACATGTCTTACACTGTTTTATCTTTTTAAATTTTGATGCATTTTAACTACTTAATATTATATAATAAAATATTAAAACTAATCTATGAATTGCTCACTATATTAGTTTATAATTTTATTGGTGATTTAATTAATTAAATTAAATTTTAAAATCTTAGCTGCCCCATTTTTGAGAAAAATGTTCAGATTTAAGAGATAACTCAACATTCCCTTCCCTCACTAGGAAAACCGTTTTGCAACAGAAATTGTATAATTAAAAAACAATTTTTTTTTCATCCCACCATCTCGGAAAGAGTATTTTTACTCTTCGATATCTGCATGCAAAAGCCGTTATTATTGAGGATAAAGTAAATTGAATTTAGAACATCGTGTGCACGTTAGTAAATATCACTCGTCTATGAAGTTTGTGAATTCAAAACATCATTAAAACCTATTTACCTCTATGGTGCCGAATTTCCATACAACCGTTTTTAATTTGTTAAAAACTCACACTCGTAACCTTCTTGGTGTACTTTTTTAATTTGATTTGCGCGCACCATTTTCTTTTTGCATTTAGTCATTTCCTCGCTGAGGTGGGATGAAAAGTTACGTGTTGCACTCGAGTGAAAAGATTTTTCACCTCGTGCTCTTTTGATTCGCTCGCTGACGCTCAGGATTCTAATTTTTGAATCCTTCGCTTGCTCGGTCATCAAAATTGAGCACGCAGTTAAAAAACAACTTTTCACTCTTGTATAACAAATAACTATTAATTAATCTAGGTTCTACGTCATGATTATTAAAATAGTGCCATAGGCTATATTATTATGTCATGTTCAGAAAAAACGTCTTATTTTGAGTTACGTTAGGTAAAGTTTCAAGTTTCGTGTATTACTAAATAAGCACTATTTTACTTATATATTAATGACAAACGCACAAAAATATTGGGTACTGTAAAATCAAAATGACTACTGGAAAAAAATAGTATTGGTCCATAATTCGAAATTTAATTTAAAAACTAATTTTTAGGCAGTGCTGTTCATAGTAAAATTAAATTCTATATAAAATTATTATTAATTTGAAATTATAATTATTTTTTGTTAGAAACATTTAGAAATTATTATTTGATTGAGCTACATTTTACGTTCTTAAGTTTTATAATAAAATTGATTAGTCAGATTTAATTTAAAAAATATACCCTAATCATAAAATATGAGATATTTAAATTCGATAACTTTTTTGTTATTATATTAATAGATAGTTAATCTTTGATAACCTACTACAGTGAAAAATTATTTAGTTCCTCCTAATTTTAAGTAAGTATTTGAAAAAAACATGTAGGGTTGGTCTAATTTGATTTTGTAGAGAGCTAAAAAAAAATATAAAAGATACATTAATCGATGGACTAGCGAAGCGTTGTACCATTTCAATCTCATTGGACTAGTTAAAATGAATGTAACATAAAAAATTAACACAACCGAAAACCGAACCATAAATCTACCGAAATAAGACAAGGTAAAGACGTAACTTGTAACTTAATTATGTTTGCGTGTTATTCATTTTTTTACTTAAAAATTACACTAAAAACAGACAATCGATAAAAATCGGTCCGACCACAAACAATGAAACTGACACGTAGTATTTTCCATGCCTACAAAATAGATTTGTTAAACTATCGCTAAACGGTTAACGATAGTTTAACACCTCTACTACAAAAGCCGGTTCGACAGAAATCGGAGTTTCGGCCATCCGATTTTTGTCTGATAGAATATTTACGCGCTAAAGTAAACGACTGTGCGTGGTCGGCGTAAAAGCGGACCGTCTATAATGTGCAACTATTGCATAAAAATCGGTCACAGAACTCATAGACTAAAATCTCTTAAACAAGAAGCTTATGTTCGATTTGGGCACTAAAATTATCTAACTAGTGCAAATTATAGAATCTAGGACTTTTTGAAACTAACATTTCTTGTGATTTACTCATTATTTTACTAATTTATTCAGTGCTCTCTACACATTAATTATATATATTCTTTATGATACATAGATTCAATTTGGACGGTGAAATAGTAATAGGATTTGATTTTCGAATTCCGCATTTCTGAGGATCGTTACCCCTTATTTCCACATAATGGCAGGGGGTTTTCTTGGGAGAGCAATGCGTTGAACATCAAGATCCTTACGTAAATTGATGATTTTTAAATTGTTAATCTTTTCTATCATTTTTGACTTTTATTCTCAAAGTATACGTAAATATGTAGTTTAATTTTTTTATCCACTACAAGTTAGCCCTTGACTGCGATCTCACCTGATATTAAGTGATGATGCAGTCTAAGATGGTAGCGGGCTAACCTGGTAGGGCCATGGCATGTTACTCTTATATATTTCTACACGGCATCGTACTGGAACGCTAAATCACTTGGCGGTATGTCCTTGCCACTAGGTGGTTAACTAGCCACAACCGAAGCTTTCCACTTGACCGGATCATCGTTATCTAGGAATTATAAATTTCCAAATGACCCTAGCCGAGAATCGAATCCAGACTCTCCAACTTATATAACTACAGCACTCACCATTGCTTAAATGTTGTTAAGAAATGGTATTTGTTCGTATGATAAGGTTAAACCTTAGTTAAATAGCAATTTTCAAAATTGGGTAGATATGGCCTCCCTATATAAATGTTACTACATTATATTTAAAATGTTACTATATCATTATTATATTTTATTCAGGTAATGTCGGTCTATCACCGACGCCTCCCGCTAAGTCGAACACTGCTTGGGACACCTCTGCCGCTAATTTGTCTGCAGCCTGAAAAAAAAGGATTAAAAATAGAACAAAATTCTAAAAAAATATTTCCCCAAAGGGCAAAAACTAAATTGTTGTTTTAAGAAATTATAATGGGATAATGGTGTAGACTGTAGTAAATTATCGTATGGAGTCCCATATGCCCGAGAATAGGGATGATGACAACTCAATCAAATTAGCAACTCTTTTAAAAACGCGCTTCTAGTATCGCAGTTTGTATGAAATACATAGTCGTGACGTCATCAAATGTCAACGCAGTTTGTTTTCATTGATCTACAGTTTAAAACGGTTATCAAATTTAAAACTAACCGAGGATGTGAATTTTAGATCTTTGGGAAGACCCTCTATTCAATATTCAATAAGAAATAATTTATTTTTGACTAGCTGATGCCCGCGACTTCGTCCGCGTGGTTTACGTTTTTCCGATTCCCACGGGAACTAAATTTTCCGGGATAAAAAGTAGCCTGTCACTCTCCAGTATGGTAGCATGCGCACTACGAGTCAAATTATGTCTACCCGTTATCTCTCTCTGTCTACCGAAGCTAACATGGTTACTTGTCTCGTTACGTCAAAAGTAGACATAAAAGTAATATTTCTATTCTGTGGTATTTTTCTCTACGAACCTTTACATATAGACGATTTTTTTCATGTAATATACCGTATTTTGTGCATGTTAGGGTAAATCAGTGGCGAAATCTCTATAAATGTTAAAAAGCCGGGCTTGCCCAACAAAACAAACACCCAAACATACAAACTCAATATTAACTCACTACTCAGTAATTAATCGATCCGTTCAAACTACGTGTTTAAATTTCGCGCGTTCTACAATCAGTCAGTTCAATTATTGCTACCGACCGGTGGGCGCCGAGCGCTTGCGAACGTTTTACGAACAACCTAGTTGAGTGAGTGCCCTCTCACTCACTCTGTGGCTTTGTGAGTGAGAGGGGCTGTGGCTTTGCTGGTCATACATATTGTCTCTAAAATCCGATATAAATTCCATAAATAGTATAGCGCTGTCTATTGCTGTAATATGCTTGGCTTATATTAATACGTCTGATTTAAGAAGTCTTACGCGGAATCGTGATACGGACTAAACCTTCATAATTTAGTCGATTGTTTTTTTTGTTGTGACAGTGTTTATTGAAATAATATTATTTTTTGTACAAAATGAGTTCAGATTTAATCAATATTGTTCATTGTGACTATTTAAAGTGTGTGCAAATATTGATTGGCAAAAATAAGGTAAAATATATAACTTTTGAACACAAAAATAACTCTTGTAAATTCACCAGAATCTATTTTATTCCAGACCTACGTATATCGACCATCTATCTATGTAGGTATTCCACAAACCTTGTAAAAGTCGAAAAAGGCAATTTAACAGATCCGCGTATAAAAATAAATGGATTGTTGGTTGTTCTCATACTAATAAGCTAATTGTTAGTATTGCATACTTTTTTATTCGTACAGTAAGTAGGTACCTAAGTCAATGTACAGTCGTATTCCAAGCTATTTTTCGTTGGAAATGATGATATAAATTATTTAACTGGTGCTATAAAAATGCATCAAAATTCTCAAAAACGGAATTTCGGAAATGAACGCTCTATGCGTTGTTCTGTTCTTCTTTAACTTCTTGGCAAATGAAATTTCAAATCATTTAATTCTCACGTACCTACCTAGATCACAATGGTAGTGTACCATTGCTGACATATCTTAATTATGTCAAGTAATAACTTATGCCTTCTGTGTGCTTTGTTGAGCTCGTCACATCGACCATACAACCTACTGTATGGTCGATGGCTCGTCAAGACAATAAAAAGACAAGAATACGATGGGCAGCGGCTGGCTTGCCTACTTTGAACCCTACGGCACGCCACTGGGGTAAATGAAAAATTTGTCGGCAACGACATCTCTCTCTCTCTCGTCGCGAGATAATCTCGTTGTGCGCATGCTAAGCACACAGGTCTATACCCATGCCATTAATCACGTCGATCCGTAGCTCCGTTGCAGCGTGATTGAAGGACAAACCAACAAACAAACACATTTTCGCATTTATAATATTAGTATGAAGTATGATATAGGCATCATCCCTATTTCATCAAAATCGGTTGACTAGATAAGCCGTGTAAGCGTAGCAGACAGACAAAAGAAAGATATATAGTATAGTTGACTCACTTGCTGTGCATCGGCCTCGGCGTATACTCTAACAACGTCCTCGGTGCCGGACGGACGGACAAACGCTCTGCCGCTGGTATATTTAGAGACCAGTTCGTTTATCCTGGACTGGAGACCTTCAGGCGATGTGCACTGCCGCTCGGCGTCCGCCGTCGATATCGCGTTCCGGTCCTGGAAACATCATAAGCATCCGAAGTTAATGGGTTGTTAATGTTTTTTCTATACAATAGGCATGATTGAAATATGGTCAGATTATGTTCGGAAGTATCTACTACATATTTCGAAAAAATATCTTATTTCAGCAGAAAAATAAGGTTTGGTAGATGAAATTGGCATTTGAAATTTAGATTTTAAAATTCAAGCCAAAACGTTCGGCGGTGTCACGGCGTCGTTTGTGACGTCACTATTATTTTTACCAATGTACTCTGTGCCGAGTGCAGTAAGCAATAGTGTGATTGTCAAAGCTCGAAAACAAAAAATTGTGACGTCTGACTAATGGCAGCAACTAAGAACTTTTGTTTTTAACGTTTAGGCAAATTTTCGCAGCCCCAAGGTTAAACCCATACCCTTCGTTTCTACACGGCATCGTACTGGAACGCTAAATCGCTTAGCGGCACGTCTTTGCCAGTAGGGTGGTAACTAGCCACGGCCGAAGCCCCTACCTCCACAGTGACCTTCAGCTGTCGGCACGGCAGGTCAGTGTATTCGCTCATCCAGTGTTCCGCGTCGTGTCCTCTGGCACAAAGCACCGTCTCCACTAGGAACAGATCCGATATCGCATCGCCCACCGTCTCGTTTGTCATATCTATGAAGTTGAGGAGCAGGTCCGCCGCTTTGCGTTGCTCTGCGTCGCTGGGAATATGCATACAAACATACATTACTCAATTTATTTATTACATGATCAAAGCGATAATAACCGGGACCGAAGGCAACGTCCTTTCCGATGCACGGAGGAAACGAAAAGGCCAAAGAGCAATGGCGAAATTTGTATAGACTTCATTGACTAAATCTTGATTTAGCCTTGTGTTATTCCACTATAATCTATCTCTGTGCCAAATTTTATCCAGATCCGTTAAGCCGTTGGGGCGTGATTGAGTAACAAACGTCCATCCATACATCCATACATCCAAACTTTCGCATTTATAATATTTATATTTGATTAATTGGTGACACTGAATATTCAGAATAAATTAGACTTACCCGTCTTGAGCGATCTTTCTGATGGTGTTTTTGGCTTCGTTACTATAGACCACGGTCCCGTGTCCATTGGCTTCAAAGTACACACCGATGTCGTACGACAACGCCGCATGGTGCAAATGCTTGACGCCCGTCTTTACGCACGACACTGGGATTTTCTGAAACAAGTATCCATTATGATAAATGATTTATTATAGGATAACTTGTGTCACTTATGATACTTTAAGACTCTACCACGGTTTCGGAAAGATTCTACTGAGAACAGCCGGTAAGAAACTCAGCAGTTGCTCTTTTCTTACAAAAGAAAAAGGTTACAATAAGTAAACAATACAACACATACATCCGTTACGTTTCAAGTATTACACTGACTTGTGGGTGATAGTGTAATAACCTCGACTTAACAAATGCTGTTTAACACAGTCTTTTAATTTATGTAATGGCAAATCCAGAAACTCTTTTGGCACCACGTTATAAAAACGTACACTGGACCCCACAAAGGATTTCTGCACCTTGCGCACACGATATGACGGTTATGACGGTTCCTAGTACATCGATTGTGAGTCACCTATTATACTTAGTACTTAGGTTTATAATAATACTAGCGAAAATTCCTTAAACTACTGATTATTACTGATTGCGACAGTGATAAATTAGATTTTATGATACATTTTGTTTTTCTTCCTTGTTGCACATACAATCCTCATAGAATTATCATTTAATAATTAATTCAATGCACGCCCACAGATACAAAAGATGTGTTAGGATCGATAACGTGATATCGACTTAATTACGACTCTATCGCATTACGTCAACATTCCTTAAGATTCCTTGGACCTCGCGTGCAAACTGTATATGTATGTCACCATAAGATTGCAATAACCGTTAGATTGTAATCTAACTAGCGAAATTGTAATCTGTCGACAGATTACAATTTAACGCATTATTTTTCGGTAGATTGTAATCTGTTAGGTATATTAACCCGATAAAACCTAAGTACCCCTTACCTTAGTAAGGGCACTACCTGATTATTTATGTCGAACCCTAACCTAACCTACAAGAAAACAAACAAGTAAATATAATGAATCTTTCAAAAATTGACACTCAGAACATTGAACGTTTACAATCTGTCGACAGTTTACAATTTCGCTAGTTAGATTACAATCTAAAGCTTTTGGTGACATGTTCAAGTGTGAAGATGTATCATCTCACCAGATCTTCGGTGATGTATCGCGTGGAGGCGCCATTCGCATACGCGGTCTGTATGAGCCCTATCCGCAGGCCCTCAGCATTGCACGCTCTCAGCTGCTGCATTATGAAGCTCGCCAGCAGAGTCGCTATGCGGTCGCCGTCTAGGAGGTGCATGGTTTTACTGCAAACAGGAGAAAAACAGCATTTAACTTCCAACTTTTTTTTCCTGTCTATTCCTGTATCCCGGCGACATTGAGCCGTGCGTTTAACCATTTTAAACAATATGCCTTGCGGCATAGAGCCGTACGTTTAACCATTTTAAACAATATGTCTTGCGACATAGAGCCGTGCGTTTAACCATTTTAAACAATATGTCTTGCGACATAGAGGCGTGCGTTTAACCATTTTAAACAATATGTCTTGCGACATAGAGGCGTGCGTTTAACCATTTTAAACAATATGTCTTGCGACATAGAGCCGTGCGTTTAACCATTTTAAACAATATGTCTTGCGACATAGAGGCGTGCGTTTAACCATTTTAAACAATATGTCTTGCGACATAGAGGCGTGCGTTTAACCATTTTAAACAATATGTCTTGCGACATAGAGGCGTGCGTTTAACCATTTTAAACAATATGTCTTGCGACATAGAGCCGTGCGTTTAACCATTTTAAACAATATGTCTTGCGACATAGAGCCGTGCGTTTAACCATTTTAAACAATAATTATGTCTTGCGACATAGAGCCGTGCGTTTAAACAATCGATTAAAGTAAAGAAGTGCGACGAATTTTAATGACTGTCACAATTCAGAATCCATTCTAATATTATAAATGCGAAAGTGTGTCTGTCTGTCTGTCTGCTACGCTTTCACGGTCCAGCTTTTTGACCGATTTTGTTGGAATTTGGTATTAGACTAAGAGATAGCTGTACTTTTTGTAACAATCGCTAGGAAGGCTTATTCAGTATTTAGTGCGTGTAGGGCTCTCTGGTGGGAATAGTTACGGTCTGCCCGCATGCGGCTGGGGAACTGCCTACTTATCGCCGCTCTAAGACGAGTTATTGTTACCAAAAATGAACAATAACTAGGAAGGCTGATACTAGTATTGTATTATGATATGAGTAGTACCAGCATAAAAATTTACGATATTCATTGGTCGGTTCACTAGATATCACTCACAAAAATGAACGCTCATCAGCTCAAGCGTCATCGTGTAAAGTGCTAATAAATATTATGAAGGCGTAAAATTAATTGCTATCTAATTCTTAATACACTTGTTTAACTATGCCAAATTTAGTTTACCTACTTTATATTGTTTGTGTGAAGTACTTAAATATCAGGTTGTACATCATTTAGTAATTTATAATAGCATAAAGTATATTTACCAGTCTTCACTCATATAGAAGTAGACGAGTCGGTCGCCGTCGCCGTCGAGTGAAGCCACCCTCTGTAGCGGCGCCAGCTCCATGCCGACTGGCGGCTTCTGAGACACCTTCACGAAATCCGCGCCGCACTGTCACAACGAAAGGCCAAATTAAAAAGACGCGAAGAGCGTTTTAAAGATAAATATTATAGATATATAGTTACTTATAATAAATTAAGATAAATTAAAAATAAATTTCCCAATTCTCCATTTAGTAATTAGTAACAAATTCCCAGTTCTGTGAAAGCATCTATACTATAGTTACTATACTAATATTATAAATGCGAAAGTTTGAATGGATGGATGGATGTTTGTTACTCAATCTGTAAATGTAACTGTAGAATTTTATCTTTATATGGATTTTTTTTATGTAGTAATCAAGATCATATGTTCAGATCTCTTAATCTCATTAGAATAATTTTTAAATGTAATACTATTACTAATTAGTACTTACATTATATATTTGCATGTTAATTTATAGTAGAATATGAAGGACGCCTTAAAATTGTAAACATCTGTACAGCAAATAAATTTCATTTCACGCCAGAAGGGCTGAACGTATCTTGATGAAATTTGACACAGAGATGGCGTAAAATTAATTGCTGTCCTATTCTTACGCTTTCATAATATATTTTATTAGCAATCAACGCGACAGCACGTCATATTATATACGATCTAATAATTGCTAATAATTATTTATAGAGTGCATGTTTATCACGTCTTTGAGAGGTGATATCTAGTGAACGGCTCGATGAATAGCATCAGTTTGTATACTGTTTACATAGGTACTGTGCATACTTTAATTCTGTATAAAAATCAGCCTTCCTAGTTATGGATCATTTTTGGTAACCATAACACTTCATGAGCGGCCATATCTAGTGAAAGGCCCATACGCATGCGGACAGACCTTCACTATCGTCATCAGAGGAGAGCCCTACACCCACCTAATAATGAATCAGCCTTCCTGGCGATAGTTGAGTCTATGAAGTAGTAGCCTACGAGAGAATAAGATAAATATAACTTGTATTTTCTCGCAGGCTAAATCCTATTATGAATATGTTTGTCACTTTTTAGTGCCGCTTTTTCGTTTCATCGCTTTTTCAAATCACAACGATTCTAAAGAAGTTTCACTTCAAAAAAACTTGTCCCTCACATTCAAATTCAGCTTCCCTCCGTTCCCTCCAAGGTTGAACAGCACCAGGTCTAGTTCCCCGTCCAGGCTCTTCCTGATGATGTTAAGCTTTTTTCCACCAACGCCGTTGGCTCCGTCCACGTGTAGCGTGGTGTTGTAAGAGCCGTACACTGGCAACTTTTGACGGATGTTCTTGAACGCGCCGACGATTTTTTCGTAATAGCCTGAGGTCAAAATAATAAAGTTGAAAACCCAGGACGCTAAAAAAATTATTCTCTCTCTCTCTCTCTCTCTCTCTCTGCGTCGTATTCCGCATTACTGAGGTTACTGAGGGTGACCCCTTTCCATTAATCAAATAATGGTAGGAATATTCTTGGAATAATAATACGATGGGTTCTCACGTCCTTCCGCATACGACTCGACTAAGAGTATTTAAAATCTTAGGTTAGGTATGTAACAATTAGATGAAAGTACCAGTGGTAGAGAATCTACCACTGGTTCGGAATGACGCTGGTATAAATAACATACCCTCTTCAGTGGGTGTGCCGTACGTGTTATCGTTTCGACACTTGACACAGAAGTGTAGTATCGGTGTGGTGACAATTCCGAATTCCTTTGGCGTTCCTTTCAGAGCTATGACGCCGTGGACGGCCGCCGCCGCGAGACGAGGACTCGTGTACCTGATGGAAGAGAGATAATATACATACCACCACCACTACAGCCCATTAACGTCCCACTGCTGGGCACAGGCCTCCACTCTCATAGGAGAGAGGGAGTTCTAGACCTTACATCCATCATGCTGCTCCAATGCAAAATTGGCGGGCTTTAACGTCTACTATCATGTTATTATTTTATTTATTGAAGTGAAAACTTCTTTAGCCGCGTTGGGCACTTTTTGGTAGGGGTTAAAAATGTGGATTCGCGTGACCGACATGCTCGCGAACAGCGATATGGTCGCCTTGTTACGAGGACAAAAGTTCTTAAATATAAATAAACTACATTCGAAATTAAACTTTAGTGCCTTAGTGTTAAGGTTATATTTTATTTTACTTTTTATAAAAAAATCCTATATTTTACCCCTGAAAATTAAGGAGTACCTACCCGCGGGAATTAAAAAAACGTTATCTAAGACGGTAATCTTTTGACGACCTCCCTGGCGCAGTGTTGAGCGCTGTTACCTTAACGTTGGAGGTCCCAGGTTCGATCCCCGGCAGGGTCAATCAAATCAAATCAAATCAAATATTTTTTATTCAAATAAACTTTTACAAGTACTTTTGAATCGTCAAGTGAATCTAACAATTTGGGAATTTATAATTTCTGAATTTTCTCTAGTCTGGTCTGGTGGGAGGCTCCGGTCGTGGCTAGTTACCACCCTATCGGCAAATACGTACCGCCAAGCGATTAAACGTTCCGCTACGATGATGGTTAGAAACCGAATAGGGGTATAGATGCCATGCCCCTAACAGATTAGTCAGATCGCAGTCAAGAGCTAAAAAAAATCTATCCCCTTCACGTAAGATTTTAAACATTCATACCTCGTGTCCATGCCGATGAAGACGCTCGCCTTTAGCGACATATCCGCATTGACTTGCTTGATGATCTCGCCCGTTGTTGATTCTAAGTCATTGTCACTGCGGACAGAACAATGGAACATGTATTTAAAATGGGGTTTTATTCAAATAAACTTTTACCTTTGGACTCTATTTCTTCGAAATATTCATCGGGGCATATGTCAGGGTTAAGTACTCCTATATCTACTATAATAAAATTCCACAATCCCTTTTAGACTTGCCATTACACAAGTTTAAAAAGTCCATTAAAAGTATGCTCCTTAAAAAAGCTTTTTATAGTGTTGAAGATTTAATTACTGTAATTTTTGATTGAAAAGAGCAACCACTGAGTTTCTTACTGGTCTCTCAATGGTCTGGAATGTCTCTTCTCGGTAGGAATGGCATTACGAAACATTAGTAGATGCACTCTACGATTCAAAAGCTACTAGAGAACACGGAAGGTGGTATTAGATTAAATAACTCTTCAGAGCACTCCCCATTGTAGAGACGGTAGAACACACAAAGAGAACTAATGTCTCTTCTGTGCTCTAGGGACTCCAGCGTGCAAGTAATTTTAGGATTGTCCACGAGTCGAACTGCCCGCTTTTGTATCCGGTCAAATGGAAGGAGCTGGTACTGGGGTGCTCCGGCATAGAGGTGAGAGCAGTACTCCACGTGGGGCCGAACTTGCGCTTTATACAGCAGAAGCCTCTGCTCAGGCGCAAAGTATCTTTTCGCTCTATTTCCGAGTTTCCGTTCCCGAGTTTTTAGAGTTTTTTGACTTTACCTTCCAGATGCTGGAAGAACTGGACTTCGTTCGATATATTTACACCGAGGATGCCAATGCTGTTAGATGGAGTGAGGGGAGTGTTCTGGAAGAGAAAAGAGGTTGTACTCTACCTGACATTGGCGAGCCTGGTGGCGATCTCCTCCCAGCTCTGCTCCAGCATCTCGCCGTCCGGGTCGATCAGCTTCACTCCGTTGTCCGGCTCCAGGTTGTGGGACGCTGTAATCATGATCCCTATGGTGCGACCTGGACACGAAAATTAACTTAATGTTGCCAATTTTTTTCATGACCCCCTTAATTTCCGCTTATTAATAAAAATAAATAAATAATAATTTATTCATGAGAATGTAGGTGATATAAAGTTGGATTACATATAAAAGAAAATTAGTGAATTAAATTAATAAAAGGTCATACAAAAAGAAAATAATATAAAATAATCAATGATATTAATATGATAATATTACTTAATTACAATTACAAATGTCAAGTTCCGTATAAGAGGGGATACTCAATTATTGCACTATAAAACCATTTAGTAATTTATGTCATCATCATCTTTACATATTAAATTATTTGAGATACGTTACTTGAGATTATCACTATTCAGAAATTTTGTAATAGCATTTATTCAGAAGCAGCTTATGAGCCTTCCTTTTGAAAGCATTAAAAGTACTGCTTTTGTAGCTGTCAGGAAGTTGATTGTACATAGTTATTGCCATGTAGTGTGTACTCTGTGTTATTCGTGACTTAAGTAATTCATATTTCTCTCTGCGTCGTATTCCGCATTGTTGAGGGTCGTGACCCCATTCCAATAAGTAATCACTTTTTTTTTGAATAATAACACGGTAGGTTCCCATGTCCTTCCGCATACTACTCGACTAAGAGTACTATTTCAACTCTTAGTTTAATTATTAACGATTATTAACAGATGTTAGTGATCATAAACCGGGCCCAACGGCTTAACGTGCTGTCCGAGGCACGGAGGAAACGAAAAGGCCAAAGAATTCGGTCACCCATCCAGTTACGGACTTGGGTCAACGTTTATTAACAATTACAAGCGGCTGATATGCGTAGTCGCAACTAGGCCACTCGTCCCTCCCCCAGTATTCATATTTACACTCTATGTAATACAAAAAACAAATCAAAATCGTCCCAGTACTTTTTCAGTAAAATGGTGCACAAACAATTAACAATCTCTTAGCATAATTTACCCTACGTTCCATCATGGGTCAAAAAACGGGGGGTAAACGGTATCAGATCAAGACCGGAAGATTCTTCAATGTGTTTCTTACCATTTTTGCAGCGTGAGCGGAGTACCGCAAGCAAGCCCATGCGGTACGTCACATGCTCCAAAAGACTGGCTCTGAAAGTTTAATAAATAATTCTTAGAACATTACTGCCCAGGCCGGAAATAAAACGATTCACGGCTGAGTAATATTGGAACAACAAGGCGTAGCCGAGGACTTCCCAAGCGATTTTCAAACGAAGCCTTTTGAAGTAAAAGACGCTTGCATAGTACTTTGTCTCTAATTTGCGAGGAAACAAACAAAATTTGTCAAGAAAGCTTTTCTACATTGCCGATAGATAGCGTTGACTCTCCTTAACTCACGCTAACAGCCTGTCTGTTGTTCTGTCTACGCTAAAAAGTAAAAACCTTGTATAGTATGGAAATGATCCGATTTCCTATTTGAACATTAGCAGCCAGAAAAGCAGCCAATGATAGAGGAGCATGGATTTGATCGCTCCAGCAATGCTGGGGACAGCGGTTACTTATTATAAATTAGTGTTTGAATATTAGTATTCAATTCGATGCTTTGATACGGGTAGACTGGGTATGTCACGCTCTCTTTAAACATTTCTGTGGTGGTGTCGTGTGGTGCGGGTTGTTACGTTCCCTCAAATATGGTCGAGCGAAGCAATGGCTGGATCATGCGTCATGCTCGTGAACGGGTGCCACCGGCGGGAATGGGGCTACTTTCTGTCTGCCCGTCTTTGACATGAATTGAATAAACAAATATAAGAAATCCATTAAAAGTATGCTCCTGAAAAAAGCTTATTATACTGTTGAAGATTATGTAAATGATAGAGGAGCATGGATTTGATCGCTCCAGCAATGCTGGGGACAGCGGTTACTTGTGTACACATTGATATAGTAATTGTAAATGAATTATTTAAAAAGAGCAACCACCGAGTTTCTTGCTGGTTCTTCTCGGTAGGAATGGCATTCCGAACCAGTGGTAGATTCACTTGACGATTCAAAAGTACTTGTAAAAGTTTATTTGAATAAAAAATATTTGATTTTGATTTTTGATTTTGAAAGACCCAATGTATGTACATTGTACATATATGTATTGTACTTTTTATTAATATTGAAGCAATTTCCGAGTAAGATAAAAACAATTTACTTTCAGGGCATTGTTCATATGATTGAGTTTAGCACTGGGGTTTCCTTGTCCAAATCCAGCCATATACAGCTGTTGTGTATGTTCGTATATATAGCTGTTGATTACAGATAAATTAACAAAACAAAAACCCAAAATATTGATTTTTCGAAATTTTTTTAGAAGCGAAGTAACTGCATCTCATTAATTTGGTATAAAGACAGAAAGATACCTATGTGAAATTGAGATGTTTGTTGATGAAACCTGATAAAAAAGCCTTTGTCCTTCCCTGGGATGTAACCTATATTCATCTAAATCGGTTGAAAAGATGTTTTTTTTTTTTTAATCCACTACAAGCTAGCCTTTGACTGCGATCTCACCTGATGGTAAGTGATGATGCAGTCTAAGATGGTAGCAGGCTGACCAGTTAGGGGCATGGCAGTTATATTAAACCCATACCCCTGCGGTTTCTACACGGCATCGTACCGGAACGCTAAATTGCTTGGCGGCACGTCTTTGCCGGTAAGGTGGTAACTAGCCACGGCCGAAGCCTCCCACCAGACCAGACCAGGGAAAATTAAGAAATTATATAAATTCCCAAATTGACCCTGCCGAAGATCGAACCCGGGACCTCCGCACGTTTAAGACAACAGCGCTACACACTGCGCCACGGAGGTCGTCAGATGTACAAAGAAACCGTAGCATACATACAGCCAGACACTTTTGCATCTATAATTTTATGGTAACTATGGATACCAGTAAAACTATTGATTATTTCATCAAGTGAAATGACTCATAGGGTGTATAGTATTTTCAGAATCACTCTGCTTATTATTAGTTTTTGTTATCAAACAGATAATCACAATAACCTATATTATAACATTAGCTTTATAGATAATAAAAGTGATTACAAAACCAGCAAACAATGCTTACATTATAACTAATGATTATAATAACTAGGCAATCCTGTCATACTTCAATAATGGTTTAGAATTGGACAGATATCCTAATATATGTGAAAGTGTGTCTGTCTGTCTGCTACGCTTTAACAGCTCATCTTTTCAAACAATTTTGATGGAATTCTGTATGGGTTACATCTATGGAAATGCCGTAAGTATGTTGTACTAGGATAAACTTGTGACTTGGGGGTCAGTCTCCTACAAATTGTCATTATAAAGTTACAAACAAGATATCCTTTACAAATTAGGTAGATATCTTGTTTAGCTTTATAATCTTATTAGACGATGGCTGCAACTTCCTCCGTGTGGATTTGGATTTTTCGCCGAGCTTATATCCTAGCCTATGTCCTTCCCCAGGATGCAACCTACCTCTGTATTAAATTTCATCAAAATCAGTTGAAAAGATGGACCGGGAAAGCGTAGCAGACAGACTTTTGCATTTATAATAATAGTTTGGATTCTTAAAAGAAGCTTAATCTAATAGTGAGGCATGCAAAGGTGGTCTTAGCACTAAAGCGATCTCTAGAAAGACTAATTCTTCATAAAAACTAAGTTAAAACGACTGCATGATTTCAGAAAGTCTAGTAGTTAGAAAACAACTATTTTTGCAGCCACAGAGCTCTCTGAATTTAACACAAGCAATAAAAAGGTGTTCCGATAAGGAGCCTATATCATTTCTGTAACAGCTAAGTGCTTGGCAACGTGCCAAAATATATTTTGGAAGCTTTTTGGAATGTTAACTGCAATTGTATGCATAGCAACTATTATTGAAACTATTTTAGGGTTTGAATAATTATATCTATACTTACTTAGTACTAAAGTACTACAAAACTTTAAAGGCTTCATATTATTACTTAATACATTCAAGATATTATTGAAACTTCTTACTTGATTGTATTTCATACATGTGCTGGCATTATTGTATTCTATAGAATAGGCACTAATATTATGAATATGAAGCCTTGGCTAATATTATGAATATGAAAGTATTTGCGTTTGTGTGTTTTTTCCCATCTACTCAAACGATTTTGATGAAATTTGATACTGAGTTAGGTTGCATCCTGGGCAAGGACAGACTTTTCCCAGAAAGAGTTTCTATGTAAACCTATTTGAAAAAACATTGTTTTTCAAAAATCTAAAACCAAGACAAATTGCATACATCATATTGTTTTCATCTTAGTAAGTAAGTCTAAATTAAAAGTTATTATTGCATAAATATAGTTCAGTATACTTGTTAAAGAACTTTCAAAACCGATTACCTAATTATAAATTGCATTGCAGTTCATATCCAACGATTAGTACAGGTTAATAACAACATTCTTCAATTAATTCCAATGTCAGAATGCATTTGTAATTATGCTAACAAGGTCTCTTTACGACCATATCACACGAATGTTGGTACACTTTTTGCGTACATGGAAAAAAGCGTGAATGGATGTGTGTACACTTGTTGTTTAAACAGGGAGTCATTGACCATAATCTCTGCGACTTCCCGTTACCAATTGTCCTACACTTACTAATAAATGAATCACGATTTCGCGATAGACAATACTCAGACCGTAAAAGGACAAAATGCATCCTTCGCAAAATTGCTTACGTGACACCTTAGCACTTGAAAGTTATGTGTAAGGCTATCTAATTTCGTAATTCTAGCATTAATTTACATTTAAGGTCTTTGGGGATTTGGGTAAACCCTTTATTGACTTTTATTTAGCACATCCACTGCACTTACTTGGTCCGAAATCCGGCAGTCCCGTATTGAATGAATACGTCCGTAGTTTTTGGGTGCATCTCTCTGGCGAACGCGTAAACGACTCGAAGGCTACTCGGCGGCATTCTGTTCGGCGAAATTAATTTATAACTCAGGTACAATCACTTGGAATCAACAAACGAGATTTCCACATTCCCGCTTTGACACGGCAAGTTTATGACTATTTTCGTAATGTCAAAGTGTCAGTCGATCAATCGCAAGCCGACTGTTTGTAATCGTCATCCTTTGTTTGGCTTCTAGCTGTATTCTCAGAGCTTCTGAATTTTGTCTAATAATATTTACTTTTTTTTTTCGTTTGATGTTTGTATTACATAGTAGTAATGCTACTGCATACTAGATGGCGTCATTAAATTTTCATTTGAGAAGAGCTTAGCTATTCGTCAATAGTTGGCGGTATATGTAGCCAAATTCAATTTTTAAATAATTACCATTTTCATCAATAGTGTCATTAAAATTACCCGGAACTCAGTTGGCAAATAGATAGTTCTTGGGTACTTCCTAAAATTCAAGAAACTGTACAGCGAAAAGTCGGGACTGGGACTTGAAATTGGATCTACATAGGTACCTAAATACAGAATTACATTCACATCAAAAAATGTAAATTACTTATTTTAAACCCTGGCCTAGATTCCAGAGATCCAGTGTGCCCACTGCCTCGTTTCCCACCATACCAAAATATAAGATACAGAAGTCTTTATAAACTTCGATCTCGCGATGTTTCATTCTAGACGCCATGACTTACCAACTAGACGCGCACCATGTAGGCGACAATCTACTCCGTGCAAAAACGTTAGTAAGGTAGGCATTATTTTGCAAATAATAATTAACGTTTTGTTATCCAAACATTCATATGTACCTATTTACAAACTATGCAGATATTAATAGCCCGTTTAATTACACAAAATAGCATGGTCTACGCGACGAAGTGCTTCAAATGGCGTGGGGGTCGTAAATCAGCGCTGCACGCTCCGCCGACCCGCAGACTGACGGCACAACTTGCGCTAAATACTTACTGCGAGTAGAATAAACGTACCTACTGTTCACATGGTAAAAAATATAGAACTTACTATACCTTTTTAATAACATACTAGCTTGTGCTGAGACTTCATCCGCGTGGAATAAGATTTTTTTCCGGGATAAAAGTAATTAAGCTATGTCACTCTCCAGATCCTCTGTTGCGGTGTGATTGAAGGACAAACCAACAACTAATAAACCAACAAACAAACACATTTTCGCATTTATAATATTAAGTACCTATGAAGTATAAATTATAATATACTTATCCATACTAATTATTTGGTATAGAAGTAGGTTAAATCCTGGGGAAGCGAAGGCTTATAGGCTTCTATTTAACCAACTTCCAAAAAAAAGAGGAGACCTTCTCAATTCGGCGCGTTTTTTTTTTAAATGTAAGTATGTTACCGCATATCTACGTGGTTTCTAAGCCTATTTGAAAAATGTTTATTTCAGTCGTTAGAGGAAGCTCTCGAGGTGGTCCCATAAAAAATTCTGACTCCAAATCCTCAACCCTGACACTAAAAAGTTAAAAATAAAAATTCTTTCCCAAAAACCGACTTCCGCCACTGTAAAGTAAAAAATAATTTTTATTTCTTACCAATAGGTATGTTGAAGTACAAAGTTGACGCATCAGGCTCGCCCGACTTCAACATAATTGGGCAGAAATAAAAATTACTTTTTACTTTACAGGGCGTTAGAAGTCGGTTTTTTGGAAAGAATTTTTACTATCTCGGAAAATTAATGAGTTCCCGCGGGAACCAAAAAACCTCAATCCAGGCGGACGAAGTCACGGGCATCAGCTAGTCTAATATAAATTTTCAAACTCTAAAATATTGTGAGACGCCGTATAAATAATAATTAATTCGCCATTACAAGGTTTTCAACCTTTGATTATGCCCGCTTGTTCCCTGGAGCACATTAAGGTGTGTCCACACATAGAGCGGCAATAGTGCGCGTGTGCGACGCATATTATATTCGTGGGTATAGTCAGACCCGGCTCACTTGTCACGTGACCCAATATATACACATACCACACGAGTTGCACATACGATGGCGCGATCCGTCGACGGCACTCGTATCATTCGATGGTATAATATCACGCGTGCACAGTGAAATACGTTTGACTTTACACGTTCTTTACTCATAGATGAATGAAATAAGTTCAATAAGCGATATTGAATAATTTTTGGTTATTATCACTGTGAGGACCTCATTCAATAAATACAAGAAGTTAGAAGACAAGCCTAACGCTACACGCACCGCGTCAGACGAGTTATGAGCTACGCCATAGAAAAAGATAGGATGCGATCCTACGCATCCTAGTAGTATCTACCTAGATACTTTAAAATAAAAAAAATCGCACGTAGCGCTGTGCAAGCTGAATTGCATTTTATTTCTAATGAAGGAACATGACAATAGGAAAATCTATGTGGTACAGTGTGTATCCCGCACCGAAGATTGTGAAGTCATTTCATTGCATTGTGCAGTCAACATCTCCTGAAAATACTCCGGTATTGGAGTGAAACGTACGTTGAGGGTAGTTTGGATTTCTGTGGTGTGGTGAATATCGCGGGCTATGCGGGATGCACACTGTACCACCTAAGTTTTCTTATTGTCGCGGATTATAGCGCATTAAACTTCTAGTTCCTTCATTATGATGGATTTCCGCAAAGTAACGCCTGCTTCTATCCAGCATTTTATTACGTTGTATCAGATAGCCTTCAAGGCATGCCCTAACCAACCATACTTAGCGGCTTAAAGACACTCACCGGGGTACAATATTACGCGCCCTACCCGGGTAAGGAGACTAGGCTAGAAGACCCGCATCAAGAGCCGCTATATTTTATCTATACGTCTTTGCGCAGTAATATCTTTTGTACCTAAAAGGTACTATAAATTAGTATTCTGTTGTATAAATAGTCCTCAGGTCCTATAACTGGCGCGCGGCAGAATTGTGTCCTGTATATGGCTAGCATGCGCACTACGAGTAAAATTATGTCTATCCGTTATCTCTCTCTGTCTACCGAAGCTAACATGGTTACTTGTCTCGTTACGTCGAAATTAGAGATAAAAGTAATATTTCTTATCTGTGGTATTTTTCTCTACGAACCTTTACATGTCGACAATTTTTTTCTTGTAATATACCGCATTTGTGCATGTAAATGAAAAAGCCGGCAACGACAACATCTTTCTCTCTCTCGTCGCGAGATAATCTCATTGTGCGCATGCTAAGCACACTGCAAACGCCGCGTGTAGCTGCCGCGCACTTGCCGCTCTATGCGTCGACACGCCGTTTGGGGACATTTATTTTAAGGTCGATGACAAGGGTCTGCCCGCGAAATTCAAATTTAATTTGGTTTTTCACAATTTGTAAACTAATACGACAAAGTAGGCTTATGGCATTCAAATTGCGAGCGTAGGAATATCATCTTCACAGGTTTATATAAAAATCTTTACTTGAAAGTGTCCAGTTTAAGAAATTAGTCAAAATAATGAGTTTGACGTGAGTTACTCACAAATTAGTCATTAATTTGACTAATTTCTTAAACTGGGCACTTTCAAGTAAAGATTTTTATATAAACCTGTGAAGATGATATTCCTACGCTCGCAATTTGAATGCCATAAGCCTACTTTGTCGTATTAGTTTACAAATTGTGAAAAACCAAATTAAATTTGAATTTCGCGGGCAGACCCTTGTCATGCACCTTAAGTTCTACTAATTAGTAATTAGTTGGGCGGGAGCCAGTCGAGCGTGCTAACTGGTGCAAATGTTCCGCGGCTGATTTATATTCTTTTAAGAATGAACTAAGTGATGTTGATCGAAAAAGAATCTACACTAGGTACATCTTTAAGTCATTACTTATAGATCCGCAGCATCTATACTGTCCATATCTACACTAATATTAAAAATGCGCAAGTATGGATGGATGAATGGATGGATGTTTGTTACTCAATCACGCCAGCACCGCTAAACGGATCTGGATGAAATTTATAGTCTGGAATAACACATAAACTTTTTATCCCGGAAAATTAAAGGGATCCCGGGGGCCAAAAGCCCTCAATCGACGCGGACGAAATCGCGGGCATTAGCTGGTATGTTATATTATGTACCACGTTACATTTATATCCATCCAGAAGACATCCAAAACAGACCAACAGACGGACAGACAAAACATAAAACAAATAGTTTTGGGCTCGGTGTCGAATATCGATACTGCTTTCTGCTTCCTCCAATTATTAAAGTTTCAAAAGATAAGTTCCATTTAAGTACCTACAGCTAAATCTCCCAGTTATAGTCCCACTCCCACTCCAACACAAAACGCCTTAAAAGATGACATCAATGCATCAACGAGCTCAATTTACATAGACGGGCCCTGTCAAACAAAGAATGTGGACTTATTTTACTAACGCCATCTAGTCTGAAAAGCGGGACAGCGCTATGGAGGGGACAAAGACAGGCTTATACAGGTGTGGAGCGCGCTCTACAGGTCGGACGCCCAATTTTTTCTATGAAAGGGCCCATCTAGTACCTACATATTATATATCGATGGATGGCATGTACTTACTGGTTTTGGATGAGAGATTTTCCTCGATGACCATAAAACCTAAGGTAGGATATTAATAATTGGAATACCCCTCTCGCGAACGAATTGCTAAAATCTGATCTGCCTAGAAAGCCGATGACAAATAATTGAAATGGAAAAAAAAGAAAAAAATTGTCCCACTAACTTATCTGTCCCGGTGGCCAAAATTGGAACTAATTTTTATCCCTGTTCAGTTTTTATTTTATGCGCCGGGCGGCTGTCACAGGTCAGTTAAGTTTGTGGGACCTATGCCACAGAATAAGTAATAGTACAATGTACTTATACAGTATTTTGAATGAATACAGATAGATAAATATATTAGGTACATACCTATAAAATGTAGACAAATAGATCATAAGATAGGTATAATATTATTCCTTTCTACTTACCTATACAATCTATAAGTAGGTAGGTATAGCGGGTGATATTAAGTTATTAAATAGTCGATTTCGCTATTATGTTATCAGCAACCGATTTGAAATATCAATTCGTAAGGTAATTTGTATCCATAATGGTTAATGGAGTTTGGTATTACATTATGTATGCTTCATGCTATTACCTATTACTACGTTAGATATTACTGCTATACTAAGTACCTACCCATGTATCCACTAGAGGTGGTTCATATAGCACGTCGCGCAAAAGCATAGAATGCTTTTTTTCCATTGCACGGACAGCATGCTATCCGAGGAGCCTGTATGACGCTACGGTGCCACGAATATTACGAATATTGCGCGATCGTAGTTCGTAGCACTAGTAGCGCCCGTAGCGGCGCCCGCCTGCCGGTAGCGCGCTGGACGACTGTTAGTTCATCATCACTCATGTCTCATATCCGTATATAGCAGCCCGCTATTAAACACGCGCGATCTCCCGGCCGCTCACATGCTTTCATAAAAAAATGCTTTCATGCGTGCTATATAGTCTGTAGCGTGCTATGCAGAATTTTTTATAGCAGAAATGATCAACTCTACTTATTTACCTACTAAGTAGCTGATGCCCGCGACTTCGTCCGCGTGGTTTTTTCCCACGGGAAAAGTGAGTGATTTAGTAAAGTGAGTGAGTGATTGAGATTAGTTGAATAAATATCCTAATACATTTTATTCAACTAATCCAGATCCACTAATCATCGTGGAAATTCTATCGTTGCACCGACTCTACATTACTGCTAGACAGTTATATTGCCTAGGTTTTCCGTTTTTCTATCCTATGTTAATGTTAACTATCTACCTATACCTACTATCTATGTAGAATACGTCAGTATTTCTGATATTATGATAGTGTTAATAAAACATCCATCATGGCAGTGACGGGACGCTGTGTGGTCCGCGCCCCGACCATAAACACCATTCATACAATTAGTTGATGCGTCGGTGCCGTGGGCAGGGTACAAAGGGAAGCTTGGAAAACGTTTTTGAGAGGAAATTGACATGAAAAATGAAAACCTTATATACAGTATTTCAAAATTCGAATTTCAAGATCTAACGGTTTCACTACATACCTAAGGTCTGACCTAATTTGAAGATTGTAAATTCCGGGTTGGGTATTTGACAACTATTCAAATGTATTTAATTATTCAAATAATATATATTTTTACTTTTTTATATATTCAAATAAACTATTTTTTGTGATTATTAATAATAGAGGATCTCCCAAAAGTCGTTATATAACCGTCCCCAGCCAGTTTTATGTTTGAAAAACATTTTAAACTATCGATTGAAGTAAAAAAGTACGTCAAATTTTGATGACATCACAGTTTAGTATTAATTCATACGAGATCCCACGTTGCTGATTTGACTTGTTGTCAAATAACCAATTCCCCCGCCAAAAAACTACCCTGTAACCTACCTCTTATAACACGGCGTTCACGCAGAGATGACTTAAAATCACAGATAGAAAATTTATCTAAATAATTGGCCTAGTATCTTCTATCTATATAAGTATATACCTAAATAAAAATGAAATGTTGTTCGTTGGTAAGCGCATACTTGAGAACGACTGGATCGATGGGTTTTTCAAATGTTTGTGAGGGTCCAAATTAGGTTTTTAGGGCAAGAAAAACTGAAAGTGTTTTTGAAGGCTGCAGCTTAAAAAGCTACTTCGCCTAGCCCGTGAATCCCGAGCTCCAAATGTTAATCCTGAGGGCTGACGCTAATAAATAAATAGATAGAGTTAAGAAAAACACTGATCTTTCTTAAAACTACGAAGTTATGTAGTCCTGAAGGCTGCAGCATATTAAGCTAAAGGCGCGGTACCCGCAGCTGCGTCGCTCCAAAAGCTAATACTGAAGGCTGGCCCTAAACAAAACAGATAGAAATAACTAAGAAAATCACTGATCTCTTTATGGATTACTATGAAGGTATGTACTGTATACCTTCATAGTAGTACATACTATGTAGTCCTGAAGGCTGTATAGGATTATGATATACTTAAAGCTAACGGCGCGGCGCCCGCGACTGGCGAGCTCCAAACGCGCCACCCACAGTTTTCTCCATGTTTTCTCACACTGAAACCACTCACAGCTCTAATGAAAGCCTCCGCTGGTAATATTTGGTACAGTCAGCCGCATAATTACCTACATAATCCGTGTCGAAGTTATATTTACGACTTAATCGGGTTTTTTTAATGGTAAAGATGGCGTCTAGGTATAGTAATTTAGTTAATAATAATAATAAGCATGCATCCATATTCCATACTGATGTATAATATCGTAAGTAATTACGAAACCAGACGACAGATGTTTGGTCAAATTTGGTCTTTGTTTAACAAATATAAACAGCAAATATTTATTTATCACAATGTAAGGAAATACGATCCTTTGCTGATAATATGAAAAAATCCAAAAGTGTGTCTTCGTCTTATTCCACGCGGACAAAGTCGCGGGCATGTGTTTTAATAAACCCAAATACAAGCGGTTTTCGCGGGCATCATAATATTTTAGTAGGTACTTATATAGAGTTAGGTTAGGGTACATAGAGGCATATACGGGGCCTTATAGATCGTTATAAACTATTTAAATTGGTTAAAATTTTCAAATTCATAACTTTTTCCATGTAATATACCTACATATTATGCCTACTATTATATTATTATTATGACGAGGAGTGCCTAAAGGTAATGCCTTTGTATACATTTTTAGCTTTGACTATTCAAAAAGTTTACTTGTATTTTTTTTTTAAGGCGAATGACTTTCTTGTGTGACAGTACCCAGTGGGTGCCTACGGTACGGGACTATCATATTAATGCTCGTATCCCATCACGATCACAATAACTTCGCGGTGGTCCTGTACCTACCTAGTTACTTATACTTACCCTTATGATATACTTACCTAATTTAACAGTTGAGGTAGGTACAGTGCTGAAGTGCTGACTGAAAACTTATACCTACCTACTCTTTAAACCTATTACCAATCTAGTAGATTTAGTAAGTATATCTTCTTAAAAACACTAATCAGACGTACCTACCTAAGTGAAAGTAGTCCTAGCCACCTTTGTTTTATATAGGTACCTACTTCAGCTGTACATATAACATCTTTTTGTGCTAAATGATCAAGCTTCAGGTCCTGAAAATTTCATTTACTTACTGCAAACTTACTGTAAGTACTAAGGTACCTTTGTGTTTTAGACTTATTATGATCCTTATGTTAGGGACGTCAACGTATATTAGTATGAGATCCGGATATACCTCGACCTTCACCGATCCACCATTGATGTAGAATTTTAGTAATGTGTTTACCAGATGAAACCTACTTTTTATTTTTATTTAATTCCACCACCGGGTAAATAAATAAATCCGGGTCATTCCTATATACCTAGGTGACATAAAGCTGTCGTTTTAAAGTGATGGTAAATTCATACTGAATGGTAAACAGGAAGGCAACATCAAGCAATATGTGGCGTAGCGCAAGTCAGTGTCTTTTTGGTCCTTGTAATAGGTAGTATTGAGTTCTGTAACAGAAAACTTAGGTACGCTTTTGGGAAACATGAAATGAGATAGCATAGTACTCGTACAAACTACAAAGCCTTCATAAAAAAAGACGAAGATGGGAATAAGATCGGAATCGTGAGGATCACTTAACAATAACTCCACTCGTTTTTAATTTGAAACCGAATCAAAAAGCTTTTCATATTTACATTCCGGCCGTGGAGCGGGGCGATTAGCGGGGGCTGTGTCGCTCCTCTCATTACTGAGGCCTAATTGCGCGGCAATACGCATCTCAAACGCGCCGACGGCTTTCATCTCGCCGACACGCGGGCGCGGGCGCACTGTATAGGCGGTAGCGGAAAGCGGCAATTAAGCTGATTGTGTAGTCCGTGTCACGAAAGATGTCCCGCGAACATTCTACATACCAGTGGCGTGCAGTTCTTAGAGGCAAATAAGCACAGCTTACCCCAACTGTATGAAAGTTATACTCAAGTAAATTACATAATAAAATAATAAAAAAACAACTGTAATATAAATTCATAAAAACGCCATCTATAGTAAATAACCACCCGCATCTATATTAATTCTGTAATTATCACGAAGATGGCGCTGTCACGAATTCTATCCAAAGTCAATACGCTCATAATAACATTGAACCGACGCGACGCTGGCGCCACGGAACAAGCAGGAGTTAAAAATGGCAAAAATTTTAGGTATGTGTGTTTCACATTCAGTAATACAACACGAAATACATTTACATGTGTGAGTCATCACTCCTAGTCATAACGCACGACGTTACGTCAATAAAAAGCTCAGCTTCCGGAAACTGCGTGATCAACTCAAGACTTATTTTAATAATGAAAATTAAGTAACTGTATTTACCTAGATACCAAAAAGAATTGTTGAAATTATTAAATAAATTAAAATTTTCTACTGTATTCCTTTCCACTGATTTTGTATTCTAAGAAATTATAAAGATTCTAAATTATTAATTAAGTATTAACTCAAAAGCAGTCTAAATTAAAAAAACATAATACGGCCACCGGTTAAACATCCAAAAGGGTTTACCCCTTTTTACCCATATTTTTTCACGCAAATAATAGCGTAATTAAAGTATTGAAATTAAATATTTTAATAAAAGAGTTATTTAGCGAGACTTCCGCCGGCTACCAGACGAACGCGCGCGCCATATTAGTTATTACTGTGTTGTTATTGTTTTGATTGCGAATTTCGTCCCGTTAAAAAATTGTTTTAACACGTTCAAGGACATTTCTTTGTAAAAAAACACGTGAATTATTGTGAGAACAGCATGTGACAACTTTTTTAGTGATTAGTGATTACAAAATTATTGGAATTGTTCAGAAATCGGTATTGCAATCGGTAACGTAACAATCTACTTACATAGTATTATTATTATTTTAAGTACCTACCTACCTTTTTGGGTGTGAAATGAGAGAGTTCTTGGTGTACTTTTTTGCATTACAATTCACATTATAAAATATATTAAGTACCTAGTAGTTGAGCATGGTTTGTTAGCATGGTTAGCATGTTCGACTGCAGTTGAGAGGTGCTGGGTTCTTTCCCGGGTCGGACCAAAAATCTTAGATAAGGAAGTTCGATATTAGGTTTTTGTTTTAAGAAATTTTCAGCACTAGCCTGGAGTTGGAAACTGGCTGTTTCACCCTCATACATAATTAATGCTTACCCTGGCTTCGAACCCTGTGCACGCCACTGCTACATACAATAATTGCATAAACATGTCACTATTAGCGCCGCTTCTAGTGGACATCTTTCGTGACATGGACTACCTATAGGTATTAATATACTACTTCTCTAGATATATTGACAGCTGTTAATATATTGCTTTATATTTTATGGTTTTTTTTTCTGGGCTGGGCAGAACTTAACATAGTGCTTTATTGATGTTTCTTTTCTTTGGGGAGGATTATGAAAAGTAAAGCAATGTATTATTTATGGCTGTAATTTTAGTTCAGTTTAGAGATTTTTTTCAACAGAACTAATTATTAAATTAGCCATGATGTTAATTTCAAAGTGTTACATAACTACAATAGTATAATGCCCACGGAATTTTATCAAAAATTAACTCGATTAATAAAATCTTGCATATTATTGAAATTTGATACATTTTTGTTCATATATTATTCTCATTTATTCAGTGTTTTTTTTTGTAATAACAGTGGAGTATTATGCTAAAAACAGATCCTAGGAGGAAAAGATGTACTCACATACAAATAACACATTGATGTGAAACAAAGCTGATAAAAAGACTGCTATACTCACTCCTTCTGAAGTGATCCAAAAAAATCCGCTTCCAAACTCATTAACGCTAACGCGCCCGCTTCCTCTCTAATACTAAACACCTTCCCTTATCCATACTACAATGTTACTGGGAAAATAATATATCATTTGAATGTGAACTCTAAACCTTCAATTTAAGAGTGATATTTATTTGACATCACATATTTGAAAGTCATCCGAGCCGCAAATAAAGGTAAGCACCGATCGGCGGTAATTGTTTTTATTCATTTATTGCTCTTCAATATAAGTTGAAAGGTGATTTTAATGGGCACTCTATTAGCAATGGGCTTATCATTGACTTATAGGATCCTACTAATTTTATTGGAGCCATTCGGTTCTTAGCTTTATTGGTTCGACAGTGGTTACGACGGGAGAGGCTTAAAATAAATTAATTTAGATAATATCCTGGTTTTATACAGATTAATTAGACATTTTTATTGATATTTTTGGAATAATTTGTAGGTGCTTATTAATTCTTTCATTTATCTAGGTAGGTACTAGGTAGGTACTAGGTAGACCGTATAATATGGATTATGGATAGGTACAATAGGCATAATATTTGCAAGTGCAAGGGTTGCAAGTAGGTACCTAAATTATAGAAATAACTAGATGGTGGCCGCGATGTCGTCCTTATGTCCTTCCCCGGGATACATCATACAACCTATCCCTGTACCAAATTTAATCAAAATCAGTTGAACGGATGGGTCGTGAAAGCGTAGCAGACAGTCAGACAGACACACTTTCGCATTTATAATATTAGTATGGATAAAACTTAGGAACAAAGGTCGGTAAATGTAGTGGTGTTTAGAGGAATGTCAACTCTCGAAATTGAAGCGAACTTTTTGTAACACAATTTTTTCCAATAACATGCTACCTATCTAGTATTTCACCTTATGGTAAGTGATTATGCTTAGATCTGAGATGGTAGCTGGCTAACCTGCTAGGGGTATGGTTATATTAACGTACCTCTAATAGTAATAAGAGAAAGAAAGAAAGAAAAAACATTTATTTCCAAATATTGTGCCACACACAAACGCTACTCAATCGGTTTCTAGTTTTCTACACGGCATCGTACCGGAACGCTAAATCACTTGGCAGCACGTCTTTTGCCGGTAAGGTGGTAACTACGCGCGACTTCGTCCGTGTGGATTAAGGTTTTTTGACTTCCGCAGGAATTTTCCGGGATAAAAAGCCTATGTCCTTCCCCGGTATTCAACCTCTCTCTGTACCAAATTTCATCAAAATAGGTTGAAAAGATGGGGCGGGAAAGCGTAGCAGACAGACAAATAGATAGACAGACAGACACACTTTCGCATTTATAATATTTCATAGTATGGACTGTGGATATGGATTTTTTATAGGTAGGTACAGCACTCGCAGATAATTAGTCTATTTAGTACCTACTACTTAGGTTGCGGCGTGATTGAAGGACCAATCAGCAAAGTCTAAATCGAAGAACAAATACCTAGGTATTAATATTAAATAGGTATACAAATATACCTACTATACTGTAAATTTACCTAGGTAGACCATGAGCTTTCGAGTCTTTCAAGCGATAAAATCACGTTAAAATAGACGAAGTCGTCATGCCTGTAATATCCATCAATTGTATTCTATTTTGTTGTCAATTTACACCTCGTGAAGACTGAAGATGTCCTCAACGTTATTGATAGAATAACTACAAATAACTTTGTAGTTTCCAAAAAAAGATTAACCGCTTAATAGGCTGACCGCTGGGGGCATACATTGCCTATTTTAAAAGCATTTAAGAAAAGCGCTTTCGAATAAAAGTAGCCATGGAAAAGGAAAAGGTTATTTTTAATGTTCACGATATTTTCAAAGAATAGGTCCGTTGATTAAAAAGGTACCAGAATTCATTGTGCTGTGTGCACCTTAAAAGACCCATAATGTGACACCCGTTGATGACAGATGACTGAGAAACCATGTTTTATTTGCTGATAAGATAAGTAAAAATGAGCTTTATACTTCAGATTTTACGTTTAAAGTTATGTTGTAGATAAAGTTGTTGATGGATTTTAAAAGGGTTCGAAATCGAGTCCAAATACGGAGGCGCTAAAAGGTAGTTCCATTTAATATATTTATTTGAAACGACATGATGTGTTGACTTGGATAAAGACGTTCAGTTGAATATTTTAGCTTTATTTTTGAAGTGAAACTGCTTTAGAATCGTTGTGGTTTGAAAATTCGATGAAACATAAAACGCAACGAAAAAGTAGTTTTGTATTTAGTTTTTTTATTATGGGTTTGTCATAGTTTTTCGCCTTCTGTCTAATATTGAAAAATTATTATAAATTGAATATAGTTGAACAATAAATTAATTACCTACTTTTAAAACAATCTGTTTCCTGAAAAAATATCCTAGGCCTCACTTCAACAAAAAGCGACACCAAAAAGAGACAAACATAGGATTTAGCCTGCGGGAGAATGAGATAGAATACAAGTTATACTTATCTCATTCTCTCGTAGGCTACTTTTCTGAAGTTTCACTTCTGCCGTGTGTGAATTGCACGCACACACTTTTTTTTTAAAGATTTTACTGTGAAAATTAGCGTTCGTGGACTAAATTCTAATGTCTACCTGCCATACCATAACAAAGGAGTGGCGAAAATACATCGTTATGTAGTTAGGTGATTCACTGTTTGTTTCACATACAGTTTCGGTACAGTGATCTTGATAAAGAGCCTTATAGAATTTGTAATGTTTGCGAACTTGATGGGCGTTTCATGTTTTAATTATTGTTAAGTGTTGCGTTTATTTCTTTTAAAACGTTGTGTAAGTAGGTATAATCCCACAAACATATCTGACCCGGTGGTCAAAATTAGAACTAATTTTTATGCTTGTTTTTGTTTTTATTTTATTTTTCATAGATACTAACGGCGCTGTCACCGGGACTATACCTACCTTACATATGCTAGATTGTATATTATCATTGTATATTGTCTTTTACATTTTCAGAAGTGGGATCCTACAGAGGTAGGATCCCGCAGCCCACATACAATTGGAGCACGAGGCCACTGCCTGGGATCCTACATGGGTAAATCCTACAAAGTCAGTAGTCATAACAGACTAGTCAAAATAAGACTCATTAATTTTTCGGGTTAATAAGTTGCCTATATCACTCTCCAGGTCCTCAACTATACCCATGCAAAAACCACGTCTATCCGTTGTTCTATTGCGGCGTGATTGAAGGACAAACCGACAAACAAACACAATTTCGTTTTTATTCCTATACTAACTAGCTGATGCCCGCGACCGCCCAATGGTTTGAGGTTTTTTGGTTTCCGCGGCAACTCTTTAATTTTCCGGGATAAAAAGTAGCCTACTTATGTGCTATTCCAGGCTATAATCTTTCTCTATATACCAAATTAAAATTTTATCCAGATCCGGTCAGCCGTTCTGCTTCTGGCGTCACGTGATTGAGTAACAAACATCTATCCATCCATCCATCGGATGGATGGATAGATGTTTGTCGAAACTTTCGCATTTATAATATTAGTAGGTATAGATAGTATACCTAGATGATTCACCTCCAATCACTCACACTTTTTGAAATTAATTATCCATCTATCTAAATTCCCCTGCAATTAAATTGATCTAAATCTAAGCTCATAATAATGTCATTAGAGCGTTACTCGGTGATCGAAATCATCAGCCGTTCATAGATGCACTGATTATCCATCATCAGCTGAATGCGACGCTAAATGACCTCGAGTAGGTACATCGGTCACGGATAATTAAACGAGCTCATATTGTCCACTAGGGTGGCATACGTTTTTATTTACAGTGGGACTAGGTTTGACCAATTTAGGATGGCAATTTTGACATACACCCATAGATTTAAAGGTTCGCGCGCGCTTCACCTAGATACCGCCCTTCCTAAAAACAATAGCTCATTTAATGCGGCAACTTAAATTTCGTAGTGTGTATTGACTATTTGAAAAGATACTGGTGTGCGTGACAATAGTGTTGTCAACTTCTAAACTTTTACCCGATTAATTGGAAAAAATGTGTTAAGTATGCACTTACTTTGGTACTACTATGAAAGTATATAATATCTGCAATTCATAACTTAGAAAATTTAGAAACTTTTAATGTCAAGCTTGTCAAAATTATGAATCAAAAATTCATCTTTATACGAACAACTGGTTCTATACCTAAATTATTTTTTTGTCAATTTTTTTGCAGACAAATTGTAATCTCGCAAAACATTATTTGTCAATCAAATCATTTATTATTTACATTAATTATTATTACTGGCCTACTGATTCTCAAAAATATCTTGACTTGATAGATTTCTTTATAATTAAGAATATTTCCCCGAGATACTTAGATATTGAAGAAAAATATGATATGAATTCGGACCACTCCCAGATATTTTTAATCTATATATATAAAAATGAAACCCGTTTTCCTTGGTCACGGCATCACGCGTGAATGGCTGGACCGATTTCACTCATTCTTTTTTTGTTGTATTTGTTATTATTAGGAGAAGGTTCTTACGGAAAAAAATATTAAGAAAATCTCTCAGAAATATTGAAAAATATACATTTAATTTTGCATACTAAGGCGGTACGAAGTTCGCCGGGTCAGCTAGTAATCAATAAACATAACATTGTATTCAAAGAATCCAAACTTACTCTAGTGAATAACAATACAGACTGAAGGAGCTTTAAAATAGAGCTAGACAGTTTTATAAACTTAAAGGTCCCTTAAAAATATCCAGATCAACTTGATATGGAACTAGACAAATTCATAACGGACATACAACGGTCGGCCTGGAACAATACACCACCGATTAAAAAATGGAGTGAGGAAAACACCTATCCTAAGGAAATTATTGATCTAATTAGAATTAAACGAAAACAAAGAAAAAAGTGGCATGTCTCTAGAACACCACAAGACAAAAAGATACTAAACAATCTCACCAAAACAATCCGGAAAGCAATCAAAGTAATAAGTACTATCCCAATTCTGTGTAATTATAGTTTTTAAATTCATTATAAACATACTAGCTGATGCCTGCGACTTTGTCTACGTGGTTTAAGTTTTTTTATTACGGCGGGAATTAATTTTCCGGGTTATAGAGTAGCCTATGGCACTCTTGGTCCTCAACTATACCCATGGAAAAAATCACGTCGATCCGTTGTTCCGTTACGTCGTGATTGAAGGACAAACCAACAAACCAATAAACCAACAAACAAACACACTTTCGCATTTATAATATTAGTATGATTTAATTACAGAATAAGAAAAATCGCATACATGGTAACGGATTCCCTAGAACGTGGTAACACTCTATGACGTCTGACGGTTCGTGTATTTTACATTGAAATAAGTAAATTATTCAATATTTACCGATGGTATGTGATTCCAGTGTCTTTCTTATTTCTTGTTGAATTGTTTTTACACAATATTACTACGAAAAAGCCATTTTACTTTTGTTTACTACCCAAATTTGATAACAGACACGGCCTGTCAGCGTCAAACATCTGTTGCTAAGAGACCAAGTACGCCAGCTCGGGCGATCTTAAATTGCCGCAATTTACTAGTATGCCGACGATAGCTAGGTGAAGCGCGCGCGACCTTTAAATCTATGCATACACCTATTGCATAGTACCTACCATAAAAAGGTACTTACTGCTTCAGCCTGTCTTGTCTGTCTGAAATTTGACAAACCATAGCAAAAAACATTCATTTGAAATTCATTGAAAGTATGTTCCTTGCATCAAGAAACAACCGGTCAACCTCCTTTGTGTTTTCTCCAAGCAACGTGTCATTGGCGAAGTAAATTGTGCTGTCTTGGCATAAATAAAAGCCAAAAATCAAACTAAGAAGAAGAAGAAGTATGTTCCTGAAAAAAGTTTACAATACTGTTGAAAAATATGTAAAATATGCTATTAGAGCGTGGATTTGACCCGCTCCAGAAATAAGTAAGCACTATATACTGTATAGTTTATTATTGTAATTTTGTTTTCAAAATAGCAACCCCCAAATTTTTGCAGCAATGGCATTTCAAACCAGTGCGGTGAATTCAATTTACGATTCAAAAGCAATTTTTGTAAAAGTTTATTTGAATAAAAACATGTAAATTGAATTGTTAATTTCATTTTTACCATGGCATGGTTTTTAATCAATGGACAGGGCAACACGACGACACGAGAATCCAAATTTTTTCATGTGTAAAATAAAGATTTATTTTTTATTTATTTACTTAAATTAAGAATTTTCTGTAATTGCGGGAACTTCCCGTCGGTAAGTCTGATAATATTTTTTCCTGGGATACTTACCTAAATAATAAAAATAAATTGTGGAAAAAGCAAAACATTGGGAAAAAATATTTGCTCTTTTGCTATTATCCACGGAGAAAACAGATGAATACGTTTGCATTGATAAACGGCCGTCACATTTCCTCTTGGTAGGAAACACGGACTCTGGAAGAGATTTCGAATCCGTAGCGGTTCATTTCAGAAACTTTAAGCAAAAACGTTAGAACTGTCCCACATCGTACAGAAACCCTGGCGGCCCTCGCTCGTAACATCTGCGTGGTCACAATGCGAGTGATTAGCCGTGTCGGATCACCGCATTGTCACGCTGGTGACATCTCACTGTTACTTCACTCACACCGACTCATCTTTATGATCTACATCTATAACACAAACTTATCTGGCCCGGTGGCCAAAATGGGAACTAATTTTTATGCCTGTTTAGTTTTTGTTTTCATTTTATTTTTAATAGATACTAGCGACGCTGTCACCGGGTCTGGTAAGTTTGTGGGACTTTACCTACTTGCGACTTAGCTCTGAGGATTAGTATGTTGAAGTGACAGTGGGCAGGTCATATCTATCGCAGAACCGATATTTATTTATTTGCTATGATTGTAAGTAGGAGCAAGTTACAATCATCCATGCAATGGCGTGCAAAATACTTAGAACTAACATAGGCTTCATAAAAGTGACTAAACAAGTTGCAACTTTATACACTTTTTGTTTTGTACAATTTTGGTAAAATTAAATTAAAAAATAAATAGACAAATGAGAGTTTAAATTGGGTGATTAGTTTTAATATTCAAGAATTCTTTTAAAGAATAGAAGTTATGGGCTACTAGCCCTACAATTTATTTTTAAATAATTTAATTGGTAATACCTTAATATCTTTTGGCAGCTTATTGTAAAGCCGTTGGAGCAGAGCGCTGAAGAAGTTGGCGGGAAGCGGAAGGATGAGGAAAGTGGAGGACCGTATTTGGTGGCGCGCTCTCGAAAAGGCCTATGTCCAGCAGTGGATGCATACAGGCTGATGGATGGATGACCTCTTACTGATAATAATATGTGTGGCACTTTATAAAAAGTTGTACCTATTAAATCCATACCTAATTACCTACCCCTAAACGATTTCTACTTTCTACACGTTATCTTAACGGAACTCTAAATCGCTTGGCAGCACGATTTTGACAGTAGGTACTTAGGTTGGTAACTAGCCACGGCCGAAGAAACCTCACATCAGAAATTTATAACCGATAGATCGCCTTAAAAATAGTAAATACACTAGCATACGGAATAATGGAAACATCTGCGAGTGATATTAATAAATCATAGCACATTATTATTTCATTTCTATCCAAGTTCCTAATTTTTAATTCGAAAAGTTTTTTTTCGAAAAAAATACTCGAGCAACCGCAATCGATTATAGACCACACATTCCGTTTCGTGTAAAACAGTTTATATTTTATGAGTAACCTATTTATAACTCTGTTTCTAAGGGTGTTACGGTGCTTATTTCAATGGAATAAGTTAAAAGCAGTTAGAAATAATAACGTAGACACAATCAAAATAAGACATGACGGAGGTGTCTAAACAAATGACCTAACACACCCCATAACCCTTGGCTAGATTTTTTCCGAAGGTTTATTCAAAACTAGCTTTTTCGCTTCGCTCAACAAATTTCAGTTCCCTGTTTTACCCCCTTAGGGGCTGAATTTCAAAATTCCTTTCTTGACGGATGCCTACGTCTCACCTACTTACGTCATAAATAGCTATTCATTGTAGGTACCTATAGGTATGCCAAATTTCAGCCAGATCCGTCCAGGCAAACATCGCCTGCTGAGTGACCCTGAGTCTTCTTGTCAGATAGGCATTACCACCATTCACCAGAGATGTGCTACGTTGCAAAGCTAAGGATGTGTGTCAAGTCAAACCCACCAATGGCGCGCTTGGTTTTTATAGCTTAGATCGCTAGATGTTAGATCAAGCGCCTCTGATGGCGGTTTGACACACATCCTTAGCTTAGCAACGTAGCACATATCTGGTGGAAAGGCACCCCTAGCATGTCTCGGATCCGTATATTGTCATCACTGAGTAAATTCTTTTTCTTCGTTGTTACACTCTTGACAGAGTGGTCGTGGTCTTCACGAAGTGACGGCTTTAGTGGCAGATGTAATGCGCCTCGCGAGCATCCGCCACTTCTCCCTGCTGGCCGACAGCCTGGTGCACTCATGCAAAGGAACCGCCAACAGCCGACTTTATTTGGTCGGTCCATATCGCATGGATGACCTTCCTCGCCTCTGGTGCCCTCCACCATGCCCTGCACGACGAGGCGCTCGATGGAGTCATTCTCACTCCAAGTTTAGTATGCGACTCTGTACCAGCGCTGAAAGCCGTTTTAAATACTGAGTAAATACTTAGCAGAATTCTTAAAAATAATAAGAAATTCTCGTGTTTTACGTCATAATGATTACCGTTTATTTGTCTCTCGCATTCCCGGCCACCCGCATGCTTGCTGCTTATTACAATTTATGTGTTGAGCCGTTGAGCTAAATTGAGATGTGTTATAATGACCAGCTCCCAAATATTACTGCGGTTAAGTGGCTTCCCGTTACTGCAGGTAATTTCACTCCTCGCTATCAGAAACATCGGTTAACATAATGAAAATAATCAATTCATGACTTTTTTAATATTAAATCGAACGTAGGTAGTTAGAAGTAAGCCTGCTTAGTAGATGTAAATGCCTTCTCAAATAGAGATCATTCTAGACATACCTAATTGCGAATATGAAATACGAATGCTAAAATAATTGCCAACTTAAATTCACATAAAAGGGGACCTCCTAGATTTTCTTGGTTTAAAAACCTATATCTCCCCCCAGATTCCCAAGTATTGTATTTTTGCATATTATTGTTGCAGCGTGAGTGAAGGTCAATTTAAACAAGAACGCATTCGCAAGGACTTGGTATATCTATAGGTAAGTTATCTCACCAATTCATAATTAGAAGAATTAAATTGTTTTAATCGTCAAAGACTATGTTCTCATGTGTTTTTCATTGCCAGTTTCTTCAGTTGACTTTACCATTAGAATTATTCTAAAAAGATCCAGTTTTAATCAAAATATTTATAAACTAGCGTCGAATACAGCTACCGTAATAGAAACTCATCTATTCCGTGCAACCTGGTCGTATTAGACACCAAATGACTAATTCGACCAATTTCAACCGTAGTTTACTTCCGTCGACCATTTCTACTAAACTCACCCACTAATTCCACTAAATATAGGGTGCCAGTTGGATTTGATTCGGAAGTTGGTAAGATGTCATTTGTAAGGTGCGAGGGTTTTAATTCTGACCTTTGGGTATTCAAAGCATAACATTTTTTTTCCAGTAAACCAAATTTTTTAATGCAGTCTTTTGTTACCTCAAACTAATATTATAAATGTGAAAGTTTGTATATTTGGATATTTGTTACTCCTAAACGTATAAGTCCAAGTCACGCCACCTTGGCTACATTTTATGCGGAAAAATTAAGAGTTCTAAGATAGAGGAAAATCGCAGGGAGCTGCTGATAAACCGCGGCGGCTTCCAGGTCCTCAAGTCCTAAACTGTGCTCATCCGAACAATCACTTCGATGTACCTTCGTCTGCGGTGTGATTTATGAACAACAACAAACATGAAACAAACACTTTCGCATTTAAAATTTTAGTAGGAAAGCGAAGGAAATTTTTGAGGGGCGAGTGGCCTAGTTGCGACAATGCAGTCGATTTCGATTGATAAGCAACGTCGACCCATTAAATCGGTAACTGGATGGGTGACCGAATTTGGAAGCCCATATATTGGGCCTTTCTCCGTGCCTCTTTTATTTTTGATCTGCTGGCTTTTGCTCTGCTAAGTTCACGGACACCTCGGAGATCACGTTAAAAGCTGTCGGTCCTGGTTATTATCGCCAACATTATGAACGTTTTCCCAAGAAAACCCCTGCTGCCATTACTGGAATAGGGTCACGTCCCTCAGCAATGGGAAATATGATGCAGTGAGAGGAAAGCGAATTAAACTGCTAATTTCTTGTTCTGTTCATAGATAAGGAACCCTAAACAGAGAGAATTGGCAGCATTGATGCGTTCCCTAAATGTATTCCTTAAACTATTTCCATCATTCAAAAACCCCCTTAATTGCGGGGTGTCGCTTAGATGGGTTTCGGAAATATAGATGTTAAGGTGCGGACTGTTGGGTAATTTGTATTTTTTTTGTATAATTTATACATCAATGTATAATTGCAGTGGGATTCATCATATAGCTTACCGGAAGCTGCTTTATTGTGGTTTATAATGTATCATTAGGGATATAAATGACTGTACGGTTTGACGCAGTGGTTAATAAGGTGACTACTGACTCTACATACGTTGATTTTGGTCTGGAAGGCTTCGACTGTGGCTAGTTACCATCCTATCGGCAAAGACGTGCCGCTAAGCGATTTAGAGTTCCGGTGCGACGTCGTGTTCAATAATTACTCGTACTTAGAAACCGATTGGGGGTGTGGGTTTAATATACCTAACTGTCGTACCCCTAACTGGTTAACCTGCTACTATTTTAAACTGCGTCATCACTTAACACTTGACTGCGATCTCATCGATCGCAGTCAAGTGGGCTAACTCGTGGGGAAAAAAGGTATTATTCTTAGATCGTAGAATGTGTATCTAGTATCTAGGTATTAAAAACTAAAAAGATCACTCATCGAGTTTCAGTTAAGTAACTAAGTAGGTACCTATAGTGATTACATAACCACCGGGTAACTTATACCTACGTGTTATGTCAGAAAAGTGCCCGACAAGTTTCGAACTCGTCCTTATTCATGAGCCTGTTCGCGCGACGCGTCACGCGGCCAGCTGAACGACTGCGGGCTGCCTGCCGTAATGCTCTTTGCGAGGGGTATTGAGGTGGAGGGGGAGGTGGCAATATGTCCTCTCCCGACGACTCCTGCTGATTCAAGATTAAAGTCATTTATTAAATATAGGTACACTGTAGGTACACTTATTTTCGTCTAAAAAATTACTTACTTAAAAAGCATGATGGTGTACCTATACCTAGGTAGCTAGGTAAGCTAAATATTCGTACCTAAGTCTAGAACATGAAAGCGTTCCGCTTCGCTTAATAGCTGAGTCAACGCATTCGATACGCTGGGATTGGTTGAAATTAAATAAAATAAATAAATTAAATATTCTTTAAGACCTACCTACCTAGCTCGGTGGCAGTGGCGTGCAGTTCATAGAGGCATAAAAGCATTGCTTACCCAAGTGGAATACGTCAATGCTCATTAATTAACAAGACAGTCGGTAAATAGGTCTGATTTCTGACTCAACCAATGCCTATACCTACCCTAGCTTCAAACCTTGTGCACGCCACTGCGAGTCGGTGGAAACTGTCTGGTTGCCTAGGCTATGTAGGTGAGCAGAAAATACCTAGGTATAATATCTTACTATATAATTTTATAATTTACTAGCTGATGCCCGCGACTCCGTCCGCGTGGATTGAGGTTTTTTATTCCCGCGGGAACTTTCGCATTTAATGTTATATATTATGTCACCGTAAAATTGCAAAAACCGTTAGAATGTAATCTAACTAGCGAAATTGTAACCGACGAAAGATTACAATTTACCTAACGCATTATTTTTCGGTAGATTGTAATCTGTTAGGTACCTATATTAACCCGATAAAACCTAAGTGCCCGGCTGCAGCAGATTGCCTCTGATGGCCCTGATAGTTACTTATTTATGATGATTGTGAAATGGTGATAATGAAAAAAAACCCGGCTCAGTTTGTTGTGGGCTCTTCTCAGACCAGGGCGCGTTTGGAACCCTCGTAGCTTTAGTTTAAGATGTCGTACTGATTATCAACATTATATTGTTACTCGTATATATGTTATACTTAAATAACCGGACGTCAATAAGTCTGTAGTATACCTACCTAAATTGAATAAACGTTCTTTGACTCTTGGACTCTTGACTTTACATATTTATGTCGTACCCTAACCTAACCTACAAGAAAGAGACAAGAAAACGTAAATACCTACAATGAATATTTCAAAAATTGACACTCAGAAAATTGAACGGTTCACAATCTGTCGACAATTTCGCTACCTAGTTAGATTACAATCTAACGATTTTTGCAATCTAACGGTGACATAGGTAGGTATATAAGTAAGTATAGATGTGAAAGTTTAGAAAGAAAGAAAAATAAAAGTCTATCTCTAGTTCTTTCTTTCTATAGTGCTCCACAGTAGAATATACAATTCACAATCACAAAGTTAGAATTTTTGTGTCCCGGCGCCTACTAGAACCTGTAAGTTCTAGTAGTAGTAGGTGTAGGTTCTAGGTACCTATTTGACCTAAGTATTTTTGGATGTTAGTTACTCCTCCGCGTAGCCACACGAGTATGTACCTAGCTGTCAAGCGCTTGACAATTCCATTATACAACGAAACGATCGAATGGGAAGGAAATCTCCCACTAGGCACACTGATTTGGCTGAAATTTGAACTGGAAATAGCTTATCTTAGCTTGGAGATAGCTTAGCTGTCTCTATTGTTGATTCGGTTTGATCCCCGGCAGGGTCAATTTGGGAATTTATAATTTCTGAATTTTCCCTGGTCTGGCCTGGTGGGAGGCCGTGGCTAGTTACTACCCTACGTGCCGTGACGTGACGAAAGCGATCTAGCGTTCCGGTACTATGCCGTGTAGAAACCGAATAGGGGTTTAATATGCCCGCTACCATCTTAGACTGCATCATCACTTAGGTACCATGACAAAATTGCATGGAAGCAACCGGCCTCGCATCCAGTGACCCACAAGTCAGTGTAATATACTTGTATCGTAAAGTATGTGTTGTACTGTATAATAATTGTAACCTTTTCATTTTTTTCAAGAAAAGAGCAACTGCTGAGTTTCTTGCCGGCTCTTCTCAGTAGAACAGCTTTCCGAACCGGTGGTAGAGTCTTAACGTTTCATAAGTGACACAAGTTGTCCTATATGAAATAAATAAATCATGTATAATTTATCATCAGGTGAATCGCAGTCAAGGGTTACGTAACTTGTAGCGGTTAAAAAAAATTATAGCGTGAATGAAGTTTTAATATTATACATCTTATAGGTGTTTGACCCGAAAAGTTAGAGTTCCTGCCTTTATCAAAAAAACTTAATTTAAAATACCTGCACCTTTTTTAAATTTACTTACGGACAAAGTCGCAGGCACGTCTACTTAGTTGTTTATAATAATTGCCATAAAACCCATTTCATCCAATCGAAATAGTCATTTCAATAAATATTTGATACACAGAAAGACAGCTAATCAAAAAATCAATCGCCATCGCCTATTAGCGATTTGATAGTCCGTGTTATTAGCTTTTTTACGCTACGACCGGAACTGGCGCCATATTGCTCGCTTTCCCGCGCAATGATTGGTCAATCAAATACATTTCCGGCGTCGTTATTAAGTCATTTTGTATATTATAAAATAAATACATATTGGGTTTGGAAAATGTTACATTAGGCAATAGGGTAATCGTCACATAGTACCTACGTATTGGGTCAAATTGGTTTTTGTTTTTATTTTGTATCAGCGAAGTAAATATTGGATAGAAGCAGGCTTTACTTCGCGGAAGTCCATGATACTAGAAGTTTAATTCGCTATAATCCGCGACAATAGGTAAATCTATGTGTTACAGTGTGTATCCCGCACTTACAGCCCGCGATATTCACCACACCATAGAAATCTTCCAAACTACTCTCGTCTCTCAACGTATGTTTCACTCCGATACCAGAGCATCAGGAGATGTTGACTCGATTTGAATGCATTGACTTTTTACAATCGTGCATTGTCGTGTCCAACCAAGCAAGAAAGCCAAGTTCCCAAGCAAGCAATTCCACCACCACTCACATGAACCAAGACTTTTATACTATTCTCGACGTTTCGCCGAGCATCTTCAGGAGATGTCGACTTTACAATGCAAGATTGTCTAGTGACAAAGTGAATGGTGGCATTGCTTGCGTGGGAACTTGGTTTTCTTGCTTGGTTGGGAACGTAAACGGTGCTTCGCTTGTAACTGCATGCTTGACCATATAGATTTTTTTTCTGTTTGCGGATTATAGGAAAATTATTGTAATATTTTCTTGCTAAATATACCTAACTTGTATTCTACCTCAATTTCTCGCATGCTAAATCCCATTACGAATATCTTTATCTCTTTTTGGTGTCGCTTTTTCGTTTTAAAGAATTTTCAAGTAGCTAATGGGTAATACCGGTCCCTGCCGGAGATCGATCCCGAGACCTTCTTATAAGACCACAGCGCTTCCCACTGCACCAGGGGGGTCTTCAAAATCCTAAGTAAAATTCGATATATTCCCTATCAATTCACAACGAAACTTACCTTACTTACCGAAAAACAATAAAAACTAGCTCTAAACCCTTGAAAATAAGGTCCAATATAGGCAATTAATCGGTTTCATTGTTTTGATGTAAATTTAAATTAACGTTGGGTCGGCCATTTTGTAGTCGTTATTTACTTTTCGGCCGGTGTTTCGGTACGTTCACGGTTCGCTAACGTTAAACTATACGTTACGGGACGAGTGGCGTGGAAAAGTTATCTAATTAGACACTTGAGGTTACCCGTTTTGTTTTAGGTATATGTATAAATAAAGGATAAATAGATAATATAATCTAGAGTCTACCTAGGTTGATACCTACTGGTTAACATGTTCGACTGCGGCCGACGAGGTCCTGGGTTCGAGTCCCGTGTCGGGCCATAACGAGTGTTGAGTTTTTCTGACAAGAAATTCTCAGCACTAGGCCGGAGTAAGTAAGTTGGCGGTGTTTAAACCCCGTGCCTCGGAGAGAAAGTAAAGCCGTCGGTCCTGCGCCTGATCTCTCTCCGGTCGTGTCGGATTTTCCGTCTCATCGGGCTATGAGAGTAAAGGAGCAGAGAGTGCACCAGTATGCGCACACACTAATTTGATCTTACTGATTCGCGGTAACCCACACCCTGTGGGCCACATGGTTCATTAAAAAATATAAGTACCTACCTACCTACTTCTATAATAAAATAACCGGATAAGAATAACATTTCTGTACGAAATACGACTTAAAAATTCTGAATTAAAAAAATCAAATTGGACGTTGTTGTCTTAACGTGGGAGGTTCCGGGTTCAATCTCCGGCAGAGTAAATTTGGGAATTTATATTTTTTGAATTTTCTATGGTCGGACACGGCTTCGGCCGATGCTTAGTTACCTACGAGGCTACGACTCTACCGACAAAGACGTGTCGCTAAGCGATTTAGCGTTCCGGTACGATGCCGTGTAGAAACCGAATAGGATTAGGTACGGGTTCAATCAAGTTCAATTGTGCGCAAATACAGACGCAATCTGTGTTTCCTCACTCTCACAGTAAGAAGGGACGGCAATCTGACAGGACCGGAGTGAGATAAGGCTCAGGAGTCAGGACCAGTCACAGGGGTGTAACACCACAGAATACTAGTAACACCGCCAGCTTTTTGGGCGACTAGGTAGGTACCTACTTACCTACTAAGAATTGTTTTAACATAAAACCCTATATTTAGGTAACCTACCCGAGACTTGAACTCACGACCTCTGGTCATGAGCCAAATAAGCTAGACTAGAGCATGCACAATTAGAGCCCACTTATACGTAAGTAATTCATATTTATAAAGCCTAAGCCAGTGCATTTTACCTAGGTAGGTACCCCGTTTTTGTGCATTTTACATTTTTATTGAAAATCGCTTCCAAAGGATAACTTGCTTCGAAAAGTAACTCCTGTCGTAACCGGTAGGTACTAGGTATACCAAGTATCACCATAGGACCTATGGTGATACTTGGTATACCTATACCGGTTATACATTGCTCGATTACCTATGGCTTAACCTAACCAACTAGGTAATCGAGCAATGTATAATCCACTCCAAAATATTGGACAGAAAATTTTTGGCTGATTTTAATGGTTAGGTTACCACAAAACATTCCATTAACGTCCCACTTCTGGGCACAGGCCTTCACTCTCATAGGACAGTGGGGATTAGAGCTAAGACCCACCACCGCTGCTGTTGGCGGGCGGGTTGGTTAGGTTAAGTTGTTTTTTTTATCCACTACAAGCTAGCCCTTGACTGCGATCTCACCTGATGGTAAGTGATGATGCAGTCTAAGATGGTAGCGGGCTAACCTGTTAGGGGCATGGCAGTTATATTAAACCCATACCCCTTCGGTTTCTACACGGCATCGTACCGGAACGCTAAATCGCTTGGCGGCACGTCTTTACCTACCTACCTAAAGACGCGTGCGAAGCGATTTCCTTCCTCGTTTCTAATTCGAACCGCTAGGATATGGAACGCCATTCCGGATTCCGTTTTTCCATCCGCATAATATTGGTATCTTTAAATCAAGAGTACCTAGGTAAATACTAAATAGGCATCTTCTTGGCTAGCGCGCTCCACCTGAGGCTGCATCTCTAAGTAGGTACTTCCAGCAAGTCTGATTGCAGCCAAGCTCTAATCTATTTTTTTTTTTAAAAAGGTAAAAATAATTAGGTAGGTAAATAGGTTCCCCTACCTAAGTTCATGCATCACTACCTACTCTAGTACCTATCCATTTACTAATTTAATCACTGCTAAAACCAATCACCATATACAACAATTAGCCGTTATTAACCCCCACTAATGGCTGACACCCATAAATATTTCTAACAGACCTGACACAGGCTGACAACTACTGAATTTAGGCAATTAACCGATGAACTATAAACGAAGTAAAGCAGCGCTACGACAAACGCCGGCCTATCTACGCTGAATAATTGAGAGCCGTACTTAGACTCGCGTCTTCATCCTCGTAATTAAACGGCTCCCCCCTTCACAAAAGCTAAATTAATCACTACGAATCTCGCCCCCCAATCCTGAGCACGATTAAAAAGTTTTATTGGATATCCCAGTACGAACCCTTGGCACTCCCAACGCGTGAACTCCAGCCAATCCGCGCGGATCGAACGTTAAATGGGCTTCTCCTATTGGTCGATACATACGAAGCCACGCCTCGAATAACCGCCCGGCCCAGGGCTGTCACTTACCTCGTCAGTTGACCGATGCGCGTCGAACCGTCAACCGTATCCCGTGTTATCGTGAAGCCTCAGATTGTTAGTGACTGTGTTATGTGAACTAAAATGGAGGAGGAGTCGATGTCCGGGCACAGCTGTTCCGAGGACGATATCAGTGTCGGGCGCCCGTCCCCGGCACCTTCCCGGTCGTCATCCCCACAGGACTATTTCAGGCCATTGAAACGGTTGAAAATGGCTTCCGAACCAGTTGAGGAGCGTCGCGGGGAAGGTGTCAAGAGCTTTTCTATCCTGGACATTCTTTCGCACAGCCCGAGAACGCCTCCGCGGATCGTGAGGCCGTGGGATGCGTCAGGGTTTGAGAGATTGCAGCGGTTGCAGCGCTTGGCCGGCGCTGCTTTGCTGGACGGTGAACGCTGGAGATTAGCAGCTTTAGGACTGTTAAGGCCGAGGGAAATGCCAGCGGAATGCTGCGATTCAGCGTCTGAGAGGTCCTCGTCAGCGTCGGATTGCTGCTCCGAGCCCAGAAGGGTGTCACAAGGGAGCTCGAACGCACCTCACACACCCTTAGATGCCCTGTTTCATATGACCAGCAAAACTTTTGAGGCGAATACTTCTGAAAGTGGAGGTAAGTGGTTATTTTTTAATGACTTTGTTCATAGGAATTGTGGCCTAACCAACATGTTATGTACCTAACATAAGTTGAGTGAAACTTTTATTTTGAGATTATTTGGTAGATTTGGAGTGTTAAAGACTTTTCTATTTTTGTTTTGATGGTGAAATTAGCTCAATTCCGTCTTCTTTTCATTTTAAATCCCGTAACCGAAACTAATTAATTTTTAAATGCGAATGGGAATGATTTCTATTTTCTAACAATTAATTTGGTAAAGCATCGATTGCTGTCTTTATTAGATATATATTTTAAATACTTGTTTAATTTAGGTATCTACTTAAGTAGGACCTGCTTAAAGTATACCTAAACTAAACTTTAAGTTATTCCTTTTCCGTAGATGCAATATTGCAGATATTAATAATTGTATTTTATGTTATTAAATGTATTTTGTAAAAGTTTAATGTATTACGAAGCTGTATTTAAAATACCTACATTAGAATTTTAATGGTTAATAACTTTATACACAGTTTTATCTAATAATTAGGCATTTTTTTGGCAAAATTCACGAAAAATTGCCTTCGATAAATCTCAAGAGCGGCAAAGTTGCCAGTGCCACGTCGTCTGTCGTTTGTACCTATTCGTATAAATAAATAAATGATTAGGGACAATGGAATAAATGAAATAAAGGAAAATACTAGGTAAGTACCTCTACCTACCTATTACCTTCCTACGTACCAAACTAATTATAGGTATCTAATTAGGTTGAGTACCTATCTATTCATTTTAGTCACTTAACCTGATCTGGGCTCTATTTTCCAACTAGAATCTAATACCTAGTTTATGCCTTATCTTTAAACTCGTGTGGATGATCACTTTCACCATACTGATATCGAGTAGTAATTTTCATTTAACTTCCTTACATTCTGAGATAGGTATGCCTACCTACTCTATCTTTACTTTTTTCTTACAATATAGGTACCTATACTAAATACTTAGGTTGTTTTTTTATCCACTACAAGCTAGCCCTTGACTGCGATCTCACCTGATGGTAAGTGATGATGCAGTCTAAGATGGTAGCGGGCTAACCTGTTAGGGCCATGGCAGTTATATATTAAACCCATACCCCTTCGGTTTCTACACGGCATCGTACCGGAACGCTAAATCTCTTGGCGGCACGTCTTTGCCGGTAGGGTGGTAACTAGCCACGGCCGAAGCATCCCACCAGACCAGACCAGGGAAAATTCAGAAATTATAAATTCCCAAATTGACCCTGCCGCCTGCCGGGGATCGAACCCGGTACCTCCGCACGTTAAGGCAACAGCGCTACACACTGCGCCACGGAGGTCGTCAAAATTTCCATATTTGACTCACAAATCACCGTAAAAACTAAACGAGGATCTTTGAATGGCGAATAGTTAGGCAGGACCTACCTACCTACTCAGCCGTTCTTACAATTACGTTCTTACAATTAATTTCATGGCCCTATTTCAGTAATTGTCAAATCGATTTTTGAAATTCAAAACTTGTGAACTCAAACTCCGTGTTCCTTCAAATAATTATTTTTACTTTCAAGAAAAAACTGAAAAACGTTTTAGGTAAGCGCCGGGAAAAAGACTTCGCTTACTTACGCTTTTCTCTTAAAATAAGGCATGAAGCTCAGTTACATACACAATAGTATCTAGTACATGCTAAATTGTAAATAATGTCCTCCCTACCGAATTTCGGCCACGGCACGGCGGTCGGCGGTCAATCTCCAGAGATTTGCCATCTGCGTGGGAGATATTATACCTACCTACCTAGTGCACAAGTGTGTGCGCATACACAGGTGAGCTCTCTGTTCCTTTACTCTCATAGCCCGATGGGACGGAAAATCTGACACGACCGGAGAGAGATCAGGCGCAGGACCGACGGCTTAACGTGTTCTCCGAGGCACGGGGGTGAAACACCGCCAACTTCCTAACTCCGGGCTAGTACTGAGAATCTCTTGTCAGAAAAAACGCAATACTAATAATGGCTTAATCCGGGATTCGAACCCGGGAACTCGTCAGCCGCAGGCGAACATGCTAACCACTGGACCAACGAGACAGTTAACTTGCTAAGTACCTATCTATATAGATAGTAACCTACGCAAGTACGCAGCCTCTAACAGTGTTCGCTGGAGGCTATATAGGTCCCAGCGATATACCTAGGTACCTAATTTGCATGTTAAACAATGCACCCACAGAATGGGACCTGATTCCAAGCCCATGACACTAATGATGACAGAGCGCATTAGGTATTTGATTGAAGTCATCAAATTCGTATTACGGGTTGTCAGTAAACACTAAATTGCTCTACTTGTTATAGTTAGTGGATTTTCCGAAGTCAAATTAGTATAGCTTTTATAGAACCGTAGTATCCATCTACCTATCTACTTATGTTCGTATGTTATCGGTTTTGTTATTATTACCTACTTAATTTGAAATAATCATCAGTAAATAATGCTTGCGTCCATTGATGGTATTTAATACTGGACAAGAAAAATAAAGAGGAATAAAATATAATAAATAGTATAAAACAGGATTCCAGATATTTTTAATTACCAAAACCATCAATTTTTAACCGTCTTCCAAAAAAGGAGGAGGTTCTCAATTCTTTATTTATTTATTTAATTTGATTATTTATTTTTATGATAGGTACTCGCGAGTCGCGGCTTCGTCGGCGTGGATAATGTTTTAAAATTCCATGCAACTCTTTCATTTTTCGGGATTAAAAAAGCGATTTAATATCTCCATGATTCAAGTTATTTTATAAAAAAAAATTATCAAAATCGGTCAAAAGGATAATCGGTGAAAATTTAACAGATAATCAGACAGACTTTGACATTAAAATTATCAATTCGGAAGAATGGATGAAAAATTACCCAATTAGATTTACAGTTTTAAAACAGTTGTTACATCAGGCAAAGTTACAATAGGTACTTAACCAAAAATGTGTTTGAAGTAACCTAATTTAAATAGGTATGCCCAAATTTTACATCGAGTTTTATGTCACATTTGAATATCTGAAAATCATTTTCTACAGGTCTACGTCAACGTCATACAATTTAGGTACGAGCAAAATTTCAAGCTCCTATACCTACTTCTATATTACTCTCTGCGGTTCGAACTTCGAGCTAAAGTTATTGTAATGATAATTATGCAGACAACCAAATAAATAAGTACCCGACATTAAAAAATAAAAGAACAAATCCAAACTCTCCATTCACTGTGAAGACAATGTTGCCATTGTGAAGAACCGCCAATTACCCCGCGATAACACTCATTGGTGATCGAAGCGATGTTAACATTGGTAATATTACGGAATAGGTGATTATGTCATGATTACAGTGCGGCGTTTGGATAATTGAAACATCCCTGAATGGCGCATCTGCCTTCATCGCTCTCTGTTATTATATTTGTGCGTGTTTTTTCGTTTAATTGTCATCGAATTCGGTGATGACACAGGTTGTATGTCCATTAACTGCAGCAGCTATTAAAATTGGAATATGTATGTCAGTGACTTGTGCTAGTACAAGTTGGATCATCTCGAAATCTTTGATCGTTTTGGTTTTATGGTGTCCAAGTTGAATGGAACTAATGTCTTTTTTTTACCTATAGGTACTCAAACCTCATATAGGTACTATACAAACGTACAACGCTAATAATCACTCTCTTATTAAGTTACTAGATGATGGCCGTGACTTCGTCCGCGTGGGGTAAGGATTTTTGATTCCCGCAGGAACTCTTTAAATTTCCGGGATAAAAAGTAGCCTATGTCCTTTCCCGGGATACAGCCTATCCATGTACTAAATTTCATCAAAATCGGGTGAATAGATGAGCCATGAAAGCGTAGCAGACAGACAGACAGAGGGACAGACAGACACATTTTCGCAATTATAATATTAGTATGGATATGGATGAGTATCTAACCCCTATTATATTTTTTTTTATCTCCGACTGTTCGGCTGTATCATTCCTAGGATTTTCGTATTAAAAATAGCTATCGAAATATTATGTCAGGAACGCTATGATCGACCTTATTAGATAATATAAAATAAATAGTATCTTAAGTCATGATTACAGTGCGGCGTTTGGATAATTGAAACATCCCTGAATGGCGCATCTGTTACCGCTCTCTGTTATTATATTTGTGCGTGCTTTTTCGTTTAATTGTCATCGATTTCGGTGATTGTGACGTAGGTTTTTATGTACTTGTATGTGTAATGATCGGTTTTGGAGTTATTTGTACATAATATTTTTTTTAATCGATAGTACGTTTTCTTGCATATGATGCAACACATCATTTTCCAGTGTTATTGAAGTGAAACTTGTGATTTGAAAATTCGATGAAACGAAAAAGCGTCACTAAAAAGAGACAAACATATTCATAATCGGATTTAGCCTGCGAGAGAATGAGAAAAATACAAGTTATATTTATCTCTTTCTCTCGCAGGCAATGCAGGCAGGCAAATCCTATAATGAACTGAGAATGCGATAAATGAATTGAGAGTAAGATAAATGAATACAAGTTATATTTATATACTTTTCTGAAGTTTCACTTCTGCCGTGTGTGAATTGCACACACACAGTTTTTATTTATTTATAGTTTTTAAAAAGAAGTTGGTTAATTCTGCGTTGATTTTAGAGCAAAGAAGTTTGCACATGATCCCATGGGCAAGATCCCATCTCACCTAATAGGTACCTACTTACTTACCTATAATTATTTTGAGGAGCTCTACACATGAATACAGTAATATAATTTTTGTAAAACAGCACATCCATAATTATAAAAAAAAATGCAATCTGCACGATAGGCCAACTAGAGGCCGTAATAAGCTCGTGACTCCATCGCTCCGCCTCAAAAAAGTCAGAAGGTCATTCGTGGGAATGGGCATTATTTTCTATAACAAAGTTCCACAACCTATTTTGGACTTGCCTATAAACAAAGCTCGTGCGCGGACTTTAAGTGATAATGCAGTCTAAGATGACGGCGGGCTAACCTATTAGGGGTACGGCAGTTATATTAAACTGATAAGTACCACAGAGTAGGTAGGTACAGTTGTACCCATGCTCCTAATCGGCTTCTACACGGCATCGTAGGTACCTACCGGAACGTTAAATCGACTTCTTGACGGTACGTCTTTGCCGCTATGGTGGTAACTAGCCACAGCCGAAGCCACTCAGACCAAAGAAAATTCACAAGTTATGAATTCGCGAATTGGGTGAATTTTAAAGACCCGATTTGCTGAGATTTTAAAAACCTAAATCCACGAAGATGTACCTATTCGCGGGCATCATACTGTGTATTATAATTATTATAGATAACCATTCCCAGGCCCACATTTGGTTCACGATTGGACAGAGTTCTGTCAAAAACTTCTGGTAAAATTAATCATAACTTTGCCCACCCTCCATAATATGACATAGCCCATAACATCAGCATTAAGAGGGCTCTCACCATTTCTCACCAACAATTAATGCATTTTAAATTAACTCCCCACACGTCACAATGGCTGACATTTATAAAAATTAACCACTTAATAATATAACAGAGCAAATCAATGAGCCCTTAAAGACCCCAAAAGTTACACGCAGTCATTCAGCCGGCCCTTTTGGAAAAAAAATATTAGCGTAATTTACACGGCCTTTGCCAAAAAAAAATGCGAAAAAAATCTATTGTCGATGGTACAAAAGAAGACATCACTATCCATTAACTGCAGCTATTCAAAATTGGAATAGATGTCAGTAAATTGTATTAGTACAAGTTGGATCATCTCGAAATCTTTGATCGGTTTGGTTTTGTGGTGTCAGAGTTGAATGGATCTAATGTCCCTTTTTGTACATATAGGTACTAAACCTCACATAGGTACTACACAAGCGTAGTAACTTAATAATCACTCGCTTATTACTTACGTATTATACATTTAATCTTCGACTCGTCGGCTGTATCATTCATAGAACCGATTTTCGTATTCAAAATAGCTATCGAAATATAGTACATTCGTAATTAAACTTTAGTAACTTAGTTTTAAGGTTTATATTTGAAATATTTTTATTATTATAAGAATTTTTTTTTAAATTAGAAAAAAAATTAGATATTCGTATTCACTTCCATCGGCAGTACCTATGACTGCCATTTTTTTTTCATTTATAATTATTACATTATCACATTGAAATTGAATTTCGTTTTCGATAACAGAAATAAAAAGTATTATCTAATAGGGTTGTAGAATAAAAGACCAGAATTGTGTGCCTACTGCCTACCTATGTGATATTATAACATACTTAATATGAAATCTGCAGTCATTTGCCACTGACTGTAGAGTTGATTGAGGAAGTAATTTCTAGTTTATGAACGGAAATCATTCGACTTGTTTTAAAATTAGAAAATAAATGCATATTTAATATCTACTTGCGTAGCTACACTTACTGGGTATATTTCAATCCACGAAGACGCGTTCCACTATTTTTCGTCTCAATAGGTTGCTTTACACATTGTATTTATAAAGCCGTGTGTTATATTCTTTATTTATGAAACACGCTCGGGGAAACATTACAGTTGCCCAATTCGTCTCAACCAGGCCACAAAAAGTACCTACCTGACAATTAAAATTATACTAGACGCATAATAAAATAATATAATATGGTCACTATTTAACATACTTTCCTACTGTTTTAGTAGGAAGGTATGCTTATAGCGAAAATATTATAGTTGTATTCAAGGGTGTGCATCCAGTAGGATGCTAAAAGATTTCATCATCACAATAAAATATAAGAGTAGGCCGCGTCATCGTCGCAACAAACATTTCGCTTGGCAGTGGCAGTTGGTACCCATTCGTTATCGAATTTCGTTTTCTATTACTATAAAAACTCATGCTAGGGGCTACATGCAGAAAGGCGGGAATTGTCTATGCCCCATATGTTACGAGATTAACATATAAGTCATTTGTCATCGGCGCTGTGGTAGAGCGCTTGATTGAGGAAGTCATTTCTAGTTTATGAACGGAAATAGTATTTTTTCACCATCCCCTACGCGTTGCATTGTAGATTAGGTATTGTTGGCTGATATTATTTAAATTATCATACTCATACTAATATTGTTGCTTTGTCTTTCAATCACGTCGCAACAGAGCACCGGATTGACGTGATTTTTTGCATGGGTATGTTAAGGACCTGGAGAGTGTCACACGCTGTTTTTTATCCCAGAATATTAAGGAATTTTCATGGCAATCAAAAAAACTCAGGTATCATTAAAGGTACCTAAAGGTATTTTCAACAAGGTCTCAAAACGAGCATTTGTGTCACCACTTAGCAACGTAGCTAAGCTAGTTTTATACATAATATTAAAGCCTTTGCCCTTTAGCATATTCAGGGGACATTCTGCAAACGCTTGATGGGACGCACCTTGACGTTCCTAAAATAAGGATTATAATTGTAAAACACGAAAGTAAACAATAATGAAACAATATGGTTTTAAGCGTTGATAGTATGGCCCCTGGAGTGATTAGTGTTGTAGACTGTAGTTAACTAAGTACGAGATGTCATCTCGGTAATCGTTTGTATGTTTGTAATATTCCACTGCGTTTAACCGATTACGCTGGTACATTATTATTACTTACCTATCTGTTTTACATATTTACTACATTAATTCATAGTAGGTTACTGAATGCATAATATATATACCTCTATATATATATATATATATATATATATACTTCATACTACCTAACATTTTAAATGCGAAAGTGTGTCTGTCTGATACGCTTTCGCGGCTCGTATTTTCGACCGATTTTGATAAAATTTGGTATTGAGATAAGTTGCATTCCGGGGAAGGACATACCTAGGCTACTTTTATCCCGGAAAATTAGAAAATTTATCGTTTCTATCGTTATCTAGTTTTCTCTATAAAGCTATCATGGAGTTATGAAAAGACTAGCTGATGGCCGCGACTTCGTCCGCGTGGTTTAAGTTTTTTTGATACAAGCGACTTCGTTTTCCGGAATAAAAAGTAGCATAAGTCACTCTCCAGGTCCTCAACTATACCCATGCCAAAAACAATCACGTCAATCCGTTGCTTCGTTGCGGCGTGATTGTAGGACAAACCAACAAACAAACACACTTTCGCATTTATAATATTAGTATGATTTTCAGAAATTCCATCCGAGCGAAGCTGGGTCGAGTCAGATTAATACCTTAAGAGTACATTAACCCATTACTGAATGCTGTACAGGCAACAGCCCGCAACCGTCCGTATTATTATATTTTATTACCCCACAAACACTGCCTCCTGTGGGGTCCAAGGTGTCAGAGCCGGCGCGTTTGTATTACCCCCATTATGATACGAAAAAAAATATTTAAAAAAAGTTGGCGGCAAAAAGCTTCTGCTATTATAAACGTAGGTGCGTACTCGGACTCACGGAAACATATAGATAGACCACCACTACAGCCCATTAACGTCCCACTGCTGGACACAGGCCTCCACTCTAATAAGAGAGAGGGAATTAGAGCACCACCACGCATGCGGGTTTGCGGGCTTTAACGACAATAATTATTATTTTAGTGATGATAACCGGGACTGACGGCTTAACGTATAGACATGAAGGTAAAATAGGAAGCCGTTTGGTAGAAGTCAACAACAATTAATAAGCAGACGCTTTATTAACACCGGATTTGTAGCTTTTACCTACTTAGATTTCATTATTTTCAATAGTGTCTTATCCTATTTTTCCTTAGCTGACTGAAAAGGTAGACAAATAGGTACGCAGAATGATTCTTTGTTCGGAGCTTTTGACGTTAAAAATTTAAGCTTTTCCTTACAGTTATATTTTGAGGTAATGCTAAGAAAATCCTTTACATCTCTTACGCTTTTCTGGGAGAAGCAACTAGCGAATGGGTAGATAGATTGCGTATGGATCGCACTGATGTCAAAGCAAGGGTGGAAGCCGCAGAGCACATTTGTGTTTTGTGGTCAACACTATACCTAATTTGATTGCGCCTAACGTAACCTAAGTTATGTCCGCTAAATTCCTAACCTTGCTCAACAAACTTACTTGGCCGCGCTTCTATCAAGTCTTCCATCTGTCTTTTCCCTGGGTCTGTGGCCGCATACGGGGTGCGTTTGCGTTCAGAAATCGCTGACTAATTGATTCTTAATGGTTTTATTAGAATAAACCTACCTACGGAGTATATTATAGACTAGTTGATACCCGCGACTTCGTCCGTGTGGATTGAGGTTTTTTGTTCTCACGGGAACTCTTCAATTTTCCGGGATAAAATAGCATTTATGCTATTCCGACTATAATCTATATCTGTGGCAAATTTCATGCAGTTCTGTTCAGCTGTTGTTTCGCGTGACTGAGTAACAAACATCCATCCATCCATCCAAACTTTCGCATTTATAATATTAAGTATAGATTAGTATAGACTAGATCACCCAACCCGGTTTCGTCTTCAAAGAACGTCGAACGTCGTCTTCGTGTTTACGTGGAACCAACCTGATACCTACTGAGAAATCCATCCAGTTGTTTTCAGCACGTTGCATAAAAATGGGCTATGTATATTAAAATATTCAATGTACGTACCGGAATTGTCCAGTTACAGTTTTATTACCTATTATTTATTATATGTAGATAATAGATGTAGGTTTTACTCTATTACTTAGTAGTATAGGTAGGTAGGTACAACTATTTTCGAAAATCTATCCTACCAATATTATAAAATGCAAAAGTTTGGATGAATGTCTGTATGGATGAATGGACGGACGGAGTAGGTACGGACGTTTGTTACTCAATCACGCCAGAACGGCTGCACGGATTTGGATGAAATTTAGCACAGAGATAAATGATAGTCTGAATCATAGGCTACTTCTCTATCCCAGAAAATTAAAGAGTTCCCGCGGGAACCAAAAATCCTCAATCCACGCGGGCGAAGTCGCGGGCATCAGCTAGTCTATCATAATTATTATGAAATGACATTTTTAAAACTCAAAGTTAAAGTCAAGTTTCTCTATAGAATACAGATAGATTAGTAGGTATGGATAGATAGAAATCTTGGTTAAAAAATTGTAGAACTCTAATGAAATAGTACGCAGTCCATCAAAATCTGTTAAGGTCCATTTCATCCAAATTTTAGAGCTAAACTAAATTGCGTACAGCCGTCTCTCTCACTCCTAAGCCGCGAGAGCGAGGCAGGTGTAGTATTCGATTAATTTAATTATAATATTATTCGGAGCACCTTCGTCGGCTCCTATCTTACATCTGTGATAGCTTATGATGACACAACGCATTCGACGAAACACGGTGCACGCTGGACTTAATATTTTTTGGCGTACTAGAAATATTAAATTCTAGTTTAAAAATAGAACAATATGAATGCATCTTATAAATCTCTATATTGAAAACTTGTAACGGTACCTGTAATTCGAAAAAATCCGCCTTTGGAATATAAATCAGTTAACAGCTGTTTGTTTAATCTGTGCTGTTCAAAAATTAAGTATTTACTTCAAAAATTTTGTAAAAATCGATTTTGAACATTATTGAAATGTATCAAAATAAGCTAAGCTTTAAATTTAAATTAGTAATATATTCCTTAGAATGTTATTTAAAAGATAGTAGTAGGTATTGTTTAATCTGATAACTTTAAAAACCGAACAAGCCGAAAAAATTTAGTCAAAAACCCTATACACCTTTAAATATCCTAAATCTATCTAAAAGCCAAAATAACAAGAGCCCTAAATCTTTAAACTTAGATTAGATATTATGCTAACTTCTTAGGCTGTTATTTAAAATAAAGTAGGTATAGTATATACTGATAACTTCAAAAAACAAAAAAGCTAAAAACATTTGAGTCGAAAATCATAAATACATTATATCCATATCTATACTATAATATTATAAATGCGATAGTGTGTCTGTCTGTCTGTCTATCTATTTGTGTTTCTGCTACGCTTTCACGGCCCATCTGTTCATAGACCAAATTTCAATAAAATCGGGATAGGTTGTATTCCGGGAAAGGACATAGGCTACTTTTTATCCCGGAAAATAAAGGATTTAGCGTGGGAATTAAAAAATTTAATCCACGCGGACGAAGTCACGGGCACCATCCAGTCCTAAAGATATCTAAGGGTCAAAATAACAACAGCCCTAAATCAATTTGGGCGCACTCCGGTGTATCGAGCGTATTGTACGATATTACCGGGCGTTGGTTCATTATTTAATAACCCCACATTTGGACACCCCTGGCGGCGAATTATAGGGCAGTGGTTTAAAAAAAAAGGAAAACGTGTTATTTCGCCCGAAATTTGTAAGCGGCAGCCCTTTGTTTCGGAGATATACAGTAAATTAGCGTATGTGTGTTTGTTTCTACGTTACTACATTACGCTTCAAGTGTACCATAAATTCAAGACCACCCTGTCATGTATTTATGGCATTCCGAACCAGTGGTAGATTCACTCGACGAATCAAAAGCACTTGCAAAAGTTTATTTGAATAAAAATCTTTTGAACTTTATGGAATTGACTAGGCGGAAGGTCACGTGTTCGATCTCCGGCAGTCAATTTAAGAATTTACAATTTCTGAATTTTCTCTGGTCTGGTCTGGTGGGAGGCTTTGGCCGTGACAAGTTACCATCCTACCGGTAAAGACGTGCCGCCAAGCGATCAGCGATGCCGCGTAGAAACCGCCGGGCTAACTTGTGGTGAATTAAAAAAAGACTAGCTGATGCCCCCGATTTCGTCCACTGGAGGACATAGGCATCTTCGGAGGCGGCGGCCTGGGTCCATACATACGTCTATACCTACTGCGGTGAGAGAAAATTAAGTGAATAGTCTAAGGTTAGCATTTTAATCTGTTAATGTAATTAAGTTATGTATTACTAATAATTACTCAATTGTCAATTGATACTCGAAATAAAATTTTATTTATATTTATTATTATAATCAGAGAATTTTGAAACTACACCTGAACGTAGACGGGGCGGGTCAGTTAGTATATTAAAAAAACAAGATGTTATATAGATAGGTATACCTACCTACCATCAGAGGTTCCGCCCAAATTAAAAAAAAAAATCGAAATAGAATCGAAAAACCAACACACCTGTAACGCAAAGCTCACACGCCGACTCTAAAAGGCCGTAATTGCTCGAAACACGGCCGAATCGATAAAAAACAAATCGATTGTGCATCGATTAACTTATCTGAATCAATATCGAGTGTTATTAGAAAGGTGTGAAACTTAATGGGTCTTTTTGTTTTGTTTTACTATGCGCCTTAATGGGCAATGCCACGAGTTCGCAGTAGTTTAATTATCTTACTTAAGTATATTACAAATGCAAAAGTATGTTTTCATATATTATAACCTGCATTGAAAATGTGAGTTTCAATGCCTGTTGAGCCACCTGAAACTAGTCAATTTCAGACGAATACGTCATTCAGCAGGTATAGAAAGTCATTTTTCTACCCGCTGGATGACGTAGCTGCCTTCCTTTCAATCCTGTCAGAGTATCTTTTGTTTATTTTAAACCTTTATAATTGTCATTTAAACCATCAACTAAACTGACAGATATCATATTTCTAAACAACAACCTAGCTAGCTAGCTATTTCTAACTAAAATAAATATAAAATACAATTTTAATAAAACTCGCACTTTAAATGCAGGTTATGATGAAAAATATAGTGTGCCGCGGGATGTAACACGACTTCAGACTTCGGGTGATGCCAGCCCTCGCTTCGCTCAGGCAGGCAACTTCACTCTCGTCGGAAATCGTCTCTTTTTTTCGACCCCTAGGCACACAATATTCTATTTAGGGCTACATATAATTATCGACGTACATTTTTGAAGGGTAGGTACATTTTAAAGACTTGATAGTTGATACCTAGGTAACTTATTTAACGGAAAATCTCCATGGAATGTTTATAAACCCAAACCTGGCCCAGGCCCCAGACTACCCACTACCCAGAAAACCCAGCTGGACGAAGTCTCCTTTGTGTAGTTTTTTAAAATAGGTACTTAATTTATTGTTTATTACTGTCAATAAAATAATAATAACACTTGCCTTTCACTTGTATTGTGCAAGGCAAGTGTTACAAAAATTATAAACCCACGAAAATTAATCCCACAACAATACATTCGTTATTATCATGAAATACAATGAGTTTCAATTAAATAAATTAATGAAATAAGTGGTTTTTATTACAATTTCACGCGATTTTATGTCGAGGCCGATAAAAAGGACTATAGACGTCTTCAACTCTCCACTTTCCAAAAATTATTATAATTATTCTTTTCATCGCTCATCACGACTTATTCCGCCATTATAAAATTTAAAAAAACTGTTTTTCATTCAGTTGCAATTTAATTATAATATTATATAATTAAATTGCAATATATGGATCACAAATGGGGTTGCCAACTGGGGGAAAAGTAATCGACTGTACCGTGTGAAGACTTTTTCCAAGACTTTGTAACATTTTATTTTTTAATAAATAGAATAGGTACGATGAAGTTTGGGCAGTATTGCAAAAGCAAAAGATTGCATTATACTTTGTCGATTGAAATACCAGGAAATGTAGAGACAAACAAGAGAAATTGAAATTATAATTTTGAAATTATAATTTTGGTGCATATTTAATTAAAATTACTTAGACCGATTGAAAATTAGCACTGAATAAATATCATATATGAATAATTATTAGCTAATTTTTTTTTACTGGGCTTACATAAGAAAACAGTTTTATATATATTTGTAATTTTGTATGGTAATCTAATAATCTATTTTAATTTTTAACCGACTTCAAAAAAAGGAGGAGGTTCTCAATTCGTCGGAATATTTTTTTTTTCTGTATGTGCCCCGATTACTCGAAGACGCCTGAACCGATTTTGAAAATTCTTTTTTTGTTTGAAAGGGTATACTTCCAAGGTGATCCCATATAAATTTGGTGAAGATCTGATGAAGATCTTCGAAGACAGATGTTCCCCGATTACTCGAAGATGCCTGGACCGATTTGGAAAATTCTTCTGGATAAGCAAAGTTGACGCAAGGCTCGCCCGACTTCTACATAGTGGGTAGAAATAATAATATGTAAATATATCCAATTATTTTTTGCTTTTTAGTTTTTGAAGGCGGTTTTTATTTATTTATGTAATTTTATATAGTTTATACTAGATGACGCCCACGAATTGGTAACTAGCCACGGCCGAAGCGTCCCACCAGGCAAACCTACCACTTTACCGAATTTCATCCAAATCGGTTGGACAGATGGGCCGTGAAAGCGTAACAGACAGACAGACAGATAGACAGACAGACACACTTTCGCATTTATAATATTAGAACGGAAAAGTATGGAAATGGAAGTATGGATATGGATGCGAATCTAATAGTGTATTTAATTTTCTAACTTATAATTATAACCCATGTATTTTTTGAACTCAGATTTAGCAAAATAAATCATTTGTATTTGTATATTTTACTTCATAAATGACTTCCCTCGGTTTTTAGAATGATGTTTAATATAAGTAGTTCAGTTCAGTTGGCAACCCTAGTTCATAAAACCTTTAAAAACTGCATATTTCTTGCACTCAATAATACTCCCTATACAAATTAATATAAAAGCAAAATTCGCATGCACTAATTAAGCAGATGGCACCGCCGGGTTCATTGCACGATTCATCTTCTTATTGGAGTGTTATTATTATTTACAAAAATGTCTGCCAATGAAAAGGCAGTGAGGATTGAATCGAACAAAAGTCGATAAACAATTGAATTCCCAGTCAAGGCGTCCTGAAGTCGTGAAAAATTATCTTTTATGTGTATTGAATTCGCTCCGAAATGAAAATTTATGGTTTTCTGATGCTTAGGTTATTTCTGATGAATCCATATTTAATATTATAAATGTGCAAATTTAACTGCTTATCTGTCTGTTTGCTACGCTTTCACGGCCAATCTGTTCAACCGATTTTGATGTAGTTGGTACAGGAATAGGTTCCATCTCGGGGAAGGACATCCACAACAACCCATTAACGTTCCACTGCTAGACACAGGCCTCCACTCTCATAGGAGACAGGGAAGGACATATTATTATAGGCCACTTTTATCTTGGTAACTCAAAGGGTTCCAGAAGAAGTTTTGAAATACATTTATGTAATAGATGTTGTATGGATTAGCAAGGTTCTTATCCCCATGGTCTGAGCCGGAAGGTCTAGCCCCACTTGAGATGCACGGAGCGGTGCGGCACGTAGCGACAAATACTAGTGGTTCGCCCCGAACTGAGACCTCGCGGCGCCATCTATTGACATAATTGTGAAGTTCTGTTAAAAATACTGAATCTCATTAAAAATTAAATAATTTCTTTTCTTATAATATTTATCTAATTTTAATATTTGTTGTTCAAGTACAGGATATAATTCAAATAATTGATCAAGTTTCAGGCTCAGCCTTTCAGAAAATTTAGAGTTCTGAGGTCAACTTTGGACGTTAGAATATCTCCACTTTAAAAGCCCTCCATTTCGTCAATTTTAGGAGAAAATTTAAACTCTATTCCTAATTATCTTTAAAATGATATACCGCAACCCTATGTAATGCTATAATAGTAGTTTATACACCAAGGGGATAAAGCACTGTTTTATGTCACGGGCGCTACATTGAATCCTGAACGTAACGAAGGACTCCAAATTTAACTCCCGAGCGCAGCGAGGGTGTTATAAGTTAATTCCCGACCAAAGGGAGGGAATTAAGATTGAGTCCTGAGTGCAGTGAGGGATTCAAGCGCCCAAGAAAAAAACTGCTTTATCCCGGTGGTGTATACTCTACTTTATACTTCTACCATTAATATTTTTAGTAAGTAGGATACATAGGTCTAGTAAATAATAAAAAGAAAAGACAAATTAAAAGCGAATGTTCACGTTCGATAGAGTCACATTTGTCCATTTATCATTTTGCTTTTCATGCTGCCAGTGTTTATGCAGGTACACATACTCCTTGGTTTAAAAACTTTTATGTCAAATGGTACGATCGTTGTCAATGGTCGACCAGTCTGGAGCCTAGACTCTGTTGTGCATATTTACAGTATGGGGTTGGTCAACTAGTTGGGCGATCGATCGACTAGATTACGGCCCTAGGGCATGAAGACTGACTTTAGACCCGCAAAAGTATGATTAAAACAGTAGTAAAGGTATGGTAGAAGTATAAAGAATATTTTATTTCGCATTCGCTTCTATGAGAGCCCCCTGAAATAAAGATTTTTATAACTTTTTAAGCCATATTCGACTGGAGGCCATCGGTTTACATATTATTACGTACAGTAATTCAGAAGTTATAAGGCTCTGACAGACGGACGGGCGGATGGACGGACGGACGGACGGACGGACAAGTGCAAATTCACTCAATTAGACTCAGAGACCTTCGCTTAGCTCGGTAAATTATTTGTGTGAGTTTTTTTTATTTTTTTATTACTAACGGTCACTTACACTTAAAAAGCATTAAAAGTAATCTTATCCTATAAAAAAGCTACATTTAGTGACCACTTACAAGTAAACACAACTTTTCCAATTACTTACAAAAGGTAAAAACACAAAAAATAACAACATAACATGGGAAAAAAACTAAAAATAGAGTTGGCAGTGCATCTCCGTGCCGCGTCGCTCAAGTGGGCCCAGCTCCATACAACCTCATACATATAATACTTGTCGCTACGTGCCGCGCCGCCTCTGCAGTGGGGCCAGACCTTAACAATCCATTAATAAACAAAGTGCTAATAATTTCATTACAAAACGTAGGTAAGTACCAACAACTATGGCGTAAATTGCGCAGTGTTGCAAAAATAAATCCGCCATTGAAGCAATTGGCGACAGTCGACACGGTGGAGCAGTGTGGTAGAAAACTCGACTGTTGCGAAATGTCTTAATGCAAACCGCATTCAATCCGAGAGGAGGAAGCCGCGGCGGCAATTTAAATATTTTGGTTTATAGCCTAATTTAGGTGATAGCTTAATTTTAGTAACTGCCGATAAGTATATCTATTATTAACTTTAAAACTCGAACTTAAATATACAATTTACAATGGCTAAAGGAGTTTGGAGTAGGGACCAGTGGCACAGCTATCATAGGGCCAGCTGGTGGTGCAGTGCACCGGGGCCCCGAAGCTCAGAGGGCCCCGTCCCCTTAAGCTTTGAAAAGAGAGGAGCAGCGGGCTCCTGCCTCCTGAAGCCGGGAAACTTCGAGCCTGCTCACAAGAATCTTTTTTTTTTCGCCTCCGACATCAATCACTAATTACCATAGAAAACAAGGCGGCATCAATTTTTTTTTTTTTTTTATCCACTACAAGCTAGCCCTTGACTACGATCTCACCTGATGGTAAGTGATGATGCAGTCTAAGATGGTAGCGGGCTAACCTGTAAGGGGCATGGCAGTTATAATAAACCCATACCCCTTCGGTTTCTACACGGCATCGTACCGGAACGCTAAATCGCTTGGCGGCACGTCTTTGCCGGTAGGGTGGTAACTAGCCACGGCCGAAGCCTCCCACCAGGCCAGACCAGGGAAAATTAAGAAATTATACATTCCCAAATTGACCCTGCCGGGGATCGAACCCAGGACCTCCGCACGAAACTTGGCTTTGAGTGAAGTTATAGACGAGTTTGCAAAAATTAAAGCACGCAAGTGATTGTGAATTTGACTAGGCATTTTCTTAACAATATTTTTTAACTGTCTATTGGTGTCATCTGTATAATAAATAGATAGGTACATATATTATTTTGTCATCTGCATCGGTGTTTATTTATATTTTATTGCCACTTTCTTTTATTAAACACATATGGATTCTACTCGTCATTATAAAGACGACGTATGGATTGAGCCTACGAGGGATACATGCAAGTCACTGTTTTCTTACACACTTCTTTTCTTACGCCTATCTCTAAGTTTGAGGGCTAATATAAGTTTAAGCTACATGGAAAGAGGGGGTGTGGGCCCGATTTTTCCTCTATGCACCGAGGCCCTTTATTTTATTTTATTGATCGAACATACCCAATAAAACATTACAGTTTCAAAATACGTCTTATCAGATTACAATACTATATATAAATTACTATAATTACCTACTTAAAAAAAACACTAAAAATATCTTGATTCTTGTTGTACCTATTCTTCCTCCACAACCTTTGTCACTGCCAAGGGTCACTGGTAGAGATCTCTTATAGAGATAAGTGCTTCCGTGTCCACAATGTACTTATCTGTTTTTCTTCACTATTAATTAAATTTAAATTAAATTTACAAACAATAACAAAAATACACAATATAAATGAAATAAATATTTAAATAATAAATTTACCTATTCTCTAATAATAATTTTATAATTTTCGTGAGCTGGATTAGTGGGGTGTGGATCATCAGCCATTGTGTTCATCCACTGTTGGACCACAGAATAGGTAATACATAGTTGGTTGGACATAGGACCCAATGCCAGCGCAACTTCAATCACACAGGCTAGTAGGTACTAGGTACGACTAGTACTGAGAATTTCTTGCCAGAAACACCCAATACTTAATTAAGTTACCTATGCACTATGCAGTATGCACCTAGTTATGTATTTACCTATACGTAATAAGGTAGCTAATAAACCTAAAAGTAGCCAACGCACTTAGCTATAAACAGGCAAGCCAATCGTCACAATGGACGTCGATTTGCTCCAAACAACGGACTACTTGCTATAAATATACCCCATTGTTGTTTTAATCAGAGTTGACTAATCGACTAGAAACGTGGCGCTTTCACACTGGTGGCGTCCACGCGGCGGTGTGGCAGGAAACTGTTGTGAAAATCAGCGGGCCGAGTGGGAGATTTTTTACCTATACAAAAGATTAAAAGTTAACTGCGATTTGTATGGAACTGAGCGAGTGCCATCTCTTATTTTGTCATCACTCATCAAGCGCTTGACAATTTCATACAAAACGGGATTGAATATGTATAACAATCTCCCACTAGGCACCCAGTGCAATGTGAAGTCGTGCAACTTACAAGTTCTTGTTTCTATAACTTTTTAGCATTTTGGTAGAATTATAATCTTTTAATCCGATCATACTGATACTCTCACGATAAAATGCATTAAATACATAAATTTTCTGCTCTTTTTTTAGCTTTTGCAAAATCGTTTACAATTAATTATTTGTAATCACTCAATTGACGTCATGAGTGTGAAAGTTCTCTTACATTTTGTTCGGCAGTAATGGCGACAGTAAATAAAGCTCAGAGGCCAGTTCTAATATAATAAGTCATAAACATAGCATTTTGTGAGCTTTTGCAAACTCGTTTAGGAAAGAATCCAGTCGTGTAACGTGGCGAGTGTGAAAGTGCTTTTACTTCTGTCGTGCAGTAATGGCGGCCGCTAATTAAAGCTCGGTGGCTGGTTGTGATTGAATGCGTTGTATTTACTGCGTTTAGTAAGCTCTTTGCTTGTGATATTTTATCGGGTCACCACACCACGATTATTAACTGCTGGCAAGAATAGTACAATACTTTTAATCTCACTACCTGGATGCCAGGCTCAATTATTGTCCAAGCAAATCCTAATCATTTGACAGCATAAAACGTATTACTCGAACTTTTTAAGGAGTTCATAGGTACATATTACATGCTTTTTGACGTGCAGGCGTCTATGAAGTATCTATGAACTCCTTAAAAACAGGTCGAATTATCCGCTTTGGAAAACGATTACGTTACGGTTTCGTTATACAATCGGGGAGTCTTTTTCCACTTCCCCTCATTCCAGATCATTTCTGCCACGCAAATTATGGAATCAGCTTCCATCTTCTGTGTTCCCTCTGAACTACGATAAAGGGTTCTTGGATAAGCAAAAGCCGGCAACGCATTGATGGTTCCTCTGGTGCTGCCAATGTTCCTAGGCGGCGGTAATAGAGAATAAAGAAAGAAAAAACATTTAGGTACTTCTAAATCGTGCCACACATAAACAAGCTCAACTACTAAAATAAAGGGGGATTTCGGGGGATGCCCCGTCGCTCACGTCCGCAGGAATTACCTTTTACCTCCCTGCACGTGTCCCCCGGGTGGTGCTAAGCGAGCGACGAACCAGGAGGCGTATTAAATGCCATACGATTAAAAAAAAAAACTAAAATAAAGTAGGTAGATCAGCCTGCACCTCACACTAATTACACTCTATAATAAAAAAACTAGTAATAGTAGATATAAATAAAAAAATCCACAAGTTTACCCCTACCAAAAAAGTGCTCAATGCGGCTAAAGAAGTTTTCACTTCAAAAATCCCTTCACCTACTTTTATGTCCGCCATTTCGCGTATTCGACCAATCAGAAAGCGTTATCATTGCAGGTTTTCTGTAAACAATAAACATAATGTAATTAAGTAGCTTGGCGTGTTTACCTTCGCTTAATATCTGTATCAGCCGCGACAAATGGTGGCCAATAGATTGCGTTATCAGCTAACGTAATGTGCTTAAAAAGGTGGCTTAAGTATAACGTTGTTTAATACATTTACGAAAACAAGCTTATGTACCTAGTATAAAAAACCCTATAGGCACAGAATATCACTTCCGACTAATTTTATAAGTAGGTGTAGGTACATACTTAAGGATTTGTTTTAAATTTATTTTATAGTTAGTTTAATATTTCGATTTCATAGCATTTTAATGTATTGCTTGCCTATTTTTGCCAATTTGATTGCTAATTGCAGTAGAATATTTCTTAATTTAAGTATTTACAACAAAATTAATCAATATTTTTTAATTGAGTGACATCAAGGCTACGTAAAAGTTATTCGGCTTTTTTTAGTTTTCATAGTTTAAAAATCCGACTGCCATGATTTGATTAAAGCTGTGTTAAAAATAATTGTTATTGTACGTTGTACAATAACGATTGTCGTTAAATTGTCGCACTTTCTCTGTCTCTGTCGTTTATAAACTACTAGGGATGCCCACGACTTCGTCCGAGTGGATCGAGGTTTTTCGCTTCCCTGCGGGAACTCTTTAATTTTCCGGGACAAAAAGTAGCCTATGTGTTATTCCAGACTATAATCTATCTCTGTGCCAAATTTCATCCAGATCCGTTCAGTCTTTGGGGCGTGATTGAGTAACAACTAACAAACATCCATCCATACATACATCCGTCCATCCAAACTTTCGCATTTGTAATATTTATTTGATTTTATTTATTTAATTGGGCGGGCGGCAGTGGGCGGTGGAATTATCACAAACGTTGCGGTGTACCTAATCATTTCCCTACTCAGTGGTCATAATATAAACTTTTCTTACTTTCTGCTTAACCCTGGCTGAATACTGCCGCACTCAAGAGTCGCATAATCATTACATTAAGGTCTAAGGAACTCCTGTAATTATTAAGCGATAGCTCTGAGTGCGTCAGAACTCAGAATATACTTACCTAATATCTTTATTTGTAAATATTTCCTTACGATAAGAGATAATAAATACCACACAACGTGATAACTTTAAAAAACACCTAGGCCGTGCTAAAAACCCCACACTTTCATTATTGCACGAGCAGTAATCAGGCTAATGCCTCACAATTAGCTTAAACGATCGAGCAACTCGCTTAAAAGTAGACATGTTATTACGTACTCTTGAATCTCGTTCGATAACCACACCAAATCAACTCTCTGGCATTGAATTAGAAGGTTGAAACTCATCATTAGAATCGAAGCTCTTTAATCTTTTTTTTACAAATTAACCTAGTAAAAGGTAGGTACCTACTCAAAACTTTCATAAAAAAAATTAATAGTTATGTTTATTATGATTTCAATAAAACACAAATTGACAAATAATTATTGTATTATTGAACCCATAACATTATCCAGCAGGGTAACGCAACAAGCGTTCTGAGCACATTACTTCTTTGCTGTGGTTTAGGTGTATGTGCTATTTTCGTACATTTATATTGACATCAATATACCAAGGATGAAGGAAATAAGCATTACTATTTTGTTACCTTTGTCAATGTTGCTTATGGAGGCCCTTTGAAGGAATCTAAAAATAGTAAGACACACGAATATTTATGCAGATTGATGAAATTTCCATTTTATTTTGTTGTGACCTGTTCTGGTACTTAGTTAACGTTGCATATATCTTCTCCCCCTCAATAGGAGGTATATTTTATGGCTCAAACCGACCACCGACGGCGAAGCATGTGTAGAACCGGTTACGGCGCATCTGAGCATTATTTCGCGCAAGAATGAGATAGAGTGAACATAATTTGATTAAAGAAAAGCGAAAAAGAGGTCTTTTAACAAGATGGCGCGAACAGAATGTCGAATTTATTGGATTTTAAAGTCAAATACCTACATAACAATAAGAAAACTCCATCACAAAACTTTAAGTCTCACCGCCGATTTTGTTTTTCTTCTGTCTGCACGCGCTAATATCAGAAACTACTGTAGGGATTTATAGGGATTCTTTGTAGGTTTGTACGTTGTCGCAACTATAAATACATTCGTTATAAAAAAAATTACACCTACCTACATATTAAGTACTAGCTGATGCCCGCGACTTCGTCTGCGTGGATTTAGGTTTTTGGTTCCCTATTTTACTAATTTTCCGGGATAAAAAGAAGAGCTATGTGTTATCCCAGACTATACCTACAGTTCGCGCGCGAGTTGAATGCAGAGTAAACGTATGTTTCACCAAACATTTGCTCTGCATTCAACTCTTGCGCGAACTATAGGTACTTAATTACTAAATCTATCTCTGTACCAAATTCCATCCCAAGAGAATACCCGACTAGTTTCATATTAATAACGATAGCATAAAAACGTTAAAATAAAATCAGGGAAAATATCGTGCGTTGTCAGTTTGAAAAAAGCAAAATGGCGGATCACCCACTGTTCCAAAAGTTGTCTTATAAAGCATGGCTACCCTACAAGGGACGTCGAAATTGAGCCATTTGATCGCGGCCCGCGGACCAGCGCTATCTCGATACGATCTCGCTGTTATTGTTCACTCATTCATTTCCATGCCTCACTCATCCGCACCCGCTCATTATGAATTAGGAGCGCTTGGCGCGGCTAAGCGGCTGACTGGGAGAATGCAAGAATTCGATTATTTTTTAATTTCACAAGTTACATTATGAATTAGAATTCGCTGCTTAGTAAGTTTTTTTTTAAATTCATTATTTATAGTTTTTCCGCGCCCTCGTATCTATTAGTACTTTTAGTAGGTATCAAAACTCAAACTCAAAACATAGGTTTGACGACCTCCGTGGCGCAGTGTGTAGCGCTGTTGCCTTAACGTGCGGAGGTCCTGGGTTCGATCCCCGGCAGGGTCAATTTGGGAATTTATAATTTCTGAATTTTCCCTGGTCTGGCCTGGTGGGAGGCTTCGGCCGCGGCTAGTTACCACCCTACCGGCAAAGACGTGCCGCTAAGCGATTTAGCGTTCCGGTACGATGCCGTGTAGAAACCGAAGGGGTATGGGTTGAATATAACTGCCATGCCCCTAACAGGTTAGCCCGCTACCATCTTAGACTGCATCATCACTTACTATCAGGTGAGATCGTAGTCAAGGGCTAGCTCGTAGTTTGTAAAAAAAAAAAGGTATTTATTCAAAATAGGTACCTACAAAGTACACCTTCTGAACGTCATGCTTACAAAGTATAAGATAAGTGATGGTGATAATTAACTACGGTAGGTATCTTAAAACTAAAGCTACACGAGGGTTCTATTCTAGGTTCAGGTTCAAACCGCTATAGAATATGGAACCTTCAAATCAAGAGTGAATTAGGCATCTTCTAGGCAACCGCGCTCCAACATAGGCTGCATCACCACTTGCAAGCAGGTCTGTCTATAAGTTAAAAAAAAACAATGTTATTAATATATTATATGGAAAGTAAGTATAGATTTGTATAACCAGCGGTTTCAATAAAATCGCAACATTTTTTTTTTTTTTTTTTTTTATCCACTACAAGCTAGCCCTTGACTGCGATCTCACCTGATGGTAAGTGATGATGCAGTCTAAGATGGTAGCGGGCTAACCTGTTAGGGGCATGGCAGTTATATTAAACCCATACCCCTTCGGTTTCTACACGGCATCGTACCGGAACGCTAAATCGCTTAGCGGCACGTCTTTGCCGGTAGGGTGGTAACTAGCCACGGCCAAAGCCTCCCACCAGGCCAGACCAGGGAAAATTCAGAAATTATAAATTCCCAAATTGACCCTGCCGGGGATCGAACCCAGGACCTCCGCACGTTAAGGCGACAGCGCTACACACTGCGCCACGGAGGTCGTCAAACATAACGACATAGGTACAAACTCGATTAGGTAAAAGCAACGACCTCAATTTACATAGACGGGCCCTGTCAAACAAATTTTCCTAACGCCATCTAGTCTGAAAAGCGGGACAGCGCTATGGCGGGGACAAGGACCGGGCTATACAGGTTAGGAACGTGCTCTAAAGGTTGGACGCCCAATTTTTTTCTATGAACGGGCCTATCTAGTACCTACATTCGATGTGTAAAAGCTGTTCGTAAGCTTTATAAATTCCAAACTTTTAGTAGCTTTGTGAGTCAACCGCCCACGCGGTTCAAAATAAAGATTTGTATCTTATTGCCTTAATCCAATTACAGAGATCTTTAATACTGAACTCCCTAATCCTATCAAAGAACAACGAACACCACTATTTCTGTATCTACAATCCAAATTCACCTCTATTCCCTTAATATAAAACTCATGAAGTCTGCAAATAAAACATTGTTAGCATTCAGACAATTTCAATTGTGTCAAACCAATTTAAACTCAATTGCCTTTCACTAAAAACAACTTTAGTCGCAAATATAAATTAGTTGTTCATCATTAAAGCTGTGACCAATTAAATTGAACCTTAATCCATTGTCTTAAGGGTTAATGGAATGCTAAATATAAATTGGTACGCACGCTGTAGTACAAGAGACGGTGTAACGAATGCGTAGGAAATCGGGACTTACTGTCAACACTTTACAGCTGATGACTATAAAATAGGGAAGTGAATGTGGCTACAAAATAATCGATAATTCGAAATTAATTGAATGAATGAAAATATTTTAATTGCACACCAAATGGTTACAGAGAAAAAAGATTATTTTTTGTATAGCATTATTTAATGTAATCTATTTTGTGATGGGTATAATAAGCGTCGAGTCACTATATACTCGTGTGGTCGAGTCGTTGCCTATTCCAAGTCATAACTCATAACTACTCCTATTTATTATTATTATTATGTGAAAGTGTGTCTGTCTGTTACCTACCTTTTCATAGTCCTTAGCGAAATGTAGTTAGGAGACACTTTGCATCCCGGAGACGGACATAAGCTGCTATTATCCCGAAAACCCAAAAAGTTCCCACGGATCACGGATGATCTGATAAACTCTTTTTTTTTGGAATAGTAGAGTCGCCCCTGCAGACTCCCTGAATGTAGGCCAAATCTAAATTACCTACTAGAACATAAATCCATATCAGTATGTAGATATCACAGTACCTAATCGATTTGTAATATACATCTACACGTAATAATCGATCATTTTGACACATCCCTAGCTATTAATAGGGGTAGACACGGCTGTAGAATTACAATACGGTCACCGCTTTGTAATTTAGAGCGGGGTTACACGCATTTTGACGTCCGTCTTTTAGAAGATAATCGGTTAAGTGGTAATGCCTTTGAAGACCTCCCTGGTGCAGTGGTGAACTTGTGATCTTGTAACTAGGATTAGAAGGATTTGGCCATACACGCTGGCCAAGTGTGGATTGGCTACACACGGTCCCCCCGACGCGACGACGCTTGGAAAATAAAAATATTTGAGCTTACATAAGATAATATGTGAAGATAATAATTTAAATTAATATTATTTGAGGTTTAAAATATTATTTGTTCGTTTTTGGAGTTTATTTTTTGTATCGGGGGGTTTTTTAAATTTTACTTATATTTTTAAAGTAGGTATAAATATTATTTATGTATTTAACAATTTATTGAAGTAATACAGTATCAAATTTCGAATCGATAGGACATATGGAAGGTAGTCAGATTCTCTTCAAACGGATGAAACATGGCTAAGAACACTCGGGTTAAAATTATCTATGACACAAAAAAAACTAAACGAAAATCGGTTCATCCATTTGGGAGCTACGATACCACAGACAGATACACAAACAGACCCGTTAAACTTATAACACCCCTCTCTTTTTGCGTCGGGGGTTAAAAACATTTAAAAACATGACGTAACATATGAGACACCTGTACTATGTCCTACATGTTATAAATAAATTGAGTTTAATGAATTTCTTAAAATGCACGTGCATGCCCGAGGATCGAACCAGTTCCCCGTTGAGTTGTGTGATTTAACCACTAGGCTATTATAGTTTCAAAATACACCAATACCACACAAATCGTGTACGGGTGACCTCAACAAAGGCGTACTAATTGCCTAGCGCGGATCGGTAAAATTAATCAATCTGCGAGTCGCACCGTGAACATTTCTCATTTTTACCGCACACGTATTACGATGACAATAAAGATGAAAATCGTTTAGCCGTCGAATTATAATAACTTATACCTGTGGTTAGGGTTACCACTACCAGTCGTCAGGATTTGTCCTGACAATTGACATGTCAGGATTCCGGGGTTTTTTGAGAATGTCAGAATTTTGGTGAGTTTATGAAAAACTTAAAAAAATTACATTATCTATGGTAGGAACCATAGAAAAAATAAAATTAAACCATATCAAAACAAATAGCTTAAAAATATATTTAAAGTCTTGTAATCTACACAAAGATGAACACTTGGAGAATATGTTCTTCATTTCATTCGCGTGGAATAAGTATTTTTGACTCTATATATTTTGATATATTTGATTTTTTGAGAACTCCTTAATTTTCCGGGTAGTTTATTAACAATTCTATTTTTCTAAACTAGAAACAACATACAAGGTACAACGTACTCGCTGAAACGCGTAAGAAACACCTTGCACTGTGAATTCCTATTGCTAACGCAAACTAAGGACGAAATGGTGATAGATACGAGTGAAAATCCCAATTAAAATCAGACTTTTGTCAGGATTTGCTTCGCTAGGATATGGAACGCCCTTATAATATTGGTATCTTCAAATCAAATCAAGAGTGATTAGGCATCTTCTAGGCAAGCGTGCTCCACCTTAGGCTGCATTACGGCTTCCAGCAACTCTGATTGCAGCCAAGCGCTAGTCTATAAATTAAAAAAAAGAACAGTGAGACACACCGCAAGTTGGTAACCCTACCTGTGGTCGACCATACCTGCCTAATATAAACGTTGTAGAGTTGTAGTCGGCGCGCTTTGAAGTCGGTACTCTCCAATTAGCGTACGCCGCCGCCTTTGGCGTCCGCCGCCTTCAAGTTAGAGGTGCTATCTGTCCCTCACGCACGCACCTCACGCTCTAACGCTGGTTACACTCCGGTGCTAATACGGTTGTTAACAAATCTCTAAACTGACTTTCAAAATTCTCTTTAATTTCTGCATTATAAAAACTATCGCATTAAGTAGGTACTTATAGTTCGCGCGCGAGTTGAATGCAGAGTAAATGTATGGTGACACATACATTTACTCTGCATTCAACTCGCGTGCGAACTGTGCCTCTTTTGAAATGTGTTAATTTAGTAAAGTCTAAGATACCTACCTATTATGATATAGCTGATCGATCGCTGATAGGTTTAATTTTTTTGTTCCCGCGGGAACTCTTTCCGGTATAAAAAGCCTATTTCACTCTCCGGGTCCTGAACTATACCATGAAGGAAATCACTAATAAGACTACGAATTTAAACCCTGATTTTCTGTAAAAACTTACAATTTTTTCATCAAAAAAGACCGTTTGTGTAGTAGCTAATGTGCCAAAGTACAGTGAGCTTTAATGTAAAGAGGTAGTAAAGGTGTTCCTCACATAGTCACATACACCTCTCGCTCTAACACGTCATGGGCAGTGGGCACTCATGGGTGCCATCGCTGTTTACATTCACAAATGCACACCCATGTTTCTTGTACGTTCACATATTACGTGAAGATTTTTATCGTTGTAGGTACGTGTAATGTGTTGAAAGATGTACATTAATAATTGCACCGCTCATAGCCTATTTTTAATGTTTTAATCTATGTTTACTATCTTTAGCTAGGACCTATTTTACTTACGTACTTTTCCAGCTCTTTTCCCCATTATTATGTATGTTCGACAAAGAGTCTTTTCAAACCCGTCGGCTAGAGTTTTCACGAGATTTTTTTAGCTTGGATTTAGGTTTGCAAGGGAAGAGAACCCCCTATTAAAATCCTAATACTTCCATACTAATATTATAAAGTGTGTCTGTCTGTTTGTCTGTCTGCTACGCTTTTCAACCGATTTTGATGAAATTTGGTGTAGAATTCCCACGAAAATCAAAAAACCTTCACGCGGAAAAAGTCGCGGGCGTCAACTAGTACCTACTTATAATATAAACATTTTGATACTGTGCGTTATGAAATACTCAGGTTCTGACAAAACTGTAGGTAGGTAGATAAGATGTCAAAAAATCCGAACCACCATCCACGAAAATATTAAAAAAAACAGCAACAAAAATATTATAACCCATACAATAACCGAAAGCGGCCCACCGCGTCCTTACAATAAATCTTTACCCTATATCCGTTATTTTGCATAAATAAAACCAAATTACGAACCCTTTGGGTCGCCCGGTAGCCGCCTGATGATATTGTAACCAATAACAAAAATAAATTAAACAAAAAATTAACCCGTCACCACCGAGTTGTCTCGCGGACTATGGGTTCCGTAACATTAGAATATTTTAAGTTTTTTATTACGTTTATTTATGAGTACATACTAATATTATAAATGCGAAAGTAGGTTTGTTTATTGGTTTGTTGGTTGGTCCTGCAATCACGCAACAGAGAAACGGATCGACGTGATTTTTTGCATGGGCATAAGGACCTGGCGGGTTAGGCTACTTTTTACCTCATAAGATTGAGGAGTTCCCGTGGAAATTAAAAACTTATTCGCGGGCATCAGCTAGTTTATTATAAGTTTATTATTACGAAGTTCATAGACAAGACCTAATGCTGAGATCTATAGACCGATCTTTGACTTTGCTTAGACTTAAAACGTGGTTAAAACGAGAAAGATTTATGTAACTAACCTAAGTCAGTCTCGTTTTAACCTTTAAAAATACTTATCTCAGCATAAGTATTTTTAAAGGTCAAAATCATTGATGTAGATAGAATTGTATGGAGTGAGTAAATTATATTTGTAAATTATGACTTATATTTTAAGGAATTTGGTGTCACAATAATTATACAAAATTCGTAATTATAGATACCAACGTAGTTAAGACGCTCCGTTTATTTAAATAAGATATTTTATCAAGTTCTTTTAAATTGCATGCAGGGTAAATTATTGAGTACCTATTCATCTTCGTATCCACAATAATATGAAAGTGTGTCTGTATGTGTACAGCTTTCTACGATGTCTACGCTTTCAAGGCCTATCTGTTCAACTGATTTTGACAAAATTTTGTAGGTACAGTGATAGCTGTTGCATCCTGGGGATTTGGGGAAGGCCTGGCTACTTTTGATCAGAGAAAACGGAGACGGAATCGTGGATATGATCTATTATTGTAACGTACTATTATCTATTCTGTGGTATTGTCTAACGTAGACCCTTAGTAGATCCCCTCTAAGAAAGGATTCAACCAATCAAAGTTAAGCCCAGTCAAAGTACCGCGTAGTTTAGCAATTGAAGTACAAAAAGGAACCCTGAAAAAGGTTGTAAACGAAAAGAAAAAAGTGTTTGGATATCAAAGGCGCCGCGGTCACGTACCGGCGGGTTATGACGAACCGCGGGAGTTGTGCCTATGGCGAGGAAATTAAAATTACGCCACATACTTACCACATACAGATCCCCGAAAGGATTCGAAACCGATTATCCAAAACGTAATGGAGAATACCACTACAGCCCTTTAACGTCCCACAGCTGGGCACAGGCCTCCACTCTCATTGGAGGGAAGGAATTAGAGCTTAGACCCACCAGTCACCACGCTGCTCCAGTGCGCGTTGGAGGGCTTTAACAACTATTATCATGTTAGTGGTAATAACCGGGACCAACGGCTGAACGTGCTCTCCGAGGCACGGGGTTGAAACACCGCCCAACTCCCTAACTCCGGGCTAGTAATGAGAATTTCTAGTTAAAAAATTCCCACACTTAATTATGGCTCGACCCGGGACTCGATCCCTGGACCTCGTCGGCCGCAGTCGAACCTGCTAACCACTAGATCAACGAGGCAGGAATGGAGAATACCAGTGTATTCTAAATTCTAGTGTTACATCAAAATAGGTTTAGCGTTCCGGTATGATGCCGTGTAGAAACCGATTAGGTTAGCCCGCTACCATCTTAGACTGCAACATTACTTATCATCACGTGAGATTGCATTTCTACCTACTCTTCCGGCAAAGACGTGCCAAGCAACTTAGCATTCCAGTAAGATGCCGTGTAGGAACCGATTAGGGGCATGTAACATTAAAAAATTAAATATTTTTGTCTACCTACTATGTCAAAAATAAATTATTTTTAGTGATTAACTATAGAACCTGCCAAAAGACGTAGGTACTTAAGGCGCTTATGACGCTTTACAAGCGTATTTCCGTGTTATTGAATATCTATCTCCTTCTTCAAATGACATCACATAATTTTGAAAAAAATGTAGTGCAATACTTAAACTCATGCTCTTCAATTGTGTGGAAGCCTTTTTTTAATTTTTTGATTATTTAGATAAATACAAGCAATTTAAAAATAAGTAGATTCGCATTAGATTGTCTATTAACTTCTTTACCCGTGCACAAACGAAAGTGAAATTTCATATAACTATACAGAATATTTTTGCAGTAAATCGTGTGCAGTTACTTTTTTGGATTTCGAAGTTTTTCTACGAAAAATTAATATGCAACGTATATTTCGGCCAAATAATCCTAGCGGGTGTTGCGCGGGCGACGGGCGGCAGATGGCAGTCGCCTTTCAGACGGAGTGGATGTACACAATTTTCCCGCCAACACGCGCCTGTTTACGTAATAATGCGTTTTTGAGAGTTATCATAAATAAAATATTGTTTAGTGTTCATAGTAAATGAGAACTGAATTATGATTATGAAACATTTTTTATTTTAGTTTTGAATTGTGTTTTGTGCATGTTAGGTTAGGAATATTAGGATAGGATTAGTGGACTACATCTTAGCACTGTTGGACGTTTATTATTATTTTTGTACTTTTTCGTTTCTTTTTTTATTGTGATAATAATCAATACCTACCTACTCATCAAGATGCTCAAAATAACAAAATTAAAACGATATCAAAAACAAAGTATTGAACATCTGAATGCTGCGTAAGTACCTACTTGCTATAAATATTGTTGTCCTTGATAGCTGGTAAGTACGTAATTTTTAATAAATATTCTACATACGCATGTTACGAGTCAGGACTAGTACCTACCTAGATCCTTACCTACTGAAAATTCCATGGCAAAAATTCAAGAACACACCTAAAACAATATTTAGTCCGACGCGGGATTTGACCCTGGACATCGTCACCCAGTCGAACCTAGACTAACATGTAGGGATACCTGTTTAGACCGTACTAACTAGATACCTACTTACTTGTAACCTAGGTACCTTACTAATATGTAGGTAGGTACCTAATATAAATATTCACTACAGTTATGCAGGTAGGTATTTCGAGCCGCCCTTTTCAAAAAGTAGGTAGGTACCTAGGTATTTATGTAAAATATATTATTAGGCTAGTGCGGCTGATTTCCACCTAAAATAAGTAAGTACCTAAGTAATTAGTAAGTAACTAGATGATGCCCGCGACTTCGTCTGCGTGGATTGTTTTATTTTATTTCCGCGGGAACTCTTCAATTTTCCGGGATAAAGAGTAGCCTATGTCCTTCCCCGGGATGTAACCTGTATATGTACCAAATTTCATCAAAATCGGATATGTAGATGGGCCGTGAAAGCGTAGCAGACAGACAGACAGACACACTTTCGCATTTATAATATTAATAAGTACCTATATAAGTAGGTATAATAAGTAGGAATAAGTATGGATTAACTATTTTTATATTTTTTTTACCTATAAACCTACCTAGATAGGTAAGTACCTCTACATAGTACCTACATCGAAAGGAATTAATAAAGTAGGTAGGTAGCATAGAGGTAGTTTGTGTTCAGACTTATTGTAGATTCTAGATCTACTTACCTACTTATTGTAGAAGCCTCTTTCATTTACAAGCTGATATAAAATATAATATCATAATCTACACCTAGTACGTACCTATCCAAGTAAGTAGGTAGGTAAATACTTCTAAAAAGACTGACAGACTGACTGCTCTACCTAATTATGCAAATAGGTAGGTACTTACATATGGATACTATCTAATGTTTATTTTTATTTTAGAAAAGCGAGAAAAAGACGAGCTTTCCAACCAATAGACCAAAATATCGCTTTTCCAGAGTCAGAGGTTGGACACCGACAATCCGAATTCCGAATCTGGGAATAACACAATTAGGTATGTAAGTTCCCTTGCGTCATGGCTCATAAACGTTATGGAGGCGGCAAATAAAAAAGGGCGGAGGTTCTCCAGTATGCTTATTACATAATATTATGTATATTATCCAAAGTGAAGAATCTTTATCGGCGCTAAGAATAATAAGGATATATATAATAGTAATTAAATCCATACTAATATTATAAATGCGAAAGTGTTTCTGTCTGTCTGTCTGTCTGTCTGTCTGTCTGTCTGTCTGTCTGTCTGCTACGCTTTCCCGGCCCATCTTTTCAACCGATTTTGCTGAAATTTGGTACAGGGGTAGATGGTATCCCGGGGAAGGACATAGGCTACTTTTTATCCCGGAAAATTAAAGAGTTCCCGCGGGAATGCCTTGGAGCAAAAGCAACTTGGAGGCCCTTAATATCCACGTCCTATTAATTTTATAATAATTATGTTTATTACTTAAGCATTTCAAATTAATATAAGAATAAAGTAAAAAATTGCGTTTTCTTTTGATGACTTTTTCAAGTAAGTATCATATCATACTAATATTATAAATGCGAAAGTCAGTTTGTTTATTGGTTTGTCCTTCAATCACGCTGCAACGGAGCAACGGATCGACGTGATTTTTGGCATGGGTATAATTGAGAACCTGGAGAGTGACATAGGCTAATTTTTATCCCGGAAAATTGAGGAGTTCCCGCGGGAATCCAAAAAAACTTATTCCACGCGGACGAAGTCACGGGCATCAGCTAGTTTCATATAAAATCCTATAATAAGCGCGCAGTGGTTGATTCAAAAGCACTTGTAAAAGTTTATTTGAATAAAAAACATTTGAATTTGAATTTTGTTCTTGCTAAAGAGTTGCTGATTTGACTAGTTGTCAAATACCCAATTATAATACCTACCCAACAATTATAGTGGTGTATGAAAGCTAGGTACTTATAGTTATTAGACATTCAAATAATCATAATAGCCAGTACATAGTGTAACCTTACATGAAATGTATTGTCATCGACATAAAACAGACGCTTCCGAATACCGACGCAACCGCAACTAGGGATGGGTGAAAGCTGATGTTGAAATATATCGATAGTTTTCAATCCAAACTTAGGCGTTATTATTCTATGAGTCTTGTTTTTCCTCAAGAGACGTTGTCTTAACAATTATATTATTGTGAGCAATGCATTTTAGCAGAGAGAGAGCAGACGAGGCATAACGTATGCTGCACATAATGTACCAATTATTTTTATCAGCTTAACGGATTATCAATCAGCAAAGTAAGCTTCTAGATATCACACATAATAACCTAAGTACACAAAAAAATATGATGGCATTAGGTACTTATTAATTTAAACTTTTTCCCAATCATATTTTTAACTAGTCGAAAATTTATAGAAATAATAGACGACTTCTGCGTCGATTAAATCAAATCAAATCAAATCAAATCAAATATTTTTTATTCAAATAAACTTTTACAAGTACTTTTGAATCGTCAAGTGAATCTACCACTGGTTCGGAATGCCATTCCTACCGAGAAGAACCAGCAAGAAACTCGGTGGTTGCTCTTTTTAAATAATTCATTTACAATTACTACATATATCAATGTGTACATAAGTAACCGCTGTCCCCAGCATTGTTGGAGCGATCAAATCCATTAAGATTTTTTGATTTGCGCGGAAACTCTTCCATTCTTCCAAAGCTTATTAAAGCTTATTATACTGTTGAAGATTATGTAAATGATAGAGGAGCATGGATTTGATCGCTCCAGCAATGCTAGGGACAGCGGTTACTTATGTACACATTGATATAGTAATTGTAAATGAATTATTTAAAAAAGAGCAACCACCGAGTTTCTTGCTGGTTCTTCTCGGTAGGAATGGCATTCCGAACCAGTGGTAGATTCACTTGACGATTCAAAAGTACTTGTAAAAGTTTATTTGAATAAAAAATATTTGATTTGATTTGATTTGATTCACTCACTCAATTCATTTCCCGGTATAAAAAGTAGCCCTTCCCTGGAATGTAACCAATCTCTGTACTTACCGAATTTCGTCAAAATCGGTCAAAAGATATGGGCCGTGAAAGCGTAGCAGACTGACAGACACACATTCGCATTTATAATATAAGTATGGATAATTTTGGTGCTAATAAAAATCGATATTATTAATTTACGATATCGATTAATTTCCTCAGTAGCGCATCCCTACACGCGACCCATTGGAGAGGCTCTGCCGTTTGAAGTCGCCGCGGCTATTAAAGCTCGATTAAGCCTCCGAGACGCGCCGGCTCCCACTTTCGGTTTTACTACTATCTAAATTGAACAGCCCTATTCTTGAAATTGGACGCGCGCGCGTAAGAAGGGCTTAAGCGACGACCTTGGGGCTTATTACCTTCCATCACTTACAAGTAGATCAACTAGACACTAGAGCCAAGTTCGTTCAAGACCTCTCTGGCGCAGTGGTGAGCGCTTTCAAAATTCAAAATTCAAATGTTTTTTATTCAAATAGACTTTTTACAAGTGCTTATGAATAGTCGAATGAATCTACCACGGAATGCCGTTCCTACCGAGAAGAACCAGCAAGAAACTCGGTGGTTGCTCTTTTGAAAAAATAAAGTATATTTACAATTGCAATAATCTAAAGATACATAAGTAACAGCAGTCCTGAGCATTGCATTGCATTTCTTATAAGTGGGAGATCCCAGGTTCGGTCAAGTCCGGAATTTATAATTTCTGAATTTTCTCTGGTCTGGCCTGGTGGAAGGCTTCGCCCGAGGCTAAGACGTACCGCCAAGCGATTCAGCGTTCCAGTGTGATGCCGTGTAGAAAGTAGAAATCGATTAGACTTATCATTAGAGGTATGGGTTTAATATAACTGCCCTATCCCTAACAGTTTATTTATATTTATATTTATTTATTTGGACAACCAAAAATTGTTACATTAAAAAAAACTTAAAACTAGACACATTTAGGACACTTGTTAAAGGAACAATTTATCAAAGGCGCCACATCATTCACTAAAAAATAAATAAAAAGTAAAAGCTTATGCGCGAAAATATTTAATAGTTAAAAGTTACATTACAAAAAAAAACTAAACTTACACAAAAATACAAAAAAATATACAATTCAAAATTTAAGGAAAGAAAAAATAAAAATTATTAATAGATAGTTGAGACAGCTCGTTTGTTTTTAAAATTTTGGCAGCGTATCATGGAAAACGTCTACCTCTGTGCTGATGGAATTATACATTTTTGTAATTCTGGATATGGCTGAAAATTGTTTGAGATTAGTTCTAGGCCGACCGTTTAACTCGCGTATCGCCTGCGCGGTAAGAAGGGAGCGGGGGGAGATGTTAGCGGATTAAAAAAAAGATACTTATTATTTTATTCTTTACCAACAATGTCTATCTCGAGATAAATCTTTGGATTATTGACTCCATGTGTAGCGTTACCCGCCCCCGCTCCCTTCTTACCGCGAAGGCGATACGCGAGTTAAACGGTCGGCCTATATAGTTCTGGGTGGATGTAAAAAGCCGGATGCTTGACAGGGAACTCTATGCGGGACTTTCAAATTAATTATTTGTAGGAGTGGTCTATTCTATTCTTATAAATGAAGGTCATATCGTGGAGCTTTCTGCGATAAAATAAACTGGTCATGTTGAAATGTTTGAGTTTGTCACTGTAGGAAGGAAGTTGTTTATGTAATTTACAAGAGTATGCGAGGTGTCTCAAGAATCTTTTTTGAACTCGTTCCATCCACAACTGGTGTGTAGAATAATTAGGAGACCATACTACGCTATAATATTCGAGAATGCTTCTGATGTAAGTATTATAAATTTTTAATTTTGTTCGAGGCTGGAATACTTTGCTATTCCGTAGTAAAAAACCTAACATTTTTGAGGCTTTTAACCTAACATTTATCCCCCTACCATCTTAAACTGTATCATTACTTACGTCGGACAGACAGACAGACAGACGGATGGACATGGCGAAACTATAAGGGTTCCTTGTTGACAGCGGAACCCTAAAAATCTCAAGTGTCTATCAGTCCAAAATTACTCATTGCCAATTGTTCAAGTAACGCACAGCTGTATTTTTAGATATATTAACACCGATTGAATCATTTATCAATATGTTTTGATTGATTGATGATGTATATTTCGCATAAATAATGTCTATTATAAAAGATTTGTATTCAATGTTTTTAATAAAGTGATTGTTATACAGTATAAAGTATTATAATGTAGTACGTATTTTTAAGCCTCGTCTTCACTATTTTATTCTGAAAGAACAGACCACCTGAGTTTATCTTGGAGATTATTTGATTTAAGGACTACGATTGGGTTTGAATATCGTTAGATCGTTATGTATCTACTATCTACTTACCAACAGTCATTCATAATTAATTATCTCAGGTCATGGTACCTTAGTTCTATCGAGGAAAAATACTAGAAAAAAAACAGTACAGTTTATTTCTATTATCAGTAATCAATAAACTCAATTTATTTAATACACGTAGGACATACAGGTCTCTTATGTTACGTCATGTTTTGACTCTATCACCGGTTCGGAAAGGAAAATTCTACAGACAAGAGCCGGCAAGAAACTCATAGTTGCTCTTTTACGTTATTATACTTACTTGGTCACTAAGAAATTCGTCAATTGTATAATAGAATCAGTATCAATTGACAGTATTTCTATCTCAAAAAATGAGTTAGGTATTTAGTATACATACATAATGATTTTTCTACTAGGCTATGAAATTAATAATGAGAAGAAGAAGTTAAGGCCCTGTGTAGCGTAAAAGGGGGTTTTTAAAAGCAGTGTATCCATCAATCGGTGACATAATGTATACTTGTAAAAGCAGCCATTGACGCATCTCAAAACACAATTTAAAAAAAATCTCTGCATTGAAATTTATTTTAAACATACCTACCTCTTAATTTTCCTTTTAAAGCAATTTTTCTCCTTATTGAAACTAATAATTTGCTCTAGAAATATAAGATAAAATTTACATTTCTAAATCAAACACATTGTCGGTTTAATTTGTACTGAACAGTCAATATTTATTTTTAAACAAGTTATTTCTTGCATTTTTGCGTCATACGCTTGCTCGATTTCACCCCCGCGCGCCTGTATTTTGATCTCGTGAGCTCACAGCGCCTTAAGTATCTTCAAATTAATTCGTCAAACTGCGGTTTTCCGCCCGGAGATTTTATCAGAATCTCAATGCCAAAAAACACAAATGTTTGAATTCGTAAACTCATGTAGGTATAGTCCCACAATCATAATATCTGGCCCGGTGACAGCGTCGCTAGTAAATAGATATGCATATGAAAAATAAAATTTAAAAAAACCTGACAGGTATAAAAATTAGGCCACCGGGTCAGATAAGTTTGTCGGACTATACCTACCTAATTTACCTTTTTTTTTTTTAGAGTGTAGACGACGAGATTATGCAAAGAAAAACAGATTAAATCTATGGAAACAATATACGCGCGATTTAACCCCGTCACATTGCGTTAGGGCTTGATTTAAATCACTATTTAGTAAAAAAAAAGCAACCCAAAACAATGGCCGCACGGGACGGATCAAAGGTGCCGCCTGATTGCGCCACACCTCGGCCACTCGGCGCAGGCGCAGCGGTGGAAAAACATAACAACGAATGGCTGCTACTTCAAAAACTATCATTTTGATTTCTAATTTAACTAAATATAAAAAATAAGTAAAGTGAACTAAGTTAAATATATTCTTATATTATATTAAATTTTTTGATTACCGGCGGAACTCCTTAATTTTCCGTATTAAAAAGTAGCCTATTTTGTCTCCTTCAGGATGTAGTCTATCTCCCGTACCCATCAAAATCGGTTGAACAGATGGGCCGTGAAAGCTTAGCAGACGGACAGACAAACTTTCACATTTATAATATTAATAGTATGTCTATGTATAATGAATATTCTTGCCAGCAATAGTTATTTGGTGGAGCAACCATAGAGTTTCTTGCTGGTTCTTCTCGGTAGGAAGGATATTCCACTGGATAAGTGGTAGATTCACTCCACGATTCAAAAGCACATCAAATAAGTTTTTGAATAAAAAAGTATAAGTTTGAGTTTGAGTTTTAAGCGGTATTAAGTTTTATTTTCAATAAAGTTAAGAGATTAAGCAAAAAAGATTTTCCTCGCAACACAAAAAAATTGTTTTTTTTTCAGAAGATTGAGTAGCGAGCGTAGCGAGAGTACGAGCCAGTTAGTGTCACAAACTTATTTGACCCGGTGGCCAAAATTGGAACTAATTTTTATGCCTGTTTAGGTGTTTGTTTTTATTTTATTTTTCAAAGATAACTAGCGACGCTGTCACCGGGCAGCTAAGTTTGTTATATATAGCAGTATATAATAGTTATTATATACTGTTTACCTATATCTAGCAGTTAACTAATAGGACCGCAGTGTGCTTGTGCACTAACATATTGGTTTTCAAGATACGTCTCTAATCGGGCCGTAGCTTCGTCGGCTTGTGATTGATGTTTTTATTAGTGTGAAAAGAGAATAAAGGAACGTTTAGTGTTTTAGAGCCGGTTTTATTAAAGTGAGGAACAAAAAGTCCCAAAAAAATACTAAAAGTTTCGGAAAGAATCGATTCGGGATGTTGCCTAGTTATATCAAAAATAAACGTGCCTCAAAAATAATATTTTATACTAGCTTAATTCTCGCGGGAACTCCTCAATTTTCCGGGATAAAAAGTAGCCTATATCACTCTCCAGGTCCTCAACTATACCCATGCCAAAAATCACGTCGATCCGTTGCTCCGTTGCGGCGTGACTGAAAGACAAGCCAACAAACAAGCACACTTTCGCATTTATAATATTAGTATGATATGATTAGAAGGGGATAAAACTAGCAACAAGCCCCGTTAACATTTTTCTACAAATAATTGTATGAAGGAACTTTATATGTATAGGAAGTAGGAACCTAGCTACTTTCCAAATTATAAAGTCTTTGATTTTAGCGCTCATTTGCATCAAGCAAGTAATCGCATAATTTACGATGACTTCAGTTTGAGAATGTTTACCAATAAAATTTATGCTATGGTATATATATAATAATATGTAGTAGGTAACTGCCTATATGAATTATTGTAATTTATCTAATTTCTAGCTTAATATAGCTGTGTCATTGGACATTTTTGATGTGGACGTAAGCGGTAGAAAGTGGCTTCATAAACGAAGTTTCTTTAGGTAGCAATAGGTAGGTTTTCGACCCGTATGTAGACGTAGACGTATGTTAGTTTGCGATTACTTACCTATCTCTATTCTCAAACCGGGACTCGAACGTGGGACCATGTGATACGCCTAGGATACTAGATGATGCCCGCGTTTTCGTCCGCGTGGACTAAGTTTTTTCAATTCCTGCGGGAACTCCTTTATTTTTCCGGAATAAAAAGAAACCTATGTCCTTCCCCGGGATATAACCTTTTTTTTTTATCCACTACAAGCTAGCCCTTGACTGCGATCTCACCTGATGGTAATTGATGATGATACCTATTCCTGTACTAAATTCACTACTAATAATAATATAATACTGACAGACGGACGGACAGACAGACACACTTCCGTATTTATAATAATAGGTCTTTAACTAAGGACTTTGTAGATTAAACTACGTGCAAATATCTGTTTCTCTTGGTCTTGACTACAATGTTGTAACAAATGACAATAGACATAGATATACTATTGTTAACAAAGATTAAACACGCGTAATTATAACAGCTAGAGTAGGTTTAACCTACTCAGTCTACGGATCTGTAGATCAGCAAGCTAAGTGGATAAATAGGTACAAGAGAACTGCACTGCTGGGAATCAATTATTATTATTACTAGATGATGCCCGCGACTTCGTCCGCGTGGATTAAGTTTTTGAAGTGAAACTTCTTTAGAATCGTTGTGATTAGAAAATTCAACAAAACGAAAAAATGTAACAACAAAGCGACACCAAAAAAAGAGACAAACATGTATTATAGGACTTAGCCTGCGAGAGAATGAGATAGAATACAAGTTATATTTATCTCATTCTCCCTACTTTTCTGAAGTTTCACCACAGTAGTTTCACTTCTGCCGTGTGTGAACTGTGAATTGCACGCTTGTTTTTAATTCTTCTTCAGTCTTCAGCCTATCCCTGTACCAAATTTCATTAAACAGATGGGCCGTGAAAGCGTAGCAGATAGATAGACAGACAAAAAGACAGACACACTTTCGCATTTATAATATTAGGTAGTATGGATTATTATTTCTACAATGTTGTGACATAGACATACATTGTTAACAAAGATTAAATATACATAATTGCGCGTAATTAAAGCAGCTAGAGCACAGATCAACAAGCTAAGTGGGTAAACACCAAGAGAACTGCATTGCCGGGACTCAATTACTACATTTATACGCGATTATGAGATCCTATCACCTTGAACTTGACATGGTGCCAGTGGCTCGTGTACTCGTACCTATATCTATCTACATTGTGGCTAATTTTTTTGTACAAAATCTCTAAATTAAACTCAAATAACAATTAACATGTCTAAATATTACCTACGACGATTATTATTAAGACTTGTAGACAGGAATGTCGTATTATACTAGGGGATAACCCCTTAGGATACCTACAGGGGGACGATTGGCTAAAAATGACAGCTACAGTGCAACAGCCTTTACCCGAGAAGGGGCTCACATCTCGTAGAATTATAATACCTACTATAACATATTTGCAATTGTAATCTCTCACTTTTTTTATTAACTTATGTGTACCTATTGTACCTATTTTAAGTAATTATCACAAAATGAAAATATGTTCCTACTTCCTAAAGATTGTAATTTAATTATCACCAATGTTCCAAGAGATTGTAATCTAGTTATATAAGTTAGATATGGGCTTTTTTTTTAACACTGCTACGATCGCAATCGCTTCAACCCCCCCGATTGTGTAAAGAAAGCGTAATCGTAATCGTTTAGTAAACTTATCATAATCCGACCTGTTTAAGGAGTTCATAGATGCCTCAACGTCAAAAAGCATGAATGAACTCCTCAAACAGTTCGAGTAATACGAGTACGTTTTAAGCTGTCAAATGATTAAACAATATTACGCCTTTGACTGGTTATCATTCTTCCACTATTCCACTATTGGCCAAAATCCATTGACGCAGCCAAAATACCATTTTTACCAATCAAAACAATTGAGACTGCAAATGATTACATTCCGAACCAGAATTCATTCGACGATTCAAAAGCACAAGTGTAAAAATTTATTTGAATAAAAAAACATTTTAAATTTGAATTTGAATTGATTCAGGTTTTGACCGCTATTCCATCGAATGCTTTAAGCTCTTATGAAATAATAATCAAATGCAATGCGCATCTCTCCTAACTAGGTACCTAGGTACAAACCTAGGTAATCCTTTCATATTGCTGCTCCCAGAGGAAAAGAGATTAGAGATTGCACTAGATTTAGCCCTGAGCCATTAGAAATACTTAGGACCTAGTTTGAACAAGTCCTGAAACTTTTCTCAAACAATTTCCCGTTCCTTTAGTGCGAAACAACACGGGAGAAAAATTTTTTTGGTGCTATCGATGTATGGCCGTGTACTTATGGTGGTATGGCGTACGTAATACCATTTTTGGAGCGCGACGAGCCAGAACGTCATTCTCATCTGACACGGAAGTTTCACAGAGACTATTTGCCCTGTCCGGCGCACTGGATCTTTATAATCTATACAGTGATAACTGATAATAAATGGTGGCTATTACCGTGCGTTCTTTAAGTCTTAACTTACCTACCTGTTCCGTGTAAGTTAACTTCGCATGATTACCCCACGTATTTCTCAACCGTAGGTACGAACATAAACGGGCTGATTTAATTAATTTTCGTTTATAACACCAACAGCTATTAATTTAACTATGATATACGGCGTCGCAACGCGTCCGCGCGTTTCAAAACCAATTATAAAATGTTTAATGGAGATATCAATGTCGCTATTAAGTTAAACTGGCTTACGTTACGAAATACCTAATAAGTTATCAACGTATAGATAATTTAATAATGGGTAGGTGTTATTATTGCTCAACGTTAAATAATAAATTGAGATCACTATCAAAATTGCAGACAAGTAATTTTTTATGATGATAATTTTTACGTAAAATTGGTCAATCTTTGGTTAATTTCGAGAGTTCAATTTTATCGTTCACGTAGGGATAATGACAACTCAATCAATTCAGCAACTCTATAACAAACATGAAATACAAAGTTATAATAACGTCATCAAACTTCAACACAATTTTGTATATTACTTAATTTCTTCTCTTTAGTAGGTACACCCCTTCCGCTTTCTAGGTATGTCAATGTATCCTTTGCCCTAAGGTTGCCTGGAAGAGATCGCTGTTTGAGCTATAAGGCCGCCTGTTGTGCCATGTCTATTAGATTATTATATCTGTTGTATTTTTTTTTGTATGGTGTACAATAAAGTACTTATATTTGTCTTTTACTTTACTTTACATTTTTTATCTTTACTTCGGAATCTATAAAGTACGTCACCGACGATTAGTGACATTGTGTGACAAGGGGTGGGAGGGGTAATAAGTTTCGTGATGTACCATTTCAAAATCTTATACATCCTATTAACGAAAAACTTAAAAATAGTTCCAACTCTATGTATCTGTAAGGTTTTAAAAATTGTTTTGTTGGCGAGTTCACGAGTGTCGCGCGCCGGTCGCCTATGAGCCCTTTGACAAATGACAATAATTTAAATGGAAATAAAACTAACTTCGGAAGTGTTGATTGAATTTAATAATTTCTAGATGTAAAATTTCAAGATATGTGACGTCACACTAGGGAGGAGGGGCTCTCACAAAATATGGTGACAAGGACGGGGGAGGGGTCAAAGAATCACGAAATTAGTGTGACGTACTTTATGGATGACTCCTTAGGACTTTTGGAAGACCCTCTATTTAATCATCAGTAAATAAATTATTTATTTATTTTTGACATAGGCATCATCCCTATTCATATTTTCGACTCGTGCTATGTTGAGATGAGCTAAAGTCTTCAAATTCCTATTCCCTAATATGTACTTACTTTACCAGATTTTTTTTAAGTATTTCGTCACCAGGTTCTAACTACAAAACTGGAACCTGTAGAAAGAAAAGGCTAAAAGCTTAGTTTTGCTAGCGCTTGGCCTAACATCTAGTGATCTTTCCTATAAAAATCAAGCGCTCCTATATGGGTTTAACACAGAAGCATCTGTAGCCTAGCAACGTAACACATCTCTGGTGGAAATGCCCCTCAAACCTAGTGATTTTCAATTTCTTTAAAAACTCACAAAGCTTTGAAAAGTTGGATTAGAGGTTAGGTTATTAGATAGTAGTTAGGTTAGGTTAGCCTTAAGTTCTATTGTATTGTTGACAATAAATGTTAATTTGTTTACAAGAAAAATGAGAGGCCCGGGGATAGAACCCGAATAGGAAGCTGTGTAGGCGATTATTGGCGGCATACTTCCGAACCGGTAGAGTATAGACATTTCTTATGTAAGTGGCACAAGTTTTCCTACGTGAAATAAATCATTTCATTTAATTTAATTTCTAGTGGTTAACGCGTTCGGCCTACTTATATTTTTTCTTCAAGAAAAGCCGTTTCAAAAATCTTACTAATATTATAAATGCGAAAGTGTTTGTTGTGACCTGGAGAGTGACATAGGCTGCTTGTTAGCACGGGAATCAAAGGAGTTCCCGTAGGAATTAAAAAAACTTATCGCACGGCAAAGAAGTCGCAGGCATCAGCTGAGGTCCAATTGTCTATATCGTAATCATTTGACAGCTGTTTAAGGAGTTCATACATGCTTTTTGTTGTGCAGGCATCTATGAACTTCAGACAGGTCGAATTATACGTTTGACAAACGGTTACGGTTTTCTTTCACAATCAGGGGGCTGGTTTCTAATATGTAAGTATTTCTCGTCTACATTTTGAGCTCGTATGAAACAGTACACTTTCATAATATCTCCATTACTTAATTATAATTTATTCGTCTCAATTTGTCTGTCTTGTACTCTTGTAGCCACGTTACCGGCTCGAGCCGAGGTAACGAAACTAATTGAACGAGTCAACGTATTCTCTAACAATGTAACCCTTACCGTTTGACGTACTAACCTTACGGACGCACATGTTATTACTTGTTGTGGTACGAGTTATAAGCTTACAGCGGGTAGGTATAATATCTACAGAATGATGTCCGCGATTTCGTCCGCTCCGTACTCTTTGATTTTCCGCGCCTAAATGATGTCTTTTCTCGGAATGCATCTCTATACTAAATTTCATCAAAATTTTCGTCGTCAGCGGAAGACCCACTTTCGCATTTATAATATTAGTATGGAATATATGAAAACTTCGGCGCGGCCGTGGGGATTAAGATTTTTAAAACCTCTTAGAAAACTTTTAATTACTGGGATAAAAGCCCGTGACACTCTTCAGATGTTTAACACTAATCATACAAACCCACAATCAAACATACTTTTGCCCTTTTAATATTAGTATGGATAGGCGAATCAAAACTGTTTTGTACATGTTCGCCGAATCACGTCTACGTAGTACAAAGTTGCAAAACCTGACGATGCCTGGCGCTCCGATAGAAGAATATTTGCTCATTTGTGTTTTACACTCCACAACCTTATTGTTTCGCTAAATGTTACAGCTGAATTCACAACGACATGCCATGTTTTCCTCAGTTTTTAACCGACTTCCAAAAAAGGAGGAGGTTCACAATTCGGCGCGTATTTTTTTAAAATGTATAATATCATATCTCCGTGGTTTCTAAACCGATTTGAAAATATATTTTTTTCAGTGGTTAGAGGAAGCTCTCGAAGTGGTCCCATAAAAAATTCTGACTCCATATCTTCCATTCTACCTACGACTCAAAACTAGGGAGTTAGGAAATTTTGATGGTGAATCCATATTGTTGGTATCAATCAACGACTTCATACTTAAACCCAAGTGCCAACTCCTCAACTCTGATGGTGCAGGGTACTGCACTTCTAAGCTGTGGGGATTAAGAGTACACTAAAAACTTAAAAATAAAAATTCTTTCCAAAATTTTTGATTTCTACACACTATGTTGAAGTCGCACGAGTTTAACAAAGATAGTAAAAGTTAAAGCGTAAGGCTCGCCCGACTTCAACATAGTGTGTAGAAATCAAAATGATTTTTTACTTTACAGTGGCTTTGGAAGTCGGTTTTTTGGAAATATTTTTTTTGGTAAATCGAACGTTCACGCTAGTCACCTATAACTTACGCCCAACGAAGAAGCCAAGCTCATACAAAAGGATCGTATTATGCCTCATTACATTCCCAAGTCTCCACAATCATTACCAGGCCCGCTAATTGTTCACTTCGCCTACCCATCTTGGAACGAGAGACGATAGTAGATCCGACATGTTGCAAATTTTTGCAAGCGTTTCAAATTATTTGCGCTTTATTTATTACTAGCTGATGCCCGCGACTTCGTCCGCGTGGTTTAAGTTTTTTGATTCCCCAAGAACTCCTTAATTTTCCGGGATAAAAAGTATGTCAGCCTATTTCACTCTCCAGGTCCTCATTTATATCCATGCCAAAAATCATGTCAATCCGTTGCTCCGTTGCGGCGTGATTGAAGGGCATACCAACAAACACATTTTTGCATTTATAATATTAGTGTGAAGCCTCAGGGCAAAAATCTGCACGACGACGTTGTGTCTTATTGAGCAGTCTAGAGGATGTCTAGAGGATGTCTATTCATAATAATTATTCATAATCAACAGATGTTGATGAGACTTTGTATTAGATAGGTTACATTTTGCGGAAAAATAGGCTACTTTTTATCCAACAAAATTAAAGAGTTCCCGCGGGAATAAAAAAAGCTTAATCCACGCGGACGATCGCGGGCATCAACTACCTAGTCTTTGAGAAAAGCGACCACTGAGTTTCTTGCTGGATCTTGCATTCCGAACCAGTACCTTATACCTACAGTTGTTGATTCACTCGATGATTCCAACGCATTTGTATAAAAACTCATTTTAATGAAAAATATTAACTGACTAGGTGATGCCCGCGGCTTGGGGTATTTTGGCTGCCGCGGGAACTCTTTAATTTTCCGGGACAAAAAGTAGCGTATGTGTTATTCCAGACTATAATCTATCTCTGTGCCTCTTGATCTGTTGTGCCGTTTTGGCGTGATTGAGTAAGAAACATCCATCCATTCATCCAAACTTTCGCATTTATAATACATATTAGTTTATATAGTATAGTATAGTATGATTTTAAATTAATAAAACAATTTCTACCTCCTTCCCTCCATACGCCTCGATAAACGGTGCGCAAACCGGCGCGAGCGGTCGGGTTTCCAATTTGTAACGAGACGCGTTGCAATTAAGCCTGGTGCACACGCGACCTTGATAATGGCGAATACATTATACAAACAGTGGTTAACCCTCAAATCCCATATTATAAACTAGCTGATGCCCGCGACTTTGTTTTTAGGTTTTTTGGTTCCCGCTGGAACCAATCGGGATAATCTATCTCTCTGCCAAATTTCATCCAGATCCGTTCAGCCGTTCTGGAGTGATTGAGTGACAAACATTCATCCATCCAAACTATATATAATATACATAGATACCATATTATAATACAAACATATTTTCAAGGCTGTGATATTAGTATCTATAGACGCTCACGCAAAGTTGTGTTTGTCCTTCGATCGCGTCGCAATGGAACGAATCGACGAGATTTTATTCATGATACCTGGACACTGATAAAAGGTACTTTTACTCCAGAAAATTAAAGAATTCCCACGAAAAATCTAAATAAAATATTATAGGTAAACTAGCAACGAGATCGAGATACACAAGAAAGTGGTACATACTAATAAAATGGTATATTAAATACAATTAATAGTAGATTAATAGCCAAGGGCTGTAAGGCGTCAATTGCAGCCCGAGATATATTGTAAAAACTCGACATCTTGTCTTTGCCTAGAAATGTGTCAAACTGCACCAGATTCTGTCGTAAAAAATCGCCTCTTGTGCAATCTGTGTGGTCGGGTGCCTTTTGTTCCACTAAGCAAACACGGGCGCGCAATAAATTGTTGCTAACAATCGAGCTAATTTGTTTCCAAAACATGACATCCGTTCTATTTTTAAAACATGTGAAATATCGGGTTACAAAATACGTCGCGGAGGTCATCTTTTGAAAATAAATGTCGATTTATATTGAAGATGGATTTATATTGAAAAAGGTATGGATTCAATAAAAAGGCTCGAGTTTTATAGATATTTGTGTAATTTGGTGTTTAAATTTTCTTCACATACAGATTTCTCGTCAGATAAACCTATTTTCGCATTGCAGTGTTAAACTTTGCAATAATAAATTAGTAGATAATAAATATCATATTTGACCGAGCGAAGCGAAGGTCTCTGAGTCTACTTGGGTGAATTGGCACTTGTCCGTCCGTCCGTCCGTCCGTCCGTTCGTCTGTCAGAGCATTATAACTTCTGAATTACTGAACGCAATTACTTCAGCTTTAAATATAATATGTAAACCAATGGCCTCCCGCCGAATATGGCTTAAAAATAATAAAAATCTTTATTTCAGGGAGGCTCTCATAGAAGCGAATGCGAAGTAAAATATTTTTTATAAAGTTACATAGGGTTGCGGTATATCATTTTAAAGATAATTAGGAATAGAGTCCAAAACTATTTTTTTTTAATTTTTCCCCCAAAATTAACGAAATGGGGGGCTTTCAAAGTGGAGATTTTCTAACGTCCAAAGATGAACTCAGAACTCTAAATTTTCTGAAAGGATGAGCCTGAAACTTGATCAATTATTTCAATTGTATCCTGTACTTGAACAACAAATACTAAAATTAGATAAATATTGTAAGGAAACGGAATTATTTAATTTTTAATGAGCTTCAGTATTTTTAACAGAACTTCACATTTATGTCAATAGATGGCGCCGCGAGGTCTCAGTTCGGGGCGAACCACTAGTTATTTTCATTTAAAAAATATTACTTTATTTTTTAATAATGCATTGTTAGAGAGAAGAAGGTACTATCTTAAAACTCCAAATTTAGTTTAAAAAACCATCAGGATCGATATTAGCCGAATGGGGAAAAGAGATCAAATAATTATTTATAGTCCGTCAAACTTATCTGACCCGGTGGCCAAAATTGGAACTAATTCTTATGTTTTTTGTCACCGGTTCAGAAAAGTTTATGATGGAGATGACTGTTACCTTTACACCCTTGCCTACTAGGAGTATTCTACGAACCTTTGGGACCTGAGAAAAACATACCTAGGTGCTACCTGAATAGAAAATTGCGCCATAATGTAAATAAAACTTTAAAAACTAAATTAGACCATTAAATATAAAACGCAAATAAAACAGCAATAAATTATATTATCCCTGAGCTAAAAGCGAGAGCAAATAAGAGCACTTCGAGCAAAAAGGTTTGTTATCTATTCACTTAGCAATATGTCAAAATATTATGGTTAATCTGTTCTGGTTTGCCGGCGCCCGGGTCAAAACATCTATAGCTTGGCAACGTTATCTGTGCGTGTGGCGGAGGCGCCACTGTCTATAAAAATCAACATTAGAGAGTATTTTCTGTTAGTTCTGATTTTCCCCACATGCACTGATAAGTATGTAGAGATGTAAACATTGGCGCCATGAGATACGGCGAGAAAGTAGCAAAGTTAAAGAGGTTTGCGCTTATGATCTTTTTTACAGGAGTTTTTTTATCCAACTTTGCCTGAGCGAAATTCGTGTCTAGTTGTTTCATGTGTTTTATGGAGTCTCTAGGCAGTACACCTAGATTCTAGAAATAAGTTATTTGTTTATTAGATAGTTTACAATGGCTTATTTGACAAAAAATTAAAAATCTTTCGACAATATTTTGGGAATTAAAGTGCATATTTTTAGGTTTTAGATGCTTTTAGATATACCTAGTCTATGTGCTATTCCAGACTATAATATATCTCTGTGCCAAATTTCATCATAGATCCGTTCTGCTATTCTGGCGTGATTGAGTAACAAACATCCATCCATCCATCCATCCAAACTTTCGCATTTATAATATTAGTAGGTATATGTAGATAATTATTTGAAAAGGGTTGCAAACATTTTTTAACAATAGATAACTCTAAAGCTCAGCTGCTCAACCCTACATTTTCGCTAACTGCTATGTAGGTATATTCGTAGCGTCATTCCCCTCTTTTTTTGTTTATAGATCATCTCCGTGAGCAAATTGGTAATGAGTTTTTTACTAATCACCATTTGGGTGGTGGATTCTAAAACAAACGTCCGTATTCCAATACCGTCGACTCACCGTGTTTTAAATTAAAGAAGTCCGCCGGCGCCGCCTGCGCTAATGAAGATTTCGTATGGTGCCTTGCTTTTTTGTGAGCCATGTCTGTTTGTTTTGAGTTCAACCTCAATTTATTAGCCATTTCTATACAACTTCATAAAAGGAAGAGAATTTCGATTAACTTAACCCATATAATTTTATTGCGGAATCATTAGGTAGCGTCACATCTGAATCTATCGTCTAGGGGAGCGAGGGGCTTGTTGTAACAGTTTTCATTAAAACTAATATATCTTGAGATCTATTAATTAAATTTCTACCAAATAAAGATGGATGGATAGTGTAACTCTTCCTCTACCAAATCAAGTAAAAATAATACCATAACTATTGGTCATTATTTTACAATCAATTATTTTCTAGAAGAAGTGCGGTGTTACAACTTACCTCGTGCTTGGGGCAAGTTGTAACGTCTACCGGGGCAAGTAGTAACGACAAAAAAAAACGACAATTATACCTCTAATCATTTATTCTTTGTTTATTTTTAACAAAATTGACAACTTTCTAAAACAAGTATAATGTAATTCTTATCAAAAATCAACTCAAATACACTTTTTTAGTAATCAACACTTAAAAATCAAGTAATTAACAGTTTTATTTAGTTAAACACTACTTATAATCATCATGGCACTTTTAAATCACAGTAAGTAATTAAATTATATATATCTAAGGTATGCTTCGTAATTATCTCTTCTTAATAGCTATCTAACAAAGTATTATACTTAATATGTAAGAATCAACATTTGGTGGGTTTCATTATAATTAAATTCAGACTTCATCTGAGCTACAATTAATACAAATAAAAGATATAATGTCTCCTGTAACACATCCTACATGTGCCCACATCTTACAAATGATACACTCTATCCAATCTTCTTTCTTTGTATCTGTGTAAGCTTCACCACATACCAGACAATACCACTCTTCTGCTTCAGATTCTGAATCTGAACATAAAATCTTTTTTTTAGCTCTGCCCACTCCGGTTTTATTATTTGTTGATTTACCTTTGGCTTTTCCATTCCCTTTCCCCTTTACTTTCCCTTTTCTTTTAATTTTGTCATCTTTTTTCTGTTTTTTCTCCTTCTTTTCCTCATATTCCTTTTGTAAAGCTTCCTTTTCAGGAGTGTCCGTCAATACTGTAGTTTCCTTACTTCTATAGGAAGTAGTCCAAAATATATATCGGCGCACTTGAGTAGGTAGGAAGCTATCTTACCTTCCTCTTCTGTAGTGAATATTTGTCTAGGCTTAATATAACCAACTCTTAATCTTTCATTATTCTTCTTTTTCTTTATGTATCTAGAAAGAGAGACGTGACATAATCCGAAAGTCTGTCTAGTTTTCCGAATACTGCATTTTTTTTCTAAAACTTCAGCTGCTGCTAATTCGTACACTTCTTGGCTTTGTGTTGCCCGCTCTGACTTTCTTTTATACACCCTCATTCTAAAACAAAGGAAAAAAGTAGGTATCTACATCATAACTTGGGGCATGTTGTAACACGTTACAACAAGCCCCGGGATTTTGTTACAACTAACCCTGTGGTATGATTTTTAACATTTATCAAGATAACTATTTAAACAATTTAGCAATCATAAAAACTGTTACACATTATCAGAGATAGATAAATTTGAATGGAAATAAGGTATAGAAAATTTGAAATTAGTCGATATTAAAAACGCAAACCGAAATTTTACGACAGTACAATTTTATATTACCTGGCAGAAATGAAGCGCGTGCACACTTCTGCTCACTGCGCCTTCCGGTGGGACACTGGCTATGGCAACATGATGCGGCGCGGTTTATAGGTTAAATCGAGTCAAAGAAATACGTTAATAGCGTTTAAGATCCTAGTGAAAAGAGCCTGTTACTACTTACCCCTGTTACAACAAGCCCCTCGCTCCCCTATATATCCATACAATAATATTATGAATGCGAAAGTGTGTCTGTCTGTCTGTCTGTCCAGTGGGAATCTAAAAACCTTAATCCACGTGGACGAAGTCGCGGGCATCATTTAATTATATATATTAATGACAATTGAATGGAATTATTACAGTAGGATTAAACTTTTCTGTTTACACCTTTAATGTATAATTAAAAGAATTGAATTGTTTTTTAGTGATATTAATACTTATCTAGTAGGTACGAAAACAATCTTTGAACAAAATGTATCACGACTCGTATCTTATAATTTGAATGAAAACTAATTTCAATGTGTAAATTCCAAAAATAAACAATTTATATCTAAAAAATAGCTTGTTCTCATGTGTTAAATTAAAACCTATTGGACATTTAATTTTGTTTGAGTGAAGATTTCGTCCGCCCGATTCGCGCCGTCCTTTTTTGTCAGCCATATCTGTTTGTTTTGAGTTCACCATCAATTATTATCCAGTTTTAAATTAGTCGTCGCGAGCACCGGTCTATCGCCGTCTCGTTTGTTCGTAGGTGGGCGGTGTGTCCGTCTCTGTCGCACGAGTTTGTTTTGTGCGTGACAGGACACGCCCCCATTTCTTTCGCGGCACGGGCGCCGGTAGCGGGCGACTCGTTGAGTTTTATTTCTTCCGCCTGTGTGTCCGGCCTAATATTTGTGTAGGGACGGGAAAAAAGTCGATTTGTGTGCAGTGGGAGGCGCGACGTACACTTGTTTCGTTTATTGCCCTTGCGCATTAATTACTGACCGATTTCTAAGAAAAACATATTTTTTTTATCACACTGCAAGTAGCCCTTGACTGCGATCTCACCTGATCGTAAGTGACGATGCAGTCTAAGATGGTAGCGGGAGGCTACTGTTAGGAGTATGGCAGTTATATTAACCCCCCCCCCCTCCAATTCAAATTTTTTATTCAATTTTTGACAAGAGCTTTAGAATAGTCGAGTGAAATTACCACTGGTTCGGAATTCCATTGCCAAATAAAGAAAGACAGCAACTCTATCATTTTTGACATAGGTAGGTATTTTGACTCAGCCGAGTTTGCTGTGTGCTCTTCTCAAACTAGGACGCATTTGGAATAATCAGTCTTTCATTTTTATTGACACTTTTCGTCGCAAACTTCCATATTTTTCCTCAACAATTACATACAACTTATACCGCACGTTAATTTCTATTTTCCTTTGAAATATGTCCCCTAATGAGCTCCGAGCCGTAATTCCCGTGATTTGTCGTCGTTTCGTGATGTTTAGCGATTCGGCGACCACGCAAGCCTGTACCCACCCTTGAATGACTTCTGGCTTATAATTCGTACACGCAATTATAAGCCTTATGTACTATGCATATCGAGTATTATCCTGTGTGGTAAATATGCTAGTAATAATGATTATATTGCCTTATTCAGATCGCAGTAGTTTTGTAAAAGTTAAAAATTCGGTAGCCGGAAGGTAAGTAAAGAAAAGTTATATTTTTTATTTCAATTACTAGTAGTTTTGTGCTGGCCTACCTACGTAACTGCCGAATGATTTGGCGTACCAATAATATGATACTGCTACGTCTAGAAACTGTGAACCATAATCCATACTTCCATACTAATATTATAATTGCGAAAGTGTGTCTGTCTGTCTGCTATGCTTTCGCGGCCCATCTTTTCAACCGATTTTGATGAAATTTGGTGTAGAGATGGGTTATATCCTGTGGGAGGGCATAGGTTACTTTTTATCCCGGAAAATTACCCACGGGAATAAAAAATACACCTCGTCTAGTATTATAATACTTATTAGTTATTAATTATTATCAAGGCTATAAGTGGTGATAGCCAAGACGTGGATCGGCCATTCGATCTTCCATTCAGTAGGGTGTGGTAGGGTGAAGGCGCCCTAAAATTCTAGCCCCACTTGAAATGCACGGAACGGCGCCGAACGTAACGGCAAATATATTATTAGGTCTTTACCAATGAATTCTTACAAACTAAGAATACGTGTAAATAATCTAAGGTCTTTACCTATGAAATTGCCGTTTTGTATGGAATAAGTGAAAGTACTTATTTTTTCAAACTTTTTTATTTCTGTTATTCGAAGTAATCACCCATGCAATCGACGCATCTTTGCCAATGACATTGGCAGTTTATTGATGCCCTTGTAAAAATCTGCTGTAAAAATTGAATTTTTTACCCACTAAAAAGTTGTCTAAATTTTGGAAAAAGTAATAGTCGGTAGGTGCAAGGTCTGGTGAGTATGGCGGATGAGGGAGAGCTTCCAACCCCAGCTCTTGCAGCTTGGAGACTGTCTGTTGCGCAGTATGGGGTCGCGCGTTGTCGGAAGGAGCAGCGGGGACGACCGATTGACCAAAGCTGGTTGCAGATACTTGCCGCGACGTGCCGCGCCTCTGTAGACCTAGACCTTTAAAGGTCTGGCCCCACTACAGAGGCGCGGCTCTGCTACATAATTGTACAAAAATACTTGCCGCTACGTGCCGCGCCTCTGTCGTGGCATCGTGGGGCTAGACCTTTAAGGCGGCTTCACACAAAGCGCGCTAATCCGCCGCTAATGCTCATAGAGGGGGATTCGACTCGCTCGCAGGAGATTGCGATTTGTGAAAATTCATTTGACACAGTGACTGTTAAAATAACTTATTTGGGAGAGCGTTGATTTCTGGAATCACTAAAACGGTTAAAATATTTGAGGGTATCTAATAGACAGCAGGCAAAGTTTTTTAACTGATCATAATTAATATTATAAATCCGAAAGTTTGTTTGTGTGTTGGTTTATTTGTTTGTGGTTTAGTCAAGCCACAACGGAGCAATGGATCGACGTGATTTTTGGCATGGGTATAGTTGAGGACATTGACTACTGTGTATCGGAAAATTAAGGAATTCTTTATGTGACAAACAAAGCGTTAAACTCTGTCCCCCTTCCTCTTGTATCTTTCTTGATATATGTATAAACACATGTGAATACTTCCACGTAACATACCATAGCTGCGTCGTAAGCAAGACCGTAAGCAAATCGCAGATATAGGAATCCCACTCACGAATTCTTAAAAAAAAATAGGTAGGTAAGTAGTAACTATATTTTACTCAGGGGCTGTCCATAGACACCACACGTCTTGTTTATAGTACCTACCTAAACTAACACAATATTCAATAAATTGAATCGCAGTTCAGTTTATAGTCCGCATTCCTCCCCGGCAACCCCTCACAAGTCGAGTACAGTCGAACGCGCGCGAACAATCGCTTTTTTGCGGTGGCAACACTGTTGTTCTGTCATTTTCCGACCCACTAGCCAGACATATTGCTTCTTTTATTGCTGTTTATTGTAGTTCACACCTATTTGTTCACTTCTTGGCTTTATTTAGAGGGGTAGCGTCGCGGACCCTTTGTTGGTGCGCGCCTTTTATTGAAGACTTAATAGTTAATGCAATTTAGCTAAACTAAATAATAAACAGTAGTGTTTAATTAAATAACAAACAACTTAAGCTTTTTTTTAAATAAATAAAAGCTTTATTTCTAGAAACACAAAACAATTATCCTGCGACTAAAATAAAAACTAACAATAAACAATAGGAGGCAAACTCAGCATTACTGAGCATTGATAACAAACGCTCGGTTCGCTCAGGATCTTTTTTGATTTTGATGCAAAATTGCAATTATTATTTTTGAGTTACACAATTAACTTAAAAAATAAAGAAGATATACCTACCTTTAACTTAAATTCAAATATACACCTAAAAAAGTTAAAAGGCGAATTATTAAATAATTAAACAATAAATGAGATAAATTGAAACAATACCTACTATACTTACTTAAACATGTTTAATTTATTAGTAGAATAAATAAATTTAGCTGAATTTAAAGAATTAGATTAATTATATAAGTTTGTCTTATCCTTACTATTATCCTTATCCTTACTATTATAAATGCGAATGTGAGTTTGTTTGTCATGCTTAAACGGAAAATCTTTTCTACCGACTTTGATGGGTATATAGTAGATCACACATAGGTTGTGTGATGTGTCCCGGTGAAGGACTTAAGCTATTTTTTTACCCTTCCATAGCTCACGTAATTGCAGGAGGCGTAATTTCTTGATTGAAATTATAATCTGATAGTAAGCAGATACATAACCAAAACAAACAATATGAATATATTGTGACATAAACAAAAAAATAAACGCTCGCTACGCTTGCGTTGATGCTATTTCACAGCAAAACTTTTTTTTTGCCTTTCTACTAAAACATCACAAAATAAAAAATATCGGTTCTTACTTCGCAAAGAAATGCAGATACATCAACCCATATTTTTCCTTTTTCGGTACGTATTTTTATTTTTAAAACATCCGGCTTTATTAACAATTCATGTAGCGAAGCCATTAAATTGTATCTAATTAATTCACCTCACCCACTGCTGTAGGTTGGGAATTATTAATTTAAATAGAGAACGCGTAAAGCAAATCGGCAAGCAGGTGGTAAAACGTTCATAAAACAGTCACTTTTCTAATTCGAATGAACTGTAATAGGGCTGCCAAGCTGCCAAGTGCCAACCGTATTTTTTTTACAGGGGCCATAGTGCCAACGCTTAAAGCACAACAAAGCAAGCACTTACGCAATCAAAATTACAGTTTGATGTCAAGTACCTTTTCCTAAAATAAAGATTGTAATTCTAAAACACAAAAGTCAACAATAATGAAACACTATGGCTTTAAATGATGACTTTACTTAGTTTGAAATTCCCTTCATTTCAGATCAGTGTTTTTTTTTCATTTAGGATGATTGCTTACATTAGAAAATACTTACATTATTTTGCTCAAAACGTCGGTCATGAAAACTGTATGCGTGTATGTATATACTTTATTAATTTGATTAAAAAACGATAAAAGCCCAGGCTCCGATAACATATCTAACGAATCAATAAAGGCAGCGGGCATTAGCTTAGCATGCCCTCTTACTAAATTATTCAACCGTATCCTAGAGTCAGGCATCACTCCTAGTCAATGGACAGAATCTACAATTATACTGCTATATAAAAAAGGAAATCCTGACAATATTGCCAATTATCGCCCAATAAGCTTATTACCATGCCTCTACAAACTTTTTGCTTCTTTAATAGAGAAAAGAATAAAGGAAAACATAGAGTCTAACCAACCAATCGAGCAAGCGGGATTTAGATCAGGATTTTCAACAATAGATAATATACATGCTGTCGATTTGTTAATAGAAAAATTTCAAGAATACCGGAAACCTCTATATATGGCATTTATCGATTATCAGAAAGCATTTGATAGCTTGAAACATCAAGTGATATGGAAGTCGCTACATATGCTAAACATAGACGAAAAATTTATTGCTATAATAAAATACCTTTACGAGAATAGTATCAGTAAGATCCGACTAGAATCAACAGGTCCACCGATTCCTATCAAGCGAGGAGTAAAACAAGGGGACCCCTTATCTCCAAAAATTTTTATAGCAGTGCTAGAGTCCGTCCTCAGCTCATTAAAATGGGAAAAGCTGGGTATATACATTCAAGGAAAATATCTCAACCACCTCAGATTTGCCGATGACATTGTCGTCTTCTCAGAAAGTAGCACTCAAATGAAATACATGTTGGACTCATTGAGCAAGGCCAGTAAAGAGGCAGGACTGGAAATAAACTTTAACAAATCAAAGCTAATGACTAATAGTAAAGAAATTCCAATAAAGATAGAAAACACACAGATAGAGTATGTCAAGAAGTATATTTATTTGGGAAAACAAGTATCTTTCGACTGCAAAAACAACGAAGAGGAAATTGAGAGAAGGATAAAATTTGCCTGGAATAAATATTGGAGCCTAAAAGAGGTATTAAAAAGTAAAATGCCAATGAAAATCAAAAGAAAAATTATGAATATTAACATACTACCTACGCTAACGTATGGCTGCCAAACCTGGAAATTTACAGAAAAGGCGAAGAGAATGATAACGTCTTGCCAAAGGGCGATGGAAAGAAGCATCTTGAAAATCAGACGCCTACATAAAATCCGCCATTCCGTCATCAGACAGCAGACCAAAATTATAGATGCCCTTTCCTACACACTAAAATCTAAATGGAAGTGGGCTGGCCATGTTGCTAGACTTACTGACAAACGATGGACAATCACAGTAACGAGCTGGCCCGGCCCAAAAGGTACACGTGGTAGAGGCAGGCCGCATTATCGTTGGGATGATGACATCAAAAAAGTAGCGGGACCGAACTGGATGACCATAGCCAAAGATAGGGCGAAATGGGTTTCTCTGGAGGAGGCCTTGACCTGAAAAGGGTTCTTCAAATCACTTTAAATTTAAACTAGTTCTAAAAATTGTTTTTTAAATTAATTTCCTAATTTTGTATACCTACATATTTTCTAGTTATATTCTCCATTATATTTTGTAAACCAGTTGAAGAAATAAAAGGCTTTTTTATTTTATTTTTTATTTTTGTTTTTATTTATTTTATATACTTTATTGTATACCACAAAAATACAAAAGAAACAGTTTAAAAACAAGAAAACTTATACCTAACGTAGGTAGGTACAATGAATTATCTGTGTTGTATTGTTACTTATTGTAAACTTTTTCTTTTTTGAGAAAAGAGAGTTTCTTGCCGGCTCTTCTCAGTAGAATCAGCTTTCCGAACCGGTGGTAGAGTATTGACGTACCTATCATAATTGTCACAAGTTGTCCTACATGAATTAATAAATAAATCATTTATCATTTATCGCTAAGTAGCGATTTCTTTCAGACAACTTTAACACGCTAGTGAGAAAATGAAGAAGATAGATGATACTAGCTAATGCCCACGACTTCGTCCGCGTGGATTAATGTTTTTTTGTAAGTTTAATTTTCTTCTTTAATTTTCCGGGATAAAAAGTAGCCTGTATGTGTTATTCCAGATAACTAATTATCTGTGTCAAATTTCATCCAGATCCGTTCAGCCGTTCTGGCGTGATTAAGTAACAAACATCCATCCGTCCAAACTTTCGCATTTATAAATTAATAGTTTTTTTTAATTACACATAACTCCGAAAACTGTTCACTATAATATTCTAAATTCTAATAGATATATCTAAGTAAGTAATAATAGACGAGAATAATAGATTACAGGCATTATAGATAGGGTAGATTCTAATTCTAATGTATTCTAAAACAATATCAATTGCATTTAGAAGTATGTACACATCTCTTAGTTAAACGTTCCAATATAATTATTGTAAAGTGATGTTGCATCCATTTAGGATACAGTACCTAAATTGAATGCACTAAGCTATCTCCAAAGGGGATCAGGTTCCGCATTTAACTGGCATCCGCAAATCTCTGGCGTGCTGCCATCGGGGAGATTAATTACTTTGGATGCTGTAAATCAAACGTTAGTTGTAATGGCATACCTAGTACCTATTAACTTTGGAACATGATTTTATCAGGGCAAGGCAAAGGCGGCTATAGTGGTTTACTTACCCTTTTTTTTAATATATAATAATAACCAGCTGATGCCCGCGACTTCGTCCGCGTTTTATTCGCGCGGGAACTCTCTAAATTTCCGGGATTAAAAAGTAGCCTACTTTGAGAGTGATACACAATACCCATGCCAAACATCACGTCGATCCGTTGCTCCATTGCGGCGTGATTGAAAGACAAACCAACAAACCAATAAACCAACAAACAAACACACTTTGGCATTTATAATATTAGTATGATGATGTCCTCCCGACCAAATTTCGGCCACGGCGGCTTTTGTGTGAACTACACGCCACTGAGTGCACAAGTGTGTGCACATACACAGCTGCACTCTCTGTTAATTTACTCTCATAGATGTACCTACCTACGGATCTCGATGGGACGGAAAATCCGACACGACCAGAGAGACATCCAGCGCAGGACCGACGGCTTAACGTGCTCTCCGAGGCACGGGGGTGAAACACCGCCAACTTCCTAACTCCGGGCTAGTACTGAGAATTTCTTGTCAGAGAAACGCAATACTTGTTATGGCCCGACCGACTCGGACCCGGGACCTCGCCGGCCGCAGTCGAATATGCTTACCGCTAGATCAACGAGGCAGGCTAGCGCTTGGCTGCAATCAGACTAGCATGCAAGTGGTGAATGGTGATGCAGCCTAAGGTGGAGCGCGCTTGCCTAGAAGATGACTATTCACTCTTGATTTGATGGTACCTACGAGTATATTAAAAGAGGAGGGGAAAACGGAAGCCGGAAGGGCACTCCATATCCTAGCGGTTTAAATTAGGAACGAGGAAGCAAATCGCTGTCTAACCAACTAATCAATCTAACCCGTTGACCTACGCGAGTGACAGAAGCGACGCGATGCGATACGACGCCTTCGACAACGAAAAAATTATCTACGTGACAGCGTATAGGTCACGTGAAGGGCCAGCTGCAGTTAGATACTGTCGCGTCGCGTCGTATTGAGTCGCGGTGTCGCGTTTGTCGCTCGCCAACGACAACGGGTTAGACGTCGGCCTCGTAATTGGGTGGTCACCAGTACAGTTCTCGGGCACGCATTTTTTTACTAACTTTTCGGAGATATTATGTGCGTTTCTCAGACCAGCGCGCGTTTGGAACCCTCGTCGTAGCTTTAGTTTTAAGATGGTTAATTATCACCATCTCGTCTTATACTTTGTGAACGTGACGTTCAGAAGGTGTAGGTACCTGCTGTTTAGATACAAATTTATATTATACTTTGAGTTTGTGTTTCATATAACTTTGATTTATGAGGTACAGGCTCTTTTATAATTATGTAAATCCAAGTTTCATGCAAATATTTATACCTACTAAATGTTTCCTTTAAAAAATAGGTAATAGATAGTTTGCAGGCTGGAAAATATACAATTTAAGAGTTTATTAACTGCCAGATCTCGCCGATTAGCGCGGAGGCAGCGATGCGTGTTAAGATACCTAAGATAGCATAGCAGTACATTTATTTTTTCCTCCATTGATATACAAAAACTAAGATATTATATACCTGCTTATCGCCTCATATCAACTCTACTAATATAATAAATGTGAAAGCTTGAATGGATGGGTTTGTTACTCAATCACGCCAGAACGACTTAACGGATCTGGATGTTTGGTACAGAGATAGATTAGAGTCTGGAATAACACATAGGCTAATTTTTATTCCGGAAAATTAAACAGCTCCCGCGGGAACCAAGAAAACCTCAATCCATGCCGACGAAGTCGCGGGCCTCAGCTAGTAAAGTACTTAATAATATGCGCTTTTTATGGCTTTTTGAAAATAAACACTATGGTATCTACCACAGATCACGGAAACAAGGGAGATATGCCTATGTATCAAATTGTATTGAAACCTGCTGTCTCCAGTTTATCCCTACCTATCCCTACTACCTGCTACCAATACAAGCAACTAAATAAATACAATAGACAAGAAGTCTCACTCACACACACGCATACCGATAGATCAGTGCATGAGGCACGAACAAATATACACTTTATTGTTTACCAAACAGGGTTCAATTTCAATCACCGTGCATCTTACTCACACAAACGTAAAACGTTGTCGATGTGCTGTGCAAAATTCAAATATGATACAATTAGTGATTGACTAAAATGGATCTATCGATGCTAAATTTCTTAATATTTGGGTTTTTGACAATGACTACAGATTATGAAAAGTGATATTTTACTTGTGTACCAAAAATAAGATGTAAAAAATCATCTCATATTAGATTATTTTTAACCGACTTTCCGAAAAAAGGACGAGGTTCTTTTTGTGCACATTACAACACTTTTTTCTTCAAGTTTGTTTGGTTGTTTGTTTGTTTGGGTGAATTTTAAGTACACATTAATCGAAACATTAGTTTACAAGACCTTTGCTCGTAAAGTGGCTCTTACTTCCTCGTTATTAAATATACTTTAACCACCCTTGGGCGACGAAAATATCACCCAAACGTCCCAACTAGACACAGAATTTGTACTTTTTTTTTTTGCTGGAAAAATGCATTTACGCATCCCGCACAAGGCGGGTATGTGGGACTCACAGATGGAAGCAGAATACCCACTAAAAAACCAGCAGCACAGTCCGCGTCTACAAAGAGAGGTCTCAGGGTCCCAAGGCGTATTCTACTGAGACATCACGACGCTGAACCGACCATAGGGTCCTAGACACCTATACTAAGGCGGGAAAAGGCGAGCGAAGCGTCGCCTTCTTCCCCCCTGTCGTCTTCTGCGGATCAGTGGAGCGTTAGGGTCCAGCTCTCGTTCCCGTTCCGCAGCCTCCTTCAGCTCCATAACATTTTCCACTAGGGTATGGTGCGCTGTGTCCTCTGGAGTACCACACTCATGACAGATGGCTGTTTCCTCCCGTTTCGCAATCTGGTGCAAGTACTTACCGAAACAGCCATGTCCCGTAAGTACAGAATTTGTACCTACTTCACTCAGAAACTTTCGCTTCATTCGGTTCGGTTAAAATTATGTAGTAGTATATATTTATAAATTGAAGGGTAACAATTGGGCACAAAAAAAAATATTTTATACAAAAAAAAATTAAAACAAAAAAAAATCCATAAGATTAATAATAAAAAAATTAAAAAAGTTTCTTCAAATCAAACAAAAATAATGGCACTTTTTCGTAACCTTAAAATTAATCAAACATACATCCGAAAAATAATAAAACTTTTTATACACAAATAACGACATTTATAAAACAAAAATAATAACATTTTCCCTTATGACTAATATAAAAAAAACCAGCTTGGACCTCTTCCTGTAGCATTTATCCACTTTTCTTTTCTTTCTGCATCCTTCGGATATCTTAAATATTAATATTAAAGAGTGACATTAAATATATCAATAAATGAGTAATGAGTATCTACGTAAATTGACATTATATTAATTCACCTAGTATATTTTTTATACGTTTCGTCAGCTAAGTAAGTCGAGTACTTACATTAAAAAAAATAGTAATAATTATGACTAAAAATATAGTTATAATGAATTTTACTCACGATAGTTTAAACGTTAAAATAGAAATAATTGTTTACTAAGTTATAATTAAGGTACTATTAATTACTAGATCATTCCCGCGACTTCGTCCGCGTGGATTAAGATTTTTGATTCCCGCGGGAACTCTTTAATTTACCGGGATAAAAAGTAGCCTATGTCCTTCCCCGGGATACCATCTACCCCTGTACCAAATTTCAGCAAAATCGGTTGAAAAGATGGGCTGAGAAAGCGTAGCAGACAGACAGATAGACAGACAGACAGACAGACAGACACACTTTCGCATTTATAATATTTGTTTACTAAGTTATAATTAAGGTACTATTAATTACTAGATGATTCCCGCGACTTCGTCCGCGTGGATTAAGATTTTTGATTCCCGCGGGAACTCTTTAATTTTCCGGGATAAAAAGTAGCCTATGTCCTTCCCCGGGATACCATCTACCCCTGTACCAAATTTCAGCAAAATCGGTTGAAAAGATGGGCCGAGAAAGCGTAGCAGACAGACAGATAGACAGACAGACAGACACACTTTCGCATTTATAATATTTGTTTACTAAGTTATAATTAAGGTACTATTAATTACTAGATGATTCCCGCGACTTCGTCCGCGTGGATTAAGATTTTTGATTCCCGCGGGAACTCTTTAATTTTCCGGGATAAAAAGTAGCCTATGTCCTTCCCCGGGATACCATCTACCCCTGTACCAAATTTCAGCAAAATCGGTTGAAAAGATGGGCCGAGAAAGCGTAGCAGACAGACAGATAGACAGACAGACAGACAGACAGACACACTTTCGCATTTATAATATTAGTATGGATTGTATCACAGATCATCGTTTGGTCGCTAAAATATCGACAACTGCATTGTACTCGTACCTGCATCGTCACATCTCTAGTTCACGGCCATCACGGCACGCCGACAGCGGCCGCACTACGAAATTTGATCTATCGTGCTAGTGAAAGAATCGGTAAAGAACACTTAACCATTGCGTCGTAAGACTGGCCGATTCATTGATAGATTTCTACTAAGCAAGCAATGGTTTTTGTTCATAATGAGATATAGACTTGTCACTCTATTACATTATGATACCACTAAATAATGTTTTATTGATTTTAATGGAAAATTACAACAATTTATTTGTACTTACGTGTGAAATGAGATGCCATCTTTCATGTAATTCACTTTGCAGCTTGAATTTTTACAAACAACCACTGAACAACGCGGCATTTTGTTAAAAACCGAGAGAAGTGAACCAATCTTTGAATGACATGCGACTAAAGACAAAAACGGCCATCAGGCCTATTTTGTGCCTGATGAGTTCGCACGCAACACGCCCCCTTAGCACATCTCCCTTGTTTCCGTGATCTGTGGTATCTACTGAACTGTATATCGTTGGCATGTTTTTACACCAACGATTTTCCCCACAATTTTTCAAAGCTCTTTTTACACGACCATTACATGGTCCTTTGACACTATGATTTAGTATGATATGATAAAAATATGTGCTTGAATTAAATGAAAAGCTAATTAATTATTCAATTAAAATACAAATATCGTTTAGTATGAGAAAATTTATAACTTTTTAACACGATAAGTATAAAAATATGATGATCTGATTTTTTTTGCTATGATAGGTAAGTAGGTAAGTGTTTTGCCCTTACATATACCTACCTAATACAAAAGTTGGGAGTTGGGACGCAATGACAGTTTTTTGGGACCATACATCTTGTAGATTCCAACTCAAAATATGTCAAATTAGTAGGTATGCAATTTCCTACCGATCTCAACAGGTGAGTGACCCCTTTCCATTAAAATCAAATAATGGTAAGAGTTTTCTTGGGATGATAATGTGGTGGGTTTCCAAGTCCTTTTTTATTTTAATTTATTTATACGGAATTATATTTAATATTAAAAGTATTTAAACTCTTAGGTTTGTTACGATTATTATCAGATGTTAGTGATAATAACTGGGACCGACGGCTTGACGTGCTCTCCGAGGCACGGAGGAAACGAAAAGGCCACCTCCAAATTCGGTCATCCATCCAGTTACCGACTTGGGTTAACGTAGCTTAAAAATCGCAATCGACTGATATGCGTTGTCACAGCTAGGCCATTCGTCCCTCAGCAGTAATACACTGAAGTAACAAGGAAGATAAATAATTCCTTATATCATGTCACAGACCATAACAAAAATAAGTAGAGCTAACTGCTAAGTATACTGAGTGCTCAAATTATACTTGAGATAAATCGTATCGTAGCAAAACTATAGCGTTACGAATTTAACAAAAAAATAAATTGTCAAGTCGCGTTCCATTTTCGAATGCAATCCACCTGCGCAGCGTTTCCGATGCGCCCTGCCGGGATTCGAATCGATTACGCTGCATCGGTATTATAATCGATACCTATAGACATTACTATAAACTAGTGAAGAGGTAAAAACACATCGTGTTTCCGTAACCAAGTGGTGCGGATTAATCGATTTAATTTGAAACATTTCGATTCATTTCGCTTATTTATCAGTATTTCCACAGAATATATAGGTAATAGTAAGAATTGCATTAGGATTATAATCAATACAGACATTACTATTAACTAGTGTTGAGACAAAAACACATCGAGATTCCGTAAGCAATTGGTGCGGATTAATCGATTTAATTTGAAACATTCCATTGAAAGGTTCAATTCAATTATCTTTTGTCATGGTTGCATCGGTAGGTTGGTACCTATTGGTCCTAGTCATTAAACTATCGTATGAAGACACATCGACTTAAGAAAAGTAAATAATCCATTTAAATATTGCTCTTTTCGATTAATTTCTCTTTTTTGTCGAAAATCAATATCTACTACAGAAATTACTTTAATTAAGTAGGTACTTAGAGACAAAAATACATCGAGGTCTTCGTAACATAGTGCACAGATTAATCGATTTAATTTGGAACGTTGCTCTTATCGAATAGGTAAATTAACCTTTTCAACAAAATACAAATTTTTACAGGTTCGCGTTCCCAGGTTATTCTACCACGTTTTATCCTGCCAATAAAATAAAAAATTAAAATTAAAACCCCTAACATAACATGGAAGTTAGTAGTTACAGGATATCAATATATCAGGCATGTGGAAGTATGCTCACAGTCACATCCCTTCAGCAACTAGAAAAGTTTCACCTTTCCAACTTAAAAAAAACTAATAAAAATCGGCAAATCCGTATGGTGTGTAAACTACACTACACTACAAAGTTACACTACACTACACAAACTATTACACAACCCTTTTTTTGAGTCACGGATTAAAAGTAGGTAACTTAGATGTTCTAAAACGTAAATATCCTAACAGACGAAGGCCGAAGGAAGGAAGGTATAAAAAAATACTAAAGCCAAAGCCTACTACAATCATAACAATGACACTAACTAGTACCTTCCTAGTAACGACAAAAAATTGAATCGATAGGTATGTACCTACTTACCGGTAATCGAGTTCTCGGAAAACACTATAAAGTTATAAACAGAGGCACGAGCTTAATTATAGCTGGTGGGCAATTGCATTTCTAGGGTTCCGTATAGACCTTAAAATTACTGTAACCTACAAAAAATAAAAAAACCATTATCAACAAAACAAACATTATAACACCTTTAATGTTTGTTTTCTTACACATATTTTAACTTCCGGCAAGACACGAAATTAGTTGCACCGGTTTTTATTTACAACTGTTTCCAATATTTCTGCCTTTTGATTCACTGCTAAAAATTACCACAAGCACGACCAGCGAATAAGGGCCCCGGACAGGTTGGAAACATTTTTCCGACATAACACGTGAGTTTAACCGGAGTTGTTAAACGTTATAGTTTAAACGTTAAAATGACAACAGAACCCTACTATGCGTGTCTCTACGCACTTGGTCAGTTTTTATCTGTGCAGTGGCATCGCAAGGTGGACACTCGGACAGACAATAAAAACTGGCCGTAACAATTGTACCGATCAGTGACAACCTGACTCGGTGCTTACCATACATTGCGTTACGAATTATACAAACTTATGACCCGGTGACAGTGTCACCGGGTCATAAGTTTGTATAAAAAAGCAAAAAATAAAAATTAGTTCCAATTTTGGCCACCGGGTCAGATAAGTTTGACGGAACTCTATGTTTGGCGGACTGTACTCGTTGCTTTAGGCTTTAGGTAGAGTGTGAAGGTTGATCTATCACGTGGAGTTCTTATAGATATAGGACTAGCCTTTGCCCGCAGCTTCGCTCATGTTAAGTTCGATTGTCATACAAATTCTTAGCGTAGGTACGAGTGTGCCTAAGGGAGATGAGGTAATTTCGATCGTCCCACTGTAGCAATCAGAGAGGCCTACCACTAAAGGTCTACCAAAAAAGTTGTGATTTGACAGATCCAATCATGATGACAGGTCTATAACTAAATAATTAGAAATATATCATTTTAAAAAGCTCTATTTTCCCCATAGACTTACTACATAGATTTTACTAGGTACCCGGTTTTCCTTTTGGAAGTTCTATAAACTTCAAAGTTAAAACCTTCAGTTTTTTAATTTTTGTATGATTAATCCGAAAAACAGACAAAGGGCCGGTCCAGGTCGAAAACTTTTAGGTAGGTATCGCCTGAAAATGTACGTTATGGTGTACCTATGCACCATAACAGCATCACGTTGAGTCAATGCCCTTTTTGCATGGAAATATTTTTGTGTCCGTTTAGATCCTAGGTTTTGTACTAGTATTTTGGTTTTTGTAAGTATTATAACTGTGTTCTTGGTAATTTCAAATAAAGATTTATTTATTTATTTCAAACACGGTCGGGTTTCGTTTCCTCAAAACTTATTCCCAACCCAAAATTCAATTACACCCAACACTAAAACCGTTAGCGTTGCACCCGTTTAAACATATCATAGAATTTAAACGGTTCCAAACCCAGCGCAGGAATTCGTTAGCGAGGGGTGTTTCAGACCCCCAAGGGGGGTTTGTCACTGCGGGGCGTTTTCCATTTCACGCTCCGTTCCCCGCTGATGACACCGCATTCCGCGAGCCAAATGGTTCGACAAATGGAAGGGGGGTTGGATACGCCCCGTGTCATAACTGGGCCCGGGGTGCAGTAGTGAGCACAATTGATTCAATTTTACACTCCACTCGCTGCTTTATCCACGGATAAACTAATCTCCTGGTGTTTATCCACGAATAAACACGAGGAAATTAGTTTTGACGGGTAATACACATACCAAAAATAATTTAAACAACAATTAATAATCTGTGTTTATTGATTCTAATTTTTTAAACATAAGAGTTTTTGACTCTACCTGAGTCATAATCATAATCATCATAATCATAATCATTTATTTTTTGACAGAATATGGTACATGCAACATTTTGACATAGATGTTAATAAAGTATAGAGTCCACATATCCTGCCAGGTTTGGCGTGCAAAATTATTTTTATGCTTAATCTAAAAAATAAATTATTATTTGACAATTAAACCCCGATGAAAGTATACAAATATTCAGATTCATTATAACAATTACATTACAACATTATTCATAATACGTTACATATGTCACAAATAAAATAACACCTAAAACAATAATTAAAAGCCAAATTAATAAGTTAAAATTAAGAAATTACAATAAATTAAATGTCAGACAATAATAAATACCAGAATTACGGAAATTCAGTTAAACTTTTCAGTTAAGTAATCGTCAGTTTTGTAGTATAGCTTAAATTAATAATAAATAATATCCTAAATAATAATGCCCTCCCGACCGAGTTTTGGCCACGGCGGCCTTTAACAGAGATTAACCATTTGCGTGGGAGATATAGTTCACTTACACAGATCACATACACAAGTGTACTCCCTGTTCCTTTACTCTCATAGCCCGATGGGACGGAAAATCCGATACGACCAGAGAGGTATCAGGCGCAGGACCGACTGCTTTACGTGCTCTCTGAGGCACCCCTGCAGACCATCTTCCTAAACAAAAAACACTAACTTGCTTATCAACGCCAACTTCATAAATCATAACTGAGAATTTCTTGTCAGAAAAACCCAAAACATTTATTGCTCCGACCCGGGAGTCGAGCCCGGGACCTCGTCGGCCGCAATCGAGCCATGCTAATACAGCCCATTAACGTCCCACTGCTGGGCACAGGTCTCCACTCTCATATAAGAGAGAGGGAATTAGAGCTTAAACCCACTACGCTGCTCCAATGCTCTAACGACTATTACCATGTTCGTGATAATAACCGGGACGTACCTACGCTCTCCGAGGCACGGGGGTGAAACACCGACAACTTCCTAACTCCGGGCTAGTACTGAGAATTTCTAATCAGAAAAACCCAATAGGTACTTAATTATGGCCCGACCCGGGACTCGAACCCGGGACCTGCCAACCACTAGACCAACGAGGCAGTTATAAGCGAATATATTGTGACCTAAACACAAATTTGCCGTTACACAAATTAAAAAAAAAGAACACTTTTTGACACGAAGCTATTAAACAATCGACGAATTTCTTAGTGACAAAGTTGTATGGATAAACGATTTATATTCCCGGGGGAACTCCTCAATTTTCCATGATAAAAAGTAACTTATCTGGATATCAAAGTTCATCGAAATCGGTCGAAAAGATGGGACCGTTAAAGCTTTGCAGATAGATACATTTTCGCATTTGTAATAGTAGGATTAACAATTTCCGATGTAAGTAGAAGAAAAATCTATTCTTAACCTCTCCGTTACACCGTTAATTATTTAGCAAGTGATTTACGAGCACAAAATCGTATGAATACAGACAAATCGGCGATCGGGAGTCGGCACAGTCGGCAGGGCCGCTGATCTGTCCTCACTCCTCTCGGCGTCGGGAGGGCGATAAATCCCGTCACGGCGTATAAATCTGAATCGGCGTTGACGTTTTGATTGTCGGCCGCGCCGTGTCTATTGTTTCCCCGCTGTTTTCCTGAGCTGCCGCGTTGTGGCGGAAAATCTACGCTGTGTGTTTTTCTTATACGCAGTTTACGCAGTTAGGGACCTCTGTGATAGAGGTAGGTGTAGTTTGTCAAAGTTATCTGGCCCAGTGGCCAAAATTAGAACTAATTTTTATGCCTGCTTAGAATGTGAAGTCAAAGGCGCGTTGAACACTTTTTGGAAGGGGGTAAAAATGTGAATACACGTGATCGACACCATTCTTCTTAAGATTTTGTCTTAAGTATAATAATATAGTACATTCCCAACTAAACTTTAATGCATAAGTTTTAAGGTTTATATTACATTAATAAGTGCTGTGTAACCGTGGCCGACACCTCGTGTTGTTACGAAGACAAAAGGTCTTAAATATAAATATAGTACATTCGTAATTAAACTTTATACATTCAGTTTTAGGTTTATATTTCAACTAGCGGTCGCCCGCGACTTCGTCTGCGTACAATTTCTGATTTCCTATGAGATTATGAAATTTTCCCGCTGCAAAAAGTCTATCTAAGAAGGCTTTATATAGCATAGCTTATGCAGGTTTTTATTATTTAAAACTTATAACCTAAATCCCGATTTTCAAGTATCTAACTTCAAAAACATAGAACTTTCATACAAACTTCCAACCCCCATTTCACCCTCTTTGGGGTAGATTTTCGAAAAAGTACTTATACAGGTTATTATAATTTAAAACTGATAACCTAAATCCCGATTTTCTAGTCTGTAACTTCAAAAACTTAGAACCATCATGCAAACTTCCAACCCCCATTTAACCCTCTTTGGGGTAGATTTTCGGAAAAAAAATTATACAGATTTTTATTATTTTAAACTTATAACTTAAATGCTAATTTTCTTGTGTCTAACTTCAAAAACAAAGGACTTTCATACAAACTTCCATCCCCCATTTCAACCCCTTAGGGGTGAATTTTCCCAAAACCGTTTCTTAGCTGACGTTTACACCATAGAAGGAACCTACCTTCCAAATTTCAAGTCTGTATGTTTTATAGTTCCTGAGATATCGTGATGATCAGTCAGTAGCCTTTCGCTTTTATATATATAGATATATAAATATATATTAACGACGCTGTCAACCGGTCAGATAAGTCAATTTGTGTCAATTATCCCTGGTCTGGCCTGGTGGGAGGCTTCGGCCGTAGCTAGTTACCACCCTACAGGCTGACAGACAGTCCGTCTGCATTCTTCTAGGTATACGAAAGAAACTTACAAAAAACCCGAGAATCGCATCAATCTCCATATTTTCACGTAATAGCTGGCCATATGTTACTCGGCGGAGGGAGCAAGTCTATTAGCTAATTCGGGTAGGCCACTATTTGTCTCTCTCTCTCTCTCTAATTGAGGTGTATGTTGTTACGACACGACAGGCGGTACGATATATTGGCCACATTACTATTCAGATTCAATGCGCTTTGTCTAGAGTATAGATATAATAATGACAATAGAAAATGACGTTTTTGGAATAGAAATCTTGATAATATTAATTAGTACCGATAATACATATTAATAATGATAATTTGCACACCATACTATGTTGGTAGATTGTGGCTCGACGCTATTATGTCTTTATTTTAAGAACTTCCTACCTATACAATCAGCAAATAAATATTATGATTATGATTACCGAAGCGGTGATAGCCTAGTAGTTTAGACGACCTCCTATTCGAGAGGTCGGGGGTTCGATCCCGGGCACGCACCTCTAACTTTTGTTCGGAGTTTTGATGTGCATTTTAAGAAATTAAATATAACTTACTCTAGCGGTGAAGAAAACCATCGTAAGAAAAGCAGAGGGATCATAATGTTCTCAATAAAGCTGTGTGCCAATCCCCACTTGGCCAGCATGGTGGACTTTGGCTAAACCCCTTCTTATTTTGAGAGAAGACTCGTGCTCAATAGTGAGCCATTGATAGGTTGATGACGATGATAAACTATAAAAAAAAAAAAAAACTTAAAATTATTAAAATATAAACCTTAAAACGAAGTCATTAAAGTTTAATTACGAATGTAATATATTTATATTTAAGACCTTTTGTCTTCGTAACAACGCGAGCATGGGGCAGCGAGGTGTCGGTGACGCGAATCCACAAGTTTACCCCCTACCAAAAAGTGCTCAACGCGGCAAAACAAGTTTATCAGTATTTTTTAGTAAACTGTATTTTGCCACAGGTTTTTTTTGTCAAAATATCTATAAAAACTTATAGAGATTTTAGACATTTTGGTAGGTAATAGAGATGCCCCTACTTGAGTTTTTGTTTGATAAAGGTAAGACCACACAAGTCAAAATGAATACCACCATGGTTCCACACTATATCCGTCAACGGCACATAATATTGCCAATGCCACAAGACATCGATCGCAATTTATTACAACTTCAAAGGGTCAGGTCAAATGGCGTTGAATATTTTGCGCATAACCAGACCATACAACCAATAAGACGTCTACTCGGTGCCTTTAAGGGACAATTTGTTTTTTAAATATCCTGCTACAACTTAGCCCTTGACTGCGATCTCACCTGATGGTAAGTGATGATGCACTAAGATGGTAGCGGGTTAACGTGTTAGAGGCATGGCCGATTAAACCCATAATCGGTTTCGTACCGGAACCTTAAAATAGGTATAATAGCCGGAACTCTAAGTCGCTTGGCGGCACGTCTTTGCCGGTAGGGTGGCAACTAGCCATGGCCGAAGTCTCTCACCAGGCCAGACCAGGAAAAATTCAGAAATTATAAAATCCCAAATTGGCCCTGCCGGGAATCGAACCCGGGACCTCCCACGTTAAGACAACAGCGCTCAACACTGCGCCAGGGAGGTCGTCAAAGGTCGTCGTCATAATTAATTAATTACACGAATTCAGCTCCATTCAATTTTTGTTGCAAATAATTGTTAGATACGCATTGCATCGGTTCAACTCTGTGTTTAGTTTATAGACGCGTCCATACGCGTACGCATATCTCCAAAGAAAACGCCAATAATTTAGTATGCACAAAAGGTGACTACGAGCTTAATAAGTGTAATAAATTAGTCCAGGAATTTAAGTCTTGTATGACCCGATGTTGTAGGTACAGTACAGTTTCGTCACAGTCCACAGAGTAGGGCTAGAAGGGCTAGCATGCGCACAACGAGTAAAATTATGTCTACCCGTTATCTCTATTTGTCTATCGAAGCTAACATATTATGCTAACATGGTTAGTACACATAATAATATGACTTGGTTAGTCACGTCAAAAGTAGAGATAAAAGTAATATTTCATAACTGTGGTACTTTTCTCTGCGAAACCTTACATGCCGACTATTTTTTGTATACCGGATTTTGTGCATGTTAGGCTAAACGAGAAATTTGCCGGCATCGACAACATCTGTCTCTCTCGTCGCGAAATATCTCGTGGTGCGCATGATAAGCCTGCTGGAAACGAAAATATTTTAAACCTCACTGGAAAACAGAATTTTCTAATACCACGTTTGTAAGTAGGTAGTTTCACTGTAAGTGTTCTGTTTTCCACTTTTCCCAGCTTGTTTTTAAAATTATTGTGTTAGTGTTAATATTCCGGTCAAACGCAAGCCTATTTATCTAATAAAAAACATAACTATGTACTTTCCATCTTTATTTCTATCCCTAATGAAGAACATCTCCGACTTGAATGTAGACAAACGTCCCCATTACAACTAATTTTAGACCAAAACAAAATATAAACCATATCGCCTAAAACTTAGAGTTCATTATCAACTACCCGCCAAAATTTAAAAAAAAGAATGTGTTTTTTCGTCGCCAATATATCTGTCAGTAGAGCATTTAGTTCCGTCGTGTGTCGAAGCATTATCGCAGACCGCACACCGCTCGATCTGTTGATCCGTCGTTATTGAGCGTCGACGTATTTGTGTCGCCTTAAACACTCCACTAATTATCTCGTAAACACATTAAGAGGTGTAAGAGATGGATAGAATACTTTTTAGTACCCATCTGCCAATTTTTGTTACATTTTGCGTGAAAACTCACTCAGACACCAGTTTCCTGTAAATATACACCTTTTTATAGGAAAATTACGCTTTTCCTGAGGTGAATAGGAAGCTTTTTTAGAACTCAACTGCCAGTTTTTGTAAGAGTTTGCGTTGAAACTCATTCGGACACTAAAGTATCCTGTAAATAAATATACACCTTTTTATAGGAAAATTACGCTTTTCCTGAAATTTGAAAAGAACTGGATTTATCACACCCATACATATTTTATAAACGCCTAAGTGTCTGTCTACTCTCAGCTACATTTCCATGGTTTACCATCGCAACCGATTAACGAATAGCACGTTATCATAATTACTATAGGCCGACCGTTTAACGCCTGCGCGATAAGAAGGGAGCGGGGGGGAGATGTTAGCGGATGGGTGAAAGGGGTGCGCGGAGCAGAGAGCTTACGTCAAGTCTCTATATCTCGAGATAAATCTTTGGATTATTGACTCCGTGTGTAGCGTTACCCGCCCCCGCTCCCTTCTTACCGCGCAGGCGATACGCGAGTTAAACGGTCGGCCTATAAGTAGGTAGGTACATGCTACATATCATCGGACCAAATCATGGGAGTACTGTTACTTATTCGGTTTTTTTCAATTCGTGTCGAGTACCTACTACCTACGCAATAAACAAATAAATAAATAAATAGAAGTTTATTGACCAAACAAACAAGTTAATTACACTACATTTAAATTATTATATACTACGTATAACACAAATTACAACTACGTTTGGCCAATGGGCCACCTCCTCAGCCCGTGCCACAGCATGAGAGATAGGTATATACCTACCAAACATACTGCAACGCTGATTTTCAGGAGGAGCCCAAGGGTCAACACGTCACGGACCATCTTACACGTAATAAAATTTAAATTAAAAAATAAGTAAATAAAAAACTCTGTGTTTATTTTATAGAACACTAGGGGTGTCTCTTATGTCTCTTATTTTATAGAACACTACCTAGCTAATGCCCAAGACATCGTCCGCGTGGAATTAGTTTTTTTGGATTCCCGCGGAAACTCCTCAATTTTCCGGGATAAAAAGTAGCCTATGTCACTCTCCAGGTCCTCAACTATACCCATAACAAAAATCACGTCGATCCGTTGCTCCGTTGCAGCGTTATTGAAGGACAAACCAACAAACAAACTGACTTTCGCATTTATAATATTAGTATATATATGATATGACTAGCTTTTTGCCGCGGCTTCGCTCACGTTAGGTTCGATTATCATACGATGAAATTCAATTGACGAAAATCATTTACTAGTGGATACCTACGTCATAATACCTATCGGTATGCCAAATTTTAGCCCGACCCTTCCAGTGGTGTGAGCTGTGCGTTGATAGATCAGTCAGTCAGTCAGTCACCTTTTCCTTTTTATATATTTTGAAGGTACATGTGTGTATGATACTTATGTCTTATTTTGACTGTAAAGGTTTACCGAGTAGGTACTTTTTAAATAGGACGGTAGGTACTTATTTGAAAGTTTAAACTTAATTCATTCTCAATAATTAGTGGATATCCAATAATTTATTACTTTACAGACACCTTTTAATTCCGATTTCCTATAATTAGAGTATATTGCCGACAAAAAACCTATATCTATGTCGAACAATGAATCCGGTAGCGCTTCGTATAAATCACTGCGGGCAATAATGCGGGCATCCCATGGGTGCGATGGGTGTTTAGGGTGACCATGTGAACACGTATTCTAGGACATTCCTATAATCACCTCAACACGGGCAGGTTTACAGGAACTCGGGAGCTTTTGACTGATGATAATTATGTTTAGGGGGTTAGTTTATCAGTAATTCAAGAAACCCTTAGGTTGAAAAATAAATGCTTGTAGGTCTTCGTATTGCTGCGGTCAGAAATGCGGGCATCCCATGGGTTTGTATAGTGTGTGTATGACCATATAGACACTTATTGTAGCACATTCCTATAATTGGAATGCCTATGTCAAAAAAACATAATTTCTTACTGGGGGCATAAGTACTACCATCGCATAAAACAGTAATACATAATATTTTCAAATATCCCTTTCAAATGAATCAATGATTCAATTATCATGGGTGCGATGGGTCACCCTACCGGTGACGATTTGAACACTAATTCTAGGTCATTCCTAAATTTACCTCAACAATGGAGAAAATTATAGTGATTGGCACTTGTGTGCGTGTCTAGTTGCTTTAAACTGTTTCATCTGTTTCAAATAAACATATAAAACATATTTAAAAAGACCTCTGTACTGGCACTTGCTGGTTCTTATCGTTATAGATGTCAATCCGAACCAGTGGTATTTTGTATTTTGTACCTTGTGTTACATTTTTTACGGTTTGCGCATATTTAAGGTTAGTAAATATTTCAGGGGCCATAAAGTCATATTGTTTAATTATTGTTGACTTTCATGTTTTAGAATTTATTTTATTTATTTATTTATTTATTTATTTTAGAATTATAATCCTTATTTTAGGAAAATCAAGGTACGTGACATTCAATTGTCATTTTGATTAATATTGCTTAAGTATTGCTTTAAATGTTGGCAGTACGGCCCCAGGACCATTCCAGAATAAGGCATAAGAGCTGGTCGCACCAATATTCACCGTAAAGACTTGGTAGTCACATAATTGCCTAAATTGTTATTAGGAATAAAGACATATGGATGGGAGGGTGGTGTATTTATAGCCGCTGTGAGATATGGCGTTTTGATGGTGTCGTTTTGGTTGTAGCGAGTGATTTAGGGCGGATTTAATTTGGTGGAATCCTGAAAGATCTCTGTTAATGTAGCGTTCAAATTAATGCCCTTTTATTGTTTGAAGCGTCTTCTTTGTCGGCCTTTTGATGTATTCGATGTTTCTTCGCAATATTTCTTCGTGTTAGAAAACATCCGTCGCTCATATTACGCTTTTGTAACTATTTTGGTTGAAGTTTTCCTTATTGGGTTAGGTATGTAGGTACCTGTTCTATTTTTGATTTCCATAGAAATAAAACTATCCCATCAACCTAAATAGTAATAAGGCATATATAAACTGATTCATAAGCTATGTAGCTGAACTTCCATAATTTTTTTTATTTTCTTACTAGCTTTTGCTAGCGGTTTTGCCCACGTTAAGTTCGATTTTGATTGGTTTAATCCCGATTTAACCTTTCTTAGCGAATGCGTACATCATACTTAATAGCTCGTATAAGCTGAATTAAAATTTGATCCGTCCAGTGGTTTAGCTGTGGGATGATAGATTAGACAGTCCCCTTTTCCTTTTACATATTGTAGTACAATTTAGATTTTATTTCTTTTTATATACCAAAATCATCAAATAGGTATCTAATATCTATCCACCATTTTTCCATGCACTGAGGGAAAATTTCTGACATTCCTTCTGAATTCTGATTTTCTTTCAAAAGCATTTCCTTTCTCATGGAGAACGGTATAAAAAGTAAGGGCACGTTCCGATTCGAAGTGTTTTTCGTTATGAAAGGAAATCCTATTGAAAATAGAAGGACAGAAGGAAAAACACCAATACAAGATACCTATACATAGTTATACCACTCTCTGTCGCTCTGCGTCATATTCACCATTGCTGAGTTCTGCCGCTGCTGCTGAATCACAATATAATGGCAGGGGGTTTCTTGGGGTAATAATGCGGTGGGTTCCCAGGTCCTTCAGCATACGACTCGACTAACTCTTAGGTTACTAATGATTATTATCAGATGTTAGTGGACCTAATATGGACTTCCAAATTCGGTAACCCATCCAGTTACTGACTTGGGTCAACATTGCTTCACAATCGCAATCGACTATAAATATGCGTTGTCACAACTAGGTCACTCGTCCTTCAAATAGTTATACCAACTTCTAGTTAGTTATTCTTATATTACCAATATGAAACATCAAGTGTTTCTACCCTTGTTAAGACCCAAAAAAACGTAGACAATAAATAAAGCATAAAAATAAAAATAAATATCAAGTGGCTTCCAGAGAGGGCTCAAACGGTTTGTTTTGACTGTTCGGCCTCGAGTGAAGAGGTGGTAAAAAATTATCTTCCCCACTGGAGCATCAAAGTGTCCGAACGAAAACACTCCGCCCCGGAACGAGATAAAAAGGTTTTATTTGTATTTTTACTATTAATTTCAGAACTGTCTCGTTGGTTTAGTAGTAGTTAGCGTGTTCGACTGTGGCTGACTAGGTCCCTGGTTCGAATCTCAGGTCGGGCCTTAATTAAGTATTAGGTTGTTCTGATATGATATTCTCAGTAAGTTAGCCCGGAGTAAGGAAGTTGGCGGTGTTTCATCCCCGAGCCTCGGAGACCACGTAAAGCCGTGGGTCCTGCGCCTGATCTCTCTCCGGTCGTGTCGGATTTTCCGTCCCACCAGGCTATGAGTGTAAAGGAACAGAGAATGCAGCTGTGTTTGCGCACGCACTTGATATCGCCCGTGCAGACGACTACCTAATATATCTGAAGATTGGCCGCCGTGGCCAAAATTCGGTCGGGTTCACATTTGTTAACCCCTGGCGCAAATAGAAGGGTATTTTAAGTTTGTTTACATCTTTGTAGAAGTGGATACACTGTGCGCTGATGTTTCATTGAAAAATTCCGTCTTCCAAAGTTCTCGGAAATAGCTGAAGATATTCACCATCACACTTTTAATATTATAAATGTCGTGTGTGTTTGTTTGTCGTTCAATCACGCCGCAATGGAGCAACGTAATCGACGTGATTTTTGCTGCATGGGTATAGTCATAGAAAAAATAAATACAGCCTTTATCTAATTATCCCTTTATCTATTCCGTGGGTATAGTTTAGGACCTGGAGAATGACATAGGCTATTACCACGTTAAAAAAACGCGGACAAAGTCGCAAATATCGTCTATAGATAGTTTTATCATAATATGTAAGTAGAGTATCATAAGTAGGTATAGACTACAGTTAGATACTAGATAGGTAACTATTTTAGATTCCTAAGTAGAATATGATAACCACCTACATCATAGTTACCATTACCATGCTTTACTAAATAGGTAGTAGGTAGGTATATATTTTCTTGTTTCTAACAACTTTAAAAGATATAATTTTAACGTCATACGTCAGCGATCAAGTAGCTCCTTATATTATAAATATGTTGATGAGTAAACTATCAGTTTACATACCTATAATTACAATTTGCACACACGCTGAGGTAAACGGTTGGATGAAAACTATTCATTAGTATTCTACTTATATCTTGTATGTGAGTTTTCGTAGAGTAGATACAAAGTTAACTTTGCAGTTCAGAGTGGCGCTAGTATCTACGCAACATACGTTTTTGAAGCTTTATTATTTAACACTATATTAGTTCCGTAAATAACGTCGTCGTCGACAAACTTACCTAGCTACTCGCTAGGTAAGTTTTTCGACGACTTTCATTTTTTCTCAGGTCGTTAGTTAGATATAATACGAAGCGAGTGTAACGCAGCCCACAGGTTGCGTTATACACTCGCACTCTTTAAAAAAAAGAACCGTCTGAAATATCCATTTCCTGGTCTTAAATAATGCACTCAAGGCTGAAATTAGCAGTTTACTCATATTGTGTATTTAAGTTCATTCATATTATTCTCTCTGAGAGTCTCAGCCTGAAATTTTTTTTTAAACTGCCGTCGGCCAACTTAACTTTGTAGAGCTGTAACGATAAACATCGGTCGTTACGCTGTCACGGGCTCTGCACTAACTGCCGACGTACTCCACGCGTGCAACCTTTTTATACACCGACGAACCATTATTTTTTCAAAAACACAAGGAACCATTCGAAATTCAAAATTCGAGTGGAATGCACTATGTTCCATTAGCGAGCTGCAAAGCGCCTATAATTTATGCGTTCGGATACACGTTCTAGCATTCTGGCGCCCTCTATACAATTTTACCGCTATTTTTTTATCTATGCTCAGTTTGGGCGGCACGATCAAAACATTATGCTGAACGAATTCGATTGCCTTAACGATGATTGAACTTCGTTGAAGTTTGTTAAGCCAGAATAATATTTTTATTTAATTAAATAATTGACGTCGATTTGTTTTAACTAGTTATAATACGTTATTCGCACTAGTATTTCTATTAACTTCGTTCAACAAAACTTAATAGGTATCATATGAAAAGATATTTAATAATACTTACACGAATTGTTTTTAACAGATGTGCAAAGAAATCTTGGGAATTCCTTAATTTCTTTTTCATCAGGTCTGTTAAAAAACCTCTAATTCTAACCCTAAATATACCATTTACCATAGACTTCTTATATTACTATGGTCATACGCTATGGTGGTGCTTGTCCTATCTAATAGGTGTTCATAAATTTTCAACGTAACGAGTATCCGACCGTATCGATTTTCTGATTAAAAACGCAAATAAATTGGTAAAAAATTCGAATCTTAAACTGGCCGGTAAATCGAATTTCCAATAGATTGAGCGGTTTATAAAAACAACCGCAAATAGTGATGTAATTCTTCAATTGCCCTACAAATAGAACAGATAATCTTAAGGTGGTATTCAACGGGCCATGACGGGAGCTGATGGTAGCTGGGGAGATATTGCCGTGTGAACAGCGCCCGTGAGAATGTGGTTATCTGTCATTACAATATGATTTTTTATCTGTGGCTATCGAATTCGGCGCTGTCAATTTTCTTTTTAATATTTGATTGTATAGTCCGTCAAATTTATCTGGCCCGCTGGCCAAAATTGAAATTATTTTTTATACATGTTAAGTTTTTGTATTTTTAATTTTTTCATATAAACTAGCGACGCTGTCACCGGGAGATAAGTTTCACGAACTATAAAGGTGCATTAAACAGAAAGTCGCGCATACCTATGAATCTCAAAGAATCTACGATGCAAAATATTCTCAATACTTTTAGCTAAAGCCCAAAGCCGTAAAGCTTTTTAAAAAGTTATAAAATCGCGCTTAGTAGGATTCCGCAGTCCTACCTACTTTCTAAATCAGTTAAGCCATTTCGACTGTTCGGTCGTCCGTCTGCACCTAACTTATGTAGAACCTAAAATAACTAAAATCATTTCCTAAAATTAGCTCCCTAACTCAATTGAAAGCTTTTTTTGAGAAGATGTGCTAGTATTAATTAAAAGAGCAACTGCTAAGTTTCTTGCCGGCTCTGCTCAGCAGAATATGTCCTACATATTTTTTTAATAAATTAAGTTTAAATAAATTGGTTTTATTTTCAGTCAAAGCCTTATTTTGCATTAATTGTAATGTTATATTATTATCGATGCTATATAATTATTAGATACTAGCTGACCCGGCGAACTTCGTACCGCCTTAGTATGCAAAATTAAATGTATATTTTTCAATATTTCTGAGAGATTTTCTTAATATTTTTTTCCGTAAGAACCTTCTCCTAATAATAACAAATACAACAAAAAAAGAATTAGTGAAATAGGTCAAGCCATTCACGCGTTATGCCGTGACCAAGGAAAACGGGTTTCATTTTTATATATATAAGACTAGCGGATGCCCGCGACTTCGTCTGCGCGGTTTGAGGTAGTTTGGTTCCCGTGGGAACTCTATAATTTTCCGGGATAAAATAGCCTATGTGCTATTCCAGACTATAATCTATCTCTGTACCAAATTTCAGCCAGATCCGTTCAGCCATTGGGGCGTGATTGAGTAACAAACATCCATACATCCATCCAAACTTACGCATTTATAATATTAGTAATAATATATCATCGAATTAAAGTAATTCTTATTCTAGTTAGATACAAGTTACGATTCGGTTCCAAGCTATTTTAATCCTTATAGGATAGTCTGTTAGCCGGATACTTATCTCTAATTAAGAGCCACAAACAGCAACAACGGTCACGGCCCATTGCGACCGTTCAGTCGTCCGCCTGCGCGACGCGGACGCGCAATCGGCCGTGCCGGGAACCCAGCCATTCAGCTGCGACGCTGCTTTGGGACTGTTTTGATAAAGCCGCTTAAGAGGAATTGCCATCAACGGGAAACTTTGAGAATAGGTATTTAACAATTATTTTACCGTTGCGCGGCTCCTCGAATAGAGTCCCATAACACCCGATAGGGATCTAACTCAACTGCGGTTAAAAAACAGTCGAATTCTTACTCTCCTGTTTCCTCCTCTACAACGGAACCGATTTTTTTTTCAAGAATAATTTAAAAAGGACTCAGGCTATGTCGTCATGTTTTTCTTATTTTTGATTATAATCGTCAAAATAATTTGCAGGATGTCTGATAATGACGGGAAAACTGGGCCATAAAAAAGGAAAACATAGTGTCATAGCACGGCACGGATACATATGGTTTTTATGGTGCAAGAATATTTTTTCTATTGTAATTATCCACGGCGAAAACAGATGAATATGTTTGTATGGAGAAACCGCCGTGGCATTTCGTCTTAATATACCAGTTTGTATAGTGTACTAAATATAGCTAATAGGCAGATCAGAGATGATTCCGTCTTATTAAAATGTAATGAGCTTTTGTTAGTAGGTAGGTATTTCACGATCTCCCTGGCAAGGTCAGTTTCATAATTTATAACTGGGTTTACTATGGTCTGCAGCCTGATTCTGTAACTCAGTGGCTATCAAAGAGTGAAAGCCACTGACATATATTCTTTATCCATTGAAGGTTTGCTATGAAAACTTAATTTTTATTTCATAGCAAACATTCAATGGATAAAGAATATATGTCAGTGGCTTTCACTCTTTGATAGCCACTGAGTTACAGAATCAGGCTGCTGGTCTGCACCCCTATTCTGTAAATCAGTGGCTATCAAAAAATGAAGGCCACTGACATAAATACTTTTTCATAGCAAACCTTCAGTGCATAAAAATTCACAGATTTCGCAGTCCCCGCAAGAATCGGAGCATTGAAAATGAATACAAAAATTTACGAGAAAAAATTCACCGATTTTCAAAATTACAACTCAAATGCACTTCTCGTCTGCGTCCGCATCTTTTAACATCATTACCATGACGATCGATCAATAATCATAGAAGCTACATCACTTTTTATATACGGAAATACCCGTTTTGCTACAATTCCAAATCTAAAAGGACCATCTACAGGTCAAAATTATTAACCGATTTTCAAAACGTTTTCGCCATTTTGTAGCTAAGCTTTTACCCTATAGGACCCTTTTTTCATTGTTTCTTGAGTCGGTTTTAGTTTTCGAAATATTTACAATTTAGTAAACAAAAACCCCCCAAAAAATCCGACATTTTTACATTTTTCAAAATTCCAAAAAAGTTACCAGCCGATTTACAAAATTCGCACACGTGTCTCGATAAATTCTTCAATTCTTGGTACTATTCCCATCTCGATGCTCCCAAAATCCTCGGAGCTTTGGCCAAAAATACGTCTCAGGCGATTTGCATCTGATAACCATTTTCAATGGTAAAATTTAAAAATATATGTCAATGGCTTTAATTTTTTGAATGCCACTGAGTTACAGAATAGGAGGGCTGGTGGGAAGGATTTGGCCGTGGCTCTACCACCCTACCGGCGAAAACGAGCCGACAAGCGATTTAGCGTTCCGGAACGATGCCATGTTAAATACAGGGATTTGGGGGTATGAAGTATGAACCACCATGTTCTTCCCTAAACCTATCTCTGTACCAAATTTCTTGGGCCGTGAAATCGTAGCAGACAAACAGACAGATATACACACTTTCGCATTTATAACATCAGTATGGATTCTATGTATTACTCGCTATGCGCTATTCACAGGTAAGTACTTCGCAGTCAAGAGCTAATTTGCTAATTTGTATTGGAGTAAAAAATAAACAATTACCATCTTACTATTTTTATATTTAGCAACAAGCAGACAGACATACACTCTAAAATTCACGTCCAACTAGTAGTCTAAACTCAACATCTTGTGAAACATCAAACGCAAGATACCGCCTGGTATTGTGAATAACAAGTAAGGAATTACATGTCATTAATATCACCAGCACCACACCTCAACAGTCAACACAACGCAGGGGAGTTACTACCATCACTTAAAGCAGTATTACTTCTATATGACAATTTTATGTCACGTACCTTGACGTCCCTAAAATAAGGATTATAATTCTAAAACACGAACGTCAACAATATTAAAACAATACGGATTTAAGAGATGGTAGTATGCCCCATGGTCGTGATGTTTTTTCCTATTTCGGACCTCTGTTATTATGGTTTATACATTGCAAGAGATGGTATTTTTCGTGCGTAATTATGGCTAATCCATCAAATATCTAAATGTTATATACCTACATAAATGTTATATAAAAGGAAAAAATCCGTTTAAACATTAAAAAAAAACCGTCACACATATTTGTTCTTTAATTAGTTTGTTATCTTAATTGTTTAATTGTACAATGTTTCTGACAACAATTGATTGATTTAACTTGCAGGGGGAGAGGGGAGTGACACTTGACTCTAACAACAATTAGCACATTAAACCTAAATATATCGGAAACGGATCCTTGAATCGAAAAATAGTGTTCCCACACACACAATATTTTTGAACGACCTATCCTTAATGATTCCCCACACTATGAGATGAGAGAGACGAGAAAAAAATCCTCCCCAAAGTATTTATATGTATAACAGCTTTCTAGAACTACCTGTACCTACCAGCCTCTGAGCTTGAAAAAGAGCTGGTCTAAAGCCAAAAAACATATTTAGCTTTAAAGTGCGAATTTTTGTTAGAGTTAAGTGTCGTTTATGGCAGAAGTAGATATATAATTTTTAACGAAGTCATAAGGAAACCTATCACAGTTATGTAGGTAGGCTTTACAAGTTAACAAACAAAATACCAACTTATAAAATATCCGTATATTGTGACGGGCAACTACGGAACTTTATACTGCGTGTGGTTCGACGCGCACTTGGCCGGTTTTTCTGACGTCTTAGAATCTGACATATTAGTTTTGCCCCTACAATATTTTTCTTACCACCATCCTCGCCATAATCCCTCCCACTCCACTACAGCCCATTAAAGTCCCACTGCTGGGCACAGGCCTCCACTCTCGTAGGAGAAAGGGAATTAGAGCTTAGACCCACGTCGCTGTTACAATGCGGGTTGACTATTATCATGTATACCATACATACTCGTGTGACCATACCTCCCATAATCCCTACGATTTACTAAAAAGAACAATGCAAGTTGTAACGTTACTTGAATATCAAAAAAAAAAAGCATACAGTCGAATTGAGAACCTCCTCCTTTTTTTGAAGTCGGTCACAAACTCAATCTTTAGTGTCTGCAATTAGGAAAATATTCAAAACCTAAAATCATATCCACGATAAATCTTCATCATCGAAAACCTTATTATCCAAACCAATGTCCAATCAACCAGATGTTATCAAATTAATTATCGATAGGATATAATCAGCAAAAAAGGGTGCTGATATGCCGCTTTACGTCTAATTCGGACGACCGTCGACCGTCAAACATCTCATCAGTTTTTAATCAACTTGTTAGCAAAAAAAGGTATTCTGATGATGGTCGCGGTAGTCATTGAATCTCTATTAACCGTGCAACGTTGATACAATTGATATACGGACAAAGATTTCATCTCCTAACGAGTACAAATTGAATATCCTGCGTGGGCCATACTTACCAATGTTTCATTTCGTGTTTTAGAATTATAAGCCTTATTATAGGAACGTCAAGGTACGTGACATCAAACTGAAATTTTTAGTAATATTGCTTTAGTATTGCGTTCGCAGTATGGCCCATGGACGCGTTACGGTCAAGATAGGGTCCATTATGTACGATTTTAAGGCCCATTCCATTCTCTTTGGCGAAAAAAGCGTAGCAAAACTCGAGTTACGTGTGATTCATTGGATTTTTTGATCGATAGAAAAACTGGCGATACGGACCAAATCGATTTGTGAAAAGTTGAAAACCTTTGAACCACCAAAAGTTTTTGCTGTCCATGCTAAGGACTGTTTTTACGAACGAGTATGCTTATAGTCTAACTCTTAAAATAAATATTTTTTTGATGTTGGCTACTGTCAGTATAGTCATATAACTGTAAAAAGCGGGACATTAATAAAACTGTCTAAGTTCTAATAAACTGTATAGTTAGTCCCACAAACCAATCAAAACCCGGTAACAGCGTCGCTACTCGCTAGTATCAATGAAAAATGAAATTCTCTCTATTGTGGCGGACGGTGGTAGGCATCCTCAGTGGCTAGTTATCACCCCGGCAAAGACGTACCACCCCCAAGCGATATAGCGTTCCGGTTCGCGGCCGTGTAGAAACCGATTAGGGGAATGGGTTTAAACGGTAATATAACTGCCGTACTCCTAACAGGTTAGCCCGCTGCCATCTTAGAGTGCATCATATTACCATCAGGTGAGATCGCAGTCACAGGCATAGAAAAAATAAATACAACTCTCTCAACTCTCCCTTTATCTATTCCGTGGTCACAGGCTAACTTGTAGTGAAATAAAAAAGTAGTCTTAGATGGTAAACCTCGCAATAAACAACCAGTTATCTATGAGGTCAGTGGCGTGGAGTTCATAGAGGCGTAAAAGCACTGCAGCTGACCAAAAATGCTCATTTCATTGTAACAGTCAGTAAGTAGGCTTTCTGTTCAAGCGCTAGCTTCAAGCTATAAGCAAGCTAGCAATCAATAATCCTGTAACTCAGACATTTTGTATTAGCAATTCGCCATGCATTCATTCACATATCAGTCGTTTTCGTACCTTCATCAGGCTAAGCTCGACCTTTATATCGATCAGTTCCGCAAGGCCGCCGATCATCGACAAAACTTTAACCAGCATTCCACATGACATCCATTACCGCCTGAGTTCTTGACTTTGTTCGAATCATAAGAACTTAGCTACCAATGTATATCAAATTGAATAAATGGTGGATGGCTTACACCTCACGACAAAATCGCTTTGTGATTACATGGATTCAATCTGCTTTTGAAATGTTTTCAGTGTTGTCCTTTTACTAATCTTAAGTCTGTATATTATTTATTTATGAAACACGCCTGGGGAAATTTAACAGTTGCCCAATTCGTCTCCCCAGACAACAAAACGTACCTTAAAATAAAAATAAAACTAGACGCAAAATAAAATAATAGACATATAAAAAATTCATTAAAAACACTAATATTTATACTACCTATTACTTACTTTCTAACATGTGTTTTATTTATGATTTGGAATTGTGGGGTGTTAAAAATATAATATGTATCTAGTTAACAATTCTTTTGCGCTATATCATTTAGCAAGCGCAGTGCACGAACCAGTGGAGCTTGGCCCAGCCATTACTCTTCTGCAGAACGGTAACGTTATTTATTTATTTATTAAAACAAATTATTTATTTGCAAATAATTTAGAATGAAGTAGATTCGTTTCTTGTCGGCCGTTATCAGTGGAATCTGCTACATAATGTTTGTATCATCAAAGATATCGCAATCGTTACGTACCCGTTAGTCGTAAAGGACCCTAATCTCTTGCACCGAACCATTGGTGGTCTTATCCCCCCACGCAATAATCACCTTTTACACAATCAAATTAAAACCTATAATTGCATCAAAGAGATGACTATGGGCCGCAACAAACAAGACTACGTGATGGTATTGAGGAATTAATTAACTACTACTGCAATCGTGACGGGATGAAAGGGGCTGGAATCAATATGGTCACAGTGACAACCGTGCAATATCAGGATCGTCCGGCATTCGGATTCTTCACTGGAAAGAGACAAAAATATACTTGGCTACTTTAAAAATTGATAAATAAAAACAAAACTTTTTTTATTCGCTACAAGTTATGATTGCGATCTCACCTGATGGCAAGTGATGATGCAGTCTAAGATGGCAACGGGATAAACTGTTAGGAGCATGGCAGTCATATTAAACCCCTAATCGGTTTCTACACGGATTCGTACCGGAACGATTAATCGCTTAGCGGAACGTCTTTGCCAGTAGGGTGGTAACTAGCCACGGCTGAAACCTCCCACCAGGACAGACCAGAAGGAAAATTCAGAAATTACAAATTCCCAAAGTGACCCTGCCGGGGATCGAACCCGGGACCTCCACACGGTGAGACAGCAGCGCTCAACACTGCGTCAGGGAAGTCAAAACATCAAAAGAAGGATGATTTGATGGATAATACGAGCTAGTGATGGACGTAATTAAATACCTATTTAAATAACGGTAAAGTGCTAGAACGTTACGTAATAAGGAAGATCGTTTAGTCACGGTTATCATGTTAATTACGTGATTTAGTAAAACATTAAATAAAATCCATTCTGATATCATACGAATACGAAAGTGTGATTGTTTGTTGGTTTATTAATTTGTACTTCAGTCACGCTGGACAATTCAAGATTGAATCATTTTCATTCAATCATTCAATCAAGATTTTTTGCATGGATTATGAAAAATTCGTTCATTCTTTCAAATAATTGCATGGATTAAAAAAGAGGATTTTTTGCATTATTTGCCTAATTTATCCCGAAAGATCAGAGTTCTCATGGGATTTTTAAAAACCTGTATCAAGCAATCTGGTTAAATTTACAAATAAGAAGTAAATAGTGATAGTTATTATTGAAGTTTTTAACGATCTATTGGTAAATATTTGGAACTTACTTTCGTTTATCTTCAAAATCACATACGATTTAATGTTACAACGGAAATTAGAATTTCTAAGTTCCAAAATTATTACCAAGCCATAACTGATTGGATATTTTTTGTATTCATAACGATGTCTTTTGACTTACAGCTCTTTTTTAGTGCAATGTTTTATTCAGTCCTAATTGAGGTCCGCATTCGCTAAGGATGCGATTAGCGGCAAAGGCATTAGGTTTTGCCGGCTTCATTCGGATTTCAAATAAATCGTTTCCTTTATTCCTTTAAAGAATTAGATGTGACTGTTTCAATAATAATGGTTGGTGGTGAGTAACAAATGATTGGGTTCCTACGAAATTGGACATCAATTATATTTTGTGTTTGTAATGTTTTTAATGTTGTGAACATTTCGAATTTAGTACCAGATGATTAGACAAGGAAAAATGATGTTCTTTTATTGGATTAGTGCAAGGTTTTTATTCGACCCACCATTTTGTGTGTCAAATAGTCTGCTAGTTCATCATCAATTTTATCTAGATATCTTTAATTAGCATTTTTGCAAATATTGTTTGTTTAAATTAGCTTGCTTTAAAGTTCCAGTAATATAATCACGTGAGTTTATAAAATTTTCTAGGCATCTCATTGAAAGGCAATATTTATTTTCATTTAACTGTAAGGTATTACTCATGCGCTCATCACTAGCTAACTTCCAGACTTTACTGCAGGACGATTGTCTAAAAATGGCAGATACAGTGTAACGATAACAATCACCTTTGATTGGTTAACATTCTTCCACTATTGGCCAAAATCCATTGACGCAGCAAAAATACCATAAATTCAGCCAATCAAAACAATTGAGACAGTTTTACACAATCGCCCTACTTACTGGGTTCAGAATCCTAGCGAAATTCAACAGCGATTACACATTGGCCTGCAGTCTGCACTTGGTGAACACATTGTACCAATGTGTATTGAGACTTAAAATATGAGCTCATTTATTACCATGCACTTCAAAACGCGTAAAAATTACCTCCACCTCAATAGAAAGATTGCAAAATTACCATTATTATCTTTTATATGACCGCACTAATGTGAGCCATATGAATCGTATGTGGTACAAGTAATTGTGCTCGCGAAAGCGAATTCCGATTGCCTGACAATGCATAGGCAGTTGACTGTTAACGACGGCCATCTTTATTTTATTATTTTATTAATATCTGTGGTTTGCCGCGCCGCCACAGATGAATGATCTCACAATGTATCTCCACGGAGGTTGTAATAATCATTAATTCTTTTCTGCTGAGAATTGAAAATTGAGATTTTGTAAAGATTAGCTAGGAACGATGGTTGATTTAACTTAATTGTTTGCATTGCTGGTGACGATCATTGAATGCCCGTATTTGGGCTTTACCGACCTCTCTTGATCTTTCTTTCATGATTCGTTGGCTATTAAAAGGTCATAGCATTTCTCATCAGCATCATAGATATCTAGTCGTATTAGAGTCGTATGCAAAAGGATCTGGGAGGAATCATTAACCCCAAAAAACTATTTCCGTAATAAAGCTGTTGCAATAATGAGTACGTTGCAGATACGGTGAGCTATTGTTCATGACATTGAATAATATAAGTACAGAAAACAACTTTTAAAAAATGGCTCTACTAGAAGCCACAGAGAAAAATAAGAAGAAAAAAAAGATTCATGAACTAGAGTAAAACTCGTTATGACCGTGGATTTTTACGCTAAATTACGCTACGTACAAATTGAGTTAAATTGTTTACGTACTAATAACGAAAACCAATCGCAATTACAATACACTAAACATTAAACAATTTCAAAACGGCACTATTCAAAAGGAACACATACCGATAACGAAAATCGTTACGTTTAAATAGGCAGTATGAATATAAACGCAAGTGTATACTTTAACAAGTTAATTACAAAAAACAATTATACGAATAACACGATTTCAGTGCATACACAAATTACGCAGATAACGTTTAAAAATGGAACAACGTTACCGATAGATAACGTTACCTATTGTAACAGTTATTTTTCCATTTCCTTTCCGAATGGAGGGTTAATAACTTTTAAATTGGATTACTATTTGAGCTGTTACTTTTCAGGTATTTACAATGCACAGTATTGCTGCGTTTGTCTACACTCAATGCTGAGAATTGCTCTACTATGTACACTATATAATAGATTATAATATTTATTCATAGGATTGTTTTCTTAATTATGTTTTATCATTATTTAAATAGCTTTTAGGAGCCGCTAGAATATCATTGTTTTAGTGGTAAGCCAGTGTTAGGTTTAAATATTGATAGGAACGGAAGCTTTTCTAGTTTTATATCAATCGACATTCCTACTTAAAAAATTGCATATTATACACTAAAATCTGACATGATGTGTATTATAAATCTGACAGTCTGTCTGTTTATCTGCTACCCTTTCACCCGATTATGATGTATGATGGATGCAAGGACAGGTTCCCATGGAACCACATAGACAACTTTTTATCCCGGAAAATGATAGAGTTCCACTGGACTTTTCAAAACCCTAAAAAAGTCGCAGGCATCCTATTCTAGTAAATATACGAATACTTATTCATTATCTACAGCAAAATGTTTTCACGTTGGTACTTATTAGATTAAAAAATTTACTGCATATATATTTCACTGGATAATTAAGAACTTATCGATATTAGTAATCTCAATAACGTTACATACATTGTAGCTGATTGCCATTTTGAAAAAGAGATTTTTACGGAGTGCCCGTATTATGCTCGTTAAAACTCAAGCCCTGGGTGTGTTTTTATTAGGTTCTTTTACGAGGGAAGAGTTACATTTTAGCGCTGCGGGCTCTTTATTACCATAGAGTGGAATATTTTAGTACCTGATAACAAGTCAGAGCGTTGGTCGGTTTCTACCGTAGAAATCAAAACATATTGAGACATAATTCTGTGTCGCGGGATTTTGATGAAAGATCATGGATTTGACTCGCTCCAGCAAAGCTTGGGACTGCAGTTAATTAAATCTGACTAATTTTCGATTGAAAAGAGCAACCACCTAGTTTCTTGCTGACTCTTCCCGTTAAGAATGGCATTCCGAACCAGCGGTATTTACTCGACGCGATTCAAAAACACTTGTAAAAGTTTATTTGAATAAAAAAGATTGAAGTTTGAAGCAGAAATAATATTACAAAATGTAAACTTGATTTCATCATTATCCTGCGCAGCTCCGGGATTTTGAACAAATACTTTCATTTATTTAGAATAATGATAAAATAGACGTAACAAATTACATCGATTCAATACAAAAATTCTAATTTTATCAAAATAATGCGACACGTCAAATGATTAACAGAGTACCTACCTACTAAAGTACAGCTCTAACGAGGGTCGGGAAACCTTAAGTTATTGCATGTTTTTCATAATCGTCATAAGAAAGATATTATGGTATTTGGCTGTTTGTAATTGACACATTCAAATAATTTAAAACTTTTTACTATAATAATATAAGAAGCCTCCAAAGCAACATAAACAAAACTATAGCGCTTGCTTAGGGAAATACGTTTGTTTTAAAATTATGTAATTGAAATAACGCGCACTGATGTTTCATTAGACATCTGCAAGTATTACGTTCGTTTACCACTTCTATATTTTTGAGTCTGTGGACTGGAATTTAATGTTTTAGTACCTGATAACAAGTTGGAGAGTTGGCTGGTTTCTACTTTCCTACTTACGGTGTAATATAGACATAAAACCTTATATTTTATTGTTGCTGTTTTATTATGTGCCCTTTTTATTAATATAACTGTTTCTTCCATTGCTGTTGTATAATCCTTTTTATCACTGTCTTTGAAATTAGATTGTTTCTTTTTGTATGTAATTTTATATTTCTTCTCTCCTTCTATTTTTTGGTTTGCTCAGAAATGATTAGACCCGGCTACTGACGATTGATAATCGATGATTTGACTATAGATTAGAATTTTTACAACTGTATTTACAATTTCACAAGTCAATATCTTAATTATACCGATAACTTTTCTTTTCTTCATTTTTATTGCATTACCTAAGCTATGTTTTGTTTGATTTTTATAACTCCTAATTTATTGAGTCTTTAAATATTATCTAATGTTCCAATTTTTTTGTGTATGTATTCAGTCCCAATTTAATTAATATTTGACAAACTTAGATCCCATAATATAATGAATATATTATTACGTTATCAATTTACCTATCGACAGATTATTAATAAAAAAAATCTTTCATTGTTTCAGATGGCCAATCGAATCATTTGAATCTCTTCAACTCGAGACCACAGCCGAAAAAGAAGCGAAAATCAAGAACTGCCTTCACGAATCACCAGATTTTCGAGCTCGAAAAGCGGTTCCTATACCAGAAGTACCTATCCCCAGCTGACAGAGATGAAATCGCCAGTTCTTTGGGGCTATCAAACGCCCAAGTCATCACATGGTTCCAAAATCGGCGAGCGAAATTAAAGAGGGATATGGAGGAGCTAAAAAAAGATGTAGAAAGTGCTAAAGTCCTTTCAGCTCATAAGAGTTTTCTCGAAAATGTCACAGATTTAGGTATTCTGAAGAAGAAAGCCATGAGCATAGGTGCCAGTGAAGAAGCTGCAACTAATTTAGTGGTTAGTGCGTCTAAATGAAACGAGGCGGCGCGTGCACTCGCGCCAAACGTCGCTTACGATCGACGACTACTCGATTTTTAATCGATATCGTTATCACGGACTTCACTACTGAATGTATAAACTTTTCGAATTAGAGCTAGTCTTTAACATGAAAAGTTAAGTGTTATCGATACATGGACTATTCGAATTAAGTAGCAGTGTTAACAAATGGACTTCTTAGTGATTAAAATAACGTTTTTATCTTCACTAGATCTAGCATGTACTACACTTATTTAATTTAATACTGTATATAAGTTAGTTTCTTAAAGGGTAGTTGTTTGTATAATAATATTATTTGTACAAAAAATATTATTCATATAATGCTTCGTTCGAATAAATGTGATAGATTTCTATTTAAGTACTTAAATATTTTATAGTAGAAATATATTCCTAAATTATTTATTGTGGGTTGTATTGGCTGGCATTTAGAGTAACACAGTTATATCCAAATGTTTAAATGTTTGTACAGGACATATAATTATGCAATTGTTTTTGTTGTAGAAACTGGGAAATCTATAGACTGGTATACCTGTGTACTTACTCAAGAAACTACAACGCAAACGCCATAATTTTCTTAAAATTGAAGTTGATTCCATATTTTAGCTATTTAATCTATTTGGTTTGGAAGTTACCTCACACTGGTCTATAGGTTTTACTGTTTGTACCTATGTTAGGTACTATTCGCGTCATGAAAGTTTGAAATTTCAGCGGGGGCAAAAGGAACCCATTTTTGATTGTGCTCACAGTCCAAACAAAGTGCAAATGCACAGTTGGTGAAGACAGGACGAATTGACCATAACTGACTTCTATAGGGCAAATCGCCGTACCTTCCGATGCAGACGTTTCGGGTGGACGCTCTGTCCTGTGGAATGCCCGTCAAATATGGCCCGGTGGCCAAAATTGGTACTAATTTTTATGCCTGTTCAGTTTTTGTTTTTATTTTTTATTTTTCATATTTACTAACGACGCTGTCACTGGGTCAAATAAGTTTGTGGGACTAATATGTAGGTTAGACTTCTAGAGAAGGAACGAATCAATATCAACAACTATACCTACTTTAACAGACCTCGAAAAAGGAGGATGTTCTCAAATCTATGCAACTTTTTAAAATTCTACTCTTAATTTTTATACTCTCGTGATGCGAACAGTATATCAACCTATAGTGTTGTGAATTTCCGCAATAATGTGCAATATTTATACGATTAGTAAATCCCCAGTTTGCCAGTGAATGCCTAGGTGTAAATAATAGTGAATCATATCTAATATAATTGATGTATAGTCGGTTTAGAAATCATTATTTTATTGCGTAGTTGTTAAATATAAATTACTTACAGAGTTATTGAGGTGTATAGAGACTAATTTAATGTTTAATTATTTAGTTGGCTCTGGCTAGGGTTGGCAATTGTCCTAAATTCTAATTTCAACATAAAAAGATGTAATCAACCATTCTCTTAATCACATAACTATTGGTGAAGGTTTTCTTGGACTAATAAAAATCCCACTGCCTTTTGCCTACCATAATAGAATTTTACTTAGAAATTTTACTTTTATTTTACTTACTTATTTTACTTATTTTACTACGTTTAAATAATATCAAAACTATAGAATTGTAATTAATTTTTACATAATTCATGTAAATATTTTTATAAAAAAACCTTTTTCGTGTTTTTTCTTGATGTTGTTGGTGTGAAAGTGTTAGTCAATAACTAATTCATTCATTTGTTTCATTTTTACTAATTACTTTACTTGTTATATTCTCCTTTTATTAAATTTTAACATTTGACAACCCTAGCCTACGACAGACTTTAAATTAGTAGAATAATTATTTAAATCAAATAACCTACCGTGAATAAATGGTATAAACGCTGTTGGATCCAAGTGAAATATGTACTTACTTACCTTCTTCTAAAATAAGATTTTAAGTTTCAACCTTTATAAAATATACCTGATTTTGATTGAATTGTTTTTATCAATGAATCGACTAAAACTGATAAGAGAATTAATATCTACTTTATCGTTTTAAGACATGATACATCAGGAAACCGTGAGTCCTCAATATGTTCTAAAAGGTTCATCCTCAAACTCTATATTATAACGACCATGATGATAACATTACTAAATATCTGGTAATTTATTATTATAACGTTACTGAATATCTGGTAATTTATTATTGTAACGTTACTAAATATCTGGTTATTAATTATTGTAACGTTGTACTACGTTACACAATATCAGTATAAGTTACAAAATACATCGATCTAATCTAAATAGGCATCCTTAGTTGATATAGCATTGGCAGTAGGTACATATAGCGAAAATGGCGAAATTAACGTTCAAAATACTATAAGGTAAACTAAATGACGGAACTAATATAGTAACAAATATGTATTTCAAAAACATATTAGCATTTTAGTAATCAATCAATCAATTTTGTTAATATTTGTTTTGAATTCATAACTCAAACAGTGAGTAACATAAGGCACCTATTATGTAACATTATTTAACTGATAAGCGAAAATGATAAGTTAACAACATGGTCACGTAAAACAACTCTTTCACAAACGTATTATATTGTAACCGGTCACGATATTGCGACTTTTATTAGCAATTTTGTACATAATTGACTGTAAATCAACACGCTAAGTTAATGTGTTGTTAAAACAATAACAGAAATATTTACTTGTCAGTTATTAATATTAGATACTCACTATCGAATACTACCTATCAGCGAGTTAACAAGTCGAATTTCCACAATTGTATCACGTATCTAAGTATAATTTACTTTTTATCCTATAGCCCAAGTACCATAATTTTCATGGATAACTATACTTTGAAATATGATAAATTTTCATTCCCTATTTTAAGTTAAGTCCAACCTTTGGAATGTAATTACCAAGAAATCCTTTCATAGCACGTCCTGATCAAAAGATCCTGATAAGTTCTTCAACTAGTAATTACTACTAAATAGGTATTGTATAATGTCTCCACTGCATGAAAAATAGATCTGTAAAAATTTGTGAAACTCTTACACGTTTGGATTTACTTATTATAGAATCCGTTAGTAATTTTCAAAATTCTTCCCGAATATACACCTAAGGTGGATATATACTCAAGGAATACACCAATGCTAATACCTGTATTAAATACTATAATAACTACGAGTAATTATATTATATTTAGACGATGTCACTGGTCCAGTGGTGAGCGCTGTGGCGTTATAGTGGGAGATGCCGGGTTTGATTCCCGGCAGGGTTTAGTTTGGGAATTTTATAATTTCTGAATTTTCTCTGGTCTGATCTACCGGCGTCGTCGTACGTCCCGGTAACACGTGTACAAATCGACTAGGGGTGTATGTACCCCTAAATACCGTAAAGAACCTCAGAATATTTGAGGACTCATAGATCACCGCAAATATTAGTAGTCAGTATTGGTAGTCAGTTATAACAATGTAAATAACTCTTAAATAAAGATTAACGGAAAAACATAATCGCTACAGAGCTATAAAGTATGTAATTTATTAACTTTGACAATGTTAGAAAGTATTATTGAATGATTTATTCACATAGAATTTTAATTACTGTAATATATTTTTTTTATAAATGGTAAGAAAGATCAAGTTTGTCATCTTGTTCCTAATTAGTTACTTAACCATAAATATCTAGACAGAAAAACTTATAGATCTTGCCTTAGCTACATAGGAATAAGGTTACATTACATACCTTCTACCTACAGTGAAATGTTGTATTTTTTTGCTACAGTCTTGCGAATAGTTTTAAAATATAAAATATATATATCAGTGGCTTTATTTTCATTTCATTTTTATTTTAATTTATTTTTTGATAGCCACTGAGTAAGGCCCGTATTAGGTAAATAAGTCGATATCAGCAAAGGACTGATTCCTCATACTTGGGAACAGGTGTTCTTAGCTAATGTCGGTTTATTAATACGTGCTATAATAATATAAAAGAATGGAGGTGTCGAGCCTCCAGGCGACTTCTTTCGTGACATGGACTATAGTTTTCACATATAAATATAGATAAAAAATACCTTGGTGTAGTTTAGTTACGTGGTCTTAAAGGTTTTTCTGTCTACGACACTGTAAAAGTTTCGTCCCCCTACCGTGGGTGAGACTTTGTGAATAATACATGTAAATAAACAATAAATCTATGTGTTCTAAAGTACGCGTGTGTTCTTTTATTTGCTTAAAAACTTATAGCTTCCTTGGATGGTGCCTACTTTTTAACTGGCAAATACTCAAATAGGTTCCACAAACTTATCTGACCCGGTGACAGCTGAAAAATTTAATAAAAAATTGCGTTGTGTCAGCTCCGACGCACGACTGGAGTTTACTCTTTACGAACGATTATAAAAGATACCTATAGATTAGTAAATGAGGGTAAATGAACGCATTTTTTAAGCATGCTTGATACATTTTTATATAATTTATATTCATCAAAATACATTACTTAGCCATGGAAATATCTTTACTTTATGTTTCCATGGTAACACTTACCATGGAAACATAGTCAATAACGTAACGGATAATTTAGTAGAAAGTTTGATTTTAGTCCCCATAAATTTTCATACCCCGGGCTTATTTATATGAAAATCGATTCTAACGGAGGTAAACTGCAAAAACAAAAACTCAACAGTCATAAAAATTAGCTCCGATTTCGGCCACCGGGTCAGATATAAGTTAGTGCGACCGTATAGAAATATATTATTTTAGAAAATAATATTTTTAATCTCTGCCATTTATAATAGCGCCCGTCCGTCCGCTATTGGTTGTCGCCTACGCGCCATGTTCGGAGTACCTACCTATACGAGCACGATAAGTATTTAGCACGAGTCTCTGTTCTGTTCTTGAGTTTAAAATCTTAACGTCAAGCAATAAGATGTTCACAATTCACATTCGGTTACAGTCGGCGTTACATTAGGTTGTCTAAACGAATTTTACGGATGCAACTTCTAAACGTCATAAGTACCTAGTAGGTACTGTACCTACCTATATTATAGGAAGATTTCCGACCGATGTGGATTGTGGATTCGGCATACATCTCGTGTGCAGAATCCATTCGCCACACGTTGGCGAGGTTTTTATGTAATGCGACGATCACGTCGCGTGCCCACACTACAATGCCAAAGTTTAAGAAAATACGTAGGTACTAGGTACCTACCTTCTTAAGGCTGCTTTACCACCAGAGATATTCTACGTAGCTAAAGTAGGTATGTGATTCGAATTTCGAACCCACAAATAAGATTTTCTTAGCTTATAGCTCTGGTAGAAAGAGCTTCAACGAAGTTACGTTTTCTTACATAGGTCCTAACTCCTAGCTGAAGCGAGAGATGCGAGCGGGATAGGTACGCCAGTGGTGTGGTGACGGTAGCTATGGGAAGTATTAATATTTATTAGTACATAAGTACTATAATATGTGAGTTTTCATGAATAAATAAATTACTAAAAAAAAAGTATTACAACGATTATTCACTTTTTATTCCATTCAAGAACTTATTTTCTCAACAGCTCTAACGAATGCTTTGTCGTTAGATTCCATATTACCTACCTAGCTTAGAATAACTATTCTAGGAAATCCCAACATTATCAAGCTAACCAAAGCAAGAAAACAATAATTAGTCGAACTTTATTAAGTAAGTACCTATGGATTCGATACGTAAGAGCTGACAGTTCGCGCGCGAGTTGAATGCAGAGTAAATGTATGTGTCACACCATACATAATTATGCTCTGCATTCAACTCGCGCGCGAACTAAGTACTTATACATCTTTAAGCATAACTCCAAAAGAAATATTATGCGTAATGCGGTAACTCAAGGCTAGCTGACAGAGGAAACTTAAAAACAAACTTATTATAATTAATCTTACTTTCAATTTAGCAAGTGTACACACACCTTAATAAACACTAGGTATGTCGAATTACATGAACATTCCAAATTTAAATTGTTAAAACTGTACGAGAATTTGTCACGCTCAAAGTTTGTTATTCGTTAATTGGTCAATAACCAATTTGAATTGACCTCTAATGCAGTGAAATACCAAAATGATCTGAGTTCAACTTGAAGTGGTTAAAATAAACCATTTCGTTAATTGGTGACAACAACCATTTTACAATGATCTCTTAAGTAGTATAATACCATAGAGTTCAAAGTTCTTGTTACAGTGGTGGGTAATAAAACGATTGAACATCAGTAACGTTTGAATATTCATTGGAAGTTGTTAATACGTTAACTATGGTCTTTGGACTCTTTGTTCAATGAATACAACGCGTGTTGAAGCGTGAACAATTAATAATTGCGTGGATTATGTACCTAGATTTCGGAAGAGAGTAAAAACAAAACTCATTTTCCGCACGTGATAGTCATAGTCATAGTCATAGTCATAGTCATTTATTCATTAAATATAGGTACACTGTAGGTACACTTATTTTCGTCTAAAAATTACATAAGTATTTAAAAAGCATGATGGTGATAATGGGTAACGGTATCTTAAAACTAAAGCTACGAGGGTTCCAAACGCGCCCTGGTCTGAGAAGAGCCCACAACAAACTCAGCCGGGGTTTTTTTTTTTTTTAAATTATCACCATCTCACAAATATTCTTACTACTAAGGAACTATCAGAGACATTAGAGCAAATTATTGCCAGGCTTCCTTGTCGTTTAAGTAGTCCTTTACATGGTAATAAGACTTTTCAATGAGTTTACGTTTTACATTAACTTTGAACTTATTCAGAGACATCTTCAACATGTCTTCTGGGAGCTTATTATAGAAGCGGACACTGTTTCCAACAAATGAATTGCTAGTTTTACTAAGCCTAGAAACAGGCATTACAAGTTTATTTTTATGTCTAGTATTGACATTATGACAATCACTTTTCTTCTTGAATTTATCAATGTGCTTATGCACGTGTACTAAATTTTCAAATATATATTGGTTGTGCACTGTCATAATATTGATTTCTTTAAATTTATCTCTTAGTGACTGCCTTGGTCCCATATTATATATGGCTCGAACAGCCCTCTTCTGCAACACAAAAACAGAATTAATATCAGCAGCATTACCCCATAATAATATACCATATGACATAATGCTGTGAAAGTAACTAAAATAAACTAATCTCGCCGTTTCTATATCTGTTAACTGGCGAATCTTTTTAACCGCGTATGCAGCAGAACTAAGCCTGTTCGATAAGTCATTAATGTGATGGCCCCATTGGAGTTTAGCATCTAACGTTGATGATAACTAACTAAGCGTAGAGACTAGACATATAATTTAGTTTATGAAAGTCTATGCCATTTTTAAATCATAATTATGTTTGACGCTTGATGCTTAGTTACTTACCATCACGTGCGGAAAAAGAGTTTTCATACAACCTGCATTGAAAATGCGAGTTTCAATGCCTGTAGAGCCACCCGAAACTAGTCAATTTCAGACGAATACGATCGTTTTCTACCCGAGGAAAATAAACCGATGATTTTCTGCTCGTTGAATGACGTTGTAGCCCTGCTTTCGATCCTGTCAGAGTATCTTTTGTTTATTTCAAACCTTTATTATTGTCATTTTAGCCATCAACTAAACTGACAGATATATCCGGAGGGTGGCTGGCATCGATTGGATGCGAAAAGCCGAGGAAAGAGCACGTTGGTGCTAATTGAAAGAGGCCTAGGTATGTCCAACAGTGAATGCACAACGGCTGATTATGATGATTGTGACGCGGGATGAAACACGATTTCCAACTTCGGGTGATGCCTGCCTGAGCGAAATGAAACATGATGTTTCATCCATGTTTGTAGCCACAAAATATACTATTTGTTTTACTAACAAATGCTGAATTTCTCATTTGGCACTGTACCTACCTACTAAAAATCAAATGGAAATTCCATTCTTTAAGTTAAGTTAAGGAAAATTACTTTTTTCAGTTTTTCTATCACACTGCCAGCGCCAGCCCCTACACCGTACCACAATGTGCACAAGTCTCCTCTCAGAAATTAATCACTGACGAATTTAGGATTGGCAAACCGCAGACTAAAAATGTTAACATAATATAACATATCCTTGAGAACATTATGACATTAGCAGTTTCCGCACGATGATTTCCTTCACCGTCAAACAAATACACTAATGTCACTAGGTAATATTCTGAATGCGAAAGTCAGTTTGTTTGTTGGTTTGCCCTTCAATCATGCTCCAACATAGCAACGGATCGACGTGATTTTTGGCATGGGTATAGTTGAGGACCTGGAGAGTGACATATGCTACTTTTTATCCCGGAAAATTGAGGTTTTCCCGCGGGAATCCAAAACAACTTATTCCACGCGGACGAAGTCGCGGGCATCAGCTACTAGTAGTAATACCTATTGCTTAGAAAGCACATTTAACTCCGACCAACTAAATATATAGGCGGACCTGGATGAGGAAGGCGAAGAACCGTGTTTGGTGGCGCGCTCTGAAAAAGGCCTATGCCCAGCAGTGGATGCATACAGGCTGATGGATGGATGGATGGAACCAAATAGGACGCTTACGTGTAACGACAGGTGTAACTCTAAACCAGTTGGCTTGATAGCTATGGATTGCATCTAATTAAACGAGTAGTCCAGTACCTTCTGTAACATATTCTGTGATTAAACTGAGTGTACAAATAATAACTACTTAGGTACGCCAAGTAAATATACCCTACAAAAATAATACAATAATGAATAGTTTACTACACAAAAGGGAGTTGAAAACCCTCGTATTTAATTCATGTGTATAAAAAGAAACATGGCGTTACACTAACATTAACAAACGTCTTTAATTACACGTTTTTCTGTTATTTTAATATCTACATGCGGTAAAAAGTAACCACAGAGATAATTATTAAAAACTGAACAGCATGCATTAACTAATCCGAAGAATACCAAAAAACCATTTAATAATAGCAAAGAATAAACAAATGAAAAATATTGCGAGGAGCTTTTAAGTTTTACGCCACATAAAAATATAGGGTAGGGTAGCACATCATAGTAGTGCTGATTAACAATAAATGCGAAAGTGTTTGATTGTTGGTTTGTCCTTCAATCACGCTGCTACAGAGCAACGGATTGAGGTGATTTTTTGTATGGGCATAGTTAAGGTCCTGGAGACCCACCACTAAAATAAATAAAATAAATAATACCTATATTATGGTGTCATAAGGATTTCGAGGATAAGGCATAATGCTAGTCGAAGTTTTAAAATATTTATTGTGAAATGCTTCTTAGCTTTGGTACCTACTCGAACTTGAGGGCTAAAATTTACAATTGAATTTAAAAAATTGAATAGCCAAAACGGTTCGCTCTGTATTTTAGCATCGTCTGGATGTGTCTGGATGTTTATCAATTATTTAGCTACGCTTTAACGACCCGTCCATCAGCCCATCTTTTCAACCAATTTTAATGATAGATATTTTAAAATCAACTTTGCTGACGCGCAGTCGGGTATGAAGTAGATCATAGAGCCTGTACCTATATGAAGTTTTTCTATATAAATTATAAAGTAAATATATTTGGAATGCAAAGCCGGCTGAGTTTGTTGTGGGCTCTTCTCAGACCAGGGCGCATTTGGAACCCTCGTAGCTTTAGTTTACTAAATAACTGGACGTCAATAAGTGTAGTGTACCTAGGCCCTAGGTACCTAAATTGAATAAACATTATTTTGATTTGATTTGACAGGAAATATCCATATTTCGTAGACAATAGAAATGAAGAGACGTAGGTAGATTTAATCATTAACAAATCAAATTCAATAAATATTTGAAAACAATTTAAAACGTAGGCGACTGTACGAATCGAATACTACCTACCTATTCCAAGTCGAAAGGCCAGTTTCACAACGATCCGTCCACGCTAATCGCCCAATAATCGCCCGTTGATATCATAACTGTGCTTTAATACACGCCCGAATGTGACAAAACCACTTCATTATCCGTTATTGTCGCTGTTGACTATTGTGCGACGCCCGGGTGCGCTTCAGTTTACTTTGTAATGGTAATGGCATCCTGGGTGACATTTTAAATGTACTTTTGATGTGTAAGGGTGCGTACACGCGCAGTACTCGATGTATTTGCTTGTAACAAGGATCCGGAAATAATTGAGAAAAATTAAAAACATCAATTTTTCGATAACTTTTCAGCACAAGATAAAAATATAGATTGTAAGAAAGAAAAAAGAAAGAGAAAAGATAGATAGTAAGTAGGTACTTACTTACTAACATAGTTAAGATTATATTGTTACTAACACTAAAGTTGACCAGAAAATATGTTGTCTGAATTAAATAAATAGCCAAAATCAAGAACACGAAATTTTTTCCAGAATGCAATTAGATAGATAAATTATTTATTGCCACACAAAACATAAAGATATAAAGCAAACACTTAAAAAAGACAGAAAACAAAGTGCGCCCCTAATTAAATGTACAAATTTCAGAAACATTGGTCAATGGATGGGCCGTGAAAAGGTAGCTGACAGACAGACACACTCAGGCCCAGACCCACCAGAGCGGAGATGTGACTAGCTGACCAATTAGATTATAGATAGATGACTTGAAAAAATCATCTAGTCATTTATCGTCTGCCCCCCGATTGTGTAAGGAAATCGTTTGTCAAACGTAGAAGTCGACCTATTTATGGAGTTTATAGATGCCTGCACATAAAAAAGCATGTATGAACTCCTTAAACAGTTCGAGTAATACGTGTTAAGCTCTCAAATGATTACCATTTGCTTTGACAATTGGGTCTCTGAATGGTCCGTTAAAACACAATATGTCCGCTCCGCTCTTCTACGCTCTGGTGGATTTTGGGTTTTTATTTTCGCATTTTTATTATGATTTATTGGTACCAACATTTAAGTTGCATGAGAAGCTAAGTATATATTTTTGTTAAAACTCCCAGTGTAATCAGCCTTAGACCCTTGTGGGCTGTATTGATAATGGGCGATTCATCACGAGCGAATTCACTCGTTGATTCGTCGCGGAGGCTCTGCTAGCCCCCGAGCCACCGAGCCTCGGGGGATGCTGTGTGAAAAAAACCGACAACGCTTTTGTGTCAAATCTCTATTAAAATTTAAAATATATATACCTACCTATGTACTTATAATAAAACTACAACTGGACGTTTCTTATACCTATAATGATTTTATTTTGAAAACTTTAATTGGAACGTTGAATTGGAACATTTCAAAATAAATAGGGCCTAAAACGGTATTTTTAAGTTTTTTCTATTCTAGGCTAGATAATGGGTGCGCGCATCACAGGAGCGATTCATTGACTTCCGATAAAACCCTGTGGAGAAACATGGAATAGAGTTCCTGTAGGAACAAGCTCGAAAGCACCTTCGGCTCTTGCGCACTGCTTCCGAACCGAATCCAAGAATTCTCAATCCGAAGTAGGTAGCGGTAGTACTATTTTGTATGAGGAACGGACGCAACGTAAAATCGAGGTACGAATTAAATCCAAGTTTTCTAGATACAAATATATTTATGTCGGATTCGGATCGGATGCAGTGCGTAAAGGCCCTTATGTTGTATCTGCTGCGACAGTGAATTTAAGGTAATAGCAAAAGAATATCATCCAATCAGGGATTTTGCGATTGTTGCACCATATAGCTGTCATTTTACCCCTAGAGCTCTAAGGTCTGTATTAACTAACCGACATTAGCTAAGAACAGGTTATTGAGTATCGGTCAATATATGCTTAATACCGGCCTTTACCATAGATTAACCGATACTCGAGAACGTGTTCTTAGTTGATATAGGCTTAATAATACTTAGTTTGTACAAATGTGCTAGCGCACAAAAACAAGATGGCCAACAGCCGGGCGCCGCGGGCGAAGCGAGCCGCCAAATTAATTATAACGACATTTTAATTATAAACGGTGCCATGACGGTGCTATTAAATGGACCCTCATATAGCATAGTATTAAATTAATAAGAAGTATGTTGTTAAATTAATTAAATATAATTATTTAATTACATAGCTATGTATTTCTTCTTAGTTAATATCGAAAGTGTGACAAAAACGTATTAATCGGTACTTTTATTAATACCGAAGGTGTTTATTTATATAGCTTATTAAATATTTTAACATTATAAACGATGGGTATTTATCAAATTAAAATAATTTATGGATATTATTTTAATAGCCACGTAGAAATAAATATATTGAGTCTTACAGCACTTCAACAAAAGTCTGCGGTTAAAAAAACAAATGGAGCTTAATAACATATTGTGATTGTACTCTGTGATTATTTGAATTTCGCATTACTATACCTTATTGGAAATCAACAACTGTTCTGTTTTATTATCATTCATTCTGTGGTTGATAGCCTAGTGGTTAACGGCCCATTATCCCGGTTTTTAGCGACTACGCCACTTTTCAAACCAATTCAAAGTCATGAAAAAATAGTTTTTTTTCACTGTTAAAAATACATATTAAAGATACATGCCTTATCTCTTTAATGTACTCATGAAAACACGATAAGTTAAACTTGCCTCGATCATAAAAATTTTTGAAAACAGGTTGTTTTTGTTCATTTTTCTAATGGCATTTCCAAAGCTTTAGACTAAATTTCATAAAAATTATACGTAAATTAAGCTCATTGTATTACCTATTCACTGTACAGACAGATTTTAAATAAAAAAATTGCTGCAAAATTTCGCCTAACAGAAGTCATAAAATGATCTAACGCATCGAATAAGCGATGTACTCAGTGGCTCACGAGCCTCTATACGAGAAGGACCTGCGCAAGTTTTCACGAATCACGCTCCTTTCGCGCTAAAATTATTTATTTTTTAATTATTTGTAAATAAATTCTTTTGCTACATTTAGTGATAAAATTAAAATAGTTATAGTTAGCCTGTAAATATAGTGTTTCTTTGCTTGTGATTTTTATTTAAAATGGGAAATAAAAGTGCCGGAAAAAAAAACTATCTGACAGGAAGCGAAGGAGAAATAAAAAAAAATATATGGTAAGTGTTTCTTGAGTTTATCAAAATACCTAGTCCTCAAAAGCTCCGAAGAAAATCTGATACGAACTAAGAAAATTATGATAGGTAGAGTAAATTCCGCCACGTGCAAATACCATCACGCGTAACCACAGTTTATACCTATATACAGTCAGTAAGGGAGACGAGGTTTTTTTTGTTTGGCTATACTGATTTTCTCATGAATACATGATATAATAATATCCTATCCTAAATCTCGACTTTATTTTGGCCATGGCGGTCAATAGAAATTTACCAACTGCGCGGGAGATATTTCTGAACTTCCAACCCCTAGTTTGGTTCATACTAAATAGAAATACCTCACCTACCTACTAATTAGTTTTTAGAAAAATACAAATAATATTAAGGAGCCCAAACCCGGGTATAAACCCGAGACCTGCAGTCGAAGATAGTAGTTACCATAAAACCAACGAGACTCTGTTAGCGATTTTGTACTATCAAAATAATAATTCTTTAAATTTTTATTTCAGTTCAAATATCCCTCGTAAAGGAAATCGTTTTGCATCAAAAAAGAGAGACGACACACCGCTTGAAAAAGATGACATGTGAGTAGTTTCCATACAGATTATATTTTGTTTGATACGTGAGAAAGTGAGACAGTAGCGGACTAAGGGCGATAGGGCACACCGGTGGCCGGACCCTTGGTGTAGAGTTCCCCAAGAACCTTATATACCTAATCTATACCTAATATATCGAACCTATAATAATTATATTTTCAAGGCTTATAAAATTTACATTATATTGTGCTCGTAATTTAATTATTCACTAAAAAATAAAATATTTGTGCTAGCTTCACTCGCATTTCTTTGAAATACTAAATTCAATTTGCTTAATTTTTTTTAAAGTGGGACCTCCAGTAACTCACCCTGTAATCAAATTATATTCAAGTTCACCACCTCACCGTAATATTATTTCACCTTTATATAATTTCAAACAGTGAATCTGTAGATGCAGTTAGAGTTTAATGTGGTTTAAGAGCTTTTGTCAATATTTTTTTTCATTCGGTAACAAATACCTACTCTGTGAATTTTATCAAACCTAGAAACGTACCTAAAAATATTTTTGTTGTTACAGGAAAAGTGTGTCTGCTTGGAATCTGGGCAGGCGAAAATGAGCCTTTATATACAGAGTACATCGATAAAGATGATACTTTCTGGTTTAAGAACATGGAGCCAAAGATATTACAATTTTATTTAAAATACCTACTGCCTGAAATTATAGATAGTTGATATGAACGTGGCATGCCTATACGAGACCAGGAAGATATAGAAAACGTGCAGCCTAAAAAACATTCATCTAGTACACCCTCTGATTTGCAACCAGATTTGCAGCAACCAGGTCCAAGCTCACGCGTGATTTTTTACGATGAATTTTGATTGTTTTTGTAATAATAATTTTATAAGTATGTAGGCGCTTTTCAGTGGTTTAAGTTTGTTCATTTAAAAACCAAATAAAAATGTGTGTATTTTATTTTAATAAACTTAATTAAAATTTTCTTAGCACAAATTAAAAAAACGAAGTCTATATTAGTATAGTTAGTTAGTTTAGTTATAGTATTGTTGCATACCAAAAAAGTGTCGGGTAAAAGTAAATTAGTGAATCAGTAACAAAAGAGATTTTCACCAATGTATTTACAATACAGCAACCCCCACTGAGATTGCCGCCCCGGGCTCCCAATGGACTTAGTCCGTCCCTGACCACTGTATACACGATATTGACAGCTAATAAATTTAAAAATGCTTGATGCTAAAAAATCTGTCAGTAGGTCTATCGGCTTTAAATTATAAAGAGATTATAAAGATCTATAGAAATTGTGTTGGAAAATCCCCTTTTAGTAATTATTTATTTTTATTCCCTTTTAGTATTTATTTAATAAAATTGGGGATGACAATTAAAATGGGAAAGTTTTAATATTTTTACTCTTATTTTGAAATTTGGAATTTGTAAGCGAATTATAATGTAAATAGTCCAACTGTAACAGTTCATACTGTGACGCAAATATTTATGATAGGGTCACGGAGTTCATTTGAACTGCACGACTCCCGGCAATGATCGGTAGGTATCGTAGCGCGGGTCTGAGTGAGCGACAAATGCCTAAAGTGCTGGGATATAGTAGCCTTAAGACATCCGACCTCCTTAGGGGTCGCGGGTTCGATCCCGAACACGCACCTCTAACTTTTCGGAGTTAAATATGCGTTTTAAGAAATTATTATCACTTGCTGCAAACGGTGAAGCCCGAGAGTTCTACACAATGTGCTCGAAGATGTGAGAAGTCACTAATCCGCACTTGATCAGCGTGGTGGACTATGGCCATACATTTATTTCGACCTCCTCCTATTCCGAGAGGAGACTCACGTGCTCTGTAGTTAGCCGGCAATGAATTGTCAATTGATATGATGTTAAATGATGTATCATGTATGTATGCCTATCTAAAACGGGAAATAAAGTCTTAGTATGTTAATATACCTAGTAGGTACTTACCTACCTTTGTCTGGTGAGAGGCTTCGGCTGTAGCTAATTACCACCTTTCCGGCAAAGCGGTACCGCCAAGCGATTTTGCGTTACGGCACGATTCCGATTATGGGGGTATGGGTTTAAAATAACTGTCATTGCGGTACCTGCTCTTAAACAGGTTAGCCCGCTAACATCACTTACCACCAGGTGAGATCGCAGTCAAGGGCTGACGTGTGGAGTAAAAAGACATACCTATTTGATTTTCTTAGAGAAGGGATGCAAATTGCAATGCATAGAGCTATGTTAAGGCTCAACCCGTCAACCTTCCCGATTTCTTTCCGCTTTTTTACCTTCGACTTCGAGTCAATGATGCTTAAAATCTTGTTTGACATAACTGAATGTTAAATAGATACCAGTAATACTATTATCAGCTTACTCCAAACTTAATCCTTATTCAAATTAAGCACACATATAGAAAACGCCTTGTTTCCATAGCAATAGAGACGATTTTGATACAATTCTAGAGCAAATAGAAGTTGGTTTAGGATCTGTCATCTAACAGCCGATTACACAGATCACAGCGAACACTGCCTCATTAATTTCTCGTAAAAAATCAATTGATACACCGACGTATCCTCTTAAGATCTTAATACGTAGGGCTACCATACATTCTTTTCAGTCCCAGGATCTGTCCTCCGATTGTGTAAGGAAATCGTAATCGTAAAATTCGACTTGTGATGGCTGCGCGTCAAAAAGCATGTGTGAGCTCCATAAACAGCTCGAGTAATACGTTTTAAGCTGCCAAAGGATAACGGTTTGGTTACACAATTGGACCTCTGAGTGCAATCATGTAAGGATCGCCGATCAAATCGTTAAAGTTCGGCTTCAAAGTAAAATAAATCACAACTGCATTGAATTAGAGCTCAATTTCCTGTATCCATTCTCATACGTTTAGGGTATCGTACCTACCTAAACGTATGAGAATGGATAATTATTCGGCAAAAAAAAAAAATTGATCGGCAATCCTTACATGATTGCACCTCAGGTCCGTTTCGACAAAGCTGCAACAATTATTTCTGCCATATTCAGTCTCAATCATTGTACTTTGCTGAAACTCATTGATGCTGCAAGAATACCATAGAGTCAGCTAATCGCCACCCCATAGAAGTAGGGATTGGGGATTTGGGATCGAACCCGGGATTTCTCGCTTATAAGACAACAGCGCTCACTACTGCGCCAGGGAGTTCGTTGACAATTGTAACAATTTCATAATCACAGCTTACGTGGAGGGGTAGAGGTGTGTTATTGCCCCTTATTATCCTATTGCGCCCTGGGGATGGACATAGGATACTTTTTGTTCCTAATTCCTTTAGCAATTTCCAATTAAACAAAAAGGTTAGAATTAGGATTTTGATGAAATTTCGTACTGAGATAGGTTGTATCCTGGTGAAGGTAATAGGCGACTTTTTATTCCGGAAAACGAAGAAGTTCCCACGGAAATAAACGATGACCTCCCTGGCGCAGTGTTGAGCGCTGTTGTCTTAACGTGGGAGGTTTGTTTTTTATCCACTACAAGCTAGCCCTAGACTGCGATCTCACCTGATGGTAAGTGATGATGCAGTCTAAGATGGTAGCGGGCCAACCTGTTAGGGGCGTGGCAGTTATATTAAACCCATATCCCTTCGGTTTCTACACGGCATCGTGCCGGAACGCTAAATCACTTGGCGGCACGTCTTTGCCGGTAGGGTGGTAACTAGCCACGGCCGAAGCGTCCCATCAGACCAGACCAGGGAAAATTCAGAAATTATAAATTCCCAAATTGACCCTGCCGGGGATCGAACCCAGAACCTCCGCACGTTAAGGCAACAGCGCTACACACTGCGCCACGGAGGTCGTCAAAAAGGTCCCGGGTTCGATTCCCGGAAGAGTCAATTTGGGAATTTATATTTCTGAATTTTCTCTGGTCAGGATCTGGTGGGAGGCTTCAGCCGTGGTTAGTTACCACCCTGCCGGCAAAGACGTACCGCCAAGCGATTTAGCGTTCCGTTACGATTCCATGTAGAATCTAGAAACCGACTAGGGGTATGGGTTTAATATAACTGATATAACTGCCACACCCCTAACAGGTTAGCACGCTTAGACTGCATCATCATTTACCATCAGGTGAGATTGCAAACAAGGGCTCACTTGTTGTGGAATAAAAAACAAACAATTTGAACCACACGAACGAAGTCGCGGGCATCGTCAAGTAGGTACATTGTAAGCGTTTTAAGACGTCGAATTTAAGACATTTCCTGTAAAAGCGGAAAATATGGTGCGCCTACTAATACGACAGGGTACAAGATTAAATACTTGTCAGGGAACGTGGCAAAGCAGACGGGCCAACAAAGGAGCGGCCTCTTTGACTTGTTGCAGCTCAGCTCGTTAGCTAAGCGTTGCGTCACACTAGCGACAGGAAAACGCTAGTGTGCGACGGGTCTGAGGCTTTTGAAATTAAATGAAATTATTAATTTCAGACAACTTGTGCCACTTACAAAATGTCATGTGTCCGCTTCTATTGTAGAAGACTAGCTCCCAGAAGACATGTTGAAGATGTCTCTGAATAAGTTCAAAGTTAATGTAAAATGTAAACTCATTAAAAAATCTTATTAAGTTATTACCATATAAAGGATTATTTAAATGACAAGGAAGCTTGGCAATGATTTTCTCTAATGGCCCTGATAGTTCCTTAGTTAAGATGATTGTGAAATGGTCATAATGAAAAAAAAACCCGGCTGAGTTTGTTGTGGGCTCTTCTCAGACCAGGGCGCGTTTGGAACCCTCGTAGCTTTAGTTTAAGATGTCGTACTGATTATCACCATTATATTGTTACTCGTATATGTTATAAATAACCGGACGTCAATAAGTGTAACTAGTAAGTATACCTACCTAAATTGAATAAACGTTCTTTTACTTTGACTTTGACTTTGACATGACTACCACCGCCGGTTCGGAAAGAAAATTCTACTGAGGATCCCTCCTCAGTAGAATTTTCTCTAGGCTTAAGACTCTTTTGTGATAGAATCTGTGTATTGCTGATACCTACCAACGATCATACAAATTCGATCATACGATTTGTCCTACACGCCGCAACAGAGCAACGGATAGACGCGATTTTTTGACTTGTAGAGTGACATAGGCTTCTTTTTATCGAGGAAAATTAAGAATTCCTGTGGGAATTTCAAAAAACTTTTCCTTTTCGTAGATGAGGTTCTATATATAAAAAGCAATAATATAATTGGTATATCAACCAATGACATTGGATGAGTAGAGACAAAAATTATATGATTATAATATTAATTAATGCTGGCATTTTAGTATAACTAGGTAGATGATGTACAACAGAGAATGCCTCAGTACATGACCTATTACGATATTACGGTCTACTCTTGCAAAGAGGATGTTTGGTGATGGGTACGATTCAAAGAGATTAAACTCGTATAAACGTCATGCGCAAGTTAGTCTGCGTTCACTCACATTCATTGAAGCTGTAAAGGTTTGTATAGTCTAGGAGCTCATCGCTTAACAGCTACGCAAGTTATACCTACCTATTTTGTAGATAGATACCTAGATAAAAGTTTTACTTGCTTACGAAACATTTACTTACAGAGTTCAGCGTATAGCAAAGTAAAAAGATCGCTCTAGGGGTTTAATATAACTTCCATACCCCTAACAAGTTAGCCCGCTACCATCTTAGACTGTATCATCACTTACCATCAGGTTAGATCGCAGTCAAGGGATAACTTATTAAAGTGGAATTAAAAAAAAAGTGTTTGTGTGCAATTCACACACGGCAGAAGTGAAACTTCATAAAAGTAGCCTACGTGATAATGAGATAAATATAACATGTATTCTATCTCGTTCTCTCGCAGGCTAAATGCTATTATAAATATGTTTGTCTCTTTTAGTGTCGCTTTATCGTTTCATTGAATTATCAAATCACAAAGATTCTAAAGAAGTAACTATATCACTGCAAAAAAAGATCAATTGGCACATAGCTTACAATAATAAATCGATTTCCTGTTCAATTTATTCGTGATCGTGAAAAAATAAGGCTTCCCACTCTGTACAAGCCGACATTTTGAATCCACATTTAGTAGATATAAGTATAAACTTTAAATGCGTAAAAAATTACGCCTAGCCAACCAAACCCTAGCAAAGAACTTGGTCATAATATTCTCAGTACTTTAATCGGCCAATATTTTTGATAGGACGTTGGCCGTATAATTTCATATTATAAGGTTTTTATGGGATATGTATTACGTCATTAAGTATAATATAATAATTATTATGTACCTACGTCTGCGCGTGATTCCGGGACTTGTATCACCCTAATTTCATTATGCACTTTTGTAGCCGGTGTAAAATTTGTAATTATTAATTCGTTCATAGTTGAATTATTACAAATCGAATATCGCTGAAATAAATAAATGACTCACGTTATAATTGGAAATATTTTGCCCTGGATCTTAGCCTATAATGCTAGTTCCTTCCCACAGCATAGATTCATCTAACAAACAAGATTTCACTTCAAAGGTGGGACATAAACTCTCGATTATGATATTCCGTTTGAAATTAATTACTCGAAGTAAACAGCACGTCTCGATACGCCTTTGATAAATCACCTCCTAGCGTTTATGGGGTCCTGGTTCCGCGGTTTATGGATTATTATTTTAAAACAAATGATTATTTTATTAATAACTGCTATTTCCTGTGTTTATTTAACAATAAAAATCTATAGAATCTAGATATCTATTTGACAAGATTCTTACTTGGGTTTCTCAAGTTAGTGAAGTAATGAAATATTTACTTCATGTAGACTGTAGAGCCAATTGTGCCACTTATCTGAATATGTCAGGACTCTGCCACCGGTTCGGAAAGAAAATAAATAAGGAACAGTAAATACGAGTAGTAATACGCAGCTGTGGTTCTCTCAGGAGGTCAAGTAGGTACATAACTTTCTAACCAAAACTATGTGCGTACATAACAACTTGAAATTACTACAACGTCAGGGGCGGCCTTAGCCATTGCGATTTGCGAGGCTCTGGGCTGAAGATATTTGCAAGGCGCGAGATTCAAATACACATGACTACAGATTCAAATACAAATACCTACCTACAGATTCAAATACAAATCCCTAATGACTTATTCTACTTGGGATGTATCATGTAGCCTGTAGCGCAAGAGCGCGAGGCCCCAGGCCACCCAGGCGGTTGCCCTGCTTGCCACCCCCTAAGGCCGGGACTGTACAACGTGCTACTATTTACATACGTACTATAGTAACTAGTACATACTATTAAGTATTCGGTGGTAATAAGTAGTTACCTACTTACTTACCTAAAAGTACCTAGGTACTGTATGTCATATTCACAATTTACGAGTACAATAAATAAAAAACATTCGTGCTACCTTACCAAGTAATATAAGTTAAAAAGTAAGCAAACATAATCCAAACTTCAAAAGCTCAAAATTGTAAAATCGAAATATCCAATCCGCCGTGTTTGCCCAAAAACTTAGATCGTGGAATAAAAAGAGGTCAATAAAAACAACGGAAGGCTCTTTGTCGGCACCTCGGGGTCGTAAAAACCGCCATTAGGTGTCCTATTAGCGCCTATTTTGACATAATTAGGATCAATTCACTGTTGAAACGGACCTCCAGTTATAAAATGGTTTATGTATAGAGTAAGCGTACCTAATATTTAAAGCCTTGATTGCTTCTATTATTAGGAGGAATTGGAAAAGATACCTACCTATCTATAGTAGGTACGTAGCCAGAATCTAAGGTAACCAGTCATTTTTAATTTTAAAGTTAAAATTCTTTAGAATCTTTGTGATTTGAAAATTCGATGAAACGAAAAAGCGACACTTAAAAAAAGACATAATAGGACTTAGCTTGTGAGAGAATGAGATAGAACACAATAAAGCCTACGAGGGAATGAGATAGAATACAAGTCATATTTATCTCATTCTCTCGTAGGGTACTTTTCTGAAGTTTCACTTCTGCCGTGTGTGAATTGTACACACACACACTTTTTTCCTCTTTAGATGGTATAGTTCGTGCCAAACCAATAGTCGTCTCTGAGCTGAGGTGCATTTGTTTACGCAGCTCTTACAAACTGTTGAAGTCAATTATAGTACATACTACATGAACTACGCGCGAAAATATGCTTGCGACGCGTCTTACGGCTAACTTCAGAGTGCTTCAGACGCGACTATTTTGATTGGCTCGAGCTATACTTCATTCATTAATTACATAGCCGGTTCAGTGAGTCTCCTCTTGAGAGATCACAAGTACCTCCACCTCTGGAATAATCTACTCAGTAGGTGCGGTTAAACTATTACGGTTGGACTAGTGGTTTAGACGCCCGACCTCATATTATTGAGCTGGTCTGGGTTCAAATTTAATCCTCGGCGCGCACTTCTAACTTTTTATTTAAGCAAATATCACTTGCTCTAAAACCGAGTTTCTTGCTGGTTCTTCTCGGTAGGAATGGCATTCCGAACCAGTGGTAGATTCACTTGACGATTCAAAAGTACTTGTAAAAGTTTATTTGAATAAAAAATATTTGATTTGATTTGATTTGATTAACGGTGAAGGAAAAAATCATGAGAAAACCTCTATGTAGGCTGTATGCCCGAGAGTTATTTATAATGTTCTCAAAGATGTGTGAAGTCTGCCAATCCACACTTGGCCAGCGTGGTGGACTATTGCCAAACCCTTTTCTAGTCAGTAGTAGACCGCATTTCCTCTTTTCCATACTTTCTGTCCGAACTATTCAATTTATGTTTTAATATTCAATTCTAGACGTTGTTTCATAACGGTAATAGATAGATAGGTAGAATGTAGAAAAGCTTTCGTACAATCAAGCAACAACTTAAGAAAATGAATCTGTCAGATCGATTCGCCCTAAGTTCTAACCTACAAGGCAAGGCACCAAAAGAATACCTATACCACCACCATAATTTATAGCGAAGCGAGCAAGGTATATGCTAGGGTTGTCACGTAGACATCAAATAGAAAAGTTAGATGATGAAAAAAGTGGTTCGAAACTAACTAGGACCTTGCGTCCTATGAGTTCGAAGTTCGGACTCACAAGTAAACGTACCTACATCATAATATTATATATGCGAAAGTGTGTTTGTTTGTTGGTTTGTCCTTCAACCACGCTCCAACCACGATGGGTATAGTTGACCAGAGTGAAATAGGCTACATTTTATCGGAAAATTAAGGAGTTCTCTGATATTTTACGATCTTGATCTTCATTTTAGATCATTTGATTAATTTTATTCTGTCCCTAACAGAGCCGATTGAAATTTGTAAATTGCTGGCGTAGCGCCATTTTGAACACCAAAGATTTGTCCCAAGGGGAACCTGACCTAGGAAAAGTGTCCCAATTTTTGACTCTGAGTCTACTTGAGTGAATTTGCATTTGTCCGCCGTCCATCCGTCCGTCTGTCAGAGCCTTGTAACTTCTGAATTACGGAACGTATTTACTTCAAATTTAAATATAATATGTAAACCGATGGCCTCCCGCCGAATATGGCTTAAAAAGTTATAAAAATGTTTATCTCATAATAGCGAATGCGAAGTAAAATATTTTTATAGCGTTACATAGGGTTGCGGTATATCATTTTAAAGATAATTAGGAATAGAGTCCAAAATATATTTTTTTTAATTTTTCCCCTAAAATTGACGAAATGGGGGGCTTTCAAAGTGGAGATTTTCTAACGTCCAAAGTTGACCTCAGAACTCTCAATTTTCTGAAAGGCTGAGCCTGAAATTTGATCAATTATTTGAATTATACCCTGTACTTGAACAACAAATACTAAAATTATATAAATATTATAAGGAAACGAAATTATTTAATTTTTAATCATAAGGATACCGCGAGGTCTCAGTTCGGGGCGAACCACTAGTATTTCTGTTTGATAATAATTGTTAACAATTGTAGTAATTTGCATGCCTGAAATTATAATATCTGTTCTATCTCGAATTTTAAGTTAAAACAGAACATGAAGTCTGAATTAATTACTTTTCTTACCTTTTTTAAGGTTTTGAAAACTTGGAACCTCACAGCTTCAAAAATTGTCGGGTTCTTATTTGACAATAAAAACTGTTCACTATGAAAATATTATTAGTGATACCAAACCTCAATTCATAAAATATGAAAGTGTGGTTGTACAACTATACCTTTATTTTTTTAGTTTTTTTTTTAATTTAGTTTAGTTATATTTATGAATTAGCTTTTGTCAAAAAATTTAAGGCATTATTTCATATCAAACGCCATACCTACTAGCAGTTTAGGCAAGTTTTTTTAAACTTGATCTTTAACAATACCCGAACTATCAAATCAAACTTCGATCTCTCGACAGCCCTGGTGTAAGCTATAATAGCCTTCCAGACACCTTGGTGGGTGTGAGCGGGACGCAACGATTTACACGAGCGAGACGCGAGACCAGAAGCGCCGCTCCACGTCAAAATACGTGCCCAGCTCGTTTTATTACCGTGCTCTGTGCTGGGACACAGGTGAGTATCGATATCGATAAATTGTGCTGATGGATGTCACGTTAATAAAGTGATTATAGAAATGAAACACCCTGAATTAAACATACCTATAGTAATATTATAAATGCGAAAATTTTGATGGATGTTTGTTACTCAATCACGCCAGAATGGCTGAACGGATCTGGATAAAATTTGGCACACAGATAGATTGTAGTTTGGAATTATACAAAGACTACTTTTAGTCCCGGAAAATAAAGAGTTTCCACGGGAAACAAAAAAGTTCAATCCACGCGGACGAAGTCGCGGGCATCAGCTAGTACATAATAATATTAATAATAATAAAATAAAAAATAAAAATAAAATATAAATAATATTAATGTATTTGGGAATTAATGCATCAGACTGCATCATCACTAACCACCAGCATTGAAGGGAGAGGGCACTCGGCGTGAATGGGCAGGTCAAAGGTGGGTGTGGCATGAAGCCCGAAGTCTTAGCGACAGGCGAAGAAAAGAAACGTGTACGTGACGTGAACCTGGCAGTGGCATGAACTGCTTATTTACATGGAGCAGACCGGTGTACTCAAATGTAGCACCAAAATAGGTCTAATAATATCAAAGCCGAGACTACATGCATTAGGTACATTCGTTTTTATTTCACTTACATCCACGCAGTTTTACTGAAATTTAAGACTATTCTAAAAACTAAATTATTCAGTTTTTTTTTAATTTGAGATTTTACACTTCCCTGAATTTCTGGGTCGCTGGGAACCGGCCGTGGTTTTTTATTCTTTATTAGGTTTCAAAGTTTTTATTACACTGTAATTATATTACCTAGTTTTAATTAGTTTTGTGGATAATTTCGAATTAAGTAAACTAATCCATTACCTGTCTGCGATTTCAGAACAAAAACTTTAAGCGGAAGCAAAAACCACAAAAAAGTCGGTTTTAAATGTACCAACTTACTTGCATTTTCATGGTCATTATTGAACTCATTTTACAACATACAAAAGAAATAATATCACAATATCGTTTAAATACTAATGAAATCCATTTTGAGCAGATTACTATCGACTCAATATCGATAAAACGCAACTCTCCCAAGGTGTACAACACTGGGCGCGGCACCGCGGCAACATCAAAGGAGCCCACCTCTTTGAAGAGGCCGCCGGCGCGCGCCTCCAAACGCCGTAAGCGACGAATCCATACGTCATCCTCCTGTCATTATAACGCCTCGCAGCCGGGAATGTGGAATTACTTACGACAATATAAATTGACAAGCCGGTTCAGTGCTTCACGTGTCGCTTTGGTGGAATCAGCTTACGATTAGTGCAACGAGAGAACTGTCTTGTCTATGTTGTATTCAATTAGAAACTTCGGAAGCGAAGATGTCGTATGCGGTATGTAGAGTTGTAAAACCTAAGTTACTGCAATGTGTTTTTAAACAACGCTAACCTGATATCCTAGTCCTAGGAGAGCAACGAAAGCGATGCAACGCGACGCAATACGACTCAATAAAAAATTACATAAAAGGTATGATCACGAAAACGTAGGCCAACTGAAGGATCACCTTGTTTGATTCTGTCGCGTATGTCGCTCACTATCACAATGCTTGACGCTGTCCGCGTCAAAGTAAGAATAGGAAAGACAAGAACTCGATACGAAAAACATCATAGCTTTTTAGCTGTAGTTTTACTGACAGGCGTGACAGCATTCGACGCCATAATTTTTTTTTATTGACTGCGATCTCATCTGATGGTAAATGTACATAATTTGTGATGATGCAGTCTAAGATGGTAGCGGGATTACCTGTCATGGGTAAGGCAGTTATATTATTAAACCCCTAGGTACCCTTAGTTTTCTAAACAGCATCGTACTGGAACGTTAAATCGCTTGGCGGGTACGTCTTTGTCGGTAGGATGGTAACTAGCCACCACCGAAGCCTCCCAGCGAACCAGCAGAGCAAAGAAAATGCAGAAATTATAAATTCGGAAATTGACCCCGCCATCGAACCCGGGACCTCCCACGGCGCTCGGCACTGCGCCAGGGCGGTCGTCAAGGAGGATATTTCAGCCGCAGCTATATAGGTACTTAGCTTCAATCTTGCAAAGTTAGTACCTATATGAAAAATAGTCAAATCAGCAACATTTTTTCTAACGTCAAAACTCAAAACGAGTCCTAAATAGGGGATCTAAATGAAATTCTGAAATGTGACGTCTTTAAAGTTATCGCACTGTTTTACTATAATCGATGGTTTAAAATATTTACCTATTCAACATGAAACTAACAGGGGTGGATAATTACGACTTGGGAGATCCTCTATTTAATAATCACTAAAAATATATTATTTCAATAGTAGTCAAACATCCAATTGCTTGCAAATAAATGACTTGTACCTATTCGAAATATGAGGCAGGTATATATTATGTAGGTTTCCAAATAACAATACCACCATAGTGTAGCCAATTGTGTAAGCACCGAAAGGAAATTACAGGCTTGTAGCGGCCGGGCATTGTGTTCGGATAATTTGGGCAACCCCCTTCGCTTTCCACTGTGAATGCGCTTTGGTTAATTCTGGGACCTTAGATTCCGGTGTTAGATTAAGGGTGTTTCTCGAGGCACTGGACGATACGAAATTATATGCCCACCTACCAACCACCTACGCACTTACCTACTTATCAACTCGCGACTTCGTCAGCTTTCCTTTTGTTATGAATTGCAAGCTTTCGAAATGTGGATATACAGGAAAATGCTTAAGATCACCTAGAACAGCTGTACACCTAACACTATAAGGTACTGGAACTAGTCCACAAAAACCGAGAACTCACGTCCAACATCATGCGGAGAAAAATGGCTTTCTTCGGACATCTGCAAAGAGGAGCCCAATTCTCACTTCCAAGAGTTTTGGAAGGAAAGATTGAAGGCAAGAGAGCTCCAGGTCGCCAAAGGTGCAAGTGGTTGGAGTGTTAGACGATATAAGGGGGTGGACAGGGCTTAGCTATCCAAGACTCAAATCAAATCAAATAATGTTTATTCAATATAGGTAGGTAGGTATGCACTACACTTTTGACGACCTCCGTGGCGCAGTGTGTAGCGCTGTTGCCTTAACGTGCGGAGGTCCTGGGTTCGATCCCCGGCAGGGTCAATTTGGGAATTTATAATTTCTGAATTTTCCCTGGTCTGGCCTGGTGGGAGGCTTCGGCCGTGGCTAGTTACCACCCTACCGGCAAAGACGTGCCGCCAAGCGATTTAGCGTTCCGGTACGATGCCGTGTAGAAACCTAAGGGGTATGGGTTTAATATAACTGCCATGCCCCTAACAGGTTAGCCCGCTACCATCTTAGACTGCATCATCACTTACCATCAGGTGAGATCGTAGTCAAGGGCTAGCTTGTAGTGGATAAAAAAAAAAAAAAAAAAAACACTTATTTAATTGACGTCTAGTTATTTATAAAATATAATGGTGATGGTGACTTAAAAGATGCGGCTCAAAATAGAAAAATATACCTAGGTACCTATTTTCGCATGATTACCGTCAAACTACAGTTTGAAGAAGCGAAATTAGGTCGGGACTACCTACCTACATTATTTTTTTTATTAAGTATCTTCCATCCAATTTTGCCGACACGTCTGTGCAAAACTCTAGCAACTAGCAAGGTGCTCAAGCTGTGATAGATCGGCTAATATTTTAACAAAAAACCTGATGACGTTACGTTAATTAACACCTCGAATTGACGTTTGACGAATCGCATTAATATTTCATGCCATTAATAGCCGTGACAAAGTTTATTGGTCATTTCATTGACACCGGTGATTAATCTTTAGAAGATGCCTAATTTATACTTATTACTTAGTTACTCAATAAGTTTTATATAATAAATAGTTAAATAACAATTTTTAAAACAAGCTTTTAAATCGTCTGCCTTTTTTTTAATCCACTACAAGCTAGCCCTTGACTACGATCTCACCTGATGGTAAGCGATGATGCAGTCTAAGATGGCCTTATTGAATTCGGTGTGACGTCATTTTTTATTTTTCATATTTTTCTCTAAAAATCCTTTTAATTGATTCCTATATCATGGAGTGCATAAACGTAACGTCACTTAGCTAACCATGCATTTGTCATCCAACTGTTATAAAATCCAGTTGCAAGACTTAACCTAAACAATCCATCGATATATATGTAAGTACTAGATGGGCCCTTTCATAGAAAAACGCCGGGCCGCCGAGATGCGGAACGCGTTCCGCATCTGTCTTTGTTCCCGTCGTTGCGCTGTCACGATCGCTCGTCGTGCAGATAATTTGTTATTATTAAGTTAACATCTAAAGTTTAATTAGTTTGGCACTGTATAATTTTTATTTATAGGTAAGTGTTTCAATTCACAATCATACATTTCCAAAAAAACGTTATTTAATCTTCCTTTTTAATATTTTTATCCATTACGCAATCATTTAACTTCCGCGGCAAACTGTATGATTTTTTTTTTTTACTAACTGGCCAGTTAGTAAAAACTTTGGGCTTTGGGTTCCAGCCGTAGAATAGTCAGCCCAGTACGATAAAAAAATGCAATCAAGATTAGAGACGGGCAGACCGTACAATAGGCATTAATATTAAAAATTAAACTCTATTTAAATTTAATTTAATATTATTATAATAATAATATGATAAAATGTATTATTGACGTGAATTAAATTTTTAACTACAATAAATTACAAGTTTTTAGCATTAGTAGTTACTGAATTATGCAAAGTGTGACGGACGGACATGTCGCGCCACAAGGGTTGTTTCCTTATCATTTTGGTACGCAACCTTAAAAATGATTTTATTTCTGTCAATTTTCGACAAAACTTCAGTATCAATAACTAAAAAATAATAAAATTTAAAAAACCCACGACGTACTGCAACTCCCCATTCAGTGGACTTTGACCTTAAAATATATCTAAGAACCTTCTCACAAGCTATACATATCTAATGCAAAAAACCGCATTATAATCGGTCCAATAGTTTTACAGGAAAGTTGTAACAAAAGTGGTAAAAATAACACCATCATACTATCATTTATCGTTTACCTCAGAGAGTACACTGATGTAGGTATTATTTTCAACAAGCGTATCTGTACTAATCTATGACCGAGTCATATACGTTTTCAACACAGATCACGGAAACAAGGGAGATGTGCTAAGGGGGCGTGTTGCGTGCGAACTCATCAGGCACAAAATAGGCCTGATGGCCGTTTTTGTCTTTAGTCGCATGTCATTCAAAGATTGGTTCACTTCTCTCGGTTTTTAACAAAATGCCGCGTTGTTCAGTGGTTGTTTGTAAAAATTCAAGCTGCAAAGTGAATTACATGAAAGATGGCATCTCATTTCACACGTAAGTACAAATAAATTGTTGTAATTTTCCATTAAAATCAATAAAACATTATTTAGTCGTATCATAATGTAATAGAGTGACAAGTCTATATCTCATTATGAACAAAAACCATTGCTTGCTTAGTAGAAATCTATCAATGAATCGGCCAGTCTTACGACGCAATGGTTAAGTGTTCTTTACCGATTCTTTCACTAGCACGATAGATCAAATTTCGTAGTTCGGCCGCTGTCAGCGTGCCGTGAACTAGAGATGTGACGATGCAGGTACGAGTACAATGCAGTTGTCGATATTTTAGCGACCAAACGATGATCTGTGATACAATAATTAATAGTACCTTAATTATAACTTAGTAAACAATTATTGCTATTTTAACGTTTAAACTATCGTGAGTAAAATTCATTATAACTATATTTTTAGTCATAATTATTACTATTTTTTTAAATGTAAGTACTCGACTTACTTAGCTGACGAAACGTATAAAAAATATACTAGGTGAATTAATATAATGTCAATTTACGTAGATACTCATTACTCATTTATTGATATATTTAATGTCACTCTTTAATATTAATATTTAAGATATCCGAAGGATGCAGAAAGAAAAGAAAAGTGGATAAATGCTACAGGAAGAGGTCCAAGCTGGTTTCCGACGAAAAATAGCACAATATGCTCGTATCACTTTGAGCCAAAGTGCTTTCAACCATTGAAGATGGTTCGTCGGCTCTTCGAATGGTCAATCCCAACATTGAACTTGCGTTTTGTGTTGACTGTAAGTTAATAATACCCACTAGATGATGCCCGTGACTTCGTCCGCCTGGATTAAGTTTGTTTTAATTTCGCGGGAACTCCTTAATTTCCGGGATAAAATAGTCTAGTAATTTCTGAGTGAAGTAGGTACAAATTCTGTACTTACGGGACATGGCTGTTTCGGTAAGTACTTGCACCAGATTGCGAAACGGGAGGAAACAGCCATCTGTCACGAGTGTGGTACTCCAGAGGACACAGCGCACCATACCCTAGTGGAAAATGTTATGGAGCTGAAGGAGGCTGCGGAACGGGAACGAGAGCTGGACCCTAACGCTCCACTGATCCGCAGAAGACGACAGGGGGGAAGAAGGCGACGCTTCGCTCGCCTTTTCCCGCCTTAGTATAGGTGTCTAGGACCCTATGGTCGGTTCAGCGTCGTGATGTCTCAGTAGCCTTGGGACCCTGAGACCTCTCTTTGTAGACGCGGACTGTGCTGCTGGTTTTTTAGTGGGTATTCTGCTTCCATCTGTGAGTCCCACATACCCGCCTTGTGCGGGATGCGTAAATGCATTTTTCCAGCAAAAAAAAAGTACAAATTCTGTGTCTAGTTGGGACGTTTGGGTGATATTTTCGTCGCCCAAGGGTGGTTAAAGTATATTTAATAACGAGGAAGTAAGAGCCACTTTACGAGCAAAGGTCTTGTAAAATAATTTTTCGATTAATGTGTACTTAAAATTCACCCAAACAAACAAACAACCAAACAAACTTGAAGAAAAAAGTGTTGTAATGTGCACAAAAAGAACCTCGTCCTTTTTTCGGAAAGTCGGTTAAAAATAATCTAATATGAGATGATTTTTTACATCTTATTTTTGGTACACAAGTAAAATATCACTTTTCATAATCGGTAGTCATTGTCAAAAACCCAAATATTAAGAAATTTAGCATCGATAGATCCATTTTAGTCAACCACTAATTGTATCATATTTGAATTTTGCACAGCACATCGACAACGTTTTACGTTTGTGTGAGTAAGATGCACGGTGATTGAAATTGAACCCTGTTTGGTAAACAATAAAGTGTATATTTGTTCGTGCCTCATGCACTGATCTATCGGTATGCGTGTGTTGAGTGAGACTTCTTGTCTATTGTATTTATTTAGTTGCTTGTATTGGTAGCAGGTAGTAGGGATAGGTAGGGATAAACTGGAGACAGCAGGTTTCAATACAATTTGATACATAGGCATATCTCCCTTGTTTCCGTGATCTGTGGTTTTCAAGGTGTCATTCAGCAATGGCGGATATTGCAAGCAAGTTCCCGCTTTTCAGACTAGATGGCGTTGATGGCGTTGCTAAAAATCGCCCACATTCTTTGTTTGACAGGGCCCGTCTATGTAAATTGAGGTCGTTGAAACAATCATACAAACATGCAAGATAAATAAACGCTTGTAATAAAAGCTTGCAATAAAAATAATGCTACCTACACATATAAAAGACACATAGGTTTTAGATAATAATTAAATACTTACTAGCTGACGCCCGCGACTTCATTCGCGTAGATTGAGGTTTTATCTTTCCCTCGGGAGCTCTTTAATTTTCCGGGATAAAAAGCCTGTCTTAATTAATCTATCTCTGTGCCAAATTTCATTAAGATCCGTTCAGCCCAACGACCTCAATTTATATAGACGGGCCTTTTAAAAAAAAGAATGTTGATTTATTTCACTAACGCCATCTATTCTGAAAAGCGGGACAGCGCTATGGCGGGGACAAAGACAGGCTTTTACAGGTGTGGAGCGCCAGATACTCGTGTGCCAGCGCTGAGCGCGCTCTAACGGTCGGACGCCCAATTTTTTTCTATGAAAGGGCCCATATCTAGTACCTACATATATTATATCGATGGCTCAGTCGTTCTGGCGTGATGGAATAACAAACATCCATCCATACATCCAAACTTTCGCATTTATAATATTAGGTTAGATTGAAAAGTCACAGTGCATGGCATTCGTGCCATAGGGTAGATTATACTGAAGTTATTGTAGGTATTCATAGTTTTCAAATAAAAAGATTTATAAAATCGCAAAAAAGAATCATTGGGCCTGTTTTAAAAGCACTATTAAGTCAGCCATTTGTAAAATAAAACGTTTCACGAAATCGACGTGAGAGAGTTGTGATGGCGCATTGTTTATTTAATTTAATATTTTATCAGCACAAGGTGCGGCGCCGAGTGCCCTGTCACGCCTCGACCACGAAAACGGACTATTCATTCCGTAATAATGTGTGTCTGGCGTAATTAATCATTCAGCACGAAGCCTCATGCGTAGTGTTTTATTAAATTACTATACTGTACTCGGACTTTTCATTAGATGCAGTCAACTGACGTTCCGAAGAGTACGTATAATTTCAAACCTGAAACGTTCTTTTATTAAAAAAAAAAAAGAAAAATAGGTTCTCGAAAGGTAGACAGACCTGTACCTAATAACTATCTGGGTTCATGTCCTTATAAAATTTAATTTCCTTTGATTTCCCCAGGATTCCATCATCAGACCTAATGACCATGGGACCACCTGGAAAGTATACCCTTTCAAAAAAAAAGAATTTTCCAAATCGGTCCAGGCGTCTTCGAGTAATCGGGGAACATCTGTCTTCGAAGATTTCGGGGAACATCTGTCTTCGAAGATCTTCATCAGATCTACACCAAATTTATATGGGACCACCTTGGAAGTATACCCTTTCAAACAAAAAAAGAATTTTCAAAATCGGTCCAGGTGTCTTCGAGTAATCGGGGAACATAAATTAAAAAAAAAAAAAAAAAGATTCCGACGAATTGAGAACCTCCTCCTTTTTTTGAAGTCGGTTAATAAATAGGACCAACATATAGGATACCTACCTATAGGTTATTCCTAAGTGTACCTACCTACCTATCCACGCAAGAACGTTGGACATGGAACGTCAGTTTACTGCCGTCAATAGAACGTAGACGTAGGTACACTGTGGTTTACTGTATCAAATTAAAAGTCCGAGTATAGTTGACTCGTCCCGGCTTTGCAGTTTACACGGGTTAAAATAATATAACTTTCGTAGCATGGTCGTTAAACATAGCTGACCCGGTGACAGCGTCGCTAGTATATTGTAAAAAAAAAAGTATATTATAATATATGATAAAAATAAATTAAAAACCAAAACTAAACACGCATAGAAATTCGTTTCAATTTTGGCCACCTTATCAGATAAGTTCGACAGACTGAGTCAACTGTCAAACGTTTGGTGACTCTACGTCTACGTCAAACGTCAAGAGTTACCTGGCAACACATTGAAGACTGGGATATATGCCATCCTACGTGTTGCCAGTTGCAGTATAGAGCCCATTAGATGAGGGCCACGCCCGCTACCCGGGAAATTAGCGATCATTTATCTTTGCGCCTCTGTCAAAACTGTGTCGTTCGACTGAAAACATTTTAAAATACGCCATAATTAGGGACCGCTTAGGGTTGCCACTACGCAATACGTTAGAACAAAACAGAGAACTATTCGGTGATTCTTATAAATGCGAAAGTTTTTATTACTAGATGATTTTGATTTCCACGGGAACTCTTTCATCTTCCGGGATTAAAAGTAGGTTTTTCCTTTCCCGGAGATACAAACTATCCCTATACCAAATTTCATCAAAATCAATATAACAGATACCTAGGCCGTAAAATCGTAGCAGACAGACATACGCATTTATTATATTAGTATGATCAGTATTTGTCCTTCAATCACGCTGCAACTGGTCAGATGGTCGGTTTCAGGGAATAACTTAGAGTGATCCTACACGTTTATTGCTGTCAAAAAATAAATTGAGTAAGTTTTGCATTCCAGACAGTAGGCTCTTTTTTTTAACCGATTTTGATGATATTTGGTTCAGTGATGGGTTGCGTACCGGGGAAGGACTACTTTGTTCACTTAGCTGAAAACGTGGGCATCATCTAGTCTAGTCTTATCTTACTAATATTATAAATGTGAATGTTTGTAAGTTTGTATGTTTGTTATTCCTTCACGTCAGAACTCAGAATGACTGAACCGATTTAGATGAATATTGGAACGGTGCGTTAGCTTATATAGGTACGCTTAATTATAAGCTACATTTCATCCCAGAACATTCAAACGTTCTCGCAGGAATAACTACATATAACCGCGATCGATTGTGGAACTAGTCCATGCAAGATCTGCCTTTGCTGGGTATCAATACCGACATAAATCTACCCTACTTATATAATAAAGTTAACAAAATCCTGAACATTTACCCAAAGAAAATTCATGACTGTAAAAGAACACTCAAAGACTGGCTAAAAACACTATCTTTTGATGAAACGGAGGTTCTTCTGCAGATTGTTCGGTAGGTGTAACTGTGGCTTTAACTGGAATACATGGATACGCACACTCATACAATACACTCATATACTCTCTCTCTCTCACACACACACACACACACACACACACACACACACTTGCATGCCTGCATGATTATAACCTGTATCAAAATTGTACCAATATTTAATTATTGTTAAAATTGGAAGAGCTAGGCCTTCTGACACAGGTATTCTTATGCTTAACAGAAGGCCTCAGCCACAATAACTTGATAATATTGTATATGGAAATAAATCATTTTCATTTTTCATTTTCATCGATGCGGACGAAGTAGCGGGCAATATCTAATCTCACCTACTTCATACTAATTTTATTAATGCGAAAGTTTGTTAGTTAGCTTGTCCTTCAATCACGCCGCAAGAGAGAAACGGATCGACGTGATTTTTTGCATGGGTATAGTTGAGGACGGAGACTGACACAGGCTTCTTTTTATCACGAAAAATTAAGGATTTCTCGCGGAAATTAAAATAAATACCAAAACTACGCGGAGAACGTCTCGGGCATACGGTAGAAAGACAAACCTTTGTGTGGTCGTCTCCCAAGTTCCAATAGACAACCCTGGTATCATTTGATTAATTTGACCAGTCGAGAACTTTTGTACGTTAAGAATTGGGTTCTTAAAGTGTGAATTAGACGATTTTTCTCGTTGATAAAGGTTGACGCGGCAACACGCTTTGTTGCTAATTATGCACGGTTATGTGTTAAACTTATTTAATTATATGATTAGCCTCCGCACCGTCAGATGTTTAGAACGATTTTGATCGTGATTGATGAGATTTTATTAGTTTTTTTTTTAAATTATTATTGTGTCATTTGTACCGAATGTGTGATAGTCTATGACCTTTGGTATTTTTTGCGTTACTATTACTAAACAACCTCTGTTTCGCATTGGTCGGTGCTAGGTGTGAGCCTTCGTCTGAAAGGATAGATAGATATCTAAATTGACAGATAGATAGGTAGATAAATACACAAATAGATAGATAAATTGAAGTCATGGATTTGACTCGCTCCAGCAATGCTTAGGACTGCGCTTACTCATGTATTTATCCACTACAGCCCATTAACGTCCCACTACTGGGTGCAGGCTTCCACTGTCGTAGGTGAGAGGGAATTAGAGCTTAGACCCACCACGCTGCTCCAATGCGGGTTGGTGGCTCATCTACACATTGATGGAATTGTAATTTTTTTTTTAAAAGAGCAACCACTAAGTTTCTTGCTGGTTCTTCTCGGTAGGAGAAAATCGGTGCTTGCTCTAAAGCCCAATTGTCTAAGCAAATCGAAATCATTCAACAGCTTCAAACGTATTACTCGAACTGTTTATAGAGTTCACACATGCTTTGTGACGTGCAGGCATCTATGAACTCCTTAAACTGGTCGAATTATCCGTTTGACAAATGATTACGATTACGATTTTGTTACACAATCGGAGGGCAGAAGCAGTGGTAGGGTAGATTCACTCGACGATTCACTTTTAATAAGTTTATTTGAATAAAAAAATATGAATTTGAGATTGAATTCTTTATTGACACACAAAACATACATCTAAAATATAAACAAATACGGAAATCAACGCTTGCGCAAGGACAGTGATCTCCTGCAGAAAAACTTTAAAAAGTATTAATACACTATACCTAAGTACATACTATATAATACTATATTCATAAATATAAACTCATATAATCTAAATATAATATATAAATCACGCGTCACGTTGTTTGTCCGCGATGGACTCCTAAACTACTTAACCGATGTTAAATTAAATTTGCACACCGTGTGCATTTTGATCCAACTTGAAAGATAGGATAGCTTACATCTTAATTTATAGCCGCAATAATATTTTATGTCGGATTTGCAATGTAAGACGGAGAAAAAACGGTCGAACGTCATTTCTTACGAAAAGCTCATTCCACGCGGACGAAGTCACGGGAATCAGCTAGTATATTATAAATATAACACTGCTCGCGCCCCTGCACGAGTTTAGGTTTTAGTAATTCCCGTTGGAACCTTTTCCTAATGCCAAAATTCGCGTATTATTCACCAAGTGACGAGCATTTTAAAATAGTAACAAGATAAATGATAAAAATAATTATTCAATTTAACAGAACCTATTACCACTATAATTAAGTAACATATTAATTTTCGCACCAAGAAAAGCTTATCATCGAGAAATCAAAGCAATAATAATATCATTTCGCCGATCGTGGGAACGCATTTCCGAGCCAATACCACTTCATAAAAATCCGAGTCTACTAGAATGAGTCAGCAATCTTCATATTATCCAATTCCCAATTTAACAAGACCTTCCCCTCCCGTCTTAATCCTTAGTATTTCAGGTATTCGAGGAGTAATGGTGTTCTGTATTGGAGGTCTTTTTATATTGGTCGTATTTCACTTAATGAGTAGTTAGGTTTTCTTCTTTGAGTGAACATGTCATAGGTAATTTTATTTAATGGTTGGCAGCTTTATAATTATCGCATTAGGGATATATAATGCATTTTTGTTTTTATAGTTAAGTTACTTCAGCTGCATTCCATAAATAGCATTTGACTTTTGGAATGCAGGTAAGGTAGGGTAAGGCACCCGCGTCCCGATCAAGTGGTAGGTAGAATCAAAGAAGACGGATGTATCTTTCTACCTCTCGTCGTCCTCATTACTGAGAGCCGTGACCCCTTTCCATTGATCAAATAACGATAGGATATAGATTCTTGGGATAATAATGCAGCGGTGGGTTCCCACGTCCGTCCGCATACGACGCGAGAGTATTTAAACTCTTAGGTTTTTGTAACGATTATTACCAGATGTTACTGATAATAAACCGGACTGACGGCATGTACTCTCCGAGGCACGGAGGAAACGAAAAGGCCAAGTTTTAATCTCCAAATTCGGTCTCCCATCCAGTTACCGATTTGGATCAACGTTGCTTAAGCTTCGCAATCGACTGATATGCGTTGTCACTTGTCACAACTAGGCCACTTGTCCCTCATCTATCTGACAGTATCTATCCATACTTACTTATTTATCTTAAGCGGCATCTTTTCCAACAGGCTACAAATTAGGTAACTAATATAAAAAAATAATTATTCCTTAGTAATTTTTAAATAGGAGCACCAGTGTCACCGACATAGCTAAACGAGTTGTGAAGCTAAAGTGGCAATGGTAGGGGCCCATAGTTTGAATACTGCTGGAGGTTGAGGTCCCAAAGCGCTGGAATAGGCACCCCGCACTGGAAAGCGTAGCGCTCAGAATACAGATGAGGCGTAGCGTAAGCTGACCTCCCACTGAGTGGACGGACGATATCAAGAGAGATGCTGGATCCAGGCGGCGCAAGACCCTACAAGAGGCCTATGTCAGACAGTGGAGTGGACGTCAATTTTAAATAATTTTATTTAAAAAGTGCGTAGAATATTGATGACGTCACAACTCACAAGTTAGTATTTCATACAAACTCCCTGCTGTTTTGAAATCAGGCTACATGCCTAGTAGTTAGTCCTTACATTGGCGCCAATTCACTCCCAAATTGTTCACCCCAGGAACCGAACCCGAGGCAGAGATGAAATAACAGTTGCCTGAGGAATCTCCTTGCCTACTCGTATTAGTTTCACCAGGGAGGTCGTCGTCGACTCATTATGATGAACCTCCTTTTCTGAAATTGGTTATTAGCTTTTGTGTGTGTGTGTGTCTTTATATAAGTGTATGTGTGAGTTCTTGAGATTGAGCCGGCGCTCGACTCGTCTGATTTATAAACAATACGTCAATGACGTAAGCTTCTTTAGCGGCGCAGATTTATGGCTAGAGCTGCGCCTGCGCACACGGTTCGTCTTGCCGATATCGATAAAATATAATATCATACTAATCCATACTAAAAATAATTTTATAATGACCCAGAAGGATTAAAGAACTGTCTGACCGTACTAACATTTAGAACTACAGCTAGCTAGTATTTGCAACATAATTTTATTAATCATAATATTATAATGAAGCGGTGATAGCCTAGTGGTCAAGATGCCCGGCCTCGTATCTGTATAGTCGGGGGCTTGATCCCTGGGATGCACCCTTAACTTTTCGGTGTTATGTACGTTTTAAGAAATTAAAAATACCACTTGCTTTAACGGTGGAGGAAAACATCGTGAGGAAACCTTCAAAAACCATACTGTCTTCAAAGTTGTGTGATGAAAGCCTAACCCTTCTCTATCTGAGAGGAGACTCGTGCTCAGTAGTGAGCCGGCAATGGATTTAAATGATCATGATGATTATGAATGAATGAATGAATAAAAATAGCAGTCTCAAAGAATGACTTTTGGTTTCGCGAACATTATTATCGGTGGCAGTAACGTTCAACGTCACTTCCATTTGAATTAGGATTTGAGATCTCAAGGTGCACCTAAATATAAAAATGACTATACATGTAAATAATGACTTCTACAAAAGCTTTTCTATTTCTAGTTACTTCTTACATATCTGTTATTTCACATAACTCTATGTGCGAACTAATATATATTAAAAATGTTATCAGAAGCAATAAGATCCAAGTTCTCCATTCTTATTTCCCCATTACAATTCCTCGCAGGCAATAATATGGAACACAAATTCCCACCCAACTGAACATGCACATACCTACTACAATACTAATGCTAAAGCCGGAAACATACCTATTACACGCCACCAGAGACCACAGTCCACTTAAATGAAATTAAATGTTTTATTTCATCAAGGACATCTTGCGCTATAAGTAATGAATTGCGAGTTGGGACTCTACTTTTGGTTCAAATATCAGATTATACTGATAGTCCGGGCCAAACTTACCTCACAAGATTAATTAGCATGTAGTGTAGTTGGTCGAGCGAAGCGAAGGTCTCAGAGTCTACTTCTCTGTCTGTGTCTACTTGAGTGAATTTGCACTTGTCTTTCCGTCCGTCCGTCTGTCCCTCACGTACCTCGGAGCTCCCACGATTAATCGCAGGCATTTGTTCTGCCGGACTTGTAGGCGGCTCTTCTGGTATGCAGAACAGAGCGCATACCAGGCGGGAGCCACGCACGTCAGCCGCGAGCGGACATAGGCTTCGTAGACAGATCTGCTGTGCTGTGTGTGTGCCCGTGAGGGCCAAACGGAGAAGTCGGGTACGGGCCTCGAGGCTGAGCCTCCTTACCCAGGCGGGACGCGGGGCAACTCTGTGCCCCGGTGGATGTTCTTGAAGCCTGAGAAAAAGGCTAGAGCGGCCGTGAGCCACGAGCGGACATAGGCTCCGAAGATCCGGAGCTTGGTCTTCGGTGAGAGGCTTGAGATGAGGACCTGGTGCAGCATCGACGCGGCAGCCGTGGCGTGGTTCACAACATGATTAATCATGGGAACCATGACAAGGCCGGCGTCAATGTGGCACCCCAAGTAGCGCACCAAAGTCTGTCACTCTTTGTCCTGGCCTCGCAATTTGAACTGACGCATGTGCTTCCGGGCGCCAAACAAAATGGTAGCCGTCTTCCCCACGTTGACGGCCATCCTCCATTTGTCCAGCCATTCCGGAAGTAAGTCCAGCAGACGTTGCATGCGATTTGTAGCGACGATTTGATGGAACGACGACGCGAAGTACGCGATGTCATCAGCGTAAAGCGACAACAGCACGTCTTCCTCCCCCTCGCGCAGATGGTCGGTGAGGGTAGGGATATCGTCCGTGTACACCGCGTAGAGACACGGGGACAGGCAGCTGCCCTGGAGTTCTCCAGCCCATATCGGATGAGCCCGCGCCCTCAACGGCCACTCGGAAGGACCTGCCTTCCTACCAGGCTACCAGCCGCACGAACGCGGATGGTAGGGTGGTGGAGAGGAGTTCCGCCAGGATTTTGAATACTTACATAGACCGGTATGAGGTAATGTTATTAAGTGTGCCCAGATCTTAAGAACTATACATGGATAAATTTTATCGACAACGCAAATCTCAAGCACTACCACTCAAATCTTGAATTAACCCGTTCTTCACTACCACACGCGCGTGATCGCCCGTCTCTTTCTTTCGTAGGAGAAAGCATCTATGTGTGTTAGCTATGTCACTCGCACATTGGTTAATCCATTTTTAGACGGGCCAACAAGTCAGCTAGTAGTGCGAAATGCCATGTTATGTATTATGTTTAAAAATGAATTTATACAAAATACATAATATTATGGCCTCGTATAAGAATACTGGTCTATTTTATTGGTTTAGAAACAAATAACTGGAGACTAGGCTGGTGAGAAGTTAATTTAAACAGGCACCATTTAATAATACTTGAAGTTTTCTGAGTTCAATGAGGCAGTTTTTCCTACAGTTTTCCTTAGTTTTGAGAAAAACTATAGAAACCCATGCTTTATTTTATCTATTCTTATTCTTAAAGATTTATAAATTGGTAGATTTATAAACTTTAAACGATTGCTAAGTGCCAATCCAAATTGGAACTTGGTGGTTGGAAAGAGTTACAAATTGGGACGTCTACAGAGGTGTAACTAGTGTGGTGTGTCGGCGGCGTCTTTGATGTGGAGGCCACGCCTGCCGCCGTGCACCGCCCCGCAGTTAATCCGTCACACAATAATGACAATGCTTTAATTACAAACGGAAACGCACTGCAATGAGACTACCAGGGTACTCGGTGGAAGTAACGCGGTATGGGAGCTTTCTTACTAGTAAGTACGTACTACATTATAGGGTAATGATGACAATATACAGGTTAGTGTGCAGAAAGAAAACGTAACCTGACCTAGCTACCAAATTGTATTTTATTTTTATCATTTGCTAACCAAAAAAAAATTACAAATGATAAATATTCCTTCCTCCTTATATATATAAATAGAAATATAAATATAAATAGATCTTCATTTTTAAAAACATCAAGCGGGCTTAGCCAGCCCCAACCTTGCCAATTCATTTTTACAAAGTATGTCAAATTCCAAGTATATGTACCTAACCTATTTAATTGTTTTATTTATTTAATCATTTAGGTACTTATAATTTATTGTAAAACTTGTTCCTAAGAGGGCGGCAACAACATACTGTGGGTAAGTACTTGACGAGAGATAGAAAGTTTTAATTATATTGAGACTTGAACTAACATCCAGAATTAAGTACCTACCTACTAGAATTAACAGTTCCATTAGTTCAATTCTGAATTAATTATCTGTCGTTCTAATTGAGTAGCTACCTAAAGAGGTTTTTGTACAAACCTGAAATGGGACGATTTTACCTGCAATGCCTTGCAAATTGCAGTCGGAATCCTTTAATTAAAATAATAGAATAAGTATATAGGTACATTAAAAATATTGAAGCCTTTATTACAATGAATACTTTCACCTAAATATATACTTTTACCTAATTCGAATACTTCGAAAGCTTCTTTCCAAATCCTTGCACGTTCAAAAGTATTATTTTCCCTAATACCTACTTGCCGTCCTACCCATTTCCTACCTATATCTACGCTTCAAGGAAGCCATACAAAATCTAATTTCCATACAAACTACCATACAAGCCCTTTCTTTGAAGTTAAGCTCTAGAATTCCGATATAAGACGCACTGTGAACACACTCTTACGTAATTACTGGCGGCTTTTACAAAGAGACCGCCGCGGCGATCGGCGCGTTTGTACTTTAATAAATGAGCGTGCACGCGCATTGGAGTCTTTACCCTATTGTTGTGTAACAAAGGTGTATTTTTGAGTGTTTCGGCGGGGTTTTCTTAACACCTTAGCCGAGTAAAGGGTCATATCGGTTAGGGATTTTGCCACGGATATGTCAAAAAGGTTTTATTAGTTCCTAAATGAGACCGCACGGGGCGTCAGGAATTAGGTCATTCTGGTCTAATGTGGCGGTATTGATTGATTTAAATAGCTGATGCCCGCGACTTCGTCCGCGTGGATTGAGGTTACTGCGGTAATTCTTTAATTTCCTGCCTATGTGTTATTCCAGACGATAATCTATCTCTGTGCCAAATTTCCTCCAGATCCGTTCAGCCGTTCTGGCGTGATTCAGTAACAAACATCGATAGATTAAGAAGAGATGAATAAAGACGCGGCCAAAGGACTGACGACCTCCGTGGCGCAGTGTGTAGCGCTGTTGCCTTAACGTGCGGAGGTCCCGGGTTCGATCCCCGGCAGGGTCAATTTGGGAATTTATAATTTCTGAATTGCCACTGGTCTGGTCTGGTGGGAGGCTTCGGCCGTGGCTAGTTACCACCCTACCGGGAAAGACGTGCCGCCAAGCGATTTAGCGTTCCGGTACGATGCCGTGTAAAACCGAAGGGGTATGGGTTCAATATAACTGCCATACCCCTAACAGGTTAGCCCGCTACCATCTTAGACTGTATCATCACTTACCATCAGGTGAGACCGCAGTCAAGGGCTAGCTTGTAGTTATAAAAAAAAAGGTACTTAAAAGAAGTTTTTTATATTTTCCTTATTTCCTAGGATCATGAATTTTCTACGTATACCTACTAATGCCAATTTTCACCATGGATATTGGATCTAATAATAATATCGCGACTATAATCGGCGTTTATCTACAGGGAGATGTTCTAGTGCTCAAGCGTGTGCGCTAACGCACTCTGTATTCCTCGGGACGGCAAAGCCGACACCACCGGAGAAAGATCAGGCGCAGCACCGACGACTAGGTAGGTAGGTAGGAACGTGATTTCCGAGCTGCTGATAAATTGATGTCAGAATGTCCAAAGAGAGCGAACTTTATCAATTTTCCACAAGATGGTGGACATGAGTTCTCTCTATGTTTTTTTATTCCACTACAAGTTAGCCCTTGGTGATAATGAATAAAAAAACCCGGTTGAGTTTGTTGTGGGCTCTTCTCAGACCAGTGTGCTTAGCATGGGCACAACGAGATTATTTCGCGACGAGAGAGTGAGATGTTATCGTTGCCGTCAAATTTTTCATTTACCCAAACATGCACAAAATGTGGTGCAAGAAAAAAATAGTTGACATGTAAAGGTTTGTAGAGAAAAATACAGTTATGAAATATTACTTTTATCTCTACTTTTGACGTAACGAGACAAGTAACCATGTTAGGTCGATAGACAGAGAAAAATAACGGGTAAATAAATAAATAAATAAATCTTTATTTAGGATTTCACACAACACAGAAAAAACATCAAAACAATTTACAAAAATAAATAAAACTTATAGACTAGCAATGCGTGTAGTAGAAAATCCGAAAAAGGGTATCAAACTCAGCGTAATGCTGATATTATGGTGTAGATGCACCATATCAGCGCTGATTTTCAATTGACCCCTATAGAAAAACCTCGGCGTCTCGGACTGGTCCGGGCTGATCATCAAACATATAGACAGTAAGTAATTATCACCATAATAATTTATAAGTAATAAGTAAGAACATAGTTGACGTCATTTTGTGTAGGTACCTACAGTGTACCTAAATTGAATAAATGAATATTTGACGGTTAGGGATATGGCAGCTACTTATATTAATCCTATACCTACCTACCTACCCCTTATCGGTTTCTGCACTCAATCCACGCGGTCGAAGTCGCGGGCGTCAGCTAGGTACTTAGCATTAAATAAATTATAACTAAATGAAGAGATAAATGGAAATTACACCAGCTACTTATAATATGGCTACTTACCGATTGCGAGACATGAAATTATTAACACAACTCACTACTTAAACCTACTTACTCACTTCGGTAAAACCCGCTTTTTAACTCGCCATCAGTATTCAGTATGACAAGTTAATTCCACCTCCTTTTCATGGAAATCGGAAAAAGCCTCAATATACCTTATACACTTCGTTGGCGTTCTATAAGAAAAATATTAGGGAACTTGTAGAACAACACAAAAGTAAGATTATAAGACAGAGAAGAGATCATAAAGAAAGATGAATGTTTCAAGTGAAGAAAGCTTTGACGGATCATTTTTCCGGACCAAGATATTAAACATAAAAGAGTTTTGATAAATAATATACCTAACTTCCGTTCAAAATTTTTGTTGGATATTTATAAAATACCTTTTCATCTCTCATGCTCTAAAAATATGTCATTTAGCCTCTAGGGATTAAATAAAGTATTTTTTTTAAATTTTTGCCGTACTATTCTCATATCCACCACCAATACAGCCTATTAACGTCCCACTGCTGGGCACAATCCTCCACTCTCATTGGACAGTCGAAGCTCTCTATTCTCATATCGGTATGCGTGATATCCTCATTCGGAATCCAAAATTTTTAGTTTGACTATAGTTACAATCAACAGCCAAAAAACTTAAAAATTTAATTAAATTTAAAAAAAAATATGAAAATGTAACAGAAAGGCAAAGAATTATTTAAAAATCGTTATTTATTTTATTTTCTCGTAATCGAAGTGAATAGTAGAGTGTTTACCACGGGACTAAAAGCCATTCTACTCGATTCTATAGCATACCTCGCTACGCTCGGTAAGTTAACATCTCGTATGAAATGGCTCATTTTAGTCCCTATAGATGAACTATTACGTTATGATACTTTATCATACTGTAAAATATCGCTGAACATACATAGGGTATTTTCTGATAGGTCTAGGTACGAGGAATTTTTTCTTTGGACATCACTATTTGGACCATCCTGTAAAACCAATCATGATTAAAGCGAGTAGAGAATACAAAGTACCGTGTACAAGAGGCACGGAGTAGAGAACTGGAGCCGAATTAGCAATGTTGCACAAGCAATACATCATTGTTAGATGTTATTACGATACCTCACTCCTCACGCCATCACACCGGCCACCCAGGAGGCGGCCCTCTCGCTCCCACACTTATCGAGCATGTAGAGCATGTTCAATAACTCAGTTTACATAGAATAGTCAATAGAAAAAATTTTAAACCACATTCTGTCGACACCAATAATTGCTGTCAAGTAGGTACTTTTGAAGAGTTGGACTGTAAATGAAGGAACTAAAAGTTTAATTCGCTATCCGCGACTGTAGGCAAATCTATGTGGTACAGTGTGTATCCCGCTCTTTTAGCCCGCGATATTCACCACACCACAGAAATCTTCCAAAATACTCTGAACGTTACGTTTCACTTCGATACCGGAGCAAGAGTTGGAATGTTTCTAACATTTGTTTGATTTATCAATGATCCTTTCACAGTGTTGTTTTATACTATTTTTCAATTAAGTACCTTGTAATTTACCCATGTAAACTGACTTATTGAGCAGACCGACATATAATAACTTAGGCGCCATGACATACGAGTACCTATTACCTATCTACCTACCGTTGTGCGCCTATGGAGTGGAAACTGGAAAGCCAGGAACAGTACCTACCTAGAGCAGAGGCTCTGCTTGCATCTTTGGACTTCGGCGTTTTATATTTCGAGATCACGTAGCAGACTCAATGATTCCCATAAATTACCCATACTAAAATTATAAATGCGAAAGTGTCTGTCTATCTGTCTACGCTTTCACGGCCCATCTAATCAACCGATTTGATGTAATTTGGTATAGAGATAGGTTGCATCGGGCAAAGGCTACTTTTTGTCCCGGAAAATGTCCAGCGGGTATCAAAAAAATTGAGTCCACCCAGACCCAGAGAAAATTCAGATATTATAATTATAAATTCCCAAATTGACCCTGCCGGGGATCGAACCCGAGACCTCCCACTTTTAGACAACAGCGGCCAGCGCTTATCACTGCGCTAGGGAGGTCGTCAAAAACTCGTACCTAACCTATTTGTTCACACGTTTCAATACTCCCATCCCACTTTAAGTCCCATCTCATTCGTGTAAACTGTAAAATGGGTGCCAACTTGTGTGCATTTTCTGCACTCTTATGATGAGATGTGCGATCAATCATTTCTAATGTCACGGGAATTGGCCATGTGAAATGTGAATGTTGTACCTTCAATGGAATTTTCACATATGATGCCATTTAGAACCGGTCTTAAAGAAATTATAAATGACTAGCTGATGCCCGCGACTTCGTCCGCGTGGATTGAGGTTTTTTGGTTCCCGCGGGAACTCTTTAATTTTCTATATAAGTAGGTACATACCTATGTGCCTTTCATCCAGATCCGTTCAACCGATAAGGCGTGATAACTCAAAAAACTCAAACTCAAAGAACGTTTATTCAATTTAGGTAGGTATACTACACTTATTGACGTTCGGTATTCAAATGTCTAATACCGGGATACCGGTATTGGTGACACTATAAACGAAACAGTAACTATTGCATATATTTCTTGGTACATGACACTGTTTTTAAGTTAAGTTCGGCTAAGTTTAAAACTTGTATCTGCAGAAGCACATTAGCTCAATAAGAGCACCTTTATTGCTTAAAACCAGTGAAAAAAAGTCATTTTTGATCACTCAAGAGGGAAAAATTAGTCATAGTCATAGTCATAGTCATTTATTTATTAAATATAGGTACACTGTAGGTACACTTATTTTCGTCTAAAAATTACATAAGTACTTAAAAAGCATGATGGTGATAATGGGTAACGGTATCTTAAAACTAAAGCTACGAGGGTTCCAAGGTCTGAGAAGGGCCCACAACAAACTCACGAATCGTTCAGAAATCTGTTTTATAACCAATGCAATATTTTATTATGATTTATTTTCTTTTAAAAAATAACTTTTGAATTTTTAATTAATTTGTGTTTTGACTAAACTATGTATTTTTACGAGTGAGAAAAATGGCATTTCTCCATTGAATTTAAGCGGAAAAGTGCTCCTTTGGAGTTAATGTGGTGAAACAATATTTTTATGGAAAAACTGTTTTTTATGGTGCAGTTTCCTTCAGAAAAGACTTATTTTAAGTATAAAACAACTTTCCGGTATTAATACCGGTATTGAAAAAAAACAGTATTCGAAAGCTCTATTAAGTACTTTTACCTAGGTCAACTTGTGCCACATATGACATGCCAAGACTACCACCAGTTCGGAAAACTTTCTACTGAGAAGAGTCGGCAAGAAGGCGTATAGAGTGAATTGCTATAGCCTAGTGGCTTAAGACGCCCGGCTTCCCATTCGCGGGTTCAATCCCCGGTCACGCACCTTTAACTATACGGAGTTAAAGTGCGTTTCAAGAAATTAAATAGGTATAGCTTGCTTTAAACGTTGAAGGAAAACATCGTGAGAAAACCTGCATGCCCAAGAGTTCTCCATAATGTTCTCGCAGGTGTGTGAAGTCTGCCAATCCGGACTTGGGACAGCGTGGTGGACTATGTCGGTACATTTCTCATTCTGAGAGGTGGAGACTCGTGCTTAGTAGTGAACCGGCAATGGTTAAAGTGACGATGATGGGAGTATATAGAGAATAGGCAGTTTACAATTTCGCTAGTTAGATTATAATCTAACGGTTTTTGCAATCTTACGGTGACGTATAGATCAGCAGGCATCTTTAAAAAAAAGAGCAACTGTTGAGTTTCTTGCCGGCTCTTCTCAGTAGAACTTTTTTCCGCACCAGTGGTAGAGTCAAAACATGACGTAACATAAGGTACTATGGCCTACATGATATCAATAAATTGAGCATTGAGTACACGTAGATCCTATAATAGTATTTAACGTATTTTCCTTACAAACAATTAATGACTGACAGGTGCTGACAACTAACATAAGTCCTATTCTTAGCTAGACACGTTAAGTGTTGTAGATACCTACGTATTATATAGGTATGTGGAAATGCCATGAATCTAAAACACAATAAAAAAAAAACAAACACAGTAAATACTGTAAACATAAGTTGCATTACATTGTTCAAAGATTGTTAACGTCAGAAAGGGTCCGCTGTAGGCCGTCCCTCTCTCGGGCGGAGCATCGCACGGCTGGCCCACGTAACGTATAGACCTCTATGTGAGGTCCCGAAACCAATTTATTAACGGACCCCACAGACTCAGGCGCTTTCGAAACCATTCCGAAATAACCGTAGGTACGACTTAATAATATGATGTATGATCTATAGATGTATCTGAATTTATTGTAATGCTGCAAATACCTACCTATCGTTTTTTTGTAACGCCTAATTGAGTTGTTAAATTAAGTTAACGAGATAACGGGTGCGAAATGCGAATATTAAACTCGATTAAACTGGTCGAAGGAACTATTAATTCATCTGTGGTATCTACTTGGAGCGCAGAATGTAATTACAGAATTCAATTTTTAAAAATATCTCGCAACATAGACATTTTTTGAGTATAGGTACCTATGTAGGATTAGTAGATAATCTGTGGTCCATATTCAGAGTACATAAGAGAAATTATATTTTATGTATGGACTTGGAGTGTACTTTACCCTCCATAATTTTAAGGTTTTGCCTAATGACAAGATAAAATTCAAATGAACGGCGAATCTCGAACTAGGTACATTTTGCAATAGATAGTTAGACCTTCGCCTATCGATTAAGTAGGTACCTGTACTTGTGTAAGACGTAAGTACATACCTAACTACCCATTAATTCAGCCATTACGATTTTAAGAAAGTTCAAGTGGTTCAAACGGCTCAACGATTGTTCTGACTTCCCAGTCTTACGGAATTTGTAGCGTATATTAAATTCTTTATGGACACTTCGTGATTTCTAATGTTTGTGAAAGCCGATGGACATTAGTGTCAAAGTGCAAGCCTCGTAATTTTATTTAAGTGGTGCTTAGTGAATTAAAGAGAGCTTTGACTTGAAGCTTGATGTGGATCAGACATAAAAATTGAGTTCCGGTTCTCTTGTTTTGTGGGAATATAACACAAACCAACAATTTTTTAATAATAATAGTCTAAATTATTTGACTGGATTGAAATGATTATTGTCTTGTTGCAACTTTTATTGCAATGGTGCCATGGGTGCCATCTAGGGACTTTTCATAAAATCTTACTATGCTATTTCCTGCTAGATGGCGCTAACAAATCAATACTTATAATAAAACTGTAACAGGTCCAATTCTATACATTGAAGATATTATTTTGAAAAATTTTTTTGGAGGGCACTCTTTATTCGATACTGAAGCCAAGTCTGTATTTACGTAATTTTCATTTTTGTCTGTCAGTCCGTCTGTCTGTAGGGTGATGGCACCAATGATCGACAAACACAAGTGATCGACACTTTTTTCTCCCAGTAAAAAAAATTAGATTTCTGTATTTATTTTACACCATGGCAACACACGTCAACAATAGTCATAGCTCCTACTGTCATTGCGAAAAATTTGTCAAAGATTGGCCATTTTGTTTTAAAATGGCGACGTAGTGGCCGAGCGTCGTCGGTGCTCACTGAATAAATCTAGTTAAATAAGCAAAATCACTAACGAGGTGAGTTCAAACTTTTCATAATAAGTACCTTAATATAATATTTTGTTTCATCTTCCATGATTTTTTAGATAGGTATGTAGAATATAAAGATAATTTAGAGTGAAGTTATTACATGCAACAGTAATTATTTATTTTGTAGTCGATGTTCAATACCGGGTCTGACAAATTAAAAATCTCCAGTGATGGACAAATGTCGAAACTAATTTTTTTTTTACTTTCGTCGCTGCGGTACTATTTAAGCTCATTTTAGAATGGCAATTAATTTCATGTTTGAATCGGGCCAGTCGGTGAAGTATTACCAGTAAAGAACAGTGTCCATGATTGGGTATTACAAGTGTTCTTATTGGTGCATAGATGTCCAAGACTGGATATTTATTCAGTGTCGATAATTGGTTCTTATGTTTGTTCTAGATGGCTCCGAGAAAAATAATACCTCTCAACATAATATGGAACGGTCCATAGAGGCTGTAAGAAATGAATACTCATTTTGTTGCATTGTTTTGAACGATAATACGTGTACTTTTTTACTTTGTGATGATTGTAAATTCGATTCTATTTTTGTTCTTTTGTTTTAAGGGTAAGAATTTTGATAATTTCCTATTGTGGCTTATTTTATGATATTATGATTACAGTAAATTACTCTTGAATTAAATTTGTTTTAATTCACTGATCTCAAAAAACATAATTTTAGGGCATTCATAAAGGGGCTTCGATTACTGGGGAATGTCGATTACTGGGTGTTGATCAAGGGATACTGGGTGTCCATTATTGGGAATTTCAATAAATTTCAGTTTTTTAATATTTTTACCAAGTTAAAGCATTGTTTATCAACTACAAGCCAATCTGACAACTCTTGAATATACCTCGAGAAATATACCATGATTACTTTTATTCTAAGTCATAACTAAAAATAATAATTTTACTTCAAAGTAACGAACTCCGTTAAAGTGTCGATCATTGGTGCCATCACCCTATTTTGGCCGCGCATCAAAATTACGGCAATCCGTTGCTCTGTTGCTGCGCCCCAATGGCTGAACGGATCTGGATGAAATTTGGCACAGAGATAGATTATAGTCAGGAATAACACATAGGCTACTTTTTATCCCGGAAAATTAACGAGTTCCCGCGGGAATCGCAAAAACTTAGTCCACGCGGACGAAGTCGCGGGCATCAGCTAGTCCTTAATATAAAACTAGTCCTTTATTTCCTCTATTCGCCAATAGATGTCACTACAAAAATGTACCTCGTGAACATAACTATACCAAGCTTTTTTTATTGGGAAACTATAATACCTGATCTATATTTTATAGACAAAATTATGGAGGGTAGAGGTAAGGAGTAACATCTGTTATGGGAGAAAAGATGAAAAAGTGTCCAGTGGTTGCTCTAAACAGTCCAAAAAATCAAAAACCTTCCACAGTGGAACTGGTGTACGGGCAAAGGGTATGGTATGAATGTAGCAATTATTGTAAAAAAAAATATATATAATTGTCGACTAAAGTAGTTATTCATTAAAATTTTCAACAACTTACTTTGTACAAAATAATGATAAATGGTTTCTTTCCTTGCTTATTTCTCAAACCTACTCTCATAATATTTCGCGCTTAATTTTAAATTTACCTTGATACTAATGTGGCGCGCCCCCAATTTAATGCATTTCGACGGACACATTTCATACAAACAGAATATGATTCTCCCAAGGAACTAATAAGTACTATACTTATTAGTTCCATGGATTCTCCTTACTACCTCTACTCTACCCTCCATAGTTAAAATAAAGAATATGTCTGTGATTTTATTATTGTTTTTTTTTCATTGAAATAATTATTAATCTAAAATATTAGTACAGTACGATTCTAACTTTATGTCCTCGCGAACTTCGTGCGTAATGCGTAATAAAGTTTGCATCGGAATGTATCTAAGGCTGATAAAAAAAAGTTCAAAAAAAGGTAATTGTTTATTGCTCGACAAATGTGTCAAACAAATGTCAATAAATTTATCAATGTCGAAAATCGAAATTCGAAATGGACAAAAACAAATCAATTATATCAAAAGTTGAAGGCAACAAAGTCCGAAAAACAGACAACAGTGATTCCGATATTATTCCAACATGAACAAGGATATAATTGAAAAATTGATCAAATTAAACAACGAATCGTGTCCAGAATTTACCTATTCGAATCCTTTGCTAGACAGAAATGTGACAAGAGCTGTTTCCAAAAGTATAGTGAAAACTCTGTACAAAAGCGACCAAATCGGCAGGAAACAAAATGTAAGGACATCCTTGCTGCAAGCTATTCGTAATACGTGCAAATCGGCTCCCGAAGGGCATGTAGAAATTGACGAAGACCTGACCCAAGTACTGACTTCATTTTACGAGAAAGAACTAACAAAACCAACTGTAAATAAAAACATAGAGAAGCTCCTCGACGCTTTTTTAATTCGAAAATCAAAAGACAAGAATCTAAACACCAGCTTCGAGTCCAAAGTGAATCCTGAGGTGCTCCAAGCAATGTTGAATTTGGGCGAAAATTTTGTGTTCTCGGAAAACATTATTGATGACATTGTACACTGGAATTTTGATGACCACAAATCCAAAACTTTGCTCCAAAATTTATGGAATGAAGATGGTCATGAAAAACGTTTTTATGATAATGTATCCATTAAAATGAAATCTAAAATTGAAAGTCTCTTACTCAATATTTTGCTTAAATTACTTGAAAATGGAATTATCTATGATACATTGTTTTTAGATTGCGAGCTCAATTCTTTAGTTAATGCTTGTTCTATTTCAGCAGAATGTTTCCAAATTTGTACCAGTATACTCAATTCTGTATTTATAAAGACCAATTTCAATACTTATATAGAAATATTTATTCACAAGTTTATTGAAAATGTTAAGCTAAAAATTAATGTAACTATATCTGTCCTATATCCATTTAACCTTAGTCATTTAGTCACTATTTTAGATTTTAATTTAGACGAATTAACAACTTTAGTAAAAGAAAAATATGTAATGTTAGCAAAAAAATATTTGAAAAGATTACATCAAAGTTCAGAGTATGATCTAATAATGTTGCTCACACACTTCCCAACATGGTTCAATATATATTTTGATACTTAATTAGACTACTTTTTATTTCAAAGATATTTTGCAGGCCATTCTAATATTTGATAAATATAACATACAGATATGCCTACAAAAACTGAAGCCCACAACCACAGCCCACAACTGATTTAGATTATAGCTATCATACAGATATTTAATGCATTTTTCCAAATGTATGTGGCGGTCTTCACAGTCCACACATAATCCAATAGATGGCATTACTAGTAGCGCACGATGAACACGAAGAGCCCAACTCACGCTAACGAAGCGTTCTCTGAATTACGCTATTTATATGACCTCCAACGATGAACGGTCGGACCAGTGGTCTCCGAGCACAACACCCGCTCGGTGGATGATCATCCTTTGTTACGGTCGAGCCATATCACCTAGTCCCATACATGTAACATAATCAATGATGACAAACTTTGGCATTTAAAATTCTAATATGTACTGTCTAAGTCTATATTATGAAATAACAGTTATAAATGGGAGCTAAATTAAGTAGCCCTGTATACCCACCTCTCTGAGGAGTGTGTATCTGTCCATCTGATACCTCTTTACCCAACTGCGGAACGCACAGTTATGTGATCATCAGTCTTTATATGTCTTTTTGTTCCTTGCAAGACAGATGCAGCCTAAATACTTGGACTGATTTTGATGATTCTTGCACCAGTAGATGCCGAATATATCTTCAGTGTCACTGTAGAAGCCGAAGTAATGAAAAAACAAAATGACACCTTCTAGAAGCCATAATGCAACAAATTAAAAAATAAAAGTCGATAGACTGTGGCAAGCAGGGTAGCGATTAATAGCTGGCTATCAGTTTGTTTTGATTAATTTATTTGCTTTAGATTTTTTTTAAATTCACGAACCAGAATTTAGTTAAATTACACGGATAAAGCACTAGTATTATGAGACCATTCAATAGATATTCGGGCATCACACCCACATGCTATGTTCGACTGCGGCCGACGAGGTCCTGGGTCCGAGTCCCGGGTTGGGCCATAACGAGTGTTGGGTGTTTTCTGACAAGAATTCTCAGCACTAGCCCGGAGTTAGGAAGTTGGCGGAGTATCAACCCCGTGCCTCGGAGAGCACGTTAAGCCGTCAGTCCTGCGCCTGTTAGATCACAGGGCCTGTCGGATTTCCCGTCCCATCGGGCTATGAGAGTAAAGGAACAGAGAGTGCACCTATGCAGTATGCACTACAATATCTCCCGCGCAGATGGCTAATCTCTCTGAAGATTGGTTGCCGTGGCCGAAATTCGGTCTGGAGGACATTATTATAATAAAAGAGCCAATATACAAAAAAGGAATCATATTTTAATCACTTCTGCATAGCTTAGCATTAGGCAGCTTATCACAAATTAGAACAATTCCACTCCTGTTCAAGCAGAACCCATAACATCTTACAAATGCATGAAAAAACTAAATAAAAAAACAATCAAAAAAATAACAGACTACAAGGAAAAAATAGACAGTACATACATAGACATCTTGAAATGAAGCTAATTTATTATTTCATGTACTAGATGATGCCCGCGACTTCATCCGCGTGAATTAAGTTTTTATATACCCGCGGGAACTCCTTAATTTTACAGGATAAAAATCCTATGTCTTTGCCCAGGATACCACCTAACTTTGTACCAATTTCATCGAAATCGGTTGAAGAGATGGGCCGTGAAAGTGTAGCAGACAGACAGACAGACACACTCTCATTTATTATATGTATTAAGCATTTAAGCACCCTTACAAATTACTGTGGCAGTAATTATTCAAAGTTGAGTAATTGACTGGATTTACTGTACACTAATAGTACCTAATTGAGTGTCAGCCAAGCAGTGTTTCAATTACCACATTAATTTTACAAGGTGTTTCCAGAAAACTGAAAAGCCCTTTATAACATCTATGCCAAATAAATTATAAATTTTTGCGAGAAATTTTACTATGATTGCCTCATCTGGTGACAGAAGGGCTGGCTCATTCTTTGTGCAAAGGATCAGCCTGGCTATCCAGCGCGAAAATGCAGCTAGCATTCTTACCACCATTCCACACGGAGCATGATTTATTACTAGACGACGACGGCGACTTCGTACGCGTGCATTATTTTTTTTTATTCCCGCGGATACTTTAATTTTCCGGGATAAAATGTAGCTTATGTCCTTCCCCGGGATATACAAACTACCCCTGAGCCCAATTTCATCAAAGTAGGTTGAAAGGACGGGCCTTGAAAGCGTAGCAGACAGACACACTTTCGCATTTATAATATTAGTATGGATTAGATTGTTCGATTCTCATTACCTACTTGAGATGCTAATTTCATATTTTCAGCAAATTGCATAGCATTCATGTGGTTAGTCTGTAACATGCGATAAACCATCTATCTTTTCCTTTAATCTGTGAGAAAAGGTATAACTTATTAACTAATATTATCCAAGTCTTGTATTGTATGGCAGGTTACGACTCTTGCGTGCAGGTTATGAGTATGCCTCCGCCTTAATCAATCCCATCCAATCCCCGTAGTTTATTGTACTCATCAATGTCATCTAAGTCCAGGAAAGGGTTGAGGAGTAACTGAGCTGCGATCGCACCCAGTAAGTTTTTCTTGCCACGCTGGACTTTGTGGGTGAAACTTCTCAGATGCTTCGCCATGTTTTCCCAGAAGGGAAACACTTTATTGCAGGAACCGCAATGGTAGAGACCTGGACGAATCTAGAACGGAAAATAAATAAACTTAATGGTTTCAAAATCCTACTAATATTAGTACAATCGACTGTATGTAAGTTGGCCCAAAATGGCGGTCGTCTGCGTAGGTACATTGTACTACAGAGCCGAGCGGAGCATGCGCGGGGAGCGAGGGGTATGGTAACGCGGGGCCCCTCATACCGCACTTCGTTTGACATCCGAAATGTGTTTCTGCGCAGAGTTCAACTTACGCCACGCCATGGCTATACCTAAATAGTTATGCACGTCGATACGTTGCTACGTTGCGGCGTGATGGGAGTAACCAATAAACATTACAGAGTCGCATTACAACATAATTATGTGAGCTAGTCTGTTAATTATATATAACTTTTTTTAAATGATATATTCAGCTTTTTTATTATAGTACTTACCACTACCACTACAGCCTATTAACGTTCCACTACGCTGGGCACAGGCCTCCACTCTCATAAGGAGAGGGAATTAGAGCTTTGACCCACCACTCAGCTCCCAAAGCAGTGGCGAGTTGCTGGTTGGCATATTATGTACTTACTTAGTATGACAGTACTTACTTCTCTAATAAACTCAGTGTAATCCTCATCCTCAATAGCCAGCACTTTGCATTTCAGAACAAGATTCTTATGTTCCTTCTCCTTGGAATGTTTTAACAACTCAATAAAGTCCAGTGTCTTGTCACACCCATAGCATTTCCCTCTCCTGCCTCGAAACTCATCCATCACTCGGATCAGGCCAAAACTGAGCACTTCAATACAAATTCCATCATTTAACACGATCACAGCATACTCTGAAATAAATGTTTTATCTGAATGATCATTATAGACTTGATGATGCCCGTGTGGATTAAAGTTTTTTTGATTCCCACGGGAACACTTTCTTTTTCGGAGATAAAAAGTGACATTTTCCTGACTTTTTTTCAACCGATTTTGATGAAATTTGATACAGAGGTAGGTTGCATCCCCAGGAAGGTCATAGGATAAAAGAAAGTACATAGAAAAACGTTAAACCACACGGACAAAGTCGCGGGCATCATCTAGTTGCAAATATTGAATTACCTGCAATGTTAAATGGGCCATATGTGTCCCTCAAAAAAGTTTTGTATGCAACAGGTTTAACTGGTGGTTTCTCATGTTTAGTATCTTTTACTAAGCCCTTTACCTCCAAATGACCTCTATGTAAAGAACCTTCCACATGTTGTTTTGCACAATTCATGTGTGCGGACATAATTACGTCACAGAGTTGACAAAAGCACTTACTGCCACCTTCATTAAGTTTTATATAGTTTTTACTCGCATATTCCGCTAGTTCATGTCTGCGTTTGCCACTATCTATTATTTCTTCAGTCTCAGGATGAAAATCACTTGTATGCTTGTCTAATTCTTTAATAGTGGGCTTTACAGAAGCATCGCATAGCAAACATTTGGCTGTGTTTTTCTCAACATCAATCTTATAATACTTGCTCAGGGACTCCGCCAAAACTTTTACCATTATATTATTGTTTGAGTCTTTTGACTCATCCGTTTTGTTATTATTTTGTGGAGTTTGTTTGGTTTCAGATTGTTTGCTGTGCTTCTCAGTCCAATGATTTGTAAGGTGTATGTTGTCAATGGTTTCGAAACATGTGAAACAACAAAATTTGTCATATTCCAGCTGTAAAAAAGAGAAATATTACTGAGGCCATATTATAGCCCTAGACTATCTATAATGCGAAAGTTTGGATGGATGTTTTTGAGTCAGTCACGCCTGAACGGCTGAACAGATCTGAATGAAATTTAGCCCAGAGATAGATTAAATAGTATGGAATAACACATCCATACTTTTTATCCCGGAAAATTAAAGAGTTCCTGCGGGAAACAAAAAACCTCAATCCACGTTGACGAAGTTGTGGACATCAGCTAGTTATGTCTGATAGAAGCTGTATGGCAGATATATGCCATACCCCTAATTGGTTTCTTCATGAGATTTATCATACCATAACATTAAATTGCTTAGCATCAGTTTTGCCCCTATCCACTTATTTATTAATTGCCAAATTGACACACTTCACACACCAAATTAAGAGTTAATAGGCATCTTCTAGGCAAGCGCGCTCCACCTTAGGCTGCATCACCACAAAGTCTAAGTGCGGAAAATTATCCCAGGACACGAAGAAATAGTTTACCCACCTCTCTATAACAGTTGCCAGCCTCGCATTTAATACTGCTCCGTGTTAAATTCGACATATGACTAGCAGATAATATATGAGTATTAACTTTACTTATACTATCTATGCTGCATAAGGAACATTTGCCATCTCTTATGCCATGCCATTGCAGCCTGGTGACTGCTTTATCGTTAACTTTAATACTTGATCCATCTCTTTTCACAAGAGATGATTTTTTGGAGATTCTTTGAGGATTTGTTTTCTGGTCTTGGTGGGAAGCTTCCCTGATGTGGCCGGCCACATCTGTTGTAATTAGATTACATACTTCACAATAGTAGGTATCGTTTATCTGAAATAAATAGATCATAATTCGACAAATATTTAAAACAGATAAGTAATATATTTTTCCGATACTTATTCTTGAGCTATGTTTTGTCAAAATCGGTTCGTGCATACCACTACAGCCCATTAATGTCTCACAGCTGGGCACAGACCCCCACTCTTTTAGGAGAGAGGGAATAAGAGTCCCTTGTTGGTCTAATGGTTCGAATCCCGGGGCGGGCCATAATATTAAGTACCTACCTATTGGGTTTTTACTTTTTCTGACTAGAAACTCTCAGTACTAGCCCGGAGTTAGAAAGCTGGCGGTGTTGTACCCCCGTGCCTCGGAGAGCACGTTAAGCCGTCGGTCCCGGCTGACATGATAAGTCGTTAAAGCCCGCCAACCCACATTAGAGCAGCGTGGTGGGTCGGGCATACGCACACTTATAATTATTAATAATATTAGTACCACCTACGGATATGATGTTGAATTTATGCTTACCTTATAAATGAAATCTTTCTTATATTTATGAAGGTATTCCTGTAATTTGAGATCCTTTCTGTGTTTCTCCCATCGCATGTGCCTCTGCACATCTGCCTCATCGTCTAACGATTCCTGGCACAACACACAGTAATGATCTATTTCGCCACTCAATATGAAATTCTTGTAATATTTTTCCATTGTTTTAGTTTTATAATTTCAAATTTACTCACGCTGCTTTCGGTTTTTTTTTGGTAGGTGCATGGAACTTTCCCAGTATATACGTATAGTCTATGGTGTAGAAATCAAAATTATTTTTTACTTTACAGTGGCTTTGGAAGTCGGTTTTTTGGAAAGAATTTTTTATCCTATAAGTTACTTGTCTCTGGATAAAATCTTGTCTCTGATCAGAAGGACTAGAATCCAGAGCCTTTAAAGCAGTTAAATAAAAACAAAAAATCTTGTCTCTGAAAAAAATGATGCTTTGCTCAGATCTTTTTAGTCTGAGATGCTTTGTGAATCATCCTATGTTACTTGTCTCTGCTTTGTGATATGCCATCATATGCCATTGACCCTCCATTGACCATTGTTTCAAGTGGTGGGTCGTCGTATTTTTGACGGACGAAACGCAACCGTTTTCCTGGCGACGAAAACGGTTGCAGAAAACGGTTGTCGTTGCAACTAGTTTTGAAGACGGCTTAAAACCATCTTCAAACCAGTTGCAACAACGTGTGTGGTTAAATCAATTCATTCTCGACTGTATATCATGGGCATAAAGTTCACTTTTGATTGTATGAACTGTTTTTACAACGAACGTGGAACGAGGACGACTACGTTCGCGACGACGTTTGTCGTTGAATCAATTCATTCTCGACTGTATGACATTGGCATAAAGTTCACTTTTGATTGTAAGAACTGTTTTGTGAAAAAACGTGGAACGAGGACGACTACGTTCGCGACGACGTGTGTCGAAGACTAGTTTGTGCAACGAAGACTGTTTTACCCAGGACGTAAAAACGGTTTCACCGTCGCAGAACAGAAAACGGTCTTTAGAAACGGTTCGTCGTCGCAACGCCCACCACAGACCACTACTCACTTGTTTGTGTTTTTACTTTTTAGTGTTTTCCAGAGTGTTTTCTATCTGGTTTTCTATTTTTAAAATGTGATAGTTACCTATGTACTAAATTCAACTAAAATTCAGCCGCTTAATGAATATAAACACTTGTTTTCCGTTAGTAGTTATTTTTAGTTACTTAGTTTTTGTTAAATACAATAAATTGCGAAGTGAGGTATGAGTAAAAGACGCCGTGCCTCCTCGGTGGCAAGCCGAGGGGTTGACTGCGACGACAGTGATGATGGAGTGGAACTCAGCAACCCTGGACCTCCACCAGCTCGGAAGAAGAAAAAGTTGGAACCGGTATTAGAGTAATCCTTTTCTATACTTTTATATTGGTAGCATTTTTTTATTAGACCAGATATTATGTAAAAATCGCTTTGGTTTGTTAAAATAAGATACAGTTTGGACACCACTTGTGGTAACTTGTGTTGGTACAGTGTCTCATGGCTAAAAAATATTTATTTTATCCTACAAAACAAAATGCAAAAATAATATACCAAGCTAGACATGAAAATTTTAAAATAGAATCCATACTGGATGATGCCCTCTCTGCAATGCTGCTGATCTATGTTTTTTAGTAAATCTTGTGAAACTTCTCAAAAAAATGTTGAAAGGAGCCTATGGATGGGTAGTGAAAACAGACAGATAGAAGGACACACGTTCTTGTCCATATCCGTATTAATAAAATATAAATGCAACATTGTGTGTCTGTGTCAGTCTGTCTGTCTGCTATACTTTCACAACCCATCTTTTCAACCAAAAGATGATCCATCTTTTTTTTGAAGAAATTTGGTATAGTAATAGTTTGCATTCTGGGGAAGAACATAGGCTACATTTTATCGGGAAAATTAAAAATTCCTGCGGGAATAAAAAACTAAATTCATGAGGACATCGTCTAGTTAAATAAAAAATAAATATTTGAATAAAAACTCCAGAGTTAAAAAAAAACAGGTTACTAAGTACCTAAGAATGTAAACTCTTATAATTTTTGTTGTCACCTGTTGTAGAGTGAGATATGCCAGCAGTTGTATGACATAATCCGTTCCTACAAAAAGGAGGACGGCAGCCTGCTGTGTGACTCTTTTATCAGAGCCCCCAAGAGACGCCAGGAGCCCCAATATTATGAGGTGGTGTCGCAGCCTATTGACTTGTTGAGGGTAAGTGTGAACCTTTCTTTTTTAACTATACTAATATTATAAATGCAAAAGTTTGGATGGATGGAAGGATGGATGTTTGTTACTCAGTCACTCCGGAAAGGCTGAACCGATCTGGATAAAATTTGGCACAGAGATGGTTATAGCCTGGAATAACACATAGGCTACTTTTTATCCTGGAAAATGAAAGCGTTCCTGTGGGATCCAAAAAACCGCAATTCATGCGGACAAAGTTGCGAGCATCGGCTGGTGTATAATAAAACAGCTGATAAGCTATAGCTGCGTCTGCGTGGATTGAGATTTTTCTGCAAGAACTCTTTAATTTTCCGGGATAAAAAGTAGCCTATGTGTTAATCCATGCTATAATCTATTTCTGTGCCAAACAGTTGTGTTACAACAACTGTGTTGAGTTATAAACATCAATCCATCCAAACTTTATAATATTAGTATAGATAAAACTAGTGACTTCCTGCAACTTGACTCCTATGTGAATTGAATTTTGAAAAATTTGTGTTTATTCCTTGTCTACATTGTAAAGGGTACCTCTGTGGAAAAAGTTAGCTTCCTTGGAATTCATGATTTAGTCAGTTGTAAAAATTTCACTCTTTGATTTATTCTCCAGTATAAAAAGTCTGATTGCATCCTATCTTTGTACTCTTGAGTTTCTTGCTGGTTCTTCTCTGTGGGAAGGGTATTCCGAACCAGTGGTAGATTCACTTAACAATCTAAAAGCATGTTCACTAAACATAATATTCTGCTTATCACCTAGGATATGACTGATGTATCTAACTTAAAATCCAAACTGCTAAATCTAGATCTAACTGCAGAAGAAATTATCCCAAGAAAACCCATGCCATTATGTGATTAATGAAAAAGAGCCACAACCCTCAGCAATTAGGAATATGACACAGAGAGAGCTAGATCTAGAATTTGACTTTTCTGTATTTTCAGGTACAACAGAAGCTCAAAACGGACACATATGAAGACATAGAAGAGCTATCGGCAGACATTGAGCTATTAGTGAACAACGCTAAAGCGTTCTACAAACCCGACTCGGAGGAATACAAGGATGCTATCCAGCTGTGGAAGCTTTATAATAAGAACAGACAATCACTTGAGAGTGGTACGTGAAAAATTATACTATTGACACTTGTGGGTATTTGACAACTAGTCAAATCAAGTACTTTTTGAAACTTCAAAATACGTGATTATCTGTCCAACCATTTATTTTACTTATTTAATCATACAATCCGGAGAGATATCAGGCGCAGGACCGACGGCTTGACGTGCTCTCCGAGGCACGGGGGTAGAACAACTACCTAACTCCGGGCTAGTGCTGATAATTTCTTGTCAGACAAACTTAACATTTTTTATGGCCCAACCCGGGGCTCGAATCCGGGAGTCGGGACCTCGTCGGCCGCAGTCGAACATGCTAACCACTAGACCAACGAGGTAGTAAATAATATAATTTTCTAATATTAAGGTGAGGAAATGAAAACACCAAAGGCGTCCCGCAATGGCTCATCAAGCAGAAGGTCAGACGTTGCCGAGGACGTATCTGAGACCTCAACCAACAATGAAGAGGAAACTATATTTGAGGAACTGTTTAATGCTGTGAGTTTTTTCTTATCTGTTTTCTGTGTCTAGGCAATCTGTCTGGCGACAACCGACTGTCTGGTGTTTGTTTGAAATTCTTTATTGCACATACATGACACTGTACAAAGGCGAACTGTTCTTCTGTTCTGTTCTTTTTTTTATTGATTACTAGATGATTACCGCGACTTCGTGTGTGTTGATTAAGATTTTTTGATTCTCGCCTATGTCCTTCCCTGGGATAAAATCTACCACTGTACTAAATTTCATCAAAATCGGTTGAAAAGATGGGCCTTGAAATCGTAGCAGACAGGCAGACACACTTTCGCATTTATAATACTAGATGATGATCGCGATTTCGTCCACGTTGATTAAGATCTTTTTCGAATCCCGCAGGAACTCCTCAATTTCCGAGATAAAAAGTAGCTTATGTCCTTCCCTGGGATGCAACCAATCTCTGTAACAAATTTCATCAAAATAGGTTGAAAAATGGGCTGTTAAGAGGCCGGTTCGCGCCGCTCGCAACTTCTATTCGAACCGCAAATATAAATTTGCCGGTATATTGCTATCTCTATTTCACTGATGACACATGATCGCGTTCAAGCGAGATAGCAATATGAGCTTACAGAATTTGTTATACATTTAGTCTTGTTCCGTGAATACCAAAAATGATGAATGAAAACTTATCGTGCTTTTTACTTCGTTTTGTTATTCTGTAACTTGACAATATAGGCTATGCTGCTGACCAATTAATACGTAAGATATCCTTGGTTTTAATATAAAACAAATAAGAGGGAAACATGTCCATCTTGTCGTACAAATATGCAAAACGCAATTCATTTACATTTCATTTTAGGAAAGTATTTTGAAAACATATAAATCCAGGGGACTAGATAAATACAATTTGAATCCAAATAAACTCTCATTTTGGTGGAAATGTTCTCGAATTATTAATTATTTTGGTATTACGTTTGTATGGGCAATTCATTCTCCGCTGGCACCTTAAAGCGTAGCGAACAGACAGACACTTTCGGATTTATAATATTAAGTACGGATTAATATGGATTATATGTATTAAGGATCTCCCAAAAGTCGTAATAAGTCGTTAGTCCCCTGTAAGTTTTATGATCGAAAACCATTTTAAACTCCCTATTTTTTTTAAAGCTTACACTTTTTTGTTTTGAGGTAATGTCAGCAAACATCGACGGTCGTCCCCTATACCCAGCCTTCCAGTTCCTGCCGTCCAAACGCCGCTACCCCGAATACTTCAGCGTCATAGACTCGCCCATAGACCTCAAGATCATAGCTCAAAAGATCCAGAGCGGCGAGTACACTACCCTCAATGAACTGGAGAAAGATCTGTCTAACATGGTCCGCAATGCGTGTCTCTTCAATGAGCCCGGCAGCCAGATATACAAGGATGCTAAGACTTTGAAGAAGGTATGTTATAAAACCGGGCTAAGTTTGTTCTGGGCGCGTTTGGAACCCTCATAGCTTTATTAACACCCTCAAGTTTTATGTTTTACTAGCTGATTCCCGCGACTTCGTGCACGTGGATTGATTGATTGAGGTATTTTGGATCCTGCGGGAACTCCCTATTTTACCGCGATAAAAAGTAGCATACGTGTTATTCCAGACTATAATCTATCTATGTGTCAAATTTCATCCAGATTAGTTCAGCCGTTCTGGCGTGATAGAGTAACTAACATCCATCTATCCATCCATCCATCCAAACTTTCGCATTTATAATACTATACTGTTTTTATTACTTCAATCACTCCACAATGCTCCAGCTGGCAAGGGGTCTACACTACATCGCCAGTGAGATAAACAGAGGGTACTGTACCTTTGGGGTCTTTCTTGATATTGAGAAGGCCTTCGACCGTGTATGGCATTTCATCAATTTTAACAATTATTAGCAACACTCAGAAACGCCGTTACCGGGTCAGATAAGTTTGTTTGACTGTACTAATTAATATACTAATTCCTTACTTACTAATTTCTGTACTAATACACACACACACCACACACAGAGATACACACTGTACCACATGGATTTACCTATTGTGGCGTATTACAGCCAATTAAACTTCCAGTTATTTCATTATTTATTTTATTTTATTGTATTTCACAGATAATCCAAGTCCGCAAGCAAGAAATAGAATACCGCAGCGGGCCGGCGAAGGCATCGGAACGAATCCGTTCCAAGCGCACTTCCAGGGTTGGCCCCGTGCCGTCCAGCCGAGCCCTAGCCATCATGGACCCTCCCGGCTCCGACACTGAACCTGATGTCAAGGTGAAACGTGACACCAAGCGATCTAGCTTACAATTTTGCTAGTTAGATTAAAATCTAACGGTTTTTGCAATCTTACAGTGACATATATGTGATGTAATTACCTGTAAATTGAATTACTTAGTACCTAAGCCATTTAACATTTTGTAAACCTAGTTCAAATAAACCAAACTCTCTCTCTTCCTCTGAATCGTATTTCTCGTTGCTGACGGTCGTGTCCCTTTTCCATTAGTGACATAATAGCAGAAAAAAATCTTTATCGAGGTATTTTATAGTATACCAGGGCGCGTTTGGAACCCTCGTACATAATTTTGTGGGACTGTATCAAGTATTTAGTATGATAAAACATTAAGTTTGCGCCTCGAGTTTTATTTTCATCATGCTATTATATTTGTAGCATAAATAACAAATTAGTTTAATGTTTCACAGCATTCGGAAGACAGCGGCGGTGACAGTGATGAAGAAAAAATTGAGAATGAAGATTCACCGCAGTGGAAGCTTTTAGAAATTGTCAAAAACCATCCAGGACCCAGTGGTGAGATACACTTTTACTGACCATTTGTTAATCAAAGTCAAAATCAAAAGTTTATTCAAAATGGTACACTTTGGACATTGTTACTTAATTCAAAACGTTAATGAAATTGTTTTTGAATTTTGATTCATTATTGGTATAAAAATAAAGGAAGAAAAAAAAAGTGGTTGAACCAAAAAGTAAGGATGTAATGGTGATAAAATTAATTATAATTAATCTTATTGCTAAAACTAGAACTTTACATGGGCACTAGCCTGAGAAGAAACCCATGTTGGGGGCTTCTTCTCAGTTTGGATTCCTGGTACTTTTCACTGTCACCATCTCACAATCCATACTAATATTGTAAATGCAAAAGTCTGTCTGTCTGTCTGTCTGCTACACTTTCACGGCCCATCTTTCCATGCCATCAACCGATTTTGATGAAAGGTACAGGGGTAGGATATGTGCCGGGGAAGGACATAGGCTACGGATTTTTATGGCAGGTATCAAAAAACCTTAGTCCACGCGAACGAAGTCGCGGGCATCATCTCTTTTCTATATATATAATAATCAATTGCTGTTCATTTGTCTCGCTATAACTCCAGAACGGGTTGACCGATTTAGATGGATTTTTTTTGTGTGTTTGAGTGGGTCCATCAATGGTTTATATTTATAATTGGACCCGGTAGGGGTCGCTGCAATCAGGTTTAAGGTTCAGGGCAGGACATCGTCTGCCGGGCCCACTAGTCTAGTATAATTTGTACTATATTGTGCCCGCGGTATATGATATAATACTATACGATATACTATAATGTATACACCCAGGTTCGCCGATGGCCAAGCCGTTCTGGAAGCTTCCGTCGCGCCGCGAGTACCCAGACTATTACAAGGAGATCAAGAATCCAGTATCCCTCAACCAGATAAAGAACAAGATCCGTCGCGGCCTGTACGGAACCCTGTCGGAAGTGGCGGGCGATATGAACATCATGTTCGAAAACGCCAAACAGTACAACGTGCACACTTCCCGCCTGTACAAGGACGCTGTTAAACTGCAAAGGTTTATACTAGTAATAGTCTAGACTCTAGGCAATAAAACTAGTCGACCCCAACAATAATTCCTCAGGCGACGAAACATTATAGTATGATAAAGTACCATGAGTTAAACGTATATTATAAACATCCAATAAAAAATCAGAAAGGAAGTAAGGTTTTTATGATATACCTAATTGTTAAAGCAGGAAGGTATATTATAGCGTAAACGCAGTTTAGGTTTGATAATAAAATCCGTTAAATATCGATGTTCTGCATGATTATTTCGTTTGATATTTCGGTTTTGAGTTTAAATATACTACATACTATTATTTTAAAAAGAAATCGATAAAAAATTCAATCATAAATATTAAGTTTTAGGTATAAATACCTAACTTCCGGATGGATATTTTTGTATAAGTTTTGGTTCATACCATACTACAACCCTGCCAAGTTTCAACGACTGAGGATTTAATGCGGGGTCTCCATACAACAAACCGCCCCATTGCCTAGACTATAATACTTATATGTTTTTTTTGAAGTATTAGTTTTTAAGTCAAGTTTAGTTAGTCTGAATTTTTTGACTCAACGTCAATTTAAGGATGTTTTGCTTGTAGAGCATGTTCGATTATTTGTGTGGAGACCCTCAAAAAGCTACTCGTTTATTAAATATAAATATCACACATATAATGTCGAATTTATTCTTAGATAAAACTTTTCTGGCGCGATTGAACACTACACAACGCCATCTAGCTTTAGCGATTCGAATTAGGGAATGAATTTGTAAACGACAAATTCATTCCTTAATTCGATCAACGCTGATTTTATATAGAGGTGAAACTTTCATGAAAAATTGTTTTATTCAGTTTTGTCTAATTTTTCAAACGAAATGTTTATAGGTTAATGCAACAACGCGTACAGGAAATGCTGGACATTGTTCAGAGCTCGTCAAGTGACGACGAAAGTCTTTCTTCAGTGAAGAATCAGGCTCAAGCCACTACCACTACGCCACGACCTAGAGGTAAAAATAGCGACCTTTTTACATTTACTATCCTAAAATATAACACTATCCACAGATTTTTTGAAGCCTAAATAAATCCATGCGGATGAATTTGCGAGTAATGAAGGAACTAGAAGCTTAATTCGCTATAATCCGCTACTAATATTATAATCGTGAAAATGTGTTTGTTTGTTGGTTTGTCCTTCAATCACGCCGCAACTGAGCAATGGATTGACAGATATTTTGCATGGGTATAGTTGAGGACCTGGAGTGTGACATAGGCTACTTTTTTATCCCGGAAAATTAATACTAGTTAATAGTTAAAAAAAAACTTAATCCACACGTTCGTAGTCGCGGGCATCATTTAGTCAAAGGAAAAGGTCAAAGGCTCAACCACTGGACGGCTTGGGCTGAAATTTGACATACAGATAGTTCATGACGGCATATTCTTAGGCATTCGCTTAGAAAGGATTTTTGAAAATTCAACCCCTAAAGGCATAAAATAGGAGTTTGAAATATGTATGAAAAGCGAACTTAACCTAAGCGAAGCTGCGGACAAAAGCTAGTTTATAAAACCTTACATCAAAGAATCCTTACTTTTCTCTGTAGGTCGCCCTCGCATCAACCCCATACCGGTCGCAACGCCACCCCCCGCGCCTTCCCCAGTCGTGCCCAAACCCAACGTGCCCCTAAAAAAGAAACTGCATTTTATATCCAAACAACTGGTGGAATTCACGTGCTCTGACGGCCGACAACCCATGCTGCTATTTATGGAGAAACCCAGCAAGAAGCTATACCCTGAGTACTATAACGTGATCGATCGACCGATAGACATGCTGACTATTGAAGCCAATATCAAGGTAAGATTCTGACTAGCGAAGCCAATATCATGGTAAGTTGCTGACTAGCGAAGCCAATATCATGGTAAGTTGCTGACTAGCGAAGCCAATATCAGGGTAAGTGGCTGACTAGCGAAGCCAATATCAGGGTAAGTTGCTGACTAGCGAAGCCAATATCAGGGTAAGTTGCTGACTAGCGAAGCCAATATCAGGGTAAGTGGCTGACTAGCGAAGCCAATATCAGGGTAAGTTGCTGACTAGCGAAGCCAATATCAGGGTAAGTTGCTGAATAGCGAAGCCAATAGCAGGGTAAGTTGCTGACTAGCGAAGCCAATATCAGGGTAAGTGGCTGACTAGCGAAGCCAATAGCAGGGTACGTTGCTGACTAGCGAAGCCAATATCAGGGTAAGTTGCTGACTAGCGAAGCCAATATCAGGGTAAGTTGCTGACTAGCGAAGCCAATATCAGGGTAAGTTGCTGACTAGCGAAGCCAATATCAGGGTAAGTTGCTGACTAGCGAAGCCAATATCAGGGTAAGTTGCTGAATAGCGAAGCCAATAGCAGGGTAAGATACTGACTAGTGAAGCCAATATCAGGGTAAGTTGCTGACTAGCGAAGCCAATATCAGGGTAAGTTGCTGACTAGCGAAGCCAATATCAGGGTAAGTGGCTGACTAGCGAAGCCAATAGCAGGGTACGTTGCTGACTAGCGAAGCCAATATCAGGGTAAGTTGCTGACTAGCGAAGCCAATATCAGGGTAAGTTGCTGACTAGCGAAGCCAATATCAGGGTAAGTTGCTGACTAGCGAAGCCAATATCAGGGTAAGTTGCTGACTAGCGAAGCCAATATTTTTTTTTTTTTTTTCATATTCATTTTTATTTTGCATTCCAATATAATAGTAATTTACATGTCAATAGTTGATAATAATAACAATGTTCGTAACAATATTGGAACCCCGGTGGGGCACAGCAAAAAAATCAGTGGTCGTAGAGAGACGGCTGCCTTATTTTTCTTCCAAAAAATCATTTAGTTTGTAATATACTTTATCAATGAGAAATGTTTTTAAAGAGTTGACAAAAGCTGTATAATTCTCCAAGGATTTGATGTGGTCTGGGATTTTGTTATAAATTTTTACACACATCGGGTTAGGACCAGTACTATGGATATTTAAGTTGGAACTGGGAATCATCATATTATTTTTTCGCGTGGGTCTTAGTTGGTAACGTCGCGGTAGGTCCTCTAGCTTTTTAAAGTTTTGCGGTTGTTTCCTTACAAATTTAGCTGATTCTAGTATGTAAATGCATGGCAGGGTTAGTATATTTAATGATTTAAAGTAAGGTACACAACTTTCCCGATTCTTTAAGTTTTTTATTATTCTTATGCATTTTTTTTGCAGTATAAATAGTTCTGGTGCATTTGTGCTGTTTCCCCACAATATTACACCATAGCTCAGCCAAGCATTTGCATAAGAATAATATGCTAAAATTGCCGCTTCTGTGCTCGTTGATTTTTTTAGTTCTTTCAGGGCATAGGTAAATTTGGATAGTTTCGTTTTTATTTTTTGGACATGAGATTTCCAGTTTATGTTGGTATCAATATCTATCCCGAGCAGAGTGAACGTATTAACACATTCTAGATTTATCCCATTATATGAAAAGTTTATGTTTAAAGGTGTTTTTTGATAAGGCCTAAATTGCATGATTTTTGTTTTTTGGAAATTTATCTCTAAGTTGTGGTCACTCAACCAACCGTTCACCTTATGGAGGATGTCGTATAATTTATTATTTAAATTTTTAATGTCTTTACATGAAGTTTGTATAGATATATCGTCTGCAAATAGTACGCATGAGTCTTGTACGATTTTTGGAAGGTCGTTAATGTAAAGTAAAAATAGAATACATCCAAGTACGCTTCCCTGTGGTATTGAGCTATTAATAAGTTCTACGTTGGACCTTATGTTTTTTATTTCGTCCGATCTATGGTCATAATACGTAATTTCTACATATTGTTCTCGGTTATTTAAATATGATTCGAACCATTTGTGTGCGGAGCCTCGTATGCCTAGGTCGTATAACTTGTTTAATAAGATATTATATTGCACTTTATCATAGGCTTTTGTCATGTCTAGCAAAATACCTATCGCGTAATCCTTGTTATTTAGTGTGTTGAGGACTTGATCTATATATTTATATGTTGCTAGTATGGTTGACCTATTTTTTCTGAAACCGTTTTGGCATTCATCGAATATGTTATATTTTTCACAAAAATTATAGACTCGATTACACATTGCTTTTTCAAATATTTTTGATATAGCGGGTAAGAGCGCAATTGGGCGATAATTTGTGGGGTCCGATTTTTTGTTTTTCTTATAAATAGGTTTAATTATAGATATTTTCAGTTGGTCGGGAAATACGCCTTCTGAGAATGATTGGTTGATTAATATTGTAAGTGGTGTAGTCAGTTCGTCAGCACATTTTTTTATAAGAGTGGGGGGTAATTCGTCTATGCCGCTACTATTTTTGTTTTTTAGATTACGTATTATACGGTGTATTTCTCGCGGATCGACCGGTTGCAAAAACATGGTGTTTGGCGTAGGACTGATCACTGGCCTGCCGCACGGCCGAGTGCCCCCTCCATCCAGTCGGCCTACCGATGCAAAAAAACTATTGAATGCGTTTGCTACCATAACTGGGTCAGACGTTAGCTTATTATGGATCGATAATTCTATGTTACTGTGTTGTTTCGTTCCTGTTTTGTTAGTACGCTCCTTTATTATTTGCCACATACATTTCATAATATTATCTGATTGTTTAATACGTTTGCTATCTTGGAGATTTTTAGCTTTATTTATTGTTATCTTGAGGGTTTTTTCATATAGTTTGTAGTGTGTTTTTAAGGTTCTATTTTTCGAGTAACTAGTTAAAATTTTTAAAGATCTTTTATTTTTGCAGGATATTTTTAAACCTTTACTTAGCCAGTAAGTTTTTATTTTAAAACCAAGCTTTGTCTTTTTTTTGGGAATACAGTTATTGAGAATTGTTTTCAGTATCGTGTTAAATGAATTATAATTTTCGTTAATTGAATTATTTGTTTTTATAATGTCATGCCACTGCACATTTTTTAGTTCAGTTTTAAATTTATTAATATTCTTAGTAGTATAAAATCTTTTTATCGTTGTCCAAGTTTTCATTTTATGTTTTTGTACTGTTTTTATTTTTATAGTTGTGCCCTTATGGTCCGAAAAACCGAGGTCTTTTACTGATATGTCGAAGTGTGTTTTAGGAAAATTAGAAAATATTAAGTCTAAACATGTTGAACTATTTTTTGTCACCCGAGTTGGTTCCTGTATTTGTTGGCTAAAGTTATATTCAAGCATAAAATCTAATAACTTCATTGAATGGTTATCTTTTTTTAGTACATTAATATTGAAGTCGCCGCCAATTATGATTTTCTTTTTGCGGTCTTTTTTTTGTAATAGATCTAAAATTTGGTTTAATTTTTGGTAAAAAATATCCGTCTCCCTACTATTCCAATATATTACGATTACAATAGTTCTTAGTTTAATTAATTCTATGGCACACACTTCTATTACATATTCTTCAGAGTTATCCATAATATCCTTTCTTTCTATGAACTCGATGTCATTTTGCAGTATAATGCATACTCCACCGCCCGCGTAGTGTTCACGGCAGTAAGACGATGCTAGGTTATAATTATTTATGTTTATTAAGTCGGATTTTTCATGTGTTAGCCACGATTCTGTTATACCTATTAATTGATATGATTTATCTTCCAAAAATTCTTCGATTAAGTGTCGTTTATTAAAAAGACTCTGCATGTTTTGGAATAATATGTTAAACTTCTCTGTAGCTCCGAAATGTACTTTTATGTGGCGAGTGTTTTTTCTTATCTAGTGCGTGTGTTTTTGAAGTATTTGGAATGGTGGAAAATTGAGGTGAGTTTGATATTCTCGTCCGATCGTCATTACATATGTTATCGAAGGGTGGTTCTACTATTTTCCCTTCAATTATTAATTTATTGTTTTTTATTATTGCATATCAGGGTAAGTTGCTGACTAGCGAAGCCAATATCAGGGTAAGTTGCTGACTAGCGAAGCCAATATCAGGGTAAGTTGCTGAATAGCGAAGCCAATAGCAGGGTAAGTTGCTGACTAGCGAAGCCAATATCAAGGTAAGATACTGACTAGTGAAGCCAATATCAGGGTAAGTTGCTGACTAGCGAAGCCAATATCAGGGTAAGTTGCTGACTAGCGAAGCCAATAGCAGGGTACGTTGCTGACTAGCGAAGCCAATATCAGGGTAAGTTGCTGACTAGCGAAGCCAATATCAGGGTAAGTTGCTGACTAGCGAAGCCAATATCAGGGTAAGTGGCTGACTAGCGAAGCCAATAGCAGGGTACGTTGCTGACTAGCGAAGCCAATATCAGGGTAAGTTGCTGACTAGCGAAGCCAATAATCAGGGTAGGAAAAATGGAGAAGCCCAACAAGAAGTTATATCCTGAGTACTATAACGTGATCGATCGACCGAAAGATATACTGACTAGTAAGCCACATTTAACAGACAGACAAATATTCAAAATCAAAAATCAAAATCAAATGTGTTTTACTCAAATAGACTTTTTACAAGTGCTTATGAGTCGAATGAATCTACCATTCTTATTTTTATATATAAGATTACTATTTAACCAAAATATGTCATGAAGTATTTTACTAGATAATTCCCGCGACTTATGGATTTTAGGATATTTTTAAGACAAATAACTCGATGTATCTTTCTAGAACGACCGCTACAACTCAATAGAGGAAATGGTGACGGATTTTCGCTTGATGTTCTCCAACTGTCGTCAATTCAACGAAGAAGGCTCCATGATATACGAAGACGCGAACCTTCTAGAACGAGTTATGAACGAGAAACTCAAAGAGTTAAATAGCGCGAACTATGAACGAAAAACACCATTGAAGACCTTTAAAGCGGCGAAATCCAAGCAACTGTCGCCCTTTGAACAGAAGTTGAGGACTTTGTATGACGCTATACGTGATTATAGAGATCCTAAAGGTAAGATTTTGTAAACTATTCTTGTTAAGTTTTGCCAGCTATTCAGAAAGTATTTGCCAACTTTGTAGAAAGTGTTGCCACCTATTCAGAAATTGTTGCCAACTTTATAAAGTTGGCTTTCTATGGAAAGCATCATCAATTATACAGACAGTATTTCCAACTACTTAGAAGGTATCGCCAATTTTGCAGAAAGTGTTGCCAACTTTATAGAAAGTGTCGCCAACTCTACAGAAAGTATAGCAAAGTTAAAGAAGTGTTGCCAAGTTTAAAGAACGTATTGAGGCAATATTGCGCTTAAATAAACTACATTATAAGAAATTTCATATTTATAAAACTGGCGAATTTCAGGTGGTTTCAGGGTTGCGTGATATGTTTTTTATCCCAAGGAAATTTTATAATTTTTTTTGATAAAAATTAGCGTATGTCACTCTCCACGTAATCAACTATACCCATACAAAAAATCTCGTCGCAGTTCTGTTCGGGCGTAATTGAAGTACAAACCAACAAACAAACAGAGGCTACTTGTTAGAGTGTGCTCATTAGCTTCACAACCTTGTTCCTCCTTCCCCGTTCTACCACAGAACAGCGAGAAACCGTCTGCGTTGGCATCATTATTGTGGTTGATGTCCAATCTGCCCGCACAAAACGTTTTTGCTCGACGTTTCTGATACGAACCGCTAGGGTGTAGAACACCCTCCCAGCGCACGTGTTTCCTGCCACTTATAACTTAGGTACCTTCAAGGCAAGAGTGAATAGGCATCTTCTAGGCAAGCGCGTTCCAACCTAGACCTCATCATTGCTTTGCACTAAGCATGATTGTCGTCAAGCGCAAGCCTATCTCACAATAAAAAAAAAACACACTTTCGCATTTATAATTATAATATTAGTATGGATTACGCAGGTGACCTACTAATTAATTTTTCAGTTAACCGCCAACTGGCGCTTATATTCATGAAGTTGCCGAGCAAAAGCGAATACCCAGACTACTACGAGCTAATCAAAAACCCCATAGACATGGAGAAGATAGCCCATAAACTGAAGAACGGCGTGTACACTTCTGTCAACGAATTGGCGTCCGATTTCATACTGATGTTCGACAACGCGTGCAAATACAACGAACCGGACTCGCAGATCTATAAGGACGCTCTGATATTGCAACGGGTGTGCTTGCAGACTAAACAGCTTTTGCGGTAAGATTTTTGAAATGAAGCTTCTTTAGCGCCGTTGTGATTTGAAAATTCTATGAAACGAAAAAGCGATACAAAAAAGAGACAAACATATTCATAAATGCCTGCGAGAGAATGAGATAGAATACAAGTAATATTTATCTCATTCTCTCGTAGACAGCCACACAAACTATAATTACACACACAAATCCCTTTCTTTTGATTTATTAATATTTTTGATTGTACAAAATTATTTTTATTTAGCTACTACTGCACGCGACTTCGTACGCGTGGATTGAGGTTTTACGGTTCGCAGAAACTCTGTTATTTTCCGGGATATAAAGTAGCCTATGTGTTAATCCAGACTATAATCTAGCTCTGTGCCAAATTTCTTGCAGATCCATTCAGCCGTTCTGTCATGATTGAGTAACAAACATCCATCCATCCAAACTTGCGCATTTATAATATTAGTATAGTTATATAATATGTACTTAATTATGTATATATAAATGAGAATACACTAATAATTACAAAGAGATAGATAATCAAATCAAATCAAATCAAATTATTCTTTATTCAAATAAACTTTTACAAGTACTTATGAATCGTCAAGTGAATCTACCACTGGTTCGGAATGCCATTCCTACCGAGAAGAACCAGCAAGAAACTCGGTGGTTGCTTTTTTTACATAATTCATTTACAATTATTATATCAATGTGTACATAAGTAACCGCTGTCCCCAGCATTGCTGGAGCGATCAAATCCATGCTCCTCTATCATTTACATAATCTTCAACAGTATAATAAGCTTTTTTCAGGAGCATACTTTTAAACCAACAAATACTGCAACAAATAACAATACTAACTAGAATAAGACAAACACTAACACAACTAACACTTATTTCATCTAAAAAGTAGTTATATACAATTGTAAATATCATGAGATTAGAAATAAAAAGGCTTATTATTATTATTATTATTATTACTTTTAATGGATTTCTTAAATTTGTTTATTCAATTCATGTCAAAGACGGGCAGACAGAAAGTAGCCCCATTCCCGCCGGTGGCACCCGTTCACGAGCATGACGCATGATCCAGCCATTGCTTCGCTCGACCATATTTGAGGGAACGTAACAACCCGCACCACACGACACCACCACAGAAATGTTTAAAGAGAGCGTGACATACCCAGGCACAATAGGTAAATCTATGTGGTACAGTGTGTGTCTTGCGATATTCACCATACCACCACCACCACCACTACAGCCCATTAACGTCCCACTGCTGGGCACAGACCTCCACTCTCAAAGGAGAGAGGGAATTGGAGCTTAGACCCACCACACTGCTCCAATGAGGGTTGGCGGGCTTTAACGACTATTATCATGTTAGTGACCAGGACCGACGGCTTAACGTGCTCTCCGAGGCACGGGGGTGAAACACCGCCAACTTCCAACTCCGGGCTGGCACTGAGAATTTCTTAATTGAAAAACCCAATACCTAACAATTTTTATGCCCGACCGGGAATCGAGCCCAGGACCTCGTGATCCGCAGTCGACTAGCTAACCACTAGACCAACGAGGCAGTCCACCACACCACACAAATCTTCCAAATTATTCTCAACGTACGTTTCACTCCGACACCGGAGCATTCTCGGGAGATGTTGACTCGACAATGCACGATTGTATATCGTGATTTGTGTGTTGATGTGGTGAATATCGCAAGATACACGCTGTACCACATAGATTTACCTATCGTGGCGGATTATAGCTAATTAAACTTCCAGTTCTTTCATTATCATGGACCTCCGCAAAGTAACGCCTGCTTCTATCCAATAATAGTACATTATGGTACAAGTGTGTGATGTTGGTGATTACCGCTGAGGCGCCATTGAGATAGCCGAGGACGGTAATCATCAATACATACGTGTATCATACGACGTTTTTCAACACAAGTGTGTTGAAAAAGAAAATAATACTAAAAAATAATTTTATTTAGTAGATAAAATTAAAAAAAACTCTATAACTCACTTGTGAATAATAATAATACAAAAATTTTTTTTATTTAGTAGTAGATAATATAAAAAATAAACTTTGTAACTCACTTGTGAATAATAGCAATGAAAAAGTCACAGTTTGATTATAGGTGTCAATGTGGCTAATTGCGGTGAAATTAGAGCCACTTTGTGAGCATGTGTGTTGTAAATGATTGTTATATATTTTTTTAATGTTTAACAGTGAGGACGACGACGCTGTACCGGACGTCCCGGCTGCCGTACAAGAGCTTCTACTGAATCTGTTCACCACCGTGTATAACCACCAGGACGAGGAGGGCAGGTGAGAGCGTAGCTTTAGTTTTAATATACTGTCATTGATTAATTATTGACCGAGCGAAGCGAAGGTCTCTGAGTCTACTTGGGTGAATTGGCACTTGTCCGTCCGTCCGTCCGTCCGTCCGTCCGTCCGTCCGTCTGTCAGAGCATTATAACTTCTGAATTATTGAACGCAATTACTTCAGCTTTAAATATAATATGTAAACCAATAGCCTCCCGCCGAATATGGCTTAAAAAATAATAAAAATCTTTATTTCAGGGGGGCTCTCATAGAAGCGAATGCGAAGTAAAATATTTTTTATAAAGTTACATAGGGTTGCGGTATATCATTTTAAAGATAATTAGGAATAGAGTCCAAAAATATATTTTTTTTAATTTTTCCCCCAAAATTGACGAAATGGGGGGCTTTCAAAGTGGTGATTTTCTAACGTCCAAAGATGACCTCAGAACTCTAAATTTTCTGAAAGGATGAGCCTGAAACTTGATCAATTATTTCAATTATATCCTGTACTTGAACAACAAATACTAAAATTAGATAAATATTGTAAGGAAACGGAATTATTTAATTTTTAATGAGCTTCAGTATTTTTAACAGAACTTCACATTTATGTCAATAGATGGCGCCGCGAGGTCTTAGTTCGGGGCGAACCACTAGTTATTGACCGAGCGAAGCGAAGGTCTCTGAGTCTACTTGAGTGAATTTGCACTTGTCCGTCCGTCTGTCAGAGCCTTATAACTTCTGAATTACTGAACGTAATTACTTCAAATTGAAATATTATACATATAAACCGATGGCCACCCGCCGAATATGGCTAAAAAAGTTATAAAAATCTTTATTTCAGGGGGGCTCTCATAGAAGCAAATGCGAAGTAAAATATTTTTAATAGCGTTACATAGGGTTGTGGTATATTATTTTAAAGATAATTAGGAATAGAGTCCAAAAATATATATTTTTTTTAATTTTTCCCCATAAATTGACAAAATGGGGGGCTTTCAAAGTGGAGATTTTCTAACGTCCAAAGTTGACCTCAGCACTCTCAATTTTCTGAAAGGCTGAGCCTAAAACTTGATCAATTATTTGAATTATATCCTGTACTTGAACAACAAATACTAAAATTAGATAAATATTATAAGGAAACGAAATTGTTTAATTTTTAATGAGCTTCAGTATTTTTAACAGAACTTCACAATGATGTCATTAGATGGCGCCGCGAGGTCTCCGTTCCACTAGTTATTGAAGTGAAACGTTGTGATTTGAAAATTCGATGAAACGAAAAAGTGACACTAAAACCAGACAAACATATAATAAGATTTAGCCTGCGAAAGAATGAGATAGAATACAAGTTATATTTATCTCATTATCTCGTAGGTTACTTTCCGAAATTTCGCTTCTGCCGTGTGTGAATTGCACACACACACTTTTTTATTAGTGTAATTGTATTGCTGTTGTATTTACTAACTATACTAAATTGAGGTCACACCTTACAGTGCTCGCAGTGTATATCGGAACATACCCTGTCTGTTTTTGTGGATTATTATACCGTATTAAGTTTCTATTTCTAAACATGGATTTAATTCGTCTTGTTCCAGATGCTATTCGGACAGTATGGCCGAACTGCCGGAGCACGATGAAGCTAATAACGGCGAGAAAGTCCGCGCCATATCACTAGACTTAGTCAAACGCAGACTCGACAAAGGGCTCTACAAACGTTTGGATCACTTCCAGCAGGACATGTTTGCTGTTTTCGAACGGTAAGGTGAAAATTTTTCACTCTCTTTGTCATCGATATCGATATTATTGTATATAATATATACAGTCTTTTCCTTTTATATATTTAGATTGCTGAGGGTCCTGATCCTGACCCCTTTCCCTTTATTAAAAAAAAATGATTTTTATTCATATAAATAAATCGTCAAGTGAACCTACTCGTACCAGTGGTTCAGAATGCCATTCCTATCGAGAAGGGCCAGCTAGAAACTCGGCGGATGTTTTAATTTTTTGAATCTTATAATAGGGATGATGACTACTCAATCAAATCAGCAACTCTTTTTGAGAAACAGAGAAGTTTGTATGAATTACATAGTTGTGACGTCATCAAATTTCAACACACTTTTTTTTCTTTCATCTATAGTTTGTAATGGTTATCAAACTTAAAACTAGGATGTGAATTTTAGGTCTTTTGGAAGCCCTCTTTTTAATAATCAGTAAGAAATAATTTATTTGACATAGGCATCATATCCTATTATATGCAAGGGTGCCGCCTTAAGGCTTTTTTTAACTGTCACATTAAAGGTTTTTTTAAATTTCAGAGCCCGTCGTCTTTCCCGCACGGACAGCCAAATCTTCGAAGATTCCGTGGAGCTGCAGTCATACTTCATCGAGCAGCGGGACCTCCTGTGCCGCAATACGTTATCATCGCCGGCCCTCACCTTCACCCGGGACACTATAGCCACCAGTGTGGAGCTCGTGAAGCAGTGCAAGCTGCTGCAGGAGAACGACGAGGAGGAGGAGACCAGGTCTGTATCCCCCTCGGTCCCCTTTACTCCCGCTTGATCCCCCTTACTCCCCCTCATAGAGATGTGGGACCTCTTATGCCGCAATACCTTATCATCGCCGGGCTTAACCTTCACCCGGGACACTAGCCACCAGTGTGGACCTAGTGAAGCAGTGCAAGCTGCTGCAGGAGAACGATGAGGAGGAGACCAGGTCTGTATACCCCTCGAACCCCTTTACTCCCCCTTACTCCCCCTCATAGAAAAGTGGGACCTCTTATGCTGCAATAGCTTATCATCGCCGGGCCTCACCTTCACCCGGAACACTATAGCCACCAGTGTGGAACTCGTGAAGCAGTGCAAGCTGTTGCAGGAGAACGACGAAGAGGAGACCCAGGTCTGTATCCCTTTCGATCTCCTTTACTCCCCCTTGATCCCCCTTACTCTCCCTCATAAAGAGGTGGGACCTCTTATGCCGCAATACCTTATCATCGCCGGCCCTCACCTTCACCCGGAACACTAGCCACCAGTGTGGAGCTCGTGAAGCATTGCAAGCTACTGCAGGAGAACGACGAGGAAGAGGAGACCAGGTATGTATCCCCCGCGATCACCCATACTCCCCATTGATCCCCCTTCAGGTATGGAGGGTAGAGGTAAGTAGAATCATCTCTTATGGGAGAAAAGTTGAAAAAGTGTCCAGTGGTTGCTATAAATAACAGTTTAAAAACCTTCCACAGTGGCGCTGGTGTAGTATGAATGTAGCAATTGCAGATGAAGTGAAGTATGCCAAGTTAAAAAATTTAAAGTAATTGTCAACTAAAGTAGTTAATAATTAAAAAATTCAGCAACTTACGTTGTACAGAATAATGATAAATGTTTTCTTTCCTTGTTTATTTCTCAAACCTTTTCTAATAATATTTGGCGCTTCCTTTTAAACCCTGATGCGAATGTGGCGCCGCCAATTTAATGCATTTCGACGGACACATTTCATATACACAGATGATTCTCCTTACCTCTACCCTTCATACCTTGAGGGCACTGCCGTTCCCGTTAATATTTTTTATCAGGGAAAGTTTTGATAAACGAAACCCAAGTTGACACCGAGGTATATGCATTGTAAATGATAGCATGCATTGATCACACATAGTTCGACCTGTTTAAGGAGTTCATAGATACTTGCGCGTAAAAAAGCATGTATGAACTCCTTAAACAGTTCGAGTAATACGTTTTAAGCTGTCAAATGATTACAATTTCCTTAAACAATTGGGCCTCTGGGGTTATAAATGTGTACGTTTTGTCTTAGATCGAGCACGGAAGAGTCCATGAGCTCAGGCGGGGCGCCCCCACCTACTAAGTACTCGAAGGGCGACTTTGTATACGTGCAGCCCGAAAAGGGCAACAAGGAGCCTTCAATAGTGCAAGTGGAGCGCGTGTGGACCAATGCCGACAACACGGCCATGCTGTACTGCAACGTTTACTTCAGGTGTGTAACACTGTACCGCTTCGACACTCGCGTACTCCAGAGACGATTAGTGACTCCCACGCACGTCTGGATCCAGCGCTGTCCAAGAAACCTCAAATGATTTTTAAATACATTTTGAGCATAGTATCACTCGAGGGTGTAAACCAAATTTCGTCTATCTAGTCGCTCTATATTTGCGCGGTATTTTTTATTTGCTGAATTCCAATGTGCTATTCAAACAATGTGCTGTTTAATAGGGCTGATTCCGTAGTGCATAATCTCTAAACTAAACTGACATGATCAAAAATATTGCCAACCCTTTCATAAATACTCCCTGGGCTAGCTAGCTATTGAAAAAAAAAGTTATTGTAATTCAAGGGGACTGAAAATCAGCGTTGATATGGTGCATCTACACCATATCGCTGAGTCGATGACCTTTTTGGGATTTTAAACAATACAAATTAGTGTTCACAGCATCAAAGTAATCTTTACCTTGTAATTTTATTTGTTTTCTGTGTATTTTAAATCCCAAATAAACATTTTTACTCTTTTAGAAAGGCCTTAAAGGACTTGAATCCAGGACCGTCAAAAAAAAAATTGAAATGAAATGAAATGATTTATTTATTTCACATAGGACAACTTGTGTCACTTAGGATACGTCAAGACTCTACCACCGGTTCGGAAAGCTGTTTCTACTGAGAAGAGCCGGCAAGAAACTCAGCAGTTGCTCTTTTCTCAAAAAAGAAAGAGGTTACAATATTAATACATACGTAATATTACAAGTATTACACTGAATTGTGGGTCACTGGGTCATTTATTTATTAAACACGCTAAGCGTGTTTCGGCACTAAGGGTCCTCTGTTTCACTACGGAGTCGTAATAGAGCAACGTGTGTTTCGGCACGAAGGCTTGTTTGTTTCACTACGGAGTCGTAACAGAGCAAGATCGCAGGCCGCACGAGACGTTCCACGTGCGCACGCGCAAGTTCCTGCAGCAGGAGGTGTTCAAGACGGAGGCGCACCGCACCGTGCCGCTGGAGCACGCGCTCGGCCGCTGCCACGTCATGAACGTCAAGGAGTACTTCAAGTACAGGCCCGAGGGTGAGCCCCGTTGTTGTGCAGACACAAATATTTTGACGACCTCCGTGGCGCAGTGTGTAGCGCTGTTGCCTTAACGTGCGGAGGTCCTGGGTTCGATCCCCGGCAGGGTCAATTTGGGAATTTATAATTTCTGAATTTTCCCTGGTCTGGCCTGGTGGGAGGCTTCGGCCGTGGCTAGTTACCACCCTACCGGCAAAGACATGCCGCCAAGCGATTTAGCGTTCCGGTACGATGCCGTGTAGAAACCGAAGGGGTATGGGTTTAATATAACTGCCTTGCCCCTAACAGGTTCGCCCGCTACCATCTTAGACTGCATCATCACTTACCATCAGGTGAGATCGCAGTCAAGGGCTAGTTTTGTATGAAATAAGATAGAACAGCCACACCTGCGCCTCGCCCGCACTTCGCCCGCGCCCGTCGCCTCTTTTGTATGGTCCGCCGCTTATTTCTAATCAGAATCACACTGTTATTCAGAAATTTGACAAATTTTTAATCAAAACTTTGATATTTCATTTATATTCTTCTTAAAACAATAAAAATAAAGAATCTCGTAAGCTATTTTACTCCGATACCACACGGGCGAAGTCACTGGTAAAAACTAATAAATCTTTTTTAAGGTAATTTGTACTAAGCAATTTAAACGTTTCTTTACATTTTAAAAGAATGGAAGGAGGGTTATAAACACTGACTATTCGTTTGACGAACATCATGCGAAATCGGCTGGACAGATTTTGATTGGAATTGTATTGTGGTGCAGGTTACTTGGACAAAGACGTGTATGTGTGTGAGAGCCGCTACAACAGCAAACACCGCTGGTTCAAGAAAATCAAAGTGTGGGAGGGCGCTGAGAAGGAGGCCAGGCTTATGCCGAGAGAGGTAATATCTATATGCCACTATCTAGGACCATACTGCCAAAGCAATATTACTCAAAATGGCACATGGCCCCAGGTTGGCGCTACCATTTTAGATCGCGTTATCATTCATCACTCAGGTGACATATACTGCTGCCTTTAGCATAATTCGGTATTTGTCAACTAGTCAAGTCAGCAATTTATTTTCAAACGTCAAAACGCTCGCTTAGTAAAAGATAAATTTAAAAAGATTTATTTGTTTAAATATGGATACACAAAAAGATATAATAATTGGGTATTTGACTACTATTAAAATAAATAATTTTTTAGTGATTATTAAATAGAGGTTCTCCCAAAAGTCGTAATATCCGCGTTCCCTGATGGTTTTATGTTGAAAAACCAATTTAAATAACCGATTAAATTAAAAAAGTGCGTCGAACTTTAGTGACGTCACATTTTAGAATTTCATATAAATCCCATACTTAGGACGCGTTTTGACGTTTGAAAAAAAGTTGCTGATTTGACTATTTGTCAAATACCCAATTATTAGGTTCGCCCCAAACTGAGACCTCGCGGTATCCATAAGATAGTTTATAATGCGCGCTCATCTTTACTTTCATAGACATCAGTACTATCAGTAGACCATTTTTTTCTTCACGTAAGATGGTGCTAACGTCTATTATTTGTATTTTATTTTCCTATTACGAGTAAGATTGCTATTTATTTTGATAAAATAAAACTATAAAATACAGCAATCCGCCATATTGGTTAAAACACCAATGAAGCGACAATGACGTCACAATTATTTTCGAACTTTGACAATCACACTATTGCTTACTGCACACTGCACAGAGTACATTGGTAAAAATAATAGTGACGTCACAAACGACGCCATGACACCGGGGAGCGTTTTGGCGTGAATTTTAAAATTTAAATTTCAAATGCCAATTTCATCTACCAAACCTTATTTTTCTGCTGAAATAAGATATTTTTTCGAAATAGTAGATACTTCCGAACATAATCTGACCATATTTCGAAATCAGTCATCATGCCTATTACTGAAGAAGATCGCGCGGTAAACCGGGTAGGTAACCGTGCGTTGGATATGTTATCCAGCGAGCGACTGAGTAGTAGTATTAGTATGTAGTAGTAGTAGTAGTATTAGTATGGATTGTTGTGTTTCTGTCCCCAGAGCCCGCTGGAGCCCAACAGGACGGTGTCGGTGTTCCGCGAGCGCGTGGCGAAGCACAAGGACGAGCTCGCCGAGCTGGAGGTGCTGGAGAACGTGCAGGAGAAGGAGAGGCCCGTGAGTGTTGCTCGCTGTTCACTCCCCCCCACCACTACAGCCCATTGACGCAGCGCATTTATAATATTAATATGATTATAGGCACGTCAAGGTACGGGACATTGCAAACTGTCATTTTGAGAATAGTCCCAATAACTTAGGGGGCATCCATTAATAACGTGAGAGGATTTTGGCGATTTTTTGGCAGTATGGTCCCAGTAGAAATACAAAAATACACTTTGAACAAATTTAAAATAACTGAAATAAGAAGCCGCCAACCCGCATTGTTCCCTCTCTCCTATGAGAGTGGAGGCATAAATTGTGCCGAATTGTGCGAAATGGAGAGATTATTAAAAAGCCAACAAATTTTGTTTCTTTCGTCAACAGGACGTGGTAATGTATAACCCGCTGGGCACAGACGATGAGAACACGTACTATGAGCAATACAACACAGTGTGCTCCGGTGTGATCAAGACCGGCGACTTTGTGTACGTGGTCACTGACGGAGGCAAGCAGATGATAGCACAAGTCGACACTATATGGGAGACCGCCGAGTGAGTAGTAATATTCGATAAATTTCGCCGGAAATCCTTGCCTTAGGCTCAGGTACACAAAATAGGGGGTTTCTGTCAAGAATTTGACGACCTCCGTGGCGCAGTGTGTAGCGCTGTTGTCTTAACGTGCGGAGGTCCCGGGTTCGATCCCCGGCAGGGTCAATTTGGGAATTTATAATTTCTGAATTTTCCCTGGTCTGGTCTGGTGGGAGGCTTCAGCCGTGGCTAGTTACCACCCTACCGGCAAAGACGTGCCGCCAAGCGATTTAGCGTTCCGGTACGATGCCGTGTAGATACCGAAGGGGTATGGGTTTAATATAACTGCCATGCCCCTAACAGGTTAGCCCGCTACCATCTTAGACTGCATCATCACTTACCATCAGGTAAGATCGCAGTCAAGGGCTAGCTTGTAGAGGATAAAAAAAAAATTATTTACCGCTGGACGGATCGGACTGAAATTTGGCATACAGCTTTTACGACGGCATGCGCTGAGAAAGGATTTTTGAAAATTCAACCCCTAAGGAGGTAAAATAAAAATTGATGGGCTGGATTGGATTGGGCTCACAAAACTGGGGTTTTCTCTCAAGAATTTATCAGTAATAGAACATTTTTAAACATAGCAGCGTTTCTCCCCAGTTGCCCTGCATCGGTCGTGGCTGATTGGTGTTTCATCGAACTATGTGATTGAGGGAATAAAGAGTGCACCTGTGTCTTCACACAAATTATGCACTACAATATAATAATAAGCTAGTATCAGCCATCATCGGTTGAAAATTCGGTCGGGAGTGACAATAATCATTTTACCAGAATATGAAAATTGAATATTTTCGTTGTCTATTTAATTGACGCTAGGTATGACGTCATGACAAATCAAACATGGCGAAGGTGACAAAAACGCTTTGTTTCGTTGGTTCTTTTAGTCTTAATCCTTTTAAAACAGATGTTATGCAAAACTAAAACAATATTTAGGTTATTTAGCTCGTTGAATTTCCGGAATAAATAAAATGTGTAAAATTAAAAAAATACATAATTGCATTATCGATATAAACCTAATAAGTAATTATTTGTTACAGCAACAAATGTTACTTCCGTGGACCATTCCTAATTTTCCCATCTGAAGTGGCCAACATTATCAGTAAGGTAATATGTCTTTCATGTATGTAATAGAGACTAAAATCGTTCTGTACATGTTCCTTCTGAAACATAATGATTGAATGATATAGAAAATAACAGCTGTATTGTATGTTTGTAGCCATTCTACAAGCAAGAAGTGCTGCTAACAACGATGCACGACACAAGTCCACTTGTGGGCATCGTGGGTAAATGCGGTGTCCTGGATTATGACGACTATCTTAAATGTGAGTATTACTGATAATTTAATTTTTTTATGCCCGACTAATTTCGAACCCTTATTCACCAGCCAGTTCGCGCGACGCGGCAGCTGTACGACTGCGGGCTGCCTGCCGTATAGCTATTACTCTACTTCCTGTGCTCTGCAGGTCGTCCCACGGAAATAGCAGAGACGGACATTTACGTGTGCGAGTCCGTGTACGACGAGTCGAACCGCATCGCGCGCAAACTGAAAGCCGGCCTAAGAAAGTTTGAGCACACCAAGGACGTCACCGTTGATGAGGTAATAAACTTAATCAATCAATCAATCAATCGAGGTACTCATTTAACTACGATCTAGCCTTACTAATTTGCTAATGAGTAGTTTTACATTATATTTGTAGTTTTATATTATAAATATCAATTACTATAACGTATGAGGCCGAAAGCTCAAACTAGTCTATCGGGCTCTAAAGGATCATAAGAGCCAAATTTTTCGTTTTTTTTTTCAGATTTACTACTTCCCAAAACCCCTGGGTCCGCCCGCGTTAGCGACCGCTCAAGACGTGCAGTCGTCTTCCAGCGCGTTCACACAGAAGCCGTTTAACCCTAACGTCAACGCCGACTCCATGGTGAGTGTGACACGACTTTGTCAACGAAATAATACGGTTTGGGAACCTCCTCCGTTTTGGAAGCCCTTTTAGTTTGTTAGTATGTAAAATTTCATTTTCATCATCATATCATTTATTGGCGTTTTTACACAACACTGCCCATAAAATTAGTGTAATGTTTTCAGGGTTCATGTATGTATGTGAGTTTCTTTATTCCACCATAACTTCTAAAAGCCTGAACAGCTTTGGATGTATGGGGTAGCCTTGTTAGAATCCTTACATCATCCCGAGTGACACCAGCTATAATTTTTTTGAAAAAAAGTTGAGTTTTTCAATAATTTTTCTTGTATCCACTTTTTTTTTTAATACACTACAAGCTAGCCCTTGACTACGATCTCACCTGATGGTAAGTGACGATGCAGTCTAAGATGGTAGCGGGCTAACCCGTCAGGGACATGGCAGTTATATTAAACCCATACCCCTTCGGTTTCTACACGGCATCGTACCGGAACGCTAAATCGCTTGGCGGCACGTCTTTGCCGAAGCCTCCCACCAGGCCAGACCAGGGAACATTCAGAAATTATAAATTCCCAAATTGACCCTGCCGGGGATCGAACCCAGGACCGTTGCACGTTAAGGCAACAGCGCTACACACTGCGCCACAGAGGTCGCCAAACTTGTTACTGTTTTTACTCATTTTCTTTAATATTTTGTATGAATTTATTTGCAATATCTCAGGACGGCAAGCCGCAGTTCACGAATCTCATAAACACAACGATCGGCAGCCAGGACGTGGAGATGCTCCTGGAGAACTCGCTCGACGACTCCTCGCTGGCGTCGCCCGCCACGCCGCTCTCTATTGGTGAGGTTTTTTTTTCACGCAAGCGATGATGTAGCGGTTACCACACTGTAAACTAGATGGCGCTAATAGGCATGATGACAGTAACCAAGAATCAATGAAATTATGAATTTATCTAATGAAATAGGATTCATGGATTATAAAAAACGTATTTATAAAATAAATTTATAAAATACAGCAATCCACCATATTGGTTAAAACACCAAGAAGCGAATGACGTCACAAAGGTGTGTTTTCGAGCTTTGACAATCACACTATTGCTTACTGCATACTGCACAGAGTACATTGGTAAAAATAATAGTGACGTCACAAACGACGCCATGACACCGGGGAGCGTTTTGGCGTGAATTTTAAAATTTATTTCAAATGCCAATATTATCTACCAAACCTTATTTTTCTGCTGAAATAAGATATTTTTTCGAAATAGTAGATACTTCCGAACATAATCTGACCATTTTTCAAAATCAGTCATCATGCCTATTGGATCTCCTACATCGCAGGATAGAAAATCGACTGAAAACTTATAAGTTACATAGAAGCCTAACTTACGATATCGAAGTTTTCTGAGAATAACGCTATCTCGTATATAGAGCGTTCAACTTACAACGGTCGGACCAGAAGGGTCCCCGGGCACAGCACCCGAAGGAAGATCTTCACTCACTCGTCCCACAATGGTGCAGTCTAAGATGGTAGCGGGCTAACCTGTTGGGGGTATGACAGTTATATTTAAACCATACCCCCAAAAGGTTAATATGCGGCATCGTACCGGAATTCTAAATCGCTAAACTTAACTTTTCAATAAATATTTTTATTTTGTAGGCGGCAACAGTAACCCGTACAACCCGTCAATGACACCGTCGTCGACTCAGGAGCGAACCAGCCAGGCTGCGGCCACGCCGGCCAGCGGCAAGAAGAAGAAAGAACAGAAGCAGAAGATCGTCACCGGCTACATCCTGTACTCTTGTGAAGTGCGCAAGGCTATCGTCGCCAACAACCCTGAGGCTACGTTTGGTAAGCCTCTATCAATACTTCCATACTAATATTATAAATGCGAAACTGTGTCTGTCTGTCCGTCTGACTGCTACTCTCTCACGGCTCATCTCTTTAACCGATTTTGATGAAATTTGGTACATGGATAGATTGTATCCCGGGGAACGACATCGGACATTTTTTTATGTAATATATAAATTAATTACTATATAAATCGGGCGTATTTAATCGATTCCCATCTATTTTTTTGGCAAAATAATCAAAATATCCGTTTAAATTTGATGCCATTACTTTCCAGTTAGTTTCTTGAAATAGGTTCAAATCAAATCAGCAACTCTTTATCAAACTTAAAAACGCGCTTCTAGTATGGAAGACATGGTTGTGATGTCATCAAATTTCAATGCACTTTCTTTCTATAATCTTTAGTTTAATATGGTTATCAAACTTGGAACTAACCAGGTATGTGAATTTTAGATTTGTTCAAATCCTTCTATATTATTCTAAAACGAAATAATTATTTTTGACATAGGCATCATTCGTATTGCCGAGGACATTCTTGCATTCTTGCAACTAGGAATAGTTGTATCCTATCTCAGACCTCGGTACCCAATTTCTTCAAAATCTCAGGGATTTCGGAATAAGGGTTTGGTCGTAGTCCACAACGCTGGTCAAGTGCGGATTGGAAACTTCACACATCTTCAAGGGCATTATAAAGAACTTTCGGGCATGCAGGTTTAGTCACGATGTTTGTCTTCACCGCTATAGCAGCGCGAGCCGGCAATGGTGTGAAATGATACTGAAAAATTGAGGAACCAGCTGATTTAGGCTTTTCGGTTCCCGAAGAGATCTCTTTAATTTTCCGGGATAAAAAGTAGCCTATGTGTTATTCCAGACTATAATCTATCTCTGTGCCAAATTTTCGTTCCGTTCCGAGTGCCAGATCCGTTCTGCCGTTATGGGGTGATTGAGTAACAAACATCCATCCATCCAAACTTTCGTATTTATATTAGTACTAGCGAATGCCCGCGACTTCGTCTGCGCTGCGTGGTTTGAGGTTTTTTGGTTCCAGCGGGAACTCTTTGTGATAAAAAGTTTTATTCCAGACTCTATCTCTGTGCCAAATTTCAGCCAGATTCGTTCAGTCGTTGGCACGTGATTGAGTAACAAACATCCATACATCCATCCAAACTTTCACATTTATAATATTAATAAGATAGATATTTTATTTATTTTTATTATCTTAGGAAACGAATGAGAAACGAATGGCCTAGTTGTGACAACGCATATCAATCGATTGCGATTGTTAAGCAACGTTGACCCAAGTCAGTAACTGGATGGGTGACTGAACTTGGAGGTTGAAATTTGGCCTTTTCGTTTCCTCCGTGCCTCGGAGAGCACGTTCAGCCGTCGGTCCCGGTTATTATCACTAATATCTGATAATAATTGTAACAAACCTGAGAGTTTAAATACTCTTAGTCGAGTCATATGCGGAAGGACGTGGGAACCCACCGCATTAATATCCCAAGAAAACTCCTATCATTATGTGATTAATGGTATGAGAAAGTCTTGTAGTTCAGGTTGAACTTTGTTATAATTTCCAATAATACTACGACAATGAAATAATATGATAATTGCGGTCTGTATATAAAGGTATAAAGATGTAATGTGCACAGTTGCCGCGTATGAATAGCAAGTGGGCAAATTGCCCGCGCGTGGAAACAGGTTGTGAGGCGTAGTCTCCAACAGTCACGACCCTCAGTAATGAGGAATACGACGCAGAGAGAGAGATCATAGGAAAATCAACAGCGATTCTAATAAACAATAACACTAAAACACAAAAAAACAGGATCAATATGACCAATTACGGGCAACAGGATAAAATGTTGTATGTGTGTTGTCAGGCGAGATATCCCGCATAGTGGGCAACGAATGGCGCTCGCTGCCGGCCACCACCAAACAGAGCTGGGAGGAGCGCGCCGCCCGCTGCAACGAGGAGACCTCCGCCCGGCTCGCGGAGGAGATGCGCGAGTTGACGCAACACGTGAGACGCACCATACAATCTATCTATACCCATTCATTGTTACTCGGCATCCCTCCTAGAACTCATGTTACACCTTATTTGAATAAACATAAGCTTCTAAAAATGAGACCTCGGAGGAAGTTACACCTTGCGAGCTTACTTTTCGGAGTTTTTAGAAGTGGTAGACCATCCTACATTTATGATAAGCTGGGAAGAATGTACGAGGGCCGAGATCATTTCAGAGGTGCACGTAAGCCTTTAAGTGTTCCGCAACATTGCTCAGCTGCGTTTAGGGACAGTTTTTTTTTTTAATATATAGACTAGCGCTTGGCTGCAATCAGACTTGCATGCAAGTGGTGATGCAGTCTAAGATGGAGCGCGCTTGCCTAGAAGATACCTATTCACTCTTGATTTGAAGATACCTATGTTAAAACGGGAGGGGAAAACGGAAGCCGGAAGCCGGAAGGGCATTCCATATCCTAGCGGTTCGAATTAGATAATAAAAACGAGTACGATAATAAAAAGGTGACGGAGGAACAAGATCGAATAGTTCTTGAGCACACTCTCCGAAATATATTCTGTAGAATACCGACAGACAGGCAACTTTGCGCCGATGTTCCAAGCTTTGAAGCTTCGAACTGACCAGCGCTTTGCTACCAATGAGTCTCCTGGCGTTTTAAATATGCGGCGACCCGATGTTGGAACATTATCCCTTCACCCATTCGGGAATGCCGCAGCAAGTATACCTTTAGGCGTAAATTAAAACAGTATATTTTGATGAAACAAATGGAACATGAAAATGTCGCTGTTGATATATCGATTATATACTTAGGTATTTAATAAATAGTTTAGTTAGTGAAAGTAGATTATATATTTAATTTGTAACACATACGGCGTATAATTGATTTAATTTATTTGCATGTTATCTTCTATTGTATAATATATTCTTAATATATATGTTTATAATTATATATTTAAGATCCTTTTTAATATTTGTATATATTTCTTTAATATTTAATTACATAATTTGCTGTTTGTTGATTCTCTTGCTTTGGCCTTGAATATGAATAACACTTATGTGAATGCTTTGACTTGGTTTGTAGTGAATTAAGGATGTGTTAATTGTTTTTATAGTATTAAAAGTTTAGTTAAAGTTGTAAAGTTTATAGAGGTATCCGTTGGCTGTGACGTCACCCGGGTCACAGCTGAAAATCAGCGTCCAGCTTCATGCATGCATTTGTATGTATGATGCTGGGCACATGGCTGAGCTGTACACCCATTACGGGTGGTGTCACAGACAAACATAAATTTGTGTGTACAGCTATGTATGACAGATGTTTGTCTGTTACACCATTTGTGAATAAATGTGTTTTCTTTCTTTCTTTCTATACATACAAAATTGTTTGTCTCGACTGACTGACCGACTGGTCTATCAACACACAGCCTAAACCGCTGGGGTAAAAAACTTGAAATTTTAACAGTAATATTCTTTTGTGACATAGGCAACTCACTAATGAAGGATTTTTCAAAATTCCACCTCCAAGGGGGTAAAAAAGAGGTGGGAAAGTATGTATGAAGGTCCGTCATTCCTTAAGTTTATGCATTGTATTTGAGCTACGGGGTTAAAATTAAAAAAAAATACATATTCCACAGTTTTTGAAAATTCGACCCCAAAGGGGTGAAATTATCAAACAAAATTCAAACCCCCTTATAGTCCGGGAGGCAGCGACATTATTTGTGCGATTATTCCTATAAAGCTAATTCTTTGTTATTTTGAGATCGTACATAAACAGAATGGCAGTCTACCGCGCCGATGTTGTTGCAAACATTTATAACAATTTTTGAAACCTGTAAATAAATAATACGTAAATGTATTATACCTACAAGACTGAAACTTCTTACAGCGTAGACAGAGAAAGTAATACAGACCAAGTCATATCTCCTTTTCACTCCCACATGAAAGAGAGATGCAGTGTTGAGACGTTACACAAGATAGAATGAGAACAAAATATGATTTCTTCTATCCCTTTCTGCGTGTCACGATCCGACCAGTGGTTTGAGCTGTGCGTTGATAGATCAGTCAGTATATTTAGATAACAATGAATGTTCCAAAGCGGACTTACTAGGTGTAACATATACCGATATCGGCAGACTCCCATGGAGATGACGTACGAATGCGCGTGGGACACGTGCGACTATCAGTTCGAGGAGCTCGCGGATTGTATGGAGCATTGCATCGGCGACGGCGGCAACAGTAAGTGTCATATCTTTGTTAACACAAACATATACCGATATCGGCAGACTCCCATGGAGATGACGTACGAATGCGCGTGGGACACGTGCGACTATCAGTTCGAGGAGCTCGCGGATTGTATGGAGCATTGCATCGGCGACGGCGGCAACAGTAAGTGTCATATCTTTGTTAACACAAACATATACCGATATCGGCAGACTCCCATGGAGATGACGTACGAATGCGCGTGGGACACGTGCGACTATCAGTTCGAGGAGCTCGCGGATTGTATGGAGCATTGCATCGGCGACGGCGGCAACAGTAAGTGTCATATCTTTGTTAACACAAACATATACCGATATCGGCAGACTCCCATGGAGATGACGTACGAATGCGCGTGGGACACGTGCGACTATCAGTTCGAGGAGCTCGCGGATTGTATGGAGCATTGCATCGGCGACGGCGGCAACAGTAAGTGTCATATCTTTGTTAACACAAACATATACCGATATCGGCAGACTCCCATGGAGATGACGTACGAATGCGCGTGGGACACGTGCGACTATCAGTTCGAGGAGCTCGCGGATTGTATGGAGCATTGCATCGGCGACGGCGGCAACAGTAAGTGTCATATCTTTGTTAACACAAACATATACCGATATCGGCAGACTCCCATGGAGATGACGTACGAATGCGCGTGGGACACGTGCGACTATCAGTTCGAGGAGCTCGCGGATTGTATGGAGCATTGCATCGGCGACGGCGGCAACAGTAAGTGTCATATCTTTGTTAACACAAACATATACCGATATCGGCAGACTCCCATGGAGATGACGTACGAATGCGCGTGGGACACGTGCGACTATCAGTTCGAGGACCTCGCGGATTGTATGGAGCATTGCATCGGCGACGGCGGCAACAGTAAGTGTCATATCTTTGTTAACACAAACATATACCGATATCGGCAGACTCCCATGGAGATGACGTACGAATGCGCGTGGGACACGTGCGACTATCAGTTCGAGGACCTCGCGGATTGTATGGAGCATTGCATCGGCGACGGCGGCAACAGTAAGTGTCATATCTTTGTTAACACAAACATATACCGATATCGGCAGACTCCCATGGAGATGACGTACGAATGCGCGTGGGACACGTGCGACTATCAGTTCGAGGAGCTCGCGGATTGTATGGAGCATTGCATCGGCGACGGCGGCAACAGTAAGTGTCATATCTTTGTTAACACAAACATATACCGATATCGGCAGACTCCCATGGAGATGACGTACGAATGCGCGTGGGACACGTGCGACTATCAGTTCGAGGACCTCGCGGATTGTATGGAGCATTGCATCGGCGACGGCGGCAACAGTAAGTGTCATATCTTTGTTAACACAAACATATACCGATATCGGCAGACTCCCATGGAGATGACGTACGAATGCGCGTGGGACACGTGCGACTATCAGTTCGAGGACCTCGCGGATTGTATGGAGCATTGCATCGGCGACGGCGGCAACAGTAAGTGTCATATCTTTGTTAACACAAACATATACCGATATCGGCAGACTCCCATGGAGATGACGTACGAATGCGCGTGGGACACGTGCGACTATCAGTTCGAGGAGCTCGCGGATTGTATGGAGCATTGCATCGGCGACGGCGGCAACAGTAAGTGTCATATCTTTGTTAACACAAACATATACCGATATCGGCAGACTCCCATGGAGATGACGTACGAATGCGCGTGGGACACGTGCGACTATCAGTTCGAGGACCTCGCGGATTGTATGGAGCATTGCATCGGCGACGGCGGCAACAGTAAGTGTCATATCTTTGTTAACACAAACATATACCGATATCGGCAGACTCCCATGGAGATGACGTACGAATGCGCGTGGGACACGTGCGACTATCAGTTCGAGGAGCTCGCGGATTGTATGGAGCATTGCATCGGCGACGGCGGCAACAGTAAGTGTCATATCTTTGTTAACACAAACATATACCGATATCGGCAGACTCCCATGGAGATGACGTACGAATGCGCGTGGGACACGTGCGACTATCAGTTCGAGGAGCTCGCGGATTGTATGGAGCATTGCATCGGCGACGGCGGCAACAGTAAGTGTCATATCTTTGTTAACACAAACATATACCGATATCGGCAGACTCCCATGGAGATGACGTACGAATGCGCGTGGGACACGTGCGACTATCAGTTCGAGGAGCTCGCGGATTGTATGGAGCATTGCATCGGCGACGGCGGCAACAGTAAGTGTCATATCTTTGTTAACACAAACATATACCGATATCGGCAGACTCCCATGGAGATGACGTACGAATGCGCGTGGGACACGTGCGACTATCAGTTCGAGGAGCTCGCGGATTGTATGGAGCATTGCATCGGCGACGGCGGCAACAGTAAGTGTCATATCTTTGTTAACACAAACATATACCGATATCGGCAGACTCCCATGGAGATGACGTACGAATGCGCGTGGGACACGTGCGACTATCAGTTCGAGGAGCTCGCGGATTGTATGGAGCATTGCATCGGCGACGGCGGCAACAGTAAGTGTCATATCTTTGTTAACACAAACATATACCGATATCGGCAGACTCCCATGGAGATGACGTACGAATGCGCGTGGGACACGTGCGACTATCAGTTCGAGGAGCTCGCGGATTGTATGGAGCATTGCATCGGCGACGGCGGCAACAGTAAGTGTCATATCTTTGTTAACACAAACATATACCGATATCGGCAGACTCCCATGGAGATGACGTACGAATGCGCGTGGGACACGTGCGACTATCAGTTCGAGGAGCTCGCGGATTGTATGGAGCATTGCATCGGCGACGGCGGCAACAGTAAGTGTCATATCTTTGTTAACACAAACATATACCGATATCGGCAGACTCCCATGGAGATGACGTACGAATGCGCGTGGGACACGTGCGACTATCAGTTCGAGGAGCTCGCGGATTGTATGGAGCATTGCATCGGCGACGGCGGCAACAGTAAGTGTCATATCTTTGTTAACACAAACATATACCGATATCGGCAGACTCCCATGGAGATGACGTACGAATGCGCGTGGGACACGTGCGACTATCAGTTCGAGGAGCTCGCGGATTGTATGGAGCATTGCATCGGCGACGGCGGCAACAGTAAGTGTCATATCTTTGTTAACACAAACATATACCGATATCGGCAGACTCCCATGGAGATGACGTACGAATGCGCGTGGGACACGTGCGACTATCAGTTCGAGGAGCTCGCGGATTGTATGGAGCATTGCATCGGCGACGGCGGCAACAGTAAGTGTCATATCTTTGTTAACACAAACATATACCGATATCGGCAGACTCCCATGGAGATGACGTACGAATGCGCGTGGGACACGTGCGACTATCAGTTCGAGGAGCTCGCGGATTGTATGGAGCATTGCATCGGCGACGGCGGCAACAGTAAGTGTCATATCTTTGTTAACACAAACATATACCGATATCGGCAGACTCCCATGGAGATGACGTACGAATGCGCGTGGGACACGTGCGACTATCAGTTCGAGGAGCTCGCGGATTGTATGGAGCATTGCATCGGCGACGGCGGCAACAGTAAGTGTCATATCTTTGTTAACACAAACATATACCGATATCGGCAGACTCCCATGGAGATGACGTACGAATGCGCGTGGGACACGTGCGACTATCAGTTCGAGGAGCTCGCGGATTGTATGGAGCATTGCATCGGCGACGGCGGCAACAGTAAGTGTCATATCTTTGTTAACACAAACATATACCGATATCGGCAGACTCCCATGGAGATGACGTACGAATGCGCGTGGGACACGTGCGACTATCAGTTCGAGGAGCTCGCGGATTGTATGGAGCATTGCATCGGCGACGGCGGCAACAGTAAGTGTCATATCTTTGTTAACACAAACATATACCGATATCGGCAGACTCCCATGGAGATGACGTACGAATGCGCGTGGGACACGTGCGACTATCAGTTCGAGGAGCTCGCGGATTGTATGGAGCATTGCATCGGCGACGGCGGCAACAGTAAGTGTCATATCTTTGTTAACACAAACATATACCGATATCGGCAGACTCCCATGGAGATGACGTACGAATGCGCGTGGGACACGTGCGACTATCAGTTCGAGGAGCTCGCGGATTGTATGGAGCATTGCATCGGCGACGGCGGCAACAGTAAGTGTCATATCTTTGTTAACACAAACATATACCGATATCGGCAGACTCCCATGGAGATGACGTACGAATGCGCGTGGGACACGTGCGACTATCAGTTCGAGGAGCTCGCGGATTGTATGGAGCATTGCATCGGCGACGGCGGCAACAGTAAGTGTCATATCTTTGTTAACACAAACATATACCGATATCGGCAGACTCCCATGGAGATGACGTACGAATGCGCGTGGGACACGTGCGACTATCAGTTCGAGGACCTCGCGGATTGTATGGAGCATTGCATCGGCGACGGCGGCAACAGTAAGTGTCATATCTTTGTTAACACAAACATATACCGATATCGGCAGACTCCCATGGAGATGACGTACGAATGCGCGTGGGACACGTGCGACTATCAGTTCGAGGAGCTCGCGGATTGTATGGAGCATTGCATCGGCGACGGCGGCAACAGTAAGTGTCATATCTTTGTTAACACAAACATATACCGATATCGGCAGACTCCCATGGAGATGACGTACG